>OV702287.1:181621275-186621275 GCA_916181665.1 Avena sativa | reverse complement strand
GCAGTAAAGCTTTGTTCAGGTAAGAAACAGTAATAACATTATCGTTGTTACATCATTAGAACAAGTCTATTGCTTCATTCATTGCAATAGAGGTCCGTCTGTGCTTGTCTAGTTCCAGTACGGCTGGACATTGATGCCCCTGCCTCCTTTAATTCGCGAGGCGCCGCCCCGGCCCTCCACGACGTCCACCCGCTGTCATGTGCCCGGTGTTCCGGCTGCTGGGTGCGACGCCGGCCCCCTCTGCCCCTTACCCTGTAGTACTTTCATCACTGCTGCAATATTTTGCAATGTCTGAGAAGTGAAATGGATGCTTTTGATAATTGAAATAGTGTATTGTCTGCTATAAACTGGTGGAATTCCAACACATAAGAAATGTACTTCCTCTAGTGCTCGCGCTGTGCAATTTTTGCCATGGTCAGCTCTGGTTTGAGCTAATCCAAGCACGCTGCAATTCTTGCCATGATCAGCTCTGGTTTGGGCCAATCCAAAATAGATTGAATCAGCTATCGATTGATTTTTCTTAGAAAGGCCACCCCGTCAGCAGTGGCGGAGCCAGGAATTGAGACGAGCCGGGTCGAACGTAAAAAAAAGTCTATGCAACAAAATAACTGGACCACAAAGATTCTTTTTAATTACAATTACCAACTACTATCTCTATTTGGAATTATTAGTCCTAATGGCCAAGTTGTAAATACCAAGACACTCCATAACTCACTCTAATTAATTTACGAATGCACCAATAGTTTTACATAAATGAGAGAAGTGAGAGGAAAAGAAGAACATGTATTGGACCATAGAGACTAATAAATGAGACAGCCCTTATAATCTCAAACAATATAAAAAATCTCTCCGGACCTATAATCCCGAACAGAGATAGTACATAATAAGACATAAAAATGACGTGTAATCTACTAACATGGACCGATGACACTTGGATGCTCAATTGGGTCCACCATATAATCTCAATGGTCCAAAAGATACCTACATCATATAAGAGCATCTCTAAGGAGGCTCTCCAAGCACTCCCATCGGTCTGTTTCTGTTCGATCGAACAACCCAGCTCAAATTTCTGCTTCCAACGGGCTCCCTGACCACCCCGCCCCCCCCGGAACAACCCCTTTTTTTCCAAATCATCCGCAAATTTGGGGATGCTTTGGCGGCAAACGGACAAGCTCGACTGTCCTCCTATGGCTGGCCTACCTATCGGCCATAGCAGCGCCGCTTCCACCTCCCCCTCCCCCCAGCGCCCAGCCCGCACCTTCCTAGTTGTGCCGCCGGTCCGCCACCGCAGCTCCCTGGACCATTGGACTGCCCTAGATGTCTCCACCCCGCCGACGCCATTGATCTTGTGGCCGTGACCCACCGACTGTCCACCACTGAATTCCTGGTTGCGAAGGTGGCCTGTAGTTTCGAATATATACTCCCTCCGTCCCAAAATAAGTGATTTAGATTTACGTAGATTCTAATATATTTATATATGAAAATATGTATAGATTACGTCTGAATCTAGACAAAACCAAGTCAACTATTTTGGATGGAGGGATTAGTAAGCAATCTCCTACAGTCCAATACAATGACCGGACCAAGTAGACTTCAAAATTAAAATTGAAAACTGAAATTAAAGGAGAAAACTGCGCCGCGTCTTCTTCTTCCTCAACCAGTGTTGCTTCTTCTTTTCCCTTCACTGTATCCAAGCGGCCTCCTCCTCGGCGACCATCAATGCGCGAGGACGGCGCTGCTCCATTCGCTGGTGCTCAGAGTCGGTTCAGAGCGCAGGCGAAGAGGATGCGTGGGCCGGCGGCGCGACGGCGTACTGCTACTGCGAGTTGGCGGCGTGGGGAGGGGTACTGCTACTGCGCGTCAGCACCTGTAGAAGCCAGAGCAGCACCGCGCAGGGTGTCGAGAGGGATCCCACCGAAATCATTTGCTAAAATCTAGTGTAAATTTTAAGTAAAAGTTTATACTAAATTTTGAATTACAGGTGGGATTTTGGTGGGATCCCACCTACACCCTAGCGCCGTGTTCCTTCACCGGCAGCCAACAGCCCTGCAGTCCACCACCACTCCCCGTCGTTCCTCTGCTCGCCCTCAGGACCCGCCCATCCCTGTCCCCGTCACGCGCGCATCTGCATTGTCACCTCCGCGCTGCGTCTCCGCTTTCACGTCACTAAGGTCGCCCGCCTGTCCCGCCGATGTGCGCCGCTTCTCATGTCAGCCGCCTCCATCAACGGGACCTTGGGCTGACGCGGGAGAGGCATGTCGCGGCTTCGTCAGTTGTAGAGCGCCCTGGCGCTTATTGAGAAACAACAAGACCATCAGCAGCAAGCGATGGTGCTTAACTCCAGGCCGGCAACGGAGGCAGCGACCGGTACGGCCATGGACTTCGGCTTTAAGCGAGTCCTCGTGTCGAGGGTGCCGCTCCTATCCGAGAGAACTGACGTTGGTTTGTTGGCCCAGGAACCTGTACGTTTCTTGGTTGGATGGTTTCAGTTTTTCTCTTTTGACAACACACGTTTAGGAGATCGGAATACGTTTGTTGGGGATCAGAAGATCGGAAGGCATACGCTAGATACGATGGACGATGGACGAAGCCAAAACCACCGTAAGCAAAATTGTATAGTAGAGATTATTAGGTATAGATATATGTGCATATTTGTGTAAAAATCAAAATGTAACAACAAATATATTGAATCCTTGCTTCATGATTATAGATAATGTTGTAAGTATGCACAACATTACTTAAAGGCTTAAGCCTAAACAAATGCAGCTCCTCTCACGCCATCTTCCGTGCGCTACGAGGCCATTTAGTGTATATCATGTCGCTGCTTGCGGGCCTGGGAAGGCCTTTGCGCGTGCGTCGCTTCTGCTGCTAAAAAAAACTGGTGGGCGGCGTGTTCCAGTCAACGAAGCCAAACTCTATCCTACTTCTCCACCCTCCCCCGCGACGTCTCCTTCCCGGTAGGCGGTAGCGGTGCTCCTTCTCCTTCCTTCCCCAACTACACATCTCCGTCGAGTTCGCCCTCGAGCTTGGCATCCTCGAGCTTAGCGCGGCTCCACGGCCTCGATTTCCTCGTGCTGCACCAACCTGCTCCGGCCGGTCGTCGACCTCGCTAGCGCGGACACCCACTCACCAACGCCTCCTCGGCCTCGTCCTGCTCCGTCCATACCAGAGGTATCGCATCCCCTCCGTTTCTCGCTCCCGCTCGCTGACTATGGCGAGATCTCCTGCTCCTATTCCGATTCTGGGGTCTCCCTCCATCCTTGCACGAGGTCGACACCGGCAGGTGGTCGAAGATCAAAGGAGGGATGACAGATCACCAACTTGGCCTAGGGTTCGGTTGATTCGCCTCGTCCTTCAAGGCTGCCGCTTGCCGCAAACCTGGGGCGCTTCGCCACCGGCCTCGTACACCCGGAGCTCTCCGTCGATAACCGCATACATCCCCGCGCGCGGTAATACCCATGGAGAGGAGGCAACTCCTCCTGTTGCTTTGCTTCCTCTGCCTTTGTATTGCTTCTGCTCGACGCGTCGCCGGTGGCGGCCGGGAGGTAGCAGCGCTGGGCCGAGTTCGACCAATACGTGTGGGTGCTGCATTGCTTAGGCACCGTTAACGGCTGTTGCCTGCAGGTACCCATTATTTACTCACCCATGTCTAGCTAGATTTCCTCTATATTTTGGTTCCCCTTTGTGTTCTATAGATCAGACCCTCTGAGCTGGCTCAGTCCTTTTATTCATGATGCCCCAAACCCTCGACTGATCACTGATCTGGTGGAGACTCAAATCACATATACCAAGTGGTGTTCAGTTTCGTAGTCGTCAATCTGGTCATTTTATTTGTACGGTGCGCAGGACATCTAGATCCCCCTGCTGTCATGAGGCTCAGTGACAAATGAAGTTCTTATCCAGTTTGTTTTAGAGGATTCAACTTTCTTGCCATCTACACTAAGAAGTATTTGACATGTTGTTGTGGCTCTAAAAGATATAATGATCAACACAGTACCTGTTTGTATTCTGTATTCTGGTACATTGCTTGATTTCCTATTCCCGTGAGTTTCTTATGCACTTTTGTAGGAAGTTCGTTTACACAAAATGATTCACTGTGTTCTTTAGATCAGTAAAAAAGGTCACATGAATGTCTGTGTGGCCTTTCAAAACATCTGTGAGCAGTTACATGCCTGCAACGCTTCTACTCGCGGATCAGGGAAATTCCCTAGAGCGGATTTCAACTAGAGTAATTGGAGCGTGTAGTTTATTCATGAAAGCAGCCTAATGAAGCCAAGCAAAGTTATTTTCTAAAATATTGTATTTAATGGTATCGCATTTACATCTACGGCTCTTACTTCTAATGCTTTTCGATCTGTGTATGGAGGTTTGCGTTGAACAATATCAAGGAATTGTGTTGGTTAACTTGTTATGTTGTTCTAATTATTTAAAGACTTAAGCCTGAACAAATGCAGCTCCTCTCAGGCTATCTTCTGTGCGCTTCGAGGCCATTTAGTGTACATCTTGTCACTGCTTGCAGGCCAGGGAAGGCCCTTGCACGTGCGTTGGTTCTGGTGCTAAAAAAACTGGTGGGCGGCGTGTTCTAGTCAACGAAGCCAAACGCTATCCTACTTCTCCACCCTCCACCCCACCCCCGCGACGTCTCCTCCCCTGCAGCGGCGCTCCTTCTCCTCCCTTCCCCAACTACACATCTCCGTCGAGTTCTCCATAGCCGAGTGCGGGCTCCTGCTCGACAAGAGGCCATCAGATGAACGTCATGCAACGAGGCCGCGTGGCCGCTCCTTCCCAACCCCGTCTTCCATGGTACTACTCTATTTTGGATGGCATGGGGGCGGCTGGATGGGAGTTCTCTGGATGATGTGCTACGTGGAACCCTGCCCCCCCATGAATCTGGACCGTGACGGTGCATGAACGTCCTGCAACGAGGCCTCCTTCCCAACCCCGTCTTCCATGGTACTATTCTATTTTAGATGGCATGGGGGCGGCTGGATGGGAGTTCTCCGGATGACGTGCTACGTGGAACCCCGCGCCCCATGAATCTGGAGCGTGACGGTGCCCTTCAGATTTCCTACTACTTACTACTTACTCATTTTTGTACTGAGTGATTGTGTCTTAGGTCTTTTTTGAGATTAGACTCCAGAGTTATTCAATGTTTTTCTAGAGAAGATTTTCCCAATTGTTTTTGGTACATTGATTTAATTCTAAAGGGGTCTCGATATTCTAACATACTGATTTAGAGAAAATGATCATAGAATGATTTTTTATTTGTTTTCTCAGATTTAGGATTGTGTCAACCTAGCTTGGGAGGACAAGAATGCTTAGTTGTTTAAGATGAATTCATGGAAGCTGTTCATGCAAGGTGGCCTGAAGAAATTGTGCAGGTATTGTATTGTGTTCATATTTGGCTAGCACGAGCATAAGCTCAAGCACATGATATAATTTTAAAATATTAGTTCACCTGCTAATCCCATCATTATATTGTCAAATAGCTGAATACCACCATTCTTGAGGAAAACATTGAACTGTACCTATCCCTATCCGATAGAAAATCAAAATAGTTACATATCCATCACTGTTTGATGTTAATTTACACTAATATATATTTCAAATATGTGCGAGGTGTATACTTATTTAAAAAAATACTACTTCATATGTGAGGGAAACACGTCCTTTCGGCAATCTATGCATAACCATATGTAAACGAATTTTTTTACGGCATGTTTAAATTTTCTTATGTTCTTCTTGACTTTCGAGGTAAGAGAAAATTTACGTGAGGTAAAAATCATATACGGTTTAAAACATGGGTGAGTGTAGAATAACTATTCTACACCCTGAGTGTCAAATAGCGCCACTCTATATATAGATATATATATATGTATGTGTGACTAGCTTAAATTATGCATCAATGGAATTAATTAGTCCCAACAGCTTAATTGGACTACTCATCGGGTTGCCAATGTGTATGTTGGTAGTGTATGTAGGGCGCTACCTTATTCGTATTCGTACATGATGATAACCAGCTTACGGTCTTTTTGAAGCCTGATAGGTATTTGAACGTGGCGTGCTGGACGAATTAACCAGGTGCATCCCGTACGTGTATTATTGGACAGATGAGATGAGGCGGAGGTCTGGCAGGCCCGTCTAGAACACCATAACGGATCAGAAACGATCTGATCGGTTTAGTGCGTGCAGTGCACGGCAAGGGAAATGAGTCCGGATCATAACCGATCAGGGTATCCATCACAGTTACGCATACATCATACACCGCCCTATCTGCCTATATAAAGAGGAGATCACGCACCCGCGGAGGCAGAACGAGGACACGCCCGGGGAGAGACAAAGAACGCGGGAGACGAGACGCACGCAGAGAAGAGACGCACCATCTTGAGATCTAATCTCAGGTAATGTCAATGACATCGCATCCCTCAGGCAGGCGGCCGGAGGAGAACGTCCGAGGCACACGTTGCAGGCCAATCGGCTTGCAGCGAAGAGCGATGAGACCATGGCTGGCGTCATCCTTTCCGATGGTGAGAATCGAAATTAATCTTTTGTCTTG
The DNA here is from genome assembly GCA_916181665.1 of Avena sativa. Lineage (NCBI taxonomy): Eukaryota > Viridiplantae > Streptophyta > Magnoliopsida > Poales > Poaceae > Avena > Avena sativa. The sequence continues at coordinate 186,614,719 of OV702287.1, read as the reverse complement.
TTGTTTTCGCATCTAGCATGGTGGTGCCGGCCGGCCAAGATGCGGCGTATGCCGCAGTCCGTGGGCGGGAGCGTGCCCACGCGTGGTCTTTGCCCGCCTCGTCTCTTCTTCGCCTCGAGCGTCACCGTCGAGCGGCGAGGTGGATGAACTTGTCTGAAGCGAGGGCGTCGGCTATCGAAACTCGCCTACACGAGCCTTTTAACCAAGCCTAGCTGCACCATTGACGGAGGCGCCAACGACGGGTCGGCTGACATAACAAGGGCTGGCTCTCTCTACGGAGTCGGCGCGGCGCCTTATACGCCTACACCAGAGGAAGGATGCTGCCCGCCATCCGGCGGGACGGTCCTACTAGGTGCCGTCAGGTGCGCGTTCGCCGACGGATGGTGACTCGCCGGAGTCCACGTCATGGTCATCGCTGGTGCGGTGATCGTCTCACCGTCCAGCTGCACCGTCGATGGATTGGGGCTCACCAGCGCTCGCACCGCCGTGAGTCAAGGACGTCGGCATCCGTACTGCAGTTCATGGCTGAGCTAGCTCGGAGGATGGTGGGCCGGTTGCAATTTCATGGAGTCGGTAGGTCGACACGGCACCGACGTCACCTAGCTGGCCTATCTCCAAGTTCTATGGCGAGGTTTGCGCTCATTCCGCGCCTCCACGAGCTGGCTTTTAAGCCAGCTGACTAGCTTATACGGGTGCGTGCCGTACAGCTGGTTCACTGATGTCTACGCACTTCTATTCTTATAGACAGTTGTTGGGCCTCCAAATGCAGATGTTTGCAGAAAAGCAGCAAGTTTCCGTTAAGTGGATTACCCAAGGTTTATCGAACTCAGGGAGGAAGTGGTCAAAGGTATCCCTCTCAAGCAACCCTGCAATTAAGATACAAGAAGTCTCTTGTGTCCCCAACACACCCAATATACTTGTCAGGTGTATAGGTGCACTAGTTCGGCGAAGAGATAGTGAAATACATGTGGTATAGATAATTATAAGTGGTAACGGTGCCAGAAAATAGCTTGCTGGCGTGTGGTTGACGTGGAAAAATACTAAAGGCAAACTGAAATAAAGAAGAAAACAAGCAAACATGTAACAGATCTAATTGCAAGCGGTGTATCAATGCTTAGAAACAAGGCCTAGGGATCATACTTTCACTAGTGAACACTCTCATATAAATATCTTCTCTTTATGATATTACTCTTAACTACTCTCAGGTTGGACACTCTAATCATTGGTAGGGCTATAACAGCACACCTCAAAGTTCATCTTTCCCATCTAGGAAACCCTACACTGTCACCTTTAGCACTAGATGGTTCAAACAAACACCATAATTTCATAACGACATCTTACTCCAAATATAACTCATAACAAGTATTTGAAATCTGTAGCCTAAGTGCCACCATGGTGTGCACACTGTCAACTTCACACACATGGGGAGAGCAGAGATCTTATAGGGTTTTTGCATCGGGAGGCACCTTATAGGCGAAGAGGCAAGATCGGTGGGCGGCCAGGGCTAGCCCGCTCCACCACATGGTGTGGCTTCCCTGTGGCCCCTCTCCGTCTCGTCTTCTGGCTCCGTGAGTCTTCCGGTAAAATATCAACTTTGGCTTTTGTCCCGTCCAATTCAGAGAATATTGGTTTTCTGACTTTTTTGGAACCAAAAACAGCAGAAAACAGGCAACTGGCACTATGGCACTTGTTAATAGGTTAGTCCAAGAAATCATATGAAAAATACTCCAAAGTATGGACAAAACATAAGAAAGTAGATAAAACCAAGCATGGAACGTCAAAAATTATGGATACGTTAGCAACGTATCAACATCCCCAAGCTTAACTCCTGCTCGTCCTCAAGTACGTAAGTGATAAAAACAAAGAATAATTTTTGAGGTGACATGCACCATCATAAACTTGATCAAAGTATTTGTAAAACATTGATAGCTGGGATCATAGTACTTCAACATAGCATGAAAGACAAAGTTTTAACAATAAGACATAGCAACTATGCATGCAACATGAAAGGGCACAAACAAAAGATTCATGAATAACAATGTTTTGCAAGATGTTTGTTTGTTTCACATAAAGAAAACATAGCATAGTGGCATTCAACTTGTCCCGGATAGAGTAGCAAACATAAATGCATAGGACACTTTCAAAGTTTATAAGAGTGACTAGATATAAATAGTTTCAAACAAGCAATATCAAGGTATGCATCAATCAACAAGTCTTGGGACAATGCACATAGAACTAAGAATGGCCACTATGCTCTCAAAGTAGATGCATAAAGGTAGAAGGTGGAGACTCAACAAAAAAAGTAAAAGAAAGGCCTTCATAGAAGGAAATAGGGATTCAAGTCTCATAAAGAGCTTCCAAAAATTATGGTACTTAATAGCTTTCAGCTCTCATTGCCCTATCATAAGAATCTTGAAGTGATTAAGGTTAAAGTGAACAAACTATAGAGTATATGCTTGACAAAATATAAGTTGGAAATCTCATGTCCCTTGAATATAAGGGCCGCTCCTCATGCTACTCAAGTTTAGTCACCGGTAAGTTCTTGTCATCATAAGTACATGTGTATCATAGAGAACCACCAAAGGGGTACCCCTTGCCCGATGATACAGAAGAATCCCCATATCAAAATGACAAGGCAAGCAGACAACGAGCATCTCAGCAATCTTCTTATTTACCATAGGAAAATGGTGCTTTTTTTCTCTCTTTCCTCTTTTCTCATATCTCTTTTTTTTCAATAACTGACTCTTTTTTTATAAGAAGAATGCTTCATAGACAACTCATTATGGTTAAGCTGCAGGTTTCCACCATGACGGCATGGATTAGACCAGCGGCCCAGGCGGTTCTCTAACACACATACATAACTCCATGGACTTACAAGCTCCCCTTTCATTTCACACCGATGACATCCATAGACAAAAGAGCATGATATCAACTAGGTACAAAGTACAAGTGCAATGTTGAAAGCGTTCCCCATGACAACATGGTTCTGCTAATTCCCAACATATAAGTGCAAGCATATACAACATAGATGACACAATGGTTCAAGTTTATTAAGGCCAAGAAAAGTAAAGTGTGCCATCAAGTTCGTGAGAGCTTTAATCACTAGTTTTCTCATAACAAGTTTAATTCGGAAGGTAGATAAAAACATGAATATACTTGGAATAGCATATGCTAATAGGTAGGTATGGTGGACTGTTTGGAATAACTTGGTTTTAGGAGTTGGATGCATGAGTGGAACTCATACTTGGTTATGGAGGCTAGCAAAAGACTGGGAGCGACCAACTAAGAGAGCAATAATGGCCATAATCATGCAGAGCGACAAAACATCATTAATCAAAGCATAAAGTGACACTACAAGTTGAAAACTAAAGGATCATAAAGGCTATGGTGACTTAGGATAGTCATAACATAGCGTGAGCATGTGCCAAGTCAGCTCAAATAAAACATCAAAGGAGAATACCACAATACTATGCTTTAATATGCTAAAACAACATATGATTCTTCCAAGGCACATTAAGCAATCTCAATTGTTTATAACATGTCATGCTACAGCAAAGAATACTAAGCCTAAAGCCAAAACAATATCAAGCATGGCATGACAAGCATGGACCACAGTCAAAAACAAGCTCTCTTTACCACTTAAGCATGAACTTTCCTACTCTTTTTCCAATCCAAACAAAACTATTTGAAAACCAATGTATGAAAGAGGGGGTCCAACCAATTTATTCAGCAAACTAACAAAACCAAGCAAACGAAAACCAAAAACAAAAACGAAAAAGAAGACGCTCCAAGAACAACACAACTGTGCATGAAACAATAAAAATGAAGTGTTTGGAAGAAACCTGGGATTTTTATTGATGAAGAAGGGGATGCCAAGGCATCCCCAAGCTTTGACGCTTGTACTTCTTGGATATTTTTTGGGGTGACACGCGTGGCATCCCCAAGCTTGACCTTTAGTCCATCCTTCATCTCATTACTTATTCCTTCCATACATCTGAAATTTTTCTTTCATACAAAACTTCACACAATCTTTATTAGCAACATTAGTGCACTCAAGATAATAGGTCTTTAGGTTCAGTTCTAACACCAATTAAACTTCCACTAAAACACAAGCTACTGTAGCACTTACCTCAAAAGGCTCAATTCCCCAAAAGAACTCAAAAAGGAATCAACAAGAAGCAAATGCAGAAAATGGCAGAAATCTGTCAAAACAGACCAGCAGGTAAAGACGATTTTTTTTGAAGACCTTCTGTTGCTCAAATCGAAAAGTGTTGAACTAACGAAAGTTAGATAACAACCTGGGGCAGAAGCACAAAAATTCACGCCTCAAAAGAACGTACAGAGATTTTACATGATTTTTTACGGTGAAGCACTGAAATCTGTTTCGGGACAGCAACTTTCCCAAGCATTACTTCTCTCTCATTAGAGGTTACTCTTGGCACAAAAAACAAATAAAAAGGATAAGGAGCGGTTATTAAAGAGGTAATAACTTTCAAGACTCATCTAAAACTTTTGGGTTATCTCCCAATAAGTACTTTTCTTTAACGCCTTTAAGTTAGGCATGATAGTTTGAGAAGATGCTCACATAAGAAATATGAATTGAAGTAAAAGAGAGCATCAAGAAGCAAATTCAAAACACATTTAAGTCTAACCCACTTCCTATGCATAGGAATCTTGTAAATAAACAAGTCATGAAAGCACAAAGCAACAAGCATAGGAAAGCAAAACAAGTGCAACTTCAAGACTTTCAACATAAAGAGGGGAAACTTAATATCATTGAGATGTATAAAACCATGTTTCCCTCTCTCATAATAACTTTCAGTAGCGTCATGAATAAAATTAACAATATAACTATCACATACAACATTCTTATCATGAGCCACATGCAGATAATTATTATTACTCTCCATATAAACATAGTCATTCTTATTAATTGTACTGGGAGCAAATTCAACAAAATAACTATCATTATTACTCTCATCACCAGAATCATCAAATATAGGAGGCATATTGTAATCATAATTAATTTTCTCCTCAATAGTAGGTGGACTGAAAATAGCATATTCATTATTGTAATCATCATATATTGGAGGTGTAGTATCATCATAAGCAATAGAATAGCTATCTTCCAAAGCTGGGGAACTAAAAAGATCATTTTCATAAAAACTAGCTTCTCCAAGCTTAGACTTTTCCATAGCATTAGCAATAATGGTGTCCAAAGAATTCATACTAACAACATTGCTACTAGCATGCAAATAAAGTTCCATAGATTTTTTAATTTTCTCTTCAAACACTTCATGTCCTAACTCAATATAAATATTATAAAGTTCTCTAATTTTGTTGTTGTTTTCCATTAAGCCTAACTAGTGAAAACAAGAAATAAAAAGACAAAATTGCAGAATCTAAAGGATATAACTTCGAGCACTCACACCGGAGGATGTGAGTACCTTTTACCTTACCTCCCCGACAACGGCGTCAGAAAATAGCTTGGTGTCTACGCACTTCTATTCTTGTAGACAGTTGTTGGGCCTCCAAGTGCAGAGGTTTGCAAAACAGCAGCAAGTTTCCCTTAAGTGGATTACCCAAGGTTTATCGAACTCAGGGAGGAAGTGGTCAAATGTATCCCTCTCAAGCAACCCTGCAATCAAGATATAAGAAGTCTCTTGTGTCCCCAACATACCCAATACACTTGTCAGGTGTATCGGTGCACTAGTTCGGCGAAAAGATAGTGAAATACAAGTGGTATAAATAATTATAAGTGGTAACGGTGCCAGAAAATAGCTTGCTGGCATGTGGTTGACGTGGGAAAATACTAAAGGCAAACTGAAATAAAGAAGAAAACAAGCAAACATGTAACAAATCTAATTGCAAATGGTGTATCAATACTTACAAACAAGGCCTAGGGATCATACTTTCACTAGTGAACACTCTCATATAAATATCTTCTCTTTATGATACTATTATTAACTACTCTCCCGTTGGACACTCTAATCATTGGTAGGGCTATAACAGAACACCTCAAAGTTCATCTTTCCCATCTAGAAAACCCCACACTGTCACCTTGAGCACCAGATGGTTCAAACAAACACCACAATTTCATAAAAACATCCAACTCCAAATATAACTCATAACAAGTATTTGAAATCTCTAGCCTAAGTGCCACCATGGTGTGCACACTGTCAACTTCACACACATGGGGAGAGCAGAGATCTATTGAAGCACTTGAGTAGCAACGTAGATCTACTTGATTACAAAGCTCATGATCACAATATGATCATGCATAGAGAGAGAGATGAACACATAGCTATCGGTAGAACCCTTAGCCTCGAGAGATAACTACTCCCTCCTTATCATGGGAATCAGCAACGTCGATGGAGATGGCGGTGGAGATCGATGGAGATGGCTCCGGGGGCACTTCTCCGTCCCGGCAGGGTGCCGAAACAAAGACTTTCTGTCCCCCAAATCTCCCCTTCGCTGGCGGCGGCGCTGCGGAACTTTTCGTTGTCGGAGGCTTGACGATTTAGGGTTTTTGCATCAGGAGGCATCTTATAGGCGAAGAGGCAAGGTCGGTGGGCGGCCAGGGGGCCCACACCACCTAGTGGCGTGGCCAGGGCTAGCCCGCGCCACCACATGGTGTGGCCGCCCTGTGGCCCCTCTCCATCTCGTCTTCTGGCTCCGCGAGTCTTCCGATAAAATATCAACTTTGGCTTTTGTCCCGTCCAATTCTGAGAATATTGATTTTCTGACTTTCCTGAAACCAAAAACAGCAAAAAAACAGGCAACTGGCACTGTGGTACTTGTTAATAGGTTAGTCCAAGAAATCATATGGAAAGTACTCCAAAGTGTGGACAAAACATAAGAAAGTAGATAAAACCAAGCGTGGAGCATCAAAAATTATGAATACGTTAGCAACGTATCATTCGCTGATCCTTTCATGGGTCTCGTCGCTGGTAGTACCGCTGGCCAGAGTACTCTGGCGCATGACTCTAGCCGGCACATCGCCGCCTCCACTGGCAACGTCGTCACTCCGCCGCCAGCAGGCAACGGGATGCGTGCCGGACTGGTTGCTACCCGACGTACATGCATTATCCTAGCGTCTGCTGAGATGGCCGACCGCTGACTCAGCCATGATAGACATCGACCACGTAGCTAGGTTGCGCTCGCGAGGCAAGATACCAACTGAGTCCCCTGGGCTGATCGCACGATGCATACATGCGTGCATGCATGTGTGCGCACTGTTCACCAATATGCGGGCATGTCTCTGCTGCTTGCTCACCATTAGTTAGTTTTGATCACGCGGGTAGGGTCGTGGCATCTCTGCGTTGTCCATGTCGGCCGCTTGGCCGCGGAGATGGCCGTAGTCCGGCGCATGCTGACGGTGGCACACTCGACGACCTTGGGTGCACGCGTTTTAGGGGAGACGTGCCCATCATCTCTCCCTACTCAATCACTTCCTCCACTTCCACAGGGCGTACCCCTCGTACTTCCGGGAAAGCTACAAAGTCATCGACGACGATCCAAGCCAAGCGCAACCATGCAAGCTACCTCGACCCCAACCTCTTCAACGCTGCTCAAGACCGACGAGGCAAGACGGTGAGGCAGGCATGGTCAGAGCAAAGGCCATGCAATACACGGCGCGTGTACACGCTAGTACATGGACTCTACCGTCGCCAACACACACCACATCACGAACATGCATGGCGAACGCGAAGCGAAGACCGAAGACGACGACCAAACATTTTAATCGGAGGTGTTCCACGGAAAGTTAACCGGGAGCTTTTTGAGGCCCCGGGAACCAGGAGACCACAATCGCCTAGTCATGTTGGCTGCACCAGCAGGCCACCACATAGCGCACTCTTGGGTTTAGGATATTAGTCATGATGATTAATATGTATCTATTCCCTATTTTATTTTTTGTGTACTTGTACACTGACACGCCCGTAATTTATTTTATTTTTTCCCCGACGTACGGGAGATGCCTTTTCTTCCTCCTCTACAGAAAAGCGCTATTTTCTGTGTCAAACAAATCGGCACGCCCGGTGAGACCTGGTTCTCCTCCCATCTCTACTGCACATTGGTCGCGGCTTGGTCTTCGCCCGTTCTCCCACCTGCATTGCATGATGCATGAAGATCATCGGCGTGGAACTCCGCTGATCGCAAACATCTTCCTACAGGATTCCGCAACGTCACCGATAGCGAGGTCCCTACGGTGATCCAATTCAGATCGCTGCCACCAGTGGTCACCTTCAAGCACGGTAACAAGGTCTACATGCATCAGGCCCAGGAGCCGGCCCAATTCCAAGTCATGGAATTCAAGAAGTCTCAAAAGAGGGCGGTCGCTAAGGCGAAGAGGAAGCGCCGTGAGCTCATGCTCGAGGCGCGCGCCCTCTTGAAGGACTCCGTCATGGCAGAGATGATGGGCAACGTGGAGGCCTCTCAATGCCTACAAGTTCAAGCCACCAACAAGCAGGCCACCGCCTCTTCGGTCCGTGCCCCAACACCGGGTGCGAAACCGGAAATTCCTACACCAACCGCGCAACGCACGGAGGTGGAGCTACTAGAAGCTCTCGAGGCTGTTTCCTTCGGCCTATGGAGGCTAATGGCAAACGCTCGTTTATCGCATAGCCCCCATCGCCTTCGCAACCATAGAAGGAAGTACCAAGAGGTGCAACACCTTCATCAAAAAATCAGCTCTCGCATTGCCTAGAGCGCCGTACACGAGGAGGATTGGTCTCTAGGTGCAATGGAGCTTGCCCGCAAGGTCTTCACGTATGGTAACACCCTGAATCCCCCTTATGACTTTCCCCGATCAATGGGCGAACGAGCCTTCAAAGATCAAAGAGCTTGTACGACGGGCAATCATGAAGGAGTTTTGGAAGAGACGCTCCCGCAAGCAGCCCGTTCTACAGGGCCAAACCTCCTCCTTTAACTTGAGCGACGGCTCTCTCTACTCACCAAGTATGTGGGCACCATGCCTTCATACATTGACAGGTGATGGACGGTCTCCCTCCAACAACAACAATAGGTTCTCCATGCTCCGGAATGAGGCACCTGCACCTCGTGAAGAGGACCTACGCTAAGAACTCCGTCAACTCCAAAACCAAATGAGCCACCTTCAAAGGAGGCTCGAAGGTCAAGGAGACCATGCCAAATCATCGGCACAGGGGGCAAGGAGGAACATGCGCCCTTCTCAATCCTACCGCCCTCAACACGAGTGCCAAACTCTCCTCGACGGCGTCCTTCTCCAACACACACTAACTTCCGGGGGCATGACAATGCCTTCACATGGAAGTAGGTGGCCTCGACGCCAAGACGACACACCAAACGGCCATGCCCCACGACAATGGCGACAGCGGAGCCCTCCACGGGAATCCGCCCCCACTCACGTTGCACCACCTCCAAGGCATGTGGAACAAGTGCAAGCGGGGCCAACAAGAAACCCTACGGCTCTACTGATGCGGAGACTCCCTACTCCTCCAATCCCACCAAGGGCTCATGGCATTTCCACCGAGAACCAACGCAAGCGCGAGAGGCGCCGAAGCTATTGACAAGTTCTCTATCAGGAACTTGAAGACTTGGTTCTTAGGCACACACAAGTCCGCGTCCGGGGTGATGGTGATGTCGTTTAAGAGAACGACAGAATCGCGTTCCGCATCTCCCCCGACCTGGAGCGGCATGAAAGGTACAACTACCTTCTCAGTCGCCTAACCCCCAAACCATGCAAGGCACAACCTAGTGCCGCGGAGCAAGGAGGCACAACAGTTGCACCACTATGCCCCTAACCATCCTTAGGCGAGGAAGCGAGCAAGAGAGGGCCTCTCCAACTTCTACCTCACAAGAAGGAACGAACACGGATGCCTCCCCCATGGAGGGTGTCGAGGAGGCTTCTGAGGCACACACTGAGGGTACCCTCGACGGCAACATGGTTCTCAAGACGAGCCCTAAAAGGGCTATTGAGGCGCAACAGGATGTTGCCCTCGTACCATCTACATCCGGCGAAAAGGAGCCTACCCTTGTTTCCCCTAACAGGATGGAACATGAGGTCAAGCCTACATTACCGCTTGAGGCGGGCGAAAAAAATGAAGCCGAGAAGAGCATGGCCTCGTGCGACACTTTAGCAGTGCGCTCTGGCCTCGAGGACGATGACGGGTGGAAACCACCAATTGTCACCCACGACTTCACATATCCATTAGATGAGGAGATTGTGCCGAACCCTAGGGCCAATTTTCATACGACATTGCTTCCACGACTAGACCATGTTCAGTCATGGTTCAAAGGCACTGACGCATCAGCGAAGGCTAGCACGTCAACATCAGAAGAGGAGGCAAGATCAATTGCCCCGAGCCTTCCTGTCACAATGGGAAACAACAAGAAGCATGTTGGTGGATCCAAACGGGATTGAGATGTATCCCTGGTCCGCTACATTGACATGGCGTCTAGACTTCCTCAAGATCGCGCCCAGCTACAACAAGTTGCGAGTCGTCAAGGAGCTGGAACGCGGCTAAAGTCGCTAGCACTTCAAAGCACGGCGAAATCTGCCATAGGAGTGGCAGAGCCGCTTGAGTCTCAAAGTGATGAGGAGGAGGCTTCCGACGCCGCCTCTTCCTTGTATCTAGAGAGGCTCCCTACATCGCCGGCTTACGCCGACCTGAACCCGTCTATCCCTTCGGAGGACGAGGGTTATCTTGAAGACCTTGACACTGCGCCAACACGGATGGCGGTGGATGGTGTCAACGAAGACCCTGAAGGGGCCGCGAAAGCAGCTCGTCCCGACGGGCAAAAGGGCTCCCAAGCTAGCCCCTCCGACAGTGCTGGAAAGTCGGCACCACATGAAGGAAACATAGCCGATCAAGTGCGCCAACAAGAGCGCACAATTGATGACTAACGTCTAAACTTGACAGGTTCATCAAGTTCATGATGAACAATACCCTAATGATGCCGGGTACGCCACGACAGGCAGACCCACAACAGGAGGAGCTCCTAGGAGGCGCTACAACAAACATGATGCCCAACAAGGGGAACCAACAGAGGGACTCAGGCACGACCACTCGCCCGTTGGTCATGCCTACGGCCTTCGGCAACACGGAACCACGTCCAAGTGTGCTTAAGGGCTATCACGACATGCTTGAAGACATGGTGGATAAGAAGTCCAAGCGAATGTCCATCAAGAAGGCTCCTCGCTCCTCAGAAAGTGAGCTCGAGAAGCCTTACGAAGCATGGCATGGCCTAGTGTCATTCCCGGCTGGGTGGCACCCACCAAAGTTCCGCCAGTTTGATGGAACCGGCGACACGAGGGAACATTTGGCGTACTTCGAGGCAGGTTGCGGTGACACAGCCAATAGCTCGTCTCTTCTACTCCGGCAATTCTCAGGGTCATTGACTGGCCCTGCTTTCCATTGGTATAGTCGCCTACCAATGGGATCCATCAGCAGGTGGTCTGCCATGAAGGAAGTCTTCAACACACACTTCGTTGCCATGAAGAAAGACTTCTCCATCGTCGAGCTAGCACAAGTGCGTCAACAACGAGAAGAGTCCATCGATGACTACATCGTATGCTTCTGCAACAGCTACGTGTGTCTCGCTAGAGAGATCCACCTCGATCACGCCATTGAGATGTGCGTCCATGGTATGCAACAAAACTGGTCACTAGAGGTATCTCGGCGAGAGCCTAGAAACTTTAGCGCCCTCAGCTCGGCTGTAGCAGCCACAAAGCTGGAGTTTGAGAAGTCGCCACAGATCATGGAGCTCTATAAGAATGCTAGTGCCTATGATCCTGTCAAGAGGTTCAACGCCGGGTCCTCATGATCAGCCGGTACAGCACCCACCTCAGGGTTCAATTTCAATTGGAGATCATTCAGAATCCTCCCAGTCTGCGGAGATCTCAGTTGTGGCTGCACCGGAGGATGCTGTGCCGATGGATGTTCAGCTGGAGCTAATTGATCCAAATGATTTTAATGGGCCAGTTCTTCAGGAAATTCCTCTTGCTCTGCAGGTTCCTGTACAACCCCTCTTGGCAGATGATGAGAAGGACATTGAGGAGATGGAAGTTGAGGTTGAAGTCCCTACTGTCCCACAGGGGTCACCTGTTAATGTTGGTGAACAGGAGTTCGGTTCAGGTCAGACTGATGAACAAATATTTATTGAAAACAGAAGCCTAGCTATTGTTCCTCTTGCACCCCCTCATACACATGCTATTCTCTTACATATACTTGCATATGGTATTTCTCCACATTCTTCTGTTACTGATTCATCAAACAAGAGAAATTGGGCTAAAGCTTTTGAGGAGGAAACTGCAGTTTTTAATCCTTCTTGTTCAGATAATGTGGTGGTACGAACAGTTCGGACTCCTGCTGTAAATCAGAACAGATCTCCAGTAGGAACAAGGGAACAGATTGTTGAAAATTCACAAGATGCTTCTACTCCTATGTCGTTGATAAAGTTCCAATCAACAGCTAAAAAACCCTCAGTTCATGCTGACAAAGGGAAGAAGATTGTACCCTCTGTAGCAGAAGCGTCCTCTCGTCGTGTGACCCAGTGTTACATCCAATAAAGGATATAGAGCCCCACCCATCCAGGAGCTGCTGCCACGCCCTTGTAAGAGATCTAGGAAAGTTGTTCCAGTAGAGTCTCTTGCTTTGGACAACTCACAAGCCCAGGACAAAGGCAAGAAGACCAAGTCTAAGCAGAGGATGGCTAATCAATCCATCCCAGTTCAGATGCTGCAACATATTGGTGGTCTTCTAGATATGCAGCCAGAGGATATCACAGAGGCGAAGCTTAATGCAGAGCCAAGCAAGACCACCAGTGCATCTGTTCCTGATGTTTAAGTTGCTCATAGATGTTAAGGGTGAATGTGCCCTTGCTCACATTCATTATCCATATGCATCTGGTCTGTGTCATTTTATTGTTTTGGTCTGTATGGGGAGATGGTTATGCCTCTTCTCTGAATCTTCCTCGCACTGTGGTTTTTATGGATAATCAGAATTATAATCGTTTATGGTCTGTCTTGGGTTGGAATATAAGGGGTATAAATGCTGAAGAAAAACAACTGAAAGTGAGAGAGAAAATGGAAGAAAGTAAATGTGCTGTTTTATGTTTGCAAGAAACAAAAAAAGAATCATTTGATAGAAAATTCATCAAAGGTTTTTGTCCTCGTCGCTTCGATAATTTTGCTTATTCTCCGTCAGTAGGGGCATCTGGGGGAATTTTGGTCGTATGGAATTCAAGCATTTTTTCGGGCCAGCTTATTGAAGTGCAAATATTTGGTATTATTATAAAGTTTACCTCAACTCACTCTAAGTAGCAATGGACGTTGGTCACATTATATGGTCCATGTCAAGGGGAAGAACGGGATAATTTTGTACAGTGGCTTTATAATTTAAATGTGCCAGATGATGAGGATTGGCTATTTATGGGCGATTTTAATTTTATTCGATCAACTGACAACCGGAATTTGCCAGGAGGGAATGCAAATGATATTTTTCTGTTTAATGAAATTATAAGTCACCTGGCCTGATAGAATTGCCTCTGAAAGGTCGGTCATTTACATGGTCCAATATGCAGACTGAACCTTTACTCGAGCAACTTGATTGGTTTTTTACGTCAGTCAATTGGACTTCAAATTACCCGAATACAGTCGTACACGCTTTAGCAAAAACGACCTCTGACCATGTACCCTGTAGTGTCGCCATTGAAACAATGATTCCTAGTGCACATATATTCCGCTTTGAAAACTTTTAGGTTGATCAACCGGGGTTTATGGAATGTGTTTCAAATGCTTGGCAGCAAAATTACTCGGCACCTAACTCTGCAGCCTTGCTTGTGAAGAAGCTAAAGGGGCTCAGATACGCTCTCAAGAAGTGGAAAACGAGTTTGGTCAGACTTAAAGACCTTATTATCAGATGCAACTATGTGATTGTATTTTTTGACACTTTAGAGGAGGCCAGAGTGCAGTCAGTGCCAGAAAAGAATTTCAGAACACTTGTCAAAAAACACCAAGAGCATCTCTTACAGGCTCAGCATAGATGCTGGAGGAAAAGGTGTACCATTCGCTGGATCAAAATGGGGGAGGAAAACACGAAAATTTTCCATTCAATGGCTACTGAGCGATATAGGAGAAACACTATTTCTTCATTAGTGGCTCCGGATGGCAGGCTAGTTAGTAATCATACTGAAATTGCTGGGATTGCATGGAGCTGTTATAGAGACCGAATGGGCATGTCACAAGGGATAAATATGAGGTTTCACTTACCTGTGTTGCTTAAGCGGTTAGATAATCTAGCTGATCTTGCTACACCCTTTACTAGGGATGAAATGGATAAAGTTGTTAAGTTAATGCCCATTGATAAGGCACCTGGCCTGGATGGTTTTAATGGCCTCTTTTTGAAGAGATGTTGGGGTATTATTAAGCAAGATTTCTATAACTTAGCTGAAGATTTCTGCAAAGGTGTTGCCAAATTAGAGCATATTAACACCTCACATATTACACTCATCCCAAAGAAGCAGTCCCCTGATCAAATAAATGACTACCGACCAATTTCACTCACTAGTTGTTGTTTCAAATTTCTTACAAAGATTGCAGCTGATAGATTGCAGACAAGGATTATGGATTGCATACACAAGAATCAGTACGGTTTCATCAAAAAGAGAACCATACATGATTGCCTAGCATGGACCTTTGAATACATTTATCAATGTAAGGCATCTAGAAAACCCATGGTGATTCTAAAGCTTGATTTCGAAAAAGCCTTTGACACCATTGAACACGAAGCAATATATCAAATTCTTGAACATAAGGGATTCTCCAAGGAATGGATTGGTTGGGTCAGAATGCTATTGGAGTCTGGGATTTCTTCTGTCCTTGTCAACGGAGTACCAAGAAAACAGTTTAAATGTAGGCGAGGAGTTAGACAAGGGGACCCATTATCGCCCCTTCTCTTTGTTCTGGGGGCTGATCTTTTATAGTCGGTGGTGAATGAATTATTGAGAAGAGGACTAATCTCTCTGCCCATTATCACTGGAGACCCAGATTTTTCGATAATTCAGTATGCCGATGATACTTTGTTAATCATGCCTGCTGATGTTGAGCAATTAGCTGTACTAAAAAATGCCCTGCAAGATATCAGTTCTTTTACTGGACTAGCTATCAACTTCCACATATCATGCATGCTACCTATTAATATCTCGGATGATCAGGTTTCAGTACTTGCTTCTGATTTTGGCTGTGTTGTGGGGTCCATGCCATTCACATATCTTGGCTTGCCTCTAGGCACTACACGGCCTACTATTAATGATCTTTTGCCATTAGTGGACAGAGTCGAGAGAAGGCTCTCTGCCAGCTCAACCTTTCTTGCCTATGGGGGTAGGCTGCAACTAATTCGATCATGCTTGAGTTCTATGCCCATCTTCTTTTTATGCTCCCTAAGCATACCTGAAGGCATCATCAAACAGCTAAATAGGATCATCAGGCAGTGTTTATGGCGGAAAAAACAGGGTGAAAGTCATACAAGCCAATCTCTTACCTCATGGGAAATGATATGCAAACCAAAAGAAAATGGCGGATTAGGTATCCTAGACTTTAAAAGGCAAAACAAAGCACTTCTTCTTAAGCACTTGCACACATTCTTTAATAAGGATGACGTGCCCTGGGTGAATTTGGTATGGAATCATTATCCAAATGGAGTCCCTCATGCTAATAAGCTTTGTGGGTCGTTTTGGTGGCGGGACATCATGAAATTGTCTGATGATTATAGATCAGTGACCCAGGTTACAGTGGGGGCAGGTGATACTGCTATGTTTTGGTCTGACTGCTGGAATGGACACTGTCCTCAAACTGAATTCCCTAGATTGTTTTCTTTCACAAAGGAGACAAATATTTCAGTCCAGGAGTTCCTACAGGTTGAAGATAAGACATCCCTGTTCCATCTTCCAATGTCTCTGGAAGCTTATCATGAATTCATGCAACTCCAAGGCTTTCTCTCTGGTATTATTTTGGATGAGCAGGTCAAGGACACATGGTCCACGATTTGGGAAGACGGGCAATATACTGCTAGTCGCTTTTATAAACATGGTTTTAAAGGGATCACATGCAGTAGTATTTATGCTCACATCTGGGCAAGCAAATGTACTTTGAAGATTAAAGTGTTTGCGTGGCTGCTGATTAGTGACCGCCTAAACACTCGGGATATGATCCAGAGAAGAAACTGGAATGGCTCCCTGGAACATAATGTTGTGCTCTGGTATATAAAGTGGATATGTCTAAAGTTATTCCTATGTTAAATGGAAAATAAAAACGTCAAATGCTTGATAGAAAGGAATACTTTTTTGATTCTCGGATGCGGATGTATAGCTTGAATAATACAGTGGCAAAAAGCAAGTTGATATAATCATTTAAAATGTAAAATAGTCTTGGAAAAATAAATCGCCTCCTAGCCATCATGATTAACTTCTAATGCATTCGTGGGTCTAAAATGTCCTTTAACTTCACCAAATTCCTTTGCAAAACCTAGAAGAAATAACAAAGTGTTTCTCCTGGACAGGTCAATATATAATGTATATACATGATGTAAGTTTAAAAGAATTAAAAAGACATTGTTCACCATATTAAAGAACTAAGTCTTATCATACGAAATTTTCAACCGCGTAACCATTTTTTCCTTTAATCAAGGAATGATTTATAATCTTGTTCGTGATAAAAATAACTATCAAAGCCGAAGGCATTAGAAATCAAGATTTGAACAGTGAGAACAGTACAGGTGGGAAAAAACTGACATGGAAGACCAGAGCATGTACATATAAAGTGTATCTAACTTCAAAAAATAAATCAGAAGCAACAATAAAAATATAACATATTTCAGAAAGTGAACTCGTGGAGTGCAGTATCCAATTGATATACTATTCATTGATGGTGCTCAAAATATACTACCCAGCCACTATACCAGTATACCTATTTCATATTCAAGGGAACAATCAAAAGCATGGTTACACATACGCAATATAGATCGTGAGTTGACAGAGTGACAAGTAACGTGTATGTAGGTATGTTTCTTACTTGCCTGAACGCCAAGATTGTCGGAAAATCCAGACAGAATACGATTGGCTTATGCTAAGTGAGGAATCGATTGCTGGAAGACGGTGATGTGAATGGCACCGACAAACTGGTTGCTAGGAGAACAATTGGAGCCGAGCGGCGTCAACGAGGATCCCCGATCTAGGCAGCGGCATACCTTGTCTGGCCGGAGCAGCGGCGGCCTGGAGGTGACCGACCGTGAAGGCAGGACCCAAGGCGGCAAAGAGAAGGACATCGGATGGAGGCTCGGTTGTGGAAGATGGCGGTGTCGGCGACGACATAAGTGGTGGGAGTTCGTCGGTCGTGAAGAGGGTGACTCCACTATTCCATGACTTTTCGTTGTCGTGTTCCTTTCATCAGATCGATGACCCTCGCTCTTGAAGCCAAGCCAGGGTGATTCATCGGATGGGCTAACTGCAGAAAATAAATATCCTAGTTAACCACGCATCATCCCAATTAACCACGCGTCACTATAGTACATTTGCAGAGTAGCAGCCCATTTAATAACAGTCGGGCAGAACACGCGCAGCGATGCACAACGGTGCCGTAAAAAAGATCCAGATGTGCATTCGGGATGACGGAAAGATCCAGGACGTTGAGTCAAGCGATTAGACAATTTAAAACGTCAAATCGTTGTGGAGGCTCCTAGCTAGGTCAGTTTTACTGTTCTTAATAGTGTATATAGGAAAAAGTTTAAAACAAACATTTAATTCGTAGGCAAAAGCTAAATCGAACTCCAGACTCTCAATCCCTGAAATCGGCACTTTGAATTTGCCAATCCCGGTCTATTTTAAATCCTGGGTCTATTTGGGGCACCGGGAAAGTAATAATCCCAGCCGATATAGGTTTCTAGTCTCACTGACAACGTGGGCCTACCTATCATATCCATCTTCTTGTATCTCTGAAATTCCCCAACGAAATCAAGGGGCAATCTTGACCCCAACGCACCCCAGATGCCCTTGGTCGCTGCCCCCTTGGCTCCTCATGTGCGCCACTGAAGCTCCTATTGGGCGCCTCCACCTTTAGGTCCCATGCGAGCGTTCTCGGCCTCCTATTGCCGCGCTTGCCTACTTTCTCCGTCATGGAAGATGTGCCAGGCTCCGGCGTGTCGAGTCCGAGCGTGGTCGGGCTGATGACGGAGGAGGGAGCTTTGGAGGGCCACGAAGTGGAGTTTGGGAGGACTAGGCCACGCGGCGCCGGAGTGCTGGGCAGCGGTACGCGCCAGCCATGGCGTTCGCTGGCTCGACTGGGCGCGGGCGAGGCCAAGACCGGCACGGCCGATGACGGCGCATCCTGCATCCTCCTCTGCCCGTTCCTTTCCCCAAATCGTTTTGCTTCATTATCAGTGGAATACAACGCGATTTGGAGATTCTTCTTGCAGCCTACTTTTTTTGCATTCGTGGTAGGTTGGATCTGTCGGTTTGCACATCAATTTTCTGTAGGTATATCCAGCAGTGGTACGCGTTGTTCACCAAGACTTCATCTAAAGCATCAGATAAAGGGACAATTCATGCAGTGAAAGGTGGAAGATGAATATGACACGTGGGTCTAGTTTGTCAGTGAGAGAAATAAATTATTTAGTTTATGATTTTTTTATTCTTATGAGCAAAATAGACCAGGGTTTAAAATAAACCGGGATTGACAACTTCAGAGTGCCAATTTCAAGGATTAGAAGTTGAGGGTTCCATTTAGCTTTTGACTATGAATTCAAGGTTTGTTTTCAACTTTTTCCGTGTATATACTCCAATCATGAAGGGTCTCAGTTGCGCGGCACGGTGGAATTCGATACCAGCCCGATCGGACGCCACAGAGGCTGCCTCGCCCGTTGGACTGAAGGTCAGGCTGGAGTACACCAGGGTCGGCGGCGTGCGCGATGCCGATATGGGCGAGGCTCTTGGCCGAGTTGAAGACCCCTAACATGACCAACTCGTCCATCGCCTCTTATGCTTCACGAGATCGCATGATATGTCCTTGTACATGACGGAGGTTGCGAGAGTATGCGTGTAGCAGAGTTATTCTGTGGACGGGTGGGGATTAGTTTTATGTAAAAGACAGTACTCATCGTGTTCGACCGGGAGACCTGTCCGGTTCGGTGTGCGTGCACACTTGCAATTAAGAGTTCCGTTTGTTTGTTTGAGTCGGCGCACGGCAATTAAGTAGATAGATGCATAGTAGGACGAACGAAAAAACGTATTATGACGGACGAATAGAGTAGAGAAACGCTTGTGATTTTACTATTTGAAATACTCGTACGTTGGCACGGATTATAAATCAGATAGTTTATTTTCTAGGAATGATAGATACAAAATAGTCGATATTAAAAAAATCAAGCCGAGTGATTTCTGCATACAATTCGGGCACTACGGTTAGCCGTGAAAACACCGACACCATTTCGACCTCGATGCCGACTCCAGCCAGCCCAGGCGTACTCTCACGTCGCCTTCAACCTAGGCGTCACTATGTGAGCCTACTTATTTAATAATCGTGCATTTCTATGTCATTGCACATATTGCACTATAAGATTACCTAAGCAAGTAAAAAATAGGTTTTTTCTGTCGGCAAGTAAATAACTTGAATTGAATTTATTTAGATTCACATGTATCTACATATTAAAATATATTTAGATACTTTTGTGAACATAGAGAGCATGATTAAAAATAAACATAACAAAAATTATCTGCAAAATCTAAACATAACTGATGGTGTGAAATATTAGCAAAATTGTGTATATATAGAGCTCTCAGATCTAAATAATTCCTACACACTTCTCTCACTCAACACATGTAAAACAATTGGAGTCTACATATTTTTTTTTAAAAAGTCGAAGTCGAATGACTCTCCTTTTCTATCTTCCCTCGTTCACTTTCTGTGCCCAAAATCTTCACCGTGGTGCTCCATTTTGGCAGCCGCTCCAAACTCACTCCAAACTCACGACTGGGACTTGGTTTGGTGCTCTTCCACGCCCCTCCCTCCATAGCCTACCCACCGACCACCCCGGCGCATCTTCCAACGACCCACAACCGGCCCGACAGTCTTAGCCTGCTCCCATGGAGAGCAGACAGAGGATCTGAGTGCCCCTCCTGGCTCCGACCACCAACGTCGGCCCCTGACTCATCTACAGGGAGCACAACGCTGTGAGTGAATCTCGCTAACTCTTCCTGATTCGAGCTTGTTGTTTCTATAATCGCTAGAGGTTACGGAGCTGCATCTATCTTCTGTCGATTGAACTGAACTGCTATTCTTGCATTATCCCCGTAGAGTATCTTGAGCTCTTTGTAGTTGTGCGTTCGCTACTTATTCAGTATGCAGTCTATTTGTTTGAGTTGTCCTCGTGAATGCAGCGACCGACTTGGACTAGATGGTCACCCTAACCGCAACACTACTTGGAAGAAGAACTAAAGTCATCAGTTACTAGTTTTCATGAGGTGATTTGGTGTTCTTGGAACTGGATGTGGATTTAACTTGTTTCTCAAGAGTGTATCAATATTCATGTTAGCAGTTCATAAATTTTATTAAAACTTTACCTGAACTGTATAAACTTTTTGTTTTCCTTTTTTTTAACAAAAAATACAGTAAAGCTTTGTTCAGGTAAGAAACAGTAATAACATTATCGTTGTTACATCATTAGAACAAGTCTATTGCTTCATTCATTGCAATAGAGGCCCGTCTGTGCTTGTCTGGTTCCAGTACGGCTGGACATCGATGCCCCTGCCTCCTTTAATTCGCGAGGCGCCGCCCCGGCCCTCCTCCACGACGTCCACCCGCTGTCAGGTGCCCCGTGTTCCGGCTGCTGGGTGCGACGCCGGCCCCCTCTGCCCCTTACCCTGTAGTACTTCATCACTGCTGCAATATTTTGCAATGTCTGAGAAGTGAAATGGATGCTTTTGATAATTGAAATAGTGTATTGTCTGCTATAAACTGGTGGAATTCCAACACATAATAAATGTACTTCCTCTAGCGCTCGCGCTGTGCAATCTTTGCCATGATCAGCTCTGGTTTGAGCTAATCCAAGCACGCTGTAATTCTTGCCATGATCAGCTCTGGTTTGAGCCAATCCAAAATCGATTGAATCAGCTATCGATTGATTTTTCTTAGAAAGGCCACCCGTCAGCAGTGGCGGAGCCAGGAATTGAGACGAGCCGGGTCGAACCTTTCGAACATATAAGGTGTAAAAAAAAGTCTATGCAACAAAATAACCGGACCACAAAAATTCTTTTTAATTACATTACCAACTACTACCTCTATTTGGATTATTAGTCCTAAGAGACAAGTTGTAAATACCAAGACACTCCATAACTCACTCTAATTAATTTATACATGCACCAATAGTTTTACATAAATGAGAGAAGTGAGAGGAAAAGAAGAACATGTATTGGACCAGAGAGACTAATAAATGAGACAGCCTTTATAATTTCAAACAATATAAAACAGCTCTCCGGACCTATAATCCCAAACAGAGGTAGTACATAATAAGACATAAAAATAACGTGTAATCTACTAACATGGACCGATGGCACTTGGATGCTCAATTGGGTCCACCATATAATCTCAATAGTCCAAAAGATACCTACATCATATAAGAGCATCTCTAAGGAGGCTCCCCAAACACTCCCATCGGTCTGTTTCTGTTTGATCGAACAACCCAGCTCAAATTTCTGCTTTCAACGGGCTCCCTGACCACCCCGCCCCCTGAACAACCCCTTTTTTTGCAAATCATCCGCAAATTTGGGGATGCTTTGGCGGCAAACGGACAAGCTCGACTGTCCTCCTATGGCTGGCCCACCTATCGGCCATAGCAGCGCCGCTTCCACCTCCCCCTCCCCCCAGCGCCCAGCCCGCACCTTCCTAGTTGTGCCGCCGGTCCGCCACCGTAGCTCCCTGGACCATTGGACTGCCCTAGATGTCTCCACCCCGCCGACGCCGTTGATCTTGTGGCCGTGACCCACTGACTGTCCACCACTGAATTCCTAGTTGCGAAGGTGACCTGTAGTTTCGAATATATACTCCCTCCGTCCCAAAATAAGTGATTTGGATTTACGTAGATTCTAATATATTTATATATGAAAATATGTATTGATTACGTCTAAATATAGACAAAACCAAGTCAATTATTTGGGACGGAGGGATTAGTAAGCAATCTCCTACAGTCCAATACAATGACCGGACCAAGTAGACTTCAAAATTAAAATTGAAAACTGAAATTAAAGGAGAAAACTGCGCCGCGTCTTCTTCTTCCTCAACCAGTGTTGCTTCTTCTTCTTCCCTTCACTGTATCCAAGCGGCCTCCTCCTCGGCGACCATCAATGCGTGAGGACGGCGCTGCTCCATTCGCTGGTGCTCGGAGTCGGTTCAGAGCGCAGACGAAGAGGATGCGTGGGCCGGCGGGCGAGAGATTGAGCAGCGCGGGCCGGCGGCGCGACGGCGTACTGCTACTGCGAGTTGGCAGCGTGGGGAGGGGGCGCAGCCTCTCATGCGAGCAGGGATTTACGGATTGAGAGATTGAGACATAGTCGAGGTCAATTGGATCGAGGGGATGTTTCCGTGCGTCCCCACGTCTACGTACAGGGTCAGTTGGATTTGAGAAATTGGGCTTTTTTTCCTGAGCTCGCGTCGGCCAGACCAAGTTACTGGGCTGGTGGTACGTTTACGGGATTTGGCGAGCCGGGTCGGCCGACCAGGCTCGACCCCCTGTAGCGCCGCCACTGCGCGTCAGCACCTGTAGAAGCCAGAGCAGCACCGCGCAGAGTGTCGAGTGGGATCCCACCGAAATCATTTGCTAAAATCTAGTGTAAATTTTAAGTAAAAGTTTATACTAGATTTTGAATTACAGGTGGAATTTTGGTGGGATCCCACCTACACTCTAGCGCCGCGTTCCTTCACCGGCAGCCAACAGCCCTGCAGTCCACCACCACTCCCCGTCGTTCCTCTGCTCGCCCTCAGGACCCGCCCATCCCTGTCCCCGGAACGCGCGCATATGCATTGTCACCTCGGTGCTATGTCTCCGCTTTCACGTCACTAAGGTCGCCCGCCTGTCCCGCCGATGTGCGCCGCTTCTCATGTCGGCCGTCTCCATCGGCGGGACCTTGGGCTGACGCGGAAGAGGCATGTTGCGGCTTCGTCGGTTGTAGAGCGCCCTGGCGCTTATTGAGAAACAACAAGACCATCAGTAGCAAGCGATGGTGCTTAACTCCGGGCCGGCAACGGAGGCAGCGACGGGTACGGCCATGGACTTCGGCTTTAAGCGAGTCCTCGTGTCGTGGGTGCCGCTCCTATCCGAGAGAACTAGCGTTGGTTTGTTGGCCCAGGAACCTGTACGTTTCTTGGTTGGATGGTTTCAGTTTTTCTCTTTTGACAACACACGTTTAGGAGATCGGAATACGTCTGTTGGGGATCGGGAGATCGGAAGGCATACGCTAGATACGACGAACGATGGACGAAGCCAAAACCACCGTAAGCAAAATTGTATAGTAGAAATTATTAGGTATAGATATATGTGCATATTTGTGTAAAAATCAAAATGTAACAACAAATATATTGAACCCTTGCTTCATGATTATAGATAATGTTGTAAGTATGCACAACATTACTTAAAGGCTTAAGCCTAAACAAATGCAGCTCCTCTCAGGCCATCTTCCGTGCGCTACGAGGCCATTTAGTGTACATCATGTCGCTGCTTGCGGGCCTGAGAAGGCCTTTGCGCGTGCGTCGCTTCTGCTGCTAAAAAAACTGGTGGGCGGCGTGTTCCAGTCAACGAAGCCAAACTCTATCCTACTTCTCCACCCTCCCCGCGACGTCTCCTTCCCTGTAGGCGGTAGCGGTGCTCCTTCTCCTCCCTTCCCCAACTACACATCTCCATCGAGTTCGCCCTCGAGCTTGGCATCCTCGAGCTTAGCGCGGCTCCGCGGCCTCGATTTCCTCATGCTGCACCAACCTGCTCCGGCCGGTCGTCGACCTCGCTAGCGCGGACACCCACTCACCAACGCCTCCTCGACCTCGTCCTGCTCCGTCCATACCAGAGGTATCGCATCCCCTCCATTTCTCGCTCCCGCTCGCTGACTATGGCGAGATCTCCTGCTCCTATTCCGATTCTGGGGTCTCCCTCCATCCTTGCACGGGGTCGACGCCGGCAGGTGGTCGAAGAGCAAAGGAGGGATGACAGAGCACCAACTTCGCCTAGGGTTCGGTTGATTCGCTTCGTCCTTCAAGGCTGCCGCTTGCCGCAAACCTGGGGCGCTTCGCCGCCGGCCTCGTACACCCGGAGCTCTCCGTCGATAGCCGCATACATCCCCGCGCGCGGTAATACCCATGGAGAGGAGGCAACTCCTCCTGTTGCTTTGCTTCCTCTGCCTTTGTATTGCTTCTGCTCGACGCGTCGCCGGTGGCGGCCGGGAGGTAGCAGCGCTGGGCCGAGTTCGACCAATACGTGTGGGTGCTGCATTGCTTAGGCACCGTTAACGGCTGTTGCCTGCAGGTACCCATTATTTACTCACCCATGTCTAGCTAGATTTCCTCTATATTTTGGTTCCCCTTTGTGTTCTATAGATCAGACCCTCTGAGCTGGCTCAGTCCTTTTATTCATGATGCCCCAAACCCTCGACTGATCACTGATCTAGTGGAGACTCAAATCACATATACCAAGTGGTGTTCAGTTTCGTAGTCGTCAATCTGGTCATTTTATTTGTACGGTGCAGGACATCTAGATCCCCCTGTTGTCATGAGGCTCAGTGACAAATGAAGTTCTTATTCAGTTCGTTTTAGGGGATTCAACTTTCTTGCCATCTACACTAAGAAGTATTTGACATGTTGTTGTGGCTGTAAAAGATATAATGATCAACACAGTACCTGTTTGTATTCTGTATTCTGGTTGCTTGATTTCCTATTCCCGTGAGTTTCTTATGCACTTTTGTAGGAAGTTCGTTTATACAAAATGATTCACTGTGTTCTTTAGATCAGTAAAAAAGGTCACATGAATGTCTGTGTGGCCTTTCAAAACATCTGTGAGCAGGTACATGCCTGCAACGCTTCTACTCGCGGATCAGGGAAATTCCCTAGAGCAGATTTCAATTAGAGTAATTGGAGCGTGTAGTTTATTCATGAAAGCAGCCTAATGAAGCCAAGCAAAGTTATTTTCTAAAATATTGTATTTAATGGTATCACATTTACATCTACGGCTCTTACTTCTAATGCTTTTCGATCTGTGTATGGAGGTCTGCGTTGAACAATATCAAGGAATTGTGTTGGTTAACTTGTTATGTTGTTCTAATTATTTAAAGACTTAAGCCTGAACAAATGCAGCTCCTCTCAGGCTATCTTCCGTGTGCTTCAAGGCCATTTAGTGTACATCTTGTCGCTGCTTGCAGGCCAGGGAAGGCCCTTGCGCGTGCGTTGCTTCTGGTGCTAAAAAAACTGGTGGGCGGCGTGTTCTAGTCAACGAAGCCAAACGCTATCCTACTTCTCCACCCCCCCATCCCCCGCGACATCTCCTCCCCGGCAGCGGCGCTCCTTCTCCTCCCTTCCCCAACTACACATCTCCGTCGAGTTCTCCATAGCCGAGTGCAGGCTCCTGCTCGACAAGAGGCCATCGGATGAACGTCATGCAACGAGGCCGCGTGGCCGCTCCTTCCCAACCCCGTCTTCCATGGTACTACTCTATTTTAGATGGCATGGGGGCGGCTGGATGGGAGTTCTCCGGACGACGTGCTACGTGGAACCCTGCCCCCCATGAATCTGGAGCGTGACGGTGCATGAACGTCCTGCAACGAGGCCGCGTGGCCGCTCCTTCCCAACCCCGTCTTCCATGGTACTATTCTATTTTAGATGGCATGGGGGCGGCTGGATGGGAGTTCTCCGGACGACGTGCCCCATGAATCTGGAGCGTGACGGTGCCCTTCAGATTTCCTACTACTTACTACTTACTCATTTTTGTACTGAGTGATTGTGTCTTAGGTCTTTTGTGAGATTAGACTCCAAAGTTATTCAATGTTTTTCTAGAGAAGATTTTCCCAATTGTTTTTGGTACATTGATTTAATTCTGAAGGGGTCTCGATATTCTAACATACTGATTTAGAGGAAATGATCATAGAATGATTTTTTATTTGTTTTCTCAGATTTAGGATTGTGTCAACCTAGCTTGGGAGGACAAGAATGCTTAGTTGTTTAAGATGAATTCATGGAAGCTGTTCATGCAAGGTGGCCTGAAGAAATTGTGCAGGTATTGTATTGTGTTCATATTTGGCTAGCACGAGCACAAGGTCAAGCACATGATATAATTTTAAAATATTAGTTCACCTGCTAATCCCATCATTATGTTGTCAAATAGCTGAATACCACCATTCTTGAGGAAAACATTGAACTGTACCTATCCCTATCCGATAGAAAATCAAAATAGTTATATATCCATCACTGTTTGATGGTAATTTACACTAATATATATTTCAAATATGTGTGAGGTGTGTACTTATTTTAAAAAAAACACTACTTCATATGTGAGGGAAACACGTCCTTTCGGCAATCTATGCATAACCATATGTAAACGAATTTTTTTACGGCATGTTTAAATTTTTTTATGTTCTTCTTGACTTCCGAGGTAAGAGAAAATTTACGTGAGGTAAAAATCATATACGGTTTGAAAGATGGGTGGGTGTAGACCTGGGTGTCAAATAGCGCCACTCTATATATAGATATATATATGTATGTGTGACTAGCTTAAATTATGCATTGATGGAATTAATTAGTCCCAACAGCTTAATTGGACTACTCATCGGGTTGCCAATGTGTATGTTGGTAGTGTATGTAGGGCGCTACCTTATTCGTATTCGTACATGATGATAACTAGCTTACGGTATTTTTGAAGTCTAATAGGTATTTGTACGTGGCGTGCTGGACGAATTAACCAGGTGCATCCCGTACGTATATTATTGGACAGATGAGATGAGGCGGAGGTCTGGCAGGCCCGTCTAGAACCCCATAAACGGATCAGAAACGATCTGATCGGTTTAGTGCGTGCAGTGCACGGCAAGGAAAATGAGCCCGATCATAACCGATCAGGGTATCCATCGCAGTTACGCATACATCATCCACCGCCCTATCTGCCTATATAAAAAGGAGATCAGGCACCCGCAAAGGCAGAACGAGGACACGCCAGGGGAGAGACAAAGAACGCGGGAGACGAGACGCACGCAGAGAAGAGACGCACCAGCTTGAGATCTAATCTCAGGTGACGCCAATGACATCGCATCCCTCAGGCAGGCGGCCGGAGGAGAACGTCCGAGGCACACGTTGCAGGCCAACCGGCTTGCGGCGAAGAGCGATGAGACCATGGCTGGCGTCATCCTTCTCGATGGTGAGAGTCGAAATTAATCTTTTGTCTTGTTGTTTTTCGCATCTAGCATGGTGGTGCCGGCCGGCCAAGATACGGCGTATGCCGCAGTCCGTGGGCGGGAGCGTGCCCACGCGTGGTCTTTGCCCGCCTCGTCTCTTCTTCGCCTCGAGCGTCGCCGTCAAGCGGCGAGGTGGATGAACTTGTCTGAAGCGAGGGCGTCGGCTATCGAAACTCGCCTACACGAGCCTTTTAACCAAGCCTAGATGCACCGTTGACGGAGGCGCCAATGACGGGTCGGCTGACATAACAAGGGCTGGCTCTCTCTACGGAGTCGGCGCGGCGCCTTATACGCCTACACCG
Organism: Avena sativa; assembly: GCA_916181665.1. Taxonomy (NCBI): domain Eukaryota; kingdom Viridiplantae; phylum Streptophyta; class Magnoliopsida; order Poales; family Poaceae; genus Avena; species Avena sativa. The sequence goes on along the minus strand of OV702287.1, from coordinate 186,586,970 downwards.
GAGGAAGGATGTTGCCCCGCCGTCCGGCGGGACGGTCCTACTGGGTGCCGTCAGGTGCGCATCCGCCGACGGATGGTGACTCGCCGGAGTCCACGTCATGGTCATCGCTGGTGCGGTGGTCGTCTCACCGTCCAGCTGCACCGTCGACGGATGGCGGCTCACCAACGCTCGCACCGGCGCGAGTCGAGGACGTCGGCATCCGTACTGCAGTTCATGGCTGAGCTGGCTCGGAGGATGGTGGGCCGGTTGCAATTTCATGGAGTCGGCAGGTCGACACGGCGCCGACATCACCTAGCTGGCCTATCTCCAAGTTCTATGGCGAGGTCTGCGCTCATTCCGCGCCTCCACGAGATGGCTTTTAAGCCAGCTGACTAGCTTATACGGGTGCGTGCCATACAGCTGGTTCGCTGATGTCTACGCACTTCTATTCTTGTAGACAATTGTTGAGCCTCCAAGTGCAGATGTTTGCAGAAAAGCAGCAAGTTTCCCTTAAGTGGATTACCCAAGGTTTATCGAACTCAGGGAGGAAGTGGTCAAAGGTATCCCTCTCAAGCAACCTTCAATTAAGATACAAGAACTCTCTTGTGTTCCCAACACACCCAATATACTTGTCAGGTGTATAGGTGCACTAGTTCGGCGAAGAGATAGTGAAATACAAGTGGTATAGATAATTATAAGTGGTAACGGTGCCAGAAAGTAGCTTGCTGGCGTGTGGTTGACGTGGGAAAAGACTAAAGAAAAACTGAAATAAAGAAGGAAACAAGCAAACATGTAACATATCTAATTGCAAGCGGTGTATCAATGCTTAGAAACAAGGCCTAGGGATCATACTTTCACTAGTGAACACTCTCATATAAATATCTTCTCTTTATGATACTACTCTTATCTACTCTTCGGTTGGACACTCTAATCATTGGTAGGGCTATAACAGCACACCTCAAAGTTCATCTTTCCCATCTAGAAAACCCCACACTATCACCTTGAGCACTAGATGGTTCAAACAAACACCACAATTTCATAAAGACATCTTACTCCAAATATAACTCATAACAAGTATTTGAAATCTGTAGCCTAAGTGCCACCATGGTGTGCACACTGCCAACTTCACACACATGGGGAGAGCAGAGATCTATTAAAGCACTTGAGTAGCAAGGTAGATCTACTTGATTACAAATCTCATTATCACAATATGATCATGCATAGAGAGAGAGGTGAACACATAGCTACCGGTAGAACCCTTAGCATCGAGAGAGAACTACTCCCTCCTCATCATGGGAATCAGCAACTGCGATGGAGATGGAGGTGGGGATCGATGGAGATGGCTCCGGGGGCACTTCCCCATCCCGACAGGGTGCTGGAATAGAGACTTTCTGTCTCCCGAATCTCCCCTTCGGTGGCGGCGGCGCTGCTTAACTTTTCGTGGCTATAGGCTTGACCATTTAGGGTTTTTGCATCAGGAGGCATCTTATAGGCGAAGAGGCAAGGTCGGTGGGCGGCCAGGAGGCCCACACCACCTGGTGGTGCGGCCAGGGCTAGCCCGCTCCACCACATGGTGTGGCTGCCCTGTGGCCCCTCTCCGTCTCGTCTTCTGGCTCCGTGAGTCTTCCGGTAAAATATCAACTTTGGCTTTTGTCCCGTCCAATTCAGAGAATATTGGTTTTCTGACTTTTTTGGAACCAAAAACAGCAGAAAACAGGCAACTGGCACTGTGGCACTTGTTAATAGGTTAGTCCAAGAAATCATATGAAAAATACTCCAAAGTGTGGACAAAACATAAGAAAGTAGATAAAACCAAGCATGGAACATCAAAAATTATGGATACGTTAGCAACGTATCAACATCCCCAAGCTTAACTCCTGCTCGTCCTCAAGTACGTAAGTGATAAAAACAAAGAATAATTTTTGAGGTGACATGCACCATCATAAACTTGATCAAAGTATTTGTAAAACATTGATAGCTGGGATCATAGTACTTCAACATAGCATGAAAGACAAAGTTCTAACAATAAGACATAGCAACTATGCATGCAACATGAAGGGCACAAACAAAAGATTCATGAATAACAATGTTTTGCAAGATGTTTGTTTGTTTCACATAAAGAAAACATAGCATAGTGGCATTCAACTTGTCCCGGATAGAGTAGCAAACATAAATGCATAGGACACTTTCAAAGTTTATAAGAGTGACTAGATACAAATAGTTTAAAATAAGCAATATCAAGGTATGCATCAATCAACAAGTCTTGGGACAATGCACATAGAACTAAGAATGGCCACTATGCTCTCAAAGTAGATGCATAAAGGTAGAAGGTGGAGACTCAACAAAAAAGTAAAAGAAAGGCCTTCATAGAAGGAAATAGGGATTCAAGTCTCATAAAGAGCTTCCAAAAATTATGGTACTTAATAGCTTTCAGCTCTCATTGCCCTATCATAAGCATCTTGAAGTGATTAAGGTTAAAGTGAACAAACTATGGAGTATATGCTTTAAAAATATAAGTTGGAAATCTCATGTCCGTTGAATACGAGGGCCGCTCCTCATGCTACTCAAGTTTAGTCACCGGTAAGTTCTTGTCATCATAAGTACATGTGTATCATACAGAACCACCAACGGGGTACCCCTTGCCCGATGATACAGAAGAATCCCCATATCAAAATGACAAGGCAAGCAGACAACGAGCATCTCAGTAATCTTCTTATTTACCATAGGAAAATGGTGTTTTTTTCTCTCTTTCCTCTTTTCTCATATCTCTTTTTTTCTCAATATCTGACTCTTTTTTTATAAGAAGAATGCTTCATAGACAGCTCTTTATAGTTAAGCTGCAGTTTTCCACCATGACGGCGTGGATTAGACCAGCGGTCCAGGCGTTTCTCTAACACACATACATAACTCCATGGACTTACAAGCTCCCCTTTCATTTCACACCGACGACATCGATAGACAAAAGAGCATGATATCAACTAGGTACAAAGTACAAGTGCAATGTTGAAAGCGTTCCCCATGACAACATGGTTCTGCTAATCCCCAACATATAAGTGCAAGCATATACAACATAGATGACACAATGGTTCAAGTTTTTTAAGGGCAAGAAAAGTAAAGTGTGCCATCAAGTTCGTGAGAGCTTTAATCACTAGTTTCTCATAACAAGTTTAATTCGGAAGGTAGATAAAAACATGAATATACTTGGAATAGCATATGCTAATAGGTAGGTATGGTGGACTCTTTGGAATAACTTGGTTTTAGGAGTTGGATGCATGAGTGGAACTCATACTTGGTTATGGAGGCTAGCAAAAGACTGGGAGCGACCAACTAAGAGAGCAATAATGTCCATAATCATGCAGAGCGACAAAACATCATTAATCAAAGCATAAAGTGACACTACAAGTTGAAAACTAAAGGATCATAAAGGCTATGGTGACTTGGGATAGTCATAACGTAGCGTGAGAATGTGCCAAGTCAACCCAAATAAAGCATCAAAGGAGAATACCACAATACTATGCTTTAATATGCTAAAACAACACATGATTCTTCCAAGGCACATTAAGCAATCTCAATTGTTTATAACATGTCATGCTACAGCAAAGAATACTAAGCCTAAAGCCAAAACAATATCAAGCATGGCATGACAAAGCATGGGCCACAGTCAAAAACAAGCTCTCTTTACCACTTAAGCATGAACTTTCCTACTCTTTTTCCAATCCAAACCAAACTATTTGAAAACCAATGTATGAAAGAGGGGGTCCAACCAATTTATTCAGAAAACTAAGAAAACCAAGCAAACGAAAACCAAAAACAAAAACGAAAAAGAAGACGCTCCAAGAACAACACAACTGTGCATGAAACAATAAAAATGAAGTGTTTGGAAGAAACCTCGGATTTTTATTGACGAAGAAGGGGATGCCAAGGCATCCCCAAGCTTTGACGCTTGTACTTCTTGGATATTTCTTGGGCTGACACGCGTGGCATCCCCAACCTTGACCTTTAGTCCATCCTTCATCTCATTACTCATTCCTTCCATACACCTGAAATTTTTCCTTCATACAAAACTTCACACAATCTTCATTAGCAACATTAGTGCACTCAAGGAAATAGGTCTTTAGGTTCAGTTCTAACACCAATAAAACTTCCATTAAAACAGAAGCTACTGTAGCACTTACCTCAAAAGGCTCAATTCCCCAAAAGAACTCAAAAAGGAACCAACAAGAAGCAAATGCAGAAAATGGCAGAAATCTGTCAAAACAGACCAGCAGGTAAAGACGAATTTTTTTGAAGACCTGCTGTTGCTCAAATCGAAAAGTGTTTAACTAACGAAAGTTAGATAACAACCTAGGCAGAAGCACAAAAATTCACGCATCAAAAGAACGTACAGAGATTTTACATGAATTTTTACGGTGAAGCACTGAAATCTGTTTCGGGACAGCAACTTTCCCAAGCATTACTTCTCTCTCATTAGAGGTTACTCTTGGCACAAAAAACAAATAAAAAGGATAAGCAGCGGTTATTAAAGAGATAATAACTTTCAAGACTCATCTAAAACTTTTGGGTTATCTCCCAATAAGTACTTTTCTTTAACGCCTTTAAGTTAGGCATGATAGTTTGAGAAGATGCTCACATAAGAAATATGAATTGAAGTAAAAGAGAGCATCAAGAAGCAAATTCAAAACATATTTAAGTCTAACCCACTTCCTATGCATAGGAACCTTGTGAATAAACAAGTCATGAAAGCACAAAGCAACAAGCATAGACTTTTCCATAATCATCGAATATAGGAGGCATATTGTAATCATAATTAATTTTCTCCTCAATAGTAGGTGGACTGAAAATAGCATATTCATTATTGTAATCATCATATATTGGAGGTGTAGTATCATCATAAGCAATAGAATAACAATCTTTCAAAGCTGGGGAACTAAAAAGATCATTTTCATAAAAACTAGCTTCCCCAAGCTTAGACTTTTCCATAGCATTAGCAATAATGGTGTCCAAAGAATTCATACTAACAACATTGCTACTAGCATGCAAATAAAGTTCCATAGGTTTTTTAATTTTTTCTTCAAACACTTCATGTCCTAACTCAATATAAATACTATAAAGTTCTCTAATTTTTTTTTGTTTTCCATTAAGCCTAACTAGTGAAAACAAGAAACAAAAAGACAAAATTGCAGAATCTAAAGGATATAACTTCGAGCACTCACATCAGAGGATGTGAGTACCTTTTACCTTACCTCCCCGGCAACAGCGGCAGAAAATAGCTTGATATCTACGCACTTCTATTCTTATAGACAGTTGTTGGGCCTCCAAGTGCAGAGGTTTGCAGAACAGCAGGAAGTTTCCCTTAAGTGGATTACCCAAGGTTTATCGAACTCAGGGAGGAAGTGGTCAAATGTATCCCTCTCAAGCAACCCTGCAATCAAGATACAAGAAGTCTCTTGTGTCCCCAACATACCCAATACACTCGTCAGGTGTATAGGTGCACTAGTTCGACAAAGAGATAGTGAAATACAAGTGGTATAAATAATTATAAGTGGTAACGGTGCCAGAAAATAGCTTGCTGGCGTCTGGTTAACGTCGGAAAAGACTAAAGGCAAACTGAAATAAAGAAGGAAACAAGCAAAATGTAACAAATCTAATTGCAAATGGTGTATCAATGCTTACAAACAAGGCCTAGGGATCATACTTTCACTAGTGAACACTCTTATATAAATATCTTCTCTTTACGATACTATTCTTAACTACTCTCCGGTTGGACACTCTAATCATTGGTAGGGCTATAACAGCACACCTCAAAATTCATCTTTCCCATCTAGAAAACCCCACACTGTCACCTTGAGCACTAGATGGTTCAAACAAACACCACAATTTAATAAAAACATCCAACTCCAAATAGAACTCATAACAAGTATTTGAAATCTCTAGCCTAAGTGCCACCATGGTGTGCACACTGTCAACTTCACACACATGGGGAGAGCAGAGATGTATTGAAGCACTTGAGTAGCAACGTAGATCTACTTAATTACAAAGCTCATGATCACAATATGATCATGCATAGAGAGAGAGTAGCTATCGGTAGAACCCTTAGCCTCAGGAGAGAACTACTCTCTCCTTATCATGGGAATCAGCAACGTCGATGGAGATGGCAGTGGAGATCGATGGAGATGGCTTCGGGGGCACTTCCCCGTCCTGGCAGGGTGTCGAAACAGAGACTTTCTGTCCCCCAAATCTTCCCTTCACTGGCGGCGGTGCTGCGGAACTTTCGTGGCTGGAGGCTTGACGATTTAGGGTTTTTGCATCGGGAGGCATCTTATAGGCGAAGAGGCAAGGTCGGTGGGAGGCCAGGGGGACCACACCACCTGGTGTTGCGGCCAGGGCTAGCCCGCGCCACCACATGGTGTGGCCGCCCTGTGGCCCCTCTCCGTCTCGTCTTCTGGCTCCGCGAGTCTTCTGGTAAAATATCAACTTTGGCTTTTGTCCCGTCCAATTCCGAGAATATTGATTTTCTGACTTTCCTGAAACCAAAAATAGCAGAAAACAAGCAACTGGCACAGTGGTACTTGTTAATAGGTTAGTCCAAGAAATCATATGAAAAGTACTCCAAAGTGTGGACAAAACATAAGAAACTAGATAAAACCAAGCATGAAACATCAAAAATTATGAATACGTTAGCGACGTATCATTCGTTGATCCTTTCATGGGTCTCGTCGCTGGTAGTACCGCTGGCCGGAGTACTCTGGCGCATGACTCTAGCCGGCGCTTCGCCGCCTCCACCGGCAACGTCGTCACTCCGCCGCCAGCAGGCAGCGGGATGCGTGCCGGACTAGTTGCTACCCGACGTACATGCATTATCCTAGCATCTGTTGATATGGCCGACCGCCGACTCAGCCATGATCGACATCGTCCACGCAGCTAGGTTGCGCTCGCGAGGCAAGATACCAACTGAGTCCCCTGGGCTGATCGCACCATGGGCTGATCGCACGATGCATACGTGCGTGCATGCATGCGTGCGCACTGTTCACCAACATGCGGGCATGTCTCTGCTGCTTGCTCACCATTAGTTAGTTTTGATCATGCGGGCAGGGTCGTGGCATCTCTACGTTGTCCATGTCGGCCGCTTGGCCGCGGAGATGGCCGTAGTCCGGCGCGCGCTGACGGTGGCACACTCGACGACCTTGGGTGCACGCGTTTTAGGAGAGACGTGTCCATCATCTCTCCCTACTCAATCACTTCCTCCACTTCCATGGGGCGTACCCCTCGTACTTCCGGGAAAGCTACAAAGTCATCGACGACGATCCAAGCCAAGCGCAACCATGCAAGCTACCTCAACTCCAACCTCTTCAACGCCGCTCAAGACCGACGAGGCAAGACGGCGAGGCGGGCATGGTCAGAGCAAAGGCCTTGCAATACACGGCGCGTGTACACGCTAGTACACGGACTCTACCGTTGCCAACACACACCACATCACGAACATGCATGGCGAACGCGAAGCGAAGTCCGAAGACGACGACCAAACATTTTAATCGGAGGTGTTCCGCGGATAGTTAACCGGGAGCTTTCCGAGGCCCCGGGAACCAGGAGACCACAATCGCCTAGTCATGCTGGCTGCACCAGCAGGCCACCATGGAGCGCACTCTTGGGTTTAGGCTATTAGTCATGATGATTAATATGTATCTATTCCCTATTTTATTTATTGTGTACTTGTACACTGGCACGCCCGTAATTTATTTTATTTTTTCCCCGACGTACGGGAGATGCCTTTTCTTCCTCCTCTACAGAAAAGCGCTATTTTCCGTGTCAAACAAATCGGCACGCCCGGTGAGACCTGGTTCTCCTCCAATCTCTGCTGCACATTGGTCGCGGCTTGGTCTTCGCCCGTTCTCCCACCTGCATTGCATGATGCATGAAGATCATCGACGTGGAACTCCGCTGATCGCAAACATCTTCCTACAGGATTCCGCAACGTCACCGATAGCGAGGTCCCTACGGTGATCCAATTCAGATCGCTGCCACCAGTGGTCACCTTCAAGCACGGTGACAAGGTCTACATGCATCAGGCCCAGGAGCCGGCCCAATTCCAAGTCATGGAATTCAAGAAGTCTCAAAAGTGGGCGGTCGCTAAGGCGAAGAGGGAGCGCCGTGAGCTTATGCTCGAGGCGCGCGACCTCTTGAAGGACTCCGTCATGGCGGAGATGGTGGGCAACGTGGAGGCCTCTCAATGCCTACAAGTTCAAGCCACCAACAAGCAGGCCACCGCCTCTTCGGTCCGTGCCCCAACACCGGGTGCGAAACCGGAAATTCCTACACCAACCGCGCAACACACGGAGGTGGAGCTACTAGAAGCTCTCGAGGCTGTTTCCTTCGACCTACGGAGGCTAATGAAAAACGCTCGTTTATCGCATAGCCCCCATCGCCTTTGCAACCATAGAAGGAAGTACCAAAAGGTGCAACACCTTCATCAAAAAATCAGCTCTCGCATTGCCTAGAGCGCCGTACCCGAGGAGGATTGGTCTCTGGGTGCAATGGAGCTTGCCCGCAAGGTCTTCACGTATGGTAACACCCTGAATCCCCCTTATGACTTTCCCCGATCAATGGGCGAACGAGCCCTCAAATATCAAAGAGCTTGTACGACGGGCAATCATGAAGGAGTTTTGGAAGAGACGCTCCCGCAAGCAGCCCGTTCTACAGGGCCAAACCTCCTCCTTTAACCTGAGCGACGGCTCTCTCTACTCACCAAGTATGTGGGCACCATGCCTTCATACATTGACAGGTGATGGACGGTCTCCCTCCAACAACAACAATAGGTTCTCCATGCTCCGGAATGAGGCACCTGCACCTCGTGAAGAGGACCTACGCTAAGAACTCCGTCAACTCCAAAACCAAATGAGCCACCTTCAAAGGAGGCTCGAAGGTCAAGGAGACCATGCCGAATCATCGGCACAGGGGGCAAGGAGGAACATGCGCCCTTCTCAATCCTACCGCCCTCAACACGAGCGCCAAACTCTCCTCGACGGCGTCCTTCTCCAACACACACTAACTTTCGGGGGCATGACAATGCCTTCACATGGAAGTAGGTGGCCTCGACGCCAAGACGACACACCAAACGGCCATGCCCCACGACAATGGCGACCGCGGAGCCCTCCACGGGAACCCGCCCCCACTCACGTTGCACCACCTCCAAGGCGTGTGGAACAAGTGCAAGCGGGGCCAACAAGAAACCCTACGGCTCTACTGATGCGGAGACTCCCTACTCCTCCAATCCCACAAAGGGCTCATGGCATTTCCACCGAGAACCAACGCAAGCGCGAGAGGCACCGAAGCTATTGACAAGTTCTCTATCAGGAACTTGAAGACTTGGTTCTTAGGCACACACAAGTCCGCGTCCGGGGTGATGGTGATGTCGTTTAAGAGAACGACAGAATCGCGTTCCGCATCTCCCCCGACCTGGAGCGGCATGAAAGGTACAACTACCTTCTCAGCCGCCTAACCCCCAAACCATGCAAGGCACAACCTAGTGCCGCGGAGCAAGGAGGCACAACAGTTGCACCACTATGCCCCTAACCATCCTTAGGCGAGGAAGCGAGCAAGAGAGGGCCGCTCCAACTTCTACCTGACAAGAAGGAACGAACACGGATGCCTCCCCCATGGAGGGTGTCAAGGAGGCTTCTGAGGCACACACTGAGGGTACCCTCGACGGCAACATGGTTCTCAAGACGAGCCCTAAAAGGGTTATTGAGGCGCAACAGGATGTTGCCCTCGTACCATCTACATCCGGCGAAAAGGAGCCTACCCTTGTTTCCCCTAACAGGATGGAACATGAGGTCAAGCCTACATTACCGCTTGAGGCGGGCGAAAAAATGAAGCCGAGAAGAGCATGGCCTCGTGCGACACTTTAGCAGTGCGCTCTGGCCTCGAGGACGATGACGGGTGGAAACCACCAATTGTCACCCACGACTTCACATATCCATCAGATGAGGAGATTGTGCCGAACCCTAGGGCCAATTTTCATACGACATTGCTTCCACGACTAGACCATGTTCAGTCATGGTTCAAAGGCACTGACGCATCAGCGAAGGCTAGCACGTCAACATCAGAAGAGGAGGCAAGATCAATTGCCCCGAGCCTTCCTGTCACAATGGGAAACAACAAGAAGCATGTTGGTGGCTCCAAACGGGATTGAGATGTATCCCTGGTCCGCTACATTGACATGGAGTCTAGACTTCCTCAAGATCACGCCCAGCTACAACAAGTTGCGAGTCGTCAAGGAGATGGAACGCGGCTAAAGTCGCTAGCACTTCAAAGCACGGCGAAATCTGCCATAGGAGTGGCAGAGCCGCTTGAGTCTCAAAGTGATGAGGAGGAGGCTTCCGACGCCGCCTCTTCCTTGTATCTAGAGAGGCTCCCTACATCGCCGGCTTTTGCCGACCTGAACCCGTCTATCCTTTCAGAGGACGAGGGTTATCTTGAAGACCTTGACACTGCGCCAACACGGATGGCGATGGATGGTGTCAACGAAGACCCTGAAGGGGCTGCGAAAGCAGCTCGTCTCGACGGGCAAAAGGGCTCCCAAGCTAGCCCCTCCGACAGTGTTGGAAAGTCGGCACCACATGAAGGAAACATAGCCGATCAAGTGCGCCAACAAGAGCGCACAATTGATGAACTAACGTCTAAACTTGACAGGTTCATAAAGTTCATGATGAACAATACCCCAATGTTGCCGGGTACGCCACGACATGCAGACCCACAAGAGGAGGAGCTCCTAGGAGGCGCTGCAACAAACATGATGCCCAACAAGGGGAACCAACAGAGGGACTCAGGCACGACCACTCGCCCGTTGGTCATGCCTACAACCTTCGGCAACACGGAACCACGTCCAAGTGTGCTTAAGGGCTATCACGACATGCTCGAAGACATGGTGGGTAGGAAGTCCAAGCGAATGTCCATCGAGAAGGCTCCTCGCTCCTCAGAAAGTGAGCTCGAGAAGCCTTACGAAGCATGGCATGACCTAGTCTCATTCCCGGCTGTGTGGCACCCACCAAAGTTCCGCCAGTTTGATGGAACCGGCGACGCGAGGGAACATTTGGCGTACTTCGAGGCAGCTTGCGGTGACACAGCCAATAGCTCGTCTCTTCTACTCCGGCAATTCTCAGGGTCATTGACTGGCCCTGCTTTCCATTGGTATAGTCGCCTATCAATGGGATCCATCAGCAGGTGGTCTTCCATGAAGGAAGTCTTCAACACACACTTCATTGCCATGAAGAAAGACTTCTCCATCGTCGAGCTAGCACAAGTGCGTCAACGACGAGAAGAGTCCATCGATGACTACATCGTATGCTTCTGCAACAGCTACGTGTGTCTCGCTAGAGAGATCCACCTCGAGCACGCCATCTAGATGTGCGTCCATGGTATGCAACAAAACTGGTCACTAGAGGTATCTCGGCGAGAGCCTAGAAACTTTAGCGCCCTCAACTCGGCTGTAGCAGCCACAAAGCTGGAGTTTGAGACGTCGCCACAAATCATGGAGCTCTACACGAATGCTAGTGCCTATGATCCTGCCAAGAGGTTCAATGTCGGGTCCTCATGATCAGCCGGTACACCACCCACCTCAGGGTTCAATTTCAATTGGAGATCATTCAGAATCCTCCCAGTCTGCGGAGATCTCAGTTGTGGCTGCACCGGAGGATGCTGTGCTGATGGATGTTCAGCTGGAGCTAATTGATCCAAATGATTTTAATGGGCCAGTTCTTCAGGAAATTCCTCTTGCTCTGCAGGTTCCTGTACAACCCCTCTTGGCAGATGATGAGAAGGACATTGAGGAGATGGAAGTTGAGGTTGAAGTCCCTGCTGTCCCACAGGAGTCACCTGTTAATGTTGGTGAACAGGAGTTCGGTTCAGGTAAGACTGATGAACAAATATTTATTGAAAACAGAAGCCTAGCTATTGTTCCTCTTGCACCCCCTCATACACATGCTATTCTCTTACATATACTTGCATATGGTATTTCTCCACATTCTTCTGTTACTGATTCATCAAACAAGAGAAATTGGGCTGAAGCTTTTGAGGAGGAAACTGCAGTTTTTAATCCTTCTTGTTCAGATAATGTGGTGGTACGAACAGTTCGGACTCCTGCTGTAAATCAGAACAGATCTCCAGTAGCAACAAGGGAACAAATTGTTGAAAATTCACAAGATGCTTCTACTCCTATGTTGTTGATAAAGTTCCAATCAACAGCTAAAAAACCCTCAGTTCGTGCTGACAAAGGGAAGAAGATTGTACCCTCTGTAGCAGATGCGTCCTATCGTCGTGTGACCCAGTGTTACATCCAATAAAGGATATAGAGCCCCACCCATCCAGGAGCTGCTGCCACGCCCTCATAAGAGATCTAGGAAAGTTGTCCCAGTAGAGTCTCTTGCTTTGGACAACTCACAAGCCCAGGACAAAGGCAAGAAGACCAAGTCTAAGCAGAGGATGGCTAATCAATCCATCCCAGTTCAGGTGCTGCAACATATTGGTGGTCTTCTAGATATGCAGCCAGAGGATATCACAGAGGCGAAGCTTAATGCAGAGCCAAGCAAGACCACCAGTGCATCTGTTCCTGATGTTTAAGTTGCTCATAGATGTTAAGGGTGAATGTGCCCTTGCTCACATTCATTATTCATATGCATCTGGTCTGTGTCATTTTATTGTTTTGGTCTGTATGGGGAGATGGTTATGCCTCTTCTCTGAATCTTCCTCGCACTGTGGTTTTTATGGATGATCAGAATTATAATCGTTTATGGTCTGTCTTGGGTTGGAATATAAGGGGTATAAATGCTGAAGAAAAACAACTGAAAGTGAGAGAGAAAATGTAAGAAAGTAAATGTGCTGTTTTATGTTTGCAAGAAACAAAAAAAGAATCATTTGATAGAAAATTCATCAAAGGTTTTTGTCCTCGTCGCTTCGATAATTTTGCTTATTCTCCGTCAGTAGGGGCATCTGGGGGAATTTTGGTCGTATGGAATTCAAGCATTTTTTCGGGCCAGCTTATTGAAGCGCGGGCGAGGCCAAGACCGGCACGGCCGATGACGGCGCATCCTGCATCCTCCTCTGCCCGTTCCTTTCCCCAAATCGTTTTGCTTCATTATCAGTGGAATACAACGCGATTTGGAGATTCTTCTTGCAGCCTACATTTTTTTGCATTCGTGGTAGGTTGGATCTGTCGGTTTGCACATCAATTTTCTGTAGGTATATCCAGCGGTGGTACGCGTTGTTCACCAAGACTTCATCTAAAGCATCAGATAAAGGGACAATTCATGCAGTGAAAGGTGGAAGATGAATATGACACGTGGGTCTAGTTTGTCAGTGAGAGAAATAAATTATTTAGTTTATGATTCTTTTATTCTTATGAGCAAAATAGACCAGGGTTTAAAATAAACCGGGATTGACAAGTTCAGAGTGCCAATTTCAAGGATTAGAATTTGAGGGTTCCATTTAGCTTTTGACTATGAATTCAAGGTTTGTTTTCAACTTTTTCCGTGTATATACTCCAATCATGAAGGGTCTCAGTTGCGCGGCACGGTGGAATTCGATACTAGCCCGGCCGGACGCCACAGAGGCCGCCTCGCCTGTTGGACTGAAGGTCAGGCTGGAGTACACCGGGGTCGGCGGCGTGCGCGACGCCGATATGGGCGAGGCTCTTGGCCGAGTTGAAGACCCCTAACATGAACAACTCGTCCATCGCCTCTTATGCTTCACGAGATCGCATGATACGTCCTTGTATATGACAAAGGTTGCTAGTGTATGCGTGTAGCAGAGTTGTTCTGTGGACGGGTGGGGATTGGTTTTATGTAAAAGACCGGACTCATCGTGTTCGACCGGGAGACCTGTCCGGTCCGGTGTGCGTGCACACTTGCAATTAAGAGTTCCGTTTGTTTGTTTGAGTCGGGTTTTTTTGTTTGTGTCGGCGCACGACAATTAAGTAGATAGATGCATAGTAGGACGAACGAAAAAACGTATTGTGACGGACGAATAGAATAGAGAAACGCTTGTGATTTTACTATTTGAAATGCTCGTGCGTTGCCACGGATTATAAATCAAATAGTTTATTTTCTAGGAATGATAGATACAAAATAGTCGATATTAAAAAAATCAAGCCGAGTGATTTGTGCATACAATCCGGGCACTACGGTTAGCCGTGAAAACACCGACACCATTTCGATCTCGATGCCGACTCCAGCCAGCTCAGGCATACTCTCACGTCGCCTTCAACCTAGGCGTCACTATGTGAGCCTACTTATTTAATAATCGTGCATTTCTATGTCATTGCACATATTGCACTATAAGATTACCTAAGCAAGTAAAAAATAGGTTTTTTCTGTCCGCAAGTAAATAACTTGAATTAAATTTATTTAGATTCACATGTATCTACACATTAAAATATATTTAGATACTTTTGTGAACATAGAGAGCATGATTAAAAATAAACATAACAAAAATTATCTGCAAAATCTAAACATAACTGATGGTGTGAAATATTAGCAAAATTGTGTATGTATAGAGCTCTCAGATCTAAATAATTCCTACACACTTCTCTCACTCAATACATGTAGAAAAATTGGAGTCTACATATTTTTTTTAAAAAAGTCGAAGTCGAGTGACTCTCCTTTTCTATCTTCCCTCGTTCACTTTCTGTGCCCAAAATCTTCACCGTGGTGCTCTATTTTGGCAGCCGCTCCCACTCCAAACTCACGATTGGGACTTGGTTTGGTGCTCTTCCACGCCCCTCCCTCCATAGCCTACCCACCGACCACCCCGGCGCATCTTCCAACGACCCACAACCGACCTCGACGCCGCGCTGTCATGCGCTCATATGGCTGTCTCTGGCAAGCTCCGCCCCGACAGTCTCTGCTCGAGCCTGCTCCCATGGAGAGCAGACAGAGGATCTGAGTGCCCCTCCTGGCTCCGACCACCAACGTCGGCCCCTGACTCATCTACAGGGAGCACAACGCTGTGAGTGAATCTCGCTAACTCTTCCTGATTCGAGCTTGTTGTTTCTACAATCGCTAGAGGTTACGGAGCTGCATCTATCTTCTGTGGATTGAACTGAACTGCTATTCTTGCATTATCCCCGTAGAGTATCTTGAGCTCTTTGTAGTTTTGCGTTCGCTACTTATTCAGTATGCAGTCTATTTGTTTGAGCTGTCCTCGTGAATGCAGCGACCGACTTGGACTAGATGGTCACCCTAACCGCAACACTACTTGGAAGAAGAACTAAAGTTATCAGTTACTAGTTTTCATGAGGTGATTTGGTGTTCTTGGAACTGGATGTGGATTTAACTTGTTTCTCAAGAGTGTATCAATATTCATGTTAGCAGTTCATAAATTTTATTAAAACTTTACCTGAACTGTATAACCTTTTTGTTTTCCTTTTCTTTAACAAAAAATGCAGTAAAGCTTTGTTCAGGTAAGAAACAGTAATAACATTATCGTTGTTACATCATTAGAACAAGTCTATTGCTTCATTCATTGCAATAGAGGCCCGTCTGTGCTTGTCTGGTTCCAGTACGGCTGGACATCGATGCCCCTGCCTCCTTTAATTCGCGAGGCGCCGCCCCGGCCCTCCTCCACGACGTCCACCCGCTGTCAGGTGCCCGGTGTTCCGGCTGCTGGGTGCGACGCCGGCCCCCTCTGCCCCTTACCCTGTAGTACTTCATCACTGCTGCAATATTTTGCAATGTCTGAGAAGTGAAATGGATGCTTTTGATAATTGAAATAGTGTATTGTCTGCTATAAACTGGTGGAATTCCAACACATAAGAAATGTACTTCCTCTAGCGCTCGCGCTGTGCAATTTTTGCCATGATCAGCTCTGGTTTGAGTTAATCCAAGCACGCTGCAATTCTTGCCATGATAAGCTCTGGTTTGAGCCAATCCAAAATAGATTGAGTCAGCTATCGATTGATTTTTCTTAGAAAGGCCACCCCGTCAGCAGTGGCGGAGCCAGGAATTGAGACGAGCCGGGTCGAACATATAAGGTGTAAAAAAAGTCTATGCAACAAAATAACTGGACCACAAAGATTCTTTTTAATTACAATTACCAAATACTACCTCTATTTGGATTATTAGTCCTAAGGGCCAAGTTGTAAATACCAAGACACTCCATAACTCACTCTAATTAATTTATGCATGCACCAATAGTTTTACATAAATAAGAGAAGTGAGAGGAAAAGAAGAACATGTATTGGACCAGAGAGACTAATAAATGAGACAGCCCTTATAATTTCAAACAATATAAAAAAGCTCTCTGGACCTATAATCCAAAACAGAGGTAGTACATAATAAGACATAAAAATAACGTGTAATCTACTAACATGGACCGATGGCACTTGGATGCTCAATTGGGTCCACCATATAATCTCAGTAGTCCAAAAGATACCTACATCATATAAGAGCATCTCTAAGGAGGCTCCCCAAACACTCCCATCGGTCTGTTTCTGTTCGATTGAAACAGCCCAGCTCAAATTTCTGCTTCCAACGGGCTCCCTGACCACCCCGCGCCCCCTGAACAACCCCTTTTTTTCCAAATCATCCGCAAATTTGGGGATGCTTTGGCGGAAAACGGACAAGCTCGATTGTCCTCCTATGGCGGGCCCACCTATCGGCCATAGCAGCGCCTCTTCCACCTCCCCCTCCCCCAGCGCCCAGCCCGCACCTTCCTAGTTGTGCCGCCGGTCCGCCACCGCAGCTCCCTGGACCATTGGACTGCCCTAGATGTCTCCACCCCGCCGACGCCGTTGATCTTGTGGCCGTGACCCACCGACTGTCCACCACTGAATTCCTGGTTGCGAAGGTGGCCTGTAGTTTCGAATATATACTCCCTCCGTCCTAAAATAAGTGATTTGGATTTACGTAGATTCTAATATATTTATATATGAAAATATGTATAAATTACGTCTGAATCTAGACAAAACCAAGTCAATTATTTGGGACGGAGGGATTAGTAAGCAATCTCCTACAGTCCAATACAATGACCGGACCAAGTAGACTTCAAAGTTAAAATTGAAAACTGAAATTAAAGGAGAAAACTGCGCCGCGTCTTCTTCTTCCTCAACCAGTGTTGCTTCTTCTTCTTCCCTTCACTGTATCCAAGCGGCCTCCTCCTCGGCGACCATCAATGCGCGAGGACGGCGCTGCTCCATTCGCTGGTGCTCGGAGTCGGTTCAGAGCACAGACGAAGAGGATGCGTGGGCCAGCGGGCGAGAGATTGAGCAGCGCGGGCCGGCGGCGCGACGGCTGCTACTGCGAGTTGGCAGCGTGGGGAGGGGGCGCAGCCGCTCATGCGAGCAGGGATTTACGGATTGAGAGATTGAGACATAGTTGAGGTCAATTGGATCGAGGGGATTTTTCCGTGCGTCCCCACGTCTACGTACAGGGTCAGTTGGATTTGAGAAATTGGGCTTTTTTGTCCTGAGCTCGCGTCGGCTAGGCCAAGTTACTGGGCTAGTGGTACGTTCACGGGATTTGGCGAGCCGGGTCGGCCGACCAGGCTCGAGTTCCTGTAGCGCCGCCACTGCGCGTCAGCACCTGTAGAAGCCAGAGCAGCACCGCGCAGGGTGTCGAGTGGGATCCCACCAAAATCATTTGCTAAAATCTAGTGTAAATTTTAAGTAAAAGTTTATACTAGATTTTGAATTACAGGTGGGATTTTGGTGGAATCCCACCTACACCCTAGCGCCGCGTTCCTTCACCGGCAGCCAACAGCCCTACAGCCCACCACCACTCCTCGTCGTTCCTCTGCTCGCCCTCAGGACCCTCCCATCCCTATCCTCGTCACGCGCGCATCTGCATTGTCACCTCCGCGCCGCGTCTCCGCCTTCACATCACTAAGGTCGCCCTCCTGCCCCGCCGATGTGCGCCGCTTCTCATGTCGGCCGTCTCCATCAGCGGGACCTTGGGCTGACGCGGGAGAGGCATGTCGCGGATAAGTCGGTTGTAGAGCGCCCTGACGCTTATTGAGAAACAAGACCATCAGCAGCAAGCGATGGTGCTTAACTCCGGGCCGGCAACGGAGGCAGCGACCGGTACGGCCATGGACTTCGGCTTTAAGCGAGTCCTCGTGTCGAGGGTGCCGCTCCTATCCGAGAGAACTGGCGTTGGTTTGTTGGCCCAGGAACCTGTACGTTTCTTGGTTGGATGGTTTCAGTTTTTCTCTTTTGACAACACACGTTTAGGAGATTGGAATACGTCTGTTGGGGATCGGGAGATCAGAAGGCATACGCTAGATACGACGGACGATGGACGAAGCGAAAACCACCGTAAGCAAAATTGTATAGTAGAAATTATTAGGTATAGATATATGTGCATATTTGTGTAAAAATTAAAATGTAACAACAAATATATTGAACCCTTGCTTCATGATTATAGATAATGTTGTAAGTATGCACAACATTACTTAAAGGCTTAAGCCTAAACAAATGCAGCTCCTCTCAGGCCATCTTCCGTGCGCTACGAGGCCATTTAGTGTACATCATGTCGCTGCTTGCGGGCCTGGGAAGGCCTTTGCGCGTGCGTCGCTTCTGCTGCTAAAAAAACTGGTGGGCGGCGTGTTCCAGTCAACGAAGCCAAACTCTATCCTACTTCTCCACCCTCCCCCGCGACGTCTCCTTCCCTGTAGGCGGTAGCGGCGCTCCTTCTCCCTTCCCCAACTACACATCTCCATCGAGTTCGCCCTCGAGCTTGGCATCCTCGAGCTTAGCGCGGCTCCGCGGCCTCGATTTCCTCGTGCTGCACCAACCTGCTCCGGCCGGTCGTCGACCTCGCTAGCGCGGACACCCACTCACCAACGCCTCCTCGACCTCGTCCTGCTCCGTCCATACCAGAGGTATCGCATCCCCTCCATTTCTCGCTCCCGCTCGCTGACTATGCCGAGATCTCCTGCTCCTATTCCGATTCTGGGGTCTCCCTCCATCCTTGCACGGGGTCGACGCCGGCAGGTGGTCGAAGAGCAAAGGAGGGATGACAGAGCACCAACTTCGCCTAGGGTTCGGTTGATTCGCTTCGTCCTTCAAGGCTTCCGCTTGCCGCAAACCTAGGGCGCTTCGCCGCCGGCCTCGTACACCCGGAGCTCTCCGTCGATAGCCGCATACATCCCCGCGCGCGGTAATACCCATGGAGAGGAGGCAACTCCTCCTGTTGCTTTGCTTCCTCTGCCTTTGTATTGCTTCTGCTCGACGCGTTGCCGGTGCTGGCCGGGAGGTAGCAGCGCTGGGCCGAGTTCGACCAATACGTGTGGGTGCTGCATTGCTTAGGCACCGTTAATGGCTGTTGCCTGCAGGTACCCATTATTTACTCACCCATGTCTAGCTAGATTTCCTCTATATTTTGGTTCCCCTTTGTGTTCTATAGATCAGACCCTCTGAGCTGGCTCAATCCTTTTATTCATGATGCCACAAACCCTCGACTGATCACTGATCTGGTGGAGACTCAAATCACATATACCATGTGGTGTTCAGTTTCGTAGTCGTCAATCTGGTCATTTTATTTGTACGGTGCAGGACATCTAGATCCCCCTGCTGTCATGAGGCTCAGTGACAAATGAAGTCCTTATTCAGTTCGTTTTAGGGGATTCAACTTTCTTGCCATCTACACTAAGAAGTATTTGACATGTTGTCGTGGCTCTAAAAGATATAATGATCAACACAGTACCTGTTTGTATTCTGTATTCTGGTATATTGCTTGATTTCCTATTCCCGTGAGTTTCTTATGCACTTTTGTAGGAAGTTCCTTTACACAAAATGATTCACTGTGTTCTTTAGATCAGTAAAAAAGGTCACATGAATGTCTGTGTGGCCTTTGAAAACATCTGTGAGCAGGTACATGCCTGCAACGCTTCTACTCGGGCATCAGGGAAATTCCCTAGAGCGGATTTCAACTAGAGTAATTGGAGCTTGTAGTTTATTCATGAAAGCAGCCTAATGAAGCCAAGCAAAGTTATTTTCTAAAATATTGTATTTAATGATATCGCATTTACATCTATGGCTCTTACTTCTAATGCTTTTCGATCTGTGTATGGAGGTCTGCGTTGAACAATATCAAGGAATTGTGTTGGTTAACTTGTTATGTTGTTCTAATTATTTAAAGACTTAAGCCTGAACAAATGCAGCTCCTCTCAGGCTATCTTCCGTGCGCTTCGAGGCCATTTAGTGTACATCTTGTCGCTGCTTGCAGGCCAGGGAAGGCCCTTGCGCGTGCGTTGCTTCTAGTGCTAAAAAAACTGGTGGGCGGCGTGCTCTAGTCAACGAAGCCAAACGCTATCCTACTTCTCCACCCCCCCTGACGTCTCCTCCTCGGCAGCGGCGCTCCTTCTCCTCCCTTCCCCAACTACACATCTCCGTCGAGTTCTCCATAGCCGAGTGCAGGCTCCTGCTCGACAAGAGGCCATCAGATGAACGTCATGCAACGAGGCCGCGTGGCCGCTCCTTCCCAACCCCGTCTTCCATGGTACTACTCTATTTTAGATGGCATGGGGCGGCTGGATGGGAGTTCTCCGGACGACGTGCTATGTGGAACCCTGCCCCCCATGAATCTGGAGCGTGACGGTGCATGAACGTCCTGCAACGAGGCCACGTGGCCGCTCCTTCCCAACCCCGTATTCCATGGTACTATTCTATTTTAGATGGCATGGGGGCGGCTGGATGGGAGTTCTCCGGACGACGTGCTACGTGGAACCCCGCGCCCCCATGAATCTGGAGCGTGACGGTGCCCTTCAGATTTCCTACTACTTACTACTTACTCATTTTTGTACTGAGTGATTGTGTCTTAGGTCTTTTGTGAGATTAGACTCCAAAGTTATTCAATGTTTTTCTAGAGAAGATTTTCCCAATTGTTTTTGGTACATTGATTTAATTCTGAAGGGGTCTCGATATTCTAACATACTGATTTAGAGGAAATGATCATAGAATGATTTTTTATTTGTTTTCTCAGATTTAGGATTGTGTCAACCTAGCTTGGGAGGACAATAATGCTTAGTTGTTTAAGATGAATTCATGGAAGCTGTTCATGCAAGGTGCCCTGAAGAAATTGTGCATGTATTATATTGTTCATATTTGGCTAGCACGAGCACAAACTCAAGCACATGATATAATTTTAAAATATTAGTTCACCTGCTAATCCCATCATTATGTTGTCAAATAGCTGAATACCACCATTCTTGAGGAAAACATTGAACTGTACCTATCCCTATCCGATAGAAAATCAAAATAGTTACATATCCATCACTGTTTGATGGTAATTTACACTAATATATATTTCAAATATGTGTGAGGTGTATACTTATTTTAAAAACACTACTTCATATGTGAGGGAAACACGTCCTTTCGGCAATCTATGCATAACCATATGTAAACGAACTTTTTTACGGCATGTTTAAATTTTCTTATGTTTTTCTTGATTTCCGAGGTAAGAGAAAATTTACGTGAGGTAAAAATCATATACGGTTTGAAAGATGGGTGGGTGTAGAATAACTATTCTACACCCTGGGTGTCAAATAGCGCCACTCTATATATAGATATATATATGTATGTGTGACTAGCTCAAATTATGCATCGATGGAATTAATTAGTCCCAACAGCTTAATTGGACTACTCATCGGGTTGCCAATGTGTATGTTGGTAGTGTATGTAGGGCGCTAGCTTATTCATATTCGTACATGATGATAACCAGCTTATGGTATTTTTGAAGCCTGATAGGTATTTGTTCGTGGCGTGCTGGACGAATTAACCAGGTGCATCCCGTACGTGTATTATTGGACAAATGAGATGAGGTGGAGGTCTGGCAGGCCCGTCTAGAACCCCATAAACGGATCAGAAACGATCTGATCGTTTTAGTGCGTGCAGTGCACGGCAAGGAAAATGAGCCTGGATCATAACCGATCAGGGTATCCATCGCAGTTATGCATACATCATACACCGCCCTATCTGCCTACATAAAGAGGAGATCAGGCACCCACGGAGGAAGAACGAGGACACGCCCGGGGAGAGACAAAGAACGCGGGAGACGAGACGCACGCAGAGAAGAGACGCACCAGCTTTAGATCTAATCTCAGGTGACGCCAATGACATCGCATCCCTCAGGCAGGCGGCCGGAGGAGAACGTCCGAGGCACACGTTGCAGGCCAACCGGCTTGCGGCGAAGAGAGATGAGACCATGGCTGGCGTCATCCTTCTCGATGGTGAGAGTCGAAATTAATCTTTTGTCTTGTTGTTTTTCGCATCTAGCATGGTGGTGCCGGCCGGCCAAGATGCGGCGTATGCCGTAGTCCGTGCGCGGGAGCGTGCCCACGCGTGGTCTTTGCCCGCCTCGTCTCTTCTTCGCCTCGAGCGTCGCCGTCGAGCGGTGAGGTGGATGAACTTGTCTGAAGAGAGGGTGTCGGCTATCGAAACTCGCCTACACGAGCCTTTTAACCAAGCCTAGCTGCACCGTTGACGGAGGCGCCAACGACAGGACGACTGACAAAACAAGGGCTGGCTCTCTCTACGGAGTCGGCGCGGCGCCTTATACGCCTACACCGGAGGAAGGATGCTGCCCCACCGTCCGGCGGGACGGTCCTACTGGGTGCCGTCAGGTGCGCGTTCGCCGACGGATGGTGACTCGCCGGAGTCCACGTCATGGTCATCGCTGGTGCGGTGATTGTCTCACCGTCCAGCAGCACCGTCAACGGATTGCGGCTCACCAGCGCTCGCACCGCCGCGAGTCAAGGACGTCAGCATCCGTACTGCAGTTCATGGCTGAGCTAGCTCGGAGGATGGTGGGCCGGTTGCAATTTCATGGAGTCGGCAGGTCGACACGGCGCTGACGTCACCTAGCTGGCCTATCTCCAAGTTCTATGGCGAGGTCTGCGCTCATTCTGCGCCTCCACGAGCTGGCTTTTAAGCCAGCTGACTAGCTTATACGGGTGCGTGCCGTACAGCTGGTTCGCTGATGTCTACGCACCTCTATTCTTGTAGACAGTTGTTGGGCCTCCAAGTGCAGATGTTTGCAGAAAAGCAGCAAGTTTCTCTTAAGTGGATTAGCCAAGGTTTATCGAACTCAGGGAGGAAGTGGTCAAAGGTATCCCTCTCCAGCAACCCTGCAATTAAGATACAAGAAGTCTCTTGTGTCCCCAACACACCCAATATACTTGTCAGGTGTATAGGTGCACTAGTTCGGCGAAGAGATAGTGAAATACAAGTGGAATAGATAATTATAAGTGGTAACGGTGCCAGAAAATAGCTTGCTGGCGTGTGGTTGACGTGGGAAAAGACTAAAGGAAAACTGAAATAAAGAAGGAAACAAGCAAACATGTAACAAATCTAATTACAAGCGGTGTATCAATGCTTAGAAACAAGGCCTAGGGATCATACTTTCACTAGTGAACACTCTCATATAAATATCTTCTCTTTATGATACTACTCTTAACTAATCTCCGGTTGGACACTCTAATCATTGGTAGGGCTATAACAGCACACCTCAAAGTTCATCTTTCCCATCTAGAAAACCCCACACTATCACCTTGAGCACTAGATGGTTCAAACAAACACCACAATTTCATAAAGACATCTTACTCCAAATATAACTCATAACAAGTATTTGAAATCTGTAGCCTAAGTGCCACCATGGTGTGCACACTGCCAACTTCACACACATGGGGAGAGCAGAGATCTATTAAAGCACTTGAGTAGCAAGGTAGATCTACTTGATTACAAATCTCATTATCACAATATGATCATGCATAGAGAGAGAGGTGAACACATAGCTACCGGTAGAACCCTTAGCATCGAGAGAGAACTACTCCCTCCTCATCATGGGAATCAGCAACTACGATGGAGATGGAGGTGGGGATCGATGGAGATGGCTCCGGGGGCACTTCCCCATCCCGACAGGGTGCTGGAATAGAGACTTTCTGTCTCCCGAATCTCCCCTTCGGTGGCGGCGGCGCTGCTTAACTTTTCGTGGCTATAGGCTTGACCATTTAGGGTTTTTGCATCAGGAGGCATCTTATAGGCGAAGAGGCAAGGTCGGTGGGCGGCCAGGAGGCCCACACCACCTGGTGGTGCGGCCAGGGCTAGCCCGCTCCACCACATGGTGTGGCTGCCCTGTGGCCCCTCTCCGTCTCGTCTTCTGGCTCCGTGAGTCTTCCGGTAAAATATCAACTTTGGCTTTTGTCCCGTCCAATTCAGAGAATATTGGTTTTCTGACTTTTTTGGAACCAAAAACAGCAGAAAACAGGCAACTGGCACTGTGGCACTTGTTAATAGGTTAGTCCAAGAAATCATATGAAAAATACTCCAAAGTGTGGACAAAACATAAGAAAGTAGATAAAACCAAGCATGGAACATCAAAAATTATGGATACGTTAGCAACGTATCAACATCCCCAAGCTTAACTCCTGCTTGTCCTCAAGTACGTAAGTGATAAAAACAAAGAATAATTTTTGAGGTGACATGCACCATCATAAACTTGATCAAAGTATTTGTAAAACATTGATAGCTGGGATCATAGTACTTCAACATAGCATGAAAGACAAAGTTCTAACAATAAGACATAGCAACTATGCATGCAACATGAAGGGCACAAACAAAAGATTCATGAATAACAATGTTTTGCAAGATGTTTGTTTGTTTCACATAAAGAAAACATAGCATAGTGGCATTCAACTTGTCCCGGATAGAGTAGCAAACATAAATGCATAGGACACTTTCAAAGTTTATAAGAGTGACTAGATACAAATAGTTTAAAATAAGCAATATCAAGGTATGCATCAATCAACAAGTCTTGGGACAATGCACATAGAACTAAGAATGGCCACTATGCTCTCAAAGTAGATGCATAAAGGTAGAAGGTGGAGACTCAACAAAAAAGTAAAAGAAAGGCCTTCATAGAAGGAAATAGGGATTCAAGTCTCATAAAGAGCTTCCAAAAATTATGGTACTTAATAGCTTTCAGCTCTCATTGCCCTATCATAAGCATCTTGAAGTGATTAAGGTTAAAGTGAACAAACTATGGAGTATATGCTTGACAAAATATAAGTTGGAAATCTCATGTCCCTTGAATACGAGGGCCGCTCCTCATGCTACTCAAGTTTAGTCATCGGTAAGTTCTTGTCATCATAAGTACATGTGTATCATAGAGAACCACCAACGGGGTACCCCTTGCCCGATGATACAGAAGAATCTCCATATCAAAATGACAAGGCAAGAAGACAACGAGCATCTCAGCAATCTTATTTACCATAGGAAAATGGTGCTTTTTTCTCTCTTTCCTCTTTTCTCATATCTCTTTTTTTCTCAATATCTGACTCTTTTTTTATAAGAAGAATGCTTCATAGACAGCTCTTTATGGTTAAGCTGTAGGTTTCCACCATGACGGCGTGGATTAGACCAGCGGCCCAGGCGTTTCTCTAACACACATACATAACTCCATGGACTTACAAGCTCCCCTTTCATTTCACACCGACGACATCCATAGACAAAAGAGCATGATATCAACTAGGTACAAAGTACAAGTGCAATGTTGAAAGCGTTCCCCATGACAACATGGTTCTGCTAATCCCAAACATATAAGTGCAAGCATATACAACATAGATGACACAATGGTTCAAGTTTATTAAGGGCAAGAAAAGTAAAGTGTGCCATCAAGTTCGTGAGAGCTTTAATCACTATTTTTCTCATAACAAGTTCAATTCGGAAGGTAGATAAAAACATGAATATACTTGGAATAGCATATGCTAATAGGTAGGTATGGTGGACTCTTTGGAATAACTTGGTTTTAGGAGTTGGATGCATGAGTGGAACTCATACTTGGTTATGGAGGCTAGCAAAAGACTGGGAGCGACCAACTAAGAGAGCAATAATGTCCATAATCATGCAGAGCGACAAAACATCATTAATCAAAGCATAAAGTGACACTACAAGTTGAAAACTAAATGATCATAAAGGCTATGGTGACTTGGGATAGTCATAACGTAGCGTGAGAATGTGCCAAGTCAACCCAAATAAAGCATCAAAGGAGAATACCACAATACTATGCTTTAATATGCTAAAACAACACATGATTCTTCCAAGGCACATTAAGCAATCTCAATTGTTTATAACATGTCATGCTACAGCAAAGAATACTAAGCCTAAAGCCAAAACAATATCAAGCATGGCATGACAAAGCATGGGCCACAGTCAAAAACAAGCTCTCTTTACCACTTAAGCATGAACTTTCCTACTCTTTTTCCAATCCAAACCAAACTATTTGAAAACCAATGTATGAAAGAGGGGGTCCAACCAATTTATTCAGCAAACTAAGAAAACCAAGCAAACGAAAACCAAAAACAAAAACGAAAAAGAAGACGCTCCAAGAACAACACAACTGTGCATGAAACAATAAAAATGAAGTGTTTGGAAGAAACCTCGGATTTTTATTGACGAAGAAGGGGATGCCAAGGCATCCCCAAGCTTTGACGCTTGTACTTCTTGGATATTTCTTGGGCTGACACGCGTGGCATCCCCAACCTTGACCTTTAGTCCATCCTTCATCTCATTACTCATTCCTTCCATACACTTGAAATTTTTCTTTCATACAAAACTTCACACAATCTTCATTAGCAACATTAGTGCACTCAAGGAAATAGGTCTTTAGGTTCAGTTCTAACACCAATAAAACTTCCATTAAAACACAAGCTACTGTAGCACTTACCTCAAAAGGCTTAATTCCCCAAAAGAACTCAAAAAGGAACCAACAAGAAGCAAATGCAGAAAATGGCAGAAATCTGTCAAAACAGACCAGCAGGTAAAGACGAATTTTTTTGAAGACCTGCTGTTGCTCAAATCGAAAAGTGTTTAACTAACGAAAGTTAGATAACAACCTAGGCAGAAGCACAAAAATTCACGCATCAAAAGAACGTACAGAGATTTTACATAAATTTTTACGGTGAAGCACTGAAATCTGTTTCGGGACAGCAACTACTCTCCGGTTGGACACTCTATACATATCTTCTCTTTATGATACTATTCTTAACTACTCTCCAGTTGGACACTCTAATCATTGGTAGGGCTATAACAGCACACCTCAAAGTTCATCTTTCCCATCTAGAAAACCCCACACTGTCACCTTGAGCACTATTGGTTCAAACAAACACCACAATTTCATAAAAACATCCAACTCCAAATATAAATCATAACAAGTATTTGAAATCTCTAGCCTAAGTGCTACCATGGTGTGCACACTGTCAACTTCACACACATGGGGAGAGCAGAGATCTATTGAAGCACTTGAGTAGCAACATAGATCTACTTAATTACAAAGCTCATGATCACAATATGATCATGCATAGAGAGAGAGATGAACACATAGCTATCGGTAGAACCCTTAGCCTCGAGATAGAACTACTCCCTCCTTATCATGGGAATCAACAACGTCGATGGAGATGGCGGTGGGGATCGATGGAGATGGCTCCGGGGGCACTTCCTCATCCCGGCAGGGTGCCAGAAAAGAGACTCTCTGTTCCCCAAATCTCCCTTTCGCTGGCGGCGGCGGTGCGGAACTTTTCGTGGCTGGAGGCTTGACGATTTAGGGTTTTTGCATCGGGAGGCATCTTATAGGCGAAGAGGCAAGGTCGGTGGGCGGCCAGGGGGCCCACACCACCTGGTGGCGCGGCCAGGGCTAACTCGCGCCACCACATTGTGTGGCCCCCCTGTGGACCCTCTCCGTCTCGTCTTCTGGCTCCGTGTGTCTTCCGGTAAAATATCAACTTTGGCTTTTGTCCCGTCCAATTCCGAGATATTGATTTTCTAACTTTCCTGGAACCAAAAACAGCAGAAAATAGGCAACTGGCACTGTGGTACTTGTTAATAGGTTAGTCCAAGAAATTATATGAAAAGTACTCCAAAGTGTGGACAAAACATAAGAAACTAGATAAAACCAAGCATGGAACATCAAAAATTATGAATACGTTAGCAACGTATCATTCGCTGATCCTTTCATGGGTCTCGTCGCGGTAGTACCGCTGGCCGGAGTACTCTGGCACATGACTCTTGCCGGCGCATCACCGCCTCCACCGGCAACGTCGTCACTCCGCCGCCAGCAGGCAGCGGGATGCGTGCCGAACTGGTTCCTACCCGACGTACATGCATTATCCTAGCGTCTGCTGAGATGGCTGACCGCCGACTCAGCCATGATCGACATCGTCCATGCAGCTAGGTTGCGCTCGCGAGGCAAGATACCAACTGAGTCCCCTGGGCTGATCGCACCATGGGCTGATCGCACGATGCATAC
The DNA here is from genome assembly GCA_916181665.1 of Avena sativa. Classification (NCBI taxonomy): domain Eukaryota; kingdom Viridiplantae; phylum Streptophyta; class Magnoliopsida; order Poales; family Poaceae; genus Avena; species Avena sativa. Next base: position 186,558,705 of record OV702287.1, on the reverse strand, counting down.
GTGTGTGCATGCATGCGTGCGCACTGTTCACCAATATGCGGGCATGTCTCTGCTGCTGGCTCACCATTAGTTAGTTTTGATCACGCGGGCACGGTCGTGGCATCTCTGTGTGGTCCATGTCGGCCGCTTGGCCGCGGAGATGGCCGTAGTCCGGCGCGCGCTAACGGTGGCCCACTCGCCAACCTTGGGTGCACGCGTTTTAGGGGAGACGTGCCCATCATCTCTCCCTACTCAATCACTTCCTCCAATTCCACGGGGCGTACCCCTCGTACTTCCAGGAAAGCTACAAAGTCATCGACGAAGATCCAAGCCAAGCGCAACCATGCAAGCTACCTCGACTCCAACCTCTTCAATGCCGCTCAAGACCGACGAGGCAAGACGGCGAGGCGGGCATGGTCAAAGCAAAGGCCATGATATACACGGCGCGTGTACACGCTAGTACACGGACTCTACCGTCGCCAACACACACCACATCACCAACATGCATGGCGAACGCGAAGCGAAGACCGAAGACGACGACCAAACATTTTAATCGGAGGTGTTCCGTGGATAGTTAACCGGGAGCTTTCCGAGGCCCCGGGAACCAGGAGACCACAATCGCCTAGTCATGTTGGCTGCACCAGCAGGCCACCACGGAGCGCACTCTCGGGTTTAGGCTATTAGTCATGATGATTAATATGTATCTATTCCCTATTTTATTTTTTGTGTACTTGTACACTGGCACGCCCGTAATTTATTTTATTTTTTCTCCGACGTATGGGAGATGCCTTTTCTTCCTCCTCTACAGAAAACGCTATTTTCCGTGTCAAACAAATCGGCACACCCGGTGAGACCTGGTTCTACTCCCATCTCTGCTGCATATTGGTCGTGGCTTGGTCTTCGCCCGTTCTCCCACCTGCATTGCATGATGATCATCGGCCACCAACAAGCAGGCCACCGCCTCTTCGGTCTGTGCCCCAACACCGGGTGCGAAACCGGAAATTCCTACACCAACCGCGCAACGCACAGAGGTGGAGCTACTAGAAGCTCTCGAGGCTGTTTCCTTCGACCTATGGAGGCTAATGACAAACGCTCGTTTGTCGCATAGCCCCCATTGCCTTCGCAACCATAGAAGGAAGTACCAAAAGGTGCAACACCTTCATCAAAAAATCAGCTCTCGCATTGCCCAGAGCGCCGTACCCGGGGAGGATTGGTCTCTGGGTGCAATGGAGCTTGCCCGCAAGGTCTTCACGTATGGTAACACCCTAAATCCCCCTTATGAATTTCCCCGATCAATGGGCGAACGAGCCCTCGAAGATCAAAGAGCTTGTACGACGGGCAATCATGAAGGAGTTTTGGAAGAGACGCTCCCGCAAGCAGCCCGTTCTACAGGGCCAAACCTCCTCCTTTAACCTGAGCGACGGCTCTCTCTACTCGCCAAGTATGTGGGCGCCATGCCTTCATACATTGACAGGTGATGGACGGTCTCCCTCCAACAACAACAATAGGTTCTCCATGCTCCGGAATGAGGCACCTGCACCTCGTGAAGAGGACCTACGCTAAGAACTCCGTCAACTCCAAAACCAAATGAGCCACCTTCAAAGGAGGCTCGAAGGTCAAGGAGACCATGCCGAATCATCGGCACAGGGGGCAAGGAGGAACATGCGCCCTTCTCAATCCTACCGCCCTCAACACGAGCGCCAAACTCTCCTCGACGGCGTCCTTCTCCAACACACACTAACTTTCGGGGGCATGACAATGCCTTCACATGGAAGTAGGTGGCCTCGACGCCAAGATGACACACCAAACGGCCACGCCCCACGACAATGGCGACCGCGGAGCCCTCCACGGGAACCCGCCCCCACTCACGTTGCACCACCTCCAAGGCGTGTGGAACAAGTGCAAGCGGGGCCAACAAGAAACCCTACGGCTCTACTGATGCGGAGACTCCCTACTCCTCCAATCCCACAAAGGGATCATGGCGTTTCCACCGAGAACCAACGCAACCACGAGAGGCGCCGAAGCTATTGACAAGTTCTCTATCAGGAACTTGAAGACTTGGTTCTTAGGCACACACACAAGTCCGCGTCCAGGGTGATGGTGATGTCGTTCAAGAGAATGACAGAATCGCGTTCCGCATCTCCCCCGACCTGGAGCGGCATGAAAGGTACAACTACCTTCTCAGACGCCTAACCCCCAAACCATGCAAGGCACAACCTAGTGCCGTGGAGCAAGAAGGCACAACAGTTGCACCACTACGCCCCTAACCATCCTTAGGCGAGGAAGCGAGCAAGAGAGGGCCGCTCCAACTTCTACCTCACAAGAAGGAACGAACACGGATGCCTCCCCCATGGAGGGTGTCGAGGAGGCTTCTGAGGCACACACTGAGGGTACCCTCGATGACAACATGGTTCTCAAGACGAGCCCTAAAAGGGCTATTGAGGCGCAACAGGATGTTTCCCTCGTACCATCTACATCCGGCAAAAAGGAGCCTACCCTTGTTTCCCCTAACAGGATGGAACATGAGGTCAAGCCTACATTACCGCTTGAGGCGGGCGAAAAAATGAAGCCGAGAAGAGCATGGCCTCGTGCGGCACTTTAGCAGTGCGCTTTGGCCTCGAGGACGATGACGGGTGGAAACCGCCAATTGCCACCCACGACTTCACATATCCATCAGATGAGGAGATTGTGCCGAACCCTAGGGCCAATTTTCGTACGACATTGCTTCCACGACTAGACCATGTTCAGTCATGGTTCAAAGGCACTGACGCATCGGCGAAGGTTAGCACGTCAACATCAGAAGAGGAGGCAAGATCAATTGCCCCGAGCCTTCCTGTCACAATGGGAAACAACAAGAAGCATGTTGGTGGCTCCAAACGGGATTGAGATGTATCCCTGGTCCGCTACATTGACATGGCGTCTAGACTTCCTCAAGATCGTGCCCAGCTACAACAAGTTGCGAGTCGTCAAGGAGCTGGAATGCGGCTAAAGTCGCTAGCACTTCAAAGCACGGCGAAATCTGCCATAGGAGTGGCAGAGCCGCTTGAGTCTCAAACTGATGAGGAGGAGGCTTCCGACGCCGCCTCTTCCTTGTATCTAGAGAGGCTCCCTACATCGTCGGCTTACGCCGACCTGAACCCATCTATCCCTTCGGAGGACGAGGGTTATCTTGAAGACCTTGACACTGCGCCAACACGGATGGCGATGGATGGTGTCAACGAAGACCCTGAAGGGGCCGCGAAAGCAGCTCGTCCCGACGGGCAAAAGGGCTCCCAAGCTAGCCCCTCCGACAGTGCTGGAAAGTCGGCACCACATGAAGGAAACATAGCCGATCAAGTGCGCCAACAAGAGCGCACAATTGATGAACTAACGTCTAAACTTGACAGGTTCATCAAGTTCATGATGAACAATACCCCAATGATGCCGGGTACGCCACGACAGGCAGACCCACAAGAGGAGGAGCTCCTAGGAGGTGCTGCAACAAACATGATGCCCAACAAGGGGAACCAATAGAGGGACTCATGCACGACCACTCGCTCGTTGGTCATGCCTACGGCCTTTGGCAACACGGAACCACGTCCAAGTGTGCTTAAGGGCTATCACGACATGCTTGAAGACATGGTGGATAAGAAGTCCAAGCGAATGTCCATCGAGAAGGCTCCTCGCTCCTCAGAAAGTGAGCTCGAGAATCCTTACGAAGCATGGCATGACCTAGTGTCATTCCCGGCTGGGTGGCACCCACCAAAGTTCCGCCAGTTTGATGGAACCGGCGACGCGAGGAAACATTTGGCGTACTTCGAGGCAGCTTGCGGTGACATAGCCAATAGCTCGTCTCTTCTACTCCGGCAATTCTCAGGGTCATTGACTGGCCCTGCTTTCCATTGGTATAGTCGCCTACCAATGGGATCCATCAGCAGGTGGTCTGCCATGAAGGAAGTCTTCAACACACACTTCGTTGCCATGAAGAAAGACTTCTCCATCGTCGAGCTAGCACAAGTGCGTCAACGACGAGAAGAGTCCATCGATGACTACATCGTATGCTTCTGCAACAGCTACGTGTGTCTCGCTAGAGAGATCCACCTCGAGCACGCCATCGAGATGTGCGTCCATGGTATGCAACAAAACTGGTCACTAGAGGTATCTCGGTGAGAGCCTAGAAACTTTAGCACCCTCAGCTCGGCTGTAGCAGCCACAAAGCTAGAGTTTGAGAAGTCGCCACAAATCATGGAGCTCTACAAGAATGCTAGTGCCTATGATCCTGCCAAGAGGTTCAACGCCGGGTCCTCATGATCAGCCGGTACAGCACCCACCTCAGGGTTCAATTTCAATTGGAGATCATTCAGAATCCTCCCAGTCTACGGAGATCTCAGTTGTGGCTGCACCGGAGGATGCTGTGCCGATGGATGTTCAGCTGGAGCTAATTGATCCAAATGATTTTAATGGGCCAGTTCTTCAGGAAATTCCTCTTGCTCTGCAGGTTCCTGTACAACCCCTCTTGGCAGATGATGAGAAGGACATTGAGGAGACGGAAGTTGAGGTTGAAGTCCCTGCTGTCCCACAGGGGTCACCTGTTAATGTTGGTGAACAGGAGTTCGGTTCAGGTCAGACTGATGAACAAATATTTATTGAAAACAGAAGCCTAGCTATTGTTCCTCTTGCACCCCCTCATACACATGCTATTCTCTTACATATACTTGCATATGGTATTTCTCCACATTCTTCTGTTACTGATTCATCAAACAAGCGAAATTGGGCTGAAGCTTTTGAGGAGGAAACTGCAGTTTTTAATCCTTCTTGTTCAGATAATGTGGTGGTACGAACAGTTCGGACTCCTGCTGTAAATCAGAACAGATCTCCAGTAGCAACAAGGGAACAAATTGTTGAAAATTCACAAGATGGTTCTACTCCTATGTCGTTGATAAAGTTCCAATCAATAGCTAAAAAACCCTCAGTTCGTGCTGACAAAGGGAAGAAGATTGTACCCTCTGTAGCAGATGCGTCCTCTCGTCGTGTGACCCGCAGTGTTACATCCAATAAAGGATATAGAGCCCCACCCATCCAGGAGCTGCTGCCACGCCAATTACCCGAATACAGTCGTACACGCTTTAGCAAAAATGACCTCTGACCATGTAACCTGTAGTGTCGCCATTGAAACAATGATTCCTAGTGCACATATATTCCTCTTTGAAAACTTTTGGGTTGATCAACCGTGGTTTATGGAATGTGTTTCAAATGCTTGGCAGCAAAATTACTCGGCACCTAACTCTGCAGCCTTGCTTGTGAAGAAGCTAAAGGGGCTCAGATACGCTCTCAAGAAGTGGAAAACGAGTTTGGGTAGACTTAAAGAGATTATTATCAGATGCAACTACGTGATTGTATTTTTTGACACTTTAGAGGAGGCCAGAGTGCTGTCAGTGCAGGAAAAGAATTTCAGAACACTTGTCAAAAAACACCAAGAGCATCTCTTACAGGCTCAGCATAGATGCTAGAGGAAAAGGTGTACCATTCGCTGGATCAAAATGGGGGAGGAAAACACGAAATTTTTCCATTCAATGGCTACCGAGCGATATAGGAGAAACACTATTTCTTCATTAGTGGCTCCGGATGGCAGGCTAGTTAGTAATCATACTGAAATTGCTGGGATTGCATGGAGCTGTTATAGAGACCGAATGGGCATGTCACAAGGGATAAATATGAGGTTTCACTTACCTGTGTTGCTTAAGCGGTTAGATAATCTAGCTGATCTTGCTACATCCTTTACTATGGATGAAATGGATAAAGTTGTTAAGTTAATGCCCATTGATAAGGCACCTGGCCCAGATGGTTTTAATGGCCTCTTTTTGAAGAGATGTTGGGGTATTATTAAGCAAGATTTCTATAACTTAGCTGAAGATTTCTGCAAAGGTGTTGCCAAATTAGAGCATATTAACACCTCACATATTACACTCATCCCAAAGAAGCAGTCCCCTGATCAAATAAATGACTACCGGCCAATTTCACTCACTAGTTGTTTCAAATTTCTTACAAAGATTGCAGCTGATAGATTGCAGACAAGGATTATGGATTGCATACACAAGAATCAGTACGGTTTCATCAAAAAGAGAACCATACATGATTGCCTAGCATGGACCTTTGAATACATTTATCAATTTAAGGCATCTAGAAAACCCATGGTGATTCTAAAGCTTGATTTCGAAAAAGCCTTTGACACCATTGAACACGAAGCAATATATCAAATTCTTGAACATAAGGGATTCTCCAAGGAATGGATTGGTTGGGTCAGAATGCTATTGGAGTCTGGGATTTCTTCTGTCCTTGTCAATGGAGTACCAGGAAAACAGTTTAAATGTAGGCGAGGAGTTAGACAAGGGGACCCATTATCGCCCCTTCTCTTTGTTCTGGGGGCTGATCTTTTACAGTCGGTGGTGAATGAATTATTGAGAAGAGGACTAATCTCTCTGCCCATTATCACTGGAGACCCAGATTTTTCAGTAATTCGGTATGCCGATGATACTTTGTTAATCATGCCTGCTGATGTTGAGCAATTAGCTGTACTAAAAAATGCCCTGCAAGATTTCAGTTCTTCTACTAGACTAGCTATCAACTTCCACAAATCATGCATGCTACCTATTAATATCTCGGATGATCAGGTTTCAGTACTTGCTGCTGATTTTGGCTATGTTGTGGGGTCCATGCCATTCACATATCTTGGCTTGCCTCTAGGCACTACACGGCCTACTATTCATGATCTTTTGCCATTAGTGGACAGAGTCGAGAGAAGGCTCTCTGCCAGCTCAACCTTTCTTGCCTATGGGGGTAGGCTGCAACTAATTCGATCATGCTTGAGTTCTATGCCCATCTTCTTTTTATGCTCCCTAAGCATACCTGAAGGCATCATCAAACAGCTAAATAGGATCATCAGGCAGTGTTTATGGCGGAAAAAACAGGGTGAAAGTCATACAAGCCAATCTCTTGCCTCATGGGAAATGATATGCAAACCAAAAGAAAATGGCGGATTAGGTATCCTAGACTTTAAAAAGCAAAACAAAGCACTTCTTCTTAAGCACTTGCACAAATTCTTTAATAAGGATGACGTGCCCTAGGTGAATTTGGTATGGAATCATTATCCAAATGGAGTCCCTCATGCTAATACGCTTTGTGGGTCGTTTTGGTGGCGGGACATCATGAAATTGTCTGATGATTATAGATCAGTGACCCAGGTTACAGTGGAGGCAGGTGATACTGCTATGTTTTGGTCTGACCGCTGGAATGGACACTGTCCTCAAACTGAATTCCCTAGATTGTTTTCTTTTACAAAGGAGACAAATATTTCAGTCCAGGAGTTTCTACAGGTTGAAGATAAGACATCCATGTTCCATCTTCCAATGTCTCCGGAAGCTTATCATGAATTCATGCAACTCCAAGGCTTTCTCTCTGGTATTATTTTGTATGAGCAGGTAAAGGACACATGGTCCACGATTTGGGAAGACGGGCAATATACTGCTAGTCGCTTTTATAAACATGGTTTTAAAGGGATCACATGCAGTAGTATTTATGCTCACATCTAGGCAAGCAAATGTATTTTGAAGATTAAAGTGTTTGCGTGGCTGCTGATTAGTGATCGCCTAAACACTCGAGATATGATCCAGAGAAGAAACTGGAATGCCACACAAGTATATCATTGTGTCCTATGTTCATATCATATACATGAGGACTGGCTACATCTTTTCTTCGACTGTAACTTCAGTACAAGAATCTGGAATTATCTGCAGATTGATTGGTCGAATGGACAGACCATGGAGGAGAAATTTATGCATGCTCGTCGAACATTTGCAAAACCGTTCTTCACAGAAGTGGTGTTGTTGGCTGCTTGGCATATATGGAAACAACGTAACAGGGCTATTTTTGAACAGATTATGCCAACCTTCAGGGCTTGGAAGGGAGCCTTTCTCCATGAGATCACCATGCATGTGCATAGGGTGAAAGACAAGCACACTACAGAACTGTTACAATGGATTGACAACTTAGCATAATCCCTCTTAGTTTTATCTTTTTGTATATATATTGTAAATATGTAAAAACTTGTCTGATATTTTAATAAAATACTGTGGGGTGTTGCCCCATAGTTCCCTTTCAAAAAGAGGTTCAACACCATATCCAAGCCGCCTACCAGTGGTGGCAAGCCAAAGACAATGATGGAGACGAATGCCACTAGAGTATTCGCTTCCGCACCACGCAACAATGTGCCCATGTTAGGCGCAAGGGGCGATCAAGAGGGAGCTGGTCAACGACCATCCATGCAAGAGCTCCTCAAGAAGCAATACATCTTCCGTCGGGAATTGGTGCATGACTTGTTCAACCAACTGATGGAGCACCATGCTCTAAACTTGCCAGATCCTAGGTCCCCGGATTAGGTAAACATGGTTGACAATCCTCTCTATTGCCCATATCACAGGTATGTTGGCCACGCAATCGAGGATTGTATCGCCTTCAAGGAATGGCTCCAAAGAGCCGTTAACGAGAAGAGGATCAACCTGGACGTCGACGCCATCAACCCGGACTACCGCGCGATAAACACAGTGAGCGTGAGGCCGGCATTATCGGCGGCACAACATCAAGAGAGCAGAACATCCTGGGTCCCGCTTTCTCAAGTCGAGCATCAACTGTCAAGCCTCGTCATGGCTTCGACAGCAACATCACAGGGGGGAGCACCTCCTGCTATGCATCGGGAAGATCCATGGAGCACGGTTCACCGACGATCGCGATCAAGGGGCTCTCCTTCATGCCCCCCCTCATCGGACATCGACGAGGGATGTCTCCCTACTCATCCCACTTTGCTTTGACCCAAGTCGGCGGTGTCCTCCACCAAGGTTCATCCCCAAGTAGGAGGGAGATGAGTCGTTCCCTTGACAGGGACGGACACTGCCCACTCTTGAGCAGTTCTGGCCACATCGTCAGGAGCAGTCCCCGACAGAGGAGAAAGAAGCTAGATCCTCGCAATCATCAAACATTGAGAGTTGCAATGTCATCCTCAACTACAGCAACACCAGCAACACCGGGAAAGAGTAATCAACGGTTCACTCAATAGCATCAACTACAAAGAGTAATCAACACCGGGAAAGTTTCCCCTATGAACTATAGCAAGATTCAACCAATTGTTACAGCAATATGGAGATGGTGATGAGGGTGCTGATGGTGATGATGGTGGTGATGATGATGATGATGATCCCGATGAAGTCCAACTTGATGGTGGTGTTGATGGTGACAATCTCCCCTCTCCGGGAAGGAATTCTCCCGGCAGAAATCTGTCTGCCGGAGAGATCTTTCTCTCTCGGTGTTTTCCGCCCCGCAGAGGCGGCGAAATCTTTCTGTGGTCGCCCCCCGAGTCTTAGGGTTTCAGGAGGAAGATATACGCCAGAGGGGAGAGGCTGGAGTGGGCCAGGGTGGCCACACCACTCCTTGGCGCGGCCTGGGCTTGCCCGCGCCATGGGGTGGTGTGGGCCCCCTATGGCCCACCTCCACTCCATCTTCTGGCATCTTGAGTCTTCTGAAAAAATAGAATTTTCCGTATATTTTCCCGGATTTTCTGATCTTCGTGACTTTTGCCTCCAAACAGCACCTTTTCCATCAGAATCCCGACTGCAGCGGTCCATGCTCCAAAAGTCATCAACCATGCAAAAACAGATAAAATAACATAAGTATCACCTCTCAATACAAAATATATCAATGAATAATAGCGAATTAAGACATAGAATAGTGATGCAAAATGGACGTATCAACTCCCCCCAAGCTTATACTTCGCTTGTCCCCAAGCAAAACTGAGCTCAATAAACATGACCTCAGGTTTATGAAGTGAAGAGTCGATAAAAGAATACGGACAAGAAGCATCACATTCATCAAATACATAGATCATAATATAAGACAACTCACTATTATACAACTCAACTTGCAATGAGTAAAGAAAACACAATAAATATACATAGAGTAAAACATCATTGGTAATGGCAAACTTAGCTCTTGGTCGAAGAATAGTTGATAATTTGCTGGAGTTCACAAATAGCTGGTTTTTTCAAAGAAAGCTTTCAAAGTAATAAACTTCAAGATAAGAGCAATGTGCAAAACAAGGAACATAGGAAACATGATTGAATAAATCATCATATGAATGAATGAAACACATCAACTCAAAATACTTGCTGAGACAGAAGGGAATAAGTTTACTGACTCAACTACAAAGTGAAAGAAAGGGCCCTTCAAAGAGGGAAGCAGGGATTACAAGTCTCATAAAGAGCTCCCAAAAATTATGATACTTACTAGCTTCCAGCTCTCATTGCCCCTATCATAGGCATCTTTAGGTGATTAAGGTTAAAGTGAGGTCCAATCTGAGTTATATCTTGTCAGACTATAAACTGAAGATCCCAAGTCCCTTGAGTACGAGGGCCGCTCCTCATGCTACTCAACTTTAGCTACCGGTAAGTTCTTGTCATTGTAAGTATGTGCGTATCATTGAGAACCGCCAACGGGGTACCCCTTGCCCGATGATACGGAAGAATCCCCATATCAAAATGACAAGGCAAGCAGACAATGAGTATCTCAACAATCTTCTTATTTACCATGGGAAAATGGTGCTTTTTTATCTCTTTCCTCTTTTCATAGTATCTCTTTTTTTTCTTTTCTTTTTCTCAATAGCTATCTCTCTCTTTTTTTAATAAGAAGAATGCTTCATAGATATCATTATGGTTACGCTGCAGGTTTCCACAATGTCAGCATGGATTAGACCAGCGGCCCAGGCGTTTCTCTAACACACATACATAACTCCATGGACTTACAAGCTCCCCTTTTATTTCACACCGACGACATCCGCAAACAAAAGAGCAAGGTATCAACTGGGTATATATTTACAAGTGTTGAAAGCGTTCCCCGTGACAGCACGGTTCTGCTAATCCCCAGCCTATAATTTGCAAGCATATAACTTTCATGGAGAGTTCACAATGGTTCAGGTTTATTAAGTGCAAGCAAGTAAAGTGTTCCATCAAGTTCGTGAGAGCTTTAATCGTTAATTTTCGCATAACAAGTTTAATTTGGGAGGTAGACAAAATAGGAATTTACTTGGGATAGCAATAATGCCACTAGGTAGGTATGGTGGACACAAATGGCAAATGTTTTGGTTTAAAGGATGTGGATGCACGAGAAGAATTCCCTCTCAGTACAGGTTTTGGCTAGCAAGGCTGGGTAGCAAGTACAAGAGTTGAAGGAAACAAACAAACATACAAGTGATAAAGACAAACATGCAATCTTCCTTGGAAGCATAAAAGATCTTAACTAGAGAATACTAAACTTATGAGCAAATCAAGAAAGAAAGATGATGAAATTATTTTTCTCTCTAGTACTTATATCTTTTTCTTTACAACTCTCAAAAAGGTGTTGCTACTGACCGAGCCAGGTTTGCCAAAACCAACTAAATTAACTCAAAGATCCCAAAGTGCTACCAATACTAACAACAAGATTAATCATATGACCACGAATTGAAAACTAATATAAGCTATGCAAAAGAGTGAATGATAGAACTTCTCATTAATATTCCATAACGGTAACTCACACCAAGGGATACAAATCTAACGAGAGAGGGGACACTTCCATAATGCAAACCATACTACATAATAACTCCTCTATTCAAGATATGACTCTACTAATAAGGTAAAAAGATAGAAGAGAGTGATATGATACCGTGGAACTCCCCCAAGCTTGGAACAAACCAAGGGGATGCCAAACCTGATGACAAATTACTCTTTTGGTGGTGGTGGTATCCTCTCGATGAGCTCTCTGATCAGTTTCCCCAAGTCCTCAATCTCGAAGGTGAGAGTACAAATCAACTCCGAGTTGTGCTCAATACGCTCGTGATCATTTCAGTTCGTGGATCCCATCTCTTGTGATTCTTCTTCCATTCTTCCCACTTGGAGTCTCCTTTTCCTGCATGGTTATGGGTAAAGGTATGGAAGGTACTCTTGGTGTTTGGAGAGGGTGTCCTTGGTGCCAAACAGTGACGTGGAGGCTTCCCTCCAGTTGACATCCGTGTCGTCCTTCTGATCTTGGTAGGTTTCACCACTCCAATGCTCGCAATGGTGGTTCCGGTGTGCGGACGTCGGCCTTGCTCCTCTTCACCTTCACTCTTGGTCTCCTTCTCCTTCCTGGGGTCTTGGAGGTCTTCCTCCATGGGCTCCTTCCCTTTATCCTTGGCGGACACCATTGTGCTTCTAAGCTCTCAAAGAGTATGTCCTGACAGAAACAGATCGAAAGAAAAACACGACGAAAACACAATATACGGACCTCGGGGGATCCGGGGGGTTATATATTACGAAGTTTCACATCAAAAGGAAGGTACTGGAAGAAAACGAGTCGGAGGCGGAGTCCGGAGTGGCCTCACCACCTGGTGGCGCGGCCAGGGGTGGACCCGCGCCATGGGGTGGTGTGGGCCACCCTGGCTCCGTTTCCATCCCTTTTTCGCTTCGTAGCTTTCCTTATTGACTGAAAACTGCAAAAATATAGTTGGATTGTACTTTTGCGGAACTTTTCTTACCAGAACTGTTACCTATTTGAATACGGACTCTGCAGGTCTCTGAATTTGGTATCTAGTAGATCCTTCCGGAGTCATCACTTGAATATCATCGATATCTTCATCTTCATATACTTATTACTTGAGTCATAAAACCTTTCTCTTCCTTATTACACCAATATCTCCACTTTCCTGGAAATTTCTTCCACACAAAACTTCACACAATTCTTATTAGCAACATTAGTATAAGTGAAGTGATAAAACCTTTTGAGTCCAACTTCAACTGAAAACCATCAAAACATAAGCTACTGTAGCAACTCCTTCCGAAAACCCAAAAAGAATTCAAAAAGGAAATCGAATAAAGAAGCAAATGCAAGATTGGCTAAATCTGTCAAAATAGACCAGCAGGTAAAGATCAATTTTTTTGAAAATCTTCTGTTGTTCAAATCAAAAAGTGCAAAACTAATGAAAGTTAAATAACAACCTGGGGCAGAAGCAAAAACAAATACAGCTCAGTCCGACATATAGAGATCTCTCAAGAATTTTTACGGTGAAGCACAAAAAATCTGTTTCGGGACAGCAACTTCCCCAAATATTACTTCTCTCTCATTAGAGGTTGATCTTGACACAAAAACCAAACAAAACGGATAAGGAGTGGTTATTACCGAAGTAATAACTTCCAAGACCCAAAGAAACAAAAACAAACTGAAAGCATAAACAAATTGGGTTGTCTCCCATAAAGCTCTTTCTTTATAGCCATTAAGATGGGCATGATAATTTTGAAGAAGCTCTCATAGGGATATGATTTGAAGTGAAAGAGAGCATTAAGAAGCAAAAACACACACATTTCAGCCTAACCCACTTCCTATGCAAGGGGATTTTGTAAACAAACAAGTAGTTGAAACCAAAGGAAACTTGCATAAGAAGGCAAAAGAAGTGCAGCATAAAAACTTTCAGCATAAAACGGAGAAACTTGATATTATTGAGATGCATAAGAACACTTTTCCCTCTCTCATAATAACTTTCAGTATCATGCATAAACTTAACATTATAGCTATCACAAGTACCATCATAGCAATGATCACTTATTCTAACAGAAAACACAGGAATACTAGCTCTCATAACACTACTATGTGAAACAATATTAGAGGTATCCTTACAAAGGATAGGGTGTCCCTCTTCCTCATACTTAGTGACAAAGTCTTTCACACTTGCTATTATAGGTTCATCAAGCATTTGTTTATCAGGTTCAACAGCTTTATTCATACTTTCATCAACCATACTAGCTATCATAGAATGTTCCTTTACCTTAACTGGAAAAGGCATTTTCTCAATATAAGGTTCAGGTAAAACATGATTAGCAGTATAAACTTCAGTATTTCTTGTAGGAACACTCTTAGCAATATCTTTATAAGGCTCATGATACTTATTCCACTTCTTTTTAGGTACTTCAATGTAACAAGCAAAAGCCTTAAAATAAGAAGCAATAGCTTGAGAGTCTAGACCATAAGCATTTTTAATATTTTGAAAGTCATCAGTTCCCATAAAAGATTCAATGCATTCATAATCATAATTTATACCTGACTTTCTACCTTTGTCATTCTCCCAAGCTTCAGCATTGTCTTGAATACGATCTAGAAGGTCCCATTTAACTTCTTCTTCCATGCGAGTGAATGATCCAGCACAAGAAGCATCTAATAAATCTTTGTCATGTAGAGGGAGCCTTGCATAAAAGTTATTGATAATAATATTGTTGGGGAGCTCATGAATGGGAAATTTGAGCATTAGTAACTTCAATCTCCCCCAAGCTTGAGCTGTACTCTCTCCATCAAGAGACCAAAAGTTGTATATTTGATTTCGATCTTTATGAATCTCACTAGGAGGATAAAACTTTGAATAAAAGAGAGGCACTATTTCCTCCCGTTCCAGAGCTTGACCATTCTTCGACAGCTTATACCATTCCTCAGCTCTTCCTTTCAGTGATAATGAAAATAACTGCTTCTTAACTTGATCTGTAGTAATACCTGCACACTTGAACAACCCGCATAATTCGTGTATAAAGAGTAAATGATCACCGGGATGGACAGTTCCATCCCCAACATAGTAGTTATCCATAACACGATCAATAATTCTTGTAGGTATTTTGAAAACATCTTTATCAGTAGGTGGTGGCTTATCTACTACCTTAGCAGTGGTAGTAGCATTACCAAATAAGAAACTCAGCGAATTATCCATAATGAAAATAAAGCAACTAACAGAAGTAAACAGTACTCACAGTAGAAGTTTCCTTTACCAGTTCCACGCTTCACTCCCCGGCAACGGCGCCAGAAAATAGTCTTGATGACCCACAAGTATAGGGGGTGTATCGCAGTATTTTCGATAAGTAAGAGTGTCGAACCCAACGAGGAGCAGAAGGTGCTGGCTAGTGGTATGGATCAGGAATTCTCTGCAAATACTTAGCAACCGGATTTTTAGGGGTTTTCTATAAAGCAAGCAAACAAAGTACAAGTAAACAAAAGACAGTAAGAATGAATGCAGCAAGTGGCCCAATCCTTTATGCAGCAAAGGACAAGCCGGTTGTATTTCTATAGATGACCAAACGTTCTCGAGGACACATGGGAAGACTGTCAAGTGCTTTCGCTTCATATAGTCGATTAATCTTCTCTAGCTTGCTAAGTGTTGTGTGGGTGAACCTATGCTAATGTACCATCCCATCCAAGACTTAATACATACTTGTGATTAAACCCCCTTGCAAACATCCGTAAGTACAAGAAAGTAATTAAGGTAAAACCTAACCATAGCTTTAAACTCTAAGACCCTTACGTCCCTTGTGTAATGGTTTTCTAACGGGGGTTCAGGTTTCTGTCACTCCGGCAACCCCTACAATTAGTAGCCAAATACACAATGCATTCCCCTAGGCCCATATAGGTGAAGTGTCATGTAGTCGACGTTCACATGACACCACTAGAAGAAGTACACTACAAATTAAATAACAATCTATTGAATCTTTCTCAACGCAACTCCACTACTAACAACAAGACTTCTCCCATGTCCTCAAGAACAAAACGAACTACTCACAAGACATCATATGGATCATGATCAGAGATGGAATAATGATGTATAACAATCTGAACATAAACAATAATTCAACGGTTCACTCAATAGCATCAACAACAAAGAGTAATCAACACCGGGAAAGTTTCCCCTATGAACTATAGCAAGATTCAACCAATTGTTACAGCAATATGCAGATGGTGATGAGGGTGCTGATGGTGATGATGGTGGTGGTGATGATGATGATCCCGATGAAGTCCATCTTGATGGTGGTGTTGATGGCGACGATCTCCCCTCTCCGGGAAGGAATTCCCCCGGCAGAAATCTGTCCTGGAGAGATCTTTCTCTCTCGGTGTTTTCCGCCCCGCAGAGGTGACAGAATCTTTCTGTGGTCGCCCCCGAGTCTTAGGGTTTTAGGAGGAAGATATACGCCAGAGGGGAGAGGCTGGAGTGGGCCACGGTGGCCACACCACTCCTTGGCGCGGCCTGGGCTTGCCCGCGCCATGGGGTGGTGTGGGCCCCCTGTGGCCCACCTCCACTCCATCTTCTGGCATCTTGAGTCTTCTGGAAAAATAGAATTTTCTGTATATTTTCCTGGATTTTCTGATCTTCGCGAATTTTGGCTCCAAACAGCACCTTTTCCATCAGAATCCTGACTACAGCGGTCCATGCTCCAAAAGTCATCAACCATGCAAAAACAGATGAAATAACATAACTATCACCTCTCAATACAAAATATATCAATGAATAATAGCGAATTAAGACATAGAATAGTGACGCAAAATGGACGTATCAACTCCCCCCAAGCTTAGACTTCGCTTTTCCCTGAGCGAAACTGAGCTCAATAAACATGACCTCAGGTTTATGGAGTGAAGAGTCGATAAAAGAATACGGACAAGAAGCATCACATTCATCAAATACATAGATCATAATAGAAGACAACTCACTATTATACAACTCAACTTGCAATGAGTAAAGAAAACACAATAAAGATACATAGAGTAAAACATCATTGGTAATGGCAAACTTATCTCTTGGTCGAAGAATAGTTGATAATTTGCTGGAGTTCACAAATAGCTGGTTTTTTCAAAGAAAGCTTTCAAAGTAATAAACTTCAAGATAAGAGCAATGTGCAAAACAAGGAACATAAGAAACATGATTGAATAAATCATCATATGAATGAATGAAACACATCAACTCAAAATACTTGCTGAGATAGAAGGGAATAGGTTTACTGACTCAACTACAAAGTGAAAGAAAGGGCCCTTGAAAGAGGGAAGAAGGGATTACAAGTCTCATAAAGAGCTCCCAAAAATTATGATACTTACTAGCTTTCAGCTCTCATTGCCCCTATCATAGGCATCTTTAGGTGATTAAGGTTAAAGTGAGGTCCAATCTGAGTTATATGCTTGTCAGACTATAAACTGAAGATCCCAAGTCCCTTGAGTACGAGGGCCGCTCCTCGTGCTACTCAACTTTAGCTACCGGTAAGTTCTTGTCATTGTAAGTATGTGCGTATCATTGAGAACCGCCAACGGGGTACCCCTTGCCCGATGATATGGAAGAATCCCCATATCAAAATAACAAGGCAAGCAGACAATGAGTATCTTAACAATCTTCTTATTTACCATGGGAAAATGGTGCTTTTTTTATATCTTTCCTCTTTTCATAGTATCTCTTTTTTTTCTTTTCTTTTTCTCAATAGCTATCTCTCTCTTTTTTTAATAAGAAGAATGCTTCATAGATATCATTATGGTTACGCTGCAGGTTTCCACCATGTCAGCATGGATTAGACCAGCGGCCCAGGCGTTGCTCAAACACACATACATAACTCCACGGACTTACAAGCTCCCCTTTTATTTCACACCGACGACATCCGCAAACAAAAGAGCAAGGTATCAACTGGGTATATATTTACAAGTGTTGAGAGTGTTCCCCGTGACAGCACGGTTCTGCTAATCCCCATCCTATAATTTGCAAGCATATAACTTTCATGGAGAGTTCACAATGGTTCAGGTTTATTAAGTGCAAGAAAGTAAAGTGTGCCATCAAGTTCGTGAGATCTTTAATCGCTAATTTTCACATAACAAGTTTAATTTGGGAGGTAGACAAAACAGGAATTTACTTGGGATAGCAATAATGCCACTAGGTAGGTATGGTGGACACAAATGGCAAATGTTTTGGTTTAAAGGAGGTGGATGCACGAGAAGAATTCCCTCTCAGTACAGGTTTTTGGCTAGCAAGGCTGGGTAGCAAGTACAAGAGTTGAAGGAAACAAACAAACATACAAGTGATAAAGACAAACATGCAATCTTACTTGGAAGCAGAAAAGATCTTAACTAGAGAATACTAAACTTATGAGCAAATCAAGAAAGAAAGATGATGAAATTATTTTTCTCTCTAGTACTTCTATCTTTTTCTTTTCAACTCTCAAAAAGGTGTTGCTACTGACCGAGCCAGGTTTGCCAAAACCAACTAAATTAACTCAAAGATCCCAAAGTGCTACCAATACTAACAACAAGATCAATCATATAACCACGAATTGAAAACTAATATAAGCTATGCAAAAGAGTGAATGATAGAACTTCTCATTAATATTCCATAACGGTAACTCACACCAAGGGATACAAATCTAACGAGAGAGGGGACACTTCCATAATGCAAACCATACTACATAATAACTCCTCTATTCAAGATATGACTCTACTAATAAGGTAAAAAGATAGAAGAGAGTGATATCATACCGCGGCACTCCCCCAAGCTTGGAACAAACCAAGGGGATGCCAAACCTGATGACGAATTACTCCTTTGGTGGTGGTGGTATCCTCTTGATGAGCTCTCTAATCAGTTTCCCCAAGTCCTCAATCTCGAAGGTGAGAGTACGAATCAACTCCGAGTTGTGCTCAATACGGCTCGTGATCATTTCAGTTCGTGGATCCCATCTCTTGTGATTCTTCTTCCATTCTTCCCACTTGGAGTCTCCTTTTCCTGCATGGTTATGGGTAAAGGTATGTAAGGTACTCTTGGTGTTTGGAGAGGGTGTCCTTGGTGCCAAACATTGACGCGGAGGCTTCCCTCTAGTTGACATCCGTGCCGTCCTTCTGATCTTGGTAGGTTTCACCACTCCAATGCTCGCAATGGTGGTGCCGGTGTGCGGACGCCGGCCTTGCTCCTCTTCACCTTTCACTCTTTGTCTCCTTCTCTTTCCTGGGGTCTTGGAGGTCTTCCTCCATGGGCTCCTTCCCTTTATCCTTGGCGGACACCATTGTGCTTCTAAGCTCTCAAAGATTATGTCCTGACAGAAACAGATCGAAACAAAAACACGACGAAAACACAATATATGGACCTCGGGGGATCCGGGGGGTTATATATTATGAAGTTTCACATCAAAAGAAAGGTACTGGAAGAAAACGAGTCGGAGGCGGAGTCCAGAGTGGCCTCACCACCTGGTGGCGCGACCAGGGGTGGACCCGCGCCATGGGGTGGTGTGGGCCACCCTGGCTCCGTTTTCGTCCCTTTTTCGCTTCGTAGCTTTCCTTATTGACTGAAAACTGCAAAAATATAGTTGGATTGTACTTTCGCGGAACTTTTCTTACTAGAACTATTACCTATTTAAATACGGACTCTGCAGGTCTCTGAATTTGGTATCTAGTAGATCCTTCCGGAGTCATCACTTGAATATCATCGATATCTTCATCTTCATATACTTATTACTTGAGTCATAAAACCTTTCTCTTCCTTATTACACCAATATCTCCACTTTCCTGGAAATTTCTTCCACACAAAACTTCACACAATTCTTATTAGCAACATTAGTATAAGTGAAGTGATAAAACCTTTTGAGTCCAACTTCAACTGAAAACCATCAAAACATAAGCTACTGTAGCAACTCCTTCCGAAAACCCAAAAAGAATTCAAAAAGGAAATCGAATAAAGAAGCAAATGCAAGATTGGCTAAATCTGTCAAAACAGACCAGCAGGTAAAGATCAATTTATTTGAAAATCTTCTGTTTCTCAAATCAAAAAGTGCAAAACTAACGAAAGTTAAATAACAACCTGGGGCAGAAGCAAAAACAAATACAGCTCAGTCCGACATACAGAGATCTCTCAAGAATTTTTACGGTGAAGCACAAAAAATCTGTTTGGGACAACAACTTCCCCAAATATTACTTCTCTCTCATTAGAGGTTGATCTTGACACAAAAACCAAACAAAACGGCGAAGGAGTGGTTATTACCATTTTCCAAGACTCAAAGAAACAAAAACAAACTGAAAGCATAAACAAATTGGGCTGTCTCCCATAAAGCTCTTTCTTTATAGCCATTAAGATGGGCATGATAATTTTGAAGAAGCTCTCATAGGGATATGATTTGAAGTGAAAGAGAGCATTAAGAAGCAAAAACACACACATTTAAGTCTAACCCACTTCCTATGCTAGGGGATTTTGTAAACAAACAAGTTGTTGAAACCAAAGGAAACTTGCATAAGAAGGCAAAAGAAGTGCAGCATAAAAACTTTCAGCATCAAACGGGGAAATTTGATATTATTGAGATGCATAAGAACACTTTTCCCTCTCTCATAATAACTTTCAGTATCATGCATAAACTTAACAATATAGCTATCACAAGGACCATCATAGCAATGATCACTTATTCTAACAGAAAACACAGGAATACTAGCTCTCATAACACTACTATGTGAAACAATATTAGAGGTATCCTTACAAAGGATAGGGTGTCCCTCTTCCTCATACTTAGTGACAAAGTCTTTCACACTTGCTATTATAGGTTCATCAACCATTTGTTTATCAGGTTCAACAACTTTATTCATACTTTCATCAACCATACTAGCTATCATAGAATGTTCCTTTACCTTAACTGGAAAAGGCATTTTCTCAATATAAGGTTCAGGTAAAACATGATTAGCAGTATAAACTTTAGTATTTCTTGCAGGAACACTCTTAGCAATATCTTTATAAGGTTCATGATACTTATTCCACTTCTTTTTAGGCACTTCAATGTAACAAGCAAAAGCCTTAAAATAAGAAGCAATAGCTTGAGAGTCTAGACCATAAGCATTTTTAATATTTTGAAAGTCATCAGTTCCCATAAAAGATTCAATGCATTCATAATCATAATTTATACCTGACTTTCTACCTTTGTCATTCTCCCAAGCTTCAGCATTGTCTGGAATACGATCTAGAAGGTCCCATTTAACTTCTTCTTCCATGCGAGTGAATGATCCAGCACAAGAAGCATCTAATAAATCTTTGTTATGTAGAGGGAGCCTTGCATAAAAGTTATTGATAATAATATTGTTGGGGAGCTCATGAATGGGACATTTGAGCATTAGTAACTTCAATCTCCCCCAAGCTTGAGCTGTACTCTCTCCATCAAGAGGCCACAAGTTGTATATTTGATTTTGATCTTTATGAATCTCACTAGGAGGATAAAACTTTGAATAAAAGAGAGGCACTATTTCCTCCCGTTCCAGAGCTTGACCATTCTTCGGTAGCTTATACCATTCCTCAGCTCTTCCTTTCAGTGATAATGAGAATAACTGCTTCTTAACTTGATCTGTAGTAATACCTGCACACTTGAACAACCCGCATAATTCGTGTATAAAGAGTAAATGATCACCGGGATGGACAGTTCCATCCCCAACATAGTAGTTATCCATAACACGATCAATAATTCTTGTAGGTATTTTGAAAACATCTTTCTCAGTAGGTGGTGGCTTATCTACTACCTTAGCAGTGGTAGTAGCATTACCAAATAAGAAACTCAGCAAATTATCCATAATGAAAATAAAGCAACTAACAGAAGTAAACAATACTCATAGTAGAAGTTTCCTTTACCAGTTCCACGCTTCACTCCCCGGCAACGGCGCCAGAAAATAGTCTTGATGACCCACAAGTATAGGGGGTGTATCGCAGTATTTTCGATAAGTAAGAGTGTCGAACCCAACGAGGAGCAGAAGGTGCTGGCTAGTGGTATGGATCAGGAATTCTCTGCAAATACTTAGCAACCGGATTTTTAGGGGTTTTCTATAAAGCAAGCAAACAAAGTACAAGTAAACAAAAGACAGTAAGAATGAATGCAGCAAGTGGCCCAATCCTTTATGCAGCAAAGGACAAGCCGGTTGTATTTCTATAGATGACCAAACGTTCTCGAGGACACATGGGAAGACTGTCAAGTGCTTTCGCTTCATATAGTCGATTAATCTTCTCTAGCTTGCTAAGTGTTGTGTGGGTGAACCTATGCTAATGTACCATCCCATCCAAGACTTAATACATACTTGTGATTAAACCCCCTTGCAAACATCCGTAAGTACAAGAAAGTAATTAAGGTAAAACCTAACCATAGCTTTAAACTCTAAGACCCTTACGTCCCTTGTGTAATGGTTTTCTAACGGGGGTTCAGGTTTCTGTCACTCCGGCAACCCCTACAATTAGTAGCCAAATACACAATGCATTCCCCTAGGCCCATATAGGTGAAGTGTCATATAGTCGACGTTCACATGACACCACTAGAAGAAGTACACTACAAATTAAATAACAATCTATTGAATCTTTCTCAACGCAACTCCACTACTAACAACAAGACTTCTCCCATGTCCTCAAGAACAAAACGAACTACTCACAAGACATCATATGGATCATGATCAGAGATGGAATAATGATGTATAACAATCTGAACATAAACAATAATTCAACGGTTCACTCAATAGCATCAACAACAAAGAGTAATCAACACCGGGAAAGTTTCCCCTATGAACTATAGCAAGATTCAACCAATTGTTACAGCAATATGCAGATGGTGATGAGGGTGCTGATGGTGATGATGGTGGTGGTGATGATGATGATCCCGATGAAGTCCATCTTGATGGTGGTGTTGATGGCGACGATCTCCCCTCTCCGGGAAGGAATTCCCCCGGCAGAAATCTGTCCTGGAGAGATCTTTCTCTCTCGGTGTTTTCCGCCCCGCAGAGGTGACAGAATCTTTCTGTGGTCGCCCCCGAGTCTTAGGGTTTTAGGAGGAAGATATACGCCAGAGGGGAGAGGCTGGAGTGGGCCACGGTGGCCACACCACTCCTTGGCGCGGCCTGGGCTTGCCCGCGCCATGGGGTGGTGTGGGCCCCCTGTGGCCCACCTCCACTCCATCTTCTGGCATCTTGAGTCTTCTGGAAAAATAGAATTTTCTGTATATTTTCCTGGATTTTCTGATCTTCGCGAATTTTGGCTCCAAACAGCACCTTTTCCATCAGAATCCTGGCTACAGCGGTCCATGCTCCAAAAGTCATCAACCATGCAAAAACAGATGAAATAACATAACTATCACCTCTCAATACAAAATATATCAATGAATAATAGCGAATTAAGACATAGAATAGTGACGCAAAATGGACGTATCAACTCCCCCCAAGCTTAGACTTCGCTTTTCCCTGAGCGAAACTGAGCTCAATAAACATGACCTCAGGTTTATGGAGTGAAGAGTCGATAAAAGAATACGGACAAGAAGCATCACATTCATCAAATACATAGATCATAATAGAAGACAACTCACTATTATACAACTCAACTTGCAATGAGTAAAGAAAACACAATAAAGATACATAGAGTAAAACATCATTGGTAATGGCAAACTTATCTCTTGGTCGAAGAATAGTTGATAATTTGCTGGAGTTCACAAATAGCTGGTTTTTTCAAAGAAAGCTTTCAAAGTAATAAACTTCAAGATAAGAGCAATGTGCAAAACAAGGAACATAAGAAACATGATTGAATAAATCATCATATGAATGAATGAAACACATCAACTCAAAATACTTGCTGAGATAGAAGGGAATAGGTTTACTGACTCAACTACAAAGTGAAAGAAAGGGCCCTTGAAAGAGGGAAGAAGGGATTACAAGTCTCATAAAGAGCTCCCAAAAATTATGATACTTACTAGCTTTCAGCTCTCATTGCCCCTATCATAGGCATCTTTAGGTGATTAAGGTTAAAGTGAGGTCCAATCTGAGTTATATGCTTGTCAGACTATAAACTGAAGATCCCAAGTCCCTTGAGTACGAGGGCCGCTCCTCGTGCTACTCAACTTTAGCTACCGGTAAGTTCTTGTCATTGTAAGTATGTGCGTATCATTGAGAACCGCCAACGGGGTACCCCTTGCCCGATGATATGGAAGAATCCCCATATCAAAATAACAAGGCAAGCAGACAATGAGTATCTTAACAATCTTCTTATTTACCATGGGAAAATGGTGCTTTTTTTATATCTTTCCTCTTTTCATAGTATCTCTTTTTTTTCTTTTCTTTTTCTCAATAGCTATCTCTCTCTTTTTTTAATAAGAAGAATGCTTCATAGATATCATTATGGTTACGCTGCAGGTTTCCACCATGTCAGCATGGATTAGACCAGCGGCCCAGGCGTTGCTCAAACACACATACATAACTCCACGGACTTACAAGCTCCCCTTTTATTTCACACCGACGACATCCGCAAACAAAAGAGCAAGGTATCAACTGGGTATATATTTACAAGTGTTGAGAGTGTTCCCCGTGACAGCACGGTTCTGCTAATCCCCATCCTATAATTTGCAAGCATATAACTTTCATGGAGAGTTCACAATGGTTCAGGTTTATTAAGTGCAAGAAAGTAAAGTGTGCCATCAAGTTCGTGAGATCTTTAATCGCTAATTTTCACATAACAAGTTTAATTTGGGAGGTAGACAAAACAGGAATTTACTTGGGATAGCAATAATGCCACTAGGTAGGTATGGTGGACACAAATGGCAAATGTTTTGGTTTAAAGGAGGTGGATGCACGAGAAGAATTCCCTCTCAGTACAGGTTTTTGGCTAGCAAGGCTGGGTAGCAAGTACAAGAGTTGAAGGAAACAAACAAACATACAAGTGATAAAGACAAACATGCAATCTTACTTGGAAGCAGAAAAGATCTTAACTAGAGAATACTAAACTTATGAGCAAATCAAGAAAGAAAGATGATGAAATTATTTTTCTCTCTAGTACTTCTATCTTTTTCTTTTCAACTCTCAAAAAGGTGTTGCTACTGACCGAGCCAGGTTTGCCAAAACCAACTAAATTAACTCAAAGATCCCAAAGTGCTACCAATACTAACAACAAGATCAATCATATAACCACGAATTGAAAACTAATATAAGCTATGCAAAAGAGTGAATGATAGAACTTCTCATTAATATTCCATAACGGTAACTCACACCAAGGGATACAAATCTAACGAGAGAGGGGACACTTCCATAATGCAAACCATACTACATAATAACTCCTCTATTCAAGATATGACTCTACTAATAAGGTAAAAAGATAGAAGAGAGTGATATCATACCGCGGCACTCCCCCAAGCTTGGAACAAACCAAGGGGATGCCAAACCTGATGACGAATTACTCCTTTGGTGGTGGTGGTATCCTCTTGATGAGCTCTCTAATCAGTTTCCCCAAGTCCTCAATCTCGAAGGTGAGAGTACGAATCAACTCCGAGTTGTGCTCAATACGGCTCGTGATCATTTCAGTTCGTGGATCCCATCTCTTGTGATTCTTCTTCCATTCTTCCCACTTGGAGTCTCCTTTTCCTGCATGGTTATGGGTAAAGGTATGTAAGGTACTCTTGGTGTTTGGAGAGGGTGTCCTTGGTGCCAAACATTGACGCGGAGGCTTCCCTCTAGTTGACATCCGTGCCGTCCTTCTGATCTTGGTAGGTTTCACCACTCCAATGCTCGCAATGGTGGTGCCGGTGTGCGGACGCCGGCCTTGCTCCTCTTCACCTTTCACTCTTTGTCTCCTTCTCTTTCCTGGGGTCTTGGAGGTCTTCCTCCATGGGCTCCTTCCCTTTATCCTTGGCGGACACCATTGTGCTTCTAAGCTCTCAAAGATTATGTCCTGACAGAAACAGATCGAAACAAAAACACGACGAAAACACAATATATGGACCTCGGGGGATCCGGGGGGTTATATATTATGAAGTTTCACATCAAAAGAAAGGTACTGGAAGAAAACGAGTCGGAGGCGGAGTCCAGAGTGGCCTCACCACCTGGTGGCGCGACCAGGGGTGGACCCGCGCCATGGGGTGGTGTGGGCCACCCTGGCTCCGTTTTCGTCCCTTTTTCGCTTCGTAGCTTTCCTTATTGACTGAAAACTGCAAAAATATAGTTGGATTGTACTTTCGCGGAACTTTTCTTACTAGAACTATTACCTATTTAAATACGGACTCTGCAGGTCTCTGAATTTGGTATCTAGTAGATCCTTCCGGAGTCATCACTTGAATATCATCGATATCTTCATCTTCATATACTTATTACTTGAGTCATAAAACCTTTCTCTTCCTTATTACACCAATATCTCCACTTTCCTGGAAATTTCTTCCACACAAAACTTCACACAATTCTTATTAGCAACATTAGTATAAGTGAAGTGATAAAACCTTTTGAGTCCAACTTCAACTGAAAACCATCAAAACATAAGCTACTGTAGCAACTCCTTCCGAAAACCCAAAAAGAATTCAAAAAGGAAATCGAATAAAGAAGCAAATGCAAGATTGGCTAAATCTGTCAAAACAGACCAGCAGGTAAAGATCAATTTATTTGAAAATCTTCTGTTTCTCAAATCAAAAAGTGCAAAACTAACGAAAGTTAAATAACAACCTGGGGCAGAAGCAAAAACAAATACAGCTCAGTCCGACATACAGAGATCTCTCAAGAATTTTTACGGTGAAGCACAAAAAATCTGTTTGGGACAACAACTTCCCCAAATATTACTTCTCTCTCATTAGAGGTTGATCTTGACACAAAAACCAAACAAAACGGCGAAGGAGTGGTTATTACCATTTTCCAAGACTCAAAGAAACAAAAACAAACTGAAAGCATAAACAAATTGGGCTGTCTCCCATAAAGCTCTTTCTTTATAGCCATTAAGATGGGCATGATAATTTTGAAGAAGCTCTCATAGGGATATGATTTGAAGTGAAAGAGAGCATTAAGAAGCAAAAACACACACATTTAAGTCTAACCCACTTCCTATGCTAGGGGATTTTGTAAACAAACAAGTTGTTGAAACCAAAGGAAACTTGCATAAGAAGGCAAAAGAAGTGCAGCATAAAAACTTTCAGCATCAAACGGGGAAATTTGATATTATTGAGATGCATAAGAACACTTTTCCCTCTCTCATAATAACTTTCAGTATCATGCATAAACTTAACAATATAGCTATCACAAGGACCATCATAGCAATGATCACTTATTCTAACAGAAAACACAGGAATACTAGCTCTCATAACACTACTATGTGAAACAATATTAGAGGTATCCTTACAAAGGATAGGGTGTCCCTCTTCCTCATACTTAGTGACAAAGTCTTTCACACTTGCTATTATAGGTTCATCAACCATTTGTTTATCAGGTTCAACAACTTTATTCATACTTTCATCAACCATACTAGCTATCATAGAATGTTCCTTTACCTTAACTGGAAAAGGCATTTTCTCAATATAAGGTTCAGGTAAAACATGATTAGCAGTATAAACTTTAGTATTTCTTGCAGGAACACTCTTAGCAATATCTTTATAAGGTTCATGATACTTATTCCACTTCTTTTTAGGCACTTCAATGTAACAAGCAAAAGCCTTAAAATAAGAAGCAATAGCTTGAGAGTCTAGACCATAAGCATTTTTAATATTTTGAAAGTCATCAGTTCCCATAAAAGATTCAATGCATTCATAATCATAATTTATACCTGACTTTCTACCTTTGTCATTCTCCCAAGCTTCAGCATTGTCTGGAATACGATCTAGAAGGTCCCATTTAACTTCTTCTTCCATGCGAGTGAATGATCCAGCACAAGAAGCATCTAATAAATCTTTGTTATGTAGAGGGAGCCTTGCATAAAAGTTATTGATAATAATATTGTTGGGGAGCTCATGAATGGGACATTTGAGCATTAGTAACTTCAATCTCCCCCAAGCTTGAGCTGTACTCTCTCCATCAAGAGGCCACAAGTTGTATATTTGATTTTGATCTTTATGAATCTCACTAGGAGGATAAAACTTTGAATAAAAGAGAGGCACTATTTCCTCCCGTTCCAGAGCTTGACCATTCTTCGGCAGCTTATACCATTCCTCAGCTCTTCCTTTCAGTGATAATGAGAATAACTGCTTCTTAACTTGATCTGTAGTAATACCTGCACACTTGAACAACCCGCATAATTCGTGTATAAAGAGTAAATGATCACCGGGATGGACAGTTCCATCCCCAACATAGTAGTTATCCATAACACGATCAATAATTCTTGTAGGTATTTTGAAAACATCTTTCTCAGTAGGTGGTGGCTTATCTACTACCTTAGCAGTGGTAGTAGCATTACCAAATAAGAAACTCAGCAAATTATCCATAATGAAAATAAAGCAACTAACAGAAGTAAACAATACTCATAGTAGAAGTTTCCTTTACCAGTTCCACTCTCCAATAGCGCTTCACTCCCCGGCAACGGCGCCAGAAAATAGTCTTGATGACCCACAAGTATAGGGGGTGTATCGCAGTATTTTCGATAAGTAAGAGTGTCGAACCCAACGAGGAGCAGAAGGTGCTGGCTAGTGGTATGGATCAGGAATTCTCTGCAAATACTTAGCTACCGGATTTTTAGGGGTTTTCTATAAAGCAAGCAAACAAAGTACAAGTAAACAAAAGACAGTAAGAATAAATGCAGCAAGTGGCCCAATCCTTTATGCAGCAAAGGACAAGCCGGTTGTATTTCTATAGATGACCAAACGTTCTCGAGGACACATGGGAAGACTGTCAAGTGCTTTCGCTTCATATAGTCGATTAATCTTCTCTAGCTTGCTAAGTTTTGTGTGGGTGAACCTATGCTAATGTACCATCCCATCCAAGACTT
The DNA here is from genome assembly GCA_916181665.1 of Avena sativa. Taxonomy (NCBI): domain Eukaryota; kingdom Viridiplantae; phylum Streptophyta; class Magnoliopsida; order Poales; family Poaceae; genus Avena; species Avena sativa. The sequence goes on along the minus strand of OV702287.1, from coordinate 186,530,207 downwards.
AATACATACTTGTGATTAAACCCCCTTGCAAACATCCGTAAGTACAAGAAAGTAATTAAGGTAAAACCTAACCATAGCTTTAAACTCTAAGACCCTTACGTCCCTTGTGTAATGGTTTTCTAACGGGCGTTCAGGTTTCTGTCACTCCGGCAACCCCTACAATTAGTAGCCAAATACACAATGCATTCCCCTAGGCCCATATAGGTGAAGTTTCATGTAGTTGACGTTCACATGACACCACTAGAAGAAGTACACTACAACTTAAATAACAATCTATTGAATCTTTCTCAACGCAACTCCACTACTAACAACAAGACTTCTCCCATGTCCTCAAGAACAAAACGAACTACTCACAAGACATCATATGGATCATGATCAGAGATGGAATAATGATGTATAACAATCTGAACATAAACAATAATTCAACGGTTTACTCAATAGCATCAACAACAAAGAGTAATCAACATCGGGAAAGTTTCCCCTATGAACTATAGCAAGATTCAACCAATTGTTACAGCAATATGGAGATGGTGATGAGGGTGTTGATGGTGCTGATGGTGGTGATGATGATGATGATCCTGATGATGTACAGGTTGATGGTGGTGTTGATGGCGACGATCTCCCCTCTCCGGGAAGGAATTCCCTGGCAGAAATCCGTCTGCCGGAGAGATCTTTCTCTCTCGGTGTTTTCCGCCCCGAAGAGGCGGCGAAATCTTTCTGTGGTCGCCCCCCGAGTCTTAGGGTTTAGGGAGGAAGATATACGCCAGAGGGGAGAGGCTGGAGTGGGCCAGGGTGGCCACACCACTCCCTGGCGCGGCCTGGGCTTTCCCGCGGCATGGGGTGGTGTGGGCCCCCTATGGCCCACCTCCACTCCATCTTCTGGCATCTTGAGTCTTCTGGAAAAATAGAATTTTCCGTATATTTTCCCGGATTTTCTGATCTTCGCGAATTTTGCCTCCAAACAGCACATTTTCCATCAGAATCCTAACTGCAGCGGTCCATGCTCCAAAAGTCATCAACCATGCAAAAACATATGAAATAACATAAGTATCACCTCTAAATACAAAATATATCAATGAATAATAGAATAGTGATGCAAAATGGACGTATCGCGCCTCATCATGCCTTTCTCACCCGCAAGCATGGGAGGCCCTACCTCTAGTAGTCGCAAAGGCGGCGATCATAGGCGACCTTCATTGCAAGGGGCATGCCCTCCAACACTTACCCCAACAACCTCGTTGCTGTTGAAGGCACGATCACCTTCATCGACACCGATCATGATGAGGTCTTCCCGGACACCTTCACCTCACCTCACCCCCTCTACATCAACAATGACCCATGTAGAGGCCATCCCCTTAACACTTGGAAGCTCTACTGGTGTTCAAGGCCACAGCTTGCTAGAAACCAGCAACAATGCGCTGATAACACTTCGAGCACGCGGAGTTCAAAAGAAGGAGCCCGCTCCATCCCAAGGAGCGGCTAAGAAGCCAGGAGTACTCAAGGAAGCCTTGTACACTCGGTGGCTTGCAAGCATCGTACCCGTGGAGAAGAAGAACGGGCAGGTGAGAATCTGCCAGGACTTCCGCGACCTAAACCGAGCATGCCCCAAGGATGACTTTCCCATTCCCATCACGGAGATCATCGTCGACTCCACCATGGGCCATGGTATGCTGTCCTTCATGGACGGCTCGTCGGGGTACAACCAAATCAAGATGGACCCGGATGATGCCATCAACACCGCATTCAGGACACCAAAAGACAACTTCTACTATACCTTCATGCCTTTTGGGTTGAAGAATGCTGGTGCCACCTACCAGCATGCCATGACACGTGTCCTAGGCGACTTATTCCACCACACGGTGGAGTGCTACATCTACGACTTGGTGGTCAAAACCAAAAACCGCCAGCACCACAAGGAGGACCTCTGCATGGTCTTCGAACGACCACATCGACACGAACTCAAGATAAATCCACTTAAGTGTCCATTCGCCGTATAATCAGGGCTCTTCCTCGGCTTCGTGGTTCTCCACCGAGGCATAGAGGTCGAACCAAAGAAGATCAAGGACATCCTCGATATGCCGGCACCCACAAACCTCAAGGAGTTGAGGACTTTGTAGGGGAAGTTGGCATACATCTGGCGCTTCATATCCAATCTCTCCGGACGTATCCAGCCCTTCTCACACCTCGTGAAGAAAGGAGCTCCGTTCGTGTGGGACGAGGGATTCCAACGCGGATTTGATGATATTAAGAGGTACATGCTTAATCCACCCATCTTGGCTGCCCCCGTAAAAGGACGCCCGCTCATACTCTATATTTCAGCCTTGCCTACTTCATTGGGCGCCTTGCTTGCCCAATGCAATGACGAGGGAAAGGAGGTGGCTTGCTACTACTTGAGCCGCACCATGGTTGGTGCCGAGCATAACTACTCTGCAAAAGAGAAGTTGTGCTTGGCCCTGATGTTCGCGCTCAGGAGTCTCAGGCACTACATGCTAAATCACGAAATCCAGCTCATGGCACAAACTGATCCCATAAAGTACGTACTAAGTTAGCCCTCACTCATCGGGAGACTTGGAAAATGGGCTATTCTCATGATGAAATTCGACCTTACCTTTGTTCCACAGAAGGCGATCAAAGGACAGGCCCTAGCGGAGTTCCTCGCGGCCCATCCCATCCCAGATGATTCTCCTCTCATCACCGACCTTCCAAATGAGGAGGTCTTCACCATCGAACCAGAAGCACCATGGGACTCTACTTCGATGGTGCCTCGCGCACCGAAACCAACCCCGACGGCACCCCTAGGCGGCGAGCGGATGCCAGATTGGTGTTCAAGACGCCACAGGGAGGGGTGATGTATCACTCCTTCTCTCTCATGAAGGAAGAATGCTCCAACAATGAGGCAGAATACGAGGCACTCATCTTCGGCCTACTCCTTACGCTCTCCATGGAGGTGCGCTCCTTACGAGCCCATGGATACTCCCAACTCATTATACGACAAGTGAACAACATCTATGAGGTTCGTAAGCCAGAGCTGGTGCCGTACTATAATGCGGCCCAGAGGCTCATGAGCAAGTTCAGCCACATCCAAGTCGTGCATGTCCCTCGGAGTAGAAATACACCTGCGGATGCGCTAGCAAAGCTAGCATCAGCGTTGGTTCTACCCGAAGGTAAACCCACGCAAGGCATCGTCGAAGAGCGGTGGCTTCTTCTTGCAGTTCTGGACCTTGTTCCAGAAGATTGCGACGTCAACACCATCACGACGAACGCAGTGGAGGAAGGCGAATGGCTACAACCCTTCCTCGACTACTTCAAACATGGCCATTTACCCATCGACTCCGTCAAGAGGCGCCAACTCCAATGACGACTCCCCTTCTACGTATATAAGGTCGGTGTCTTGTACAAATAGTCTAATGGGCAGGAGGTCCTTCTTCGGTGCGTCAATCGAGGGGAAGCGGAGCGGATCCTCTAAGAGGTGCAGCATGGAGTCTGTGGCGGCCATCAAGGTGGAGTCAAGATGTACCACAGCATCCGGCTAGCTAGGTACTATTGGCCGGGTATCATGACCGATTGCCTACGCACGGCTAGGACATGCCATGGGTGCTAGATGCACGGAGACTTCAAGCACCAGCCACCCGCTCCTCTACACCCGACGATCCCCTCTTGGCCATTCGATGCCTGGGGGATCGATGTCATTGGCCCTATCGATCCGCCCTCATCACAGGGGCATCGTTTCATCCTTGCAGCAACTGACTAATTCTCTAAGTGGGCGGAAGCCGTTCCACTGAAGGAGGTAAAGAGCGACAACGTCATCAACTTTCTGGAGCGCCATATCATATACCGCTTCGGTATACCACAACGGTCACCTCCGACAATGGTAAAGCCTTAAAATCAGGTAAAATGTATAGGTTCATGGAGAAGTACAATATCAAGTGGAACTATTCCACTGGCTACTACCCTCAAGCTAACGGCGCAATCGAGGCCTTCAATAAGACCCTCGGCAAGATCCTCAAGAAGACGGTGACAAGGCACCGAAGGGACTGGCATGACCGTCTCTATGAATCCCTGTGGGCGTACCGCGTCATAGTTTGTACCCCAACACAAGCAACACCCTACTCCCTCGTGTATGGGAGTGAGGCGGTGTGGCTATTGGAGATCCAGCTACCCTCCCTAAGGGTGGCTATCCACGAAGATCTCACGCAAGATGAGCAAATACGCCTTCGATACCAGGAGCTCGACGCCCTCGAAGAGGAGCGCCTCAACACACTACAAAACCTGGAGCTCTATCGCTAAAACATGGTGCGAACTTACGACAAGCTCATCAAGAGGCGTGTATTCAGAAAAGGCGAGCTAGTCCTCGTGCTTCGACGCCCCATTATCATTACACACAAAACAAGGGGCAAGTTCGAGCCCAAGTGGGAGGGACCATACGCCATTGAGCAGGCATACGAAGGGGTGCTTACCAGCTGGTTGATCCTCAGGGAGCCTGACCAATGCCCCCAATAAACGGTAGGTACTTGAAAAAGTATTTTGCGTGATTTTTTTCTTTCTACTTTTTCTTTTTCTCTCCTTTTCATTTTCTTCCACTTTAATTTTTGCTTCACAAGAAAGGGAGTCCTCGGTTGCCTACCAAAGTCTACAATGCACCTTCCATTGCATGTGTTGTACTTATTCATGATCTTTTCGTTTTTATGGACTGCGAGGTCCTACAATAAAAATGGCTTTTCTCGTTCACACTTAGCTCGTGACTAATGGTTTGGCTGCCTTATGACTTGTCTAGCGGAAGCACGGTGTATCTTGTGGTAAGTGGAGCAGCATTTACACCCACAACACACATCACACATGCCACATTCATGCTCCGACACGTAGTGGAGAAGATTACTTGGGTGACTTCTGCGTAATGAGATCCCACACCCCCATCCTCCTGGATGTGTCTCGGGTTCACGGAGACACGGTGTCCCAGGGAAGACTTGGAAAAGATCAAGAAAAGGCCGCCCAACCCAACCTAGTTTGGACTTGGCGCGTAGCCTCTTGCAACCCTAGGGCGCGCCACCAAAAAGCTTCACATAAATATGCCTGAGGGTCGTAGTCCACCAAGGTGAATGGCTGCCATCCAAGTTCTCAAGGTGGTTCCCCCGAGGAAACATCAAAAATCTCCAAGCGATCCTCCAAAGAGGGGATAAACACCAAGCAATCGCCAAGCAAGTCAAGCAATCCTCAAAAGAGGAAACAATTTCATGCAATCAAGGGACAACACAAAAATGTCCATACAAGCATCCCTCACAAGAGGAGAGTTTTCATCAATGCTAGAAGCAAGTCCAGCCATCCCGAGTAGCAAGGGAACCACTGGAAAGAAGGCGGTTGGTAGTCATTCACCACCCCTCAATAAAGGCATTAAAAAAATAGTCTTATAGCCATCGTCCCAAACCATCTACCCTAATCTCACCTCACCAACGTCTCTGGGTACTTGAAGCATAAAAGGGAGCATGGCGGAGCTGTGGGGCTACTCATTGCCATGATGGGCTAGGGTATGATTTTCCGCTACCTCTTGGACGCATCCCAAGCACATCGTCCTCAAACACTCTCACACACACATACATACATTCATACCTACACGCAAGATGAAGTTGTTGAGTTAATATCGTCATGGTCATTCGACGGTTCCCAACGACTGTGTCCTTTGGAAGCTTTTTCTGACGTCACACTCGTAGCTAGTGTCTAGCAGAAAAGCCAACATTTTAAACACTAAAACAAACACCATTTTTTTGTCTCTCTCCTTTTATCTTTTTCAATTACCTGCTATTTGGTTTTTTTTGTGCTTTGTTGCTCTACCTCTATGCAGCTATAACATGTGCAGATGTCATGACACCAACCTTCGTCAACATCGATGTGCACGCTAATTCAGGGGGCACAACGCTCCTCGAATGTTAGATCCATCACGCCTCTACAACAACGACATCAGGGGAAACATTGTACCCTCGAGCGTTCACATTCGTGGCCTTCTCGCCACCATTTGTGCCACCCCGCGGCTGGTATTGCACCCAACGCGGCATGGGGGCACGATAAGGCGAGCTATCGATGGGCGTTTCCGATATCTAATCTACACGGTCATACCAGGCCCTATAATGGGAGCAGCGTAGCGTGCCAGTGCGGTTAGCGTCAAGCTGTGAAACCCTTCGGTCTTGTCGGTTGGCACCATCGCAGCACGTGGTCCCGACTTGATCGATAAACACCTTCAGGGAGCGGCAAGGTGTCAGCTTTGAACTGAGGATGACATAAGAATGCTTAGTTGTTTGGCGTCGTGCTTGCTATACGACCCAACTAAGCATCACGACCACTCTTCCGGTATCGGCGCAAGGCCGGGAGAAGGTCTCTCTCTTACACACACACACACGAACCCCGCATGAACCACCAATGAAGGTTCTAGCTCAAGGCCACAACAAACATATTGCGCCGCTTGGTTACTGCAAGCTCGATTTGCTTCGCGTCAAGCTCAACTCGGTGGGAGGGCATTTGTTTGAAGATATTCCGTACAAATATTTTTCATATACATGTATGGAGGAAGGGCATGAAAAATCTGTGGCCTAAATATCACACGTACGACTCGTTTAGGCAACAGCGGGTGCTTAATTAGCGATAACCTAGCAGCAGTGCCAAATAACTAGCCTTCGGAAGGGACTCGGCCCGATTTGATCTGATACGTTTTGGTTAAAAAGAAAGAGACATCATCAGTTTATTTTGCGCCTGATTCATCCGGAAATAAAATATGTGTGACTAGCTCAAATTATGCATCGATGGAATTAATTAGTCCCAAGAGCTTAATTGGGCTACTCATCGGGTTGCCCATGTGTATGTTGGTCGTGTATGTAGGGCGCTAGCTTATTCATATTCGTACATGATGATGACCAGCTTAAGGTCTTTTTGAAGCCTGATAGGTATTTGTACGTGCGTGCTGGACGAATTAGCCAGGTGCATCCCATACGTATATTATTGGACTGATGAGATGAGGCGGAGGTCTGGCAGGCCCGTCTAGAACCCTAGAAACGGACCAGAAACGATCTGATCGGTTTAGTGTGTGCAGTGCACGGCAAGGAAAATGAGCCCGGATCATAACCGATCAGGGTACACCGCCCTATCTGCCTATATAAAGAGGAGATCAGGCACCCGTGGAGGCAGAACGAGGACACGCCCGGGGAGAGACAAAGAACGCGGGAGACGAGACGCACGCAGAGAAGAGACGCACCAGCTTGAGATCTAATCTCAGGTGACGCCAAGGACATCGCATCCCTCAGGCAGGCGGCCGGAGGAGAACGTCCCAGGCACACGTTGCAGGCCAACCGACTTGCGGCGAAGAGCGACGAGACCATGGCTGGCGTCATCCTTCCCGATGGTGAGAGTCGAAATTAATCTTTTGTCTTATTGTTTTTTGCATCTAGCATGGTGGTGTCGGCCGGCCAAGATGCGGCGTGGTCTTCGCCCGCCTCATCTCTTCTTCGCCTCGAGTGTCGCCGTCGAGCGGCGAGGTGGATGAACTCGTCTGAAGCGAGGGCGTCGGCTATTGGAACTCGCCTACACGAGGATTTTAACCAAGCCTAGCTGCACCGTTGACGGAGGTGCCATCAACGGGTCGGCTGACATAACAAGGGCTGGCTCTCTCTACGGAGTCGGCGCGGCGCCTTATACGCCTACACCGGAGGAAGGATGTTGCCCCGCCATCCGGCGGGACGGTCCTACTGGGTGCCGTCAGGTGCGCGTCCGCCGACGGATGGTGACTCGCCGGAGTCCACGTCATGGTCATCGCTGGTGCGGTGGTCGTCTCACCGTCCAGCTGCACCGTCGACGGATGGCGGCTCACCAACGCTCGCACCGGTGTGAGTCGAGGACGTCGGCATCCGTACTGCAGTTCATGGCTGAGCTGGCTCGGAGGATGGTGGGCCGGTTGCAATTTCATGGAGTCGGCAGGTCGACGCGGCGCCGACGTCACCTAGCTGGCCTATCTCCAAGTCTATGGTAAGGTCTGCGCTCATTCCGCGCCTCCACGAGCTGGCTTTTAAGCCAGCTAACTAGCTTATACGGGTGCGTGCCGTACAGCTGGTTCGCTGATCCTTTCATGGGTCTCGTCGCTGGTAGTAGCGCTGGCCGGAGTACTCTGGCGCATGACTCTAGCCGGCGCATCGCCGCCTCCACCGGCGACGTCGTCACTCCGCCGCCAGCAGGCATCGGGATGCGTGTCGGACTGGTTGCTACCCGACGTACAGGCATTATCCTAGCGTCTGCTGAGATGGCCGACCGCCGACTCAGCCATGATCGGCATCGTCCATGCAGCTAGGTTGCACTCGCGAGGCAAGATACCAACTGAGTCCCCTGGGCTGATCGCACCATGGGCTGATTGCACGATGCATACGTGGGTGCATGCATGCGTGCGCACTGTTCACCAATATGTGGGCATGTCTTTGCTGCTTGCTCCCCATCAGTTAGTTTTTATCACGCGGGCAAGGTCGTGGCATCTCTGCGTTGTCCATGTCGGCCGCTCGGCCGCGGAGATGCCCGCAGTCCGGCGCGCGCTAACGGTGGCACACTCGACGACCTGGGTGCACGCGTTTTAGGGGAGACGTGCCCATCGTCTCTCCCTACTCAATCGACTTCCTCCACACCGCGAGGCGTACCCCTCGTACTTCCGGCAAAGCTACAAAGTCAGCGACAACGATCCAAGCCAAGCGCAACCATGCAAGCTACCTCGACTCCAACCTCTTCAACACCGCTCAAGACCGACGAGGCAAGACGGCGAGGCGGGCATGGCCAGAGCAAAGGCCATGCTATACACGGCACGTCTACACGCTAGTACACGGACTCTACCGTTGCCAACACACACCACATCACCAACATAAATGAAGAACGCGAAGCAAAGACCGAAGACGACGACCAAGCAGCTTAATCGGAGGTGTCCCGCGGTTCTATCCGCGGGAGTAATTAACCGGAAACTTTTCGAGGCCCCTGGAACCAGGAGACCACAATCGCCTAGTCATGTTGGCCACGCCAGCAGGCCACCACGGAGCGCACTCTTGGGTTTAGGCAATTAGTCGTGATGATTAATATGTATCTATTCCCTTTTTTTTGTGTACTTGTACACTGGCACGTCCGCAATTTATTTTATTTTCCCCCCGGCATATGAGAGATGCCTTTTCTTCCTCCTCTACAGAAAAGCGCTATTTTCCGTGTCAAACAATCACAAAGATCTAATCTATAGCAACTAAATACCGCTTAACCCATAGCTTAAAATAAAGCAAAGAAGAGGAAGAGTTGGAGCGACGGCATGCCGTGCCCGTGGGTTATACTGATTTTATCTATGCTTTACCAACAGATATTTTACAACTGAATTTTGACACTAGCCGCAATCTGGATGCATGTGCCAGCTCGAGCCCTCTTTCTCCCTCGCCAGTTACGATGTCGGCGGCTGCTCCTATTGCCCAATCAAACTGCAAGGTACCTAAATTAAATCCCAGACCACTCCCAGTAATGCAACAAGCCGTAGGCCTCAAGGGCCTCTTCGGTTGTTTCCAATTGAGTGAGCAAGACCTTTCCGTGTTGTCGAAGTAGAGAAGGGTGGTTCTGAAGAGTATAGCGCATTGCAGATTTGTATTTCGCCGGGAGTGGTTTCTAAATGAGCAGATCAATTTGTTTAGAGGGCGTTCATGGCAGAAGAACTCCAGATGACGTCAGCGTGCGGGGGTCCAGTAATCAGAGCATGATCGCCAAATCCATCGGCTATGCACGACGATGGCAGATTGATTCCTATTGCAAGTGTTCATGGTGGCGGTAGTAAAACAACTCTGGTGCAGATAAAGAACATGGTCGGCCAGGCCACAACCCAACGCACATTCATAGACCAATGGTTATGAGCGACATGCTTGCTTTAATCGCTTCATATGTTACTAAATTCCATAGTGAAAATTACTCAGTCTTATCTCACGCAAAAACAAACTCCAGCTAAATAGTTTTAGGAGTGTAGGTATTAACTTCAGAATTTACGAACATGTAGTAGGTAGTCCTGGACCTACCTTTTACATTACAGCCTGTACTAAGACGAAGTCTTAAAAATAGAATGATTAGGAGAAGGATGTCCCTAATTTCGTCCCAATTTCTTTTGGTTTCTAGCCAAAAAAGCAGAAACGTATGGAATTATTGAGGTGAAAATTACGTACCATTTCATACTCAAATTCCATTTAGATTAATAGAGTGATTGCTGACATTATTTACCGACTAGCCTAGAAGTGGAGAGGTGGCATTGTGGTACTATCTCTTCGAGAGATGCATATGTTGGCAAGGGACCCGAAGGTTTTTGATGGAGCAAGCTAGGTTCTGTTGAATGTTCTTCGCTCCTGGTTTTTTTCTCTCTGAATTTTCTACGTATGATTTCTTCCTATTTAAAGTCGTTTGGTATTTTATGAGCCTAACCTGAATCTAAGTAAGCTATTCGTGTTATAACTTGCTACACGGATGTGTTCAGGTTATAGAAGACCCATACTTTCATCATGTTGTTTGTTTGATTTTATGTTAATTTAGATTTATAGACTTTGTTTTCCACTGTATCACATATGGTTATAAAACGTGATTACACAGCCTTAGCTACCTTTCATACATGGAATCTAGGAAAAAGTAAACAAACTGAAACCTCGAAAAAAAACAAGAAATATACCGCTTTGATTTTCATAGCAAATTGCATATAATTGGATAAATTGAAGAAAATGTGCAAAACATAATGAGTTTCCATTTCTGGTATTTCTTTTCCTCTATTGTTAGTTATCAGTGTTTAAACTGGCTTTAACTAATTTTCCCATGTACTAAAAGATGCAGAAACCAATAAGCAAGTGGAGCTATTTTGTTGCTGATCCAGGATATAGCTACCCCTTTCAGCCTCTATCATGGATAGGGGCACCATTGCCGCTCCGAAGATTATCGAGAGCCAAGTGAACATCAATATTTATATGAAGTCACGGCCAGGTGTATCCAAGATGAGTCAGCCCTATTCTTACCTCTGTCACCCCAGAAATTCCTTAATTCCTTAAGCGTGATCGTCACCGCGCGCTGTTATGGCACCTGCGGGCGCGCGTTGCCTTTCTTTGGTCTCTGTGTGTGGGCCTATTTTGTTTTCACCGATGTATGTGGGCCTAGGGTGTGTGGTTTGTTAGTGCGTTGCCTTTTGCTAGCGGGGACCTGGCGGATGGGCGGTGGACAGGGTGACTCGGACTTCCCACGTGTTCACTCTAGGGCCATCTAGGTGTGCGGTGTCAATTTCTTTTTGCCTGATGGGTGGACTGTGGTGTTGTGGGCCATGTTTGTCAGTCCCGTGTAATTTGGGTTGGTTCGTCTTTCTTGTGTTATTTCGTGGTGCTGGGGAATCACTTTCATTGCTTCGCTACTTTGACTAGATCGAGTGGGTCAGATCTTTTGCGTATTTCTCGACAGCGTCTGATTTCTCGGCAGTGCGGTGGCGGGTTTCTCGGTGGCAGCGTTCTCTCATGCGGCTGCCTATTCCTGACTCTTTGGCTGCATGGTGGCCGGCCTAATGTTTATTGGGTTTAGTCTCCTTCTGGTTGCTTCTTTAATTTCCTTCTTAATTTGGTTCTTTTCTTTTTGTATGCTTAGTGTTTGTTTCGTGCTGCCTGGTTGTGCTTTGCTCTTTCGTTTGAATGTTTCTTGGTGTGGATGGTGCTGATTTTGCCTATCGTCTTTGTCTTTATGTTGCTGCTAGGTGATTGCATGTGGAGGTGTCTATGGGTTTTAATGTCCGATTGCTTGGTGGTAGCCGGTGGGTTGATTGTTTCTTTAGTCGGCCTGGATAGCCTGGTGGGTTGATTGTTTCTTTAGTTGGCCTGGATAGCTTAGTTTGACGCTTGTGATGAACTGATGGGTGATGTTTCTGGTGGTTTGCGGGGCGGGGAGAATTCCATCTAAAAAAGGCCACATCCGTATGGTTGTGGCCGTCGCGGCCGGTAGACTACGTCGTCGGCGACGCCTCCATGCTCCCTTCCTCTTGAGGTCCCTGGATTGCATCGACGCTAAGCCTCTGCCCTAGCCGCGGGCACCGCAACTAGATTTGGTGAACGGTGTCCTGTTGGCCACCGGTACCATTTTGGTGCATCTGTCCCATTTGGATCTTGGCCTGGTTCCATGATTCGGCTTTGCTATTTTTTTCCTCACTAGGCTAAGTCATGTTCCCTTCTGCTTATGACCAATAACAACTAATGGAGGTTCCTTCCTACGTACTAACCAGTTACTCCATTTTCGGCAGCAGCTTGGAACTGAATATGTAGGTCGTGATGTCTATCACTATTTCGAGCTCTTTCTTATGTGACCCAAGTTGCGCTGAATTATTTCTCAACTATGGCTGAATGTTACCATTTTGTGTTTCTAGACTCATATCTTCCGGTGTATTCATTAACTTATTATATGCAGAGGATGGGTGTTTAATGTTAATTAAGCTGGTGGTTCAAGCTATCTGTATTAGATTGTTCTGTGACTTGTAGGATACTATAATTGCCAACTGGGTGTGGTCTGCGAAAAGGTCGGTGTGCCTACACGATTTAAATCATGTCTATTTAAGCTTTGTTGTCCTCATACTCAGTGCCAATTGTTTTTATAGTACTGCCAATCTATCGTTAAGAAGGAAAAAAAATCATAATGTTCTTATAATTTATTTATAATATGTCCGTGAAAACATGCATGGCTCGTCTGTGTGGGACATGGGAAATAGGGACACAGCTTTAACTATTCTGTATAATTTTATTTTGTATATTTTATTACTTGGCCACTACGTCGAGCACTTTCTGTGTGAGCTGGTGGACTCATATTACTTTATCAGCAAAAGCGTAATGCACTTCTCTACAGATATGTGAAAAAGTATTGCCAATCTGTAAAACCTACACTCAATTGTGATTATGTGGGGAGATCCATGTTGAGTTCGGCAATGCTACTACACTCCAAAAGGTATCAGCAAAAGAACCCATGATAGTGCTTTTTTGTCTAAATTCAGCAAAAAGAATCCATGATATTGATTTTTTGTCTGAATGACCATTAGTCAGTTTGCACTTCAAGAATTACCTTATTTGCGTACAAATTCATCTTGACATTGACTGCATTTTCTCTCCCAAAACAGATTATTCGGTAATTCTAGCCTCTCTGTAACAGATTATTTAGGAATTCTAGCCTTCAAGGGTACATATGTCTCAGATGTAACATCAATGTCCAACCAGAGATGGCAGTGGTTTGGAGAAGGTAAGATACATTATATTCCTGCAACCTTTTGTTCTACTAAACTAAATCTGAAATACAGAAGATAGTGCCTCTGTCTAGATGTACATGCAACTTATTTTCTTCAAGTGTTGCAAAATGAAAGTTATTCTGGAGCAGCCAATTGGAATATTGGGACATGAAAACATGTACTTAGCAGTGAAGTAAGGTGATCGCGTGGAGTATATGAAAATATGTACAGTTGATTTTATGAAATAGACTCATTTTTTGTCTCGATTTCTAACCAGCTCCTCTATCAACTCTGTACATATTGCCCGGCGCAAGGCTAGTTGTCCATATGTATTTCAGGATCCAATGTATATTATGATAAGTTTGGAACAAGCTATTTGTATGATATTTCTATTGCCGTGCATGACCGTAGATACTAAATAACTCGGTTGGCTTGGTAAGTTTTTGCCACTATTTTTTTTGCTGAATTTGCTAACAAACTGTTCCCGTCAAGGTATATTGTACCTGATTTACTGCCTTCAGTTATTCTATACTTTTATTGGGGGAATGAAAAAAATAAAAATAATATGTTATTTAACTGGTAGTTTCAAGGATCAGAGGTGCATGTTTTTTATATCATGTCGTGCTATAGTTTTTCACAGTCCTCATGCTAATAAATTTATGGTTGCATGTGGTTCTCCTGATGATACAGTAGAAACTTGTTGTTGGGATGCTTAAAACGAATGAAGCTTAGTAAGGCAGGAATTTCCTGTCATTCTTTGTAGTACTATTCTACCTTATGATTCATGCTCCTTCATGCCTTATGTGTCGTATTGATCAAACGTCTTGCTGTTGTAGTTGTTACCTCGGAAGAATTTGAGCTCAGGGACATTTCTTTTGCATCTCATAGATATCATCATGGTTATTCACTTATCAGCAATTTGATGTTCCCCCATTATGCTAGCCTTTGCATGTGTGTGTTGTGCAAACTACAGCCAACATCCAGCATACAGTATGATGATTGTGTCCAAGTGACAGAATCAAACTTCTGTTCAAAGAGCTCTGCAACTTCTGAATCTAGAAACTGGAAATTTATGATATGGATATATATAAAGAGAACAGAAAGAATGTTAACCAAATTGTTTACAAACTGTTAAAGCTATTAACTCGGTATCAAATATATTGGTAGCCACTGATTTTATTTGAATTAGTTCATTTTCTATGTGTATTTTATAATAAAATTTTGTATGTATATTGGTTGTAAATTCTGCTTTATATGCTTGCTCAACTGTGGTTTATTGGGAGTCAGGGTAACAAAATAACCAATGCCTTTTGTCATCGATCAACCTTTTGTTTTGGGTCACCTTATGGTTCCCATGACCACACATCAATACGATTTAGTTGTTGTTGTCATGTAGCTAGCAGGTGATTTCTTGGGTATTTTCCTGTTCTTCTAGGTCTCTTGCGTCAACAAATTTGAAGAAACCGACAACTCTATTCTTATCCTTTGATTTTGTTCCTTCCTAGAATAGTAGTCCTCACAATTATTAATAAGCAATCTGATAGCTTTCAAGTCAAAACAGAGGACGTAGCTGGTGATATTCTATATCACTATTTTTCCAAGACATCATAGAATTTGTCATTAGATTCTGAACTTTCTAATCTTTTGGTTATGTTAGATTTGGATCATTGTTGAAGGAATGTATCTAGGATGAGGTTCTTGAGAATGGTAATAACAAGGTAGGAGCATGAGTAAACAATGATGTATTTGCTTCTTTGAATCAACATTTCATTTTTTGTGAGGTTAGTAGAGTTCTCTACATTGCTCTACTACCAAAATAGTCTAGAGTTTTCTACATTGGTCTACTACCAAAATAATCAATATTGTTGTAGTACATTCTTGATTTGCCTTTTGTTGTTCCCTACTCTCATGGTCTTGTTGTAAACTCTTTTATAGTTCAGTCTTCTGGCCCATTCCTTTCTCTTGATTTTGTAAGGGTGTTAGTACAAGGGTGCTACAAATGTCTTGCTAACTCTTATGGTGGCTTCATTGTGTGTGATGTATTACCCTGGTAGCATCAAGAATGTTAGTGTGGTGAGATGTGCCTCATTCCCCCACCTCCATAGAAACCAAAGGTTGTTACGTGCGTTAGACAGTGACACAGCCAAAACCACCTGCAAGTCATTGTGCTTACCACACGATGTTGAAACGTATTGTAGGCGGCGGCACGAAGCGCGCCTTTCACCTAGTAGTAATTATATATGTTTGAGACATGTCCATAGATGGACTTCAAGTAGCTGGTGCAAGAACCAGAAGGGCCACATCCTAAAAAGTGAGATCACCAACTCTTTCTTGTATGTTGAAGTAAGATTTACGTTGATCAGCATGGCGCAACACTACTTATTACTACCTCCATTCCAGATTATAAAACCTTTTTGTAGGCTACAACAATATCTTACAATTTGGAAGATGTACACAATGTGTGCCTGAATGATATTGAAAAAACATAAAACTCCAAAGTTTGTGATACTCAGTTCAGTTTTATTCGCTCTCATCTTTTCATTAACAGAATGCATACAAGACATATTTGGGATGAATGCTCAAAACCAATTACAATACTGATTAGCAAACCTAAATAATATTTGAGTTTTCCAATCAATTGGAACTCCTTATTCATCATTTTCTGGTCAAAACCAAGTACCTACACTACAAGAATTGAGCGAGGCGCCGATGGCCAGCTGCCCTCGGCGTAGCCTCAATTGGTCGTCGGCACAATCTGTGCTGAGGACTACCGTCGGCGTATCGCCTCGGTGCAGCTGTCTCTCGGCGCACACGCGTTGGCCGTCGACGTAGCCCTCTGCCCTTGGCGTACACGTGGGCCGATGGCTAAAAACCGGCCGTTGGCACAGAGGAGGTTGGTCCCGCCAGCCTATTAATGACCGTCAGCCGTCTAACGCGGCTATGCCGAGGGTCATGCTGTTGGCATAGACAAGAGCCACCAGCATCGAACGCTAGTACGCCGAGGGTCATGTCGTCGGCATAGACCAGAGCTGTGAGCCGTCGGCATAGCACCTACCATTTTGCCCAGTCGACCTGTACGCGCACCTGCTGTGCCGATGGCAAGGCCGTCGGCGTAGATCTTGCCAATTTTTTTTATTTAAATTTCATTTACAGTAGCTGAAATAGCACAAAAATAGCGTATATAAATCAACATCATCACAAGTCAATGTATCAACATCATCACAAATCCATCATCATCCAAACACGATCGTCATCATCATTCAAATACGATCACAAATCAAACATCATCACAAATCCATCAACATCATCCCTACAACTCTGGAGAAGACGGGATGAACCTGAGATCTCCTGTGGTGAAAAGAGGTGACATCTGGCAAGGTTGCCGTACAGTAGAAGCAGCAGAAGAACCACCAGGCAAGGGATTAGGAGAAGCACCAGCAGAAGGAGTGGGAGAACCACCGGCAGATAAATCTGGACACAGTACGATCTCAAACTGGTCAAACCGCGAGCCCAACCCGCACCGCACCGGATAATCAGTTTCTGTCGGGTTCCACATAATAAACCGATTAAACCAGAATTAAAAACTCTAAGCTGGTTTGAGGCGGGTTGGACCTGGAAAAACCGACCAAACCGTCAACTCCCGCATCGCAATCATCTCACACATCGCTGCCGGTGCTAGGGCATGGCGGAGTCGAGGGCACGGCCGTCGGTGGAGGTTGCGGACGCTTACGCCAGGGCTGCGGCGGACATGGAGTACCATAGCAGGGGTTGCTGGAGGCTGGGGTTCGACATAAGCGGAAGGAGCCGCCGCCGGCTAGGATGGAGAATATATGAGTGCACCGTGCCGCGGCAGCGGCGAGGGTGAGGCGGCGACGAATTTTACGCCATCCTCTCAGCACCCGCCTGATTCTCGAAGAAAAATTCACATGCCAAAGGTCCATCTCCCTTTTCCCCTGTTTCTTGCATCTGTATCTATCTGTGATGAAATCTCTCTGTGGTAGTAGCAGTTCTTCACCTGATCCAATCCTTGCATTGGATGATTCTTGAAGTACCTATATGTGTCGTCCATTGATTTGATATTCGTTGGCTCCCTTGGTCTAGCCGAATATTTGTTTTGGCTTTCTCTGTTGTGAAGAGGTTTCTTGCATCTGTTTTCTCTGTTGTGAAGAGGTTTCTTGCATCTGTATATATATGTGGTGAAATCTTGGAAGTATCATAGTTCATCAACATTTGCTACTGAATTTATCCAAGTATTGAGATAGAAGAATGTGAAGAGGAGCTGTGATGCTGCATGTGAGGAGGAGCAGTGATGTAGATGGTACCATCTTTTTATGTTTTGCTCCTCTTTGGGTATTCTGCTCTGTCCTGAAACGTATATAACTTCAGCTATCATAGAACTAATATGTCACATAATATCTGAATGTTAGCATTTGGTGTGTCCAGTATTTAGATAGATGACCCTTTTTGCTTGCATGAACAAGGCTGCAATCCTGCCAATCCGAAGCAGTGGTAAATGCATGAACTTTCTGCCATGAATTGAGATTAGCAATGTTATTTTTCTTTCTGTAATAATTTAATTTCCATACTACATCCCATTTTCATTGGGTGTTCTTTCCCCCTGTGATAGATCATGAATCACATTTTCATATTATGTCTAATTCTTGGCAAGCCACATGAGTTGTGTCTTTCACATTTTCCGTTGACATGGAGAAAGACTGAAATTTATGGAGTACAGGTGATAATTATGTGAGTGGTTGGTGCTCATGAAGGAATACATGATGTCATTTAGAATAAGCATATTATGCAAACAGTTTCTTATCAGTGATTTCCCTCCGAAGCAAATTGCACTGTTTATCCAATTTATGGCCCTTTGCTAATGAATAGGACTACATGTCACATGTATCAGAATTCAGAAGTGCTCCAATTGGCACCGTTTCTTTTCATCTCTAGATTCACTCGTGCTTGTTGTTTACCTGCTCCTTATGTGTGCATCAGCATGGATATTCACCTTGGCTAAGAAGCTTCCGAGAGAAGCACAAAACAGTCAAAACTGGGCTGGGCTTCTCCTTGTTTTCTTAGAACCTGAAGGCATGCTACAAGTAATGTAAGCTAGACTTTTTCTAGTACTCTGATTTTTTACTAAAATTATTGTATATGAAGGCCAGATGATGTTTGCTAGTACTCTGATTTTTAACACTATTTTTTGCTACTCTGAATTTTTATATGAAGCCACATGGAGCAGCTCAAGAAACTGCTGGTACATCGGGGGTGTTCGAGAGCCACAAAGACGGAAGCCGCGAGGCGTCGGCGGCGGGGAGGATGCACGACGGGTGGGCGAGCAGCGGGAGGCTGGCGTGGATGGCGGAGGTCCTCGATGACGGGTGCAATTTGAAGAGTCTGAAACTCAAAATTTAGACCTAATTTGAAGCGTTTTGAATGATTTATGGATTTTGCAAAAACAAAATTGAACTAGCCCTCCGACAACTTTTGGGACGGAGAGAGTAATATGTATTCTACATAATTTCTACCTATGATTTTCTGTAATTATTTAGTTCCAGTGATTTCTGCATGTCAGCATATGTACATGGACCTTTTTTTCGGATGGTGTACATACCTACACGGACTTGTGCATGTGCGTCTGGGAGCATGTGTTTTGTTGAGCACTCAACAGTGTCAAACTGTCTAAACCGTGTAACCAACCTGCACCAGACCGTGGTTTCACCTCCTGCATAAGAAGTCTAAACCAAACCAACCCAGTTCAAACTGGTAGCTACGGACTGGTTTGAGTAACCTGTAGAAGCTGTTTTAAACCGGGTATGCCCAGGTTTACCGGCAGAATAGCCAGCAGAAGGACCATAGATATAAACCGGTGTGATCTCACTCCCACCGATGAGGCATGACCAAAGTGTTGGTTCTCGGAACATCCTATTCTCTACATGTTAGCAACTTGCGAGACAAAGGAAAGCGATAACCAATGGTTTGGAAAAGAACTTACCGGTGTCGATGTGTAGTATGTCGTAGCGAAACTGTCCCTCGACGGCATCAATGGCGCCGGACCCGACATGGGAGGCATGGGTCCTAAATCCATACTCTGTCCAGTTTGCGTAGCCACCATCATTGCCTGCAAGATACTTTAGATGCCAGGCCCTAAAGCATCAAACTAGGAGAAGTGGTACCTGTATCTTTTTAAAAAATAAAGGTTCAAACTTACATTTACGTACTGCATGTAGGCCGTATTCACTGCCTGATACTGCTGAAAGGCCACCTGATATTCATCATGAGTGGCATCGTAGGTCACTTCGAACTCAGGCTACAATTTCAAATACAATGAATCTCGACAGCACTTAGCCATGCAGGAACGAAAGTCGTAAAAATGATGAAAATGAGGAAAACTTACAACATCTTTGGAGGTGGATCAACGAGGTGATGACTGCAAGTGCACAGATCTTTTGTAGCTAGTTTCGAAATAAAGATATCGATCCGACATGGAGCAGGAGTCTGAAGTCTAATAACTCTTGAGTTAAATACTACAATAGAAATGCTAAATAAAGTTCTAAATAACAAGATAAAATGTGAGTATTGTGTAAAAAGGTGTTTTTGGGTTTTTGGTATAAGAGAACAATAAGTAAAGTAAAACAACTGAACACAGAAAGTAAGTATCGCGTATGTAAAAGAGATTGGAACTGCAATAGGGAAAACGACATTCTCAGGGAGTAGCGGATACACCTTTAGCATTATAAAGACTTAAAATAAAGATTATTATCATGAACATTCTCAACTATATATGTGTGGGAGGAACTCCGTATTTGGACAAATAGGCAGCAACCACTGCTCACATCATCCTCATAACTACAGCAGACAGCAATCGACATCAATTGAATTACTGCGCTATTAAGGGACTTTATCCCGTAGGACGTATCTCATGACATGGATAGTGTTCCGTGAGTTTCCTCGGTTCCCAAGTTGATACGTAAGGGGTGACAATAGCTTTATAGTCACTGTAAGTAATAACACACCTCCGTCTACCAACAAGTAGTTCCCTCTGTTAATTCCCCACAAGAGAAAATATTGAGAGGTCGACTTCTACCAACATCAAGATGAAGACAATCTAACACATGGTCACAACGATGAATATCATAATAAACTTTATCTTATTTCAATCTCATACTAGGGTTTCTCCATCTTTCCAAGAACTAATGATCTACTCAGACTTGGAGGCAATCAACATCATGGCAATAACAATGGAATCTACCATAGATGAATAATACTTGTATAAATCCACAATGAGTATGGAAATTACAATAAGATCTAGACAAGATGTAGATGGGATGGATGGAGATGGTGGTGATGCAGCGGTTGATGATGAAGATTGATACCTTAGCCTCCCGGATCTGCGCAGGACGAAGATGGATCCCCGGTGGACGAGTTCCCCCTTCAGATGCCTTCCGGAGGTGAGGTTTTGACGATTTCTGGTTGTTCTGTATGTCGTCTCTCTGATCCAGTTGCACGGGGTGAAACTATTTGAGGAGGCGGTGGCGACACCAACTATACGGCGGGAACTATACGGCCGAGAAATTATTCCCGCCGTATAGTTGGTCGTTAAACCTTCTGAATGCCTCGATCACTTCGGGTTTTCTTCTGGTGTTATGATATTTTCCAAATAAACGATTTATGTTATTTTGACTCCTTTTCTCCCTAATACAATTGCTCCAAGAATTGTGTCCATTGTATCCATCATCTGTCCTGATCTTGGTGAGAATAGACATAAAATGTGCGCGCGAACACCGTAAAATACTAAGATCCTACAGTTCAAAATAATAATATAAAACATGATGCAATTATGCACTCATCAACTTCCCCAAGCTTAGACTCTTGCTCGTCCCGAGCAAGTTTAGCTTAATGGATGTGATCCTCATATTCATGAAGCTGAGTCGATAAAATAAATGAGACAGTTGCAGCATGTGTTTATCATATACGATACATAGGAATAAGTTCATGAATAGTACCTTACTCGAACCATCTGAATAATATTAGCAGGCTTCCACACCTTAGCATTTAACAGTTCACAAAAGATCACTCTCAATATGATGTAGAAGTATTCAGTTCAACCGAATGAGTTAGAGAGGTAGTCCCAAGTGTTTTTGGATTAACATATTCACTTGGGATTTAAAATCTCAAACGGTTCTTTGTCATACTGCAATATAGTGGTGTATGCCTATTTGCTCTTTGCACATTCACTCTTTTTATTTTCTCCTTCTTTTTTTATATATATCTGCTCACACTTTTGTTTAAGTGTTGTGCAAAGGAGCTAGCCATACATTCCACTTCATGTAGGAATTCAATGTTTAACGATATCAATTACCAAATTCCAGTTGTATATGAAGCAATATTTATAGCTTGAATATTTTACCTCGTCTTGTTCTCACTCTAATTTGATAGCACTTTTAATTTTACTTCGTTCAAGGTTTCTTTTTCAACTGAACCGATTAGATAATTTTTCTTTCTTTGTAAATCAAACCATGTACTTACAACATATTGACCAAATTATCTTTGTATGTTCTATTAATACCAATAGTGTGGAAGAATCCTATTACTATCATCAAGTGCAAGTAAATTATACTCAAGTCATTCATATATCCAATAGGACAAGAACAAACTCAATATTGCTCCATATATGATAATAAACTCGGAATTTCATAAAAGGGATCGACTATTTCTAAAAGGAATACTAGTGATGCAAACTTTATTTCTAATTTGAACTAATGTAAAACTAAAATAGTAATGTAAAACTTATAAGATATATTACAAGGTCTTAAAGATCTCCCCAAGCTTGGAATCAAGCCAGGCGGGATCAAATAATCCCTTGCGATTATTTGATACCATGATTATTATAGATCACTGTGGCGCCATGGCACGCGATATCTTCTCTTTACGGGTCAGCCTGAGTTGGAGGGATTGATTGACAACCTTGAATTCTTTAACACGCATCTTGTAGAAAAGATTATTCCTCTCCAGCACTATTACTTGTTCTTTAATGAGCTCATTGTTATCTTGAAGGGTTTGTATCGCCCTGAGACTCATAGAAAAACCTGATTTGATTATCTGCTTAATATCTTCATCAAGTTTATCAAGATAAAGTTGCAACAACCGAAGATGTTTTGGTGTCCCTGGTGTCTCCTTGTCCATCTCTTCAATCTTCAGCTCGAGGGCTTTCAACTCCCTCTTCCGACGTTCATTGTCAGTGTCGAGGAACTCCGTAGGGACGATCTTGATCTCCTTGCCTTTCTCACTATTGCTCCCGATCTCCATAGGAACTTCTGTCCTTGGCTTCTGTCCCTTGGTTTGCGAGTCCTAACGTATGAATAAGAGGTAGATTGGTTTCTGGAGATTATGATTAGAGAGAGAGACAATGGCAGTATATAAGGGGGGTCAGAGGTCGGTAAAACTCGCAAGAAACACCAAATTCATGCCCAAGAAAAGAATCTTAACGGAACAGGGAAAGAAATCGTGGATTTGGAGAAGTCCTACCGCGTAACGACCAACTATACGGGCGCGAACCGTATAGATCCGGCTGTATAGTTGGTTTCAGGCAGATATTTTCAAATATCTCGAATCCAGGTTGATTAAGTTATCGACTTGGAACCGCCAAACCCGTTTTTAAAATCTAAAACGAAAAAAGAAATCGAAAAATGTCTGAGAGTTTAACGACCAGCTATACGGTGGGAGGACTTTCTCTAGCTGTATAGGCGCGGCCATATAGTTTCCAGACATCGAAAACAATTTCACGAAGAGGGTACAGAAGACTTAACGACCAACTATATAGCGGGAGATTTTTCTCCGGCCGTATAGTTGCGACCGTATAGTTGATAAAAACCTTCAGAAACTTCAGAAAAATACGAGGAATTCAAAGGAAAAAAATTCAGAAGTAAAATTTGTAAAAACAAATCACTTATTTGAGTAAGAATACTTACCTTGTACTTACCGTTTACTTACTCGGGGATGACAAGCTCCTCCAACAACAAATACTTCTTCTCTTTTGGAGGAATTGACCTTAGTTCATTTAATAATTCTCGTAAACGAAAATCACCAGGTCTAAAGTTCCTCTCAATAATATTGGTGTCTTGGTGGGCAAATATTGACACTGCATCCAATATCTTTATTTCTTGCCTCTGCATAATCCGCAACTCAAATTCTTAAAGTAAAAGGATCCAACAAATCAGTCTTGGCTTATGATTTTTCCTCTCAAGGAGTTCTTTTAAACCATCACGATCCGTATAAACTCTTACTTTTGCATCAACTATATAAGAACGAAATTTATCGCAAGAGAAAAATACGGAAAAAAGTTCCCTTTCTTTCTTAGGATAATTATTTTGAGCACTATTAAGAGTTCTACTAGCATGATGTATAATATTAAATTTGCGACCTATATGTTGTCCCAGAGTTACTCCTACAGCATCATCACTAGCTTCACATATTAAGGCAAAAATCATATCCCAGATAGGTGGTTTAATGATAGGAACATGTGATAAAGCATATTTAAGTTTATCAAAGGCTACAAGACATTTATCATCAAAATTAAATGTTACTCCCTTTTGCAGAAGGTTAGTCAAAGGTTTAGATATTCTAGAAAAATTATTAATAAACCTTCTATAAAAATCCACATGACCAAGAAAACTTCTTATACCTTTTATATACCTAGGTTGTAGCATTCTCTCTGTGGCCTCAACCTTAGCTCTATCCAGTTCAATTCCCTTACCTGATACCTTACGTCCAATGACTATACCTTATTTACCATAAAATGGCACTTCTTCCAGTTTAGAACAAGATTGGTTTTTTTGCAACGCTGCAAAACTCTTTTGAGATTATCCAAGCATTAGTAAACGAAGTTCCATAGACAAAAAAATCATCCATAAATACTTCCGTTATCAGTTCTATAAAATCCGCAAAATAGTAGTCATGCATCTTTAAAAAGTAGCTAGAGCATTACAGGATAAAATCCGCAAAATAGCAGTCATGCATCTTTGAAATGTATATGTTGGTCGTGTATGTAGGGCGCTAGCTTATTCATATTCGTACATGATGATGACCAGCTTATGGTCTTTTTGAAGCCTGATAGGTATTTGTACGTGGCGTGCTGGACGAATTAACCAGGTGCATCCCGTACGTATATTATTGGACTGATGAGATGAGGCGGAGGTCTGGCAGACCCGTCTAGAACCCCAGAAACGGATCATAAACGATCTGATCAGTTTAGTGCGTGCAGTGCACGACAAGGAAAATGAGCCCGAATCATAACCGACCAGGGTATCCATCGCAGTTACGCATACATCGTACACCGCCCTATCTGCCTATATAAAGAGGAGATCAGGCACCCGCGAAGGCAGAACGAGGATACGCCTAGGGATAGACAAAGAACACGGGAGACGAGACGCACGCAGAGAAGAGACAGACCAGCTTGAGATCTAATCTCAGGTGACACCAAGGACATCGCATCCCTCAGGCAGGCGGCCGGAGGAGAACGTCCGAGGCACACGCTGCAGGCCAAACGGCTTGCGGCGAAGAGCGACGAGACCATGGCTGGCGTCATCCTTCCCGATGGTGAGAGTCGAAATTAATCTTTTGTCCTGTTGTTTTTCGCATCTAGCATGGTGGTGCCGGCCGGCCAAGATGCGGCGTATGCCTCTGTCCGTGGGCGGGAGCGTGCCCACGTGTGGTCTTTGCCCGCCTCATCTCTTCTTCGCCTCGAGCGTCACCGTCGAGCGGCGAGGTGGATGAACTTGTCTGAAGCGAGGGCGTCGGCTATCAGAACTCGCTTATACGAGGCTTTTAACCAAGCCTAGCTGCACCGTTGACGGAGGCGCCATTGACAGGTCGGCTGACATAACAAGGGCTGGCTCTCTCTACGGAGTCGGCGCGGCGCCTTATACGCCTAAACTAGAGGAAGGATGTTGCCCCGTCGTCCGGCGGGACAGTCCTACTGGGTGCCGTCAGGTGCGCGTTCACCGACGGATGGTGACTCGCCGGAGTCCACATCATGGTCATCGCTGGTGCGGT
Organism: Avena sativa; assembly: GCA_916181665.1. Classification (NCBI taxonomy): domain Eukaryota; kingdom Viridiplantae; phylum Streptophyta; class Magnoliopsida; order Poales; family Poaceae; genus Avena; species Avena sativa. The sequence goes on along the minus strand of OV702287.1, from coordinate 186,504,898 downwards.
GGTCCTCTCACCGTCCAGCTGCACTGTCGACGGATTGCGGCTCACCAGCGCTCGCACTCCGCGAGTCGAGGACGTCGGCATCCGTACTGTAGTTCATGGCTGAGCTGGCTCGGAGGATGGTGGGCGGTTGCAATTTCATGGAGTCGGCAGGTCGACACGGCGCCGACGTCACCTAGCTGGCCTATCTCCAAGTTCTATGGCGAGGTCTGTGCTCATTCCGCGCCTCCACGAGCTGGCTTTTAAGCCAACTGACTAGCTTATACGATGCGTGCCGTACAGCTGGTTCGCTGATCCTTTCATGGGTCTCGTCACTGGTAGTACCGCTGGCTGGAATACTCTGGCGCATGACTCTAGCCGACGCATCGCCACCTCCACCGGCGCATCGCCGCCTCCACCGGCGACGTCGTCACTCTGCCACCAGCAGGCAGCGGGATTCGTGCCGGACTGGTTGCTACCCGACGCACATGCATTATCCTAGCGTCTGCTGAGATGGCCGACCGTCGACTCAGACATGATCAGCATCGTCCACGCAGCTAGGTTGCGCTCGGGAGGCAAGATACCAACTGAGTCCCCCGGGCTGATCGCACCATGGGCTGATCGCACGATGCATACGTGCGTGCATGCATGGATGCGCACTGTTCACCAATATGTGGGCATGTCTCTGCTGCTTGCTCACCATCAGTTATTTTTGATCATGCATGCAGGGTCGTGACATCTCTGCGTTGTTCATGTCGGCCGCTTGGCCGCGGAGATGGCCGTAGTCCGGCGCGCGCTGACGGTGGCACACTCGACGACCTCGGGTGCATGCGTTTTAGGGGAGACGTGCCCATCATCTCTCCCTACTCAATCACTTCCTCCACTTCCACGGGGCGTACCCCTCGTACTTCCGGCAAAGCTACAAAGTCATCAACGACGATCCAAGCCAAGCGCAACCATGCAAGCTACCTCGACTCCAACCTCTTCAACCCCGCTCAAGACCGACGAGGCAAGACGGCGAGGCGGGTATGGTCGGAGCAAAGGCCATGGGACCGACGAGGCAAGATGGCGACGCGGGCATGGTCGGAGCAAAGGCCATGCTATACACGGCACATGCACACGCTAGTACACAGACTCTACCATCGCCAACACACACCACATCACCAACATGCATGGCGAACGCGAAGCGAAGACCGAAGACGACGACCAAACATCTTAATCAGAGGTGTCCCGCGGATAGTTAACCAGGAGCTTTCCGAGGCCACGAGAACCAGGAGAACACAATCGCCTAGTCATGTTGGCTGCGCCAGTAGGCCACCACGGAGCACACTCTTGGGTTTAGGCTATTAGTCATGATGATTAATATGTATCTATTCCCTATCTTATTTTTGTGTACTTGTACACTGGCACGCCCGTAATTTATTTTATTTTTTCGCCGACGTACGGGAGATGCATTTTCTTCCTCCTCTACAGAAAAACGCTACTTTTCGTGTCAAACAAATTGGCATGCCCGGTGAGACCTGGTTCTCCTCCCATCTCGTCTGTACATTGGTCGCGGCTTGGTCTTCGCCCGTTCTCCCACCTACATTGCATGATGCATGAAAGTCATCGGCGTGGAACTCCGCTGATCGCAAACATCTTCCTACAGGATTCCGCAATGTAACCGACAACGAGGTCCCTACGGTGATCCAATTCGGATCGCTGCCACCAGTGGTCACCTTCAACCACGGTGACAAGGTCTACATGCATCAGGCCCAGGAGCCGGCCCAATTCCAAGTCATGGAATTCAAGAAGGCTCAAAAGAGGGCGGTCGCTAAGGCGAAGAGGGAGCGGCGTGAGCTCATGTTCGAGGAGCGCACCCTCTTGAAGGAATCCATCATGGCGGAGATGATGGGCAACGTGGAGGCCTCTCAACAGCTACAAGTTCAAGCCACCAACAAGCAGGCCACCGCCTCTTCGGTCCGTGCCCCAACACCGGATGCGGAACCGAAAATTCCTACACCAACCGTGCAACGCACGGAGGTGGAGCTACTCGAAGCTCTTGAGGTTGTTTCCTTCGACCTACGGAGGCTAATGACAAACGCTCGTTTGTCGCATAGCCCCCATTGCCTTCGCAACCATAGAAGGAAGTACCAAAAGGTGCAACACCTTCATCAACAAATCAGCTCTCGCATTGCCCAGAGCGCCGTACTCGAGGAGGATTGGTCTCTGGGTGCAATGGAGCTTGCCCGCAAGGTCTTCGCGTATGCTAACACCCCGAATCCCCCTTATGACTTTCCCCGATCAATGGGCGAACGATCCCTCGAAGATCAAAGAGCTCGTACGACGGGCAATCATGAAGGAGTTTTGGAAGGGACGCTCCTGCAAGCAGCCTGTTCTACAGGGCCAAACCTCCTCCTTTAACCTGAGCGACGACTCTCTCTACTCGCCAAGTATGTGGGCACCATGCCTTCATACATTGACAGGTGATGGACGGTCGCCCTCCAACAACAACAATAGGTTCTCCATGCTCTAGAATGAGGCACCTGCACCTCGTGAAGAGGACCTACGCTAAGAACTCCGTCAACTCCAAAACCAAATGAGCCACCTTCAAAGGAGGCTCGAAGGTCAAGGAGACCATGCCGAATCATCAGCACAGGGGGCAAGGAGGAACATGCGCCCTGCTCAATCCTACCGCCCTCAACACGAGCACCAAACTCTCCTCGACGACGTCCTTCTCCAACACGCACTAACTTCCGGGGGCATGACACAATGCCTTCACATGGAAGTAGGTGGCCTCGACGCCAAGACGACACACTAAACGGCCACGCCCCACGACAATGGCGACCACGGAGCCCTCCACGGGAACCCGCCCCCACTCACGTTGCACCACCTCCAAGGTGTGTGGAACAAGTGCAAGTGGGGACAACAAGCAACCCTACGACTCTACTGATGCGGAGACTCCCTACTCCTCCGATCCCGCAAAGGGCTCATGGCGTTTCCACCGAGAATCAACGCAAGCGCAAGAGGCGCCGAAGGAATTGACAAGTTCTCTATCAGGAAATTGAAGACTTGGTTCTTAGGCACACACAAGTCCATGTCCGGGGTGATGGTGATGTCGTTCAAGAGAATGACAGAATCGCGTTCCGCATCTACCCCGACCTGGAGCAGCATGAAAGGTACAACTACCTTCTCAGCCGCCTAACCCCCAAACCACGTAAGGCACAGCCTAGTGCCTCGGAGAAAGGATGCGCAATAGTTGCACCACTACACCCCTAACCATCCTTAGGTGAGGAAGCGAGCAAGAGAGGGCCGCTCCAACTTCTACCTCACAAGAAGGAACGAACACGGATGCCTCCCCCATGGAGGGTGTCGAGGAGGATTCTAAGGCACACACTAAGGGTACCCTCGACATCAACATGGTTCTCAAGACGAGCCCTGAAAGGGCTATTGAGGCACAACAGGATGTTTCCCTCGTACCATCTACATCCGGCAAAAAGGAGCCTACCCTTGTTTCCCCTAACAGGATGGAACAGGAGGTCAAGCCTACATTGCCGCTTGAGGCGGGCGACAAAAATGAAACCAAAAAGAGCATTGCCTCGTGCGGCACTTTAGCAGTGCGCTCTGGCCTTGAGGACGATGATGGGTGGAAACCACCAATTGTCACCCATGACTTCACATATCTATCAGATGAGGAGATTGTGCCGAACCCTAGGGCCAATTTTCGTACGGCATTGCTTCCACGACTAGACCATGTTCGGTCATGGTTCAAAGGCACTAACACAGCAGCGAAGGCTAGCACGTCAACATCGGAAGAGGAGGCAAGATCAATTGCCCCGAGCCTTCGTGCCACAATGGGAAACAACAAGAAGCATGTTGGTGGCTCCAAACGGGATCGAGATGTATCCCTGGTCTGCTACATTGACATGGCGTCTAGACTTCCTCAAGATCACGCCCAGTGATACATTGCAAATGTATCTATAATTTTTGATGTTCCATGCTTGGTTTTATACACTTTCTTGTGTTTTGTTCCAACGTTGGAGTACTTTTCATATGATTTCTTGGACTAACCTATTAACAAGAGCCATAGTGCCAGCTGCCTGTTTTCTGCTGTTTTTGGTTCTATGAAAGTTAGAAAATGAATATTCTCGGAGTTGGACGGGACAAAAGCCAATGTGCCTATTTTTCCGGAAGGGATCAAGTGCCAGAATATGACACGGAGAAGGGCCAGGGAGCCACCACACCACCTGCCTACGCGGCCAGGCCTGACCCGCGCCAGGGGGTGGTGTGGCCGCTCCCGGCACACCCTCGGCCTCTCCTTCCGCCTATAAGTTGCCCTCGAGACGAAAACCCTATGTACAAGATCAAAAATCCACGAAAGAGTCTGTAGCCGCCGTCATCTCCATCCCTAGATCGGGAGGGATCTGAAGCTCTTCCCGGCACCCTGCCGGAGAGGGGAATTCACCCTGGAGGCCTTCTTCATCACCATGCAAGCCTCCGGTGTGATGCGTGAGTAGTTCATCCTTGGACTACGGATCCATGTAGTAGCTAGAAGGCTGGTTTCTCCTCCTTTGTGCTTTCATGTTTAGATCTTGTGAGCTCCGTTCATGATCAAGATCATCTATTTGTAATTCATACATGTTGTGTTTGCGGGGATCCGATGGATATTGAGATGCTATTTCACATTGATTATTGATTCTATCATGTCTTTGTTATTTGAGATCTTGCATGCTTTCCGTTGTTAGTACCTATCTTGGCCAAGTAGATGCTAGCAACTCCAAGAGTTAGTATTTATGCTCGATAGTGGGTTCATGCCTCTGGTAATCTGGAGAAGTGACAAAAATGTCTAAGGTACTAGATGTGCTATTGCTACTAGGGAGAAAACAACAATCCTTTGTTCATAGAACAATCGTATTGTTTACTTTACACGCAGTTCATAAAGCAATAATCTGTTGCTTGCAACTTAATACTGGAGGGGGTTCGGATGATAATCTGAAGGTGGATTATTAGTCATAGATGCAGTTGGATGGCGGTTTATGTATTATGTTGTAATGCCCAATCAAGTCTCAGAGGAGTCAAGATGATTAGTATATGCATGTATTGCTTTCTCGGTGTTTGTCAATTGCCCCGCTGTAATTTGTTCACCCAGCATGTTATCTATCTAAGGAGAGCCACCTCTAGTGAACTATGGATCCCGGTCCTTTTACTTTACATACAATCTACAATCTTTTACTGCTTTGTGTTTACTTTCTGCAAGCTTTTACTTCTTTCCATTCGATACGTTTAATCCTTTGTTTTCCGCAAAACACGGTGAGATTGACAACCTCATCGCAAGTTGGGGACAAAGTTCCGTGGTTGTGTTGTGTAGGTCTCCATGTTGCTACTAGCACCGGTAGTGCGCCCTGCCAAAGCTCAGCTAGTAACACCTTTGGGGTGTTTCCTTGCTCCTACTGGTTTGATTAAACCTTGGTTTCATAACTGAGGGAAAACTTGCTGCTATATTCATCGTACCTTCCTCTTGGGGTTCCCAACAAGCTCTACATCGAAAGTCGAGCGCATCAAGATTTTTTGGCGCCGTTGCCGGGGAGTCAAGGACATCTTCACAAGGGGAGTCCCTCATAACCAATCTCTTTACTTTGTTGTTTTTGTTTTGCTTAGTTTCTTTTTTGCTTTGTTTGCTTGTTTTGTTCTTCAAAAACACAAAAAATTAGTTCTACTTGTTTGCTTTCTTATTTGAAAGACACAAAAAATTAAGTCTCCTTTAGTTGTCACCTCTTCCTTAGCTCACCATGTTGATCCCTACATTCACCCTGAAAGACCTTCCAATTGGTAGTGGTTCTATAATTGGGAAAGATAACATTGAAGAATTCTTTAATCATGTTAGTAAGCATGAAGATACTAAGGATAGATCCCTTGTAGAACTTGCTTCAAACTATGAGATTGCTGCAGCTTCTTTAATCCACATGTTAGAAGCTAGGTTTGTTAACCTTAACCCCTTAATGCAAGTAATGTTTCTTAAGCTTAAAGAAATTGAAGACCCTGAAAAGAGGGATTTTATTCTAGAAACTTTGTTTAAGGAGTTCTATGATGTTGCCAAAGAAGCTAGAAAAGTTTTTGAATGTTTCAATATGCTAGGCTCATGTGTAGATGTGGTTGGTATATGAGAAAAGATAAACAAAACCGAACCTAATGGGGAGGAACCTAAGATACCAATACCCTTCAAACTAGTAGCAATACATGATGCCATAGAAAAGAATCTTGATTGGATTGTTCCTGCAAACCCTTTTGGTGAGAATAGTGAACCTAAGAGCATTGAGAGAGGATCCTCTAGAACTTACTTGGATGATATACCTTTCCTTGTTGAAAATATTTCTGGTATTGATCTTAATGCTTCTTCATTTGAGAACACTTGATTCTTTCTTTGCTTCTTATGCCTAACTTAAAGGTGTTAAAGAAAAGTACTTGTTGGGAGATAACCCAAGAGTTTTAGATGAGTCTTGGAAGTTATTACCTCTGTAATAACCTCTCCTTATCCTTTTTATTTGCTTTTTGTGCCAAGAGTAACCTCTAATGAGAGAGAAGTAATGATTGGGAAAGTTGTTGTCCCGAAACAGATTCTTGTGCTTCACCGTAAAAATTCGTGAGAGAGCTCTGTATGTCGGATTGAGCTGTAATTTTTGTGCTTCTGCCCCGGGTTGTTATCTAATAGCTCAACATGTTTTGATTTGAGCAACAGAAGGTCTTCGAAAAAATTCGTCTTTACCTGCTGGTCGGTTTTGACAGATTTCTGCCATTTTCTGCATTTGCTTCTTGTTAGTTCCTTCTTGAGTTCCTTTGGGGAATTGAGCTTTTTGAGGGAAGTGCTATGGTAGCTAGTGTTCTAATGGAAATTTATTTGGTGTTAGAACTGAACCTTGAGACTTATTTATCTTAAGTGCACTAATGTTGCTAATGAGATTGTGTGAAGTTTTGTATGAAGGAAAAATTTCAGGTGTATGGAAGGAACGAGTAATGAGATAAAGGATGTACTAAATCTCAAGCTTGGGGATGCCACACGTTTCACCCGAATAAATATCCAAGAAGTACAAGCGTCAAAGCTTGGGGATGCCCAAGGCATTCCCCTTCTTCATCAATAAAAATTCTAGGTTTCTTCCAAATGCTTCATTTTTATTGTTTCATGCACAGTTGTGTTTTTCTTGGAGCATCTTCTTTTTCGTTTTTGTTTTGGTTTTTAGTTTGCTTGGTTTGCTTAGTTTTCTGAATAAGTTGGTTGGACCCCCTGTTTCACACTTTGGTTTGCGAATAGTTTGGTTTGGTTTGGAAAAGAGTAGGAAAGTTCATGCTTATGTGGTAAAAAGAGGTTGTTTTTGACTGTGGCTATGCTTTTTCATGCCATGCCTGATATTGTTTTGGCTTTATGCTTAGTATTCTTTGTTGTAGCATGACTTGTTATAAACAATTGAGATTGCTTAATGTGCCTTGGATGAATCATGCCTTTTTTAGCATATTAAAGCATAGTATAGTGGTATTCTCCTTTGATGCTTTATTTGGGTTGACTTGGCACATGCTCACACCATGTTATGACTATCTCAAGTCACCATAGCCTTTATGATCCTTTAGTTTTCAACTTGTAGTATCACTTTATTCTTTGATCAATGATGTTTTGTCGCTCTGCATGATTATGGCCATTATTGCTCTCTTAGTTTGTCGCTCCCAGTCTTTTGCTAGCCTCCACAACCAAGTATGAGTTCCACTCATGCATCCAAATCCCTAAACCAAGTTATTCCAAAGAGTCCACCATACCTACCTACTAGCTTATGCTATTCCAAGTATATTCATGCTTTTGTTTACCTTCCTCTTGTTATGAGAAAACTAGTGATTAAAGCTCTCATGAACTTGATGGCACACCTTACTTTACTTGCCTTTAATAAACTTGAACCATTGTGTCTTCTATGTTGTATATGCTTGCACTTATTTGTTGGGAATTAGCAGAACCATGCTTTCATGGGGAACTCTTTCAATATTGCACTTGGTACTTGTACCTAGTTGATATCATGCTCTTTTGTATATGGATGTCATCGGTGTGAAATGAAAGGGGAGCTTGTAAGTCCATGGAGTTATGTATATGTGTTAGAGAAACGCCTGGGCCGCTGGTCTAATCCATGCTGACATGGTGGAAACCTGCAGCGTAACCATAACGAGCTGTCTATGAAGCATTCTTCTTATAAAAAAAGAGTCCTATATTGAGAAAAAAAGAGAAAAGAAAAGAAAAAAGATATACTATGAAAAGAGGAAAGAGAGAAAAAGCACCATATTCCCATGGTAAATAAGAAGAATGCTAAGATGCTCGTTGTCTACTTGCCTTGTCATTTTGATATGGGGATTCTTCCGTATCATCGGGCAAGGGGTACCCCGTTGGTGGTTCTCAATGATACACATGTACTTACGATGACAAGAACTTACCGGTGACTAAACTTGAGTAGCATGAGGACGGCCCTCGTATACAAGGGACATGAGATTTCTGACTTATACTTCGTCAAGCATGTACACCATAGTTTGTTCACTTTAACCTTAATCACTTCAAGATGCTTATGATAGGGGCAATGAGAGCTGAAATCTATAAGTACCATAATTTTTGGAAGCTCTTTATGAGACTTGAATCCCTACATCCTTTTACAAAAGGCCTTTCTTCTACCATTATATTGAGTCTCCACCTTCTATCTTTATGCACCTACTTTGAGAGCATAGTGGCCATTCTTAGTTCTATGTGCATTGTCCCAAGACTAGTTGATTGATGCATAACTTGTTATTGCCTATTTGAAACTATTGTATCTAGTCACTCTTATGAACTTTGAAGGTGTCCTATGCATTTATATTTGAGGGACAAGCTGAATACGTTTATGCTATGTTTTCTTTATGTGAAACAAACAAACATCTTGCAAAGCATGTTATTCATGAATCTTTTGTTTGTGCCTTTTCATGTTGCATCATAGTTTCTTTGCTTATTGCTAGAACTTTGTCTTTCATGTTATGATTGAAGTACTATGATCCCAGCCTTGAATGTTTTGCAAATACTTTGATCAAGTCTTTGATGGTGCATGTCACCTCAAAAATTATTTCTTTTTATCACTTACCTACTCGAGGACGAGCAGGAGTTAAGCTTGGGGATGTTGATACATTGCAAATGTATCTATAATTTTTGATGTTCCATGCTTGGTTTTATCCACTTTCTTGTGTTTTGTTCCAACTTTGGAGTACTTTTCTTATGGTTTCTTGGACTAACCTATTAACAAGAGCCACAGTGCCAGCTGCCTGTTTTCTGCTGTTTTTGGTTCCAGGAAAGTCAGAAAATGAATACTCTCAGAATTGGACGGGACAAAAGCCAAAGTGCCTATTTTTCCGGAAGGGATCAAGTGCCAGAATACGAGACAGAGAAGGGCCAGGGAGCCACCACACTACCTGGCCACGCGGCTAGGCCTGGCCCATGCCAGGGGGTGGTGTGGCTGCTCCCGGCACCCCCTCGGCCTCTCCTTCCGCCTATAAGTTTCCCTCGGGACGAAAACCCTAAGTACCCGATCAAAAATCCACGAAAGAGTCTCTAGCCGCCGTCATCTCCATCCCTAGATCGGGAGGGATTTGAAGATCTTTCCGGCACCCTGCCGGAGAGGGGAATTCACCATGGAGGCCTTCTTCATCACCATGCAAGCCTCCGGTGTGATGCGTGAGTAGTTCATCCTTGGACTACGGATCCATGTAGTAGCTAGATGGCCGGTTTCTCCTCCTTTGTGCTTTCATGTTTAGATCTTGTGAGCTCCGTTCATGATCAAGATCATCTATTTGTAATTCATACATGTTGTGTTTGCGGGGATCCGATGGATATTGAGATGCTATTTCACATTGATTATTGATTCTATCATGTCTTTGTTATTTGAGATCTTGCATGCTTTCCGTTGTTAGTACCTATCTTGGCCAAGTAAATGCTAGCAACTCAAAGAGTTAGTATTTATGCTTGATAGTGGGTTCATGCCTCTGGTAATCTGGGGAAGTGATAGAAATCTCTAAGGTACTAGATGTGTTGTTGCTACTAGGGAGAAAACAACAATCCTTTGTTCATAGAACAATCGTATTGTTTACTTTACATGGAGTTCATAAAGCAATAATCTGTTGCTTGCAACTTAATACTAGAGGGGGTTCGGATGATACCTGAAGGTGGATTATTAGTCATAGATGCAGTTGGATGGCGGTCTATGTATTATGTTGTAATGCCCAATCAAGTCTCAGAGGAGTCAAGATGATTAGTATATGCATGTATTGCTTTCTCGGTGTTTGTGAATTGCCCCGCTGTAATTTGTTCACCCAGCATGTTATCTATCTAAGGAGAGCCACCTCTAGTGAACTATGGATCCCGGTCCTTTTAATTTACATACAATCTACAATCTTTTACTGCTTTGTGTTTACTTTCTGCAAACTTTTACTTCTTTCCATTCGATACGTTTAATCCTTTGTTTTCCGCAAAACACAGTGAGATTGACAACCTCATCGCAAGTTGGGGACAAAGTTCTATGGTTGTGTTGTGAAGGTCTCCACGTTGCTACTAGCACAGGTAGTGCGCCCTGCCAAAGCTCAGCTAGTAACACCTTTGGGGTGTTTCCTTGCTCCTACTGGTTCGATTAAACCTTGGTTTCATAACTGAGGGAAAACTTGCTGCTATATTCATCGTACCTTCCTCTTGGGGTTCCCAACGAGCTCTACGTCGAAAGTTGAGCGCATCACCCAGCTACAACAAGTTGCGAGTCGTCAAAGAGCTGGAACGCGGCTAAAGTCGCTAGCACTTCAAAGCACGACGAAATCTGCCATAGGAGTGGCAGAGCTGCTTGAGTCTCAAAGTGATGAGGTGGAGGCTTCCGACACTGCCTCTTCCTTGTATCTAGAGAGGCTCCCTACATCGCCGGCTTACGCCGACCTGAACTCGTCTATCCCTTCGGAGGATGAGGGTTATCTTGAAGACTTTGACACTGCTCCAACACACATGGCGGTGGATGGTGTCAACGAAGACCCTGAAGGGGCCACGAAAGCAGCTCGTCCCGACAGGAAAAAGGGCTCCCAAGCTAGCCCCTTCAACAATGCTGGCAAGTCGGCACCACATGAAGAAAACATAGCCGATCAAGTGTGCCAACAAGAGCGCAGAATTGATGAACTAACGTCTAAACTTGACAGGTTCATCAAGTTCATGATGAACAATACCCCAATGATGCCGGGTACGCCACGACAGGCGGACTCACAAGAGGAGGAGCTCCTAGGAGGCGCTGCAACAAACATGATGCCCAACAAGGGGAACCAACAGAGGGACTCAGGCACGACCACTCGCCTGTTGGCCATGCCTACGGCCTTCGGCAACACGGAACCACGTCCAAGTGTGCTTAAGGGCTATCACGACATGCTTGAAGACATGGTGGATAAGAAGTCCAAGCGAATGTCCATCGAGAAGGCTCCTCGCTCCTCAGAAAGTGAGCTCGAGAAGCCTTACGAAGCATGGCATGACCTAGTGTCATTCCCGGCTGGGTGACACCCACCAAAGTTCCGTCAGTTTGATGGAACCGACGATGCGAGGGAACATTTGGCGTAATTCGAGGCAGCTTGCAGTGACACAGCCAATAGCTCGTCACTTCTATTCCAGCAATTTTCTCAGGGTCATTGACTAGCCCTGCTTTCTAGTGGTATATTCGCCTACCAATGGGATCCATCAGCAGGTGGTCTGCCATGAAGGAAGTCTTCAACACACACTTCGTTGCCATGAAGAAAGACTTCTCCATCGTCGAGCTAGCACAAGTGCGTCAATGACGAGAAGAGTCCATCGATGACTACATCGTACGCTTCTGCAACAGCTACGTGCGTCTCGCTAGAGAGATCCACCTCGAGCATGCCATCGAGATGTGTGTCCATGGTATGCAAAAAAACTGGTCGCTAGAGGTATCTTGGCGAGAGCCTAGAAACTTTAGCGCCCTCAGCTCGGCTGTAGCAGCCACAAAGCTGGAGTTTGAGAAGTCGCCACAAATCATGGAGCTCTATAAGAATGCTAGTGCCTATGATCCTGCCAAGAGGTTCAACGCCACATCCAAGCCGCCTACCAATGGTGGCAAGCCAAAGACAATGATGGGGACGAATGCCACTAGAGTATTCGCTTCCGCACCACGCAGCAATGTTCCCATGTTAGGCGCAAGGGGCGATCAAGGGGAGCTGGTCAACGACCATCCATGCAAGAGCTCCTCAAGAAGCAACACATCTTTCGTCGAGAATTGGTGCATGACTTGTTCAACCAACTGATGGAGTACCATGCTCTAAACTTTCCAGATCCTAGGTCCCCGGATCAGGTAAACATGGTTGACAATCCTCTCTATTACCCATATCACAGGTATGTTGGCCACGCAATCGAGGATTGTATCGCCTTCAAGGAATGGCTCCAAAGAACCGTTAACGAGAAGAGGATCAACCTGGACGCCGACGCCATCAACCCGGACTACCGTGCGGTAAACACAGTGAGCGTGAGTCTGGCATCATCGGCGGCACAACATCAAGAGAGCGGAACATCCTGGGTCCCGCTTTCTCAAGTCGAGCATCAACTATCAAGCCTCATCATGGCTTCGACAACAACATCATAGGGGGGAGCACCTCCTGTTATGCATCGGGAGGATCCATGGAGCACGGTTCACCAACGATCGTGATCAAGGGGCTCTCCTTCATGCCCCCCTCATCGGGCATCGACGAGGGATGTCTCCCTACTCGTCCCACGTTGCTTTGACCCTAGTCAGCGGCGTCCTCCACCATGGTTCATCCCCAAGTAGGAGGGAGACGAGTCGTTCCCTCGACAGGGACGGAGACTGCCCACTCTTGAGCAGTTATGGCCACATCGTCGGGAGTAGTCCCCAACGGAGGAGAAAGAAGCTATCTCCTCTCAATCATCAAACATGAGAGTTGCAATGTCATCCTCAACTACAGCGACACCAGCAACACCGGGTCGGATGACGTGTTTGACTCACTAGAGTACGAGGCACTCCATGCAGAGGGCTCCATGAAGGAGCCCAAACCCCAAGAAGTCCACATGAACCTGCGTAGCAGCAAGGTTCTTCCTCAGCAGCCAAAGGAGAAATCGGCAAGGGTGGACAAGTCGGCTGCCTCAAAAGAGGCGCCACCAGCGGGAAGCGCTCCAAGCCCTCAACACAAGGAGGATTCCAAGCCTCATGACATCAAATACAACATAGTCACCCATCACAAGATAATTCTGGCACTACTAAGTGCCTACGATGCTCTCATGCTCGTGCCAGACCTCCGCCAAGCACTCGTTCACGCCCTTTAAGCGCCCGAGGTGTACGAAGTCGCCATGGCGAAACATCGCCTCTTCTCGAACCCTTTATTCGTGAATAAGATCACCTTCAACAATGAAGATAGGCTCCTAGAAGAAGGAGACCACAACCGTCCACTCTATGTGGAAGGGAACATCGGGACTGCCCACCTGCGGCGAGTCCTCATTGATCCAGGGTCTGCCGTGAACATTCTGCCTATCAAAAGCTTGACACGGGCTGGTTTCACGGTGGATGACCTGGAGCCCACCAACGTGATGATATGCGGCTTCGACAACCAATGGAAGCCCACACTAGGCACCATCACGATGAAGATCTAAATGTCCACCTTTAGTATCAAGGTGCGTTTCTTCGACATCGAGGCCAACACCTCATACTCGGCCCTCCTAGGAAGGTCATGGATTCACAAGTACTACATGGTGCCTTCTACCCTCCACCAATGCCTCAAGTTCTTGGATGGTAGTGGCACATAACAACGCATCGTTGGCAACGCCTCGCCTTACACAGTGTAGGAGTCGCATCATGCCGATGTGAAGTACTACTTCCCCACTAATGAAAGCGACCAGAAATAGGGACGAGCGCCACCAACAGCCGAGACCCTGCTCAAGACCGGTGCCACACCCTCAATGGAAGGGAAGCGCCTCATCATGCCTTTCTCACCTGCAAGCATGGGAGGCCCTGCCTCTAGTAGTCGCAAAGGCGGCGATCATAGACGACCTTCATTGCAAGGGGCAGGCCCTCCAACGCATACCCCAACAACCTCGTTGTTGTTGAAGGCATGATCACCTTCATCGACACCGATCATGATGAGGTCTTCCCCGACAACTTCACCTCACCTCACCCCCTCTACATCAACAATGACCCATGTAGAGGCCATGCCCTTAACACTTGGAAGCTCTACAGGTGCTCAAGGCCGCAACTTGCTAGAAACCAGCAACAATGCACCGATAACAGTTCGAGCATGCGGAGTTCAAAAGAAAGAGCCCGCTCCATCCCAAGGAGCAGATAAGAAGCCAGGAGTACTCAAGGAAGCACTACTGGGAGCTCATGACGTGTAGCCTCCATCCCTCTATGTCTCGGTAACTTCCCCACTTGAAGTTTGGGCCATACCGAGTTCGTGTGGATCCAAAATCGAGACCTTATTCTACAAGGTCCCTCAAGTAAAATGTTGTGACTCTATATTTGAACTCCCTAACACTTGTGTTGATACAGATGAGGTGCTCTCAACAATGAAGGTTGATTCCAGGATGGCTCGCCTCCTAGCGAGTGATGGAATCACCCTCCAGCGAAACGGCAGGATGCCGCCACCACCCCCCATTTGTGAGGAGTGGTGGGGTCAATCGCAAGCGCAGATCAAGAAAAAGGCCAAGGCTCAGCCCAAGTACGGGCTCGGCTACTCCAACTTTCATGCTCTTGATTCAGCCGGCCATGGGTGTGATGATGACACATGAGCCACAGGTAATGCCACATCCGTGAGCTCGGGAGACGATGCGGACATCACCGGCCATCCTCTTCACCAACAACACCCCTCCGGTGGTGAACAACTTGAGCTCAGAGAAGAGCTTGAGGTTACACTAGCACCATAAGAGCTCGAAGATGGGGGCAAACCACCATCGATGAGCTCGTTGAAATCAACCTCGGAACTAAGGAGGTTCTGCGCCCACTTTTGTCAGCACAACGCTGCCGGAAGGGGAGCGGGAAGACTATCGAAGATTCCTGACGGAGTACCGGGACTGCTTCGCCTGGATCTACAAGGAAATGTCGGGTCTCGACCCCAGAGTTGCCACACATAACTTGGCCATTGACCCGCAATTTCGGCCGGTCAAGCAAAAACCTCGCCACTTACGGCCAGAGTTTCAGGAGCGCGTCATTGCAGAGGTAGGTAAGCTAATCACTGCATATTTCATCAAGGAGGCCTTGTACACTCGGTGGCTTGCAAGCATCGTACCCGTGGAGAAGAAGAACGGGCAGGTGAGAATCTGCCAGGACTTCCGCGACCTGAACCGAGCATGCCCCAAGGACGATTTCCCCATTCCCATCATGGAGATCATCATCGACTCCACCACGGGCCATGGTATGCTATCCTTCATGGATGGCTCATCGGGGTACAACCAAATCAAGATGGACCCGGATGACACCATCAACACCGCATTCAGGACACCAAAAGACAACTTCTACTATACCGTCATGCCTTTTGGGTTGAAGAATGCTAGTGCCAGCTACCAGCGTGCCATGACACGCGTCCTAGGCGACTTATTCCACCACACGGTGGAGTGCTACATCGATGACTTGGTGGTCAAAACCAAAAACCGCCAGCACCACAAGGAGGACCTCTGCATGGTCTTCGAACGACCACGTCGACACCAACTCAAGATAAATCCACTTAAGTGTGCATTCTCCATACAATCCGGGCTCTTCCTCAGCTTCGTGGTTCGCCACTGAGGCATAGAAGTCGAACCAAAGAAGATCAAGGCCATCCTCGATATGCCGGCACCCACAAACCTCAAGGGGTTGAGGACTTTGCAGGGGAAGTTGGCATACATCTAGTGCTCCATATCCAATCTCTCCGGACGTATCCAGCCCTTCTCACACCTCGTGAAGAAAGGAGCTCCGTTCGTGTGGGACGAGGGATTCCAACGCGGATTTGATGATATTAAGAGGTACATGCTTAATCCACCCATCTTGGCTGCCCCCGTAAAAGGACGCCCGCTCATACTCTATATTTCAGCCTTGCCTACTTCATTGGGCGCCTTGCTTGCCTAATGCAATGACGAGGGAAAGGAGGTGGCTTGTTACTACTTGAGCCTCACCATGGTTGGTGCCAAGCATAACTACTCTGCAAAAGAGAAGTTGTGCTTGGCCCTGATGTTCGCGCTCAGGAGGCTCAGGCACTACATGCTAAATCACGAAATCCAGCTCGTGGCACAAGCTGATCCCATAAGGTACGTACTAAGTTAGGCTGCACTCATCGGGAGACTTGAAAAATGGGCTCTTCTCATGATGGAATTCGACCTTACCTTTGTTCGACAGAAGGCGGTCAAAGGACAGGCCCTGGCGGAGTTCCTCGCGGCCCATCCCATCCCAGATGATTCTCCTCTCATCACCGACCTTCAAGATGAGGAGGCCTTCACCATCGAACCAGAAGCACCATGGGAGTCTACTTCGATGGTGCCTCGCGCGCCGAAACCGACCTCGACGGCACCCCTAGGCGGTGAGCGGGTGCCGGATTGGTGTTCAAGATGCCACAGGGAGGGGTGATGTATCACTCCTCTCTCATGAAGGAAGAATTCTCCAACAACGAGGCATAATACGAGGCGCTCATATTCGGCCTACTCCTTGCGCTCTCCATGGAGGTGCGCTCCTGACGGGCCCATGGAGACTCCCAACTCATTATACGACAAGTGAACAACATCTACAGGTTCGTAAGCCAGAGCTAGTGTCGTACTATAATGTGGCCCGGAGGCTCATGAGCAAGTTCAGCCACATCCAAGTGGTGCATGTCCCTTGGAGTAGAAATACACCTGCGGAGGCGCTAGCAAAGCTAGCATCAGCGTTGGTTCTACCCGAAGGTAAACCCACGCAAGTCGTCGTCAAAGAGAGGTGGCTTCTTCTTGCAGTTTTGGACCTTGTTCCAGAAGATTACGACATCAACACCATCACGAAGAACGCGGTGGAGGAAGGCAAATGGCTACAGCCCTTCCTCGACTACGTCAAACATGTCCATTTACCCATCGACTCCGTCAAGAGGCGCCAACTCCAATGATGACTCCCCTTCTACGTATATAAGGCCGATGTCTTGTACAAACGGTCTTATGGACAGGAGGTCCTTCTTCGGTGCATCAATCGAGGGGAAGCGGAGCGGATCCTCCAAGAGGTGCACCATGGAGTCTGTGGCGGCCATCAAGGTGGAGTCAAGATGTACCACAACATCAGGCTACCTGGTACTATTGGACGGGTATCATGACCGATTGCCTACGCATGGCTAGGACATGACATGGGTGCTAGATCCACGGAGACTTCAAGCACCAGCCACCCGCTCCTCTACACCCGACGATCCCCTCCTGGCCATTCGATGCCTGGGGATCAATGTCATCGGCCCTATCGATCCACCCTCATCACGGGGGCATCGTTTCATCCTCGCAGCAACTGACTACTTCTTTAAGTGGGCGGAAGCCGTTCCACTGAAGGAGGTAAAGAGCGACAACATCATCAACTTTCTGGAGAGGCATATCATATACCGCTTTGGTATACCACACCGGGTCACCTCCGACAACGGTAAAGCCTTCAAATCAGGTAAAATGTATAGGTTCATGGACAAGTACAAGATCAAGTGGAACTATTCCACTGGCTACTACCCTCAAGCTAACGGTGCAATCGAGGCCTTCAATAAGACCCTCGGCAAGATCCTCAAGAAGACGGTGACAAGGCACTGAAGGGACTGGCATGACCGTCTCTACGAATCCCTGTGGGCATACCGCGTCACAGTTCGTACCCCAACACAAGCAACACCCTACTCCCTCGTGTGTGGGAGTGAGGCGGTGTGGCCATTGGAGATCCAGCTACCCTCCCTAAGTGTGGCTATCCACGAACAGCTCACGCAAGATGAGCAAATACGCCTTCGATACCAGGAGCTCGACGCCCTCGAAGAGGAGCGCCTCAACACACTACAAAACCTGGAGCTCTATCGCCAAAACATGGTGCGAGCTTACGACAAGCTCGTCAAGAGGCGTGTATTCAGAAAAGGCGAGCTAGTCCTCGTGCTTCGACGCCCCATTATCGTTACACACAAAACAAGGGACAAGTTTGAGCCCAAGTGGGAGGGACCATATGCCATTGAGAAGGCATACGACATGGGTGCTTACCAGTTGGTTGATCCTCAGGGAGCCCGACCAATGCCCCCAATAAATGGTAGGTACTTGAAAAAGTATTTTGCGTGATTTTTTTCGTTCTGCCTTTTCTTTTTCTCTTCTTTTCATTTTCTTCCGCTTTGATTTTTGCTTCACAAGAAAGGGAGTTCTCGGTTGCCTACCAAAGTCTACAATGCACCTTCCATTGCATGTGTTGTACTTATTCATGATCTTTTCGTTTTTATGGACTGCGAGGTCCTACAACAGAAATGGCTTTTCTCGGTCAAACTTAGCTCGTGACTAATGGTTTGGCTGCCTTATGACTTGTCTAGCGGAAGCACAGTGTATCTCGTGGTAAGTGGAGCGGCATTTACACCCACAACACACATCACACACACCACATTCATGCTCCAATACGTAGTGGAGAAGATTACTTGGGTGACTTCTGCGTAATGAGGTCCCACACCCCATCCTCCTAGATGTGTCCCGGGTTCACGGAGACACGGTGTCCCAGGGAAGACTTGGAAAAGATCAATAAAAGGCTGCCCAACCCAACCTAGTTTGGACTTTGCGCGTAGCCTCTTGCAACCCTGGGGCGCGCCACCAAAAAGCTTCACATAAATATGCCTGAGGGTCATAGTCCACCAAGGTGAATGGCTGTCATCCAAGTTCTCAAGGTGGTTCCCCCGAGGAAACATCAAAAATCTCCAAGCGATCCTCCAAAGAGGGGATAAACACCAAGCAATCGCTAAGCAAGTAAAGCAATCCTCAAAAGAGAAAACAATTTCATGCAATCAAGGGACATCACAAAATTGTCCATACAAGCATCCCTCACAAGAGGAGAATTTTCATCAAAGCTAGAAGCAAGTCCATCCATCCCGAGCAGCAAGGAAACCACTGGAAAAAAGGCGGTTGGTAGTCATTCACCACCCCTCAATAAAGGCATTAAAATAATAGTCTTACAACCATCGTCCCAAAACCATCTACCCTAATCTCACCTCACCCACGTCTCTATGTACTTGAGGCATAAAAGGAAGCATGGCGGAGCTATGGGGCTACTCATTGCCATGATAGGCTAGGGTATGATTTTCCACTACCTCTCGGACGCATCCCAAGCACATCGTCCTCAAACACTCTCTCACACACATACATACATTCATACATACACGCAAGATGAAGTTGTTGAGTTAATATCGTCATGGTCATACGACGGTTCCCAACGACTGAGTCCTTTGGAAGCTTTTTCTGACGTCACACTCATAGCTAGTGTCTAGCAGAAAAGCGAACATTTTAAACACTAAAACAAACACCATTTTTTTGTCTCTCTCCTTTTATCTTTTTCAATTACCCGCTATTTGGTTTTTCTTGTGCTTTGTTGCTCTACCTCTATGCAGCTATAACATGTGCAGATGTCATGACACCAACCTTCGTCAACATCGATGTACACGCTAATTCAGGGGGCACGACGCTCCTCGAATGTTAGCTCCATCACGCCTCTACAACAACGACATCGGGGGCAACATTGTACCCTCGAGCGTTCACATTCGTGGCCTTCTCGCCACCATTTGCGCCACCCCGCGGCTGGTATTGCACCCAGCGCGGCATGGGGGCACGATAAGGCGAGCTATCGATGGGCGTTTCCGATATCTAATCTACACGGTCATACCAGGCCCTATAATGGGAGCGTTAGCGTCAAGCTGTGAAACCCTTCGGTCTTTTCAGTTGGCACCATCGCAGCACGTGGTCCCGACTTGATCGATAAACACCTTCAGGGAGCGGCAAGGTGTCAGCTACGAACTGTGGACGACATAAGAATGCTTAGTTGTTTGGCGTCGTGCTTGCTATATGACCCAACTAAGCATCACGACCACTCTTCCGGTATCGGCGCAAGACCGGGAGAAGGTCTCTCTCTTACACACACACGAACCCCGCATGAACCACCAATGAAGGTTCTGGCTCAAGGCCGCAACAAACATATTGCGCCGCTTGGTTACTGCAAGTAATTCTCACCAAGTCGAGCTTGATTTTCTTCACGTCAAGCTCAACTCGGTGGGAGGGCATTTGTTTGACGATATTCCGTACAATTTTTTTTCATATACATGTACGGAGGGAGGGCATGGAAAATTTGTGGCCTAAATATCACACGTATGGCTCGTTTAGGAAACAACGGGTGCTTAATTAGCTATAACCTAGTAGCAGTGCCAAATAACTAGCCTACGGAAGGGACTCGGCCCGATTTGATCTGATACGTTTTGGTTAAAAAGAAAGAGACATCATCAGTTTATTTTGCGCCTGATTCATCCGGAAATAAAATATGTGTGACTAGCTCAAATTATGCATCGATGGAATTAATTAGTCCCAAGAGCTTAATTGGGCTACTCATCGGGTTGCCCATGTGTATGTTGGTCGTGCATGTAGGGCGCTAGCTTATTCATATTCGTACATGATGATGACCAACTTACGGTCTTTTTGAAGCCTGATAGGTATTTGTACGTGGCGTGCTGGACGAATTAGCCAGGTGCATCCCCGTACGTATATTATTGGACTGATGAGATGAGGCGGAGGTCTGGCAGGCCCGTCTAGAACCCCCAAAACGGATCAGAAACGATCTGATCGGTTTAGTGCGTGCAGTGCACGGCAAGGAAAATGAGCCCAGATCATAACCGATCAGGGTACACTGTCCTATCTGCCTATATAAAGAGGAGATCAGGCACCCGTGGAGGCAGAACTAGGACACGCCCGGGGAGAGAAAAAGAATGCGGGAGACGAGACACACGCAAAGAAGAGACGCACCAGCTTGAGATCTAATCTCAGGTGACGCCAAGGACATCGCATCCCTCAGGCAGGCGGCCGGAGGAGAACGTCCCAGGCACACGTTGCAGGCCAACCGGCTTGCGGCGAAGAGCGACGAGACCCTGGCTGGCGTCATCCTTCCCGATTGTGAGAGTCGAAATTAATCTTTTGTCTTATTGTTTTTTGCATCTAGCATGGTGGTGCCGGCCGGCCAAGATGCGGCGTATGCCGCCGTCCGTGGGCGGGAGCGTGCCCACGCGTGGTCTTCGCCCGCCTCATCTCTTCTTCGCCTCGAGCATCGCCGTCGAGCGGGACGAGGTTTAATCTCGTCAATGCCCATTGTTATGGACTTGGGTTTTGGAGAAGATGGGGATGCTGGAGATCGTGGCACGGTTAACAGACAAGCAACCAGGGGACACAATATTTACCCAGGTTCAGGCCCCCGGAGGGAAAACCCTACTCCTGCTTGTCTGCTTTTTGATTACGGCGGAACCGAAAGTTACAGGGTGCGCAGATTCGATCTAGCGTGGAGGCGTGTACGAAAGTATGGATCTGTCCTGCTTGTTGGCCCCTCCTAGCCTTTATATATGAGGAGGCTAGGTCTCAGATACCGATACGAGTAGGTTACAAGTTGTATTCGAACTCTAGTCTTGCTCTCCAAGGATCCGAAGGCGTCATGGGCCTTGGCCACCCGAAAATCTTCATGGGCCAGCGTATGTCTGCTGTGGGCCTTCCTTGGGCTGGACCAGGTATGCTGAAGTTATGTACCCGTCGGGTATAACCATGTCAGTAGCCCCCGAGTGTTCAGTCGAATCGTAGATTCGGCTGAGGACTCTTCAATCCTTCGGGTGTAACTCTGTCTTTCAAGAGAATGTGTAGGGATTGTTGATGCGTGTGCCTGACTCACCCGACGGATCAGGGTCAGTTAATCGTCTTAGGACAAAACAACACGATCTTCTTCAGGTGCGAGTCCCTCGACTCGAACCCGGAACATATGCTGGCGTAATTCGACTCAGGCCGCGGAGGACTTACAGGAGTGGAATTCCAGTGTTTTGAAATGATGTACCCAACATGTCCGTCGGGATTTTTCATCGTACCTGCTGGTACAGATTCATACTAGCAGAGCGCAGTCAGGTGCATTGCCAGGCCATCAGATGATATCTGTAGGTCTTATCTTTGCGTCGCAGACGCAGCATCCGAATGTTTATCACCGCGGAGGTGTTTCAGGTGGCCAAGGATGATGTTACTCACTTAGCATTAATTGGGGCAGAGTTGCCGAAAAGTTTTTGCATGCGGATCCGAAAGATCACAGTCGAAGATTTCATAGGGTGCGCAACCAGCGCTCCCTATGGGAGTAGCCCCCGAGTGTCTGTTCGAGTCGTAGACTCGAGCGGAGACTTTTAGTGCAAGCATTGCTCAGTTGTTTAGTCCGTAGGACTCGAAAATTTTCGGATGCTGAAATCCTTCCTCCCTATGGGAGTAGCCCCCGAGTCCGTAGTGGAGTCGTAGACTCGACGTAGGACTCGAAGCTCTTGTGTGTGAACGGCCATCGCTCCAGTTTGGAGTAGCCCCCGAGTGTCTGGCGGAGTCGTAGACTCGGGCAGAGACTCGAGTCTTGTATCATGCAACGGTAGTAGGAAAATCTCGTGGGCGTACCGCTGACCCGGAAGTACATCGGGTGCGCGACCAGCGCTCCTGATAGGAGTAGCCCCCAAGTATTTAGTCGAATCGTAGATTCGAGTGAGTACTCTTGGCTTTGTAGCCGAAGTTGGTGCTAGTATAGCTTTTGATGACGTCAGTGCTGACGATCGATGACCTCAAGCGTCTGCTGCGCCAGAGATGACTTGACTGGACGAAGCGTGGGTCCCACTTCCTGACTTTGAATTGACCGGTCACGCGCGGCGTGGAGATGATTACGGCATTTCCTCGATTTCCGCGCGTAGTGGACGTCGTGGGAACGACGGTTCGTTTTGGTGCTGACACGTGTACGGCCAGATCTGCCGTTGGCGTTAGGTCTTCTTGATGGACGGTCAACGTGCGTCGTCTTTGCTGTTATAATCCATGGTGAAAATCGTGGTTTGTTTTCACCGCACCAGTTCTTGCATTTTACTGCCTCCTTGTGCTCGAGCGATTCTTGCTGCGTGCTGAGAGTTCCTTTCGCATTTCCTTTGTCTTCGTCGTTGGCAACGACACCACCGCCGTAGCGCCATGGGGAAGCCAAAGAAGTCTTCGCCTGCAGTGGGAACCAGCGCCGCCGGAGGCAAGAAGGGCGCCGCCGCTGCTCGTGTCACCGATGGTGGCTGGCAGCGATCAGAGACACGGGAGAGCGATCTCCGCAAGCTGCGCGAGCGGAGCCTGATTCCGCAGGACACGACGGCCGTGAGACTCCCCGGTAGTGAGGTAATCCCCCGTCCCCCATCTGGGTATCGGGTTATGTTTGTCGCCTTCGTTTTGCGTGGGTTTGCGTATCCAGTCCATGACTTCCTTCGTGGACTGCTCTTTTTCTATGGGGTTCAACTCCATCATCTGTCTCCCAACTCCCTTCTCCACATTGCGTGTTTTATCACGCTTTGCGAGTGTTGGCTTGGCATTGAGCCGCACTTTGGCCTCTTCCGGAAGTTGTATTCCGTGAGGAGGCAGTCTGGTTCGGATGGTGTGTACCCCATTGGGGGTTTCATCATCTCTCTTAGTCCCGATGTCCAATTCTTTTCCTTCTCCATGTCCGAATCTGTCCAGTACTGGCGGAGGAAATGGTTTTACATCCGTGACTCCGTTCTGCCTGGGCAAGATTTTGGTCTTGTGCCTTTTGACCCCTCCCAGTTGATTGTGAAGAAAAGATCCTGGAAAAACCAGATCTTAGATGGTGAGGTGGCGGAGATAGAGGCCTTGTACCGTCGGGTGGAGGAGCTCCAATTGATTCCTGAGAAGGAGGTGAACGGTGTCGACATCATCCGGGTGTTTCTTGAGCGTCGGGTGCAGCCGCTCCAGGCGAGGGCGCACCCGATGTTCCTGTACTCTGGGCGCCATGATCCGACGAGGGTTTCGAGTGAGAAGATCTCCGAGGTGGACCTTGACAAGGATCTTCGCGTGCTGTTGAAGTTCAAGGCCGACGAAAAAATTCCGGGGAAGTCGCTGACTCCTCCCTTTTCGTCGACGTTGGCCGTGCCAAAGGTGTAGATTTGCGCACGTAGTGCTTCCCTTACGTTTTTTGTTAGTTGTGTACTTGTGTACTTTGTTTGCTAACAAAGTTTCTTCTCTTCTTGTAGAGCTTCAAAGTGCCAGGCATGGCGCCACCATTGCCCGAAAGGTATCCGAATGCCCCGGATAATGAAGTGGTGGATTCCGTGTCCGAGCTTCCATCGGCGCGATCTCCGGCGGAGGATGCCGACGAATCGAGTGAAGACCATTCGAATAAGCGATCACGGAGTTCGAGCGAGTCTTCGGATGCCTCGACTCCTCCGACTTCCAGGAATCCTCGGGGTCTTGAGCATCATGATGATGTTCAGGGGGGTTCGTCTTCTCCTATTCCTGCCGTTCCTATGCGAGCTGTTGCTCCGCACCCGCCAGCAAAGCGGAAGAAGGAAGAGAAGAAGGAGGAGAAGAAGGCCCGGAGGGCTTCTCCTATCTTTGACCTGAGCGCGTTGGGCTCGTAAGTGTGCTTGTTGCCACTGTTGTCTTTTGCTCACTTGTTATTTTTGCGCCTGTGTTGATTGATTCGTATGTAGGCAATCCTCCGACAGCTCTAGTGATGGGGCGCGCGAGATGATGGGGGAGTCGAACATTGCGTCGCCGCCTCCACAGACGATGGCGACTTCGGGTGGTGCTGCACCAGTTCCTCTTGTACAGGAGAGGCTGGTGGTTGCGCCTCAGAATTTCGCAGGCGGGCCTGCGGGTTCGCCTTCGGAGCACGTAAGTTTTTCTGCTTCATGTCACGGGGGGAGCCCCCGGGCGTCTTCGTGTGCTGATGTTGTGTTTGCTTCTTTGTTTTGGGTGGAGCCCCCAAGTCATGCTCTTACTGCTATTGCTTTTTCCTGCAGCGTTGTGTCCGAGAGGCCAAGCGGCTGGTGGAGGAGCACCTGACGCTGGAGGTGAAACTGCGGCAGCTGCAAGGTATTCATCTGTCTTGGAGTACTCATCTTGCTATGTCTTGGTCCTGTTTGTTGACACTTGCTTGTTGTAAATGCAGAGGAGCATAACGACTCTCTCCGTGAGGTTGATGCTCTGAAGAAGAGCCTTGGCCAATTGGAGCAGAAGGCCGAAGCTGCCGCTGAGGCGAAAGAGCGCCTTGAGCTGGAGCTGTCAAAGGCAGCCGAAGCGAAAGAGCGTCTGCAGCAGGAAGCCGCAGGTCGTGAGAGGGGGGCGGCGGAGAAGCTCATGGCTGCTGCCAAGGCAATTTCGGGTGAGTGCTAGCTTTTGCACTTGCTCCTTTTTCTTCGGGTCCTCTTCTATGTTGCTTTTCTTCATGTTTTCTTCTGTTTTGTCTCAGATGCCGCAGGCATCGAGTTTGACCGTGGTGCTCTGGAGCACGGGAGTGCTCTGGATGATGCCACTGTGGCGGTCGAAGACCGCTGCAGCACCGTCGTCAACTCCCTTGCCAAGGCAAAGGAGGTCCTTGGTCGCTTCTACCAGAAGCTCTTCCCGAAGGGCGCAACCCTTGAAGATGTGGGTGCTCTGGCAGAGGCTCTGTCAGCTGAAGCGCCTGCAGCGTACAAGCGCAAGCAGAAGGGCATCGGCGCGTCCGTCGGGCTGGCGATGGCCATGGCGGCTGGGGCGGAGATGGACTTGCCCCAGATCACTTCTCGGATGCCGACGGCTGCGGATGGATCAGAGGTAGCCTTCGCTGCTTACTCCGCTCGCTACAGATGATATGGGCCCAAGCTCATTGACTTGTTGTCTGAGTATGCGCTGCGGCAGCAGGGCGAGGCCAAAGCTAGGCAGTCTGGCTCTGAGGCGACTCGGTGTCCTACGCCTTAGGCATAGGAGATGTAGGGTAGTATGTAGTTTACTTTTGCTGTAAATATCTTTTGTAGCACCATTCTTGAGCCACGCAGTGGCCTTATTTAATGAATTCCTCCGAGTTGAGCTTTATCTTTGGCTGAGTGTCTGTGTGCCTTCTTTTTCTTCTGCTTTAGGTTCCTTCGGGTGTTGACCCAGTTGGTACTTCATCCGAAAGGCCCTTGCGAGCATCGTTGGATGATTCCTCGCAGCTCGCTTTTCTGCGGGATCGCGTGCGCAGCTTGGAGAGGGATTTGCTTGGGCTACGCGGTCGTGCTGACGTTTGGAGGTCCAAAGCAGACCGTAGTGCAGCCAGAGAGGAATACTTGATGGCGGAGCTGGGTCGGCTGTCCGAGCAGCTGCAGTGTAAGTTGATCCTTCTTTTGGGCCGTAGCTTAGTTCTTTGGGTGAGCCTGCTGGCCTTACTCTTGTTCTGTGCTGTTGTCACAGGTGCGAATCTCGCTCCGAAGGAAGAAAAGGAGCGCATTGCTGTTCGAGTCAATTGTTTGACTCAACAGGACATGGAAGCCGGTGGCTTCTTTTGGATGGATCGCGATCGTGCCATGGTTCTGGCGACGGTGCAGGATCACGTCTTCCAGGTTTCGCGGGTGCTCCGCCAGGTGCAGACATCGCTGTCCTCGGTGTTGCACGTCATGTTTCCGTTGGATGGCGCGCCGACGACCCTTGCAGGTCTTCTGGCGAAGTTTCGGAGTGCCAGCAATGTCAAGGAGCTGGTGCGGCAGCAGCTTGTCGCAGGGGTGAAGGCTGGCTTGTCTCTTGTGAGGGTGCATCGCCCTGATGTAGATTTGGCTGCTGTGGCGACTGGGCCACCTCCTCGGCCAGATGGTGGCGAGTGGAATATGCGTCCGCATTACGCGGCTGTAAGGCAGTATGCCGAACAGATTGTAGATTTGTTTGAGCAGCGTGCTCAGGCTATTCTGCAGAATAGGTAGAACCTGAAAATAAACAGATAGATGTAAAATTTGTATATTACGGCTGGGCGTGTATGTGCCCTTTGTTTGTAAAGGTTTGCTTGTTAGCAAGCACGCAGTGCTTTGATTTAGTACGTGTCCTTTTCGTTAGCCTGACGTGGTCAGCTACTCAGGTGTACACGTGTTGTCCTCAGTCGATGAAATCGTGAGGTGGGGGAGCCCCCGAGTGCTTTGATGTGGTACGTGCCCTTTTCGTTATCCTGACGTAGTCAGCTACTCAGGTGTACACGTTTTATCCTCAGTCGATGAAATCGTGAGGTGGGGGGAGCCCCCGAGTGCGTTGATGTGGTACGTGTCCTTTTCGTTAGCCTGACGTGGTCAGCTACTCAGGTGTACACGTTTTGTCCTCAGTCGATGAAATCGTGAGGTGGGGGGAGCCCCCGAGTGCGTTAGTAGCATGTAATCAAAGTTGCAGAGAAATAGTCAACCGAAGGTTGGGAGCGAGACACTTAGCTTTATTTGTAGCGTAATGGAGGAGGTACATGGTTCGGCTGAGTAGCCTTGGCTGTAAGCCTTATTGGAAGTAAAAGGGGTACATTGCCCATTGCTATGGGTAGAATCGTCGCAGGTGCGAGACGTTCCATGGGTTGGAGTATGCGACTCTAGACTCCACGTGCTTGAGGCGATAGGCGCCACCTGGGATGACCTCGGTGATGGCATAGGGTCCTTCCCATGGCGACTCGAGTTTATTCGGTCGCTTTTGCTTGAGTCGCAAGACGAGGTCTCCTTCGACGAAGGACCTTGGGCGCAGCCGGCGGCTGTGATAGTTGCGGAGACTTTGCTGGTACACCGCGGATCTAGCTGCTGCTATATCCCGTGCTTCGTCGAGTGTGTCGACGGCGTCTTCGAGTGCAGCCGTGGATTCGGCCTCGCTGTAAGCGACGACTCGTGGAGCCTGGTGACGTACTTCGGCTGGTAGCACAGCCTCAGCTCCGTGTACCATGAAGAACGGTGTGTAGCCGGTGGAGCTGTTTGGCGTAGTTCGTAAGCTCCACAGGACAGACGGTAGCTCTTTCGTCCAGTTGCCAGCTTTGTGCTCGAGTGAGCTCATGAGGCGTTTCTTGATGCCAGCGCCGATTAGGCCGTTGGCCTTTTCCACTTGCCCGTTTGTTTGCGGGTGCGCCACTGAGGTGTACGTGATATTGATCCCGAGGCCTTCGCAGAAGTCCTGGAATTCTTCGGAGATGAAGTTCGATCCGTTATCGGTGATGATGCCATGCGGTACGCCGAACCTGTAGACTATGGATTCGAAGAACTTGACGGCGGTTTTGCCCTTTTGGTTGGTGACTGGCATGGCCTCGATCCAGTTGGTGAATTTGTTGACTGCGACCAAGAGGAAGACGTGTCCTCCCTTCGAGGATTTTGGCAGTTTGCCGATCATGTCAAGGCCCCATTGAGCAAAAGGCCAAGCTATGGGTATGGGTCGAAGTTCGGACCCAGGTGCGTGCGGTTTGTCGGCGAACCGTTGGCACCCGTTGCATCTTAGGACGATGTCCTTTGCGTCGCTCATGGCCGTTGGCCAATAGAATCCTGCTCGTAGAGTTTTGGAGACAAGGGAGCGGCTGCCTGCATGGTGGCCGCAGATGCCCTCGTGGATATCTTGGAGTATGGTCTTGCCATCGCTGATGGTGACGCACCGTTGTAGGACGCCTGTAATGCTGCGTTTGTACAGTTCGCCGTTGATGATGGTGAAGGCTTTTGACCGACGAGATATGCGCCGGGCATCTGTCGGGTTGTCTGGTAAGTTTCTGTTTAGCAGGAACTGGAGGTATGGACGTGTCCAGGTTTCTTCGACTGCCATGACCTGCATCAGGTTGACCATGGCGATTTCGGTATCCAACTTTTCGGGTCCTTCCTGACCTTCGGGTAGCGTAGCCCCCGAGTGTTCTGCTTCTTCGGGTGATCCCTTGGGGAATTTCCGCTTGATGGATGGCACGCAGATCTGTTCGAGGAACACACCTGGTGGTACTTTTGCACAAGTGGAGCCGATGTTGGCGAGTCTATCGGCCTCCTCGTTGCTCTCTCTTCCGACGTGCCGAAGTTCGCAGCCGTCGAATTCTCCTTCGAGTGCGTTGTATAGTGCGTGGTACGCGATCATGTTTTCGGCGTGTGCGTCACACTCATTCATCGTCTGCTGGACGACAAGGTTGGAGTCACCGTAGATGACCAGGCGTGTTGCGCCGCATATTTTTGCCATCCGCATGCCATGGATGAGGGCCTCGTATTCGGCCTCGTTGTTGGAGGCTCTGAATTTCATCCGAAGGACGTACTTCATCTTGTCACCTTGCGGGGAGGTCAGTATGACTCCTGCCCCTGCTCTGGCTTCGCGTTTGGAGCCGTCAAAATGCATTGTCCAGGACTGCGATATGTCTGGGGTGTCAGGCAGCTGCAGCTCCATCCAGTGCACCAGGAAGTCCGGAATGACTTGAGATTTGATTACGTGTCGCTTCTCGTAGATGATGTCCAGTGGTGATAGTTCGATGCCCCACAGGGCCACGCGTCCTATGGCCTCTGGATTGTTCAGGATGCTGTTTAGGGGTGCCTCGTTGACGACCATTACCTGATGCTCCTAGAAGTAGTGGCTCAGTCGTCGAGCCGTCATGAACACGCCGTAGGCCAGCTTCTGGTAGTGCGGGTACCGCTGTTTTGTTGGGGTGAGAACCTCGCTGAGGTAGTAAATTGGGCGTTGTACCCCATGGGTCTTCCCTTCTTCGGGTCGTTCGACCACAAGTACTGTGCTGACCACCTGGTGTGTGGCTGCTATGTACAGCAACAGGGGCTCGCGCTCTTTTGGCGTGACCAAAACGGGTGAGGTGGAGAGGAGCCGCTTGAGGTTTTCGAATGCGTCGTTGGCTTCTGGTGTCCACTCGAACTTGTCTGCCTTGCGCAGCAGTTGGTAAAATGGTAGGGCCTTTTCGCCCATGCGGCTGATGAACCTGCTTAGTGCCGCTACTCGCCCTGCGAGCTGCTGAACGCCCTTGAGGTTTTTCGGCTTCTCCATTGTCATGATAGCTTTGATTTTCTTCGGGTTCGCTTCGATCCCTCGTTGAGAGATGAAGTATCCGAGCAGCTGACCTGAGGGGACGTCGAAGGCGCACTTTTCTGGATTGAGCTTGATCCTGTAGTGATCAAGGTTGTCGAACGTCTCGCGGAGATCGTCGATAAGTGTTCTTGCCTCCTTGGTTTTGATGACTATGTCGTCGACATAGACTTGGACGTTGCAACCGATCTGGTCCTTGAGGCAGGCCTGCATGCATCGCTGGTACGTGGCACCCGCGTTCTTTAGCCCGAATGGCATTGTGTTGTAGCAGTATACTCCGAACGGTGTGATGAACGCCGTTTTCTCTTGATCTTCGACCTTGAGTCGAATCTGGTTATAGCCTGAGTAGGCGTCGAGGAAGGAGAGTTTCTCACAACCTGCAGTCGAATCGATGATCTGGTCAATCCGAGGGAGAGGGAAGTGGTCCTTAGGGCAGTGTTTGTTCAGTGACGTGAAGTCTACGCACATCCGCAGGATGTTCGTGTCCTTCTTCGGGACCATCACTGTGTTTGCCAGCCACTCGCTTTCCTTGATTTCCCGGATGAAGTCTGCTGCGAGTAATCTGTTGATCTCTTTGCCGATAGCTTCGGCTCGTGGCTCCGATAGTCTTCGGATGGACTGTTTGACTGGCTTGGTGTCTGGGAAGACATTGAGTGCGTGCTCGGCGAATTCCCTGGGAACTCCTGGCATGTCCGTAGGACACCAGGTGAAGATTTCCCAGCGCTCACGGAGGAATTCGACGAGCGCGCTTTCCTATGCGGTGTTGAGGTCGTTGGCGATTAGCGCCGTCTTGGAGGCATCCGTTGGATGGACCTGTACTTTTTTGGTGTTGATGGTGGAGTCGAAAGACATATCAGGTGCGTTCTGCTTGGTGACTGGGGGTAGCCCATTGTCTGCCGCTTGGCGGAGCCTTACAAGCTCGTCTTGCATGCCGAAGGACTGGGAGATTTTGTTGAAATCCCTGTTGCATTGGTCCGATCGGGTGAAGATCCCGTGGACTGTGATGACGCCCCTTGGTCCTGGCATCTTGAGTAGTAGGTACGCGTAATGTGGGACGGCCAGGAATCTTGCGAATGCTACGCGCCCCAGGATGGCGTGGTATTGCGACGACCAGTCCACCACTTCGAATTCTAGGCGCTCCTGCCGAAAGTTGTCCGGTGTCCTGAAGATGACGTCGAGCCCTATTTTGCCCAGGGGGAAGATGCCCTTCCCTGGGACAATGCCGTGGAACGTTGTGTCTGATTGTTCCAGGCTGTATTGCGGGATCCGCATAGCTGCTAGAGTGCTTGCGAATATTAAGTTGATGCCGCTGCCGCCGTCCATGAAGACGCGACTCATCTCGAAGCCTCCGATCTGCGCCTCCAGCACCAGGGCAGCATGACCTGGGCGAGGGATCTGGCAAGGGTGATCCGCACGGGTGAATGTGATGCAGGACTCTGATCCGCTGAGGTACTCAGGGATTGCAGGCGGAGTTGTCACGGCCATGTTGATTTGTCGGGTGATTTTCTTCTGCACCCTGTTTGTGGGACGTCCCTTCTGTATCATATTGAGTGCTCCTTTTGGTGGGGGGTATGTGACCCCGGCGTTGTTTTGCGCTGGTGCGACTGGTTGATGTGGGCCTCCAATAGGCGGCGGTGGAGGAGCTCCATGTGCTATTTCGCCTGGCGCAAGTGCGTTTCCGAACGCGGGAATTGGAGCTTGTTGCCTCATCTGTACCATGCTTTCGCTGAGTTTCTGGAACTCGCGGCAGTCCTTGAGCATGTGGCTAGCTTTCTTTTTGCCATCTTGTTTGTCGATGTAGAAGTGGATGGTGCATGGACCCGAAAGTTTGTCGAGTGCTGAAGGTCCGTTGTCGCGGTCGCGGCGTTGCCACAACTGCGTTGGTCGTCGGTCGTCGTGGAAGTTTCCGCTGCGGTATCCTCCGCTGCTGCGGCTGATGTCGTTACGGCGGTCGGCGTAGCCGGCTGCGACCATGTCGGGTCCATCGCGGTCCTCGTAGACGCGCGGTCTCCTCTTGCTGCGGCGTTCGCGTCTTCGGCCGTATTCGTCCTCTTCATCTGATTGCGCCCGCTGGATGCAATCTTCGCCGTCTGCCCAACTGTTGGCGATTTCCATGAGTTGGTCGAGTGTCTTGGGCTTTACGCGTCCAAGTTTCTCCTTGAAGTCTGGGCGTTTGACGCCGTCCCTGAAGGCGTCGATGGCCCGCTCTTCGGAGATGTGTGCTGCGGAGTTCTTGGTCGTAGACCAGCGTAGTATGTACGAGCGAATAGATTCACCCGTTCTCTGAGTGCAGGCTCACAGCTCTTCGATTGAGGCGGGCCTTTTTCTGGTGCCTTTGAAGTTTCGGATGAATCTATAAGCGAGCTCCTCCCAGCTTCGGATGGATCCTGATGATAGGCTGCTGAGCCAGACCCGCGCTGCGCCTGTCAGCTGCAGCTGAAGGCATTGCATGGCGGTTTCTTTGTTGCCTCCGTGAAGCTTGACGGATGACAGATGGTCGCTGAGCCAGGACTTTGGATCTTACGTGCCGCTGAACTTCGGAGTATCCGAAGGAAGCTTAAAGTTGCGTGGCATCTGTGTTCGCCGGACGGATCTGCTGAAGCATCGAGCCCCGCAGAGTTCTCCTTCGTCTTCATCCATCTCAGATTCGGATGAGCATGCGCGTTTGGCACGTGCTTTGTCGATCTTGCGCTGTGTAAGCTTGTCTCTGGCATCGTAGTCGTGTTTATGGCGGTGCGAGCTCTTCTTCCTTCGAGGAAGGTCGTGTTCTTCTTCATCTTTGGATGAGGGAGTGAGGCTCCGGTCGCGCCTGGCCGGAGCTTTCTTCTTCGGCTCCATAGGAGCATCTTCGTGGAGCGCAGCTCCGATTAGTCCTAGTCCGGTGAGTGCGGACCTATGCATGGCCCTTTTCGGGTCCCCCTCCGGAGGTGGGTGAGCCGCAAGATACGCAGTGGCTGCCATGATCGCGGCTTGTGGCGTCTTCGGGGTGATATTACCGTAGGCGTCCATATCCATGAACGATGTGTGGAGGGTTCGGGTCACGTCACGCCGCTCCTTCGGGTCCATGTTTTCCACCCGAGAGTGGTGCTTGTTTCCCTGATTTCCGTTTGTGCTGGAGCCGGGTCCCATGGCGGAGAGCGCAGCTCGTCGCGCACTGGATTCAGAGGCCGCTTTCTTGCGTTTATCGAGCGTCTCCTGCATCTTGACTTGCTTCTTGTGCTCCTCGATGAGGAGGTAGTGGTATGCCATCAGCAGATCACGTGGGGAGTCCAGAGGTAGGACTATTTCGCCTGCGACGGCGCGGCGTGCTTCGGCCCATCCTTCTTTGCTAAGTTGGATGAGGTGGCCCCCTTTGTCCCCGTTGTCACCGTTTCTGTCCTGCGGGTTGGGGTTGGGTGGCGGGTTGGGCGTTTCCTCGTCGGTTTGGATGATTGCGGCGCACAGATAGCGCCTGCAGATTAGTTGACTGCTGCCGCAGCTTTCGGATCTGGAACCGTAGGTCCCTTCATCCGAAGGTGGATCGCACAGATCGGAGTTGCAGCTGCTGCTGTCGAAAAACTCATCTTTTGATGGTGACGTGCGTAGCACAGGGTGTGGAGCCCACGAAGCGGGCCTGATTGACGGCACGGGCACCCGCTCAGGGAGGCGGAGGGTACCAGCTTGTCCCACCTGGAAGCAGAAGCTCCCGAACAGAATTTCGAGTCCGTCGCCTACGGGCTCGAAATCCTTCATGGTGGCCGGCGAGTGGGCGGTGAAGTCGAAAGCGCCGAAGAGGAGGTGATTCTCCGTCGCCGAGGAGTTGTAGATCGATCTGGTCGGAACCGTCACGACCGCACAATCAGCACCCCCGATTCCCACAGACGGCGCCAATTGACGAGGTTTAATCTCGTCAATGCCCATTGTTATGGACTTGGGTTTTGGAGAAGATGGGGATGCTGGAGATCGTGGCACGGTTAACAGACAAGCAACCAGGGGACACGAGATTTACCCAGGTTCAGGCCCCCGGAGGGAAAACCCTACTCCTGCTTGTCTGCTCTTTGATTACGGCGGAACCGAAAGTTACAGGGTGCGCAGATTCGATCTGGCGTGGAGGCGTGTACGAAAGTATGGATCTGTCCTGCTCGTTGGCCCCTCCTAGACTTTATATATGAGGAGGCTAGGTCTCAGGTACCGATACGAGTAGGTTACAAGTTGTATTCGAACTCTAGTCTTGCTCTCCAAGGATCCGAAGGCGTCATGGGCCTTGGCCACCCGAAAATCTTCATGGGCCAGCGTATGTCTGCTGTGGGCCTTCCTTGGGCTGGACCAGGTATGCTGAAGTTATGTACCCGTTGGGTATAACCATGTCAGCGAGGTCGGCGTTGGCTATCGGAACTCGCCTACACGAGGCTTTTAACCAAGCCTAGATGCACCGTTGACGGAGGCGCCATCGACGGGTCGGCTGACATAACAAGGGCTGGCTCTCTCTACGGAGTCGGCGCGGCGCCTTATACGCCTACACCGGAGGAAGGATGCTGCCCCGCCGTCCGGCGGGATGGTCCTACTGGGTGCCGTCAGGTGCGCGTCCGCCGACGGATGGTGACTCGCCGGAGTCCACGTCATGGTCATCACTTGTGCGGTGGTCGTCTCACCGTCCAGCTGCACCGTCGACGGATTGCGGCTCACCAACGCTCGCACCGGCGTGAGTCGAGGACGTCGGCATCCGTACTGCAGTTCATGGCTGAGCTGGCTCGGAGGATGGTGGGACGGTTGCAATTTCATGGAGTCGGCAGGTCGACGCGGCGCCGGCGTCACCTAGCTGGCCTATCTCCAAGTTCTATGGCGAGGTAAGCGCTCATTCCGTGCCTCCACGAGCTGGCTTTTAAGCCAACTGACTAGCTTATACGGGTGCGTGCCGTACAGCTGGTCCACTGATCCTTTCATGGGTCTTGTCGCTGGTAGTACCGCTGGCCGGAGTACTCTGGCGCATGACTCTAGCCGGCGCATCGCCGCCTCCACCGGCGACGTCGTCACTCCGCCGCCAGCAGGCAGCGGGATGCGTGCCGGACTGGTTGCTATCCGACGTACAAGCATTATCCTAGCTTCTGCTGAGATGGCCGACCGCCGACTCAGCCATGATATGCATCGTCCACATAGCTAGGTTACGCTCGCGAGACAAGATACCAACTGAGTCCCCTGGGTTGATCGCACCATGGGCTGATCGCACGATGCATACGTACGTGCATGCATGCATGCGCACTGTTCACCAATATGTGGGCATGTCTCTGCTGCTTGCTCACCATCAGTTAGTTTTTATCACGCGGGCAGGGTCGTGGCATCTCTGTGTTGTTCATGTCGGCCGCTCGGCCGCGGAGATGGCCGCAGTCCGGTGCGCGCTAACGGTGGCACAGTCGACGACCTCGGGTGCACGCATTTTAGGGGAGACGTGCCCATCGTCTTTCCCTACTCAATCGACTTCCTCCACTCCGCGAGGCGTACCCCTCGTACTTCCGGCAAAGCTACAAAGTCATCGACGACAATCTAAGCCCAGCGCAACCATGCAAGCTACCTCGACTCCAACCTCTTCAACACCGCTCAAGACCGACGAGGCAAGACGGCGAGGCGGGCATGGCCGGAGCAAAGGCCATGCTATACACGGCGCGTCTACACGCTAGTACACGGACTATACCATTGCCAACACACACCACATCACCAACATGCATGAAGAACGCGAAGCGAAGAACGAAGACGACGACCAAGCAGCTTAATCGGAGGTGTCCCGTGGTTCTATCCGCGGGAGTAATTAAGCGGAAGTTTTCCGAGGCCCCTGGAACCAGGAGACCACAATCGCCTAGTCATGTTGTCCACGCCAGCAGGCCACCACGGAGCGCATTCTTGGATTTAGACTATTAGTCGTGATGATTAATACTGTATCTATTCCCTATTTTTTGTGTACTTGTACACTAGCACGTCCGCAATTTATTTTATTTTTCCCGCGGCGTATGAGAGATGCCTTTTCTTCCTCGTCTACAGAAAAACGCTATTTTCCGTGTCAAACAATCACAAAGCTCTAATCTATAGCAAGTAAATGCTGCTTAACCAATAGCTTAAAATAAAGCAAAGAAGAGGAAGAGTTGGAGCGACGGCATGCCGTGCCCGTGGGTTATACTGATTTTATCTACGCTTTACCAACAGATATTTTACAACTGAATTTTGACACTAGCCGCAATCTAGATACATGTGCCATCTCAAGCCCTCTTTCTCCCTCGCCAGTTACGATGTCGGCGGCTGCACCTATTGCCCAATCAAACTGCAAGGTACCTAAATTAAATCCCAGACCACTCCCAGTAGTGCAACAAGCCGTAGGCCTCAAGGGCCTCTTCGGTTGTTTCCAATTGAGTGAGCAAGACCTTTCCGTGTTATCGAAGCAGAGAAGGGTGGTTCTGAAGAGTATAGCGCATTGTAGATTTGTACTTCGCCGGGAGTGGTTTCTAAATGAGCAGATCAATTTGTTTAGAGGGCGTTCATGGCAGAAGAACTCCAGATGACGTCAGCGTGCGGGGGTCCAGTAATCAGAGCATGATAGCCAAATCTATCGGCCATGCACGACGATGGCAGATTGATTCCTATTGCAAGTGTTCATGGTGGCGGTAGTAAAACAACTCTGGTGCAGATAAAGAACATGGTCGACCAGGCCACAACCCAACGCACATTCATAGACCAATGGTTATGAACGACATGCTTGCTTTAATCGCTTCATGTGTTACTAAATTCCATAGTGAAAATTACTCAGTCTTATCTCACGCAAAAACAAACTCCAGTTAAATAGTTTTAGGAGTGTAGGTATTAACTTCAGAATTTACGAACATGTAGTATGTAGTCCTGAACCTACTTTTTACATTACAGCCTGTACTAAGACGAAGTCTTCAAAATAGAATGATTAGGAGAAGGATGTCCCTAATTTCGTCCCAATTTCTTTTGGTTTCTAGCCAAAAACGCAGAAACGTATGGAATTATTGAGGTGAAAATTACGTACCATTTCATACTCAAATTCCATTTAGATTAATAGAGTGATTGCTGACATTATTTACCGACTAGCCTAGAAGTGGAGAGGTGGCGTTGTGGTACTATCTCTCCGACAGATGCATATGTTGGCAAAGGAGCCGAAGGTTTTTGATGGAGCAAGCTAGGTTCTGTTGAATGTTCTTCGCTCCTGGTTTTTTTTCTCTCTGAATTTTCTACATATGATTTCTTCCTATTTAAAGTCGTTTGGTATTTTATGAGCCTAACCTGAATCTAAGTAAGCTATTCGTGTTATAACTTGCTAAACGGATGTGTTCAGGTTATATAACACCCATACTTTCATCTTCATGTTGTTTGTTTGATTTTATGTTAATTTAGATTTACAGACTTTGTTTTCCACTGTAACACATATGGTTATAAAACGTGATTACACAGCCTTAGCTACCTTTCATACATGGAATCTAGGAAAAAGTAAACAAACTGAAACCTCGAAAAAAACAAGAAATATACCGCTTTGATTTTCATAGGAAATTGCATATAATTGGATAAATTGAAGAAAAATGTGCAAAACATAATGAGTTTCCCTTTCTGGTATTACTTTTTCTCTATTGTTAGTTATCAGTGTTTAAACTGGCTTTAACTAATTTTCCCATGTACTAAAAGATGCAGAAACCAATAAGCAAGTGGAGCTATTTTGTTGCTGATCCAGGATATGGCTACCCCTTTCAGCCTCTATCATGGATAGGGGCACCATTGCCGCTCCGAAGATTATCGAGAGCCAAGTGAACATCAATATTTATATGAAGTCACGGCCAGGTGTATCCAAGACGGGTCAGCCCTATTCTTACCTCTCTCACCCCAGAAATTCCTTAATTCCTTAAGCGTGGTCGTCACCGCGCGCTGTGATGGCACCTGCGGGCGCGCGTTGCCTTTCTTTGGTCTCTGTGTGTGGGCCTATTTTGTTTCCGCCGATGTATGTGGGCCTAGGGTATGTGGTTTGTTAGTGCATTGCCTTTTTCTAGCGGGGACCTGGCAGATGGGCGGTGGACAGGGTGACTCAGACTTCCCACGTGTTCACTCTGGGGCCATCTGGGTGTGTGGTGTCAATTTCTTTTTGCCTGGCGAGTGGACTGTGGTGTTGTGGGCCATGTTTGTCAGTCCCGTGTAATTTGGGTTGGTTGGTCTTTCTTGTGTTATTTCGTGGTGGTGGGGAATCGTTTTCATTGTTTCGCTACTTTGACTAGATCGAGTGGGTCAGATCTTTTGCGGATTTCTCGACAGCGTCTGATTTCTCGGCAGTACGGTGGCGGATTTCTCGGTGGCAGCGTTCTCTCATGCGGCTGCCTGTTCCTGATTCTTTGGCTGCATGGTGGCCGGCCTAATGTTTATTGGGTTTGGTCTCCTTCTGGTTGCTTCTTTAATTTCCTTCTTAATTTGGTTCTTTTTCTTTTTGTATGCTTAGTGTTTGTTTCGTGCTGCCTGGTTGTGCTTTGCTCTTTCGTTTGAATGTTGCTTGGTGTGGATGGTGCTGATTTTGCTTGTCGGCTTTGTCTTTCTGTTGCTGCTAGGTGATTGCATGTGGAGGTGTCTCTGGGTTTTAATGTCCGATTGATTGGTGGTAGCCGGTGGGTTGATTGTTTCTTTAGTCGGCCTGGATAGCCCAGTGGGTTGATTGTTTCTTTAGTCGGCCTGGATAGCTTAGTTTGACGCTTGTGATGAACTGATGGGTGATGTTCCTGGTGGTTTGCGGAGCGGGGAGAAATCCATCTAAAAAAGTCCACATCCGTATGGTTGTGGCCGTCGCGGCCGGTAGACTACGTCGTCGGCGACGTCTCCATGCTCCCTTCCTCTTGAGGTCCCTGGACTGCATCGATGCTAAGCCTCTGCCCTAGCCACGGGTACCGCAACTAGATTTGGTGAACGGTGTTCTGTTGGCCACGGGTACCATTTTGGTGCATCTGTCCCATTTGGATCTTGGCCTGGTTCCATGATTCGACTTTGCTATTTTTTTTCTCACCAGGCTAAGTCATGTTTCCTTCTGCTTATGACCAATAACAACTAATGGAGGTTCCTTCCTACGTACTAACCAGTTACTCCATTTTCGGCAACAGCTTGGAACTGAATATGTAGGTGGTGATGTCTATCACTATTTCGAGCTCTTTCTTATGTGACCCAAGTTGTGCTGAATTATTTCTCAACTATGGCTGAATGTTTCTCTTTTGTGTTTCTAGACTCATATCTTCCTGTGTATTCATTAACTTATTATATGCAGAGGATGGGTGTTTAATGTTAATTAAGCTGGTGGTGCAGGCTATCCGCATTAGATTGTTCTGTGACTTGTAGGATACTATAATTGCCAACTGGGTGTGGTCTGCGAAAAGGTCGGTGTGCCTACACGATTTTAATCATGTCTATTTAAGTTTTGTTGTCCTCATACTCAGTGCCAATTGTTTTCATAGTACTGCCAATCTACCGTTAAGAAGGAAAAAAATCATAATATTCTTATAATTTATTTATAATATTTCCGTGAAAACATGCATGGCTCGTCTATGTGGGACATGGGAAATAGGGACACAACTTTAACTATTCTGTATAATTTTATTTTGTATATTTTGTTACTTGGCCACTACGACGAGCACTTTCTGTGTGAGCTGGTGGACTCATATTACTTTATCATCAAAAGCGTAATGCACTTCTCTACAGATATGTGAAAAAGTATTGCCAATCTATAAAGCCAACACTCAATTGTGATTATATGGGGAGATCCATGTTGAGTTCGGCAATGCTACTACACTCCAAAAGGTATCAGCAAAAGAACCCATGATAGTGCTTTTTTGTCTAAATTCAGCAAAAAGAATCCAGGATATTGATTTTTTGTCTGAATGACCATTAGTCAATTTGCACTTCAAGAATTACCTTATTTGTGTACAAATTCATCTTGACATTGACTGCATTTTCTCTCCTAAAACAGATTATTCGGTAATTCTAGCCTCTCCGTAACAGATTATTTAGGAATTCTAGCCTTCAAGGGTACATATGACTCAGATGTAACATCAATGTCCAACTAGAGATGGCAGCGATTTGGAGAGGGTAAGATACATTATATTCCTGCAACCTTTTGTTCTACTAAGCTAAATCTGAAATACAGGAGATAGTGCCTCTATCTAGATGTACATGCAACTTATTTTCGTCAAGTGTTGCAAAATGAAAGTTATTCTGGAGCAGCCAATTGGAATATTGGGACGTGAAAATATGTACTTAGCAGTGAAGTAAGGTGATCGCGTGGAGTATATGAAAATATGTACTTAACAGTTGATTTTATGAAATAAACTCATTTTTTTGTCTCGATTTCTAACTAGCTCCTCTATCAACTCTATACATATTGCCCGGTGCAAGGCTAGTTGTCCATAGTTATTTCAGGATCCAATGTATATTATGGTAAGTTCGGAACAAGCTATCTGTATGATATTTCTGTTGAGCTATCTATATGATATTTCTATTGCCATGCATGACCGTAGATACTAAATAACTCGGTTGGCTTGGTAAGTTTTTGCCACTATTTATTTTTTGCTGAATTTGCTAACAAACTGTTCTCGTCAAGGTATATTGTACCTGATTTACTGCCTTCAGTTATTCTATACTTTTATTGGGGGAATGAAAAAATGAAAATAATATGTTATTTAACCGGTAGTTTTAAGGATCAGAGGTGCATGTTTTTTATATCATGTCGAGCTATAGCTTTTGACAGTCCTCATGCTAATAAATTTATGGTTGCATGTGGTGCTCCTGATGATACAGTAGAAACCTGTTGTTGGGGATGCTTAAAACGAATGAAGCTTAGTAAGACAAGAATAGTAAGGCGGGAATTTCTTGTCATTCTTTGTAGTACTATTCTACCTTATGGTTCATGCTCCTTCGTGCCTTATGTGTCGTATTGATCAAACGTTTTACTGTTGTAGTTGTTACCTCGAAAGAATTTGAGCTCAGGGATATTTCTTTTGCATCTCATAGATATCATCATGGTTATTCACTTGTCAGCAATTTGTTGTTCCCCCATTATGCTAGCCTTTGCATGTGCGTGTTATGCAAACTACAGCCAACATCCAGCATACAGTATGATGATTGTGTTCAAGTGACAGAATCAAACTTCTGTTCAAAGAGCTCTGCAACTTTTGAATCTAGAAAGCTCGAAATTTATGATATGGATATATATATATATATATATATATATATATATATATATATATATATATATATATATATATATATATATAAAGAGAACAGAAAGAATGTTAACCAAATTGTTTACAAACTGTCAAAGCTATTAACATGTTCAGACTCTGATTACTCGGTATCAAATATATTGGTAGCCGCTGATTTTATTTGAATTAGTTCATTTTCTATGTGTATTTTATACCAAAATTTTGTATATATATTGGTTGTAAATTCTGCTTTATATGCTTGCTCAACTATGGTTTATTGGGAGTCAGGGTAACCAAATAACCAATGCCTTTTGTCATCAATCAGCCTTTTGTTTTGGGTCACCTTATGGTTCCCATGATCACACATCAATACGATTTAGTTGTTGTTGTCATGTAGCTAGCAGGTGATTTCTTGGGTATTTTCCTGTTCTCCTAGGTCTCTTGCGTCAACAAATTTGAAGAAACCGACAACTCTATCCTTATCCTTTGATTTTGTTCCTTCCTAGAATAGTAGTCCTCACAATTATTAATAAGCAATCTGATTGCTTTCAAGTCAAAACAGAGGACGTAGCTGGTGATATTCCATATCACTATTTTTCCAAGACATCATAGAATTTGTCATTAGATTCTGAACTTTCTAATCTTTTGGCTATGTTAGATTTGGATCATTGTTGAAGGACTGTATCTAGGATGAGGTTCTTGAGAATGGTAATAACAAGATAGGAGCACGAGTAAACAATGATGTATTTGCTTCTTTGAATCAACATTTCATTTTTTTGTGAGGTTAGTAGAGTTCTCTACATTGCTCTACTACCAAAATAGTGTAGAGTTCTCTACATTGGTCTACTACCAAAATAATCAATATTGTTGTAGTACATGCTTGATTTCCTTTTTGTTGTTCCCTATTCTCATGGTCTTGTTGTAAACTCTTTTATAGTTCAGTCTTCTGGTTCATTCCTTCCTCTTGATTTTCTAAGGGTGTTAGTACAAGGGTGCTACAAATGTCTTGCTAACTCTTATGGTGGCTTCATTGTGTGTGATGTATTACCCTGGTAGCATCAAGAATGTTAGTGTGGTGAGATGTGCCTCATTTCCCCACCTCCAGAGAAACCAAAGGTTGTTACGTACGTTAGGCAGTGACACAACCAAAACCACCTGCAAGTCATTGTGCTTACCACACAATGTTGAAACGTATTGTAGGCGGCGCGGCGAAGCGCGCCTTTCACCTAGTAGTAATTATATATGTTTGAGACTGATGGCTCTGTGTATGGCGCCCAGAAAAGTGCTAGTGCATGGTTGATGTAGAGCTTGTTGGGAACCCCAAGAGGAAGGTATGATAAGCACAGCAGCAAGTTTCCCTCAATATGAAACCAAGGTTTAGTCGAACCAGGTAGGAGCAAGGAAACATCCCAAAGGTGTTACTAGCTGAGCTTGTGCAGGGCACACTACCGGTGCTAGTAGCAACGTGGAGACCTACACAACACAACCACATAACTTTGTCCCCAACTTGCGATGAGGTTGTCAATCTTACCGTGTTTTACGGAAAACAAAGGATTAAACGTATCGAATGGAAAGAAGTAAAATTTTGCAGAAAGTAAACACAAAGAAGTAAACAGTTTATAGATTGTATGTAAAGAAAAGGACCGGGATCCATAGTTCACTAGAGGTGGCTCTCCTTAAGATAGATAACATGCTGGGTGAACAAATTACAGCGGGGCAATTGACAAACATCGAGATAGCAATACATGCATATACTAATCATCTTGACTCCTTTGAGACTTAATTGGGCATTACAACATTATACATAGACCGCCATCCAACTGCATCTATGACTAATAATCCACCTTTAGGTTATCATCCGAACCCCCTCTAGTATTAAGTTGCAAGCAACAGATTATTGCTTTACGAACTGCGTGTAAAGTAAACAATACGATTGTTCTATGAACAAAGGATTGTTGTTTTCTCCCTAGTAGCAACATCACATCTAGTACCTTAGAGATTTCTGTCACTTCCCCAGATTACCAGAGGCATGAATCCACTATCGAGCATAAGTACT
The DNA here is from genome assembly GCA_916181665.1 of Avena sativa. Taxonomy (NCBI): domain Eukaryota; kingdom Viridiplantae; phylum Streptophyta; class Magnoliopsida; order Poales; family Poaceae; genus Avena; species Avena sativa. The sequence continues at coordinate 186,461,658 of OV702287.1, read as the reverse complement.
AACTCTTGGAGTTTCTAGCATCTACTTGGCCAAGATAGCTACTAACAACGGAAAGCATGCAAGATCACAAATAACAAAGACATGATTGAATCAATAATCAATCTGAAATAGCATCTCAATATCCATCGGATCCCCGCAAACACAACATGCAGAATTAAAAATAGATGATCTTGATCATGAACTGAGCTCACAAGATCTAGACATGAAAGCACAAAGGAGGAGAACCAGCTATCTAGCTACTACATGAATCCGTAGTCCAAGGATGAACTACTCACGCATCATACCGGAGGCTTGCATGGTGATGAAGAAGGCCTCCAGGGTGAATTCCCCTCTCCGGCAGGGTGCCGGGAAGAGCTTCAGATCCCTCCCGATCTAGGGATGGAGATGACGGCGGCTACAGACTCTTTCGTGGATTTTTGATCGGGCACTTAGGGTTTTCGTCCCGAGGGCAATATACAGGCGGAAGGAGAGGCCGAGGGGGTGCCGGGAGCGGCCATACCACCCCCTGGCGCGGGCCAGGCCTGGCCGCGCTGCCAGGTGGTGTGGTGGCTCCCTGGCCTTTCTCCATCTCGTATTCTGGCACTTGATGATATCCGGAAAAATAGGCACTTTGGCTTTTTTCCCGTCCAATTCCGAGAATATTCATTTTCTGACTTTCTTGGATCCAAAAACAGCAGAAAACAGGCAGCTGACACTGTGGCTCTTGTTAATAGGTTAGTCCAAGAAATCATAAGAAAAGTACTCCAAAGCTGGAACAAAACACAAGAAAGTGGATAAAACCAAGCATGGAACATCAAAAATTATAGATACAGTTGCAATGTATCAACATCCCCAAGCTTAACTCCTGCTCGTCCTCGAGTAGGTAAGTGACAAAAAGAAAGAATAATTTTTGAGGTGACATGCACCATCAAAGACTTGATCAAAGTATTTGCAAAACATTCAAAGCTGGGATCATAGTACTTCAATCATAACATGAAAGACAAAGTTCTAGAAATAAGCAAAGAAATTATTTATGCAACATGAAAAGGCACAAACAAAAGATTCATGAATAGCAATGCTTTGCAAGACGTTTGTTTGTTTCACATAAAGAAAACATAGCATAATAGTATTCAGCTTGTCCCTCAATAGAGTAGCAAATATAAATGCATAGGACACCTTCAAAGTTCATAAGAGTGACTAGATACAATAGTCTAAAACAAGCAATATCAAAGTATGCATCAATCAACTAGTCTTGGGACAATGCACATAGAACTAAGAATGGCCACTATGCTCTCAAAGTAGGTGCATAAAGATAGAAGGTGGAGACTCAATATAATGGTGGAAGAAAGGCCTTTTTAAAAGGAAGTAGGGATTCAAGTATCATAAAGAGCTTCCAAAAATTATGGTACTTATAGCTTTCAGCTCTCATTGCCCCTATCATAAGCATATTGAAGTGATTAAGGTTAAAGTGAACAAACTATGGTGTACATGCTTGACGAAGTATAAGTCAGAAATCTCATGTCCCTTGTATACGAGGGCCGCTCCTCATGCTACTCAAGTTTAGTCACCGGTAAGTTCTTGTCATTGTAAGTATATGTGTATCATAGAGAACCGCCAACGGGGTACCCCTTGCCCGATGATACAGAAGAATCCCCATATCAAAATGACAAGGCAAGCAGACAACAAGCATCTCAGCATTCTTCTTATTTACCATGGTAATATGGTGCTTTTTTCTCTCTTTCCTCTTTTCATAATCTCTCTTTTTTTCTCTTTTCTGTTTTTTCTCTTAATATAGGACTCTTTTTTTATAAGTAGAATGCTTCATAGACAGCTCATTATGGTTACGCTGCAGGTTTCCACCATGTCAGCATGGATTAGACCAGCGGCCCAGGCGTTTCTCTAACACATATACATAACTCCATGGACTTTCAAGCTCCTCTTTCATTTCACACTGACGACATCCATATACAAAAGAGCATGATATCAGTTAGGTACAAGTACCAAGTGCAATGTTGAAAGCGTTCCCCATGAAAGCATGGTTCTGCTAATTCCCAACAAATAAGTGCAAGCATATACAACATAGAAGACATAATGGTTCAAGTTTATTAAGGGCAAGAAAAGTAAAGTGTGCCATCAAGTTCGTGAGAGCTTTAATCACTAGTTTTCTCATAACAAGTTTAATTTGGAAGGTAAACAAAAGCATGAATATACTTGGAATAGCATAAGCTAGTAGGTAGGTATGGTGGACTCTTTGGAATAACTTGGTTTAGGGAGTTGGATGCATGAGTGGAACTCATACTTTGTTGTGGAGGCTAGCAAAAGACTGGGAGCGACAAACTAAGAGAGCAATAATGGCCATAATCATGCAGAGCGGCAAAACATCATTGATCAAAGCATAAAGTCATACTACAAGTTGAAAACTAAAGGATCATAAAGGCTACAGTGACTTGAGATAGTCATAACATGGTGTGAGCATGCGCCAAGTCAACCCAACTAAAGCATCAAAGGAGAATACCACTATACTATGCTTTAATATGCTAAAACAACGCATGATTCATCCAAGGCACATTAAGCAATCTCATTTGTTTATAACAAGTCATGCTACAACAAAGAATACTAAGCATAAAGCCAAAACAATATCAAGCATGGCATGACAAAGCATAGGCCACAGTCAAAAACAAGCTCTTTTTACCACAAAAGCATGAACTTTCCTACTCTTTTCCAAACCAAACCAAACTATTTGCAAACCAATGTTTGAAAGAGGGGGTCCAACCAATTTATTCAGAAAACTAAGAAAACCAAGAAAACTAAAAACCAAAATGAAAATGAAAAAGAAGACGCTCCAAGAACAACACAATTGTGCATGAAGCAATAAAAATGAAGCGTTTGGAAGAAACCTGGGATTTTTATTGATGAAGAAGGGGATGCCCAAGGCATCCCCAAGATTTGACTCTTGTACTTCTTGGATATTTCTTGGGGTTACACGCGTGGCATCCCCAAGCTTGAGCTTTAGTCCATGCTTCATCTCGTTACTCATTCCTTCCATACACCTGAAAATTTTCCTTCATACAAAACTTCGCACAATCTTTATTAGCAACATTAGTGCACTTAAAGATAAATAAGTCTTAAGGTTCAGTTCTAACACCAAATAAACTTCCATTAGAACACTAGATACTGTAGCACTTCCCTCAAAAATCTCAATTCCCAAAAGAACTCAAAAAGGAACCAACAAGAAGCAAATGCAGAAAATGGCAGAAATCTGTCAAAACAGATCAGCAGGTAAAGACGAATTTTTTCGAAGATCTTCTGTTGCTCAAATCAAAAAGTGTTGAACTAACGAAAGTTAGATAACAAGCTGGGGAAGAAGCACAAACAATTACAACTCAATCCGACATACAGATCTCTCTCACGAATGTTTACGGTGAAGCACAAAAATCTGTATCAGGACATCAACTTTCCCAATCATTACTTCACTCTCATTAGAGGTTACTCTTGGCACAAAAAGCAAATAAAAAGGATAAGGAGAGGTTATTACAGAGGTAATAAATTCCAAGACTCATCTAAAACTTTTGTGTTATCTCCCAATAAGTACTTTTCTTTAACACCTTTAAGTTAGGCATAAGAAGTAAGAAAAAGGATCAAGTGTTCTCAAATGAAGAAGCATTAAGACCAAATTTTGTTTTCATAGGAGAAGAAAAAGAAATCTTTTCTCTCTTTTTAGGGAAGTGTTCTATACCTTTCTTGAGTGGGAGTTGATATTTAATGGTGCCTTCTTTCATGTCAATGATGGCACCAACAGTTCTAAGAAAAGGTCTTCCCTAAGTAATAGGACAAGAAACATTGCATTCAACATCCAAAACATAGAAATCAGCGGGGACATAGGAATTGTTAACCATAATAAGAACATCATTAAGACTCCCCATGAGTTTCTTTTTAGAATTATCATCAAGTGGGACATTCAAATAAAAATCTTCAAGAGGAGGCAAATCAAGCATATCATAAATCCTTCTAGGCATAATAGAAACACTACTATCAAGATCACATAAAGCTTTATGTTTCATCTTTTCTTCTTTAATCTTCATGAGAGCATCAGTAATGTGTTTTGTAAAGGCCATGTTCATAGCACTAGCATTAGGACTTTTAGCAAGCTTTTGTAGGAACTTAATAACTTCAGAGATATTGCAACCATCAAGATCAAAATCAAATTTATCATCTAAAGTAGTAGAACTATTACTAGCCTCTACACTAGTGGTGGTAATAGTAGAAACACTAATGTTTCTAGCAATTTCATCTTCTCTTTCCCACTTAGCATGTAATTCAGCTAATAGTCTAACATTTTCATCAATTCTTACTTGCATAGCATTGGTAGATGCAAAGGGATTCTCATTAGTTTCAGGTTTAGCAGCCATTTTATTCAAAGTAGTTTGAGCTTCAGCTAAAGATGTTATATTTCTTTCAGCATTAGAGAGTTTTTCCTCAATAGTTTTATTGAAAGCAGTTTGTTTACTAATAAACTCTTTAAGCATAACTTCAAGTTTAGAGGGAGCACCCTTATTATTGTTGTAAGAATTTCCATAAGCATTACCATTGTTGGGAGGATATGGCTTATAATTGTTGTTACCAAAATTACTCCTATAAGCATTATTGCCAAAGTTGTTATTTCTTATGAAGTTCACATCAACTTGCTCTTCTTGAGCAACCAAAGAAGCTAAAGGAACATTATTTGGATCAATATGGGCTTTCCCATTAACAAGCATAGACATAATAATATCAATCTTATCACTCAAGGAGGAGGTTTCCTCAACAGAATTTATCTTCTTACCTTGTGGAGCTATCTTTGTATGCCATTCAGAATAATTAACCATCATATTGTCTAGAAGTTTTGTTGCAACACCCAAAGTGATGGTCATAAAGGTACCTCCAGCAGCAGAATCCAATAGGTTCCTTGAAGAATAGTTCAATCCTACATAAAAAGTTTGGATGATCATCCAAGCAGTCAGTCCATGAGTGGGACAATTCTTTACCAAAGATTTCATTCTTTCCCAAGCTTGAGCAACATGCTCATTATCAAGTTGTTTAAACTTCTTTATTTCACTTCTCATAGATATAATCTTAGCAGGAGGATAGTATTTTCCAATAAAAGCATCTTTGCACTTAGTCCAAGAATCAATACTATTCCTAGTTAAGGAATTCAACCATTCTTTAGCTTTTCCTCTCAAAGAGAAAGGAAACAATTTCAGTTTAATAATATCACCATCTATATCCCTATGCTTTTGCATCTCACAAAGTTCAACAAAGTTATTTAGATGAGAAGCAGCATCTTCATTACCAATACCAGAAAATTGTTCTCTCATAACAAGATTGAGTGAAACAGGTTTTATCTCAAATAAAGTATTTTTAGCCACAGGTGGAGCAATAGGTGTGCTCATAAAATCATTGCTGTTGGTGCTAGTGAAGTCACACAACTTAGTGTTTTCAAGAGTAGTCATTTTTTTGGGTTTTCAAATAAGAAAGCAAACTAGGAAAACTATTTTTTTCTGTTTTTGAATAACAAAACAAGCAAACAAAGCAAAAAGAAACTAAGCAAAACAAAAACAACAAAGTAAAGAGATTGGTTATGAGGGACTCCCCTTGTGAAGATGTCCTTGACTCCCCGGCAACGGCGCCAGAAAAATGTCTTTTAATGGCGTTTAGTTGACGTGGGAGTTTCTTCTTCTTATTCGATCCCCGACAATGGCGCCAAAAAAATGCTTGATGGCTCTGTGTATGGCGCCCAGAAAAGTGCTAATGCGTGGTTGATGTAGAGCTCATTGGGAACCCCAAGAGGAAGGTATGATGAGCATAGGAGCAAGTTTCCCTCTGTATGAAACCAAGGTTTAATCGAACCAGTAGGAGCAAGGAAACACCCCAAAGGTGTTACTAGCTGAGCTTTGGCAGGGCACACTACCGGTGCTAGTAGCAACATGGAGACCTGCACAACAGAACCACAGAACTTTGTCCCCAACTTGCGATGAGGTTGTCAATCTCATCGTGTTTTGCGGAAAACAAAGGATTAAACGTATCGAATGGAAAGAAGTAAATGTTTGCAGAAAGTAAACACAAAGAAGTAAACAGTTTATAGATTGTATGTAAAGAAAAGGACCGGGATCCATAGTTCACTAGAGGTGGCTCTCCTTAAGATAGATAACATGCTGGGTGAAAAAATTACAGCGGGGCAATTGACAAACATCGAGAAAGCAATACATGCATATACTAATCATCTTGACTCCTTTGAGACTTGATTGGGCATTACAACATTATACATAGACCGCCATCCAACTGCATCTATGACTAATAATCCACCTTAAGATTATCATCCGAACCCCCTCCAGTATTAAGTTGCAAGCAACAGATTATTGCTTTACGAACTGCGTGTAAAGTAAACAATACGATTGTTCTGTGAATAAAGGATTGTTGTTTTCTCCCTAGTAGCAACATCACATCTAGTACCTTAGAGATTTCTGTCACTTCCCCAGATTACCAGAGGCATGAACCCACTATCGAGCATAAATACTAACTCTTGGAGTTTCTAGCATCTACTTGGCCAAGATAGCTACTAACAACGGAAAGCATGCAAGATCACAAATAACAAATACATGATTGAATCAATAATCAATCTGAAATAGCATCTCAATATCCATCGGATCCCCGCAAACACAACATGCAGAATTAAAAATAGATGATCTTGATCATGAACGGAGCTCACAAGATCTAGACATGAAAGCACAAAGGAGGAGAACCAGCCATATAGCTACTACATGAATCCGTAGTCCAAGGATGAACTACTCACGCATCATTTCGGAGGCTTGCATGGTGATGAAGAAGGCCTCCAGGGTGAATTCCCCTCTCCGGCAGGGTGCCGGGAAGAGCTTCAGATCCCTCCTGACCTAGGGATGGAGATGACGGCAGCTATAGACTCTTTCGTGGATTTTTGATCGGGCACTTAGGGTTTTCATCCCGAGGGCAATATATAGGCGAAAGGAGAGGCCGAGGGGGTGTCGGGAGCGGCCACACCACCCCCTGGCGTGGGCCAAGCCTGGCCGCGCGGCCAGGTGGTGTGGTGGCTCCCTGGCCCTTCTCCGTCTCGTATTCTGGCACTTGATGACATCCGAAAAAATATGCACTTTGGCTTTTGCCCCGTCCACTTCCGAGAATATTTATTTTCTGACTTTCCTGGAACCAAAAACAGCATAAAACAGGCAGCTGGCACTGTGGCTCTTGTTAATAGGTTAGTCCAAGAAATTATAAGAAAAGTACTCCAAAGTTGGAACAAAACACAAGAAAGTGGATAAAACCAAGCATGGAACATCAAAAGTTATAGATACATTTGCAATGTATCAGAGACATGTCCATAGATGGACTTCAAGTAGTTGGAGCCAGCAAGAACCAGAAGGGCTACATCGATCATCTGCCTAAAAAGTGAGATCACCAACTCTTTCTTGTATGTTGAAGTAAGATTTACGTTGATCAGGGCGCAACACTACTTATTACTACCTCCATTCTAGATTATAAAACGTTTTGGTAGGCTACAAAAATGTCTTACAGTTTGGAACATGTACACAATGTGTGCCTGAATGATATTGAAAAAACATAAAACTCCAAAGTTTGTGATACTCAGTTCAGTTTTATTCGCTCTCATCTTTTCATTAACAGAATGCATACAAGACATATTTGGGATGAATGCTCAAAACCAATTACAATACTGATTAGCAAACCTTAATAATATTTGGGTTTTCAAATCAATTGGAACTCCTTATTCATCATCTGCTGGTCAAAACCAAGTACCTACACTACAGGAATCGAGCGAGGCGCTGATGGCCAGCTGTCCTCGGCGTAGCCTCAATTGGCGGTCGGCACAATCTGTGCCGAGGGCTACCATCGGTGTATCGCCTCGGCGCAGCTGTCTCTCGGTGCACATGCGTTGGCCGTCGGCGTAGCCCTCCGCCATAGGCGTACACGTGGGCCGATGGCAAAAAACCGGCTGTTGGCACAGAGGAGGTGGGTCCCGCCAGCCCGTTAACGACCGTCAGCCGTCTAACGCGGTTATGCCAAGGGTCATGCCGTTGGCATAGACAAGAGCCGCCAGCGTCGAACATCGGTACGCCGAGGGTCATGCCGTCGGCATAGACCAGAGTTGTGAGCCGTCGGCATAGCACCTACCATTTTTCCTAGTCGACCTGTACGCGCACCTGATGTGCCGACGGCAAGGCCGTCGGCGTAGCTCTTGCCAAATTTTTTTATTTAAATTTCGTTTACAGTAGCTGAAATAGCACAAAAATAGCGTACATAAATCAACATCATCACAAGTCAATGTATCAACATCATCACAAATCCATCATCATCCAAACACGATCGTCATCATCATTCAAATACGATCACAAATTAAAGATCATCAAACATGTATCAACATCATCACAAATCCATCAACATCATCCCTACAACTCTGGAGGAGACGGGATGAACCTGAGATCTCCTGTGGTGAAAAGAGGTGACATCTGGCAAGGTTGCCGTACAGTAGAAGCAGCAGAAGAACCACCAGGCGAGGGAGTAGGAGAAGCACCAGCAGAAGGAGTGGGAGAACCACCGGCAGAATAGCCAGCAGAAGGACCATAGATATGAACCGGTGTGATCTCATGCCCACCGATGAGGCATGACCAAAGTGTTGGTTCTCGGAACATCATATTCTCTGCATGTTAGCAACTTGCGAGGCAAAGGAAAGCGGTAACCAATGGTTTATAAAAGAACTTACCGGTGTCGATGTGTAGTATGTCCTAGCGAAACTGTCCCTCGATGGCATCAATGGCACCGAACCCGACATGGGAGGCATGGGTCCTAAATCCATACTCTGTCCAGTTTGCATAGACACCATCATTGCCTACAAGATACTTTAGATGTCAGTTCCTAAAGCATCAAAGTAGGAGAAGTGGTACTTGTATCTGTTTCAAAAATAAAGATTCAAACTTACATTTACGTACTACATGTAGGCCATATCCGCTGCCTAATACTGCTGAAAGGCCACCTGATATTCATCATGAGTGGCATCGTAGGTCACCTCGAACTCAGGCTACAATTTCAAATACAATGAATCTCGTCAGCACTTAGCCATGCAGGAAAGAAAGTCGTAAAGATGATGAAAATGAGGAAAACTTACAACATCTTTGGAGGTGGATCGACAAGGTGATGACTCCAAGTGCACAGATCTTTTATAGCTAGTTTCGAAATAAAGATATCGATCCCACATGGAGCAGAAGTCTGAAGTCTAATAACTCTTGAATTAAATACTGATACGTTGCTAACGTATCTATATTTTTTGATGTTCCATGCTTGGTTTATATCTACTTTCTTATGTTTTGTCCACACTTTGGAGTACTTTTTATACACTTTCTTGGACTAACCTATTAACAAGATGCCATAGTGCCAGTTGCCTGTTTTCTGCTGTTTTTCGTTCCAGGAAAGTCAGAAAATGAATATTCTCGGAATTGGACCACACAAAAGCCAAAGTCGTTATTTTCCCGGAAGACTCACGGAGCCAGAAGGAGAGACGAAGGGGAGCCACAGGGTGGTCACACCACCCCTAGGCGCGGGTCCCCTTGGCCGTGCCAGGGCATGGTGTGGGCCCCCTGGCTGCCCACCAACCTTGCCTCTTCGCCTATAAGATGCCTCCCGATGCAAAAACCCTAAATCGTCGGGCCTCTAGCCATGAAAAGTTCCGCAGTGCCGCCGCCACCGAAGGGGAGATTCGAGAGACAAAAAGTCTCTATTCTGGCACCCTGCCAGGACGGGGAAGTGCCCCCGGAGCCATCTCCATCGATCTTCGCCGCCATCTCCATCGACGTTGCTGATTCCCATGATAAGGAGGGAGTAGTTCTCTCTCGAGGCTAAGGGTTCTACCGATAGCTATGTGTTCATCTCTCTCTATGCATGATCATATTGTGATCATGAGCTTGGTAATCAAGTAGATCTACGTTGCTACTCAAGTGCTTCAATAGATCTCTGCTCTCCCCATGTGTGCACACCATGGTGGAACTTAGGCTAGAGATTTCAAATACTTGTTATGAGTTATATTTGGAGTTGGATGTTTTTATGAAATTGTGGTGTTTGTTTGAACCATCTAGTGCTCAAGGTGACAGTGTCGGGTTTTCTAGATGGGAAAGATGAACTTTGAGGTGTGCTGTTATAGCCCTACCAATGATTAGAGTGTCCAACCGGAGAGTAGTTCAGAGTAGTATCATGAAGATAATATATTTATATGAGAGTGTTCACTAGCGAAACTATGATCCCTAGGCCTTGTCTCTTAGCATTGAAACACCGTTTGCAACTAGATCTGTTTGCTTCCATCTTTATTTCAGTTTGCCTTTAGTCTCTTCCACGCTATCAAGCTATTTTCTGGCACCGTTACCACTTATAATTATCCATACCACTTGTATTTCACTATCTCTTCGCCGAACTAGTGCCCCTATACAACTGACAAGTGTATTGGGTGTGTTGGGGACACAAGAGACTTCTTGTATCTTGATTGCAGGGTTGCTTGAGAGGGGATACCTTTGACCACTTCCTTCCTGAGTTCGATAAACCTTGGGTGATACACTTTAGGGAAAACTTGCTGCTGTTCTACAAACCTCTGCACTTGGAGGCCCAACAACTATCTACAAGAATAGAAGTGCGTAGACATCAAGCTATTTTCTGGCACCGTTGCCGGAGAGGTAAGGTAAAAGGTACTCACATCCTCCGGTGTGAGTTCTCGAAGTTATTTCCTTTAGATTCTGCATTTTTGCCTTATTGTTTCTTGTTTTCACTAGTTAGGCTTAATGGAAAACAACAAAATTAGAGAGCTTTAAAGTATTTATCTTGAGTTAGGACATGAAGTGTTTGAAGATAAAATTAAAAAACCCATGGAACTTTATTTGCATGCTAATATCAATGTTGTTAGTATGAATTCTTTGGACACCATTATTGCTAATGCTATGGAAAAGTCTAAGCTTGGGGAAGCTAGTTTTTATGAAAATGATCTTTTTAGTTCTCCACCTTTGGAAGATAGTTATTCTATTGCTTATGATGATATCAAACCTACAATATATGATGATTACATTAATGAATATGATATTTTTAGTCCACCTACTATTGAGGAGAAAATTAATATGATTACAATATGCCTCCTATATTTGATGATTATGGTGATGAGATTAATAATGATAGCTATTTTGTTGAATTTGCTCCCACTATAATTAATAAGAATGACTATGTTTATGTGGGGAGTATTAATTCGTTCATGCATGTGGCTCATGATAAGAATGTTTTATGTGATAGTTATATTGTTAATTTTATTCATGATGCTACTGAAAATTATTAGGAGAGAGGGAAACATGGTTTTATATATCTCAATAATATTAAGTTTCCCCTCTTTATGTTGAAAGTCTTGAAATTACACTTGTTTTATTTTACTATGCTTGTTGCTTTGTGCTTTATGACTTGTTTCTTTACAAGATTCCTATGCATAGGAAGTGGGTTAGACTTAAATGTGCTTTGAATTTGCTTCTTGATGCTCTCTTTTACTTCAATTCATATTTATTATGTGAGCATCTTCTCAAACTATCATGCCTAACTTAAAGGTGTTAAAGAAAAGTACTTATTGGGAGATAATCCAAAAGTTTTAGTTGAGTCTTGGAAGTTATTACCTCTGTAATAACCGCTCCTTATCATTTTTATTTGCTTTTTGTGCCAAGAGTAACCTCTAATGAGAGAGAAGTAATGCGTGGGAAAGTTGCTGTCCCGAAACAGAATTTTGTGCTTCACTATAAAAATTTGTCTAAAATCTCTGTACGTCCTTTTGAGGCATGAAATTTTTTGCTTCTTTCCCCAGGTTGTTATGTAACTTTCGTTAGTACAACACTCTTTGATTTGAGGAACAGAAGGTCTTCAAAAAACTTCGTCTTTACCTGCTGGTCTGTTTTGACAGATTTCCTCCATTATTTATATTTGCTTCTTGTTGGTTCCTTTTTCAGTTCTTTTGGGGAATTGAGCTTTTTGAGGGAAGTGCTACAGTATCTTGTGTTTTAATGAAAGTTTTATTGGTGTTGAAACTGAACCCAAAGACTTATTATCTTGAGTGCACTAATGTTGCTAATAAAGATTGTGTGAAGTTTTGTATGAAAGAAAAATTTCAGGTCTATGGAAGGAATGAGTAATGAGATGAAGAATGGACTAAAGCTCAAGCTTGGGGATGCCACGCGTGTCACCCCAAGAAATATCCAAGAAGTACAAGCGTCAAAGCTTGGGGATGCCCAAGGCATCCCCTTCTTCATCAATAAAAATCCCAGGTTTCTTCCAAACACTTCATTTTTATTGTTTCATGCATAGTTGTGTTGTTCTTGGAGCGTCTTCGTTTTTGTTTTTGGTTTTAGTTTGCTTGTTTTTCTTAGTTTGCTTTAATAAATTGTTGGACCCCCTCTTTCATACATTGGTTTTCAAATAGTTTGGTTTGGATTGGAAAAGAGTAGGAAAGTTCATGCTTAAGTGGTAAAGAGAGCTTGTTTTTGACTGTGGCCTATGCTTTGTCATGCCATTCTTGATATTGTTTTGGCTTTATGCTTAGTATTCTTTGCTGTAGCATGACCTGTTATAAACAATTGAGATTGCTTAATGTGCCTTGGAAGAATCATGTGTTGTTTTAGCATATTAAAGCATAATATTGTGGTATTCTCCTTTGATGTTTTATTTGGGTTGACTTGGCACATGCTCACACCATGTTATGACTATCCCAAGTCACCATAAGCCTTTATGATCCTTTAGTTTTCAACTTGTAGTATCACTTTATGCTTTGATTAATGATGTTTTGTCGCTCTGCATGATTATGGCCATTATTGCTCTCTTAGTTGGTCGCTCCTAGTCTTTTGCTAGCCTCCATAACCAAGTATGAGTTCCACTCATGCATCTAACTCCTAAAACCAAGTTATTCCAAAGAGTCCACCATACCTACCTATTAGCATTTTCTATTCCAAGTATATTCATGCTTTTATCTACCTTCCGAATTAAACTTGTTATGAGAAAATTAGTGATTAAAGCTCTCACGAACTTGATGGCACACTTTACTTTCTTGCACTTAATAATCTTGAACCATTGTGTCCATCTTTGTTGCGTATATGCTTGCACTTTATAAGTTGAAGTTAGCAGAACCATGTATCATGGGGAACGCTTTCAACATTGCACTTATTATTCCATTGATATCATGATTCTTTTGCTTATGGATCCCGGCGGTGTGAAATAAAAGTGGAACTTGTAAGATCGTGGAGTTTGTATGTGTGTTAGAGAAACGCCTGAGCCGCTAGCCTAAGCCATGCCTAATCATGGTGGAAAGTTGCAGCATCACCATAGTGAGAAATCTATGAAGCATTCTTCTTATAAAAAGAGATAGAGACTGAGAAAAAAGAAAAAAAGATGAGAAAAGAGGAAAGAGAGAAAAAAGCACCATTTTCCCATGGTAAATAAGAAGATTGTTGAGATGCTCATTGTCTGCTTGCCTTGTCATTTTTATTATGGGATAGCTCCTGTATCATGTGCAAGGGGTACCCCGTTGGCGGTTCTCTATGATACATATGTACATACAATGACAAGAGCTTACTTGTGACTGAAGTTGAGTAGCATGAGGTTCGGTACTCGTAAGCAAGGGGCATGAGATTTCAACTTATAACTTGTCAAGCATATCCTGTTAGTTGTGTCACTTTAACCTTAATCACTTGAAGATGCCTATGATAGGGGCAATGAGAGCTGAAAGCTAATAAGTACCATAATTTTTGGAAGCTCTTTATGAGACTTGAATCCCTGCTTCCTTCTATGAAGTCCTTTCTTTTACTTTTATGTTGAGTCTCCACCTTCTACCTTTATGCACCTACTTTGAGAGCATAGTGGCCATTCTTAGTTCTATGTGCATTGTCCCAAGACTTGTTGATTGATGCATAACTTGATATTTCTTATTCTTAAACTACTTGTATCTAGTCACTCTTATGAACTTTGAAGGTGTCCTATGCATTTATGTTTGCTACTCTATGAGGGACAAGCTGAATGCCACTATGCTATGTTTTCTTTATGTGAAACAAACAAAGTCTTGCAAAGAATTGTTATTCATGAATCTTTTGTTTGTATCCTTTCATGTTACAACATAGTTGCTATGTCTTATTATTAGAACTTTATCTTTCATGCTATGTTGAAGTACTATGATCCCAACTATCAATGTTTTACAAATACTTTGATCAAGTTTATGATGGTGCATGTCACCTCAAAAATTATTCTTTCTTTTTATCACTTACCTACTCGAGGATGAGCAAGAGTTAAGCCTGGGGATTTTGATACGTTGCTAACGTATCTATAATTTTTGATGTTCCATGCTTGGTTTATATCTACTTCCTTATGTTTTGTCCACACTTTGGAGTACTTTTTATACACTTTCTTGGACTAACCTATTAACAAGATGCCACAGTGCCAGTTGCCTATTTTCTGCTGTTTTTGGTTCCAGGAAAGTCAGAAAATGAATATTCCTAGAATTGGACTAGACAAAAGCCAAAGTCGTTATTTTCCCGGAAGACTCACGGTGCCAGAAGGAGAGACGAAGGGGGGCCACAGGGTGGCCACACCACCCCTAGGCGCGGGTCCCCTGGCCACGCCAGGGCATGGTGTGGGCCCCCTGGCCGCCCATCGACCTTGCCTCTTTGCCTATAAGATGCCTCCCGATGCAAAAACCCTAAATTGTCCGGCCTCCAGCCACGAAAAGTTCCGCAGCACCGCCGCCACCGAAGGGGATATTCGGGGGACAAAAAGTCTCTTTTCCGGCACCCTGCTAGGACGGGGAAGTGCCCCCAGAGCCATCTCCATCGATCTCCACCGCCATCTCCATCGCCGTTGCTGATTCCCATGATGATGAGGGAGTAGTTCTTCCTCGAGGCTAAGGGCTCTACCGGTAGCTATGTGTTCATCTCTCTCTATGCATGATCTTATTGAGATCATGAGCTTGTAATCTATAGATCTATTCTGCTACTCAAGTACTTTAATGAATCTCTGCTTATCCCCACGTGTGTGAAGTTGATAGTGTGCACTGTGTGACACTTAGGCTAGAGATTACAAATAATTGTTATGAGTTATATTTGGAGTTGGATGTTTATGTGAAATTGTGGTGTTTTTTAGAACCATCTAGAGCTCAAGGTGACAGTGTGGGGTTATCTAGATGGGGAAAGCGAACTTTGAGGAGTGCTGTTATAGCCCTACCATGGATTAGAGTGTCCAACCGGAGAGTAGTTGATAGTTGTATCATGAAAATAATATATTTATATGAGAGTGTTCACTAGCGAAAGTATGATCCCTAGGCCTTGTCTCTTAGCATTGAAACACCGTTTGCAATTAGATCTATTACATGTTTGCTTGCTTCCATCTTTATTTTAGTTTGCCTTTAGTCTCTTCCACGCCATCAAGCTATTTTCTGGCACTGTTACCACTTATAATTATCCATACCACTTTTATTTCACTATCTCTTTGCCGAACTAGTGCACCTATACACCTGACAAGTGTATTGGGTGTGTTGGGGACACAAGAGATTTCTTGTATCTTGATTGCAGGGTTGCTTGAGAGGGGATACCTTTGACCACTTCCTCCCTGAGTTCGATAAACCTTGGGTGATCCACTTAAGGGAAAACTTGTTGCTGTTCTACAAACCTCTACACTTGGACGCCCAAAAAATTTCTACAAGAATAAAAGTGCGTAGACATCAAATACTACAATATAAATGCCAAATAAAGTTCTAAGTAACAAGATAAAATGCGAGTGTTGTGTAAAAATGTGTTTTTGGGTTTTTGGTATAAGAGAACAATAAGTAAAGTAAAACAACTGAACACAGAAAGTAAGTATCGCGTATGTAAAAGAGATTGGAATTGCAATAGGGAAAATGACATTCTCAGGGAGTAGCGGATACACCTCTAGCATTGTAAAGAGCTAAAGTAAAGATTATTATCATGAACATTCTCAACTATGTATGTGTGGGAGGAACTCCGTATTTGGACAAATAGGCAGCAACCACTGCTCACATCATCCTCATAACTACAACAGACAACAATCGACATCAATTGAATTACTGCGCTATTAAGGGACTTAATCCCATAGGACGTATCTCATGGCATGGATAGTGTTCCGTGAGTTTCCTCGGTTCCCAAGTTGATACGTAGGGGGTTCCAACAGCTTTATAGTCACTGTAAGTAATAACACACCTCCGTCTACCAACTAGTAGTTCCCTCTGTTAATTCCCCACAAGAGGAAATATTGAGAGGTCGACTTCTACCAACATCAAGTTGAAGACAATCTAACACATGGTCACAACGATGAATATCATAATAAACTTTATCTTATTTCAATCTCATACTAGGGTTTCTCCATCTCACCAAGAACTAATGATCTACTCAGACTTGGAGGCAATCAAGATCATGGAAATAACAATGGAATCTATCATAGATGAATAATACTTGTATAAATCCACAGTGAGTATGGAAATCACAACAAGATCTAGACAAGATGTAGATGGGATGGATGGATATGGTGGTGATGCAGCGGTTGATGATTAAGATTGATGCCTTAGCCTCCCGGATCTGCGCAGGGCGAAGATGGATCCCCGGTGGACGAGTTCCCACTTCAGATGCCTTCTAGAGGTGAGGTTTCGGCGATTTCTAGTTGTTCTGTATGTTATCTCTGATCCAGTTGCACGGGGTGAAACTATTTGAGGAGCCGGTGGTGGCGCCAACTATACGGCGGGAACTATACGGCCGGGAAATTATTCCCGCCGTGTAGTTGGTCGTTAAACCTTCTGAATGCCTCGATCACTTCGGGTTTTCTTCTGGTGTTATTGATATTTTCCAAATAAACGATTTATGTTGTTTTTGACTCCTTTTCTCCCTAATACAACAGCTCCAAGAATTGTATCCATTGTATCCATCATCTGTCCTGATCCTGGTGAAAATAGACATAAAATGTGCGCGTGAACGCCGTAAAATACTAAGATCCTACAGTTCAAAATAATAATATAAAACATGATGCAATTATGCATTCATCAACTTCCCCAAGCTTAGACTCTTGCTCGTCCCGAGAAAGTTTAGCTTAATGGATGTGATCCTCATATTCATGAAGCTCAGTCGATAAAATAAATGAGACAGTTGCAGCATGTGTTTATCATATACGATACATAGGAATAAGTTCATGAATAGTACCTTACTCGAACCATCTGAATAATATTAGCAGGCTTCCACACCTTAGCATTTAACAGTTTACAAAGGATCACTCTCAATATGATGTAAAAGTATTCAGTTCAACCGAATGAGTTAGCGAGGTAGTCCCAAATGTTTTTGGATTAACATATTCACTTGGGATTTAAAATCTCAAACGCTTGTTTGTCATACTACAATATAGTGGTGTATGCCTATTTGCTCTTTGCACATTCACTCTTTTTCTTTTCTCCTTCTTTATATATATATATATATATATATGTATATATATATATGCTCACACTTTTGTTTAAGTGTTGTGCAAAAGAGCTAGCCATACATTCCACTTCATGTAGGAATTCAATGTTTAACGACATCAATTACCAAATTCCAATTGTATATGAAGCAATATTTATAGCTTGAATATTCTACCTCGTCTTGTTCTCACTCTAATTTGATAGCACTTTTAATTTTACTTCATTCAAGGTTTCTTTTTCAACTGAACTGGTTAGATAATTTTTCTTTCTTTGTAAATCAAACCATGTACTTACAACATATTGACCAAATTATCTTTGTATGTTCCATTAATACCAATGGTGTGGAAGACTCCTATTACTATCATCAAGTGCAAGTAAAATTATATTCAAGCCATTCATATATCCAATAGGACAAGAACAAACTCAATATTGCTCCATATATAAACTCGGAATTTCATATAAGGGATCGACTATTCCTGAAGGGAATTCTAGTGATGCAAACTTTATTTCTAATTTGAACTAATGTAAAACTAAAATAGTAATGTAAAACTTATAAGATAGATTACAAGGTCTTAAATATCACCCCAAGATTGGAATCAAGCCAGGCAGGATCAAATAATCCCTTGCGATTATTTGATACCATGATTATTGTAGATCATTGTGGCGCCATGGCACGCGATATCTTCTCTTCACGGGTCAGCCCGAGGCGGAGGGATTGATTGACAACCTTGAATTCTTTAACACGCATCTTGTAGAAAAGATTATTCCTCTCCAGCACTTTCACTTGTTCTTTAATGAGCTCATTGTTATCTTGAAGGGTTTGTATCGCCTTAAGACTCATAGAAAAACCTGATTTGGTTATCTGCTTAATATCTTCATCAAATTTATCAAGATAAAGTTGCAGCAACCGAAGATGTTTTGGTGTCCCTGGTGTCTACTTGTCCATCTTTTCAATCTTCAGCTCGAGGTCTTTCAACTCCCTCTTCCGACGTTCATTGTCGGTGTCGAGGAACTCCATAGGGACGATCTTGATCTCCTTTCCTTGCTCGCTATTGCTCCCGATCTCCATAGGAACTTCTATCCTTGGCTTTTGTCCCTTGGTTTGTGAGTCCTAACGTATGAATAAGAGGTAGATTGGTTTCTGGAGATTATGATTAGAGAGAGACAAAGGCAGTATATAAGGGGGTCAGAGGTCGGTAAAACTCGCAAGAAACACCAAATTCACGCCCAAGAAAAGAATCTTAACGGAACAGGGAAAGAAATCACGGATTTGGAGAAGTCCTGCCGCGGAACGACCAACTATATGGGCGCGACCCGTATAGCTCCGGCTGTATAGTTGGTTCCAGGAAGATATTTCCAAATATCTCAAGTCCAGGTCGATTAAGTTATCGACTTGGAACCGCCAAACCCGTTTTTTAATCTAAAACAAAAAAGAAATTGAAAAATGTCCGAGAGTTTAATGACCAACTATATGGTGGGAGGACTTTCTCCAGCTGTATAGTCGCGGCCGTATAGTTTCCAGACATCGAAAACAATTTCGCGAAGAGGGTACAGAAGGCTTAACAACCAACTATACGGTGGGAGATTTTTCTCCGACCGTATAGTTGGTAAAAACCTTCAAAAACTTCAGAAAAATACGAGGAATTCAAAGGAAAAAATTTCAGAAGTAAAATGTGTGAAAACAAATCACTTATTTGAGTAAGAACACCTACCTTGCACTTACCGTTTACTTATTCGGGGATGACAAGCTCCTCCAACAACAAAGACTTCTTCTCTTTTGGAGGAATCAACCTTAGTTCATTTAATAATTCTCGTAAATGAAAATCACCAGGACTAAAGTTCCTCTCAATAAGATTGGTGTCTTGCTGGGCAAATATGGACACTGCATCCAATATCTTTATTTCTTACCTCTGCATAATCCGCAACTCAAATTCTTGAAGTAAAAGGATCCAACAGATCAGCCTTGGCTTATGATTTTTCCTCTCAAGGAGTTCTTTTAAACCATCATGATCCGTATAAACTCTTACTTTTGCATCAACTATATAAGAACAAAATTTATTGCAAGAGAAAAATACAGCAAATAAGTTCCCTTTCTTTCTTAGGATAATTATTTTGAGCACTATTGAGAGTTCTACTAGCATGATGTATAATATTAAATATGTGACCTATATGTTGTCCCAGAGTTACTCCTACAGCATCATCACTAGCTTCATATATTAAGTCAAAAATCATATCCCAGATAGGTGGTTTAATGATAGGAGCATGTGATAAAGCACATTTAAGTTTATCAAAGGCTACAAGACATTTATCATCAAAATTAAATCTTACTCCCTTTTGCAGAAGGTTAGTCAAATGTTTAGATATTATAGAGAAATTATTAATGACCCTTCTATAAAAACCCACATGACCAAGGAAACTTCTTATACCTTTTATATGCCTAGGTTGTAGCATTCTCTCTATGGCCTCAACCTTAGCTCTATCCAGTGACTATACCTTATTTGACCATAAAATGGGACTTCTCCCAGTTTAGAACAAGATTGGTTTCTTTGCAACGCTGCAAAACTCTTTTGAGATTATCTAAGCAACTAGTAAACGGAGTTCCATAGACAGAAAAGTCATCCATAAATACTTCCATTATCAGTTCTATAAAATCCGCAAAATAGCAGTCATGCATCTTTGAAAAGTAGCTAGAGCATTACATAAACCAAATGGCATACGACGATAAGCACGTAAATCATAAGGCCTAATGAAAGTTGTTTTAAGTTGGTCATCAGGATGAACAACTATTTGAGAAAAATCAGAGTATCCGTCCAAGTAGAAAAAATGAGTGTGGTTTGCTAACCTCTCTAAAGTTTGATCAATGAATGGTAAAGGATAGTGATCTTTCCTGGTTTCTTTATTCAATTTCCTGAAATCTATACACATCCTATGTCCAACAATAGTTCTAGTAGGTATCAATTCATTGTTTTCATTAGGAACAACAGTAAAACCGCCCTTCTTAGAACATAATGAACAGGACTTACCCATTCACTTTCTTTTACATGATAGATTATACCTGCATCCAATAGGTGTACTATTTCTTTTCTTACCACTTCCTTCATTTTGGGCTTTGGTCGTCTATTAAATTCCACAACTGGTTTAGCACCTTTCTCCGTGAATATTCGATGGACGGTTATCATGGGACTAATGCCCTTCAAATCATCCATTGAGTACCCAAAGGACTTGTGATGCTCCTTAAGTATTTTCATGAGTTCTTCTTCTTTATCTCATGAAAGTTTAGCACTAATAATAACATGAAATTTATTTGTATCATCTAAAAATCTGTATTTAAGATTATCTGGTAGAGTCTTCAATTCTGGGGGTGGTTATTCCTTGTCCCCTCTCTTTTCTAGCTCTTCGAAAGCCTCATTAGTTGGAGGCCCTGTAACGGGAAATGAATCGAATTCACCTTCTAGTTCTTCTAGGGACTTGTCCTCCATAACTATTTCTTCATAATTTGAGTCTTCATTTATTTCTTATTCTTGATCACTAAAGAAGAGAGTTTCCATTTCCTCAATAGTTTCTATTTCTCTTCTTCTTGTATTTGTAGAGGTCTGTCTTTAAATTTGGAAAATTGGAATTATTTTTTCGCTTCCGCAAGCTTAAGAGACATAATCTCCTTTTTGAAATCAACTTTGGCACCTACGTCACTCAAAAAGTTTCTTTCAAATATAATTGGGCAAAGAGTGTTAGTTGGCATATCAACAACTACAAAATCGATAGGAAAGTTTTTTTTGCCAATTGTGACAGTTGCATCTTCAACTACTCCCATTGGAATTCTAAGAGTTTTATTGGCTAACATGATTGTCATATCAGTATTTTCAATTGTAGCCGATTCTATTTCTTCTTTTATTTCTAAATAAAAATCATAAGATATAACATTTACTTCAGTGTCAAGGTTGCATAAACCATAATGCGAGGTTTCCTTAAATATGTAGGGAAGAATAGGCTTACCCACATATTTTACCTTTGTTTTACTTTCAACCTATACGGAAGTCTCTTTATCAAGTTCAACTATGTTACAATGTGCATACATAGCCATAATTGCTTCCTTGGTTACCTCTTTATCATTGGTTTCTTCCAGATGTTCCTCAACTTCTGGCATACTTTCCACTTCCTTCTTCTCCTGTACTGCTTTGACCTGTTCATATTCAAAAATATGCTTCTGTGCAGTGTTAGGGAAAGGTATCTCATATATTGGTTCTAGGGAGGCCAATGTTGCTTTAACTTCTCTTTTCTCCTCAGGTTCAGGTGGTGGATCATACTTGACCACACTACAAGAAATGTGTTATTCTATGACCTTCTCATAGTGACCGTGGACAAAATCGTCATAGAGTTATGACGATTTCGCACCAGATGGTCAAAAGCCATTCTGAAGGTTCAAAATCTTACAAAATTATGACGATTTTGCTTAGGATCGTCATAGTTTCATTAGCTCAAATCGTCATAACCTGACGGATATAGCCTACGACGTTATTTGAATCTCACTATGACGATTTTAAATCGTCATGAGGTCCAAATTAAGATAAGTTAAAATTGGTAGTCAGCCACGTCAGCAATTGCGCCTATGTGTCGTGTCTATGTGTCAGTTTTTTACTACGTGTAATATCCATGTGTTAATATTTGCTTACATGGCGCTGCTTACGTGTCATATATGTTAAACTATAATAGGCAGAAGTAATTTGCGCCTATGTGTCGTGTCTATTTGTCAGTTTTTTACTACGTGTAATATCCGTGTGTTAATATTTGCTTACATGGCGCTGCTTACGTGTCATATATGTTAAACTATAATAGGCAAAAGTTATTTGCGCCTATGTGCCGTGTCTATGTGTCAGTTTTTTACTACGTGTAATATTCGTGTGTTAATATTTGCTTACATGGCACTGCTTACGTGTCATATATGTTAAACTATAATAGGTAGAAGTTATTTGCGCCTATGTGTCGTGTCTATGTGTCAGTTTTTTACTACATGTAATATCCGTGTGTTAATATTTGCTTACATGGCGCTGCTTACGTGTCATATATGTTAAACTATAATAGGCAGAAGTTATTTACAAAAATGAGGACATGTAGGGATTTGAACCCGCGACCTCCCCACCGAATCCGACAAACCATACCACTGCACCAACCAATCTTTCTTGTCATAATACTACAACGACCCATTATATCTATTCAATTGTTGCGCCTGGGCTGATTTCTCTATCGCAATGGGCCTCGGTGGTAAGGGGGTTCATTGTGATGGGCCTTTGTGAGGGAGTAGGTCGCGATGGGCCTCGGTGGGAGCGGCAGATTAGGGCCCGGCCAGCTCTCCTTGTTCAGTTTTTTTGTTTTCTTAATTCTTTTGTAGCTTTTTCATAGTAAGTCCAAAATAATTGTTTTTTGTTTCTATTTTTTTATAAAATTCTGTAGAACATCTTAGGGTATTAATTATAAATACTTTGATTACTTAAAAATAGTGGATTTACTAATCGCATATTAGTCCATTGTAGGGATAATATCATAATTCAAAATATGAGTTTGAAACTAGCGAGTGACTATTCTCGTTTAGGGGTTGAATCTTACTAAAAACTTTCGGTGGATCTCTGAAGAAACATCATATTGTGAGTCTAAAAATGATTTTAAAAAAAATTATAAGCATTAGATCATGTACTTGTAGTTCAAACCGGACTGACTTCCTGCCGGTTCGGCAGGAATTTGTCTTTTTCACCAGGGGTGGACAGAAAGGTTTCAGATCTCTCGGTTGGGACATTGTCCATGTAAGGTGGTTTAATATTTTTGAAAAATGCAATGGTAGCATTGTGAATGATCATTTTGGTGGTTGCTTCACAAAACCCCCGTTTTTTGCGCTCGAAAAATGGAAAATAGATTTTTCGTGCGACGAAATAGAAAATTCCCTCCTTCAACATTGTTCGCCATCCCATGATGCACATGCATGCACAATACGGGCATATTATCACAAACTATGCCCTAATTCTAGCCATAACATTGGTCATTTGACCCGAAAGCCATGAAACCTCGAACATGATAGGTCATTTTGTGAAGGTTTTTTTGAGACATACTCAATTTACCAAGTTTGGTATTTTTCGTTGCAATTATGTCACATAATATGATGCCACGCGAAGGATTTACATTGTTCGGACCGTTTATAAATTTTTTATGCCCATTTCAAACTATGGTCAAAAGGGCGGGAGTGAAGGTTCTTAGCTAGGGTCCGAGCCTCGCTAAACTTGTATTGGATCTCTAAAGAAACATCATATTGTGAGTCTAAAGATGTTTTTTAAAAAAACATTATGAGCATTAGATCATGTACTTGTAGTTCAAACCGGACTGACTTCCTGCCGGTTCGGCAGGAATTTGTCTTTTTCACCAGAGGTGGACGAAAAGGTTTGAGATTTCCTAGTTGGGACATAGTCTATATAAGGTGGTCTAGTATTTTTGAAAAATGCGGTGGTAACATTGTAATGATCATTTTGGTGGTTGCTTCACAAAACCCCCCCGTTTTTTGCGCTCGAAAAATGGAAAATGGATTTTTCGTGCGACAAAATAGAAAATTTCTCTTGAAACATTGTTCGCCATCCCATGATGCACATGCGTGCATAATACGGGCATATTATCACAAACTATGCCCTGATTCTAGCCATAACATTGGTCATTTGACCCGAAAGCCATGAAACCTCGAACATGATAGGTCATTTTGGGAAGGTTTTTTTGAGACATACTCAATTTACCAAGTTTGGTATTCTTCCTTGCAACTATGTCACATAACATGATGCCACACGAAGGATTTACATTGTTTGGACCATTTATGAATTTTTTATGCCCATTTCAAACTATGGTCAAAACGGCGGGAGTGAAGGTTCTTAGCTAGGGTCCGAGCCTCGCTAAACTTGCATTGGATCTCTTAAGAAACAAAAATCATGAGCTTTAGATCATGTACCTATAGTTCAAAACGGACCCACTTTCTACTAGTTCGGTAGGAATTTGTCTTTTTCACCAGGGGTGGACGAAAAGGTTTGAGATTTCCCGGTTGGGACATTGTCCATATAAGGTGGTCTATTATTTTTGAAAAATGCGGTGGTAGCATTGTGAATGAGAATTTTGGTGGTTGTTTCATAAAAACCCCCATTTTTTGTGCTCGGAAAATGGAAAATGGATTTTTTGTGCGATGAAATAGAAAATTTCCTCCTGCAACATTGTTCGCCATTCCATGATGCACATGCGTGCACAATACGGGCATATTATCACAAACTATGCCCTGATTCTAGCCATAACATTGGTCATTTGATCCGGAAGCCATGAAACCTCGTACATGATAGGTCATTTTGTGAAGGTTTTTTTGAGACATACTCAATTTACCAAGTTTGGTATTTTTCCTTGCAACTATGTCATATAACATGATGCCACGCGAAGTATTTACATTGTTCGGACCGTTTATGAATTTTTTATGCCCGTTTCAAATTATGGTCAAAACGGTGGGAGTGAAGGTTCTTAGCTAGGGTCCGAGCCTCGCTAAACTTGCATTGGATCTCTGAAGAAACATCATATTGCGAGTATAAAAATGTTTTTTTTGAAAAATCATGAGCTTTAGATCATGTACTTGTAGTTCAAACCGGACCCACTTCCTACCGATTCGGCTGAAATTTGTCTTTTTCGGTAGGGATGGACGGAAAGGTTTGAGATACCCCGGTCTGGAAATTGTCCATGTAAGATGGTTTATTATTTTTTTCAAATGGGTTGGTACCATTTTAAGTTAGCCCTTTGGTGGTTGCTTCACAAAGCACCGCGATTTTGACACTTGGAATATGGAAATTGAGAGATGCGAGGACAGCCGTTGGATCATACGAGAATGGACAGAAAAGATTGCAATCTGGGGTGTTGACACAGATTGATGACATGGCGAGCCCGCACCTACCTAATCCATGCGTGGACCCACTCTATCGTCTCATCCCGCACCGCACTGGGTCGATGACGAAACCCTCACAACTCACAGCTTCTCCTCCCTCCCCTCCTCCCTCTTGCGCTTTCTTCAACCTCCGTTGCCGCCTAGATCCCGGCCAACTCCGACAACTCCCTGCCCCACCGACCATCTCTCTGGACACCGCGTCCTCCCCTCTCTCTGTTCCACCTCGTGGAATCATAAACCCGCACCTACAACAAAAAACCCTAGTTCGGTATCTTGGCGATTCACAGAGGGGCAGGAGGTCCATTGCGATGGCGGCGACATTCCTGCGTTAGTGGCGCCGGCGGAGAAGGAGGCCGACGCGCAAGAGGAGCCTGGTGTCGGGCTTCTCCATCAGCTCGCATCCCACGGATCTGGCTGTCCCGGGCCCTCCATACCGCCATATTCGGCCGCCCGCACACGTTAAGTTCTTCCCCATCCCCTTCTCTCCGAATCCCCATACCCCTATCTCCCTCTAACTCATGTCTTTCCACCATAGGGACGGCCATCAATGCATCGTTCATGACAAGAGCATCGCCAGATCCCCTCGTCCCGGTCATCGATGGCGGACCTGAGTAGAGGGGCTCCGGTGACGGTGGCCCCGAGGATGGGGGAGCGGGAAGATGAGTGGATGCGGAGGAGGGGTCGCTGCCCAGCTCGTCGTCGTCCTGGTCGACGCCTATCTCGCTGTCCTGCTTGGCCCGACGACACCAACCCACGGCCTAGGTGACCTCCACTACCGCTCCACCTCGCTCCCCACGTCTCAAGATCTACTGGCTAGGTCTTCAAGTCTTCACGATCTAATCATCTTCATGATCTCCATGGTCTAGATAAGTCCCCGGTTCCTCCCTTTTCTCCTCTTCAAATATTCATGATCTAATCCTGTTCTGTTTACTTGCATTATGTGTTGCCTTCATAGAACTTAATAAGGAAAGCTACTCACAGAAAACTAATGGAGTCACATGGTTGATATTGTTACATTGTTCGAGCACAGAATTAGGTGCACTTAGGTGTTCTTGATCGTTTGCAAAGTGTTGCTAGGTAGCTAGCTTTCCTAGCTAATTGTTTTGGGGAAATATGTGTAGGAATGGAAATTTTGAGACCTCTGTATTCAGACTGAGAAATGGATAAGCACCACACCAACTATATCTCATTGATTTACGTAGTAACTCCATCTAACCTGCCTCCAATTTCTTCTCAAGAAAGCCTTTTTCTGTATATGTTTTATCATCTGTCAGAATGTGAAGGCACATAATCTCATATGTGAATAGCATATATGTTGATGAACCATGTGAATAGCTTATGTATTCTACCATTATTATTTTTTAAAGGCAAGGATTGTTTACTTCACCATTGGTTGCGCTTTCTTTACATATTGTTCGGTTGTTCCTAATATTGTGTCTTTTAGTCTTCTTCTTTACCTGGCGACTCCATTTTATGGCTATTTTGGTTGCTTCGTACAGTAACACGAATGGATATATCTCTATAGCTTTCTTAACAAATAGCATGCAAGTCATCATATCTGAACTGTGTCTTCATGAAGATTTGCCCCTCTTTTTTTTGCATAGTTCCAGCAAACCTTGAACTTTGGTTTTTGCTTGACATAACAGTTGGTTGCTGGTCAGTTATAGTATGGATAAATATTTTACTGACATGTGTCTTGACATAACAGTTGGTTGTTGGGGTAGTTCTATACTAACACATAACTCGATGTCTTATTTTGGTGGCTTAGTCAAACTGACTGTTATGTTGTTGTCATCTAAAAGAAACATTCTAGCCCCTAACGGAGTTCATATACATCATTGGAAGGAATTGTTATCATTTGTTGATTCAGTTGCATTTCTTCCATCAACTCCAAATGAAGATCCAAGGCCACGGTGTTGTAGCCCTCGTCCATACGAATCCAAAGAGCCAAAGAACACCTCAATCGGAGCCCACCCGTACCGTACGGCTGTACCACCCTCCGACGGCTTCATTTCATTAAACGAAACAACATTTGTGAAGGCCCAATGGGCATATTCGGCCCCTAGCTTCGACGGTTAGCAAAACTGACCTCCAGATGCCTATTTAAATAGGGGAAAACCCTAGATGAATGGACAAAATCCATCCACGCCCTTGGGGTGGAGCCCTGCCGCTCCTCCCTCTCCATAGCCATCACACACCTCCAAGATCAAGATCTCCTCCAACACCTCCACAAGATCCAAGCAAGGGAAGGAGAAGGATACATCCCCATCTTCACCGCGCGCACCGTTCATCATCATCATCTCCAACGGCGTCTCCACCTCTCCCCCCTTGTTTTAGATCTTGTATTTGTGAGATTAAACATGGTTGTGACTTCATTAATATATTCATCTATGTTTTGTTGTTCATCCATGTGTGAGTGATTGATTAGGTTCTAGGTTGAGGTTTGAGCTAGTGCGCCAAGTTAGAATGTGTTTGTGATCCAAGTATTTAATTACATGATTCGAAGATGAGTTCATGGGATCCCTTGGTCCGGAAGTGTATGTTTTCCTCGCGAGTGACACACGAGAATTATGCATAGTACACACAGTGTGGCAGCCCGATAATCAAGTGGGGAACTTTTATTTGTCCGAGGAATCTCTTGTATATAATGGATCTCCCATATATTTGCCCATCTAGTACTAGTGAGACCAAAGCCTAGAAACCCTCTCTCATTCCATTCAATCCTACAAGTACAACCCCTCTCGTTTACTTTCAGTTTTAGTTTACTTTGTTCTTATTTATCACATTGTTACTAGTTACTTTATATCTCTCTTGTTTACTATTACTCCAGCAACTTATAGTGTAGACTATTTCCAAACACCATTTTGGGTGTGAACGTGGCTGCATTGACAACACAATTGCGGGGTTGTGTGGTTTCCATCTTGCAAAGATCCTTTAGGATCGATCTTTCTAATAAATAGTTGCTGCTACGGGTACTGCAATAACCCAGTTATTGGACGTAGGAACCCAGCTATCACCGCCCAAGTTCAAGCCGGAGATGCCCCCGGTACGACGGCACCACGAACCCCGTGGAGTTCCTGCAACTCTACACCACATGCATAGAAGCAGCCAGGGGAGACGACCGTGTACTGACTAACTAGTTCCCTATGGGCCTGGGACCAGAAGCGTGTTCCTAGCTCCTGAACCTTCTCGAAGAGTCTATCGGCTCATGGTCCGAGCTCTGTGGACTCCTCGTCGCAAAGTTTGGGGAGGAAAACGAGTCCGCGTACACGTGCGAGGACCTCCGAAGGCTACGCCAAGGGCCCGAAGAGACCTTGTGAAGGTACCTGCAACGTTTTGACCAAAGCCTCACCAAGTTCAGCGGAGCCACCGATGCGGAGGTCATCACGGCCTTTGTGGACAGGGTCTCCAACGTGCAAGTACTTGGCAATATCGGCCGCTGCAGGGAGAACCTGTCCACGGTAGACGAGCTCTTCATGGTGGGTTACTGCTGTGCCAAGGCAGAAGCCGAGAATCTGTTTGATCATGGCAAGAAGTGTGAATCAAGCCCCACTAGGCAGCAGAGAAAGGGCGGCATGCAGCAACTCCTCAGGAGAGGAAAATACAACTTTGCCGGCCCACACAAGTACTGTGCCTTCCATTTGAGGCAAGGACATGATCCCGACCAATGCGTCAAGCTCAGGGAGGTCAGGGAGGAGTACGACAGCAGGAGGAGGCGTGAGTAGAGCACCAAGCGCAACAGATCCAGGTGCCCCCAAGACCCCGGACCCGTGGCCCTGGCAGAGGGCCTGGGGGCTGCATGGGCAGCGCAGCCAGAAGACCCTAGCCCCCCATGAGGAGCCCGGAGAGGCAGGGATGGCCCACGTCCTAGGCGCACGCCCCTCTAAAGTGCTCTTCCCCCAAGGTGACCCACCGTCCTCACTCCTCCTCCTGGGTGACGTTTTTGCTCCCCCCGCCAGGGCACCCGGGAAGGGAAACAACTGCTGTTGACGATGATTTCTGCCTATTTTTGATACATTATTCAGTTTTTCTAGGTTTACTTTGCCTAGGTGTTGGCCTCATCCCTATAGTCCATCATGTGGGAGAGGGCTAGGGTGGTAAATATCAATTGATCGCCTCCGCCGACGCTGGGGACCGATGAAGGGAGCTCTGAACTTGTAGACTAGCACCGGTGATAAGTCACCTCGCTCGCGGTTCCCTAGCGCTCAAGGCCCTCGTATGATGTACTAGCGGGACGAGGCGGCGCTGGGAATGCAGCTTAACCAGGACGCACACGTCCCTAGCCGGGACCGCCACAATGTGTGACGCCTACGATCCCCTCCTCGAGAGGGTCACGGGCTGGCACGATCCCCATGACGCTCTCCTCGAGAGGCTCACGGGGTGGATCATGAGGCACTTCCCTCCGGTGGCCCTAAATCGCCAGGGCCTAAAGCGTTGACCTCTAAACTTGTGGCCCATCCCTCGGCCACAAATTACCTCACCCACGGTCCCTGGCACAATAAAAACATCGCTATGATGGCTTGCAAGGCCTGTCCATCGGCAGCTCGAGCTCCTAACGACCTAAAGTATCAAGCTCTAGACTTGCGGCCCATCCCTCGGCCACAAGTTACCTCACCCACGGTTCCTAACACAATAAAAACATCGATATGACGGCTCGCGAGGCCCTGTTCATCCACGGCCCGAGCTCCTAAGGACCTAAAGTGTCAAGCTCTAAACTTGTGACCCGTCCCTCGGCCACAAGTTACCTCACCCACGGTTCCTAACACAATAAAAACATCGCTGTGACAACTCGCGAGACCATGTCCATCCACGGCTCGAGCCCCATAGGACCTAAAGTGTCGAGCTCTGAACTTGCGGCCCATCCCTCGGCCACAAGTTACCTCACCCACGGTTCCTAATATAATGAAAACATCGCTGTGACAGCTCGCGAGGCCCTGTCCATCTGCGGCTCGAGCCCCACAGGACCTAAAGTGTCGAGCTCTGAACCTACAGCCCTTTCCTCGGCCGTAAGTCACCTCACCCATGGTTCCTGGCCATCAAAATACCAAAAAATCCCTATGTCGACAATAGCCTCTCCTTGGGAGGACGGTAGAATGACTTACGAGTCACCGGCCCGTCGTCCGATTAAAAGATTCAGCAGGACGGGCTCTGAAGTTACCACTTGATTTTGGGATACAAGTCACCCCACCTGCAGACACAAATGCTTACACCTCGACAAGAGCATGAACAAGTACGCGCCACAAAAATACATTAGGTCTGGGCCATGGCTGCTATGCCAGTTCACTTTACACAGAGTACAGTCGATAAGGCCCGTCAGGCCAACGGCTGCTACCCCAGAGATAGTTCGTCACTCCCCCCGGCACCAGGCGACCCAGGTGGGGAGCCTCCGTCTTCATCGCCGGAGGACTCAGCGACCTCAAAGATTCTCCCCTCTTCGGTTAGCATGAAGATTGGGAGGAACTCATCGACGCGTTCCTCCACGAGCTGGTTGAACTGCATGACGTCGTTAGGCGGGGTTCCCACGGGGTGTGTCACCTTATCCAGAAGCACCCTCCAGGGAAAGTTGGCATCATACTAGTAGAGGGCGAAGAACATGGGTCGCTATGACCCGCATCATCTTGCAACACTCCTCTAGGTGATACCCATGGTAAAGCACAGCCCTCCCCTCTAGCGCCGTGACCCTGTTGAAGAGCGTTAGGAAGGCACCATCTGTGCTAGCATCGGCGAGGGGTCCGGTGTAGAAATCGGTCATCCCAAAGTCCTGCAGAGTGGCAGCCATGCGTTGGGCGAGTGCCCGGTACATCTTGCACCTATATTTGTCCAATACATAGAGGTCTCGCTCCATCTGGTCGCGAAGATTCCAGCGCTTTTGGAGCTCCTCGTGAGCAGCTCACAGCTCCCTCAGGGCATCTTGGTCAGAAAGGGCCTGGGCCAGCCACTCTTCCGCTGAGTAGAGAGAAGCTTGCAGCTCCTCCCGCCTGTTCACGAAGCGGGACTCCTGGAATTCGGCTTTCCCATGCCATTCCGCCCGACAGGCCTGGCGAAGCTGCAAGAGCACCACCTCGTTGTCCTTCTTCATTTGCTCCCGCTTGGCGGCAACCTTGGCATAGCACCGCTGGACGCGGTCATTAGCGTTCGCACTACGACGATCGACATCAAGCGTGCGCTCCTCGAGTCGTTCCTAGGTCGTAACTAGTTGGGCCTCAAACGCCTCCAGATGGCTCCGCTCTAGCTGAGCTTTGTCCTCGCGAAGCCGGATTGCCTCTTCGTGGAGGGCCACGTCTCGCTCCCTCTGGGCGACTCTCCGGCGATCCTCCTCGGCCTCCTGCTCAGAAAAGGTAAGCGCATGTTTGCGCACGGAGAAGTCCTGGGCGATGCTGGCTAGGCCTCCAGGGTAGGCCTTAGGAGGCGGAGCGTGTCCCTAGACCTACGCAGGGGTCACCCTGGCCTCGTGAGACGCCTCCTCAAGGCCTCGGCCGCTCCCGGACCTCGTGGCCTTGCCACGGTTTCTCCATTGCTCCTAGGCCCGTTCGAGAGCGGCCCGCTCTAGGTGAAGGCGGCGCCAGACCCCGACCAGATGATGCTCCTTTGCTGTGATATCAGTAAGTAACTAGTCGAGCCCGGCATGGGCAGTTGTGATAATGCCCCGCATGTGCCCCGACCGACTCAAGGAGCTACCCTCGGGGGTAGCAGGGCTAGCACACTCGTCCCTGCTACCTCGGGGGCTGCCTCCCGTGAACTCCTCCCTGTCGTCACGGGCTGGCGACGGGTCCCGCCTTGCGCTCCTACTGGGTCGTCGGGGAGGGGAGTCTCATTGTGCCTAGGAGCCACCACCAGATTTGGAAGGCTCTCATCAGTCAAGCTCTCCCCCACTACGTTGAATTCCTAGGCAGACACGGAGGCAAAGCTGCCCCCAACATGCCCCCTGCTTCACCCAAATCGGTCTTCGCTGCCGCTACTTTCCTTTTCCCCTCACGCCTGCAACGATAGAGCGAGGAGTTGTCGTGAGGAAAGAGGCAAGAAAAGAAAGGGAGTTACACGAAGGTGTCTCACCTCTTCCCTCCTTCCCCTACCAAGGACTAATTGGCCCTCCTCGCGCCGGGAGGGAGGAAGGAGGTGATGTCGCCCTGCCTCAGGCGCTTCTCGACTGATAGCGCCGGCACCGGGGTGACCGATGCCTTAGGTTTAGCCCGCTTCCCGCAGACTCCTCTGCTAGGAGAGCCACCAACCCCAGCGCAAGGACATTCCTCAACATCCTCCTCCTCGGAAGTCGACACGTTGTTGATCATCCTCCCGC
Organism: Avena sativa; assembly: GCA_916181665.1. NCBI lineage: Eukaryota > Viridiplantae > Streptophyta > Magnoliopsida > Poales > Poaceae > Avena > Avena sativa. Next base: position 186,428,913 of record OV702287.1, on the reverse strand, counting down.
ACCGCACGCGCCGGAGTGGCTCGGGGGCTTGTCTTGGTCCCTCGTCCTCGTCATCTAGGTGGACTAAGGGACATACCCCCCGGGGCATCGAAGGTGGGAAGACCCTCCTGGGCAGTGCTCGCGCCTCCCACCGAGTACAAGGGACACACGCTCAGTGGAAACTCCTCTGCCACGTCCGTGCCAAGGAGCAGCAGCATGAGGACATGGTGTCCTTGGCGCGGGGCCCCTCGGAGAGTTGGACCGAGTCGAGGTCAGGTAACACGGACCACATAGGACTTCTGTGCTCCCGAAGGGGGGAAATCTATTGCCGCAAGAACTCCCTCACTACCATCGTGCTGGACATCTCTAGGCTCCTCAGACACACCACGCACCTTGAGAGGGGTCCGGGACTCATGCAGGCATCCTCCCGAGCCCAGCCCGGGTTCTCCACCGCTGCCCCAGCAGGAGCACGGAGCGGGGGCAAGCCCGCCCAGGGTCCACCAAGACCCAACTGCGGCGGAATTCTGACGCCACGCCAAGGATGGAGATCGGCAGGAAGTCTCCCTCCTCCCCGATGAAGAATCGAACACCGTCGAGGATGTCCCCTGGTATGAGGACGCGAAGGCTGTAGAAGTGCCGGAACAATGCTACAGAAAGGGCCACCCCAACGAAGGCCTCGCACCAGAACGCGAAAGCGACCAGGAGGGTCATGCTCTGCGGATGAAGGTGGAGGAGCTAGATGCAGTAATGGTCTAGGACGGCCATAAGGAAAGGGGAAAAGGTGGAACTAGGCCAACGGCGATGGAATGGGTGAAGACGGGGGCCGCGGTGGCGACCCACCTGTCTCCCCCAACGTTGGCGCACAACACATGTGAGGCGCCCCACTCGTTCGAGCATGACGCCATCAGCTTGCAGACCTTCTCCAGCCCCTCCTCATTGAGAATCACTACCGGCGGTAGGGCTCCCGCTACCGATGTGGGAAAGCTTGGCACTGCTGAAGTATCGTGGGCTCTCTTGAGCGCCATCACGTGTGTCGTAGAATAAGGAGGAACAATGTCATGAAGAACACTAGCGGATTAGCGGCGGAGGAGGGCAGAAGCCGTCGAGTTCTTGGGGATTTGGGGTTTTTTAGGCAGCCCCTTCCCCGAGGCTAAATAGTGAAATGACGGTTCCTGTACCTGGCGCACGCCATGTCTCGCGTGGGCACGTGGAAGCTACGGGCGATGGCTTCAGAGATCGTGCATCGACATGACCACATAGCTGGGCCCGGCTCCGCCAGTCCCCTTGACCTGTGTAGGGGAACACTTCATAGTATTCTTCCTTCATAGCAGGGAGTTTAAGACCCTGCATGTTAGTATATCAAGGTTCTATCTCTAGTTCATTATTATTAATGCTCTCCATATGAGTGTCTAGGCACAAGGCCTCCGCAGAACAATTATCAATAGTTTTAGCATCATAAAAATCACTACTAGAGTGAGAGGCATCACAAACAAAAGTTGTAGTGTGACTCTCATTGTTAACCTCACCTTTTTGTTCCTCCTTTTCATCGACTAGTGTTTTAATAGCAATGATAGAATCAAAAGTAGGAGTCGAAGGTGTGAGCGGGTGATCAATCCATTCTTCCTCCTTGTGATCCTTTTCCTCTTCGCTCTTTAGTGAGTCGTGCAAAAGGTTATCTTTCTCCGTGGCGGTTTTAGACTGCTTCAAATAATATAATACCAATGCATTATTACTTAAATTATTTTTGCAAAAGAGGAATATGAGGTATACTAAATTAAAAACTCCATCAAGTGCTTCACTTTCAACATCAATAATTCCTAGTCTAAATACCATTTCAGATGCACCTTTGAAAACAAAGTATTCTAGTACTTCCAAACTAGCATAGGATTTATCTCTATTATAATTTGCTAGAGTAGGATTGTTTGAACACTCACATCGAAAACTAAGGTGGTCATCTGTTATACAAATTGTGCAATATGGTCCATCATTAGCACACAACCATAATGAATGCATTTCCAGTTGGTTCAACAATTTTTTTATCAACTCATGTCTAGCAACCATGCTTGATAAACTTGAATCCTTTATCTCCTCCAATTCTTGTATTATCTTGAACAAAATTTATCTCGGAAGACATGATTAGTAGCAACAGTTTTTATGAATTTTTGGTTTTGTAATTTTTTTATTGTTTTCAATATAAAAGAAAGCAGTAAGATAATAGCAACAAACGGAAATGAACTATGTGTGAGTAGATAACCGAACGCTTTGCTCCCCGGCAACGGTGCCAATTTGATGACTGGGTTCCTGCACCAATAACATGGTTATTGCAGTACTTGTAGCAACAAATATTTAAAGAGTTTGTCTCGATGGGAGCTCGGTGAACACGACCCCATAGCCACGTTGTCAATGCGACCACGTCCGCACCCAAACCGTGGTTTGGAAATAGCCTATTCTATAAGTTGCTAGGATAAATGAAATTAAGAAATCTTGTAATAACTACTTCTAGGACTGGAAAAAGTAAAACTGAAAAGAGGTGAATGCAATGAGATGAAATATTAATGCTATGATTCCTCAAGTAATGTTGTGTATACCGGTGTGCATGATAAGTTCTTATGGTATAGCTGTTAACTATAATTGTGGCGGTCGCTCATATACCGTTGTCTCCACCATTGGTAAGTGGCAACTAGACAACTCAATTGTCCACACCCTCTTCGGACATGGGTCATCTCATAAGGTAATAGTGTATTAAGGTAACAAGACCAATCAAGGTAAACCAGAGCAAAGTCATTAAGTTCTATGGACAACCGTACTCCTAAGCAAGTGTGCTAGTCACAAGATATCCCATATGTCACTTTGGGGTCAAGCAATTCGCAACACTATACATATCTATATCATGAGTGATCTTGAGGGAATTCTGGGTGGTGCATCCTAAGCTTCTATTGCCTCCGCAAATCACTTATAGAAAATAGACTATTAGTTCTACCCATGGACTTGTTAGGTACCCATGGAAGAGTATAGACTAATGATAAGTTTTGTGACACTCCATGAATCCCTAGTTAGTTCCTCAACAATGGATAGGATGTCTCCAATAACTAGAATTATATCATGAATAGAACAATGTAAAGAGAAAGCACAAACATATTAATTAACAAGAACACACCACACTTCAATTACTCAAATCATCATAATATTAATAAAAGGGGGTTCAAGCCATGTTAGAACCCATCACGGAGATCATGATGGGGAAGGATGAAGGAGTAGCGGCGATGGAGATGGTGATGATGGCACGGTACGGTGGGGTCGGCGTGGTTATGGTGGCGTCCTCCTTCTCCTCCTCTTCTTGATTGGATGGCTTGATGGTTTTGATGGAGATCTGAATCTTGATGGAGTTGTAGAGGCTATGGAGGTGGCACGACGGCAGGGCACCACAGTGGAGGTGGTAGATGGGATCTAGATCTTGTATGTGGTGTATGATGGCTTCCTCCTCTCTTCTTTGACTCCTCCCTCCTTTATATAGGCCTTGGGATGCCCTAGGATTCCCCCAATGCCGTCATATGACTTAGGGAAGGTTCTAGAGATTCCAGAGGGTGAAATCTCATCGTTTGTGACCTTTTTGGCAACTATACGGCGGGAGCTATTCAGCCGGAATTTTTGCTCCCGTCGTATAGTTGGTCGTTAAACCTTCAGTACTCTTTAGTATTTTGGCCACCATTTCTTCATACGAACTCCATTTTGGGTGTTCTTGGGCTCGTTGAGTTCATATCATCAAGGGCTACAACCCTGTCATCTTGGATCTTTATTTCGAGGAGTTGGAAAATTTTACTTTTCCAACACCTCAAATGGCTAAGTCTGGTTCCTGCAGCCACTCCATACTACGCTCTCTTTGTTCCTTTTGCCTTTGTTTTATCAATAATCATCATCAACACCTACACACATGTCAAAGACAAGGAAGAGGGATAAAATTCTACCTAAACTACTAAATGTGAAAAGCTCATATTACTTGTTTAATAAAAACAAGTAATCATGCATATCAGACATAGCAATAGGTAGATGGAGCATGATATGATAGGCAAACGAGACAATTTATATTGCTAAAAAGTGTTGTATTATCACAGCCATCAACTTCCCCAAGCTATATCTTGCTCGTCCTCGAGCAAAAGGGATCGATAACTTAATGGATGTGATCTTGCTTATCATTGGAAATCAATGCACCGTATCCTTGTTTTTCCTGCAAGCTCAAAGCAAGAGAGCACATTATCATACAAGGCAATATAAGCTCAGTTATATTATTCCAAACCACTGGATATTAGTCAAAAACTTCTATGCCCCATGTCAAAGTTAAATCTAGCTTGCAAGTAAAACTTGTGATCCTTCTATATGCACTTTATTGTATTTTTGTCTTTTTATTTGTATAAGGCAAATATAAACCCGGTTAGTTGTCAATAATAAATAGAAATAGAGTTTTCCAATGATGCCCACTCATGGCATCTATTAAAGTTTCTCAAGTACGAACTTCGATTGTTGAGCTCATAGAAAATATATTTCTTAGTAACGGGACCATGCCAAAAGAGTGGTATATGTTCAATCGAGACTATGTAGGCTAGGAAGCACACTCGTGACCATTACCAAGGTTTCCCTTTTTAGTATAATGATTTCTCATAATGGTCAGAGGAGTATTTTGACTTTTGTTTTTAACGCAAGCCCATGAGAATACCAATGCATACCCAAATATAGCATTTTTGCTACATATGTTGGGCAACTCATAGCCAAACTCCAAGAGTTTCCTCTTTTTGGATTGTGCAAAGGCCAATGGAGTTGTTAGCATCCCATGTTGTGCAACAGTGGCGCAAGACACGCATAAAGCAATATCTCACTTTGATTTCCAAGACAAAATTTTGGCATATGTAATCTCAAAACTTTGAAACATCATTTCCTATTTGACAACTCCTCAGTAAGCATCTATTAAGACCATCATTTTCAACACTATGGGGTCGTGCTACTCCATAACCATTCACTTAAGACAATTCTGAATAGTGACAACTAGCAAGTTTCGAAGAACTTCTTTATTATATTTTTTTTCAAAATGTAGAGAACATGGCAATGTATATTTAGAGGATCACAATATTTTTCACAAGATAGATAAAAGTTGAACAAGGTGCATCGAAGCTATGACTTGTTTCCTATGGGGCCTAACATGAGCAAGTATATCCCTTATATAAATATGAACAAAAACTAAGTTAAGCAAGCATTCAAAAACAGAGGGATACACAATAGCATGAAAACTTTTTAAGATAAAGAACTTTGCACAAGACTCTACACATGCAAAATAACCTCCCCAAGCTAAGAACTTTCCAAGTATCCACCTGAGAAGATCATGAAAACAAAAGACAAAATGCATTTATCAAAAGAGAGTATAAGAAGTGGTTACCTCCCCAAGCTTAAGTTAAAGAAAGGGTGACACACTTTACCGTTGAGGTGCTTTTAACCTCTACTTTGATGGACAAAGAACCTTTGCTTCAATGAATGTTTCGTGATCCGGTGTATGCCTTGCTTAAGAACCTGGTAGGAACAAGACTAGAAAGAAGACAAAATATTTTTGTGTTTTTGAAGACACGGGTTTAGCTCACAAGTGATAAAAATACGAGTCCTACCGAGTCTGTCCATCAACCTAAACACCACGCTTAAGTCAACAAACTAATTCTAGAAGTGCGCTTCTCCTAGATTGTGATGAAGTGTAAGTGAGACAAAATATGAAACACAAGTGTGCAGCCCCTATGTGCTTATTTAAAAGAGGTTTGAGTTGGAAGGTTTTACCAGACACTGATTGTTGAAATGTTGAATTGAAGCAACCAAGTGGATCATGCGAGTGTTTGCATGGTTGGCACTACCGTACACGTCGTCACACAAGGTTCAAGTCCCTGCGAAAATAACACACAAAAATAAAAGACAACGGTTTGGTGTACGAACGAAGTTTGTTCACCCAACTAATGAAAGAAAACATGAACTACTAAAGAGAATTTCAACTTAAGGGATTTCTGAGATAGAACTTTATTGTTTACATATGCTCGGTTTCTCTAAAACATGGGAGAAGCTCGCAGGTGGTGTTTCGAGGTTTTCAGAATAAGAAGGAATAAGAAAGAATGAAATTTTGAGCAATGGTTACCTTCTAGTTGGCGTTTGAGGGCTTTTCCTAACTATACGGCCGCAACTATATGGTCGGACCAAAAAGGTCCCGCCGTATAGTTGGTCGTTAAACTTACAGTAGCTTGAACGTCGAAGGGTAGATGGCATCGATATCTATATGGCTGCAATTATATGTCCGGATCAAAAAGGTCCCGCCATATAGTTGGTCGTTAAACCTTATGTACCCTGGAAAAGAATTTTGACGAAGGCATCGATAACTATACGACCGCAACTATACGGCCGAAATTTTTATTCCCACCGTATAGTTGGTCGTTAAACCTCCTGGAGTCGCCAAAATTTACCTATTTCTTCAAGGATTCTTTCTTAACTTGAAACTTAGCAAAACACCATGTTTTGACAGAAAAATGACAGATTAAATTTTCGACCAACATTTAGCATGTATAAAACAGGATTTAAGTACAACCGAGTTTACGCAACACATAGTAACAATAAATTCTACCTTTCAAAAACTTCAACAAGATTACTCTAATAGCAAGACATGCCAAGAATAAAAGTACCAATGCAACATGAATGCAACTAGACTCAAGACACAAAACTAAGAAAGACACCTAATGACTTCCGGGTTGCCTCCCGGGAAGCGCTCTCTTTAAAGCCATAAAGCTAGGCTAGGATGCTCCATACATTACCTACCTGGATCCCAAGGGATATCGACTCAAGGTGAGGTTGCACATACCAGCTTGGCGCATCTTGAAGTAGAGTTCGGTCAGAGTCATACCCGCTTACGGTGCATCAGCATCATTGTCATTGTATTGGGAACGACAGTACCTAAACAGGTTAGAGAGAGGTGTGGGGACTAGCAGGGAAGCTATCGACAGCGTCCGCTGGCGGGATTGGATACAAGCAAGCGTAGCTGGACACAGGAAGTACCCAGGTTCGGAGCCCTCGTGATGAGGTAAAGCTCCTACTCCTGCCGATCTGACTACGAGTGATACACGGGCTACAACTGCTCCTTGAGCTGTATTCGCTACCTACTGCCTTAAATGCTTTGAGACCAACCCTTTCTACTAAGGCCTTCCCTCTCCTTATATAGGCAGAGAGGCAACGGTCTCAACGGCCAGTCCGGCTGGCGGGCCCCATAGGTGGGTCCCAGCCGGCTGGTCATCTACAGTACTCGGTACAACTACGTCTCATCACAGTACGAGCGGTATGGTCGTCGTGGGCACAGTGAACGCCGTGCGAGCCTGTCATCAACATTGGGCCACTGTTCCCGCGTCACCCCGCAAAGTCTTCGGTATGGCCGAGTAGTTGCCAGTCTTGTCATTGTACCAGGGCGTACCGCACACTGTGCTGCATGTCGCCCTGTCCTCCTGATTGGTTCTGGCTACGGTGCTGTAGCCAGTTGTTTCTCGCCTTTCCGGCTACCGTGAGGTAGCCGGCTTGACTTGCTCCTGTCCGGCTGCTTGTCGCTAGCCGGGCGTGATCCGACTGCCATCGTTCTTGTCTGGTTGGGGTATCCGAAGGTCATACCCCCGACACTAGCCCCTAAGCGCATGTAGATTTCGCCCTTAGGTGAAATGTCTGCGCGCTCCTCATCATTTTGAATTTTCTGGCCGGCTAGTTTTGGCGGTTGCGCTACCCGTGACGTCAGTGCTGACGTCGGCCACGCGCGCACGCGCCATCATTACTCTGCGGCGGACAGCGTAACGTCCCGTTGCACATCGCCTTGGGAACCACCGCCTACCTCTTCGGTTTCTGCTCTGGGATCGTCTACGCGTCCTCTGCCTGCGTGTCGGGAGGATGACCTCCGGATACCCCAACCGGACAAGAACTATGGCAGTCGGATCGCGCCCGGCTGGCTGAGCGTAGCCGGACAAGACAAGTCAAGCCGGCTACCCCGTGGTAGCCAGAGCGGGAAGAAGCAACCGGCTACAGCAGCGTAGCTGGAACCAATCAGGAGGACAGAACAACGTGCATCACAGTGCGCGGTACGCCCTGGTACGACGACAAGACTGACAACTACTCGGCCATACCGAAGAATTTGCGGGGATGACGCGGGAATAGTGGCCCGATGCTGACGACAGGCTCGCACGTCTTTTACTGTGCCCACGACAACCATACCGCCCGTACTCTAATGGGACATAGTTGTACCGGATACTGTAGATGACCAGCCAGCTGGGACCCACCTGTGGGGCCCGCCAGCTGGACTGGCCAGTGAGACCATTGCCTCTTTGCCTATATAAGGAGAGGCAAGGCCTCAGTAGAAAGGGTTGGTCTGTGTGCATTTAAGGCAGTAGCTAGTGAATACAGCTCGAGGAGCCTTGTAGCCTGTATATCGCTCATAGTCAGATCGGCAGGAGTAGGAGTTTTACCTCATCACGAGGGCTCCGAACCTGGGTACTTCCTGCGTCCAGGTACGCTCGCTTGTATCCAATCCCGCCTGCGTACGCCGTTGATAGCTTCCCTGCTAGTCCCCACACCTCTATCTAATCTGCTTAGGTACTGCCGTTCCCAACACAACGACAGTTGGCGCCTACCGTGGGGCTAATGGCTTCGACCGGAGTCATGTTCCGCACGGGACCCCGCACTTCAGCCGGTGAGCACGTGGCGTCCGGCCTCGTGCTCACGCTCGGCAAATTCGACTGCGTCATCGACAATGCTTCCTGCTTTGCTGGAACCTCCTTCCCGAGGAACGGCTCCATCCTACTTTTCGGCGACCTCCCCATCTACGTCGTCACCATCCCGGAACGTTTCCCTAGGGAAATCGTCTCCATCACGGAAGCTGCCACATATGGGCAGCCGCACCTCCGTCGCTTCCTGCGTCGTCGAGGTCATGATGGCCGGCTCCAGCTCTCACCCCCGCTAGCCGCGGGAGCGGGGCACGAACGAGGGCGGAACCTCCGCGCCACCGCAGCCCCGGAACCTGGTGGAGCTGGCGGCAACCCGCAAGCAACTCGAGATCACCCGGTGCGAGTATGACCGTGCGCATGGCTTCACCCTGGCTACGCCGGGGCGGTGAGCTAGGTGGAAGGATGGAGAAGGACGGGGAACCGGATCCCGCGCCGCCCTCAACCGGCCCACCTATAGCACGCCCATCAAGAACCTACGCGCGACGCGAGCCGCAGCAGAAGAGCTGCCCAACTTGGAGGGCCAGGAGCGAGCCCGCTAGCACGCTCGAGTGTAGGAGCTCCTCCGGATCGCGGACGAGCAGGCCGACGCCAACCGGCAGATGCAGGAGGACCCTAGCTACTCCAAGGGGAGCAGGCCACCCGCCAACAGCAAGGGCACGCCTCGCGACATCCAACGGGCATCCTCTCCTCAGCCGGCCAAGGCCCACAGTAAGCGTCGCGGTTTGGGCAGCAAGGGCGAGCCGCACCAGGAGCAAACGGTGAACAACAACCCACCGCCTCCCCCTCCCCAAACTGGAGCGCCAAGACCCGCCGGTTCCCGTCTCTCGGGCCGAGTGGGAGCGCCCAACCTGGATCGCCCGGATGCCCGTGACCGCATCGAGCTCCTCGCTCAGGCGCGTGTTACGGAGGAAGAAAACTCCACCGGACCGGTTTGTTTCGGACCCCGCATCCGGAACGAGCCATTTCCGGATAAGTTCACCCTGCCTAGGGACAGCCCCAAGTATGATAGTAGTATGAAGCCGGAAGACTGGCTAACCGACTACGCCGCGGCAGTCGGCATCGCCCACAGGAATAAGCGCACAGCTGTGCGCTACGTCCCTCTTATGCTAACCGGGTCGGAAAGGACATGGCTCAACATCCTCACACCCAATAGCATCAACGCCTGGCTAGACTTTGAGAAGGTGTTCGTCCGCAACTTCAATGGCATGTACAAGCGTCCGGGACGCCCACGCGACCTGACCTTGTGCGTCCAGGGCGACCGCGATACCGACCGCGAGTACCTCGCAAAGTGGATGGAGCTGCGCAACACTTGCGAGGGCATCCTGGAGAGCCAGGCCAATGGTTTCTTCATTGAGGGATGCCGAGAGGGCACCATGCTTCGTCACCGGCTACTGTGTGACGAGCCGAAAACCATGGCGGAGCTCATGATGGTAGCGGACCAGTACGCCATAGCGGATTCCGCCATGAAGAAGCCCCTCCGAGTAAATGCTGACGGCCGTCCAACTCCTAAGGAGCCGGCTCGTGACCGTCCGAACAATCCGGCTGGAGAAGCCGGATCCTCCAGGCGCCACGGCAACGATAGCCGGTTCCATGGGGACCGCCAGGCCAGACAACAGAACCCTCGCTACCACGCACGATAGGTCAATGCTGTGGAGAGCGCGCCCGACGCACCGGCTAGCGATGCAAGAAGGCAGAAGCCGCGGCTCACCTTCGACCAGATGTTTGAAGGCCCGTGCAAGTGGCATAGCGGTCCCTTCAAACCGGCTACACACACCACCCGAAACTGTAGCTAGACTCGCCAGCTAAAGGACCAGGCAACCAGCAACGTCTTCCCCCGCCCCCTCCTGGTGGACCACCACCACCGGCTAGGGGAGCCGGTAATGATGGCAGTGGCGACAATGGAGGCAACAACAACAATGGTTACCCCTAGCCACACGCCGCCTACCACATCTTCAAGACGGAGCTGGACGACAAGCACAGCCGAAGGTGACGCTCCAAGGAGGTCAACGCCATCATCTCTCCGGTCCCCTAGTACCTGAACTGGTCGAAAAGCTCCATCACCTGGAGCCGAGAAGACCAGCCGGAGCAGCTGCCGACTCCCGGGGGCTACGCCATGGTGCTTGACCCCCTCATGGTCTCCAACAAGCATACCTGCCGCTTCTCGCGCGTCCTCATTGACGGAAGCAGTAGCCTCAACCTCCTCTATCGGTCTTCGCTCGAGAAGCTGGGAATTCGCGAATGCGACCTGCGCCCGACTACCACGACGTTCCATGGCGTACTGCCGGGACCGGCTTGCGCCCCGCTGGGTAAGATCCAGCTGGACGTCATCTTCGGGACCAAGGAAAACTTCCGCCGCAAGCCGATCTGATTCGAGGTGGTAAACCTGACGAGCTCCTACCACGCTCTCCTCGGGCGCCCCGCCCTCGCCAAATTCATGGCCGTCCCCCACTATGCATACCTCAAGACGAAGATGCCAGGAGCAAACGGCGTGATCATCGTTGCCGACTGCTTCAGGTTGTCGATGGAGTGCGCCTCAGCCGGCTCCAAACTGGCAGAGGCCCTCATCATAGCCGAAGAGAAGTGCGTGATCATGCGCAACGTGGCCATGGCCCAGCAAGACATGCCGTCTAGCAGTAAGCCGGCTGGAGAAGGAGATTTCCAGCTGGTAAAGGAGACAAAGAGGATCCTGCTCGACCCCTCTGACCCGACCAAGTTCGTCACCATAGCTGCCACCTTGGACAACAAATAGGAAGGCGCGCTCGTCGACTTCCTCCGTGAGAATCGGGACATCTTCGCATGGTCACCCAAGGATATGCCAGGTGTACCGAGGGAGTTCGCCAAGCACTCACTTCATGTGCGGCCGGATGCTAAGCCGGTCAAGCAACCTCTGCGCCGGTTCACAGAGGAGAAGAGGAAGATTATCGGTGACGAGATCACCCGAATCCTCACAGCCGGGTTCATCATGGAAGTGTACCACCCGGACTGGCTGGCAAACCCAGTCCGGGTGTTGAAGAAGAACACGACCTGGCGCATGTGTATCGACTACACCAGCCTGAACAAGGCGTGCCCGAAAGACCCATTCGCATTTCCCCGTATCGATCAAGTCATCGATTCCACGGCCGGCTGCGATTTGTTGTCTTTTTAGATTGTTATTCCGGTTACAATTAGATCCGGCTAAACCGAGCTGACCAGATAAAAACATCGTTCATCACCCCGTACGAGGCTTTTGCTATGTAACCATGCCTTTCGGTCTAAAGAATGCAGGCGCTACCTACCAGCGCTGCATGCAGAAGTGCTTGCACTCGCAGATCGGCCAAAACATGCATGCTTACGTGGATGATGTGGTCATCAAGACCAAGGAGAAGCGCATCCTCCTCGAAGACCTAGGGGAAACATTTGGCAACCTCCGGCAATACCAGATGAAGCTGAACCCGGAGAAATGTGTCTTCGGAGCCCCATCCGGCCAACTACTCAGTTTCCTCGTATCGCAACGAGGGATCGAGGCGAATCTGGAAAATATCGTGGCCATCAAAAGGATGCAGCCACCTAGGAGCCTGCTTGGAGTCCAGAAGTTCACCGGATGCCTCGCCTCCCTCAGCCGCTTCGTCAGCCGGCTGGGGGAGCAGGCACTCCCGTTGTACCAGCTGATGAAGAAGACGGACAAGTTCTCCTGGACCCCGCAAGACGACGCCGCCTTTCATGACCTCAAGCGCATGCTATCCACAACGCCGGTTCTAGCCACGCCGGCTAGCAAGGGGCCGATGTTGCTCTATATAGCAGCCATCAGTCGGGTCGTCAGCGTCGTCCTGGTGGTGGAGCGCCCCATGGAAGGAAAGGCTCAGCCGGTTCAGCGACCCGTCTACTACCTCAGAGAGGTTCTCTCCGTCTCCAAGCAGAATCACCCCCACTACCAGAAGATGTGTTACAGCATGTACCTGGCATGCAAGAAGATCAAGCACTACTTCCAGGAGCATCCGATTAAGGTCGTGTGTACTGCACCCCTTTCAAAAATCATCGGTAACAAAGACGCCACCGGTCGAGTCGCCAAGTGGGCCATCGAGCTCGCCACCTACTCCATCCAATACGAGCCCCGGCGCACGATCAAGTCACAAGTGCTGGCGGACTTCCTCGTCGACTGGGCCGAGACCCAATACCTCCCACCGGTTCCGGATTCGGACCACTAGAGGATGCACTTCGACGGGTCGAAGATGCTCGAGGGCTTGGGAGCCGGCATCGTGCTCACCTCGCCCAAAGGAGACCGGCTGGAGTATGTCGTGCAGATCCACTTCAAGGCCTCCAACAACGTAGCCGAATATGAGGCACTGGCACACGGCCTCCAGGTAGCCAGAGAGATTGGTGTCAACCGGATCCTTTGCTTCGGCGATTCGGATCTGGTGGTGCAGCAGGTATCCGGAGAGTGGGACACCCGCGATGCGAACATGGCTCTCTACCGGTTCCACATACAGAAGCTCATCGCTTGCTTCGACAGATGTGAATTTCATCACATCCCTCACGTCAACAACGAGGCAGCCGATTCGCTCGCACGAATCGGATCCACCAGGCAGGCGATCCCGCCCGGGGTCTCCTTGGAGCACCTGCGCAAGCCCTCCATCAACCCGCCCCCGAGTCAGATTCCATCATATGGGCAGGGAGCACCCCGGTTGACGGCACGACATATGTAGAGCCGGCAGAACCTCCAAAGAAGAAGGTCCGCACCAACTCCGGCAAGTCGGTACCCTCCGGTTCGCAAGACCCGGGGGCTACCGACTCGTCAAGCGGCTCGGGTGCTGCCGTCCCGGGTACCTCACCCAGACGACCCCCTGACGACCATCAACCGGAGAGCGGAAGCATCCTCGTCATCCGGGAGATACCAACCTGGGCATAGCCCTTCATGAACTACATCGCAAACGGGGAACTTCCAGATGACGAGGTGGAGGCTAGGCAAATCCGGTGCCGCGCGCGCACGTACACCATCATCAACAAAGAATTGTACAAGTGCAGCGTATCCGACATTTTCCAAAGGTGTGTCGATGTGGACATAGGCTACCGGCTGCTCAAGGACATCCACCAGGGCGAGTGCGGGCAGCATGCTTCGTCAAGGGCGATAGTCGCTAAGGCATTTCGCCATGGCTTCTATTGGCTCACCACCCTCGAGGACGCCGAACAGCTAGTCCGTGCATGCAACGGGTGCCAACGCTTTGGGCAGCTTAGGCATATGCCGGCCTCGGTGCTATAGACCATACTGATCACCTGGCCCTTCGCTGTTTGGGGCCTCTACATGGTCGGTCCCTTCAAGTGGGCGCGCGCGGGCATGACCCATCGGCTGGTGGCGGTGGACAAATTTACAAAGTGGATCGAGGCCAAGCCCATCCGGAAGCTGGACAAGGCGACAGTCATCACCTTCTTCACCAACATCATCAACTGGTTCGGCTACCCCAACAGCATCATCACCGACAACGACACGGACTTCGCCAAGGGGGCCTTCGCCCGGTTTTGTAGCAACAAGGGCATCCGGCTGGACCTTGCTTCCATCGCGCACCCACAGTCCAACGGGCAAGTCGAATGGGCAAACGGCTTAGTGCTAGCCAGCATCAAGCCATGCCTCATTGAGCCTTTGGAGCGGTCGCCCGGATGCTGGATCGAGGAGCTTCCGGCTGTGCTATGGATCCTTCGCACCACGCCGAACAGATCAACCGGCTACACCCCATTCTTCCTGGTCTATGGATCGGAAGCCGTCCTCTCTGTGGACATCGAGTTCGACTCTCCGTGCAAGCTCCTCTACAATGAAAAGGCCAACCAGGAGGCGCGAGAAGATGGTGTGGACCTCCTCGAAGAGGCCTGCGAACTGGCATTGTCCAGATCGGCCTTGTACCAGCAGCGCCTACGCCACTACCATTCATGCCGGATCCGCCCTGTCACATTCTGCGTAGGCGACCTGGTCCTCCGACTGGTGTAGGACACGAAGGGCATGCACAAGCTATCACCTCCCTGGGAGGGTCCCTTCATCATCAGCCGAGCGCTTCCCAATGACTCCTACTACCTCATCAACGTGTAGCAGCCGCGCAAGAACAAGATGGACAAGTCGGATGAAGAGATGGAGCGCCCTTGGAACGCGGCCTTGCTCCGCCTGTTTTACACCTAGTCACCAGACAGTGTATGTATCTCGCAAACCCTATGAATGAAAATGCGGACCCCTACGAGATACTCGGGGGCTCCTTGCTAGAAATCTGTGTGCATCCATTTTCTGGTTCAGTTTTTCTGGCTCTGGCAATCCCTACCCGCGGGCTTGCCGGCTGGCCTGGCCTGCTAAATCTGCAAACCGGCTGAGTAATGTGCGGCGATGTCAGAGGCCCACTCTTCGTCTCATCTACAGACCGCAACCCGGATGTCCGGCTAGAAAGAGCAAAAGCCCGAGGCATCCCACATGAAAAACAGGGAGGCGACAGATCGGGCGTCCCAGCCTCGCAACTAGCTTAAGACAATCCGGCTGCTAAGCCGTTAGTACCGTGCGCAATGTACTGTCAGCTCCCTTCGATTCCGGCTACAAACCACAAACCGGCTGCCCGACAAGGACGCAGCGAAAGTAGCAGAGCGCACGGGAAAATGACTAAGTGTCCAGAAAGACACGAGCTAGTTTTCAAAAAACAAATCCGCCTTCCGGCTATAGTTTGGCAGACTAACCTATTAACGGGTGAGAATGTATGTATGCGTGTATATTTTGCATGACTATTTTGAGTCGGAGTCCAGGAAGAAAAGAAGAAGAAGATTCGAAGTTCTTGCCTTCATCAAGTGCTCTGAATCTCGGGGGCTACACCCACTGGGTGCGCTCGCGCACCCCTAGTGGAATCTTGTAGTTTCCTAACCGGCTAAGGGTGTTTAGCCAGATATTTGGAGCCCAGGTGAGGGCAAGGGCAGGAGCAGAAGAAAGAAGAAGATTCGAAGTACCTGGCTGCGCCAGCTACTCCGAATCTCGGGGGCTACACCCAGTGGGGGCGCTGGCACGCCCCCACTGGAATGGAAGTTCCCCCGGCTGCGGGTGTTCAGCCGGCGGAAGTAACCGACTAAGACGTGTCTAGTCGGATGAAGCTAGAAGACTTAAGGAAAGAAAGAAGATTCGAAGTACCTGGCTGCGCCAACTACTCCAAATCTCGAGGGCTACACCCAGTCGGTGCCGCTGGTGCGCCCCCACTGGAATTGCAGTTCCCCCGGCTAAAGGTGTTCAGCCAAGCGAAGTCAGCCGGACAAAGTCAGTCGGCGAAATATTGAAAGGACATGAAAAAAGCACAAGTTGATAACAAACCAAATTAGTTCAGATTGACATCAAAAGAAAAGGGGAGACGAAGCTCCCATAAGTTTACCCGGCGCCATAAGAAGCCGATACAGACAAATAAGTTTCAAGCCAAACAGGATAAACAAATATACCTAGCATCCCGGGGTCATAACTAAACGACGCGGCCCTTGCCGTGCGGAGCGCCTTGGCTGGCAGCATTCTCAGGCGGCAGAGGAGGCATGACTGTCGATCTGGTTCCGGCGTCGCCACCAGCCGGCTGTGTCGAGGCTTCCACATCCGGAGTGCCGACGGACTCCGAGTCGGTGAGCACCTCATCGGTGTCCACGTAGTCGGCAATCTTGATGGCGGAGGCCCGGAGCTCCGGATGGGCCTGGTGGATGGCGGCAAGGTCGGCGCCGATGCGGAAACCCCCGTCGATCTTCTCGACATGGGCGTCCTTGTACTAGGAGAGCATGAGGGCCCAAGCCATCTCCGCTTCGGCTCGCGCCACCAAGTCCCGCAGCCGGTCAACGGTAGCCGGCACATCCCCCACCTTGGCGGCCAGCTGCGCCATCATCTCCAGAATCGGAGCGTCAGGCCAGAGGAAGGAGAAGATGTCTTGGCAAAGCTTGGCAGCCTCCTCACCAAGAAGGACAACCAGCTCCTGGGCCGTCGGCTGTTCTCCTAGCTAGTTCTCCTGTAGCCGGTTGTAGGCCAGCAGGTCTACACCGGGATAAAAGGCTGTCAGAAAAAAGAAAGTCAGATCCAGCTACCGGATCTGGAAAGACGAGGGGAGTCGGAAAAGGAACTTACCCTTGGCCGTGTGCCCGACCTGCATCAGCTCTTCCACCAGGGTCTTCTCCTTCGCCGTCAGCCGCTTAACTTCCTTCTCTTGGTCCTTGTTCTGGGCCTCGAGAAGGTTGAAAGCGTCGGTCCGGCTAGCGAGGGAGGCGTCGTCCTCCTTCACGGTGGCCTCCAGAGCATCCACCTTGGCATGCCAGTCCTTATTCTGCAGCCAGAGCGTAGAATTGGACTTGCTCAGCCGGTTGTTCGCCTTCTTCAGGCGATCGATCTCCCGCTGAGCGCACACAAGGATAGCTGCGACAAAACCGGCTATCGGCAAAAAAAGATGATTTCGGATAAAGCGAACTTACTGTGCGAGGTACCGTTGGTAGCAGCAACTGTCTGCTCCAAGGATCGGTTGCCGCCGACTGCGGCCTCGAGCACCCAAATCTCCTTCACCGCCAGCTTGAGGGTGGCAGCGAGATCCGTCAGCACGGTGGCAGAGGAGGCGTTGTCGTCCACGGCGTTGTCGACCAGTGACTCCTTCGCTGCAACCACCGCCGTCCTCCATTCCTCCCTCAGCTCATCCTCGGAGTTGTCGGCACCGACAACCACGAGTTCTTTACCGACGGCCGCCCTCTGCGTCCCCGTAGAAGAGCCGTCCCTGCTCTGCAAGGTGGCCACAACCGTTTCCGGCTGGACCACTATAGCTGGCGAAGGATCCCCTCCTCTGGCTGGGGCAGCCGGTTCAGCCCGAGGCGGTGGTGGAGGCGGCGCCTCGGAAGAAGGAGGGGCAGAGGTAGATGCGGACGGCGATCTAGTCGGTGTCCTCGTCGGGCTCGCGGCGCCGAAGGAGACTAGCGTGCTGAGCAAACAAAAAGGCAAAAATCAAATAAGCCAAAGACAGATAAGAAGCACAAGGAACGAAAGACAGCAAAAACTCTCAGAAGAAGACTTACCCCTGTACCACCAGGGGCAGCCCTTTCTTCCGGCTGAGGCGACTTGGAGGAAGGGCGCCGGTCCGGCTCCGCTTGGGGGCCGGCTCTTCCACGGCAGGCCGGCTGGCGCTGGAACTGCTGGAGCCACTCCCGCCATCGCCGGACCGGCTGGAGTTGCCATCCGTCGCACGACGCCGAGACGGATCGGGAGCCGGCACAACCTCCTCCTCCTCGACGACCTCCGTGTGAGGATCGGCGGCCGGCTCGTCGTTCGAGCTAGGGAAGACGTCCCCGTCCCTATCAGACTCCTCGCCAGACCGGCGAGCGCTGGCTCGGGCAAGTCGGGCGTGAAGTTATGAAGAGGGGTCCCGCCCTCCTCACGAAGGATGCAAGGGAACATGTGCCAGAAGAGAAAAAAAGGTAAGCAGGTCAGTCAGATGACAGAAAAAGAAAAGCAAGAAAAATTCCGGCTAGAAGGACTTACCCGGGGCACGCGGTTGTCGCGGCAGTAAGGGCCAGCCCAAATTTCCAGCCTTCTGGAAGCCGCTCCTTCGTGATGGTCCACACCCACTCCTTCAGGTTGTGGACATCCAGCTGAGGGTCATGTCCAGGCCAGTTAGGCCGGCAGTGACGAGGGACTGCATGCGCTGCAGTATCGCATCCGACTCCGCCTTCTCACCGTGGATCTTCAGATCCTAGTGCTGCCGGCTGGAATCCATGTCCTAGAACGCCGGCAAGTTGATCCGGTCTTCGGCGGTGAGGTTGCAGACGTAGAAGTACGACTGTTGCCACAGCCGTACCGTGTCGTGCAGCCAGAACTTGGGGTAGCCGGTCTGCGTGCGAGAGTAAATGGAGGCGCCGCTGCACGCGACTAGCGGCCCCTTGGTGAATCGAACTTGTGGCCATACTCGGAAGAGCTGGTAGAAGAGCTCGAGATCCGGCTAGATCCTGAGGTAGCCTTCATAGAAGGCTGCGAAGTGCGTCAACGTCCCAATGGCGTTGGCGCCCAGATGGTGGAGGCGGAGGTCGAAGAAGGCGAGGAAAGTGAGGAAGAACGGGTGCACGGGCAGCGCAAACCCGCAAGCCAGGTGCGAGAGGAAGACGACCCGTTCCCCCTCCGCTAGCTGTGGCGACTCCTCCCTCGCCGGTGCGAGCCGCACCTCCACCTCCTCCTCTGACGGCAGGACACGGGTCGCTCAGTACTTTTGGATGTCCTCCTCCGTAATAGAGAAGCCGCACCATGCTCCGCGTTTGGCTGCCATCGCCGGTTCGCTGGGAGGTGCTGTGATGGAAGAGTGGCCGTGGCTCGTACCACCGACGACGCTAACGGGCGGCGCGCCGGACTACAGTGGCGGTGGCGGAGCGAGGCGGTGCGAGGAATACAAGGGCGCAAAGAAGAGAAGAGGAAAGCAACTGGGAGCGGAGGAAGCGAAGGGAGGAACCGTCGTCTCCCAGGCGCCCCTTTAAAGGTCCGGAAGGGAAACCGTCCGCGGCGCCGCGCGGCACCCATCGGGGCGCACCCCACTCCAACCGCTGCTCCAGATCCCGTGTGCAGATGCGGGGCGCGCAGAAGATCCCGGAGCAAGGACCGAAGAGCCAGGCAGCAGTTTCCCGAGGCGACGTGCGACAGGACGTTTTGCTGCCCGCCGCAGAGTAATGATGCCCTTGCGCGCGTGGCTGGTGTCAGCACTGACGTCACGGGTAGCGCAACCGCCAGGCGTAGCCAGCCAGAAATTCAAAACAAAGAGGGAGCGCGTGCACATTTCACCTAAGGGTGAAATCTACGCGCGCTCGGGGGCTAGTGTTGGGGGGATGACCTCCGGATACCCCAACCGGACAAGAACTATGGCAGTCAGATCGCGCCCAGCTGGCTGAGCGCAGCCGGTCAAGACAAGTCAAGTCGGCTACCACGCGGTAGCCGGAGCAGGAAGAAGCAACCGACTATAGCAGCGTAGCCGGAACCAATCAAGAGGACAGAGCAACGTGCAACACAGTGCGCGGTACGCCCTGGTACGACGACAAGACTAGCAACTACTTGGCCATACCGAAGACTTTGCGGGGATGACGCGGGAACAGTGGCCCGATGCTGACGACAGGCTCGCACGGTGTTCACTGTGCCCATGACAACCATACCGCTCGTACTCTGATGGGACATAGTTGTACCGGATACTGTAGATGACCAGCTGGCTGGGACCCACCTGTGGGGCCTGCCAGCCAGACTGGCCAGTGAGACCGTTGCCTCTCTGCCTATATAAGGAGAGGCAAGGCCTTAGTAGAAAGGGTTGGTCTGTGTGCATTTAAGGCAGTAGCTAGAGAATATAGCTCGAGGATCCTTGTAGCCCGTATATCGCTCATAGTCAGATCGGCAGGAGTAGGAGTTTTACCTCATCACGAGGGCTCCAAACCTGGGTACTTCCTGCGTCCAGCTACGCTCGCTTGTATCCAATCCTGCCTGCAGACGCCGTTGATAGCTTCCCTGCTAGTCCCCGCACCTCTATCTAACCTGCTTAGGTACTGCCGTTCCCAACACAACGACACTGGGCAAAGGATCCTGCACTTTGCGGAGGGCGGGGAGCGCCTGGGTGAGCGCCACATGGCACCGCGGACGGTTCCACTTCCGGGACTTTAAAGGGATGCCCAGGGGGAGCGGTTTGTCCCCTCGCTCACTGCTTCCTCATTCTTCTCTTGTGCGCCTACCTTCCTCGCATCGCCTCGCTTCGGCACCGTCACTGTAGTCCGCCGTGCCGCCCGTTTAATGTCGTCGGCGGTACGGGCCACCGTCACTCTTCCGCCACAGCACCTCCCAGCGAACCGGCGATGGCAGCCGAGCGCGGAGCATGGTGCGGCTCCTACGTTACGGATGAGCACATCCAGAACTATCGGGCGACCCGCGTCTTGCCGCCGGAGGAGGAGGTGGAGGTGCGGCTCGCGCCGGCGGGGGAGGAGTCGCCGCAGCCGGCGGAGGGGGAGCGAGTCATCTTCCTGTCACATCTGGCCCGCGACTTCACGCTGTCGATGCACCCGTTCTTCCTCAAATTTCTCGCCTTCTTCGACCTCTGCCTCCTCCACCTGGGCGCCAATGCCATCGGGACGCTAGCGCACTTTGTAGCTTTTTGTGAAAGCTACCTCGGGATCCAGCCGGATCTCGGTCTCTTCTGCCTGCTCTTCCGAGTCCGGCCGCAGGTTCAATTCACCAAGGGGCCGCTGGTCACGTGCGGCGGCGCCTCCATCTACTCCCGCATGCAGACCGGCTACCCCAATTTCTGGCTGCACGACACGATACGGCTGTGGCAACAGTCGTACTTCTATGTCCGCAACCTCACCGCCGAGGACCGGATCAACTTGCCGGTGTTCCAGGACGTGGAGTCCAGCCGGTTGCAGTGGGATCTGAAGGTCTACAGCGAGAAGACGAAGTCGGATGCGATGCTGCAACGCATGCGCGCACTCGTCACCGCCGGTCTGACTGGCCTAGACATCACCCTTAGCTAGATGTCCAGGCTGATGATGCCACTGCAGCAGTGGGCACACGAGATGTGCTTCTATTCCGGCCGGCTGGACCTGACCCGGCTGTCCCGCCGTGATCCCTAGTACCACAACCTGAAGGAGTGGGTGTGGACCATCACAAAGGAGCGTCTGCCGGAAGGCTGGAAGTTCGGGCTGGCCCCTTATAGCCGTGACAACCGTGCGCCCCGGGTAAGCCTTGCTAACCGGCTTTTCTTTTGTGCTTCTTGCCATTTTTCCATCCAACTAATCTGCTTGTTTCTTCTGTCCTTGGTAGATCTTCCCTTATATCCTCCGAGAGGAGGGCGAGACCCCTCTTCAGAGCTTCACGCCCGACTTGCCCGAGTCGCGTGCTCGTCGATCCGACGAGGAGTCTGATGGGGACGGTGACGTCTTCCCCAGCCAAAATGATGAACCAGCCTCCGATCCTCACGCGGAGGTCGACGAGGAGGAGGAGGCTGCACCGGCTCCCGAGCCATCACGGCGCCGCACGACGGATGACGACTCCAGCTGGTCCGGCGCTGGTGGGAGCAACTCCAGCCAGTCAGGTGGCGGCGGAGGTGGATCCATCCGGTCTAGCGCCAGCCGGCCTGCCGCTAAGGAGTCGGCCCCCAAGAGGAGCCGGACCGGCACCCTTCCCCCGAGCCGCCTCGGTCGCAAGAAGGGGATGCCTCCTGTGGTGCAGGGGTAAGTTTTCTGTTCTTAGCGTTTTTGCTGTCTTCCACTCTGTTTGTTTTTCTTGTCTATCTTTGGCTTATTTGCCTATTGTGTTTTCCCTTCCTTTTGCCGCTCAGCACGCTGGTCTCCTTCGGTGCTGCGAGCCCGACGCGGACACCGACTAGGTCGCCGCCCCACGCGCCGCCCGCGTCTGCCTCCGCCCCTCCTTCTTTCGAGGCACCGCCTCCGCCACCGCCTCGAGCTGAAACGGCTGCAACAGCCGGAACGGGCGCCCCCGCCAGCTACGATGGTCTAACTGGAAACGGTTGTGACCATCTCACAAAGCGGGGGTAGCTCTCCTGCGGGGGCGCGGAGGGCCGCTGCCAGCGAGGAGCTCGTGGTTGTCGACGATGACAACTCCGACGACGAGCCAGGGGAGGAGTGGAGGACGGCGGTGGCCATGGTGAAGGAGTCGTTAGTTGCCAACGCGGTTGATGATGACGCCTCTTATGTCGCCTTGCTGACGGACCTTGCCGCCAGCCTCAAGCTGGCGGTGAAAGAGATCTGGCTGCTCGAGGCCTCCGCCGGCGGCAACCGGTCCCTGGAGCAGAAGGTTGCTGCTGCCAACGGGACGTCACAGAGTAAGTTCCCTGATCCGGAATCTTTTTTTTGCTGATAGTCGGTTTTTGCAGCCATCATGGTGTGCGCTCAGCGGGAGGTTGATCGCCTGAAGAAGGCGAACGACCGGCTGAGCAAGTCGAATTCTGCGCTTCGACTAAAGAATAAAGACTGGCACACCAAGGTGGATGCTCTGGAGGCCACCGCCAAGGAGCGCGACGCCACCCTCGCCAGCCGGGCCGAAGCCTTCACCCTTCTCGAGGCCCAGAGCAAGGACCAGGAGAAGGAGGTTAAACGGCTGACGGTCCGGAAGAAGGCCCTGGTGGAGCAGCTGGTGCAGGTCGGGCATACGGCCAAGGGTAAGTTCCCTTTACAACTTCCTCGTCTTTCCGGATCTGGTAGCCGGATCTGACGTTCTTTTTCTGACAGCTTTTTATCCCAGTGTAGACCTGCTGGCGTACAACCGGCTGCAGGAGAGCAGCCGACGGGCCAGGAGCTGGTTGTCCTTCTCGGCGAGGAGGCTGCCAAGCTTCGCCAGACAGTGCAGGCCATCTTCTCCTTCCTGTGGCCGGATGCTCCGGTTCCGGAGACGATGGCTCAGCTGGTCACCAAAGTGGCGGACGTGCCGGCTATCGTCGACCGGCTGAGGGACCTGGCGGCGCGAGCCGGGGCAGAGATGACCTTGGCCCTCATGCTCTCTTGGTACAAGGACACCCGTGTCGAGAAGATCGACGGGGGCTTCCGTGGTGGCGCCGACCTTGCTGCCATCCGCCAGGCCCATCCGGAGCTTCGGGCCTCCGCCATCAAGATTGCCGATTATGTGGACATCGACGAGGTTCTCACCGACTCGTAGTTCACCGGCACTCTGGATGCGGAAGCTTTGCTGCAACCGGCTAGTGGGGACGCCCGAACCGGATCAGCCGCCGCGCCTCCTCCGCCTCCCAAGACTGCCGCCAGCCAGGGCGCTCCGCACGGCAAGAGCCCTGCCGCTTAGTTATGACCCCGGGATGCCGGGTGTATTTGTTTATCTTGCTTTGTTTGAAACCTTGTTATCTGTGTCGGTTGCTTCTAGCGCCGGGTGAACTCATGGGAGCTTCGTCTCCCTTTCCCTTTTTATGTCAGTCTGAATTATTTTGGCTTGTCTCCAACTTGTGTTTTTTGTATGTTCTTTCAATATTTTGCCGATTGAATTTATCAGGCTAACTTCACTCGGCTGAATGCCTTTAGCCGGGGGAACTGCAATTCCAGTGGGGGCGCGCCAGCGCACCCACTGGGTGTAGCCCCCGAGATTCGGAGTAGCTGGCATAGCCAGGTACTTCGAATCTTCTTTCTTTCCTTAAGTCTTCTAGCTTCATCCAACTAGACACCTCTTAGCCGGTTACTTTCGCTGGCTGGACGCCGACAGCTGAGGGAACTTCCATTCCAGTGGGGGCACGCCAGCGCACCCACTGGGTGTAGCCCCCGAGATTCGGAGTAGCTGGCGGAGCCAGGTGCTTCGATTCTTCTTCTCTCTTCTCTTCCTGCCCTTGCCCTCACCAGGGCTCCAAATATCCGGCTAAATGCCTTTAGCCGGTCGGAAACTACAAGATTCCACTGGGGGCGTGTGAGCGCACCCAGTGGGTGTAGCCCCCGAGATTCGGAGCGCTTGATGAAGGCAAGGACTTCGAATCTTCTTCTTTTCTTCCTGAATTCTGACTTGAAATAGTCGGACCAACAATATACACGCATACATACATTCTCACCCATTAATAGGTTAGTCTGCTAAACTTTAGCTGGAAGGCGGATTTGTTTTTTGAAAACCAGCTTGCGTTTCTCTAGACACTTAGTCATTTTCCCGTGTGCTCTGTTGTTTCCGCTGCGTCCTTGCCGGGCAGCCGGGTTACGGTCTGTAGCCGGAATCAAAGGGAGCTGACAGTACATTGTGCACGGTACTAACGGCTTAGTAGCCGGATCATCTAAAGCTAGTTGCGAGGCCGGGACGCCCAATCTGTCACATCTCCTCCCTGTATTTCATGTGGGATGCCTCGGGCTTTTGCTCTTGCTAGCCAGACAGCCGGGTTGCGGTCTGTAGTTGAGACGAAGAGTGGGCCTCTGACATCGTCGCACACTACTCAGTCGGTTTCTTGATTTAGCAGGCCGGGCCAGCTGGCAAGCCCCCCGAGTATCTTGTAGGGGTTGCTGGAGCCGGAAAAAACTGAACCGGAGAGGAGATACATACAAATTTCTAGCAAGGATCCCCCGAGTATCTCGTAGGGGTCCGCATTTTCATTCATAGGGTTTGCGGGATACATACATTGTCCGGTGACTTGGTGTAAAATGGGCGGAGCAGGGCCGCGTTCCAGGGGCGTTGTCTCCTCATCCGACTTGTCCATCTTGTTCTTGCATGGCTGCTGCGTGTCGATGAGGTAGTAGGAGTCGTTGGGCAGCGCCCGGCTGATGATGAAGGGACCCTCCCAGTCTTGCACCAGCCGGACGACCAGGTCGTCCTCGCGGAATGCGACAGGGCGGATCCGGCTTGAATGGTAGTGGCGTAGGTGTTGCTGGTACAAGGCCGATCTGGACAATGCCACCTCGCGGGCCTCCTCGAGGAGGTCCACACCATCTTCCCGCGCCTCTTGGTTGGCCTTTTCATCATAGAGGAGCTTGCGCGGAGAGTCGAACTCGATGTCCGCGGAGAGGACGGCTTACGAGCCGTAGACCAGGAAGAATAAGGTGTAGCCGGTTGATCTATTCGGCATGGTGCGGAGGCTCCACAGCATAGTCGGAAGCTCCTCGATCCAGCATCCGGGCGACCGCTCCAAGGGCTCTATGAGACGTGGCTTGATGCCGACTAGCACTAGGACGTTTGGCCTTTCGACTTGCCCATTGGACTGCGGGTGCGCGACGGAAGCAAGGTCCAGCCGGATTCCCTTGTTGCTGCAGAATCGGGCGAAGGCCCCCTTAGCGAAGTTCGTGCCATTGTCGGTGATGATACTGTTGGGGTAGCCGAACCGGTTGATGATGTCGGTGAAGAAGGTGATGACTGTTGCCCCGTCCAGCTTCCGGATAGGCTTCGCCTCTATCCACTTTGTGAACTTGTCTACCCCTACCAGCAGATGGGTCATGCCTGCGCGCGCCCGCTTGAAGGGACCGACCATGTCGAGGCCCCAAACAGCGAAAGGTCAGGTGATCGATATGGCCTTGAGTACCAAAGCCGGCATGTGCCTGAGCTGCCCAAAGCGTTGGCACCCGTTACACGCGTGGACTAACTGTTCGGCGTCCTTGAGGGCGGTGGGCCAATAGAAGCCGTGGCAGAACGCCTTGGCGACTATCACCCTAGAGGAGGCGTGGTGTCCGTACTCGCCCTAGTGGATGTCCTTGAGCAGTCGGTAGCCTGTGTCCACATCGACACATCTTTGGAAGATGTCGGATACGCTGTGCTTGTACAGTTCTTTGTTGATGATGGTGTATGTGTGCGCGCGGCGCCGGATTTGCCTGGCCTCCACCTCATCGTTCGGAAGCTCTCCATTGGCGATGTAGTCCATGAAGGGCTGCGCACAGGATGGTATCTCCCGGATGGTGAGGATGCTTCCTCCCTCCGGTTGATGGTCATCGGGGGGTCTTCCGGATGAGGTACCTGGGATGGCAGCCCCCGAGCCACTTGACGAGTCGGCAGCCCCCAGGTCTTGCGAGCCGGAGGGTACTGACTTGCCTGAGTTGGTGCGGACCTTCTTCTTTCGGGGTTCTGCCGGCTCGGCGTCTGCCGTGCCGTTGACCGGGGTACTCCCTTCCCAGATGATGGAATCCGACTCGGGGGACGGGTTGATGGAGGGCTTGTGCAGGTGCTCAAGGAGACCCCAGGTGGGATCGCCTGCCTGGTGGATCCGATTCGTGCAAGCGAATCGGCTGCCTCGTTGTTGACGTGAGGGACATGATGGAACTCACATCTGTCGAAGCAAGCGCTGAGCTTCTGTATGTGGAACTAGTAGAGAGCCATGTTTGCGTCGTGGGCGTCCCATTCACTGGATACCTGCTGCACCACTAGATCCGAATCATCGACGCAAAGGATCCGGTTGACACCGATCTCTCTAGCTAGCCGGATGCCGTGCGCCAGCGCCTCGTATTCGGCCACGTTGTTGGAGGCCTTGAAGTGGATCTGCAAGACGTACTCTAGCCGGTCTCCTTTGGGCTAGGTGAGCACGATGCCGGCTCCCAAGCCCCCGAGCATCTTCGACCCGTCGAAGTGCATCCTTCAATGGTCTGAATCCGGAACCGGTGGGAGGTATTGGGTCTCGGCCCAGTCGACGAGGAAGTCCACCAGAGACTGCGACTTGATTGTGAGCCGGGGCTCGTACTGGATGGAGTAGGCGGCAAGCTCGATGCCCCACTTGGCGACTCGGCCGGTGGCGTCCTTGTTGCCGATGATTTCTAAAAGGGGTGCGGTGCACACGACTTTAATCGGATGCTCCTGGAAGTAGTGCCTGAGCTTCTTGCATGCCAGGTACACGCCATAACACATCTTCTGGTAGTGGGGGTAGTTCTGCTTGGAGAGGGAGAGAACCTCACTGAGGTAGTAGATGGGTCGCTGAACAAGCTGGGCCTTGCCTTCCTCGGGGCGCTCCACCACCAAGACGATGCTGATGACCCGGCTGATGGCTGCTATATAGAGCAACATCGACTCCTTGCTAGCCGACGTGGCTAGAACCGGCGCTGTGGATAGCAAGCGCTTCAGGTCATGAAAGGCCGCGTCGGCCTACGAGGTCCAGGAGAACTTGTCCGTCTTCTTCATTAGCTGGTACAACGGGAGTGCCTTCTCCCCCAACCGGCTGACAAAACGGCTGAGGGAGGCTAGGCATTCGGTGAACTTCTAGACTCCAAGCAGGCTCCTGGGTGGCTGCATCCTCTCGATGGCCGCAATCTTTTCTGGATTCGCCTCAATCCCTCGTTGCGAGACGAGGAAACCGAGCAGTTGACCGTATGGGACTCCGAAGACGCATTTCTCCGGGTTCAGCTTCATCTAGTATTGCCGGAGGTTACCAAATGTCTCTCCCAGGTCCTCGAGGAGGGTGCGCTTCTCCTTGGTCTTGATGACCACATCGTCCACATAAGCATGCACATTTCGGCCAATCTGCGAGTGCAAGCACTTCTATATGCAGCGCTGATAGGTAGCACATGCATTCTTCAGACCGAAAGGCACGGTTACATAGCAGAAAGCCCCGTACGGGGTGATAAATGATGTTTTTATCTGATCCGCCGGGTTTAGCTGGATCTGATTGTAGCCGGAATAACAATCTAAAAAAGACAACAAATTGCAGCCAGCCGTGGAATTGATGACTTGATCGATACGGGGCAGGGAGAAGGGGTCCTTCGGGCATGCTTTGTTCAGGATGGTGTAGTCAATACACATGCACCAGGTCTTGTTCTTTTTCAACACCAGGACTAGGTTTGCCAGCCAGTCCGGGTGGTACACTTCCATGATGAATCCGGCTGCAAGGAGCCGGGTGATCTCGTCACCGATAATCTTCCTCTTTTCCTCAGCAAACTGACACAGAGGCTGCTTGACCGCCTTGGCATCCGGCCGCACATGAAGTGAGTGCTCGGCGAACTCCCTCGGTACACCTGGCATGTCCTTAGGTGACCATGGGAAGATGTCCCAATTCTCACGGAGGAAGTTGACAAGCGCGCCTTCCTATTTGCTGTCCAAGTTGGCACCAATGGAGACAAACTTGGTCGGGTTGGAGGGGTCGAGCAGGATCCTCTTCGTCTCCTTTGCCGGCTAGAAAGTTCCTTCTCCAACCGGCTTGCGGCCAGCCGACATATCTTGCTGGGCCATGGCCACATTGCGCATGATCACGCGCTTCTCTTTGGCTATGATGAGGGCCTCTGCCAGCTTGGAGCTGGCTGAGGCGCACTCCATCGACCGCCTAAAGCAGTCGATGACGGTGATCACGCCATTTGGTCCCGGCATCTTCGTCTTGAGGTACGTGTAGTGGGGGACGGCCATGAATTTAGCGAGGGCAGGGCGCCCGAGGAGAGCATGGTAGGAGCTTGTCAGGTTTACCACCTCGAACCAAATCGGTTCGCGGTGGAAGTTTTCCTCGGTTCCGAAGAGGACGTCCAGCTAGATTTTACCCAGCGGGGCGCAAGCCGGTCCCGGCAGCACGCCGTGGAACGTTGTGGTAGTCGGGCGTAGGTCGCATTCGCGGATGCCCAGCTTATCCAGCGAAGACCGGTAGAGGAGGTTGAGGCTGCTGCCTCCGTCGATGAGGACACGAGAGAAACAGCAGGTGTGCTCGTTGGCGATGATGAGGGGGTCGAGCACCATGGTGTAGCCCCCGGGAGTCGGAAGCTACTCAGGCTGATCTTCTCGGCTCCAGGTGATGGGGGTTTCCGACCAGTTCAGGTACTTGGGGACCGCAGAGACGATGGTGTTGACCTCCTTGGAGCGTCGCTTGCGGCTGTGCTTGTCATCCAGCTCCGTCTCGAAGATGTGGTAGGCGGCGTGCAGCTAGGGGTAGCCTTTGTTGTTGTTTCCGTTGTTGCCTCTGTAACCATCATTGCCGGCTCCCCTAGCCAGTGGTGGTGGTCCACTAGGAGGGGGCGGGGGAAGACGTTCCTGGCTGCCCTGGTCCTTTAGTTGGCGGGTCCAGCTGCAGTTCCGGGTGGTGTGTGTAGCCGGTTTGAAGGGACCGCTATGCCACTTGCACGGGCCGTCAAACATCTGGTCGAAGGTGAGCCGCGGCTTCATCGCTAGCTGGCGCGTCGGGCACGCCCTCCACGGCATTGACCTGTCACACGTGGTAGCGGGGCTTCTGCTGTCCGGTCTGGCGGTCCCCGTGGAACCGGTTATCATTGCCGTGGCGCCTGGAGGATTCGGCTTCCCTAGCCGGATTGCTCAGACGGTCGTGAGCTGGCTCCATTGGAGTCGGACGCCCGTCAGCACATACTCGGAGGGGCTTCTTCATGGCGGCATCCGCCGTGGCGTACTGACCCGCTACCGTCATGAGCTCCGCCATGGTTTTCGGCTCGTCACACAGTAGCCGGTGGCGAAGCATGGTGCCCTCTCGGCATCCCTCGATGAAGAAGCCGATGGCCTGGCTCTCGAGGATGCCCTCGCAAGTGTTGCGCAGCTCCATCCACTTGGCGAGGTACTCGCGGTCGGTCTCACGGTCGCCCTGGACGCACAAGGCCAGGTCACGTGGGCGTCCCGGACGCTTGTACGTGCTGTTGAAGTTGCGGACGAAAACCTTTTCAAAATCTAGCCAGGCGCTGATGCTATTGGGCGCGAGGCTATTGAGCCATGTCCTCGCTGACCCAGTTAGCATAAGGGGGACGTAGCGCACGGCTGTGCGCTTGTTCCCATGCACGATGCCGACTGCCGTAGCATGGTCGGTCAGCCAATCTTCTGGCTTCATGCTGCTGTCATACTTGGGGGTGTCCCTGGGTAGGGTGAATTTATCCGGAAACGGCTCGTTCCGGATGCAGGGTCCGAAACAAACCGGTCCGGTGGAGTCCTCTTCCTCCGTAACGCGCACTTGAGCAAGGAGCTCGATGCGGTCACGGGCATCCAGGCGATCCGGGTAGGGCGCCCCTACTCGGCCCGAGAGACGGGAACCGGCGGGTCTTGGCGCTCTGGTTGGGGGAGGGGGAGGTGGTGGGTTTCTGTTCACCGTTTGCTCCTGGCGCGGCTAGCCCTTGCTACCCGAACCGCGACGCTTGCTGCGGGCCTTAGCCGGTTGGGGAGAGGACGCCTGTTGGGTGTCACGAGGCGCACCCTTGCTGTTGACGGGCGGCTTGCTCCCCTTGGAGAAGCTGGGGTCCTCTTGCATTTGCCGATTGGCATCAGCCTGCTCGTCCGTGATTCAGAGGAGCTCCTACACCCGAGCGTGCTGGCAGGCTTGCTCCTCGCCCTCCAGGTTGGGCAGTTCGTCTACTATGGCTCGTGCCGCGCGTAGGTTCTTGATGGGCGTGCTGTAGGTGGGCCGGATGAGAGCGGGCGTGGGATCCGGCTCACCATTCTTTTCCAACCTTCCGCCTATCTCGCCACCCCGGTGTCGCACCTGGCCGCGCCGGCTCGGCTCTGCGGTAGCCGGAGTGAAGCGATGTGCACGGCCGTACTCGCGGCGGGTGATCTCGAGCTGCTTGCGAGTTGCTGCCAGCTCCATGGCCTCCTGGAGGAGAAGCTGTATCTCCATGGCGAAGTTGGCCTCCGCCTCCTCCGGGTTATCCCCGAGGTTAATCGGCATGAGGAGCCAATCGATGGCCTCCTTCATCGGGTTCCGGGGTTGTGGTGGCATGAAAGTTCCACCTTCGTCCGCGCCCCGCTCCCGCGGCTGGCGGGGGTGAGAACTGGAGCCGGCCATCATGACCTCGACGTCGCGGGAAGCGACGGAGGTGCGGCTGCCCAAATGCGGCAGCTCCGTGACAGAGACGATTTCCCTAGGGAAACATTCCGGAACGGTGGCGACATAGATAGGGAGGTCGCCGAAAAGCAGGATGGAGCCATTCACCGGGAAGGAGGTTCCGGCGAAACAGGAAGCATTGTCGATGACGCAGTCGAACTTGCCGAGTGTGAGCACCAGGCCGGAGGCCACGTGCTCACCGGCTGAAGTGCAGGGTCCCGTGCGGAATGTGACTCCGGTCGAAGCCATCTATCCCCACGGTGGGCACCAAATGTCGTTGTATTGGGAACGGCAGTACCTAAACAGGTTAGATAGAGGTGTGGGGACTAGCAGGGAAGCTATCGACAGCGTCCGCGGGAGGGATTGGATACAAGCAAGCGTAGCTGGACGCAGGAAGTACCCACGTTCGGAGCCCTCATGATGAGGTAAAGCTCCTACTCCTGGCGATCTAACTACGAGTGATACACGGGCTACAAGTGCTCCTTGAGCTGTATTCGCTAGCTACTGCCTTAAATTCTTTGAGACCAACCCTTTCTACTAAGGCCTTGCCTCTCCTTATATAGGCAGAGAGGCAACAGTCTCACTGGCCAGTCCGGCTGGCAGGCCCCATAGGTGTGTCCCAGCCGGCTGGTCATCTACAGTACTCGGTACAACTACGTCTCATCACAGTACGAGCGGTATGGTCGTCATGGGCACAGTGAACACCGTGCGAGCCTGTCGTCAGCATTGGGCCACTGTTCCCGCGTGTCAACACCCGGATTTTTAATCTCAGATGCCCGTTATGCCATAACTCGCAATCCCAGGATTACCATTTTTGCGAGACATAACGGATTGGATATCATAGTACATCATCCATTACAAACCATACATAAGGTTTTACACAAATAAGGATCTCATGATCCAGTCTTTAATACAACAAGCAGCAGAAATAAAAGATAAGCGTAACGGTGGGGTCCATCTTCAGGGGCACAGGAAATGCTGATGAAAGCAGATAGTCCTGCTGACCATCATCTTGACAATCTCCTTCATAGTCTGGCCATGATAATAGCCAGGGACAAAAGCCATGAGTAATCTTTAAGTACTCGCAAATTACTATTAACAGGTACTATAATTCTACGTTAAAGTGCTGAATCTAATTTAACTATCAAGTTAGATTTGAAACCTAAGCTGAGTTCAGAAGCAAAGAAAGATAAAGTAAAGTTCTAGAAGCACTTAAGTTGGGAAGCTACTATCATCAACACAACCCTGTTGTGGTCAAGTCAAAGTTCATTATTCACTTCAAGTTATTTAGAAAACATCTGACAACGAAACAGTATGGCCATTCCAACTGTCCATAACCACGGACGCGGCTATTCGAATAGTTTGACACTCTGCAGAGGTGGTACACTTTCACCACAAGATTCGATACATCTGTCAGGGATAACCCTGAATCATCATACTTGGTATGCAGATAATCAAACATAACCTTCCCTTTACACACCCTAGTACAAGCACCTCTCCTATGAGCATGGCCTCCCAACCATGACCAGCAGTCATCTTGGGCACTACATAGGTGGACAACATTGAGAGGTAGCCTCAGCTCAAACCTCTCCCGTGAGGGAACTAATACTAATGCATATAAATTTCCAGCTAAGCCTTACCCAATTCAGGTAGTGTGGTTGTACAGTAAATTTGGAATGGTATCGCATCCGAATCTAACCATCAGTTTTATAAAAAGGTTAAGGCTCATGCCTCATCATTTTCATCATCATAAACCAGTTGTGTCTCTCAACACATGTCAAAACATCTCAATAGAATGACTCATCATTCCAAGGTTTTCACAATTCATTTTCACCAAGTGTTCCCATCTAAAGTGACTCAAGTTTTTGTTCTACTCTAAAATTTTAAGTTAAGAGTGTTCACTAAAGGGGATAGATGGGATCAATCTCATGCCATAGAATGACATCTAAAGGTTTCTAGGTAGGGCAAGTTTTATACTTTTTATGCTACCTTCAAAATAAGTAAAGAACTTTGTATAACCTAAGAGGGGTAAAACTTGTAGGTAAGACTTGGGGTACTAATAGTTAAAAAGGGGTGTGATCAAAGCATGCCTAAAGCATCCTTGCTCATTCATCTAGCTTAATTATAGCCTGCTAACTATAGCTTGCCTTGGTTGGTGTAGTGGTTGAAGTTTTCTTCTTCTTCTTCTTGGTAGAACTCCTCCTCCTTAAAAGCTTGGTCGGTACTAGCGTCTATAAATACATAGGGAGTAGACAATCACCAAACAATACTTAACTAGGCTAAGTAGCATTCTAAAACACAAAATTGATGATCTATTATCATCACAAGCATCACAAGTTTAATTTCCAAAGTTTCATCCTTTTTATTTTAGAAAAGTAATTTCTACTCATTGAAATATTAACTAACATTTAATATTCACCACCAAAATATGGGATCATGTGGACACATGTCCTCACCACATATTCTAACATGTGGGAATGAGATTTAAAGGTTGGATCAATATTACTTTGGTTTAAGTTCATTATTTAATGATTTAAAGTGACTAGAAATGCCTATATAGCATTATTTTGGTACTAGTCCAAAGTCACTGCATGTAAACCTTAATATTATTACATATTTAGATAGATATGATGAAATGTGATTTTTGAGAGTTGGAATCAACTCAAAATCTAACTTGGTTGATTTTATAAAAATGTTGCAAGTTGCAAAAGCTTTTGTCTTCTTATTTTTGTTAGGAGAGATCTATAACTCTAATTGAATTAAATCCAACGGGCTTGGATAGATCATTTTAATACCTTTCAGACAAAATTGGTTTCATGCAATTTTGATTTCTAAAACTCTCTGAATTGATTTTTGAAATAGTGGACAGAAACTAGATTTAACTAAAATGAAAACTCCAGATTTGAATCGATGGGATAGCACGGGAAAGGACTTGGGCCGACCCAGTGGCGCTCCGCGACACGAGGCTCAGCTGACAGGGGGTCCCGTGTGTCAGCGGCACTTAAAACACGAAACGGTACGCGCGCTGTGGGCCGTAGGATTAGTAGCGAGATCAACGGTTGAGGGTCGTCGTCGACGACTTACAGGTCGCCGGAGAGCTCGAACCCTAGCGGCTCGGTGGGGGTCTACTAGGGGCGTACCAGGGCTCCAGCGGGGTCGGCGAGGCGGGCAAACGACGTGGAAGATGACGGCGAGGCGAGGCGCGGTTGCGGCGAAGCTTGGGGTGGTCGCAATCAACAGCGCCCTTCTCCTCCTGTTGCGGCTGCTCCGGCTCCAATTCCGGCAAGCTGCTGCTCCCTTTGCACCGGATAGAGGTGGGTGAGGTTCAGAGAGGTGAGGGGAGTGGAATGGTGTGGAGAGAAGAGGCTGGGGAGGGCTCCTTTTATAGGCCCGACGGTGAGACCGAGCGGGATGGGCAGTCGACGGTGGCGACATGGCTACGAAGAGGTAGAGGCATGGCTGGGGGTGGCGATCGATGGGCGGTCCCTTGGCGGTGCTCTAGGAATTGAATGCGGCCGTAGGGGCGGTGGCATGCGATCTGGCGAGGTGGCGCTCTAAGAGGCAGAGGCGACGGTGTCCACCGCGAGCGGTGGCTGTGAGGCTTTGGGCGGCGAACAGGGATGTCTTGGGTGTTCTCCAGGTCGAGGCGGAGCGGCGGGCGCGGGCTGTTGCCAAGGGGCGGTCTGTGCGAGCGGGGACAGGGCGTGCTCTAGAGGCGGCGTCGGCATGCTCGACCGGCTCTGGGCGCGGCGGTTCCTGGCCGCTCTGCCCTCTGTCTCTGGCCTGGGGCTGGTTGGGCGGTGGAGGTGGACCACAGGCAACTTGCTAGACATGGTGAGGGAGGCTGGAGAGGGCGGCTGCTGCGAGTGCACGGTCGGCCGGCGAGAGAGGGCTCGGCATGGCAGTGCAGTGCAGATAGGGGTTAGGGAAGAGGCTGCGGTTGGTCTGGTCAGGCTTGAGGGGGACAAAGATGATCAAAGCACATTGCAATTGCTAGACAAAATCAACCCAAAACAGTATTAGTTAGGCCAATATGATCTTGCCAGCAAGGTGTTTAATGAAATGGCCGCAAGAGAAAACGTTTTGAATTTTGGTTTCAAAATTTTTGAGTGATCTCCACTAGTGATAGGTAGTCTCTGGTTGCAAGGGTTTTCGAAAATGGAGCTCAAATAGATGGGTTTTGAAATAGGGGTGATCTATGCATATGCATTAGATTCAATTTTAAACTGCCATTTAAAATAGTTAACAAAATGTTTCTAGCAGATCAAAAGGTGGGCCTTGGTACCTCATTATGTGTACTAGCAAGGGGTACAAAGATCAAGAATTGTTTCTGTTAAGAATTGAGTACTAGGAATAGCCAAAGTAGTGTAGTGGATTAAAATGGCCAAAATGACCATTCCTCCTTTTTTAATTCTTTTTGATTTGATTTTCTTTAGGAAAAGTTTGGGCATGATGTAGATGATGTTTAAATCACCTAAGAACATTTTACAAGCATTGGATCAATCAATCATGGCAATTCAACCAACTCCTATTTTAAATGCATACACATATGAATGCTTTCATTTTAAATTTGGAAAAGTTTTTGTTAACCCTATTTCTGGATGATTTGATCTTGATAAGCTTGGATTAAAGTTTTGGGATGTTAAAAACCTTCCCCCCTTAAACAAAATCTCATCCCGAGATTTACAAAGAAAACTAGGAACTAAGGAGATCTGGGAACTCTGTCCTAATGTAATCTTCGCGCTCCCAAGTGGCTTCCTCCTCGGTATGGTTGCTCCACTGAATCTTGAGAAACTTGATACTCCTGGTCCTGGTGGTTCTGTAGGCTTCTTCTAAGATATGGATGGGTACTTCTCGATAGGTCAGGTCATTGTTGATTTCCACAGCTCTGTGATCGATATTCTTGAAAACTTTAGTCTTCTCAGGCACTTCCAAGCATTTGCGAAGTAACGAGATATGGAACAGATTGTGGATGGCTGACATCTCTTCAGGCAGTTCCAGTTGGTACGATACTTCTCCTCGGTGGTTCAGAATCTTGAAAGGTCCGATATATCTGGGAGCTAACTTTCCCTTCAGACTAAAGCGTTGAGTTCCCTTCAATGGTGAAACCTTGAGATATACAAAATCTCCGACATTGAAAGTCATGTCTCTCCTTCTTTTGTCATCATAACTCTTCTATCTGGATTGGGCGGTCTTGAGGTGCTCATGGACTTTGTGAACTTTCTCTTCTGCTTCTCGGAGAATGTCGGGTCCAAAGATCTGACTCTCTCCTACTTGCGACCAATTCAAAGGGGTACGACACTTCCTTCCGTATAGGAATTCAAATGGTGCCATCTGCAAACTAGCATGATAACTGTTGTTATATGAGAATTCTGCGAAAGGCAGGCAGTCTTCCCATTTTGATCCGTATTCCAACACACAAG
This sequence comes from Avena sativa, assembly GCA_916181665.1. NCBI lineage: Eukaryota > Viridiplantae > Streptophyta > Magnoliopsida > Poales > Poaceae > Avena > Avena sativa. The sequence goes on along the minus strand of OV702287.1, from coordinate 186,392,595 downwards.
CTCTAAGCATATCCTCCAAGATCTGGTTGACTCTCTCAGCCGTCCATCTGTTTACGGGTGATAAGAGGTGCTGAAGTTCAACTTGGTTCCTAAACCTTCCTGAACTTTCTGCCAAAATCTTGAAGTAAATTGGGTTCCTCGATCTGAGACAATGGTCTTGGGGGTTCCATGCAGACTAACAATCCTAGCAATATACAGCTCTGCTAGTTTTGCACTCTGGTAGGTAGTCTTGACAGGTATGAAGTGGGCTACCTTGGACAGTCTATCAACTATGACCCAGATTGAGTCATTTCCCCTACTAGAAGTAGGTAAACCTGTGATAAAGTCCATTCCGACGGAATCCCATTTCCACTCTAGAATCTGCAATGGTTGCAATAGTCCTGCAGATCTCTGATGCTCTGCTTTGACTCTTTGACATATGTCACATTTGGCGATGTAGCTTCCGATCTCTCTTTTCATCTTGTGCCACCAAAATTGCTCTTTCAAATCCTGATACATCTTTGTTCCTCCGGGGTGGATAGAATAAAGAGTATCATGAGCTTCCTTCATGATAACTTCCTTTAGCTCCAAATCTGCTGGCACACAGATACGTCCTTTGTACCACAATACACCTTCTTCGTCTTCGGTGAATCCAGGTACCTTTCCTGTACCAATACGACGTTTGATTCCGTCGATACTTTCATTTCCCTTCTGGGCTTCCTTGATTTGGCTAATCAAAGTGGGTTGAAGTTCAATGCTAGCTAGGAATCCTTTGCTAACTAACTCAGTCCTGAACTGCTCCAACTCGTCATACAAACTTGGTTGCTTCTCTTTGATCATGGTGTTAAGCCTACACGGCAATCTGCTAAGAGCATCCGCTACCACATTGGCTTTGCCGGGGTGATAGTGAATGTCAAGGTCATAATCCTTGATTAACTCTATCCATCTTCTTTGCCTCATATTCAGCTCCTTCTGAGTGAAGATATACTTCAAGATCTTATGATCTGAGTAAATCTCACAGCGATTACCCATCAAATAATGATGCCATGTCTTCAATGCTAGAACCACGGCTGCTAGCTCAAGATCATGGGTCGGATAGTTCTGCTCATGTTGCTTCAATTGTCGAGACAGATACGTGATGACTTTGCCTTCTTGCATCAATTCACATCCTAGGCCAATCTTGGATGCATCACAATACACATCAAACGGCTTCTTGATGTCTGGCATGATCAAAATTGGGCTGATATCAATCTCTTCTTCAACTCTTGGAAACTGGCTTCACACTTGTCTGTCCATTCAAACTTCTTGTCCTTCTTCAACAATTGGGTCATTAGTTGGGCTATGCTCGAGATTCCTTCTACGAACTTGCGGTAATATCCCGCTAATCCGAGAAACGAACGAACTTGGGTTTGATTGGTTGGGGCTTCCCATTCCTCGACATCTTTGATCTTGGTGGGATCAACAGAGACTCCTCCGGCAGAAACAATATGTCCTAGGAATCCTACTTCTTTCAGCCAAAACTCACACTTGCTGAACTTGGCATATAACTGATGCTCTCTCAGGGTTTCTAGAATGATTCTTAGATGTTGCTCATGCTCTTCTTCTGACTTGGAGTAGATAAGGATGTCGTCGATAAACACAACTACAAACTTATCTAGGAAATTCATAAAGATCTTATTCATGAGATTCATGAAATAAGCAGGGGCATTGGTTAATCCAAAAGACATAATCGTATACTCGTATAGACCATAGCGAGTAGTGAAGGCGGTCTTCGGAATATCCGTCGCACGAATCTTAAGTTGGTGATAACCAGTCCTAAGATCAATCTTTGAGAATACCTGGGCTCCAGTCAACTGATCAAATAGATCCTCTATCTTTTTCAAGGGGTACTTGTTCTTGATGGTGACATCATTCAACTTTCTGTAATCTTTACACAGAAGATTGCCTCCATCTTTCTTGTCGACGAATAACACTGGTGATCTCCATGGCGATGCGCTTGGCTGAATCAAGCCTGTTGCTAACATGGCATCCAACTGCTTCTTCAATTCCACTAACTCTGAGGGATTCATGGTATGGGGTCTCTGGGCTATAGGTCTGGTTCCGGGGATTAGTTCGATAATGAACTCAATATCCCTATCCGGGGGCATACCTGGCAATTTATCTCGAAATACGTCGGGGTATTCACAGACTACTCTGACTTGGTCAATGGTGGGCAGGGCTACACTCTTGTTGCACTTGAATTGATGGGGTAAGGTTTCAGAGATATGCTCTACTGTTACTCCAGAACTACTGATCATGGTGATGGCTTTCTTAACACGGTCTATCAATCCTTTATGCCTTGACATCCAGTCCATACCTAGTACTACTTCCAATCCTTTGGTTCCAAGTACAATTAGGTTGGCATAAAAATCTATCCCATGTATTCTGATAGGTACAACTTTGCAAATTTTTCTAGCTTTTGTGGTTGAACCGGGGATTTGAACTATCATGACATGCTTCAGGTTGGTTGGGTGAATCTTACTAGTGCACACAAATTCTTCGGTGACAAATGAATGCGATGCTCCAGAATCAAACAATACTCTTGCTAAAACTGAGTTGACAGAAAACATACCCAGCACTACATCTGGCGCTTCCTGGTCTTCTTCTGCGTTCATGTGGAAGAGACGACCGTTGCGGTTGTGCGGGTTCCCTGGGGCAAATCTTCTTCCTGGTTGAACACGACGCTGCTGCTGAGCTGGGGCATTCACAGGGGCATTGGCGGCAGTCTTCTTGGGACACTCATTGGAGTAGTGACCCTTCACTCCACACTCTAAGCAAGTGATCTAGGACTTGTCCTTGACAGGAACAGCATTGCTGCCAGTTCTAGGTGCAGTGTTGTTGTTGTTGTTGCTCTTGGGAGGGGCACAGTTGAAATTGTTGGCATTACCGGAGTTGTGATTGTTTCCTCCGGACTTCACATTACCTCCGCTATGGTTGGGGTAGCTTGGGCGAGAATTTGGGGGTCGGTTGTTCCTTGGTGCATATCCTGATCATGGGTTAGGACGGTATGGTGACTACTGGATCTAGACTGCTGCATCATATGACACTTGCGGTTGTCGTTTTCCTGGTTAATCTTCCCTTCCATCTAAATGGCAGAGTCGACTAGCTCTTCGAGATCATCGAAACGGATGTTGACGAGGACAGTCTACTTCTCATCATGCAGTCCGTTTAAGAATCTCTCCTTCTTCTTAGCCTCCGTGTTGATCTCATCCAGTGCATATCTAGCAAGTGACAAGAATCTGTCATGGTACTCTACCACAGTCATTCTTCCTTGCTTCAATTCACGGAATTCATCTCTCATCCTGTTGACAAGACCTTGCGGCATGTGGGTGCGGCTGAACTTGACCTTGAATGCTTCCTAGGTCATCACCTGGCCATGGTTCATATTACGGATGCTATTCCACCAAGCTCTTGCATCTCCCGCCAGATAGTGGGTGGCAAAGAGAACTTTCTCATTCTCATCAACTCTGGCAACCTCTAAGTTGTTTTCCATGGTCTGTAACCAGTCATCAGCATCTAATGGGTTTTCAGATTGGTTAAAGATTGGGGGATTGGTGTTCTGAAAGTTTTTGAGTTTGGATCCTTGGTGATCCTGATTTCCATGTCCTTGGTTGTTGAGAGCCATTTGGGCGATCTGCTGCAATGTTGCTAAGTTGGCTTGACGCTCGGCCCTGCTTGCTTCACGATCCGTGATGAGATTTTGCAAGATCTGCAGCATTAGGTCCTACGACGAGCTGCTCCCTCCTTGGTTTCCACGAGTCATCTAAAGATTGAGATAGATATAGGGGTAAGAGAGAAATTCTAAGGTTCATGGTTTTGGGTTTTCAAAGCTAAAACATTGAGTTAGACTCAGGTTTTTCAACTAACTTCTTTTCATTCATGCAAGCAAGCACCCGATACAACATACACCATAACAAGCAAAGGGGAAAACAGATGGTTTGAAGAACCATTCTGCAAGCTACGATACAATGAGATGATACATCTCATGCTACGACAGTGCTCTAGTGCATCTACTCATCGTCGATGAAGTCGGAGTCTTCATCATCAGTGTAGAAGTCCACAGCATCCTCCTCTAGAAAGTGATCATCGTTGCTGAGGTAAGAATCCATATCTCCCTGGATGTCTTCACCCTCATCTTCTTCTTCTTTGGCGGCAAGTTGAGCTTCCTGTTCCTTGACGGTCTTCTCGAGGTTGGCCACCTTCTTGCTAAGACGGGCGATGGTGCGATCCTTCTTTGCATGTTGGCGACGAAGAGACTGGCGATCTTGGGTGAGCAGTGCGAAAGTCTAGGCCTTCTGGTCGGCAATGGCACGGTTCTGGTTGGCTAACTCTCTGGCATTGTCCAGTTCCTGTTGTCTGTCATGAAGCAAGAAATCAAGGTTCTCCACTTGACGCCTCAACTCTGGGTGACTTGGCATCTCCATCGGCATTCCCATGAAGTCACGTATTGCATAGTGTGCAAAACGGGTTCCTTGGATCTTGTTGACGCTGAGGGCACATAGACGTGCGAGAGCTTCATGCATTGCCCTGGCTAATCCATCTAGCCAGTTGTTCTCGCTCACGAAGAACTGAATTCTCCCGGAAGTTGGTGCTTCGATGCTTCCTCGAAGATCCGCGGTGACTAGCCACTGTAGGTCTCCTCCTGGGGGTCCTGGAAGTTGAGCTCCAAGAAACTCTGGATGTGGGCGTCCCAGTAACTCCGACAGTGAATCTAGATCCCTCTCGAAGATCATCTAACCTCTGTTTCCCAACTGGTAAAACTTGCTGAACTGAGTCTCCATCTACAAGAATTAAGGATGAGGAAGTTAGGGAAGTGATCAAGTGTGTCAAATTTTAAGTAATACTGTAAGAATTTTGAGGAACATGACTTTTTGAGAAAGAATGAGTTCACAAGGGTAAGAGAGGAAATAGTTTTTTATAAATACTCACTTTGGTTTTGAAGCTAAGTTTTTGGTTTGGACGTCCATTCTAACTAGGGTCTCCTATGGTCAGGACCGCTCTGATACCAACTTGTCAACACCCGGATTTTTAATCCCCGATGCCCGTTATGACATACCTCGCAATCCTAGGATTACCATTTTTGCGAGACATAACAGATTGGATATCACAGTACATCATCCATTATAAACCATACATAAGGTTTTACACAAATAAGGATCTCATGATCCAGTCTTTAATACAACAAGCAGCAGAAATAAAAGATAAGCATAACGGTGGGGTCCATCTTTAGGGGCACAGGCAATGCTGACGAAGGCAGATAGTCCTAGTTATCATAGCTATCCTGCTGACCATCATCTTGATAATCTCCTTCATAGTCTGGCCATGATAATAGCCAGGGACAAAAGCCATGAGTACTCTTTAAGTACTCGCAAATTACTATTAACAGGTACTGTAATTCTATGTTAAAGTGCTGAATCTAATTTAACTATCAAGTTAGGTTTGAAACCTAAGCTGAGTTCAGAAGCAAAGAAAGATAAAGTAAAGTTCTAGAAGCACTTAAGTTGGGAAGCTACTATCATCAACACAACCCTGTTGTGGTCAAGTCAAAGTTCATTATTCACTTCAAGTTATTTAGAAAACATCTGACAACGAAACAGTATGGCCATTCCAACTGTCCATAACCGCGGACGCGGCTATTCGAATAGTTTGACACTCTGTAGAGGTGGTACACTTTCACCACAAGATTCGATACATCTGTCAGGGATAACCCTGAATCATCATACTTAGTATGCAGATAATCAAACATAACCTTCCCTTTACACACCCTAGTACAAGCACATCTCCTATGAGCATGGCCTCCCAACCATGACCATCAGTCATCTTGGGCACTACATAGGTGGACAACATTGAGAGGTAGCCTCAGCTCAAACCTCTCCCATGAGGGAACTAATACTAATGCATATAAATTTCCAGCTAAGCCTTACCCAATTCAGGTAGTGTGGTTGTACGGTAAATTTGGAATGGTATCGCATCCGAATCCAACCATCAGTTTTATAAAAAGGTTAAGGCTCATGCCTCGTCATTTTCATCATCATAAACCAGTTGTGTCTCTCAACACATGTCAAAACATCTCAATAGAATGACTCATCATTCCAAGGTTTTCACAATTCATTTTCACCAAGTGTTCCCATCTAAAGTGACTCGAGTTTTTGTTCTACTCTAAAATGTTAAGTTAAGAGTGTTCACTAAAGGGGATAGATGGGATCAATCTCATGCCATAGAATGACATCTAAAGGTTTCTAAGTAGGGCAAGTTTTATACATTTTATGCTACCTTCAAAATAAGTAAAGAACTTTGTATAACCTAAGAGGGGTAAAACTTGTAGGTAAGACTTGGGGTACTAATAGTTAAAAAGGGGTGTGATCAAAGCATGCCTAAAGCATCCTTGCTCATTCATCTAGCTTAATTCTAGCCTGCTAACAATAGCTTGCCTTGGTTGGTGCAGTGGTTGAAGTTTTCTTCTTCTTCTTCTTGGTAGAACTCGTGCTCCTTGAAAGCTTGGTCGGTACTAGCGTCTATAAATACATAGGGAGTAGACAATCACCAAACAATTCTTAACTAGGCTAAGTAGCATTCTAAAACACACAATTGATGATCTATTATCATCACAAGCATCACAAGTTTAATTTCCAAAGTTTCATCCTTTTTATTTTAGAAAAGTAATTTCTACTCATTGAAATATTAACTAACATTTAATATTCACCACCAAAATATGGGATCATGTGGACACATGTCCTCACCACATATTCTAACATGTGGGAATGAGATTTAAAGGTTGGATCAATATTACATTGGTTTAAGTTCATTATTTAATGATTTAAAGTGACTAGAAATGCCTATATAGCATTATTTTGGTACTAGTCCAAAGTCACTGCATGTAAACCTTAATATTATTACATATTTAGATAGATATGATGAAATGTGATTTTTGAGAGTTGGAATCAACTCAAAATCTAACTTGGTTGATTTTATAAAAATATTGCAAGTTGCAAAAGCTTCTGTCTTCTTATTTTTTTAGGAGAGATCTATAACTCTAATTGAATTAAATCCAACGGGCTTGGATAGATCATTTTAATACCTTTCAGACAAAATTGGTTTCATGCAATTTGGATTTCTAAAACTCTCTGAATTGATTTTTGAAATAGTGGACAGAAACTAGATTTAACTGAAAAGAAAACTCCAGATTTGAATCGATGGGATAGCACGGGAAAGGACTTGTGTCGACCCAGTCGCGCTCCGCGGCACGAGGCTCAGGTGACAGGGGGTCCCGCGTGTCAGCGGCACTTAAAACGCGAAACGGTACGCGCGCTGTGGGCCGTAGGATTAGTAGCGAGATCAACGGCTGAGGGTCGTCGTCAACGACGAACAGGTCGCCGGCGAGCTCGAACCCTAGCGGCTCGGTGGGGGTCTACTAGGGGCATACCAGGGCTCCAGCAGGGTCGGTGAGGCAGGCAAACGACGTGGAAGATGACGGCGAGGCGAGGCACGGTTGCGGCAAAGCTTGGGGTGGTCGCAATCAACGGCGCCCTTCTCCTCCTGCTGCGGCTGCTCCGGCTCCAATTCCGGCAAGCTGCTGCTCCCTTTGCTCCGGCGAGAGGTGGGTGAGGTTCAGAGAGGTGAGGGGAGTGGAATGGTGTGGAGGGAAGAGGCTGGGGAGGGCTCCTTTTATAGGCCCGACGGTGAGACCGAGCGGGATGGGCAGTCGACGGTGGCGACATGGCTATGGCGAGGTAGAGGCATGGCTGGGGGTGGCGATCGATGGGCGGTCCCCTGGCGGTGCTCTAGGAATTGAATGCGGCCGTAGGAGCGGTGGCACGCGGTCTGGGCGAGGTGGCGCTCTGAGAGGCAGAGGCAACGGTGTCCACGGCGAGCAGTGGCTGTGAGGCTTTGGGCGGCGAACGGGGATGTCTTGGGTGTTCTCCAGGTCGAGGCGGAGCAGCGGGCGCGGGCTGCTGCCAAGGGGCGGTCTGTGCGAGCGGGGACAGGGCGTGCTCTAGGGGCGGCGTCGGCATGCTCGACCGGCTCCGGGCATGGCGGTTCCTGGCCGCTCTGCCCTCTGTCTCTGGCCTGGGGCTGGTTGGGTGGTGGAGGTGGACCACAGGCAACTTGCTAGACATGGTGAGGGAGGCTGGAGAAGGCGGCTGCTGCGAGTGCACGGTCGGCCGGCGAGAGAGGGCTCGGCATGGTAGTGCAGTGCAGCTAGGGGTTAGGGAAGAGGCTGGGGTTGGTCTGGTCAGGCTTTAGGGGGACAAAGATGATCAAAGCATATTGCAATTGCTAGACAAAATCAACCCAAAACACTATTAGTTAGGCCAATATGATCGTGCCGCAAGAGAAAAAGTTTTGAATTTTGGTTTCAAAAATTTTGAGTGATCTCCACTAGTGATAGGTAGTCTCTGGTTGCAAGGGTTTTGAAAATGGAGCTCAAATAGATGGTTTTTGAAATAGGGGTGATCTATGCATATGCATTGGATTCAATTTTAAACTGCCATTTAAAATAGTTAACAGAATGTTTTTAACAGATCAAAAGGTGGGCCTTGGTACCTCATTATGTGTACTAGCAAGGGGTGCAAAGATCAAGAATTGTTTATGTTAAGAATTGAGTACTAGGAATAGCCAAAGTAGGCATGAGAGTTAAATTTGCCAAAATGACCATTCCTTCTTTTTAATTCTTTTTGATTTGATTTTCTTTAGGAAAAGTTTGGGAATGATGTAGATGACGTTTAAATCACCTAAGAAACATTTTACAAGAATGGGATCAATCAATCATGGCAATTCAAACAACTCCTATTTTAAATGCATACACATATGAATGCTTTCATTTTAAATTTGGAAAAGTTTTTGTTAACCCTAGTTCTGGATGATTTGATCTTGATAAGCTTGGATTAAAGTTTTGGGATGTTACACCGCATCACCCTGCAATGTCTTCGGTATGGCCGAGTAGTTGCCAGTCTTGTCATCGTACCAGGGCGTACCGCGCACTGTGCTGCACGTCGCCCTGTCCTCCTGATTGGTTCCGGCTATGCTGATGTAGCTAGTTGCTTCTCGCTGTTTCGGCTACCGTGAGGTAGCTGGCTTGCCCTACTCCTATCTGGCTGCTTGCCGCCAGCCGGGCATGATCTGACTGCCATCGTGCTTGTTTGGTTGGGGTCTCCGGAGGTCATCCCCCGACAATCATGTAGATGAACAAGTTCTCGCTTTTAAGCGAGTGTTGATGCACCAAGCTTGGTGAACATGCCTCCATGTATAGCTGCAATGAGAGAATTGGATATTCATATAAAATTCTTAAATCTTTAGCTTGGTTACCTATGTAGGGGAACACTTCAGAGTATTCTTCCTTCATAGCAGGGAGTTCAGGACCCTGCATGTTAGTATAGCAAGGTTCTATCTCTAGTTTATTATTATTAATGCCCTCCATATGAGTGTCTAGGCACAAGGCCTTTGCAGAACAATTATCAACAATTTTAGCATCATAAAAAACACTACTAGAGGCATCACAAACAATAGTTGTAGTGTGACTCTTTGTAAACCTCACCTTTTTGTTCCTGCTTTTCATCGACTAGTGTTTTAATAGCAATGATAGAATCGAAAGTAGGAGTCGAAGGTGTGAGCGGGTGATCAATCCGTTCTTCCTCCTTGTGCTCCTTTTCCTCTTCGCTCTTTAGTGAGTCGTGCAAAATGTTATCTTTCTCCGTGGCGGTTTTAGAGCGCTTCAAATAATATAATACCAATGCATTATTACTTAAATTATTTTTGCAAAAGAGGAATATGTGGTATACTAAATTAAAAACTCCATCAAGTGCTTCACTTTCAACATCAATAATTCCTAGTCTAAATACCATTTCAGATGCACCTTTGAAAAAAAAGTATTCTAGTACTTCCAAACTAGCATAGGATTTATCTCTATTATAATTTGCTAGTGTAGGATTGTTGGAACACTCACATTGAAAATTAAGGTGGTCATCTGTTATATAAATTATGCAATATGGTCCATCATTAGCATGCAAACATAATGAATGCATTTCCAATTGGTCCAGCAATTTTTTTATCAACTCATGTCTACCAGCCAGGCTTGATAAACTTCAATCCTTTATCTCCTCCAATGGTTGTATTATCTCTTGAAATTTTTTATCTCGGAAGACAAGATTAGTAGCAATAGTTTTTATAAATTTTTGGTTTTCTAATTTTTTTATTGTTTTCAATATAAAAGAAAGCAGTAAGATAATAGCAACAAACAGAAATAAACTATGTGCGAGTAGATAACCGAACGCTTTGCTCCCTGGCAACGACGCCAAAATGATGGCTGGGTTCTTGCACCAATAACAGGGTTATTGCAGTACTTGTAGCAGCAAATATTTAAAGAGTTTGTCCCGATGGGAGCTCGGCAAACATGACCCCGTAGCCACGTTGTCAATGCGACCATGTTCACACCCAAATCGTGGTTTGGAAATATCCTATTCTATAAGTTGGTAGGATAAATGAATTTAAGATGTTTTGTAATAACTACTACTAGGACTGGAAAAGGTAAAACTGAAAAGAGGTGAATGCAATAAGATGAAATATTAATGCTATGATTCCTCAAGTAATGTTGTGTATACCGATGTGCATGATAAGTGCTTATGGAATATCTATTAACTATAATTGTGGCGGTCCCTCATATATCGTTGTCTCCCACCATTGGTAAGTGGCAAATAGACAACTCAATTGTCCACATCCTCTTTGGAGATGGGTCATCTCGTAAGAGAATAGTGTATTAAGGTAACAAGACCAATCAAGGTAAACCAGAGCAAATACATTAAGTTCTATGGACAACCGTACTCCTAAGAAAGTGTGCTAGTCACTTTGGGGTCAAGCAATTCACAACACTGTACCTATCTATATCATGAGTGATCTTGAGGGAATTCTAGGCCGTGCATCCTAAGATGATATTGCCTCCGCAAATCACTTATAGCAAATAGCCTATTAGTTCTACCCATGGACTTGTCATGTACCCATGGAAGAGTAGAGACTAATGATAAGTTTTGTGACACTCCATGAATCCCTAATAAATTCCTCAACAATGGATTGGACGTCTCCAATCAGTAGAATAATATCATGAATAGAACAATGTAAAGAGAAAGCACAAACATATTAATTAACAAGAACACACCACACTTCAATTACTCAAATCATCATTACATTAATAAAGGGGGTTCAAGCCATGTTACAACCCATCATGGAGATCATGATGGGGAAGAATGAAGGAGTAGCAGCGATGGAGATGGTGATGATGGCGTGGTGATGGTGGTGTCAGCATGGTGATGGTAGTGTCCTCCTTCTCCTCCTCTTCTTGCTTGGATGGCTTGATGGTGTTGATGGAGATCTGGATCTTGGTGGAGCTATAGAGGCTATGGAGGCGGCACGGCGGCAGGGCACCGCCGTGGAGGCGGTAAATGGGATCCAGATCTTATATGTGGTGTATGATGGCTTCCTCCTCTCTTCTTTGACTCTTCCCTCCTTTATATAGGGCTTGGGGTGCCCTAGGGTTCCCCCAATACCGTCATATGCTTAGGGAAGGTTCTGGACCATCAGGAGGGTGAAATCCCATCGTTTGCGACCTTTTTGGCAACTATAGGGCGGGAGCTATACGACCGGAATTTTTGCTCCCGCCGTATAGTTGGTCGTTAAACCTTCAGTACTCTTTAGTATTTTGGCCGTCATTTCTTCATACGAACTTTGTTTTGGGTGTTCTTGGGCTCGTTGAGTTCGTATCGTCGAGGCATACAACCCTGTGGTATTGGATATTTATTTTGAGGAGTTGGAAAAATTCACTTTTCCAACACCTCAAATGGCTAAGTCTGGTCCCTGTAGCTCCTCCATACTATGCTCTCTTTGTTCCTTTTGCCTTTGTTTTATCCATAATCATCATCAACAACTACACACATGTCAAAGACAAGGAAGAGGGATAAAATTATACCTAAACTACTAAATGTGTAAAGCTCATATTGAGTTTAATAAAAACAAGTAATCATGCATATCAAGCATAGCAATAGTTAGATGGAGCATGATATGATAGGCAAATGACATAATTTATATTGCTAAAAAATGTTGTATTATCACAGCCATCAACTTCCCCAAGCTAGATCTTGCTCGTCCTCGAGCAAAAGGGATCGATAACTTAATGGATGTGATCTTGCTTATTATTTAAAATCAATGCACCGTATCCTTGTTTTTCCTACAAGCTCAAAGCAAGAGAGCACATAATCACACAAGGCAATATAAGCTCAAATATATTATTCCAAACCACTAGAGATTAGTCAAAAACTTCTATGCTCCATGTCAAAGTTAAATCTAGCTTGCAAGTAAACTTGTGGTCCTTCTATACGCACTTTATTGTATTTTTGTATTTTTATTGTATAAGGCAAAGCTGAACACGGTTAGTTGTTAATCATAAATAGAAATAGAGTTTTCCAGTGCTTCCCACTCATGCCATCTATTAAAATCTCTCAAGTACAAACTTCGATTGTTGAGCTCATATAAAATATATTTCTAAGTAACGAGACCATACCAAAAGAGTGGTATATGTTCAATCGAGACTGTGTAGGCTAGGAAGGACACTCATGACCATTACTAAGGTTTCCCTTTTCGGTATAATGATTTCTTATAACGGTCAGAGGAGTATTCCGACTTTTGCTTTTACGTAGGCCCATGAGAATACCAATGCATACCCAAATATAGCATTTTTGCTGCATATGTTGGACAACTCATAGCCAAACTCCAAGAGTTTCCTCTTTTTGGATTGTCCAAAGGCTAGCGGAGTTGTTAGCATCCCATGTTGTGCAACAATGGTGCAAGACACGCATAAAGCAATATCTCACTTTGATTTCCAAGACAAAATTTTGGCATATGTAATCTCGAAACTTTGAAACATCATTTCTTATTTGACAACTCACTCAGTAAGCATCTATCAAGACCATCATTTCCAACACTATGGGGTCGTGCTGCTCCATAACCATTCACTTAAGACAATTCTGATCAGTGACAACTAGCAAGTTTCGAAGAACTTCTTTCTTGTATTTTTCTTCAAAATGTAGAGAACATGGCAATGTATATTTAGAGGATCACAATATTTTTCACAAGCTAGATAAATGTTGAACAAGGTGCATCAAAGCTATGACTTGTCTCTTATGGGGCCTAACATGAGCAAGTCTATTCCTAATATAAATCTGAACAAAAACTCACCTAAGCAAGCATTCAAAAATAGAGGGATACACAATAGCATGAAAACTATTTAAGATAAAGAACTTTTCACAAGACTCTACGCATGCAAAATAACCTCCCCAAGCTAAGAACTTTCCAAGTATCCACTTGAGAAGATCATGAAAACAAAAGAGAAAATGCAGTTATCAAAAGAGAGTATAAGAAGTGGTTACCTCCCCAAGCTTAAGTTAAAGCAAGGGTGACACACTTTACCGTTGAGGTGCTTTTAACCTCTACTTTGATGGACAAAGAACCTTTGCTTCAATGAATGTTTCGTGATCTGGTGTATGCCTTCCTTAAGAACTTGGTAGGAACAAGACTAGAAAGAAGACAATTGTTTTTGTGTTTTTGAAGACACAGGTTTAGCTCACAAGTGATAAAATACAAGACGTAAAGTGGAGGGGCAGCTGACCACCCCCTAACACGGCAACCAACCCACGGTCACAAGAAGACAAGCCGAGACCAAATCCATTGGCGGGAATGTGGTGACCCTTCCCGCCCAAGATATGGGGGAAGAGGCTTGATGCCGCCCTATATAAGGAGCCCTTATCCTACCTTGTAAGGGGTGAATCCCTGATATCTAAAACCCTAGTCTTTCATCCACCATTATAACCTCGCGAGGCACGCGAGCAATACAACATAGCAGGAGTAGGGGCTTTACCTCCTCACCAGGGTCCTGAACCTAGGTAAAAAAACCTGGTGTCAACTCTCTGTCGTACATCCACATTGCCGCCATGGCCGCTGCTGGACTCCTTCGGAATCGCGTGTTCAGCCCCCTCACGAACCAAGGGATCGTTGGAGCCTAGTTCCTTCGCGGGACAAATCTCTGACACTATTCATTGGAAATGAAAGCATGAGAAGGAATAGGTGTGATTCACTAAGTAACCAAGCATAAGGCTTCTATATGATGGATGGCGAGGACCACAAAAATATGTATAGAAGGCTCAAATCCATAGCCACCACATTCAGAAACCATGGTGCAACACATGTTGGTGATGCTTGGATCAAGAGGAAATATGTAAGTGCTCTTATACCATTTGATCCTACTGACTTGAAGAGCCTCCAAGGTAGACACAATTACCATCAAATGACTTCCAACGAGGTCATGCAAGAAATGGTTGCTTTCAAAGTCGCCACCAAGAACGCTGAAGATGCTTGTGCACAAGCCATTGTAATGCAAAAGGGGGTAAATGTGGCTTTGAAGGCAAATGTTGTAGAGCAAGAAGATGATGACGTTATTGCCATGAACTGCCCCGAGGAAGTCAAACGGGAACCTGGAGAGTACATGGTGTTCTATGCAAGGAACTTTTGGAAGAACCCCGCTAAAGCTAAATATGAACTTGAATGCAAGAGTGGTTTGAATGGAAGGAAGGAAAATGGTCCCAAGATGATATCTTGCTACAATTGTGGAGACCATTTGAATTTTATTGCTGAATGCCCCTATCAAAGTCGAGAAGATCATGGGGGTAGGCTGGTTCTCAAGGAGAAGACAAAGGCACCTCGGAAGAAACCATTTGTCAAGAAGAATTCTCCTTACAAGAGGCAACCGAAGATTGTGTTGGTAGCTCAAGAGGAGTACTCATCCGCAAGTGAAGACGAAGACGATGATGATAACTCACGAGAGGTGGCTGCCATAGCCACCACATCTACACTGACTATTTCACTCTTCGACTCTCCAAATGAGAACATCATCAACAACAATGTCACTTGCCTTATGGCAAGAGGTTCTGAGGTATCACATTCCACCACTTCTCTTCCTAAGACTACTATGAATGCCAATATGGATGATTCCACTAGTCTTAAGGTTAAAGAAGAAGTTATTGCCATGGATTATTTTATCACTAACATGCAAGGTGAGCACAAAATGCATTTCGAGGCCCTTATGGGTCAACTTGTTCACTCCGAAGAGCTCCTTGAAGAAAAGGGCAGAATTGAAAGGGAGGAGGCAATGGAGATTGCAGCTTTGAAGAATGATCAAGAAGAAGAAGAAGAAGAAGAAGAAGAAGAAGAAGTGTCATGGTGGTGGCACGGCAGATGCCATGAATAGGCTAAAGATGGGGCTAATGAGCACTAGAGGAATCTAGGGAGGGATAGTGTGGTGATTCCACACATAAGTGTTTGTATTTTCACTCTATCAATGGTGGATTACAAGGGCTCCTTGAGTTGTTTGTGAGAAGGAGACTAGTTCTCTTACCTCCCCACTACAAAGCTCTACAGTTCATCCTACACAGAATGATCGATCCCCTTCTATGGAGGCCCTGGTCTTCCTTATATAGGGAAATCCAGGTTACAAAGTTAGGGCATACGTGGAGGCATATTCCCCAAATATGCCCTTTGGTTAGAGCTAGATGCCTCTTTATTCACTTTAAACGGCTAGTACGGACTATGGACGTAATCCTCAGTGAGCTCCTTGTCTTTTGGTGTCACCAGACACGAATCGCGTCAGCCAACACTGCCCGCGTCACCTTTGTCGACCACGCCCCACTGGTCCTTCCCTCTGATCGCTTTGCTCATGCTACAGTGGACAAAGGCCACCTTTTGACCAGCGAGGGATTCCTTCCTTCTCTTGGAAGCCAAGTGGTAGCCCGGCTAGCGCTTGGCTAACCCGGCTACAAGGGTACCTGCATATATGGTAAATCAAGTGTAGCCGACATACATCATATGTCGGCCGGGTTAATGTTAGGTGAATACCCGCCAGGCCGGGTTACCTCGTAAGTCGGCCTGCCTTGAGGAGACCCGGCCAGCACTTGCTTTGACCGTGTCGTACCTCCGCTAACTCGTCCTTTATACCCCAGCATGACCCTACCTGGGGGTATCCCCCCAACAAGAAGAGATTTGGGCCTCTATAGAGGATAGACTTGAGTCAATTAAGGAGTCACATGATGAGCTTGTGGCCAAAATTGTCAAGGAATGTGATAATGCCATTGCCAAGGCAAAGAAGCTAAAGAAGGAGCAGGTTGAATTTAGGGCTGCTCATGCTAGACTCTCTGAGAAACTAGAGAAACTTGACATTGCTCACAAGGAATTGGAGAGTGAATTCTCTATTCTTAATGAGTCTCATGATCAGCTCCAAACTCGATTGACTAAGTATGATGTCCCTAGCACTTCTGCGTCAATGTATGCACATGAAGATTTACTTGAACAAAATGCTAGGTTGAAAGATGAGCTTGCCAAGGCATCACTTCCCAAAGGTAAGGAAGTTCACAATGAGGTCCTTAGCAAGCAAAGGACAAATAATGGAAAGGAGGGACTTGGCTATGTCCCCAAGACAAAGAAGAAGAAGGGCAAGAATGCTCAAGCAAAGACAAGAACCGTCGGAAAGAACATCACGGAGAACAAAACTGATTATAATGGTTTTGCAGGGTCTAACAATCCCGATTATGAGTTATTTTGTGATTAATATGGTGATTTTTATGCTAGTTATGTTGGTCCTTTTGATAATTACATTGCTTGGTCTATTTGGGTTCCAAAGACCCTTGTTACTAACATGAGAAGACCCATTGAAAATGGGTACCTAAAACCAAGAAGTAATTTTCTTGTAGGACTATGCTTCCGGTGGGTCGAAATGGGTGCTTGACAGTGGTTGCACAAGTCATATGACCGGAAGAAAGGAGGTAATCACAGAGATGAGGCCTAATCATGATCAAATAACCGTCTCCTATGGTGATAAATCAAAGTCTAAGGTATTGGGTCTTGGCAAGGTTGTGGTTGCTCACGATATCTCTCTCGTGGATGTCATGCTTGTTGAGACCCTTGGGTATAATTTACTTTCTGTTCGTGCCCTTGGTAAGATGGGATTTGTAGTTTTCATTGATGATGATTTAGTGGTACTCTAGTGGAGCAAGTCTCTAAACGTCGCTTTCGTTGGGTATATCGAAAATGACTTGTATGTGGTGGACTTTTCGGGGGAAACCACTGTGGGTCTGATGTGCCTATTCGGAAAGGCCGATGCGGGCTTGTTATGGCAACACCATATAGCCCACATCAATATGAGAATTTTGCAAAGTATTCACAAGGGTGGCCATATTCTTGGACTAAAAGGAAATGTTTCCTTTCCCAAAGATCGTGTTTACAGGGCGTGTGTTGTAGGAAAGATGCATGATTCTCCCATAATAGGAAGACTATTATCTCATCAAAGAGGATTTCGGAGCTCCTTCATGTGGATCTCTTTGGTCCTCCATCTCATGCAAGCCTTGGTGGGAAGAAGTGCTATCGTGTCATTGTTGATGATTACTCAAGATATACATGGGTCTACTTCTTCAAGCAGAAAAGTGAGACTCAACAAATGGTCATCGTCTTTGCCAATGAGGTTCAGTGTCAACACGATGTCCCTATATTGGCAATTAGAAGCGACAACGGCTCCGAGTTCAAGAACTACACTCTGAATGAATTCCTAAGTGAAGAGGGGATAAAACACTGATATTTTGCTGCGTACACCCCTCAACAAAATGGTGTAGCCAAGAGGAAAAATCGGACTTTAATGGACATGGCGAGGTCTATGTTGGCTGAATTCAAGTCACCATACAACTTCTGGGTTGAAGCTATATCCACTGCATGCCACTCATTAAACCGGATTTACCTCCACAAGATCTTGGACAAGACACCTTATGAGATATTAACCGGTAACAAGCCCAACATTTCATACTTTCGGGTGTTCGGTTGTAAGTGTTTCTTTCTCATTAAAGGAATTCGTTTATCTAAATTTGAGTCTAAGGATTTAGAAGGTATTTTTGTTGGTTATGGTGTCGAATCCCACACTTATAGAGTCTACAATAAGCTCTCCGAAACTGTTGTAGAATCTTGTAGTGTGGTGTTCGAGGAAAATGATGGATCCCATGTGGGGCAAGTTGATGTTTGTGATATAGATGTTGAAATACCCCAAGATGCCATAAGAAGAATGGACATGGCATTTTTCTGCTCCATTGAGGAACCCCTTGTGGAAAATCGGGAAGGACAATGCTCTACACGAGTAGAGCACTCATCTACACAAGATCACCAAGTCCCACCTGCTGGAGAAACTACTGCACCAACACAACAACCTCCTGAAGATCATCATTCAACAAAGCAAACTGGAAGTCCCAAGAAGGATTATCCGCATGAGGCCGGATTATCTGGACCTTCTCCATCTCATGCCGGGAATGACCAGGAAGACCAAGCAGAGACTAAAAATACCAGGTCGGATTATCCGGCCCCTCCCTCGGCCGGATTATACGGCCCTGCAAGTCAAGTCAGCAGCCTCCTATTATGGCTGCTGACCAAGATCAAGGGCAAGCATCTCCATCAACTATCTGTGCTGGACAAGCTGTTGATCAGGGTCAAGCTAGTGGTCAAGAGGAGGACCCAAACGGTGAAATAATTCCTCCAAGAAACAACAAGGATATTGAAACTCGTTGCAAAGCTCAAGCCAAAAGAAATCTTGAACTCAGAGGGCTCACTTTTGATAAAGTCGTTGGTGACCTTAGAAGGAGAGTGTCCACAAGACAAGAGTTGGCAAGATTTAGTGACCACCAGGCTCATATCTCCATGGTGGAACCTAAAAAGGTGTTCGAAGCACTTGAAGATCCAGATTGGATTGTTGCTATGCATGAAGAACTAAATAATTTCGAGCACAACAAGGTTTGGAAGATAGTAGAGAAGCCCAAAGAGTGCTGCAATGTTATCGACACAAAGTGGATTTTCAAGAACAAGCAAGATGAGAATGGAATTTTTGTAAGAAACAAGGAAAGATTGGTAGCACAAGGTTACTCTCAAGTGCAAGGCATCGACTTTGGTGAAACTTATGCTCCAATGGCTCACCTTGAGTCTATCTATATCCTCCTTGCTTATGCAACACATCATAACTTTCAATTACAGATAATGGATGTGAAGAGTGCCTTCATTAATGGTCCTCTACATGGGTTAGTATATGTCAAGTAACCCCCGGGTTTCGAGGATCCGAACTTTCTGAACCATGTCTGCAAACTCGATAAGGCGCTCTATGGCCTTAAACAATCCCCACGTGTGTGGTATGAGAATCTTAAAGAGCTTTTGTTAAACCGTGGCTTCGAGGTTCGGCAAATTGATCCCACTCTTTTTACTAAGAAGGTTAAGGAGGAGCTTTTCATATGCCAATTATATGTAGATGACATTATATTTGGCTCTTGATACGTCCATTTTGCATCACTATTCTATATCATAATTTACTGTTATTCATTGATATATTTCATATTAAGAGATGATACTTATGTTATTTCATCTATTTTTGCATGGTTGATGACTTTTGGAGCATGGACCACTGCAGTCAGGATTCTAATGGAAAGGGTGCTGTTTGGAGGCAAAATTTGCGAAGATCAGAAAATCCGGGAAAATACATGGAAAATCCTATTTTTCCAGAAGACGAAGATTGCTAGAAGGGGAAGTGGAGATGGGCCACAGGGGGCCCACACCACCCCTGGCGCGGGCCACCCTAGGCTGCACCACCAGATGGTGTGGCTGTCATGGTCAACTCCAGCCTCTCCCCTCTAGCGTATATTATCCTCCCGAAACCCTAAGACTCGGGGAGCGACCCCAAAAAAGACTCCGCCGCCTTTGCGGGGCGGAAAACACCGAGAGGAAGATATCTCTGGCAAATAGAATTCTGCTGGGGGAATTCCTTCCTGGAGAGGGGAGATCATCGCCATCAACACCACCATCAAGCTGGACTTCATCGGGATCATCATCATCATCACCACCATCATCTCCACCAGCACCATCATCACAACCTCCATACCGCTGTAACAATTGGGTTGAATCTTGCATAGTTCTTAGGGGAAACTTTTTCGGTGTTGATTACTCCTTGTAGTTGATGCTATTGAGTGAACCATTGAATTATCGTTTATGTTCAGATTGTTACGTATCATTATTTCATCTCTGATCATGATCCATATGATGTCTTGTGAGTAGTTCGTTTAGTTCTTGAGGACATGGGAGAAGTCATGTTGTTAGTAGTGGAATTGTGTTGAGAAAGATTCAATAGTTTGATATTTAAGTTGTGGTGTACTTATTCTAGTGGTGTCATGTGAACGTCGACTACATGACACTTCACCTATATGGGCCTAGGGGAATGCATTGTGTATTTGGCTACTAATCGTAGGGGTTGCCGGAGTGACAGAAACCTGAACCCCCGTTAGGAAACCTTTGCACAAGGGATGTCAGGGTCTTAGAGTTTAAAGCCGTGGTTAGGTTTATACCTTAATTACTTTATTCTACTTGCGGATGCTTGCAAGGAGTATAATCACAAGTATGTATTAGTCCTAGGAAGTTCGGTACATTACAGGTTCACCCACACAACACTTAGCAAACTAAAGAAGATTAATCAACTATATGAAGCGAAAGCACTTGACGATATTCCATTGTGTCCTCGAAAACGTTTGGTCATCTTAAGTAATACAACCGGCTTGTCGTTTGCTAAAGAAAGAATTGGGCCATTTGCTGGATTTATTCTTATTATCTTTTATTTACTCGTACTTTATTTACCTGAATTATCAAAAAACCCTAATAATCCGTTTGCTAAGTATTTACAGAGAATTCCTGCTCCTAGCCACTCGTCAGCACCTTCTGCTCCTCGTTGGGTTCAACACTCTTACTTATCGAAAATACTGCGATACACCCCCTATACTTGTGGGTCATCAAGACTATTTTATGGCACCGTTGTCGGGGAGTGAAGCGCTATTGGAGAGTGGAACTGGTAAAGAAAACTTCTACTGTGAGTATTGTTTACTTCTGTTAGTTGCTTTATTTTCAATATGGATAATTCACTGAGTTTCTTATTTCGTAATGCTACTACCACTGCTAAGGTAGTAGATAAATTACCACCTGCTGAGAATGATATTTTTAAAATACCTACAAGAATTATTGATCGTGGTATGGATAACTATTATGTTGGAGATGGAACTGTCCATCGTGGTGACCATTTGCTCTTTATACACGAATTATGCGGGTTGTTCAAGTGTGCAGGTATTACTACAGATCAAGTCAAGAAGAAGTTATTCTCATTATCACTGAAAGGAAGAGCTAAAGAATGGTATAAGCTGCTGAAGAATGGACAAGCTCTTGAATGGGAGGAAATAGTTCCTCTCTTTTATTCAAAGTTTTATCCTCCTAGTGAGATTCATAAAGATCGAAATCAAATATTCAACTTTTGGCCTCTTGATGGAGAGAGTACAACTCAAGCTTGGGGGAGATTGAAGTTACTAATGCTCAAATGTCCCATTCATGAGCTCCCCAACAATATTATTATCAATAACTTTTATGCAAGGCTTTCTCTTCATGATAAGGATTTACTGGATGCCTCTTGTGCTAGATCATTTGCACGCATGGAAGAAGAAGCTAAATGGAATCTTCTAGACCGTATTCAAGACAATGCTGAAGCATGGAAGAATGACAAAGGAAGAAAGTCAGGTATAAATTATGATTATGAATTCATTGAATCTTTTATGGAAACTGATGACTTTCAAAATATTAAAAATGCTTATGGTTTAGACTCTCAAGCTATTGCAACTTATTTTAAGGCTTTTGCTTCTTATATTGAAGTTCCTAAAAAGAAGTGGAATAAGTATCATGAACCTTATAAAGATGTTGCTAAGTGTTATCCTGCAAGAAATACTGAAGTTTATATTGCTAATCATGCTTTACCTGAACCTTACATTGAGAAAATGTCTTTCCCCGTTAAGATAAAGGAACATTCTATGATAGCTAGTATGGTTAATGAAAGTACAAATAAAGCTGTTGAACCTAATAAACAAATGGATGATGAACCTATAATAGAAAATGTGAAAGATTTTTTTCACTAAATATAAAGAAGATGGACACACTATCCTTTGTAAGGATATCCCTAATATTGTTTCACAAAGTAGTGTTATGAGAGTTAGTGTCCCTGTGTTTTCTGTTAGGATAAGCGATCATTGCTACAATGGTTCTTGTGATAGCTATATCATTAAATTTATGCATGATACTGAAAGTTATTATGAGAGAGGGAAGACTGTTCTTATGCATCTTAATAATATCAAGTTTCCTCGTTTTATGCTGAAAGTTTTTATGTTGCACTTGTTTTGCCTTCCTATGCTTGTAGCCTCTGGTTTCAACAACTTGTTTGCTTACAAAATTCCCTTGCATAGAAAGTGGTTCAGACTTAAACATGTATATTTTTGCTTCTTAATGCTCTCTTTCACTTCAATTCATATCTTATGTGAGCTTTATTGAAATTGCCATGCCCATCTTAATGGCTATAAAGAAAGAGTTTTTGGGGAGACAACCCAATATAGTCTTGCTTTCAGTTTGTTTCTGTTTCTTTGAGTCTTGGAAGTTATTTTTTCGGCAATAACCTCTCCTTATTCTTTTTGTTTGGTTTTTGTGTCAAGATCAACCTCTAATGAGAGAGAAGTAAGATTTAGGGAAGTTGCTGTCCTGAAACAGATTTTTGTGCTTCACCGTAAAAAATCGTGAAAGATCTCTGTTAGTCGGTTCGAGATGTAGTTTTTTGTGCTTCTTCCCAAGGTTATTATTTAACTTTCGTTAGTTTTGCACTTTTTGATTTGAGCAACAGAAAAGTTTCGAAAAAATTGATCATTACCTGCTGGTCTGTTTTGACAGATTTTGCTACTCTTGCATTTGCTTCTTTAAACGATTTCCTTTTTGAATTCTTTTTGGGTTTTCGGAAGGAGTTGCTGCAGTAGCTTATGATTTGATGGATTTCAGTTAAAATTAGACTTAAAAGATTTATTATCTCGCTTACACTAATGATTGCTAATGAGAAATGTGCGAAGTTTTGTGGGAAAGAAATTTCCAGGTTATTGGAGAAAATGGTATAATAAGAAAGTGAAAGGTTTCATGACTCGAGCAATATGAGTATGAAGATGAAGATATTGAGCTATTCAAGTGATAACTCCGGAAAAATTTATCAAAGACCAAATTCAGAGACCTATAGAGTCTGGTTTCGAATAGGTAACAGTTCTAGTAAGAAAAGTTCCACAAAAATTCTGTCCAGCTATATTTTTGAAGTTTTTATCCAACAAGGAAATGTGATATATCAGAATTTTAGTGTTAATCTTTTATGCTTAGTCGTTTTGTTTTCAAAAGTTATTTTAAATAAAAGAAAGTGATACTATTTATATGTGGGTTGGGAGAAAAAGTAAAACAAAATTATTTTGAAAATAGAGTGAAGTAGCATTTGATCCTTTGACCTACCGTTAAAAGTCTAGAGCTGCAACCAGCTTCCTGTCGTGGTGTTTTTAGTATAAAATGAGCTGCCTTGATTTTGTTTCCTGAATACAAGAGGAAGGAAAAGAAAAAGAAAACACGGGCTAGGCTCATGGCCCTATAGGACTCCATGTCTGTGCCCTACGATGCCGCCTCCTTTAGCGCTCCAGGACTTCGCTTCGATCTCCTCCTACCTCAACCCTACCTATTCTCTCCGGCTTGAGGCCGCCGCCTTTGAATTTCTGTTTCTGCGGAGTAGGTTGCTGCAATTGTTGGATCGCCGCCTCCGCTGAAGTACAGGTTGCCGGCTTCCGTCAATCAACTGACAAAAGGGTGCGTTACCTTGGCATTTTCTTGCCGTTTTGGTTCATCTCGGTAGCACTATACATCTGATCATATAGATGGATTTAACTAGATGGGAAAGCAGGGGTTAAATAGTTGGACTGCTAGCTGTCTTTCAATTAATCCCTATCCCTATACCAAATGAAGAGCAGAACCAGATTTGCGGTTTACTAAAAAAAAGTGTTGTAGGTGTTTTATTCAATCTCTTTTACAGACACCTGTAGACTGTAGAATTTCTTTCGGTGTTGTCTTAATCTGGTTCTTATAAATAAATGGAAAGAATAGCTTGTTTGGTTAGAGTTCTGCCATCACGTACGTGTGAGATTGAGGGTCACGAGTGTCTAAATTTAGGAAATATCTGCGCACCTTATTTGTATTAGACTACTATTTTGTACCTGGTCTTATTTTATAGTGTTCAGCTGGTACGAGAGACTAGTGGCCACTTTACTGTCGTTGGACTAGTGGAATTTGTCAATTGGCACTTGGGCTGTTTGATTTTGTATTCTCTCTAGCGTTTTAGGCATACAAAAGAGTGGGATGAAAGCGATATAAAAATTAGCAAATAGCTTAATTCGTTCTACTTGTTTGCTTGGATCTTACCGTGAGTAATAAACATATTTAGGCCATGTATTTTCTGCCTTTTCATAGCTCCAGGTCTGATTGTAATCATTCATGGGAGGTTCTGCGTAATGGACACTGAGAATACTTTTCTAGATTGACTGAGCGTAGGAACGATGGTATGATTAGTTTGTATGTTTCCGAAGTGATGAAATGTATTGAGTGTGGCCTATGTTCTGTAATAGGTGTTTGGTCCTCCGGTTTGGAGTCCTACCATTCAAAGTTTGTGCCCTGCGGTTGAGGCAAGTTCATGACGGATAGTAAAATTTGCATATTTCTCTACACTCAATTTTATCTAAATATTATGATATATTGACGATGACAACGATAAATATGATGATGGCATATGCATATAATGCGATTTTTTCGTACCATGATGATAGTGATGATAATGTGACCTACTTTGGCGTGGGCACAATGCGACCTCCATTGATGGGTTGCGACCTACTTTGGAGGCACCCTCCACGAGTTGGAGTGAGTGGATGCCGACGGGTGTCCACTCAAGCGATACCGGTATACGTGATGAGATGAGCATATAGGCATGTAGGACATACTATTATATTCTAATGAATGAATAATGTTTAATTTTGTCATAGTGTTTTGATTTATGTAAAGTTGCTATTTGTTTATGAACTTGTTGAGTCTTTGTACTCACCCTTGTTTTTTTTTCATGTTTTTAGGTAAACGTTGATGACATCATGCATGGGGAGTTTTGGGAGTAGCACCTTCACAATTATCACCTGACGTTTCACACAATCCTCACAAATGTTTTGAAACTCTGATTTTGATCGATAGGAGTCATTCTTGTCATAAATGGTTTCGGAGTATATGAAAGTTTATCACTTAGACTTTGTTGGTTTTTCCTACTAGACATTATTACCAGTATTGTGTTTGGATGGTAGTTTTTATAGTTGTGGTATTGGAGACTTATATGGTTGAATGTGCGTTTACATTTTATTGAGTTTTATCCTTATACTCTTGTGTTTATATTATTGCCTGTCGTGGATGTCCCAAAAACAAAGAAAACTTTGCCAAAAAAATTCCTAAAAGGTCTTAGTTAGTTTTGTATGTATAATGTATGTGGTAACATCTCAAGTGCTTGGTTGGCTTGGGGTGTTACAGTTGGTATAAGAGCAGGCTTTAGGTCCGTGGTATGAAACATTCTAAGCAACTTTAAAATTTTACACACTGGTGCACAGTAGGATGGGTTGGGCCATGCATTGCATTTACGCTTTTGTTAAATACCTTTGTTGATCTATTTCATCCATATGTTGTTGACTGCATAGCTTGCATGTCTTTCGGTAATTTTGTCCCTCTGTTGTTGGTAGTAAGTAGTTGAATATATAGAGAGACCTCATCTTGGTTCATAGATTCAATAATGGAAGTAAAAAAGGAGATCATTTAGTATTAGTGACCCGATGAAGATATTTGGAATAATGGATTTTGATATATACATTGGTTCATTGGACACACGATGAGATGGCTGAAGGGATTGGTTTTGGAATCATGTGGGTTTTCCTTGAGCTGCTTCAAAGTTCCAATATATGTGGCAAGTATTTCCGTTGGGATTTGAGAAAACGGTTTGCTAATCTTGAATATGAGGTGGATTGGGTGATTGGTTTTCACTTGGCTGGTGTTGTAGCTGAGTAGATAAAATAATTTTATGGAGAGCGTATGAGACGCCCTTTCCTCTATACATGTTCCCTAAGCAAAAAAAATTCCAACTGTCTTCCTATTCCGATTCACCAAATCTTTCTGGTGCATTACCTCGCTGTGAGCTTGGTTTGATTTTCATCATCTGGTAGTGGTGTTATCGAATAGCTTATTGTCTAAGGCCAATGAAGTATTTTAGATTAGTTTCTTCTATTGTGCTTCTCGTTAAGTTAGTTTTTGCAGTAAATACCTTCCTTTGTCCCATCCTTTGTCAATTGTATTCTACTTTGACATTCTTTGGTTTCCCTCCTCCTATTCCTATGTACAAAGAATGATGAACGTGTTATTCTCCTTGGAGGCAGCCTAGTAGTTCCTTCAAAAAAAAGATGATTTTAAAATCATTTTCCATGGTTTTTATTCTAGGGGGAGCTTGTTGATCCTTCAACCTGACTCGTATTATTTTCTAGATCAAGTCACTAACATTGCATACTGTGTATCCTTATTCTTTTAAAGTATGTCTTGTACACACAAACCTGAGTGACCTTGTAAGATCGATGGATTAGATTTTTGTAGCCGCTTTGCAAAAACAATAGATGGCAGTCGACCTCGAACCCTATTTCTTGCCCATGCAATCTGTTTGCAGTGCTCGTGAGGATGCTCGCGTGTTAGTCATGCTCGATTTACTAATTCAGACGCAATGCTAATAGTTTGGATGCGGGATGGATTGGCCCCCATACCAATTACCCTTATTATTTGCTCTTGTTATGCTGGAGTGGTGAATCACCATGGTCCATTTCCTTTAGTTAGTTGATTGTCGATGTTCTATAGTCTGAACCAAAGAATGATTTGACATTCCACATATAATAGAGGCAGTTGCTAGTAGCAAGCGTAGGACATGTGACGAGGATAAACCTTTTGTCATTTTTATGGAATCTTACCATCAATATGCTTTTATAGACCACAATGAGAGGTTCGTATAGGTTTTGTGGTATTTTCTAGTTATATTCCAAAGTTGAATGTTGAGAACTCAATGATCAGATACCATCTACTTTCTTCGTAAGGATTTAATGATTCATTAAGGACAAGGACAATTGTTCCTATCGAAGGTACCATGCTTGTTTCAAGTTCCTTGAGAGCAGGATGTTGATTTTCACTTTGATCTTATTCCTGGCATTCGACCTATCCACTCCTTATTAGTTGTTATGTTGACATGAATAAGAACTGAATAAGTTATTGGAAGAGAAGCTATCCTAGGGTTTCTTTTGACATACCGTCTCACCATGGGAAGCATCTATTTTGTCAATAGAAAAGGGGTTGGTAGTTGGTGACAGTGAGTGGATTACTGAGTCCTTAATAGGGTGAACATCAAGGAAAAAGCCAGTGCCTCGCATGGGTAACTTGTTAGATATGCTAATGAGGCCATTTTCCCCAAGATTGGTCTCCAAACTGGCTATGATCAAACATGTGTGCAGGGATGGGAAATTGGAAAGACTGCCTTCTCTACTGTGTACAAATATTATGAATATAGAGTTGTTTTCTAGACTAACCAATTTCCTTGGAATCTTTATGAGGACAATGAGCAATATACTACATATATTTCTTGATGACTTAGTGGTAGTGATGAGGGTTTAACTCGTCAATGCCCATTGTTATGGACTTGGGTTTTGGAGAAGGAGGGAGCGCTGGAGACATCTATTGGCTAGCAAACAAGCACACAGGGGACGAAGGATTTACCCAAGTTAAGGCCTCGTAGAGGTCCCTACTCCTGCTTGTCTGCTCGTGGAATTATCGAGGGAGTTGAAAGTTACAACGGTGCGCAGATGTAATCTGGCGAGGGTTTGCGGAAACTAGGGTTGCGTGTGTCCTCCTCGCCACCCCCTCCTAGCCTTTATATAGATAGGCTAGGTCTCAGGTAGTAGGTCGAGTCGATTACAGGTTAGGGTTTCCCCTTCAAACTTTCTATCTTTAGCTTCTTCTTATCCTTCAAGCAATCGAGAGTCTGTAGGTTACTCGAATCCCTCCATCCAGGCCTTGGCGACACCGTGGACCTGTATGTATTTGGACCGTATATACCAAGCTTGAGCACCTGTAGGGTATACCCATGTCAGTAGCCCCCGAGTGTCCAGTGGAATCGCAGATTCGACTGGGGACTTTTTGAAGCCTTCGAGTGCCTAAATGAGTACATTTCGATTGCTTTTATTTATGTCATAGGGATTGTTGATATACGTGCCTGATATAGCTGAAGTATCGGCATTAGTTAACCACATTAGGGTGAAACAATGCAATCTACTCAAATTCGAGTCCCCAGACTCGAATCCGGAAAAGTGCTGGTGTAATTCGACTCAGGCTACGGAGGTCTTACAGGAGTCGAATTCTAGTTATATGGGTGTGAGCACTTGACGCGTCCGTCAAGGCATGTTCATCGTTCCTGTAGGCATGGATATGTTTCTGGTAGTGCGCAGTTAAATGCGTTGTCAGGTCTTACCTTCACGCCGTAGGCGCGGCATCCGAATTTTATCATCGCGGAGATGATTCGGGTAACCCAGGAGACGCAGTCTCTTTGTAGGGGAAAAATTATGAGGCAGTGTTTCCATGAGTTTCGAGTGTGGATGTTATCAACACACAGTTTTTTGTACAAATAATCATAGGGTGCGCGATCAGCGCTCCCTATGGGAGTATCCCCCGAGTGCCTGGTTGAGTCGAAGACTCAAGCAGGGACTAAAGAACTTTTGCGACTGCTGTCGTCTTTTGCTTGCTTGTTTCAGTCGATGACTCAGGCAGGTATTAAAATACTTTTGCGACTGTTGTCGTCTTTTGCCTGCTTGTTTCCAGCGCTCCCTATGGGAGTAACACATGTCCATAATCGAACTGTGTTTCGAGTGGATAGGTTTGCTTTTGTGATTGTCCATGTTCCTGCAACAAGAAAAAGAAAAGTCATAGGGTGCGGGGCCAGCGCTCCCTATGGGAGTAGCCCCCGATTTCCACTGCATAGCCTTGATGACGTCAGTGCTGACGCTTGTATGACCTTAGTTGCCCGTGTGAGCGATTTTGACGGGACGTGACGAGCGGTGGGTCCCACTTTCTGACTTTGATTTGACTGGGCGTGCGTAATATTATTTTTAACTGTGCCTCCCCGATTTCCGCGCGTAATGGTAGAAGTGGGGGGACGGTTCGCGCTTCCTCTTCTCCGTGTGTTCAACGTGATGCATGCCACGCGTCCAATAGGGTTTTTGTCAGCCATTGGATTGCATCTCCCAGGGGTTAAGTAGCGATGCTGCGGCGGTAATTTCCCATTTGTGCTCTTTCTTCCTTGCTGCCATCGCCATTGCTGTTGCTTTTCTGCTTTCCCCTGCGCCCATCTTCTCCATGACGCTGGACCAGCTCCGTTCGATCCCGAGCTACTTCCTTCGCTCACATCGCTGCCGCGCAATGGGGAAGAAGAAGGGAGGCGCTGCCGCTGATTCCGTGGCCACCCTCGCTGCAGCGAAGAAGAAAGGTGGCTCCGCTGCTGCGAGCACCAGTGCCGCTGCCGTCGGGAAGAAGAAGGTCGCGGGCACCCGCGTGAGCAATGGCGCATGGCGCCCCTCTATCATCAAGGCGTTGGATCTCCGTCTTCTTCGCCAAGACGGAGTTATTTCTGCAGCAGCCGCCGATTCGCGCGTCCCCAGCGGTGAGACCATTCCTGTGCCTCCCGCTGGTTTTCGAGTGATGTTTCCTACATTCATCATTCGCGGTCTTTCCTTGCCTCTTCACCCCTTCCTTCGGGGTCTTCTTTGTTTCTATGGGCTCCAGCTCCATCAGCTGTCCCCAAATTTGCTCCTCCACATCACTTGTTTCATCACTCTCTGCGAGTGCTGGCTCGGTATCGAGCCACACTTTGGTCTTTTCAAGCACATCTTTAAATTGAAGCGTCAGTCCGCATCTGGCTCTTTAGTTTATGACGTAGGTGGTTGCGGAATCCACATCGACCCATCCGCCACCTACTTCGATATCAAGCTTACCAAGTCCGTCCAGGGATGGAGGGACAAATGGTTCTATGTTCGCGACCAGAAGGCCAAGGACGAGCACTTTGGACTCGCGCCTTTCGATCCCGCGACTCCCTACAAGAAGATGTGTTCTTGTAAGAACGTGATCATGCCTTCCAAACTCGCGGAGACAGACGTGCTATATCAGCGCGTCTGCGACCTCGAGAGTCGCATAGGCACAGAAGAGGGAGGCTGCACCCTTGTCAGGACTTGGCTGCGTCGTCGCGTCCAGCCTCTCCAGGCCAGGGTCCATCCCATGTTTCAATGGGGTGGCGCTGATGATGCCACTCGCGTGTCTGCTGATGGCATGTCCGCGAGTGAGGTAGATAAGAGGGTGCGACTGGTCACGAAGTACACCCTCAAGGATGTGCTTCCGAACGAGCCAGTCGTTCCTCCTTTCGATGCTTCGAATCCTCCTCCTGAGGTACAGTTGTGCTACGTAGTAGCTTATTTTCTCGATTGCGTTTTCTGTTGCTTATCTGTTATGTTTGCTGATCTTTACTATTTGCATGCAGGAGTGGGCGGTGTCGCCTTGTATGCCTCCCCTCCCTGAGGGGATTATTCCTCATGAAGCTTTGGAAGAGGACGAGTCTGAGTCGACTGTCCCTTCGAATGTGGAAGAGGAAGCCCCCGAGTCCGAGATCCCGGATACTCGCAAGCGTTCGCGTAGCGGGGATTCCGACACGTCGACTCCTTCCACTCTATGAGGCGCGGCTGTTGGCGCGGAGTCACCAATTCCCGCCGTTTCTGTGAGGGCTGTGGCACCGTCTTCTCGCAAGAAGATGCGATTGCCCAAGGAGTCTTCGTCGGAGTCGGCGGAGGCCACGTTTGATCTTGACAAATTTGACTAGTAATTTTGCTAGTGCCTTCATTCTTCTCTGTTTTCTTCTTGTTGACTTTGTTCTGGAGTTTGCCCTTTCTGAGTGCGGATTTTGTCTTGCAGTCAAGAGGCGTCGTCATCTTTTGGCGACGTCGAATTTTTGAAGGAATCGGGAGTCACGACTTCAAGGTCCAAGGTAGAGGTCGAGCGCGCTCCTTCTCCGGCGGCGTCCCACTCCGGGCACAATTCTTCGAGCTCTCCTCACATAGGGGAGCATCGAGTAGTTGCTCGAACGACGGTTTAGCGAACTTCTTCGGAGTCGCTGGAGGACCATGTAAGTATAGCTTTCCTTCTTTTATTAATGTGGTAGTCAACGCCTTCTGATGTCTTCTACTGACTCCTGGTTTTGTGCGACAGCTCCTTGTAAAGGAAGCCACGTAGGTGGCGGAGCAGGTGATGGCGATGGGTCGCCAACATGCGATGCTAGAGACGCGCCACCGCGTGGTCGAGAGTAAGTGTTCTATACTTATTCTTTTCGTCTTCTCTCTATTTTGGTATAATCGACTGACAGCCAATTATTGACTGTCATGTAGCTGAGCATAACGCTTTACTGCGCGATGTCGCCACGTTGGAGAAGACACTAGACGCAGTTGTGAAGGGGCGCGACGAGGCAATCGCGGCTCGCGATGATGCCCAGAAGCGCGAAGAGGATCTGCGCGCCTCCTTTGCGGCCAGGGAGAAGTTGTTCGAAGCGCAACTGTTCTCAGTCGCCAAGGCCCTCTCAGGTACCTTTACTGGTAGATATTTTATTGATGTTCTTCTCTTCCTCTGTAGTGCCGGTGGCACTAGAAGTTTGATCCATGTGTGTATTTCGGTGTAGATTCTAGAGGCTTGAGTTTTGATCCACAAGCCCTTTGTCGCGATGACGCTCTAGCGGGCACGGTATCTGCGGTCGAGGATCATAGCGCCGCTGTCCAAAATACGTTGTCCAAGGCCAAGGCCACCCTGAGTCGCCTCCGGGAGGAGCTGATGCCGAAGGCGGAGCTGGTCGACAATGTGGAAGAGCTGGTGGAGTCGCTCGATGGGGGTGTGCCTGCCACGTACAAGAACTCCCTTCGCGCAGCTGGCGCGACCATGTCGCTTGCCATGGTGCAAGCCCACGGAGTCGAAGTAGATCCTTCTGCGGTGTCGAAGACGATGCCTGTTGGCGCGGATGGTCAGCAGGTAGTATTCGCTCCCTTTGCGACTGCCTGTGCCAAATATGTCCATTCCTTGATAAAAATTGTTGACAAGTACTCGGAGGAGCTCAATCGTGCAAAGAAGGCGGCGAAAACTTCGGCCTCAGGGGCCGGCGGAAAGTCAGTGGCATCTGATACTGCCACAAACTTGATGAAGCCCCCGAGGTCATCGAAGTCGAAGAAGCCAGCTGCTTCGTAGTTAGTTTCTTTGTAATAGTTGATGGATTGCTCTTTTGATTGGAGAACATGCCTATTGGCGAATGTGTTTGTAGATACTTTTATGCTGATCCTGAATGCATCTGTTACTTTTGACTTTTGAGTTGGTCGCCTTATTTGCCTCTGGCTTGATTTTTGGTAGGGTACATCAAGTGGTCCTGTGGGGGGAACCCCGGACTCGCCATCTCTTGAGGATATAGTGGCACCACCATGCTCCAGGGTAGAGGAGCTGTCCTTGCTTTCGCGACTTCGTGATCGCGTTAAGCAACTGGAGCGTGAATTGCCCGTGATCCGCGGTAGCGCGGACGTGTGGAAGTCAAAAGCTAAAAAAGCCGCCGCCCGCGAGCAATATCTGCTTGGCGAGGTGACGCAACTAGGCGACCAGTTTAAGTGTTAGTTTGCTCATCCTCGTCTTTTCCTTTGTAGTTAATCGCAATGGTACATTGTACTCATGCTGTTGATGCTGCTTCGTATAGTTGTTAGCGCACGCCATCCGCAGGAGGAGAGGGATAGGATTGCCATCCGTCTTCATGATCTCACCCAGGAGCAACTTCAGGAGAGTGGATACTTCTGGGTAGATCATGATCGTGCGACTGTGTTAGCGACCCTGCAGGATCGCGTCTCGCGAGTGCTGCTCTTTCTGAAGAAGTCGCAGTCGTGTTTGAAGAACATCTATCGGGTGATGTTCCCGCTGGATGATACTCCATCAAGCCTGTTGGCTCTCCTGACCAAATTTCAAGATATGTCCGCGGTTCGCGATTGCGTGAGGCAGCAGTTGGTGGCTGGTGTCAAGGCTGCCCTTTCCATGGTGCGTTTGCACAGGCCTGACGTGGATGTCGCCACCATTGCCTCTGGGCCGCCGGTGCCACCAGTAGGATCTTCCTGGAACATGGTGCCGCACTATCAGGCGGTGGATCGTCCAGCCGAGGAGGTCGTCGACTTCTTCGAGGAACAGACTAATGTTCTTCTGTTGCAAGGGTAGCCAAATATGTATCCTGCATATAAGTGTACTAGTGTTGTAAAGCTCGTATACATTTGTAGATAATTTACTATTGAATGTGTACAAATAGCTTTAAGCGTGGGGTGCGTTGCACTTATGCGAGTCCTTTTCATTAGCCTGGCCATCTTTGTATCGTTCCCTTGTCAACCTGTCAGGTGCGTTGCAGCTGGGTTGAGTTTGTGTTAAGGGGTTTGATTGATGTGCCAGCTACTCAGGATGTCGCGTTATTGTTCGAAGAACATATGTGTATAGGGTGGCGTAGCCCCCGAGTATGAAAGTTGACAAAGTAAAGGAGAACACGGAGTTTTGGGGTACTTAGCTTTTATTTATTCGAAGAACAGTACGAAGTACAATGTGCGGCTAAGTAGCCTTGGCTGAATAGCCTTATTTACGATGCAAAAGAAAAGAAAAACGACTAAGGGTAGAAGCATCGCAGTTGTGCGACATTCCAAAGGTTGGAGTGTGCGACTCCTGTCTCTAAATCTTGAAGGCGATAGGCGCCACCTGGGATTACTTCTATAATCACGTACGGTCCTTCCCAGGGGGACTCGAGCTTGAGATGCCCCTGCTGCTTCAGTCGCAGGACTAGGTCACCTTTGACGAAGGATCTGGGGCGAAGCCTTCTGCTATGATAGTTGCGCAGGTTCTGCTGGTAGATCGTGGATCTTTCTGCGGCGATTTCTCTTGCTTCGTCAAGGAGGTCAACGGAGTCTTCGAGTGCGAGGGATGACTCCTGCTCGCTGTAGGCGACTGCGCGTGGCGCTTTGTACCGTACCTCGGCGGGTAGTACTGCTTCTGCTCCGTGTACCATAAAGAATGGCGTGTAACCGGTGGCGCTGTTTGGAGTTGTACGCAGGCTCCAGAGTATGGATTGCAGTTCGTTTGGCCAGCAGCCCGCGGCTTGTTCGAGTGGTCGGAGGAGTCGCTTCTTGATGCCGCTGTAGACGAGCCCGTTTGCCTTTTCCACCTGACCGTTGGTCTGTGGGTGTGCTACTGAGGCGTAGCTGATGTTGATCCCCAGGTTCTCGCAGAATTCTTGGAACTCTTTGGATGTGAAGTTCGTTCCGTTGTCGGTGATGATGATGTGCGGCACGCCGAAACGGTAGACGATGGACTCGAAGAACTTGACTGCGCTGTGTCCTGATTGCTTGGTCACTAGCATGGCCTCGATCCACTTGGTGAATTTGTCGACTACGACCAAGAGGTAGACGTAGCCTCCTTGCGAGGACCTTGGAAGTTTGCCAACCATGTCGAGTCCCCACTGGGCAAAGGGCCAGGCCAATGGAATAGGCCATAGTTCTGCGCCTGGTGCGTGTGGCTTGTCCGCGAATCGCTGACAAGCGTTGCACTTTTGGACTATATACTTGGCGTCGTGCATGGCCGTGGGCCAGTAAAATCCAGCTCATAGAGCTTTGGCAACAAGGGCGCGACTGCCGACGTGGTGCCCGCAGGTCCCTTCATGGATGTCGAGGAGGACTGCTCTTCCATCGGCTAGGGAGACGCATCGTTGTAATACGCTTGTGATGCTGCGTTTATACAGTTCACCGTTGATAGCGGTGAATGCCTTGGAGCGTCGCGCGATGTGTCGTGCGTCTGTCGGGTCGTCCGGTAGGCGCTTGCTGAGGAGGTACGTAATGTACGGCTGCATCCAGGATTATTCGATCATCATGACGATTATTGGTCCCTCGAGTCTTGTGTCGAGCTCCAAGTCATCGAGTGTCATTGGCTCATTAGGTGGCGTAGCCCCCGAGTCCGTTGCTGCGCTTGTTTTCTTCTCTGCGGCCTTTGGCTTGGTGGAGCGTTCGCATATGCGCTCGAGAAATACCCTAGGTGGTATGGGTAAGCAGGTGGAGCCTATGTTGGCGAGTGCATCCGCCTCCTCATTGCTTTCACGACCTATGTGTCGCAACTCGCAACCATCGAAGTCTCCTTCAATTGTGTCG
This sequence comes from Avena sativa, assembly GCA_916181665.1. Lineage (NCBI taxonomy): Eukaryota > Viridiplantae > Streptophyta > Magnoliopsida > Poales > Poaceae > Avena > Avena sativa. Next base: position 186,357,268 of record OV702287.1, on the reverse strand, counting down.
TAGAGGTCGCGATATGCGATCATGTTGTCGTTCAGTGCGTCGCACTCGTGCATTGTTTGGTTGACGACCAGCTTGGAGTCGCCATATATGATTAGCCTCTTTTCGCTGCAGGCTTTTGCCATTCTCATCCCGTGTAACAGGGCCTCGTATTTAGCCTCGTTGTTTGAGGCTGTGAACTGCATTCGCAGGACGTATTTCAGCTTGTCCCCTTGAGGCGATGTCAGTATGACACCTGCTCCTGCTCCATCTTTCCTCTTGGACCCATCGAAGTGCATTGTCCAGAGGTAGGACATGTCTGACTTGTCCGAGAGTTGGTTTTCCATCCAATGTACGAGGAAGTTAGGGAGAACTTGCGACCTGATTGCGCCGCGCTTTTCGTATGTGATGTCTCGTGGAGACAGTTTGATTCCCCAAAGCGCGACTCGCCCTGTGGCGTCAGGGTTATTGAGGATATGTCCCAATGGGGCGTCGTTGACTACCACGATTGGGTGTTCCTGCAAGTAATGGCGCAGTCGTCAGGCGGTCATAAAGACGCCATACGCCAGCTTCTGGTAGTGCGGATACCGCTGTTTTGTTAGCGTGAGGACCTCGCTGAGGTAGTATACCGGGCGTTGTACGTCGTGGACCTTGTTTTCCTCGGCCCGTTGGACAACAAGCACTGTGCTAACCACTTGGTTGGTGGCGGAGATGTACAGCAGCAGTGGTTCCCTTTCTCGTGGAATTACCAATACTGGCGAGGTGGATAGCAGGCGCTTGAGGTCTTCGAATGCTTCTTGCGCTTCGTTGGTCCACTCGAATTTGTCAGCTTTGCGGAGGAGCTGATAGAAGGGCAGCGTCTTTTCTCCCATTCGACTGATAAATCGACTGAGGCCGCGATTCGCCCGGCTAGTTGTTGAACGCCTCTTATGTTTTTTGGCTTCTCCATGTCCAGTATGGCCTTTATCTTTCTCGGGTTTGCCTCAATCCCTCTCGCGGAGATGAGATACCCGAGCAGCTGCCCAGAGGGTACGTCGAAGGCGCATTTGTCTGGATTGAGCTTTATCCGGTAACAATCGAGATTGGCGAAGGTTTCGTGCAAGTCGTCGATTAGAGAGGCTTCTTCCTTGGTTTTGATTACTATGTCGTCGACATAGACTTGGATGTTGCGACCTAGTTGCTCCTTGAGGCAAGCCTGCATGCACCGCTGGTACGTGGCTCCTGCGTTTTTTAGCCCGAAGGGCATTGTGTTGTAACAGAGCACACCAAAGGGCGTTGTAAACGCGGTCTTCTCCTGGTCTTCCTCCTTCATTCGAATTTGGTTATAGCCTGAGTAGGCGTCGAGGAAGCAGAGGCGCTCGCATCCAGCGATGGAGTCGATGATTTAATCGATCCATGGTAGCGGGAAGTGATCTTTTGGGCAGTGCTTGTTTAAAGAAGTGAAGTCCACGCACATCCGCAGGATATCCGTGTCCTTTTTTGGCACCAGCACCGTATTGGCGAGCCAAGTGCTTTCCTTGATCTCGCGTATGAATTTGGCCTCGAGGAGTCTGTTGATCTCCATTCCGACTGCCTGTGCCCGTGGCTCAGACAGTCGCCTGATTGTTTGCTTGACTGGCCTTGCATTGGGGTTGACGTTGAGTGCATGCTCGGCGAATTCCCTGGGAACTCCTGGCATGTCCACAAGACACCAGGCGAAAATTTCCCAGTGCTCACGGAGGAATTCGACGAGCGCGAGTTCCTATGCGGGACTCAAGTTGTTGGCGATGAGGGCCATTTTAGCGGGATATGATGGATGGACATGCACCTTCTTTGTGTGCACAGATGAGTCGAAGGAGAGGTCAGGTGAGCTTGGCCTACTCAGGGGAGGCAGACTGTTGTCTGTCATTTCCTTCAATTGCGCGAGCTCCTCCTGCATGCCAAAGGACTGGGAGATCTGTTGAATTCCCTGTCGCAACTGTCAGATCGCTCGAAGCTCCCGTTGATTGTGATGACGCCGTTGGGACCTAGCATTTTCATCTGCAGGTAAGCGTAGTGGGGTACTGCCATGAACCTAGCGAACGCGACGCGTCCGAGGATGCAGTGGTATTGTGAGGGCCAGTCGACGACCTCAAAGTCGATGCGCTCGCGCCGGAAGTTCCTTGGTGTGCCGAATATGACGTCGAGGTTGATTTTGCCCAGGGGGTATACGCCTTTCCCTGGGACGATGTCGTGGAACGTTGTGTCTGATGCCTCCAGGCAGGTTAGAGGGATCCTCATTGCTCGCAAGGTACTTGCGAATATGAGGTTGATGCCGCTTCCGCCATCCATGAAGACGCGACTCATGTCGAAGCCTCCAATTTGCGCCTCGAGTACGAGGGGGCAATGACCTGGGCGAGGTACTTGAGGCGGGTGGTCGCGTTTATCGAAGGTAATGCATGACTCACTGCCACTGAGGTACTCAGTGGTGGATGGTGGCGAGTGTGTGGCCAAGTTGACTTGGCGAGTGATGGCCTTCTGCACCCTATTGGAGGGGCACCCCTTTTGGATCATCATGGTACCCATGGCCCGTGGGTATGGTTCGCCTCCGTGGTGCTGGTCCGGTGCAGCTCCGTTCGGGGGTGGCCCAGGTGGTGGTGGTGGTGCGCCATGTGCCACGGCGCCTGGAGCGGCTCCGTAGCCTCTTTCGACTGCGTTGCGTTTCATCCGAACCAACCCCTCATGTAGCTTGAGGAACTCGCGGCAGTCCTTGAGGAGGTGGCTGGACTTTCTCTTGCCATCATGCTTGTCGATGTAGAAGTGTACCGTGCATGGCCCGGACAGTTTGTCCTCGATGGAGGTCGCGGGTGCTTCATCGCGAGTGCGGCGTTGCCACACTTGCGTGGTTTTCCTAGAGTCGCGGTATCCGCTGTTGCGGTATCCGCTATTGCGGTTATCGTCGCGTCTATCGGCGTAGCTGGCTGCGACCATGTTGACGTCATCGCGATCGTTGTAGACGCACAGGCGACGCTTACTCCGGCGGTCGCGTCTTCATTCAAGTTCAGCCTCCTCGTCAGAGTGAACGCGGTTCTTCACCGAATCTTCTCCATCAGCCCACCGATTCGCGATTTCCATCAGGTGGTCGATGGTCTTGGGCTTTGAGCGGCCTAGCTCCTCCTTGAGTTCCATGCGGCGGACACCACCGTTGAATGCATCAATCGCGCAGTCTTCCGAGATGTTCTCCGCGGAGTTCTTGATGATGGACCACCTTTGGATGTAAGAGCGCAGCGATTCGCCAGATCTTTGCTGGCAGCATCTCAGTTCTTCGATCAAAGCGGGGCGTTTGTACGTGCCCTTAAAGTTGCGCACGAAGCTGTAGACCAGCTCATCCCAGCTGCAAATGGATCCGCGTGGGAGGTTATTGAGCCATGCTCGGGCGGCGCCCTGCAGCTGAAGCTGCAAGAATTGCATGGCAGTATTTCGACTGCCTCCGTGTAGCCTGACGGAGGAGATGTGATCCTCCAGCCAGATCTTGGGGTCCTGCAGACCGTCAAATTTCGAGTTCTCCGATGGGAGTTTGAACCCTTTAGGCATTCGCTTTTGCCCGATGGATCTGCTAAAGCATCTGGTGCCGCAGAGCTCCCCATCTTCTTCTTCCGAATCAGTCGACCGAGCACGTCGTGCGCTTGACTTGTCGATCTTATGCTGCGTGAGTTCATCGCGTGCATCGTAGTCGCGATCGTGTCATCGTGAACGGCGGTGCCGAGACAGGTCGTGACTGTCATCGCTGGACGAGGGCGAGGAGTAGCGCTTTGCTAACGCTTTGCCCTTTTTTGGGTCCGGTACTGGTTCTTTGTCGAGGGCGGACTCGATTAGCCCCAGGCCCGCGATCGTAGATTGGTGCATGGCCGTTCGAGGATCTCCAGCTGGTGGCTGGTTATTGAGAAGGTACATGGTGGCTGCTGTCACCGCGACCTTTGGTGTCCTGGGAACGACGTTGCCTCTTGTGTCGACTGTCATAGAGCCGAAGTCGAGGACTTTCGCGACGTCTATGCGTTCTTGTTCGTGAGGTGAGCCATCCGCGATTGCCTCTTCCTGGCGAGATGCTCGTTGCCTCTTGAGGAGGATCCTCCGTAGGAGGAGAGCCCAGCGCGACGAAGGCTTGACTCGTCTGCCACTTTTTACGCGCCTCAAGTTGCGCGATTGCTTGTTTTTGGCGCTTGAATTCCTCTTTTAGGAGCCAGTGGTATCCCATCAACAGTTCTTGCGGGGACCCGAAGGGTAGAGGTGCACCTCGTAGGGCTTCGCGGCAGCGCTCCCACTCTTGCTCGTTGAGCCTGATCACGACGCGTTTGCCGGTTTGCTCGTTGATTATGCTGGGAGGTTCGACTGCTCCTCCGTTGCCGCCATTGCCGCCGTTGGCGGTGTTGGGCGGGTCGGTGCCGTTGCCGGTGTTACCACCATTGCCGCGATTGGGTGGATCGGTGCCGTTACCGGTGTTGCCACCGTTGCCGCGGTTGGCGGAGGTGTCGCCCGCGTTGATGACGGCGCACATGAAGTGATTTGGGAAGCTGTTGCTTCCGCAACTTTCACATCCAGAACCGTGGGTTCCATCTTCAGTGGCCAGATCGCTTAGATCGGAGTCGCGACTGCTGTCACTGACCATGTTCCCAACTACCGTCAGAGCATTGAGCTCGCTGAGGGTGCCGATCAATGGAGGGAACCATGATGCTGGGGAAATCGCCGGTGCTATCGGCTGTTCGGGCATGCGAAGCGTGCCCATCTAACCAACTTGGAAGCGGAAGCTCCAATCGCCAGGCTGATTCCGTCGCCCACGGACTCGAAGGTCGGGCGAGTAGCCGGCGTGTGGACGGTGAAGTCGAAGGCGCCGAAAAGCTGGCGAATCTCCGCTGTTGCAGAGTTGTAGATCGCGTTTGATGGGGCCGAAGAAGCCGCAACATCAGCACTCCCAATTCCCACAGACGGCGCCAGTTGACGAGGGTTTAACTCATCAATGCCCATTGTTATGGACTTGGGTTTTGGAGAAGGAGGGAGCGCTGGAGACATCTATCGGCTAGCAAACAAGCACACAAGGGGACAAAGGATTTACCCAGGTTCAGGCCTCATAGAGGTCCCTACTCCTGCTTGTCTGCTCGTGGAATTATCGAGGGAGTCGAAAGTTACAACGGTGCGCAGATGTAATCTGGCGAGGGTTTGCGGAAACTAGGGTTGCGTGTGTCCTCCTCGCCGCCCCCTCCTAGCCTTTATATAGATAGGCTAGGTCTTAGGTAGCAGGTCGAGTCGGTTACAGGTTAGGGTTTTTCCCTTCAAACTTTCTATCTTTAGCTTCTTCTTGTCCTTCAAGCAATCGAGAGTCCGTAGGTTACTCGAATCCCTCTATCTGGGCCTTGGCGACACCGTGGGCCTGTATGTATTTGGACCGTATATACCAAGCTCGAGCACCTGTAGGGTATACCCATGTCAGGTAGTGTCCATTGAAGATATCCTCATTTATTCGTAGACATAAGAAGGGCACGGAGAACCTTTTGAGATTTGGGTTGGAGACTTTAAGAAAGCAAATTTATGTAAAGCTAAACAAATGTGATTTTATGTTTTTAGAGGTGACCTTTCTTGGTCATGTGTTTGCTCATGAAAGATAAAAAAATTTAATTCTTATGCTTTGAGGCAATTGAAAAAAAACACGAGCAGAACTATCCTGCCCATGAATCTATAGCTTGCAGCTGTGATATTTACACTCAAGATTTGGAGGCATTATATCTATGGAGGATCTTGTGATATTTTCACTAATCATAAAAGTATCAAATACCTCTTCACACAAAAGGCGTTGAGCTTGTGGCAAAGTCGGTGGTAGAATTGATAAAGGACTGTGACCTCACTATCCAGTACAATCCAGGAAGGGAAAATGCAGTTGCAGATGTTCTTAGCCGCAAGTCTATACCTCCCATTGTGGATTTCCTTATTGATGATTTTGAACGGATGGGCATCTCATATTTTTTTTGTGCTGATGTAGCACAAGAGGAGACTCAACTCATCCTTCAGTCAACTATTCCAGATAGAGTGAGAGAGGCTCAACAAAGTGATTGACTTTTACGGAAAGCACGAGAGCGCATCCTACAAGGTAGAACCAGAGAGTTTACTATACATGCGACCGGAGATATTTGGTTTCATGGCCATCTTTGTGTGCCACATAAGTCTCATGTGAGGAGGACATTCTCCGGGAGACACATTGTACCCCCTACACCATTCATCCTGGGGAGACAAAGATATATCAGGACCTGAAACAAACTTATTGGCGGAAAAGAATGAAAGTTGATGTGGCCAAGTATGTGTCCTCTTGTGGGGTTTGTCAGCGAATAAAGGCCGAGCGTAAGCGGCTAGTGGGACTACTACAATCCTTAGAGGTTCTAGAATGGCCATGGGATGATATTGCCATGGATTTTGTGGTTGGGCTACCTTGTACGCGAAGGGGGAAATATGCAGTTTGGGTGGTCGTGGATGGACTTAGAAAAGTTGCTCATTTTGTTCCTATCCGCACCACTGACTCTACAAGTGACTTGGCACCGATATATGTAAGGGGGATATTAAGGTTGCACGGAGCTCCTAAAACAATCACTTCTGATAGGGATGCTAAGTTTGTATCCAAGTTCTGGGATAGCTTGCAGAGTGCCTTGGGGACGCAATTGAGACTTAGCATGGTGTTTCATCCCTAGAGAGATGGCCACTCAGAGCGTGCAATCCAAACACTAGAAGATATGTTGAGATATTGTGTCCTATCTAGCAAGCGAGTTGGGAGGATCATTTGCCATTTGTCGAGTTTTCTTATAATAATAGTTATCATGCTAGCATATGAATGGCGCCTTATGAGGCTTCGTATGCTGGAAGAAAGTGCATATATCCACTATGCTGGTATGTCGTGAGCGAGAAGGCATTACTTGGACCTAATTGGGTTCAGCAAGCTATGGGTATGGTAGCTGAGATTAGACAACATATGTTGGTAGCACGGATTAGGCAAAAGATCTATGCTGATTCGAATAGGTCGACTGTGGAATTTCAAGTTGGGGAGGACGTACTCTTAAGCTCACACTAAATATGTTATAAGATATAACACAAAGATAATCTTAGTCCATGGTACATTGTACCTTTCTTGATATTGGTATGAGTAGGAAAGTTAGCTTACCGACTTGAGTTGCATGAGTCAATGAAAGGTGTAATGTGTTTCATGTGTCTATGCTGCAGAAGGATTTTCGTGATCTAGAACGACATGTTACCATGGAATCAATTACGATTGAATAAGATTTAACCTTCGAGGTGGTAAGGATATCGAGAGTAAAAGAGAGTGATGAGACATAGGACGCTAAAGTATGTGAAGGTTTTTGGTCGCAACAAACTAAGAGTGAGGCGACTTGGAAACTCGTGTCCCACATGTATGAGAAGTATCCAGAATTATTCTTGCTAGTATGTGATGCATGATTATGTTTTTACGTGATATATTTAGTTCTGCGTGTAGAAGAACAAGAAAGAATTCGGGGTCGAATTCTATTTAAGGGGGTAAGAATGTGATATCTTAGAATTTTAGTGTTAATCTTTTATGCTTAGTCGTTTTGTTTTCAAAAGTTATTTTAAATAAAAGAAAGTGATACTATTTATATGTGGGTTGGGAGGAAAAGTAAAACAAAATTATTTTGAAAAAAGAGTGAAGTAGCATTTGATCCTTTGACCTACCGTTAAAAGTCTAGAGCTGCAACCAACTTCCTGTCGTGGTGTTTTTAGTATAAAATGAGCTGCCTTGATTTTGTTTCCTGAATACAAGAGGAGAGAAAAGAAAAAGAAAACACGGGCTGGGCTCATGGCCCTATAGGACTCCACGTCTGTGCACCCTACGATGCCTCCTCCTTTAGCGCTCCAGGACTTCGCTTCGATCTCCTCCTACCTCAACCCTACCTGTTCTCTCCGGCTTGAGGCCGCCGCCTTTGAATTTCTGTTTCTGCGGAGTAGGTTGCTGCAATTGTTGGATCGCCGCCTCCGCTGAAGTACAGGTTGCCGGCTTCCGTCAATCAACTGACAAAAGGGTGCGTTACCTTGGCATTTTCTTGCCGTTTTGGTTCATCACGGTAGCACCAATACATCTGATCATATAGATGAATTTAACTAGATGAGAAACCAGGGGTTACATAGTTGGACTGCTAGCTGTCTTTCAATTAATCCCTATCCCTATACCAAACGAAGAGCAAAACCAGATTTGCGGTTTACTAAAAAAAAGTGTTGTAGGTGTTTTATTAAATCTCTTTTACAGACACCTGTAGACTGTAGAATTTCTTTCGGTTTTGTTTTATTCGGGTTCCTATAAATAAATGGAAAGAATAGCTTGTTTGGTTAGAGTTCTGCCATCACGTACGTGTGAGATTGACGGTCACGAGTGTCTAAATTTAGGAAATATCTAGGCACCTTATTTGTATTAGACTACTGTTTTGTACCTGGTCTTATTTTATAGTGTTCAGCTGGTACGAGAAACTAGTGGCCACTTTACTGTCGTTGGACTAGTAGAATTTGTCAATTGGCACTTTGGCTGTTTGATTTTGTATTCTCTCTAGCGTTTCAGGCATACAAAAGAGTGGGATGAAAGCGATATGAAAATTAGCAAATAGCTTAATTCGTTCTAGTTATTTGCTTAGATCTTACCGTGAGCAATAAGCATATTTAGGCCATGTATTTTGTGCCTTTTCATAGCTCCAGGTCTGATTGTAATCATTCATGGGAGGTTCTGCGTAGAGATGCTCCTACTGTCAGTATAAATCCCTGGGCTTCTATACGCTAGTGTACTGCTAGTTTATTATAGTAGCTAGGAATTCTTTGGTTGGATAACATAAAAGAAAAGAAATGATAGTGTCGTAGCTAGTAATAGGTATCCTTTGACCGACTGTTATTTTTATAGCCTTTCGGGCTGTTCCATAAACATTGCGTAATGGGCACTGAGAATACTTTTCTAGGTTGACTGAGCGTAGGAACGATGGTATGATTAGTTTGTATGTTTCCGAAGTGATGAAATGTATTGAGTGTGGCCTATGTTCTGTAACAGGTGTTTGGTCCTCCGGTTCGGAGTCCTACCATTCAAAGTTTGTGCCCTACAGTTGAGGGAAGTTCATGACGGATAGTAAATTTTGCATATTTCTCTACACTCAATTTTATCTAAAGATTATGATATGTTGATGATGACAACGATAAATATGATGATGGCATATGCATATAATGCGATTTTTTCGTACCATGATGATAGTGATGATAATGTGACCTACTTTGGTGTGGGCACAATGCGACCTCCATTGATGGGTTGCGACCCACTTTGGAGGCACCCTCCACGAGTTGGAGTGAGTGGATGCCGACGGGTGTCCACTCAAGCGATACCGGTATACGTGATGAGATGAGATGAGCATATAGGCATGTAGGCATACTATTATGTTCTAATGGATGAATGATGTTTAATTTTGTCATAGTGTTTTGATTTATGTAAAGTTGCTATTTGTTTATGAACTTGTTGAGTCTTTGTACTCACCCTTGTTGTTTTCATGTTTTTAGGTAAACCTTGGTGACATCATGCACGGGGAGTTCTGGGAGTAGCACCTTCACAATTATCACCTCACGTTTCACACAATCCTCACAAATGTTTTGGAACTCTGATTTTGATCGATAGGATTCATTCTTGTCATAAATGGTTTCGGAGTATATGAAAGTTTATCACTTCGACTTTGTTGGTTTTTCCCACTAGACATTATTACCAGTATTGTGTTTGGATGGTAGTTTTTATAGTTGTGGTATTGGAGACTTATATGGTTGAATGTGCATCTATATTTTTATTGAGTTTTATCCTTATACTCTTGTGTTGATATTATTGCCTGTCGTGGATGTCCCAAAAACAAAGAATACTTTGCCGAATTTTTTCCTAAAAAGTCTTAGTTAGTTTCGTATGTGTAATGTATGTGGTAACATCAAGTGCTTGGTTGGCTTGGGGTGTTACAGGAAAGCTACGAAGCGAAAGAGGGACGAAAACGGAGCCAGGGTGGCTCACACCACCCCCTGGCGCGGGCCCCCTGGCCGCGCCAGCAGGTGGTGTGGCCACCTCGGCCTCCGTCTCCAACCCGTTTTCTCCCAGTACCTCCCTTTTGTTGTGAAACTTCATAATATATAATATCCCGATTCCCCGAGGTTCGTATATTGTGTTTTCGTCGTGTTTTTGTTTCGATCTGTTTCTGACAGGTAGAGTCCCAGATCTGGAGCCACAATGTCTTCCTCTGGATCAACCAAGGAAGATTCCTCAGCGGATATCATCAACCCATACATGAGAGAGTTGAAGATTCATCCCAAGGAGTTGTTTCTTGAAGATGGGGAGGTACGGATAAAAGAGGTTCAAGGCCCTAAAGGTGAAGGAAGTCTGGAGGACAGGATGGAAGCACTAGAGCAAGAAGTCTTTAGGTACAAGAAGATGGCGGAACGCGAAGTGGATATCATCCACAAGATTTGTTCTGAACTCATCGCCGAGCACCAAAAGGAGACTGCTAAGCTCAAGGATGAAATTCTCTCACTCCATTAAACAACCAACCAACTGCAAGCACAACTCTACGATGTTCAAAATCAAAACTGTGAGTACGAGGTTAGGTTTAAACGCATAAGTGCTGCTATAGGTTTCAGGATGCTGGAGACCACGATGTCTTTTGTTGATGGGGAGCCCTTACCTTGGAAGTCGGACGATGACGAGAGAATACCACCACCACCGAAGGAGTAATTCTTCATTAGGTTTTGGCATCCCCTTGGTTTGTTCCAAGCTTGGGGGAGTGCCGTGGTATGACATCACTATCTTCTATCTTTTTACCTTTTTAGTAGAGTCATATCATGAATAGAGAAGTTATCATGTAGGATGGTTTGCATTATGAAAGTGTCCCCCCTCTCGTTAGATATCTATGTATCCCTTGGTGTGAGTTGCCATTATGGAATATTAATGAGAAGTTCTATCATTTACTCTTTTGCATATCTTATATTAGTTTTCAATTCATGGTTATATGATTGATCTTGTCATTAGTATTGGTATCACTTTGGGATCATTGAGTTAATTTAGTTGGTTTTGGCAAACCTGGCTCGGTCAGTAGCAGCACTATTTTGAGAATTGCATGAAAAAGATAAAAGTACTCTAAAGAAATATAATTTCATCGCCTTTCTTTCTTGATTTGCTCATAAGTTTAGTATTCTCTAGTTATGATTCTTTTGTGCTTCCAAGGAAGATTGCATGTTTGTTTTTATCACTTGTATGTTTGTTTGTTTCCTTCAACTCTTATGCTTGCTACCCAGCCTTGCTAGCCAAAAACCTGTACTGAGAGTGAATGCTTCTCGTGCATCCAATCCTTAAACCAAAACATATGCCATTTGTGTCCAGCATACCTACCTACTAGCACTATTGCTATTCTAAGTAAATTCATGTTTTTATCTACCTTTCGAATTAAACTTGTTATGTGAAAATTAGTGATTAAATCTCTCACAAACTTGATGGCACACTTTACTTTCTTGCAATTAATAAACTTGAACTATTGTGTCCATCTTTGTTGCGTATATGCTTGCGCTTTATAAATTGAAGTTAGCAGAACCATGTATCATGGGGAACGCTTTCAACATTGCACTTATATTCCATTGATATCATGATTCTTTTGCTTATAGATCCCGGCGGTGTGAAATAAAAAGGGAACTTGTAAGATCATGGAGTTTGTATGTGTGTTTGAGAAACGCCTGGGCCGCTAGCCTAAGACATGCCTAATCATGGTGGAAACTTGCAGCATAACCATAATGAGCACTCTATGAAGCATCCTCAATAAAAACCTATGCAAATAGCAAATAAAAGGATCGCTGAGATGCTCATTGTCTACTTGCCTTGTCATTATGATTATGGGATAGCTCTTGTATCATGTGCAATTGGTACCCCATTGGTGGTTCTCTATGATACATATGTATTTACAATGACAAGAGCTTACTTGTGACTAAAATTGAGTAGCATGAGGTTCGGTACTCGTAAGTAAGGGGCCTGCAATTTCAACTTATAACTTGTCAAGCATATCCTCTTAGTTGTGTCACTTTAAGTTTAATCACCTAAAGATGCCTATGATAGGGAAATGAGAGCTGAAAGCTAATAAGTATCATAATTTTTGAAAGCTCTTTATGAAACTTGAAATCCCTGCTTCCCTCTGTGAAGGGCCTTTCTTTTACTTTTTAGTTGAGTCAGTAAACCTATTACCTTCTATCTCAGCAAGTATTTTGAGTTGTTGTGTTTCATTCATTCATAAGATGATTTATCCAATCATGTTTCTTATGTTCCTTGTTTTGCACTTTGCTCTTATCTTAGTGTCTACTACTTTGAAAGCTATCATTCAAAATCAGTTATTTGTGAACTCCAGCAAATTGTCAACTATTCTTCGACCAAGAGCTAAGTTTGCCATTACCAATTATGATTTACTTTATGTATCTTTATTGTGTTTCCTTTACTTATTGCAAGTTAAGTTATATAATAGTGAGTTGTCTTCTATTATGACTTATGTATTGATGAATGTGATGCTTCTTGTCCGTATTCTTTTATCGACTCTTCCCTCCATAAACCTGGGGTCATGTTTATTGAGCTCAGTTTTCGCTTGGGGAAAAGTGAAGTCTAAGCTTGGGGGGAGTTGATACGTCCATTTTGCATCACTATTCTATATCATAATTTACTGTTATTCATTGATATATTTCATATTAAGAGATGATACTTATGTTATTTCATCTATTTTTGCATGGTTGATGACCTTTGGAGCATGGACCGCTGCAGTCAGGATTCTGATGGAAAGGGTGCTGTTTGGAGGCAAAATTCGCGAAGATCAGAAAATACGGGAAAATACATGGAAAATCCTATTTTTCCAGAAGACGAAGATTGCCAGAAGGGGAAGTGGAGATGGGCCACAGGGGGGCCACAGCACCCCCTGGCGCGCGCCACCCCAGGCTGCGCCACCAAGTGGTGTGGCTGTCGTGGTCCACTCCAGCATCTCCCCTCTGGCGTATATTATCCTCCCGAAATCCTAAGACTCAGGGAGCGACCCCAAAAAAGACTCCGCCGCCTTTGCGGGGCGGAAAACACCGAGAGGAAGATATCTCTGGCAAATAGAATTCTGCTGGGGGAATTCCTTCCTGGAGAGGGGAGATCATCGCCATCAACACCACCATCAAGCTGGACTTCATCGGGATCATCATCATCATCACCACCATCATCTCCACCAGCACCATCATCACAACCTCCATACCGCTGTAACAATTGGGTTGAATCTTGCATAGTTCTTAGGGGAAACTTTTCCGGTGTTGATTACTCCTTGTAGTTGATGCTATTGAGTGAACCATTGAATTATCATTTATGTTCAGATTGTTACGTATCATTATTTCATCTCTGATCATGATCCATATGATGTCTTGTGAGTAGTTCGTTTAGTTCTTGAGGACATGGGAGAAGTCATGTTGTTAGTAGTGGAATTGTGTTGAGAAAGATTCAATAGTTTGATATTTAAGTTGTGGTGTACTTATTCTAGTGGTGTCATGTGAACGTCGACTACATGACACTTCACCTATATGGGCCTAGGGGAATGCATTGTGTATTTGGCTACTAATCGTAGGGGTTGCCGGAGTGACAGAAACCTGAACCCCCGTTAGGAAACCTTTGCACAAGGGATGTCAGGGTCTTAGAGTTTAAAGCCGTGGTTAGGTTTATACCTTAATTACTTTATTCTACTTGCGGATGCTTGCAAGGAGTATAATCACAAGTATGTATTAGTCCTAGGAAGGTCGGTATATTACAGGTTCACCCACACAACACTTAGCAAACTAAAGAAGATTAATCAACTATATGAAGCGAAAGCACTTGACGATATTCCATTGTGTCCTCGAAAACGTTTGGTCATCTTAAGTAATACAACCGGCTTGTCCTTTGCTAAAGAAAGGATTGAGCCACTTGCTGCATTTATTCTTATTGTCTTTTATTTACTCGTACTTTATTTACCTGCATTATCAAAAACCCCTAAAAATCCGTTTGCTAAGTATTTATAGAGAATTCCTGCTTCTAGCCACTCGCCAGCACCTTCTGCTCCTTGTTAGGTTCGACACTCTTACTTATCGAAAATACTGCGATACACCCCTATACTTGTGGGTCATCAGCTCTACTAACCAAGCTTTTAATGATGAATTTTCAAAACTTATGACTGACGGGTTCGAGATGTCTATGATAGGAGAATGAAGGTTCTTTCTTGGATTCGAGATCAAACAGCTAAGAGAAGGAACCTTCATTAATCAAGCAAAATATATCCAAGACATCCTCAAGAGGTTCAAGATGATGGATCTCAATGGCGTTGCTACACCAATGCAAACTAAATGCCATCTTGAACTTAATCCCAATGGTAAATATGTGGACCCAAAGGTATGCCGTCCCATGATCGGCTCTTTCCTTTACCTTTGCGCATCTAGACCCAATATTGTGTTGAGTATAGGAGTGTGTGCAAGGTATCAAGCAGCTCCTAAAGAAAGGCACCTAGTGGCAGTTAAGAGAATCTTCTAATATTTGATTCACTCCCCAAACATTGGGCTATTGTATCCCAAGGGCTCTAATTTCTCTTTATGTGGATGTACAGACTCTGATTGGTCTGGTGATAAGGATGATATAAAATCAACTTCTGGAGCTTGTCAATTTTTGGGAAGATCTTAGGTATGTTTGTCTTTGAAGAAACAAAATTGTATATCTCTCTCCACCACCGAAGCTGAATATGTGGCTGTTGCAAGTGCATGCACTCAGTTATTACGGATGAGGCAAGGTTTAAAGGAATACGGTGTCAATTGTGACAAAGTGCCTCTTTTGTGTGATAATGAAAGTGCCATTAAAATTGCTTACAATCCGGTGCAACACATAAGGACAAAGCATATTGAGATTCACAATCACTTTATTCGGGATCATGTTGCTCATGGTGATATTGACTTATCCTTTGTGAGCACGAAGAATCAACTTACTAATATTTTCATCAAGCCACTTGATGAAGCAAGGTTTTATTATTTGAGGAATGAGCTAAATATTGTGGATTCAAGGAGCTTGGCTTGATTACCCATGCATACTCACCTATATCTCTTCCTTTATTTGGTTTAGGTGTGGGCATGAACATAGGGGGAGTCTGTTCCTAATTGAATGGGCTAACCCTCCCCCCATAATGCCAAAAGAAATACAAATCATTTCTCTTAATATCATTATGTGATATGTGAGATTTTTGATGAGTATTGATCATAAACCCAAGATATATCTTCACAGTGTCATACGATCAACTCCAACATGGTGGCTTCGGCCACCACACTCTTCCTTGAGAAGAGTTGGTTCTTTGTGGACTTTATTGGATTTTCTTGCATATCTTGAAAACACACCCAATTTTGGCGTTTCATTGATTTGAATTTTGCAATTTTGGGTGTGTAGTACCATCACAGTTTGGATTTCTAAACCTAAGCCTTTTCTCTAGTTCCCTGGCTCGGCGAGGGCACCTACTTCTCCAGGTGCTGATGATGAGGACAATGAGGAGGAGTATGACGATGATGACAATGAAGAGGATGAGGACGAGGACGAGGAGTGATCTTTTGGGATGCTAGCATCACTCTTCTTCCTTTTGGTGTTTCGATGCCAAAGGGGGAGAAGTAGTTCTATTAGGATGTCGTGGATTTGCATGGGTTAGGCACAAGTTCATTTCCCTTATCGCTTTCTTTATCTTTGCTTATGCCCATTTAGCGTTGAACTTTTAAATTTGCTATTTGGCTTGTGTTTGTTTGGGACTATGTGATTGGTGTGATACTATGGATATATCCCGGTTATATTTAGAATTCTCTCTATGGATTTATCACTATGGAAGTCTCTATGCTATGAAATTCCGGTATTATCTTTATGGATGCATCTAAATGGTATTATTCTACAAAGTCTCAATAAGTCATTATTATATTGGCTATCTCTATATTATTGAGGGCTTCATTTTCCAGTGCTATGGTATTTTTTCTAACTCATCATTTGATATTTGTTTCCAACTCATGAAAAGTCTTGTACCTTCTTGTGTGCATTTGTATTAAAATGCACACTTTTTATATGCACACATTTAGGGGGAGCCCTTTTATTCTTGGAATGATGTTGTTAGTAGGGCTTTATTGCAAATCTGAGTATTGTCATCTAACACCAAAAAAGGGGAGATTGAAAGAACATTTTTTGATCCCTAGTGTTTTGTGTGTTAGAAAACAATAGTAAGGATTATTTAATGTGTGTTTAGTGCTGCAGAATAATGTACACACAAAGATCAGCCAAACCAAAATTTCCAGCCCCCTGCCAAGGGCCGGGTTATCTGTCCCTGGAGATCGACAAAGGAGGCAAGGCGCATCTCCCTGTATGGGGGGGAAACTTTCCTACGGATTGTCCGACTAGGGCTGGAGTTTTGCCTGGGCCAGATATCCGCCCCTCTAATGGGGCCAGATAATCCGCCCCTAGGATTTTTGTCAAAGAAGGAGAAGGCATGTCACCCTGTATGGGGGTGGATTTTCCCTTAGATTGTCCGATCAGGGCCAGAGACTTTGCCTGGGCCAGATAATCCGCCCCACCAGGGGCCCAAATAATCCGCCCCCAAGAATTTTTACGAAGGCAGCCATGGCGCGTCATGTGGTATAGGGGGTGACTTTTTTGACTCAGAAAATCTGATTCCGGGCCGGATATTTGCCCCGGCCGGATATTCCAACCCCTCTTGGGGTAGATAATCCGGCCCCAAACTTCTCCAACGGCTAGTTTTGGCAGGGGGTATAAACAACCCAATTGTTCCTCCTGTCAGAAGTCTTGATTCATTGCGAAAAATTGCTGGGCTATTCATCTAGTTCCAAATCAAGATCTCTACATTCATCCACTTGAAGGCTCTGATCTTTGTGGAATCGAAGGAGGAGGCTTCGATCTTCGTCGGCACCAGTCAAGCTCTTCAATTCCCCTCCATTCACTTGGAGGATTCTTGATCTAGTATTTCTTGCAAATATCTAGATCTCTATTTTGGTTGTTGATTAAACTTGTTCTTGTGGCAGCTTGTTGTCATCACGGGAGCCTCCAATTTAGTTGTGGATGTGTTCCCCGCTAGTGCTGTAAAGGCACCGGTTCTCGCCTCGAAGGGTACCAATAGTGGAAAGGTGGATTGGGCCTTTGGTGGTGAGATCCATCAAAGAATAGGATGAGGCCTATTGTGGCATGGTGGTCTTAGTACCGCCCACCCCTGCAACGCCGATGTACTTTCCTTAACAAGGAAGGAACTGCGGTCAAACAAATCATGTGTCTCTGCATGCTCCACTACGGTTACCTCATTCCTTACTTTTACTTGGTTAGTAGATAGGTTTGCATATACAGAAATTCTCTATAGTTGCATATCTAGAGAATTTACCTTTGTGTAAAGCCTAAAATTGAAAAAGAACTAAAATTTGGAGTAACACCTATTCACCCTCCTCTAGGTGCCCATACGAACCATTTCACTTGCCAATCAAGGAATAGTCATGAACCAACATAGAGTTTGCATTGTACTTATAAACTTGTAACCTCTCCGGATATGGTTCCAGGACTCAGCCTCTCATATAAAGGATGGGAGGACCCGATGGAGAGGGCACCTTAGCTTTTCTGCAATCCATCGTGAGCTAGATCGCAACTAGCGAATC
This sequence comes from Avena sativa, assembly GCA_916181665.1. NCBI lineage: Eukaryota > Viridiplantae > Streptophyta > Magnoliopsida > Poales > Poaceae > Avena > Avena sativa. The sequence goes on along the minus strand of OV702287.1, from coordinate 186,339,574 downwards.
AGCGACTTTGTAACTGAGCTTTCTTTATAATCAGACTATACCGACTTCCTTGTTTGTCTAATCAGCCGACGAAATCCCCAACGCTCTCTTTTCCATGAAACCATAAGTCCATAACAATGGGCATTGCCGAGGTCAGCCCTCGTCAATTAGCATCATTTGTGGGAACTCTGAGCGTTGGAGTCATGGATTCGGAGGCTTCCCCTTCACCAAGCAGCAACCTGGCGATTCAGGCTGGCGAGGTCCATTAGGATCTCGCTGATCTGCGCCCGCCCACCCCTTTGTCGGCTCTCTTCGATTTCAACCAGGAGACTGATCTCATTATCGGAAGTTTCCACTTTCGCGTGGGAGAACCTGAGAATTTCTGCTTTTCATCTTCGATCTACTTGGATCCATTGGCCACAGCTGCATCACCTACGGCAAGACCAGCATCATCTATCAGCTCAACTGGATAGGCCGCAGCTAATCCGACAAACATCGAAGAAAATCACGGAAAGTCTATAGATCTAGAAGATTTGGCTGATCTATATGACAGTCTCTCTTTTGGCTCGAACTCGCAGTCTACACTGCAGCACAACCCAAGCTCATCAAGCATAGTTCCCAACGAAGCTGAAGAAATCATCGACTCTAGAATCAGGAAGGGGGAATCGTATCCAGAACAAGATCCCTGGGACTTTGCTGGTTCGCAAATCAGTGTCTCTTATAAAATTGTTTTGATAACAAGACCTGATCAACCTTATTAACAAAGGGATTTTAATGAACAAAACAATGTTTTCACCATGATTATCTTTGTTTACTTTTATTTTAGTTTTAGCTTTCATTTAGTCTACTTTTCTGTTGTTAGTTGCTTGCTTTTTAGAGTGTCTTAGAACTTCTGAAGCTTAGCTTTGTTTTGTCATTGCATTTTTCCAGAAACCTTTTTCTGTCAGAAAATCATTCATCTATACCTGAAAATTGCTCAAAAATAAAGTGTCTCGAAAAATTCCAGAAAATTCATATCAAATTTTTACGTGAAAAAAGGGGCAGAGAAGTGCCTGGAAGGTACCAGGGGAGACCACTAGGTAGGCACACCACCTAGTGGCGTGGCCAGCCAAGGGGAGCTTCTGGCCATGGTGTGGGCCACCCCTGGCCCTCCATTCACTCTCTCACTTGCCACTGCTCTCTCTCTTCCGAGAAAACACCAGTTCATCGCTCGAAATCGCGTTCTTGCTGTTCTTGCCTTCGTTTTTTGATCTCCTTGCTCAGCCCATCTTTGCTGCTGAAATTTGGAGCATTTGTTCTCCGGTATGTGACTCCTCCGCTTGTCCAAGTATATTTGTGTTTAGTGGTTTATATCTTGAGTATTTTGCTGCTGTAGGTGATAGGTTATGAGATCTTGTAAGCTTGTTAAATTCTTAGAGATATTGTTTTGATGCATGATTAGGCCTCTTACAAGTCCCTATGAGTAGTGCCCTTCATTATATTTTCACTTTGCAATCACTTGTGTAATGGATGTTTAAATTTCAGAACAGAAGATGAATGAGCATCAACTCAACCAACATGAACTGAGGGTGCCTGAGGTTATGAAGGTTCACCGAGAGGAGGAAGTTTTCCTTTCCATCTATCCATGCTTCGAATTCATGAGGGCTGCAGGAATTTTCTAGGACTTCCACACCTTAGTTGCTAATGCAGGATTGGAGCACTTTGTGGGAGATGAACACTGTCAATTTGTGAAACTAACTATGTCTATGGTGCATGACTTTCGATTTAGTCACTCTTTTCCTAACCGCATGGTCCACTACAAAATTTACAATATAGCTGTCGACCTTCCTCTTGATGACTTTTGTGCAGCTATTAAGGTACCTCAGTGGGGATCGTGTGGAAGGATTAAAGAGCGGCCTACATCACTCATGGACTTGTATGCGGAGATTTGCCAAGGGAGCAGCTTCTCAAAGGAGAGTGGTAAAATCCGTAACATTCATCTCCCATCTATTCGCTACTTTGCTTACTTTATTGCCAAGTGTGTTCTCGCTAGGAAACTGCTAATAAACTATCCTCATATGATCTAGCATTCATCTCAGCTTCTTTAAAACGAGATAGAACTTACAACTTCGGTGCCTTGATAGCTTTCCGTATTGCTGCTAACCGCGAGAAAGGTCGAATTTGTGGAGGCCTCATTGCTTCTCGTTTATTAGTGTTGCATGGTTTAATGCCTCATCATCTAGACCTACAGTTTCCGATAGAAAGGCTTGATCTTAATTCCATCATACAACATAAATTTGTTTCTTCTTGGGCTAATCTGAGTGAGTTGTCTTATGAAATAACCTTTCTCAAGGCTGGTTGGAGAAGGAGTAAGTCCGAGCGATTTGTTCTTTTGCCTGCACCTGTTTTGTTTAACCTTGCTACGAGGGTAGGATGGTCACTCACTGAGGAAGAGGTTGATACGTACTTGGGAGAGCTCTCCCAACAGGAGCAGGATACTAGAAGGGAGGTCATAGATGATTCGGTCCAGCCCTCGAATGAGGGGGATTCTTCATATCAGTAGCCTACCTATGATTGGGGAGCTTATTCTTCTTCCCAAGGGCCTAACTATGATCATTCTTACAATGACCCGCCTGCTTGGAACCCTTACTCATATTTGGATTGATACCCACTTAGGCAAAAATCCTAAGCTTGGGGGGAGGTACACCGACATCACACTCATCTCCATATCATGTTTTGTCGGTACTTTGTATATTCATGGTTCGTTCTATTTTTAGTTTTCGTTCTCTCTCTGTTTTTGCTTTCTAAAACACAAAAAGACCAAAAATATTTCTGTTGTTTCTCTTTGTTTGCTTCTTCTTCTTTTTGCCTTGGTTTGCTTTTTCCTTTTTGTTTTGTTTGCACTATTCGAAAAACCCAAAAAGATTTTGCTTTGCTTGTTCTTCCTTTTTGGTTCTTGCTTTTAAAAGTCGAAAACACCAAATTGTCGTTCTTCTTTGGTTTTGTGAGTTTGTTGTAGGGTTCAGCAGTCCTCAGTGGAATTTGGTTTCATGTTATTATTCAAGCCACACAAGTGAAAGGCAATAATTAGGATTGACGACAACTTGAGGTGTGGTAACAGGCTGGTAAGGAACTCTATTTTGTTTTCATTTTTGTACATATACTCATCATTGTGGGCATGCTTAGTCTGTTCATGTAGGGTTTATGTTATTATGGATGCTTAGTAGTTCTTTCTTTCTTATGATTAACTCCATCTTGCTAATAGTTTGTAGCATGTCATATGAATGTTTGCTTGCATTGCTCTATTCATAACCTGGTATGACACTGTGGTATCCTCCTCTGAGTGTTTCACTTGAATTGACTTGGCACATGCTCATGCATGCATATGACTGAATCAATAATCAGTTAAGCCTCGATGAACTATTTTGCCTCAGGGGTCTTGAATCACTTTCATGCCATGATTAGTCATGTTTTGTTGCAAGCATGATTATGACAAATACTGCTCTCTCATTTGTTGCTCCCTTACTATTGCTAGCCTTCACTTGCACTGAGTATGCTTTACTCGTGTTTCCAACTCCCTAAAACCAATATTGCCAAAAGTGTCCACCATACCTACCTATTTGCATTATTTGTTGTTCCGTGCTAATTTAGTATGCCTTGTTTTCTTCCGAATAAGATGTTTGCTTGTTATGAGAAAGTTAGTTAGTAAAGCTCTCACGAACTTGATGGCACACTTTACCTTCTTGCACTTAATAATCTTGAACCATTGCGTCCATGTTTGTTGCGTATATGCTTGTGCTTTATAAGTTGAAGTTAGCAGAACCATGTATCATGGGGAACGCTTTCAACATTGTACTGGTACTTTGTACCTCGTTGATATCATGATTCTTTTGCTTATGGATCCCAGCGGTGTGAAATAAAAGGGGAACTTGTAAGATCATGGAGTTTGTATGTGTGTTAGAGAACCGCCTTGGCCGCTAGCCTAAGCCATGCCTAATCATGGTGGAAACTTGCAACTTAACCATAATGAGAACTCTATGAAGCATCCTCAATAAAAACCTATGCAAATAGAAAATAAAAAGATCGCCGAGATGCTCATTGTCTGCTTGCCTTGTCATTTTGATTATGGGATAGCTCTTGTATCATGTGCAAGGGGTACCCCATTGGCGGTTCTCTATGATACATATGTACTTACAATGACAAGAGCTTACTTGTGACTGAAGTTGAGTAGCATGAGGTCCGGTACTCGTAAGTAAGGGGCATGAGATTTTAGCTTATAACTTGTCAAGCATATCCTCTTAGTTGTGTCACTTTAACCTTAACCATTTAAAGATGCTTATGATAGGGGCAATGAGAGCTCAAAGCTAATGAGTACCATACTTTCAGCATTTGGAAGCCTTTCAAACTATTCAAAACCTTCTCATTTCTTTGTTGAGTCTCCACATATTCTATGAGCACTTGCTTGAGAGCATAGTTGTCATTCTTAGTATGATATGCTTGTATCAAAACTTGATTATTTGTGTTATGACTTTGATGCTTGTATCTTTGATATCATTACTTCTAGTCTTCACTTGAACTTTAGAGGTGCCATGGCATTTATGTTTGCTCTACAATCAAAGGCAAGAGAGATACCACTCTATCATACCTTTTTATGAACATTACAATGTTGCTTATGTTTATGTTTCATGCTACTTATTATTTTTGAGATGGAATCTCTTCATAGCTTGCAATGACTATCAAGTAAACTTAGTTGCATACTCCTTATTATGAATTGCCTAAGTAGTTGATCACATGCTGAGAATATATACATCATATGAAGCAAATGTGTTCGTGAAAGTTTCTTTTATCGCAATCAGTTTTCAACTGAATTGCTGGAGGACAAGCAATAAGCTAAGATTGGGGGAGTTGATACGTCCAAAACGTATCTACTTTCCCAAACACTTTTGCTATTGTTTTTCCTCTAAACTTGTGTGATTTGGATACAACTAACACGGACTGACGCTATTTTCAGCAAAATTACCTTGGTGTCTAGTTTTTGTGTAGAAAATCAACTATCAGGAAAATTCCCGGAAAATATGCCAAAAATCCTATTTCACCAGAAGACTCAAGGAGCCAAAATACGAGACGAAGAGGGGCTGGGGCCTGGCCACACCACCTAGCCGCGCGGGCTAGGCCTGGCCGCGCCAGAGGGTGGTCTGGTCGCCCCAGGCACCCCCTCGGCCTTCCTCTTCGCCTATAAGTTGCCTCCTGACCTAAAAACCCAAGGGGGGTTCGACGTTTTTCCAGAAAGAGTTCCGCTCCGACGCCACCACTAGATTCCGTGATTGTGAACCAGAAACTCCGTTCTGGCACCCTGCCAGGATGGGGAATTGGAGGAGACCATCGCCATCATCATCACCATCGCTTCTCCATCGACCATCCATGGTTCCCCCATCTATGAGTGAGTAAATCCCCCGCTGTAGGCTATGGGGATTGTAGGGATTGGATGAGATCGTTCATGTAATGACATCGGATTGTTAGGGCATGGTGCCTAGTATCTACTATTAGTGCTTTTTGACTTTGTTGCGACTTGATATGCTTAATGTTGGCACTAGGGCCCGAGTGCCATGATTTCAGATCTGAACATGTTATTGATTCATTATGATAGTATTTTTTATGGTCTTACCTTCAAGTTTTATACACACGTTGTTGTCCGGAACCAAAGGCCGCGAAGTGACAGAAATCGGGATAACCAGAGGGAATGGCTTTGATGTGAGGATCACATGTGTTCACGGAGTGTTAATGCTTTGCTCCGGTGCTCTATTAAAAGGAGCACCTTAATTGCCAGTAGTTCCCTTGAGGCCCCGCTGCAAACATGCTGGCAGGACAAAAGATGTTGTGCAAGTTCTCATTGCGAGCATGTATGACTATATATGGAACACATGCCTATGATTATTTAGTACTTGGATGCTTTTTTATCTTATTTATCTGCAAATGCCTTATGTTTTGATTACCATATGAATTATCTTATCCATGCAACGCCCGTCCATCCATCCCTATGCCTACCGCGCTTTAATCCTACTGTTTACTGCAATTGTTACTACTGTCTTTACTTTTACTGCTGCTATTACTTTACTATTGCTACTACAAAACTATTGCTACTGATAAACTGCTGTGAGCAAGATTGTTTCCAGGTGTAGCTGAATTGACAACTCAGTTGTTAAGGCTTATAAATATTCTTTGGCTCCCCTTGTGTCGAATCAATAAATTGGGTTTCAATTCCCTCGAAAATACTGCGATACACCCCCTATACTTGTGGGTCATCAAGACTAATTTCTGGCGCCGTTGCCGGGGAGCATAGCTTTATTTATCAAGTCCACTTGGAATCATTATTGTTCGCTGCCATCCATCCATCATGGGTAAGTCTCGTGATGGCAAGGTTCCTATTTTACCATCCACTACAAGAAGAGGTACGATTCTGAACACCTCTGTTGCTCTTGATTCACCGTCTTTTATGAGTAAGCTCCTTACACCACCACATACACATGCTACACACACTCCTACTACTATTATAAAACCCAAATTGTCTCCTAATGCTAAGTTTGTTGCGTCTCCCATAAACATTAAAGATAAGGACTATGATTTCTCTCTTGATCTATCTTACATAGCTATTGTTGAGAAAGAACCTTTTTGTGGGACTAAGAATGAAAGTGCGGTAGCACATATGACTGAGATTTCTACCATGAGTGGCCTGTTTTCTGAAGATATTAAGATGCACACCTACTTTGTTGCTAAAATTTTCCCTTTTTCACTGAAAGGAGAAGCTAAAACTTGGTTTAATAATTTAGTTCCTGGATCTATTGATAGCCCTGATTGCTTGATTAGTACTTTCCTGCAGAAATATTTTCCTCCTAGCGCTAGACATGCTATGTTGCAGGAACTTTTTGATTTTAAACAGGGAGAAAACGAGATATTGCCTGAATCATGGGCAAGGTTTTGTGCTTTGATTCATGCACAGGCTGGATGTCCATTACCTAAGAATGAGCTTCTTGATATATTCTATAATGGACTAACTGAATAATCTAGGACATACCTGGATAGTTGTGCTGATTGTATTTTCAGGAATAGGACTCCCAAGGAAGCTGAGGAATTAATGGCTAAAATAAGCAAGAATTATGAAGACTAGAGTCCTCCTGAACCAGCTATACCTGAAACAATTATACCTGAACCAACTATCCCTGCACCTACACCAACATCAAAAAAGAGGGGAGTTATTAAACTAAATGATGAAGTGATGAAGGAAGCTAAGAAATGTCTTAAGGAGAAGGGAATTAAAGCTGCAGATGTCAAGAATTTACCTCCTATAGAAGAATTATGTAAGCCTATCCCCCACTCATCCACTATTGAGGTACACTCTCTCCAACACTTTGATGAAGGTGATATTCCTTACCTTAAACCTCCTGATCAATGCTTAGAAGAATTTGATGTTTTTATTGTTAAGCAAGATAATTTTAATAAAAGGGGGCAAAATCATTTAATGGAAAACTCTGGAGCTATTGTTGAGTTAAAAGATATTATGGAAAGAACCTCTAATGATGTTAAAATGCTTGTTAAACATTTTCCAATGGTTCAAACTCAAATAGATCAACTTATTAAAGTGCAAAAAGACTTGCTAGTTAATGCTGCCAAAGAAAAAATGCTTATGAAATTAGAACTAGAAGTGGTGCTGCTACCCAGGATCCTCTATATCCTGAGGGGAATCCTAAAAGAATTGAGAAGGATTCTCAATGAGTTGAAAATAGTGGTACTACTCCTAAGAAAAGAAAGAAGAAACATAAAACTATTGTAGAACCTTCTAAACCTGCTAAAGATCCTAATAGTATATCTGTCTCTGATGCTGAAACTGCAAGTGGTAATGAAGAAAATGATGTTCCTGATAAAGAAAAAGTTGAAGAAGAACCTGAAAGGCACACTAAGAATACTAAATACACTAAAGAAGATTTTGTTGCTAAGAAACATGGTAGTGAAAGAGAGCCTTGTGTCCAAAAACCTATGCCTTTCCCTGATAAGAAACACAAGTCAAAGGAAGATGAACACTATAATAAGTTTTGTGAGTGGATGAAACCGTTATTCTTGCAAATTCCTTTAACTGATGCTATTAAATTGCCTCCTTATTAAAAGTATATGAAGGATATTGTCTCGAATAAAAGGAAGATCCCTAATGAAGAAATTTCTACTTTGCTTGCTAATTATTCCTTTAATGGTAAGGTTCCAAAGAAACTTGGAGACCCAGGGGTTCCAACTATTCCGTGCTCTATTAAAAATAGTTATGTTAGAACTGCTTTGTGTTATTTGGGAGCTGGAGTTAGTGTTATGCCTTTTTCTCTCTATAAGAGACTTCAACTAGAAAAACTGATACCAACCGATATATCTTTGCAAATTGCTGATAAATCTACTACTATTCCTGTTGGTATATGTGAGGATGTACCTGTTCAAGTGGCTCATAATTGCTTGATATTAACTGATTTTGTTGTGCTTGAAATGCCTAAAGATGATAATATGTCTATTATTCTTGGGAGACCTTTTCTTAACACTGCAGGAGCTGTTATTAATTGTAATCAAGGAAAGGTGACCTTTAATGTTAATGACAAAGAGTATACTGTCTATTTACCCAAGAAGATTGATAGGACTTATGGTTTAAATTCAATTGAACATGTTGAGGGCATTCAAGTTGGAGAAATATATTGTCCCATACCAAGAGAAAAATTTGAAACTATTATGATTGGGACCATTGCTATCAAGGTTGAAGTAACATAATCATTAGTGGAACACAAAGTTTTGTTACATTTAAAATTGTTTTGATAACAAGACCTGATCAACCTTATTAACAAAGGGATTTTAATGAACAAAACAATGTTTTCACCATGATTATCTTTGTTTACTTTTACTTTAGTTTTAGCTTTCATTTAGTCTACTTTTCTGTTGTTAGTTGCTTGCTTTTTAGAGTGTCTTAGAACTTCTGAAGCATAGCTTTGTTTTGTCATTGCATTTTTCCAGAAACCTTTTTCTGTTAGAAAATCATTCATCTATACCTGAAAATTGCTCAAAAATAAAGTGTCTCAAAAAATTCCAGAAAATTCATATCAAATTTTTACGTGAAAAAAGGGGCAGAGAAGTGCCTAGAAGGTACCAGGGGATACCACTAGGTAGGCACACCACCTGGTGGCGTGGCCAGCCCAGGGGAGCTTCTGGCCATGGTGTGGGCCACCCCTGGCCCTCCACTCACTCTCTCAGTTGCCACTGCTCTCTCTCTCCCGAGAAAACACCAGTTCATTGCTCGAAATCGCGTTCTTGCTGTTCTTGCCTTCGTTTTTTGATCTCCTTGCTCAGCCCATCTTTGCTGCTGAAATTTGGAGCATTTGTTCTCCGGTATGTGACTCCTCCGCTTGTCCAAGTATATTTGTGTTTAGTGGTTTATATCTTGAGTATTTTGCTGCTGTAGGTGATAGGTTATGAGATCTTGTAAGCTTGTTAAATGCTTAGAGATATTGTTTTGATGCATGATTAGGCCTCTTACAAGTCCCTATGAGTAGTGCCCTTCATTACATTTTCACTTTGCAATCACTTGTGTAATGGATGTTTAAATTTCAGAACAGAAGATGAATGAGCATCACTCAACCAACATGAACTGAGGGTGCCTGAGGTTATGAAGGTTCACCGAGAGGAGGAAGTTTTCCTTTCCATCTATCCATGCTTCGAATTCATGAGGGCTGCGGGAATTTTCTAGGACTTCCACACCTTAGTTGCTAATGCAGGATTGGAGCACTTTGTGGGAGATGAACCTTGTCAATTTGTGAAACTAACTATGTCTATGGTGCATGACTTTCGATTTAGTCACTCTTTTCCTAATCCCTGGTCCACTACAAAATTTACAATATAGCTGTCGACCTTCCTCTTGATGACTTTTGTGCAGCGATTAAGGTACCTCAGTGGGGATCGTGTGGAAGGATTAAAGAGCGGCCTACATCACTCATGGACTTGTATGCGGAGATTTGCCAAGGGAGCAGATTATCAAAGGAGAGTGGGAAAATCCGTAACATTCATCTCCCATCTATTCGCTACTTTGCTTACTTTATTGCCAAGTGTGTTCTCGCTAGGAAAACTGCTAATAAACTATCCTCATATGATCTAGCATTCATCTCAGCTTCTTTAAAACGAGATAGAACTTACAACTTCGGTGCCTTGATAGCTTTCCGTCTTGCTGCTAACCGCGAGAAAGGTCGAATTTGTGGAGGCCTCATTGCTTCTCGTTTATTAGTGTTGCATGGTTTAGTGCCTCATCATCTAGACCTACAGTTTCTAATAGAAAGGCTTGATCTTAATTCCATCATACAACATAAATTTGTTTCTTCTTGGGCTAATCTGAGTGAGTTGTCTTATGAAATAACCTTTCTCAAGGCTGGTTGGAGAAGGAGTAAGTCCGAGTGATTTGTTCTTTTGCCTGCACCTATTTTGTTTAACCTTGATACCAGGGTAGGATGGTCACTCACTGAGAAAGAGCTTGATACGTACTTGGGAGAGCTCTCCCAACAGGAGCAGGATACTAGAAGGGAGGTCACAGATGATTCGGTCCAGCCCTCGAATGAGGGGGAGTTTTCATATCAGCAGCCTACCTATGATTGGGGAGCTTATTCTTCTTCCCAAGGGCCTAACTACGATCATTCTTACAATGACCCGCCTGCTTGGAACCCTTACTTGTATTTGGACTGATACCCACTTAGGCCAAAATCCTAAGCTTGGGGGGAGGTACACCGACATCACACTCATCTCCATATCATGTTTCGTCGGTACTTTGTATATTCATGTTTCATTCTATTTTTAGTTTTCGTTCTCTCTTTGTTTTTGCTTTCTAAAACACAAAAAGACCAAAAATATTTATGTTGTTTCTCTTTGTTTGCTTCTTCTTATTTTTTCCTTGGTTTGCTTTTCCCTTTTTGTTTTGTTTGCACTATTCGAAAACCCCAAAAAGATTTTGCTTTGCTTGTTCTTCCTTTTTGGTTCTTGCTTTTAAAAATCGAAAACACCAAAAATATTTGTTGTTCTTCTTTGGTTTTGTGAGGTTGTTGCAGGGTTCAACAGTCCTTAGTGGAATTTGGTTTCATGTTATTATTCAAGCCACACAAGTGAAAGGCAATAATGAGGATTGACGATAACTTGAGGTGTGGCAAGAGGCTGGTAACGAACTCTATTTTGTTTTCATTTTTGTACATATACTCATCATTGTGGGCATGCTTAGTCTGTTCATGTAGGGTGTATGTTATTATGGATTCTTAGTAGTTCTTGCTTTCTTATGATTAACTCCAGCTTGCTAATAGTTTGTAGCATGTCATATGAATGTTTGCTTGCATTGCTCTATTCATAAGCTGGTATGACACTGTGGTATCCTCCTCTGAGTGTTTCACTTGAATTGACTTGGCACATGCTCATGCAAGCATATGACTGAATCAATAATCAGTTAAGCCTCGATGAACTATTTTGCCTCAGGGGTCTTGAATCACTTTCATGCCATGATTAGTCATGTTTTGTTGCAAGCATGATTATGACAATTACTGCTCTCTTGTTTGTCACTCCCTTACTATTGCTAGCCTTCACTTGCACTGAGTATGCTTTACTCGTGTTTCCAACTCCCTAAAACCAATATTGCCAAAAGTGTCCACCATACCTACCTATTTGCATTATTTGCTGTTCCGTGCATATTTAGTATGCCTTGTTTTCTTCCGAATAAGATGTTTGCTTGTTATGAGAAAGTTAGTTAGTAAAGATCTCACGAACTTGATGGCACACTTTACCTTCTTGCACTTAATAATCTTGAACCATTGCGTCCATCTTTGTTGCGTATATGCTTGCGCTTTATAAGTTGAATTTAGAAGAACCATGTATCATGGGGAACGCTTTCAACATTGCACTGGTACATTGTACCTTGTTGATAGCTTGATTCTTTTGCTTATGGATCCCGGCAGTGTGAAATAAAAGGGGAACTTGTAAGATCATGGAGTTTGTATGTGTGTTAGAGAAACACCTGGGCCGCTAGGCTAAGCCATGCCTAATCATGGTGGAAACTTGCAGCATAACCATAATGAGAACTCTATGATGCATCTTCAATAAAAACCTATGGAAATAGCAAATAAAAAGATCACTAAGATGCTCATTGTCTGCTTGCCTTGTCATTTTGATTATGGGATAGCTCTTGTATCATGTGTAAGGGGTACCCCATTGGTGGTTCTCTATGATACATATGTACTTACAATGACAAGAGCTTACTTGTGACTGAAGTTGAGTAGCATGAGGTCTGGTACTCGAAAGTAAGGGGCATGGGATTTTAGTTTATAACTTGTCAAGCATATCCTCTTAGTTGTGTCACTTTAACCTTAACCATTTGAAGATGCTTATGATAGGGGCAATGAGAGCTCAAAGCTAATGAGTACCATACTTTCAGCATTTGGAAGCCTTTCAAACTATTCAAAACCTTTTCATTTCTTTGTTGAGTCTCCACATATTCTATGAGCACTTGCTTGAGAGCATAGTTGTCATTCTTAGTGTAATAGGCTTGTCTCAAAACTTGATTATTTGTGTTATGACTTTGATTCTTGTATCTTTGATATCTTTACTTCTAGTCTTCACTTGAACTTCAGAGGTGCCTTGGCATTTATGTTTGCTCTACAATCAAAGGCAAGAGAGATACCACTCTATCATACCTTTTTATGAACATTACAATGTTGCTTATGTTTATGTTTCATGCTACTTATTATTTTTGAGTTGGAATCTCTTCATAGGTTGCAATGACTATTAAGTAAACTTAGTTGCATACTCCTTATTATGAATTGCCTAAGTAGTTGATCACATGCTGATAATATGTAAATCATATGAAGCAAATGTGTTCGTGAAAGTTTCTTTTATCGCAGTCAGTTTTCAACTGAATTGCTTGAGGATAAGCAGTAAGCTAAGCTTGGGGGGAGTTGATACGTACAAAACGTATCTACTTTCCCGAACACATTTTCTATTGTTTTTCCTCTAAAATTGTGTGATTTGGATACAACTAACACGGACTTACGCTGTTTTCAGCAGAATTACCTTGGTGTCTAGTTTTTGTGCAGAAAATCAACTATCAGGAAAAATCCTGGAAAATATGCCAAAAATCCTATTTCACCAGAATACTCAAGGAGCTAGAATACGAGACAGAGAGGGGCTAGGGACTGGCCACACCACCTGGCCACGCGGGCTAGGCCTGGCCGCGTTAGGGGGTGGTCTGGTCACCCCAGGTGCCCCCTCGGCTTCCCTCTTCGCCTATAAGTTGCCTCCTGACCTAAAAGCCCAGGGGGGTCGATGTTTTTCCAGAAAGAGTTCCGCTCCACCGCCACCACCAGATTCCGTGATTCGGAACCAAAAACTCCGTTCTGGCACCCTGCCGGGACGGGGAATTGGAGGAGATCATCGCCATCATCATCACCATCGCTTCTCCATCGACCATCCATGTTTCCCCCATCTATGAGTGAGTAAATCCCCCGCTGTAGGCTATGGGGATGGTAGGGATTAGATGAGATCATTCATGTAATGGCATCGGATTGTTAGGGCATGGTGCCTAGTATCTACTATTAGTGTTTTTTGACTTTGTTGCGACTTGTTATGCTTAATGCTTGTCACTAGGGCCCGAGTGCCATGATTTTAGATCTGAACATGTTATTGATTCATTATGATAGTATTGTTTATGGTCTTACCTGCAAGTTGTATACACACGTTGTTGTTTGGAACCAAAGGCCCCGAAGTGAGAGAAATCGGGATAACCGGAGGGAATGGCTTTGATGTGAGGATCACATGTGTTCACGGAGTGTTAATGCTTTGCTCCGGTGCTCTATTAAAAGGAGCACCTTAATTGCTAGTAGTTCCCTTGAGGACCCGCTACAAACGGGCTGGCAGGACAAAAGATGTTGTGCAAGTTCTCATTGCGAGCACGTATGACTATATATGGAACACATGCCTATGATTACTTAGTACTTGGATGCTTTATCTTATTTATCTGCAAATGCCCTATGTTTTGATTGCCATATGAATTATCTTGTCCATGCAACGCCCGTACATCCATCCCTATGCCTATCGCGCTTTAATCCTACTGTTTACTGCAATTGTTACTACTGTCTTTACTTTTACTACTGCTATTACTTTACTATTGCTACTACAAAACTTTTGCTACTGATAAACTGCTGTGAGCAAGATTTTTTCCAGGTGCAGCTGAATTGACAACTCAGTTGTTAAGGCTTATAAATATTCTTTGACTCCCCTTGTGTCGAATCAATAAATTGGGTTTCACTTCCCTCGAAAATACTGCGATACACCCCCTATACTTGTGGGTCATCACATAACACTTCGGCTACCCCCAGTAACCTGGCAGAAGACCCGAGACACCGTATCGGGTGTAGTGCCAATGATAATAGATGCCATGAGGGAAGAATTGATGGCTTACCAATACTTGTTGCACCACAAGAGAAGGGATTTTCTTCGACTGCAGCGGTCTCTAGATGAGAGGAAAAGGTTATCCGATGAATCTAGCCTCGCCGGGCACAGCTTAGCTCCACCCAAAATGCTGGCAGTGTCACTAGAGGACCACAAACCAGGTGGGGCACTTTGCGGCTACAACGCATCCCAGAAGCCGAAAGGTGCGAGCTAGCCAGAGATTTGGATCTATCATTCATGTCAGTAGATGTTGCGGGCAACATCAAAGTAAAAACAGCACATGCCGCCCTTATCGCTACCCAAACCTATCTCCTGACAACCCAACCAGCAACCGATGATCCACGGGCAACCTTTCATCGCTCCGCCCTCATGGGATTGGGTATGGTAGGCGAAACTCTTGCGCAAGGAGAACAAGGAATCGTACAATGAGCCGATAAATCACCACACCGTCACAGCAGCCCTCGACACACGGGGAACACCCGATGATTAAGCTCTCCCCATCACGTGCGATTCACACATTCTTCATGTGGGGATGATGCCAGAAACGACATCACACAGAGACGAGTCGATAGATCTAGGGAGGATCGTAGTACCCGAAGATATTCTAACGTAGAAAGTGATGACGAGCGTGAACATTGCGGCGCCAGCGGCTTTACCCGTCGGGTTCGAAAATCTCTGGTACCCAAGGACTTCAAGATTCCTCATGGCTGCCAAAAATACATTGGACTCAAGGAACCAGAGGCATCGCTAGCCGATTATTTGAAAACTGTCAAAATTTAGGGTGGATCAAAGGCAACACCTATGCAGAACCTCCAGTTGCACTTAAGCGGGGCAGCATGTTCATGGCCCAGGCAGTTAGCCGAAGAATCCATCAGCAGTTGGAGCGACCTGGAGGACAAGTTCATCCGAAAGTTCAAATCCACATTCAAGCGACCCACATCTATCAAAGAATTGTGGGATTGCAAGCAAAAACCTGGAGAATTTATCAGAGCATACATCCAGTGCTGGAACATCATCAAAAAAATAGCTAAACACATCTCTGACGAGAGCGCAATTGATGCTTTCAATGATGGTTTGCAGCAAAAGAACTTCATTGAGGAATTGAGAAGGTGAAGCCAAAAAAATTCTCAACTGATGGACATGGCAAACCACTGGGCTGATGACGAGTATGCCATACACAACAAACGCGGGCGCTCACCCGAGGAATAACGGGACAACAAAACAATGATAACAAAAGAAGACACAGTTTTGATGGTTACAGCAGACCAAGCTACGTAGCAGCTGGCTTTGTTGGGGAGGATAACAGGAGGAGTGACAACCGCAGTGGCGAATATTGTGGCTGCCAAGAGGAGGCAGGAAAAAGCAGGCCAAGTCAGCCATATCGACCAAGGGAACCCCCGATGTCCCCAATGCAGATGTAGGAAGGACCATGCAATATGCACTTCTACATCAATTCCGAGGGAAGGCGATGATTGACTCATCTCATGAAAGATTGCCACACATTCCTCAGGATGCAGGCAGTATGCAATGCAAAGGTGAACGATGCAACAAACCACCGGTACACTGTAGCACCAGGAAAACTTGCTCTCGTAGCACTGCCACCACCACCTGGGCTAGCGCCGGTAGGGCAGCCGCAACCCGCTGGAAATAGAAACCAAGAGGAGTACCCGAGATATAGAGGAGCGATGTCTATGATCCAGAAAGGGTGCCCATCTAATAGGATCCAAAAACTAATTACCCGACAAGTCAATATAGCGGTAACAATGCCATCCCCAACTCCTGAATTTCTGCACTGGTCAGAATAGGAAATCACTTTTAGCAGAGGAAGATCCTTGTATTAGTGCATCAACCTAGAGAAAGAAGAGGCTCTGGCATCCATTGCACTCAAGCACGGAGTGGCTCCATCTACGATTAATAACTGATGACTTCAAGTGCACAAATCGATTGTAGCTAGTTTCGAAGTAAAGATATCGAACCCACAGAGAGCTATTGGTAAAGGTCTTTATGCCCCTCGTTACTATCTACCAAAGGATACTTGTAAGTTGCCTTTGACCTCAAGTAAAGGGTGTTTGAAAGGTTTTTGGTTGTTTGCAGAAAAGTAATTAAAACAAGTAAAAGGAAATAAGTAACAAGGTTGTGTGAAAAAATGGTTGAACTCAATAGGGCTAAAATGTTCTCGGGGATGTAGGATACACCACTAACATAGTATTGTTATTATTAATAATCAACATAACATACTTCTTGTGTCATGAGATGTGTGGAGAGAGCTCAATAATAATATGTTCACTACAAGGCTCGTAAGAAGCCACTTTGTTGAGCAAAGAGTGGGGTCACCTCTAAATAACCATTACGATGTCTAAGAGCAGTCACCCATACAAACCACCGCAATTAAGGGTTTCCCCGTGGATATCATAATTAGCTTAGGGAGTCCCCTTTGACCTTGTAGGTTATGAGACGGTTCAGATCTGACATGAGGCCATTCCGGGTATGATCCCAAAACACGTCTAAAGGATTTCTCCCTCCCTTTAGTCCCAAGGGAAAATGATATGTGACCAACTACACATACCATATAAAGAGAGAGATCAAACACAAATCATAAATCTATCATAGACCGGCAAGTCATACAGACACAAGAATAGATCATTTTTATTAAAAATTCATAATGGTGCTAGGGTTTCCCCATCTCCCCAAGAACAAAGTAACTACTCACACATGGAAGCAATCAAAAACATCATCATAGTCAAATGAATGGATAAAAGTACGGAGATAGATATTTTGCAAACCACAATTGAATCTGGAATTACAACAAAATATAATAGATGAGAGATGGGGGGTAATGGTGGTGATGGAGATGTAGCGGTTGATGATGAAGGAGATGATGCGTTGTGCTCCTATGATCCGTGAAGCATATGGGATTTTACCCCAGCCAAGTTCCTCCTTCAAATCCCTTTCAGATGTGGTTTTTTGTGGTTTTTGGTGGATGTGAAAGTCGGATCCCCCTCTAGTCTTTGCCAGGAGAAAGTATTTGACAAGGCGATCATGCTGACACCTGGTACGGGCGGGCTTCGCCCGTACCACTGGTCGTTATTGGTACTGATTGCTTCTCCTCATTTGGTATTCTCCCAGGCACGAAGGTAAATCCATAAAATGACTTTTATCACTTAGAAATATCATATTATAACACAATATGACAATTCCAATTGATATGTTTATATAAGACTTAGTGATTTGGGATCCCGTTAAAATAAGAACAAAATGGTGCGTGCAAACACAGTGAAATACAAATATCCCTACTCTAGTTATGCAAAAACAAAAGGTAAATATGCTTTAATTTTGGACTCATAAACTCCCCCAAGCTAGGATCTTGCTTGTCCTCGAGCAAGATGGTGGCTTATGGACAAGATCATCATGTTCATGAGACACGAGTCGTTGCAATAAATGAGGTAGAAATTGAAACAGGACTACAACATCAGATGTTGAGATACTTCGGGGGTATTACCATACCCATAGACATTACATGACTTACAGGCTTCCACACCTTTTCTAGTATTAATGAAATCATCAGAAGCTTCTAGTGATTCAACATATCATATAATTACAAAGTTTAGAGATATCGATCTCTTAGTTTAGTAATGAAGATTCATGATCATTCTTTTTCTTCTACACTTGATTCTTTTGATAGTTGTTCTCTCTTATTTGTTCTTTTCTTATCTCTCTTTTTTATATAAATATGTTCATATTTTTACTCTCTCTCCCTTCCTCTTTTTTTAAGTACAGTTATTTGATCATGCTCACTACTTTAATGTCTTTCAAGAACTCTTAATTATAATATGCTACCAGAATTCTTCTTCTCATAACTTAATCAATACTTTTGTTGGTGTGGAAGTCCCTAAGATCATAACAGTTGTACAAGTATCATAACACTCAACCTAGTTCAATCATCTAATATAATAATCATGAATCAAAACACAACTTCAATTATCATAAAGTCTCGCAACTCAACGGATATAAATCTTCTCTTGAACAAAGGGAGCTCGAAGTTGATGCAACTAATGCAAATTTTGGAATTAAAGTCTAACATGCGTGGAGGAAAGTAAATGTGCTGAAAACTGTAAGATAGATTACAAGGATCTCACAGATCCCCCCAAGTTTGGATCTAAGCTGGGTGGATCAAATAATCCCTTGCGATTATTCAATACCGTGATGTCCATCATGGTGAGGTAGTTTTTTTGGAGACCGCTGCGCAAAGCTTCTTGTTTGTCTCTTCCATGGCGGATATGCGTCGAAGACACTTCTCTAGATCTGAACACAAGAGGAACATCCCATCCGTGACCTTGCTCATCATGTCATTGAGTTCCTTCTTGCCTTCAAGATCCAAGAGACGCTTGCGCACGATCTCCCTATGGATGAGCTCTTCTTTCTGGTACTTCTCCATCTTGTGAAGACAATGTTTAGTGTCTGGAACATGCGTGCCGACTGGCATGTCCAGAAGGTTGAACCCACAATCCTCTTGTGTCTTCACGCTCATGTGCGCATTCATGGTGATCTTCTTTGTTGTTGAGGTATGTTCCATAGTCTCCTGATAAGTTCCAACATCGGGACAGTTAGCTTTATTACGCTTTGGTGAGGAGTAGTTGACGGCGATGAGCTTGAGTGACTCCGTGCACCCCTTACCATGAGGTTTCTTGGCTTCTTCCTCGTCTTCAGGCTTCACCATAGCCAGGTAATTCGGTTGCTTCCATCCCCTCTTCGATTGCTCCATGAAGGTCTTAAACTCCTTGTCATCAGAATCATCATCGGAGTCATAGGTGTATCGCTTGTTCTTCGGGCTTAGGCCTTGAGCTTCACGATCATCAGCTTCAATGGAGGAGGTCTGGAAACTATCCCACGAAGGAGCCATGAGGTTTAGAGGCTTGCCTTTGCTTTGAACTTGGTAGCGCATCAAGTAGATTTGATCTGTTGATATAAGAGGGAGGAAGACCTCTAGGGAGGCTTATTAAGAGTCAGAAGTAGGGAGAAATTCGTATTCGAAGGAAAAGGGCCACCCAAGAAAAGAATCCCAATAAGTATGGAAACAAGTAAGTGCAAAATAAGGAAATTGCGACCGTAATGACCAATTGGTACGGGCGGACGCCCGTACGGCGCGCCCATACCAAGTCGTTTCCGAAAATACGACGTGTCAAAGTCGGTAAATAGTCAACCCACTAAGTGGTACGGGCAGGTTCCGCCCGTACTACCCGTCCGTACTGACTTTATGACTTCATTTTTTTTACGATGAAACGAACAAAGAAAGGATGAAAAGGCACATAATAGATGAGGACCAACCGTATGGGGGAATCGCGTCCGTAATACGTGGTCGTACCATTTATGCAAAAACGAAACGAGTGCAACATCGGGCTTAATGACCAGTGGTACGGGCGGAGCCGGCCGTACCGCTCGCCCGTACCGACCTCGTAAGACCGGAAATGAACTCAGAAAAACAAAGGGGATACAGATATGCGAAAAGAAACAATAGAAAATCATCCAGAACAAACATGTGTTTGCGGTTTCATATGCTTTGATTATCGAGAGAACATGAGTTCATTTGGGTACCTTTTCCTTCCTGGATCACCTTTTTATGTTTCTCTTTGAACAAAGTTGGTTGCAGAAAATTACCAAAACCATTGCAAGAAGAAATCGAGAACTTACTTTTTGGCAGTGTGGTTCCCACAGGTATGTAAACAGATGACACTTCTTTAGGTTGAGAAATTTCTTGAGTGTCCATGGATGTGTCCTCTATCTCTTCCTTTCTTTGTAGAATCTGTAAATCAAATTCTTGCAAATGTAGAGTCCAACGGATCATCCTTGGCTTAATGCCAGTCCTTTCTAGGATTTCCTTTAAGCCAACACGATCAGTGTGTACTCTTACTTTAGAGGCAGCGTTATAAGATCTAAACTTTTCACAGGAGAAAACCATAGCGAAAAAATCTTTTTCTACCATAGGGTAATTCTTTTGGGCTCCGTTTAAGGTGCAACTAGCATGATGAATCCTATTAAGATCATCACCATCATACTGACAAAGAATTGCTCCTACATCTTCATGACTGGCCTCACAAAATAGCTCAAAAGATTTCTTCCAATTAGGTGGTTTTATAATGGGAGCTTCAAGGAGAGCTCGTTTTAATATGTTGAAAGCAATGAGACACTTTTCATCAAAATTAAAACAAACATACTTTTGAACAAGGTTAGTTAAAGGTCTAGCAGTTTTTGAAAAATTCTTAATGAACCTTCTATAAAATCCAGCATGGCCTAGGAAACTCCTTATACCTTTTATGTCTCAAGGAGGGGTAACCTTTCTATTGCTTCAATTTTTGCTTTATCAACTTCTATACCCTTACCTGAGACTTTGTGGCCAAGTACTATGCCTTCTTGAACCATAAAACGACATTTTTCCAAGTTCAAGACTAAGTTAGTGTCTTCACATCTGCAAAACTTTATGAATATTATGGAGACAATGATTAAAGGAAGTTCCATAAACAGAGAAGTCATCCATGAATACTTCCATAATACTTTCAACATAATCAGCAAATATAGCAGTCATACATCTTTGAAAAGTGGCAGGAGCATTGCAGAGATCGAATGTCATACAGTGATAAGCATAAAGGCCATAGGGACAGATAAAAATTGTTTTAAGTTGACCATCAGGGTGAACAACAATTTGAAAAAACCCAGAATAACCGTCTAAGTAACAAAAATGAGAATGCATAGCAATCCTTTCTAAAGTTTGATCTATAAACGGTAAAGGGCAATGATCCTTCCTAGTTTCCTTGTTAACTTTTCTATAGTCAATGCACATCATGTGGCCAACAATAGTTCTAGTAGGAACCATTTCATTAAGTTCATTTTCGACAATAGTAAATCCACCTTTCTTAGGAACACAATGAACATGACTTACCCATTCACTCTCTTCTACATGAAAGATGATGCCTGCATCTAGCATACATATTATTTCTTTTCGTACCTCCTCTTTCATGTGAGGTTTAAGTCCTCGCTAAAAATCTGCTACCGGCTGAGCTCCTTCTTCCATGAATATTCTATGGGTCATTGTCGAAGGATTAATCCCCTTCAAGTCACTCATTGAATACCCAAGAGCATTTCGATGTATCTGGAGAACCCTCATTAAATTCTCCTCCTCTTTTTCTGCATGGTTAGTGAAAAGGGGTTAACTCATCAATGCCCATCATTGATGGACTTAGGTTCGAGGAAGTGGGGAGTGCTGGAGGCATCGACTGGCTAGCAAACACGCACACATGTGACACGAGGTTTTACCCAGGTTCAGGCCTCGTAGAGGACCCTACTCCTGCTTGTCTTCTCTTGATTACGAGGGAGTCGAAAGATACAAGGGTGCACATATGAAATCTGGCGAGGTGTATGCGAGGGTGTGTGGATTGTCCTCCTCGCCGCCCCCTCCTAGACTTTATATAGGGAGGCTAGGTCTTGGGATAGCAGGTCGAGTTGGTTACAGATTAGGGTTTTTCCTTTAATTTTTTATCTACACTTTGTCGTGTCCTTCAAGAAGTCGAACTCTTGTGGGCCACCTGAATCCTTGCTAGGATACGTTCGCACCATGGAATCCTTCTTGGGCTGGACCGTATAGGCTAATATCGAGTACCTGTAAGGTATACCCATGTTAGTACCCCCAAGTGTCCAGCCGAATCGCAAATTCGGTTGGAGACTATAAGTCTTTCGGGTGCATGGGATATAGGCTCATCTGAAGTTCTATCAGGTGTCGCAGTTTGTGTCATGGGGATTGTCGATATGCGTGCCTTATTCATCCGATGGATCGGGTATTAGTTAACTGCCTTAGGGCAAAACAACGCTATCTACTCAAACTCGAGTCCCCGAACTCGAATTCAGAATAGTGCTGGCGTAATTCGACTCCTACTGCGGAGGCCTTATAGACTCGAATTCCAGTGTTTTGGTGTGGGCACTCGACGCGTCCATCAAGGCCTTTTCATCGTGCCTGTAGGCATGGATTATTTCTAGTAGAGTGCATCAGGTGCATTGCCAGGCCTTTTGCAGGTCTTACCTTCACGTTGGTTAACACAACATCCAAAGTTTTTTTCACCGCGGAGGTGATTTAGGTGAGCCTAGGAGACGTTGTCTCTTTGAAGGGTATGTTCAGCAATTGTGGGGCGGAGTCGCCGAATGCTTCGAATTCTCATGGTGCGAACGTGGTCAACGCTTTTTGCCATGTATAATTATTTTTTGTTTCATCGGTTGCGCGACCAGCGCTCCCTTTGGGAGTAGCCCCCGAGTGCCTACTCGAGTCATAGAATATAGTGGGGACTTTGAACAAATGTCGACTGCTATCATTAGTTTTATTTTTGCCGATTGTGCTTTTAGTGCTCCCTATGGGAGTAGCCCCCGAGTCCACAATCGAATCGTGAATTTGAAAGAGGGGGTGAGATATAAATGGCGTTCGTTTGTCATGGCAATGTATGTCCTTTTTATAATGTTCGGATACGCGGTCAGCGCTCCTGTTAGGAGTAGCCCCCGAGTGCTTGGTCAACTCCCAGAGTCAAGCAAGGACTAACTCAATCAAATACAATCTCCGTTGGAGTGGGTCTTTTGATGACATCAGTGCTAATGATCGGATGAGGTCGGTTGCCCGCATAAGCAGTGCTGATGGGACGTGACAGAGGTGGGCCCCGAGGTCTGACCGGGATTTGACCAGTCACACGTAATATTTGTTTTAACTGTGCCTCCTTGATTCCCGCGTGTAGTGGGGAACATGCATCAACGGTTATGTATTACCCTCGCCACGTGTCTTCATTGATGTGCGCCACGTGTAGAGGTAAAGTTCTGCGAGCCGTTGGATGATATCCCCCGGTGCTTAAGTAGGGTTTTTGGGTGCGGTAATTTTTACACTTGTTCTTCTTCCTCCTGCGCGCACCATTGCCATTGCCATTCCCCTTTACTGCCTTGCTCCCATTGCTCTCATTGTGCTGGACATACTCAAGGCATTTCCTAGTTATTTCATCCGATCTCTCCGCTGCTGCAGTATGGGGAAGAAGAAGGGAGGCGCTGCCGCTGGATCTGCTACTGCTGCTGCTGCGACGAAGAAGAAGGGCGCTAGCGCTGCTGGGTCCGGCACCGCCGCTGACACTAAGATGGGTCGATGTACCCGCGTAACCAACTGGTCATGGTAGCGTACCTCGTTGAAGGAGCATGAGATCCACACTCATCGCGAGGACGGCCTGATGCCTGCCAATGCAGCAGATTGCAGGATGCCAAGGCCAGAGGTAATCCCCAATCCCCCTGTTGGATTTTGGGTGATGTTTTTGGCCTTCATCCTTCGCGGTGTTTCTCTGCCCCTCCACAAATTTGTGCAAGGGTTGCTGTGTTTTTATGGGCTCCAGTTGCATCAGTTGTCCCCAAACTCCATCCTTCACATCGCGTGCTACATTACCCTCTATGAGTGCTGGCTCAGAATCGAGCCACACTTCGGCCTCTTCAAGAAGCTATTCAAGGTGAAGCGGCAGCCGGGTTCTGGCTCTGTCGTGTACAATGTTTGCGGCTACGGGATCTTCGTGGACCCCAATGTCCAATACTTCAGCCTCAAAAGCACCGAGTCCGTCCAAGGGTGGAGGGAAAAGTGGTTCTACATTCGCGATCAACATGTTGACAGCGAACGGTATGGACTTGCTCCTTTTGATCCCAAGGCTGAGCTGAGGAGGAAAAGGTCCTGGAAGAATGTTGTGATGCCTACCAAGGCGGAGGAAGTCGAAGTCTTGTACAAGCGCGTCTGTAACCTTCAGCTTGTCCCAGGCCAAGAGTGAAGGCGTCGACCTTATTCGCATGTTCTTGCGGCGTCGGGTACAACCTCTGTAGGCCAGGGCACACCCGATGTTCCTCTGGACCAGTGGCGATGACATCACTCGCATCTCCAAGGAGGACATATCTTCTGGCGAGGTTGACAAGAGGGTCAGGTCGCTGACCAAGTACACTGCTAAGGATAAACTTCCTGATGACTCAGCCGTCCTGCCTTTCTGCGTGAGTAACCCTCCTCCTGAGGTAACTTTAATCGTCGTCTTTTGTCTGCTTGTTATTTTTCCTGTAAGGCTTGCCTTGATTGTAGTTTGCTGCTCGTATTAGGAATGGAAAGTGGCAGCTTCGCTACCAACTCAGCCGGAGGAAGTTCTGCCCTCTGAGGCCAAAGATGATGATGAATCAGGGTCAACTGTGCCTGCACAGGAAATCCCTGATTCTAGCGAGGGCGGCACTCGCAAGCGTTCCCAGAGCAAAGAATCTGACGCGTCTATGCCAGAGGCGCCGACAGATACTTCACCTGAGGTAGGCACCACCAGCCCGATTCCAGCGGTTTGTGTCTACAGCGTGGCTCCGCCACCGCTAAAGAAGCCAAAGAAGTTGAAAGAGCCGCTAGAATTAGATGAGGAATTCGACCTCAATAGGTTCGACGGGTAAGTCTCCTACTTTGCTGATGTATTAAATTGCATGTCTTGCGAGCTCCTTGTATGTAATGTTCTTCTGGTGCTCAACCGTAGTGTGACTGCCTCGTCATCTTCCGGCGATTACCGTCGCTTGGAGGAGGCGGGAGTCGTCGACTCCAAAAACAAGGATGTGGAGGAGCCTGCGCTCTCTCCGCGGATAGCGGCCAACTCTAGCGCAAATTCCTCGAGTTCTCCCAATGTGGGGGAGTACCTAGTTCTTGCTCGGACATCAATTCATAAAGAAACTTCAGAGTCTTTGAGTGACCACGTAAGTATTCGTGAACCTTTCATTCACCATGTTTTGTTCAAGGTCAAATTTAAATCATGATATCTGTTTGCTTCTGTAGCCCATCTTGCAAGAGTCTGCACGCCTTGGAGAGCGGATTGCAACCTTGGGCCAGCAGCATGCCCGGCTGGATGTTGACAACCGCCAGCTGCAAAGTAATCTTGTCAACCTGCATTGTGCTACTGAATCTGTGTTTTGTCTGTGCTTGATGTGTTTTCCTTGTTCTTCAGAGGAGAATAATGACCTACTTCGTTAGGTGACTTTCCTTGAGAAGGGTTTGCACGTGGCGGACACCAAGTGGGATGAGGCACTTGAAGCCCTC
Source organism: Avena sativa (assembly GCA_916181665.1). Lineage (NCBI taxonomy): Eukaryota > Viridiplantae > Streptophyta > Magnoliopsida > Poales > Poaceae > Avena > Avena sativa. The sequence goes on along the minus strand of OV702287.1, from coordinate 186,314,028 downwards.
AAGCGCCTCAAACAAGAGCCGAAGAGGCACGAGGATGACCTGATGGCCACCGTAGCCGACAAAGAAAAGGGGTTCATAGAACAAATCTTCTATGTCGCACAAGCGCTATCTGGTATGTGTTTATCTGATCTTTTTCGTTGTGCTTGTATTTTCCTTTTTGGTCATGCTTGCTGACTTGATGGAATGCAATTCCAGATGCTTCCAGTGTTGGCTTCGACCGCCAGGCTCTGGCCCATGGGGACGCCCTGATCAACGTTGTGACCACGGTCGAAGATCATGGTGCCTCCGCTCAAGATGCCCTCAAGAAGGCCAGAGCCATTGTAGGGATCCTCCGTGAAAAGATTCTCCCCAAGGCCAAGCTAGTTGAAGATCTTAATAGCCTAGTCGAGACCTTCACGGGTGGCGTGCCTGCGGACTTCAAGAACACGCAGAAGGGAGCCGGTGCATCCTTGGGGTTGGTGATGGCAAAGGCCTGTGGCGCCAATCTGGATGTCAGCCAGATAACTTCGAGGATGCCGACGACCGTAGAGGGCCAGAAGGTAGTTTTCGCTCCCTTTGCTACTAGCTGTCATAAATATGGGCCACGGCTCATAGAGACACTCGTGAAGTACTCTGTGGAGCGAAAGCGGCTAAAGGCGGCGAGGACCACCACAGCGAAGGCCACAATGTCGGAGGTTGCCACAAAGTCGAAGAAGCCTACACGTGCCGATGTATAGTTATAGTTGCTTGTTGTTTTCCTTTTGTAGTGCCGCAAAAACTTGGTCTTGTCTTTGAACAATTTATGTGGGGGTGCCCCTGTTAAATCTTGGTGCTATTCTGAATGTATAAATTATCCTCGTGCTTGCGCCAGTCGGATTCCATGTGTAGTGTCTCTTATTCTTGCAATCTTCTACTTGGCTAGGGCCCTTTGAGTGGTTTGCAAGATGTGCCTTTCGCTTATGCACCTGGCAAACCCTCCTCTGGTGAACCTATGGCGCAACCACTTTCGAAGGTGGAGGAGCTCTCGCTTTTATCTCAACTGCGCGACTGTGTGTAGCACTTAGAGCGAGAAGCACCGGTCATTCGCGGTAATGCCGATGTCTGGAAGTCGAAGGCATAAAAAGCTTTGGAGAGGGAAGCTTATCTTCTTGGTGAGGTGTCCCAAATCAATGAGCAGTTGTAGTGTGGGTGTTTGCTTGGCTGCTTTGCTCTTGTTTTTTGTGTAGCCGGTGTGTTGACTAATATGTTTGTTATTTGTAGTTGTCAATCTCATTCCCTAGGAAGAGAGAGATCGCATCAGCAATCGACTGAGCTATTTGACTCAGGATCATCTCGAAGCTGGTGGATTCTTTTGGACTGACCAGGATCGTGCGATCACGCTAGCAACGTTGCAAGATCGCATGTCGCAGGTGCTGCATTTTCTGAAGAAAGCATAGTCGTGCCTAAAGCATATCTTCCAGGCAATGTTTCCATTGGATACCGCACCCTCAAGCCTGATGGCTCTGATGGAGAAGTTTTAGAGTGCTAATGCAGTACGCGAGTGCATGCACCAACAGCTTGTTGCGGGTGCTAAGGGTGTGTTGGTGCATGTATGCATGCAACAAGCTGATGTGGACTTGGATGTTGTAGCCGCATGACCACCGCCACCTCCAGCAGGGTTGGCATGGAACATGGAGCCCCATTATCGAGTGGTTGATCGTCGAGCTGAAGACATCTTGAATTTGTTCGATGAGCGCACCAATGTTCTTCTTTCGCGTCAGTAGTATAGTTATTGACCTGCACAAGACGTATAAGTGTTGTAAAACTTGTATAGTTATTTCGACTAGGTGTTGATACCCATGTTTGTATGTAAAGTTGTTAGATTATTTGTTTCGCGAGTGTGCAATGCCTTTCTGTTAGCCTGACACTTGCGGATATCATCGCCTTGCCAGCCTGCTAGTTGTGTTGCAACTGGGTTGGTTTTATCAAGGGTTCGATTGGCAGCTTAGTCAGCTACTCGGGTCATTGCCTCGTGAGTTTGTATGTGCGACGAGGCCATCAGGGAGGCGCAGCCCCCAAGTGCAGCAATAGCAATGAAAGTAAATGTAACAAGACACATGGTTGGAGGCACTTAGCTTTATTTATTTGTAGAATATCAGGAGGTATAGTGTTTGGCTAAGTAGCCTAGGTGAGTAGCCTTATTGTAAAGCAAAAACATCTAGGGGTAGAAACGTCGCATCTGCGTGATGTTTAGGGGTTGGAGTATGCGACTCCGCTCTCTATGTCCTTCAGGCGATAGGCTCCACCTGGGATTACTTCAGTAATCACATAGGGTCCCTCCCAGGGGGACTCGAGCTTGAGGTGTCCTTTCCGCTTCAGTCGCAGGACGAGGTCTCCTTCGACGAAGGATCTTGGGCATAGCCGTCGGCTGTGGTAGTTGCGGAGGCTCTGCTGGTAGATCGTTGATCATTCTACCATGATCTTGCGTGCTTCATCGAGGAGGTTGACGAAGTCTTTGATTGCGGCTGTAGATTCGGCCTCGCTGTATGCGATGACCCTTGGGGCCTCGTAGCGCACTTCTACAAGTAGTACTACCTCAGCACCATGTACCATGAAGAACGGGGTATAGCCTGTTGTGCTGTTTGGAGTTGTGCGCAGCCTCCATAGTACAGATGACACCTCCTGATCCCAACACCCAACTGCTCGCTCGAGTGGTCGGAGGAGCCTTTTCTTGATGCCACTGCAGATGAGACCGTTGGTCTAGGGATGTGCAACAGAGGCGTGGCTGATGTTGATTCCCAAGTTTTCGCATAAATCTTGGAACTCATTTGAGGTGAAGTTTGTCCCGTTGTCAGTGATGATGTTGTGTGGCACCCCAAACCTGAAGACGATGGACTCAAAGAACTTGACGGTGGTGCCGTCTGTTTGGTTCATCACCAGCATGGCCTCAATCCACTTGGTGAACTTGTCGACTACGACGAGGAGGAAGACATATCCTCTAGGTGATGATTTTTGCAGCTTGCCGACCATGTCGAGTCCCCATTGCGCGACGGGCCAAGCCACAGGTATTGGCCTGAGTTCTTCACCTAGTGGGTGTGGCTTATCCGCAAATCTTTAGCAAGCATTGCACTTCTGGACGATGTCCTTGGCATCGTGCATCACCGTTGGAGAGTAGAAACCAGATCGTAGAGCATTGGTGATGAGGGTGCGACTCCCATCGTGATGGCCGCAGGTGCCTTCGTGTATCCCGAGGAGTATGGCTCTCCCATCACCATTGGAGACGCATCGCTGAAGGACTCCTGTAATGCTGCATTTGTATAGCTCATCGTTGATAATGGTGAAGGCTTTGGAGCATCGTGCTATGTGTCGCGCATGTGTCAGGTCGTCTGGCAGCCTTTTGTTGAGTAGGTATGTGATGTACAGCTATGTCCAAGATGGCTCGATGAGCATGACCTCCATGGGTCCTTCGAGTTCAGGTCCTTGTTTCGCATTGCTGGGACTTTCGATTTGTTCGGGTGGCACAACCCCCGAGTCCTTTGATGTGCTGGATGGTCCTTCAGGAGCATATGGCTTGATGGAGTGCTCGCAGATCTGCTCCAGGAATACGCCGGGTGACACCGGTCCGCAGGTGGACCCTATGTTGGCGAGCGTGTCAGCCTCCTAGTTGCTTTTGCAGCCTATGTGCTGCAGTTCGCAGCCGTCAAAATCTCCTTCGAGTGCTTCATAGAGGTTGTGATAGGTGATCATGTTGTCGCTCAGAGCATCACACTGGTTCATGGTTTGGTCCATGATGGCTGCAAGTGCATAGATCGTTTGTAGCTAGTTCGAATAAAGATATCGATCCCACAGGGAGCAGGAGTCTAAAGTCTAATAATTCTTGAAATAAATATTGTGATAGAAATGCTAGATAAATTTCTAAGTAACAAGATAAAATGTGAGTATTGTGTAAAAAGGTGTTTTTAGGTTTTGGGTTTAAGAGCAATAATAAAGTAAAGCAAAGTAACTTAATACATAAAGTAAGTATCACGTATGTAAGAGAGATTGGACCAGCAGTAGGGAAAAAGCGTTCTCAGGGAGTAGCGGATACACCACTAGTATTGTAAACATCTAAGATAAAGTTTATCATCATGAACATTCTCAACTATGTATGTGTGGGAGGAACTCCGTATGTGGACGAATAGGCAATAACCGCTGCTCACATCATCCTCATAACCACAGCAGTCAGCAATCGACATCAATCGAATTACTGCGCTATTAAGGGACGTAACCCCGTAGGACGTATCCCATGGCATGGACAGTGTTCCATGAGTTTCCTCGATTTCCCAAGTTGATACGTAAGGATTGCTAACAGCTTTATAGTCACTGTAAGTACTAGCATGCCTTCGTCTACCAACAAGTAGTTCCCTCCATCAAGTCCTCACGAGAGGCAAATATTGAGAGGTTGACTTCTCTCAACATCAAGATGTAGAGAATCTAACACATGGTCACAGCGATGAATATCATAATAGACTTTATCTTATTTCAATCTCATAGTAGGGTTTCTCCATCTCCCCAAGAACTAATGATCTACTTAGACATGGAGGCAAGCAACATCATGGCAATGATAATGGAAACAATCATAGATGAATAATACTTGTATAAATCCACAACGAGTATAGGAATTACAACAAGATCTAGACAAAGATGTAGATGGGATGGATGGAGATGGTGGTGATGTAGTGGTGGATGATGAAGATCGATGCCTTAGCCTCCCGGATCTGCGCAGGGTGAAGATGGATCCCTGATGGATGAGGTCCCCTCTAGATGCCTTCCGAAGGTGAGGTTTCTGCGATTTCTGGTGTTCGGTATGTCGTCTCCTTGAACCAATTGCACGGGGTGAAACTATTTTACGAGGTGGTGGCAGCGCCAACTATACGGCCGGAGCTATACGGGCGGAATAAATTCTCCCGTCGTATAGTTGGTCATTATGCTCTCTGCCTCCTTTGTTCGCTTCTGGTTTTCTTCTGGTAATATTAATATTTCCCAAATAAGAGATTTACGTTGTTTTTGACTCCTTTTCTCCATAGTACAACTGCTTCAATAATTGTATCCAATGGATCCATCATCTGTCCTGATCCTGGTGAAAACATACATAAAATGTGCGTGTGAACGCCATAAAATACCAAGATCCTACATCTATAATGCAAAATAATAATGTAAAACATGATGCAAATATGCACTCATCAACTTCCTCAAGCTTAGACACTTGCCCGCCCCGAGCAAGTTTTTAGCTTAATGAATGTGATCCTCATATTCATGAAGCTGAATCGATAAAATAAATGAGGCAATTGCATCATGTACGATACAGGGGGATAAGTTCATGAATAGTACCTTACTCGAACCATCTGAATAGTATTGGAAGGCTTCCATACCTTATTTATCAATAGTAAATAAAAGACGAATCTCAACATAATGTAAAAGAATCTAGTTCAACTGAATGAGTTAACGAGGTAGTCCCAAGTGTTTTAGGATCAACGTATTCACTTGGGATTCAAAATCTCAAAAGTGTCTCTTTGTCATACTACAATACAGTGGCATATGCCTATTTGCTCTTTGCACATTCGCTCTTTTTCTTCTTTTGTTTTTCTTTTCTTTTGCATATATGCTCACACTTTTTGTTTTAAGTGTTGTGCAAAGGAGCTAGCCATATATTCCACTTCATGTAGGAATTCAAAGTTCAACGATCTCAATTATCAAATTCCAACTGTATATGAAGCATCCTTATGACTTGAGATTCTACCACGACTTGTTCTCACTATATTTGGATAGCACTTTTATTTTCCGTTGTTCAAGGTTTTCTTTTTCGACTTAATTGTATAGATAATTTTTCTTTGTGAATCAAACCATAGACTTACAACATATTGAACAAATTATTTTTATGTGTTCCATTAATACCAATGGTGTGGAAGACTCCTATTGCTATCATCAAGTGCAAGTAAAATCATACTCAATCCATTCATGTATCAATAAAGCAAACACAAACTCAATATTGCTCCATATATAATAATAAACTCGGAATTTCATAAAAGAGATCGACTATTCCTTAAGGGAATTCTAATAATGCAAACTTTATTTCTAGTTTGAACTGATGCAAGAATAATAAAAACTTATAAGATAGATTACAAGGTCTTAAAGATCTCCCCAATCTTGGAATCAAGCCGGGCGAGATCAAATAATCCCTTGCGATTATTTGATACCGTGATTATTGTAGATCACTGTGGCGCCATGGCATGTAACACCGCGGTGCGTAGCTTCTTGTTGGTCTCCTCCAGAGCAGTTATGCGGCTATAGCAGCTGTGCAGATCAGATTGCAGAGTATCCACTCTATCTGCGAGCTTGGTCACCAATGGAAGGAGGTCTTCCTTCTTCTCCATCTCATTGAGACGGTGATGGACTTCAACGCGATGGAGGAGCTCCTGCCTCTGATATATCTCTAGTGCCCGCACACGATCCTTGGTCCTGGGGACAGGTTCTTCTTCCTCATCCTTAATTGATGGATCGGGGAAGTGGAAACCGTACCTCCACTCTTCCTGAGGTTTAACCTTCATACGAGCACAAATGGGTTGGCCTCAAGAGTGGAACCTCCCCTTCTTTGCTAGCACCTGCACCAATATTAGATAATTCCTTACGCTTGTGCGGCCTTGGATCTATGGTGACGAACTTGACCGTCTCCATACGCCCTTTTCCATGTGGCTTGCGATCTTCTCTCTCTTGTTGAGCTTTCTTCATCGCCACCCAATTGATATCCGGTGGATCATAGATGTCATGTCGGATGTAGACGTCAACTACGTCATCATCACCATCGGAATCATTGTTGAAGTAGCTTAGATCGACGTACTCCTTGTACTTTAGGCTAAACCTCTCAACTTCCTCATCATCGTCCTCCATGGATGGGCTGCTAGGGCGGTCCCTGGAAGGAGCAATGAGCCCCATGGGTTTACCACGGCCTAGGGCGGGATAGAGTATTGCTAGACTGGTTTCTATAGATTGTGATTAGAGAGAGAGACAATGGCAGTATATAAGAGGGGTCAGAGGTCGGTAAGACTCGTGAGAAACACCAAATTGTCATCCAAGAAAAGAATCCAAACGAAACAGAAAAAGAAACCACGGATTTGGAAGTAACCGGCCATGTAACGACCAACTATACGGGCGCGACCCGTATAGGTCCAGCCATATAGTTGGTTCCGGGCAGATATTTCCAAATATCTCGAGTCCAGGTCGATTAAATCATGACTCGTAACCGACAATAATTTTTTTTCATTAAAAGAAAGATTGAACGAAAAAGTGTTTGAGAGTTTAACGACCAACTATACGGCCGGAATTTTTGATCCGGTCATATAGTTGTGACCGTATAGTTTCAAACACCAAAAATCAAAAGTTCCTGGGAGTTTAACAACCAACTATACGGCCCGAATTTTTGCTCCGGTCGTATAGTTGCAACCGTATAGATACAGACACCAAAAAGCAAAACTATCTCAGAGTTCAATGACCAACTATACGGCTGGAATTTTTGGTCGGTCGTATAGTTGCGACCGTATAGGCTTAGATATCAAAAACAATTTCACAAAGATGATACACAGAGTTTAATGACCAACTATACGACGGGAGCCCCCGCTCCGGTCGTATAGCTCTGCCCGTATAGTTGGTAAAGCCCCTCTAAACTCTTCAGTAAAACACAAGGAATTCGAAAAAAGAAATTTTAAGAGTAAAATTGTGAAAATAAATCACTTATTTGAGTAAAAATACTTACCTTGCACTTACCACTTGCTTAATCGAGGATGAAAAGTTCCTCCCACAACAAGGACTCTTCTTTCTTAGAGGAATTGACTTTAGTTCATCAAATAATTTCCATAAACAAAAATCACCAGGACTAATGTTGCTCTTAATAAGATTAGTATCCTCCTGGGCAAGCATGGACACTGTATCTAACATCTTTATTTCTTGCCTCTGCATAATCTGCAACTCAAATTCTTGAAGTGAAAGAATCCAACGGATCAGTCTTGGCTTATGTTATTTCCTCTCAAGGAGTTCTTTTAAGCCATCACAATCCGTATGAACTCTCACCTTTGCATCAACTATATAAGAACGAAATTTATCACAAGAGAAAAATACAGCAAACAATTCCTTTTCTTCCTTAGGGTAATTCTTTTGAGCACCACTAAGAGTTCTACTAGCATGATGTATAATATTAAATCTATGAACAATATGTTGTCGAAGAGTTACTCCTACAACATCATCGCTAGCTTCACATATTAAGTCAAAGGTTGTATCCCAGATAGGTGGTTTAATGATTGGAGCACGAGTTAAAGCATCTTTTAGTTTATCAAAGGCTTCAAGACACTTATCATCAAAATTAAATCTCATTCCCTTTTGCAAGAGGTTAGTCAAAGGTTTAGATGTCCCAGAGAAATTTCTAATGAACCTTCAGTAAAAACCCACATGACCAAGAAAACTTCTTATACCTTTAATATCTCTAGGTGGTGGCATTCTCTCTATTGCTTCAACCTTAGCTCTATCCACTTCAATTCCCTTACCTGATACCTTATGTCCGAGGACTATACCTTCTTTGACCATAAAGTGGCACTTCTCCCAGTTTAGAACAAGATTAGTTTCTTCACAATGCTGCAAAACTTTCTTGAGTTTATCCAAGAAACTAGTAAATGAAGTTCCATAGATAGAAAAATCATCCATAAATACTTCCATTATAAGTTCTATAAAATCAGAAAAAATAGCATTCATACATCATTGAAAAGGAGCTGGAGCATTACATAGACCAAATGGCATACGTCGGTAAGCATGTAAACTGTAATGAGTTATGAAAGTTGTTTTAAGTTGGTCATCCCGATGAACAACTATTTGAGAGAAACCAGAATATTTGTCCAAGTAACAAAAATGAGTATGGTTCACTAACCTTTCTAAAGTTTGATCTATGAACGGTAATGGATAATGATCTTTCCTAATTTCTTTATTTAATTTCCTGAAATCTATGCACATCTTATGCCCAACAATAGTTCTAGTAGGTATTAGTTCATTGTTTTCATTAGGAACAATAGTAAAACCTCCCTTCTTAGGGACACAATGAACAGGACTTACTCAATCACTCTCTTTAACAGGATAAATTATACCTGCGTCCAGTAGGCATACAATTTCTTTTCTTACCACTTCTTTCATTTCAGGCTTTAATCTTCTATTAAATTCCACAACTGGTTTTGCACCTTCTTCCATGAATATCCGATGGACAACTATCATGGGACTAATGCCCTTCAAGTCATCCATTGAGTACCCAAAGGCTTGGCGATGCTCCTTAAGTATCCTCATGAGTTCTTCTTCTTCTCCTAAAAGTTTAGCACTAATAATAACAGGGAATTTATTGGTATCATCTAAAAACCTGTATTTGAGATTATCTAGTAGAGTCTTCAACTCTGGGGGTGGTAATTCCTTGTCCCCTCTCTTTTCTAGCTCTTCAAAAGCCTCATCAGTTGGAGGTCCCAAAATAGGAAGTGAATCGAATTCATCTTCTAGTTCTTCTAGGGACTTGTCCTCCATAATTATTTCTTCATAATTTGGATCTTCATTTGTTTCTTCTTCTTGATTACCAAAGAAAAGAGCTGTCATTTCCTCAATGGTTCTCTCTTCCTCTTCTTCTTGTACTTGTGGAGGCTTGTCTTTAAATTTGGAAAAATGGAATTTATTTTCCGTTCCCCCAAGCTTAAGAGTCACAATCTCCTTCTTGAAATTAACATAGGCACCTATATCACCCAAAAAGGTTCTTCCAAATATTATAGGGCAAAAAGTGTCAGCTGGCATATCAACAACTACAAAATCGATAGGAATTTTTTTGTTGCCAATTGTGACAGTTGCATTGTCAACTACTCCCATTGGAATTCTAAGATTTTTATTGGCTAACATAATTGTTATATCAGTATTCTCAATCATATCCGGTTCTATTTCTTCTTTTATTTCAAGGTAGAAATCATAAGATATAACATTAACTTCAATGCCAAGATCACATAAACCGTAATGAGAGGTTTCTTTAAATTTGCAGGGAAAAATAGGCTTTCCCACATCTTTTACCTTTGTTTTACCTTCAACCAATATGGAAGTCTTTACATCAAGTTCAACTATGTTACAGTGTGAGTACATAGCCATAATTGCTTCCTTGGTTACCTCTTCATCTTTGTTTTCCTTCAGATGTTCCTTGACTTCTAGCACGCTTTCCTCTTCCCTATTTTCCTGTACTTCTTTGACCTATTCATATTCAAAAATATGATTTTGTGCAGTGTTAGGGAAAGGTACTTCATATATTGGCTCTACGGAGGAAAGTGTTGCTTTATCTTCTCTTTTCTTCTCTGGTTCAGGTGGTGGATCATACTTGACTGGACCCTCCTTTGGAGCTTTAATATGTTCTGTAAAAGCTTTAACAACTTGCAACACAAGATCTGAATCCAGATAAAGTTCTTTAGACAATTCTTTCACATGGCCTTTGTATTGTAATCATGAATACAATCATGCTCTATTCCTACGCCTCCTTCACTTCCTAGACCAAAATTCCATGAAACTCTATGATCATGAATTCTATTAAGTAAAGCCCAAGCTTTAGGTATAGGAAGATTCATAAAGGCTCCTTTCGTGAAAGAGTCTAGTTCAATTTTATTAGGTTCAATTAAATCACCATAAAAGATATGTAGTAAATACCATTCAAGCAAATCATGATGAGGACATAGTCATAGTAAATCTTTAAATCTAATATAAGCTCTTACTAGTCCTTCATTAGAATAATTCTTCCAAGTCATTATAAGATGCCTCATTCCAAAAGATTTTGATAATGGATAATATTTTGATAGAAATTCACAAGCTAAATTATCCCAAGTAGTAGTGGCTTTAGGGGGTAGAGATCTATACCATGAGAGAGCTAGACTTGTCAAAGTTTGACTAAAAAGTTTAACCCTTACCTCATCGGCAGTATATCCTGTCAATAGAAAAGTGCCACATATATCTTTAAAACATGCAATATGCTCATATGGATCAGGATCTTCTTCATTTCCAGTAGTAGAGGATTTATTTCAAACCCCCTTGTCTTCTCATTGGAGTTATCTCTTTTATAAATATCATAGGGCTTCCCAAAGTGGTTGAGTGGGTTAACACTAGTCATATGCTCAAACTCCATCATCTTGGTGGAAACCTGTAACTCAAAACAAAATTTAGCAAGACAAAAATAAATAAGAAAAAACTAAAAGACCTACAGTGCTTAGCTCCCCGGCAACGGCGCCAGAAAATAGCTTGATGACTGCAAGTGCACACATCGTTTGTAGCTAGTTTTGAAATAAAGATATCGATCCCACAGGGAGCAGGAGTCTGAAGTCTAATAATTCTTGAAATAAATATTGCGATAGAAACGCTAGATAAAGTTCTAAGTAACAAGATAGAATGCGAGTATTGTGTAAAAAGGTGTTTTTGGGTATAAGAGCAATAATAAAGTAAAGCAAAGTAACTTAATACAGAAAGTAAGTATCGCGTATGTAAGAGAGATTGGACTAGCAGTAGGGAAAAAGCGTTCTCAGGGAGTAGCAGATACACCACTAGTATTGTAAAGATCTAAGATAAAGATTATCATCATGAACATTCTCAACTATGTATGTGTGGGAGGAACTCCGTATGTGGACGAATAGGCAACAACCGCTGCTCACATCATCCTCATAACCATAGTAGTTAGCAATCGACATCAATCGAATTACTGCGCTATTAAGGGACATAATCCCATAGGACGTATCCCATGGCATGGATAGTGTTCCATGAGTTTCCTCGATTTCCCAAGTTGATACCTAAGGATTTCTAACAGCTTTGTAGTCACTGTAAGTACTAGCACGCCTCCGTCTACCAACAAGCAGTTCCCTCCATCAAGTCCCCACGAGAGGCAAATATTGAGAGGTCGACTTCTCTCAACATCAAGATGTAGAGAATCTAATACATGGTCACAGCGATGAATATCATAATAGACTTTATCTTATTTCAATATCATACTAGGGTTTCTCCATCTCCTCAAGAACTAATGATCTACTCAGACACGGAGGCAAGCAACATCATGGCAATGATAATGGAAACAATCATAGATGAATTGTACTTGTATAAATCGACAATGAGTATAGGAATTACAACAAGATCTAGACAAGATGTAGATGGGATGGATGGAGATGGTGGTGATGTAGTGGTGGATGATGAAGATCGATGCCTTAGCCTCCCGAATCTGCGTAGGGTGCAGATGGATCCCTGACGGATGAGTTCCCCCTCCAGATGCCTTCCGGAGGTGAGGTTTCTGCGATTTCTGGTGTTCTGTATGTCGTCTCCTCGAACCAATTGCACGGGGTGAAACTATTTGACGAGGAGGAGGTGGCTCCAACTATATGGCCGGAGCTATACGGGCGGAAGAAATTCTCCCGCCGTATAGTTGGTCGTTATGCTATCTGCCTCCTTTGTTCGCTTCTGGTTTTTTTCTGGTATTATTAATATTTCCCAAATAAGCGATTTATGTTGTTTTTGACTCCTTTTCTCCATAGTACAACTGCTTCAATAATTGTATCCATTGGATCCATCATGTGTCCTGATCCTGGTGAAAACAAACATAAAATATGCGCGCGAACACCATAAAATACCAAGATCCTACATCTACAATGCAAAATAATAATGTAAAACATGATGCAAATATGCACTCATCAGTCCACCATGAGCTTGGAGTTGTCGTAGATGACGAGCCGCGTTGCGCCATAGGCTTTAGCCATCCGCATTCCATGGAGCGGGGCCTCTTATTCTACTTCATTGTTGGAGGCGTGGAACTGCATTCGCAGAACATATCTCATCTTGTCACCCTGTGGTGATGTCAGGATGATACCGACCCTAGCTCCTTCTTGATGTTTGGATCCGTCAAAGTGCATTGTCCATAGGGAGGACATATCCGGTGTGTCTGGAAGCTGGTTCTCCATCCAATGAACGAGGAAGTCTGGGAGAACTTGTGACTTGATCGCCACTTGCTTCTCGTATGTAATGTCTCATGGAGACAGCTCGATTCCCCAAAGAGTGACTCGTCCCGTGGAGTCGGGGTTGTTGAGGATGTACCCCAGTTGAGCATTGTTTAGCACGACAATGAGGTTCTCCTGAAAGTAGTGGCGCAGTTGACGTGCTGTCATGAAGACGCCATAAGCCAACTTCTGGTAGTGCGGGTACTGCTGTTTTTTTGGCGTGAGTACCTCATTGAGGTAGTAGACTGGGTGTTGCACTCCATGAACTTTGTTGTCTTTGGCTCGCTCTACCACCAGTACGGTACTGACTACCTGGTTGGTGGCAGAGATGTATAGCAACATGGGATCTTTCTCCCTGGGCATCACCAGCACAGGCGAGGTGGAGAGTAGGCGCTTGAGATCTTCGAACGCCTCTTGTGCTTCGTCCATCCACTCGAACTTATCAACTTTGCGAAGGAGCGGAAAGAACGGTAGTGCCTTTTCGCCCATTTGACTGATGAATCGACTGAGCGCCATGATTCGCCCAGCCAGCTGCTAGACGCCTTTGACGTTCTTTGGCTTCTCCATGGCCAGCATAGCCTTTATCTTTTTGGGTTGGCCTCGATTCTCCTGGCGGATATGAGGTACCCGAGCATTTGCCTGGATGGTACGCCAAAGGCACATTTCTACGGATTCAGCTTGATCCAGTAACGGTCGAGGTTCTCGAAGGTCTTGCGGAGATCATTGAGTAATGTGGCTTCCTCCTTGGTTTTAACGACGATGTCGTCAACATAGACCTGGATGTTCCGACCAAGCTGGTTTTTGAGTCAGGCTTGCATGCACCGCTGATAGGTGGCCCCTGTGTTCTTCAGCCCGAAGGGCATTGTTGTATAGCAGCAGACACCAAAAGGCGTGATGAAGGCCATTATTCCTGGTCCTCCTCCTTCATTCAAATCTCATGGTAGCCTGAGTAAGCGTCGAGGGAGTGGAGGTGTTTGCATCCCATGGTGGAGTCGATTATTTGGTCGATCTGTGGTAATGGGAAGTGGTCCTTTGGGCAATGCTTGTTGAGGCAGGTGAAGTCCACGCACATCCGCAGGATATCCGTGTCCTCTTTTAGGAACAAGCATGGGGTTTGCTACCCAGGTGCTCTCCTTGATTTCTCGTATGAAGTTGGCGTCGAGGAGTCTGTTGACTTCCATACCGACCGCCTTTTCCCTTGGTTCTGAAAGTTGATGTATCGACTGCTTGACTGGACTCGTGTCAGGATTCATGTTGAGTGAGTGCTCGAATTCCCTAGGAACTCCTGGCATGTCTGCTGGACACCAAGCGAAGATCTCCCAGCGCTCACGGAGGAATTCGACGAGCGCAAGTTCCTATGTGGAACTCAAGTTGTTGGTGATGAGGGTCGTCTTGGTTGGGTCCGTCGGATGGACCTGGACCACCTTGGTATGCACCGATGAGTCGAAGGATTGGTTGGGTGCGTTCGGCTTACTCGGAGGGGGAAGACTGTTGTCTATCGACTCCTTTAGCCTCGCCAGTTCTTCTTACATGCCGAAAGATTTGGAGATTCTATTTAATTCCCTGTCGTAGCTGTCGGACTTGGCGAAGTTTCCGCTGACGGTAATGATGCCATTGGGTCCTCGCATTTCCATCTGCAGGTAGGCGTAATGCGAGACCGCCATGAACCTCGCGAATGCAACACGTCCGAGGAATGTGTGATATTGCGAGGGCCAGTCGACCACTTCGAACTTGATGCTCTCTCACCCAGAAGTTTTCTAGCGTGCCGAAGATGACGTCTATGTTGATTTTCCCCAGGGGATATACACCTTTCCCTGGGATGATGTCGTGGAACATTGTGTCAGAAACCTCTAAGAAGGCAAGGGGTATCCGCATGGTGTGCAAGGTGCGGGCGAACATGAGGTTGATGTCGCTGCCGATGTCTATGAAGACGCGACTCATCTCTAAGCCACTGATTTGCGCCTTGAGAACCAGGGGAAAATGGCCCAGAGGAGGTACTTAGCGCGGTTGATCGCACATGTCGAAGGTGATATAGGACTCACACCCACTGAGGTACTCAGTGGTTGAGGGTGGAGAGTTGACTGCCAAATTAACTTGGTGAGTGATTGATTTTTGCATCCTACAGGAGGGGCATCCTTTTTGGATCATGCCCATATTCCCCAGTGGTCATGGGTACTGCTTGCCTCTGTTGTTCTGGGCAAGCGCAGCCGCAGGTGGGGGTGGTCCGGATGGTGGTGGTGGTGCTCCGTGAGCTACGGCACCCGAGGCAGCTCCGTAGCCCTGATTTATCGTGTCGCGATTCATCTGGGCAAGGCCTTCGTGGAGCTTTAGGAACTCGCGGCAGTCCTTTAGGAGGTGGCTGGACTTCTTCTTGCCATCATGTTTGTCGATGTAGAAGTGGACATTGCAAGTTCTAGATAGTTTATCCTGGATTTACATTCTAGGAGCTTCTTCACGGGTCAGTGTTGCCATACTTGCGTGGTTTTCCCGCTATCGCGGTAGACACAGCTGCGTACCCGCTACTGCGGTTGTCATCGTCGCGTTTGTCGGCATAGCCAGTGAGACATTGCAAATGTATCTATAATTTTTTATGTTCCATACTTGGTTTTATCTACTTTCTTATGTTTTGTCCACACTTTGGAGTACTTTTCATATGATTTCTTGGACTAACCTATTAACAAGATGCCACAGTGCCAGTTGTCTGTTTTCTGCTGTTTTTGGTTCCAGGAAAGTCAGAAAATCAATATTCTTGGAATTGGACCAGACAAAAGCCAAATTCGATATTTTACCGGAAGACTCACGGAGCTAGAAGACGAGACGGAGAGGGGCCACAGGGTGGCCACACCATATGGTGGCGCGGGCTAGCCCTGGCCACGCCACTAGGTGGTGTGGGCCCCCTGGCCACCCACCGACCTTGCCTCTTCGCCTATAAGATGCCTCCCGATGGAAAAACCCAAAATCATCCAGCCTCCAGCCACAAAAAGTTCCACAGCGCCGCCGCCACCGAAGGGGAGATTCGAGGGACAGAAAATCTCTGTTCCGGCACCCTGCCGGGACGGGGAAGTGCCCCCGGAGCCATCTCCATCGATCTCCATCGCCATTGCTAATTCCCATGATGAGGAGGGAGTAATTCTTCCTCGAGGCTAAGGGTTCTACCGGTAGCTATGTGTTCATTTCTCTCTCTATGCATGCTCTTATTGAGATCATGAGCTTGTAATCTATAGATCTACCTTGCTACTCAAGTGCTTTAATAGATCTCTGCTCTCCCCATGTGTGTGAAGTTGACAGTGTGCACACCATGGTGGCAATTAGGCTAGAGATTACAAATACTTGTTATGAGTTATATTTGAAGTTGGATGTCTTTATGAAATTGTGGTATTTGTTTGAACCATCTAGTGCTCAAGGTGACAGTGTGGGTTATCTAGATGGGGAAAGTGAACTTTGAGGTGTGCTGTTATAGCCCTACCATGGATTAGAGTGTCCAACCGAAGAGTAGTTAAGAGTAGTATCATAAAGAGAAGATATTTATATGAGGTGTTCACTAGTGAAAGTATGATCCCTAGGCCTTGTTTCTAAGCATTGAAACACCGTTTGTTATTAGATCTATTACATGTTTGCTTGCTTCCATCTTTATTTCAGTTTGCCTTTAGTCTTTTCCCACATCAACCACACGCCAGCAACCTATTTTCTATCACTGTTACCACTTATAATTATCTATACCACTTGTATTTCACTATCTCTTCACCGAACTAGTGCACCTATACACCTGACAAGTGTATTGGGTGTGTTAGGGACACAAGAGATATCTTGATTGCAGGGTTGCTTGAGAGGGGATACCTTTGACCACTTCCTCCCTGAGTTCGATAAACCTGGGGTGATTCACTTAAGGGAAAACTTGCTGTTGTTCTACAAACCTCTACACTTGGAGGCCCAACAACTGTCTACAAGAATAGAAGTGCGTAGACATCAGCCAGCCGCGACCATGTCGACTTCTTTGCGATCTTTGTAGTCGCGCATCCAATGTTTTCCTCGGCGGTCGCATCTGCAGACGAGGTCGTCGTCATCATCTGAGTGGACGCGATTATTTTTTACCGAGTCCTCTCCATCTGCCCACCTATTTGTGATTTCCATCAGGTGGTCGATTGTTTTGGGCTTCATGCGGCCCAGCTCCTTCCTGAGCTCTCTGCGGCGTACGCCTCCGTTGAACGCGTCGATTGCGTGGTCCTCGGATATGTCTTCTGTGGAGTTTTTAATGATGGGCCACCTATGGATGTAGGAGCGCAGTGATTCGTCGGGCTTCTGATAGCAGGCTTTTAGCTCTTCAATTGGCACGGGCCTTTTGTAAGTGCCCTTGAAGTTTCGCACGAAGCTGTAGACCAGCTCTTCCCAGTTGTGGATCGACCCACGGGGGAGGTTGTTGAGCCATCCACGGGAAGCTCCCTGCAACTGCAGCTGGAGGCACTGCAGGGTTGTGCTCTTGTTTCCTCCGTGCAGCTTGATGGAGGAGATGTGGTCCTCCAGCTAGATCTTCGGGACTTGAAGGCCGTCGAACTTTGGGTTCTCTAATGGGAGTTTGAACCCTTTTGGCATTCGTGTTTGCCGTATAGCCCTGCTGAAGCATCAGCATCACAGAGCTCCACTCGTTCGTCTCCTGACTTTGTTGAGCAGGCACGCTTGGCACGCATCTTGTCGACTTTGTGCTGCGTGATGTCGTCACGTGCGTCGTAGTCGCGATCGTGTCAACGAGAGGAGCATCACCGCGACAGGTCATGCTCATCATTGCTGGAGGAGAGCGAGGAGTACCTGGCTGGAGCCTTGCTTTTTTTTGGCTCCAGCGTTGGATCTTTGGTGAGTGCAGCTTTGACCAGTCCCAGGCCAGTGATCGTAGATCGGTGCATGGCGGATCGTGGATCCCTGGCTGGTGGTTGATTATTGAGCACGTACATGGTGGTTGTTGTCACCGCTGCTTGTGGTGTTTTCTAGAGCACGTTGCCCCGTGAGTCCACCATCATGAATGACAAGTCAAGGGCTCGAGTGGCCTCATCTCGCTCTTTGTCATTGAGTTGGGACAGTCGAGAGCGCCTTTTGGCGGCTGCATGGTCATTACCCTTGGAGGAGGATCCTCTGATGGAAGAGAGCGCCGCTTGCCAAAGGCTTACTCGTCCGTTATCCTTTTGCATGTGTCGAGTCGAGCATTCATTGCCTGCTAGCGCTTGAACTCCTAGATGAGTAGGTAATGATAACCCATCAACATCTATTGTGATGAGTTTGGTGGCAGGGGTTGCCTTGTAGGGCCTCCCTGCATCGAGCCCACTCGGTGTCATTGAGGTGGATCTCCTGCCGCCATGTTGCGCCGTTGACGCGTTCGGCCTCAGGGTTGGGCGGCTGTTGATCGTCCTACACGGGGCTGATGGTAGGTCGATTAGTCGGCCCGTTGTTGTTGAGTGCGCCATTGGCGTTGTCCCTTTGAGCGCTTCCATCACCGGTGATGATGACACACACATGTAGTGGCTGCGGAAGCTGCTGCTCCCACAACTCTCATATCAGAGCCGCAGGCTCCATCTTCTGTCACCAGATTGCCCAGATTGGACGCATAACTGTTGTTGATGTCCGTGTCCTCGACTGATGTCGAGGCGTTGAGCTCGCTCAGGGTACCGATCGGTGGTGGTAACCATAATGCAGGGGCAATCGAAGGAGCCCGCGATTGATCAGGGAGGTGGAGTGTGCCGATCTGGCCGACCTAGAAGCATAGGCTTCCGATCGCCAGTCCAATCCCATCGCCCACGGATTTGAAATCTGAGCGAGTAGCCGACACGTGGACGGTGAAGTCAAAGGCGCTGAAGAGGGGTATTAGAACTGCAGCAGAGTCGTAGATCGCAGTTGATGGGGCCGAGGAATCCGCAACATCAGCACTCCTGATTCCCACAGATGTCACCAATTGATGAGGGGTTAACTCATCAATGCCCATCGCTGATGGACTTTGGTTCGAGGAAGTGTGGAGCGCTGGAGGCATCGATCGTCTAGCAAACAAGTAGACAGTGACATGAGATTTTACCCAGGTTCGGGCCTCGTAGAGGACCCTACTCCTACTTGTCTGCTCTTGATTATGAGGGAGTCGAAAGTTACAAGGGTGCACAGATGCAATCTGGCGAGGTGTATGCAAGTGTGTGTGGATTGTCCTCCTCGCCGCCTCCTCCTAGCCTTTAGATAGGGATGCTAGGTCTCGCGATAGCAGGTCGAGTCGGTTACATATTAGGGTTTTCCCTTTAATTTTTTATCTACACTTTTCCATGTCCTTCAAGAAGTCGAACTCCTGTGGGCCACTCGAATCCTTGCCGGGCTACGTTCGCACCATGGACTCCTTCTTGGGTTGGACTGTATAGGATAATATCGAGTACCTGTAAGGTATACCCATGTCAGTCAGAACTTATAATAATAGGAAATTTATTCGTCTCATCAAGAAATCTATATTTTAGTTCCCGTGGTAAATTTTTAAGGATAGGAGGGGGAGGAGCCTCATCTCCCTTCCTTATGGGTTCTTCATATTTTTGATTAATATCGGCATCCAACTCAGGTGTGGAGTTAAGATAATCATCAATTTCAGTTTTTTCTATGTCACGGAGGAGATTATTATTTTTGACTAAGCTTCTTGCTAAATCATCATCACAAGTCTCAATGACTATTGATGCTAAATTAACGATATTACCTTCTTCCTCACATTCGTACTCATCATCGTCTAGTTCTTCAATAGCCAGCTTATGATCAAATTTGGAGAAATGAAAATCCATTTTCTCTTCACCAAACTTGAGGGACACAGTTTGTTTCTTGCAATCTATGTTTGCTCCTGCGATATTTAGAAAAGTTCTTCCAAAAATAATGGGACAATAAACATCAGTAGGCATATCAATAAGCACAAAATCAATGGGGTATTTGTATGGTCCAACACAAATTGGAACATATCTAATTATTCCCATGGAGACTCTGAGTGTTTTATCTACAAGCATTATAGTCTTGTCTCTATCCTCCAGTTCGGCTGGTGGTAGTTCATTTTGGATTTTTAAATAAAAATTAAAAGGGATCATGTTAACAGCTGTCCCGGTGTCACAGAGGCCATAATAGGAAGTTTCTCCGAAAGTACAAGGGAGTACATGGTTTACCGACTTCTTTAGCTTTTACCTTTCCTTCGACGAATTGCAAAGCTTCAGTATCTACCTCAATTACATTGTAGTGTGAAAATATGGTTAAAATATCTTCCTTTGTTGATGCCCCTTCCTCTCGTACACTTACTTCTTCAGTTTTCCTTCTTTGTGCCTCCTCTTCCAGCTTCTTGAGAAATAGCTCTTCTTCTTTGCTTTGATCATCTAGCTGCTGAGCCATCATATGTTTTCTCACCGTCCTTGGGAAAAGAAGGGGTTCAACATATGGGGATACCTCCTTTAATGGTTCAATAGGGGCTGTGATTATTGGATCATCTTCTACAGCTAGCTCGGGTGGCGGAGTGTAATGAATCCAGTCCTTCTTAGGAGCCTCAATGTGTTCTGTAAAAGACTGAAGGATTTGCAAAATAATATCATCATCAAGTTGAAGTTCATTAGCAGTTTATTTTACTTTACCATAGTCCTTATATGCATTGAGACAATCGTATTCAATTTCTATACCTCCTTCGCCTCCTAAATCAAATCCCCATGTTTCTATATTACGGTGAATTTGTTCTAAAAGTTCCCAAGCTTTAATTATAGTTAAATCCATGAAAGAGCCTCCGGAGTTCATGTCAAGCTCATGCTTAATTTCTTGATTAAGTCCTCCATAGAAAATATGTAAAACGTACCATTCAGGTAAATAATGATGGGGACATTTATTAAGTAGGTTCTTATACCTTTTGAAGGCCCTTACCAAGCCTTCACCTGGGTGGTTCTTGGAGTTTATAATTGGCCTTCTTATTCAGTAGTTTTTACCTTGGGAAATAATCAAAACAAAAATTATCCTTTGAATTTTTCTCAAGTATCAATTTTCTCTTTAGGGAAAATTCTATACCAAGCCAAAGCACTGTTGGTTAGAGACTGGCTAAACAGTTTAAGTTTCAATTCATCATTGGAATAGCCTCTCAGTTTAAGAGTCCACCATAGCTCGGTACAATGCATTAAATGAGTGTAAGGATCCTCATCTAGATCATCTCCTGCAAAAGTTTTTTCTGTAATAATAGCGACCAAACGAGGATTGACCTCGTATTATGGTTCACTCCCACTCGGGAATTTCTTGATGAGTCCTCTATTGACTTCCCGAGGTATTTAGTAGCATCGAACTGATTAATCAGTCCAAGTGAAGTCATGGTGCTTACCTGAAACTAATAAGAAACTTTAGTAAATAATTAGTGAAATAAGCAACTAAGAACAAATACCAAAAGCACTTAGCTCCCCGACAACAGCGCTAGAAAATAGCTTGATGACTGCAAGTGCATAGAGCGATTGTAGCTAGTTTCGAAGTAAAGATATCGAACCCATAGAGAGCTTTGGTAAAGTTCTTTATGCCCCTTGTTACTATCTACCAAAGGATACTTGTAAGTTGCCTTTGATCTCAAGTAAAGAGTGTTTGAAAGGTTTTTGGTTGTTTGTAGAAAAGTAATTAAAACAAGTAACAAGGTTGTGTGAAAATGTGGTTGAACTCAATAGGGCTAAAATGTTCTCGGAGATGTAGGATACACCACTAGCATAGTATTGTTATTATTAATAATCAAGATAACATACTTCTTGTGTCATGAGATGTGTGGAGAGAGCTCCATAATAAGATGTTCACTACAAGGCTCGTAGGAAGCCACTTTGTTGAGCCAAGAGTGAGGTACCTCTAAATAACCACTGTGATGTCTGAGAGCAGTCACCCACACAAACCACCGCAATTAAGGGTTTCCCCATGGATATCATAATTAGCTTAGGGAGTCCCTCTTTATCCTCCTTTGACCGTGTAGGTTACGAGACGGCGCAGATCTGTCATGAGGCCATTCCGTGTACGATCCCAAAACACGTCCAAAGGATTTCTCCCTCCCTTTAGTCCCAAGGGCAAATGATATGTGGCTGACTACACATACCATCTAGAGAGAGATAAAAAACAAATCATAAATCTATCATAGACCGGCAAGTCATACAGACACAAGAATAAATCATATTTCTTAAAAATTCATAATGGTGCTAGTGTTTCTCCATATCCCTAAGAACAAAGGAACTACTCACACATGTAAGAAATCAAGAACTTCATCATAGTCAAATGAATGGATAAAAGTACGGAGATAGATCTAATGCAAACCACTGTTGAATCTGGAATTACAACAAGATCTAATAGATGAGAGATGGGGGTAATGGTGGTGATAGAGATGCAGTGGTTGTTGATGAAGGGGATGATGCGTTGTCCTCCTATGATTCGTGAAGCATCTAGGATTTTACCCCAGCCAAGTTCCCCCTTCAGATCCCTTTCAGATATGGTTTTTCGTGGTTTCGGGTGGTTGTGAATGTCGGATCCCCCTCTAGTCTTTGCCAGGAGAAAGTATTTGACAAGGAAATCACGCTGACACCTGGTACGGGCGGACGGTACAAGCGGGCTCCGCCCATACCACCGGTCGTTATTGGTACTCATTGCTTCTCCTCGTTTGGCATTCCCCCATGCGCGAAGGTAAATCCATAAAATGACTTTTATCACTTAGGAATATCATATTATAACACAATATGACAATTCCAATTGATATGTTCATATAAGACTTAGTGATTTGGGATCCTGTTAAAATAAGAACAAAATGGTGCGTGCAAACGTAGTAAAATTCAAAGATCCCTACTCTATTTAGGCAAAAACAAAAGGTAAATATGCTTAAATTTTGGACTCATCAATAGTGACGATCCAAAGACTGCATCTCCACCCTTAGATTGACAATGCACGTGATCCTTCTCATCCTCCTGTTCATCATCGCGACCTATTCCCAACATCCAACACTATAGATTTGTCCAAAGTCGTTACCCCTAATCACAATCATTCATAATCTAATCTAATGACCAGGATTAGCCTAATGACATAGTAGTATCAATTTCCACACCCATGGTTTGAATCCCTAAGCCTACAAGGATTAGGAAAAATGTTGCCTGGTGCAGATTGCTAAATTATTTCCAAGTTAAGTTGGTTTTTAACATTATAGGAGGGTCGAATTGAGCCCATGCTGGTTGATTTTCCTGCCAAGTACTGCCTCCTCCAACATGAATTCACCTCCATTATTGGCAAGTCTAGATTAAAGGTAAATTTGATGAAAAACATCCTTTAGGTACTCTTCAATTTGCCACGTTAACTCTATATAATCCCCTACCTATACAATACAACTATACAACGAACCCAACACACCAGTCATCGTCTTTACTGGCAAGCCATTGTCTAGGGTTTCCGACGCTGCTGAGCCGCCTTTGTGTCCACGCCGCCGGCGGATAACGCTGAAGTTTGTCCACGGTCGCTTCCAACATCAGCCATCGCTGGAGCCCCGACCCGGCCATGCATCTTCTACATAACAGCTTTGCGGTTGCCTACTCGACTCCTAGGTTTGCTAATCGCACTATAGGAATGGAGCGAGGTGCTGACGATCGGGTGCTACGGCGATGGGCGAAGGTCGGGGCCATCGGCGTAGACCTCGACCAGGCTAGCCAGTCACGATATCCGTCGGTGTAGGAGAGTCGTCAACTTAGGCCACTCTACGCCGACGGATGCCCAATGCGACAACGGTCATCAACGTAAGGGGTGGCTGCATGCCCATAGAATACCAGGTCGTGACGACATTCTCACGGTGTCAGGGATACGCCGAGGGCTGCCCTCATCATAGCATCCACGCCCTTATGCTGACGGCCACCCTCTGCGTACCACCTTCCAATTTTTCTTTTTTTACTCCTAATTATTTCCTCACCAACCAGTGGAACACTACTAGAGATCATTGCTTTTGTGCCAGACGCAAGAGACTCCTAATTTTTCAGACAACACCCATACAAAACAAAGGCATACATATGATTTGACAAAAGCATAGATAGGATCTTTATGTGGAAACTCCCGCTGCGGGGCAACCGGAGCCTATTTCATGGCAAAGTAGCCTCAAACCTTTGCTTTCCATGTACATATGTCCTAAACAAACCCAAAAAAATAGAAAAGTCCACCAGGCTACCCTCGTGTCCTTAGACCATGAGATCACGTTAATCACTTCCACTGAAAAGTACTTTGATTCCATCAAACGCCACACCGTAACTGGGTGATTATAAAGGTGTCGTCGGGTACTTGGAAAGTTTTAGTAGAGGCTCATGGATCAAGAGTGGGATTTGTCCAACCACATGATGGAGAGATATACTCAAGGCCCTCTCGGTGATATCACATTGACATAGCTTGCAAGTAAGTGATTTGATCACTAGAATGTTATATCACGAGAACGAGAAAAAGGGTACTTGTCGGTAACGAGATTGAACTAGGTATGGGTGATAACAAATGATCGGATATCGGACAAGTAAAATATCGCGAGACAAAAGGAATTGATTACTACGAAAAAGGTTCAGACAATCATTGGATTTTCATTGAGCTAGTGGGAGTCATTATGGATCTCTAGGTCCCGCTAATGATTATTGATCGGAGAAAGTCTTGATCATATCCACATAGTTCTCGGACCCATAGGGAGACACACTTAAGGGTAGTCGACGTATTTGAGTGCATAGGGAACACATGAGAAGATACTGGACATCGCAGGAATTGTTATGTCGAATCTGCCGAAATGGTTTCGGCGTATCGAAACAAAGCAAGAGAATAAAATGTTAATGTGTTTATTAAATGAAGTACTCATTCAATTGAGTTGAATTAAACAAAGAGAATTAAAGTGATTTAATGGAAAAACCTTTGGTTTTTGAGTGGATAATCAATGGAAGAAAGTGGAGAATCAATTTTGTGAGTGGAGTGTCCACCCACATGAATGAGAGAGGAGAGGAGGCACCCTCTTTGGCCGCCAGCCATGGGAGGGGGCTGCCCCCTCCCCCTATAAAAGGAGGTGGAGACCTCTCTCCCTCGCACACACTCTCCCTCTCCTCTCATATGCCCTTTGGATGGCATCTTCCCCCCTTGATAGCCTTGTTCATTGCCAAGAGAAAGGTGCTTAGGCAAAGCCCTATTCGAGATATTCCCCTCCACCACCTCTACCATGCCATAGTGATGTTGGAGTTCTAGAGGATCCTCTACTTATGTTGCCTGGCTGGAGCGAGGGACGGAAGTCGTCGGCACACCGTACGTGTTACCGATTACGAAGGCGCTGCCCTCTTGTGGCGATGATCGTCTTCATGTCCTTGAGGATGATCGTGTACATCTACACCAACCATGTTTGTTTTTGGGAACGTTATCCCGCTTACTGTCTTCAAGGGTGAGTCCATTTGAAGCCATTACAAAGTATCGCCTTGATTCGATCTTAGCAGTTGCAACTATAGGAATTTTTCTATTTTCTATTCAACGAACCCCATCAGTGGTATCAGAGCTATGTCTATGTGTGGATGCTTTGTACGGTTAGAACACATGGAGATGTGGGTGTTTATGATCATGTTATTGCAAACCTTCATGTACTTCGGATATTAGTGGGATAGTGGGATGAAGCGGCCCGGACAAACTTTACATGTCCTTGCACATGAGACCTATTCCACGCTTTACATGCAACTAGTTTTGCATAAGTGGCTAGTGGGTGTCTGTCTCTCCTACTATAGTTAATATATGATTTACAATGGTCTTCTAATAACTTGGTTATCACCGTTGTGGCTGAAGTTCGTAGGTAGAACGGTTCTCTCCTAGAAAGCCCACATCCGCATAAAATATGCAAAAATAAATTATAAGTGTCTAACTTGTTTTTGCAGGACATGTGATGTGATATGGTCTATGATACAAAGATTGTTGTATGCAATGTGTTTTATTGTAAGTTAAAACAATCGGCAGGAGCCACATGGTTGTTATTCTATTCTATGGCATGCGTGCCAGAAAATGGAAATCCATGTAATTAGATTAGTGGAGAACAACCATGATGGTGGCACCATGGACCTTGGTGGCATGCCGATGGAATGATGGAGATCATACGATGATGCACAAGATGGAGATATAATGCGAGAGGGACCATTATCATATCACATTATATATACATGTGATTTTTATCCTTTGATGCATCTTATATTGCGTTGATTTGATCGCCTTAGTAGTATTTGATTGCCTCAGTAGCATTATAAGATGATCCCTCCCACTAAATATCAAGATAATAATATGTTCTTCCTTAGTATGCACCGTTAAGAAAGTTCATCGTCTCTAAGAACCACATGATGATCGGGTGTGATAGATTCTACATTTGCATACAACAGGTGTAAGATAGTTTTACACATGCGAATACTAAGGTTCTTACTTGGCGAGCCTAGCATGTACATACATGGCCTCAGAACATGAACCGAAAGGTAAAGCACGAGTCATATGGATGATATGATGCCCATACGATGCTCGTCGTTGGAGTTGCACCACCACTCATGACGATCAGTCGTGGCGTAGTGAATTTGGTTCGTGTAATCACTAAAAATGACTAGAGGGATGTCGTTTTTGAGTGGGAGTTATCATAGTGAATTTTTTATTAACTTGAACTCTGTCTATTATAAAACCAGTCTAAATAGTCTTTGCAAATACATTGTAGATCATGGCACTCCCTGCGTTCAATTTTAATGCATTCCTAGAGAAAGAAAAGCTACAAGACAATGGGTCTAACTTCACCAACTGGCACCGCAACTTGAGGATTATCCTCGCGGGCATGAAAAGGTCCTATGTGCTAGACGGTCCATTAGGTGATGCCCCTACAGAATATGCTCCTCCTGAAGATCATACTGTGTATGATACATAGTTTGATGACTACACTCTTGTGTGGTGTGCGATAATCCAATCGTTGGAGCCTGAACTCCAAAAGCGCTTTGAACTTAGTGATGTTGATGTCATGGTGGAGGAAACTAAAACTATGTTTGGGGAATAAATCTATGCCGAGATATGTGAGATCTCTGAAAAGTTCTTTAGCGCGAAGATGGAGGAGCACAACTCTATGAACAAGCACGTCATTAAGATGACGGGCTTCACTCAACGTCTTGAGACATTGGGATGTGAGATTCCAGCTGATCTCATGAATGGATAGGGTCCTGCAATCGCTTCCACCAAGATACAAAGGGTTTGTACTTAACTACAAGATGAGTGGTGCGAACAAGTCGCTCACTAAACTTGTAGCCATGCTTAAAACTCTCGAGGTAGACATTAAAAAGGAACATCAAGTGTTGATGATCAATATGACCACCAGTTTCAAGAAAAGAGGCAAGAAAGGCAATCCCAAAGGTGACTTCAAGAAGGACGACAAATCTGTTGCTGCACCTGAGAAGAAGACCAAGGCAGGCCCTAATCCTGATACTGATTGCTATTACTGCAAAGGGACTGGTCACTGGAAGTGGAACTGCCCAAAGTACTTGGCAGATAAAAAGGCCAGGAAAGTGAACAAAGGTATATGTGATATACATGTTATTGATGTGTACCTTGCTAGTAGTCGAAGTAGCACCTAGGTATTTGATACCGGTTCGGTTGCTAATATATGTAACTCGAAACAGGGACTAAGGAATAGTCGACCACTAGCCAAGGATGAAGTGACGATGTGCGTATGCAACGGATGAAAGGTTGATATGATCGTCGTCGAGATGCTGCCACTTCATCTACCATCTGGATTGACAATAAACCTAAATAATAATTATTTGTGCATGCATTGAGCATGAACATCATGTCTGGATCATGTTTGATGCAAGATGGTTATTCATTTGTTTCTAAGAATAATGGTTGTTCCTTTTATATGAATAGTATCTTTTATGGTCATGCACCTATGTTGAATGGTTTATTTGTTTTGAATCTTGATATTAATAGTACACATATTCATAATGTGAATGCCAAAAGAATCGAGTTGAATGATGATATTGCTACATACATGTGGCATTGCTGTTTGGGTCATATTGTTGTTAAAAGCATGAAGAAGCTCCATTCTGATGGACTGCTGGAATCACTTGATTATGAATCATTTGAAACATGTGAACCATGCCTTATGGGCAAGATGACTAGAACTCCGTTCTCTAGAATTCCGTTCTCTAGAACAATGGAGCATGCAACCCACTTGTTGGAAATAATACATACCGATGTATGCGGTCCGATGAGTGTGTCGGCACTCAGTGGATATCGTTATTTTGTGACCTTCATGGATGATTTAAGTAGATATGGGTATATTTACTTAATGAAACACAAATCTGAAACCTTTGAAAAGTTCAAAGAATTTCAGAGTGAAGTAGAAAATCATTGTAATTGAATGATCAAATTTCTATGATTTGATCATGGAGGAGAATGTCTTAGTTACGAGTTTGGCACACAGATGAGCCAATGTGGAATTATTTCACAACTCACTCCCGCCGGAACACCAAAATGAAATGGTGTATCCAAATGTCATAATCGAACTTTATTAGATATGGTATGATCTATGATGTCCCTTACCGATTTTCCACTTTAATTTTGGGGTCATGCATTAGAGACAATTGTATTCACTTTAAATAGGCCTCCATCAAAATCCGTTGAAACGACACCGTATGAATTATGGTTTGGTAACAAACCTAAGATGCCATTTCTGAAAGTTTGGGGTTGTGATGCTTATGTGAAGAAACTTCATCCTAATAAGCTCGAACCCAAAGCGGAAAAATGCATCTTAATAGGATACCCAAAAGAAACAATTGGGTACACCTTCTATCACCGATCCGAAGGCAAAGTTTTTGTTGCCAAGTATGGATCCTTTCTAGAAAAAGAGTTTCTCGCGAAAGGTATGAGTAGTAGGAAGGTAGAACTTGACAAGGTTATTGAACCTTCCCTTCCTAAAGTGGCGAGTAACACAACGCCAGAATCTGTTCCAATGTTGACCCTGCCAATGGAAGAAGGAAATGATGATGAGGAACCTCCTCCTCGTGAAACTCCAAAAGAGAGTACTACCGAGCATCTCAGGTCGGGCAGGATACGTGTAGCTCCTGAACTGTATGGTGATCTAGTCCTAAATTTCATGGTAGATGGAAGTGATGACCCTGTGACGTATGATGAAGCGATGATGAGCCTAGATACCAACAAAGGGCTTGAAGCCATGCAATATGAGATGGAATCCATGTACGAAAACCAAGTTTGGACTTTGGTGGACTTACCTCACAAACGAAAGGCCCTTGAGAATAAATGGATTTTCAAAAAGAAAACGAACGCTGACGGTAATGTGACCATCTATAAAGCATAACTTGTCGCGAAGGGGTTCCTACAAATTGAAGGAGTTGACTACAATGAGACTTTCTCACCGGTAGTGATGCTAAAGTCTGTTAGGATTATGATAGCAATTACTACATTTTTCGATTCTGAAATCTGGCAGATGGATGTCAAGATAGCGTTCCTTAATGGAAACATTGAGGAATATTTGTATATGATGCAACCTAAAGATTTTGTCGATTCTAAGGATGCTAACAAGGTGTGCAGACTTCAGTGTTCCATTTATGGACTGAAGCAAGTATCCCGTAGTTGGAATCTCCGCTTTGATGAAGCGATCAAAGGGTTTGGATTTTTTCAAACCATCGGAGAAGCTTGTATTTACAAGAAAGTGAGTGGGAGCTCTGTTGCATTTCTAATATTATATGTGGATGACATATTATTGATTGGAAATGATATAGAACTTTTAAAAAGTGTAAAGGATTACTTAAATAATAAGTTTTCAATGAAAGACCTTGGTGAAGCTACATATATATTAGGCATCAAGATCTATAGAGATAGATTAAGACGCTTAAGTGGATTGTCACAAAGTACATATCTTGACAAGATTTTGAAAAAGTTCAAAATGGACGAAAGTAAGAAAGGGTTCTTACCTATGTTTCAAGGTGATGAGTCCAAAATTGGAGCATTTTTACTTATTGTTTTTGCATCAGTAGAGTAGGGTTTTCAGTATTTTACCGCGTTTGCACGCATCTTTTGTCCTTGTTTCAACAGGATCCTAATTTACTAAGTCTATTGTGAACATATCAATTGAGACTATCATATTTATTGTAATATGATATTTTTAAGTGATAAAATTCATTATATTGATTTATCTTCGCACCTGGAGGAATTGCTTGCGCCCAAGATGTTACATGCCACGTAACAACCAGTGGTAGGGGCGGAGCCCGCCCATACCGTCCGCCCGTATGACCCTGCATCGTGATCACCTCGTCAAATACTTCCACCTTGCAAAGACAGGTCTAGAGATCCGACATTCACATAAGCCTCTAGCCACGAAAAAACACACCAGAAAGAGATCTGGAGGACGAACTTGGATAAGGGCAAATACTTGCTGCTTCATGGATCATTGCAGGACAACGCATAATCCCCTACATCATCAACCGCTGCATCACCATCACCATCTCTACCCCCATCTTCCACTCTTGTTGTAATTCTAGATTCAATTGTGGTTTGCACTAGATTCATTCCATTACCTTTATCCATCCATTTGATTACGATGATATTGCTGATTGCTTCCATGTGTGAGTAGTTCCCTTCATTCTTGGGGAGATGGAGAAACCCTAGCATTATTATGAAATGAAATGAAGATGATCTATTACTTGTGTCTATGATCCATTGATCTATGATGTGTGTTTAATCTCTCCCTTTAGATGGTATGTATAGTCGGCCACATATCATTTGCCTTTGGGCCTAAATAAGAGGTTGAAACCCTTTGGACGTGTTTGGAAGCATGCCCGAAGCTATTGTGACTATAAGCGTAGCTAGCAACTTGCACGGTCGAAGGGGGAACAAAGAGAGATTCACTAAGCTCGATATCCACGGGGAGACCCTTAATTGTAGTGGTATGTATGGGTGCCTACTCTCAGACATTGTGGTGGTTATTTAGAGATGACCTCATTCTTGGCTCAACAAAGTGGCTTCCTACGAGCCTTGTAGTGAACATCTTAGTACGAAACTCTCTCCACACATATCATGACGTAAGAAATAGGTTATCCTAATTATGATTAATTACAGCATGCTAGAGGTGTATCATACATACTCGAGAATGTCTTAGGCCTATTGAGTTCAACCACCATTCCAAACGCTCTTGTTACTTGCTCTCTTTTTACTTGCTTTATTTACTTTCCTGCATTCAAACAAAAAACTTTCAAACACCCTTTACTTGAAATCAAAGGCAGCTTACAAGTATCCTTTGGTAGATAGTGACGAGGGGCATAAAGACCCTAACCAACTAGCTCTTTGTGGGTTTGATACTCTTATTTCAAAACTAGCTACAATCGATCCATGCACTTGCAATTATCAAGCTATTTTCTAGCATCGTTGCCGGGGAGCTAAGAATTTTTGGTCTTTGTTCTTAGTTGCTAATTCTAACAATTGGTTTACTAAAGTTATTTACTAGTTTCAGGTAAACACCAAGGCTACACTCGGACTCATGAATCAGCTCGATGCAGCTGAACACCTCAGGAAATTTAATAGAGGACTTGTCAAAGAATTCCTGAGTGGGGATGAACCTGAGTACGAGGTTAACCCTCGTTTTATTGCGATTATTAAAGATAAAACTTTTGCAGGAGATGATTTAGATGAGGATCCCTACACTCATTTAATGCATTTTACCAAGTTATGTTGGACACTAAAATAAGAGGCTATTCTGATGATTACTAAAACTTAAATTGTTTAGCTAACTCTAACCAACACTGCTTTAGCTTGGCATAGAATTTTCCCTGTAGATAAAATTGATACCTGGGAAAACCTCAAAGCAAAATTCGTATTCCGATTCTTTCCCAAGGTAAAGACAACTGAGGTAAGAAGGGTGATTATGAATTTCAAGAACTGCCCAGGTGAAGGCTTGGTAAGAGCCTTCAAAAGGTACAAATCTATCCTTAATAAATGTCCCCACCATGATTTGCCTGAATGGTATGTTTTACATATTTTCTATGGGGGACTTAATCAAGAAATTAAACATGAGCTCGATACAAATTCTGGAGGTTCTTTTATGGAATTAACTATAACTAAAGCTTGGGAACTTCTAGAACATATTCGCCGCAATAGAGAAACTTGGGGATTTGATTTAGGCGACAAAGGAGGAGTAGAAATTGAATATGATTGTCTCAATGCTTATAAGGAATCTAATAAGATAAAATAAAGTGCTAATGAGCTTCAACTTGATGATGATATTATTGTGCAAATCCTTCAGTTGTTTACAGAACACATTGAAGCTCCCAAGAAAGACTTGCTTCATTATACTCCCCCACCTGAGCCAATCAAACATGTTGATGTAATAACTCCAACTCGCGTAGAGACATCAAGGAAGTTACCTCCATATGTTGAACCCCTTCCTTTTCAAAGGACTACGAGGAAACACATGATGGCTCAGCAACTCGAAGATCAACATGAGGAAGAGAGAATGTTCCTTAAAATGCTAGAAGAAGAGGCACAAACAATAAAAACTAATGAGGTACCCCTATAACTTTTATCTGAAAATCCAAAATGAATTAGCCCCTACCAAATTAGAAGATACCGATATGACAATAATGCTTGCTAATAAAACACTCAGAGTTCATATGGGTATAATTAGAGATGTCCCAATTAGTATTGGACCATACAAGTACCCCCATTCATTTTGTACTTGATGACATGCCTATTGATGTCTATTGTCCAATTATTTTTGGAAGAACTTTCTTGAACACTGCAGGAGCGAACGTTGATTGCACGAAAGAAACTATATCTCTCAAGTTTGGTGAAGAAAAAATGGAATTTCATTTCTCAAAATTCCAACATAAACCATCTATTGAGGATTTAGATGAATATGAGTATGGGAAAGAAGAAGGTAATATAATTAATCTTGCCTCTATAGTCATTGAAACTCCTGATGATGATTTAGCAAGGAGTTTAGTTGCTAACGATAATATGCCTCAAGATATAGATAGAATTGAAATGGATGATTATCTTAACTCCATACCTGAGGTGGATCCCGAGATAAATCAAAATTATGAGGAACCTATAAGAAAAGTGGATGAGGCACCTCCACCTCCTACACTCAAAACCTTACCCAAGGAGTTGAAATGTAGGTTTCTTGATGAAGCTAAAATTAATTTCCCTGTTATTATAAGTTTTAATCTTGCAGAAAGAGAAGAGTAAAATTTGATGATGGTTCTCAGGATGCATCGGAATGCTGTTGGGTATTCGATGAGTAAATTGAAGGGGATTAGTCCCTCGATGGCCACTTGATGACTGCAAGTGCACGGATCATTTGTAGCTAGTTTCGAAATAAAGATATCGATCCCACATATAGCAGTAGGCGAAAGACTAAAATGCTTTTAACTATAACTAAATGAAGTACTTAAGAAATAACTTTAAGATGCAAGATAAGTAGAGTTTTTTTGGGTTTTTGGTTGAACAAGATAATTTAAAGTAAAGCAAAACTAAATGCAGAAAGTAAGAATCGCGTGTGTAATAGAACTTTGGAACTACAATAGGGAAAATGCGTTCTCAGGGAGTAGCGGGTACACCGCTAGGAATTTAGACCAAGTAATCGAGAGTGTTATAACGAATATTCTCATAGTGTGTATGTATGTGGGAGGAGCTCCATATATGGACGATTTGCCAGCAACCGCTGCACACATCGTCCTCATAACCACAGCAGACAGTAACCGACAACCATCGCATTACCGCGCTATTAAGGGATTTCTCCCGTGGCATGGACATAGCTTGATGAGTTCTCCTTGGTTCCCCAAGTTAGTATGTAAGGAATAACAATAGCTTTATAGTCACAGTAAGCGCTATCATCCCTCCGTCTACTAATAAGTAATCCCCTCCATCGAGGCCCCATTAGAGGCAAATATTAAGAAGGTGCAGTTCTCCTTAATATCAAGATGAAGACAATTAACGCATACACATAATGATGTATAACATAATAATCTCTATCTCATCTCAGTCATATGCTAGGGTTTCTCCATCTGCCCAAGAACTAGAGATCTACTCAAACATGGAGGCAATCAACATCATGGCAATGGTAATGGAAACAATCATAGATGAATAGTACTTGTATAAATCCACAACGAGTATAGGAATTACAACAAGATCTAGACAACATGTAGATGGGATGGATGAGTATGGTGGTCATGTAGCGGTGGTTGATGAAGATCGATGCCTTAGCCTCCTGGATCTGCGTAGGGTGAAGCTGGATCCCTAGCGGATGAGTTCCCCCTCCAGATGCCTTCTGGAGGTGAGGTTTTCGCGATTTCTGGGTGTTCTGTATGTCGTCTCCTCAAACCAATTGCACGGGGTGAAACTATTTGACGAGGTGGAGGCGGCGCCAACTATACGGCCAGAGCTATACGGGCGGAAGAAATTCCCCCGCTGTATAGTTGGTCGTTGGGCCCTCTGTCTCCTTTGTTCGCTTCTGGTTTTCTTCTGGTATTATTAATATTTCCCAAATAAGCGATTTATGTTGTTTTTGACTCCTTTTCCCCATAGTACAACTACTTCAATAATTGTATCCATTGGATCCATCATCTGTCCTAATCCTGGTGAAAACAGACATAAAATGTGCGCGCAAGTGCCGTAAAATACCAAGATCCTACATCTATGATGCAAAATAATAATGTAAAACATGATGCAAATATGCACTCATCAACTTCCCCAAGCTTAGAATCTTGCTCGTCCCGAGCAAGTTTTTAGCTTAATGGGTGTGATCCTCATATTCATGAAGCTGAGTCGATAAAATAAATGAGGCAATTGCAACATGTATTTATCATGTACGATACATGGGAATAAGTTCATGAATAGTATCTTACTTGAACCATCCGAATAGTATTGGAAGGCTTCCACACCTTAGTTATTAACAGTTCATAAAAGATGAATCTCAACATAATGTAAAAGTGTCCAGCTCAACCGAATGAGTTAGCAGTCCCAAGTGTTTTTAGGATAAACCTATTCACTTGGGATTCAAAATCTCAAAAGTGTCTCTTTGTCATACTACAATACAGTGGTATATGCCTATTTGCTCTTTGCACATTCGCTCCTTTTCTTCTTTCTTTTTCTTTTCTTTTGCATATATTCTCACACTTTTGTTTTAAGTGTTGTGCAAAGGAGCTAGCCATATATTCCACTACATGTAGGAATTCAAAGTTCAACGATCTCGATTATCAAATGCCAACTGTATATGAAGCATTCTTATGACTTGAGATTCTACCACGACTTGTTCTCACTCTATTTGGATAGTATTTTCATTTTCCTTTGTTCAAGGATTTCTTTTTCAACTTAATTGTATAGATAATTTTTCTTTGTGAATCAAACCATAAACTTACAGCATATTGACCAAATTATCTTTATGTGTCCCATTAATACCAATGGTGTGGAAAACTCCTATTGCTATCATCAAGTGCAAGTAAAATCATACTCAAGCCATTCATATATCAATAAAGCAAACACAAACCCAATATTGGTCCATATATAATAATAAACTCGGAATTTCATATAAGGGGTCGACTATTCCTGAAGGGAATTCTAATGATGCAAACTTTTTTTCTAGTTTGAACTAATGCAAAAAGACTATAATATAAAACTTATAAGAAAGATTACAAGGTCTTTAAAGATCTCCCCAAGCTTGGAATCAAGCTAGGCGGGATCAGTTAACTCCTTGTGGGTACCTATTCCTCCTCTTGGGTAGATAGGGCGTCACCTTCTTCCTTTACGTTACACGCTTTAACTATGCTTTCAAGGCGAATGCTGAGCTTGGCCATGTCGTATTGGAGCTTCAACATTTTCCTCTTGAGGAATTTCTTCTCATCTATTAACTCAAAGACAGTTTTAATCAAGAAACCAACTCTACAAACAATTGCATCGACCTTCTTCTCAAGGTCTTTGCTCATCATCCAGTAGGAGTCAATCCCTTCTCCAATTGTTTCAATGCATGCCTTAGAAGCCTTTTCTAACTCACAGATCTTATCATTAATCTCATCTTGCCGCACCTTCTTGGTTTAAGGGTTGATGGACCAAGAGGAGGTTTATAATAGGATCATATGTTGTAGCGATAAGGATTAGGGAGGTACTCATCCTTGTTCCTTCCCTGCTCAGCTTGTCTCATCATCTCCATCCTCTGTGGGAACAAGTCCTCCCAATTTGGGAGAGGCTTGATCAACAGGCCGGATGATGATGACGATCCTTTAGGTTCTGCTTCCTCGATCCTCTTCACGAGCTTCTCATCTTTCTTCTTCCAGATCTGGTTGACATGGAAGGGCTGCATGGCTTTGCTGCACGGATGTTATTAGAGGGCTTGTATAGGGATGGCGAGGATTTTTTTCAAGGCTAGAGGTTGTAGCTCTGTGAAAACTTAATGAAAAAGGTTAGATGCGATCGGCTTTAAAAGGAGGAGTCAAAAACCTTAGGCGCCTCGCGTAACGATCAACTATACGGGCGCAACCCGTATAGCTCCCGCCGTATAGTTGTGAACCGACTATAGATTAGATCTAAGGTGGAACCTAACTATACGGCTGGAACTATACGGGCGGAATTTTTAATCCTGGCCCTATAGTTGGTCGTCAAACTCTTTGTTTTCTCGATAATTTTTTTTGAGAAGGGTCGATAAGTATACGACCGCGACTATACGGGCAGAATTTTTAATTCTGACCGTATAGTTGGTCGTTAAACTCTCAGTATTTCAGAAATTATTTTGTCAAAGGCGTGGACAACTATACGAACACAACTATACGAGCGGAATTTTTAATTCCGGACGTATAGTTGGTCGTTAAACTCTCTATTTCCTGGAAAAAATTTATGGAGAAGTGTTGATAACTATACGACCGTGACTATACAGGCGAAATTTTTAATTCCGGTCATATAGTTAGTCATTAAACTCTCAGTACCTTTTGCAGACGGAAGCATTGTCATCGCAACAACTATACGGCTAGAACTATACGGCCGGAATTTTTATTCCCGTCGTATAGTTGGTCGTTAAACCTTCTGTGTCCACCAAAAAATTTCTACTTCTCCAAGTATTCTTTATTAATCTGAAACTAACTAAATATCAAGTTTTGATAGAGAAATGTCAGCTTAGAATTTTGAACAATTTTGGCATCATCCATTTTCCTTCTTCTTTGCTAGAGCACGAATAATTTTCATTAAAACAATACTTAAACTATACTTTAACTGAGAATTTTGAAAACTTACTCAACCTTTATTTCACATGGGTTGCCTCCCATGAAGCTCTCTTTTATGGTCAATAGCTTGACCGTAGTACCGCTCATTCCGTCTTGAGTCCATTCTTCTTGTAATTGTCGTTCTTCGTATATTTCCGCTTTATCAATTCTTCGAGGGTGCTCAATTCTATAGTGATCGCACTTATATCTTCTTTCACCCGATAATGCTTCAAGCGTTGACCATTTACCACCCATGCAAGAGAGGGTATTTTTCCTTAGATCTTCACTTCTCCCAACAGATAGGCTTCTTCAACTACATATGGACCTTCCCACTTTGATCTGAGTTTTCCTAGAAACAACTTAAGACGAGAATTATAGAGTAACGGTTTGTCTCTACTTTTAAAAAATTTATTCTCTATTTTTCTATCATGCCATCTTTTAACTTTTTTCCTTAAACAACCAAGCATTCTCATAGGCTTCACATCTAAACTCATCTAAAGCATGCATATCTAATAAACGCTTTTCCCCTGCTGCTTTGAGATCATAATTTAGATTCTTGATTACCCAAAAAGCTTGGTGTTCTAGTTATAATGGCAAATGACATGCCTTACTGTACACCTTCTTATAAGGTGTCATACTCATTGGATTTTTAAATGCAGTACGGTATGACCATAGAGTGTCGTTTAACTTGTATGACCAATACTTCCTTGATTTGTCCACTGTCTTCTCAAGTATGGTCTTCAATTCTCTATTTGAGAGTTCCACTTGACCACTTGTTTGGGGGTGATATGGTAAAGCAACGCGGTGAGTTACTCCATACTTGCTGAGGATTTTCCTGAAAGTCCCTTTCATAAAATGAGAACCACCGTCAGTAATTAGAAATCTAGGAACTCCAAACCTAGGGAATATGACATCCTTGATCATCTTCACTAAGGTAGCTACATCTGCATGATTTGTTGGGATAGCTTCAACCCACTTAGTAACATAATCAAAAACAACAAGAATATGAGTATAACCGTTTTACTCTATAAATGGCCCCATGTAATCCATTCCCCATACATCAAAGGGTTCAATTATTAGACTATA
The DNA here is from genome assembly GCA_916181665.1 of Avena sativa. Taxonomy (NCBI): domain Eukaryota; kingdom Viridiplantae; phylum Streptophyta; class Magnoliopsida; order Poales; family Poaceae; genus Avena; species Avena sativa. Next base: position 186,275,705 of record OV702287.1, on the reverse strand, counting down.
ATTCATCGCCATTTCTTGTCTCCTACCTATATTCCCTCTTCTTTGGCAAGCATCGCAATATTCCACATACTTGTGTGCATCCTTGAGCAAGGTGGGCCAATAGAATCCGGATTGAAGTACCTTTGCATCAGTCCTTTTACCTGCATGGTGCCTTTCATATGGACTGTCATGACAAGCCTTCAATATCACATTCATTTCGTGATTAGGAACACACTTCCAAATCATTCCGTCAAGTCCATGACGATATAGATACGGATCATCCCAAAAGTAATATTTAGGATCGAATTTCATTCTTTGGTTTCTTGACATACCGGGAGGTAAATTTTTTGTTGCCACATAGTTAGCATAATCTGCATACCATGGATCAGCAATCTCTACCTTTGCTAAATATTCTTCTAGAAATGATTCATTAATAGGTACGGTGTCATTAATTATTCCCTCCATCCTAGAGAGATGATCTGCTACCAGATTATCCTTACCCCTCCTATCTATTATTTGCAAATCATATTCTTGTAGTAATAAAACCCACCTAATCAACCTGGGCTTAGCATCCTTTTTCACAAGAAATTGACACAAAGCTTGGTGATCCGTATGAATTATTACCTTAGAATTAATTATGTAAGATCTAAATTAGTCACAAGCAAAAATTATAGCTAAAAACTCTTTTTCTGTAGTAGCATAATGTTTCTGAATCTTATTAAGAGGTCTACTAGCGTAATAAATAACATTCAAATTCTTTCCATCTCGTTGTCCCAACACTGCCCCTAAAGCATAATCGCTAGCATCATACATAGTCTCAAAAGGTTCATCCCACATTGGAGGTTGCATGATAGGTGCTGAAACTAATTTATCTTTAAGGTTCTTAAAAGCTGCAATGTAGTCATGGTCTAAATAGAATGGAGTTTATTTATCTAGAAGATTGGTAAGGGGCATAGCTAATTTAGCAAAATCTTTTATAAATTGCTTATAAAATCCTGCATGTCCCAGAAACATTTTTAAGCTTTTAATGTCCTGAGGTATTGGAAGATTTTCTATAGCATTTATATTAGTTTTATCTATTTCCATTCCCTTCTTTGAAACCTTGTGCCCGAAAACTTTACCTTCTCTTTCCATGAAACGGCATTGCTCCCAATTCAAAACTAGGTTTGATTGTCTGCATCTCTGCAAAACTTTTGTCAGATTGTAGAGACAATTATCGAAAGTTGTTCCACAGACGACAAAATCATTTGTTAGGACTTCCATAGTTTTCTCAATAAGATCATCAAAAATCTTTAGAACACATTCCTGAAAAGTTGCTGCTGCATTACATAAGCCAAATGGAATTAATCTATAAGCATATGTGCCATAAGGACAAGTAAAATTTGTTTTCTCTTGATCTTCCGGTTGTATGACAATTTGAGAATATCCAGAATAACCATCAAGAAAACAAAAATAAGAATTATTACTAAGTCTTTCTAGAATTTTATCCATGAACGGTATAGGTTTATGATTCTTTTGTGTCTCACGATTTAGTTTCCTAAAGTCAATGCACATACGATATCCTACAATTGGTCTCACAGGAACTAGGTCACCTTCCTCATTCATAGCAGCATCAACACCACCTTGTCTTGGTATGCAATGAGCTAGGCTAACCCACTTACTATCAGAAATAGGATATATTATGCCAGCATCAAGTAAGCGTATAACTTCTTTTCGTACTACCTCCTTCATCTTAGGATTAAGTCTTCTTTGCCTATCTACTATTGGTTCAGCATCATCAAGCATGGTAATCTTATGTGTTACAATAGACGGATCTATTCCTTTAATATCATTCAATGTATATCCAAAGGCTTCACGATTCTTAACCAAAACTGAAATGAGTTTATTCGTTTTATTTTCTGATAGATTCTTGCTAACAATAACAGGACATTTATTTTCATTATCTAAAAACTCATACCTCATATTGTCTAGAAGTTTTTTCAATTCTATCGGTGGAGGTTCTTCATCTCCTGTTCTTACCAGTTCTTCATAGTCATGTGGATTTTGTGCTTCTGGAATTGAATCAAGGTAATAATCCATGTCTTCTTTCTTCTCATCATCTGGTGCTTCTTCCCAATTAATCAAACTCCTTTCTAATTCATCGTGTGGAGTGCTGAAATGAATTGCTGCTAGTTCGGCAATCGTCTTTTCTTCCTTGATATCCTCCACTTCATATGGCCTCTTCTTTAGTTTGGCGAAGTGGAATGTCATTTCATCTTCTCCAAACTTCAGTGAAATGGTTTCCTTCTGATTATCCACTCGAGCTTTGGTGATGGAAATAAAAGGCATGCCTAAAAGAATAGGGCAAAAAGAATCTTGAGGCAAAAGCCAATAAAGACATAAATATTCCTTATTACCCCTTCCAGTTTTATATTGGTTCTATTAGACAATTTAATAATAGTGTCTATCGATTCAACATTTGGATTATTTAAGTTGTAGCGAAGTTCTTGATAAAGTGATGGGCATAATATTTATGGTGGAAATTGGTTCACAAATTCCATATAAGAAAGTTTCTCCATGGTATATAGGGGTCATAGGTTTTGAAGTTTCGTTACCTCGAACCTTACCTTAGATGAATTCTGAAGTTTCATGGTCTAACATAACCACTTCATCCTCCACTATACGTGCCTCCATAAGGTCTTTTATTATAACATTATTTATATTTGTAGCTTCAGAATTCCTTTCTGGTTTCTTTAATCTCTTCTTTATTTGTTCTTCCTCTCTTTGTCTTTTTTCAAAGATTCCTTGTATAGGTATCGAGGAGAACTCTTCCATTAGTGCTCTTGCGTGCTTCTTTTCTTCGAGAGGTTTACGAGGTTCCCATTCTGTAGGTACCTGCAAATGCCCTGCATAATTCTCAATAATTTTCTTTACTGAGTAAGAATCAATACCGAGGGTTTTAATCATTGTATCTGTCCTCTCATCTGCAAGGAAATCGTTAATGCAAGCATATTCTGAAAAACTATTTGTAATATTTTCCTTATCTTTAGAATTTTCAGTTGCTTCTTTCATTTTTATTATTAGATTCCAAGCTTCATCATAGGTATAAGATAGAAATCTTCCATTTGAAGCAGTGTCTAGATTCGTCCTATTTTCAATATTTAGCCCTCCATAAAATGTATGGGTGATTAACCAATCAGGCAAACGATGATGGGGGAAATTATCTAGGTAACTTTTATACCTTAGATATCCTTCATATAAGCCTTCACTAAGATTATTTTTAAATCTGATAATAAAACCTCTCATCCTGTGAGCATTGCTTTCAGAATAATATTTTGATAGGAACTTAGTTGTCAATTCCTGCCAAGTCCTTGGTGCTTCTGCACAAAAAGATCTATACCAGTCACAAACATTCTTAGAGAGAGATTGTCTAAACAACTAAATTTTTAACCATATCAAGATTACAGTCATCGAAAATAAAGGAACTCGGAATGTCTTCAAAGAATTGTAAGTGTCCATATGTACTATCTTCATTGGTTCCTGCAAATTTCTTAGAATGTAATAACTCAAATAATAAAGGATGGATCTCGAATCCATCCGGATTTATGCTTTTGTTGACAGTTATAAAAGCGTCCATGGGCGAACCCATTTTCCTTACTGCCTCAAGCTGGTTTAAATGATGAGTATTGTCCGTTGTTCTGGTCCTGCAACTCAAGTAAAAATTAGTACACCGAAAGTAAATAACTAAAAGTAAAGTGACGTATAGTGCTAAGTTCCCCGGGAACAGCGCTAGAAAATAGCTTGATGACTGCAAGTGCATAGATCGTTTGTAGCTACTAAAGATATCGATCCCATAGAGAGCAGTAGGCGAAAGACTAAAATGCTTTTAACTATAACTAAATAAAGTACTTAAGAAATAACTTTAAGATGCAAGATAAGTAGAGTTGTTTTGGGGTTTTTGGTTGAACTAGGTAATTTAAAGTAAAGCAAAACTAAATACAGAAAGTAAGAATCGTGTGTGCAATAGAACTTTGGAACTACAATAGGGAAAAGGCGTTCTCATGGAGTAACGGATACACCGCTAGCAATTTAGAACAAGTAATCGAGAGTATTATAACGAATATTCGCATAGTGTGTATGTATGTGGGAGGAGCTCCATATATGGACGATTTTCTAGCAACCGCTCCACATATCATCCTCATAACCATAGTAGACAGTAACCGACAACCATCGCATTACCGCGCTATTAAGGGATTTCTCCCGTGGCATGGACATGGCTTGATGAATTCTCCTTGGTTCCCTAAGTTAGTACGTAAGGAATAACAATAGCTTTATAGTCATAGTAAGCGTTATCATCCCTCCGTCTACTAACAAGTAATCCCCTCCATCGAGTCCCCATCAGAGGCAAATATTAAGAAGGTGCACTTCTCCTTAATATTAAGATAAATACAATTAACACATACACATAATGATGTATAACATAATAATCTCTATCTCATCTTAGCCATATGCTAGGGTTTCTCCATCTGCCCAAGAACTAGAGATCTACTCAAACATGGAGGCAATCAACATCATGGCAATGGTAATGGAAACAATCATAGATGAATAGTACTTGTATAAATCCACAACGAGTATAGGAATTACAACAAGATCTAGACAACATGTAGATGGGATGGATGAGGATGGTGGTCATGTAGCGGTGGTTGATGAAGATCGATGCCTTAGCCTACTGGATCTGCGCAGGGTGAAGATGGATCCCTGGCGGATGAGTTCCCCCTCCAGATGCCTTCCGGAGGTGAGGTTTTCGCGATTTCTAGGTGTTCTGTATGTCGTCTCCTCGAACCAATTGCACGGGGTGAAACTATTTGACGAGGCGGAGGTGGCGCCAACTATACAGCTGGAGCTATACGGGCGGAAGAAATTCTCCCACCGTATAGTTGGTCGTTGGACCCTTTGTCTCCTGTGTTCGCTTCTGGTTTTCTTCTGGTATTATTAATATTTCCTAAATAAGCGATTTACGTTGTTTTTAGTCCTTTTCTCCATAGTATATTTGCTTCAACAATTGTATCCATTGGATCCATTATCTGTCCTGATCCTAGTGAAAATAGACAAAAAATGTGCACGCGAGCGCCGTAAAATACCAAGATCCTACATCTACGATGCAAAATAATAATGTAAAACATGATGCAAATCTGCACTCATCACCACTCATAGAATATTTATGGAAGAAGGAGCTCAACCGGTTGCAGATTTCCAGAGACGATTAAAACCTCACATGAAAGAAGAGGTGAGGAAGGAAGTAATACGTCTATTAGATGAAGGAATTATCTTTCATGTGGAGGAGAGTGATTGGGTAAGTCCTATTCATTGTGTTCCTAAGAAAGGTGGGTTTACCGTTGTCTAAAACAAACACAATGAGCCGATACAAACTAGAACCGTTATTGGTCATAGGATGTGCATTGATTGTAGAAAACTTAATAAGGAGACAAGAAAGGATCATTACCCTTTCTGTTTATAGATTAAACTTTATAGAGGCTTGGTATGGATTCTCGTTTTTTCTATTTAGACGGTTACTCCGGATTCTCAAATTTGTGTCCACCCTGATGATCAACTTAAGACAACCTTCACTTGTCCTTATGGGTTATATGCTTATCGCCATATGCCTTTTGGTCTTTGTAATGCCCCTGCCACCTTCCAAAGATGCATGACTACTATATTTACTGACTATGTTGAAAGTATTATGGAAGTGTTCATGGACGATTTTCTGTTTATGAAACTTCATTTAATCATTGTATTCATAACCTTCATAAAGTATTGTAGAGATGTGAGGAAACTAACCTAGTCTTAAATTGGGAAAAATGTCACTTCATGGTTCAAGAAGGTATAGTACTTGGTCACAAAATTTGAGGTAAAGTTCTAGAAGTTGATAAAGCAAAAATTGAAGCAATAAAAAGGCTTCCCCCTCCTCGAGACATAAAAGGTATTTGGAGTTTCTTGGGCCACGCTGGGTTTTATAGAGGATTCACTAAGAATTTCTCTAAAACTGCTAGACCTCTAACTAAACTTCTACAGAAGGGCGTTGCTTTTAATTTTGATGATAGTTGTCTTACTGCTTTCAACATATTATAGCAAGCTCTTCTTAAAGCTCCTATTATAAAACCCCCTAATTGGAAGAAACCCTTTGAACTTTTATGTGAGGCTAGTCATGAAGTTGTTGGAGCAATTCTTTGCCAATATGATGGTGATGAACTTAATATCATTCATCATGCTAGCCGCACCTTAAATGACGCTCAAAAGAATTACCCCATGGTAGAGAAAGAATTTTTCGCTGTGGTTTTCTCTTGTGATAAGTTTAGATCTTATATTATTGACTCTAAAGTAAGGGTGCATATGGATCGTATTGGCTTAAAAGAAATTCTTGAAATAACTACTTTTAAGCCAAGGATGATCCCGTGGACTCTACTTTTGCAAGAATTTGATTTGTAGATCCTCCAAAGGAAATAAGAACTAGAGGACGAGCCCATGGACATTGAGGAAATCAAACCACCCAAAGAAGTGTCATCCATATGCATACCCTCTGGGACTTTAATTCCTAAAAGAAAATTTTCAATTTCTCTTTGCAATGGTATTAGCAACTTCTTGCTACCAACCTTGTTTAAAGGGAAAAAGAAAAAATTAATTTAGGAATTAAAGGAAGATAAAGGTATTCGAGTAAAGTCATTCTATTTGGATGAACAGTATGGTGGAAACACCGTTTTATTTTCGTTTGGGTTGTTATTTTGCTTTTTTTTGCATTTTCGATTTCTTTATGTTTTACTAAGGCTGCTACCAGTTTTGCGAGACTGGTACAGGAAGATGGTACGACCGGACACGCCTGTACTAGTGCTTGATAAGCTGCCAGTACTCCCGATGCATTTTGGAGGATATTGGTACGACCGCGTTGTATGGGTGCATCTACCATTACGACGGGTTGTTGTGTTCCCTGTGTTCTTTCGTTCATTTGGTTTTCTGATGTGTCTAAAAAAAAGGCGGTAACCGCTCGTACGGCCCGAGCCGCCTGTACCTGTGCTCATTAAGCTGCCATTACTCCCGATGCATTTTCGAGGGTATTGGTACGACCATGCCGTATGGGCGCATCTACCCATATGACAGGTCATTGTGTTCCCTATGTTCTTTCATTCGTTTTGTTTTTCGATGTGTCTAAAAAAAGAAGGCGGTAACCGCCAGTACGACCTGGCCATACGGGCAGGACCCGCCCGTACCACTTGGTCGGTTGACTTCTTACCGACTTCGAAGGGAGGAGTTTTGGGAAAGAACCCTGGTATGGGCATGCTGTACGGGCGTCCGCTTGTACTAGTGATCGTTACGGTTTCTTTTTCTTCCTTTTTCTCCTATTTCCTTCCTTATTTGTTGGGATTCTTTTCTTGGCCAACCATTTTTCCTCCAGTACAAGTTTTACCTTGTTCCTAACCTTTCTTAAGCCTCCCTAGAGGTCTTTCTTCCTCTTATATCAATAGATCCAATCTCCTTGATGCGCTACCCAGTTCCATGCAAAGGCAAACCTCTTGGCCTCATGGCTCCTTTGTGGGACAGCTTCCAAACTTCCTCCATTGAAGCCGATGATTGCAAAGCTCAAGGCCTAAGCCTGAAGAACAAGAGGTATGCTTATGACTCTGATGATGAGGATGGTGATGAGGAATTTGAGATCTTCATGGAGAAAACAAAGGGAGGATGGAAGAAGCCAGAATATCTAGCTATGGTGAGGCCTAAATATGAAGAAGAAGTAAAGAAACCCCATGGGAAGGGGTGCACGGAGTCTCTCAAGTTCATCTCCACCGACTACTCTTCACGCAAGCATAAAAATCTAATCGAGCTGATGCAGGAACTTATGAGGAGACCACAACGCATGCTTCCACGACAAAGAAGATTACCATGAATGCACACATGAGCGTGGAGCCCCAAGAAGATTGGGAGTTCAAACTCCTGGGCATGCCCACCCTGCCGCATGTCCTAGAAACTGAACAACGTCTTCGCAAGATCGGGAAGGATCAGAAGGAAGAACTCATGCATCGGGAGATCGTGCACAAGTGTCTCTTAGATCTTGAAAGCAAGAAGGAATTTAATGACGTGCTAAACAAGGTCGTTGAAGGTATGTTCCTCTTGCATTCAGATCTACAGAAGAGCCTTCATCGCATATCTACCCTGGAGGAAACAAACAAGAAACTTTGTGCGGTTATCTCCAACAACATTCCTTCTCCTTTAAGAATGCCACGGTATCGAATAATCGCAAGGGATTATTTGATCCCACCGGCTTGATCCCAAGCTTGGGGGAGATCTCTAACACCTTGTAATCTATCTTCTAGTTTTAGCATGTTTTCATTACTGCATGCATATTAGGTTTTTAATTCAAGAGTTTGCATTAGCTGCATCATCTTCAAGTTCCCCTTTGTTCAAGAGAAGAATTATATCCATTGAGTTTCGAGACTTTATGATATTTGAAGTTAAATTTTGATTCATGATTATTAGATGATTGAACTAGGTTGAGTGTTATGATACCTGTACAACTATTATGATTTTAGGGTCTTCTACACTGATAAAAGTATTGATTGAATTATGAGAAGTAAAATCTTGGTAGCATATTATAGTCACAAGTTTGGGTTATAAAAGCCATAGTAGTGAGAATGATCACATAGTTGTGCTAAAAAATAGAATAAGGAAGATAAGAAAGAAGAAGAAACAAATGATTCCGCTATCAATAAAAAATTCAAGGCAAAAGATAAAAGTACAAGCTTGAAAAGAAAAATGAGAGAGAGAAGAAAAAGAGATGATCATGAATCTTCATTACTAAAACCAAGTGGTCAACCATTTTAACTTTATGATTACCTAATATGTTCAAACACTAATAGCTTCTTATAATTGCATTAATGCAAAAAGGTGTGGAAGCCTCTAAGTCATGTGATGTGTAAAGGTGTGATACAGCTCCTGATGTAACTCTACATCTGATATTGTACTCCTGTTTCAATTTTTGCCTCATTTATTATAATGACACATGCCTCATAAACATGATGATCTTGTTCATAAGCCACCATCTTTCTCGGGGACGAGCAAGAGTCTAGCTTGGGGGAGTTGATGAGTCTAAAATTGGAGCATTTGTACTTATTGTTTTTGCATAAGTAGAGTAGGATTTTTAGTATTTTACTGCGTTTGCACGCATCTTTTGTCTTTGTTTCAACAGGATCCCAATTTACTAAGTCTCTTGTAAACATATCAATTGAGACTATCATATTATACTGTAATATGATATTTTTAAGTGACAAAAGTCATCATATTGATTTATTTTCACACCTGGAGGAATTTCTTGCGCCCAAGAGGTTACAGGCCACGTAACGACCAGTGGTACGGGCGGAGCCCGCCCGTATCGTCTGCCCATACGACCCTATATCATGACCATCTCGTCAAATACTTCCACCTCGCGAAGATGGATCTGGAGATCCGACATTCACAAAAGCCTACAGCCACAAAAAACCACACCAGAAAGGGATCTGAAGGAGGAACTTGGAGAAGGGAAAATCCTTGCTGCTTCACGGATCATTGGAGGACAATGCATCATCCCCTACATCATCAACTCCTGTATCACCATCACCATCTCTATCCCCATCTTCCATTCATTAGATCTTGTTATAATTCCATATTCAATTGTGGTTTGCACTAGATTCATTCCATTACCTTTATCCATCCATTTGATTATGATGATGTTGTTGATTTCTTCCATGTGTGAGTAATTCCCTTCGTTCTTGGGGAGATGGAGAAACCCTAGCATTATTATGAAATGAAATAAAGATGATATATTACTTGCTTCTATGATCCATTGATCTATGATGTGTGTTTGATCTCTCCCTTTAGATGGTATGTGCAGTCGGTCACATATCATTTGCCTTCGGGCCTGGATAAGAGGGTGAAACCCTTTGGACGTGTTTGGAAGCGTGCCCAAAGCTATTGTGACTAGAAGCGCGGCTCGCAACCTGCACGGTCGAAGGGGGAACAAGGAGATATTCACTAAGCTTGTATTTACAAGAAAGTGAGTGGAAGCTCTGTAGCATTTCTAATATTATATGTGGATGACATATTATTGATTGGAAATGATATAGAACTTTTAAAAAGCGTAAAGGATTACTTAAATAATAAGTTTTCAATGAAAGACCTTGGTGAAGCTGCATATATATTAGGCATCAAGATCTATAGAGATAGATCAAGACGCTTAATTGGATTGTCACAAAGTACATATCTTGACAAGATTTTGTAAAAGTTCAAAATGGACGAAAGTAAGAAAGGGTTCTTACCTATGTTTCAAGGTGATGAGTCCAAAATTGGAGCATTTTTACTTATTGTTTTTGCATCAGTAGAGTAGGGTTTTCAGTATTTTACCGCGTTTGCACGCATCTTTTGTCCTTGTTTCAACAGGATCCAAATTTACTAAGTCTATTGTGAACATATCAATTGAGACTATCATATTGTATTGTAATATGATATTTTTAAGTGATAAAATTCATTATATTGATTTATCTTCGCACCTGGAGGAATTGCTTGCGCCCAAGAGGTTACATGCCACGTAACAACCAGTGGTAGGGGCAGAGCCTGCCCATACCGTCCGCCCGTACGACCCTGCATCGTGACCACCTCGTCAAATACTTCCACCTCGCAAAGACAGGTCTAGAGATCCGACATTCACAGAAGCCTCTAGCCACGAAAAACCACACCAGAAAGGGATCTAAAGGAGAAACTTGGATAAGGGCAAATAATTGCTGCTTCACGGATCATTGCAGGACAACGCATCATCCCCTACATCATCAACCGCTGCATCACCATCACCATCTCTACCCCCACCTTCCACTGATTAGATCTTGTTGTAATTCTAGATTCAATTGTGATTTGCACTAGATTCATTCCATTATATTTATCCATCCATTTTATTACGATGATATTGCTGATTACTTCCATGTGTGAGTAGTTCCCTTCATTCTTGGGGAGATGGAGAAACCCTAGCATTATTATGAAATGAAATGAAGATGATCTATTACTTGTGTCTATGATCCATTGATCTAAGATGTGTGTTTGATCTCTCCCTTTAGATGGTATGTGTAGTCGGCCGCATATCATTTGCCTTCGGGCCTAAATAAGAGGTTGAAACCCTTTGGACATGTTTGGAAGCATGCCCGAAGCTATTGTGACTAGAAGCGCGGCTAGCAACCTACACGGTCGAAGGGGGAACAAGGAGAGATTCACTAAGATAATTACGATATCCACGGGGATACCCTTAATTGCGGTGGTCTATATGGGTGACTGCTCTTAGACATTGTGGTGGTTATTTAGAGATGACCTCATTATTGGCTCAACAAAGTGGCGTCCTACGAGCCTTGTAGTGAACATCTTATTACGGAACTCTCTCCACACATATCATGACATAAGTAATGGGTTATCCTAATTATGATTAATTACAACATGCTAGAGGTGTATCCTACATCCCCAAGAATGTCTTAGCCCTATTGAGTTCAACCACCATTCCAAACGCTCTTGTTACTTTCTTTCTTTTTTACTTACTTTAATTACTTTCCTACATTCAAACAAAAACCTTTCAAACACCCTTTACTTGAAATCAAAGGCATCTTAAAGGTATCCTTTGGTAGGTAGTGATGAGGGGCATAAAGACCCTCACCAACTAGCTCTCTGTGGGTTTTATGCTCTTATTTTGAGACTAGCTACAATTGATCTATGCACTTGCAGTCATCATAAGGTACAACTTTGAGTAAGACTCAGAGTCCAGCTTCAGCAACAGATAGAGAAATAAAGGACCATGTCCCCTATGCCTTAGCCATAGGTTTTGTTATGTATGGTATGCTACGTACAAGACCAGATGTGGCACATGTTGTTAGTTTGACTAGAAGGTACCAATCTGATCCAGGTTTGGAACACTGGAGGGCGGTTAAGAATGTCTTTAAGTACTTGAGAAGGACCAAAGACACATTTCTCGTATATGGCGGTGAAGAAGAGCTCATCTCAAGGTGTTATGTAGATGCTAGCTTCAACACCGATCCGGATGACTCTAAGTCAAAATCCGGGTGTGTGTGCATTAGTGAGTTGGAGGAGCTCCAAGCAACCAATGATAGCAAGATCTACAATGGAGGCAGAATATATGTCTGCTTTAGAAGAAGTGGCGGGAGCAGTTTGGATGAAGGAGTTCATCTCTGATCTGGGTGTGGTTCCAAGTGCTTTGGATCCAATGGTTATCTATTGTGACAACAATGGTACCATAGCCAATGCTAAGGAACCAAGGTTTCACAAGAATTCCAAGCATATAAAGCACCGGTTTCAACTTCATCTGGGAACATGTTCAGGATGGCGATGTAGAGATTTGCAAAGTAGACACAGATTTGAATGTTGTACCCCTGTTGACTAAAGCTTTCCCAAGGGTAAAACATGATCAGCACCAGAACTCTATGGGTGTTAGATTCATGACTATGTAAAGCTAGATTATTGACTCTAGTGCAAGTGGGATACTGAAAGGAATATGCCCGAGAGGCAATAATAAAGTAGTTATTATGCTATTCGAGGTTTATAATAGATGTTTATTTTTCATGCTATAATTGTGTTAATAGAAAACATTAATACATGTGTGATTTATAAACTAAAGAAAAGGTTCCTAGTAATAGCTCTCTTCATACTAGCTTGTTGATTAACTGATGATCAAGGTTTCCTGATCATGAACTTGTATGTTTTTAATAACAAGGTCATATCATTGGAGAATGATATGATGAACAATCACCCAAAGTAGATTTAGCAATACGATCAAGTCCTCAAGTTTATATTGTTATCTCATTCAAAGTAACTCGTGTCCTTAGACTATGAGATCACGTCAATCACTTCCACTGAAAAGGTACTTTGATTCCATCAAACATCACACCGTAACTAGGTGTTTATAAAGGTGTCGTCAGATACTTGGAAAGTGTTAGTTGAGGATCATGGATCAAGCATGGGATTTTTCCATCCACATGATGGAGAGATATACTTAGGGCCCTCTCGATGATATCACATTGACATAGCTTTCAAGCAAGTGATTTGATCACTACAATGTTATATCACGGGAACGAGAAAAAGAGTACTTGTCGGTAACGAGATTGAACTAGGTATGGATGATACCAAATGATCGGATCTGGGACAAGTAAAATATTGCGAGACAAAAGGAATTGATTACTGTGAAAAAGGTTCAGACGAGCATTGGATTTTCGTTGAGCTAGTGGGAGTCATTATGGATCTCTAGGTCCCGCTAATGATTATTGATCGGAGAAAGTCTTGATCATGTCCACATAGCTCTCGGACCCGTAGGGAGACACACTTAAGGGTAGTCGACAAATTTGAGTAGATAGGGAACACAGGAGAAGATACTGAACATCATAGGAATTGTTCTGTCAAATCTGCCGAAATGGTTTCGGCGTATTGAAACAAAGCAAGGGAATACAATGTTAATGTGCTCAAAATGAAGTGTTCATTAAATGAAGTACTCATTAAATGAAGTGTTCATTAAACTGAGTTGCATTAAACCAAGAAAATTAAAGTACTTTAATGAAAAGACCTTTGGTTTTTGAGTGGAGAATCAATGGGAGAAAGTGGAGAATCAATTTTATCAGTGGAATGTCCACCCACATGAATGAGGGAGGAGAGGGGGAACCCTCCTTGGCCGCCGGACATGGGAGGGGGCTGCCCACCCTCCCCCTATAAAAGGAGGTGGAGACTTCTCTCCCTCTCCTCTCATATGCCCTTTGGATGGCATCTTCCCCCCTTGCTAGGCTTGTCCACTTCCAAGATAAAGGTGCTTAGGCGAAGCCTTGTTCGTGATCTTCCCCTCCACCAACTCTATCATATCTTAGTGTTGTTGGAGTTCCCGTGGATCCTCTACTTACGTTGCCTGGCTAGAGCGAGGGACGTAAGTCATCGGCACACCATACATGTGACCGATTACGGAGGCGTTGCCCTCTTGTGGTGTTGATCGTCTGCACGTCCTTGAGGATGGTTGTGTTCATCTACACCAACCATGTTTGCTTGCAGGAATGTTATCCCGCTTACGATCTTCAAGGGTGAGTCCATTTGAAACCGTTACAAAGTATCTCCTTGATTCGATCTTGGTAGTTGCAACCGTATGAATTTTTTGTTTTCTATGCAATGAACCCCATCACTCACTCATGAATCACAATTGTTTTATGCATGATTGAAGTGATTTTATCATGTGGATGAGGAGGAACAGTGGAAGATGAACACGACTTTGCTTGGGGCTTGTGTGAAGTTGACACCGTAGGTGTGGTATAACCAAAAGGTCACGACCGCTAGTCACTTCTAGGCTAACAACGACGTGAGGGTAAAGAAGGACGACTTTGTCAGTAAGAAGCCTAATCCTGAGTAATCGATGACGCTGGATGAGTACATGTCGGTGAGTAAAATGTCAATGAGATTCTGCATTTCTTCTCAGTTGCCATTGCATTATCTTGAGTTGAGTATTGCATTTTAAGGTTGTCCCCATGTGGGCTGAGCCGCATCGAGATGCATGGGAGGAGGTGGTTAGGACGAGGTGTCTCATAGAAGACGAAGAGTTTGCAGCCGTGTCGAGGCAGAACATGGAGAACTAAGGCGAGGGTGGAACACATTGCGTGTGAAACCATAACTTTGAACGCTTCAAGGGGAAGATGGTATGTATATACATGGAACGGCCTGCATTTATTTCCCGTCATGTTCCTACTTGATACGCATAACATTTCTTTTTGCAATGCAGGTGGCCGAGGCACTACACAGGGAGGTGATTCATGACGTCACTGTCTATGAGAAGATGTGGCTCAGGAAGCCCGATCTCTCGGAACCTCATCCCTCGCTCCCCGTGTTCTTCGGCAATAACAAGAACGACTTGTAGTCCTACAACATGATGGTGAAGGCTCGTCACCCGCATGTGGACGACCCCATTCAATTGGAGACCGACGAGGAGTCGTTGGTCCCGTTGGGGTACGGATTGCAGCATGGACGCATCAAGATTCTTAATAAAAAGGTCAAGCCTACCCTCACCACGACCTTCACGCATCTCAAGGCTACCCACTCCCCCGACGGCCCCCCTATCCTGCATCGTAGCTAGTCTTGTGACGAGTGCATAATGCATCATGTTTTATATTATTATTTTTTGCACTGTAGTTGTAGGATCTTGGTATTTTATGGCATTCGTGCACACATTTTGTGTCTATTTTCACCAAGATCGGGACAAATGATGGATACAATGGACACACTTCTTGGAGCAATTGTATTGGGGAGAAAAGGAGTCAAAAACAACGTAAATCATTTATTTGGGAAATATCAATAACACCAGAAGAAAACCCGAAGCGATCGAGGCATTCAAAAGGTTTAACGACCAACTATACGGCGGGAATAATTTTCTGGCCGTATAGTTCCCGTCGTATAATTGGCGCCGCCATCGCCTCCTCAAATAGTTTCACCCCGTGCAACTGGATCACAGAGACGACATACAGAATAACTAGAAATCACCGAAACCTCACCTCCGGAAGGCATATGGAGGGGGAACTCATTCACCGGGGATCCATCTTAGCCCTGCACAGATCCGAGAGGATAAGGCATCGATCTTCATCATCAACCACTACATCACCACCATCTCCATCCATCCCATCTACATCTTGTCTACATCTTGTCTAGATCTTGTTTTAATTTCCGTACTCATTGTGGATTTATACAAGTACTACTCATCTATGATAGATTCCATTGTTATTGCCATGATGTTGATTGCCTGCATGTCTGAGTAGATCATTAGTTCTTGGGGAGATGGAGAAACCCTAGTATGAGATTGAAATAAGATAAAGTTTATTATGATATTCATCGTTGTGACCATGTGTTAGATTGTCTTCATCTTTTTGTTGGGAGAAGTCGACCTCTCAATATTTTCCTCTTGTGGGGACTTGATGGAGGGAACTACTTGTTGGTAGACGGAGGTGTGTTAGCACTTACAATGACTATAAAGCAGGTGGCACCCCTTGCATATCAACTTGGGAACTGTGGAAACTCACGGAACACTATCCATGCCATGGGATACGTCCTACGGGATTAAGTCCCTTAATAGCGTAGTAATTCGATTGATGTCGGTTGCTATCTACTATGGTTATGAGGATGATGTGAGTAGTGGTTGCTACCTATTTGTCCAAATGCGGAGTTCCTCCCACACATACATAGTTGAGAATGTTCATGATAATAGTCTTTACTTTAGCTCTTTATAATGCTCGAGGTGTAATCGCTACTCCCTGAGAACGCCTTTTTCCCTATTGCAGTTCCAATCTCTTTTACATACGCGATACTTACTTTCTGTGTTTAGTTGTTTTACTTTACTTATTGTTCTCTTATACCAAAAACACCTTTTTACACAATACTCGCATTTTATCTTGTTACTTAGAACTTTATTTAGCATTTCTATTGTACTATTTAATTCAAGAGTTATTAGACTTCAGACTTCGGCTCCCTATGGGATCTATATCTTTATTTCGAAACTAGCTACAAATAATCTGTGCACTTGCAGTTATCAAGCTATTTTCTGGCACCGTTGCCGGGGAGCTAAGAGATGTAGGTATTTTAGTTTTTGCTTATTTATTTTTATCTTGCTAAGTTTTGTTTTGAGTTATAGGTTTCCACCAACATGATGGAGTTTGAGCATATGGCTAGTGCTAACCCACTCAGCCACTTTGGGAAGCCCTATGATATTAATAAAAGAGACAACTCCAACAAGAACACAAGCGGATTTGAAATAAATCCTCTACTACTTGGTATTCTACACAAGAAGCAATTTACTAGAGATGAAGAAGATCCTAATCCATATGAGCATATTGCATGTTTCAAAGATATATGTGGCACTTTCCAATTACCGGGATATACTGCTAATGAGGTAAGGGTTAAACTTTTTAGTCAAACTTTGACTAGTACAGCTCTCTCATGGTATAGATCTCTACCCCAGAAGCCACTACTACTTGGGATAATTTAGCCAGTGAGTTTCTAGCAAAATATTATCCATTATCGAAATCTTTTGGAATCAGGTGTCTTATAATGACTTGGAGGAACCATCCTAATGAAGAACTAGTAAGAGCTTATATCAGATTTAAAGATTTACTTAATCAATATCCTCATCATGATTTGCTTGAATGGTATTTATTGCATATCTTTTATGGCGGTTTAATTGAACCTAATAAAATTGAACTAGACTCTTTCGCGAGAGGAGCTTTTATGAATCTTCCTATAACTAAAGCTTGGGATTTACTTAATAGAATTCACGATCATAGAGTTTCATGGAATTTTGGTCTAGGAAGCGAAGGAGGCATAAAAATAGATTACGATTGTATTCATGACTAGAATAAAAAGGGCCATGTTAACGAATTATCTAAAGAACTTTATTTGGATTCAGATCTTGTGTTGCATGTTGTTAAAGCTTTTACAGAACACATCAAAGCTCCAAAAGAGGGTTTGGCACTACAAGGAATCTGGCTATATATGACCCTCTATTTTCGTCACAGAATCGTCACAATAGTCCATTTATGACGATTCTATGACGATTTTGAGATCGTCGAAAGCTGGGCGTCGCTAATGAACTATAACGACGTTTTTGGCAAAATCGTCATAACTATCTATGACGATATTGGATCGTCATAACCTTTATGACGATCTAGTATCGTCACGGGATGTCCAGCCTCGCTAGGTCAGATCCAACGTGGCATATCCTACGTGGCAAAATTGTGACAAAATAGAATCGTCGTAATGTAAATTCAGCCCAGTCCATTTTAATCGTTATATGGGCTAAGCCCAGTAATTCCGATTTTGTTTTTGGGCTTTGGCCTTCTTAAGCCCATTTCTTTTTTATTTTCAGCATTTTCTAATTAGGTCTAGAAGTGTATGGGCCATGGCTTTTTTACAGAACTATTTGATTCAGTATAATTCGTTCTGGCCTTTTAACGATGCAATAGTATTTGGGCCTTGGCCTCTTTAGATTCAGTACTACACATCCAAGATTACACAGATCAAGCCCGTATGTTATTTACCAATATTACAAACGGGAGAGGGAAAATAATAAAATTCATCAAATAACACTAAACTAGTCTATGACGATCTTTATATCTTCTATTACAACACAGGTATGCCTACTGTACAGGAGCTACAGTTTGCTACAATATGCTCGACAGCTTCAATCCAAATATTCAATGTGCTGCATTTTTTGTTTCATGGCTCCACACTTGAAATTTCTCAACTTTCTTAGGCCTAGATCTCCTATAAAAGAGAAAGAAGCACAACATTTTTAGTCCATATAAAAGGGAATAACTAACATACAGAAAATTAACTTGGTAATTCACTTATCCAAACATACTTCTAGTATTCTACAAATATCTACTTTTCCTAAAACAGATGGAATCAAACTGTTAAAAAAGCACCATTCATTGCGTTAAAATGTCTATTCACAGTAGGCTTCTACAGCATTTAGGTTCATGTTAACCAACTGTGAACAAGCAAAGTTTACAGAGTTTACTCCCGGTTCTCCAAAAATACTATTCTGGTTGTTTTGGCTAAAACTTAATTTCTTGCATCATAAAAATGACATATAACTTAGAATATTCATGCTGGAAAAATATTTACTATGAAGTGCATACATGTATGCTACAAGAACATTAATTATCATCCAAGAGTAAATACTTAACCACCTGGACAAAACTACACAGGTGCAAGAATGCATAAATACAAGTTACGAAGCTTTGGGTGGTCAAGACAAATAAAAACACTCACAAAAGAACTGAATATTGCACTCACCTCGTAGAGCTCGATTTCTTCAGTTGGGGAAATCCAACCATTTCATTTAATGTTGTCAGGTTATCAGATGGCTTTCCCAAAGCGTTTACAAAAATCCTACCAATAAAACTATATAACAAAATGATGTCAGTACAATGGCAGATGTTTAAAAGAACAGGAAGTGATGCGAGTTCAAGTTTAGAAGTCAGTAGTAATATCCAAGACTGAATACACAAATAAGAAAAATACTTCGCTCGAAGGTTGAGGCTCTAGTGAGCTAGGCTATTCTGATGCTACTGATCAGGAGCACGTCATGCATAAACTATAGTACAGTAATTTCCATTTTACATAGATTATTATGACTTATCACTTACATCATGCATAAACTCAAAAAGAAATCAGCGAGCAGATACACGAAGAAGATATGACTTATCACTACTACATGAACTTCTCCAGCAACCCCTTCTTTCCCTTGGTAGCAACCGCCACTGTCGTGCCACAAGCCATCTCAGAAAATCAATAAAATATAAAAAATAAGCACAATTGGAGGCAGAAGAGACATTCAGACTAGACATGCTTGAATAATTAACTACAATGTAGAACAAAACAGAACAGAACAATAGACCATGGTAAAAATGAGATAAACACGAACAATGTATGATCATATGCAAACTGAATGAATGGTAAAATTAATTAGATTTGGTGCCGGTAGTACATCTGTTCTAGATGTACTCAAAGCACAAACTACATATTCAGATGGATCGGTCACATGCATAGCCTAATTTTGAAATGCTCCAGTAATCTTGGGGAAAACAATTCCTTGCAATCATAAACTTGTTTCCTTGAAAACATTTGGAACTACATGAAATTTTTATTAAAAAGGAACCTTTCATGTGTTATTCCTCCCCTCAAATGCTTAAGTCTGGTGCCTGTAACTCCTCCATATTGAATCCTCTTTGCTCCTTTTATCCATGATTCTCCATAGAACCTACACACAAGTCAAAGACAATAAAATCCTAATAAAACTACTAGTTGTGCAAAGCCCATGTGATAATGAATGAGAACTAGTAATCATACATAATAGGCATAGTTATAGATAGATGTAGCATGTAATGAGTGACAATATAAATAATTTATATACTTAAATATGCATCAATTTTGGACTCATAAACTTCCCCAAGCTAGACTCTTGCTCGTCCCGAGCAATAAAGTGGCTTATGGACAAGGTCATTGTGTTCATGAGGCACGAGTCAATAAGATAAATGAGGCAAAAATTGAAACAAAAGTATAATACCGGATGTAGAAGATCAATGCATTGCATCCTTATTTTCCCTACAAGCTCAAAGTAATAAAGAACATATCCATACAAGGCAACACAAGCTTAGTTATGTCAATCCATAAAAGATCAATTAAAAGTTCAATGATCCATGTTAAAAAGTGAATCTAGCTTGAAAGCAAACTTGTGACCCTCTTATTGAGCCTTTTAATAAGTTTTGTATCTCTTTACTTTTGTAGAGTAAGGGATTCAATGAGAATATGAATTTACTCATGGTTGGCATTCATATGTGTTCAGCACTTAATACATTTGTAAAGCTCATCAAAGTTAGAGAGATGACAAGAACACTATACAAGCTTCGGTAAATCAAGACAATCAAAGTAGAGTTTAATATAAGTATAAATAACTAGAAGTGTAACAATCAATCCAATTCTTCTAGTTAACTCTCAGCTTTCAAAAGAACACTGGGATGTTTTAATAGCAAAGTTGAGTAAGAGATTTCATGTCCTAAGTAGCATAACAGTGAAGTGTCTTATTGACACCCACATCAATAAATCAAGTCTATCTAAAATACTTCTAATCCAATCATTGTCTTCCAGGAAAATTCCTAAAGTAGTATGAGACAATGCCAAGGACTTGTTATGTGGATCCTCATAGATATTTTTTTTCTTTTATTTTTCAAGGATCGCTGATTGTTTCGTTTGAAAGTGTTTGCACAACCTTTAAGAATACAAATACTTTTACCCATACATTGACACGGATGCCACTCATGTCATCAACTCATAGCCGAAATCCGGGGTTATACCATAGATCGTTCAAAAGCTAGTGGAGTTGTTGGCATCCCAAAGGTGTGCATTAGAGACATAGAACAAAGTTCTCTCACTTATTTCTCTTTCTCTTTTTTTTGAGCTAGTATCGCGGTTTGATCCACAAGGTTAGCTTTGGCATGCATCACAACTACTAGACTTTATTTCAATCAAACAACTCCTTTCATGAGTGTCGTCGAGACTATCAAAATATTTATGGGGTTAAGTATTGATGGAGCTGAGTTCTTGCACCAAAACAAGGTTATTGCAGTACTTGTAGCAGCAAATATTTAAGAGTTTATTCTGATGGGAGCTCGGCGAACATGGCCCTCGCAGCCACGTTGTAAATGCGACCACATATGCACCCAAACCGTGGTTTGGAAATAGCCTATTCTATAAGTTGCTAGGATAATTGAATTTAAGATGTTTTGTAATAACTACTACTAAGACTGGAAAGAAAACTAGAACGAAAGTAAAACTGAAAAGAGGTGAATGCAATGAGATGAAATATTAATGCTATGATTCCTCAAGTAATGTTGTGTATACTGGTGTGCATGATAAGTTCTTATGGAATAGCTGTTAACTATAATTGTGGCGGTCCCTCATATACCATTGTCTCCCACCGTTGGTAAGTAGGAACTATACAACTCAATTGTCCACACCCTCTCCGGACATGGGTCATCCGTAAGAGAATAGTGTATTAAGATAACAAGACCAATCAAGATAAACCAGAGCAAAGGCATTAAGTTCTATGGACAACCGTACTCCTAAGAAAGTGTGCTAGTCACAAGATATCCCATATGTCACTTTGGGGTCAAGCAATTCGCAACACTATACCTATTTATATCATGAGTGATCTTGAGGAAATTTAATCTTAATGAGGGGTGCATCCTAAGATGCTATTGCCTCCGCAAATCACTTATAGAAAATAGCCAATTAGTTCTACCACGGACTTGTCAGGCCCATGGAACGAGTAGAGACTAATGATAAATTTTGTGACACTCCGTGAATCCCTAGTAAACTCCTCAACAATGGATTGGACATCTCCAATCACTAGAATAATATCATGAATAGAACAATGTAAAGAGAAAGCACAAACATATTAATTAACAAGAACACACCACATTTCAATTACTCAAATCATCATAACATTAATAAAAGGGGGTTCAAGACATGTTACAACCCATCAAGAAGATCATGATGGGGAAGGATGAAGGGTAGCGGCGATGGAGATGGTGATGATGGCGCGGTGATGGTGGCGTTGGCGTGGTGATGGTGGCGTCCTCCTTCTCCTCCTCTTCTTTCTTGGATGGCTTGATGGTGTTGATGGAGATCTAGATCTTGGTGGAGCTGTAGAGGCTATGGAGGAGGCACGACGGCAGGGCACCACCATGGAGGCAGTAGATGGGATCTAGATCTTGTATATGGTTGATGGATGCTTCCTCTTGGGTCCTCCCTCCTTTATATAGGCCTTGGGGTGCCCTAGGGTTCGCCCAATACCGTCATATGACTTAGGGAAGGTTCTGGAGCTTTTCTAGGGCGAAATCTCGTCGTTTCCGACGTTTTTGGCAACTATAGGGCAGAGCTATACGACCAAAAATATAGCTCCAGCCTTATAGTTGCTCGTTAAATTCTCGGCATGCTTTAGTATTTTGGCCGCCATTTTTTTATACGAACTCTTTTTTGGGTGTTCTTGGGCTCGTTGAGTTTGTATCATCGAGGGCTACAACCCTATGGTCTTGGATCTTTATTTTGAGAAGTTGGAAAAATTGACTTTTCCAACCTCTCAAATGGCTAAGTCTGGTCCCTGCAGCTCCTCCATACTATGCTCTCTTTGTTCCTTTTGCCTTTGTTTTGTCCATAATCATCATCAACACATACACACATGTCAAAGACAATGAAGAGGGATAAATTTCTACCTAAACTACTTAATGTGCAAGGCTCATATTGAATTTAACAAAAACAAGTAATCATGCATATTAAGCATAGCAATAGTTAGAT
Organism: Avena sativa; assembly: GCA_916181665.1. Lineage (NCBI taxonomy): Eukaryota > Viridiplantae > Streptophyta > Magnoliopsida > Poales > Poaceae > Avena > Avena sativa. Next base: position 186,252,809 of record OV702287.1, on the reverse strand, counting down.
GGAGCATGATATGATAGGCAAATGACACAATTTATATTGCTAAAAAGTGTTGTATATCACCGCCATCAGCTTCCCCAAGCTAGATCTTGCTCGTCCTCGAGCACAGGGATCGATAACTTAATGGATGTGATCTTGCTTATCATTGGAAATCAATGTACCGTATCCTTGGTTTTCCTGCAAGCTCAAAGCAAGAGAGCACATAATCATACAAGGCAATATAAGCTCGGTTATATTATTCCAAACCACTAGAGGTCAAAAACTTCTATGCCCCATGTCAAAGTTAAATATAGCTTGCAAGTAAACTTGTGATTCGTCTATACGCACTTTATTGTATTTTCGTATTTATTTATTTTGAAAGGAATGCGGTAAGGGAAGCCCCTACAGCGAGTTTTTTTTAATAATAAGACCCCAAATCTGCGTCCGTGAAGACTTGAACCTGGGTGGCCGGGTATTTTCGTATTTTTATTTGTATAAGGCAAAGCTGAACACGGTTAGTTGTCAATCATAAATAGAAATAGAGTTTTCCAATGCTGCCCACTCATGCCATCTATTAAAGTCTCTCAAGGGAAAACTTTGATTGTTGAGTTCATAGAAAATATATTTCTTAGTAACGAGACCATGCCAAAAGAGTGGTATATGTTCAATCGAGACTGTGCGGGCTAGGAAGGACACTCGTGACCATTACCAAGGTTTCCCTTTTCGGTATAATGATTTCTCATAATGGTTAGAGGAGTATTCCTACGTTTGCTTTTAACGCAGGCCCATGAGAATACTAATGCATACCCAAATATAGCATTTTTTTACATATGTTAGGCAAATCATAGCCAAACTCCAAGAGTTTCCTCTTTTTGGATTGTTTAAAGGCCAGCGAAGTTGTTAGCATCCCATGTTGTGCGACAGTGGCGCAAGACATACATAAAGCAATATCTCACGTTGATTTCCAAGAAAAAAATTTGGCATATGTAATCTCGAAACTTTGAAACAACATTTTCTTATTTGACAACTCACTCAGTAAGCATCTATTAAGACCATCATTTCCAGCACTATGGGGTCATGCTACTCCATAACCATTCACTTAAGACAATTCTGAACAGTGACAACTAGCAAGTTTTGAAGAACTTCGCTATTATATTTTTTCTTTTCAAAATGTCGAGAACATGGTAATGTATATTTAGAGGATCACAATATTTTTCACAAGCTAGATAAAAGTTGAACAAGGTGCATCAAAGCTATGGCTTGTCTCCTATGGGGCCTAACATGAGCAAGTATATCCCTTATATAAATATGAACAAAAACTCACCTAAGCAAGCATTCAAAAATAGAGGGATACACAATAGCATGAAAACTTTTTAAGATAAAGAACTTTGCACAAGACTCTACGCATGCAAAATAACCTCCTCAGGCTAAACTTGAGAAGATCATGAAAACAAAAGAGAAAATGCAGTTATAAAAAGAGAGTATAAGAAGTGGTTACCTCCCCAAGCTTAAGTTAAAGCAAGGGTGACACACTTTACCGTTGAGGTGCTTTTAACCTCTACTTTGATGGACAAAGAACCTTTGCTTCAATGAATGTTTCGTGATCCGGTGTATGCCTTGCTTAAGAACCTGGTAGGAACAAGACTAGAAAGAAGACAAAATATTTTGTGTTTTTGAAGACACAGGTTTAGCTCACAAGTGATAAAAATACAAGTCCCACTGAGTCGGTTCATCAACCTAAGCACCACGCCTAAGTCAACATACTAGTTCTAGAAGAGGCCTCTCCTAGATTGTGATGAGGTGCAACTGAAACAAGATACGAGACACGAGTGTGCAGTCCCTATGTGATTATTTAAAAGAGGTTTAAGTTGTAAGGTTTTACTAGACACTAATTGTTGAAACGTTGAATTGAAGCAACCAAGTGGCTCATGCGAGTGTTTGCACAGTTGGCACTACCGTACACGTCGTCACACAAGGTTCAAGTCCCTGCGAAAATAGCACACAAAATAAAAGACAATAGTTCGTTGTACGAATGAAGTTCGTTCACCCAACTAATGAAAGAAAACAAAAAGAAAACATGAACTACTAAAGAGAATTACAACTTAAGGAATTTCTGAGATAAAACTTTATTGTTTACATATGCTTGGCTTCTCTAAAACATGGGAGAAGATCCCAGGTGGTGTTTCAAGGCTTCTATAAGAAGAAGGAAGAAGAAAGAATGAAATTTTGAGCAATGGCTACCTTCCAGTTGGCGTTTGAGGGGTTTCCCAACTATACATATGCAACTATATGTCCGGAACAATGCGTTCACGCTGTATAGTTGGCCTTCTGTCAAAATTTTAGGGTTTCCTCCTGGCGGCGCAGCTTTATGGGCGCAACTATACGGCCGGAACAAAATGTTCCCGCTGTATAGTTAGTCGTCAAACTGTTGATACGTCCATTTTGCATCAATATTCTATGTCATAATTCACTGTTATTCATTGATATATTTCATATTGAGAGGTGATACTTATGTTATTTCATCTGTTTTTGCATGGTTGATGACTTTTGGACCATGGACCGCTGCAGTCAGGATTCTAATGGAAAAGGTGTTGTTTGGAGGAAAAATTCACGAAGATTAGAAAATCCGGGAAAATATAAGTAAAATCCTATTTTTCCAGAAAACGAAGGAAGCCAGAAGGGGGGATGGAGATGGGCCACAGGGGGCCCACACCACCCCCTGGCGCGGGCCAGCCTAGGCCGCGCCACCAGGTGGTGTGGCCGCCCTGGTCCACCCCTGGCACTCCCCTCTGGCGTATATTATCCTCCCGAAACCCTAAGACACAGGGAGCAACCACAGAAAGATTCCGCCGCCTCTACGGGGCGGAAAACACCGAGAGAGAAACATCTCTCCGGCAGACAGATTTCTGCCAGGGGAATTCCTTCCCGGAGAGGGGAGATCGTCGCCATCAACACCACCATCAAGCTAGACTTCATCGGGATCATCATCATCACCACCACCACCACCATGACCATCAGCACCCTCATCACCATCTCCATATTGCTGTAACAATTGTGTTGAATCTTGCATAGTTCATAGGGGAAACTTTCCCGGTGTTGATTACTCTTTGTAGTTGATGCTATTGAGTGAACTGTTGAATTATTGTTTATGTTCAGATTGTTATACATCATCATTCCATCTCTGATCATGATCCATATGATGTCTTGTGAGTAGTTCATTTTGTTCTTGAGGACATGGGAGAAGTCATGTTGTTAGTAGTGGAGTTGTGTTGAGAAAGATTCAGTAGTTTGATATTTAAGTTGTGGTGTACTTCTTCTAGTGGTGTCATGTGAACGTCGACTACATGACACTTCACCTATATGGGCCTAGGGGAATGCATTGTGTATTTGGCTACTAATCGTAGGGGTTGCCGGAGTGACAGAAACCTGAACCCCGTTAGGAAACCATTGCACAAGGGACGTAAGGGTCTTAGAGTTTAAAGTTGTGGTTAGGTTTCTACCTTAATTACTTTCTTGTACTTATGGATGTTTTAAAGGGGTATAATAACAAGTATGTATTAGTCCTAGGAAGGTCGGTGCATTAGCACAGGTTCACCCACACAACACTTAGCAAGCTAGAGAAGATTAATCAACTATATGAAGCGAAAGCACTTGACAGTCTTCCCATGTGTCGTCGAGAACGTTTGGTCATTTTAAGTAATACAACCGGCTTGTCCTTTGCTGCATAAAGGATTGGGCCACTTGCTGCATTTATTCCTACTGTCTTTTATTTACTCATACTTCGTTCACTTGCTTCATCAAAAACCCCTAAAAATCCGTTTGCTAAGTATTTGTAGAGAATTCCTGATCCATACCACTAGCCAGCACCTTCTACTCCTCGTTGGGTTCGACACTCTTACTTATAGAAAATACTGCGATACACCCCCTATACTTGTGGGTCATCAAGACTATTTTCTGGCACCGTTGTCGGGGAGTGAAGCGCTATTGGAGAGTGGAACTGGTAAATGAAACTTCTACTATGAGTATTGTTTACTTCTGCCAGTTGCTTTATTTTCGTTATGGATAATTCGCTGAGTTTCTTATTTGGTAATGCTACTACCACTTCTAAGGTAGTAGATAAGCTACCACCTGCTGAGAATGATGTTTTTAAAATACCTACAAGAATTATTGATCGTGTTATGGATAACTACTATGTTGGGGATGGAACTGTCCATCTCGGTGATCATTTACTCTTTATACATGAATTATGCGGGTTGTTCAAGTGTGCAGGTATTACTACAGATCAAGTTAATAAGAAGTTATTCTCATTATCACTGAAAGGAAGAGCTGAGGACTGGTATAAGCTGCTGAAGAATGGTCAAGCTCTGGAATGGGAGGAAATAGTACCTCTCTTCTATTCAAAGTTCTATCCTCCTAGTGAGATTCATAAAGATCGGAATCAAATATATAACTTTTGGCCTCTTGATGGAGAGAGTACAACTCAAGCTTGGGGGAGATTGAAGTTACTAATGCTCAAATGTCCCATTCATGAGCTCCCAAACAATATTATTATCAATAACTTTTATGCAAGGCTTTCTCTACATGATAAGGATTTATTGGATGCTTCTTGTGCTGGATCATTCACTCGCATGGAAGAAGAAGCTAAATGGGATCTTCTGGACCGTCTTCAAGACAATGCTGAAGCTTGGGAGAATGAAAAGGTAGAAAGTCAGGTATAAATTATGATTATGAATGCATTGAATCTTTTATGGGAACTGATGACTTTCAAAATATTAAAAATGCTTATGGTCTAGACTCTCAAGCTATTGCTTCTTATTTTAAGGCTTTTGCTTCCTACATTTAAGTGCCTAAAAAGAAGTGGAATAAGTATCATGAACCTTATAAAGATGTTGCTAAGAGTGTTCCTGCAAGAAATACTGAAGTTTATACTGCTAATCATGTTTTACCTAAACCTTACACTGAGAAAATGCCTTTCCTAGTTAAGATAAAGGAACATTCTATGATAGCTAGTATGGTTAATGAAAGTGCAAATAAAGCTGTTGAACCTGATAAACAAATGGTTGATGAACCTATAATAGCAAATGTGAAAGACTTTGTTACTAAATATGAAAAATAGGGACACACTATCCTTTGTAAGGATACCTCTAATATTGTTTCACATAGTAGTGTTATGATAGCTAGTATTCCTGTGTTTTCTGTTGGAATAAGTGATCATTGATACAACGGTCTTGTGATAGTTATATTGTTAAGTTTATGCATGATACTGAAAGTTGCTATAAGAGAGGGAAAAGAGTTCTTATGCATCTCAATAATATCAAGTTTCCTCGCTTTATGCTGAAAGTTTTTATGATGCACTTGTTTTACCTTCTTATGCAAGTAGCCTATGGTTTCAACAACTTCTTTACTTACAAAATCCCCTTGCATAGGAAGTGGGTTAGACTTAAACATGTGTACTTTTGCTTCTTAATGCTCTTTTTCACTTCAATTCATATTCCTATGTGAGCATCTTCAAAATCATGCCCATCTTAATGGCTATAAAGAAAGAGCTTTATGGGAGACAACCCAATTTGTTTTTGCTTTCAGTTTGTTTTTGTTTCCTTGAGTCTTGGAAGTTATTACTTCGGTAATAACCGCTCCTTATCCGTTTTGTTTGGTTTTTGTGTCAAGATCAACCTCTAATGAGAGAGAAGTAATATTTGGGGAAGTTGCTGTCCCGAAATAGATTTTTCTGCTTCACTGTAAAAATTCGTGAGAGATCTATGTATGTAGAATGGAGCTGTAATTTTTTGTGCTTCTGCCCCAGGTTGTTATTTAACTTTCGTTAGTTTTGCAATTTTTTATTTGAGCAACAGAAGATTTTCGAAAAAATTGATCTTTACCTGTTGGTCTGTTTTGACAGATTTTGCCACTCTTGCATTTGCTTCTTTATTCGATTTCCTTTTTGAATTATTTTTGGGTTTTCGGAAGGATTTGCTACAGTAGCTTATGTTTAGATGGTTTTCAGTTGAAAGTGGACTCAAAAGTTTTTATCACTTCACTTATACTAATGTTGCTAATGAGAACTGTGTGGAGTTTTGTGTGAAAGAAATTTCCAGGTAGTGGAGATAATGATGTAATAGAGAAGAGAAAGGTTTTATGACTCAAGTAATAAGAGTATGAACATGAAGATATTGATGTTATTCAAGTGATGACTCCGGAAGAATCTACTAGATACCAAATTCAGAGACCCGCAGAGTCTGTTTTTCAAATAGGTAACAGTTATGGTAAGAAAAGTTCTGCGAAAATACTATCCAACTATATCTTTGTAGTTTTTAGTCAGTAAGGAAAGCTACAAAGCGAAAAAGGTACGGAAATGGAGCCAGGGTGGCTCACACCACCCTGTGGCGCGGGCCCACCCCTAGCCGCGCCACCAGGTGGTGAGTCCACCCCGGACTCCGCCTCCGACTCGTTTTCTCCTAGTACCTTCCTTTTGTTATGAAACTTCGTAATATATAATCCCCCGGATCCCCCGAGGTTCATATATCGTGTTTTCGTCGTGTTTTTGTTTCGATCTGTTTCTGCCAGGAACTTATTTTGAAAGCTTAGAAGCACAATGGTGTCCGCCAAGGATAAAGGGAAGGAGCCTATGGAGGAATACCTCCAAGACCCCAAGCAAGGGCTGGTACCTTTAGTCACTTTCCCTGCATCAACGGAAGCCCTACGAGTCACTAAGGAGTTTTGCGATAAGTACCGAGACTTGAGGAGGAAGGTGGACATGCTTCAATGGGAGAATAATAGGCTTCGCAAGATGCTGGAAGATTTCCTCACGTCAACTAAGAAAATATTACCACCACCACCAAAGGAGTAATTCGTCATCAGGTTTGGAATCCCCTTGGTTTGTTCCAAGCTTGGGGGAGTGCCGCGGTATCATATCACTATCTTCTATCTTTTTGCCTTATTAGTAGAGTCATATCATGAATAGAGAAGTTATTATGTAGGATGGTTTGCATTATGGAAGTGTCCCCTCTCTCGTTAGATATGTATCCCTTGGTGTGAGTTGCCGTTATAGAATATTAATGAGAAGTTCTATCATTTACTCTTTTGCATAGCTTATATTAGTTTTCAATTCATGGTTATATGATTGATCTTGTTGTTAGTATTGGTAGCACTTTGGGATCATTGAGTTAATTTAGTTGGTTTTGGCAAACCTGGCTCGGTCAGTAGCAACACTATTTTTGAGAGTTGAAAGAAAAGATAAAAGTACTCTAAAGAAATATAATTTCATCATCTCTCTTTCTTGATTTTCTCATAAGTCTAGTATTCTCTAGTTAAGATCTTTTGTACTTCCAAGGAAGATTGCATGTTTGTTTTTATCACTTGTATGTTTGTTTGTTTCCTTCAACTCTTATACTTGCTGCCCAACCTTGCTAGCCAAAAACCTGTACTGAGAGGGAATTCTTCTCGTGCATCCACCTCCTTAAACCAAAACCCATGCCATTTGTGTCCACCATACCTACCTATTAGCATTATTGCTATTCCAAGTAAATTCTTGTTTTATCTACCTCCCAAATTGAACTTGTTATGTGAAAATTAGTGATTAAAGCTCTCACGAACTTGATGGCATACTTTACTTTCTTGCACTTAATAAACTTGAACCATTGTGCTCACCTATGTTGCGTATATGCTTGCGCTTTGTAAGTTGTGAACTAGCATAACCATGCTGTCATGGGGAACGCTTTGAACATTGCACTGGTACTTTGTACCTAGTTGATATCATGTTCTTTTGTCTATGGATGTCGTCGGTGTGAAATAAAAGGGGAGCTTGTAAGTCCATGGAGTTATGAATGTGTGTTAGAGAAACGCCTGGGCCGCTGGTCTAATCCATGCTGACATGGTGGAAACCTACAGCGTAACCATAACGAGCATCTATGAAGCATTCTTCTTATAAAAAAAGAGTCCAATATTGAGAAAAAAGAGAAAAAGAAAAAAGAGATTATGAAAAGAGGAAAGAGAGAAAAAGCACCATATTCTCATGGTAAATAAGAAGATTGTTGAGATGCTTGTTGTCTGCTTGCCTTGTCATTTTGATATGGGGATTCTTCCATATCATCGGGCAAGGGGTACCCCGTTGGCGGTTCTCTATGATACACATATGCTTACGATGACAAGAACTTACCGGTGAATAAACTTGAGTAGCATGAGGAGCGGCCCTCGTATTCAAGGGACATGAGATTCTCAATTTACAACTTGTCAATGCATATCCTCATATTTGATCACTTTAACCTTAATCACCTAAAGATGACTATGATAGGGGCAATGAGAGCTGAAAGCTAATAAGTATCATAATTTTTGGGAGCTCTTTATGAGACTTGTAATCCCTTCTTCCCTCTGCGAAGGGCCTTTCTTTTACTTTGTAGTTGAGTCAGTAAACCTACTCCCTTCTATCTCAGCAAGTATTTTGAGTTGTTGTGTTTCATTCATTCATATGATGATTTATTCACTCATGTCGCTTATGTTCCTTGTTTTGCACATTGCTCTTATCTTGATGTTTACTACTTTGAAAGCTATCATTGAAAACCAGTTATTTGTGAACTCTAGCAAATTATCAACTATTATTCGACCAAGAGCTAAGTTTGCCATTACCAATTATGATTTACTTTATGTATCTTTATTGTGTTTCCTTTACCCATTGAAAGTTGGGTTATATAATAGTGAGTTGTCTTCTATTATGATCTATGTATTGATGAATGTGATGTTTCTTGTCTGTGTTATTTTATCGACTCTTCACTCAATAAACCTGAGGCCATGTTTATTGAGCTTAGTTTTGCTTGGGGATAAGCGAAGTCTAAGCTTGGGGGGAGTTGATACGTCCATTTTGCATCACTATTCTATGTCATAATTCACTGTTATTCATTGATATATTTCGTATTGAGAGGTGATACTTATGTTATTTCATCTGTTTTTGCATGGTTGATGACTTTTAGAGCATGGACCGCTGCAGTCAGGATTCTAATGGAAAAGGTGTTGTTTGGAGGCAAAATTCACGAAGATAAGATATTCCGGGAAAATAAATGGAAAATCCTATTTTTCCAGAAGATGAAGTAAGCTAGAAGGGGGGATGGAGATGGGCCATAGGGGGCCCACACCACCCCCTGGCGCGGGCAAGCCTAGGCCACGCCACCAGGTGGTGTGGCCGCCCTGGTCCACCCCTGGTACTCCCCTCTGGCGTATATTATCCTCCCGAAACCCTAAGACTCGGGGAACGACCACAGAAAGATTTCGCCGCCTCTGCGGGGCGGAAAACACCGAGAGAGAAAGATCTCTCCGGTAGACAGATTTCTGCCGGGGGAATTCCTTTCCGGAGAGGGGAGATCGTCGCCATCAACACCACCATCAAGCTGGACTTCATCGGGATCATCATCATCATCACCACCATCATCACCATCAGCACCCTCATCACCATCTCCTTATTGTTGTAACAATTGTGTTGAATCTTGCATAGTTCATAGGGGAAACTTTCCCGGTGTTGATTACTCTTTGTATTTGATGCTATTGAGTGAACCGTTGAATTATTGTTTATGTTCAGATTGTTATACATCATTATTCCATCTCTGATCATGATCCATATGATGTCTTGTGAGTAGTTCGTTTTGTTCTTGAGGACATGGGAGAAGTCATGTTGTTAGTAGTGGAGTTGTGTTGAGAAAGATTCAATAGTTTGATATTTAAGTTGTGGTGTACTTCTTCTAGTGGTGTCATGTGAACGTCGACTACATGACACTTCACCTATATGGGCCTAGGGGAATGCATTGTGTATTTGGCTACTAATCGTAGGGGTTGCCGGAGTGACAGAAACCTGAACCCCCGTTAGGAAACCATTGCACAAGGGACGTAAGGGTCTTAGAGTTTAAAGTTCTGGTTAGGTTTCTACCTTAATTACTTTCTTGTACTTACGGATGTTTGCAAGGGGTATAATCACAAGTATGTATTAGTCCTAGGAAGGTCGGTACATTAGCACAGGTTCACCCACACAACACTTAGCAAGCTAAAGAAGATTAATCAACTATATAAAGCGAAAGCACTTGACAGTCTTCCCATGTGTCCTCGAGAACGTTTGGTCATTTTAAGTAATACAACCGGCTTGTCCTTTGTTGTATAAAGAATTGGGCCACTTGCTGTATTTATTCCTACTGTCTTTTATTTACTCGTACTTCGATCACTTGCTTTATCAAAAACCCCTAAAAATCCGTTTGCTAAGTATTTGTAGAGAATTCCTGATCCATACCACTAGCCTGCACCTTCTGCTCCTCGTTGGGTTCGACACTCTTACTTATCGAAAATACTGCGATACACCCCCTATACTTGTGGGTCATCAAATGTCTGTCCCTAGGAAAGAAAATATACAAAGGCATAGATATCTATACGATTGGAACTATATGGTCGGAATTTTTATTCTCGCCGTATAGTTGGTCGTTAAACTCTCAATATATTAGAAAAGAATTTATACGGAGGCACCGATATCTATACGATCGGAATTATACAGCCGGAATTTTTATTCCCGCCGTATAGTTGGTCGTCAAACTCTCAGTACATATGAAAGAAAAAAATTCGATGGCAAAAATATCTATACGACCGAAACTATACGGTCGGAAGTTTTATTCCCGCCGTATAGTTGGTCGTTAAACCTTCTGTATACATCAAAAAAATTCTATTTCTTCGTGAATTCTTTCTTATCCTGTAACTTAGTGAAATACCTTGTTTTGACGGTAAAATAATAACTTTAATTTTCGACCAACAAATACATATAATTAAAGGATTCACCTGAAACTGATTTTCTCTATCTTTTTACCGAGTTTATGCAACAAATAATATAGTGACAATAAATTCTACCTTTTGAAAACGTCCACAAGATTACTATAATAGCAAGACATGTGAAGAATAAAAGTGGCAATGCAACATGAATGGAACTAGACTTAAGACACAAAACTAAGTAAGACACCTAGTAACTTCTGGGTTGCCTCCCAGGAAGCGCTCTCTTTAAAGCCATAAAGCTAGTCTAGGATGCTCCATACATTACCCACTTGGATCCCAAGGGATATCAACTCGAGGTGAGGTTGTACATACCAACTTGGAGCATTTCGAAGTAGAGTTCGGTCGGAGTCATACCCGCTTACGGTGCATCGGCATCATGTAGATGAACAAGTTCTCGCTTTCAAGCGAGTGTTGATGCACCAAGCTTGGTGCCTCCGTGTATAGCTACAATGAGAGGATTTGAGATTCATATAAAATTCTTAAATCTTTACCTTGGTTACCTGTTTAGGGGAACACTTCATAGTATTGTTCCTTCATAGTAGGGAGTTCAGGACCCTGCATGTTAATATAGCAAGGTTCTATCTCTAGTTCATTATTATTAATGCTCTCCATGTGAGTGTCTAGGCACAAGGCCTCTGCAAAACAATTATCAATAGTTTTAGCATCATAAAAATCACTACTAGAGTGAGAGGCATCACAAAAAAAAGTTGTAGTGTGACTCTCTTTGTCAACCTCACCTTTTTGTTCCTCCTTCTCATCGACTAGTGTTTTAATAGCAATTATAGAATCAAAAGTAGGAGTCGAAGGTGTTAGCGGGTGATCAATCCATTCTTCCTCCTTGTGCTCCTTTTCCTCTCCACTTAAATTATTTTCGCAAAAGAGGAATTTGAGGTATACTAAATTAAAAACTCCATCAAGTGCTTCACTTTAAACATCAATACTTCCTAGTCTAAATACCATTTTAGATGCACCTTTGAAAATAACATATTCTAGTACTTCCAAACTAGCATAGGATGTTTCTCTATTATAATTTGCTAGAGTAGGATTGTTGGAATACTTACATTGAAAATTAAGGTGGTCATCTGTTATACAAATTGTGCAATAAGATCCATCATTAGCACACAACCATAATGACTGCATTTTCAATTGGTCTAGAAATTTCTTTATCAACTCATATCTAGCAACCAGGCTTGATGAACTTGAATCCTTTATCTCGTCCAATGCTTGTGTTATCTGTTGAACAAAATTTATCTCGGAAGACTGTTGGGTCCGCAGCATAGAAAACAAAAAAATTCCTACGGTGTGAACTACACGCCAAGATCTATCTACTAGATATAGAGCAACGGGTGGACATACATCCATGGAGAACTTACCCTCGAAGACAACGAGTTTTGTTAACGAGTAGGAACTCGTGGTTGATGTAGTCGCACGCTTGCCGATCTCAAGATCGTGTGGAAGTCCGAGCGCCGCAAATCAGCAGCGCATCCGTCCTCGCACACACGTTCAAGCCACCGGACAACCTCCACCTCCTCGCTCCAGCGAATCAGCGGAAGCAGCAACTCCTTCTAGACGCAAGGCCACCAGGAACATGTATCTCTCTAATCCGAGACCATGGGGGAATATCTAGAGGGGGAGAGAGATCCTTCACGAGGAGGTGTGGTTTGTGAGAGGGGAGAGGGGGGATTTATATAGGAGGAAGGGAGACCCCTCCCCTCCCATAGCCGGCGCATGAGCGGGGGGACTCCTCCCCTCCTTCATTCATGTGGTGAACCTCCACTCACATAAACATGGCCTCCACCCAAAATCCCACTCACATGTATTTAATTTCCACCAAATTAAATGCAACTCTCAATTAATAAAACTCTTATATTTATTTTATTCAGAATTTTATTAATTACTTTAATTAACAAACATTCACATAAAATCCCTTGCAACATTTCAATATCACATGCAGAACCACTTTCTGCAATTTCACCCGAAACAATTCCGGTTTCTATCGAAACAATTCCTGTTTCTATCGAAACATTTCCTGCGCTTTGCAAACCTTTTGTCTGGAACATATGTGCTCCTAAATGGTGTCCGGCAACCCTTAAGTGTGTCACCCTACGGTTCGCGAATAATGCAGACATGATTGAGACTCCTCTCAGATAAATAATCAGAAGTGGGACCTGGAGATCCATACTGACTCCTGCATATTCAACGATGACTTCTGTGATCGTGAGAACCTTTAATGTCAGCAATTTAATCCCTTTGTCTCATGATATAATACATGTCCAAGATTCGATCATCAGTATCCAAATACCTAGTTTGATCTTGTTACCGACATGCACTCTTTTCTTGTTCCCGTGATATAACATTCTAGTGATCACATCACTTGCTTGCAAGCTATCTTAATGTGATATCACCGAGAGGGCCTAGAGTATATCTATCCATCATCGGGATTGACAAATTCCACTCTTGATCCATGAGCCTCAACATAACACCTTCATAGCACTGAACCCACCTTTATGGTCACCCTGTTACGGTGTGCCGTTTGATGTTATCAAGATACTCTTCAGGTGTTAACAATTAACATGATCTCATGGTCTAAGGACTAAGACTACTTTGTATGATGTTATAGAAATATAAACATAATAACTTGATCGTAATGCTATACTTCGGATGAATGTTCATCACATCATTTCACAAATGCTGTGACCTTGTTATTAACAACATCCAATGTCCATGATCAGGAAACCTTGATCATCTTGTTAATCAACAAGCTAGTCTATAAGAGAGGCATAACTAGGAACCCTTTTGTTTATTAAACACACATGTATTGATGTTTCCTATCAATACAATTATAGCATGCAAAATAAACATCTATCATATACAAGGAATACATAATAACAACTTTATTATTGCCTCTCAGGGCATATTTCCTTCAGTCTCCCACTTGCACTAGAGACAATAATCTAGTTTATATAGTGATAAATCTAACACCCATGGAGTTCGGGTGTTGATCATGTTTTGCCCTAGGGAGTACTTTAGTCAACGGATCTGCTACATTCAGGTCCGTGTGCACTTTACAAATCTTTATATCTCCATCCTTGACATGCTCGCGGATGGAGTGAAACCGGCGCTTAAGTGCATCCATTATATAAACATGAAACATAACTTACCCAAGCAAGCATTCAAAAACAGTGGGATACATGATTGCACAAGAATTTTTCATCGAACAAGAACATTGCACAAGACCCTACACATGTAGAAGTAACTTCCCCAAGCTAGAACTTTTGTAAGAACCAAACTTGAATAGATTACCATAAGAAAATATAAAATGTAGTTATCAAAAGAGAGTATGATAAGTGTGAAGGAGATATGCCCTAGAGGAAAATAATAAATAGGTTTTTATTGTCATATCTCAATTAGTTTACAATAGTTTCATATTGTGCTATAGCTATGCCAAGTAGAAACATTGGTACATGTGTGGTATGAAACAACCAAGTCCCTAGTAGCCTCTATTCATACTAGTTCGTGGTCACGAAGATGATATGGGTTTCAAGATCATGGGCATTTATGCCGACTGACAATAGGATCATATCATTGGAGAATGATGTGATTGGATATTCCTCGAAGGATTGCAACACGATCAAGTCATATAGTTCATTGTTGCAACAGCTATACCTAGACTCCTTCTCTTTAGACCATGAGCTCATATTACTCACTATTTCCCGATGATGCTTAGACTGCATCAAGCGCCACTTGGTAATACAGTGGTTATAAAGGTGTACGTTGGGTCTTCCGAAGGAACAGTAGATGACATGTGACTGCAAGACCAGGATTTGTTCACCCACATGACGGGTAAAGATACATACGGCCGGCTTGGTGAGATTACATCCATAAATGTTTCAACATGTGACTAGGTCACGAGGATGTAATATCACGGTAACAAGAAAACAGAACTTGTTGTGAACGAGATTGAACAAGGTATGGGATACCAATGATCGGATCTCGGACAAGTTGTATCGAGAAACAAAAGGAAGAGGATGCTACATTTAGCGGTTCAAACGACATTGTCATCAGGAATGCATATGGGTCACATGGACATCCCTGGTCCCTCTGTTGATCATTGATACAGATCATGTCTAGAGCATTCCTGAGCCGTGAGAGGATACACTTAAGGGTACGATGAGAGCGATCATTCGTAAGACGGAATCACAGTAGAGAAAAAGAAAGCCGGAATCGTTCCATGGAGAGATCCGAAGTTGTTCGGAGAAAGAATAAAGGAAAAGACCGGAAAAGTGTTTTCGGATAAATGGGAATTTAAATATATATTTATTATATGTTAATTGTGAATTAATATATTATAAATAATATTTAGATTAAGATTTATACAGGCAACTTTATATTAGGACAAATCCCCGGAGGGAAGTAGCCTAGAATAAAAGCTGCAGAAAAATAAAAGGAAAAAGAAAAAGGAAACAGCCCACGTGGGCGGCAGATAGTTGTCGCCGCATGGGGGCAGACCACAGCCGTCGGCCGCCGGGGCGAGCCGGCCCATCCCAGGCGCTGGCTGCCACCGCCGCCTTGCTGGCTGATGACCCACAGGTATAGGGGGTTTATCGCTGTATTTTTGATAAGTAAGAGTGTCGAACCCAATGAGGAGCAGAAGGTGTTGGCTAGTGGTATGGATCAGGAATTCTCTGCAAATACTTAGCAAACGGATTTTTAGGGGTTTTCGATAAAGCAAGTAAACAAGGTACGAGTAAATAAAAGACAGTAGAAATAAATGCAGCAAGTGGCCCAATCCTTTATGCAGCAAAGGACAAGCCGGTTGTATTACTTAAGATGACCAAATGTTCTCGAGAACACATGGGAAGACTGTCAAGTGCTTTCGCTTCATATAGTTGATTAATCTTCTCTATCTTGTTAAGTGTTGTGTGGGTGAACCTGTGCTAATGTACCGACCTTCCTAGGACTAATACATACTTGTGATTATACCCCTTGCAAACATCCGTAAGTACAAGAAAGTAATTAAGGTAAAAACCTAACCACAGCTTTAAACTCTAAGACCCTTACGTCCCTTGTGCAATGGTTTCCTAACGGGGGTTCAGGTTTCTGTCACTCCGGCAACCCCTACGATTAGTAGCAAAGTACACAATGCATTCCCCTAGGCCCATATAGGTGAAGTGTCATGTAGTCGACGTTCACATGACACCACTAGAAGAAGTACACCACAACTTAAATATCAAACCATTGAATCTTTCTCAACACAATTCCACTACTAACAACAAGACTTCTCCCATGTCCTCAAGAACAAAACGAACTACTCACAATACATCATATGGATCATGACCAGAGATGGAATAATGATGAATAACAATCTGAACACAAACAATAATTCAACGGTTGACTCAATAGCATCAACTACAAAGAGTAATCAACACCGGGAAAGTTTCCCCTATGAACTATGCAAGATGCAACACAATTGTTACAGCAATATGGAGATGGTGATGAGGGTGCTGATGGTGATGATGGTGGTGATGATGATGATGATGATCCCGATGAAGTCCAGCTTGATGGTGGTGTTGATGGCGACGATCTCCCCTCTCTGGGAAGGAATTCCCCCGGCAGAATTCTGTCTGCCGGAGAGATCCTTCTCTCTCGGTGTTTTCCGCCCCACAGAGGCAGTGGAATCTTTCTTTTGTCGCTCCCCGAGTCTTAGGGTTTCGGTAGGATAATATACGCCAGAGGGGGGTGTCAAGGGTGGACCAGGGTGGCCACACCACTTGGTGTCGCGGCCTAGGCTGGCCCGTGCCAGGGGGTGGTGTGGCCCCCCTGTGGCCCATCTCCAGTCCCCCTTCTGGCTTCCTTCGTCTTCTGGAAAAATAGGATTTTCCGTATATTTTCCCGGATTTTCCGATCTTCGCGAATTTTGCCTCCAAACAGCACCTTTTCCATCAGAATCCTGACTACAGCGGTCCATGCTCCAAAAGTCATCAACCATGCAAAAACAGATGAAATAACATAAGTATCACCTCTCAATATGAAATATATCAATGAATAACAGTGAATTATGACATAGAATAGTGATGCAAAATGGACGTATCAACTCCCCCCAAGCTTAGACTTCGCTTGTCCCCAAGAGAAACTGAGCTCAATAAACATGGCCTCAGGTTTATAGAGTGAAGAGTCGATAAAAGAATACGGACAAGAAGCATCACATTCATCAAATACATAGATCATAATAGAAGACAAGTCACTATTATATAACCCAACTTTCAATGAGTAAAGGAAACACAATAAAGATACATAAAGTGAATCATAATTGGTAATGGCAAACTTAGCTCTTGGTCGAAGAATAGTTGATAATTTGCTGGAGTTCACAAATAATTGGTTTTTCAATGATAGCTTTCAAAGCAGTAAACATCAAGATAAGAGCAATGTGCAAAACAAGGAACATAAGAAACATGATTGAATAAATCATCATATGAATGAATGAAACACAACAACTCAAAATACTTGCTGAGACAGAAGGGAATAGGTTTATTGACTCAACTACAAAGTAAAAGAAAGGCCCTTCGCAGAGGGAAGCGGGGATTGCAAGTCTCATAAAGAGCTCCCAAAAATTATGATACTTACTAGCTTTCAGCTCTCATTGCCCCTATCATAGGCATCTTTTGGTGGTTAAGGTTAAAGTGACACAACTAAGAGGATATGTTTGACAAGTTATAAATTGAAGTCCCATGCCCCTTACTTATGAGTACCGAACCTCATGCTACTCAACTTTAGTCACGAGTAAGCTCTTGTCATTGTAAATACATGTGTATCATTGAGAACCGCCAACGGGGTACCCCTTGCACATGACACAGGAGCTATCCCATAATCAAAATGACAAGGCAAGCAGACAGTGAGCATCTCAGCGATCTTTTATTTGTTATTTGCATAGGTTTTTATTGAGGATGCTTCATAGAATGCTCACTATAGTTATGCTGCAAGTTTCCACCATGATTAGGCATGGCTTAGGCTAGCGGCCCAGGCGTTTCTCTAACACACATATAAACTCCATGATCTTACAAGTTCCACTCTTATTTCACACCACCGGGATCCATAAGCAAAAGAACATGATATCAACTAGGTACAAGTACCAATAAAGTGTTGAAAGCGGTCCCCATGATACATGGTTCTGCTAACTTCAACTCATAAAGCGCAAGCATATACGCAACAAATAAGGACCCAATGGTTCAGGTTTATTAAATGGAAGAAAGTAAAGTGTGCCATCAAGTTCGTGAGAGCTTTAATCACTAATTTTCACATAACAAGTTTAATTTGGGAGGTAGATAAAACAAGAATTTACTTGGAATAGCAATACTGCTAATAGGTAGTTATGGTGGACACAAATGGCATGGGTTTTGTTTAAAGGGGGTGGATGCACGAGAAGAAATCCCTCTCAGTACAGGTTTTTGGCTAGCAAGGCTGGGTAGCAAGTATAAGAGTTGAAGGAAACAACCAAACATACAAGTGATAAAAACAAACATGCAATCTTCCTCGGAAGCACAAAAGATCTTAACTAGAGAATACTAGACTTATGAGAAAATCAAGAAAGAGAGATGATGAAATTATATTTCTTTGGAGTACTTCTATCTTTTTCATTCAACTCTCAAAAATAGTGTTGCTACTGACCGAGCCAGGTTTGCCAAAACCAACTAAATTAACTCAATGATCCCAAAGTGATACCAATACTAACAACAAGATCAATCATACAACCACGAATTGAAAACTAACATATGCTATGCAAAAGAGTGAATGATAGAACTTCTCATTAATATTCCAAAACGGCAACTCACACCAAGGGATACATATCTAACGAGAGAGGGGACACTTCCATAATGCAAACCATACTACATAATAACTTCTCTATTCATGATATGACTCTACTAATAAGGTAAAAAGATAGAAGATAGTGATGTGATACCGCGGCACTCCCCCAAGCTTGGAACAAACCAAGGGGATGCCAAACCTGATGAAGAATTACTCCTTCGGTGGTGGTGGTATCCTCTCATCTTCGTCCGACTTCCAGGGTAAGGGCTTCCCATCAACAAAGGACATCGTGGTTTCCAGCATCCTGAAACTTGTAGCAGCACTTATGCGTTTAAACCTAACCTCATACTCACAGTTTTTATTTTGAACGTCATAGAACTGTGCTTGTAGTTTGTTAGTTGTTTGGCTGAGTGAGAGGACTTCATCCTTGAGTTCAGCAGTCTCCTTTTGGTGCTCGGCGATGAGTTCAGAACAAATCTTATGGATGATATCCACTTCGTGCTCCGCCATCTTCTTGTACCTAAAGACTTCTTGCTCCAGCGCTTCCATCCTGTCCTCCAGACTTCCTTCACCTTTAGGGCATCGAACCTCTTTTATCCGGAGTTCCCCATCCTCAAGCAACAACTCCTTGGGATGAATATTCAACTCCCTCATGTGTGGGTTGATGATATCCTCTAAAGAATCTTTCTTAGCTGATCCAGAGGAAGACACTGTAGCTCCAAATCTGGGACTCTACCTGTCAGAAACAGATTGAAACAAAAATACAACGAAAACACGATATACGAACCTCGGGGGATCCGGGGGGTTATATATTACGAAGTTTCATGATGAAAGGAAGGTACTGGGAGAAAACGGGTCGGAGACGGAGTCTGGGGTGGCCACACCACCTGGTGGCGCGGCCAGGGGTGGGCCCGCGCCACAGGGTGGTGTGAGCCACCCCGGCTCCGTTTCCGTCCCTCTTTCGCTTCGTAGCTTTCCTTATTGACTGAAAACTGCAAAAATATAGTTGGATAGTATTTTCGCGGAACTTTTCTTACCAGAACTGTTACCTATTTGAAAGCGGACTTTGCAGGTCTCTGAATTTGGTCCTTGATAATTTTTTCTGGAGTTATAACTTGAAAGGCATCAACATCTTCATTATAAGAATCCTCAGCAATATAGTGTTTGAGTCGTTGCCCATTCACTACTTGTGTAGTATTATCTTTTAAAGACGAAATTTTTATTGCTCCTGAACGGTATACTTCTTCAATAATGAAGGGTCCTTCCCATTTTGACAGTAGCTTTCCTGCAAAAAATCTGAGACGAGACCTATACAATAGAACTTTCTCACCAACATGAAATTCTCTCTTAAGTATTCGCTTGTCATGCCATCTTTTAACCTTTTCCTTAAAGAGCCTAGCATTTTCATAGGCTTCACTCCTCCATTCATCTAAAGAGCTTAAGTCAAATAATCTTTTCTCACCAGCGAGCTTACAATCTCTATTTAGTTCTTTAACTGCCCAGTAAGCTTTGTGTTCTAATTCTAAAGGTAGGTGACAAGCTTTCCCATAAACCATTTTATAAGGAGACATCCCCATAGGATTTTTGTAGGTGGTTCTATAAGCCCATAAAGCATCATTCAACTTTTTAGCCCAGTTTTTCCTAGATCTATTAAAGTCTTTTGCAAGATGCATTTAATTTCTCTATTTGATAACTCTACTTGCCCGCTAGTTTAGGGGTGATAAGCTGATGCAATTCTATGATTAACATCATATTTAGCAAGGGTCTTTCTAAAACCACCATGAATGAAATGAGAACCCCCATCAGTCATGAGATACCTAGGCACTCCAAACCTAGGAAAGATAGCATCCTTAAGCATTTTTAGAGAAGTCTCCCCATCGGCACTCTTTGTAGGAATGGCTTCTACCCACTTAGTAACATAATCAATGGCAACAAGAATATGAGTGTAACCTCTCGAAGGAGGGAAAGGACCCATAAAGTCAAATCCCTAGCAATCAAAGGGTTCAATAACTAGAGAGTAGTTCATAGGCATTTCATTGCATCTAGGGATATTACCAACACGCTGACATTCATCACAAGATAAAAAAAATTCTTGCATCTTTAAAAAGGGTAGGCCAGTAGAAACCTGATTGTAGCACCTTTTGTGCAGTTCTATCTCCTTCATGATGTCCTCCATAAGCACTACCATGACATTTACGCAATATCTCCTTTTGTTCATATTCTGGAACACATCTTCGCATAATACCATCCACTCCTTCTTTGTATAAGTGTGGGTCATCCCAAAAATAATGCCTCAAATCATAGAAAAACTTCCTTCTTTGTTGAGCTGTAAAAGTTGGAGGCAAATACTTGGAGACAATAAAGTTAGCATAATCAGTGTACCAAGGGCTCCCTCGCGAGCTTACCCCTACTGCAGCTAACTATTCATTTGGGAAACTATCATTAACAGGCATAGGGTCAAAAGAGATGTTTTCCAATCGAGATAAATTATCAGCTACAGGGTTTTCATCACCCTTCCTATCTACTATATGTAGATCAAACTCTTGTAAAAGCAGCACCCATCTAATAAGCCTAGGCTTAGCGTCCTTCTTCGACATAAGGTATTTAATAGCAGCATGATCAGTATGAATGGTGACTTTTGAGTCTACAATATAGGGCCTAAACTTATCACAGGAAAAAGGACAGCTAGAAATTCATTTTCAGTAGTAGCATAATTCCTTTGAGTAGCATCTAGAGTCTTACTAGCATAATGGATAACGTTTAACTTTTTATCAATTCGTTGCCCAAGGATAGAACCTACAGCAAAATCACTAGCATCACACATTATTTCAAAGGGTAAACTCCAATCAGGTGGTTGAACAATAGGGGCTGTAGTTAAAGCCTTCTTAAGAGTTTCAAAAGCTTCCTTACAATCATCATCAAAAACGAAGGGTACATCTTTTTGAAGAAGATTAGTGAGGGGTTTTGATATCCTAGAAAAGTCTTCAATAAACCTTCTATAGAAACCAGCATGACCAAGGATACTACGAATACCTTTGATGTCTCTTGGACATGGCATCTTCTCAGTTGCCTCAACCTTAGCTCTATCAACTTCTATGCCTCTTTCAGAAACTTTATGCCCGAGGACAATCCCTTCATTAACCATGAAGTGGCATTTCTCCCAATTAAGAACAAGATTAGTTTCTTCACATCTCTGCAAAACTTTATCAAGGTTGTGTAGACAATTATCAAAAGAAGTTCCATAGACAGAAAAGTCATCCATGAACACTTCTACAATTTCCTCACAAAAACCATGAAAGATAGCAGACATGCACCTTTGAAAGTAGCAGGAGCATTACATAAACCAAAAGGCATACGTCTATAAGCATAAGTTCCGTAAGGGCAAGTAAAAGTAGTTTTTTCTTGATCTTGTTGTTTAACAGCAATTTGAGAGAAACCAAAATAACCATCAAGAAAACAAAAATGGGTCTTTTTAGACAACCTTTCCAACATTTGATCAATAAAAGGAAGCGGGTAGTGATCTTTCTTAGTAACTTTATTGACTTTTCTAAAATCAATGCACATCCTATAGCCTACTACTATTCTTTGAGGAATAAGCTCATCATTATCATTAGGAACAACGGTAATACCTCCTTTTTAGGAACACAATGAACAGGACTAACCCATTCACTATCAGCAATAGGGTAAATAATACCAGCATCAAGGAGTTTCAATACCTCATTCCTTACCACTTCCTTCATCCTAGGATTTAAACGTCGTTGGTGCTCTACAACCGGCTTTGCATCTGGTTCTATGTTGATAGAATGTTGACATATAGTAGGTGAAATCCCTTTTAAATCATCTAGAGTATAGCCCATAGCTCCTCGGTGTTTCCTCAAGACCTCCAATAGCCTTTCTTCTTCCTTTCCTGAAAGTTTAGCGCTAATAATAACATGATATATCTTTTTATCATCAATATAAGCATATTTAAGATCATCAGGGAGAGGTTTTAGATCGAAGACCGGATCCTTTTTAGGTGGCAATGTGGTACCCAAGTCTTCTACAGGCAAGTCATGCTTAAGAATCTTGGGTTGATGACGGAGAATCTCGTCAATCTCGTTCCTTTCTTCCATGAAGATCTCACTTTCGTGATCTTCCATGAATTGCTGCAAAGCATTGTTAGGAGCAAGAGAAATAGAAGCATGTTGTTCAACTCTAAAATCCTCATTGTGGGTTTCCTCTTCACAAGGTTCTTTAGCAAATTTCGAGAAAAATTAAACTCATAATATTCCCCAGCAAACTTAGTCAAGATTTTCTCCATTTTGCAATCTATAATAGCTCCACAAGTACTCAAGAAAGGTCTACCAAAAATGATAGGATAAGTTTTACTAGCAGCTGAACCAAGTACTAGAAAATCAGCGGGGTACTTAATCTTACCACAAAGAACTTCCACATCTCGTACAATTCCAATTGGAGAGATGGTCTCTCTATTAGCAAGGTGAATAACCACATCAATCTCTTCCAATTCGCAGGGATCGATTTCATGCATAATTTCTCTGTAAAGCTCATAAGGAATAGCACTGGAACTTGCACCAATATCACATAAACCATAATAGCAATGATCACCAATTCTAACGGAAAGCACAGGGACACTAGCTTTTTTATCTCTACTAGGATGTGAAACAATATTAGAAGCATCCTCACAAAAAACTATGTGCCCATCTTCTATGCTTTTAGTGACAAGGTCTTTCACAATTGCTACCATAGGTTCAACATTTATTTGTTCATCAGGTTTTACAGTCCTCTTTTCACTTTTAGTGATTACATTAGTTATCATAGGATGATCCTTTACCTTATCTGGGAAGGGAATCTTCAAGATGTAAGGCTCAGGTAAGATGTGATCAATAGTGCAACACTTAGTGCTCCCAACAGGAACACAATCAACAATATCTTTATAAGGTGCATGGTACTTATTCCATCCCCTTTTTGGAATTTCAATATAGGAAGCAAAAGCTCTAAAGCAATTCGTAATAACCTGCAAATCAAGACCATAAGCATTACTAATATTTTGAAAGTCATTAGTTCCCATAAAAGATTCAATGCATTCATAATCATAATTTATACCTGACTTTCTACCTTTGTCATTCTCCCAAGCTTCAGCATTGTCTTGAATACGGTCCAGAAGATCCCATTTAGCTTCTTCTTCCATGCGAGTGAATGATCCAGCACAAGAAGCATCTAATAAATCCTTGTCATGTAGAGGGAGCCTTGCATAAAAGTTATTGATAATGATATTCTTGGGGACCTCATGAATGGGACATTTGAGCATTAGTAACTTCAACCTTCCCCAAGCTTGAGTTGTACTCTCTCCATCAAGAGGCCAAAAGTTGTATATTTGATTCTGATCTTTATGAATCTCACTAGGAGGATAAAACTTTGAATAAAAGAGAGGCACTATTTCCTCCCATCCCAGAGCTTGACCATTCTTCAGCAGCTTATACCATTCCTCAGCTCTTCCTTTTAGTGATAATGAGAATAACTTCTTCTTAAATTGATCTGTAGTAATACCTACACACTTGAACAACCCGCATAATTGTGTATAAAGAGTAAATGATCATCGGGATGGACAGATCCATCCCTAACATAGTAGTTATCCATAACACGATCAATAATTCTTGTAGGTATTTTAAAAACATCATTCTCAGCAGGTGGTGGCTTATCTACTACCTTAGCAGTGGTAATAGCATTACCAAATAAGAAACTCAGCGAATTATCCATAACAAAAATAAAGCAACTAAAAGTAGTAAACAATACTCACAGTAGAAGTTTCCTTTACCAGTTCCACTCTTCAATAGCGCTTCACTCCCCGGCAACGGCACCAGAAAATAGTCTTGATGACCCACAAGTATAGGGGGTGTATCGCAGTATTTTCGATAAGTAAGAGTGTCGAACCCAACGAGGAGCAGAAGGTGCTGGCTAGTGGTATGGATCAGGAATTCTCTACAAATACTTAGCAAATGGATTTTTAGGGCTTTTCGATAAAGCAAGTAAACAAGGTACGAGTAAATAAAAGACAGTAGGAATAAATGCAGCAAGTGGCCCAATCCTTTATGCAGCAAAGGACAAGCCGGTTGTATTACTTAAGATGACCAAACATTCTCGAGAACACATGGGAAGACTGTCAAGTACTTTCGCTTCATATAGTTGATTAATCTTCTCTAGCTTGCTAAGTGTTGTGTGGGTGAACCTGTGCTAATGTACCGGCCTTCCTAGCACTAATACATACTTGTGATTATACCCCTTGCAAACATCCGTAAGTACAAGAAAGTAATTATGGTAGAAACCTAACCACAGCTTTAAACTCTAAGACCATTACGTCCCTTGTGCAATGGTTTCCAACGGGGGTTCAGGTTTCTGTCACTCTGGCAACCCCTACGATTAGTAGCCAAATACACAATGCATTCCCCTAGGCCCATATAGGTGAAGTGTCATGTAGTCGATGTTCACATGACACCACTAGAAGAAGTACACCACAACTTAAATATCAAACCATTGAATCTTTCTCAACACAATTCCACTACTAACAACAAGACTTCTCCCATGTCCTCAAGAACAAAACGAACTACTCACAAGAAATCATATGGATCATGATCAGAGATGGAATAATGATGTATAACAATCTGAACATAAACAATAATTCAATGGTTCACTCAATAGCATCAACTACAAAGAGTAATCAACACCGGGAAAGTTTCCCCTATGAACTATGCAAGATTCAACACAATTGTTACAGCAATATGGAGATCGTGATGAGGGTGCTGATGGTGATGGTGGTGATGATGATGATGATCCCGATGAAGTCCAGCTTGATGGTGGTGTTGATGGCGACGATCTCCCCTCTCCGGGAAGGAATTCCCCCAGCAGAATTCTGTCTGCCGGAGAGATCTTTCTCTCTCGGTGTTTTCTGCCTCGCAGAGGCGGCGGAATCTTTCTATGGTCGCTCCCCGAGTCTTAGGGTTTTAGGAGGATAATATACGCCAGAGGGGGTGCCAGGGGTGGACCAGGGTGGCCACACCACCTGGTGGCGCGGCCTAGGCTGGTCCGCGCCAGGGGGTGGTGTGGCCCCCCTATGGCCCATCTCCAGCCCCCCTTCTGGCTTCCTTCGTCTTCTGGAAAAATAGGATTTTCCATATATTTTCCCGGATTTTCTGATCTTCGCGAATTTTGCCTCCAAACAGCACATTTTCCTTCAGAATCCTAACTGCAGTGGTCCATGCTCCAGAAGTCATCAACCATGCAAAAACAGATGATATAACATAAGTATCGCCTCTCAATATGAAATATATCAATGAATAACAGTGAATTATGACATAGAATAGTGATGCAAAATGGACGTATCACTGGCGAGCTGGGCCGCGGCAGGGAGTACCGGCCCACCCGGGCTGGCTCGCCAGGCCGCCACGCGGAAGGCTGGCAGGCACGAGGTGGGCCACGCCAAGGCCCACCCGGCCGCCCCTTCTCCCCTGGTTGCTGCTAGTCCTTGTGGGCTGCTAGTTGGGTCCAACGAGGTGGCCCATTTGGCCACCTATTGGCCCAGTCGGCTGCCCAATTTTGCCCTTTTTCCTTTAGTTTTAGTCCCACATGGCTAACCCTTTGAGAAAGGCACACCCCCTTAGCCTATATAAAGGGGTGCCCATGGGTGGGATGAAACACACAATTTGAGAAGTCCTTTGGTTGACTTTCTTCCTCCCTCTCTCTATACCTTGTGACCATGGCCCCAAGTCTGGGTTGTGCGATCAAGGCACACCTACAGCACGCTGTTGTGTTGCAGGGATTCCTATTCGGATATCAACTTCCGCACTCCCGGCGGGATCGGGGAGCCGGAGGTCTAATTGTGCACCGGATGTGTATGAAGACACGAGGCACAACACTTGGGGCGCTTAAATGTCGTGAGCCGGAGCTGCTGCATGATGAAGATCAAGAAGGAGCAAGGGGTGACCTGCGAGGAGCTTCGCGACCTTGAGGTCGGCTACGAGTACGACTACTTCAACCACGTTCCCCACGGAACGTTAACCGCGTACGGTCTACAAGGGTATGTATTCTCTATGCTTCGGTCGTTACCGCATTACTACATAGATAGATCCTAGGCAGTTTTGGGATTTCATCGTAGGAAATTTTTTGTTTTCTGCTGCGATTCCCAACAGTGGTATCAGAGACGATCTATGCGTAGGAGTGCTGTATGGCCAGTACGCACAAGTTTTGTGCAGGCATTGATCCCTTAGTTGTTACCCTCTAACGTGTACTTGTTTATATCGCGGGTATTGTTTGATGAAGTGGCCTAGACCTACCTTACGCGTATTCATACGCGAGACTGGTTCCACGCTAAACATACGGCTTGTACCGTATAAGTGGCTAGCGGGTGTCTGTCTCTCATTCGATAGTTGATATAACATTTACGACGGAGGGCCCCAAAAGGGGTGTAGTAGAGACATCTGTCGGATCCATGTTGTGGTTGGAAAGTTCGTAGTTTAGAAACGGTTCTAGTGCGAAAGCCCTAACAACCACGTAAAACTTGCAATAGATAAAGTAGAGGCGTCTAACTTTATTTTGCAGGGGACATGTGATTATGATATGGCATTGGTCGTTGTGAAGGTAAAAGTAGTTTACTTTTCTATTACTAAGTAGTATAGTAATAGTCATCATTCTGATGGACGACCTGGTGGAGGCGTCGTGGACTTGGCGTCAAACCAAGGGAAAGATGGAGATCATGCCGGAGCGCTTGATGGAGATCAAGGCGCAAGAAGAAGCACCATATCATATCACATTATACATATGATGTTGATACCTGTTTTACATCTTATTGTGTGCTAGTATTAAGATACTCAATAGTAGCAAATAAGATAATCCCTATTTAATTCCAATATTCCGTGTTCCCCTTGTGTGTGCACCACTAAGAAAGTTCTTCGGTATGAGGCCGGCCATGATGGTCGGGGGTCAAACATATCTACGTTCGCATATAGTGGGTGTAATCCATGTTGCACAGAAAATACACGCAAGTTAGATTTGGCGAGCCTAGCATATACAGACATGGCCTCGAAACACAAGAGATCGAAAGATTGAGCATGAGTCACATGGATGATGTGATTGGCATTATTGAATGTCTACCTTTGAGGCTGCACTAATGGCCATGATGATCGGGGGAGGTGTAGAGGATAGGGATCATGCGATCACTAAAATCGTCCAGGGGATGACAATTTTAGTGGAGACCAATTATAAATTGATCTCTTATTATAAACTTAGTCTAGATGTCTATTTGCAAATATCTTGGTAGATCTTAGCCTATCCCATTGAGGTCCTTTGCGACCATGGGAATATTGCTTATATGGAACTTAGCAAAAGGGTCCAACTTCATAGATTAATACCCACGCCTGAGGGATATCCTCGTAAAAGGTGATCTTCTCTTCTTGATACAATAACCATTAGGAGATTATTCGATGACTCCGGAATATTTGGAAAAACACTTAGCAATCTTGCATTAGAGTTGAGAACTCTTGGAAGGGCTTGATTGCAAATGTAGGTCATGGATGACAAAGGTATATGTTAGATATACAAAATTATAAATGTGGTTTTTGCAAAACTCATTGCAGTTTGCAAAGTATTTGATACTTGTCCCGTTTTGTGAAAACAGGATGATCTGCTTGAGAATTGCTGGCTTTGAGGCAACGTGACTTGATGACGGCAAGAAAAATAGTTGATGGCCGACATCACCTCTTCCCTCAAAGTTTGTCATTTGGATTAGTGGACTTGAATATAAATTTGTAATCCTTGTATGTGTGTCTTGCTTTTAGCAAGACGATTATTCATATGAACAAGTTACAAGCCAGTTTGTACTATTCTTATGAACAATACCGTTATGGTCACATTACGATTACAAACAAGTTATTCTCATCACTATGTTAATGGTAACAGTTTAAACATTTATAAAGGATTAGAATGCTAAAAGATATCCAAAGTTTAATAATGAAATGACACTACAGTTTAAGTCATTTTGGTTATTGCAGGTTCTTTATGAAAGATCGGGGTCCTAGATGCTTAATCTAGAGACTTTCCAAAACCATGCCTCTTGGGCAGAATGACTAAAACTCCGCATTCTGGTAAAACGGTGATATGCGAAGAAATGTTGAATCTTATACATAGTGATGTATCGTATTTTCAACAAGTAGTGGAAATCATTTGTTAATTGTGGATTTAAGTGAATAAGCGTATTTACTTAATGAAATATAAGTTTGAAATGATTTGAATTGTTCAAATGAGTTCACAACAATAAAAGGGTATTGAAATTAACGAGAATACGAAGTCTCTTCGATTTGATTGACATGACTAAGGTATTCAAGTTAAGATTAGCATAAAAGGTACTTGTGAAAGATCTTTCACAAATTATGATAATTGGATGAATTCAAATTGTGTTGAAATATCTAAACATCATAATCATTATGTATTAGATACATATGGTATAATGCTATCTCTTACTGGGGTTATAGTTGTCATTTAGAGTTAGAGATCAAAATAAGCAAACACTCATTTGAAATACAAAGGAACATCCAGAAGATTCGTGTAAACAACACCATAAGTGTTATGGCATGTTCGAGTTTCTAAAGATTTCGATAAGTCGAAATCGTGGCGAATAAACAAATCTTTGTAGAGCATTCTTAGGAAGCTATGAATGCATCATCCACAAGGGGGCAAACCTGCTGTTCTCCTAAGTTGATGTGTCTTGATGAAGATACAGGTGGAAGAAAGTAAAAGATCAAACAAGGTATTTGACCTTACCTCCGAATTGTTGAGTGGTGCAGCGGAATTTGTTTCGTGAATCCAAACTCTACAAATAGAGGAGAAACCAATGATAATGATCATAAAGTTTTAGGGAATACTTTTACTAAAGAAAGTAGGATTCAACTATATATTCTAACAAGCTTGTGGAATTATATTGTTGATTCACTTGTCATGTTTTGAACAAGACATACCTACGAATTACAAAGAAGCGTGATGGACCTAAGTACGAGAAATGAATAGTCATTGAAATCTTGTTAGTGGAATTCTCGATTTGATGATGATCAAAGAATTTTGGAATGTCCAAGATTATTGAGAGGACCTAGATTTGAGTGGGAGCAAATCAGCTTGGCTAATTCATAATATGTAGCTGACATATTTTGAGTGGGAGCTAAGTGAAATTCCTAGATCTCAAACATGAATGTCATATTTGAGTTGGAGCGTGAAATCATTCCGAGATATGTGGACGACATATATGAATGATGTGATTGGTGTTAATAATATTTAAGTTAGACAAATAAGGATGAAGTTGAAGTTATTAAACAATAAGATCTATCGAGATAGATTGGTGAGTTTAATAAACACTAAATGTCGAATGCTTCATGGACTTGATTCTGAAAGATGTTCAGAATGTCCTAAGCAAGATTCTGAAGAAGTTCAGAATAGAACAAGGTGAGAAAGTAGTTCTTACTATATGAAGCATTGAGTTTGCATTGCAACTATGGTTGAAAGAAAGAGATGTGTTGCATCTCCTATGCCTCAGTCATAGGTTCTTCCATATAACCATATTGTATACTCGACGTAATGTGACCCGAGGTTCTGGTTGGTAGGACAAAGTCTTAACTGTAAGAACATGTCTTTAAGTGATTCCTGAGTTGATCACTGAACCAGAATTAAGTTTGTATATAAATGGCAAGAAGCAATGTAAGTGGAATAGATGCATATCATGCACTAGGATCTACATAGATATAGAAGTATAGAAGCTCCATCTGATGTGATATATAATGTTATGGTGGGGCTAGTTCGCTTTTAACATAGAATGATGTGTCCCAAGGCCTAGTGCTCATGAGAAAGCCCTCGAGGTTGATCTAAAGTCACTGTAAGCTCCTGGAATCCGGCCTCGTTCTGCTGCCATGACTATAGTATATACACAAAGGATATCAAAGTGTGTTTTGAAGTTTAGATGACAATGGTGAAAATGACCGTCATCATAAACACTAGAAACAAAGTCTCACTTTGTCGCCAAACAAATACTTTGACCCATTATATGATAATGGTGTGAATGTCAAAATTAGGAAGACATTAACGATTTGCAAAAGACATAATGATCTGGTAAAATAGAACATGGACATGACGTTTCCCATGAGCATGCATGATCTGTAAACGCATATGGTATATGGTTTATACGAGTAAAAATGCAAGCTAGGTTATTTGTACTCTAGTGCAAGTGGGAGACTGAAGGAGATATGCCCTAGAGGCAAATAATAAATAGGTTTTTATTGTCATATCTCAATTAGTTTATAATAGTTTCATATTGTGCTATAACTGTGCCAAGTAGAAACATTGGTACAGGTGTGGTATAAAACAACCAAGTACCTAGTAGCCTCTATTCATACTAGTTCGTTGGTCACGAAGATGATCTAGGTTTCAAGATCATGGGCATTTATGCCGACTGACAACGGGATCATATCATTGGAGAATGATGTGATTGGACATTCCTAGAAGGATTGCAACACGATCAAGTCATATAGTTCATTGTTGCAACAGCTATACCTAGACTCCTTCTCCTTAGACCATGAGCTCATATTACTCACTGTTTCTCGAGGCTGCTTAGACTACATCAAGCGCCACTTGGTAATACAGTGGTTATAAAGGTGTACGTTGGGTATTCCGAAGGAACAGTAGATGACATGTGACTGCAAGACCGGGATTTGTTCACCCACATGACGGGTAAAGATACATACGGCCGGCTTGGTGAGATTACATCCATAAATGTTGTAACATGTGACTAGGTCACGGGGATGTAATATCACGGTAACAAGAAAACAGAACTTGTTGTGAACGAGATTGAACAAGGTATGGGATACCAATGATCGGATCTCGGACAAGTTGTATCGAGAAACAAAAGGAAGAGGATGCTACATTTAGCGGTTCAAACGACATTGTCATTAGGAATGCATAGGGGTCACATGGACATCCCTGGTTCCTCTGTTGATCATTGATACAGATCATGTCTAGAGCATTCCCGAGCCGTGAGAGGATACACTTAAGGGTACGATAAGAGCGATCATTTATAAGACGGAATCACAGTAGAGAAAGAGAAAGCCGGAATCGTTCCACGGAAAGATCCGAAGTTGTTCAGAGAAAGAATAAAGGAAAAGACCGGAAAAGTATTTTCAGATAAATAGGAATTTAAATATATATTTATTATATATTAATTGTGAATTAATATATTATAAATAATATTTAGATTAAGATTTATAAAGGCAACTTTTATATTAGGCCAAATCCCCGGAGGGAAGTAGCCTAGAATAAAAGCTGTAGAAAAATAAAAGGAAAAAGAAAAAGGAAACAGCCCACGTGGGCGGCGGATAGTTGTCGCCGCACGGGGGCGGACCACAGCCGCCGGCCGCTGCCACGGGCCTGCTCAACCCCGGCCCATACGGGGCTCGCGAGGGAGCGGACCGGGCGGGCGAGCTGGGCTGCCGGGCGAGCCGGCCCATCCCAGGCGCTGGCTGCCGCCGCCGCCTTGCTAGCGAGCTAGGCCGCGCGGGCGCGTGTTGGGCCGCGTCAGGGAGCACCGGCCCACCCGGGCTGGCTCGCCAGGCCGCCACACGGAAGGCTGGCAGGCGCGAGGTGGGCCGCGCCAAGACCCACCCGGCATCCCCTTCTCCCCTAGCTGTTGCTGGTCCTTGTGAGCTGCTGGCTGGGTCCGGCGAGGTGGGCCATTCGGCCACCTATTGGCCCAGCCGGCTGCCCAATTTTTCCCTTTTTCCTTTAGTTTTAGTCCCACATGGCTAACCCTTTGAGAAAGGAACACCCCCTTAGCCTATATAAAGGGGTGCCCATGGGTGGGATGAAACACACAATTTGAGAAGTCCTTTGGTTGACTTTCTCCCTCCCTCTCTTTATACCTTGTGACCATGGTCCCAAGTCTGTGTTGTGCGATCAAGGCACACCTGCAGCACGCTGTTGTGTTGCAGGGATTCCTAGCCGGATATCAAATTCGCACTTCCGGCAGGATCGGGGAGCCTGAGGTCTCATCGTGCACCGGATGTGTACAAAGACACGAGGCGCAACACTTGGGGCGCTTAAATGTCGTGAGCCGGAGCTGCTGCATGATGAAGATCAAGAAGGAGCAAGGGGTGACCTGCGAGGAGCTTCGCGACCTTGAGGTGGGCTACGAGTACGACTACTTTAACCACGTTCCCCGCGGAACGTTAACCGCATACGGTCTACAAGGGTATGTATTCTCTACGCTCCGGTCGTTACCGCATTACTACATAGATAGATCCTAGGCAGTTTTGGGGGTTCCATCGTAGGAAAATTTTTGTTTTCTGTTGCGATTCCCAACAAAGTGGTTACCTTCCCAAGCTTGAATAAAGAAAGGGTGACACACTTTACCGTTGAGGTACAAATAACCTCACTTTTGATGGACATGGACCTTTGGTTCAACAAATACTTCCTTGTTGAAGTGTTGAGTTGAAACAACCAAGTGGCTTGTGCAAGTATTTACACGGTTGACACAAACCATGCACGTCATCACACAAGGTTCAAGCCCCTGTGAAAATAACAAACAAAGTAAAAGCAAACGATTCGGTGTATGAACAGAGTTCGTTCACCCAACCGTGAGAAGAAAATAAAAGAAACACGAAACACTATAGAGAACTAAACGCTAGGGAGTTTTGAAGGTAGGTAAAATAAAATAAAGTATAAAGGAACATGTAGAAGGTAACTCACTAACCTGAGATTGTCAAAATAAAAAGATTGGAGGGGTTATAACCTTTTTGTACTCGTCTCTGCCCTTACTGCGTGATGCTACTCCTTGGTACGGGCGCATGGTACGGACGGGCTTCGCACGTACTGCACATCGTTTTTTTTTGAAGGGTTCCGACGAAGTTGGTACGACCGGGTGGTACAGGCGGGATGCGCCCGTACGGGTGGTCGTTAAAACTTCAGGTTCAGCTTCATGTTTCCTTTGCCTGATAATGAGGTCGGTACGGGTAGACGATACGGACGTGTCCGACCGTACTAGTGCTCGTTAAGTGTGTTGTCACCTTCCTGGAGAATTTTCTACTTATTCCGAATTGTCACATGAGTGGTACGGGCACGTGGTACGGACAGGTCCGCTCGTACTGCTGCTCGTTAAGCTCGTTGTGAGCTTCGGAACAAGTTGTTTTTCTCCGAAAATTATACTAAGGACCTAAAACATTAGTCCAGCATCCAAACAAAGCAAACATATGTTTTTGTTGAGAAGATTTAACCAAGATATGCAACACATGATTAGAGCAACAAATAATTCTACTTGTCGAACATAGTCCCAAGCTAACTCTAATAGGAAATCATGCATATATACAAGTACCAGTGCAACATAAATGCATCTAAACTCAAGACTCAAAATTAAGAAAGACACCTAAAAACTTCCGAGTTGCCTCCCGGGGAGCTCTTTCTTTATAGCCATATAGCCAGGCTTAGATGCTCCATTAAATTATCCACCTGGATCCCGGGGGATATCAATTCGAGGTGTAATGGCACTTACCTCTGTCAAAGAGTTGGAGCATCTCATTGTAGAGTACGGTCAGAGTCATACCCTCTTGTGGTGCATCGACATCATGTAGATGAATAGGTTCTCGCTTCCAAGCGAGCGTGGATGCACCAAGTGTGGTGAGCATGCCTCCTTATATAGCTGCAATGAGAGGATTAGAGATTTAAATATAATATTTAAACTTTTATCTTGGTTACCATTGTAGGGTAACACTCTATAGAATTCTTCCTTTGCAAGTGGTTCCTGCACATTAGCATTGAAAGATTCATAGCAAGGTCCTATCTCTAGTTCATCATTAATAATGCTCTCCTCATGAGTGTCTAGGAACAAGGTCTCCGTAGATAAATTATAATCAGTTTTAGCATTATAAGAATCATTACTAAAGAGAGAGGCATCATTATCAAACAAGGTATTTGTAGTGTGCCAATATTTTTCAACCTTACCTTTGTGCTCCTCATTTTCATCTTCTGATTCCTGCAAATGATTATCTTCGGGCACTACGGCTTTACACCGTGCCTTACTCTCCAACACAAGTGCATTCTTACAAAGATGTCCTTGACAATACTCAACAATATATTGCAAGGTTTCGTATGCCATTTGTAAAAATTCATTATCACTACTCATGATAAGTATCATTATTTTCAGAGTAGTTCATGGGCACCTTCATAACGAACATACTCTATAACTTCCCTATTAGCATCACTACTATTGTAAGATGCCAAAGATTCATCATAGGTATGAGAACATTGAAAGCAAAATTGCCCGGCACACATACAGTGAAGACATATTATTTGATATGAAGAACATAATGTGTGAGCACAGCAGATTACCTGATAATACATATCGTATACCTACGTATCATTAGCAGTTATAAGTTCTTCATTGTATGCACCATCTTCTTCTTTGGATATCATGTACAAGGATTCTTTTCGTCCCTTCTCCTCCTTTGCAAGTTGAATATGTTCTAAAGTAGAAATCTCATAAGCCATGATTAGTAGCAAATGTTTTATAAATTTTTATCAGTTTTTGGTTTTATAATTTTTTGTTCCTTTCAAATAAGTGAAAACAGTAAATAACAACAAATGTAAATAAACTATGTGCGAGTGGGTAGGTAATAACCAAACGCTTTTCTCCCTGGCAACAGCGCCAAGTTGATAGCTGGGTTCCTGCGTCCAACAACAGGGTTATTGCAGTACTCATAGCGGAAAATATTTATTAGAAAGATCGATCCCAAAGGAGCTTTGCAAGATGGAAACCACACAACCCCGCAACTACGTTGTGAATGCAGCCATGTTTGCACCCAAAACGGTGTTTTGGAAATAGTCTACACTATAAGTTGCTAGAGTAATAGTAAACAAGAGAGATTTAAAGTAACTAGTAACAAGGAGATAAATAAGAACAAAGTAAACTAAAACTGAAAGTAAACGAGAGGGGTTGTACTTGTAGGATTGAATGGAATGAGAGAGGGTTTCTAGGCTTTGGTCTTACTAGTACTAGATGGGCAAATATATGTGAGATCCATTATATACAAGAGATTCCTCGGACAAATAAACGTTTCCCACTTGATTACCGGGTTGTCACACTGTGTGTACTATGCATAATTCTCGCGTGTCACTCGCGAGGCAAACATACACTTCCAGACAAAGGGATCCCATGAACTCATCTTCGACTCATGTAATTAAATATTTGGATCACAAACACATTCTAACTTGGCGCACTAGATCAAACCTCAACCTAGAACCTAATAAATCACTCACACATGGATAAACAACAAAACATAGATGAATATATTAATGAAGTTGCAACCATGTTTAATCTCACAAATACAAGATCTAAAACAAGGGTGAGAGAGGTGGAGACGTCGTTGGAGATGATGACGATGAACGGTGTGCGTGGTGAAGATGGGGATGTCTCCTTCTCCTTCCCTTGCTTGGATCTTGTGGAGGTGTTCTTGATCTTGGATGTGTGTGGTGGCTATGGAGAGGTAGGAGCAGCAGGGCTCCACCCCAAGTGCGTGGATGGATTCTGTCCCTTCATCTAGGGTTTCCCCTCTTTAAATAGGCATCTGGAGGTTGATTTTACGAACCGTCAAAGCTAGGGGCCGAATATGCCCATTAGGCCTTCACAAATGTTGTCCTGTTTGACGATACGAAGTTGTCAGAGGGCGGTAAGGCCGTACGGTACGGGCGGGCTCCTCCCATACCGTTGGTCATTATGTGCGCAGTACTCTGTAGTGTTTTGGCTGCCATTTCTTCATACTGACTCCGATTGAGGTGTTCTTTGGATCGTTGGATTCATATGGACGATGGATACAACACCATGGCCTTGGATCTTCATTTGGAGTTGATGGAAAAACTCACTTCTTCCTCCCCTCAAATGCTTAAGTCTGGTGCCTGCAACTCCTCCATATTGAATCCTCTTTGCTCCTTTTATCCATAATTTTCCATAGCACCTACACACAAGTCAAAGACAAGAAAAAGGTAATAAAATCCTAATAAAACTACTAGTTGTGCAAAGCCCATGTGAGAATGAATGAGAACTAGTAATCATACATAATAGGCATAGTTATAGATAGATGTAGCACGTAATGAGTGACAATATAAATAATTTATATACTTAAATATGCATCAATTTTGGACTCATTTGGCGGACATTCTACCCGTCAGAATTGCTTGGTGAGGGTCGGGCAGCTGGAGCTATGGGTCTCCATGCCACCGGCGAGCTTAGCTCGGTTTTGTAACCCTGCGGCCGAGATGGCTTGGAGGGTCCGGGCCTCACGACCCTGACGCCTGGACAGGGTAACCCGTGCATCCTCCGGCGAGCGGGTGGTGCTTAATCCTGCTTGAACTTGCACCGGGATCGCCGCGATGGGCGGTTTCTCCCTGCCCGAGCCCCTGGGTCCACCGTGGAGGGGAGGAGGCGGAGGCGCACCATAGGCTATGTCGCCCGGCCGTGCCTCGCGAGCCTCGGAGTTGTGCCAGGCGACATCGATCAGGGCCACAAGACGCGCCTGCCACTCTTCCCTGGCGCCCTCCGTTGGCGAGTAGCAAAGGAGCTCATTCGCCATGAGGCGGGCGCTAGGCGACTGGGTCGGTGAAGTACTTGATGAAGAAAACTCTCCTTCTGTCCGTGCGGAGGGGCGCGGGTGGGGCCTGTCGCCGGCCTCGGAGCGGGGTGAGGGAGTCAGGCAAACTACCGCGAGCCCCCCGAGTCTTCCCACCTTCTCCCTTTGGGAGCGGCCGTCTTGAGGCTTTCTGCGAGCGACCATGCCTGGTGTCTCTGGCTAGAGCCCTTCGGGTCGCACCTCAGCCCCCTACCTGGCGTGCCAAATGT
This sequence comes from Avena sativa, assembly GCA_916181665.1. Lineage (NCBI taxonomy): Eukaryota > Viridiplantae > Streptophyta > Magnoliopsida > Poales > Poaceae > Avena > Avena sativa. The sequence continues at coordinate 186,215,332 of OV702287.1, read as the reverse complement.
CTGAGATTTGTCCCGCGAAGGAACTAGGGTCCAACGATCCCTTGGTTCGTGAGGGGGATGAACACGCGATTTCGAAGCAGTCCGGCGGAGGCCACGACGGCAATGTGGATGCACGACAGAGAGTTGACACCAGGATTTTTTACCCAGGTTCGGGACCCTCGTGAGGAGGTAAAGCCCCTACTCCTGCTATGTTGTATTGCTCGCGTGCCTCACGAGGTTACAATGGTGGATGAAAGACTAGGGTTTTAGATCTCAGGGATCCGCCCCTTACAAGGTAGGAGAAGGGCTCCTTATATAGGGCAGCGTCAGGCCTCTTCCCCTAGCTATTGGGCGGGAAGGGTCACCATGTTCCTGCCAATGGATTTGGTCCCGGTTTGTCTTCTTGTGACCGTCGGGTGGTTGCCGTGTCAGGGGGTGGTCGGCTTCCCCTCCACTTTACGGTGCCATCCTAGTCTTCTTGCACCAAAACGGCTTCGTCAGAAGTTGCCTTCATCCTCTGTCATCCCACTCCTCCTGCGTGCCTTGCTTTCTTTGGATGGACCGGTCATCACTTGGACCAACCGTTGGGGCGTCGCCTTGTAGAGCACGCCCGAGCCTTGCGAGGCTTCCCTCTAGAGGTCGTGACGGGGGTCTCGCCACCCAGTTGTTGCAATCTTGAGCACCCGTGGAGAGTTCTGGCATCTCCCCTCCTTCAAAGGCCCACTCTCTTCAAGAGCCCACGAGAGGTCATCTATGCAGGGCTCAGTGACCCGTTGGGACGGGGTACCCCCGGTACCGATAGTCCGACAAATAGTTTGGTGAGGGCATCCCAAGCTTCCTTAGCGGTGCTGAGATGTTCTATATGTGGCATGTCCTTGGGACCCACACCGAGCTGAATCATGTGTAGAGCCATTGCATTGAGTTGGCTGTCCACAACCTCTTTTCTTGTCAAGTTGTTTTGATCCCCAATATGAAGACCATTCTCAATTATTTTCCATAACTCAATGGATGAGCTGCACACATGGGACTTCATTAAAAATTGCCATTGATTGAAAGGAGATGCAATAAGCTTGGGTGGATCACCCCTATTGTTTATATGTGGGTGAGGGATTGGTGGATCATGCAAATATAAGTGAGGAACCTCACTATAGTTCTCCTTACCACTTCCCTTTTTGATGAGGAGCTCTTACTATTATCATCACCCTCCAAATGTTCTTCCTTGGAGTTAGCATTAGCTTTCTCTTTAGAGATCGGAGTGGCAGCCTCAGCGGAAGATGGAGAGGGGGATGTAGATGGAGAGAGACGCACTATAATTTCATGCATCTCTTCCATTTTGGTCTCCATGGATTTAATCAAGGTTGTTTCGAACGTCTTGAGACCATTCATGGTGACCATGTCCACAACCTCACTCCCATATCCCTTAGTACCCATACTTCTCTTAGGTAGTTAAGCCCAAATAAAGAGCTGAGGCTCTTATACCAATTGAAATGGATCGTATGGGCACCTAGAGGGGGTGAATAGGTGCTACTCCAAACTTTAGTTCTTTTTCAAATCTAGGCTTGAAACAAAGGTAAATTCTCTAGATATGCAACTATGGAGATTTCCCTATATGCAAACATATCTACTAAGCGAGTAAAAGTGAAGAACAAGGTAACCGTAGTGGAGCACACGGAGACACATGATTTGTTTGACCGCAGTTCCTTCCTTGTTAAGGAAAGTATGTCTGTGTTGGAGGGATGGGCGGTACTAAGACCACCATGCCACAATAGGACTCACCCTGTTCTCCGATGGATCTCGCCACCAAAGGCCTGATCCACCTTTCTACTATTGGTACCCTTTGAGGCGGGAACCGATGCCTTTACAACACTAGCAGGGCACACATCCACAACTGAATTGGAGGCGCCCATGATGAAAAGCTGCCACAAGAACAAGTTTAATCAATAACCGAAATAGAGATCTAGATATTTGCAAGAAATACTATATCAAGAATCCTCCAAGTGAATAGAGGGGAATTGAAGAGCTTGATTGGTGCCGATGAAGATCGAAGCCTCCTCCTTTTATTCCCCAAAGATTGGAGCCTTCAGGTGGATGAATGTGGAGATCTCGATTTGGAACTAGATGGACAGCCCGGCACTTTTTTGCAATGAATCAAGAGTTCTGGCAGGAGGAAAAATTGGGGTATTTATACCCCCTGCCAAAACTAGCCGTTGGAGAAGTTTGGGGCCGGATTATCCGCTCCAAGTGGGAGCCGGATTATCCGGTCGAGGCAAATCTCTGTTTCAGAATCAGATTTTCTGGGTCAAAAATCCACCCCTATACCACGTGACGCGCCTTGGCTGCCTTTGTAAAAAATCTTGGGGGCGGATTATCCGGCCCCTTGGTGGGGCGGATTATCTGGCCCGGGCAAAAGCTCCGGCCTTGGCCGGACAATCCGAGGGAAAATACGCCCCCCATACAGGGTGACGCGCCTTCTCTGTGTTTGAAAAAAATCCTAGGGGCAGATTATCCGGCCCCCTTGGAGGGGCGGATTATCCGGCCTAGGGAAAAACTCTGGCCCTGGTCGAACAATCCACAGGAAAATTCGCCCCCATACAGGGCAACGCTCCTTGCCTCCTTTGTCGATCGAGCCAGGATAATCTGGCCCTTAGCTTGGGCGGATAATCCACACCCCGAAATTCTGGTTTGGCTGCTCTTTGTGTGTACATTATTCTGTAGCACTAAACACACATTAAATAATCCTTGATATTGTTATCTAACACATAAAACACTAAGGATCATGGAATGTTCTTTCAACAAGGCAAGCCTTTATTCATCGGGTGCTTCTTAGATTCCTTCGGGACTTTATGGGTCGTAAGCCTTTATGCGCCTAGGGTAACTAGGACCTAATAGGTCATACCCATGTCATCAACAAAGGGATCCACGACCGGTGTCGCCCCAAGTGGTATGTTCTCTGGCAGCGGCGCAAGCACCTGAGCCTGGAGGTCTCACACACGTGGTGGAGAAGACCAGGGATCTGATCATGTTTTGTTCTTTTCCCAAGATCTTTTTCATAAAAGTGTTATCTTCCATTCCCCTATCTTTAAAGTCCAAAAACAACCCCGTGCCTGATACTTTTTTGGAGCGCCACAAGTGAATAGTAACTACAAAAGTTGGTTACCTGACGGATAAGTAATCGCAGTACCATTTTTTCGCGGCGGCCACATATGCCCCATGGCTGACGCGGCAACAATACATTTTAGTGCCATGGTACATGACCAGATGGACCGATGCTTAATAATGACGCAATAGGTGAGTGGTGACAGATTTTTCCTCGACGTGGATTTGACTTGACACACCACATGTCACTGACTAGTGGGGCCCACCATGTCCTAGCGTTTTGTTGTAAATAGCGCAACCGTAGTCCACATTGTATTCATCTCCAAAAACTCCCTTAGTGGCTTAAGCAGCAACATGAAGACGAGGGGCTCTCGGATCGGTGGAGAATTTGTAAGTTATTCATTCTTTGTCAATCAATATCGGGGTTCTTGCTTTGCATTTTGGTTCTTGAATCTCATGAACTTCAGTTTGGGGTTTTCTCAGCGTGACTTAGTGCCGAAGTGGATCCAGGATCCTAGATTCAACGGTATCGTGATAAATTAACTTCTCGTTGTAAGAGACTTCTCTACAAGAACGTCGCATTCGGGGGAAAGCATACCATGACAAATTCCTTGGCTGCAACTATGAAAAACCATGTGTTGCTTCCTTGTTTAGTACGATAAAGATGAGCACTTAGAAGTATTACAACATGCATTGAAAAAATTAACGGAGGAAGCAGAGGATGATTGATTTCCGGACTTTGGCGCTTTGGATGACACGGAGAAAGAAGAGTACATGGAGGATGCAAAAATTATAGTAAAGGAAGAGATCAGTGAATCATTGTCGGTGATTCGGACTATGTTCGAGATAGTTCATGTTGGCCTGGAGACGATTAAGGCATCACTCGATGGCATGGGATTCTGGCTTGAAATAATGTTGGTTTTAGTATTTTCTGAACTATTAAATATGTACTCATGTTTAATTATGCACTTTGTAGTATGCTTGTTTTTTCTTATTTGCAAATTAAGTACATTTTTCTTATTCGCAAATTAAATACATATGTGTGTGTTATCCTTGTGGGTCTATAATATTAGTTTGCAAAAGGGTGAAGTGACCCAGCGGTCAACTAGTCAAACTTTATCACCACTAAATTTCCTACTCACCTAGAGCTTGCTAGCGTTGAACCCTAAATCAAATCCGTGTCGCGCCTCCCACCTACAACATCAGATCTAGCCCCGTGAGCTACTCCTCTTCTTGGCGTTGCTGCTCATGACAAGACCGTTTCCCTCTTCGTCGGGGCTCTGCTCTTGACAAGACCGTTTCCCTCTTCGGTACAACGCCACCCTCAATTGCCCCACCCATCTTCCTCTCTATCATGCAGCCCTCAATAGACCACGTAGTCCTGATTCCCGGTATGTCACCAGCTTAGGGACATCACTGGTCCAGATCTCCTCTATATCCTTCTTTACATTTACAATCTTGTGTTTTTAGGCAATGATATTGGAAAATCCTATGAGCTTCAGTCGGAGCGAAACAACATTAGGAAAACTTCTAGTTGATATAGTCGCTCGGATTTTTCTCAGAATTCGTCCAATCCTCCCAGCTTACTAACGGTATCAGTTGTTTGTTCTGATTGGAGGGGACTGATCAGAAGCAACGGTTTTAGACAGCTAACCCTGTCACACAACGATGGAACCCCTTTGCTAGGATTTATTATCGGAGCAGTGATAATGCTTGGTAATCACTGAGCATCATCTTGACCCAACCATCTTCCTAAGTTTCCACTTAGATATGAAGACAATGTCGATGAGATTGTCAATGATAGTGATAGCGGGATATATGGAACCTTGCTTATCCTAGCATGCTAGCATGGACATGTGCTACTACATTCTTTAGCGTATCCAACCTTGTTAGTCCAAGATCCAGTCAGGAATATTGATACATTTGTGTGTGAATCATTATGGTGTGGGTTCTAGACTAAGTTCAATGGCATAATTTTCTGTTCTAGCAACCATGATGTACAATTTACCTACAATTGTCACACAAGCAATTTCTTGGTTGGTTGGATAACAATAAACACCAAAAAGTATAGGTACAAAGGTACTCATCAGAGACACATAGATGAGATTCAGTTGCACCTATTGCACAGTAGCACGGGTTCGTGAATCGAGTCTGGCTACTCTCATAGGCTGTGTTTTATACTGGGTAACAACATCCATATATATCATTGTATTTGATAATACGACAAAGGCTCTATGGTATGTTGAGTGTCCTCAAGAGACACATGATGATTTGTTATAGTGCATACTTCACAACTTTAAAGGGTACGTCGAGGTGTTGGCCTTGTCGTTCTAAGAGGTTCTACCATATGGACCTGGAGCAGTGCCAGGTCAATAGCAGGTGATCATGTATGGTCTCTTGATAGGGAAGTTGATTTGTCTAATCTACTATTCTTTGGCACATATTTGCCATATGATGGTAAATATAAACAAAAGATATTATGCGCATGTGAAGATCGAGATATCTTGGTTATACGGATAAAGCAAGGTGTATATCATTTAGACATGAACAACTATGAGTGAAAAAAGATCTATGGTTATCTCAGAACATCCACTGTATGTCCTTTTACTGTGATACTAGGTAATTAGCATACGCTATCATATATGTGTATACTCATGCATTCTTTCATCTACCTTCTTATGCTGATCATTTTGTTTATTGTCTGGTACACAATGACAAATACATGAAGGCGTGTAGATATACGATGTATAGTAGAATGTACAGTACGTATGTATTGTTTCTGTCACATGTATATGCCATTACACGATGTATCATGTGATATAATAAATATGACCATTCTTTGTTTTGTTATTAATATTTCGAATCGTATATATATTATGTTGTGGTGAATCTAAAATTACTATTCAAAAGGTATGCGCCGATAGAAACCATTCTAGCCGGTCTATTTGTGTCGGCCACGCACCGCTTGCACGACACCTAGGTTGCGTCGGCCTAAAATGGGCTGCGGCATTAACGCCTTGCTTCTGTGAAAGCGCTAGATCAGTGGATGATATTGTGCCAAGCCAAAATAGCGTTGTCGATGCATTTTCCCTGGCGCAGTTTTCCCTAGGGTCTTTTTGTCGCGCCAACACGAACGCGATGATTAGACGTGTGATTTGACGTCTATAAGCGCCATGGCCCGACATCCTTGTTGTATTGTTTAGGGGCCTTGATGTAATTTTGTACCCACCCTTGTTAATGGAGCTTCTAGCTCCTTCGGGCCCTTACTCGTTATAATAGAAAAGACTTTGCTCTTGCAGTTATTCTTTTCTTTTGAGAAGATACACTTACATTTGAGAAAGACTAAGTATTTTATGGCTCTTTCTACTGCTGTTGATGATTATTAATAGATCGGTGGAATTTCACAAAAAAACATCAAGCGGTAAAAATAGAAACAATTTAGACAACATAGAAAAATAACTTGTAGAATTAGATCAACATCTTATCCATGTGATACCTCGGACTGGGATTGAAGGTGGTGGTGGATCGGATTGGTGATCTGCACATTCTTGAATTGTTCGCATGTGGCTGGAGGGTAGGACAAGACATCCACCATTGCCATTGTTTTTGTTGCTTAACTCATGAATTCGAGATTGGCTCCTGCCTTCTCACTTATGTACGAAATATTGGTGCCACGAGGCTTGCAACCTTCCCGATTTCCCTACCCAAAAGGCACAAGGCCATGTGCGAATAAAACTTGAAGGATGAAGGAGTCACCTAAGTGCCGGCAAACTTCTCCTATATGTCCAATACTATGCAATGCTGACATCAACACCTGGCACCACTCCTTACTTGAGTGTAACATGGCTCGGGCGACATGGGATATGAAGGAAGAGTCACCAAGTGCTCCATCGACAAGAGATCTCTTGTCCCCCTCTACAGGTTGTGAAGGTGAACGTCAACATGAATGGATGAAGCAATGGTGAAATCACAGGACACGGGTGCCTTTGGTGCGGTGTGCTGAGAGGAGCACAACCGGTTTTGGGGAGCATCGGCGGTGCAATGGAGGGCATCACAAATTCTAAGGTGTTGAAAGCTTTTTCTTGCATGAAGCAGTATGCTTGGTTAGTGACTTGCATGTTGCTCGGATGTAGATATTGTCATACTACTCAAACATAGTCAAGAAGATCCAAGGGAAACCAATGCAAGGAGTGCATTACATGATAATGGAGATAGCATCGAGAAGGGAAGAGTTCTAGGAAGTATTGCATGATCTGCGACAAGCTAATATAGAAGCATATCTTCTAGCTAGAACGACAACTACTTCAATTATTGGTAGACATGTGTGGTTTATTAATCCTCCAGATAATATGGATAAACACATTAAAGCGGCATTCCATTAAATAAAGAAGTTGGTGTGTCAACTTTGTGCACCTTGCTGGTCTAAGAGCATCTCCAATAGATACATTGTAATAGGACACTACTCCTTAGTTTTTAGGAACCAGAAAATCAGTTTTTGGGCGGCACTGTAGTTTTCCAAATATGCTAAAAACTAGCGCATAGCCTGCAGCGACACTAAAATAGGGCATGCAACCAGCAATACAAACATGTATTTCAACATATATTGCAACAAACAAGATGAAGCACATCACAAATAAATCTAAAGAAATAGTTATAATTATTATTACATCATGGACAAATAGGTTCATCAATTCTTAAACAAATAGTTCAAATCTTTAACAAATATTTCAACAAATAGTGCACAACTCAACACACAAATAGAGTTCACATACGATAATATGAAGGGTGAAACTAGTCGCTTTGTTGACCATTCCATGATCACCACTCCTCGATGAGATCCGTTTGAAGATTAATGTGCACATCGGTATCTCGAATGGCATAGTAGGAGGCAAGAAAGTGCGCCACCCTCTCTTCTCTCCTTTGCACACACACAAGTTGTTCCATCAAGTCATAGAAGGAGTAGTCTAAATCTTGTCCACACTCATTCTCAATGATTATGTTATGCATGATAACACAAGCGTTCATGATATAAAAATGAACCTTTTGATCCCAAAATCTAGCCAGTCCTCTCACAATGGGCTTGCAAAATTTAAATCTCTGTTTACATCTTTCCTAGCGTCGCTTGTGCATTATGGAAATCAAGTTTTATTTACCTTGGGGGTTGACAAGTGGCTTCACAAATGTGCATTGCCTTGGATTGTGCTATGACCAAGTTCTCCGGCGCAATTCCTCTGTTGCTCGAAGAACCTATCATACTTTGTCACACACTAAGTGATGTGTTCAAGCAATTTGATTCTCATCCTAAAATGGCGCCGAAAATAGCACTCGGGGTAAATGAGAATCTCCATAAAGTAGCTCCACTCCAACTTATTGTACCCTTCGATCCTCTCCCTGCTCAACTTCTCTCGACCGAAAACGTAACCACCATGCTTCAGCCACATGTTAGCGTGCAAAGCCAAAATGATGACAATATCCTCTTCTTCAGAGAGGTCCCATTCTTCATGTGATGTTGAGTCATCATAAGATGAACTCATCTACAAGCCAAATCTTGTGTTGGGAACTATGAACATAGCAACAACTAGATGGAAGTCGTCGGCGGGCGGGCGGTGACATACCTTGCACAAATTATGTCAAACACCTTGCGTGTGAGGTGGTCCTCATTGACATGTGGGCAGTCACTATGGACTGCGATCAAGGCATGCATAGATCGAGAGGTCGTCAGTGTGCATGAGGTCGTGGTGTGTGTGTGGGGGGGGGGGTAGAGCAGCGTGCAGGAGGTCATGGGGGAGTTGCTCCCAACCGATGGCGGGTCATGGTAACTCCAATCGAATCGATGGTGAGGGGCTACAACGCAAGGTCGTGGGAAAGTAGAGCAGCGTGCGAGAGGTCGTGGGGAGTTGCTCCAACCGACGGCAGGTCACGGTAACTCCAATCGAATTGACAGTGAGGGGCTACGGGCGGCGCCGAGGGCAGTAGAGGCAACTCGAATACTCGATTTATGGTTAGAGATGCTCGAAAGTGCAACATCACAATGATTTGTTTCATCTTGGTAAGGTCAGATCTCCACCCTCCATCCTCCACCGGTCATGCTAGCCAACGGCCTGAACCATCGGAATCCATCTCCTCCACTGTCATGACTCAGCCTGTGGCTGTGCCGGACATGGATCCGAGGGTCCTCATCTCAACTGATGGAGATGGTCCATCAAGCCGCGCAAGGTCCCAGTTGCAGACTCAGGGAGGCTAAGCTGTCATAGGCTAGTGAGGGATGGAGTGTCCCTAGTGTATACACCAAGAGGGACCCGTTGTCAGTGTGTGCGTGAGTCGTTTAAGGCAACAACAACAGAAGAGGAATGTATTGTGTATGAACAGAACTCTGAATTTCTTATCCTACCTGCTCCTCTCACCTACCTCCTGTTCGTCTGATTCTCACCCCAAAATTCTCTGATCTCATCCCCTTTTCTAGTAAGATCCCACCGGGGCCTTACAATTGGTATCCAGAGCCTATATTCCGCCTGCTGCACTCGAATTTTTCCTTCCAAACCCATAACATCCATCGCGAAGGGTGCTATTGACCTCGGTCGATCGGCACAAAATCCCTAGGGAGGTTGGGATTGGACCGGAGCGCAGTGCGACGGCGTCGTCAAAGCCATCCGCGCAGACACGCTTCATCTTATCGGCCATGGGGGAGAACACGGAGCAAATTCAGACCTCGATAGGCACCCTGTTGTCGCGGATGGACGCCATGACCGCTCAGATGGGCGATCTGGGCAAGCAGCTGGCCATCACACAGGATAGTGTGAACGAGGTGCGGAAGAAGCAAGCGGAGGCGTCGGCGGCGCAAGCGCGAGCGATTTCCCTGAACGCGACCGCGCCGCGGGAGCCGGGGCCATCGGTACTGCCGGTGAGAGTGGGCACAGCGGTGCTGACTAACAACGGTCCGCCAATCCTCAACAACACATCAATACCGACGTCGGCACAAGGTTTCGTCACCGCCCCAGGATTGCCAGTTGACCACCAAGGACACCACGTCAAGATGCCCAAGCACGATTTTCCAAAGTTTGGGGGCAATAATCCTCGTCTCTGGTTAGACCTTTGTCACACTTACTTTGAGATGTATCAGGTGCCTAGATATCAGTGGGTTTGAACCGCTGTTCTGTATCTGGAAGGGCATGCTGCGCTATGGTGGCAAGCATTCAAGCGTCGTGGTGTTGTAGTGGATTGGGGGGCATTTTCTTTGGCAGTAACTGAAGAATTTGGTACTGAACAATTTGATACCCAGATGGCCAAATTGCTGCAATTACGTCAGACTGGTTCAGTCATGGAGTATCGCATGGCTTTTGAAGAGTGTATGTATCATTTGCTTTCTCTGGATGAGACACTGAACACCAAATCTTTTGTCACACAATTTGTGCTGGGTCTGAAGGATGAACTGAGGATGGCCGTTCGCTTGCAAGCCCCAAGCAGTGTGACGTGTGTTGTCGCCTTAGCTCGCATCAAGGAGGAAGAACTCGAGAATCACCGTCTGCGTGTGCGTCAAATGGGCGGCAATAAACTGCCACCCCCAGTCCTAGTGGCACCTGCAACACCGTCGGGTGGTCAACGTCAGGATTGGCCTAGGCGCGCCGGCAATGATGAGTACACGCGAGAGCGTCAGTTGCGCGATTTCAGACGCGCCAATGGCCTCTGCTTCCGTTGCGGCGATAAATACAATAAAGACCATCAGTGCAAGAAGCCCTTGCAACTATTGACAATTCAAGTGGGCGAGCATGGGGAGATTTTTACTGAAGATACAGTGGAGGCTCTTGAGCTCATTCAGGAACCAGAACAGGCCCAACCTGAATGTTACTTGCTGCTCTCAGCTCATGCAGAAGCTGGTTCAGAGGGGGCTGGTACAATGCAGTTCCGAACGCTAGTGGGCAATCAGGTGTGTTTAATATTGGTTGACTCCGGCAGTTCCACAAGTTTTGTCAATGCAAATTTTGTACTGCGTGCTGGTCTTTAGACAACAGCAGCTACTCCAGTCTCTGTCAAAGTAGAAAATGGTGCATTCATGAAATCTACTACCCAAGTTTCTCAGTTAGCTTGGTGGATGCAAGGGCATACATTTCATACTGATATGCGAGTCCTACCACTAGGAGCATATGACGCGGTGCTCGGCATGGGCTGGCTGGAAAGCCACAGCCCAATGACGGTGGATTGGGTCCTGAAGTTCATGGATGTTCCTTCGCAGGGCCATCTGGTGCGCCTTCAGGGCGTGCTATCACAACAGACTGATAATCTCTCTCTGATGACTCTTGACGATGTCTAGAAGGCTTACAAGGGGAATGACTTATGGGCTATTGCAGTGGTGGATTTCTCTGAACAAACATCGGGTGAACAACGAGATGGCGAGTCGGTCCTCCCTTCCACCACCATTCCTCTAGATCTGCAAGAGCTTTTGCACGAATTTGCGGATGTCTTTGCCGATCCCAAGACAGTTCCACTACACCGACAATACGATCATGCAATTTCCCTTGAACCGATGGCTATCCCAGTCAATTCTCGTCCCTACCGCTACTCCCCGCTGCAAAAAGATGAAATTGAGAGACAAGTTGCAGAGATGATCAAGGTGGGCCTCGTGAAGCCAAGCATGAGCCCCTATGCGTCTCCCGTGTTGCTCGTCAAGAAGAAGGATGGGCAATGGCGTTTTGCGTTGACTACCGCAAATTAAATTCGATCACAATCAAGAATAAGTTTCCGCTCCCAATTGTTGATGAACTATTGGATGAGCTGGCTGGCTCACAATTCTTCTCCAAACTCGATCTACGAGCTGGATATCATCAAATACGGATGCGGGAGGGCGACGAGGAGAAAATGGTGTGTCGTCGGATTGATGACAAGTACGCCATGAGGGGGTCCTCGAGGCGTGCGGAAGAGAGGGATGTGAGACGTACGGTGTTCCGGGACGGTGAGCACACAAGTTTACCCAGGTTCGAATCCGCCGGCTTTGGACGGATCCTACTCCTGCTAGCAATCCAGTAATACAGCAGAGCCGGATATGGGTTACAAGGGTTTTGCCTGTGCGAGTTGAGATTGTACACTATTGAGGTGTGTCCTAAAGACTCTCCCTAGGACGGCTTATATAGATATCTGGCCTAGGGTTTACAGGAGAGATCTATCCGGCTACGACTAAGAGTCGGTTACAGAGTACATCTTGAACTACAAGTAACACTATGGGCCTAAGTCGGTAAATCTCCTGGGCCTTCCCGTAGCCAGATTCGACTGCATCTTTTCTCCCTGACTGGGCCGCCCGTGAAGCAAAGCTCTAACCCGAAGTGGGCCATCCTGGTCAGTGAGGAACTGTGAGGATATCCAGAAAGTATATCCCCAACAGCAGCCCCTGGAAGTCTCCAAGATCCAAAGTCGGATTTTATCATCGTCTAGCTTGATCTTCGGCTTGCAGAATCTTGAAGGGTTCCTAAAACGTCACAACAAAAAATACGATCCGGGTCTTAAAAATAAGTCGGACCTATCAACAGGTTACTCGGATTATCCAGCTTGATTTCAAACTAAGCCGGAATTTGGCCTCTAACGCCACCTGACACAAGTCATGGTCAAGTCACGTCATCTGACTGTCAGCAGGACCGTTGGTGGGTCCGCGGTTCGCGGAACCGAGGCGCCGTTTTAATGCGTGCGTGGAGATCGAGGCGACGTAATCATCGCGTGGGTCCTTCCCCGTTCCTTCCACGACGCGTGGCGGTTGCACTGTACCATTTGCACGAATCTTGGCGCGGTTAGGTGGATATAAGGGGTGAGGATTCTCCTCCTCCTTTCTTCACATGTTCCTTTGCCTTTTCCTCTCCTCCAAATCTCCCCCGCGCGCATAGAGCTCCTCTGCTTTCCCCCCAAAACTCCCAGCGCCGCCCATCTTAGGTCATCTGCTCGCCGGAGAAATGGCTTCTTCATCCTCTTCCGGCTTGGCGGCAGCGGCGGCGACGGCGGCGACGGAAGCGGCGGCGGAGAAGGAAAGCTTCCGTGGGGTCTGGATCCCCTGCGTGCTAGATGATGAGAAGCTCCGCGGCGTGGAGACAGAAGGGCTCCTCCGTGTCGGCGACTGGCGGAGCGGCTTCGGGGAGACCGTCCCCAACCCGCGCGCCGGCGGGCGGGTCCACTTCGGCACCCACCTCGACAGAGGTTTGTCATTTCCTCCCTCAGAATTCTTTTCCGAGATGATTGACCATTATAGTGTTCAACTCCACCATCTTCCTCCCAACTCTCTCCTAGAGATGAGCGCTTATGCTTCTTTGTGTGAGGGATTTCTCGGCATTAGGCCGAGTTTGACCTTATTCCGGTATTACTTTCATGTCCGGAGAAATTCTATCACTGCCGGTGTTCCTTATATCACCGGTACCATTAGCTTTTCTCTTAGACGCGAGCGCGCATATCCCAAAATCTTAGCTAGTGACTTGGTCAAATAGTGGCCAGCCACCTTCTTTTATCACAAGGATATTCGGGCTACCGACAAAGCTACTGCTTTGCCGGCTTTTGTCGACGAAGCTGCCACGGCCCAACCGTCTTGGGACGAGGCCGCTCTGGCTCTCAGTGACGATCTGATCCTCGCTGAGAGGCGGGTCGAATATCTGATCAAACACAAAGGACTGAAGGGATCCGACTTGGTCCAATGCTGGGTGTCACGCCGGATCCAGCCCCTTCAGTACCACGGAGACCGACTGATGCACTCCATCATGTCGTCCAAGAAAGACTCCCTCCGCATCAGCCCTAGAGCCTATACCACGCAAGGTTACATAAGCCAGATTAAATGGCTGATAAGGGAGCGGATCGAGAGGAGGATCCCGGAGGTTTCTCTGGATATGCATATGGCGGAAAACCCCGTAGTGCCAGTAAGCTTTTAACAATAAACCTTTTTATGTGTTTCAATATTTAAGTTAAATTGCAATACTGATATGTTTTCTTCTTTTTAGCTTGCCGACCTCCCCGAGTCGGGACTTGCTCCTCTCGAGGAATATCCTCTGGAGTTTTCTCAGGAGGCGGAATTGGTCCCATTGCCGGACATTGTGCTTAAGAAACACAAGGCTCTGACAATGGCTGTCGGCACAAAGGAGGTGCCCATCGTGAAGAGGTAACTTTCAACACAATTTCCGCCTTTGTACCTTACTCAGATTTTCTTCCGAGATGTAATGTTTTCGACTTTATTACATTCTCAGAGCTAAGCAACTCATCAAGGTAAGGGGAAGGGAACTTCTTCGAAGCCCCTGCGACAGACGAAGCTTTCCATGGCTTCTCCTGCCGTGGCTCCTCTAACTCCTGCCCCCCAACCTTCTGCAACGTCGGTGATCATTCCTTCTTCGGCTGTCGCAGAAGATCCGGCTCCTTCAACGGAGCATGTGATCCTTGAATCACAAACTGACGTCACCATGAGTGAGTCAGGTACAGATAAGGGTGAACCCTCTTTAGGTAATGATCCCTCGGCAGAGATCTTCGCCGAAAACCTTCTCAGCAATCCGGGTCTTGCCAAGTTTGGCTTGTCCCGGAAATCTGCAGAAGAGATCCAGCGGCTGGCTAGGCAATGCCTGGAGAAAAGAAATCTATCTGCCGAAGAAGAAGCACAAGAGGCAGACGATATCAATTCTCTGACCTTCTTGCACAAGTGCGTCTTCGCGACGAGAGGATAAGGACCGGTGAGCTTCCAACAGCGCCAGTGATCCCTCTGACTCTTGCTGAGAAGGTTGTTGTTGAAGTAAATGCGAGTTTGGATAAACTCACTCGCGAGCAATGTGTAAGTCGGAATTCTAACTCTTTTTTTTCCTCATTTCATATCATATCCTCTAGCCCCCAAGCATGAAGTAGGATATATAATCCGGGTTTATGCTTCCTTACGATGCCAAAGAATGAACTAGTGTAGCCTCCAAGGCTCGTGCTGATATTAGTAAAAATATTAGCCCAAGTCTTTAGTAGACTTCTGACTTTGGGTATTCTGACTTACAGAAAGTATGTTCCTATAACCAGGATTTGTTGAAAAATGTTTGTGACAAGCGGAGAGAGATCAAGGCTCTCCGACTTAAAAATGCTGAACTTAAGGTCTCCAAGGATGAGGCCGAAGGTAAACATTCCGAGACTCAAACCTTGTCTTTCATGTTTTCGTAGTTGAATTTTTTTCTGAACTGTTGTTCTTTTTGACTTACAGCGCTGGTAAAACAATCCTGCGCCATGATCGAAGAGGCCGAGAACCTCAAAACTTTAGTGGTGGAGAACAAGGAACTTCACCAAGAGCTGTATAAGCTTAAAACGGATCATGAGAAGAGCATAGCTCAAGTTCTCGAGTCCTCCTCCATGGCTACTGACGAGCGCGATCGCAAGATTGCCGCTCAAGATCAGAAAATCTCGGACCTCAATAACGAACTGTGCAGAGAGAGGGATCTTTCCGAGGCGCTCCAGGCTGAACTCCGGAGTCTTCGGGAAGAGAAGACCAAGATTGACGACGTCATCTTCGGTATGTTCCATCTGTCTGACTTTTCTATTTTCTTCGACTTCTTTCAATGTCGGATTTTCTTAACTTGTTTTGTGTATAGGTCCTCTGAACTTGACGGACTCCACCTCTGCCGAGCCCCGCACCCACCGGCTTACCCAAGTCGGCGACCTGCTTCGTGACTTCCGCCAATCCCTTGAGGATATTGGCGAAGCTCTCAAGATTCGGGACATGCATAGCATGTCGGATTTTCAGGTGCGGGACAAGGCGAAGGAAATGTCGCAGCTTGTCCAGGATTAGAATATGTCTTACGCGCGATCTGCAGCGCAGAACGCTCTCACCATGGTCATGAGCCACCATGGAAGCATGGAGATATGGAAAGTGACCAGAGGGTATTCTACAGTAGATGAAGACGGCCAGGAGCAGGACATCAAGGCTATTATGGACTCCTGTGCCGGATATGGGTGTCACGTGGCTGATTTGACCAGCTACGACACTCCTTTCTTCACCCACGTGGACACTCCGCCTCCGCCTCCGGAAGAAGCAACAGCAGTTTCCAACGATGAACGCACCACCTTGGATGTGGACATCTTGGAACAATATCAAGGCGATGTATCCAGCGAGCTGGCAGCTCCTTCTCCTCCTGCATCATAGATTGCCAGAAACATTTGTATTATCCTGAAAAAACATGATGCGTCTGTAAATATGAAGTACTATAATTTTGCTAGTGCTAAGCTTTTGATCTATTCAGCACTTTTGGCTTTAAATTTTTGTGTGCCTGAAATGTTTACATAAGCACTTGAACTTTTTTCGCCTATACTTATTATTTATCTGGCTTTCTGCCTCGTCCCTTTCGTGAGCCGGCTAAACCTTCTGCCTGGAAACTTTGCCGAGCAACGGAGCTCAATTGCTAAAGCAGTTTAAACTCGGAAACAAAGCCGGCTTTCAGTACCAACAATTCACTACTCGGAAAGTACCCGCATCTGGCAATCAGACAAATAACCAAAGTAAAGACTAGAAACTTTAGAGTTATACCCGAGGGTAGCAATTTTAGAATCGGAAATCTAAACCAGAACGAACATGAGCATAAAGTACTTTCAAGCATTCTCGGATTTTCGACTATGACATGATCTTTCGGAAATAAGATGGTAAAAACTTCTCAGAAAAACTTGAGACAACTAAAACTTTTATTTCTTACACAACATGTACATATATATGATTACAAAGAAGGGTAAACTAAGAATGAAAGGGACGTAGTTGAGCAATATTCCACGGTCTGTCTAACACATCCGGATTTGTACTGCCTCCAGCTCTCTTTCTCTTCTTAGTAGCAGGTCTTTCTTTGACTGGCCTCATGTCAGTTAAGTAGTATGAACCATTGTGCAATACTCGACTAACTAAAAAGGGCCCTTCCCATACTGGGGAAAGTTTGTGCTTTCTTTGTTGCACAAGCCGGAGAACCAAATCGCCTTTATTGAAGGATCTGTTTCTAACTCTCTGGCTATGATACTTGTGTAACTTCTGCTGATAGGCTGTTGATCTCATTTCAGCAACGACGCGAACTTCTTCGACTAAGTCGAGATCATTTTGTCGAGAAATCTCGGCATCCTCTTTAATATATGCGGCCACTCTAGGAGAAGTGTGAATCAAATCACTAGGAACAACTGTTTCTACACCATAGACCAAGAAGAAAGGTGTGTATCCGGTTGACCTATTCAGAGTCGTTCGTAAACTCCATATTACAGAGGGCAATTCCTCTGCCCAAGCCCCCGTAGCACATCGTAGTGGTGCTTCGAGTCTCGGTTTTAGACCTTGTAGGATTAAACCATTTGCTCTTTCGACTTGTCCGTTAGCCTGTGGATGTGCGACTGACGCAATGTCAAGCCGGATATTTTGCTCGTTGTAGAATTCAGCCAATTCTCCCATAGAAAAGTTACTCCCGTTGTCCGTGATAATGCTACGCGGATAACCATACCGGATTATAACATCCTCGACAAATCTTTTGGCTGTTGCTCCATCACAACTAGTGACAGGTTTAACCTCAATCCATTTGGTGAATTTATCCACCATCACTAAGAGATGAGTAAATCCACTTGGAGCTCGTTTAAATGGTCCTACCATATCAAGCCCCTAGACCGCAAAAGGCCATGTTATAGGTATTGTTCACAGCTGATCAGCCGGAACATGAGCTTGTTTGGCGTATTTTTGGCAGCCTTTGCACGTCTTGACTAATCGTTCGGCATCTTCTTGAGCTGTAAGTCAGAAAAATCCGTTTCTAAAAGCTTTTGCCACTAAAGATTTGGCTGCAGCGTGGTGACCACACTCGCCTTCGTGGATTTCTCTTAAGATTTCCACTCCTTCTTCCGGAGTTACGCAGCGCTGAAAAACCCCAGAAACACTCCGCTTATAGAGCTCACCTTTAACTATAGTATAAGATTTTGCTCGTCAGATGATCTGCCGGCTCAAAACCTCGTCTTCAGGTAATTTTCCATCTACCAGATAATCAAGGTAGGGTTGGGTCCAACTGGGAATTACAGCTAGGACCGCTATTAGAGGTGAGTCGGATTTGGTCGGATATTCCTCATATACTCCCTTTATTGAGGGAACTTTGAGGTGCTCTAGAAAAGCGCCATCCAGGACCTCTTTCCGTGTAGAGCCTATCCGAGATAGTGCATCTGCTTCCTTGTTTTCTGCTCGAGGGATGTGTTGAACCTCAAACCCTTCAAACGATTTAGATAAATCATCCACGACAGCTTTATACGCTGCCATGTGTTTATTTGCATTACAAATATCTGACACTTGTTGAGCAACAAGATCCGAATCTCCGTAACACATCAAACGTCGGATGCCAATATCCTTAGCAATCCTGATTCCATGTAGCAGTGCTTCATACTCGGCAATATTATTTGTCGTTGTGAAGTGGATCTGCAACACGTATAGAAGTTTATCTCCTTGGGGTGATTTGAGCACCACGTCAGCCCCCGAGCCCCCTCGAGCCTTAGACCCATCAAAATAGAGGGTCCAGTATTCCGACTCAGGGAGGATCATGTTCTCCTTCGTCTCTGTCCAATCAGCGACAAAGTCAGCAAGGATCTGGGATTTGATTGCTGTCCGAGGTTTATACTCAATATCAAAAGCTGAAAGCTCTATGCCCCATTTGGCGACGCGTCCTGTGGCGTCACTGTTATTGATTATATCTCTCATGGGAGCTGTGCTTACCACGGTAATTGGATGCTCCTGAAAATAATGTCGTAACTTACGAGATGCTAGAAAAACACCGTAAGCCAACTTTTGATAGTGCGGATACCGTTGTTTTGATTCTGTCAGGACCTCGCTGACAAAGTAAGTCGGACGCTGCACCAGGTGTTCCTGATTTTCCTCTAGTCTCTCCACCACCATGACGATACTAACGACCTTGTTTGTCGCAACAAGATAGAGCAACATCGGTTCCTGTGGTTCCGGCGCAGCAAGGATAGGAGCAGATGAGAGTACTTTCTTCAGGTCTTGTAGTGCGGCTTCAGCTTCGTTAGTCCAAACAAAATCCTTGGTCTTTTTCAGGAGTTTATATAATGGTGCGGCTCTTTTTCCAAGGCGGCTTACAAACCGACTGACTGCAGCAATGCAACCAGTTAGTATTTGTACGTCCTTCAGGCGAGTTGGCCTGGAAATATTGAGTATAGCCTTGATTTTGTCCCGGTTCACCTCTATGCCTCTTTGAGACACGATAAAACCTAACAATTTTCCGGCTGGTATTCCGAAGAAACATTTCTTCGGGTTAAGCATGATGTTGTATTTTCGTATATTGGTGAATATTTCCTCCAAGTCGACAATCAGCGTTTCCTTCTTTTTGGACATCACCACAATATCATCCACGTATGCATGTACATTGCGTCCGAGTTGGTCATGGAGGCAACGCTGCATCATGCGTTGGTACGTAGCTCCTGCGTTCTTCAGCCCAAAGGGCATCGTAACAAAACAGAAGGTTCTGAAGGGGGTTATGAATGAAGTTTTGACTTTGTTAGATTCTTTCATCCGGATTTGGTGATAACCGGAATATGCGTCGAGAAAACAGAGGAGTTTCGAGCCTGCCGTACACTCGATAACTTGATCAATTCTAGGCAGAGCGAATGGATCTTTTGGACAAGCCTTGTTCAAGGCAGTATAATCAACACACATCCTTAAATCAGTGGTGTCCTTTTTAGGGACCATTACAGGATTGGCCGACCACTCAGTGTGGATGACCTCTTCTATGAATCCGGCTAACTCGAGCCATGCTAGTTCCTTAGCTATTGCCTTACGCTTTTCATCGCCAAAATGTCGCAAGGACTGTTTGACGGGTTTAGCGTTCGGGTTTACATTTAAAGAGTGCTCGGCAAGTTTCCTAGGTACTCCGGTCATGTCAGATGGCTGCCATGCGAAGATATCTTGATTTGCTTGGAGGAACTTGACGAGCGCGCTTTCCTATGCACTACCTAGGCCTACGCCTATCTGGGTCACCTTGGAGGGGTCATCATCCTTCAACGACGTCTTCTTCATCTCTTCTGATGCCTTGAACTCCGGATTTGGCTTTGTCACCTCCTTCTTCGTTGCGGGCATCTCGGACGGATCTATGCTCTTCTTGATCTCCTGGTACTTCTGGGCGTGCAGCACGGCTTCGGCAAAGGCGACATTTCCATCCTCGCACTCTCGCGCTTTCTTCGGGTCTCCCCTGATGGTGATCACGCCGTTGGGACCTAGAATTTTCATCATATTGTAAATGTAACACGGGCGAGCCATAAAAGCCCAGTAAGCCGGACGTCCGAATATAGCGTGGTATGCGCTCTTGAACGGGACCACTTTGAAGGAAAGTGCCTCCGTCCGATAATTCTTTGGAGTTCCAAAGTTAACATCCAAAGTGATCTCTCCCAGGGAATTGGCTTGTCTTCCTAGGACAACTCCGTGAAAGATCACACAGCTATGGTTCAGCTGGGTCTCCAAGATATTCATCCGGCGTAGCGTTTCAACATAGAGAATATTGATACTACTGCCGCCGTCCATGAGGGTCTTGGAGAAACCATAACCGTCAATAAGTGGATTGACGATTAAGGTGTATTTTCCTCGCTTGTGCAACTTAGGCGGATGATCAGCGCGGTCAAATGTGATTGCCACTTCCGACCAATCCAAGAATTGGGGGACAGCCGGAACTGTTGCGTTGAGCTCGTGTAGAACTGCTTTCTTGACCTTTGCTGGTTGAGATCCGAGGAAGGTGACATAAGTGTCTTTCTTGGTCGGAAAATTTTTCTTCCCTTCCGGCCTGGGATTTGAAGCATCAGCTTCCTCCATGTCGAAATCTTCCTTGGTCTCTTTTTCTTTTTCGGGATTCTTCTTTCCCTTCTTCCGCTTAGCTTTGTAGCCCGCGGTGTCATCTCTTTTGATGTCGTCATTGAAACGACATTCGGCATTGGTGTGGGACGAGCCCCCATTGGCGTCTAGGTGATACACACATGGGTTATTGGCAATGTTGGCCCAAGAGTAGGTTTTGCCTGGTTGTTGGTCTCCTCTACCTTGGACTCTTGAAGTTCCACGCCCACGCCCACGGCCTCCGCCGCGTCCTCCTCGTCCTCCAGACCCGAAAGTAGTAGTAACCACTGCCGTTTCCGCGTTGGGTTTTTCTTCCGAGATATTTTTGCGCTTCTGAGCTTGTTGCTTTGGTTATTTTGCCGACTGTGGTACAGCTAGGGCATTGAGTAATCCCTCTACATCATCGTCAGCATCTGCATACTTGCTCGTTGTTTCTATCATCTCTCCCAAATCAGTGACCTTGTCACACTTCAAGCGATGGTGCAATAGACCAATTGGGAGACCTGCAATGAAAGCTTCAATCGTAGTTTGATTGTTTACACAGAAGTTCTTAGTGTCAATCCATCGTCCGAGGTAATCCCGGCAAGTTTCTCCGGCCTTCTGGGTGCAACGCTGTAGGTCTCCGACCGTACAGGGCCTCCGATATGTGCCTTTGAAATTCCGAAAGAACGCACTTTGCATGTCATACCAGTTGTGGATGGTGTTCTCCGGAAGTTCATTAAGCCATGATCGTGCTGTCTTCCGCAACCAGGCTGTTTCCGCCTTTGGCGATGCAGCAAGCTTGGAAAAAATCCTGTAGCCAGGTATCTGGCCGAGCAATGCCGTCGTAGGCTTGGATATGTCTTGAGATAGCAAATCCTTCTGGGAATCTTGTAGCTCTAATGCGTGGTCCGAAGCACTTTGGGCCCACGTAGATATCATCGTTTTCGTAGCGTCGCGCGCTCTATGTTGGAATTGATCCCGTGCCTTGCATCATTCGGGGATAGAGATCGTCCCGAATGTCAGCTGTGGCTGTGGTGCCTTGGATCCGGACTTCGGCTTCTGCCACCACCTCCTCTGCCACGTCGTCCTCCTTGTCCCCCTTGAGAGCCGTTGTGATGACTACTTGGTGGAGAGGGTGGGGCAGCTGGATTATTTCTATCTGTTCGCCAGCCTCCGTCCGAAGCGTCATTATTCCGGTTCCGGGGAGGGTCTTCACTACGACGAGCCCCCTGCCGACTTGTCCCGACATGGTTTTCGTCATTCCTTCGTCCGTCGTTCCCACCACGGTGAGGCTCAGCCAGACGGCTTGCATGTCTAGGAGGTGGCATTTTTTGACGATCCTCCTCCTGACGTTTCTCTTTATCTTCTCCCCTTCGATCGTTCGACTCTTGTCGGGGAGGGTTCCTCGGATACAGTGTAGCAATGGCATCTTGCTCGGCCGCTGGAACGACGTTGCTCCAGTCACGTGCGGTTCTGTGATACTGTCCTGATGATCCGGTTCTGGAGTAGTTGTCTTCCCGTCGGTCGGAACGGTGACGCTGTTACGGAACACGCTGGGGCCTTATATCATTCCAGGCTGAGTCCGTGTGACATTGGTCGGATTTTGAGATTAGTTTTCCACTTCCGGATTTCGCAGCCATCTGTTGCTCCAGACCCTTGGTGAGTAGCTTGATGCCCAATCGAACCTGTTCTGGGCCTGGGTTATTTGATATAATATCTCGATCTGCGACAGTGTTCTATACTGGTGTTGGGTACACCAGATCTCCTTTGCTGTCGAGCCGAGGCATCTCTGGATCTCCTTCAAAGAGGACCCTGTTCACTTCCGGAAATTTACCGTCACCTGTGTAACATTTCCGGGTCTTCTGATGCAACCGAGACATGTAATCCTTAGTTGCCATGCGTTTCTTTTCCCCCTCGATGTTTTTGGCTTCATCCAAAAGTTGTTGACGATGCGCTTCTAGGGCTTGGGCCCTTTCGTCCAGCTCTTCAGCAGTAAGTTCTGCAGCTGTAGGGATAGGTGTGGTTAATGCAGCATCGATGAGTTTACGTGCACCTTCAGTGATCATGTGTCCATTGACCGATTCTTCTTTTTTCGGATCTTCTGGGATAAGTGCTCCATCCGAGTCTTCTTCATATTCCTCGACAATCACATCCTCTGTCAGAGGGTCTTTTGCCGGGGTCTTGCTCTTCTTCTTTGCCCTCTTGGCAACGCCGGTAGCAAAGACGGCTTTGGGTCCGTTTCCCGGAGTTAGGCTCTGATCGGTACTTTCGGACATCTGGACTTCGGGATTATCTCCGACTTCCATGTCATCCTGCGCTTTGGGAGAGTGTTCCCCGGATCCTTCATCCATGGCTTTTCCTTCTTCTGCAGCTTTGGAGTTATATTCATCTTCATATTCCGCGGATAACTTTCAGAAATCCGTTGACGTCATTGATTCATCCGAGGATGCGGGTACGTCGGTGTTTGTTCCAATTGCCTCCAGCACAGAGTCGGTGTTTTCTCCAGCATCGACAGAGCCGGATCCGGATCCCACATATCCGATGAAGTGCGACGTGTGCTTCCTGAGGTACCTGCGTCTTTCGCGATCAGCTTTGTCGAAACTTTTGATGGTCTCGAGAATTGCATCTGCGCTTGCATCTTGTATTATCATACGTCGCAGTGTGTACCTTAGGAAAGGCCTGTCTGTCCCGGTGTCATCAGAGTCGGAATCAGTGTCGTTGATAAGCTCCTCCCGGGTTTCGACTTCCGCGGGTGGGTCGATCTGGGATCCGGCTTCTCCAAGGAGATCCACTCCAGATTCAACTTTGACCGCTAGGTCCTCCTCAGGCTCGGATTTCTCCACTATCTCCACAGCTGGTGCGGGCTGGGTAGGATTAGGGTTTTCTGAGATCCGGAACTCTGCCGCCTCCGTGGACAAAGGGGATCCAAAAGATTCTTCGGCCTCTATCATCACCGCTGGGGTGGGTGGGCCAGGTTCAGCAAAACCGATGTAAACGTCGATCTCGCCAAAAGACATGATTGTGTAGGCAGTCACGGTCTCCTTAGCCGGAATCCAAGTCTCGTCGAGAACGATGAGAGGGACATCGCTGGCGTAGAGGATGCGACCGACGGTGATAGTCTCGCCGATTCCAATTCTTGCAGATTCCGCTCGGAACGCAGATCCGAAGCTCACTTTCCCCACGGTGGGCGCCAACTATCGTCGGATTGATGACAAGTACGCCATGAGGGGGTCCTTGAGGCGTGCGGAACAGAGGGGTGTGAGACGTACGGTGTTCCGGGATGGTGAGCACACAAGTTTACCCAGGTTCGAATCCGCCGGCTTTGGACGGATCCTACTCCTACTAGCAATCCAGTAATACGGCAGAGCCGGATATGGGTTATAAGGGTTTCGCCTGTGCAAGTTGAGATTTTAGACTATTGAGGTGTGTCCTAAAGGCTCTCCCTAGGACAACTTATATCGATATCCGGCTTAGGGTTTACAGGAGAGATCTATCCGACTACGACTAAGAGTCGGTTACAGAGTACATCTTGAACTACAAGTAACACTATGGGCCTAAGTCGGTAAATCTCCTGGGCCTTCCCGTAGCCGGATTGGACTCCATCTTTTCTCCCTGACTGGGCCGCCCATGAAGCAAAGCTCTAACCCAAAGTGGGTCACCCTGGTCAGTGAGGAACTGTGAGGATACCCGGAAAGTATATCCCTAACATGGCGTTCAAGACACACTCGGGCATTTTCAATTCCGTGTCATGCCATTTGGTTTGACAAACGCGCCTGCAACTTTCCAATGTTTGATGAACACAGTCTTCGATCCATTCATCCGCAAGACTGTGATTGTCTTTCTGGATGATATATTGGTATACAGTGACTCTTGGCAGGGGCATCTTGCACATCTCCGACAAGTTCTCCTGACTCTTCGTGAGCATCAGTTGTTCACGAAGCTGTCTAAGTGTGCTTTTGCACAACAGAGCATCAGTTACCTCGGCCACATCATTTCTAAAGCTGGCGTTGCTACTGATCTGGACAAGACTGCTGCCATGGAGAAGTGGCCTCGCCCCACTAATGCAACCGAGCTACGTGGGTTTCTCGGTTTAACAGGGTATTATCGTAAGTTTGTGCACAATTATGCCATGATTGCTAAACCCCTGACAGCTTTACTCACGAAGAAGGGATTCATGTGGACTGATCAAGCTACGCATGCCTTTGAACAATTGAAGTTGGACATGGTTAGCACACCAGTTTTGGCACTACCCAATTTTAGTAAACCCTTCTCTATCGAAACAGATGCTTGTGACACTGGTATTGGTGCCGTATTGATGCAGGATAATCATCCGGTTGCGTACTTGAGCAAAGCTTTGGGTGTTAACAACTGCAAATTGTCGGTCTACGAGAAGGAGTTTCTGGTTGTCATGCTTGTTGTCGACCGCTGGCGTCCTTACTTGCAGCGGGGCCCATTCACCATTCTTACAGACCACAAAATCTTGTGTGCATTGGGTGACCAACATTTGTCCACGGATCTGCAGCGTAAAGCAATGTCCAAACTTCTGGGCTCCAATTCACATTCAAATACAAGCGTGGAGTGGATAATGGGGCAGCAGACTCATTGCCGCGAGTGGGTCATCTTCTCAACATGGTTTCGGTTTCAGCCTGTCAACCTCTTTGGATACAGGAATTACTGAACTCCTATGCCACTGACTCTCGAGCTCAGGAACTTCTTGCCCAGCTAGCCATGCACAGTCCTGATGCTCAGGGTTACTCGCTGGAGAAAGGTTTAATCAGATATAAAGGCCGCCTCTGGATTGCGGATAATACCGCCCTTCAGTCTAAACTTATCAGTGCCTTACATGATTCAGCAGTTGGGGGTCATTCTGGTGGACGCGCGACATACCAGCATGTAAAAGGCCTTTACTATTGGCCCAACATGAAACGACAGATAGAAGAATGGATCAAACAATGTCTGGTGTGTCAACAAGTAAAGCATGAACATAATGCCCCAGCTGGTCTCTTGCATCCCTTGCCAGTGCCAGAACGTTCTTGGGACGACGTCACCATGGATTTTATTGAGGGCTTGCCAAAATCAGAAGGATGCAATGTCATCTTGGTCGTGGTGGATCGTCTGACTAAATATGCACACTTCCTGCCTCTACGCCATCCATATACAGTAGCTATAGTGGCTAACTTGTTCCTGGATTCCATTATCAAGCTCCATGGTGTTCCTCGATCCATAGTCTCTGACCATGGCAAAGTCTTCACAGGTCACTTTTGGCGTGAATTGTTTGCAGCCGTGGGAACCAAATTGTGTTACTCGACGGCATACCACCCGCAAATGGATGGCTAATCTGAGCGTGTGAATCAATGTCTGGAGCATTATTTGCGATGTGCAGTTCAGGAGTGCCCGGGCAAGTGGAAGCGTTGGCTCAATATGGCAGAATTTTGGTATAATTCTTCTTACCACACATCACTTGGGTGTTCTCCTTTCCAGGCTTTGTACGGGACCGAGCCCAATTTTGGTGCTTTGCCAAATCTGGACGTGGCAGCCACTCCTACCATCGCGGAGTTAGCAGAGGAACGCCAAGGATTGATACAACTTCTGCGAGAACATTTTCTTCGCGCCCAAGCACGGATCAAGGCCTATGCTAACAAGAATCGCATTGAAAGGGAATTCCAGGTCGGTGATGGCCGACTTCTTTTCAGCTTCCGATTTTGCATAAGCTGGATTTTTGGATTCGGCTGGAGGAATCTACGGTGCAGAGAAGCGCAGAGAAGCTGTGTCGAAGAGTTCTTTTGGGCTTCTAGGATTTTGGCGGTTGGGAGGGATGGACACATATGCCCTTGAGTGCTTGACGCGTGCGCCGGGGGACGGGACGGGCCATGGCGAGGGCGGACGGTGGCTCGGAGCGGCGGCGTCTGGCGAGGAGCCGGTCAGGGCGGCGACGTCTGGCAAGGAGCCGGTCGGGGCGGCATCGGCGTCTGGCGATGAGAAGGTCGGGGCGGCGGCGGCGTTTGGCGAGGGTCAGGCCGGCGGCGGACTGGGGAGAGGGAGGATCTGCAGCAGCGGCGGGCGCTGGCGGCGGCGGCGGCCCAGCTAGGAACCCTAGCTCGTTTTCTAGAAGGGCAGTGCGCGTGCGGGACGAGCGCTCTGCTCGCGAGTGCCTGATTTTTTTTCTCCTAAAACTGGCGGTGGCAATTCTCTGTAAATATGAGCAACCACATGTCCACAGATGGACAACCTTTTGTTTCACTTGGGAGAATCCCAGGAATCACCTCAGAATCGAGGGTAGACCCGATTCTCAGCTCACGTACAAAACCAGCTTCTCGGTGGAAATAATCTGGCTAAAATCAGATCCATTCTTTTGGCTTCTATGATTCTGGCCCAAAATCTGTCTGAGAAGCTGAAAAGAAGTCAGCCGATGAAGCTCTGTTAAAACTCTAGCCCTATGCCCAAACTTCAATGGTCAACCGTCCGTGCCCCAAGCTCGCCTTCAAGTACTTCGTGCCGTTCAAGATCATCGAACGCATCGGTGCCATGGCGTACAAGCTGGAGCTTCCTCAAGACTGCACCATCCACCCTATCTTCCATGTGTCACAGTTGAAGCCGTTCACGCCCAACTACACGCCTGTCTACGATAAGATACCAGCCCCGCCAGACATCTCTGCAGCCACGGCGGTCCTGCAACGTCGCATGGTCAAGAATGGCAACACAGCGGTACCACAAATCAGGGTACAATGGACACATCTGCCTTCAGATTCTCCACCTGGAAGATTATTACGTGCTTCGCCATCGTTTTCCAGATGCATCTCTGTGAGCAGAGGGTTTGTCTCAAGGAGAGGA
Organism: Avena sativa; assembly: GCA_916181665.1. Classification (NCBI taxonomy): domain Eukaryota; kingdom Viridiplantae; phylum Streptophyta; class Magnoliopsida; order Poales; family Poaceae; genus Avena; species Avena sativa. The sequence goes on along the minus strand of OV702287.1, from coordinate 186,187,638 downwards.
TAATGTCACGATTCAGCTTGTGGCTGTGCCGAATATGGATCCGAGGGTCCCCATCTCAACTGATGGGATGGTCCATCAAGCCGCGCAAGGTCCCAGTTGCAGACTCAGGGAGGCTAAGCTGTCATAGGCTAGCGAGGGATGGAGTGGCCCTGGTGTATACACCAAGAGGGACCCGTTGTCAGTGTGTGCGTGAGTCGTTAAGGCAACAACAAACAACAGAAGAGGAATGTATCGTGTATGAACAGAACTCTGAATTTCTCATCCTACCTGCTCCTCTCACCTACCTCCTGTTCGTCTGATTCTCACCCCAAAATTCTTTGATCTCATCCCCTTTTCTTGTAAGATCCCACCGGGGCCTTACATCCACTACTAGGCTTCTCCCCTCCACCGCCCCGTCCTTTCTCTGAGCTCTCAATCCCCGAAGCCAGCCCTCTGTTCGTCCATCGTCCCTGTCTGCCCCTCTCCGCGCCTCTCTCTGCCCGCACCCAAGAGCAAGGGGAGCTCCACCGCGACGCCGGCGGCAACAGGACGGCGGTAGCGGCGCCTACCGGCAACTCAAAGTGAGCCTCCTCGTCCGATTTTCCCCGCCCCTTCGTCATCCGACCCTCTTTGTTTCATTTTCTTCTTCTCCCGTCCGATAACCCTATAACTGTAGGAACGTGCCTGGTTCACGATTTTGTTACGCAATGATTACATTTTTACCAAATAGCGGAAGATTATGTGTGGTTCGGTTGGTTAGCAGTCTCAGTACACGGTCTCAGATCCCAGGCCATAACCTCCGGCCATCCCGCAAGACGCCAGTCTCTCTAATCTCCCTTCTCAGAAAGTCTGGTCCTGTTCACATTCCACTTTCCCATCTCAGTCTGGTAGATCTTGGAGACGGTGGCGGAGGGGGAGACGACCTCGCCAGGGTCGTGGGAGATAAGAAGATAATTCAGTGGGTTCCGAAGCACCCACTCCCATATCCGTGCAGATCGTCGCATTCTTGTCCCTGCCTTTTTTCAGAACGCTAGTGTGCTAAAACTGCTAATTCTGGTGATTGATTTGTTCTCAAGAGTCGATTTGTTTGTGAAGTTGCAACCAAATCTGAATTCAGATTATGAATTTGTGACCTGGTGCTCTGAGTTTTGGGTTCCAACTTCTGTTGTTTTCACATTTTCCAATCCATGACCTGATGGTACTCTTTCTGCTGCATCATACCTATGAATGGACAAACGCTGGAAGCATGTTTATATTAATAAGATACATTTTTTCAACCAAATAAGATACAAATTTCGTCCGTACTACTTTATGGTACCAATGCAATTTGATTATGTTTACGTTACATCACATTTTTTCTATTCCAAATAATTTACTTTTACTTTACACTAATTTAAAGCTACTTGTGTTAACATTTTTCCATTTTGAATAATCTAGAATAATTAAAGTACCAATATAGTATTTGACTCACCGTCTCTGATGTATCTCTCTGCAGCTGATACAAGAAATTCGCCGCTTCCTCCTCTCTGTCTTCTTGTTGCGACTATGGGGACTGTTGCGATCTACAGCCTTTTCATCATCAACAAGTCTGGTGGCCTTATTTACTACAAGGTGTCTTTGTGTACTCCTCTTCCTTTCCTACCTTTTAGAAATGGAGTCTGAACAACATGCGCATCTTTCCAGGACTATGGCTCTGCAGGGAGAATGGACACCAATGACAGTCTACGCCTGGCAAGTCTCTGGCACTCAATGCATGCTATCTCCCAGCAGCTGTCCCCTACCACCGGCTGTACTGGCATTGACCTCCTTCAAGCCCACAACTTTGACCTCCATTGCTTCCAATCCCTCACAGGTCTTCATTTACCTCAAGTTGCATGTGAACTTTCTTGAAAAATTCGCTCTGCATGCTTATTGTTTTAAGCATTTTTTGGTTGGGGTAGATTACATTTTATTGGTGGATAATTTGCAAGTTAAATATTTTTTTTGCGGGTAAAATGTTACAAGCTGTGGTTTTGCTTTTTTAGTTGTTAGTGTACAGTATGTTCCTTAAACTTACACATATGTACTTGTTACTCGTTCTGGATGTTCAGAATGTAATCTCATGAAAATTTATTTTTTTCAGGCAAATGAAAATGTAAATTCTCGCACCAAAGCTAAGATTGGTCTGATTTATAGATGCCGTGTCAATTATTTTGAGTAAAGACTAAAGGATGACAAAGTTTTATGAAATATTCCTTATGTTCTCATTAGTTGTTCCAAATAGGTCAGGTCATTAAGCAAACTAAGTTAGAAGGAAATTCATAGTCTTCTGTGGCCTCCATTTTGCTCTATCTGTTAAAGACTTATTAAAGCTTTGTTCATATAAAACCTACATAATGAATTGACTGATATCGATGAATCCGAATTATTTTACTTTATATTGCTCTTTTGTTTGCTATCTATCAGCAATAGATCTTGCAATGCCTTGGACTGGTAGCCATTTTCTTGGTGGACGACATGCTTTAACTCTTGAGTACTAACATAACACATTTATATCACCTGAATTTCAGATATAGATTTTACTCTATTCTTGTAATGTTCGATGACTAGATGTCTAGCCTGCAGAACTACAGATAGTAGTAATAAAGCTAGACTGATCAATCTAATTGCATTTCGTCTGGCGCCTGATCCTTGTGGCTATACGTCAAATTTGTTGCTTCCACCACTTCCTAGCTTTTTTAATCTGCTAGATCATGAAAACATTGGCACGTAAGTACAGACCTTAGAGGGTTTAGTATGCCAGACCGTTAAATTTTGGTACACAGCAATGTCTCCACTATGTACTACTCCCTCCGTTCCAAATTAATTGACTAACTTTGTCTAGATATGCATGTATCTAGACAATGCGTATCTAGACAAAGTTAGTCAATTAATTTGGAATGGAGTGAGTATTATTTTGACACTTAAATCATAATAATCAGTCTGATAGTCGTGTCCATTCAGTTTATACTGTGACTGTTTATGAGGATCTTGATCAATGAAAGGAAGAGCAATGAGCTATTAATCTGTCTCATCTATCCTATCCCATCGCCCCTCCCCTGTGTGTATGTTATTTTAGATACCATTGCATCCTACCACATCCAGCTGAGAGGCTACAAGTTGAAGCCGCTTCACCACAACAATGACCTGAGGTCTGGTACTGGTCGTGATAGTGGATTTTAACTAGGGTCTATTATTGTATGAAAGATAATTGGTTGCCATTTGATCTAGATGGTGGTTCAGAATTTTTGAAAACGGTATATTGATGAATGAGGATTGATATGATAAAATAGATAAGGCCGAAATTGGCTCCATGCCTCCATTGCAATTACGGTGGCGCCCTTCTGTTTTTTTCTTCTATATGCTGTCTGTTTTCAACTTGTTGCTAGTAAATGGTATGGCTCAGCTGTGCTCGTAATGTGTTGATTTGTTTTATGCTTTCACGCTACCTAGTTACTGACCTATCTGACTTTTTAATGTGCTTCAGGGACGAAATTTTTTGTTGTATGCGAAACAGGAGCTCAAAACATGGAGATCCTGCTGAAAACGATATACGAGCTTTACACAGAGTTTGTCTTGAAGAACCCATTCTATGAGATGGAGATGCCGATCCGGTGTGAGCTCTTTGATCTCAACCTAGCTCAGGTCATCCAGAAGGATCGTGTCGCGCTTATGGGCCGGTGAAACATGAAATCGACCATGCACTATCTCCTGTACCTTTTTTGTGTTCATGTACTGCATTTCTGGAGCTTGTTTCCTGTTAAATGCCTTGTTGATAACCAATGGCGTGAATGCTTTGCGCTTAACATATGTAAATCTCTATGCACAATACTGAATTACAGCATTTGAAGATAGACACTGTTTAGCTTCGATTTTCATCTTTCATTGGTTTGACCACGATTATGCTGATGCAATTTTGTCTTTTTGGACTCACAGTTCGCAAATCAATTTCTGGTGGTGAATTTATATGGTTCCTATTGTACGTGCTATTTTGCCTTCTTGCCCCCATCAGCACGAGCAGCACGAGCAGCACAAGCTCTGGATCCTTTCACAAACATGTCATCAGCAACTTATTATGTACTGATGATTATGTAACCACCAGCATTGGATGGAGCTCGACTTACTTTCTGTCTCTACTAACAAGATAGGTCAATTCAGGATTTACGGTCAGAGCAAAAACAGTTTGTACAATTTGTTTGTTGGCATGTGCATGTTTTTTACAAAACAATTTCTTTGATGGTTCAGTTGAAGGCACTTGTACCAGCAAGGCCTCGTCAGAGACTTGAGAAGATGGTTGCTATCATCTTTTTTCTGATTTTTCTGAGGAACGCGCGGGAGATCTGCGTGCCTTTGTATTAAGCAAGGAGAAGAAACGAGTACCAAGATACAGCTTACCTTATCATCTTATCTTATTATTACAGAAGTGATTCACATATTACAGTAAGATGAGGATCCAAGAAATATCTTATTAACGCAGTAGTGGTAAGCTACAAATCATGCCACCGATGCTGCTGCCGGCATCCCTGCGAACCTAAGGAGGCTGTTCATCACATTGGCCTCGTCATCAGTTCTTGTGGCGGTGGCAACGCCGTCAGCGAAACAATGCCTGGGCGCCTGCCACTGGGAGTCCTCTAGTACCCCGCCCACCTCGAAGCTCATCACATGCTGTTGCATCCCTGGGAAACAATAGCACGTCATCAAGGAACTGAATACTGAACAGGTGAAGACTCAAGTTCCGTAAAAAAAAAAAAAGTTCACAGTAAAAGGTTCGATTCAAGGAAATTCTTGCGTTCGGAATCAAGGCACATCTCCCGGATAATGACCAAATAAACATTCAGAAGAATATGATATACGCACGATACGAACTGGATTTTGTGGAAACTGCAGACCAAAACGTATCATCGTCGCATTCTATTCTATCACCATGAAATGAGATTAATCAGAGAGATTCAAAAAATTATATGACGTCCCCGCAAGATTCAAGAAACCAACTGCATTTACAGACTGCAGACCCAAGTCCTACCAATCACCACACCACCCGTCACAGCGTGAAACCAGAGAAATCAACAGCTGATTGCAATGCTGCATCAAGGACGGACCAACACATACCAGTGTAGAAGTTCCAGCGGACGGGTCGGTGCGTGACGACGTCCTCGTAGTACCAGATGAAGTCCACCTTGGTCCAGACGTGGCAGTCGAAGCCGTCCGTGCTCTCGCGGCCGAGGTAGACCGCGCCGTCGAGCCAGTTTGGGGGCAGGATGCCGACGGGGAACCGTATGGTGCGGCAGGAGGCGGAATCGAAGATGTAGGAGGTGCCGTTGGTCCACTCGACGTCGTACTTGGGGTCGCCGGAAAGCTGGTTGCGGATGAGGTTGAGATTGCGGCCGCCGGGCCAGTCGTAGTAGAGGTCGATGACCTGCAGCCGGCCGCTATCGGTCAGGTTGGTGAACATCACTGCGTGAAACTGCTCCGGCCATGGCGTCGGGACTGGGGGAGCACCGCCGCCTGCCGCCGGCAGGGTCGACGTGCGGGTGACAGCCTCGCCGGCTACGGCGAGGAGCGACAGCAGCAGCAGGAGGAGGAGCGACGGCGGCGACGGCGCCATTCGTATTTGTTGCGGCTTATCCGGGATTATCCGCCAGGCAGCACTGCCTACCTAGCGACCAGCCGCGAAGATACGACTCGCACCAATCCACACACAATGCCATAAAGAAAAGGAACACCCCAGTGTGAGGGCAATCTTTTTGTGCGGGCATCCAATTTTTGGTGACTTCGTGCGTTTTGCCAACCGGTGTCATGTTTATTTTCATGTATTTTTTTAAAAGGGAAAATGAATATAGAAACCATGAAAATAAAAATTGAATTAGATATGAAACAGATACACATCGACGCGGAGTGATGCAGATGTTACCCAGAACCAGGAGAATCCTTAAATTATGCAAAAAATCTCTAACATTCAAGCAAGCTAACAAAAGTGTTTTCTAATTCTAGCACAAATACTCGATTTACAAGGGAATAAGAGAAAAGTCAAATCATGGTAGACTTCTTGAATGCATGAAGAGGTTACATGGCCGCCGGTTTTGGGATGAGCAGTTTTGGAGGTTTGGCTTGACAAGATTATTTAGTTGGCCCATTCGATTTGGTATTGCACATCAACCCTAAAACGAAAATTTATATTAGTCAGAAATTGAAATTCCGTTTATGCATTTGTCTCGCCTAAAACGATGTTCTATTTTTGTTTATGTTTTCGCCAAAAAATCCGTTTCCCTTTCCATTTTGCAAAATTCTATTTTCATTTCCGTATTTTCATTCCGTTTTATTTTTTTCAGAAAATCATGTAATTGGCCGATTGGATTTGGTATTGCACATCAACCCTAAAACGAAATTTTATATTAGCCGGAAGTGGAAATTCTGTTTCCGCATCTGTTTCACCGTAAAATGATGTTCTATTTTCATTTACGCTTCCACCAAAAAATCCGTTTCCGTTTTCATCTTGAAAAATTCTGTTTTCGTTTCTATATTTTATTTTGTTTTCTTTTTTCACGGAAAAGTCGAAAACTTTCCGCTCCATTTTCATCCCTACTGCCCACCGATATTCGGGTGTTTGGGACAGGTCCACCCTACCAAAGTCCAAACCACCCGTATAGTAGCCGGAGCTATCTCAAACATACAAACTCCACCTAAAAATAGGAGTGAAGCCAGCGCACCCGTTGTTCATTTTACTAAAGCGTTGAGAGGGGTGCTTCACCGACTTTACTTTGCCTCCCACGCCGTCATCTTATTTACTTGACCCTCTTGTTGAGAAGTATTACCCACCAATGCCACTAAACTACCCCAAACCTTCCATCCTAGCCCGAAGCATTTTCCTCCAGTCTCATGCATGTCTTCCCCCTTATGTGACCTGGCTACTAGGGCACTCCACCTCTAGCGACTAGGGCATGCCGCCTCCGGCATCTCCAGCTTCAAACCCTCCCTCTGGGGAATCTCCTGTAGTGTCCTCCCTCCCGGATCGGGGGTCGGGGATGATTGGCGGAATGATGCGATTCAATCGTGGTAACGTGACCCACTTTGTGCGATTCGATGTGATGGTGTCGTGCTAATGGAAACGAGAAGAAAGGCAAAGAATGTGGCGGCACATAGGGATAATTCATGTGGAATTGGACAAGACAATGAAACGATCGGGTTTGGACTCACATGGGGCATTATGGCTGTGGTTAGAGGATGTGGCCCATTTGTCTCGACCACATGCTCCTACCGTTCCCGATTTATCATTCCCAAGTTGTCAGGGTCGCGTCCCAATGGAGAACCCTATACACCAACTAGTTTGGTGTCTACACCATGTTGCACACCCCTACACACGCATGGACCTGGTGAAAGAATATTTTATGATCCCTAGTATTTTAGGTGTTAGATAACAATGCCAAGAATTATTTAATTGTGTGCTTAGTGTGCAGAATAATGTCTCCATCCAAATACTGCTAAAACCAGAGTTTTGGGGGGCATATTATCCGCCCCTACCAAGGGCCAGATTATCCATCCCACCAAGATCACCAACATCAACAAGGCGCGTCATGCTGTATGGGGGCGGAGTTTCTCCCCGGATTAACCGGCCAGGGTCAGATAATCCACCCCTCTAGGGGGGCAGATAATCCGCCCATCCAAGTTTTTTAGCGAAGCCAACAAGGCGCGTCGTGTGGTATGGGGGACGGATATTCCCTCGGATTAACCGGCCAGGGCCAGAGCTTTTGCCCGGGCCGGATAATCCGCCCCTCCCCCTAGGATTTTGACAAAGGCAACCAAGGCGCATCATGCGGGGAGGAGGCCAGACTTTTAGTCCGGATTGTCCGAGCTAGAGCCAGATGTTTACCCTGGTCGGATAATCTGGCCCCCACTTAGGCAGGATAATCCGGCCCCCGAATCATCCAACGGTAGCTTTTCGAGTGGGGCTATAAATAGCCCGTTAGATCCCCATTTCAGATCACTTGGATCCTGCAAAAAAGATCTTCCCTGTTCATATCGATTGAAGCACAATCTCCATCTTGAACCAATCAAAGGCTCCAGGCTTTGTGGAACCGAAGGAGGAGACTTTGATCTACATCGGCATCCATCAAGATCTTCACTCACTACAAGAAAAATTGTCTTTTACAATAGACAATTTTCGTGGTTGAAGGCCCGTTTTTTGTGGCCAAAAATTCTTCCGCGACGGATGGCCTTCGTGGTAAAAGACCCGTCACAAATGAATCAACCACGTTTTTTTCCGACCGTGGTGGATGGCACCCTTTAGCCACGAAAACTTGTTCTGTCGTAGATATGTTCGCCAGCCGTGTTAACTGCTGACGTCATACAGACTACTGCGTGGTAGCCACCGTTAACGGTCGGTTACCTCCATTAACGGTCACAGAAACCGTGGCAGAAGTTAGGCCCAACCAAGACATGCTAAATACTAACTGGGCCGGCCCATGAGGAGAGCCCAATAAGAAGACGACCGGTTACTATTTTGTCCTGCACTGCTTGAAATGGATCCAATAATGCAACCAACAGCGGCCCGCGAACTTTCAGGCCCGATACTGTTTCAGCCTACAGAAGGCCCATATTGGTCCATCATTGTGTGGCCCATTAGCAGGTTGCGCCATGTCGCTCTTGTATAGTTAAGGCCAGTGGTCGGCCTATCACTGTTATCGCAACCCGTCGTGGGTCGTCTACTAACGGCCCTTCTTTGAGATGGTTTATTACTGTTCTGGCCTTTTACTATTCATGTCGTTAAGTTTTTAGGCCCACAAGCGGTCTTTTACTGTTCTAGCCTGGTAAATTTGTCAGCTTGTTACAGTCCTCGTTTGGAAATTTCTCGGGCTATTACTGTTCAAGCTCGTTACTGTTTTGGCATTTAACTGCTTTGGCCCTTTACTATTGCGGACCTTTACTGTTGTGGCCTGCTACTGTTTTGGCTCGTTAATTCTCTGGCATGTTACTGTTCTACCATTTTATAGTTTCTTGCATGTTACTGTAATGGCCTGTTTTTATTCTGGCCTGCTACTGTTCTAGTCTGTTACTGTTACAGCCTGTTACTGTTACTTGTTCCCACATGTGGGTTGGCCCATTATGTTTACGGCATTTTACAGCTTTGGCCTTTTTGAAGCCCATGCCAATATCATAAAAGGTGTATAATAAGCCAGCATCTTTTATTGTTCATCGTCGGCCGAATACAAGATGGGACAATAACAAAGCACAATACTGTTTTCTAATCAACCTGCCTGGCGTAGTTACCATAACGACTACTGCCATGTGTGGACGGTGTCAACTAAATGCCTACGTAGCCTATGCGAGTTATCTAGATATTACATCAGCTGCAAACTTCTTAAAATTATTACATATTATCAACTCAAGGGAGAGAAAATTTGATATTTCAGTTGACAATCAAGTTGATAGCAGAGTCCTCAATTTGCTTTCTCAATCGATCACCTGCATATTCCTTTGAGTGTGACAGCTACATTGGAGGAGACATGATCTTGCAGCCCCATTGTTGGTGGCGATAATAATAATTGTAGTCTGAAACTAAGTAATAACAAGTTAATACATCAAACCAGACAAACTACTCATTTGACTGATATGACAGGAGCTATGAACTGGAGTTTACAACTGGTTAATGGTTTAATTATTGATCAACACGTCAAATAAACAGAAAAGCAAGCACATATTAAACAAGTGTGCCCACCGTGAAAAACGAGCAATCAAACAATGTGTGTGTGGCTCAGAATTTCAGCAAATATAAACTAGCCAGGTCATTTCAACAAATATATATGGAAGCAGTTGTATACCCTAAAATGCAAGAGACATTGGGTGACTCGGATTTGCACTGATCTACACAATGACATGCAGTTACTATCGTAGCTAATAATGAACCAAATAAAAATTATAACCGCATCATACGAGAACTTGTAAAGCAGAAATGCAAACCATGAATGAACTATATATAGTGGAGGATAGTTATGTTGTTGCTTAGGACGAACCAGAACCAGATGCGAGATATAATAGTGTCGCTCGTGAACCTGTAGAACAGGACAAACAATCATTAGACAAGTGTGCCTACACTTAAATGAGCAATCAAACAAAGTGTTTTTTAGAATTTCAGCAAATATAAACTAGCCAGGCCATTTCAGCAAATATATATGGAAGCAGTGGTATTTTCTGGAATGCAAGAGACGTTGGGTGACTCAGAATTTGCGGTGAGCTACACAATGGCACACAGTTACTGTCATAGCTAAGAATCAACCAGATAGAAATATAATGGCATCATAAGAGAACTTCTAGAGCAGGAATGCAAACCACGAATGAACTACATAGTAGAGGATAGTTATGCCATTGCTTAGGATGAACAACACCAGATAAGGAAATAATGGCGTTGCTTGTGAACCTGTAGAAGAGGCTATGCAAACCAACATGTTCATTGTTCCATTCTGGGCTCTATGCAAGAAAAAGAAAATAGTTAGTGTTGCAGCTTTTGAAGAACCAGATGGCAACAAAAAAAATCGAATTAGTATGAAGAGTCTAAACGGGTACTATAGGATAGCAGAACGATGCCAAGAAGGAAATAATAATAGGAACTTATCTCAGGACGAACCAGATAGATTCAGTAACTGTGGAACAGGGAATCCACACTAATATTTTTCAGTGATTTTACATTTTGCAAGAACTACATAATAGCAGGCAATTACTGTTGTTCGGAGTAGCTAAGAACATGTACATGAATTTAAAATTTGTAGAGCAGCGAATGCAAATCAACATGTCTAGTGACCTACTCCGTAATATGTAGCATGAACAGGCGTGCACTTTGACTTGGTGTACAACACGATTACAAAAATGCAGTTCACTGCGACAGGCTTGAACCTAATGTACTGCTGATAAAACAAAAAAGAGTTGGAGATTTGGTTACCATGGTCGGATAGGCTTCTAAGCATCATCCGTACCAGCGTGGGTGACATCCTTATCACCAAGGGTGCTCCGGTTGTGCCGGATGTTTGCGTCGGGAAGCATATCTTGGGAACTCGATGTCGACTTGAGCACGGTGGATGAGGGAGAATCAGTGCACTACACGGCAGCTCTGGTACGGTACGGGTGGGGAGGATGCCGGCGGTGTTGAAGTAGATCTTGGGAGTCGTTGACGGATTCGGCGCCGTGGATAGGAAACTGGGAAAAGAAAAACAGGTGTGGTGGTGGAAAACGGACTTGGTGACCTGGATCGGGTGCGCTAGACGTCGGTGAAGCGGCAATGGTGCTTTGGATGAGACCGCAACTGATGCAGCTCGGGTATACTGTTGGGTGAGGAGTGATGTCTACACACGCTTATATTCTTGTAGACAGTGTTGGGCCTCCAAGTGCAGAGGTTTGTAGAACAACAACAAGTTTCCCTTAAGTGGGTTACCCAAGGTTTATCGAACTCAGGGAGGAAGTGGTCAAAGGTATCCCTCTCAAGCAACCCTGCAATCAAGATACAAGAAGTCTCTTGTGTCCCCAACACACCCAATACACTTATTAGGTGTATAGGTGCACTAGTTCGGCGAAGAGATAGTGAAATACAAGTGGTATGGATAATTATAAGTGGTCACAGTGCCAGAAAAGAGCTTGACGGGTAGGAAGAGACTAAAGGCAATCTGAAATAAAGATGGAAGCAAGCAAACATGTAACAGATCTAGTTGCAAACGATGTTTCAATGCTTACAAACAAGGCCTAGGGATCATACTTTCACTAGTGAACACTCTCATATAAATATCTTCTCTTTATGATACTACTCTAAACTACTCTCCGGTTGGATAACTCTAATCCATGGTAGGGCTATAATAGCACACCTCAAAGTTCGCTTTCCCCATCTAGATAATCCCTCACTATCACCTTGAGCGCTAGATGGTTCCAACAAACACCACAATCTCATAGAGACATCCAACTCAAATTATACTCATGACAAGTATTTATGTAACCTTAGCCAAAGTTCCACACGGTGTGCACACTGTCAACTTCACACACGTGGGGATAAGCAGAGATTCATTAAAGCACTTGAGTAGCAGAATAGATCTATAGATTACAAAGCACATGATCTCAATAAGATAACGCATAGAGAGAGAGATGAACACATAGATACCGGTAGAGCCCTTAGCCTCGAGGAAGAACTACTCCCTCATCATCATGGGAATCAGCAATGGCGATGGAGATGTTGGTGGAGATCGATGGAGATGGCTCCGGGGGCAATTCACCGTCCCGGCAGGGTGCCGGAACAGAGACTTTCTGTCCCCTGAATCTCTCCTTCAATGGCAGCAGCGCTGTGGAGGTTTTCGTGGCTTTCTCCCGGTTTGTTTAGGGTTTTCTCATCGGGAGGCTTCTTATAGGCGAAGAGGCGATATCAGAGGGTGGACCAGGGGCCCACACCACCTGGTGGCACGGCTAGGGGGAACCCGCGCCACCACATGGTGTGGCTAGCCCCTGGCCCCTCTCCGTCTCGTCTTCTGGCTCCATGAGTCTTCCGGTAACATATCGACTTTGGCTTTTGTCCGGTCCAATTCCGAGAATATTTCTTTTCCAGTTTTAAATCAAAAACAGCAGAAAACAGGCAACTGGTACTATGGCATCTTGTTAATAGGTTAGTTCCATAAAATGTGTAAAAATACTCCAAAGTGTGGACAAAACATAAGAAAGTAGATATAAACAAGCATGGAACATCAAAAATTATAGATACGTTTACGACGTATCAAGCATCCCCAAGCTTAACTCCTGCTCGTCCGAGTAGGTAAGTGATAAAAAAATAATTTTTGAGGTGACATGCACCATCACAATCTTGATCAAACCATTTGTAAGCATTGAAAGCTGGGATCAAAGAACTCTAAACATGAGCATGAAAGATGAAGTTCTAATAATAAGATAAAGTAAATATGTTGCAATATGAAAGGATACAAACAAAGGTTCTTGAATAACAATGCATTGAAAGACGTTTGTTTGTTTCACATATAGAAAACATAGCATAGTGGCATTCATCTTGTCCCTCATGGACTAGCAAAACATAAATGCATAAGACACCTTCAAAGTTCATAAGGGTGACTAGATACAAACAGTTCAAGAACAAGAAATATCAAAATTATGAATCAATCAATAAGTTTTGGGACAATGCACATAGAACTAAGAATGACAACTATGCTCTCTTAATTGGTGCCTAAGGATAGAAGGTGGAGACTCAATGTATAAGTGGAAGAAAGGCCCTTCATAAAGGGAAGCAGGGATTTCGAGTCTCATAAAGAGCTTCCAAAAATTATGGTACTTGTTAGCTTTCAGCTCTCATTGCCCCTATCATAAGCATCTTGAAGTGATTAAGGTTAAAGTGAACAAACTATAGAGTATATGCTTGACAAAGTATAAGTTGGCAATCTCATGTCCCTTGAATACGAGGGCCGCTCCTCATGCTACTCAAGTTTAGTTACTGGTAAGTTCTTATCATAGTAAGTATATGTGTATCATAGAGAACCACCAACAGGGTACCCCTTGCACATGATACAGGAGCTATCCCATAATCAAAATGACAAGGCAAGCAGACAATGAGCATCTCATCAATCTTCTTATTTACCATGGGAAAATGGTGTTTTTTTCTCTCTTTCCTCTTTTCTCATCTTTTTTTCTTTTTCTCAATCTTTATCTCTTTTTTTATAAGAAGAATGCTTTATAGATTGCTCACTATGGTGATGCTGCAAGTTTCCACGATGATTAGGCATGGCTCAGGCTAGCGGCCCAGGCGTTTCTCTAGCACACATACATAACTCCATGGACTTACAAGGTCCCCTTTCATTTCACACCGACGATATCCATAAACAAAAGAGCATGATATCAACTGGGTACAATGTACAAGTGCAATGTTGAAAGTGTTCACCATGACAACATGGTTCTGCTAATCCCAACGTATAAGTGCAAGCATATACAACATAGATGACACAATGGTTCAAGTTTATTAGGGGTAAGAAAAGTAAAGTGTGCCATCAAGTTCGTGAGAGCTTTAATCACTAATTTTCACATAACAAGTTTAATTCGGAAGGTAGATAAAAACATGAATATACTTGGAATAGCAAATGCTAATAGGTAGGTATGGTGGACTCTTTGGAATAACTTGGTTTTATTTGGAGTTGTATGCATGAGTGGAACTCATACTTGGTATGGAGGCTAGCAAAAGACTGGGAGCGACCAACTAAGAGAGCAGTAATGGCCATAATCATGCAAAGCGACAAAACATTATCAATCAAAGCATAAAGTGGTACCACAAGTAAAAAACTAAATGATCATAGAGGCTAAGGTGAATGGTTCATAGTCATAACATGGTGTGAGCATGTACCAAGTCAACTCAAACAAAGCATCAAAGGAGAATACCACAATATTATGCTTTTGTATGCTAAAACAACGCATGATGCTTTCAAGGCACATTGAGCAATCTCAATTGTTTGGAACAAGTCATACTACAACAATAATCACTAAGCATAAGGTCAAAGCAACATCTAGCACGACATGATAAAGTCTAAGCCATAGTAAAAAACAAGCTCCTTTTATACCACTTTAAGCATGAACTTTCCTACTCTTTTCCAATCCAAATCAACTTATTTGAAAACTAATGTATATGAATGAGGGGGTCCAACCAACTTAATTAAGAAAACCAAATAAAATAAAACTAAAAACTAAAAATGAAGACGCTCCAAGAACAACACAATTGTGCATGAAACAATAAAAATGAAGTGTTTGGAAGAAACCTGAGATTTTTATTGATGAAGAAGGGAATGCCTTGGGCATCCCCAAGCTTTGACGTTTGTACTTCTTGAATATTTCTTGAGGTGACACGGGTGGCATCCCCAAGCTTTAGCTTTTGTCTATTCTTCATCTCATTACATCATTCTTTCCCTACACCTAAAAATTTCCTTCATACAAAACTTCACACAATCTTCATTAGCAACATTAGTGCATTCAAAAGATAATAAACCTTTGGGGTTTAGTTTTAAAACAACAAAACTTTCATTAAAAACACAAGCTACTGTAGCAATTCCATCAAAAAGCTCAATTCACCAAAAAGAACCTAAAAAGAAATCGATAAAGAGGCAAATGCAAATAATGGCAGAAATCTGTCAAAACAGACCAGTAGGTGAAAACCGATTTTTTCGAAGACCTTCTGTTTCTCAAATCGAAAAGTGTCGAACTAACGAAAGTTAGATAACAACCTGGGGGATTTATTAAGAAAATTGCAGATCAATCCGACATACAGAGATATTTCACGAATTTTTACAGTGAAGCACAAAAATCTGTTTCGGGACAGCAACTTTCCCAAGTCTTACTTCCCTCTCATTAGAGGTTATTCTTGGCACAAAAATCAAATAAAAAAGGATAAGGAGAGGTTATTACAAAATTAATAACTTCCAAGTCTTAAGAAAACTATTGGGTTATCTCCCAATAAGTACTTTTCTTTAACGCCCTTAAGTTAGGCATGATAGTTTGAGAAGATGCTCACATAAGAAATATGAATTGAAGTAAAAGAGAGCATCAAGAAGAAAATTCAAAGCACACTTAAGTCTAACCCACTTCCTATGCATAGGAATCTTGTAAAGAAACAATTCATGAAAGCACAAAGCAACAAGCATAGGAAAGCAAAACAAGTGCAACTTCAAAATTTTCAACATAAAGAGGGGAAACTTAATATTGTTGAGATACATAAAACCATGTTTCCCTCTCTCATAATAAATTTCAGTAGCATCATGAATAAAATTAACAATATAACTATCACATAAAACATTCTTATCATGACCCACATGCATAAAATAATTATTACCCTCCCTATAAGCATAGTCATTCTTATTAATCGTAGTGGGAGAAAATTCAATAAAATAGCTATCATTGTTATTCTCATCACCATAATCATCAAATATAGGAGGCATATTATATTCATAATTAATTTTCTCCTCAATAGTAGGTGGACTGAAAATATCATATTCATCATTGTAATCATCATATATTGGAGGCATAGTATCATCAAAGTAAATTTTCTCCTCCATGCTTGGGGGACTAAAAATATCATGCTCATCAAAACCAGCTTCCCCAAGCTTAGAATTTTCCATAGCATTAGAAACAAAGGTGTTCAAAAAATTCATACTAATAACATTGCTATTAGCATCCAAAGAAAGTTCCATGGTTTTTTAATTTTCTTTTCAGACCATTCATGTTCTACCTTAGGAAAAATACTATAAAGCTCTAACTTTTTTGTTGCTTTCCATTAAGCCTAACTAGTGAAAATAAAAACAAGAAACAAAAATATATAATTGCAGAATCTAAAGGAAATAACTTCGAGCACTCACACACCAGCAACAGTACTAGAAGATATCTTAGTAGCCAGAGGATGTGAGTACCTTTTACCTTACCTCGCCGGCAACGGCGCCAGAAAATAGCTTGATGTCTACGCACACTTCTATTCTTGTATACAACGTTGGGCCTACAAGTGCAGAGGTTTGTAGAACAGCAACAAGTTTCCCTTAAGTGGATTACCCAAGGTTTATCGAACTCAGGGAGGAAGTGGTCAAAGGTATCCCTCTTAAGCAACCATGCAATCAAGATACAAGAAGTCTCTTGTGTCTCCAACACACCCAATACACTTGACAGGTGTATAGGTGCACCAGTTCATCGAAGAGATAGTGAAATACAAGTGGTATGGATAATTATAAGTGATAATGGTGCCAGAAAAGAGCTTGACGGGTAGGAAGAGACTAAAGGCAATCTGAAATAAAGATGGAAGCAAGCAAACATGTAACAGATCTAGTTGCAAACGATGTTTCAATGCTTAGAAACAAGGCCTAGGGATCATACTTTCACTAGTAAACACTCTCATATAAATATCTTTTCTTTATGATACTACTCTGAACTACTCTCCGGTTGGATAACTCTAATCCACGGTAGGGCTATAACAGCACACCTCAAAGTTCGCTTTCCCCATCTAGATAACCCCTCACTATCACCTTGAGCGCTAGATGGTTCCAATAAACACCACAATCTCATAGAGACATCCAACTCAAATTATACTCATGACAAGTATTTATGTAACCTTAGCCAAAGTTCCACACGGTGTGCACACTGTCAACTTCACACACGTGGGGATAAGCAGAGATTCATTAAAGCACGTGAGTAGCAGAATAGATCTATAGATTACAAACCTCATGACCTCAATAAGATCACGCATAGAGAGATATGAACACATAGCTACCGGTAGAGCCCTTAGCCTCGAGGAAGAACTACTCCCTCATCATCATGGGAATCAACAATGGCGATGGAGATGGTGGTGGAGATCGATGGAGATGGCTCCGGGGGAAATTCACCGTCCTGGCAGGGTGTCGGAACAGAGACTTTCTGTCCCCCGAATCTCCCCTTCGATGGCGGCTACACTATGGAGGTTTTCTTGGCTTTCTGCTAAATTGTTTAGGGTTTTCTCATCGGGAGGCTTCTTATAGGCGAAGAGGCGATGTTAGAGGATGGACCAGGGGCCCACACCACCTAGTGGCGCGGCCAGGGGGACCCGCACCACCACATGGTGTTGCCATCCCCTGGCCCCTCTCTGTCCCGTCTTTTGGCTCCGTGAGTCTTCCGGTAAAATATCGACTTTGGCTTTTGTCCGATCCAATTCCGAGAATATTTCTTTTCCAGCTTTTCTGAATCCAAAAATAGTAGAAAACAGGCAACTGACTCTGTGGCAACTTGTTAATAGGTTAGTTCTAGAAAATGTGTAAAAATACTCCAAAGTGTGGACAAAACATAAGAAAGTAGATATAAACAAGCATGGAACATCAAAAATTATAGATACGTTTACGACTTATCAAGGAGTGCATGGTGTCGAGTTCTAGCATGCAAAGCTATCCAGAGAAGTGTTGCGGGAGGTTCCGGGCGCGAGAAATTTTGCGGTGTTTGAAATGGAGGGGCGCAAGGGAGTGGGACCACATGATTTTGGTATTGTTTGAAATAGAGGGGCGCGAGAAATTTCGCCATGTTTGAAATGGAGGGGCGCGAGGGAGTGGGGACCACATGATTTTGGCCGTATAGCAATCTTGTCCGTCCATCCCAAATCAACAGCCCAAAGGGGATACCTTCCCTTTGAAGGCTCTGATGCGGATGCCTATGCATGCAATCACTGGGTGTCCTAGAGTATACTATAGGGGTAGATGTGTAGGTTACTGTAGTAGCAGACCATCAATCAGGCTAGCTGGGGCGCATGTGATTTTGGCGCTCCACAAGGTCAAACTTTTACTTACGGTGTTCAGGAGTGAATGCATGCAGCTAAAAAAGTACTGCTATTTACGTGATTATGTGCATGATATTATTAGGATATCGATTTGCATGCATCGTTGTGACACCCTCGAGATTAGGGCTAGACAAATCCTAGACCTCTGTCTCATATAAGTCTAACCTAAACCTCGGAAGCATACAAAGAAAGAATCGGTAATATTACAGTGACCCTACGACACAAAAGTTATTACAACAAGCTCATAACTAAGCGAAGAACCAAATTATTACAAGTAGAGGTCACTGACCAAAAACATCAAACAACGGAAGGCAAATTGTGCTATTAAGTATAGCAAACTTAACAAATAGCCTAAGAGGCCTGAAGCATAACGATGACGTCCCAATCCATGACGTCCCAATCCATAGATTCCAGGCTGCCGACCGGGAACCCCAAACTACTCGTCGATGCCGTAACAAACTCATCTTCTATGATAACACTTACCTACTGCAAAAGTATCAGCAAAGAAAGGCTGAGTATAGGGTGTACTTGGCAAGACTTATGGCTGGTGGGGTTACTTTGCATAAAGCTAACTTTCTTTGTAAAAGAGAGATGAGAAGCTCGACTAATGGAACCTTTCAAAAAGGGGTAAGAGAAAACAATATATCTATCTTTGATATTCTTTTGATATCCACCAAATCTTTATCAGCTGAACCTACCAACTAGGATCACCCCCTCGATCCCCAAGGAAGCGTCCTTAGAACACACCTCACTTCTCTTGTAGAATTTTATGATTAGGTTATTATTCTCTATGATCTTTGAATCCGTTCCTAAGTCGTCCATAACCGTGGACACGGCTTTTCGAAAAGATTAATAACCCCGCAGGGGTGCACAACTTTACCCACATGTACCAACCTTAAACCTGTGACACCCTCATGATTAGGGCTAGACAAATCCTAGACCTCTGTCTGATATAAGTCTAACCTAAACCTCGGAAGCATACAGAGAAAGAATCGGTAACATTATAGTGACCCTACGACACAAAAGTTATTATAGCAAGCTCATAACTGACCGAAGAACCAAATTATTACAAGCAGAGGTCACTGACAACAAACATCGAACAACGGAAGGCAAATTGTGCTATTGAGTATAGCAAACTTAACAAATGGCCTAAGAGGCCTGAAGCATAATGATGCCGTCCCAATCCATAGATTCCAGGCTATCGACCGGGAACCCCAAACTACTCGTCAATGTCGATGCTGTAATGAACTCATCTTCTATGATAACACTTACCTTCTGCAAAAGTATCAACAAAGCAAGGCTGAGTACAGGGTGTACTCCACAAGACTTATGGCTGGTGGGGTTACTTTGGATAAAGCTAACTTTCTTTGTAAAAGAGATATGAGAAGCTCGACTAATGGAACCTTTCAAAAATGGGTAAGAGAAAACGATATATCTATCTTTGATCTTATTTTGATATCCACCGAATCTTTATCAGTTGAACCTACCAACTAGGATCACCCCCTCGATCCAGGAGGAAGCATCCTTAGAACACACCTCACTCCTCTTGTCAAATTTTATGATTAGGTTATTCTTCTCTATGATCTTTGAATCCATTCCCAAGTCATCCATAACCGTGGACATGGCTTTTCGAAAAGATTAATAACCTTGCAGGGGTGCACAACTTTACCCACATGTACCAACCTTATCTTAATGCCACTTAAGATTAGCCCTCTTCCTTGTAAGGCTGACAGAGGATGGTTGGACACAACCTTTATCTTGCTTTCACCGAGACCATGAGTCATGCCCTAAGGAGATGCCGCTGTAACGGGTCAAGTCCCAAAGCCGGTCCCTAGAGATGTGTGCGGGGAACAAGATTATGGAGGCCGTGCCTCTCTTGCTCCTAGCTATGCTTACCTACCTGTATGAATGCACCTCCTTCACCGCCTTCAAGAACGACCAGAATGCATATGTCAAATGGAACACTCAAACTATGTGACTCATGGAATCTACTAGGCAAGTTAGTTGGTCGAGGGGGTTTCCAGGCCCCTGCGTGGCTGTACGCTCGTCTTGGTTCAAGAGGCAAGAACTCAGGTCCTAGTGGTGGCAAGTATGTGACTACAAAAACAACAACCCGACGTGGCCTCCCATACAAGCCTTAACATGTTTAACTTTCATCTCTGATCATACCACATCATCTTATCATACTAGGTTCATTCGTAGATCTGATTCAGCAACCAGATGGATCATCGGTAACAACTAAGCATGGCTAAGGACAACAGATATAGCAGCTCCAGCGAAGCTCATAAGCCAAACCCTAGTTATGCTAGGAGCAGTGGATCAGGGAGTATAGGCCACAAAGGTAATACGCATCAGATAGGATTACTGTATCTATCGATAAAAGACTTTGGAATCATATGCACATGACAAGACTGAAATACTTTGAAATCGTAGGATTATATCATGTGTGGGGCTTTGCTTGCCTTTGCCTGTTGATACCCAACTAAGGAGATCTTTGGACTTCTGGTACTTGACTTGATTATAGCTGGACAAGTATTGATCTTCAAGATTCGATGGTGTTGATCTCGGTCTTCGATCTCGGAGTCGGTATCGTATTCTACCGGAAAGAACTAAACACCGGAAAGAAAGGGGGAAACAATCAACACATGCCATCGATGCAATGCTCAAGCAAGGATGATGATATGACAAGTTAAAGTATATTGAAATGGAACCCTAAAGCATGCTTGGTCATTTTAAACAGGGTCCGAGGGGTCCAAACCCTAATTCGGAGAAACCCGAGATGCATATGGGAGGGGTTATTTTGTTCTTGTAATTAAACTTGTCATGTAAGTTGATTAACAATGCATGATTATGAGTCTATTATGTAGATCTCATTTTTTGAACATTTTGATATATTATTTGTAATTTTCTGACTTAAAATGAATTAGTTATGATTTTCCCAATTTAAATCCATTTTAAATCATTTTTAAAACAATTAAACATTTTTGGAATATTTCAATTTTTTATAACCTAGACCCACATGTCAGACTTTTATTAATTACAGAAATTATTTTCCGAAATGAATAAATCCCTAACAGACTGGGCCCACCTGTCAACATTTTCATTTATTAAAACAAATACAGAAATTATAAAATAAAAGAAAAAGGATTATGACGCCAGCCTGACGTCATGCTGACGTTAGCAATGGCGCATCTCCCGCCGAGCACGAGGCTGGCGATAGAGGGCGCACGGGGAAACGAGAGGGGTCACGTTCGACTCAGTGTGCCGTGCTGAGCTAGCCAGTGGTGGCGCCGACAAAAGTTAGCCACCGGAGCTTGGTCGGCGACGACCTTCTGCAGCAGCGGGCGGTGACTCGCGTCGGGAGGCTAGCACAAAGCAAGAGGGAAACATAGGAGAGGGTTTCAAGAACCGGTAGCTCACCGTGAGCCTGATGGTGTGGTCGGGGAGGGCTCGGGGAGCCGACAGCATCGACATGGACGACAAAGGAGCTCGTCGGAGCCGAGGAAGGCAAGCTCTGCATCGGCGGTTTACAGCACCCCGCATCGATTCCTTTGGCTAGAAGAACGAGGACGACAAGGCGATGATGATGGCATGCTCTCCAGCGCTTGGCGAGGTTGGGAACGGCGACGCGACAGAGAACCTACGGGGGCTAGGGTTTGGCCAAAGAGGGGAAAGCGAGAGAGAAGGGGAGCTAGGGTTCGTCCAGGCGACGGTGGGTGAGCTTTATAGGCAACCGCAGGCGGCGGCACGCATCGTGGCAGAAGCACGCATCCTGGCGTGGCCGGACGGTGATGGCGGCGCCACAGAGCTGCTTCTTCGTCGGGGACGAAGACGATGGCACTAAAAGAAGGCCGAAGGGGTATCGGGCCAAGCTAGGCTGGTTGGGCCGGTTCTTAGGCTGCAACAAAGGAAGGGCAGCAGGCTGCTAGCGGCTATTAGATGCTGCGCGGGGTGGCAAAGGAGAGAGGAAAGGTGGGCTTCGGCCCAGGTGGCCTTTATCTCTTTTTTTTGCTGAAATGTTTTGTTATTTCTGTTTTCTTTTATCCCTTTTGTAACTCAAATTCAGAAACTGTTTTTGAATAATTTGAAAATACCAGAAGCTTTGCAAATATGTGAAATAATGTGGGGCCCTTTTAATCCATTTGGGCTCCATAGGTTTGTCCTTTTCAAATATTTCAAACCCATTTTGAGTAAGTTTCAAAGAAGGGAAGGAATATTAGGGTTTAGGGTTTTTAGTTTCTTTTCCTTTTATGCAATATTTCTTCAGTCAAAAGGGATGCATGCGATGCTTATGATGCACACAAAAAAACCTAATTAACAAATACTAAAACTGGGGGTGTTACAATCGTGTAGTAATGAGTGGATTCTATTGGATTGATCATATTACTCATATTCTCTCTCCGTACGTTGATTATAGTCTAGTTACTGAGTTGCATGCATGTGCGCACAAGCTCCATCTATTTTATTGAGCGACAAACCTTTTTTTGTGCGGTCGAGGTCCCCGTCCATTGATAACTCTCACTAATCAACGCAACTCACACAGACTGTAGTTTGCAATCATAACCAGAATTCTAATGAAATCAGACTAGTAACTCATAAGAACAGTTACATTGTTTTTTTAGAGGTGTATTTTACGTAGTAATAGTAGGAACATCATCCAGGGAGATAGAGTTCAATGTCTAGCAATCTTGTCCGTCTAATCCAAAATCAATGGGTCAAAGCGGATACCTTCCCTGCGAAGGCTCTAACGTGAATGCCTATGCAAGGAATTGTTGGGTGCCCCTGGGTAGGGGTAGTTGTGCTTGTGACCCAAATTACTCCAGACAATAGCTAGGTGTTCCTGACACTGACGGTGCATTTTCGTTTCTACTACAGTACTAGTAGATAGACACTGCCTCCTGATACTAGTATATGTCTAAACAGTGGAGCAGTTGAGTAAGAAAAAGATTCCCTAAGGTGAGTCTAGTACTACTATACACAATGTCTAGTGCAATAAAGAAATGAAAAAAACCTAGAGAAGAGAATAAGGTTGAACAAAATTTGTAAGTTAAGGGAAAGTCCAGCAGCACGCCTATATTTTCTCCCCTACGTGTGTATATGTAAGGCTAGTCATAGTGGAGAGTAACATAGACTATAAGATGCATAAGTTATTAGTCTATGTTAATAGAGGATTATTTTATTTATTAGGTAATAGACTCATTTCACGTTGGTATGTGTGATTAACTCACTGTCACATAAGCAATTTTACTGAGTTGGACCCTTAGTTACTCATGAAGTTATTTGCACTATGACTAGCCTAAAAAGATTCTTCCCCTAAATTTTGCTTATCTCCAGCAGCTACCCTATATTATCTCCCCTATATCATAACCACAATATTTTATTAGGAAAGAGCAAAAAAAATCATCCAATAACTCACTCATCAATGTAGGGGCCACATATAGGGAAGGCAGAACAGTTGATAGTATTACTAGACACTGGATCCCTACACATCTGACAAAGTAGAAAGTATGACCAAATTTAAATATCACTCATTGACGATTTAATTATTTTGATTTATCACACATACTCTCCCTCCATCCTAATTTTTCTGAAAATGCCCTCCAACCTAATTAAAAAGGATGTCACATGTTTGACTAAATTTGAATGCATATGTACACTAAACAGTGACTACAATACATCAAGTATATCGTTACAAAAGCTCCATATAGCGCATTCTATTATTAAGAGTGAAATATAATTATACGAAGACAGATGAGAAAAAATGATCCATGCATCCAAAAGAAAAACAAAAAAAAGAGGGCCACAAGAAGTCTTCTCCCTTCCTAGTTCCTACTCCAATGCAAAATCTTTCCTTGTCTCAGATTTGGCGATTGTAGCACTGTGGCCACCCTGCGGAGGCACGACCTCTGCAATGGTTGCGAGCTCGACGACCTACATGAGATGGCTTCTCTTTTCCTACTTTGCAGGGCGTGACCTGGACGATCTCTGCAATGGTAGCTGCGGGATATGGAGCTCCGTGACTTCCTTCTTCAAATTTTCGCACTCAGCGCAAAGCGTCGATGATTCACGGTCACAAGATCGTGCAAACTTCATTTGAAAAGCCAAATTGGCTCGGAGGTGATCACACTCTAGGTTGAGATCGAAGTTGTTCTGCATAATGTTGATGTTATGGCTGTTGATGTCATCTACTTTGGCCGAGATTCTCGCCCTAACTTCCTGCATGGAAAATGCATCATCAGCAAGAGGGCATGGAGTTAATACAGAGAAGAACTTAAAATGCTAATACATGTATAGTGACTATAGTACATCTCTTCTTCGACCGAGAGCAGGCATGACGACATCATACGCATCAGAGATATCCGTCATGCTATCGACCCGTGGGGTGAAAAATTCGACGCTCGAGCCTCCTACCCTGGAAGATATATCGAGACGGTTCAATAGTAGGAGCATATAACCCAGTAATCATCGGAAGTACAAACCTACCCGGACTCTTGGTCCCCATGATAGCCGCTCTTAGGATACATGCGCGAAGATGAATTGTCACCCCATGGCTGGTCTCCTTTCTCGATCTGAGCCTACAGGTCACCCTGCCGGTGGGATTTCTCTATGGCTCTAACCACCTCCATCTTGCTGTTCTTTCGACGAGACGGGTTATTTTGTGACATTGCTGGATGAAGAAGTAAAGAAGCAAGGGAGGAGCAGTGTAAGAAAATGGTTTCTATGAAGGAAAAGCGAGGCAGTACTAGTGGGAGGAGAGAGGAGAGTGAATAATGGAAGCAAAATGTCAAGGTCCGGGTCTTGTCGCGGGCCTTTGAGCAATCTCGTTGGTCCATCCAAGACCCAGCGGGCAGGATCAAGACTCTGTCGCAGTAGTAAGGAAAACCTATAGGTGTACCGGAGGTTACGAGAAAATATCTAGGGATACCATCCTCTATATGATACCATGATACTAGTTCTAAGAAATCAAATTTTCAATTTTTAAAAAAATCAATAAGACAATTTGTATGTTCACAAGATGTATGTTCATAGTCCCTAAAATTTTCGAAACCAAATTCGAAATACACAGACAGAAACAAATAAGACAAATTGTCAGGTGAATAGTGTCATTTTGGTGTCTTTTTGTGGTATTGTATTTTTGTGATACTATTTATATTGATTTGCCATTTTTGTTTCTCTACACGTGTTACATATTTAGTTCTAAAAATTTTAGAGTCTATCAACACACATTATGTGAATACTCACAATTATTTTTGATTTTTTAGAAGCTATTTTTTTGTTTTTTAGGACTGATATCATGGTATCATATAGAGGGTGGTATCACTAGATATATTCTTTAGAGTAGACTATGGGTAAGCCATAATAATAGTGATCGATCTACTATCTATAAATATTTATGACCCACCCAATGTTTTGTACTAGTAATAATGTCTTGTCAAAACAGTGGACAAGATTCCATCTGAGAGACGTGTTTTTACTTGCTTGTTTAGCCAGTACGCGCGACGGAGTAACTCATAAAAAAGTTTTTTTATTGTTTCTTTCTACTATGACGAGAGGGTTCCTTACCTAGTCTAAATACTGGAGTAGATTTTATTTTCTTAGTGCATCCACTATGTTGGCCACAAGCTATCTATAAGGGAAAAATGGATAAGGAGTTTGACATATGTAGTGGAGCCTATCATAAGCTCAAAAACTTAAAGGTGACCCTTGAGGGTAGTCCATAAGTATTAAAATATTATTATTAGATACAAATAGCAATAGAAACAAATTCCAATCACAACAATGTTTGAGATGGCAGCTGGGTCCTAGCTTATGGAAAAATTTGGCTAGATACATAGTGGTGCAATCAACTGGCTTATGGTGTACTAAGTGGGTCTCATCTTAAGGATTGATTTTTGTCGGCCAGTCTAGTAAATTTAGACTAGTAGATTCGGCAAAAAGTCTAGTATATACATTTCTTAGCCACGTCTAGTAACGGCTCACGCTGTGCTTGCTCATAGTAGTAGTAGTAGTCATATTGAATATACTTAGGGTTTGACACATAATCATCACAAATGGACACCAAAAGATCGAACGGCAAACTTAGGGCTTCTTTGGATAACAGGATTTAAAAACACAAGAATTTGACCGGGTCATAGTACAAAAAAATGGATTTCAAAACAAAGGAAATAACTTTCTTTGGATCACAGAATTTCAAAACACAGGATAACAGGGTCGCAGGTACAAAACCGAGGAAATCTGTAGGCTTAAAGTCATTTCGATGAAACATAAGAAACACGTAGGAAAATTGCCTCAATCCTACGCGAATGAGTGTAAAAAAGTGGATGTGTTGAAATTCCTATGGGATTGGGGTGTAGAAATGCAATCCATATGAAATTCCTATGGGATTGGGGTATGATTCCTTTCATCCAAAGGGCTTCCTTATGAAGATTTTTTTTTTCTGTGGGTCGAATTCCTCCAAAATTCCTTTGAAAATCCTTTGATCCAAAGAGGCCCTTAATCAAGATATGCGTTCTCATAGCAGGAGGTGATGCGGTCATAGATTTTCATCTTGAACCCGTCTGTGGTGACCTTGAACATAAGGCAGTCACCCTCCTTCAACTCATGGAAAGCAGCAAAGGTAGCCCACTCTTTGTCCAGGATGATCTGGTCTTTGTTGTGGTTGGCATGGATAACCCACTCGCATTCCTCGCATGTTTGGACCACCACTAGTTGTGGTAGGGGCGTCCCTTCACGTAAGGCTTGAAGTAAGTCTAGATGATAAGCATATACAAGTCATGCTGGACTAACTGGATGTAGAAGCTCCTAGGACGATGCGCGGTGGCATGGTGTCCGACTGACCTATGGCGCCTTCTCGGTTTGGCAGAACTAGTGACCGACCTGGCAGCACTTGCCTTTGCCAAGGCCTCCACTCTCCTGCTCGACAGCTTCAACGCCCTTGGTTTCATGGGGTGAGCATCTTCATAGCACCTAGAGCTAGAGCAGTCCGGTCAAGAATGTAGTCTAATTTTGGCATTACAACTGGGCTGTCCTACATGAAAATTACCATTGAGTCAGTCCTTTGGAATTACTAAAACACCACAATGCATTGTATAAATTGACTAAAGATCACAATGCGTCATTGCACCATCAAAATTACCTAAACAACACAAGGTATCAGGTAAATTAAATTTCCTACAGAGCACAATGCATCATCAGAATCACCTAACCCGATGGGTCCTCAAAATTATCTGAACAACTACTAGAAGGCATACCACTTAATTATATTGATTAAACAACACAGTGCATAATCTGAATGGATAAAACAACATAATGTATTATCTAGATAGACAAAATAGCATATATGCAGTGCATCATCAAAAATACCAAAATAGCACAAGGTATTATGTAATTAAATTTAATAAATAGTGTCTGCATAATCAAAAGTACCTAAGATGATGGGTCATTGAAATAATCTGAACAACTAGAAGACATATCATTTAATCCTAAACAGCAGAACACAAATCAAAATAGACAAAACAACACGGTAAGGAGACATGACACAATGCATCATAAAAAAATACCAAAACTGCACAACGCGTCACAGAAAATTCCTAAACAACACAATGCATCATCTAAGTACCAAAACAGAACCCTGCATCATTGTCATTAAGAATATTCCATAACTAAGCAGAACAACACAAAAGACAATTATCAAGAATATGACATATAAATAATAACACAAAAGATAATTATTAAGAATATGACATATACCTAAGCAGTTCAACAAAGGACCTGCAGTACACATTGCAAAAATCTGCTAGATGCACATCAGATTTGGGTCAAAGCCCCAATCCTCCAGATCTAACCTCGTTGCAGTTGGGGGGAGGGTGCAAACTTGCACAGGGGTGGATGGGTTGAGCAGATGAATAGGGTGCCACTGACGAAGAACCAAC
Source organism: Avena sativa (assembly GCA_916181665.1). Lineage (NCBI taxonomy): Eukaryota > Viridiplantae > Streptophyta > Magnoliopsida > Poales > Poaceae > Avena > Avena sativa. The sequence continues at coordinate 186,159,423 of OV702287.1, read as the reverse complement.
CACATACGCCAAAGAAGCACAGCCACTCGTGGATGAAGGGGGAGCCATCAATAGGGGTTTCACTGCGTACACTCTGAAATTTGGCACACTGAGAATGAGATTCCAACATGCAGACAAAAAGGACGCGTCCGCCACCGCACGAGCATCCGGTCCCAACGCACGTGGCACCGGAGGCTTGGAAGACCGCTCGGAGGTCGATGAGGGTTTCGGCGCGGCCGGCCGAAAGCCTAAGGGAGACGGACACCTCACCTTGGGCACGACCCACACACATGCGAAAGGTGAAGGAAGCTTCAGAAAAGGTGCTGCGGCCGGCGGAATCGAACAAGCCACCTGCAGCTCTGAAGCAGACCTTGATGAGGACCACAGCTCAACCATAGACTTAGGTTTTGGCATTGGTTTCATTGAAGCAACGACTGTTTGAACGATTGAGAGTTGAGAGGTGAGTGTGGGAATGTGATATCGAGAGAGGGAATGGTGGGGGAGGAGTTAGAGAATGGGAGTGGGTAACCCTCTATCCGCTTTAGTAGTACCGTACTGCAAAAAAACTACATTTCACATATCATAACTTTTTGACAAACTAGTTCATTTCTTTGAACCGACTAAAATAGTGGGTACCATTTAGGTTTCAAACTTCCATCTGGTACCTGTTTTGCTAGTAGTAAGTACAGTACAATACTTTGTATACCGTCTATGGTAGTATAAAACATTTTTTTAGATAGAGGAAATTGCACGATCCACCATCTTTACATTGCACTTTTACACAAAACACTTGGTGGACGTCATTTTTGCATATTTTAAAAGTTTTTGGCCTAATATGTACAAATTTGGCTAGTTATTCCTGTAACGACCGATTTAACCTCATTTGTAGCAATACTGACAAGTGGTCCCTAAATGTTATTGCTCCTATTCACACACAAAGATTGAATGATGCTAAAAACTAGATACTAACAATATTTATCACCCACAATACTTTTTGGATGCATGTAGCTAGGACGTAAGAGACTTATTTCATATGAAATGCCAATGTTTACACAAAGGTACCAAAATATTTGTCTATCACATGTTAAATTTGTGAAGGCTTTATTTGGTCGTAATAAACTTATTTTTGAACATAACTTGTTTGTACATAAGATTTGACGTTTTATTCACATAACCAAATGTCCATTGAAAAGTTTCTTTTAAAGTGTCGGACGAACGATATATGTCTGTTTATTACACCTCATAAAAAAAGCACCCCGATTTATCGTAAACTTTAAGCAGATAATTATTTTCCCGTGATTTATTTTCTTGAGAGCAAGCACGGTGAATATGGCTCGGAATGCCACAAGCCCAGTTTCCAGACAAAGTTTATACATGTTTCACTTACGATTATGAAGTTTTTTAGTTCTCAAGGTTTCCTAGCAAACTTCACACTCTTAAAATAATTTAAGCTGATTTATCAATGTTAGATAAAATTTAAACTATGAGTAAGTAGTAGATTACCCTTAAAGTTATACAAGTATCTTTTGAAGGTACCCACTCAGGCTGTCAATATATCGGAAACCAATGAATTTGTTGAATTTAACTTCTTGCTAAGAATTTGCATGTAGAAAATTTTACTTTTATTTGAAAATAATAAAAAACATTGCATGTTGTCCTATGACTTGTACTACTTGCCATGAAAAATGATTATTATCAAGAGAGTACACATCATTCAAAAAACAAACTAATTGAAAATATGGACTACCATGTATGAACATCCTTAGGCTTTAGGCCAAAAAGACAAGCTAAATGGCCTTATATATACAACATACTTTATGGTAATGTTCCCATATTTGGTAGATGAGTGCATCTTGGCATGGTGAAAAATAATGCTACCAGTACTGGGAGTTTCCAAAATTTAGGAATAAAAAAATCATTTTCAAATTTGAATTACAAGTAAACATAAAAAGTTACAAACATCCTTTGAGTCTTTATGGTACCGAGGTGGTCAATACTTTAAAAACCAACGAGAGTTCTGTAGAAATAAAGTTCTTGCTATGAATATACATATTAACAATTTGATCCCCACTAGCTATGAACAAAAATAATGAAAACCTTAAAATGAAGCCTTATTCATGGCGTCCTCTTGTGTGTACTACTATTTGCAACGAAAAATAATTAATAACCATGAGTCATCATAAATACGAAAAATTAGTTACACAATATATGACCCACAGTGTATGAACATTCTTGGGTTTCAAGCCGAACGACAAAGGTAACAACCATATGCAGACCATATTGTATTGTAATGTTCCCATATTTGGTAGATGTGTGCATATGGGCCAGGTGAAAAATGGTGGCAACCACAGTTTCCAACTTATAGAAACAATAAAACTTTTTCAATTTTCGAAGCGACAAGATTTTTTATGTAAGCAAGTACGAAGAAAAATGGCTCAGAGTACCACAACAACAACCCTAGTTATCAGATAAAGCGTGGACCTTGATATACTTACGATTGATTACCAAGTTTTATGAGTTCTCAAGCTTCCTAGCCAACTATTTTCCTTGCTTAATTTTAGGGTGCTTCGTGCTAAATGTATGGACGTCGACGTAATTTTACCTTTTTAGGTTTTAGATGTAAAATGTACTCCCATTGTCCATATAAAATTCGAGCCTAAAAACAAGTGGTAAAATTTAAACGTATTTAAGATTATTAGTTGTCGATGAGTATGAACATTCTTGGAGTTTCAAGCCGAAAGACCAAGGTCATGGCCATATCTACATCATACTTTATGCTGATGATGATCCCATATCAAAGAATTTGCATGCCGCCAAATTTGGCCATATATTTTGAAAACAAACAAAGAGGGAGTAGTATGAAGAGTATGGCTCGATCAGCTACTCTCTCGAGTAGGAGCCGAACCCGACTGTTTTACTTGCTTAATTTTAGGGTACTTCGTGCTAAATGTAAGGACCTCGATGTAATTTCCCCCTTTTTAGGTCCTTGATGTAAACTGTACTCCCACCGTTCATGTAAAATTCGAACCTAAAAGCAAGTGGTAAATTTTTAATGTATTTAAGCTTAATTGTGAATGAGTATGAACATTCTTGGATTTCAAGCCAAACGACCAAGGTCATGGCCATACCTACGTCATACTTTATGCTGATGATTCATGATCCCATATCCAAGAATTCACATGGCGCCAAATTTGGCCATATTTTGAAACAAACAAAGAGGAAGTTGTATGAAGAGTGCTTCGTACTAAATGTATGGAGAACCTCGATGTAATTTCCCCCTTTTTAGGTCCTTGATGTAAAATGTACTCCCATCGTCCGTGTAAAATTTGAACCTAAAAGCAAGTGGTAAAATTTAAACGTATTTAATATTATTAGTTGTCGATGAGTATGGACATTCTTGGATTTCAAGAGGAACGACCAAGGTCATGGTCATATCTACATCATAGTTTATGATGATGATTCATGATCCCATATCCAAGAATTTGCATGGCGCCAAATTTGGGGATTGTTGGTTTGCGGCTGGAAAGTTCTTGGGCGAGTGCATCGCGGTACCCAAGTTCCCTGTAATTTCCACGTTTTGTAAAGTTGGGCTACCAACTACTGAGAGGGGCCACTTCGGGGCAAACTTATCTCACCCCTGCCAAATTCAAATATTCCGTTAAACTGCCCCGTGAAGTAGACGGTCGGGACCCACATGTCGGTCATCTGTCCGTGATGTGAGTGCCAACGGGGGAACCTCTTAGGAAAATCAAGGAACTAAGTGGATTGGATGCCTTGACCAATTTCACAAATCCATTCCCTCCTTTCCCCTAGCACCGGCGGTGTCGAAATCCATCCTCCAGGAAGAACGATCCCTTCGAACATTTGACTTCTAGCGCCAAGTTGCTGTGCGCAGTTGTTGCGCCCATTCGCTGATCCCGAGCTCCAATGGCGCATGTCGTAGCCTCCATTGCGAGGCTCTACCGCCGCTGACGAGCTGAGCAGCTCGGAGGATGGCAGATCCTACTACCAAGGAAGAAGAAGTTCTGGCTACATGCGGGTGAGCTACCCTTCTCTTTGCTATTCGCAGTAATTATAACTGCTAGCTGGCTACTGAACCTAAAATTGTTTGTTAGCCCAACGCTGACAAACATATTTTTTCTACAGTTTTCTGTCAAGTGGGATCTCCGCGGACCACCCTTACCTGGTTACAGTAGCCCTCTTCAGGTACAACTCTAAATCAACAAGGGTGAAGGGCAAGTGGTATGGACACTATTGTATCACGATGGAAGAAGCGCCTGCGTAGATCTGCACTATCCCTGGTATGGTTGCTGCTCTACGTAATCATGATGAAATATGTTCGAAGCAGACTACAAAGTTCAGCTTCATGGATGAACGAGGCATCATGGTTCCTCTAACGTGTGACAGTCAGCTAATTGGGTTGATAAAAAGGTATGCTTCGGCTTGCATGTTTGAGCTGAATTATGATGTATTGAATGTGGAAGCTGCTGCAACTGGGAGTCGCCCTTCCACTACTAGAGAAAAGGCTATATGAGACATGCTCATTTGAGGCGCATTTATACCATATGCGCCTCTGATAAAATAGGCGAGGCGCACTGCACTTACATGCCTCTAGTATTAAAATAGGCGAGGCACATATTTGTAGGATGCGCCTCCTCTAGTCTCTGTACGGACGAAATCTGGCACCCCCATATTATGCGAGGCGCATTTTGATAATATGCGCCTCCAATATATTAGATAGGCGAGGCACATATGGGAAGAATGCGCCTCGCATAAGTTGCATGGACCCAGGAGGAGATCTGTGGTCGAATATGCGAGGCACATATGGCAATATGCACCTCCTATACTTGATAATATGCGAGGCGCATATTCCCATATGCGCCTCCTATAACCTGGCAGATCCCACCCCCCGGGAATGCCTTTTAAGTTTTGTAAAAAATAAACAAAAATGATAGAAACTTCAAAAAAATAATTCCTTTGAGTTGTAGTTAGATTTTAGGGTATAGATTTAGACAAAATTGAAAAACATGAATTTTGATATATTTTGCAAAAATAGGTCATGGCACGGTAAAACAGCCATAACTTTTGCATACGATGTCGGAAAAAAAATCTTTAACCTATCAAAATGATCGTCTCGAAATTTCCTAGTCGATTTCAACCACCTACAGTTATTCTACATTTTATAGAATCCCAAAATTCGAAAAGAGTAAAAAGTTCTTCTCCTTCTCCTTCTCCTCCACCTCTCCTCCTTCTCCTTCTCCTCCACCTCTCCTCCTTCTCCCCTTCTCTTCCTCCTCCTCCACTCTCCTCCTCGTCCACCTCCGGTGGCATCCTCCTCCTCTTCCGCCGGCGACTTTCTCCTCCTCTTCCTCCGGCGACCTCCTCCTCCTCCTCCGCAATCACTTCGGCCATGACCTCCACAACCAGACCGACCACCTCCTCCTCCTCCACCTCCGACGACCACCTCCGGTGACCTCATCCTCCTCCACCATCTCTGGCTACCCCCATGGCCATGGCCTCCTGCACTTGCCTGTGGTGGTAGGTTCTGGCCACGGGCACGGCCTCCGACGAGCTCCGACGAAATTCCGGCCAGATCCAGATCTGGCCGCCATTTTTTTTGAAATTCAAAAATAATATCCGAGGCGCATTCGTATCAATATGCGCCTCACATATGCAGAATATAGGAGGCGCATTCATATCAATACGCGCCTCGCATATTCTAAGTATGGGAGGCGCATATGATCAATATGCGCCTCACATATCTAGGATACAGGAGGCGCATATGATATGCGCCTCGCATAACAAATACTAGAGGCTCGACGCTAGAGGCACATATTCGGATAGGGTTTTTGGTGCGCCTCGGGTAGGGTTTTCCCTAGTAGTGTTCTATTCTTGGACAGGGTGGTCGCTCGAACCCAATTAGATCCCGGTAAGCAAAAGTCTCTTGGGGTTTGCATGTTTGTGCTGAATTGTAATTTTTTATTTACTCTGTAGATATTGGGCAGTTATGCAATAGTCCTGTTTCTTTGACAGGAAGCGTTGCAAGGTTAGAACCATGACTGCCGGGTCAGTCATTTTGCTGTCGGAAGAAAATAAAAATGCGTGGAAAGATGATGCTGGACACGAATCTAGTGCTGATTGTCCCGGCGATGCAGAGTACGTGAAGCTAAGAAAATTGGCACCAAAGAAGTGGAAGAAGGCATGAAATGAAGAAGCCAGTGGACATGAAGGCTTGGCACCCAGGATGGGGAAGAAGGTGATGACCCACAAGTATAGGGGATCGCAATAGTCTTCGAGGGAAGTAAAACCCAATTTATTGATTCGACACAAGGGGAGCCAAAGAATATTTATAAGCCTTAACAACTAAGTTGTCAATTCAGCTGCACCTCAAAACAGTCTTGCTCATAGAAGTTTATAAGTAGCAACAGTTTTGTACTAGCAATAGCAAAGTAATAGTAGTAGGAAAAGTAAAGACAGTAGTAACAATTGCAGTAAACAGTAGGATTAAAGCGCGGGAGGCATAGGGATGGATGGACAGACGTTGCATGGATAAGAAAATTCATATAGCAATCAAGATATAGGGAAATTGCAAATAAATAAGATAAAGCATCCAAGTACTAAATAATTATAGGCATGTGTTCCATATATAGTCATACGTGCTCGTAATGAGAACTTGCACAACATCTTTTGTCTTGCCAGCCCGTTTGCAGTGGGGTCTCAAGGAACTACTGGCAATTAAGGTGCTCCTTTTAACAGAGCACCAGAGCAAAGCATTAACACTCCATGAACACATGTAATCCTCATATCATGCCATTCCCTCCGGTTATCCCGATTATTGTCACTTCGGGGACTTTGGTTCCGGATAATAATATGTGCATACAACTTGCAGGTAAGATCACAAACAATACTATCATCATGAATCAATAACATGTTCAGATCTGAAATCATGGCACTCGGGCCCTAGTGACAAGCATTAAGCATAACAAGTTGCAACAAAGTCAAAAAGCACTAAATAATAGATACTAGGCACCATGCCCTAACAATCTGATACCATTACATGAACAATCTCATCCAATCCCTACCAACCCCAAAGCCTACAACGGGAATTACTCACTCATGGATGGGGGAATCATGGATAGTTGATGGAGAAGCGATGGTGATGATGATGGCGATGATCTCCTCCAATTCCTCGTCCTGGCAGGGTGCTAGAACGGAGTTTCTGGTTCCGAATCGCGGTATCTGGTGGTGGCGGAAAAGTGGAACTCTATCTGGAGAAACGTTGACCCCCCTGGGTTTTTAGGTCAAGGGGCATCTTATAGACGAAGAGGGAGGCGGAGGGGGTGCCCGAGGTGGCCACACCCCTCCTAGGCGCAGCCTGGGCTGGCCCGCGCGGCCAGGTGGTGTGGGCCCCTCGTGGCCCTCCTCCGTCTCGTCTTCTGGCTCCGTGAGTCTTCTGGTGAAATAGGATTTTTGGCATATTTTCCGGGATTTTTCCTGATAGTTGATTTTCTGCACAAAAACTAGACACCAAGGCAATTCTGCTGAAAACAGCGTCAGTCCGTGTTATTTGTAGCCAAATCTCACAAGTTTAGAGGAGAAACAATAGCAAAAGTGTTCGGGAAAGTAGATACGTTTTGGACGTATCAACTCCCCCCAAGCTTAGCTTATTGCTTGTCCTCAAGCAATTCAGTTGAAAACTGAGTGCGATAAAAGAGCTTTCACGAAAACATTTGCTTCATAAGATGTATATATTCTCATCATATGCTCAAATACTTAGGCAATTCATAATAAGGAGTATGCAAATAAGTTTACTTAATAGTCATTGCAATCTATGAAGAGATTCCAACTAAAAAATAATAAGTAGCATGAAACATAAACATAAGCAACATTGCAATGCTCATAAAAAAGGTATGATAGAGTGGTATCTCGCTTGCCTTTGATTGTAGAGCAAACATAAATGCCAAGGCACCTCTGAATTTCAAGTGAAGACTAGAAGTAAAGATATCAAAGATACAAGCATCAAAGTCATGACACAATTAACCAAGTTCTGAGACAAGCACATTACACTAAGAATGACAACTATGCTCTCAAGAAGTGCTCATAGAATAAGTGGTGACTCAATAAGGAAGTGAAAAGGTTTTGAAAAGTTTGAAAGGCTTCCAAATGCTAAAAGTATGGTACTCATTAGCTTTGAGCTCTCATTGCCCCTATCATAAGCATCTTGAAATGGTTAAGGTGAAAGTGAGTTCCAATATGAGTTATATGCTTGACAAACCATAGACTAGAAATCTCATGTCCCTTGAGTATGAGGGCCACTCCTCATGCTACTCAACTTTAGTTACCGGTAAGTTCTTGTCATAGTAGATACATGCGCATCATAGAGAACCGCCAACGGGGTACCCCTTGCACATGATAGAGGAGCTATCCCATAATCAAAATGACAAGGCAAGCAGACAATGAGCATCTCACCAATCTTCTTATTTACCATGGGAAAATGGTGCTTTTTCTCTCTTTCCTCTTTTCTCATCTTTTTACTTTCTTTTTCTCAATATCTATCTCTTTTTTTATAATAAGAATGCTTCATAGATTAATCACTATGGTGATGCTGCAAGTTTCCACCATGATTAGGCATGGCTTAGGCTAGCGGCCTAGGCATTTCTCTAACACACGTACATAACTCCATGGACTTACAAGCTCCCCTTTTATTTCACACCAACGACATCCGTAAACAAAAGAGCATGATATCAATTGGGTATATATTTACAGGTGTTGAAAGCGTTCCCCATGACAGCACGGTTCTGCTAATCCCCAGCCTATAATTTGCAAGCATATAACTTTCATGGAAAGTCACAATAGTTCAGGTTTATTAAGTATAATAAATAAAGTGTGCCATCAAGTTTGTGAGAGCTTTACTAACTAACTTTCTCATAACAAGCAAACATTTTATTGGGAAGAAAACAAGGCATACTGAAATATGCACGGAATAGTAAATGATGCTAATAGGTAGGTATGGTGGACACTTTTGGCAACATTGGTTTTGGGAGTTGGAAACACGAGTAGAGCTCATACTCAGTGCAAGTGAAGGCCATCAATAGAAAGGGAGCGACAAACGAGAGAGCAATAATTGTCATAATCATGCTTGCAACAAAATAGGACTAATTATGGCATGAAAGTGATTCAAGAACCCTAAGGCAAAAGAATTCATCGAGACTTAACTGATTATTGTTTCAGTCATATGCATGCGTGAGCATGTACCAAGTCGATTCAAATGAAACATTCAGAGGGGGATACCACAATGTCATACCGAGTTATGAATAGAACAATGCAAGCAAACACTCATATGACATGCTACAAACCATTAGCAAGCTAGAGATAATCATAAGAAGGCAAGAACTACTAAGCATCCATAAATAACATACACCTTACATGAACAGACTAAGCATGCCCACAATGATGAGTATATGTACAAAAAATGAAAACAAATAGAGTTCATTACCAGCCTCTTACCACACCTCAAGTTGTCAATAATCTTCATTATTGCCTTTCACTTGTGTGGCTTGAATAATAACATGAAACCAAACTCCACTAAGGACTGCTGAACCCTGCAACGAACTTCACAAAACCAAAGAAGAACATAAAATATTTTTGGTGTTTTTGATTTTTAAAGGCAAGAACAAAAAGAAAGATCAAGCAAAGTGAAACCTTTTTGGGTTTTCAAATAATTAAAATAAAGCTAAAAGAAAGAGGCAAACCAAGGCAAAAAGATAAAGAAGCAAGCAAAGAGAAATAATGAAAATATTTTTGGTCTTTTTGTGTTTTGGAAAGCAGAAATAAAGCAAGAACGTATACTAAAAAGAAAACGAAACATGGAGATACAAAGAACTGACTGAACATGATATGTAGATGAGTGTGATGTCGGTATACCTCCCCCAAGCATAGGCTTTTGGCCTAAGTGGGTATCAACCCCAACGCGGGTAGGAACTCCAAGCCGGCGGGTCATCATAAGAATGATCGTAGTTAGGCCCTTGCAAAGAAGAAGAAACTCCCCAGTCATAGGCAGGCTTCTGGTACAAGGACTCCCCCTCATTCGAGGACTAGACCGAATCATCTGTAACCTCCCTTCCAGTATCCTGCTCTTCCTAGGAGAGCTCCCCTAGATATGTATCGAGCTCTTCCTCAGTGAGTGACCATCCTACCCTGGTATCAAGGTTAAACAAAACAGGCGCAGGCAAAAGAATAGCATGCTCGGACTTACCCCTTCTCCAACCAGCCTTGAGGAAGGTTATTTCATAAGATAAATCACTCAAATTAGCCCAAGAAGAAACGAATTTATGTTGTATCATGGAATTAAGGTCAAGCCTCTCTATGGGAAACTGTAGGTCTGAATGATGAGGCTCTACACCATGCAAATCTAATAAACGAGAAGCGATGAGGCCTCCACAAATTCCACCTTTCTCGCGGTTAGCAGCAAGACGGAAAGCTATTAAGGCACCCAAATTATAAGTCCTATCTCATTTTAAGGCAGCTGAGATGAAGTCTAGATCATATGAGGATAATTTATTAGCAGTTTTCCTAGCGAGAACACACTTGGCAATAAAGTAGGCAAAGTATCGAATAGACGGGAAATGAATATTACGAATTTTACCACTCTCCTTTGAGAAGTTGCTCCCTTGGCAAATCTCTGCGTACAAGTCCATGAGTGGTGTAGGTAGCTCTCAAGGAGCAACTAAATTGGAAATCCTGCACCATAGACATAGTTAGTTTCACATATTGTTAAGGTTAATCTCCCACAAAATGCTCCAATCCTGCATTAGAAATTAAAGTATGGAAATCTTGAGAAATCTCTGCAGCCCTCATGAATTCGAGGCATGGATAGGTAGAGGGAAAGACTTCCTCCTCACGGTGAACCTTCATAACCGCAGGCACCCTTAGTTCATGTTGGTTGAGTTGGTGTTCATTCATCTTGTTTTCTGAAATTGTTAGACAACCATCATACAAGTGATTGCAAAGTGAATACATAATGAACGGAACTACTTATAGGGACTTGTAAGGGGCCTAACATGCATCAAATTTTTTTATCTAAGCATTGAACAAGCTTACAAGCTCACATACCCTATCGCCTATAGTAGCAAAATACTCAAGATATAATCCACTAAACACAAATCTACTTGGACAAGCGGAGGAGTCCCATACCGGAGAACAAATGATCCAAATTTCAGCAGCAAAGTTGGGCTGAGCAAGGAGATCGAAAAATAGCGAGCAAGAACAGCAGGAATGCGAGTTTGAGCAATGAACTGTTGTTTTCTCAGGAGAGAGAAAGGAGTAGCAGGAGCGAGAGTAAGTGGAGGGCCAGGGGTGGCCCACACCATGGCCAGGCGCGCCCTTGGGGTGGCCGCGCCACCAGGTGGTGTGCCTGCCTGGTGGGCCCCCTGGATCACTCCAGGTACTTCTCTGCCCCTCTTTTGATGTAAAAAATTAATATGAATTTTCTGGAATTTTTCGAGACACTTTATTTTTTAGCAATTTTCAGGTATTGATGAATAATTTTCCATCAGAAAGATAATATTGGAATGATGCAATAGCAAAACAAAACTAACACTTCGGAAGTTCTAAGACACCCTAATATGCAAGCAACTAGCAATAAAAAAGTAAACTAATTGAAAGCAAAAATTAAAATGGATAAACTAAAAGTAAGCAAAGATAATCATGGTGAAAACATTGTCTTTGTTCATTAAAATACCTTTGTTAACAAGGTTGATTAGGTCTTGTTATGAAAACAATTTCATATGAAACAAAACTTTGCATTTCACTAAATGATTATGTTACCTCAGCCTTGATAACAATGGTCCCAATCATAATAGTTTCATATTTTTCTCGTGGTATAGGACAATATATTTCTCCAACTTGGATGCCCTCAATATTTTCAATTGAATTTAAGCCATAATTCCTATCAACCTTCTTGGGGAAATAGACAGTATGATCCTTGTCATTAACATTAAAATTTACATTTCCTTGATTGCAATTAATAATAGCTCCTGCAGCATTAAGAAAAGGTCTCCCAAGAATAATAGACATATTGTCATCTTTAGGCATTTCAAGCACAACAAAGTCAGTTAATATCAAGCAATTATGAGCCACTTGAACAGGTACATCCTCACATATACCAATAGGAATAGTGGTAGATTTATCAGCCATTTGCAAAGATATATCAGTTGGTATTAATTTCTCCAATTGAAGTCTCTTGTAGAGAGAAAAAGGTATAACACTAACTCTTGCTCCTAAATCACACAAATCAGTTCTAACATAATTATTTTTAATAGAACATGGAATAGTTGGAATCCCTAGGTCTCCAAGTTTCTTTGGAACCTTAGCATTAGAGGAATAATTAGCAAGCAAAGTAGAAATTTCCTCATTAGGGATCTTCCTTTTATTAGAGACAATATCCTTCATATACTTTGAATAAGGAGGTAATTTAATAGCATCAATTAAAGGAATTTGCAAAAATAAAGGTTTCATCCACTCACAAAACTTATTATAGTGTTCACCTTCCTTTGACTGGTGTTTCTTATCAGGAAAAGGCATAAGTTTTTGGACCCAGGGCTCTCTCTCACTACCATGTTTATTAGCAACAGAATCTTCCTTAGTGTATTTAGTATTCTTAGTGTGTCTTTCAGGTTCTTCTTCAACTTTTTGTTTATCAGGAGCATCATTTTCCTCATTACCACTTTTAGTTTTAGCATCAGAGACAAATATACTATTAGGATCTTTAGCAGGTTCAGAAGACTCTACAATAGTTTTATGTTTCCTTTTCCTTTTCTTAGGAGAAGTACCACTATTTTCAATTTGTTGAGAATCCTACTCAGTTCTTTTAGGATGCCCCTCAGGATATAGAGGATCCTGAGTGGCAGCACCACTTCTAGTTCTAATTTCATAAGCATGTTTTTCTTTAGCAACATTCACTAACAAATCTTTTTGTACTTTAATAAGATGATCAATTTGAGTTTGAACCATTTGGAAATGTTTAACAAGCATTTTAACATCATTAGAGGTTCTTTCCACAATATCGTTGAACTCAATAACAGCTCTAGAGTTTTCCATCAAATGATTCTGCACTCTTTTATTAAAATTATCTTGCTTAACAATAAAAATATCAAATTCTTCCAAGCATTGATCAGGAGGTTTAGAATAAGGAATATCACCTTCATCAAAATGTTGGAGAGAGTGTACCTCAATAGTGGATGAGTGGGAGATTGGCTTACATAATTCTTCTATAGGAGGTAGATTCTTCACTTCTTCAGCTTTAATACCCTTCTCCTTAAGACATTTCTTAGCTTCCTTCATCACTTCATCATTTAGTTCAATAACTCCCCTCTTCTTTTTTGTTGGTGTTGTCTCAGGCTCAGTTAACTCAAGTGTAGTTGACTCAGGTGTAGTTGGCTCATGTGAAGTCCAGTCATCATAATTCTTGCTTATTTTAGCCATTAATTCCTCAGCTTCTTTGGGAGTTCTCTTCCTGAAAAAACAATCAGCACAACTATCCAGGTATGTCCTAGATTCTTCAGTTAGTCCATTATAATATATATTAAGAAGCTCATTTTTAGGTAATGGACATCCAGCCTGTGCATGAATCAAAGCACAAAACCTTGCCCATGATTCAGGCAATATCACTTTTTCTCCCTCTTTAAAATCAAAAAAATCCTAGAAAATGGCATGTCTAGCACTAGGAGGGAAATATTTCTGAAGGAAAGTACTAATCAAGCAATCAGGGCTATCAATAGATTCAAGAGGTAAATTATTAAACCAAGCCTTAGCTTCTCCTTTCAATGAAAAAGGGAAAATTTTAGCAACAAAGTAGGTGTGCATCTTAATATCATTAGAAAATAGGACACTCATGGTAGAAAGCTCAGTCATATGTGCTACAACAGTTTCATTCTTAGTCCCACAAAAAGGTTCTTTCTCAATAATGGTTATGTAAGATAAATCAAGAGAGAAATCATAATCTTTATCTTTAATGTTTATGGGAGATGTAGCAAACTTAGTATTAGGTGATAATTTGGGTTTTATAGTACGCCTCTCAAGGAGACTCTTAATAGCACTTTTACCATGAGTATTTTGACATTCTTTAATAAATTCATCATTCATTTCTATATATCCATCTTCAATATCATAGCTCTCACTAGACTCAGGTGAACTGACAGGTGTAGTAGTGTCTTAATTAGGAGTTTTAGTATTTCCAGCTATAGTTCTAGCAATTGTAGCATCTAGGAAAGGACCTAATGAACCACTCTTATCAAGCACAATAGAAGCATCATAAGTATCAGAAGTTTCAGATTCAACAGAAGTAGCAGTATGTGTAGCATGTGTATGTGGTGGTGTAAGGAGCTTACTCATCACAGATGGTGAATCAAGAGCAACAGAGGTGTTCAGAACTATACCTCTCCTTGTAGTGGATGCTAATATAGGAACCTTGCCATCACGAGATTTACCCATGATGAATGGATGGCAGCGAACAATAGTGATTCCAAGTGAACTTGATAAATAAAGCTATGCTCCCTGGCAACAGCGGCAGAAAATAGTCTTGATGACCCACAAGTATAGGGGATCACAGAAGTCTTCGAGGGAAGTAAAACCCAATCTATTGATTCGACACAAGGGGAGCCAAAGAATATTTATAAGCCTTAACAACTGAGTTGTCAATTCAGCTGCACCTGGAAATAGTCTTGCTCATAGAAGTTTATCAGTAGCAACAGTTTTGTAGTAGCAATAGCAAAATAATAGCAGTAGTAAAAGTAAAGACAGTGGTAACAATTGAAGTAAATAGTAGGATTAAAGCGCGGTAGGCATAGGGATGGATGGACGGGCGTTGCATGGATAAGACAATTCATATAGCAATCAAGATATAGGGAAATTGCAGATAAATAAGATAAATCATCCAAGTACTAAATAATCATAGGCATGTGTTCCATATATAGTCATACGTGCTCGTAATGAGAACTTGCACAACATCTTTTGTCTTGCCAGCCTGTTTGCAGTGGGGTCTCAAGGGAACTACTGGCAATTAAGGTGCTCCTTTTAATAGAGCACAAGAGCAAAGCATTAACACTCCGTGAACACATGTAGTCCTCATATGATAGCCATTCCCTCCGGTTATCCCGATTATTGTCACTTCGGGGCCTTTGGTTCCGGATAATAATATGTGCATACAACTTGCAGGTAAGATCACAAACAATACTATCATCATGAATCCATAACATGTTCAGATCTGAAATCATGGCACTCGGGCCCTAGTGACAAGAATTAAGCATAACAAGTTGCAACAAAGTCAAAAAGCACTAATAATAGATACTAGGCACCATGCCCTAATAATCTGATGCCATTACATGAATGATCTCATCCAGTCCCTACCATCCCCATAGCCTACAGCGGGGGATTACTCACTCATGGATGGGGGAATCATGGATAGTTCATGGAGAAGCGATGGTGATGATGACGGCGATGATCTCCTCCAATTCCCCATCCTGGTAGGGTACCAGAACGGAGTTTCTGGTTCCGAATCGCGATATCTAGTGGTGGTGGTATAGCGGAATTCTATCTAGAAAAACGTTGAACCCCCCTAGGTTTTTAGGTCAAGGGGCATATTATAGACGAAGAGGGAAGCCGAGGGGGTGCCCGAGGCGGCCACACCCCTCCCAGGCGCGGCCTTAGCTGGCCCACGCGGCCAGGTAGTGTGGGCCCCTCGTGGCCCTCCTCCGTCTCGTCTTTTGGCTCCGTGAGTCTTCTGGTGAAATAGGATTTTTGGCATATTTTCTGGGATTTTCCTGATAGTTGATTTTCTGCACAAAAACTAGACGCCAAGGTAAATATGCTGAATACAACGTCAATCTATGTTAGTTGTAGCCAAATCTCACAAGTTTAGGGGAGAAACAATAGCAAAAGTGTTCGGGAAAGTAGATACGTTTTGGACGTATCAGAAGTTTGCTGGCAATGATGATGCATAGTAATGTGTTGAACTTGAACCTATATATGTAATTAGGTTAAATTCTGGAGCTCTGTGTGTGGAACTTTGCGGGGCGAAACAATCTACCCACGTTCTCGGAGTAAAATGTACCGCGTCTTAGGGTCTGGAAACGCCTGAGTCAGTAGTTAAATCTGAAATTGTGATTGTGCCACTACTATCTGAAAACATGCAACACCGGTTCCACGATTGCTGAGGGGTAGGAGCTCTCCAGATTCGATGGAATGTAAGTAGCACAGAAATAAATTATTTAAGCTGTTACACTCCATGAAGCAGGAACTTATTTCAGCTGCTGCACTATGATATGGAAACATAAACAGCAATGGAAACTGATAATGCCCAAATGATGAGGAAATCGGTACCACTTTCTGGCCTAATCTTGAGCCCGTCTATCTCACCGCCTCCCTGCTCCTGCATCCCCTGCCTCTGGTGAAGCTCCCGGATCTCCAGTAACCGGGTGTACGTGCTTCCACTTTATAAATTGTGGTTGTGCCATTTGCATGCGGCACAATCCACATAGATTACGTTTAAACAAACCACCAATGTCAGAATACCACCATGATTAGACAAAAGGAAGTAATACAGGGTTAAGACAGATTAATGGGCGACCAATTTTTTTTCTCCCAGGACTCCGGGACCACTAGTTCAGGCCTCTAGGTCAACAAGTACTACTATTACAACTTAAAAAAGCATGGAGCTCAAGCTAAATAGAACTAGTTATCACACATCTCCTTGATCCTCCTAATCTTAGCCCGATGCGCATCTTCCTACAAGAGCAAGGATCGAATTGTCTGCTCCTTCCTTTTAGCATCTTCCTTGCATAGCTTCAATTGTTTCTCTGCATTTATCCTCATGCACTTGTCAATACTCGTAGTTGTGAACTGCAGGACTTTGGCCTAGTGAAGATCATTCCTTGCTTGAGTTAGTTCTTGCTCTGCTTTAGCCTTCAGGGCCAACGCCACGTCCCTCTCCTTCTCGACTTTGCTAACCTTGTCTTGCACCCTCCTGAGATCTCGGTTAAGCTTGGTTGTGTCAACTGGGTCCCATAGCTTCATCTCAGCACTGTCAAGAAAGTGAGCTGACTATGGATTCTTTCAACTCAACAGTCATATCCCATAGTTTGTCTAGCGGTTTCTGCATCAATTTGGGCCACTCTGGATCTACCCATTTGACAACACTGCAACTTCTGCCTTGCATCATTACACGATGTCCTTGACACCGTAAAAACCTCCTACCTGCATTTCGTCCTTCGAACGCTACAAATTTAGCGGGCACATATCCATGTTTACATAGCGGAGGACTGTCTCCATCCTCTAAACCGTGATAGTCGGAGTCGTACAACGACTGGTTGGCCTAACACATCATACGCTCATAAGTAAACAAAGTAGATCTAGCTCAAAATAGATAACTGGCCACAGATGATAGATATAGAGATGAGACGACTCACATCAAAATCACCGTCCCTATCGTCACGACGCGTTTCCTCACCGTATCCCCTTGAACCCATGGCGAGAGGGGGGTGGATCCATATGTGGTCTATGAAAAGAACAGACATGCAATGACACTAGTTGTTGTTAATGAAAAGAACACACATGAAATGAACTCTAGTGGATCCAGATGTGGTTTGTGAAAAGAACAGACATGCAATGACTCTAGCTGTGGTTAATTAAAAGAATACACATGCAATGACACTGGTGGATCCATATGTGGTTTGTGAAAAGAACACACATGCAATGACTCTAGCTATGGTTTGTGAAAAGAACACACATGCAATGACTCTAGCTGTGGTTTGTGAAAAGAACACACATCCAGTGACACTAGTGGATCCATATGTGGTTTGTGGAAAGAACATACATTCAATGACACTAGTTGTGATTAATGAAAAGAACAGACATGCAATGACTCTGGTGGATCCATATGTGGTTTGTGAAAAGAACACACATGCAATGACCCTAGCTGTGGTTAATGAAAAGAACATACATACAATGGCACTGGTGGATCCATGTGGTTTGTGAAAAGAACAGACATGCAATGACTCTAGCTATGGTTAATGAAAATAACACACATGAAATGACACTAGGGGATCCATATGTAGTTTGTGAAAAGAACACACATGTAATGACACTGGTGGATCCATATGTGGTTTGTGAAAAGAACACACATGAAATGAACTCTGGTGGATCCATATGTGGTTTGTGAAAAGAACACACATGCAATGACTCTAGTTGTGGTTAATGAAAAGAACACACATGCAATGACACTAGGGGATCCATATGTGGTTAATGAAAAGAACACACATGCAATAAAACTGGTGGATCCATATGTGGTTTGTGAAAAGAACACACATGCAATGACTCTAGCTGTGGTTAATGAAAAGAACACTGATGACCCACAAGTATAGGGGGTGTATCGCAATATTTTCGATAAGTAAGAGTGTCGAACCCAACGAGGAGCAGAAGGTGCTGGCTAGTGGTATGGATCAGGAATTATCTACAAATACTTAGCAAACGGATTTTTAGGGGTTTTTGATAAAGCAAGTGAACGAAGTATGAGTAAATAAAAGACAGTAGGAATAAATGCAGCAAGTGGCCCAATCCTTTATGCAGCAAAGGACAAGCCGGTTGTATTACTTAAGATGACCAAACGTTCTCGAGGACACATGGGAAGACTGTCAAGTGCTTTTGCTTCATATAGTTGATTAATCTTCTTTAGCTTGCTAAGTGTTGTGTGGGTGAACCTGTGCTAATGTACCGACCTTCCTAGGACTAATACATACTTGTGATTATACCCCTTGCAAACATCCGTAAGTACAAGAAAGTAATTAAGGTAGAAACCTAACCACAGCTTTAAACTCTAAGACCCTTACGTCCCTTGTGCAATGGTTTCCTAATGGGGGTTCAGGTTTCTGTCACTCCGGCAACCCCTACGATTAGTAGCCAAATACACAATGCATTCCCCTAGGCCCATATAGGTGAAGTGTCATGTAGTCGACGTTCACATGACACCACTAGAAGAAGTACACCACAACTTAAATATCAAACTATTGAATCTTTCTCAACACAACTCCACTACTAACAACATGACTTCTCCCATGTCCTCATGAACAAAACGAACTACTCACAAGACATCATATGGATCATGATCAGAGATGGAATAATGATGTATAACAATCTGAACATAAACAATAATTCAACGGTTCACTCAGTAGCATCAACTACAAAGAGTAATCAACACCGGGAAAGTTTCCCCTATGAACTATGCAAGATTCAACCCAATTGTTACAGCAATATGGAGATGGTGATGAGGGTGCTGATGATGATGATGGTGGTGATGATGATGATGATCTCGATGAAGTCCAGCTTGATGATGGTGTTGATGGCGACGATCTCCCCTCTCCGGGAAGGAATTCCCGCGGCAGAAATCTATCTGCTGGAGAGATCTTTCTCTCTCGGTGTTTTCCGCCCCGTAGAGGCGGCGGAATCTTTCTGTGGTCGCTCCCCGAGTCTTAGGGTTTCGGGAGGATAATATACGCCAGAGGGGAGTGCCAGGGGTGGACCAGGGCGGCCACACCACCTGGTGGCACGGCCTAGGCTGGCCCGCGCTAGGGGGTGGTGTGGGCCCCTTGTGGCCCATCTCCAGCCCCCCTTCTGGCTTCCTTCGTCTTCTGGAAAAATAGGATTTTCCATGTATTTCCCGGATTTTCTGATCTTCGCGAATTTTGCCTCCAAACAGCACCTTTTCCATCAGAATCCTGACTGCAGCGGTCCATGCTCCAAAAGTCATCAACCATGCAAAAACAGATGAAATAACATAAGTATCACCTCACAATACGAAATATATCAATGAATAACAGTGAATTATGACATGGAATAGTGATGCAAAATGGACGTATCAACTCCCCCAAGCTTAGACTTCGCTTGTCCCCAAGCGAAACTGAGCTCAATAAACATGGCCTCAGGTTTATGGAGTGAAGAGTCGATAAAAGAATACAGACAAGAAGCATCACATTCATCAATACATAGATCATAATAGAAGACAGCTCACTATTATATAACCGAACTTGCAATGAGTAAAGGAAACACAATAAAGATACATAAAGTAAATCATAATTGGTAATGGCAAACTTAGCTCTTGGTCGAAGAATAGTTGATAATTTGCTGGAGTTCACAAATAACTGGTTTTCAATGATAGCTTTCAAAGTAGCAAACATCAAGATAAGAGCAATATGCAAAACAAGGAACATAAGCAACATGAGTGAATAAATCATGATCTGAATGAATGAAACACAACAACTCAAAATACTTGCTGAGATAGAAGGGAGTAGGTTTACTGACTCAACTACAAAGTAAAAGAAAGGCCCTTCACAGAGGGAAGCAGGGATTGCAAGTCTCATAAAGAGCTCCCAAAAATTATGATACTTATTAGCTTTCAGCTCTCATTGCCCCTATCATAGGCATCTTTAGGTGACTAAGGTTAAAGTGATCAAATATGAGGATATGCATTGACAAGTTGTAAATTGAGAATCTCATGTCCCTTGAATACGAGGGCTGCTCCTCATGCTACTCAAGTTTAGTCACCGATAAGTTCTTGTCATAGTAAGCATATGTGTACCATAGAGAACCGCCAATGGGGTACCTCTTGCCCGATGATACGAAAGAATCCCCATATCAAAATGACAAGGTAAGGAGACAACAAACATCTCAGCAATCCTCTTATTTACCATGGGAATATGGTGCTTTTTTCTCTCTTTCCTCTTTTCATAATCTCTTTTTTTCTTTTTCGCTTTTTTCTCAATATCGGACTCTCTTTCTTTTTTTATAAGAAGAATGCTTCGTAGATGTTCGTTATGGTTACGCTGCAGGTTTCCACCATGTCAGCATGGATTAGACCAACGGCCCAGGCGTTTCTCTAACACACATGCATAACTCCATGGACTTACAAGCTCCCCTTTCATTTCACACCGACGACGTCCATAGACAAAAGAACATGATATCAACTAGGTACAAAGTACCAGTGCAATGTTGAAAGCGTTCCCCATGACAACATGGTTCTGCTAATTCACAACTTACAAAGCACAAGCATATACGCAACATAGGTGAGCACAATGGTTCAAGTTTATTAAGTGCAAGAAAGTAAAGTGTGCCATCAAGTTCGTGAGATCTTTAATCACTAATTTTCACATAACAAGTTTAATTTGGGAGGTAGATAAAACAAGAATTTACTTGGAATAGCAATAATGCTAATAGGTAGGTATGGTTGACACAAATGCCATAGGTTTTGGTTTTAAGGATTGGATGCACGAGAAGAATTCCCTCTCAGTACAGGTTTTTGGCTAGCAAGGTTGGGCAGCAAGTATAAGAGTTGAAGGAAACAAACAAACATACAAGTGATAAAAACAAACATGCAATCTTCCTTGGAAGCACAAAAGATCTTAACTAGAGAATACTAGACTTATGAGCAAATCAAGAAAGAAAGATGATGAAATTATATTTCTTTAGAGTACTTTTATCTTTTCTTTCAACTCTAAAAAATAGTGTTGCTACTGACCGAGCTAGGTTCGCCAAAACCAACTAAATTAACTCAATAATCCCAAAGTGCTACCAATACTAACAACAAGATCAATCATATAACCACGAATTGGAAACTAATATAAGCTATGCAAAAGAGTAAATGATAGAACTTCTCATTAATATTCCATAACGGCAACTCACACCAAGGGATACATATCTAACAAGAGAGGGGACACTTCCATAATGCAAACCATCCTACATAATAACTTCTCTATTCATGATATGACTCTACTAATAAGGCAAAAAGATAGAATATAGTGATGTGATACCGCGGCACTTCCAAGCTTGGAACAAACCAAGGGGATGCCAAACTTGATGACGAATTACTCCTTTGGTGGTGGTGGTAATATTTTCTTAGTTGACGTGAGGAAATCTTCCAGCATCTTGCGAAGCCTATTATTATCCCATTGAAGCACGTCCACCTTCCTCCTCAAGTCTCGGTACTTATCGCAGAACTCCTTAGTGACTCGTAGGGCTTCCGTTGATGTAGGGCAAGTGACTAAAGGTACCAGCCCCTGCTTGGGGTCTTGGAGATCCTCCTCCATAGGCTCCTTCCCTTTATCCTTGGCGGACACCATTATGCTTCTAAACTTTCAAAGAGTATGTCCTGGAAGAAACAGATCGAAACAAAGACACGACGAAAACTTGATATATGAACCTCGGGGGGATCCGTGGGATTATATATTAAGAGGTTTCATATCAAAAGGAAAGTACTGGGAGAAAACGAGTCGGAGGCGGAGTCCGGGGTGGACTCACCACCTAGTGGCGCGGCCAGGGAAGGGCCCGCGCCACAGGGTGGTGTGAGCCACCCTGGCTCCATTTCCGTCCCCCTTTCGCTTCGTAGCTTTCCATATTGACTAAAAACTGCAAAAATATAGTTGGATAGTGTTTTCGCGGAACTTTTCTTACCAAAACTGTTACCTATTTGAAAACATACTCTACAGGTCTCTGAATTTGGCCCTTGATAATTTTTTCCGGAGTTAACTTGAAAGGCATCCACATCTCCATCTTCATACTCTTATTACTTGAGTCATAAAACCTTTCACTTCTCTATTACAACATTATCTCCACTACGTGGAAATATCTTTCACACAAAACTCCACACAGTTCTCATTAGCAACATTAGTATAAGTGAAGTGATAAAACCTTTTGAGTCCAACTTCAAATGAAAACCATCAAAACATAAGCTACTGTAGCAACTCCTTCTGAAAACCCAAAAAGAATTCAAAAAGGAAATCGATTAAAGAAGCAAATGCAAGAGTGGCAAAATCTGTCAAAACAGACCAGCAGGTAAAGATCAATTTTTTCGAACATCTTCTGTTGCTCAAATAAAAAAGTGCAAAACTAACAAAAGTTAAATAACAACCTCGGGCAGAAGTACAAAAACTTCCAGCTCAATCCGACATACAGAGATCTCTCACGAATTTTTACGGTGCAACACAAAAATCTGTTTCGGGACAGGAACTTCCCCAAATATTACTTCTCTCTCATTAGAGGTTGATCTTGACACAAAAACCAAACAAAACGGATAAGGATCATTTATTACCGAAGTAATAACTTCCAAGACTCAAAGAAACAAAAACAAACTGAAAGCAAAAACAATTTGGGTTGTCTCCCATAAAGCTCTTTCTTTATAGCCATTAAGATGGGCATGATAATTTTGAAGATGCTCACATAGGAATATGAATTGAAGTGAAAAAGAGCATTAAGAAGCAAAAATACACATGTTTAAGTCTAACACACTTCCTATGCAAGGGAATTTTGTAAGCAAACAAGTTATTGAGACCAGAGGCTACTTGCATAAGAAGGCAAAACAAGTGCAACATAAAAACTTTCATCATAAAACGAGGAAACTTGATATTATTGAGATGCATAAGAACTCTTTTCCCTCTATCATAGTAACTTTCAGTATCATGCATGAAATTAACAATATAACTATCACAAAGACCGTCGTAGCAATGATCAATTATTCTAACAGAAAACATAGGAATACTAGCTCTCATAACACTACTATGTGAAACAATATTAGAGGTATCCTTACAAAGGATAGTGTGTCCCTCTTTTTCATATTTAGTAACAAAGTCTTTCACATTTGCTATTATAGGTTCATCAACCATTTGTTTATCAGGTTCAACAACTTTATTTGCACTTTCATTAACCATACTAGCTATCATAGAATGTTCCTTTATCTTAACTAGGAAAGGCATTTTCTCAATGTAAGGTTCAGGTAAGACATGATTAACAGTATAAACTTCAGTATTTCTTGCAGGAACACTCTTAGCAACATCTTTATAAGGTTCATGATACTTATTCCACTTCTTTTTAGGCACTTCAATATAGGAAGCAAAAGCCTTAAAATAAGAAGCAATAGCTTGAGAGTCTAGACCATAAGCATTTTTAATATTTTGAAAGTCATCAGTTCCCATAAAAGATTCAATGCATTCATAATCATAATTTATACCCGACTTTCTATCTTTGTCATTCTCCCAAGCTTCAACATTGTCTTGAATATGGTCCAAAAGATCCCATTTAGCTTCTTCTTCCATGCGAGTGAATGATCTAGCACAAGAAGCATCCAATAAATCCTTATCATGTAGAGAAAGCCTTGCATAAAAGTTATTGATAATAATATTGTTGGGGAGCTCATGAATGGGACATTTGAGCATTAGTAACTTCAATATCCCCCAAGCTTGAGATGTACTCTCTCCATCAAGAGGCCAAAAGTTGTATATTTGATTCCGATCTTTATGAATCTCACTAGGAGGATAAAACTTTGAATAAAAGAGAGGTACTATTTCCTCCCATTCCAGAGCTTGACCATTCTTCAGCAACTTATACCAGTCCTCAGCTCTTCCTTTTAGTGATAATGAGAATAACTTCTTCTTAACTTGATCTGTAGTAATACCTGCACACTTGAACAACCCGCATAATTCGTGTATAAAGAGTAAATGATCACCGGGATGGACAGTTCCATCCCCAACATAATAGTTATCCATAACACGATCAATAATTCTTGTAGGTATTTTGAAAGCATCATTCTCAGCAGGTGGTGGATTATCTACTACCTTAGCAGTGGTAGTAGCATTACCAAATAAGAAACTCAGTGAATTATCCATAATGAAAATAAAGCAACTAGCAGAAGTAAACAATACTCACAGTAGAAGTTTCCTTTACCAGTTCCACTCTCCAATAGCGCTTCACTCCCCGGCAACAGCGCCAGAAAATAGTCTTGATGACCCACAAGTATAGGGGGTGTATCGCAGTATTTTCTATAAGTAAGAGTGTCAAACCCAACGAGGAGCAGAAGGTGTTGGCTAGTGGTATGGATCAGGAATTCTCTACAAATACTTAGCAAATGGATTTTAGGGGTTTTTGATAAAGCAAGTGAACAAAATACGAGTAAATAAAAGACAGTAGGAATAAATGTAGCAAGTGGCCCAATCCTTTATGCAGCAAAGGACAAGCCGGTTGTATTACTTAAGATGACCAAACATTCTCGAGGACACATGGGAAGACTGTCAAGTGCTTTCGCTTCATATAGTTGATCAATCTTCTTTAGCTTGCTAAGTGTTGTGTGGGTGAACCTGTGCTAATGTACCGACCTTCCTAACACTAATATATACTTGTGATTATACCCCTTGCAAACATCCGTAAGTACAAGAAAGTAATTAAGGTAGAAACCTAACGACAGCTTTAAACTCTAAGACCCTTACGTCCCTTGTGTAATGGTTTCCTAACAGGGGTTCAGGTTTCTGTCACTCCGGCAACCCCTACGATTAGTAGCCAAATACACAATACATTCCCCTAGGCCCATATAGGTGAAGTGTCATGTAGTCGACGTTCACATGACACCACTAGAAGAAGTACACCACAACTTAAATATCAAACTATTGAAACTTTCTCAACACAACTCCACTACTAACAACATGACTTCTCCCATGTCCTCATGAACAAAACGAACTACTCACAAGACATCATATGGATCATGATCAGAGATGGAATAATGATGTATAACAATCTGAACATAAACAATAATTCAACGGTTCACTCAATAGCATCAGTAATCAACACCGGGAAAGTTTCCCCTATGAACTATGCAAGATTCAACCCAATTATTACAGCAATATGGAGATGGTGATGAGGGTGCTGATGATGATGATGGTGGTGATGATGATGATGATCCCGATGAAGTCCATCTTGATGATGGTGTTGATGGTGATGATCTCCCCTCTCTGGGAAGGAATTCCCTCGGCAGAAATCTATCTGCCGGAGAGATCTTTCTCTCTCGGTGTTTTCCGCCCCGCAGAGGCGGCGGAATCTTTGTATGGTCGCTCCCTGAGTCTTAGGGTTTCGGGAGGATAATATACGCCAGAGGGGAGTGTCAGGGGTGGGCCAGGGCGGCCACAACACCTGGTGGCGCGGCCTAGGCTGGCCCGCGCCAGGGGGTGGTGTGGGCCCCCTGTGGCCCATCTCCAGCCCCCCTTCTGGCTTCCTTCGTCTTCTGGAAAAATAGGATTTTCCCGGATTTTCTGATCTTCGTGAATTTTGCCTCCAAACAACACCTTTTCCATCAGAATCCTGACTGCAGCGGTCCATGCTCCAAAAGTCATCAACCATGCAAAAACAGATGAAATAACATAAGTATCACCTCTCAATACAAAATATATCAATGAATAACAGTGAATTATGACATAGAATAGTGATGCAAAATAGACGTATCAAACACACATGCATTGCCACTGGTGGATCCATATGTGGTTTATGAAAAGTACACACATGCAATAACACCGGTGGATCGTTATGTGGTTTGTGAAAAGAACACACATGAAATGAACTCTGGTGGATCCATATGTGGTTTGTGAAAAGAACACACATGCAATGACAATAGTTGTGGTTAATGAAAAGAACACACATGCAATGACACTAGGAGATCCATATGTGGTTAATGAAAAGAACACACATGCAATGACACTAGTGGATCCATATGTGGTTTGTGAAAAGAACACACATGCAATGACTCTAGCTGTGGTTAATGAAAAGAACACACATGCAATGACACTGGTGGATCCATTTGGTTTGTGAAAAGAATAGACATGCAATGACACTAGCTGTGGTTAATGAAAAGAACACACATGAAATGAACTCTGGTGGATCCATACGTGGTTTATGAAAAGAACACACATGCAATGACTCTAGCTGTGGTTAATGAAAAGAACACACATGCAATGACACTGGTGGATCCATGTGTGGTTAGTGAAAAGAACACACATGCAATGACACTGGTGGATCCATATGTGGTTTGTGAAAAGAACACACATGAAATGAACTCTGGTGGATCCATATGTGGTTTGTGAAAAGAACACACATGCAATGACTCTAGTTGTGGTTAATGAAAAGAACACACATGCAATGACACTAGGGGATCCGTATGTGGTTAATGAAAAGAACACACATGCAATGACACTGGTGGATCCATATGTGGTTTGTGAAAAGAACACACATGTAATGACTCTAGCTGTGGTTAATGAAAAGAACACACATGCAATGACACTGGTGGATCCATGTGGTTTGTGAAAAGAACAGACATGTAATGACTCTAGCTATGGTTAATGGAAAGAACACACATGCAATGACACTGGTGGATCCATGTGGTTTGTGAAAAGAACAGACATGTAATGACTCTAGCTATGGTTAATGAAAAGAACCCACATGCAATGACACTGGTGGATCCATATGTGTTTTGTGAAAATAACACACATGCAATGGACACTAGTGGATCCATATGTGGTTTGTGAAAATAACACACATACAATGACTCTAGTGGATCCATATGTGGTTTGTGAAAAGAATAGACATGCAATGACTCTAACTATGGTTTGTGAAAAGAAAAGGCAATACAATGACTCTGCTGGATCCATATGTGGTTTGTGAAAATAACACACATGCAATGACACTGGTGCATCCATATGTGGTTTGTGAAAAGAACACACATGCACTGAACACTGGTGGAACCATATGTGGTCTATGAAATGAACAGATATGCAATGACACTAGATGTTGTTAATGAAAAGAACACACATGAAATGAACTCTGGTGGATCCAGATGTGGTTTGTGAACTGAACAGACATGCAATGACTCTAGCTGTGGTTAATGAAAAGAACACACATGCAATGACACTAGTGGATCCATATGTGGTTTGTGAAAAGAACACACATGCAATGACTCTAGCTGTGGTTTGTGAAAAGAACACACATCCAGTGACAATAGTGGATCCATATGTGGTTTGTGGAAAGAACATACATGCAATGACACGAGTTGTGATTAATGAAAAGAATAGACATGCAATGACTCTGGTGGATCCATATGTGGTTTGTGAAAAGAACACACATGCAATGACCCTAGCTGTAGTTAATGAAAAGAAGATACATACAATGGCACTGGTGGATCCATGTGGTTTGTGAAAAGCACAGACATGCAATGACTCTAGCTGTGGTTAATGAAAAGAACACACATGCAATGACACTAGGGGATCCATATGTAGTTTGTGAAAAGAACACACATGCAATGACACTGGTGGATCCATATGTTGTTTGTAAAAAGAACACACATGAAATGAACTCTGGTGGATCTATATGTGGTTTGTGAAAAGAACACACATGAAATGACCCTAGTTCTGGTTAATGAAAAGAACACACGTGCAATGACACTAGGGGATCCATATGTGGTTAATGAAAAGAACACACATGCAATGACACTGGTGGATCCATATGTGGTTTGTGAAAAGAACACACATGCAATGACTCTAGCTGTGGTTAATGAAAAGAACACACATGCATTGCTACTGGTGGATCCATATGTGGTTTATGAAAAGAACACATATGCAATGACACTGGTGGATCGATATCTGGTTTGTGAAAAGAACACACATGAAATGAACTCTGGTGGATCCATATGTGGTTTGTGAAAAGAACACACATGCAATGACTCTAGTTGTGGTTAATGAAAAGAACACACATGCAATGACATTAGGAGATGCATATGAGGTTAATGAAAATAACACACATGCAATGACACTGGTGGATCCATATGTGGTTTGTGAAAAGAACACACATGCAATGACTCTAGCTGTGGTTAATGAAAAGAACACACATGCAATGACACTGGTGGATCCATTTGGTTTGTGAAAAGAATAGACATGCAATGACACTAGCTGTGGTTAATGAAAAGAACACACATGAAATGAAATCTGGTGGATCCATATGTGGTTTATGAAAAGAACACACATGCAATGACTCTAGGTGTGGTTAATGAAAAGAACACACATGCAATGACACTAGTGGATCCATGTGTGGTTAGTGAAAAGAACACACATGCAATGACACTGGTGGATCCATATGTGGTTTGTGAAAAGAACACACATGAAATGAACTCTGGTGGATCCATATGTGGTTTGTGAAAAGAACACACATGCAATGACTCTAGTTGTGGTTAATGAAAACAACACAGGTGCAATGACACTAGGGGATCCATATGTGGTTAATAAAAAGAACACACATGCAATGACAACGGTGGATCCATATGTGGTTTGTGAAAAGAACACACATGTAATGACTCTAGCTGTGGTTAATGAAAAGAACACACATGCAGTGACACTGGTGGATCCATGTGGTTTGTGAAAAGAACAGACATGTAATGACTCTAGCTATGGTTAATGGAAAGAACACACATGCAATGACACTGGTGGATCCATATGTGGTTTGTGAAAAGAACACACATGCACTAAACACTGGTGGATCCATATGTGGTCTATGAAATGAACAGACATGCAATGACACTAGATGTTGTTAATGAAAAGAACACACATGAAATGAACTCTGGTGGATCCAGATGTGGTTTGTGAAAAGAACAGACATGCAATGACTCTAGCTGTGGTTAATGAAAAGAACACACATGCAATGACACTAGTGGATCCATATGTGGTTTGTTAAAAGAATACACATGCAATGACTCTAGCTGTGGTTTGTGAAAAGAACACACATCCAATGACAATAGTGGATCCATATGTGGTTTGTGGAAAGAACATACATGCAATGACACTAGTTGTGATTAATGAAAAGAATAGACATGCAATGACTCTGGTGGATCCATATGTGGTTTGTGAAAAGAACACACATGCAATGACCCTAGCTATGGTTAATGAAAAGAAGATACATACAATGGCACTGGTGGATCCATGTGGTTTGTGGAAAGAACAGTCATGCAATGACTCTAGCTGTGGTTAATGAAAAGAACACACATGCAATGACACTAGGGGATCCATATGTAGTTTGTGAAAAGAACACACATGCAATGACACTGGTGGATCCATATGTGGTTTGTGAAAAGAACACACATGAAATGAACTCTGGTGGATCCATATGTGGTTTGTGAAAAGAACACACATTCAATGACCCTAGTTGTGGTTAATGAAAATAACACACATGCAATGACACTAGGGGATCCATATGTGGTTAATGAAAAGAACACACATGCAATGACACTGGTGGATCCATATGTGGTTTGTGAAAAGAACACATATGCAATGACTCTAGCCAGGTTAATGAAAAGAACACACATGCATTGCCACTGGTGGATCCATATGTGGTTTATGAAAAGAACACATATGCAATGACACTGGTGGATCGATATCTGGTTTGTGAAAAGAATACACATGAAATGAACTCTGGTGGATCCATATGTGGTTTGTGAAAAGAACACACATGCAATGACTCTAGTTGTGGTTAATGAAAAGAACACACATGCAATGACACTAGGAGATCCATATGAGGTTAATGAAAAGAACACAGATGCAATGACACTAGGGGATCCATATGTGGTTAATCAAAAGAACACACATGCAATGACACGGGTGGATCCATATGTGGTTTGTGAAAAGAACACACATGTAATGACTCTAGCTGTGGTTAATGAAAAGAACACACATGCAATGACACTGGTGGATCCATGTGTGGTTAGTGAAAAGAACACACATGCAATGCCACTGGTGCATCCATATGTGGTTTGTGAAAAGAACACACATGAAATGAACTCTGGTGGATCCATATGTTGTTTGTGAAAAGAACACACATGCAATGACTCTAGTTGTGGTTAATGAAAAGAACACAGATGCAATGACACTAGGGGATCCATATGTGGTTAATCAAAAGAACACACATGCAATGACACTAGGGGATCCATATGTGGTTAATGAAAAGAACACACATGCAATGACACTGGTGGATCCATATGTGGTTTGTGAAAAGAACACACATGCAATGACTCTAGCCGTGGTTAATGAAAAGAACACACATGCATTGCCACTGGTGGATCCATATGTGGTTTATGAAAAGAACACATATGCAATGACACTGGTGGATCGATATCTGGTTTGTGAAAAGAACACACATGAAATGAACTCTGGTGGATCCATATGTGGTTTGTGAAAAGAACACACATGCAATGACTCTAGTTGTGGTTAATGAAAAGAACACAATGCAATGACACTAGGAGATCCATATGAGGTTAATGAAAAGAACACACATGCAATGAACTCTGGTGGATCCATATGTGGTTTGTGAAAAGAACACACATGAAATGAACTCTGGTGGATCCATATGTGGTTTGTGAAAAGAACACACATGCAATGATTCTAGTTGTGGTTAATGAAAAGAACACACATGCAATGACACTAGGAGATCCATATGAGGTTAATGAAAAGAACACACATGCAATGACACTGGTGGATCCATATGTGGTTTGTGAAAAGATCACACATGCAATGACTCTAGCTGTGGTTAATGAAAAGAACACACATGCAATGACACTGGTGGATCCATTTGGTTTGTGAAAAGAATAGACATGCAATGACACTAGATGTGGTTAATGAAAGGAACACACATGAAATGAACTCTGGTGGATCCATATGTGGTTTATGAAAAGAACACACATGCAATGACTCTAGCTGTGGTTAATGAAAAGAACACACATGCAATGACACTGGTGGATCCATGTGTGGTTAGTGAAAAGAACACACATGCAATGCCACTGGTGCATCCATATGTGGTTTGTGAAAAGAACACACATGAAATGAACTCTGGTGGATCCATATGTTGTTTGTGAAAAGAACACACATGCAATGACTCTAGTTGTGGTTAATGAAAAGAACACAGATGCAATGACACTAGGGGATCCATATGTGGTTAATCAAAAGAACACACATGCAATGACACTAGGGGATCCATATGTGGTTAATGAAAAGAACACACATGCAATGACACTGGTGGATCCATATGTGGTTTGTGAAAAGAACACACATGCAATGACTCTAGCCGTGGTTAATGAAAAGAACACACATGCATTGCCACTGGTGGATCCATATGTGGTTTATGAAAAGAACACATATGCAATGACACTGGTGGATCGATATCTGGTTTGTGAAAAGAACACACATGAAATGAACTCTGGTGGATCCATATGTGGTTTGTGAAAAGAACACACATGCAATGACTCTAGTTGTGGTTAATGAAAAGAACACAATGCAATGACACTAGGAGATCCATATGAGGTTAATGAAAAGAACACACATGCAATGACACTGGTGGATCCATATGTGGTTTGTGAAAAGAACACACATGCAATGACTCTAGCTGTGGTTAATGAAAAGAACACACATGAAATGAACTCTAGTGGATCCATACGTGGTTTATGAAAAGAACACACATGCAATGACTCTAGCTGTGGTTAATGAAAAGAACACACATGCAATGACACTGGTGGATCCATGTGTGGTTAGTGAAAAGAACACACATGCAATGACACTGGTGGATCCATATGTGGTTTGTGAAAAGAACACACATGAAATGAACTCTGGTGGATCCATATGTGGTTTGTGAAAAGAACACACATGCAATGACTCTAGTTGTGGTTAATGAAAAGAACACACATGCAATGACACTAGGAGATCCATATGAGGTTAATGAAAAGAACACACATGCAATGACACTGGTGGATCCATATGTGGTTTGTGAAAAGAACACACATGCAATGACTCTAGCTGTGGTTAATGAAAAGAACACACATGCAATGACACTGGTGGATCCATTTGGTTTGTGAAAAGAATAGACATGCAATGACACTAGCTGTGGTTAATGAAAGGAACACACATGAAATGAACTCTGGTGGATCCATATGTGGTTTATGAAAAGAACACACATGCAATGACTCTAGCTGTGGTTAATGAAAAGAACACACATGCAATGACACTGGTGGATCCATGTGTGGTTAGTGAAAAGAACACACATGCAATGACACTGGTGCATCCATATGTGGTTTGTGAAAAGAACACACATGAAATGAACTCTGGTGGATCCATATGTTGTTTGTGAAAAGAAAACACATGCAATGACTCTAGTTGTGGTTAATGAAAAGAACACAGATGCAATGACACTAGGGGATCCATATGTGGTTAATCAAAAGAACACACATGCAATGACACGGGTGGATCCATATGTGGTTTGTGAAAAGAACACACATGTAATGACTCTAGCTGTGGTTAATGAAAAGAACACACATGCAATGACACTGGTGGATCCATGTGGTTTGTGAAAAGAACAGACATGTAATGACTCTAGCTATGGTTAATGGAAAGAACACACATGCAATGACACTGGTGGATCCATATGTGGTTTGTGAAAAGAACACACATGCACTAAACACTGGTGGATCCATATGTGGTCTATGAAATGAACAGACATGCAATGACACTAGATGTTGTTAATGAAAAGAACACACATGAAATGAACTCTGGTGGATCCAGATGTGGTTTGTGAAAAGAACAGACATGCAATGACTCTAGCTATGGTTAATGAAAAGAACACACATGCAATGACACTAGTGGATCCATATGTGGTTTGTTAAAAGAATACACATGCAATGACTCTAGCTGTGGTTTGTGAAAAGAACACACATCCAATGACAATAGTGGATCCATATGTGGTTTGTGGAAAGAACATACATGCAATGACACTAGTTGTGATTAATGAAAAGAATAGACATGCAATGACTCTGGTGGATCCATATGTGGTTTGTGAAAAGAACACACATGCAATGACCCTAGCTATGGTTAATGAAAAGAAGATACATACAATGGCACTGGTGGATCCATGTGGTTTGTGGAAAGAACAGTCATGCAATGACTCTAGCTGTGGTTAATGAAAAGAACACACATGCAATGACACTAGGGGATCCATATGTAGTTTGTGAAAAGAACACACATGCAATGACACTGGTGGATCCATATGTGGTTTGTGAAAAGAACACACATGAAATGAACTCTGGTGGATCCATATGTGGTTTGTGAAAAGAACACACATTCAATGACCCTAGTTGTGGTTAATGAAAATAACACACATGCAATGACACTAGGGGATCCATATGTGGTTAATGAAAAGAACACACATGCAATGACACTGGTGGATCCATATGTGGTTTGTGAAAAGAACACATATGCAATGACTCTAGCCAGGTTAATGAAAAGAACACACATGCATTGCCACTGGTGGATCCATATGTGGTTTATGAAAAGAACACATATGCAATGACACTGGTGGATCGATATCTGGTTTGTGAAAAGAATACACATGAAATGAACTCTGGTGGATCCATATGTGGTTTGTGAAAAGAACACACATGCAATGACTCTAGTTGTGGTTAATGAAAAGAACACACATGCAATGACACTAGGAGATCCATATGAGGTTAATGAAAAGAACACACATGCAATGACACTGGTGGATCCATATGTGGTTTGTGAAAAGAACACACATGCAATGACTCTAGCTGTGGTTAATGAAAAGAACACACATGAAATGAACTCTGGTGGATCCATACGTGGTTTATGAAAAGAACACACATGCAATGACTCTAGCTGTGGTTAATGAAAAGAACACACATGCAATGACACTGGTGGATCCATGTGTGGTTAGTGAAAAGAACATACATGCAATGACACTGGTGGATCCATATGTGGTTTGTGAAAAGAACACACATGAAATGAACTCTGGTGGATCCATATGTGGTTTGTGAAAAGAACACACATGCAATGACTCTAGTTGTGGTTAATGAAAAGAACACACATGCAATGACACTAGGAGATCCATATGAGGTTAATGAAAAGAACACACATGCAATGACACTGGTGGATCCATATGTGGTTTGTGAAAAGAACACACATGCAATGACTCTAGCTGTGGTTAATGAAAAGAACACAGATGCAATAACACTGGTGGATCCATTTGGTTTGTGAAAAGAATAGACATGCAATGACACTAGCTGTGGTTAATGAAAGGAACACACATGAAATGAACTCTGGTGGATCCATATGTGGTTTATGAAAAGAACACACATGCAATGACTCTAGCTGTGGTTAATGAAAAGAACACACATGTAATGACACTGGTGGATCCATGTGTGGTTAGTGAAAAGAACACACATGCAATGAAACTGGTGCATCCATATGTGGTTTGTGAAAAGAACACACATGAAATGATCTCTGGTGGATCCATATGTTGTTTGTGAAAAGAA
Source organism: Avena sativa (assembly GCA_916181665.1). Classification (NCBI taxonomy): domain Eukaryota; kingdom Viridiplantae; phylum Streptophyta; class Magnoliopsida; order Poales; family Poaceae; genus Avena; species Avena sativa. The sequence continues at coordinate 186,124,238 of OV702287.1, read as the reverse complement.
CACACATGCAATGACTATAGTTGTGGTTAATGAAAAGAACACAGATGCAATGACACTAGGGGATCCATATGTGGTTAATGAAAAGAACACACATGCAATGACACGGGTGGATCCATATGTGGTTTGTGAAAAGAACACACATGTAATGACTCTAGCTGTGGTTAATGAAAAGAACACACATGCAATGACACTGGTGGATCCATGTGGTTTGTGAAAAGAACAGACATGTAATGACTCTAGCTATGGTTAATGGAAAGAACGCACATGCAATGACACTGGTGGATCCATATGTGTTTTGTGAAAATAACACACATGCAATGGACACTAGTGGATCCATATGTGGTTTGTGAAAAGAACACACATACAATGACTCTAGTGGATCCATATGTGGTTTGTGAAAAGAATAGACATGCAATGACTCTAGTTGTGGTTAATGAAAAGAACACACATGCAATTACACTGGTGGATCCATATGTGGTTTGTGAAAAGAACACACATGCAATGAACTCTGGTGGATGCATATGTGGTTTGTGAGAAGAACACACATGCTCATGTGGTTTGTGAAAAGAACACACATCCAATGACACTTGGTGGATCCTTATGTGGTTTGTGAAAAGAACACACATGCAATGACACTGGTGGATCAATATGTGGTTTGTGAAAAGAACACACATCCAATGACTATAGTGGATCCTTATGTGGTTTGTGAAAAGAACATTGATACGTTGGAAACGTTTCTATAATTTTTAATGTTCCATGCTTGTTTTATATTTACTTTCTTATGTTTTGTCCACACTTTGGAGTATTTTTACACATTTTCTGGAACTAACCTATTAACAAGATGCCATTAGTGCTAGTTTCCTATTTTCTGCTATTTTTGGTTTCAGAAAAGCAGGAAAAGAAATATTCTCGGAATTGGACTGGACAAAAGCCAAAGTCGATATTTTACCGGAAGACTCACGGAGCTAGAAAACGAGACGGAGAAGGCCAGGGGCTGGATACACCATGTGGTGGTGCGGGTCCCCCTGGCCGTGCCACCAGGTGGTGTGGCCCCCTGGTCCACCCTCTGACATTGCCTCTTCGCCTATAAGAAGCCTCCCGATGAGAAAACCCTAAAAAATCTAGCCTCCAGCCACGAAAAGTTCCATAGCGCCGCCGCCACCGAAGGGGAGATTCGTGGGATAGAAAGTCTTTGTTCCGGCACCCTGCCAGGACGGGGAAGTGCCCCGTAGCCATCTCCATCGATCTCCACCACCATCTCCATCGCTGTTGCTGATTCCCATGATGATGATGGAGTAGTTCTTCCTCGAGGCTAAGGGTTCTACCGGTAGCTATGTGTTCATCTCTCTCTCTATGCATGATCTTATTGAGATCATGAGCTTTGTAATCTATAGATCTATTCTACTACTCAAGTGCTTTAATGAATCCCTGCTTATCCCCATGTGTGTGAAGTTGACAGTGTGCACACCGTGTGGCACTTTGGCTAAGGATACATAAATACTTGTTATGAGTTATATTTGGAGTTGGATGTCTCTATGAAATTGTGGTGTTTGTTGGAACCATTTAGCGCTCAAGGTGACATTATGGGGTTATCTGGATGGGGAAAGTGGACTTTGAGGTGTGCTGTTATAGCCCTACCGTGGATTAGAGTTATCCAACCGGAGAGTAGTTCAGAGTAGTATCATAAAGAGAAGATATTTATATGACAGTGTTCACTAGTGAAAGTATGATCCCTAGGCCTTGTTTGTAAGCATTGAAACACCATTTGCAACTAGATCTGTTACATGTTTGCTTGCTTCCATGTTTATTTCAGATTGCGTTTAGTCTCTTCCTACCCGTCAAGCTCTTTTCTGGCACTGTTACCACTTATAATTATCCATACCACTTGTATTTCACTATCTCTTCGCCTAACTAGTGCACCTATACACCTAACAAGTGTATTGGGTGTGTTGGGGACACAAGAGACTTCTTGTATCTTGATTACAGGGTTGCTTGAGAGGGATACCTTCGACCACTTCCTTCCTGAGTTCAATAAACCTTGGGTAATCCACTTAAGGGAAACAATTGCTGTTCTACAAACCTCTGCACTTGGAGGCCCAACAACTGTCTACAAGAATAGAAGTGCGTAGACACCAAGCTATTTTCTGGCGCCGTTGCCAAGGAGGTAAGGTAAAAGGTACTCACATCCTTCGGTGTGAGTGCTCGAAGTTATTTCCTTTAGATTCTGCAATTTGGCCTTTTTGTTTCTTGTTTTCACTAGTTAGGCTTAATGGGAAACAACAAAAAAATTAGAGAGCTTTATAGTATTTATCTTGAGTTAGGACATCAAGTGTTTGAAGAGAAAATTTAAAAACCTATGGAACTTTATTTGCATGCTAATAACAATATTGTTAGTATGAATTCTTTGGATACCATTATTGCTAATACTATGGAAAAGTCTAAGCTTGGGGAAGCTAGTTTTTATGAAAATGATCTTTTTAGTTCCCCAGCTATGGAAGATAGCTATTCTATTGCTTATGATGATACCAAACCTCCAATATATGGTGATTACAATGATGAATATGATATTTTCAGTCCACCTACTATTGAGGAGAAAATTAATGATTACAATATGCCTCCTATATTTGATGATTATGGTGATGAGAATAATAATGATAACTATTTTGTTGAATTTGCTCCCACTATGATTAATAAGAATGACTATGATTATAGGGAAAGTAATAATTATTTTATGCATGTGGCTCATGATAACAATGATAGTTATATTGTTAATTTTATTCATGATGCTACTGAAAGTTATTATGAGAGAGGGAAACATGGTTTTATGTGTGTCAACAATATTAAGTTTCCCTTCTTTATGTTGAAAATTTTGAAGTTGCACTTGTTTTGCTTTCCTATGCTTGTTGCTTTGTCCTTTCATGACTTGTTTCTTTACAAGATTATTTTTCATTGGAAGTGGCTTAGACTTAAATGTGCTTTGAATTTGCTTCTTGATGCTCTCTTTTACTTCAATTCATATTTCTTATGTGAGCATCTTCTCAAACTATCATGCCTAACTTAAAGGCGTTAAAGAAAAAAGTACTTCTTGGGAGATAACCCAATAGTTTTCTTGAGTCTTGGAAGTTATTACTTCTGTAATAACATCTCCTTATCCTTTTTTATTTGATTTTTGTGCCAAGAATAACCTCTAATGAGAGGGAAGTAAGATTTGGGAAGTGCTGTCCGGAAACAGATTTTTGTGCTTCACTATAAAAATTTGTGAAAAATCTCTGTATGTATGATTGAGATGTAATTTTCTGAATAAATCCCCCAGGTTGTTAGCTAACTTTTGTTAGTTCAATACTTTTTGATTTGAGCAACAGAAGGTCTTCGAAAAAATTGGTTTTTACCTGCTAGTCTGTTTTGACAGATTTCTGCCATTATTTGCATTTGCCTCTTAATCTCTTTCTATTTGAGTTCTCTTTGATCATTTGAACTTTTTAAAGGAAGTGATACAGTAGCTTTTGTTTTAATGGAAGTTTTACTCGTGTTGAAACTGAACCAAAATACTTATTATCTTTTGAATGCACTAATGTTGCTAATGAAGATTGTGTGAAGTTTTGTATGAAAGAAATTTTCAGGTGTAGGGAAAGAATGATGTAATGAGATGAAGTATGGATAAAATCTCAAGCTTGGGGATGCCACCCGTGTCACCCCAAGAAATATTCAAGAAGTACAAGCGTCAAAGCTTGGGGATGCCCAAGGCATCCCCTTCTTCATCAATAATCTCAGGTCTTCTTTCAAGACACTTTATTTTTATTACCTTATGCACTATGTGTTGTTCTTGGAGCATCTTTGTTTTTAGTTTTATTTTGTTTGGTTTTCTTAAATAAGTTGGTTGGATCCCAACACACTTCTTTTGGAGAGAGACACACCTCTTTATTCATTGCCTAGAACACTCTAGTTTTCACTCCTATTGTTCTGTGAGTGTTCTCCTTTGCTAGCACTACGTTTAGCTTTAGTTTTCGATTGGTGTTGGAAAAGAGTAGGAAGATTCATGCTTATAAGTGGTACAAAAGGAGCTTGTTTAGACCGTGGCCTGTACTTTATCATGTCATGTTTGATATTGCTTTGACTTTATGCCTAGTAATTATTGCTGTAGCATGACTTGTTACAAACAATTGAGATTGCTTAATGTGCCTTGAAAGAGTCATGCGTTGTTTTAGCATATAAAAGCATAATATTGTGCTATTCTCCTTTGATGCTTTATTTGGGTTGACTTGGCGCATGCTCACACCATGTTAGGACTATACCAAGTCACCATAGCCTCTATGATCCTTTAGTTTTCGACTTGTAATATCACTTTATGCTTTAATAAACGATGTTTTGTCTCTTTGCATGGTTATGGCCATTATTGCTCTCTTAGTTGGTCGCTCCCAATCTTTTGCTAGCCTCCATACCAAGTATGAGTTCCACTCATGCATCCAACTCCAAATAAAATGAAGTTATTCCAAAGAGTCCACCATACCTACCTATTAGCATTTGCTATTCCAAGTATATTCATGTTTTTATCTACCTTCCGAATTAAACTTGTTATGTGAAAATTAGTGATTAAAGCTCTCACGAACTTGATGGCACACTTTACTTTTCTTGCCCCTAATAAACTTGAACCATTGTGTCGTCTATGTTGTATATGCTTGCACTTATACGTTGGGAATTAGCAGAACCATGCTGTCATGGGGAACACTTTCAACATTGCACTTGTACATTGTACCCAGTTGATATCATGCTCTTTTGTTTATGGATGTCGTCGGTGTGAAATGAAAGGGGAGCTTGTAAGTCCATGGAGTTATGTATGTGTATTATAGAAACGCTTGGGCCGCTAGCCTAAGCCATGCCTAATCATGGTGGAAACTTGCAGCATCACCATAGTGAGCAATCTATGAAGCATTCTTCTTTTAAAAAAAGAGATAGAGATTGAGAAAAAAAAGATGAGAAAAGAGGAAAGAGAGAAAAAAGCACCACTTTCCCATGGTAAATAAGAAGATTGCTGAGATGCTCATTGTCAGCTTGCCTTGTCATTTTGATAATGTGATAGCTCTTGTATCATGCGCAAGGGGTACCCCGTTGGTCGTTCTCTATGATACACATGTACTTACTATGACAAGAACTTACCGGTAACTAAACTTGAGCAACATGAGGAGCGGCCCTCTTATTTAAGGGACATGAGATTGCCAACTTATATTTTGTCAAGCATATACTCCATAGTTTGTTCACTTTAACCTTAATCACTTCAAGATGCTTATGATAGGGGCAATGAGAGCTGAAAGCTATTAAGTACCATAATTTTTGGAAGCTCTTTATGAGACTTGAATCCCTGCTTCCTTCTATGAAGGCCTTTCTTTTACTTTTATGTTGAGTCTCTATCTTCTATCTTTATGGACCAATTAAGAGAGCATAGTTGTCATTCTTAGTTCTATGTGCATTGTCCCAAAACTTGTTGATTGCTTCATAACTTTGATATTGCTTGTTCTTGAACTATTTGTATCTAGTCGCCCTTATAACTTTGAAGGTGTCCTATGCATTTATGTTTTGCTACTCCATGAGGGACAAGCTGAATGCCACTATGCTATGTTTTATATATGTGAAACAAACAAACGTCTTTCAATGCATTGTTATTCATGAATCTTTTGTTTGTACCTTTTCATGTTACAACATAGTTGCTAGGTCTTATTGTTAGAAATATATCTTTCATGTCTATGTTAGAGTACTTTGATCCCAACTTTCAATGCTTGCAAATGGTTTGATCTTGATTGTGATGGTGCATGTCACCTAAAAAATTATTCTTTTTATCACTAACCTACTCGAGGATGAGCAGGAGTTAAGCTTAGGGATGTTGATACGTTGGAAACGTATCTATAATTTTTGATGTTCCATGCTTGTTTTATATTTACTTTCTTATGTTTTGTCCACACTTTGGAGTATTTTTACACATTTTCTAGAACTAACATATTAACAAGATGCCACAGTGCCAGTTGCCTATTTTTTGTTGTTTTTGGTTTCAGAAAAGCTGGAAAAGAAATATTCTCGGAATTGGACCAGACAAAAGCCAAAGTCGATATTTTACTGGAAGACTCACGGAGCCAAAAGACGAGACGCAGAGGGGCCATGGGCTAGCCACACCATGTGGTGGCGCGGGTCCCCCTGGCCGCACCACTAGGTGGTGTGGGCCCCTGGTCCACCCTCTGACATCACCTCTTCACCTATAAGAAGCCTCCCGATGAGAAAACCCTAAAAAATCCAGCCTCCAGCCACGAAAAGTTCCGTAGCGCCACTACCACCAAAGGGGAGATTCAGGGGACAGAAAGTCTCTATTCCGGCACCCTGCCGGGACGGGTAAGTGCCCCCGGAGCCATCTCCATCGATCTCCACCACCATCTCCATCACCGTTGCTGATTCCCATGATGATGAGGGAGTAGTTCTTCCTCGAGGCTAAGGGTTCTACCGGTAGCTATGTGTTCATCTCTCTCTATGCATGATCTTATTGAGATCATGAGCTTTGTAATCTATAGATCTATTCTGCTACTCAAGTGCTTTAATGAATCTCTGCTTATCCCCACGTGTGTGAAGTTGACAGTGTGCACACCGTGTGGCACTTTGGCTAAGGTTACATAAATACTTGTTATGAGTTATATTTGGAGTTGGATGTCTCTATGAAATTGTGGTGTTTGTTGGAACCATCTAGCGCTCAAGGTGATAGTGTGGGGTTATCTAGATGGGGAAAGTGGACTTTGAGGTGTGCTGTTATAGCCCTACCATGGATTAGAATGTCCAACCGGAGAGTAGTTCAGAGTAGTATCATAAAGAGAAGATATTTATATGAGAGTGTTCACTAGTGAAAGTATGATCCATAGGCCTTGCTTCTAAACATTGAAACACCATTTGCAACTAGATATGTTACATGTTTGCTTGCTTCCATCTTTTTGCCTTTAGTCTTTTCCTCCCGTCAAGCTCTTTTTTGGCACTGTTACCACTTATAATTATCCATACCACTTGTATTTCACTATCCCTTCGCCGAACTAGTGCACCTATACACCTGACAAGTGTATTGGGTGTGTTGGGGACATAAGAGACTTCTTGTATCTTGATTACAGGGTTGCTTGAGAGGGATACCTTTGACCACTTCCTCCCCGAGTTTGATAAACCTTGGGTAATCCACTTAAGGGAAACTTTCTACTGTTCTACAAACCTCTGAACTTGGAGGCCCAACAACTGTCTACAAGAATAGAAGTACGTAGACATCAAAAATACATGCAATGACTCTAACTACGGTTTGTGAAAAGAACAGGAAATACAATGACTCTGGTGGATCCATGTGTGGTTTGTGAAAGAATAGACGTTCACTGACTCGAGTTGTGGTTCATGAAAAGGACACACATGCAATGACACTGGTGGATCCATATGTGGTTTTTGAAAAGAACACACATGCAATGACACTAGTGGATCCATATGTGGTTTGTGAAAAGAACACACATGAAATGAACTCTGCTGGATCCATATGTGGTTTGTGAAAAGAACACACATGCAATGACTCTAGTTGTGGTTAATGAAGAGAACACACATGCAATGACACTAGGGGATCCATATGTGGTTAATGAAAAGAACAGACATGCAATGACACTGGTGGATCCATATGTGGTTTGTGAAAAGAACACACATGCAATGACTCTAGCTGTGGTTAATTAAAAGAACGCACATGCAATGACACTGGTGGATCCATGTGGTTTGTGAAAAGAACAGACATGCAATGACTCTAGCTATGGTTAATGGAAATAACACACATGCCATGACACTGGTGGATCCATATGTGGTTTGTGAAAAGAACACACATGCAATGGACACTGGTGGATCCATATGTGGTTTGTGAAAAGAACACACATAAAATCACTCTAGTGGATCCTTATGTGGTTTGTGAAAAGAACAAACATGCAATGACTCTAACTGTGGTTTGTGAAAAGAACAGGCAATACAATGAATCTGGTGGATCCCTATGTGGTTTGTGAAAAGAACACACAATGACACTGGTGGATCCATATGTGGTTTCTGAAAAGAACACACATGCAATGACACCAGTGGATCCATATGTGGTTTGTGAAAAGAACACACATGAAATGAACTCTGGTGGATCTATCTTGGCATAATTTGATGTATGGCATGATGTATTTCATTGTACAAGACACTCACTTTCCATTTTTTATACTACTCAGTTTTGCCCTTGGTTTTTTGATACTACTCAATTTTGCCCTATCTCTCTCTCTCTCTCTCTCTCTCTCTCTCTCTCTCTCTCTCTCTCTCTTTTGTAGAAGCCCAAACCTGTGCTCACTCTGTCTGCTACGCCCTTATTGCACTAGTAGAAAATGGGCCTTTGGTTCGGGCCATTAGTCCCGGCCGTGGCTGGGGCCGGGACTAATGGTCCGAACCAGACGGCCCGAGGAGGCCGAGGCATTATGTCCCGGTTCGTAAGGAACCATTAGTCCCGGTTTGAGATACAAACCGGGACAAATGGGTCTGGGCCGGCGCACGAGCTCCTGGCAGAACCTTTAGTCCCGGTTTGTATCTCAAACCGGGACTAATGGCCTGGCCCTATATATATGCACCCAGCCCTCCACTCTGTCCTGTTTTTTCCTATGTGAGAGGTGGGTATAACTTTGTGCTAACTTTTTTTCTTCATATGCACTAGAGGTGTTCGGTGAAATGCCTATTAGAGCGATGCCACTTGAGTTCACACAAGACAAAATATGATATGAGGTGTCAGAGCGACACTTAAGGTTTCTCCTCTTTGATTTGAAGTGTCCTAAAAGGTTAGCAACTATTTTCTCGTTTTGACTGCGCGGTACTAATTTAAGCATCGTGATTGCGTTTGATATATATGCATGGTTGTATGATGCAGATGAGCCACCCATGGATGTACGGTGACCGACGCTCTGACGCTTATAGAGAAGGCGTGCGTTCTTCTCGCCTTGTGGACGAGGCGAACAAGCGGCGGGATGGTTTTATGTGTTGTCCATGTGTTGAATGTCGGAATGAGCAGGCTCACACTTCCTCAAGAGTCATTCAGAGCCACCTGCTTCGGTCCGGTTTCATGTCCGGCTATAATGTTTGGAACAAGCACGGAGAAAGAGGGGTTATGATGGAAGACGGCGATGAAGAAGAGAACGATGATGACAACTACCGATCTATGTTCCCTGAATACGATGATACCGCAGTTGAAGATAATGAAAAAGAAGGGGATGAAGAATGGGAACCATATGAGCCCATTGATGATTTTGGTCGGGTCATTAGTGATGCAAGGCGAGACTGCGCCACAGAAAAGGAGAGGTTGCAGTTCGAGCAGATGTTACAGGACCACAACACATTGCTGTATCCAACTTGTGAAGATGGCCAGAAGAAGCTGGGTAGCACACTGGAATTATTGAAGTGGAAGGTAGAGACCGGTATGACTGACTCGGGATTTGAAAAGTTGCTGGAAATAATGAAGAAGCTGCTTCCAAGAAATAACCAATTTCTCTCCAGTACGTACGAAGCAAAGAAACTTGTCTGCCCTCTAGGATTAGACGTGTAGAAGATACATGCATGCCCTAATGACTGCATCCTCTACCGCGGTGAGAAGTACGAGAATATGGATAAATGCCCGGTATGCACTGCATTGCGGTATAAGATCAGAAAAGATGACCCTGGTGATGTTGAGGGCGAGCAACCCAGGAAGAGGGTTCCTGCCAAGGTGATGTGGTATGCTCCTATAATACCACGGTTGAAACGTTTGTTCAGAAATAAAGAGCATGCCAAGTTATTGCGATGGCACATGGAAGACCGTAAGAAAGACGGGATGTTGAGGCACCCTGCTGATGGTTGGCAGTGGAGAAAAATCAAGAGAGACTTCCCGGACTTTGCTGGTGACGCAAGGAACTTATGGTTTGGTCTAAGTACCGATGGCATGAATCCTTTTGGGGAGCAGAACTGCAGTCACATCACCTGGCCCGTGACTCTATGTATCTACAACCTTCCTCCTTGGTTGTGCATGAAGCGGAAGTTCATTATGATGCCAGTGCTCATCTAAGGCCCGAAGCAACCCGACAACGACATTGATGTGTACCTAAGGCCATTAGTTGATGAACTTCTACAGTTGTGGGCCAAACCAGATGTACGTGTGTGGGATGAGCACAAATAGCAGGAATTTGACCTACAAGCGTTGCTGTTCGTAACCATCAATGATTGGCCTGCTCTTAGTAACATTTCAGGACAGACGAACAAAGGATACAATGCATGCATGCACTGTTTAGATGAGACTGAAAGTATATATCTGGATAAATGTAGAAAGAATGTGTACCCGTACAATCATGATTTTCTTCCGCCCAGTCATCCCTTAAAGAAGAAAGGCAAGCATTTCAATGGCAAGGCAGAAACCCGGACGAAGCCTGTCCCCCGTAGTGGTGCTGATGTATTTGGTATGGTCAAGGATTTGGATGTAATCTTTGGAAAGGGTCCTGGAGGACAACCTGTTCCGAAAGCCCCCATTACCGGACACGCACCCATGTGGAAGAAGAAATCTATATTTTGGGAGCTACCCTATTGCAAAGTGCATGAGGTCCGCTCTGCAATTGACGTGATGCACCTGACGAAGAATCTTTGCATGAATATTCTAGGCTTCCTGGGCTTGTCTGGGAAGTCAAAAGATACCCCGGCAGCACGGAAGGACCAGCAACATCATAAAGGACGAGACGGAAAGCATCCAGGGCAGTTTCAAGGGCTTGCCAGCTACGCTCTTACCAAAGAAGAGAAGGAAATCTTTTTTGAAGTCCTTTTCAGTATCAAGGTCACGTCTGGCTTCTCGTCGAATATAAAGGGAATAGTAAATATGAAAGAGAAAAAATTTCAAAACCTAAAGTCTCATGACTGCCATGTGCTTATGACGCAATTGCTTCCGGTTGCATTGAGGGGAATTCTACCAAAAAATGTTCGACTAGCCATTGTGAAGGTATGTGCATTCCTCAATGCAATTTCTCAGAAGGTAATCGATCGAGAAAGTCTATCAGGGTTATAGATTGATGTGGTCTAATGTCTGGTCAGCTTCGAGTTGTTGTTCCCGCCATCCTTCTTCAATATTATGACGCACCTCCTAGCTCACCTAGTCGAAGAGATTAGAATTCTCGGTCCTGTGTTTCTACACAATTGTTCCCCTTCTAGAGGTTCATGGGAGTCTTAAAGAAATATGTTCATAACCGTGCTAGGCCAAAAGGAAGCATCTCTAAGGGCTATGGAACAGAGGAGGTCATTGAGTTTTGTGTTGACTTTCTTCCTGACCTTAAGCCGATTGGTGTTCCTGAATCTCGGTATGAGGGGAGGATGACTGGAAAAGGCACACTAGGAAGGAAATCAATGGTATGTAGGGACGGGCATTCTTTCACTCAAGCACACTACACAGTTCTACATAATTCCACCGTGGTGGCTCCATATATTGAGAAACAGAAGAATATTCTACGCTCCAAAAACCCGGGGAAGCCTGAAACCTTGATTAAAGGGGAACGCGAGAAGAATTTTGTCAATTGGTTGCAGACACATCTCATGAATAACACCACTGTTGGAGATGAGTTGTACTCGTTGGCCAGGTTACCATCTTCGACTATATGTACTTTCCAAGGGTACGAGATAAATGGGAATACATTTTACACGACCGCCCAAGATAAAAAGAGCACCAACCAAAACAGTGGTGTCCGCTTTGATGCAACAGATGACAATGGGCAAATTGACACATATTATGGGTACATAGAGGAGATATGGGAACTTGACTATGGACCTACTTTTAAGGTCCCTTTGTTTCGGTGCAAATGGGTCAAGCTGACAGGAGGCGGGCTACATGTAGACGAAAAGTACGGCATGACAACAGTGGATCTCAACAATCTTGCGTACATGGATGAACCATTCGTCCTAGCCAACGATGTGGCTCAGGTTTTCTATGTGAAGGACATGTCTACCAAACCGAGAAAAAGGAAAGATAAGCAAAAGAGTACAGAATACGATGAGCCAAAGCGCCACATAGTTCTTTCAGGGAAAAGAAACATCATGGGAGTGGATGACAAGACAGACATGTCAGAAGATTACAATAAGTTTCATGAAATTCCGCCCTTCAAAGTGAAAACTGACCCAAGCATCATGTTAAATGATGAAGATTCTCCATGGCCACGGTCCAAAAGAAAACCACAACACTAGATGTTGGTGATGTGTAATAATGTATTAAACCTTTTATTTGAGACATAAATCTATGTAATTAAACCTTTTATTTGAGACATAAATCTATGTAATGTATTAAACCTTTTATTCGAGACATAAAGGTCCCCTTTCATGTAATACATCTTGCTCAATCAAACTAGACGTTCTGAGCCGCGGTAGGTGATCACACAAAGAGAAGGAACCATCACAAGAGAAGGAACCCACAAACACTAAGGATACATAGCACAACTGAAAATTAAGAAACATGCCTAATGGTTGGAATGATTCAATCATGCTCCTGCCTAGCCCTGTAATACGCGCCACTGTAGTTGTCATAGTCGTCGGCGCCATCGTCGCTGTCGTCGTCGGGGTCGCCGTAGTCGAACCTTGAAGGTTGGGCACGCGTGGGCTGGATTTGAGGGTACCGCAGGCGGGGGTTATTGCCCGTCGTGTTGTAGGCCATGACACTCTGGAGAGTCCAGCCGCGCCACCACAGCCGACGGCCGGCCTCGTTGAAGTTCGAAGGAGGTGGGCCGTCCTCCTCGTGTCTGGCGGGCGCCCTCTCAAGCTGATTGATGAAGAAGGCTTCCCAAGTCGGGAAATAGTCGGGATGCTAGTTGGGATTCCTTCGCTGCTCTGGCGTGAGCTCGAGGTAGTAGTGGTTCGTGATGGCCATCCGACGCTCCACACCTAGAGGGACAGGAGGGACCGGCACGCCTCCGACGCTCAGCATCTAGCCGGTGGGGACGCAGTAGCCCGGTGGGCAGGGGTAGTTCGAGGCGCAAAGCGCCTCCGCCTCCCGGGTGGTTAGAGATACGATGGAAGCCATGGGAAGAGAATGATGAGTCTAGATGTGATATGTAAATGGAGGCCAAGTGTACATATATATACGGAAAAAATAGCGGGAAGACAGAGGTGGGAACCGGTGGAAAGCGCGGGAACGCAGTGGCGTGGGAAACTTTCATCCCGGGTGGGGGCTCAAACCAGGACAAAAGATGGGGGGGCCTTATCTCGGGGAGGCTTATCTGGGAGGGCCTTATCTGGGGGGTGGCTAACCTTTAGTACCGGCTGGTGGGTGCAACCGGGACTAAAGGTGGTTTCTGTGTCATCTAACAAAACTGTCGGTGGGATAAGGACGCGTGGGTAACCTTTAGTACCGGGTGGGGGCTCAAACCGGGACTAAAGCTGTCGGTAGGATAAGGACGCGTGGGTGGACGCACTGCTCGATGAGATAAAGCATGTAGCGCACGACGCCCTGTCGGAGGAAGAAGACAAAGTAGAAGCGGCGCCATGCCTATAAAAGGAGCATCGATATGCCATGGCAACCAACTCAACAAGCCAACATGGATGGAGAGTTTCATCCCCATGGATGGAGGAAAGGGTTGGGAAATCTCCCGTGGCGGAACTTCTCGAAGATGCCCTTGGTGCACACGCCCTACGGCATCTTCAGAAGTTTCGCCTCGGAAAATATTTTCCTGCTAGCCCGTGAAAGACTCCATCTCCGCCTCCCTGGGGTTAGAGGTATGGTGGAAGCCATGGGATAGAGTGGAGAGAGGCGGCATATATGAGTCTAGATGTGCTATGGCAACGACCAAGCCAACATGGATGGAGAGTTTCATCCCCATGGATGGAGGAAAGGGTTGGGAAATCTCCCGTGGAGGAACTTCTCGAAGATGCCCTTGGTGCACACGCCCTATGGCATCTTCGGAAGTTCCGCCTCGGAAAATATTTTCCTGCTAGCCCGTGAAAGACTCCATCTCCGCCTCCCAGGGGTTAGAGGTATGGTCGAAGCCATGGGATAGAGTGGAGAGAGGTGGCAGATATGAGTCTAGATGTGCTATGGCAACGACCAAGCCAACATGGATAGAGAGTTTCATCCCCATGGATGGAGGAAAGGGTTGGGAAATCTCACGTGGCGGAACTTCTCGAAGATGCCCTTGGTGCACACGCCCTATGGCATCTCCGCCTCCCTAGGGTTAGAGGTATGGTGGAAGCCATGGAATAGAGTGGAGAGAGGCGGCAGATATGAGTCTAAACCCTAAACCCTAAACCCTAAGTCAGAGCAGGGAACCCTAAACCCTAAGTCAGAGGAGGGAACCCTAAACCCTAAACTAAAAACCCTAAACCCTAAACCCTAAACTAAAACCCTAAACCCTAAACTAAAACCCTAAACCCTAAACCAAAAACCCTAAACCCTAAACCAAAAACCCTAAACCCTAAACCCTAAACCAAAATCCTAAACCCTAAACCCTAAACCCTAAAGGGGCTACGATCCGGAAGAGAACGGGCAGGAAAAAATAAGGCGGGGTAGACGAGCCGGTCCAGGGTTTCGTCGGAGGAAGACCACCGGAGCGTCGGAATTACATGAAAATGGCAAAATGGTTAATAGTTTGACTAGTTAGAATAATTATTTTATAAAACAGAAAATTGATTTGAATCACTTATTTAAAAATATGCAAAATATAATATTTAATGCATTTTTAAATTGAAAATGGCAAAATGGTTATTAGTTTCACTAGTTAGAATAATTATTTTATAAAACAGAAAATAGATTTGGATTAGTTATTCAAATTCAAGAACTTTTCATATTGAAATTTTTCTCAAATTCATAAGTATACAAAAACTGTAAAATTCAAATGTTTAAATAATATGCTGAATTTTTTTTAAACAGGCGCGCATCAGGGTTATTTTTTTTGAAAAATGGACCTTTAGTCCCGGTGCGTGCTACACACCGGGACTAAAGGTGTGGCGTTGGCGCGCGCCTGTTGGGCTGGGCCGAAAACCCTTTAGTCTCGGTGGGTGGCACGCACCGGGACTAAGGGGGGGGGACCTTTAGTCCGGGTCCGTATAACGAAACGGGACTATACCTTTAGTCCCGGTCCGTAAAGGACTCTTTAGTACCGGTTCGTTATACGGAACGGGACTAAAGGTCCCCCACTATACATTTGGCGCGCCTTCTTCTCCCCGCGCGCCCCTTCTTCTCCCCACGCAGAGCAACCCCCACGCGCGAAGGACGACCTGACGCCGGCAGGCTGCCCGATTCTCCGGCCGCCACCACCCCAACCGCCGCCGCCACCACCACCGCCCCCAACCGCCACCGCCACTCCAGCCGCCGCGCGCGCACCCCCGCTAGAGGTACCCCGCGCGCCCCCTCCCCTTCGCTCCCCCGTCCGGCTACGCGACGGCGCGGCGGCGCCGGCACTGTAGGCGAGCAGGCCGGGTGGCACCCCGCCGGCCATTTTTTGTTTTTTTTTATATTTTTTGTATTACTAGTATTTCTAGTGTATGTTTTTTTGTATTACTAGTATCTTTTTTGTAATAGATAGATATAATTATTACTTGTAAGTATGTTTTTTGTAATAGATAGATAGAATTATTACTAGTATTTTTTGTATCTTTTTTATATTTCTAGTGTATGTTTTTTATTAATTTCTAGTATAGTATATATTTCTAGTATAGTATATATTAATTTCTAGTGTATGTTTTTTTATTTTTTGTATCTTTTTTATATTGTAATATTTATTACTAGTATATAAATATATAGCATATATATATGTTTGTGTATATATATTTATTACTAGTAATAATATATATAGTAGTATATTATATAGTATGTAGTATTATAGTGTCGATTGAGACAGACAAGCATCAGTGCTAAATAAAGATAAGCTAAAGAAATAACTACCCTAAGTTCGGTAGTGCTCGTGGGCCCCCGGACATAGGGTTAGGGTGGTGGTGCTCGCGGGCCGCCCGGACTTAGGGTTAGGGTGGTAGTGCTCGCGGGCACCCGGACTTAGGGTTAATGTGGTAGTGCTCGCGGGCCCCCGTACTTAGGGTTAGGGTGGTAGTGCTCGCGGGCCGCCCGGAGATAGGGTTAGGGTGGTGGTGCTCGCGGGCCCCCGGACTTAGGGTTAGGGTGGTAGTGCTCGCGGGCCACCCAGAGATAGGGTTAGGGTGGTGGTGCTTGCGGGCCCCCGGACATAGGGTTAGAGTGGTGGTCCTCGTGGGCCCCCGGAGATAGGGTTAGGGTGGTGGTGCTTGCGGGCCGCCCGGACTTAGGGTTAGGGTTAGGGCATCACTAGAATTTTGCTATTGTTTAGTAATATTGTAGCAAATTGCATGTTCATATTATTGTTTAGTGTTATTTTATGCAGCAATATTGAATGAAAAATGTTATTGTGTGCATTTTGTAGAAAACTATGGATCCAATCCAGAGAGACCTAGCACAGGAAGAAATTCTCGAGGATATGATCAACGACACCCCCCATGTTGATCCACCCGAATCTCCATCGATTTATCTAAACCCCTCCGGTGAGGGAGAGGAGGTCGACCGAAATGATCAAGGAGAAGTCGACGGCTCCGGTGGTGGAGAAGCCGACAGCTCCGGTGGTGGAGAAACCGACGGCTCCGGTGGTGGAGAAGCCCATGGCGAGGTATATATATGAAGTCTGGTGATCAGTAGGTGCATTAACTGAGTTGTATATATATATAAATCGACGAATGTTTCTTCTCTTAGGCCTCCACATCGAGCAAAAAATATTCCAAACGAGGCCCGGCCAAAAAGTTGGACGCATCTACGCGTTATACAATTACGCGGGTATCACCACGGGGTGAACCGGTGGAACCCGAAAAGGCTAAAACTGTATTTAAACAACAATGCGGAGTTATGGTTAGGGATCACATCCCGATCACCGTTCGAGAGTGGAATAAGACCAAAGGGGCGAAAGAGGGTGAGTATGTCTCCGACAGGTGCAAAGAGGGTCTTTGGAATGACCTCATGACACATTTCACCCTGCCAGAATGTGAGGATGATGCCGACACAACTGCATTGAGGAAGAAAGTCAAGCAGTGGACTCTTACGAAGATGGCCGAACTATTCAAGAACTGGAAGAAAGCATTATGGCAAAAGTATCAGAAGACGAAGAAGACTCCTAAATTTGAATGCTATCTAACGAAGCAGCAGGCTCACTGGGATGCATTTGTGAAGTACAAGGAGTCACAACCTGCTATGTAAATGTCGGAAAAAAACAAGAAAAATGCCGCGATGAAGAAATATCACCATCACATGGGGCCAGGGGGCTACGCGGCCGCCATGCCAAAGTGGGATGCTAAAGAGAATGAGATGCTTGCTAAAGGGATCACTCCAGAACCAATACGCGAAGAATGGGATCTGAGGGCAAGGAATTGGTTCCTTGGGCATGGGAGTGAGTATGACGAAAGTACAGGGGACCTTATTTGCAGTGACGGGATTAGGATACCCCGGGATACATGGCAGAAAGTGGTGAAGGAGATTAAAGAGGGGACAACAAAGTTCCGTCCCGATAGAGAGAAAGACTTGCTGACAAAGGTCCTCGGAAATGACGAACGCGGAGGACGTGTACGAGGCCTTGGCCCTAGTTATACGTGGGAGATGGGGTTTCCCAAAGACAGAGATACTTATAGGAGCCGAGAGAGAGCAAAGAGGCGACGGCAGGAGGAGGAGGGAGACAAGTTCACCGAGTTGATAGGAACACTTCGAATGCATCAGCAACAGATTGACGAACTTCGAGGAGCAGCGTGCCTGCAAGATCCTGTACTCAATATTACCGCCGTCCCATCTCAGCGGAAAAGCAGCGTGGCTGAATCGGAGGTCCCTTCTGACGATGCACGTATGGTAGATGGCGGTCCCGGCTACCCCGTGGATGGAATCAAGGAGCAGGCATCTTGTGAGCTCCATCAGAAGGTGAAGAACCTATCCATCAAGGTGGCGGTCGGATGTGCTTTACCTTGTCCACCTGGCGCACGCTGGCATGGCCGTGAGATTCCAGCTGGCTATGCTAAAGTTGGTGTGGATGAAATCGCAATGGGGTGGGACTCAATGGAGCTTGACATCCCTGGACCTGAAGGTGAAAGGACACTCAGAGAAGTACTGGGTGGTATCATTCTATGGGACAAGGACAACATCAAGCTTCCAGGCTGGACGCCAAAGCCAACACCGCCTCCGAGTGGTCGCATGTCACCTTCACCTCCATCACCTCCAAGAAGCCCACCCCATGACTACGACCACCACAGCCCGAGTCCATCTCGATCTCCGCCGCAGCCTCCGATTAGTACTAAACGACGCAGGAGCCCAAAATGACAAATGTCGCCCCTCCCAAGAGTACCTCATAAGAATCTTTCTATCAGACCTTACGATCGTACTGACAAGGAAACCGACATGATCGTAAAGGCCGAATGTGTTGCGCAGCTTCAAAATAAGAAACCCGAGCCCGCCCCGGTATACACCGAGAAGCAAAAAGCGTATGCACTTTCTTTTCTGAACACAAAATCGCAATATGACTTGCACCATAAGCCAGATGACTATCGACGCACACTTCAGAAGGAAGTGAAGAAGAGCAAATAAAGTAGAAGTGCAAGCGGGAGCAAATCATCAAGTAAAAGTGCAACCGGGAAAAGAAAGAACGTCCCCCAGCTCGAGGAACAGGCCAAAAAATCGACCCCACCCCTCAAGGTGGTATCCTATGACACTCCTCAGCAGGATATGGAAGAAGCTAAGAAGCTTGCGGCCGCTATGAATGTGACTGTTGAGGAATTGCTAGGTTCCCAGGACGACAAGTTACCCAAGGCTTAGGTAGTCCCTACATATGTCCCAGGGAAGCCTTTGGTCAGCTTTGAGCAGTTCCAACAACTGCCAACACAAATGCGGAGTTTACATAAATGGTACTTGAATGCCGTAAAGGAGGAGAGAATAATGATCGTGGCGAAAGTCCCACATGACTACTACTTCCGAGAAGAAGAGGTCCATGTTGAGTTTCCAGAACACTTCCAGTTATACACTTTCGACGCCATCGACAAAAGTCTCATTAGTTGCTATTGTTTGTAAGTTGTTGAATTCATTGTCTATATATAAGTTGTTCATTTTTTTTAGTTGTTCAGTTCATTGCATGTAATTATCCTAATTATATCCTTTTGTACTCTATTATTATGCAGAATGAAGATCATGGAATGTAAAAGAAGGCCAATCTTCAGTGTTGGGTTCATTGACCCAGATAAAATACATTGTCGGACGCTAAAGGAAAAACCCGAGGAAACACAGGAAAACCTTCTAAGGTTTCTAACAGAGCAAAATTTCTGTGACCACATACTGTTTCCTTACAATTTCGCGTGAGTGTCTTACTCTATTGTACATATTCTCTTTTGCTTACTCGATGTTAAGTGTAATTGATGAGTTACTGATGTATATATAAACGTGTACAGTTTGCACTGGATTCTCATGGACATTCAACTTGATAAGGGAAGAGTTAAAGTCATGGACCCATTAAAGAGACCCCTAGAACAGTTTAGTGACATGCAGGACATGCTCGAGAGGTAATTTTTGCGCTACAGCGGTCTCTTTCGTTGATTTCCTGAGATATCATGTAATAAATAACTCATTCATTTTCTTTACCGGGTAGGGTTTGGAACCAATTCAAGAGTGCGGTTACGGGTGACTTTACTAAGAAGCTGACGTTTAAGCCGGTCTCGGTAAGTAGTAGACGCATCTCTTTACTTCTAGTTTCAATACAATTATGATGCATGATTATTATTTTGATTGAATTCTATTCTCGTAAAGTGCGCGAGGCAGCCACAGGGGACGAATCTATGTGGATTCTACGTTTGCGAGTTCATTCGCATGTTTACCAGTGAGCTGAATGATTATAGAGTCGATGTAAGAAATACATTCATAACATTATTTTTATTACCGTCACTTTTTGTTATCATGATTGATATTCATATTGATCTCCTTTTCTTATATAGTTCTAGAAAATGCGGGATCATCTCCTACCACAGCAACGCGTAGTAGCAATTGCTGAAGAACTGGCAGGATTCTTGATGAACGAGATGATAGATGACGCCGGAGAATTTAGTGTGAATAGGCGTCGATGATCCCCGACCGTGTAATTAAATAGACGGGCTCTAGTCCTTATAATTGTGATCTCCATGTGTAACTATCATGTATATATTTGTATGCTCGATCTTAAGAGAAGTTATCTTATGTATACACGAACATGTACGGTATGTGGTAGCGTAGAAAACTATTTTCAAATGAAAAAAAGAATACAAATTAAATTCTCTGCCGCGGCAGAGAAAGTGCCTAAAATGCTGCCGCGGCAGAGAACCATTTGTCCCGGTTCGTAAATACGAACCGGAACTAATGGGGGGCACGCAGCGCCCGCAGAGACAACCACGTGGATGCCTATTGGTCCTAACTGGTAAGAGGGCCGGGACTAATGGGTGAGCCTTTAGTCCCGCCCCTCCAGTCCCGGTTACTAGGACCGGGACTAAAGCCCCTTACGGGCCGGGACTGGAGGCCCGTTTTCCACTAGTGCATTGACATAAGCTATGAATTATATTTGTAAAGTAGTGCAAAATATGGCATGGTGCAAATGTCAATTTTGTTAAGCTCTCGCTACTTTTCATGCACTCAAAGGTGTAAGTTGCCAATAATATATCACAAAACTAACTGGATGCCAAACCGTTGTTTGAGAACTCACTATACTATCCCTTGTTCTACCTATACTATCACAAAGTAAATGTTGTTATCTTTCATTTCCATTAACATACACAAATAAATCCTAACTTCACATATTTCAATGTTGCTGACTACTCCCTCCGTTCAGAAATATAAGACATTTTAAATTTGGGAAACAAATGTATCTAGATAACTTTTAGTGTATAGGTTCACTCTAAATCTATTCACAAAAATTGTCTAGATACATTCGTTTCACAAAGCTAAAACGTCTTATACTTCTATACAAAGGGAGTATTAAGAATAAGCAAATACTCTGGGAATGAATATGCATCAAAGTTAAGAAAAAAATTGCATAAGAACTCACCTTTAGGAGAAGAGGTACAACTTGATAGGTTCTCTTCCAATACCTCTGATTTCATTTCAACCTGCAAATTTTGCATCAGTGCTTGAAACAAAGCATCATAGATTTTGGATAGGGGGACTCACAAATTAGATGGTCATATTTTTATTAAGAGATCATCCGACGTTTATTTCACATGAAGTGGGTAGAGTGCAAATTATTCTAACGATGGATATCCTCATATAGCTCGTAAACATTTTCTTGCATATTCCTTACGAAACTTGAGTCGCTTTATAATCATATTTCCTGCAAGTAATCGTAATAATTTCTGCTAGGAGCGAGAGCTCTAGAACTGGCTACCCAAGAATAGTTGTGTGTACAACCTGCTTTTCTACTCATATCTTGAATTTTCGTAGTGTTTCGTTACAAGAAAATAGTAATCCACCAACACAGAATAGTCTCTAAGAGAAAGATGGCTCCCTGGCACATAATGTTGTGCTCTGGTATATAAAGTGGATATGTCTAAAGTTTTTCCTATGTTAAATGGAAAATAAAAACGTCAAATGCTTGATAGAAAGGAATACTTTTTTGATTCTCGGATGCGGATGTATAGCTTGAATAATACAGTGGCAAAAAGCAAGTTGATATAATCATTTAAAATGTAAAATAGTCTTGGAAAAATAAATCGCCTCCTAGCCATCATGATTAACTTCTAATGCATTCGTGGGTCTAAAATGTCCTTTAACTTCACCAAATTCCTTTGCAAAACCTAGAAGAAATAACAAAGTGTTTCTCCTGGTCAGGTCAATATATAATGTATATACATGACGTAAGTTTAAAAGAATTAAAGAGACACTGTTCACCATATTAAAGAACTAAGTCTTATCATACGAAATTGTCTACCGCATAACCATTTTTTCCTTTAATCAAGGAATGATTTACAATCTTGTTCGTGATAAAAATAACTATCAAAGCCGAAGGCATTAGAAATCAAGATTTGAACAATGATAACAGTACACGTGGGAAAAAACCGACATGGAAGACCAGAGCATGTACATATAAAGTGTATCCAACTTCAAAAAATAAATCAGAAGCAACAATAAAAATATAACATATTTCAGAAAGTGAACTCCTGTCCTGCAGTATCCAATTGATATACCATTCATTGATGGTGCTCAAAATATACTACCCAGCCACTATACCAGTATACCTATTTCATATTCAAGGGAACAATCAAAAGCATGGCTACACATACACAATATAGATCGTGAGTTGACAGAGTGACAAGTAACGTGTATATAGGTATGTTTCTTACTTGCCTGAACACCAAGATTATCGGAAAATCCAGACAGAATACGATTGGCTTATGCTAAGACGGATGATTGTACGTGCTTTGCACCTAGGATGCACCGCTACTGAAGCAAGTGAGGAATCGATTGCTGGAAGACGGTGATGTGAATGGCACCGACAAACTGGTTGCTAGGAGAACAATTGGAGCCGAGCGGCGGCAATGAGGATCCCCGATCTGTGCAGCGGAATACCTTGTCTGGCCAGAGCAGCGGCGGCCTGGAGGTGACCGACCGTGAAGGCAGGACCGAAGGCGGCAAAGAGAAGGACATCAGATGGAGGCTCGGTTGTGGAAGATGGCGGTGTCAGCGACGACATAAGTGGTGGGAGTTCGTCGGTCGTGAAGAGGGTGACTCCACTATTCCATGACTTTTCGTTGTCGTGTTCCTTTCATCAGATCGATGACCCTCGCTCTTGAAGCCAAGCCAGGGTGATTCATCGGATGGGCTAACTACAGAAAATAAATATTCTAGTTAACCACGCATCATCCCAATTAACCACGCGTCACTATAGTACATTTGCAGAGTAGCACCCATTTAATAACAGTCGGGCAGAACACGCGCAGCGATGCACAACGGTGCCGTAAAAAAGATCCAGATGTGCG
The DNA here is from genome assembly GCA_916181665.1 of Avena sativa. Taxonomy (NCBI): domain Eukaryota; kingdom Viridiplantae; phylum Streptophyta; class Magnoliopsida; order Poales; family Poaceae; genus Avena; species Avena sativa. The sequence goes on along the minus strand of OV702287.1, from coordinate 186,101,210 downwards.
TTCGGGATGACGGAAAGATCCAGGACGCCGAGTCAAGCGATTAGACAGTTTAAAACGTCAAATCGTTGTGTAGGCTCCTAACTAGGTCAGTTTTACTATTCTTAATAGTGTATATAGGAAAAAGTTTAAAACATACCTTTAATTCGTAGGCAAAAGCTAAATCGAACTCCAGACTCTCAATCCCTGAAATCGGCACTTTGATTTTGCCAATCCCGGTCTATTTTAAATCCTGGGTCTATTTGGCGCACCGGGAAAGGAACAATCCCAGCCGAGATAGGTTTCTAGTCTCACTGACAACGTGGGCCTACCTGTCATATCCATCTTCTTGTATCTTTGAAATTCCCCAACGAAATCAAGGGGCAATCTTGACCCCAACACAACCCAGATGCCCTTGGTCGCTGCCCCCTTGGCTCCTCGTGTGCGCCACTGAAGCTCCTATTGGGCGCCTCCACCTTTAGGCCCCATGCGAGCGTTCTCGGCCTCCTATTGCCATGCTTGCCTACTTTCTCCGTCATGAAAGATGTGCCAGGCTCCGGCGTGTCGAGTCCGAGCGTGGTCGGGCTGATGACGGAGGCGGGAGATTTGGAGGGCCATGAAGTGGAGTTTGGGAGGACTAGGCCACGCGGTGCCGGAGTGCTGGGCAGCGGTACGCGCCAGCCATGGCGTTCGCTGGCTCGACTGGGCGCGGGCGAGGCCAAGACCGGCACGGCCGATGACGGCGCATCCTCCTCTGCCCGTTCCTTTCCCCAAATCGTTTTGCTTCATTATCAGTGGAATACAACGCGATTTGGAGATTCTTCTTGCAGCCTACTTTTTTTGCATTTGTGGTAGGTTGGATCTGTCGGTTTGCACATCAATTTTGTGTAGGTATATCCAGCAGTGGTACGCGTTGTTCACCAAGACTTCATCTAAAGTATCAGATAAAGGGACAATTCATGCAGTGAAAGGTGGAAGATGAATATGACACGTGGGTCTAGTTTGTCAGTGAGAAAAATAAATTATTTAGTTTATGATTTTTTTATTCTTATGAGCAAAATAGACCAGGGTTTAAAATAAACCGGGAGTGACAAGTTCAGAGTGCCAATTTCAAGGATTAGAAGTTGAGGGTTCCATTTAGCTTTTGACTATGAATTCAAGGTTTGTTTTCAACTTTTTCCGTGTATATACTCCAATCATGAAGGGTCTCAGTTGCGCGACACGGTGGAATTCGATACCACCCCGGCCGGACGCCATAGAGGCCGCCTCGCCCGTTGGACTGAAGGTCAGGCTGGAGTACACCGAGGTTGGCGGCGTGCACGACACCGATATGGGCGAGGCTCTTGGCCGAGTTGAAGACCCCTAACATGAACAACTCGTCCATCGCCTCTTATGCTTCACGAGATCGCATGATATGTCCTTGTATATGACGGAGGTTGCGAGAGTATGTGTGTAGCAGAGTTGTTCTGTGGACGGGTGGGGATTGGTTTTATGTAAAAGACCGGACTCATCGTGTTCGACCGGGAGACCTGTCCGGTCCGATGTGCGTGCACACTTACAATTAAGAGTTCCGTTTGTTTGTTTGAGTCGGCGCACGGCAATTAAGTAGATAGATGCATAGTAGGACGAACGAAAAAACGTATTGTGACGGACGAATAGAATAGAGAAACGCTTGTGATTTTACTATTTGAAATGCTCGTGCGTTGCCATAGATTATAAATCAGATAGTTTATTTTCTAGGAATGATAGATACAAAATAGTCGATATTAAAAAAATCAAGCCGAGTGATTTGTGCATACAATCCGGGCACTACGGTTAGCCGTGAAAACACCGACACCATTTCGACCTCGATGCCGACTCCAGCCAGCCCAGGCGTACTCTCACGTCGCCTTCAACCTAGGCGTCACTATGTGAGCCTACTTATTTAATAATCGTTCATTTCTACGTCATTGCACATATTGTACTATAAGATTACCTAAGCAAGTAAAAAATAGGTTTTTTCTGTCCGCAAGTAAATAACTTGAATTGAATTTATTTAGATTCACATGTATCTACACATTAAAATATATTTAAATACTTTTGTGAACATACAGAACATGATTAAAAATAAACATAACAAAAATTATCTGCAAAATCTAAACATAACTGATGGTGTGAAATATTAGCAAAATTGTGTATATATAGAGCTCTCAGATCTAAATAATTCCTACATACTTCTCTCACTCAACACATGTAGAAAAATTGGAGTCTACATATTTTCTTTTTAAAAAGTCGAAGTCGAGTGACTCTTCTTTTCTATCTTCCCTTGTTCACTTTATGTGCCCAAAATCTTCACCGCGGTGCTCCATTTTGGCAGCCGCTCCCACTCCAAACTCACGACTGGGACTTGGTTTGGTGCTCTTCCACGCCCCTCCCTCCATAGCCTACCCACCGACCACCCCGGCGCATCTTCCAACGACCCACAACCGACCTCGACGCCGCGCTGTCGTGCGCTCATATGGCTGTCTCTAGCAAGCTCCGCCCCGACAGTCTCTGCTCGAGCCTGCTCCCATGGAGAGCAGACAGAGGATCTGAGTGCCCCTCCTGGCTCCGACCACCAACGTCGGCCCCTGACTCATCTACAGGGAGCACAACGCTGTGAGTGAATCTCGCTAACTCTTCCTGATTCGAGCTTGTTGTTTCTATAATCGCTAGAGGTTACGGAGCTGCATCTATCTTCTGTGGATTGAACTGAACTGCTATTCTTGCATTATCCTCGTAGAGTATCTTGAGCTCTTTGTAGTTGTGCGTTCGCTACTTATTCAGTATGCAGTCTATTTGTTTGAATTGTCCTCGTGAATGCAGCGACCGACTTGGACTAGATGGTCACCCTAACCGCAACACTACTTGGAAGAAGAACTAAAGTCATCAGTTACTAGTTTTCATGAGGTGATTTGGTGTTCTTGGAACTGGATGTGGATTTAACTTGTTTCTCAAGAGTGTATCAATATTCATGTTAGCAGTTCATAAATTTTATTAAAACTTTACCTGAACTGTATAAACCTTTTGTTTTCCTTTTCTTTAACAAAAAAATGCAATAAAGCTTTGTTCAGGTAAGAAACAGTAATAACATTATCGTTGTTACATCATTAGAACAAGTCTATTGCTTCATTCATTGCAATAGAGGCCCGTCTGTGCTTGTCTGGTTCCAGTACGGCTGGACATCGATGCCCCTGCCTTGTTCAAAAAAAAATTGATGCCCCTGCCTCCTTTAATTCGCGAGGCGCCGCCCCGGCCCTCCTCCACGATGTCCACCCGCTGTCAGGTGCCCGGTGTTCCGGCTGCTGGGTGCGACGCCGGCCCCCTCTGCCCCTTACCCTGTAGTACTTTCATCACTGCTGCAATATTTTGCAATGTCTGAGAAGTGAAATGGATGCTTTTGATAATTGAAATAGTGTATTGTCTGCTATAAACTGGTGGAATTCCAACACATAAGAAATGTACTTCCTCTAGCGCTCGCGCTGTGCAATTTTTGCCATGATCAGCTCTGGTTTGAGCTAATCCAAGCATGCTGCAATTCTTGCCATGATCAGCTCTGGTTTGAGCCAATCCAAAATAGATTGAATCAGCTATCGATTGATTTTTCTTAGAAAGGCCACCCCGTCAGCAGTGGCGGAGCCAGGAATTGAGACGAGCCGGGTCGAACATATAAGGTGTAAAAAAAAATCTATGCAACAAAATAACTAGACCACAAAGATTCTTTTTAATTACAATTACCAATTACTACCTCTATTTGGGATTATTAGTCCTAATGGCCAAGTTGTAAATACCAAGACACTCCATAACTCACTCTAATTAATTTATGCATGCACCAATAGTTTTACATAAATGAGAGAAGTGAGAGGAAAAGAAGAACATGTATTGGACCAGAGAAACTAATAAATGAGACAACCCTTATAATCTCAAACAATATAAAAAAGTTCTCCGGACCTATAATCCCGAACAGAGGTAGTACATAATAAGACATAAAAATGACGTGTAATCTACTAACATGGACCGATGGCACTTGGATGCTCAATTGGGTTCACCGTATAATCTCAATAGTCCAAAAGATACCTACATCATATAAGAGCATCTCTAAGGAGGCTCTCCAAACACTCCCATCGGTCTGTTTCTGTTCGATCGAACAGCCCAGCTCAAATTTCTGCTGGACTCTCATGGACATTCAACTTGATAAGGGAAGAGTTAAAGTCATGGACCCATTAAAGAGACCCCTGGAATAGTTTAGTGACATGCAGGACATGCTCCAGAGGTAATTTTTGCGCTACAGCGGTCTCTTTCGTTGATTTCCTGAGATATCACGTAATAAATAACTCATTCATTTTCTTTACCAGGTAGGGTTTGGAACCAGTTCAAGAGTGCGGTTACGGGTGACTTTACTGAGAAGCTGACGTTTAAGCCGGTCTCGATAAGTAGTAGGCGCATATCTTTACTTCTAGTTTCAATACAATTATGATGCATAATTATTATTTTGATTGAATTCTATTTTCGTAAAGTGCGCGAGGCAGCCACAGGAGATGAATCTATGTGGATTCTACGTTTGCGAGTTCATTCGCACGTTTACCAGTGAGCTGAATGATTATAGAGTCGATGTAAGAAATACATTCATAACATTATTTTTATTACCGTCACTTTTTGTTATCATGATTGATATTCATATTGATCTCCTTTTCTTATATAGTTCGAGAAAATGCGGGATCAGCTCCTACCACAGCAACGCGTAGTAGCAATTGCTGAAGAACTGGCAGGATTCTTGATGAACGAGATGATAGATGACGCCGGAGAATTTAGTGTGAATAGGCGCCGATGATCCCCGACCGTGTAATTGAATAGACGGGCTCTAGTCCCGACAATTCTGATCTCCATGTGTAACTATCATGTATATATTTGTATGCTCGATCTTAAGAGAAGTTATCTTATGTATGCACGAACATGTACAGTATGTGGTAGCGTAGAAAACTATTTTGAAATGAAAAAAAAGAATACAAATTAAATTCTCTGTCGCGGTAGAGAAAGTGCCTAAAATGCTGTCGCGGCAGAGAACCATTTGTCCCGGTTCGTATTGGGGGGCACGCAGCGCCCGCAGAGACAGCCACGTGGATGCCCATTGGTCCCGGCTGGTAAGAGGGCCGGGACTAATGGGTGGGCCTTTAGTCCCGCCCCTCTAGTCCCGGTTATCAGGACCGGGACTAAAGCCCCTTACGGGCCGGGACTGGAGGCCCGTTTTCCACTAGTGTTGGTTGTCACAGTTGTCATGCGGATCATGCGCACCAACCGTTGATCCTGTGTGATCCAACGAGGATCGTTGCACACGTCGTGCCCTTCATAGTACAACGTGAGACAGCAGGGACGTCTCCCTCAGCGAGACTTGTACAAGAAAGAACACGATGCTATCCATGGAAAAAGTCGTCGAGTGGTCATGTCACGTTTAATCTAGTCTACACAGGCTACTACTTCTACAACAACACATGCACGGGGCAACAGGGTCATCAAGTGTATGGTTGTCGACGGGACACTACAATTTATTGCCACTTGAGTTTAATAAGACATATCCCATTTTTACGCAGCGCTCTCAATCTCACTTCCAACTGGGCCCTACCTGATGGCTCAGTGTTGATGTAGAGCTTGGTGGGAACCCTAAGAGGAAGGTATGATGAGCACATCAACAAGTTTCCCTCAGTTATGAAACCAAGGTTTAATCAAACCAGTAGGAGCAAGGAAACACCCCAAAGGTGTTGCTAGCTGAGCCTTGGCAGTGCGCACTACCGGTGCAACTAGCAACGTGGAGACCTGCACAACACAACCATAGAACTCTGTCCCCAACTTGCGACGAGGTTGTCAATCTCACCGTTTTTTGCTGAAAACAAAGGATTAAACGTATCAAATGGAAAGAAGTAAAAGTTTGCAGAAAGTAAACACAAAGCAGTAAACAGTTTATAGATTGTATGTAAAAGAAAAGGATCGGGATCCATAGTTCACTAGAGGTGGCTCTCCTTAAGATAGATAAAATGCTGGGTGAACAAATTACAGCGGGGCAATTGACAAACATCGAGAAAGCAATACATGCATATACTAATCATCTTGACTCCTTTGGAACTTGATTGGGCATTACAACATTATACATAGACCGCCATCCAACTGCATCTATGACTAATAATCCACCTTCAGGTTATCATCCGTACCCCCTCTAGTATTAAGTTGCAAGCAACAGATGATTGCTTTACGAATTGCGTGTAAAGTAAACAATACGATTGTTTTATGAACAAAGGATTGTTGTTTTCTCCCTAGTAGCAACATCACATCTAGTACCTTAGAGATTTCTGTCACTTCCCCAGATTACCAGAGGCATGAACCCACTATCGAGCATAAATACTAACTCTTGGAGTTGCTAGCATCTACTTGGCCAAGATAGCTACTAACAACGGAAAGCATGCAAGATCACAAATAACAAAGACATGATAGAATCAATAATCAATCTGAAATAGCATCTCAATATCCATCGGATCCCTGCAAACACAACATGTATGATTACAAATAGATGATCTTGATCATGAACGGAGCTCACAAGATCTGAACATGAAAGCACAAAGGAGGATAACCAGCCATCTAGCTACTACATGGATCCGTAGTCCAAGGATGAACTACTCACGCGTCACACCAGAGTCTTGCATGGTGATGAAGAAGGCCTCCAGGGTGAAGTCCCCTCTCCGGCAGGGTGCTGGGAAGAGCTTCAGATCCCTCCCGATCTAGGGATGGAGATGACGGCAGCTACAGACTCTTTCGTGGATTTTTGATCGGGTACTTAGGGTTTTTGTCCCGAGGGCATCTTATAGGTGGAAGGAGAAGCCGAGGGGGTTCCTGGGCTGGCCACACCACCCCATGGCGCAGGCCAAGCCTGGCCGTGTGGCCAGGTGGTGTGGCTGCCCTCTGGCCCTTCTCCGTCTCGTATTCTGGCATCTGACGACTTCCGGAAAAATAGGCACTTTGGCTTTTATCCCGTCCAATTCCGAGAATATTCATTTTCTGACTTTCCTGGAACCAAAAACAGCAGAAAATAGGCAGCTGACACTGTGGCTCTTGTTAATAGGTTAGTCCAAGAAATCATATGAAAAGTACTCCAAAGTGTGGATAAAACACAAGAAAGTGGATAAAACCAAGCATGGAACATCAAAAATTATAGATACATTTGCAATGTATCAACATCCCCAAGCTTAACTCCTGCTCGTCCTCGAGTAGGTAAGTGATAAAAAGAAAGAATAATTTTTGAGGTGACATGCACCATCAAAAACTTGATCAAAGTATTTGTAAAACATTCAAAGCTGGGATTATAGTACTTCAATCATAACATGAAAGACAAAGTTCTAGCAATAAGACAAAGAAACTATGATGCAACATGAAAAGACACAAACAAAAGATTCATGAATAACAATACTTTGCAAGACGTTTGTTTGTTTCACATAAAGAAAACATAGCATAATAGTATTCAGCTTGTCCCTCATAGAGTAGCAAATATAAATGTATAGGACACCTTCAAAGTTCATAAGAGTGACTAGATACAAATAGTTTAAAACAAGCAATATCAAGTTATGCATCAATCAACTAGTCTTGGGACAATGCACATAGAACTAAGAATGGCCACTATGCTTTCAAAGTAGGTGCATAAAGGTAGAAGGTGGAGACTCAATATAATGGTGGAAGAAAGGCCTTCATAGAAGGAAGTAGGGATTCAAGTCTCATAAAGAGCTTCCAAAAATTATGGTACTTATAGCTTTCATCACTCATTGCCCCTATCATAAGCATTTTGAAGTGATTAAGGTTAAAGTGAACAAACTATGGTGTACATGCTTGACGAAGTATAAGTTAGGAATCTCATGTCCCTTGTATATGAGGGCCGCTCCTCATGCTACTCAAGTTTAGTCACCGGTAAGTTCTTGTCATCGTAAGTACGTGTGTATCATAGAGAACCGCCAACGGGGTACCCCTTGCCCGATGATACGGAAGAATCCCCATATGAAAATGAGAAGGCAAGCAGACAACAAGCATCTCAACATTATGGTTACGCTGTAGGTTTCCACCATGTCAGCATGGATTAGACCAGCGGCCCAGGCGTTTCTCTAACACATATACATAACTCCATGGACTTACAAGCTCCCCTTTCATTTCACACCGACGATATCCATATACAAAAGAGCATGATATCAACTATGTACAAGTACCAAGTGAAATGTTGAAAACGTTCCTCATGACAGCATGGTTCTGCTAATCCCCAACAAATAAGTGCAAGCATATACAACATAGACGACACAATGGTTCAAGTTTATTAAGGGCAAGAAAAGTAAAGTGTGCCGTCAAGTTCGTGAGAGCTTTAATCACTAGTTTTCTCATAACAAGTTTAATTCGGAAGGTAAACAAAAGCATGAATATACATGGAATAGCATAAGCTAGTAGGTAGGTATGGTGGACTCTTTGAAATAACTTGGTTTAAGGAGTTGGATGCATGAGTGGACCTCATACTTGGTTGTGGAGGCTAGCAAAAGACTGGGAGCGACAAACTAAGAGAGCAATAATGGCCATAATCATGCAGAGCGACAAAACATCATTGATCAAAGCATAAAGTGATACTACAAGTTGAAAACTAAAGGATCATAAAGGCTATGGTGACTTGAGATAGTCATAACATGGTGTGAGCATGTGCCAAGTCAACCCAAATAAAGCATCAAAGGAGAATACCACTATACTATGCTTTAATATGCTAAAACAACGCATGGTTCATCCAAAGCACATTAAGCAATCTCAATTGTTTATAACAAGTCATGCTATAGCAAAGAATACTAAGCATAAAGCTAAAACAATATCAAGAATGGCATGACAGAGCATAGGCCACAGTCAAAAACAAGTTTTTTTACCACATAAGCATGAACTTTCCTACTCTTTTCCAAACCAAACCAAACTATTTGCAAACCAATGTATGAAAGAGGGGGTCCAACAAATTTATTCAGAAAACTAAGCAAACAAAAGCAAACGAAAAACCAAAACGAAAATGAAAAAGAAGACGCTCCAAGAACAACACAACTGTGCATGAAACAATAAAAATGAAGCGTTTGGAAGAAACCTAGGATTTTTATTGATGAAGAAGGGGATGCCTTGGGCATCCCCAAGATTTGACGCTCGTACTTCTTGGATATTTATTCGGGTGACACGCGTGGCATCCCCAAGCTTGAGCTTTAGTCCATCCTTCATCTCATTACTCATTCCTTCCATACACCTGAAATTTTTCCCTCATACAAAACTTCACACAATCTTTATTAGCAACATTAGTGCACTCAAGATAAATAAGTATTAAGGTTCAGTTATAACACCAAATAAACTTCCATTAGAACACTAGCTACTGTAGCACTTCCCTCAAAAAGCTCAATTCCCCAAAAGAACTCAAAAAGGAACCAACAAGAAGCAAATGCAGAAAATGGCAGAAATCTGTCAAAACAGACCAGCAGGTAAAGACGATTTTTTCGAAGACCTTCTGTTGCTCAAATTAAAAAGTGTTGAACTAACGAAAGTTATATAACTACCTGGGGCAGAAGCAAAAAAATTCACGCCTCAAAAATACGTTCAGAGATTTTACACGAATTTTTACGGTGAAGCACCGAAATCTGTTTCGGCACAGCAACTTTCCCAATCATTACTTCTCTCTCATTAGAGGTTACTCTTGGCACAAAAAGCAAATAAAAAGGATAATGAGCAGTTATTACTGAAGTAATAACTTCCAAGACTCATCTAAAACTTTTGGGTTATCTCCCAATAAGTACTTTTCTTTAACGCCTTTAAGTTAGGCATAAGAAGCAAGAAAGAATCAAGTGTTCTCAAATGAAGAAGCATTAAGACCAAATTTTGTTTTCATAGGAGAAGAAAAAGAAATCTTCTCTCTCTTCTTAGGGAAGTGTTCTATACCTTTCTTGAGTGGGAGTTGATATTTAATGGTGCCTTCTTTCATATCAATAATGGTACCAAAAGTTCTAAGAAAAGGTCTTCCCAAAGTAACATGACAAGAAGCATTGCATTTAACATCCAAAACATAGAAATCAATGGGGACATAGGCATTGTTAACCATAATAAGAACATCATTAAGACTCCCCATGAGTTTCTTTTTAGCATTATCATCAAGTGGGACATTCAAATAACAATCTTCAAGTGGAGGCAAATCAAGCATATCATAAATCCTTCTAGGCATAATAGAAACACTACTATCAAGATCACATAAAGATTTGAAATCAAAGTCATTCACTTTCATATTAATGATGGGTTCCCAACCATCTTCTTGTTTTATAGGAATAGAAGCTTTATGTTTCATATTTTCTTCTTTAATCTTTATGAGAGCATCAGTAATGTGTTTTATAAAAGCCATGTTCATAGCACTAGCATTAGGACTTTTAGCAAGCTTTTGTAGGAACTTAATAACTTTAGAGATATTGCAACCATCAAGATCAAAATTAAATTTATCATATAGAGTAGTAGAACTATTACTAGCGTCAACACTAGTGGTGGTGATAGTAGAAACACTAATGTTTCTAGCAATTTCATCTTCTCTTTCCCACTTAGCATGTAATTCAGCTAATAGTCTAACATTTTCATCAATTTTTACCTGTATAGCATTAGTAGCTGCCAAGGGATTATCATTAGTTTTAGGTTTAGCAGCCATTTTATTAATCAATGAAGATTGAGCTTCAGATAGAGATGATATATTCCTTTCAGCATTAGAGAGTTTCAATTGTAAACTAGGAATTTCCCTATTTAGACTCTCAAGTTGATGGCTAATGTTCTTCAAGATGGTAGATTGTTCCTCCATAGTTTTAGTAAATAGTTTATTTTGCTCATATTGCATTTGCATGAAGTTTTTAGTGGATCTTTCAACTTCTAAAATTCTTCCTTCACTAGGTAATCCAGGTTTACCATTATAACCATAAGTATTATTAGGAGGGTAGGGCCTATAATTGTTATTACCATAAGTATTGTTGCCAAAATTATTATTTCTTATGAAGTTCACATCAACTTGCTCTTCTTGAGCAACCAAAGAGGCTAAAGGAACATTATTTGGATCAATATGGGCTTTCCCATTAACAAGCATAGACAGAATAATATCAATCTTATCACTCAAGGAGGAAGTTTCCTCAACAGAATTTACCTTCCTACCTTGTGGAGCTCTCTCACTATGCCATTCAGAATAATTAACCATCATATTGTCCAGAAGTTTTGTTGTAGCACCAAAAGTAATGGTCATAAAGGTACCTCCAGCAGCAGAATCCAATAGGTTCCTTGAAGAATAGTTTAATCCTGCATAAAAAGTTTGGATGATCATCCAAGCAGTCAGTCCATGAGTGGGACAATTCTTAACCAAAGATTTCATTCTTTCCCAAGCTTGAGCAACATGCTCATTATCAGATTGTTTAAACTTCATTATTTCACTTCTCATAGATATAATCTTAGCAGGAGGATATTATTTTCCAATAAAAGCATCTTTGCATTTAGACCAAGAATCAATACTATTCCTAGTTAAGGAATTCAACCATTCTTTAGCTTTTCCTCTCAAAGAGAAAGGAAACAATTTCAGCTTAATAATATCACCATCTACATCCCTATGCTTTTGCATCTCACAAAGTACAACAAAGTTATTTAGATGGGCAGCATCATCTTCATTACCAATACCAGAAATTTGTTCTCTCATAACAAGATTGAGCAAAGCAGGTTTTATCTCAAAGAAAGTATCTTTAGGCACAGGTGGAGCAATAGGTGTGCTCATAAAATCATTGTTGTTGGTGCTAGTGAAGTCACACAACATAGTGTTTTCAAGAGTAGTCATTTTTTGTGTTTTTGAATAAGAAAGCAAACTTGTAAAACTATTTTTTTGTGTTTTTGATAAAGAAACAAGCAAACTAAGCAAAAGGAAACTAAGCAAAACAAAAATAACAAAGTAGAGAGATTGGTTATGAGGGACTCCCCTTGTGAAGGTGTCCTTGACTCCCCGGCAACGGCGCCAGAAAAATGCTTGATGGCTCAGTGTTGATGTAGAGCTCGTTGGGAACCCCAAGAGGAAGGTATGATGAGCACAGCAGCAAGTTTCCCTCAGTTATGAAACCAAGGTTTAATCGAACCAGTAGGAGCAAGGAAACACCCCAAAGGTGTTGCTAGCTGAGCCTTGGCAGGGCGCACTACTAGTGCAAATAGCAACGTGGAGACCTGCACAACACAACCACAGAACTCTGTACCCAACTTGCGATGAGGTTGTCAATCTCACCGTGTTTTGCTGAAAACAAAGGATTAAACGTATCGAATGGAAGGAAGTAATAGTTTGCAGAAAGTAAACACAAAGCAGTAAACAGTTTATAGATTATATGTAAAATAAAAGGACCGGGATCCATAGTTCACTAGAGGTGGCTCTCCTTAAGATAGATAACATGCTGGGTGAACAAATTACAGCAGGGCAATTAACAAACATCGAGAAAGCAATACATGCATATACTAATCATCTTGACTCCTTCGGAACTTGATTGGGCATTACAACATTATACATAGACCGCCATCCAACTGCATCTATGACTAATAATCCACCTTCAGGTTATCATCCGAACCCCCTCCAGTATTAAGTTACAAGCAACAGATTATTGCTTTACAAATTGCGTGTAAAATAAACAATACGATTGTTCTATGAACAAAAGGATTGTTGTTTTCTCCCTAGTAGCAACATCACATCTAGTACCTTAGAGATTTCTGTCACTTCCCCAGATTACCAGAGGCATGAACCCACTATCGAGCATAAATACTAACTCTTGGAGTTGCTAGCATCTACTTGGCCAAGATAGATACTAACAAGGGAAAGCATGCAAGATCACAAATAACAAAGACATGATAGAATCAATAATCAATCTGAAATAGCATCTCAATATCCATCGGATCCCTGCAAACACAACATGTATGATTACAAATAGATGATCTTGATCATGAACGGAGCTCACAAGATCTAAACATGAAAGCACAAAGGAGGAGAACCAGCCATCTAGCTACTACATGGATCCGTAGTCCAAGGATGAACTACTCACACATCACACCGGAGGCTTGCATGGTAATGAAGAAGGCCTCCAGGTTGAATTCCCCTCTCCGGCAGGGTGCCGGGAAGAGCTTCAGATCCCTCCCGGTCTAGGGATGGACATGACGGCGGCTACAGACTCTTTCGTGGATTTTTGATCGGGTACTTAGGGTTTTTGTCCCGAGGGCATCTTATAGGCGAAAGGAGAGGCCGAGGGGGTGCCTAGGCTGGCCACACCACCCCCTGGCGCGGGCCAAGCCTGGCCACGCGGCCAGGTGGTGTGGCCGCCCTCTGGCCCTTCTCCGTCTCGTATTCTGGCATCTGATGACTTCTGGAAAAATAGGCACTTTGGCTTTTGTCCCGTCCAATTCTGAGAATATTCATTTTCTGACTTTCCTAGAACCAAAAACAGCAGAAAACAAGCAGCTGGCACTGTGGCTCTTGTTAATAGGTTAGTCCAAGAAATCATATGAAAAGTACTCCAAAGTGTGGACAAAACACAAGAAAGTGGATAAAACCAAGCATGGAACATCAAAAATTATAGATACATTTGCAATGTATCACTATCGCAAGTAACTTCCATGAGTCAAGGGGCCCCCTCAAGTAGATCTAACGTTGCTAGAAATTGGTTCCACGCCACTTGCATGCAGTGGAATAGAGGTCTGCCATGAGCGTGTTTTCAACGCAGTTCTAAAGTGGAGATCATGGTTGTTTCAAAAAAAAGGGAATACAAAAAAAGGTGGAGATCATGGTAGCCCCATCCCCTCGCCCACCACACGTGTCCACTCGAGGACTACGGAGGGTCCAGTGTTTATAAACCCGCTTGGACTTCTTTTTCCATGAGCTCGTGTCATTTTCCCCAATCTGTTTAGTCCCCAAACCCCAATCTGCACCTACCGCACGCGCCGAAGCTCCTTCGCTTGCACCACCTCCTTCCCTAGGTGCTCCATGAAGCGTACACGTGGAGATGAGCCGGAGGTGAAGCTAGTTGAAGGCGCAACAGCAAATGGCTCGGTCGTCGCCAAGAAGGCAGAGGCATCTTCTTCGAGCACGAACGCCGCTCGTCGCTGCACCGTTGAGGGCTCGAGCTCATCCGTCTAGCCAGTAGCCGTTGCCACTGAGCAGCAGGTGGCCGACAACGTCGTGCTGCCAGCGGCAAATCTGGATGGGGGCAGGCGGCAGGCGGAGGCAATCCGGTGCTCTACATCAATGACCCCATCGCCGTCCAAGAAATCTTCGACGCAATCGTGCAGAATGATGAGTTCGAGGAGGAGGTCCCTGATGAGGAGTCTGAGGTACTACATTGCTAGCTTCTCTAGTCGCAGCCACATATTTCACTATTCATACATATGATTTGCTCAATCATGTATAGATTATTTTGCTCTTGAAGTAGGGTAGTATATATATAGTTCGAACGGTCGATTGATGCATCTGCCATCTAGTCACAAAACCCCAATTCGTCTAGTCACAAAATCCCAATCTGCTCATCTGCCATCTAGTTGAGTTTGCTAGTTGAGTGTTGATTTCAACACAACATGCCTATAACATTACATTTCTATTCCTTACAGAGCCCAATGATTCAATTTTGCCCCAAAATAGTGCAAGGGCATCTGATGGTGTCGTTTTCTTAGGGATGGTTAGTGAGCCTGAGGAAGCAATGTACATAAACAATATAGGTTGTGTTGTTGGTATTTTGGTTCTCCAACTCCATCTCTGAAAAAATGAGGCCCTTAATTTATTCTCATATGGAACCTATATATATAATGTTTGTATTGTTTCTGATCTTTGAATGAGTGGTGTGATGCATATGTATATCCCGGAGATAGGGTTAGGGTGGTGGTGCTTGCGGGCCGCCCGGACTTAGGGTTAGGGTTAGGGCATCACTAGAATTTTGCTATTGTTTAGTAATATTGTAGCAAATTGCGTGTTCATATTATTGTTTAGTGTTATTTTATGCAGCAATATTGAATGAAAAATGTTATTGTGTGCATTTTGTAGAAAACTATGGATCCAATCCAGAGAGACCTAGCACAGGAAGAAATTCTCGAGGATATGATCAACGACACCCCCCATGTTGATCCACCCGAATCTCCATCGATTTATCTAAACCCCTCCGGTGAGGGAGAGGAGGTCGACCGAAATGATCAAGGAGAAGTCGACGGCTCCGGTGGTGGAGAAGCCGACAGCTCCGGTGGTGGAGAAACCGACGGCTCCGGTGGTGGAGAAGCCCATGGCGAGGTATATATATGAAGTCTGGTGATCAGTAGGTGCATTAACTGAGTTGTATATATATATAAATTGACGAATGTTTCTTCTCTTAGGCCTCCACATCGAGCAAAAAATATTCCAAACGAGGCCCGGCCAAAAAGTTGGACGCATCTACGCGTTATACAATTACGCGGGTATCACCACAGGGTGAACCGGTGGAACCCGAAAAGGCTAAAACTGTATTTAAACAACAATGCGGAGTTATGGTTAGGGATCACATCCCGATCACCGTTCGAGAGTGGAATAAGACCAAAGGGGCGAAAGAGGGTGAGTATGTCTCCGACAGGTGCAAAGAGGGTCTTTGGAATGACCTCATGACACATTTCACCCTGCCAGAATGTGAGGATGATGCCGACACAACTGCATTGAGGAAGAAAGTCAAGCAGTGGACTCTTACGAAGATGGCCGAACTATTCAAGAACTGGAAGAAAGCATTATGGCAAAAGTATCAGAAGACGAAGAAGACTCCTAAATTTGAATGCTATCTAACGAAGCAGCAGGCTCACTGGGATGCATTTGTGAAGTACAAGGAGTCACAACCTGCTATGTAAATGTCAGAAAAAAACAAGAAAAATGCCGCGATGAAGAAATATCACCATCACATGGGGCCAGGGGGCTACGCGGCCGCCATGCCAAAGTGGGATGCTAAAGAGAATGAGATGCTTGCTAAAGGGATCACTCCAGAACCAATACGCGAAGAATGGGATCTGAGGGCAAGGAATTGGTTCCTTGGGCATGGGAGTGAGTATGACGAAAGTACAGGGGACCTTATTTGCAGTGACGGGATTAGGATACCCCGGGATACATGGCAGAAAGTGGTGAAGGAGATTAAAGAGGGGACAACAAAGTTCCGTCCCGATAGAGAGAAAGACTTGCTGACAAAGGTCCTCGGAAATGACGAACGCGGAGGACGTGTACGAGGCCATGGCCCTAGTTATACGTGGGAGATGGGGTTTCCCAAAGACAGAGATACTTATAGGAGCCGAGAGAGAGCAAAGAGGCGACGGCAGGAGGAGGAGGGAGACAAGTTCACCGAGTTGATAGGAACACTTCGAATGCATCAGCAACAGATTGACGAACTTCGAGGAGCAGCGTGCCTGCAAGATCCTGTACTCAATATTACCGCCGTCCCATCTCAGCGGAAAAGCAGCGTGGCTGAATCGGAGGTCCCTTCTGACGATGCACGTATGGTAGATGGCGGTCCCGGCTACCCCGTGGATGGAATCAAGGAGCAGGCATCTTGTGAGCTCCATCAGAAGGTGAAGAACCTATCCATCAAGGTGGCGGTCGGATGTGCTTTACCTTGTCCACCTGGCGCACGCTGGCATGGCCGTGAGATTCCAGCTGGCTATGCTAAAGTTGGTGTGGATGAAATCGCAATGGGGTGGGACTCAATGGAGCTTGGCATCCCTGGACCTGAAGGTGAAAGGACACTCAGAGAAGTACTGGGTGGTATCATTCTATGGGACAAGGACAACATCAAGCTTCCAGGCTGGACGCCAAAGCCAACACCGCCTCCGAGTGGTCGCATGTCACCTTCACCTCCATCACCTCCAAGAAGCCCACCCCATGACTACGACCACCACAGCCCGAGTCCATCTCGATCTTCGCCGCAGCCTCCGATTAGTACTAAACGACGCAGGAGCCCAAAATGACAAATGTCGCCCCTCCCAAGAGTACCTCATAAGAATCTTTCTATTAGACCTTACGATCGTACTGACAAGGAAACCGACATGATCGTAAAGGCCGAATGTGTTGCGCAGCTTCAAAATAAGAAACCCGAGCCCGCCCCGGTATACACCGAGAAGCAAAAAGCGTATGCACTTTCTTTTCTGAACACAAAATCGCAATATGACTTGCACCATAAGCCAGATGACTATCGACGCACACTTCAGAAGGAAGTGAAGAAGAGCAAATAAAGTAGAAGTGCAAGCGGGAGCAAATCATCAAGTAAAAGTGCAACCGGGAAAAGAAAGGACGTCCCCCAGCTCGAGGAACAGGCCAAAAAATCGACCCCACCCCTCAAGGTGGTATCCTATGACACTCCTCAGCAGGATATGGAAGAAGCTAAGAAGCTTGCGGCCGCTATGAATGTGACTGTTGAGGAATTGCTAGGTTCCCAGGACGACAAGTTACCCAAGGCTTAGGTAGTCCCTACATATGTCCCAGGGAAGCCTTTGGTCAGCTTTGAGCAGTTCCAACAACTGCCAACACAAATGCGGAGTTTACATAAATGGTACTTGAATGCCGTAAAGGAGGAGAGAATAATGATCGTGGCGAAAGTCCCACATGACTACTACTTCCGAGAAGAAGAGGTCCATGTTGAGTTTCCAGAACACTTCCAGTTATACACTTTCGACGCCATCGACAAAAGTCTCATTAGTTGCTATTGTCTGTAAGTTGTTGAATTCATTGTCTATATATAAGCTGTTCATTTTTTTTAGTTGTTCAGTTCATTGCATGTAATTATCCTAATTATATCCTTTTGTACTCTATTATTATGCAGAATGAAGATCATGGAATGTAAAAGAAGGCCAATCTTCAGTGTTGGGTTCATTGACCTAGATAAAATACATTGTCGGACGCTAAAGGAAAAACCCGAGGAAACACAGGAAAACCTTCTAAGGTTTCTAACAGAGCAAAATTTTTGTGACCACATACTGTTTCCTTACAATTTCGCGTGAGTGTCTTACTCTATTGTACATATTCTCTTTTGCTTACTCGATGTTAAGTGTAATTGATGAGTTACTGATGTATATATAAACGTGTACAGTTTGCACTGGATTCTCATGGACATTCAACTTGATAAGGGAAGAGTTAAAGTCATGGACCCATTAAAGAGACCCCTAGAACAGTTTAGTGACATGCAGGACATGCTCCAGAGGTAATTTTTGCGCTACAGCGGTCTCTTTCGTTGATTTCCTGAGATATCATGTAATAAATAACTCATTCATTTTCTTTACCGGGTAGGGTTTGGAACCAATTCAAGAGTGCGGTTACGGGTGACTTTACTAAGAAGCTGACGTTTAAGCCGGTCTCGGTAAGTAGTAGACGCATCTCTTTACTTCTAGTTTCAATACAATTATGATGCATGATTATTATTTTGATTGAATTCTATTCTCGTAAAGTGCGCGAGGCAGCCACAGGGGACGAATCTATGTGGATTCTACGTTTGCGAGTTCATTCGCATGTTTACCAGTGAGCTGAATGATTATAGAGTCGATGTAAGCAATACATTCATAACATTATTTTTATTACCGTCACTTTTTGTTATCATGATTGATATTCATATTGATCTCCTTTTCTTATATAGTTCGAGAAAATGCGGGATCAGCTCCTACCACAGCAACGCGTAGTAGCAATTGCTGAAGAACTGGCAGGATTCTTGATGAACGAGATGATAGATGACGCCGGAGAATTTAGTGTGAATAGGCGTCGATGATCCCCGACCGTGTAATTAAATAGACGGGCTCTAGTCCTTATAATTGTGATCTCCATGTGTAACAATCATGTATATATTTGTATGCTCGATCTTAAGAGAAGTTATCTTATGTATACACGAACATGTACGGTATGTGGTAGCGTAGAAAACTATTTTCAAATGAAAAAAAGAATACAAATTAAATTCTCTGCCGCGGCAGAGAAAGTGCCTAAAATGCTGCCGCGGCAGAGAACCATTTGTCCCGGTTCGTAAATACGAACCGGAACTAATGGGGGGCACGCAGCGCCCGCAGAGACAACCACGTGGATGCCTATTGGTCCTAACTGGTAAGAGGGCCGGGACTAATGGGTGAGCCTTTAGTCCCGCCCCTCCAGTCCCGGTTACTAGGACCGGGACTAAAGCCCCTTACGGGCCGGGACTGGAGGCCCGTTTTCCACTAGTGCATTGACATAAGCTATGAATTATATTTGTAAAGTAGTGCAAAATATGGCATGGTGCAAATGTCAATTTTGTTAAGCTCTCGCTACTTTTCATGCACTCAAAGGTGTAAGTTGCCAATAATATATCACAAAACTAACTGGATGCCAAACCGTTGTTTGAGAACTCACTATACTATCCCTTGTTCTACCTATACTATCACAAAGTAAATGTTGTTATCTTTCATTTCCATTAACATACACAAATAAATCCTAACTTCACATATTTCAATGTTGCTGGCTACTCCCTCCGTTCAGAAATATAAGACATTTTAAATTTGGGAAACAAATGTATCTAGATAACTTTTAGTGTATAGGTTCACTCTAAATCTATTCACAAAAATTGTCTAGATACATTCGTTTCACAAAGCTAAAACGTCTTATACTTCTATACAAAGGGAGTATTAAGAATAAGCAAATGCTCTGGGAATGAATATGCATCAAAGTTAAGAAAAAAATTGCATAAGAACTCACCTTTAGGAGAAGAGGTACAACTTGATAGGTTCTCTTCCAATACCTCTGATTTCATTTCAACCTGCAAATTTTGCATCAGTGCTTGAAACAAAGCATCATAGATTTTGGATAGGGGGACTCACAAATTAGATGGTCATATTTTTATTAAGAGATCATCCGACGTTTATTTCACATGAAGTGGGTAGAGTGCAAATTATTCTAACGATGGATATCCTCATATAGCTCGTAAACATTTTCTTGCATATTCCTTACGAAACTTGAGTCGCTTTATAATCATATTTCCTGCAAGTAATCGTAATAATTTCTGCTAGGAGCGAGAGCTCTAGAACTGGCTACCCAAGAATAGTTGTGTGTACAACCTGCTTTTCTACTCATATCTTGAATTTTCGTAATATAAGGCAGTGTTTCGTTACAAGAAAATAGTAATCCACCATAAGAGAAAGATGGCTCCCTGGCACATAATGTTGTGCTCTGGTATATAAAGTGGATATGTCTAAAGTTTTTCCTATGTTAAATGGAAAAAAAACGTCAAATGCTTGATAGAAAGGAATACTTTTTTGATTCTCGGATGCGGATGTATAGCTTGAATAATACAGTGGCAAAAAGCAAGTTGATATAATCATTTAAAATGTAAAATAGTCTTGGAAAAATAAATCGCCTCCTAGCCATCATGATTAACTTCTAATGCATTCGTGGGTCTAAAATGTCCTTTAACTTCACCAAATTCCTTTGCAAAACCTAGAAGAAATAACAAAGTGTTTCTCCTGGTCAGGTCAATATATAATGTATATACATGACGTAAGTTTAAAAGAATTAAAGAGACACTGTTCACCATATTAAAGAACTAAGTCTTATCATACGAAATTGTCTACCGCATAACCATTTTTTCCTTTAATCAAGGAATGATTTACAATCTTGTTCGTGATAAAAATAACTATCAAAGCCGAAGGCATTAGAAATCAAGATTTGAACGATGATAACAGTACACGTGGGAAAAAACTGACATGGAAGACCAGAGCATGTACATATAAAGTGTATCCAACTTCAAAAAATAAATCAGAAGCAACAATAAAAATATAACATATTTCAGAAAGTGAACTCCTGTCCTGCAGTATCCAATTGATATACCATTCATTGATGGTGCTCAAAATATACTACCCAGCCACTATACCAGTATACCTATTTCATATTCAAGGGAACAATCAAAAGCATGGCTACACATACACAATATAGATCGTGAGTTGACAGAGTGACAAGTAACGTGTATATAGGTATGTTTCTTACTTGCCTGAACACCAAGATTATCGGAAAATCCAGACAGAATACGATTGGCTTATGCTAAGACGGATGATTGTACGTGCTTTGCACCTAGGATGCACCGCCACTGAAGCAAGTGAGGAATCGATTGCTGGAAGGTGATGTGAATGGCACCGACAAACTGGTTGCTAGGAGAACAATTGGAGCCGAGCGGCGGCAATGAGGATCCCCGATCTGTGCAGCGGAATACCTTGTCTGGCCAGAGCAGCGGCGGCCTGGAGGTGACCGACCGTGAAGGCAAGACCGAAGGCGGCAAAGAGAAGGACATCAGATGGAGGCTCGGTTGTGGAAGATGGCGGTGTCAGCGACGACATAAGTGGTGGGAGTTCGTCGGTCGTGAAGAGGGTGACTCCACTATTCCATGACTTTTCGTTGCCGTGTTCCTTTCATCAGATCGATGACCCTCGCTCTTGAAGCCAAGCCAGGGTGATTCATCGGATGGGCTAACTACAGAAAATAAATATCCTAGTTAACCACGCATCATCCCAATTAACCACGCGTCACTATAGTACATTTGCAGAGTAGCACCCATTTAATAACAGTCGGGCAGAACACGCGCAGCGATGCACAACGGTGCCGTAAAAAAGATCCAGATGTGCGTTCGGGATGACGGAAAGATCCAGGACGCCGAGTCAAGCGATTAGACAGTTTAAAACGTCAAATCGTTGTGTAGGCTCCTAACTAGGTCAGTTTTACTGTTCTTAATAGTGTATATAGGAAAAAGTTTAAAACATACCTTTAATTCGTAGGCAAAAGTAATCGAACTCCAGACTCTCAATCCCTGAAATCGGCACTTTGATTTTGCCAATCCCGGTCTATTTTAAATCCTGGGTCTATTTGGCGCACCGGGAAAGTAACAATCCCAGCCGAGATAGATTTCTAGTCTCACTGACAACGTGGGCCTACCTGTCATATCCATCTTCTTGTATCTTTGAAATTCCCCAACGAAATCAAGGGGCAATCTTGACCCCAACGCAACCCAGATGCCCTTGGTCGCTGCCCCCTTGGCTCCTCGTGTGCGCCACTGAAGCTCCTATTGGGCGCCTCCACCTTTAGGCCCCATGCGAGCGTTCTCGGCCTCCTATTGCCATGCTTGCCTACTTTCTCCGTCATGAAAGATGTGCCAGGCTCCGGCGTGTCGAGTCCGAGCGTGGTCGGGCTGATGACGGAGGCGGGAGATTTGGAGGGCCATGAAGTGGAGTTTGGGAGGACTAGGCCACGCGGTGCCGGAGTGCTGGGCAGCGGTACGCGCCAGCCATGGCGTTCGCTGGCTCGACTGGGCGCGGGCGAGGCCAAGACCGGCACGGCCGATGACGGCGCATCCTCCTCTGCCCGTTCCTTTCCCCAAATCGTTTTGCTTCATTATCAGTGGAATACAACGCGATTTGGAGATTCTTCTTGCAGCCTACTTTTTTTGCATTTGTGGTAGGTTGGATCTGTCGGTTTGCACATCAATTTTCTGTAGGTATATCCAGCAGTGGTACGCGTTGTTCACCAAGACTTCATCTAAAGTATCAGATAAAGGGACAATTCATGCAGTGAAAGGTGGAAGATGAATATGACACGTGGGTCTAGTTTGTCAGTGAGAAAAATAAATTATTTAGTTTATGATTTTTTTATTCTTATGAGCAAAATAGACCAGGGTTTAAAATAAACCGGGAGTGACAAGTTCAGAGTGCCAATTTCAAGGATTAGAAGTTGAGGGTTCCATTTAGCTTTTGACTATGAATTCAAGGTTTGTTTTCAACTTTTTTCGTGTATATACTCCAATCATGAAGGGTCTCAGTTGCGCGACACGGTGGAATTCGATACCACCCCGGCCGGACGCCATAGAGGCCGCCTCGCCCGTTGGACTGAAGGTCAGGCTGGAGTACACCGAGGTCGGCGGCGTGCACGACACCGATATGGGCGAGGCTCTTGGCCGAGTTGAAGACCCCTAACATGAACAACTCGTCCATCGCCTCTTATGCTTCACGAGATCGCATGATATGTCCTTGTATATGACGGAGGTTGCGAGAGTATGTGTGTAGCAGAGTTGTTCTGTGGACGGGTGGGGATTGGTTTTATGTAAAAGACCGGACTCATCGTGTTCGACCGGGAGACCTGTCCGGTCCGATGTGCGTGCACACTTACAATTAAGAGTTCCGTTTGTTTGTTTGAGTCGGCGCACGGCAATTAAGTAGATAGATGCATAGTAGGACGAACGAAAAAACGTATTGTGACGGACGAATAGAATAGAGAAACGCTTGTGATTTTACTATTTGAAATGCTCGTGCGTTGCCATAGATTATAAATCAGATAGTTTATTTTCTAGGAATGATAGATACAAAATAGTCGATATTAAAAAAATTAAGCCGAGTGATTTGTGCATACAATCCGGGCACTACGGTTAGCCGTGAAAACACCGACACCATTTCGACCTCGATGCCGACTCCAGCCAGCCCAGGCGTACTCTCACGTCGCCTTCAACCTAGGCGTCACTATGTGAGCCTACTTATTTAATAATCGTTCATTTCTACGTCATTGCACATATTGTACTATAAGATTACCTAAGCAAGTAAAAAATAGGTTTTTTCTGTCCGAAAGTAAATAACTTGAATTGAATTTATTTAGATTCACATGTATCTACACATTAAAATATATTTAGATACTTTTGTGAACATACAGAACATGATTAAAAATAAACATAACAAAAATTATCTGCAAAATCTAAACATAACTGATGGTGTGAAATATTAGCAAAATTGTGTATATATAGAGCTCTCAGATCTAAATAATTCCTACATACTTCTCTCACTCAACACATGTAGAAAAATTGGAGTCTACATATTTTCTTTTTAAAAAGTCGAAGTCGAGTGACTCTCCTTTTCTATCTTCCCTTGTTCACTTTATGTGCCCAAAATCTTCACCGCGGTGCTCCATTTTGGCAGCCGCTCCCACTCCAAACTCACGACTGGGACTTGGTTTGGTGCTCTTCCACGCCCCTCCCTCCATAGCCTACCCACCGACCACCCCGGCGCATCTTCCAACGACCCACAACCGACCTCGACGCCGCGCTGTCGTGCGCTCATATGGCTGTCTCTAGCAAGCTCCGCCCCGATAGTCTCTGCTCGAGCCTGCTCCCATGGAGAGCAGACAGAGGATCTGAGTGCCCCTCCTGGCTCCGACCACCAACGTCGGCCCCTGACTCATCTACAGGGAGCACAACGCTGTGAGTGAATCTCGCTAACTCTTCCTGATTCGAGCTTGTTGTTTCTATAATCGCTAGAGGTTACGGAGCTGCATCTATCTTCTGTGGATTGAACTGAACTGCTATTCTTGCATTATCCTCGTAGAGTATCTTGAGCTCTTTGTAGTTGTGCGTTCGCTACTTATTCAGTATGCAGTCTATTTGTTTGAATTGTCCTCGTGAATGCAGCGACCGACTTGGACTAGATGGTCACCCTAACCGCAACACTACTTGGAAGAAGAACTAAAGTCATCAGTTACTAGTTTTCATGAGGTGATTTGGTATTCTTGGAACTGGATGTGGATTTAACTTGTTTCTCAAGAGTGTATCAATATTCATGTTAGCAGTTCATAAATTTTATTAAAACTTTACCTGAACTGTATAAACCTTTTGTTTTCCTTTTCTTTAACAAAAAAATGCAATAAAGCTTTGTTCAGGTAAGAAACAGTAATAACATTATCGTTGTTACATCATTAGAACAAGTCTATTGCTTCATTCATTGCAATAGAGGCCCGTCTGTGCTTGTCTGGTTCCAGTACGGCTGGACATCGATGCCCCTGCCTTGTTCAAAAAAAAAATCGATGCCCCTGCCTCCTTTAATTCGCGAGGCGCCGCCCCGGCCCTCCTCCACGACGTCCACCCGCTGTCAGGTGCCCGGTGTTCCGGCTGCTGGGTGCGACGCCGGCCCCCTCTGCCCCTTACCCTGTAGTACTTTCATCACTGCTGCAATATTTTGCAATGTCTGAGAAGTGAAATGGATGCTTTTGATAATTGAAATAGTGTATTGTCTGCTATAAACTGGTGGAATTCCAACACATAAGAAATGTACTTCCTCTAGCGCTCGCGCTGTGCAATTTTTGCCATGATCAGCTCTGGTTTGAGCTAATCCAAGCATGCTGCAATTCTTGCCATGATCAGCTCTGGTTTGAGCCAATCCAAAATAGATTGAATCAGCTATCGATTGATTTTTCTTAGAAAGGCCACCCCGTCAGCAGTGGCGGAGCCAGGAATTGAGACGAGCCGGGTCGAACATATAAGGTGTAAAAAAAAAATCTATGCAACAAAATAACTAGACCACAAAGATTCTTTTTAATTACAATTACCAATTACTACCTCTATTTGGGATTATTAGTCCTAATGGCCAAGTTGTAAATACCAAGACACTCCATAACTCACTCTAATTAATTTATGCATGCACCAATAGTTTTACATAAATGAGAGAAGTGAGAGGAAAAGAAGAACATGTATTGGACCAGAGAAACTAATAAATGAGACAACCCTTATAATCTCAAACAATATAAAAAAGCTCTCCGGACCTATAATCCCGAACAGAGGTAGTACATAATAAGACATAAAAATGACGTGTAATCTACTAACATGGACCGATGGCACTTGGATGCTCAATTGGGTTCACCGTATAATCTCAATAGTCCAAAAGATACCTACATCATATAAGAGCATCTCTAAGGAGGCTCTCCAAACACTCCCATCGGTCTGTTTCTGTTCGATCGAACAGCCCAGCTCAAATTTCTGCTGGACTCTCATGGACATTCAACTTGATAAGGGAAGAGTTAAAGTCATGGACCCATTAAAGAGACCCCTGGAATAGTTTAGTGACATGCAGGACATGCTCCAGAGGTAATTTTTGCGCTACAGCGGTCTCTTTCGTTGATTTCCTGAGATATCACGTAATAAATAACTCATTCATTTTCTTTACCAGGTAGGGTTTGGAACCAGTTCAAGAGTGCGGTTACGGGTGACTTTACTGAGAAGCTGACGTTTAAGCCGGTCTCGATAAGTAGTAGGCGCATATCTTTACTTCTAGTTTCAATACAATTATGATGCATAATTATTATTTTGATTGAATTCTATTTTCGTAAAGTGCGCGAGGCAGCCACAGGAGATGAATCTATGTGGATTCTACGTTTGCGAGTTCATTCGCACGTTTACCAGTGAGCTGAATGATTATAGAGTCGATGTAAGAAATACATTCATAACATTATTTTTATTACCGTCACTTTTTGTTATCATGATTGATATTCATATTGATCTCCTTTTCTTATATAGTTCGAGAAAATGCGGGATCAGCTCCTACCACAGCAACGCGTAGTAGCAATTGCTGAAGAACTGGCAGGATTCTTGATGAACGAGATGATAGATGACGCCGGAGAATTTAGTGTGAATAGGCGCCGATGATCCCCGACCGTGTAATTGAATAGACGGGCTCTAGTCCCGACAATTCTGATCTCCATGTGTAACTATCATGTATATATTTGTATGCTCGATCTTAAGAGAAGTTATCTTATGTATGCACGAACATGTACAGTATGTGGTAGCGTAGAAAACTATTTTGAAATGAAAAAAAGAATACAAATTAAATTCTCTGTCGCGGTAGAGAAAGTGCCTAAAATGCTGTCGCGGCAGAGAACCATTTGTCCCGGTTCGTATTGGGGGGCACGCAGCGCCCGCAGAGACAGCCACGTGGATGCCCATTGGTCCCGGCTGGTAAGAGGGCCGGGACTAATGGGTGGGCCTTTAGTCCCGCCCCTCTAGTCCCGGTTATCAGGACCGGGACTAAAGCCCCTTACGGGCCGGGACTGGAGGCCCGTTTTCCACTAGTGTTGGTTGTCACAGTTGTCATGCGGATCATGCGCACCAACCGTTGATCCTGTGTGATCCAACGAGGATCGTTGCACACGTCGTGCCCTTCATAGTACAACGTGAGACAGCAGGGACGTCTCCCTCAGCGAGACTTGTACAAGAAGGAACACGATGCTATCCATGGAAAAAGTCGTCGAGTGGTCATGTCACGTTTAATCTAGTCTACACAGGCTACTACTTCTACAACAACACATGCACGGGCAACAGGGTCATCAAGTGTATGGTTGTCGACGGGACACTACAATTTATTGCCACTTGAGTTTAATAAGACATATCCCATTTTTACGCAGCGCTCTCAATCTCACTTCCAACTGGGCCCTACCTGATGGCTCAGTGTTGATGTAGAGCTTGGTGGGAACCCTAAGAGGAAGGTATGATGAGCACATCAACAAGTTTCCCTCAGTTATGAAACCAAGGTTTAATCAAACCAGTAGGAGCAAGGAAACACCCCAAAGGTATTGCTAGCTGAGCCTTGGCAGGGCGCACTACCGGTGCAACTAGCAACGTGGAGACCTGCACAACACAACCATAGAACTCTGTCCCCAACTTGCGACGAGGTTGTCAATCTCACCGTTTTTTGCTGAAAACAAAGGATTAAACGTATCAAATGGAAAGAAGTAAAAGTTTGCAGAAAGTAAACACAAAGCAGTAAACAGTTTATAGATTGTATGTAAAAGAAAAGGATCGGGATCCATAGTTCACTAGAGGTGGCTCTCCTTAAGATAGATAAAATGCTGGGTGAACAAATTACAGCGGGGCAATTGACAAACATCGAGAAAGCAATACATGCATATACTAATCATCTTGACTCCTTTGGAACTTGATTGGGCATTACAACATTATACATAGACCGCCATCCAACTGCATCTATGACTAATAATCCACCTTCAGGTTATCATCCGTACCCCCTCTAGTATTAAGTTGCAAGCAACAGATGATTGCTTTACGAATTGCGTGTAAAGTAAACAATACGATTGTTTTATGAACAAAGGATTGTTGTTTTCTCCCTAGTAGCAACATCACATCTAGTACCTTAGAGATTTCTGTCACTTCCCCAGATTACCAGAGGCATGAACCCACTATCGAGCATAAATACTAACTCTTGGAGTTGCTAGCATCTACTTGGCCAAGATAGCTACTAACAACGGAAAGCATGCAAGATCACAAATAACAAAGACATGATAGAATCAATAATCAATCTGAAATAGCATCTCAATATCCATCGGATCCCTGCAAACACAACATGTATGCTTACAAATAGATGATCTTGATCATGAACGGAGCTCACAAGATCTGAACATGAAAGCACAAAGGAGGATAACCAGCCATCTAGCTACTACATGGATCCGTAGTCCAAGGATGAACTACTCACGCGTCACACCAGAGTCTTGCATGGTGATGAAGAAGGCCTCCAGGGTGAAGTCCCCTCTCCGGCAGGGTGCTGGGAAGAGCTTCAGATCCCTCCCGATCTAGGGATGGAGATGACGGCGGCTACAGACTCTTTCGTGGATTTTTGATCGGGTACTTAGGGTTTTTGTCCCGAGGGCATCTTATAGGTGGAAGGAGAGGCCGAGGGGGTTCCTGGGCTGGCCACACCACCCCATGGCGCAGGCCAAGCCTGGCCGTGCGGCCAGGTGGTGTGCCTGCCCTCTGGCCCTTCTCCGTCTCGTATTCTGGCATCTGACGACTTCCGGAAAAATAGGCACTTTGGCTTTTGTCCCGTCCAATTCCGAGAATATTCATTTTCTGACTTTCCTGGAACCAAAAACAGCAGAAAATAGGCAGCTGACACTGCGGCTCTTGTTAATAGGTTAGTCCAAGAAATCATATGAAAAGTACTCCAAAGTGTGGATAAAACACAAGAAAGTGGATAAAACCAAGCATGGAACATCAAAAATTATAGATACATTTGCAATGTATCAACATCCCCAAGCTTAACTCCTGCTCGTCCTCGAGTAGGTAAGTGATAAAAAGAAAGAATAATTTTTGAGGTGACATGCACCATCAAAAACTTGATCAAAGTATTTGTAAAACATTCAAAGCTGGGATTATAGTACTTCAATCATAACATGAAAGACAAAGTTCTAGCAATAAGACAAAGAAACTATGATGCAACATGAAAAGACACAAACAAAAGATTCATGAATAACAATACTTTGCAAGACGTTTGTTTGTTTCACATAAAGAAAACATAGCATAATAGTATTCAGCTTGTCCCTCATAGGGTAGCAAATATAAATGTATAGGACACCTTCAAAGTTCATAAGAGTGACTAGATACAAATAGTTTAAAACAAGCAATATCAAGTTATGCATCAATCAACTAGTCTTGGGACAATGCACATAGAACTAAGAATGGCCACTATGCTTTCAAAGTAGGTGCATAAAGGTAGAAGGTGGAGACTCAATATAATGGTGGAAGAAAGGCCTTCATAGAAGGAAGTAGGGATTCAAGTCTCATAAAGAGCTTCCAAAAATTATGGTACTTATAGCTTTCATCACTCATTGCCCCTATCATAAGCATCTTGAAGTGATTAAGGTTAAAGTGAACAAACTATGGTGTACATGCTTGACGAAGTATAAGTTAGGAATCTCATGTCCCTTGTATATGAGGGCCGCTCCTCATGCTACTCAAGTTTAGTCACCGGTAAGTTCTTGTCATCGTAAGTACGTGTGTATCATAGAGAACCGCCAACGGGGTACCCCTTGCCCGATGATACGGAAGAATCCCCATATGAAAATGAGAAGGCAAGCAGACAACAAGCATCTCAACATTATGGTTACGCTGTAGGTTTCCACCATGTCAGCATGGATTAGACCAGCGGCCCAGGCGTTTCTCTAACACATATACATAACTCCATGGACTTACAAGCTCCCCTTTCATTTCACACCGACGATATCCATATACAAAAGAGCATGATATCAACTATGTACAAGTACCAAGTGAAATGTTGAAAACGTTCCTCATGACAACATGGTTCTGCTAATCCCCAACAAATAAGTGCAAGCATATACAACATAGACGACACAATGGTTCAAGTTTATTAAGGGCAAGAAAAGTAAAGTGTGCCGTCAAGTTCGTGAGAGCTTTAATCACTAGTTTTCTCATAACAAGTTTAATTCGGAAGGTAAACAAAAGCATGAATATACATGGAATAGCATAAGCTAGTAGGTAGGTATGGTGGAATCTTTGAAATAACTTGGTTTAAGGAGTTGGATGCATGAGTGGACCTCATACTTGGTTGTGGAGGCTAGCAAAAGACTGGGAGCGACAAACTAAGAGAGCAATAATGGCCATAATCATGTAGAGCGACAAAACATCATTGATCAAAGCATAAAGTGATACTACAAGTTGAAAACTAAAGGATCATAAAGGCTATGGTGACTTGAGATAGTCATAACATGGTGTGAGCATGTGCCAAGTCAACCCAAATAAAGCATCAAAGGAGAATACCACTATACTATGCTTTAATATGCTAAAACAACGCATGGTTCATCCAAAGCACATTAAGAAATCTCAATTGTTTATAACAAGTCATGCTATAGCAAAGAATACTAAGCATAAAGCTAAAACAATATCAAGAATGGCATGACAGAGCATAGGCCACAGTCAAAAACGAGTTTTTTTACCACATAAGCATGAACTTTCCTACTCTTTTCCAAACCAAACCAAACTATTTGCAAACCAATGTATGAAAGAGGGGGTCCAACCAATTTATTCAGAAAACTAAGCAAACAAAAGCAAACGAAAAACCAAAACGAAAATGAAAAAGAAGACGCTCCAAGAACAACACAACTGTGCATGAAACAATAAAAATGAAGCGTTTGGAAGAAACCTAGGATTTTTATTGATGAAGAAGGGGATGCCTTGGGCATCCCCAAGCTTTGACGCTCGTACTTCTTGGATATTTATTCGGGTGACACGCGTGGCATCCCCAAGCTTGAGCTTTAGTCCATCCTTCATCTCATTACTCATTCCTTCCATACACCTGAAATTTTTCCCTCATACAAAACTTCACACAATCTTTATTAGCAACATTAGTGCACTCAAGATAAATAAGTATTAAGGTTCAGTTATAACACCAAATAAACTTCCATTAGAACACTAGCTACTGTAGCACTTCCCTCAAAAAGCTCAATTCCCCAAAAGAACTCAAAAAGGAACCAACAAGAAGCAAATGCAGAAAATGGCAGAAATCTGTCAAAACAGACCAGCAGGTAAAGACGATTTTTTCGAAGACCTTCTGTTGCTCAAATTAAAAAGTGTTGAACTAACGAAAGTTATATAACTACCTGGGGCAGAAGCAAAAAAATTCACGCCTCAAAAATACGTTCAGAGATTTTACACGAATTTTTACGGTGAAGCACCGAAATCTGTTTCGGCACAGCAACTTTCCCAATCATTACTTCTCTCTCATTAGAGGTTACTCTTGGCACAAAAAGCAAATAAAAAGGATAATGAGCAGTTATTACTGAAGTAATAACTTCCAAGACTCATCTAAAACTTTTGGGTTATCTCCCAATAAGTACTTTTCTTTAACGCCTTTAAGTTAGGCATAAGAAGCAAGAAAGAATCAAGTGTTCTCAAATGAAGAAGCATTAAGACCAAATTTTGTTTTCATAGGAGAAGAAAAAGAAATCTTCTCTATCTTCTTAGGGAAGTGTTCTATACCTTTCTTGAGTGGGAGTTGATATTTAATGGTGCCTTCTTTCATATCAATAATGGTACCAACAGTTCTAAGAAAAGGTCTTCCCAAAGTAACATGACAAGAAGCATTGCATTTAACATCCAAAACATAGAAATCAATGGGGACATAGGCATTGTTAACCATAATAAGAACATCATTAAGACTCCCCATGAGTTTCTTTTTAGCATTATCATCAAGTGGGACATTCAAATAACAATCTTCAAGTGGAGGCAAATCAAGCATATCATAAATCCTTCTAGGCATAATAGAAACACTACTATCAAGATCACATAAAGATTTGAAATCAAAGTCATTCACTTTCATATTAATGATGGGCTCCCAACCATCTTCTTGTTTTATAGGAATAGAAGCTTTATGTTTCATATTTTCTTCTTTAATCTTTATGAGAGCATCAGTAATGTGTTTTATAAAAGCCATGTTCATAGCACTAGCATTAGGACTTTTAGCAAGCTTTTGTAGGAACTTAATAACTTTAGAGATATTGCAACCATCAAGATCAAAATTAAATTTATCATATAGAGTAGTAGAACTATTACTAGCGTCAACACTAGTGGTGGTGATAGTAGAAACACTAATGTTTCTAGCAATTTCATCTTCTCTTTCCCACTTAGCATGTAATTCAGCTAATAGTCTAACATTTTCATCAATTTTTACCTGTATAGCATTAGTAGCTGCCAAGGGATTATCATTAGTTTCAGGTTTAGCAGCCATTTTATTAATCAATGAAGATTGAGCTTCAGATAGAGATGATATATTCCTTTCAGCATTAGAGAGTTTCAATTGTAAACTAGGAATTTCCCTATTTAGACTCTCAAGTTGATGGCTAATGTTCTTCAAGATGGTAGATTGTTCCTCCATAGTTTTAGTAAATAGTTTATTTTGCTCATATTGCATTTGCATGAAGTTTTTAGTGGATCTTTCAACTTCTAAAATTCTTCCTTCACTAGGTAATCCAGGTTTACCATTATAACCATAAGTATTATTAGGAGGGTAGGGCCTATAATTGTTATTACCATAAGTATTGTTGCCAAAATTATTATTTCTTATGAAGTTCACATCAACTTGCTCTTCTTGAGCAACCAAAGAGGCTAAAGGAACATTATTTGGATCAATATGGGCTTTCCCATTAACAAGCATAGACAGAATAATATCAATCTTATCACTCAAGGAGGAAGTTTCCTCAACAGAATTTACCTTCCTACCTTGTGGAGCTCTCTCACTATGCCATTCAGAATAATTAACCATCATATTGTCCAGAAGTTTTGTTGTAGCACCAAAAGTAATGGTCATAAAGGTACCTCCAGCAGCAGAATCCAATAGGTTCCTTGAAGAATAGTTTAATCCTGCATAAAAAGTTTGGATGATCATCCAAGCAGTCAGTCCATGAGTGGGACAATTCTTAACCAAAGATTTCATTCTTTCCCAAGCTTGAGCAACATGCTCATTATCAGATTGTTTAAACTTCATTATTTCACTTCTCATAGATATAATCTTAGCAGGAGGATATTATTTTCCAATAAAAGCATCTTTGCATTTAGACCAAGAATCAATACTATTCCTAGTTAAGGAATTCAACCATTCTTTAGCTTTTCCTCTCAAAGAGAAAGGAAACAATTTCAGCTTAATAATATCACCATCTACATCCCTATGCTTTTGCATCTCACAAAGTACAACAAAGTTATTTAGATGGGCAGCATCATCTTCATTACCAATACCAGAAATTTGTTCTCTCATAACAAGATTGAGCAAAGCAGGTTTTATCTCAAAGAAAGTATCTTTAGGCACAGGTGGAGCAATAGGTGTGCTCATAAAATCATTGTTGTTGGTGCTAGTGAAGTCACACAACATAGTGTTTTCAAGAGTAGTCATTTTTTGTGTTTTTGAATAAGAAAGCAAACTTGTAAAACTATTTTTTTGTGTTTTTGATAAAGAAACAAGCAAACTAAGCAAAAGGAAACTAAGCAAAACAAAAATAACAAAGTAGAGAGATTGGTTATGAGGGACTCCCCTTGTGAAGGTGTCCTTGACTCCCCGGCAACGGCGCCAGAAAAATGCTTGATGGCTCAGTGTTGATGTAGAGCTCGTTGGGAACCCCAAGAGGAAGGTATGATGAGCACAGCAGCAAGTTTCCCTCAGTTATGAAACCAAGGTTTAATCGAACCAGTAGGAGCAAGGAAACACCCCAAAGGTGTTGCTAGCTGAGCCTTGGCAGGGCGCACTACTAGTGCAAATAGCAACGTGGAGACCTGCACAACACAACCACAGAACTCTGTACCCAACTTGCGATGAGGTTGTCAATCTCACCGTGTTTTGCTGAAAACAAAGGATTAAACGTATCGAATGGAAGGAAGTAATAGTTTGCAGAAAGTAAACACAAAGCAGTAAACAGTTTATAGATTATATGTAAAATAAAAGGATCGGGATCCATAGTTCACTAGAGGTGGCTCTCCTTAAGATAGATAACATGCTGGGTGAACAAATTACAGCAGGGCAATTAACAAACATCGAGAAAGCAATACATGCATATACTAATCATCTTGACTCCTTCGGAACTTGATTGGGCATTACAACATTATACATAGACCGCCATCCAACTGCATCTATGACTAATAATCCACCTTCAGGTTATCATCCGAACCCCCTCCAGTATTAAGTTACAAGCAACAGATTATTGCTTTACAAATTGCGTGTAAAATAAACAATACGATTGTTCTATGAACAAAAGGATTGTTGTTTTCTCCCTAGTAGCAACATCACATCTAGTACCTTAGAGATTTCTGTCACTTCCCCAGATTACCAGAGGCATGAACCCACTATCGAGCATAAATACTAACTCTTGGAGTTGCTAGCATCTACTTGGCCAAGATAGATACTAACAAGGGAAAGCATGCAAGATCACAAATAACAAAGACATGATAGAATCAATAATCAATCTGAAATAGCATCTCAATATCCATCGGATCCCTGCAAACACAACATGTATGATTACAAATAGATGATCTTGATCATGAACGGAGCTCACAAGATCTAAACATGAAAGCACAAAGGAGGAGAACCAGCCATCTAGCTACTACATGGATCTGTAGTCCAAGGATGAACTACTCACACATCACACCGGAGGCTTGCATGGTAATGAAGAAGGCCTCCAGGTTGAATTCCCCTCTCCGGCAGGGTGCCGGGAAGAGCTTCAGATCCCTCCCGGTCTAGGGATGGACATGACGGCGGCTACAGACTCTTTCGTGGATTTTTGATCGGGTACTTAGGGTTTTTGTCCCGAGGGCATCTTATAGGCGAAAGGAGAGGCCGAGGGGGTGCCTAGGCTGGCCACACCACCCCCTGGCGCGGGCCAAGCCTGGCCACGCGGCCAGGTGGTGTGGCCGCCCTCTGGCCCTTCTCCGTCTCGTATTCTGGCATCTGATGACTTCTGGAAAAATAGGCACTTTGGCTTTTGTCCCGTCCAATTCCGAGAATATTCATTTTCTGACTTTCCTAGAACCAAAAACAGCAGAAAACAAGCAGCTGGCACTGTGGCTCTTGTTAATAGGTTAGTCCAAGAAATCATATGAAAAGTACTCCAAAGTGTGGACAAAACACAAGAAAGTGGATAAAACCAAGCATGGAACATCAAAAATTATAGATACATTTGCAATGTATCACTACCGCAAGTAACTTCCATGAGTCAAGGGGCCCCCTCAAGTAGATCTAACGTTGCTAGAAATTGGTTCCACGCCACTTGCATGCAGTGGAATAGAGGTCTGCCATGAGCGTGTTTTCAACGCAGTTCTAAAGTGGAGATCATGGTTGTTTCAAAAAAAAGGGAATACAAAAAAAGGTGGAGATCATGGTAGCCCCATCCCCTCGCCCACCACACGTGTCCACTCGAGGACTACGGAGGGTCCAGTGTTTATAAACCCGCTTGGACTTCTTTTTCCATGAGCTCGTGTCATTTTCCCCAATCTGTTTAGTCCCCAAACCCCAATCTGCACCTACCGCACGCGCCGAAGCTCCTTCGCTTGCACCACCTCCTTCCCTAGGTGCTCCATGAAGCGTACACGTGGAGATGAGCCGGAGGTGAAGCTAGTTGAAGGCGCAACAGCAAATGGCTCGGTCGTCGCCAAGAAGGCAGAGGCATCTTCTTCGAGCACGAACGCCGCTCGTCGCTGCACCGTTGAGGGCTCGAGCTCATCCGTCTAGCCAGTAGCCGTTGCCACTGAGCAGCAGGTGGCCGACAACGTCGTGCTGCCAGCGGCAAATCTGGATGGGGGCAGGCGGCAGGCGGAGGCAATCCGGTGCTCTACATCAATGACCCCATCGCCGTCCAAGAAATCTTCGACGCAATCGTGCAGAATGATGAGTTCGAGGAGGAGGTCCCTGATGAGGAGTCTGAGGTACTACATTGCTAGCTTCTCTAGTCGCAGCCACATATTTCACTATTCATACATATGATTTGCTCAATCATGTATAGATTATTTTGCTCTTGAAGTAGGGTAGTATATATATAGTTCGAACGGTCGATTGATGCATCTGCCATCTAGTCACAAAACCCCAATTCGTCTAGTCACAAAATCCCAATCTGCTCATCTGCCATCTAGTTGAGTTTGCTAGTTGAGTGTTGATTTCAACACAACATGCCTATAACATTACATTTCTATTCCTTACAGAGCCCAATGATTCAATTTTCCCCAAAATAGTGCAAGGGCATCTGATGGTGTCGTTTTCTTAGGGATGGTTAGTGAGCCTGAGGAAGCAATGTACATAAACAATATAGGTTGTGTTGTTGGTATTTTGGTTCTCCAACTCCATCTCTGAAAAAATGAGGCCCTTAATTTATTCTCATATGGAACCTATATATATAATGTTTGTATTGTTTCTGATCTTTGAATGAGTGGTGTGATGCATATGTATATCCCGGAGATAGGGTTAGGGTGGTGGTGCTTGCGGGCCGCCCGGACTTAGGGTTAGGGCATCACTAGAATTTTGCTATTGTTTAGTAATATTGTAGCAAATTGCGTGTTCATATTATTGTTTAGTGTTATTTTATGCAGCAATATTGAATGAAAAATGTTATTGTGTGCATTTTGTAGAAAACTATGGATCCAATCCAGAGAGACCTAGCACAGGAAGAAATTCTCGAGGATATGATCAACGACACCCCCCATGTTGATCCACCCGAATCTCCATCGATTTATCTAAACCCCTCCGGTGAGGGAGAGGAGGTCGACCGAAATGATCAAGGAGAAGTCGACGGCTCCGGTGGTGGAGAAGCCGACAGCTCCGGTGGTGGAGAAACCGACGGCTCCGGTGGTGGAGAAGCCCATGGCGAGGTATATATATGAAGTCTGGTGATCAGTAGGTGCATTAACTGAGTTGTATATATATATAAATCGACGAATGTTTCTTCT
The DNA here is from genome assembly GCA_916181665.1 of Avena sativa. Taxonomy (NCBI): domain Eukaryota; kingdom Viridiplantae; phylum Streptophyta; class Magnoliopsida; order Poales; family Poaceae; genus Avena; species Avena sativa. The sequence continues at coordinate 186,064,140 of OV702287.1, read as the reverse complement.
CTTAGGCCTCCACATCGAGCAAAAAATATTCCAAACGAGGCCCGGCCAAAAAGTTGGACGCATCTACGCGTTATACAATTACGCGGGTATCACCACAGGGTGAACCGGTGGAACCCGAAAAGGCTAAAACTGTATTTAAACAACAATGCGGAGTTATGGTTAGGGATCACATCCCGATCACCGTTCGAGAGTGGAATAAGACCAAAGGGGCGAAAGAGGGTGAGTATGTCTCCGACAGGTGCAAAGAGGGTCTTTGGAATGACCTCATGACACATTTCACCCTGCCAGAATGTGAGGATGATGCCGACACAACTGCATTGAGGAAGAAAGTCAAGCAGTGGACTCTTACGAAGATGGCCGAACTATTCAAGAACTGGAAGAAAGCATTATGGCAAAAGTATCAGAAGACGAAGAAGACTCCTAAATTTGAATGCTATCTAACGAAGCAGCAGGCTCACTGGGATGCATTTGTGAAGTACAAGGAGTCACAACCTGCTATGTAAATGTCAGAAAAAAACAAGAAAAATGCCGCGATGAAGAAATATCACCATCACATGGGGCCAGGGGGCTACGCGGCCGCCATGCCAAAGTGGGATGCTAAAGAGAATGAGATGCTTGCTAAAGGGATCACTCCAGAACCAATACGCGAAGAATGGGATCTGAGGGCAAGGAATTGGTTCCTTGGGCATGGGAGTGAGTATGACGAAAGTACAGGGGACCTTATTTGCAGTGACGGGATTAGGATACCCCGGGATACATGGCAGAAAGTGGTGAAGGAGATTAAAGAGGGGACAACAAAGTTCCGTCCCGATAGAGAGAAAGACTTGCTGACAAAGGTCCTCGGAAATGACGAACGCGGAGGACGTGTACGAGGCCATGGCCCTAGTTATACGTGGGAGATGGGGTTTCCCAAAGACAGAGATACTTATAGGAGCCGAGAGAGAGCAAAGAGGCGACGGCAGGAGGAGGAGGGAGACAAGTTCACCGAGTTGATAGGAACACTTCGAATGCATCAGCAACAGATTGACGAACTTCGAGGAGCAGCGTGCCTGCAAGATCCTGTACTCAATATTACCGCCGTCCCATCTCAGCGGAAAAGCAGCGTGGCTGAATCGGAGGTCCCTTCTGACGATGCACGTATGGTAGATGGCGGTCCCGGCTACCCCGTGGATGGAATCAAGGAGCAGGCATCTTGTGAGCTCCATCAGAAGGTGAAGAACCTATCCATCAAGGTGGCGGTCGGATGTGCTTTACCTTGTCCACCTGGCGCACGCTGGCATGGCCGTGAGATTCCAGCTGGCTATGCTAAAGTTGGTGTGGATGAAATCGCAATGGGGTGGGACTCAATGGAGCTTGACATCCCTGGACCTGAAGGTGAAAGGACACTCAGAGAAGTACTGGGTGGTATCATTCTATGGGACAAGGACAACATCAAGCTTCCAGGTTGGACGCCAAAGCCAACACCGCCTCCGAGTGGTCGCATGTCACCTTCACCTCCATCACCTCCAAGAAGCCCACCCCATGACTACGACCACCACAGCCCGAGTCCATCTCGATCTCCGCCGCAGCCTCCGATTAGTACTAAACGACGCAGGAGCCCAAAATGACAAATGTCGCCCCTCCCAAGAGTACCTCATAAGAATCTTTCTATTAGACCTTACGATCGTACTGACAAGGAAACCGACATGATCGTAAAGGCCGAATGTGTTGCGCAGCTTCAAAATAAGAAACCCGAGCCCGCCCCGGTATACACCGAGAAGCAAAAAGCGTATGCACTTTCTTTTCTGAACACAAAATCGCAATATGACTTGCACCATAAGCCAGATGACTATCGACGCACACTTCAGAAGGAAGTGAAGAAGAGCAAATAAAGTAGAAGTGCAAGCGGGAGCAAATCATCAAGTAAAAGTGCAACCGGGAAAAGAAAGGACGTCCCCCAGCTCGAGGAACAGGCCAAAAAATCGACCCCACCCCTCAAGGTGGTATCCTATGACACTCCTCAGCAGGATATGGAAGAAGCTAAGAAGCTTGCGGCCGCTATGAATGTGACTGTTGAGGAATTGCTAGGTTCCCAGGACGACAAGTTACCCAAGGCTTAGGTAGTCCCTACATATGTCCCAGGGAAGCCTTTGGTCAGCTTTGAGCAGTTCCAACAACTGCCAACACAAATGCGGAGTTTACATAAATGGTACTTGAATGCCGTAAAGGAGGAGAGAATAATGATCGTGGCGAAAGTCCCACATGACTACTACTTCCGAGAAGAAGAGGTCCATGTTGAGTTTCCAGAACACTTCCAGTTATACACTTTCGACGCCATCGACAAAAGTCTCATTAGTTGCTATTGTCTGTAAGTTGTTGAATTCATTGTCTATATATAAGCTGTTCATTTTTTTTAGTTGTTCAGTTCATTGCATGTAATTATCCTAATTATATCCTTTTGTACTCTATTATTATGCAGAATGAAGATCATGGAATGTAAAAGAAGGCCAATCTTCAGTGTTGGGTTCATTGACCCAGATAAAATACATTGTCGGACGCTAAAGGAAAAACCCGAGGAAACACAGGAAAACCTTCTAAGGTTTCTAACAGAGCAAAATTTCTGTGACCACATACTGTTTCCTTACAATTTCGCGTGAGTGTCTTACTCTATTGTACATATTCTCTTTTGCTTACTCGATGTTAAGTGTAATTGATGAGTTACTGATGTATATATAAACGTGTACAGTTTGCACTGGATTCTCATGGACATTCAACTTGATAAGGGAAGAGTTAAAGTCATGGACCCATTAAAGAGACCCCTAGAACAGTTTAGTGACATGCAGGACATGCTCCAGAGGTAATTTTTGCGCTACAGCGGTCTCTTTCGTTGATTTCCTGAGATATCATGTAATAAATAACTCATTCATTTTCTTTACCGGGTAGGGTTTGGAACCAATTCAAGAGTGCGGTTACGGGTGACTTTACTAAGAAGCTGACGTTTAAGCCGGTCTCGGTAAGTAGTAGACGCATCTCTTTACTTCTAGTTTCAATACAATTATGATGCATGATTATTATTTTGATTGAATTCTATTCTCGTAAAGTGCGCGAGGCAGCCACAGGGGACGAATCTATGTGGATTCTACGTTTGCGAGTTCATTCGCATGTTTACCAGTGAGCTGAATGATTATAGAGTCGATGTAAGCAATACATTCATAACATTATTTTTATTACCGTCACTTTTTGTTATCATGTTTGATATTCATATTGATCTCCTTTTCTTATATAGTTCGAGAAAATGCGGGATCAGCTCCTACCACAGCAACGCGTAGTAGCAATTGCTGAAGAACTGGCAGGATTCTTGATGAACGAGATGATAGATGACGCCGGAGAATTTAGTGTGAATAGGCGTCGATGATCCCCGACCGTGTAATTAAATAGACGGGCTCTAGTCCTTATAATTGTGATCTCCATGTGTAACTATCATGTATATATTTGTATGCTCGATCTTAAGAGAAGTTATCTTATGTATACACGAACATGTACGGTATGTGGTAGCGTAGAAAACTATTTTCAAATGAAAAAAAGAATACAAATTAAATTCTCTGCCGCGGCAGAGAAAGTGCCTAAAATGCTGCCGCGGCAGAGAACCATTTGTCCCGGTTCGTAAATACGAACCGGAACTAATGGGGGGCACGCAGCGCCCGCAGAGACAACCACGTGGATGCCTATTGGTCCTAACTGGTAAGAGGGCCGGGACTAATGGGTGAGCCTTTAGTCCCGCCCCTCCAGTCCCGGTTACTAGGACCGGGACTAAAGCCCCTTACGGGCCGGGACTGGAGGCCCGTTTTCCACTAGTGCATTGACATAAGCTATGAATTATATTTGTAAAGTAGTGCAAAATATGGCATGGTGCAAATGTCAATTTTGTTAAGCTCTCGCTACTTTTCATGCACTCAAAGGTGTAAGTTGCCAATAATATATCACAAAACTAACTGGATGCCAAACCGTTGTTTGAGAACTCACTATACTATCCCTTGTTCTACCTATACTATCACAAAGTAAATGTTGTTATCTTTCATTTCCATTAACATACACAAATAAATCCTAACTTCACATATTTCAATGTTGCTGGCTACTCCCTCCGTTCAGAAATATAAGACATTTTAAATTTGGGAAACAAATGTATCTAGATAACTTTTAGTGTATAGGTTCACTCTAAATCTATTCACAAAAATTGTCTAGATACATTCGTTTCACAAAGCTAAAACGTCTTATACTTCTATACAAAGGGAGTATTAAGAATAAGCAAATGCTCTGGGAATGAATATGCATCAAAGTTAAGAAAAAAATTGCATAAGAACTCACCTTTAGGAGAAGAGGTACAACTTGATAGGTTCTCTTCCAATACCTCTGATTTCATTTCAACCTGCAAATTTTGCATCAGTGCTTGAAACAAAGCATCATAGATTTTGGATAGGGGGACTCACAAATTAGATGGTCATATTTTTATTAAGAGATCATCCGACGTTTATTTCACATGAAGTGGGTAGAGTGCAAATTATTCTAACGATGGATATCCTCATATAGCTCGTAAACATTTTCTTGCATATTCCTTACGAAACTTGAGTCGCTTTATAATCATATTTCCTGCAAGTAATCGTAATAATTTCTGCTAGGAGCGAGAGCTCTAGAACTGGCTACCCAAGAATAGTTGTGTGTACAACCTGCTTTTCTACTCATATCTTGAATTTTCGTAATATAAGGCAGTGTTTCGTTACAAGAAAATAGTAATCCACCAACACAGAATAGTCTCTAAGAGAAAGATGGCTCCCTGGCACATAATGTTGTGCTCTGGTATATAAAGTGGATATGTCTAAAGTTTTTCCTATGTTAAATGGAAAATAAAAACGTCAAATGCTTGATAGAAAGGAATACTTTTTTGATTCTCGGATGCGGATGTATAGCTTGAATAATACAGTGGCAAAAAGCAAGTTGATATAATCATTTAAAATGTAAAATAGTCTTGGAAAAATAAATCGCCTCCTAGCCATCATGATTAACTTCTAATGCATTCGTGGGTCTAAAATGTCCTTTAACTTCACCAAATTCCTTTGCAAAACCTAGAAGAAATAACAAAGTGTTTCTCCTGGTCAGGTCAATATATAATGTATATACATGACGTAAGTTTAAAAGAATTAAAGAGACACTGTTCACCATATTAAAGAACTAAGTCTTATCATACGAAATTGTCTACCGCATAACCATTTTTTCCTTTAATCAAGGAATGATTTACAATCTTGTTCGTGATAAAAATAACTATCAAAGCCGAAGGCATTAGAAATCAAGATTTGAACAATGATAACAGTACACGTGGGAAAAAACTGACATGGAAGACCAGAGCATGTACATATAAAGTGTATCCAACTTCAAAAAATAAATCAGAAGCAACAATAAAAATATAACATATTTCAGAAAGTGAACTCCTGTCCTGCAGTATCCAATTGATATACCATTCATTGATGGTGCTCAAAATATACTACCCAGCCACTATACCAGTATACCTATTTCATATTCAAGGGAACAATCAAAAGCATGGCTACACATACACAATATAGATCGTGAGTTGACAGAGTGACAAGTAACGTGTATATAGGTATGTTTCTTACTTGCCTGAACACCAAGATTATCGGAAAATCCAGACAGAATACGATTGGCTTATGCTAAGACGGATGATTGTACGTGCTTTGCACCTAGGATGCACCGCCACTGAAGCAAGTGAGGAATCGATTGCTGGAAGACGGTGATGTGAATGGCACCGACAAACTGGTTGCTAGGAGAACAATTGGAGCCGAGCGGCGGCAATGAGGATCCCCGATCTGTGCAGCGGAATACCTTGTCTGGCCAGAGCAGCGGCGGCCTGGAGGTGACCGACCGTGAAGGCAGGACCGAAGGCGGCAAAGAGAAGGACATCAGATGGAGGCTCGGTTGTGGAAGATGGCGGTGTCAGCGACGACATAAGTGGTGGGAGTTCGTCGGTCGTGAAGAGGGTGACTCCACTATTCCATGACTTTTCGTTGCCGTGTTCCTTTCATCAGATCGATGACCCTCGCTCTTGAAGCCAAGCCAGGGTGATTCATCGGATGGGCTAACTACAGAAAATAAATATCCTAGTTAACCACGCATCATCCCAATTAACCACGCGTCACTATAGTACATTTGCAGAGTAGCACCCATTTAATAACAGTCGGGCAGAACACGCGCAGCGATGCACAACGGTGCCGTAAAAAAGATCCAGATGTGCGTTTGGGATGACGGAAAGATCCAGGACGCCGAGTCAAGCGATTAGACAGTTTAAAACGTCAAATCGTTGTGTAGGCTCCTAACTAGGTCAGTTTTACTGTTCTTAATAGTGTATATAGGAAAAAGTTTAAAACATACCTTTAATTCGTAGGCAAAAGTAATCGAACTCCAGACTCTCAATCCCTGAAATCGGCACTTTGATTTTGCCAATCCCGGTCTATTTTAAATCCTGGGTCTATTTGGCACACCGGGAAAGTAACAATCCCAGCCGAGATAGGTTTCTAGTCTCACTGACAACGTGGGCCTACCTGTCATATCCATCTTCTTGTATCTTTGAAATTCCCCAACGAAATCAAGGGGCAATCTTGACCCCAACGCAACCCAGATGCCCTTGGTCGCTGCCCCCTTGGCTCCTCGTGTGCGCCACTGAAGCTCCTATTGGGCGCCTCCACCTTTAGGCCCCATGCGAGCGTTCTCGGCCTCCTATTGCCATGCTTGCCTACTTTCTCCGTCATGAAAGATGTGCCAGGCTCCGGCGTGTCGAGTCCGAGCGTGGTCGGGCTGATGACGGAGGCGGGAGATTTGGAGGGCCATGAAGTGGAGTTTGGGAGGACTAGGCCACGCGGTGCCGGAGTGCTGGGCAGCGGTACGCGCCAGCCATGGCGTTCGCTGGCTCGACTGGGCGCGGGCGAGGCCAAGACCGGCACGGCCGATGACGGCGCATCCTCCTCTGCCCGTTCCTTTCCCCAAATCGTTTTGCTTCATTATCAGTGGAATACAACGCGATTTGGAGATTCTTCTTGCAGCCTACTTTTTTTGCATTTGTGGTAGGTTGGATCTGTCGGTTTGCACATCAATTTTCTGTAGGTATATCCAGCAGTGGTACGCGTTGTTCACCAAGACTTCATCTAAAGTATCAGATAAAGGGACAATTCATGCAGTGAAAGGTGGAAGATGAATATGACACGTGGGTCTAGTTTGTCAGTGAGAAAAATAAATTATTTAGTTTATAATTTTTTTATTCTTATGAGCAAAATAGACCAGGGTTTAAAATAAACCGGGAGTGACAAGTTCAGAGTGCCAATTTTAAGGATTAGAAGTTGAGGGTTCCATTTAGCTTTTGACTATGAATTCAAGGTTTGTTTTCAACTTTTTCCGTGTATATACTCCAATCATGAAGGGTCTCAGTTGCGCGACACGGTGGAATTCGATACCACCCCGGCCGGACGCCATAGAGGCCGCCTCGCCCGTTGGACTGAAGGTCAGGCTGGAGTACACCGAGGTCGGCGGCGTGCACGACACCGATATGGGCGAGGCTCTTGGCCGAGTTGAAGACCCCTAACATGAACAACTCGTCCATCGCCTCTTATGCTTCACGAGATCGCATGATATGTCCTTGTATATGACGGAGGTTGCGAGAGTATGTGTGTAGCAGAGTTGTTCTGTGGACGGGTGGGGATTGGTTTTATGTAAAAGACCGGACTCATCGTGTTCGACCGGGAGACCTGTCCGGTCCGATGTGCGTGCACACTTACAATTAAGAGTTCCGTTTGTTTGTTTGAGTCGGCGCACGGCAATTAAGTAGATAGATGCATAGTAGGACGAACGAAAAAACGTATTGTGACGGACGAATAGAATAGAGAAACGCTTGTGATTTTACTATTTGAAATGCTCGTGCGTTGCTATAGATTATAAATCAGATAGTTTATTTTCTAGGAATGATAGATACAAAATAGTCGATATTAAAAAAATCAAGCCGAGTGATTTGTGCATACAATCCGGGCACTACGGTTAGCCGTGAAAACACCGACACCATTTCGACCTCGATGCCGACTCCAGCCAGCCCAGGCGTACTCTCACGTCGCCTTCAACCTAGGCGTCACTATGTGAGCCTACTTATTTAATAATCGTGCATTTCTACGTCATTGCACATATTGTACTATAAGATTACCTAAGCAAGTAAAAAATAGGTTTTTTCTGTCCGCAAGTAAATAACTTGAATTGAATTTATTTAGATTCACATGTATCTACACATTAAAATATATTTAGATACTTTTGTGAACATACAGAACATGATTAAAAATAAACATAACAAAAATTATCTGCAAAATCTAAACATAACTGATGGTGTGAAATATTAGCAAAATTGTGTATATATAGAGCTCTCAGATCTAAATAATTCCTACATACTTCTCTCACTCAACACATGTAGAAAAATTGGAGTCTACATATTTTCTTTTTAAAAAGTCGAAGTCGAGTGACTCTCCTTTTCTATCTTCCCTTGTTCACTTTATGTGCCCAAAATCTTCACCGCGGTGCTCCATTTTGGCAGCCGCTCCCACTCCAAACTCACGACTGGGACTTGGTTTGGTGCTCTTCCACGCCCCTCCCTCCATAGCCTACCCACCGACCACCCCGGCGCATCTTCCAACGACCCACAACCGACCTCGACGCCGCGCTGTCGTGCGCTCATATGGCTGTCTCTAGCAAGCTCCGCCCCGATAGTCTCTGCTCGAGCCTGCTCCCATGGAGAGCAGACAGAGGATCTGAGTGCCCCTCCTGGCTCCGACCACCAACGTCGGCCCCTGACTCATCTACAGGGAGCACAACGCTGTGAGTGAATCTCGCTAACTCTTCCTGATTCGAGCTTGTTGTTTCTATAATCGCTAGAGGTTACGGAGCTGCATCTATCTTCTGTGGATTGAACTGAACTGCTATTCTTGCATTATCCTCGTAGAGTATCTTGAGCTCTTTGTAGTTGTGCGTTCGCTACTTATTCAGTATGCAGTCTATTTGTTTGAATTGTCCTCGTGAATGCAGCGACCGACTTGGACTAGATGGTCACCCTAACCGCAACACTACTTGGAAGAAGAACTAAAGTCATCAGTTACTAGTTTTCATGAGGTGATTTGGTATTCTTGGAACTGGATGTGGATTTAACTTGTTTCTCAAGAGTGTATCAATATTCATGTTAGCAGTTCATAAATTTTATTAAAACTTTACCTGAACTGTATAAACCTTTTGTTTTCCTTTTCTTTAACAAAAAAATGCAATAAAGCTTTGTTCAGGTAAGAAACAGTAATAACATTATCGTTGTTACATCATTAGAACAAGTCTATTGCTTCATTCATTGCAATAGAGGCCCGTCTGTGCTTGTCTGGTTCCAGTACGGCTGGACATCGATGCCCCTGCCTTGTTCAAAAAAAAAATCGATGCCCCTGCCTCCTTTAATTCGCGAGGCGCCGCCCCGGCCCTCCTCCACGACGTCCACCCGCTGTCAGGTGCCCGGTGTTCCGGCTGCTGGGTGCGACGCCGGCCCCCTCTGCCCCTTACCCTGTAGTACTTTCATCACTGCTGCAATATTTTGCAATGTCTGAGAAGTGAAATGGATGCTTTTGATAATTGAAATAGTGTATTGTCTGCTATAAACTGGTGGAATTCCAACACATAAGAAATGTACTTCCTCTAGCGCTCGCGCTGTGCAATTTTTGCCATGATCAGCTCTGGTTTGAGCTAATCCAAGCATGCTGCAATTCTTGCCATGATCAGCTCTGGTTTGAGCCAATCCAAAATAGATTGAATCAGCTATCGATTGATTTTTCTTAGAAAGGCCACCCCGTCAGCAGTGGCGGAGCCAGGAATTGAGACGAGCCGGGTCGAACATATAAGGTGTAAAAAAAAAATCTATGCAACAAAATAACTAGACCACAAAGATTCTTTTTAATTACAATTACCAATTACTACCTCTATTTGGGATTATTAGTCCTAATGGTCAAGTTGTAAATACCAAGACACTCCATAACTCACTCTAATTAATTTATGCATGCACCAATAGTTTTACATAAATGAGAGAAGTGAGAGGAAAAGAAGAACATGTATTGGACCAGAGAAACTAATAAATGAGACAACCCTTATAATCTCAAACAATATAAAAAAGCTCTCCGGACCTATAATCCCGAAAAGAGGTAGTACATAATAAGACATAAAAATGACGTGTAATCTACTAACATGGACCGATGGCACTTGGATGCTCAATTGGGTTCACCGTATAATCTCAATAGTCCAAAAGATACCTACATCATATAAGAGCATCTCTAAGGAGGCTCTCCAAACACTCCCATCGGTCTGTTTCTGTTCGATCGAACAGCCCAGCTCAAATTTCTGCTGGACTCTCATGGACATTCAACTTGATAAGGGAAGAGTTAAAGTCATGGACCCATTAAAGAGACCCCTGGAATAGTTTAGTGACATGCAGGACATGCTCCAGAGGTAATTTTTGCGCTACAGCGGTCTCTTTCGTTGATTTCCTGAGATATCACGTAATAAATAACTCATTCATTTTCTTTACCAGGTAGGGTTTGGAACCAGTTCAAGAGTGCGGTTACGGGTGACTTTACTGAGAAGCTGACGTTTAAGCCGGTCTCGATAAGTAGTAGGCGCATATCTTTACTTCTAGTTTCAATACAATTATGATGCATAATTATTATTTTGATTGAATTCTATTTTCGTAAAGTGCGCGAGGCAGCCACAGGAGATGAATCTATGTGGATTCTACGTTTGCGAGTTCATTCGCACGTTTACCAGTGAGCTGAATGATTATAGAGTCGATGTAAGAAATACATTCATAACATTATTTTTATTACCGTCACTTTTTGTTATCATGATTGATATTCATATTGATCTCCTTTTCTTATATAGTTCGAGAAAATGCGGGATCAGCTCCTACCACAGCAACGCGTAGTAGCAATTGCTGAAGAACTGGCAGGATTCTTGATGAACGAGATGATAGATGACGCCGGAGAATTTAGTGTGAATAGGCGCCGATGATCCCCGACCGTGTAATTGAATAGACGGGCTCTAGTCCCGACAATTCTGATCTCCATGTGTAACTATCATGTATATATTTGTATGCTCGATCTTAAGAGAAGTTATCTTATGTATGCACGAACATGTACAGTATGTGGTAGCGTAGAAAACTATTTTGAAATGAAAAAAAGAATACAAATTAAATTCTCTGTCGCGGTAGAGAAAGTGCCTAAAATGCTGTCGCGGCAGAGAACCATTTGTCCCGGTTCGTATTGGGGGGCACGCAGCGCCCGCAGAGACAGCCACGTGGATGCCCATTGGTCCCGGCTGGTAAGAGGGCCGGGACTAATGGGTGGGCCTTTAGTCCCGCCCCTCTAGTCCCGGTTATCAGGACCGGGACTAAAGCCCCTTACGGGCCGGGACTGGAGGCCCGTTTTCCACTAGTGTTGGTTGTCACAGTTGTCATGCGGATCATGCGCACCAACCGTTGATCCTGTGTGATCCAACGAGGATCGTTGCACACGTCGTGCCCTTCATAGTACAACGTGAGACAGCAGGGATGTCTCCCTCAGCGAGACTTGTACAAGAAGGAACACGATGCTATCCATGGAAAAAGTCGTCGAGTGGTCATGTCACGTTTAATCTAGTCTACACAGGCTACTACTTCTACAACAACACATGCACGGGCAACAGGGTCATCAAGTGTATGGTTGTCGACGGGACACTACAATTTATTGCCACTTGAGTTTAATAAGACATATCCCATTTTTACGCAGCGCTCTCAATCTCACTTCCAACTGGGCCCTACCTGATGGCTCAGTGTTGATGTAGAGCTTGGTGGGAACCCTAAGAGGAAGGTATGATGAGCACATCAACAAGTTTCCCTCAGTTATGAAACCAAGGTTTAATCAAACCAGTAGGAGCAAGGAAACACCCCAAAGGTGTTGCTAGCTGAGCCTTGGCAGGGCGCACTACCGGTGCAACTAGCAACGTGGAGACCTGCACAACACAACCATAGAACTCTGTCCCCAACTTGCGACGAGGTTGTCAATCTCACCGTTTTTTGCTGAAAACAAAGGATTAAACGTATCAAATGGAAAGAAGTAAAAGTTTGCAGAAAGTAAACACAAAGCAGTAAACAGTTTATAGATTGTATGTAAAAGAAAAGGATCGGGATCCATAGTTCACTAGAGGTGGCTCTCCTTAAGATAGATAAAATGCTGGGTGAACAAATTACAGCGGGGCAATTGACAAACATCGAGAAAGCAATACATGCATATACTAATCATCTTGACTCCTTTGGAACTTGATTGGGCATTACAACATTATACATAGACCGCCATCCAACTGCATCTATGACTAATAATCCACCTTCAGGTTATCATCCGTACCCCCTCTAGTATTAAGTTGCAAGCAACAGATGATTGCTTTACGAATTGCGTGTAAAGTAAACAATACGATTGTTTTATGAACAAAGGATTGTTGTTTTCTCCCTAGTAGCAACATCACATCTAGTACCTTAGAGATTTCTGTCACTTCCCCAGATTACCAGAGGCATGAACCCACTATCGAGCATAAATACTAACTCTTGGAGTTGCTAGCATCTACTTGGCCAAGATAGCTACTAACAACGGAAAGCATGCAAGATCACAAATAACAAAGACATGATAGAATCAATAATCAATCTGAAATAGCATCTCAATATCCATCGGATCCCTGCAAACACAACATGTATGCTTACAAATAGATGATCTTGATCATGAACGGAGCTCACAAGATCTGAACATGAAAGCACAAAGGAGGATAACCAGCCATCTAGCTACTACATGGATCCGTAGTCCAAGGATGAACTACTCACGCGTCACACCAGAGTCTTGCATGGTGATGAAGAAGGCCTCCAGGGTGAAGTCCCCTCTCCGGCAGGGTGCTGGGAAGAGCTTCAGATCCCTCCCGATCTAGGGATGGAGATGACGGCGGCTACAGACTCTTTCGTGGATTTTTGATCGGGTACTTAGGGTTTTTGTCCCGAGGGCATCTTATAGGTGGAAGGAGAGGCCGAGGGGGTTCCTGGGCTGGCCACACCACCCCATGGCGCAGGCCAAGCCTGGCCGTGCGGCCAGGTGGTGTGCCTGCCCTCTGGCCCTTCTCCGTCTCGTATTCTGGCATCTGACGACTTCCGGAAAAATAGGCACTTTGGCTTTTGTCCCGTCCAATTCCGATAATATTCATTTTCTGACTTTCCTGGAACCAAAAACAGCAGAAAATAGGCAGCTGACACTGCGGCTCTTGTTAATAGGTTAGTCCAAGAAATCATATGAAAAGTACTCCAAAGTGTGGATAAAACACAAGAAAGTGGATAAAACCAAGCATGGAACATCAAAAATTATAGATACATTTGCAATGTATCAACATCCCCAAGCTTAACTCCTGCTCGTCCTCGAGTAGGTAAGTGATAAAAAGAAAGAATAATTTTTGAGGTGACATGCACCATCAAAAACTTGATCAAAGTATTTGTAAAACATTCAAAGCTGGGATTATAGTACTTCAATCATAACATGAAAGACAAAGTTCTAGCAATAAGACAAAGAAACTATGATGCAACATGAAAAGACACAAACAAAAGATTCATGAATAACAATACTTTGCAAGACGTTTGTTTGTTTCACATAAAGAAAACATAGCATAATAGTATTCAGCTTGTCCCTCATAGAGTAGCAAATATAAATGTATAGGACACCTTCAAAGTTCATAAGAGTGACTAGATACAAATAGTTTAAAACAAGCAATATCAAGTTATGCATCAATCAACTAGTCTTGGGACAATGCACATAGAACTAAGAATGGCCACTATGCTTTCAAAGTAGGTGCATAAAGGTAGAAGGTGGAGACTCAATATAATGGTGGAAGAAAGGCCTTCATAGAAGGAAGTAGGGATTCAAGTCTCATAAAGAGCTTCCAAAAATTATGGTACTTATAGCTTTCATCACTCATTGCCCCTATCATAAGCATCTTGAAGTGATTAAGGTTAAAGTGAACAAACTATGGTGTACATGCTTGACGAAGTATAAGTTAGGAATCTCATGTCCCTTGTATATGAGGGCCGCTCCTCATGCTACTCAAGTTTAGTCAACGGTAAGTTCTTGTCATCGTAAGTACGTGTGTATCATAGAGAACCGCCAACGGGGTACCCCTTGCCCGATGATACGGAAGAATCCCCATATGAAAATGAGAAGGCAAGCAGACAACAAGCATCTCAACATTATGGTTATGCTGTAGGTTTCCACCATGTCAGCATGGATTAGACCAGCGGCCCAGGCGTTTCTCTAACACATATACATAACTCCATGGACTTACAAGCTCCCCTTTCATTTCACACCGACGATATCCATATACAAAAGAGCATGATATCAACTATGTACAAGTACCAAGTGAAATGTTGAAAACGTTCCTCATGACAGCATGGTTCTGCTAATCCCCAACAAATAAGTGCAAGCATATACAACATAGACGACACAATGGTTCAAGTTTATTAAGGGCAAGAAAAGTAAAGTGTGCCGTCAAGTTCGTGAGAGCTTTAATCACTAGTTTTCTCATAACAAGTTTAATTCGGAAGGTAAACAAAAGCATGAATATACATGGAATAGCATAAGCTAGTAGGTAGGTATGGTGGACTCTTTGAAATAACTTGGTTTAAGGAGTTGGATGCATGAGTGGACCTCATACTTGGTTGTGGAGGCTAGCAAAAGACTGGGAGCGACAAACTAAGAGAGCAATAATGGCCATAATCATGCAGAGCGACAAAACATCATTGATCAAAGCATAAAGTGATACTACAAGTTGAAAACTAAAGAATCATAAAGGCTATGGTGACTTGAGATAGTCATAACATGGTGTGAGCATGTGCCAAGTCAACCCAAATAAAGCATCAAAGGAGAATACCACTATACTATGCTTTAATATGCTAAAACAACGCATGGTTCATCCAAAGCACATTAAGCAATCTCAATTGTTTATAACAAGTCATGCTATAGCAAAGAATACTAAGCATAAATCTAAAACAATATCAAGAATGGCATGACAGAGCATAGGCCACAGTCAAAAACGAGTTTTTTTACCACATAAGCATGAACTTTCCTACTCTTTTCCAAACCAAACCAAACTATTTGCAAACCAATGTATGAAAGAGGGGGTCCAACCAATTTATTCAGAAAACTAAGCAAACAAAAGCAAACGAAAAACCAAAACGAAAATGAAAAAGAAGACGCTCCAAGAACAACACAACTGTGCATGAAACAATAAAAATGAAGCGTTTGGAAGAAACCTAGGATTTTTATTGATGAAGAAGGGGATGCCTTGGGCATCCCCAAGCTTTGACGCTCGTACTTCTTGGATATTTATTCGGGTGACACGCGTGGCATCCCCAAGCTTGAGCTTTAGTCCATCCTTCATCTCATTACTCATTCCTTCCATACACCTGAAATTTTTCCCTCATACAAAACTTCACATAATCTTTATTAGCAACATTAGTGCACTCAAGATAAATAAGTATTAAGGTTCAGTTATAACACCAAATAAACTTCCATTAGAACACTAGCTATTGTAGCACTTCCCTCAAAAAGCTCAATTCCCCAAAAGAACTCATAAAGGAACCAACAAGAAGCAAATGCAGAAAATGGCAGAAATCTGTCAAAACAGACCAGCAGGTAAAGACGATTTTTTCGAAGACCTTCTGTTGCTCAAATTAAAAAGTGTTGAACTAACGAAAGTTATATAACTACCTGGGGCAGAAGCAAAAAAATTCACGCCTCAAAAATACGTTCAGAGATTTTACACGAATTTTTACGGTGAAGCACCGAAATCTGTTTCGGCACAGCAACTTTCCCAATCATTACTTCTCTCTCATTAGAGGTTACTCTTGGCACAAAAAGCAAATAAAAAGGATAATGAGCAGTTATTACTGAAGTAATAACTTCCAAGACTCATCTAAAACTTTTGGGTTATCTCCCAATAAGTACTTTTCTTTAACGCCTTTAAGTTAGGCATAAGAAGCAAGAAAGAATCAAGTGTTCTCAAATGAAGAAGCATTAAGACCAAATTTTGTTTTCATAGGAGAAGAAAAAGAAATCTTCTCTCTCTTCTTAGGGAAGTGTTCTATACCTTTCTTGAGTGGGAGTTGATATTTAATGGTGCCTTCTTTCATATCAATAATGGTACCAACAGTTCTAAGAAAAGGTCTTCCCAAAGTAACATGACAAGAAGCATTGCATTTAACATCCAAAACATAGAAATCAATGGGGACATAGGCATTGTTAACCATAATAAGAACATCATTAAGACTCCCCATGAGTTTCTTTTTAGCATTATCATCAAGTGGGACATTCAAATAACAATCTTCAAGTGGAGGCAAATCAAGCATATCATAAATCCTTCTAGGCATAATAGAAACACTACTATCAAGATCACATAAAGATTTGAAATCAAAGTCATTCACTTTCATATTAATGATGGGTTCCCAACCATCTTCTTGTTTTATAGGAATAGAAGCTTTATGTTTCATATTTTCTTCTTTAATCTTTATGAGAGCATCAGTAATGTGTTTTATAAAAGCCATGTTCATAGCACTAGCATTAGGACTTTTAGCAAGCTTTTGTAGGAACTTAATAACTTTAGAGATATTGCAACCATCAAGATCAAAATTAAATTTATCATATAGAGTAGTAGAACTATTACTAGCGTCAACACTAGTGGTGGTGATAGTAGAAACACTAATGTTTCTAGCAATTTCATCTTCTCTTTCCCACTTAGCATGTAATTCAGCTAATAGTCTAACATTTTCATCAATTTTTACCTGTATAGCATTAGTAGCTGCCAAGGGATTATCATTAGTTTCAGGTTTAGCAGCCATTTTATTAATCAATGAAGATTGAGCTTCAGATAGAGATGATATATTCCTTTCAGCATTAGAGAGTTTCAATTGTAAACTAGGAATTTCCCTATTTAGACTCTCAAGTTGATGGCTAATGTTCTTCAAGATGGTAGATTGTTCCTCCATAGTTTTAGTAAATAGTTTATTTTGCTCATATTGCATTTGCATGAAGTTTTTAGTGGATCTTTCAACTTCTAAAATTCTTCCTTCACTAGGTAATCCAGGTTTACCATTATAACCATAAGTATTATTAGGAGGGTAGGGCCTATAATTGTTATTACCATAAGTATTGTTGCCAAAATTATTATTTCTTATGAAGTTCACATCAACTTGCTCTTCTTGAGCAACCAAAGAGGCTAAAGGAACATTATTTGGATCAATATGGGCTTTCCCATTAACAAGCATAGACAGAATAATATCAATCTTATCACTCAAGGAGGAAGTTTCCTCAACAGAATTTACCTTCCTACCTTGTGGAGCTCTCTCACTATGCCATTCAGAATAATTAACCATCATATTGTCCAGAAGTTTTGTTGTAGCACCAAAAGTAATGGTCATAAAGGTACCTCCAGCAGCAGAATCCAATAGGTTCCTTGAAGAATAGTTTAATCCTGCATAAAAAGTTTGGATGATCATCCAAGCAGTCAGTCCATGAGTGGGACAATTCTTAACCAAAGATTTCATTCTTTCCCAAGCTTGAGCAACATGCTCATTATCAGATTGTTTAAACTTCATTATTTCACTTCTCATAGATATAATCTTAGCAGGAGGATATTATTTTCCAATAAAAGCATCTTTGCATTTAGACCAAGAATCAATACTATTCCTAGTTAAGGAATTCAACCATTCTTTAGCTTTTCCTCTCAAAGAGAAAGGAAACAATTTCAGCTTAATAATATCACCATCTACATCCCTATGCTTTTGCATCTCACAAAGTACAACAAAGTTATTTAGATGGGCAGCATCATCTTCATTACCAATACCAGAAATTTGTTCTCTCATAACAAGATTGAGCAAAGCAGGTTTTATCTCAAAGAAAGTATCTTTAGGCACAGGTGGAGCAATAGGTGTGCTCATAAAATCATTGTTGTTGGTGCTAGTGAAGTCACACAACATAGTGTTTTCAAGAGTAGTCATTTTTTGTGTTTTTGAATAAGAAAGCAAACTTGTAAAACTATTTTTTTGTGTTTTTGATAAAGAAACAAGCAAACTAAGCAAAAGGAAACTAAGCAAAACAAAAATAACAAAGTAGAGAGATTGGTTATGAGGGACTCCCCTTGTGAAGGTGTCCTTGACTCCCCGGCAACGGCGCCAGAAAAATGCTTGATGGCTCAGTGTTGATGTAGAGCTCGTTGGGAACCCCAAGAGGAAGGTATGATGAGCACAGCAGCAAGTTTCCCTCAGTTATGAAACCAAGGTTTAATCGAACCAGTAGGAGCAAGGAAACACCCCAAAGGTGTTGCTAGCTGAGCCTTGGCAGGGCGCACTACTAGTGCAAATAGCAACGTGGAGACCTGCACAACACAACCACAGAACTCTGTACCCAACTTGCGATGAGGTTGTCAATCTCACCGTGTTTTGCTGAAAACAAAGGATTAAACGTATCGAATGGAAGGAAGTAATAGTTTGCAGAAAGTAAACACAAAGCAGTAAACAGTTTATAGATTATATGTAAAATAAAAGGACCGGGATCCATAGTTCACTAGAGGTGGCTCTCCTTAAGATAGATAACATGCTGGGTGAACAAATTACAGCAGGGCAATTAACAAACATCGAGAAAGCAATACATGCATATACTAATCATCTTGACTCCTTCGGAACTTGATTGGGCATTACAACATTATACATAGACCGCCATCCAACTGCATCTATGACTAATAATCCACCTTCAGGTTATCATCCGAACCCCCTCCAGTATTAAGTTACAAGCAACAGATTATTGCTTTACAAATTGCGTGTAAAATAAACAATACGATTGTTCTATGAACAAAAGGATTGTTGTTTTCTCCCTAGTAGCAACATCACATCTAGTACCTTAGAGATTTCTGTCACTTCCCCAGATTACCAGAGGCATGAACCCACTATCGAGCATAAATACTAACTCTTGGAGTTGCTAGCATCTACTTGGCCAAGATAGATACTAACAACGGAAAGCATGCAAGATCACAAATAACAAAGACATGATAGAATCAATAATCAATCTGAAATAGCATCTCAATATCCATCGGATCCCTGCAAACACAACATGTATGATTACAAATAGATGATCTTGATCATGAACGGAGCTCACAAGATCTAAACATGAAAGCACAAAGGAGGAGAACCAGCCATCTAGCTACTACATGGATCCGTAGTCCAAGGATGAACTACTCACACATCACACCGGAGGCTTGCATGGTAATGAAGAAGGCCTCCAGGTTGAATTCCCCTCTCCGGCAGGGTGCCGGGAAGAGCTTCAGATCCCTCCCGGTCTAGGGATGGACATGACGGCGGCTACAGACTCTTTCGTGGATTTTTGATCGGGTACTTAGGGTTTTTGTCCCGAGGGCATCTTATAGGCGAAAGGAGAGGCCGAGGGGGTGCCTAGGCTGGCCACACCACCCCCTGGCGCGGGCCAAGCCTGGCCACGCGGCCAGGTGGTGTGGCCGCCCTCTGGCCCTTCTCCGTCTCGTATTCTGGCATCTGATGACTTCTGGAAAAATAGGCACTTTGGCTTTTGTCCCGTCCAATTCCGAGAATATTCATTTTCTGACTTTCCTAGAACCAAAAACAGCAGAAAACAGGCAGCTGGCACTGTGGCTCTTGTTAATAGGTTAGTCCAAGAAATCATATGAAAAGTACTCCAAAGTGTGGACAAAACACAAGAAAGTGGATAAAACCAAGCATGGAACATCAAAAATTATAGATACATTTGCAATGTATCACTACCGCAAGTAACTTCCATGAGTCAAGGGGCCCCCTCAAGTAGATCTAACGTTGCTAGAAATTGGTTCCACGCCACTTGCATGCAGTGGAATAGAGGTCTGCCATGAGCGTGTTTTCAACGCAGTTCTAAAGTGGAGATCATGGTTGTTTCAAAAAAAAGGGAATACAAAAAAAGGTGGAGATCATGGTAGCCCCATCCCCTCGCCCACCACACGTGTCCACTCGAGGACTACGGAGGGTCCAGTGTTTATAAACCCGCTTGGACTTCTTTTTCCATGAGCTCGTGTCATTTTCCCCAATCTGTTTAGTCCCCAAACCCCGAATCTGCACCTACCGCACGCGCCGAAGCTCCTTCGCTTGCACCACCTCCTTCCCTAGGTGCTCCATGAAGCGTACACGTGGAGATGAGCCGGAGGTGAAGCTAGTTGAAGGCGCAACAGCAAATGGCTCGGTCGTCGCCAAGAAGGCAGAGGCATCTTCTTCGAGCACGAACGCCGCTCGTCGCTGCACCGTTGAGGGCTCGAGCTCATCCGTCTAGCCAGTAGCCGTTGCCACTGAGCAGCAGGTGGCCGACAATGTCGTGCTGCCAGCGGCAAATCTGGATGGGGGCAGGCGGCAGGCGGAGGCAATCCGGTGCTCTACATCAATGACCCCATCGCCGTCCAAGAAATCTTCGACGCAATCGTGCAGAATGATGAGTTCGAGGAGGAGGTCCCTGATGAGGAGTCTGAGGTACTACATTGCTAGCTTCTCTAGTCGCAGCCACATATTTCACTATTCATACATATGATTTGCTCAATCATGTATAGATTATTTTGCTCTTGAAGTAGGGTAGTATATATATAGTTCGAACGGTCGATTGATGCATCTGCCATCTAGTCACAAAACCCCAATTCGTCTAGTCACAAAATCCCAATCTGCTCATCTGCCATCTAGTTGAGTTTGCTAGTTGAGTGTTGATTTCAACACAACATGCCTATAACATTACATTTCTATTCCTTACAGAGCCCAATGATTCAATTTTGCCCCAAAATAGTGCAAGGGCATCTGATGGTGTCGTTTTCTTAGGGATGGTTAGTGAGCCTGAGGAAGCAATGTACATAAACAATATAGGTTGTGTTGTTGGTATTTTGGTTCTCCAACTCCATCTCTGAAAAAATGAGGCGCTTAATTTATTCTCATATGGAACCTATATATATAATGTTTGTATTGTTTCTGATCTTTGAATGAGTGGTGTGATGCATATGTATATCCCGGAGATAGGGTTAGGGTGGTGGTGCTTGCGGGCCGCCCGGACTTAGGGTTAGGGTTAGGGCATCACTAGAATTTTGCTATTGTTTAGTAATATTGTAGCAAATTGCGTGTTCATATTATTGTTTAGTGTTATTTTATGCAGCAATATTGAATGAAAAATGTTATTGTGTGCATTTTGTAGAAAACTATGGATCCAATCCAGAGAGACCTAGCACAGGAAGAAATTCTCGAGGATATGATCAACGACACCCCCCATGTTGATCCACCCGAATCTCCATCGATTTATCTAAACCCCTCCGGTGAGGGAGAGGAGGTCGACCGAAATGATCAAGGAGAAGTCGACGGCTCCGGTGGTGGAGAAGCCGACAGCTCCGGTGGTGGAGAAACCGACGGCTCCGGTGGTGGAGAAGCCCATGGCGAGGTATATATATGAAGTCTGGTGATCAGTAGGTGCATTAACTGAGTTGTATATATATATAAATCGACGAATGTTTCTTCTCTTAGGCCTCCACATCGAGCAAAAAATATTCCAAACGAGGCCCGGCCAAAAAGTTGGACGCATCTACGCGTTATACAATTACGCGGGTATCACCACAGGGTGAACCGGTGGAACCCGAAAAGGCTAAAACTGTATTTAAACAACAATGCGGAGTTATGGTTAGGGATCACATCCCGATCACCGTTCGAGAGTGGAATAAGACCAAAGGGGCGAAAGAGGGTGAGTATGTCTCCGACAGGTGCAAAGAGGGTCTTTGGAATGACCTCATGACACATTTCACCCTGCCAAAATGTGAGGATGATGCCGACACAACTGCATTGAGGAAGAAAGTCAAGCAGTGGACTCTTACGAAGATGGCCGAACTATTCAAGAACTGGAAGAAAGCATTATGGCAAAAGTATCAGAAGACGAAGAAGACTCCTAAATTTGAATGCTATCTAACGAAGCAGCAGGCTCACTGGGATGCATTTTTGAAGTACAAGGAGTCACAACCTGCTATGTAAATGTCAGAAAAAAACAAGAAAAATGCCGCGATGAAGAAATATCACCATCACATGGGGCCAGGGGGCTACGCGGCCGCCATGCCAAAGTGGGATGCTAAAGAGAATGAGATGCTTGCTAAAGGGATCACTCCAGAACCAATACGCGAAGAATGGGATCTGAGGGCAAGGAATTGGTTCCTTGGGCATGGGAGTGAGTATGACGAAAGTACAGGGGACCTTATTTGCAGTGACGGGATTAGGATACCCCGGGATACATGGCAGAAAGTGGTGAAGGAGATTAAAGAGGGGACAACAAAGTTCCGTCCCGATAGAGAGAAAGACTTGCTGACAAAGGTCCTCGGAAATGACGAACGCGGAGGACGTGTACGAGGCCATGGCCCTAGTTATACGTGGGAGATGGGGTTTCCCAAAGACAGAGATACTTATAGGAGCCGAGAGAGAGCAAAGAGGCGACGGCAGGAGGAGGAGGGAGACAAGTTCACCGAGTTGATAGGAACACTTCGAATGCATCAGCAACAGATTGACGAACTTCGAGGAGCAGCGTGCCTGCAAGATCCTGTACTCAATATTACCGCCGTCCCATCTCAGCGGAAAAGCAGCGTGGCTGAATCGGAGGTCCCTTCTGACGATGCACGTATGGTAGATGGCAGTCCCGGCTACCCCGTGGATGGAATCAAGGAGCAGGCATCTTGTGAGCTCCATCAGAAGGTGAAGAACCTATCCATCAAGGTGGCGGTCGGATGTGCTTTACCTTGTCCACCTGGCGCACGCTGGCATGGCCGTGAGATTGCAGCTGGCTATGCTAAAGTTGGTGTGGATGAAATCGCAATGGGGTGGGACTCAATGGAGCTTGACATCCCTGGACCTGAAGGTGAAAGGACACTCAGAGAAGTACTGGGTGGTATCATTCTATGGGACAAGGACAACATCAAGCTTCCAGGTTGGACGCCAAAGCCAACACCGCCTCCGAGTGGTCGCATGTCACCTTCACCTCCATCACCTCCAAGAAGCCCACCCCATGACTACGACCACCACAGCCCGAGTCCATCTCGATCTCCGCCGCAGCCTCCGATTAGTACTAAACGACGCAGGAGCCCAAAATGACAAATGTCGCCCCTCCCAAGAGTACCTCATAAGAATCTTTCTATTAGACCTTACGATCGTACTGACAAGGAAACCGACATGATCGTAAAGGCCGAATGTGTTGCGCAGCTTCAAAATAAGAAACCCGAGCCCGCCCCGGTATACACCGAGAAGCAAAAAGCGTATGCACTTTCTTTTCTGAACACAAAATCGCAATATGACTTGCACCATAAGCCAGATGACTATCGACGCACACTTCAGAAGGAAGTGAAGAAGAGCAAATAAAGTAGAAGTGCAAGCGGGAGCAAATCATCAAGTAAAAGTGCAACCGGGAAAAGAAAGGACGTCCCCCAGCTCGAGGAACAGGCCAAAAAATCGACCCCACCCCTCAAGGTGGTATCCTATGACACTCCTCAGCAGGATATGGAAGAAGCTAAGAAGCTTGCGGCCGCTATGAATGTGACTGTTGAGGAATTGCTAGGTTCCCAGGACGACAAGTTACCCAAGGCTTAGGTAGTCCCTACATATGTCCCAGGGAAGCCTTTGGTCAGCTTTGAGCAGTTCCAACAACTGCCAACACAAATGCGGAGTTTACATAAATGGTACTTGAATGCCGTAAAGGAGGAGAGAATAATGATCGTGGCGAAAGTCCCACATGACTACTACTTCCGAGAAGAAGAGGTCCATGTTGAGTTTCCAGAACACTTCCAGTTATACACTTTCGACGCCATCGACAAAAGTCTCATTAGTTGCTATTGTCTGTAAGTTGTTGAATTCATTGTCTATATATAAGCTGTTCATTTTTTTTAGTTGTTCAGTTCATTGCATGTAATTATCCTAATTATATCCTTTTGTACTCTATTATTATGCAGAATGAAGATCATGGAATGTAAAAGAAGGCCAATCTTCAGTGTTGGGTTCATTGACCCAGATAAAATACATTGTCGGACGCTAAAGGAAAAACCCGAGGAAACACAGGAAAACCTTCTAAGGTTTCTAACAGAGCAAAATTTCTGTGACCACATACTGTTTCCTTACAATTTCGCGTGAGTGTCTTACTCTATTGTACATATTCTCTTTTGCTTACTCGATGTTAAGTGTAATTGATGAGTTACTGATGTATATATAAACGTGTACAGTTTGCACTGGATTCTCATGGACATTCAACTTGATAAGGGAAGAGTTAAAGTCATGGACCCATTAAAGAGACCCCTAGAACAGTTTAGTGACATGCAGGACATGCTCCAGAGGTAATTTTTGCGCTACAGCGGTCTCTTTCGTTGATTTCCTGAGATATCATGTAATAAATAACTCATTCATTTTCTTTACCGGGTAGGGTTTGGAACCAATTCAAGAGTGCGGTTACGGGTGACTTTACTAAGAAGCTGACGTTTAAGCCGGTCTCGGTAAGTAGTAGACGCATCTCTTTACTTCTAGTTTCAATACAATTATGATGCATGATTATTATTTTGATTAAATTCTATTCTCGTAAAGTGCGCGAGGCAGCCACAGGGGACGAATCTATGTGGATTCTATGTTTGCGAGTTCATTCGCATGTTTACCAGTGAGCTGAATGATTATAGAGTCGATGTAAGCAATACATTCATAACATTATTTTTATTACCGTCACTTTTTGTTATCATGATTGATATTCATATTGATCTCCTTTTCTTATATAGTTCGAGAAAATGCGGGATCAGCTCCTACCACAGCAACGCGTAGTAGCAATTGCTGAAGAACTGGCAGGATTCTTGATGAACGAGATGATAGATGACGCCAGAGAATTTAGTGTGAATAGGCGTCGATGATCCCCGACCGTGTAATTAAATAGACGGGCTCTAGTCCTTATAATTGTGATCTCCATGTGTAACTATCATGTATATATTTGTATGCTCGATCTTAAGAGAAGTTATCTTATGTATACACGAACATGTACGGTATGTGGTAGCGTAGAAAACTATTTTCAAATGAAAAAAAGAATACAAATTAAATTCTCTGCCGCGGCAGAGAAAGTGCCTAAAATGCTGCCGCGGCAGAGAACCATTTGTCCCGGTTCGTAAATACGAACCGGAACTAATGGGGGGCACGCAGCGCCCGCAGAGACAACCACGTGGATGCCTATTGGTCCTAACTGGTAAGAGGGCCGGGACTAATGGGTGAGCCTTTAGTCCCGCCCCTCCAGTCCCGGTTACTAGGACCGGGACTAAAGCCCCTTACGGGCCGGGACTGGAGGCCCGTTTTCCACTAGTGCGTAAAGTAGTGCAAAATATGGCATGGTGCAAATGTCAATTTTGTTAAGCTCTCGCTACTTTTCATGCACTCAAAGGTGTAAGTTGCCAATAATATATCACAAAACTAACTGGATGCCAAACCGTTGTTTGAGAACTCACTATACTATCCCTTGTTCTACCTATACTATCACAAAGTAAATGTTGTTATCTTTCATTTCCATTAACATACACAAATAAATCCTAACTTCACATATTTCAATGTTGCTGGCTACTCCCTCCGTTCAGAAATATAAGACATTTTAAATTTGGGAAACAAATGTATCTAGATAACTTTTAGTGTATAGGTTCACTCTAAATCTATTCACAAAAATTGTCTAGATACATTCGTTTCACAAAGCTAAAACGTCTTATACTTCTATACAAAGGGAGTATTAAGAATAAGCAAATGCTCTGGGAATGAATATGCATCAAAGTTAAGAAAAAAATTGCATAAGAACTCACCTTTAGGAGAAGAGGTACAACTTGATAGGTTCTCTTCCAATACCTCTGATTTCATTTCAACCTGCAAATTTTGCATCAGTGCTTGAAACAAAGCATCATAGATTTTGGATAGGGGGACTCACAAATTAGATGGTCATATTTTTATTAAGAGATCATCCGACGTTTATTTCACATGAAGTGGGTAGAGTGCAAATTATTCTAACGATGGATATCCTCATATAGCTCGTAAACATTTTCTTGCATATTCCTTACGAAACTTGAGTCGCTTTATAATCATATTTCCTGCAAGTAATCGTAATAATTTCTGCTAGGAGCGAGAGCTCTAGAACTGGCTACCCAAGAATAGTTGTGTGTACAACCTGCTTTTCTACTCATATCTTGAATTTTCGTAATATAAGGCAGTGTTTCGTTACAAGAAAATAGTAATCCACCAACACAGAATAGTCTCTAAGAGAAAGATGGCTCCCTGGCACATAATGTTGTGCTCTGGTATATAAAGTGGATATGTCTAAAGTTTTTCCTATGTTAAATGGAAAATAAAAACGTCAAATGCTTGATAGAAAGGAATACTTTTTTGATTCTCGGATGCGGATGTATAGCTTGAATAATACAGTGGCAAAAAGCAAGTTGATATAATCATTTAAAATGTAAAATAGTCTTGGAAAAATAAATCGCCTCCTAGCCATCATGATTAACTTCTAATGCATTCGTGGGTCTAAAATGTCCTTTAACTTCACCAAATTCCTTTGCAAAACCTAGAAGAAATAACAAAGTGTTTCTCCTGGTCAGGTCAATATATAATGTATATACATGACGTAAGTTTAAAAGAATTAAAGAGACACTGTTCACCATATTAAAGAACTAAGTCTTATCATACGAAATTGTCTACCGCATAACCATTTTTTCCTTTAATCAAGGAATGATTTACAATCTTGTTCGTGATAAAAATAACTATCAAAGCCGAAGGCATTAGAAATCAAGATTTGAACGATGATAACAGTACACGTGGGAAAAAACTGACATGGAAGACCAGAGCATGTACATATAAAGTGTATCCAACTTCAAAAAATAAATCAGAAGCAACAATAAAAATATAACATATTTCAGAAAGTGAACTCCTGTCCTGCAGTATCCAATTGATATACCATTCATTGATGGTGCTCAAAATATACTACCCAGCCACTATACCAGTATACCTATTTCATATTCAAGGGAACAATCAAAAGCATGGCTACACATACACAATATAGATCGTGAGTTGACAGAGTGACAAGTAACGTGTATATAGGTATGTTTCTTACTTGCCTGAACACCAAGATTATCGGAAAATCCAGACAGAATACGATTGGCTTATGCTAAGACGGATGATTGTACGTGCTTTGCACCTAGGATGCACCGCCACTGAAGCAAGTGAGGAATCGATTGCTGGAAGACGGTGATGTGAATGGCACCGACAAACTGGTTGCTAGGAGAACAATTGGAGCCGAGCGGCGGCAATGAGGATCCCCGATCTGTGCAGCGGAATACCTTGTCTGGCCAGAGCAGCGGCGGCCTGGAGGTGACCGACCGTGAAGGCAGGACCGAAGGCGGCAAAGAGAAGGACATCAGATGGAGGCTCGGTTGTGGAAGATGGCGGTGTCAGCGACGACATAAGTGGTGGGAGTTCGTCGGTCGTGAAGAGGGTGACTCCACTATTCCATGACTTTTCGTTGTCGTGTTCCTTTCATCAGATCGATGACCCTCGCTCTTGAAGCCAAGCCAGGGTGATTCATCGGATGGGCTAACTACAGAAAATAAATATCCTAGTTAACCACGCATCATCCCAATTAACCACGCGTCACTATAGTACATTTGCAGAGTAGCACCCATTTAATAACAGTCGGGCAGAACACGCGCAGCGATGCACAAAGGTGCCGTAAAAAAGATCCAGATGTGCGTTCGGGATGACGGAAAGATCCAGGACGCCGAGTCAAGCGATTAGACAGTTTAAAACGTCAAATCGTTGTGTAGGCTCCTAACTAGGTCAGTTTTACTGTTCTTAATAGTGTATATAGGAAAAAGTTTAAAACATACCTTTAATTCGTAGGCAAAAGCTAAATCGAACTCCAGACTCTCAATCCCTGAAATCGGCACTTTGATTTTGCCAATCCCGGTCTATTTTAAATCCTGGGTCTATTTGGCGCACCGGGAAAGTAACAATCCCAGCCGAGATAGGTTTCTAGTCTCACTGACAACGTGGGCCTACCTGTCATATCCATCTTCTTGTATCTTTGAAATTCCCCAACGAAATCAAGGGGCAATCTTGACCCCAACGCAACCCAGATGCCCTTGGTCGCTGCCCCCTTGGCTCCTCGTGTGCGCCACTGAAGCTCCTATTGGGCGCCTCCACCTTTAGGCCCCATGCGAGCGTTCTCGGCCTCCTATTGCCATGCTTGCCTACTTTCTCCGTCATGAAAGATGTGCCAGGCTCCGGCGTGTCGAGTCCGAGCGTGGTCGGGCTGATGACGGAGGCGGGAGATTTGGAGGGCCATGAAGTGGAGTTTGGGAGGACTAGGCCACGCGGTGCCGGAGTGCTGGGCAGCGGTACGCGCCAGCCATGGCGTTCGCTGGCTCGACTGGGCGCGGGCGAGGCCAAGACCGGCACGGCCGATGACGGCGCATCCTCCTCTGCCCGTTCCTTTCCCCAAATCGTTTTGCTTCATTATCAGTGGAATACAACGCGATTTGGAGATTCTTCTTGCAGCCTACTTTTTTTGCATTTGTGGTAGGTTGGATCTGTCGGTTTGCACATCAATTTTCTGTAGGTATATCCAGCAGTGGTACGCGTTGTTCACCAAGACTTCATCTAAAGTATCAGATAAAGGGACAATTCATGCAGTGAAAGGTGGAAGATGAATATGACACGTGGGTCTAGTTTGTCAGTAAGAAAAATAAATTATTTAGTTTATGATTTTTTTATTCTTATGAGCAAAATAGACCAGGGTTTAAAATAAACCGGGAGTGACAAGTTCAGAGTGCCAATTTCAAGGATTAGAAGTTGAGGGTTCCATTTAGCTTTTGACTATGAATTCAAGGTTTGTTTTCAACTTTTTCCGTGTATATACTCCAATCATGAAGGGTCTCAGTTGCGCGACAGGGTGGAATTCGATACCACCCCGGCCGGACGCCATAGAGGCCGCCTCGCCCGTTGGACTGAAGGTCAGGCTGGAGTACACCGAGGTCGGCGGCGTGCACGACACCGATATGGGCGAGGCTCTTGGCCGAGTTGAAGACCCCTAACATGAACAACTCGTCCATCGCCTCTTATGCTTCACGAGATCGCATGATATGTCCTTGTATATGACGGAGGTTGCGAGAGTATGTGTGTAGCAGAGTTGTTCTGTGGACGGGTGGGGATTGGTTTTATGTAAAAGACCGGACTCATCGTGTTCGACCGGGAGACCTGTCCGGTCCGATGTGCGTGCACACTTACAATTAAGAGTTCCGTTTGTTTGTTTGAGTCGGCGCACGACAATTAAGTAGATAGATGCATAGTAGGACGAACGAAAAAACGTATTGTGACGGACGAATAGAATAGAGAAACGCTTGTGATTTTACTATTTGAAATGCTCGTGCGTTGCCATAGATTATAAATCAGATAGTTTATTTTCTAGGAATGATAGATACAAAATAGTCGATATTAAAAAAATCAAGCCGAGTGATTTGTGCATACAATCCGGGCACTACGGTTAGCCGTGAAAACACCGACACCATTTCGACCTCGATGCCGACTCCAGCCAGCCCAGGCGTACTCTCACGTCGCCTTCAACCTAGGCGTCACTATGTGAGCCTACTTATTTAATAATCGTGCATTTCTACGTCATTGCACATATTGTACTATAAGATTACCTAAGCAAGTAAAAAATAGGTTTTTTTTGTCCGCAAGTAAATAACTTGAATTGAATTTATTTAGATTCACATGTATCTACACATTAAAATATATTTAGATACTTTTGTGAACATACAGAACATGATTAAAAATAAACATAACAAAAATTATCTGCAAAATCTAAACATAACTGATGGTGTGAAATATTAGCAAAATTGTGTATATATAGAGCTCTCAGATCTAAATAATTCCTACATACTTCTCTCACTCAACACATGTAGAAAAATTGGAGTCTACATATTTTCTTTTTAAAAAGTCGAAGTCGAGTGACTCTCCTTTTCTATCTTCCCTTGTTCACTTTATGTGCCCAAAATCTTCACCGCGGTGCTCCATTTTGGCAGCCGCTCCCACTCCAAACTCACGACTGGGACTTGGTTTGGTGCTCTTCCACGCCCCTCCCTCCATAGCCTACCCACCGACCACCCCGGCGCATCTTCCAACGACCCACAACCGACCTCGACGCCGCGCTGTCGTGCACTCATATGGCTGTCTCTAGCAAGCTCCGCCCCGACAGTCTCTGCTCGAGCCTGCTCCCATGGAGAGCAGACAGAGGATCTGAGTGCCCCTCCTGGCTCCGACCACCAACGTCGGCCCCTGACTCATCTACAGGGAGCACAACGCTGTGAGTGAATCTCGCTAACTCTTCCTGATTCGAGCTTGTTGTTTCTATAATCGCTAGAGGTTACGGAGCTGCATCTATCTTCTGTGGATTGAACTGAACTGCTATTCTTGCATTATCCTCGTAGAGTATCTTGAGCTCTTTGTAGTTGTGCGTTCGCTACTTATTCAGTATGCAGTCTATTTGTTTGAATTGTCCTCGTGAATGCAGCAACCGACTTGGACTAGATGGTCACCCTAACCGCAACACTACTTGGAAGAAGAACTAAAGTCATCAGTTACTAGTTTTCATGAGGTGATTTGGTGTTCTTGGAACTGGATGTGGATTTAACTTGTTTCTCAAGAGTGTATCAATATTCATGTTAGCAGTTCATAAATTTTATTAAAACTTTACCTGAACTGTATAAACCTTTTGTTTTCCTTTTCTTTAACAAAAAAATGCAATAAAACTTTGTTCAGGTAAGAAACAGTAATAACATTATCGTTGTTACATCATTAGAACAAGTCTATTGCTTCATTCATTGCAATAGAGGCCCGTCTGTGCTTGTCTGGTTCCAGTACGGCTGGACATCGATGCCCCTGCCTTGTTCAAAAAAAAAATCGATGCCCCTGCCTCCTTTAATTCGCGAGGCGCCGCCCCGGCCCTCCTCCACGACGTCCACCCGCTGTCAGGTGCCCGGTGTTCCGGCTGCTGGGTGCGACGCCGGCCCCCTCTGCCCCTTACCCTGT
This sequence comes from Avena sativa, assembly GCA_916181665.1. Taxonomy (NCBI): domain Eukaryota; kingdom Viridiplantae; phylum Streptophyta; class Magnoliopsida; order Poales; family Poaceae; genus Avena; species Avena sativa. The sequence goes on along the minus strand of OV702287.1, from coordinate 186,032,858 downwards.
AGTACTTTCATCACTGCTGCAATATTTTGCAATGTCTGAGAAGTGAAATGGATGCTTTTGATAATTGAAATAGTGTATTGTCTGCTATAAACTGGTGGAATTCCAACACATAAGAAATGTACTTCCTCTAGCGCTCGCGCTGTGCAATTTTTGCCATGATCAGCTCTGGTTTGAGCTAATCCAAGCATGCTGCAATTCTTGCCATGATCAGCTCTGGTTTGAGCCAATCCAAAATAGATTGAATCAGCTATCGATTGATTTTTCTTAGAAAGGCCACCCCGTCAGCAGTGGCGGAGCCAGGAATTGAGACGAGCCGGGTCGAACATATAAGGTGTAGAAAAAAATCTATGCAACAAAATAACTAGACCACAAAGATTCTTTTTAATTACAATTACCAATTACTACCTCTATTTGGGATTATTAGTCCTAATGGCCAAGTTGTAAATACCAAGACACTCCATAACTCACTCTAATTAATTTATGCATGCACCAATAGTTTTACATAAATGAGAGAAGTGAGAGGAAAAGAAGAACATGTATTGGACCAGAGAAACTAATAAATGAGACAACCCTTATAATCTCAAACAATATAAAAAAGCTCTCCGGACCTATAATCCCGAACAGAGGTAGTACATAATAAGACATAAAAATGACGTGTAATCTACTAACATGGACCGATGGCACTTGGATGCTCAATTGGGTTCACCGTATAATCTCAATAGTCCAAAAGATACCTACATCATATAAGAGCATCTCTAAGGAGGCTCTCCAAACACTCCCATCGGTCTGTTTCTGTTCGATCGAACAGCCCAGCTCAAATTTCTGCTGGACTCTCATGGACATTCAACTTGATAACGGAAGAGTTAAAGTCATAGACCCATTAAAGAGACCCCTGGAAGAGTTTAGTGACATGCAGGACATGCTCCAGAGGTAATTTTTGCGCTACAGCGGTCTCTTTCGTTGATTTCCTGAGATATCACGTAATAAATAACTCATTCATTTTCTTTACCAGGTAGGGTTTGGAACCAGTTCAAGAGTGCGGTTACGGGTGACTTTACTGAGAAGCTGACGTTTAAGCCGGTCTCGATAAGTAGTAGGCGCATATCTTTACTTCTAGTTTCAATACAATTATGATGCATAATTATTATTTTGATTGAATTTTATTTTCGTAAAGTGCGCGAGGCAGCCACAGGAGATGAATCTATGTGGATTCTACGTTTGCGAGTTCATTCGCACGTTTACCAGTGAGCTGAATGATTATAGAGTCGATGTAAGAAATACATTCATAACATTATTTTTATTACCGTCACTTTTTGTTATCATGATTGATATTCATATTGATCTCCTTTTCTTATATAGTTCGAGAAAATGCGGGATCAGCTCCTACCACAGCAACGCGTAGTAGCAATTGCTGAAGAACTGACAGGATTCTTGATGAACGAGATGATAGATGACGCCGGAGAATTTAGTGTGAATAGGCGCCGATGATCCCCGACCGTGTAATTAAATAGACGGGCTCTAGTCCCGACAATTCTGATCTCCATGTGTAACTATCATGTATATATTTGTATGCTCGATCTTAAGAGAAGTTATCTTATGTATGCACGAACATGTACAGTATGTGGTAGCGTATAAAACTATTTTGAAATGAAAAAAAAGAATACAAATTAAATTCTCTGTCGCGGTAGAGAAAGTGCCTAAAATGCTGTCGCGGCAGAGAACCATTTGTCCCGGTTCGTATTGGGGGGCACGCAGCGCCCGCAGAGACAGCCACGTGGATGCCCATTGGTCCCGGCTGGTAAGAGGGCCGGGACTAATGGGTGGGCCTTTAGTCCCGCCCCTCTAGTCCCGGTTATCAGGACCGGGACTAAAGCCCCTTACGGGCCGGGACTGGAGGCCCGTTTTCCACTAGTGTTGGTTGTCACAGTTGTCATGCGAATCATGCGCACCAACCGTTGATCCTGTATGATCCAACGAGGATCGTTGCACACGTCGTGCCCTTCATAGTACAACGTGAGACAGCAGGGACGTCTCCCTCAGCAAGACTTGTACAAGAAGGAACACGATGCTATCCATGGAAAAAGTCGTCGAGTGGTCATGTCACGTTTAATCTAGTCTACACAGGCTACTACTTCTACAACAACACATGCACGGGGCAACAAGGTCATCAAGTGTATGGTTGTCGACGGGACACTACAATTTATTGCCACTTGAGTTTAATAAGACATATCCCATTTTTACGCAGCGCTCTCAATCTCACTTCCAACTGGGCCCTACCTGATGGCTCAGTGTTGATGTAGAGCTTGGTGGGAACCCTAAGAGGAAGGTATGATGAGTACATCAACAAGTTTCCCTCAGTTATGAAACCAAGGTTTAATCAAACCAGTAGGAGCAAGGAAACACCCCAAAGGTGTTGCTAGCTGAGCCTTGGCAGGGCGCACTACCGGTGCAACTAGCAACGTGGAGACCTGCACAACACAACCATAGAACTCTGTCCCCAACTTGCGACGAGGTTGTCAATCTCACCGTGTTTTGCTGAAAACAAAGGATTAAACGTATCAAATGGAAAGAAGCAAAAGTTTGCAGAAAGTAAACACAAAGCAGTAAACAGTTTATAGATTGTATGTAAAAGAAAAGGATCGGGATCCATAGTTCACTAGAGGTGGCTCTCCTTAAGATAGATAAAATGCTGGGTGAACAAATTACAGCGGGGCAATTGACAAACATCGAGAAAGCAATACATGTATATACTAATCATCTTGACTCCTTTGGAACTTGATTGGGCATTACAACATTATACATAGACCGCCATCCAACTGCATCTATGACTAATAATCCACCTTCAGGTTATCATCCGTACCCCCTCTAGTATTAAGTTGCAAGCAACAGATGATTGCTTTACGAATTGCGTGTAAAGTAAACAATACGATTGTTTTATGAACAAAGGATTGTTGTTTTCTCCCTAGTAGCAACATCACATCTAGTACCTTAGAGATTTCTGTCACTTCCCCAGATTACCAGAGGCATGAACCCACTATCGAGCATAAATACTAACTCTTGGAGTTGCTAGCATCTACTTGGCCAAGATAGCTACTAACAACGGAAAGCATGCAAGATCACAAATAACAAAGACATGATAGAATCAATAATCAATCTGAAATAGCATCTCAATATCCATCGGATCCCTGCAAACACAACATGTATGATTACAAATAGATGATCTTGATCATGAACGGAGCTCACAAGATCTGAACATGAAAGCACAAAGGAGGATAACCAGCCATCTAGCTACTACATGGATCCGTAGTCCAAGGATGAACTACTCACGCGTCACACCAGAGTCTTGCATGGTGATGAAGAAGGCCTCCAGGGTGAAGTCCCCTCTCCGGCAGGGTGCTGGGAAGAGCTTCAGATCCCTCCCGATCTAGGGATGGAGATGACGGCGGCTACAGACTCTTTCGTGGATTTTTGATCGGGTACTTAGGGTTTTTGTCCCGAGGGCATCTTATAGGTGGAAGGAGAGGCCGAGGGGGTTCCTGGGCTGGCCACACCACCCCATGGCGCAGGCCAAGCCTGGCCGTGCGGCCAGGTGGTGTGGCTGCCCTCTGGCCCTTCTCCGTCTCGTATTCTGGCATCTGACGACTTCCGGAAAAATAGGCACTTTGGCTTTTGTCCTGTCCAATTCCGAGAATATTCATTTTTTGACTTTCCTGGAACCAAAAACAGCAGAAAACAGGCAGCTGACACTGTGGCTCTTGTTAATAGGTTAGTCCAAGAAATCATATGAAAAGTACTCCAAAGTGTGGATAAAACACAAGAAAGTGGATAAAACCAAGCATGGAACATCAAAAATTATAGATACATTTGCAATGTATCAACATCCCCAAGCTTAACTCCTGCTCGTCCTCGAGTAGGTAAGTGATAAAAAGAAAGAATAATTTTTGAGGTGACATGCACCATCAAAAACTTGATCAAAGTATTTGTAAAACATTCAAAGCTGGGATTATAGTACTTCAATCATAACATGAAAGACAAAGTTCTAGCAATAAGACAAAGAAACTATGATGCAACATGAAAAGACACAAACAAAAGATTCATGAATAACAATACTTTGCAAGACGTTTGTTTGTTTCACATAAAGAAAACATAGCATAATAGTATTCAGCTTGTCCCTCATAGAGTAGCAAATATAAATGTATAGGACACCTTCAAAGTTCATAAGAGTGACTAGATACAAATAGTTTAAAACAAGCAATATCAAGTTATGCATCAATCAACTAGTCTTGGGACAATGCACATAGAACTAAGAATGGCCACTATGCTTTCAAAGTAGGTGCATAAAGGTAGAAGGTGGAGACTCAATATAATGGTGGAAGAAAGGCCTTAATAGAAGGAAGTAGGGATTCAAGTCTCATAAAGAGCTTCCAAAAATTATGGTACTTATAGCTTTCATCACTCATTGCCCCTATCATAAGCATCTTGAAGTGATTAAGGTTAAAGTGAACAAACTATGGTGTACATGCTTGACGAAGTATAAGTTAGGAATCTCATGTCCCTTGTATATGAGGGCCGCTCCTCATGCTACTCAAGTTTAGTCACCGGTAAGTTCTTGTCATCGTAAGTACGTGTGTATCATAGAGAACCGCCAACGGGGTACCCCTTGCCCGATGATACGGAAGAATCCCCATATGAAAATGAGAAGGCAAGCAGACAACAAGCATCTCAACATTATGGTTACGCTGTAGGTTTCCACCATGTCAGCATGGATTAGACCAGCGGCCCAGGCGTTTCTCTAACACATATACATAACTCCATGGACTTACAAGCTCCCCTTTCATTTCACACCGACGATATCCATATACAAAAGAGCATGATATCAACTATGTACAAGTACCAAGTGAAATGTTGAAAACGTTCCTCATGACAGCATGGTTCTGCTAATCCCCAACAAATAAGTGCAAGCATATACAACATAGACGACACAATGGTTCAAGTTTATTAAGGGCAAGAAAAGTAAAGTGTGCCGTCAAGTTCGTGAGAGCTTTAATCACTAGTTTTCTCATAACAAGTTTAATTCGAAAGGTAAACAAAAGCATGAATATACATGGAATATCATAAGCTAGTAGGTAGGTATGGTGGACTCTTTGAAATAACTTGGTTTAAGGAGTTGGATGCATGAGTGGAACTCATACTTGGTTGTGGAGGCTAGCAAAAGACTGGGAGCGACAAACTAAGAGAGCAATAATGGCCATAATCATGCAGAGCGACAAAACATCATTGATCAAAGCATAAAGTGATACTACAAGTTGAAAACTAAAGGATCATAAAGTCTATGGTGACTTGAGATAGTCATAACATGGTGTGAGCATGTGCCAAGTCAACCCAAATAAAGCATCAAAGGAGAATACCACTATACTATGCTTTAATATGCTAAAACAACGCATGGTTCATCCAAAGCACATTAAGCAATCTCAATTGTTTATAACAAGTCATGCTATAGCAAAGAATACTAAGCATAAAGCTAAAACAATATCAAGAATGGCATGACAGAGCATAGGCCACAGTCAAAAACGAGTTTTTTTACCACATAAGCATGAACTTTCCTACTCTTTTCCAAACCAAACCAAACTATTTGCAAACCAATGTATGAAAGAGGGGGTCCAACCAATTTATTCAGAAAACTAAGCAAACAAAAGCAAACGAAAAACCAAAACGAAAATGAAAAAGAAGACGCTCCAAGAATAACACAACTGTGCATGAAACAATAAAAATGAAGCGTTTGGAAGAAACCTAGGATTTTTATTGATGAAGAAGGGGATGCCTTGGGCATCCCCAAGCTTTGACGCTCGTACTTCTTGGATATTTATTCGGGTGACACGCGTGGCATCCCCAAGCTTGAGCTTTAGTCCATCCTTCATCTCATTACTCATTCCTTCCATACACCTAAAATTTTTCCCTCATACAAAACTTCACACAATCTTTATTAGCAACATTAGTGCACTCAAGATAAATAAGTATTAAGGTTCAGTTATAACACCAAATAAACTTCCATTAGAACACTAGCTACTGTAGCACTTCCCTCAAAAAGCTCAATTCCCCAAAAGAACTCAAAAAAGAACCAACAAGAAGCAAATGCAGAAAATGGCAGAAATCTGTCAAAACAGACCAGCAGGTAAAGACGATTTTTTCGAAGACCTTCTGTTGCTCAAATCAAAAAGTGTTGAACTAACGAAAGTTATATAACTACCTGGGGCAGAAGCAAAAAAATTCACGCCTCAAAAATACGTTCAGAGATTTTACACGAATTTTTACGGTGAAGCACCGAAATCTGTTTCGGCACAGCAACTTTCCCAATCATTACTTCTCTCTCATTAGAGGTTACTCTTGGCACAAAAAGCAAATAAAAAGGATAATGAGCAGTTATTACTGAAGTAATAACTTCCAAGACTCATCTAAAACTTTTGGGTTATCTCCCAATAAGTACTTTTCTTTAACGCCTTTAAGTTAGGCATAAGAAGCAAGAAAGAATCAAGTGTTCTCAAATGAAGAAGCATTAAGACCAAATTTTGTTTTCATAGGAGAAGAAAAAGAAATCTTCTCTCTCTTCTTAGGGAAGTGTTCTATACCTTTCTTGAGTGGGAGTTGATATTTAATGGTGCCTTCTTTCATATCAATAATGGTACCAACAGTTCTAAGAAAAGGTCTTCCCAAAGTAACATGACAAGAAGCATTGCATTTAACATCCAAAACATAGAAATCAATGGGGACATAGGCATTGTTAACCATAATAAGAACATCATTAAGACTCCCCATGAGTTTCTTTTTAGCATTATCATCAAGTGGGACATTCAAATAACAATCTTCAAGTGGAGGCAAATCAAGCATATCATAAATCCTTCTAGGCATAATAGAAACACTACTATCAAGATCACATAAAGATTTGAAATCAAAGTCATTCACTTTCATATTAATGATGGGTTCCCAACCATCTTCTTGTTTTATAGGAATAGAAGCTTTATGTTTCATATTTTCTTCTTTAATCTTTATGAGAGCATCAGTAATGTGTTTTATAAAAGCCATGTTCATAGCACTAGCATTAGGACTTTTAGCAAGCTTTTGTAGGAACTTAATAACTTTAGAGATATTGCAACCATCAAGATCAAAATTAAATTTATCATATAGAGTAGTAGAACTATTACTAGCGTCAACACTAGTGGTGGTGATAGTAGAAACACTAATGTTTCTAGCAATTTCATCTTCTCTTTCCCACTTAGCATGTAATTCAGCTAATAGTCTAACATTTTCATCAATTTTTACCTGTATAGCATTAGTAGCTGCCAAGGGATTATCATTAGTTTCAGGTTTAGCAGCCATTTTATTAATCAATGAAGATTGAGCTTCAGATAGAGATGATATATTCCTTTCAGCATTAGAGAGTTTCAATTGTAAACTAGGAATTTCCCTATTTAGACTCTCAAGTTGATGGCTAATGTTCTTCAAGATGGTAGATTGTTCCTCCATAGTTTTAGTAAATAGTTTATTTTGCTCATATTGCATTTGCATGAAGTTTTTAGTGGATCTTTCAACTTCTAAAATTCTTCCTTCACTAGGTAATCCAGGTTTACCATTATAACCATAAGTATTATTAGGAGGGTAGGGCCTATAATTGTTATTACCATAAGTATTGTTGCCAAAATTATTATTTCTTATGAAGTTCACATCAACTTGCTCTTCTTGAGCAACCAAAGAGGCTAAAGGAACATTATTTGGATCAATATGGGCTTTCCCATTAACAAGCATAGACAGAATAATATCAATCTTATCACTCAAGGAGGAAGTTTCCTCAACAGAATTTACCTTCCTACCTTGTGGAGCTCTCTCACTATGCCATTCAGAATAATTAACCATCATATTGTCCAGAAGTTTTGTTGTAGCACCAAAAGTAATGGTCATAAAGGTACCTCCAGCAGCAGAATCCAATAGGTTCCTTGAAGAATAGTTTAATCCTGCATAAAAAGTTTGGATGATCATCCAAGCAGTCAGTCCATGAGTGGGACAATTCTTAACCAAAGATTTCATTCTTTCCCAAGCTTGAGCAACATGCTCATTATCAGATTGTTTAAACTTCATTATTTCACTTCTCATAGATATAATCTTAGCAGGAGGATATTATTTTCCAATAAAAGCATCTTTGCATTTAGACCAAGAATCAATACTATTCCTAGTTAAGGAATTCAACCATTCTTTAGCTTTTCCTCTCAAAGAGAAAGGAAACAATTTCAGCTTAATAATATCACCATCTACATCCCTATGCTTTTGCATCTCACAAAGTACAACAAAGTTATTTAGATGGGCAGCATCATCTTCATTACCAATACCAGAAATTTGTTCTCTCATAACAAGATTGAGCAAAGCAGGTTTTATCTCAAAGAAAGTATCTTTAGGCACAGGTGGAGCAATAGGTGTGCTCATAAAATCATTGTTGTTGGTGCTAGTGAAGTCACACAACATAGTGTTTTCAAGAGTAGTCATTTTTTGTGTTTTTGAATAAGAAAGCAAACTTGTAAAACTATTTTTTTGTGTTTTTGATAAAGAAACAAGCAAACTAAGCAAAAGGAAACTAAGCAAAACAAAAATAACAAAGTAGAGAGATTGGTTATGAGGGACTCCCCTTGTGAAGGTGTCCTTGACTCCCCGGCAACGGCGCCAGAAAAATGCTTGATGGCTCAGTGTTGATGTAGAGCTCGTTGGGAACCCCAAGAGGAAGGTATGATGAGCACAGCAGCAAGTTTCCCTCAGTTATGAAACCAAGGTTTAATCGAACCAGTAGGAGCAAGGAAATACCCCAAAGGTGTTGCTAGCTGAGCCTTGGCAGGGCGCACTACTAGTGCAAATAGCAACGTGGAGACCTGCACAACACAACCACAGAACTCTGTACCCAACTTGCGATGAGGTTGTCAATCTCACCGTGTTTTGCTGAAAACAAAGGATTAAACGTATCGAATGGAAGGAAGTAATAGTTTGCAGAAAGTAAACACAAAGCAGTAAACAGTTTATAGATTATATGTAAAATAAAAGGACCGGGATCCATAGTTCACTAGAGGTGGCTCTCCTTAAGATAGATAACATGCTGGGTGAACAAATTACAGCAGGGCAATTAACAAACATCGAGAAAGCAATACATGCATATACTAATCATCTTGACTCCTTCGGAACTTGATTGGGCATTACAACATTATACATAGACCGCCATCCAACTGCATCTATGACTAATAATCCACCTTCAGGTTATCATCCGAACCCCCTCCAGTATTAAGTTACAAGCAACAGATTATTGCTTTACAAATTGCGTGTAAAATAAGCAATACGATTGTTCTATGAACAAAAGGATTGTTGTTTTCTCCCTAGTAGCAACATCACATCTAGTACCTTAGAGATTTCTGTCACTTCCCCAGATTACCAGAGGCATGAACCCACTATCGAGCATAAATACTAACTCTTGGAGTTGCTAGCATCTACTTGGCCAAGATAGATACTAACAACGGAAAGCATGCAAGATCACAAATAACAAAGACATGATAGAATCAATAATCAATCTGAAATAGCATCTCAATATCCATCGGATCCCTGCAAACACAACATGTATGATTACAAATAGATGATCTTGATCATGAACGGAGCTCACAAGATCTAAACATGAAAGCACAAAGGAGGAGAACCAGCCATCTAGCTACTACATGGATCCGTAGTCCAAGGATGAACTACTCACACATCACACCGGAGGCTTGCATGGTAATGAAGAAGGCCTCCAGGTTGAATTCCCCTCTCCGGCAGGGTGCCGGGAAGAGCTTCAGATCCCTCCCGGTCTAGGGATGGACATGACGGCGGCTACAGACTCTTTCGTGGATTTTTGATCGGGTACTTAGGGTTTTTGTCCCGAGGGCATCTTATAGGCGAAAGGAGAGGCCGAGGGGGTGCCTAGGCTGGCCACACCACCCCCTGGCGCGGGCCAAGCCTGGCCACGCGGCCAGGTGGTGTGGCCGCCCTCTGGCCCTTCTCCGTCTCGTATTCTGGCATCTGATGACTTCTGGAAAAATAGGCACTTTGGCTTTTGTCCCGTCCAATTCCGAGAATATTCATTTTCTGACTTTCCTAGAACCAAAAACAGCAGAAAACAGGCAGCTGGCACTGTGGCTCTTGTTAATAGGTTAGTCCAAGAAATCATATGAAAAGTACTCCAAAGTGTGGACAAAACACAAGAAAGTGGATAAAACCAAGCATGGAACATCAAAAATTATAGATACATTTGCAATGTATCACTACCGCAAGTAACTTCCATGAGTCAAGGGGCCCCCTCAAGTAGATCTAACGTTGCTAGAAATTGGTTCCACGCCACTTGCATGCAGTGGAATAGAGGTCTGCCATGAGCGTGTTTTCAACGCAGTTCTAAAGTGGAGATCATGGTTGTTTCAAAAAAAAGGGAATACAAAAAAAGGTGGAGATCATGGTAGCCCCATCCCCTCGCCCACCACACGTGTCCACTCGAGGACTACGGAGGGTCCAGTGTTTATAAACCCGCTTGGACTTCTTTTTCCATGAGCTCGTGTCATTTTCCCCAATCTGTTTAGTCCCCAAACCCCAATCTGCACCTACCGCACGCGCCGAAGCTCCTTCGCTTGCACCACCTCCTTCCCTAGGTGCTCCATGAAGCGTACACGTGGAGATGAGCCGGAGGTGAAGCTAGTTGAAGGCGCAACAGCAAATGGCTCGGTCGTCGCCAAGAAGGCAGAGGCATCTTCTTCGAGCACGAACGCCGCTCGTCGCTGCACCGTTGAGGGCTCGAGCTCATCCGTCTAGCCAGTAGCCGTTGCCACTGAGCAGCAGGTGGCCGACAACGTCGTGCTGCCAGCGGCAAATCTGGATGGGGGCAGGCGGCAGGCGGAGGCAATCCGGTGCTCTACATCAATGACCCCATCGCCGTCCAAGAAATCTTCGACGCAATCGTGCAGAATGATGAGTTCGAGGAGGAGGTCCCTGATGAGGAGTCTGAGGTACTACATTGCTAGCTTCTCTAGTCGCAGCCACATATTTCACTATTCATACATATGATTTGCTCAATCATGTATAGATTATTTTGCTCTTGAAGTAGGGTAGTATATATATAGTTCGAACGGTCGATTGATGCATCTGCCATCTAGTCACAAAACCCCAATTCGTCTAGTCACAAAATCCCAATCTGCTCATCTGCCATCTAGTTGAGTTTGCTAGTTGAGTGTTGATTTCAACACAACATGCCTATAACATTACATTTCTATTCCTTACAGAGCCCAATGATTCAATTTTGCCCCAAAATAGTGCAAGGGCATCTGATGGTGTCGTTTTCTTAGGGATGGTTAGTGAGCCTGAGGAAGCAATGTACATAAACAATATAGGTTGTGTTGTTGGTATTTTGGTTCTCCAACTCCATCTCTGAAAAAATGAGGCCCTTAATTTATTCTCATATGGAACCTATATATATAATGTTTGTATTGTTTCTGATCTTTGAATGAGTGGTGTGATGCATATGTATATCCCGGAGATAGGGTTAGGGTGGTGGTGCTTGCGGGCCGCCCGGACTTAGGGTTAGGGTTAGGGCATCACTAGAATTTTGCTATTGTTTAGTAATATTGTAGCAAATTGCGTGTTCATATTATTGTTTAGTGTTATTTTATGCAGCAATATTGAATGAAAAATGTTATTGTGTGCATTTTGTAGAAAACTATGGATCCAATCCAGAGAGACCTAGCACAGGAAGAAATTCTCGAGGATATGATCAACGACACCCCCCATGTTGATCCACCCGAATCTCCATCGATTTATCTAAACCCCTCCGGTGAGGGAGAGGAGGTCGACCGAAATGATCAAGGAGAAGTCGACGGATCCGGTGGTGGAGAAGCCGACAGCTCCGGTGGTGGAGAAACCGACGGCTCCGGTGGTGGAGAAGCCCATGGCGAGGTATATATATGAAGTCTGGTGATCAGTAGGTGCATTAACTGAGTTGTATATATATATAAATCGACGAATGTTTCTTCTCTTAGGCCTCCACATCGAGCAAAAAATATTCCAAACGAGGCCCGGCCAAAAAGTTGGATGCATCTACGCGTTATACAATTACGCGGGTATCACCACAGGGTGAACCGGTGGAACCCGAAAAGGCTAAAACTGTATTTAAACAACAATGCGGAGTTATGGTTAGGGATCACATCCCGATCACCGTTCGAGAGTGGAATAAGACCAAAGGGGCGAAAGAGGGTGAGTATGTCTCCGACAGGTGCAAAGAGGGTCTTTGGAATGACCTCATGACACATTTCACCCTGCCAAAATGTGAGGATGATGCCGACACAACTGCATTGAGGAAGAAAGTCAAGCAGTGGACTCTTACGAAGATGGCCGAACTATTCAAGAACTGGAAGAAAGCATTATGGCAAAAGTATCAGAAGACGAAGAAGACTCCTAAATTTGAATGCTATCTAACGAAGCAGCAGGCTCACTGGGATGCATTTGTGAAGTACAAGGAGTCACAACCTGCTATGTAAATGTCAGAAAAAAACAAGAAAAATGCCGCGATGAAGAAATATCACCATCACATGGGGCCAGGAGGCTACGCGGCCGCCATGCCAAAGTGGGATGCTAAAGAGAATGAGATGCTTGCTAAAGGGATCACTCCAGAACCAATACGCGAAGAATGGGATCTGAGGGCAAGGAATTGGTTCCTTGGGCATGGGAGTGAGTATGACGAAAGTACAGGGGACCTTATTTGCAGTGACGGGATTAGGATACCCCGGGATACATGGCAGAAAGTGGTGAAGGAGATTAAAGAGGGGACAACAAAGTTCCGTCCCGATAGAGAGAAAGACTTGCTGACAAAGGTCCTCGGAAATGACGAACGCGGAGGACGTGTACGAGGCCATGGCCCTAGTTATACGTGGGAGATGGGGTTTCCCAAAGACAGAGATACTTATAGGAGCCGAGAGAGAGCAAAGAGGCGACGACAGGAGGAGGAGGGAGACAAGTTCACCGAGTTGATAGGAACACTTCGAATGCATCAGCAACAGATTGACGAACTTCGAGGAGCAGCGTGCCTGCAAGATCCTGTACTCAATATTACCGCCGTCCCATCTCAGCGGAAAAGCAGCGTGGCTGAATCGGAGGTCCCTTCTGACGATGCACGTATGGTAGATGGCAGTCCCGGCTACCCCGTGGATGGAATCAAGGAGCAGGCATCTTGTGAGCTCCATCAGAAGGTGAAGAACCTATCCATCAAGGTGGCGGTCGGATGTGCTTTACCTTGTCCACCTGGCGCACGCTGGCATGGCCGTGAGATTGCAGCTGGCTATGCTAAAGTTGGTGTGGATGAAATCGCAATGGGGTGGGACTCAATGGAGCTTGACATCCCTGGACCTGAAGGTGAAAGGACACTCAGAGAAGTACTGGGTGGTATCATTCTATGGGACAAGGACAACATCAAGCTTCCAGGTTGGACGCCAAAGCCAACACCGCCTCCGAGTGGTCGCATGTCACCTTCACCTCCATCACCTCCAAGAAGCCCACCCCATGACTACGACCACCACAGCCCGAGTCCATCTCGATCTCCGCCGCAGCCTCCGATTAGTACTAAACGACGCAGGAGCCCAAAATGACAAATGTCGCCCCTCCCAAGAGTACCTCATAAGAATCTTTCTATTAGACCTTACGATCGTACTGACAAGGAAACCGACATGATCGTAAAGGCCGAATGTGTTGCGCAGCTTCAAAATAAGAAACCCGAGCCCGCCCCGGTATACACCGAGAAGCAAAAAGCGTATGCACTTTCTTTTCTGAACACAAAATCGCAATATGACTTGCACCATAAGCCAGATGACTATCGACGCACACTTCAGAAGGAAGTGAAGAAGAGCAAATAAAGTAGAAGTGCAAGGGGGAGCAAATCATCAAGTAAAAGTGCAACCGGGAAAAGAAAGGACGTCCCCCAGCTCGAGGAACAGGCCAAAAAATCGACCCCACCCCTCAAGGTGGTATCCTATGACACTCCTCAGCAGGATATGGAAGAAGCTAAGAAGCTTGCGGCCGCTATGAATGTGACTGTTGAGGAATTGCTAGGTTCCCAGGACGACAAGTTACCCAAGGCTTAGGTAGTCCCTACATATGTCCCAGGGAAGCCTTTGGTCAGCTTTGAGCAGTTCCAACAACTGCCAACACAAATGCGGAGTTTACATAAATGGTACTTGAATGCCGTAAAGGAGGAGAGAATAATGATCGTGGCGAAAGTCCCACATGACTACTACTTCCGAGAAGAAGAGGTCCATGTTGAGTTTCCAGAACACTTCCAGTTATACACTTTCGACGCCATCGACAAAAGTCTCATTAGTTGCTATTGTCTGTAAGTTGTTGAATTCATTGTCTATATATAAGCTGTTCATTTTTTTTAGTTGTTCAGTTCATTGCATGTAATTATCCTAATTATATCCTTTTGTACTCTATTATTATGCAGAATGAAGATCATGGAATGTAAAAGAAGGCCAATCTTCAGTGTTGGGTTCATTGACCCAGATAAAATACATTGTCGGACGCTAAAGGAAAAACCCGAGGAAACACAGGAAAACCTTCTAAGGTTTCTAACAGAGCAAAATTTCTGTGACCACATACTGTTTCCTTACAATTTCGCGTGAGTGTCTTACTCTATTGTACATATTCTCTTTTGCTTACTCGATGTTAAGTGTAATTGATGAGTTACTGATGTATATATAAACGTGTACAGTTTGCACTGGATTCTCATGGACATTCAACTTGATAAGGGAAGAGTTAAAGTCATGGACCCATTAAAGAGACCCCTAGAACAGTTTAGTGACATGCAGGACATGCTCCAGAGGTAATTTTTGCGCTACAGCGGTCTCTTTCGTTGATTTCCTGAGATATCATGTAATAAATAACTCATTCATTTTCTTTACCGGGTAGGGTTTGGAACCAATTCAAGAGTGCGGTTACGGGTGACTTTACTAAGAAGCTGACGTTTAAGCCGGTCTCGGTAAGTAGTAGACGCATCTCTTTACTTCTAGTTTCAATACAATTATGATGCATGATTATTATTTTGATTGAATTCTATTCTCGTAAAGTGCGCGAGGCAGCCACAGGGGACGAATCTATGTGGATTCTATGTTTGCGAGTTCATTCGCATGTTTACCAGTGAGCTGAATGATTATAGAGTCGATGTAAGCAATACATTCATAACATTATTTTTATTACCGTCACTTTTTGTTATCATGATTGATATTCATATTGATCTCCTTTTCTTATATAGTTCGAGAAAATGCGGGATCAGCTCCTACCACAGCAACGCGTAGTAGCAATTGCTGAAGAACTGGCAGGATTCTTGATGAACGAGATGATAGATGACGCCGGGGAATTTAGTGTGAATAGGCGTCGATGATCCCCGACCGTGTAATTAAATAGACGGGCTCTAGTCCTTATAATTGTGATCTCCATGTGTAACTATCATGTATATATTTGTATGCTCGATCTTAAGAGAAGTTATCTTATGTATACACGAACATGTACGGTATGTGGTAGCGTAGAAAACTATTTTCAAATGAAAAAAAGAATACAAATTAAATTCTCTGCCGCGGCAGAGAAAGTGCCTAAAATGCTGCCGCGGCAGAGAACCATTTGTCCCGGTTCGTAAATACGAACCGGAACTAATGGGGGGCACGCAGCGCCCGCAGAGACAACCACGTGGATGCCTATTGGTCCTAACTGGTAAGAGGGCCGGGACTAATGGGTGAGCCTTTAGTCCCGCCCCTCCAGTCCCGGTTACTAGGACCGGGACTAAAGCCCCTTACGGGCCGGGACTGGAGGCCCGTTTTCCACTAGTGCGTAAAGTAGTGCAAAATATGGCATGGTGCAAATGTCAATTTTGTTAAGCTCTCGCTACTTTTCATGCACTCAAAGGTGTAAGTTGCCAATAATATATCACAAAACTAACTGGATGCCAAACCGTTGTTTGAGAACTCACTATACTATCCCTTGTTCTACCTATACTATCACAAAGTAAATGTTGTTATCTTTCATTTCCATTAACATACACAAATAAATCCTAACTTCACATATTTCAATGTTGCTGGCTACTCCCTCCGTTCAGAAATATAAGACATTTTAAATTTGGGAAACAAATGTATCTAGATAACTTTTAGTGTATAGGTTCACTCTAAATCTATTCACAAAAATTGTCTAGATACATTCGTTTCACAAAGCTAAAACGTCTTATACTTCTATACAAAGGGAGTATTAAGAAT
Organism: Avena sativa; assembly: GCA_916181665.1. Classification (NCBI taxonomy): domain Eukaryota; kingdom Viridiplantae; phylum Streptophyta; class Magnoliopsida; order Poales; family Poaceae; genus Avena; species Avena sativa. The sequence continues at coordinate 186,016,530 of OV702287.1, read as the reverse complement.
AAGCAAATGCTCTGGGAATGAATATGCATCAAAGTTAAGAAAAAAATTGCATAAGAACTCACCTTTAGGAGAAGAGGTACAACTTGATAGGTTCTCTTCCAATACCTCTGATTTCATTTCAACCTGCAAATTTTGCATCAGTGCTTGAAACAAAGCATCATAGATTTTGGATAGGGGGACTCACAAATTAGATGGTCATATTTTTATTAAGAGATCATCCGACGTTTATTTCACATGAAGTGGGTAGAGTGCAAATTATTCTAACGATGGATATCCTCATATAGCTCGTAAACATTTTCTTGCATATTCCTTACGAAACTTGAGTCGCTTTATAATCATATTTCCTGCAAGTAATCGTAATAATTTCTGCTAGGAGCGAGAGCTCTAGAACTGGCTACCCAAGAATAGTTGTGTGTACAACCTGCTTTTCTACTCATATCTTGAATTTTCGTAATATAAGGCAGTGTTTCGTTACAAGAAAATAGTAATCCACCATAAGAGAAAGATGGCTCCCTGGCACATAATGTTGTGCTCTGGTATATAAAGTGGATATGTCTAAAGTTTTTCCTATGTTAAATGGAAAAAAAACGTCAAATGCTTGATAGAAAGGAATACTTTTTTGATTCTCGGATGCGGATGTATAGCTTGAATAATACAGTGGCAAAAAGCAAGTTGATATAATCATTTAAAATGTAAAATAGTCTTGGAAAAATAAATCGCCTCCTAGCCATCATGATTAACTTCTAATGCATTCGTGGGTCTAAAATGTCCTTTAACTTCACCAAATTCCTTTGCAAAACCTAGAAGAAATAACAAAGTGTTTCTCCTGGTCAGGTCAATATATAATGTATATACATGACGTAAGTTTAAAAGAATTAAAGAGACACTGTTCACCATATTAAAGAACTAAGTCTTATCATACGAAATTGTCTACCGCATAACCATTTTTTCCTTTAATCAAGGAATGATTTACAATCTTGTTCGTGATAAAAATAACTATCAAAGCCGAAGGCATTAGAAATCAAGATTTGAACGATGATAACAGTACACGTGGGAAAAAACTGACATGGAAGACCAGAGCATGTACATATAAAGTGTATCCAACTTCAAAAAATAAATCAGAAGCAACAATAAAAATATAACATATTTCAGAAAGTGAACTCCTGTCCTGCAGTATCCAATTGATATACCATTCATTGATGGTGCTCAAAATATACTACCCAGCCACTATACCAGTATACCTATTTCATATTCAAGGGAACAATCAAAAGCATGGCTACACATACACAATATAGATCGTGAGTTGACAGAGTGACAAGTAACGTGTATATAGGTATGTTTCTTACTTGTCTGAACACCAAGATTATCGGAAAATCCAGACAGAATACGATTGGCTTATGCTAAGACGGATGATTGTACGTGCTTTGCACCTAGGATGCACCGCCACTGAAGCAAGTGAGGAATCGATTGCTGGAAGACGGTGATGTGAATGGCACCGACAAACTGGTTGCTAGGAGAACAATTGGAGCCGAGCGGCGGCAATGAGGATCCCCGATCTGTGCAGCGGAATACCTTGTCTGGCCAGAGCAGCGGCGGCCTGGAGGTGACCGACCGTGAAGGCAGGACCGAAGGCGGCAAAGAGAAGGACATCAGATGGAGGCTCGGTTGTGGAAGATGGCGGTGTCAGCGACGACATAAGTGGTGGGAGTTCGTCGGTCGTGAAGAGGGTGACTCCACTATTCCATGACTTTTCGTTGTCGTGTTCCTTTCATCAGATCGATGACCCTCGCTCTTGAAGCCAAGCCAGGGTGATTCATCGGATGGGCTAACTACAGAAAATAAATATCCTAGTTAACCACGCATCATCCCAATTAACCACGCGTCACTATAGTACATTTGCAGAGTAGCACCCATTTAATAACAGTCGGGCAGAACACGCGCAGCGATGCACAACGGTGCCGTAAAAAAGATCCAGATGTGCGTTCGGGATGACGGAAAGATCCAGGACGCCGAGTCAAGCGATTAGACAGTTTAAAACGTCAAATCGTTGTGTAGGCTCCTAACTAGGTCAGTTTTACTGTTCTTAATAGTGTATATAGGAAAAAGTTTAAAACATACCTTTAATTCGTAGGCAAAAGCTAAATCGAACTCCAGACTCTCAATCCCTGAAATCGGCACTTTGATTTTGCCAATCCCGGTCTATTTTAAATCCTGGGTCTATTTGGCGCACCGGGAAAGTAACAATCCCAGCCGAGATAGGTTTCTAGTCTCACTGACAACGTGGGCCTACCTGTCATATCCATCTTCTTGTATCTTTGAAATTCCCCAACGAAATCAAGGGGCAATCTTGACCCCAACGCAACCCAGATGCCCTTGGTCGCTGCCCCCTTGGCTCCTCGTGTGCGCCACTGAAGCTCCTATTGGGCGCCTCCACCTTTAGGCCCCATGCGAGCGTTCTCGGCCTCCTATTGCCATGCTTGCCTACTTTCTCCGTCATGAAAGATGTGCCAGGCTCCGGCGTGTCGAGTCCGAGCGTGGTCGGGCTGATGACGGAGGCGGGAGATTTGGAGGGCCATGAAGTGGAGTTTGGGAGGACTAGGCCACGCGGTGCCGGAGTGCTGGGCAGCGGTACGCGCCAGCCATGGCGTTCGCTGGCTCGACTGGGCGCGGGCGAGGCCAAGACCGGCACACGGCCGATGACGGCGCATCCTCCTCTGCCCGTTCCTTTCCCCAAATCGTTTTGCTTCATTATCAGTGGAATACAACGCGATTTGGAGATTCTTCTTGCAGCCTACTTTTTTTGCATTTGTGGTAGGTTGGATCTGTCGGTTTGCACATCAATTTTCTGTAGGTATATCCAGCAGTGGTACGCGTTGTTCACCAAGACTTCATCTAAAGTATCAGATAAAGGGACAATTCATGCAGTGAAAGGTGGAAGATGAATATGACACGTGGGTCTAGTTTGTCAGTAAGAAAAATAAATTATTTAGTTTATGATTTTTTTATTCTTATGAGCAAAATAGACCAGGGTTTAAAATAAACCGGGAGTGACAAGTTCAGAGTGCCAATTTCAAGGATTAGAAGTTGAGGGTTCCATTTAGCTTTTGACTATGAATTCAAGGTTTGTTTTCAACTTTTTCCGTGTATATACTCCAATCATGAAGGGTCTCAGTTGCGCGACAGGGTGGAATTCGATACCACCCCGGCCGGACGCCATAGAGGCCGCCTCGCCCGTTGGACTAAAGGTCAGGCTGGAGTACACCGAGGTCGGCGGCGTGCACGACACCGATATGGGCGAGGCTCTTGGCCGAGTTGAAGACCCCTAACATGAACAACTCGTCCATCGCCTCTTATGCTTCACGAGATCGCATGATATGTCCTTGTATATGACGGAGGTTGCGAGAGTATGTGTGTAGCAGAGTTGTTCTGTGGACGGGTGGGGATTGGTTTTATGTAAAAGACCGGACTCATCGTGTTCGACCGGGAGACCTGTCCGGTCCGATGTGCGTGCACACTTACAATTAAGAGTTCCGTTTGTTTGTTTGAGTCGGCGCACGACAATTAAGTAGATAGATGCATAGTAGGACGAACGAAAAAACGTATTGTGACGGACGAATAGAATAGAGAAACGCTTGTGATTTTACTATTTGAAATGCTCGTGCGTTGCCATAGATTATAAATCAGATAGTTTATTTTCTAGGAATGATAGATACAAAATAGTCGATATTAAAAAAATCAAGCCGAGTGATTTGTGCATACAATCCGGGCACTACGGTTAGCCGTGAAAACACCGACACCATTTCGACCTCGATGCCGACTCCAGCCAGCCCAGGCGTACTCTCACGTCGCCTTCAACCTAGGCGTCACTATGTGAGCCTACTTATTTAATAATCGTGCATTTCTACGTCATTGCACATATTGTACTATAAGATTACCTAAGCAAGTAAAAAATAGGTTTTTTCTGTCCGCAAGTAAATAACTTGAATTGAATTTATTTAGATTCACATGTATCTACACATTAAAATATATTTAGATACTTTTGTGAACATACAGAACATGATTAAAAATAAACATAACAAAAATTATCTGCAAAATCTAAACATAACTGATGGTGTGAAATATTAGCAAAATTGTGTATATATAGAGCTCTCAGATCTAAATAATTCCTACATACTTCTCTCACTCAACACATGTAGAAAAATTGGAGTCTACATATTTTCTTTTTAAAAAGTCGAAGTCGAGTGACTCTCCTTTTCTATCTTCCCTTGTTCACTTTATGTGCCCAAAATCTTCACCGCGGTGCTCCATTTTGGCAGCCGCTCCCACTCCAAACTCACGACTGGGACTTGGTTTGGTGCTCTTCCACGCCCCTCCCTCCATAGCCTACCCACCGACCACCCCGGCGCATCTTCCAACGACCCACAACCGACCTCGACGCCGTGCTGTCGTGCGCTCATATGGCTGTCTCTAGCAAGCTCCGCCCCGACAGTCTCTGCTCGAGCCTGCTCCCATGGAGAGCAGACAGAGGATCTGAGTGCCCCTCCTGGCTCCGACCACCAACGTCGGCCCCTGACTCATCTACAGGGAGCACAACGCTGTGAGTGAATCTCGCTAACTCTTCCTGATTCGAGCTTGTTGTTTCTATAATCGCTAGAGGTTACGGAGCTGCATCTATCTTCTGTGGATTGAACTGAACTGCTATTCTTGCATTATCCTCGTAGAGTATCTTGAGCTCTTTGTAGTTGTGCGTTCGCTACTTATTCAGTATGCAGTCTATTTGTTTGAATTGTCCTCGTGAATGCAGCGACCGACTTGGACTAGATGGTCACCCTAACCGCAACACTACTTGGAAGAAGAACTAAAGTCATCAGTTACTAGTTTTCATGAGGTGATTTGGTGTTCTTGGAACTGGATGTGGATTTAACTTGTTTCTCAAGAGTGTATCAATATTCATGTTAGCAGTTCATAAATTTTATTAAAACTTTACCTGAACTGTATAAACCTTTTGTTTTCCTTTTCTTTAACAAAAAAATGCAATAAAGCTTTGTTCAGGTAAGAAACAGTAATAACATTATCGTTGTTACATCATTAGAACAAGTCTATTGCTTCATTCATTGCAATAGAGGCCCGTCTGTGCTTGTCTGGTTCCAGTACGGCTGGACATCGATGCCCCTGCCTTGTTCAAAAAAAAAATCGATGCCCCTGCCTCCTTTAATTCGCGAGGCGCCGCCCCGGCCCTCCTCCACGACGTCCACCCGCTGTCAGGTGCCCGGTGTTCCGGCTGCTGGGTGCGACGCCGGCCCCCTCTGCCCCTTACCCTGTAGTACTTTCATCACTGCTGCAATATTTTGCAATGTCTGAGAAGTGAAATGGATGCTTTTGATAATTGAAATAGTGTATTGTCTGCTATAAACTGGTGGAATTCCAACACATAAGAAATGTACTTCCTCTAGCGCTCGCGCTGTGCAATTTTTGCCATGATCAGCTCTGGTTTGAGCTAATCCAAGCATGCTGCAATTCTTGCCATGATCAGCTCTGGTTTGAGCCAATCCAAAATAGATTGAATCAGCTATCGATTGATTTTTCTTAGAAAGGCCACCCCGTCAGCAGTGGCGGAGCCAGGAATTGAGACGAGTCGGGTCGAACATATAAGGTGTAAAAAAAAATCTATGCAACAAAATAACTAGACCACAAAGATTCTTTTTAATTACAATTACCAATTACTACCTCTATTTGGGATTATTAGTCCTAATGGCCAAGTTGTAAATACCAAGACACTCCATAACTCACTCTAATTAATTTATGCATGCACCAATAGTTTTACATAAATGAGAGAAGTGAGAGGAAAAGAAGAACATGTATTGGACCAGAGAAACTAATAAATGAGACAACCCTTATAATCTCAAACAATATAAAAAAGCTCTCCGGACCTATAATCCCGAACAGAGGTAGTACATAATAAGACATAAAAATGACGTGTAATCTACTAACATGGACCGATGGCACTTGGATGCTCAATTGGATTCACCGTATAATCTCAATAGTCCAAAAGATACCTACATCATATAAGAGCATCTCTAAGGAGGCTCTCCAAACACTCCCATCGGTCTGTTTCTGTTCGATCGAACAGCCCAGCTCAAATTTCTGCTGGACTCTCATGGACATTCAACTTGATAAGGGAAGAGTTAAAGTCATGGACCCATTAAAGAGACCCCTGGAAGAGTTTAGTGACATGCAGGACATGCTCCAGAGGTAATTTTTGCGCTACAGCGGTCTCTTTCGTTGATTTCCTGAGATATCACGTAATAAATAACTCATTCATTTTCTTTACCAGGTAGGGTTTGGAACCAGTTCAAGAGTGCGGTTACGGGTGACTTTACTGAGAAGCTGACGTTTAAGCCGGTCTCGATAAGTAGTAGGCGCATATCTTTACTTCTAGTTTCAATACAATTATGATGCATAATTATTATTTTGATTGAATTTTATTTTCGTAAAGTGCGCGTGGCAGCCACAGGAGATGAATCTATGTGGATTCTACGTTTGCGAGTTCATTCGCACGTTTACCAGTGAGCTGAATGATTATAGAGTCGATGTAAGAAATACATTCATAACATTATTTTTATTACCGTCACTTTTTGTTATCATGATTGATATTCATATTGATCTCCTTTTCTTATATAGTTCGAGAAAATGCGGGATCAGCTCCTACCACAGCAACGCGTAGTAGCAATTGCTGAAGAACTGACAGGATTCTTGATGAACGAGATGATAGATGACGCCGGAGAATTTAGTGTGAATAGGCGCCGATGATCCCCGACCGTGTAATTAAATAGACGGGCTCTAGTCCCGACAATTCTGATCTCCATGTGTAACTATCATGTATATATTTGTATGCTCGATCTTAAGAGAAGTTATCTTATGTATGCACGAACATGTACAGTATGTGGTAGCGTATAAAACTATTTTGAAATGAAAAAAAAGAATACAAATTAAATTCTCTGTCGCGGTAGAGAAAGTGCCTAAAATGCTGTCGCGGCAGAGAACCATTTGTCCCGGTTCGTATTGGGGGGCACGCAGCGCCCGCAGAGACAGCCACGTGGATGCCCATTGGTCCCGGCTGGTAAGAGGGCCGGGACTAATGGGTGGGCCTTTAGTCCCGCCCCTCTAGTCCCGGTTATCAGGACCGGGACTAAAGCCCCTTACGGGCCGGGACTGGAGGCCCGTTTTCCACTAGTGTTGGTTGTCACAGTTGTCATGCGAATCATGCGCACCAACCGTTGATCCTGTATGATCCAACGAGGATCGTTGCACACGTCGTGCCCTTCATAGTACAACGTGAGACAGCAGGGACGTCTCCCTCAGCAAGACTTGTACAAGAAGGAACACGATGCTATCCATGGAAAAAGTCGTCGAGTGGTCATGTCACGTTTAATCTAGTCTACACAGGCTACTACTTCTACAACAACACATGCACGGGGCAACAAGGTCATCAAGTGTATGGTTGTCGACGGGACACTACAATTTATTGCCACTTGAGTTTAATAAGACATATCCCATTTTTACGCAGCGCTCTCAATCTCACTTCCAACTGGGCCCTACCTGATGGCTCAGTGTTGATGTAGAGCTTGGTGGGAACCCTAAGAGGAAGGTATGATGAGTACATCAACAAGTTTCCCTCAGTTATGAAACCAAGGTTTAATCAAACCAGTAGGAGCAAGGAAACACCCCAAAGGTGTTGCTAGCTGAGCCTTGGCAGGGCGCACTACCGGTGCAACTAGCAACGTGGAGACCTGCACAACACAACCATAGAACTCTGTCCCCAACTTGCGACGAGGTTGTCAATCTCACCGTGTTTTGCTGAAAACAAAGGATTAAACGTATCAAATGGAAAGAAGCAAAAGTTTGCAGAAAGTAAACACAAAGCAGTAAACAGTTTATAGATTGTATGTAAAAGAAAAGGATCGGGATCCATAGTTCACTAGAGGTGGCTCTCCTTAAGATAGATAAAATGCTGGGTGAACAAATTACAGCGGGGCAATTGACAAACATCGAGAAAGCAATACATGTATATACTAATCATCTTGACTCCTTTGGAACTTGATTGGGCATTACAACATTATACATAGACCGCCATCCAACTGCATCTATGACTAATAATCCACCTTCAGGTTATCATCCGTACCCCCTCTAGTATTAAGTTGCAAGCAACAGATGATTGCTTTACGAATTGCGTGTAAAGTAAACAATACGATTGTTTTATGAACAAAGGATTGTTGTTTTCTCCCTAGTAGCAACATCACATCTAGTACCTTAGAGATTTCTGTCACTTCCCCAGATTACCAGAGGCATGAACCCACTATCGAGCATAAATACTAACTCTTGGAGTTGCTAGCATCTACTTGGCCAAGATAGCTACTAACAACGGAAAGCATGCAAGATCACAAATAACAAAGACATGATAGAATCAATAATCAATCTGAAATAGCATCTCAATATCCATCGGATCCCTGCAAACACAACATGTATGATTACAAATAGATGATCTTGATCATGAACGGAGCTCACAAGATCTGAACATGAAAGCACAAAGGAGGATAACCAGCCATCTAGCTACTACATGGATCCGTAGTCCAAGGATGAACTACTCACGCGTCACACCAGAGTCTTGCATGGTGATGAAGAAGGCCTCCAGGGTGAAGTCCCCTCTCCGGCAGGGTGCTGGGAAGAGCTTCAGATCCCTCCCGATCTAGGGATGGAGATGACGGAGGCTACAGACTCTTTCGTGGATTTTTGATCGGGTACTTAGGGTTTTTGTCCCGAGGGCATCTTATAGGTGGAAGGAGAGGACGAGGGGGTTCCTGGGCTGGCCACACCACCCCATGGCGCAGGCCAAGCCTGGCCGTGCGGCCAGGTGGTGTGGCTGCCCTCTGGCCCTTCTCCGTCTCGTATTCTGGCATCTGACGACTTCCGGAAAAATAGGCACTTTGGCTTTTGTCCCGTCCAATTCCGAGAATATTCATTTTCTGACTTTCCTGGAACCAAAAACAGCAGAAAACAGGCAGCTGACACTGTGGCTCTTGTTAATAGGTTAGTCCAAGAAATCATATGAAAAGTACTCCAAAGTGTGGATAAAACACAAGAAAGTGGATAAAACCAAGCATGGAACATCAAAAATTATAGATACATTTGCAATGTATCAACATCCCCAAGCTTAACTCCTGCTCGTCCTCGAGTAGGTAAGTGATAAAAAGAAAGAATAATTTTTGAGGTGACATGCACCATCAAAAACTTGATCAAAGTATTTGTAAAACATTCAAAGCTGGGATTATAGTACTTCAATCATAACATGAAAGACAAAGTTCTAGCAATAAGACAAAGAAACTATGATGCAACATGAAAAGACACAAACAAAAGATTCATGAATAACAATACTTTGCAAGACGTTTGTTTGTTTCACATAAAGAAAACATAGCATAATAGTATTCAGCTTGTCCCTCATAGAGTAGCAAATATAAATGTATAGGACACCTTCAAAGTTCATAAGAGTGACTAGATACAAATAGTTTAAAACAAGCAATATCAAGTTATGCATCAATCAACTAGTCTTGGGACAATGCACATAGAACTAAGAATGGCCACTATGCTTTCAAAGTAGGTGCATAAAGGTAGAAGGTGGAGACTCAATATAATGGTGGAAGAAAGGCCTTAATAGAAGGAAGTAGGGATTCAAGTCTCATAAAGAGCTTCCAAAAATTATGGTACTTATAGCTTTCATCACTCATTGCCCCTATCATAAGCATCTTGAAGTGATTAAGGTTAAAGTGAACAAACTATGGTGTACATGCTTGACGAAGTATAAGTTAGGAATCTCATGTCCCTTGTATATGAGGGCCGCTCCTCATGCTACTCAAGTTTAGTCACCGGTAAGTTCTTGTCATCGTAAGTACGTGTGTATCATAGAGAACCGCCAACGGGGTACCCCTTGCCCGATGATACGGAAGAATCCCCATATGAAAATGAGAAGGCAAGCAGACAACAAGCATCTCAACATTATGGTTACGCTGTAGGTTTCCACCATGTCAGCATGGATTAGACCAGCGGCCCAGGCGTTTCTCTAACACATATACATAACTCCATGGACTTACAAGCTCCCCTTTCATTTCACACCGACGATATCCATATACAAAAGAGCATGATATCAACTATGTACAAGTACCAAGTGAAATGTTGAAAACGTTCCTCATGACAGCATGGTTCTGCTAATCCCCAACAAATAAGTGCAAGCATATACAACATAGACGACACAATGGTTCAAGTTTATTAAGGGCAAGAAAAGTAAAGTGTGTCGTCAAGTTCGTGAGAGCTTTAATCACTAGTTTTCTCATAACAAGTTTAATTCGAAAGGTAAACAAAAGCATGAATATACATGGAATAGCATAAGCTAGTAGGTAGGTATGGTGGACTCTTTGAAATAACTTGGTTTAAGGAGTTGGATGCATGAGTGGAACTCATACTTGGTTGTGGAGGCTAGCAAAAGACTGGGAGCGACAAACTAAGAGAGCAATAATGGCCATAATCATGCAGAGCGACAGAACATCATTGATCAAAGCATAAAGTGATACTACAAGTTGAAAACTAAAGGATCATAAAGGCTATGGTGACTTGAGATAGTCATAACATGGTGTGAGCATGTGCCAAGTCAACCCAAATAAAGCATCAAAGGAGAATACCACTATACTATGCTTTAATATGCTAAAACAACGCATGGTTCATCCAAAGCACATTAAGCAATCTCAATTGTTTATAACAAGTCATGCTATAGCAAAGAATACTAAGCATAAAGCTAAAACAATATCAAGAATGGCATGACAGAGCATAGGCCACAGTCAAAAACGAGTTTTTTTACCACATAAGCATGAACTTTCCTACTCTTTTCCAAACCAAACCAAACTATTTGCAAACCAATGTATGAAAGAGGGGGTCCAACCAATTTATTCAGAAAACTAAGCAAACAAAAGCAAACGAAAAACCAAAACGAAAATGAAAAAGAAGACGCTCCAAGAATAACACAACTGTGCATGAAACAATAAAAATGAAGCGTTTGGAAGAAACCTAGGATTTTTATTGATGAAGAAGGGGATGCCTTGGGCATCCCCAAGCTTTGACGCTCGTACTTCTTGGATATTTATTCGGGTGACACGCGTGGCATCCCCAAGCTTGAGCTTTAGTCCATCCTTCATCTCATTACTCATTCCTTCCATACACCTAAAATTTTTCCCTCATACAAAACTTCACACAATCTTTATTAGCAACATTAGTGCACTCAAGATAAATAAGTATTAAGGTTCAGTTATAACACCAAATAAACTTCCATTAGAACACTAGCTACTGTAGCACTTCCCTCAAAAAGCTCAATTCCCCAAAAGAACTCAAAAAAGAACCAACAAGAAGCAAATGCAGAAAATGGCAGAAATCTGTCAAAACAGACCAGCAGGTAAAGACGATTTTTTCGAAGACCTTCTGTTGCTCAAATCAAAAAGTGTTGAACTAACGAAAGTTATATAACTACCTGGGGCAGAAGCAAAAAAATTCACGCCTCAAAAATACGTTCAGAGATTTTACACGAATTTTTACGGTGAAGCACCGAAATCTGTTTCGGCACAGCAACTTTCCCAATCATTACTTCTCTCTCATTAGAGGTTACTCTTGGCACAAAAAGCAAATAAAAAGGATAATGAGCAGTTATTACTGAAGTAATAACTTCCAAGACTCATCTAAAACTTTTGGGTTATCTCCCAATAAGTACTTTTCTTTAACGCCTTTAAGTTAGGCATAAGAAGCAAGAAAGAATCAAGTGTTCTCAAATGAAGAAGCATTAAGACCAAATTTTGTTTTCATAGGAGAAGAAAAAGAAATCTTCTCTCTCTTCTTAGGGAAGTGTTCTATACCTTTCTTGAGTGGGAGTTGATATTTAATGGTGCCTTCTTTCATATCAATAATGGTACCAACAGTTCTAAGAAAAGGTCTTCCCAAAGTAACATGACAAGAAGCATTGCATTTAACATCCAAAACATAGAAATCAATGGGGACATAGGCATTGTTAACCATAATAAGAACATCATTAAGACTCCCCATGTGTTTCTTTTTAGCATTATCATCAAGTGGGACATTCAAATAACAATCTTCAAGTGGAGGCAAATCAAGCATATCATAAATCCTTCTAGGCATAATAGAAACACTACTATCAAGATCACATAAAGATTTGAAATCAAAGTCATTCACTTTCATATTAATGATGGGTTCCCAACCATCTTCTTGTTTTATAGGAATAGAAGCTTTATGTTTCATATTTTCTTCTTTAATCTTTATGAGAGCATCAGTAATGTGTTTTATAAAAGCCATGTTCATAGCACTAGCATTAGGACTTTTAGCAAGCTTTTGTAGGAACTTAATAACTTTAGAGATATTGCAACCATCAAGATCAAAATTAAATTTATCATATAGAGTAGTAGAACTATTACTAGCGTCAACACTAGTGGTGGTGATAGTAGAAACACTAATGTTTCTAGCAATTTCATCTTCTCTTTCCCACTTAGCATGTAATTCAGCTAATAGTCTAACATTTTCATCAATTTTTACCTGTATAGCATTAGTAGCTGCCAAGGGATTATCATTAGTTTCAGGTTTAGCAGCCATTTTATTAATCAATGAAGATTGAGCTTCAGATAGAGATGATATATTCCTTTCAGCATTACAGAGTTTCAATTGTAAACTAGGAATTTCCCTATTTAGACTCTCAAGTTGATGGCTAATGTTCTTCAAGATGGTAGATTGTTCCTCCATAGTTTTAGTAAATAGTTTATTTTGCTCATATTGCATTTGCATGAAGTTTTTAGTGGATCTTTCAACTTCTAAAATTCTTCCTTCACTAGGTAATCCAGGTTTACCATTATAACCATAAGTATTATTAGGAGGGTAGGGCCTATAATTGTTATTACCATAAGTATTGTTGCCAAAATTATTATTTCTTATGAAGTTCACATCAACTTGCTCTTCTTGAGCAACCAAAGAGGCTAAAGGAACATTATTTGGATCAATATGGGCTTTCCCATTAACAAGCATAGACAGAATAATATCAATCTTATCACTCAAGGAGGAAGTTTCCTCAACAGAATTTACCTTCCTACCTTGTGGAGCTCTCTCACTATGCCATTCAGAATAATTAACCATCATATTGTCCAGAAGTTTTGTTGTAGCACCAAAATTAATGGTCATAAAGGTACCTCCAGCAGCAGAATCCAATAGGTTCCTTGAAGAATAGTTTAATCCTGCATAAAAAGTTTGGATGATCATCCAAGCAGTCAGTCCATGAGTGGGACAATTCTTAACCAAAGATTTCATTCTTTCCCAAGCTTGAGCAACATGCTCATTATCAGATTGTTTCAACTTCATTATTTCACTTCTCATAGATATAATCTTAGCATGAGGATATTATTTTCCAATAAAAGCATCTTTGCATTTAGACCAAGAATCAATACTATTCCTAGTTAAGGAATTCAACCATTCTTTAGCTTTTCCTCTCAAAGAGAAAGGAAACAATTTCAGCTTAATAATATCACCATCTACATCCCTATGCTTTTGCATCTCACAAAGTACAACAAAGTTATTTAGATGGGCAGCATCATCTTCATTACCAATACCAGAAATTTGTTCTCTCATAACAAGATTGAGCAAAGCAGGTTTTATCTCAAAGAAAGTATCTTTAGGCACAGGTGGAGCAATAGGTGTGCTCATAAAATCATTGTTGTTGGTGCTAGTGAAGTCACACAACATAGTGTTTTCAAGAGTAGTCATTTTTTGTGTTTTTGAATAAGAAAGCAAACTTGTAAAACTATTTTTTTGTGTTTTTGATAAAGAAACAAGCAAACTAAGCAAAAGGAAACTAAGCAAAACAAAAATAACAAAGTAGAGAGATTGGTTATGAGGGACTCCCCTTGTGAAGGTGTCCTTGACTCCCCGGCAACGGCGCCAGAAAAATGCTTGATGGCTCAGTGTTGATGTAGAGCTCGTTGGGAACCCCAAGAGGAAGGTATGATGAGCACAGCAGCAAGTTTCCCTCAGTTATGAAACCAAGGTTTAATCGAACCAGTAGGAGCAAGGAAACACCCCAAAGGTGTTGCTAGCTGAGCCTTGGCAGGGCGCACTACTAGTGCAAATAGCAACGTGGAGACCTGCACAACACAACCACGGAACTCTGTACCCAACTTGCGATGAGGTTGTCAATCTCACCGTGTTTTGCTGAAAACAAAGGATTAAACGTATCGAATGGAAGGAAGTAATAGTTTGCAGAAAGTAAACACAAAGCAGTAAACAGTTTATAGATTATATGTAAAATAAAAGGACCGGGATCCATAGTTCACTAGAGGTGGCTCTCCTTAAGATAGATAACATGCTGGGTGAACAAATTACAGCAGGGCAATTAACAAACATCGAGAAAGCAATACATGCATATACTAATCATCTTGACTCCTTCGGAACTTGATTGGGCATTACAACATTATACATAGACCGCCATCCAACTGCATCTATGACTAATAATCCACCTTCAGGTTATCATCCGAACCCCCTCCAGTATTAAGTTACAAGCAACAGATTATTGCTTTACAAATTGCGTGTAAAATAAACAATACGATTGTTCTATGAACAAAAGGATTGTTGTTTTCTCCCTAGTAGCAACATCACATCTAGTACCTTAGAGATTTCTGTCACTTCCCCAGATTACCAGAGGCATGAACCCACTATCGAGCATAAATACTAACTCTTGGAGTTGCTAGCATCTACTTGGCCAAGATAGATACTAACAACGGAAAGCATGCAAGATCACAAATAACAAAGACATGATAGAATCAATAATCAATCTGAAATAGCATCTCAATATCCATCGGATCCCTGCAAACACAACATGTATGATTACAAATAGATGATCTTGATCATGAACGGAGCTCACAAGATCTAAACATGAAAGCACAAAGGAGGAGAACCAGCCATCTAGCTACTACATGGATCCGTAGTCCAAGGATGAACTACTCACACATCACACCGGAGGCTTGCATGGTAATGAAGAAGGCCTCCAGGTTGAATTCCCCTCTCCGGCAGGGTGCCGGGAAGAGCTTCAGATCCCTCCCGGTCTAGGGATGGACATGACGGCGGCTACAGACTCTTTCATGGATTTTTGATCGGGTACTTAGGGTTTTTGTCCTGAGGGCATCTTATAGGCGAAAGGAGAGGCCGAGGGGGTGCCTAGGCTGGCCACACCACCCCCTGGCGCGGGCCAAGCCTGGCCACGCGGCCAGGTGGTGTGGCCGCCCTCTGGCCCTTCTCCGTCTCGTATTCTGGCATCTGATGACTTCTGGAAAAATAGGCACTTTGGCTTTTGTCCCGTCCAATTCCGAGAATATTCATTTTCTGACTTTCCTAGAACCAAAAACAGCAGAAAACAGGCAGCTGGCACTGTGGCTCTTGTTAATAGGTTAGTCCAAGAAATCATATGAAAAGTACTCCAAAGTGTGGACAAAACACAAGAAAGTGGATAAAACCAAGCATGGAACATCAAAAATTATAGATACATTTGCAATGTATCACTACCGCAAGTAACTTCCATGAGTCAAGGGGCCCCCTCAAGTAGATCTAACGTTGCTAGAAATTGGTTCCACGCCACTTGCATGCAGTGGAATAGAGGTCTGCCATGAGCGTGTTTTCAACGCAGTTCTAAAGTGGAGATCATGGTTGTTTCAAAAAAAAGGGAATACAAAAAAAGGTGGAGATCATGGTAGCCCCATCCCCTCGCCCACCACACGTGTCCACTCGAGGACTACGGAGGGTCCAGTGTTTATAAACCCGCTTGGACTTCTTTTTCCATGAGCTCGTGTCATTTTCCCCAATCTGTTTAGTCCCCAAACCCCAATCTGCACCTACCGCACGCGCCGAAGCTCCTTCGCTTGCACCACCTCCTTCCCTAGGTGCTCCATGAAGCGTACACGTGGAGATGAGCCGGAGGTGAAGCTAGTTGAAGGCGCAACAGCAAATGGCTCGGTCGTCGCCAAGAAGGCAGAGGCATCTTCTTCGAGCACGAACGCCGCTCGTCGCTGCACCGTTGAGGGCTCGAGCTCATCCGTCTAGCCAGTAGCCGTTGCCACTGAGCAGCAGGTGGCCGACAACGTCGTGCTGCCAGCGGCAAATCTGGATGGGGGCAGGCGGCAGGCGGAGGCAATCCGGTGCTCTACATCAATGACCCCATCGCCGTCCAAGAAATCTTCGACGCAATCGTGCAGAATGATGAGTTCGAGGAGGAGGTCCCTGATGAGGAGTCTGAGGTACTACATTGCTAGCTTCTCTAGTCGCAGCCACATATTTCACTATTCATACATATGATTTGCTCAATCATGTATAGATTATTTTGCTCTTGAAGTAGGGTAGTATATATATAGTTCGAACGATCGATTGATGCATCTGCCATCTAGTCACAAAACCCCAATTCGTCTAGTCACAAAATCCCAATCTGCTCATCTGCCATCTAGTTGAGTTTGCTAGTTGAGTGTTGATTTCAACACAACATGCCTATAACATTACATTTCTATTCCTTACAGAGCCCAATGATTCAATTTTGCCCCAAAATAGTGCAAGGGCATCTGATGGTGTCGTTTTCTTAGGGATGGTTAGTGAGCCTGAGGAAGCAATGTACATAAACAATATAGGTTGTGTTGTTGGTATTTTGGTTCTCCAACTCCATCTCTGAAAAAATGAGGCCCTTAATTTATTCTCATATGGAACATATATATATATATATATATAATGTTTGTATTGTTTCTGATCTTTGAATGAGTGGTGTGATGCATATGTATATCCCTGAATATTTTTTTTATATAATTACATTTCAATTTCTTATTGTGGCCAATGATTCAAATTTGTCCAAAAGAGAGGCAGACACATTGGTGTCAGTTTTTTTAGGGATGAGTTAGCGAACCTGGGGCCATGCACAAGATCAATATAAGTTGTGTAATTGTTACTTGGTTCGCTTATGCCATCCCTGAAGAAACTTATGAGGCCGCAATCTTTATTCTACATTCATAGAACTATGATATTTGAATTATCTATTCTATACATTCATAATGTATAAGAATTACATTTCAGTTTGTCACTAGGCCTATGATTGAAATTTGCCCCAAAAGAGTTCAAGGGGAGACACGTATGATGGTGTCGTGTTTTAGGGATGGGTTGGTAAACCTGGGGCAGCAATGCACACGAACAATATAGGTTGTGTTGTTGGTACTTTGGTTCTCCAACTCCATCTCTAAAACAAATTATGAGGCCCTTGATTTATTCTCATATGGAACTACATATATGATCCTTGATTTGTTTCTGATATTTGAATGATTCGTATGATGCATATGTAAATGAATGGTTTTGATCATAAGTATTTTTAACATGTACCTGAAGATTAATTATTTGGTTTTTATTTATAATTATAATATTTAGGCTTGGTTTTGTACCTGACTATGTATATCCCTGAATATTGTTTTGTACGATTATATTTCAATTTCTTATCGTTGCCAATGATACAAATTTGCCCCAAAAGAGAGGAAGATACATTGGTGTCAGATTTTTTCTGGGATGAGTTAGCGAACCTGAGGCGATGTACAAGAAAATTATAGGTTGTGCAATTGTTACTCGATTCACTCACTCCATCCCTAAAGAAACTTATGAGGCCCCTAGATTTATTCTACATACACTCTGATGCAATTAATTGTCATTGTGTTGAGATGAAATGATATATCAACTGATCAAACTATTGCTGAGATGCTTTTTCTTTCATTTCCATGGATATATTGTCCTACATATACATGTTGTCAATTCTTGAGTTGTAATACAATTCAATCATATATATGAGTTCTAAGTGATGTTCTTAAAAATCAACAGGAAGATAATCATGACATGGACGATAGCAAGGAATCTAGGGACAACAAGAGCCGCTACGTGCTGTGGTTACAGTGTGGATTAATCCGTTTCTACCGTAGGGGGAGACTATTTTGCCCATTCTATGGTAGAGCAATCAACGTTTACCTCGACAGCATGATCCAACACGTGGTGGGCGTTGCCAGAGGCGGAGGTAGAAGGCATAGGCCGATTACCTTGGCGCGGCATGCAGCCTTCGGCAAATTCCTCCGGGATTATGTCAGGACTGGCCTGTATCCCCTCGACTAGGCTGTCCCTATCTCTTGCTGATGCCCTGCCCTACTAGGTGTCTCCGTGTCCCGGCCTCCTGCTGCTGCCCTGCTTTTGTTTTGTTTTAGTTAATTATTACCTGTGTGTGGCATGTAAGACAATATATCCGTGGTGTCTCTGGTGAACCTTATATATATATATATTAATCTACTCCTTTATATGGAGTGCCTTAAAAATTTTAGTGTTCAATTATATTACTGATCATGCTCATGCACACTATAAAATATTTCTAGTGCCCGATTATATTATAATTGTCAAGGAATACATCAACAAGTTAAATTGGTCGAAATTTTGTATTGAAGTAACTAAATGATCTCACATCAACGATGGACGTTGGAAGAAGCCAAAGGCATCAGCCGAAGACCTTGGCGCGGCACGCAGCCTTCGGCAAATTCCTCACAGGTTCAACAACGGGTTGCCGCCGCCCAGCTCCAAATTCGCTTACAAGTTCAACATGGCAGAACTTAGCTACCAAAGAGACCTCGGCAGAGGTGGAAGAATTGGTGCGGGTGCGACCACGGTGACGGTGAGCTCCGATTCTAGAGGAGGAAAACAGGACCGAGCATGGTCGACACGGTGCCGGATCTCACCGGGAACCAATTCTCGTCCCCGCACCGTGCCATGGGTGCGGCCATGGTGAGGACGAGCTCTGACTCGAGATGGGGAGGAGAGCGGGGCCGAGCATGTTCGTCACGTCCTAGCGCCACGCCATGGGCACGACCATAGATTGCCGCTCCGGGGAAGAAGAATATGTGTAATAGATGCAGGCACCAACGCTGCAAGCCTACAAGGAGGAGAGCGGGGCCGAGCAGGTTCGTCCATGTCCTAGCTCCGTGCCATGGCCGCGAAGCCCCATAGATTGCTGCTCCAGGGAAGAAGAAGAAGACGCGTACTGGATGCAGGCGCCAACGTTGTAAGCCTAATTGATGCCTAAGCGACAGGAGCGACATAACAACGAAAACTGACAGGGGCGTCCCAACTTGACAGCCGTTAGCCTGGTATTTTGTATTGAAACGTAAAGTTGATTTCGTACCAAAAAAGACCCTGTAAGTATTTGGCACGCCAACTGTGATCATCGCGGCTGATTACAGGCAACTTGGGTACTGCGTTGCCTGGGCGCCCCAATTTTTGGGCCGCAAAATGATATTCTCCCAAATTTGGCCATATTTTGAAAACAAAACAAAGAGGAAGTAGTATGTAGAGTATGGCTCGGTCAGGTTCTCTCTCGATAAGGAGTCGAACCCGACTATTTTCCTTTGCTTAATTTTAAGGTGCTTTGTGCTAACTTTATGTACCTCGATGTAATTTCCCCCTTTTTAGGTCCTTGATGTAAAATGTACTCCCATTGTCCGTGTAAAATTCAAACATAAAAGGAAGTGGTAAAATTTAAACATATTTAAGATTATATGAACATTCTTGCATTTCAAGCCGAATGACCAAGGTCAAGGACATATCTACATCATACTTTATGCTGATGATGATCCCATGTCCAAGAATTTGCATGCTGCCAAATTTGGCCATATATTTTGAAAACAAAGAAAGAGATAGCAGCATGAAGAGTATGGCTCGATCAGCTGCTCTCTCGAGAAGGAGCTGGACCTAACTATTTCCCTTGCTTAATTTTTGGGTGCTTCATGCTAAATGTAAGGATCTCGATGTAATTTTCTCCCTTTTTAGCTCCTTGATGTAAATTGTACTACCACCATCCTTGATGTTCCCATATTTGGGAGTAAATGGGTGAATCATGGCATGGTAACAACATTTCCACTCGGAGTTTCTAACCATTAGGAAAAGAAAAAAATCAATTTTCCAAGTGATAGGAGTGCATTTTCTCTAAAGCAACTAGGAAGAATATGTATTTTCTATAGAAAAAACAAAGAGAAAGAAGAGACACTATGAGCACAGAGGAGGCAGCTCGAGAGAGCAGCGAAGAGGAGTTGAAGGCGGTGCGATACCAGAAGCAAAGCTGTGATTGCTTCCTAACACGAGGTACAAGGTATAGTCACCTAGTAGTACTAGTAGTACGGAACTAGTAGTAAATTTCAGGACCTTTACTATATATGCACGTAAAACAAATTGTGTTTTGTCTCCCCTTCACTGCCTCATCACCCCTGGGTAGCTGATCTTTCCCTCGTCCGAAACGGGGCGATGCGCACGTGTGTCGACCTGCCTTGTCGGCGGCTCCGTGTCAGTATCAAGCGTGTTGCGTTGGTGTGCATAAGAAGGAACCATTTGGAGCTTGGCGGCAAAAGGTACATTACTCATACTATTACTATTAGATTCAGAGTTCAAACTTTCTCGGTTTTGAATTTTTCACTTCCTTCCCAAACATCCGGAGGGAAGGTTATTCAAAAGATAGTAGTGCACAAGGGATTGTTTATACTGTATGCAATATGTCCCATCATATTCGATGCACTCCATTATGATTTGGCCAGCTTTACCACTACTCCGTAGTACTCCATTCTCGTTCCATTTCACACCCTGCGAAGAGGAAGCTACCAGGCACAACCGCATAACGCTGGTTCGAAAGTAGTATAGTAGGATTAGTACGAAGGGTATGGCTTAGACACTCGCTCGAGAAGGACCTAGACCCGACTGCTTTTCATTGCTTCATTTTAGGGCCCTTTGTGCTAAATGTATGGACCTCTATGTAATTTTCTATTTTTTGAGGTCTTCGATGTAAACTGCACTCCCACGACCTTCTCAAATTTTAACTAAAAGTAAGCGCGATAAATTTCTCTTAAAATTTTACAAAAATCTTTTGAAGCTAAGTAGGAATTAGGTACATCGAAAACCACAAAAGTTCTGAAAAAATCGTGTTCTTGCTATGCATCTGCATCCCGACAAAGTTGACATGGTTTTGATAACATTTCAAATAAAGAATAAAAAATATAATATTTTTTTGTGGCATCATGCTACGTGTATCTAGAAACACGCATTATTAAAAGTATAATACAAATATTATTATTTATTCTTTGGTTTCGATAATATTTTATGTTGATGATCCCATATCCAAGAATTTGTATGCTGCCAAATTTGGCCATATTTTGAAAACAAACAAAGAGGAAGTAGTACGAAGAGTATGGCTTGGTCAGGTTACTTCTCGAGAAGGAGCCAAACCCAACTATTTGCCTTTGCTTAATTTTAAGACGTGCTTCATGCTAAATTTATGTACCTCGATGTAATTTTCTCCTTTTAGGTCCTTGATGAAAACAAACAAAGAGGAAGTACTATGAAGAGTACGGCTTGATCAGCTGATGTCTCAAGAAGGAGCTAAATCCAACTATTTTATTTGCTTAATTTTAGGGTACTTCATGCTAAATGTATGGACCTTGATGTAATTTTTCTCTTGTTTAGATCCTTGATTCAAAATATACTCCCACCATCCGTGTAAAATTCGAACCTAAAAGTTAGTGGTTAATTTAAACTAATTTTAGGTAAGTTGTGAATAAGTATGACCAATCTTGGATTTCAAGCCGAACGACCAAGGTCATGGCCATATCTACATCATACTTTATATTGATGATTCATGATCCCATATCCAAGAATTTGCATGCCGCCAAATTGAGCCATATTTTGAAAAAAAAACAAAGAGGAAGTAGTATGAAGAGTATGGCTCGACCAGTTGCTCTCTCGAGAAGGAACCAAACCCGACTGTTTTCTCTGCTTAATTTAGGATGCTTTGTGCTAAATGTATGGATGTCGATGTAATTTTACATTTTTAGGTCCTTGCTGTAAAATGTACTCCCACTATCCATGTAAAATTCGAACATAAAATCAAATGGTAAAATTTAAATCTATTTAAGCTTATTAGTTGTCAATGAATATGAAAATTCTTGCATTTCAATCAGAATGACCAGGATCATGGACACATCTACATCATACTTTATGCTGATGATTCATGATCCCATATCGAAGAATTTGCATGCCGCCAAATTTGTCCATATTTTGAAAACAAACGAAAAGGAAGTAGTATGAAGAGTCTGGCTCAATCAACTTCTTTCTCTAGAAGGAGAAAAATATGACTGTTTTCCCTGCTTAATTTTAGGGTGCTTCGTGCTAAATGTATGGACTTCGATGTAATTTTACCTTTTTAGGTGCTTGATGTAAAATATACTCCCACCGTTAGTGTAAAATTCGAACCTAAAAGCAAGTTGTAAAATTTAAACGTATTTAAGATTATTACTTATCAACGAGTGAACATTCTTGGATTTCAAGACAAACGACCAAGGTCATGGCGATATCTACATCATAATTTATGCTGATGATGATCCCATATCTAAGAATTTGCATGTAGTCGGATTAATTTTGCCATATTTTGAAGGGTTTTCTATTTTCGTGCCCTCGGTTTGTTAGTTATACTCAGTTTTCCCTAGCCGCTTAGTTTTTCCTCACTTTTTCCCTCCCTCCATTCTGAAACCCTCACATGCGCACGGACGGGGTATGCCATCAGGTCAAAGGCTTGACCATTACATGCTGACCGGTGGGACCCCGTTGGAGCGGGTCATGCGTTGAGCGTTATGTTACGTCGGCTCAACCGTTACATGCTGATAGGTGGGGCCAAGATACACAGCGGACCAGACATCCATCTCTCGCTGATTATGGGAGACGTGGTGTGGGACCATGTAGGGCGTGTTTGGTGGTTACGTGCGCCCTATCGTCTAAATTGGAAGTTTTCTTTTTTTGTTATTTTTATGATTGACCTTTTTAAGAGCGACTTTTCCCTCTCTCTCTCTCTCTCTCGCTAGCAGTTTTTTTTACCCAAAAAGGTAGCGAATCTAGAGCAGCTTCTCTCTTTATTCATTGTTCCTTTTGGCCCTCTTTTCCCCAATATGGTAGAAAATCTAGAGCAGCAAATCTAACAAGCACCATAAATAAATTCAGTAAATAGAGCATATGTAGATAAAGTAGCTAATATAAGTTATATAGTACAGTACTTATCGAGGTTCGACAATTAGGCTGGTCAGCAGGAGCGGACAAGTTCAACATAGACAAGACAAAAGAAGCTGCTTTATAGTAGCAGCAGCACAAGATCAGTGGCCACTCATGACCTCTGCTAGGAGGGCCTCCTCCCTCTAGCGCCTCCTCCACTTCTTGCTTCCCAGCCCTTGACCTTGGGCGCCTTGGGATTGATCGGGGGCATGCGACCCTCCTCGATAGCCACCTTCTAGAGGTTGCGGAGGTGAAGACCGAGCGCCTGGTGCTTGGATATGAAGCCGTGGATGTTCACGGACTCACCGCAGGTCCTCATGTCCTCGACATGATTCACGAGGGAGTTGAAGTCCGTGGCACGGAGCCTCCTGGTGGGGCAAAAGGGGCACCTATACACGTCGCCGGGGAAGAAGTTATTATATTGGCCGGACTTCAGCCTCCTCAGCACATGACGAGTCTTGGTGTCCTTGAACTCGTCGTCGCTGCGGACATCGCTGCTATCCTCCTGTTGGAAAAAACAGTAGAGTGCAATAAGGACATGATTGAGATACTTTGATTATCGGGATTGATTATTTGCATAAATTAACCGATTGAGATCTCCTGATTATTCCCCAAATCTCAAACCAAATCGAATACTGATCACAACTACGAACAGGGGGATCAAATACGAAAAGGGGGATTCATCAAAATACGAGATCTAACACAAGAGGATTAGCTACTGTAAAAATACGAACAGCCGAGCCCTAATAACATACGATCTATAATCCAACGATGGGAACGGGGGAAGAACAAGGGAAGGGGAGAAAACCTGGTTACCTCCAACCATGGGTCGGTGATGCTAGTGTCGTAGGGGTTCTCTGGTCTTATGTAA
The DNA here is from genome assembly GCA_916181665.1 of Avena sativa. Lineage (NCBI taxonomy): Eukaryota > Viridiplantae > Streptophyta > Magnoliopsida > Poales > Poaceae > Avena > Avena sativa. Next base: position 185,992,445 of record OV702287.1, on the reverse strand, counting down.
TCAACCTCCTCGTAGGGGTCCCAGTCGAGCGAGATCTGCCCGAGACCGGCGGGGGCCTCCTCGCCGGCGGCTACGGAGGATGCGGGGATAGGGACGGCGGATGCCTTCGATGCCTGGACGGGGCCTGTACAAGGACATGGGCCTCCTCGCCAGCGGCCTTGGAGGCGCCGATGGCCATCGCGCTGTTCTTCTCCATTGTCGGCATGGTTGGAGTTTTCTTGGGGATTTGCGGAAGGTGATTGGACAGTTGAGACGGTTGAGTGAGCGAGTGAGTGTTGAGTGAGAGTGAGGGGGCCTCTATTAAAGGAGAAGGAAAGCCACATTTCGTTGCACCACCATGCACCGCGTAACCGCGTACGCTACTGCACCATGCACGGCCACACGTGTCCGCTACCATCCCATGCACTACACACGCGTACCACGAGTCATGTTTTTTCCTTCATGTCTAGCCCTGGTGACTTAGTTGTGCTCAGTTTTGTCCTTGAGTGTAACACTGGCAGTTTGGTTGTACATAGTTTTTCCCTCCGTACTAACACTGTCGTGTGCAATATACTCAGTTTTACCCTCCAGTGGCTGGTCAACAAAGAGTAAACGAATAGGTTTTATCTAGATAATTGAGTCATTTTATGCACAACAAATTCAAAAAGAGCAAAACATAGTGGCATCTACCTAGGGAATCTTATTATGTGACCTGCCACCATAAGAAATGTATATAAACCAATTTTTAACCTAAATCACCACTTCTCAAATCACCTACTATCTATGAAGGTTTATGACTTTCTACTCAACATCTTCCCAAAACATCCCTCCCCAAAACATAGTTTGTCTGAATGAGGCAATAATTATCAAACTGGTGTATATTTGAATTACAAATAGTTTGATGTGTTCCAAGATGTATTTTATTATATAAAAGATGCATTTTTCATTTTTTAATCTTTTTCCATCTTGTATTTGAATCCCTTTGTCAGTCTTGCACTTGGTTTTTAAGTTCTGCTCAGTTTTGCCCTTGGTGCTTAAGTGCTACTCAGTTTTCCCCTCTCTTAGTATCAATCTCTCGCACATGTGCTCATCTTCGCTGCTACGCTCTGATTGGTTGAGACAGTTTTCACACGGATCATGCACACCAACTGTTGATCCTCTGTGATCTAGCGGGCAGGATAATCCCTATATCTATCGGGGACACCCCTCTATCCATGCAAAATAATGAGTTTGCCACTAGGACTTTAACTCCATAAACAAATGAACTTGAATATAATTTGAAGGGAACGTGTTCAAAGGTGTATAATTTGTGCATTACATTCCACTCTATGAAAATGATAATCTCTCAAGATTTTCTTAGCACAATATTATCACGTATTAAGTGCGATTTCAAAGAGTTCAAATGTCTATAATTTTCATATATGCAAGTTTGTGCATTACATTCCACTGTATGAAAATGGAGGGATGATAATCTCTCAAAATTTTGCTAGCACATCATTATATCGTTATTAAGTGCGATTTCACAGTGTTCAAAGGTTTAAAATTTTCGTATACGCAAGTTTATGCATTATATTTCACTCCATGGAAATGATAAATGATCAGGATTTTATTAGCACAACATTATCATGACCTAAGTGTGATTTCAAAGAGTCCAAATATGTATAATTTTCGTATATGCCAGTTTATGCATTACATTCCACTATATGAAAATGATAAGCTCTCAATATTTTCTTAGCACAACATTATCACGTATTAACTGCGATTTCAAAGAGTTCAAAGGTGTATAATTTTCGTATATGCAAATTTATGCATTACATTCCACTCTATGAAAATAATAATCTCTCAAGATTTTCTTAGCACAACATTATCACGTATTAAGTGCGATTTCAAAGAGTTCAAAGGTGTATAAACTTCGTATATGCAAGTTTATGCATTACATTCCACTCTATGAAAATGGGGGAGAAAATAATAATCTCTCAAAATTTTAGTAGCACATCATTATTTACTATTAAGTGCGATTTAAAAGTGTTTAAAGGTTTATAATTTTCGCATATGCAAGTTTGTGCCTTACATTCCACTCTATGAAAATGATAATCTCTCAAGATTTTCTTAGCACGACATTATCACGTATTAAGTGCAATTTCAAAGAGTTCAAAGGTGTATAATTTTCATATACGCAAGTTTATGCATTATATTTCACTCCATGGAAATGATAAATGATCAGGATTTTATTAGAATAACATTATCATGTCCTAAGTGCGATTTAAAAGAGTTCAAAGGTGTATAATTTTCGTATAATTTTTGTATATGCATTACATTTCACTATATGAAAATGAAGCTAGACAAAGGGCGCGGGCGCGGGGCTGGCTCAGGGTCCCATCTTGCAACACTAACCTGGATAAGTTGTCGGTCCGGTGCTCACATGGATAAGCTCTGGGTCTGACGCTCACGTGGATAAGCTGTGGGTCTGATGCTAATCTAGATAAGTTGAGAGAGGTGTCCACTACGGGAATCGACTGAATGTGGTCCCACTTGTCAGCATGTAATGGAAGGGTACACTATGGGACCAGACAGAACGTGGCCCTACTCGTCAGCATGTAACGGCGAGGGTCCACTATGGGACCCGACTGAATGCGGCCCACTTGTCAGCACGTAACATCAAGGCTGACAGACAGCGAGTTTCAGACCAAGTGTGAGTTTTGTACAAGGAGATGGGCAAAAGTGAGGAAAACTAAGCGGTTGGGAAAAACTTAGTACAACCAATGAACAGAGGGTACGAAAATAGAAATCCCTATTTTGAAAATAAATGAAGAGGAAGTAGTATGAAGAGTATGGCTCGATCAGCTGCACTCTCGATAATGAGAGACGAACCCGACTGTTTTTCTTGCTTAATTTTAGGGTGCTTCGTACTAAATGTATGGACCTCTATGTAATTTTCCATTTTTAGGTTCTTGATGTAAAATAGATTCCCACCGTCCAAGTAAGTGGGAAAATTTAAACGAATTTAAGTGGAGTGAGTCTTGTTATTTAAATTTAAAATTTCTAAATTACTTACAACTGCATTGTTCGTGATACTTTTTCTAACTGAAATGCACACATAGGTATACTTGTAGGCCCACGAGTCATATAGGCTCTAGTAATTGAAGATCCGGCGAACATCCAACCTGGTGCGATGCTGAGGATGAAGATATTGCATTACGCAGCTGGTACTTGGTAGAGCTTGACTGGGATATCCTGTGGATTCACCCCAGGGATGCACGAACCAGCAGCCATGGTGATCCTATATCATACATGGGTAGAGAGCTGCTCTCTTATCTGTGCTCCCCTGCCACGTTTTCTAGAGGGCCCTTAATCTGGATGACCCTATAGCACCACACTTAATTAGAAGGGATAATCTTGAAGGGATTTCAGTGTTTGTGGGAATTAACCATCCATTCTTCCTCGAGCCCCCTACAAACCCCGAACCTGGTGCTACCGATGTTGACGAAGCTCTAACAGTATTCAGAGCAGACTGTGTGTTTTCTACACACGTGCACTATGAACATCGCCCATAGACAGTTCCAGATTGGAGCCGAATGCACGTCAATGGGGGGCTAACATAGGTTCATCAGTTAACTACACTAGAGCGGAACATAGGGAGCAAATGTTCGAGGCGCCAATCTGGTTCGTGCCAATCATGCCTCGTTAGAACTATGTGAAGTTTGACCAAAATGTAGAAAAGCTGATTATGAGCACTCGCAATATCATTTCTATAGCTAGTACTTGTCACCATGTAATGTACAATACTACGTATGTAGTACTTTCATATTGTATTATAGTATCAGCACTTGCAACATCATTTCCACTATTGCTTGTACTAGGAACCATGTACGTAATAATATACTTTCATAGTATGTGTTTGATGTTTGTTTCCCTATTCAAGCACTCAAGCTTTCGTGCCTAATTTTCTAGGCTATTAATTTTGGTATGACAACTAGTAGTACTGTATTGGTGGCCGTTGTATTTGTGATACGGTGGATATTGCGACAAAAATACCACGAAATAAAGGCAAAGTTTGCTTTGTCCACAACATACTTCTGATCTCGCAGCATTTATTCCCTCACCAGCCCTAGCCCCAGCCCCAGCTCTCTCACAGAGCACTCCTTAATGCCATTGCACTTCCCTCCATTGACGACCACCACCGCTGCAACTTACTCATCTTAGCTAGGTCGGCTGCGGGCGGCAGGCCCTGCAACCTCACCTATAGAGCAGTCGCATCCCTCAGACATCGCGGGGCAGTGTGGTATGTACATAATCCCTGAAACCCATGATCTTGATGATGAGATGTGGTCAAGCTTTTATTAGCGCTTGGTTAACATTGGGTTGGTGTTGAGTAGTTCTCATCTAGTGCATTTAACCCGTTTGTATACTACAGTATAGTTTTACACATGCAAGCTAGTTCTGGGGCTAGATCTATGGTGAACTGTAATAATAATTTCAAATTTTGTATTAATCGATCCATGGCTGTTGATGATTTGGGAGGCCACTCGGCATGTTTTGCTTGGTTGGTCTTAGGGGCGGAGGTCCCTTTAATTTTGGCAAGTTAGGGTAGATGCTGCCCTACCCTGATTTTTGCCAAAATTTCAAGTATATGTATGCATCTCTAGCATCGGCAGTAGATAGAGCTCATCTTGTTTGTCCGTTCGTCTGTTCCTGGGTGTTCGGTATCTGTACTGCTCGATAATGAACTGCACTAATGTGATGCCTAGACCTTGGCAGTACTAATATAACCGGCATTCATGCTAGTTAGAGTTAAGACTTTGTGTACTTCGATAAGAAAATTGCTCCACTTTACTTTCTTAGCTAATATTGTACTAGTATTTCACAATTATTGATAGCTGGTAGAGACATTATATGTCCACGGGATTTTTTTGCAGTGTTCGGGCAAGAAGCTCAAGCTTGGAGAGACTCATCATCAAAGAAGACAAGAGAGCCTTGTGCAGTCTGGATGGAGGGGCGATCCAGGAACACCCACGTGGAGAACACCTGTGACGAGATATGCAAGATGCTGTTAATACCGGGACGGTTAGACATGGGGAGCATACCCAACTCCTTTTTGCCAACGTTTGGTGGTGAGTATCTAGAGGCCATCAAGCTGAAGATATGCAAAGGCTAGAGCTGGGACGTCGACCTGAAGAAGCAAGATGACAAGGTAATCCTTGACGAAGGATGGCTAGATTTTGTCAAAGCAGATGACTTGAAGGTAGGATACTTTCTGGTATTCAACAAGCTTGACACCACTTCCTTTAAGGTGATAGTATTTGATCATGATAATTGCGAGAAGGTGATCGGATGTGCAGGTTATCACCCATCATTTGATGAATAATTTACTATATCATAGGTGTATTAATGCGGTGACTGTTCGCTTCTAATTATAACTACTCTGTAAAGAGGTGGTTTATAACTAGACCCCTCTAGTCATGCATTGTGTTGGAACACTATGGTACTTGATCGCGCTAGGCTCCAATGTGGAGGTATTTACTGTACTATGTTTGCAGCAAAACTACAAAACAAACATATAGTGTACTACTGCTAGTATTGTACTACCTCTGTTCCATAGTATAATCTTTTTTTAGCAAACTAAACAATCATCTTGTTAGTTCCACTGCATACAAGAGTTGTACTGTGTTGGTGTACCTAACAATCAAGTGGGTAGGTGTAGTACAACTCCTATATGCAGCGGAACTAACGAGATAATTGTTCGTTGTACTCTACTGCTAGTAGTACTAGTATTGTACTAGTACAAGTGTATTACTACTAGGTAGGAGTACTATTTTTTTAGGTAAATACTATAGAAGCTATAAATAAACATCATCTAGTCAAACATGACAGTAGTAGTAACTCTAGTTAGTGTACATGGCAGTGTGCCGGCCTAGCTATAATGTCACAGGATGTGACATGATTAATTTAGTGCACGGCAGCGTGCCAGCCTAATATGCGCCGGGATTTCAGATAGTTAATTTAGTGCACTGTAGCATGCCAGCCAAGCTATAGTCGGTGTCCCGGAGCAGCTCTAGATTCCTTGCAAAAAAACTCGTTCAAAGAGCCATCCCATCTTGGTTGTTTTTATCCCCACTCGCCAATGACGCCTGGCCGCATTTGGGATCGTCTCCAGTCCGCGCTTCACACATTTTCCTTACCATCTCGCCCGCTGCATCGGATCTTGTAGGCTGCGTCAACCCTCTCCAAAAGTCCCCTACTCTGGTCCGACCTATTCCCCCAATCCATCCCGCGTCGCAATCGACCCATAACCCGCTGCACAACGTCTGGAGCAAGGTCGACGACGATGTTTTCAATGAAATCTCTCTGCGTCTGGACACTACCAGCGCCGCCCGGCTGGCTGCATGCTCGTACCACCAAGTCGCGGGCAGAAAAGGTAGCAAATGCCCCAATGACCACCGCGGGACATTTGTTCCCTACAACGGCGTCTACGACCACATAATCTGGTGCTTTCACGGCCAGCAAGTCTGCATAGAGCCTGGATGCGAGTTCATCACCTCGTCGGTTGATACGTCCAAAACGTATCTACTTTCTCGAACACTTTTGCTATTGTTTCTTCTCTAATTTGTGTGATTTGATTACAACTAATGCGGACTAATGCTGTTTTCAGCAGAATTGCTTTGGTGTCTCGTTTTTATGCAGGAATTCAACTTTTAAGAAAAATCCCGAAAAATATCGCAAAACTCCTATTTTACCAGAAGACTCATGGAGCCAGAAGACGAGACGAAGAAGGGCCACGAGGGGCCCACACCACCTGGCAGCGCGGGCCAGGCCAGGGAGCGCCAGTAGGTGGTGTGGCCGCCTCGGACTCTGCCTCGACCTCTCCTTTCGCCTATATAAGCCCTCTGACCTAAAACAGACGGGGGGTTTGACGTTTTTCCAGATAGAGTTCCGTTGTGCTGCCACCACCAGATTCCGCGATTTGGAACCAGAAACTCCGTTCTGGCACCCTGCTGGGATGGGGAATTGGAGGAGATCATCACCATCATCATCACCATCGATTCTCCATCAACCATCCATGATTCCCCCATCCATGAGTGAGTAATCCCCCACAGTAGGCTATGGGGATGGTAGGGATTGGATGAGATCGTTCATGTAATTGCATCAGATTGTTCGGGCATGGTGCCTAGTATCTATTGTTAGTGCTTTTTGACATTGTTGCAACTTCTTATGCTTAATGCTTGTCAGTAGGGCCCGACTGCCATGATTTCAGGTCTAAACATGTTATTGATTCATGATGATAGTATTTTTATGATGTTACCTGCAAGTTGTATACACATATTGTTGTCCGGAACCAAAGGCCCCGAAGTGACAATAATCGGGATAACCGGATGGAATGGCTATGATATGAGGACTACATGTGTTCACGGAGTGTTAATGCTTTGCTCTAGTGCTCTATTAAAAGGAGCACCTTAATTGCTAGTAGTTCCCTTGAGGCCCTGCTGCAACGGGCTGGCAGGACAAAAGATGTTGTGCAAGTTCTCATTGCGAGCATGTATGACTATATATGGAATACATTCCTATGATTATTTAGTACTTGGATGCTTTACCTTATTTATCTGCAAATTTCCTATGTCTTGATTGTTATATGAATTGTCTTGTCCATGCAACGCCTGTCCATGCATCCCTATGCCTACCGTGCTTTAATCCTACCGTTTACTAAAATTATTACTACTGTCTTTACTTTTACTACTACTATCACTATGCTATTGCTACTACAAAACTATTACTACTGATAAACTACTGCGAGCAAGATTGTTTCCAGGTGCAGCTGAATTGACAACTCAGTTGTTAAGGCATATAAATATTCTTTGGCTCCCCTTGTGGCGAATCAATAAATTTGGTTTTACTTCCCTCGGAGACTGTTGCGATCCCCTATACTTGTGGGTCATCAAGTCTATTTTCTGGCGCCGTTGCTGGGGAGCATAGCTCTATTTATCAAGTTCACTTGGAATCACTATTGTTCGCTGCTATCCATTCATCATGGGTAAATCTCGTGATGGAAAGGTTCCTATATTACCATCCACTACAAGGAGAGGTACAGTTCTGAACACCTCTGTTGCTCTTGATTCACCATCTGTGATGAGTAAGCTCCTTACACCACCACCACATACACATGCTACACATACTGCTACTTCTGCTGAATCTGAAACCTCTGATACTTATGATGCTGCTTCTACCGTGCTTGATAAGAGTGGTTCATTAGGTCCTTTCCTAGATACTACGATTGCTAGAACTATAGCTAGAAATACTCACACTCATAATGAAGATACTACTACACCTGTCAGTTCACCTGAGTCTAGAGAGAGCTATGATATTGAAGATGGATATATAGAAATGACTGATGAATTTATTAAAGAATGCCAAAACACTCATGGTAGAAGTGCTATTAAGAATCTTCTTGAGAAACATACTGTTAGACCGAAATTATCTCCTAATGCTAAGTTTAGTACATCTCCCATAAACATTAAAGACAAGGATTATGATTTCTCTCTTGATTTATCTTACATAACCATTGTTGAGAAAGAACCTTTTTGTGGGACTAAAAATGAAAGTGTTGTAGCACATATGACTAAGCTTTCTACCATGAGTGGCCTATTTTCTGATGATATTAAGATGCGCACCTACTTTGTTGCTAAAATTTTCCCTTTTTCACTGAAAGGAGAGGCTAAAGCTTGGTTTAATAATTTACCTCTTGGATCTATTAATAGCCCTGATTGCTTGATTGATACTTTCCTTCAGAAATATTTTCCTCCTAGTGCTCGACATGCCATTTTGCAGGAACTTTTTGATTTTAAATAGGGAGAAAAGGAGATATTGCCTGAATCATGGGCAAGGTTTTGTGCTTTAATTCACGCACAGCCTGTATGTCCAATACCTAAAAATGAGCTTCTTGATATATATTAATGGACTAACTAAATAATCTAGGACATACCTAGATAGTTGTGCTGATTGTGTTTTCAGGAAGAGAACTCCCAAAGAAGCTGAGGAATTAATGGCTAAGATAAGCAAGAATTATGATGACTGGACTTCACCCGAGTCAACTACACCCGAGTCTACTATGCCTGAGCCAACACCAACACCAAAGAAGAGGGGAGTGATTGAACTAAATGATGAAGGAATATAAGAAATGTCTTAAGGAGAAGGGTATTAAATATAAAGATGTGAAGAATTTACCTCCTATAAAAGAATTATGTAATCCAATCTCCCACTCATCCACTATTGAGGTACACTCTCTCCAACATTTTGATGAAGGTGATATTCCTTATTCTAAACCTCCTGATCAATGCTTAGAAGAATTTGATATTTTTTGTTAAGCAAGATAATTTTAATAAGAGGGTGTAGAATCATTTAATGGAAAACTCAAGAGCTATTACTGAGTTGAGGGATATTGTGGAAAGAACCTCCAATGGTGTTAAAATGCTTGTTAAACATTTCCAAATGGTTCAAACTCAAATTGATCAGCTTATTAAAGTACAAAAAGATTTGCTAGTTAATGTTTCTAAAGAAAAACATGCTTATGAAATTAGAACTAGAAGTGGTGCTGCCACTCAGGATCTCTATACCCTAAGGGGCATCCTAAAAAATGAGAAGGATTCTCAACAAATTGAAAATAGTGGTATTTCTCCTAAGAGAAAGAAAAAGAAACATAAAACAGTTGTAGAATCTTCTGAAACTGCTAAAGATCCTAATAGTATATATGTCTCTGATGCTAAAACTGAGAGTGGTAATGAGAAAATGATGCTCCTGATAAATAAGAAATTGAAGAAGAACCTTAAAGGCACACTAAGAATACTAAGTACACTAAGGAAGATTTTGTTGCTAAAAACATGGGAGTGAAAGAGAGCCTTGGGTTCAAAAACCAATGCCTTTCCCTGATAAGAAACACAAGTGAAAAGAAGACGAACACTATAACAAATTTTGTGAGTGGATGAAACCTTTATTTTTGCAAATTCCTTTAACTGATGCTATTAAATTACCTCCTTATTCAAAGTATATGAAGGATATTGTCTCTAATAAAAGGAAAATCCCTAATGAGGAAATTTCTACTTTGCTTGCTAATTATTCCTTTAGTGGCAAGGTTCCAAAGAAACTTGGAGACCCAGGGATTCCAACTATTCCATGCTCTATTAAAAATAATTATGTTAGAACTGCCTTGTGTGATTTGGGAGCAGGAGTTAGTGTTATGCATTTTTCTCTCTACAAAAGACTTCAATTGGAGAAATTAATACCAACTGATATATCTTTGCAAATGGCTGATAAATCTAGCACTATTCCTGTTGGTATATGTGAGGATGTTCCTGTTCAAGTGTCTCATAATTGCTTGATATTAACTGACTTTGTTGTGCTTGAAATGCCTGAAGATGATAATATGTCTATTATTCTTGGGAGACCTTTTCTTAATACTGCAGGAGCTGTCATCAATTGTAATCGAGGAAAGGTGACTTTTAATGTTAATGACAACGAGCATACTGTCTATTTCCCCAAGAAGATTGATAAGACTTATGGCCTAAATTCAATTGAAAATATTGAGGGCATCCAAGTTGGAGAAATATATTGTCCCATACCACGAGAAACCTATGAAATTATTATGATTCGGACCATTGCTATCAAGGTTGAGGTAACATAATCATTTAGTGGAATACAAAGTTTTGTTTCATATAAAATTGTTTTGGTAACAAGACCTGATCAATCTTGTTAACAAAGGGATTTTAATGAACAAAACAATGTTTTTACCATGATTATCTTTGCTTACTTTTATTTTATCCATTTTAATTTTTTTCACTTAGTTTACTTTTCTATTGCTAGTTGCTTGCATATTAGAGTGTCTTAGAACTTCTGAAGTTTTAGTTTTGTTTTGTTTTGTTTTTGCATCATTCCGAAGTCATCTTTCTGCCAGAAAATCATTCATCAATACCTAAAAATTGCTCAAAAATAAAGTTTCTCGAAAAATTCCAGAAAATTCATATTAAATTTTTTACATCAAAAGAGGGGTAGAGAAGTACCTGGAGTGACCCAGGGGGCCCACTAGTCAAGCACACCACTTGGTGGCGTGACCACACCAGGGGTGCGCCTGGCCATGGTGTGAGCCACCCCTGTCCCTCCACTTATTCTCCTTCCTGCCACTACCTTCTCTCTCCAGAGAAAATATCCGTTCATTGCTCAAACCCGTGTTCTTGCTGTTCTTGCTCGCGATTTTTGATCTCCTTGCTCAGCCCATCTTTGCTGCTGAGATTTGGAGCATCTGTTCTCCGGTATGTGACTCCTCCGCTTGTCCAAGCAGATTTGTGATTAGTGGATTATATTTTGATTATTTTGCTACTATAGGTGACAGGTTATGTGAGCTTGCATGCTTCTTAGAGAAATTGTTTTGATGGATGTTTAGGCCCCTTACAAATACCTATAAGTAGTTCCTTGCATTATGTAATCACTTTGCAATCACTTGTATGATGGTTGTCTAAAATTTCAGAAAAGGGAGACATGGACAACCATAATTTTGGAGAAGTATTTGAGAGAGACACACCCAGGAGGTCAAGGCCTTCAAGATTAGCATCGCAATTTAGGCCGTCATATAATGAAGATCTTATTGCTTTGCCTTTTTGCATCCACCTCCCCTTGCTTTGCCTTTTTGCAAGCTGCAGGGATGAAGGAGATGCTCATCCATCCACCTTCCCTTGCTTTGCCTTTTTGCAAGCTACAGGGATCCTTGATGATTTCCTACTTCTTGTTCAGAGGGTTGGACTAACCACTTACATGCAGGATGAGAGTGAGCAATATGCCATGCTCACCAAAACTTTCGTTGAAAGTTTCACTTTCACTAACACCCCTTATAGGTCAACTGTTTCATTCAAAATCTATAATATGCCTATTACCATGCCATTGGAAAGATTTTGCAGCATTATAGGCATTGGCATGACTGGGACAGTGAAGAAGATTCAAGGTCGGCCCGCTAACTTGCTGGAGCTCTACCGAAATGTAATAAATGATGATGATCTTATAGCTCAGCGCGGGAATATAAGAAACATTCAACTTCCAGCTCTTAGATATTTTGCTTACTATCTTGCCACTAGCATTCTTAGAAGGGAGAACACTAGTAATATTTCTAATTATCATTTAGCCTTTCTTTCTACTGCACTTAATAATGATACCAAGTATAATATGGGTTCTCTCATTGCCCGCTGCTTAGCTGCTACAGGACCCATTTATGGGGGCATTATTGCCACACGCATGGTTACTCCCTTGGAACTTTCTGTTGATCCTAATGATACTGTATTGACACCACAAAGGCTCGATCTTGCTGCTATGAAAACACATCACTTTGTTACTGCTAACTCTAGTACGGAGAATTTAGTTGACAAGATGTTGTTTACTGACGGAGATGAGAGGGAAATTCCCTTGCCACATCCTACTTTGTTCAGTATTTGCAGGATGCCATGGTCGCGCTCCAAGGAGGAGGTAGACGAGCAGCTCCCCTTTCTTGGTTTCCACAGGCAGCACCAGGGGGATGTGCCCTCTTACGACTACTCTACGCATTACGCTGGGGTGTCCTCGAGCTCGTATCAGGATGAAGGCACTTCTTTGCCATATTACGGAGGCGCTCATTCTTGTCCAGCTTGGGATTGATCCCCACTTAGGCCAAAAGCCTAAGCTTGGGGGGAGGTATGCCGACATCACACTCATCTACATACCATGTTCTGTCGGTACTTTGCATATCCATGCTTCGCTTTCTTTTTAGTTATTATTCTTGCTTTATTTATGCTTTCCAAAACACAAAAAGACCAAAAATATTTTTGTTATTTCTCTTTGTTTGCTTCTTCATCTTTTAGCCTTGGTTTGCTTCATCCTTTTTAGTTTTGTTTTTATTATTCAAAAAACCCAATAAGATTTCGCTTTGCTTTCTCTTCCCTTCGGTTCTTGCCTTTAAAAATCGAAAACCCAAAAATATTTGTTGTTCTTCTCTGGTTTTGTAAAGTTCGTTGCAGGGTTCAGCGGTCCTCAGTGACTCCTTGGAGTTTGGTTTTATCTTATTATTCAAGTCACACAAGTGAAAGGCAATGATGATTTATGATAGCTCGAGGTGTGGTAAGAGGCTGGTATGAACTCTATTTGTTTTCATTTTTGTACATAAACTCATCATTGTGAGCATGCTTAGTCTGTTTATGTAAGGTGTATGTTATTTAATGGATACTTAGTAGTCCTTGCCTGCTTATGATCAGTTCCAATCAATTATAGTTCATAACATGTCATATAAATGTTTGCTCGCATTGTTCTATTCATAACTTGGTATGACATTATGGTGCCCTCCTCTGAATGTTCTATTTGAATCGACTTGGCACATGCTCACGCATGCATATGACTAAACAAAAAGTCAGCTAAGCCTCGATGATTTATTCTGCCTTAGAGTTCTTGTGTCACTTTTATGCCACTATTAATTTTATTTTGTCGCAAGCATGATTATGACAGTTACTGCTCTCTCGATTGTCGCCCCCTTTCTATTGCTAGCCTTCACTTGTGCTGAGTATAAGCTTTACTCGTGCATCCAACTCCCCAAAACCAAAGTTGTCAAAAAGAGTCCACTATATCTGCCTATTAGCATTATTGCTATTCCTTGCATATTTATTATGCTTTGTTTTCTTCCAATAAAAATGTTTGCTTGTTATGTGAAAATTAGTTAGTAAAGCTCTCACGAACTTGATGGCACACTTTACTTTCTTGCACTTAATAAACTTGAACCATTGTGCCCATCTATGTTGCGTATATGCTTGTGTTTTGTAAGTTGTGAATTAGCAGAACCATGTTACCATGGGGAACGCTTTCAACATTACACTTTATTTAGTTGATATCATGTTCTTTTGCTTATGGATCCCGACGGTGTGAAATGAAAGGGGAGCTTGTAAGGCTCATGGAGTTCGTATATGTGTTAGAGAAACGCCTAGGTGACTAGTCTAAGCCATGCCTAATCATTGTGGAAACGTGCAGCATAACCATAGTGAGCAATCTGTGAAGCATCCTATATAAAAAAGAGAGAAAAAGGGCAAACCCTATGCAAATAGAAAATAAAAGGATTGATGAGATGCTCATTGTCTGCTTGCCTTGCCATTTTGATACGGGAAAGCTTCTGTATCATCGAGAAAGGGGTACCCCATTGGCGGTTCTCTATGATACACATGTACTTACAATGACAAGAACTTACTTGTGACTAAAGTTGAGTAGCATGAGGAACGGTACTCGTAATCAAGGTGCATGAGATTTTCATCTTATAACTTGTCAAGCATATCCTCATATTTGTTCACTTTAACCTTAATCACTTAAAGATGCTTATGATAGGGGCAATGAGAGCTCAAAGCTAATGAGTACCATACTTTCAACAGTTGGAAGCCCTTCAAACTTTTCCATTTTTTTCTTTTACTTTTATGTTGAATCACCATTTATTCTTTGAGCACCTTCCCAAGAGCATAGTTGTCATTCTTAGTGTAATGTGCTTGTCCCAAAACACGATTAATTATGACATAACTTTGACACTTGTATCTTTGATATTTTTATTTCTAGTCTTCACTTAAACTTCAGAGGTGACTTGGCATTTATTTTTTGCTCCAAAGAAAGGCAAGCGACACACCACTTTATCATATCTTCTTACGAGCACTACAATCATGCATATGCTTATGTGTCATGTCACTTATTATTAATGGGTTAGAATATCTTGATAGCTTGCATGACTACTAGGTAAACTTATTTGCATACTCTTTATTATGAATTGCCTAAGTATTTGATCATATGATGGGAATATATACATCTTATGAAGCAAATGTGTTCGTGAAAGTTTCTTTTATTGCACTCAGTTTTTAACTGAATTGCTTGAGGACAAGCAATAAGCTAAGCTTGGGGGAGTTGATACATCCAAAATGTATCTACTTTCCTGAACACTTTTGTTATCGTTTCTTCTCTAATTTGTGTGATTCGGATACAACTAATGCGGATTAACGTTGTTTTCAGCAGAATTGCTTTGGTGTCTTGTTTTTGTGCAGGAATTCAACTTTCAGGAAAAATCTTGGAAAATATCGCTAAACTCCTATTTTACCAGAAGACTCACGGAGCCAGAAGACGAGACGAAGAAGGGCCACGAGGGGCCCACACCACCTGACCACGCGGGTCAGGCCAGGTCGCGCCAGGAGGTGGTGTGGTCGCCTCGGACTCCGCCTCGACCTCTCCTTTCGCCTATATAATCTCTCTGACCTAAAATAGACGGGGGTTCAATGTCTTTCCAGATAGAGTTCCGCTGCGCCGCAACCACCAGATTCCGTGATTCAGAACTAGAAACTCCGTTCTGGCACCCTGCCGGGATGGGGAATTGGAGGAGATCATCACCATCATCATCACCATCGCTTCTCCATCAACCATCCATGATTCCCCCATCCATGAGTGAGTAATCCCCCGCAGTAGGCTATGGGGATGGTAGGGATTGGATGAGATTTTTCATGTAATTGCATCAGGTTGTTAGGGCATGGTGCCTAGTATCTATTGTTAGTGCTTTTTGACATTGTTGCAACTTGTTATGCTTAAAGCTTGTCACTAGGGCCCGAGTGCCATGATTTCAGATCTAAACATGTTATTGATTCATGATGATAGTATTGTTTATGATCTTACCTACAAGTTGTATACACATATTGTTGTCCGGAACCAAAGGCCCTGAAGTGACAAGAATTGGGATAACTGGAGGGAATGGTTGTGATGTGAGGATCACGTGTGTTCATGGAGTGTTAATTCTTTGCTCAGGTGTTCTATTAAAAGGAACACCTTAATTACCAGTAGATTCCCTTGAGGCCCTGTTGCAACGGGCTGGTAGGACAAAAGATGTTGTGCAAGTTCTCGTTGCAAGCACGTATGACTATATATGGAACACATGCCTATGATTATTTAGTACTTGGATGCTTTCCCTTATTTATCTACAAATGCCCTATGTCTTGATTGTTATATGAATTGTCTTGTCCATGCAACGCCCGTCCATCCATCCCTATGCCTACCTCTCTTTAATCCTACTATTTACTGCAATTGTTACTACTGTCTTTACTTTTACTACTGCTATCACTTTGCTATTGCTACTACAAAACTGTTACTACTGATAAACTACTGCGAGCAAGATTGTTTCCAGGTGTGGCTGAATTGATAACTCAGTTGTTAAGGCTTATAAATATTCTTTGGCTCCCATTGTGGCGAATCAATAAACTGAGTTTTACTTCCCTCAAAGACTGTTGCGATCCCCCTATACTTGTGGCTCATCATCGGTAGAGCTAACACCTATGGTAGAGCTCGTCCGCCACCTCAGAGTTGCCCACTCAAGGACTGCGACCATAATGATCTATAGCCACAAACACTAGGAGCCATCTAATCCAATGCCCACAAGAGGCTCGCGGAGAGCGGATATCATCGGCATCAGGAAAGAGGGCACCGTGTTTGTCGCCCAAATTGATGGCCACACCACAAACATCATCAAATCCCCCAGGTTCGTCAGTTCAGGTGCGTGCAAATCACCGTGGTACAAGGTGAAGCTTTGGTCGTTGTCTCTGTGGCATGAGCTCCATGTGGTCGAAATGATGGCGACATTTGAGATGACGAGCAGGCCATCGTCGACCGAAGTCGCCCTGGAATGGCTCAGGTCATACCTGTCATAGCCGCGGTGTTACCTGGAAGCTTCTGAACCGTTCATCGGAATTCCCTATGGATTAGGAGTATTGCATCGACAAGTTTCAAAAGTGAGATAAAACATCTAAATCTTCTTGTGATGATCCCAATGTTAAGGTATGTAACATCATACTAATTAATTACTACTTTATGTTGGTGACAAATTCAATTTGTATGGGGAGAGGTGGAACAAGATTGCGGCAATGTATACCTATTTCCAATGTACGCTGCTAACATAGTGGGCCCACATGCGACGATGTGACAAGGAAAGCATAACAGGTAGGAAAGAAAGCGCTATCCAGCCATCACTTGGACACGTCGTTGCGTTATGCCGAGTATTTTGTATGGAGGTCTGCTACTTCTAATTTTTTTTGTAGTACTACTCCCTCCGTTTTAAAATATAAGATGTTTTAGTTTTGTGAAAGGAGTGTATCTAAACCCCTTTTAGTGTGTACGTTCACTTTAAACCTCCATGTACCTACACATACAAGGAGTCTAGATACACTACTTTCACAAAGCTAAAACATCTTATATTTGGAAATGGAGGGAGTACATATGTACTGGTACTTGTTTAGATCGACCGACCGAGTGCTGAATATGGACTCTCTTTCCTTTTGAGTCATGGCCTTGCTACAACTATTGAATTTTATTTTCTGTATTGCTAAATCTATCATTTCTTTTGGCCATTATTTGTACTGCTGAATCGATCACTTTAAAATGCTGCTGAATCTATCAAGTGGTGCTGAATATGAACTGGGAATCTGTCGATATTTTTTCTATCTTATTCTGTACTGCTCAATCTTCAAATGCTACTCAGTCTGTCAAGTGTTATGTCATTACTGTTACTAAGGTATTTTCTAGAACTAATACTAATATACTGGTACTTGTTTAGATCAAGTGCAGTAGATAGTCTTGCTTTTCTTTTTAAACTTGGCGTTGTCAGAATCTAGATGAGGCTTGGGCATTTGGGATGCATATATGGGGCCAGACTTGTATTGATGTGAAGATAAGGTATGCACACAAAAGTATTCTTGATCGTCAGTTTTGCTTACTCCAATGATCGACTGTGTTTGGAGAAAAGGGCAAACTGATCGTGCGACAAGGTTTTTAGAGCTGAAACATGAACTGGTTCCCTCTGTTCTGCTATTGAGTTTTAGTGTCTGTATTGCTAAAACAGGCCCTTTGGAATGCTGCAGAATTGGTAAAGTGCTGCTGAATATGAACTACGAATCTATCGATATTTTTTCTGTCTTATTTTGTACTACTGGATCTTTCAAATGCTACTGAATTTGTGAAAATTTATGTCACTGTTGCTGTGCTGCTTGCACTAGAGCTTTTGCCTGTGTGTCATCAGAACCGTTGGATGTGTTTTGGACAGAGATGAGAGGGTACCAAATGAAGTCATTGGATACCAGTCCAGTTTTGTCGCACGCAGTGTGTGTTCCTTGTTCTTTAGATATTTTTACACGAATATCTGTTAAAAGAATTAATGTTTTTTTCCTTCGGTATTGAGGTCTGTGTTCCAAATCCGGCCGAGCCATAGCACAATGCAAATTTTACTAACGAGGAGATAAAAACTAGCCCATTCGGCCCCTCTTTAGCCCAGAAAAATTTAATTCGGCCTTTTAGGGGTTAGGGGACTTGCTGACCATAGCCCATTTAAATTTTTATCAAGGATCCCATGGGGAATACCGCATGGCGTATAGCCCATTGAGTATAATAGATGTAGAATAGCCCACAATCTTTAATTCGGCGTTTTTGGAACTGCCCTTTAAAATAAATCCGCCTACCCATGTTTTTAAGAAACTACTCCATTATGTGGCATTTAATAAATTGAGATGCCAGGATCACTTCCCTTTTATTTCAAGAGAGATAACATGGACACATAAAATATTTTTTAAGAAGAGTAATACATAAGTTATAGGTACTATAAAGCTTTTAATGATAATATTCATCTTATTTGTTTGTCATAGTGGCAACTCACATGGTTTATATGTGTTTTGAAGTCTTGAGTTCGCGGACCTGCCAGCCTGCAGCGTCCCTCGAGTTTCATGGGCAGGTTTGAAAAAAAGTTAAGTACTTGTACCGAGAGGCTGGTGTCGGGGACCCACAAGCCAGAACATACCAGGGAGGCTGACATGTGGACCCCATCAACAAGACCATACACGGCTGCCACATCGAGCAATTTTGGCAAAGTCAAAACAGCAGACATAGCCAAAAGAAAAGTCCATTATACACACGTTTCATTTACATAGATACTGACATGGAGGACCTAGTAGCGATACCTTATACAGGTGTTGCATCTAGCAATGTTTACCAAATGAGAGGAAGACTTGACGCAAGACAATGAAGTGCTGCTAAGGTTTTCCCCTGTTGAGTCGCTCTTTTCTGAGCTTCTAAGAAGTTCGAAACAGGGAGGGGCGAGAAATTTGAGAAATCATCCCATGTATCATAGCCCTAAACAAATTTAGTTCGGCCTTTTAGGGGTCAGGGGACTATTGAGCACAACCTAGTGAAATTTGAGAAAGGATCCCATGTAGATAGGCAAACTCTTTTTAATTCGGCCTTTTGGGCATTGTCCAACACCTCCCAAAATAAAAAACTCTGTTTACCCATGTTTGAAACTTCTCCATTATACGGCATTTTATAAATTGAGATGCCTGAGCACTGCCATTTTATATTTTAATAAAATAGATAAATGTAGACACACAAAATATTTTTTAGAAGACTGATACATACGTTGTAGTACTAATACATGTTTAATGATTTAATTTCTATAAATATCTTTGGTGTAGTGGCAAAGCATTCAGTTTACGTCTATTTGATTTGATTTGAAGGTCTTTAGTTCGAATCCCCTATGTGTACATATTTATTTATATCTTTGGTTTACATTTTTTTG
This sequence comes from Avena sativa, assembly GCA_916181665.1. Taxonomy (NCBI): domain Eukaryota; kingdom Viridiplantae; phylum Streptophyta; class Magnoliopsida; order Poales; family Poaceae; genus Avena; species Avena sativa. The sequence continues at coordinate 185,972,848 of OV702287.1, read as the reverse complement.
AGAAAGGGTTTACATTTTAATATCGCATTATAGAAAGGCTAACATCGCGGACCCACCAGCGTGTAGCATCCCTCGAGTTTAATGGTCAGGTTTGAAAAAAAGTTAAATACTTGTACAGAGAGATTGTCATCGGGGACCCACCCGCCAGAACATACAAGGCTATAATCAGGGACCCACAAGTTAGAACATACCATAGAGGCTGATATGGGGGCCTTAGCAGCAAGACAATACAATGTTGCCGCATCGAGCAATGTTGCCAAGGTCAAAACAGCGGACGCGGCTGAAAAGTCCATCATGCGTAGGTTCCATTTATAAAGAGACCGACATGTAGGATCCAGTAGCACGGCTTATATATGTGCTGCCTCGAGCAACATTGCCAAATTTGAAATAGGGAGGCGCGAGCGAGAAAAAAGTATAACATGCACATGTTTCTTCTAATGAGAGGCTCACATGGGGGACCCAGTAGCCTGAAAAAACTTCTAATGCATCGAGCAACACTATCAAGTCCAAAACACGGAGGCGTGACCGAGGGAAAAAATTCCATCATACACACGTTTCTTCTAATGAGTGGATGGCATATGGGGCATAGCAGCGTGATTAAACGGTAGATGCAGCGAGCAACACTATCAAGTTTGGAACACGGAGGCGCGACCGAGAGAAAAATTCTATTATACACACATTTCTTCTAATGAGAGGATGGCATGTGGGGTCCAGGAGTTTGATTAAATGATAGATGCATCGAGGAGCGCTATCAAGTTCGGAACAAGGTAGCACGAGCAAAGAAAAAAATTCATCATACACATGATTCTTGTAATGTGAGGCTGACATGGGGGACCTAGCAGCGTGACTAAATGGCAGATAGATCAAGAAACGCTATCGAGTTGAAATTAGGGAGGCAATAGCCAAGGAAAAAAATTCCATCATGCCCATGTTTCTTCTAATAAGAGGATGACATGTGGGACCCAGCAGCCTGATTAAACGGTAGATGCATCGAGCAATGCTATCAAGTTCGGAACATGGTAGCGTGAGCGAAGGAAAAAATTCCATCATACACACGATTCTTCTAATGAGAGACTAACATGTGGGACTCAACAGCCTGACTAAACGGAAAATGCATCAAACAACGTTATGAAGTTCAAATCAGGGAGGCGTGACTGAAAACTATAGTCTGCTAGAGACACTGACGTCCGGGACCCACATGCCTCAAAAGACTTCGGCGAGTCAACATCGTGCGAGGAACCGAAAATCTTGCTTCTGCCACGCGCCAGTAGAGCTTCCTCCATGTTTTTAGCGGTTCCGTCGTAGTAGAGGGACGCGAAACCAGAAAAAAAAATGTTTTCCATCGGCAACGGTCAAGCCGAGAATTTTGTCGTGGAAGACGCGCCTTGTACAACGACCGTCAGGACAAGTCGTTGCAGAAGGAAACATTTCTTTTAGTGACTTCCCCTCCATTCACTTGGAGGATTCTTGATCAAGTGTTTCTTGAAAATCCCTAGATCTCAATTTCGGTTATTGATTAACTTGTTATTGTGGCAGCTTGTTGTCATCACGAGATCCTCCAATTCAGTTGTGGATGCATGCCCTGATAGAGTTGTAAAGGCACCGGTTCTCGCCTAGAAGGGTGCCATATAGTGGAAGGTGGATCAGGCCTTTGGTGGCGAGATCCATCGGAGAACAGGGTGAGGCCTATTGTGGCGTGATGGTCTTAGTACCACCCACCCCCCCCCCAACACAGACGTACTTCCCTTAACAAGGAAGGAACTGCGGTAAAACAAATCCTATGTCTCCACGTGCTTCACTACGGTTACCTCGTTCCACTCTCTCCGCATTTACTTGCTTAGTAGTTAGGTTTACATATAGGGACATTTCTCATAGTTGCATATCTAGAGAATTTACATTTGTGTTAAGCCTAAATTGAAAAGAACTAAAAAATTGGTGTAGCACCTATTCAACCCCCCCTCTAGGTTCCCATAAGATCCATTTCACCTAGCCCAGTTTCACCCCACAAGACAATTTCCTGCTTGTGTTTTTTCCTTCCTTTTTCCTTCACCTGCGTGTGGCATGGGCCTCGCCCAGTTCTATCGTGGTGGTATCACGGCAGATGCCTGGGGTAGGATTATGTTGGGGCCAATGGACACTGGAGGATCCAGGGAGGGATGATGCAGTGAAGGCCTCATACGGATAAACACACGATGTACCCAGGTTCAGGGCTCTCCTAATGAGATAAACCCCTACTCTTGCATGCTAGATGATATATCTTGGCCATTTACTATAGCTACATTGGTGCTCCTTGAGCTGTGTCCTCTATGCCTCTAATGGACCTTCTCTATATGCCTAAGATCTAGAGGAAGAAGAGAGAGCTCACGGGGAGCAGGGAGGAAATGAGACCCTAAAGGGGTTCGTCCTAGGAACGGTTCCCCTAGTGCTCCTTATAAAGGGAAGCCCATCGGACAAGTATACCCCACAGGTACTACTCCTGAGTTGACTAATGGCATGTTGTCTACTGTTCACAATGTTACTAATAGGTCTTATCTATCCTTTTCCTTGTCCTCTAGTGCTTGTCCTTGGCATTTCCTAGTCATTAGTCTTATCCTCTCCTGAAAACTAGGGAGAATCTTGTACTTGACGATGCTGTATGTGCCAGTCTGAGCCAGGGGCGTCCCAAGACTAACATATGATGGAAGGACTTGGGATGGCTTGATGTAAACCAAGGTATTTCAATGTAGAGGATGGTCCATAGTCGTAGCTATGCAGGAGGTAGAGGAAGTACTTGGAGGATACTTGATGCTAGGGGTGGTTGAAGAAGAGCTTGGGGCGACGTAGCAGAGGTTTGAGAACTAAGATATAAGTTGTTCCTGGCGTTGGCCGAAATGCCCTATGTCGGCCTAGGACATGGCCTAGTCAAGCTAAAGAAGTGGTCAGCCCGGGGTGGTCCGAGATCTCTTATGGCAGCCCAGGATATTGCTGGATCAAACTACTGGAGTGGTTAACCCGGGGTGGGCCGAGATGTCCTATGTCGGCCCACCCAGGGAGCTACTGGTGGGAGAAAGGGTCCCCACCGAGTGATTCAATCTTAGCTCAAGAGAGAAACTGCACGGGGTCCAGTCGGGTTAGATGGCGAGGTGGCGGTGTCGACCCGTGGTGGGCCGAGATTAACCGGAACTGGGACATCCGGGTAAACGGTGGCAAGGTGGCGGTGAAGAGACGAGAAAGCGAGACGGGATGGTTCCGAGGCGATGATGGGAACTGGGACAGCGCGAGGACATCCCGTAGTGGGCCAACTTAGGTGATGTAGACGTCGGCCCATCCGGGTAACAACGAGCTAGCGAAGCTGTGATAAGTAAAAAGTTAGACTAGTTAGGGGGCACAGTGCCGACCCGGCTGGGTTCACTGCTATCTTGGCCCATTGGTGCTTAAGTTGGCCAGGGAGTGACAGATTCGGCCTAGGAGTGAAGGGAATATGCCCTGAGAGGCAATAATAAAGTTGTTATTATCGTATTCCAACATTATGATAGATGTTTATTTTGCATGCTATAATTTTACTAATTGGAAACATTAATACATGTGTGTTTAATAAACAAATAAAGGGTTCCTAGTTATGCCTCTCATATAAACTAGCTGGTTGATTAACAAGATGATCAAGGTTTCCTGATCATGGACATTGGATATTGTTAATAACAAGGCCACACATTGGTTGAATGGTGTGATGAACATTCATCCGAAGTATAGTAATACAATCAAAGTCACTGTGTTTAAATTGCTATAACACCATACGAAGTAATTTTAGTCCTTAGACCATGAGATCATCTCAATCACTAACACCAAAAGAGTAACTTGATAACATCAAATGTCACACCGTAATAAGGTGACAATAAAGGTGGGTTCAGATACTTCGATGGTGTTATGTAGAGGCTCATGGACCAAGAGTGAGATTTGTCCATCCTGATGATGGAGATATATACTCTCGTCCCTCTTGGTGATATCACACTGTTGTAGCTTGCAAGCAAGTGATAAGATCACTAGAATGCTATATCACGGGAACAAGAAAAGAGTACTTGTTGGTAACGAGATCAAACTAGGTATGGGGATACCTATAATCGAATCTTGGACATGTAATATATCGCGAGACAAAAGGATTTAGTTACAAACGTTAAAGGTTCACATGACCACAGGAGTCATCGTTGAATGCATGGGAGTCAGTACGGATCTCCAGGTCCCATTACAGATTATTGATCAGAGAGGGGTCTCGATCATGTCTGTATTATTTGCAAACTTTAGGGTGACACACTTAAGGGATACCGGCACCATTTGGAGCAAATATGTTTCAGATAAAGATTAAGAAAGGGCTGGAATCATTTTGATGGAAACCGGAATTGTTTCGGGTGAAATTGTAGAAACTGGTTCTGCATGTGATATTAAAAGGTTGCAGGGGGTTTTATGTGAATTTTTGTTAATTAAATTAATTAAAAAAATCTGAATAAAATGGATAAAAGTGTTTTATTAAATGAGAGCTTGCATTAAATTTGGTGGAAATATAATGGAGGTGAGTAGAATTTTGAGTGGAGGCATGTTTATGTGAGTGGGTGATCCATCCACATGAATGATGGAAGAGGTGGGGGCACCACCATGGCCACCGGCCATGGGAGGGGGCTGCCCCCCTCCATCCTGTCATCTCACACCTCCTCATGTAGGATCTCTCTCCTCCTCTAGAATTATTTCCCCATGGTCTCGGATTAGCGAGAGACATGTTCTTGGTGGCTTTGTCTAAAAGGAGTGGCTGCTTGCGCTAAATCACTGGAGCAAGGATGCGGAGGTTGTCATAGGACCGGACGTGTGTGCGATCACGGATGCACCGCTGAGTTGTGGTGCTGGACTTCCTCACGATCTTGAGATCGGCAAGAGATTGACTACATCATCCACGAATCCAACCTCATTATGCTTTTTCTCTCTTCAAGGGTATGTTCTCTATGTATATGTATCCACCCGTTGATTGTATCTAGGTAGATAGATCTTGGTGCTTAGTAGTTCACATCGTAGGAATTTTTTTGTTTTCTATGCTACAAACCCAACAGTGGTATCAGAGCATGATCTATGCGTAGATGCTTTGCATGGGTAGAACACATATGAGTATGTGGGCATTGATGATCATGTTATTGCATCTTCTATGTAGTTTAGATATTGGTGACATAGTGGGATGAAGCAGCCCTAACTAACTTTACATGTCCTTGCACATGAGACCTGTTCCATGCTTGACACGCAACTAGTTTTTCATAAGTGGCTAGCGGGTGTCTGTCTCTCCTACTATAGTCAATATCTGATTTACAACGAGTTACTAATAATTTGATTGTCATCATTTCGGTTCCATGTTTGTAGGTATGAACGGTTCTATCTTCGAAAGCCCTAAGCCACGTAAAACTTGCAATTGATAAATTAGAGGCGTCTAGTTTAGATTGTTGCTGGGAAAGTGTCATGATATGGTGATGTTATAGTTTGTAGTATGGATTGATACTCTTGGAAATTATAACATACCAAAGTGTAAGTTCCATAGACCTTGTCCTTACACATGTTGGAATGATAAAGATCATACCACAATGCACATGATAGTGATCAAGTGCAAGAACCATATCATATCACTTTTTGCTATGATGTTTTTTTGCATCTTATATTGCTTGTTTGGTGCTTTAGTAGCGTTATAATATGATCCCTCATTTAAATATCAAGATAAGAATGTGTTCTTACTTAAGTATGCACCGTTAAGAAAGTTCATCGTTTCGAGACACCACGTGATGATCGGGTGTGATAGACTTTAGATTCGCATAAAACGGATGTAAGACCATTTTACACACGCGAATACTAAGGTTCTTACTTGGCAAGACTACCATGTATAGACATGGCCTCGGAACATGGACTGAAAGGTTAAGCATGATTCATATGGTTGATATGATTAACATCTAGATGCTCTCCTTTGAAGCTACACCAACTCACGTGATGATCAGTCTTGGTGTAGTGGATTTGGTTCATGTAATCACCAAAAAGACACGAGGGATGTTATTTTTGAGTGGGAGTTTATTTGTAATTTGGATTAGTTGAACTCAATCTATCATAAACTTAGTCTAAATAAACTTTACAAATTATGTTGTAGATGGCACCACCTGCTTTTAATTTTAATGTGTACATGGAGAAAGAGAAACTTGCAACGAATGGTAGAAACTTTACCAACCGGGCCCTAAACTTGAGGATTCTCCTCACTGCTGCACAGAAGCAATATGTGCTAGAAGGATCGTTAGGCCCCCCACCTCCTAATCATGCTCCTGACGAGGAAAATAATGTTTACCTAACTCATCAGGAGGACCACAATATGTTTCATTGCAGCATACTGTATGGGCTAGAGCCGGAACTCCGAAATCATTTCGAGAATGGCAATGCCTTTGATATCATGGGTGAATTGAAAATGATTTTCGATACCCATGTTGCCATAGAGAGTTATGATGCTTTATAAAAGTTCTTTAGTTGCATGATGGAAGAGAACAACTCCGTAGTGAGCACGTACTCAAAATGTATGGGTACACCGATAAGCTTGTGTCCTTGGGAATAACGATTCCCATTAACTCAGGCATACACATGTTCTCCAATCTTTGCCACCAAGCTACAAGAGCTTCGTGATGAACTATAACATGCAGGGCATGAAGAAGACTCTCGCTGAGCTTCTGTCAATGCTTAAGACTGCTGAAGTGGAGATTAGGAAAGAACATCAAGTGTTGATGATCAATAGGACCACTAGTTTCAAGAAAGACAAGAAGGGTAAACATAAGGGTAACTTCAAGAAGGGTGACAAATCTGATGTTGTGCCTGAGAAGAAGACCCGGGCTGGCCCTAAGTCTGAGAACGAGTGCTACTATTGTAAGGGGACTGGCCACTAGAAGTGCAACTGCCCCAAATATTTGGCAGATAAGAAGGTCGGCAAGATGAACAAAGGTATATTTGATATACATGTTATTGATGTGTACTTGAATAGTACTCGTAGTAGCACCTAGGTATTTGATACCGGTTCGATTGCTAATATATGTAACTCGAATCAGGGGTTGCGGAACAAGCGACAACTAGCAAGGGTTGAGGTCACGATGCGTGTCAGCAATGGATCAAAAGTTGATGTGATCGCTGTCAGAATGTTGCCTCTCCATCTACCGTCGGGACTAGTTATAAACCTAAATAATTGTAATTTGGTGCCTGTGCTGAGCATGAACATTCTATCTGGATCGTGTTTATTGCAAAGCGATTATTCTATTAAATCTAGAAACAATGGTTGTTCAATTTATATAGATAATATATTTTATGGTCATGCACCTATGATGAATGGTTTATTTCTGTTGAATCTCAATAGTAGTGATACACATATCCATAATGTTGATGCCAAAAGGAGTAAACTACATACCGATATATCTGCATATATGTCGCACTGTCGTCTAGGTCCTATTGGTGTAAAACGCATGAAAAAGCTCCATTTTGATGGATTATTAGAATAAGTTGATTTTGAATCATTTGATACATGTGAGCCATGCCTTATGGGCAAGATGATTAGAACCCCGTTTTCCGGTACAATGGAGCGGGCGACAGGTTTGTTGGAAATCATACATATTGATGTATGTGGTCCAATGAGTGTGTCGGTGCGAGGTGGATATCGTTATTTTGTTAATTTCATGGATGATTTGAGTAGATATGGATATATCTATTTTATGAAACACAAGTCTGAAACCTTTGAAAAGTTCAAGTAATTTTAGAGTGAAGTGGAAAAGCATCGTAATAGAAACATTAAAATTTCTGCGGTCTGACCATGGAGGTGAGTATCTAAGTTACGAGTCTGGCACACACATTAGAGAGTGTGGAATAGTTTCACAACCCACGCCTGCCGGAACACCACAACATAATGGTGTATTGGAGCATCGTAATCGTACCTTATTGGATATGGTTCGATCTATGATGTCTCTAACTGACTTGCCACTTTCATTTTGGGGTTATGCACTGGAAACGGTCGCATTCACTTTAAATCAGGCACCATTTGAATCCGTTGAAAAGACACCGTATGAATTATGGTTTGGAAACAAACCTAAGCTGTCATTTCTAAAAGTTTAGGGATGTGATGTTTATGTGAATAAACTTTAGCCTGATAAACTCGAACCCAAAGCGGAAAAATGCGTCTTCATAAGATACCCTAAAGAAACAATTGTGTATTCCTTCTATTACATATCCGAGGGCAAGGTTTTCGTTGCCAAGAATGGATCCTTTCTAGAGAAAGAGTTTCTCGCGAAAGGTGTGAGTAGTCGGAAGGTAGAACTTGAAGAGGTTATTGAACCTTCTCTTCATGAAACGGCAAGTGGCACAACACCAAAAACTATTCCGGAGTTGAATTCACCGAATGGAGAAGGAAATAATGATAATGATCATGAAAGTCCAAAAGATGATACTACTGAATCTCGCAGGTCAAGCGGGACCTGTGCAGCTCCTGAACTGTATGGAAATCCTGTCGTGAACTTCATGGTAGATGGAATTGATGACCATGTGACATATGAAGAAGCGATGATGAGCCCGGATTCCAAAAAATGGCTAGAAGCCATGTAATCCGAGATGGGATCCATGTACGAAAACCAGGTTTGGACGTTGGTGGACTTACCTCACGACCGAAAGGCTGTTGAGAATAAATGGATTTTCAAGAATAAAACTGACGTTGATGGTAATGTGACCATCTATAAAGCTCGACTTGTCGCAAAGGGGTTTCAACAAATTCAAGGAGTTGACTAAGATGAGACTTTATCACCCGTACTGATGCTAAAGTCGGTTAGGATAATGCTAGCAATTATTGCATATTTCGATTATGAAATTTGGCAGATGGATGTCAAAACCACGTTCCTCAATGGTAATATTGAAGAAAGAGGTGTATATGATATAACCAAAGGGTTTTGTCAATCCTAAGGATGCTAACAAGGTATGCAAACTTCAGCAATCCATCTATGGACTGAAGCAAGCATCCCAGAGTTGGAATCTCCGCTTTGATGAGGTGATCAAAGAGTTTGGATTTGTGCAAACTTACAGAGAAGCTTGTATTTACAAGAAAGTGAGTGGGATCTCTATGGCATTTCTAATATTATATGTGGATGACATATTATTGATTGGGAATGATATAGATCTTATAAATAGTGTTAAAATTTATGTAAATAGTTATGAAGGACCTTGGTGAAGCATCATACATATTAGGCATCAAGATCTATAGATATAGATCAAGACGCCTAATTGTGCTATCACAAAGTACATACCTTGATAAGATTTTAAAGAAGTTTAAAATGGACGAAAGTAAGAAGGGTTTCTTACCTATGTTGCAAGGCAAGACTTTGAGTAAGAATTGAAGTCCAGCTACGGCACAAGAAAGATAGATAATGGATAAGATCCCCTATGCCTCAGCCATAGGCTTTATAATTTATGCCATTCTATGTACAAGACCGGATGTGGAACATGCTATTAGTTTGACTAGTAGGTACCAATCTGATCCAGGTTCGGAACACTGGATAGCAGTTAAGAATATCCTTAAGTACTTAAGAAGAACTAAGGATATGTTTCCCGTGTACTGAGGTGAAGAAGAGCTGGTCGCTAAGTGTTATGTTGATGCTAGCTTTGACACCGATCCGGATGACTCTAAGTCTCAATCCGGATACGTATTTATCATGAATGAGCATCAGTTAGTTGGAGGAGCTCCAAACGACCTGTGGTAGCAGGATCAACAACGGAGGCAGAATATGTTGTTGCTTCAAAAGCAACACAGGAAGCGGTTTGGATGAAGGAGTTCATAACTAAACTGGGTGTGGTTCCTAGTGCGTTGGACCCGATGGTGATCTATTGTGACAACAAGGGAGCCATAGCCAATGCCAAGGAACCAAGGTCTCACAAGAATTCCAAGCATATCAAGTGCCAGTTTCACTCCATTCATGAGCATGTCAAGGATGGAGATATAAAAATTTGTAAAGTACATACGGATCTGAATGTAGCAGATCCGTTGACTAAAACTCTCCCTAGGGCAAAACATGATCAACACCAGAACTCCATGGGGGTTAGATTTATCACTATGTAAACTAGATTATTGTATCTAGTGCAAGTGGGAGACTTAAGTGAATATGCCCTAAGAGGCAATAATAAAGTTGTTATCATCGTATTTCAAGTATATGATAGATGTTTATTTTGCATGCTATAATTGTATTAATTGGAAACGTTAATACATGTGTCATGGGAATGACCACTGCAGTCGCTACCAGGGGTAGCGATTGGAAGGATTTAGGGCAAGAGCAAGTCACCATCTGTGGTGTGAGATTGAGGGCAAAGACACAGGGGTTTACCTAGGTTCGCCCCCCATAGGGTAAAGACCTACTCCTGCTAGATTGTATTATCAGGGAGGGAGTTACAAGGGTGGCAAGCTCGATGGCTAGGCAGCGAGTCGCTTGGATAGGGTGTATGATGGAACGTGAGTACAGAGAGTACCCTAGGGAGGTTTATATAGGGGTACCTCGCTAGGGTTTACAGGATTACAACCGAGTCAGTTAAGGACTCAGAGGATTTGACCTATTCCGACTAGGCCTATCTATGCTTCTGGTCCTTCAGCTTCTAGTCGTCGGGCTTCTCCTTCAGTCGCATTCCAGTTGCCGTCCTGCAGGCCCACTCACAATGGGCTTGGTCCAGTTGAAACGTCCTGCTGGGTATACCCCATTCGGCATATCCCCATCAGTAGTCCCCGAGGCCAATGGTGATCCGACACAGGTGTTTGCTTGGTAGTCGGAGTAGGCGAGTACGAGTGGATGCCCAGTCGAATTGGCGGTGGACTCCTCCAATGAAGGGAGAAACTCCTCAAATGTGTCTTCAGTCACAGCCGTGGAGAGTGGAAATATCCTTGAGTCGCCATGCCTAGCCGATTGGAGGGTGCAGGTAAGTAGGCGAGTCGAATAAATGAAGTTGGACCGCCGGCATGGTCAAACTAGCCATTGGGTAATCCCAACGGTAACTTCGGCGAATTTACCGTGAGGTAATGGCTATCCCGAGATTGGCGGGTAGCATCCTTTTATAAGGAGAATAGTGGAGGGAAAGGCAGATCATCTTCACATTTCTCCACCCTCGTGCACCCTCAGTCTCCAGATTCACTACCGATCCGAAATTTCCGTACAGAGCGACCTCCTTCTCCCCTCGATGGCACCTCCAAAGGATCTGTGGGGCAAATCAAAGTGCACCACCGCCGCCCTGAAGTCCTTTCGGGATGAGAGAATTCTCTGTAAGGGGAATTGGAAGATTCCCGCGTCTGGCGAGACCGAGCCGAAGCCGCGCCTCGGCGAATTCATTTGCTTCCAGAGCCACCTAGAGAGGGGTCTGAGATTCCCCACTTCAGTCTTCTTCCGACGGTTCTGCACATACTATGCGATCAAGCCATCAGATCTGGGGCCGCACATCATTGAGCAACTCGCCATCTTCATCGCCTTCCGTGAGTGCTACTTGGGGTGTCGCTCTTAATTTCCCCTTTGGCTGGAGTTGTTCCACTTCCGCCTCAGTTGCGAGGGGACAGACGGCCCATCTTGGCGGCGGGTGGAGTCACCTTCCAACTGAAGCCCAAGGCCAAGTTCGTGAAGCTGTTGCTGCCGAAGAAGGCCGCAAGTGAGTGGAAGAGGCACTGGTTTTATTTGAAGGAATCCACTCCATCCGGTGAGGAGCCACTGCTGAAGTACACCACCGAAAGAAGTGAGCCGCGCCGATTGTCGGCGACCAAAAGATGACCATAGAGGAGATGCTAACTCGGATCCAGGAACTGAAGGATGAGGGGCTCGAGACCATCAACCTGTACAATTGTTAGCTCGGGCGGCGGCTGGTTCCGCTGGCTACCCGAGCCCACTGGATGTACTAGTACACCGGGAAGAACGACCCCACGAAGTCGTGCAATGAGTCCTAGAAGCCGGAAGACTACACCGCAGCGTTGAAGAAGATCATGGAGGTAGAATTTGACGACCCCAAGGCTGGGTTGGCCCCACACACTGCTGGGAAATGGGAAGCCCCTACGGTGAGTCTCCTTATTTGTCTTCTACGGTTATACAATCGCAATTTGTAGTCGTGATTTTATACTTGTCTTGAACCAAATCACCATTTCCTTTGACTTCTCCAGTTGTTCCAAGTGCTTGAAAACTGGCTCCCTCCGCTTGATGAAGAAGTTCCCGAGGAGCTTGAAGAGGAGGAGGAATCCTCCGAGGATGAAGAGGGAGCACGGAAGGGCAGATGCCTTCATCCGAGGCTCAGAGAACCCAGGAGAAGAAGAAACGTGAGATCGAGGTGAGCCACAACCTTGAGGAACACAACAATGATGTCGACATCGTCGAGGAGCATAGCTCCTGAAGGATGGTGACACTAGCCAAGCCCGTGCCAAAGTCAAAGCTGAAGTCGCCGACGAAGGTCAAGCCGGCGGAAAAGCCTAAGTTGCTGGTGAAGGCGAAATCACTGGCCAAATCGCCAGCCAACTCCTTGGCGATGTTCGAGTTGGACGATGAGTCCATCAACAAAGAAGGCATCGATGTAGTAAAGATTCTGGAAGACCCAGCTCTGATGATGGAATTGGAAATGATAAATGTGGTTGTGGGCACAGAGGTGCCTCTCGCTGCGATCGTGCAGGAGGTCTCGGTGCCTCTGGAGCCAAGGTCAGCGACTCCACCACCGAAGGGGACGCCTGTGTCATCGAAGCCGGAGGTTCCTGCAACTAAGGCCTCGTCTGTGGAGAAGCCAATGGCGACATGGCAGACGAGTTTGTTGGAGAGGGAACTCACTCACAAGCTAGGTCCCGAGTTGGAGAAGCCTGCGCATATCAGCACAGGTATGCGCGTCATCCCAGTCGCCCAGTAAGTTTGTTGTACTTTGCTTTGCCATAGTTTGTCGCTTTTGTTTTATTCAAATTGCTGGACGTGGCAAACTCGCAGGGCGGTGCCAAGAAGATTCACTGTTTGTCAGTGGACAAACTGCCACAATCTGATGCCTAGGAGGGCGATGATCCCTCTAGGAAGAGGAAGGCGGTTACCGGTGAGGCACCAGGTGACGGTGCAAAGAAGAAGAAGGAGGGCCACCCCATCGCCACAGCCAAGCAAGGCGCAGGGAAGAGCGACTCCGTGGTCCCTCTTGGAGAAGAGGCGACCACTGGCGCGGAGCCAGGCAGGGGGAGCTTCCCTTCAGAGGCGCCAGTACTGGTGACCAGCGCGGTAGGAGCGATGTCCGCAACGTTCCCACGCTTCATGGTGAGGGCCTTTTCCACGGAAGCTAGAGCTTAGTCGCCATAGATTCCAGAGATCATTGATAGCGACATCAGGCAGCATCGCAGGCGCACGCCATTCCTGGTGCCCTCAGCAGACACCATCGAGCTCCACCACATGCTTCGTGCTACGATCTAGGTATGTCCAGTCCCCGAGGGTGTAGCCGCTGAATTTCAGCGGCTAGACACTTAAAACTTCGATTATTCTTGGTTTGACTTGTGATTGTGTTTAGGGTTTGCAGACCAAGTCGACTGAGCGGCTGGCTTCGGCAGAGCGACTGGAGCGCGACCTGCAAGTTGCTTAGGAAGCCAATCGGTGGCTCTAAGCCCCTGCAGGTGAATTCTTATTTGTTGCACGGTTTGAAATTTTTGTGACTGTGCTATTTGCTTATTCTGAACTTCTTTGCTATAGATGAGCACGTCATCGGGATCGCCAAGGCCCACGAGGGATATATCCCAATCGCTGACCTGGATGTTGCCAAGGCTTCGGCGTCCACAGCGGAAGAGCGTACCAACTTGCTGGCGAAGGAGCTGAAGACCGCGAAAGCTGCGACGGCCATAGCGGAGGAGCGGGCCAGATCGCTATCGAAGGAGTTGGAGGCGGCGAAGGCTACGACGACTTCCTCTGAAGAGAGGACGAAGGGCGCGGTTGCGGCCGCCAAGGAGGAGCGTAAGGCTTCTGATTCCGTGATCATGGAGTTGCAGGATAAGTACTCCATGCTGGAGAAAACCGTCATGGAGAACTGCCGCAAACTCCTCGGCGAGTCTTGATTTTCCTTGTTTACTTCTTGCTGGGTGTTGCGCTGTTTGATCTTGACAAGTCCCCAAGCGGGTGAGTTCCCTAGGGTGTACATTCACTGTGGTTTTAATCTTCTGATGCTTGTGAAGCTGTTGTAGGTCAGGGGGACCCAGTCGTGTAGACCTTCAACACCGAGCAATGTGTGATGGTGGTGGTTTATGTTGTGACTGCATCGGTGATGTGTGTCCAGGCCGTCCTTCAAGGGATTTCCCCTACTGAAGTGATTCCCGGGGTATTAACTGAGGTGTGGCGATATCTTGAAGAAGCGCCCGCGGTTGTCGAGTGGACGGCGCAATCTACGTTCCGCCGCGGGGCATGACAGCATTGAGCCTTCGACTCGTGCACTTCCCTGATGATTTCGACCTTGACGATGTCACCAGCGGGTACCCTTCGACGATTGGCGAGTTTGCGATTGTGGATGTACTCTTGCTAACCGCTAGGGCCGCTCCATACGTGGAGCGTGTGTTGGCGATGGGTGATCTGCTGCCGTACTAGGAGACGTGAGTTGCACCGAACGACGTGGAGCCGACCCATCGCGACTTGAAGTTGGAGTAGCCCTTCAGGTCATCCCTTGCGGGGCAGTTGACGACCTATTTGGCAAACCCCTGGAAGCCATTTGTTCGGGCCAAGGGTGCTGATGGTGCTTCGTCATCGAAGCCTGCAGAATGAAGAATTGCATTGTAACATAGGTTAGCATGGTGAGTGGCCTTTTGTAACATATTTTGCACGTGAACAATGTATTTTGTCGCGAATGAATGCAATCGACTCACGTTTAACTTTGCGATTTTGTTTGTATTATTTTGGGTTGTGCGAGTCCCCGAGCATGTCTGCCCTTTTGTGGGGTTGACCTCGCGTATATGTATGTTGGTTTGTATTATGTTGTTAGTTTAACCGAAGTCAACTCGTCGTGGCTCGTGGAGCCAGTCTTGTGGCGACCCCAAGGGGTGCTATGTACTTGGCGTTTTTCCGAACGCGGACGGGGTTGGTTAGGCGAGTCCCCGAGTGTGGTAATTAGCAGTTTGAGTCGCATCCCCAAGGTAGGTGAGTGTGTAGTATGTTGTTTGTAACGTGTCACTCCTCCTGACTTGAAAAGGCAGTCGTGTGGCGAGTCCACGGCAAGCTCTCATACTTGACGTGTTCCAGAGCCGCGATGGGGTTGCTTTGGACGAGTCCCCGAGCGTGGTAATGTACCGTTCGAGTCATGTTGCGCGAGGATGAGGAGGACAGAGCGTTGTGCGAAGCAGAGTCGCTAGTCTTGGCTCGGAAAGCCAGTCGAGCGGCGCGACTCCGATGGTGGCTCCAGGTTGGTGTTTTTGTGGACAGATCAAGGCCCGGATATTTCCAGTGCCCTTGACCCGCACTAGTTAGCCGTGTCGGTCGCTCAACCAGGGGTTGACTACCATGAATAGCGTATTGCTGTATATACGAGTGCGATTGACACAAGGAGAGGCGAGTAGACACAATTTGTGCAAACCAGGTGTTTATTCCATCATGTGGCAGCTGATTACACATTTTAGTTCTATGTATAGAACTTCCGTAGGACATTTAAATTCCATGGCCGCTCGACATCGAGCTGGTCGTCCCCCTGTATGTCGATGAGGTAGTAGGCGCCATTGCCAAGGATTCGTCCTATGGCGATTGGCCCCTCCCATGGGGGAGAGCGATTGTGCATGCCCTTCTTGTCCTGGATGAGTCACAGGACCATGTCTCCTTCCTAGAAGGTGCGAGTCTAGACCCAGCGGCTATGATAGTGGCAGAGTCCTTACTGGTAGATGGTAGTGCGGGAGCGAGTTAGGTCACGGGCTTCGTCGAGCTGGTCGACCCCGTCTTGGCGGGAAACCTTGTTTTCCTCTTCTGCGTAGTTGACGACTCGAGACGAGTCATGTTCCAGGTCGGTCGGCATGACGGCTTCGGCACCGTACACCATGAAGAAGGGTGCGAACCCTGTCGAGCGTTTGACGGAGGTCCGGATGCCCCATAACATGGAGGGGATCTCTTCGACCTAGCATCCAAGGGTCCATTCGAGGGGGACCTTCAGTATTGGCTTGAGGCCATGGAGGACGCTTTGGTTGGAGCGCTATGCTTGGTTGTTCGACTCCAGGTGGGCGACTGAGGCGAGGTCGAGTCGTATGCCATCCTCCTCACATAAGTCAGCCATGGAGCCTTTGGGAAAGTTGGTGCCGTTTTCCGTGATGATGTTATGCGGGTAGCCATACCGGTAGATTAGCTCGCGTAGGAACTTAGTGGCAGTCTTTCCGTCGCATTTCCTTATCGGCTTTGCCTCGACCCACTTGGTGAACTAGATGGCGCTTTTTTGAATCAACCCACCATGTCGATGCCCCATACGGTGAATGGCCAAGTGATGGGGATGGTCTTGAGGGCCGAACCAGGGATGTGCATCTGGTTGGTGTACTTTTGACACCCGGCGCATCATTGGACGATGTTAGTGGCGTCAGCGTGTGCGGTGAGCTAGTAGAAGCCATGGCACATGGCCTTGGCGACTAGCAATCGGGCACCAGCGTGGCGGCCGTAGTCGCCAGCGTGGATGTCCTGTAGGATCTTGTGTCCTTCTTCTGGATGTACGCAGCGTTGGAACATGTCAGTCCCACTGTGCTTGTGGATTTCGCCGTTGATAATGATGAAGGATTTGCAGCACCGCACAATCATCCATGCCTCAGCATCGTCGTTGGGAAGGATCTTATGCTCGAGGTAGGCAACATAGGGTGTAGTACAGTCGCTGGGCTCGGTGACCATGGCGACTAAGGCGGGCTCGGGCTACAGCGGTATCCCGATCTCGATCTCCTTCGGAGGGGAGACTGATGGATTGTTGATGATGTCGAGGAAGACGCCTGGGGGTGGTGTTTGGCGGGCTGGCCCGATGCACGAGAGTGCGTCGGCCTCCTCATTCTTGCGTCGGTCGATCCACTCGATGGAGTAGCCGGTGAAATGGCCCCCCAGCTGGTCCACCGCTTGGCGGTACGCTATCATGGTGGGGCGATGATGTCGTAGGTACCAGTGACTTGTGCGGTGACGAGGTCGGAGTCTTTGTAGCACCTTAAGTGGTTTATGTTCATATCCTTGGTGGCTCACATGCCGTGGAGGAGGGCCTCGTACTCAGCCATGCTGTTGGTGTAGGGCATGAAGTCGAGGTGTAGCATGTATCGGAGCTTGTCGCCTTTGGGGGAGGTGAGTACGATCCCAGCCCCGGTGCCATCCGTGTTCTTGGAGCCGTCAAAGTGGAGCGACCAGTAGTGGAGGTAGGGCAGTTTCTCCGGCTGTTGCGCCTCTTCCCAATCGGCGAGAAAATCAGCCAGGGCCTGCGACTTGATCGCATTGCGTGGATCGTACTTGATGTTGTGGATGAAAATCTCGATGGCCCACTTGGAGACTCTCCCAGTCGCGTCGCAGTTGCTGATGATGTCCTGCAACAAGGCGGAGGAGACGACCATGATGGGGTGCTCCTGGAAGTAGTGTGGGAGCCTTCTTTGGACTCGGAAGACTGCGGAGACCATCTTCTGGTACTGCGTGAAGCATTAACTCGACTCGGTGAGGACCTCGCTGATGTAGTAGATGGGGAGCTCCTTGCCCTCCTCGGGTCGCTTGACCACCATTACAGTGTCAATGACTCGGCTGGAGGCCACGATCTAGATGAGCATCGGCTCCTTGTCCACGGGGGCTACGAGTACTGGTGCCGCGAGTATCACCTCCTTGAGCGCTTTGAGCACATTGTCTTCTTCGTCGTCCCTCGTGAATGTGGGGTTCTTTCGCATCAACCGGTAGAGAGGCATTGCCTTCACCCCGAGCCAGGGGATGAAGGGACTGAGAGACGCGACTCACCCGACCAGCTTCTAGACGTCGCGCAGGCACTCGGGTTTGCCGATTCGCGCAATAGTGTCGATCTTGGTGGGGTTTTCTGAAGGAAATATGCCCTGAGAGGCAATAATAAAGTTGTTATTATGTATTTCTTGTATATGATAGATGTTTATTTGCATGCTATAATTGTATTGATAGGAAACGTCAATACATGTGTGTTTAATAAACAAAAAGGGTTCCTAGTTATGCCTCTCTTATAAGAAGGTCGGCA
The DNA here is from genome assembly GCA_916181665.1 of Avena sativa. NCBI lineage: Eukaryota > Viridiplantae > Streptophyta > Magnoliopsida > Poales > Poaceae > Avena > Avena sativa. The sequence continues at coordinate 185,954,656 of OV702287.1, read as the reverse complement.
AGATGAACAAAGGTATATTTGATATACATGTTATTGATGTGTACTTGAATAGTACTCGTAGTAGCACCTAGGTATTTGATACCGGTTCGATTGCTAATATATGTAACTCGAATCAGGGGTTGCGGAACAAGCGACAACTAGCAAGGGTTGAGGTCACGATGCGTGTCAGCAATGGATCAAAAGTTGATGTGATCGCTGTCAGAATGTTGCCTCTCCATCTACCGTCGGGACTAGTTATAAACCTAAATAATTGTAATTTGGTGCCTGTGCTGAGCATGAACATTCTATCTGGATCGTGTTTATTGCAAAGCGATTATTCTATTAAATCTAGAAACAATGGTTGTTCAATTTATATAGATAATATATTTTATGGTCATGCACCTATGATGAATGGTTTATTTCTGTTGAATCTCAATAGTAGTGATACACATATCCATAATGTTGATGCCAAAAGGAGTAAACTACATACCGATATATCTGCATATATGTCGCACTGTCGTCTAGGTCCTATTGGTGTAAAACGCATGAAAAAGCTCCATTTTGATGGATTATTAGAATAAGTTGATTTTGAATCATTTGATACATGTGAGCCATGCCTTATGGGCAAGATGATTAGAACCCCGTTTTCCGGTACAATGGAGCGGGCGACAGGTTTGTTGGAAATCATACATATTGATGTATGTGGTCCAATGAGTGTGTCGGTGCGAGGTGGATATCGTTATTTTGTTAATTTCATGGATGATTTGAGTAGATATGGATATATCTATTTTATGAAACACAAGTCTGAAACCTTTGAAAAGTTCAAGTAATTTTAGAGTGAAGTGGAAAAGCATCGTAATAGAAACATTAAAATTTCTGCGGTCTGACCATGGAGGTGAGTATCTAAGTTACGAGTCTGGCACACACATTAGAGAGTGTGGAATAGTTTCACAACCCACGCCTGCCGGAACACCACAACATAATGGTGTATTGGAGCATCGTAATCGTACCTTATTGGATATGGTTCGATCTATGATGTCTCTAACTGACTTGCCACTTTCATTTTGGGGTTATGCACTGGAAACGGTCGCATTCACTTTAAATCAGGCACCATTTGAATCCGTTGAAAAGACACCGTATGAATTATGGTTTGGAAACAAACCTAAGCTGTCATTTCTAAAAGTTTAGGGATGTGATGTTTATGTGAATAAACTTTAGCCTGATAAACTCGAACCCAAAGCGGAAAAATGCGTCTTCATAAGATACCCTAAAGAAACAATTGTGTATTCCTTCTATTACATATCCGAGGGCAAGGTTTTCGTTGCCAAGAATGGATCCTTTCTAGAGAAAGAGTTTCTCGCGAAAGGTGTGAGTAGTCGGAAGGTAGAACTTGAAGAGGTTATTGAACCTTCTCTTCATGAAACGGCAAGTGGCACAACACCAAAAACTATTCCGGAGTTGAATTCACCGAATGGAGAAGGAAATAATGATAATGATCATGAAAGTCCAAAAGATGATACTACTGAATCTCGCAGGTCAAGCGGGACCTGTGCAGCTCCTGAACTGTATGGAAATCCTGTCGTGAACTTCATGGTAGATGGAATTGATGACCATGTGACATATGAAGAAGCGATGATGAGCCCGGATTCCAAAAAATGGCTAGAAGCCATGTAATCCGAGATGGGATCCATGTACGAAAACCAGGTTTGGACGTTGGTGGACTTACCTCACGACCGAAAGGCTGTTGAGAATAAATGGATTTTCAAGAATAAAACTGACGTTGATGGTAATGTGACCATCTATAAAGCTCGACTTGTCGCAAAGGGGTTTCAACAAATTCAAGGAGTTGACTAAGATGAGACTTTATCACCCGTACTGATGCTAAAGTCGGTTAGGATAATGCTAGCAATTATTGCATATTTCGATTATGAAATTTGGCAGATGGATGTCAAAACCACGTTCCTCAATGGTAATATTGAAGAAAGAGGTGTATATGATATAACCAAAGGGTTTTGTCGATCCTAAGGATGCTAACAAGGTATGCAAACTTCAGCAATCCATCTATGGACTGAAGCAAGCATCCCAGAGTTGGAATCTCCGCTTTGATGAGGTGATCAAAGAGTTTGGATTTGTGCAAACTTACAGAGAAGCTTGTATTTACAAGAAAGTGAGTGGGATCTCTATGGCATTTCTAATATTATATGTGGATGACATATTATTGATTGGGAATGATATAGATCTTATAAATAGTGTTAAAATTTATGTAAATAGTTATGAAGGACCTTGGTGAAGCATCATACATATTAGGCATCAAGATCTATAGATATAGATCAAGACGCCTAATTGTGCTATCACAAAGTACATACCTTGATAAGATTTTAAAGAAGTTTAAAATGGACGAAAGTAAGAAGGGTTTCTTACCTATGTTGCAAGGCAAGACTTTGAGTAAGAATTGAAGTCCAGCTACGGCACAAGAAAGATAGATAATGGATAAGATCCCCTATGCCTCAGCCATAGGCTTTATAATTTATGCCATTCTATGTACAAGACCGGATGTGGAACATGCTATTAGTTTGACTAGTAGGTACCAATCTGATCCAGGTTCGGAACACTGGATAGCAGTTAAGAATATCCTTAAGTACTTAAGAAGAACTAAGGATATGTTTCCCGTGTACTGAGGTGAAGAAGAGCTGGTCGCTAAGTGTTATGTTGATGCTAGCTTTGACACCGATCCGGATGACTCTAAGTCTCAATCCGGATACTGAACAGAGCAGCAGTTAGTTGGAGGAGTTCCAAACAACCTGTGGTGGCTGGATCAACGACGGAGGCGGAATATGTTGTTGCTTCAGAAGCGGCACAGGAAGCGGTTTGGATGAAGGAGTTCATAACGGAACTAGGTGTGGTTCCTAGTGCATTGGACCCAATGGTGATCTATTGTGACAACAATGGAGCCATAGCCAACGCTAAGGAACCAAGGTCTCACAAGAATTCCAAGCATATTAAACGCCGGTTTCACTCCATCCGTGAGCATGTCAAGGATGGAGACATAAAGATTTGTAAAGTGCACACGTACCTGAATGTAGCAGATCCGTTGACTAAAGTTCTCCCTAGGGAAAAACATGATCAACACCAGAACTCCATGGGTGTTAGATTTATCACTATGTAAACTAGATTATTGTCTCTAGTGCAAGTGGGAGACTAAAGGAAATATGCCTTGAGAGGCAATAATAAAGTTGTTATTATGTATTTCTTGTATATTATAGATGTTTATTTTGCATGCTATAATTGTATTGATAGGAAACATCAATACATGTGTGTTTAATAAAAAAAGGGTTCCTAGTTATGCCTCTCTTATAGACTAGCTCGTTGATTAACAAGATGATCAAAGTTTCCTGATCATAGACATTGGATGTTGCTAATAACGAGGTCACAGCATTTGTGAAATGATGTGGTGAACATTCATCCGAAGTATAGCATTACAATCAAAGTCATTATGTTTATATTGCTATAACATCATACGAAGTAATCTTAGTCCTTAGACCATGAGATCATGTTAATTGTTAACACCGGAAGAGTATCTTGATAACATCAAACATCACACCGTAACAGGGTGACTATAAAGTTGGGTTCAATGCTACGGAGGTGTTATGTTGAGGCTCATGGATCAAGAGTGGAATTTGTGAATCCAGATGACAGATATATATACGCTGGGCCCTCTCGATGATATCATATTAAGATAGCTTGCAAGCAAGTGATGTGATCACTAGAATGTTATATCACGGGAACGAGAAAAGAGTGCATGTCGGTAACGAGATCAAACTAGGTATTTGGATACCGATGATCGAATCTCAGACATGTATTATATCATGAGACAAAGGGAATAAATTACTAGCGTTAAAGGTTCTCACGATCACAGAAGTCATCGTTGAATGTGCAGGAGTCAGTATGGATCTCCAGGTCCCGTTTCTGATTACTGATCTGAGAGGAGTCTCAATCATGTCTGCATTATTCGTGAACCATAGGGTGACACACTTAAGGGTTGCCGAAAACCATTTAGGAGCACATATGTTTCAGACAAAAGGTTTGCAAAGCACAGGAAACGTTTCGATAGAAATCGGAATTGTTTTGGGTGAAATTGCAGAAAGAGGTTCTGCATGTGATATTGAAATGTTGCAAGGGGTTTTATGTGAATGTTTGTTAATTAAAATAATTAACAAAATTCTGAATAAAATAAATAAAAGAGTTTTATTAATTGAGAGTTGCATTAAATTTGGTGGAAATTTAATGCATGTGAGTGGAATTTTGGGTGGAGTCAAAATTGATGTGAGTGGAGCTTCCACCACATGAATGAGGAAGAGGTGGGGGCACCCCCCTTGGCCGCCAGCCATGGGAGGGGAGCAGCCCCCCCCTCTCCTATAAAGGACCCCCTCTCCTCCCTCATAGAGTACACCTACTCGTGAAGGATCTCTCTCCCCCTCTAGATATTCCCCATGGTCTCAGATTAGCGAGATACATGTTCCCGGTGGCCTTGCGTCTAGAAGGAGTTGCTGCTTCCGCTGATTCGCTGGATCGAGGAGGTGCAGGTTGTCCGGTGGCTTGAACGTGTGTGCGAGGACGGATGCGCTGCTGATTTGCGGCGCTCGGACTTCCACACGGTCTTGAGATCGGCAAGCGTACGACTACATCAACCACGAGTTCTACTCGTTAACAAAACTCGTTGTCTTCGAGGGTAAGTTCTCCATGGATGTATGTCCACCCGTTGCTCTGTATCTAGTAGATAGATCTTGGCGTATAGTTCTCATCGTAGGAAATTTTTTGTTTTCTATGCTGCGGACCCAACATTTTCTTTGATGCCTCGCTTGGAGACTACGTACCCCAGGAGCTGTCTGGTGGGTACACCGAAGGTGCACTTCCCCGAGTTGAGCTTGATCTTCTACTTCCGCAGATTTGCGAAGGTTTCAGCCAGGTCGGCGAGTAGATCGCTCTAGCGAGTTGACTTCACCACCACGATGTCGATGTAGACGTGGATGTTGCGGCCAATTTGGCTCTCAAGGCACTCTTGCATGCACCCTTGGTAGGTCATGCTGGCATTCTTGAGGCCGAACGTCGTGGCAGTGTAGCAGAAGGCACCGAATAGCATGATGAACACTAGTTTCTCCTCGTCCTCGACCGCCATCTTGATTTGGTTGTAGCCAGAGTACGCGTCGAGGAAGCACAAAGACTCCAACCCCACGGTCGATTCGATGATCTGGTAGATGCATGGGAGGATGAACTCCGCCTTCGGGAAGCCGCTGTTGAGGTTGTTGTAGTCGATGCACATTCTCCAAGTGTTCTTCTTCTTTAGAACCAGGAATGGGTTTGCCAGCCACTTGGAGTACTTGATAGGTCGGATGAAGCCTGCGGCGATCAGGCGTTGTACTTCTTTGGTGATTACTTGGTGGCGCTCTTCATTGAAGGGCCGCAGCAACTGCTTCACAGGTCGTGCTATGGGATCAGCATTGAGTTTATGCTCAGCAAGTTCCCTCGGGACACCGGGCATGTCTGATGGTTTCCAACTCGATGAGCGTGCTTTCCTATGCAAGGCTCATGTTGGTCCTGATGGTGACCTTCTAGCTCGAGTCGCCCGGGACAAGCTCAACGGTGTGGGTGTGTGTGGAGGCCTCAAATGCTGTCGACCCGACGTTTTCTGCGTTGGCTTTCTTCAGGATCCTAGGGTTGTCCTTGTCAACACCACTCGCATATTTGGCGAGCTCATCGGCATGATTGGTCTCCTTGGTGATGATGGCATCGGCGAGCTTGGTATCGTTGTCCTCGCATTCCACGGCCATGTCGGGGTCGCCGTGGACGGTGATGATGCCGCATGGCCCTGGGAGCTTCATCATGTTGTACGCGTAATGCGGGGCCACCATGAACTTAGCGAATGCCTGTCGCCCCAGGACGCAGTGGTAGGGGCTGCGGAAGTTCACCAGCTCGAAGACGATCCGCTCAGTGCGGTAGTTCGCTGGCATGCCGAAGGTGACTGCAGTGTCACCTTGCCGATCGGGTAAGCTTTCCGACCGAGGACGATGATGTGGAAGGTGGTGAGGGTCGATTCCACCATCAACTACGGGAGTTGTAGTCTCCTAAATGTGTCCAGGTAGAGGATGTTGATGGAGATTCCACCGTCCATCAAGGTCTTGGGGAGCTAGTACTTAGCCACTTTGGGCTTGACCACCAGGGCGACTCACCCAGGGTACTCGATCCGCGGAGCGTGGTCCTCACGGCTCCAAGTGATGCTTTGCTCGGACCTGTTGAGTAAGCAGGGGATGTCGACTTGTATCACCGCATTCATGGCGACTACGCGGGGGAGCGCCTTCTTCTCGTGTTTGGTGCCAAACCTGGTGAACGTGTGCAGTGAGCCGACATCTTTACCGAACCCGTTGGTATTATCATTGTCCCTTGGGGGTCATTGTTGGGGCACTCCCTTGCTCGCCTTACCTTCTCGATCTCTGATACGTCATAAACGTATCTATAATTTTTGATGCTCCATGCTTGTTTTGTATCAACTTTCTTATGTTTTGTTTATACTTTGAGGTATGTTTATACATTTTCTGGAACTAACCTATTAACAAGATGCCACAGTGCCAGTTGCCTATTTTCTGCTGTTTTTGGTTTCAGAAAAGCTAGTAAGGAAATATTCTCGGAATTGGACGGGACAAAAGCCAAAGTCAATATTTTACCAGAAGGAACACGGAGTCTGAAGGGCAGCCGAAGTGGGGCCACGAGGTGTCCACACCTAGGGCTGGCGCGGCCATGCCCTAGGGCGCGTCGCCCCATGGTGTGGGCCCCTCGGGCACCCACCGGCCTTGCCCCTTCGCCTATAAAAGTACCTTGATGCAAAAACCCTAAGGACCCGATCAAAAATCCACGAAAGAGTCTGTAGCCACCGCCATCTCCATCCCTAGATCGGTGGGATCCGAAGCTCTTCCCGACACCCTGCCAAAGGGGAGAGATCATCCCGGAGGCCTTCTTCATCACCATGCCAGCCTCCAGAGTGATGCGTGAGTGTTCACCCTTGGACTATGGGTCCATACAGTAGCTAGATGGTTGGTTCTCCTCCTTTGTGCTATCATGTTTAGATCTTGTGAGCTCTGTTCATGATCAAGATCATCTATTTGTAATCATATATGTTGTGTTTGTGGGGATCCGATGGATATTGAGATACTATGTCAGATTGATTATTGATTCTATCATGTCTATGTTATTTGTGATCTTGCATGCTCTCCGTTCCTAGTAGCTATCTTGGCCAAGTAGATGCTTGTAACTCCAAGAGGGAGTATTTATGCTCGATAGTAGGTTCATGGATCTAGTAATCCGGGGAAGTGACAGAAATCTCTAAGGTTGTAGATGTGTTGTTGCTACTAGGGAGAAAACAACAATCCTTTGTCCATGGGGCAATTGTATTGTTTACTTTACACACTTTGCTTAATGCAATTACCTATTGCTTGCAACTTAATACTGGAAGGGGTTCGGTTGATAACCTGAAGGTGGATTATTAGTCATAGATGTAGTTGTATTATGGTCTATGTATTATGTTGTAATGCCCAATCAAATCTCGTAGGAGTCAAGATGTCGAGTATATGCATTGTTATGCTTTCTCAATCTGTCAATTGCCCCGCTGTAATTTGTTCACCCAACATGCTATTTATCTTCAGGAGAAACATGTCTAGTGAACTGTGGACCCCATTCCATTCCTTTATCATTAATATACCATCTACTGTTTACCGTTTACTGTTTACTTTTTGCAAGCAATTACTATCTTCCACACTATACATTTAATCCTTTGTTTTCAGCAAAACCAGTTAGATTGACAACCTCACTATAAGTTGGGGCAAAGTTCTATGGTTGTGTTGTGCATGATTCCAAGTTGCTAGCAACACCTTGGAGTTGTTTCCTTACTCCTATTGGTTCGATAACCTTGGTTTCATAACTAAGGGCAACTTGATGTTGTGCTCATCATACTTTCCTCTTGGGGTTCCCAACGAGCTCTACATATCTTGAGGGAGCCCCTTGGCTCGGGCTCGCCGCGGTTGGTGAGGGTGTGCCTCAGGTCGTTTGGATGGCGTGCTCGCCAGGCCTGATTGTTGACGATGTAGGTTCGCGCATCAATCGCTTGACCGTTCGCGGCGACCGTGTTGTTCGCAGGTCGCGGCTCGATGGTGGAGAGCGCGGGATTCGTGGCCCACGGTTGGAGCTGCAGGGGCTCAGGTGGTGGGAAGTTGAGGGTGTTGGCGACCGTTGGACGGCCGCTTGAGGCCGCCCTGCTCCCGGAAGAGCGGGAGTAAATCCGTCCCCATGGGTCGACTCCTGTTGCTTGCTGCTCGATGGCCCTGGTGAGTAGGGTCTAGGTGTACTTGATCTGCAGTGCGCCCTCTCCCGTGATGTTGAGATTGGTGACTGCAGCTTGCCCCGCGATGACATTGTCCATCGGGGTGGAGTAGAGCGGGAGTCCATTGGAGTCCCGGGCTTGAGGCGAGATGATGATCCGCGGCTGCTCTAGGGTAGGCGTACGGTGGGGTGGCGGTGGAGCTCCGGTCGCAGAGGCACGCCAGGTTGTGGGCGATTGCTGCCGCCGGGTGGCGCATTTTTGCAGACCTCGCGCTCAGACACGCGAGCTGGGTCGTGCTCGTCGTCGAAGTTCAGGGTGCAGACCTAGACGTTGGAGTTCAGGTGGCTCCTGATGCGGCGTTGGTGGTAGAGCGACAGCTCCTGCGCTGTTTGCCGCTCGAGGCGGTATTTCTTGCGCTCAGCCTGATCCGCATGCGTTGCCGCCTCCAGTTGCAGGCGGTACTCCTCGACATGCATTGTCATCGTGGTCAGAGGGATCGGCATGGAGAAGGGATCTAGCGGGGCACTCGCATTGCCCGCCATGTAGATGGCGTTGAAGCGATTGGATCTACCGTGGAAGTCGTCAGGGGACTCCGACCCGGAGTTAGAGTCGAAGATCCCGAGGATGGAGGGGTCCTCGAAATCCTCAGTGTTGGAGACTCGCGTGATGGAGTCTTCGTGTGACACAGCGGTGATGGATCCAGCGACCGAGGTAGGGGTCACCGAATCGGCGTCGTCATCGAGGGTCGTGTCATCTACAGCTGCGTCGCTCCCGGCTGCGTTGCTGGAGGCCAAGTCGTACTCGGAGGCGAGGCGAGTGATGGAGCGAATCTGTCCTTCCGAGAGTAGATCGCGGCGTGGCGACGATCCAGCGATGATCGCCGTCTCTGCCGGGTCGACAGCGTCCGTGAACCGGACAAACATGTTGATGGTGCCGACCGGCATCACCGCGCTATGCGTGATCGGGCACGACGCCTAGATGTAGCTGCTGGGCAGGATCTGAAGGATCCTGCCACTTGCGATCATGTGGATGGCCACGATTGGCCGATTGATTGGCGAGTAGGGTCTCGCCATAGAACTCAGGCTAGACCATCCATGCCCCATGGTGGGTGCCACTATCGTGGGAATGACCATAGCAGTCGCTACCAGGGGTAGCGATTGGAAGGATTTAGGGCAAGAGTGAGTCTCCATCCGTGGTGCGAGATTGAGGGAAAAGACATAGGGGTTTAACTAGGTTCGGCCCCCCGTAGGGTAAAGACCTTCTCCTGCTAGATTGTATTATCAGCGAGGGAGTTACAGGGGTAGCGAGCTCGACGGCTAGGCAGCGAGTCGCTTGCATGGGGTGTATGATGGAACGTGAATACAGAGAGTACCCTAGGGAGGTTTATATAGGGGGTACCTCGCTAGGGTTTACAGGATTACAACCGAGTCAGTTAAGAACTCAAAGGATTTGACCTAATCTGATTAGGCATATCTATGCTTCTGGGCCTTTAGCTTCTAGTCGTTGGGCTTCTCCTTCAGTCGCATTCCAGTCATCGTCCTATAGGCCCACTCGCTATGGGCTTGGTCCAGTCGAAACGTCCTGCTGGGTATATCCCATTCGGCATATCCCCATCAACATGTGTGTTTAATAAACAAATAATGGGTTCCTAGTTATTCCTCTCATATAAACTAGCTCGTTGATTAACAGGATGATCAAGGTTTCCTGATCATGGACATTGGATGTTGTTAATAACGAGGTCACAACATTGGTTGAATGGTGTGATGAACATTCATCCAAAGTATAGCAATATGATCAAATTCATTGTGTTTAAATTTCTATCACATCATACGAAGTAATTTTAGTCCTTAGACCATGAGACCATGTCAATCACTAACATTGGAAGAGTAACTTGATAACATCAAACATCACACCATAACAAGGTAACAATAAAGGTGGGTTTAGATACTCTGATGGTGTTATGTAGAGGCTCATGGATCAAGATTGGGATTTTTCCATCCCGATGACGTAGAGATATACTCTGGGCCCTCTCGGTGATATCACATTGATGTAGCTTGCAAGCACATGATAAGATCACTAGAATGTTATATCACGGGAACGAGAAAAGTGTACTTGTCAGTAACGAGATCAAACTAGGTATGGGGATACCGATGATCGAATCTCGGACATGTAATATATCACGAGACAAAGGGATTTAGTTACAAACATTAAAGATTCACACGATCACAGGAGTCATCGTTGAATGTGTGGGAGTCAGTACAGATCTCCAAGTCCCCCTACTGATTATTGATCGGAGAGGGGTCTTAATCATGTATGCATTATTCGTGAACTGTAGGATGACGCACTTAATGGATACCGACACCATTTGGATCAAATATGTTTTAGATAAAGATTAACAAAGCACTGGAATCATTTCGATGGAAATCGGAATTGTTTCAAGTGAAATTGCAGAAACTAGTTCTGCATGTGATATTGAAATGTTGCAGGGGGTTTTACGTGAATGTTTGTTAATTAAAGTAATTAACAAAATTCTGAATAATTAAATAAAAGAGTTTTGTTAAATGAGAGCTTGCATTAAATTTGGTGGAAATTTAATGGAGGTGAGTGGAATTTTGAGTGGAGGCATGTTTATGTGAGTGGGAGCTCCACCCACATGAACGGAAATAGGTGGGGCACCTCCATAGCCGCTGGCCATGGGAGGGGATGCCCCCTCTCCCTCCTCTCATCTCACACCTCCTCGTGAAGGATCTCTCTCCACCTCTAGAATTATTTCCCCATGGTCTCGGATTAGCGAGATACATGTTCCCGGTGGCTTTGTCTGAAAGGAGTTGCTCCTTCCACTGCATCGCTGGAGTAAGGACGCATAGGTTGTCAGAGGACCGGACGTGTGTGCGATCACGGATGCGCCACTGAGTTGCGGTGCTGGACTTCCTCGTGATCTTGAGATCGATAAGAGATCGACTACATCATCCACGAGTCCAACCTCGTAACTCTTTGTCGCTCTTCAAGGGTATGTTCTCTATAGATGTATATTCACCCGTTGATTGTATCTAGGTAAATAGATCGTGGTGCTTAGTAGTTCACATCGTAGGAATTTTTTGTTTTCTATGTTGCGAACCCAACAGGGAGAAGCTCATCTAGGCCTAATTTTCCATATCTCGGCCTAGGTTGAGTTTTGCCTCCTTATTTTCATTCATTCCTCTATATTACCTTATTTTATCTATATCAGATGACTTTTCCTTCTATCCATCAACTAAATGACTAACACTGGGGTACCTGGGGTCATATCCCTGACATTAGCCCCCGAGGCTATGTGGGACTCGCAGAGTCGCGCATAGGCTTTAAATATCATTACCAAAGTTATAGTCTGCTTCTTAAGATTCAACATATGACCCTTCTTGAGTTATGCTTGGTATAATTGACATATAGCTTGCATGAGCATTGTCATATAGCCTGCATGGGCAGAATTGACATATAGCCTGCATGGGCATTTGTCATATAGCCTGCTTGGGAAAAATTGACATATAGCCTGCAAGGGCATTGTCATATAGGCTACTTGCGGAAGTCTTGACATATGGCCTTCATGGGCACTTAGTCATATACAAATTTGACATATGGCCTGCTTGGGCACTTAGTCATATACAAATTTGACATATGGTCTGCTTGGGCACTTAGTCATATACAAATTTGACATATGGCCTGCTTGGGAATTTAGTCATTAACATATGGCCTGCTTGGGCACTTAGTCATATACAAATTTGACATATGGCCTTATTGGGCACTTAGTTATATACAAATCTGACATATGGCCTGCTTGGGCACTCAGTCATATACAAATCTAACATATGGCCTACTTGGACACTCAGTCATACACAAATTTGACATATGGCCTGCATGGGCACTCAGTCATATACAAATTTTACATATGGCTTGCTTGGGCACTTAGTCATTGACATATGTCCTTCTTGGGCACTCAGTCATATACAAATCTGACATATGGCCTGTATGGGCACTCAGTCATATACAAACTTGGCATATGGCCTGCTTGGGCACTCAATCATATACAGATTTTACATATGGCCTGCTTGGGCACTCAGTCATATATAAATTTTACATATGTGTTAAAATCTGACATACCTATCATAATCTGACATATATGTCCAAAATCCGACATATATGACCCAAAATCCAACATATATGTATGAAATCAATGTTATATGACCCAAAATCCGACATATATGTCCCGAATCTGACATATATGTTAATCTTAAGATATTTGGTGATTGAGATATAGGAAATCCAATATAGATGTCAATGATATTCGGTCAAGATGAGATAAGTGATGAAATGAGATAGTTCTGTGATAATGCTTTGATATATCGGCAAACTGACATAAACGGTGATTTGAGATATAGTCTGATGTTAAAATATATTGGTAAGCTGACAGATCATGATTTGGGATATGATATGATGTCATGATATCCTAGCAAACCGACATAAATGGTGATTTGAGATATAATATGATATATGTTGGAAAACTTGACATAAACAGTGACCCGAGATATAATATGATATATGCTAGCAAACAGTGATCTGAGATATAATATATACTAGAAAACAATGATCCAGGATATAATATTTGCTGGCAAACAGTGATCCAAGATATAATATATGCTGGCAAATAGTGATCCGAGATATAATATATGCTTGGGTGAGTTCTCCTTAGTGATAGACATTCAAAGTGAAAGAGTTAGTCAACATATACTCAAAACATACATTCAAAACCTAGCGTTTTACATAAAAGAAGACATAGCCAAAGGCATAGAGCGGTTGACATAATAGATGACATATCCTTTGTCCACTCTAAATAACGGTTCCATGCATGGGGATGCCGGTTAAGTAATGACCGATCCCCCGTGATACTCTTCCTGCCTATGGGAGGTTCTAAACCTGATATGCTGGCTAGCCCCCGGGTTGAGATATCTCTTTCTAGGGGTGAGCAACTAAGTGATAGAGGGTGATAGCCCCCGAGTGACATTTGTGGTTATCTCATGTGTGTGTAGATGGTTGAGATACTGGAAACTCATATTATAGTTGGTGATGAGGTTGAGGCTGAGGTATGTCAATGGTGAAGGCTTGCATGCCAGTCCCCAGGACCTCTGTACATTGGGGAAGAGGATGAAGAAGTTGATGCAATGATGGTGAAGTAGTGGTTGATGAAGATGGTCTCGTCTGGATGAACTTCTAGCCAGCATTGCTGCTGGCCCCATGGTGGGCGCCAACTGTCGTGGTGGTATCACGGTAGATGCCTGGGGTAGGCTTATGTTGGGGCCGATGACTGGAGGATCCAGGGAGTTGAAAGAGCATGTGGGCCCCCATGTGTGGTTTGGTAATTAATGACAATCTCAATGGACTAATGTTTATATTAAGTTGCACTTCTAGGTTTTGTCCATTGGTTTCACTTGGACCATGTGTTGGATCCAAGGTGGAAGAAATGAAGAAGAAGAAGCTTTGACCAAGGGCTTTGGGACTTTTGGAATCATATGAAGTTAGGAGAAATGTTGTGCAAGATCAACATGTTCCATCTCTAGAAGATATCATGCTTGATGCTTTCCATTCTTGGTGGTCATGGATCGATGAACACAAGGTCAAAGAAGAGGCTTCCCCATGTTGTATGGGGGAGCATATGTCAAGTCTTGATCAAGCGAGTGCATGCAAGAGCAATCAATAATGGTGTCCATCTTGAGAAGGACAAGATCGTCTACATCGTGCTCAAGTGGATTTCTCAAGGCAAAGGTATAATCTTGATAGGTTTTCCATTTTTCTAGTCTCATGTCAAGAGGGGCTCTTGGAGTGAGTAGATCGATCATATCTTTTGGAGAGAGCTCAAACCATTGCATTCTTAGCATCACCTTTCTTGGTTGTTTGTTGGATCTTATCCATGTTGGGTTCTAGAGCTTGTGTTCAATACAACCTCTAGTTCTTCAAAAACAGATCACTCCTTTATATCTTATTGCGTTTTTTATCTCGGAGGTTTTCTGGAACCTCACCAAGTGAGGTATCTCACATTATAATATTTGATACATTCTCACTCGGTGGCATCCAATATTTTCAACAAAATCGGTTTCGGGTCAATCGGAGTTTCCTAGCTCAAGTTATCGTCGTTTGAATATTGCCCTTTATTTGGTTTCAAAATAAAAAGAAAAATGCTTTTTATTGGCCCAGGTGATACTACTGCACGCGGTACTTCCCGCACCTGAACGCGCGGCCCAACTCTCTGTGCAGCTCGGATGTGTTGTTGGTTCAAGTCTGGTAGTACCGGGCCTTGGCGGTAGTATTGAGCCGGTCGACCGGTACTACCAAGCCAGCCTGCCTTGCTCGCTCGCCTCACTCCCACTTGCTGGCCCAACTGCGCGCTTGCGTTGCTTGCTTGCTCTGCTTGCCCCAAATTCCCTGCGCGCTTGATCGCACCGCCTTTCCCGATCCCCTACGCCTCGCTCCCGCTCGCTGGCCTTGCTCTCGCATCGCTCGCCCTGCTGGCCACCAGTCCGCTGCTCGGTGTTTCCCTTCGATCTCCCTAGCTCGCTCACCTTTCCCGCCCGTGTTGACCAGGAGCCAGGTCGGGAACTGGTAGTACTGGCCCAGTCAGGGAAAAGGCCCCAACGGGAAGAATTTGCTTGGCCCCTTTTTAATCCTTCTTTCTCTCTCCTTTTGAGGGGGTTCTTCCTCTCCTTTTCCTCAAGCTTTGCCCCATTGCTTTAATCTCTTTTTTCTTGATTTCTTTCTTCCCCTCCAATAATCCTTGCTAGTATTTGATAGGAAGATAGAGGAGATCTAGATCTACATTTTGACCAAACCAAATCACCTCTTTGTGAGTGAATCTTTGGGATCTGGATCTTGGGGGATTTTGTGTTCTCCTTTGATTCTTCCTCTCTTGTTCCCCCAATAGCTTTAGTATCTTTGTTGGAACTTGAGAGTGAAGAATTGGAGCATATTTGTGGTGTTCTTGCCTTTTGCATTAGGTGCATTGGTTTGAGTCCTCCACGGAGGATTTGGTTGGTGAAATCAAGAAGTTCGTCCCTCTTGGGTTCTTGGAACCCTAGACGGTTGTGTGGCCTTTGTGGCGTGTACTTGGGGCCTTCAATTAAGTTGTGAAGCTCTCCCCAAGATTGAGGCCTTAGTGGCGATTATTGGGAGCCTCCAATTAAGTTATGGAGATAGCCCCAATCTTGTATGGGTTTGGTGACCGTCCTCAAGTGTCCCATAGTAGAACGGGTGCTTGCCGCATGGTGGGTGCTCAGGAGAATAGGGTGAGGCCTCTTGTGGGGTTGGTGGTCTTAGTACCTCCCACCCCTCCAACAATACGTCCTCCCTTGTTAGGAGGAACTCGGTAAAATATCATCGTCCCCGCGTGCCTCCGTTATCTCTATACCTGAGCTATTTACTTATGCACTTTACATTGTGATAGGCTTCGTGCTTGAAGTAATCTATCTTGCTATCACATTGTTGCTTGTCTTGCTTAGCATAAGTTGTTGGTGCACATAGGTGAACCTTAGTATATCTAGGCTTTGTGCATTGTTAAGTCCATCTCGTAAAAGTTTTAAACCGCCTATTCACCCCCTCTAGGCGACATCCGTGATCTTGCAAGAGGGATGATGAAGTGAAGGCCGCATACGGATGAACACATGATGTACCCAGGTTTAGGGCTCTCCTAGTGAGATAACACCCCTACTCTTGCATGCTAGATGATATATCTTGGACATTTACTGTAGCTACATTGGTGCTCCTTGAGATGTGTCCTCTATGCCTCTCATGGACCTTCTCTGTATGCCTCAGAGCTAGAGGAAGAAGAGAGAGCTCATGGGGAGCAGGGAAGAAATGAGACCCCAAAGGGTTCGTCCTGGGAATGATTCCCCTGGTGCTCCTTATAAAAGGAAGCCCGCGGGACAAGCTATGCCCCACAGGTACTATTCCTGAGTTGATTAATGGCATCTTATCTATTGTTCACAATGTGACTACTGAGGTCTTGTCAACTGACAAGGCATGGGCCTTGTCAGGTCTTGTCTATCCTTTGCCTTGTCCTCTAGTGCTTGTCCTTGGCATTTCCTAGTCACTAGTATTAACCTCTCCTGAGAACCAGGGAGCCTCTTGTACTTGATGATGTTGTATGTGCTAGTCTGAGCCAGGGGCATCCCAAGACTGACATATGACAGAAGGACTTGGGATGGCTTGATGTAGACTGAGGTATTTCGATGTAGAGGATGGTTCGTAGTCATAGCTATGCAGGAGGTAGAGGAAGTACTTGGAGGAGACTTGATGTCGAGGGTGGTTGAAGAAGAGCTTGGGGCGACGTAGCAGAGGTTTGGGAACTGAGATATAAGTTGTTCCTGGCGTTGGCCGAGATGCCCTATGTCAGGCCAGGACATGGCCTGGTCGAGCTAAATAAGTGGTCAGCCTAGGGTGGGCCGAGATCTCTTATGTCGGCCCAGGACATTGCTGGATCAAACTACTGGAGTGGTCAACCCAGGGTGGGACGAGATGTCCTATGTCGGCCCACCCGTGGAGCTGCTGGTGGGAGCAAGGGTGCCCAACCGAGTGATTCAACCTTCGCCCGGGAGAGAAACTACACGGGGTCTAGCCGGGTTATATAGCGAGGTGGCGGCATCGGCCCACGGTGGGCCGGGATTAACCAGAACCGACCCATCCGGGTAAACGGTGGCAAGGTGGCAGTGGAGAGACGAGGAAGCGAGACGGGATGGTGTCGAGGCGATGATGGGGAACCGGGACAGTGCGAGGACAACCCGCGGTGATGTAGACGCCGGCCCATCTGGGTAACAACAAGCTGGTGAAGCTGGGATAAGTAAAAAGCTAGCCCAGTCTGGGGGCGTAGTGCCGGCCCGGTTGGGTCCACTGCTATCTCGGCCCATTGGTGCTTAAGTCGGCCAGGGAGTGGGAGATTTAGCCTAGGAGAAACTCATCTAGGACAGATTTGCCATACCCGGCTCACTTTGAGTTTTGCCTCCATCTTTTCATTTATTCCTCTATATTACCTTATTTTATCTATATCAGGTGACTTTTCCTTCTATCCGTCTATTAAACGACTAACTCTGGGGTACCGAGGGTCATATCCCAACATTAGCCCCCGAGGCAATGTGGGACTCGCAGAGTCACACATAGGCTTTAAAATATCATCACCAGAGTTATAGTCTGATTCTTCAGGTTCAACAGATGACCCTTCTTGAGTTGTGCTTGGTATAATTGACAGATAGCCTGCATGGGCATTGTCATATAGCATGTATGGGCAGAATTGACATATAGCCTGCACGGGCATTTGTCATACGACCTGCTTAGGCAAAACTGATATATAACCTGCATGGGCATTTTCATGTGGCCTACTTGGGGAAGTTTTTACATATGTCATTCATCGCCACTTAGTTAGATACAAATTTGACATATGGTCTGCTTGGGCACATAGTCATATATAAATTTGATATATGGCCTTTTTTGGCCACTTAGTCATATATAAATTTGACATATGACCTGCATGGGCACTCAATCATATATAAATTTGACATATGGCCTTCTTAGGCACTCAGTCATATACAAATTTGACATATGGCCTGCTTCGGCACTTAGTCATATACAAATTTGACATATGGTACATGGGCACTCAATCATATACAAATTTTACATATGACCTGTTTAGGCACTCAGTCGTATACAAATTTGATATATGGCCTGCTTGGGCACTTAGTCATTGACATATGACCTGTTTGGGCACTTAGTCATATAGAAATTTGACATATTGTCTGCTTGGACACTTAGTCATATACAAATTTGACATATGACTTGTTTGGGCACTTCGTCATTGACATATAGTCTGCTTGGACACTTAGTCATATACAAATTTGACATATGACTTGCTTGGACACTTCGTCATTGACACATAGTCTGCTTGGACACTCAGTCATATACAAATCTGACGTATGGCCTGCTTGGACACGCTGTCATATATATACAAATTTGAGATATGGTCCGCATGGTTTATATGTTTATACTCAAAAAACGTTCAGATTTGAAAAAGTCATATTTAAGAAAAATCCAGATTGAGAAAGTATTGAAATTTCAATAATATATTAATTTTTAATAAATTTTGAAAATTGTTCATATTAAAAATATTCATATTTAGAAATGTTCAGATTCAAAAAAAACAAATTTCATAATATATATTAAAATACAAAATATTCTTGTCTAGATTTAAAAATGTCCATATTTTTTAAAATTCACAGCTTTTGTAATATTCAGACCAAAAAATGCAAAAAAAAAGTAGAAAAGAAATGAAAAACCAAAAAAAGAAAAGAAAAGAAAAGAAAAAAGGCCAGTACGGGCCGGCCCAACACACACGCTTGGGGTGCGGCGCGGTATCCCGTCCAAACTAATCGGTGTATAGGAACACCCCGTCCCACCCATCGAAGTACCGACGATGCTTGATTCCCGTTTCCGTTCTTGTCCCGACCGGATCGAAAATATGACTACTATGCCTCCACCTAGTGACTCCCATCCGCCCTTGCTGATTTTATCCCATCCGGTGGAGCTCCACCCGATGAATTGCCCTACATGAGGAAATTACTATGGTCGTCGCCTTCGAGTAGGAGCGACTCGCCTCCACCGTCTTCCGTTGTACTCCACCTCCAGGAGGTAGCCGCTCAAGGTATCTCTATCTCTATCTCTACTACTTAAAAAAGAAGAACCGTTCCGTTTTCTGGCAGACGCGTTTCGTTCCGTCCTTCGTCCAACCTCGAGCAGCATTGATCGTCCGTTTTTTCCGCATCTAGCACCGAAAATCCCGCATATCGTTCCCTTCCCGTCTCTCGCTTTCCCCTAGTATATTACCTAGCCACACGCACAAGAGAATCGAGTCATTCTCGTCTGGAAACTGCTAGGCGTCCCCTGGATGATGGGAGAGTTCCCATCGTCCTCCTTCCCTACGCGACACGTGTCCACCAAAATCGCCTCAAATCCCGTTTTTGCTACAAAACACACATTTTTGCTGCATATGTCCCCGCTTTTGCTTCCGAAGCAAAAAACGGTTCATTTTAGAAAATAGAACATCTCGCTGGAGACCTCGCCGGACACCTCGTCAGAGACCATGCAGCAAAAAATTTATGCTAATGTAGCAAAACCGACCTCGCCGGAAAAAACTCGCTGATGACTCTCGCCGGAGACCTTGTAGCAAAAAGTTGACACTGTTGTAGCAAAATCACAAGACGGTTGTAGCAACAAAGTTCTTCTAATGTAGCAAAAAAACTGACTTCGCCGAAGACATTCGCTCGCAAACATCGCGAGACACCTTGTAGCAAAAACTTTGCACAATTATAGCAAAACCTCAAAACTATTATAGAAAAAAATGCAGAAGTTTTTTAGCAAAATCCGGGATCTTGTAGCACCGCCGCCGACGCACGTAGTAAACTCCGATGCCGCATGTAGCAGACATCGACGCCTCTTGCAGCCCAATCATCGACGTCACATAGCAAAATAATTTATGATAGTACAAGGGCATCTAGACATGGGAACGAGTGGATGGGGCCAGAGGTCGAGCTGCGGCGACCTCATGCTTGCCGATGATTGCGGCCTCGCGCTCCTCCTCGAGGTCGCCGACCTACAGGAGGGAGAACGCCGGAGACAACGCCGCTCGGGTAGGGCAACAAGGTAGCGCAGGCCTGCCAACGAGAGCGGAGGGAGGAGGTGCAGAAACACCGCCTACCGGAGTCAGAACCACCGCCTCGCCGATTGGACATCTAAGGTGTACCGCCATGATTTCAAATTGAGCAGCCGTAGAGACAGCAATGGAGGGAGGGAGAGAGGAAGGAGAAAGAGCGGAGGAGATGGCTGCTGCCACCAGAGTGGAGGGCGGCAGGGTTTGGTGTACACCGGAGCTGGAGCGGCTCACGACGCGGGAGGAGAGGGAGGTGGGGAACGCTCAATAGCTTCCATCGATTTTTCTGGAGGCGAGAGGATAACGCACGACAAGTGAAGGAGATGCATCGAAAGTGGGGTCCCGGGGGACAAGCGTGGCCATAGCGAGGCGGACGATGCAAGTCCACCGATCCCCTGGGGGAGTTACATCATTTTCCTTCTCGCCTTGACGACGACAGAGACTTCTCTTGGGCGGTGGTAGTGGTGGCGCGAAGGATGTCTCGATGGAGTACTCCGTGTAGTCCGTTGGTTGCAGTGCGGCTCTTGGTGAGATAGACTACTACGCGCAGTCCGATGGTTTCCCTGCTACGATCCAATCTGCCATCCAGGATGTTCACCAAGGGGCTGGATCGAGATGCGCTGAACTGGGTGCGGGAGGTGAGTGAACTCCACGCCGCTGCCGCACTTCTTCCCTGAACTGAACCCTAGCAAGATGAACCTGCCGCGGTGCTCCCCATCTGTATCTGACGCATTGGTTGGTTTTCATGAATGTGGCAGGGACACACCGTCGGGGCGCTGCACAGCCACGACCAGATGGACGCGCTCCGGACCATGCGGAGAAGTTCAGGAGCGTGCACCTTCCCCGCGCGTCCGTGCCACGCGTCCATGCCGGCCAGCACGCTGCACACCAGCGCCTCGTCGGCGTTAGAAGTGGACTGAGTCCTCGGACACTGATGAGGAGGTCGAGGCTGCACAGCCACGACCAGATGGACGAGCTACGGACTATGCG
This sequence comes from Avena sativa, assembly GCA_916181665.1. Lineage (NCBI taxonomy): Eukaryota > Viridiplantae > Streptophyta > Magnoliopsida > Poales > Poaceae > Avena > Avena sativa. The sequence goes on along the minus strand of OV702287.1, from coordinate 185,933,603 downwards.
GAGAAGTTCAGGAGCATGCACCTTCCCCGCGCGTCCGTGCCGGCCAGCACGCTGCACACTAGCACCTCATCGGTGTCAGAAGTGGACGATTCCTCAGATGCTGATCGAGGGGACTCTGAAAAAACGCGTCGCTCGCGTCGCTCCCCCGCGGGTGACCGGGCGACCCAAATCCTAGGCCTCCCCGAGCTTCCTCTCCCCGCCTCCCCAGACGTCGCCGCCGCCGGCGAACCCGCCGGGCAAAGCCCGCGCGGTGCCGGTGGCGACGGGACTTCTTCTCCCCACGCGTCAGGCAGCCTGGACAGGACGGGTTCGATCTAGCGGCGGAGTTCTCCTGGCGGCGGCGCGGGGCCGTGGCGGGCCGGTCTGGTGGCGGGTGGTCTGGCTCGGCGGCGGCGGGTGCTTACGGCGGCGGTTGACGACGGGGATGGTCGGAGGCCTCGGGATCCCTGGCTCGAGGAAGCAGTAGGAGGCGGGGGGGCTGGTGGTGGGCAGGCCTCTCCGGCCAGATCCGGGCCAGGCGGGCCCGATCTGGCCTGGCGGGCTGTGGCCGGCCATTACACCTGCCTTCCCCTGGTCATTCGTGGCGGGGGCAGTGCCTAGTCAGGTGGCCTCGTGCTGGTGCCGCCGGTCAGAACTCGTTGAGTTCTGTAGGCGTGTCTCGCCGGCATCACGGAGGCGTCGTGTATGTTGTGCATCTCGGCCTTCTGCTCCTTCTTGCTTGGGCTCCTGGACCTCCTCGTTCTTGTTGTGGAACCGGTCAAGGTGGGGCCTGTCGTTGTTGGCCCAGGTGGTGTCCCTCAGACCAACGGTGGTCCGGCTAGTCCGGGTGCGCACGGTGGTGTCGGTGTTGCTGTTTGGCGGCAGGGATCAGTGGTGGCAGCAGATCCCTCGGTGGACAGAGGAGTAGGGCCTAGTGCTGGGTTGGCATGTACCGTGGCACCCTTGCTGCAGTGCGGCGGCGGGGCTTCACGAGCCTTCTCGGGCTCGGCTAGGCTAGAGTGGGCCTGGTTTGCCCTGCTGCTACATCCGGACGGCTACCGCCTTCAGGTGGTGGAGGTAGTTCCCTCCCGCGTGCTGATGTCATGTCGACCCTCGTCGAAGGTTCCTCTTTTTTGGTCCTACTGGCTTTACCCTAGGTGTCACGGTGAGACGGCGGTGGTGGTTTCAAGACCGTGGTGGCGCGTGTTTGTGGGCGGCGAGTTTGGTGGAGCAACCCGAAGCGTCCGGGAGTGTGGTTTTTTGAGGGGTCGGGAGAAATCCTTGTCGTCAAGACACCGACGTGGTGACGCCGGCGGGTGTCGCCGTCCTTCCTGAAGGGCGTCGGGTGTATCTCTTCCCCACCTTCCGGTGCGTATCGGGGGAAACCCTAGGACATGTCCGGGCAGCAGCGTCGTTGTCGTCGCTTTCCTTTTTGAAGGTGTTGTTTGATACGTGATGCTTCGGAGCGTTAGGAGTGTGGTGGTACTTCTCTGGAGGGCGTAGCGGTGGCGGGTCATCATCGCTTTCGTCGAGCCATTGGCGTTGGCTTTGTTTTCTCTTCTTTTTCTTCTTCTTTTTCTCTGTCTTTTCTTTTGGTCGTTATGCTATCTGGTACAGCAGCGGTATCAATCGTGGTTGCTATATTAATATAGCTGGACGCATGTCTATTTCGAGGAGTTCTTAGATGCTGATGAGGAGGTCGAGATCTGCGGCCACAGGTACTCCGTCGACAGCTCGTCCCGCTGCGGCGAGCCGCACCACCGTGCCACTCTACCGCTAAGCCTACGTGCCCGGCTAGCGGGTAGTAGCAGTACTACTACAGCGACCGCTACTTGGATTTGTGCTGCCAAGGGCCAAGCCGCAGCAGGCGCAGCGGCAACAGCAGACGAACGCCGCTGCTTATGCCGAGGAACAGGATGAGTACTCTCACTCTGGCTCGCATGGCAGCTAATAAACCTTCAAACTCGAGGAATTACCAGCAGGATCGGAGCACTACTCTGTCCATGTCAGGGGCTCGAGACAATGTCAAATCTTCTCCTAAAATGGTTCGTTCTCTGCTAAATTGATAGCCGTTCTCATTTTATTTAGCCATGTTGCGTTCTCTGCCATATCAAGTTAGATAGGACCGTTTCCACTCTCTTCTACTCCTTGGTTGCATATGAAAGCTTTTACATTTTCTCTGAGATAAGCAAGCAATTATGATGGCGTGTACTACAAAGATCAGTATGTTCGTGATAAATACTGTTTGCATGTGGAGTAGGCATTAAAATTGTTCAACATAGAAATATATAATGCCACAAATGTTCTGCTCAATAGACAAACCTTCTCTAAAAAGATACACAAGCAGGTTCTTGATACATATCCTCTCAACATGTGCTTCTTCTCTTATTTCACTTGGATCGTGATCCTCTCAACAGATTCACCATTCTCTGAAAATAGCAAGAAAAATTCAATTCCTCAACTTCATCATAATCGTATTGTTACTGGTTCTAATCAATTATGTGACCTGCAGACCCATAGTTGCTGGCCAAAATTGTTCTTTGTGGCTCATTTGGCCAAACAAGCTGCAAGGGTCGTCTGGTTGCCCCACCTTTTCAAATAGTTGGGATTGCCCCACCTTTTCAAATAGTTGTGAACTTATGATACTGTTCTTACATAATGGAGAGTAAATTTTACTGATGCAGAATCAGATGGGTCATGTGCAGGATTGTTGAGAAATAGAGCAATTTTCTAAGAGATTTAACCATAGTAAAAGACAGATAAAACACAGGAAGAATAATAGAAAAAGATCAGAAGATGATATACATCACGGTAGAGAAACCGCCGGTGTTCCCGTTAGCGTTGGCACCGATGTCAGCCATGTTGTCGAGGAAAAGGTTATTGATGTCGGGGAAGAAGTCGTCGTTGGGGAAGACGTCGGTGCAGTCGCTATCCGTGAACGAGTCAATGATGAAGCCAGTAGTCGCGCTGGTAGTGCTCTCCAAAAACCTTATCGCCCTTCTCCCGTACAGGACTCGAAGCAGCGGGGTCTTGGAGGCCTACTGTCTCAGCTCGCGGTGCACGCCGCAAGACGGGATGGGGAAGATCTAAGCAGCGCAATGCTCTGGAACTGGAGGCGCAAGGTGTGTGCGTTGGTGTGTCTGAGGAGAGGAGCGACCTCTCACTCTTATAGGCACAGGTAGGCATACGAACAGTCGGCGTCGGGAGAGGAAACAAACAGGCATCGACCAAAGCCGAACAGCCTCCACTAAGCTCGAATTAAATCTCCATTGACTTCGTATTAAATTGAATTAAATTTCCACTGAGTTCGTATTAAAAATATACTCACGCAGACTGTTCAGTTTATTATCCATTTATGCGTGGCAAAAAGAAAGAGAAACTCTCGGCTCGAGGCATTCCCGCAACCCGCAACCTGCGGCGCGCGCGTCGCGTCGTGACGAGGCGAGGCGGGCGGCGGAGGAGGAGCGCGCGTGTATATGTCTTCTCTTCTCAAGCTCATACAAGTGGTGGAAGAGCTCTCCTTATAAGCTGGTCCAACTTCCACTCAATTAGCAATGTGGGACTAAACTCTTGTCCCACCTCTTTGCCTTGCAAGAATGGGCCAAGTGGGTCTCTAGGATTTCAGGAATTGTTGAATAGTATAAATGGGCTGGGCCTTTATTAGGCAAAAATTTCAACAATCCCCTACCAGATCTCAGAGGCACACATAAATTTGCCGATGGTTCCAAAACATTGTTTATATATTGGTACTAGTGGAGACTGTTAAGTTGAACTTCCACCTAGAACTCTATGTTACACTAGTTTGCAACCCTGTACAGTGGACTATGCCTGGAACTGCAAGTTTGCTGCATTCTAGCTTGACACAAAGCCTTGACCAATACCGGGCTGCCGTGGGACTTCCCCTCGGGTGGAGCTTATGCGTCATACTCCATAGCCTTTTATGAGTTTATTAGAGAGCATCCAACTCTCATAGACTGCGACGTTTAACAGTCAGACTCATATAGGTGTGTTCTTCAAAAGATATTCTGAGGACAACATCTCTGCTTAAACTAAGCCACTTAGAACACATTAAGATAAATCAACCTGCCATGCAGAATAGGAAAATATTGCATCTTCACGAAGTGGTGATTAAAGTAGGGATACTTTCCTCTCAGTTAACCAACAGCTTGTCTCCCAATTCTAATTCACAGGATCTCCGATCACATAGAGTGGTTTACCACTGTGGAAAACTTATATTGTGGGTCTCATTCCCATCTCCTTTGATGCATTTTCTATCACATTACGTGATAGACCCTTTGTGAAGGGATCTGCCAGATTGTTAGATGTTTGGATATAATCCAACGCAATAACTCCGGAGTTTCTCATTTTCCTGATAGATTTCAATCTCCTCTTCACATGTCTTGAGGACTTCATGTTATCCTTATAATTGTTCACTTTAACAATCACAGTTTGATTATCATAGTTCATTGGGATTGCGGGTATAGGTTTCTCAACCATAGGTAAGTCCATCAAGAGTTCTTGAAGCCACTCTGCTTCAACAGTGGTTGTGTCTAATGTTGCGAGTTCTGCTTCCATAGTTGACCTCGTTAAGATGGTCTGCTTGCAAGACTTCCAAGAAACAACACCACCACCAAGTGTAAATATATATCCACTTGTGGCCTTTATCTCATCAGCATCATATATCCAATTTGAATCACTATATCCCTCCCGCGCCCTTGGGTACCCAGTATAGTGGATGCCGTAGCTCGCAGTGCCATTTAGATAGCGCATGACTCTCTCAAGAGCTTTCCAATGATCATCTCCAGGATTTGAAACAAACCGACTGAGTTTGCTTACAGAAAAAGTGATGTCAGGCCTCGTAGGCCTAGCTAAATACATAAGCGACCCAATAATCTGAGAATATGTCAATTGATCTCTAGTAGTGCCTCTATTCTTTCGAAGTAACACACTAGGATCATACGGTGTTGGAGAAGACTTGTAGTTGCTATACCCAAAGCGACTCAAGATCTTTTCCACATAGTGAGACTGAAGCAGTGTGATCCCACCAATATCATCTCTCAATATCTTGATCTTCAAAATAACATCAGCTACTCCTAGATCCTTCATCTCAAAAGACCGAGACAAGAAATCCTTGACTTCCTTAATCACATTAAGATTGGTCCCAAAAATCAGTATGTCATCAACATACAAACAAAGAATTACTCCCTCGCCCCCACCATAGTGATAGTACACACATTTGTTAGCTTCGTTTACAGCAAAACCTGCAGTGGTTAGGGTTCTCTCAAACTTCTCGTGCCACTGCTTAGGTGCTTGTTTAAGGCCATATAAAGACTTCAACAACTTAGACACTTTTCCTTCTTGGCCACTCACTACAAATCCATCTGGATGATCCATATATATTTCCTCGTCCAACTCTCCATTTAGGAAAGTCATCTTAACATCCATTTGATGAACGAGAAGACCATGTGAGGCAGCCAAAGATAGTAGTACGCGAATGGTGGTCAATCTGGCTACGGGTGAGTAAGTATCAAAGAAGTCCTCACCTTCTTTTTGGGTATAACCCTTGGCTACAAGTCTTGCCTTATACTTCTCAATAGTACCATCAGACCTAAGTTTCTCCTTAAACACCCATTTGCATCCTACAGGTTTGCACCCATAAGGACGATTGGTGACCTCCCATGTTCCATTCACTAAGATGGAATCCATCTTACTATGAACGACTTCCATCCAGTAGTCAGCATCAGGAGATGCATAGGCTTCTGAAATAGAAGTAGGAGTATCATCCACAAGGTACACAATGAAATCATTACCAAAGAACTTTGCAGTCTTCTGTCTCTTACTCCTCTTAGGAATTTCATTATCATCCTCCTCAGGTTTTTCCGAGTGTTCAATAGGAATGGTATGTTCAGGAATTGTGGGTATTTACTGATTCAATGAGTCAGGTATCTCCTGATTTGATGAGCTGGGTATATCCTTCATGGGAAAGATATCCTAAAAGAAAGTCACATCATTTGACTCCATGATTGTACCAACATGCATGTCTGGTACTCCAGATTTTACTATCAAGAATCTATAGCCAATGCTATGAAAAGCATATCCCAGAAAAACACAGTCCACGGTTTTTGGTCCAAGTTTGCGCTTCTTTGGGATTGGCACATGAACCTTTGCCAGATAGCCCCAAGTTCGCAAGTAAGAAAGATTTAATATTTTCTTTTCCCATTCTTTAGATGGAGTAATCTCTTTGTTCTTAGTGGGAACTCGGTTTAGGACATGACATGCAGTCAGTAATGCCTTGATACATTGCAAATGTATCTATAATTTTTGATGTTACATGCTTGGTTTTATCTACTTTCTTGTGTTTTGTCCACACTTTGGAGTACTTTTCATATGATTTCTTGGACTAACCTATTAACAAGAGTCACAGTGCCAGCTGCCTGTTTTCTGTTGTTTTTGGTTCCAGGGAAGTCAGAAAATGAATATTCTCGGAATTGGACGGGACAAAAGCCAAAGTTGCTATTTTACCGGAAGACATCTGGAGCCAAAATACGAGACGGAGAAGGGCTGGGGCCCGGCCACACCACCTGGTCGCGCGGCCAGACCTGGCCCATGCCAGGGGGTGGTCTGGCCGACCCCAGCACCCCCTCGGCCTCTCCTTCCGCCTATATATTGCCTCCGATACCAAAACCCTAAGTACCAATCAAAAATCCACGAAAGAGTCTGTAGCCGCCGTCATCTCCATCCCTAGATCGGGAGGGATCTGAAGCTCTTCTCGGCACCCTGCCGGAGAGGGGAATTCACCCTAGAGGCCTTCTTCATCACCATGCAAGCCTCCGGTGTGATGCGTGAGTAGTTCATCCTTGGACTACGGATCCATGTAGTAGCTAGATGGCTGGTTCTCCTCCTTTGTGCTTTCATGTTTAGATCTTGTGAGCTCCGTTCATGATCAAGATCATCTATTTGTAATTCATACATGTTGTGTTTGCGGGGATCCGATGGATATTGAGATGCTATTTCAGATTGATTATTGATTCTATCATGTCTTTGTTATTTGTGATCTTGCATGCTTTCCGTTGTTAGTAGCTATCTTGGCCAAGTAGATGCTAGCAACTCCAAGAGTTAGTATTTATGCTCGATAGTGGGTTCATGCCTCTGGTAATCTGGGGAAGTGACAGAAATCTCTAAGGTACTAGATGTGCTGTTGCTACTAGGGAGAAAACAACAATCCTTTGTTCATAGAACAATCGTATTGTTTACTTTACACGCAGTTCGTAAAGCAATAATCTATTGCTTGTAACTTAATACTGGAGGGGGTTCGGATGATAACCTGAAGGTGGATTATTAGTCATAGATGCAGTTGGATGGCGGTCTATGTATTATGTTGTAATGCCCAATCAAGTCTCAAAGGAGTCAAGATGATTAGTATATGCATGTATTGCTTTCTTGGTGTTTGTCAATTGCCCCGCTGTAATTTGTTCACCCAGCATGTTATCTATCTAAGGAGAGCCACCTCTAGTGAACTATGGATCCCGGTCCTTTCTCTTTACATACAATCTACAATTGTTTACTGCTTTGTGTTTACTTTCTGCAAACTTTTACTTCTTTCCATTCGATACGTTTAATCCTTTGTTTTCCGCAAAACACGGTGAGATTGATAACCTCATCGCAAGTTGGGGACAAAGTTCTGTGGTTGTGTTGTGCAGGTCTCCACGTTGCTACTAGCACCGGTAGTGCGCCCTGCCAAAGCTCAGCTAGTAACACCTTTGGGGTGTTTCCTTGCTCCTACTAGTTCGATTAAACCTTGGTTTCATAACTGAGGGAAACTTGCTGCCGTGCTCATCAAAACTTCCTCTTGGGGTTCCCAGCGAGCTCTACATCAACACCGCACCAGCACTTTTCTAGGCATCGTGCACCGAGCCATCAAGCATTTTTCTGGCGCCGTTGCCGGGGAGTCAAGGACATCTTCACAAGGGGAGTCCCTCATAACCAATCTCTTTACTTTGTTGTTTTTGTTTTGCTTAGTTTCTTTTTGCTTTGTTTGCTTGTTTTGTTCTTCAAAAACACAAAAAAATTAGTTTTACTTGTTTGCTTTCTTATTTCAAAAACACAAAAAAAATTAAGTCTCCTTTAGTAGTCACCTCTCCCCTAGTTCACCATGTTGATCCCTACATTCACCTTGAAAGATCTTTCAATTGGTAGTGGTTCTATAATTGGGAAAGACAATATTGAAGAATTCTTCAATCATGTTAGTAAGTATGAAGATACTGAGGATAGATCCCTTGCAGAACTTGCCCCAAACTATGAGATTGCTGCAACTTCTTTAATTCACATGTTAGATGCTAGGTTTGTTAACCTCAACCCCTTAATGCAAGTAATGTTTCTTAAGCTTAAAGAAATTGAGGACCCTGAAAAGAGGAATTTTATTCTAGAAACTTTATTTAAGGAGTTCTATGATGTTGCCAAGGAAGCTAGAAAGGAATTGAGCATTTTGATATGCTAGGCTCATGTGTAGATGTTGTTGGTACACGAGAAAAGATGAACAAAACCGAACGTAATGGGGAGGAACCTAAGATACCAATACCCTTTAAACTAGTAGCAATACATGATGCCATAGAAAAGAATCTTGATTGGATTGTTCCTGCAAACCCTTTTGATGAGAATAGTGAACCTAAGAGCATTGAGATAGGATCCTCTAGAACTTATTTGGATGATATACCTTGCCTTGTTGAAAATATTTCTGGTATTGATCTTAATGCTTCTTCATTTGAGAACACTTGATTTTTTCTTTGCTTCTTATGCCTAACTTAAAGGCGTTAAAGAAAATTACTTATTGGGAGATAACCCAAAAGTTTTAGATGAGTCTTGGTAGTAATAACCTCTCCTTATCCTTTTTATTTGCTTTTTGTGCCAAGAGTAACCTCTAATGAGAGAGAAGTAATGATTGGGAAAGTTGCTGTCCCGAAGCAGATTTTTGTGCTTCACCGTAAAAATTAGTGAGAGAGCTATGTATGTCGGATTGAGCTGTAATATTTTGTGCTTATGCCCCCGGTTGTTATATAACTTTCATTAGTGCAACACTTTTTGATTTGAGCAACAGAAGGTCTTCGAAAAAATTCGTATTTACCTTCTGGTCTGTTTTGACAGATTTCTGCCATTTTCTGCATTTGCTTCTTGTGGGTTCCTTTTTGAGTTCTTTTGGGGAATTGAGCTTTTTGAGGGAAGTGATACAGTAGCTAGTGTTCTAATGGAAGTTTATTTGGTGTTAGAACTCAACCTTAAGACTTATTTATCTTGAGTGCACTAATGTTGCTAATAAAGATTGTGTGAAGTTTTGTATGAAGGAAAATTTTCAGGTGTATGTAAGGAATGAGTAATGAGATGAAGGATGGACTAAAGCTCAAGCTTGGGTATGCCATGCGTGTCACCCCAAGAAATATCCAAGAATTACAAACGTCAAAGCTTGGGGATGCCCAAGGCATCCCCTTCTTCATCAATAAAAATTCCAGGTTTCTTCCAAACGCTTCATTTTTTGTTTCATGCACAGTTGTGTTTTTCTTGGAGCGTCTTCTTTTTTGTTTTAGTTTTAGTTTTTAGTTTGCTTGGTTTTCTTAGTTTTGCGAATAAATTGGTTGGACCCCCTCTTTCATATATTGGTTTGCAAATAGTTTGGTTTGGTTTGGAAAAGAGTAGGAAAGTTCATGCTTATGTGGTAAAAAGAGCTTGTTTTTTACTGTGGCCTGTGCTTTGTCATGCCTTGCTTGATTTTGTTTTGGCTTTATGCTTAGTATTCTTTGTTGTAGCATGACTTGTTATAAACAATTGAGATTTCTTAATGTGCTTGGATGAATCATGCGTTGTTTTAGCATATTAAAGCATAGTATAGTGGTATTCTCCTTTGATGCTTTATTTGGGTTGACTTGGCGCATGCTCACACCATGTTATGACTGTCACAAGTCACCATAGCCTTTATGATCCTTTAGTTTTCAACTTTTAGTATCACTTTATGCTTTGATTAATGATGTTTTGTCGCTCTGCATGATTATGGCCATTATTGCTCTCTTAGTTTGTCGCTCCCAGTCTTTTGCTAGCCTCCACAACAAAGTATGAGTTCCACTCATGCATCCAAATCCCTAAACTAAGTTATTCCAAAGAGTCCACCATACCTACCTACTAGCTTATGCTATTCCAAGTATATTCATACTTTTGTTTACCTTCCAAATTAAACTTGTTATGAGAAAACTAGTGAATAAAGCTCTCACGAACTTGATGGCACACTTTACTTTACTTGCCCTTAATAAACTTGAACCATTGTGTCTTTTATGTTGTATATGCTTGCACTTATTTGTCAGGAATTAGCAGAACCATGCTTTCATGGGGAACACTTTCAACATTGCACTTGGTACTTGTACCTAGTTGATATCATGCTCTTTTGTATATGGATATCGTCGGTGTGAAATGAAAGGGGAGCTTGTAAGTCCATGGAGTTATGTATACGTGTTAGAGAAACGCATGGGTCGCTGGTCTAATCCATGCTGACATGGTGGAAACCTGTAGTGTAACCATAATGACCTGTCTATGAAGCATTCTTCTTATAAAAAAAGAGTCCTATATTGAGAAAAAGGAGAAAAAAAAGAGATACTATGAAAAGAGGAAAGAGAGAAAAAAACACCATTTTCCCATGGTAAATAAGAAGAATGTTGAGATGCTCGTTGTCTGCTTGCCTTGTCATTTTAATATGGGGATTCTTCCGTATCATCGAGCAAGGGGTACCCCTTTGGTGGTTCTCTATGATACACATATACTTACGATGACAAGAACTTACCGGTGACTAAACTTGAGTAGCATGAGGAGCGGCCCTCGTATACAAGGGACATGAGATTTCTGACTTATACTTCGTCAAGCATGTACACCATAGTTTGTTCACTTTAACCTTAATCACTTCAAGATGCTTATGATAGGGACAATGAGAGATGAAAGCTATAAGTACCATAATTTTTGGAAGCTCTTTATGAGACTTGAATCCCTACTTCCTATTACAAAGGCCTTTCTTCCACCATTATATTGAGTCTCCACCTTCTCTCTTTATGCACCTACTTTGAGAGCATAGTGGCCATTCTTAGTTCTATGTGCATTGACCCAAGACTAGTTGATTGATGCATAACTTGATATTGCTTGTTTTAAACTATTGTATCTAGCCACTCTTATGAACTTTGAAGGTGAACTATGCATTTATATTTTCTACTCTATTGAGGGACAAGCTGAATACTATTATGCTATGTTTTCTTTATGTGAAACAAACAAACGTGGAGACCTTCTTCATCATCATGCAAGCCTCCGGTGTGATGCGTGAGTAGTTCATCTCTGGACTACGGGTCCATGTAGTAGCTAGATGGCTGGTTCTTCTTCTTTATGCTATCATGTTTAGATCTTGTGAGCTCCGTTCATGATCAAGATCATCTATTTGTAATTCATACATGTTGTGTTTGCGGGGATCCGATGGATATTGAGATGCTATTTTAGATTGATTATTGATTCTATCATGTCTTTGTTATTTGTGATCTTGCATGATTTCCGTTGTTAGTAGCTATCTTGGCCAAGTAGATGCTAGCAACTCCAAGAGTTAGTATTTATGCTCGATAGTGGGTTCATGCCTCTGGTAATCTGGGGAAGTGACAGAAATCTCTAAGGTACTAGATGTGCTATTGCTACTAGGGAGAAAACAACAATCCTTTGTTCATAGAACAATCGTATTATTTACTTTACACGCAGTTCGTAAAGCAATAATCTATTGCTTGTAACTTAATACTGGAGGGGGTTCGGATGATAACCTGAAGGTGGATTATTAATCATAGATGAAGTTGGATGGCGGTCTATGTATTATGTTGTAATGCCCAATCAAGTCTCAAAGGAGTCAAGATGATTAGTATATGCATGTATTGCTTTCTCGGTGTTTGTCAATTGCCCCGCTGTATTTTGTTCACCCAACATGTTATCTATCTAAGGAGAGCCACCTCTAGTAAACTATGGATCCCGGTCCTTTCTCTTTACATACAATCTACAACTGTTTACTGCTTTGTATTTACTTTCTGCAAACTTTTACTTCTTTCCATTTGATACGTTTAATCATTTGTTTTCTGCAAAACACGGTGAGATTGACAACCTCATCGCAAGTTGGGGACAAAGTTCTGTGGTTGTTTTTGGCAGGTCTCCACGTTGCTACTAGCACCGGTAGTGCGCCCTGCCAAAGCTCATCTAGTAACACCTTTGGGGTGTTTCCTTGCTCCTACTGGTTTGATTAAACCTTGGTTTCATAACTGAGGGAAACTTGTTGCTGTGCTCATCATACCTTCCTCTTGGGGTTCCCAACGATCTCTACATCAACACCGCACCAGCACTTTTCTGGGTGTCATGCACTGAGCCATCAGCAGGCAAACAGTCGGCGTCAGGAGAGGAAACGAACAGGCATCGACCGAAGCAGAACAACCTCCACTAAGCTCGAATTAAATCTCCACTGAGAAGCTCTCGGCTCGAGGCATTCCCGCAACCCGCAACCCGCGGCGTGCGCATCATGACGAGGCGAGGCATGGCGAGGCGGCCGGCGGAGGAGGAGGAACGCGCGTGTATATGTCTTCTCTTCTCAAGCTCGTACAAGTGGTGGAAGAGCTCTCCTTATAAGCTGGTCCAACTTCCACTCAACTAGCAATGTGGGACTAAACTCTTGTCCCACCTCTTTGCCTTGAATGAATGTGCCAAGTGGGCTTCTAGGATTTCAGGAATTGTTGAATAGTATAAATGGGCTGGGCCTTTATCAGGCAAAAATTCCAACAAAATTCAGTTCCTCAACTTCATCATAATCGTATTGTTACTGGTTCTAATCAATTATGTGACCTGCAGACCCATAGTTGCTGGCCAAAATTGTTCTTTGTGGCTCATTGGCCAAACAAGTTGCAAGGGTCGTCTGGTTGCCCCACCTTTTCAAATAGTTGTGAACTTATGATACTATTCTTACATAATGGAGAGTAAAATTTACTAATGCAGGATCAGATGGGTCATGTGTAGGATGGTTTTGTCCGATGTCCCCTCATGTGCCACCATCGCTGCACCCCCACCACCACCACCAATCGAGCATGGGTGCCATCCACCTAAACCCCGTGTCTGGTACATTGTACATCCAATTCCTGATATCCTATGAATTTTCTGACCATTCCCCATCGCCCAATTATGCTTACAAGTCACAACCTGACAACCTGTTCAACAAAATGTGGTTTAGGAATGTCGTTTAGGAATGAGGCTGGCTCCTGCACTAGCTTTTTTGAATTTAGGGAGTTCTTCTATTCCATATTCCATCTATCACAGTTTTCGGTGAATTGATTAAAAAAGGTACTATTAAATGAATATTTTATATTAACTACTTTACCTGGTACTGTTTGAATTGATTGACTCAGACGAAGAACTGTTGTTTGTTAACATTGCCTTGCTGAGAACCTGATCCCTTGTAGAGCCGTAGTCTCTAATAATTGATCACTATTCTTGCGTTTGTTCTTTTTTCTGATTATATCCATGGTTTGCGATATAATCTGATCCATTGCCATCTTCATAAAGAATCTGAGTTGATCCACTTTCTTTTTTGACATACTATTGCAATGTACGGATTTGTCTTTGGAAGCTAATCGTTCTTGACACAAATAGGTTCGTGTGCAATTTTACAACTCCCGGAAGCCTTTTACTTCTGTCCAATCCCATGAGTTGAGAATCTGCTCCTCAAAGGCATTGTTCACTTTGTGTTTTCGCATTGCGTTTTTCATTTAGATTGCTCTAAGGTCTTCTTTTTAAGGTGAGTCTTAGGTGGTGGTAGCAAGGTACAGGAGGAATGATGATAAATGATACAATATGGTGAGATATTTAGATAATTATTTTGCAGTCATCATGTAACTCATCTATATACAAAAACATTGTCTTACGTTCTATCTATGTTGTCTTCCTAACGTATACAAATAAATACCAAGGCCAAACGCAGGCTATACTAATAAATACTAAGGCTAAACACATTTGTTCTTATGCTCTCACTGTCAATTGTATGGCATTTGGTGAATTTCCGTTGGTAATACTCTATTGGTCAGGTTTTGTAGCTCTGAATATTCAAATATGGTGAGAGGGGCTATAGCTTTGTTTTGGAATCCTTGATTCTCTTCTTGATTTTGGAATCCATGTTTTGACCGCAGCTCAACAGGTGCGGCATTTGGTTGATCTTGTGTCCAGATCTGTGTGTGGTGTTTGCACTGTGATGGTTGCTGCTTGGAAGAATACTACTCCCTCCATCTCAAAATAGATGTCGCAACGTTTTCTAAATTTAGATATATCTAGACACTTTTTAGTGTTAGTTTCATTCAAATTTAGACAAACTTTGACATCTATTTTGAGACCGAGGGAGTACATCATTATTATTGAGCTTTTTATATCTTGATGAACCAATCGCATGCACATGTTTTCTTACTCTATAGTACTTGGTACTTACTCATTCACTTGTCTTTGCCATGCACAGTCCAGGTTAAATCTTTGATACTTTCCTTTTTATTCTTGGTATTGGTGCAAATGATGGTTGAACCAAATGCAATTACACATCATCGCGCATTTATTTCCTCATAGGCCTTGCTTGTTGCCTACTTTTCATAGTGTCACTTGGATTTGGTTTGACCTGAAAATGAAGCACGTCGACGGATATGATCTCAAATATGATGAGAAGATAGGGAGGGATTAAATTAATACCTTGTTGTGCAACCAAAGTGAGGTAGATAGAAAACACTGTGAGAGCACATGTTAGTTAATTATATTATACACTTTATTTTGATACAAGACCTCCCTTTATACTATTTTTTTCCTCGCCACTTTATAATTTCACGGAAACACCCTACACTTACAATGATGTATTAATTTATGTCATGTACTTGTGAACTTTTTTGTAAGGTAATAAAGTTATCTTCCATAAAACCAATACAAACTGCTATTTGGTTGTTCAAAAATGGGAGAAGAAATTGTGTTATGTTATTTTTTTATAGGTTACTTTAGTTTTGAGTTAGGAGGTTTCTTGTGGGTTGAACTCTAGCATGCTATACTTAAAACAAAGAAATGGTATGAAATGCAACCTCGTTTTTGGGGCTTTCTAACCATGCGAAAAAAATCTCGAAAATTGCAGATATTTCTAAACTTTGTGTAAGGCGTGCCATGATTAAATTTGTCTAAAGTAGGATGCCAATTGGCCCATTCTCTCCGAAGTCATGGGAATGACTATGCAAGTCAACAAAAGATGGACAAACACTTGATTAACCTGGGTCATAGCAATCCCTCGGCTAAAGGAAAGGGGGGACGGAGGTACTTTATAGGCTGCTTCAGTGTTTTGATAGAACTCAAGCGGGTGACACATCCTTTGAGTGAGGTGACTACATGTAAAATGTTAGTAACGTTATAAAGGGGTAACTTCTAAGCTCAGTGGTGATGAAATGATGCCTAGAGGCGCGATTCTATGTTTTAAGAGAGAAAAAGAGTGCAAGGTGAGTTAGAAGTGTCACATGCATGATTATTTACATTTGTAAGGGATGACGGATGAATATTTTCAATCCATTTGCGATTCTATGTTTATAAGAGAGAAAGACGGAAGGAAAGTGCAATGTGAAATAAAGTGTCACATGCATAATGTTTACATGTGCCAGGAGGCAAGAAACATTTGAGAGCCCGTGGCAACGCACATGCATGTTTCCTAGTTCCCATCTACAACTATGGGTACATGTCCCTATACCTTCATTGTTCTGTATTTTTTGTTATTGTAGTTTCTATACATAATATATGATCTGCACATCATTGTACTCTTTATGTTGATTGATGATATGGTATATGATTTGCGCATCATAGTGCATCTTATGTTTTATGATTCATAGACTACATCATAGTGCATCTTGTGTTTCATAACGATTTTTTTGTGGAAAAGGCATCAAGTTGTATATTATCTAAAACCAGCCCTTACAAAAACATCTTTACAAAAAGAAATAAAATATAAGTCTTTGAAAAGTTCAGCACCATAATCTTTCTACATACCTCGACGGCGTGCCGTGAGCAAAATTCGATGCCGCCTCTAGGCCTCTGGCGTAGAAAAGATCGTGTTAGAAAAACTTGAAAACCCCCATGCATTTGTATAAGAAGCAACCAGGAAGTCGTCGACGTAGACCAGAAGATGCTGGTGACCATGATCTCTAGAGATCGTTGTCCTGGAGAAGTTAGTACCGAGAAGGTCCTAGAGATAATCCTAGTTCTAGGCAGACAGAGATGGGGGACATAAAACTCACAAGTTCCTCGACAAAGTCGTACCTGGATAAGATTCATCAGGAGGAGATGCTACTTGAGGACACTAATACGCTGCGACATCATCCCGTCCATAGAACACTACCATTGTAGAGAAACTTTTAACACGCTAGGTGTAACATCACAAGATAAGAGACTATAAATAGAGTGGACACATGTGTGTGCATTGCAGTCATGCATTAGAAAATCCGGAGAATTTTTGTGCGTTTGTTTAAAACATGGAGATTGGAGTCTCTCTTACTCCGACAATTTAGGTTTAGAATGTCAGGAAGTGCTATAAACTTTGACATGACCTTTCTAGAACTTCTATGTTTTGAGAGGAAGAAGTTTGAATTCAAATCAAATATGAATTATAATCAACCAAGTAGGGACTTAAAATAGAAGTTAAATAATTAGATAACCACAGTTGAGTAAACATCAAATTTTGGAATTACTAATTCCAAAATGGAATAGATATTACATTTTAGATTATTCACTAATACATGACTAAGAGATACAACAATAGTACTCAAGTATTACAAGCAATTATACTCAAAAGAGTATTTTACAACAAATATGTGGAATAATACAATAAATGAAATACTTTAGAAAAGAACAACTTTATTAAAATAATCCATCACTGTTTTGTTCTACAAATGTTTTATCAAAAAAGAGAGATTACAATAATAAATACAAAGGAAGGCCCATGGCTAAGTTCTATCTATTTTCTCTTCATATTCTTAATCTCGTTCCTACAAAAAGAAAAGAAAACAAACAAAATAAATAAAAGAGGATTAGTGGGGGGAGGGGTTAGTTGTGGTCTCAGACTAAACAGTGAGTAGCACAGTTAAAATATCATCACCAAGAATTTGTTTAGGGGCTAGTTTCACTAGTAGAGATCTATTCTTATCAGATGTTTTGTCTCAACCTTTCACATCACAGTCTGGGACAAAGTTTACTTGCAAACTCAATAGAAATGGTCACATAGTAGAAAATATCAGGATAGCCGATCCAATCTATAGGAACAAGTAACCACCAATGGAAACTTGTACCCTATGGGGCCATCTATAAGCACCTTAGTCATCATATGCAAGTGTGTGTTGTCTCCTCCACAACAAAGGAAGGAAGTAGTACAAAAGAGGGTATTCTCCATGTCCTTGAAGGGGTTACGTGGAAGAAAACAAAAAATTTCCTATGTTGGAATTCCTCCACAACACCCAGGATCTATCTATATAGTCATGCAGTAACGACCATGCGTATATAATACATACCCTTGTAGACGTCCGCGGTTAACGTTCCGAGAGGAACGTGCTTGAAGTAGTCGTACTCGTAGCCAACCTCAAGGTCGCAAAGCTTCTCGCGGGTCACTCCTTACTTCTTCATCATGTAGCAGCTCAAGCTCACGACATCCAAGGTGTACTATTGGTAACACCCTCGAGGTTTCGTACACATACGGTGTACGATGACAATCTTCGGTTTCCAGATCCCTACCAGAAGTGCGGAAGTAGATCCCCTGGCTAGAATCCCTGCAGCGCAACGGCGTGCTGCAGGTGCATTGTCTCTTGCAGACGCCATCCTTCCTGGGACAGCTCCATCGCGAGAGGACAACAAGAGAGAGAGATTCCTTGAGGAGAGCCTAAGAGAATTACTTGATTATTGGATGATTTAATCCCACCCATGGGCACCCCTTTATATAGGCGGAGGGAGGTGTACCCTCCCTATTGGGTGTCCCATATGAGACTAAAAGACTGAAGGAAATAAAGAGGGAGGAGGGAGCTGGCCGGCTGGGCTTGGCCAAGCTAGCCCAGTAGTAGCCCAGTAGCCTGGCGGCCAGATGGGCCGGAGCACCACCTGCGGCCCATCTCGCGCCGTATCTAGCTGCTGCGGATAGCGCCCAGGGTGGGCCGGCGCTGCCCTCGTGGCCCACTGTGTTGTGGTTCCCAGCACAGCCGCTGGCGACCCGGGTGGGCCGGCCAGCGCGTGTATGGCCCATTAGTGGTTCCTGCTGCTAGATGCTCGCTCGGTGGGATATGGGGCCTCGTCCCGCGAGCGGCGGCAGCTATTTTCCGCCCCCGCGCAGCCCTTTCCCTGCCCCGCTCGCCGTGTGGCTGGGCTGGTCAACAATGGACGAGTAGCAGTTGTTTCGCTGTTTTCTTTTTCCTTTTTCAGGGTGGCTTCCTTCTGGGCCAATTCCCTCTGAGATTTTGGCCTATTGAGGCTTTGTTCGGTTAGTCCCACCCGGCAGTGATGGGGCCCGAATCCCGTCAACCCCCGTGGTTCGGTGATGCGAGGAAGTAATCCCATTCTACCCGTTTCGGTACGTTCGGTTATACCCGGGCGGGGTCGTACCCGGGCCCAACCCTTCCCGAACCTGACCATTCCGCCGGGTAAAAATAATCTCCTCCCCACCCGTGGAAAATTTCCTGAGTATCTGAAAGAAAAAGAAAAAGAAGACGAGAACTCTCTCGCCCTGATCCCTCGTGTGACGACTGAGCGGCGACGGCGGCCGTGACACGGTGACCCGTCTGCCTCATCAGCCTTGAAGCCGTACCTGTACTCCTCATCTCCTTCCTCCACGGACAATCTAGATCGGCCTTACCGGTGCTCATCCCAGACGTGGCGGCGACCCGGAGGAAGATCGACCAGAGGCTACGGCGGAAACATACTCCCTGGTATGAATCTTGGCTCCGACAACACATCTTCCCTATATTTTTGGTGCTAGGAATTAGTTTATTGGAGGATCTGTGGTGGTTCTTGTGAGGGATTCGCCTAGATGTGAAAGTCCATTGAATTCGGAAGGAAGAGAAAGGAGAGAAGCTGGCAGGTTCTAATTTACTGTAGTATGTGCCAAGTGTGCCAAGAGGAAACTCTTCTTGTCTCAGTTGACCTCCTGCAAGGAGACCAAAGCTTCACGGCGTTGCATCTGGAGAAAGGGAAGCTCTTCAAGGTCACTTCTCACCTCTTCTTCCCCCATATAAGCATTCTTGGCTCCTTACCATCTCCAATTTCTTTGCAACAAGGCAGTACAGGGTACTCTAGTCATTGCTGAATTGTGTTGCCTTAGTTAATCGGTTAGTCAGTCTAGTTTAGTGTGGAGAACATCAAAAATTTGTTTTCTATTAATAATGTTGCCATTGTTCATGGTTCTTGGTTATTTAGATTGGTATAGAATGGCAAGAACCTACTCTATTTTTCTCCTCATCCGGAACCATTGCGATATGTAGGTTTGTGTTATATGGAGCGTAGTCTCAATGTTGCATTGAATGTTATTAAGACCACAAGTTCTAGAGATCTATGTTGCCTGCATGACCTATTTATTTGTCCAATCTGTTCTTTAGCATTGTATCATTGGATGACTGAAAGCGAATCCTGAAGTCCTGAGCTCTACAACTAGAACTAAGTTCCTAACTATTTTAGAAAATAGAGAATTTGAAGATCTAATTTTGTACAACTACGAATGGTGAAAATTGTATCTTGCTATATTTATTTGTCACCCAAAAATGTTGTTCTTGTGACAGCTTTACATGCGAGAAAATAACTCAGGAAAGTATGCAGATTTGGCACATTGTTAGTGGGAAGCACATTCCTCAAAGCCATGTAATTTTTTGAATTTATTTCTTTATAATTATAGATATGTTGCTCTAGCCACTTACCTGTCAATAAGCATGTATATATTTTGCCTTCTCTTTATCAGTAAATGTATAATTTAGTTATCCTATCATGATCTGGTACTTACCTGTCAGCTATATTTATTATATACAGTAATTCCATCTCCAAATGTATAAGCATATTCCTCCAAGATAAGATCACGACGATGATTGTAATTTCTCTACCGCTAACTAGGCATTTTCCAGTTTGCGAGTTGTACCATGGAGGCATCAAAAGAAGAAATATGTTACACTCTTGAGTGGACCTTCTCACACTTGATATATCAGCAGCATTACAATGATTTATGCCATAATGCTATTTCAACTCTGATTACAAGTAATCTACTAGTAGTTAGTTGATGTTGCAATTAACATGCATGTTTAATGTAGCAGCAAGTTCTTGTCAAGTAGGTATGTTGGACAGTTCTTTTTAATTGCTAGCAGCCTTTTCTTTTTATCTCGAAATGAATTTGAGAATGAGCATGCATGTGATATGTCATCCTCTAATTGTCAAGAAGATAGGCTATAGTTTTCATGTTATGCTTTTTCTTCTCGTTTGTTCTAATATTTCACCGCTTGATCTCATCTGTGTTCCGCAAATTAGATGCTAAGAAAAGGAGATGGATGAGGAGCCAAATCACCCTTGAAGCTGAAAGAGTTCAAGGAGGACCTCGTGGATCAAAGAACTTGATGCTTCATGCTTCAAACCGAATAAATTGATATTTCCGGTTGTGGTACTGTAATAAACTAATGCTTCACCTGATGTTTCAAAGCACTTGATGCTTCATTGGTTTTGGAGATCAGTTTTATTGAATCTAATTCTGATTTGTGTTGTGAAAGTTGATTCAAAATTGGTACTTTTTAATGTCCGATGCCTGCTCCTACCCTTGCTTATATCACTCGTCGCCTATGCTTGTTGGTGACTTCCTGTGCCGCTGCTTGTGTAGGGATTAACCGAATGCCACTAATTGCAAGGATTGGGAGGGAATACGGGGAGAGGGATTAGTTAGGATTGGGGTGACATGGGGTTCACCGGATCCCTGCAGGGGTTAGATCCTCTAGATGATCTAATCCCCTGCAACTGAACAAGGCCTAGGGAAGTTTCCCTACAAATTTCAATTTAAATATTTATTTAGTATGTATTACTTTACAATTAATATATAATAAATGCATATTTATCCGAAAACACTTTTCAGTCGCTTTTCCCTTTCTCTTTGTCCGAACAACTTTGAATTCTTTTTAGAACGATTCTGGTTCTCTCTTTCTCTATGATTCCTTCTTACAGAAGATCTCTAGCTTACCGTATCCTTAAGTGTATTTCCCCAACGACACGGGGAACGTCTGAAAGGACACATATGCCGCATAGAGGAGAGGTGCATAGGCGGTTTAAAACTTTTACGAGATAGGCTTAATAAAGGTGGAATAAAACTTTTGCGTTTACTTTGTCAAGCACAAAACCTATATATACTATGGTTCACCTATGTGCACAAAGAACCTTATGCCAATCAAGACAAGTAACTATATGATAGCAAGATATAAGACTTCAAGCACGAAGGCTATCACAAAGTAAAGTGCATAAGTAAACATCTCGATTATAGAGATAACCGAGGCACGCGGAGACAACGATGATTTACCGAGTTCCTCCCAACAAGGAAGTACGCCTCGCTGGAGGGGTGGGCGATACTAAGATCACCAGCGCCATAAGAGGCCTGATATGTTGCTAACGTATCCATACTTTTTGATGTTCCATGCTTGGTTATATCTACTTTCTTATGTTTTGTCCACACTTTAGAGTACTTTTCATATGATTTCTTGGACTAACCTATTAACAAGAGCCACAGTGCCAGCTGCCTATTTTCTGCTATTTTTGGTTCTAGGAAAGTCAGAAAATGAATATTCTCGAAATTGGACGGGACAAAAGCCAAAGTCAGTTTTTCACCGACGGACACCAGGAGCAAGAATACAAGACGGAAAGGGGTTGGGGCCCGGCCACACCACCTGGCTGAGCGGCCAGGTCTGGCCCGCGCCAGGGGGTGGTCTGGCTGCCCCAGGCACCCCCTCGGCCTCTCCTTTCGCCTATATAATGCCTCCGATACAGAAACCCTAAGAACTCGATAAAAATTTCACGAAAGAGTCTATAGCTGTCGTCATCTTCATCCCTAGATCGGGAGGGATCTGAAGCTCTTCCCGGCACCCTGCCGGAGAGGGGAACTCACCCTGGAGGCCTTCTTCATCATCATGCAAGCCTCCGGTGTGATGCGTGAGTAGTTCATCTCTGGACTAGGGGTCCATGTAGTAGCTAGATGGCTGGTTCTTCTTCTTTATGCTATCATGTTTAGATCTTGTGAGCTCCGTTCATGATCAAGATCATCTATTTGTAATTCCTACATGTTGTGTTTGCGGGGATCCGATGGATATTGAGATGCTATTTCAGATTGATTATTGATTCTATCATGTCTTTGTTATTTGTGATCTTGCATGCTTTCCGTTATTAGTAGCTATCTTGGCCAAGTAGATGCTAGCAACTCCAAGAGTTAGTATTTATGCTCGATAGTGGGTTCGTGCCTCTAGTAATCTGGGGAAGTGACAGAAATCTCTAAGGTACTAGATGTGTTGTTGCTACTAGGGAGAAAACAACAATCTTTTGTTCATAGAACAATCATATTGTTTACTTTACACGCAATGCGTAATGCAATTATCCGTTGCTTGCAACTTAATACTGGAGGGGTTTCGGATGATAACCTGAAGGTGGATTATTAGTCATAGATGCAGTTGGATTACGGTCTATGTATAATGTGGTAATACACAATCAAGTCTCAAAGGAGTCAAGATGAGTAGTATATGCTTGTATGCTTTCTCGATGTTTGTCAATTGCCCCACTGTAATTTGTTCACCCAACATGTCATCTATCTTAAGGAGAGCCACCACTAGTGAACTATGGACCCCAGTCCTTTCTTTACCATCAATCTACAATCAACTGTTTACTTCTTTTTGTTTACTTTCTGCAAACTATTACTTTCTTGCACTCGATATGTTTAATCCTTTGTTTTCAGCAAAACCGGTGAGATTGACAACCTGATCGTAAGTTGGGGACAGAGTTCTGTGGTTGTGTTGTGCAGGTCTCCACGTTGCTGCTTACACCGGTAGTGCGCCCTGCCAAAGTCCAGCTAGCAACACCTTTGAGGTGTTTCCTTGCTCCTACTGGATTGATAACCTTGGTTTCATAACTGAGGGAAACTTACTGCTGTGCTCATCATACCTTCCTCTTGGGGTTCCCCAACGAGCTCGTTAATACACGAGTCGGCAAGTGATTTTTTGGCGCTGTTGTCGGGGAGCCAAGGACATCTTCACAATGGGAGTCCCTCATAACCAATCTCTTTACTTTGTTGTTTTTGTTTTGCTTAGTTTACCTTTTGCTTTGTTTGCTTGTTTCTTTATCAAAAATACAAAAAAAATTAGTCCTACTAGTTTGCTTTCTTTATTAAAAACACACAAAAAATGACTACTCTTGAAAACACTAAGTTGTGTGACTTCACTAGCACCAACAACAATGATTTTATGAGCACACCCATTGCTCCACTTGTTCCTGAAGCTACTTTATTTGAAATAAAACCTGCTTTACTCAATCTTGTTATGAGAGAACAATTTTCTGGTATTGGTAATGAAGATGCTGCAACCCATCTAAATAACTTTGTTGAACTTTGTGAGATGCAAAAGCATAGGGATATAGATGGAGATATTATTAAGCTTAAATTGTTTCCTTTCTCTTTGAGAGGAAAAGCCAAAGAATGGTTGAATTCCTTGACTAGGAATAGTATTGATTCTTGGACTAAATGCAAAGATGCTTTCATTGGAAAATACTATCCTCCTGCTAAGCTTATATCTATGAGAAGTGAAATAATGAAGTTTAAACAATATGATAATGAACATGTTGCTCAAGCTTGGGAAAGAATGAAATCTTTGGTAAAGAATTGTCCCACTCATGGACTGACTGCTTGGATGATTATCCAAACCTTTTATGCAGGATTGAACTATTCTTCAAGAAATCTATTGGATTCTGCTGCTGCAGGTACCTTTATGACCACTACTTTGGGTGCCGCAACAAAGCTTCTAGATAATATGATGGTTAACTATTCTGAATGGCATAATGAGAGAGCTCCACAAGGTAAGAAGGCAAATTCTATTGAAGAAACCTCCTCCTTGAGTGATAAAATTGATGTTAGTATGTCTATGCTTGTTAATGGGAAAGCCCATATTGATCCAAATAATGTTCCTTTAGCCTCTTTGGTTGCTCAAGAAGAGCAAGTTGATGTGAACTTTATAAGGAATAATAATTTTAGCAATAATGTTTGTACAGGAATAATTTTGGTAACAGCAATTATAAGCCATATCCTCCCAACAATGGTAATGCTTATGGAAATTCCTACAACAATAATAGGAGTGCTTCCTCTAAACTTGAAGTTATGCTTAAAGACTTTATTAGTAAACAAACCGTTTTCAATAAAACTATTGAGGAAAAACTTTCTAATGCTGAAAGAAATATAGCATATTTTGTCGAAGCTCAATCTTCTTTGAATAAAATGGCTGCTAAACCTGAAACTAATGATAATCCCTTTGCTGCCACTAATGCCATACAAGTTAGAATTGATCAAAATGTTAGACTATTAGCTGAATTGCATGCTAAATGGGAAAGAGAAGATGAAATTGCTAGAAACATTAGTGTTTCTACTATCACTACCATTAGTGTTGAGGCTAGTAATAGCTCTACTACCTTAGATGATAATTATGATTTTGATCTTGATGGTTGCAATATTTCTGAAGTTATTAAGTTCCTACAAAAGCTTGCTAAAAGTCCTAATGCTAGTGTTATGAATATGGCCTTTACAAAACACATTACTGATGCTCTCATAAAGATTAAAGAAGAAAAGATGAAACATAAAGCTTCTATTCCTATAAAACAAGAAGATGGTTGGGAACCCATCATCAATATGAAAGTGAATGATTTTGATTTTAAAGCTTTATGTGATCTTGATAGTAGTGTTTCCATTATGCCTAGAAAGATTTATGATATGCTTGATTTGCCACCACTTGAAGATTGTTATTTGAATGTCCCACTTGATGATAATGCTAAAAAGAAACTCATGGGGAGTATTAATGATGTTCTTATTATGGTTAACAATGCCTAGGTCCCCGTTGATTTCTATGTTCTGGATGTTGAATGCAATGCTTCTTGTCCTATTACTTTGGGAAGACCTTTTCTTAGAACTGTTAGTGCCATTATTGATATCAAAGAAGGAACCATTAAATATCAACTCCCACTCAAAAAGGTGAAGAGAGAGAAGATTTATTTTGCCTCTCCTATGAAAACAAAATTTGCTCTTAATGCTTCTTCATTTGAGAACACTTGATCCTTATTCTTGCTTCTTATGCCTAACTTAAAGGCGTTAAAGAAAAGTACTTATTGGGAGATAACCCAAAAGTTTTAGATGAGTCTTGGAAGTTATTACCTCTGTAATAACCGCACCTTATCTTTTTTATTTGCTTTTTGTGTCACGAGTAACCTCTAATGAGAGAGAAGTAATGCTTGGGAAAGTTGCTGTCCCGAAACAGATCTTTGTGCTTCGGTGTAAAAATTCGTATAAAATCTCTGTACGCGTTTTGAGGCGTGAATTTTTGTGCTTCTGCCCCAGGTTGTTATCTAACTTTTGTTGGTTCAACACTTTTCAATTTGAGAAACAGAAGGTCTTCGAAAAAATTCGTCTTTACCTGCTGGTCTGTTTTGACAGATTTCTGCCTTTATTTGCATTTGCTTCTTGTTGGTTCCTTTTTGAGTTCTTTTGGGGAATTTAGATTTTTGAGGGAAGTGCTACAGTAGCTTGTGTTTTAATGGAAGTTTTATTAGTGTTGGAACTGAACCTAAAGACCTATTATCTTGAGTGCACTAATGTTGCTAATAAAGATTTTGTGAAGTTTTGTATGAAGGAAAATTTTCAGGTGTATGGAAGAAATGAGTAATGAGATGAAGGATGGACTAAAGCTCAAGCTTGGGGTTGCCACGCATGTCACCCCAAGAAATATCCAAGAAGTACAAGCGTCAAAGCTTGGGGATGCCCAAGGCATCCCCCTTCTTCATCAATGAAAATTCCAGGTTTCTTCCAAACACTTCATTTTTATTGTTTCATGCACGATTGTGTTGTTCTTGGAGCGTCTTATTTTTCGTTTTCATTTTGATTTTTCATTTGCTTGGTTTGCTTAGTTTGCTGGATAAATTGGTTGGACCCCCTCTTTCATACATTGGTTTTCAAATAGTTTGGTTTGGATTGGAAAAGAGTAGGAAAGTTCATGCTTAAGTGGTAAAGAGAGCTTGTTTTTTACTGTGGCCTATGCTTTGTCATGCCATGCTTGATATTGTTTTGGCTTTATGCTTAGTATTCTTTGCTGTAGCATGACTTGTTATAAACAATTGAGATTGCTTAATGTGCCTTTGAAGAATCATGCGTTGTTTTAGCATATTAAAGCATAGTATTGTGGTATTCTCCTTTGATGCTTTATTTGGATTGACTTGGCGCATGCTCACACCATGTTATGACTATCCCAAGTCACCACAGCCTTTATGTTCCTTTAGTTTTCAACTTGTAGTATCACTTTATGCTTTTATTAATGATGTTTTGTCGCTTTGCATGATTATGGCCATTATTGCTCTCTTAGTTTGTCGCTCCCAGTCTTTTGCTAGCCTCCGTAACCAAGTATGAGTTCCACTCATGCATCCAACTCCCTAAACCAAGTTATTCCAAAGAGTCCACCATACCTACCTACTAGCATATGCTATTCCAAGTATATTCATGTTTTTATCTACCTTCCAAATTAAACTTGGTATGAGAAAACTAGTGATTAAAGCTCTCACGAACTTGATGGCACACTTTACTTTTCTTGCCCTTAATAAACTTGAACCATTGTGTCGTCTATGTTGTGTATGCTTGCACTTATTTGTTGGGGATTAGCAGAACCATGCTATCATGGGGAACACTTTCAACATTGCACTTGTACTTTGTACCTAGTTGATATCATGCTCTTTTGTCTATGGATGTCGTCGGTGTGAAATGAAAGGGGAGCTTGTAAGTCCATGGAGTTATGTATATGTGTTAGAGAAACGCCTGGGCCACTGGTCTAATCCATGCTGACATGGTGGAAACCTGCAGCGTAACCATAATGAGTTGTCTATGAAGCATTCTTCTTATAAAAAAAGAGTCCAATATTGAGAAAAAAGAGAAAAAGAAAAAAGAAAAGAGATTATGAAAAGAGGAAAGAGAGGAAAAATCACCATATTCCCATGGTAAATAAGAAGATTGCTGAGATGCTCATTGTCTGCTTGCCTGGTCATTTTGATATGGGGATTCTTCCGTATCATCGGGCAAGGGGTACCCCGTTGGCGGTTCTCTATGATACACATGTACTTACAATGACAAGAACTTACCGGTGACTAAACTTGAGTAGCATGAGGAGCGGCCCTCGTATTCAAGGAACATGAGTTTCCAACTTATACTTCATCAAGCATATACACCATAGTTTGTTCACTTTAACCTTAATCACTTCAAGATGCTTATGATAGGGGAAATGAGAGCTGAAAGATAATAAGTACCATAATTTTTGGAAGCTCTTTATGAAACTTGAATCCCTACTTCCTTCTATGAAGGCCTTTCTTCCACTTTTATATTGAGTCTCCACCTTCTATCTTTATGCACTTACTTTGAGAGCATAGTGGCCATTCTTAGTTCTATGTGCATTGTCACAAGACTTTTTGATTGATGCATAGCTTTGATATTGCTTGTTTTAAACTATTTGTATCTAGTCACTCTTATGAGCTTTGAAGGTGTCCTATGCATTTATGTTTGCTACTCTATGAGGGACAAATTGAATGCTACTATGCTATGTTTTCTTTATGTGAAACAAACAAACGTCTTGCAAAGCATTGTTATTCATGAATCATTTGTTTGTGCCTTTTCATGTTGCAACATAGTTTCTTTGTCTTATTGCTAGAACTTTGTCTTTCATGTTATGATTGAAGTACTATGATCCCAGCTATCAATGTTTTACAAATACTTTGATCAAGTTTATGATGGTGCATGTCACCTCAAAAATTATTCTTTCTTTTTATCACTTACCTACTTGAGAACGAGCAGGAGTTAAGCTTGGAGATGTTGATACGTTGCTAACGTATCCATAATTTTTGATGTTCAATGCTTGGTTTTATCTACTTTCTTATGTTTTGTCCACACTTTGGAGTACTTTTCATATGATTTGTTGGAATAACCTATTAACAAGAGCCACAGTGTCAGTTGCATGTTTTCTGCTGTTTTTGGTTCTAGAAAGTCAGAAAATGAATATTCTCGAAATTGGACCGGACAAAAGCCAAAGTCGTTATTTTCCCGAAAGATTCACGAAGCCAGGAGGAGAGACGAAGGGGGGCCACAGGGTGGCCAAACCACCCCTAGGCGCGGGTCCCCCCAGGCTGCGCCAGGGCATGGTGTGGGCCCCCTAGCTGCCCACCGACCTTGCCTCTCCGCCTATAAGATGCCTCCCGATGCAAAAACCCTAAATCGATCAGCCTCCAGCCATGAAAAGTTCTGCAGCGCCGCCGCCACCGAACAGGAGACTCAGAGGACAGAAAGTCTCTATTCCGGCACCCTGTCGGGACAGGGAAGTGCCCCCAGAGCCATCTCCATTGATCTCCACCACCATCTCCATCACCATTGCTGATTCCCATGATAAGGAGGGAGTAGTTCTCTCTCGAGGCTAAGGGTTCTACCGGTAGCTATGTGTTCATCTCTCTCTCTCTGTGTGCATGATCATATTGTGATCATGAGCTTTGTAATCAAGTAGATCTACCTTGCTACTCAAGTGCTTTAATAGATCTCTGCTCTCCCCATGTGTGTGAAAGTGATAGCGTGCACACCATGGTGGCACTTAGGCTAGATATTATAAATATTTGTTATGAGTTATATTTGGAGTTGGATGTCTCTATGAAATTGTGGTGTTTGTTGGAACCATATAGAGCTCAAGGTGACAGTGTGGGTTTATCTAGATGGGGAAAGCGAACTTTGAGGTGTGTTGTTATAACCCTACCATGGATTAGAGTGTCCAATGGGAGAGTAGTTCAGAGTAGTATCATGAAGAGAAGATATTTATATGAGAGTGTGCACTAGCGAAAGTATGATCCCTAGGCCTTGTTTCTAAGCATTGAAACACCGTTTGCAACTAGATCTGTTACATGTTTGCTTGCTTCCATCTTTATTTCAGTTTGCCTTTAGTCTCTTCCACGCCACCAAGCTATTTTCTAGCACCGTTGTCTTATATTCATACCACTTGTATTTTACTATCTCTTCGCCGAACTAGTGCACCTATACACCTGACAAGTGTATTGGGTGTGTTGGGGACACAAGAGACTTCTTGTATCTTGATTAAAGGGTTGCTTGAGAGGGATACCTTTGACCACTTCCTCCCTGAGTTCGATAAACCTTGGGTAATCCACTTAAGGAAAAACTTGTTGCTGTTCTACAAACCTCTGCACTTGGAGGCCCAACAACTGTCTATAAGAATAGAAGTGCGTAGACATCACTATTCCAAGTCACCATAGCCTTTATGATATTTTAGTTTTCAACTTGTAGTATCACTTTATGTTTTGATCAATGATGTTTTGTCGCTCTGCATGATTATGGCCATTATTGCTCTCTTAGTTGGTCGCTCCCAGTCTTTTGCTAGCCTCCGCAACCAAGTATGAGTTCCACTCATGCATCCAACTCCTAAAACCAAGTTATTCCAAAAAATCCACCATACCTACCTATTAGCATATGCTACTCCAAGTATATTCATGTTTTTGTCTACCTTCCGAATTAAACTTGTTATGAGAAAACTAGTGATTAAAGCTCTCACGAACTTGATGGCACACTTTACTTTCTTGCACTTAATAAACTTGAACCATTGCGTCCATCTTTGTTGCGTATATGCTTGCGCTTTATAAGTTGAAGTTAGCAGAACCATGTATCATGGGGAACGCTTTCAACATTGCACCTGTACTTTGTACCCCGTTGATATCATGTTCTTTTGCTTATGGATCCCGGCGGTGTGAAATAAAAAGGGAACTTGTAAGATCATGGAGTTTGTATTTGTGTTAGAGAAATGCCTGGGCCGCTAGCCTAAGCCATGCCTAATCATGGTGGAAACTTGCAGCATAACCATAATGAGCACTCTATGAAGCATCCTCAATAAAAACCTATGCAAATAGCAAATAAAAAGATCATTAAGATGCTCATTGTCTGCTTGCCTTGTCATTTTGATTATGGGATAGCTCCTGTATCATGTGCAAGGGGTACCCCATTGGCGGTTCTCTATGATAAATATGTACTTACAATGACAAGAGCTTACTTGTGACTAAAGTTGAGTAGCATGAGGTTCGGTCTTCGTAAGTAAGGGGCATGAGATTTCGGCTTATAACTTGTCAAGCATATCCTCTTAGTTGTGTCACTTTAACCTTAATCACCTTCAAGATGCTTATGATAGGGGCAATGAGATCTGAAAGCTAATAAGTACCATAATTTTTGGAAGCTCTTTATGAAACTTGAATCCCTACTTCCTTCTATGAAGGCCCTTTCTTTTACTTTTATGTTGAGTCTCCATCTTCTATCTTTATGCACCTACTTTGAGAGCATAGTGGCCATTCTTAGTTCTATGTGCATTGTCCCAAGACTTGTTGAATGATGCCTAACTTTGATATTGCTTGTTTTAAACTATTTGTATCTAGTCACTCTTATGAACTTTGAAGGTGTCCTATGCATTTATGTTTGCTACTCTATGAGGGACAAGCTGAATGCCACTATGCTATGTTTTCTTTATGTGAAACAAACAAATGTCTTACAAAGCATTGTTATTCATGAATATTTTGTTTATGCCTTTTCATGTTGCAACATAGTTGCTTTGCCTTATTGTTAGAACTTTGTCTTTCATGTTATGATTTAAGTACTATGATCCTAGCTATCAATGTTTTACAAATACTTTGATCAAGTTTATGATGGTGCATGTCACCTCAAAAATTTATCTTTCTTTTTATCACTTACCTACTCGAGGACGAGTAGGAGTTAAGCTTGGGGATGTTGATACGTTGCTAACGTATCCATAATTTTTGATGTTCCATGCTTGGTTTTATCTACTTTCTTATGTCTTGTCCACACTTTGGAATACTTTTCATACGATTTCTTGGACTAACCTATTAACAAGAGCCACAGTGCCAGCTGCCCATTTTTTGCTGTTTTTGGTTCCAGGAAAGTCAGAAAATGAATATTCTCGGAATTGGACGGGACAAAAGCCAAAGTTAGTTTTTCACCGAGGGACACCAGGAGCCAGAATACGGGACGGAGAGGGGCTGGGGCCCGGCCACACTACCTGGCTACGCGGCTAGGTCTGGCCCGTGCTAGGGGGTGGTCTGGCCGCCCTAGGCACCCCCTCGGCCTCTCCTTTCGCCTATATAATGCCTCCGATACAGAAACCCTATGAACCCGATAAAAATTCCACGAAAGAGTCTATAGCTGCCATCATCTCCATCCCTAGATCGGGAGGGATCTGAAGCACTTCCCGGCACCCTACCGGAGAGGGGAATTCACCCTGGAGGCCTTTTCTTCATCATCATGCAAGCCTCCGGTGTGATGCGTGAGTAGTTCATCTCTGGACTACGGGTCCATGTAGTAGCTAGATGGCTGGTTCTTCTCCTTTGTGCTATCATGTTTAGATCTTGTGAGCTCCATTCATGATCAAGATCATCTATTTGTAATTCCTACATGTTGTGTTTGTGGGGATCCGATGGATATTGAGATGCTATTTCAGATTGATTACTGATTCTATCATGTCTTTGTTATTTGTGATCTTCCATGCTTTCCGTTGTTAGTAGCTATCTTGGCCAAGTAGATGCTTGCAACTCCAAGAGTTAGTATTTATGATCGATAGTGGGTTCATGCCTCTAGTAATCTGGGGAAGTGACAGAAATCTCTAAGGTACTAGATGTGTTGCTACTAGGGAGAAAACAACAATCTTTTGTTCATAGAACAATCATATTGTTTACTTTACACGCAATGCGTAATGCAATTATCCGTTGCTTGCAACTTAATACTGGAGGTGGTTCGGATGATAACCTGAAGGTGGATTATTAGTCATAGATGTAGTTAGATTACGGTCTATGTATAATGTTGTAATGCCCAATCAAGTCTCAAAGGAGTCAAGATGAGTAGTATATGCTTGTATGCTTTCTCGATGTTTGTCAATTGCCCCGCTGTAATTTGTTCACCCAAGATGTCATTTATCTTAAGGAGAGCCACCACTAGTGAACTATGGACCCCGGTCCTTTATTTTGCCATCAATCTACAATCAACTGTTTACTTCTTTGTGTTTACTTTCTTCCACTCGATACGTTTAATCCTTTGTTTTCAGTAAAACCTGTGAGATTGACAACCTCATCGTAAGTTGGGGACAGAGTTCTGTGGTTGTGTTGTGCAGGTCTCCACGTTGCTGCTGACACCGGTAGTGCGCCCTGCCAAAGTCCAGCTAGCAACACCTTTGAGGTGTTTCCTTGCTCCTACTGGATTGATAACCTTGGTTTCATAAATGAGGGAAACTTACTGCTATGCTTATCGTACCTTCCTCTTGGGGTTCCCCAACGAGCTTGTTAATACACGAGTCAGCAAGGCCTCACCCTATTCTCCTGTGGACCTCATCACGAAAGGCCTGATCCACTCTCCACTATCGGTGCACTTGTCGGTGGCAATCCATAACCTCGCACAAAGCTTGGGGCACTTCTCCACAACTCAATTGGAGGCTCCCAACAAACAAGCCTGGGGAAAGCTCCACAACTTAATTGGAGGCTCCAAGTAATCCATAAACCTACAATACAACTAAACCATCTAGGGTTTCAAGAACCCAAGAGTAAAAAGCTTCTCACCTTTCACCCAATCGAATCCTCACCAAGAACTCAAACCGATGCACCAAATGCAATGGCAAGAACACAAGAAGTGCTCAAGTCCTTCACTCCCAAATTCCACCAAAGCTACAAAAGCTTATGGGGAATAAAAGAGGAAGAACAATGGAGGAAATTCACAAAATACTCCAAGATCTAGATCCCAATATGTTCCCCTCACTTAGAGGAGAGATTGATTGGTGGGTTGTAGATCTAGATCTCCTCTTTCAAATCCCTCAAGAATATGCAAGAATCATAACATGGATTGAGGGATAGCAAGCTCAAGAAGGTCAACAATGGAGGGGAAACTTGCAAGAATGGGTAGGTAACCATTGGGGAAGAAGGGCCCCTTATATAGGTCCTCCAAAATCCAACTGTTACAGCTCTGGAGCGCGTGGGCCAGACATTCCGGCCAGTTTTCGGGTGGTTTATGATCTGGACATCTAAATGGCAACCACACGACTGAAATATGAGATTTTTGCGCGACACCGGACTGTCCGGCCTTTTCACTCCAGACATTCCGGCTAAGGCAAAACTAACAGAAATAACAATACGAAAATAATCATAACTTTTGCGTCCGGACTCCGATTTTGATGATCTTGGGCTCGTTTTAAAGAGGACAAAAAGATCTACAAGATCATGCGGAGAAACATCATAGTACAGCAAGGATGATAGAACCAAATTACGAAAGGTTTAACCTATCTATAAAATACAAACCGGTAAAACCTCCAAAATTGAAAACGCAATAGAGAATGTATATGAAATCCGTTTTTGATGAACTTGAGCTTGTCATGAAGATTAAAAAAAGCTATAAATCTTCTCATGAATAAGAACCTAGAAATATGATGCCAAGTATGCAAAGGTTTGAGCTCTCTCCGAAGGATATGATCAAGTTACTCACTCGAGAGCCCCTCTTGATAGTACGACTATCTATCCTATAAACCGGTCTCTCCAACTAACACCACGAGACCGGTAAGAAAGAAACTCTATCAAGAACATGCCTTTTCCTTGCACATATTCCACTTGAGCTTGATGACGATGATCTTATCTACCTCAATATGGAACACATTTCTTAATTGCGCTAGCTTGGTGAAGACTTGCAAACTGCTCCCTCATATTCCACTATGATAGAGCTTGTCTTTTGGGAATATCTTCACATATCGATGAACACCATAGGATGACAGGATTCAAGCAAATGATGTTTTCGAGATGGATCATCTTGAACTTGCACTTCATTTCTTCTTTCTTCATCATGTTGGTGTCTTGAAGGTACACAAGAGATATCACTCCATCTTATTCTTCAAGTCACACTTACTATAGGCTCAACTCTCACATGACCAATCTTTGGATCACTCCTTGAACATCTTAGTCATCACTTGATCTTCTTAACTTTCTTATTCTCCCAACCTTGGAAGCCAATGGTTCAAGCATTGCCTATGGACAAATCCTACAAGTAAAACTTAATGCAAACATAAGTCCACAAAGATTGTCATTAATTACCAAAACCACACATGGGGAACACATGCACTTTCAATCTCCCCCATTTTGGTAATTGATGCAATCCTTTTGAGAGGGTTTATATTCGGAATTAACTAAACAAAACATTGTGCTAACATCAAATACTACACAAGTATGTGATCTTAGTACAACCACAATATAGAGCAAACTCCCCCACAATCTATGCACATGTGGATGAACTTGAATTTCATTACATATATTGCCAACCATTACCAGTGGTGGAGTTTCCTCGATATATTCAACATGCAAAGCAACACGCTAAGATGCAAAGCACAAGAGGCAAATGTTTAAGTACAAAACTCAAAGCACAAAAACAAATTTCCTTAAACCCTCTAAAACTTCTCCCCCGTTCACATCGATTGCCAAAATGGGTGGAAAATTTTAGAAGGCCAATTTAGTGAGAGTTCCTCCATATGGTGTGAATTTCTCATAATATGAGTGGAATCAAATACACGTATCTAATGATGAATATCCAGAGGAAATCAAACTAAATTGAGGATCCAACGATTGCAAAGAAATAAAATGGTGAAGAAGCATCAACGAAGGAAACAATCAATCAAAAGATCCAAAGAACCACTTCATAAAACAAAGATACAAAAAGAAGGATATATTATGATAAGATCGAAAGGAGAGTGATTTAAATAATATGAGGATACTTCTCGAAGTTTGTGCAAAAATTATAATTTGCATTTGAATACAATATGCATAACATGGCATCCTCGTTCCCTCTATATCATTTAAACCACGAGAACGAGCAAGAGAGAAGATATTATGATGAGAGCAAATGCGTGTGTAGATGAAAATTTAAGCTCCCTAAGGTTCATGCACAGCAAATTGCACAAATTATGGAATCCTAACTCCCCATAATCAAACAAAACACGAAACAAGAACAAAAAAGAAAATGTGTGTTCTTAGGTAAATTAGGAAAGCTCCCCAAGGTTTATGCACCAAATATAATAATTGCTTTGAATGCAAAGTACATAAACATGGTATCCTTTCTCCCTCAAACTTACATAACAACACAAAGGCATGAGAGATCAACTTTCTTAACACCAACGAGTGCCAAAATATGCAAATGAAAAGGTCAAGCACTCAAAGCAAAAAAAATTGGAGCCACCAAAGAATAAAGAGGAGCACAAGGTGGACTCTAAATAAAAAGGATATCAACTAGAGATTTAGCCATAATCATGTGTATAAGTTTCTAGGTAGACAACAATCAACAAGATATACATCCACAAAGAAACATGTACACACAAAATGGATACTAAAGAGTGAACAAGATATCCAAACGAAAGTCATAGATAATGCCAATAAGATTTTTTCCAGAAAGCATGGCCAAATGCTCAAATTTATCTTATTGAAAATCAATGACCTTAAACACCAACAAATACATGACAACTATCATAAGGGAACAAGAGATAGTTGGAATGCAATGGGAAAGGCAACAAGTATCATAAAGAACAAATAAACCTTGCAAATTCATCCATATTGCATATGAGAGAAATTGAGGAAATAATTCGCAATAGAATAACTGGATTAGCATATGTGGGATTGGTGAATCATAAAAATGATTTTTATATACTCCCCAAAATATGCATTCATCTAAACTTACTCATATAACAATAAGGATGATACAATAAAATCTTGCAAGAACCACAGTAAAAGCAACTGAAGGAAATCATGCCATGATGCAACCACAAATGTTAGATGCTAGAAAAGTATGCATGAGAGGGATACTTGTTACCAAGATACCATTGGTAGGATGTAGTAGATATGAGTTTGTTTATCATCCTAGCTTTCCTCCAATTATTATTTAGTCAGCACATCTTCTTATTAT
Source organism: Avena sativa (assembly GCA_916181665.1). Taxonomy (NCBI): domain Eukaryota; kingdom Viridiplantae; phylum Streptophyta; class Magnoliopsida; order Poales; family Poaceae; genus Avena; species Avena sativa. Next base: position 185,897,296 of record OV702287.1, on the reverse strand, counting down.
TGAGACAAGCATCCAATGTATCTCCAATGTACCTAAAACACATTCAAGTACACAATGGTCCCAAAACTCATTGGGTCCAAAGTAGTTAGGTACACTACAATACATAGGAAAAACTCCACAAAAACGTGTGCATATTGATATGAAATTGAATTTCATGCACATCTTAGCCAGAACAAGATTTGGTGGAGTTTTCCCTATATATTGGATCAAACAAAGCAAGCATACCATAATATATACATTTAGTAAATATGCATGCACAGACTTTCAAGAGCCAAAAGGAGATATAGTTTGAATAAAAACATGAAGAAAGCCAAGAGGGCACACCTAAGTGTGACACGACTAACAGTTGTCCAAAATATATCAAAGACCAAACCAACACATAATAGACCCCAAGTTCAACAAATAAACGAGGCAAAAGACAAAGAGCAAAAAGGATAAACAAATACAAATGCTCAATGATTTATCTCATCCAAATGGTTAAATAGAAAACATGGAATGAGAAAATCGGTAGCATATACCTTGTTTAATTCCCTTTGTTTCTTTGATATGACTTGTTTGGGATCTGATCATTGGTAGCATATACCTTGTTTAATCTCGTTACCGACAAGTTCTGTTTCACTTGTTTCCGTGATATTCCATCCTCGTGACTTAGTCACATGTTGCAACATTACGAATGTAATCTCACCAAGTCGGCCATGTGTATATTCCCGTCACCCATGTGAACAAATGCTGATCTTGATAACATAGGCCTCAACTATTCCTCTGGAATACCCGACGCACACCTTTATGGCCACCCAGTTACGAACATGACGGTTAATATGATCAAATCATCCACGGGATATAGTGATTAATATGATCTCACGGTTTAAGGAGAAGGAAACTATGCTTTAACTATTGCAACGATGAACCTTGTGACTTGATCGTGCTGCAATAACTATCTTTGGGAAATATCCATCATATTATATATGACTCCATTGTCAACTGGCATAAATGCTCCATGATCAGGAAACCTTGATCATTTCTTTTCCAATTAACTAGTATAAATAGAGGATACTAGGGACTTGGTTGTTTCATACCATACATGTATCAATGTTTCATACATGTATCAATGTTTCCGCTTGATACAGTTATAGTGCAATATGAAACTATTATGAACTAACTAAGATATGATAATAAAACCTACTTATTACTAGCTCAATGTCTATGCGTTGCCACGGTTAGAAAAGAACTTAGTTAGAGAAATATACCAACACTTACGTAAATGCAACGCTCTTATACTTTGAAATGTTTTTTTGAATGGAGTAAGAATATTTTGTTATACTTAGTTTTTGCATCTTAGAAGTTGCCATGTTCCATTTCGTGTGCTGATTTTTAGTAAGAGTTCCTCTCTTTCATCTCAAATTAAAACCATAGTTTTCTTTTTTATTTTCCTTGCCTAATATTTTTGCAAGATTGTTTTAAAACAGATAGGAAATTAGCAAAGATAACTTTTAGAAAGAGTGAGGGCAGCCCAGCCTACCAGGCGTAACCCACCTACCATCTAGCCAGTGCGGGCCTGCCCAAACCGGCCTTAGGCCCAGCCGGTCCAAACCCTAGTGCCCACCCTGACTCCCCTGGTCTTTTCCAGTTTAGACCCCATCACTAGATTAGCTTTTGCCATCTAGTCCTTGGCCTCCCCCTCACTCTTCTCTGCCGGACCGTGACGCTTGCATCCTCCCGAGCGCCTCCTCGCGTGAGTGCCATCCCGGCCGGCCTCGTCGACCTCCACCCCATGTCCCTTGCGTCTCCGAGTTTCCACGGTGCTGGCTCCCGTCCCCCTGCTCACCTCTGATGGTGGCATTGTATACCTCGCCCTCGGTGCGCCATGGTCGTGCGCCCCACCAGCATCGATGGTCGCAACCACCTCGCCGCTCCCTGCCTCCTAGTGATCCACCGCGCCGTCCCTGAGCTCCTACTCTACATCCACATCATACGACGCCGGGCTGCCTCCTCTGCTCCATCACAACACCGTCGCCGTCCTTGTGCTCCTCCTGCCGCACGACCTCGAGCCCGAGCACCTCAACCCTAACGTTCCTGGTAGGCCCCTGCTCCGTCTGCGCAAGGTCACGCCCTCGGTGCCCTCCGCTACACTCTGATCGGTGCCCTATTCCCCCCCCCCCCCCCCCCTCACCGACTGTCATGCCTCCCTGCAACACATGTTCTAGCGAGATCGGAGCAATGCTCGGTCGCTGATCCAGGGCGACAGATAGGGACGTTTTTTGTTTTCACCGATTCATCGAACATGTAAAATTTCAATTGGCGATGATTCACTTGCATTCAACCAAATCATACACGCATGCACTCGTGATTCACTTGCATTCAACAGAATCATACGCATGCAATCTGCATAGAACATTTCCAGCGCATCTCCCTACAGTATGCACTGTTCACATCCGGATGTCTCAACTCTCAATTCAGTATGCATTGTTCACATCCGGATGTCTCAATTCAGGAATAAAACCTGCATAAGTGCTCTCTGGTCCACTGAGTATAAGCAGTCATCGATTAATTAAGCAGACTGCAAACCACAATGTAGCGTGTGCATAGTCCTCATATCTACTACGTGTCGATTTTTTTGGATGGTATCAACCTGAACATCCCTTCTAGTACTAATAAATCTAATTACCTTGTTCCCATCAAAACTTAACTCTCAAGAGTGACAGCTTCAAACTATTATATCAGTAAATTTACTTGCATTCGTATTAGAATCAGTAAAGTAGCGATAGTCGGTAAATATTAGCCCCTACATTCTTAGTCATTTCTATCTCATTTCTATCAACAGATTAGCAAGCTAAAAAAGTGAAGACCACAATGTAGCACGAGTATATAATCCCCATGCCGATGGGTGCCATCAACCTGAACATCCCTAGTAATAAATCAAACATTGTATTTTTCCGTTAATATCCAATTGTGAGAGACAATTTCTATTAATTCTATTACTCCCTCCGATCAAATTAGTTGATTTAGATTTGACTAGATTCGACTTTATCTAGACATTAATATCGAATTGTGAGTGATAATTTCTATTAATCTATTACTCCCTCCAACCAAATTAGTTGATTTAGATTGTCTAGATTCGACTGTATCTAGAAATAATTTAGTATTAGATACATCAAAATTTTGACTCAAGTAGAATAGTAGAAGTAGATCTTCCTGCACTTCGATCGAAGATTTTCAAACATTCCTATAAATAATAGAGCGAGCAGCAAAACTGAAAACCAAAATGTAGCACCAATTTGATCTCCTGGCCGACACCCCCTTCACTCGCCCTCCTGGCCGGGACGCAATTCCGCTGTGCCGTGGCAACAGTGCACCCGAAGCAGACGCCGCACATCAGGAAGGAGCAGACAGGGTGCATGTTCCCACGGCAGATCTTGGGCAGCTGCTCCAGTGCATGCTGCACGGAGGGTAGCACATCTCGTACTGCAGCCACTCGATTGTGTCGGGTGACACGCCGCCTGGGCCGCTGCCTCCGGGGTTGGAGGAGGTGGGCATCCTCGGCCGGTGGGAAGGGGAATCCTAGGCGCCTGATCTGACAGAGGGGTTGGACGCCAGCTACCACAGGTCATCACCGTCGCCTTCCCTGGACGACAAGCTCGCCGTCGTGCCACGACCCGCCTTCAGCATCCCCTCCGCCGCCAAGGACCGAGCGCCGCCACCAAGGACCGAATGCCGCCGCCCAAGGCCCTCTCCGTCTCCATGGCGTCTTGCTCCCAGCGTCTCCTCATGTCCCTGCCGCTCGAGCTTCCCGACCAAAAAGAACGACCGGGTATATGTGACTTGGCTTGGCGGTGGCACTTTTGACTTGGCGTTGGTATAGCTTCGTAATATGCTCAAAGAGCCAGGGGCAAAAGCATCCATACGCTGGCAGACGGAATCTAGGGGCGACCAACGTCCTGAATCTCGTGCGTTGCTACGGATTATAACAAACTCGAATATTCATCCTGTAAAACCATTAGTCTAATATACACATTTGGCTTTCTCACCTCTCGATTAAGTTTCATCACATATAATATGTAGTTGTTTGCTGGGAAACTTCAAATGTAGCCTAGGCTACATGTAGGGCAGTACTTTTTTTGGAAACTCTAAATGTTTTCCTCGAAAAGTACAACAATCTATTAATAATTATCAACAACGGTATAAAGAGCTCTAAAAGTAACAAAAAATATAAATAGATTTTTAGACCACCTAGCGACAACTATGTTGTATTCCATCGATGTGCAGATTTTTAGAACAAAATACTTTGCATGCCCACAGTAAAATTGAAAAAATCTCAAAGAAATATGACAACATTGAGAATTCGGTATATTGTCCATTATTGTTCGCCGATGATAAAATCTAGACCTGTTATTTTGTCTGAGCTCAAAATACAAAATTTCTCACTCCGAAAATATACACACTGAAAGATTACAATATCATCTACATTGAGATGTTTTTTAGGAATTTTTAAAATATTTGAGAATTCGAAATTTCAAAGATCTATAAACCGGCCTCCAAAAGACATGTATGCTCGGGAAAACACACATCAATTAAGAAACAATAAAATTGAACTACCTAGGAGCCACCACAGCCATTTGAGGTTCTCCTCCGTCAGATTCAGCCGATCAGTGGATCAGATTGTCTCAAGTCACCGAAAGGTCACCAAAATCAGTTCAGGTCGATAATTCACATCACACAGGTTGGCCCACCATTACAGGGCTGCTACTCCATGGACTGAGTTAGGCGTTTTGTCGTTAATTGGGCCGTCGACAGCATAAGAAACAGTAAAATTGGACTACCTAGGAGCCACCAGAGCCGTTTGAGGTTCTCCTCCGTTAGATTCAGCCGATCAGTGGATCAGATTGTCTCAAGTCACCGAAAGGTCACCAAATCAGTTCAGGTCGATAATTCACATCACACATGTTGGCCCACCATTGCAGGGCTGCTACTCCATGGATCGAGTTAGGCGTTTTGTCGTTAATTGGACCGTCGACAGCACAAAGCCCATGGTCTGCCCACGCTCGAGACCCTTTGTCTCTCGCCTCCGCGCACCACCTCCTCCTGTCCCCGAGCTATCGTCTTTCTAGCAACCTGGGCGATCCTACCTTGCCCCTCGAGCCCGATCTCAACCTTGGGCACCATGCAGCTAGAACCGGCATCAGGCGAGCCCGGCGGCCACAGCTTCTGCACTTCCTCGACGCCATCCACAACTTCTGCACTTCCTCGACGTTGTCCACGACTTTCCGCTAGATGTACTGGTCGCCCTCTCAACTTCCGCACATGGTTTGATGCAATTTCTTTACAGGTATGCACCTACGCCTTTGGGAACTCAAAACACACTGCACTCATCTATCCTTTGCACCTGACAGCAAGGTACATAAGATGTAAGATGCTAAGATCGATTATGTATTACATCTTCCCTAATGTATTTTTTGTATCCTACCTATTCTGAAGGTCACTGATGGGTATGGATTTTTTTCTTGATATTAAATCAGTTCTCAAATTTTGAATTGAATGATTTGTGCTAGAGTTCTTAAATTTCTATGGGAAAGCGATGTCTGATGTAAGTACGATATCATTGTTACTGAATTAATATATAAACTTATGCTCTCTTCATATTTTGGAATTGAAATAGTTCCAAAAATAGGATCAGTCCCATATTTTTTGCATGCATTGACCTACACAGGTCATTCTATCAGTGACATTCATCTATCATTATTTTGTTTTCAACATCTTGTGCAATAACAGGGATATCGATTTTGCAGCTCAAGAACACGCTTTGGAAGTAATGTCATGGGAAGAAGTAGAAGTGAAATAATTTTGTTCTGTCTGGAAGGTTACTCAAACTATTCTCAAACACTTAATTGGCTCATAATTCTTACTTGCCTTTTACAGAGAAGCATATGGCAGCCACATTTGAGAAATCCTCTCAGCCTGAGATTTGTAATACAGGTAATGAAGTTTTATAATCCGCGAGTTTTTCTTTAAAAAATATTCGACGATTTACATACCCCGCAATCTTTGTATGATCTTCCATGTGTCTTTGTGGCAAGCCGCAAGCACAAACATTCCCCATTGTAGTTAGGTGGGATGTATCTGTCAGATATTAGTGCATATTGCTATAGTTTCCTTTTCAAAAGGAAGCAAAAAAGTCCAAATATTATTCGTATTGCACAAAAGCTTCAATAGTAACAACCAGTTTACCCATGTATGTGTTTATGGATAATAAATGGTGGGTCTGTCTGGTTCAAATTAACTTCAATATGAACCGGTCAAGTCCTTAATTAAATAGGCGACTGTTATCTTCAGTACAACGCATAGTACTAGAAACATACAAATCTATGTTGTAGCCCAATCAAAGTGCATATGAAGTGTATCCATAATAATGAGTGTTGGTCTCTTGCATGCTTCTTCCTCTAACCAATCGTGTACATCGCTGTGACTGAACATGGTGTTACATATCCATTTTTCAGTTCTAGCTTGTTTGGCCCTATATATTGAGCACTTGAAATTATTCAAGTTTTTCTTCAGATGTGTGTCTTTTCTTGTCTTATTACCTTTCTTGGTGCAACGCAATAGAGTTCACTCGAGAAGAAATCAATTTACCAATGTGGGCACTCCTTCCTCGAGGTATGCAGAATTTACCTTATTCTCAATTGAACCAAGTACGTATAGTAGCTACTTATGGTTTTTAAAATGTTATTTTTTTAACAATGCTCCGAGGACTTGGAACAAAACTTTCAACCATATGTTTCTGTTTTAACTGTCAAATTTATCGTTTTCTTCGGCTGGTCTTCCAAGTCGGCCACTCAGCCCTGAGGTCACGACTCATCGACATGCTTGCACTTTTCAAAGGGACAAACCCCCATTTGCGGCGACACCCAATTAAATAAAATGAAATCATAAACAGAGAGTTTGAGTACTTTGATAAACTATGGCCAGACACTTCTTAAATTCGAAAGGTTAGATTTTTCAGTGATTTTAGTGGGCATACTTATAGCATGTTTTATGTGCACATGAATATTTAATTCTCTCCGTCTACTACTAATATTGTTTTATATACTCAACACATGTGTCTTAAGAAGCTAGGTATAGCTTAATTTCGATGCTAATTTCTGACCCCTTATTTGGATATTCTGGATTTCTTGGTATCACCAAATTTTTAGTAATATTCATGTATAGTCCATGGTGCTATGTTTGCACTGTTGCATTCAAAGTTATATTTGTTTTTGTTTTGTGTAAGAATATGAGGTACATTATTACCGGTGAGAGGGTAGTTTGAAACTTATTTAGGAATAGTTTATCGTGATGCACTTTTTGATAATTTATAATATCAGTGAATTGATGTTGATTAGTTCACATGCTATGCATGTTTCCTTTATGCATGCTCAATTTTGAATGGTTCTTACACATTGTTATTAATGTAATGGTGTTGCTTTTCATCCGAGGTCTGAACCGATATGGTCCAGTTGAGAAGCCTGTTCATATTTCACATGTTTATCTTTGACTCTGATCAAGGCATGTTGCATGCACTAGGATAGAAGTTGGGTATACAGATGGTACTGTCTTTGATGGCCTTCTGGCTATACTAGAATGTGAAATATGAGCTGGAGAGAAAGTTGCCTAGAAAGATGTTGTTTGTGGTCTGAATAAAGTTGAATGTGATCACCTCACTAACTCATCATGGCTTAAGGTGTGCACCAAGTATTTGACATATCAAATTTATTTAGTATTATCTATGACTTGTGATAAAACAAAATCAGAGATGAACAACTTCTCTTTTTACTTAATCTATTAGGCTTGGCACATGAATGAAACACGTATGGCTCTTTTCTCAAAAAAAGAGAAGTTATTTTTTCTGAGTTTGATATATAAAGTTAACTACAACCAATGTTTAGATTATGGTTTGACATAGTAGTAGTAGTTATGTAGAGAAGTTCCTACCTATTTTTACCTTTGTTGGTATGCTAAATATGACATTTCTTGTTGCGAGGGAGGAAACTGAGTGTACAATACAGTGATAGTAGGGGTAAAATTTCAGTGTAACGTTTGTGGTATTGAACTCTCAAAGCAAGAATTAGAAACATAGTCCATTTTTCTTAAGTCGTTCTACTTTATTGTAAAGATGGACGGGCGCGGCAACGCGTGCTTTCATGTTCTAGTACATCATATGGCCGTGCAAAAGAAATACATCATAAAGGGCCTACACATGGGAGGAAGGGAGATGCACGTGCCAAACTTTTCTCCATCTCTCGCGAAATGTCCATCTCATAGGAGATGCGGGGCTAAAGGGTGGCGGCTCGCTCAGGGGAGGGGACGCAGGAGTGTATGGGGCTATGTCTGCTAGAGTTTCCACGCTGGGGCTCCGTTTTATATGACACTGTGAAAAATAAATCAACCACTATGATTTACTATGAGGAAATTGACGGCCCATAAAATCTAATTTATAGGAGGGCTAAGGGGAGGGGACGCATGAGCGTATGGGGCTATGTCTGCTCGGGTTTCCACGTCGAGGCTCCGTTTTATATGACACTGTGAAAAATAAATCAACCACTATGATTTACTATGAGGAAATTGATGGCTCATAAAATCTAATTTATAGGAGGGCACCGCGAGGAGGCACCAATTATATATTTAGCTGTTAAGATTCAGGTACTAACCAACTATTTCAAAAAACCGATTTTATAGAAAAAGTAGACAATGTATTTATGCAGTTCAATATTAGATATGTCCAAAAATGATCATGGCGAGTGTCATATCCCTGAAGCTGACTGACGACATATGTACAGATCTAGGAAAAAATACACCAGGCATGTTACAATCAAGTATGTCGAGGCATTGAGTACGCACAAATTGAAACAACGAGAAATGAATGAGCAACATCCAGCCATCAATATCCATGAAAACAAGCAAGAAATCCAATAGATCGGATGGAGCCAAATAACATCCGATTAGGCACAGACCATCATAATTAAAAAAAATGAGAAACAGCAACAGCTGAAACAAAGCAACAATAGCACGCACAAGTATCAATATTATGAGGCCAGTCATAGTGCTAAGTAACTTAGACTAGTAACTTGCAGATGTTACAAGTTGATGTTACTACCTTCACATGTGAGTGGTGTCACGCAAGATCTAATATATTAGGTTGTAGACTTATATATAGTCTTGACATGTGTGATGTTATGGTAACTAGCTAACTTACTACCTCCCTCTCTTTCTTCATTAATTATCATGCCATGTCACCAATTTGCTTAGTTGAAATTGCTATACATGTATGTTACTAGCTAAGTTACTCCCAATGACTAGCCTAACCCCGGTGCATCCACTCAAAGTCTAAAACCAAGCTGCAGTAAGGAGTACAGTAGAAACACTCATCTACAGTTCCTCTCTCTCCTATCTCTGTCAAAACAGCAACCAGCAGCAGCTCTTTCTCTCCCGCAGATTTGTCTCTTACTCTCTGTCCGGTTGACTTTCACGAACGATTTTTCTCTTCTTAGCGGTGGCAGGCTTGTTATTTGACCAAACTACCAGGGGCAAAACAGTCCAAAAAGTGGCAGACGGAAAATTTCTAGGGTGACAAACGACGCGAATATTTTTAATACTATAGATTTGCCTCTAGGACATATCTCTTTCAGTCTCCCACTAGCTAGAGTAAAAATAATCTAGCTTGCAATCATGCTAGTCATAACATCGTCCTGCTGGGCATACCCCATTCGGCATATCCCAATCAGTAGTCCCCAAGGCCATCGTTGATTCAGTACAGGTGTTCATTTGGCAGTCGGAGTAGGTGAGTTCAATGTGGACGCCCAGTCGAATCGGTGATGGACTCTATTGAGAATGGAGGAAATTTTCCACCCGGCTTCCAGTCGCGACTTGGCGAACGTATTCTCCCTCGACACGTTGCCCTTGTCGATTGGATAGAGCATACCTGCAGGCGAGTCGAGTGGAAGAAGCTGGACCGTCAATTTGGTCAAACTAGCTGTTGGGTAATACAACGGTAACTTCGGCACAATTACCGCGGGTAACGGCTACCCCGAGATTGGCGGGTAGCACTTCTTTATAAGGAGAGTGATGGAAAATTCCTGTAGATCCTCTCCCACATTCCTCACTTTCGCGCATCCCATTCTCTCTGACTCTTCACGATCCAGATTCCCCGAGCTGAACAACCTTGTCTCTCCTTCGATGGCGCCCCTGAAGGATCTGTGGGGAATGTCCAAGTGCACCACGGCACAGCTCAAATCGTTTGAGGACGCGAGGGTCCTCTGCAAGGGGAATTGGCAAATTCTCGCGCCCTCCGAGACCGAGCCGAGGCCATGCGCCGGCGAGTTCATCTGATTCCCGAGTCACTTGGAGAGGGGATTGGGATTCCCCACCTCAGTCTTCTTCCGGCGGTTCTACACGTACTACGCAATCAAGCCGTTGGATCTCGGCCCGCACAGCATCGAGAAGCTGGCGATCTTCGTCGCCTTCTGCGAATGCTACCCTGGATGCATTCCATACTTCTCGTTGTGGCTGGAGTTGTTCCACGGACGCATTGGTCGCGAAGGGTCTGGCGGCCCTGTCTTGGCAGCGGGCGGCGTCACGTTCCAGCTAAAGTCGAAGGCAAACTTCTTCAAACTCCTGCTGCAGAAGAAGGCTGTGAGCGAGTGGAAGAAGAGTTGGTTCTACACGAGGGAAACCACTCCCTTCGGCGAAGTGGTGCTCGCCGAGTATGTCACGGAGAGAAGCGAGCCCCTCCAGCTGATAGCGGCCAAGATCCCTGAGGACCAGAGAATGGCTGTCGCGGAGATGATGGATCAGATCCAGGTGCTAAAGGACGAGGGGATGACGACAATCAACATGTACAACTGCTGGCTCGGCCGGAGCCTGGTCCCATTGGCGACCCGGCCCCATTGGATGTATGAATACTCCAGGAAGAATGATCCTTCCTGGACTAGCAAAGAGGCGTGGGATGCCGCGGATTACAAGGCCACCCTAAAGAAGATCACCGACACAGAATTTACCACCACGTCGGCCGGGCTTGCACCGTATGTGCCCGGGAAGAATGAGGCTCCCATGGTAAGCCACTCGCATTAGATTTATCTTTAGTCATGATTCTCACGAGCCAATTTGCAACCGCATTTTGTAATGTTTATTCGCGGCCGTTTTCAGTTGTTTCAGGTCCTCGAGGGTTGTCTTCCCCCACTCGACGAGGAGATTCCCAAAGAGCTCGAGGAGGGGACCGAAGGGGACTCCTCCGAGAGCAGAGAAGAAGAGAGGTAGGTTCCTCCCCCGGTGCCCGTGGCTCGCAAGACTCGCATGCAGAAGCAGCGCGAGATCGAAGCGAGTTGCAGTCTTGAAGAACACGATGAAGACGATGAAATTTTGCAGGAGCACAGTTCACGGCGAACAGCCACACCGGCAAAGCCCGCGCGCAAACCAAAATCGTCTGCAAAGAAGCCAGCCCTGAAGCTGGCGTCACCACCCGGGTCGGTGGTGGCGTTTGGGTCGGACGACGAGTCCAACGATGACGCGACCAAGACCTCGCCCGAGATCCCAGAGGGTACAACTCCGATGATGGGACCGGAAGTCGTGAACGCGGCGGTGGAGGAGGAGGTTCCGCTCGTGGTGATCGCGCCAACAGTCTCGGCTGCGTCGGAGCCAGGTGCTGCTGAAGCTGCGGCATCAAGGTCGCCATAGCCGGCGGGGATGACCGCGTCGTCCGGGCCAAAGATTCGTGCGACCGTGGCTTCATCATCGAAGAAGCCCGCGGTGTCATGGGCCGCAGGTGTCTTTGAGAAAGGGCTTTCGCGCAAGCTGGGCCGGGAGATGGATAAGCCTGCCCACATCAGCACCGGGCTACGCGTTCTTCCGGTTGCCAAGTGAGTCCAGTGTTCTCCTTTCCATTCTTGGATGTTTTCTTGCATGATTTCTTTTGCTGACCTTGGTGATTGCGCATGTCTGGTGCCAAGAAGATAGGTCGCCCTACGGTGGCTAAAATTCCGCTAGTCATCGTCATAGAGGAAGCCGATCCTCCTAGGAAGAGGAAGCCTACTGCAGAGGTCGTGCCTGCTAAGGGCATGAAGAAGCAGAAAGGAGACGCCGTCGATGCTGCGGCGGAGGACAGCACCGGGGGGATGACCCTGCTGCCCGAGCCGAGGAAGCGGCGGTCGTCCAATCGGAGCCAGCTAATGGGGCTTCGTCGACAGAGCCATTGGCCCCAACAACTAGCGCTTCGACGAGGGCGGCGACATCATTTCCACGCTTCATGGCGAAAGGGTTCCCGTTCGTGGTAGAGAACCAATCTCCACAGATGCCGAAGATCATTGATGAGGATGTTGGGCCTTGTCGCGGGCGCACGCACTTTGTAGTTCCTTCGACGGACGCTAGCGAGCTTCATGGCATGCTTGGTGCCGCCATTCAGGTATGTCTAGTCCCTGAGTGCCCGATCGCTGAATTTCAGCGGTCGAGCACTGAGTTTCTACTAGTCGCCAGTCCCCAAGTGTCTGATCGCTGAATTTCAGCGGTCGGGTACTGAATTTCTACTAGTCGCTAGTCCCCGAGTGTCTAGTCACTGAATTTCAGTGGCTAGGCGCTTAAAATTGTAGTCGTCAAGTCGTTGAATGTTTGTTCTGTTGATAGGGTCTGCAAAGGGAATCGTCAGATCGGCAAGCCACGAAGGAGCACCTGGAGCGTGACCTGCGCGTGGCACAGGAGGCCAACCGACGATTCCAGGAAATTGCTGGTGAGTTGTTGTTCTGTTTGGTGAGCTTGAGTTGTTGTTGCATGCAGGAGACTGACTTGTGTGTCTCCTGCTTTGTAGATGGTCTTCCGGCTGCTATTGCCAAGGCCCGTGAGGGGTATGTCCCGGCTGCGGAGCTAGATGTGTCGAAGGGGCAGATCGACTCGTTAGTGAAGGAACTGGAGGAGGCCAAGGCGTCGATGATCTCTTTTGAAGAGAGGGCCAAGGCCACAGTCGCCACGGCGGAGGAGGAGAGGAAGGCTACTGACTCGATCATCCTTGGGCTGCAGGGCGACCTTGATGCCCTTGAGAAGTACGTGACGGAGAACTGCCGGAAACTCCTTGGTGAGTGGTTACTCTTCCATTTGATATGCGGTGAGTCCCCGAGTGGGTGAGTCTTTTAGTGATGTTGTGTGTATGACATTGCAGCTTTGATAGGACAAGGCGACCCGGTGGTGCAAACCTTCGATGCCCCACAATGCGTGACCGCGGTGGTGAACGCGGCCACCGCCTCGGCGATGTGCGTCCAGGCCGTACTTCAAGGGATGTCCCCTACCGAGGTTATTCCTGGGAGGCTTACTGAAGTATGGCGCTGTCTGGAGGAGGCGCCCGCCGTTGTGGAGTAGATGGCGCATTCGGCCTTCAGGCACGGGGCCACCACAGCGTTGAGCCTGGGGCTTGTGCATTTCCCTGACGACTTCGACCTCGACGACGTCACTAGTGGCTACCCTTCGGCGACTGGATCGGTGGAGATGTCGGAGGTGTTGAGGCTAACTGCCAAGGCTGCTCCATTCGCGGATCGGGTGCTGGCGATGGGGGACTTGTTGCCGTACCAGGAGACGGTGGTGGCGTCGGGCGACCCCGAGCTGGAGCATCGCGACCTAAAGTCGGAGCAGCCCTTCCGGTCGGTGTTGTCGAATTCGCTGACGATGTATCTGACGAATCTGTGGGTGCCATTCTTCCGGGTTAAGGGTGATGGAGGCGGTTCTTCATTAGAGCCTGCAAAATAGATCGCTGCCCTAGGGGGGCTTTTGTAAATTATGCCGAGTGGCCACTTTTGTAATAATACATATGTATGAAGTAAAAGGAGTCAATCGACTCGCAATGCATGATCAAGTGCTTTATATGTTGATTTTTATTGGAGCGAGTCCCCGAGCGCATCCACCCTTAATGGGGTATAACTCGTGTATGTGCATGTGTGTTTGCTTTGGGTTTTTGTTTTGGTTGAGGCTGATTTGTCATGGCGCCTAGGGCCAGTCGCCTTGCGACTCTGAGGGAGCTCTGTACTTAGTTGTTTTCCCGGGCGCAAGCAGGGTCGGTTTAGGCGAGTCCCTGAGCGTGGTACTTTAGTCGTTATAGGTGTGTGCCTATCGTAGGATCTGATACGTTGTTTGTAACGCGTCTCTACCCCTGGCTTGGAAAGCCAGTCGCGTGGCGAGTCCAAGGCAGCTCTCTTACTTGGTGTGTTCCCGAGCCGCGTGAGGTTTTCTTGTTGCGAAGTCCCCGTGCGTGGTACTTAACCGTTCGAGTCGCCTTGCACGGGGATGGGGAGGACAGGTCGCTGTGAGGAGAGTTTATCGGTCGTCTTGGCCCGGTAGGCCAGTCAAGCGAGGCGACTCTGATGGTGGCTCTAGGGTGGCATGTTCGTGGATGACACTAGGCCCGAATATCTTCGGTGCCCTTGGGTCGCACTACTTAGCTGTACCGGTCGCTCGACCAAGGATTGACTTCCGTAGGTAGCATATTGCTGAATGTACGAGTACGAGTGGCACAAGAAGATGGCGACTAGACACAATTTGTGCGATCCGAATGTATTTCATTATATAGCAGCTGAGTACAAGTTTGAGTTCTATGTATAGAACTTTCGGAGGAGGTTTACATTCCATGGCCTCCCGACTTCGAGCTTGCCATTCCCTCGTATGTCGATGAGGTAGTAGGCGTCGTTGCCGAGGACCCGCCCTATGGCGAATGGCCCCTCCCGTGGGGGAGAGCTTGTGCATGCCCTTCTTGTCCTAGACCAGTCGTAGGACCAGGTCGCCTTCCTGGAAGGTGCGGGTCCAGACTGGGCGGCTATGGTAGCGGCGGAGTCCCTGCTAGTAGATGACGGTGCAGGAGCGAGCTAGGTCGCGTGCCTCGTCGAGCTGGTCGATTCTGTCTTGGTGGGCGAGCTTGTTTGCCGCCTCGACGTAGTTGGCGACTCGAGGTGAATCGTGCTCCATGTCGGTTGGCATTACGGCCTCAGCGCTGTATACCATGAAGAAGGGTGTAAACCCCGTGGAGCGGTTGATGGAGGTGCGAATGCCCCATATTACGGAGGGGAGCTCTTCGACCCAGCATCCTGGAGTTCGCTCGAGGGGCACCTGAAGTCGCGGTTTGATCCCATGGAGGACACTTTGATTAGCTCGTTCTGCTTGGCCGTTCGACTCCGGGTGGGCGACTGAGGCGAGGTCGAGCCATATGTTGTGCTCCTCGCAGAATTCTTCCATGGCGCCTTTGGCGAAGTTGGTGTCGTTGTCTATTATGATGCTATGTGGGTAGCCATACCGGTAGATGAGCTCGCTGAGAAACTTGGTGGAGGTCTTGCCATCGCACTTCTTGATCGGTTTAGCTTCGACCCACTTGGTGAATTTTTCGACCGCAACCAGGAGGTGGGTGAAGCCGGATGGGGCCTTCTTGAATGGGCCGACCATGTCCATGCCCCATACGGCGAATGGCCAGGTGATGGGTATGGTCTTGAGTGCCGAACCAGGGAGATGCATCTGGTTGGCGTACTTCTAACACTCGACGCATCGTTGGACGATGTCGGTTGCGTCGGCATGCGCGGTGAGCGAGTAGAAGTCGTGTCGCATGGCTTTGGCAACCAACGATCTGGCGCCGGCATGATGGCCACAATCGCCGGTGTGGATGTCTTGGAGGATCTTGCGTCCTTCTTCTGGTTGTACGCAGCGCTAGGACATGCCGCTCATGCTGCGTTTGTGGAGCACGTCGTTGATGATGACGGAGGATTTGCACCGGCGCACTATCATTCGCGCTTCCGTCTCTTTTCTTGGAAGGACCTTGTGCTCGAGGAAGGCGACGTAAGGTGCAGTCCAGTCGATGGGCTCCATGACCATGGCAACTAGGGCGGGCTCGGGCTATAGTGGTATCCCGATGTTGATCTCCTTTGGCGGGTAGACCGAAGGCTTGTGAATGATGTCGAGGAAGACTCCTGCGGGCAGCGTCTGCCGAGCCGACCCAATGCGCGGGAGGGCATCAGCCTCCTCGTTCTTGTGCCTGTCGATCCACTCGACTAAGTAGCCGGTGAAGTGCCCTCCCAGCTGGTCTACCGCTTGGCGATATGCTATCATTGTCGAGAAGACGACGTCGCAGGTCCCCGCGACTTAGCCAGCGAGTAGGTCGGAGTCACTGTAGCATCATAGCCGATTGACATTCATTTCCTTGGCGGCCCGCATGCCGTGGAGGAGGGCCTCGTATTCGGCCATGTTGTTGGTGCAGGGCTTGAAGTCGAGGTGGAGCACGTAGCGGAGCTTGTCTCCCTTGGGGGAGGTCAGTATGAACCCGGCCCCGGCGCCATCGGTGTTCTTGGAGCCGTCGAAGTGGAGCAACCAATAATGGAGGTAGGGGAGCTTCTCTGGCTGCTGTGCCTCTTCCTAGTCGGCGAGGAAATCAGCCAGGGCCTGTGATTTGATTGCTTTGCGTGGCTCATACTTGATGTTGTGGATGTCGATCTCGATGACCCACTTAGTGACTCGCCCAGTCGTCTCGCGGTTGCGGATGATGTCCTACAGCGGAGCGATGGAGACGACTGTGATTGGGTGCTCCTGGAAGTAGTGGGGGAGTCGCCTCTAGGCTTGAAATACCGTGTATACGAATTTCTGGACTACGGGTAGCGCTGCCTTGAGTCCGTCAGAACCTCGCTGGTGTAGTAGACAGGGCGCTGTACGGGGCGCTCCTTGCCCTCTTCTGGTCGTTCAACGACCATCACGGCGCTGACGACTCGAGTGGAGGATGCCACGTAGACGAGCATTGGCTCTTTGTCGATTGGGGCGACGAGTAGTGGAGCCGGGAGTAGCACTTCTTTGAGTGCCTTGAGCGTGTTGTCTGCCTCTGCGTCCCATTGGAACGTGGTATTCTTGCGCATTAGGTGGTAGAGGGGCATTGCATTCTCGCTGAGCCGGGGGATGAAGCGACTGAGAGCCGCGACTCGCCTGGCCAACTTCTGGATATCCCGCAGGCACTCGGGTTTCCCGAGCCACGCGATGGTGTCGATCTTGGTGGGGTTTGCCTCGATACCCCGCTTGGATACCACTTATCCCAGGAGCTGTCTGGTGGGGACGCCGAAGGTGCACTTTCCTAGGTTGAGCTTGATGTTGTACCTCCATAGATTTGCGAAGGTCTCGGCCAGGTCGGCGAGTAGGTTGTCCTGGCGGGTGGATTTAACCACCACGTCGTCCATGTAGACGTGGATGTTGCGGCCAATTTGGTCCGCGAGGCATTCCTGCATGCACCTTTGGTAGGTGGTGTTGGGGATATACTTTCTGGGTATCCTCACATTTCCTCACTGACCAGGGTGGCCCACTTCGGGTTAGAGCTTTGCTTCACGGGCGGCCCAGTCAGGGAGAGAAGACGGAGTCCAATCCGGCTACGGGAAGGCCCAGAAGACTTACCGACTTAGGCCCATAATGTTACTTGTAGTTCAAGATGTACTCTGTAACCGACTCTTAGACGTAGCCGTATAGATCTCTCCTGTAAACCCTAGGCCGGATATCTATATAAGCCGTCCTAGGGAGAGCCTTTAGGGCACCCAATACTTTAGACCCTCAACTCGCACAAGCGAAACCCTTGTAACCCATATTCCGGCTCTGCCGTATTACTGGATTGCTAGCAGGAGTAGGATCCGTCCAAAGCCGGTGGATTCGAACCTGGGTAAACTTGTGTGCTCACCGTCCCGGAACACCGTACGTCTCACACCCCTCTCTTCCGCACGCCTCGAGGACCCCCTCATGGCGTACTTGTCCTCAATCCGACGACAGTTGGCGCCCATCGTGGGGCAAGTGAGCTTCGGATCTACGTTCCGAGCGGAATCTGCAAGAATCAGAATCGGCGAGACTATCGCC
The DNA here is from genome assembly GCA_916181665.1 of Avena sativa. Taxonomy (NCBI): domain Eukaryota; kingdom Viridiplantae; phylum Streptophyta; class Magnoliopsida; order Poales; family Poaceae; genus Avena; species Avena sativa. The sequence goes on along the minus strand of OV702287.1, from coordinate 185,879,437 downwards.
GTCGGTCGCATCCTCTATGCCAGCGACGTCCCTCTCATCGTTCTCGACGAGACTTGGATTCCGGCAAGGGAGGCCGTGACTGCCTACACAATTATGTCTTTTGGTGAGATCGATGTTTACATCGGTTTCGCTGAACCTGCCCAACCCACCCCAGCGATGATGATAGAGGCAGAAGAATTTTCTGGGTCCCCTTTGTCCGCGGAGGCGACAGAGTTCCGGATCTCAGAAAACCCTAATCCCACCCAGCCTGCACCAGTCGCGGAGATAGTGGAGAAACCCGAACCTGAAGAAGACCTAGCGGACCAAGTCGAATCTAGAGTGGATCTCCCCGGAGAAGCCGGATCCCAGATCGACCCACCCGCGGAAGTCGAAATCCAGGAGGAGCACATCAGTGACACTGATTCCGGCTCTGATGATGCCAGAACAGACAGACCTTTCCTAAGGTACACATTACGACGTATGATACTGCAAGGCGAAAACGCAGATGCAATTCTCGAGACCATCAAAAGTTTCGACATGGCTGATCGTGAAAGCCGCAGGTACCTCAGGAAGCACGCGTCGCACTTCGTCGGATACGTAGGATCCGGATCCGGCTCTGCCGATGCGGGAGAAAAACCCGACTCGGTGCTGGAGGCAATTGGAACAAACGCCGACGTACCCGCATCCTCGGATGAATCGATGACGTTAGCAGATTTCCAAAAGTTCTCCACGGAATATGAAGAGGAGTACAACTCCAAGGCTGCAGAAGAAGGAGAAGCCATGGATGAAGGATCCGGGGAAAACTCTCCCAAAGTGCAGGATGACATGGACGTCGGAGATAATCTCGAGGTCTAAATGTCTAAAAGTACCAATCAGAGCTTGACTCCGAGAAACGGACCCAAAGCCGTCTTTGCTACCGGTGCTGCCAAGAAGGCAAAGAAGAAGAATAAGAAAAACAAGACCCCAGCAAAAGACCCTCTGACAGAGGAGGTGATTTCCAAGGAATACGAAGAAGACTCGGATGGAGCACTTATCCTAGACGAGCCGAAAAAAGAAGCATCGGTGGATGGACACGTGATCACCGAGGGTGCACGTAAGCTCATCGATGCCGCATTAACCACACCTATCCCTACAGCTGCAGAACTTACTGCAGATGAGCTGGATGAAAGGGCGCAAGCCCTAGAAGCGCGTCGTCAACAACTCCTCGATGAAGCCAAAAACATCGAGGTGGAGAAGAAACGCATGTCAAACAAGGAATACATGTCTCGTCTACATCAGAAGACACGGAAGCGTCACATAGATGACAACCAATTCCCACGTGTCCGTGCCGTCCTTTTTGGAGATGAGATGGGGAAGCCACAGAAGGATAGCAATGGAGATTGGGTATACCCAACACCAGTACAAAATACCGTGGCAGCCCGAGAAATTCTATCGGCTAATCTAGGACCAGAGGAGATCCGTTTGGGTATCAAGCTACTCAACAAGGGACTAGAGCAGCAAAAGGTCGCCCTGTCCGGAAGTCAAAAACTGGTCTCAGATTCTGACCAATGTCGCATAGATCCGGCGTGGGCTGGCGTAAGATCCCATTACGTTCGGGCACAGTACCATCACCCCGAACGCAGGGAAGACAATTATTCAAGAACCAGATCGTCAGGATAGCATTACAAAGCTTCACGTAACTGGAGCAACGTTGCCCCAGCGGCTGAGAAAGATGCCATCGCTGCCCTGAATCCGACGAACCCTCCCCGACGAGAATCTAAGGATCGAAGGGGAGAAGATAAAGAAAAACGACGGGAGGAGGATCTTCAAAAAATGCCACCTCCTAAGTATACAAGTCGTCCGGCTGAGCCTCACCATGGTGGGAACGACGGACGAAGGAACGACGGAAACCATGCTGGAACAAGCCAGCAGGGGGCTCGTCGTAGTCAAGATCCTCCCCGAAACCAGAATAATGACGTTCCGGACGGAGGCCGGCGATCAGCCGGAAACTATCCAGCTGCCCCACCCTCTCCACCACACAGTCATCACAACAACCCCCATGGAGGGCAAGGAGGACGACATGGTGGAGGAGGTGGTGATAGAAGCCGAAGTCCGGCTCCACGGCACCGCAGCCACAGCCGGCATTCGAGACGATCTCTATCCCCGAACGACGCAAGGCACAGGATCAATTCCAACATAGAGGCGCGGCGCTACGAAAATGATGACGTTTATGTGGGCCCAAAGTGCTTCGGACCACACATCAGAGCTACAAAATTCCCGGAAGGATTCGCTATCTCAAGACATATCCAAGCCTACGACAGCATTGCTCGGCCAGACACCTGGTTACAGGACTTCTTCCAAGCTTGCTGCATCGCTAAGGGCGGAAACAGCCTGGTCGCAACCCGATATCTCCCACTTATGTTACGGAAGACGGCACGATCATGGCTCAATGAACTTTCGGCTAACACCATCCATAACTGGTATGACTTGCAAAGTGCGTTCTTTTGGAATTTCGAAGGCACATATCGGAGGCCCTGTACGGTTGGAGACCTACAGCGTTGCACCCAGAAAGCCGGAGAAACTTGCCGGGATTACCTCGGACGATGGATCGACACCAAGAACTCCTGCGAAGGAGTAAATGATCAAACTGCGATTGAAGCTTTCATCGCAGGTCTCCCTATTGGTTTACTGCGCCATCGCTTGAAGTGTGACAAGGTCACTGATTTGGGAGAGATGATAGAAATAGCGAGCAAGTATGCAGACGCCGATGACGATGTAGAAGGACTTCTCAATGCCCTAGCTGTGCCTCAGTCGGCAAAACAACCAAAGCAACAAGCTCAGAAGCGCAAAAATACCTCAGAAGAAAAACCCAACACGGAAACAGCCGTAGTTACTACTGTTTCCAGGTCTGGAGGACGAGAAGGACGTGGCGGAGGCCGCGGGCATGGCCGTGGGACTTCAAGGGTCCAAGGTAGAGGAGAACAGCAACCAGGCAAAACCTACTCTTGGGCCGACATTGCCAATAACCCATGTGTGCATCACCTAGACGCCAATGGGGGATCGTCCCACACCAACGCTGAATGTCGTTTCAATGACGACATCAAAAGAGATGACACTGCGGGCTACAAAGCTAAGCGGAAGAAGGGAAAGAAAATTCCTGAAAAGGACAAGGAGACCAAGGAAGATTCCGACATGGAGGAAGCTGATGCTTCAAATCCCAAGCCGGAAGGGAAGAAGACTTTTCCCACCAAGAAGGACACTTATGTCACTTTCCTCGGATCTCAACCAGCAAAGGTCAAGAAAGCAGTTCTACACAAGCTCAATGCAACAGTTCCGGCTGTCCCCCAGTATCTGGACTGGTCGGAAGTGGCAAACACATTTGACCGCGATGATCATCCGCCTAAGTTACACAGGCGAGGAAAATACGCCTTAATCGTCAACCCACTTATTGACGGTTATGGTTTCTCCAAGACCCTCATGGATGGTGGTAGCAGCATCAATATTCTCTATGTCGAAACACTACTCCGGATGAAGATCTCGGAGACCCAGCTGAACCATAGCTCTGTGATTATTCACGGAGTTGTCCCATGAAGATAAGTTAATTCCCTAGGAGAGATCACTTTGGACGTTACCTTTGGAACTCCAAAGAATTATCGCACGGAGGCACTTTCCTTCGAAGTGGTCCCGTTCAAGAGCGCATACCATGCTATATTTGGACGACCGGCTTACTGGGCTTTTATGGCTCGTCCATGTTACATTTACAATATGATGAAAATTCCAGGTACCAACGGCGTGATCACCATCAGGGGAGACCCGAAGAAGGCGTGAGAATGCGAGGATGGAAATGCCGCCTTTGTTGAAGCCGTGCTGCACGCCTAGGAGTACCAGGAGATCAAAAAGAGCATAGATCCGTCCGAGATGCCCGCAACGAAGGAGGTGACCAAGCCAAATCCGGAGTTCAAGGCATCGGAAGAGACGAAGAAAGCACCGTTGAAGGATGATGACCCCTCCAAGGTGACCCAGATAGGCGTAGGCCTAGATAGCGCATAGGAAAGCACGCTCGTCAAGTTCCTCCAGGAAAATCAAGATATCTTTGCATGGCAGCCATCTGACATGACCGGAGTACCTAGGGAACTTGCCGAGCACTCTCTAAATGTAAACCCGAATGCTAAACCCGTCAAACAGTCATTACGACGGTTCGGCGATGAAAAGCGTAAGGCAATAGCTAAGGAACTAGCGCGGCTCGAATTAGCCGGATTCATAGAAGAGGTCATCCACACAGAGTGGTCTGCTAATCCCGTAATGGTCCCTAAAAAGGACACCACTGATTTAAGGATGTGTGTTGATTATACTGCCTTGAACAAGGCTTGTCCAAAAGATCTGTTCGCTCCGCCTAGAATTGATCAAGTTATCGATTCTACGGCAGGCTCGGAACTCCTCTGTTTTCTCGACGCATATTCCGGTTATCACCAAATCCGGATGAAGGAATCTAACAGAATGAAAACTTCATTCATAACCCCCTTCAGAACCTTCTGTTTTGTTACGATGCCCTTTGGGCTAAAGAACGCAGGAGCTACGTATCAGCGCATGATGCAGCGTTGCCTCCACGACCAACTCGGACGCAATATACATGCATACGTGGATGATATCGCGGTGATGTCCAAAAAGAAGGAAACACTCATTTCCGACTTGGAGGAAACATTCGCCAATCTACGAAAATACAACATCATGCTTAACGCGAAGAAATGCTTCTTTGGAATACCAGCCGGAAAATTGTTAGGTTTCATCGTGTCTCAAAGAGGCATAGAGGTGAACCGAGACAAAATCAAGGCTATACTCAATATTTCCAGGCCAACTCGCCTAAAGGACGTACAAAGATTAACTGGTTGCATTACTGCGGTCAGTCGATTTGTAAGCCAGCTTGGTGAAAGAGCCGCACCATTATACAAACTCCTGAAGAAGACCAAGGATTTTGTTTAGACTGACGAAGCTGAAGTTGCACTACAAGACCTGAAGAAAGTACTCTCATCTGCTCCTATCCTTGTAGCGCCGGAACCTCAGGAACCGATGTTGCTTTATATTGCTGCGACAAATAAGGTTGTTAGTATCGTCATGGTGGTGGAGAGATCGGAGGAAAATCAGGAACACCTGGTGCAGCGTCCTACTTACTTTGTCAGCGAGGTCCTAACAGAATCAAAACAGCGATATCCGCACTATCAAAAGTTGGCTTACGGTGTTTTTCTAGCATCTCGTAAGTTACGACACTATTTTCAGGAGCATCCAATTACCGTGGTGAGCAAAGCTCCCATGAGGGATATAATCAACAACGGTGACGCCACAGGACCGTGGTGAGCTCTCAGCTTTCGATATTGAATACAAACCTCGGACAACAATAAAATCCCAGATCCTTGCTGACTTTGTCGCTGATTGGACAGAGACGAAGGAGAATATGATACTCCCTGAGTCGGAATATTGGACCCTCTTTTTCGATGGGTCTAAGGCTCGAGGGGGCTCAGGGGCTGTCGTGGTGCTCAAATCACCCCAAGGAGATAAACTTTTATACGTGTTGCAGATCCACTTCACAGCGACAAACAATATTGCCGAGTATGAAGCACTGCTGCATGGAATCCGGATTGGCAAGGATATTGGCATCCGACGTTTGATGTGTTACGGAGATTCGGATCTTGTTGCTCAGGAAGTCTCGGATATTTGTAATGCAAATAAGCACATGGCGGCATATAAAGATGTCATGGATGATCTATCTAAATCGTTCGAAGGGTTTGAAGTTCAACACATCCCTCGAGCAGAAAATGAGGAAGCAGATGCACCGTCTCGAATAGGCTCTGCGCGGAAAGAGGTCCCGGATGGCGCATTTTTAGAGCACCTCAAAGTCCCCTCGATAAAGGGAGTAGATGAGGAATATCCGACCAAATCCGACTCACCTTTGATAGCAGTTCTGGCTATAATTCCCAGCTGGACTTAACCCTAACTCGATTATTTGGTAGATGGCAAATTACCCAAAGACGAGGTGCTGAGCCGGCAGATTATCCGACGAGCAAAAGCCTATACTATTGTTAAGGGTGAGCTCCATAAACGGAGTGTTTCTAGGGTTTTTCAGCGCTGTGTATCTCCAAAAGAAGGAGTGGAAATCTTAAGGGAAATCCACGAAGGCGAGTGTGGTCATCACGCTGCAGCCAAATCTTTAGTGGCAAAAGCTTTTCGACATGGATTTTTCTGGCTTACAGCTCAGGCAGATGTCGAACGATTAGTCAAGACATGCAAAGGCTGCCAAAAGTACGCCAAGCAAGCTCATGTTCCGGCTGATCAGCTGCGAACAATACCCATAACATGGCCTTTTGCGGTCTGGGGACTTGATATGGTAGGACCTTTTAAACGAGCTCCAAGTGGATTTACTCACCTCTTAGTGATGGTGGATAAATTCACCAAAATGGATCGAGGCTAAACATGTCACTAGTTGTGATGGAGCAATAGCCAAAAGATTTGTCGAGGATGTTATAATCTGGTATGGTTATCCGCATAGCATTATCACGGACAACGGGAGTAACTTTTCTATGGGAGAACTGGCCGAATTCTGCGATGAGCAAAATATCTGGCTTGACATTGCGTCAGTCGCACATCCACAGGCTAACGGACAAGTCGAAAGAGCAAATGGTTTAATTCTACAAGGCCTGAAACCAAGACTCGAAGCACCACTACGACGTGCTGCGGGGGCTTAGGCAGAGGAACTACCCTCTGTAATTTGGAGTTTACGAACAACTCCGAACAGGTCAACAGGATACACACCTTTCTTCTTGGTCTATGGCGTAGAAGTAGTTCTTCCTAGTGATTTAATTCATACTTCTCCTAGAGTGGTCGTGTATATCGAAGAGGATGCCGAGATTTCTCGACAAAATGATCTCGACTTAGTCGAAGAAGTTTGTGTCGTTGCTGAAATGAGATCTACAGCCTATCAGCAGAAGTTACGCAAGTATCATAGCCAGAGAGTCCGAAATAGATCTTTCAATAAAGGTGATTTGGTTCTCCGGCTTGTGCAACAAAGAAAGCACAAACTTTCCCCAGTATGGGAAGGGCCCTTTTTAGTTAGTCGAGTATTGCACAATGGATCGTACAACTTAACTGACATGAGGCCAGTCAAAGAAAGACCTGCTACTAAGAAGAGAAAGAGAGCTGGAGGCAGTACAAATCCGGAGGAGTTAGACAGACCGTGGAATATTTCTCAGCTACGTCCCTTTTATTTTTAGTTTATCCTTCTTTGTAATCATACATATGTACATGTTCTGTGAGAAATAAAAGTTTTGGTTACCTCAAGTTTTTTCTGAGAAGTCCTTAAACCATCTTATTTCCGAATGATCATGTCATAGTCGAAAATTCCAGAATGCTTGAAAGTACTTTATGCTCATGTTCGTTCTGGTTTAGATTTCTGATTCTAAAACTGCTACCCTTGGGTATAACTGTAAAGTTTCTAGTCTTTACTTTGGTTATTTGTCTGATTGCTGGATGCGGGCATTTTCCGAGTAGTGAATTGTTGGTACTGGAAGCCGGCTTTGTTTCCGAGTTTAAACTGGTTTAGCAATTGAGCTCCGTTGCTCGGCAAAGTTTCCGGCGGAAGGTTTAGCCGGCTCATGAAAGGGACGAGGCGGAAAGCTAGATAAACGATAAGTAGAGACGAAAAAGTATAAGTGCTTGTGTAAACATTTTAGGCACGCAAAAATTTCAAAAGTCAAAAGTGCTGAATAGATCAAAAGCTTAGCACTTGCAAGATAAATAGTACTTAATATTTACAATCGCATCAGGTTTTTTCCGGAATAATACATAAATTTCTGGTCTATGATGTAGGAGGAGATGAAGGATCTGCCGGCTCGCTGGTCACTCCGCCTTGATATCGTTCCGAGATGTCCACATCCGAGGTGGTGCGTTCATCGTTGGAAACTTCTTCGGTTTCTTTTGCAGGAGGAGGCGGAGTATCCACGCGGGTGAAGAAGGGGAATGGTGGCTCATGACCATGGTGAGAGCGTTCTGCGTAGCAGTCCGCGCGTAGGACATGTTCCAGTCCCGAACAAGCTGCGACATCTCCTTGGCCCTGTCCCGAACCTCAAAATCCAACATGCTTGACATGTCCGGAATCTTGAGAGACTCGCCAATATACTCAAGGGATTGGCGGTAGTCATGAAGAAGATCACCGACTTGGGTAAGCCGGTGGGTGCGGGGCTCGGACAAGAAAGAGTCCGTCAAGTTCAGAGGACCTATGCATCAAAATAAAGTTAAGAAAAAACCGACATTGATAAAAGTCGAAGAAAAAGATAAGTCAGAGAGGTGGAACGTACCAAAAATGACGTCGTCAATCTTGGTCTTCTCCTCCCGGAGACTCTGGAGTTCAGCCTAGAGCGCCTGGGATATGTCCTTCTCTCTGCCAAGCTCATTCTTGAGATCCGAGATTATTTTATCCTGAGCAGCAATCTTGCGATCACGCTCATCAGTGGCGATGGAGGAGGATTCAAGGACTTGAGCTATGCTCTTTTCATGATCCGCCTTGAGCTTATCCAGCTCTTGGCGAAGTCCCTTGTTCTCCACCACCAGGGTCTTGAGGTTCTCGGCCTCTTCAATCATAGCGATGGATTGTTTCACCAGCGTTGTAAGTCAAAAAAGAACAACAGTTCAGAAAAAATCGACATTGAAAAAAGCAAAGACAAGGTTTGAATCTCGGAATGTTTACCTTCGGCTTCATCCTTGGCTACTTTGAGCTCAGCATTTTTAAGCTGGAGAGCTTTGATCTCTCTCCCTTATCACAGACATTGGTCAGTAATTCCTGGTTATAGGAACATACTTTCTGTAAGTCAGAATACCCAAAGTCAGAAAGCTACTTAAGACTCGGGCTAATATTTTTGCTAAATATCAGCACGAGCCTTGGGGGCTACACTAGTTCGTTCTTTGGCATCCTAATGAAGCATAAACTCGGATTCTATATCCTACTTCATGCTTGGGGGCTAGAGGATATGATATAACATAATGGAAAAAACAAGAGTTGGAATTCCGACTTACATATTGCTCGTGGGTGAGTTTATCTAAACCCGCGTTCACTTCAGCAGCCACCTTCTTGGCAAGAGTAAGAGGGATCACTGGGGCTGTTGGAAGCTCGCCAGTCCTAATCCTCACGTCGTGAAGGCAGACTTGAGTGAGAAGGTCAAAGAACTTGATGTCCTCTGCTTCTTGCGCTTCCTCCTCGGGGGATAAATGACTTTTATCCAGGACTTGCCTGGCTAGCCGCTGGATCTCCTCGATTGGGAGAGAGAGGAGGGAGCTCCTCTCACACGACCTCCCCAGCTCCGGCCAGATTTGCTCCTGCTCCGCCATCTGCCGGCCTCCCCAACTCCGGCCAAGCTTGTGGCGGGGCCGGCGGGGCTCGGGAGGCGCTCGGGGAGACGGCGATGGAGCTGCTCAGTGCAGAGGGAGGCGGGGGGAAGGGTGGCCACGGCGGCGGTTGTGCTGGCGGCGGTGGAGGGCGCTGAAGCGGGGTCGGGGGCACGAGGTGCGGGTAGGGATGGCACCCACCGGGTTTGGGGCCGGGTCCGCCACCCCCATACCCGCCCCGTTTAATTAGCCGGGTCTAATTTTTTACTAGACCCATGACCCGACCGGGTTTGGGGCCCCAACGGGTACCCGCCAACGCGTGCGACTGGAGCGACGCTGGCGCATGTGGGAAGAAAACGATGGGATATTGGGATGGGGTTGGTGGAAATGGATGCGTGCATACGTGTGTTGTCTCTAGGACTCCATATTCCATCGCGTGCATGTGATGTTTGTTGTGTGCATGCGTGGTCGCGTGGGACGTGTGGTTAGACATAGTATTATTAGGGATAGGATTAAGGCTTAGAGCAGGTATGCGGGTCTGCGGGTATGGGTTTGCCATCCCCAAACCTGCCCCATTAGACTTGGCGGGTCTAATTTTTTACCAAAACCCTCCCCGTTTAAGACGGGTACCCGTCGGATTTGCGGGTTTCAGACGGGTACCCGTCGGATTTGCGGGTTTCGAGGCCCCATTGCCATCCCTAGGTGCGGGTCAGGGGCACGAGGTGTGCGCGTCTGGTTCAAGTGGGGTTGGGTCGGTGTTAGGTGGTACTGCTGGGTGGAGCACGTCGTGGGCTAGTTCGAGTGGTACTGTTGTTTGCCTGCTTGCCTCCCTCAAAGGCGTCGCTTTGCAACGCGCCTTGAGCGCATAGGCGTTGAGGCGCCCCACCATCATTTGGGACGCCTGGACGTCTTTAAAACCATGACTTAGACTGAATATTAGAATTCCTATAAGAGCAACAGATCATAGAACCACACCAGCATAAACATGGGGTAATACTAAAGAGTGTGCTTTATACCCAATTAATTATGAAACAGAAATAGAAGAACAAATATTTTCCTTCTGAAGAATAGACATTCTCAAAATGTATATGAATAGGCATTCTCAAAATGTATATGAATTATAATGCTCTCAAATCCAAAGGAAAAGTATCTGCGGAATAGGTATAATTACTTCAAAATCAGGAGTTTTTTTTACTTCAAGCTATGCATCATGGAAAGCTATTTCTACATCAAAAAAAATACAAACTAAAAATTTAGAGCACACATTTATGCAATAGTTAATTACAAACCAACAATCAAAGCAGCAAAGCATATACTTTGATCACTTCAAAGTTCCAACATTACCTTGAGTCTAAGACATGCCTTCTGAATCTATATCAAAGACGTGAATGAAAATTTAACAAAGACAAGTAGACAAAGTTAATAGAAGATACCTCTAGCCCATAGCATGGATTTCCCAACACCTTGGAGGAAGAACAAAAATGAGATTCCTACATGAAACAAGATACACAGGAAATAGCCATATACCCCTGCTCTGGCTTCCCGGTGAGCGTGCAGTGCTGTAGCGCACCTTTCCTCACTCCCTCTCGGCCTCTACCACACTCGTGGCTAGCACCGTCCGTCCGCCTCCTACTTTCAGTACACACGAGCTCGTCCGTAGCCGACACAACATCATTTCAGTGGACCTCAGTAAACTTGCCGGCACGGATGAAAAAATGATCTCTGGCATTCTTATCAGTTAGCCATTTGTGCAAATTTGGCTGCAATAATAAACACAATAATTGGGAAACATATATACGTGCATGTGAAAAGAAATGCTAATGCTGAAAAAATAACTCGATGAACTATCCTGGCAAGTAGAAAAACAGAATAATAAACTTACCTTGAGAGCGGTGGTTTCAGCATGCGTTCATTCATCAGGAAATTTTATGTTCTTGTGAAATCCATCAAACATATTATCCTGTAAATACTTGCCAAAACACTGTGTTATGCACGGAGCACATTTGGCAATATCACAAACACTTAGCCTGCAAGAAGTCAAAGTAGTCATGCATGGAGAAATTAGAGAGGGAGGGAGATGGACATGGGAAGGAGAAGAAGAGCACGATAGTAGAGAGAGGAAGAGGGAGTCTGTGGCAGGGAATTCCATCGCGTGGAGCGCAACGGCTGCGTCCAGAGTCCAGACTATCGAAGTATGGGAGCATGCGTTGTGGCGGCGACGTGTCGCTGAATCCGTGTGTGGAGCTCGAGCAGGGCGGTCGCGGCGTCCATGCCCGCAAGGTGAGGGGCGACGCCGTCCAGGCCAGCGTGGATCGCTGGAGCGCAGTCGGCGCATGGAGCCATGGAGCTCTAAGCCGGCGGCGTCTAGGCCCGCAGGATGAGGGCGACGCCTTCTAGGCCTGCATGGACGGTGTGGAAACGTCCAGGCCTTCCAGCTTCCAGATGGGGGAAGGCGGCAGAGGCCGAGATGTTGGGTGTCGCAGGCGTTGTTTAGGGGTGGAGGAGTGGAGGAGCTCCCGTGGCGTGATTTTAGGATCTAAATGGGGAAGTTACTACTCCGCATTAGCCGGTTCAGTTAGTTTTTGATAGTTGATTTTGCGCGTGTGCGAACGAAGACGTGAACGATGGAGTGGCCGACGGACGAAAAAACCCGACGTAGTGGGGATCGGCAGAAAACGGAATATCAAAGTTTCTTTTAATAGTAGAGATAGAGATAGAGATAGAGAGTAGAGAAGAGACTAGCACAAAGCTCGTGCATTTCTACTGCGTCATACTAAATCAAATAAAATATTAATATTTTATGGGACTCTCTAAGACACAGCTGACTGTGACGTCAGCCTGCGTCGTTGCCCGTATAGTCCCGATGATACACTGCCTTCCTCTGGTGTCTTGCATGCTTGCTTGGCCGACCCCATGGCCTGCTATTGCGCTGCTGTCTTGCATGCATGGTTGACAGGCCATCCTGTTTTCTTTTTGCATGGATGGAGTGTCCGTCTGCAGCTTTTGGTTTTCTTCTTTAATGGACCAAGAGAGTATGACGTGTCAGAAAATGAACCCCACTTGTAAATTTTTACTTCCTCTACAAACTCTACAAATATATACTTCTTTCGATTTAGATTAATGGCTTCAGATTTGCCTAACTTCGAACGTATCTGATCCTAAAAACATGACTAGATACATCTAAATTTAGGCAAATCTGAGACCATTATTTTGGATTAGAGAAATTAATATTTTTTTACGGTAATAGACTAAAATAAAATGTTCTGGTAAGCTAAAGTACTCTATATTAGCCTACCAATACATTGTATATTTAGAAAACAGAGGTAATTACTTGGTTGCAACCTCACCCGCAACTGAAAAACAACTCAGTTGCAACCTTATTTGCAATTAATAAAAGACAACTCGGTTTCAACCCACTTACAACTAAAAAGACAACTAAATTGCAACCTCACTTGCAATTGTAAAAATGATCCAGTTACAAGCCCACTTGCAACTAAAAAATAACTCGGTTGCGTTTCTACTTGCAACTGGTAAAAATCAAAGATAAAGTCTTATGGTGACTAGCAGGAGCGCCCTTACCTTTAGTTGATCAATAAGGGGCACCTTTGGACTCAGGTTGAAGAACCTGTTAGTTTATTTTCCTTTTACATGTTGGTTTTCCTATTAAGCCAACCTAATTTTTTTTAATATTATCCGACTATTGCAATAGAATACAAAAATTCTCCTACCATGATTCAATCCTCAGTTGCAAGTCTAGTTGCAAATCTATTTGCAAAAAATCTAGTTGCAAGTCCAACTGCAACTGAAAAAGATCTTAGTTGCGATTCTACTTGCAAAAATTAAAATTTTCCAAATTGCAAGTCTATTTGCAACTCATAGGAAACACATACAGCGATACAAAAAAATGAAATTTCAATCCACAGTTGCAAATTCAGTTGCAATTGACAAAAAAACTTAGTTGCAACTCCACTAGCAAAAATAAAGAAAAGCCTAGTTACAAGTCCAGCTGCAAATCACGGTAAGCACATGCTACGATACAAAAAATGATATTTCAATTCTTAGTTGCAAGTCTAGTTGCAACTGAAAAGTATCTTAGCTGCAACTCAACTTACAATTTTTTTAAAAAAATCCAGTTTAAATTATAGTTGAAACTCATAGAAAGAACGAACTATGATGCGAAAAAATGATATCTCGATAATCAGTTGCAGGTTCAGATGTAACTTATAATAAAAAAAAATTCTAATTATAACTTATAGCGTGTTGGGACAAAACTTATACCACGGCAGAACAACTCTGATGTACACCTAAACAAAACGGTAGCTTCCGGTGAAAAAAAAAAGACTTGACATGAACAAAAATGATTTTATGTCATGAACTAAAAATAACATCACAAAAAATAAAAATATATATTTTGGTAGAACAAATTTATGGAACTAATTTATCCAAAAAAAAGAAGAAAATTTTCTATATAAAGAACACATTATTACTCATCCGGAAATGGAAATGTACATTACACAGAACATAAAGTAAAAAAAGGTACTTAAAATAAAAAAGTAAATAAAAAGGAAAATAAAAAGAAAATGTGAAAATATATGAAAGAAAAAACAAATAAAAACCTAACTTATATTCTAGTATAGACGAGAACCAACACGAGTACAAGATTCAAAAAGAAATTACTAACACGTATACCTATCAAGGAGAATGGGACAATGATCGAATCTGCCTCATGTACGGAACTGGAATGAAACTAGGTCAGCTCACTCACGCGCAGGTGTGAACAGAAAAAGATAACGATGCCAAATAACACCAACACTAGTCAGAACCAGAGCGAAGGGCAAAATCCAACGGACCAGAAGTTGACTGTGTCCTAAGCTACGTCACAGCTAGCTGCGTTTTAGCAAATCTCATATTTTATATGTTTAATCTGTACGCAATCAAAACTGAATTTCATGAAATCCTTATAATTTATCTATTTTTGTATCGTGCAATAATCTACCAGAAGAAACACACTAAGGCCAATCTATGACCAATCCAAAGAAGAACAACATCCTTGTCTGCTAAATGCATCGATAGCGTTAATTCTTATGGAGCCCATCGACTTGATATATATAGTTTATATTCTCCGTTGTTTTCTTATCCTGACGTTTTCATTAGAAATGGGATAAAAGCCCACCTAGTACTAAATCCACGATAGGGCAGATGGAATGCTATACTAGGTTTTCCAATTATAACACAACCTTGTTCATGAAAATAATACGGACATATACAACTATGAAGGAAACCTTCCTACAAACTAGATATTCATTCAGCATACACATAGGAAGCAGGGTCTCAACGTGTCAGTTATTTAGTACTACCTCCGTTCTATAATACAAGCCTTGTATTAGCAACCTATTTTAGTTGTCTAAAACAGCCTTATATTATGAAACAGAGGGAGTATTATGTTATTTCCAACACATCTCATCATCTTGTCAAACCTTTCATGTCACCTGATTCTATTGCTGCAGGAAGAAAAATAATCAATGTCCACAGCTAATGCACTGCTATATTTTCCACTCTTCTCTATATTACAAATTAACTCCAGAGCACACGTATATCTACCTAAGAAGCAATGGAAATCAACAAACCAACAGATTGACGGGTGAAAAAAAAAACTAAACCACACAAACGTGCTTATCATGGACTGTTTGCAGCAGTTATGCAACAACAACGGCCTCTATTTACATACGTTTCATTTTTCCAATCACAGCAACAATGAATTGCTCGCTCCAGTCTCAATCTCTCATCTCACTTTCGTTCTCTGCCATCATTGAAATTGCTCGCTCAAGTCTGAAGCTCTCAATCTTCTTTTCGTTCTCTCCCATCAATCGATTAAGAGTTGTTGGACTGATGGAGAGTGGACATATAGAACCGCATGCCTGCCTGGCCACCGGAAAACTGCACATTACCAAGGTCGCCTCCTCCAACGAATGGCCTCCTGCAATGTCTTTTGACATGGTGGTGCCAGCCTGCCGGCATAAGCTGTTGGAGCAAGGCAAAGTCAGAAACGCGCGCGATGTCGAACAGTGCTGGCGCAAACATCGTGCAACACGTCGCTTAGCCACTGCCCGAGCCCTCTTGCAGCCACCAAGGATGCCACCACAACGACAAATCAAATCAAGAAAGTGCAGCTCGAGGCGCCAAGAACAGCTGGGTTTTCTCCGGTCTCTCCTCGCTTCTCTCCTACTCTGGCCACCTCGAATCAGAGAAGGGAATCAGAAACGGGTTACCCCTGCTCGGACGAACTTCCCCGCGTCCTTCCCTGGCGCCATCAGAAGGCAGTGGTACTGCCGCAGCCGCCGCAGGATTCGAACAACCCTGGGACGCGCTGGAATACGCAGCCGCCGCTGCCGCGGACTTCGAACCGCCTTGCGCCATGCCCGCGTCCACACCCGCAGCAGTCGCCGGTCGGTGTAGAAAGATGGGGCGCACGGGGATCACAAGTTCAGAAGGTCGCCGCCACAAGGGGGTCTCTGGCGTTGGTTCTATTCTATAGAACGGCGCCGACGGCAGGAGGTCAGGGTGACGATGACGGCAGCAGCTCGAGCAGGAGGAACGGCGGGCAGGGATGCAGGGGATCGAGTCCAACCTGATATTCTGCCCCACCTTACGGCGCGCTGCCGGCTCCACGCCATCCTGCCACTCCGTCTCATCACGAGGAGGAATGGGATCGAGGAAGAAGGGATACGATTCGGGAAATAGGAACATGTGAAGCGGGGATGGGGATTCGGTCGAGGGATGGCATGGAGCTCGGGACAAGGAGGTTTGGGGCCTCCTCGGTCCTGTTTCACCGGCCGGTTGACGTGGAGGTTTCCGGTGGATGGAGATCAAGGGGACGAGGGTTCGAAAAACACTTTTCTACCGGGGTCGGCATCTAAAGAAGTAGAATCCACCGCTCAATAATTCGAGATTCGTGTTGCCGTTTAATTCATCCGTCGCTCCGTTTTCTGCCATTAGCTATACGGGTCCACCATAAAGCTGACACGCTCTCTCTCTCCTAGATAGACACGCTTTCTTCTCGTGGCCTCTCTTCTCTCTCTCAAAAAGCTGACAGGGGATCGAGGACTATGGTTGCCGCCAGCGCGCGAGCTCCAGTCGTCGAGGGCTCTCGAGGTGTTGCCGCCGCAGGCGCGAGTTCCGGCCACCGCGATGGCGTAGGTGCTGCGTAGGCAAAGATGCGGTCGGCGCGGGCGGCCAGCTAGCAGCGGTCAGCGCGAGCTGCGGCGCGGGACGACGCGGTGGCAGACAGCGTTGTGCCGGAGCTGCCGGTCGTTCGGACGGCGCTGGTGGATCGTACGGAGGCGGGCGGCCGGCGCGGCTGGCGGGAGCTCGCGTGAAGCTTCTCTCCGCTCCTAGCGCTTTGCCCGCAGATTCATACAGAGGATTCGATCGGCTAGCTAGACAGTGACGTTCTGATCCTGTGCCATCTCTTCTTCCTGCTTTCCCTTTTTTCTTTATGATTTTCTTAAAACTTTTGCTAGAATCCAGTACATGTGAATTAGATCTAAAATTTGGAAATATTTTTTAAGTTTTTTAAATTTGTTCTAATTTTTTTTGAACTGTAAGTGAAACTGGATAGGTCTGTGGTATGGATGTGACGCCGACGCGCGAGCTCACGGACCAGCGTGAGAGGAGTCTTGGACCACGACGCCAGCGCGTGCTCTCGTCAAAAAGGGTGCCAGACAATCCAACTAGCCTTGTTCCCAACGCGCTAGACTATCCGATCCAATTTTTTCGAAACTGTCTAGTCATTTATTTCGCCATCTCCAGCCTACACCCCGCCTACAACCTCTGCCAGCACACACCTATGAGGCATTGCCGAGGCTCGTGTCGTCCAACGCCGCAAGCATGTTTCAGAACAATTGAAACCACCATCCAAAAACAAACGAAATCATAGAATCATGTTTCAATAAATTGAACTTGCACTAGTGACGAGGGTTTAACTCATCAATGCCCATTGTTATGGACTTGGGTTTTGGAGAAGGAGGGAGCGTTGGAGACAACTATCGTCTAGCAAACAAGCACACAGAGAACAAATGATTTACCCAGGTTCAGGCCTCGTAGAGGTCCCTACTCCTGCTTGTCTGTTCGTAGAATTATTGAGGGAGTCGAAAGTTACAACGGTGCGCAGATGCAATCTGGCGAGGGTTTGTGGAAGCTAGGGTTGCGTGTGTCCTCCTCGCCGTCCCCTCCTAGCCCTTATATAGATAGGCTAGGTCTCGGGTAGCAGGTCGAGTCGGTTACAAGTTAGGGTTTTCCCCTTTCAAACTTTCTATCTTCAGCTCTCTCTTGATCTCCAAGCAATCGAGAGTCCGCAGGTTACTCGAGTCCTTCTATCTGAGCCTTGGCGACACCGTGGGCCTATACGTATTTAGACCGTATATACCAAGTTCGAGTACCTGTAGGGTATACCCATGTCAGTAGCCCCCGAGTGTCCAGTGGAATCGCAGATTCGACTGGAGACTTTTTTGAAGTCTTCGAGTGCCTGAATGAGCACATTTTCGACTGCCTTTATTTATGTCATAGGGATTGTTGATATACGTGCCTGATATCACCGAACTATCGGTATCAGTTAACCACCTTATGGTGAAACAACGCAATCTACTCAAATTCGAGTCCTCGGACTCGAACCCGGAAAAGTGCTGGTGTAATTCGACTCAGGCCCTGGAGGTCTTACAGGAGTCGAATTCCAGTTATATGGGTGTGAGCACTTGACGCGTCCGTGAAGGCATGTTCACCGTGCCTATAGGCACGGATATGTTTCTGGTAGTGCGCAGTTAAATGCGTTGCCAGGCCTTATTCAGGTCTTACCTTCACGCCGTAGACGCTGCATCCGAAATTTATCATCGCGGAGACGATTCGGGCGTCTCAGGAGACGTAGTCTCTTTGTAGAGAAAATTTGTGAGGCGGTGTCGCCAAAGGTTGCGAGTGCAGATGTCATCAATACACAGTTTTTGCGCAAATAATCATAGGGTGCGCGACCAGCGCTCCCTATGGGAGTAGCCCCCGAGTGCCTAGTTGAGTCGAAGACTCAGGCAGGGACTAAAAACTTTTGCGACTGCTGTCGTCTTTTTGCTTACTTGTTTCAGTCGATGACTTAGGCAAGGACCAAAGAACTTTTGCGACTGCTGTCGTCTTTTGCCTGCTTGTTTCAGTCGAATTTGTTTCCGGCGCTCCCTATGGGAGTAACCCATGTCCATAATCGGACTGTGTTTCGAGTGGTTGGGTTTGCTTTTGTGATTGTCCATGTTCCTGCAACAAGAAAAAGAAGAGTCGTAGGGTGCGCGGCCAGCGCTCCCTATGGGAGTAGCCCCCGAGTGCTTGGTGGAGTCGAAGACTCCAGCAAGGACTAAAAATAGTCGAAGTTTTCCACTGCGTAGCCTTGGTGACATCAGTGCTGACGCTTTGTATGACCTTAGTTGCCCGCGTGAGCGAGTTTGACGGGACGTGACGAGCGGTGGGTCCTACTTTCTGACTTTGATTTGACTGGGCGTGCGTAATCTTATTTTTAACTGCGCCTCCTCGATTTCCGCGCGTAATTGTAGAAGTGGGGGGACGGTTCGCGCTTCCTCTTCTCCACGTGTCCAACGCGATGCATGCCACGCGTCTGATAGGGTTTTTGTCAGCCGTTGGATTACATCTCCCAGGGGTTATGTAGCGGTGCTGCGGCGGTAATTTCCCATCTGCGCTCTTTCTTCCTTGCTGCCATCGCCATTGCTACTGCTTTTCTGCTTTCCCCTGTGCCCATCTTCTCCACGACGCTGGACCAGCTCCGTTCGTTTTCTAGCTACTTCCTTCGCTCACATCGCCGTCGCGCAATGGGGAAGAAGAAGGGAGGCACTGTCGCTGATTCCGTGGCCACCGTCGCTGCGGCGAAGAAGAAAAGTGGCTCCGCTGCTGCGGGCACCAGCACCGCCGCCGGCGGGAAGAAGAAAATCGCGGGCACCCGCGTGACAAATGGTGCATGGCGTCCTTCCATCATCAAGGCGTCGGATCTCCGTCTTCTTCGCCAAGATGGAGTAATCTCCGTAGCAGTCGCCGATGCACGCGTCCCCAGCGGTGAGACCATTCCTGCTCCTCCCGCTGGTTTTCAAGTGATGTTTCTTGCATTCATCATTCGCGGTCTTTCCTTGCCTCTTCACCCCTTTCTTAGGGGTCTTCTTTGTTTCTATGGGCTCCAGCTCCATCAGCTGTCCCCAAATTCGCTCCTCCACATCACTTGTTTCATCACTCTCTGCGAGTGCTGGCTCGGAATCGAGCCACACTTTGGTCTTTTCAAGCGCTTCTTTGAATTGAAGCGTCAGTACGCATCTGGCTCTTTAGTTTATGACGTAGGTGGTTGCGGAATCCACGTCGACCCATCCGCCACCTACTTCGACATCAAGCTTACCAAGTCCGTCCAGGGATGGAGGGACAAATGATTCTATGTTCGTGACCAGAAGGCCAAGGACGAGCACTTTGGACTAACGCCTTTCGATCCCGCGACTCCCTGCAAGAAGATGCGTTCTTGGAAGAACGTGATCATGCCTTCCGAACTCGCGGAGACAGACGTGCTATATCAACGCGTCTGTGACCTCGAGAGTCGCATAGGCGCAGAAGAGGGAGGCTGCGCCCTTGTCAGGACTTGGCTGCGTCGTCGCGTCCAGCCTCTCCAGGCCAGGGTCCATCCCATGTTTCAATGGGGTGGCGCTGATGATGCCACTCGCGTGTCTGCTGATGGCATGTCCGCGAGTGAGGTAGATAAGAGGGTGCGACTGGTCACGAAGTACACCCTCAAGGATGTGCTTCCGAACGAGCCAGTCGTTCCTCCTTTTGATGCTTCGAATCCTCCTCCCGAGGTACAGTTGTGCTACGCAGTAGCTTATTTTCGCGATTGCGTTTTCTGTTGCTTACCTACTATGTTTGCTGATCTTTACTGTTTGTATGCAGGAGTGGGCGGTGTCGCCTTGTATGCCTCCCCTCCCTGAGGGGATTATTCCTCGTGAAGCTTTGGAAGAGGACGAGTCTGAGTCGAATGTCCCTTCTGATGTTGAAGAGGAAGCCCCCGAGTCCGAGAGCCCGGATACTCGCAAGCGTTCGCGTAGCGGGGACTCCGACGCGTCGACTCCTTCAACTCCAGGAGGCGCGGCTATTGGCGCGGAGTCGCCAATTCCAACTGTTCCTGTGAGGGCTGTGGCACCATCTTCTCGCAAGAAGATGCGATTGCCCAAGGAGTCTTTGTCAGAATCGGCGACTGCCACGTTTGATCTTGACAACTTTAACTGGTAAGTTTGCTGGGTTATTCATTCTTTTCTGTTTTCTTCTTGTTGGTTTTTGCTCTGGAGTTTGCCCTTTTCTCAATGTGGACTTTGTCTTGTAGTCAAGAGGCGTCGTCATCTTCTGGCGACGTCGAGTTTTTGAAGGAATTGGGAGTCGCGACTTCAAGGGCCAAGGTAGAGGTCGAGCGTGCTCCTTCTCCTCCGGCGACGGCCCACTCCAGGCACAATTCTTCGAGCTCTCCTCACGTGGGGGAGCATCGAGTAGTTGCTCAGATGACGGTTCAGCAAACTTCTTCGGAGTCGCTGGAGGACCATGTAAGTATATCTTTCCTTCTTTTTTAATGTGGTAGTCAACGCCTTCTGCTGCCCTCTGCTGACGCCTTGTTTTGTGCGACAGCTCCTTGCAAAGGAAGCCGCGTAGGTGGCAGAGCAGGTGATGGCGATGGGTCGCCAGCATGCGATGCTGGAGACGCGCCACCACGTGGTCGAGAGTGAGTGCTCTATACTTATTCTTTTTGTCTTCTCTCTGTTTTGGTATAATCGACTGACAGCCAATTATTGATTGCCATGTAGCTGAGCATAACGCTTTACTGCGCGATGTCGCCAAGTTGGAGAAGACACTAGCCGCAGTTGTGAAGGGGCACGACGAGGCAATCGCGGCTCGTGATGATGCCCGGAAGCGCGAAGAGGATCTGCGCGCCTCCTTTGCGGCCAGGGAGAAGTTGTTCGAGGAGCAACTGTTCTCAGTCGCCAAGGCCCTCTCAGGTACCTTTACTGGTAGATATTTTTTTGATGTTATTCTCTGCATCTGGAGTGCCGGTGGCACTAGAAGTTTGATCCATGTGTGTATTTTGGTGTAGATGCTGGCGACTTGAGTTTTGATCCACAAGTCCTTTGCTGCGATGACGCTCTGGCGGACGCGGTGTCTGCGGCCGAGGATCGTAGCGCCGCTGTCCAAAATACGTTGTCCAAGGCCAAGGCCACCCTGAGTCGCCTCCAGGAGGAGTTGATGCCGAAGGCGGAGCTGGTCGACAATGTGGAAGAGCTGGTGGAGTCGCTCGCTGGGGGTGTGCCTACCACGTACAAGAACTCCCTCCGTGCAGCTGGCGCGACCATGTCACTTGCCATGGTGCAAGCCCACGGAGTCGAAGTAGATCCTTCTGCGGTGTCGAAGACGATGCCTGTTGGCGCAGATGGTCAGCAGGTAGTATTCGCTCCCTTTGCGACTGCCTGTGCCAAATATGGCCATTCCTTGATAAATACTGTTGCCAAGTATTCGGAGGAGCTCAATTGTGCGAAGAAGGCGGCGAAAGCTTCGGTCTCAGGGGCCGGCGGAAAGTCAGTGGCATCTGATACTACCACGGAATTGATGAAGCCCCCGAGGTCATCGAAGTCGAAGAAGCCAGCTGCTTCGTAGTTAGTTTCTTGTAATAGTTGATGAATTTCCCTTTTGACTAGAGAACATGCCTGTTGGCGAGTGTGTTTTGTGAATACTTTATGCTGATCCTGAATGCATCTGTTACTTTTGACTTTTGAGTTGGTCGCCTATTTGCCTCTGGCTTGATTTTTGGTAGGGTACATCAAGTGGTCCTGTGGGGGGAACCCCGGACTCGCCATCTCTTGAGGATACAGTGGCACCACCACGCTCCAGGGTAGAGGAGCTGTCCTTGCTTTCGCGACTTCGTGATCGCGTTAAGCAACTGGAGCGTGAGTTGCCCGTGATCCGCGGTAGCGCGGACGTGTGGAAGTCAAAGGCTGAAAAAGCCGCCGCCCGCGAGCAATATCTGCTTGGCGAGGTGACGCAGCTGGGTGACTAGTTTAAGTGTTAGTTTGCTCATCCTCGTCTTTTTCTTTGTAGTTAATCGCAATGGTACGTTTGTACTCATGTTGTTGATGCTGCTTCATGTAGTTGTTAGCGCACGCCATCTGCAGGAGGAGAGGGATAGGATTGCCATCCGCCTTCATGATCTCACCCAGGAGCAACTTCAGGAGAGTAGATACTTCTGGGTAGATCATGATCGTGCGACTGCGTTGGCGACCCTGCAGGATCGCGCCTCGCGAGTGCTGCTCTTTCTGAAGAAGTCGTAGTCGTGTTTGAAGAACATCTATCGGGCGATGTTCCCGCTGGATGATACTCCATCAAGCCTGCTGGCTCTCCTGACCAAATTTCAAGATATGTCCGCGGTTCGCGAGTGCGTGAGGCAGCAGTTGGTGGCTGGTGCCAAGGCTGCCCTCTCCATGGTGCGTTTGCACAGGCCTGACGTGGATGTCACCGCCATTGCCTCTGGGCCACCGGTGCCACCAGCAGGATCTTCCTGGAATATGGTGTCGCACTATCAGGCAGTGGACCGTCCAGCCGAGGAGGTCGTCGACTTCTTCGAGGAACAGACTAATGTTCTTCTGTTACAAGGGTAGCCAAATATGTATCCTGCACATAAGTGTACTAGTGTTGTAAAGCTCGTACATATTTATAGATAATTTACTGTTGAATGTGTACAAATAGCTTTAAGCGTGGGGTGCGTTGCAATTATGCGAGTCCTTTTCGTTAGCCTGACTATCTTTGTATCGTTCCCTTGTCAACCTGTCAGGTGCGTTGCAGCTGGGTTGAGTTTGTGTTAAGGGGTTCGATTGATATGCCAGCTACTCAGGATGTCGCATTATTGTTCGAAGAACATACGTGTATAGGGTGGCGTAGCCCCCGAGTATGAAAATTGACAAAGTAAAGGAGGGCACAGAGTTTCGGGGCACTTAGCTTTTATTTATTCGAAGAATAGTACGAGGTACAATGTGCGGCTAAGTAGCCTTGGCTGAATAGCCTTATTTGCGATGCAAAAGTAAAGAAAAAACGACTAAGGGTAGAAGCGTCGCAGTTGTGCGACGTTCCAAGGGTTGGAGTGTGCGACTCCTGTCTCTAAATCTTGAAGGCGATAGGCGCCACCTGGGATTACTTCTGTAATCACGTACGGTCCTTCCCAGGGGGATTCGAGCTTGAGATGCCCCTGCTGCTTGAGTCGCAGGACCAGGTCACCTTCGACGAAGGATCTGGGGCGAAGCCTTCTACTGTGGTAATTGCGCAGGTTCTACTGGTAGATCGTGGATCTTGCTGCGGCGATTTCTCTTGCCTCATCGAGGAGATCGACGGAGTCTTCGAGTGCAAGAGATGACTCTTGTTCGCTATAAGCGACTACACGCGGCGCCTTGTATCGCACTTCGGCGGGTAGTACTGCTTTTGCTCCGTGCACCATAAAGAATGGTGTGTAGCCCGTGGCGCTGTTTGGAGTTGTTCGTAGGCTCCAGAGTACGGATTGGAGCTCATATGGCCAGCAACCCGCGGCTTGCTCGAGTGGTCGAAGGAGTCGCTTCTTGATGCCACTACAGACGAGCCCGTTTGCTTTTTCCACCTGACCGTTGGTCTGTGGATGCGCGACTGAGGCATAACTGATGTTGATCCCCAGGTTTCCGCAAAATTCTTGGAACTCCTTGGATGTGAAGTTCGTCCCGTTGTCAGTGATGATGCTGTGCGGCACGCCGAAGCGGTAGACAATGGATTCGAAGAACTTGACCGCGCTGTGTCCTGATTTCTTGGTCACTGGCATGGCCTCGATCCATTTGGTAAACTTGTTGACTGCGACCAAGAGGTAGACGTAGCCTCCTTGCGAGGACCTTGGGAGCTTGCCCACCATGTCAAGCCCCCATTGTGCGAACGGCCAGGCCAATGGAATGGGCCGTAGTTCTGCGCCTAGTGCGTGTGGCTTGTCTGTGAATCGCTGACAAGCGTTGCACTTTTGGACTATATCCTTGGCGTCGTGCATGGCCGTGGGCCAGTAAAATCCAGCTCGTAGAGCTTTGGCAATGAGGGCACGACTGCCGGCGTGGTGCCCGCAGGTCCCTTCATGGATGTCAAGGAGGACTGCTCTTCCATCGGCTAGGGAGACGCATCCTTGTAACACGCCTGTGATGCTGCGTTTATACAGTTCGCCGTTGATAACGGCGAATGCCTTGGAGCGTCGTGCGATGTGTCGTGCGTCTGTCGGGTCGTCCGGTAGGCGCTTGCTGAGGAGGTACGTAATGTACGGCTGCGTCCATGATTGTTCGATCATCATGACGCTCATTGGTCCCTCGAGTCCTGTGTCGAGCTCCAAGTCTTCGAGTGTCATTGGCTCATTGGGTGGCGTAGCCCCCGAGTCCGTTGCTGCACTTGTTTTCTTCTCTGCGGCATTTGGCTTGATGGAGCGTTCGCATATGCGCTCGAGAAATACCCCAGGTGGTATGGGTGCGCAGGTGGAGCCTATGTTGGTGAGTGCGTTCGCCTCCTCATTGCTTTCGCAGCCTATGTGTCGCAACTCGCAACCATCGAAGTCTCCTTCAAGTGTGTCGTAGAGGTCGCGGTATGCGATCATGTTGTCGTTCAGTGCGTCGCACTCGTGCATTGTTTGGTTGACGACCAGCTTGGAGTCGCCATATATGATTAGCCTCTTTGCGCCGCAGGCTTTTGCCATCCTCATCCCGTGCAATAGGGCCTCGTATTCAGCCTCGTTGTTTGAGGCTGTGAACTGCATTCGCAGGATATATTTCAGCTTGTCCTCTTGAGGTGATGTCAGTATGACACCTGCTCCTGCTCCATCTTTCCTCTTGGACCCATTGAAGTGCATTGTCCAGAGGTAGGACATATCTGGCTTGTCCGGGAGTTGGTTTTCCATCCAATGCACGAGGAAGTCAGGGAGAACTTGCGACTTGATTGCGTCGCGCTTTTCGTATGTGATGTCTCGTGGAGACAGTTTGATTCCCCAAAGCGCGACTCGCCCCGTGGCGTCGGGGTTATTGAGGATATGTCCCAATGGGGCGTCGTTGACTACCACGATTGGGTGTTCCTGGAAGTAATGGCGCAGTCGTCGGGCGGTCATAAAGACGCTGTACGCCAGCTTCTGGTAGTGCGGGTACCGCTGTTTTGTTGGCGTGAGGACCTCGCTGAGGTAGTATACCGGGCGTTGTACGCCGTGGACCTTGTTTTCCTCGGCCCTCTCGACGACGAGCACTGTGCTAACCACTTGGTTGGTAGCGGAGATGTACAACAGCAGTGGTTCCCTTTCTCGTGGAGTCACCAATACTGGCGAGGTGGATAGCAGGCGCTTGAGGTCTTCGAATGCTTCTTGCGCTTCATTGGTCCACTCGAATTTGTCAGCTTTGCGGAGGAGCTGATAGAAGGGCAACGCCTTTTCTCCCATTCGACTGATAAATCGACTGAGGGCCGTGATTCGTCCGGCTAGTTGCTGGATGCCTCTTATGTTCTTAGGCTTCTCCATGGCCAGTATGGCCTTTATCTTTTTCGGGTTTGCCTCAATCCCCCTCGCGGAGATGAACCCGAGCAGCTGCCTAGATGGTACGCCAAAGGCGCATTTGTCCGGATTGAGCTTTATCCGGTAGCGATCGAGGTTGGCGAAGGTTTCGCGCAAGTCGTCGATTAGCGATGCTTCTTCCTTGGTTTTGATTACTATGTCGTCGACATAGACTTGGATGTTGCGACCTAGTTGCTCCTTGAGGCAAGCCTGCATGCACCGCTGGTATGTGGCTCCCGCGTTTTTTAGCCCGAAGGGCATTGTGTTGTAGCAGAACACACCTAAGGGCGTTGTAAACACGGTCTTCTCCTGGTCTTCCTCCTTCAGTCGAATTTGGTTATAACCTGAGTAGGCGTCGAGGAAGCAAAGGCACTCGCATCCAGCGGTGGAGTCGATAATTTGATCGATCCGTGGTAGCGGGAAGTGATCTTTTGGGCAGTGCTTGTTTAAAGAAGTGAAGTCCACGCACATCCGTAGGATATCCGTGTCCTTTTTTGGTACCAGCACCGTATTGGCGAGCCAAGTGCTTTCCTTGATCTTGCGTATGAATTTGGCCTCGAGGAGTCTGTTGATATCCATTCCGACTGCCTGTGCTCATGGCTCAGACAGTCGCCTGATTGTTTGCTTGACCGGCCTTGTGTCGGGGTTGGCGCTGAGTGCGTGCTCGGCGAATTCCCTAGGAACTCCTGGCATGTCCGCAGGACACCAGGCGAAAATTTCCCAGTGCTCATGGAGGAATTCGACGAGCGCGAGTTCCTATGCGGGACTCAAGTTGTTGGCCATGAGGGCCATTTTAGCGGGATCTGATGGATGGACCTGCACCTTCTTTGTGTGCACAGATGAGTCGAAGGAGAGGTCAGGTGAGCTTGGCCTACTCAGGGGGGCAGACTGTTGTCTGTCGTTTCCTTCAATCGCGCGATCTCCTCCTGCATGCCGAAGGACTGGGAGATTCTATTGAATTCCCTGTCGCAACTGTCAGATCGCTCGAAGCTCCCGTTGATCGTAATGACGCCGTTGGGACCTGGCATTTTCATCTGCAGGTAGGCGTAGTAGGGTACCGCCATGAACCTAGCGAACGCTACGCGTCCGAGGATGCAGTGGTATTGTGAGGGCCAGTCGACAACCTCAAAGTCGATGCGTTCGTGCCGGAAGTTCCTTGGCGTGCCGAATATGACGTCGAGGTTGATTTTTCCCAGGGGGTATACGCCTTTCCCTGGGACAATGTCGTGGAACATTGTGTCTGATGCCTCCAAGCAGGTTAGAGGGATCCTCATTGCTCGCAAGGTACTCGCGAATATGAGGTTGATGCCGCTTACGCCATCCATGAAGACGCGACTCATGTCGAAGCCTCCAATTTGCGCCTCGAGTACGAGGGGGCAATGACCTGGGTGAGGTACTTGAGGCGGGTGGTCGCGCTTGTCAAAGGTAATGCACGACTCACTGCCACTGAGGTACTCAGTGGTGGATGGTGGCGTGTGCGTGGCCAAGTTGACTTGGCGAGTGATGGCCTTCTGCACCCTATTGGAGGGGCGCCCCTTTTGGATCATCATGGTACCCATGGCCCGTGGGTATGGTTCGCCTCCGTGGTGCTGGTCCGGTGCAGCTCCGTTCGGGGGTGGCCCAGGTGGTGTTGGTGGTGCGCCATGTTCCACGGCGCCTGGAGCGGCTCCATAGCCTCTTTCGACCGCATTGGGGTTCATCCGAACCAATCCCTCATGTAGCTTGAGGAACTCACGACAGTCCTTGAGGAGGTGGCTGGATTTTCTCTTGACATCATGCTTGTCGATGTAGAAGTGTACCGTGCATGGCCCGGACAGTTTGTCCTCGATGGAGGTCGCGGGTGCTTCATCCCACAGACGGCGCCAATTGACGAGGGTTTAACTCATCAATGCCCATTGTTATGGACTTGGGTTTTGGAGAAGGAGGGAGCGCTGGAGACATCTATCGGCTAGCAAATAAGCACACAGGGGACAAAGGATTTACCCAGGTTCAAGCCTCGTAGAGGTCCCTACTCCTGCTTGTCTGCTCGTGGAACATTGAGGGAGTCGAAAGTTACAACGGTGCACAGATGCAATCTGGCGAGGGTTTGTGGAAGCTAGGGTTGCGTGTGTCCTCCTCGCCGCCTCCTCCTAGCCCTTATATAGATAGGCTAGGTCTCGGGTAGCAGGTCGAGTCGGTTACAAGTTAGGGTTTTCCCCTTTCAAACTTTCTATCTTCAGCTCTCTCTTGATCTCCAAGCAATCGAGAGTCCGCAGGTTACTCGAGTCCTTCTATCTGAGCCTTGGCGACACCGTGGGCCTATACGTATTTGGACCGTATATACCAAGTTCGAGTACCTGCAGGGTATACCCATGTCAACTAGCATATTTGAAACAATTAAAACCACCACCCAAAAACAAACGAAACCATAGAACCATGTTTCAATAAATTGAACTCGCACAAGCATATTTGAAATAATTAAAACCACAAGAAGATATTTGAAATAATTGAAACCACACAAGCATGTCCAAAACAACTGAAACCATAAAAAGATGTTTGAAACATTTGAAACCACCCCAAACATTTGAAACCACTAATTGAATTATTTGAAATCACTAATACATGTTTAAAACAATTGAAACCACCACATAAGAAGAACCGAAATCACAAGACCAACTTTGATTTAATTGAAACCACAAAACCATATTTGAAACAATTAAAACCACCACTCCAAACATTTGAAACCACACAAATATATTTGAAGTATTTGAAACCACTAATACTAGTTTGAAACAATTGAAACCACCACATAAGAAGAACCGTAACCATAAAACCTAGTTTCATTTAATTGAAACCTCAACACTATGTTTGAAACAATTGAAACCACCCCTCCAAACATTTGAAACCACTAAAACATGTTTGAAACATTTCAAACCACTAATACATGATTCAAACAATTGAAACCACCACAAAACAAGAATTAGAACTAGAAGACCAAGTTTCATTTAATTGAAACTACCAAACCATGTTTGAAACAATTGAAACCACCACCTTGAACTTTTGAAACCACTAAAACATGTTTCAAACATTTGAAACCACTAATACATGTTTCAACAATTAAGACCACCAATCAGAACAACAAGACAAAGTTTTATTTAATTGAAACCACAAAACCATGTTTGAAACAATTGAAACCACCACTTCAAACATTTGAAACCACTAAAACATGTTTCAAAAATTTGAAACCACTAATACATGTTTGAAACAATTGGTACCACCACATAAGAAGAATCAGAACCACAAGACTAAGTTCCATTTAACTGAAACCACAAAACCATGTTTGAATAATTGAAACCACCACTCCAAACATTTGAAACCACAAAACTATGTTTGAAAAAATTAAAACCACCACTCGAAACATTTGAAATCACAAAAACATGTTTGAAATATTTGAAACCACTAATACATGTTTGAAACAATTGAAACCACCACATATGAAGAATCGGAACCACAAGACCAACTTTGATTTAATTGAAACCACAGAACCATCTTTGAAACAATTGAAACCACCACTACAAACATTTGAAACCACTAAAACATGTTTGAAATATTTCAAACCACTAATACAAGTTTGAAATAATTGAAATGACCATATAACAAGAAACGGAACCCGAAGACCAAGTTTCATTTAATTGAAACCACCGAACCAGGTTTGAAACAATTGAAACCACCACCTTGAACTTTTGAAACCACTAAAACATGTTTCAAACATTTGAAACCGCTAATACATGTTTCAAACAATTGAAACCATCACATTGAAAAAACCGGAATCAGAAGACCAAGTTTCATATAATTGAAACCACAAAACCATGTTTGAAACAATTAAAACCACCACTTTCAAACATTTGAACCACTAAAACATGTTTCAAACATTTGAAACCACTAATACATGTTTGAAACAATTGGTACCACCACATAAGAAGAACCGGAACCACAAGACCAAGTTCCGTTTAATTGAAACCACAAAATCATGTTTGAAACAAATTGAAACCATCACTCCAAATATTTGAAACCACAAAAACATGTTTAAAACATTTGAAACCACTAATACATGTTTGAAACAATTGAAACCACAACATATGAAGAACCGGAACCACAAGACCAACTTCGATTTAATTTAAACCGCAGAACCATCTTTGAAACAATTGAAACCACCAATCCAAACATTTGAAACCACTAAAACAATTTTGAAACATTTAAAACCACAAATACATGTTTGAAAAAATTGAAACCACCACATAAGAAAAACCGGAACCACAAGACTGATGACTGCAAGTGCACAGATCGTTTGTAGCTAGTTTCAAAATAAAGATATCGATCCCACAGGGAGCAGTAGGCGAAAGACTAAAATGCTTTTAATTATAACTAAATGGAGTACTTAAGAAATAACTTTAAGATGCAAGATAAGTAGAGTTGTTTTGGGGTTTTTGGTTGAACAAGGTAATTTAAAGTAAAGCAAAACTTAATGCAGAAAGTATGAATCGTGTGTGTAATAGAACTATGGAACTACAATTAAAAATGCATTCTTAGGAAGTAGCGGATACACCACTAGCAATTTAGACTAAGTAATCGAGAGTATTATAACGAATATTCACATAGTGTGTATGTATGTGGGAGGAGCTCCATATATGGACGATTTGCCAGCAACCGCTGCACACATCGTCCTCATAACCACAACATACAGTAACCGACAACCATCGTATTATCGCGCTATTAAGGGATTTCTCCCATGGCATGGACATGGCTTGATGAGTTCTCCTTGGTTCCCCAAGTTAGTACGTAAGGAATAACAACATATTTATAGTCACAGTAAGCGATATCATCCCTCCGTCTACTAACAAGTAATCCCCTCCATCGAGTCCCCATAAGAGGCAAATATTAAGAAGGTGCACTTCTCCTTAATATCAAGATGAAGATAATTAACACATACACATAATGATGTATAACATAATAATCTCTATCTCATCTCAGTCATATTCTAGGGTTTCTCCATCTCCCCAAGAACTAAGGATCTACTCAGACATGGAGGTAATCAACATCATGGCAATAGTAATAGGAACGATCATAGATGAATAGTACTTGTATAAATCCACAACGAGTATAGGAATTACAACAAGATCTAGACAAGATGTAGGTGGGATGGATGAGGATGGTGGTGATGCAGTGGTGGTTGATGAAGATCGATGCCTTAGCCTCTTGGATCTGCGCAGGGTGAAGATGAATCCCTGGCGGACGTTCCCCTTCCAGATGCCTTCTAGAGGTGAGGTTTTCGTGATTCCTGGGTGTTCTGTATGTCGTCTCTCTGAACCAATTGCACGGGGTGAAACTATTTGACGAGGCGGAGGCGGCGCCAGCTATATGGCCGGAGCTATATGGGCGGAGAAAATTCTCCCGCCGTATAGTTGGTCGTTACGCTCTCTGTCTCCTTTGTTCTCTTCTGGTTTTCTTCTGGTATTATTAATATTTCCCAAATAAGCGATTTACGTTGTTTTTGACTCCTTTTCTCCATAGTACAACTGCTTCAATAATTGTATCCATTGGATCCATCATCTGTCCTAATCCTAGTGTAAACAGACATAAAATATGCGCGCAAGCGCCATAAAATACCAAAATCTTACATCTATAATGCAAAATAATAATGTAAAATATGATGCAAATATGCACTCATCAACTCCCCCAAGCTTAGACTCTTGCTCGTCCCGAGCAAGTTTTTAGCTTAATGGATGTGATCCTCATATTCATGAAGCTGAGTCGATAAAATAAACGAGGCAGTTGCGGCATGTGTTTATCATGTACGATACAGGGGAATAAGTTCATGAATATTACCTTACTTGAACCATCTGAATAGTATTGGAAGGCTTCCACACCTTAGTTATCAATAGTTCATAAAATATGAATCTCAACATAATGTAAAAGAATCCAGTTCAACCGAATGAGTTAACAAGGTAGTACCAAGTGTTTTAGGATCAACGTATTCACTTGGGATTCAAAATATCAAAAGTGTCTCTTTGTCATACTACAATACAATGGCATATGCCTATTTGCTCTTTGCACATTCGCTCTTTTTCTTCTTTTCTTTTTCTTTTCTTTTGCATATATGCTCACACTTTTGTTCTAAGTGTTGTGCAAAGGAGCTAGCCATATATTCCACTTCATGTAGGATTTCAAAGTTCAATGATCTCAATTATCAAATTCCAATTGTATATGAAGCATTCTTATGACTTGAGATTCTACCATGACTTGCTCTCACTCTATTTAGATAACACTTCATTTTCCTTTATTCAAGGTTTTCTTTTTCAACTTAATTGTATAGATAATTTTTCTTTGTGAATCAAACCGTAATCTTACAGCATATTGACCAAATTATCTTTATGTGTTCCATTAATACCAATGGTGTGGAAGACTCCTATCGCTATCATCAAGTGCAAGTAAAATCATACTCAAGACATTCATATATTGATAAAGCAAACACAAACTCAATATTGCTCCATATATAATAATAAACTCGGAATTTCATAAAAGTGATCGACTATTCCTAAAGGGAATTATAATAATGCAAACTTTATTTCTAGTTTGAACTAATGCAAAAACTATAATGTAGAACTTATAAGAGAGATTACAAGGTCTTTAAATATCTCCCCAAGCTTGGAATCAAGCCAGACGGGATCAATTAACTCCTTGTAGATACCCATTCCTCCTTGATGACCCACAAGTATAGGGGATCGCAACATTCTTTGAGGGAAGTAAAACCCAATTTATTGATTCGATACAAGGGGAGCCAAAGAATATTTATAAGCCTTAACAACTGAGTTGTCAATTCAGCTGCACCTGGAACCAGTCTTGCTCACGGCAGTTTATCAGTAGCAATAGTTTTGTAGTAGTAATATCAAAGTAAGGCAGTAGTAAAAGTAAATACAATAGTAACAATTGTAGTAAAAAGTAGGATTAAAGCGCGGTAGGCATAGGGATGGATAGACGGGCGTTGCATGGACAAGACAATTCATATAGCAATCAAGACATAGGGCATTTGCAGATAAATAAGATAAAGCATCCAAGTACTAAATAATCATAGGCATGTGTTCCATATATAGTCATGCGTGCTCGCAATGAGAACTTGCACAACATCTTTTGTCCTTCCATCCCGTTTGTAGCGGGGCCTCAAGGGAACTACTAGCAATTAAGGTGCTCCTTCTAATAGAGCACCGGAGCAAAGCATTAACACTCCATGAACACACGTAATCATCACATCATAGCCATCCCCTTCGGTTATCTCGATTATTGTCACTTTGGGGCCTTTGGTTCCGGACAATAATATGTGTATACAACTTGCAGGTAAGATCATAAAAAATAATATCCTCATGAATCAATAACATGTTCAGATCTAAAATCATGGCACTCGGGCCCTAGTGACAAGTATTAAGCATAACAAGTTGCAACAAAGTCAAAAAGCACTAATCATAGATACTAGGCACCATGCCCTAACAATCTGATGCCATTACATGAACGGTCTCATCCAATCCCTACCATCCCCATAGCCTACAGCGGGGGATTACTCACTCATGATTGGGGGAATCATGGATGGTTGATGGAGAAGCGATGATGATGATGATGGCGATGATCTCCTCCAATTCCCTGTCCCGGAAAGGTGCCAGAATGGAGTTTCTGGTTCCGAATCACGATATCTGGTGGTGGCGGCATAGCGGAACTCTATCTAGAAAAACGTCGCCCCCCAAGTTTTTAGGTCAAGAGGCATCTTATAGGAAAAGAGGGAGGCCGAGGGGGTGTCCGAGGCGGCCACACCCCTCCTAGGTGCAGCCTGGCTGGCCCGTGCG
Organism: Avena sativa; assembly: GCA_916181665.1. Taxonomy (NCBI): domain Eukaryota; kingdom Viridiplantae; phylum Streptophyta; class Magnoliopsida; order Poales; family Poaceae; genus Avena; species Avena sativa. The sequence continues at coordinate 185,845,606 of OV702287.1, read as the reverse complement.
GCTAGGGGGTGTGGGCCCCTCGTGGTCTGATACGTCCATTTTTGCATCACTATTCTATGTCATAATTCACTATTATTCATTGATATATTTCATATTGAGAGGTGATACTTATGTTATTTCATCTATTTTTGCATGGGTGATGACTTTTGGAGCATGGACCGTTGCAGTCAGGATTCTGATGGAAAAGGTGATGTTTGGAGGCAATATTCGCGAAGATCAGAAAATCCGGGAAAATATATGGAAAATCCTATTTTTTCAGAAGACTAAGGATGCCAGAAGATGGAGTGGAGGTGGGCCACAGGGGGCCCACACCACCCCATGGCGCGGGCAGGCCTAGGCCGCGCCTGGAGGTGGTGTGGCCGCCCTGGCCCACTCCAGCCTCCCCCTCTGGCGTATATCATCCTCCCGAAATCCTAAGACCCGGGGAGCAACCACAGAAAGATTCCGCCGCCTCTGCGGGGCGGAAAACACTGAGAGAGAAAGATGTCTCCGGCAGACAGATTTCTGCCAGGGAAATTCCTTCCCGGAGAGGGGAGATAGTCGCCATCAACACCACCATCAAGCTGGACTTCATCGGGATCATCATCATCATCACCACCATCAGCACCCTCATCACCATCTCCATATTGCTGTAACAATTGCGTTGAATCTTGCATAGTTCATAGGGGAAACTTTCCCGGTGTTGATTACTCTTTGTAGTTGATGCTATTGAGTGAACCATTGAATTATTGTTTATGTTCAGATTGTTATACATCATTATTCCATCTCTGATCATGATCCATATGATGTCTTGTGAGTAGTTCGTTTTGTTCTTGAGGACATGGGAGAAGTCTTGTTGTTAGTAGTGGAGTTGCGTTGAGAAAGATTCAATAGATTGTTATTTAAGTTGTGGTGTACTTCTTCTAGTGGTGTCATGTGAACATCGACTACATGACACTTCACCTATATGGGCCTAGGGGAATGCATTGTGTATTCGGCTACTAATCGTAGGGGTTGCCGGAGTGACAGAAACCTGAACCCCCGTTAGGAAACCATTGCACAAGGGACGTAAGGGTATTAGAGTTTAAAGCTGTGGTTAGGTTTCTACCTTAAATACTTTCTTGTACTTACGGATGTTTGCAAGGGGTTTAATCACAAGTATGTATTAGTCTTGGATGGGGGGTACATAAGCACAGGTTCACCCACACAAAACTTAGCAAGCTAGAGAAGATTAATCGACTATATGAAGCGAAAGCACTTGACAGTCTTCCCATGTGTCCTCGAGAACGTTTGGTCATCTTAAGAAATACAACCGGCTTGTCCTTTGCTGCATAAAGGATTGGGCCACTTGCTGCATTTATTCCTACTATCTTTTATTTACTCGTACTTTGTTTACTTGCTTTATCGAAAACCCCTAAAAATCCGTTTGCTAAGTATTTGCAGAGAACTCCTGATCCATACCACTAGCCAGCACCTTCTGCTCCTAGTTGGGTTCAATACTCTTACTTATCGAAAATACTGCGATACACCCCCTATACTTGTGGGTCATCAAGACTATTTTTTGGCGTCGTTGCCGGGGAGTGAAGCGCTATTGGAGAGTGGAACTGGTAAAGGAAACTCCTACTGTGAGTATTGTTTACTTCTGCTAGTTGCTTTATTTTTGTTATGGATAATTCGCTGTGTTTCTTATTTGGTAATGCTACTACCACTGCTAAGGTAGTAGATAAGCCGCCACCTGCTGAGAATGATGTTTTCAAAATACCTACAAGAATTATTGATCATGTTATGGATAACTACTATGTTGGGGATGCAACTGTCCATCCCGGTGATCATTTACTCTTTATACATGAATTATGCGGGTTGTTCAAGTGTGCAGGTATTACTACAGATCAAGTTAAGAAGAAATTATTCTCATTATCACTGAAAGGAAGAGCTGAGGAATGGTATAAGCTGCTGAAGAATGGTCAAGATCTAGAATGGGAGGAAATAGTGCCTCTCTTTTATTCAAAGTTTTATCCTCCTAGTGAGATTCATAAAGATCAGAATCAAATATACAATTTTTGGCCTCTTGATGGAGAGAGTACAACTCAAGCTTGGGGGAGATTGAAGTTACTAATGCTCAAATGTCCCATTCATGAGCTCCCCAACAATATTATTATCAATAACTTTTATGCAAGGCTCCCTCTACATGAAAAAGATTTATTGGATGCTTCTTGTGCTGGATCATTCACTTGTATGGAATAAGAAGCTAAATAGGATCTTCTAGACCGTATTCAAGACAATGCTGAAGCTTGGGAGAATGACAAAGGTAGAAAGTCAGGTATAAATTATGATTATGAATGCATTGAATCTTTTATGGGAACTAATGACTTTCAAAATGTTAGTAATATTTATGGTCTTGACTTGCAAGTTATTACGAATTGCTTTAGAGCTTTTGCTTCCTATATCGAAATTCCAAAAAGGGGATGGAACAAATACCATGCACCTTACAAAGATATTGTTGACTATGCTCCTATTGGAAGTGCTGAGTATTGCATTATTGACCCCATTTTACCTGAACCTTATATCGAGAAGATTCCCTTCCCTGAAAAGGTAAAATATCATCCTATGATAACTAATGTAATCACCAAAAGTGAAAAAGAACTGTAAAACCTGATCAACAAATAAACATTGAACCTGTGGTAGCAATTGTGAAAGACCTTGTCACTAAAAGCGTAGAAGATGGGCACATAGTCTTTTGTGAGGATGCTTCTAATATTGTTTCACATCCCAATAGAACTAAAAAGTCTAGTGTTCCTGTGCTTTCTGTTAGAATTGGTGATCATTGCTATTATGGTTTATGTGATATTGGTGCAAGTTCCAGTGCTATTCCTTATGAGCTTTACAGAGAAATTATGCATGAAATCAGTCCTTGCGAGTTGGAAGAGATTGCTGTGGTTATTCACCTTGCTAATAGAGAGACCATCTCTCCAATTGGTATTATACGAGACGTGGAAGTTCTTTGTGGTAAGATTAAGTACCCTGCTGATTTTCTAGTACTTGGTTCTGCTGCTACTAAAACCTACCCTATCATTTTTGGCAGACCTTTCTTGAGTACTTGTGGAGCTATTATTGATTGCAAGAGGGAGAAAATCTTGACTAAGTTTGATGGGGAATCTTATGAGTTTAATTTTTCAAAATTTACTAAAGAACCTTGCGAAGAGGAGACCTAGAATGAGGATTTTAGGGTTGAACAACTTGCTTCTATTTCTCTTGCTCCTAACAATGCTTTGCAGCAATTTATGGAAGATCATGAAAGTGAAATCTTCATGGAAGAAAGGAATGAGATTGACAGGATCCTCCGTGATCAACCTAAGATGCTTAAGCACGACTTGCCTGTGGAAGACTTGGGTACCACGATGCCACCTAAAAAGGATCCGGTTTTCGATCTAAAACCTCTCCCTGATGATCTTAAATATGCTTTTATTGATGATAAAAAGATATATCCTGTTATTATTAGCGCTAAACTTTCAGGGGAGGAAGAAGAAAGATTATTGGAGGTTTTGAGGAAACACCGAGGAGCTATGGGCTATACTCTGGATGATTTGAAAGGGATTTCACCTACTATATGTCAGCATTCTATCAACATAGAACCAGATGCGAAGCCAGTAGTGGAGCACCAACAACTTTTAAATCCTAAGATGAAGGAAGTGGTAAGGAATGAGGTATTGAAACTCCTTGATGCTGGTATTATTTACCCTATTACTGATAGTGAATGGGTTAGTCCTGTTCATTGTGTTCCTAAAAAGGGAGGTATTACCGTTGTCCCTAATGATAATGATGAGCTTATTCCTCAAAGAATAGTGGTAGGCTATAGGATGTGCATCGATTTTAGGAAAGTCAATAAAGTTACTAAGAAAGATCACTACCCGCTTCCTTTTATTGATCAAATGTTGGAAAGGTTGTCTAAAAAGACCCATTTTTGTTTTCTTGACGGTTATTCTGGTTTCTCTCAAATTGCTGTTAAACAACAAGATCAAGAAAAAACTACTTTTACTTGCCCTTATGGAACTTATGCTTATAGATGTATGCCTTTTGGTTTATGTAATGCTCCTGCTACTTTCCAAAGGTGCATGTCTGCTATCTTTCATGGTTTTTGTGAGGAAATTGTAGAAGTGTTCATGGATGACTTTTCTGTCTATGGAACTTCTTTTGATAATTGTCTGCACAACCTTGATAAAGTTTTGCAGAGATGTGAAGAAACTAATCTTGTTCTTAATTGGGAGAAGTGCCACTTCATGGTTAATGAAGGGATTGTTCTTGGGCATAAAGTTTCTGAAAGAGGCATAGAAGTTGATAGAGCTAAGGTTGAGGCAATTGAGAAGATGCCATGCCCAAGAGACATCAAAAGTATTCGTAGTATCCTTGGACATGCTGGTTTCTATAGAAGGTTTATTAAAGACTTTTCTAGGATATCAAAACCCCTTACTAATCTTCTTCAAAAAGATGTACCCTTTGTTTTTGATGATGATTGTAAGGAAGTTTTTGAAACTCGTAAGAAGGCTTTAACTACAGCCCCTATTGTTCAACTACCTGATTGGAGTTTACCCTTTGAAATAATGTGTGATGCTAGTGATTTTGCTGTAGGTGCTGTCCTTGGGCAACGTATTGATAAAAATCTAAACGTTATCCATTATGCTAGTAAGACTCTAGACGCTGCTCAAAGGAATTATGCTACTACTGAAAAGGAATTTCTAGCTGTTGTTTTTGCTTGTGATAAGTTTAGGCCCTATATTGTGGACTCAAAAGTAACCATTCATACTGATCATGCTGCTATTAAATATCTTATGACGAAGAAGGACGCTAAGCCTAGGCTTATTAGATGGGTACTGCTTTTACAAGAGTTTGATCTACATATAGTAGATAGGAAGGGTGTTGAAAACCCTGTAGCTGATAATTTATGTCATTTGGAAAACATCTCTTTTGACCCTATGCCTGTTAATGATAGTTTCCCAAATGAGCAGTTAGCTGCAGTGGGGGTGAGCCCGCGAGGAAGCCCTTGGTATGCTGATTATGCTAACTTTATTGTCTCCAAGTATTTGCCTCCAACTTTTACAACTCAGCAAAGAAGAAAGTTCTTTTATGATTTGAGGCATTATTTTTGGGATGACCCACACTTATACAAAGAAGGAGTGGATGGTATTATGCGAAGATGTGTTCCAGAATATGAACAAAAGGAGATATTGCATAAATGTCATGGTAGCGCCTATGGAGGACATCATCCAGGAGATAGAACTGCACAAAAGGTACTACAATCAGGTTTCTACTGGCCTACCCTTTTTAAAGATGCAAGAAAGTTTGTTTTATCTTGCGATGAATGTTAGCGTGTTGGTAATATTTCTAGACGCAATGAAATGCCTATGAACTACTCTCTAGTTATTGAACCTTTTGGTTGTTGGGGATTCGACTTTATGGGTCCTTTCCCTCCTTCGAAGGGATACACTCATATTCTTGTTGCCGTTGATTATGTTACTAAGTGGGTAGAAGCCATTCCTACGAAAAGTGCTAACGGGGAAACCTCTCTAAAAATGCTTAAAGATGTTATCTTTCCTAGGTTTGGAGTGCCTAGGTATCTCATGACTGATGGGGGCTCTCATTTCATTCATGGCGGTTTTAGGAAGACCCTCACTAAGTATGATGTTAATCATAGAATTGCTTCAGCTTATCACCCCCAAACTAGCGGGCAAGTAGAGTTATCAAATAGAGAAATTAAATCTATCTTGCAAAAGACTGTTAATAGATCTAGAAAAAACTGGGCTAAGAAGTTGAATGATGCTTTATGGGCTTATAGAACTGCTTACAAAAATCCTATGGGAATGTCTCCTTATAAAATGGTTTATGGGAAAGCTTGCCACCTACACTTAGAGTTAGAACACAAAGCTTACTGGACAGTGAAAGAACCAAATAGAGATTGTAAGCTTGCTGGTGAGAAAAGATTATTTGACTTAAGCTCTTTAGATGAATGGAGGAGTGAAGCCTATGATAATGCTAGGCTCTTTAAGGAAAAAGTTAAAAGATGGCATGACAAGCGAATACTTAAGAGAGAATTTCATGTTGGTGAGAAAGTTCTATTGTATAGGTCTCGTCTCAGATTTTTTGCAGGTAAGATACTATCAAAATAGGAAGGACCTTTCATCATTGAATAAGTATACCGTTCAGGAGCAATAAAAATTTCTTCTCTAAAAGATAAAACTACACAAGTAGTGAATGGACAGCGACTCAAACACTATATTGCTGGAGATTCTTACAATGAAGATGTTGATGCCTTTCAAGTTATAACTCCAGAGAAATTCATTGAAGACCAAATTTAGAGACCTGCAGAGTCCGTTTCCAACTAGGTAACAGTTCTGGTAAGAAAAGTTCCGCGAAAATACAATCCAACTATATTTTTGTAGTTTTCAGTCAATAAGGAAAGTTTTGAAGCGAAAAAGGGACGGATCCGGAGCCGAGGTGGCCCACACCACCCCATGGCGCGGGCCCACCCCTGGCCGTGCCACCAGGTGGTGAGGCCACCCAGGACTCCGCCTCCGACTCGTTTTCTCCCAGTACCTTCCTTTTGATGTGAAACTTCGTAATATATAACCCCCCGGATCTTTCGAGGTTCGTATATCGTGTTTTCGTCGTGCTTTTGTTTCGATCTATTTCTGCCAGGTAGAATCCCAGATTTGGAGCCACAATGTCTTCCTCTGGATCATCCAAGGGAGATTCCTTAGAATATATCATCAACCCATACATGAGAGAATTGAAGATTCATCCCAAGGAGTTGTTGCTCGAAGGTGGGGAAGTCCGGATTAAAGAGGTTCAAGGCCCTAAAAGTGAAGGAAGTCCGGAGGACAGGATGGAATCATTGGAACAAGAAATCTTTAGGTACAAGAAGATGGCGGAGCGCGAAGTGGAGACTGCTGAACTCAAAAACGAAGTCCTCTCACTCCACCAAACAACCAACGAACTACAAGCACAATTCTATGACGTTCAAAATCAAAACTGTGAGTATGAGGCTAGATTTAAAGGCATAAGTGCTGCTGCAAGTTTCAGGATGTTGGAAACCACGATGTCCTTTGTTTATGGGAAGCCTTTACCCTAGAAGATGGACGAAGATGAGAAAATATTACCACCATCACCTAAGGAGTAACTCGTCATCAGGTTTGGCATCCCCTTGGTTTGTTCCAAGCTTGGGGGAGTGCCGCGGTATCACATCACTATCTTCTATCTTTTTACCTTATTAGTAGAGTCATATCATGAATATAGGAGTTATTATGTAGTATGGTTTGCATTATGGAAGTGTCCCCTCTCTCGCTAGATATGTATCCCTTGGTGTGAGTTGCCGTTATGGAATATTAATGAGAAGTTCTATCATTCACTCTTTTGCATAGCTTATGTTAGTTTTCAATTCGTGGTTATATGATTGATCTTGTTGTTAGTATTGGTATCACTTTGGGATCATTGAGTTAATTTAGTTGGTTTTGGCAAACCTGGCTCGGTCAGTAGCAACACCTTTTTGAGAGTTGAAAAGAAAAGATAGAAGTACTCTAGAGAAAAAAATAATTTCATCATCTTTCTTTCTTGATTTGCTCATAATTTTAGTATTTCTCTAGTTAAGATCTTTTGTGCTTCCAAGGAAGATTGCATGTTTGTCTTTATCATTTGTATGTTTGGTTGTTTCCTTCAACTCTTCTACTTGCTACCCAGCCTTGGTAGCCAAAAACCTGTACTGAGAGGGAATTTTTCTCGTGCATCCACCTCCTTTAAACCAAAACCTTTGCCATTTCTGTCCACCATACCTACCTAGTAGCATTATTGCTATTCCAAGTAAATTCTTGTTTTGTCTAACTCCCAAATTAAACTTGTTATGTGAAAATTAGTGGTTAAAGCTCTCACGAACTTGATGGCACACTTTACTTTCTTGCATTTAATAAACTTCAACCATTGTGCTCACCTATGTTGCGTATATGCTTGCACTTTGTAAGTTGTGAATTAGCAGAACCATGCTGTCATGGGGAACGCTTTCAACATTGCACTGGTACTTTGTACCAAGTTGATATCATGTTCTTTTGTCTATGTATGTCCTCGGTGTGAAATGAAAGGGGAGCTTGTAAGTCCATGGAGTTATGCATGGGTGTTAGAGAAACGCCTGGGACGCTGGTCTAATCCATGCTGACATGGTGGAAACCTGCAGCGTAACCATAACGAGTATCTATGAAGCATTCTTATTATAAAAAAGAGATAGAGATTGAGAAAAATGAGAAAAGAAAAAAAAGAGATATTATGAAAAGAGGAAAGAGAGAAAAAAGCACCATATTCCCATGGTAAATAAGAAGATTGCTGAGATACTTGTTGTCTGCTTGCCTTGTCATTTTGATATGGGGATTCTTCCATATCATCGGGCAAGGGGTACCCCGTTGGCGGTTCTCTATGATACACATATGCTTACGATGACAAGAACTTACCAGTGACTAAACTTGAGTAGCATGAGGAGCGGCCCTCGTATTCAAGGGACATGAGATTCTCAACTTACAACTTGTCAATACATATCCTCATTTTTTGATCACTTTAACCTTAACCACCTAAACATGCCTATGATAGGGGCAATGAGAGCTGAAAGCTAGTAAGTATCATAATTTTTGGGAGCTCTTTATGAGACTTGCAATCCCTGCTTCCCTCTGCGAAGGGCCTTTCTTTTACTTAGTAGTTGAGTCAGTAAACCTATTCCCTTCTATCTCAGCAAGTATTTTGAGTTGATGTGTTTCATTCATTCATATGATGATTTATGCAATCATGTTTCTTATGTTCCTTGCTTTTCACATTGCTCTTATCTTTATGTTTACTACTTTGAAAGCTATCATTGTAAACCAGCTATTTGTGAACTCCAGCAAATTATCAAGTATTCTTCGACCAAGATCTAAGTTTGCCATTACCAATTATGAATCACTTTATGTATCTTTATTGTGTTTCCTTTACTCACTGCAAGTTGAGTTATATAATAGTGAGTTGTCTTCTATTATGATCTATGTATTTGATGAATGTGATGCTTCTTGTCCGTATTATTTTATCGACTCTTCACTCCATAAACCTGACGCCATGTTTATTGAGTTTGGCTACTAATCGTAGGGGTTTCCGGAGTGACAGAAACCTGAACCCCCGTTAGGAAACCATTGCATAAGGGACGTAAGGGTCTTAGAGTTTAAAGCTGTGGTTAGGTTTCTACCTTAAATACTTTCTTGTACTTACGGATGTTTGCAAGGGGTTTAATCACAAGTATGTATTAGTCTTGGATGGTGCGGTACATTAGCACAGGTTCACCCACACAAAACTTAGCAAGCTAGAGAAGATTAATCGACTATATGAAGCGAAAGCACTTGACAGTCTTCCCATGTGTCCTCGAGAACGTTTGGTCATCTTAAGAAATACAACCGGCTTGTCCTTTGCTGCATAAAGGATTGGGCCACTTGCTGCATTTATTCCTACTATCTTTTATTTACTCGTACTTTGTTTACTTGCTTTATCGAAAACCCCTAAAAATCCGTTTGCTAAGTATTTGCAGAGAATTCCTGATCCATACCACTAGCCAGCACCTTCTACTGCTCGTTGGGTTCGACACTCTTACTTAACGAAAATACTGCGATACACCCCCTATACTTGTGGTTCATCATGGTCCTCCTCCGTCTCGTCTTCTGGCTTCGTGAGTCTCCTAGTGAAATAGGATTTTTGGCATATTTTCCGGGATTTTTCCTTATAGTTGATTTTCTGCACAAAAACTAGACACCAACGTAATTCTGCTGAAAATAGCGTCAGTCCGTGTTACTTGTATCCAAATCACACAAGTTTAGAGGAGAAACAATAGCAAAAGTGTTCGGGAAAGTAGATATGTTTTGGACGTATCAACTCCCCCCAAGCTTAGCTTATTGCTTGTCCTCAAGCAATTCAGTTGAAAACTGAGTGCGATAAAAGAGCTTTCACGAACACATTTGCTTCATAAGATGTATATATTCTCAGCATATGATCAACTACTTAGGCAATTCATAATAAAGAGTATGGAAATAAGTTTACTTAATAGTCATTGCAAGCTATGAAGAGATTCCAACTCAAAAATAATAAGTAGCATGAAACATAAACATAAGCAACATTGCAATACTCATAAAAAGATATGATAGAGTGGTATCTCGCTTGCCTTTGATTGTAGAGCAAACATAAATGCCAAGGCACCTCTGAAGTTCAAGTGAAGACTAGAAGTAAAGATATCAAAGATACAAGCATCAAAGTCATGACACAATTAACCAAGTTTTGAGATAAGCACATTACACTAAGAATGACAACTATGCTCTCAAGAAAGTGCTCATAGAATAAGTGGTGACTCAACAAGGAAGTGAAAAGGTTTTGAAAAGTTTGAAAGGCTTCCAAATGCTGAAAGTATAGTACTCATTAGCTTTGAGCTCTCATTGCCCCTATCATAAGAATCTTTAAATGGTTAAGGTGAAAGTGAGGTCCAATACGAGTTATATGCTTGACAAACCATAAACTGGAAATCTCATGTCCCTTGAGTACGAGGGCCGCTCCTCATGCTACTCAACTTTAGTTACCGGTAAGTTCTTGTCATAGTAAATACATGCGTATCATAGAGAACCGCCAACGGGGTACCCCTTGCCTGATGATACGGAAGAATCCCCATATCAAAATGACAAGGCAAGCAGACAATAAACATCTCAGCACCTTTTTATTTACCATGGGAAAATGGTGCTTTTTCTCTCTTTCCTCTTTTCTCATCTCTTTTTTTTCTTTTTTTCTCAATCTCTATCTCTTTTTTATAAGAAGAATGCTTCATAGATTGCTCATTATGGTTGCGCTGCAGGTTTCCACCATGATTAGGCATGGATTAGACCAGCCGCCCAGGCGTTTCTCTAACACACATACATAACTCCATGGACTTACAAGCTCCCCTTTTATTTCACACCGACGACATTCGTAAACAAAAGAGCATGATATCAACTGGGTATATATTTATAGGTGTTGAAAGCGTTCCCCGTGACAGCACGGTTCTGCTAACTCCCAGCCTATAATTTGCAAGCATATAACTTTCATGGACAGTCACAATAGTTCAAGTTTAAAAAGTGCAAGAAATAAAGTGTGCCATCAAGTTCATGAGAGCTTTACTAACTAACTTTCTCATAACAAGCAAACATTTTATTTGGAAGAAAACAAGGCATACTGAATATGCATGGAATAGCAAATGATGCTAATAGGTAGGTATGGGGGACGCTTTTGGCAATATTGGTTTTGGGGAGTTGGAAACACGAGTAGAGCTCATACTCAGTGCAAGTGAAGGCTAGCAATAGAAAGGGAGCGACAAATGAGAGAGCAATAACGGTCATAATCATGCTTGCAACAAAACATGACTAATTATGGCATGAAAGTGATTCAAGAACCCTGAGGCAAAATAATTCATTGAGGCTTAACTGATTATTGTTTCAGTCATATGCATGCGTGAGCATGTGCCAAGTCGATTCAAATGAAACATTCAGAGAGGGATACCACAATGTCATACCGAGTTATGAATAGAACAATGCAAGCAAACATTCATATGACATGCTACAAACCATTAGCAAGCTGGAGCTAATCATAAGAAAGCAAGAACTACTAAGCATCCATAAATAACATACACCTTACATGAACAGACTAAGCATGCCCACAATGATGAGTATATGTAAAAAAATGAAAACAAATAGAGTTCATTACCAACCTCTTACCACACCTCAAGTTGTCATTAATATTCATTATTGCCTTTCACTTGTGTGGCTTGAATAATAACATGAAACCAAACTCCACTGAGGACTGCTGAACCCTGCAACGAACTTCACAAAACCAAAGAAGAACAAAAAATATTTTTGGTGTTTTTGATTTTTAAAGGCAAGAACAAAAAGGAAGAACAAGCAAAGCAGAATCTTTTTGGGTTTTTCGAATAATTAAGACAAAGATAAAAGAAAGAGGAAAACCAAGGAAAAAAGATAAAGAAGCAAGCAAAGAGAAATAACGAAAATATTTTTGGTCTTTTTGTGTTTTGGAAAGCAGAAATAAAGCAAGAACGAAGACTAAAAAGAAAACAAAACATGGATATACAAAGTACTGACTGAACATGATATGTAGATGAGTGTGATGTCGGTATACCTCCCCAAAGATTAGGCTTTTGGCCTAAGTGGGTATCAACCCCAACATGGGTAGGAACTCCAAGCCGGCGGGTCATCATAAGAATGATCGTAGTTAGTCCCTTGCGAAGAAGAAGAAGCTCCCCAATCATAGGCAGGTTGCTGGTATGAAGACTCCCCCTCATTCGAGGGCTGGACCGAATCATCTGTAACCTCCCTTCCAATATCTTGCTCTTGCTGGGAGAGCTCCCCCAGATATGTATCGAGCTCTTCCTCAGTGAGTGACCATCCTACCCTGGCATCATGGTTAAACAAAGTAGGTGCAAGCAAAAGAACAACACGCTCGGACTTACCCCTTCTCCAACCAGCCTTGAGGAAGGTTATTTCATAAGATAAGTCACTCAAATTAGCCCAAGAAGAAATGAATTTATGTTGTATCATGGAATTAAGGTCAAGCCTCTCTATGGGAAACTGCAGGTCTAAATGATGAGGCGCTACACCATGCAAAGCTAATAAACGAGAGGTGATGAGGCCTCCACAAATTCCACCTTTCTCGCGGTTAGCAGCAAGACGGAAAGCTATCAAGGCACCCAAATTATAAGTCCTATCTCGTTTTAAGGCAGCTGAGATGAAGGATAGATCATATGAGGATAATTTTCTATCAGTTTTCCTAGCGAGAACACACTTGGCAATAAAGTAAGCAAAGTATCGAATAGACGGGAGATAAATGTTACGAATTTTACCACTCTCCTTTGAGAAGCTGCTCCCTTGGCAAATTTCTGCGTACAAGTCCATGAGGGGTGTAGGCCGCTCTCTAATTCTTTCACACGAACCCCACCGTGGTACTTTAATAGCTGCACAAAAATCATCAAAAGGGAGATCGACAGCTATATTGTAAATTTTGTAATGAATCATGGGGTTAGGCAAGGAGCAACTAAATCGAAAATCCTGCACCACGGACATAGTTAGTTTCACATGTTGGTATGGTTCATCTCCCACAAAATGCTCCAATCCTGCATTAGCGATTAAAGTATGGAAATCCTTAGAGATCCCTATAGCCCTCATGAATTCGGGCATGGATAGATAGAAGGAAAGACTTCCTCCTCAGGGTGAACCTTCATAACCGCAGGCACCCTTAATTCATGTCGGTTGAGTTGGTGTTCATTCATCTTCTTTTCTAAAATTTAAGACAACCATCATACAAGTGATTGCAAAGTGATTACAAAATGAAAGGAACTACTCATAGGGACTTGTAAGAGGCCTAAACATGCATCAAAACAATTTTTCTAAGCATTGAACAAGCTTACAAGCTCACATAACCCATCACCTACAATAGCAAAATACTCAAGATATAAACCACTAATCACAAATCTACTTGGACAAGCGGAGGAGTCACATAACGGAGAACAAATGCTCCAAATTTCAGCGGCAAAGATGGGATGAGCAAGGAGATCGAAAAACCGCAAGCAAGAACAACAAGAACATGAGTTTGAGCAATGAACTGGTGTTTTCTCGGGAGAGAGAAAGGAGTGGCAGGATGGAGAGTAAATTGAGGGCCAAGGGTGGCCCACACCATGGCCAGGCGCGCCCCTGGTGTGGCCACGCCACCAGGTGGTGTGCCTACCTGGTGGGTCCCCCTGGGTCACTCCAGGTACTTCTCTGCCCTTCTTTTGACGTAAAATTTTTATATGAATTTTCTGGAATTTTTTGAGACACTTTATTTTTTTAGCAATTTTTAGGGATTGGTGAATAATTTTCTCGCAGAAAGATAATATTGGAATGATGCAATAACAAAACAAAACTAAAACTTCAGAAGTTCTAAAACACTCTAATATGCAAGCAACTAGCAATAGAAAAGTAAACTAAGTGAAAGCAAAAATTAAAAAGGATAAACTAAAAGTAAGCAAATATAATCATGGTGAAAACATTGTTTTGTTCAGTAAAATCCCTTTGTTAACAAGGTTGATCAGGTCTTGTTACCAAAACAATTTTATATGAAACTAAACTTTGCATTTCACTAAATGATTATGTTACCTAAATCTTGATAGCAATGGTCCCAATCATAATAGTTTCATATTTTTCTCGTGGTATGGGACAATATATTTCTTCGACTTGGATGCCCTCAATATTTTCAATTGAATTTAAACCATAATTCCTATCAATCTTTTTGGGGAAATAGGCAATATGCTCCTTGTCATTAACATTAAAAGTTACCTTTCCTTGATTACAATTAATAACAGCTCCTGCAGTATTAAGAAAAGGTCTCCCAAGAATAATAGACATATTGTCATCTTCAGGCATTTCAAGCACAACAAAGTCAGTTAATATCAAGCAATTATGAGCCACTTGAACAGGAACATCCTCACATATACCAACATGAATGGTAATAGATTTATCAGCCATTTGCAGAGATATATCAGTTGGCATTAATTTCTCCAATTGAAGTCCCTTGTAGAGAGAGAAATGCATAACACTAACTCATGCTCCCAAATCATACAAAGCAGTTCTAACATAATTATTTTTAATAGAACATGGAATAGTTGGAATCCCTAGGTCTCCAAGTTTCTTTGGAACCTTACCATTAAAGGAATAATTAGCAAGCAAATTAGAAATCTCCTCATTAGCCTTTTATTAGAGATAATATCCACTACAAGGAATGTACTAACTAGTGACCCCAAATATTGGTCATGGAAAGGTCATAGTAGTCCATCTATGACCTTTCTATGACCAAAAATAGTAGGTCACGTACCGAGGGTCACTATACATAGCTAACGACATTTTTTTTGAATTGGTCATGGACTACTATGCCCAAAATAGATGGTCATAGTGTTCATGACCAAAATTTTGGTCATGGCATTCTGGCCTGTCCACGTAAGCCAATCCTACATGGAATCTGACGTGGCAGCAAATTCAGCCTGGTCCAGTTCAACCTTTTAAATGGGCCTAGCAAAAATTTCGGCCTTCTAACTTTCCAGGTCGTAGCCTAATTTTAGTACAATTTATTTTGGGCTTTGCTCTTTTATGGCCAATTTCTCTTTGGGGCTTCGAGGCAGTTAAACAACATATTTTGTTGGGCCACGGTCTTTTAACAACCCATAACTTTCAAGCCTTTTTGTTTTACTTTTTCAATATTACTTAGGCCAAGGCCCATATATTTCTCACGTTCACATTAAACACCAGCCCGTTTCAGTTTCCAGATATTGCCAGCAAATAAACAATATTGCAGAAAAACAAATAAATATTATCAACCCACATGCCAATTTTGGCTAACAATGTAATATTTACATAGTTTTTCTCCCAGATACTATCACAACATATAACCAGCTCTTTGATGATTGAGCTTCTGGATTCTTCGCACCTCTTGACCATCGGAACCTTCTCGCTAGCAGCACCTTCTCTTCTCCTCACCTTCTCTTCTCCTCGACAACGTCTTCTTGTTGGCAGCAACATCTCATCTCCTCGGCACCGTCGCCTTCTTGCCCAGGTGCTCCTTCCCTCTTCCTCTTGACCATCAACACCTCACCACCTATGTGCTCCCCACACATTCCTCGCATAGAGATCAGTGGCAACAAACATCATTATAGTATACTACAAAATGGAAGTTACAGTTATAGATTTTGGATTTGTTATCCAAATTGATTCATAATACAAAGAAAAATGATAGTAGCAGTAGGTGACTAAGAATAGAAAGAGGAAAATCACATCAATTGATTCATACTCCTCTCAATTGCAGCAAATACAGTGTACTCCCTAGCTTGTAGCAACTAACTAAGAATAATGACAGTAGCAGTAGGAGAAGCACTGTGTTAAAAATGACATGGTACTATAGAACAGTGTGTACTCTCTAGCTTGCAGCAACTGACTAAGAATAATGACAGTAATAGTAGTAGTATCACTGTGATAAAATGGCATGGTAGATGAGCATCCACACATGGTAGTAGCACTGTGCAATTACGAAAAAAGATTTTCTTTCACTTAACAGGGCGCACATCCACAGGATTTGGTAACAACAGCGCTCATATTGTTTCAAACACATGTAATTACTTAAAATGATTAGTGATACATTGCAAATGTATCTATAATTTTTTATGTTCCATGCTTGGTTTTATCCACTTTCTTGTGTTTTGTCCACACTTTGGAGTACTTTCATATGATTTCTTGGACTAACCTATTAACAAGAGCCACAGTGCCAGCTGCCTGTTTTCTGCTGTTTTTGGTTCCAGGAAAGTCAGAAAATAAATATTCTCGAAATTGGACGGGACAAAAGTCAAAGTGCCTATTTTTCGGAAGTCATCAGATGCCAGAATACAAGACGAAGAGGGGCCAGAGGGTGGCCATACCACCTGGCCGCGCGACCAGGCTTGGCCCGCGCCAGCGGGTGGTGTGGCTAGCCCAGGCACCCCCTCGGGCTCCCCTTCCGCCTATAAGATGCCCTCGGGACGAAAACCCTAAGTGCCCGATCAAAAATCCATGAAAGAGTCTATAGCCACCGTCATCTCCATCCCTAGATCGGGAGGGATCTAAAGCTCTTCCCGGCACCCGGCCAGAGAGGGGAATTTACCCTAGAGGCCTTCTTCATCACCATGCAAGCCTCCAGTGTGATGCATGAGTAGTTCATCCTTGGACTACGGATCCATGTAGTAGCTAGATGGCTGGTTCTCCTCCTTTGTGCTTTCATGTTTAGATCTTGTGAGCTCCATTCATGATCAAGATCATCTATTTGTAATTCTGCATGTTGTGTTTGCAGGGATCCGATGGATATTGAGATGCTATTTCAGATTGATTATTGAATCTATCATGTCTTTGTTATTTGTGATCTTGCATGATTTCCGTTGTTAGTAGCTATCTTGGCCAAGTAGATGCTAGCAACTCCAAGAGTTAGTATTTATGCTCGATAGTGGGTTCATGCCCCTGGTAATCTGGGGAAGTGACAGAAATCTCTAAGGTACTGGATGTGTTGTTGCTACCAGGGAGAAAACAACAATCCTTTGTTCATAGAACAATCGTATTGTTTACTTTACACGCAGTTTGCAAAGCAATAATCTGTTGCTTGCAACTTAATACTAGAGGGGGTTCGGATGATAACCTGAAGGTGGATTATTAGTCATAGATGCAGTTGGATGGCGGTCTATGTATAATGTTGTAATGCCCAATCAAGTCTCAAAGGAGTCAAGATGATTAGTATATGCATGTATTGCTTTCTCGATGTTTGTCAATTGCCCCGCTATAATTTGTTCGCCCAGCATGTTATCTATCTTAAGGAGAGCCACCTCTAGTGAACTATGGATACCGGTCCTTGTCTTTTACATTCAATCTACAATCTTTTACTGCTTTGTGTTTACTTTCTGCAAACTATTACTTCTTTACATTCGATACGTTTAATCCTTTGTTTTCCGCAAGACACGGTGAGATTGACAACCTCATCGCAAGTTGGGGACAAAGTTCTGTGGTTGTGTTGTGCAGGTCTCCACGTTGCTACTAGCACCGGTAGTGCGCCCTGCCAAGGCTCATCTAGCAACACCTTTGGGGTGTTTCCTTGCTCCTACTGGTTCGATTAAACCTTGGTTTCATAACTGAGGGAAACTTGCTACTGTGCTTATCATACCTTCCACTTGGGGTTCCCAACGAGCTCTACATCAACACTGCACCAGCACTTTTCTGGCGCCGTACACTGAGCCATCAATTAGTCACTTCCAACAGCATAAAACTGAAGCAAATGCAAGAATCATACGCATCTTCAAGTTGAAAAGAAGTGGAGTTGTAAGAAACCCTATGGCACAAAACCTGACTCTGTTTATCGGTTTCATCTGAGAAATGAATCAAAAGCAAGGATCCTTAATTCGGATACATCTGCTAACAGCCAATAAATATCCCTAATGCTAGAAGTAATTACCTATAGGTACAGGAAAGAAACCAACAATGGAACTCCTAAATAATACAATAATATGCTAAGCGGTAGACATAACAGATCAGGGGTACACATGGGGCCTTTTGCAATCGAATATCAACCGTGTGTACATGCATCAGGACACACCTTCCATTAAGGGTGCAAAAACACCAACAGCATCCTCCCTGACCTAAGCATAAAAAAGTAAAGCTGAAACAACTAGCAATAGGTACCTTCACTTGGAGAATGTTTAACAACAGAATATGTATGCTTTATTCAAAGATATTCCTCTTTTACACAAAGCATGTATCTTGTATATACCAAGATAGACACTTAGTGCTTTGCTTGTAGCATCCATTATAATGAATACTAACTATACTATTCCTGTAAGGCATTAATGCATATTCAGTACTCAGTAGCGAGAACAATTTAATACTAGCGAGACCAATAAGAATAGAAAAATCGACTAGGATCCAATCCAGGAAGCTGATACAACACCATGAAAAGCTTTCAAATGATTTGATTGTTCTATTCAGAACATTATTTACCAAATAAATTAGGAACATATCACTGCTGTGAACTTCCCTGTCACCAGAACCTCCTCCACCGCCGCCACCATCAGCCCTTCCCCCGGCTATTTCCCCCACTCCTTGTCGGCGTCCAGCGCCCGCGCCGCAACGACGCACCGTTCTGAATATAACAAGCAAATCAAATGTATCAGCATGGAGTCGGGAGAGATGTGGGATTGTTCGTCCTCGAGGACGGCCTGTAGGAGCTCCTCTAGGGTTCGCGCGTGGAGGAAGGCGACGAGGGCCTCCAGGAGGCGCTCGTACAGCGGGTGGGCCGCGACGGCTCCTTAGCCCAAAATATATCGAGCCCGTTGGGGAACCCCAAGAGGAAAATATGATGAGCACAGCAGCAAGTTTTCCCTCAGTTATGAAACCAAGGTTATCAATCCAGTAGGACCAAGGAAACACCCCAAAGGTGTTGCTAGCTGAACTTTGGCAGGGCGCACTACCGGTGCCAGCATCAACATGGAGACCTGGAAAACACAACCACAGAACTTTCCCCCAACTTGCGATGAGGTTGTCAATCTCACCGGTTTTGCTGAAAACAAAGGATTAAACGTATCGAGTGGAAGAAAGTAATAGTTTGCAGAAAGTAAACAGAAAACGGTAAACAGTTGAAGATTGATGATAAAAGAAAGGACCAGGGTCCATAGTTCACTAGTGGTGGCTTTCCTTAAGATAGATAACATGTTGGGTGAACAAATTACAGCGGGGCAATTGACAAACATCGAGAAAGCAATACTTGCATAAACTACTCATCTTGACTCCTTTGAGATTCGATTGGGCATTACAACATTATACATAGACCGTAATCCAACTACATCTATGACTAATAATCCACCTTCAGGTTATCATCCTAAACCCCTCCAGTATTAAGTTGCAAGCAATGGATAATTGCATTACGCATTGCGTGTAAAGTAAACAATACGATTGTTCTATGAACAAAGGATTGTTGTTTTCTCCCTAGTAGAAACAACACATCTAGTACTTTAGAGATTTCTGTCACTTCCCCAGATTACTAGAGGCATGAACCCACTATCGAGCATAAATACTAACTCTTGGAGTTGCTAGCATCTACTTGGCCAAGATAGCTACTAACAACGGAAATCATGCAAGATCATAAATAACAAAGACATGATAGAATCAATAATCAATCTGAAATAGCATCTCAATATCCATCGGATCCCTGCAAACACAACATGTATGAATTACAAATAGATGATCTTGATCATGAACGGAGCTCACAAGATCTAAACATGATAGCACAAAGGAGGAGAACCAGCCATCTAGCTACTACATGGACCCGTAGTCCAGGGATGAACTACTCACGCATCACACCGGAGCGAAGAAGGCCTCCAGGGTGAATTCTCCCCTCTGGCAGGGTGCCGGGAAGAGCTTCAGATCCCTCACGATCTAGGGATGGAGATGACGGCGGCTATAGACTCTTTCATGGAATTTTGATCGGGTACTTAGGGTTTCTGTATCAGAGGCATCTTATAGGAGAAAGGAGAGGCCGAGGGGGTGCCTGGGATGGCCACACCACCCCTGGCACGGTCCAGGCCTGGCCGCGTGGCCAGGTGGTGTGGCCGCCCTCTGGCCCCTCTCCGTCTCGTATTCTGGCTCCGGGTGTCCCTCGGTGAAAAACTGACTTTGGCTTTTGTCCCGTTCAATTCCGAGAATATTCATTTTCTGACTTTTCTGGAACCAAAAACAGTAGAAAACAGGCAGCTGACACTGTGCCTCTTGTTAATAGGTTAGTCCAAGAAAGTGTATAGAAAGTACTCCAAAGTTGGAACAAAACATAAGAAAGTAGATAAAACCAAGCATGGAACATCAAAAATAATGGATACATAGGCAACGTATCAACGACCTCCTTCTCTCGCTCCGCGCCGCCACCGGGGGAGAAGCTAGGGTTCAGCGAGGAGGCCAAGGCCGCCGTGACGTCCATCGCGAGGGCATGGTCGGTGGAGTGGAATGACATCGGGGCCGGCGATAGTCCCTGCATGGGGAGGGGGAGGTCGGACTACAGTGCCGGTGAAGCAGAAGACGCGGCGGCGGTGCAGGACAGACAGGGTGTTGCGTGTGCGCAATAGAGAGAGGTGGTGGACTGTGGGAGATAGGTGAGGGCGGTAGTGACCGGATGGAGATCTAGAGGGAGGCGACGCGGTCGGGGAGAGAGGCGGCGGGGTCTCGCGAGTGAGGGACGAGGGGTTAGGGTTTGGGGGCGTCGATCCCTCTCGATGGCGATTTGGATGACTGGTTGGGTGGTGTGGGGCTTTTACGAAACTACCCCTACACAATTGTGGTGCAAACCTAGGAATTGTAGGGCGTTTCGTCAATTCACGTCCAAGTGTGAGGGACGGGTCAGCGGCAGAAACTGGTGATATCACTTTGGATCGTTGGATGGAGGTCATCTGAATGGTTGAGAGCTCTTTTGATGGGCTGATCTGTGGTTAGCTGGGGTTTTTTTCTGATTGGTTGGCTTCACTTTCCTTTTTTTTGAGTTTCGAAATGGAGTGTTTTGCGAACCAACCATCAAAGAAAACATTCAAAATGATACCATCTCATTTTTCAAAAATACTAGACCACCTAAATGGACAATGTCCCAAGTAGGATATCTCAAACCTTTCCGTCCACCCATGGCGAAAAAGACAAATGTTTGCCGAATCGGTAGGAAGTGGGTCCAGTTTGAACTATAACTACATGATCCGATGCTCATGATTTTTTGAAAAAATCATTTTAATCTCACAATATGATGTTTATTCAGAGATTCGATGCAATTTTAGTGAGGATCATCCCCTATCTATGAACCTTCGTGCCCGCCGTTTTGACCATAGTTTGAAACGGGCATGAAAAATTCAAAAATGGTCCAAACAATGTAAAACCTTCACGTGGTGTCATATTATGTGACATATTTTTAAGAAAAAATACCAAACTTGGTATATTGCGAACATCTCAAAAAAAACCTTCACAGAAATGACCTATATCATGTTCGAGGTATCATGGCTTTTGGGTCAAACGACAAACGTTATGGCCAGAATCGCGACATAGTTTGTGATAATATGCCCATATTGTGCATGCATTGGCATCTTGGGATGGCAAACAATGTTGCAGGAGGAAGTTTTCCTTTTCGTCACATAGAAAAAGCATTTTCCATTTTCTTAGTGCCAAAAAATAGGGCGTTTTGTGAAGCAACCACCAAATGGTTAATTCAAAATTCTACCACCATATTTTTCAAAAATACTAGACCACTTTACATGGACAATGTCCCAAGTAGGATATCTCAAACCTTTCCGTCCACCCATGGCGAAAAAGACAAATATCTGCCGAATCGGTAGAAAGTGGGTCCAGTTTGAACTACAGCTACATGATCTAATGCTCATGATTTTTTGAAAAAATCATTTTTAATCTCACAATATGATGTTTCTTCAGAGATCCGGTACAATTTTAGTGAGCATCATCCCCTATCTATGAACCTTCGTGTCCGCCGTTTTGACCATAGTTTGAAACATGCATGAAAAATTCAAAAATGGTCCAAACAATGTAAAACCTTCGTGTGGTGTCATATTATATGAAATATTTTCAAGAAAAAATACCAAACTTGGTATATTGCGAACATCTCAAAAAAAATTCACAGAAATGACCTATCATGTTCGAGGTTTCATGGCTTTTGGATCAAACGACCAATGTTATGGCCAGAATCGTGATATAGTTTGTGATAATATGCCCATATTGTGCATGCATGTGAATCTTGGGATGGCGAACAATGTTGCAGGAGGAAGTTTTCCTTTTCGTCGCACAGAAAAAGCATTTTCCATTTTCTGAGTGCCAAAAACAGGGCGTTTTGTGAAGCAACCACCAAATGGTTAATTCAAAATGCTACCACCATATTTAAAAAAATACTAGACCATATTACATGGACAATGTTTTAAGTAGGATATCTCAAACCTTTCCGTCCACCATTGGCAAAAAAGACAAATGTCTGCCGAATCGGTAGGAAGTGGGTCCGGTTTGAACTACAGCTACATGATCCAATGCTCATGATTTTTTGAAAAAAATCATTTTTAATCTCACAATATGATGTTTCTTCAGAGATCTGATGCAATTTTAGTGAGGATCATCCCCTATCCATGAACCTTCGTGCCTGCCGTTTTGACCATAGTTTGAAACAGGCATGAAAAATTCAAAAATGGTCCAAATATTGTAAAACCTTCGCATGGTGTCATATTATGTGACATATTTTCAAGTAAAAATACCAAATTTGGTATATTGCGAACATCTCAAAAACCTTCATAGAAATGACCTATCATGTTCGAGGTTTCATGGCTTTTGGATCAAACGACCAATGTTATGGCCAGAATCATGACATAGTTTGTGATAATATGACCATATTGTGCATACATGTGTATCTTGGGATGGCTAACAATGTTGTAGGAGAAAGTTTTCCTTTTCGTTGCACAGAAAAAGCATTTTCCATTTTCTGAGTGCCAAAAATAGGGCGTTTTGTGAAGCAACCACCAAATGGTTAATTTAAAATGCTACCACCTTATTAAAAAAAATACTAGACCATCTTACATGGACAATATCCCAAGTAGGATATCTCAAATCTTTCCATCCACCCATGGCGAAAAAGACAAATGTCTGCCGAATCATTAGGAAGTGGATCCGATTTGAACTACAGCTACATGACCTAATGCTCATGATTTTTTGAAAAATCATTTTTAGTCTCACAATATGATGTTTCTTCAGAGATCCGATGCAATTTTAGCGAGGCTCGGCGCCTAGATGATTCAATTTCATATGAAAAAACCATGATTCAAAATCTTTATTTACACCTATTAAGGTTTTATATGAAAAAATATGTCCTTGTATTTGTCTTGTAAAGTAAAAGTTTTCTATAATGTACTAAAAATGTTCTCTTAAATTTTACAAGTTCACTAAATTTGAAGTTATGAATAAAAAGATGCAAAAGAATATAGCAAAGACTAAAGAAAAAATAAGTTGGAGGCGCCTGTTTGGCCGCCCCCCCAGCCAGACAGCCTAGCCTAGCAACCTGTGGGTGCTGGCATGCCACCATCGGCCCAAGGCTAGCCCAGGTAACAGCTGAAGCAGCGTCAAGCCGGAGGCCGAATTCTGCCCGAGGCCCAAGCCCACCCGATCAATGATACACTAATAGGTCTCGTTCGCATATTGCTCATTGAAACCCAACGTGGTTCACTGGTTAGCATAGATAGCCAAGGAGCGGAGGTCGTGGGTTCGAGTCCCTGCGGCCTCTACCTTTATGTAGGTTTAATTCAATTTCGGATGCCCGGTCAACCCACAAGTCACATATGTCAGACTGCCACCTAGATATGATATGTAGCAAAAAATGACATGTAGGCAAAAATTACACATGGACATGACACGTAGGTAAAATCGGTTAGTTGGAAGTCTAATCTTTTTAACGGAGACCATGTAAATTGGTCGTAGTCGTCTAAAATTAAGGTCATACACCAGTGCTATCTATGTTATGACCTATTGGTGTAATCAAGTTATGACCTTCCTGATAAGAAAGGTCGTTGTTTTACAAGGTTTGGACCCTTCCAAATCGCGTACGACCATTTGATTCACAATGGTCATAGTTCTATGATAAAAAAATCCATGGTCGTTAAGAAAAGGTTACTAGTTGACACATTTCTTGTAGTGATCCTTCATATATTTGAATAAGGAGGTAATTTAATAGCATGAGTTAAAGGAATTTTTAAAAATAAGGGTTTCATCCACTCACAAAACTTATTATAGTGTTCGTCTTCCTTTGACTTGTTTTTCTTATCAGGAAAAGACATTGGTTTTTGAACCCAGGGCTCTCTTTCACTACCATGTTTATTACCAACAAAATCTTCCTTAGTGTACTTAGCATTCTTAGTGTTCCTTTCAGGTTCTTCTTCAATTTCTTCTTTATTAGGAGCATCATTTTTCTCATTACCACTCTCAGTTTCAGCATCAGAGACAGATATACTATTAGGATCTTTAGCAGGTTCAGACGATTCTACAACTGTTTTATGTTTATTTTTCTTTCTCTTAAAAGAAGTACCTCTATCTTTGGTTTGTTGGGAATATTGCTCAATTCTTTTAGGATGCTCCTCGGGATATAGAGGATTCTAGGTGGCAGCAACACTTCTAGTTCTAATTTCATAAGCTTGTTTTTCCTTAGAAGTATTAACTAGCAAATCTTTTTGTACTTTAATAAGCTGATCAATTTGAGTTTGAACCATTTGGAAATGTTTAACAAGCATTTTAACATCACTAGAGGTTCTTTCCATAATATCCTTTAACTCAATAATAGCTCTAGAGTTTTCCATCAAATGATTCTGCACTCTTTTATTAAAATTATCTTGCTTAACAATAAAGATATCAAATTCTTCTAAGCATTGATCAGGATATTTAGAATAAGAAATACCACCTTCATCAAAATGTTGGAGAGAGTGTACCTCAATAATGGATGAGTGGGAGATTGACTTACATAATTCTTCTATAGGAGGTAGATTTTTCACTTCTTTAGCTTTAATACCCTTGTCCTTAAGACATTTCTTAGCTTCCTTCGTCACTTCATCATTTAGTTCAATAACTCCCCTCTTCTTTGGTTTTGGTGTTGGCTTAGGCATAGTTAACTCAAGTGTAGTTGACTCAGGTGTAGTTGGCTCAGGTGAAGTCCAGTCATCATAATTCTTGCTTATTTTAGCCATTAATTCCTCAACGTCTTTGGGAGTTCTATTCCTGAAAACGCAATCAACACAACTATCCAAGTATGTCCTAGATTCTTCAGTTAGTCCATTATAATATATATCAAGAAGCTCATTTTTAGGTAATGGACATCCTGCCTATGCATGAATCAAAGCACAAAACCTTGCCCATGATTCAGGCAATATCTCTTTTTCTCCCTGTTTAAAATCAAAAAGTTCCTGCAAAATGGCATGTCTAGCACTAGGAGGGAAATATTTCTGAAGGAAAGTACTAATCAAGCAATCAGGGCTATCAATAGATCCAGGAGGTAAATTATTAAACCAAGCCTTAGCTTCTCCTTTCAGTGAAAAAGGGAAAATTTTAGCAACAAAGTAGGTGCGCATCTTAATATCATCAGAAAATAGGCCACTCATGGTATAAAGCTCAGTCATATGTGCTACAACACTTTCATTCTTAGTCCCACAAAAAGGTTCTTTCTCAACAATGGTTATGTAAGATAAATCAAGAGAGAAATCATAAACTTTATCTTTAATGTTTATGGGAGATGTAGCAAACTTAGTATTAGGAGATAATTTGGGGTTTATAGTACGCCTCTCAAGGAGACTCTTAATAGCACTTTTACCATGAGTATTGATGGCTCAGTGTACGGCGCCAGAAAAGTGCTGGTGCGGTGTTGATGTAGAGCTCATTGGGAACCCCAAGTGGAAGGTATGATAAGCACAGCAACAAGTTTCCCTCAGTTATAAAACCAAGGTTTAATCGAACCAGTAGGAGGAAGGAAACACCCCAAAGGTGTTGCTAGCTGAGCCTTGGCAGGGCGCACTACCGATGCTAGTAGCAACGTGGAGACCTGCACAACACAACCACAGAACTGTGTCCCCAACTTGCGATGAGGTTGTCAATCTCACCGTGTTTTGCTGAAAACAAAGGATTAAACATATCGAATAGAAGGAAGTAAAAGTTTGTAGAAAGTAAACACAAAGCAGTAAACAGTTTGTAGATTGTATGTAAAGAAACAGGACCGGGATCCATAGTTCACTAGAGGTGGCTCTCCTTAGATACATAACATGCTGGGTGAACAAATTACAGCGGGGCAATTGACAAACATCGAGAAAGCAATACAGGCATATACTAATCATCTTGACTCCTTTGGAACTTGATTGGGCATTACAACATTATACATAGACCGCCATCCAACTGCATCTATGACTAATAATCCACCTTCAGGTTATCATCCGAACCCCCTCTAGTATTAAGTTGCAAGCAACAGATTATTGCTTTATGAACTGCGTGTAAAGTAAACAATACGATTGTTCTATGAACAAAGGATTGTTGTTTTCTCCCTAGTAGCAATAGAACATCTAGTACCTTAGAGATTTCTGTCACTTCCTCAGATTACCAAAGGCATGAACCCACTATCGAGCATAAATACTAACTCTTGGAGTTGCTAGCATCTACTCGGACAAGATAGCTACTAACAACGGAAAGCATGCAAGATCACAAATAACAAAGACATGATAGAATCAATAATAAATCTAAAATAGCATCTCAATATCCATCGGATCCCCGCAAACACAACATTTAGAATTACAAATAGATGATCTTGATCATGAACGGAGCTCACAAGATCTAGACATGAAAGCACAAAGGAGGAGAACCAGCCATCTAGCTACTACATGGATCCGTAGTCCAAGGATGAACTACTCACGCATCACATAGAAGGCTTACATGGTGATGAAGAAGGCCTCCAGGGTGAATTCCCCTCTCCGGCAGGGTGCCGGGAAGAGCTTCAGACCCCTCCCGATCTAGGGATGGAGATGACGGCGGCTACAGACTCTTTCATGGATTTTTGATTGGGCCCTTAGGGTTTTCGTCCTAAGGGCATCTTATAGGCAGAAGGAGAGGCCGAGGGGGTGCCTGGGCTGGCCACACCACCCCTGGCGCGGGCCAAGCCTGGCCGCACGGCCAGGTGGTGTGGCCGCCCTCTGGCCCTTCTCCGTCTCGTACTCTAGCATCTGATGACTTCCGGAAAAAATAGGAACTTTGGCTTTTGTCCTGTGTAATTCCGAGAATATTCATTTTATGACTTCCTGGAACCAAAAACAGCAGAAAACAGGCAGCTGGCACTGTTGCTCTTGTTAATAGGTTAGTCCAAGAAATCATATGAAAAGTACTCCAAAGTGTGGACAAAACACAAGAAAGTGGATAAAACCAAGCATGGAACATCAAAAATTATAGATACATTTGCAATGTATCAAGTATTTTGACATTCTTTAATAAATTCATCATTCATTTCTATATATCTGTCTTCAATATCATAGCTCTCTATAGACTCAGGTGAACTAACAGGTGTAGAAGTGTCTTCATTAGGAGTTTCAGTATTTCCAGCTATTGTTCTGGCAATCGTAGCATCTAGGAAAGGACCTAATGAACCACTCTTATCAAGCACAGTAGAAGTAGCATCATAAGTATCAGAAGTTTTAGATTCAGCAGAAGTAGCAGTATGTGTAACATGTGTATGTGGTGGTGGTGTAAGGAGCTTACTCATCACAGATGGTGAATCAAGAGAAACAGAGGTGTTCAGAACTGTACCTCTCCTTGTAGTGGATGGTAATATAGGAACTTTTCCATCACGAGACTTATCCATGATGAATGGATAGCAGCGAACAATAGTGATTCCAAGTGAACTTGATAAATAGAGCTATGCTCCCCGCAACGGCGCCAGAAAATAGTGTTGATGACCCACAAGTATAGGGGATCGCAACAGTCTTCGAGGGAAGTAAAACCCAATTTATTGATTCGACACAAGGGGAGCCAAAGAATATTTATAAGCCTTAACAACTAAGTTGTCAATTCAGCTGCACCTGGAAACAGTCTTGCTCACAGCAGTTTATCAGTAGCAACAGTTTTGTAGTAGTAATAGCAAAGTAAGGCAGTAGTAAAAGTAAAGACAGTAGTAACAATTGCAGTGAACAGTAGGATTAAAGCGCGGTAGGCATAGGGATGGATGGACGGGCATTGCATGGACAAGACAATTCATATAGCAATCAAGACATAGGGCATTTGCAGATAAATAAGATAAAGCATCCAAGTACTAAATAATCATAGGCATGTGTTCCATATATAGTCATGCATGCTCGCAATGAGAACTTGCACAACATCTTTTGTCCTTCCAACTCGTTTGCAGCGGGGCCTCAAGGGAACTACTGGCAATTAAGGTGCTCCTTTTAATAGAGCACCAGAGCAAAGGATTAACACTCCATGAACACACATAATCATCATATCACAGCCATCCCCTCCGGTTATCCCGATTATTGTCACTTCGGGGCCTTTGGTTCCAGACAATAATATGTGTATACAACTTGCAGGTAAGATCATAAACAATAATATCCTCATGAATCAATAACATGTTCAGATCTGAAATCATGGCACTCGGGCCCTAGTGACAAGTATTAAGCATAACAAGTTGCAACAAAGTCAAAAAGCACTAATCATAGATACTAGGCACCATGCCCTAACAATCTGATGCCATTACATGAACGGTCTCATCCAATCCCTACCATCCCCATAGCCTACAACGGGGGATTACTCACTCATGGATGGGGGAATCATGGATGGTTGATGGAGAAGCGATGATGATGATCATGGCGATGATCTCCTCCAATTCCCCGTCCCGACAGGGTGCCAGAACGGAGTTTCTAGTTCCGAATCGCGGTATCTGGTGGTGGAGGTGTTGCGGAACTCTATCTGGAAAACCGTCGAACCCCCCGAGTTTTTAGGTCAAGAGGCATCTTATAGGCAAAGAGGAAGGTCGAGGGGATGTCTGAGGCGGCCACACCCCTCCTAGGCGCGACCTGGGCTAGCCCGTGTGGCTAGGGGGTGTGGGCCCCTCATGGTCCTCCTCCGTCTCGTCTTCTGGCTTCGTGAGTCTCCTGGCAAAATAGGATTTTTGGCATATTTTCCTGGATTTTTCCTGATAGTTGATTTTCTGCACAAAAACTAGACACCAAGGTAATTCTGCTGAAAAGAGCATTAGTCCGTGTTAGTTGTATCAAAATCACACAAGTTTAGAGGAGAAACAATAGCAAAAGTGTTCGGGAAAGTAGATACGTTTTGGACGTATCACTCCTCTTGGGTACATGGAGCGTCGCCTTATCCCTTTACGTTGCCTGCTTTAACTATGCTTTCAAAGTGAATGCTGAGCTTGGACATGTTGTATTGGAGCTTCAACATTTTCTTCTTAAGGAATTTCTTCTCATCTGTTAACTCAAAGATAGTTTTAATCAAGAAACCAACTCTACCATCGATTGCATCGAACTTCTTCTCAAGGTCTTTGCTCATCATCCAGTAGGAGTCAATCCCTTCTCCAATTGTTTCAACGCATGCCTTAGAAGCCTTTTCTAACTCACAGATCTTATCATGAATCTCATCTTGCTGCACCTTCTTAGGTTTAAGAGGTGATGGACCAAGAGGAGGTTTATAATAGGATCCTATGTTGTAACGATAAGGATTAGGGAGGTACTCATCCTTGTTCCTTCCCTGCTCTGCTTGTCTCATCATATCCATCCTCTGTGGGAATAGGTCCTCCCAATTTGGGAGAGGCTTGATCTCCAGGCCGGATGATGACGATGATCCTTTAGGTTCTGCTTCCTCGATCCTCTTCACGGGCTTCTCATCTTTCTTCTTCCAGACCTGGTTGACATGGAAGGGCTGCATGGCTTCGCTGCACAAATGTTATTAGAGGGCTTGTATAGGGATGGCGAGGATTCTTCAAGGCTGGAGGCTGTAGCTCTGCGAAAACTTAATGAAAAAGGTTAGATGCGATCAGCTTTAAAAGGAGAGCTCAAAAACCCTAGCCGTCTTGCATAAAGAGAAACTATACGAGCGCAGCCCGCCCGTATAGCTCCCGCCGTATAGTTGTGAACCGACTATAGATTAGATCTACGACGGAACCTAACTATACGGCCGGAACTATATGGGCGGAAGTTTTAATTCTGGCCGTATAGTTAGTCATTAAACTCTCTGTTTCCTCGATGAAACTTTTGAAGAGTGGTCGATATCTATACGACCGTGACTATACGGGCGGAATTTTTAATTCCGGTCATATAGTTGGTCGTTAAACTCTCAGTATTCCAGAAATTGTTTTGTCAAAGGTGTAGACAACTATACGATCGCAACTATATGGGCGAAATTTTTTATTCCGGCCGTATAGTTGGTATTTAAACTCTCTGTTTCCTCGACAATTTTTTTGGAGAAGGGTCGATAACTATGACCGCGACTATACGGGCGGAATTTTTAATTCCGGCCATATAGTTGGTCGTTAAACTCTCAGTACCTTTCGAGGACGGAAGCGTTGTCGTCGCAACAACTATACGGCTGGAATTTTTATTCCCACTGTATAGTTGGTCGTTAAACCTTCTATGTCCACTAAAAAAATTCTACTTCTCCAAGTATTCTTTATTAATCTGAAACTTAACGAAATATCGAGTTTTGATAGAGAAATGTCAGCTTAGAATTCGACCAATTTTGGCATCATACATTTTCCTTCTTATTTGCTAGAGCATGAATAATTTTCATTAAAACAATACTTAATCTAGACTTTAACTGAGAATTTTAAAAACTTACTCAACCTTTATTTCACATGGGTTGCCTCCCATGAAGCGCTCTTTTATGGTCAATAGCTTGACCGTAGTACCGCTCATTCCGTCTTGAGTCCATTCTTCTTGTAATTGTCGTTCTTCGTATATTTTCGCTTTATCACTTCTTTGGGGGTGCTCAATTCTATAGTTTTTGCACTTATATCTTCTTTCACCTGATAATGCTTCAAGCATTGTCCATTTACCACCCATGCAAGGGAGGGTGTTTTTCCTTGGAGCTTCACTGCTCCTGACAAATAGGCTTCTTCAACTACATATGGACCTTCCCACTTTGACCTGAGTTTTCCTGAAAACAACTTAAGACGAGAATTATAGAGCAACACTTTGTCTCCACTTTCAAAAAAAATATTCTCTATTTTTCTATCATGCCATCATTTAACCTTTTCATTAAACAACCTAGCATTCTCATAGGCTTCACTTCTAAACTCATCTAAAGCATGCATATGTAATAAACGCTTTTCCCCTGCTGCTTTGAGATCATAATTTAGATTCTTGATTGCTCAAAAAGCTTGGTGTTCTAGTTCTAATGGTAAATGACATGCCTTACCGTACACCATCTTATAAGGTGTCATACCCATTGGATTTTTAAACGCAGTACAGTATGCCCATAGAGTGTCGTTTAACTTGTATGACCAATCCTTCCTTGATTTGTCCACCGTCTTCTCGAGTATGGTCTTTAGTTCTCTATTTGAGAGTTCCACTTGACCACTTGTTTGGGGATGATATGGCGAAGCAACGCGGTGAGTTACTCCATACTTGCTGAGGATTTTCCTGAAAGTCCCTTTCATAAAATGAGAACCACCATCAGTAATTAAAAATCTAGGAACTCCAAACCTGGGGAATATGACATCCTTGATCATCTTCACTGAGGTAGCTGCATCTGCATGATTTGTTGGGATAGCTTCAACCCACTTAGTAACATAGTCAACAGCAACAAGAATATGAGTATAACCATTTGACTCTATAAATGGCCCCATGTAATCCATTCCCCATACATCAAAGGGTTCAATTATTAGACTATAATTCATTACCATTTCTTGTCTCCTACCTATATTACCTCTTCTTTGGCAAGCATCGCAGTATTCCACATACCTGTGTGCATCCTTAAGCAAGGTGGACCAATAGAATCCGGATTGAAGTACCTTTGCAGCAGTTCTTTTACCTGCATGATGACCTCCATATGGACTGTCATGATAAGCCTTTAATATAGCATTCATTTCATGATTAGGAACACACTTCCAAATCATCCCGTCAAGTCCTTGATGATATAAATACGAATCATCCCAAAAATAATACTTAAGATCATTAAAGAATTTCATTCTTTGATTTCTTGTCATACCGGGAGGTAATTTTTTTGTTGCTAGATAGTTAGCATAGTCTGCATACCATGGATCAGCAATGTCCACCTTTGCTAAATATTCTCCCGGAAATGATTCATTAATAGGTATGGGGTCATTAATTATTTCCTCCATCCTAGAGAGATGATCTGCTACCTGATTATCCTTACCCCTCCTATCTACTATTTGCAAATCATATTCTTGTAATAATAAAACCCACCTAATCAACCTGGGCTTAGCATCCTTTTTCACAAGCAGGTGACGCAAAGCTTGGTGATCCGTATGAATTATTACCTTAGAATTAATTATGTAAGATCTAAATTTGTCACAAGCAAAAATTATAGCTAGAAACTCTTTTTCTGTAGTAGCATAATGTTTCTAAATCTTATTAAGAGGTCTACTAGCGTAATAAATAACATTTAAATTCTTTTCATCTTGTTGTCCCAACACAGCCCCTAAAGCATAATCACTAGCATTACACATAATTTCGAAAGGTTCATCCCACTTTGGAGGTTGCATGATAGGTGCTGAAACTAGTTTATCCTTAAGGTTCTCAAAAGCTGTAATGCAGTCATGGTCTAAATAGAATGGAATTTCTTTATCAAGAATATTGGTAAGGGGCATAGCTAGTTTAGCAAAATCTTTTATAAACCTCTTATAAAATCCTGCATGTCCGAGAAACATTTTTCAGCTTTTAATGTCCTAAGGTATTGGGAGATTTTCTATAGCATTTATATTAGTTTTATCTATTTCTATTCCCTTCTCCGAATCATTGTGTCCAAAACATTACCTTCTCTTTCCATGAAACGACATTGATCCCAATTCAAAACTAATTTTGATTGCCTGCATCTTTGCAAAACTCTGGTTACATTGTAGAGACAATTATCAAAAGTTATTCCACAAATGACAAAATCGTTTGTTAGGACTTCCATAGTTTTCTCAACAAAATCATCAAAAATCTTAAGAACACATTCCTGAAAAGTTGCTGCTGCATTACATAAGCCAAATGGAATTAATCTATAAGCATATGTTCCATAAGGACAAGTAAAAGTTGTTTTCTCTTGATCTTCCAGCTGTATGGAAATTTGAGAATATCCAGAATAACCATCAAGAAAACAAAAATAAGCATTATTACTAAGTACATTTAGAATTTTATCCATGAAAGGTATAGGTTTATGATTCTTTTGTGTTTCACGGTTTAATTTGCTAAAGTCAATGCACATACGATATCCTACAATTGGTCTCACAGGAACTATCTCACCTTCCTCATTCATAGCAGCATCAAGACCACCTTGTCTTGGTATGCAATGAGCTGGGCTAGCCCACTTACTGTCAGAAATAGGATATATTATACCAGCATCAACTAAGCGTATAACTTCTTTTCTTACTACTTCCTTCATCTTAGGATTAAGCCTTCTTTGTGTATCTACTACAAGTTCAACATCATCAAGCATGGTAATCTTATGTGTTAAATAGATGGATATATTCCTTTAATATCACTCAATGTATATCCAAAGGCTTCACGATGCTTAACCAAAACTGAAATGAGTTTTTTGTTTCATTTTCTGATAGATTCTTGCTAATAATAACAGGACATTTATTTTCATTATCTAAAAATTCATACCTCATATTGTCTGGAAGTTTTTTCAATTCTTTTGGTGGAGGTTCTTCATCACCTGTTCTTACCAGTTCTTCATAGTCATGTGAATTTTGTGCTTCCGAAATTGAATCAAGGTAATCATCCATGTCTTCTTTCTTCTCATCATTCGGTGCTTCTTCCCAATTAATCAAACTCTTTTCTAGTTCATCTTGTGGAGTACTGAAATGAATTGCCGCTAGCTCGACAATCGTCTTTTCTTCCTTGATATCCTCCACTTCATATGGCCTCTTTTTTAGTTTGGCGAAGTGGAGTGTCATTTCTTCTTCTCCAATCTTCAGTGGAATGGTTTCCTTCTGATTATCCACTCGAGCTTTAGTGATGGAAATAAAAGTCCTGCCTAAAAGAATAGGGCAAAAAGAATCTCGAGGCATATCAACAATATGAAAATCAAGGGGGTACATGAGTGAGCCAATAAAGACATAGATATTTTTGATTACCTCTTCCGGTTTTATATTGGTTTTATTAGACAATTTAACAATAGTGTCTACTAGTTCAACATCCGGATTATTTAAGTTGTAGCGAAGTTCTTGATAAAGTGATGATGGCATAATATTTATGGTGGAAATTGGTTCACAAATTCCATATAAGAAAGTTTCTCCATAATATATAGGGGTCATAGGCTTTGAAGTTTCATTACCTCGAACCTTACCTTGGATGAATTCCGAAGTTTCATGGTCTAACATAACCACTTCATCCTCCACTATTCGTGCCTCCAAAAGGTCTTTTATTATAATATTATTTATATTTGTAGATTCAGAATTCCTTTCTGGTTTCTTCAGTCTCTTCTTTATTTGTTCTTCCTCTCTTTGTCTCTTTTCAAAGATTCCCCATATAGGTATCGAGGAGAACCCTTCCATTAGTGCTCTTGCACGCTTCTTTTTATTTGAGAGGTTTACGAGGTTCCCATTCTATAGGTACCTGCAAATGCCCTGCATAATTCTCAATAATTTTCTTTACTGAGTAAGAATCAATACCGAGGGTTTTAATCATTGTATCTGTCCTCTCATCTGCAAGGAAATCGCTAATGCAAGCATATTCTGAAAAACTATTTGTAATATTTTCCTTATCTTTAGAATTTTCAGTTGCCTCTTTCATTTTTATTATTAGATTCCAAGCCTCATCATAAGTATAAGATAGAAAACTAACATTTGAAGCAGTGTCTAGATTCGTCCTATTTTCAATATTTAGCCCTCCATAAATTGTATGGATGATCAACCAATCAGGTAAACGATGATGGGCCAATTATCCAGGTAACCTTTATACCTTAGATATCCTTCATATAAGCCCTCACTAGGATTACTTTTGAAACTGATAATCATGCCTCTCATCCTGTGAGCTTTGTTTTTAGAATAAAATTTTGATAGGAACTTGGTTGTCAATTTCTCCCAAGTCCTTGGTGCTTCCGCACAAAAATATATGTACTAGTCGCAAACATTATTAGAGAGAGTTT
This sequence comes from Avena sativa, assembly GCA_916181665.1. Classification (NCBI taxonomy): domain Eukaryota; kingdom Viridiplantae; phylum Streptophyta; class Magnoliopsida; order Poales; family Poaceae; genus Avena; species Avena sativa. The sequence continues at coordinate 185,810,168 of OV702287.1, read as the reverse complement.
GTCTAAGCATTTGGATTTTAACCATATCAAGATCGCAGTCATCGAAAATAAAGGAACTCAAAATTTCTTCAAATAATTGTAAGTGTCCATATGGACTTTCTTCATTGGTTCCTGCAAATTTCTTAGAATGTAATAACTCAAATAATAAAGGATGGATTTCGACTCCATCCAGATTTATGCTTTTGTTGACAGTTATAAAAGCGTCCATGGGCGAACCCATTTTCCTTACTGCCTCAAGCTGATTTAAAAGCCGTAAAATACCAAAATCCTACATCTATAATGCAAAATAATAATGTAAAACATGATGCAAATATGCACTCATCAAAGACCAAGTTTCATTTAATTGAAACCACAAAACTATTTTTGAAACAATTGAAACCACCACTTCATACATTTCAAACCACTAAAACATGTTTGAAACAATTAAAACCACTAATACATGTTTGAAACAATTGAAACCACCACATATCAAGAAAACCGGAACCACAAGACCAAGTTTCATTAAATTGAAACCACAAAATCATGCTTGAAAAAATTGAAACCACCACTTCATACATTTCAAACCAGTAAAACATGTTTGAAATAATTAAAACCACCACCTAACAACGACTGCAACCATAATTCAAACCATAACTGCAAACATTTGAAACCACTAAAACATGTTTAAAACATTTCAAACAACTAATACAAGTTTGAAACAATTGAAAACACCACATAACAAGTAACGAAACCATAAGACCAAGTTTTATTTCATTGAAATCACCAAACCATGGTTGAAACAATTGAAACTACCACCTCGAACTTTTGAAACCACTAAAACATGTTTCAAATATTTGAAACCACTAATACATATTTCAAACAATTGAAACCACCACATAAAAAGAACCGGAACCAAAAGACCAAGTTTCACTGGCGGAGCTAGCCCAAAGCTGATGGGGAGGTGAAAAGTCAAATCTGATTGGTTGGGGGGGCAAAATGCTAATTTTTCTTCCATCTAAGCCTTGCCAAAAAAAATTTATTCAAGGATCTGTCCAAACCTGGGGGGGGCGGTAGCCCCTGCTGACATGCACATAGCTCCGCCCCTGCCAAGTTTCATTTAATTGAAACCACAAAACCATGTTTGAAACAACAGAAGCCACCACTTCAAACATTTGAAATCACTAAAACATGACTCACACATTTAAAACCACTAATACATATTTAAAACAATTGGTACCACCACATAAGAAGAATTGGAACCGGAAGACCAAGTTTCATTCAATTAGAACCATAAAGCCATGTTTGAAATAATTGAAACCACCACTCCAAACTTTTGAAACCATGAAAACATGTTTCAAATATTTGAAACCACTAATACATGTTTGAAACAATTGAAACCACCACATAAGAAGAACCGAAACCATAATACCAAGTGTTATTTAATTGAAATCACAAAACCATGTTTGAAACAATTAAAACCACCACTCCAAACATTTGAAATCACTAATACATATTTGAAAAAATTGAAACTATCACATAAAAAGAACCGAAAGCACAAGACCAAGTTTTATTTAATTGAAACCACAAAACCATGTTTCAAATATATTGAAACCACAATGTCATGTTTGAAATTATTGAAACCACCGCGCATTACGGCCGACATCGCGCCTCATCCGCCACTTGTCCACGGGTCACCGAGGCCCTATGCACGGCGACGCCGGAGTCCGAACGGCGTGCACAGTGGAGTCCGGAGCCTCAATGGCACGGGGCTAGGCTTCACGACCACCATCGCCTAAGGAGCAACCTCCACCTCATGAAGAAATCCAGCTTTCCTTAGGTTGTCTCCTACTCCTCACTTTTTCTTAATGAACCGAAAGTGCTCAGGTACAAATCTAAAGGGGGCGCCGTTATTCGGTACGTGCTAGCTTTAGGATTTAAGTTCTCAGATCTAATTTTCTTTTGTTTCTTTTATTAAATTTGGTAGAGACCTCGTAGAGTTTTGCTTTTCCTTCTTTGGATTACTCCATCTGTAATCGGGGTGGGACCCACGGACGAAATAAATATAGGTTCATGTGGCCACCCAAAAAGTTGCCGGTGGAAACGCCGCGTTTTTTTTTATAAATTATAATAGTTTTGGATTTATAGTTATTTATACTTCCTACGACCCAAATTAGTTGACTCAAATTTGTTAAGATACGACTATATGTAATACCAAATTATGTCTAGATACAATCGAATCTAGACAAATCTAAATTAACTAATTTGAATAGGAGTACTAGATTTAGCCTACTGTTATGTTAAAAAAATACTAAGTTAAATAAATGTTTAACACTACTGTTAATTAAGTTAAATTAGTACTAGTTTGAGCTCAAACGCGGTTCCTGTAGTCACACACTGCTGTAAGGATAAAATAGCACACGTGCACTGCTGTCAGAATAAAGTAGCACACATGCAGTATCATGGAAGCATGCGGTGCATGCGGGGTGGAGACCACAGACGGAAAAGTAGACGGAAAGAGCAAACAGCCACGTACCACCAAAAGAATGCATCGAATCTCAAAGCACTGGTTTATGGTGGATACCGCGCTGGCATATACCGGCGACGGTAGAATCGCTGGGTTCAATGAGGGTTGCAGCCATGGACGGTTCTGTTTTGAAGGATTGGAGAGGAACTAAAGGAACCGGTATAACGGCATTGGTCATGTACTTTGGAGTGGGAGGGCATGGGTGGGTAATTATGTGTATGGTGGGAGGAAAAATACGTCTAAAAAAATATTAGACCGCAAGAAACAATCCACTTTTATTATATACTAGCACAAATGCCCGTGTTTTGCACCGGTTAATTTTAAAAATAGTTTTAGTCATGAAGGGGTACACTTATGGTAGGCGTCTTTTATAGATGGGACTAAGCAGTCTTTAATGAACGTGTCTGTAATTAACGATCTAACATAGGTACTAATAATCAGATATAGATAAAACCGATTTGTTGTTTCTATTTATTACTTCTACTATATGAATGCCCGTGCGTTGCTACGGCCCAACAAAAGATATATTGATCAAAACATTTATACTTCACGGGATATACATTACATACAAACTTATAAATACATTGTGACAATTATTGCCTTCCGTTTTTTTCTTTGAATGAAGATCACCTAACACAGTGCTATGGGTTCTACACATGGGCCGCCACCCCCTCGCCCTTAAAAAAACTGGCCGATATCGGTGAATTTTTTTAAAAGAAAACTTACACGACAAAAAACATTTATGTAAGAAAATTCTCATCAGTGATACTTTGGCATTGTCTACTTCATAATTTTAGTAAAAAAATTGACAAAACAGGAAATGTCTCAACTACATTTATTTTGCAATCATATTTTCATTTATTTTATTATTTCCTAACGAGGTTTTATAGATGCTTGACTGGGTGCTCGGAAGAATTTCAGCAAACGAAATAGGAGAAAAAGAATCAATGTGTACTTGACTATTGTATAGGTTGCTAACAAAACTGTTGCTATCATCGAAGTTTGAGAAACTCTAGGATCTATGGACACCCTTCTAATAGGACAGTGACATAGGAGTACACATCCCATCTTATTGAGTTCAAAGCAAATCGTTGATGAACTCGTTTCACTAATCTAAAAATCTTTTTATTTACAAAAGAAAAGAAGTGTGAGAATGCTTATGGAACATACTATCTTTTTGCGAGCAATGCCAAGAGTGATATCTCAAAAGTAGTACTGTACAAATTTTTGCATTCATAAGATATCAACAATACATCTGAAGAAGATAGGTGTAAGCTATACTCATCATTCAGCTGGTCCTCATCTCAATCATCCAAACCAAAGCGTGTGCCCTTGGTTGCAGGAACATTGCCCTCCATTTCTTTCCAAACAGTACTAGGTTAGATTAGATCGTTAAACCATGAACCCAATCAAGAAAAGTGGCATATAGAAGCAGTGACCGCACACACTTGTTGACAACGGGTTGACAAGGTAGACAGTGGCTTCAGCTCAGTCCGGCGCTCCTCAAGTGCAATCAAGAAAAGTGGCATCTCGAAACAGAAGAAAGGTGGCATCTAGAAGCAGTGACCGCACACTTGATGACAACGGGTTGACAACATAGACAGTGGCTTCAACTCAGTCGGGGCTCCTCAAGTTTCTTCATTGACAAATCTTCATTTACAATTTTACAGTGGCAATTCATTCTTCGGTTCTCATTTGCATTTCCTGCAAGGCTGGTGTATTGGAATTCAACTGCTCCTTTAGATGGTTGTTCATTTTCTCAGGCTGCATAAAGAAAATTCAGGTTTCTTTTTAAATGTTTCCCTTCAAAATGTGTTTTAATGGTAACCTCTTCAAGCTAAGAATTATACTTAGCCTAGAAATGATCTTTGTGAAAGGCAAAGAAGTAAATTTGTCAATTCTACTTCAGAATCAGCTAGTGCTTGATGCAGTTGAATCCGAGCATATTAGCAATATGAAGATTTGTCATGTAAACTTCCAGGTACTATTGCTCTAGCTAGTCAAGTATTCTTTCCCTCTCATATCATTTGGCACAAAGTTTAGAAGCATACGAACATCATGTGAATCAAAACCAGGTAATTAGGGAGGAGAGATTTGTGCACCTTCAGTTCTTGAAGCAGCTACGTACATGAGGGTCGATTGTGGAGTTTTACAGCCGCCCTGAGTGACCCCATCTTGAAGTTTTACTGCCTCGCGTCCGTCTTAGATCTCTCCCGGACCTGCATCGCTAAAGCCCCATGCTCCACCGCCCCAGCAGAATGGAATCGAGATCTGGAGACCGCGCGGATGGTCGAGAAGAAGTGGAGCAGGCCCATCGCATCTGGAAGGGAAGGAGGGACTTCGCGACAGCGGCAGAGGTGATGTATTGCAGGGATTCTGGTGGTGGTAGCCTGGTAGGGTTGTAGTGCAGCGCAGATATGGCGCCCTCCGGATACGCGAAGGCCTCCAACGCGGTATGCGGAAGGGACCACCGCCACGAGCTCCCATAGAGTGGCGACGCCCTCCTGCACCAGCACTGCAGCCTGACCGTCGGCGAGAAGGTACCAGCGCGGCGTACGGCAGAGACTTCCGTTGTGTCCTCCAATAGAGAGATGACACCCTCCGCAGAGACTGATCTGATGAGATAATCTGGATATGTTTCTTGGTATCACTTCCGTATTTCATTTAGAAAAATCTTGACTGCTTTCGTAGACGAGCTCCACCCGGCAGGCTGCTCCCTCGGAGATTTTTATCTCGTCCCAAACCATCTCCCGAGGCTCTTTCCCCCTGGCACCAGAATTCATGCCCGCCTATGGTGAACCGAGACCCCCGGAGACTAAATCGATTTACTGGAGGCTGGAATCGAACCTAGCTATCTGGTTCCATCTGATTCGTCCTTGCAGTTGCCTGAATCGAGACGGAGTAGGCTACCGCTGCTAGGATCTCTACGCCGACGCTGCGAGGTGCCATGCCGATCCGACCTCCATCCACTAACTTCCTCCTTCCCAAGTCTAGATAAATCGATGCTTTTCTCTTTCTTTATTTATTGCTAGATTTCGTTCGGAACATCCGTTCTTTCTGGTCAAATTCGATCCCCAGCGACCGGATGCAGGAGACAGTCTCGACTAGGAGTAACTCGACGGCGAGCGGCAATGTCCTCGTCGGCCGAGCGACCCTGACGCAAACATGGACTTGAACCTGTTTTTGCCATTGTCGCCACCGGCCAGCCCCCGTCGACGACCACGACCCCCAATCGACTATGTCTGTAATGGGCGAAAACACGAGTTGTCCTCTCGGCGATGGAGCTCAACCAGGCCTGCATCTGGCAGACTCCAGGAGACTAGCTTCATTCACCCTATGCTCTACAACAAGATTTGGGCTATTTAACTTGGTGAAATCGAGAGGATCGAGCTTATGGACGCCAGGGACGCGGTCAAGCCGTCGAGCGCCGTGGATGCGGTCGAGATGGGTGATGTGCTGCCGCGAGAGAACAACTGTGATGCTTGGTGGGATTAGACGAGCTTGACTGGACAGGCAGGCTTAATGCTCGAGCATCAAACGTAGACCGCACAACCGCTATGTAAATACTACTGGGTTAATAGATGGATTTGGTCGGTGTGAGAGTGGTATACGGGTGTTGACATGGGTATACCCTACTGGTACTCGAGTTTGGTATATATGGTCCAGATACGGTAGAAGCCCACGGCGTTGCCACGGCCCAATGAAGACTTCGAGTGGCCCACGGACTCTCGATGACTTGCGAGACAAGAAGAAGTCTAGAGATAGAAAGTCTGAGGGGAAAACCCTAATCTGTAACCGACTCGACCTGCTACCCGAGACCTGGCCTATCTATATAAAGGCTAGGAGGGGGCGGCGAGGAGGACACACGCAACCCTACTTTCCACAACTCTCACCATATTGCATATGCGCGCCCCTGTAATCTTCGATTCCTTCGTTCATTCCAAGAGCAGACAAGCAAGAGTAGGGACCTCAACAAGGCCTGAACCTGGGTAAACCTTGCGTCCCTGTGTGCTTGTTTGCTAGCCAATTGATGCTTCCAGCGCTCCCTCCTCCAAAACCCAAGTCCATAGCAATGGGCATTGACGAGTTAAACCCTCGTCAAGTGGCGCCGTCTGTGGAAATTGGGAGTGCTGATGTTGCGGCTTCTTCGGCCTCATCAATCGCGATCTACAACTCCGCAACAGCGGAGATTCGCCAGCTCTTCGGCGCGTTCGACTTCACCATCCACACGCCTGCCACTCGCCCGGCCTTCGAGTCCGTGGGCGATGGAATCAGCCTGGCGATCGGGCATGCTTCGCATGCCTGACCAACCAACGGCATCCACGATTACTCCAGCATCATGGTTCCCGCCACCAATCGGCGCCCTCAGTGAGCTCAACACCTCAGCAACAGCTGAAAGCACGGATAGCGACAGCAGTCGAGGATCCGATCTGGGCGGCCTAGCAATGGAAGATGGAGTTTACGGCTCCGGATCCGAAAGTTGTCGGAGCAACAGCTTCCCCAGTCACTTCACGTGTGTCGTCATCAACACTAGCGACTCCACCGCTAATCGCGAAAACAGTGGCAATGGATCTGACACCGATCCACCTAATGGTGGCATACTTAATGGTGGACCACCCAACGGCGCCCCCCCCCCAAACGGTGGCAATGGCGCGCCCGTCAACAACGGAGGGGCAGTCGAACCTCCAACCATGGTGAACGAACACACTGGCGAACGTGTCGTGATCAGGCTCAACGATCTCGAGTGGGCCCGTTGCCAAGAAGCTCTGCGAGACAATCCTCTGCCTCCAGGCATGTCGCAGGAGATGCTGATGGGCTACCATTGGCTACTTAAGGAGGAGTACAGACGCCAGCTACAAATGATCACACAACTCGAAGCACGTAAAAAGGCAGCGGACGAGTCGAGCCTTCGACGGGCCGGGCTGTCCTCCCACGGAGGATCCTCCTCCAAGGGCAACGAGTACGTGGCCAACAAGAGGCGATCTCGAATGGCCCACCTCACCGAGTAGGAGCGCATAGAAGCTGCGAAAGTCCTCGACTTCAGCTCTATGACAGTCGATACCCAGGGCAACGTGGTCCCAAAGACGCCGCAGGCAGCGGTGACATCGGCCACCATGAACCTACTCAACAACTAGCCACTGGCTGGAGATCCCCGAGCCGCCATGCACTGATCTATGATCGCGGAATTGGGGTTAATCGAGGCTGCTCTCGACAAAGAGCCGACATCGGAGCCGAAGAAAAACAAGGCTCTGGCAAAACGCTATTCCTCACCCTCGTCCAGCGACGACAGTCACGGTCTATTAGATGCCGCCGCTCACGGCGACACGACCACAACTACGATGCGCGCGATGACATCACATAGCGCACAATCGACAAGTCAAGGGCACGACGTGCCTGCTCTACTAACTCAGAGGACGAAGACGTGGAGCTCTGTGGTGCCAGATGCTTCAGCAGGGCCATCAGACAAAAGTGAATGCCCAAGGGGTTCAAGCTCCCATCGGAGAACCCAAAATTCGACGGCCTCAGGACCCGAAAATCTGGTTGGACGACCACATCTCCTTTGTCAGGCTCCATGGTGGGAGTCGAAGCACGGCCATGCAATGCCTGCAGCTACAGCTGTATGGCGCCGCCCGAGCATGGCTCAACAACCTCCCACGCGGATCCATTCGCAGCTGGGATGAGCTGGTCTACAGGTTTGTGCGCAACTTCAAGGGCACCTACAAAAGGCCCGCGTCAATCTAAGAACTAAGGTGCTGCCAGCAAAGGTCGGGCGAATCGCTATGCTCGTAAATCCAGAGGTGGACCATCATCAAGAACTCCACAGAAAATATCTCGGAGGATCGGGCAATCGACGCATTCAACAGCGGCATTCGCCGCATAGAGCTCAGGGAGGAGCTGGGCCGCTCGAAGCCCAAAACAATTGACCACCTGATGGAAATCGCGAATCGGTGGGCAGATGGAGAAGACTCGGTGAAAAACCGCATTCACTCCAACGACGAAGCAGAGCTCGAGCGCAGACGCGGTCGCCGAAGCAAACATCGAATGCGCATCTCCGATGACCGTGACGATGTCAACATGGTCACAGCCGGCTACACCGACATGCGCGACGACAACCGCAACAACAGCTATTGCAACGGTGGACAGCACGACTCCTAGAAAACCACATAGGTATGGAAACACTGCACTCATGAAGAGGCACCCGTGAAAACAATCGAGGACAAACTGTCCGGGCCGTACAACGTGCACTTCTACATCGACAAGTATGACGGCAAGAAGAAATCCAGCCACCTTCTCAAGGACTACCGCGAGTTCCTCAAGCTCCATGAGGGTTTGGCGCGGATGAATCGCGACGCAGTCAACAGGGGCTACGGAGTCGCCCCCAGGCATTGTAGCACATGGAGCTCCTCCTCCACCACCTGGAGTGCCACTGATACATCCATTTTTCATCACTATTCTATAGCATAATTCACTTTTATTCATTGATATATTTCATATTAAGAGATGATATTTATGTTATTTCATCTGTTTTTGCATGGTGGATGACTTTTGGAGCATGGACCGCTGCAGTCAGGATTCTGATGGAAAAGGTGCTGTTTGGAGGCAAAATTCGTGAAGATCAGAAAATCCGGGAAAATATACGGAAAATCCTATTTTTCCAGAAGACGAAGGAAGCCAGAAGGAGGAGTGGAGATGGGCCACAGGGGGCCCACACCATCCCCTGGCACGGGCCAGCCTAGGCCGCGCCACCAGGTGGTGTGGCCGCCCTAGCCCACCTCTGGCTCTCCCCTCTGGCGTATATAATCCTCCCGAAACCCTAATACTGGGTGAGCGACCACAGAAAGATTCCGTCGCCTCTACGGGGTGGAAAACACTGAGAAAGAAAGATCTCTTCGGCAGACAGATTTCTGCCGGGGGAATTCCTTCCCGGTGAGGGGAGATCGTCGCCATCAACACCACCATCAAGCTGGACTTCATCGGGATCATCATCATCACCATCAGCACCTTCATCACCATCTCCATATTGCTGTAACAATTGGGTTGAATCTTGCATATTTCTTAGGGGAAACTTTCCGGGTGTTGATTACTCTTTGTAGTTGATGCTATTGAGTGAACCGTTGAATTATTGTTTATGTTCAGATTGTTATACATCATTATTCCATCTCTGATCATGATCCATATGATGTCTTGTGAGTAGTTCGTTTTGTTCTTGAGGACATGGGAGAAGTCATGTTGTTAGTAGTGGAATTGTGTTGAGAAAGATTCAATAGTTTGATATTTAAGTTGTGGTGTACTTCTTCTAGTGGTGTCATGTGAACGTCGACTACATGACACTTCACCTATATGGGCTTCGGGGAATGCATTGTGTATTTGGCTACTAATCGTAGGGGTTGCTGGAGTGACAGAAACCTGAACCCCCGTTAGGAAACCATTGCACAAGGGACGTAAGGGTCTTAGAGTTTAAAGCTGTGGTTAGGTTTCTACCTTAATTACTTTCTTGTACTTACGGATGTTTGCAAGGGGTATAATCACAAGTATGTATTAGTCCTAGAAAGGTCGGTACATTAGCACAGGTTCACCCACACAACACTTAGCAAGCTAAAGAAGATTAATCAACTATATGAAGCGAAAGCACTTGGCAGAACTCCTGTGTGTCCTCGAGAATGTTTGGTCATCTTAAGTAATACAACCGGCTTGTCCTTTGCTGCATAAAGGATTGGGACACTTGCTGCATTTATTCCTACTGTCGTTTATTTACTCGTACTTTATTTATTTGATTTATCAAAAACCCCTAAAAATTCGTTTGCTAAGTATTTGCAGAGAATTCCTGGTCCATAGCACTAGCCAGCACCTTCTGCTCCTCGTTGGGTTCGACACTCTTACTTATCGAGAATACTGCGATACACCCCCTATACTTGTGGGTCATCAGCCACCACCTGTGGCCGCACCGGTCCACGATCAAGGCGGCGAGCCATACCCATGGGCTGTGGGCAACATGATGATCCAAAAAGGACGCCCCTCGAATCGGGTACAGAGGGCCATCACTCGCCAAGTCAACTTGGCGACAAACTCAACACCATCCAACACTGAGTACCTCAGTGGAAGCGACTCCTGCATCACCTTCGACAAGCGCGACCACCCGCACAAAGTACCTCGCCCGGGCCACTGTCCCCTCGTACTGGAGGCACAGATCGGAGGCTTCGACATTAGTCGCGTCTTCATGGATGGTGGAAGCGGCATTAACCTTATGTTCGCAAGTACCTTGCAAGCGATGAGGATCCCTCTGACCTGCCTAGAGGTCTCGGACACAACATTCCATGGCATCGTCCTAGGCAAGGGCATATATCCCCTAGGCAAAATCAACCTCGACGTCATCTTTGGCACACCGAAAAACTTTTGACGCGAACGCATCGACTTCGAAGTCGTCGACTGGCCCTCACAGTACCACTGCATCCTCGGACGCGTCGTGTTCGCCAAGTTCATGGCAGTACCACACTACGCCTACCTGCAGATGAAAATGCCAGGCCCAAACGGTGTCATCACAATCAACGGGAGCTTCGAGAGGTCTGAAAGCTGCGACAGGGAATTCAACAGAATTTCCCAGTCCTTCGGCATGCAGGATGAACTCGCAAGATTGAAGGAGTCGACAGACAACAGTCTGCCTCCCTTGAGCCGGCCAAGTTCACCCGACCTGTCCTTCGACTCGTCGGTGCACACGAAGAAAGTTCAGGTTCACCCATCGGACCCGACCAAGACGGCCCTCATCGCCAACAACTTGAGTCCTGCATAGGAACTTGCGCTCGTCGAATTCCTCCGTGAGCACTGGGAAATCTTCGCCTGGTGTCCAACGGACATGCCAGGGGTTCCCAGGGAATTCGCCAAGCATGCACTCAATGTCAACCCAGACACAAGGCCAGTCAAACAAACAATTCGGCGACTGTTTGGGCCAAGAGCAAAAGCGGTCGGAATGGAGATCAACAGACTCCTCGACGCCAAATTCATACGCGAGATCAAGGAAGTACTTGGCTTGCCAACACGGTTCTGGTACCCAAAAAGGACATGGATATCCTACGGATGTGCATGGATTTCACCTCCCTGAATAAGCACTGCCGAAAGGCTCACTTCTCGTTGCTGCGAATCAACCAAATCATCGACTCCACCGCGGGATGTGAGCGTCTCTGCTTCCTCAACGCCTACTCAGACTATAATCAGATTCGAATGAAGGAGGAAGATCAAAAGAAAACAGTGTTTACAATGCCTTTCAGTGTGTTCTGCTACAACACAATGCCCTTCGGGCTAAAACACACAGGAGCCACCTATCAGCGGTGCATGCAAGCTTGCCTCAAGAATCAACTTGGTCGCAACATCCAAGTCTATGTTGACGACATCGTCATCAAAACCAAAGAGGAAGCCTCACTCATCGACGATTTACGCGAAACCTTCGCCAACCTCGACCGCTACTGGATCAAGCTCAATCCGGACAAATGCGCCTTCGGCGTACCATCTGGGTAACTACTCGGGTATCTCATCTCCGCGAGGGGGATCGAGGCAAACCCGAAGAAAATAAAAGCCATACTGGCCATGGAGAAGCCGAAGAACGTAAGAGGCGTCCAGCAGCTGGCTGGGCGAATTGCGGTGCTCAGTCGATTCATCAGTCGAATGGGCGAAAAGGCATTGCCCTTCTACCAACTTCTCCGCAAAACTGACAAGTTCGAGTGGACTAATGAGGCACAGGAAGCATTCAAAGACCTCAAGCATCTACTATCTACCTCACCAGTACTGGTGACCCCACGTGATAGGGAACCACGGTTGCTATACATCTCTGCCACTAACCAGGTGGTCAGCATGGTGCTCATGGTGGAGCGAGCCGAGGAAAACAAGGTCCACGGGGTGCAGCGCCCAGTCTACTACCTCAGCGAGGTGCTCACGCCAACAAAGCAGCGGCACCCGCACTACCAGAAGTTGGCATACGACGTCTTCATGACAGCCAAGCGACTGCGTCACTACTTCCAGGAGCACCCAATCGTGGTGGTCAACGACGCCCCGCTTGGACACATCCTCAACAACCCCGACGCCACTTGACGAGTGGCGCTTTGGGGAATCGAACTGTCTCCACGAGACATTACATATGAAAAGCGCGACGCGATCAAATCGCAAGTCCTCCCTGATTTCCTCGTACACTGGATGGAGAACCAGCTCCCTGAAAAACCAGACATGTCTTACCTCTGGACAATGCACTTCGATGGATCCAAGCGTAAGGACAGGGCTAGCGCAGGCGTCATACTGACATCGCCCCAAGAAGACAAGCTAAAATACATCCTGCGAATGCAGTTCACCGCCTCCAACAATGAAGCTGAATATGAGGCCCTGTTGCACGGGATGCGGATGGCAAAAGCCTGCGGCGCCAAAAGGCTCATCATCTACGGCGACTCCAAGATGGTCGTCAACCATACAATGCACGAGTGCGACGCACTGAATGACAATATGATCGCCTATCGTGACCTCTATGACACACTCGAAGGGGACTTTAACGACTGTGAGCTGCGGCACATAGGCCGCGAAAGCAACGAAGAGGCAAATGCACTCGCCAACATTGGATCTACCTGCGCCCCCATACCACCTGGGGTATTTCTCGAGCGTATCTGCGAATGCTCCATCAAGCCAAAGGCCGCAGAGAAGAAAACAACCGCAACAACAGACTCGGGGGCTACGCCACCCAATGAGCCAATGGCACTCGATAACCTGGAGCTCGACACAAGACTCGAAGGACCAATGGCGGTCATGATGATTGAGCCATCTTGGACTCAAACCTACGTCACATATCTTCTCAACAAGAGGCTACCAGACGACCCGACTGATGCGCGACACATCGCACGGTGTTCCAAGGCATTCGCCGTCATCAACGGTGAACTATACAAGCGCAACATCACAGGGGTACTCCAACGGTGTGTCTCCAACGCAGATGGGAGGGCCGTCCTCCTCGACATCTGTGGGGGGACTTGTGGGCACCACGCTGGCAGTCACGCCCTCGTTGCCAAAGCTCTACGAGCTAGATTCTACTGGCCCACGGCCATGCGTGACGCCAAGGACATCGTCCAAAAATGTAACGCTTGCCAGCGATTCGCGGACAAACCGCACGCACTTGGCGCGGAGCTCTGGCCAATACCATTGGCTTGGCCTTTTGCGCAATGGGGACTCGACATGGTCGTCAAGCTCCCAAAGTCCTCACGAGGAGGCTACGTCTACCTCTTGGTCGCAGTCGACAAATTCACCAAGTGGATAGAGTCCATGCCGATGACTAACCAGTCAGGAGCTAGTGCAGTCAAGTTCTTCGAGTCCATTGTCTATCGCTTCGGAGTGCCACACAGCATCATCACGGACAACGGAATGAACTTCACCTCTAAGGAGTTCCAGGGTTTTTGCGAAAACCTGGGAATCAATGTAAGTTATGCCTCCGTAGCTCATCCACAGACCAACGGTCAAGTCGAAAAAGCCAACGGGCTCGTCTGTGGCGGAATCAAGAACCGACTCCTTAGGCCACTCGAACAAGCCACATGATGGTGGCCAGACGAGCTACAATCCATACTCTGGAGCCTACGCACAACCCCAAACAGTGCCACGAGATACACCTCGTTCTTCAGGGTGCATGGTGCTGAAGCGGTGCTACCCGCAGAGGTATGATACAAGGCACCGCGAGTGGTCGCTTACAGCAAGCAGGAGTCAACTCTTGCACTCGAAGACTCCGTCGACCTCCTTGATGAGGCACGGGAAATCGCAGCAGAAAGATCGATGATCTAACAGCAGAACCTGCGCAACTACTACAGCAGAAGGCTACGCCCCAGGTCCTTCGTCGAAGGAGACCTGGTCCTGCGACTGAAACAACAAGGGCATCTCAAGCTCGAGTCCCCTTGGGAAGGACCATACGTGATTACAGAAGTAATCCCAGGTGGCGCCTATCGCCTCAAAGATTTCGAGACAGGAGTCGCGTACTCCAACCCCTGGAACACCGCGCAGCTGTGGCGCTTCTACCCTTAGTCGTCTTTTCTTTCTTACATTACAAATAAGGCTATTCAGCCAAGGCTACTTAGCCACACATTGTACCTCGTATTGTTCTACGAATAAATAAAGCTAAGTGCCCCAAACTCTGCGTTTTTCTATTATTTTTCGCCATCTATCTACCTAGGGGCTGCGCCACCCTTTACACATCTGTTCTACGAACCAATCGCGATATCCTGAGTAGCTGACGCATTAATCGAACCCTTGAAAAACACCAACCCAGTTGCAACGCACCTGACAGATTGGCAAGGTGCTGAGATAAACACAAGTCAGGCTAACGAAAGGGAATCGCATAGTGCAACGCACTCGCAAAACATACGAGCTAACAAGCTCTTTACACATCAATGTCAATCAATTATACACAGCATATATATATATATGAACTTTACAACACTGGTACATTTATGTGCATGATACAAAGTTAACACTACTGTTGCAACAGAAGAATGTTTGTCTGCTGCTCGAAGAAGTCGACAATTTCCTCCGTTGGGCGATCCACCGCCTGGTAATGAGGAACCATATTCCAGGTCGAACCTGCCGGTGGAGTTGGCGGACCAGCAGCAATAGCTACAACATCAACATCAGGCCTATGCAGTCGCACCAGCGACAACGCAGCCTTGGCACCAGCCACCAACTGTTCCCGCACACACTCGCGGACTGCACTCAAGTCTTGAAATTTAGCAAGGAGAGCCAGCAGGCTCGAGGGAACGACATCCAGTGGAAACATCGTCTGATAAATATTCCTTAAGCATGATTGCGACTTCTTTAGAAAATGAAGCACTTGCGAGGCATGATCCTGCAGGGTCGCAAGTGCGATTGCGCGATCATGATCCACCCAGAAGTACCCACTTGCCTGAAGCTATTCCTGAGTCAGGTCGTTCATACGAATGGCGATCCTGTCCTTCTCATCTTGCGGATGACGCGCGCTGACAACTATACCAATCAAGAAGCAAAAGTATGAAGATAACGAACTACCGCGATTAACTACAAGAAAAGATAAGGAGGCAGAAAGCTAACACTTGAACTGGTCACCCAGCTGCGCCACCTCCCCTAGTAGCTATTGCTCTCGGGCGGTGGACTTCTCCGCCCTCGACTTCCATACATCCGCGTTACCGCGGAGAACGGACAGTTCGCGTTCCAGCTGCTTAACGCTATCACGCAGTCGCGAAAGCAGGGACAACTCATCCACCCTTGAGTGCGACTGCGCTAAGGTATCACCAGCGGATGGCGGATCCCGAGGCTCACTCGAAGGACCACTCGATGTACCCTATCACAAGCCAAGCAAGAGACAATAAGGGACCAAGCAACACATGGACAAAAACTCAAGTGCATCCAAACATATCAAAAGTATCAACAGAGTCACTTAGCCGGCGACATGTTTTCAACAAAAAGGAGTCGTGCTATCAACTATTACAGATATCACTACTTGGACTTTGGTTTCGGGGGCCTCATCGAGTCCGTGGCAGTATCAGACGCCACTGACTTCCCGCCAGCCCCTGACGCCGCAGCCTTTGCCGCCTTCTTGGCTCGCTGCAGCTCCTCAGAGTACTTGGCGACTGTGTTGATGAGTTGCGGCCCGTACTTGCCAGAGGCAGTTGCAAAAGGAGCAAAAACTACTTGTTGACCATCTGCGCCGACAGGCATCGCCTTGGAGACCGCAGCGGGATCCACCTCCACGCCATGGGCTTGAACCATCGCGAGTGACATGGAAGCGCCAGCCGCACGAAGCGAGTTATTGAAGCCTGCAGGAATACCTCCAGCAAGGGTGTCGTCGGATTGATGACAAGTATGCCATGAGGGGGTCCTCGAGGCATGTGGAATAGAGGGGTGTGAGACGTATGGTTGTTCCGCGACGGTGAGCACACAAGTTTACCCAGGTTCAAATCCGCCGGCTTTGGACGGATCCTACTCCTGCTAGCAATCCAGTAATACGGCAGAGCCAGAATATGGGTTACAAGGGTTCGCCTGTGTGAGTTGAGATTTTGATTATAAGGGGTGCCCTAAAGGCTCTCCCAAGGCCGGCTTATATAAATATCCGGCCTAGGGTTTATAGGAGAGATCTATCCGGCTACGACTAAGAGTCGGTTTTCATAGTACATCTTGAACTACAAGTAACACTATGGGCCTAAGTCGGTAAGTCTTCTGGGCCTTCCCGTAGCCGGACTGGACCCTGTTTCTTCTCCCTGACTGGGCCACCCGTGAAGCAAAGCTCTAACCCGAAGTGGGCCACCCTGGTCAGTGAGGAACTATGAGGATACCCAGAAAGTATATCCCCAATAGCAGGCCCCGAAAGTCTCCAAGATCCAAAGTCGGATTCATCATCGTCTAGCTTGATCTTCGGCTTGTAGAATCTTGAAGGGTTCCTGAAACTTTAAAATAAAAAATACGATCCGGGTCTCAAAAGTAAGTCGGACCTATCAGTACGTTATTCGGATTTTCCAGCTTGATATTCAAACTAAGCCGGAACTTGGTCTCTGACGTCATCTGACACTGGTCATGGTCAAGTCACGTCATCTGACAAACATCCTTTCAGCACGACCGTTGGCGGGTCCTCCGTTCGCGGAACCGAGGCACCGTTTCAATGCATACGCGGAGATCGAGGCAACGTAATCATCACATGGGACCTTCCCAGTTCCTTCCACGACACGTGGCGGTTACACTGTGGCTTTTGCACGAATCTTGGCGTGGTTAGGTGGTTATAAGGGGTGAGGATTTCCTTTTCCTCATCTTCACCTATTCCCTTGCAGTTTCCTCTCCTCCACTTCTCCCCCGCGCACAGAGCACCTCTGCTTCCCAGATTCCTAATGCCGCCCATCCAAGGTCACCGGCGCACCGGAGAAATGGCTTCATCTTCATCGTCCGACCTGGCTGGCTTCGCATCGGCGGCGGAGAAAGAAAGCAACCGTGGGGTTTGGATCTCGTGTCTCCTCGACGACGAGAAGCTCCACGGCATGGAGAATGAAGGGCTCCTCCGCGCCGGCGACTGGCGGAGCGGTTTCGGTGAAACCATCCCCAACCCGCACACCGACGAGCGGTACACTTCGGCACCCACCTCGATAGAGGTTTGTCTTTCCCTTCCTCGGAATTCTTTTCCGAGGTGATAGATCACTATGGTGTCCAACTTCACCATCTTCCCCCCAACTCAATCTTAGAGATGAGCGCCTATGCGGCTTTGTGTGAGGGATATATCGGCATTAGGCCGAGTCTCACTTTATTCCGATTCTACCTTCATGTCTGTAGAAACTCCATTACTACTGGTAATCCTTATATTACCGGCACTATTAGCCTTTCAGTTAGACGCGAGCATACTTGTCCTCGCATTTTAGCTAGTGAGTCGGTCAAACAGTGGCCGGCCACCTTCTTTTACCATAAGGATATTCCTGCTCCAGGCAAAGCTACTACTTTGTCGGCTTTCATCGACGGAGCTGCCATGGCCCTAGCATCTTGGGACGAGGCTCCTCCGGCTCTCAGTGATGATCTGATCCTCGCTAAGAGGCGGATCGAATATCTGATAAAACACAAGGGCCTGAGAGGGTCTGACTTAGTCTAGTCTTGGGTTGCACGCCGGATCCAGCCTCTCTAGCACCACGGCGACCGTCTGATGCATTCCATGACGACGTTGAAGAATGACTCCCTCTGCATCAGTCCCAAGGCTTTAAAGCCACAGGATTACATAAGCCAGATCAAATGGCTGATCAAGGAGCGGATTGAGAGAAAGATTCTGGACTTGTCTCTGGACATGCACACAGCGGAAGACCCTGTAGTGCCGGTAAGCTTTTAACAATAAACCCTTTTTATGTGTCTCACCTTTAAGTTATTTTGCAATACTGAGGTATTATCTTCTTTTCAGCTTGCCGACCTCCCCGAGTCGAAACTGGCTCCTATCGAGGGATATCGTCCGGAGTTTTCTCAGGAGGAAGAACTGGTTCCACTGCCAGACGTTGTGCCCAGGAAGCGCAAGGCTCCGATAGTGGCTGTCGGCACAAAGGAAGTGCCGGTCGTGAAGAGGTAACTTTCCACACAACTTCTGCCTTTGTACTTTACTCGTAATTTCTTCCGAGATGTAATGTTTTCTATCCTATCACATTCTCAGAGCTAAACAGCTCATCAAGGGCAAGGGGAAGGGAACTTCTTCGAAGCCCCTGCGGCAGACGAAGCTGACTATGGCTTCTCCTGCCGTGGCTCCTCCGACTCCTGCCCCTCAACCTTCCGCAACACCGGTGATTACTTCATCGCCAGTTGTCGCAGAAGATCCGGCTCCCTCAATAGGGCCAGCGACCCTTGAGTCGCAGACTGACGCCACCATGGGTGGCTCAGGTTTTGATAAGGGTGAACCCTCTTCGGTTAATGATCCCTCGGCAGAGACTTTCGCCGAAAACCTCCTGAACCATCCGGGACTTGCTAAATTTGGCTTATCTCGGAAATCTATGGAGGAAATCCAGCTGCTGGCCCGGAAATGCCTGGAAAGCCGAAATCTCTCTGCTGAATAAGAAGCACAAGAAGCGGAGGATATCAAGTACTCAGACCTTCTTGAACAAGTCTGCCTTCGCGATGAGGGACTAAGAGCTGGTGTGCTTCCACCACCTCCGGTTATTCCACTCACCCTCGCCGAGAAGGTTACTACCGAGGTGAACATGTGCCTGAGAAAGCTCACACATGAACATCATGTAAGTCGGAATTCCAACTCACATTTTTCTTCATTGTACTTTATATCATATCCTCTAGCCCCCAAGCATGAAGTTGGATATACAATCCGGGTTTATGCTTCCTTAGGATGCCAAAGAATGAACTAGTGTAGCCCCCAAGGCTCGTGCTGATATTAGCTACAATATTAGCCCGAGCCTTCAGTAGACTTCTGACTCTGGGTATTCTGACTTACAGAAAGTTAATTCATATAACCAGGATTTGTTGAAGAATGTCTGCAATAAGCGAAGAGAGATCAGAGCTCTCCGACTTAAGAATGCTGAGCTAAAGGTTTCCAAGGATTAGGCCGAAGGTAAACATTCCGAGGCTCAAACTTGTCTTGTGTTTTCATAGTCGAATATTTTTTGTTGAACTGTTGTTCTTTTTGACTTACAACACTGATAAAGCAGTCATGTGCTATGATCGAAGAGGCCAAAAATCTGAAGACCCTGGTGGTGGAAAACAAGGATCTCCGACGAGAGCTTGACCAGCTTAAGGCGGATCATGAGAAGAGCATAGCTCAAGTTCTCGAATCCTCCTCCATGGACACCGTGGAGCGTGATCACAAGATTGCACTCCACGAGTAGAAAATTTCGGATCTCAACGACGAGCTCTGCAGAGAGAAGGACCTTTTCGAGGTACTCCGGGCTGAACTCCGGAGTCTTTGTGAAGAGAAGACCAAAGTTGATGACGTCATCTTTGGTATGTTTCCATCTTTCTGACTTGTCTACATTCTTTGACTCTTTCGATGTCGGATTTACATAACCGTTTTGTGTTATGTGTATAGGTCCTCTGAATTTGACGGACTCCACCTTTGTCGAGCCTCGCACCCACCGGCTTACCCAAGTCGGTGATCTGCTTCATGACTTCTGCCAATCCATTAAGGATATTGGCGAAGCTCTCAAGGTTCCAGACATGCATCGCATGTCCGACTTTCAGGTGAGGGACAAGGCAAAAGAGATGTCGCAGCTCGTCCGGGACTGGAACATGTCCTACGCGCGATCAGCAACGCAGAACGCCCTCACAATGGTCATGAGCCACCATGGAAGCATGGAAAGCTGGCAAGTGACCAGAGGGTATTGCAAGGTGGACGAAGACAGACAGGAGCAAGACTTCAAGGCCATCATGGACTCCTACACCGGATATGGGTGCCATGTAGCTAACTTAACCAGCTACGACACTCCCTTCTTCACCCGCGTGGACACGCCGCCTCCGCCTCCCGAAGAAGCAGCCGAAGTTTCTGACGATGGCCAAACCATATCGGATTTGGACAGCTCGGATCATTATCAGGGCACGGTTGATGTGTCCAGCGAGCCGGCATCTCCTACCTCCTCTCCTGCATCATAGATTATCAGAAATATGTAGTATGATACTTTTGCTAGTGCCAAGTTTTAATCTATTTAGCAGTTTTGGCTTAAATTTTTGTGTGCCTGAAATGTTTGCATAAGCACTTATACTTTTTTGTCTATACTTATCGTTTATCTGGCTTTTTGCCTCGTCCCTTTCGTGAGCCAGCTAAACTTTCTGCACGGAAACTTTGCCGAGCAACGGAGCTCAATTGCTAAACCAGTTTAAACTCGGAAACAAAGCGGCTTCTAGTACCAACAATTCACTACTCGGAAAATGCCCGCATCCGGCAATCAGACAAATAACCAAAGTATAAATTAGAAACTTTAGAGTTATACCCGAAGGTAGCATTTTTAGAATTGGAAATGTAAACCAGAACAAACATGAGCATAAAGTACTTTCAAGTATTCTGGGATTTTCGACTATGACATGATCATTCGGAAATAAGATGGTAAAAACTTCTCAGAAAAAACTTGAGGCAACCAAAATTTTTATTTCTCACAGAACATGTACATATGTATGATTACAAAGAAGGATAAACTAAGAATAAAAGGGACGTAGCTGAGCAATATTCCATGGTCTGTCTAACTCATCCGGATTTGTACTTCCTCCATCTCTCTTTCTCTTCTTAGTAGCAGGTCTTTCTTTGACTGGCCTCATATCAGTTAAGTAGTACGAACCATTGTGTAATACTCGACTAACTAAAAAGGGCCCTTCCCATACTGGGAAAGTTTGTGCTTTCTTTGTTGCACAAGCCGGAGAACCAAATCGCCTTTATTGAAAGATCTGTTTCTGACTCTCTGGCTATGATACTTGCGTAACTTCTGTTGATAGGCTATTGATCTCATTTTAGCAACGACGCGAACTTCTTCGACTAAGTCGAGATCATTTTGTGGAGAAATCTCGGCATCCTCTTCGATATACGCGGCCACTCTAGGAGAAGTGTGAATCAAATAACTAACAAGAACTACTTCTGCGCTATAGACCAAGAAGAAAGGTGTGTATCCGGTTGACCTGTTCGGAGTTGTTCGTAAACTCCATATTACAGAAGGTAATTCCTCTGCCCAAGCACCCGCAGCACGTCGTAGTGGTGCTTCGAGTCTCGGTTATAGGCCTAGTAGGATTAAACCATTTGCCCTTTCGACTTGTCCATTAGCCTGTGGATGTGCGATTGACGTAATGTCAAGCCGGATATTTTGTTCGTTGCAGAATTCGGCAAGTTCTCTCATAGAGAAATTACTCCCGTTGTCCGTGATAATGCTATGCGGATAACCATACCGGATTATAACATCCTCGACAAATCTTTTGGCTGTTGCTCCATCACAACTAGTGATGGGTTTAGCCTCAATCAATTTGGTGAATTTATCCACCATCACTAAGAGGTGAGTAAATTCACTTGGAGCCTGTCTAAACGGTCCTACCATGTCAAGCCCCCAGACCGCGAAAGGCCATGTTATAGGTATTGTTCGCAGCTGATCAGCCGGAACGTGAGCTTGTTTGGCGTACTTTTGGTAGCCCTTGCACGTCTTGACCAGCCATTCGGCATCTGCCTTGGCTGTAAGCCAGAAAAAACCATGTCTGAAAGCTTTTGTCACTAAAGATTTGGCTGTAGCATGGTGACCACACTCGCCTTCGTGGATTTCTCTTAAGATTTCCACTCCTTCTTCCAGAGATACGCAGCGCTGAAAAACCCTAGACACACTCCACTTATAGAGCTCACCTTTAACTATAGTATAGGCTTTCGCTCATCAGATAATTTGCCGGCTCAGAACCTCATCTTCGGGTAATTTGCCATCTACCAAAAAGTCAAGGTAGGGTTGAGTTCAGCTGGGAATTACAGCCAGAACTGCTATTAGAGGTGAGTCGGATTTGGTCAGATATTCCTCATCCACTCCCTTTATTGAGGGAACTTTGAGGTGCTCTAAAAAAGCGCCATCCAGGACCTCTTTCTGTGCAGAGCCTATCCGAGATAGTGCATCTGCTTCCTTGATTTCTGCTCGAGGGATATGTTGAACCTCAAACCCTTCAAACGATTTAGATAAATCATCCACGACAGCTTTATATGCTATCATGTGTTTATTTGTGTTACAAATATTCGACACTTGCTGAGCAACAAGATCCGAATCTCCATAACACATCAAACGCCGGATGCCGATATCCTTAGCAATCCGGATTCCATGTAGCAGTGCTTCATACTCGGCAATATTATTTGCCGCTGTGAAGTGGAACTGCAACACGTATAGAAGTTTATCTCCTTGGGGTGATTTGAGCACCACTCCAGCCCCCGAGCCCCCATGAGCCTTAGACCCATCAAAATATAGGGTCCAATATTCCGACTCAGGGAGGGTCATATTCTCCTTCTTCTCTGTCCAATCAGCAACAAAGTCGGCAAGGATTTGGGATTTGATTGATGTTTGAGGTTTGTACTCAATATCAAAAGCTGAGAGTTCTATGCCCCATTTGGCGACGCGTCCTGTGGCATCACTGTTGTTGATTATATCTCTCATGGGAGCTGTGCTCACCATGGTAATTGGATGCTCCTGAAAATAATGTCGTAGCTTACGAGATGCAAAGAACACACCATAAGCCAGCTTTTGATAGTGCGGATACCGCTGTTTCGATTCTGTCAGGACCTCGCTGATAAAGTAACTCGGACGCTGCACCAAGTGATCCTGATTTTCCTCCAATCTCTCCACTACCATAACGATACTGACGACTTTGTTTGTCGTAGCAAGATAGAGCAACATCGGTTCTTGTGGCCCCGGTGCAGCAAGGATAGGAGCAGATGAGAGTACTTTCTTCAGGTCTTGTAGTGCGGCTTCAGCTTCATCGGTCCACACAAAATCCTTGGTCTTTTTTAGGAGTTTGTATAATGGTGCGGCTCTTTCACCGAGCCGGCTTACAAACCGACTGACTGCAGTGATGCAACCAGTTAGTCTTTGTACGTCCTTCAGGCGAGTTTGCCTGAAAATATTGAGTATAGCCTTGATTTTGTCTCGGTTCACCTCTATGCCTCTTTGAGACACGATGAAACCTAACAGTTTTCTGGCTGGAATTCCAAAGAAGCATTTCTTCAGATTAAGCATTATGTTGTATTTTCGTAGATTGGCGAACGTTTCCTCCAAGTTGGAAATCCATGTTTCCTTCTTTTTGGACATCACCGCAATATCATCCACATATGTATGTACATTGCGTCCGATTTGGTTGTGGAGGCAACGCTGCATTGTGCGTTGGTACGTAGCTCCTGCGTTCTTCAACCCAAAGGGCATCGTAACAAAACAGAAGGTTCCGAAGGGGGTTATAAATGAAGTTTTGACTTTGTAGGATTCCTTCATCCGGATTTGGTGATAACCGGAATATGCGTCGAGGAAACAGAGGAGTTCCGAGCCTTGTTCAAGGCGGTATAATCAACACACATCCTTAAATTAGTGGTGTCCTTTTTAGGGACCATTACAGGATTGGCCGACCACTCAGTGTGGATGACCTCTTCTATGAATCCGGCTAACTCGAGCCGTGCTAGTTCCTTAGCTATTGCCTTACGCTTTTCATTGCTGAAACGTCGTAAGGACTATTTGACGGGTTTAGCGTTCGGGTTTACATTTAAAGAGTGCTCGGCAAGTTCCCTAGGTACTCCGGTCATGTCAGATGGCTGTCATGCAAAGATATCTTGATTTGCTTTGAGGAACTTGACGAGCGCGCTTTTCTATGCGTTATCTAGGCCTACGCCTATCTGGGTCACCTTGGAGGGGTCATCATCCTTCAACGACGTCTTCTTCGTCTCTTCTGATGCCTTAAACTCCAGATTTGGCTTTGTCACCTCCTTCTTCATTGCGGGCATCTTAGACGGATCTATGCTCTTCTTGATCTCCTGGTACTCCTGGGCGTGCAGCACGGCTTCAGCAAAGGCGGCATTTCCATCCTTGCACTCTCGCACTTTCTTCGGGTCTCCCCTGATGGTGATCATGCCATTGGGACCTGGAATTTTCATCATATTGTAAATGTAACACGGACGAGCCATAGAAGCCCAATAAGCTTGACGTCCGAATATAGCGTGGTACGCCTCTTGAACGGGACCACTTCGAAGGAAAGTGCCTCCGTCCGATAGTTCTTTGGAGTTCCAAAGGTAACATCCAAAGTGATTTCTCCTAGGGAATTTGCTTGTCTTCTTGGGACAACCCCGTTAAAGATCACAAAGCTATGGTTCAGCTGGGTCTCCGAGATCTTCATCCGGTGTAGCGTTTCGACATACAGAATATTAATACTATTGCCACCGTCCATGAGAGTCTTGGATAAACCATAACCGTCAATAAGTGGATTGACGATTAAGGCATATTTTCCTCGCTTGTGCAACTTAGGCGGATGATCAACACGGTCAAATGTGATTGCCACTTCTGACCAGTCCAAGAATTGGGGGACAGCCGGAACTGTTGCATTGAGCTCATGTAGCATTCCCTTTTTGACCTTAGCTGGTTGAGATCCGAGGAAGGTGACATAAGTGTCTTTCTTGGTCGGAAAATTTTTCTTCCCTTCCGGCTTGGGATTTGAAGCATCATCTTTCTCCATGTCAGAATCTTCCTTGGTCTCTTTATCTTTTTCGGGATTCTTCTTTCCCTTCTCCCGCTTAGCTTTGTAGCCAGCGGTATAATCTCTCTTAATGTCGTCATTGAAACGACACTCGGCGTTTGTGTGGGATGAGCCCCCATTGGCGTCTAAGTGATGCACACATGGGTTATTGGCAATGTCGGCCCAAGAGTAGGTTTTTCTGGGTTGCTGGTCTCCTCTACCCTGGACTCTTGATGTCCCACGAACGCGGCCGCGGCTAGCGCCATGTCCTCCCTCATCCTCCAGACCTAAAAGTAGCAGTGACTACTACCGTTTCCGTGTTGGGTTTCTCTTCCGAGGTATTCTTGCGCTTCTGAGCTTGTTGCTTTGGTTGTTTTGCCGACTGTGGCACAGCCAGGGCGTTGAGTAATACCTCTGCATCATCATCTGTATCTGCATACTTGCTCGCTGTTTCTATCATCTCTCCCAAATCGGTGACCTTGTCACACTTCAAACGTTGACGCAGTAAACCAATTGGGAGACCTGCAATGAAAGCTTCAATCGTAGTTTGGTCATTTACTCCTTCACAGGAGTTCTTGGTGTTGATCCATCATCCGAGATAATCCCGGCAAGTTTCTCCGGCTTTCTGGGTGCAACGTTGTAGGTCTCCGACCGTACAGGGCCTCCGGTATGTGCCTTCGAAATTCCGAAAGAACGCACTTTGCATGTCATACCAGTTGTGGATGGTGTTCCCCGGAAGTTCATTGAGCCATGATCGTGCCGTCTTCTGCAACATCAGTGGGAGATATCGGGTTGCGACCAGGCTGTTTTCGCCTTTGGTGATGCAGCAAGCTTGGAAGAAATCTTGTAGCCAAGTATCTGGCCGAGCTATACCGTCGTAGGCTTGAATATGTCTTGAGATAGCAAATCCTTCCGGGAATCTTGTAGCTCTTATGCGTGGTCCGAAGCACTTTGGGCCCACGTATATATCATCATTTTCATAGCGCCGCGCCTCTATATTGGAGTTGATCATGTGCCTTGCGTCATTCGTGGATAGAGATCGTACCGAGTGTCGGCTGTGGCTGCGGTACCCTGGAGCCGGACTTCGGCTTCTGCCACCACCTCCTCCACCACGACGCCCTTCTTGGCCTCCTTGGGAGCCGTTGTGATGGCTACTTGGTGGAGAGGGTGGAGCAGCTAGGTTATTTCTGACTGATCGCCGGCCTCCATCCCGAGCATCATTATTCCGGTTTCGGGGAGGGTCTTCATTGTGACGAGCCCCCTGCCGGCTTGACTCGGCATGGTGTCCATCGTTCCTTCGTCCGTCACCCGGACGGTTTGCATGTCAAGGAGGTGGCATTCTTTGTCGGTCCTCCTCCCGACGTTTCTATTTATCTTCTTCCCTACGGTCCTTCGACTCTCGTCGGGGAGGGTTCCTCGGATTCAGTGCAGCAATTGCCTCTTGCTCCGCAACTGGGTTGACGTTACGCCAGTCACGAGCAGCTTTGTGGTGCTGTCCTGAAGATCCAGTTCTTGAGTGGTTGTCTTCCCGACGGTCGGAACGATGTTGCTGTTGTGGAATGGGTTGGGGTCTTACGTCAGCCCATGCCAGATCTGTGCGACATTGGTCGGAATTTGAGACCAGTTTTTGACTTCCAGATAGGGTGACCTTCTGCTGCTCCAGTCCTTTGTTGAGTAGTTTGATTCCCAACCGGATCTGCTCCGGGCCTAGATTAGCCGATAGGATTTCCCGAGCCGCAACGGTGTTCTGTACTGGCATTGGGTACACCCAATCCCCATTGCTATCGCGTCGAGGCATCCCAAGTTCTCCTCCGAAAAGGACTTTGTGAATCTGTGGGAATTGGTTTTCATCAATATGATGTTTCCTGGTCTTTTGGTGCTGCCTGGAGTTGTATTTCTCCGCAGATGCCATGCGTTTCTTTTCCTCCTCAATGTTTTTGGCTTCATCGAGGAGTACTTGACGAGGTGCTTCTAGGGCCTATGCCCTCTCGTCTAGCTCTGCAGCAGTAAGTTCTGTAGTTGTAGTAATAGGTGTGGTTAATGCAGCATCGATGAGTTTACGTGCACCTTCAGTGATCACGTGTCCATCCACCGATTCTTCTTTTTTGGGCTCGTCTGGGATAAGCGCTCCATCCGAGTCTTCCTCGTATTCCTCGGCAATCACCTCTTATGCCGGAGGGTCTTTCGCCGGGGTCTTGTTCTTCTTGTTCTTCTTCTTTGCTTTCTTGGCAGCGTCGTAGCAAAGACGGCTTTGTGTCCGTTTCCCGGAGTCAAGCTCTGATCGATACTTTCGGACATTTGGACGTCGGGATTATCTCTGATTTCCATGTCATCCTGCGCTTTGGGAGAGTTTTCCCCGGATCCTTCATCCATGGATTCTCCTTCCTCTGCAGCTTTGGAGTTATACTCCTCTTCATATTCCGTGGAGAACTTTTGGAAATCTGCTGACGTCATCGATTCATCCGAGGATGCGGGTACGTCGGCGTTTGTTCCGATCGCCTCCAGCACAGAGTTGGTGTTGTCTCCAGCATCGGCAGAGCCGGATCCGGATCCCACATACCCGACAAAGTGTGACGCGTGCCTCCTGAGATAGTTGTGGCTCTCGCGATCGGCCTCCTCGAAACGCCTGATGGTCTCGAGAATATCGTCTATGCTTGCATCTTGCATCATCATGCATCTTAGCGTGTATCTCAGGAAAGGCTTGTCTGTCCCGGCGTCATCAGAGCCGGAACCAGTGTCATTACTATGCTCCTCCTAGATTTCGAATTCAGCGGGTGGGTCGATCTGGGATTCAACCTCTCCAGGGAGATCCACTCCAGATTGAACTTGGACCGCCAGGTCTGCTTCTGGTTCGGATTTCTCCACTATCTCCACAACTGGTGCGGGCTAGGTGGGATTAGGGTTTTTTGAGATCCGGAACTCTCCCGCCTCCGTGGACAAAGGGGATCTAGAGATTTCTTCTCCCTCTATCATCACCGCTGGGGTGGGTGGGGCGGCTTTAGCAAAGCCGATGTAAACATCGATCTCGCCAAAAGACATGATGGTGTAGGCAGTCACAGCCTCCCTAGCTGGAATCCAGGTCTCGTCGAGAACGATGAGAGGGACATCTCTAGCGTAGAGGATGCGACCAACGGCGATGGTCTCGTCGATTCCGATTCTTGCAGATTCCGCTTGGAACGCAGATCCGAAGCTCACCTGCCCCACGGTGGGCGCCAACTGTCGTTAGATTGATGACAAGTACGCCATGAGGGGGTCCTCGAGGCATGTGGAAGAGAGGGGTGTGAGACGTATGGTTGTTCTGGGAAGGTGAGCACACAAGTTTACCCAGGTTCGAATCCGCTGGCTTTGGACGGATCCTACTCCTGCTAGCAATCCAGTAATACAGCAGAGCCGGAATATGGGTTACAAGGGTTTGCCTGTGTGAGTTGAGATTGTGATTGTAAGGGGTGCCCTAAAGGATCTCCCTAGGTCGGCTTATATAGATATCCGGCCTAGGGTTTACAGGAGAGATCTATCCGGCTACGACTAAGAGTCGGTTACAGAGTACATCTTGAACTACGAGTAACACTATGGGCCTAAGTCGGTAAGTCTTCTGGGCCTTCCCGTAGCTGGACTGGACCCCGTTTCTTCTCCCTGACTGGGCCGCTTGTGAAGCAAAGCTCTAACCCGAAGTGGGCCACCCTGGTCAGTGAGGAACTGTGAGGATACCCGAAAAGTATATCCCCAACAAAGGGACTCCACCAGGTCATCCACGTTCTCGATCAGCTCATCTTTGGGTGCCAGCTCCTCGCGGATGCGACTGAGTACACCCTTAGCTTTGGTCAGCGTTCCCTGAATGGAAGCGCTGCGGTCTTCGACTACCGGGACGGTGTCTGCCAAAGCATCATCGTGACGAAGCGCCTGGGCGTCAAAGCTCAGACCGCCAGTATCTACACAGAACAAAAACATCAGCACAAAGGTAGGACATTAAGAAAAAAATAGTCAAGACACAAAAGGAAAAATACCTGAAAGAGACTTGGTAATCGAGAAAAGATGTTGTTCGAACAACTTCTCCCTAGCAGCGATGGAGGCGCGCAAATCCTCTTCGCGTTTCCGCGATTCATCAAGCGCAGCGACTGCCTCGTCGCGACTCTTCACCGTCGCGGCGAGCGTCTTTTCAAGAGAAGCAACTTCGCGAAGAAGCACGTTATGCTCAGCTGCAAAACATACAAGATAGACCGTTAGTCGAGTATACAAATGATGAAGAAGAAGAAGCAAAAACACTAACTTTCAACCACGTGATGGCGATTGTCCAGCAATGCGTGCTAGCGACCCATTGCAAGTATTTGCTCCGCCAAGCGAGCAACTTCCTTCACAATAAGCTGCAACAGGAGAAAAACAAAAGGATCAGCAGATAGCATGGATGACTAATTCGACTGAAAGTAAAAGCAACATCACACATACGTGCTCCTCCAGAGACTCCGAAGTCATTGCCGCGCAGTCGTCCGGACAACCATCTGGTGCTCCACAGCGTGTGGAGAACTTGATGAATTGTGCCCGGAGTGGGCCGCCAATGGAGGGTAAGGAGTTCGCTCAGCCACTTCCTTGGCCTTGGAGTCCGTGACTCTAGATTCTTTCAAAAATTGGACGTCGCCAGAAGATGACGATGTCGGTTGACTACGGAACAAAACCAACATCAGGAGACGCAACTCCAAAAAAGAACCAAGATGAGAATTGTATACTTACCAGTCAAACTTATCAAAATCGAAGGTTTGGTCCTCCGACTCCGACGACTCCTTCGGCAGCCTCATCTTCTTGCGGGTAGATGGCGCCATGGAACTCACAGGAATAGCAGGAATTGGCGACTCCGCACCAATAGCTGGGCCTTCTGGAGTCGAAGGATACGACGCATCTGAATCTTTGTTGTGGGAACGCTTGCGAGTGTCCGGACCGCTGGACTCGGGGGCTTCCTCCTCCTCTTCAAATGGGACCGTCGACTCCGACTCGTCCTCCTCATCTACTTCTCGAGGAATAACCCCCTCAGGAAGAGGGGGCAAACTGGGAGACACATTCCAATCCTGCATACAGAAAACAAGTTAGCACACGTCAAGAAAATCAAAAGCACTCGACAAATAAAGCTACTTCGTAGCACAATCATACCTCAGGAGGAGGGTTAGAAGCATCGAATGGAGTTACGACTGGTTCACTGGGGAGTACATCCTTGGCAATGTACTTGGTTAGCAGTCGCACCCTCTTATCTACTTCACTCGCGGAAATGCCATCGGCAGATACGCGAGTGACATCATCCGCACCAGCCCATTGGAACATAGGGTGGATTCTGGCCTGCAGGGGCTGGATGTGACGGCGCAACCATGTGTGAATGAGGGCGCAACCTCCCTCTTCTTTACCCATGCGACTCTCGAGGTCGCAGACGCGCTCGTACAGCACATCTGTCACCTCAGACTCGCCGGGCATCACCATGTTCTTCCAAGAACGCCTCCTCCTGCACGGCGTCGCGGGATCAAAGGGCACGAGTCCGAAGTGTTCTCCGTTGGCCTTCTGGTCGCGGATGTAGAACCACTTGTCCCTCCACCCTTGGACGCATGCCATGAGCTTGATATCGAAGTATGTGATAGAGGAGTCGACATGGATCCCGCAGCCTCCTATGTCGTAGACTTCGGAGCCAGATGCCGACTGATGCTTCAACTTGAAAAGCCGTTTGAAGAGACCAAAGTGTGTCTCGACTCCGAGCCATCACTCGCAAAGTGTAATATAGCAGGCAATGTGGAGAATAGAGTTGGGGGACAGCTGATGCAGCTGGAGCCCATAGAACCAAAGGAGGCCCCTGAAGAAAGGATGCAGGGGCAGAAACAGACCACGGATGATGAACGCTAGGAACATCACCCGGAAACCAGCAGGAGGACAAGGGGTTACCTCACCACCTAGGACTCGCGAGTCACCAACCGCGGAAGACAGAACTCCATCTTGGTGCAAAATATGGAGCTCGGACGATTTGATGATGGACACGCGCCACACACCATTGGTGACGCGGGTGCCCGCGCCCTTCTTCTTCCCGGTGATGGCAGACTCAGCGGTAGCGCCTCCTTTCTTCTTCCCCATCTTGCGGTGGCGATGCGAGTGAAGAAAATAACTCAGAACACACGGAGTTGGTCCAACGCCGCGAACGGGACGAACTCTCAGAGGCAGAGAGCAGCAGCAATGGCAATGGAGGCACAAAGTAGAGAAAGAGCATATGGAAAATTACCGCAG
The DNA here is from genome assembly GCA_916181665.1 of Avena sativa. Classification (NCBI taxonomy): domain Eukaryota; kingdom Viridiplantae; phylum Streptophyta; class Magnoliopsida; order Poales; family Poaceae; genus Avena; species Avena sativa. Next base: position 185,778,769 of record OV702287.1, on the reverse strand, counting down.
CTGCGTTGCTACTTAACCCCCTGGCGGATGCAATCCAACGGCCAGCAGAAACCCTATTAGATGCGTGGCGCACATCGCGGTCGACACGTGGAGGGCCTGAAGCACGAACCTTCCCGCACTACCTCCATTATGCGTGGAAATCGAGGAGGCGCAGTTAAAACGAAAGATTACGCACGCCCGGTCAAGTCAGGGTCAGAAAATGGGACCGACCGCTCGTCACGTCCCGTCAAAGCCACTCACGCGGGCAACTGAGGTCATCACATCGTCAGCACTGATGTCATCAAATTGAACACTAGAAGACTTCGACTACTTTAGTCCTTGCTCGAGTCTTCGACTCCACCAAGCACTCGGGGGCTACTCCCATAGGGAGCGCTGGTCGCGCACCCTATGATTTTCTTTTCTGCAGGAATATGGACATTCAAAGCATACCCAATCACTCGAATCTATAATTCAATTATGGATCATGGGTTACTCCCATAGGGAGCGCCGAAAATAAATTCGACTGAAACAAGCAAACAAAAGACGACAGCAGTTGCAAAAGTTCTTTAGTCCCTGCCCGAGTCTTCGACTCAACCAGGCACTCGGGGGCTACTCCCATAGGGAGCGCTGGTCGCGCACCCTATGATTATTTGTACATCGTACTGTGTGTTGATAACATCCACACTCGAAGTCTATGTCGACACCGCCTCATATTTTCTCTACAAAGAGACTGCGTCTCCTGCGTCACCCGAATCATCTTCGCGATGACAAAATTCGGATGTCGCGCTTGTAGCGTGAAGATAAGATCTAAATAAGGCATGACAACGCATTTGCTGTGCACTACCAGAAATATATCTGTGCCTATAGGTACGATGAACATGCCTTGACGGACACATCGAGTGCTCACACCCTTATACTGGAATTCGACTCCTGTAAGACCTCCGCGGCTTGAGTCGAATCAGACCAACGCTTTTCCGAATTCGAATCCGGGGACTCGAGTTCGAGTAGATTGCGTTATTTTGCCCTAAGGTAGTTAGCTGATACCGATACATCGGTTAAATCAGGCACGCATATCAACAATCCCTATGACATAAACATAACACTCGAAAAATACTCAGTCATGCACTTGAAAGGCTTCGTCAAAGTCCCCAGTCGAATCTACGATTCCACTGGGCACTCGGGGGCTACTGACATAGGTATACCCTACAGGTACTCGAGTTTGGTATATACGATCCCGATACGGTGGAAGCCCATGGCGTTGCCACGGCCCAATGAAGACTTCGAGTGGCCCACGGACTCTCGATGACTTGCGAGACAAGAAGAAGTCTAGAGATAGAAAGTCTGAGGGAAAAACCCTAATCTGTAACCGACTCGACCTGCTACCTGAGACCTGGCATATCTATATAAAGGCTAGGAGGGGGCGGCGAGGAGGACACACGCAACCCTAGTTTCCACAACTCTCACCAGATTGCATCTGCGCGCCCCTGTAATCTTCGATTCCTTCGTTGATTTCAAGAGCAGACAAGCAGGAGTAGGGACCTCAACGAGGCCTGAACCTGGGTAAACCTTGCGTTCCCGTGTGCTTGTTTGTTAGGCGATTGATGCTTCCAGCGCTCCCTCCTTCTCCAAAACCCAAGTCCATAACAATGGGCATTGACGAGTTAAACCCTCGTCAGGTGTGCTCTCATGCTCGACTCTTGGTCTGCTAGATTCCTGGATTCTCCTTCCCACGAGCTGTTTGTCGAAATGCCCCAACGATTGTTTTATTGAAATCAGATGCATGGATCTTATGGTTCTATATACCGCACGTACTTGCTAATATTTGTATAGCCGGTAAGTACATTATTCGTCAGCTAAAAAGCTGGTGCACTGTGTTTCTTTCACAGCTCAATGTCTCCGTGTGTTCCCCTTTGATTTAATCAATCTACGAAGTCAGTTAGATACATTTGAATCGTTTGGTCCATGTGAGTGCGTGTCATGTCGATGACACTCAAGCAATTGAGCATTTTAATCTGGTTGTTGGTTGCTAGGGTCAGGAGCTAACTAAAACTAAATAATGCAGAGAAGAATTAGTTCAGTTAGAAATCATCAGAAGGCTGTACTACTCCAAGAAGCATAGGTAAGTGGATGTACATCGTATTTTTTTTTAAATGGGAGCAAAAGTTTTGCCCCAATCTATTAATTATGAAGAGAAGTGTTTCCTAATTAATTTAAGGAAAAACCGGGCTAAAACCTATTCTTAATTGTGTGATTGTTCTAGCCACTATTAAAAAGGAGATAATTCTATAGCTTATCTATACCTAATAATAATAACCTAATAATAATAAAGGACGGATTGTTTCTTCCGGTCCAACATTTTTTTGGACCCTTTTACCCTGCCCACGTGTATAGAAAATACCCACTGCTACGGGTAAGAGAAAAAACTGTTCAAAAATTAGGCCCGTCTATTTTCTTTCCGACTTTAGGCCTACTGATACTGAGTTATGCAATTTATGTTGCCTGCCAACGCCGAAGTAAAACCGCCTCAATCCGCCCTCATCTCCTCGACGGAGACGCGAAATCAGCCGACGATGTGGAGGTCTTCATCTTCATCTCGGTCGCTCGCAGGAAGGAGGCAAGGAGAGGCCTCGCTCGCTCTTGTTGTCCCCGGCTACCTCGGAACTAAGAGAGCCCAGTACAGTTGCGCTGGGAGGTTGCAGATCAGATCTGGGAGCACCGGGCGACGACAGGCAACCGACTACGGGTCCTCATTAGTGGCAGGGGCGGGCCAGGATAGAGGCAGGTTTCGAGAAGGGAGCATGGGCGGCAGAGGTCGACGGTGCGTCGGCGGCGGTAGAGAAGCAGTGCCACTCCAGATCCTTTGCGTCGGCTGGGCGTGTCGGGGCTGGGATGGCCTGGTCTTCCCCGGCACCGCGGGCTTGAAGGCGACCTGATGTTGAGGCAGCGGTTTCACTCGCCGCCAACGAGGGTTCGAGGACGACCAGAATAGGTGGGGATTCTTACGGGGGAATCCTTGATCTGGATTTATGTCGTTCTCTCTCCTTTGATTCGTGATTTTCTCTCCTCAATGATGAGGTGTTGCTGGTTCCAGATCCAAGAAATAAATGCACTTTGTGAACGATAGGGTGAGAAGGTGCATGGAGTTCAGCTGAATGTGATATTCAATGTTAATGCTGCACGTTTCTGTTGGATGCACTTTGTGAACGTGTTGTGCGGATTGTTCATTTGGAATGGTTCTTGTAGTTTCCCCCCAAATACCCAAATCATATTCTTAATGCGAGCACTAAAATAAAATTAATTTTAGTCTCTTTTTTGTGCTTACCAGGTGGAGCTGCAGAACGAGTCTAGGAACGCAATACCCATCGGTGGCATGTCGGAGACCATCAAGATAAAGGTGCTCGGCGCAATTGACACCACGTTCGGCACACATGACATGTAGCAGTTTTCAGGTTCTTATTCCAAGACCTCTTCTATGTCCTCTTGCTTGTCATCAGCATGCACACAAAGGAAGTATATGTTAGATGTTGATCAATCTAAACATACACATCGTGTTTTTTAGGTTTAAAAGATTGCACCATTAATGTATATGACATGTAACCTGTTTGTATTGCATTTCAGCAAGACTAAAGAAATCGTCAAGACTCTGAGAAAACTGAACTATGAACTACAAGAGCTTACTTTCTCTCCCAAGTATGCTAAGCTATTATGTGCTCAGTTTCTCGCTTTCTCATGGAAACAAAATCTATTATACTGGAGGAATTCTTAATATACTGCAGTTTGGTTCTTCTACATTGTCATTATTCTGTTGATGTTTGGGACACGATTCGCTGGAAATTTGACTCTAGAAGGTATGTCCTCTGATGGTTCGGACACTAATTTCCCAATGAACATGTATACAACGGTCTTCGTGGTGAGCTGACGGTAATGTTGTTTTATAATTGCCAGGGAGAACCAACATAATTTCGATGCCATGTGTGCCATGTATGCAGGAATTTTTTTCTTAGGAATTACTAACCCACGAAGCAAACTCGAGGGAAGAGCTTTAGCTCTCAGATCTGGTGAGTCCCTTCCTTGGTGCGTTGGGGTCCCAGATTTGTGCAGGATGGGGCTTGCAGGAGCTCCATAAAATTTACCATGAGTCATGAGTGGTGGCTGGGAGCACACGTCTGTCGTCTAGCCTGCACACTCCAGCGTTGAGCATGTGAAGCAGGTGGAGGTGAAAGCTCACACGACCACGGTCAAGGCCATGCGTCCCAGTGCGGACTGAAAGCTATTTGTGTTGGGCGGTGCCTATGTCATTGTCTACCATGTCGGCGGAGGCCTCCACTAGAATGCACTGGAGGACACTCAGTCACTTGCGTGTGTCGTCACAAGACGGTTGCTTGGCTTTCCTGGGTTTCGATGAATCTGAGCTTCTGAAGCTGTGTGTGCCTTCTATCTGTGGATGGCATGATGCTATTCTCATCCGGCATTTGGCTAGCAAACGGTAGATTGCCGATGTGCCAATACATGGAGTTGGACATGTTGCAGATGGCTCTGAACCTGGACATGAGGGAGAGAAATATTGCTCTATGGTATGCCCCTCTCGATCATTTTTCCACTCAATCTGATACTGCTATGTGCAATGCATGTCAGTGCAGTGGTGTTGCTGATGCACACGAGATGGAGATGAGGAATAATGGCGTGGTGCCATCCTTGTGATCTTGGGCTGGTAAGCATTCCAGGTTCATTTTCTCCTCAAAGTTTCTTTGTTAATACTTTGCTCTAAAGTACTGAGGAAGCAAATGGAAAGCCCTTGCGTTTGTATACCCTAGGAAACATTTATATTTGAATCGGATGCTTATAAGATGTCCTTACTATCATGCATTTAACATTTTGTAACATCTCTGATGAGGAATATATGTTAATTTGTACAGCGAATATTAACAGACAATCTCAAGCACGAGGCATGTGAAGAACAGTCAGGGGTTCAAATCAATATTCGACAAATGTCTACCCGTAGCAACGCACGGGTATTTCTGCTAGTTGTCTTAAAAAGGACAAGAAGAACGATGGTGTCCCTCAAGGGTTGGAGGGTGAGGATAAGGATATTGATGATAATGAGGAGGGTGTCCGCAGTTAGGGTATGTTTTTATGAGAAACTGTGATGTTTCTCTGTTTCTTTTGAATATCCATTAGCTTTAAATTTATTTGACCGGACGGGCGTTCAGCTAGTCTATCTACTAATTTTCGTTGCGGTACGTTCGTCGCACACCGAAAATTTCCGTCTGCCGTATTTTTGACGGTTTTGCCCCTCCAACAGAAAAGAATTACCCACCGGTGCCACCTGCAAGTCAACCGGTTCGTTTTTTTTTCTCTCTTCCCTTACTCCTCCGGGCCGGCGGAGCTCCTCCCGAGTTCAGCCCCTCAACCCTATCCCTTCCCACAGATCAGGATGGAGTGGAGACGGAGGCGGCCGCGTCGAGGTCTCGCGGGGCGAAGAGTCGATAGACGGTTGAAGAGCAGAGAAAGGAGGAGGCTGGGGTGGCGGGCGGCCGATCTGGCCGGCGTCTGTCGCCGGCTGGCGATGCGGGGCAAGCGGGAGCGGCCGACCGGCACCCCTTCCCTTTCCTTCTGCGCCACCATCCAGCGCCGCTCTAACCTCCCCCTCCTAATCCACGGCAGGCGAGCCATCCGTGCTCGATTGGCAGGATGGGGATGTGGGGTGCTGCCCGTCAGGGTGGTGGTTCATCAGTTCGACGCATGAAGCAACAGAGCACACGCGGGCAGCGATTGCGGAGCACACACACGGTGAGTGGCCCCAAATACCCGCGCCGCCACGCTGACTGGGGTTGTTCCTCCCCGATTCGCTCCCCATCCAGCAGATCCTAGCCAACACCGTGCAGATCTTCGCTTGGTTCATCGCTTCGACGTGTGAAGCAACAGAGCACACGCGGGCAGGGACTGCGGCGCACACGCACGGCGAGCGGCCCCAAATACTCGCGTCGCCGCGCTGACTAGGGTTGTTCCTCCCCGATTTGCTCCCCATCCAGCAGATTCTGGCCAGCGCCGTGCAGATCTTCGCCTGGATGGCGGTAGGCTGCGGAATCAGCCGCTGTCAATGGTGGAGATAGCCTTCGTCTATGGTGGCGGTGGGGCGCTGGATTCGACCAGATCAAGCTACGAATGGGTGGGGGAGGCAACAGGGAAGCGTCTGGTGATGGGAAGTGGTGCGGGCCAATGAGGTTCGGCTGGAATTTGGCAGCTGGTGGTAGCGATTACCACGGTACTCCTACACCAGCCGAACGAGCGCTTCCATCTAGGCCTGACCTTCAGATCCCTAGCATCTCCGTGGTTCTCCGTCAGGATCTAAATGCCCGCGTGCTGATCGCGGCCATGGCACTGGTCGGCTTTTGTTCAATCAATCCTCAGGTACAGCGGGATGACATTAATCGTAGAAGTGAAATGCACGCTTTTCTGTTCCTACTCCTTCTAGATTTTTTGCAGGACCAGAAACCTGCGCTGAGTTTGAGATCGATGTACTGTACATAAAGAATTCCACACTTTGAGTGGAGATGTTTGTTCATGTGTCGCATTTGGAAGTAGTTGTGAGGAAGGAAAGGAGTTTTTAAATTGCAAGAAGAACAGATACAACTCCTCATCCCTGCGATAAGAACCTTTTACTTTCCTGGCTTCAGATGAGATTGACTATAAATTCGAGTTTGGGTCACCATATCTTCTCTGTTAATAAACATGTAGTTCTTCCTACACGTTTCTTCATTTTTCATTAGAAAAATAAAGTTTGTCTCTCTTTGTTACTTCTCATGCTAATCAAACTTTACAGTTGAAGGAAAAAGAATATGACATGTTTTCCTTGAGAACTGCTTCGAGTACAGGCAAGGGAGGGTGACTGTCGGCGAGTCGTTCGTCCAAACCTTCAATTACAGGAAGAGGCTGCTGGTGCTCATCATGGGCTTCAGAATGACTAGCTGGTAAATGTGTCAAGACTCACACGTTATTTCTATCAAGTATGTGTTTTATAGATATGTCATTCAAGCTTTAATGTTGATAAATCACCGTATTCATGAAATTATGATATTTGCAAGATAAATGAGCATCCTGCTGATTAATGGTCTGATCTGAATGGCATCATACTGAAATTTTCTAGGATTTTCTTAACTTTATCTTATCGATGGGATTGCTTAACTCGGCAAGCATTGTGGCTACTGTACCGACATCAAACATTTGGATTTCATCCTCTGCTATACCCTCAAGAGGGCCCTTTTCCCTGGATGGTAATACAATCCATGCTTACCTCTTGTCAAAGAAATTCTATATTCAATCTTCGCCGCCCGTTGTAACATTCAGCTTATTCTGGAAATTAAGTGCACAAATCAAAACACTATATTTCAGTTATGTTATCAGTGTTCTCATTATTGTTTGCTGACATAGGAAGCCTGATTATAATGCCTTTGTCCATGCAAGACCAGGTTGCATCTGAAGAAATTGGTTTTGGAAATAATAGAAAGTTATTCGTCCAAACATGGTGTTATCAATCGTTGTAGTCGATAACTCTCTTGCACACATTTGTAATGTTGTTACATGTGCACTCTCCTATTTTTGATTTTGTACCTCTCATGTTACTGTATATGAGTACTTCGGTGTCATAAATACTCCCTCCGTCTCGGAATAGATGTCTCAGGTTTTTTAAATTTTGGATGAATCTATATACTGAATAGTGTCTAGATTCATGCAAATTTTAACAAATCTAAGACACTTATTTTGAGACGAAGGTAGTACAAGATATCGTGAATAGCATAATTTGTCTCCTGCAATATGATGCCCTAAAAAACCATTGTCTTTTACACGATTTGCTGCATTGTCTTTGCTTACAAAGTTGTCGACAATTTTTTTATTTAGAATACAAATGTAGAAATTAATTAGCCTGATCATGAAAAGACGAGTATTTTGCTGTTATATTTACACGTGTGGCGGAAAAAACTTGACAACCCGTAGCAACGCACGGGCATTTAGCTATATATACTATAATTTCTCTTCAGGTAGGTTCGTCCGGCAGAATTTCCGTCCGAATTTTATTTTGACATATTTGCCCCTGCAAGTTCGCAGATATTACCGCACTGCCACCGACGTGTTTGCGTACCTGTCCGTCAAAAATAAACATAGCCGCACGCTCGAGAGCTCTTGCCGACGGAGAGAGAGTCGGCCGGAGGAGCACCGCCAGAGCATGGTGTTGGTTGGTAGGTGCCCGGGGTCCGGGGCGAGGGAAGTGCCGGTGGTGATGCGGACAGAGAAGAGCAAGTGGCGGCGCCGGGGAGAGCTCGAGCCGGGACTCCGCGGGAAGAGGGCAGCGTCGCCCGAGGTCAGGCTCGGGGGCAGCGCTGGTGGTGGCCCGACAACGTTGGCAACGTCGAGTTGGCAGAACCACGACCAAAGGAGTAGCGGGTGCTCGAAGCACAACCTGGAGATATCGCCTGCGCAGAGGAACATGGACATGCTCATGCCCAATCCCCAATTTTTTTTGGGGACTAGGGACCCGATCTCCAATTGATGAGCTCAATCTAAAAAAATCAACTGATGCAACGGGATGAGCGGTGGATTTGGAATTCGAAGTATCTCTCGATTTCATACAAAAGTTGGCGTTCAATTGTGAGACAGGGAAAAGAGAATTTGGGGAAGGAGAGGAACTGCTGTATGACAGAACTGGTGGGTCTGATCAAGGTTGGTCCAGTAACGTCTAGGCGAGGGCGGAAACCGGTGGTGGGAGGATGTGATGGAGCCGGGAAGAAGAAATGGGAGAGCGACGGGAGAGCATCAGACATACCGTGACAGGGATGGAGCGTGGCGGAGGAGAGCTGGAGCGGGAGGGCGCGCTCAAGCATCCGGGAGAATAAAAAGGCGTCGGGGCGGAGATGTGCTGGCCCGGCAGCGGCGGCGCGCGCGGTGGCAGGACACTGGCGACGGAGCAGAGGAGTGGCGCCTTCGCGGGAGAAGAGGCGTAGCTGCTTCCTGCATGTGTGATTTAGTCATTTAGACGCGGCGCTGACAAGGAGACGGTGTCGGCGCGGCGATGCAGGCGAGCACACGGTGGTGGCGCGCATAGCAGCGCGTAGAAGAAGGAGGAGACCACGCCATGGAGCAGAACACAGCGATGAGAGATTCACAACTTTCTTGGCTGATTACGCCATGGAGCAGAGCACATCGAGCAGAACACAGCGAGGAACATATCATTAGCATAGCAGAGCTAGGAGCAACAGCAGGGACGAGGTCAAGAAGAAAATCAGGGCTTCTTTTGTTGAACATAGACCAAACTGGAGCATGGGCAAAAATACAGAGTAAGTATGGGTACACAACTTGATTCCTGAGCACAATATCGCAATGCATTAACGACCTGGGAGCTGTTTAGTTACCTGAGGTAATTCATTTTTAATGTTTGTTTATCACTCTGTAATTTTACTTTCTGGCTCAAAATCTATACTGCCTTCTCCATCCGGAAATACGTAACTTACATTTGTCTAATCTAAATATAAACTTAAGAGAATGATTAGATAGAGATGAGATTCATAGAGAAAAAAGATAGAGATGAGATTGCCGCCACGTTGTTGCCTTTTAATTTCTGGTCTTGCTCAATAGAACGCGTTACACGATTTTTCTTTTCTTTCTCTTACCTTTATATTCTTGCGGTGAAGATTTTGTAGATCGAATCATCAGCCAGTCTAATCCATACGTCTACGTAACATTAAACGCATGTAATTTTGTTGTTAATTATTGCACAGCTATGCATAAATATCCGAATTTAAACATGTATAAATGTTAGAAGTGTCACTGTGTGTGAAGCAAAAACAATATGATGAAAGACTATATTTATGGTTTTTGTCATCATCTACCCCTTGAAAAATCTGGCAAGTCGACGAGTTAAGTCGTGTGAGCTAGGATTACCGTCAAATTTAGGATTTGTTTTGTGCAACTTTAAGTGATTATTAAATTATTATCTACGTATTAGGTGTATATTTGTAGCCCATAGCATCGCACGGGTATTGTGCTAGTATACACTCCGGCCGTCGGCACAGCTCCGACATGGTAGCCTCCACCTCCTCCTGTTCTTCGCGGCCACCACCGAGTATTGTTTCCACCGATAAGTCAGGAAACCGTCCTCCTCTTCGCTCGTAGATGTTCCTCTTCCCGTCGCCTCGCTCACGGATGCCCTCGCCGGCTCCACGCCAGCGCGCCCGTGCAGGTCGTCCCGCCTCAGCTCGAGCTCACCTCGACCTCCGGTTCCTCTGCCACGCTCTGGCCCCAAGGCGGTGGTGTTTCCATGATGGAAGATTTTGGGGAGGATGAGTTTTTTCCGACGAACAGAACGCATCGTCCTCCCCGGTCCTTGTCTGGCTTTGGGAAGCGACGCTCTCCTCTAGACCACTAACTCCATCGTCCTCCTCAGTCCCTGCCTAGATTTGGGAGGCGGCGCTCTCCTCAATACCACCACTTCCATTCGCTCGAGAGTGGCGCGACGTCCTATGAGGGGCGACGCCAGACACAGCCACCGGCGGCGCCATGGCCGGTAGCAGGCGAGAGGTCAGAGTTCATGTCGCGCGAGAGAAGAGGGCGTCAAGGTGAGAGAGCTCGTGCAGGCCCCGCACACAAGGCCGCAGCGTCACCAGTTTGCCGTTGACATCACCGTCACCGTCTCCACCTCCGATCTTAGCCGGCGCGGTTGTACCCGCTGAGCTTCCACTAGGCCTTGATCGCCACGCACTGCTCCAGTAGTTCTCGCCGCGGCAGGTTGCTGTTGATTTGCTCGCTGTAACTGTTTTTTCGTTGATCCCACGCTGGATCTGAGCAGCTGTAGGAAAGGGGATTTTTGGTGTATGGGAGAGAATACGAGTGTTGACTGTGTGGGCGACATCGCAAGGAACCAGATTATTTCTTTTTTCTTGATTATTACTCCTATATTTTCTTATTGATGGAAAAGAAAATTAAGGACATAGGGTAATCTAGAGAGTACGTTATGGATGGCTACACCCACGTGAATGGCATCCAAACAGTTGTAAGTAAAAAATATGGCTACTGGGCTCATGCCTCCACTTTTAAGGCCGACCAAGAAACTGAAACCTTGGATATATTACCCTTCAAAAACAAAGAAATCGTTGGAGATACTCTGACGTGCTATAATGGTCAATTTATAGAAAATATAAACATTGGACTGCTTAGGAAAAAGAAATAAACATAGGTTTTTCTAGAGTCAATACTATCATTAGGGTGGCGGTACCGGCTACATCGGGCACGAGAGAATGCGCTACATAGTCAAATTATAGAATGGTCAGCTTCTCATTATCCACAAGATAGTCAAGGGGTTCTCCAGCGTAAGAATGGTAGCGTATGACTAAAAAGTTCCGCAAACAATGATTGAAATATGTAAAATACAAGTCTACTTCTCTGAGTCACTCGACCTATTAAGAAAAATGTTTGATTTTCAATGGTAGAAAACTTCAACACAATATTCAGTAAAAATAAACCCGTAGCAACGCACGGGTAACTGGTTTGACCCTGCTGGGATTGGCATGATGAAAGGATGCTGCTACACATGAATCTATTTTTCCAAACTAGGCATTAGAACAACCCAAACTCAGTCAAAATAGTAGTCTGAACCTGTTCTAAACATGGTTTCCCCAAATCAGTAGCCTGAATCTATTTATCTTACTGTCCCTACATTCAGCTAGCTATGTAGTTCAGAAGCGATCACGGCTTAGGAGGGACAACTAATTTTTTTATTAGTTAGTGTTTGCTATTAATTAGTACCCCGGTCCTGTGTAAACAGACATATTATATGTCAAGTTTGCACACACTAAGCTGGCCAGAAAACACATTTTTTACTCACTTTTGGCCTCTATTGTTTGGTTGTATCATTTTTTTCCCAATAATGCTTATTATGTACACATTTTAATTCTTGGATAATTTTATAGTTAGATATTTGAAATTCCTGACCAACGTTAGAATTTACACCAAACCTGAAAACATTAAAAAAATTGGAGAAGATTTCTTTTGGATTTAAAATAAAACAAGAAAAAGGAAGAAGGGCTTTAAACTCTAGGAATAATTTACCAAAAACAAATTATGCACTATCAAGATTATAAAGTGCTTATGATGATGATGTCATTACCAACAAGCAACCACATACTTTACTTTTAGACTTATGCAAGAATCTAAAAGCAAACCAATGTGCATTCAAATTTTATTTCTTCAAATATATGTGACTATCATTTTATATACATGTTTAATTGCACACCGATATGCCTACACGAATAACAAGGTTGATAATAAAAATACTTAGGGCCGTGGCAACGCACGGATACTCAGCTAGTAGGTATAGATATAGAAGTAGAGATAGAGATTGAGGTTCAGATTGATTTTCCGTCTGTCTTTTATTTTCTGGTTTTGCCCCTGCTGTTTGACTAAATTACCTACACTGCCACCGCTGTCAAAAACCGAACGGTTCGTTTGGCTTGCTCTGTCCTTCCCCTCCCTAGTTCCGACCACTTCGTTTACAAAGTCTGCGCCGCCGCCGGTAACCGCCCCATCCTTCTCCTCCTCCGGCGAGGTAACAACCGTTGCTCTCCTCCTACGGTGCCCCCACCCTGCTCGAGGGATCGAGGAAGCCCGCCCCCGCCCTTCCCCGCTAGCCTCCCTGTATCCCCGAACTCCACCACATACACCCCTCCCTCCCCCCTGCGCCGAGCTCAGGGCCTACTGCTCCTCTACATCCCTGGACTGCGTCTCCGCTAGCCGACCTGGAGGCCGCCGTCTTACCCTCAGCCGGATAGCGTCGTTGGCCACACCGCAGGAGGCCGGGGAGGTAAGGATGGTTTGGAGTCGCTGGAGCGACACTGTGACGTGGATGCCATGTCCGATGCGGAATCCTTGGCTGGTTCATTTTCACGGTCTCTTCTTCCTCTTCCGTTGAAGATGTGAGAATGGGGGACAAATATGAGAAAGAAAAACTGGGGAGCAGGTGGCGACCTACTCCTCCACGAACACCGATCAGGCTGGAGACGACGCGGCCGCACGCCGATGAACTGCTGCATCTTCCTCACAGTTGCTACATCTCAACCTCTATGTTGGGCTTCGAATCGACAACAACAACTCCCTCAAAATCCTCCACCTATCTTTCTGAAGCAATCACTCTCGCAAGATGATATCTGTCTTGTCTCTCACATGGGTACTGCCGCTGCTGCTGCTCTCTCTCGGATGTTGCTGCTGGGCAGTTGATTTCTTCCTGTACAATTAAAAGATATGTCTTGCAATATCGGTTTTCTCATAGATGAAAAGTTAAATACTTTAGTACATGGAAGGCTTCAGTTTATTGACCAAGTGATGATTCAAAGCTGATATCAGTGCTTCAGCCTTCACGTTGGTCCAATAAATTGACATGTGTGTTGCTGACCTTCTGTTGATGTTTTTTCTCTACTTGGAAGCCTATTTTGTTCTTCAATCTTCTAGCAAGATATCTTCATGTATAATCTAGGTTCTTACCCAATTCTTTAGCTAAATTGAATGTATGTTCTATGTCAACCGAAAGAGATATATATAAATTTTTCTTTACATGTCCATTTGCAAGACTTTGTGTGATGTTGCTTCAGAGATTTTGCTCGTACACTTGCTGTAATTCTCTTGAAGCACTGCAGATGAACCTTTCTTAATAATAAATTGATTATCCTGCTGGTTACTTACCGTGAGATTTATTCCATTCTCTAACATGAGCACGAGCATTGCTTAAGTAGAACATTCCACTTGTAGGAGTTCTCTGTTGCAACATCGCAAATTTTACATGGAATCAGCTCTCCGCCTTCTACTGAAAAATGATTTTTATGCTAAAGGCCATGTTGCTAAAAGAAATGTATTCATATTGTTTTTCAAAATAGAAGTAATAATAGTTTTCGTAGAGCCACATGTTTATTTTAAATGTACTTTTGCTTCATACTTTAATGCCAAATTCAGAAATTTGGACATAGGTCAAGAAGAATTGCGGGACACACGGTGGCAATGTAATGATGTCCTGATTTTCGATGTAAATGAATTGTTTAGGTGTGCAAGTGACAACTTCTATGTAGTCTCTCTGTCCGCAAAAAGAAACAGCACAGGAGAGTTTATTTTCAACCGGTAAGTACGGAGCCGCCAGGGAGAGGCGATTAGCCTAAAAAAACATCTAGGGTTTCCGCACCCTCGCTGGCGACATCGCCGGTCTGCTCCGTCTTCGGTAGCCTTAGGGCCTTGGAGGTGTGGCGGACTACGGCCTCTCGCCGGCGGGAGGTTTGTTCGTCCTCTGCTTAGGCTGTTTTTTAGTGTCTTTTTCGGGACGTTGAGGGGACGGCTACGTCTTGAAGTCAGAATAATATCCTCCCCGCTCTATCCTAGCTCCAGTGGTGCATCTAGCGCCGATGGAGAGCGCGTGTAGTCGTGTGTCGTGCGGATCTCTCGGCATTCTGTCCGTTTTCGTCTTCGTTGGTTTGTTTTTAGGTTAGTCTCTTCCGATTTACGATTGTCATCATTGGCCATGGTTGCTTTAGTGCGTTGGTCCTTTGTGGCCTTAGCATGACGACTTCCCGTCTGTCTACTACAACAAGCTCTACTACGACAAGCTTTTCCTGACTCCTGGTGGTGGAGGGGCGAGGACGGTGGCGCGCCTTGGGCTCGCGCTAGTGTTTGTAGTCATCGCTAGGTGGTCCAATGACCTATTTGTAATTTTTATTACTTTTGGTCCTTTTTGTACTATTGTTGATGATTATTAATAGATTGGTGGAATTCGAAAAAAAAGCACGCATAGTCTTCATGTCTTGCAATTATAAATTAGTTTATACACGTATTCTTATTATGTGCCCAGAATTAATCTATTTAAAATCCTTTTCTTGTAGGTAATATATTTCAGATTGGTAAAAATATACAATGTGTGTATTGTTCTTCACTTTAGAAACTTATTTGTTGATCAAAGATCGCATGCCAAAAAAAGCGGAGGTCAATGTTCAGAGGTAGAGTTGTGTAGCCTGTCTGAAATGAGACGGAGTCAACATGACAAGCCATATATGTACTTGGTCATCCATCTCCACCTAAAATGTTGTCTAACATATCGTTGTTTTACATTCTCATTATGTTCATATCTTACTAACCTTACTAAGAAAAAAATTAACACACCACCACCGCTTGGCAATGATGCTTCACAGCGGCGGAGTCAGGATCCGAACAAGCCCCGGGCCAAAAACAATGTATTCACCGTAAACAACGTCATGCCTATGTGCCATGCGAAATCATTAAGAAAATGATTCAATGCATATTTTATGAATCAACCACACAAAATGGCTAAAATATTGCTTGAAATAGTAATAGTATATGTAAAATCAAGATTTTATCATTGATGGACAATTGTGAACCATGCAAGCAATAAAGTGAAAAATTTATCGTTTTTGCAAAACTCTGTCATTTTTGCTGAGCCAAAAATACAAAGTATTTCAGTATTTGAATTTACACACTGATCGAACACTTAGGTGGCTACATCCAGGATTTTTTGGGATCTTTTTGAACCTTTGAAATCAAAGTTTGTTTCAAAATTTCAAAAAAATAGAAAAAAGGACTCCATCTAAAACGAGTTCCAAAGTATAATTTTGCGCAATGAGCCAATGACATACTTTTTTTCTGCCACCCTTGTATTTTATTTATGTTTGTAGGGAGTTCCTATCAATAGCTCCTAGCATTTTTCCCTGGTTGGATCGATCTTTTTTTATTTGAGAGGACCTAGCATTTTTCCTTGAGGACGTTGAATGGACCCTAGTTTTTTCATTTTGAGAAGGGAAATGATACAGCGTGCCGCCTTGTCGCGAGCCGCCCTCCGCCCTGCCGCCGGAGCCCTGCCGCGCGCCGCCGCCCTGCCGACCTCCGCCATGTCGCGCGCCGCCGCCCTTCGCCATGGCGCGCGCCGCCGCCCTCCGGCCTGCCGCCTTGTGGGGCTCGCCTCCATTTGCATGCTGCAGGGCGCCATCGAGGACGGCGGGCCTCTCCCGTGGTACGTGTTGCAGGTGGCGTTGAGGATCAGTGGTTACCGACAGGGGCTACAGACGACTGGCAGAGTTGCTACTTAAGGCGATCCGACTTGCTACTCATGGTGTCCGGAGGTGCTACCGATGACGAGGGTTGCGTTATGGGAATTTTTTGCCGTGGTGGAGATTTGCTACATACATGTATTTGTGTTGCTAGAACTGTTCTATTGTTTGCTACAATATTGTAAAACTTTTGCTACAAGATGTCCGGCGAAGTAGGTTTTGCTATGGTAGCAAAAATTTTGCTACAAAGTCCGAGCGATTGTCTCCGGCGAAATAGATTTTTGCTACATTTTTCAATTGTTTTTGCTACAATATTTTTACGATTTTGCTACACTAGCGCAAAGTTTTTGCTACAAGGTCTCCGACGAAAGTCTCCGGCGAAAGTCTCCGGCGGGATCTCCGGCGAGTCTCCGGTGAGGTCGGATTTGCTACATTAGCACAATTTTTTTGCTACACGGTCGCCGACGAGGTCTCTGTCGAAGTCTTCGGCGAGGTCTAGTCTATTTTCTATTTTTAGGCCAAACCGTTTTCTGCTACATGTAGCAAAAGCGGGGCATTAGATAGCAAAAACGGGGACGCAGTATAGCAAAAACGGGAATTAGGCGGGACACGTGTCAGCAGGACGATCCGAGAGATCGGAAGTTTTGATCCCGAGGGACGCGTAGCACTCCCTTTTGAGAACGAGTGAACTTGAGCTGGATTGATTGATCAGGACATGGACATCCCTCCATGGCTCCCTGCTGGCCCGCTTTCTTCTCTTCCATCTGCCATATTGGGCTGAGTGTTTTAGTGGCCTACAGTTGCCGGGAAAGCTTCAGAGGATCGATTTACAACCAGGGCCAAATCAAAGGGACAAGCTGATAGTATGCCAGAAACTTTTCCACGCCCCGGGCATGGCCCTGGTTGCCCGGGGCCTGGCTCTGCCCATTGCTTCTTTCGGTCCAATATTTTTGGACACTTTTACCTCTACTCACCGGTTGAATAAAACACGCACGTAAGGCTCCCGTTGTTCGTTAGCGAGGTAGGTCCATGCTTTCTTTACCTAGGTAGCAGCCTAACCCGACGATCAGACATTTTCTCTGTACGACCCAACCCGACATGCTTTTCCTCCCAAACTCCCGATTTCAGATAGATCAAATAGTCCCACGTTGCTTCCTTAAATCGAGATCGACCACCTTATATACTTCGTAGATTGTCCGTAATCAACAAGCCAATCTGAAATTCGATGATGCGAAGGTAAGCACGATACAGAGAGATACAGACGGGGGACGTGTTCGTGCTTTCACCGAGACTGGGCAGGATCCAGAGGAACATGAAGGACACACTTGTGGAGAAAATCGGACCGACCTGGGAGACAAGGAGCACCAGCGGGAAGCGTAGCGGTCGCCGCGGGCGGCAGAGATGCGCGGGTGGTTGATGCCGCTGAGGAAGGGGGGGGCGCGGCCAGCAGGCGGCAGAGATGTGCCGGCCGGCATGCAGGGAGGACGGCCTGGCGGAGAGGAGGAGGTCACGGGACGGCGCCTGGGCGCGCGCAGCCAGCAGGCGGCAGGGAGGACGGCCTGGCGGAGAGGAGCTTGCGGCCTGAGGTTGGTCGACGCCGCTAAGGAAGCAGGGGGCGGAGAGGAGGTCACGGGACGATGCTGGGCGCGCGGCCATGGCGGCGGCGATCTGGGAGGAAGAGGATGGAGACGAGCAATTGGTGGCGATGGGTTCCGTACGGGTTGGGGGCGTGTACGCGTGCAGCGTGATAGCATGCGTGTCGATGGGGTCTGTGTTTACGTGCTTGAGAGCAAGTACACTAAGATCCAGTCAACAGGCTATACGAATTAAAATAGCATATTTGTGCATAGTTGGAAGAGAGAGAAGAGAAGAGAGAATGCATGGGCTAGTTAAGAGTCAGCTGTAGCACGTGCTTCTAGACACTATGTGGAGTGTAAAGTGGGCTATATATTAATAAAATAGTATACTTTTATCTCTATCTATTGTAGATGTTAGCTATTAGATTGACTATAGATGACATTGACATGCCTTATAGCCGGCAGCTGGCTCTACTATTGCCCTTGCTCTGAGTGCGTTCGGTGGTACAGCTGGGTTTGGTCGGTAGATAGGTTTAGGTTAGGATTTTTTTAGTGCGGTGGATAGGTAGCTTGCGGCTGACTGCCTCTCACAAACTTTTTTATTTTTAAGTTTTGTTTTTAAAACATTTTTGCAAATAATTTTTAGACAAATAAAATATTTTGAATAAACTACATGTGGTACATGTAAATCTAGACAAATCGAAATCAGTTATTTCTAGACAAAGCGACTATGTATTAAAAGTAGAAAACTAAAATTGTCACGTCATCACATTTGTGATTTTTTTTGAATATGTACGTCGTAGGCATACATTACTTGTATTTATAATTGTAGCAATATAAAGATGAAACGCATACAAGTAATAGAAAACAAGAAGAAAACAAACGGTTGAACAACTGCAAACCGTCCTCGCCGCAACTACTAAGGACCCAAATCCTTCGCCGTCGCCGGAGAAGAAGTAGATCACCAGCAGTCGGTCCACACTTTGACACTGAAGAAACCCCTAACCATAAGGCGTCAATGAGCCGCAATAACCACCAACCCCGTAAGACTGGATCTAGCTTGCTGCTATGCAACATCGGCCAGAGGAGCCCTCCGAGCATCTTCAACGCCGGATCCGGGCCAACGCCACCCCGCCTATCAAGCGGCCGGATCCTCCACCATCCACCACAAACCAGCAGTTGTCCGCACCGCCGCACTCCAAGGCCGCCATGACTAGATCGGCGACGAGATCACCACGACACAAAGCTGGAGCACACGCCCCGCGAAGACACAATCCCACAAGCTTCTCGATGCCGTAAACATCGTCGAGATGGGCTTGAAGCCGGGGTACCATTATTCGATGTAGCGCATCCACCGCCATCTGAGATGCGCCACCACGACACCACAAAGACGCTAACATTAGGGACCTTATTGAACGCCGAGCGTAGGTCCTGGGTCCCCACCCCCTCACGCCCGCGTGAGCGAAAGAGGAGGAGGCGAGGACCCGTCAATCGCCGGCGGCTAGGATTTTTTTGAGGAGGAGGAGGCGGCGAGATTTGGATATTTGCGATTTATATGAATATAAAAATTAATTTGGTTGAATCCATTGTTGGCTCTAGAACGAACATGAGGTTGCAACCCTGACAATTCAAAGGTCACCGGAAGAGGGTGCGAAGAGTATCTACACAGAGTACGAGCTCATTGTCACGGTGATGACACTCTCCCACGCATTACCATTTCCGTGCAGGTCTCTCCCGTTGCAACACACGGACACTTTTGCTAGTATAATACACTTTTGCTAGTATAATAGTGAAGTACGGAACGCTTCTGTCAACCAAACATTTTTGGACCTTTTTGTCCTTATTGTTTCAGAGATATTACCGACTATGCCACACATAAGTTACTTACCGATATGTCTGTTTTTTCTTCCTCCGTCCTCCCTTCCCACGATTTCCCGCAATCCCGATCCAATCCGGCTAACTCGCCCGCTGTTTGACCGTGGCGTTAGGGAAAGAGGAACCCCGTGCCTACGAACCACTAGCGCCACACATCGAAGGACGCCGACGAGCAACGGCTAGCGCCGCCGCCGCCACGACGGAGGGTCCCAGCAACACCGGTGCCCCTCCCCTCCGCCATGAGAAGTGCGAGGTCGAGTTCCTACACCACCTTCAAGGACACCTACGGCGATGGACACCTTGAGGCGGAATATCACCGTGCTGTCGTGCTCAATCCCCTCGCGATTTTTCTTTCTCCCCCAACCCCTTCCAGTGTGCGAGCGTTGACCAGATCGAGCACACCGTGGTGACGATGCCCGGCGCAGATCCTGACCAGATCGTGTAGTGGCTGTGGTAAAATCAAGTGTTTCATCGTCAACGTAAGTTCCCAGATCATGCCACAGACTCCATCCATTCCAGCCCGTCATGGGAATCCCGCCTTCCACCGGCGCATCCTTCTCCAACGAACCTCAATCGCTCCTCTATGCGCCCGTGAGAAGGGGCGGAGGGGTCAGGGAACATGCATGCCGAGGAGCATAGTTGCGTGCTACGTCGCGCTGGAGGTCCCAGTTGCATGCGCGCCGGAGGGCGAGCCGCACGGTGTGCCGGCCATTTGCCGGGGGCGCACGATGAGGAGCACGGGCTCGACCGCCGTCGTGACGTGAGGTGAGAGGGTCCACGCATGGAGTTTGCCCCCGGAGGCCGAGCGACAGAGGCCAAGTCCACCCCCTCCAGAGAAGAGCCACTCTGGTCACATCCGGTGTAGTTCAGGTACCTTACTTCCTCTGTTTAGTAGCCTATATGTGCAATTATGTTCATGTTGTTTCATGTAGATGGCGTGGTCGAGCCATCCAAACTTTTCGTCAATGTAGAGTGCGAGAGAGTTGCAAGTTCTTCTAAAACTACTCACTGAACTTGTGGCTTTTTCCTAAGCAGTCTGAAAACAAGCGAACCCCAAAGACAACCAGTTTAGGAATATGATATGTTAACTACTGGTGGTTATAGAACAAAAAATTTCATGGTATCAGTATGCTTCCTACGTGGCTGTGTTATCTTCTGAAAATATAGGTGTTGGGGGGATACCCCGGGTAGGGTCACTCCGGGGTATAAAGGCCGAGTTAGCCGAGGTTCGGCAGGGTCAAAGCGGATGCTGGCCGGGTCACCTCAAGGCAGTCCGGATCACAGAGTAACCCGGACCAGGGAGGGTCGCCTAACATTATCTCCGCCGACTTAAGGAGTAAGTCGGAAGTGATTGTCTAACTTGTATGCAGGAATAGGTTTAGCTTCTGGGAGAAGGAAGGAATCTCGCTGGTCAAAAAGAAAGCCCGGTACGCACTGTATGAGCGAAGCAGGCAAGGGCAGGACCACCGGGTCATGGCCGACAAGAGTGACGACGACCGTGTCGGCTGACGCGGGTGCCGCAGAGGCTCACGTAGCTAAAGCATGTGTGACGCGGGGGAAAAGCACCCCGGTCGGGTTACCACTTTGAGAGGAGGCATATTCCTAAGAATATGCCTCCACGTATGCCCTAGGCAGAGACCAAACCACCTCTATATAAGGGGGGCTAGGGTTTCAGTAGAAGGGGGTTGGGTTTTCTTCTATACTGATTTGGCTAAGGTTTTAGGTGTGAACTGTGGGTGAGAGTAAGAGAGCTCCTTCTTCCTCCTCTCGCCAATACAGCTCTAGGAGCACTTGTAATCTTGAAAGGAAAGCAATACAAATTTCAGTTTGGAGAATCACTTCACTATCCCTCCCTGGATTCTCCTAGCGTGTATTAGTCTCCACCTTTAGCCTATCCATGACATCTGCCGTGACACCACCACGACAGTTGGCGCCCACCGTGGGGCTAGCGGCGCTAGCAGGGGTCAAGATCCGGACGTGAAACTTCATCGCCATCGGCGAACGCATCGTCTCCGGGCTCGTTCAGCGCTTTGGAGCATTGGACTTCGTCAGTGACAACGCGGGTTGTTTCGGCACGCGCCCACTTCCGCGCAACGGCCTCTTCGTCAAGCTCGGCGCGCACAAGGTCTACGTTGTTGTGGACGTAACGTGCACTCATCCACACCGCGTCGTCGAAGCAGGGGAACCGCCCCTCACTGTGGCTCGCGGGGCGCGTATCGTTCGCTCCCCCGACCATGCAGAGGTGATGATGACCGCGCCTGGTGCGGGCGCAAACAAGGATCCGGCGCCAGGTCCGGAGGTAACGCCTAAGGCACCAAGGAAAGCTAGAGGTCCTCCACTAGAGAGGCCGGAAAATGTGCTGAGAGAGGCGATGGATAGCTTGGCAAACCCTGTAGTAGCAGCAGTAGATCTGACTCGGGCACAGGCTGAGCTGGAGGAAACTAGGCAAAAGATACTAGAAGGCGCAAAGAAAATAGCCGCGGCTCAGCAGTCGTTGAACATGACGCTGCGTGAATATGCAAAAGCAAACAAAGTTGACATGGTAAAAGTAAAAGGGAGAAATCTCATGAGTGAGATGAATAGAGAAGGTGATACTAGGATTGAGGAGTCAGAGAACTGTTTGTCCGTGGGGCTGCCGAAGTATAGTACCCCGTCAAAGAACCTCAGAGCAGCGGATGCGGCTGCATCCGAGTTAGAGGGTCTGACGGGTGAGGCCCGTCAAAGACAACAAGATAGGGTTAACGAGCTAGTTCGGATCGCGAACAGACAGAACGAAGAGCTACTCGGAGCTAACCCGGAGAGAGCTGGAGCTTCCAAAATCGTCCATTCGGCGATGGGTAACCCGGAGAAATCCGCTGGAGCCGCATCGTCTCCTCATGGTGGTCCAAGGAGAGAAGACGTAGTAACCTCGGCCAGACGGAACAAACAGATCGTCCCGTATGACCCGACGTGGGCAGGAAAAGGAAAAGAAGCACATAAAAATGATGATCGACGAAGTGTGAGCCGAGGTGAAGCTGGCCGAGGTAACCACGCCCAAGGCAATGCCGGTCAAGGGAACGCTGCCAACGACAATGCCGGACAGCAAAACTCGGCAGGAGCAGGACAATCACAGCAGCGGAATATACCAAGGCAAGAGCAAAGTGCCGGCCGAGGTATGCAATAGAGAGGTGCGACACAAGAGCAAAACCGGTATAACGACGGTGATTCGGAGATGGTGAACGCGGGGTACCCAAGACCGGACTATCATGTGATAGGGTCAAGATTGGGAAGCAGGGATTTGATGCCGGATGACGCCAGGTTGAAACTGGATCGCCTGTATAGGTCGGAACAGATCGAATGTCAAGGTCCACCGGGTCCAGCGTGCTTTGGACCCCGGATCATGAAGGAGCCACCGGTACCCAACTTCCAGCTGCCCAGGGGCACGAAGACGTATGACGGCAGTACCAAGCCAGAGGATTGGCTGATAAACTATGCTATGGCTGTGAAAATTGCCACTGGCAACTTGAGATGGGCTGTACGATACGTACCCCAGATGTTGGAAGGTCCGGCCAGAGTATGGTTGAACAATTTACCACCCGGAAGCATCAACTGCTGGATAGATTTTGAGGAAATGTTTATCAGCAATTTCTCAAGTACATATCAGAGCCAAATAGGCCGCAGACCCTAGAAATGTGCAAGCAATGAGACAAACCGTGAATTCTTGACCCGGTGGTGTACCGTGAGAAACTCGTGTGAGGGTGTCATAGAGTCACAGGCCATAGCGTGGTTTGCGCAAGGGTGCAGATATGGCAGCGAGCTGTGGATGAAGTTGCAAAGGAAAATGTCAATTACGTTGGCAGAGATGATCCGGATTGCCGATTCGTATGCTTTGGGTGATCTGACTCAACCTAGGCTCGCATCAAACGAGTCGAACGAGGAATACTATCAGAGGGATGGAGCCGGGTCATCTCGGAGGAATGACTACAGAGGAAAAAGAAGAGATGATAGATCGGATCATCGCTACGGTTCGCAACAAGTTGCGGCTGTGAATCAAGATCAACCCGGAGCAGGGAGCAATCAGCGCCAGAAAACTGGAGGGCAATGGACTCCAAGAAACGATGGCAAGAAAACATGGACGCCAAAGCAAAAGAGACAATGGCAAGAAAAGAAAGACCGTCCGAGGTATACCTATGAGTCGATGTTGGACCAGCCGTGTAAGTTTCACACACCAAACCCGAGTGATCCAGCGGGTCATACGACGAGGCAATGAGAGTGGATGCGCAAGATTGAACAAGGTGGTTCGGGGAATGCTCAGGCACCCCGAAATGATCAGCCTCGGCAGGAGTTACCCCGGCAGCAACTGCTCTCCGGAGCGAACACGCAACAGCTAATGTTGCCTCCCCCTCCGCCGAGGTATGATAACGTGGAGCGAAGGGATGCGGTGCATCAAGTGGAAAACCAACATCAGCCGGGTCAGAGGAACCCTGGAAATGAGGAGAGAAATGAGTACATGGAGCATCATCAGAGCTATTGCGTGTTCACCACTGAGGAAACTGACAGAAAAAGCCTGCAGCGTAGGCATATGGAGGTAAATGCAGTGATGCCGGCAGTGACGAGGTACATGCCTTGGTCGGACCAGGAAATCACCTGGAGCATAAAGGATCATCCCAAACTTATGCCAAGCCCTGGCTCGTATGCGTTAGTGCTGGACCCGACATTCATTTGGCCTAACATTAATGTGAGGTTCTCCAAGGTACTGATTAACAATGGTAGTAGCATCAACATTATGTATGCGGATACAATGCACAAGTTGGGTATCTCGGAGAACATGCTCCAGGCTACAAGGACAACTTTCCATGGTATTGTACTAGGCATTTCTTGTGAGCCCATAGGCAAAGTCCGGGTCGACGTATTGTTCGGCACAAGAGATAATTGCCGAACTGAGAATCTGGAGTTCGAGGTGGTGAACTTGGAAAGTGCGTATCACGCATTACTCGGAAGGCCAGCATTGAACAAGTTCATGGCAAGCTGCCACATCATTTATCTGAAGATGAAGTTGCCTGGGCCAAATGGAGTGATTACCATTGCAGGAGATTTCCGACGTTCCATTGAGTGTGCCTCAGCCGGGTCTAACTTAGCCGAATCGCTTGTGATCGCGCAGGAGAAAAGGAAAATTCAAGAGGTGGCAACTTTGGCTCAGTCCGCACAGCAGTATATGCCGGCGCTGAGTAACCTGCATGGATCTGTCTCCTTCCAAGCCACGAAAGATACCAAGAAGGTTCCAGTTGATGACATGTTCCCGAAGCGCATCGTAACAATTGGTGCCGGGTTAACTGATAAATAGGAAAGCGAGCTCGTCAACTTCCTCCGTGAGAATCGGGACATTTTTGCTTGGTCCACATAGGATTTGCAAGGTGTTCCGAGGGAATTGGCCGAGCAATCTTTGAATGTAAGACCTGAAGCAAGGCCGGTGAAGCAACCTCTTCGTCGCTTTGCCGAGGATATGAGAAAAGTCATTGGAGACGAGATAGCTCGGTTGCTAGCAGCAGGATTTATCATGGAAGTACTGTATCCGAATTGGCTCTCTAATCCGGTGCTGGTAGAAAAGAAGAAGGATGATCCGAACGTAGCAGTAGTTTGGCGTATGTGTATCGATTACACGAACCTGAACAAGGCGTGTCCAAAAGATCCATTTCCACTGCCGAGGATAGATCAAGTCATAGACTCAACCGCGGGATGTGAACTGTTGTCATTCATTGATGCATATTCTGGTTTCCACCAGATACCTCTGAATCCGGACGATCAAATAAAGACCGCATTTATCACCCCGTACGGGGCTTATTGCTATCGCACTATGCCGTTTGGTTTACGTAATGCAGGTGCAACGTACCAAAGATGTATGCAAAAATGTTTGCACGACCAAATAGGTCAAAATGTACAAGTGTATGTGGATGATGTGGTTATCAAGACCAAGGAAAGCAAAATACTCCTTGACGACATCAGGCAGACATTCGCGAACTTGAGAAGGTTCCGAATGAAGCTTAACCCGGAAAAATGTACCTTCGGTGTCCCGTCTGGAAAATTACTCGGATTTCTCGTCTCCAGCCGAGGTATCGAGGTTAATCCAACTAAAATCCGGGCCATTGAACGAATGGAGCTGTCGAAGTGTCTTAACGATGTCCAGAAGTTCACTGGGTGCCTAGCATCGTTGAGTCGGTTTGTATGTCGGTTGGGAGAAAAGACATTGCCTCTCTACCAACTCATGAAAAAGTCGGATAAGTTTGTTTGGACGCCACAGGCCGATGAAGCCTTTGCCCACCTAAAAAAGATGTTGTCCACTGCACCAGTGTTAGCCTCACCACTATCAAAGGAGCCAATGTTGCTCTACATACCCGCAACCAACCGAGTTGTAAGTGTAGTGATTGTAGTAGAGCGCAATGAAGAGGGTAAGTCGGTGCAGAGGCCAGTGTATTACTTGAGCGAGGTATTATCTGCCTCAAAACAGAACTACCCGCACTTTCAAAAGGTGGCATATGGTGTCTATATGATGGCAAAGAAGTTAAAGCATTACTTTGAGGAGCACCCCATCAAAGTAATATGTGAGGCTCCCATATCCGAGATAATGGGTAACAAGGATGCGAGTGGTCAAATCGCAAAATGGGCAATTGAACTAGCTCCTTATGCGCCACAATATGACAGAAGAGAAGCAATCAAGTCTCAGGCTGTGGCGGACTTTTTTGTAGATTGGGCCGAGGTACAATACGAACCACCGCTACCAGATCCGAACTACTGGAGGATGCACTTTGACGGGTCAAAAACAAAAACCGGACTAGGCGCCGGAGTTGTGCTTACCTCACCAAAGAAGGACCAGCTAAAATACGTGTTGCAGATCCATTTCGCGGCATCAAACAATGTCGCAGAGTATGAAGCACTTGTGCATGGGCTCAAAGTGGCAAAAGAGATTGGGATGCGTCGGATCATATGCTTTGGCGACTCGGATTTAGTGGTGCAGCAAGTGTCCGGAGTGTGGGACGCCCTGGATCCAAACATGGCACTATACAGATTTCATGTGCAGAAGATATCTGGTTACTTTGAGGGATGCGAATTTCACCATGTACCCCGGGTGGAAAACGAGGCTGCCGACATGCTATCGAAGATCGAATCAACCCGACAGGCAATTCCACCGGGTGTAGCATTGGAACACCTCAGAAAACCATCTATCAGGCCGTCCCCAGGAACCGACTCGATCTATGTCCCAGAAGATACGGAATCCGAAGCTGAGCCCATGGACATTGACATGGGAGGTAGTGCGCGAAACCCGGGGACTGCCTCAGCAAACCCGGGGACTACCTCGCTGGACCCGGGGACTGCTCAGCGTGATCTGGCTGAAGTTATGCCGGTGGATCAGATGGAAATTGATGAGGATGTGTTCCCTGCACGAGCAATACCACCTTGGGCACGGCCTATATTCCAATTCCTGAAGGATGGAACGTTACCCACTGAGGAGGTGTTAGCCAGGCAAACTCAGAGGAGAGCGAAAGCATACACGATTATCAATTCCGAGCTGTACAAACGTATTGTAACCAATGTCCTCCAGCGATGCGTTGACCCGGAAGAAGGGCTCGACATCCTCCGAGATATACACCAAGGAGAGTGCGGGCATCATGCCTCATCCCGAGCCTTGGTGGCAAAAGCGTTCCGGCATGGATTCTACTGGCCAAGTGCCTTAGAACAAGCAGAAGCTCTGGTGAGAAAATGCAACGGTTGTCAGAGGTACGCTACCAAGACACATATGCCGATGTCGGAACTCAAGACCATACCAATTACATGGCCATTTGCCGTATGGTGCTTGGATATGGTTGGCCCGTTCAAACCAGCAAGGGGAAACATGACTCACATTTTGGTCATGGTGGATAAGTTTACAAAATGGATTGAAGTGAAGCCTATAAGAAAATGTGATGGACCTACGGCCGTATATTTCTCAAAGACATTATCTTGAGATACGGTTATCCTCACAATATCATAACTGATAATAGCACAAATTTTGCGGAAGGAGCATTTGCGCGCTTCTGCCGGGACAAGAAGATCCGACTCGACGTAGCCTCGGTGGCTCACCCCGCATCGAACGGACAAGTGGAAAGATCCAACAGATTAGTATTATCCGGGATAAAACCTCGGCTCATTGAGCCACTGCAAAGATCAGCGGGGTGCTGGATAGAAGAACTACCAGCGGTACTGTGGAGTTTAAGAACAACTCCGAATCGATCAACATGCTATACGCCGTTTTTTCTGGTATATGGGGCAGAAGCTGTATTACCAGCTGACATAGAGCATGATTCGCCTAGGGTCACCCAATACACAGAAGCCGAAGTGCAAGAAGCCCGGCAAAATGATGTTGATCTGCTGGAAGAAGCGAGTGAACTGGCACTATCCGGATCCGCCATATATCAGCAAAATCTTCGACGCTACCATAGCCGGAAAGTGTGCCCCCGAGTCTTTCGGGAAGGCGATCTGGTGCTGCGGTTGGTACAACGTACTACCGACATGCATAAATTATCCCCCCCATGGGAAGGGCCATTCATCGTGAGCAAAGCATTGCACAATGATTCTTATTATCTTATAGATGCAAAGCCACAGGAAAAGAACAAGGCGGACAGGTCCGGAGAAGAATCTAAGCGACCATGGAATGTAGCACTACTTCGTCCTTTCTACACTTATCTAAGAAGGGTATGTATCCGAGTCATCTCATATGTCGGTATGTATGTCGGCAATGAACTTATCAATGAAATATTAGCACCTCGAGCAGTAACTCGGGGACTGCCTTAATAATTTTTGTTGTTGTCTCTTGTGTGTTAACTGGAATAAGTTGTTCTACTTAACTCGGATTAGTAATGTGTGAGCACCAAAAACCCAACTCTTCGACTTGCTGATGTCCAACAAGAATTGGCTTCATGGCAAGCAAGAGAACAAGTTTGGAATTGCGTAGCACATGAAAAGCGACTAAGGAAACGAATTTATTCGAGCTAACGTTTGTTTTTCGGACTAACCCTGTATTTATTTTCAAGTTATTATGCAGCTCTATTTTTGAGCTAAGTCTGAAAGTTTCTTAGTATTGTTAAGACAATTTTTGAAGCTCGGATTCGTAAGTCATAAAACCGAATCAAGGTAGACACGATCCGAGGCAAAAGATTGGACGAACAAGAAAAAGAAACTCGGGGACTACACCCAAGTTAACCCGGCATAAGAACTTAGTAGCAAAATATCACATATACACGGGATACAGTTCCGCCC
The DNA here is from genome assembly GCA_916181665.1 of Avena sativa. NCBI lineage: Eukaryota > Viridiplantae > Streptophyta > Magnoliopsida > Poales > Poaceae > Avena > Avena sativa. The sequence goes on along the minus strand of OV702287.1, from coordinate 185,749,983 downwards.
GGCATACCGAGGATCTGATAAATTTTCAAGTTTTTTAACCTAAGGAGCAGTAGGAGGAGGAAGTTCGGCGTCGTCTTCGCTGTCTTCAATATCTGAGGCATCACCTTCTTCGTCCTCATCCGACCCGTCTTCAGCGTTCTCAACGTTCTTGTCCCCAGCGGATTCTAGGAAGCTCGGTCCTTCAACCCATTCATGGATAGGAGAATATTCGATGAGGCTGTAGGCGCAAGCCTGGCGTCGAGCTACCCACTCTGGGTCATTAGTCCATCTGGATCTGGTGCACCGGCGTGTAAGGAGGCTGAGGTCGATCTTCTCATACCATGTGAGTATGTGGTGAAGGATAGTATCAGCTGCAGCATGCCCAGCGGAGTCTCTCCAGAGATCGAGCTGGGTCTCAGTCTCCATTAGCTTCTCGACGAGAATCGCGGTGGTCTCTGGGCTATCTTCTCCGGGCCAGAACGTGTTGAAGATGCGAACTGCAGCGTCGAGGATATCCTTGCCATAATTCTTGATGAGTTCCATGCGAGATGACAAGCTGACCAATAGGTCCTCCATGTCGTAAGGAACCTCCTCATCAGCAGGAGCGGCAGGAGTACCCCTCGCTCGGCGAAAATCTGCAACTGCTATGCTTGCAATAGTGATGCTCTCAGGAAATTTGCCTGGAAGCAAGACAAGGGAAGAAGGTAAAGAAAAGACATATGAAGCAACCCGGAAAAGTATGTCGGAAGAAACTTACGTGATATATGGCTGAGGATCCGGGTCAACTCCTTGATGCAGTCATCGCGTCTCTTGCGAAGTTGCTCAAGCTCAGCGTTTGCCGATCCAAGCTGGATGTCGGATTCTTTGAGTAGGTCCTGGTCCTCGGAGATCTGGAGAGTAAGGCGCTCGCACTCTTCTGTGAAGTTCTAGCCAACCTTTTGGAGCTCGGTTTGGTGTTGGGCCTTCATCTTCTCCATCTCAGCCTTGAGCCTGGCAATCTCATTGTCCTTGGTCCGAAGGAGAGAGAGTTCATCATCTTTTTTCTTCAGCTCGGCTTGATGCTGCCCTGCTTGTTCGAGAAAATGCAGCATCATATCAGGCACGGGCACACTATCCTCAAGTGATGCTGAAATAGTATGTTGACCCGGCAGAGCCGAGGAATGAATGTTCGCCGAGCCAAGGAGAAAAGGAAATGGAAAACACTACAAGGTCGGACAAAAAGGACATACCTTTGATTTGCTCGAAGTTCTTCCGCATGATCTTGTTCTCAGCCTCCACCCCAGCTGCAGAAACCGAATGATGAGATTAGTTCGGCAGAAGAAGATGAAGAAAAACGGAAAAGCCCTAAGGGAGAAACTTACCCCTTTTTTCATGTTCCGCGATAAGTGCAACATGCTTTGCGCGTAGCATCTTGTGGGTATCCAGCAGGCGTTGGAATTCAGCACTCCGGCGATTGGTGGTTACCTGAAAAAAGTACAGAAGTATAAATTAGCTTGGTGCATATTCGAAGTGTACAAGATCCGGGCCAAGTGGAACTTAACACGGCTCTAGGTGTGTGCATATTCGAAGTGCACAAGATCCGGGCCAAGTGGAACTTAACCCGGCTCTAGGTGTGTGCATATTCGAAGTGTACAAGATCCGGGCCAAGTGGAACTTAACCCGGCTCTAGGTGTGTGCATATTCAAAGTGTACAAGATCCGGGCCAAGTGGAACTTAACCCGGCTCTAGATGTGTGCATATTCGAAGTGTACAAGATCCGGGCCAAGTGGAACTTAACCCGGCTCTAGGTGTGTGCATATTCGAAGTGTACAAGATCCGGGCCAAGTGGAACTTAACCCGGCTCTAGGTGTGTGCATATTCGAAGTGCAATATCCGGGCCAAGTGGAACTTAACCCGGCTCTAGGTGTGTGCATATTCGAAGTGTACAAGATCCGGGCCAAGTGGAACTTAACCCGGCTCTAGGTGTGTGCATATTCGAGGTGTACAAGATCCGGGCCAAGTGGAACTTAACCCGGCTCTAGGTGTGTGCATATTTGAAGTTCTCATAGAGCTACGTTAGTTTTCTAATGAGCATCCGGCCGAGAAACAAGTTACTCCACCGGAGGCTCGGGGACTAATGGTTATTATCTACAGCATGTAAAGGAGAAGCGACATACCTCCATCATCCGCCTTGCGAGGTTAATTGCCTTAGCGGCTGTGTTCATTTGGGCGGAAAATTCTGCGGGGCCGAACTTTTCCGGGAGATCGTCGTTGTGGACGAACTCCGCCTTGTTCCAGTTCATGACGAACTCAATCAGGCTCGGAGGGTACCGCTCACCAGTGGGCATATGGGGTGCCACCAAGCCCTTCGCATGCACTTCTTTCCTCTCAACCAAGGCAAGGGCTAGGCTAGTATGCAGAACCATTTGCTACGCATCAGTTGACTCGGCAGGGGCATCCTTCGCTGCTGGAGCTTTCTTGGGAAGCATTGACGCTAGGGTTCGCTGCCCAGCCTCGACGAATGGTGACTTGGTAGCATCCGGAGCCTTTTTGCCCTTGGCTTGCTGAGAAGAAGTAACTGCAGCGGATTTCCCCTTAGGAGCTGCTGAGATAGTTCCTCGCCGAGGTTGAGATGACTCGGACGAGGCGGAGGAACTTGGCGCTGGAGCTCTTATAGCTGGACTTGGAGCGGTTGTTGATTTTCTTGGTGCCAGAACGGGTGCTGGTGCTGGTTCGGTCACTAGTACTGGAACTGCTGCTGGTGTTGGGGCCAGTGCTGGTGTCGAGGTAGTCTCGGTGGCTGCTGGTTGCGGACGATGCTGAAGTTGTGGACGCCGTCGCCTCGGCTGGGTCAGTCTCTCCCGCTCCAAGGTTGCACTCCTCTCGACGAGGTAGTGCGGAACCCAGAGCAGCCGTAGAACCCTCTAGAATAGGGCTCAGCAGATGTGACTCATCGTCACGAGGGGGAGAAGGGCTAGATCGGAGCGGTGAAGAGATGCTAGATCCGCTCTGAGGGACCTCCACCGGAGCCCTGCAGAAGATAATAATGTCAGAAGAGAAATTACAACAATGCAAGGAAAAGGGGGTTACGGAAAGAAAAATGACTTACACATCCGAGGTTTGGGCCTCCTTGGGTTTTCGAGCCCTTCGTGTCGGGGCTTTGCCTGCCGGCTTGGAGGCAGTTTTGTCTCCGGCCTTCTTTCACCTTTTTGCGGGATGAGAAGGTCCGGAGGAGGAACTTGGTGCGGCTCCGCGCCTCTTCTTCGGCACCACCGGAACCGGTTCGCCTGTAGCAAGCGGAGGATCCTCGTGGATATGCCCACAAGGGTTAGCTGATGCCGGAAAGGCAAAAGAAAGAGGGATAGCCTCAACAGGTTCAATCACATCGATATCCGAGTCATCCTCATCATCGGGCTAGTCTCTAAGAGAAGAGAATTTACCGCTGGGTCGTTTTGTAGCGTCGGTCATAGGGAGAAACATCTCCTGGTCCGGCTCCTCCTTATCCGGGGTTTCTCGGTCCGGCACCCACTTAAGGGTCGGATCCGTGCCGTCCTCAAGGGTTTGCTGAAGGAATAGCTGAGAAAAGGAATGAAGAACAGAGTCAAAGATACAACAAAAACCGACATATATTTAATCCGAAGTAAGTTTGCCCTGCGAAGCTTACCGCGGGAGGGAGCCTGTCACGACAAAAGTGCTCAATTCCCCATGTCCATTCAGCGGACAAATCTTTGTGGGTGGTGAAGAGAGCCTTAACCCGGCGAAAAATCTCCGTGTTGCTCAGCTCAAAGGAGGAGGTCCGGTTGGGGTCGCGGCCGAAACTCATGTGGCACACCTTGTGGGTGCGCTTCTGGAGGGGAGAGATTCGGTTGCGTACGAACGTGATCATATCATCTTCGTTGCACAATCCGAGTTTCTTCAGTTCCACGAACCTCTTGTTAACCTGGTTGGCCAAGGCCGTGGGCTTCTTGGGGATCTCCTCCCAAAATTCCGGGTTAGGTGGACCCGGAGTATAGGGGAGCAACCGAATCAAGTCTTCAGTGCCCGTATTCCGGACATAGAAGAAGGTCCGGGCCCATCCTTTGTAGGAGTCAAGCCCGGTGACCCGGGGGAAAACGGAAGTCCTCCAGGGTGAGATGGACGCAGCTTCGAATTGGGTGAGCTGTTTGTCCTCTGACTCAACTTGGATGTTGGGGATGACGTTACGACGGAGGCCAAAAACCGGATCCACAGCTCCTTCGTGGGCCACAGTCCAGTGTAGCCTTCGATCGTAGAAGCAAAAGCAGAGAGAGAAGTGATAGCGTTGGCTGGAAGGTGGTGCGGCTGCAGCCGGTAGGTGCTAAGCCAATCCCGAAAGAAGTCGCTCACCGGCAAGCCGAACCCCCGTTGGAAGTGGGACAAGAACACGACGAACTCACCCGGATTGGGTGAGGGGGCCAGTTCGGCGGAGGGGAGACGAGCGTCGACACCGGCAGGGATGCGTCTGGTCTGGTAAAGCCAGTCAAGGTCATCTTGACAGACCCAAGACCCGGCCCATGCGCCGCGGTCCGCCGCAGCGGCGTCCTCCTCCATTTCTTGCTCGACGACGACGAGCTCCTCCTCCATCATCTCGTACTCGCTACCCTCGCTGGCGCTAGCAGCGGCGGGGTCAGAAGCCTGGATTGGCGAGGACCCGTGGCGAGGAAGCTGCGTAGTGGTGGCCGCGACGCAGTGGCACGAGAAAAGTGCGGCGGCGGCGCTGCTGCTAGGAGCACTGGCGGCGACGCGGTCGCGAGGAAGATGAAGAAGAATAGCAACGGGTAGAGGGGCGCGGAAGAGGAAAAAATCCTAAGGGGTGCGCCCCTTCGCTATTTAACCACTCCCTAAAGGGGTGAGTGGGATCGCACCCTGCAAATGAGCCACATGGTGTGGCCGCGTATTACCTGCCTCAGCCAATCAGTGAGGAGCCACACGGAGGGCCACAGGGCAGAGGCGATCCCGTGACGTGACGCACTGATGCGGTAAACGAGGAGGCAGGCGTGACGTGACCATCGCGCAGTGATAACTGATAATTACTGCGGCGATTACTGTGCAGGCCCTTAAAATAAGACAACGTAATGATTGGCCTCCACGTGGGTTGGCGTATGAAGGAAGGAAACAAGGCCCGGATCGAACCATGGAAACCTAGACAGCCAGTAAAAACTTAGAATGTGCAGAGGGAAAGTAAAGCCATGAGATCCGAGTCAAAGTGGTAACTCGGCCGGCAAGTGAATACTTGGAACGTGCGAAGGGAACGTAAATCCATATAATCCGAGATAAAGAGCTAACCCGGAAATAACGTCCAAGGCTCGAACATAAATGAACCTGATGTGGCCTTAGCGGCCAAGGCAGCTAAGACCGCACCAGCTTCGGGGACTAATGTTGGGGGGATACCCCCGGGTAGGGTCACTCTAGGGTATACAGGCCGAGTTAGCCGAGGTTCGGCAGGGTCAAAGCGGATGCTGGCCGGGTCACCTCAAGGCAGGCCGGATCACGGAGTAACCCGGACCAGGGGGGTCGCCTAACATTATCTCAGCCGACTTAAGGAGTAAGTCAGAAGTGCTTGTCTAACTTGTATGCAGGAACATGTATAGCCGGATCTACCATGATCCGGATCCCGTTTAGCTTCTGGGAGAAGGAAGGAATCTCGCTGGTCAAAAAGAAAGCCCGGTACGCACTGCATGAGCGAAGCAGGCAAGGGCAGGACCACCGGGTCATGGCCGACAAGGGTGACAACGACCGTGTCGGCTGACGCGGGCGACACAGAGGCTCACGTAGCTAAAGCATGTGTGACGCGGGGGAAAAGCACCCCAGTCGGGTTACCACTTTGAGAGGAGGCATATTCTTAGAAATATGCCTCCACGTATGCCCTAGGCAGAGACCAAACCACCTCTATATAAGGGGGGCTAGGGTTTCAGTAGAAGGGGGTTGGGTTTTCTTCTATACTGATTTGGCTAAGGTTTTAGTGTAAACTGTGGGTGAGAGTAAGAGAGCTCCTTCTTGCTCCTCTCGCCAATACAGCTCTAGGAGCACTTGTAATCTTGAAAGGAAAGCAATACAAATTTTAGTGTGGAGAATCACTTCACTATCCCTTCCTGGATTCCCCTAGCGTGTATTAGTCCCCACCTTTAGCCTATCCATGGCATCTGCTGTGACACCACCACGACAATAGGTGTCGTATGCACTTGGCTGTGTTATCTTCCGAAAATATAGGTGTCGTATGCACTTTCTGTACTTGGATGCCATAGAGGTGGCAGCGATGGTGCCTGTGTGCGCAGTACCTGGAGTGGGGCCTCGCAGACTGAGACGGTGGCGGGGCGTCTAAAGCAGAGGAGTGGCGGCTGCTTGGCAGGCGGAGGAAGGTGAAGCACTAAAGCGGCCTGCCTGAACGATAGGCTATAAGCGGAGGTCGTGTGGGGGTCGTAGTCGCGGGTGGAGGCGACGTTGGTGAAACGCTGTCGTGAGGCAGCGACAGGAGGAGACACACCTTAGCTCGGGGATGAGGCGCTCGACATGACCTAAAAAAGAGCATGGCAGTGAGGCGGTCGTGGTCGGGGACAACGTGGGACGGCCGATCGATGATGAGTGGAAAGGAGGATACGCATCGAGCCTGGGCGCCACGTGCATGGAGATGGACATGAGGGAAACCCACATCAACTGTCAAGTGAAGCAACTGATAGAGAAAAATCATTTGAGAATTTGCGAGTGCGACTATCTAGGTTTTCAACCATGGAACTATTAAAGCCTAAAGGAAAACAATCAAGGAGTATCAGGTGGTTTCCTTTTTATTTCCAGGAAGCTTAAATCTTAGAAGTATAAGCTTCGTTGGTGACTACAAAGAGTTGATTTCTTCACGTATTCTTGCCTTGGCGACATCACCTTTGTCCTCTGGATTGATTTCACCACAATTTACTAATAGGTTAACTATATTTGGCCTAGCATTACCATCACCAGGCTAAGCCTGTATCTACATGTCAAACTAGAATCTAACCGAAGAAGTTTCTAGATTGCAATCACAGGTAGCAAAACTCATTTTTTCTAGATCCCAGAAGTTCTTCTGCGATTCTCAGTTCTTCTAAAGATCGGTGTTCCCATAGGATGTGAGTTCACTGAGCAGCATAGTTGATCATTCAGAAAACTAGGATTAGATCTCCCAACCCTTTGCTTGGGACTTAATATTGTACTTCTCTATCTTTACCTTGAAAAACATATTTATTGTTTTTATATTGTGGCCTGACCTTTCCGTAGGTGAATGTGCGCACACATAAGTCTGAGTTACTTGAAGCAGAACTCGATAAAACAAATAATTAGTTAAGAGGCAAGGACTACAGCTGATGTGGAGAACTTAAAGTGCAAAGCAGCAAAAGAAGTTATCAGTTCCCTTAATATTTAGGTACTTTTCTGTTTCTTCTACTCTTAATTCTTGAAGTGAGAGAGATCATTTTCCCAACCTTTATATGTGGAACTATTATAACTGAGAACATGGGAGGCATGGTGCAACATATAGTTTAATTATATAGTCATAGGATAGAATTTAAAATTTCCTTGTGCCACATTGGGCCACTGTGCCATTCTCTTCATTAATCATACTCTCTCCATCTCAATATAGATGTCACAGGTTTATCAAAATGCAGGTTTATCAAAATTTGAACAAATCTATATACTAAATAGTGTCTAGATTCATCTAAATTTTGAGAAATCTGCGACATCTATTTTGAGAGGGAGGAAGTACATGTATCTGGAACACATTCTCACTTGTGCCCGAACTGGGCTGCTTATGTTTCAGGATCTGAAACCGTACTGTCCTGATTTGGCGTACACCAACATTTAAGAAAGAGTGAATGCCGCAAACTGTGTAACATGCAGCATTTATAGAAGCGTAATACAATTTCACAAATCATGAGAGCTAATAGGTTTCGGGTACACATTTATTTTTTCCATGTTTGTGTAGATGGTGGTTACTATATATTTTTGCAATAGTAAATTTTTGCGTGGCTTAAAGTGTTGTTACTCCTATGTTTCAGGAGGTATCATGTTTCAGAAGCACACTTGTGGAAATTTGGCAGTTCTCTATAGTATAAGTTTTCTAATTCACTCGACTATCTAAAAACTTCGAATTTTTGTCAAACAATCCATTATTTCTTTCGAATTTGTTTTGAACCACGCGGAAATCAATTCTTGCGGTCTAAAGAAAATTCGGCTAAAATAGTATGGTTTCCTGATCAACAAATAAATAAAGTGCATAATGTTCCTATTTTCTGCTCTCAGTATCATATAAATCTATCTACTAATTAATTATAGAGTACATAATGTTAGAAATAGATTAACCTGTACAAAGTATATATTGCAACATTAAGGTCTCCCAGTGCAACGCACGAGCATGTGTGTTAGTCTATACCTAATAATAAAGGAAGGAGTGCTTCTGTCAACCAGCCTTTTTTTTGACAATTTTGCCCTGTCAACACCCGGATTTTTAATCCCAAATGCCTGTTATGCCATACATCGCAATCTCAGGATTACCATTTTTGCGAGACATAACAGATTGGATATCACAGTACATCATCCATTACAAACCATAATAAGGTCTTACACAAATAAAGGATCTCATGATCCAGTCTTAATACAAATAAGCTGCGGAATAATAAGCGTAGTAATGGACTCCATCTTCAGTGTCACAGGCAATGCTGACAATGGGAGATGATCCTAGTTGTTGTAGCCGTTCTGTTGTCCATCTTCCTGATAGTCCTCCTCATAGTCTAGCCACGGGAATAACCAGGGACAAAGCCATGAGTACTCTTTAAGTACTCACAAACTATCACTAACAAGTAAGATAGTTCTAGTAGAAATCCTAAGCTCTAAGTTTATTTGCAAAAAGCTAGATTTATCTAAACTGAATTCAGAAGTAAAGAAAACTAAGTAAGTGTTCTCAATCACTTTAAGTTGGGAACCTAGTTTTCATATTCACAACCCTATTGTGGTCAAGTCAAAATCATAGTTCACTTCACAAGTCATTGTGAAAAACATCTGACGACAGAACAGTATGGCCACTCCAACTATCCATGACCACGTACACGCCTATTCGAATAGTTTAACACTCTGCAGAGATGGTACACTTTCACCACAAAATTCGATACATCCGTCAGGAATAACCCTGAATCATCATACTTAGTATGTGGATAATCAATCATAACCTTTCCTTTACACACTCTATTATAGGTACCTCACCTATGAGCCTGGCCTCCCAGCCATGGCCATCTGCCATCCTAGGCACTGCATAGGTGGACAATTCACACTCACGAGGTAGCCTTAGCTCAAACCTCTTCCGTGAGGGAACCCATACTAATGCATATAAACTTTCGGCTAAGCCTTATCTAATTCAGGTATTGTGATTCTACGGTAAAATTGGAATGGTATCGCATCCGAACCTAACCATCAGTTTTTATAAAAGGGCTAAGGCTCATGCCTCAACATTTTCATCATCAAATCCATTTGTGTTTCTCAACACATGTCAAAACATTTCAATAGAATGACTCATCATTCCAAGGTTTTCATAATCATTTTCACCAAGTATTCCCATCTAAACTGATCAAGTTTTATGCTTAGCACTAGCCACTAAGTTAAGAATGTTCACTAATGAGGGATGCTAATCTCAATCTCATGCCATAGAATGACATCTAGTATAGTCCTAGTTTTATACTCTTTATGCTATCTATACTATCTTTCCAAATCCTCACAAAGCATTAACTAAAAGTAAAGAACTTTGGTAAAGTAGAAGAGTAAAGCCTGCAAGAAAAACTTGGGATGGGTATAAATCAAAGGTATATAACCAAAGCATGCCTAATGCATCTTGCTTGGGTTATCTTGCATGGTTAACTTGTATAATTCTAGCTTGCCAATAATAGCTTGCTTTGATTGGTGCAGTGATTGAAGTTTTCCTCCTCTTCTTCGGGGTAGAAATCCTCCTCCTCGTATCCTTGGTCGGTACTATCGTCTATAAATGAATATGGGGTACACAATCACCAAACAATACTTAACTACTTCTATTTAGCACACTAAGGTTCACACTTGATGATCTAGCATCATCACAATCATCACATGAATTAAAGAACTAGTTTTATTTATCTTATTTGAGAAAAGTAATTTCTACTCATTAAAATTAATTAAGATTTAATATTCTCCAATTAAAATATGGGATCATGTGGACACATGTCATCACCATATATTCTAATACATGGGAATGTGATTTAAAGGGTTGATCATATTTTATTAAGTTTAAGATTCTCATTTAATAAATTTAAAGTGACTAGAAATGCCCTAATAGCAGTCTTTTGGTACTAGTCTAAAGTCACTGCTTGCAAACCTAGATATTTTTTACATATTCAGATAGATATTATCAAATGTGATTTTTGAGAGTTGGAATCAACGCAAAAGCTATTATGGTTGATTTTTAAAAAATGTTTGAAGTTGCAAAAGTCTCTGTCTTATTATTTTTGTTATATAATATCTCTAACTCCAAATGATTTAAATTCAACGGGCTTGGATAGATAATTTAATTATCTTTCTAACAAAATTTGAATCATGCAATTTGGTTCAGTGAAACTCTCTGAATTGATTTTGGAATATATGGACAAAATAGAGTTTTAGCTAAAAAGGAAAATCCATATTTGAATTTCTAGGCCTGAGCGGAAAAGCTAAACAGGCCGTCCCAGTTGCACTGCACAGCACAGCAGCCTGCTAACAGATGGGGTCCACCAGTCAGCGACTGCTCTAACGCGAAACAATATCTTTCAACCAGAGCCCTACGATCTAATTCTAATCCAACAACCGTGCTTCATCATCGACGACGAACAGCTCCGGCGAGGAATCAACCCTAACGCGGCGGTGGGGGTCTCGCGGCGCTCACCTGGGCTCCAGCTAGGGTCACCGACGGGGGCAATCGACGTGGTAGACGACGGCGAGGCGAGGCACGGTCACGGCAGGGCTTGGGGTGGTCGGAATCGACGACGCCCTTCTCCTCCAGCAGCGGCGGGCTCCAGTGAAATTCCGGCGTGGTGGTGCAAGCCTTGCTCTGCGGAGAAGTGTGTGAGTGTCTATGAGGAGTGGGGAGTGGAGTGGTGTGGAGAATGGAGGCGGGGGTGGCCTCCTTTTATAGCGCAGCGAGGGGACCGAGCGGTGCGGCATGAGCTCGACGGTGGCGTCGCTACATGCAGCTATTGTCGTGGCGGAGGTAGGTGGACGGTGCGGTGTTCCCTGGCGGTTCTTACGGACATAATGGCGAGGCGTGGGGCGGCGTGGTTCGGTCGGGAGCGTGCGGTGCTCCACGCGGAGGTAGAGGTGTTTGCGGCGGCGTGCGGCAGCTGCGGGTTGCGTGGCGGTGAACGGGGGTGTCTGCTGGGGTGCTATGATCATGGCGGGCATGCGCGTGCACGGTGAGGGCAAGGCGCGAGCTGGGCGAGCTGGTCAGGCGCGGCGAGCTGGCGCGCTCTGGACATGGCGTATAGGCATGGTGCGCGACGTATCTAGGATGGTCCATGGCTCGGCTGGGGTCGTGGCCTGGATAGGGGGTGGCGATGGACTATGGCGCACCTCCTGGACATCCTGGATGGGCGCGGGGTGGTCTGCTGCGAGCTGGCCGTAGTCGGCCGACGATGACCATAATCAGGCGGCGCTCCACTGTGGAAACGGCAAAGGGGGAGCTAGTCTGGGGCTGGGTTAGACTCAGGGGAGACAGGGGAGTAAAGTGGAGACCAATTGGTCGATTGATTACTGTTTAAACAGTGAAGTTAGGCAGAGGGTTAATCTGTATAGTTAAGGTGTTTATGGAAATGGCCGCATGAAATAAAGTGTGGAATTTTTGATTCAAATTTTTTGAGTGATCTTAAATTAAGCTTGAGAGTCTATGTTTGCTTGGAGAGGTCAAGGGGAATTGATTTGATGGGTTTTTGAAAAAGTGAGATCTTAACATATGAACTAGATTCAATTTTTAACTGTCCATTAAATTTATTTGCAAGATATTTTTGTAAGTTTGTAAAGTGGGCCTTGATACACTTTTACTTGGTCTAGCAAGAGGGTGAAAATAAGTAGAAATGTTTCTGTTAGAATTTCTCTTCTAGGAACACTCAAAGTGGCTTAGTGGTTAACTTTGGTCAAAATGACCTTTATTTATTTCTATTTGATTTCTTTTTTTTTGGATTTTGTTTGTAATTGGTCTAGATGATGTAGTATTCATATTCAAACCATTTCACATCATTTAGAACAATCAAGCATGGCATATACACTCAATTCTACACTAATACAAACACACATGCATTCATATCCATTTTCTTAATAATTTTTTTTGTTAACCCTAAATTAGGTGATTAGAATTTGATAATCTTGATTATAAGTTTTGGGGTGTTACATGCCCTCCCAACCAAAGTACATAATACGCACCAATGCCACTGAAACATTTTTCTGTTAGATTTTTTCTCTCTGTACCGTCCGTTGCCCCTGTCTCCCAGGACCTCGCACCTATCCCTACTCTCCCGCGACCACCACCTTGCCGCCGCCCCCGGCCGACCAGAAGATCGGCGAGGGCCAACAGGTCAAGTCCCGCGAGCTCGGGCGTCTAGAGCCTCCACGACCGCTCTTGATTTCACCTATGTGCCTACCCGGTGTCCTTTCATGCGCGGCTCCATGCTCTCCGGTGGTTCCACGGTGATGAAACTCTAATGAAGAACAAAATTTCCTATTTTTAGTGGAGGAGGTCAGAGGGGATCAGAGGAGGGAGGAGATGTGGAACGAGCAGGAGCTAGACGGAAAATTTTCCTATTTGCTCAAGGAGGAGGCCGGAGGGGATCAGAGGAGGGGGATCAGCAATTTTAATCTATCAAAAAAATAAGAGGAGGGAGATCAGAGGAGATGACTGACGAGCAGGAGCTGGAAGCCTGGACATGGGGTGCGTGGCCGGCGGCGCTGCGAGACCAGAGGCCACCGGCGACGCCGTCCTCTGCCTCAAGATCCACCAGTGGTGACGTGCTCTCCTAGAGATCCACCGTTGGTGCCTTCCCCAGCTCCTGTATCGTGTCCGGCCGGCGGGCTGCGTCTTTCTCTATGCCGATGGAGGGCAGACACTTGATGCCGTTCACTATGCGTGGACCTACTGCACCAGCTGTCATGCACGACATTTGCGCGCCTCCCAGGAGGCAGGAGTGTGGGTACACCCACCACGGTGTTCTACACCCACGTTGTCGTTCTTGGCGCCTCGGTCTCCCCTTCTTAGCATGTATACGGATACTGTTTTGTGAGAATTTCAGATGTTAGGCTGCAATGCACTTGAAGGCAACAGGGTAGGACGGTATCTAAGAACAATTGGACTTGCTAGGGATAAAATTGGACCCGAAAACCAGCGGGGATCAAACGAGTACAATCCTCCTCGCTCCAAAACTATTCTCTAATTTTCCACTTCAACCACAATACCTAATTGCTCACTGGTTTTGGATTTTAGGTTGCGTGCTGCAAGGGTTCTGGTACCATTCCTCCGGTTCCAAGAAGGTGTTCAACTCTAGCTTTTGGAGCAGCAATCACGAACTATAAGCACTTCACCATACGGAGTTTGATTCCTCCAATCCATGGCCAAGTTCAGGTAAATGACCAATTGTGGAGTTTAGGAATGACTACTGATTTGCATTCAAACAATTAGCTTGGGTATACACGTAGGAGGCACATGATACCCTGTGTTTAAAACAGAGAAATCAGATCTAGGTTAGTAGAATCTGAGTAAAAATTCACTGTCAGGCAAGAGCATGATAGAGTAACATAGAATCTATACAATTGATAAAAAAATTCTTTGTGACACCATGTGTATCGCATATTAAACATGTCATTTGGTAGTACAGTGCACATGCTTTTGAACATTGGCAGATAATCCATCTGCAGATCAACAAAAACAATAGATATTAGCATTTGATTCCGCTATTAGTAATTTGTCCTTTTTTCCACAATGTGTTCAGACATGAAATAAGATATCGCCATTTCAGTAATAATGCTTGCAATAATCTGCAAATTTGGTTCTACCTTTTGTCATAGGACCTCTGGTGTAACACTGGATGATCTATGCAACATATTTCACATCAAAGGAAACAACCCTAAACTATTTGGCTAGAAACGTCAGACAACTGATCAACTTATGGAGCTTCCATCAGATAATTGTATATACGACATGATCAAAGTTGAAGGGCTAAAAGATATTCAGTTTCTGTTGCTTAAGGTGGATACAACCTGAAAGTTGCTTAGCTTCCTCATTTTTCGGTCAATAGCTATAGGTCATAATAACATGTTTCTCCTCCTTTCGGAGATGGTAATTTAATGTCTCTGAGCAGGATTTTGTGGGTGATTGTATTTAAGCATATGACCACATGAGTCATGGTTTATTAAGGATGCTAGGGAATCAAATTAACAACCTTATGTGGAACCTACATGACTTATAGTGACGATTTACTTGTCCTCACCACTTGCGTACGACTGGTAGCAGCAGATCATGATGCGCGAGGAAACAAATATGCAAATATGATGAAATATCTGGATGCACTAGGAGAGGCACGTGTATTTTTAGTAGTCATGTTTTTCCTAAGATATATTTTGAATGTAATATTGTTTGATATGTTGTTTTTTCTAAGAGTGCAGGTGGAAGAACATGGGGATGGAGGGGATCGGGGATGAGTGCAGGTGGAAGTTGAGTTGCTCCTTGATCTGGATCGACATCCTCCTCTTTTCTTTCTTTTTTCTGAATTTCAGTTGCACATAATTCTAAAACTTATTTTTTATGCAGGTTTCATTGAAGTTCCGATGATGAGTTCCCTCGCTGCCCCAATGCGGAGAGAGTGGAAGCAGTCGCTGAACTAAAAGCGATGAAGGTGGCAATGTATGTTTATCATGACCTTATTCATCTTGACAATAGACTGTGCTTTTCTGATGCTACAACTAACTATTGAAACGTCTAAATCAACGATATCTGGGACCGTAGAAGATATCAGAGCTCTGCTTAGATTGATGCCTAGCTTTTCTACTGCAAATGCGAATTGACCTGTAAATATAGTGGCTGGCGAGCTAGCGAGATTTGAGCGTAGTATGATTTGTGATAATGTTTTAATTGGTGCAGCTCCTCTCTGTGTGGTGGAACTGACTGAACTTGATTGTATTTTGAATCAAATTCTTATTTCGTAATATAAAGACCATGTTCAAAAAACAAGAATGGCCATCACCCGTACCTACTTCTCAAGTTTATTTCGGATTCTTATTGTGTTCGATGTGATTTGTCTCCCAACATGAGAAGTACGTACTACTATTTGTGCGTACTTAAAGACAATGGGTATACACATGTCATTACAAATAGAGATGGTTAATTGGGATCCCACTTGCATACGTAAATTCTTCCACATTTAAACTGTAATTTCTCCAGTGGAAAAAAACGCAGAAGATGGTTTATGAAATGCAAAATACACTTTCAGGGTGACTGAATAATTGTGTCAGGATATCTATATATAATCGGTTTTACATACAACTGAATAAAACAATGTGTTAAAAAAAATTCAGATACAACAAATAGGGTTGGAGACAACATCTCTTCCTCAGTTTCTTTGTATCTCAGTAAGGCTTATTTTTTCTCCCCCGTTGCATCCCACGGACCTGTTTACTAGTATATATATGATGACCTAATAATAAAGGACGGGTTGTTTCTTTCGGTCCAACATTTTTTTGGATCCTTTTATCCTCCCACCAAAATATATATTTCTAGCGAGCCATCGGTAAACCTAAAACTATTAGGCTGTTTCCCGTCCTGTTCATTCATTGTCCTGGTTAGCACACCACGTTCCCAAGTCCAATCGTCATACATGTCAAAAAAAGAGTCCAACCATCGTAGGAGTTGTAGCGACCATATCGTGAAAAAGAAAATCTAACGGAGGGTCGTGCTTGATCCGTCGTTGCCATTATTTTATGGGCCAGACTACATGTGCATCCAGGCCCTGGTGCACCAACGTCAAAAGAGGCATGGGTTGTTTCTACCGCCATTTGATTCACGTTCGTTTAGTACCACATTGCTGTCTTATAATAGTTCTCACCGGTTTATATACGTTCCTACTCGAGAATATGCAAGCAGCAGCACCGTTGGTTTGATTTGAAGACATATATATGGTTGCATGATTGAAGGAGGATGTGGGCTAGCTCTGTACGGTGCATGATTATAAACGGGATTGTTGCAGGCTGCTGCCGATCTAAGACATAGCGGCCAGAAGGAGTATAAGCGGCGACAACGGACTGGTAGATGGAATGACAAGAGATGAGGGAGCAGCAGAGACGGGCGGACGCAGGAGGCGGTCTAAAACGGAGGGAGTACGGAGGGAGTACTTCACAAGGCGCTTCGGGTGCTACGAGCACTTAGTCCCGACGAATGAGTTCCCAGCGCACACGTCCTACACCCGACACGTCGCGCCTCTTGGTACCAAGACCTGGAAACAAGATTTGATTGATCCATTGTCTGGACCGAAAAAGTCGCTCTAATTTTTTTATATTGTAGGTGAATTTAGATCAGAATTTGTTTTGTTCTGCTAACATAATTTCGAGTAGTGAAATTTGTTTTGTCCCGTCAACACTTTTTTTTTCTATTTGTGCTGTTATATACCTCCTAGGAGGAACCTAACTCAAACTCTATTTTTACAATAAAAATAAATACAAAGTCTCTAAAAAAAATGCAAAGGTCCTTTACATTTTTGTAAAAATAAATAAATAGAAATACTAACTTTTCGCGACATAGATTTTTTCACTTGATGCAACGCACGAACATTTTTCCTATAATCTACAAGGTTGATAAGATGCTCTTTCGCAGCACGCGCGGGCATTTTGCTAGTACATAATAAAAGAAAGATTGTTTCTGTCAACCAGTCTTTTTAGATAATTTTACCCCTACATTTTCATAAATATTACCACCAATGCCATCTCTAAGTTTTGTACAGTTTTGTCCAATTAAAAGCAGTGCCACCGCTTAATTGCTTCGGTCGTGAACGGTTCGCTTCGCCACGTAGGGAGACAGAGGAAAGGCTGTCTCTTCCCCAATCTCATCGCAGGGAGACATCCACTCGATCCAAATCCTGAGCGAGCGACCGCCTCTGGCCGTGGTGTGTGACCCTTTCCCGTTCCCCCGGCCCGTCTGTGGCCTCCCTCGTCGCCGCCCAGCTCGGGGGGCTAGATCGACGTCTGTCAGGGGCCTTCTTCTTGTTACATAATTAGGCACAATTTTCGTGATTAATTTTAGAATATTAAACATGACAATACCAGCTACTAGCACATGTAACTCGAACATACTAGATGAACGGAAACAGGCAGCAGCTAAACATGTACTCACAGAACATAATGAATAACCAGACAACAGCACGTCGTACGTACGCAGTAAACTTGGTGAAGATTGATCGAAGCAGACGGCGGCGAAGACGACGATAGGAAGCATCGCCTGACTTGGATGGAAGACGAGCCGTGATGCAGAACTCGAGCAGTCGCGCAGAACGCTTCCCAAAAACCTTATTCGCCCTCTCCGTACAGGATCGGCGAGTGGTTCCGGAGACCTGCCCCGCAACCCGCAACGCGCGCGTCGTGACGAGACGGGCGAGCGGGCGGGCGGGCGTACGAGCAGCGTCGTCGGAGGAGGAGCGCGTGTAGTTCTCCTCTTCTCACTCACTTTACTAAGTGGTGAATCACTCCACCTTATAAGTGGGTGTAACTCTCCTCCAACTTTCAACTTTAGCTTCCACTCCACTTATATGTGAGCTGCCATCAAAATGGGCCAAATCACACATAGGCTTTCATATATATAGACTTTAAGATTTAAGAAAAAACTAAAATCACATATAGACTTAAATAGATTAGCCCATTATTTCTAACACTCTCCGCAGAGATGTTGCTGGCGCACACGGGATGCAGAAGGAAAACCAGCGCTGTGGGGACTTCATCGTCTTCCGCCCGAGCGCGTCGCCACCGTATCATCCTCGACCTTGCTCGCGCGGAGGAGCGGCCATGACTGGTGGTGGTCGTCGATTGAGAGGGGTGAGGAGAACGAGAGAGATGCTCATGGCCAGAGCCGACAACGGCCGTGAGGGGCCTTCTTCTCTGCAGAGGTGTTGCTGGCACACACGGGATGGGGAAGGAGTCAAGGAGAACCAGCGGTGTGGGGATTTCGTCGTCTTCCGCCCCAGCGCCTCGCCATCGAAGCTATCCCCCATCGTCCTCGACCTTGTTCGCGTGGAGGAGCGGCCATGACAGGTGGCGGTCGCCGCTCTTGGCCGGAGCCAGCGAGGTGGGATGGGGCTGCGTACGGGGAAGGTGAGGATCGTGTGAGGCATCTTCCGATTTCATTAGGCATCTCCCGCTTTCATTAGGCATCTCCTGAGCCCGCTTTTCTTCAAGGGATGAACCTGGTCCCCTTTATGTGGCCTAATTAAACTCACGCTTGGTCGTTTTACTATGTTGATGGATGCACACGTATTTGCTACACTAAAGGTCTGAAGTATTTGTTAGCAAATCATTGGTTTCATGCGTTTTAGTTCACAAAATCTAACGACTACAACCTTATAATAAATAATAGGGTACACGATATTGGTGTATTTGCGATCCGTATCTTGACTTAATTAGCTGATTTCTTTTTACAAATTAATATAAAAAAAGATGTGCACATTTGTTTCCTACTACTATCTACTATGGCTGGTCTAGAAACTCTAATATATTTCTGGCCAATGTTCTTGCTACGATTTTTTTTGCTAATTTTTGATACATTATGCAGTTGCAATCCACTGATAAAAAAGTACCCCTTTCGTCTTAAAATAGATGTCGTAGATTTGGCAAAATTTGGATGAATCAAAACACTATTTAGCATATAGATTTATCCAAATATTGAAAAATCTGCGACATCTATTTTGAGATGAAGATAGTAGATTTTTAGTAGTAAAATTTTTGAAGATCTAAAATATAATGAAAGTGAACCCGTAGCAACGCACGAGCACTTTTGCTAGTGAATTAATAAAGTTTACACATCAAAATTCGTGATAGTTTTCATTGTAGTTTTCCGCCTGACACATTTTACACGCGAATTTTCATACTTTATTGGTAACTCGGATTAAGCTATTAACCGTAGGGGCTTCCCTACGGTAAAGGTGTAAAAAGTCTCGGATTAAGCTTAAATTTTAGGATCTGGTCCGAGATTTGCCAATCTACCAATACAAATATCAGCTAAAAATTCTGACTTATCTAAGGTACCCGGAAAAAATCGTGAATACAACAGTAGTGTCATGACAGATTCTGTCCTTTATTTCAATAATTGTAGGATCACCCCAAAATGAATTATGGACTAAAGAAAGTAATATTTAGATAGAATACTATTAAATAAAATTTCAGAAACATAAAACAAAACTATTTTTGGGTTGAGTGTTGTTTGTGATGATTGTTTGCTTGTGTGCCTATTGTTTGCTTCATATAGTTATGGGTAGTAATACTTCTCTAGCCCTTCTATTTATAAGTCATCTATGCTACCCAACAAATGCCTTCCCATCGCCAGCCTGATGAGATCGCTCAACTTATAGAAGCTCAAGGACAATTATCTCAAGTGATGACCTAATTCATGGCAAGCCAGAACAATCAGAACAACAACAACAACAACAACGTGAATAACCAGCCCTAAGGAGATGCTCTCACCAGGTTTCTAAGGCTGAGGCCAGCTAAGTTCTCCACTACAGCTGAACCTATGATTGCTCTTGACTAGCTACGTTCTGTGAACAAGGACTTGGTGATTGTTGGTTGCATTGATGCTGGAAAAGTGAGGTTTTCTGCTCACTTACTAGAGGGACCAGCTGCTTCTTGGTGGGACACATTCCAGATCACCCACCCACTGGATACTGTTACTTGGGCCATGTTTGAGGAAGGTTTCAAGACCAACCATGTACCTTCAAGGGTCTTGAGCCCGAAGAGGAAGGAGTTTCGCATCCTATTCCAAACTAATCGCATGGTGGCGGATTACATAAAGGAGTTCAACAATTTGTCACGCTATGCACCTAAAGATGTTGACACTATTGCCAAGAGGAGAGAGAGGTTCCTGGACGACCTCATCAATGAGCTCTCACGACAACTGTCTGTGGTCTACTGCCCTACTTTCCAAGAGCCGATGGACAAGGCTAGAACCCTGGAAGGGAAGCACAAGTGGAAAGTTGCAAGAGGAAGCACAACAACCACCACTCAGACTCACACCATAGAGTCCGCACTTCCTATGATGGACACTCTAGGTACCCCAGGCATGGAGGAAATGGCCACAGTCATCATGGAAGCAATAATCACTACAATCATGGGGGAAGTGGACATCGCCATGACAACCATAGGAGCAACAACCACAACCACAGGGGAGTAAACTCTCACCATTCTAGAGGACACACTGGTCACAACCACAACCATGATCGCCACTATATGAAGAAGGACCTCAATGAAGTACTATGCTTCAAGTGCAACCATGAAGGACGCTATGATGACAACTGCCCGAAGAGGAAGAGTGCAGGAGCTAAGCCAGGTGCCAACCAGAAGGCCACGATGAACCACATGAATATGGAGTAAGTCCCTGATGAGCCAAACCTCGTGATTGGTAAGTTTTCAATCAACTCCCACCCTGCACTTATTCTTTTCGATACTGGTGCATTGCATAATGTCATATCAAGGGCATTTGTGGATAAGAATAAGTTACCCACCGAGTCTCTTAGAGGGTCTATTAGAGTAAGCTCTCCTGGAGGGGGGATGATAGCTAGTGCGGGATGCCGCAACTTGACCGTAAGGATTGGAGCACACAATTTTGTTGCACACATGGTCATGTTGGAGTCACAAGGCTTAGATGTAATACTAGGCATGGATTGGATGTCTATGCATGAGGGTCACATAGATTGTGCATAGCGAGCGGTTTCTCTCAAAACCCCAGGAGGAAAGAGGATTAGGTTTAAGTCGTCGGAACGATTGGGAAGGTGCAAGTTGAATTCTCTTAAGGGGTTAGCATGGATACCGTGCCCGTAGTAAGGGAATACCCCGAAGTGTTGCCAAAAGAGCTACCAGGAATGCCACCCGACCGTGATGTGGAGTTTCTCATTGATTTGATGTCGGGAACTGGACCAATAGCCAAGAGGCCATACAAGATGGATGTGGATGAGCTGAAGGAACTGAAGAAACAACTTAGAGAACAGTTAGATAAGGGATTCATACAACCTAGCTCGTCATCTTGGGGCACACCTGTTCTGCTTGTGGAGAAGAAGGATAGCAGCAAGAGATTAGTGGTGGATTACCGATCGCTCAATGAGGTAACCATCAAGAAAAAGTATCCCCTTCCAAATATAAATGACTTGTTCAATCAGTGAAGGGATCAAAGGTGTTTTCCAAGATTGATCTTCGATCGGGCTATTTCCAATTGAAGATATGAGAGCAAGACATACCAAAGACCGCGTTCACTACTAGGTATGGATTGTATGAGTACACCGTTATGTCATTTGGATTAACCAATGCTCCGGTGTATTTCATGACCATGATGAACAATGTGTTCATGGAGTATTTGGACAAGTTCATAGTGGTGTTCATTGACGATATACTAATGTATTTGAAGGATGACAAAGAACACGAGAAGCATCTGCGCTTGATCATGGAGAAGCTAAGGGAGCACAAGCTATATGCCAAATTTAGAAAGTGTGAGTTCTGGTTAAATACAGTGGAATTTCTTGGCCACATAGTGTTAGCCGAAGGAATTGCAATGGATCCTAGAAAGGTGACGTTAGTGACAAGTTGGGAATCTCCCAAGAATGTGGGGGACATTCGGAGTTTCCTAGGACTTGCTGGATACTATAGAAGGTTCATAGAGAATTTCTCCAAGATTGCAAAGCCAATGACTGAGTTGCTGAAGAAGGAGAAGAAGTTTGTATGGAATGATGAGTGTGAATCTAGTTTCCAGGAGTTGAAACAACGTTTAGTGACTGCACCCATTCTATGTTTTCCGGATATTCAGAAGGATTTCCAAGTGTATTGTGATGTGTCGCATCAAGGACTTGGAAGTGTGCTAATTTAAGATGGGAAGGTAGTATCCTATGCTTCGCACCAACTCAAACACCATGAAAGAAACTATCCCACACATGACTTGGAGCTAGCATCAGTCGTGCACGCAGTCAAGGTGTGTCAACATTATTTGATGGGAAGCATTGTGATATATACACGGATCATAAGAGTTTGAAGTACATATTCACGCAGAAGGAGCTAAACACGAGGCAAAGGAGATGGCTAGAACTTACCAAGCACTACAATCTAAACTTGCAATATCATCCAGGAAAGGCCAACATTGTAGCTGATGCACTAAGCCGGAAGGTCTATGCAAATGGCCTAACCATAGGAGACCTACCCAAGGATTTGTGTAGGCAATTCAAGGAGATCAGGTTAGAAGTAGTGTTTGAATGATATTTATCTACAATGGAAGTGGAACCTACACTCCTGGACATGATCAGGAAAGATTAGGCAGGAGACAAGGAGAAAGAGGTAATAAAGGAGAAAATAAAGGAGGATCGAGCAATGGAATTTCACGAGGACGATCAAGGAACCCAATGGTACGAGAATCGCATATGTGTTCTGGATAACTCCACAATAAAGGATTTGGTCTTCCAAGAGGCTCACAACTCGCCATATTCCATTCACCCAGGAAACACAAAGATGTATATGATTTGAAGGAGAGATTTTGATGGCCTAGCATGAAGCGAGAGGTTGCCGAGTACATTGCTTTGTGTGATGCATGCAGTAGGGTCAAGGCTGAACATTAGAAGCCAGCAGGATTGCTATGGCCGTTTCCTATACCCAGTTGGAAGTGGTACAAAGTAGGGATCGACTTTATCATGGGATTACCAAGGACTAGAGATGGATTTGACTCTATTTGGGTAGTAGTTGTAACATATCAAAAATATTAAACAAGCTTATCAAGTTCTAATCACCCAAGATTAGGGTTAATAAAAAACTTTTATTCCTAAACCCATATGAGTGCATGTGTGATTTATATTAATGCATGAATGCTTGCATTTTCCATGTTTGATTGCTATAAATGATAAGGATTAGTTTAAAGATGAATACCACATCATCTAGGTCAATTCCAAAAAAAATCAAATAAAAAGGAAAATCAAATATGAAGCATATGATCAAAGGTCACTTTGGCCAAAATTAACCATTAGCCCACTTTGGGCATCTCTAGTAAAAGATTTCCAAGAAAAACAATTCTATTATTTTTCTCCCCTTGGTAGACCAAGTGGAAATGAACCCAAGGAAACTTTACAAACTTACAGAAACTAATTTCAAATCTATTTGAGAGGCAATTCATAATTGAATCAAGTGTAGGTACATAGATCACCATTTTGCAAAAACCATTCAAACCAACACCACTTGGAAATCCCTAGAAACCAGAGATACTCAAGCATGTGACCAACACACCCACCAAAATTCATTCAAAAATTTGAATCTTTATCTCCTGCGGCCATTTGATCGAACACCTAGCAGACAGAGTACAAGTTCAACAACTATACACTATTTGAAACAATCTTGTGATCATTCTTGTAGTGCAATTAGCCTCAGTTACTCACCCACGTCCATCCCCAGTACCTAGCCTTGTAATGGAGCACCTCTCACTTGCTAATTGCACCAGTGCCGCCGTACCCGAGCATGGCCATGCCAGTCGACCATGGACACGACGCCACACGCTGCACCGCCCTCTCCCACGACCACTAGAAGGTATGCGTGACCTCACCGCATCTCTCTGTCCACCCCTTGACCAACGACGAGAAGTGGAGAATCCAGCGCAACTGTGCCCATTTAACTCGTAGCCATTGGTTATGCAGCTTTGATTATACCCATCCTAAGTTTTACTTGCAAGCTTTACTTTCCCTTTTACTAAAATTTCGTACTTAGTTAATGAATTGTGATTAGTGGAAAGTAGGATGGATACCATCAAGATCATAGAACTAGTCTTGGATACTTATACTTGATTAGCCCCCTCAATAGTGATACCCTCAACACTAGTGGCTAGTGCTAAGCTAAAACTTGATCATTTTAGATGGGAACACTTGGAGAAAAGGATTATGAAAACATTGGAATGATGATACATTCTATTGAAATGTTTTGACATGTGTTATGAAACACAATGGTATGATGATGAAACTGAATGAGGCATGAGCCCTGACTCTAATAAAAACTGATGGTTGGGTTCGGATGCGATACCATTCCAATTTTATCGTACAACCACAATACCTGAGTTGGGTAGGGCTTAACTGGAAGCTTATATGTCTTGGTATGGGTTCCCTTGCGGAAGAGGTTGAGCTGAGGCTACTTCGTGAATATGAATGTCTACCTATGCAGTGCCCAGGATGGCAGATGGCCATGGCTGGGAGGACAAGCTCACAGGGGAGGTGCCTATACTAGGGTGTGTAATTGAAAGGTTAGGATTGATTATACGCATACCAAGTATGATGATTCAAGGTTATCCCTGACGGATGTATCGAATTTTGTGGTGAAAGTGTACCACCTCTGTAGAGTGTCAAACTATTGGAATATCCGCGTCCATGGTTATGGACAGTTGGAGTGACCATACTGTTCCGTTGTTAGATGTTTTCAAAAAAATGACTTGTGACTTGAACAATGACTTTGACTTGACCACAACAGAGTCATGGATATGAAAATTAGGTTCCCACTTAAGTAATGTAGAGAACTAAATTAGGTATTTACTCTTAAAGTCCTTTTGGAATAAACCTGGCGTTTTCCAAACAAACCTAGAGCTTAAGATTCCTACTAGTTTTACCTTACTTATACTAGTGATAGTTTGCAAGTACTTAAAGAGTACTCATGGTTTGTCCCTGGCTATTCCCATGGCCAGACTATGAGGAGGACTACCCGGAAGATGGACAACAGGAGGTCTATGATAACTAGGATCATCTCCCATCGTCAGCATTGCTTGTGACCATGAAGATGGAGTCTACTACGTTATATTTCTGCTGCTCTGATTTGTATTAAGACTTGGTCATGAGATTAACTATTTGTAAGACTATTATGGTTTGTAATGGATGATGTACTGTGGTACCAATTCTGTTATGTCTCGCAAAAATGGTAGTCCTGGGATTGCGATGTACGACATAACATGCATCTAGACTTAAAAATCTGAGTGTTGACATGTTGGTATCAGAGCCATCCTAGTTAGAATGGACGTCTGAAAAACTTAGTTTCAAAACAAAGTAATTAAGTATTTACGAAAATATATTCTCACTCTTACCCTTGAGATTGTTTCAAAAAGGAGTTCACGTGTTCCTCAAAACTCTTACAATTCTACATAAAATTTGACACACTTGATCACCCCACTAACTTACTCATCTTAATTGCTTATAGATGGAGGGCAAATATGACATGTTTTACCAGTTGGGCAACGGAGGGCAGCTCATCTTTGAGAGGGATTTGGATTAGCTCTCGATGTATCTTGGACGCCCGCACCCGGAGTTCTTCGGAGCACAGCTCAATGATCAACAAGGAGGGGAACTGCAGTGGTTGATAGTTGCGGATCTGAGTGGAAAAATGGAACCACCTCTTTCGGAGAAGATTCAGTTCAACGTAAGGGAGAAAAATTGGTTGGACGGATTAGCCCGAGCCATGCAGGAGGCACTCGCTCGTCTATGTGCACAAAAACATCAACCAGATCAATGGCACCCGTTTTTCCCACTATGCAAGACGTGACTCTAATGGACAACCTTTGCCCATGCCGGCACATCCGGAATTGAAGCATCATGTGGACCACATGGACTTCATGCTGCACGAGACTCAGAAGGAGTTGGACAATGCCCGTGCCTTCGCCAACCAGAATCATGCTGAAGCTACTGAGAGGAAGCAAACCCTCGCCATTCTCGCCAAGGAGCGCAAGTCACTTCGTCACCAGTGTGACAAGAAGGATCGTATCATCGCCTGTCTTCGTCAGAAGATAGCCACCCTGGAGGAGACCATCCACGACCAGGAGATCCAGCTGGAGGAGAAGGAGGAGGAAGGTGAAGATATCCGTGGTGATATTCACTCTTACCTCAGTGATGATGATGACTACCTGGAGGATGTTGCCATGGAGGACCACACTGACGAGGATGACGCAGACTTCATTGATGACGAGGAGCCCGACAATCCTGATGATGAGTAGTCGCACCTGAGCACCATTGTAGGTGTGAGTTGTAACCGGGCCCACTGTATCGTAGCTTCATAGAATGGTTCTTAAAACCATCTGCTTTCATAGTTGTGGTGTGTGTGTTTGTATTGTGTGCTTGGAATGAATGAATGAGAAGGAGTTATTAGTGTTCAAACCTTAGTCATACTCAAAGTTTTAAAAGCTTTTGACCATACCAATAAACCATAGAAAATTTTCCTTTTGTCTTATGATCTATCTCAATCTTCAGATGACTCGCGGAAACCCCGGTGGGAGCAGCTCATCCCAGGATCCAATGCTGCAGATTCTGCAGATGTTAGTTTTCGATCGTGAAGCCGGTAGAGCTGAACGTCATGCCAACCTAGCCACTCTTCAATAGATAGCCCAGACGGCCCACAACAATCAAGGCCATGGAAACCAAGATCACCATGGATCCAAACTCAAGAACTTCCAAAACACCAACCCGCCCATGTTTAGCAAATCAGAAGAGCCCTTAGATGCTGATGACTGGCTGCAGACCATGGAAAACAACTTAGAAGTGGCAGGAGTAGATGCCAATGAGAATGTACTGTTTGCCACCCACTATTTGGCAGGCTATGCAAGATCTTGGTGAACAACACCCGTACCATGAACGGAGGACAGACGATGACTTGGAGGAGTTCAAACTCAAGTTCAGCAGGACCCATGTGCCCCCAGGTTTGACCAAGACGATGAGGGATGAATTCAGGGAGCTAAAGAAGGGAAGAATGACCGTGGTAGAATACCGTGACAAGTTCCTGTCTCTGGCTAGGTATGCCCCTGATGAGATTGACAATGAAGCAAAGAAGGAGAGATTCTTGAATGGCCTGCATGATGAGATGCAAACAATGTTAGTCAACATTCCATTGTAATGACCTAGAAGCTTTAGTGGATTCTATTATCTAGATGGAAGGAAAGATCAACCAATCCAGTGAGAACCGCAAGCGTCGTATGATGCACCAACCTGGAATCCCACCATACCCGAAGTATCGCCCCAACCCATCTGCAGGATTTACACCTAGAAATAACAGACCCCTTATGTCCCGTCCGAACTATCCCAATCGTGGCGGAGCAAACCCGAGGCCCGAAGGCCACAACAACAACAACCTCGGCAACCCCAATAACTTAAACCGTGCACCCCCAAGGTCCAACAACAACAACAATACCGCCCCAAGGACTGGAAGCAATGTTGTGCCTGTCGCAGGGAAAGACAAGTCAATGATCACTTGCTTTGAATGTGGAGGCATGGGTCACTACTCCAACGAGTGCCCCAAGAAGCTTGCTGCCGCCACCAATGTTACTGCACCTTCCCAAGAGCAGCGCCGTGTCCATCCTAGAAAGAGGTTTGCCCCAGGAAACCCACACAACCGTACCGGCCGTCTTTTCCACATGAATACTGAGGAAGCCCAAGAAGCGCCAGATGTCGTGTTGGGTATGTTTTTTTGTTAACTCAGTACTTGCAAGAGTGTTGTTTGATTCTGGAGCATCACACTCATTTGTTATAGAAGAATTTGCATGCACTAGTAAGATTCAACCAACCAATTTGAAGCATGTTATGATAGTTCAAATACATGGTTCAACCACCAAAGCTAGAAAAATTTGCAAGGCCATGCCTATCAGAATCCATGGGATAGATTTTTATGCAAATCTAATAGTACTTGGAACCAAACGTTTGGAAGTAGTGCTAGGAATGGATTGGATGTCGAAACATCAAGGATTGATAGATTGTGCCAAGAAAGCCATAACCATGACCAGTAGCACCGGAGTATCAGTAGAGCATGTATCTGAGACGCTACCCCGTCAATTCAAGTGCAACAAGAGTTTAGCCAAATCAACCATTGACCAAGTCAGAGTAGTCTATGAATACCTCGATGTGTTCCTAGATGAATTGCCCGATATGCCCCCAGATCGGGATATCGAGTTTATCATTGAACTAGTTCCTGGAATTGGACCCATAGCTCAGAGGCCATATAGTATGAACCCATATGAATTAGTGGAGCTGAAGAAGCAACTTGATGATATGCTGGGAAAAGGTTTGATACAACCAAGTGCATCGCCATGGAGATCACCTGTTTTATTTGTGGATAAGAAAGATGGTGCTAACCATTTGTGTAAGGATTATCGGAAGCTGAATGACGTCACCATCAAGAACAAGTACCCACTACCGAAGATAGAAGATTTGTTTGACCAACTGACTGGTGCCAAAGTGTTTTCTAAGATTGATCTTAGCACTGGTTATCATCAGTTGAAGATCCGTGCAACGGATATTCCAAAGACTGCCTTCACCACTAGATATGGATTGTATGAGTACAATGTCATGTCTTTTGGATTAACCAATGCCCCCGCTTATTTCATGAACCTCATGAATAAGATTTTTATGAACTTCTTGGACAAGTTTGTCATTGTTTTTATCGATGACATTCTGATCTACTCCAAGTCAGAAGAAGACTATGAACAACACCTCAGAACCATCCTTGAAGCCCTTAGAGAGCATCAGTTGTATGCCATGTTTAGAAAATGTGAGTTCTGGTTAAAGGAAGTAGGATTCCTAGGCCATATCTTGTCGGCAGGCGGAGTTGCTATCGATCCCGCCAAGATTAAGGATGTCGAAGAATGGAAAGCCCCAACCACCCAAACCGAGGTCCGTGCATTTCTTGGATTAGCCGGATATTACCGCAAGTTTGTTGAAGGATTTTCAAGCATCGCAAGACCGATGGATCAGTTGTTGAAGAAAGATAAGAAGTTTGAATGGATTGACAAATGCGAAGTAAGTTTTCAAGATCTCAAGAAGAGGTTGATTTCAGCCCCAATTTTGATCATGCCGGATATCAAGAAGCCTTTTGATGTGTATTGTGATGCATCCAATATTGGTCTCGGATGTGTGTTGATGCAAGCAGGCAAAGTCATATCTTATCTGTCTAGACAACTGAAGCAACATGAGCAGAACTATCCTACCCATCATTTAGAGCTGGCAGCCGTAGTTTTAGCCTTAAAGACATGGCGTCATTACCTTATGGGTAACCGCTATGAGATTTATTCGGATCACAAGAGTCTGAAGTATATTTTCACTCAGAAGGAGCTGAATATGAGGCAAAGGAGATGGATAGAGTTAATCAAGGATTATGACCTTGACATTCACATCACCCCGGCAAGGACAATGTGGTAGCGTAGTAGATTACCATGTAGATTAAACACCATGATTAAGGAAGAACAACCAAGTTTGCATGAGGAGTTGGAAAATTTTCGAATGGAGCTAGTTAGTGAAGGATTTCTAGCTAGCATAGAACTTCAACCCACCCTGATCAGCCAGATAAAGGAAGCCCAGAAAGGAAACACAAGTATTGATGGAATCAATCATCGTATCAATACAGGGAAGGTACCCGGATTCACCGAAGATGAAGAAGGAGTTCTGTGGTATAAAGGACGTATCTGTGTGCCAGCAGATTTAGAGTTGAAACAAGTCATTATGCAGGAAGCCCATGATACCCTTTATTATATTCACCCGGGAGGAACCAAGATGTATCAGGATTTGAAGGAGCAATTTTGGTGGCACAAAATGAAGAGAGAAGTCGGAAGCTACATAGCCAAGTGTGACATCTATCAGAGATTCAAGGTGGAACATCAGTGACCCGCAGGACTTTTACAACCATTGCAGATTCTGGAATGGAAATGGGATTCTGTTGGAATGGATTTCATCACAGGTTTACCTACATATCATAGGGGAAATGATTCTATTTGGGTCATAGTAGATAGACTGTCCAAAGTAGCTCATTTCATACCCGTCAAGACCACCTATCAAAGCTCGAAGCTAGCAGAGTTGTACATTGCTAGAATAGTAAGTCTGCATGGAACCCCCAAGACCATAGTGTCAGATCGAGTAACCCAGTTTACCTCAAGGTTCTGGAAGAAAGTCCAAGAAGGATTAGGAACCAAACTGAACTTCAGCACCGCTTGTCACCCGCAAACCGACAGACGAACAGAAAGAGTAAACCAAATACTAGAAGATATGTTAAGAGCTTGTGTTCTAGAATATGGATCTAAATGGGAAGTTTTCTGCCTTTCGCAGAATTCTCATACAACAACAGTTATCAAGCTAGTTTGCAAATGGCCCCATTTGAGTTTTTGTATGGAAGGAAGTGCCGTACCCCCCTAAATTGGTCGCAAGTAGGAGAGAGTCAGATATTCGGACCCGACATCCTACGAGAAGCCGAAGAGAAGGTTCACAAAGTCTGTGAGCGCCTCAAGGCCGCCCAATCCAGACAGAAGAGTTATGCTGATAAAAGACATCGAGACCTGACCTTCAATGTTGGAGATTTTTGAAGGGTTTCGCAGCATAGTAAATCAAAATTTTCTACGGAAGCGAACAGAGGGAAAGCCAAGATCTAATCTAGGAGATGCATACAACGAGAGAGATTGGATTAGATATTCATACCCTTGAAGATTCGCACAGCGGAACGTTCGTCGGAACGTGGGTGATGTAGTCGTACTCGCTTCTCCTCCTCGCGATCCGATCCGATCTAGCACCACAAGTGGCGGTGCCTCCGTGAGATGCACA
This sequence comes from Avena sativa, assembly GCA_916181665.1. Lineage (NCBI taxonomy): Eukaryota > Viridiplantae > Streptophyta > Magnoliopsida > Poales > Poaceae > Avena > Avena sativa. The sequence continues at coordinate 185,719,201 of OV702287.1, read as the reverse complement.
CGTGCAGCACCTCGACGTCTCCTCCTTCCTCGGACCAGCAAGTAGGGTGGAGAGATAGATTGGATCTACAACACGACGGCGTGGTGTATATGGTGGAGAATTTCTGCAGCAGGGCTTCGCCTACAAATAGTCGGGAGGGAGAGAGGAGGGCAGCAGGGCAACTAGGGTTTGGAGGAAGGTCTAGCGGGGGAGGGGGCACACCAGCTCTCTATATATAGAGGGGGGGGGGCGGCCAGCCCTTGCCCCTCCTCCAAGCCTTGGGCCGGCGGCCAAGGGATAAGGAGTGGGGGGTGAGGACTCTCCCCTCTTCTAGAAACCCTATCTCTAGTTTAAACGATTTAAACTCTCTAGGATCGGCTGGGCCCTATGGGGCCTTGTGCCCCTGGCCCAATGCGTCCAGGACACTCCCTCATAGGCCCATGCTCCCTCCCGGAAGGTGGGACCACGTTGGCCCCCTTCCGGAAGGTTCTAGAAGCTTCCGGTACAATACCGATTAACCCAGAACAATTCCGAACTCCAAAAACTGCACTGTCTTATATGAATCTTATTCTCCGGACCACTCCGGAACCTCTCGTGATGTCCCGGATCCCATCCGAGACTCCGAACAAAAATTCATAAACCAAGTATCCAATCTATCCTAGCGTCGAGACACGTTAAGTGTGTGACCCTGCGGGTTCGAGAATATGCAGACATGATCTTCTATCAATAATCAACAGCGGGGTCTGGGCACCCATATTGACTCCCACACATTCATCGATGATCATATCGGATGAACCACGATGCCAGGATTCAATCAATCCCATATACATATTCCCTTCGTCTCGCGATATTTTACTTGCCCGAGATTCGATCGTCGGTACCGTCATACCTAGTTCAATCTCGTTCATAGCAAGTACTTTACTCGTTCCGTAATCCGATATCACTTTGTGATTAACTCCTTAACCACATGCTTGCAAGCGGTGTTGATATCGATTACTGAGTGGGCCCGAAGTATATCTCTCCGACTTGGGAGGGACAAATCCCATCTCGATACATACAACCCAACAGATACTTTCCGATCACCTGAGAGACACCTTTATGATCACCCTCTCATAGGATGACGTTTGATGACCTCAAAGCTTTCTTCCGATACCAGGGAGTTGTATTATCTCATGGTCTAAGGAATACAATATTTGACATAGGAAAAGCTTCGCAAAGATGAACACAATGACACGATCTAATTGCTTCGCTTAGTTTGGGTCTGTCCACCACATCATTCTCCCAATGATATGATCTCATTATCAATTGACAACTCATGTCTATGGTTAGGAAACCTTAACCATCATTGATCAATGAGCTAGTCCATAGAGGCGTACTAGGGACACGGTGTTGTTCACAAACCACACAAGTATTAATGTTTCCGCTTAATACAATTCTAGCATGGAATATAAACTTTATCATGAACAAGAATTATAATAATAACATCTTTATTATTGCCTCTAGGGCATAATTCCAACAGTCTCCCACTTGCACTAGAGTCAATAATCTAGTTTACATTTGGCAACAATCTCACACCCATGGCACTAAGGTGCTGATCATGTTTTACACGTGAAAGAGGTTTAGTCAATGGATCTGCGACATTCAGATCTGTATGTACTTTGCTGATCTTCAGATCTCCATCTGCTATATAATCTCGGATTATATGAAACTTGCGGTTGATATGCTTGGTCTTTGGATGATATCTTGGTTCCTTAGCGAGTGCTATGGCGCCAGTGTTGTCACACAATATCTCAAGTGGGTCCAATGCACTTGGAACCACGCCAAGCTCAGTGATGAAGTTTCTGATCCAAACTCCTTCACTTGACGCTTCTGCAGCAGCCATGTATTCCGCTTCTACTGTAGATCCCGCGACCACGCTTTGCTTGTAGCTTCTCCAGATCACAGCTCCTCCATTCAAAATATACACGTATCCTGTCTGAGATTTAGAATCATCCTTGTCGGTGTCGAAACTAGCATCGACGTAACCTTTTACGACGAGCTGTTCATCACCCCCATAGACCAAGAACATTTCTTTAGTCCTATTTAGGTACCTTAGGATGTTCTTCACGGCTGTCCAGTGTTCCACTCCTGGATCACTTTGATATCTGCTCGTCAAACTAAGAGCATTGGACACATCCGGTCTAGTACACAGCATGGCATACATGATGGAACCTATGGCCGAGGCATAAGGCACTTTGCTCATAGCTTCCCTATCATTTACCGTAGCTGGACACTGAGCCTTGCTCAATATCTTACCTGACAACATAGGCACTGAACCTTTCAATGCCTTATCCATTCTGAACCTTTTCAGAACTTTGTCTAGGTATGTACTCTGGCTTAAAGCTATCAGGCGTCTTTGTCTATCTCTATAGATTTTGATGCCCAATATATAAGCAGCTTCACCTAGGTCTTTCATTGAAAAACACTTGTTCAAATAACTCTTCACATCGTTAAGCATGTTGATGTCATTTCCAATAATCAATATGTCATCCACATATAGTACCAGAAACGTCACCGAGCTCCCACTCACTTTCTTGTAGATGCAAGCTTCGTAGCAATTTGGAACAAATCCAAAGCTTTTGATCACTTGATCAAAACGAAGGTTCCAACTCCGAGATGCTTGCTTCAGTCCATAAATGGAACGCTGAAGTTTGCATACTTTATCAGCATCCTTAGGATCGACAAAACCTTCGGGTTGCATCATATACAACTCTTCATCAATGTTGCCATTGAGGAACGCGGTCTTGACATCCATCTGCCATATTTCATAATCATGAAACGCAGCAATTGCTAATAAAATCCGAATAGACTTAAACATCGCTACGGGAGAGAAAGTCTCATCGTAGTCAACACCTTGAACTTGTCGAAAACCTTTCGCGACAAGCCGTGCTTTATAGACGGTAACATTACCATCCGCGTCCGTTTTCTTCTTGAAGATCCATTTGCACTCAACGGCCTTTCGGTCGCTAGGAGGGTCCACCAAAGTCCATACTTGGTTTTCGCTCATGGATCCCAATTCGGATTTCATGGCTTCTAGCCATTTATTAGAGTCTGGGCTCATCATGGCTTCCTCATAGTTCGTAGGTTCACTGTCTTCTACTAACAAGACTGTCAAGACAGGGTTGCCGTACCACTCAGGAGGGGCACGCGACCTTGTCGACCTGCGACGTTCAGTAGCAGCATCGTCCGAAGCTTCATGATCCTTGTCATTAGCTTCCTCTATTGTTGGTGCAGGCGGCACTGGAACAATTTCAGGTGCTGCGCTACTCTCCAATTCAAGAGAAGGTTCAATAACCTCGTCTAGCTCTACTTTCCTCCCACTCACTTCTTTCGAGAGAAACTCCTTCTCAAGAAAGGAACCGTTCTTTGCGACAAACACTTTGCCTTCGGTTCTGTGATAGAAGGTATACCCAATAGTTTCCTTAGGGTATCCTATGAAGACGCATTTCTCCGCTTTGGGTTCGAGCTTGTCGGGCATCAACTTCTTGACGTAAGCTTCGCATCCCCAAACTTTAAGAAACGACAACTTAGGTTTAGCACCAAACCACAGTTCATACGGTGTCGTCTCAATGGATTTAGATGGAGCCCTATTTAAAGTGAATGCAGCGGTTTCTAATGCATAACCCCAAAATGATAACGGCAAATCAGTAAGAGACATCATCGATCGGACCATATCTAATAGGGTTCGATTCCGGCGTTCAGACACACCATTGCGCTGTGGTGTTCCGGGTGGCGTGAGTTGTGAAACGATTCCACTTGCTTTGAGATGCGTGAGAAAATCATAACTTAAATATTCGCCCCCACGATCGGATCGTAGAAACTTAATCTTTCTGTTACGATGGTTCTCCACTTCATTCTGAAATTCTTTGAACTTTTCAAACGTTTCAGATTTATGTTTCATTAAATAGATATACCCATATCTACTTAAGTCATCGGTAAAAGTGAGAAAATAGCGATATCCACCGCGCGTCGAAACACTCATCGGTCCGCATACATCGGTATGTATGATTTCCAACAAGTCCGTTGCTCGCTCCATCATACCGGAGAACGGGGTTTTGATCATCTTGCCCATGAGGCATGGTTCGCATGTGTCAAATGATTCAAAATCAAGAGACTCCAAAAGTCCACCAGAATGGAGTTTCTTCATGCGCTTTACACCAATATGACCTAGACGACAGTGCCACAAATAAGTAGTATTATCACTATCTACTTTGCATCTCTTAGCCTCAATGTTATGGATGTGTGTTTCATCCCTTTCGAGATTTAGAAGAAATAAACCATTCACAAGAGGTGCATGACCATAAAAGATGTTACTCATATAAATAGAACAACCATTATTCTCCGATTTAAATGAATAACCGTCTTGCAATAAACACGATCCAGAAATAATGTTCATGCTCAACGCAGGCACATAATAACATTTATTAAGGTTTAAAACTAATCCCGAAGGTAAAACTAAGGAGAGCGTGCCGACGGCCATCACATCAACTCTTGATCCGTTGCCAACGCGCATCGTCACCTCATCCCTCGCAAGCCGCCGTCTATTCCGTAGCTCCTGTTTCGAGTTACAAATATTAGCAACCGAACCAGTATCAAATACCCAGGCACTACAACGAGGGCTAGTAAGGAAAACATCAATAACATGTATATCAAATATACCTTTGATGGTGCCAGCCTTCTTGTCCACTAAGTACTTCGGACAGTTGCGCTTCCAGTGACCCTTGTCCTTGCAATAGAAGCACTCAGTTTCCGGCTTGGGTCCAGACTTGAGCTTCTTCTCAGCAGGGGCAACGTGTTTGCCGCCTCCTTTCCTGAAGGGCTTCTTTGCACCCTTACCTTTCTTAAAGGAGGGCTTGTTGACCATCAACACATGATTATCCTTTTTGATGTCCACCTCCACAGCCTTCAGCTTTGCGAAGAGCTCGGTGATCGTATCAGTGGAACCAATCTGATTATGAGTCACTACAAAACTTTTGTAGCTGGGAGGGAGTGATTGCAGAACCCTGTCAATCTTGAGCTCCTCTGGAATCTTGCAGTCCAGTTGCTCAAGGCGTTGAGTGTAGCCCGACATCTTTATGGCGTGCTCACTAACGGAACTCCCTTCCTCCATCTTGTAGTTAAAGAACTTCTCAGAGATCTCATATCTCTCAGAACGGGCCTGAGTTTGGAACATAGTTTTCAACTCTTCGAGAATCTCAAAGGGCCCGGGATAGTTTTCAAAACGATTTTGAAGTTCCGGTTCCATAGCAAACAACATGGTGCTCTTAATCACACCATAATCATCTTTGCGCGACTGATAGACAGCTTTCTCATTAGCCGGCGCAGTCGCAGCAGGGGGGTTACCTAACGCTTTCTCAAGGACATAGTCCTTTTGTCCTCCAGACAGAATGATTCTCAGATTGCGGAACCAATTGGTGAAGTTAGACCCATTGTTCTTAAGCTTTTCTTTCTCAGCAAAAACATTGAAGTTGAAGTTGGACTTAGCCATTTGATCTACAATATTTGCAAGTACAAATTAGACTATGTTCATGATAACTAGTTCAACTTTTAATCAAATTACTAGATGAACTCCCACTAAATTCAACATCCCTCAAGTTGTTTAGTGAACACGATCCAAATTCACCACACCTAATCCGATCTTCACGAGAAGAGATGTGGTTTCAATGGTGGACAACAAAGTGTCGATCATATCATTCATATGACTCATGCTTAACCTTTCGGTTCATGTGTTCCGAGGCCATGTCTGTACATGCTAGGCTCGTCAAGTTAGACCCAAGTATTTCCGCGTGTGCAAAACTGGCTTGCACCCGTTGTATGTGAGCGTAGAGTCTATAACACCCGATCACCACGTGATGCTTGGACACGACGAACTTTCGCAACGGTGCATAATTGGGGAGAACACAGTTTTATCTTGATCTTTAAGTGAGGAATCATCTTATAATGCTACCGTCGCGATCTAAGCATTATAAGATGCATAAAAGGATAAACATCACATGCATATAACTTTATGTGACATGGTATAGCCAATCTTCGCGCAATGATCTCCATCTTGTGCGTTCCGGCATGATCTCCATCACTTCACCATGATTGCCTCCACCCCGAATAGCAACTACAACTATTGCTAACTACTTAGCGATAAAGTAAAGCTATTACATGGCGTATAAGAAGTTGACTCGCAGGTCATACGCAATTATAAAGACAACCATATGGCTCCAGCCGGTTGTGTACTCATCGACATGCAAGTCGTGAAACATTACAAAACATGATCATCGCATACAATATACACATCACATCTTGGGCCATACCATATCACAGAAAACACTCCCTGCAAAAACAAGTTAGACGCCTCTACTTTGTTGTTGCATGTTTTACGTGGCTTATGGGAGTAGATGCTAAGAACGATTCTTACCTACGGAAAGCCACAACGGTGATATTATGGTTGCCAAACTCCGGTGTTAATCCCATGACAACTATAGTGAGAGAACCTGACATCCACCAGCCGCATGTGTGGAACAAGCCACACGTCAAGTGCGGAGCCGGTCTCGCGAACGACGTTGCGTAAGGTTGGCCTGGACCGCTTCAATCTCACTATCCCGCGTCATAAGAAGAACACAAACAAGAGGCTTGCAACAGAAAACATCAACGCCCGCAACAACCATGTTGCGTTCTACTCGTGAAACACATCTACGCATAGATCTAGCTCTGATACCACTGAAGGGTTTCGCAGCATAGTAAATCAAAATTTTCTACGGAAGCGAACAGAGGGAAAGCCAAGATCTAATCTAGGAGATGCATACAACGAGAGAGATTGGATTAGATCTTCATACCCTTGAAGATTCGCACAGCGGAACGTTCGTCGGAACGTGGGTGATGTAGTCGTACTCGCTTCTCCTCCTCGCGATCCGATCCGATCTAGCACCACAAGTGGCGGTGCCTCCGTGAGATGCACACGTGCAGCACCTCGACGTCTCCTCCTTCCTCAGACCAGCAAGTAGGGTGGAGAGATAGATTGGATCTACAACACGACGGCGTGGTGTATATGGTGGAGAATTTCTGCAGCAGGGCTTCGCCTACAAACAGTCGGGAGGGAGAGAGGAGGGCAGTAGGGCAACTAGGGTTTGGAGGAAGGTCTAGCGGGGGAGGGGGCGCACCAGCCCTCTATATATAGAGGGGGGGGCGGCCAGCCCTTGCCCCTCCTCCAAGCCTTGGGCCGGCGGCCAAGGGATAAGGAGTGGGGGGTGAGGACTCTCCCCTCTTCTAGAAACCCTATCTCTAGTTTAAACGATTTAAACTCTCTAGGATCGGCTGGGCCCTATGGGGCCTTGTGCCCCTGGCCCAATGCGGCCAGGACACTCCCTCATAGGCCCATGCTCCCTCCCGGAAGGTGGGACCACGTTGGCCCCCTTCCGGAAGGTTCTAGAAGCTTCCGGTACAATACCGATTAACCCGGAACAATTCCGAACTCCAAAAACTGCACTGTCTTATATGAATCTTATTCTCCGGACCACTCCGGAACCTCTCGTGATGTCCCGGATCCCATCCAAGACTCCGAACAAAAATTCATAAACCAAGTATCCAATCTATCCTAGCGTCGAGACACGTTAAGTGTGTGACCCTGCGGGTTCGAGAATATGCAGACATGATCTTCTATCAATAATCAACAGCGGGGTCTGGGCACCCATATTGACTCCCACACATTCATCGATGATCATATCGGATGAACCACGATGCCAGGATTCAATCAATCCCATATACATATTCCCTTCGTCTCGCGATATTTTACTTGCCCGAGATTCGATCGTCGGTACCGTCATACCTAGTTCAATCTCGTTCACAGCAAGTACTTTACTCGTTCCGTAATCCGATATCACTTTGTGATTAACTCCTTAACCACATGCTTGCAAGTGGTGTTGATATCGATTACCGAGTGGGCCCGAAGTATATCTCTCCGACTTGGGAGGGACAAATCCCATCTCGATACATACAACCCAACAGATACTTTCTGATCACCTGAGAGACACCTTTATGATCACCCTCTCATAGGATGACGTTTGATGACCTCAAAGCTTTCTTCCGATACCAGGGAGTTGTATTATCTCATGGTCTAAGGAATACAATATTTGACATAGGAAAAGCTTCGCAAAGATGAACACAATGACACGATCTAATTGCTTCGCTTAGTTTGGGTCTGTCCACCACATCATTCTCCCAATGATATGATCTCATTATCAATTGACAACTCATGTCTATGGTTAGGAAAACTTAACCATCATTGATCAATGAGCTAGTCCATAGAGGCGTACTAGGGACACGGTGTTGTTCACAAACCACACAAGTATTAATGTTTCCGCTTAATACAATTCTAGCATGGAATATAAACTTTATCATGAACAAGAATTATAATAATAACATCTTTATTATTGCCTCTAGGGCATAATTCCAACAATTTTGTGTATCTAAAAGTATCACCCTTGAAAGGAATGCAACGCTTTCGACTGAAAGGGAAGCTTGCCTCCAGATATATTGGACCCTTCAAGATTTTAAATCGCCGAGGAGAAGTATCCTATCAGCTAGAACTTCCCGAGGAGATGTCAGCCGTACATGATGTGTTTCATATCTCGTTACTTAGGAAATGCCTATAAGTTCCGGAGAAGACCGAAGTTTTCAAGAACATCGATCACAGAGACATAGATATCAACAATGATCTAACTTATCTTGAAGTGCCCATTCATATTTTGGAAGAAGCCTTCAGAACCACCCGGACAAGTTTCTCAAGATTCAGTGGAGTAACCATACCGAAGAAGAAGCCACTTGGGAACAAGAGGATTATATTAGGACTATGTTTCCCAATCTCTTTAGTTCCTAGTTTTTCTTGAATCTCGGGACGAGATTCTGTTTAAGGAGGGAAGGTTTGTAACATCTCAAAAATATTAAACAAGCTTATCAAGTTCTAATCACCCAAGATTAGGGTTAACAAAAACTTTTATTCCTAAACCCATATGAGTGCATGTGTGATTTATATTAATGCATGAATGCTTGCATTTGCCATGTTTGATTGCTATAAATGATAAGGATTAGTTTAAAGATGAATACCACATCATTTAGGTCAATTCCAAACAAAATCAAATAAAAAGGAAAATCAAATATGAAGCATATGATCAAATGGTCACTTTGGCCAAAATTAACCATTAGCCCACTTTGGGCATGTAACACCCCAAAAATACTAATCAAGATTATCAAGTTCTAATCACCCAAGTTTAGGGTTAACAAAAACTTTTAATATCAAATTTAATATGAGTGCATGTGTGATTTGCATTAGTGTATGATTGAGTGAAATTGCCATGTGTGTTTGCTACAAATGATAAGAAATGGTTTAAATATGAATACTACAGCATCTAGGCCAATTACAAACAAAATCCAAAGAAAAAGAAATCAAATATGAATCAAATAAGAAAATGGTCATTTTGACCAAAGTTAACCACTAGGCCACTTTGTGAGTTCCTAGTAAAGAATTTCTAACAGAAACATTTCCACTTCTTTTCTCCCCTTGCTAGACCAAGTAAAAGTGAACCCAAGCCCACTTTACAAACTCATAGAAACTGTTTTCAAATCTATTTAAAGGACAGTTCAAAATTGAATCAAGTTCATATGGTAAGATCACCATTTTGCAAAAGCCACTCAAATCAATTCACCTTGGCAAACCCAAGCAACCAGAGACACTCAAGCATAAGATCAAAAAACTCCCAAATTTCATTCAAAAATTACAAATTTAAATTCTTGTGGCCATTTAGTCGAACACCTGGCAGACATAGATCAATTACTGCCTAACTCCACTGTTTGGAGCAGTGATCACTCGACCACTTGCCCTCATTTCACTCCCCTGTCTCCCCCAGCACCTAGCAATGCAGTGGACATCCTCCCCCCTTTACCATTGCGCCAGTGAAGCGCCGCCCGAAGCCCGCCGCGCCGACCAACCATGGACCGCTCACCACAGACCACGCCGCCCTCGTCCATGATGTCCATCAGGCAGGCCACCGTCCACCGCCACCCCTGTCCGGCCCTTGACCGCAACCAGGCCATGGACCACCCAACATCGCCACGCCCACTTTCCCTGCACCGTGCCGAGAGCGCACCAGAGCGCCGCAGCCGACCAGCTCACACACGCCGCGCCTCACCCTCTCCGCACGTGCACACACTCGCCATAACCCTAGCTAGCTCCCAAACATCCCTGTTCGCCGTCGTGCGACCTGTAGCCCCCGTGTGCCGTCTCGAACACCGCCAGTACCGTGCAGAGCACCACATAACGCGCCCGACCAGTCCAGACCGCCCCATGCCACACCATTAAGCCCGTGATGACCGCCAGGGAGCACCACGTCACCCCTACCCTCAGCCACGCTGATAGCTCGCTGTACCACCATCGTCGGAGAAGCCAGCCCATCCCGCTGTGCTCCCCTCGCCGGTGTATAAATAGAGGCCCCCTCTGCCTCAATTCACCACACCACCTCACTCCCCACTCCTCACAACACCTCCCACACCTCTCCCCGAAGCAAGGCGAGCACCACATCGCCAGAATTTAGCCGGAGCCCGCCGCTGTAGAAGAAGAAGGGAGCCGTATTGGAGCCGCCGTGACCATCGTTCGAACCGCCATCGTCTACAACATTGTTCGTCCCCATCGCCGACCCTAGCTGGAGCCCTGGTGAGCCTCACACGACCCCCACCACCGCGTTAGGGTTAGAACCTCGCCGGAGCTATTCGTCATTGACGATGAATGTCAGCCGTTAGATCAGGTGATAATCGTAGGGCCTAGATTGAAAGATACCGTTTCGGTTAGATAGAGTCACTGACTAGTGGGACCCCTCTGTCAGTAGCTCGCTGCGCCACGCTGTGCAGATTGGGCCGGCCCAGTTAGTTTCCCGGGCAGGCCTATAAATTCAAATAATTCTTTTCCATTTTAGTTAAAACCAGTTTCTATTAGTAGATTCAAAAATCATTTCAAAGAGATCCACTGAACCAAATTGCGTGATTCCAATTTTGTTAGAAAGATATTTAAGTTATCTATCTAAGCCCGTTGGATTCAAACCATTTGGAGTTAGAGATCACCCATAGTAAAAATAACAAGATAGAGACTTTTTCAACTTCAAACATTTTTCAAAATTCAACCATAAATGCTTTTGAGTTGATTCCAACTCTCAAAAATCACATTTGACAAGATCTATCTGAATATATAAAAATATTTAGGTTTACATGCAGTGACATGGGACTAGTACCAAAAGAATGCTATATAGGCATTTCTAGTCACTTTAATTCTATTAAATGATAATCTTAAAGTTTATGAAATATGACCACCACTTTAAATCACATTCCCATGTATTAGAATATGTGGTGATGACATGTGTCAACATGATCCCATATTTTAATTGGAGAATATTAAATCTTAAGTATTTTCAATGATTAGAAATTACTTTTCTAAAATAAGATAAACAAGATTAAGTCTTTATTTCATGTGATGATTGTGATGATGCTAGATCATCAAGTGTGAGCCTTAGTGTGCTAAATAGAAGTAGTTAAGTATTGTTTGGTGATTATGTACCTCACATTCATTTATAGACCGGGATACGAGGAGGAGGAGTACTACCAAGAAGAAGAAGAAGAGAACTTCAATCACTACACTACTCAAGGCAAGCCTAGCACTACAAGTTAACTATGCAAGTTAACACTTGCCCACTTCATAACCTATGCAAGATGCATTAGGCATGCTTTGGTTATACAACTTTGATTATACCAATCCCAAGTTTTACTTGCAACCTTTATTCTTTTACTTTTTACCAAAGTTCTTTACTTTTAGTTAGTGCTTTGTGAGTATTTGGAAAAATAGGATAGATACCATAAAGAGTATAAAACTAGGCCTAACTAGTTATACTTAGATGTCATTCCAAGGCATGAGATTCGAGTTGGATAGTTGATTAGCACCCCTCATTAGTGAATACCCTCAACTTTAGTGGCTAGTGCTAAGCATAAAAGTTGATCACTTTAGATGGGAATACTTGGTAAAAATGATTATGAAAACCTTGGAATGAGGATTCGTTCTATTAATATGTTTTGACATGTGTTGAGAAACACAAAAGGATTTGATGATGAAAATGTTGAGGCATGAGCCTTAGCCCTTTATAAAAACTGATGGTTGGGTTCGGATGCGATACCATTCCTATTTTACCATACAACCACAATACCTGAATTGGGTAGGGCTTAACTGGAAGTTTATATGCCTTAGTATGGGTTCCCTCACGGACAGAGGTTGAGATGAGGCTACCTCATGAGTGTGAATGTCCAACTATAAAGTGCCCAGGATGGCAGATGGCCATGGCTGGGAGGCCAAGCTCATAGGGGAGGTGCCTATACTAGAGTGTGTAATTGAAAGGTTATGATTGATTATCCACATACTAAGTATGATGATTCCGGGTTATCCCTAACGGATGTATCGAATTTTGTGGTGAAAGTGAACCACCTCTACAGAGTGTCAAACTATTCGAATAGCCGCGTCCATGGTCATGGAAAGTTGGAGTGGCCATACTGTTCCGTCGTCAGATGTTTTCGAAATGACTTGTGAATTGAACTATGACTTTGACTTGACCACAACAGGGTTGTGGATATGAAAACTAGGTTCCCACTTAAGTGATTTAGAACATTAACTTAGTTTTCTTTACTTCTAAACTCAGTTTGAGTTAAACCTGGCTTTTTGCAAATAAACCTAGAGCTTAAGATTCCTACTAGAACTACCTTACTTGTTAGTGATAGTTTGCGAGTACTTAAAGAGTACTCATGGCTTTTTCCCTGGCTATTTCCGTGGCCATACTATGAGGAGGACTACCAGGATGATGGACAGCAGGAGGTGTACAACAACTAGGATCATCTCCCATCGTCAGCATTGCCTGTGACTCTGAAGATGGAGTCCTACTACGTTTATTTTCCACTGCTTGATTTGTATTAAGACTGGATCATGAGATCCTTTATTTGTAAGACCTTATTATGGTTTGTAATGGATGATGTACCGTGGTACCAATTCTGTTATGTCTCGCAAAAATGGTAATCCTGGGATTGCGAGGTATGGCATAACAGGCATCTGGGATTAAAAATCCGGGTGTTGACAGGGCATCTCTAGGAAAAGATTTCCAACATAAACAATTCTATTTGTTTTCTCCCCTTGCTAGACCAAGTGGAAATGAATCCAAGAAAACTTTACAAACTAACAGAAACTAATTTCAAATCTATTTGAGAGGCAATTCAAAATTGAATCAAGTGTAGGTACATAGATCACCATTTTGCAAAAACCATTCAAACCAACACCACATGGAAATCCCTAGCAACCAGAGATACTCAAGCATGTGACCAACACACCCACCAAAATTCATTCAAAAATTTGAATCTTTATCTCATGCGGCCATTTGATCGAATACCTAGCAGACAGGGTACAAGTTCAACAACTATACACTATTTGAAACAATCTTGTGATCATTCTTGTACTGCAATCAACCTCAGTTACTCACCCACGACCATCCCCAGTACCTAGCGGGGCAATGGAGCACCTCTCACTTTCCAATTGCACCAGTGCCGCCGTACCCGAGCATGTCCATGCCGGTCGACCATGGACACGACACCACACGCCGCACCGCCCTCTCCCACGACCACTAGCAGGTATGCGTGACCTCACCGCACCTCTCTGTCCACCCCTTGACCAACGGTGAGCAGTTGAGAAGCCAGCGCAGCCGCGCCCCTTTAACTCGCAGCCATGCCGAGCGCACGCCAGAGCACCGAAACCGTCTTGCTCTCTCCGTGCGGACCCGCACTCGCCACGTCACCAGCCACCTCCTAGACACGACCATTCGCCGCCGCGCGCCCCGTGATCACCGTACGCGATGACGAACACAGCCGTACCCGCACAGAGCGCAGACCTCTCCCGACCGACTGAGACCACGCCTTGGTGTGCCACTACGCGTGTGACAATCGCCGCAGTCCACCGCGTCGACCCATGCCATCCGCCATGCCTATTGTGACCTGTAGGAGCGTCGCTGATGAGCCCGAGCCATGCCTCCCTGCCACTCTCACCGGTGTATAAATAGGACCATCCCTAGACCTGAAGCGGCACACCATTCCACTCCCCTCTCTCTCAGAAACATCCCATACCCTTCCTCAGAGCAAGGCTAGCACCACATCACCAGAATTTCGCCGGAGCCCGCCGCTGCAGTGAAGGAAGGGCGCCATCGATTGGAGCCACCCCAGGAGCCACCGCGACCACCATTTGACTCGCCGTCGTCTACAATCCCATTCGCCCCCATCGCCGGACGTAGCTGGAGCCCTGGTAAGCCTCCGACGACCCCCACCGTGCCACTAGGTTTAGAATCTCGCGAGCCCTCTGCGACGCAGATGATGAACCTTAGCCGCCGATCTTGTTCTAATTGTAGTGATGAGAATTGCTGATACTGCTTCACATTAGATCTGCCGCTGACGCGTGGGACCAGCTTGTAAGCATCCCGCTGCGCGTGCACTATGCAGTTGGGCCGGCCCAAGTTTGTTCCCGCGCAGAGCCCAACGATTCAAATAGGATTTTGCCATTTAGTTAGAAACCCTATTCTGTCAGTAGATTCAAAATTGAATTCAAAGATATGTACTGAACCAAATTGCATGATTCTAATTTTTCTAGAAAGGTATTGAAAATATCTAATCACTCCCGTTGGATTCAACCCATTTGAAATTTTAGATCACCTATCATAAAAATAACAAGACAGAGACTTTTACCACTTCAAACATTTTTATAAAATCAACCATAAATGCTTTTGAGTTGATTCCAACTCTCAAAAATCACATTTGCCATGCTCTACATGAATATGTAAAAAGATTTGGGTTTACAGATATTAAACATGTATTAGTATTAAAAGAATGCCATATAGGCATTTCTAGTCACTTTAATATTATTAAATAGTAATATTAAATCTTGTAATATATGACCACCACTTTAAATCACATTCCCAAGTATTGAAATATGTGGTGATGACATGTGTCAATATGATCCCATATTTTAATTGGAGAATATTAAATCTTAAATATTTTTCAATGAGTAGAAATTACTTTTCCCAAAATAAGATAAATAAGAATGTGTCATTATTTCATGTGATGATTGAGATGATGCTAGATCATCTAGGGAGAGACCTTGTGTGCTAAATAGAAATAGTGAAGTGTTGTTTGGTGATTGTGTACCTTGTATGTATTTATAGACGCTAGTATTGACCAGGGCTACGATGAGGAGGAGTACTTCGAGGAAGAGGAAGAGAACTTCAACGACTACACCCAACAAGGTAAGATATTGGTGCAAGCTAACTAATGCAAGCCATCCATGCAAGCTAACCTATGCAAGATGCACTAGGTATTCTTGGTTATGCAACTTTGATTATACCCATCCCAAGTTTTACTTGCAAGCTTTACTTTCCCTTTTACTAAAGTTTCGTACTTAGTTAATGAATTGTGATTAGTGGAAAATAGGATGGATACCATCAAGATCATAGAACTAGTCATGGATACTTATACTTCATTAGCCCCCTCAATAGTGATACCCTCAACATTAGTGGCTAGTGCTAAGCTAAAACTTGATCATTTTAGATGGGAACACTTGGAGAAAAGGATTATGAAAACCTTGGAATGATGATTCATTCTATTGAAATGTTTTGACATGTGTTATGAAACACAATGGTATGATGATGAAACTGAATGAGGCATGAGCCCTGACTCTAATAAAAACTGATGGTTGGGTTCGGATGCGATACCATTCCAATTTTATCGTAAAACCACAATACCTGAGTTGGGTAGGGCTTAACTGGAAGCTTATATGTCTTGGTATGGGTTCCCTTGCGGAAGAGGTTGAGCTGAGGCTACTTCGTGAATATGAATGTCTACCTATGCAGTGCCCAGGATGGCAGATGGCCATGGCTGGGAGGACAAGCTCACAGGGGAGGTGCCTATACTAGGGTGTGTAATTGAAAGGTTAGGATTGATTATACGCATACCAAGTATGATGATTCAGGGTTATCCCTAACGGATGTGTCGAATTTTGTGGTGAAAGTGTATCACCTCTGCAGAGTGTCAAACTATTCGAATAGCCACGTCCATGGTTATGGACAGTTGGAGTGGCTATACTGTTCTGTTGTCAGATGTTTTCAAAATGACTTGTGACTTGACCACAACAGAGTTGTGGATATGAAAATTGGGTTCCCACTTAAGTAATGTAGAGAACTAAATTAGGTCTTTACTCTTAAAGTCCTTTTGGAATAAACCTGGCTTTTTGCAAACAAATCTAGAGCTTAAGATTCCTACTAGTTTTACCTTACTTATACTAGTGATAGTTTGCGAGTACTTAAAGAGTACTCATGGCTTTGTCCCTGGCTATTCCCATGGCCATACTATGAGGAGGACTACCTGGAAGATGGACAACAGGAGGTCTATGATAACTAGGATCATCTCCCATCGTCAGCATTGCCTGTGACCATGAAGATGGAGTCTACTATGTTATATTTATGCTGCTCTGATTTTTATTAAGACTTGGTCATGAGATCAACTATTTGTAAGACTATTATGGTTTGTAATGGATGATGTACTGTGGTACCAATTCTGTTATGTCTCGCAAAAATGGTAATCCTGGGATTGCGATGTACGACATAACAGGCATCTGGACTTAAAAAACTGGGTGTTGACAGTAGTGGATCACCTAACTAAGGTAGCACATTGCATACCCATGAAGACTACTTATACAAGTGCTAAGCTAGCCAGGTTCTACATGGACATGATTGTGTTTCTACATGGAGTAACAAAGAGTATTGTCTTAGATAGAGGTACGAAGTTTACATCACACTTTTGGCGCTAGTTACACGAGTCACTTGGGAATAGATTGGAGTTTAGCACAACTTTTCACCCACAGACTGATGGACAAACAGAAAGAGTGAACCAGATTCTGGAGGATATGTTGAGAGCCTGCGCTCTAGACCATGGTCCAAGCTGGGATGAGAATTTGCCCGATGCAGAATTCTCATACAACAATATCTACCAAACTAGTATAACGACTTTGCCATTTGAAGTACTATATGGAAGGAAGTGTAGAACGCCACTGTTATGGGATGGTGTTGGGGAATGTCAGTTGTTTGGGCCTGATCGGATTAAGGATGCTGAAGAGAAGGTTAGAGTGATTTGTGATAGACTAAAGGTAGCACAATCAAGACAGAAGAGCTATGCGGATGTTAAGCACAAAGAAGTTACATATTAGATTGATGATAGAGCATATATTCGAGTTTCACCCTTGCATGGAATCAAGAGATTTGGGATCAAAGGAAAGCTAGAACCTCGATTTATCGGGCCGTACAAAATTTTGGCTCGTAAAGGAGTGGTTACATACCAGTTGGAATTGCCAGAGATTTTGTCTGATGTACATGATGTGTTCCATGTATCCCAATTGAGGAAATGTCACCCAGGAATGGTGGATAATCCACTAAGGGATACGGTTCCAATTGATGAGGTTTTGCTAGAAAGTGACTTAACCTACGAGGGGAAGCCTATCAAGATTTTGGAGATAGTAGGGAGGTTTACTCATAGCAAAACCATCATGTTCTACAAGGTATAATGGAATCACCACACTGAAGAAGAAGCTACTTGGGAGAGAGAACATAACCTCCGAGGAGACCACCCACACATATTTGCTAGCCATTCTAAATCTCAAGGACGAGATTCATATTAAGGGTGTTAGTCTTGTAACATCCCAGTTCTTAGAAATGGGGCATATGCATTGCATACATCTTTCATAAGCATCATGCATACCTTTTATAAGATTCCATTAATAAAATTCAATCACAACTATTAAAACCTTATTTTGTTCCTATATTATAGCAGGGATTATAAATCCACTATTTCAAACTAGGAAAGTTAGTACTAAAATGAACCTATGTTGATCTACACGAATTTAGAAAATTTTAGAAACAAGTTTGAACTCAATTGGAGTCCATATGAAAAAGTTATGAAGAAAATACAAAACAGAAAATAGGAAAAAGAAAAGAACAAAAAAACTAAACTAACTGGCTAACCTATCTGGCCCGGGCCACCTATCCTAGAGGAACCCGTTACCCGCCGCTCGCTCACTCTCCCCACGCAGCATGCAACACAACGCATCATTGGGCTAGCCCAATGCAAGCGCGCAGCCGCCAACCCGCTACCCTCTCGCACCGCGTACCGCGGCCCCACCTATCATCCCCGCCGACGTGCAGGAGACCGGCACGAACACGCCCAGTTTGTTCGAATGCGGGATAATCTCGCCAATTTCATCCGAGTCTGTGCCCCCTTCAGCAAGCGACACCTCCTATATATATATGTATCGATCCCCTCCGCCTTTCCCCTTGAAAATCTCGCGCGAAACCCTAGCCGAGGTCACCGCTGCCGTCGCCATTGTCGCTGCCTTGGTAGGTTCTTCCGCCGAGACTCCCAAGCTCCCTTCCTCCATTCTTTTTGCTCTGCGGTGTTCGCCTCGACCCGTCAGATCATCCCATAGGTTTTCCCCTTTTGTCTTGTGCCAGGACACCATCGATTGCTCGCCGGAGCTCGTTGCCGTAGCGGAGGAGCAGCAGAGCGCCACCAGAGTTCGAGGAGGAGAAGCGCGCCGCTGCAAGGACGAACGTGACTGTGTGGAGGTGACGATCACCGTCAACAAGCTCACCGCCGCTGAGGACCACCGGAATGTTGTCGACCACTGCCACCACCGTTCATCGTCGCCCTGCCGGTGAGCCCACTTGCTTCCGTTCCCAGTCGTCCGGTCGAGTTTCGACGCGTTAGATTAGATCAGCCCCAAAGCGGTACCGATCTGTATTGTGCCGCCACGTGGTCAGCCACTTATTCTAGTCAGCACTGACTTGGCGCTGACGCAATAAAGATAATACATCTAATATTAATTTTTTGCAGAAAATAGATCTATCTTCTAAAATCCATAGGAAATTCATACTAGGTCCAAAAATTATGAATAATATATCAAATTGAAGTTAATTTCATGTAGACTATTAATATCGGATTAGATATAACGTTGTAGTAGAGTTAACCGGTAATAATTTAATTAGTATTAATGTCCTTTTTAGAGCATTAAATTCATAGTAAATTATTTACAGATCTGGAAAATATAAATAATATGTCACTGGAATCAAAATCTCGTGTAGATTATAGACCTGACTTTAGTTTTAATTTTAGACAATGCAGACTATTTAAATTATTTAAACTCTATTAAATACTAATTATATCATAGAAAAATATCTATAACTCTGATTAAGGTGAATCCAATTTCTACTGGTTCGTATAAATGTCCCCTATAAAGTAAACCACAAAAACAAATTAAATTTGACAGTTAACACAGATGTTGTATTAAAGTTATTAAAAAAAATCTTTACTGGTAATTGGGAATTAATAATAAATACCTCATTGCATTAAAATCTCTTCTGCATGCATCATCTGATCTAATACTGTCCACTGGACTAACAATAAACTATTACTCCATATTAAATTGTCATGCATGCATTTGTGCATTTGTTTATGTTATGAATGATTGTTTATATGTATGCAATTGGATAGTATAGATTGCGAAGAGTGCAACCCTTGATCTTGTGAGGACTGTACCTTTGACAATAGCAGTCAAGGCAAGTAGATGCTATTTTATTTATGATCTTGTCCTACTATTTTCTATGCATGAGTAGTGTATTTTGTAGATGCATGTTGAACGATCACGAATGCCACCCAGATGGGGGGTGAATAGGCGGTTAAAAACTTCTACGAGATGGGCTTAACAATGGCGGAATAAAGCTAGCGTTTTCTTTTGTTAAGCGCAAAGCCTAGATATACTAAGGTTCACCTATGTGCACCAACAACTTATGCTAAGCAAGACAAGCAACAATACGATAGGAAGATAATTACTTCAAGCACAATGGCTATCACAATGTAAAGTGCATAAGTAAAGAGCTCGGGTATAGAGATAACCGAGGCACATGGGGACGACGATATTTTACTGAGTTCCTCCCAACAAGGGTGTACGTTTCGTTGGAGGGGTAGGCGGTACTAAGAACACCAACTCCACAAAGGCCTCACCCTATTCTCCCGAGCACCCACAACACGGGCAAGCACCCGTTCCACTATGGGACACTTGAGGGTGGTCACCAAACCCTTACAAGATTGGGGCTATCTTCACAACTTAATTGGAGGCTCCCAATAATCGCCACCAAGGCCTCAATCTTGGGGGAGCTTCACAACTTAATTGAAGACCCCAAGGACATGCCAAAAAGGCAACACAACTGTCTAGGGTTCCAAGAACCCAAGAGGGATAAGCTTCAATGAATATCACCGAACAAATCCTCCGGAAAGAACACAAACAGATGCACCTAATGCAAAAGGCAAGAACACCACAAAGATGCCCCAAATCTTCACTCTCAAGTTCCAACACGGCTACTGAAGCAATTGGGGGAACAAGAGAGGAAGAACACAAAAGGGGAACACAAAAATCCCCAAAGATCTAGATCCAAAGATTCACTCACAAAGAGATGAAAAGGCTTGGTCAAAATGTAGATCTAGATCACCTCTATATTCCCTTCAAATATGAGCAAGAATCATTGGGGGAAAAGAGAGAAATCAAGCACACAAGATTTGAGTCAAATAGGAAAAAGGCTTGAGAAATATGAAGGAAGAACTTACTCAAACGATAAGGAAAATGGCTATTTTAAGAAGGGGCCGAAACTACCCGGGCCTGGGCCGGTAGTACCGGAAAGCCCCGGTACTACCGCACTGACCAGCTCAACAGCACACAGGAGGTCAACACGAGCGAAGGAAACGAGGCAGCCAACACAAGAACGACAAAGGGGATCAGGGGTAGCAGAGGCGTGCCAGCCAGCAAGCCAGACCAATGCGTGCGGGGTGAGAAGCGGCAGGTGACGTGGCCCGCGAGCGAGGCCAGGCCGGGAGCTGGTGAGTGAGCTGGAGACGTGGCCCGCGAGCGAGGCGAGATTGGGAGCAGGCGAGGAAGCAGGATCTACCTAGGAAGCACGGTTAACTAGGCCAGTTAAGCGGCGGCCCGCAACACGAGCAAGAGAGCAGGAGGGAAAGGGGATCAGGGGCGCACACTGGAGAGCTGAGCTGGAGCAAGCACGAAGCGACGCAAGCGAGCGGGAGAGAATAGAGCGAGCGGGGCGATGCGGGGGAAGGGTGCCAGGATGGGCCGGCCCGATACTACCAGCCTGGTCAGGCAGTACAACCGCGATGGGTTGGTAGTACTGGCCAGAACTACCGGGACAAACAGAGGCCGACTAGAACGGATCAGTACCACCTGGTACTGACCCCGGTAGTACCAGTTGGCCTAGAAAATCTTTTTTCCTTTTTCTTTTTAAATACAAACCGACAAACATTCAAACAGCTATAAGTTGAGTTAGGAAGCTCCGATTGACTTGACACCAATTGCGTTGGAAATATTGGATATCACCAACTGAGAAAGTATCAAGTATTATAATGTGAGACACCTCACTTGCTGAGCATCCGGAAAACCACCAAGATCAAAATCTCAATAAGATATAAAAGGGAGATCTGATTTTGATGAACAAGAGATTGTTATGAAGATTACCACAAGCTCTATATCCTCACATGGATAAGACAAATAAACAACCAAATACGATGGTGCGAGTATACAAACATTTGAGCTCTCTCCGAACGATATGATCGAGTTACTCACTCGAGAGCCCCTCTTGATAATACGGCTATCGATCCTAAACCCGGTCTCTCAACTACCAACACGAGACCGACAGAAGGGAAAACCTATCAACAATACCTTTGCCTTGAGCATACTTGACCTTGACTTCATTGATCCATGAACACCGAGGATGGCAAGCGTCAAACATGAGATCTTCTAGGGATGACAGATTTTGAGCTTGCATAACGCATCTTCTTCTTCATATCAACAACCTTGAAGCCAACATATGCTCCAACCGAAGCCAATGGACAATGACTACAAGTGCACTTTAATACACACATTAGTCCATAAGGATTGTCATTAGTTACCAAAACCACACATGGGGGGCCACATGCTCTTTCACATGTGTAGGAAAGTACTATCGCTATGTTATGTCCTATGTACTTTGGTAGGAATCTCCTCTAGTTGAACCATCGTATGTTTAGATGTGCTTAGCTATGCTAGGTTAAACAAGGGCTAGGCTACATCACATGGTAGTTGTTCCACAGGTGTTGTTTTGTGAAAACTAAAAACAACTTAATTAATGAATCTCCTGGGTGTGATGGGATTGACATTTTTTGGTGGTATCAATGCGGAAAGGCACATAGGTATCTAGAGAAGATGATTGGATTATTTTTTTGGTAGCTTACGTGTACAACCATGTGCTGGTAAGGAATGGGTGGCTGGTTAGACTTAGTAGGTTGTGGTGACTCGAACCCACGTAGCCAGAGATGTAGAATTTTGGTATGTTGGAACGGTGTGTCTCGGGTTTGGGGACCTACTTCCCGAACGGTCTCTTCTTGTACTTATCCCTATCATAACACAATATGAGTGTGATGGTACCAACGGGTTGGCCGAGTCACATAGGTAAAGTGTACAAACCCCTACAGGGTGTCTAAACTAAGTGCTGAGCCATGTCCCTGGTTATGGACAAATTTAGTTGCTAGATATTGAGATTATGACATGTTTCTCGCTCATCCCAATTTCCTAAATTCCTTAATATTGATGGGTTAACTTAATTGGGATCTTTTCATAGAAAATCTAAAATTTCTTATGAAAGCAGAGCAAAAGAGTTTATGTGTTGCTCGCAAAATAGCCAAGCTTCCACCTAGACAAATAAGCATGTAGTTGCTAGGTGTATTGTCTCCCTATTTAGATCTACTTGCCATACATTCACAGTATTGACCCTTCGTGGCTGCAATGTTTCATGTTGCAGGATATTCTGATTCCGAGTGATCGACTAGGTTGCGGTACTCCACTCAACATTTCTTCGCTTGTGGGCAATTTGAAGATTGGAGGAGTTATTTATTTATCCTTGATACTTGAATAAGTTTGAGCTAGCCTTTGTGCTAAGCATTATTGTAATAATTGAATACTAAGGATCATTTCGTTATTTATGATGCACGTATACTTACTTTGTTATTCATCTATGTTCTATGTAAGCCAATGGACTGATCTAGGGATTGACATGTTGCATAGAAGCTACAGTCTTTTCAGGATGTAGTGTCATAGTAACAATAATATTTGTTCTTATTAATAGCAAGGGCCTCAGTCTATGCATCATAGGCATAGGCATATTCTACTAAAACCTTTACATATATCATCATATAGAATGATAATTTCCAACAATACCAGTTAAACCAACAACAACAGATCATGGTAATCAGCTTCACTGTTGTACACACTCCAATGAGAGAACAAAAGCATTCAGTAGAAGCCACTATTGGCTTGGTTATAATTTACATTCCTATACCAGGATATACGGTTCCCTATAACAAGGCAGAGGGTATGCTTAAATCATTTTCCTAGCTTTAATTGCTAGGAATCATTTTTAAAGTAATCTGTCATGTTGACAGTATAAGCAAACAAAGCAAGATATACTTGCAAAGCACACCAAATGAATTCAGATCATTTTTCTTGGAATCATATCTTACTAGCTCTCTATTATCAAGATTGACAAAAGATAATTAAACCTTTGCACTAAATAAAAAGTTTAGTACACCAAAGTATGGAATACCATCTATTTAAGCCACCGACAATTCCTCAAGTTAGTGCTTTTATGATACACATCAATGCTATATATTGATATAATTAAGGTTAAGAATAAGTGAAATAGAGGTATGACATGATGTATTCAGTCAATAACATTATACATATAAATTTTAGTTAACTAGAATCATAGTTAGATATCATCTATGCCAAGGACACTCAGATCATTCCAATTGAGGAACACCACTAGCACATATCAAATATTACTTGGATTAGTATTTAACTAACTCAAGCAAACCCTAGCAGGGATGTTTAATCATCCAATCTCAGCCACCATTGCAAGTAATCAGCTAGTAGCTAGTAGATCAACTAGAAACACATTAGCAGCAACATATGCTTTAGGAATCAGATTACCAGAGGAAGACCGAATCATCTCAACCACTGGCGTAGCACATATTTCGGAGTATCGCACACAATCATAAATCATCTACAAAATGAGCAGACCAACTAGTACACCTAATTCCAAACCTAAACCTAGATCATCGGCTCAAGGGATAGTCACACAAGAATCAGCTAAATTGGAGTGAGAGTAGATGCATCAGGAACATAGTGGTTGCAGTAGATAAGGAGACTGGCACCAGGGCTGAAGATGATTGCCCTCATGCTGGTGTCAGAGAAGAAGAGATACCACAACACCTTCCCCACCACCACAGCTAGGTCTTGAAGCAGCATGGCGATGCATTGAAGGGTACCGGGGTTGCAGCCCAGTCAGCCGTCCCTCCGGCCTCAGGGATTGAGTAAGTTGAAGCAGTAACTACATTACCACATCACCGTAGTTAAGCCATCTAGCAGCAGTGTTGAGCGTCGCTGGTGATGGCCGAGAAGATCTACAAGGCAGCGAGTTAGGGTTCATCTTGGGTACGCTAAGACGATGCAGGCACAGACTACGGTGGCGGTTAATTGTGAGAGGAGGTAATGGCGAGGCAGCACTAGCGAACGGCTCCATTAGATGCGGCTGACAGCGGCCAGAATAGCGGCAGGCGGCGGCGTGCATGCTAGGAGTGAAAGGGGAACGAGGAAGAGGCGTGTGCGTGCATTCGTGTCTAAGTGTTCCTCGAAGGGGTGAGGTGGGCTAGGGTCTGGATGACCCCGAGCCAGGTATAGCCGGGCCAGGCCAACCCATGTGCCCAACCAAATAGACCAGATTAAAATTAGAATAAGAAAATAAAATAAAGGAATTGTCAAAATACCCTATAAGAACTTTTAGCTCTTGAAAAATGTACAAAAATCCTAAAAATACATATGACATAGAAAAATGTTCACAAAAATAATACCTACTTAAGGAAAATATAACCTTACTTGTTTGAGCTAAATTAAATGCAACTCAATATTTAAACCCTTAAATACTTCCATGGAATATAACAAAATCAGGAAAATCTTAAAAACAAATAAAAACACTTTTGAGTATAATAATCAATCTATTATTTTATAAAAAAGCTAATTAAAATATTTCAAGTCATTTTAGGATTTATATAACAAATAAGTGTTATAATTGACTTTATAGTCCTTTTCTTGTATTAAGTAAAAGGATATAAATTCCTTTATCATTTATAAATAAAAATAAATGCTCTCTAACTTTAATTGACTACTTGGAATCTATTGAAACATAGAATATAATTCCTTAAGGCTAAACATATATAACTTACATCAAGGCATTTTTCTAAACAAAGGAATTAATTCTTAAGTTAGTTTAAATACTTCAAACTCTAACAAATTAATGAAATCATTTATATATGCTTTCATCAACGAGTTAAATATTTCCTTTAAGATAATAATAGAAAACCAAGTTTTAAACATGCTTAGGAAAACCCCCTAGAGCTAAATAATGTTATAAACACACTATGTAATTTAATTTTTTTTATAGTTAACTTTGGCCATTTACTCAAGAATCTAAAAGTCTACTAACTCAAGATCATGAAAGCAATACAAATATCTGTCAACAGAATTCAGGAAACAATGTGCAGTGCTTAACCTAGTGTAATAAGAGTTTTATTCGAAAGTTATTCTTTTTGACACTTGAAACAAACACAATATGTTAGTTCTTTTAAGTCTTAACAATTTAAACATGGATTTTCTTAATAGCTTTAAGGTACCAATCAACCTTAATCTTGAATTGTTGTTGTGCTTTTCTTTTATATATCTTGTATGTTAATCTTAAGTTTCTTGTAGATATACTTACCTGTGAAGTAAACTTGAAGATAAATCAAATCATAAAGAAATCACCTAAGTTTAACTTACTCACAATATTGGATATTACTACAGGGTTTAAAAAATGCATAACATTTTTTATGCATAATATCATATTGCTTCTTTAAACAATAGTCCTTACTGGACCAATGATGCTGTTTTCAAATATTGAATCTTATATTATCTTGAAGACCGTGATTACATAATCTTGTAGTCACAAAGGCAAGTTCACACTTGCTCATGTCCTTTGGTTATTTTCTATCAAGTATTTGCAATCTATTAGTTTATCACCTGCATTTCGAAAAGGACGACAAAACACTATTTTCATAAATAACTTGGACTATTGGTTACTACTCTAGGGTGATGAGATAATATATTAAGACTGGCAATGGAAGCACCATTGCTCGGGAATGTATCATCTAGGATTTAACAACAATTGTCGCCAGTGATTCTTGCATCGTATATTTTGCGTTAACCATGAGATCTATATGGGCTCTAGGAAGACAGTTCGATCTTCTTCCTATCGCATGTCAACGGATGCACAGGCCGTGGCTGTTATCCTTGGACCGTGAGTGTAATATTGAGAGAGGATATACAGCAGAAGGGTGGGAGTCCACAGTGTCCCACGATAGTTCTGGCATCTATAATGGTATGTACATTTCATTGATGTAATGCAAAAGTTGGGCATGGCATACACCAAGGGGGCATGCGGGATAACGGAGAAGGGCAGTGATCGGCTTGGATCCTTATACCGGGCCCCATACCAAGGAAGTATGGACAAGGTCATGTCTTGGATGAGCAACATGGATAAGGATCTCTCATGGGTAAAGCAACGCACCTCTGCAGAGTGTAAAAAAGTGTGACATGTTACTCCCTATTCTAGGAAGGAGCTACGAAAATTGAAAGAAACTCCACAAAGTTCTAATCAACCTATGAAGACTAACGGATATAGCTTTTGAGAATAAAAGCAACCTTTGAAGAAATGTTTACGAAAACCTGCATGACCTATGACCTTTGGTCCATGGTTGTAGTAGTGCATCAAACACTCCTTTTTAGTGAACTTGCTGAGTACACTCGTACTCAACCATACCATCTTAACTCTTGCCAGATTTTGGAGCATTGAATGGCGAACCCAGGTGGAGCACTACTTTGTCTTGGAAATATGCCCCAGAGACAAATAGTAATAAGGACTATTATCATATTTCATAAAGTTTATGATTAAGTTTTATATCATGCTATAACTGCATTCAGTGGAAACATCAATATACGTGTGATATATAAACAACCAGGGGCATTTATGGTCAACAGATGATCAAGTTTCCTGATCATGTGGCATTTATGCTAGTTGGAAATGGACTCAACTCATTCTGTGAATGAGATGATGAACCAATACCCAACCTAAACATTGTGACCCGATCATTTCACGAAGTTCAAGTTATGATGATTAGAAATGGATCCTCATAGACTATTCCTTAGACCATGAGGCTATATCAATCACTGTCTCTTGAGAGTGCTTAGATAGCATCCAGCGTCAATTGGTAATACAATGATTATAAAGGTGTGTTCAGGTGCTCAGAGGAACCGTAGAGGCAATATATGTCAAGAGCGGGATTTGTCCGTCCACTTGATAGAAAGATACTTAAGGGCCCACTTAGGAGAAGTTATATCCAATAGCTGCGCAGCGTGTGATTTGATCACATGGATATCACTTGTCGGAATGAGTCATGTAGCATTGTTCAGTAACGAGATTGAACACGACATGGTGATGTCATTGATCAGATCTCGGGAAATGCAAGTATCGAGAGACAAAGGGAATAATACACGACCGTCCCGGTTCAAATGACGAAAGATCTTCGTGGAATGCATAGGGGTCACATGGCCATCCAGGTCCCTCTGTTGATCATTGGTCCGGGAGTGTCCCGGCCATGTATGGAGTGTTCTCGAACCGTAGGGTATCACACTTAAGGGTTTGACGATGCTTAGAAAGTGTTTATAGGATCGGAAGAATTGCCGAAGAATAGTTGAGAGAAAACCGGAAGGGTTTCGGTAAGTTCGGAGGATGTCCGGAGTGGAGGTGGAAGGTGTTCCATAGCCACAGAGATTGAATAATATGTGAATGAATGTTAAATATTGATTTAATCATTTATTCATAATTATTTAATAAAATAGAAAATCAATTTAAAGGTCAAAAGGCTTAATGGGCCAATTTCGGAGGGAAGAGGGCCCATTAGGGAAAGGCAAGAGGGAGAAGGGCCAAAGGGGGTGGCCGGTGCCCTAGTGGGCCACAACCCCCGCGCGGGGCCCATGGGGTGGCCGGTGGCACCACCCCCTCCCCCTCTCCTCTCCTTTAGTCCCACCCCGGGACTTAGAGGGAGGTAGTACCTCCCCTCCCCCAATATATAGTGGGGGTATTTGGCTAGATAAATACACACAATATTCAATAAAGGTTTCCACATTTTTGGGGAGACCTCCAATTGATATTCTCTCTCTCTCCCTGCCTCTCGTGACCGTGGTCCCACGTTCGGACTGCACGAACGAGAGACATCTTCACCGTGGAGCGCCGTCACGCTACGGGATTCGGATCCATGAGCTCTACTTCCGCAAATGCTGCTAGATCGGTGAAGCGGGAGTCATTGTCAGGAACCGGAGGTGTGTAACTCCCCGCGAGGTGTCACACTTGAGGCACTCAAGTCGTTGGAGCCGTAGGAGCGCAAGGACTTCATCACGACCTTGAGGTCGGCTTCGGCTCGTCTACATCAACCATGCTCTCCTGAGTGTTGACAACACTTTTTGGTCTTCAAGGGTAAGTTCGTGAAAAGCCCCTCCCATTACTGCATTACTAATAGATAGGTCCTGCAACATCAGGGGTTCAAGGGCTTATGGTAAAAATTTATTGTTTTCATACGCGGAACCCCTACAGTGGTATCAGAGCCAGGTTTATGCGTAGTAATGCTAGTACAGGTAGAACACACGAGATGTAGCGTGTGGTCGTTGATCTTTTAGTTGTTACCCTCCTACGTGTACTTGTGTATGCTACAACAATGCTTGATGAAGCGGCCCCACAACCGACTTTACGTGTTCATTCGCGAGACTGGTCCATGCTTGACATACGGCTTATACCATATAAAATGGCTTAGGAGGGTGTCTGTCTCTCTCACATTAGTTGGTATGCCATGCAACAGAGGGCCCCAAAAGTGGTGTAGTATAGACAACTACTTGATCAGCGTTGTGGTGAAAGTTCGTAGGTAAGAACGGTTCTTTTGCAAAAACCAATTCAGCCACGTAAAACATGCAAAGATAAAGTAGAGGTGTCTAACTCTGTTTTGCAGGGGGCGTTGCTTTATGATATGGTTGTGGCAAAGGTAAAGTGATTACCTTATGTTACATAGTAGTAAATAGTCACGAAGGTTACAAACTACCACGCTGGAAAGACACCGGTACCCTGGTGTCTACGGCGCCGGAACCCTGGTGCCGGAATCCGGTGATGACGGATGGAGATCACGACGTGAAGGACCATATCACATCGCATTTACATTCAATGTTATTGTTTGTATATCTTATTGTGTGATAGTATTAGATACTCGACAGTAGCCTAATAAGATGATCCCTGTTAAAATTACCAATGATTGTGTTCCCCCTTAGTGTGCACCACAAAGAAAGTTCTTCGGTATGAGGCATGCCGTGATGATCGGGTGTCAGACATATCTACGTTCGCATACAGTGGGTGTAAGCCATGTTGCACAGCGAATACACTAGGGTTGAGTTGGCGAGCCTAGAACGTTATAGAGACGTGGCCTCGGAACACGGATGGTCGAAAGATCGAGGATGAGCCGCATGAATGATGTGACCAACATTTAGCGTCCACCCTAGAACCCACATTGATGGCCGTGATGATCGGGGGAGATGTGGGGAAAATGGGTCGTGTTATCACGAGGAACCCTTTAGGGGATAGGTGTTTCTGAGTGGAGTTATTATTAACTCATTTAACTATAAACTTAGTGTAAATTCCTTTTGGAATTGTAAATGTAGAATATGGTTCTCCCTAATGCTACCTTTCCTGTTGACGATTGGTTAGAAGGAGAGAAGCTCAAGCTAGACGGATCAAACTTCTCTATATGGGTTACGCATCTCCACGTCTCCTTAGAGAGAATAACATGGTCGACTACATACTCGACGAGATGGATTTAGAGCAGCCCTATTTCTATGAGACCCCAGAACAGCGGGAACACCACTATTACCATCGTGAGATGTCCACCTTCATATCAGTTATAATGTGCTACGGGATTGTGGATAAGTTGTGGCCAGTCGTGGGTAATCTTGACCCTCCTGCGACTATGGTACATCTTAGGACACATTTCATGGAACACACACACATATGGGAGCATGAGCTGATGGGAGACTTCCTCTCCATTAAGATGGAGGAGAACTCATCGCTTGATGACCACTTGGAGCGCATGCATGATGCGTACATGAGTCTTGCATACTTCATGGACAACTGGTTCGCAAGCTCTTTTGCAATAGGCGTTGTGCTACGGTCGCTGCCACCAAGCTACCAAGCACATGTCAGGACTTGCATTATGAGAGGCGACGCGGAAACACAGGATTTCCGCAGGTTCATATCACATCTCAGGAATATGATGGTTAAACCCGTTGTCGCTGAGGTCATCAATGACAAAGGTATATATTTGATATACAATTTTATAAATGTTATAATCTTGCAAACACATTTGCAGTGTTAAGTATATTTGATACTTGTTCCGTTTTACTGAAAACAGGTCCTTCTGCATGAGAGGTGCTTGCTGGAGAGGAGGTGACGTTGCGTGTTGATGGCAAGCATTATTATGATGGCC
Organism: Avena sativa; assembly: GCA_916181665.1. Taxonomy (NCBI): domain Eukaryota; kingdom Viridiplantae; phylum Streptophyta; class Magnoliopsida; order Poales; family Poaceae; genus Avena; species Avena sativa. The sequence continues at coordinate 185,688,322 of OV702287.1, read as the reverse complement.
AACGACACTCTCCCTCAACATTTATCATTTAGTTTATGTTTAGGATGATTATTGTAATCAAAAAGATTGTGAACCTCTTTAGTGTGTCTCACACTTTGTGAGACGGTTATTCATATCAGTTTGTAACAAATAGTTGTTCTACTTTTATGAATGATTTCTATTTGTGTTCATATCTTGTTTGATTATATGTGCATTATCCTTGTTGTTTGAAACTAGTTGATAATGCATGAACATTTGTAAAATATTGAAATGCCTTGAAAAATACCAACTTAATGATATATTCATTTTGAATGAAACCATTGTTTAAATTCAAAGTTATGTTGATAATATGTGAAAGACATTTGATTTCTTGTCACATATGAATCATGCCTAAGTTCGGCAAAATAACTTGAACACCGTGTATTACTTGAATACAAAGTGTTTAATGAATTGTTGAAAGTAAATACATATTCGATGTATTGTGTTTTAACAAAATGGTAATTATCAATATATGCTTGTTTAAATGTGTAAAGAATTTTACCAAAGGAAACATGAGTATGAAACTATTTGATATGACCAAAGTGTTTCATCAACAAAGGGTATAAATATAAAAGAGAATCTAATTACTATGATTTGATCGATAGTAATGAAATTCGACTTTATAAGAATGTCATAAAAGAAATTGTGAAATGCAATGCGTTTGAAATGTAAAGCATCATAATATGATATTTGATATCAAAATGGGTGAATAGATGGCACCAAATAAATCGTTGTAGTGTAGATGTAGGGACCATTAGTTAGAAATAGTTAGCACTCAATTAGAATATATAGTGAATCATCTGGATTCGTGATATCGGATCCATATCAAGTATGGATCATCGTAAAAGTTTTGGGGTTATTCGATATAACCAAAACAATAGCGAATAAGTCCTTGTAGAGTATTCATTGGAAACTTTGAATATGAAATCCATAGCTGAAACCAAAAGATAAGCAAAATTAGTATTGCTTGGATTTTGGTGCATTCTTGAGAAAGTTCGCATTCATTGATATTTCTCGAGTATGGAGCAAATAGAAGATAGTGAAAAACATGATGAGGATTCAAAAACCTGCATCAAAGTGTTGAGAAGCGCAATATAAAACATTCCTGAATGATTCTCTTTACAAAAGGAAAGAATCAATGATAATGATCATTGTGATTTCCCCACTGGTGTTTTTACTACATAAAGTAGGATTCAAAATGTAACCCATATCTTGTATGGAGACATTTATGAATCATTTGTCATGATTCTCGGAATGACATACCTACGAACTACTAAGGAAATAATGGTAAACTAGAATTATGAGAAATCCTAGAAGCAAAATTCCCTTGAGATTAGAAAGAAATTCATTGCTGAATCTCACAAGTAAAGGAGTTACTTGGATTTTCCCAAATGACAACAAATCCATAGTGGAAAAGGGGGTGAATGACAAAAGCACAATTTTTCAAGTATTGGATGAATTCAAATGAATTTTATTCAAGTGTGCTAAATGTCTAGTGGATTTAAAACTAGTAAAAGTACTAGTATCTCATAGTAAATCTCCAAGTTTGATATTTGATCAAGGGATTTTGAAATCATTCAAAATAGTGAGTGGATATGCAATTTTCATGAAATTGAGTGGGAGCAATATAAGTCTCAAATTCAAATATGTAGGAACATAGTTTGAGTAAGAGTAGTGACTCATACCCAAATATGTTAGGAACATATTTTGAGTGGGAGCTTATAGAGTATTCTTAAGTGTGTTAAGAATAAAAGTGCAAATACCGATAAATAATGATTTATAAGGTGTAGAAGTTGATAATAAGTGTATTATGATATCATGTAATATTCCTTGAGGGATTCTGAAAAGGGTTTTAGAATATAATTTAATTAAGGAACTAGTCCTTAATAACTCAAGTTCGGAATAGTATTAAGTTTAACATCAATGGTTGAAAGAAAGAAAAGGATGATCATCATCCACTATGTTGAGACATAGGTTCTATCTTAGAAAACCATGATGATAACTTAACATAATATATGATCCAATAAGGAACGTTTGAAAAATGATTAAGTTTGAATCACAGAACATTGAGCTAAGTTTGTCCGCAGTGTCTAATAGAGAACTGCAGACATATTTTCCAGATCCATAAAGGATGACATATATTAAAACATAAAGGGTTATGTTATAAGGGAATATGTTGGAAACTCCTGTAAATACCGTAAGGTCAAGTAGGAAGCGAGGTGAACAAAAACATCAAAAGTTGCACAGGGTGCACTCGTGTTTCGATGATTAAATTTATAATAATAGGTAAGGGTACCATCTAAAGTGTTGTATAATGTTATGGCGGGGCTAGTTCGCTTTTAACATAGAATGATGTGTCCGAGGGCACAGTGCCCATGAGAAGGCCCTCGAGGTTGATCTAAAGTCACTGTAGGCTCCTGGAATCAGGCCTCGTTCTGCTGCCATAGCGATGATGCATACACACAGATGTTATCATGTGATGATAAAGTATTAATGTCAATCAAGGTGACATTAGTAAGTTGCAAAGGATTTGGGACTGTAAAGTACAGACCCAAGACTAAACCTCTTCCATGAGCAAGCATGTTCAGGGTACCGGATATATGGTGCCAATGATTAAGAACAAATGCAGCTAGTTTATTTGTACTCTCATGCAAGTGGGAGACTGTTGGAAATATGCCCTAGAGACAAATAGTAATAAGGACTATTATCATATTTCATAAAGTTTATGATTAAGTTTTATATCATGCTATAACTGTGTTGAGTGGAAACATCAATACACACGTGATATATAAACAACCAGGGGTTCCCAGTGAAACTCTAGTCACTGGTTCATTGGTCAACATATGATCAAGTTTCCTGATCATGTGGCATTTATGCCAGTTGGAAATGGAGTCAACTCATTCTGAAAATGAGATGATGAACCAATACGCAACCTAAACATCATGACCTGATCATGTCACGAAGTTCAAGTTATGATGATTAGAAATGGATCATCGTAGACTATTCCTTAGACCGTGAGGCTATATCAATCACTGTCTCCCAAGAGTGCTTAGATAGCATCAAGCGTCACTTGGTAATACAGTGATTATAAATGTGTGTTCAGGTACTCGGAGGAACCGTAGAGGCAATATATGTCAAGAACGGGATTTGTCCGTCCACATGACGAGAAGATACTTAAGGGCCCACTCAGGAGAAGTTATATCCAATAGCTATGCAGCGTGTGATTTAATCACAGGGATATCACTTGTCGGAACGAGTCAAGTAGCATTGTTCAGTAACGAGATTGAACACGACATGGTGATGTCATTGATCAGATCTCGGGGAATGCAAGTATCAAGAGACAAAGGGAATAAGACACGGTCGTCCTGGTTCAAACAACAAAAGATCTTCGTGGAACGCACAGGGGTCACATGGCTATCCAGGTCGCTCTGTCGATCATTGGTCTGGGAGTGTCCCGACCATGTCTGGAGTGTTCCCTAACCGTAGGGTATCACGCTTAATGGGCCAATTCTAGAGGGAATAGGACCCATTAGGGAAAGGCAAGAGGGAGAAGGGCCAAAGGGGGTGGCCGGCGCCCTAGTGGGCCAGCCTCCTGCGCGGGGCCCATGGGGTGGCCGGCGGCGCCACCCGCTCCCCCTCTCCTCTCGTTTAGTCCCACCCCGGGACTTTGAGGGAGGTAGTACCTCCCCTCCCCCTATATATAGTGGGGGTATTTGGCTAGATAAATACACACAATATTCAATAAAGGTTTCCTCACTTTTGGGGAGACCTCCAATTGATATTCTCTCTCTCTCTCTCTCTCTCTCTCTCTCTCTCACTCTCTCTCGTGACCGTGGTCCCAAGTTCGGACTTCGCGAACGAGAGACATCTTCACCACTGAGCGCTGTCATGCTGCGGGATTCGGATCCAGGAGCTCTACTTCCACAACTGCTGCTGGATCGGGGAAGCAGGAGTCATCATCAGGCACCGGACGTGTGTAACTCCCCACGAGGTCTAACACTTGAGGCACTCAAGTCGTTGGAGCCGCAGGAGCGCAAGGACTTCATAACGACCTTGAGGTTGGCTTCGGCTCGTCTACATCAACCACGCTCTCCTAAGCGTTGACAATGCTTTTCGGTCTTCAAGGGTAAGTTCGTGAAAAGCCCCTCCCTTTACTGCATTACTAATAGATAGGTCCTGGCAACATCAGGGGTTCAGGGGCGTAGGGTAAAAAATTATTGGTTTCATATGCGGAACCCCTACACTTCAAAGATTTCAAGGTATCTAGTGGAGATCAACAAAGTCAACGAATACATCAAGAGCAATAGAAGTGAAGTTGAAGAGTAGTGTATTGTAGCACCCCGCTAAAACCACTACTAGAAAATCGCTATGTTTTTGTGTTGCGCATCATCATGACCGCATGCTCATGTCATCATGCCACATTACATTTGAGCATCGTCATGTCATCATGCATAAGTTCATCAAAAACTATTTTCTAAAAGCCTATCTTTTTTTCTAAATATCCCCCGTCTTTATTTCAAATTAAAACCTCGGTCCGTTCGGATCTTTTATTTGTCTAAACTATTTTACAAAAGAATATATCAAACTAAATAAAAATATAAACTATTTTTACCTGGGGAGGCCGCCACCGGCCAGGCCCAAAGGCCCACCTGGCAGCAGCCTACTACCCAGATAAAAACCCAATCCTCCCCAGACCCAAACCCCAACCATCCCCACTCTACTCCCTCCACTCCGCCGCCAGACCCAGCCCACACCTAACCAACACGACGCGCGCACGCCTCCCACCCGCACTAACCCTAGTGGCACACCAAACGCACACGTGCGTGGCAGCAGTGGTGTAAACCGTCGCACGCGACCCCGTCCCGCTCGCCCGACCGTGTCCACGCTAGGACCCCACCCCGTACGATCCCCGCTCACCAACCCACGCCAACCCTCGCCCCGCTCGTCGTTTTCCCCGCGACCCTCTCTCGATGCAACCGCCCCCGATTCCCCAGTCCCCACCTACTCTTCGCACTCCCCGAACGCTCCTCTCCCTTTCCCCGTCGTTGCTGCCCAGCAGCACAAGCCGCCGCACCCGCTCATCTAGCTCAGCCGCGTGAGTCCCTCGCCGGCCTCCCCAACCCCGCAGCCAGGCCTCATCCTGCTCCCACCAGGCGGCCAAGGCCTCACCACGCCACCCCCGCTCCCCGTAGCGCTGGCCTGCACCTTGTCCTCGACCTGCGGCCCCCTCACGATCTTGTCCTCGACCTCGCCCTGGACCTCGACTCCTTCCGTGCCGCGTCACCGACCCTGCGCGGTGCCGCTGCTCTTCCTCCTTGACCTACCCCGCGCGTACCCCGTCGGACCCCTGCATCCGCGCCTCCTTGCCACCAGGAGAAGCCGCCCTCCTCTCTACCAGGATCCCCGTCGTCGCAGGGACGCAAGCGCGCCGCCGCTCTGCCTCGTCACCGACCCAGCGCCCCCACGAACCTCTACCGTGCGTGGGCCCTCCTCCGTTCTCGTCTCGGGTGCCCTCTCCTCCGTCAGTCGCTTCTCCACCACGGACGGCCTCCCGCGCGCGTCGCCCGTATGAGCTCCTTCCCGCGAGAGCGCCGCCCCTTCCGCTGTTTTCCCGGTTGCAAGGTGTTCGGGTTAATTCCCGAACGGGACATGGCCTTCCTCGTGTTGTGCTTTTTGTTCCCTTCCGTTTGGTGTGTGCTTGATACCGTGCGTTTGTGTTGTGGCCCGATAAAGACTACAGCAAGCCTCTTGAAGCCGACAAGACCGTTACCAAGATCTCCCGAAGTACATGTGTCCTCGAGACGGCATCGAGAACTACCAACAGCTACAAACTCGCCATCAGTAGCAAGTCCGAATTGAGAGCGGCGAAGCCGATCCGAAGACCCCGTTCCCGGAGGCGAAGTCCGAACACGAAGACCACCAAGCTCTTCTTCCCGGAACGACAAGTGCTTCGACACGGATCTGATGTTTGAGACCCTGAACCAAGATTCGAAGACCGAACCCAAACCCCTGGAACCCAGATCGTCGATCCGACATGTGTGACCCTAAGCTCCTATATTTTTATAACATGATATTAAATTGTTGCATATTAAATTGCTCATACTCGCATACATGTTTATTTGTTTGGGGATATTTAGTCGATTCACCTCATAATTAAACATGGAGACTATATGTGGACTATTTTAGTCTTATATATCATCTCCATTTAAATTTGTGTAGCGAACTGATACCATGTTTCGCCTTATTAAGACAACATTTAAAATGCGGGGTATCTAAACAACATAAACCATCTAATTAATTGTCAGGACTCTAGTTCCGCTTAATTTTGCATAGTTGCATCGCATCTTTGCCATGCCATGCATCATATTATAATCATGTCGGATCTTCTGTCGTAGTATTAAATAGTGTATCCGGTGTTTCTTCTAGTGCTTTGATTCTTCGCGGATTAGGCCGATGAGTTGATGCGAGTTTCGACCTGATCTTCGGATGAACCTTCGGCAATGTTTCCCAGGCGAGCAATCTCCCTCTTTCTACCTATTTTGCGTTTATAGTCTTTACTTCCTCCTGTTGCTCTATTGCTATCCGTGTTACGATGCTTTAGTTTCCGTGCACCATTTATATTCCTTGCAGCCTCTATATTGCCTTGGACACATCCTATTGCTTGTTGATTGATAGACAGTCGGCCTTGCGAGTCGTAGTTGCTTGCTCAAGTGTTGCTTTGTGTCATTGTCGTTCCACCGTTGATAAAAAGTTGGCACATGCTTAATGATGGAGATGCTTAATGGTGGAGAGGGTCATGGCTTTAATTATAACTTGTCAATTAAAATATTGGGAATAGATATAACTAATGCAGAGGCATCGGTGGGAAATAGATGTTATTTGGTTTTTCCACGCTCACTTGTGTCCCGTAGGACCCCGAGTACTTGATACCTGTTCCTTGACTATCGCACTATCCGCATGTGGGACCATGAATCCCCTTAGCCAGAGCTTGATTCATTTCTTATTTCTTGGGGCCACAAACTAGTTTGGGGCTTTATTACTACCATATACTTATGCCATGCTTTACTGCTTTATTTACGATAGTGCGTGGAGCACCTGTACTGTTTTGGATCGTGACACGTTTTCGCTGTATCGACAAGCCCAGTCACACTTTCGGGTTCCCAGTCGTTTATCGCCGTCTACACAAACCCTGGGTCCACCTCGGAGCCAGCCAACTTCGTCGCGGGTAGCTTAGTGGGGTGCCCCCCTGAAATACTTTATGAATCCTATGATTGCTTTGTCGTGAAAGCCTCGTTGGGTTTTTATTTGGTTTTTCCAAGGTTGATCGTGCGTGTGTTGCTATCTGTGCACCCCTGTAGGGTAAATCTTTCTGAAAGCCGTGTCCGTGGTTATGGACGACTTGGAGCACAGTATCTCGATCATAGACAAGCATAACTAAAGTAGTGCTACAAATTTGTCTTAATATGTGACTAGTAATCAGCTTCACTATCATGGAATGGATAATAAAAGTGCCAACAACTGGTGGAACTGGGGTGTATCGTGTCATGTTATACCTGCCTAGTAAGTATCGCAACTCTAATGGAATGAAATAAAAGTGCCAACAACTGCTGGGTTGGGATGTCACATGCTAATTGTATCTGACTAGTAAGTACTACAACTATAACTAAATGGTTAACTAAAACTGCCCACTACTTATGCTATCTGGATGACTCATGCTATCTATATCTGACTAGTAAGTGCTTCAACTATAATGGAATGAATAAAACTGCCAACTGTGTGAGTTCCTCGGTTTGACTTCCTCGTTTGGTCTCGAGGGGGAATACCAGGATGGGTATGATTGGTGTTAGTATAAGGTTGGTTCCGAATAGGTCTTTCTTATCCCTCTCTAATAGCCGACAGTTGAATCGAGTCTCTATAGGTTGTTTAGTGCATGCTTCGCTGCCGCTTCAGTCCACCATACCTATGTAGGCGAGAGCCGCCAAATTCTAGCCTCGCCGTGTACTGGCCTCAGTACTGACGCTCCTCTTTTTCCCTTCGCCCTTTGTCGGCACCCCTTTTGTTTAGCAGGTATGAGTTCGACGTCGTTAGCAGGGTTACCCTTCCGGCTTGGCCTAGGCAGGGTTATGGACGCCATTGGTTATTCTTTAGGGCTCTTAGCCCCATTTGCATCTTTTCCGTACTCGGGTGTTGTATCGTTTTCGAGGTGATTTGGATCTTTGTACTGTATATCTGTATCCTTGACTCGATGAGTCATTGTTGTATATATATGTTGTTCTGTGGGTCCCATCGTGGACTATTGTGTAATGGTATTACTTTATTTTCCACCCGCACGAAAGTGCCTGGTGGGCGTCCTTGAATCGTTTCTATGCGGGTTCGCACATGGCTTAATAGGATTGATAGGATACCCATATCAACAAGTTGCAACTTCTTTTCCGGAAGCTCATTCGAAAAGAACTCTAAGGTTAAGCGTACTTGGCCTAGAGAAATTCTAGGATGGGTGACCAACCGGGAAGTGGGTAACCGGGTGTGCACAAGTGAGGACAAAGTGCACAGAAAAGACTAGTGTTGGTCTGTGGGGCTAGTCTAGATATCCTATTAAGCTGCCAGGAGTGACACCCCCCCGGGCCCAGGAGTGGACGGGGTGTTACAAGTGGTATCAGAGCCGACCCTTGCGATTACACGGGTGTGTGCGGGTCAGTGGCGGGACATGTGGAGCATGGCGCGTGTGGCCCGGAGTGGACACGGCATGGCACATGTGCTGGCACTGGACGCACAGACGCGTGCCAAGAGGGAACGTTCCTGGGGTGTGCTTGATCGATGAGGGCATCAATCTTCTAAAGGGTGGGTGTATGTGACATCCAGGCACATGGCTTAATAGGATTGATAGGATACCCATATCAACAAGTTGCAACTTCTTTTCCGAAAGCTCATTCGAAAAGAACTCTAAGGTTAAGCGTGCTTGGCCTAGAGCAATTCTAGGATGGGTGACTGACCGGGAAGTGGGTAACCGGGTGCGCACGAGTGAGGACAAAGTGCACAGAAAAGACTAGTGGTTGTCTGTGGGGCTAGTATAGATATCCTATTAAGCTGCCAGGAGTGACACCCCCCGGGCCCAGGAGTGGACGGGGTGTTACATGTATAGATATATCCCTAGATACTAAAACCTACCTCTATAGGGCATTGCTTTAACAACAATCGCAAGCCATAAATATATATTAATAATAGTATTAGGTCTAGAATAGACTTTGAGTTATCATTTCTGAATTTCTTCTGTATAATGTTTTCCTTGCTGGTTTGAGGAATGTTTTCTGGATCTTCCGTAAGGTTATGAGTTGTAATCTATAGTCATGTCTTGGACCCTCGATGTTTCTGTTGTACAACTCTGAGGGATGTTGATGAGGGGTAACCTCGGCAATGCCCATGGTTATGGACTTAGGGTTTCGAGGAAAAGAGAATGTTGGGGATTTCGTCGGATGTCAAACAAACAAGGGAGTCGAAGTCGTCTCATTATTGATGGACAATGCTATTACAGATTGCTTGGGTTTTTTTAATACCTCTCCGCTGGCTCCTCCCAGCCTATATATAATAGGCTGGGTCCCGGGGCCGTATATGGATAGGTTACATATTCATGATTACAACAACAACACAATGTCGGTTTCTACTTCCTTATCTAGTAATACTAAGACTTCCATTGGATGCTTCTTGGGCCTTTCTTCTTTGGTCTTCATGGGCCGCGAGCCTTTATGTGGCTAGGGTAACCAAATAGAAACACTCGAGTAATCATACCCATGTCAGTAGCCACCGAGACTCCATATGAATCATAGATTCGGGTTGAGTCTCAAAGATATTTTCAGTATTTATGTTTGGAGTTCTATGAGATTTTTTTATTTTTTATTTTTCTAGTTTTATAGGGATTTGGTACAACAGGCCTGATGCATCTGACGGATCAGAAATCAGTTAATTGCTCCTGGGAAAAAGACATTGTAGACCTACATCAAATTCAAGTCCCTAGGCTTGTTCTCGGGATTTTACTGGCGTAATCCAGTTCGAGCTGTTGAGATCTTATCGAATACTGAATTCTAGTTCTATTATATCGGGTATGCAACGCGTTCGTCGGGTTTTTTCATCATAACGTCGATACAGATATTTTACTGGTCGAGCACATTCTTGTGCGATTACCAGGCCACATAGGATGAATCTCAGTGTCTTATCTTCATGTCATGGACACGACATTCAGAGTTTTATCACATCAGGCACAATCCTAGATTTTTGTATGATTTTTATCGACTGCCTTGTTTGGCTGCTGGAATTGCTGAAGTTTATCAGTTTGTTCCTTTTTCTGGGGGATATCTAGAATCACTCCCGATGGGAGTAAACTTTTGGGAATACATTTATGTAATACTCACATGTTCTTCTTTTTAATTTTACCAGAGCTATAAGTTTATCGGGTGTGTTCTACACATGAGGATAATCTTTCTGTGGCGCATATAAATTTCAGTTTTCTATTGGGTGCATGGTCAGTGCTCCCGATGGGAGTAGCCCCCAAGGCTATGTTCGGATGCCTGTATTGGGACATAGGCTCGAAGCTTCTAACCGTCCGAGGAAATCTTCACTTTCAGTTATTTTTCTAGGACTGTTGTGTCCCTTTTATCGGGTGTTGCTCAAACTTTGCCATCTAATTTTTCCTGTGTTTACATTGTATATGTTTGTATTCTCTGAGTAATGTATATTGCCTTTGTTTTGAGCAAAAAGGCCGTAAATATATATGAGAACTTTTTTATCACGCGATACCTCTTTGTTTTCTTGAAGCCTCGAGGCTGAGTCGGCTATTTAGGTCAAAACGCGCCTTATGCTGGAGCCGAAGATTTTGATGTGGTATTTGATACGTCCATAACGTATCTATAATTTTGATGGTTTTATGCTAGTAATATGCTTTTGACACTCATTTTTTATAAAGTTTATGATTTATTTGGACTAACCTACTAATAGTTGCAAAAGTGCACAATGTTCTTTTTTACACTTTGATATGCAGGAATTACCAAGAATACAAGTGGAAACCTTGTTGGAGTCAAATTGGGATTTTTCCAGAAATCTGTCTCAGAATTCTTTTTGAAGATGGTCATGTTTTGGGTCGAAGACAGCGTCAAACGGAAAACGCTTCAACTACAAAATTGTTGGAAATTTCGCGATAAACGTTCTGGACATAAAATTTAGCTGATTCCGAGTCCGGACAGGCCTTTTAGGCCCGATTTACTGCAGTCCAATATGGGGTGACGGAAATCCGAGAAGCTATATAAAGGAAGGAACCCAAATTCGCCCAGGACATCTCCACCCACGAATTTGTAGCCACCAAAGCCACGTTTTTGCCTCCTCCATGGATCCCATCTCTATGGGGGAGGGCTCCCAAGAAGCCATGAAGGAAGGGGGCTAAGGGGCGGTGCTCCCCCATGATACCGACGGCAGGGAAGGAGTCCCGCGCGCTGGCGCCGCCCTCTTCACCATCTTCACCGCCATTTCCATCACCTAATCCTCCTAGTATGCAGTGGTTCATCCTCCCACACACCTCTGTACCGTCCTATGTAAACATGGTGTTTGATGCTATAAGTTATAATCCTATGATCTATGTCATGTTTGCGTAGTTTCTTTGCTATTAGATTGAATGGTTGAACGTATTTGGTTCATTAGAGTTGTATGTTGATATGGTACAGTCCTTTGGTGTCCATTATATTTGTGCGCGCATGGATTAAACATTATAGGGTTTGTAGTATGTGTTAAAGGAAGGGGGGAGTTCTGCCGGCGTGACAGAAACCTGAGGATGTGAACTGGAACGTTGCACGTATGGGAGTAAGAGGACCATTAAACTTAAGGCTATGGTTGGGGAAACCTTAATGCATTGATTAGTACTTACGGATGTTTGCTAACAATCCAATCATATAGTACATGTAATTCCAAGTGGTGAAGCGCATGTATATTTAGCCTCTCCCACATAGAAAACTGCATCAAAGACAATGAACCTGATCTATTCGCTATTTAAACTTGGAAAAAGCCACCACAATTACCACCACTATTCCACACTCATTGGCGAGGGTTTAACTCATCAATGCCCATTGTTATGGACTTGGGTTTTGGAGAAGAGAGGAGCGCTGGAGATCTTGGTACGGCTAGCAAACAAGCACACAGGGACGCAAGGTTTACCCAGGTTCAGACCTCGTAGAGGACCCTACTCCTGGTTGTCTGCTCTTGATTGATGATGATCCGAAGGATTACAAGTGTCGTGCAGATTGGATCTGGTGTATGTCTAGATCTATTGTGTATTGTGGAAGTCCTGATTGAGAGATCTATTGTGGCGTAGCGTGTCGATTGAGAGGTTATGTCGTCTATTGTGGGAGTCGCGGTTTGTCTATTGGAGGTGCCTTTTCGTTGGAACCCTCCTAGCCTTTATATATGGGGAGGCTAGGTCTCAGGTACCAATACGAGTTGGTTACAAGTTGTATTCAAACTCTAGTCTTGAGTTTTCTTTGTCTTGTGCGTTTGGGAGTCCGTGTCCATATGGACTTCATATCAGTCGAACCGTCATGGGCGTCATGGACCTGTGCAGGTCGTCAAGTGCGCCTTTCGTCGGGTCGCACCAGGTACACTGTAGTTGAGTGCCTATTAGGCATACCCATGTCAGTAGCCCCTGAGTGTCCATGTGAATCGTAGATTCGGATAGAGACTCAGAAGTCTTGATCCTTGCATTAGGATGTCGGAGTCGACAATTGTGTCGAGTGCGAAGCACTTCACCCGGAAGGACATCGAGTCAGTCGAATTTGTAGTAGTTCATAGGGATGATGGTAAACGTGCCTGGTGCGCTCGATGGATCGAGACCAGTTAATTGCTCTAGGGCAAAAACAACGTCACCTACTCAAACTCGAGTCCCCGAACTCGAATTCGGAAATTGCTGGCGTAATTCGACTCATGCCGTGGAGGCCTTACAGGAGTCGAATTCCAGTATATGGGTGTGAGCACTCGACGCGTCTGTCAAGGCATATTCATCGTACCTGCAGGCACGGATATATATCTGGTAGTGCATAGCAGATGCGTTGCCAGGCCTTATTCAGATCTTATCTTCACGCTGTAAGCGCGGCATCCGAATTTTGTCATCGCGGAGATGATTCGGGTGGCCCAGGAGACGTAGTCTCTTTTTAGGGAAAATATGAGGCGGAGTCGCCATAGCCTTCGAGTGTGGATGTTATAACACATAGTACGATGTACAAATAATCATAGGGTGCGTGACCAGCGCTGCCTATGGGAGTAGCCCCCGAGTGCCTGGTTGAGTCGAAGACTTAGGTAGGGACTAAATAACTTTTGCGACAGCTGTCTTCTTTTGTTTGCTTGTTTCAGTCGAATATTCTTTCAGCGCTCCCTATGGGAGTAACCCAAAGCCCACAATCGAATCGTAGATTCGAGTGAAGGGTTTTCATAATGCTTGCAAATCTTCATAAAATTCTTCGGGTGCACGGCCAGCGCTCCCTATGGGAGTAGCCCCCGAGTCCTTTAGTCGAATCGTGGATTCGAGTGAGGAGTCAGAGCGTGTCACTCGAGGATCTTGTATATGCACGACGAGTGCTCCAGCTTGGAGTAGCCCCCGAGTGTCTAGCGGAGTCGTAGACTCGGGCAGAGACTCGAGACTTGTATCTTGTAGACGCAGTTGAAAATAATGCGAGGAGAATCCAGGAGTTCTAGCCAGGTGAGTCGATGATGTGGATGGATTCGACGCAGTCACTTCTATCGGGTGCGCGACCAACGTCGCGTGTGTGTAGCATCAAGCGATGCAACCATATGAGGAGGGACTCGACTCGGGTCTTGAGTGTATGTCGTAGCCAGTTGTTTTGTCGACTCCTGTTGGAGGACCCAATAGAATAGCTCGACGTAGTCGACATCCTTATAAGCTGCATAAAACATTAAGAATTGTGATGTACTTGTATCTTGTAAAGAAATATTTGCATGTTGGTTTGCAGAGTAAGATTCTGGTGCCAATTGAGTCGACACTTTTGCACTGTATGCTAGGCCTTTTCGTTAGCCTGATTACCCTTAGTCTCAATACCTTGCCGAGGCACTCGGAGTTCAAGGATTCGACGGTCAGGCAGAATCAGCTACTCGGGCTGTCGCGTATGGGGTGCTCGAGTGCGCGGAGTCGACGACACATTAGGTTACTCGAAGAGGGCGTAGCCCCCGAGTGTTTCGAGTGCGATTTTTAAAAAGAATCAGTTTGAAGTAGAGGGAAACTTACTTTATTGGTAGTTGTCATGGTTGAAGGAGTCGCAAGATCCGATGCGATCGATGAGTCGCATGACAGAGTCGAATACACCGCAGGTCGGCAAAGTCGAAGACCGTAGTGCGTCGCCACAACAGAATACCGCAACATGTCACGTGATGGAGTCGAAGACTCAGTAGGTCGATGGAGTCGAAGACCGTAGCGCGTCGCCGCAACAGAAGACCCCAACAAGTCGCGTGATGGAGTCAAAGACTTAGTAGGTCGACGGAGTCGAAGACCGTAGTGAGTCACCGTATCCAAAGGCGGTAATGGGCCTCGCGGCGGAGTCGACGGAGCCCCCGAGTGTAGATTCGATGTTGTCGATGTAGACGAGGCGGCGTTCGAGAGCCGATGCGGCAGACCGGAGTCGACGCGATAGCGGTTCGCTGATGCTGATGGCGGTAGCGAGTTGCCCCAACCGAAGATTGTAGTGGGTGGTCGATGTTGAGGGAGCCCCGAGTCGCTGGAGCCGAAGATTGTGGTGGGTCGCATGGACGAGTCGGCGCAGATCAAGACCATAGTATGTTGTCGCAACCGATGGTGGTCGCGGGTTGCATGGCATTTAACCGGACGGAGTCGATTCCGGCCCGCTAGGGCAGCTATCGGAAGATGGCGAGTAGGACACCTCAGTAGTTGATGGCGATGTTGATTCCTTCAGAGTTAATGGTTACAGAGGATCACGTAGTTTTGTTGGCGGCCACGGTCAAGTCGAATTATCTTTCGAGTTGTCCTTTTGGTCCGATGAATTGCCGGTGCAATATACTGCTGTCTTTACGTATGCATGAGCTAGCTATAGGTGTCAGCTCGATTGCTCTTTTCCCTTTTTTTCGATTGATCTGGTCAGACGTGATTGAAGTCTTTTGTATGGAATTTTTTTTCTCGAGTGACCTTGATCCATCTGCTAGCTGCACGGGCGCGTGCTCATAAAATTATAGGCCTTCATGTTTCACGTTTTGAATTATTTGGACGAGCTTCTAGGCTGCACGGCTAGGATTTTCTTCTTCTTTCCGCATGCAGAGCACATTGTACGGATGATACGATGCGTGACACACGCGTTTCAGCACACGTACGAGCCGAATCAGTCTCCTGTCGTGCTAGATCTGGATTATCCAAACCACTTTGGATTTTGACGAATCCCACGTACTTCTATCTTCTGGTAGGGTAGACTCGATGGACCTCGCGACTGGTTTGATTTTTTTTCTCATTATGGATCCGATGATCCGACGACTTGGCTGGCAGGACGGATCCTGGCAGATTCTTGTTGCAGCCGTACGCTGGGAACAGTCTTGATGTCGAGCCCCCATATGTCGTGATTGCCGTTGTTGCAGATTTGTTTTTCGAGAATCGATGAGTCGCAGATAGCTAAGGTTGGAACCGACAAATTGTAGATTGCTGGCGATAGGGCCGTCAAGATCGCAACGTCAGTGCTCCTCTTTTCCACAGACGGCACCAATTGACGAGGGTTTAACTCATCAATGCCCATTGTTATGGACTTGGGTTTTGGAGAAGAGAGGAGCGCTGGAGATCTCGGTACGGCTAGCAAACAAGCACACATGGACGCAAGATTTACCCAGGTTTAGGCCTCGTAGAGGACCCTACTCCTGCTTGTCTGCTCTTGATTGATGATGATCCGAAGGATTACAAGGTCGCCGATGGCGGTGTCGCGCAGATTGGATCTGGCGTATGTCTAGATCTATTGTGTATTGTAGAAGTCGCGATTGAGAGATCTATTGTGGCGTAGCGTGTCGATTGAGAGGTTATGTCGTCTATTGTGGGAGTCACGGTTTGTCTATTGGAGGTGCCTTCTCGTTGGAACCCTCCTAGCCTTAATATATGGGGAGGCTAGGTCTTAGGTATCAATACGAGTTGGTTACAAGTTGTATTCAAACTCTAGTCTTAAGCTTTCCTTGTCTTGTGCGTTTGGGAGTCCGTGTCCATATGGGCTTCATATCAGTCGAACCATCATGGGCGTCATGGACCTGTGCAGGTCGTCGAGTGCGCCTTCCGTCGGGCCGCACCAGTTACACTGTAGTTGAGTGCCTATTGGGCATACCCATGTCACTCATAGCTCTGGTAGTTTAGTGTATTTTATTGCTGCAGCAACTAGCTTTACTTTCTTGTTATTTATTATCATGCAAAGCTATCCCAATTACTCCTATTGTTGCTCTAGTTTTATTTCGTAGATAATGCAAACGTTTAGTGAGTTGTATCAGTGGTTGATAGAACTTGAGAGAATATTTATCCTACATTTAGCTCCTCGTTAGGTTCGACACTCTTACTTATCGAAAAGGCTACACACGATCCCCTATACTTGTGGGTTATCAAGACCTTTTCTCGCGCCGTTGCCGGGGAGCAATAGCGTGTGGGTGAATATTCTTGTGTGCACTTGTTTGCTTTATCTCTAAGTAGTTTTTACTTTCAGTTTTAAGTTGTTCTCTATCTTAGTATGGATAGGGAATACAAATTATAAAAAAATTAGTTGTACTTGTTACCTAAACACGTTTCAAAAAGGAAAGTGATTGTAAAGATGAGTAATGGTTAAGTGGGGGTCGACCTTGAACACTTGTGTTCATGCCTATGAAACCAAAACAAATATTTCCATAGAAGCTTTTCAGTTAAAAACTTGTAGGAATGCATGAAGCCTTGAAAAAGAAAGATATTTCTGGTATTGATCTTAATGCTTATTCATTCGAAAATACTTGAATCTTACTCCTATGCCTAACTTAAAGGCGTTAAAGAAAAGTACTTATTGGGAGATAACGCAAAAGTTTTAGATGAGTCTTGGAAGTTATTACCTCTGTAATAACCGCTCCTTATCCTTTTTATTTGCTTTTTGTGCCAAGAGTAACCTCTAATGAGAGAGCAGTAATGCTTGGGAAAGTTGCTGTCCCAAAACAGATTTTTGTGCTTCACTGTAAAAATTCGTGTAAAATCTCTGTATGTCGGTTTGAGCTGTGAACTTTTGTGCTTCTGCCCCAGGTTGTTATATAACTTTCGTTAGTTCAACACTTTACGATTTGAGAAACATAAGGTCTTCAAAAAAATTGGTCTTTACCTGCTGGTCTGTTTTGACAGATTTTTGCCATTATTTGCATTTGCTTCTTGTTGATTCCTTTTTGGGTTCTTTTTGGGGAATTGAGCTTTTTGAGGGAAGTGCTACAGTAACTTGTGTTTTAATGGAAGTTTTATTAGTGTTGGAACTGAACCCAAAGACTTATTATCTTGAGTGCACTAATGTTGCTAATAAAGATTGTGTGAAGTTTCGTATGAAGGAAAAATTTCAGGTGTATGGAAAGAGTGATGTAATGAGATGAAGAATGGACTAAAGCTCAAGCTTGGAGATGCCACGTGTGTCACCCCAATAAATATCCAAGAATTACAAGCGTCAAAGCTTGGGGATGCCCAAGGCATCCCTTTCTTCATCAATAAAAATCTCAGGTTTCTTCCAAACACTTCATTTTTATTGTTTCATGCACAGTTGTGTTGTTCTTGGAGCGTCTTCGTTTTTGTTTTAGTTTGCTTGGTTTTATTAGTTTGCTTGAATAAATTGGTTGGACCCCCTCTTTCATACATTAGTTTTCAAATAAGTGTGGTTTGTATTGGAAAAGAGTAGGAAAATTTCATGTTTAAGTGGTAAAAGGAGCTCGTTTTTGATGGTGGCCTATGCTTTGTCATGTCATGCTTGATATTGTTTTGGCTTTATGCTTAGTGATTTTTTCTGTAGCATGACATGTTATAAACAATTGAGATTTCTTAATGTGCCTTGAAAGAATCATGCGTTGTTTTAGTATATTAAAGCATAGTATTGTGGTATTCTCCTTTGATGCTTTATTTGTGTTGACTTGGCGCATGCTCACACCATGTTATTACTATCCCAAGTCACCATAGCCTTCATGATCCTTTAGTTTTCGACTTGTAATATCACTTTATGCTTTAATTAATGTTGTTTTGTCGCTTTGCATGATTATGGCCATTATTGCTCTTTTAGTTGGTCGCTCCTAGTCTTTTGCTAGGCTCCATAACCAAGTATGAGTTCCACTCATGCATCCAAATCCAAATAAAATCAAGTTATCCCAAAGAGTCCACCATACCTACCTATTAGCATTTGCTATTCCAAGTATATTCATGCTTTATCTACCTTCCAAATTAAACTTGTTACGTGAAAATTAGTGATTAAAGCTCTCACGAACTTGATGGTACACTTTATTTTCTTACACTTAATAATCTTGAACCATTGTGTCCATATTTGTTGCGTATATGCTTGCGCTTTATAAGTTGAAGTTAGAAGAACCATGTATGAAGGGGAACGCTTTCAACATTGCACTTATATTCCGTTGATATCATGATTCTTTTGCTTATGGATCCTGGCGGTGTGAAATAAAAGGGGAACTTGTAAGATCATGGAGTTTGTATGTGTGTTAGTGAAACGCCTGGGTCGCTAGCCTAAGCCATGCCTAATCATGGTGGAAACTTGCAGCATAACCATAATGAGCACTCTATGAAGCATCCTCAATAAAAACCTATGCAAATAGCAAATAAAAAGATCGCTGAGATGCTCATTGTCTACTTGCCTTGTCATTTTGATTATGGGATAGCTCCTGTATCATGTGCAAGGGGTACCCTGTTGGCGGTTCTCTATGATACATATGTACTTACAATGACAAGAGCTTACTTGTGACTGAAGTTGAGTAGCATGAGGTTCGGTACTCGTAAGTAAGGGGCATGAGATTTCAACTTATAACTTGTCAAACATATCCTCTTAGTTGTGTCACTTTAACCTTAATCACCTAAAGATGCTTATGGTAGGGGCAATGAGAGCTGGAAGCTAATAAGTACCATAATTTTTGGAAGCTCTTTATGAGACTTGAATCCCTGCTTCCTTCCAAGAAGGACTTTCTTTTACTTTTATGTTGAGTCTCCATATTCTATCTTTATGCACCTATTAAGAGAGCATAGTGGCCATTCTTAGTTTAATGTGCATTGTCCCAAGACTTGTTGATTGATGCATAACTTTGATATCGCTTGTACTTAAACTATTTGTATCTAGTCACCCTTATGAACTTTGAAGGTGTCCTGTGCATTTATGTTTTGCTACTCTATGAGGGACAAGCTGAATACCATTCTCATTATGCTTTTTTTATGTGAAACAAACAAACGTCTTGCAATGCATTGTTATTCATGAATCTTTTGTTTGTGCCTTTTCATTTTACAACATAGTTGCTATGTCTTATTGTTAGAACTCTATCTTTCATGACTCATGTTTAGAGTACCTTAATCCTAGCTATCAATGCTTTTACAATAATGATGATCAAGATTGTGTTATCTACATGTCACATCAAAAATTATATTGTTTTGATCGCTTACCTGCTCTAGGATGAGCAGGAACTAAGATTGGGGATGTTGATATGTCCATAACGTATCTATAATTTTTGATGGTTTTATGCTAATAATATGCTTTTGACACTCATTTTTGTATAAAGTTTATGATTTATTTGGACTAACCTACTAATAGTTGCAAAAGTGCACAATGTTCTTGTTTTACACTTTGATGTGTAGGAATTACCAAGAATACAAGTGGAAACCTTGTTGGAGTCAAATTGGGATTTTTCTAGAAATTTGTCTCAGAACTCTTTTTGAAGAGTCAGTGGAGGCCTAGGGGGCCCACACCACCTAGAGACATGCCTGGGGGGTACCCGCGCCACCATAAGGTGTGACCGCCTCGATGCCCTCTTCCGTCTCTGCTTTGGACTCTGTCTTGTGTCAGAAAAATAGGAACTTCGGCTTTTGTTTCGTCCAATTCAAAGAATATTTCCTTAATAGCTTTTATGAAACCAAAAACAGCAGAAAACAGGCAACTGGCACTATGGCATCTTGTCAATAGGTTAGTTCCAGAAAATGTATAAAAATGCCTCAAAGTGTAAACAAAACATAAGAAAGTTGATATAAAACAAGCATGGAGCATAAAATATTATAGATGTGTTTACGAAGTATCAAGCATCCCCAAGCTTAACTCTTGCTCGTCCTCGAGTAGGTAAGTGATAAAAAGAATAGAGGTGACATGCACCATCACAATCTTGATCAAGGTATTTGTAAAACATTGATAGCTGGAATCAAAGTACTCTAAACATAAGCATGAAATATAGAGTTCTAACAATAAGACATAGCAACTATGTTGTAACATGAAAATGTACAAACAAAAGATCATGAATAACAATGCATTGAAAGTCGTTTGTTTGTTTCACATATAGAAAACATAATAAGAGTGGTATTCAGCTTGTCCCTCATAGTATAGCAAAACATAAATGCATAGGACACCTTCAAAGTTCATAAGGGTGACTGGATACAAATAATTTCAGAACAAACGATATCAAAGTTATGAATCAATCAACAAGATTTGGGACAATGCACATTAAACTAAGAATGACCACTATGCTCTCTCAATTGGTGCATAAAGATAGAAGATGGAGACTCAACATAAAATTAAAAAGAAAGGCCCTTCACAGAAGGAAGCATGGATTTCAAGTTTCATAAAGAGCTTCCAAAAATTATGGTACTTATTAGCTTTCAGCTCTCATTGCCCCTATCATAAGCATCTTGAGGTGATTAAGGTTAAAGTAACAGAAATATGAGGATATGCTTGGCAAGTTATAAGTTGAAAATCTCATGCCCCTTGCTTACGAGTACCGAACCTCATGCTACTCAACTTTAGTCACAAGTAAGTTCTTGTCATTGTAAGTACATGTGTATCATGGAGAACCGCCAACGGGGTACCCCTTGCCCCATGACACAGGAGCTATCCCATATCAAAATGACAAGGCAACATACAATGAGCATCTCAGCGATCTTTTTATTTGCTATTTGCATAGGTTTTTATTGAGGATGCTTCACATAATGATCACTATGGTTATGCTGCAAGTTTCCACCATGATTAGGCATGGCTTAGGCTAGCCCCCTAGGCATTTCTCTAACACACATACAAACTCCATGATCTTACAAGCTCCCCTTTTATTTCACACCACCGGGATCCATTAACAAAAGAACATGATATCAACTGAATAATAAGTGCAATGTTGAAAGCGTTCCCCATGGTACATGGTTCTGCTAAGTCACAACTTATAAAGTGCAAGCATATAAGCAACATAGGTGGACACAATGGTTCAAGTTTATTAAGTTCAAGAAAATAAAGTTTGTTATCAAGTTTGTGAGAGCTTTAATCACTAATTTTCACATAACAAGTTTAATTTGGAAGATAGATAAAAACATGTATATACTTGGAATGTTGTAACACACCATGCATAGGAATTTATAGTGGAATCTTTGGAATAACTTGGTTTTCTTGGAGGTTGGATGCATGAGTGGAACTCATACGTGGTACTGGTGGAGGCTAGCAAAAGACTGGGAGCGACCAACTAAGAGAGAAATAATGGCCATAATCATGCAAAGCGACAAAACAATATTAATTAAAGCATAAATTGATATTGCAAGTCAAAAACTAAATGATCATAGAGGCTATGGTGACTGGTTCATAGTTTTAACATGGTGTAAGCATGTGCCAAGTAAACCCAAATAAAGCATCAAAGGAGAATACCACAATATTATGCTTTTGTATGCTAAAACAACGCATGATTGTTTCAAGGCACATTAAGCAATCTCAATTCTTTGAAACAAGTCATGCTCACTAATAATATGGTCAAAGCAACATCTAGCATGACATGATAAAGTCTAAGTCACAATCAAAACAAGCTTCCTTTTGTACCACTATAAGCATACAACTTCCTACTCTTTTCCAACACTAATCGACTTATTTGAAACAACTCTCAAAGATAATAATCAATAAAGACCAGAGAGCATGTCTCATCCATCTACATAGAAGAACTACAAATTTCTAAGCCAAAAGAATAAGAAAACTAAAGCTAAACGCAGTGCTAGCAAAGGAGAACACTAACAGAACAATAAGAGTGAAAACTAGAGTGTTCTAGGCAATGAATAACGGAGTGTGTCTCTCTCCAAAAGAAGTGTGTTGGGATCCAACCAAATTATTGCGGCAAAGAAAGCAAAAGAAACTAAAAACAAAGACGCTCCAAGAACAACACATAGTGCATAAGATAATAAAAATAAAGTCTCTTGAAAGAAGACCTGAGATTATTGATGAAGAAGGGGATGCCTTGGGCATCCCCAAGCTTTGACGCTTGTACTTCTTGAATATTTCTTGGGGTGACACGGGTGGAATCCCCAATCTTGAGATTTTTTCCATACTTCATCTCATCACATTATTCTTCCCTACACTTGAAAATTTCCTTCATACAAAACTTCACACAATCTTCATTAGCAACATTAGTGTATTCAAGATAATAAGTCTTTGGGTTCAGTTTCAACTGAAGTAAATCATCCATTAAAACATAAGCTACTTTAGGAATTCCTTTTAAAAGCTCAAGTGATCCAAGAGAACTCAAAAAGAAACTGATTAAGAGGCAAATGCAAATAATGGAAGAAATCTGTCAAAGCAGACCAACAGGTAAAGACCGATTTTTTTGAAAATCTTCTTTTGCTCAAATAGAAACATGGAAAACTAACGAAACTTGGGTAATAATCTAGGGAAGAATCACGAAAACTTACATCTCAATCCAACCTACTGAGATTTTTCATGATTTTTTACAATGACGCACAAAAATCTATTTCGGGACAGCAACTTCCCCATGTCTTACTTCGCTCTCATTAGAGGTTATTCTTGGAAGAAAAACCAAACAAAAAGGATAAAGAGAGGTTATTACATAGGAAATAACTTCTAAGACTCAACAAAACAAAAATAAACTGAAAGTAAAAATATAATGGGTTGTCTCCCAAAAGCTCTTTATTTATAGCCATTAAGATAGGCATGATAATTTTGATGATGCTCACATAAGAACTATGAATTGAAGTAAAAGAGAGCATCAACAAGAAAATATAGAACAAATTTAAGTATAACCCACTTCCTATGAAAAATAATCTTGTAAAGAAACAAGTCACGAAAGCACAAAGCAACAAGCATAGGAAAGCAAAACAAGTGGAACTTCAAAATTTTCAACATAAAGAGGGGAAACTTAATATTGTTGAGATACATAAAACCATGTTTCCCTCTCTCATAATAACTTTCAGTAGCATCATGAATAAAATTAACAATATAAATATCACATAAAACATTCTTATCATGAGCCACATGCATAAAATAATTATTACTCTCCCTATAAGCATAATCATTCTTATTAATCGTAGTGGGAGAAAATTCAACAAAATAGCTATCATTATTATTCTCATCACCATAATCATCAAATATAGGAGGCATATTGTAATCATAATTAATTTTCTCATCAACAATAGGTGGACTGGAAATATCATATTCATCATTGTAATCATCATATATTGGGGGTATAGTATCATCAAAGTAAATTTTCTCCTCCGTGCTTGGTGGACTAAAAATATCATACTCATCAAAACCAGCTTCCCCAAGCTTAGACTTTTTCATAGCATTACCAATAATGCTGTTCAAAGAATTCATACTAATAACATTGATATTAGCATGCAAATAAACTTCCATAGGTTTTTTAATTTTCTCTTCAAACACTTGATGTCCTAACTCAAGATAAATACTATAAAGCTCTCTATTTTTTGTTGTGGTTTTCCATTAAGCCTAACTAGTGAAAATAAAAACAAGAAACAAAAAGATATAATTGCAGAATATAAAGGAAATAACTTCGAGCACTCACACACCAGCAGCAGTACTAGAAGATAGCTTAGTAGCCAGAGGATGTGAGTACCTTTTACCTTACCTCCCCGACAACGGTGCCAGAAAATAGCTTGATGTCTACGCACGCTTATATTCTTGTAGACAGTGTTGGGCCTCCAAGTGCAGAGGTTTGTAGAATAGCAGCAAGTTTCCCTTAAGTGGATCACCCAAGGTTTATCGAACTTAGGGAGGAAGTGGTCAAAGGTATCCCTCTCAAGCAACCCTGCAATCAAGATAGAAGAAGTATCTTGTGTTCCCAACACAACCAATACACTTGTCAGGTGTATAGGTGCACTAGTTCAGCGAAGAGATAGTGAAATACAAGCAATATGGATGATTATAAGTGGTAATTCCAATCTGAAATAAGAGTGGCAGCAAGTAAACATGTAACATGACTGATTGTAAACGGTGTTTCAATGCTTAGAAAGAAGGCCTAGGGATCATACTTTCACTAGTGGACACTCTCATATAAATATCTTCTCTTCATTATGCTACCCTGAACTACTCTCCGGTTAGATGATGTAGGGCTATAACATCACACCGTAAAGTTCGCATTCCCCATCTAGATAACCCCTCACTATCACCTTGAGCGCTAGATGGTTCCAACAAACACCACAATCACATAGAGACATCCAACTCAAATTATACTCATGATAAGTATTTCGGTAACCTTAGCCAAACTGCCACACGGTGTGCACACTGTCAACTTCACACATGTAGGGATAAGCAGAGATTAATTAAAGTACTTGAGTAGCAGAATATATCTATAGATTACAAAGCTCATGATCTCAATAAGATCACGCATAGAGAGAGAGATGAACACATAGCTATCGGGAGAGCCCTTAGCCTCGAGAGAGAACTACTACCTCCTCAACATGGGAGTCAACAACGTTGATGGAGATGTCTCCGGGGGCACTTCCCTGTCCCGACAGGGTGCCGGAACAGAGACTTCTGTCCCCCAAATCTCCTCTTCGGTGGTGGCGGCGTAGCGGAACTTTTCATGGAATTCTGATCTCGTATCTAGGGTTATCATCTCGGGGGAATATATAGGTGAAGGGAAAGGTCGGTGGAGGCCGAGGGGCCCACACCACCTGATGGCATGTCTGGGGGTACCCGCGCCACCATAGGGTGTGGCCGCCTCGGTGCCCTCCTCCGTCTCTGCTTTGGACTCCGTCTTGTGTCGGAAAAAATAGGAACTTCAGCTTTTGTTTTGTCAAATTCTAAGAATATTTCCGTACTAGCTTTTCTGAAACCAAAAGCAATAGAAAACAGACAACTGGCACTATGGCATCTTGTCAATAGGTTAGTTCCAGAAAATGTATAAAAATGCCTCAAAGTGTAAACAAAACATAAGAAAGTTGATATAAAACAAGCATGGAGCATCAAAAATTATAGATACGTTTAGGACGTATCATCGTCCCTTGCGTTGTTTCGTGGTTCAGAGCCCGAAAATGCACCCGATGTGGCGATCGTGATCGTCGGGTGTGCTCCACCTGCCAAGGGCTGCTGTGAAGGCGTGGGGATCTGTCGGGTTGTCGTCTGATTCCTTGTTTTGCTCGTGCAAGAGATGCACCCACCATGCCGAAGTTCATGAGAGCGGAGCGATGGAGAGCTACATGAGGATCGTCGGGTGATGGTTGAGTTGTGATCAAGTATGTTTGTGCAGCTACAATTGTGGCTTGAGCTGTTTTTGCTTTGATGTGTCCTGTTGGATCTACTGACATAAACCACAAATCGAGATCTCGAGTCAGTTTGTTCCTTTTTGCTTCGGGGATATTTTGCAGTCATGAGGTTCCTCTCCTTGGCGGTGCTCCTCCAGTTACACTTCCTGATCATCGGGTAGAGCATAGATGCGCCCTCCAAAGACTGGACTCGTCGGCTAGCCTTTTTCTCTCATCAAGTTTCCTCTGCATCCTTAGTAGATCCCCTTTCTTGTGATGGAGCAGATATTGGTAGGCCAATAGATATTCGCGCGTGGCCTCGGCTATCATTGGGACCGCACCCAAAATTGCTTCCCTTGCTTTTTGCCATGCTTTGGCCGGTAGCCGGAGAGTTTGCCGCTCGCCTCTACATGGTTCTCCTCCTCCTTGGGTTATGCGGTTGTTTGTTGGATCTCCTTCGTTTCTGTGATCTCCTTCATTTCTGTGATTTCCTACATTGTCATCTGACAAAATATCGTGGGGGTCAAGGATAGGGTTACCGTTAGAGTCACGCTGAGTTGAGGTGTCCCCGATGATCACGCACACTTGATGGTGAGTTATGTATGAACTAGTGATGTCATTGTTGGATCCGAGGGAGACACTGTTATGGGGATCAGTGAAGTCCAGCAGTTTCTGTGTTGTATAGATTTCAGCCATCCTGATTCCAAAGTCGATACTTCCACCGCTTTCTTCGGGTTCCATGTTTGCTAGGCTCGATCCACGTGGTGGAGTTAGCTGATAGTCTATTCTGAGGGAGAGATCATTGTATAGACCATCAAGATCCCCTAGATCTGCTACGTTTTAAGAATTGTCCTCATCTTTCTCTATATGGAGTGTACCTTCTGCGGATGATCCGATAGAAAATGCTGGTATCGCCGTGCAGCTTTTTCAACTGACAGTCCCGATGAAATCGGAGCCAAAAGGTGTGTTTCTTCGGGTTCCTCAACCTAGAAGTGGAAACTTCCGATGATGAGCTCGGATCCGCCGTTGAAATCGGCGGGGACCGAGACAAGGATGGGCGGGCGTGGAGCCGCTTCCGTCGAATTGTTGCTTGATGAAAAGGGGTTCACCAAATCCATGACTCCGGCATTCAGATTTCCCATAGACGGCGCCAATTGATGAGGGGTAATGATACGTTGCTAATGTATCTATAGTTTTTGATGTTCCATGCTTGTTTTCTATCTACTTTCTTATGTTTTGTCCACACTTTGGAGTATTTTTATACACTTTCTTGGACTAACCTATTAACAAGATGCCACAGTGCCAGCTGCCTGTTTTCTGCTATTTTTGGTTCCAGGAAAGTCAGAAAATGAATATTCTCAGAATTGGACGAGACAAAAGCCAAAGTCAATATTTCACCGAGGGGGCACGGAGCCAGAAGACGAGACGGAGAGGGGCCAGAGGCCAGCCACATCACCTGGCCGCGCGTCCAGGCCTGGCCCGCGCCAGGGGGTGGTGTGGCCGCCTAGGGAACCCCCTCGGCCTTCCCTTTCGCCTATAAGATGCCTCCGATACATAAACCCTAAGTACCCGATCAAAATTCCACGAAAGAGTCTGTAGCCGCCGTCATCTCCATCCCTAGATCGGGAGGTATCTGAAGCTCTTCCCGGCACCCTGTCGGAGGGGAGATTTCACCCTAGAGGCCTTCTTCATCACCATGCAAGCCTCCGGTGTGATGCGTGAGTAGTTCATCCCTGGACTACAGGTCAATGTAGTAGCTAGATGGTTGGTTCTTCTCCTTTGTGCTACCATGTTTAGATCTTGTGACCTCCATTCATGATCAAGATCATCTATTTGTAATCATACATGTTGTGTTTGCAGGGATCTGATGGATATTTAAGATGCTATTTTAGATTGATTATTGATTCTATCATGTCTTTGTCATTTGTGATCTTGCATGCTCTCCGTTGCTAGTAGATATCTTGGCCGAGTATATGCTAGCAACTCCAAGAGGGAGTATTTATGCTCGATAGTGGGTTCATGCCTATAGTAATTTGGGGAAGTGACAGAAATCTCTAAGGTACTAGATGTGCTGTTGCTACTAGGGAGAAAACAGTAATCCTTTGTTCATAGAACAATCGTATTGTTTACTTTACACGCAATGTTTAATGCAATCATCTGTTGCTTGCAACTTAATACTGGAGGGGGTTCGGATGATAACCTGAAGGTGGATTATTAGTCATAGATGCAGTTGGATTACGGTCTATGTATAATGTTGTAATGCCCAATCAAATCTCATAGGAGTCAAGAAGATTAGTATATGCATGTATGCTTTCTTGATGTTTGTCAATTGCCCCGCTGTAATTTGTTCACCCAACATGTCATCTATCTTAAGGAGAATCACCACTAGTGAACTATGGACCACGTTCCTTTATTTTACCATCAATCTACAATTGTTTACTATTTTCTGTTTACTTTGTGCAAGGAATTACTATCTTCCACACAATACGTTTAATCCTTTGTTTTCAGCAAAACCGGTGAGATTGACAACCTCACTGTAAGTTGGGGGAAAAGTTCTGTGGTTGTGTTGTGCAGGATTCCAAGTTGGAAACAACACCTTGGAACTATTTCCTTGATCCTACTGGTTCGATAACCTTGGTTTCATAACTGGGGAAAACTTGTTGCTATGCTCATCATACCTTCCTCTTGGGGTTCCCCAACGAGCTCGATATATTTTGGGCCATCAGGTAACCTCGGCAATGCCCATGGATATGGACTTAGGGTTTCGAGGAAAAGAGAATGCTAGGGATTTTGTCGGATGTCAGACAAACAAGGGAGTCGAAGTCGTCTGATTATCGATGTACAATGCTATTACAGATTCCTCATGGGGTTTTCGGTACCTCTCCACTGGCTCCTCCCAGCCTATATATAATAGGATGGGTCCCGGGGACATATACGGATAGGTTACATATTCATGATTACAACACCAACACAATGTCGGTTTCTACTTATCTAGCAAAACTAAGACTTCCGTCGGATGCTTCTTGGACCTTTCTTCTTTGGTCTTCATGGGCCGTGAACCTTTATGTCAACAAATATAAACAACTATAAACACTAGGGTAACAAAATATAAACACTCAAGTAATAATACCCATGTTAGATGTAATACTAGTGGAACAGAGTTTCATTGGTGTTATGTCAACAACTATAGTGTACTATATCATGCAGTGGTATGCTAGGTCACCGTTCTAGGCCTAATGGCCAACGATCAACTCCAAACTTGAGACCATCAATGCTCCTCCAGGAAAGAACACCGATTTGGGGTAGGCCAAAGGACTTTTCTTCTTGTCGCCGCTGATGCCCCTACACCAGAGGCGAAGAACTCGAAGACCTATAGGGACTGATCATCCAATCTAATCTTCCCACACCCTCCAGTCACTGCAGCGGCCTGTAGAGGGTAGAGGAACTAGCCATGCACACGGTCTCCGTGGTGCTGCAGAGGCTAGAACCGATGATGCAACCAGTAGTGCACCAAGTCGGAGTCCTTTAGGCCCCTATTCTTCACTAGGAACTCAATCTGTCTTTTGGCTAGGATTAAGTCCCCTGTTAGTTCTGGTGCCTCTGCGTCCCATCATTCTGTGTGGGCTGTAGCACCATTGACAAAAACTACCTGACTTTTTATCTATCTGGGATCTAGTATATCCTTATGGTAACAGAACATTGACGACCATTTCTTTATAGACTCACTAGCTAAAATCCTAGGGTAGACTTAGTCTCTCCTCGGGACTAAGCTAAGCGTGCCTGTAATCTAAGGAACATCAGCACTAATAGAATTCTTGTGGGTACTATAATAGTATCGGAAAAGAGTGAGACTCGACTTGATTCCGAGAAAACCCTTGATGGCTATGAAAAAAGCACATTTCTCCATGTTTAAATCGTATTTTAAGTCAAATAATTGACCAAGATCTCTTTAGTCTTGCTACTAATGACTAACTATTGCAAAGATGTGCAATCCTTTGTTTTGAATCATGTTGTGCAGGAATCACACTTTTAAGGCAAAATCAGGAGCATTTATTGAAGATTATGATGTTGCCTCAGCCAAGTCAAATGGGGTCGAAAATAAGCCTTATGGAGGCTTAACAACCTGTAGTATGGGAAAGGCCCGCCCATACAAACCACCCGTACCATGTGGCGTTGGCTTTGTCAGGTCAAAACCTACAACTTTCATGAAGGCGCCTATATATTTCATGACTCAAGGCGCTGCGCAGAGAGCCACCATTCTCGGATTGCATCACAACACCACCGAAGGAGATCCACCACCATAGTTCCTCCTCTCCATCCTCCATCCACACCATAGCCATAGCCATCATGTTTTACTTGAGATCTCCTTATGAATTGGCGACCATTGTAAGAATATTTGATTTCAATCTAAGTATTTTGCATAATGTTTTATATCCTTCATCTTATTGTTATGAGTGAGTAGTCCTCACGGGCTGCGGGTTGGGGTGAAACCTCGTAGTGATTATGTGCATCTAATTCATGGTAATATTGTGTGGTTATTGAATAGAGATATGTATCTTTGTATCTGTGTCTCTTGTCTCGATCCATGGACTTGTAGGTACCCGAGATCCCACAGATTGATAAAGGATCGAGGTGAGATCAGTGGTGAAAGACGATTTCATGCAAAACCCAGTGACAACAAGGGAAGTATAGCTTCGTTTAGGGATCCACTTGGGAGTAAAAACAACATCACTTCTAAATGCTTTGATCTATATTTTTACTTAATAATTATTATAGCACAGTGTTGGGCCTCGCAAAGATAAACAAAACTTTTTCCCTACGCTGTGCACCCAAGATCCAGCTCAGGTTATAGGCCATGAGATTACCGCTAGACACGTAGATGCAGAAGTTGATGTAGCGCGTCGAAACAGTGCCGAACAATCCCACGGACAATCCTCCGGATCCTACGGACAGTCCTCCGTTAGATCCCACGGACATTCCTCTGCTAGATCCCCGCGAACACCTTCGCCTCCAGCACCACACGTGCAACGCCTCTACCGGTATCCACACGTACAGGAAGGAGCTTCAGACAGAGGATTGCTAGATCCTGTCTAGCCTGAAATGGAATTGAATAAAGTGACGACTAGGTCATGGACTATCCCTTGTCACTCCACTTATATACACTCCAAGCTGGGCTCAGCATTTGAGGCCCATCTAGGTAATATCCCAATCTCCACACGGATCTCATCCACATGGGCTCCTCACCCTTAAGTGTCTGACCCTGTAGGTTCACGTACACCTAGACACGACATAAGCTACGCCTCCAAGTATCCCGTCATGGCCTTGAGTCCAACTCAGTCCCATGAACACTCGGTCTCAAGTCGATAGATGGTAGCGGCCTCTAGCAAGACGTGCCAACTCCCAAGTATCATAAAGTCAGAAGACTGTCATTGTATTGGGAACGGCAGTACCTGAAGAGGTTAGATAGAGGTGTGGGGACTAGCAGGGAAGCTATCAACGGCGCCCGCAGGCGGGATTGGATACAAGCAAGCGTAGATGGACGCAGGAAGTACCCAGGTTCGGATCCCTCGTGATGAGGTAAAGCTCCTACTCCGGCCGGATCTGACTATGTGGGATATACGAACTACAAGTGCTCCTCGAGCTATATTCTCTAGCTACTGCCTTAAATGCAATGAGACCAACCCTTACTACTGAGGCCATGCCTCTCCTTATATAGATAGAGAGGCAACGGTCTCACTGGCCAATCCGACTGGCGGGCCCCACATGCGGGTCCCAGCCGGCTGGTCATCTATAGTATCCGGTACGGTATGTCACATCGGAGTATGAGCGGTATGGCTGTCGTAGGCATAGTGGACGCCGTGCGAGCCTGTCGTCAGCATCGGGCCACTATTCCTGCATCATCCCCGCAAAGTCTTCGGTATGGCCGAGTGGTTGCCGGTCTTGTCATCGTACAAGGCATACCGTGCACTGATACGCACGCCGTCCTGTCTCACTGATTGGTTCCGGCTACATCGCCATAGCCGGCTGCTTCTTGCTGATCCGGATACCATGCGATAGCCGGCCTGTCTTGCCTTGTCCGGTTGCATCTGGTCAGCCGGACACGATCCGACTGCCCAGTTTCTTGTCCGGTTGGGGTACCTGGGGATCGTCCCCCTGAGCGCGTGTGGATTCCGCCCTTAGGCGAAATGTGCGCGCACTCCCTCCTAATTTTGAATTTGTGTCCGGCTGTGCTTGGCGGTTGCGCTAACTGTGACGTCAGTGCTGATACCGGCCATGCACGCACGCGCCATCATTGCACTGCGGCGGGCAGCATAACGTCCCGTCGCACGTCGCCTCGGGAAACTGCTGTCCGGCGCTTCGGTTCCCGCTCCCGGATCTTCTACGCATCCCGCCTCGATGCACGGGATCTGGGCGGCGGTTGGGGTGAGGGTCGCCGGATGCGCGCCACGTGGAGCTATTGACGGTTGCGCTTCCGGCCTTAAAAAGGGACGCCACGGGGGAGCAGTTCCTCTCCTCCGCTCCCCCGCTCCAGTTTTCCTCTTCCCAGCGTGCTCCTGCCCTTTGCGCCCTTGCTTGGCTGCTGTTGTAGCCTGCTGCGCCACCCGCTTTTCGTCATGGGCTGTACGGACCACCGTCACTCCTCCGCCGCCGCGCCTCCTTGTCAGCCGGCAATGGCAGCCGACCGCAGAGGTTGCAGTGGCTCCTCCGTCGCGGAGGACCATATCCAGAAGTATCGTGCGACCCGTGTCCTTCTGCCAGAGGAGGAAGTGGCGGTGCGGTTGGCGCCAGAGGGAGAGGTGTCGCTGTACCCGGCGGAGGGGGAGCGCGTCATCTTCCTCTCCCATCTGGCGCGCGGGTTCGCCTTGCCGGTGCACCCCTTCTTCCTCACCTTCCTGGTGTTCTTCGACCTCCGCCTCCACCATCTCGGCGCCAACGCAATCGGGACATTGGCTCACTTCATGGCCTTCTGCGAGAGCTACCTCGGGATCCAGCCGGATCTCGGGCTCTTCTGCCGGCT
The DNA here is from genome assembly GCA_916181665.1 of Avena sativa. Lineage (NCBI taxonomy): Eukaryota > Viridiplantae > Streptophyta > Magnoliopsida > Poales > Poaceae > Avena > Avena sativa. Next base: position 185,655,566 of record OV702287.1, on the reverse strand, counting down.
CTTCTGAGTCCGGCCGTAGGTGTAGTACACGAAGGGGCCGCTAGTCGTCTGCGGCGGCGCCTCCATCTACTCCCACGCCCAATCCGGCTACCCCAAGTTCTTGCTCCATGACACGGTACGACTGTGGCAGCAGTCGTATTTCTACGTCAAGAACGTCACCAACATCGACCGGATCAATCTTCCGGCTTTCCAGGATGTCGAGTCCAGCCGGCAGAACTGGGAGTTGAAGATCCACGGCGACAAGGCGGAGTCGGACGCGATGCTGCAGTGCATGCGCTCCCTCGTCACCTGCCGGCTAACCGGCCTAGACATCACCCTCAGTTGGATGTCCCGGCAGATGATGTCGTTGTAGCAGCCAGCGCACAAAATGTGCTATTACTCCGGCCGACTGAACCCAACCCGGCTATCGCGCCGCGATCCATGCTACCACAACCTAAAGGAGTGGGTGTGGACGATCACCAAGGAGCGGTTGCCGGAGGGCTGGTAGTTCAGTCTGGTGCCCTACAGCCGGGTGAACCGCGCGCCCCGGGTAAGTTCTTCTAGCCAGAGGCTTCTTTTGTACTTCTTGCGTTTCTTTATTTTTTTGTCCGGCTAACTTATTGTATTCGGCAGATCTTCGCTTGCATCCTTCACGAGGAGGGTGAGGCTCCCCTTGAGGAGTTCACGCCTGACTTGCCCGAGCCACGTGCTCGGTGGTCCGGCGAGGAGTCAGACGGGGATGGTGATGCCTTCCCTAGCCGGAATGACGAGCCGGCTGCCGACCCCCACGCGGAGGTTCACGAGGAGGAGGAGGCCGCACCGACCACCGATCCGGCACCGTGCTCTGCGACAGATGGCGAAGCTGGCGGGAGCGGCTCCAGCCGTTCTAGCTCCCGTCGGCCTGCCCCGGAGGAGCTGGCCCCCAAGAGGAGCCGGACCAGCGCCCTGCCGCCGAGCCGCCTTGGCCGGAAGAAGGGGCCGCCTCCAGTTGTGTCGGGGTATGTCCCTCCTCCCTTTGCCTTTATCATTTTCCGCCTTCTTCTTTTCCTGCCTGTCCTTGACTTATTTGTTTTTCTTCCCTTCCTCTCCTCTTCTGTCTTCTTAGCATGCTGGTTTCCTTTGGAGCCACGAGCCCAGCTCGAGCGCCGACCGGGTCGCCGCCCCGCGCTCCGCCCGCGCCTTCCCGCGCCCCTCCTTCTCCCGTGGTGCCGCCTCCGCCACCACCTCGATCTGAACCGGCTGCCTCAGCCGGAGCGGAGGGTCCACAGCCGGATGTGGTGGTTCAGCCGGAGGCGGAGGATCCTGAGCCAGGTGGCTCTTCCGCGGGCGCGCGGGGGGCCGCTACCGGCAAGGAGCTCATGGTTGTCGGCGACGACAACTCCGACGAAGAGACAGGGGAGGAGTGGAGGACGGCGGTGGTTGCCGCAAAGGAGTCCCTAGCTGTCAACGCCATGGATGACGACGCTTCCTCCGCCGCCTCGCTGACGGACCTCGCCGCCACCCTCGAACTGGCGGTGAAGGAGATCCGGCTGCTGGAGGCTGCAGCCGACGGGAACCGGTCCCTGGAGCAGAAGCTCGCTGCCGCCAACGGGACTTCCCAGAGTAAGTTTGCTTCATCCGTCTTTTTTTTGCTGATAGCCGGTTTTGTCACAGCCATCCTCGTGTGCGCTCAGCGCGAGATCGATCGCTTGAAGAAAGCGAACGACTGGCTGAGCAAGTCCAACTCTATTCTGTGGCTGCAGAACAAGGATTGGCACGTGAAGGTAGACGGCCTGGAGGCCACCATTAAGGAGCGCGACACATCGCTCGCCAGCCGGACCGAAGCCTTCAATCTTCTCGAGGCCCAGAACAAGGACCAAGAGAAAGAGATCAAACGGCTGGCGACGAAGGAGAAGGTTCTGGTGGAGGAGCTAATGCAGGTTGGCCACATGGCTAAGGGTGAGTTCCTTTTCTCCGCCTTCTTTTCTTTCCGGATCCGATAGCCGGATCTGACTCTCTTTTTTGACAGCATTTTATCCCGGCATAGACCTGCTGGCCTACAACCGGCTGCAGGAGAACTGGCCGGGAGTGTAGCCGACGGCCCAGGAGCTCGTCGTCCTTCTTGGCGAAGAAGCTGCCAAGCTTCGTCAAGCGGCACGGGACGTCTTCTCCTTCCTGTGGCTGGATGCTCTGGTTCCGGAGACGAGGCACAGCTAGCTGCGAGGGTGGGGGAGGTGCCGGTTGCGGTGGACCGACTGCGGGACTTGGCGGCGCGAGCCGGAGCAAAGATGGCTCTGGCCCTCATGCTCTGTTGGTACAAGGACGCCCATGTCGAGAAGATCGACGGAGGCTTCCATGCCGGCGCTGACCTTGCCGCCATCCGCCAAGCCCATCCGGAGCTCCGCGGATCCGCCATCAAGATCGCCGACTACGTGGACCCCGACGAGGTACCGACTCGGAGTCCGTCGGCACTCCTGATGTGGAAGGCCCGAGGCAGCCACCCGCGGGCGCTGGAACTGGATCCAGCGCCGCGCCTCCTCCTCTGCCTGAAGCTTCTGCCGGCCAAGACGCTCCTCACGGCAAGGGTACTGCCGCTTAGTCGTTGCCCCGGGATGCCGGGTGTATTTGTGTTGCTTTAGTTCTGTTTTAAACTTGTCTATCTGTACCGGCTGTCTCTAACACCGGGTAAACTTATGGGAGCTTCGTCTCCCTTTTTTCTTTGCTCGCCAATATTGAACTTGCTTGAGTTTCCTTCAACTTGTGTGCTTTGAATTTTCTTTCAACATTTCGCCGGTTGACTTTATACGGCTTACTTCATCCGGCTACACACCTTTAGCCGGGGGAACTGCACCTCCATTGGGGGCGCGCTAGCGCACCCACTGGGTGTAGCCCCCGAGATTCGTAGTAGCTGGCGTAGCCAGGTGCTTCGAATTTTCCCTCTTTTTCCCACGTCTTCCAACTTTATCCGAGTAGACTCGTCTTAGTCGGCTGCTTTCGCTGGCTGAACACCTTCAGCCGGGGGAACTAATATTCCAGTGGGGGCACGCGAGCGCACCCACTGGGTGTAGCCCCCGAGATTCGGAGAAGCTGGCGTAGCCAGGTGCTTCGAATCTTTCTTGCCTTCTCTTGCTCCTGCCCTTGCCCTCACCTAGGCTCGGAACGGCCGGCTAAACGCCCTTAGCCGGTCAGGAACTACAAGATTCCAGTGGGGGCGTGCGAGCGCACCCAGTGGGTGTAGCCCTCGAGATTCGGAGCGCTTGATGAAGGCAAGGACTTCGAATCTTCTTCTCCTTTCCTGAATTCCGACTCGAGGTAGTCAGACAAGAATATACATATACATACACATACATCCTCACAGGTTAATAGGTTAGTCTGCCAAATTGTAGCTGAAGGACGAATTTGTTTTTTCGAAAACTAGCTTGCTCCTCTCTGGACACTTGGTCGCTTTCCCGTGTGCTCTACTGTTTTCGCTGCGTCCTTGCCAGGCAGCCGGGTTGCGCTCTGTAGACGGAATCGAAGGGAGCTGACAGTACATCACGCATGGTACTAACGGCTTAGTAACCGGATTGGCTTAAGCTAGTTGCAAGGCCGGGACGCCCGGTCTGTCGCGTCTCCTCCCTGTTTTTCGTGTGGGATGCCTCGGGCTTTTGCTCTTGCTAGCCGGACAGCCGGGTTGCGGTCTGTAGCTGAGACGGAGAGTGGGCCTCTAACATCATCGCACACTACTCAGTCAGTTTGTTGACTTAGCAGGCCGGGCCAGCCGGCGAGCCCCCGGGTAGGGGTTGCCGAAGCCGGAAAATCAGAACCGGAAAACAGATGCGAAAACACATTTCTAGCAAGGAGCCCCCGAGCATCTCGTAGGGGTCCGCATTTTCATTCATAGGGTTTGTGGGATACATACACTTTCTGGCGACTAGGTGTAAAATGGGCGCAGCAAGGCGACGTTCCAAGGACGCTTGGTCTCCTCGTATGATTTGTCCATCTTGTTCTTGCACGGCTGCTGCGCGTCAATGAGGTAGTAGGAGTCGTTGGGCAGCGCCCGGCTGATGATGAAGGGGCCCTCCCAAGGTGGCGATAACTTGTGCATGCCCTTCGTGTCTTGCACCAGCCGGAGAACTAGGTCGCCCTCGCGGAACGCGACTGGGCGGATCCGGCTTGAATGGTAGCGGCGTATTCGCTGCTGGTACAGGGCTGACCTGGACAGAGCCAGCTCGCGGGCCTCCTCCATGAGGTCCACTCCGTCCTCACACGCCTCCTGGTTGGCTTTTTCGTCGTATAGGAGCTTGCGCGGTGAGTCGAACTCGATGTCCGCGGAGAGGACGGCTTCCAATCCGTAGACCAGGAAGAACAGTGTGTAGCCGGTTAATCTATTTGGTGTGGTGCGGAGGCTCCACAACATAGCCGGAAGCTCCTTGATCTAGCATCGGGGTGACCGCTCCAATGGCTCAATGAGACGCGGCTTGATACCGGCTAGCACCAAGCCGTTTGCTCTTTCGACTTGCCCGTTAGACTGCGGGTGCGCGACGGAGGCAAGTTCCAGCCAAATGCCTTTGTGCTGCAGAACCGGGTGAAGGCCCCCTTGGCGAAGTTCGTGCCGTTGTCGGTGATGATGCTGTTTGGGTAGCCAAACCGGTTGATGATGTCGGTGAAGAAGGTGACGATTGTCGCCCCGTCTAGCTTCCGGATAGGCTTGGCCTCGATCCACTTCGTGAATTTATCCACCGCCACCAGCAGATGGGTCATACCCACGCGTGCTCGCTTGAAGGGACCGACCATGTCGAGGCCCCAAACCGCGAAGGGCCAGGTGATCGGTATGGTCTTGAGTACCGAAGTTGGCATGTGCCTGAGATGCCCGAAGCGCTAGCACCCATTGCACGAGCGGACCAGCTGCTCAGCGTCCTCGAGGGCGGTGGGCCAATAGAAACCATGGCGAAACGCCTTGGAGACTATCGCCCTTGACGAAGCGTGGTGCCCGCACTCGCCCTGGTGGATGTCCTTGAGTAGCCGGTAGCCCGTGTCTACGTCGACACACCTTTGAAAAATGCCGGATACGCTACGCTTGTATAGTTCGCCGTTGATGATGGTGTACGTGTGCGCGCGGCGCCGGATTTGCCTGGCCTCCACCTCGTCATCCGGAAGTTCTCCGTTGGCGATGTAGCTCATGAAGGGCTGTGCCCAGGATGGCACTTCCCGAATGACGAGGATGCTCCCGCTCTCCGGTTGACGGATGTCGGGGGGTCGTCCGGATGGCATACCCGGGATGGCAGCCCCCGAGCTGCTTGATGAACCGGCAGCCCCCGGGTCTTGCGAGCCAGAGGGCACTGCCTTGCCGGAGTTGGTGCGGGTCTTCTTCTTTGGCGGCTCTGCCGGCTCCGTTTCTGCTGCTCCGTCAGCCAGAGCGCTTCCTGCCCAGACGATGGAGTCTGACTCTGGCGATGGGTTGATGGAGGGCTTGCGTAGGTGCTCCAGGGAAACCCCTGGTGGGATTGCCTGCTTGGTGGATCCGATTCGGGCGAGCGAATCGGCTGCCTCGTTGTTGACGCGGGGGACGTGATGGAATTCGCATCCGTCGAAGGAGGTGCTGAGCTTCTGGATGTGGAACCGGTAGAGGGCCATGTTTGCATCTCTGGCGTCCCATTCTCCGGATACTTGCTATACCACCAGATCCGAATCACCAAAGCAAAGGATCCGGTTGATACCGATCTCCTTGGCTAGCCGGAGTCCGTGCGCCAGTGCCTCGTATTCGGCTACGTTGTTGGAGGCCTTGAAGTGGATCTGCAGCACGTACTCCAGCCGGTCTCCCTTGGGCGAGGTGAGCACGATGCCGGATCCCAAGCCCCCGAGCATCTTCGACCCGTCGAAGTGCATCTTCCAGTGGTCCGAATCCGGAACCGCTGAGAGTTACTGGGTCTCAGCCTAGTCGACGAGGAAGTTCGCCAATGCCTGCGACTTGATCGTGAGCCAGGGCTCGTACTGGATGGAGTAGGCGGCGAGCTCGATGGCCCATTTGGCGACTTGGCCGGTGGCATCCTTGTTGCCGATGATTTCCGAAAGGGTGCGGTGCACACGACCTTAATCGGATGCTCCTGGAAGTTGTGCTTGAGCTTCTTGCATTCCAGGTACACGCCGTAGCACATCTTCTGGTAGTGGGGGTAGTTCTGATTGGAGAGGGAGAGAACCTCGCTGAGGTAGTAGACGGGCCTCTGAACCGGCTGAGCCTTGCCTTCCTCGGGGCGCTCCACCACCAGGATGACGCTGACGACCCGGCTGATGGCTGCTATATAGAGCAACATCGGCTCCTTGCTAGCCGGCGTGGCTAGAACCGGTGTTGTGGATAACATGCGCTTGAGGTCATGAAACGCGGTGTCGGCTTGCGAAGTCCAGGATAACTTGTCCGTCTTCTTCATCAGCTGGTACAACGGGAGTGCCTTTTCCCCCAGCCGGCTGACGGAACGACTGAGGGAGGCCAGGCATCCGGTGAACTTTTGGACTCCAAGCAGGCTCTTGGGTGGCTGCATCCTTTCGATGGCCGCGATCTTCTCCAGATTTGCCTCGATGCCTTGTTGTGATACGAGGAAGCCGAGGAGCTGACCGGATGGCACTCCGAAGACGCACTTCTCCGGGTTCAGCTTCATCTGGTACTGGCGGAGGTTGCCAAACGTCTCTCCCAGATCCTCGAGGAGGGTGCGCTTCTCCTTGGTCTTGATGACCACATCGTCCACATAAGCATGCACGTTTCGGCCTATCTGCGAGTGCAAGCACTTCTGCATGCAGCGCTGATAGGTAGCGCCTGCATACTTTAGACCGAAAGGCATGGTTACGTAGCAGAAAGCCCCATAGGGGGTGATAAATGATGTCTTAATCTGATCAGCCAGGTTTAACCGGATCTGTTTGTAACCGGAATAGCAATCTAGAAAAGACAACAAATCACAGCCGGCCGTGGAATCGATAACTTGATCGATACGGGGCAAGGCGAAGGGGTCTTTTGGGCACGCCTTGTTCAGGCTGGTGTAGTCGATACACATGCGCTAGGTCTTGTTCTTCTTCAACACCAGGACTGGGTTCGCCAGCCAATCCGGGTGGTATACTTCCATGATGAACCAGGCTGCAAGGAGCCAGGTGATCTCGTCACCGATTATCTTCCTCTTCTCCTCTGCGAATTGGCGCAGAGGTTCCTTGACCGGTTTGGCATCCGGCCGCACATGAAGTGAGTGCTCGGCGAACTCCCTCGGCACACCCGGCATGTCCTTGGGGGACCATGCAAAGATGTCCCGATTCTCACGGAGGAAGTAGACGAGCGCGCCTTCCTATTTGCTGTCCAAGCCGGCACCAATGGTGACGAACTTAGTCGGGTCGGAGGGGTCGAGCAGGATCCTCTTTGTCTCCTTTGCCGGCTGGAAAGCTCCTTCTCTAGCCGGTTTGCTGCTGGTCGGCATGTCCTGCTGGGCCATGGCCACATTGCGCATGATCACGCGCTTCTCCTCGGCTATGATGAGGGCCTCTGCCAGTTTGGAACCGGCTGAGGCGCACTCCATCGACTGCCTAAAGCAGCCGGCAACGGTGATCACGCTGTGTGGTCCCGGCATCTTCGTCTTGAGGTACACGTAGTGGGGGACGGCCATGAACTTGGCGAGGGCGGGGCGCTCGAGGAGAGCATGGTAGGAGCTCGTCAGGTTTACCACCTTGAACCAAATTGGCTCGCGGCGGAAATTCTCCTTGGTCCCGAAGATGACGTCCAGCTGGATTTTCCCCAGCGGGGCATAGGCTGGCCCCGATAGTACACCGTGGAACGTTGTGGTAGTCGGGCGCAGGTCGCATTCGCGAATGCCTAGCTTCTTCAGCGAGGACTGGTAGAGGAGGTTGAGGCTGCTGCCTCCGTCGATGAGGACGCGCGAGAATCGGCAGGTGCGCGCGTTGGAGACGATGAGGGGGTCGAGCACCATGGCGTAGCCCCCGGGAGTCGGCAGCTGCTCCGGCTGGTCTGCGCGGCTCCAGGTGATGGGGGTTTCCGACCAGTTCAGGTACTAGGGGACCGGAGAGACGATGGCATTGACCTCCTTGGAGCGTCGCCTGCGGCTGTGCTTGTCGCCCAGCTCCGTCTCGAAGATGTGGTAGGAGGCGTGCGGCTGGGGGTTGCTGTTGTTGTTGTTGCCGCCGTTGCTGCCGTTACCATCATTGCCGGCTCCCCTAGCTGGTGGTGGTGGTCCACTAGGAGGGGGCGGGGGGAGACGAGGCTGGTTACCCTGATATTTTAGCTGGCGAGTCCAGCTGCAATTCCGAGTGGTGTGCGTAGCCGGTTTGAAGGGACCGTTGTGCCACTTGCACGGACCGTCAAACATCTGGTCGAAGGTGAGTCGTGGCTTCTGCCTCCTTGCATCGTTGGCTGGTGTGTTGGGCACACCCTCCACAACATTGACCTGCCACACGTGGTAGCGGGGCTTCTGTTGCCTGGCTTGGCGGTCTCCATGGAACCGATTGTCGTTGCCGTGGCGCCTGGAGGATCCGGCTTCACCAGCCGGATTGCTCGAACGGTCGCGAGCCGGCTCCGTAGGAGTCGGACGCCCGTCAGCATTTACTCGGAGGGGCTTCTTCATGGCGGCATCCGCCGTGGCGTACTGGTCCACAACCATCATGAGCTCCGCCATGGTTTTCGGCTCGTCACACAGTAGCCGGTGGCGAAGCATGGTGCCTTCTCGGCACCCCTCGATGAAGAAACTGATGGCCTGGCTCTCCAGGATGCCCTCGCAGGTGTTGCGTAGCTCCGTCCACTTGGCGAGGTACTCGCGGTCGGTCTCGCGGTCACCCTGGATGCACAAGGCCAGGTCGCGTGGGCGCCCCGGACGCTTGTACGTGCCGTTGAACTTGCGGACGAACACCTTCTAGAAGTCTGGCCAGGCGTTGATGCTATTGGGCGCAAGGCTGTTGAGCCACGTTCTTGCCGACCCGGTTAGCATAAGGGGGACATAGCGCACGGCCGTGTGCTTGTTCCCATGGGCGATGCCGACTGCCGTAGCATAGTCGGTCAGCCAATCTTCCGGCTTCATGCTGCTGTCGTACTTGGGGGTGTCCCTGGGCAGGGAGAACTTATCTAGAAACGGCTCGTTCCGGATGCGGGGTCCAAAACAAACCGGACCAGTAGAATCTTCTTCCTCCGTTACGCGCGCTTGAGCGAGGAGCTCGATGCGGTCACGGGCATCCGGACAATCCGGGTTGGGCGCTCCCACCCGACCCGAGAGACAGGAACCGGCAGTTCTGGGTGCTCCGGTTGGTGGAGGGGGAGGCGGCGGGTTGCTATTCACCGTCTGCTCCTAGCGCGGCTGGCCCTTGCCAGAGCTACGACGCCTGCTCCGGGCCTTAGCCGGCTAAGGGGAGGACGCCTGCTCGGTGTCACGCGACACGCCCCTGCTGTTGGCAGGCAGTTTGCTCCCCCTGGAGTAGCTGGGGTCCTCCTGCATCTGCTAGTTGGCATCAGCCTGCTCGTCCGCGATGCGGAGGAGCTCCTGCACGCGAGCGTGCTGGCGGGCTCGCTCCTCGTCCTCCAGACTGGGCAGTTCTTCTGCTGCGGCTCGCGCCGCGCGCAGGTTCTTGATGGGCGTGTTGTAGGTGGGCCGGATGAGGGCGGGCGCGGGATCTGGCTCCCTATCCTTTTCCATCCTACCGCCTAGCTCGCCGCCCCGGCGCCACACCTAGCCGCGCCGGCTCGGCTCCGCCGTAGCCGGAGTGAAGCCGTGCGCGCGGTCGTACTCGCGCTGGGTGATCTCGAGTTGCTTGCGGGTTGCCGCCAGCTCCATGGCCTCCTGGAGGAGGATCTGTCTCTCCATGACGAAGTTGGCCTCCGCCTCCTCCGGGTTATCCCCGAGGTTAACCAGCGTCAGGAGCCAATCAATGGCATCCTCCACCGGGTTTTGAGGCTACGGAGGGGCAGAAGTTCCAACCTCGTCCGCGCCTTGCTCCCGCGGCTGGCGGGGGTGAGAGCTGGAGCCGGCCATCATGACCTCCACGCCGCAGGATGCGATGGAGGCGCTACCGCCCGGATGCGGCAGCTTCGCGATAGAGACGATTTCCCTAGGGAAACGCTCCGGAATGGTGGCGACATAGACAGGGAGGTCGCCGAATAGCAGGATGATGCCGTTCGCCGGGATGGAGGTTCCGGCGAAGCAGGAAGCGTTGTCGATGACACAGTCGAATTTGCCGAGCATGAGCACCAGGCCAGAGGCCACGCGCTCATCGACTGAAGTGCGGGGTCCCGTGCAGAACGTGACTCCAGTCGAAGCCAACTTGCCCCACGGTAGGCGCCAACTGTCGTTGTATTGGGAACGGTAGTACCTGAAGAGGTTAGATAGAGGTGTGGGGACTAGCAGGGAAGCTATCGACGGTGTCCACATGCGGGATTCAATGCAAGCAAGCATAGCTGGACACAGGAAGTACCCAGGTTCGGAGCCCTCGTGATGAGGTAAAGCTCCTACTCCTGCCGGATCTGACTATGTGGGATATACGAACTACAAGTGCTCCTCGAGCTGTATTCTCTAGCTACTGCCTTAAATGCAATGAGACCAACCCTTACTACTAAGGCCTTGCCTCTCCTTATATAGGCAGAGAGGCAACTGTCTCACTAGCCAATCCGACTGGCGGGCCCCACATGCAGGTCCCAGCTGTCTGGTCATCTACAGTATCCGGTACGGTATGTCACATCAGAGTATGAGCAGTATGGTTGTTGTAGGCACAGTGGACGCTGTGCGGGCCTGTTGTCAGCATCGGGCCACTGTTCCTGCGTCATCCCCACAAAGTCTTCGGTATGGCCGGGTGGTTGCCGGTCTTGTCATCGTATAGGGCATACTGTGCACTGATACGCACGCCGTCCTGTCTCACTGATTGGTTCCGGCTACGTCGCCGTAGCCGGCTGCTTCTTGCTGATCCGGCTACCATGCGATAGCCGGCCTGTCTTGCCTTGTCCGGCTGCATCTGGTCAGTCGAACGCGATCCGACTGCCCAGTTTCTTGTCCGGTTGGGGTACCTGGGGATCATCCCCCTGACAAAGACGGACCTTCAATGTGACTTTCGTCCAAGTCCCTTTGCCACACTACATACCTGTTAAGCTATAGGCGAGTAGTTGCCATCCCTTTAATAGCTTAACTCTCTTCTTGTACCATGATATGTGATTCACTAGACTAACACTTAGTCTGACTCCTCAGTTAACACTTAACTGAGTAGCACATGGCCATGCTTCCGAATCATATAACACAAGAGCGTCTAGAGAATATCTCTCCATTATGGAGGGGCAAATCCCATCTTGGCAATCCACGTCACGCAGCTTGCTTCATAACCAACCCGAACTCTACCTTTATAACTACCCATTTACGGAACAACGTTTGATAGAACCTAAGTTGGCGATCTACAACTCGGATCATGCAATCACCTCAGGTCAAAGGATTCCATTGCTTGAGACTACAAATGACAACATGCTCATTGCATCTCAACTGTGGGTCGGTCCGACTCGCTAAACTCTTTAGCTGAATCAGTGTAAGTCGGAATAGCATCACCATGCCCATGACAAGTAGAACCGTGTCATCAGCCGACTTGCACATTGGTCTAAGTTGTGTGTCCAACACAACCTCAATGACCAAGGACAATCTAGTATGAACAATCATGAATATATAGTTCCACAACTGAATCACATATTCAGTGATACATATCTGATGTTCATACAAGGACAACTTTACTTTATGAATACTTTGGGAAATATCATCAAACATGATTGCCTCAAGGGCATATTCCCAATAGTCTCCCACTTGAACCAGAGTCAATCATCCCGACATCACATGTCTAGGCATCTAATGCCCATGGCTCTTACATGCGCCTCATGCTTAGGCTGTTGAATTGGCTTTGTCAACGGATCTGCAATGTTTGCATCCGTGTGTAACTTGCATAACTTGATATCACCATGATCCATGGCGAATCAGGTGGTATCGCATGAGTATATGTTTGTTCTTCTGGTGTTGTCTAGGTTCCTTGGCTTGTGAAATAGCACCATTGTTGTCACAATACACGTCTAATGGATTGGACAAGCCCTGAACCACAACAAGATCAATTAGGAAATTCCTAATCCAAATAGCTTCCTTTGTCGCCTTTGAGGCAGCAATATACTCGCCCTCTGTTATAGATGCAGACATAGTCTCTTGCTTGGAACTCTTCCAGCTCATAGCCCCTCCGTTCATTATGAACACGTACCCAGATTGCAAACAAGAATTATCTGAGTCAGTAAGGTAACTTGCATCCGTGTAACCCCTTACACTAAGTTCAACCTCACCTTCATAAACTAGGAACACATCCTTAGTCCTTCTCAAGTACTTAAGAATGTTCTTAACCGCTGCCTAGTGGATTTCTCCATGGTCAGCCTGGTATCTTCTCACAACACTTAGAGCATAGGAAACATCTGGCCTAGTACAAATCATGGAATACATGATGGACCCGACTGCTGAAGCATACGGAATCACACTCATCCTACTTCACTCATCAGTTGTCGAAGGACACTGAGTCTTTCTAAGTTTTATGCCATGGGACATCGGTAAGAACCCCTTCCTAGATGAGTCCCTGTTGAACTTCTTCAACACTATGTCCAAATATGTACTCTAACTCAATCCAATGAGCCACCTAAATCTATCTCTATAGATCCCGATTCCTAGTATATAAGTTGCCTCACCCAAGTCCTTCGTTGAGAAACTCCTTTCCAATGACTCCTTGGTTTCTTGCAACATCTGGACATCATTCCTAATCAATAATATGTCATCCATATATAAGATCAGAAAGTTTACTTTGCTCCAACTAAACTTCTTGTATAAACAAGAAACATGATCACACTTGATGAAGCCAAACGATTTGACTACCTCATCAAAGCGAATGTTTCAACTCCAAGATGCTTGCTTCAACGCATAAATGGATTTCTGAAGTTTGCATACCTTGTCATCATTAGCTGGATCGACAAAATCCTCGGGCTATATCATATACACGTCCTCGGTTAATTTTCCATTAAGGAAAGCCGTTTTGACATCCATCTGCCATATCTCATAGTCAAAATAGGTTGTTATAGCTAACATGATCCAAATTGATTTAAGCATCACTACAGGTGATAAATTCTCATCGTAGTCCACTCCTTGAACCTGCCCGAACCCCTTCATGACAAGACGTGCTTTATAGATAAAAATCTTTCCATCCATATCAGTTTTCTTCTTAAAGACCCATTTGCACTTGACGGGTCTTGCACCGTCTAGCAGATCAACCAAGTTCCTAACTTCATTTTCATCCATGGACTTTAACTCGGATCTCATGGCTCCAAGCCATGACTCAGAATCAAAACCCACCATTGCTTCTGAATAAGTTACCGGCTCATCACTTTCCAACGGTAACACATCATGAACACTTCGCAGTCTGGCCGATCTCCGCGGTGTACGTTGATACGTTGCAAACGTATCTATAATTTTTGATGTTCCATGCTTGGTTTTATATACTTTGTTATGTTTTGTCCACACTTTGGAGTACTTTTTATACACTTTCTTGGACTAACCTATTAACAAGATGCCACCGTGCTAGCTGCCTGTTTTCTGTTGTTTTTGGTTCCAGGAAAGTCAGAAAATGAATATTCTCGGAATTGGACGGGACAAAAGCCAAAGTCAGTTTTTCACTGAGGGGGACACGGAGCCAAAATACGAGAGGGAGAGGGGCCAGGGGGCCGCCACACCACCTGGCCATGCGGCTACGCCTGACCCGCGCCAGGGGGTGGTCTGGCCTCCTAGGGCACGCCCTCGGCCTCCCCTTTCGCCTATAAGATGCCTCCGATACAGAAACCCTAAGTACCCGATCAAAATTCCAAGAAAGAGTCTGTAGCCGCTGTCATCTCCATCCCTAGATCAGGAGGGATCTGAAGCTCTTCCCGGCACCCTGCCGGAGGGGATAATTCACCCTAGAGGCCTTCTTAATCACCATGCAAGCCTCCGGTGTGATGCATGAGTAGTTCATACTTGGACTACGGGTCCATGTAGTAGCTAGATGGCTGGTCCTTCTCCTTTGTGCTATCATGTTTCGATCTTGTGAGCTACGTTCATGATCAAGATCATCTATTTGTAATTCTACATGTTGTGTTTTCGGGGATCCGATGGATATTGAGATGCTATTTTAGATTGATTATTGATTCTATCATGTCTTTGTTATTTGTGATCTTGCATGCTTTCCATTGTTAGTAGCTATCTTGGCCAAGTAGATGCTAGCAACTCCAAGAGTTAGTATTTATGCTCGATAGTGGGTTCATGCCTCTAGTAATCTGGGGAAGTGACAGAAATCTCTAAGGTACTAGATGTGCTATTGCTACTAGGGATAAAACATCAATCCTTTGTTCAAAGAACAATCATATTGTTTACTTTACACGCAATGCGTAATGCAATTATCTGTTGCTTGCAACTTAATACTGGAGGGGGTTTGGATGATAACCTAAAGGTGGATTATTAGTCATAGATGCAGTTGGATTACGGTCTATGTATAATGTTGTAATGCCCAATCGAATCTCAAAGGAGTCAAGATGATTAGTATATGCATGTATTGCTTTCTTGATGTTTGTCAATTGCCCCGTTGTAATTTGTTTACCCAACATGTCATGTATCTTAAGGAGAGCCACCACTAGTGAACTATGGACCCCAGTCCTTTCTTTTATCATCAATCTACAACTGTTTACTGCTTTCTGTTTACTTTCTACAAACTATTACTTTCTTCCACACAATACGTTTAATCCTTTGTTTTCAGCAAAACCAGTGAGATTAACAACCTCACTTTAAGTTGGGGGCAAAGATCTGTGGTTGTGTTTTGAAGGTTTCCACGTTGCTGCTGGCGCCGGTAGTGCTCCCTGCCAAAGTCCAGCTAGCAACACCTTGGAGGTGTTTCTTTGCTCCTATTGGATTGGTAACCTTGGTTTCATAACTGAGGGAAAACTTACTGCTGTGCTCATTATACCTTCCTCTTGGGGTTCCCCAACGAGCTCGTTAATAGACGAGTCAGCAAGTATATTTTCTGGCGCTGTTGCCGAGGAGTCAAGGACATCTTCACAAGGGGAGTCCCTCATAACCAATCTCTTTACTTTGTTATTTTTGTTTTGCTTAGTTTACTTTTGCTTTGTTTGCTTGTTTCTTTATCAAAAACACAAAAAAATTAGTTGTACTAGTTTGCTTTCTTTATTAAAAACACAAAAAATGACTACTCTTGAAAACACTAAGTTGTGTGACTTCACTAGCACCAACAACAATGATTTCATGTGCACACTTATTGCCCCACCTGTTCCTGAAGCTACTTTCTTTGAAATAAAACCTGCTTTACTCAATCTTGTTATGAGAGAACAATTTTCTTGTATTGGTAATGAAGATGCTGCTACTCATTTAAATAACTTTGTTGAACTTTGTGAGATGCAAAAGCATAGGGATATACATGGAGATATTATTAAGCTTAAATTGTTTCCTTTCTCTTTGAGAGGAAAAGCTAAAGAATGGTTGAATTCCTTAACTAGGAATAGTATTGATTCTTGGACTAAATGCAAAGATGCTTTCATTGGAAAATACTATCCTCCTGCTAAGATTATATCTATGAGAAGTGAAATAATGAAGTTTAAACAATTTGATAATGAACATGTTGCTCAAGCTTGGGAAAGAATGAAATCTTTGGTAAAGAATTGTCCCACTCATGGACTGACTGCTTGGATGATTATCCAAACCTTTTATGCAGGATTGAACTATTCTTCAAGAAATCTATTGGATTCTGCTGCTGGAGGTACCTTTATGACCATTACTTTGGGTGCTGCAACAAAGCTTCTGGATAATATGATGGTTAACTATTCTGAATGGCACACTGAAAGAGCTCCACAAGGTAAGAAGGTAAATTATGTTGAAGAAACCTCCTCCTTGAGTGATAAAATTGATGTTATTATGTCTATGCTTGTTAATGGGAAGGCTCATATTGATCCAAATCATGCCCCCTTAGCTTCTTTGGTTGCTCAAGAAGAGCAAGTTGATGTGAACTTTATAAGAAATAACAATTTTAGCAACAATGCCTACAAGAATAATTTTGGTAATAATAACTATAGGTCGTATCCTCCCAATAATGGTAATGCTTCTGGAAATTCCTACAACAATAATAGGAGTGCTCCCTCTGAACTTGAAGTTATGCTTAAAGATTTTATTAGTAAACAAACTGCTTTCAATAAAACTATTGAGGAAAAACTCTCTAATGCTGAAAGAAATATAGCATCATTGGTTGAAGCACAATCTTCTTTGAATAAAATGGCTGCTAAACCTGAAACTATTGATAATCCCTTTGCTGCTACTAATGCCATACAAGTTAGAATTGATGAAAATGTTAGACTATTAGCTGAATTGCATGCTAAGTGGGAAAGAGAATATGAAATTTCTAGAAACATTAGTGTTTCTACTATCACTACCACTGGAGTTAAGGCTAGTAATAGTTCTACTACTCTAGATGATAATTATGATTTTGATCTTGATGGATGTAATATCTCTGAAGTTATTAAGTTCCTACAAAAGTTTGCTAAAAGTCCTAATGCCAATACTATGAACATGGCCTTTAGAAAACACATTACTGATGCTCTCATAAAGATTAAAGAAGAAAAGATGAAACATAAAGCTTCTATTCCTATAAAACAAGAAGATGGTTGGGAACCCATCATTAATATGAAAGTGAATTATTTTGATTTCAAAGCTCTATGTGATCTTGATAGTAGTGTTTCTAGTATGCCTAGAAGGATGTATGATATGCTTGATTTGCCTCCACTTGAAGATTTTTATTTGAATGTCCCAATTTATGATAATGCTAAAAAGAAATTCATGGGGAGTCTTAATGATGTTCTTATTATGGTTAACAATGCCTATGTCCCCATTGATTTCTATGTTTTGGATGTTGAATGCAATGCTTCTTGTCCTATTACTTTGGGAAGACCTTTTCTTAGAACTGTTGGTGCCATTATTGATATGAAAGAAGGCACCATTAAATATCAACTCCCACTCAAGAAAGGTATAGAACACTTCCACAATAAGATAGAGAAGATTTCTTTTGCCTCTCCTATGAATTTTTTTTGCTCTTAATGCTTCTTCATTTGAGAACACTTGATTCTTTTTCTTGCTTCTTATGCCTAACTTAAAGGCGTTAAAGAAAAGTACTTATTGGGAGATAACCCAAAAGTTTTAGATGAGTATTGGAATTTACTACTTCAGTAATAACCTCTCCTTATCCTTTTTTTTGCTTTTTGCGCCAAGAGTAACCTCTAATGAGAGAGAAGTAATGATTGGGAAAGTTGCTATCCTTAAACAGATTTCTGTGCTTCACCGTAAAAATTCGTGTAAAATCTCGGTTCGTCATTTTGAGGCGTGAATTTTTGTGCTTATGAACCAGGTTGTTATCTAACTTCTGTTAGTTCAAACTTTTTGATTTGAGCAACAAAAGGTCTTCGAAAACATTGGTTTTTACCAGCTCGTCTATTTTGACAGATTTCTGCCATTATTTGCATTTGCTTCTTGTTGGTTCCTTTTGGGGAATTGAGATTTTTGAGGGAAGTGTTATAGTATCTTGTGTTTCAATGGAAGTTTTATTGGTGTTGAAACTGAACCTAAAGACTTATTATCTTAAGTGAACTAATGTTGCTAATAAAGATTGTGTGAAGTTTTGTATGAAGGAAAAATTTCAGGTGTATGGAGAGAATGATGTAATGAGATGAAGAATGGACTAAAGCTCAAGCTTGGGGATGCCACCCCAAGAAATATTCAAGAGGTACAAGCGTCAAAGCTTGGGGATGCCCAAGGCATCCCCTTCTTCATCAATAAAAATCCCAGGTTTCTTCCAAACACTTCATTTTTATTGTTTCATGCACAGTTGTGTTATTCTTGGAGCGTCTTCTTTTTCTTTTTCATTTTGGTTTTTCGTTTGCTTGATTTTCTTAGTTTTCTGTATAAATTGGTTGGACCCCCTCTTTCATGCATTGGTTTTCAAATAGTTTGGTTTGGATTGGAAAAGAGTAGGAAAAGTTCATGCTTAAGTGGTAAAAGGAGTTTGTTTTTGACTGTGGCCTATTCTTTGTCATGCCATGCTTGATATTGTTTTGGCTTTATGCTTAGTGATATTTGCTGTAGCATGACTTGTTATAAACAATTGAGATTGCTTAATGTGCCTTTGAAAGAATGATGCATTGTTTTAGCATATTAAACATAGTATTGTGGTATTCTCCTTTGATGCTTTATTTGGGTTGACTTGGCGCATGCTCACACCATGTTATGACTATCCCAAGTCACCATAGCCTTTATAATCCTTTAGTTTTTGACTTGTAGTATCACTTTATGCTTTGATTAATGATGTTTTGTCGCTCTGCATGATTATGGCCATTATTGCTCTCTTAGTTGGTCGCTCCCAGTCTTTTGCTAGCCTCCATAACCAAGTATGAGTTCCACTCATGCATCCAACTCCCAAAAACAAGTTATTCCAAAGAGTCCACCACACCTACCTCTTAGCATTTGCTATTCAAAGTATATTCATGTTTTTATCTACCTTCCGAATTAAACTTGTTATGTGAAAATTAGTGATTAAAGCTCTCACGAACTTGATGGCACACTTTACTTTCTTGCACTTAATAAACTTGAACCATTGCGTCCATCTTTGTTGCGTATATGCTTGCACTTTATAAGTTGAAGTTAGTAGAACCATGTATCATGGGGAACGCTTTCAACATTGCACTTGTAAATTGTACCTAGTTGATATCATGTTTTATGACCCACAAGTATAGGGGGTGTATCGCAGAATTTTCGAGGGAAGTGAAACCCAATTTATTGATTCGACACAAGGGGAGCCAAAGAATATGTATAAGTCTTAACAACTGAGTTGTTAATTCAGTTGCACCTGGAAACAATCTCGCTCACAGCAGTTTATCAGTAGCAAGAGTTTTGTAGTAGGAATTGTGAAGTAACAGCAGTAGTAAAGTAAAGACAGTAGTAACAATAGAAGTAAACAGTAGGATTCGAGTGCAGTAGGCATATGGATGGATGGACGGGCGTTGCATGGACAAGAC
The DNA here is from genome assembly GCA_916181665.1 of Avena sativa. Classification (NCBI taxonomy): domain Eukaryota; kingdom Viridiplantae; phylum Streptophyta; class Magnoliopsida; order Poales; family Poaceae; genus Avena; species Avena sativa. Next base: position 185,636,506 of record OV702287.1, on the reverse strand, counting down.
AATTCACATAGCAATCAGAACATAGGGGAATTGTAGATAAATAAGATAAAGCATCCAAGTACTAGATAATCCAAGGCATGTGTTCCATATATAGTCATACGTGCTCGCAATGAGAACTTGCACAACATCTTTTGTCCTGCCAGCCCGTTTGCAGCGGGGCCTCAAGGGAACTACTGGCAATTAAGGTGCTCCTTTTAATAGAGCACCGGAGCAAAGCATTAACACTCTGCGAACACATGTGATCCTCACATCAAAGCCATTCGCTCCGGTTATCCCGATTTCTGTCACTTCGGGGCCATTGGTTCCGGACAACAACGTGTGTATACAACTTGCAGATAAGACCAAAAACAATACTATCATAATGAATCAATAACATGTTCAGATCTGAAATCATGGCACTCGGGCCTTAGTGACAAGCATTAAACACAACAAGTCGCAACAAAGTCATAAAGCACTAATAAAAGATACTAGGCACCATGCCCTAACAATCTGATGCCATTACATGAACGATATCATCCAATCCCTACCATCCCCATAGCCTACAACGGGGGATTACTAACTCATAGATGGGGGAAACATGGATGGTCGATGGAGAAGCGATGGTGATGATGATGGCGATGACCTCCTCCAATTCCCCGTCCCGGCAGGGTGCCAGAACGGAGTTTTTGGTGCTATTTCGTGGAATCTGGTGGTGGCGGCGGAGCGGAACTCCTTCTGGAAAAACGTCTAACCCCCCGAAGTTTTTAGGTCAGAAGGCAACTTATAGGCAAAGAGGGAGACCGAGGGGGTGCCTAGGGGGCCCACACCACCCCTGGCGCGGCCTGGCCTGGCCCACGTCAGCAGGTGGTGTGTCCGCCCCTGGCTCTTCTTCGTCTCGTATTCTGGCTCCTGGAGTCTTCGGGTGAAATATGATTTTTTTGGCATATTTTCCCGGATTTTTCCTGATAGTCGGTTTTCTGCACAAAAAGTAGACACCAAGGCAATTCTGCTGAAAACAGCGTCAGTCCGTATTAGTTGCATCCAAATCACACAAGTTTAGAGGCGAAACAATAGCAAAAGTATTCGGGAAAGTAGATACGTTTTGGACGTATCAACTCGCCCCAAGCTTAGCTTATTGCTTGTCCTCAAGCAATTCAGTTGAAAACTGAGTGCGATAAAAGAACTTTCACGAACACATTTGCTTCATATGATGTAAATATTCTCAACAATGTGATTAACTACTTAGACAGTTCATAATAAAGAGTATGCAACTAAGTTTAATTATAGGCATTGCAAGCTATGAAGATATTCCAACTCAAAAATAATAAGTAGCATGAGGCACAAACATAAGCAACATTACAATGCTCATAGAAAGGTATGATAGAGTGGTATCTCGCTTGCCTTTGATTATGAATATCAAGGCACCTCTGAAGTTCAAGTGATGACTAGAAGTAAAGATATCAAGGATACAAGCATCAAAGTCATAACACAAATAATCAAGTAATGGGACAAGCACAAAGAATGACAACTATGCTCTCAAAAAGGTGCTCGGAGAATGTGTGGAGACTCAACAAGTAAAGGAAAAGGTTTTGAATAATTTGAAAGGCTTCCAAATGCTGAAAGTATGGTACTTGTTAGCTTTGAGCTCTCATTGCCCCTATCATAAGCATCTTTAAATGGTTAAGGTTAAAGTGACACAACTAAGAGGATATGCTTGACAAGTTATAAATCCAAGCCTCATGCCCCTTACTTACGAAGATCGATCCTCATGCTACTCAACTTCAGTCACAAGTAAGCTCTTGTCATTGTAAGTATATATGTATCATAGAGAACCGCCAACGAGGTACCGCTTGCACATGACACGGGAGCTATCCCATAATCAAAATAACAAGGCAAGCAGACAATGAGCATCTCGGCGATCTTTTTATTTACTATGTTCATAGATTTTTATTGAGGATGCTTCATAGAATGCTCATTACGGTTATGCTGCAAGTTTCCACCATGATTAGGCATGGCTTAGGCTAGCAGCCCAGGCATTTCTCTAACATACATACAAACTCCATGATCTTACAAGTTCCACTTTTATTTCACACCGCCGGGATCCATAAGTAAAAGAACATGATATCAATGAGGCACTAAGTACCATCAAAATGTTGAAAACGTTCCCCATGAAACATGGTTCTTCTAACTTCAACTTATAAAGCACAAGCATATACGCAACAAAGAAGGACGCAATGGTTCAGGTTTATTAAGTGCAAGAAAATAAAGTGTGCCATCAAGTTCGTGAGAGCTTTACTAACTAACTTTCTCATAACAAGCAAACATTTTATTCGAAGGAAAAGAAGGCATATTGAATATGCATGAAAGTAGCAAATGATGCTAATAGGTAGGTATGGTGGACACTTTGGAAATATTTGGTTTAGGGAATTGGAAACTTGAGTAAAACATACTCAATGTAAGTGAAGGCTAGCAATAGTGAGGGAGCGACCAACGAGAGAGCGATAGCTGTCATTATCATGCTTGCAACAAAACAGGACTACTCATGGCATGAAAGTGATTCAAGATCCTCAAGGCAAAATAATTCATCAAGGCTTAACTGATTATCACAGTCATGTGCATGCGTGAGCATGTGCCAAGTCAATTCAAATGAAACATTCAGAGGAGGATACCACGGTGTCATACCAATTTATGAATAGACCAATGCAAGCAAACATTCATAAGACATGTTACAAACTATTAGCGAGCTGGAGCTAATCATAAGAAAGCAACAACTACTAAGCATCCAAAGATAACATACACTCTACACGAACGAACTAAGCATGCCCACGGTGATGAGTATATGTAAAAAAAATGAAAACAAATAGAGTTCGTTACCAGCCTCTTACCACGCCTCAAGTTGTCATTAATCCTCATTATTGCTCTTCACTTGTGTGGCTTGAATAATAATATGAAACCAATATTCCACTGAGGACTGCTGAACCCTGTAGCAAACTCACAAAAACCAAAGAAGAACGACAAATATTTTTGGTGTTTTCGATTTTTAAACAAGAACCAAAAGGGAAAAACAAGCAAAGCAAAAATCTTTTTGGGTTTTTCAAATAGTTCAAAAAAAGCAAAAAGGAAAAACAATCCAAGGCAAAAAGAAGAAGCAAACCAAAGAGAAACAACGGAAATATTTTTTGTCCTTTTGTGTTTTAGAAAGCAAAAGCAAAGAAGAACGAAAACTAAAAAGAGAACGAAAACATGAATATACAAAGTACCGACGCAACATGATATGAAGATGAGTGCGGTGTCGGCGTACCTCCCCCCAAGCTTAGGCTTTTGTCCTAAGTGGGTATCAATCCATGTACGAATAGGGGTTCCAAGCAAGCGGATCTTGATAAGAATGGTTGTAGTTGGGCCCGTGGGAAGAAGAAGATGCTCCCCAATCATAAGCAGGCTACTGATATGAAGATTCTCCCTCATTCGAGGGCTAGACCGAATCATCCGTGACCTCCCTTCTAGTGTCCTGCTCCTGTTGGGAGAGCTCCCCCAAGTACGTGTCTAGCTCCTCCTCAGTGAGGGACCATCCTTCCCTGTTATCAAGGTTAAACAAAACAGGTGCAGGCAAAAGAACAACACGCTTGGACTTACTCTTTCTCCAACCAGCTTCGAGAAAGGTTATTTCATAAGATAACTCACTCATACTAGCCCACGAGGAAACAAATTTATGCTCTATCATGGAATTAAGATCAAGCCTTTCTATGGGAAACTGTAGGTCTAGACGATGAGGCACTAAACCATGCAATGCTAGTAAACAAGAAGCAATGAGGCCTCCACAAATTCCACCTTTCTCACGGTTAGCAGCAAGAGGGAAAGCTATCAAAGCACCCAAGTTGTAAGACCTATCTCGTCTAAGAGCAGCAGAGATAAATGCTAGATCAAACGAAGATAACTTATTGGCAGTTTTCCTAGCAAGAACACACTTGGCAATAAAGTAAGCAAAGTAGCGAATGGAGGGAAGATGAATATTACAGATATTTCCACTCTCCTTCGAGAAGCTAGTCCCTTGGCAAATTTCTGCGTATAAATCCATGAGTGGTTCAGGTCTCTCCTTAATCTTCCTACATGATCCCCATTGAGGTACCTTAATAGCTGCACAAAAATCATTAAGAGAAAGGTTGACAGCAATATTGTAAATTTTGTAATGGACCATGGGGTTAGGCAAAGAGTGACTAAATTGGAAGTCCTGCACCACAGACATGGTTAGCTTCACAAATTGACAAGGTTCATCTTCCAAAAAGTGCTCTAACCCTGCATTAGAAACCAAAGTGTGGAAATCTTGTACAATTCCTGCAGCTCTCATGAACTCAGAGCATGGATAAATGGAGGGAAAAACTTCCTACTCCCGGTGGAACTTCATGACCTCAGGTACCCCAAAGCTCATGTTTGTTTAGGTGGTGTTCACTCATCTTCTATTCTGAAATTTAAACACCTATTAAACAAGTGATTTACAAAGTAAATATAATGAAGGATTCTACTCATAGGGACTTGTAAGAGGCCTAAACATGCATCAAAACTATATCTCTAAGCAAAGTCACCTACAACAGCAAAATACTCAAGATATAATCCACTAAACACAAATCTACTTGGACAAGGGGAGGAGTCACATACCAGGGAACAAATGCTCCAAATTTCAGCAAGAAAGATGGGCTGAGCAAGGAGATCGAAAAAATCGAGAGCAAGCACAACAAGAACACGATTTTGAGCAATGAACTGGAGCTTACTCAGGAGAGAGAAGAAAGTGGCAGGTGAGAGAGTTAGTGGGGGCCAGGGGTGGCCCACACCAAGGCATGGTGCCACCCAGGGCTGGACGCGCCACCATGTGGTGTGCCTGCCTGGTGGGCCCCCTGGTACCTCCCAGGTACTCCTCTGCCCCTTTTTTCACGTAAAAATTTAATATGAATTTTCTGGAATTTTTTGAGACACTTTATTTTTGGGCATTTTTCAGAAATAGAAGAATGATTTTCTGACAGACAGATTTTTTTTGAAATGATGCAAGGACAAAACAAGGCTATAGCTACAGAAGTTCTAAGACACTCTAACATGCAAGCAACTAACAACAAAAAGAAAACTAAACTAAAGCAAAAAACTAAAATGCAAAGGATAGAAATAAACGGAGATAATCATAATGAAAACATTGTTTTGTTCAATGAAATCCTTTTGTTAACAAGGTTGATCAAGTCTTGCTACCAAAACAATTCCATATGAGACAAAACTTTGTATTCCACTAATGATTATGTTACCTCAACCTTGATAGCAATGGTCCCAATCATAATAGTTTCAAAATTTTCTCTTGGTATGGGACAATATATTTCTCCAACTTGAATGCCTTCAACATGTTCAATTGAATTCAAACCATAAGTCCTTTCAATCTTCTTGGGGAAATAGACAGTATGTTCCTTGTGATTAACATTGAAGGTCAACTTTCCTTGATTACAATTGATAACAGCTCCTGCAGTATTAAGAAAAGGTCTCCCAAGAATAATAGACATATTATCATCTTTAGGCATTTCAAGCACAACAAAATCAGTTAATATCAAGCAATTGTGAGCCACCTGAATAGGTACATCCTCACATATACCCACAGGGATAGTGGTAGATTTATCAGCCATTTGCAAAGATATATCAGTTGGTATTAATTTTTCAAGTTGAAGCCTCTTATAGAGAGAGAAAGGCAGAACACTAACTCCAGCTCCCAAATCACACAAAGCAGTTCTAACATAATTGTTCTTAATAGAGCAAGGGATAGTTGGAATCCCTGGGTCTCCAAGCTTCTTAGGAACCTTACCATTGAAAGAATAATTAGCAAGCAAAGTAGAAATTTCTTCATTAGGGATCTTCCTTTTATTCGAGACAATATCCTTCATATACTTTGAGTAAGGAGGCAATTTAATAGCATCAGTCAAAGGAATTTGAAGGAATAAAGGTTTCATCCACTCACAAAACTTATCATAGTGTTCATCTTCCTTTGACTTGTGTTTCTTATCAGGGAAAGGCATAGGTTTTTGGACCCAAGGCTCTATTTCACTACCATGTTTCTTAACAATAAAATCTTCTTTGGTGTATTTAGTATTCTTAGTGTGGTTTTCAGGTTCTCCTTCAACTTTTTCTTCATTAGGAACTTCATTTTGTTCATTACCACTTTCAGTTTCAGCATCAGAAATAGATATACTACTAGGATCTATAGCAGGTTCAGAGGGTTCTACAATAGTTTTATGTTTATTTTTCCTTTTCTTATGAGTAGAACCACTATTTTCAGCTTGTTGAGAATCCTGCTCAATTCTTTTGGGATGCCCCACAGGATATAGAGGATCCTGGGTAGTAGCTCCACTTCTAGTTCTAATTTCATAAGCATGTTTTTCTTTAGCAGCATTAACTAGCAAGTCATTTTATACTTTAACGAGTTGATCTATTTGAGTTTGAACCATTTGAAAGTGTTTAACAATCATTTTAACATCATTAGAGGTTCTTTCCACAATATCTTTCAACTCAACAATAGCTCTAGTGTTTTCCATTAGATGATTTTGCACCCTTTTATTAAAGTTATCTTGCTTAACAATAAAGATATCGAATTCTTCTAAGCATTGATCAGGAGGTTTAGAGTAAGGGATATCACCTTCATCAAAGTGTTGGAGAGAGTGTACCTCAATAGTGGATGAGTAGGGAATAGGCTTACATAATTCATCTATAGGAGGTAAATTCTTGACATCGGCAGCTTTAATTCCCTTCTCCTTAAGACATTTCTTAGCTTCCTTCATCACTTCATCATTTAATTCAATAACTCCCCTCTTCTTTGATGTTGGAATAGGCACCGAAATAGAAGGTTCAGGTACAATTACTTCAGATATAGCTTGTTTAGGAGGAGTCCGATCTTCATAATTCTTACTTATTTTAGCCATTAATTCTTCAGCTTCCTTTGGAGTCCTATTCCTAAAAACACAATCAGCACAACTATCTAGGTATGTCCTAGATTCCTCAGTTAGTCCATTATAAAATATATCAAGAAGCTCATTCTTAGGTAATGGACTTCCAGCTTGTGCATGAATCAAAGCACAAAACCTTGCCCAAGATTCAGGCAATACCTCTTTTTCTCCCTGTTTAAAATCAAAAAGTTCCTGCAAAATAGCATGTCTAGCACTAGGAGGAAAATATTTCTGCAAGAAAGTACTAATCAAGCACTCAGGGCTATCAATAGATCCAGGAGGTAAATTACTAAGCCAAGTTTTAGCTTCTCCTTTCAGCGAAAAGGGGAAAATCTTAGCAACAAAGTAAGTACGCATCTTAATATCATTAGAAAACAAGCCACTCATGGTAGAAAGTTCACTCATATGTGCTACCGCACTTTCATTCTTAGTCCCACAAAAAGGTTCTTTCTCGACAATAGCTATGTAAGATAGATCGAGAGAGAAATCATAATCTTCATCTATAATGTTTATGGGAGAAGCAGCAAACTTAGCAACGGGAGATAATTTGGGTCTAATAGTACGCCTCTCAAGGAGACTCTTAGCAGCGCTCCTATCATGGGTGTTTTTACATTCTTTAATAAATTCATTGGTCATCTCAACATAACCATCTTCAATATCATAACTTTCACTAGACTCAGGTGAACTAACAGGTATGGTAGTGTCTTCATTAGGAGTTTTGGTATTTCCAGCTATAGTTCTAGCAATCGTAACATCTAGGAAAGGACCTAATGAACCACTCTTATCAAGCACAGTAGAAGCAGCATCATAAGCATGAGAAGTTTCAGATTCAGCAGTAGTAGAAGTGTGTGTAGCATGTGTATGTAGTGGATGGTAAAATAGGAACCTTGCCATCACGAGACTTACCCATTATGGATGGATAGAAGCGAACAATAGAGAATCCAAGTGAACTTGATAAATAAAGCTATGCTCCCCGGCAACGGCGCCAGAAAATAGTCTTGATGACCCACAAGTATAGGGGATGTATCGCAGTATTTTCGAGGGAAGTGAAACCCAATTTATTGATTCGACACAAGGGGAGCCAAAGAATATTTATAAGTCTTAACAACTGAGTTGTTAATTTAGCTACACCTGGAAACAATCTTGCTAACAGCAGTTTATCAGTAGTAATATTTTTGTAGTAGGAATAGTGAAGTAACAGCAGTAGTAAAGTAAAGAAAACAGTAACAATAGCAGTAAACAATGGGATTCGAGTGCGGTAGGCATAGGGATGGATGGATGGGCGTTGCATGGACAAGACAATTCACATAGCAATCAGAACATAGGGCAATTGCAGATAAATAAGATAAAGCATCCAAGTACTAGATAATCCAAGGCATGTGTTCCATATATAGTCATACGTGCTCGCAATGAGAACTTGCACAACATCTTTTGTCCTGCCAGCCCGTTTGCAGCGGGGCCTCAAGGGAACTACTGGCAATTAAGGTGCTCCTTTTAATAGAGCACCGGAGCAAAGCATTAACACTCCATGAACATATGTGATCCTCACATCAAAGCCATTCCCTCCGGTTATCCCGATTTCTATCACTTCGGGGCCATTTGTTCCGGACAACAACGTGTGTATACAACTTGCAGATAAGACCAAAAACAATACTATCATAATGAATCAATAACATGTTCAGATCTAAAATCATGGAACTCGGGCCCTAGTGACAAGCATTAAGCACAACAAGTCACAACAAAGTCATAAAGCACTAATAAAAGATACTAGGCACCATGCCCTAATAATCTGATGCCTTTACATGAACGATCTCATCTAATCCCTACCATCCCCATAGCCTATAGCGGGGGATTACTCACTCATAGATGGGGGAAACATGGATGGTCGATGGAGAAGCGATGGTGATGATGATGGCGATGATCTCCTCCAATTCACCATCCCGGCAGGGTGCCAGAACAGAGTTTCTGGTGCTGTTTCATGGAATTTGGTGGTGGCGGCGGAGCGGAACTCTTTTGGAAAAACGTCGAACCCCCCGAAGTTTTTAGGTCAGAAGGCAACTTATAGGCGAAGAGGGAGACCGAGGGGGTGCCTGGGTGGCCCACACCACCCCCTAGCGTGGCCTGGCCTGGCCCGGGCCAGCAGGTGGTGTGTCCACCCCTGGCTCTTCTCCCTCTCGTTTTCTGGCTCCTGGAGTCTTCGGGTGAAATAGGATTTTTGGCATATTTTCCCGGATTTTTCCTGATAGTTGGTTTTCTGCACAAAAAGTAGCACCAAGGCAATTCTGCTGAAAACAGCGCCAGTCCGTATTAGTTGCATCCAAATCACACAAGTTTAGAGGAGAAACAATAGCAAAAGTGTTCGGGAAAGTAGATACGTTTTGGACGTATCAATGTTCTTTTGCTTATGGATCCCTGCGGTATGAAATAAAAGGGGAACTTGTAAGATCATGTAGTTTGTATTTGTGTTAGAGAAACGCCTGGGCCTCTAGCCTAAGCCATGCCTAATCATGGTGGAAACTTGCAGCATAACCATAATGAGCACTCTATGAAGCATCATCAATAAAAACCTATGCAAATAGCAAATAAAAAGATCGCTGAGATGCTCATTGTCTGCTTGCCTTGTCATTTTGATTACGGGATAGCTCATGTATCATGAGCAAGGGGTACCCCGTTGGCTGTTCTCTATGATACATATGTACTTACAATGACAAGAGTTTACTTGTGACTAAAGTTGAGTAGCATGAGGTTCGGTCTTCGTAAGTAAGGGGCATGAGATTTCAGCTTATAACTTGTCAAGCATCTCCTCTTACTTGTGCCACTTTAACCTTAATCTCCTAAAGATGCTTATGATAGGGGTAATGATAGATGAAAGCTAATAAGTACCATAATTTTTGGAAGCTCTTTATGAAACTTGATTCCCTACTTCCTTCTATGAAGGCATTTCTTTTACTTTTATGTTGTGTCTCCACCTTCTATCTTTATGCACATACTTTGAGAGCATAGTGGCCATTCTTAGTTCTATGTGCATTGTCCCAAGACTTGTTGATTGATGCATAATGTTGATATTGCTTGTTCTTAAACTATTTGTATCTAGTCACTCTTATGAACTTTGAAGGTGTCCTATGCAATTATATTTACTTCTCTATGAGGGACAAGATGAATGCCACTATGTTATGTTTTATTTATGTGAAACAAACAAACGTTTTGCAAAGCATTGTTATTCATGAATCTTTTGTTTGTGCCTTTTCATGTTGCAACATAGTTGCTATGTCTTATTGCTAGAACTTCTTTCATGCTATGTTGAAGTACTATGATCCCAGCTATCAATGTTTTACAAATACTTTGATCAAGTTTATGATGGCGCATGTCACCTAAAAAATTATTCTTTCTTTTTATCACTTACCTACTCGAGGACGAGCATGAGTTAAGCTTGGGGATGTTGATATGCTGCAAACGTATCTATAATTTTTGATGTTCCATGCTTGGTTTTATCTACTTTCTTATGTTTTGTCCACAATTTGGAGTACTTTTTATACACTTTCTAGGACTAACCTATTAACAAGATGCCACAGTGCCAGCTGCCTGTTTTCTGTTGTATTTGGTTCCAGGAAAGTCAGAAAATGAATACTCTCGGAATTGCATGGGACAAAAGCCAAAGTCAGTTTTTCACCGAGGGGGACACGGAGCCAGAATATGAGACGGAGAGGGGCCAGGGGGACGCCACACCACCTGGCCGCGCAGCTAGGCCTGGCCCGTGCCAGGGGGTGGTCTGGCCGCCTAGGGAACCCCCTCGGCCTCCCCATTCGCCTATAAGATGCCTTCGATACAGAAACCTAAGTACCCGATCAAAATTCCAAGAAAGAGTCTATAGCCTCCGTCATCTCCATCCCTAGATCGGGAGGGATCTGAAGCTCTTCCCGGCACACTGCCGGAGGGGAGAATTCACCCTAGAGACCTTCTTCATCACCATGCAAGCCTCCGGTGTGATGCATGAGTAGTTCATCCTTGGACTACGGGTCCATGTAATAGCTAGATGGCTGGTTCTTCTCGTTTGTGGTATCAGGTTTAGATCTTGTGAGCTCCGTTCATGATCAAGATCATCTATTTTGTAATTCTACATGTTGTATTTGCGGGGATCCGATGGATATTGAGATGCTATTTCAGATTGATTATTGATTCTATCATGTCTTTGTTATTTGTGATCTTGCATGCTTTCCGTTGTTAGTAGATATCTTGGCCAAGTAGATGCTAGCAACTCCAAGAGTTAGTATTTATGCTCGATAGTGGGTTCATGCCTCTAGTAATCTGTGGAGTGATAGAAATCTCTAAGGTACTAGATGTGCTATTGCTACTAGGGAGAAAACAACAATCCTTTGTTCATAGAACAATCATATTGTTTACTTTACACGCAATGCGTAATCTAATTATCTGTTGCTTGCAACATAATACTACAGGGGGTTCGGATGATAACCTGAAGGTGGATTATTAGTCATAGATGCAGTTGGATTACGGTCTATGTATAATGTTGTAATGCCCAATCGAATCTCAAAGGAGTCAAGATGATTAGTATATGCATGTATTGCTTTCTCGATGTTTGTCAATTGCCCCGCTGTAATTTGTTCACCCAACATGTCATGTATCTTAAGGAGAGCCACCACTAGTGAACTATGGACCCATGTCCTTTCTTTTATCATCAATCTACAACTGTTTACTGCTTTCTGTTTACTTTCTGCAAACTATTACTTTGTTCCACACAATATGTTTAATCCTTTGTTTTCAGCAAAACCGGTGAGATTGACAACCTCATTGTAAGTTGGGGGCAAAGTTCTGTTGTTGTGTTGTGAAGGTTTCCACGTTGCTACTGGCGCCGGTAGTGCGCCCTGCCAAAGTCCAGCTAGCAACACCTTAGAGGTGTTTCCTTGCTCCTACTGGATTGATAACCTTGGTTTCATAACTGAGGGTAAACTTAGTGTTGTGGTCAGCATACCTTCCTCTTGGGGTTCCCCAACGAGCTCATTAATACACGAGTCAGCATAGGTGCAACTGTCGGCTCAGGTACCACGACCGGCTCAACCTCCAAGGTTTTTGCCGACTCGCTACTGGCTGGTTCCTCTTGAACTTCTTCGAGGTGTACCATACTCCCACTGACTTCCTGACTGAGAAACTCTTTCTCAAGGAAGACACTGTTCCGAGCGACAAACACTTTGACGTCTTCTCGGTTGTAGAAGTAGTAACCCAAGATTTCCCTCGGATACCCCACGAAAATACACTTACCCGACTTAGCTGTAAGCTTGTCCGACTGAAGTCACTTGACAAATGCTTCACAACCCCAAATCTTAAGAAAAGACAAACTCGGCTTCTTGCCAGTTCACATCTCATGCGGTGTCTTCTCTACCGATTTTGATGGTACTCTGTTTAGTGTGAACGCTGCATTTTCTAGACCATAACCCTAAAATGATAAAGGTAGATCTATCCAACTCATCAATGATCGTACCATGTCCAACAAGGTCCGATTCCACTATTCTGACACACCGTTCCTCTACGGAGTACCCGGTGGAGTGAGCTGAGGAACTATTCCACAACTCATCAGATGGTCATCAAACTCGTGGCTCATGGACTAGCCTCCTCGGTCCGACCGAAGAAACTTTATTTTCTTGCCGAGTTGATTCTGTACTTCATTCTGGAATTCTTTGAACTTTTCAAAAGCTTCTGACTTATGTTTTATCAAGTAGACATATCCATATCTACTAAAATCATCAGTGAAGGTAATGAAGTACTCATAACCACCCCTGGATGTCACGCTCATTGGACCACATATATTACTATGTACTAGTCCCAACAAGTCAGACACCCTTTTACAACTCCTTGCAAAAGGTGTCTTGGTCATCTTGCCTAGAAGGCAGAATTCACATGTCTCGAACGACTCCAGGTCGAACAAAGTTAGGAGTCCATCATCATGGAGCTTCTTCATGCGTTTCCAACTTATATGGTCAAGTCGGAAGTGCCAAAAGTAAGTCATATTCAGATCATTTGGTTTCAACCTTTTCACATTTACGTTATAGACCGACCCACCATCAAGATTCAAAATAAATAACCCGTCCTGGACAGGTGCAAAGCCGTGAAACATATCATTCAAATATAAAGAACACCCATTGTTCTTAATATTATACTCATAGCCTTGTCTCATCAAGCATGAGGCAGAAATGATGTTTCGACTATGCACTAGAACATAATAACAATTATTTAGTTCCATTAAGAACCCTGAAGGTAAATGAAGTTGCATCGTGCCGCCTTCCAATGCAGCGAGTCTCGCTTTGTTGCTGACCCGAATGTCAACCTCGCCTCTTGCTACACTCTTAATTCTTACCAGTCCCTGCAACGAGTTGCAGATATGAATGACTGATCCAATATCATATACCGAAGAACTACTAAGTGCATCAGCAAGATAAAGGTCTATAACATTGCAAACAAGTGTACCTGAGTTGGAAGTCACACCTCCACTCTTGGCTTTATCCTCCAAATACTTGCTATAATTCCTCTTCTAGTAGCCATCCGCCTTGCAATATAAGCAAGCGGATCCGCCTGAAGGAGATGACTTAGTCCCTGAGGAAACGCTTGGGATCTCATCCTGAGCATTACCTCCTGACTTAGCCTTCTTCTTCTTAGTCCAAGAACTCTTCTTAAACTTAGCCTTATTCTATACCACCAACACTTGGCTAGTACCTTTCTTGAGATCAACCTCTGCCTGCTTAAGCATCCCATGTAATTCAATGAGCTTCTTATCCATACCATGCATGTGGTAGTTCGATATGAACTGACCATACACACTAGGAAGAGAGTTCAAAATTATATCTGTAGCAAACTCTTCACTAATGGAGTAACCAAGCCTTTCCAGAGACTGCACGTAACCAACCATCTTGATCACATGCGGACTTAGTGGATCGCCATATTTAATCTTACAACTTATCAAATCTTGAGAGACTTGATACCTCTTGGTCTTTGCCTGAGCCTGGAACATACTTTTGAGGCTTTCGATCATATCGTAGGCCTCAACATTATCGAACTGCTGCTGCAAGTCCGGTTCCATGTGATCAAGCATAAGACAACTAATTTCTATAGACTCATCACATGTTCTATGGTAGGCATTGGTTGTTGCGACACTCGCATTCTCATCTGGCACATCTGGAAGCGGGTTGTCTAGAACATGGTCCCCCTTTTATTGTTTGAGAATAATTCTTAGGTTACGATACCAGTTGGTGAAGTTAGTTCCATTAAGTTTATCTTTCTCAAGGATGGTCCTCAAAGCAAAACTGGATAATTGAGGGAGACTGCTACTAGGTGCCATTATCTACAACAGAAATATGCAAAACACTTAAGACAAGTATTCATCAAAGAGCAAGCATATTAAACATTTTTGTAGCATCCCAATTGTCTAACAATTGTAATGCTACTTGGTCTAGTAATATAATGGCTACTTCAGATATATAATTGTTGCATCATCATTATATCATGCTCATGTCATCATGCCACCTTGCATTTGAGCATCATATAAAACCCACTTTGTTTTGGTTCTTATCTCATATGCATTGTTAATTGTATTTGCCTCTTGATATTGTATTTGTTTCTTGATATATTGTTTAAATGCCCAAGTTGAGTTGGGGGCATATCTCTTATTAACTCCACCACCTTTTCTTTCACCACCTTATAATTCCACCATCCAACTAAATATGAGCTTGGCATTTACTGGTTTTACTTCTAGCTCATGTGGGTTGGGATGGATCCAATTCTTGCCACATGCTCTCATCTTGGCATCATGTTGTTTTCACAATATTGATATATGAGAGCCACATGGCCACCTTTGCATGCCTTGTGAGTGGAACCTTTTTCCTAGCTTCCATATGTGTGATTTTGGGGTTATCATCATGTTGGGATATTTTGTGAGCTTATTAAATACCTAGTGGCATATACACACTAGCAAGTCCCAAATATAATCCAATATGATCATCTCCATATACTCCACTTGGTTTTCTTTCTAAATTACTTTGCTTGGGCCTTACTCCAATTTTTGTGAATGCATGATAATAATGCCATGTAAAAATGTTGTTTTCACAATAATCAACATGGCAATAAATGTTTTGCATGGGCCATGCAAGCCCCACCTTTTGCTTGTTCTTTGGTTTTTATTTGAATTTCGAGTGAATTTAAACCACATCTCTCTATCCTCTTAGCTTGATCTTGTTTGAGCTTGCTCAAGACCATCATCACCACACCCCCCCCCCTCTTGCTTTGCTTGACCTAGTTGGAGCATGCCATCTTCTTTTAACCCTAGCTCTCACCCTCTCTCTTATCCTCCATCTAGCATCTACCCTATCACCATACCCCCTCACTCCTAAACCTAGACCCTCTCTAATCTAATCACACCCCCCATCTAAACCTAAACCCTAAGCCTACCCCTCTCTCTCGGCCTCTCTCTCACCTAGCTGGCCCCACCATGCCACCTCTCTCCCTGGCCACCTCACCCCGGCCCTAGCTCCCCTCTACCCGAGCCATACCTAACCCTAACCGAGCCCACCTTCTACTCCAACCCTAGCTAACCCGAGGCTACCCCCCCTCTCTCTCTCTCCCTCTACCCGAGCCTGCCCCTGCCCTTGGCCTCGCCTATAGCCCCACCTGGAAGCCTCCCACCTGGCCCCTGCCCTGGCCTCCTAGCCGAGCACGTGAGGAGGAGGACAAAAAGGTGGCCGAGCCACCTTTATCGTCTACCACCTCCCCACGGCATCTGCCTGCCTCGCTACTTTATCCCATCCCCCACCACCTCTCTGCCTTGCCAGACCATCCCCAGATCCACCCCAGGCGCCTCCCCTCCTTCCTTCTTCTCCATCGCTGCCGCTACCCCACGCCGGCCACCGTCGGCCTCCATCGCGCCCCACCGTTCCAGATGACGAGCACGACGGGGAGGTGATCGAGGAGACCAAGAAGAGCACCTGCACCGCCCCTGTACGCGCTGTTGAGGAGGAGGAGGACCGGAGCTGCCAGTACCCGCGCGAGCCCGACGCTAACCCTAGATCTTCTGGCCACCTGCATCGCCGGCGATCGCCTGCTCGCCGACCCGAACCGACCACACCGACACACTCCCGGTGAGCATCTCAGTCGCCCTGACATGGTCCGCCTCGCCGTAGCCGTCTAGAGCCGCCGATCAAACCGACAAACGCTCTCTGTGCACCGGCGACGTTTTCGGTTCTCCTCGCCGTAGCGCAGCAGAAACCCTAGCTAGCCGCCCAGCTCCCTCCTATCAACTACCCCAGCCCACCGCAGTGGCTGCCGCCCCCGCGCGCGCTGCCAGGTCCCCAGTTCGATTCCCCGGTGCGCTCCGCTCCACGCGTCGGCATCGATCTGTCGACAGACAGTTTCAGAGAAGATCAACAGTACGGTGCCCCTTTTTTGCACTTACCCCCCTGCAGTTTCTTCGGCTCAACCCGCGCTCCAATCGGTCCCACTTGTCTGCCTTCGTGGCGTTTTGCAAAAAGGCTCCTGGAGTTTTTACTTCTCAACCCGCGCTCCAGCGGAAGCCCCACCTGTCAGCTCCTGGCCCGCTCGCCTCTGCCGCGTGGACCCGCGCGGTCGATGGCCCACCTGTCATTCGCTTTGGCTGGGTCAGCTCGCGGTGAGGAAACCTCCTCAGTGCGCGTTTGGTCCAGTCAGCAGAGAGGCCCACCCATCAGCGTCTGTGTCTGGTTAAACCTGAGTAACAAAAGTAATTCTGCAAATCTGTTTTAAATTCAAATCTTTTTCTAATTATATTCAAATTCAAATTTATTTCTGTTTTCAAATAACTTTTAAAATATGAATCCAATTAATACAAATCATATATGTTTTCAAATCAGAAAAATGTGAGGAATTCAAATATGCCATCTAAAATGTATTTTGAACACTTTATTTTCCAAGTTTAATAAAATTACAACAAAAATGCCCCTTTTCTTAAATAATTAATAACTTTTGATTTATAAGTCCAAATTTAATAAATAATATGTCTAAAATGATTAGCTCGATGAGATCTTTCTGTTTATGCATTCCATGTCTTGTTTTGAAGCATGCATTATATAAATATAAAATATACAGCAACTAATATGAGAATAAAATGGGGCCAAAACTAAATAAAATGCTTTATTATTGTATTCCACACCTCACCCATGCCATGCTACTTTATTGCCATGCAAATTGTGCATCATTCATCATGGCATGATTGTTTGCTTGTCGCATTTATTCATATGCTTGTGCACTTTATTTATGTTGGCCCTTGTTTGTTTGGTTCTTCCTCGGATAGACGCTGAGCAGGGGATATATCAAGACAACCAGGAGCACTACCCAGATCCATCCCTTGCTTCAACTGAGCTGCCAGGCAAGCACTACCACATGCTTGCATACATATAGTACCTATTGCCTCTATCTTATTCTTGCATCATTGAGTCGCGAATGCATTAAATTGAATCCCAAGTATCGCATAGCCTTTACTTTTAAACCCCACCGAAGCTTGTTCCTCCATCCCATGAGCCCTTACTACAGTAGTTGTTTGAGCCATGCGAGTCGTAGAACAGCATGTGTAGGGTATGTGAGTGTCTGATGGATAACGAGGTACCTATACAACTTAACCTGAGTAGTAATGGGATAACTAATGAAAGTGGCATCGGTGAGCCATATTCGCTATTTGGTTTTTCAGGCTCACTTGTGTCCCGTAAGACCCCGAGTACTTGATTCTTGTTCCAAGATTATTCGCGCTATCCACATCCGGGAGGCCTTATGGACCCCCCCTGAGCCAGAGCTTGATTCATTCTTATTTCTTGGGGCCACAAACTAGTTTGAGGTTTTATTTACTATCCTGTACTTATGCCATGCTTACTGCTTTATTTAAATTGTGCGAGGTACTGCACACTGTACTGTTTAGGAAAGCGGAGTGTTTTCGCGGTGTCGACAAGCCCAGTCACATTTTCGGGTTCCCAGTCGTTCACAGCCATTGACGCAAACCTTGAGTCCGTCTCGGAGTCAGCTAACTTCGTTGCGGGTAGCTCAATGGGGTGGCCCCCTGAAATATTTCTGAACCCTGTGATCGCTTTGTCGTGACTGCCTCGTTGGGTTTTGATTTGGTTTTTCCGAGGCATATCGAGTGTGTGTTGCTATTTGTGCACCCCTGCAGGGTAAAACTTTCTGAAAGCCGTGTCCGCGGTTATGGACGACTTGGAGCACAGTTTCTCGATCATAGACAAGCATAACTAAAGTACCGCTTTTAATTTGACTAGACTAGGTACCTGACTAGTAAATAGTGCAACACTCACGGAATGGATAATAAAACTGCCAACGGATGGGGGTTGTTCGTCCGCTTCCTCGTCGGTAAGCGAGGAGGAGGATGGATCTGTGGATATTACCGTTTTAACTGTTATAACTGTTGTTATTAATTCACGGACATCCGTCTATCTCTGGTTAGGCGGATGGTTAGCGAGTATCTATAGAATTGCTAGGGTTTATCTTTTGCTGCAATTGCGTCACCCCAGGTTGTGTCCCCTTTAGAGGCATAAAGACTTGCTGAGTACCCCTAGGGTCTCACACGATAAATTATTTGGTTCAGATGAATAGGTACACTCACAAGATGGATACTGGTTGGAAGAGACGGACGATATGGGCAACGATCATTCGGTGTAGAGATTCCGGGAACGGGGATCCGTGAGATCTGTGGGCGGGATCTGCTTATTTATGGGGCATCTTATGCCGATTTGCTTCTTATCCGTACTCGGATTGTGTCTTTCGCTTCCGCTTGATACTCTGTTGATTGATGTATGAGGAGATATCCTAAACTATTATATCTATCTAGGATATTTGGATCTTGCCGTATGGCGTTGCTATATTTCCTTTCTTTTTAGATGGGATGACTCTGATGTACTGTTGTATGGTGGCTTGCATACATACTCACTTGTGTATGTAGTTGATCCCTTCGCCTGCCGATTACGCCGCCCGTTCTTGTCCCGATGTTTGGAAATGGTTGGGACGGCCGAAAGGTCTACCTGTGAGTGGCATTTGGGCCCCACCGTACTATTTCAACCATTTCCGCTCATCCAGACTTGTAACTAGGAGCGTAATTCACCGAGGTAGTTACAATTGGTATCAGAGCCATCCCGCCCTTCAGGGTCTCAGCCAAATGGTCGTTGTCTGTCTAGCAAATATTTTTAGTAGTTATGTATACTAGGGAAAAACCAAAACGCGAGAGTAGGACTGCTTCCACTTTTCTTCTTACCCAACCACCACTCTTTTCTGGTAAGGAAGTGTAACGTTTTCAATCCTCTTCTTAAATTCAAACTAGGATTCACGTGTTCTGGGTTTCCGTAGTACCATAGGTTGTGTATCTGTGTGTGTGAGTGTGTGTGTGTGTAATTCCTTGTCTATCTGTTGCATCCAAGTTGTTATCTTATCGGCCTTTTGGTTATCAACTGTTGGTACATTTCATACCGACAGGCTTTTGCAACCGACGCGATCTATCTGATTCGTTGTATACCAACGCGATCTGTCTTACTCTTTGTTATCCGACGTTATCTTCTTTAGGGTGTTCGTTTCCGTAGTTGCTAATCTTTAGGTTATCGTGAGAAGAAGGTGTTGAGATATGTGTTTTACTTATTCATGTGCGGAGTAATGGTTTGAGTGCGGGATGGAGTCGCGACCATACCACTACTTTTATCATTCGCTCTTGTATATTGGATTGGTAGAGTCACTAATCTTGATTCGTTAAGAGATTTTGCGCATCTATTGGTATTTTAATGCCGAAATTTGTGGAAAATTTTTCTTTGATATATTGTGTACCACACTCCTTTTCAGTCGTGTGCGGTATGCTTAATATCTTCTAGGTGCTTTGAACCTTGTTGATATTTTAATATCATCTTAGATCCTTTAATCTTGAGTAATTCCATCTTGGTACTATTTTGGATTATTATTATTCTCCATCATAGTACTGACTTGTGTGTTATATCAATCACAGGATGGCACCACCACGCCGTTCTGAGGAGGACATACAACCTGAACTGGGGGCAGCTTTGTCAAGCATCGCCAATGCCTTGGCAGCAATGCAGCAGAACCAGCAGCGTTTCGAGGAAAGTGTCAGGAGGAACGAGTTTGTGCCGCTACCTCCACCTCCCAAGCGAGGAGACATCAAGAGCTTCCTGAAGTTCAACCCCCGCCAGTTTGATGTTTCTGATCAACCACTTGATGCTGATGATTGGTTGCGTGAGATGTCAAGGTTACTGGCAACTGCTGATGTTCCTGAGCAAGAATGGGTAAAGTGTGCTACTCACCTTCTGAAGGGAGATGCAGCTCTGTGGTGGGAGAATTACCTGAAGGCAAACTGCACTGGTTTTTAGCCTACTTGGGAACAGTTCACTGGAGCTTTCAAAGAGCAGTATCTGTCAGAAATTGTCATGGAGAGGATGAAGGAAGTGTTTCTCAACCTCAAGGAGGGCAATGATAATGTCAACACCTACATCAGGAACTTCATGAACCTTTCTCGTTATGGTGGCGATGAGATCTCTGATGACAAGAAGAAGCAAAAGAGGTTCAGGCAAGGGCTCAATGCATCGATTAAGTATGCAATCACACATGCAAGGCCGGCGTCTTTTCTGGAACTTCAGCATACAGCTCTGTAGGAAGAGGCAAGTAGGCAAGTGTTTGAGGAGTCAAAGAAACACAGCCGTGATGCAGCAGGCTCTTCAGCTATGTCAGCTCCTTCTAAGCGTCGTGTCTGGGTTCCTAACACCCCACCGTCGCTCCCGGCTCCACCAAGACCTTCAAGCTACGCGGCAAGGCCACCAAACTTCCTCACTGCTGCTCCCAGGGGCTACAACCACCACTACCCTGGAGCGCCTGGCGGAGTCCCTGGATACGTTGCCCCACGTCCACCTGGTGCTTGTTACACTTGTAGAGACTCTGGGCATCAACAATGGAACTGTCCGATGAAGAACAAGGCTCTTCCTCCACCACCTCCAAGATCTGCGGCAAGCTCTCCTTTGGTTCGTGGACCACCACCTCGGGCTCTCAACATCAACACCAAGCCCGGGTCTGCTATTGCTCGTGCCAACTGCATCAACGCCGCTCAAGCTGAGCATGCACCTGGAGTTGTGATGGGTATGCTATCCGTTAACTCAGTCCCTGCACGAGTTTTGTTTGATTCTGGTGCATCGCATTCTTTTGTGTCTCACAAGTTTGCAAATGAGAATGAGTTAGCTATGGATCCTCTCCTCAAGCGGTTAATGGTCCTTTCTCCTGGAGCAACAATGGCAGCTTCTAAAGTCAGCCATGGCAATCAAATTGAGATTGGTGGCTCTTTGTTCTCGGCTTCCTTGATTGTTCTGGGCAATTCTGACATTGATGTCATCCTGGGCATGGATTGGTTGACAGCAAATGCAGCTGTGATTGATTGTGCTGAACGGTCGGTTTCTCTGAAGATTCCTGAAGGCCATATAGTCTATTCTCCAAGTCTGACTCCTGCTATCCAGCTTTTCTCTTTGGCGGCTCTGAATGTTGATGCTATGGAAGCTATTCAGAGTGTTCCGGTGGTCTGTGAGTTCCCAGATGTCTTTCCTGAAGAGTTGCCAGGTATGCCTCCGGATCGTGAGGTTGAGTTTGTAATTGAGCTTGAACCTGGTACCGCTCCTATCTCCAAGCGGCCTTATAAAATGGGTCCTGCTGAGTTGGCTGAACTCAAACGACAGCTCGATGAACAAGAGAAGTTGGGTTTCATTCAGCATAGTACTTCTTCTTGGGGTAGCCCAACACTCTTTGTGAAGAAGCGAGACCAGACTGATAGACTTTGTGTTGACTATCGGGCCCTCAATGCTAAAACCATCAAGAATAAATATCCCCTTCCGCGGATTAATGATCTCTTTGATCAGCTAGCTGGAGCTGTGGTTTTCTCTAAGCTGGACTTGAGGAGTGGTTATCACCAAATCAAGATTCGCAAGGAAGATGTTCCGAAGACAGCTTTCACCACCCGCTATGGCCTGTATGAGTACACGGTCATGTCTTTCGGTCTCACCAACGCACCTGCCACCTTCTCGAGGCTCATGAACTCGGTTTTCATGGAGTATCTTGATAAGTTCGTTGTGGTCTATCTGGATGACATCTTAGTCTATTCTAAGTCAAAGGAAGAGCATGAAGAACACCTTCGGTGTGTCCTAAACAAGCTTCGTGAGAACCGCTTGTATGCAAAGTTCTCCAAGTGTGAGTTTTGGCTGCCTCAAGTAACCTATCTTGGTCACGTCATCTCTGCCAAGGGCATTGCAGTCAATCCGGAAACTGTGAAGACAATTGTTGAATGGCTTCCTCCTGTTAATGTCAAAGAAGTGCGGAGTTTCCTTGGTTTGGCTAGTTATTGCCGTCGCTTCGTTCAGAACTTTTCGAAGATAGCGAAGCCTCTTACCGATCTCCTCAAGAAAGGCAAGAAATACCTTTGGACTCCTGCATGTCAAGCAAGCTTTGAGACACTCAAAGAGAAGCTCACTTCCACACCAGTCTTGGTTCCTCCGGATACATCCAAGCCGTTCCAGATCTTCTGTGACGCCTCTTTGCAAGTATTGGGTGCGGTCCTTATGCAAGAAAAACAAGTTGTTGCTTATGCCTCTCGACAGTTGAAGACGCATGAGATCAACTATCCTACACATGACCTCGAACTCGCAGCAGTTGTCTTTGCTTTGAAAGTATGGAGGCACTACTTGCTTGGCAACCATTGTGAAATCTTTTCTGATCACAAGAGTTTGAAGTATATCTTCACACAGCCTGATCTCAACCTTCGGCAAAGGAGATGGATTGAAGCAATCAATGACTTCGATTTGACCATCAACTACACTCCGGGCAAAGCTAATGTTATGGCAGATGCTCTCAGCCGCAAAGCTTATGTCAACAACCTCATGATGGAAGAACAACAGCCTCTCTTGTGCGAGGAATTCCGTCAGCTCAACCTGGAAATTGTGGAACAAGGGTATCTCCAGAACCTTCTAGCAACACCTCTCTTAGAAGAAAAGGTTCGCTCTTCTCAGCTTGGTGATCCGTACATAAGAAAGATCATCTCCAGGATTCAGCTTCCGAAGTATGAGTCCTTCCACGTCGATGATCAAGGCACGCTTCTCTTTGAACACCGGATGTTTGTTCCGAACTACCCGGGTTTGAGGGAGCAAGTTCTCAAGGAGGCGCATGATTCTGTTCTTTCTATCCACCCTGGCAGCACAAAGATGTACATGGACTTGAAAACACAATATTGGTGGCCTGGTTTGAAAAGATATTGTGCCAAGTATGTCTCGGAGTGTGATGTCTGTCGCAGAGTGAAAGCTGTTCATCAAAAACCTTCCGGTCTTCTATAGCCATTGAAACCCCCGGAATGGAAATGGGAGAAAGTAGAGATGGACTTCATCACTGGTTTTCCGAGGTCGCAGAAGGGCAACAATGCAATCTTTGTTGTCATTGACAGGCTTTCTAAAGTGGCTCACTTCTTCCCCGTCAAGGAAACCATTTCTGCAATTCAGTTGGCTGAGCTCTATATCAATAGAATTGTCTCTCTGTATGGGGTTCCGCTTGAGATCAGTTCAGACCGTGGAAGCATCTTCACTTCCAAGTTCTGGGAGAGTTTCCAAAATGCTTTGGGAACAAAGTTGAACTTCAGCACAGCTTACCACCCTCAGTCGCAAGGACAAGTTGAACGGATCAATCAGATTCTGGAGGATATGCTTCGTGCTTGCGTCATCTCTTTTGGCATGAAGTGGGAAGAATGCCTTCCTTATGGTGAATTCTTGTACAACAACAGCTTCCAGAAAAGTCTAAAGATGGCACCATTTGAGGCTCTCTATGGTCGCAAATGCAGAACTCCGATTGGTTGGTCGGGTGCAGGTGAAAGGATCTTGTTTGTCCCTGACATTGTGACTCAAGCGGAGGAGAAGGTTCATATCATTCTTGAAAATCTGAGGATTGCTCAAAGTCGCCAGAAGAGCAATTATGACAGGAAGCACACAGACATGGAGTATGTCCCTGGTGATCTCGTTTACCTTCGTGTCACTCCCATGAGAGGCACGCACCGCTTTGGTATCAAAGGGAAGCTGGCTCCTAGATACATCGGTCCTTTCAAAGTTCGTGGAAGAAGAGGAGAAGTTGCTTATGCTCTTGAGCTCCCGGAAAAACTCAAGGTCCATGATGTTTTCCACATCTCTCAGCTCAAGAAGTGCTTCAAGGATCCCGGCAGGACCGTGGATCATGAGCTTATCAATCTCCAAGAAGACCTGTCTTATCAAGAACACCCCACAAAAATCCTTGAAGTCACAGAAAGAAGGACTCGCAACAAGTCCATCAAGTTCTGCAAGGTGCAGTGGTCGCACCATTCCGTTGATGAAGCCACTTGGGAACGTGAAGATGATCTCCGTGCCAAGTATCCTACCCTCTTTGTGTCTTCTTCTTCATCCTAGAATCTCGGGACGAGATTCCTGTTTAGTGGGGGAGAGTTTTAGCATCCCAATTGTCTAACAATTGTAATGCTACTTGGTCTAGTAATATAATGGCTACTTCAGATATATGATTGTTGCATCATCATTATATCATGCTCATGTCATCATGCCACCTTGCATTTGAGCATCATATAAAACCCACTTTGTTTTGGTTCTTATCTCATATGCATTGTTAATTGTATTTGCCTCTTGATATTGTATTTGTTTCTTGATATATTGTTTAAATGCCCAAGTTGAGTTGGGGGCATATCTCTTATTAACTCCACCACCTTTTCTTTCACCACCTTATAATTCCACCATCCAACTAAATATGAGCTTGGCATTTACTGGTTTTACTTCTAGCTCATGTGGGTTGGGATGGATCCAATTCTTGCCACATGCTCTCATCTTGGCATCATGTTGTTTTCACAATATTGATATATGAGAGCCACATGGCCACCTTTGCATGCCTTGTGAGTGGAACCTTTTTCCTAGCTTCCATATGTCTGATTTTGGGGTTATCATCATGTTGGGATATTTTGTGAGCTTATTAAATACCTAGTGGCATATACACACTAGCAAGTCCCAAATATAATCCAATATGATCATCTCCATATACTCCACTTGGTTTTCTTTCTAAATTACTTTGCTTGGGCCTTACTCCAATTTTTGTGAATGCATGATAATAATGCCATGTAAAAATGTTGTTTTCACAATAATCAACATGGCAATAAATGTTTCGCATGGGCCATGCAAGCCCCACCTTTTGCTTGTTCTTTGGTTTTTATTTGAATTTCGAGTGAATTTAAACCACATCTCTCTCTCCTCTTAGCTTGATCTTGTTTGAGCTTGCTCAAGACCATCATCACCACACCCCCCCTCTTGCTTTGCTTGACCTAGTTGGAGCATGCCATCTTCTTTTAACCCTAGCTCTCACCCTCTCTCTTATCCTCCATCTAGCATCTACCCTATCACCATACCCCCTCACTCCTAAACCTAGACCCTCTCTAATCTAATCACACCCCCCCATCTAAACCTAAACCCTAAGCCTACCCCTCTCTCTCGGCCTCTCTCTCACCTAGCTGGCCCCACCATGCCACCTCTCTCCCTGGCCACCTCACCCCGGCCCTAGCTTCCCTCTACCCGAGCCATACCTAACCCTAACCGAGCCCACCTTCTACTCCAACCCTAGCTAACCCGAGGCTACCCCCCTCTCTCTCTCCCTCTACCCGAGCCTGCCCCTGCCCTTGGCCTCGCCTCTAGCCCCACCTGGAAGCCTCCCACATGGCCCCTGCCCTGGCCTCCTAGCCGAGCACGTGAGGAGGAGGACAAAAAGGTGGCCGAGCCACCTTTATCGTCTACCACCTCCCCACGGCATCTGCTTGCCTCGCTGCTTTATCCCACCCCCCCCCACCTCTCTGCCTCGCCAGACCATCCCCAGATCCACCCCAGGCGCCTCCCCTCCTTCCTTCTTCTCCATCGCCGCCGCTACCCCACGTCGGCCACCGTCGGCCTCCATCGCGCCCCACCGTTCCAGACGACAAGCACGACGGGGAGGTGATCGAGGAGACCAAGAAGAGAACCTGCACCGCCCCTGTACGCGCCGTTGAGGAGGAGGAGGACCGGAGCTGCCAGTACCCGCGCGAGCCCGATGCTAACCCTAGATCTTCTGGCCACCTGCATCGCCGGAGATCGCCTGCTCGCCGACCCGAACCGACCACACCGACACACTCCCGGTGAGCATCTCAGTCGCCCTGACATGGTCCGCCTCGCCATAGCCGTCTAGAGCCGCCGATCAAACCGACAAACGCTCTCTGTGCACCGGCGACGTTTTCGGTTCTCCTCGCCGTAGCGCAGCAGAAACCCTAGCTAGCCGCCCAGCTCCCTCCTATCAACTACCCCAGCCCACCGCAGTGGTTGCCGCCCCCGCGCGCGCTGCCAGGTCCCCAGTTCGATTCCCCCGTGCGCTCCGCTCCACGCGTCGGCATCGATCTGTCGACAGACAGTTCCAGAGAAGATCAACAGTACGGCGCCCCTTTTTTGCACTTACCCCCCTGCAGTTTCTTCGGCTCAACCCGCGCTCCAATCGGTCCCACTTGTCTGCCTCCGTGGCGTTTTGCAAAAAGGCTCCTGGAGTTTTTACTTCTCAACCCGCGCTCCAGCGGAAGCCCCACCTGTCAGCTCCTGGCCCGCTCGCCTCTGCCGCGTGGACCCGCGCGGTCGATGGCCCACCTGTCATTCGCTTTGGCTGGGTCAGCTCGCGGTGAGGAAACCTCCTCAGTGCGCGTTTGGTCCAGTCAGCAGAGAGGCCCACCCGTCAGTGTCTGTGTCTGGTTAAACCTGAGTAACAAAAGTAATTCTGCAAATCTGTTTTAAATTCAAATCTTTTTCTAATTATATTCAAAGTCAAATTTATTTCTGTTTTCAAATAACTTTTAAAATATGAATCCAATTAATACAAATCATATATGTTTTCAAATCAGAAAAATGTGAGGAATTCAAATATGCCATCTAAAATGTATTTTGAACACTTTATTTTCCAAGTTTAATAAAATTACAACAAAAATGCCCCTTTTCTTAAATAATTAATAACTTTTGATTTATAAGTCCAAATTTAATAAATAATATGTCTAAAATGATTAGCTCGATGAGATCTTTCTGTTTATGCATTCCATGTCTTGTTTTGAAGCATGCATCATATAAATATAAAATATACAGCAACTAATATGAGAATAAAATGGGGCCAAAACTAAATAAAATGCTTTATTATTGTATTTCACACCTCACCCATGCCATGCTACTTTATTGCCATGCAAATTGTGCATCATTCATCATGGCATGATTGTTTGCTTGTCGCATTTATTCATATGCTTGTGCACTTTATTTATGTTGGCCCTTGTTTGTTTGGTTCTTCCTCGGATAGACGCTGAGCAGGGGATATATCAAGACAACCAGGAGCACTACCCAGATCCATCCCTTGCTTCAACTGAGCTGCCAGGCAAGCACTACCACATGCTTGCATACATATAGTACCTATTGCCTCTATCTTATTCTTGCATCATTGAGTCGCGAATGCATTAAATTGAATCCCAAGTATCGCATAGCCTTTACTTTTAAACCCCACCGAAGCTTGTTCCTCCATCCCATGAGCCCTTACTACAGGAGTTGTTTGAGCCATGCGAGTCGTAGAACAGCATGTGTAGGGTATGTGAGTGTCTGATGGATAA
This sequence comes from Avena sativa, assembly GCA_916181665.1. Lineage (NCBI taxonomy): Eukaryota > Viridiplantae > Streptophyta > Magnoliopsida > Poales > Poaceae > Avena > Avena sativa. Next base: position 185,608,837 of record OV702287.1, on the reverse strand, counting down.
CGAGGTACCTATACAACTTAACCTGAGTAGTAATGGGATAACTAATGAAAGTGGCATCGGTGAGCCATATTCGCTATTTGGTTTTTCAGGCTCACTTGTGTCCCGTAAGACCTCGAGTACTTGATTCCTGTTCCAAGATTATTCGCGCTATCCACATCCGGGAGGCCTTATGGACCCCCCTGAGCTAGAGCTTGATTCATTCTTATTTCTTGGGGCCACAAACTAGTTTGAGGTTTTATTTACTATCCTGTACTTATGCCATGCTTTACTGCTTTATTTAAATTGTGCGAGGTACTGCACACTGTACTGTTTAGGAAAGCGGAGTGTTTTCGCGGTGTCGACAAGCCCAGTCACATTTTCGGGTTCCCAGTCGTTCATAGCCATTGACGCAAACCTTGAGTCCGTCTTGGAGTCAGCTAACTTCGTTGCGGGTAGCTCAATGTGGTGGCCCCCTGAAATATTTCTGAATCCTGTGATCGCTTTGTCGTGACTACCTCGTTGGGTTTTGATTTGGTTTTTCCGAGGCATATCGAGTGTGTGTTGCTATTTGTGCACCCATGCAGGGTAAAACTTTCTGAAAGCCGTGTCCGCGGTTATGGACGACTTGGAGCACAGTTTCTCGATCATAGACAAGCATAACTAAAGTACCGCTTTTAATTTGACTAGACTAGGTACCTGACTAGTAAATAGTGCAACACTCATGGAATGGATAATAAAACTGCCAACGGATGGGGGTTGTTCGTCCGCTTCCTCGTCGGTAAGCGAGGAGGAGGATGGATCTGTGGATATTACCGTTTTAACTGTTATAACTGTTGTTATTAATTCACGGACATCCGTCTATCTCTGGTTAGGCGGATGGTTAGCGAGTATCTATAGAATTGCTAGGGTTTATCTTTTGCTGCAATTGCGTCACCCCAGGTTGTGTCCCCTTTAGAGGCATAAAGACTTGCTGAGTACCCCTAGGGTCTCACACGATAAATTATTTGGTTCAGATGAATAGGTACACTCACAAGATGGATACTGGTTGGAAGAGACGGACGATATGGGCAACGATCATTCGGTGTAGAGATTCCGGGAACGGGGATCCGTGAGATCTGTGGGCGGGATCTGCTTATTTATGGGGCATCTTATGCCGATTTGCTTCTTATCCGTACTCGGATTGTGTCTTCCGCTTCCGCTTGATACTCTGTTGATTGATGTATGAGGAGATATCCTAAACTATTATATCTATCTAGGATATTTGGATCTTGCCGTATGGCGTTGCTATATTTCCTTTCTTTTTAGATGGGATGACTCTGATGTACTGTTGTATGGTGGCTTGCATACATACTCACTTGTGTATGTAGTTGATCCCTTCGCCTGCCGATTACGCCGCCCGTTCTTGTCCCGATGTTTGGAAATGGTTGGGACGGCCGAAAGGTCTACCTGTGAGTGGCATTTGGGCCCCACCGTACTATTTCAACCATTTCCGCTCATCCAGACTTGTAACTAGGAGCGTAATTCACCGAGGTAGTTACAATTTTAATACTTATGCTCCCACTAGAACTAACAACCCCCGATGGTTACTTAGTGATTTAGGATCCTAAATAAGCAAGCCAACTAGTGAGCTTTAGCATCATCGCTAGCCGTCAAGTGATCTAGGTAGGCAACTCCTTGCCAAACGCATCTCATGCGACTCCTATTGGTCGGGTGGCATCTCATTCCCCGGCTCCCGACCGACCTCTCCCCGAGCCCCACAACCGTTGTGATATACCCGTCTAGCTTACCAAGTGCTTCCGCTGTAAGAGTCCGACTCGAACCCATCTAGTCGAAAAGAATTGGTACGTAGCACCTCAATTTTATGAGCCCACTACCAAGAATGTCCGAGTTTTGATGGTGCAGCACCGATAGGGAGACCGACTAGACCTTCTTTGAGGGATTAACAATTACCAACTATCTAATAGAGGTAAAACTAGAGACATAACAATAACACAAAATAATCCAATTATAATGTGAAATGGTATGGCTCCCTTCATGGTGATCTCCATCTCCATGACTTGTTCGTCATGCCTTTGGCTGCCGTGTCCTTCAAGTCCTCCAAACATGCTACACTAGCACTAAGAAATATACAAGAAGATGGCATCCCATGCCGACATGCAGGTCGTTATACAATAACAATGACAACACTTTGGCTCCAGCCGGCTGACAAACCCGTGATACGCAGATTGCATATGGATTAAACACATCACATGCACATAAGCCATACCATTCACAACTTCCTGCAAAAACAAGTTATGCATAGATACGATATCTACCGGTGTTGTGAACCTCACAACGACATCTAATGCACTACGACAAGGCGAAGCCGGCGTTCCTTCTAGCCGGATAGAGAGCGGGGATCGAAGGGCAGCGCCCCTCGTGGGTGCGGGCAACGCTTGACGATTTTTCCGAAATCGCATATCTAATCTGCATTCCAAACCATGGAGTCCTTCATTGGATAAAACACTTTTACCCAAATCTGATCTCTGTGCAAATCTGACCAATCTCATTGATCATCCGCATCTGAGCTTACATGCACCCCCGAGTGCGATTGATACAATCAATCTTGCAAAAAACCCGATCTATCTCATAGATCGACCACCGAAACCCTAAGTGGATCCTATCCACCACCTTGTGCATATCACATACGCACAGATCTAGATCCTAAAACTAGAAGCTTTCGCTCTGATACCATTGTTGGGCCACGCAGAGATAAACAAAACTCTTTCCCTACGTGGTGCACCCAAGATCCAGCTCAGGTTATAGGCCACGAGATTATCGCTAGACACGTAGATGCGGAAGTTGATGTAGCGCATCGAAACAGTGCTGAACGATCCCACGGACAGTCCTCCGGATCCCATAGACAGTCCTCTGCTAGATCCCACGGACAGTCCTCCGCTAGATCCCCGCGAACACCTTCGCCTCCAACACCACATGTGCAACGCCTCTACCGGTATCCACACGTATAGGAAGGAGCTTCGGATAGAGGATTGCTAGATCCTGTCTAGCCCGAAATGGAAGTAGAGAAAGTGACGGCTAGGTCAGGGACTATCCCTTGTCACTCCACTTATATACACTCCTAGCTAGGCTCAATGCTTGAGGCCCATCTAGGCCATATACTAATCTCCACATGGGCTCCTCACCCTTAAGTGTGTGACCCTGTTGATTCACGTACCCCTAGACACGACATGAGCTACTCCTCCAAGTATCCCGTCATGGCCTTGAGTCCAACTCACTCCCATGAACACTCGGTCTCAAGTTGATAGATGGTAGCAGCCTCTAGCAAGACGTGCCAACTCCCAAGTGTTGTAAAGTCAGAAGACAAACCTTCAATGTGACTTTCGTCCAAGTCCTTTTGCCACACAATATACCTATTAAGCTATAGGAGAGAAGTTGCCATCCCTTTAATAGGTTAACTCTCTTCTCTTACCATGATATGTGATTCACTAGACTAACACTTAGTCCAAGTCGTCAGTGAACACTTAACTGAGTAGTGCATGGCCATGCTTCCGAATCATATCACACGAGAGGGCCCAGAGAAATCTCTCCATTACGGAGGGGCAAATCCCATCTTGGTAATCCATGTCATGCAACTTGCTTCACAACCAACCCGAACTCTACCTTTATAACTTCTCATTTATGGAACAGCGTTTGATAGAACCTAAGTTGGTGATCCATAACTCGGATCATGCAATCACCTCAGGTCAAAGGATTTCATTGCTTGGGACTGCAAATGACAATATGCTCATTGCATCTCAATTGTGGGTCAGTCCTACTCGCTAAACTGTTTAGCCAAATCAGTGTAAGTCGAAATAGCATCACCATGCCCAGGGCAAGTGGAACCGTGTCATCAACCGACTTGGACATTTGTCTAAGTTGTGTGTCTAGCACAACCTCAATGACCAAGGACAATCTAGTATGAACAATCATGAATATATAGTTCCACAACTGAATCACATATTCAGTGATACATATCTGATGTTCATACAAGGACAACTTTACTTTATGAATACTTTGGGAAATATCATCAAACATGATTGCCTCAAGAGCATATTCCCAACAGATGGTGCTTCGTGGTATAACGGTTGGATCAAAAGACTATTGCTATGCTTGTGGATCGTAGGGGCTTTAGTCTATTTGGATGTGCTGCCCACAACCCAATCTATGGTAAATCATTTCATACATTAATGCGCGTACCATTATCTCGGAATTACGCTCAGACAGGACTCAGAATCCTACATTTTGTTTTCAAGTTTCGGGAACCCTTCAAGATTCTGCAAGCCAAAGAATTTTCGAGCTAGACGACGAATTCGACTTTGGATCTTGGAGACTTCTAGTGGCTACTGTTGGGGATATACTTTCCAGGTATACCCACTGATGCTCACGGATCAGGGTGGCCCACCTATGGGTTAGAGATTTTCTCCATGGGCGGCTCAATCAAAGAAAGAAGATGGAGTCCCTTCCGGCTACATGAAGGCCTAGAAGACTTACTGACTTAGGCCTATACTATTACTTGTAGTCCAAGATGTACCTTGTAACGACTCTGTATCATAGCCAGATAGGTCTCTCCTGTGAACCCTAGGCCGGATGACTATATAAGCCGTCCTAGGAGCAAGCCTTTAGGGCACAACCATAACCTACTCGAACAGGTGAAACCTCTCTTGTAATCCTTTGTAACATCCAGCTCTGCCTATATACTGGGTTGCTAGTAGGAGTAGGATCCAATCGCCGCAGTCAAATCTGAACTTGGGTAAATCTATGTGATCACCATCCTGGACCATCGTGCATCTCACATCCCACCTTTCCTCACACCTACAACACCCCCTTATGGCGTATTTGTCTTCAATCCGATGACAACAACTGCAACATGGCTACATGATGAAGCTCAGACCGTAACGACAACGTACACGCACATTAGATTCAGACCGAGCCTCGCCAGAAACTCCCTAGAGACTGCTCGAATTTACTAGGTAGCCTAGGTATTGATGCAGCTCGAGCGAGAACGAGAAACTACACTAGACTCATCAAAAACAATATACCGACTCTACAAAAAGCATTGTAGCTGGCAACCGCGATCACAAACAAACAATGTAGTGCCAGTCAAGTCAAGTAACGCTCCCACACGGGTAAGCAGGACATTCTCTTGTTGTACACCATTCTGCTCGTTAGCACCATCGGATATACCAGGCGGCTCCGACAATAGACGTGCTTCGTCAATTTTGACTCGTTCTGCACCGACCGACAAGCTCTCCACTTCTTACACCGACCATGCCTCTGCTGACCTTCGGAGATACGTCCATCGCGCCTATCTGATATCATACAGTCTACAAGATCTAACAACCAGCAAAGGAAGAAAATACATCCCACTGTAACCAAAATATATGCACTCGTGTACATGTCATCACATTACCACACTACAGAACACCAGTAATCAACATGATCACTCCAATCTAAGAATCCCATATTTCTTCAAGTTTGACTTCCAGCCAACTACCTCTAGTTATGAGCTGCTCCACAACTTCATATAGAGATGAAAAAACTATTTTCATATTATCACTTCTGACCTCTGTCACCCGAAACTGCGGATGACAGCGATGTTATGAAACTAAAACGAAAAGAAAAGTATATTTTTGATAGGTATAAACCAATCTCTAGCAACTTTCTCACCCCCAATATTAGACTTTTTAGGTCGACCCTTCGTATCCGTAAGATAACTCCTAAGTTGCAAGTTCTCTTCCTATACGTGCCTTAACCGTCCGTTGTCTAAAGTCCTTTACCACGTTATTATCCATAATCTTGACGTATATATAGTGGCAGTGTCTTCACTACATCATGATATGCCTCGTGTCTAGAAAGCAATAGTCACACAAACGTCGTGACCTTCAATTTTTTTTGTTCATACAGAACCATTAGAGACTACAAATGCTCCAACATATTGCCAATTATCGCTCTTCCTTAGACAATCACAACATTCTGTAAACTACGAGCAGGACATAAATTATGTTACCTAAATTGCTAATATATGTATAGTAAAGATATGGCTAGATGCAAAAATACTACCTTATGATGACTGCAAGTGCACAGATCGTTTGTAGCTAGTTTCGAAATAAAGATATTGATCCCACATGGAGCAGTAGGCGAAAGACTAAAATGCTTTTAACTAAAACTAAACGAAGTACTTAAGGAATAACTTTGAGATGCAAGAAAAGTAGAATTTTTTTAGGGTTTTGATTGAATGAAGCAATTAAAGTAACATAAAACTTAATGCAGAAAGTAAGAATCGTGTATGTAAAAGAACTTGGAACTGCAATAGGGAAAAGGCATTATCAGGGAGTGATGGATACACTGCTAGCAATTTAGACTAAGCAATCAAGATTATTATAACAAATATTCTCATGATACGTATGTATGTGGGAGGAGCTCCATATATGGACAAATAGGCAGCAACCACTGCTCACATCATCCTTCATAACCACAGCTGACAGATAAACGTCATCAATCGTATTATTCTACTATTAAGGAATTTCTCCCGTGGCATGGACATGGCTTTATGATCTCTCCTTGTTTCCCCAAGTTAGTACATAAAGAATGACAACAGCTTTATGAGCTCTCCTTGTTTCCCCAAGTTATTATCTTATTCCGTGTTTATGATAAATGTTTATTTTGCATGCTATAATTGTATTAATTTGGAAACGTTAATACATGTGTATTTAATAAACAAAAGGAAAGTTCCTAGTTATGCCTCTCTTATAAACTAGCTCGTTGATTAACAAGATGGTCAAGGTTTCCTGATCATGGACATTGGATGTTGTTAATAACGAGGTCACAACATTAGTGGAATGATGTGATGAACATTCATCCCAATTATAGCATTATGATCAAAGTCATTGTGTTTATATTGCTATAACATCTAACGAAGTAATCCTAGTCCTTAGACCATGATATCATGTTAATCACTAACACTAGAAGAGTATCTTGATAACATCAAACGTCACACCGTGAAAGGGTGATTATAAAGGTGGGTTTAGTACTATGAAAGTGTTATGTAGAGTCTCATGGATCAAGAGTGGGATTTGTCCATCTCAATGACGGATAGATATACTCTAGGCTCTCTCGGTGATATCACATTGGTTAGCTTGCAAGCAAGTGATGAGATCACTAGAATGTTATATCACGGGAACAAGAAAAGAGTACATGTCGGTAACGAGATCAGACTAGGTATGGAGATACCGATGATCGAATCTCGGACATGTAATATATCACGAGACAAAGGGATTTAGTTACTAGTGTTAAAGGTTCTCATGATCACAGAAGTCATCGTTGAATGTGTAGGAGTCCGTATGATCTCCAGGTCTCGCTTCTGATTATTGATCTGAGAGGGGTCTCGATCATGTTTGCATTATTCGCGAACCGTAGGGTGACACACTTAAGGGATACCGACACCATTTGGAGCAAATATGTTTCTGATAAAGATTTAAGAAAGCGATGGAATTATTTCAATAGACACCGAAATTGTTTCGGGTGAAATTGCAGAAACTGGTTCTGCATGTGATATTGAAATATTGTAGGGAGTTTTATGTGAATGTTTGTTAATTAAAGTAATTAACAAAATTCTGAATAAAATTAATAAAAGAGTTTTATTAAATGAGAGAGCATTAAATTTGGAGAAATTTAATGCATTTAAAGTGGAGACTTTAAAGGGGAATGTTAAGGGGCAAATTTATGTGAAGGGGGTTTCCACCACATGAATGGGGAGGTGAGGGGTCACCCCCATGAGGCGCCGGCCATGGGGAGGGGTACCCCCTCCTCCTATAAAAGGCCCCCCTCTCACTCCTTCTTCCACACACCTCCTCGTGAAGGATCTCTCTCCCTGACATGGGTATACCCTACAGGTGCTCGAGATTGGTATATACGGCCTAAGTACAGCAGAAGCCCATGACGTTGCCAAGGCCCAAATGGAGAACTCGAGTAACCTACGGACTCTCGATTGCTTGCGGAGCAAGAAGAAGCTAAAGATAGAAAGTTTTAAGGGAAAACCCTAACCTGTAACCGACTCGACCTGCTACCCGAGACCTAGCCTATCTATATAAAGGCTAGGAGGGGGCGGCGAGGAGGACACACGCAACCCTAGGTTCCACCACCTTTGCCAGATTACATCTGCGCACCATTGTAATCTTCGATTCCTCCATTAATTCCATGAGCAGACAAGCAGGAGTAGGGACCTCTACGAGGCCTGAACCTGGGTAAACCTTGCATCCCTGTGTGCTTGTTTGCTAGCCGATTGATGCTTCCAGCGCTCCCTCCTTCTCAAAAACGCGTCCATAACAATTGGCATTGATGAGTTAAACCCTCATCAATTGGCGCCGTCTGTGGGAATTGGGAGTGCTGATGCTACGGTTTCTTCGGCCCCATCAACTGCGATCTACAACTCCGCAACATCAGAGATTCACCAGCTCTTCGGCGCGTTCGACTTCACCATCCACACGTCGGCCACTCGCCCGGCTTTCGAGTCCATGGGCGATGGAATTAGCCTGGCGATCGGGAGCTTCCGCTTCCAAGTTAGTCAGATGGGCACGCTTCGCATGGCTGACCAGCCGACAACACCATCGATTGTTCCAGCATCGTGGTTCCCCCCGCTGATCGGCACCCTCAGTGAGCTCAATGCCTCGACAACAGTCGAGAATACGGACAATGACAATAGCCGCGAATCCGATCTGGGTGATCTAGCAACTGAAGATGGAGCCTAGGGCTCCAGATCTGAAAGTTGTGGGAGCAGCAGCTTCCCCAACCACTTCATGTGCACCGTCATCAATGCTGGCGACTCCTCCGACAATCGCGACAACACGGGCAACGTTGGCAATGGAACCGACTCGCCAAACGGTGGCATACCTAATGGCAGACCACCCAACGGCGGCCCCACTAATGGCGCCCCCATCAACAATGGAGGGGCAGCCGAACTCCCTACCATGGTGAACGAGCAAACTGGTGAACGCGTCGTGATCAGGCTCAATGATCTCAAGTGGGCCCGCTGCCGAGAACCTCTACGAGGCCACCCTCTGCCCTTCGGCTCCCCGCAAGAACTATTGATGGGCTACCATTGGCTCCTAAAGGAGGAATACAAATGCCAACTGCATACACTGGCGCAACTCGAGGCGCGTAAAAAGGCGGCAGACGAGTTGAGCCTCCGACGAGCTGGGCTCTCCTCCCATGGAGGATCCTCCTCCAAGTGCATTGAGTACATCGCTAACAAGTGGCGATCTCGACTAGCCCACCTCACTGAACAAGAGCGTGTAGAAGCCGCAAAGGTCCTCAACTTAGGCTCCATGATGGTGGATACGTGTGGCAACGTGCTTCCAAAAACGCCACAAGTTGCGGTAACAGCGGCCACCATGTACCTCCTCAACAACCAGCCACCCGCTGGAGATCCTCGAGCTGCCATGCACCGATCTACGATCGCAGGATTGGGGCTAATCGAGGCTGCTCTCGACAAAGAGCCGACACTAGAGCCGAAGAAAAACAAGGCTCTAGCAAAACGCTATTCCTCACCCTCATCCAGAAACGACAGTCATGATCTGTCTCGATGTCACCGCTCACGGCGACATGACCATGACTACGACGCGCGTGATGACATCACGCAGTGCAAGATCGACAAGTCAAGGGCACGATGCGCCCGATCGACTGACTCGGAAGATGAAGACGTGGAGCTCTGTGGCGCCAGATGCTTTAGCAGGGCCATCAGGAAAAAACGAATGCCCAAGGGGTTCAAGCTCCCATCAGAGAACCGAAAGTTTGATGGCATGTAGGACCCTAAAATATGGTTGGAGGACCACATCTCCTCCGTTAGGCTCCACGGCGGGAGTCAAAGCACGACCATGCAATTCTTACAGTTATAGCTACAAGGTGCCGCCCGAGCATGGCTCAACAACCTCCCACGTGGATCCATTCGCAGCTGGGAAGAGCTGGTCTACAGCTTTGTGCGCAACTTCAAGGGCACCTACAAAAGGCCCGCGTCAATCGACGAACTGAGGTGCTGCCAGCAAAGGTCGGGAGAATCACTACGCTTGTGCATCCAGAGGTGGTCCATCATCAAGAACTCCGCAGAAAATATCTCGGAGGATCACGCAATTGACGCATTCAACGGCGGCGTTCGCCGCATAGAGCTCAGGGAGGAGCTAGGCCGCTCGAAGCCCAAAACAATTGACCACCTGATGGAAATCGCGAATCGATGGGTAAATGGAGAAGATTCGGTGAAGAATCACGTTCACTCTGACGATGAAGCAGAACTCAAACGTAGACGCGATCGTCAAAGAAAACGTCGAATGCGCATCTACGATGATCGTCAAAGCAAATGTCAACATGGTCACAGTCGGCTACACCAATAGACGTGATGACAACCGCAACAGCGGCTACCGCAGTGGTGGACACCGTGATTCCGGGAAAACCATGCAAGTATGGCAGCGCCGCACTCACGATGAGGCACCCTTAACATCCGTTGAGGATAAGTTATCCGGGCCATGCACCGTGCACTTCTACATCGACAAGCATGACGGCAAATGATATCCAGCCACCTCTTCAAGGACTACCGCGAGTTCCTCAAACATCATGAGGGTGTGGCTCGGATGAATCGCGACGCGGTCAACAGGGGCTACGGAGCCACCCCAGGCGCTGTGGCACATGGAGCTCCTCCACCACCACCCAGACCACCGCAAAACGCAGCTGCGCCTGACCAGCATCATGGAGGAGAGTCGTACCCACGGTCCATGGGCACCATGATGATCCAAAAGGGTCGCCCCTCCAACCGGGTGCAAAAGGCCATCACTCACCAAGTCAATTTGGCGACAAACTCACCACCATCCACCACTGAGTACCTCAGTGGAAGCGACTCTTGCATCACCTTTGACAAGCGCGACCACTCGCGCCAAGTACCTCGTCCAGGCCATTGTCCCCTCGTATTCGAGGCACAAATTGGAGGCTTCGACATGAGTCACGTCTTCATGGATGGCGGAAGCGGCATTAACCTCATGTTCGCAAGTACCTTGCGAGCAATGAGGATCCCTCTGACCCGCCTAGAGGCCTCGGACACAACATTCCATGGCATCGTCCCAAGCAAGGGCGTATATCCCCTGGGAAAAATCAACCTCGAAATCATCTTCGGCACGCCGAAGAACTTTTGACGCGAACACATTGACTTCGAAGTTGTCGACTGGCCCTCATAGTACCACTTCATCCTTGGACGTGTCGCGTTCGCTAGGTTCATGGCAGTGTTTCACTACCCCTATCTGCAGATGAAAATGCCAGGCCCTAACGGTGTCATCACAATCAACGGGAGCTTCAAGAGGTCTGACAGTTGCGATAGGGAGTTCAACAGAATTTCACAGTCCTTCAGCACGCAGGAAGAACTCGCAAGATGGAAGGAGTCGGCAGATAACAGTCTGCCTCCCCTGAGCCGGCCAAGTTCACCCAACCTGTCGTTCGACTAATCGGTGCACACAAAGAAAGTTCAGGTCCACCCATCGGATCCCGCCAAGACGGCCCTCATCGCCAACAACTTGAGTCCTGCATAGGAACTCGCGCTCGTCGAATTCCTCCATGAGCACTGGGAAATCTTCGCCTCGTGTCCAGCGGACATGCCAGGGGTTCCCAGGGAATTAGCCGAGAACGCACTCAATGTCAACCCAGACGCAAGGCCAGTCAAACAAACAATTAGGCGACTGTCTGAGCCAAGAGCAAAAGCGGTCAGAATGGAGATCAACAGACTCCTCGACGCCAAATTCATACGCGAGATCAAGGAAAGCACTTGGCTCGCCAACACGGTGCTAGTACCAAAAAAGGACACGGATATCCTATGGATGTGCGTGGATTTCACCTCTCTGAATAAGCACTGCCCGAAGGATCACTTCCCGCTGCCACGAATCGACCAGATCATCGACTCCACCGCAGGAAGTGAGTGCCTCTGCTTCCTCGATGCCTACTCAGGCTACAATCAGATTCGAATGAAGGAGGAGGATCAAGAGAAAATGGCATTTACAACGCCTTTTGGTGTGTTCTGCTATAACACAATGCCCTTCGGGCTAAAAAACGCAGGAGCAACCTATCAGCGGTGCATGCATGCTTGCCTCAAGAACCAACTTGGTCGCAACATCCAAGTCTATGTCGACGACATCGTAATCAAGACCAAAGAGGAAGCTTCACTAATCGACGATTTACGCGAAACCTTCGCCAACCTCGACCGCTACCGGATCAAGCTCAATCTGGACAAGTGCGCCTTCGGCGTACCATCTGTGCAACTACTCGGGTATCTCATCTCCACGAGAGGGATCGAGGCAAACCCGAAGAAAATAAAAGCTATACTGGCCATGGAGAAGCCGAAGAACATAAGAGGTGTCCAGCAGCTAGCTGGGCGAATCGCGACGCTCAGTCGATTCATCAGTCGAATGGGCGAAAAGGCACTGCCCCTCTACCAACTTCTCCGCAAAGCTGACAAGTTCGAGTGGACCAACGAGGCACAGGAAGCATTCGAAGACCTCAAGCATCTACTATCCACCTCACCAGTACTGGTGACCCCACGCGAAAGGGAACCACTGTTGATATACATCTCCGCCACCAACCAGGTGGTCAGCACGGTGCTCGTGGTAGAACGAACCAAGGAAAACAAAGTCCACGGGGTACAACGCCCAGTCCACTACCTCAGCGAGGTACTCACGCCAACAAAGCAGCGGTATCCGCACTACCAGAAGCTGGTGTACGGCGTCTTCATGACAGCCCGGCGACTGCGCCACTACTTCCAGGAACACCCAATCATGGTGGTCAATAACGCCCCGCTTGGACATATCCTCAACAATCCCGAGGCCACTGGACGAGTCGCGCTTTGGGGGATCGAACTGTCTCCACGAGACATTACATATGAAAAACGCGATGCAATCAAGTCGTAAGTCGTCCCTGACTTCCTCGTGCACTGGATGGAGAACCAGCTCCCTGAAAAACCAGATATGTCCTACCTCTGGACAATGCACTTCGATGGATCCAAGCGAAAGGATGGAGCTGGCGCAGGTGTCATACTGACATCGCCTCAGGGAGACAAGCTGAAATATATTCTGTGAATGCAGTTCACCGCCTCCAACAATGAAGCTGAATACGAGGCCCTGCTACATGGGATGAGGATGGCAAAAGCCTGCGGTGCCAAGAGGCTCATAATATACGGCGACTCCAAACTGGTCGTCAACCAGACAATGCACGAGTGCGACGCACTGAACGACAATATGATCGCCTACCGCGACATCTACGACACACTCGAAGGGGACTTCGACGGTTGCGAGCTGCAGCACATAGGCCATGAAAGCAATGAAGAGGCAGACGCACTGGCCAACATTGGCTCTACCTGCGCCCCCATACCACCTGGGGTATTTCTCGAGCGCATCTACGAACGCTCCATCAAGCCAAAGGCCGCAGAGAAGAAAAAAAGTGCAACAACGGACTCGAGGGTTGCGCCGCCCAATGAGCCAATGGCACTCGACGACCTAGAGCTTGGCATAGGACTCGAAGGACCGATGAGTGTCATGATGATCGAGCCATCTTGGACTCAACCATACATCACATACCTTCTTAGCAAGAGGCTACCGGACGATCAAACTGACGCACGACACATTGCACGGTGATCCAAGGCATTCGCTATTATCAACGGCGAACTGTACAAGTGCAGCATCACAGGAGTACTCCAACGATGCGTCTCAAACACTGATGGAAGAGCTATTCTCCTCGACATCCATGAGGGGACTTGCGGGCACCACGCCAGCAGTCGCGCCCTCATCGCCAAAGCTCTACGAGCTGGATTCTACTGTCCTACGGCCATGCGTGACGCCAAGGACATCGTCCAAAAATGTTTTCTTCTCACTTACAGCACCGCGAGTAGTCACTTACAGCAAGCAGGAATCAACTCCTGCATTCGAAGACTCCGTCGACCTCCTTGACGAGGCACGGGAAATTGCCACGGAAAGATCAACGATCTACCAGCAGAACCTGCGCAACTACCACAGCCAAGGCTACGCCCCAGGTCCTTCGTCGAAGGAGACCTGGTCCTGGGCCTGAAACAACAAGGGAATCTCAAGCTCGAGTCCCCCTTGGAGGGACCATACGTGATTACAGAAGTAGTCCCAGGTGGCACCTATTGCCTTAAAGATTTCGAGACAGGAGTCGCGTACTCGAACCCTTGGAACGTCGGGCAGCTGTGGTGCTTCTACCCTTAGTCGTCTTTTATTTTTTACATTACATTAAGGCTACTCAGCCAAGGCTACTTAGCCACACATTATACCTCGTACTATCCTGCGAATAAATAAAGCTAAGTGCCCCAAACTCTATGTTCTTTTATTTTTTGCAAATTATCCACTCGGGGGCTGCGCCACCATATATACATCTGTTCTACGAACCAACGCGATATCCTGAGTAGCTGACGCACTAATCAAACCCTTGACAAACACCAACCCAGTTGCAATGCACCTGACAGGTTGGCAAGGTGCTGAGATAAACATAAGTCAGGCTAACGAAAGTGAATCGCATAGTGCAACGCACTCGCAAAACATACAAGCTAACAAGCTCTTTATATACATCAATGTCAATCAATTATACACAACATATATATGAACTTTACAACACTAGTGCAACTATGTGTAGGAAAACAAACTAAACTACTGTTGCAACAAAGGAACGTTTGTCTGCTCCTCGAAGAAGTCGACAATTTCCTCCGCTGGATGATCCACCGCCTGGTAGTGAGGAACCATGTTCTAGGTCGAACCTGCTGGTGGCGCTGGCGGTCCAGCAGCAACCGCTGCAACATCCACATCAGGCCTATGCAGTCGCACCAGTGACAGAGCAGCCTTGGCACCAGCCACTAACTGTTGCCGAACACACTCGTGGACTGCACTCAAGTCTTGAAATTTTGCAAGAAGGGCCAGCAGGCTCGATGGAACGACGTCCAGCAGGAACTGTAGGGGTTCTGCGTATAAAAACAATAAATTTTACTCTACGCCCCTGAACCCCTGAAGCTGCCAAGACCTATCTATTTGTAATACAGTAACGGGAGGGGCTTTTCGTGAACTTACCCTTGAAGACCGAAAAGCGTTGTCAACGCTCAGGAGAGCGTGGTTGATGTAGACGAGTCGAAGCCGACCTCAAGGTCATGATGAAGTCCTTTTGCTCCTTGGCTCCAACGACTTGAGTGCCTAAAGTGCGACACCTCGCGGGGAGTTACACACGTCCGGTGTCTGACGATGACTCCCGCTTCCCCGATCCAGCAGCAGTTGCGGAAGTATAGCTCCCGGATCTGAATCCCGCGGCGCAACGGTGCTCCGTGGTGAAGATGTCTCTCACTCGCGCAGTCTAGACTTGGGACCATGGTCACGAGAGAGAGAGGGGAAGAAAGAAAATATCAATTAGAGGTCCTTCCAAAAGTTAGGAGACCTTTATTGATTATTGGTGTATTTAATTTGGCCAAATACCCCCACTATATATAGGGAGAGGGGAGGTACTACCTCCCTTAAAGTCTCGGGGTGGGACTAAAGGAGAGGAGGGGGGAGGGGTGGCCATCGGCCACCCTAGTGGGACCCGCGCGGGGGGGGGGGGGGCTAGGCCTAGCCGGCCTCCCCCTTGCCCCTTCTCCCTCTCTCCTTTCCCCTAATGGGCCCTCTCCCCTCCGGGGATTGGCCCATTAAGCCTTTGACCATTTATTTGATTTTTCTCTTTATTCAATAATTATGAATAAATGATTCAATCAACATTTAACATTCATTCACATATTATTCAATCTCCGTGGCTATGGAACACCTTCCACCTCCACTCCAGACATCCTCCGGACTTACCGAAACCCTTCTGGTTTTCTCTCTACTATTCTTTGGCGATTCCACCGATCCTATAAACACTCTCTAAGCATCATCAAGCCCTTAAGAGTGAAACCCCACGATTCAGGAACACTCCAGACATGGTTGGGACACTCCTGCACCAATGATCGACAGAGGCACCTGGATGTCCATGTGACCCCTATGCGTTCCACAAAGATCTTTCGTCGTTTCAACCGGCACAGTCGTGTCTTATTCCCTTTGTCTCTCGATACTTGCATTGCCCGAGATCTGATCAATGACATCCCCATGTCGTGTTCAATCTCGTTACTGAAAAATGCTATTTGACTCATTCTGACAAGTGATATCCCCGTGATCAAATCACACGCTGCGCAGCTATTGGATATAACTTCTCCGAGTGGGCCCTTGCGTATATTCCCGTCACATGGACGGACAAATCCCGCTCTTGACATATATTGCCTCTACGGTTTCCACTGAATACCCGAACACACCTTTATAACCACCGTATTACCAGATGGCGTTTGATGCTATCTAAGCACTCTCGGGAGACAATGATTGATATAGCCTCACGGTCTAAGGAATAGTCTACAAGGATCCATTTCTAATCATCGTAACTTGAACTTCGTGACATGATCGGGTCATGATGTTTTGGTTGGGTATTGGTTCATCATCTCATTCTCTGAATGAGATGACCTCATTTCCAACTGGCATAAATGCCACATGATCAGGAAACTTGACCATTTGTTGACCAATGAACTAGTGACTAGAGTTTCACTGGGAACCCCTGGTTGTTTGTATATCACACGTGTATTGATGTTTCCACTCAATACAGTTATAGCATGATATAAAACTTAATCATAAACTATATGAAACATGATAATAGTCCTTACTACTATTTGTCTCTAGGGCATATTTCCAACAGTCTCCCACTTGCACTAGAGTACAAATACACTAGCTGCATTTGTTCTCAATCTTTGGTACCATATATCCGGTACCCTGAACCTGCTTGCTCATGGAAAAGGTTGAGTCTTGGGTCTGTACTTTACAGTCCCAAATCATTTGCAACTTACTAATGTCACCTTGATTGACATTAATACTTTATCATCACATGATAGCATCTTTGTGTATGTATCGTCGTTATGGCAGCAGAACGAGGCCTGATTCCAGGAGCCTACATTGATGTTAGATCAACCTCGACGGCTTTCTCATGGGCACTATGCCCTGGGACACATCATTCTACGTTAAAAGCAAACTAGCCCCGCCATAACATTATACAACACTCTAGATGGTACCCTTATCTATTATTATAATGTATTCATCGAAACACTAGTGCACTCTGTGCAACTTTCAATGTTTTGTTCACCTCGCTTCCTACTTGACTTCAATCGGTATTACAGGAGTTTCCAACATATTCCCTTATAACATAACCCTTTATGCTTTAAGATATGTCATCCTTTATGGATTTGGAAAACATGTCTACAGTTCTCTACTAGACACTACGGACAAACTTAACTCAATGTTCCGTGATTCAAACTTGATCACTTTTAAATGTTCCTTATTTGGATTGCATATTATGCTAAGTTATCATCATGGTTTTCTAAGATAGAACCTATGTCTCAACATAGTGGATGACGATCATCCTTTTCGTTCCTTTAACCATTGACGTTAAACTTAATACTATTCCTAACTTGAGTCATTAAAAACTAGTTCCTTAATTAACTTATATTCTGAAAATGCTTTAAGAATCCCTTAAGGAATACTACATAATATCATAATACACCTATTATCAACTTCTACATCTTATAAATCATTATTTATAAGTATTTGTGCTTTTATTCTTAACACCCTTAAGAATTACTCCTATAAGCTCCCACTCAAAATATGTTCCTACATATTTGAATTTGAGACTTATATTGCTCCCACTCAAAAATATGTCAATCACATATTGTTTCAGGAAGACTTTCATAGCTCCCACTCAATTTTATGCAAATTGCATATCCACTCACTATTTTGAACAATTTCAAAAACTTTGATCAAATATCAAACTTGGAGATTTACTATGAGATACTAGTATATTACTAGTTTTAAATCCACTAGACATTTTAGCACACATGAATCAAATTCATTTGAATTTGTCTAATACCTGACAAATCGTGCTTTTGTCATTCACCCCCTTTTTCCACTATGGCTTTGCAGTCATTTCGGAAAATCCAAGTAACCCTTTTTACTTGTGATATTCAGCAATGAACTGCTTTCTAATCTCAAGGGAATTTTGCTTTTAGGATTTCTCATAAGTCTAGTTTACCATTATTTCCTTAGTAGTTCGTAGGTATGTCATATTCCAGTAATCATGACAAATGAATATCAAATGTCTCCATACAAGATATGGATTACATTTTGAATCCTACTTCATGTAGTGAAAACACTAGTGGGGAAAACACAATGATCATTATCATTGATTCTTTCCTTTTGTGAAGAGAATCGTTCAGGAACGTTGTTCATTGCGCTTTTCAACACTTTGATGCAGGGTTTTGAATCCTCATCGTGTTTTACACTAATTTCCATTTGCTCCATAATCGAGAAATATCACTAAAAGTGGGTTTCCTCAAAAATGTACCAAAATCCAAGCAGTACGAATCTTGCTTTCCTTTTGGTTTCAGCTATGGGTTTTGTATTCAATGTTTCCAATGAATACTCTACAAGGAATTATTTTCTATCGTTTTGGTTATATCGAATAACCCCAAAACTTTCACGAATTCAAATGGTTCACTACCTTCTAATTGAGTGCTAATTATTTCTAAGCTAATGGTCTCTACATCTACACTACAACAATTTATTTGGTGCCTTCTATTCAACCCATTTTTGATATCTAATATCACATTGTGATGCTTTGTATTTTGACGTTTCAAAACGCTTTGCATTTCACAATTACTTTTATGCCATTCTTATAAAGTTGAATTTCATTACTATTGATCAAATCATAGTAATTAGATTCTCTTTTATATCTATACCCTTTGTTGATGAAACAGTTTGATCAAATCAAATAGTTTTATGTTTCCTTTGGTAAACTACTTTACACATTTGAACAATCATTTAATGATAATTACCATTTTCGTTAAAACATAATACATCGAATATGTATTTATGTTTAACAATTCATTAAACACTTTGTATTCAAGTAATACTCGGTGTTCAAGTTAATTTGCCGAACTTAGGCATGATTTATATGTGATATGACTTTCACATATTATCACATAACTTTGAATTTAAACAATGGTTTTCATTCATTAATGAAATATCATTTTAGTTGGGTATTTAAAGGCATTTCAATGTTTTACAAATGTTCACGCATTATCAATTAGTTTCAAACAATAAGGATAATTCAGAAGTGATCAAACAAGATATGAACACGAATAGAAATCATTCACAAAAGTAGAACAACTGTTTGTTACAAACTCATATGAATAACCGTCTCACGAAGTGTGAGACACACTAAAGAAGTTCACAATCTCTTGATTACAATAATCATCCTAAAACACAAACTAAATGATAAATGTTGAGGGAGAGTGTCATCAGCCATCATCATCATGCTCGCCATCAACACGCAACGTCACCTCCTCTCTAGCAAGCACCTCTCATGCAGAAGGACCTGTTTTCAGCAAAACAGAACAAGTATCAGATATACTTAGCACTGCAAATGTGTTTGCAAGATTATAACATTTATAAAACTATATATCAAATATATACCTTTGGCATTGATGACCTCTAGTGACATCGGGTTCATCCACCACATTTCTGAAATGTGATATGAACTCGAGGAAATCCAGTGTTTCTGTGTCACCTCTCATAATGCAGATCCTGACATGTGCCTGGAAGCTTGGTGGAAGCGACCGCAACACAACTCCCATCGCAAAAGAGCTTGAGAACCAGTTGTCCAGGTAGTATGCCAGACTCATGTATGCATCGTATATGCTCAATAAGTGCTCGTCTAGTGAGGAGCCCTCCTCCATCTTTATGGAGAGGAAGTCCCCCATCAGCTCATACTCCCACATGCGCACTTGTTCCACGAAATGCGATCTCAGATGTGCCATGACCACTCGGGGTTTAAGACTTCCCACCATTGGCCATAGCCCATCCTCCATTCCAAGGGGCATCGTTACCGATATGAATGTGGCCATCACACGATGACGGCAGCATAGATCCTGCTGCTCCTGGGTCCCATGAGAATAGGGTGGCTCCAAATACATCTCGCAGGTCATGTAGTCAGCTACATTGTTCTCACCAAGGAGATCAAATAGGTGTATGACCCATGCAAAAAAGTTGGATCCATCTAATTTGAGCTTTTCTCCTTTTAACCAATTGTCGATAGGGAAGGTAATCTCGGGGAGAACCATTTTCTACATTTATAATTGCAAAAGGAATTTAGATTAAGTTTATAATTAAATAAGTTAATTATAACTCCACTCAGAAACACCTATCCCCAAAAGGGTTCCTAGTGATAACATGACCCCTATCAGCCACATCTCCCCCGATCATCACGGCCATCAATGTGGGTTCAAGGGTGGACGCTAAACGTCGGTCATATCATTCATGTGACTCGTTCTCGATCTTTCGACCATCAGTGTTACGAGGCCATATCTGCACATGCTAGGATCACCAACTCAACCTTAGTGTATTCGCTGTGCAACATGGCTTACTCCCACTGTATGCAAACGTAGATATGTCTGACACCCAGGCCTGTAACCCTGGATCACCTCATACCGAAGAACTTTCTTGGTGGTGCACACTAAGGGGGAACACAATCGTTGGTAATTTTTAACAGGGATCATCTTATTAGGCTACCGTCGAGTATATAATACTAGCACATAATAAGATATACAAACAATAACATTGAATGTAAATGCTATGTGATATGGTCCTTCACGTCGTGATCTCCATCCGCCGTCATCGGGTTCCGGCGCCGTAGACACCAAGGTATCGGTGTCTTTCTGGCATGGTAGTTCGTCACCTTCGTGAATATCTACTACTATGTAACAAAAGGTAATGACTTTACCTTTGCCACAACCATATCACAAAGCAACGCCCCCTGCAAAACAAAGTTAGACGCCTCTACTTTATCTTTGCAAGTTTTACGTGGCTGAATGGGCTTTCGCACAAGAACCGTTCTTACCTACGAACTTTCAGCACAACTCTAATGAAGTAGTTGTCTCTACTACACCCCTTTCGGGGCCCTCCGTTGCAAATGGCATACCAACTAATGCGAGAGAGACAGACACCCCCCTAAGCCACTTTATGTCAAGCGTGGACCAGTCTCGCGAATGAACACGTAAAGTCGGTTGGGGGCCGCTTCATCAAGCATTACTGAGGTATACTCAAGTACACGTGGGAGGGTAACAACTAAAAGATCAACGCCCACACGCTACATCTCATGTGTTCTACCCGTACTAGCATTACTACGCATAGATCTAGCTCTGAAACCACTGTAGGGGTTCCGCGTATAAAAACTATAAATTTTACTCTACGCCCCTGAACCCCTGAAGCTGCCAGGACCTATCTATTAGTAATACAATAACAGGAGGGGATTTTCGCGAACTTACCCTTGAAGACCGAAAAGCGTTGTCAACGCTCAGGAGAGCGTGGTTGACGTAGACGAGCCGAAGCCGACCTCAAGGTCGTGATGAAGTCCTTGCGCTCCTTGGCTCCAACGACTTGAGTGCCTCTACTGCGACACCTCGTGGGGAGTTACACACGTCCGGTGTCTGATGATGACTCCCGCTTCCCCGATCCAGCAGCAGTTGCGGAAGTAGAGCTCCCGGATCCGAATCCCGTAGCGCGACGGCGCTCCACGGTGAAGATGTCTCTCGCTCACACAGTCCAGACTTGGGACCACGGTCACGAGAGCGAGAGGGGAAGAGAGAAAATATCAATTAGAGGTCCTCCCAAAAGTGAGAAGACCTTTATTGATTATTGGTGTATTTAATTTCGCCAAATACCCCCACTATATATAGGGGGGAGGTACTACCTCCCTCAAAGTCTCGGGGTGGGACTAAAGGAGAGGAGGGGAGAGGGGTGGCCACCGACCACCCTAGTGGGCCCCGCGCGGGGGGGGCTAGGCCCAGCCGGCCTCCCCCTTACCCCTTCTCCCTCTCTCCTTTCCCCTAATGGGCCCTCTCCCCCCCCCCCCCCGGGAATTGGCCCATTAAGCCACTGACCATTTATTTGATTTTTCTCTTTATTAAATAATTATGAATAAATGATTAAATCAACATTTAACATTCATTCAAATATTATTCAATCAATGAGGCTATGTAACACCTTCCACCTCCACTCCGAACATCCTCCGGACTTACCGAAACCCTTCCGGTTTTCTCTCTACTATTCTTCAGTGATTCCACCGATCCTATAAACACTCTCTAAGCATCATCTAGCCCTTAAGCGTGATACCCCACGGTTCGGGAACACTCCAGACATGGTCGGGACACTCCCGCACCAATGATCGATAGAGGGACCTGGATGGCCATGTGACCCCTGTGTGTTCCACGAAGATCTTTTGTCGTTTGAACCGGGAGAGTCGTGTCTTATTCCCTTTGTCTCTCGAAACTTGCATTGCCCGAGATCTGATCAATGACATCCCCATGTCGTGTTCAATCTCATTACTGAATAATGCTATTTGACTCGTTTCGACAAGTGATATCCCAGTGATCAAATCACACGTTGGGCAGCTATTGGATATAACTTCTTCGAGTGGGCCCTTGCGTATATTCCCGTCACATGGACGGAAAAATCCCACTCTTGACATATATTGCCTCTACGGTTTCCTCTGAATACCTGAGCACACCTTTATAACCACCGTATTACCAGATGGCGTTTGATGCTATCTAAGCACTCTCGGGAGACAATGATTGATATAGCCTCACGGTCTAAGGAATAGTCTATGAGGATCCATTTCTAATCATCATAACTTGAACTTCATGACATGATCGGGTCACGATGTTTAGGTTGGGTATTGGTTCATCATCTCATTCTCAGAATGAGATGACCTCATTTCCAACTGGCATAAATGCCACATGATCAGGAAACTTGATCATTTGTTGACCAATGAACCAGTGACTAGAGTTTCACTGGGAATCCCTGGTTGTTTGTATATCACACGTGTATTGATGTTTCCACTCAATACAGTTATAGCATGATATAAAACTTAATCATAAACTATATGAAATATGATGATAATCCTTACTACTATTTGTCTCTAGGGCATATTTCCAACAGGAACATCGTCTGATAAATATTCCTTAAACAAGATTGCGATTTTTTCAGGAAATGTAGCACTCGCGAAGCAAGATCCTGCAGGGTCGCCAGTGCGATTGCGCGATCATGATCCACCTAGAAGTACCCACTCGCCTAAAGCTGCTCTTAGGTCAGATCATTCATGCGAATGGCAATCCTGTCCTTCTCATCTTGTGAATGGCGTGCACTGACAACTATACCAAGCAAAAGGCAAAAGTATGAAGACAATGAACTACCTCAAGTGGCTACAAGAAAATATAAGGAAGCAGAAAGCTAACACTTGAATTGGTTGCCCAGCTGCGTAACCTCCCCTAGCAGATATTGCTCTCGGGCGACGGCCTTCTCCGCCCTCGATTTCCATACATCCGCGTTACCATGGAGCATGGGCAATTCGTGCTCCAACTGCTTCACGCGGTCATGGAGTCGCGAGAGCAGAGACAGCTCATCCACCCTTGAGCGCGACTGCGCTAAGGTATCATCAGTGGATGGCATATTCCGAGGTTCACTCGAAGGACCACTCGATGTGCCCTATCACAAGCCAAGCAAGAGATAATAAGAAGACTAAAGCAATAGATGGACAAAAGACTTGAATGCATTCAAGCATAATAAAGTATCAACAGATACACTTGCCAACGGCATGTTCCAGGCAAAAGAGACAGGCTATTAACTATTATAGATATGACTACTGAGGAGCAACTGGCTTCTTCGACTTAGACTTTGGTTTTGGGGGCCTCATCGCGTCTGTGGCAGTATCAGATGCCACAGACTTCCCGCCGGCCCCTGACGCCGCAGCCTTCGCCATCCTCTTGGCTCACTGCAGCTCCTCAGAGTACTTCGCAACTGTGTTGATTAGCTGCGGCCCGTACTTGCCACAGGCAGCTGCGAAAGGAGCAAAGACTACCTGTTGGCCATCCGCGCTAACAGGCATTACCTTGGAGACCGCATCAGGATCAACCTCGACTCCATGGGCTTGAACCATCGCGAGTGACATCAAAGTGCCAGCTGCACGGAGTGAGTTCTTGAAGCCTGCAGGAATGCCTCCAGTAAGGGACTCCACCAGATCATCTACATTTTCGATTAACTCAGCTTTGGGTGACAGCTCCTCACGGAGGCGATTGAGTACGCCCTTGTCCTTGATCAACGTCCCCTGAATGGAAGCACTGCGATCTTCGACTACCGAAATGGCACTTGCTAAGGCATCATCACGACGGAGCGCCTGGGCGTCGAAGCTCAGACCACCGGCATCTACACAAGAACCAAGTGTTGGCACAAAAGTCAGCACAATAACAAATTCGAAAGACGGGACACGACGAAAACCTAGACGAGGGAATACCTGAAAGAGCCTTGGCAATCGAGAAAAGTTATTCTTTGAACAACTTCTCCCTAGTCAAGATGGAGGCGCACAAATCCTTCTCGCGTTTTGCGATTCGTCAAGCGCCGCGACTGCCTCATCGCGGCCCTTCACCGCCGCGGTGAGCGCCTTTTCAAGTGAAGCTGAATCGCAAAGGAGCGCATTATGCTCAGCTGTGAAACAAACGAAGATAGACCGTCAGTCGAGTATATCACAAGGACGAAGAAGAAGAAGCAAAAATACACTCACTTTCAACCACGCGATGGCGATTGTCCAGCATTGCATGCTGGCGACCCATCGCAAGCACCTGCTCTGCTAGGCGAGCAGCTTCCTTCACAATGAGCTGCGATGGGAGAAACAATAAAGGATCAGCAGATGGTATGGATGATAAAATTCGATTGACCAGAAGAAGCAACACTACACATACATGATCCTCCAATGACTCCGAAGTCGATTGATGTGCAGTCGTCCGAACAACCATCTGATGCTCCACATTGTGTGGAGAACTTGATAAATTATGCCTGGAGTGGGCCGCCAATGGAGGAGAAGGAGTCCAGATTCCAGATTCTTGGCCACTTTCTTGGCCTTGGAGGTCGCGACTCCAGATTCTTTCAAAAATTGGACGTCGCCAGAAGATGACGATGCCGGTTGACTACAGAACAAAACCAACATCAGGAAAATGCACCTCCAAAGAAGAACCAAAGAGAAGAATTGTATACTTACCAATCAAACTTGTCAAAATCGAAGGTTTGGCCCTCCGACTCCAACAACGACTCTTTCCGCAGCCGCATCTTCTTGCAGGAAGATGGCGCCACAACACTGACAGGAACGGCAGGTATCGGCGACTCTGCACCAATAGCTGGGCCTTCCGGAGTCGAAGGAGATAATGCATCCAAATCCTCGCTGCACGAACACTTGCGAGTGTACGGACTTCTGAACTCAGGGGCTTCCTCCTCCTTCTCAGATGGGACGGTCGACTCCGACTCGTCCTCTTCTAAAGCTTCACGAGGAATAACCCCCTCAGGAAGAGGGGGCATACAGGGAGACACCTTCCAATCCTGCATACAGATAACAAGTCAGCACAAGTCAAGGAAAAAGAAGCATTCGACAAACAAAGCTACTTCGTAGCATAACCATACCTCAGGAGGAGGATTTGCAGCATCGAATGGAGGTACGACTGTTTCACTGGGGAGCACATCCTTGGCGGTGTACTTGGTGACCAGTCGCACCCTTTTATCTAATTCACCCGCGGAAATGCCATCGGCAGATACACGAGTGACATCGTCCATGCCAACCCACTGGAACATAGGGTGGACTCTAGCCTGCAGGGGCTGGACGCGATGGTGCAACCACGTGCGAATAAGGGTGTAGCCTCCCTCTTCTTTACCCATGCGACTCTCGAGGTCGCAGACGCGCTCGTACAGCACATCTGTCTCCGCAGACTCGTCGGGCATCACCACGTTCTTCTAGGAGAGCCTCCTCTTGCACGGCGTCGCAGGATCGAAAGGCGCGAGTCCGAAGTGGTCTTCGTCGGCCTTCTGGTCGCGGATGTAGATCCACTTGTCTCTCCACCCTTGGACGGACGCCATGAGTTTTATGTCAAAATACGTGATGGAGGAGTCGACGTGGATACCGTAGCCTCCTACATCATAGACTACGGAGCCAGACGCCGACTGGCGCTTCATCTTGAAGAGACGTTTGAAGAGACCAAAGTGTGGCTCGATTCTGAGCCAGCACTCGCAAAGTGTAATGTAGCAAGCAACATGGAGGATGGAGTTGGGGGACAGCTGGTGCTGCTGGAGCCCATAGAAACAAAGAAGGCCCCTGAAGAAAGGATGCAGGGGTAGTGAGAGACCGTGGATGATGAACGCTAGGAACATCACCCAGAAACCAGCAGGAGGACAAGGGGTTACCTCACCACCTGGGACTCGCGAGTCAGCGACCGCGGGAGATAGAACTCCGTCTTGGTGCAGGAGACGAAGCTCAGACGACTTGATAATGGATGCGCGCCACGCGCCATTGGTGACGCGAGTGTCTGCGCCCTTCTTCTTCCCGGCGACGGCGGTGCTGGTGCCCACAGCGGCGGATCCGCCCTTCTTCTTGGCAGCAGCAGTGGTGGCGGCGGACTCAGCGGCGGCACCTCCCTTCTTCTTCCCCATCTTGGGAAGGCAATGAGAGCGAAGAAAGTAGCTTCGGGAAAACACGGAGCTGGTCCAGCGCCGTGAACGGAACGAACTCTTGGAGGCAGAGAAGAGCAACAATGGAGATGAAGGCAAAGGCAGAGAAACGAGCAGATGGGAAAAATTACCGCCACAACACTTCTACTTAACCCCCTGGAAGATGTAATCCAACGGCCAGCAAAAACCCTATCAGACGTGTGGCATCCATAGTGATTGACACGTGGAGGACCCAAAGCGTGAACCGTCCCCCACTACCCCCATTACGCGCGGAAATCGAGGAGGCGCAGTTAAAACAAAGATTACGCACGCCCGGTCAAGTGAGGGTCAGAAAATGGGACCCACCGCTCGTCACGTCCCGTCAAACCCACTCACGCGGGCAACTAAGATCATCACGTCGTTAGCACTAATGTCATAAAAAATTGAGCAACATAAGACTTCGACTACTTTAGTCCTTGCTCGAGTCTTCGACTCCACCAAGCACTCGGGGGCTACTCCAATAGGGAGCGCTGGTCGCGCACCCTACGATTTTTCCTTTTTTCTTGTTTTTTTTCTCCTCTGCAGGAATATGGATATTCAAAGCATACCCAATCACTCGAATCTGTGATTCGACTATGGACATGGGTTACTCCCATAGGAAGCGCCGGAAATAAATTTGACTAAAACAAGCAAACAAAAGACGATAGCAGTCACAAAAATTCTTTAGTCCCTGCCTGAGTCTTTGACTCAACCAGGCACTCGGGGGCTACTCCCATAGGGAGCACTGGTCGCGCACCCTATGATTATTTGCACGTCGTACTATGTGTCGATAACATCCACACTCGAAGTTTATGGCGACACCGCCTCATGATTTTTCCATACAAAGAGACTGCATCTCCCGGGTCACCCGAATCATCTCCGCGATGACAAATTTCGGATGCCGCGCTTGCAGCGTGAAGATAAGACCTGAATAAGGCATGGAAACGCATTCACTACGCACTACCAGAAATGTATCCGTGCCTACAAGTATGATGAACATGCCTTGACGGACACGTTGAGTGCTCACACCCATATACTGGAATTCGACTCCTGTAAGACCTCCGCGGCTTGAGTCGAATTACACCAGCACTTTTCCGAATTCGAGTTCAGGGACTCGAGTTCGAGTAGATTGTGTTGTTTTACCCTAAGGTAGTTAACTGATACCGATACATCGGTTAAATCAGGCACGCACATCAACAATCCCTATGACACAAACGGAACACTCGAAAAACTTCCCTAAGTCTCCAGTCGAATATGTGATTTCACTGGACACTTGGCAGCTACTGACATGGGTATACCCTATAGGTACTCGATATTGGTATTTACAGCCTAAATACAGCGGAAGCCCATGACGTTGCCAAGGCCCAAATGTAGAACTCGAGTAACCTACGGACTCTCGATTGCTTGCAGAGCAAGAAGAAGCTAAAGATAGAAGTTTAAAGGGAAAACCCTAACCAATAACCGACTCGACCTGCTACCCGAGACCTATCCTATCTATATAAAGGCTAGGAGGGGGCGGTGAGGAGGACACACGCAACCCTAGTTTCCACCACCTTCGCCAGATTGCATCTGCGCACCATTGTAATCTTCGATTCCTCTGTTAATTCCACGAGAAGACAAGAAGGAGTAGGGACCTCTACGAGGCCTGAACCTGGGTAAACCTTGTGTCCCTGTGTGCTTGTTTGCTAGTCGATTGATGCTTCCAGCACTCCCTCCTTCTCCAAAACCCAAGTCCATAACAATGGGCATTTATGAGTTAAATCCTCGTCACTCCCCCTCTAGTATTTTTGCCCCATGGTATCGGATTAGTGAGATACATATGCCCGGTGGCTTTATCTGGAAAGGATTTGCTGCTTCCACTGCTTTGCTAGAGCGAGGGACGGAGGTTGTCGGGGTACCGGATGTGTGTGCGATCACGGATGCACCACTGCTTTGCGGTGCTGGACTTGCTGGAGCTGGATCTGATGGACGTGCTGGAGCTAGACCTACTGGACCTGTTGGACTTCATCATGATCTTGAGATCGGCAAGTGTACGACTACATCATCCATGAGTTCCATCTCGTTAACAAAGCTTTGTTGTCTTTGGGGGTATGTTCTCTATGGATGTATATCCACCCGTTACTTGTATCTAATAGATAGATCTTGGTGTATAATAGTTCCGATCGTAGGAATTTTTTTGTTTTCTATGCTACGAACCCAACAGTGGTATCAAAGCCTGATCTATGCGTAGATGCTTTGCACGGGTAGTACACATATGTTTATATGTGGGCGATGATGATCATGTTATTGCTTGTTTCATGTATTTTGGATATTGGTGGCATAGTGGGATGAAGCGACCCGGACCAACTTTACATGTCATCGCACATGAGACCGGTTCCATGACTGACATGCAACATGTTTTGCATAAGTGGCTAGCGGGTGTTTGTCTATCCTACTATAGTCAATATCTGATTTACAACGAGTTGCTAAGAACTTAGTTATCATAGTTGTGGTTCCATGTTTGTAGGTAAGACCGGTTCTATCTTAGAAAGCCCTAAGCCACGTAAAAACTTGCAATTGATAAATTAGAGGCGTCTAGTTTAGATCATTGTTGGGCTAGTGTCATGATATGGTAATGTTGCAAGTTGATATATTGTAGATACTCTTACAACACACTTAACATGTAAGTTCCATAGACCTTGGCCTTACACACAAAGGAATGATAGAGATCATACCACGATGCATATGATGGTGATCAAATGCATGGACCATATCATCCCACATTACACATACGATGTTCGCATCTTATATTGCTAGTTTGCCGCTTTTAGTAGCATTATAAGATGATCCCTCATTTAGATATCAAGATAAAAATGTGTTATTCCTTAAGTCCGCACCATTTATGCTTCACCGCTTCAAGACATCACGTGATGGTCGGGTGTACTTGAATCCACGATCATATTTCGGGTGTAAGATAGTTTTACACACGCGAGTACTAAGGTTCTTACTTGGCGAGCCTAGCATGTACAGACATGGCCTCGGAACACGGACCGAAAGGTTAAGCATGAGTCATATAGTTGATGTGATGCCCATATTGATGCTCGCCTTTGAAGCTACACCGACTCACGTGATGCTCGGACTTGGTGTAGTGGATTTGGTTCATGTAATCACCAAAAAGGCACGAGGGATGTTGTTTTTGAGTGGGAGTTCATTTCTAATTTGGATTAGTCGAACCCAATTTGTCATAAACTAAATCAAAGTGAATTTGCATAATTTGTTGTAGTCATTGGCATCTGTTTACTACCTTATGATTAGTTTTAATTGAGATAATAGAACTATAGAATTCTAGATATTTACTTTACGAACTGGTATCATATTGTTTTGGGTGTCAATCTGAAGTTTAGAATTCCTATTGCAAACTTTCAGCAAAACCTCACTTACTCTGCGAAATTCAATAAATAGTATTGAATCAAGAGTAACAATTCCAGTGTTAGTATCTTAAGTATCATGCTTGCCTCCATGATTCTTGATATTCAAAAATTGTTTTAATATCGAGGTTATCTAGGAGCTGAAAGAATTGTTTCAGAAACCATCATGTGTGGAAGATATTGTGATATCTGAAACAATGTTTTTGGTTGCATTATTGTAGAGTATAATTTAGCAAAATACATGTTCTCATATTGTATGAGAATTTGTGAAGGATGGAGATGCTAGGCATCCGGATCTCCCAAAAGGTTTCGGGAACTAAAATTATACTCGTCATTCTTCCTTATAGGCTATAGTAGCTTGATCATGAAAGTTGTCATGATAAGGATGAATAGAAGATATAAGTAAAATGTTTACTACACTAATAGATTACTAAAGAATGGATTTTTGAAAGAACACCAAACATTTGATGATGGTGATCCACTTCAAAGTGCAAGTCCAAAGGTATTAGTATTTGACTATATACACTTTGTACTATGTGTCATGTGAATGACACCACTATTGATGTTGATAGATTCTTTTAAAAGGAAAAGGAATTGCTGAAAGAGAATCTATAAAATATTTGGCAAAAAAGAAAAGGTTGGAGATGTCAATCTTAGGTATATAGAAGATATGCATGCTATGGCTGTATTCTTTGCTTGTTAAACAATGTGGTTCCTAGGTATCAGGTACCGGTATTGGATACCAAATTGGTTGGTGTGAAGTGTCATACAGAACAACACAATTCATGAACTGCAATGGCCTAATTAACTAGCAAGAGAATAAGTGATGATGTTCATCGAAAACAAATCAAGTGTTATTGTGTTTTTCGTTGTCGTCAAACCTAGCCTTCAAGATTTGTTTTAATAATTGTTATTTTGTTCTGTATTACGAGAACAATGTTGTTCAAATAATTACCGTATTCCATAAAGGATGGATGAACTTTGACAAGTCTAGTTGGAGAAATCACATCCATAAACATTATTAGTAAAATGTCGCAAGACAAATTATTGAAAGATCACTTACAAAGTGACATCGCCATTTAAATTATATTGGAAAGAGAACATGAAGAAACTCCATGTTGATGGATTTTTGGAGTCTTCGATTTTGATCAATTGACGCTTGTGAGACTTTCCTCGAGATAATTGAAACTCCGTCCATAGGCCAAAGAGGAACCGATGACTAACTTATTGGATATTATACATGTTGATGTACATATAGTCCATTATATGTAGCCATGTGCGGTGGATCTTTCGACTTCATATGCTTTCTCCGGAAATTTGAGTGAATATATCTGTATATTTACTTAATAAGGAATAAGTATGAAACATTTGAAAATTGTTCAAAGACTTTCAAGATGAAGTGGAAAATCATTGTAACGAGAAAATAAATAATTTATGATTGGATCATAAAGGAGATATTTGAGTTACAAGTTTATCAAAACACCTAAGATTTGAAGAATCGTTCCATGGATTTGCATTTACCGATAAACCATAGAAGTATGGCATGTTCGAGAAATGAAATCAAACCATGTTTGACATGGCAAGATCAAAGGTGTCATTTATAAAACTTCCATTATGTTTTAAGGATTAAAGCTTTAAAGACTACCGCTTTTACACAGAAAATAACACCATCGTGATCCGTTGAAATGGCACCATATGGGTTATGGTTTGGGATAAAACCCGAGTTGTCTTTTCTTAAATTTTAGTATGCTATGCATAAGTAAAATGTTTACAACCAAAGTCGGATAAACACGTCTTTGTAGGTTATCCCAAAGAATTTGTTGGGTATTCCTCCATAACACCGAAGACAAAAGAGTTTGTCGCTTGGAACATGAAGTTTCTTAAAGAAGGATTTTTCCACAAAAAGTTAAGTGGGAGGAAAATAGAACTTTGATTAGGTTGATGAACCTAAGCAACATGTGCTGAGTAGCGCAGCGCTGGAAAGTGTCCCGGAGGCGGCTAAAATGCTCATGGATCCCGTAATTACAAAGGTTGTGATCTCGGAGATTAGAGTTCCTATTGAACCGTGTGGATCGGTAAGAATCAAACAGTAAGATTTGAAACAGAAGTCGTTATTGTTTTGACAATGATGAACCGACTGCATGCAAAGAAGCGATGATGGGCCCTGACTCCATAATATGACTAGAAGTCATAAAATCTGTGATAGTATCCATACACGAGAAATCAAGTTTCTGAACTTGGAAGACCCTCCGGAAAGGCGTGACGCCTATCGGTCGTATTTGGATCTATAAAGAAATAGACATGGATGTTTAACGTCTATGAAATAGTCGACATGCCGAAAAGAAGTTTACGACAATGTTCAAGGAGTTGACTATGACAAGATTTGATCTTTCATAGCGATATTTAGTCTTGATGGATTAATGTAGCAACCACTACATATAATTTGGTATATGGTAGTTGAATAAACAAAACAAGGTTTTTCTAATAGAATGGTTACCTAGGACGTATACATGACACAGTCTGAAGGGTTTTGTTAAATCAAAGGATGCTAAAAGGGAATGCAAACTTCAATGGTTGAAATAAGCATAGCGGAGTTGGAATCTTCACCATGATGAAACTATTAAAAGAGTTTAAATTCATCGGAGATGATGAAGATGCTTGCATTTGCAAGAAATTAAGTGGGAGTGCTAAGACATATTTCTAACACATTATGTAGATGACATGATGTTGATTGAAAATGATGTATCTTTTATTGACACAAGTTAAGAATTTCATTAAAATTATATTTTTGATGAAAGTCTTGGGCCATGTCGCAAGGAAGCTTCAAAATTTTCTTCTAGAGGAATTTCTTCTCATCTGTTAACTCAAAAACAGTTTTAAACAAGAAACCAACTCTACCATCGATGTCATCAACCTTTTTCTCAAGGTCTTTGCTCATCATCCAATAGGAGTCAATCCCTTGTCCAATTGTTTCAACACATGCTTTCGAAGCTTTTTCCAACTGATAGATCTTATCATGAATCTCATCTTGCCGCACCTTC
Organism: Avena sativa; assembly: GCA_916181665.1. Lineage (NCBI taxonomy): Eukaryota > Viridiplantae > Streptophyta > Magnoliopsida > Poales > Poaceae > Avena > Avena sativa. The sequence goes on along the minus strand of OV702287.1, from coordinate 185,575,690 downwards.
TTAAGCTTAAGAGGTGACGTACTGAGAGGAGGTTTATAATAGGATCCTATGTTGTGATGATAGGGATTAGGGATATACTCATCCTTGCTCTTTCTCCGCTCTGCTTACCTCATCTCGATCCTTCGCGGGTGTAACACCCCTAGTTTTAGTAATCCTTACTTAGGGTTTGTTTGTGCATCATAAGCATCACATGCATCCTTTTAATTGAAGAAATGTTGCAAGAAATAATTACGAAAGCCTAAACCCTAATATCTCCCTCTCTATTTGAAATGTACTCAAAAGGGTTTGGAATTTCAAAAAAACTACGAAAAATATGGAGCCCAAATGGATTATAAGGGCTTTGCGGTATTTTGAGAAGTTTATAAAAGTTCTGGTATTTTTGAAAATATTTAAAACAGAAGAGAAATTGAAATACAATAGAGATAAATAAGAAAATAGAAAAAGAAAAAGGTTTAAAAAATGATTTTAACCAAACTAGGCTGCAGCCCAGTCCGCCCTCTCCCTATCTGTCGCCGCCAGCTGCCCAGGCACGGCCCAGACCAGGCCACCCCAGCCTAGTACCCCTTCGGCCTTTCTGTTCGTGTCGTCTTCCTCGCGACCGACAAAGCAGCTGCGTGGCACGCTGGATGTCGTCGCCTCGCCGTTGCGCTGCGATGTGCGCTGCCGCCCTGGAGACGTGGATAAGACCCTCTGTGATGCCCTACTCCTCCCTTATCCTCTCTCCCTCTCCTTCTTTTCTCTTACGCCACGGCCGCCTAACCCAAGTCGCAGCAGACATTCGTCATCGCTGTTTCCGGCCGCCCCGGGCCAAGCCAAGGCCACCGTCAAGCTCCACGTTGTCCTCGGTCACCTCGCAGAAGCAATTGAAGCCGTGCGCCCTCAATCGAGCCCTCCGACCGCCCCTTCTCCGACGACCGACCACCGTTGATTTGCCTCACTCCAGCCACAACGACCCCTCCATCGCGACCCTGGTGAGCCTATGGTGCTTAGGCACCTCTCCATTTCCTCCTGCTCGCTCTCTGTTGTCCTCCCCACGAGCATCGTTTGCCGCTGCCGCAGGAGTTTGTCGCCGGTGTGTCTCCGGCGACCAAAATCGAGCGGCGCCACCACCGTTCGACTCCCCGCGTCGCCCTCTTGCCAACGCGCCCAGCCTCGCTTCCCAGTGCGTGCGCAATCGCCGAGCCCGACCCCGCCTAGGAGGTCCTCCATTGATGACGTCAGGATGATGTCATCATGAGGTCATATTCCCTTTTTCTTTTATTTAAATGTTTGCTAAAAATCATTTATGGATATATAAATATCATGTGGGCCCTATCTGTCAGGATTTTAACCTTTTCAGAAAATAATTTCTGTAATTAATAAAATGCTGACAGGTGGGACCAGATGGAAAATAATTTTATAATATTCCAAAAATATTTAATTGTTTTCAAAATGATTTAAAAATGAATTAAAATGGAGAAAAATCATAACTAATTCATTTTAAGTCAAAAAAATACAAATAATATATCAAAATGTTCAAAAAAATGAGATCTACACAATAGAATCATAGTCATGCATTATTTAACAACTTTAATTACAAGTTTAATTAGAAGAACAATTGGACCCCCGTAGGTGACTCCGAGGTTCCCCCTATTCTAGGGTTTGTACCCTTCGGACCTTGTTTAAAATGACCAAGCATGTACTAGGGTTCCTTTCAATACACTTTAACTTGTCATATCAGCATCCCTGTTTGAGCATTGCACAGATGCCATGTGTTGATTGTTGTTTTCCTTTCCGGTGTTTCTGCTTCTTCTCGGTGGACCTTGGAGTGGATGTGAGAAACGAGATCGAGTCCAACATTGAAGATCGAGATCAACACCATTGAAGGTTATCGATGAACATGATCATCTGATGAACCCAGAAGTTTTGTGTTGGATATTAACAGGCAAAGGCAAGCAAAACCCCACACATGATAACATCCTATGCTTTCAAAGTATTTCATTCTTGCCATGTGCATACAATTCCAAAGTCGTTTATTGATAGATAGATTAATCCTATCTGATGCATGTTACCTTTGTAGCCTATACTCACTGATCCACTTCTCCTAGCATAACTAGGGTTTGGCTTATGAGTTTCGCTAGAGCTGTTTATATCTGTTGTGCTTAGCCATGCTTAGATGTTCCTGCTGGTCCATCCGGTTCATGAATCAGAGCTGCAAATGAACCTAGTTGGACAGGATGACGTGGTATGATCAGAGATGAGTTAAACATGCTAAGGCTTGTATGGGAGACCATGTCGGGTAGTGGTTTTTGCAGTCCCATACTTGCCACCACTAGGATCTGAGTTCTTGCCTCTTGAACCAAGACGAGCGTACAACCACACGGGGCCTGGAAAACCCCTCGACCAACTAACTTGCCTAGTAGATTCCATGAGTCACGTAGTTCGGGCATTCCATTCGACATATGCATTTTGGTCATTCTTGAAGGAGGTGGAGGAGGTGCATTCATACATGTAGGTAAGCGTGGCAGGGAATGGGAGAGGCACGGCCTCCGTAATCTCAAATCATGTTCACATCTCTAGGGACCGACTTCGGGACTTGACTCATTACTGCGGCATGTCCTTAGGGCGTGAGTCATGGTCTCGGTGAAAGCAAGGTAAAGGTCGTGTCCAATCACCTTCTGCCGGCCTTCCAAGGAAGAGGGCTAATCTTAAGTGGCATTAAGAGTCGGTTGGTACGTGTGGGTAAAGTTGTGCACCCGTACAGAGTATTAATCTTTTCTAAAAGCCGTGTCCACGGTTATGGATGAGTTGGGAACGAACGTGATGATTATAGAGAACTATAACGTAATCGTAAAACTTGACAAGAGAAGTGAGGAGTGTTTAAGGATGCTTCCTCAAGGATCGAGGGGGTGATCCTAGTTGGTAGGTTGAGCTGATAAAGGTTCAGTGGATATCAAAGAAGATCGAAGCTAGTGATATAGCTTTCTTATCCCCTTTAAAATGTTCTACTTAGTCGAGTTCTCCTACCTCTTTTACAAAGAAAGTTAGATTTACGCAAAATAAACCCACTAGCCATAAGTCTTGTGGAGTACACCCTGTACTCAGTCTTGCTTTGTTGATACTTTTGCAGCAGGTAAGTGTTACCATAGAAGAAGAGTTTGTTACAGCACCGACATCGACGAGTATCTTGGGGTTCCCGGTCGGCAGCCTGGAATCTATGGAATGGGACGTCATTGTTATGCTTCAGGCCTCTTAGGCCATTTGTTAAGTTTGTTGTACTTAATAGCATAATTTTCCTTCTGTTGTTTGATGTTTGTGGTCAGTGACCTCTGCTTGTAATAATTTGGTTCTCTGCTTAGTTATGAGCTCTCTCTAATAACTTTTGTGTCGTAGGGTCACTATAATGTTACCGATTCTTTCTCTATATGCTTCCAAGATTTTAGGTTAGGCTTATGTCAGACAAATGTCTGGGATTTGTCTAGCCTTAATCCCGGTGGTGTCACCAGTTTGGGTATCAGAGCAGTACCGACTGTAGGAAAACCTTTCTACTGGTCGATGTTGAGTCTAGTGTTTGTGAAAAACTGTTTCAAAGATGAAAAGTATTTGTGAAAACTCTGGTGTGCTTCTTTTTCTCCTTATCCAGTTTCGCTCTAACTCTGGGTCATCTTATCTTGTGTTGATTTGGAAAATATTTTACTATCTCGTCTCGTCTTTCAAAACTTAGGTGCCTTTTAGGCATGTCGTTTCTCAACCAGTTGACCTAGTTCTCAGTTTTCTAGAGTCATGTGTGTGTGTGTTCCTTGTTTCCCTTTGTTCTGCTTCAGTTGAGAGATTCCTTTCCAACATTATCTCTCTATTTTGTGGGTCCATAACATCATGTTGATGGTTCCATAGTGATCTGTTCAAGGCTTCGAGGTTTCCTTTCGCCTCGTGTGCCTCCTTTTTGTTTGTTTGGGTACTTCAGAAGTTGTTTCTTCTCTTGGAAGCTACCTCATGATTACAATCTTGTAGTGTACGCCGTGTCGCTCAAGTAGTAGTAGTTACCTCTTTCTCGAGTTTTAACCCTTGGACTTGAACCGAAGATCCCTGATTATGCTGGATTCTCGTGTTGAGAATCTTGTACATGAAGCTAACCTTTAACCCAAGATCCATTTTGTTGATCTCTGTTGTTAATGTTCAAACATTACCACTAGACGACTAGTACCTTCTAGTATAGCCTTCAAGCTTGTGGTATTTGTCGCGATTGAATTGTGAAAATTAAGGACTTCCCCTACCACTAGCTATGGCAGATGTTCTGTAATGGAACCGAATAGATCACGACAAAAGATCTCCTCGTGAGACCCACTTCTATATTCGTGACTCTGCCAGACCTCCCTTTTCTGCATCGGTCCTCGGAAGATTGTTGACTTATGCATCCACATCTTGGGATTCTATCCCGAGCATGTTCCTTTTTCCCTTGTTGTTTCTGAACTTTGTCTACTAGTTGCTAGCCAAGTAGTAAATGCACATCGATGTCTTTCGATGCAAGATACTCTTGTGGTCTGTCAGACAAACCATTTCAGGATGTCATGAGAAACAAAGTCCAGTACCTCGTCATATCTAGGACCAGGTCAAAGTGTTGTAATCGGCAGATCGACAAGAATTGATTAGCTTCTGATCTTTTCCACCTTAAGGTATCGCACTCCTTTATACTAAGAGGTCGTGCTCAGTTTCATGACTCCCTTAATGAAGTGATGCCTTTACACATATTTACCCACCCTTCCTCCGAGCCTTCATGCTCGTGAATGATGCGTGTGCGTAGTAATGTGGCTATCTGAGACTCTTAGCAATTCTTATTTCCTTGGACCTCAACAAGGACATTTGTGTCATATTTAGCGTGATAGTTAACCTATCACTTAGAGAAGTTTGACTGTGCTACCAAGTCGGTTATTCTGGTACACTCTCCTGGGTCAAGGAGTTAGGCTTGTGCCGAAGCTCCGAGACTATGTCTTCTTGCCTTACCAAGCAAGTTTCTCTCTCGAACTAAGTGACATATCGGTGGTTCGTGATATTCTAGACGTCTTTCTAGAAGTATCGTCACGTTGCCATGTGAATGTGTTGTCAAATTCTTGAGCAAGTAGGTTCTCTAAACTACTCCCTTCTCCAAGAATCTGTACTGGATAACCCTGAACTAGTTCGTTGAGCTTAAACAACAACTTGGAGAGTTGTAAGACAAAAGCTCCATTTGACTTATTCCACCTAAAGGGATGTCTAGTTTTGTTCGTGCTAAAGAAAGATAGTGTTTCCTTCATGGAAACGTTATCGTACCCACCTTTGATTTGATTTGGGTGATCGTCAAATCAAACTCAGTCCTAGAGACTATCCTGATGATGTATTTACTCGTGATGTTTCACCTAGGTAGATCTTCATGTTCTTTGGTCTGACCAATATTGTTGTTCCGTTCATACCACATATGATTCCATATTGGTGGAGTATTTGGATAAGTTTGTTATTGAGCCCCTCAATGACATCCATATCTTCTCCATGCTATACTAGATTCATATGGAACAGTTGACATTAATGTTGGAAACTTTTGAGAACCTTCTTTGAGTTATCCCGAAGTATGTGTTCTAGATGTTAGAAGTGACTTTCTCTGGTTCACGTGGAATTGTTGAAAGATGTCGCCGTGAATTCGAGAAGAGTTATCTTTGTTTCCCCGGGAATCATTTCAAGTAAGTCAAGAATGTGTGAAGTATTCTTGATATGGTAGGGTGATACCTTCACATCTCGAGAAGATTCTTTACGCACCCAAAGCCACTAACTGAATTGTCATGGAAGAGAAGAAGTCCTACAAACTTCAGTATCCTAATGTTTCCCAATAAGGATTCAGTTGTGTTTTGTTGCAAACACTTTATGCATGCACAATTATCTTTTGGATAATCTTCTAATGCATGGGTTTTGCAACCTAGCTCATCTTTTAGAGCATGAAAATGTAGTCCATGTCTTGAGAGTCTAGTAACTTCACCTATGAGGTAAATGTTGCAAGTCTTCTATTCGGATATGCTGAGTCTGAAGTATCTATTCCACCTAACCAGAGCTAAATCTCAAGCAGCAACGATGGTTGGTGTTCTTCAAGGTTTTTGACATAGGTCTCTTTGAAAATCTGGCAAGATTGATGTAGTGGTTGACAAAATCAGTCAGAAAGCCTATTGTCATACACTCTTGAATCAACAATAACAACCAATCTTCATGAGGCTTCGTGTATGATTTATTATAGGAGTTGTGCTTATGGTTTTCCTTTGTATCCGAAGTCCGACCTTTTACTTGATGTTTCGTGTCTCGAACATCAAGGAGAACATTTAAAGTAGTGTTGCTAAATGTTTCTCGGTCGATCCTCCAGACCCTTTTATGTTGGCAAGCGTCTTGTTGTTCTAAGTAACTGAAGTCTGAGAATGAAGTTTATTTTTCCTCGTGTCATCAGTAATCTTCTTATAGATTTATCTTAGTGGTGTAAAGAGATATCACGATCTTTGGAAAAGATTTTGATGGACCTAGATGAATAAAGATTTTCCTTCGATCCCTCTACCATGTTTGAAGAGCGACTATGGTTTTGATAAACAGAAGCTCTTCTTGCTACATGTTCTTTGTGAATCTTATGAGTCCTCTCCACTAAACCAACATCTCTGTCTTGACCTTCTGTTGAACAAAGAGTGATCCTTCTGTATAAAAAGTAGTTCAACAACTTGGTTATCCATATCTCTGTATCTTGGAAGCTCTACTTAAGTCGTATAGTAGAGGCTCATCTCTCGAAGTCTATGGTCATGTTCCTTCTGTTGTAAGCTCTCCTTTTCAGAAGCTTAAACTCTTCTCAAGTTCCATGGTCTCAATCCTTATGAAGACCAGCTATCTAACAACTTGAAACCTTCTCCTCTTGTTTCCTCGGTACCTTGATGTGTTTCATGCTCGTTGCCTCTAGAGATGTTATGAAACATCTATCCACGAGTTGACCATGAGATATTTAGTTTGTGGTTTGTGTCTTTCCCTCTCTTCTCTAGTGTGTGTAGCTACCTCGAAGAAAATGAAGCGCTTCATTCATTCAATAATTGTGGCATGGAACAACCTCTTTGAGAAGATCTTCGAAGTCTAGTGTTACCCTGTTCCTTCTATCTTCCTACCAGGAATCTCGGACGAGATTCTGTTAAGGAGGATAGAACTGTAAAACCCCTAGTTTTAGTAATCCTTACTTAGGGTTTGTTTGTGCATCATAAACATTGCATGCATCCTTTTAATTGAAGAAATGTTGCAAGAAATAATTACAAAATCCTAAACCCTAATCTCTCCCTCTCTATTTGAAATGTATTCAAAAGGGTTTGGTATTTCGAAAAAACTACCAAAAATATGGAGCCCAAATGGATTATAAGGGCTCTGCGGTATTTTGTGAAGTTTATAAAAGTTCTGGTATTTTAGAAAATATTTAAAACAGAAGAGAAATTGAAATACGATAAATAAGAAAACATAAAAAGAAAAGGCTTTAAAAAATGATTTTCACCAAACTAGGCCGTAGCCCAGTCCGCGCTCTCCCTATTTGTCGCCGCCAGTACCTAGGCGCGACCCAGACCGGCCCACCCTAGCCCAGTACCCCTTCGTCCTTTCTGTCTGTGTCGTCTTCCTCGCGACCGGCGAAGCATCTGCGTGGCACGTCATATGCTGTCGCCTCGCTGCCGCGCTGCAATGCGCACTGCTACCCTGGAGGCGTGGATAAGACCCTCCACGATGCCTTACTCCTCCCTTATCCTCTCCCTTCCTCTCTGCCTCTCCTTCTTTTCTCTTCCGCCGCGACAGCCTAACCCTAGTCGCAGCAGACGTTCACTGTCGCTATTTCCGGCTGCCCCAGGCCAAGCCAAGGCCACCGTCAAGCTCCCCATGCCACTACTAGGAAAACGATTATAGGTAGATTTTAATTCTGTGGCGCATATAGGAAAAATGCTCCATTAAAATTAATTTTGTCGCTATAGAAAGTGAGAATTCTGTGGCGCATATAGCCATATGCGTCACAGCCATATGCGTCACAGAATTCCTATGGGCCCATGGGGGCCTGACCCCAGTACATGGGCAGGCCAGAATTCTATGGCGCAGATGGCTATATACGCCACAGAATTCCAAATTTTTGTGGCGCATATAGCATATGCTCCACATAATTCTCACTTTCTATGGCACATATAGCTATATGCGTCATAGAATTTTGACATTCTATGGAGCATTTGCCATATGCGCCACAGAATGTGTGAAACAGATCTAAAAAAGGTGGCATCGCCTCCTACCTACCACCACCCTTTCCCTTCTTCCCACCTCCAACTAGCTTGTCCCCCTCCTCCCTCCCACTCTATTTTGCGGGCGGTGTGCGATGGCGAGACGATGTTCCTTCGCTTTGCGTTGTGATTGAATGCATGTTTGTTTGTGGAGGAGCTTTGTGTTGTGCTTGAATACATGTTGCCTGCGCTGGGTGCATGGGGGTTTGCCGGAATATTGATTCACGTCCATTTCGGCAAATTTCTGCACTAGCTATACGTCCTATTTTTAGGATAGGTCATGCCAAAATTTTCCTCATAGTGTAGGATAGGTCATGCCGAAATTTTCCTCATAGTACACCGTAACCGCGATGCCGATTTTGACACCTCATAGTGTCGTTTCAGGCAAAAAGCCTGATTTGTGGGCCCCACTTGTCTAGGCATTTGACTAACTTCGAAAGGGGTTGACCAATGGAATTTACTCCTTGTATGTGTCAAGTTTGGTCATCAGACCATGATAAACCAAAATAGAGCTCGAGTTTTCACAAGATTCCCATCAGTGAACCTTAACTGGATGTTTCGCACTACAAGTCAAGGGCTTCTGGTGGGATCACTACTAGGAAACAACCTATCTGTGGCACATCAAAAGGAGACTTTTGTGGCGCATATCTTTGTCGCCACTGTTATCTCGCCACTGATAACTACTTCCTGTGGCACATATGGATATGCGCCACAGAAGTTCCAGACTTCTGTGGTGCATTCCTTCATATGCGCCACAGGAAGAACTTCTGTGGCGCATTTACGTGTATGCGCCATAGATATGCCATGCGCCACTAACTATATAATTATATGCGCCACTGATTGTGTAACATGTATTCGAAGTAAAATACTTTCCTAGTGTATAATCAGGTATTTATACAGGATTTATACAGGATTTATCCAGATGAGTATAAAATACATTGCACAAGTAGTAGATGCATGAAAACCGACATATATATAATACAAACACTTAGAGCCCGATCGAGATAGATATATAGTGTCAAGTGCCAAATTTTTACACAAGCGCCGAATACAAAGTTCATATCATCTCACATTACAAATATGAAGTGGCCACCGCCGCCTACACTAGGATCAAATAGAATACAACTGTGATAATGGTGAGCAAGAGCATTAGCTCGACCAATATCTTCATCCGGTTCTTCTTCCACAAGTGGTTCCTCCACTTGGCTATCGCCTCCTCTCTAGTCGCGTATCCTTTGTAGATGTTGCCGCTGAACTTGTTCACTTGTTTGTGGCAATCCTCCCACTCCTCGTAGACTCCTGGAACCCTACCCATGTACACCACATACCACCTCGTCGCCATCTCTATAGACGATAAGGCATATTAGTAAAAATACAATGAAAAGAATGAATAAAGGGTTCACATCCATATATATATATATATATATATATGTTCATAGAATATAAAACAAAGGATCCATAAACCTAAAAGTTAGATCATCATAGAAGCAATAAGTTCAACGACAGCATGACCACAAGGTAGTTTAAGTCTAACAATAATGACCATTTCGACCACGATCGAGATAGTAAAGTTTATGACACACACACTAATACAACAGGCGTCCATCAAGAATATACACACACTGGATCATGCTAGAGGCACACATCGATCACGATGAAGACTTCCTCTTCTGGCACGGCTTCGAGAACGGTAGATAGCCCTCTTTAGTCATCCACGTCCTTGTGTCACCCTGCTTATAGAGGCGTTCTTCGATCTCCCTCTTACTCAACCCTCTGGCTTGTTGTAGGGCACCGCCCCTTGTGTTGACATCTTAAATGATGATTTGCGACAACTTCATATGAATGCGATGGAAGTCTTCTCTAAGATCAGCATCGTCGATTTTCGCCAAAGTTTCGGCCCATCCTCGGAGACTAGATGGCAGCGTTAGGTTATGGCAATCCCGAATATAGCCTTTAAGGTGATGGAGGACGTAGAAGGCCTCCTTGGCACCAGCAGTCGACTGCTTGATGCAGGGGAAGTCGAGCACGTGCTTGAACACGTGTTTGCCATCCTTGATACATTCCCCCTATCTACGAAGGTGCATCCCTTCTTGGTGTAGCCCTCGAGAGCCTCATTGAGAACACCCCTTATTCTAGTGTAGTCTTTCTTCTTCGCCAAACTCCCCGAGTCGAAATACGTGGCTAGCGAATACCTCAGGTCAAGGACGATGAGCATGCAGTATTTGTCTCTGCGCAACACAATTGGAACGGAATGTTGGAAAAAGAGCAAAGGAAAGAAATCTATAAGAAATGCATAAGTTACGGTGACGATGAGCGAGTGTGTGTACTTACTCGGGAAAGAAAGGCAAAAGAAGTGTGCCCTTCCTCTTGTTGTCCACCATGAACTTCTCGAGGTACACCGTCGCCTTGGTCCGTGTCTCTGATCCTTCGACCAACTGGCTGTCCCGCATGTAGTAGGGATCCACTATCGCGATTTCCGGGGTACTTTCTCTCTTGATCGTGAGCGCCAGATTGAGCGCGTATAGGCGGACCAAGCTATAGTCTAGCTGTTTCTGAATATGTCCTCAAATGTTATGAAGAATATATCCGCGGGGGGTTCATCGACGAAGCCCACGTCCAATGGCACCTTGGCCATGAAAACCGGGTAATTTGGATCGTCCTCTTTAAGAAGGAGGGCCTCTAGTGTCTTGACACCCTCGTGCAAAGTTAACATGGCTCCAACCGCAATGTGGATCATATCCAGAGTCAATATCGGATCACCAGCTACATGCACTCGGGGCAAGCCAAATTGTGTGGATGGTATGACGACGGCGTCCTGACCCCGGATCCTCTTCGGAAGAGGCTGGCTCGCACCCTTCTTATTATTATTACCTCTCTTCCTGTAGTGCTTCTTCTTCACAAAAGTGTCAGCCATTGCCATCTGCTCATCAGTCGCCTTTCGGAGTGTGTTGGGGCTGAAAACCAATCCCGGTTTCTCTTGTGGTGGATCGGCGGCCAGAGGCGTCTCTTGAGAAAGACCATGGAAGACCAGACGCTGCGTGCATGTATTGGGCCGATCAGCTTGATGTTCGTCTCGAGCTGCGAAGGGTTCTTCATCCACAAGAAGGCATATACAATCCTTTGGTGGCGCCGGTGTTGATGAAGTCGTCAATGTTGACCAATTCATCATCATCTTCATGGGTGCCATCATGTGGTGGTGGTAGCGGGGGCGACGGCGGTTGCGGCACAACGTCTTTGCCATGTGGCGGTGCACACGCTGCCAAGAGTTGATGGTGACGGCTGGTGGTGGCGACAATGGCGGCTACTGGCTTCCGAGGTGGTGGTCGGGCGATGATCGGTCGAGAGGTGGCGCCGGTGCTCCCCCCCGCAAGACGAATCTGGGTCTTCGGCCATGTCAAGGGCCAGTTGTAGCATTCCCCAAGGGTCTTGTGTTCGTCGGCTCCCTGAGGTTGAATGGGGGGGTCCATGTCGTCGCACCCTGGCAACACCCGAGCCAACCTGACCTTCATCACGTCATCATCCATTGGATTGTTGTGCATCGTGCGGCTCGCCGGTTGTATAAGAGTGCCCTTGGCAACATCCTTCAACTCACCGCCGACATCTTTAAGCAGGAGTACGGAAGAAGTGTCCTGAGGCAAAAACATGTTGTTGGGCGTCATGAGATGGCAACAGTCATGCATCAAAGGCATAAAGGAGATTACGTGCACTAACTAATTAGTTACCTTGGTGATGGCGTGGATCTCGGCTAATGTAGAGACACGGCGGATGCCGGCGGCCGGCCTATCATCATCTGCAATCTCCCGCTCGGGTGCCTCACGAAGCACCGCCGCCGTCGGCTGCGCATTATTGGTATCTTTCGCGGGAGGGGGCGTTGGTGTGACCAAAACAAGGGGCTGCGTCCTGACGTTGACAGCCGGCGGGGTCACCAGGTCCGGCGACACGGTAACATTGATGCCCGAGTTGCTGGCTCTTAAGCTGGGCAGATGTATCGGCCCCTGTCGACCTCCCGCATTCCAAGTAGTAAGCCCCTCGAAAAACTCAGGGGGGATCATCGAGTGGAGCTTCTCTTCCACTAACTTGTCCACCGTTTTCTGGTCCACCGCCTTCTCCTCCAGTGTCAGCACCTTCATCTTCAGCTCTGCAACAGCGGCTTTATCCTGGTTCTTCCTGTCCCTTCTTTTCCTGGCGTCCTCTTTGTAGAACTCCTTGAACTTCATGCTCGTACCGATGCCGGACACACAGCCAGCTGAGGACAGCGGCAACCCCTTGTCCCTCTTCTTGTAAGCATTGGTCACCCTGTTGAAAACCGTGTCCCACGGCTCCGTCGAATCCTGGGACGACTCTGTGGCAGTAGCGTTCAGTTCCTCCTCCTACAGAGATAAGGAAAGGTGAACCAATTTAGATTCTTGGCTTCATTATCTTAATTAGAACGCAATAGACTTGAGATCGGCGATAAATTCCTTACCAGATTCTTCTCGAATTCCTTCACCTCCGGATCGTACTTGCCACAGGCGTAGTAGTGGGCCCGAACAAATTGCCTAAGCTACAAGTCCGTGATTTTAAGCCAAGGGTTGTCTTTACCAAGGCGTTCAAGCTCGGCTCCTCCTTGTCCCAAATGGCTTGTTTCCCCCTGTAACCGCCGCTTCCAAGGTGGTGGTTACCTATGTTCTGTTCCCGCATACTCCTTCCCCATTGAGTCCATTTTATAGCGTCAGCAGTAGCTATATCCGCCTTGAATATCCTAAACTCCTCTTCGTCGAGCATCGGATTTTTCTTACTAATAACCTCCCAGCTTTCACCTTTGTCAATGCTATTCTTCACCCGGGTTTTCCAGCTGCTCAAGGCGTTGCTCATCTTCGTGAGGGCTAGTCTGTTCACCGGGTTCTTATTTCTCTCGAGGTTTCTAAACTGCTCTGGGAATCTATATCTCTTGTGAAGCTTCTTAAGGAGGTTATGGACCAAAGCTGCATGGTCAGCATGTCTAATGTACTTCGTGTTGATCGACATGCTTTCCCGGACGATGCAATCGAGTTGCAGGCCGTACCCTTTAGCAATCGCCTCTGGCGCAATGGGTTGGCCACTTTCTGTGACCTCAGTGAACTCATCACAGACAGTGGCTAGCACTGGCACCTTCCGCTCCTTCTGTTCCTTCTTCTTCTTCTTCTGAGAAGCGGCCGGGTTGCCGCTACCGCCATCCGTCCTCTCGCCGCCATCGGTGCGGGCGCCGCCATCGGTGGTGTCATCCTCTTCGCCGCCGCCTTCACTAGTTCCATCGTAGTCGTCTTCGTCCCCCTCGTAATCAGGATCTCCGCCCTCATTGGCCCCAGCAGCTCTGGCAACGGTCGCCTCCTCCTCCGGTGGTGGTGTCATCCTCATCGCCTCCTCCTCCTCCTCCTGTTGGGACCCCTGCCAGAATGACTGGTTGGCCTGTCTAGCTTGTTCTTCGACGCTGATCATGTGCTTAGAAGGGCCAGACTCCTTGTTGCCCGACATGTTTGCACTACTCTATTTAAAAGAGGCAAAATGTTAGCACAAATCTCGGCCGAAAAATTCGGCATGACCTTTGCTAATTTTTTGACCTAGGAGTGCCCATTTCTCAACCGAAATGGAAGTGAATCCACACTTCGGGAGAAATGGGCAACTCAAATAAAATCCCTGCAAGACAAAACACCCCATCCCCATATTGATAGCCACATGCATTGACCCCAGCATCCATCATATCCATCATCCACATGACAGTATATATATAACAGATATAGTAACAGTCCATCATCACATCACAGCCCCATGTATATATATAACAGATATAGTAGTGTAACGATAGAAGTACTTGCTGAATAGCAGAAGTGTAACAGAAGTGTAGTAATTGCTATAGTACTAGGCTGAAGTGTAACGGTAGTACTTGCCGAACAGCAGATAACAGTTTAACATCCTAATAAATCCAGGTACAAGTCAATTAAATAGATGACACAAATACAGGTCAATTACTAAGAAGGTGCTGTCCCTCAATGTTAATGGAAAATTACCACTTCAAACAAAACACAAAGCTGTGAACCTGATATAACCACCTATATCAGGGCATATACATGGTTGCCATTTACATGGGATAAGTCATGAACTAGAAGACAGAAATCTTTCAGAAACATAAATTAGCAACAATGAGTTTTTACTGAGAAATGGCTGATCTTTGGATGGGTTGGCGGTTAATACCGTGCCTCAAATTCTCATCTATGACCAATAGTTGCATAGTAAACAGCTTAGCAGACTCGCAGTAAGCAAAGCAGAAACAACTATAACCAAATTCTCATCTATGACCACCCACACATCCTCCCTAAACCTAGTATTTCTTACATCTCCAATGATCCTTCTACAACAGCTATAAAAACATTCTTCACTTCCATCAAACTTGACCAAAAGTGAGAGCACCCAACATAATTCTTATCTTGAGCATTGATACTGGATTTAATATACTTAGCCATCAAAACCCTCTGCTATAGATATAGCACAAGGTAAAAAAAGTAAATTCCAATAACATATCCCATGTTTAGGTTACTAATACTTAGCCCATGTTTCACATAGCAGTATAGCACAAGGTAAAAAAAAGTAAATTCCAATCACATAGCAGTATAGCCCATGTTTCACATAGCAGTATAGCAAATTTCCATCATGTAAAAAAAGTAAATTCCAATCACCACCAAATGGAATCTAAAGAGACCCATAATTGGCAATACCATGAATTATGTAAACTCGTTAAGACTCTTCAAGCCCAGCAAAGTTAAGATGAACAAGCAATCCAACACCATGAAAAATATTTTATACTTATTATGCTTTAATGCCTCTGGACAAACAAATAAGGAAGACATCCTTAACGACAGCATTCGTAACTTTTTTAGGTGATATACTTGGATAGCCATAGTATTGACCTATAATTATAAATATCACACAAAGGTGCATTCGATAGGTAGAAGCAACACCTTCTAACAAGATAACAGACCAATTCTAAAAACATATCCCCCCGAAGAATGAATGCTTGTATATTGCATTGGTAACAGAACAATGTTATGAGAAGTGAGGAACACTCCCCCTGCCGATAAACAAAAGTAAATTTGGCTCTATGTGCTATATAGAAACGGTGGACACAGGGACGATGGACGGCGGACGGTGGACGGCAGACGGTGTACGGCGGATGGTGCAGAAGCAATAGTGCAGCATTACCTAGGGACGGTGGCGGATGGTGACGAGGTGGATGGCGAACGGCGAGGTGGACGGCGGACGGCAAGGTGGCTCTCCACGGACAGGCTCCTCCTCCACGGGCAGGCTCCTCCTCCACGGGCTCTGGCGATGGGGGGCGGCTCTCCTCCACAGGCTCCGGCGTGGTGGTGATGGCGCTGCGGACGGGCTCGTCCTCCATGCGCTCTCCTCCATGGCGGCTCCGGCGCTAGGGTTGCGACTACAGATAGAGGCGACGACGGATCGATTGACTAAGTGTGGATCAAGAGAGAGAAAGGGAGATTAGGGGAGAGGCCGATCGAACCGTTCTGTGGCTAAGTGTGAAAGTTCTGTGGCGCATGGCTTACTCCCACTGTATGCAAACGTAGATATGTCTGACACCCAGGCTTGTAACCCTGGATCACCTCATACCGAAGAACTTTCTTGGTGGTGCACACTAAGGGGGAACACAATCGTTGGTAATTTTTAACAAGGATCATCTTATTAGGCTACCGTTGAGTATATAATACTAGCACATAATAAGATATACAAACAATAACATTGAATGTAAATGCTATGTGATATGGTCCTTCACGTCGTGGTCTCCATCCGCCGTCATCGGGTTCCAGCGCCGTAGACACCAAGGTATCGGTGTCTTTCTGGCATGGTAGTTCGTCACCTCCGTGAATATCTACTACTATGTAACAAAAGGTAATGACTTTACCTTTGCCACAACCATATCACAAAGCAACGCCCCCTGCAAAACAAAGTTAGACGCCTCTACTTTATCTTTGCAAGTTTTACGTGGCTGAATGGGCTTTCGCACAAGAACCGTTCTTACCTATGAACTTTCAGCACAACTCTAATGAAGTAGTTGTCTCTACTACACCCCTTTCGGGGCCCTCCGTTGCAAATGGCATACCAACTAATGCGAGAGAGACAGACACCCCCCTAAGCCACTTTATGTCAAGCGTGGACCAGTCTCGCGAATGAACACGTAAAGTCGGTTGGGGGCCGCTTCATCAAGCATTACTGAGGTATACTCAAGTACACGTGGGAGGGTAACAACTAAAAGATCAACGCCCACACGCTACATCTCATGTGTTCTACCCGTACTAGCATTACTACGCATAGATCTAGCTCTGATACCACTGTAGGGGTTCCGCGTATAAAAACTATAAATTTTACTCTACGCCCCTGAACCCCTGAAGCTGCCAGGACCTATCTATTAGTAATACAATAACAGGAGGGGATTTTCGCGAACTTACCCTTGAAGACCGAAAAGCGTTGTCAACGCTCAGGAGAGCGTGGTTGACGTAGACGAGCCGAAGCCGACCTCAAGGTCGTGATGAAGTCCTTGCGCTCCTTGGCTCCAACGACTTGAGTGCCTCTACTGCGACACCTCGTGGGGAGTTACACACGTCCGGTGCCTGATGATGACTCCCGCTTCCCCGATCCAGCAGCAGTTGCGGAAGTAGAGCTCCCGGATCCGAATCCCGTAGCGCGACGGCGCTCCACGGTGAAGATGTCTCTCGCTCACACAGTCCAGACTTGGGACCACGGTCACGAGAGAGAGAGGGGAAGAGAGAAAATATCAATTAGAGGTCCTCCCAAAAGTGAGAAGACCTTTATTGATTATTGGTGTATTTAATTTGGCCAAATACCCCCACTATATATAGGGGGGAGGTACTACCTCCCTCAAAGTCTCGGGGTGGGACTAAAGGAGAGGAGGGGAGAGGGGTGGCCACCGACCACCCTAGTGGGCCCCGCACAGGGAGGGGGGGCTAGGCCCAGCCGGCCTCCCCCTTACCCCTTCTCCCTCTCTCCTTTCCCCTAATGGGCCCTCTCCCCCCCCCCCCGGGAATTGGCCCATTAAGCCACTGACCATTTATTTGATTTTTCTCTTTATTAAATAATTATGAATAAATGATTAAATCAACATTTAACATTCATTCAAATATTATTCAATCAATGAGGCTATGTAACACCTTCCACCTCCACTCCGGACATCCTCCAGACTTACCGAAACCCTTCCGGTTTTCTCTCTACTATTCTTTGGCGATTCCACCGATCCTATAAACACTCTCTAAGCATCATTTAGCCCTTAAGCGTGATACCCCACGGTTCGGGAACACTCCAGACATGGTCGGGACACTCCCGCACCAATGATCGATAGAGGGACCTGGATGGCCATGTGACCCCTGTGTGTTCCACGAAGATCTTTCGTCGTTTGAACCGGGAGAGTCGTGTCTTATTCCCTTTGTCTCTCGAAACTTGCATTGCCCGAGATGTGATCAATGACATCCCCATGTCGTGTTCAATCTCATTACTGAATAATGCTATTTGACTCGTTTCGACAAGTGATATCCCAGTGATCAAATCACACGTTGCGCAGCTATTGGATATAACTTCTCCGAGTGGGCCCTTGCGTATATTCCCGTCACATGGACGGAAAAATCCCACTCTTGACATATATTGCCTCTACGGTTTCCTCTGAATACCTGAGCACACCTTTATAACCACTGTATTACCAGATGGCGTTTGATGCTATCTAAGCACTCTCGGGAGACAATGATTGATATAGCCTCACGGTCTAAGGAATAGTCTACGAGGATCCATTTCTAATCATCATAACTTGAACTTCATGACATGATCGGGTCACGATGTTTAGGTTGGGTATTGGTTCATCATCTCATTCTCAGAATGAGATGACCTCATTTCCAACTGGCATGAATGCCACATGATCAGGAAACTTGATCATTTGTTGACCAATGAACCAGTGACTAGAGTTTCACTGGGAATCCCTGGTTGTTTGTATATCACACGTGTATTGATGTTTCCACTCAATACAGTTATAGCATGATATAAAACTTAATCATAAACTATATGAAATATGATGATAATCCTTACTACTATTTGTCTCTAGGGCATATTTCCAACAGGAACATCGTCTGATAAATATTCCTTAAACAAGATTGCGATTTTTTCAGGAAATGTAGCACTCGCGAAGCAAGATCCTGCAGGGTCGCCAGTGCGATTGCGCGATCATGATCCACCTAGAAGTACCCACTCGCCTAAAGCTGCTCTTAGGTCAGATCATTCATGCGAATGGCAATCCTGTCCTTCTCATCTTGTGAATGGCGTGCACTGACAACTATACCAAGCAAAAGGCAAAAGTATGAAGACAATGAACTACCTCAAGTGGCTACAAGAAAAGATAAGGAAGAAGAAAGCTAACACTTGAATTGGTTGCCCAGCTGCGTAACCTCCCCTAGCAGATATTGCTCTCGGGCGACGGCCTTCTCCGCCCTCGATTTCCATACATCCGCGTTACCATGGATCACGGGCAATTCGCGCTCCAACTGCTTCACGCGGTCACGGAGTCGCGAGAGCAGAGACAGCTCATCCACCCTTGAGCGCGACTGCGCTAAGGTATCATCAGTGGATGGCATATTCCGAGGTTCACTCGAAGGACCACTCGATGTGCCCTATCACAAGCCAAGCAAGAGATAATAAGAAGAATAAAGCAATAGATGGACAAAAGACTTGAATGCATTCAAGCATAATAAAGTATCAACAGATACACTTGCCAACGGCATGTTCCAGGCAAAAGAGACAGGCTATTAACTATTATAGATATGACTACTGAGGAGCAACTGGCTTCTTCGACTTAGACTTTGGTTTTGGGGGCCTCATCGCGTCTGTGGCAGTATCAGATGCCACAGACTTCCCGCCGGCCCCTGACGCCGCAGCCTTCGCCGTCCTCTTGGCTCACTGCAGCTCCTCAGAGTACTTCGCAACTGTGTTGATTAGCTGCGGCCCGTACTTGCCACAGGCAGCTGCGAAAGGAGCAAAGACTACCTGTTGGCCATCCGCGCTAACAGGCATTACCTTGGAGACCGCAGCAGGATCAACCTCGACTCCATGGGCTTGAACCATCACGAGTGACATCAAAGTGCCAGCTGCACGGAGTGAGTCCTTGAAGCCTGCAGGAATGCCTCCAGTAAGGGACTCCACCAGATCATCTACATTTTCGATTAACTCAGCTTTGGGTGACAGCTCCTCACGGAGGCGATTGGGTACGCCCTTGTCCTTGATCAACGTCCCCTGAATGGAAGCACTGCGATCTTCGACTACCGAAATGGCACTTGCTAAGGCATCATCACGACGGAGCGCCTGGGCGTCGAAGCTCAGACCACCGGCATCTACACAAGAACCAAGTGTTGGCACAAAAGTCAGCACAATAACAAATTCGAAAGACGGGACACGACGAAAACCTAGACGAGGGAATACCTGAAAGAGCCTTGGCAATCGAGAAAAGTTGTTCTTCGAACAACTTCTCCCTAGTCAAGATGGAGGCGCACAAATCCTCCTCGCGTTTCGCGATTCGTCAAGCGCCGCGACTGCCTCATCGCGGCCCTTCACCGCCGCGGTGAGCGCCTTTTCAAGTGAAGCTGAATCGCAAAGGAGCGCATTATGCTCAGCTGTGAAACAAACGAAGATAGACCGTCAGTCGAGTATATCACAAGGACGAAGAAGAAGAAGCAAAAATACACTCACTTTCAACCACGCGATGGCGATTGTCTAGCATTGCATGCTGGCGACCCATCGCAAGCACCTGCTCTGCTAGGCGAGCAGCTTCCTTCACAATGAGCTGCGATGGGAGAAACAATAAAGGATCAGCAGATGGTATGGATGATAAAATTCGATTGACCAGAAGAAGCAACACTACACATACATGATCCTCCAATGACTCCGAAGTCGATTGACGTGTAGTCGTCCGAACAACCATCTGATGCTCCACATTGTGTGGAGAACTTGATAAATTATGCCTGGAGTGGGCCGCCAATGGAGGAGAAGGAGTCCAGATTCCAGATTCTTGGCCACTTTCTTGGCCTTGGAGGTCGCGACTCCAGATTCTTTCAAAAATTGGACGTCGCCAGAAGATGACGATGCCGGTTGACTACAGAACAAAACCAACATCAGGAAAATGCACCTCCAAAGAAGAACCAAAGAGAAGAATTGTATACTTACCAATCAAACTTGTCAAAATCGAAGGTTTGGCCCTCCGACTCCAACAACGACTCTTTCCGCAGCCGCATCTTCTTGCAGGAAGATGGCGCCACAGCACTGACAGGAACGGCAGGTATCGGCGACTCTGCACCAATAGCTGGGCCTTCCGGAGTCGAAGGAGATAATGCATCCAAATCCTCGCTGCACGAACGCTTGCGAGTGTACGGACTGCTGAACTCAGGGGCTTCCTCCTCCTTCTCAGATGGGACGGTCGACTCCGACTCGTCCTCTTCTAAAGCTTCACGAGGAATAACCCCCTCAGGAAGAGGGGGCATACAGGGAGACACCTTCCAATCCTGCATACAGATAACAAGTCAGCACAAGTCAAGGAAAAAGAAGCATTCGACAAACAAAGCTACTTCGTAGCACAACCATACCTCAGGAGGAGGATTTGCAGCATCGAATGGAGGTACGACTGTTTCACTGGGGAGCACATCCTTGGCGGTGTACTTGGTGACCAGTCGCACCCTTTTATCTAATTCACCCGCGGAAATGCCATCGGCAGATACACGAGTGACATCGTCCATGCCAACCCACTGGAACATAGGGTGGACTCTAGCTTGCAGGGGCTGGACGCGATGGTGCAACCACGTGCGAATAAGGGTGCAGCCTCCCTCTTCTTTACCCATGCGACTCTCGAGGTCGCAGACGCGCTCGTACAGCACATCTGTCTCCGCAGACTCGTCGGGCATCACCACGTTCTTCTAGGAGAGCCTCCTCTTGCACGGCATCGCAGGATCGAAAGGCGCGAGTCCGAAGTGGTCTTCGTCGGCCTTCTGGTCGCAGATGTAGAGCCACTTGTCTCTCCACCCTTGGACGGACGCCATGAGTTTTATGTCAAAATACGTGATGGAGGAGTCGACGTGGATACCGTAGCCTCCTACATCATAGACTACGGAGCCAGACGCCGACTGGCGCTTCATCTTGAAGAGACGTTTGAAGAGGCCAAAGTGTGGCTCGATTCTGAGCCAGCACTCGCAAAGTGTAATGTAGCAAGCAACATGGAGGATGGAGTTGGGGGACAGCTGGTGCTGCTGGAGCCCATAGAAACAAAGAAGGCCCCTGAAGAAAGGATGCAGGGGTAGTGAGAGACCGTGGATGATGAACGCTAGGAACATCACCCAGAAACCAGCAGGAGGACAAGGGGTTACCTCACCACCTGGTACTCGTGAGTCAGCGACCGCAGGAGATAGAACTCCGTCTTGGTGCAGGAGACGAAGCTCAGACGACTTGATAATGGATGCGCGCCATGCGCCATTGGTGACGCGAGTGCCTGCGCCCTTCTTCTTCCCGGCGACGGCGGTGCTGGTGCCCACAGCGGCGGATCCACCCTTCTTCTTGGCAGCAGCAGTGGTGGCGGCGGACTCAGCGGCGGCACCTCCCTTCTTCTTCCCCATCTTGGGAAGGCAATGAGAGCGAAGAAAGTAGCTTCGGGAAAACACGGAGCTGGTCCAGCGCCGTGAACGGAACGAACTCTTGGAGGCAGAGAAGAGCAACAATGGAGATGAAGGCAAAGGCAGAGAAACGAGCAGATGGGAAAAATTACCGCCGCAACACTGCTACTTAACCCCCTGAAAGATGTAATCCAACGGCCAGCAAAAACCCTATCAGACGTGTGGCATCCATAGTGATTGACACGTGGAGGACCCAAAGCGTGAACCGCCCCCCACTACCCCCATTACGCGCGGAAATCGAGGAGGCGCAGTTAAAACAAAGATTACGCACGCCCGGTCAAGTGAGGGTCAGAAAATGGGACCCACCGCTCGTCACGTCCCGTCAAACCCACTCACGCGGGCAACTGAGATCATCACGTCGTTAGCACTAATGTCATAAAAAATTGAGCAACATAAGACTTCGACTACTTTAGTCCTTGCTCGAGTCTTCGACTCCACCAAGCACTCGGGGGCTACTCCAATAGGGAGCGCTGGTCGCGCACCCTACGATTTTTCTTTTTGTCTTGTTCTTTTTTTCTCCTCTGCAGGAATATGGATATTCAAAGCATACCCAATCACTCGAATCTGTGATTCGACTATGGACATGGGTTACTCCCATAGGAAGCGCCGGAAATAAATTTGACTAAAACAAGCAAACAAAAGACGATAGCAGTCACAAAAATTCTTTAGTCCCTGCCTGAGTCTTTGACTCAACCAGGCACTCGGGGGCTACTCCCATAGGGAGCACTGGTCGCGCATCCTATGATTATTTGTACGTCGTACTATGTGTCGATAACATCCACACTCGAAGTTTATGGCGACACCGCCTCATGATTTTTCCCTACAAAGAGACTGCATCTCCCGGGTCACTCGAATCATCTCCGCGATGACAAATTTCGGATGCCGCGCTTGCAGCGTGAAGATAAGACCTGAATAAGGCATGGCAACGCATTCACTACGCACTACCAGAAATGTATCTGTGCCTACAAGTATGATGAACATGCCTTGACGGACACGTTGAGTGCTCACACCCATATACTGGAATTCGACTCCTGTAAGACCTCCGCGGCTTGAGTCGAATTACACCAGCACTTTTCCGAATTCGAGTTCAGGGACTCGAGTTCGAGTAGATTGTGTTGTTTTACCCTAAGGTAGTTAACTGATACCGATACATCGGTTAAATCAGGCACGCACATCAACAATCCCTATGACACAAACGGAACACTCGAAAAACTTCATAAAGTCTCCAGTCGAATATGCGATTTCACTGGACACTTGGCAGCTACTGACATGGGTATACCCTATAGGTACTCGATATTGGTATTTACAGCCTAAATACAGCGGAAGCCCATGACGTTGCCAAGGCCCAAATGTAGAACTCGAGTAACCTACGGACTCTCGATTGCTTGCAGAGCAAGAAGAAGCTAAAGATAGAAGTTTAAAGGGAAAACCCTAACCAATAACCGACTCGACCTGCTACCCGAGACCTAGCCTATCTATATAAAGGCTAGGAGGGGGCAGTGAGGAGGACACACGCAACCCTAGTTTCCACCACCTTCGCCAGATTGCATCTGCGCACCATTGTAATCTTCGATTCCTCTGTTAATTCCACGAGAAGACAAGAAGGAGTAGGGACCTCTACGAGGCCTGAACCTGGGTAAACCTTGTGTCCCTGTGTGCTTGTTTGCTAGTCGATTGATGCTTCCAGCACTCCCTCCTTCTCCAAAACCCAAGTCCATAACAATGGGCATTGATGAGTTAAATCCTCGTCACTCCCCCTCTAGTATTTTTGCCCCATGGTATCGGATTAGCGAGATACATATGCCCGGTGGCTTTATCTGGAAAGGATTTGCTGCTTCCACTGCTTTGCTAGAGCGAGGGACGGAGGTTGTCGGGGTACCGGATGTGTGTGCGATCACGGATGCACCACTGCTTTGCGGTGCTGGACTTGCTGGAGCTGGATCTGATGGACGTGCTGGAGCTAGACCTACTGGACCTGTTGGACTTCATCATGATCTTGAGATCGGCAAGTGTACGACTACATCATCCATGAGTTCCATCTCGTTAACAAAGCTTTGTTGTCTTTGGGGGTATGTTCTCTATGGATGTATATCCACCCGTTACTTGTATCTAATAGATAGATCTTGGTGTATAATAGTTCCGATCGTAGGAATTTTTTTGTTTTCTATGCTACGAACCCAACAGTGGTATCAGAGCCTGATCTATGCGTAGATGCTTTGCACGGGTAGTACACATATGTTTATATGTGGGCGATGATGATCATGTTATTGCTTGTTTCATGTATTTTGGATATTGGTGGCATAGTGGGATGAAGCGACCCGGACCAACTTTACATGTCATCGCACATGAGACCGGTTCCATGACTGACATGCAACGAGTTTTGCATAAGTGGCTAGCGGGTGTTTGTCTATCCTACTATAGTCAATATCTGATTTACAACGAGTTGCTAAGAACTTAGTTATCATCGTTGTGGTTCCATGTTTGTAGGTAAGACCGGTTCTATCTTAGAAAGCCCTAAGCCACGTAAAAACTTGCAATTGATAAATTAGAGGCGTCTAGTTTAGATCATTGTTGGGCTAGTGTCATGATATGGTAATGTTGCAAGTTGATATATTGTAGATACTCTTACAACACACTTAACATGTAAGTTCCATAGACCTTGGCCTTACACACAAAGGAATGATAGAGATCATACCACGATGCATATGATGGTGATCAAATGCATGGACCATATCATCCCACATTACACATACGATGTTCGCATCTTATATTGCTAGTTTGCCGCTTTTAGTAGCATTATAAGATGATCCCTCATTTAGATATCAAGATAAAAATGTGTTATTCCTTAAGTCCGCACCGTTTATGCTTCACCGCTTCAAGACATCACGTGATGGTCGGGTGTACTTGAATCCACGATCATATTTCGGGTGTAAGATAGTTTTACACACGCGAGTACTAAGGTTCTTACTTGGCGAGCCTAGCATGTATAGACATGGCCTCGGAACATGGACCGAAAGGTTAAGCATGAGTCATATAGTTGATGTGATGCCCATATTGATGCTCGCCTTTGAAGCTACACCGACTCACGTGATGCTCGGACTTGGTGTAGTGGATTTGGTTCATGTAATCACCAAAAAGGCACGAGGGATGTTGTTTTTGAGTGGGAGTTCATTTCTAATTTGGATTAGTCGAACCCAATTTGTCATAAACTAAATCAAAGTGAATTTGCATAATTTGTTGTAGTCATTGGCATCTGTTTACTACCTTATGATTAGTTTTAATTGAGATAATAGAACTATAGAATTCTAGATATTTACTTTACGAACTGGTATCATATTGTTTTGGGTGTCAATCTGAAGTTTAGAATTCCTATTGCAAACTTTCAGCAAAACCTCACTTACTCTGCGAAATTCAATAAATAGTATTGAATCAAGAGTAACAATTCCAGTGTTAGTATCTTAAGTATCATGCTTGCCTCCATGATTCTTGATATTCAAAAATTGTTTTAATATCGAGGTTATCTAGGAGCTGAAAGAATTGTTTTAGAAACCATCATGTGTGGAAGATATTGTGATATCTGAAACAATGTTTTTGTATGCATTATTGTAGAGTATAATTTAGCAAAATACATGTTCTCATATTGTATGAGAATTTGTGAAGGATGGAGATGCTAGGCATCCGGATCTCCCAAAAGGTTTCGGGAACTAAAATTATACTCGTCATTCTTCCTTATAGGCTATAGTAGCTTGATCATGAAAGTTGTCATGATAAGGATGAATAGAAGATATAAGTAAAATGTTTACTACACTAATAGATTACTAAAGAATGGATTTTTGAAAGAACACCAAACATTTGATGATGGTGATCCACTTCAAAGTGCAAGTCCAAAGGTATTAGTATTTGACTATATACACTTTGTACTATGTGTCATGTGAATGACACCACTATTGATGTTGATAGATTCTTTTAAAAGGAAAAGGAATTGCTGAAAGAGAATCTATAAAATATTTGGCAAAAAAGAAAAGGTTGGAGATGTCAATCTTAGGTATATAGAAGATATGCATGCTATGGCTGTATTCTTTGCTTGTTAAACAATGTGGTTCCTAGGTATCAGGTATCAGTATTGGATACCGAATTGGTTGGTGTGAAGTGTCATACAGAACAACACAATTCATGAACTGCAATGGCCTAATTAACTAGCAAGAGAATAAGTGATGATGTTCATCGAAAACAAATCAAGTGTTATTGTGTTTTTCGTTGTCGTCAAACCTAGCCTTCAAGATTTGTTTTAATAATTGTTATTTTGTTCTGTATTACGAGAACAATGTTGTTCAAATAATTACCGTATTCCATAAAGGATGGATGAACTTTTACAAGTCTAGTTGGAGAAATCACATCCATAAACATTATTGCTAAAATGTCGCATGACAAATTATTGAAAGATCACTTACAAAGTGACATCGCCATTTAAATTATATTGGAAAGAGAACATGAAGAAACTCCATGTTGATGGATTTTTGGAGTCTTCGATTTTGATCAATTGACGCTTGTGAGACTTTCCTCGAGATAATTGAAACTCCGTCCATAGGCCAAAGAGGAACCGATGACTAACTTATTGGATATTATACATGTTGATGTACATATAGTCCATTATATGTAGCCATGTGCGGTGGATCTTTCGACTTCATATGCTTTCTCCGGAAATTTGAATGAATATATCTGTATATTTACTTAATAAGGAATAAGTATGAAACATTTGAAAATTGTTCAAAGACTTTCAAGATGAAGTGGAAAATCATTGTAACGAGAAAATAAATAATTTATGATTGGATCATAAAGGAGATATTTGAGTTACAAGTTTATCAAAACACCTAAGATTTGAGGAATCGTTCCATGGATTTGCATTTACCGATAAACCATAGAAGTATGGCATGTTCGAGAAATGAAATCAAACCATGTTTGACATGGTAAGATCAAAGGTGTCATTTATAAAACTTCCATTATGTTTTAAGGATTAAAGCTTTAAAGACTACCGCTTTTACACAGAAAATAACACCATCGTGATCCGTTGAAATGGCACCATATGGGTTATGGTTTGGGATAAAACCCGAGTTGTCTTTTCTTAAATTTTAGTATGCTATGCATAAGTAAAATGTTTACAACCAAAGTCGGATAAACACGTCTTTGTAGGTTATCCCAAAGAATTTGTTGGGTATTCCTCCATAACACCGAAGACAAAAGAGTTTGTCGCTTGGAACATGAAGTTTCTTAAAGAAGGATTTTTCCACAAAAAGTTAAGTGGGAGGACAATAGAACTTTGATTAGGTTGATGAACCTAAGCAACATGTGCTGAGTAGCGCAGCGCTGGAAAGTGTCCCGGAGGCGGCTAAAATGCTCATGGATCCCGTAATTACAAAGGTTGTGATCTCGGAGATTAGAGTTCCTATTGAACCGTGTGGATCGGTAAGAATCAAACAGTAAGATTTGAAACAGAAGTCGTTATTGTTTTGACAATGATGAACCGACTGCATGCAAAGAAGCGATGATGGGCCCTGACTCCATAATATGACTAGAAGTCATAAAATCTGTGATAGTATCCATACATGAGAAATCAAGTTTCTGAACTTGGAAGACCCTCCGGAAAGGCGTGACGCCTATCGGTCGTATTTGGATCTATAAAGAAATAGACATGGATGTTTAACGTCTATGAAATAGTCGACATGCCGAAAAGAAGTTTACGACAATGTTCAAGGAGTTGACTATGACAAGATTTGATCTTTCATAGCGATATTTAGTCTTGATGGATTAATGTAGCAACCACTACATATAATTTGGTATATGGTAGTTGAATAAACAAAACAAGGTTTTTCTAATAGAATGGTTACCTAGGACGTATACATGACACAGTCTGAAGGGTTTTGTTAAATCAAAGGATGCTAAAAGGGAATGCAAACTTCAATGGTTGAAATAAGCATAGCGGAGTTGGAATCTTCACCATGATGAAACTATTAAAAGAGTTTAAATTCATCGGAGATGATGAAGATGCTTGCATTTGCAAGAAATTAAGTGGGAGTGCTAAGACATATTTCTAACACATTATGTAGATGACATGATGTTGATTGAAAATGATGTATCTTTTATTGACACAAGTTAAGAATTTCATTAAAATTATATTTTTGATGAAAGTCTTGGGCCATGTCGCAAGGAAGCTTCAAAATTTTCTTCTAGAGGAATTTCTTCTCATCTGTTAACTCAAAAACAGTTTTAAACAAGAAACCAACTCTACCATCGATGTCATCAACCTTTTTCTCAAGGTCTTTGCTCATCATCCAATAGGAGTCAATCCCTTGTCCAATTGTTTCAACACATGCTTTCGAAGCTTTTTCCAACTGATAGATCTTATCATGAATCTCATCTTGCCGCACCTTCTTAAGCTTAAGAGGTGACGTACTGAGAGGAGGTTTATAATAGGATCCTATGTTGTGATGATAGGGATTAGGGATATACTCATCCTTGCTCTTTCTCCGCTCTGCTTACCTCATCTCGATCCTTCGCGGGTGTAACACCCCTAGTTTTAGTAATCCTTACTTAGGGTTTGTTTGTGCATCATAAGCATCACATGCATCCTTTTAATTGAAGAAATGTTGCAAGAAATAATTACGAAAGCCTAAACCCTAATATCTCCCTCTCTATTTGAAATGTATTCAAAAGGGTTTGGAATTTCGAAAAAACTACGAAAAATATGGAGCCCAAATGGATTATAAGGGCTTTGCGGTATTTTGAGAAGTTTATAAAAGTTCTGGTATTTTTGAAAATATTTAAAACAGAAGAGAAATTGAAATACAATAGAGATAAATAAGAAAACAGAAAAAGAAAAAGGTTTAAAAAATGATTTTAACCAAACTAGGTTGCAGCCCAGTCCGCCCTCTCCCTATCTGTTGCCGCCAGCTGCCCAGGCACGGCCCAGACCAGGCCACCCCAGCCTAGTACCCCTTCGGCCTTTCTGTTCGTGTCGTCTTCCTCGCGACCAACAAAGCAGCTGCGTGGCACGCTGGATGTCGTCGCCTCGCCGTTGCGCTGCGATGTGCGCTGCCGCCCTGGAGACGTGGATAAGACCCTCTGTGATGCCCTACTGCTCCCTTATCCTCTCTCCCTCTCCTTCTTTTCTCTTACGCCACGGCCGCCTAACCCTAGTCGCAGCAGACGTTCGTCATCGCTGTTTCCGGCCGCCCCGGGCCAAGCCAAGGCCACCGTCAAGCTCCACGTTGTCCTCGGTCACCTCGCAGAAGCAATTGAAGCCGTGCGCCCTCAATCGAGCCCTCCGACCGCCCCTTCTCCGACGACCGACCACCGTTGATTTGCCTCACTCCAGCCACAACGACCCCTCCATCGCGACCCTTGTGAGCATATGGTGCTTAGGCACCTCTCCATTTCCTCCTGCTCGCTCTCTGTTATCCTCCCCACGAGCATCGTCTGCCGCTGCCGCAGGAGTTTGTCGCCGGTGTGTCTCCGGCGACCAAAATCGAGCGGCGCCACCACCGTTCCACTCCCCGCGTCGCCCTCTTGCCAACGCGCCCAGCCTCGCTTCCCAGTGCGTGCGCAATCGCCGAGCCCGACCCCGCCTAGGAGGTCCTCCATTGATGACGTCAGGATGATGTCATCATGAGGTCATATTCCCTTTTTCTTTTATTTAAATGTTTGCTAAAAATCATTTATGGATATATAAATATCATGTGGGCCCTATCTGTCAGGATTTTAACCTTTTCAGAAAATAATTTCTGTAATTAATAAAATGCTGACAGGTGGGACCAGATGGAAAATAATTTTATAATATTCCAAAAATGTTTAATTGTTTTCAAAATGATTTAAAAATGAATTAAAATGGAGAAAAATCATAACTAATTCATTTTAAGTCAAAAAAATACAAATAATATATCAAAATGTTCAAAAAAATGAGATCTACACAATAGAATCATAGTCATGCATTATTTAACAACTTTAATTACAAGTTTAATTAGAAGAACAATTGGACCCCCGTAGGTGACTCCGAGGTTCCCCCTATTCTAGGGTTTGTACCCTTCGGACCTTGTTTAAAATGACCAAGCATGTACTAGGGTTCCTTTCAATACACTTTAACTTGTCATATCAGCATCCCTATTTGAGCATTGCACAGATGCCATGTGTTGATTGTTGTTTTCCTTTCCGGTGTTTCTGCTTCTTCTCGGTGGACCTTGGAGTGGATGTGAGAAACGAGATCGAGTCCAACATTGAAGATCGAGATCAACACCATTGAAGGTTATCGATGAACATGATCATCTGATGAACCCAGAAGTTTTGTGTTGGATATTAACAGGCAAAGGCAAGCAAAACCCCACACATGATAACATCCTATGCTTTCAAAGTATTTCATTCTTGCCATGTGCATACAATTCCAAAGTCGTTTATTGATAGATAGATTAATCCTATCTGATGCATGTTACCTTTGTAGCCTATACTCACTGATCCACTTCTCCTAGCATAACTAGGGTTTGGCTTATGAGTTTCGCTAGAGCTGTTTATATCTGTTGTGCTTAGCCATGCTTAGATGTTCCTGCTGGTCCATCCGGTTCATGAATCAGAGCTGCAAATGAACCTAGTTGGACAGGATGACGTGGTATGATCAGAGATGAGTTAAACATGCTAAGGCTTGTATGGGAGACCATGTCGGGTAGTGGTTTTTGCAGTCCCATACTTGCCACCACTAGGATCTGAGTTCTTGCCTCTTGAACCAAGACGAGCGTACAACCACACGGGGCCTGGAAAACCCCTCGACCAACTAACTTGCCTAGTAGATTCCATGAGTCACGTAGTTCGGGCATTCCATTCGACATATGCATTTTGGTCATTCTTGAAGGAGGTGGAGGAGGTGCATTCATACATGTAGGTAAGCGTGGCAGGGAATGGGAGAGGCACGGCCTCCGTAATCTCAAACCATGTTCACATCTCTAGGGACCGACTTCGGGACTTGACTCATTACTGCGGCATGTCCTTAGGGCGTGAGTCATGGTCTCGGTGAAAGCAAGGTAAAGGTCGTGTCCAATCACCTTCTGCCGGCCTTCCAAGGAAGAGGGCTAATCTTAAGTGGCATTAAGAGTCGGTTGGTACGTGTGGGTAAAGTTGTGCACCCGTACAGAGTATTAATCTTTTCGAAAAGCCGTGTCCACGGTTATGGATGAGTTGGGAACAGACGTGATGATTATAGAGAACTATAACGTAATCGTAAAACTTGACAAGAGAAGTGAGGAGTGTTTAAGGATGCTTCCTCAGGGATCGAGGGGGTGATCCTAGTTGGTAGGTTGAGCTGATAAAGGTTCAGTGGATATCAAAGAAGATCGAAGCTAGTGATATAGCTTTCTTATCCCCTTTTAAATGTTCTACTTAGTCGAGTTCTCCTACCTCTTTTACAAAGAAAGTTAGATTTACGCAAAATAAACCCACCAGCCATAAGTCTTGTGGAGTACACCCTGTACTCAGTCTTGCTTTGTTGATACTTTTGCAGCAGGTAAGTGTTACCATAGAAGAAGAGTTTGTTACAGCACCGACATCGACGAGTATCTTGGGGTTCCCGGTCGGCAACCTGGAATCTATGGAATGGGACGTCATTGTTATGCTTCAGGCCTCTTAGGCCATTTGTTAAGTTTGCTGTACTTAATAGCATAATTTTCCTTCTGTTGTTTGATGTTTGTGGTCAGTGACCTCTGCTTGTAATAATTTGGTTCTCTGCTTAGTTATGAGCTCTCTCTAATAACTTTTGTGTCGTAGGGTCACTATAATGTTACCGATTCTTTCTCTATATGCTTCCAAGATTTTAGGTTAGGCTTATGTCAGACAAATGTCTGGGATTTGTCTAGCCTTAATCTCGGTGGTGTCACCAGTTTTGGTATCAGAGCAGTACCGACTGTAGGAAAACCTTTCTACTGGTCGATGTTGAGTCTAGTGTTTGTGAAAAACTGTTTCAAAGATGAAAAGTATTTGTGAAAACTCTACTGTGCTTCTTTTTCTCCTTATCCAGTTTCGCTCTAACTCTGGGTCATCTTATCTTGTGTTGATTTGGAAAATATTTTACTATCTCGTCTCGTCTTTCAAAACTTAGGTGCCTTTTAGGCATGTCGTTTCTCAACCAGTTGACCTAGTTCTCAGTTTTCTAGAGTCATGTGTGTGTGTGTTCCTTGTTTCCCTTTGTTCTGCTTCAGTTGAGAGATTCCTTTCCAACATTATCTCTCTATTTTGTGGGTCCATAACATCATGTTGATGGTTCCATAGTGATCTGTTCAAGGCTTCGAGGTTTCCTTTCGCCTCGTGTGCCTCCTTTTTGTTTGTTTGGGTACTTCAGAAGTTGTTTCTTCTCTTGGAAGCTACCCCATGATTACAATCTTGTAGTGTACGCCGTGTCGCTCAAGTAGTAGTAGTTACCTCTTTCTCGAGTTTTAACCCTTGGACTTGAACCGAAGATCCCTAATTATGCTGGATTCTCGTGTTGAGAATCTTGTACATGAAGCTAACCTTTAACCCAAGATCCATTTTGTTGATCTCTGTTGTTAATGTTCAAACATTACCACTAGACGACTAGTACCTTCTAGTATAGCCTTCAAGCTTGTGGTATTTGTCGCGATTGAATTGTGAAAATTAAGGACTTCCCCTACCACTAGCTATGGCAGATGTTCTGTAATGGAACCGAATAGATCACGACAAAATATCTCCTCGTGAGACCCACTTCTATATTCGTGACTCTGCCAGACCTCCCTTTTCTGCATCGGTCCTCGGAAGATTGTTGACTTATGCATCCACATCTTGGGATTCTATCCCGAGCATGTTCCTTTTTCCCTTGTTGTTTCTGAACTTTGTCTACTAGTTGCTAGCCAAGTAGTAAATGCACATCGATGTCTTTCGATGCAAGATACTCTTGTGGTCTGTCAGACAAACCATTTCAGGATGTCATGAGAAACAAAGTCCAGTACCTCGTCATATCTAGGACCAGGTCAAAGTGTTGTAATCGGCAGATCGACAAGAATTGATTAGCTTCTGATCTTTTCCACCTTAAGGTATCGCACTCCTTTATACTAAGAGGTCGTGCTCAGTTTCATGACTCCCTTAATGAAGTGATGCCTTTACACATATTTACCCACCCTTCCTCCGAGCCTTCATGCTCGTGAATGATGCGTGTGCGTAGTAATGTGGCTATCTGAGACTCTTAGCAATTCTTATTTCCTTGGACCTCAACAAGGACATTTGTGTCATATTTAGCGTGATAGTTAACCTATCACTTAGAGAAGTTTGACTGTGCTACCAAGTCGGTTATTCTGGTACACTCTCCTGGGTCAAGGAGTTAGGCTTGTGCCGAAGCTCCGAGACTATGTCTTCTTGCCTTACCAAGCAAGTTTCTCTCTCGAACTAAGTGACATATCGGTGGTTCGTGATATTCTAGACGTCTTTCTAGAAGTATCGTCACATTGCCACGTGAATGTGTTGTCAAATTCTTGAGCAAGTAGGTTCTCTAAACTACTCCCTTCTCCAAGAATCTGTACTGGATAACCCTGAACTAGTTCGTTGAGCTTAAACAACAACTTGGAGAGTTGTAAGACAAAAGCTCCATTTGACTTATTCCTCCTAAAGGGATGTCTAGTTTTGTTCGTGCTAAAGAAAGATAGTGTTTCCTTCATGGAAACGTTATCGTACCCACCTTTGATTTGATTTGGGTGATCGTCAAATCAAACTCAGTCCTAGGGACTATCCTGATGATGTATTTACTCGTGATGTTTCACCTAGGTAGATCTTCATGTTCTTTGGTCTGACCAATATTGTTGTTCCATTCATACCACATATGATTCCATATTGGTGGAGTATTTGGATAAGTTTGTTATTGAGCCCCTCAATGACATCCATATCTTCTCCATGCTATACTAGATTCATATGGAACAGTTGACATTAATGTTGGAAACTTTTGAGAACCTTCTTTGAGTTATCCCGAAGTATGTGTTCTAGATGTTAGAAGTGACTTTCTCCGGTTCACGTGGAATTGTTGAAAGATGTCGCCGTGAATTCGAGAAGAGTTATCTTTGTTTCCCCGGGAATCATTTCAAGTAAGTCAAGAATGTGTGAAGTATTCTTGATATGGTAGGGTGATACCTTCACATCTCGAGAAGATTCTTTACGCACCCAAAGCCACTAACTGAATTGTCATGGAAGAGAAGAAGTCCTACAAACTTCAGTATCCTAATGTTTCCCAATAAGGATTCAGTTGTGTTTTGTTGCAAACACTTTATGCATGCACAATTATCTTTTGGATAATCTTCTAATGCATGGGTTTTGCAACCTAGCTCATCTTTTAGAGCATGAAAATGTAGTCCATGTCTTGAGAGTCTAGTAACTTCACCTATGAGGTAAATGTTGCAAGTCTTCTATTCGGATATGCTGAGTCTGAAGTATCTATTCCACCTAACCAGAGCTAAATCTCAAGCAGCAACGATGGTTGGTGTTCTTCAAGGTTTTTGACATAGGTCTCTTTGAAAATCTGGCAAGATTGATGTAGTGGTTGACAAAATCAGTCAGAAAGCCTATTGTCATACACTCTTGAATCAACAATAACAACCAATCTTCATGAGGCTTCTTGTATGATTTATTATAGGAGTTGTGCTTATGGTTTTCCTTTGTATCCGAAGTCCGACCTTTTACTTGATGTTTCGTGTCTCGAACATCAAGGAGAACATTTAAAGTAGTGTTGCTAAATGTTTCTCGGTCGATCCTCCAGACCCTTTTATGTTGGCAAGCGTCTTGTTGTTCTAAGTAACTGAAGTCTGAGAATGAAGTTTATTTTTCCTCGTGTCATCAGTAATATTCTTATAGATTTATCTTAGTGGTGTAAAGAGATATCACGATCTTTGGAAAAGATTTTGATGGACCTAGATGAATAAAGATTTTCCTTCGATCCCTCTACCATGTTTGAAGAGCGACTATGGTTTTGATAAACAGAAGCTCTTCTTGCTACATGTTCTTTGTGAATCTTATGAGTCCTCTCCACTAAACCAACATCTCTGTCTTGACCTTCTGTTGAACAAAGAGTGATCCTTCTGTATCAAAAGTAGTTCAACAACTTGGTTATCCATATCTCTGTATCTTGGAAGCTCTACTTAAGTCGTATAGTAGAGGCTCATCTCTCGAAGTCTATGGTCATGTTCCTTCTGTTGTAAGCTCTCCTTTTCAGAAGCTTAAACTCTTCTCAAGTTCCATGGTCTCAATCCTTATGAAGACCAGCTATCTAACAACTTGAAACCTTCTCCTCTTGTTTCCTCGGTACCTTGATGTGTTTCATGCTCGTTGCCTCTAGAGATGTTATGAAACATCTATCCACGAGTTGACCATGAGATATTTAGTTTGTGGTTTGTGTCTTTCCCTCTCTTCTCTAGTGTGTGTAGCTACCTCGAAGAAAATGAAGCGCTTCATTCATTCAATAATTGTGGCATGGAACAACCTCTTTGAGAAGATCTTCGAAGTCTAGTGTTACCCTGTTCCTTCTATCTTCCTACCAGGAATCTCGGACGAGATTCTGTTAAGGAGGATAGAACTGTAAAACCCCTAGTTTTAGTAATCCTTACTTAGGGTTTGTTTGTGCATCATAAACATTGCATGCATCCTTTTAATTGAAGAAATGTTGCAAGAAATAATTACAAAATCCTAAACCCTAATCTCTCCCTCTCTATTTGAAATGTATTCAAAAGGGTTTGGTATTTCGAAAAAACTACCAAAAATATGGAGCCCAAATGGATTATAAGGGCTCTGCGGTATTTTGTGAAGTTTATAAAAGTTCTGGTATTTTAGAAAATATTTAAAACAGAAGAGAAATTGAAATACGATAAATAAGAAAACATAAAAAGAAAAGGCTTTAAAAAATGATTTTCACCAAACTAGGCCGTAGCCCAGTCCGCGCTCTCCCTATTTGTCGCCGCCAGTACCTAGGCGCGACCCAGACCGGCCCACCCTAGCCCAGTACCCCTTCGTCCTTTCTGTCTGTGTCGTCTTCCTCGCGACCGGCGAAGCATCTGCATGGCACGTCGTATGCCGTCGCCTCGCTGCCGCGCTGCAATGCGCACT
This sequence comes from Avena sativa, assembly GCA_916181665.1. NCBI lineage: Eukaryota > Viridiplantae > Streptophyta > Magnoliopsida > Poales > Poaceae > Avena > Avena sativa. Next base: position 185,539,560 of record OV702287.1, on the reverse strand, counting down.
GCTACCCTGGAGGCGTGGATAAGACCCTCCACGATGCCTTACTCCTCCCTTATCCTCTCCCTTCATCTCTGCCTCTCCTTCTTTTCTCTTCCGCCGCGACAGCCTAACCCTAGTCGCAGCAGACGTTCACTGTCGCTATTTCCGGCTGCCCCAGGCCAAGCCAAGGCCACCGTCGAGCTCCCCATGCCACTACTAGGAAAACGATTATAGGTAGATTTTAATTCTGTGGCGCATATAGGAAAAATGCTCCATTAAAATTAATTTTGTCGCTATAGAAAGTGAGAATTCTGTGGCGCATATAGCCATATGCGTCACAGAATTCCTATGGGCCCATGGGGGCCTGACCCCAGTACATGGGCAGGCCAGAATTCTATGGCGCAGATGGCTATATGCGCCATAGAATTCCAAATTTTTGTGGCGCATATAGCATATGCTCCACATAATTCTCACTTTCTATGGCACATATAGCTATATGCGTCATAGAATTTTGACATTCTATGGAGCATTTGCCATATGCGCCACAGAATGTGTGAAACAGATCTAAAAAAGGTGGCATCGCCTCCTACCTACCACCACCCTTTCCCTTCTTCCCACCTCCAACTAGCTTGTCCCCCTCCTCCCTCCCACTCTATTTTGCGGGCGGTGTGCGATGGCGAGACGATGTTCCTTCGCTTTGCGTTGTGCTTGAATGCATGTTTGTTTGTGGAGGAGCTTTGTGTTGTGCTTGAATACATGTTGCCTGCACTGGGTGCATGGGGGTTTGCCGGAATATTGATTCACGTCCATTTCGGCAAATTTCTACACTAGCTATACGTCCTATTTTTAGGATAGGTCATGCCAAAATTTTCCTCATAGTGTAGGATAGGTCATGCTGAAATTTTCCTCATAGTACACCGTAACCGCGATGCCGATTTTGACACCTCATAGTGTCGTTTCAGGCAAAAAGCCTGATTTGTGGGCCCCACTTGTCTAGGCATTTGACTAACTTCGAAAGGGGTTGACCAATGGAATTTACTCCTTGTATGTGTCAAGTTTGGTCATCAGACCATGATAAACCAAAATAGAGCTCGAGTTTTCACAAGATTCCCATCAGTGAACCTTAACTGGATGTTTCGCACTACAAGTCAAGGGCTTCTGGTGGGATCACTACTAGGAAACAACCTATCTGTGGCACATCAAAAGGGGACTTCTGTGGCGCATATCTTTGTCGCCACTGTTATCTTGCCACTGATAACTACTTCCTGTGGCGCATATGGATATGCGCCACAGAAGTTCCAGACTTCTGTGGTGCATTCCTTCATATGCGCCACAGGAAGAACTTCTATGGCGCATTTACGTGTATGCGCCACAGATATGCCATGCGCCACTAACTATATAATTATATGCGCCACTGATTGTGTAACATGTATTCAAAGTAAAATACTTTCCTAGTGTATAATCAGGTATTTATACAGGATTTATACAGGATTTATACAGATGAGTATAAAATACATTGCACAAGTAGTAGATGCATGAAAACCGACATATATATAATACAAACACTTAGAGCCTGATCGAGATAGATATATAGTGTCAAGTGCCAAATTTTTACACAAGCGCCGAATACAAAGTTCATATCATCTCACATTACAAATATGAAGTGGCCACCGCCGCCTACACTAGGATCAAATAGAATACAACTGTGATAATGGTGAGCAAGAGCATTAGCTCGACCAATATCTTCATCCGGTTCTTCTTCCACAAGTGGTTCCTCCACTTGGCTATCGCCTCCTCTCTAGTCGCGTATCCTTTGTAGATGTTGTCGCTGAACTTGTTCACTTGTTTGTGGCAATCCTCCCACTCCTCGTAGACTCCTGGAACCCTACCCATGTACACCACATACCACCTCGTCGCCATCTCTATAGACGATAAGGCATATTAGTAAAAATACAATGAAAAGAATGAATAAAGGGTTCACATCCATATATATATATATGTTCATAGAATATAAAACAAAGGATCCATAAACCTAAAAGTTAGATCATCATAGAAGCAATAAGTTCAACGACAGCATGAACACAAGGTAGTTTAAGTCTAACAATAATGACCATTTCGACCACGATCGAGATAGTAAAGTTTATGACACACACACACTAATACAACAGGCGTCCATCAAGAATATACACACACTGGATCATGCTAGAGGCACACATCGATCACGATGAAGACTTCCTCTTCTGGCACGGCTTCGAGAACGGTAGATAGCCCTCTTTCGTCATCCACGTCCTTGTGTCACCCTGCTTACAGAGGCGTTCTTCGATCTCCCTCTTACTCAACCCTCTGGCTTGTTGTAGGGCACCGCCCCTTGTGTTGACATCTTCAATGATGATTTGCGACAACTTCATATGAATACGATGGAAGTCTTCTCTAAGATCAGCATCGTCGATTTTCGCCAAAGTTTCGGCCCATCCTCGGAGACTAGATGGCAGCGTTAGGTTATGGCAATCCCGAATATAGCCTTTAAGGTGATGGAGGACGTAGAAGGCCTCCTTGGCACCAGCAGTCGACTGCTTGACGCAGGGGAAGTCGAGCACGTGCTTGAACACGTGTTTGCCATCCTTGATACATTCCCCCCTATCTACGAAGGTGCATCCCTTCTTGGTGTAGCCCTCGAGAGCCTCATTGAGAACACCCCTTATTCTAGTGTAGTCTTTCTTCTTCGCCAAACTCCCCGAGTCGAAATACGTGGCTAGCGAATACCTCAGGGCAAGGACGATGAGCATGCAGTATTTGTCTCTGCGCAACACAATTGGAACGGAATGTTGGAAAAAGAGCAAAGGAAAGAAATCTATAAGAAATGCATAAGTTACGGTGACGATGAGCGAGTGTGTGTACTTACTCGGGAAAGAAAGGCAAAAGAAGTGTGCCCTTCCTCTTGTTGTCCACCATGAACTTCTCGAGGTACACCGTCGCCTTGGTCCGTGTCTCTGATCCTTCGACCAACTGGCTGTCCCGCATGTAGTAGGGATCCACTATCGCGATTTCCGGGGTACTTTCTCTCTTGATCGTGAGCGCCAGATTGAGCGTGTATAGGCGGACCAAGCTATAGTCCAGTTGTTTCTGAATATGTCCTCGAATGCTATGAAGAATATATCCGTGGGGGGTTCATCGACGAAGCCCACGTCCAATGGCACCTTGGCCATGAAAACCGGGTAATTTGGATCGTCCTCTTTAAGAAGGAGGGCCTCTAGTGTCTTGACACCCTCGTGCAAAGTTAACATGGCTCCAACCGCAATGTGGATCATATCCAGAGTCAATATCGGATCACCAGCTACATGCACTCGGGGCAAGCCAAATTGTGTGGATGGTATGACGACGGCGTCCTGACCCCGGATCCTCTTCGGAAGAGGCTGGCTCGCACCCTTCTTATTATTATTACCTCTCTTCCTGTAGTGCTTCTTCTTCACAAAAGTGTCAGCCATTGCCATCTGCTCATCAGTCGCCTTTCGGAGTGTGTTGGGGCTGAAAACCAATCCCGGTTTCTCTTGTGGTGGATCGGCGGCCGGAGGCGTCTCTTGAGAAAGACCATGGAAGACCAGGCGCTGCGTGCATGTATTGGGCCGATCAGCTTGATGTTCGTCGCGAGCTGTGAAGGGTTCTTCATCCACAAGAAGGCATATACAATCCTTTGGTGGCGCCGGTGTTGATGAAGTCATCAATGTTGACCAATTCATCATCATCTTCATGGGTGCCATCATGTGGTGGTGGTAGCGGGGGCGACGGCGGTTGCGGCACAACGTCTTTGCCATGTGGCGGTGCACACGCTGCCAAGAGTTGATGGTGACGGCTGGTGGTGGCGACAATGGCGGCTACTGGCTTCCGAGGTGGTGGCCGGGCGATGATCGGTCGATAGGTGGCGCCGGTGCCCCCCGCAAGACGAATCTGGGTCTTCGGCCATGTCAAGGGCCAGTTGTAGCATTCCCCAAGGGTCTTGTGTTCGTCGGCTCCCTGAGGTTGAATGGGGGGTCCATGTCGTCGCACCCTGGCAACACCCGAGCCAACCTGACCTTCATCACGTCATCATCCATTGGATTGTTGTGCATCGTGCGGCTCGCCGGTTGTATAAGAGTGCCCTTGGCAACATCCTTCAACTCACCGCCGACATCTTTAAGCAGGAGTACGGAAGAAGTGTCCTGAGGCAAAAACATGTTGTTGGGCGTCATGAGATGGCAACAGTCATGCATCAAAGGCATAAAGGAGATGACGTGCACTAACTAATTAGTTACCTTGGTGATGGCGTGGATCTCGGCTAATGTAGAGACACGGCGGATGCCGGCGGCCGGCCTATCATCATCTGCAATCTCCCGCTCGGGTGCCTCACGAAGCACCGCCGCCGTCGGCTGCGCATTATTGGTATCTTTCGCGGGAGGGGGCGTTGGTGTGACCAAAACAAGGGGCTGCGTCCTGACGTTGACAGCCGGCGGGGTCACCAGGTCCGGCGACACGGTAACATTGATGCCCGAGTTGCTAGCTCTTAAGCTGGGCAGATGTATCGGCCCCTGTCGACCTCCCGCATTCCAAGTAGTAAGCCCCTCGAAAAACTCAGGGGGGATCATCGAGTGGAGCTTCTCTTCCACTAACTTGTCCACCGTTTTCTGGTCCACCGCCTTCTCCTCCAGTGTCAGCACCTTCATCTTCAGCTCTGCAACAGCGGCTTTATCCTGGTTCTTCCTGTCCCTTCTTTTCCTGGCGTCCTCTTTGTAGAACTCCTTGAACTTCATGCTCGTACCGAAGCCGGACACACAGCCAGCTAAGGACAGCGGCAACCCCTTGTCCCTCTTCTTGTAAGCATTGGTCACCCTGTTGAAAACCGTGTCCCACGGCTCCGTCGAATCCTGGGACGACTCTGTGGCAGTAGCGTTCAGTTCCTCCTCCTACAGAGATAAGGAAAGGTGAACCAATTTAGATTCTTGGCTTCATTATCTTAATTAGAACGCAATAGACTTGAGATCGGCGATAAATTCCTTACCAGATTCTTCTCAAATTCCTTCACCTCCGGATCGCCGGTGATGAACTCCCCTGTTTTCTTGTCCAGGTAGTAGTGGGCCCGAACAAATTGCCTAAGCTACAAGTCCGTGATTTTAAGCCAAGGGTTGTCTTTACCAAGGCGTTCAAGCTCGGCTCCTCCTGTCCCAAATGGCTTGTTTCCCCCTGTAACCGCCGCTTCCAAGGTGGTGGTTACCTATGTTCTGTTCCCGCATACTCCTTCCCCATTGAGTCCATTTTATAGCGTCAGCAGTAGCTATATCCGCCTTGAATATCCTAAACTCCTCTTCGTCGAGCATCGGATTTTTCTTACTAATAACCTCCCAGCTTTCACCTTTGTCAATGCTATTCTTCACCCGGGTTTTCCAGCTGCTCAAGGCGTTGCTCATCTTCGTGAGGGCTAGTCTGTTCACCGGGTTCTTATTTCTCTCGAGGTTTCTAAACTGCTCTGGGAATCTATATCGCTTGTGAAGCTTCTTAAGGAGGTTATGGACCAAAGCTGCATGGTCAGCATGTCTAATGTACTTCGTGTTGATCGACATGCTTTCCCGGACGATGCACCCGAGTTGCAGGCCGTACCCTTTAGCAATCACCTCTGGCGCAATGGGTTGGCCACTTTCTGTGACCTCAGTGAACTCATCACAGACAGTGGCTAGCACTGGCACCTTCCGCTCCTTCTGTTCCTTCTTCTTCTTCTGAGAAGCGGCCGGGTTGCCGCTACCGCCATCCGTCCTCTCACCGCCATCGGTGCGGGCGCCGCCATCGGTGGTGTCATCCTCTTCGCCGCCGCCTTCACTAGTTCCATCGTAGTCGTCTTCGTCCCCCTCGTAATCAGGATCTCCGCCCTCATTGGCCCCAGCAGCTCTGGCAACGGTCGCCTCCTCCTCCGGTGGTGGTGTCATCCTCATCGCCTCCTCCTCCTCCTCCTGTTGGGACCCCTGCCAGAATGACTGGTTGGCCTGTCTAGCTTGTTCTTCGACGCTGATCATGTGCTTAGAAGGGCCAGACTCCTTGTTGCCCGACATGTTTGCACTACTCTATTTAAAAGAGGCAAAATGTTAGCACAAATCTCGGCCGAAAAATTCGGCATGACCTTTGCTAATTTTTTGACCTAGGAGTGCCCATTTCTCAACCGAAACGGAAGTGAATCCACACTTCGGGAGAAATGGGCAACTCAAATAAAATCCCTGCAAGACAAAACACCCCATCCCCATATTGATAGCCACATGCATTGACCCCAGCATCCATCATCCACATGACAGTATATATATAACAGATATAGTACCAGTCCATCATCACATCACAGCCCCATGTATATATATAACAGATATAGTAGTGTAACGATAGAAGTACTTGCTGAATAGCAGAAGTGTAACAGAAGTGTAGTAATTGCTATAGTACTAGGCTGAAGTGTAACGGTAGTACTTGCCGAACAGCAGATAACAGTTTAACATCCTAATAAATCCAGGTACAAGTCAATTAAATAGATGACACAAATACAGGTCAATTACTAAGAAGGTGCTGTCCCTCAATGTTAATGGAAAATTACCACTTCAAACAAAACACAAAGCTGTGAACCTGATATAACCACCTATATCAGGGCATATACATGGTTGCCATTTACATGGGATAAGTCATGAACTAGAAGACAAAAATCTTTCAGAAACATAAATTTGCAACAACGAGTTTTTACTGAGAAATGGCTGATCTTTGGATGGGTTGGCGGTTAATACCGTGCCTCAAATTCTCATCTATGACCAATAGTCGCATAGTAAACAGCTTAGCAGACTCGCAGTAAGCAAAGCAGAAACAACTATAACCAAATTCTCATCTATGACCACCCACACATCCTCCCTAAACCTAGTATTTCTTACATCTCCAATGATCCTTCTACAACAGCTATAAAAACACCCTTCACTTCCATCAAACTTGACCAAAAGTGAGAGCACCCAACATAATTCTTATCTTGAGCATTGATACTGGATTTAATATACTTAGCCATCAAAACCCTCTGCTATAGATATAGCACAAGGTAAAAAAAGTAAATTCCAATAACATATCCCATGTTTAGGTTACTAATACTTAGCCCATGTTTCACATAGCAGTATAGCACAAGGTAAAAAAAGTAAATTCCAATCACATAGCAGTATAGCCCATGTTTCACATAGCAGTATAGAAAATTTCCATCATGTAAAAAAAGTAAATTCCAATCACCACCAAATGGAATCTAAAGAGACCCATAATTGGCAATACCATGAATTATGTAAACTCGTTAAGACTCTTCAAGCCCAGCAAAGTTAAGATGAACAAGCAATCCAGCACCATGAAAAATATTTTATACTTATTATGCTTTAATGCCTCTGGACAAACAAATAAGGAAGACATCCTTAACGACAGCATTCGTAACTTTTTCAGGTGATATACTTGGATAGCCATAGTATTGACCTATAATTATAAATATCACACAAAGGTGCATTCGATAGGTAGAAGCAACACCTTCTAACAAGATAACAGACCAATTCTAAAAACATATCCCCCCGAAGAATGAATGCTTGTATATTGCATTGGTAACAGAACAATGTTATGAGAAGTGAGGAACACTCCCCCTGCTGATAAACAAAAGTAAATTTGGCTCTATGTGCTATATAGAAACGGTGGACACAGGGACGATGGACGGCGGACGGTGGACGGCAGACGGTGTACGGCGGATGGTGCAGAAGCAATAGTGCAGCATTACCTAGGGACGGTGGCGGATGGTGACGAGGTGGATGGCGAACGGCGAGGTGGACGGCGGACGGCAAGGTGGCTCTCCACGGACAGGCTCCTCCTCCACGGGCAGGCTCCTCCTCCACGGGCTCTGGCGATGGGGGGCGGCTCTCCTCCACAGGCTCCGGCGTGGTGGTGATGGCGCTGCGGACGGGCTCATCCTCCACGCGCTCTCCTCCACGGCGGCTCCGGCGCTAGGGTTGCGACTACAGATAGAGGCGACGACGGATCGATTGACTAAGTGTGGATCAAGAGAGAGAAAGGGAGATTAGGGGGAGAGGCCGATCGAACCGTTCTGTGGCTAAGTGTGAAAGTTCTGTGGCGCATAGCCACAGAATACGCCACAGAAGTTGGAACATCTATGGTGCATTCTTAAGGAATGCGCCACAGAACTTCTTGACATAGTAAAACTCGTGGCGTCTCGTAGTATGACAAGATCTGATACTTGTCCTAGTGGTCTTGCTCGCTTGCTCTCACCTGGGGCAGCCAGGTTCGAATCCTGGCTGTCTCACACATTTTTTTCTTTTTTTTTTAATATTTTTAATTACATACATATGCATATTTATTCAAAAAAAAGTAAGAACATATACATATATGCATATTTATTCACATATGCATATTTATTCAAAAAAGCAAGAACATATACATATATGCATATTTATTCAAAAAAAGCAAGAACACATATGCATATTTATTCATACATATATATTTGTGTGTTTGCTTTGTCACACACAAATGTGAATTTGTATACCCACACGATTATCACATTATATGTTTTAGTCTCTAACTAATACCCACACGAATTAATACACAAAAAAGTCACACAATTGCTAGTGTATCTTCACAATCTTCTTGCCCTTTTTCGTCGCGGTTGAATACTTTAGCCCGTGCACTTTGAGATTTCTTCTTGTGAATGGACAACCTTTAGTAGGAAGTGTGGTCTTCCTTCTTACTTTAGTAGTAGTAGGCATGTCAAAGTACTTGTCCAATTCCTCTTCGATCTTCGGGTCGCCGTTTTTGTCGAAGTTTTGCTCGTTGGCGGCTCCTTCCATTCCGATGATGCTCCTCTTGCCCCTCCTAACTACAACACGGTTGGGCTTTGACGGGTCGGTAATAAAAAAGCATTGATCAACTTGGCTAGCGAGTACCCAAGGCTCATTTTTTGCGGAGGCGTTCTTTGTTGATTTGGCATCTGGTATAACCATTGTGGTAAAATAGCGGCCTTCTTTTTCCACGTTCTTGGCCCATCTAACACGGAACATCGGTACGATCTCTCCACAGTAGTCGAGCTCCCATATCTCCTCGATCCTTCCGTAGAATTTTTCCATCACAGTAGTCTCGTCATCAGCAAAGGATAACATAGTTACTCCTGAGTTTTGGTATTCACTATTCTTGTCCTTTTCCTCGGTGTAGAATCTGTAACCGTTTATGTCGTATGACTGATATGTCCTTAGGTTGTGCCCTAGGCCCTGCGACAAGGAGAATATGAGTTTTTGATCTTCCGTAGAAGGCGCCTGTGGGGGATTGTCCAGTTGCCTTTTCTTGAACCAACCCGTGAAGCTAGAGTTGTGCTCTCTGGTTACGTCTCCCTTCTTCCTCGGCCGGCCCTGGTCGACGTACTCCTTCTCGATTAAGCTTCTGTGATCTTCGACCCAAGGGCCGACCACTTCAATGTGTTGTAGCGCGACTCGGTGTGCCCTTTCAAAATCAGTGCGTCGACCATCAATGCCGACATGTAGTGAGCGGCAGCCCTCACGGTGACCATATCCACCGAGCCTGCCGAGGTGCTTCTTTGTGGGTATTCCAACATCCTCGTTCTCGGTGGTTAGATAATTCTGGCAGAAGGAGATGCACTCGTAGATCAGAAAGCCCTTGGCTATGCTTCCATATGGACGAGACCTGTTGCGAACGAATCCTTTGATGACACCGTTTAGCCTTTCAAATGGCATCGTGTTGTGCAGGAATGTCGGCCCGAGCTGGATGATGTCGTCCACGACATGTACAAGCAGATGCACCATGATGTCGAAGAATGCGGGCGGGAAGTAAATCTCAAGCTCGCATAGTATCATCACGATCTCTTCCTGTAGCCTGTCGAGCTGCTTCACACCGATCGACTTCCTAGATATGACGTCGAAAAAGTTACAGAGGCCAAACAATGTCTCACGGACATGCTCGTCCATTATCCCACGGATCGCAACAGGGAGTATCTGCGTCATCAGCACGTGACAGTCGTGAGACTTCATACCGTTGAACCTCTTCTTCGCCACGTCCAGATATCTGCTTATCTTCCCCGAGTAACCGTGAGGAACTTTCACTCCTAAGAGGCACCTGAAAAACTGCTCGAGCTCCTCCAGACTCAGAGTGAAGCAGGCAGCGCGAAGCACCACCTCATTCCTCTTAACTCTTTTGCGGCAACCTTGAGTCCCTTCCTGATGATGATGATGATCATCATCATCATCACTATCAGGGTACTGAAGATCTTTCTTTATGCCAAGCAATTTAAGGTCCTTTCTTGCTTTCGGCCCATCCTTGGTCCTCTCCGGCATGTTCAGTAGAGTGCCAAGCAGACTCTCGGTAACGTTCTTCGTGATGTGCATTACATCGAGGCTATGGGGAGTGTGAAGGACCTTCCAATACGGCAGGTCCCAGAAAACAGACCTTGCTTTCCATACACCCAGCAGTGGCTTTGTCCTCGGTCGTTTTTTTCCAGGCGCAGGGCAATCTACCCAATTATTCAAAAGCTCCTCGATTTCTTCGCTGCTCCTCGGACGCGGGGCTCTTTCGAGCTCGTCCTTACCATTGAACATGTCACCACGTTTTCTCCATGGGTGATCCATGCGGAGCCACTTTCGAGTACGTTGGAACACGGTTTTCGAAGACCCGGGATCCCTTGGTAGCTGGAGATGTGGTGTCTCATCCATGCACTTGACGCATGCATTGTGTCCGTGGTTCACCTGGGCCGATACATATGTGTAACCAGGATAGTCCTGCACGGTCGTGAGCAACGCGGCTCTCAGATGGAAATATTCTTTAGTGTAGGCGTCCCACGTACGGGCCGGCGTCTCCCACAAGCTGGCTAACTTCTCTCTCAATAGCCCGAGATACAGATGCATATCGATACCTGGTTGTTTCGGCCCCTGAATAAGAATTCTCATGTGTACATACCTTTGCTTCGTGCATAGCCACGGGGGGAGGTTGTATGGCCATACAAACACGGGCCAGGTGCTGTGCGTGCTACTCTGGTTTCCAAAAGGATTGAGTCCATCGATGCTCATACCCAGCCTGACGTTCCTTGCATCGCTCCCGAACTCTTCGAACTCGATGTCTAATGCGTTCCACTGGCTAGCGTCTGAAGGGTGTGTCAGGATCTTGCCCTTCTCTGGATCATCTTCGGGTTTCTCTCTTTTCGCGTGCCATTGCATGAGCTTTGCTTCCTTAGGATATACGAAATATCGCTGCAGACGAGGGGTGATAGGAAAGTACCATACCACTTTTCGAGGAACTTTCTTGTTCCTTCTCTTGTACCGTCCTTGGCCATACACCGGACAAGTGGTTCTATCCGCGTACTCGTTTCAATAAAGTGCACAATCATTGATGCATGCGTGGTATTTAATGTGTGGTAGGTCGAGAGGGCACACGATTTTCTTGGCCTCCTCGATACTTGTTGGCAATGTGTTCCCCTTAGGAAGTTAGTCGTGCCAGTATTCCATGTTCGCGTTGAAGCTCACATTGGTCCATTTGTGTTCGGCCTTCATCTCTAGAGCCTTGAGCGTTACACTCAAACGTGTATCCTCGGGACGACACCCAGGATACAATGGAGTCATCCCGTCTACCTCCATTTGGGCCAACTTGGCTTTCTCTCTGGCTGCAGCTTTGTCGTTGCTCGTCTCCTTAAGGAGCAGTTCTTGAACATGAGGGTCCTGCAAGATCGAAGTTAGCAGCGTCTGTGTGTTCGCGTCTTCTCCTTCTTCATGATCATGCCCGTCGTCATCTCCTTCTCCATGCTGATCATGCCCGCCGGCATCTCCTTCGTCATGATGATCATGCCCGGTAGACTCTTCGTGTTCTCGCTCGCCCACGTCTTCGTGACCACCACCATGTCCTGCCGGCACCTCATTGAGGTCGCGCATGAAACCGCGCCTAAGCAGGTGACCCTCCAATTGTCCAGATTCAGGGTCGATCTAGCGCTATAGTTTGCATGTTCGACATGGACATCTTATCATGGTCTTGTTGTTCAGAATCATGTCCTCTTTCGCGCCTTTCTTGTACCTAGAAATTCCACCTTCGCTCATCGTGAGGACCATGGTTGCCTGAGCGGTCAAAATAGAGAATATAGGTGAGAACCACACCATATGAACACACACATGCATGAATGCTAGCCGGAAAAATTTCGGCAATGACCTTTCCTAAAATTAGGACATATGGGTAGTGCAAAAATTTGCCGAAATGGAAATGAATCAACATTTCGGCAAACATCGATGCAACCACACCGGCCGGGCCCGACAACAACAAGAAAACAACAAAAAACTTCCTCCCATTGCAAACATTCATGCACCACAAACAAGCATCGTCTCGCCATGGATCGCACACACACACCGCCCGCGCGACAAGCTTCACCTACATGTTCATGATGGCCAAGTACTCACCTAGCTATAGTAGACACAATAATAGCGAGACGAGACCGCGCGATGAGAGAGTATGGACAAATAGATCTACAATGCAAGTTGGTGGAACGGAAATTAGTAAAGAAATAGAGAGATGTGAGAGGGAAAAGTAAGGAACTTTTAGATCTAGAAGTTGGAGCGAAGCTTCTACTTACCAATTTATGGATTAAAGTAGGTTTAGATATAAGAAAATGGAGAAACTATGGGCAAGATGGGGTGTGAGGGAGGAGGAAGACGAGTTGGGAGGAGGTAGAGATGTGAAATGGGTGGTGGTGGGATAGATAGATAAGAAAGCTAGCTCATGTCACCTTTTTAACATATGGATCTGGACGCCCTCATCTGTGGCGCATATGAAGGAAATGCGCCACAGATGATGAAACTTCTGTGGCGCATTTCTACCATGTGCGCCACAGAAGTGGGTGAATAAGATTCCCTCTGTGGGGCCTACCCCCAAGTGATATGCGCCACAGAAGTGAAACACATCTGTGACGCATATTTCAACATGCGCCACAGAACTTGGGTGAATTAGATTCCGTGGTGAGGCCCCCCTCCATGTTCTGTGGCGCATGAGTAAATATGCGCCACAGAAGTTTCCTCTTCTGTGGCGCATATTACAAAATGTGCCACAGAACTTGGATCATCCCCCCACCCCCCGCCGGCGGGTCCCACCAATCTTCTGTGGCGTATGCTCTGAAAAATACGCCACAGAACTACCAAACTTCTGTGGCGCATGCTTTCCAGTGCGCTACTGATGTCTTCCTGTGGCGCATAGATTGGCTCATGCGCCACTGAACATGTTGTCTATCTATAGGCTGTTTCCTAGTAGTGGATAAGTGGCGGAGACAGGGTGACTAGCACGGGACCCGCATCCCTAACATGTAGATTGTTAATACACCCCTTGTTTTCTTACCTAAAACACCTTAAATTTTCTAAAATTCTGTTTTCCGGCCCTTCCAACAATTTGCAAGAGGCAAAATCTTTGATTGGCCCCTCAAACTTATTTTCTGTCTCCGCCACTAGGTGGGATAGTCGTGCATGTGAAGCGAGTCACACTTGGGGAGCTAGCTATTGGTTCTTTTCATAATGCAACATCATTATACACATATATTAGTGCAACTCCAAGTTTTGGAGGGATTTCGACTGACACCTCCCAACGTCGTTTCGGGCAAAACCCTGATCTATGGGTCCTTGTTTGTTTACCCTACTACTAGAATTTTTATTTTCCCTGAAGTCACGTATATTTCTCCTAGAGCTGATTACTCTCCATTTGGTATGCTAAATTGACAAAATCTAGGCAAGGAAGATTTTACATTCAAAGAAAATGAGAAACAAAAGTTTTCTTTGAATTTGCTCAAAAATAGAAAGAAATCGAGCAGGCAAGGAGAGCCCACGAGATGCCATGCGCGCGCTGTTTTTTTATCGCACTTTGGAGTTCGGACCCACTTCGCAGGGACAATGTCTAAAAAATTCTAGCTAGGCATGAGCGAAAAATTCGCAAAGTCCCCATCCTCTCTCGAACCCAACTCCACCGCTCCTCCCTTATCTCTTTGTCTCTTAATTTCTCTCCTACGACCCCCTGTCCTGTCGATTGGATCCGGAGGCGACCGACGGCGCCTGTCCATCCGCATGGAGGCCATGGACGGACCCGCTGTCCTCGTCCTCGACAACACACTATGGCCATCTTCGTCCACGCAGTGCCACCGCGGCCGTCTCCATCCACGTTGTGCCACCGCCACCGTCTCCATCCACGTTGTGCCACCACCGCCGTCCTAGGAGGATGAGGAAGACGAGCGGAGGTGCCGACGACGGCCCAGCCGGTGCCCCAAGCAGCGACTCAGCGGCAATGGGAACTCGGCCGCATCGTCCTGTCCGTTGGCGACCCGGATGCATGTTGCCTCCGTCGCGCAAACCATAGGCAGGTCGCCTCCCTTGTTCGACCCAACAGCGTCGGCGGCGACGGCACCAAAACTCCACAACTCCGGCAACTATTTCCCGCAGCGGATACCCAACTCCACATCTCCGGTAAGCGCATGCTTCTCCTTCTGTGCTTTCCCCTTCATGAATTTCTTAGTTTATATTGATCTTGGTCTACGGTTTATTCTAAGGTTCTTGATTCTAACTAGAAGCCACACTTAAGATTCCCTGCACTATTCTTGGGTCTTAAATCTGATTAATCTACTGCTTGCTGATATCTGTAAGATGCATAATAATTAAGGGCACGCCAGTTGGTTCGTATTGATCGATTTCTGAATGGTTGTGTGAATAGGGCACTCAATTTCATGTGGATGTAATCTATGGTATTCTGAAACATAACACTAAGTTGCAGCTGACACTATCTTCTAGTTGTCTCGCTAGAGTTCGTCGTTTGCTTTGTGTAGCGCTGATCTTCTGGAATATTTGGAAGGAAGGCCTCTAAATTCGCTGTGTCGATGGGATGTAGGCCTCTAAAGGAAGAAAACCACGTTTTAGAGTAGTGATATCATATACTTTAGAGAGTGTAGTACATTTTGTAACACAAAGAATCAAACTGGTCCCTTATTCGGCCACAAATTTGTCGTGTTTGCAGCAACAATTATCTGCCTTATCATTTGCTTAAAATGTTGATCTATTGAATTATTTATTCAGATCTTCTTATCATTGACAAGTTAGTTAGTTTTCTTGTTTGTTGTTGCTTAATCTTGCAGAAAACATACTACTAGCAGATAGCAACAGGATTATATTTTTGATAGTTCTGGAGTTCCCGGGTCTAATGGAACATCGAGTCGGAGATAAACCCGATCATAATATTCAAGATTCTTTCTCGCTTGTAAGTCTCAGTATTTGTTAACTGAAAATGTAGCAAGCAAAGTTGTATAGTTTAGGTATCGCTATTCCTTGCATTTCATGCAGACAAGGATAGTCACTTTATTGGCTAGCCAAGTTTCAGTTCATGGAGACACGGTATTCCATCACAGCCCGGTGGAGTTCTGTAAATTATCACTTGTTGCCGATTGATATTTTCATCTGATCCACGCCTCTGCCATTTTTTTGCTTGTATTGTAAATGATCATTTTTATTATGGAAACACCACATAATACACTTGTAAGCTTCTTATAGCAGAATATGTTCCTTTGAGTTTGGTGTCCTAAGTGGTGATCCTCGAGTTAAACACTTGTTTGCTCTTGGTTACATGTAGGTTGCTGCCCATATGGCACAGTCGCAGGTGTCGGGCACCGTGGTTGGATGGTGACATGGCAGCATCGTTGACCGAGGCACCATGCTGCAATGGCAGTTTGGGCAGGGCTGAAGTGACTCAGTATAGATGCTGAAGGTACCATACCACTTGGTCTCATAGAAGCTTGGCCATCAAAATTTCTAACAGTATAGTGTTTGAAGACTTAGTCTCTTAGGAGCTTGGCCTTTATATTTGCATCGATCCATGACTTTTATGTCATGTGTGTATAACCTTAATGATTGAACTGGAGCTGAGTGAGGTACATGAATCTTATGATTTTTATGGCATGTGTGTATAACCTTAATGATTGAACTGAAGCTGAGTGAGCTAAATGAATCTTATGACTTTTATGTCATGTGTGTATAACCTTAATGGTTGAACTGAAGCTGAGTGAGGTAAATGAATCTTATTTATATATTCTCTTCCTCACCGGCATCACGGTTACGGTGTACTACATTCTGTCCTAAGGTAGGCAGTGACAACATCACGTGGTTGTAAGTTATGTGAGTGAGATGAACACTTGTGAAATGTACTTGTACACTTATTCGGTTCTAAGTGATATGATTGATGAACACTTGTGAACATTCGTGCTTGTTGATGTATTATATGTGAACTGGAACATTTGTACTGCTGTGTGCAGCTTCTCTGTGAATTTCTGTCAATTTTCGTGTATTTCCTGTTATATACCTGTATTTGTACCAGATTCTGAAAATTTCGAAATTCTGAAAAAAAGATTATGTGGAGCATATGGCTATATGTGCCACAGAATGTACCATAGAATTCTGTGGAGCATATGGCTATATGCGTCACAAAATCTGGGACAGAATTCTGTGGCGCATATAGTGCCACAAAAATATAATTTTAGTGGCGACAATTTAGTGGCGACCACTAGATGCGTCATAGAAATCGTTTTTGGTGTGCCGCTGATAACGTTTTTCCTAGTAGTGCGCTATCCTCGGTCACCTCGTAGAAGCAATTGAAGCCACGTGCCCTCAATCGAGCCCTTCGACCGCCCCTTCTCCTACGACCGACCACCATCGATTTGTCGCACTTCGACGTTCCTCGGCCTCAACGACCCCTCCATCACAACCCTTGTGGGCCTCAGGTGCTCAAGCACCTCTCCGTTTCCTCCCTCTTGCTCTCTGTTGTCCTCCCCATGAGCACCGTCCACCGCCGCTGCAGGAGTTTGTCACTGGTGTGTCTCCGATGAACAAAATCGAGCGGCGCCACCACCGTTCGACTCCCCGTGTGGCCCTCTCACCAACACGCCCAGCCTCACTGCCCAGTGCGTGCGCAATCGCCAAGCCCGACCCCGCCTGGGAGGTCCTCCATTGATGACGTCAGGATGACGTCATCACGAGGTCATAATCCCTTTTTCTTTTATTTAAATGTTTTCTAAAAATCATTTCTGGATATATAAATATCATGTGGGCCCTATTTGTCGAGATTTTTAACCTCTTCAGAAAATAATTTCTGTAATTAATAAAATGCTGACTGGTGGGACCAGATGGAAAATAATTTTATAATATTCCAAAAATATTTAATTGTTTTAAAAATGATTTAAAAATGAATTAAAATGGCGAAAAATCATAACTAATTCATTTTAAGTCAGAAAAATACAAATAATATATCAAAATGTTCAGAAAAATTAGATCTACATAATAGACTCATAGTCATGTATTATTTAACAACTTTAATTACAAGTTTAATTAGAAGAACAATTGGACCCCCATAGGTGACTCCGAGGTTCCCCTATTCTAGGGTTTGTACCCTTCGGACCCTGTTTAAAATGACCAAGCATGTACTAGGGTTCATTTCAATACACTTTAACTTGTCATATCATCATCCCTGTTTGAGCATTACACAGATGCCATGTGCTGATTGTTGTTTTCCTTTCCGGTGTTTCTACTTCTTCTCGGTCGACCTCGGAGTGGATGTGAGCAACGAGATCGAGTCCAACATTGAAGATCGAGATCAACACCATTGAAGGTTATCGATGAACATGATCATCTGATGAACCCTAAAGTTATGTGTTGGATATTAACAGGCAAAGGCAAGCAAAACCCCACACATGATAAAATCCTATGCTTTCAAAGTATTTCATTCTTGCCATGTGCATACAATTCCAAAGTCTTTTATCGATAGATAGATTAATCCTATCTGATGCATGTTACCTTTGTAGCCTATACTCCCCGATCCACTGCTCCTAGCATAACTAGGGTTTGGCTTATGAGTTTCGCTAGAGCTGTTTATATCTATTGTGCTTAGCCATGCTTAGCTGTTACTGCTGGTCCATATGGTTGATGAATCAGAGCTGCGAATGAACCTAGTTGGACAGGTTGACATGGTATGATCAGAGATGAAAGTTAAACATGCTAAGGCTTGTATGGGAGGCCATGTCGGGTAGTGGTTTTTGCAGTCCCATACTTGCCACCACTAGGATATGAGTTCTTGCCTCTTGAACCAAGACGAGCGTACAACCACACGGGACCTGGAAAACCCCTCGACCAACTAACTTGCCTAGTAGATTCCATGAGTCACATAGTTCGGGCATTCCATTCGACATATGCATTTTGGTCGTTCTTGAAGGAGGTGGAGGAGGTGAATTCATACAGGTAGGTAAGCGTGGCAGGGAATGGGAGAGGCACGGCCTCCGTAATCTCAAACCCTGTTCACATCTCTAGGGACCGACTTAGGGACTTGACCCGTTACGGTGGCATCTCCTTAGGACGTGACTCATGGTCTCGGCGAAAGCAAGGTAAAGGTCATGTCCAATCACCCTCTGCTGGCCTTCCAAGGAAGAGGGCTAATCTTAAGTGGCGTTAAGAGTCGGTTGGTACGTGTGGGTAAAGTTGTGCACCCCTGTAGGGTATTAATCTTTTCGAAAAGCCGTTTCCACCGTTATGGACGAGTTGGGAATGGACGTGATGATCATAGAGAACTATAACGTAATCGTAAAACTTGACAAGAGAAGTGAGGAGTGTTTAAAGATGCTTCCTCAGGGATCGAGGGGGTGATCCTAGTTGGTAGGTTCAGCTGATAAAGGTTCGGTGGATATCAAAGAAGATCGAAGCTAGTGATATCGCTTTCTTATCTCCTTTTAAATGTTCTACTTAGTCGAGCTTCTCCTACCTCTTTTACAAAGAAAGTTAGCTTTACGCAAAATAAACCCACCAGCCATAAGTCTTGCGGAGTACACCTTGTACTCAGCCTTGCTTTGTTGATACTTTTGCAGCAGGTAAGTGTTACCATAGAAGAAGAGTTTGTTACAGCATCGACATCGACGAGTAGCTTGGGGTTCCCGGTCGGCAGCCTAGAATCTATGGAATGGGATGCCATCGTTATGCTTCAGGCCTCTTGGGCCATTTGTTAAGTTTGCTATACTTGATAGCATAATTTTCCTTCCGTTGTTTGATGTTTGTGGTCAATGACCTCTCCTTGTAATAATTTGGTTCTTTGCTCAGTTATGGGCTTGCTGTAATAACTTTTGTGTCGTAGGGTCACTGTAATGTTACCGATTCTTTCTCTGTATGCTTCCGAGATTTTAGGTTAGGCTTATGTCAGACAGAGGTCTGGGATTTGTCTAGCCTTAATCCCGGGGGTGTCACAGCAGGAACATGTCCTCCCAGTTTGGGAGAGGCTTGATCTCCGGGCTAGATGATGATGATCCTTTAGGTTCTACTTCATGGATTCTCTTCACGGGCTTCTCTTCTTTCTTCCTCCAAATCTTGTTGACATGGACGGGCTACATGGTTTCGCTACATGGATATTGTTAGAAGGGCTTGTATAGGGATGGCGAGGATTTTTCGAGACTGTACGCTGTAGCTCTGCGAAAACTTAATGAAAAAGGTTAGATGCGATCAGCTTTAAAAGGGGAGGTCAAAAACCCTAGGCGCCATTCGTAACGAGCAACTATTAGGGCACGCCCTGTATAGGTCCCGCAGTATAGTTATGAACCGACTATAGATTTTCTTCTATGGTGGAACCAACTATACGGCCGGAACTATACATGCAGGAATTTTTATTCCCGCTGTATAGTTGGTTGTTAAACCTTCTGTACTCCGATTTTTTTTTGAAAATGGGTTGATATCTATACAACCGCAACTATATGGGTGGAATTTTTATTCCCGTCGTATATTTGGTCGTTAAACTATCAGTACCCAGAAAAGAGTTCTGATGAAGGCATCGATATCTATACGGTGGCAACTATACGGCCGGAATTTTTATTCTCGCCATATAGTTGGTCATTAAACTATCAGTACCTTTCGTGGAAGGAAGGGGTGATGTCGAAACAACTATACGACCGTAATTATATGGCCGGAATTTGTATTCCCGCCGTATAGTTGGTCATTAAACCTTCTGGATCCACCCAAGATCACCTGCTTCTCCGAGAATTCTTTATTAATCTGAAACTTAATGAAATATCAAGTTTTGACAGAACAATGACATCTTAATTTTTTTTACGAATATTAGAATTATCAATCTTCCTTTTTCTTCGCTAGAACTTTAAATGTTCCTTCTTTAACACACAAGCTCAATTAAAACTTAATTAACAATTTTAAAACATACTCAAAGTTTTACTTCGCATGGGTTGCCTCCCATGAAGCGCTCTTTTATGGTCAATAGCTTGACCATAGTGTTGCTCATTTCGTCTCGATTCCATTCTTCTTGGAGTTGCCATTCCTTGTATATCTTTGCTTAATCACCTCTTTTGGAGTGATCACTTGTATGGTGACTGCATTTATATCTTCTTTTGATCGATAATGCTTCAAGCGTTTTCCATTTACCACCTGATGAGTGCATATTTGCATCATGTTTTACATTATTATTTTGCATTGTAGATGTAGGATCTTGGTATTTTATAGTGCTCACGCGCACATTTTATGTCTGTTTTCAATAGGAGCAGGACAAATGATGGATCTAATGGATATAATTCTTGGAGTAGTTGTACTGAGGAGAAAAGGAGTCAAAAACAACGTAAATTGCTTATTTTGGAAATATTAATGATACCAGAAGAAAACCAGAAGCAAATAAAGGAGGCAGAAGGTTCAATGACCAACTATACGACCAGAGAAATTTTTTCGGCCGTATAGCTCCGTCCGTATAGTTGGCGCCACCTCTGCCTCCTCAAATAGTTTCACCCCATGCAATTGGTTCGGGGAGAGGACATACAGAACACCCAGAAATCACAGAAACCTCACCTCCAGAAGGCATCTGGAGGGGGAACTCATCCACCGGGATCCATCTTCGCCCTACGCAGATCTGGGAGGCTAAGGCATCGATCTTCATCATCCACCGTTGCATCACCACCATCTCCATCCATCCCATATACATCTTGTCTATATCTTGTTGTAATTTCCGTACTCGTTGTGGATTTATACAAGTACTATTCATCTATGATAGATTCCGTTGTTATTTCCATGATGTTGATTGCCTCTATGTCTGAGTAGGTCACTAGTTCTTGGGGAGATGGAGAAACCCTAGTATGATATTGAAATAAGATAAAATCTATTATGATATTCATCGCTGTGACCATATGTTAGATTTTCTACATCTTGATGTTGAGAGAAGTCGACCTCTCAATATTTGCCTGTCATGGGGACTTGATGGAGGGAACTACTAGTTGGTAGATGGAGTTGTGCTAGCACTTATAGTGACTATAAATCTGTTAGCACCTGTTACGTATCAACTTGGGAAACCGAGGAAACTGACGGAACACTATCCATGCCATGGGATACGTCCTACAGGATTCGTCCCTTAATAGCGCAGTAATTCGATTGATGTCGATTGCTGACTGTTGTGGTTATGAGGATCATGTGAGCAGTGGTTGCTGCCTATTTGTCCAAATACGGAGTTCCTCCCACACATACATAGTTGAGAATGTTCATGATAATAATCTTTATCTTAGCTCCTTGTAATGCTAGTGGTGTAACCGCTACTCCCTGAGAATGCTTTTTCCCAATTATAGTTCCAATCTCTCTTACATACACGATACTTACTTTCTGTATTCAGTTATTTTACTTTACTTTATTATTGCTCTTATACCTAAAACCCCAAAACACCTTTTACAGAATACTTGCATTTTTCTCTTGTTATTTAGAACTCTATTTAACATTTCTATCGTAATATTTATTTCAAGAACTATTAGACTTCAGACTCCTTCTCCCTGTGGGATCGATATCTTTATTTCGAAACTAGCTACAAATGATCTATGCACTTGCAGTCATCAAACTATTTTCTAGGGCAGTTGCCAGGGAGCTAAGCGCTGTAGGTCTTTTAGTTTTTGCTTATTTATTTTTATCTTGCTAAATTTTGTTTCGAGTTACAGGTTTCCACCAACATGATGGAGTTTGAGCATATGAGTAGTGCTAACCCACTCAACTTCTTTGGGAAGCCCTATGATATCTATAAAAGAGACAACTCCAATGAGAAGACAAGGGGGTTTGGAATAAATCCTCTACTACTTGGTATTTTACACAAGAAGCAATTTAATGGAGATGAAGAAGATCCTGATCCTTATGATCATATTGCATGTTTCAAAGATATATGTGGCACTTCTCTATTGACGGGATATACCGCTGATGAGGTAAGGGTTAAACTTTTTAGTCAGACTTTGACTAGTACAGCTCTCTCATGGTATAGATCTCTACCTCCTGAAGCCACTACTACTTGGGATAATCTATTCTGTGAATTTCTATCAAAATATTATCCATTATCAAAATCTTTTGGAATTAGGCGTCTTATAATGACTTGGAAGAATCGTTCTAATGAAGGACTAATAAGAGCTTATATTAGATTTAAAGATTTACTCCGTCTATGTACGCATCATGATTTACCTAAATGGTATTTATTGCATATATTTTATGGCAGTTTAATTGAACCTAATAAAATTGAACTAGACTCTTTTGCGGAAGGATCCTTTATGAATCTTCCTATACCTAAAGCTTGGGCTTTACTTAATAGAATTCGTGATCATAGAGTTTCATGGAATTTTGGTCTAGGAAGTGAAGGAGGCGTAGAAAGAGAACATGATTGTATTCATGACTATAATAAAAAAGGCCATGTTAAAGAATTATCTAAAGAACTTTATTTGGATTCATATCTTGTGTTGCAAGTTGTTAAAGCTTTTACAGAACGTATCAAAGCTCCAAAAGAGGGTCCGGTCAAGTATGATCCACCACTCAAACCTGAGAAGAAAAGAGAAGATAAAGCAACACTGGCCTCCTTAGAACCAATAAATGAGATGCCTTTCCCTAACACTGCACAAAAGCATATTCTTGAATATGAACAGGTCAAAGTAGTACATGATAGGAAGGAAGAAGAAAGTATGCCAGAAGTCGTGGAACATCTGGAAGAAACCAAAGATGAAGAGGTAACCAAGGAAGCAATTATGGCTATGTATGCACATTGTAACACAGTTGAACTTGATGAAGAGACTTCCATATTGGTTGAAGGGAAAGCAAAGGTAAAATATGTGGGTAAGCCTATTCTTCCCTGCATATTTTAAGAAACCTTGGTTTATGTGATCTTGGCACCGAATTTAATGTTATATCTTATGATTTCTACTTAGAAATAAAAGAAGAAATAGACCCGGCTACAATTGAGAATACTGATATGACAATTATGTTAGCCAATATTTTTTTTAGAATTCCTATGGGAGTACTTGAAGATGCAACTATCACAATTGGCAATAAAAATTTTCCTATCGATTTTGTAGTTGTTGATATGCCAGCTGACACACTTTGCCCAATTATATTTGGAAGGAACTTTTGGGGTGATATAGGTGCCTATGTTAATTTCAAGAAGGAGATTGTGTCTCTTAAGCTTGGGGGAACGGAAAATAAATTCCACTTTTCCAAATTGAAAGACAAGCCTCCTCAAATACAAGAAGAAGAGGAAGAGAGAACTATTGAGGAAATGGCGGCTCTTTTCTTTAATAATCAAGAACAAGAAATAAATGAAGATCCAAATTATGAAGAAATAGTTATGGAGGACAAGTCCCTAGGAGAACTAGAAGATGAATTCGATTCACTTCCCATAATGGGACCTCCAACTGATGAGGCTTTTGAAGAGCCAGAAAACAGAGGGGACGAGGAACTAACACCCCCAGAGTTCAAGACTCTACCAGATAATCTCAAATACAGGTTTCTAGATGATACAAATAAATTTCCTGTTATTATCAGTGCTAAACTTTCAGGAGAAGAAGAAGAACTTATGGAGATACTTAAGGAGCATCGCAAGGCCTTTGGGTACTCAGTGGATGACTTGAAGGGCATCAGTCCCATGATAACCGTCCATCGAATATTCATGGAGGAAGGTGCTAAACCTGTTGCAAAATTTAATAGAAGATTGAAGCCTGAAATGAAAGAAGTGGTAAGAAAAGAAATTGTACGCCTACTGGACGTAGGTATAATCTATCCTGTTAAAGAAAGTGAATGGGTAAGTCCTGTTCATTGTGTCCCTAAGAAGGGCAGTTTTACTGTTGTTCCTAATGAAAATAATGAATTGATACCTACTAGAACTATTGTTGGGCATAGGATGTGCATAGACTTCAGAAAATTAAATAAAGATACTAGGAAAGATCACTATCCTTTACTGCTCATAGATCAAACTTTAGAAAGGTTAGCAAACCATACTCATTTTTGTTACTTGGACGGATACTCTAGTTTTCTCAAATAGTTGTTCATCCTAATGACCAACTTAAAACAACTTTCATTAGTCCTTATGGTTTACATGCTTACCAATGTATGCCTTTTGGTTTATGTAATGCTCTGGCTACTTTTCAAAGATGCATGACTGCTATTTTTGTGGATTTTATAGAACTTATAATAGAAGTATTTATGGATGACTTTTCTATCTATGGAACTTCGTTTATTAGTTGCTTGGATAATCTCAAAATAGTTTTGCAGCGTTGTGAAGAAACTAATCTTGTTCTAAACTAGGAGAAATGCCATTTTATGGTCAAAGAAGGTATAGTCCTTGGACACAAGGTATTAGGTAAGGGAATTGAAGTTGATAGAGCTAAAGTTGAGGCAATAGAGAGAATGCCACAACCAAGGGATATTAAAGGTATAAGAAGTTTCCTTGGTCATGTAGGTTTTTATAGAAGGTTCATTAGAAATTTCTCTAGAATATCTAAACCTTTGACTAACCTCCTACAAAAGGGAGTAAGATTTAATTTTGATGATAAATGTCTTGAAGCCTTTGATAAACTCAATAATTCTTTATCTTGTGCTCCCATCATTAAACCACCTATCTGGGATACAACCTTTGACTTAATATGTGAAGCTAGTGATGATATTGTATGAGTAACTCTGGGACAACATATTGGTCGTAGATTTAATATTATACATCATGCTAGTAGAACTCTAAATGGTGCTCAGAAGAGTTACCCTAAGGAAGAAAGGGAACTTTTTGCTGTATTTTTCTCTTGTGATAAATTTCGATCTTACATAGTTGATGCAAAGGTAAGAGTTCATACGGATCATGATGTTTTAAAAGATCTCGTTAAGAGGAAAGACCATAAGCCAAGACTGATCCGTTGGATTCTTTCACTTCAAGAATTTGAGTTGCAGATTATGTAGAGGCAAGAAGTAAGGATGTTAGATGTAGTGTCCATGATTGCTCAGCAAGACACCAATCTTGTTGAGAGGAATCTTAGTCCTGGTGATTTTCATTTACGAGAATTACTCAATGAATTAAGGTCAATTCCTCCAAGAGAGACGAAGTCTTTGTTGTTGGAGGAACTTTTCATCCCCGGATAAGAAAATGGAAAGTGCAAGGTAAGTGTTCCTACCCGAATAAATGATTTGTTTTCACAATTTCTAACCTTTAAATTCCTTGTGTTTTTCTGAAGTTTTAGAGGGGTTTTACTAACTATACGGGCATAACTATACAAACGGGGAGGAAGCTCCCACCGTATAGTTGGTCGTTAAACTCTTTGTATCATATTTTTGAAATTGTTTTCAATATCTGAGCTTATACGGTCACAACTATACGACCGGAGCCAAAATTCTGGCCGTATAGCCGGTCGTTAAACTCTCAGATACTTTTGATTTTCGTTGTCTATATCTATATGGTCACAACTATACGGCCGAAGCCAAAATTTCGGCCGTATAGTTGGTCGTTAAACTCCCAAACACTTTTGATTTTCGTTGTCTGTATCTATACGGTCGCAACTATACGAGTAGAGCCAAAATTCCAGTCGTATAGTTGGTCGTTAAACTCTTAGACACTTTTTCGTTTGTCTTTTAGTTTATTCATAAAAAAACATCTTATTTGACAGTTCCGAGTCGTGATTTAATTGACCTGGACTTGAGATATTCGGAAATATCTGCCCGGAACCAACTATACGGATGGAGCTATACAGGCCGTGCCCGTATAGTTGGTCGTTACGCGGTAGGACACTTCCAAATCTGTGATTTCTTTCCCTGTTTCGTTAAGATTCTTTTCTTAGGCGACAATTTGGTGTTTCTCGCGAGTTTTACTGACCTCTGACCCCCTTATATACTTCCATAATCTCTCTCTAATCATAATCTACAAGAACCAATCTAGCAATGTGCTATCCGTTCTAGTCCGTGGGAAACCCATGGGGCTCATTGCTGCTTCCAGGGACCGCTCTAGTAGCCCGTTCATGGAGGATGATGAAGAGGAGGTGGAGAGGTTTAGCCCGACATACAAGGAGTACATCGAGCCAAGCTACTTCAACAATGATTCTGATGATGATGTGGTTGACGTCTACATCCATCATGACATCTATGATCCACCGAGATCGATTGGGCAACGATGAAGAATGCTCAACAAGAAAGAGAGGATCGCAAGCCACATGGAAAAGGGCGTGTGGAGACGGTCAAGTTCATCACCACGCATACAAGGCCGCAAGCGTAAGGAATTATCTAATATTGGTGCAGGTGCTAGCAAGGGAGCGAAGGCACCACTCCCGGAGCCAACCATTAGTGCTCGGATGAAGGTTAAGCCTCAAGAAGAGTGGAGGTACATTTACCACTTCCCCGATCCATGCATTATGGATGAGGAAGAAGAAGCTATCCCCAGGACCAAGGATCGCGTGCGTGCAATGGAGATATATCAGAAGCAGGAGCTACTCCATCATATTGAAGTCCGTCACTGTCTCAATGAGATGGAGAAGAAGGAAGACCTCCTCCCATTGGTGACTAAGCTCGCAGATAGAGTAGACACTCTGCAATCTGATCTGCACAGGTGCTACAGCCGCATTACTGCTCTGGAGGAGACCAACAAGAAGCTACACACCACAGTGTTACATGCCATGATGCCACAATGATCTACAACAATCACGGTATCAAATAATCGTAAGGGATTATTTGATCCCGCCTGGCTTGATTCCATGCTTGGGGAGATCTTCAAGACCTTGTAATCTATCTTATAAGTTATTATTATTATTTTTGCATTACTTAAAACTAGCAATAAAGTTTGCATCATTAGAATTCCCTTCAGGAATAGTCGATCCCTTTAATGAAATTCCGAGATTATTATTATATATGGAACAATATTGAGTTTGTTTTTGTTTTATTAAATATATGAATGGCTAGAATATAATTTTACTTGCACTTGATGATAGCAATAGGAGTCTTCCACACCATTGATATTAATGGAACACATAAAGATAATTTTGTCAAAATGCTATAAGTCTACGGTTTGATTTACAAAGAAAGTTTATCTATTCAGTTAAATTAGAAAAGAAACCTTGAACAAAGGAAAGTGAAAGTTCTATCAAAATAGAGTGAGAACAAGTAGAGGTAGAATCTCCAAGTCATAAGAATGCTTCATATACAATTGGAATTTGATAATTGAGATTGTTAAACTTTGGATTCCTACATGAAGTGGAATGTATGGCTATATTCTTTGCACAACATTTAAACAAAAGTCTGAGCATATATAAAGAAAAGAGAAAAAGAAAAAGAAGAAAAAGAGCGAGTGTGCAAAGAGCAAATAGGCATATACCACTATATTGTAGTATGACAAAGAGACACTTCTGAGATTTTGAATCCCAAGTGAATACATTGATCCTAAAACACTTGGGACTACCTCGCTGACTCATTTGGTTGAACCGGATACTTTTACATTATGTTGAGATTCATCTTTTATGAACTGTTGATCATCAAGGTGTGGAAGCTTGCTAATACTATTCAGATTGTTCGAGTAAGGTACTGATACGTCCATTTTGCATCACTATTCTATATCATAATTTACTGTTATTCATTGATATATTTCATATTAAGACATGATACTTATGTTATTTCATCTGTTTTTGCATGGTTGATGACTTTTGGAGGATGGGCCGCTATAGTCAGGATTCTGATGGAAAAGGCGCAGTTTGGAGGCGAAATTCACGAAGATCAAAAAATTCTAGAAAATACATGGAAAATCCTATTTTTCCAGAAGACGAAGGATGCTAGAAGGGGGGGTAGAGATGGGCCACGGGGGGCCCAGACCACCCCCTGGCGCGGCCTACCCTAGGTCGCGCCACCAGGTGGTGTGGCCACCCTGGCCCACCTCTGGCTTTCCCCTTTGGCGTATATTATCCCCAAGAAACCCTAAGACTCGAGGAGTGAGCACAGAAAGATTACGCCGCCTCTGCACGGTGGAAAACTGCAGAGAGAGAAAGAGCTCTCCAGCAGGCAGAAATCTGCCGGGGAAATTCCTTCCCGAAGAGGGGAGATCGTCGCCATCAACACCACCATCAAGCTGGACTTCATCGGGATCATCATCATCATCATCATCATCATCTCCATCATCATCTCCACCAGCACCATCATCACCACTTCATACCGCTATAACAATTGGGTTGAATCTTGCATAGTTCTTAGGGGAAACTTTCCCGGTGTTGATTACTTGTTGTAGTTGATGCTATTGGGTGGAGCCATTGAATTATTGTTATGTTCAGATTGTTGCTTATCATTATTTCATCTCTGATGTTTATCCATATGATGCCTTGTCATTAGTTCGTTTAGTTCTTGAGGACATGGGAGAAGTCATGTTGTTAGTAGTGGAATTGTGTTGAGAAAAGATTCAATAGTTTGTTATTTAAGTTGGGGTGTTATTCTTCTAGTGGTGTCATGTGAATGTCGACTACATGATACTTCACCTTTATGGGCCTAGGGGAATGCATTGTGTATTTGGCTACTAATCGTAGGGGTTGCCGGAGTGACAGAAACCTGAACCCCCGTTAGGAAACCTTTGCACAAGGGAGTGTAGGATCTTAGAGTTTAAAGCCGTGGTTAGGTTTATATCTTTATTACTTTCTTGTACTTGCGAATGCTTGCAAGGGGTTTAATCACAAGTATGTATTAGTCCTAGGAAGGTCAGTACATTAGCATAGGTTCAACCACACAACACTTGCCAAACTAAAGAAGATTAATCAACTATATGAAGCGAAAGCACTTGACGTTATTCCCTTGTGTCCTCGAGAACGTTTGGTCATCTTAAGTAATACAACCGACTTGTCCTTTGCTAAAAAAAGAATTGGTCCACTTGCTGCAATTATTATTGTCTTTTATTTACTCGTACTTTATTTATCTGCATTATCACAAATCAAGTCAAGAAGAAGTTATTCTCATTATCACTTAAAGGAAGAGTTGAAGAATGGTACAAGTTGCAGAAGAGTGGTCAAGCTCTTGAATGGGAGGAAGTAGTACCTCTCTTTTATTCAAAATTTTATCCTCCTAGTGAGATTCATAAAGATCGGAATCAAATATACAACTTTTGGCCTCTTGATGGAGAGAGTACAGCTCAAGCTTGGGGGAGATTGAAGTTACTAATTCTCAAATGTCCTATTCATGAGCTCCCTAACAATATTATTATTAATAACTTTTATGCAAGGCTTTCTCTTCTTGATAAGGATCTATTGGATGCTTCTTGTGCTGGATCATTTACATGCATGGAAGAAGAAGCTAAATGGGATCTTCTAGACCGTATTCAAGACAATGCCGAAGCATGGGAGAATGATAAAGGAAGAAAGTCAGGTATAAATTATGATTATGAATGCATTAAATCTTTTATGGGAACTGACGACTTTCATAATATTAGTAATGCTTATGGTCTAGACTCTCAAGCTATTGCAGCTTATTTTAAAGCTTTTGCTTCCTATATTGAAATTCCTAAAAAGAAATGGATAAGTATCATGAGCCATATAAATATGTTGTTAATAGTGTTCCTGCAAGAAATACTGAAGTTTCTACTGCTAATCATGTTTTACCTAAACCTTACATTGAGAAAATGCCTTTCCCAGTTAAGATAAAGGAACATTCTATGATAGCTAGTATGGTTAATGAAAGTACAAATAAATCTGTTGAACCTGATGAACAAGTAGGTGATGAACCTGTAATAGAAAATGTGAAAGACTTTGTCACTAAATATGTAGAAGATGGACACACTATCCTCTGTAAGGATACTTCTAATATTGTTTCACAAAGTAGTGTTATGAGAGCTAGTATCCCTGTGTTTTCTGTTAGGATAAGTGATCATTGCTACAATGGTTCATGTGATAGTTATATTGTTAAATTTATTCATGATACTAAAAGTTATTATGAGAGAGGGAAGATTATTCTTATGCATGTCAATAATATTAAGTTTCCTTGCTTTATGCTGAAAGTCTTTATGTTGCACTTGTTTTGCCTTCCTATGCTAGCAGCCTCTAGTTTTAACAATTTATTTTCTTACAAAACTCCCTTGCATAGGAAGTTGGTTAGACTTAAACATTTGTATTTTTGATTCTTGATGCTCTCTTTTACTTCAATTCATTTTCCTATGTGAGCATCATTGAAATCATCATGCCCATCTTAATGGCTATAAAGAAAGAGCTTTTTGGGGGACAACCCATTTTTGCTTTTAGATTTTGTTTATTTGAGTCTTGGAAGTTATTTCTTCTGCAATAACCTCTCCTTATCCTTTTTGTTTGGTTTTCGTGTCAAGATCAACCTCTAATGAGAGAGAAGTAAGATTTGGGGAAGTTGTTGTCCCGAAACCGATTTTTGTGCTTCACTATAAAAAATCGTGAAAGATCCCAGAACGTCGTACTGATATGTAATTTTGTGTGTGCATGCCCTAGGTTATTATTTAACTTTTGTTTGTTTTGCACTTTTTGATTTGAGCAACAGAAGATTTTCGAAAAAATTGATCTTTACCTGCTGGTCTATTTTGACAGATTTTTGCCACCCTTGCATTTGCTTCTTATATCCATTTCCTTTTTGAATTCCTTTTGGGCTTTTGGAAGGAATTGATATAGTAGCTTATTTTTTCATGGATTTCAGTTGAAATTAAACTTAAAGGTTTATTATCTTGCATGCAGTAATGTTGCTAATGAGAATTGTGTAGAGTTTTGTGTGAAAGAAATTTCCATGTTGTAGGAGAAAATGGTGTAATAAGATGGTGAAGGGTTAAGATGACCCAAACAATATGTTTAAAAAGATGAAGATATTGATGTTATTCAAGCAGTGACTCCGGAAGAATTTATTAAAGACCAAATTCAGAGACCTGCAGAGTCTGTTTTCGAATAGGTAACAGTTATGGTAAGAAAAGGTCCGCGAAATATCTGTCAAGTTATATTTTTTTAGTTTTTTATCTAATGTGGAAAGCGATGAGTAGAAAAAGGGACGGAAATGGAGCCCGGGTGGCTCACACCACCCCGTGGCGCGGGCCCACCTGGCCGTGCCACCAGGGGGTGTGGCCACCCCGGAGCCCGTCTCCGACCCGTTTTCTCCCAGTACCTTCCTTTTGTTGTAAAAATTCGTAATATATAATCCCCCGGATCCCCCAAGGTTTGTATATCATGTTCTCAACGTGTTTTCGTTTCGATCTGTTTCTGACAGGTAGAGTCTTAGTTTTGGAGCCACAATGTCTTCCTCTGGATCAGCCAAGGAAGATTCCTCCACGGATGTCATCAACCCTTACATGCATGAGTTGAAGATTCATCCCAAGGAATTGTTGCTCGAAGAAGGGAAGGTATAGATAAAAGAAGTTCAGGGCCCTAAAGGTGAAGGTAGTTTAGAGGACAGGATGGAAGCACTGGAACAAGAAGTCTTTAGGTACAAGAAGATGGCGGAACACGAAATGGATATCATCCATAAAATTAGTTCTGAACTCATCGCCGAGCACCAGAAGGAGGCTGCTGAGCTTAATGATGAAATTCTCTCACTCCACCGAACAACCAACCAACTGCAAGCACAGCTCTATGACGTGCAAAATCAAAACTGTGAGTATGAGGTTAGGTTTAAACGCATAAGTGTTGCTGCTAGTTTCAGGATGTTGGAAACCATGATGTCTTTTGTTGATGGGGAGCCTTTACCTTGGAAG
Source organism: Avena sativa (assembly GCA_916181665.1). Taxonomy (NCBI): domain Eukaryota; kingdom Viridiplantae; phylum Streptophyta; class Magnoliopsida; order Poales; family Poaceae; genus Avena; species Avena sativa. The sequence continues at coordinate 185,507,562 of OV702287.1, read as the reverse complement.
TCGGACGATGACGAGAGAACACCACCACCACCGAAGGAGTAATTCATCATCAGGTTTTGGCATCCCCTTGGTTTGTTCCAAGCTTGGGGGAGTGCCGCGGTATCACATCACTATCTTTTATCTTTTTACCTTTTTAGTAGAGTCATGTCATGAATAGAGAAGTTATCATATAGGATGGCTTGCATTATGGAAGTGTCCCCCTCTCGTTAGTTATCTGTGTATCCCTTGGTGTGAGTTGCCGTTATGGAATATTAATGAGAAGTTCTATCATTCACTCTTTTGCATATCTTATTTTAGTTTTAAATTTACGTTATATGGTCAATCTTGTTGTTAGTATTGGTGTCACTTTGGGATCATTAAGTAAATTTAGTTGGTTTTGGCAAACCTGGCTCGATCAGTAGCAACACTATTATGAGAATTGAATGAAAGAGATAAAAGTGCTCTTAAGAAATATAATTTCATCATCTTTCTTGATTTGCTCATAAGCTTAGTATTCTCTAGTTAAGATCTTTTGTGTTTCCAAGGAAGATTGCATGTTTGTTTTTATCACTTGTATGTTTGTTTGTTTCCTTCAACTCTTATGCTTGCTACCCAACCTTGCTAGCCAAAAACCTGTACTGAGAGGGAATGCTTCTCGTGCATCCAATCCTTGAACCAAAACCTATGCCATTTGTGTCCACCATACCTACCTACTAGAATTATTGTTATTCTAAGTAAATTCATGTTTTTATCTACCTTCCGAATTAAACTTGTTATGTGAAAATTAGTGATTAAAGCTCTCACAAACTTGATGGCATACTTTACTTTCTTGCACTCAATAAACTTGAACCATTGTGCCCATCTATGTTGCGTATATGCTTGCGCTTTATAAGTTGAGAGTTACCAAAACCATGTTACCATGGGGAACGCTTTCAACATTGCACTTATTTAGTTGATATCATGATTCTTTTGCTTATGGATCCTGGCGGTGTGAAATAAAAGGGGAGCTTGTAAGCTCATGGAGTTTACATATGTGTTAGAGAAACGCCTGGGCCGCTAATATAAGACATGCCTTATCATGGTGGAAACTTGCAGCATAACCATAGTGAGCAATCTGTGAAGCATCCTCAATAAAAACCTATGCAAATAGCAAATAAAAAGATCGTTGAGATGCTCATTGTCTACTTGCCTTATCATTTTGGTATGGGAATGCTTCCGTATCATCGGGCAAGGGGTACCCCGTTGGCGGTTCTCCATGATAAACATGTATTTACAATGACAAGAACTTACTCGTGACTAAAGTTGAGTAGCATGAGGTCTAGTACTCGTAAGCACGGGGCATGAGATTTTCAACTTATAACTTGTCAAGCATATCCTCATATTTGTTCACTTTAACCTTAATCACCTCAAGATGCTTATTATAGGGGCAATGAGAGTTGAAAACTAATAAGTACCATAATTTTGGAAGCTCTTTATGAAACTTGAAATCCCTTCTTCCCTCTGCGAAGGGCTTATCTTTTACGTTTTAGTTGAGTAAGTAAACCTATTCCTTTCGATCTCAGCAAGTATTTTCAGTTGTTGTGTTTCATTCATTCATATGATGATTTATTCAATCATGTTTCTTATGTTTCTTGTTTTGCACACTGCTCTTATCTTAGTGAGTATTAATTTGAAAGCTATCATTGAAAACCCCATTATGTTTGAACACCTGCAAATTGTTAACTATTCTTTAACCAAGAGCAAAGTTTGCCATTACCAATTATGATTTACTTTGTGTATCTTTATTGTGTTTCCTTTACTTATTGCAAGTTAAGTTATATAATAGTGAGTTGTCTTCTATTATGATTTGTGTATTAATGAATGTGATGCTTCCTGTCCCTATTCTTTTATCGACACTTCACTCCATAAACCTGAGGTCATGTTTATTGAGCTCAGTTTTCTCTTGGGGACAAGCGAAGTCTAAGGTTGGGGGCAGTTGATACGTCCAGTTTGCATCACTATTTTATATCATAATTTACTGTCATTCATTGATATATTTCATATTAAGAGATAATACTTATGTTATTTCATCTGTTTTTGCATGGTTGATGACTTTTGGAGGATGGACCGTTGTTGTCAGGATTCTGATGGAAAAGGCGCTGTTTGGAGGCGAAATTCGCGAAGATCAGAAAATTCTAGAAAATACATGGAAAATCCTATTTTTTCAGAAGACGAAGGATGCTAGAAGGGGGAGCAGAGATGGGCCACAGGGGGCCCACACCACCCCCTAGCGCGGGCTACCCTAGGCCGCACCACCAGGTGGTGTGGCCACCTTGGCCCACCTCTGGCTCTCCCCTTTGGCGTATATTAACCCCACGAAACCCTAAGACTCGAGGAGCGACCATAGAAAGATTCCGCCGCCTCTGCGGGGCGGAAAACTACAGAGAGAGAAAGAGCTCTCCGGCAAGCAGAAATCCGCCGGGGAAATTCCTTCCCGGAGAGGGGAGATCATCGCCATCAACACCACCATTAAGATGGAATACATCGGGATCATCATCATCATCATCTCCACCAGCACCATCATCACCACTTCATACCGCTGTAACAATTGGGTTGAATCTTGCATAGTTCTTAGGGGAAACTTTCCCGGTGTTGATTACTTGTTGTAGTTGATGCTATTGAGTGGAACCATTGAATTATTGTTATGTTCAGATTTTTGCTTATCATTATTTCATCTCTGATCTTGATCCATATGATGTCTTGTGAGTAGTTCGTTTAGTTCTTGAGGACATGGGAGAAGTCATGTTGTTAGTAATGGAATTGTGTTGAGAAAGATTCAATAGTTTGTTATTTTAGTTGTGGTGTTATTCTTCTAGTGGTGTCATATGAACATCGACTACATGATACTTCACCTTTATGGGCCTAGCGGAATGCATTATGTATTTGGCTACTAATCGTAGGGGTTGCCGGAGTGACAGAAACCTGCACCCCCGTTAGGAAACCTTTGCACAAGGGAGTGTAGGATCTTAGAGTTTAAAGCTGTGGTTAGGTTTCTATCTTAATTACTTTCTTGTACTTGTGGATGCTTACGAGGGGTTTAATCACAAGTATGTATTAGTCCAAGGAAGGTCAGTACATTAGCACAGGTTCACCCACACAACACTTGCCAAACTAAAGAAGATTAATCAACTATATGAAGCGAAAGCACTTGACGATATTCCCATGTGTCCTCGAGAACATTTGGTCATCTTAAGTAATACAACTGGCTTGTCCTTTGCTAAAGAAAGGATTGGGCCACTTGCTGCAATTATTATTATTGTCTTTTATTTACTCGTACTTTATTTATCTGCATTATCAAAAACCCATAAAAATCCGTTTGCTAAGTATTTACAGAGAATTCCTACTCCAAGCCACTCGTCAACATCTTCTGCTCCTTGTTGGGTTCGACACTCTTACTTATCAAAAATACTGCGATACACCCCCTATACTTGTGGGTCATCAGGTACTATTCATGAACTTATTCCTATGTATCATATAATAAACACATGCTGCAACTGCCTCATTTAGTTTAATCGACTCAGCTTCATGAATATGAGGATCACATCCATTAAGCTAAAACTTGCTCAGGACGAGCAAGAGTCTAAGCTTGGGGATGTTGATGAGTGCATATTTGCATCGTGTTTTACATTATTATTTTGCATTGTAGATGTAGGATCTTGGTATTTTACAGCGCTCGCGCGCACATTTTATGTTTGTTTTCACCAGGATCAGGACAGATGATGGATCTAATGGATATAATTCTTGGAGCAGTTGTACTGAGGAGAAAAGGATTCAAAAACAACGTGAATCGCTTATTTGGGAAATATTAATGATACCAGAAGAAAACTAGAAGCGAACAAAGGAGGCAGAAGGTTCAACGACCAACTATACGACCGGAGCAAATTTCCTGGCTGTATAGCTCCGGCCGTATAGTTGGCGCCGCCTCCGCCTCCTCAAATATTTTCACGCCGTGTAATTGGTTTGGAGAGACGACATACAGAACACCCAGAAATCGCAGAAACCTCACCTCTAGAAGGCATCTGGAGGGGGAACTCATCCACCGGGGATCCATCTTCACCCTACGCAGATCCGGGAGGCTAAGGCATCAATTTTCATCATCCACCACTACATCACCACCATCTCCATCCATCCCATCTACATCTTGTCTAGACCTTGTTGTAGTTTCCATACTCGTTGTGGATTTACACAAGTACTATTCATCTATGATAGATTCCATCGATATTGCCATGATGTTGATTGCCTTCATGTCTGAGTAGATCATTAGTTCTTGGGGAGATGGAGAAACCCTAGTATGAGATTTAAATAAGATGAAGTATATTATGATATTCATCGTTGTGACCATGTGTTAGATTTTCTACATCTTGATATTGAGAGAAGTCGACCTCTCAATATTTTCCTCTCATGGGGACTTGATGGAGGGAACTACTAGTTGGTAGACGGAGTTGTGCTAGCACTTATAGTGACTATAAAGTTGTTAGCACCCCTTACATATCTACTTGGGAAACCGAGGAAACTCACGGAACACTATCCATGCCATGGGATACGTCCTACGGGATTACGTCCCTTAATAGCGCAGTAATTCGATTGATGTCGATTGCTGACTATTGTGGTTATGAGGATGATGTGAGCAGCGGTTGCTGCCTATTTGTCCAAGTACGGAGTTCCTCCCACACATACATAGTTGAGAATGTTCATGATATTAATCTTTATCTTAGCTCCTTATAATGCTAGTGGTGTATCCGCTATTCCCTGAGAACGCTTTTTTTCCCTATTGCAGTTCCAATCTCTCTTACATGCGCGATACTTACTTTCTGGATTCAGTTATTTTACTTTACTTTATTATTGCTCTTATACCTAAAACCCCAAAACACCTTTTACATAATACTTGCATTTTTCTCTTGTTATTTAGAACTCTATTTAGCATTTTTATCGTAATATTTATTTCAAGGATTATTAGACTTCAGACTCTTGCTCCCTGTGGGATCGATATCTTAATTTTGAAACTAGCTACAAACGATATGTGCACTTGCAGTCATCACCACCCATGAAAGAGAGGGTGTTTTTCCCTGGAGCTTCACTGCTCCCGATGAATAAGCTTCTTCAACTATATAAGGGACTTCCCACTTTGACCTGAGCTTTCCTAGAAACAACTTAAGATGAGAATTATAGAGTAACACCTTGTCTCCACTTTTAAAGGTCTTATTTTCTATTTTCCTATCATGCCATCTTTTTACTTTTTTTAAACAATCTAGCATTCTCATAAGCCTCACTTCTAAACTCATCTAAAGCATGAATATCTAATAAAAGTTTTTCTCCCGCTGCTTTAAGATCATAGTTTAGGTTCTTGATCACCCATATTCCAATTCTAAAGGTAAATGGCATGCCTTACCATATACCATCTTATAAGGTGTCATACCCATTGGATTTTTAAACGCAGTATGGTATGCCCATAGAGTGTCATTTAACTTGTATGACCAATATTTTCTTGATTTGTCCACCGTATTCTCGAGTATTGTCTTTAATTCTCCATTGGAGAGTTCCACTTGACCACTCGTTTGAGGATGATATGGTGAAGCAACACGGTGAGTTACTCCATATTTGCTAAGGATTTTCCTAAAAGTTCCTTTCATAAAATGAGAACCACAATCAGTGATTAAAAATCTAGGAACTCCAAACCTGGGGAATATAACATCCTTGATCATCTTCACTAAGGCAGCTGTATTTGCATGACTTGTTGGAATAACTTCAACCCATTTAGTAACATAATCGACAGCAACAAGAATATGAGCATAACCATTTGCTTCTATAAAAGGTCCCATGTAATCCATTCCCCATACATCAAAGGGTTCGATTATAAGACTATAGTTCATTGCCATCTCTTGTCTCCTACCTATATTGCCCCTTCTTTGGCAAGCATCATAGTGTTCAACATAACTGTGTGCATCCTTGAGCAAGGTGGGCCAATATAATCTGGATTGAAGTACCTTTGTCGAAGTTTACTTGCCTGCATGATGTCCTCCATATGGGCTGTCATGACAAGCTTGCAAAATTGCATTCATTTCATGGTTAGGAACACACTTCCAAATCATTCCATCAGGTCCATGACGATATAGATACGGATCATCCCAAAAGTAATATTTAAGATCATTAAAGAATTTCATTCTCTGATTTATTGTCATACCAGGAGGTATAAATTTTATTGCGAGATAGTTAGCATAATCTGCAAACCAAGGATCAACAATTTCAACATTTGCTAAATATTCTCCTGGAAATGACTCATTTATAGGTACGGGGTTAGCATTTATTCTCTCCATCCTAGAGAGATGATCTGCTACCGGATCATCCTTACCCCTCCGATCTACTATTTGCAAATCATATTCTTGTAGTAATAAAACCCACCTAATCAACCTGGGCTTAGCATCCTTTTTCATAAGCAGGTGATGCAAAGCTTGGTGATCCTTATGAATTATTACCTTAGAATTAATTATCTAAGATCTAAATTTGTCACAAGCAAAAATTATAGGTAGAAATTCTTTTTCTGTAGTAGCATAATGTTTCTGAATATTATTAAGAGGTCTACTAGCGTAATAAATAACATTTAAATTCTTTCCATCTCGTTGTCCCAACATAGCCCCTAAAGCATAATCACTAGCATCACACATAATTTCGAAAGGTTCATCCCATTTTGGAGATTGCATGATGGGTGCTGACACTAATTCGTTCTTAAGGTTCTCAAAAGCTGCAATGTAGTTATGATCTAAGTAGAATGGAGTTCTTTCTCAAGAAGGTTGGGGAGAGGCATAGCCATTTTAGCAAAATCTTTTATAAAACACTTATAAAAACCTGCATGTCCTAGAAACATTTTTAAGTTTTTTATGTCCTGAGGTATTGGAAGATTTTCTATAGCATTTATATTAGTTTTATCTATTTCTATACCCTTCTCTGAAACCTTATTCCCAAAAACTTTACCTTCTCTTTCCATGAAACGTCATTGTTCTCAATTCAAAACCAAATTTGATTGCCTGCATCTCTGCAAAACTTGGGTTAAATTGTAGAGGCAATTATCAAATGTTGTTCCACAAACAACAAAATCATTTGTTACAATTTCCATAGTCTTCTCAACAAAATCATCAAATATTTTTAAAACACGTTCTTGAAAAGTCGCAGCTGCATTACATAAGCCAAACGGAATTAATCTATAAGCATAGGTGCCATAAGGGTAAGTGAAAGTTGTTTTCTCTTGTTCTTCTAGTTGTATAGCAATTTGAGAATATATAGAATAACCATCAAGAAAACAGAAATAAGAATTATTACTAAGTCTTTGTAAAATTTTATCCATAAATGGTATACGTTTATGATTTTTACGTGTCTCATGGTTTAGTTTCCTAAAATCAATGCACATACGATATCCAACAATAGGTTTTACAGGAACTAGCTCACCATACTCATTCATAGCAGCATCAAGACCCCCTTGTCTTGGTATGCAATGAGCTGCGCTAACCCACTTACTGTCAGAAATAGGATATATTACGCCACCATCTAATAAGTGTATAACCTATTTTCTTACTACTTCCTTCATTTTTGGATGAAGCCTTCTTTGTGTATCAACTACATGTTCAGCATCATAAAGCATGGTAATCTTATGTGTTACAATAGATGGATATATTCCTTTAATATCACTTCGAGTATATCCAAAGGCTTCATGATGCTTAACCAAGACCAAAATGAGTTTATTTGTTTCATTTTCTGATAGATTTTTGCTAATAATAACAGGACATTTATTTTCATTATCTAAAAACTCATACCTCATATCGTCTAGGAATTGTTTCAATTCAATTGGCGGAGGTTCTTCATCTCCTTTTGTTACCAGTTCTTCATAGTCATGTGGATTTTGTGCTTCCGGAATTGAATCAAGGTAGTCATCCATGTCTTCTCTCTCCTCATCATTCGGTGCTTCCTCCCAATTAATTAGGATCCTCTCTAATTCATCTTGTGCAGTACTGAAATGAATTGCGGCCAGCTTGGCAATCGTTTTCTCTTCCTTGATATCTTCCATTTCATATGACCTCTTCTTTAGTTTGGTAAAGTGTAATGTCATTTCCTCTTCTCCAAACATAAGTGAAATAGTCTCCTTCTTATTATTAACTCGAGCTTTGGTTATGGAAACAAAAGGCCTACCTAAAAGAATAGGAAAAAAAGAATCTCGAGGCATGTCAGGAATATGAAAATCAAGGGGGTACATGAGTGATCCAATAAAGACATAGATATTTCTGATAACACCTTCCAATTTTATATTAGTTCTATTAGACAATTTAATAGAAGTATCTACCGGTTCCACATCTGGATTATTTAAATTGTAGCGAAGTTCCTCATAAAGTGATGAAGGCTTAATGTTTATAGTGGAAATCGGCTCACAAATTCCGTATAAGAAAGTTTCTCCACAATATATAGGAGTCATAGGTTTAGAAGTTCTGTAGGTACCTGTAAATGCCCTGGATAATTTTTAATAATTTTCTTTACTGAGTAAGAATCAATACCAAGGGTTTTAATCATTGCACAAGTCCTTTCAGCTGCAAGGAAATTATTAACACAAGCATATTTAGAAAAACTATTTGTAATGTTCTCCTCGTTTTTAAGATTTTCTGTTGCTCTCTCATTTTCATTATTAATTTCCAAGCTTCATAATAGGTATAAGATAGAAAACTACCATTAGAAGCGATGTCTAAATTCATTCTATTTTCATTATTAATCCCTCCATAAAAAGTGTGAGTGATTAACCAATCAGGCAAACAATGATGGGGGCAATTATCTAGATAGCTCTTGTACCTTAGATACCCTTCATACAAACCCTCATCAAGATTATTTTTGAAACTGATAATAATACCTCTCATCCTGTGAGCTTTGCTTTCTGAGTAATATTTTGATAGGAAATTGGTTGTCAATTCCGTCCAAGTCCTTGGTGCTCCTGCACAAAAAGATATATACCAGTCATAAACATTATTAGAGAGATTTTTTCTAAACAACTGGGTTTTAACCATATCAAGATTACATTCGTTGAATATAAAGGAACTGAGAATGTCTTCAAAGAATTGTAAGTGTCCATATGGACTCTCTTCATTGCTTCGTACAAATTTCTTAGAGTGTAGTAGTTCAAATAATAAAGGGTGGATCTCAATTCCATCCGGATTTATGCTTTTATTGACAGTTATCAATCTCAAAGTCGTTTGTAGTTAGTTTTGAAATAAAGATATCGATCCCACAGGGAGCAGGTGTCTGAAGTCTAATAACTCTTGAAATAAATATTACGATAGAAATGCTAAATAAAGTTCTAAGTAACAAGATAAAATGCGAGTATTGTGTAAAAGAGTGTTTTGGGTTTTAGGTATAAGATCAACAATAAAGTAAAGTAAAACAACTGAATGCAGAAAGTAAGTATCGCGTATGTAAGAGAGATTGGAACTGCAATAGGGAAAAAGCATTCTTAGGGAGTAGCGGATACACCACTAGCATTATAAGGAGCTAAGATAAGATTATTATCATGAACATTCTCAGCTATGTATGTGTGGGAGGAACTCTGTATTTGGACAAATAGGCAACAACCGCTGCTCACATCATCCTGATAACCACAACAGTCAGCAATCGACATCAATCAAATTACTACGCTATTAAGGGACGTAATCCTGTAGGACGTATCCCATGGCATGGATAGTGTTCCATGAGTTTCCTCGGTTCCCAAGTTCATACGTAAGGAGTGCCAACAACTTTATAGTCACTATAAGTGCTAACACTCCTCCGTCTACCAACAAGTAGTTCCCTCCATCAAGTCCCCATGAGAGGAAAATATTGAGAGGTCGACTTCTCTAAACATCAAGATGAAGACAATGTAACACATGGTCATAGTGATGAATATCATAATAGACTTTATCTTATTTCAATCTCATACTAGGGTTTCTCCATCTCCCTAAGAACTAATGATCTACTAAGACATGGAGGCAATCAACATCATGGCAATATCAATGGAATCTATCATAGATGAATAGTACTTGTATAAATCCACAACGAGTATGGAAATTACAACAAGATCTAGACAAGATGTAGATGGGTGGATGGAGATGGTGGTGATGTAGTGCTGGATGATGAAGATCGATGCCTTTGCCTCCCGGATCTGCGCAAGGCGAAGATGGATCCCCGGTGGATGAGTTCCCCCTCCAGATGCCTTCTGGAGGTGAGGTTTTGACGATTTCTGGGTGTTCTGTATGTCTTCTCTCCGATCCAGTTGCACGGGGTGAAACTATTTGAGGAGGCGGAGGCGAAATTTATTCCGGTCGTATAGTTGGTCGTTGAACCCTCTGTCTCCTTTGTTAGCTTCAGGTTTTATTCTGATATTATTAATATTTCCCAAATAAGAGATTTACATTGTTTTTGACTCCTTTTCTCCTCAGTACAACTGCTCCAAGAATTATATCCATTGGATCCATCATCTGTCCTGATCCTGGTGAAAACAGATATAAAATGTGCGCGCGAGCACCGTAAAATACCAAGATCCTACATCTACAATGCAAAGTAATAATGTAAAACATGATGCAAATACGCACTCATCAACTTCCCCAAGCTTAGACTCTTGCTCGTCCCAAGCAAGTTTAGCTTACTGGATGTGATCCTCATATTCATGAAGCTGAGTCGATAAAATAAATGAGGCAGTTGCAACATGTGTTTATCATATACGATACACATGAATAAGTTCATAAATAGTACCTTACTCGAACCATCTGAATAGTATTAGCAGGCTTCCACACCTTAGTGATCAACAGTTCATAAAAGATGAATCTCAACATAATGTAAAAGTATTCGGTTCAACCGAATGAGTTAGCGAGGTAGTCCCAAGTGTTTTAGGATCAACGTATTCACTTGGGATTCAAAATCTCAAAAGTGTCTCTTTGTCATACTACAATGTAGTGGTATATGCCTATTTTCTCTTTGCACACTTTCTCTTTTCCTTATTTCTTTTCTTCTCTTTTGTATATATGCTCACACTTTTGTTTAAGTGATGTGCAAAGGAGCTAGCCATACATTCCACTTCATGTAGTATTTCAAAGTTTAACGATCTCAATTACCAAATTCCAATTATATATGAAGCTTTCTTATGACTTGAAGATTCTATCTCGACTTGTTCTCACTCTATTTGGATATCACTTTCATTTTCCTTTGTTCAAGGTTTATTTTTCAACTTAAGTGCATAGATAATTTTTCTTTGTAAATCAAACCGCAGACTTACAACATATTAATCAAATTATCTTTATATGTTCCATTAATACCAATGGTGTGGAAGACTCCTATTGCTATCATCAAGTGCAAGTATAATTATACTCAAGTCATTCATATGTCCAATAAAACAAACATAAACTCAATATTGCTCCATATATAATAATAAACTCAGAATTTCATAAAAGGGATTAACTATTCCTGAAGGGAATTCTAATGATGCAAACTTTATTTCTAGTTTGAACTAATGCAAAAATAGTAATAAAAATTTATAAGATAGATTATGAGGTCTTAAAGATCTCCCCAAGCTTGGAATCAAGCCAGGCATGATCAAATAATCCCTTGCGATTATTTGATACCATGATTATTGTAGATCACTGTGGCACCATGGCATTTAATACCATGGTGTGTAGCTTCTTGTTGGCATCCTTGAGGGCAGTGATGCGGCTGTAGCACCTGCGCAAATCAGATTGCAAAGTGTCCACTCTATCGACGAGCTTAGTCACCAATGGAAGGAGGTCTTCCTTCTTCTCCATCTCATTGAGACGGTGACGGACTTCAACACGATGGAGTAGCTCTTGCTTTTGATATATCTCCAATGCCCACATGCGATCCTTGGTCCCAGGGACAGCTTCTTCTTCCTCATCCATAATGGATGGATCAGGGAAGTGGAAACCGTACCTCCACTCTTCTTGAGTCTTAACCTTCATACGATCACCAATGGTTGGCTTCGAGAGTGGTGCCTTCGCTCCCTTGCTAGCACCTGCACCAATATTAGATAATTCCTTACGCTTGTGCGGCCTTGGATCTGTGGTGTGAACTTGACCATCTCCACACGCCCTTTTCCATGCAGCTCGCGATCTTCTCTCTCTTGTTGAGTTTTCTTCATTGCCGACCAATCGATCTCCGGTGGATCATAGACGTCAAGGCGGATGTAGACGTCAACCACGTCATCATCAGAATCGTTGTTGTAGTAGCTTGGCTCGACATACTCCTTGTACCTCGGGCTAAACCTCTCCACCTCCTCGTCATCCTCCTCCATGGAGGGGCTGCTAGAGCGGTCCCTGGAAGGAGCAATGAGTCCCATGAGTTTCCCATGGCCTGGGATGGGATATCGCATCGCTAGATTGGTTCCTAGAGATTATGAGATGAGAGAGAGACAATGGCAGTATATAAGAGGGGTTAGAGGTCGGTAAAACTCGCGACAAACACCAAATTGTCACCCAAGAAAAGAATCTTAATGAAACAGGGAAAGAAATCATGTATTTGGAAATGACCTGCCGTGTAACGACCAACTATATGGGCGCGACCCATATAGCTCAGGCCGTATAGTTGGTTTCAGGCAGATATTTCCAAATATCTCGAGTCCAGGTCGATTAAATCACGACTCAGAACCGACAATAATGTTTTTTAGATGAATAAAAATGAAAAGACAAATGAAAAGTGTCTGAGAGTTTAACGACCAACTATACGGCCGGAATTTTGGCTCTGATTGTATAGTTACGACCGTATAGATACAGACACCAAAAATCAAAAGTATTTGAGAGTTTAACGACCAACTATACGGCCGAAATTTTGGCTCCGGTTGTATAGTTGTGACCGTATAGACACAGACACCATAAATCGAAAGTATCTGAGAGTTTAACGACCAACTATACGGCCGGAATTTTGGCTCCGGTCGTATAGTTGTGACCGTATAGGCTTAGATATCTAAAACAATTTCACGACGATGATATAGAGAGTTCAGCGACCAACTATACGGCGGGAGCTTCCTCTCCGGTCGTATAGCTCCGCCCGTATAGTTGAAAAAACCCTCAAAAACTTCATAAAAACACAAGGAATTCAAAGGAAAAAATTTCAGAAGTAAAATTTGTGAAAACAAATCACTTATTTAGGTAAGAATACTTACCTTGAACTTACCGTTTGTTTATTCGGGGATAAAAAGCTTCTCCAACAACAAAGACTTTTTCACTTTGGGAGGAATTGGCCTTAGTTCATTGAATAATTCTTGTAAACAAAAATCACCAGGACTAAAGTTCTTCTCAATAAGATTAGTGTCTTGTTGGGAAAACATGGACACTGTATCCAACATCTTTATTTCTTGCCTCTGCATAATCTGCAACTCAAATTCTTGAAGTGAAAGAATCCAACGGATCAGTCTTGGCTTATGGTCTTTCCTCTCAATGAGTTATTTTAAACCATCATGATTCGTATGAAGTCTTACCTTTGCATCAACTATGTAAGAACGAAATTTATCACAATAGAAAAATACAGCAAAAAGTGCCCTTTCTTCCTTAGGGTAATTGTTTTGAGCACCATTTAGAGTTCTACTAGCATGATGTATGATTTTAAATCTACGACCAATGTGTCGTCCCGGAGTTACTCCTACAACATCATCACTAGTTTCACATATTAAGTCAAAGGTTGTATCCCGGATAGGTGGTTTAATAATAGGAGCACGGGATAAAGCATCTTGGAGTTTATCAAAGGCTTCAAGACATTTATCATCAAAATTAAACCTTACTCCCTTTTGCAGGAGGTTAGTCAAAGGTTTAGATATTCCAGAGAAATTTCTATTGAACCTTCTATAAAAACCCACATGACCAAGGAAACTTCTTATACCTTCAATATCCATAGGTTGTGGCATTCTCTCTATTGCCTCAACCTTATCTCTATCCATTTCAATTCCCTTACCTGATACCTTGTGTCCAAGGACTATTCCTTCTTTTACCATAAAATGGCACTTCTCCTAGTTTGGAACAAGATTAGTTTCTTCGGAATGCTGCAAAACTCTTTTCAGATTATCCATGCAACTACTAAACGAAGTTCCATAGATAGAAAGTCATCCATAAATACTTCCATTATCAATTCTATAAAATCCGCAAAAATTAGCAGTCATGCATCTTTGAAAAGTAGCTGGAGCATTACATAAACCAAAAGGCATACGTCGGTAAGCATGTAAACCATAAGGACTAACGAAAGTTGTTTTAAGTTGGTCATCCGGATGAATAACTATTTTAGAAAAACTAGAGTATCCATCTTAGTAGCAAAAATGAGTATGGTTTGCTAACCTTTGTAAAGTATGATCTATGAACGGTAAAGGATAGTGATCTTTCCTAGTTTCTTTATTTAATTTTCTGAAGTCTATGCACATCCTATGCCCAACAATAGTTGTAGTAGGTATCAATTCATTGTTTTCATTAGGAACAACAGTAAAACCGCCCTTCTTAGGGACATAATGAACATGACTTACCCATTCACTTTATTTAACAGGATAAATTATACCTGCGTCCAGTAGGCGTACAATTTCTTTCCTTACCACTTCCTTCATTTCAGGTTTCAATCTTCTATTAAATTCTGCAACTAGTTTAGCACCTTCTTCCATGAATATCCGATGGAGGTTATCATGGGACTAATGCCCTTCAAAACATCCATTGAGTACCCAAAAGCTTTGCGATGCTCCTTAAGTATCTTCATAATTTCTTCTTCTCCTGAAAGTTTAGCACTAATAATATAAGGAAATTTATTTGTATCATCTAAAAATCTGTATTTAAGATTATTTGGTAGAGTCTTCAACTCTAGGGGTGGTAATTCCTCGTCCCCTCTCTTTTCTGGCTCTTCAAAAGCCTCGTCAGTAGGAGGTCCCATAATGGGAAGTGAATCAAATTCATCTTCAAGTTCTTCCAGGGACTTGTCCTTCATAACTATTTCTTCGTAATTTGAGTCTTCATTTATTTCTTCTTCTTGATTATTAAAGAAAAGAGATGCCATTTCCTCAATAGTTTTCTCTTCCTCTTTTTCTTGTATTTGTGGAGGCATGTATTTAAATTTGTAATGTGGAATTCATTTTCCGCTCCCCCAAGCTTTAGGGACACAATATCCTTTTGGAAATCAACATAGGCACCTATATCACTCAAAATGTTTCTTCCAAATATAATTGGGCAAGGAGTGTAAGCTGGCATATGAACAACTACAAAATCGATAGGAAAGTTTTTGTTGCCAATTGTGACAGTTGCATCTTCAAATACTCCCATTATAATTCTAAGATTTTTATTGGCTAACATAATTTTCATATCAGTATTTTCAATTGTAGCCGGTTCTATTTCTTCTTTTATTTCTAGGTAGAAATCATAAGATATAACATTAACTTCAGTGCCAAGATCGCATAAACCATAATGCGAGGTTTCTTTAAATATGAAGGGAAGAATAGGCTTACCCACATCTTTTACCTTTGTTTTACCTTCAACCAATATGGAAGTCTCTTCGTCAAGTTCAACTATGTTACAATGTGCGTACATAGCCATAATTGCTTCCTTGGTTACCTCTTCATCTTTGGTTTCTTCCAGGTGTTCCATGACTTTTGAGATACTTTCTTCTTCCTTTATTTCCTATACTGCCTTGACATGTTCATATTCAAGAATATGCTTTTGTGCAGTGTTTGGGAAAGGCATCTCATATATTGGTTCTAGGGAGGCCAGTGTTGCTTTATCTTCTCTTTTCTTCTTAGGTTCGGATGGTGGATCATACTTGATCGCACCCTCTTTTGGAGCTTTGATAAGTTCTGTAAAAGCTTTAGCAACTTGCAACACAAGATCTGAATCCAAGTAAAGTTCTTTAGATAATTCTTTAACATGGCCCTTTTTTATTATAGTCATGAATGCAATCATGTTCTATTTATACACCCCTTCTCCTAGACCAAAATTCCATGAAACTCTATGATCGTGAATTGTATTAAATAAAGCCCAAGATTTAGTTATAGGAAGATTCATAAAGGCTCCTTATGTGAAGGAGTCTAGTTCAACTTTATTAGGTTCAATTAAACAGTCGTGAAAGATATGCAATATATACCATTCAGGTAAATCTTGACGAGAACATAGACGTAGTAAATCTTTAAATCTGATATAAGCTCTTACTAGTCCCTCATTAGAACGTTTCCTCCAAGTCATTATAAGACGCCCGATTCCAAAAGATTTTGATAATGGATAATATTTTGCTAGAAATTCATAGGCTAGATTATTCCAAGTAGTATTGGTTTCAGGGGGTAGAGATCTATACCATGAGAGAGCTGTACTAGTCAAAATTTGACTAAAAAGTTTAACCCTTACCTCATCAGCGGTATATCCTGTCAGTTGAAAAGTGCTACATATATCTTTGAAAGATGAAATATGCTCATATGGATTAGGATCTTCTTCATCTCTAGTAAATTGCTTCTTGTGGCATGGATAGTTTTTTGTGAGTTTCCTCAGTTCCCAAGTTGATACGTAAGGAGTACCAACAGCTTTATAGTCAATATAAGTGCTAACACGCTTACGTCTACCAACAAGTAGTTCCCTCCATCAAGTCCCCACGAGAGGCAAATATTGAGAGGTCGACTTCTCTCAATATCAATATGAAGACAATCTAACATATGGTCATAGTGATGAATATCATAATAGACTTTATCTTATTTCAATATCATACTAGGGTTTCTCCATATCCCCAAGAACTAATGATCTACTCAGACATGGAGGCAATCAACATCATGGCAATATCAATGGAATCTATCATAGATGAATAATACTTGTATAAATCCACAACAAGTACAGAAATTACAACAAGATCTAGACAAGATGTAGATGGGATGGATGGAGATGGTGGTGATGCAACAATGGATGATGAATATCGATGCCTTAGTCTCCCGGATCTACGTAGGGCGAAGATGGATCCCTGGTGGATGAGTTCCCCCTCCAGATGCCTTCTGGAGGTGAGGTTTCGGTGATTTCTGGGTGTTTGATATGTCGTCTCTCCGATCCAGTTGCATTGGGTGAAACTATTTGAGGAGGCGGAGGTGGCACCAACTATACAGCCAAAACTATACGACCGGAAAATTTATTCCGGTCGTATAGTTAGTCGTTGAACCCTCTGTCTCCTTTGTTCGCTTCTGGTTTTCTTCTGGTATTATTAATATTTTCCAAATAAGCGATTTACGTTGTTTTTGACTCCTTTTCTCCTTAGTACAACTTCTCCAAGAATTATATCCATCGGATCCATCATCTGTCCTGATCCTGGTGAAAACAGACATAAAATGTGTGCGTGAGCACCGTAAAATACCAAAATCCTACATCTACAATGCAAAGTAATAATGTAAAACATGATGCAAATAAGCACTCATCACGAACCCATTTTCCTTACCGCCTCAAGATGGATTAAATGCTGAGTGTTGTCCATTGTTACGGTCCAGCAATCTTAAATTAAAAATTACTACAACGAAAGTAAATAACTAAAAGTAAAGTGACTTATAGAGCTAAGCTCCCCGGCAATGGCGCCAGAAAATAGCTTGATGACTGCAAGTGCACAGATCGTTTGTAGCTAGTTTCAAAATAAAGATATCGATCCCACATGGAGCAGTAGGCGAAAGACTAAAATGCTTTTAACTAAAACTAAACAAAGTACTTAAGGAATAACTTTGAGATGCAAGAAAAGTATAATTTTTGTGTGTTTTTGATTGAATGAAGCAATTAAAGTAACGTAAAACTTAATGCATAAAGTAAGAATCGCTTATGTAAAAGAACTTGGAACTGCAATAGGGAAAAAGGCATTCTCAGGGAGTGGTGGATACACTGCTAGTAATTTAGACTAAGCAATCAAGATTATTATAACAAATATTCTCATGATATGTATGTATGTGGGAGGAGCTCCATATATGGACAAATAGACAGCAACCACTGCTCACATCATCCTACATAACCACAGCTGACAGATAAACGACATCAATCGTATTATCCCGCTATTAAGGGATTTCTCCTGTGGCATGGACATGGCTTTATGAGTTCCCCTTGTTTCCCTAAGTTACTATGTAAAGAATGACAACAGCTTTATAGTCACAGAAAGTGCTATCATCCCTCCGTCTACCAACTAGTAACCCCCTTCATTGTTTCCCCATAAGAGGCAAATATTAAGGAGGTGCACAACTCCCAACATCAAGATGAAGAAAATTAACACATACACATAATGATGTATAACATAATAATCTCTATCTTATCTCAATAATATGCTAGGGTTTCTCCATCTCCCTAATAACTAATGATCTACTCAGACATGGAGGCAATCTACATCATGGAAATGGTAATGGAAATAATTATAAATGAATAGTTTTTGTACAAATCCACAATGAGTATGGAAATTACAACAAGATCTAGATGGTGTAAATATGGGATGGATGGAGATGATGGTGGTGCAACGGTCGATGAAGATGAAGGCTGATGTCTTGGCCTCCTAGATCTGCATAGGGCGAAGATGGATCGCTTGGGCAAGTTCTACCTCCAGATTCCTTCCAGAGGTGAGGTTTCGGTGATTTCTAAGTGTTCTGTATGTCGTCTCTCTGATCCAGTTGCATGGGTTGAAACTATTTGAGGAGGCGATGGTGGCGCCAACTATACGACCGGAACTATACGACCGGAAAAAGTAGTATGGTCGTATAGTTGGTCGTTAAACCCTCTGGATGCCTCAATTGCTTCGGGTTTTCTTTTGGTGTTATTAATATTTCCCAAATAAGCGATTTACATTTTTTGACTCCTTTTCTCCCTAATAAAACTACTCCAAGAATTGTGTCCATTTTATCCATCATCTGTCTTGATCCTGGTGAAAATATACATAAAATGTGTGCTCGAACGCTGTAAAATTCCAAGATCCTACAACTACAATGCAAAATAATAATATAAAACATGATGCAAATATGCACTCATCACCTTACTACGCAGAAACTCAATGACCATAGTAATAAACAAGATGTAACCCATCAATTCACGAACCAATACCTCCTTGTAAGTTGAGAATGAAAACATCACCGAGGCACTGATGTTGCGGACGTTCCTCATGTAGTCATTTTGTGCAGCGCCACTCTAGATAAAGCACATTGAGAAAAATAGTCGATAATCATGTTGGACAGACCAACTAGAGAAACAGAATAGCCACAAGAGGCACTAAAGGAATGGACCGAGGCGCTGACGGCCAGAGGCTATGCTGATGGCCAAAAGTTGGGTCCGTCAGCGTAGGCCATGAGCAGGGCACCCTACGAAGCTGGCCGTTAGTGTAGGATTGCCCTTGACGTAGAATAGCTATGCCAACGACAATGCCCTCGACATAGATATTTTCCCTTTTACCACATTAATCTTTGAAAAACATAATTAAATCATTCTAATTCAGAAAAATACAGATGTTTCGAAAAACATAACTAAATCATTCTAATTCTGAAAAATTCAGAAAAACATAACTAAATCATTCTAAACATAACTAAAAAAGCCATTTTCCATTTTCTGAGTGCCAAAAACGTGGTGTTTTGTGATGCAACCACCAAATGAAAGTTTCACATTGGTACTACCCCATTTTTCAAAAATACTCAGCCACCTTACATGGACAATTTTCCAACCGGGGTATGTTAAACCTTTCCATCCACCCCTCATGAAGAAGATAAATTCTTGCTGACTCAGTAGGAAGTCGGTCAGATTTGAACTACATGTACATGATCTAATGATCATTTTTAGGTTCACAATATGCTATTTCATCATAGATCCGCTGAAGTCTAGCGAGGCTCAAACCTGGGCTAAGAATCTTCATGCCCGCTGTTTTGACCATAGTTTGAAACGGGCATAAGAAATTCAAAAACGATCCAAACAATGTACAACCTTCGTGTGGTGTCATATTATGTGATATAGTTGCAAGGAAAAATATCAAACTTGTATTACTGTCAATATCACAAAAAAACCTTCTCAAAATGAGCTATCATGGCTTCCAAGCTAAACGACTAATGTTATGGCTAGAATCGCGATATGTATTGTGATAATATGCCCATATTATGCACACATGTGCATCTTGGGATGGCTTACAATCTTGCAAGAAGAAGTTATCCTTTTCATGACACCAAAAAGTCATTTTCCATTTCTTGAGTGCCAAAAATTGGGTGTTTTATGAAGCAACCACCAAATGAAAGTTTCACGTTGCTACTACCCCATTTTTCAAAATTATTAGACCACCTTACATGGACAATTTCCAAATTGGGGTATCTTAAACCATTCCTTCCACCCCTCATAAAAAGACAAATTCCTGTCGAATCGGTAGGAAGTCGGTCAGATTTGAACTACATGTACATGATATGATGCTCATGATTTTATAAAAAATCATTTTTAGGTTCACAATATGCTATTTCATCAGAGATCCACTTCAAGTTTAGCAAGGATCAACCCCGAGCTAAACATCTTCATGCCCGCTGTTTTTTACCATAGTTTGAAATGGGCGTAAGAAATTCAAAAAACAATCCAAACAATGTTAAACCCTCATGTGCTGTCATATTATATGACAGTTACAAGAAAAAGTATAAAACTTGGAATATTGTAAATATCACGAAAAACCTTCTCAAAATGAGATATCATGTTTGAGGTTTCATGGATTTCAAGCTAAAGACCAATGTTATGACTAGAATCGCGACATAGTTTGTGATAATATGCCCATATTATGCACACATGTGCATCTTGGGATGGCTTACAATCTTGCAAGAGGAAGTTTTCCTTTTCATCGCACCAAAAATTCATTTTCCATTTTCCGAGTGCAACAAACGGGGTGTTTTGTGAAGCAACCACCAAATAAAAGTTTCACATTGGTACTACCCCATTTTAAAAAAAATACTAGACCACCTTACATGGACAATTTCCCAACCGGGGTATCTTAAACCTTTTCGTCCACCCCCCATGAAACATACAAATTCCTATCAAATCAGTAGGAAGTCGGTCAGATTTGAACTACATTTACATGATATAATGCTCATGATTTTATAGAAAAATCATTTTTGGGTTCACAATATTCTATTCATTAGAGGTCCACTTCAAGCTTAGCGAGTCTCAATCCCGAGCTAAGAATCTTCATGCCCGCAATTTTGACCATAGTTTGAAATAGCCATAACAAATTCAAAAATGGTCCAAGCAATGTAAAACCTTCGCGTGGTGTCATATTATGTGATATAGTTGCAAAAAAAATATAAAACTTGGAATATTGTAAATATCACAAAAAACCCTTCTCAAATGAGCTGTTCGAGGTTTTATGGCTTTCAAGCTAAACGACCAATGTTATGGCTATAATCACGGCATAGTTTATAATAATGTGCCCATTTTGTGCATACATGTGTATCTTGGGATGGCTTATAATCTTGCAAGGGGATGTTTTCTCTTTCATCGCACCAAAAAGCCATTTTCTATTTTTCGAGTGCCAAAAAGGGGTGTTTTGTGACACAATCACCAAATGAAAGTTTCACATTGGTACTACCCCACTTTCCAAAAATAATAGAACACCTTACATGGACAATTTCCCAACCGGAGTATCTTAAACCTTTTCGTCGACCCCTCATGAAAAAGACAAATGCCTACCTAATCGGTAGGAACTCGGTCAATTTTAACCATAGTTTGAAATGAGAAAATACAATTATGGCTAGAATCACAGCATAGTTTATGATAAGTTGATATAGATATCATATTTATATTCCTCTCATTTTTCTGATCAATTTAGACAAATTATTTGTTGAATTCCGATTTACGGATTTAAAGATATTAATTATTCCATATTAAATAGAAAAATACAAAAAAGTAAAATCATTATATTTTTATTGGAATTCAACAATATTTTTACTTATTCATTATTGTTTACTTAAATAATTATTTGTAATTTTAAAAAATAAAAACGTGTGAAATAATGATATAAGAGTTAATAGGATTGATATCATAGTATTGACAACAAAGTACAAATTACTTCGTGAAAACTGATTCAGAAGGAACGGAGAAGTTAAGCGTGTTGTGGGTGGAGTAGTGTGAGGATGAGTGACCGACTGGGAAGTTTGACCAAACCTGCAATTTGATCGAAAATTAAGTGTAATTAGTGTTAAAAATGTTCTAAGTGAGAGATTAACGAGTCAAATGATTCAAAGTTTAAAAAAGTTGAGAAAAAACTGTATTTTTTTGATTTTTTTAGAACAGGACATTAGACTATGACGACGAGGCTATGCTGAGGCCAAAGCCGTCGGCGTAGCCTATGCCGATGGTAATACCTGTGCCAACAGCAAAAAGTGCCTGCGCTCAGAGGGCTACACCGAGGGCTGCCCTCGGCACAACCTGTGCTGACGACATTTTGGGGCTATGCCGAGGGCAGCTAGCCCTCGGCACCGCACTCTATTCCTATAGTGAGGCCACAAGACCTAAATCTAGATATACATGTGACGAGAATTTTAAGACAAGAGATGTTGATGCCCATAAGTATAGTGGATCGCTGAAATATTTAATGAGAAATATTATCCAAATATATAGTTTGACACAAGGGGAACACAAAAATAGCAATAAGACTTTAGCAATTTAGACGTCAATCCCAACCACACATGTGTATCAGTATTCTCAAAAAGCAAGAGGTGATTGTAGCAGTTGTATCAAAATAGTAAACATTAACAACAAATTTTTAGTTTCACCAGAAGTAGTGAACTTGTAACTTTTAGTGTGTAAAAGCATATGCATGAGGTAATAAGCAGGGTGTGGCATGAATATGATTGATCATATAATGTAAATAATAACAACATGGTGCTTATATCTAGCTCTATTGTGTGTACGTATGTGTTCTAAATATAGTTATGCTTACTAACCATGAGAATTTGCATAACATCTATTGTCCTACCTACCCATTTCACCAGGACAACATGGAATTATAGGTAATTAAGGTCTACCCTTTTGTATATCCTGAAAATGCATTAACACTCCATGCACAAACATAATCCTAGAACTACTACATATCCCCCTTGTTTTCCCTAACTAGCATTTTAGGGTTCACAGGTTCAACATAATAATAGGTAATACACTTTGCAAATAAATACTAAACTCATATATATGATGAAGAAAAACATTGAGAAAATACTTGGAAAAGTAGATAAATTTTAGATGTATCAGATGTGCAGTAAACACGGAATGTGAGCCGGCATGAATCGCCATTCATATCACGAATACCTGATGCAGATGCATCAAATCCTAAACACCAGTGTATGTGTAAACACGGAAACCACTAGCATATGACATGGCATCCCTCGTCCTATGCGTGGCCTGGTACCCGAACCTCAAGTAAATCTCTATAATCAGGGCTATGAAGACACACACCACTCTACTGCCTAGAAGCAACACCTTAAAAAGGAGAGAAGGGGCACACTCTCGATAGAAAAGCCTCCATGTCTCTAGTAACTGCCAGAATACCTAGTGTCTTGGAGACATGACGAAGATCACATAGGAGTAATGACATCAAGGAGAGCGGGTACATGAAAGTATGACCGGCTCAGACCCGCTGATACCCCAGATGGTTCGCTGAGTCCAGCCTATAGGCCCACACCCACAAGCCCTATGACTTTCCTGGTCTCGGTGACCACGCAGAGGTATCCTAGGAAAACCTCAACCATCCGAACTAAAAAGGCATGAAACATTGATGATGCAGACAAAGATCAGGAAACCTTATAATGTGTTACACGCCAACTAAAACCACACAAACCACACGCCAAGGATAAGCCCCTTGCCATGCACCTTCCTTATCGTAAATCGTCTCCTTGAGCAACTTCTTGTCCGACGAAGGTGAACCATGCAAGACAAAAGGACCCCCAGCCCCATACAACAACACACATATGGTGCCCCAGTTATACAGGTTTCTCGCGCTCTTTGACCAGAACAGCCAACTCGATAGGCAAGCACCCCATCACCTACAAGAATATGCTTGCTCGTAAAAATTGTTACACATGACCCCGATCACCAATATCCATTCAACCATCACCTACAAGAATATGCTTCCAAGAGTACATCACTCGTCGTTGTTAACCCATGCATTTTCCATCCTCAGCTGCACGAGGTCAAGTGAGACCAGCCTATCACCGTTGTCCAACAAGAGAACCCCCACTCTCGCTGGGATTGTTTGTTTACGGTGCCAAACTTCCTGGGCGAGCGCATCCCGGTACCCGAGTTGTCATCAATCTCGCGGAGGGGTCGTAGTAGAATCGCCAATTGTTCAGAAGGGCCAAATGGGGGTGAATACAAATCTAACAGCCAAACAGTCGTTTGAACCAGACGAAAAAGGTTGAACTCAAATACCGCCGTTAGGTCAACTCTTCTTGGCCCGCCCTGTCAGTATTCCCCGTCATCTTTTGCGGTCATGGACTAGTTTACCCCTGCGTGGACGAGATCCCTGCATGGACCAGATCTATTTCTTTGCTCTGCTTTCCTCTTCTCCCCTGCTCCCCTCCCCATAACATTTGCTTAGCTCCGACTGCTCGTCTCAGATCGGAGCTCCCACTTTCTCTAATTTGTGTCCCCGCCGTGTCCGGTCAACCTCCCACGCCGCTAACCGAAGCTCACAGCCGTCACGTTCGCATCGTCAGCCGTATCGGAGATTCGCATCCCCGGACTAATATCTCGCCTCTGGATAGTCCTTCTCACACGACAAAGTTGCTGTCAGCTTTTAGGTCTCGTTTTGGGATCAGACAAAATGAGGTCAAGATTGAGGTATGCACGCTGCCATTCGATTTTTTCGTCCGGTTCAAGCACAGCTTAGACACCGAGCGCATTCTGCATTCTTCCTGTTCTTTCGAGTGCCGCGGGGAGAAAATGAGCTTCATGCATTGGCATCGCGCCTGTGGGTGGGACAATCTCTTGGGGTAGCTTTGTTTCTTCTCCAAACTCGGCTTTGACGGCCTCCCATTGGATGCTTGGGAGTCGGAGGCCCTCAAGAAGGTCGTAAGTAGCCTTGGCTGTGAGCTAGTAGAAATCGTGCCACCGAGCAATAGATGGGTCATCGAGGTAAAGGCGTGGCTGAAAGATCCTGACGCCATTCCTAAGATGTACGAGGTGCAGATTCCAAGCAGGGCAGGGCGACAGCTTTGCTGGAAGCACCCGGTCATCATCTACCTGGAGGAGGTTCTGGAATCGGTACATGGCATTTAGGGCCCCAAAGAGGCTGCCATAAAGCGTCCTCGTTGCCTTCAGTGTTGGCCTAGAAGGATTGATGGCACAGGACCACCACCGTTTCGCGCCAGCGCACACAATTTCGGTGGGGGAACTGTGCTTGGACAAGCTGGTGGTTTTGATTTCCCTCGAGTGAAGACATAGCTCTAGTGAATTACCGTGGTATGTGTGGCTAATGAATATGTATTATGGAGAGCGTAGGAGGAAGTTAGCATCGACTAAAAATGTGTAATAGTTTGAATCGATGTAGTACGTGTGTATAATGAATTTGAAGTAGTATGTGTGTGTAATAGTTTGAATCGATGTAGTATGTGTGGGTAATGAATTTGATGTAGTGTTTGTGTGTAATAGTTTGAATCGATGTAGTTGAACACCGTGCTTTATAATTTCTGTGAATAACCAAGGACAACCTTATGAAAAGAGGGTGGTATGGCAATGAGCAATATCAATTCTGTGGATGCCAAGAAAATGTAGTTCATCTCCTCTTCAAGTACAAGGTAGCTATATTTGTAACACATTGAACTGTAGGACCATTTTGCAGACAACACAAGACAAAAAAAATGGTTTACAGCACAGACAGCAGACGCAAAATCTATAGTCTGGGATAAAAGAAATGCCAGTTAACTGGATTTAACCACGACTAGTAATTGAAGGAAATAGATACTTGATAGTATTTTCTTACAATAGTAGTACTTCCATAAAAAAGGTCTTATACCTGCACAAAAGTGGGCTAAACTTCCTACTAGTTTATAGAACAATTCGTCAGCATTTCATCTAGAAAAGCCATTCTTCAATCTAAATTTAACTATTCTACACTGAAGAAACTACAGATCTCCACCAGAAAAGTTGGCTGGTCAATTGCCTTGAGAGAACATAAGTTCTTTGATCATTTAACACAAACTGATATATTGCCTTCCCGCCAAACTATAAGAAATCCGCATCGTTTATGCACGACCGCTTTGTGTGCGCCAGTCCCGGTTCAGTTGGACCATCCGCGCCACCACAACGATTTCTTTGAAACTGAAATTCGGCATCTTCTTCTTGGGATCGTAGGTCCGTGTGAACTGGAACCTGAATTCCGGCCCTGAGCTGATGCCCCCCGCCGGCTCCGGCTTTCGAATAATCTAGCATTCTAAGTGTAGAAGCTTGGTCGCTGCCACGGTACGGCCTCTGGCGGTGCGTTGGATGGAGCATCTTTGCCACAGATGGCGTGTTCCCAGCCTCCCCCACTGTGGTACGGTAGCCCGTGCTGAAGCGTGGACGCGAAAGTTCCTAGACCTTGGCGCTGCCCTGTTCGAGGGAGTGTACTCTCGGCAGCATGCTCTCATGAACGATTCGATACGTACCTTGTTCCCACTTCCTAGAGCATGCCGTAATGCCGCCGCGCGATTTCTCCACATCAGTCTCTTGGCCTGCTTGCCGCATCCGGCGCCGAGGACGCCCGCGCCGCCACCGCGGCCGATCGACACATTCAGTGAAATCATCCGCCTGGCAGGGCAATGGGAGACCGGTCTTGAAGTAGAGCTTCATGGCCTGCCTTAGAGGGGCTAAATACCCCAGTGTCGGCGGCTGTCGCGGTGGCGGGGACAGCTTCTTAGGCGGGGCCATGTTACCCTAGGTGTTGCGGCATGGAGGATCTGTGCAAGGTGAACTGTGGTTTGTCGAAGAAGGGGAGTGACAGACTGGCAATAGGTTTGGACTACGGGCACGCGTGAAAATAACCATCTCCCATTTCCTTAGAGGGTAATAATTCGACACTCGTTGCATTAACCGCTCAATCTTTATTTCCCTTCTCTGCATAAGAGTGCAAACATATTAAAGAGATAGGTCGTGGCTATCCACCTCATCGGGCAATGTATCAGGACAGGTAGGAGACCGGGTTTTATTTTAGAAATGTTAACGACTATGCCCTTATGTTTATATGATATTATTTTTATGCCACTATGTACCGTCGAATTGTAGCAACACCATCAGAAATAGGGGATGACGACGTGGCGTGTTTTCTTTTTTTAAAGGGCATCAGAAACAAGGGATGATGACGTGGCATGTTTGCTGACTAGCGGGCCCGCCTTCTCCACCTTCGACGACGCGCATCCCAGGTTACCAACACATTATTGTGCAATTTTCCATGTGGAACCTGAATTCCGGCGCTGAGTTGATGCCCGCCGCCGGCTCCGGCTGTCAACACAGAGAATTCTGAAATAAGCTACCTAAAATAAATACTTTGAATTCTGAAAGTACTAAAATTAAATATATTACAATTTTGTCTGAAAGGTAATACACATACTGTTGATCAAAATAATATAAATATAGTACAAATTTCTACTTCAAAAAGTAGAACTGAAAATGCTAGCAAATAACCTAGGATGAATATAGGATTCATTCTCCTCTATATTTTTTGTCGTCGTCGACTCCCACGTGCTGCAACACATGTTTAGAGAACTCTCTTTGTCTCCAATATGCTGCCAATATTTCGTCCAGAGGGTAAGGCCTCGGTGTATGTTTTAGACTTAAGCTATACGTCATTGTTGGTTCCTCTTCCCAGGCTTGAACCTCATGATCGTACAGTCTGATATAATTCATGTAGTATATGTAACCGGGTTTGACTGTGGGGTGTAACCTGGTGTCAATGGAGATAGACCGATGGTAATCAATGAAGAGGGCACGACTTTCAATGTCACCGACGGCCTCGAGAGAGTGGTTCTCCATCTCCACCCGGTACAACACCGGTTGCCATTTGTAAAAATCCCCGTTCAACACAAGAATCAGATCACCATCTGACTCAACTAGGTAAAATCTATAGCCTCCGCGTACCTGTTCAAAGACTGGGCTGAAATTATTTTGGCCATCGTGACAGTGCTCGCGCGCTGCTCTAACTAGTTGTTGGTTGACATGATGTCTCTATTCTCAAGTAATGCATATACTTCCCCTCGGAGTGCCGTCATGTAGACAAGAAGCATATCAGGAGGTGGCGAATACAATCCTTCTCCAAATAATTCATTGATTTGCCCCGTTGGGGTGCTCTCATCGGCCCATGCAATATGATCTAGATAATCTGTGCAAATGAACACCATCGTCGGGGACTTCATCACGACGACAGATTGCAGAAGATCAGATGGTATGTGTGCTTGAAACTCAGTGTTAGACTTATGAGTGATTGGGTTTAGAAGCTGAATCTGGTACGGCTCCACCCTTTGAGCAAGCAAGATTATGCCACGAGAAACACCGATGAAGTAGAATCTTTTGGAAGAAGAGGGCATCCGTTAGCACTAAGATTTTTACAATGGAAAATACAAATAAATAAATGTTATATATATATATCGGATGTGAATGTGAACCTGCGATGGACGTCCATTGGATTCATCCTGAAGCAACGACTAGTGGCGAGGTTGAGAAAGGTGAAGTCGCCAACGTCTGGAAGTGTGTGATCTATCATGATCCAGTTGTTGAGATGGAATTCAGGCACCTTTAAAGTGCGGAGCCAATCGGTGCAGACTTCCTGACAAGAAGCATAGGTGTCGATGTACTCCTCTTGCAAAGTGGGTCGGCCAGGAGATCGGACCAGTTCCTCTTCATTCGGCTACTGGCCATGGCTTACGTGCGGGAATGTTTTGATCGAGGAAGAAAGAAGAACTACCACTGCGAGGAGAAGAAGAAGAGGAGAACAGATGAGGGAGACGAAGCGGAACTGCCACTGCAAGGAGACGAGGAGACGAGGGAGAAGAAGCGGAACTTCCACTTCAAGTTTGGATCAACGGGCTTTTTTTGGAACTAACGCGTGAACTAGCCATGCAGTGCATGCAAATTTTGATCAAACAGACTGACATGTGGGACCGGCTAAAAAAATCTGTGAAGTGCTACCGTGCATAGTGCGCTGACAGGTGGCATGTTTTCTGACTGGCGGCCCCGCCTCCTCCACCTTTGACAACGCGCATCCCAGGTTCGAGGGCTAGTCCGCCCACCAACACATTATTGTGCAATTTGCATGTTTTGTCGCAACCAACTCCACTCCTCTTCTCCTGCTACCGCCACTCCGTTTAGTCGTGCACCGCTCTTGTTGTCCACTTGGGCCGTCGTCCTCCCTCCCTCCCCTCCCTGCCATCCCCTCATGTCCCCTCCCCTCCCTGCCCTGTCTCCTTGCTGCCGTCCACCGCCCATGCGCGTCTGGAAACGAAAACCAAGAGTCGGCCGTTGGGTTAGGCGCCCAACGACGCTGGTGATCTGGATCCCACTCGGAGATGGATCCTACGAGGCTCGAGAACACAGAGATGGGTCCTGCGCGGCTGGAGAGCACGGAACATCCTTCAAGTCTAGAGAGCACAGAGGAGAACAGAACAGGGGAAGAGGAAGCGGGGTGCAGAGCTTTGAAGGTATGGAGCCCGGAGAAGGTGCCGTGTGTCCACATTGAAGGGTAAGAACTGTGATTCCTTTTCTGCATACCCCAATTAGCTTTCTAGTCCCGTGGTGATGGAAAGCATATGTTTTGGTAACCGTAGGACGTCTCTACAGCTTGTCCTTGAGCATGATGCTTTGTCAAGCGAGCATGAAGACACTGAAATGTGTGGCGGTGCGGATGATGATGAGAAAGTATATCCAGACGTGGCTGCTAACCCTGATAGGATGGAGAGTAGGGAATATTTGGTTGTTTCGAACATTGAGCCTGACTATGGGACTGATGAGGAAGAGGAATGTGAAGATGTGGAAATGGGATGTAGATACAATGACGAAGACGAGGACAGGCCAGTGATACACTTTGACAGGGACAATCCTACAATTGATGAGGGGACTGTCTTTGAGAATGTGGAGGACTGTAGATATGCAATTGCAACCTATGCAATCAGAGTTGGGTTCGGATTTATCATTGAAAAGAGCGAACAAAAGAGATTCAGGGTGCATTGTAGGGAAAGTGATGTGTGTAAATGGAGATTACATGCATCTCCAATGCGGGGTGGACACCCATTTCAGGTTGCAATAGCTACATTTAGTTTCAATCTTTCTCATATTTATTCTGCTGATAATTAGCTCTGAATTATTTGGATTCTTATCGAATGCAGATCAAAGTAAACACGAAGAAACACAACTCCCTAATACTTCTTTAAGTGATAAAATTAGACCGGCGACTACCAAGTGGATTGCTGCTACTATACTTGACTAGGTGAGGCAGGATCATAACATTGGATCTGCTGAACTCAGAGCAAAGATTAGCAAAAAGTTTAACATTCTGATTCCTTACCATAGAGTCTTTGATGGGAAGGAGATGGCTCTAGACTTCATTCAAGGCAAGTGGAATGACAGTTTTCACATGTTGTATAGTTTCAAAGCCTAGGTAGAGAAAACATCACCTGGTAGTGTTGTTGACATCGATTACGTGGTTGTGAAAGGAAGAGAAAAGGTCTCGAGGGGGGTCAAGTATAAGTAGGCAGATAAGAAATGCTTCAGGAGATGTTTTGTCTGCCTGAAGGCATGCTGGAAGGGGTTCCTAGATGGCTGCAGGCCATACTTGGCAATAGGCGCCACTTCTTTAACAGGGAAGTTCAGGGGACATGTTGCTTCTGCTTGTTCCCGTATCTTATGTTGTTCTTGAGGGTGAATCAAATGAAAGCTGGACATGGTTCATGCAGAGACTACGGGCAGTAATTGGTCACCCTGAAGGCTTGGTGATACACACCGGTGCATGCAAGGGTCTTGAGAATGTTGTTGATGCTGTGTTTCCTAGGGTTGAGCATAGGGAATGCATGCGGCACCTTGCTACTAACTTCATGAAGAAGTTCAAAGGAAAGATCTTTGAAGAGGACTTGTGACAATCAACATACACATACACCCCAAGCACGCATGCTACTTACTTGCAGAACATGTATGTAGTGCCAAAGGTGAAAAAATACCTTGAAGAACATCACACCAAGCTATGGGCCAGAAGCAAGTTTGATGAGTTAAGTAAGGTGGATTTTGTTTGCAATAATTTGGTAGAGAGTTTCAATGATAAGATTTCGGGCATGAAGACACTTGGAATTGTTATTTTGTTGGATGCAATAAGACAATGCATAATGGTGAAGATAGATTTAAGGCAAAGAAGTTGTGCAAGAAATTTTTTAGGCCATAAAATAGTTCCAAAGGTGGTTATGTTACTGAATGCAGGAACCAGGACAATGAGAACGATAAAGATGAGGATGGTCAGAAGTTCCAGAACATTGGCTGAGGTTTATGCAGAATACAAGCGTGGAAGTGAACAGAGGTACACTGTAGACATTGGAAACAAGACTTGTTCATGCAGGAAGTGGCAAATTACTAGTCTACCATGTCACCATGCAATTTGCTTCATATTAAAGCTTAGAGGTAGCGGAGCTGAAATAGAGAACTATGTCGACAACTATTTCTCCGCGGACAAGTTTACTGCAACTTATGCAGAAAATGTACCACCTATGGCTGATGAAAATGATTGGGAGATTGTTGATCCAGGGTTCAAACTTCAACCACCAGTTCTTAGGAGGCCACCTGGGAGGCCTAGAAAGCTAAGGATCGAAGCCTCCAGCGATAAAGGTTCAAGGCTAGGAGATAGCAAAAGGAAATGCAAACGTTGTGGTGGATTTGGCCATATCAAGAGGTTGTGCAAAAACCCAGTTACAAATGATCTTTTCCCTGTTCACACCCTAGTGGCAGAAAATGAGGCTTCTCAGCTAGAACTGGAGGAAGAGTAGCGCGAAGACGAAGAACTTGAGGAAGTGCAGCAGGTGGAGGAAAACGGTGATGAGCACTCGGAGGAAAACGGACGTAAGCAGCCAATTTATGAAGAAGTGGAGGTGCCAGCGAGAAAATGGTGTGAAAAGAAATAAAAGGGTAAGCGGAACAGGGATGACAGGGCAAATAATGGAGGTGTATTAGAATATGAAGAAGTTGCAGGGGTGATTGAGGATGTTCTTGAGGATCTTTCGGCTAACTGCAGGAGAAATAATAAATCCCTTCCAATTTCATCTTTGTACGATTCTCTAGATGAAAGGTAAGCTTAAATTTTTTATTTGCCATTTTATCATTTTTTTATCCTCATCAACTGTTGCTTAATGTAGCGTGGGCTAGCAGACTAATAAGAGGAGCAGAAAGATGTAGGCACAGTAACGTCGTATGTTGAATTATATCATTGAAACTAAACTAGTTGTATCGTCTTTATTTATATCTGGCGCATACAACATGTCTGTGATGGGGTCATGTGGACCATATTACAAATTTTTAAATATTATTACATTAATTTTTTTACCTACGTATGGACGTAGCTACTAGTTCCCATCTCCCTTGGATTCCCATCTTCTCTGGCACACTCCAGAATTATGGCTGTGCCATCAAGTAGCAGAGTCAGCGTATTGTCCCATCATATGTGAACGCAATGACTTTGTTTGTTCAGAATTTGACGACTTTTGATTAGTTTGAAAGACAGAGAAACCTAAAACATGTATCTAGACATGTTTTGGGTATAGACACATATAAATATCTAAAAAAACTTAAGTTAGTTATATCTGGACAGGAGTAGTACACTATTACAACACGCTTGACCCCTTCTCCTCTGCCGCACTCCAAATTATGGCTGTGCCATCAAGTTTTGGGAGCAGAGTCAGCGTATTGTCCCATCCGATATGCTAGGAACACACAAACTTTATTTTCAGGATCAGACGAGTTTCGATTAGTTTCAAAGACAAAGACAACTAAAAAATGGCCATCATATATAGATTATGACGATAATCGACTATGACTCAAGTGACCTAGATCCAAATAGGGCATTAAGATACCGTACATAGATTTAATTTATGCTTAAGTGACCCTAATCGACTATGACGCTCCCGCAGTCTCCAATATCGACGACATTGTTCGCGTCGCTGCCAACCTCCTCTGCGTCAGAATCGATGTCGACGTTCCCGGCAGCGTTCCTCCTCCTCATGGATTTTTCACGGTGAGCCGCATCAATAATGGTGGAGGTCGTACGCCCAGGCACTGCCCAGAAGCGCTGCCTCCCTTCGGGGTTGCACAGATCCGGGTGGATCTCCTGCTGGTGGGTTCCGCACAGCTCAATCAATGCAACCTGCTCTTTCTTGAACAGCTTTCGCCAGTACACGCTCATGCGCGAGTAACGTGCCATTGCCCTCTTCTGCTCCGGCAGCTCGCGGCGGCGCTCCTCGATCTGCCTTGCCAATGCGTTGTCACGCAAGAGCGGCGTGACAGGAACCCCGGTGTAGCTGAGCTCGAAGCCGGCCGGAAGCCTCATGAACGGCGACACGAGTATGTCATAATGGGCGAACATCTAAGCCTCGTGCAAGCTGAGTTTGTGCCTCTCCCTCTCCATAGCGATGAAGGAACACGATCTAAGCTTCGACCCCGAGGTTAAGGGGATAAGGGCAAGGACGTAGGGCCAGCATGGTTACCACTGCCAATTAGTTCGCAGAACAGACTTCTCGCGGATCTCCCTCACGAAGGACGTCCTTATCGTCCATGCACCCCGATCCAACGACGCCTAACAATCGGAGATCGGGTCTTCTAGAAGCCCGGAGTAGTTGCTGGTTAGCTCTGCGCCCCGATTGTTTGTGGCCAACGGTTGTCGTTGAAAATACTACACATTTCAATGACAATGGTGGATCCATATGTGGTTAATGAAAATAACACACATGCAATGACTCTAGCTATTGTTAATAAAAAGAACACACATGCAATACCACTAGTGGATCCATATGTGGTTAATGAAAATAACACACATACAATGACTCTAGCTGTGGTTAATGAAAATAACACACATACAATGACTCTAGCTGTGGTTAATGAAAAGAACACTGGTGGATCCATAGGTGGATTGTGAAAAGAACACATCCAATGACTCTAGTTATTGTTAATAATAAGAACACACATGCAATGACACTGGTGGATCCATATGTCGTCTCTGAAAAGAACATACATGCAACGACTCTGGTGGATCCATATGTGGTCTGTGAAGTGAACACACATGCAATGACACTAGGTGTGGTTAATGAAAGAATACACATTTCAATGACAATGTTGGTTCCATATGTGGTTTGTGAGAAGAACACACATGCAATGACTCTAGCTGTGGTTGATGAAAAGAACACACATTTCAATGACAATGGTGGTTCCATATGTGGTTTGCGAAAAGAACACACATGTAATGACTCTAGCTGTGGTTTATGAGAAGAACACACATGCAATGACTCTAGCTGTGGTTGATGAAAAGAACACACATTTCAATGACAATGGTGGTTCCATATGTGGTTTGTGAAAAGAACACACATGTAATGACTCTAGCTGTGGTTCATGAGAAGAACACACATGCAATGACACTGGTGGGTCCATATGTAGTCTCTGAAAAGAACAGACATGCAATGACTCTCGTGGATCCATATGTGGTCTGTGAAAAGAACACACATGCAATGACACTAGATGTGGTTAATGAAAGAATACACATTTCAATGACAATGGTGGTTCCATATGTGGTTTGTGAAAAGAACACACATGCAATGAATCTAGTTCTGGTTAATGAAAACAACACACATGCAATGACTCTATTGGATCCATAGGTGGATTGTGAGAAGAACACACATGGAATGACACTGGTGGATCCATATGTGGTCTCTGAAAAGAATACACATGCAATGACACTAGTGGATCCATATGCAATGACACTGGTGGATACATGTATGGTCTCTAAAAAGAACACACATTTCAATTACATTGGTGGATCCATATGTGGTTTGTGAAAAGAACATACATCTAGTGAATCTAGATGTGGTTAATGAGAAGAACACACATGCAATGACACTGGTGGATCCATATGTGGTTAATGAAAACAACACTAGACATGCAATGACTCTAGTTGTTCTTAATAAAATGAACACACATGCAATGACACTCGTGGATCCATATGTGGTCTCTAAAAAGAACAAACATGAAATGTCACTGGTGGATCTATATGTGGTCTGTGAAAAGAATAGTCATGAAATGACTCTAGCTGTGGTTAATGAAAGAACACACATTTCAATGACAATGGTGGTTCCATATGTGGTTTGTGAAAAGAACACACATGTAATGACTCTAGCTGTGGTTAATGAGAAGAACACACATGCAATGACACTGGTGGATCCATATGTGGTTAATGAAAATAACAAACATGCAATGACTCTAGTTGTTGTTAATAAAAAGAACATACATTCAATGACACTGGTGGATCCATATGTGGTCTATGAGAAGAATATACATGAAATGACTCTAGATGTGGTTAATGAAAGAATACATATTGCAATGACTCTAGCTATGGTTTATTAAAAGAACACACATCCAATGACACTAGGGATCCATGTGATTTATGAAAAGAACACACATGCAATGACTCTGGTGGATCCATATGTGGTTTGTCATTACAAGAATACACATGCAATGACTTTGGTGGATCCATATGTGGTTTCTGGAAAAGAACACACATGCAATGACACTGGTTGATCCATATGTGGTTTGTGAAAAGAACAAACATGCAATGACTCTAGTTGATCCATATGTGGTTCATGAAAAGAACACACATGCAATGACATTGGTTGATCCATATGTGGTTTGTCATTACAAGAACACACATGCAATGACACTAGTGGATCCATATGTGGTTTGTGGAAAGAACACACATGCAATGACATTGGTTGATCCATATGTGGTTTGTGAAAAGAACAAACATGCAATGACTCCAGTTGTGGTTAATGAAAAGAACAGACATGCAATGACTCTAGCTGTGGTTTATTAAAAGAACACACATGCAATGACACTAGGGATCCATGTGGTTTATGAAAAGATCACACATGCGATGGCTCTGGTGGATCCATATGTGGTTTGTGAAAAGAACAAACATGCAATGACTCTGGTTGATCCATATGTTGTTTGTGAAAAGAACACACACGCAATGACTCTAGCTATGGTTGATGAAAAGAAAACACATTTCAATGACAATGGTGGTTCCGTATGTGGTTTGTGAAAAGAACACACATGCAATGACTCTAGCTATGGTTAATGAGAAGAGCACACATGCAATGACACTGGTGGGTCCATATGTGGTTTCTTAAAAGAACATACATGCAATGACTCTGGTGGATCCATATGTGGTCTATGAAAAGAACACACATGCAATGACGCTATATGTGGTTAATGCAAGAATACACATTTCAATGACAATGTCGGTTCCATATGTGGTTTGTGAAATGAACACACATGCAATGACTCTAGCTATGGTTAATGAAAAGAACACACATGCAATGACTCTAGTGGATCCATAGGTGGATTGTGAAAAGAACACACATGCAATGACACTGGTGGATCCATATGTGGTCTCTGAAAAGCACAGACATGCAATGACTCTGGTGGATCCATATGTGGTCTGTGAAGAGAACACACATGCAATGACACTAGATGTGGTTAATGAAAGAATACACATTTCAATGACAATGGTGGTTCCGTATGTGGTTTGTGAAAAGAACAGACATGCAATGACTCTAGCTGTGGTTAATGCGAAGAACACATGCAATGACATAGGTGGATCCATATGTGGTTAATGAAAATAACACACATGCAATGACTCTAGTTGTTGTTAATAAAAAGAACACACATGCAATGACACTGGTGGATCCATATGTGGTCTATGAAGAGAACACACATGCAATGACACTAGTGGATCCATATGTGGTCTGTGAAAAGAATAGACATGAAATGACTCTAGATGTGGTTAATGAAAGAATACACATTTCAACCACAATGGTGGATCCATATGTGGTTTGTGAAAATAACACACATGTAATGACACTGGTGGATCCATAGGTGGATTGTGAAAATAACACACATGCAATGACTCTAGTTGTTGTTAATAAAAAGAACACACATGGAATGACACTAGTGGATCCATATGTGGTCTCTGAAAAAGAACAGACATGCAATGACACTGGTGGATCCATATGTGGTCTGTGAAAAGAATAGTCATGAAATGACTCTAAATGTGGTTAATGAAAGAATACACATTTCAATGACAATGGTGGTTCCATATGTGGTTTGTGAAAAGAAAAAAACATGCAAATGCCTCTAGTTGTGGTTAATGAGAAGAACACACATGCAATGACACTGGTGGATCCATATGTGGTTAATGAAAATAACAAACATGCAATGGCACTGGTGGATCCATATGTGGTCTGTGAGAATAATATACATGAAATGACTCTAGATGTGTTTAATGAAAGAATACACATTTTAATGAAAATGGTGGTTCCATATGTGGTTTGTGAAATGAATAGACATGCAATGACTCTACATGTGGTTAATGAGAAGAACACACATGCAATGACACTGGTGGGTCCATAGGTGGATTGTGAAAAGAACCACACATGCAATGAACTCTAGTTGTTGTTAATAAAAAGAACACACATGAAATGACACTAGTTGATTCATAGGTGGATTGTGAAAAGAACACACATGCACTGGCTCTAGGTGTGGTTAATGAAAACAACACACATGCAATGACTCTATTGGATCCATAGGTGAATTGTGAGAAGAACACACATGCAATGACACTGGTGGATCCATATGTGGTCTCTGAAAAGAACACACATGCAATGACACTAGTGGATCCATATGCAATGACACTGGTGGATCCATGTGTGATCTCTGAAAAGAACACACATGCATTGAACTCTGGTGGATCCATATGCAATGACACTGGTGGATCCATGTGTGGAATGTGAAAATAATAAACATTTCAATGACAATGGTGGATCCATATGTGGTTTGTGAAAAGAACATACATCCAGTGACTCGAGCTGTGGTTAATGAAAGAATACACATTTCAATGACAATGGTGGTTCCATATGTGGTTTGTAAAAAGAACAGACATGCAATGACTCTAGCTGTGGTTAATGAGAAGAACACACATGCAATGACACTGGTGGATCCATATGTGGTTAATTAAAATAACACACATGCAATGACTCCAGTTGTTGTTAATAAAAGGAACACACATGCAATGACACTGGTGGATCCATATGTGGTCTGTGAAGAGAACACACATGCAATGACACTAGTGGATCCATACATGGTCCGTGAAAAGAATAGACATGAAATGACTCTAGATGTGGTTAATGAAAGAATACACATTTCAATGACAATGGTGGTTCAATATGTGGTTTGTGAAAAGAACACACATGCAATGACTCTAGCTTTGGTTAATGAGAAGAACACACATGCAATGACACTAGTGGATCTATAGGTGGATTATGAAAATAACACACATGCAATGACTCTAGTTGTTGTTAATAAAAAGAACACACATGCAATGACACTGGTGGATCCATATGTAGTCTCTAAAAAGAACAGCCATGCAATGACACTGGTGGATCCATATGTGGTGTGTGAAAAGAATAGTCATGAAATGACTCTAGATGTGGTTAATGAAAGAATACACATTTCAATGACAATGGTGGTTCCATATGTGGTTTGTGAAAAGAACACACATGCAATGCCTCTAGCTGTGGTTAATGAGAAGAACACACATGCAATGACACTGGTGGACCCATATGTGGTTAATGAAAATAACAAACATGCAATGACTCTAGTTGTTGTTAATAAAAAGAACACACATGCAATGACACTGATAGATCCATATGTGGTATGTGAGAAGAATATACATGAAATGACTCTAGATGTGGTTAATGAAAGAATACACATTTCAATGACAATGGTGGTTCCATATGTGGTTTGTCAAAAGAATAGACATGTAATGACTCTAGATGTGGTTAATGAGAACAACACACATGCAATGACACTAGTGCGTCCATAGGTGGATTGTGAAAATAACACACATGCAATGAACTCTAGTTGTTGTTAATAAAAATAACACACATGCAATGACGCTAGTGGATCCATAGGTGGATTCTGAAAAAACACACATGCATTGAACTCTGGTGGATCCATATGCAATGACACTGGTGGATCCATGTGTGGAATGTGAAAATAATACACATTTCAATGACAATGGTGGATCCATATGTGGTTTGTGAAAAGAACATACATCCAGTGACTCTAGCTGTGGTTAATGAGAAGAACACACATGCAATGATACTAGTGGATCCATATGTACGAAAATAACACACATGCAATGACACTAGTTATGGTTAATGAAAAGAACACACATGCAATGACACTGGTGGATCCATAGGTGGATTGTGAAAATAACACACATGCAATGACTCTAGTTGTTGTTAATAAAAAGAACATACATCCAATGACACTGGTGGATCCATATGTGGTCTGTGAAGAGAACACACATGCAATGACACTAGTGGATCCATACTTGGTCTGTGAAAAGAATAGACATGAAATGACTATAGATGTGGTTAATGAAAGAATGCACATTTCAATGACAATGGTGGTTCCCTATGTGCTTTGTGAAAAGAACACGCATGCAATGACTCTAGTTGTGGTTAATGAGAAGAACACACATGCAATGACACTAGTGGATCAATAGGTGGATTCTAAAAATAACACACAACTCAAGTTGTTGTTAATAAAAAGAACACACATGCAATGACCGTGGTGGATCCATATGTGGTCTCTAAAAAGAACAGACATGCAATGACACTGGTGGATCCATATGTGGTCTGTGAAAAGAATAGTCATGAAATGACTCTAGATGTGGTTAATGAAAGAATACACATTTCAATGACAATGGTGGTTCCATATGTGGTTTGTGAAAAGAACACACATGCAATGCCTCTAGCTGTGGTTAATGAGAAGAACACACATGCAATGACACTAGTTGTTGTTAATAAAAAGAACACACATGAAATGACACTGGTGGATCCATATGTGGTCTGTGAGAAGAATATACATGAAATGACTCTAGATGTGGTTAATGAAAGAATACACATTTCAATGACAATGGTGGTTCCATATGTGGGTTGTGAAAAGAACAGACATGCAATGACTCTAGTTGTAGTTAATGACAAGAACACACATGCAATGACATTGGTGGGTCCATAGGTGGATTGTGAAAAGAACACACATGCAATGAACTCTAGTTGTTGTTAATAAGAAGAACACACATGCAATGACACTAGTGGATCCATAGGTGGTTTGTGAAAAGAACACACATGTATTGGATTCTGGTGGATCCATATGCAATGACACTAGTGGATCCATGTGTGGAATGTGAAAATAATACACATTTCAATGACAATGGTGGATCCATATGTGGTTTGTGAAAAGAACATACATCTAGTGACTCTAGTTGTGGTTAATGAAAAGAACACAGATGCAATGACACTGGTGGATCCATAGGTGGATTGTGAAAAGAACACACATGCAATGACTCTAGTTGTTGTTAATAATAAGAACACACATGCAATGACTCTATTTGTTGTTAATAATAAGAACACACATGCAATGACACAGGTGGATCCATATGTGATCTCTGAAAAAGAACAGACATGCAATGACTCTAGTTGTTGTTAATAATAAGAACACGCATGCAATGAGACTGGTGGATCCATATGTGGTCTCTAAAAAGAACAGACATGCAATGACTCTGGTGGATCCATATGTGGTCTGTGAAAAGAACACACATGCAATGACACTAGATGTGGTTAATGAAAGAATACACATTCAATGACAATGGTGTTTCCATATGTGGTTTGTGAAAAGAACACACATGCAATGACTCTAGTGGATCCATAGGTAGATTGTGAAAAGAACACACATGCAATGACACTGGTGGATCCATATGTGGTCTGAAAAGAACAGACATGCAATGCAACTGGTGGATCCATATGTGGTCTCTGAAAAGAACAGACATGCAATGACTCTGGTGGATCTATATGTGGTCTGTGAAGAGAACAAACATGCAATGACAATGTATGTGGTTAATGAAAGAATACACATTTCAATGACAATGGTGGTTCCATATGTGGTTTATGAGAAGAACACACATGCAATGACTCTAGCTGTGGTTGATGAAAAGAACACACATTTGTATGACAATGGTGGTTCCATAAGTGGTTTGTGAAAAGAACACACATGCAATGACTCTAGCTGTGGTTAATGAGAAGAACACACATGCAATGACACTGGTGGATCCATATGTGGTCTCTGAAAAGAACAGACATGCAATGACTCTGGTGGATCCATATGTGGTCTGTGAAAAGAACACACATGCAATGCCACTAG
This sequence comes from Avena sativa, assembly GCA_916181665.1. Lineage (NCBI taxonomy): Eukaryota > Viridiplantae > Streptophyta > Magnoliopsida > Poales > Poaceae > Avena > Avena sativa. Next base: position 185,466,055 of record OV702287.1, on the reverse strand, counting down.
ATGTGGTTAATGGAAGAATACACATTTCAATGACAATGGTGGTTCCATATGTGGTTTGTGAGAAGAACACACATGCAATGAATCTAGCTACGGTTGATGAAAAGAACACACATTTCAATGACAATGGTGTTTCCATATGTGGTTTATTAAAAGAACACACATGCAATGACTCTAGCTGTGGTTAATGAGAAGAACACACATGCAATGACACTGGTGGGTCCATATGGGGTCTCTAAAAAGAACAGACATGCAATAACTTGGTGGATCTGTCTGTGAAAACAACACACATGCAATGACACTAGATGTGGTTAATGAAAGAATACACATTTCAATGACAATGGTGTTTCCATATGTGGTTTGTGAAAAGAACACACATGCAATGACTCTAGTGGATCCAGAGGTGGATTGTGAAAAGTACACACATGCAATGACACTGCTGGATCCATATGTGGTCTCTAAAAAGAACACACATTCAATGACACTGGTGGATCCATATGTGGTCTCTGAAAAGAATACACATGCAATGACAATGGTGGATCCATATGTGGTCTGTGAAAAGAATAGTCATGAAATGACTCGATATGTGGTTAATGAAAGAATACATATTTCAATGACACTGGTGGATCCATATGTGGTTTGTGAAAACAACACACATGCAATGACTCTTGATGTGGTTAATGAGAAGAACACACATGCAATGCCACTGGTGGATCCATATGTGGTTAATGAAAACAACACACATGCAATGACTCTAGTTGTTATTAATGAAAAGAACACACATGCAATGATACTGGTGGATCCATATGTGGTCTGTGAAGAGAACACACATGCAATGACACTGGTGGATCCATATGTGGTCTATGAAAAGAATAGACATGAAATGACTCTAGATGTGGTTAATGAAAGAATACACATTTCAATGACAATGGTGGTTCCATATGTGGTTTGTGAAAAGAACACACATGCAATGACTCTAGCTGTGGTTAATGAGAAGAACACACATGCAATGACACTGGTGGATCCATATGTGGATTGTGAAAAGAACACACATGCAATGAACTCTGGTGGATCCAGATGCAATGACACTGGTGGATCAATGTGTGGTCTCTTAAAAGAACACACATTGTAATGACACTAGTGGATCCATATGTGGTTTGTGAAAAGAACATACATCTAGTGACTCTAGATGTGGTTAATGAGAAGAACACACATGCAATGACACTGGTGGATCCATATGTGGTTAATGAAAATAACACGCATGCAATGACTCTAGTTGTTGTTAATAAAAAGAACACACATGCAATGACACTGGTGGATCCATATGTGGTCTCTGAAAAGAACAGACATGTAATGACACTGGTCGATCCATATGTGGTCTGTGAAAAGAACACACATGCAATGACACTGGTGGATCCATATGTAGTTTGTGAAGATAACGCACATGCAATGAACTCTGGTGGATCCATAGGTGGTCTGTGAAAAGAATAGACATGAAATGACTCTAGATGTGGTTAATGAAAGAATACACATTTCAATGACACTAGTGGTTCCATATGTGGTTTGTGAAAAGAGATTTGCCCTCTCTCTCGGTCAGAAATCTCACAAAAGCCCAAACGTGTGCTCACTCTAGGTGCTACGCCCTGATTGGCTGATACAGATGTCACGCGGATCGTGTCCACCAACCGTTGATCCTATGTGATCCAACGGGCGGGATAACCCCTCCCTTCTCCACTTTTTTTATGCATGGTCTATGCGTGCCACCTCTCTATCCATGCCACCGATACTTTACCTCCATAAACAAGTGAAAATCCATCTATCTAAATAAAATAAATGATCATATTTCGAAGAAGCTATCATCTTCGTCTTCTGGTTCGTCCTCGTCTTCGTCAACGCCATGGTCCTTGCCATCACTGCCGTTGGTGTCCTCCTCTAATGACTCGACACCGCCCCCTTCCTCGAATAAGCGCGCTATCTCCTCGTCGGAGTCCTCCTCCTCCTCTTTGTAGTCCCACGGGTCCACGTTACTCTCCTCCGCTTCTGCCTCCAACTGACCGATGAACGCCTCCTCATTGGCCAAGTCAGACTCGTCCAAATAGCTGTCTCCTCTCTTCTTCCTGGTCTTCTTCTCGTTCCTCTTCTTGTCTGTACTCGCCAGGGTAACACGCGCCCCCGTCCTGGCTGCTGCTTTGCACTCGTCCGTCGCTGCAGCTACCCCACGCTCCTCCTGCACGGCCGGTACGAGCTTCGATGTTGCGGTGTCCTTGAGTGCCGATGTCGATGGATCTTGGCGCGGTCGGACATGACGTGCTACCTCAGCAGGCGATTCATGAGCGCGAACGATGCAGCGAAGAGCCGGGGACGCATGACGGTCAGTGGATGGCTTGGACCTGCCATTCCCACGGCGAGGGGGCATAATGCTCGAGGTAGTTGTTCCGAATAGTCGATGGCAGGTACACAGAGTGGGTGCCGATCTAATCAAGGACAAGCATCGGTTTCGTGCGTCGTGTTCACGCATGCATTTGACGATTATCACAAAAATAAGTAATATCTCGTGTACCGAACATTATTTGATCACAACAAAAGTGGCACAGCGTATTCTAGACTCGCAAATATCCCGTGCGTGAAGGAAAATCATATGGCTACGGACCAACTTCTCGAATCCGTGACGGAGCGCTGGAACCTGTGGCTAGCGCACGACAAAGTACTGAAGGAGCTGGCCGATCTTAGGGAGGAAAACAAGCAGCTCCGTTCCAGGCTTTCTTGAACCCAATATATGTCTATTCAGTACTGAACTGCCTGGTTTATCCTCTAAAGTGGTGATTTTGTAAGCGTGAACTTAACTCTATGCACGACATGTATGTTCGTCTGAAATTGATTTGCTCGAGGATTGATTTTGGCTTAGTTAAGAAAGCGCAACTACAAGTCTTACAGTTAACTAGTTTTCGACATTGGCACAACATAAATTATTCATCTCGAATTTCATTTATCCTCGGTAGTCTGTCCTTGGTCACCCTCGCGCGCCTTCTTCAGTTCCTTCAACAGATTAGCAATGCAGTACTCTAGCTTCTTCTTGTCTTCCCTGAGCTGATCCCTCTCCTTTTCTGCATTATGAATAAACAACATGTGACTATCCTAAAGCTTCTTTGCAGTTCCAATAACCAAGCTCCCATTGATTCTGTCACTTAGCTCTGACTACAAATTCTCGATTTCTTGTTCCAGCTCCTTATTTCGTACCGATAACTTGTAATTTTTTCAGCTGCATCACAAGCATCAGTGAATCTCCCAGACCTTTCGAACTCATGCATCTCCCATAACTGAGCCAAACATTTCTTATGTGCATCTAGCCACTCAAGATCCACCCACTCTACTGCTTTACACACCAGGCCAACCTAAAAATGAAGGGTTCGCAGCATAGAAAACAAAAATTTCCTATGATGAGAACTATACGCCAAGATCTATCTACTAGATGCAAGCAACGGGTGGATATACATCCATGGAGAACTTACCCTCGAAGACAACAAAATTTTGTTAACGAGTAGGAACTCGTGGATGATGTAGTCGTACGCTTGCCGATCTCAAGATCGTGTGGAAGTCCTAGCGCCGCAAACCAGCAGCGCATCCGCACTCGCACACACGTTCAGGCCACCGAACAACCTCCGCCTCCTCGATCCAACGATGCAGCGGAAGCAGCAACTCCTTCCAGACGAAATGCCATCAGGAACATGTATCTTGCTAATCCGACACCATGGGGAAAAATTCTAGAGGGGGAGAGATATCCTTCACAAGGAGGTGTGAGGAAGAAGGGTGGACTTTTTATAGGAGGAGGGGGTACCCCCTCCCCATGGTCGGCGCCTCATGGGGGGTGACCCCTCACCTCCCCCATTCATGTGGTGGTAACTCCCTCCACATTAAAATGCCCCTTCACATTCTATTTTAAAGTCTCCACTTTAAATGCATTAAATTTCTCCAAATTTAATGCTCTCTCATTTAATAAAACTATTTTATTAAATTTATTCAGAATTTTGTTAATTACTTTAATTAACAAACATTCACATAAAACCCCTGCAACATTTCAATATTACATGCAGAACCAATTTCTGCAGCTTCACCCGAAACAGTTTCGGTGTCTATTGAAATAATTCTAGCACTTTGCAATTCATTCGTCTGAAACACATTTGATCCAAATGGTGTTGGTGTCCCTTAAGTGTTTCACCCTACGGTTCGTGAATAATACATACATGATCGATACCCCTCTCAGATCAATAATCAAAAGCGGGACCTGGAGATCCATACTGACTCCTACACATTCTACGATGACTTCTGTGATCGTGAGAACCTTTAACATTAGTAACTAAATCCCTTTGTCTCATGATATATTACATGTCCGAGATTCGATCATCGGTATCTCCATACCTAGTTTGATCTCGTTACCGACATGTAATCTTTTATCGTTCCCATGATGTAACATTCTAGTGATCTTATCACTTGCTTGCAAGCTAACCAATGTGATATCACCGAGAGGGCCCAGAGAAAATCTATCCTCCATCGGGATGGAAAAATCCCACTGTTGATCCATGAGCTTCTACATAACACTTTCATAGCACTGAACCCACATTTATAATCACGATTTCATGGTGTGACGTTTGATGTTATCAAGATACTCTTCCAGTATTAGTGATTAACATGATCTCATGGTCTAAGGACTAGGATTACTTTGTTAGATGTTATAGCAATATAAACACAATGACTTTGATCGTAATGCTATACTTCGGATGAATGTTCATCACATCATTCCACTAATGTTGTGACCTCGTTATTAACAACATCCAATGTTCATGAGCAGGAAACCTTGATCATCTTGTTAATCAACGAGCTAGTTTATAAGAGAGGCATAACTAGGAACTTTCCTTTTGTTTATCAAACATACATGTATTAACGTTTCCAAATTAATAAAATTATAGCATGTAAAATAAACATCTATCATATACTTGGAATATGTATAATGACAACTTTATTATTGCCTCCCAGGGCATATTCCCTTCAGTCTCCCACTTGCACTAGAGACAATAATCTAGTTACATGGTGATAAATCTAACACCCATGGAGTTATGGTGTTGATCATGTTTTGCTCTAGGGAGAGTTTTAGTCAACGGATCTGCTACATTGAGATCCGTATGTACTTTACAAATCTTTATATCTCCATCCTTGACATGCTCACGGATGGAGTGAAACTAGCGCTTAATATGTTTGGAATTCTTGTGAGACCTTGGTTCCTTTGCGTTGGCTATGGCTCCATTATTGTCACCATAGATCACCATTGGATCCAACGCACTAGGAACCACACCCAGTTCGGTAATGAACCCCTTCATCCAAACTGCTTCCTGTGCTGCTTTAGAAGCAACAATATATTCCGCCTCTGTTGTTGACCTTGTTACCACGGGTTGTTTGGAGCTCCTCCAACTAACTGCTGCTCCGTTCATGAGAAATACGTATCCGGATTGAGACTTAGAGTCATTCGGATCAGTGTCAAAGCTAGCATCGACATAACAATTAGTGACCAACTTTTCTTCACCTCCGTATACAAGAAACATTTCCTTAGTTCTTCTCAAGTACTTAAGGATATTCTTGAACTCTATCCAGTGTTCCAAACCTGGATCAGATTGGTACCTACTAATCAAACTAATAGCATGTGCCACATCTGGTCTTGTACATAGCATGGCGTACATTATAGAGCGTATGGCTGAAGCATAGGGGATCTTATCCATTATCTCTATTTCTTCCGCCGTAGCCAGACTTTGAGTCTTACTCAATGTCTTGCCTTGCAACATAGGTAAGAACCCCTTCTTACTTTCGTCCATTTTAAAATCTTATCAAGGTATGTACTTTGCGATAGCCCTATTAGGCGTCTCGATCTATCTCTATAGATCTTTATGCCATATATATGACGCTTCACCTAGGTCTTTCATAGAAAAATTGCTGTTTAGATAACTTTTAACACTGTTTAAAAGATCTATATCATTTCCAATCAATAATATGTCATCCACATATAATATCAGAAATGCCACATTGCTCCCACTCACTTTCTTGTAAATACAAGCCTCTCCATAAGTTTGGACAAATCCAAACTCTTTGATCACCTCATCAAAGTGGAGATTCCAACTCCGTGATGCTTGCTTCAGTCCATAGATGGATCGTTGAATCTTGCACACCTTGTTAGCATCCTTCGGATCGACAAAACCCTTTGGTTGTATCATATACAACTCTTCTTCAATGTTACCATTGAGGAACGCAGTTTTGACATCCATCTGCCATATTTCATAATCGAAATATGCAAGAATTGCTAACATAATCCTAACTGATTTTAGCATCGCTACGGGAGAGAATGTCTCATCGTAGTCAACTCCTTGAATTTGTCAAAACCATTTTGTGACAAGTCGAGCTTTGTAGACGGTTACATTACCATCAGCATCAGTTTTTCTTTTGAAAATCCCTTTATTCTCAACGGCCTTTCGGTCATGAGGTAAGTCCACCAAGGTCTAAACCTAGTTTTCGTACATGGATTCCATCTCGGATTTCATGGCTTCTAGCCATTTGTTGGAATCCAGGCTCATCATCGCTTCTTCATACATCACAGGGTCATCCATTTCATCAACCATGAAATTCACAACATGATTCCCATACAGTTTAGGAGCTGCACGTGTCCTGCTAGACCTACGAGGTTCAGTAGTGTTCTCTTTCGGAGTTTCATGATCATTATCATTAGTTCCTTCTTCATTTGGTGAAGTCAACTCCGGAACGACTTCCGATGCTGTGCTACTCACCATTTCACGAAGAGAAGGTTCAGTAACCTCTTCGAGTTCTACCTTTCGACTACTCACACCTTTCGCGAGAAACTCTTTCTCTAGAAAGGATCCATTCTTGGCAACGAAAACCTTGCCCTCGGATCTGTGATAGAAGGAATACCCAATTGTTTATCTATGGTATCCTATGAAGATGCATTTTTCCGCTTTGGGTTCGAGTTTATCTGGCTAAAGTTTCTTCACATAAACATCGCATCCCCAAACTTTAAGAAATGATAGCTTCGGTTTGTTTCTAAACCATAATTCATATGGTGTCGTTTCAATGGATTTAGACGGTGCCCGATTTAAAGTGAATGCAGCGGTTTCCAGTGCATAACCCCAAATGACAGTGGCAAGTCAGTCAGAGACATCATAGATCGAACCATATCCAATAGAGTACGATTACGACATTCCGACACACCATTACGTTGTGGTGTTCCGGCAGGCGTGAGTTGTGAAACTATTCCACACTCTTTCATGTGTGTGCTAAACTCGTAACTTCGATAATCACCTCCACGGTCAGACCGCAGAAATTTGATCTTTCTATTATGATGATTTTCCACTTCATTCTGAAATTCTTTGAACTTTTCAAAGGTTTCAGATTCGTGTTTCATCAAATAGATATACCCATATCTACTCAAATCATCCGTGAAAGTAACAAAATAACGATACCCACCTTGCGTCGACACACTCAGTGGATCGCATGCATCAGTATGTATGATTTCCAATAAATTTGTTACCCGTTCCATTGAACCGGAAAACAGCATTCTAGTCATCTTGCCCATAAGGCATGGCTCACATGTATCAAATGATTCAAAATCAAGTGATTCCAAAAATCCATCAGAATGGAGTTTCTTCATGCGTTTAACGCCAATATGACCTAGACGGTAGTGCCACATATATGCAGATATATCATCATTAAGTTTAATCCTTTTAGCATCAACATTATGGATGTGCGTATGAGTACTATCAAGATTCAACAGAAATAAACCATTCATCACGGGTGCATGACCATAAAAGATATTATCCATATAAATCGAACAACCATTGTTTTCGGATTTAAACAAATAACCACATTGCATCAAACAAGATCCAGATATAATGTTCATGCTCAGTGCAGGCACCAAATAACAATTATTTAGGTTTATAACTAATCCCGATGGTAGGTGCAGAGGTAGCGTTTAGACGGCAATCACATCAACTCTTGATCCATTGCTGACACGCATCTTGACCTCATCCCTTGCTAGCGGCCGCTTGTTCTGCAGCCCCTGATTCGAGTTACATATGTTAGCAAACGATCCGGTATCAAATACCCAGGTGCTATTGCGAGTACTAGTCAAGTACACATCAATAACATGTATATCATATATACCTTTGTTTGCCTTGCCGGCTTTCTTGTCCACCAAAAACTTGGGGCAGTTGCGCTTCCAATGGCCAGTCCCCTTACAATAGTAGCACTCGGTATCAGACTTAGGGCTAGCCCGGGATTTCTTTTCAGGCACAGCAACAGATTTTCCGCCCTTCTTTCCCTTCTGTTTACTCTTCTTGTCTTTCTTGAAACCCGTGGTTCTATTGACCATCAACACTTGATGTTCTTTCCTAATCTCCACTTCTACAGTTTTAAGCATTGACAGAAGCTCGGGGAGAGTCTTCTTCATGCCCTGCATGTTATAGTTCATCACGAAGATCTTGTAGCTAGGTGGCAGAGATTGGAGAACATGATGTATGCCTAAGTTAACGGGAATCGTTATTCCCAAGGACACAAGCTTATCGGCATACCCAAAATTTTTGAGTACATGCTCACTTACGGAGCTGTTCTCTTCCATCATGCAGCTAAAGAACTTTTCTGAAGCATTATAACTCTCTACGGCAGCATGGGTATCAAAAATCATTTTCAATTCACCCATTGTATCAAAGGCATTGCCATTTTCGAAACGCTTTCAAAGTTCTGGCTCTAGCCCATATAGTATGCCGCAATGAACTAAGTTGTGGTCCTCCTATCGAGTCACATAGACATTCTTTTCCTCGTCAGGGGCATCAGGAGCTGGTGGGGGGCCTAGCGGTGCTTCTAGTGCCTTTGTGCAGCAGAGAGGAGAATCCTCAAATTCATAGCCCAGTTGGTGAAGTTGCTACCATTCGTAGCAAGTTTCTCTTTCTCCATGAACACATTTGAAATTAAAAGAATGTGGTGCCATCTACAACAGAATTTGTAAAGTTTATTTAGACAAAGTTTATGATAGACTGAGTTCAACTAAACTCCCACTCAAAAACAACATCCCTCATGTCTTTTTGGTGATTACATGAACCAAATCCACTACACCAAGTCTGATCATCACGTGAGTCAGTGTAGCTTCAAAGGCGAGCATCTATATGGGCATCATATCAACTATATGACTCATGCTTAACCTTTCGGTCCGTGTTCCGAGGCCATGTCTGTACATGCTAGGCTCGCCAAGTAAGAACCTTAGTACTCACGTGTGTAAAACTGTCTTACACCCGAAATATGATCGTGGATTAGAGTACACCCGATCATCACGTGATGTCTTGAAACGGCAAAACATAAATGGCGCGTACTAAAGGAAGAACACATTTTTATCTTTATATTTAAATGAGGGATCATCTTATAACGCTACTAAAACGCCAAACTAGCAATATAAGATGCGAACATCATATGTGTAAAGTGAAATGATATGGTTCTTGCATTTGATCACTATCATATGCATCGTGGTATGATCTCTATCATTCCTTTGTGTGTAAGGCCAAGGTCTATGGAACTTACACATTAAGTGTGTTGTAAGAGTATCAACTATACATCAACTTACAACATTACCATATCATGACACTAGCCTAGCAACAATCTAAACTAGACGCCTCTAATTTATCAATTGCATGTTTTATGTGGCTTAGGGCTTTCGGAGATAGAACCGTTCTTACCTACGAACATGGAACCACAACGATGTTAACCAAATTATTAGCAACTGGTTGTAAATCAGATATTGACTATAGTAGGAGAGACAGACACCCGCCAGCCACTTATGCAAAACAAGTTGCATGTCAGTCGTGGAAACGATCTCATGTGCGATGACATGCAAGGTTAGTCCGGGTCGCTTCATCCCACTATGCCACGAATATCCAAAGTATAAGAAAGATGAAATAACATGATCATCATTGCCCACATATAAACATATGTGTACTACCCGTGCAAAGCACCTACGAATAGATCAGGCTCTGATACCACTGAAGGGTTCATAGCATAGAAAACAAAAATTTCCTACGATGAGAACTATACGCCAAGATCTATCTACTAGATGCAAGCAACGGGTGGATATACATCCATGGATAACTTACCCTCGAAGACAACAAAGTTTTGTTTACGAGTAGGAACTCGTGGATGATGTAGTCATACACTTGCCGATCTCAAGATCGTGTGGAAGTCCTAGCTCCGCAAACCAGCAGCGCATACGCACTCGCACACACGTTCAGGCCACCAAACAACCTCTGCCTCCTCGCTCCAGCGATGCAGCGGAAGAACCAACTCCTTCCAGATGAAATGCCACCGGTAACATGTATCTCGCTAATCCGAGACCATGGGGAAATAATTCTAGAGGGGAGAGAGATCCTTCACGAGGAGGTGTGAGGAAGAAGGGTGAGAGGGGTGGCCTTTTATAGGAGGAGGGGGGTACCCCGTCCCCATGGCCAGCGCCTCATGGGGGGTGACCCCTCACCTCCCCCATTAAAATTCCCCTTCACATTCTCTTTTAAAGTCTCCACTTTAAATGCATTAAATCTTTTATTAAATTTATTCAGAATTTTGTTAATTACTTTAATTAACAAACATTCACATAAACCCCCCTGCAACATTTCAATATTACATGCAGAACCAATTTCTGCAATTTCACTCAAAACAGTTTTGGTGTCTATTGAAATAATTCTAGTGCTTTGCAATTCATTCGTCTGAAACACATTTGCTCCAAATGGTGTTGGTGTCCCTTAAGTGTGTCACCCTATGGTTCGTGAATAATGCATACATGATCGAGACCCCTCTCAGATCAATAATCAGAAGCGGGACCTGGAGATCCATACTGACTCCTACACATTGTACGATGACTTCTGTGATCGTGAGAACCTTTAACATTAGTAACTAAATCCCTTTGTCTCGCGATATATTACATGTCCGAGATTCGATCATCGGTATCTCCATACCTAGTTTGATCTTGTTACCGACATGTACTCTTTTCTCGTTCCCGTGATACAACATTCTAGTAATCTTATCACTTGCCTGCAAGCTAACCAATGTGATATCACCGAGAGGGCCCAGAGAATATCTATCCGCCATCGGGATGGACAAATCCCACTCTTGATCCATGAGATTCTACATAACACTTTCGTAGCACTGAACCCACCTTTATAATCACCCTTTCACGGTGTGACGTTTGATGTTATCAAGATACTCTTCCAGTATTAGTGATTAACATGATCTCATGGTCTAAGGACTAGGATTACTTTGTTAGATGTTATAGCAATATAAACACAATGACTTTGATCGTAATGCTATACTTCAGATGAATGTTCATCACATCATTCCACTAATGTTATGACCTCGTTATTAACAACATCCAATGTCCATGATCAGGAAACCTTGATCATCTTGTTAATCAATGAGTTAGTTTATAAGAGAGGCATAACTAGGAACTTTCCTTTTGTTTATCAAACACACATGTATTAATGTTTCCAAATTAATACAATTATAGCATGTAAAATAAACATCTATCATATACTTGGAATATGTATAATAACAACTTTAGTATTGCCTCTCAGGGCATATTCCCTTAAAAAAACACACTATAGTGTTATGAACATACATGATACATTTTTCTTCATGTAACCGTTGCACATAATGTAAACAAACCTGATTTGTATAGCCCAAAAACATTCTCCCAGTGTTACAGCCTTCGAATGCAACATACTTCCTCAGTTTTAGCCCATGGTCACATGGCACTTCTCCATCAAGATCTAGGCCCTCCCATTCGGAGTCGTAGATCGTCCGTGGTACCTATAGGTAAACGGAAAGTTGGAATTGAACACGATTGCATGAACATATGGAGCTCATATCGAGAGATTTACCTTTGCCTAACCCTAGCCCGAGAAAACAGAGGAACTCACATCATGCAAGGAATACTCGATGTCGAAGAGAAGGCTGTCGCTGCTCGACTGGTCGCCCTCGTCGTTCAAGGACAACATGGCAAATGCGTTGTCGCCGGTGATGGCATCAGCATCGGTGAGGGGAGAGAGAGAGAGCAACCCTTTTTTGAATTTTGGAAAAAAACTTTTGTGGCGCATATTGGCCATATGCACCACTGAAGTTTGAGATTTCTGTGGCGCATTTCAATATGCGCCACAGAAGATAGTTATCAGTGGCGAGGTAACAGTGGCGACTAACATATGCGCCACGGATAGTGAAAAAAGGTGCGCCACTGATAAGCTGTTTCCTAGTAGTGCCACTATAACCTGTTCAACAACATCAGAAATGGTACCAAGGAAGAACACCTTCCTGGTTTGCTTCTTTCGTCGCATAATCTGCACAAGATCTTCAGTATCCAAAACATCTATGAATTGCTGCTTATTATGATGCCACCACCGGATTTGTGCCATCTGCTTAGGGCCAATACTGATTTCCTTACCGATCATCTCTCTCATTTCATCAAGAGTTATGTTTTTGGAATCGATAGTGATCTCCACAGTACATCACAAAACTGGCTTATTAACTCCCTCATCAAGTTTTGCCATGTATGAATCCACCTCTATGCGTATACTGAACTTATCTAGATCAACATCTATTGGTCTGTATTCTCTAGGAGTAGAAGCTCTGGTAGCAAGATCTCCAGCATCTGCATACATATAATCAATCATCGCTTCAACTTTCACCTTACAATCAGCTGCACAACACTCCCAAACCATCTGAAGCTCATGGGAGTCCTCAACTTGCTGATAGGTATCATTCATGTTGCGCCACACCAATTTTGTCCTCTGTCTAAAACCCTAGGGACTCCTAGCGGCAAGCATATCTACCAGCTGCGAAACAGACACAACCTCTTTGCAATTCACAAGCATATGTACATCTTGCCCGAACACAACCCTCTCGCAACCAAAATGAAGTTTCACAATGTACTAGCAAACATGAACTATGAACTCATATAGGCCCCTTGTATCAAAGTTGTGCCTAATTTGATTAAAAAGGGGAACTTTTCAGTTCATTCGATTCTATTATGTCGTAACTAATCTACTTGTAAGATAAGGCACAGATAAGAAAAATTCACCTCTCGCTCTTCTCCTGGGTTTTTTTCTTCGAGATCTGGGTGCCGCGTCCGCCCATGGGAGCCGAACAATCCGCCGCCGGCCTTGCTTTTCTCTTTAACCCGCTGCTCGTAGGTACCTTGGGAACAGAATCCTTGCTGACCTCCTCGCTAACCGGGGCTCAAGACCTCGCCGCTGCTTTGCATTGAGCCCCAGACTTTGGCCCTGATGGACCAGAATCAGTCGGCGACATAGCTACAACCTTCGCCTTGCAAGACATGTTGGGCCGCCGCTGTTGGATTCCGTGTCGGGGGAGGGAGAAAAAAGGTCCTCCGCCGTCGGTAGATTCAGTGTTGGGGAAGGGAAGAAAAGGGACCGCCGCCGCTGCAGCAAGATTCAGTGTCGAGAGTTAGGATAGTACAGTAATGGATTTACCCCTATGACACATGCAAGGTGGCTAAGAAGAGTGACCGGCGAAGAAGGGGCACAACAGGAACTAGTGTAACGGAATATCCCGACTTAATGGGTGCGATTTGAAAATACTGGGTTTGGCCATCATTCACTCGAAACACCCCTCTCAGCAATTGGCGCCCCAACTTTTCGAATCGTGGTGATTAAAATCAACTCGGATACCGCTTTGCCTGGATGCCTCAACTTTCGGGCCACAAAATGATATTCTCACTCTCGTAGTAACCGGCGGGGCTCATGAGGTTGTAACCCCTAAAAATGACCATATACCATGGCTGGTAACTTTGTACCATGGAGGTCTACTACAACATCAATGACCAACAGATCTTGCAAAGACACCGTCTCTATTCAGATCCAACTTCTCGACAAATCAAGCACCCATTTTAGTAGCAGAGTCCGCTCATAGGCCGCCATGAGACAGAGACGCCCGTCCTCTGTCTTGCCAACACAGTTATTGCTTTGATGTGTCCCGTTGGATCTACTGACATAAACGACAAATCGAGATCTCGAGTCAGTTCATTCCTTTTAGCTTCAGGGATATTTTGCAGTCTCGAGGTTCCTCTCCTTGGCGGTGCTCCTCAAGTAACACTTCCTGATCCTCGGGTAGATCTTAGCTGCGCCCTCCAAAGACTGGACTCGACGGCTATCCTTCTTCTCTCGTCAAGTTGCCTCTGCATCCTTAGTAGATCCCTTTTCTTGTGATGGAGCAGGTATTGGTAGGCCAATAGATATTCGTGCATGGCCTCGGCTGTCATAGGGACCACACCCGAAATTACTTCCCTTGATTTTTGCCATGCTTCGGCCGGTAGCCGGAGAGTTTGTCGCTCGCCCCTACATGGTTCTCCTCCTCCTTAGGTTATGCAGTTGTTTGTCAGATCTCCTTCGTTTCCATGATTTCCTACATTGTCACCTGACAAAATATCGTCGGGGTCAAGGATAGGGTTACCGTTAGCGTCACGCTGAGTTGAGGTGTCCCCGATGATCACGCACATCGTGATGTCATTGTCGGATCTGAGGGAGACACTATTATGGGGATCGGTGAAGTCCAGCAGTTTCTGTGCTATGTAGATTTCAGCCATCCTGATTCTTAAGTCGATACTTCTGCTGCTTTCTTCGGGTTCTGCATTTGCTATGCTCGATCCACGTGGTGGAGTTAGCTGAGAGTCTATTCCGAGGGAGAGATCATTGTAGAGACCATCAAGATCCCCCAGATCTGCTACATTTAAGAATTATCCTCATTTCTCCATATGGAGTGTGCCTTCTGCGGATGATCCGATAGAATATGTGGGTATCGCCGTAGGCGCAGCTTTTTCAACCGACGGTCCCAATGAAATCGGAGCCGAAAGGTGCGTTTCTTTGGGTTCCTCTACTTGGAAGTGGAAACTTCCGATGATGAGCTCGGATCCACCGTTGAAATCGGCGGGGACCAAGACAGGGATGGGCGGGCGTGGTGCCGCTTCTGTCGAATTTTTGCTTGATGAAAAAGGGTTCGCCGAATCTATGACTCGAGCATTCAGATTTCCCACAGACGGCACCAATTGATGAGGGGTAGCCTCGGCAATGCCCATGGTTATGGACTTAGGGTTTTGAGGAAAAGAGAATGCTAGGGATTTTGTCGGATGTCAGACAAACAAGGGAGTCAAAGTCGTCTGATTATCGATGGAAAATGCTATTACAAATTGCTCATGGGTTTTCCAGTACCTCTCCACTAGTCCTCCCAGCCTATATATAATAGGCTGGGTCCCGGGGCCGTATACGGATAGGTTACATATTCATGATTACAACACCAACACAATGTTAGTTTCTACTTCCTTATCCAGCAAAACTAAGACTTCCGTCGAATGCTTCTTGGACCTTTCTTCTTTGGTCTTGATGGGCCGTGAGCCTTTATGTCAACAAATATAAACAACTATAAACACTATGGTAACCAAGTATAAACACTCAAGTAATCATACCCATGTCAGATGTAATACTAGTGGAACGGAGTTTCATTGGTGTTATGTCAACAACTATAGTGTACTACATCATGCAGTGGTATGCTAGGTCACCGCACTAGGCCTAATGGCCAACGATCAACTCCAAACTCGAGCCGTCAATGATCCTCCAGGAAAGAACACCCATTTGGGGTAGGCCAAAGGACTTTTATTCTCGTTGCCACTAATGACCCTACACCAGAGGCGAAGAACTCGAAGACCTATAGAGACCGATCATGCAATCTAATCTTCCCACACCCTCTAGTCGCCGCAGCAGCCTGCGGAGGTTAGAGGAACTAGCCGTGCACACGGTCACCGTGGTGTTGCAGAGGCTAGAACCAAAGATGCAACCAGTAGTGCACTAAGTCGGAGCCCTTTAGGCCCCTATTCTTCACCATGAACTCAATCCGTCTTTTGTCCAGGATCAAGTCCCCTGCTAGTTCTAGCGCCTCTACATCTCATGATTCTGTGTGGGCTGTAGCGCCATCGACAAAAACTACCAGACTTTCTATCTATCTGGGATCCAGCATATCCTTATGGTAAAAGAACGTTGATGACCATTTCTTCATAGACTCACTAGCTAAAATCCTAGGGTAGACTCAGTCTCTCCTCAGGACTAAGCTAAGTGTGCCTGTAATCTAAGGAACATCGGCACTAATAAAATTCTTCTGGGTACTATAATAGTACCGGAAAAGAGTGAGACTCAACTTGATTCCGAGAAACCCCTTGATGGCTGAGAAAATAGCACATTATCCATGTTTAAATCGTATTTTAAGTCAAATAATTGACCAAGATCTCTCTAATCTTGCTACTAATGACTAACTATTGAAAATATGTGCAATCCCTTGTTTTGAATCATGTTGTGCAGGAATCACGCTTTTAAGGCGAAATCAAGAGAATTTATTGAAGATTATGATGTTGCCTCAGCCAAGTCAAATGAGGTAAACAATAAGCCATACGGCCCACTCGTACCATGTGGCGTTGGTTCTGTCAGGTCAAACCCTACAACTTTCATGAAGGCGCCTATATATTTCATGACTCAAGGCGCCGCACAGAGAGCCGCCATTCTCGGATTGCATCACAACACCACCGAAGGAGATCCACCACCATAGTTCCTCCTCTCCATCCTCCATCCACACCATATCCATAGCCATCATGTTTTACTTCAGATCTCCTTATGAATTGGCGACCATTATAAGAATATTTGATTTCAATCTAAGTATTTTGCATAATGTTTTCTATCCTTCATCTTATTATTATGAGTGAGTAGTCCTCACGGGCTGCGGGTTGGGGCGAAACCTCGCAGTGATTATGTGCATCTAATTCATGGGAATATTGTGTGGTTATTGAATAGAGATATGTATCTTTGTATCTTTGTCTCTTGTCTCGATCCATGGACTTGTAGGTACCCAAGATCCTACAGATTGATAAAGGCTCGAGGTGAGATGAGTGGTGAACAACGATTTCATGCAAAACCCAGTGACAACAAGAGGAGTACGGTCTTTGTTTAGGGATCCACTTCGGAGTGACAACAACATCACTTCTAAATGCTTTGATCTGTATTTTTACTTAACAATTATTTTAGCACGGTGTTGGGCCACGCAGAGATAAACAAAACTTTTTCCTTGCGCGGTGCACCCAAGATCTAGCTCGGGCTATAGGCCACGAGATTACCGCTAGATACTTAGATGCAGAAGTTGATGTAGCGCATCGAAGCAGTGCCGAACGATCCCACGGACAGTCCTCCAGATCCCACAGACAGTCCTCCGCCAGATCCCATGAACATTCCTCCGCCAGATCCCCGTGAACACCTTCGCCTCTAGCACCGCACGTGCAATGCCTCTACCGGTATCCACACGTACAGGAAGGATCTTCGGGCAGAGGATTGCTAGATCATGTCTGGCCCGAAATGGAAGTGAATAAAGTGATGGAAAGGTCAAGGACTGTTCCTTGTCTCTCCACTTATATACTCTCCTAGCTAGGCTCAACACTTGAGGCCCATCTAGGCCATATCCCAATCTCCACATCAATCTCATCCACATGGACTCCTCACCCTTAAGTGTGTGACCCTGTAGGTTCATGTACACCTAGACACGACATAAGCTACGCCTCCAAGTATCCCGTCATGGCCTTGAGTCGAACTCACTCCCATGAACACTCGGTCTCAAGTCAATAGATGGTAGCAGCCTCTAGCAAGACGTGCCAACTCCCAAGTACCGTAAAGTCAAAAGACGGACCTTCAATGTGACTTTCGTCCAAGTTCCTTTGCCACACGATATACTTGTTAAGCTATAGGCGAGTAGTTGCCATCCCTTTAATAGCTTAACTCTCTTCTCGCACCATGATATGTGATTCACTAGTCTAACACTTAGTCTGACTCCTCAGTTAACACTTAACTGAGTAGCACATGGCCATGCTTCTGAATCATATCACACGAGAGGGACCAGAGAATATCTCTCCATTACGGAGGGGAAAATCCCATCTTGGCAATCCACGTCATGTAGCTTGCTTCACAACCAATCCGAACTCTACCTTTATAACTGCCCATTTACGGAACAACGTTTGATAGAACCTAAGTTGGTGATCTATAACTCGGATCATGCAATCACCTCAGGTCAAAGGATTCCATTGCTTGAGACTGCAAATGACAACATGCTTGTTACATCTCAACTGTGGGTCAGTCCGACTGGATAAACTCTTTAGCCGAATCAGTGTAAGTCGGAATAGCATCACCATGCCCGTGACAAGTGGAACCATGTCATCAGCCGACTTGCACATTGGTCTAAGTTGTGTATCCAGCACAACCTCAATGACCAAGGACAATCTAGTATGAACAATCATGAATATATAGTTCCACAACTGAATCACGTATTCAATGATACATATCTGATGTTCATACAAGGACAACATTACTTTATGAATACTTTGGGAAATATCATCAAACATGGTTGCCTCAAGAGCATATTACCAACACACGGTGCTTCATGGTATAACGGTTGGATCAAAAGACTATTTCTATGCATGTGGCTCGTAGGGGCTTTAGTGTATTTGGATGTGCTACCCACAACCCTATCTATGGTAAATCATTTCACACATGAATGCATGTACCATTATCTTTATCCCATATGATGTGCAGCTCCAAGTGAATCTACAACCCTGGCCTATTTCCATCCATTGCAACAACCAATGATTAAAAGTAAACTAGAAAAGTTCGGTAAACATAATGTAAAATAAACAAACAAGTCTTGTAGACCTTCCTCATTTATTTTCCATTTAGTATTGTTTCCCAAGGTTCGATTAAACCTAGGTCTACTAGGGAAAAAGGTACTATACTGCATCCGTAAATCTGGATCGAAGGTATCACCCCTCACTAAGCGCTACATGGGCACTAAGCTCTCAGAGAGAATTTCGGGGAAGATTGTGCAATTGGACGCCGTAGTGCCTGAGTACTTTGGAGAAGAACTCCGATGATGAGAAGCTTACCCCACGATCGACGTGAGTTGCAAAGTGGACGCTCTCACCCTCGCGAGGTGCTGGGGTAGCTTCTTTGTGGCTGCTACGCCACACGTCGGCAGGGAGGGAACCCTCATCCTCCATTGTCTGGAGCTTGTCATTGTCGATGATGCAAGGGATCCAGATTCCCTAACACTTCTTTCCTGCCACCGCTGCCGACGATGCCGCCACGCCCACGTCAGATGCTGAATTGGCCATATGGTCAAAAGACCAAAGAGTGGCGGCGCTGTGTTCTTCGGTATCTAGGGAGAAGAGGCAAGAGGGATTGGGGAAGCACGAGGAAGATGACGGTGGCTTTAAGAATGAAAGAATGAGGGGAAAAAATCCTCTAATATAGCATTTCTGTGCCACGATTTGCGCTAACTACACATGATTACCTCCATGCATCGTGGAACAACTAGGGTAGCTTCCTCGTGAAGCCTCCGCCTCCTCGATCTCCATGATGACATTGAAATGGTGCCTAGGTTCCGCACGAAGTGGGACCCACTAATGGCAGACTGACATGATACCTGCCGTTGACGTGACAAGACCTGAAAAGTTGTTAGGGACGTCACTGATACGTTGCTAACGTATCCATAATTTTTGATGTTCCATGCTTGGTTTTATCTACTTTCTTATGTTTTGTCCACACTTTGGAGTACTTTTTATACACTTTCTTGGACTAACCTATTAACAAGACCCACGGTGCCAGTTGCCTGTTTTCTGCTGTTTTTGGTTCCAGGAAAGTCAGAAAATCAATATTCTCAGAATTGGACGGACAAAAGCGAAAGTTGATATTTTACTAGAAGACTCACGGAGCCAGAAGACGAGACGGAGAGGGGCCACAGGGTGGCCACACCACCCCTTGGCGCGGGTAGCCCTAGGCCGCACCAGGGCATGGTGTGGGACCCCTGGCCACCCACCGACCTTGCCTCTTCACCTATAAGATGCCTCCCAATGCAAAAACCCTAAATCGTCCAGCCTCCAGCCACGAAAAGTTCTGCAGTGCCACCGCCACCGAAGAGGAGATTCAGGGGACAGAAAGTCTCTGTTCCGACACCCTACCGATACGTGGAAGTGCCCCCGGAGCCATCTCCATCGATCTCCATCACCATCTCCATCGCCGTTGCTGATTCCCATGATGATGAGAGAGTAGTTCTTCCTCGAGGCTAAGGGTTCTACCGGTAGCTGTGTGTTGATCTCTCTCTCTGTGCATGATCATATTGTGTTCGTCAGCTTTGTAATCAAGTAGATCTACCTTGCTACTCAAGTGTTTTAATAGATCTCTGCTCTCCCCATGTGTGTGAAAGTGACAGCGTGCACACCATGGTGGCACTTAGGCTAGAGATTACAAATACTTGTTTTGAGTTATATTTGGAGTTCGATGTTTCTATGAAATTATGGTGTTTGTTGGAACCATCTAGAGCTCAAGGTGACAGTGTGGAGTTATCTAGATGGGGAAAGCAAACTTTGAGGTGTGCTGTTATAGCCCTACCATGGATTAGAGTGTCCAACCGGAGAGTAGTTCAGAGTAGTATCATAAAGAGATGATATTTATATGAGAGTGTTCACTAGTGAAAGTATGATCCCTAGGCCTTGTTTGTAAGAATTGAAACACCATTTGCAACTAGATCTGTTTAATGTTTGATTGCTTCCATCTTTATTTCAGTTTTCCTTTAGTCTCTTCCACGCTATCAAGCTATTTTCTAGCACCGTTGTCTTATATTCATACCACTTGTATTTCACTATCTCTTCGCCGAACTAGTGCACCTATACACCTAACAATTGTATTGGGTGTGTTGGGGACACAAGAGACTTCTTGTATCTTGATTGCAGGGTTGCTTGAGAGGGATACCTTTGACCACTTCCTCCCTGAGTTCGATAAACCTTGGGTGATCCACTTAAGGGAAAAATTGCTGCTGTTCTACAAACCTCTGCACTTGGAGGCCCAACAACTGTCTACAAGAATAGAAGTGCGTAGACAGCAAGCTATTTTCTGGCGCTGTTGCCGGGGAGGTAAGGTAAAAGGTACTCACATCCTCCGGTGTGAGTGCTCGAAGTTATTTCCTTTAGATTCTATGCATTTATGTTTGCTACTCTATGAGGGACAAGCTAAATGCCACTATGCTATGTTTTCTTTATGTGAAACAAACAAACGTATTGCAAAGCATTGTTATTCATGAATCTTTTGTTTGTGCCTTTTCATGTTGCAACAATAGTTGCTTTGTCTTATTGTTAGAACTTTATCTTTCATGCTATGTCGAAGTACTATGATCCCAGCTATCAATGTTTTATAGATACTTTGATCAAGTTTATGATGGTGCATGTCACCTCAAAAATTATTCTTTCTTTTTATCACTTACCTACTCGAGGACGAGCAGGAGTTAAGCTTGGGGATGTTGATACATTGCTAACGTATCCATAATTTTTGATGTTCCATGCTTGGTTTTATCTACTTTCTTATGTTTTGTCCACACTTTGGAGTACTTTTTATACACTTTCTTGGACTAACCTATTAACAAGAGCCACAGTGCCAGTTGCCTGTTTTTTGCTGTTTTTGGTTCCATGAAACTCAGAAAATCAATATTATCGGAATTGGACCGGACAAAAGCCAAAGTCGATATTTTACCGGAAGACTCACAGAGCTAGAAGACGAGACGGAGAGGGGCCACAGGGTGGCCACACCACCCCTTGGCGCGGGCAGCCCTAGGCCGCGCCAGGGCATGGTGTGGGTCGCCTGGCCGCCCACCGACCTTGCCTCTTTGCCTATAGATGCCTCTCGATGCAAAAACCCTAAATCGTCCAGCCTCCAGCCACAAAAAGTTCCACAGCGCCTCCGCCACCAAATACGAGATTCGGGGGACAGAAAGTCTATGTTCCAGCACCCTGCCGGGACGGGGAAGTGCCCCCGGAGCCATCTCCATCGATCGCCATCACCATCTCCATCGCCATTGCTGATTCCCATGATGATGAGAGAGTAGTTCTTCCTCGAGGCTAAGGGTTCTACCGGTATCTATGTGTTCATCTCTCTCTCTATGCATGATCATATTGTGATCATGAGATTTGTAATCAAGTAGATCTACCTTGCTACTCAAGTGCTTTAATAGATCTCTGCTCTCCCCATGTGTGTGAAAGTGACAGCGTGCACACCATGGTGGCACTTAGGCTAGAGATTACAAATACTTGTTATGATTTATATTTGGAGTTGGATGTTTCTATGAAATTGTGGTGTTTGTTGGAACCATCTAGAGCTCAAGGTGACATCGTGGAGTTATCTAGATGGGGAAAGCAAACTTTGAGGTGTGCTGTTATAGCCCTACCATGGATTAGAGTGTCCAACTGGAGAGTAGTATCATAAAGAGATGATATTTATATGAGAGTGTTCACTAGTGAAAGTATGATCCCTAGGCCTTGTTTCTAAGCATTGAAACACCATTTGCAACTAGATCTGTTACATGTTTGCTTGCTGCCATCTTTATTTCAGTTTGCCTTTAGTCTCTTGCACGCTATCAAGCTATTTTCTAGCACCGTTGTCTTATATCCATACCACTTGTATTTCACTATCTCTTCGCCGAACTAGTGCACCTATACACCTGACAAGTGTATTGGGTGTGTTGGGGACACAAGAGACTTCTTGTATCTTGATTGCAGGGTTGCTTGAGAGGCATACCTTTGACCACTTCCTCCCTGAGTTCGATAAACCTTGGGTGATCCACTTAAGGGAAAACTTGCTGCTGTTCTACAAACCTCTGCACTTGGAGGCCCAACAACTGTCTACAAGAATAGAAGTGCATAGACATCAGTCACTCACCTATTTCTGGCTCAGTTTGAAATGAGCGTGAAGATAACAATCATGAATCACCACATCCGACTCGGGAATGACTCAGAATCCTACATTTTTTTAAATTTTGGGAACCCTTCAAAATTCTGCAAGCCGAAGAATTATCGACGAGGAATCCGACTTTGGATCTTGGAGACTTCTAGTGGCTACTGTTGGGGATATACTTTCTAGGTATACCCACTGATGCTCGCGGACCAGGGTGGCCCACCTATAGGTTAGAGATTTGCTCCATGGGCGGCTTAGTCAAAGAAAGAACTTGGAGTTTCTTCCAGCTACATGAAGGCCTAGAAGACTTACCGACTTAGGCCTGTACTATTACTTGTAGTCCAAGATGTACCTTGTAACGACTCTGTATCATAGCCAGATAGGTCTCTCCTATGAACCCTAGGCCGACTGACTATATAAGCCGTCCTAGGAGCAAGCCTTTAGGGCACAAACATAACCTACTCGCACAGGTGAAACCTCTCTTGTAATCCTTTGTAACATCCATCTCTGCCTATATACTGGGTTGCTAGTCGGAGTAGGATCCGATTGCCACAGTTAAATCTGAACCTAGGTAAATCTATGTGATCACCTTTCTGGACCATCGTACATCTCACATCCCACCTTTCCTCACACGTACAGGATCCCCTTATGGCGTATTTTTCTTCAATCCGATGACAACGACTACAACATGGCTACACGATGAAGCTCAGACCGTAATGACAACGTACACCTTAGATTCATACCGAGCCTCACCAGAAACTCCTAGAGACTGCCTGAATTTACCAGGTAGCCTAGGTATTGACGCAGCTCGAGTGAGAACGAGAAACTGCACCGGCCTCATCAAAAACAATATACCGACTCTACAAAAAGCATTGTAGCTGGCAATCGCGATCACAAACAAACAACACAGTGCCAGTCAAGTAACGCTCCCGCACGGGTAAGAAGGACATTCTCTTGTTGCACACCATTTTGCTCGTTAGCACCATCGAATATACTAGGCAGTTCCGACAATAGACGTGCTTCGCCAATTTTGTCTTGTTCTGCACCTACCGACAAGCTCTCCACTTCTTACACCAACCACGCCTCCGCTGACCTTCGGAGATACGTCGACGACGCCCATCTAATATCACATAGTCTACAAGATCTAACAACCAGCAAAGGAAGAAAATACATCCCACTGTAACCAAAATATATGCACTCGTGTGCATGTCATCCAATTACCACACTACAGAACACCAGAAATCAACATGATCATTCCAATCTAAGAATCCCATATTTCTTCAAGTTTGACTTCCAACCAACTACCTCTAGTTCTGAGCTACTCCACAGCTTCATATAGAGATGAAAAAATTGTTTTCATATTATCACTTATGACCTCTGTCCCCTGAAACTGCAGATGACAACGATGTTATAAAACTAGAACGAAAGAAAAGTATATTTATGATAGGTAGAAACCAATCTCTAGAAACTTTTTCACCACCAATATTAGCCTTTTTAGGTCGACCCTTCATATCTGTAAGCTAACTCCTAAGTTGCTTGTTCTCTTCCTCTACGTGCCTTAACCATCCGTAGCACTACATTAGAATATGCCTGGTGTCTAGAAAGCAACGCTCACACAAACCTCGTGACCTTCAATTTTTTTTGTTCATACCGAACCATTAGAGACTACAAATGCTCCAACATATCGCTAATTATCGCTCTTCCTTAGACAGTCATAGCATTCTGTAAGTTACGAGCAGGACATAAATTGTGTTATCGAAATTGCTAATATATGTCTAGTAAAGATATGGCTAGATGCAAAAATACTACCTTATGATGACTGCAAGTGCATAGATCGTTTGTAGCTATTTTTGAAATAAAGATATCGATCCCACAAGGAGCAGTAGGTAAACTAAAACTAAACGAAATACTTAAGGAATAAATTTGAGATGCAAGAAAAGTATAATTGTTTTTGGGTTTTTGATTGAATGAAGCAATTAAAGTAACATAAAACTTAATGCATAAAGTAAGAATCGGGTATGAAAAAGAACTTAGAACTGCAATAGGGAAAAAGACGTTCTCATGGAGTGGTGGATACACCACTAGTAATTTAGACTAAGCAATCAAGATTATTATAAAAAATATTCTCATGATATGTATATATGTGGGAGGTGTAGGGTCGTGGGTAGGATACACTAGCGCAAATCAAAATTTTCTACCACGTCAACCAGGAATACTGTGGTAATAGATCATGGGATTACCACTAGATGCGCAGTTGCGGAACTTGATGAAGCATGTCGGGGCAGTGTAAATGTTCTACGTCTCCTCCTTGTCCTCATCCCATGAGCAGCTTCCCTTTGTGCGGCTCGTCCAAGTGCTACAACTGCAGCACCTCCGAGGTATCCACACGTCCAGAGTGGAAGCCGTCACACGCCAGACTGCTAGGTCTGCTCGTGCAACACAGGCGGAAGAGGAGTGGCGGATGGGTGGAATGCTCAACCCTATTCAGCTCGCCTCACTCTCTCTTATATAGGTATCCCTAGTGGGATTCTACATTAGCAGCCCATTAGTAGCCTAAGCATGGTCTAATTTGGATCCAGCCCCTAAAGTTTGTGACCCTATAGGTTCATACATGTATAGACATGACACGAGTATACTTACTCCGTCAATAGTTGGTAGCGGCCTCTAGTAAGACGTGCCAACTCCTAAACGCATATAAAGATCATTCAGACGAACCATCACAAGGTTGAGTACATGTCTTTCCCTTTGCCTCACGATATTTGTTCTAACTCCTAGCTAACCTCTCTTTATCGATATTGTGATTCAGAATCCCTTTACTAGGTTAACTCTTAACCATATGTAGCACGGCCATGCATTTTTGGATCCGATCACTCGAGGGGCCCAGAGATATCTCTATCAAGTAGAGAAGGGAAAATCCCATCTTGATTGAACAATGCCTTGTAGCATGTATCAGGACAAACCTGAAAGCTACCTTTATAACTACCCAGTTATGGAGCAGTGTTTGATAGCCCCAAAGTAGGTCGATCCACATCTCAAGTACATTCGACAATCTCAGGTCTAAGGATAAAACGTACGCGATGTGTAGAGACAGATGCAAGTATTATTTCTAGTCTCAAGTTGGGTCATACCAACCCCATGTTCATAACATGTGTCCACATCATTGGTTTGACATCTCCATGCCTATGACTTGCGAAACATAGTCATCAACCAATCAATGTGCTAGTCTAATATTCACGTGTGTCCTCACATGAACTCTGACTAGGGACAACTATTAGATAACCATACAAGTAAAGAGTTTCACAAATAATTCACATAATTGTTAATCAATACAAGTTACCTGATATATGGATATCCAAGAAATATTATAAAAACTCATGGATACATATGAAATACAGTCATATCTGGGATTGCCTCTAGGGCATATTTCCTTCAGGAGGAGCTCCATATATGGACAAATAGGTAGCAACCACTGCTCACATCATCCTTCATAACCACAGCTGACAAATAAACGAGATCAATCATATTATCCCGCTATTAAGGGATTTTCCTGTGGCATGAACATGGCTTTATGATCTCTCCTTGTTTCCCCAAGTTAGTACGTAAAGAATGACAACAACTTTATAGTCACAGTAAGTGCTATCATCCCTCCGTATACCAACAAGTAATCCCCATCATCGTGTACCCATAAGAGGCAAATATTAAGGAGGTGCACAACTCCCAACATCAAGATGAAGACAATTAACACATACACATAATGATGTATAACATAATAATCTCTATCTTATCTCAATCATATGCTAGGGTTTCTCCATCTCCCCAAGAACTAATGATCTACTCAGTCATGGAGGCAATCAACATCATGGCAATGGTAATGGAAATAATTGTAAATGAATAGTTTTTGTATAAATCCACAATGGGTACGCAAATTACAACAAGATCTATATGGTGTGAAGATGGGATGGATGGAGATTATGGTGGTGCAGCGGTCGATGAAGATGAAGATCAATGCCTTGGCCTCCCAGATCTGCATAGGGCGAAGATGGATCCCTTGGGAAAGTTCCCCCTCTAGATTCCTTCTGGAGGTGAGGTTTCGGTGATTTCTGGGTGTTCTGTATGTCGTCTCTCCAACCCATTTGCACGGGGTGAAAGTATTTGAGGAGGCGGTGGTGGCACCAACTGTATGACCGGAACTATATGGCCAGAAAAAGTATTCTGGTCATATAGTTGGTCGTTAAACCCTCTGGATGCCTTAATTACTCCGGGTTCTCTTTTGGTGTTATTGATATTTCCCAAATAAGCAATTTACATTTTTTTTACTCCTTTTCTCCCCAATACAACTGCTCCAAGAATTGTGTCCATTGTATCCATCATCTTTCCTAATCCTGGTGAAAACAGACATAAAATGTGCACGCGAGCACCATAAAATACCAAGATCCTACATCTACAATGCAAAGTAATAATGTAAAACATGATGCAAATACGCACTCATCAACTTCCCCAAGCTTAGACTCTTGCTCGTCCCGAGCAAGTTTATCTTAATGGATGTGATACGCATATTCATGAAGCTGAGTCGATAAAATAAATGAGGCAGTTATAGCATGTGTTTATCATATATGATACATAGGAATAAGTTCATGAATAATACCTTACTCAAACCATCCAAATAATATTAGAAGGTTTCCACACCTTAGTGATCAACAGTTCACAAAAGATGAATCTCAATATGATGTAAAAGTATTCGATTCGACCAAATGAGTTAGCGAGGTAGTCCCAAGTGTTTTAGGATTAACATTCACTTGGGATTCAATATCTTGAAACGCTTCTTTGTCATACTACAATATAGTGGTATATGCCTATTTGGTATTTGCACATTCGCTCGTTTTCTTCCTTTTTTATATATATGCTCACACTTTTGTTTAAGTGTTGTGCAAAGGAGCTATCCATACATTCCACTTCATGTAGGAAACCAAAGTTTAACAATCTCAATTTCCAAATTCCAATTGTACATGAAGCATCTTAATGACTTGAAGATTCTACCTCGACTTGTTCTCACTCTATTTTGATAGCACTTATAATTTTCCTTGTTCAAGGTTTCTTTTTCAACTTAACTTATTAGATAATTTTTCTTTCTTTGTAAATCAAACCATGTACATACAACATATTGACCAAATTATCTTTTTATGTTCCATTAATACCAATGGTGTGGAAGACTCCTATTTCTTTCATCAAGTGCAAGTAAAATTATACTCAAGCCATTCATATATCCAATAAGACAAACACAAACTCAATAATGCTCCATATATGATAATAAACTCGGAATTTCACAAATGGGATCGACTATTCCTTAAGGGAATTCAAATGATGCAAACTTTATTTCTAAACTCGCACTAACGCAAAACTTAAATAGTAATATAAAAGATAGATTACAAGGTCTTAAAGATCTCCCCAAGCTTGGAATCAAGCCAGGCGGGATCAAATAACTCCTTGTTGGTACTTATTCCTCCTCCTGGGTAGGAAGAGTATGGCTTTCCTCCCCTATGTTGCAAACTTTAGCTATGCTTGCGAGGCGGATGCTGAGCTCGGCCATGTCGTATTGAAGCTTCAAAATTTTCTTCTAGAGGAATTTCTTATCATCTGTCAACTCAAAAACAGTTTTAATCAAGAAACCAACTCTGCCATCGATGTCATCGACCTTTTTCTCAAGGTCTTTGCTCATCATCCTATAGGATTCAATCCCTTCTCCAATTGTTTCAACACATGCTTTCGAAGCTTTTTCCAACTGATAGATCTTATCATGAATCTCATCTTGTCGTACCTTCTTAGGCTTAAGAGGCGACGGATCGAGAGGAGGTTTATAATAGGATCCTATGTTGTGACGATAGGGATTAGGGAGATACTCATCCTTGCTCTTTCCCCGCTCTTCTTGCCTCATCATCTCCATCCTTTGTGGGAACATGTCCTCCCAGTTTGGGAGAGGCTTGATCTCCGGGCTGGATGATGATGATGATCCTTTAGGTTCTACTTCTTCAATTCTCTTCACGGGATTCTCTTCTTCCTCCAAATCTTGTTGACGTGGAAGGACTGCATGGTTTCGCTGCACGGATATTGTTAGAAGGGCTTGTTTCGGGATGGCGAGAATTTTTCAAGGCTGGAGGTTGTAGCTCTGCAAAAACTTAATGAAAAAGGTTAGACGCGATCAGCTTTAAAAGGGGAGGTCAAAAACCCTAGCCATCGTGCGTAACGAGCAACTATACGGGCACGGCCCGTATAGTTATGAACCGACTATAGATTTTCTTCTACGGTGGAACCAACTATACGGACGGAACTATACGAGCAGGAATTTTTATTTCCGTTGTATAGTTGGTCATTAAACCTTCTGTACTCCGAATAATTTTTTTTGGAGATTTGGTTGATATCTATATGACCGCAACTATACGGGCGGAATTTTAATTCCCGCCGTATAGTTGGTCGTTAAACTATCAGTACCTAGAAAAGAGTTCTGACGAAGGCATCGATATCTATACGGTGGCAACTGTATAGCCGTAATTTTTATTCCCGTCGTATAGTTGGTCGTTAAACTATCACTACCTTTCATGGACGGAAGGGGTGATGTCGAAACAACTATACGACCGCAACTATATGGCTGGAATTTGTATTCCCCCCGTATTGTTGGTCGTTAAACCTTCTGGATCCACCAAAAATTACCTGCTTCTCCGAGAATTCTTTATTAATCTGAAACATAATGAAATATCAAGTTTTCATAGAAAAATGACAGCTTAAATTTTCGACCAATATTAGCATTATCAATCTTCCTTTTTCTTCGCTAGAGCTTTAAATGTTTGTTCTTTAACACAAGATCAATTAAAACTTAATTAAAAATTTAAAAACTTACTCAAACCTTTACTTCACATGGGTTGACTCCCATGAAGCGCTCTTTTATGGTCAATAGGTTAACCATAGTGTTGCTCATTTCGTCTCGATTCCATTCTTCTTGGAGTTGCCATTCCTTGTATATCTTTTCTTAATCACCTCTTCTAGAGTGATCACTTGTATGGTGACTACACTTATATTTTCGTTTGCTCGATAATGCTTCAAGCGTTTTCCAATTACCACCCATGAAAGAAAGGGTGTTTTCCATGGAGCTTCACTTCTCCCGATGAATAAGCTTCTTCAACTATATAAGAGCCTTCCCACTTCGACCTGAGCTTTCCTGGAAACAACTTAAGACGAGAATTATAGAGTAACACCCTGTCTCCACTTTTAAAGGTCTTATTTTCTATTTTCCTATCATGCCATCTTTTTTACTTTTTCTTTAAACAATCTAGCATTCTCATAAACCTCACTTCTAAACTCATCTAAAGCATGAATATCTAATAAACGTTTTTCTCCTACTGCTTTAACATCATAGTTTAGGTTCTTGATCGCCCAAAAAGCTTTGTGTTCCAATTCTAAAGGTAAATGGCATGCCTTACCGTATACCATCTTATAAGGTGTCATAACCATTGGATTTTTAAACGCAGTACGGTATGCCCATAGAGTGTCATTTAACTTGTATTCCCAATCTTTTCTTGATTTGTCCACTGTCTTCTCGAGTATGGTCTTTAATTCTCTATTGGAGAGTTCCACTTGACCACTCGTTTGAGGATGATATGGTGAAGAAGCACGGTGAGTTACTCCATATTTTCTAAGGATTTTCCTAAAAGTTCCTTTCATAAAATGAGAACCACCGTCAATGATTAAAAATCTAGGAACTCCAAACCTTGATCATCCTTGATCATCTTCACTAAGGCAACTGCATCTGCATGACTTGTTGGAATAGCTTCAACCCATTTAGTAGCATAATCGACAACAACAAGAATATGAGTATAACCATTTGATTCTATAAAAGGTCCCATGTAATCCATTCCCCATACATCAAAGGGTTTGATTATAAGACTATAATTCATTCCCATCTCTTGTCTCCTACCTATATTACCCCTTCTTTGGCAAGCATCATAGTGTTCTACATACCTGTGTGCGTCCTTGAGCAAGGTGGGCCAATAGAATCCGTATTGAAGTACCTTTGTCGCAATTCGCTTGCCTGCATGATGTCCTCCATACGGGCTGTCATGACAAGCTTGCAAAATTGCATTCATTTCATGGTTAGGAACACACTTCCGAATCATTCCATCAGGTCCATGATGATATAGATACGGGTCATCCTAAAAGTAATATTTAAGACCATTAAAGAATTTCATTCTCTTATTTCTTGTCATACCAGGAGGTATAAATTTTACTACGAGATACTTAGCATAATCTACAAACCAAGGACCAGCAATTTCAACATTTTCTAAATATTCTCTCGGAAATGACTCATTTATAGGTACGGGGTTAGTATTTATTCCCTCCATCCTAGAGAGATGATCTGCTATCGAGTTATCCTTACCCCTCCTATCTACTATTTTCAAATCATATTCTTACAGCAATAAGAGGTCTACTAGCATAATAAATAATATTTAAATTATTTCCGTCTCGTTGTCCTAACACAACCCCTAAAGCATAGTCACTAGCATCACACATGATTTTGAAAGGTTCATCCAATTTTGGAGATTGCATGATAGGTGCTGATACTAATTGGTTCTTGAGGTTCTCAAAAGCTACAATGCAGTTATGATCTAAGTAGAATGGAGTTTCTTCCTCAAGAAGGTTGGTGAGAGGCATGGCTATTTTAGCAAAAACTTTTGATAAAACGCTTATAAAAATCTGCATGTCCCAGAAACATTTTTAAGTTTTTTATGTCCTGAGGTATTGGAAGATTTTCTATAGCATTTATATTAGTTTTATCTATTTATATACCCTTCTCTGAAACCTTATGCCCAAAAATTTTATGTTCTCTTTCCATGAAACGATATTGTTCCCAATTCAAAACCAAATTTGATTCTCTGCATCTCTACAAAACTTTGGTTAAATTGTAGACGCAATTATCAAATGATGTTCCACAAACAACTAAACCATTTGTTAGAACTTCCATAGTCTTCTCAACAAAATCATTAAAGATTTTTAAAACACATTCTTGAAAAGTCGCAACTGCATTACATAAGCCAAACGGAATTAATCTATAAGCATATGTGCCATAAGGGCAAGTGAAAGTTGTTTTCTCTTGATCTTCCGATTGTATAGAAATTTGAGAATATGTAGAATAACCATCAAGAAAATATAAATAAGAATTATTACTAAGTCTTTCTAAAATTTGATTCATAAATGGTATAGGTTTATGATTTTTCCATGTCTCATGGTTTAGTTTCCTAAAATCAGTGCATATACGATATCCAACAATAGGTTTTACAGGAACTAGATCACCATCCTCATTCATAGCAGCATCAAGAACCCCTTGTCTTGGTATGCAATGAGATGGGCTAACTGATGGCTCTAAAATATAGCCATTTACGTCCACATTTAAACTGGATATTAATCATATTTTTGATGAAATATCTCTCTAAACCCTGCCACTAATGCTAATATTCAGAGGGGTATGCAATCCTTTGTTCTTGTATTTTTCCTGCACAGATAATGTCGTTTAAAGGAGGAAATCACTAAATTAAAGTCGAAGATACGAGATTTCCAACAACCAGAAGAAACTAGGAGCCAAACAATGGAGGCAGACGCCGTAACGACCAACTATATGGCCGGAGCAAAAATTCCGACCGTATAGTTTCGGTCGTATAGTTGGCGCCGCCACCGTTAGGTCAAACAGAACAACTTTCATGAAGGGACCCCTATATAAAGAACGACAGGAAAACAGAGCATGCTACACCCGAAGAAGCCAGACATTTGCCATAGATCTCCAAACCCTTCTCCATCTCCATAGCCATCTTCCACCACTTGTAATAGTAGATCTCTTCATTGATTGGCGACATTGTAAGACTATTGCTATCAATCTTATGATTTTCATTACAATGTTTGTGATTGTTGATCTCATCTCTATATGTGAGTAATTCTCCTTAGGCTAAGGGCTTCGGCCTAGCCATGTAGCAATTGTGCATGTGATTTATCATAGATGGGATCGTGTATTAGTTTATATGACATGATGATTATTGTATCCTCTCTTGCCTCAATCCAAAGGACTTGTCAGGTACCCAAGACCCCGAGGGTTGAGCCAGGTATAGGGAGTATGAGTAATGACTGATCTGTAGGTTATGAACCCTAGTGACAGAAGGGGTAGTACGGCTGTAGGTGAGGGATTTGCTTGGGATTAACGGTGACATCACTATGCATATCATTAGTTCTCTTTCTTCTATGGATGATACTAGTAGGTTATTGCTATAAGCGGTTGCGGAGGCAATAGAAATTATGGATGCACTACCCACATATAATTTATCTTGCGATAACAAGTACACGCATACTTTATTTCTATCCTTTATTTCCATCAGATGTTTTTGCATAGCTATAGGTGAAACCGAATGCCCTAGGCCCTCTCTCTCCATCATCGACAACAACAAAAAGACGCAAGCTACTGGTCCGGTAAAAACACAAAAGGAATTCTAAAACTCCCGAAGGCCCATTAAAGTAACTTCACTATGCATTCGCTTCCCGTGGATTTGATAACCTAGGTCTACTAGGCAAAAAGATATATACTACATCCTTAATCCGGATCGAAGGTATCAACCCTTTTTCTGGCACCGTTGCCGGGGAAACAATAGCTACCCTGGTGAGGTTATTAGGAACCTTGCTAGTTTTAATTCTTGTTTTTAATTTTGTTAGTTTGCTTTCAGTCATTAATTGATAAACAAAAAAAATAGTTAGTCTTTAAATTCTTGTTTTTACCATTATAATTTTTAATCTAAGAAAACCCAAAAACATAGGAAGTATGGCTGAAAAGAAGCTTACGGAGTTTGCTAGTCCCAATAATGATTATTTGTGTACTCTTATTATTCAGCCAGTAATCGCTGCTGATGACTATAAAATTAAGCCCCATTACTTAAGTTTGGTTCAACAGAATCAATTTGGAGGCTCAACTATTGAAGATGCAGGTATGCACTTAAATACTTTCACTGAAATATGTGATATGATGCGTATAAAAGACGTTGACCCTGATGCGGTCAAATTATGTCTATTTCCTTTCTCTCTAAGAGGAAGAGCTAAAGAATGGTTGCTATCTTTGCCTAAAAATACTATTACATCATGGGTGGGATGTACTTATTTATTTATGACTAAAATTTTCCCACCTGCAAAGACTATGCAACTTCGATCTAATATTACTAGTTTTAGACAGGAAGAGCGTGAGCCACTAGCGCTTGCATGGGAGAGGATGCAAGAATGCCTAAGAAACTATCCTAGTCATGGGATAAAAGATTGGTTAATCCTCCATTTATTTTATAATGCTCTTAATCCTGTGTCTAAGTCTATGCTTGATACTGCAGCTGGAGGAACATTTATGGGTAAACATATTACCGAAGCAAAGCAACTGCTAGACAATATGAAAGACAACCATGCCCAATGGCATGTTGAAAGATCAAACACGAAGAAGGTGAACTCTGTCTCACCACAAGAGAACAAAGATCTCACTGCTAAGTTGGATGATCTCCTACTAGCCGTAAAAGGTAACTAAACTCAGGTAAGAGCCACCCCTGAAACAAATATAGAAGAAATAAACTTCGTAGCTCATAATGATTACAATCCTGCTTGGAAGAAGAGTTACAATCCTAACTTTCAGAAACATTATGCTAGTCCTACAAGTAACTCTAATAATAATATGGGAACTAGTAATGGTAGTGACGAGGGTTTAACTCATCAATGCCCATTGTTATGGACTTGGGTTTTTGAGAAGGAGGGAGCGCTGGAGACATCTATCGGCTAGCAAACAAGAACACAGGGGACTCAAAGATTTACCCAGGTTCAGGCCTCGTAGAGGTCCCTACTCCTGCTTGTCTTCTCGTGGAATTATCAAGGGAATCAAGATTACAATGGTGCGCAGATGCAATCTGGCGAGGGTTATGGAAAACTAGGGTTGCGTGTGTCCTCCTCGCTGCCCCCTCCTAGACTTTATATAGATAGGCTAGGTCTCGGGTAGCAGGTCGAGTTGGTTACAGGTTAGGGTTTTCCCCTTTAAACTTTCTATCTTTAGCTTCTTCTTGTTCTTCAAGCAATAGAGAGTCCGTAGGTTACTCGAGTTCTTCATTTGGGCCCTGGCGACACCGTGGGCCTCCATGTATTCAGGCCGTATATACCAAGCACGAGTATCTGTAGGATATACCCATGTCAGTAGCCCCCGAGTGTCCAGTGGAATCGCAGATTCGACTAGAGACTTTATGAAGCCTTTCGAGTGCATGACTGAGTATATTTTTCGACTGCTCTGTTTATGTCATAGGGATTGTTGATGCGCGTGCCTGATTTTAACCGATGTATCGGTATTAGTTAACTACCTTAGGGTAAAACAACGCCATCTACTCGAACGAGTCCCCGGACTCGAATCCGGAGAAGTGCTGGTGTAATTCGACTCAAGCCGCGGAGGTCTTACAGGAGTCGAATTCCAGTATATGGGTGTGAGCACTTGACGCGTCCGTCAAGGCATATTCATCGTACCTGTAGGCACGGATATATTTCTGGTAGTGCGCAGCAAATGCGTTGCCAGGCCTTATTCAGGTCTTACCTTCACGTTGTAAGCACGACATCCGAATTTTATCATCGCGGAGACGATTCGGGTGACCCAGGAGATGCAGTGTTTTTGTAGGGAAATTATGAGGCGGTGTCGCCATAAACCTCGAGTGTGGATGTTATCAACACATAATACTTTGCACAAGTAATCATAGGGTGCGCGACCAGCGCTCCCCTTTATTTGCTTGTTTCAGTCGAATTTGCTTCCGGCGCTCCCTATGGGAGTAAACCCATGTCTATAGTCGAACCGTTCTTCGAGTGATTGGGTTTTGCTGTGATTGTTCATGTTCCTGTAAAAGAAAAGAAAAAATCGTAGGGTGCGCGACCAGCGCTCCCTATGGGAGTAGCCCCCGAGTGCTTGGTGGAGTCGAAGACTCGAGCAAGGACTAAAGTAATCGAAGTCTTCTGCTGCATAGTTGTTGATGACGTCAGTGCTGATGATCTCATGACCTTAGTTGCTCGCGCGAGTGAGTTTGACGGGACGTGACGAGCGGTGGGTCCTACTCCCTGACTCTGATTTGACTGGTCGTGCGTAATCTTTATTTTAACCGCGCCTCCTCAATTTCCGCGCGTAATGGGAGTGGTGGGGGGACGGTTCATGTTTCAGCTCTCCACGTGTCTAGCACGATGATCGCCACATGTCCAGTAGGGTTTTTCTGAGCCATTGGACTGCATCTTCCAGGGGTTAAGTAGTGGCGCTGCGACGGTAAAATTCACATATGCTTTCGCTCATCTTTTTCCTTCATCGCCATTGCCGCTGCTCCCCTGCTTTCTATGCTCTCTTTTCCTCCACGGCGCTGGACCAGCTCCGCGCATTTCCCAGCTACTTTCTCCGGTCGCATCGCCGCCACGCAATGGGGAAGAAGAAGGGAGGTGCTGTGGCCGATTCCGCGGCTACCGCTGCTGCAGTGAAGAAGAAGGGTGGCTCCGCTGATGCGGGCACCAGCACCGCCGCCGGTGGGAAGAAGAAGGGCACGGGCACCCGCGTCACGAATGGCGCGTGGCGTCCGTCCCTCATCAAGTCCTCTGATCTTCGTCTTCTTCATCAAGACGGAGTGCTGTCCGCCGTAGTCGCCGACGCGTGCGTCCCCAGCGGTGAGACAATCCCCTCTCCTCCCGCTGGTTTTCGAGTGATGTTCTTGGCGTTCATCATTCACGGCCTCTCGTTGCCCCTGCATCCCTTCTTCATGGGCCTCCTTTGTTTTTACGGTCTTCAACTCCATCAGCTGTCCCCGAACTCTATCCTCCATATCTCTTGCTTCATCACCCTCTGCGAGTGCTGGCTCGGAATCGAGCCACACTTCGGCCTCTTCAAGTTGAAGCGCCAATCTGCGTCTGGCTCCTTAGTCTATAATGTAGGCGGCTGCGGAATCCACGTTGATCCATCCGCCACCTATTTCGACATCAAGTTGATGAAGTCCATCCAAGGGTGGAGGGACAAGTGGTTCTACGTTCGCGACCAGAAGGCTGACGGAGACCACTTCAGACTCGCACCTTTCGATCCCACGACGCCGTGCAAAAGGAGGCGCTCCTGGAAGAATGTAGTCATGCCTGGCGAGTCCGCGGAGACAGATGTGCTGTACGAGCGCGTCTGCAACCTCGAGAGTCGCATAGGCAAAGAGGAGGGAGGCTGCGCCCTCATTCGCACGTGGTTACGCTGTCGCGTCCAGCCCCTGCAGGCCAGAGTCCACCCCATGTTTCAGTGGGCTGGCGCTGACAATGTCACTCGCGTGTCTGCCGATGGCATGTCCGCGAGTGAGGTGGATAAAAGGGTTCGACTGGTGACCACATACACCGTCAAGGATGTGCTCCCTAGTGAGCCAGTCGTTCCCCCGTTCGACGCTTCTAACCCTCCTCCCGAGGTACAATTGTGCTACGTACTAGCTTAGTTTGTTGATTGCTTCTTTGTTGTTTCTTTGCTTTGTGCTGAATTTGTTGTCTGTATATAGGATTGGGCGGTGTCACCATGTATGCCCCCTCTTCTTGAGGGGGTTATCCCTCACGAGGACTTGGAAGAGGACGAGTCAGAGTCGACCGTCCTATCCGATGTGGAGGAGGAAGCCCCCGAGTCGGGTAGTCCGGATACTCGCAAGCGTTCGCGCAGCAAGGATTCCGATGCGTCATCTCCTTCGACTCCGGAAGGTGCAGGCGTTGGTGCGGGGTCGCCAATACCTGCCATTCCTGTGAGAACTATGGCGCCATCTTCTCGCAAGAACATGCGACTGCCAAAGGAGTCTTCGTCAGAGTCGGGGGAACCAACCTTTGACTTTGATAAATTTGATTGGTAAGTATTTGGTTTGTCCTTTTAGATTCTTCATTGGCTTTGCCTTGTCCTTGATGTTGGTTTTGTTTTTGCAGTCAAGAGGCGTCGGCATCTTCTAGCGACGTCCAATTTTTGAAAGAATCAGGAGTCGTAACCTCAAGGGCCAAGAAAGAGGTCGAGCATGCTCCTTCCCCTCCATTGGTGGCCCACTCCGGGCACAACTCTTCTAGCTCTCCGCATGAAGGGGAGCATCTAATGGTTGCCCGGATGACTGCACACCAATCGACTTCGGAGACATTGGAGGATCATGTAAGTGTAGGATTTCTTCTTTTGATGTTGCAGTCGATGTTATCTATGCCATCTGCTGATCCCTTGCTGTGCGATAGCCCCTTGTGAAGGAAGCCGCTCACTTGGCGGGGCAAGTGGTTGTGATGGGCCATCAGGATGCAATGCTGGAGACGCGTCATCGCGTGGTTGAAAGTAAGTGTTCTTCACTTCCTCTTCTTCTCCTTTTTATATAGTCGACTGATAGTCAATCCCTTTTGTTTTGTAGCTGAACATAACGCCCTCCTGCGCAACGCTGCCACCATGGAGAAAACACTCGCCGCGGCTGTGAAGGGTCGCGATGAGGCAATCGCGGCACGTGACAAGGCTCAGACGCGTGAAGAGGATCTGCATGCCTCCATCGCGGCCAGGGAGAAGTTGTTCGAAGAACAGCTTTTCTCGATTGCCAAGGCCCTCTCAGGTACTATGTTTGGATATCATCATCTTTCTTTGTTCGATTTTTGCTGTCGACGCTGATGTTTGTGTCCATGTGTGTGTTTGTGTACAGATGCTGGTGATTTGAGCTTCGACCCTTAGGCCCTCCGCCGTGACGACGCCTTGGAGGATGCACTTTCAGCAGTCGAGGACCGCAGCGCCGCCATTCAGGATATGCTTTCCAAAGCCAAGGGCGTGCTCAGTCGCCTTCGGGAGGAGTTGATGCCCAAGGTTCAGCTAATCGAGAACATGAACGAGCTGGTGGAGTCTCTCGCCGAGGGTGTTCCTGCAAGCTTCAAGAACTCGCACCGTGCGGCTGGCGCGTTAATGTCACTCACCATGGTGCAGGTCCACGGAGTCGAGGATGATCCTGCAGCGGTTTCGAAGGCGATGCCCGATAACACGGATGGCCAGCAGGTAGTCTTTGCTCCCTTCACGACTGCCTGTGGCAAATATGGGTCGCGGCTGATTAACACAGTGGCGAAGTACTCTGAGGAGCTGCAGCGAGCCAAGAAGGCGACAAAGGCTGCGACATCAGGGGCTAGCGGAAAGTCATTGGCATCTGATACCGCCACAGACTTGATGAAGCCCCCGAAGCCATCTAAGTCGAAGAAGCCAATCGCTCCTCAGTAGCGTTCTAATAGTTGATTAGTTTATGCCTTTTGTCAAGAACATGCCTTTGGCGAGTGTATCTGCTGATACCTTTGCCAATCTTGAATACACTCGAATATTTTGTCAGCGTGTCGATTTGATCTTCTTATTTGCTTCTTGCTTGGTTTGTGGTAGGGTACATCAAGTGATCCTTTGAGGGAACCTCAGGACTCGCCGCCCCTTGATGATACTTTGGTACCACCGCGCTCCAGGGTGGATGAGTTGTCGCAGCTTTCGCGACTGCGTGACCGCGTGAAGCATTTGGAGCGTGAATTGCCCATGCTCCGCGGTAACGTGGATGTATGGAAGTCAAAGACAGAGAAAACCACCGCCAGAGAGCAGTATCTGCTGGGGGAGATGACGCAGCTGGGCGACCAATTTAAGTGTTAGTTTGCTTACTCTTATCTTTTCCTTGTAGTCACTCACAACGATGTGTTGTCCTTATGCTTCCGCTGTTGCTTTGTATAGTTGTCAGCGCGCGCCATCCGCAGGATGAGAAGGATAGGATTGCCATTCGCATGCATGATCTGACCCAAGAGCAACTTCAGGAGAGTGGATACTTCTGGGTGGATCATGATCGTATGATTGCGCTGGCGACCCTGCAGGATCGTGCGTCGCGAGT
The DNA here is from genome assembly GCA_916181665.1 of Avena sativa. NCBI lineage: Eukaryota > Viridiplantae > Streptophyta > Magnoliopsida > Poales > Poaceae > Avena > Avena sativa. The sequence continues at coordinate 185,426,235 of OV702287.1, read as the reverse complement.
GCTGCACTTTCTGAACAAGTCGTAGTCATGCTTGAAGAACATTTATCAGACGATGTTTCCGCTGGATGTTGCTCCCTCAAGCCTGCTGGCCCTTCTTGCCAAGTTCCAAGACTTGTCCGCAGTTCGCGAGTGTGTAAGCAACAGCTGGTGGCTGGTGCCAAGGCCGCTCTATCGCTGGTGCGACTGCACAGGCCTGACGTAGACGTTGCGGCAATTGCGGCTGGGCCACCTGCGCCACCAGCAGGTTCTGCTTGGAATATGGTGCCGCACTACCAGGCAGTGGATCGCCCAGCAGAGGAGATCGTCGATTTCTTCGAGGAGCAGACCAACGTTCTGTTGTTGCAGTAGTAGCTTAATTTGTATCCTACACATAAGTGTTCCAATGTTATAAAGTTCGTATAGATGTTGTGTATAATTGACTGTCGATTATGTATAAAGAGCTTGTTAGCGTGTATGTGCGTTGCACTATGCGATTCCTTTTCGTTAGCCTGGCCATTCTCTTATCTCATTCCCTTGTCAACCTGTCAGGTGCGTTGCAGCTGGGATGATGTTGTGTCAAGGGTTTCGATTGATGTGCCAGCTACTCATGATATCATGTTTCAGTTCGTAGAACAGGTGTCTGTAGGGTGGCGTAGCCCCCGAGTGGATAAGTTGCGGAAAAATGAAGGAGAACACAGTGTCTACTAGTCGTGGTCGTGTCGCCGTGAGCGGCGACATCGAGACAGGTCATGACTGTCGTCACTGGATGAGGGTGAGGAGTAGCGCTTTGCTAGCGCCTTGCCTTTCTTTGGGTCCGGTGTTGGCTCCTTATCGAGGGCAGCCTCGATTAATCCCAAGCCCGCGATCGTAGATCGGTGCATGGCGGCTCGGGGATCTCCAGCTGGCGGCTGGTTGTTAAGGAGGTACATGGTGGCCGCTGGCACCGCAGCCCGCGGCATCTTAGGGACCACATTTCCCCGTGTATCGACTGTCATAGAGCTGAAGTCGAGGACCTTTGCAGCTTCTATGCGTTCTTGCTCGGTGAGATGGGCCATCCGATATTGCCTCTTTTTGGCGATGTACTCGTTGCCTTTCGAGGAGGATCCTCCGTGGGAGGAGAGCCCAGCACGACGAAGGCTCGACTCGTCTGCTGCTTTTTTGCGCACCTCGAGTTGCGCGATTGTTTGTACTTGGCGCTTGAATTCTTCCTTCAGGAGCCAGTGGTAGCCCATTAGAAGTTCTTGCGGAGATCCGAAGGGTAGAGGAGTGCCTCGTAGTGCCTCGTGGCAGCGATCCCATTCTTGCTCGTTGAGCTTGATCACGACGCGTTTGCCGGTTTGTTCGTTTATCATGGTTGGAGGTTCGACTGCTCCTCCATTGTTGGCGTTGGTGCGATCGCCACCGTTACCGCCGTTGGCACAGTTTCCGCCATTGCCAACAAGAGGTGGGTCAGTTCCGTTACCGCGATTGCCAGTGTTATCGTGGTTGGCGGAGGTATCACCTGCATTGATGACGGTGCACATGAAGTGATTGGGGAAGCTGCTGCTTCTACACCTCTCAGATCCGGAGCCGTAGGCTCCATCTTCAGTGGCCAAATTGCTCAGATCGGAGTTGCGACTGCTGTCGCTGATCGTGTTCTCGACTGTTGTCGGGGCGTTGAGCTCACTGAGGGTGCCGATCGATGGAGGGAACCATGATGCTGGGGCAATCGACGGCACCGTCGGCTGGTCAGGCATGCGAAGCGTGCCCATCCGACCAACTTGGAAGCGGAAGCTCCCTATAGCCAGGCTGATCCCGTCGCCCATGGATGGAAAAGCCGGGCGAGTGGCCGGCGTGTGGACGGTGAAATCGAACGCGCCGAAGAGCTGGCGAATCTCCGCTGTTGCAGAGTTGTAGATCGCGGTTTATGGGGCCGAAGAAGCCGCAACATCAGCACTCCCAGTTCCCACAGACGGAGCCAATTGACGAGGGTTTAACTCATCAATGCCCATTGTTATGGACTTGGGTTTTGGAGAAGGAGGGAGCGCTGGAGACATCTATCGGCTAGCAAACAAGCACATAGGGGACTCGCAGATTTACCCAGGTTCAGGCCTCGTAGAGGTCCCTACTCCTACTTGTCTGCTCGTGGAATTATCAAGGGAATCGAAGATTACAATGGTGCGCAGATGCAATCTGGCGAGGGTTATGGAGAACTAGGGTTGCGTGTGTCCTCCTCGCCGCCCCCTCCTAGCCTTTATATAGATAGGCTAGGTCTCGGGTAGCAGGTCGAGTCGGTTACAGGTTAGGGTTTTCCCCTTTAAACTTTCTAACTTTAGCTTCTTCTTGTTCTTCAAGCAATAGAGAGTCCGTAGGTTACTCGAGTTCTTCATTTGGGCCCTGGCGACACCGTGGGCCTCCATGTATTCAGGCCTTATATACCAAGCTCGAGTACTTGTAGGGTATACCCATGTCAGGTAGTCTCCAAGAAACTCTTAAGTCTTTTATAGACTCATAAATGAACAAAATAATATTCTAGTCAAAATTACGGAGAACCATGATGTTATGCTTGGTAAATTATCTAACCAAGCTGTTAGTTTGAGAAATGATTTGCAGGCCCTTCAAGTAAAAACATGGATCGTTAAGGCACAGCTAAGTAAGAGAATCGAGAGTCAAACTCTCATTCTAGCTAAATTTGCAGGTAAAGTTGAGCCCAATCCTGTTGAAGAACTCAAAATGATGAGGATCCAAAGGGAGGAGCCTAAAGAACTTAATTATAGTAATGCCCCTTCACCAAGCTACACCATTGAAGATCTCGTAAAGAGGATCAACATCAAAATTCCGGTAAGTGAAGGTAACGATGAAGCCATGTATCAACACTTTGTTAATCAAGTGGCAATTAAGGTACGCGAGCTTGAAGAGGAATACAAGAAAATCATTGAAAAGTTGTTAAACTAGATGACATATTTGAGCCTACTATTAAGATAAAGATTGGAACCAATGAGATAGCTGCACTTTGTGATCTAGGTGCAAGCGTCTCAACAATTCCAAAGAGTCTTTTTAACAAGTTAAATCTTGGATCCTTTGAAATTACTAAATTAAAATTGCATCTAGCAGATTCTACCTAAAAACAAGTTGTAGGGATTAAGGAGAACACTTTAGTTTATATCAAAGGCTGTCCTGCTCTCATTGATTTTGTTATTGTTGACATGCCTGAAGATACTGTTGGTCCTATAATACTAGGACGTCCTCAATTGAGAACTATAAAGTCTTTAATTAACCTTCATGAAGGGAACGTGAAGTTGCAATTGCCTTCACGGGATCATTTTATTATTCATTTCCCCAGGAAGAAGAAAGCCAAACATGACGAGAAGGAGCCAATCACTTTGAAGGCCAATAACTTTGCAGTGGGTGTTCCACTCATCTGGCCCAAGTTAGTATCATCAAGGTGTAACACCCTCAAATCGGCCCTATGCAAGTTTTAGCGATTCCCTCCAAACTCGCATAGAAACGATTCAAAGATGCCCACCAGGCACTTGCGTGCGGGTGGAAAAACGAAGTAATACCATTACACAATAGTCCACGATGGAACCCACAGAACAGATATATACAACACGACTCCATGAGTCAAGAATACAGATATACAATACAAAGATCCAAATCACCTTGAAAACGATACAACGTCCGAGTACGGACAATATGCAAATGGGGCTAAGAGCCCTGGAGAATAACCAATGGCGTCCATCACCCTGCCTAGGCCAAGCCGGAAGGGTAACCCTGCTAACGACGTCGATCTTAAACATGCTAAAACAAAAGGGGTGCCGGCAAAGGGCAAAGGAAAAGGAGAGCGGTCAGTACTGAGGCCAATACACGACGAGGCTAGAATTCGGCGGCTCTCGCCTACATAGGTTTGGGTTGTCACATGCTAATTGTATCTGACTAGTAAGTAATGCAACTACAATTGAATGGTTAACTAAAACTGCTCACTACTTATGCTATCAGGATGACTCATACTATCTATATCTGACTAGTAAGTGCTGCAACTATAAGGGAATGAATAAAACTGCCAACTGTGTGAGTTCCTTGGTTTGACTTCCTCGTTTGGTCTCGAGGGGGAAATACCAGGATGGGTATGATTGGTGTTAGTATCTTGGTGGATTCGAATAGGTCTTTCTTACCCCTCTCTAATAGCCGACAGATGTATCGAGTCTCTATAGGTTGTATAGTGCATGCTTCGCTGCCGCTTCAGTCCACCATACCTATGTAGGCGAGAGCCGCCGAATTCTAGCCTCGCCATGTATTGGCCTCAGTACTGACCGCTCTCCTTTTCCTTTGCCCTTTGTCGGCACCCCTTTTGTTTTAGCAGGTTTAAGATCGACGTCGTTAGCAGGGTTACCCTTCCGACTTGGCCTGGGCAGGGTTATGGACGCCATTGGTTATTCTCCAGGGCTCTTAGCCCCATTTGCATCCTATCCGTACTTGGACGTTGTATCGTTTTCAAGGTGATTTGGATCTTTGTATTGTATATCTGTATTCTTGACTCATGGAGTCGTGTTGTATATATCTGTTCTGTGGGTTCCATCATGGACTATTGTGTAATGGTATTACTTCGTTCTTCCACCCGCACGCAAGTGCCTGGTAGGCATCTTTGAATCGTTTCTATTCGGGTTTGGCGGGAATCGCTAAAACTTGCATAGGGCCGATTTGAGGGTGTTACAAAGTGGTATCAGAGCTCAGCAGTTTCGATACCCCATTGGTCCAGCCTGTAGGATAACCTAGCTAACGGCTGATGTAGTGTCAAAACTATTTTGGAAAATCGGTTGGATAGATCTGATTAGGTCTGTTTTACTCCTTACCCCTATTCTATTCCCCTCTTACCCCTGCGTGTTTTGAATATACTTCTATCTTTTCTTCGAGTCCAGGATTTCTCGTGGTTGGGTTTCCGTCGTACCTTCAGGGTTTTGCTTCCTAACTTTTATAACGGTGGTGCCACAATCATCAAATATGCATCTCATTTGTTGTACCCTTTATTCAATCTTCTTGGTCCTTGAACTCTTTATCGATATCTGCACCTAGATGGATATCCGTATCGTTGATAGACATATGAGAAGGATGAGCATTGGTGATGTTGGAGTATACCTTGAGCATGTGTTGTTCATGCCAATGGAACCATCACGAAACCTAATCATTGTGTCTTTTCATAAAAAAATTCTTTGTATCTTCCGGTGGTTTCCAACACGACGACATCATCTACATCCGAAGAGCCTGCATCACTCCTTTGTTTCAGAACCCCGCTTGTTGAGCTCTTCAGTCTAAATTCCGAGAGTTGGTTGTATAATTCCCCTATTCTTGTGCAGAGTAATGCTTTGAGTGCGGGATGGAGTAGCTACCATACCACTACTCTTATCATTCTCTCTTGTACATTGAATCGGTGGATCAAGCAATCATACTCCTTCCACTGAAGTTAGAGGTAGCCTTGTGACCTCTTTCTTCGCCTTTGTTTCTACAGAGTGTTCTCTCGACGAACGCGAGCAACGATCTCTTATTGGTGGTGTCGCTTTCAAGATGGAGCAAGAGTCTTTGTTAGTGGTGTCGCGAGGATCTACACGAAGCGAGAAGATTCAGATCGTCAGCCTTCTTCCCCTGTACCATGAGGCGGATCTCGAGGGCGAGATCCCTTGTTAGTGGTGTCGAATTGTAGCACCCCGGTAAATTCATTACTAGAAAATCGCTGTGTTTTGCCTTGTGCATCATCATGATAGCATGCTCATGTCATCATGCCATATTGCATTTGAGCATCATATTAAATCTTGCCTTTTATCATTGGCTTGCATTTGTTCCTATCCTTTATACATGTCTTTGATTTTGGTTCTTACTAAATTGTATTTGGTTTTTATATATGCTAAGTGCCCAATTGGAGCCGAGGGCGTATCTCTTCATTTTTCTTTCCATCACTAATATGTTGCTACATCTTGTCCATATGAATTTTCTCCATATTCCACCACACATGGTACCATATGGGTTTCTTCGTTTGCTTAGATTTAATTATGCCATATGTATTTGTGTGGATCCTTACCACCATATATTATCCATTTTATCTTGCCTAAAATATACCATACATTGTCCATATGGGTTCTTATTTATTTATTTATTTTTTCTTTAGATTTAAATCATGCCCATAGGAATGTGTGGATTATCCATTCAATTCTGCTCTATTCAAATTCTAGTGCTCTTGTCTCTATCTATCTACACCATCTTCATGCATGCCTGCCATTCTTCTTGTTTAGAATTCTTTGAGCAATTTATTTGTTTAAATCCTAAAAGTAACCTCCTTGCTTCTCTCGTTGGTTCAAACGGCATCATGCATTTTTTGTGTGCATTTACCTAAGCATAACAACATTTTTGGAAACACCATATTTTTAATGCTCGAATATCATTACGGTCTAATATATATTAAGCCATCATCTCTCTTTGCTATTTTAAATTAAAATAATATCTTTTTCCGGTTTGTTACATGATCATAATGGTTTTCTTACTTCACTAAAAAAATAAAATTAGGCAAAAGGCCCGTCTAAAATTTTAGCCCAAAACTAGTCCCATCTAATCTACTTTAAACTAGATAAATATCCTAATCCCCTTCTTCCTCCTCAAACCCTATCCTCCAAATCTGAGATCTAATTCTCTTCTTCTTGGTGGCCGGTCGATTCCCTGCAGCTTCTCTCTCCCAGATTCAACACATATGCTCTTCACGATGTGCTGAATTCGTTGTCGTTTTGATCCAATTTCCTTTCCTTGCAGCTAGCTAGACCTCGCCAGATTCCCTATTTGCTCTACCAATCTTGCTCATATGCTCAATCGTGAGCCTTGCCTCTGCACCAAGCAGCTGCGCTGTACCTACGTCTTACTGAATTCCCAGTCGATCTCCACTCCGAGCCACCTCCTCGTCTCGCTTCCCGCGCGCATAAGCTCCTAGCCCACCGTTTCTTTTTACCATGCAGCAGCTGACAGCAGTGAGAACATCAGGCTCACACCTTCATGCGCGCGCGTCCAGCAGCGTACGGCAGCCTCGCCGTCTTGTCCCTTCGAGTGCCCAACAGCATGCAGTAGTAGACAACATCAAGCAAATCAGCTCCCGCTCACGCGTCGACAAAGCCACGCTGCCCCTCTATTTGATCCGCGTGCAGACCAGGTGTGCCATCGGCCGTCATGTGCCGCCAGCGCACCGAGCCGAGTTCCTCTGTTCAGCACAGTGGCTAGCTACTGTCCTCATCCGGCATCGACCCCTGCAAGTGGAAAACGTCCGCTGCCACCGCCGTCTTACTTCAGCACCACTGCATCTTACTTCTGTTCGTGTTGCCCTGCAGGTGTTCGATAAAATTACTGCACCAGTTTAGTCTCGGTGTGTTCTATTCCGGCGACTTAGATCCTCTTCCATTCTGCCGAGCTACCGCATCATCACGCCGTGCCAGAATCGACGTCCGCCACCGTTAATTGTCGTCAAGGTCTTCTTCTCGACGTGTATTTTGGCTACTTCCGCTACTTCAACACCATGTTTCTGACTCCAACCTGAACCGTGAGATCCCGCCCGTCCCTATTTTATAAAATGATATATATTTTGTTGCATAGTTAAGTCTCTCATGTTGCATACATTTCGTCATGTGGGAATTGAATAGGGAGACTATATGAGGGCAAATCTAGTCTTAGGCTCCATTTAAATTTGCGTAGCGAACCGATGACATGTTTTCCTTGTTAATATAACATTTAAATTACGTGATATCTAAACAATTTGAACCATATAATTAATTGTCGGGTAATATTGCCTAGTTGCATCGCATCTTTGCCATGTCATGCATCATCATGCATCATGCCCGATCTTCTGCCGTAGTATTAAATAGTGTATCCGGTGTTTCTTCTAGTGCTTTGCTTCTTCACGGATTATGCCGTTGAGTGGATGCGAGTGTCGACCCGATCTCCAGATGATTCTTCGGCTATGTTTTTCAGGCGAGCAATCTCCCCCCTTTCTACCTATTTTGTATTTATAGTTTTTACTTCCTCCTGTTAATTTATTGCTATCCGTGTTGTGATGCTTTAGTTTTCGAGCACCAGTTATATTCCATGCAGCCTCTATATTGCCTTGGATACATCCTATTGCCTATTGTTTGATAGACAGTTGGCCTTGCGAGTCATAGATGCTTGCTCAGGTGTTGTTGTGCGTTGTCGATGTTCCACAGTTGTTGGATGGTTGAATATGCTTAATGGTAGAGATGCTTAATGGTGGATATGATCATGACTTTAGTTATCACTTGATATTAAAATGTTGGGAATAGATAAAACTAATGTAGAGGCACCGGTGGGCAATAGATAATATTTGGTTTTTAACCGCTCACTTGTGTCCCGTAGGCCCCGAGTACTTGATACCTGTTGCTTGACTATCGCACTATCCGCACGTGGGACCATGAATCCCCTTAGCCAGAGCTTGATTCATTTCTTATTTCTTGGGGCCACAAACTAGTTTGGAGCTTTATTACTATCCTATACCTATGCCATGCTTTATTGTTTTATTTACGATTGTGCGTGGAGCACCTGTACTGTTTACAGATTGCGGAGTTTTTTCGCGGTATCGACAAGCCTAGTCACACTTTCGGGTTCCCAGTCGTTTACAGCCATTGGCGCAAACCTTGGGTCTGTCTCGGAGCCGGCCAACTTCGTTGCGGGTAGCTTAATAGGGTGGTCCCCTGAAATAATTTATGAATCTTGTGATTGCTTTGTCGTGAAAGCCTCGTTGGGTTTTTATTTGGTTTTTCTGAGGTTGATCGTCGTGTGTTGCTATTTGTGCACCCCTGCATGGGTAAATCTTTCTGAAAGCCGTGTCCACGGTTATGGACGATTGGAGCACAGTATCGCGATCATAGACAAGCATAACTAAAGTAGCGCTATAAATTTGACTTAATATGTGACTAGTAATCAGCTTCACTACAATGGAATAGATAATAAAAGTGCCAACAACTGGTGGAACGGGGGTGTATTGTGTCATGTTATACCTGCCTAGTAAGTATCGCAACTCCAATAGAATGAACTAAAAGTGCCAACAACTGCTGGGTTTGGGTTGTCACATGTTAATTGTATCTGATTAGTAAGTACTACAACTACAACTGAATGGTTAACTAAAACTGCTCACTACTTATGCTATCAGGATAACTCATACTATCTATATCTGACTAGTAAGTGCTGCAACTATAAGGGAATGAATAAAACTGCCAACTGTGTGAGTTCCTTGGTTTGACTTCCTCGTTTGGTCTCGAGGGGCAAATACCAGGATGGGTATGATAGGTGTTAGTATCAGGTTGGCTTCGAATATGTCTTTCTTACCCCTCTCTAATAGCCGACATATGTATCGAGTCTCTATAGGTTGTATAGTGCATGCTTCGCTACCGCTTCAATCCACCATACCTATGTAGGCGAGAGTCGCCGAATTCTAGCCTCGCCGTGTACTGGCCTCAGTACTGACCGCTCTCATTTTCCTTTGCCCTTTGTCGGCACCCCTTTTGTTTTAGCAGGTTTAAGATCGATGTCGTTAGCAGGGTTACCCTTCCGGCTTGGCCTAGGCAGGGTTATGGACGCCATTGGTTATTCTCCAGGGCTCTTATCCCCATTTGCATCTTGTCCGTACTCGAACGTTGTATCATTTTCAAGGTGATTTGGATCTTTGTATTGTATATCTGTATTCTTGACTCATGGAGTCATGTGGTATATATCTGTTCTGTGGGTTCCATCATGGACTATTGTGTAATGGTATTACTTCGTTTTTCCACCCGCACGCAAGTGCCTGGTGGGCATCTTTGAATCGTTTCTATGCGGGTTTAGCGGGAATCGCTAAAACTTGCATAGGGCCGATTTGAGGGTGTTACACAAGGTCAAGCTACTGGCCATAAAAGAGCGCTCCATGGGAGGCAACCAATGTGAAATTAAGGTTTGAGTTAAGTTTTTAGTTTTAGTTTAAGTTCATGTTAAATAAAGAGTGCTAGAAAACTCCATTTGAGGAGAAGAAATTCGGTAATACTTGAAATTCTGCATTATTCATGCTATTATTGGTCGACAATATTTACTGTCAATTTTCAGTTAAAAAGAAGGTATATCACTAAGTTAGAGGGAAAGAAATAGTTTACGAAGAAACATAATTTTTTTGATGCACATAGAGAATTAACGACCAACTATACGGCGGGAATAAAAATTCCGGCCGTATAGTTCTGGTCGTATAGTTATCTTTGCCATCAATTTTTTTTCTGCAATATGTACTGAGAGTTTAACGACCAACTATACGGCAGAAATAAATATTCCAGCCGTATAGTTCCGGTCGTATAGATATCAATGCCTCCGTATAATTTCTTTTCATATATACTGGGAGTTTAACGACCAACTATACAGCGGGAATAAAAATTCTGGCTGTATAGTTCCAGTCGTATATATATCGATGCCTTTACAAATTTTCTTTCGTAGGGACAGACAGTTTAACAACCAACTATACGGCTAGAACATTTTGTTCCGCCCGTATAGTTGCGTCCGTATAGCTGCGCTGCCAGGAGGAATACCTTATATTTTGATAGAACGCCAACTATACGGCCGAAACGCATGTTTCGCCCGTATAGTTGCATCCGACCACAAAATCGCACGGGAAGGTACTCCCAACTCCAAAACTTCAATCCTTTTTTCTTTCTTCTACCTCCAAACTCTCTCAAAACTTCAAGGGATCTTCATCTCTACACAATTTTGCTCGATTTCCTCGCACACAAATGATCTACGGTATGTTTCTCCTCCGATCCTCCAATTACTTTTTGAAAATTCATCTTCGATCTATTGTCATTATCAATCTAAGATGAAACCTACTATGAACCAATTGCCATGATTTTCTTGCCTAGATTATTATCCTGAGGAGATTCTTAGTGTGCTTAGATGAGGAACATCTTATACTTACTATTGTTGGATCAAAAAGTTTTATTTTTCCTTTCTTCAATGTTTTAGAAGATGAACACAAGGAGCCAAACTCATGCTCGTGCCACAACTAGTGCTTCTCGGGCTATCACCCAGGAACGCATGGGGATACAGTTCAGGGATGAGGCCCATCGTGAACGCTTCAACAAGATCAAGAACCGCGAAGTGAAGGCCACCAAGTGGGCTTGCCCCATTATATTGAACCAACTCGGTATTTCTGATGACTTCAATTTACTTTGTAATAGAGCCGGCCTGCAAAAAATTGTGTACAATGATGTACCTACCTATCGTCGCTTAACCATTGAATTCCTAAGTTCGTTGCAATGCACCGTTAAATTGTGGCAAGGAGAGGATACTATTACTTTCCGTCTGATGAACAATAGCTACACTTTAACATTAGATGAATGGTGCAGATGCTTTAATTTGCCAAACAATGATATTCATGCTTTATGCGCATCCTTTACTGGCTTAATTCCTTCCCCCGATCAATACTATAATGGAATGAGCTTCACTAGTAGAGTGAACAAGGGGAAGAATATTCAACATCCTGCAATTCGCTATTTGTTCTATGTTATTGCTAACACCTTGCAGGCACGCAATGAGTTCACGAGACTCAACGAGGAGGACATCCTAGTCCTTGCAAAGGCTGCTTACATCAACTACAACCTGTCACTAAACTTGGGCGCCATCCTCGTGCGCTACCTGGAGCAGCAAGCCTCCCAAAGCCAAGGGACAATCACAGGAGGAGGTGTCATCACCGTGCTTGCCACTGCCCTAGACATTGATCTAGGTGAGTTGCAAACTGTACTAAGTGAGACACATGTTGGTTTATCCACCATGAGGGCTTGTGGAATGCTCACTAGGAGAGGTGGCGTTTATTACCTTCATATTACTGGAGCTGGGCGTATCTACCCCGCTCCTTTGCCTAATGGGCTTTTCTCTATCGAGGAAAGACGTTTGCTATATGATTCGTAGGTTGAGCAGCACCAACCCGAGGAAGAGATTCCTGAAGAGGATGAGGACCAAGAGGAGGAGCAAGAATTTCCTCATCAAGAGGAGTAGCCACAAACCCGGTTCGCCACATACCAAGATTTCCAAGGACTTGGAGGGACTCTAGAGAGGATGCACAACCTCTCTTTTGTCAACACCCGGATTTTTAATCCCAGATGCCTGTTATGCCATACATCGCAATCCCAGGATTACCATTTTTGTGAGACATAATAGATTGGATATCACAGTACATCATCCATTACAAACCATAATAAGGTCTTACACAAATAAAGGATCTCATGATCCAGTCTTAGTACAATAAAGTAGCAGAAAAGATAGCATAGCGGTGGGGTCCATCTTCAGAGTCACAAGCAATGCTGACGATGGGAGATGATCCTAGTTGTCGTAGCCGTCCTGCTGTCCTCCTTCAGGGTAGTCCTCCTCATAGTCTGGCCAACGGAATAGCCAGGGACAAAATCTATGAGTACTCTTTAAGTACTCGCAAACTACCACTAACAAATAGGATAGTTCTAGTAGGAACGCTAACTCTAAGTTTATTTGTAAAGTTAAGTTTGAAACCTAAGGTGAGTTCAGAAACAAAGAAAGATAAAATAAAGTTTGAAAACACCTAAGTGGGAACTTAGTTGTCATAGTCACAACTCTGTTGTGGTCAAGTCATGTCACAATTCATTTCATAAGTCATTTTGAAAACATCTGACAATAGAACAGTATGGCCACTCCAACTGTCCATAACCGCGAACGCGGCTATTCGAATAGTTTGACACTCTGCAGAGGTGGTACACTTTCACCACAAGATTTGATACATCTGTCAGGGATAACCCTGAATCATCATACTTAGTATGCAGATAATCAAACATAACCTTTCCTTTACACACTCTAGTATAAGCACCTCTCCTATGAGTATGGCCTCCCAGCCATGACCATCTGTCATCCTGGGCACTGCATAGGTAGACAACATTGAGAGGTAGTCTCAGCTCAAACCTCTCCCACGAGGGAACTAATACTAATGCATATAAACTTCCGGCTAAGCCTTACCCAATTGAGGTATTGTGGTTGTACGGTAAAATTAGAATGGTATTGCATCCGAACCCAACCATCAGTTTTTATAAAAAGGGCTAAGGCTCATGCCTTAACATTTTCATCATCATCATAAACCATTTGTGTTTCTCAACACATGTCAAAACATCTCAATAGAATGACTCATCATTCCAAGGTTTTCACAAGTCATTTTCACCAAGTATTCCCATCTAAAGTGATCAAGTTTTGGTTGAGCTCTAAACTACTAAATTAAGAGTGTTCACTAATGTGGGGTGCTAATGTCAATCTCATGCCATAGAATGACATCTAAGTCTAACTAGATAGGTCAAGTTTTATACTCTTTATGCTACCTTTAAACAAGTAAGGGACTTTGGTAAAGTAAAGAAGGTAAAGTGGTAAATAAAACTTGGAGTAGGTATAAGTCAAAATGATATAACCAAAGCATGCCTAATGCATCTTGCTTGGGATACCTATCTTGCAAGGGTTAACTTGCATTGTTAAAGATGGCTTGCTAGGTATAATACTTGCAAGTGTTAGCTTGCCAATAATAGCTTACCTTGGTTGGTGTAGTGGTTGAAATTCTCTTCCTCCTCCTCTTGGTAGAACTCCTCCTCCTCGAAAACTTGGTCGATACTATCGTCTATAAATACATACGGAATACATAATCACCAAACAATGCTTAACTAGTCTACTTAGCACACTAAAGCACACATTTAGTGATCTATTATCATCACAAGCATCACAAGGTTTAATGAACTAGCTTCATTCTTTTTATTTGAGAAAAGTAATTTCTACTCATTGAAATTAACTAAGATTTAATATTCTCCAATTAAAATAAGGGATCATGTGGACACATGTCATCAACACATATTCTAACATGTGGTAATGTGATTTAAAGGTTGGATCATATTTTAATAAGTTCAAGTTTAATAATTAATGATTTAAAGTGACTATAAATGCCTATATAGCATTATTTTGGTACTAGTCCAAAGTCACTGCATGTAAACCTTAATATTATTACATATTCATATGTATGGTTAAATGTGATTTTTGAGAGTTGGAATCAACTCAAAAGCTAATATGGTTGATTTTATAAAAATGTTTGAATGTGCAAAAGATTCTGTCTTGTTATTTTTACTAGGAGATATCTCTAACTCTAAATGATTTAAATCCAATGGGCTTGGATAGAAATTTTCATTAGCTTTCCAACAAAATTGGAATCACTCAATTTGGATTTGTAAAACTTTCTAAGTTGATTTTTAAACTAAGGGACAAATTCTAGTTTAATTCTAAAAAGAAAAATCTTAATTTGAATCACAGGGCCAGCGCGGGAAGATAATTGGGCCGGCCCAGATTCACTTCGTGGCGCTGAGGACTGCTAACAGGGGGTCCGCCTGTCAGTGGCTCATTACACGCGAAGCGGTATGGGGCGAGCTGGACCACGGGATTAGAACTAGATCTAACGGCTCACGGTCGTCATCGACGACGGACTCGTCGCCGGCGAGACTGAACCCTAGCGGCTCGGTGGGGGTGCAGTGGGGACGTACCGGGGCTCTAGCTAGTGCAGGGAGGCGGGCAAACGAACGAGAATACGATGGCAGTTCTCCTAGTACTGGCGGCATACCGGGAGATGGCCTGGATCAATGGCGCCCTTCTCCTCCTTCCGCGGCAGACTCCAGCGAAATTCTGACCCTACGGGCTACAGTTTGCTCCGGTGGGGATCTGGGAGTGTTCTGAGGGGGAGTGGATGAGAGTGGTGTGAGGAAACGGTGCTGGGGAGGCCTCCTTATATAGGCACGACTGGGCGGTAGTGAGGCATGGGCGGTGCTCGCCGGTGACGATGGTACATCGGGCTACCGGCGTGGGCGAGATAGGTGGACGGTGGCGTGCCTCCCGGCGGTCCTCTATGGCTTTATGGTGCAGCTAGGGCGGTGGCAATCGGTCAGGAGCGTCGTGTGCTCTAGGGGACAGAGGTGGTGCTCGACGTGGTTCCTTGTTGATATCAACAGCTCGGTGATCGATGTTCTTGAAAACTTCGGTCTTCTCCAGCACTTCTAAGCATTTGCAAAGTAACGAGATATGGAACACATTGTGGATGGCTGACATTTCCTCTGGTAGTTCTAGTTGATAAGATACTTCTCCTTGACGATTCAGAATCTTGAAGGGTCCGATATATCTGGGGGCTAACTTTCATTTCAGACTAAAACGCTGGGTTCCCTTCAATGGCGAAACCTTGAGATATACAAACTCTCCAACATTGAAAGTAAGGTCTCTCCTTCTCTTGTCAGCATAACTCTTCTGTCTGGATTGGGCAGTCTTGAGGTGCTCACGGACTCTGTGAACCTTCTCTTCAGCTTCTCGGAGAATGTCGGGTCCAAAAATCTGACTCTCTCCTACTTGCGACCAATTCAAAGGGGTATGACACTTTCTTCCGTATAGGAACTCGAATGGTGCCATTTGCAAACTAGCTTGATAACTGTTCTTGTATGAGAATTCTGCAAAAGGTAGACAATCTTCCCATTTTGATCCATACTCTAACACACAAGATTTCAAGATATCTTCTAAGATTTGGTTTACTCTTTTAGTCTGTCCATCGGTTTGCGGGTGATAAGCGGTGCTGAAATTCAACTTGGTTCCTAATCCTTCTTGGACTTTCTGCCAAAACCTCAAGGTAAATTGGGTTCCTTGATCCAATACTATGGTCTTGGGGGTTCCATGCAAACTAACAATTCTAGCAATGTACAACTCTGCTAGCTTCGAACTCTGGTAGGTTGTCTTGACCGGTATGAAATGAGCTACCCTGGACAGTCTATCAACGATGACCCAGATAGAGTCATTTCCCCTACTAGAAGTAGGCAACCCGATGATAAAGTCCATTCCGACAGAATCCCATTTCCATTCCTGAATCTGCAATGGTTGCAACAGTCCTGCGGGTCTCTAATGTTCCGCTTTGACTCTTTGACAGATATCACACTTGGAGCTGTAGCTTCCGATTTCTCTCTTCATCTTGTGCCAGCAAAATTGCTCCTTCAAATCCTGATACATCTTTGTTCGTCCGAGGTGGATAGAATAAAGAGTATCATGAGCTTCTTGCATGATAGCTTGCTTTAGCTCCGAATCTGCTGGCATACAGATACGTCCTTTGTACCACAACACACCTTCTTCGTCTTCGGTGAATCCTGGTACCTTTCCTGTACCAATATGATGTCTGATTCCGTCGATACTTTCACTTCCCTTCTAGGCTTCCTTGATTTGGCTAATCAAAGTGGGTTGAAGTTCAATGCTAGCTAGAAATCCCTTGCTAACTAGCTCAGTCCTAAACTGCTCCAACTCCTCATACAAACTTGGCTGCTTCTCCTTGATCATGGTGTTTAGCCTACACGGTAATCTGCTAAGAGCATCCGCTACCACATTGGCTTTGCCGGGGTGATAGTGAATGTCAAGGTCATAATCCTTGATTAACTCTATCCATCTCCTTTGCCTCATATTCAGCTCCTTCTGAGTGAAAATATACTTCAAGCTTTTGTGCTATGAGTAAATCTCACAGCGATTACCCATAAGATAATGATGCCATGTCTTCAATGCCAAAACTACGGTTGGTAACTCAAGATCATGGGTCGGATAGTTCTGCTCATGATGCTTTAGTTGTCGAGACAGATATGCGATAACTTTGCCTTCTTGCATCAATACACATCTGAGACCAATCTTGGATGCATCACAATACACATCAAACGACTTCTTGATATCTGGCATGATCTGTTGGGTCCGCAGCATAGAAAACAAAAAAATTCCTACGGTGTGAACTACATGCCAAGATCTATCTACTAGGTACAAAGCAACGGGTGGACATACATCCAAAGAGAACTTACCCTCATAGACAACGAGCTTTGTTAACGAGTAGGAACTCATGGTTGATGTAGTCGTACACTTGCCGATCTCAAGATCGTGATGAAGTCCAGCATGTCCGGCTCCAGCACGTCCATCAGATCCAGCTCCAGCACCACCAAGTCCAGCACCGCAAAGCAGCGGTGCATCCGTGATCGCACACACGTCCGGTACCCCGACAACCTCCATCCCTCGCTCCAGCAAAGCAGCGGAAGCAGCAACTCCTTTCTAGATAAAGCCACTGGGAACATGTATCTCGCTAATCCGAGACCATGGGGAATAATACTAGAGGGGGAGAGAGATCCTTCACAAGGAGGTGTGTGTGAGAAGTGAGGAGGGGGTGGCCTTTTATAGGAGGAGGGGGGTGCCCCTCCTTCATGGCCGGCGCATGGAGGAGGTGACCCTTCACCTCCTCCATTCATGTGGTGGTAACTCCCTCCACATAAATTTGCCCCTTCACATTCTCTTTTAAAGTCTCCACTTTAAATGCATTAAATTTCTCCAAATTTAATGCTCTCTCATTTAATAAAACTATTTTATTATTTTTATTCAGAATTTTGTTAATTACTTTAATTAACAAACATTCACATAAAACCCCTGCAACATTTCAATATTACATGTAGAACCAATTTCAGCAATTTCACCCGAAAAAGTTTCGGTGTCTATTGAAATAATTCCAGCGCTTTCTTAAATCTTTATCTGAAACATATTTGCTCCAAATGGCGTCGGTATCCCTTAAGTGTGTCACCCTACGGTTCACGAATAATGCAAACATGATCGAGACCCCTCTCCGATCAATAATCAGCAGCAGGACCTAGAGATCCATACTGACTCCTACACATTCAACGATGACTTCTGTGATCGTGAGAACCTTTAACGCTAGTAACTAAATCCCTTTGTCCCGCGATATATTACATGTCCGAGATTCGATCATCGGTATCTCCATACCTAGTTTGATCTCGTTACCGACATGCACTCTTTTCTCGTTCCCGTGATATAACATTCTAGTGATCACATCACTTTCTTGCAAGCTATTTCAATGTGATATCACCAAGAGGGCCTAGAGTATATCTATCCGTCATCGGGATGGACAAATCCCACTCTTGATCCATGAGCCTCAACATAACACCTTCGTAGCACTGAACCCACCTTTATAGTCACCCTGTTACGGTGTGACGTTTGATGTTATCAAGATACTCTTCCGGTGTTAGCAATTAACATGATCTCATGGTCTAAGGACTAAGATTACTTCGTATGATGTTATAGCAATATAAACATAATGACTCTGATCGTAATGCTATACTTCGGATGAATGTTCATCACATCATTCCACCAATGTTGTGACCTCGTTATTAACAACATCCAATGTCCATGATCAGGAAACCTTGATCATCTTGTTAATCAACGAGCTAGTCTATAAGAGAGGCATGACTAGGAACCTTTTATTTGTTTATTAAACACACATGTATTGACGTTTCCTATCAATACAATTATAGCATGCAAAATAAACATTTATCATAAACAAGGAATAAGATAATAACCACTTTATTATTGCCTCTCGGGCATATTCCCTTCAGTCTCCCACTTGCACTAGAGTCAATAATCTAGTTTGAAAAACTTTGCGTATTGAACACCTATGGCTTTCTGGTGTTGCATATACGCTACTGCTAGTGGTTAACATAATCTCTGGATCTGACAGTTTCAGGCCCGTGTGTATTTGAATGTCTCTGCATCTCTACGCATCACTCATTCTCAAATGAGATGGCATTGTATAGATTTGGTCCTTTGGTGAGACCTTTAGTTCATTCGGCTCAAAATATGTTGATATTATCGTCACACAATATATCTTCATAGTATTAGCCCACTTTGAACCACACCTAGTTTGATAACAAACTACTTAACACAAATGCCCTCCTTTGCTGCTACTATAGCAGTCATATACTTAGCCTTTTGTTGTAGTATCCGTCACAATGTCTCAACTTTGGAACTCATCCAAATCCATCATGGAACATTCTTTCCATTACATTGTGCTACCCATAGTCTAAATTGAGATAAATTTAATTTGTATCTTGTGACAAAACTAGTATCAATGTAACACTTTATAATGAACTACCTTTAACTATTTGTCACTTATACATTATATATTCTTAGTTCTTCCAAAGCTCATAAGAATATCTTTACTATTGTCCAATGATCATCTTATGAATCATTCTGGTATATGCTCATAACATTTAGAGCATAGGACATTCTGGATATATACATATCATGGTAAAATCGATCAAAATCTTCATGTGATTTTACTCACCAAGTGTTGAAACACTTGAATTTTGATACAATCCTTTCCATGCAGTAAGAACCTTTCTTATTGTTTCCATATTGAACCCTTTCAATATCTCATATATGTATGTCTGGCACAACCATATTAGCGCCTTAATCTATCCATATAGATATTGATGCCTAATATTCCGGGTTTGCCCAAGTCTTTCATCGAAATCTTATTTTAATGAAATTCTTAACTTGTGTCAATACAAGATACATCATTTCCAATCAACATTATGTCCTCTACATAATGTATTAGAAATATGTCTTAGCGCTCCCACTTAATTTCTTGCAAATGCAAGCATCTTCATCATCTCCGATGAATTTAAACTCTTTTAATAGTTTCATCATGGTGAAGATTCCAACTCCGCTATGCTTACTTCAACTATTGAAGTTTACATGCCATTTTAGCACCCTTTGAATTAACAAAACCCTTCGGACCATGTCATGTACATGTCCTAGGTTACCGTTCTATTAGAAGAACCTTGTTTTGTTTATTCAACTACCATATACCAAATTATATGTAGTGGTTGCTACATTAATCCATCAAGACTATATATCGCTATGAAAGATCAAATCTTGTCATAGTCAACTCCTTGAACATTGTCGTAAACTTCTTTCCGACATGTCGACTATTTCATAGATGTTAAACATCCATGTCTTATTTCTTTACAGATCCAAACACGACTGATAGGCTTCACGCCTTTCCGTAGGGTCTTCCAAGTTCAGAAACCTGATTTCTCGTGTATGGATACTATCACGGATTCTATGACTTCTAGTCATTTTATGGAGTCAGGGCCCATCATCGCTTCTTTGCATGTAGTCGGTTCATCATTGTCAAAACAATAACGACTTGCTTATCAAATCTTACTATTTGATTCTTACCGACCCACACGGCTCTATAGGAACTCTAATCTCCGAGATCACACCTTTTGTAATCACGAGAGCCATTAGCATTGTAGCCGCCACCGGGACACTTTCCGGCGCTGCGCTACTTAGCACATATAGCTAAGGTTCAACAACTTTATCAAAGTTCTATTGTCCTCCCACTTAACTTTTCACGAAAAATTCCTTCTCAAGAAACTTGACGTTCCAAGTAACAAAATCTTTTGTCCTCGGTGTTATGGAGAAATTCCCAACAAATTCTTTGGGATAACCTACAAAGATGTGCTTATCCGACTTTGGTTGTAAACATTTTACTTATGCATAGCATACCAAAATTTAAGAAAAGACAATTCGGGTTTTATCCCAAACCATAACTCATATGGTGTCATTTCAACGGATCACGATGGTGCTCTTTTCAGTGTAAAAGCGGTAGTCTCTAAAGCTTCAATCCTTAAAACATAATGGCAGTTTTATAAATGACACCCTTGATCTTACCATGTCAAACATGGTTTGATTTCATCTCTCGAATATGCCATACTCCTATGGTTTATCGGGGAACACAAATCATGGAACAATTCCTCAAGTCTTAGTTGGTTTTGCTAAACATGTAACTCAAATATCTTCCTTTATGATCGAATCATAAACTCTTTATTTTCTTGTTACAATGATTTTCCACTTCATCTTGAAAGTCTTTGAACAATTTTAAAATGTTTCATACTTCTTCCTTGTTAAGTAAATATACAAATATATTCACTCAAATTTTTGGAGAAAGCATATGAAGCAAAAAGATCCATCGCATATGGCTACACATAATGGACTATGCACATCAGCATGCACAATTTCCAATAAGCTAGTCATCCGTTCCTCTCTGGCCTATGGACGGAGTTTCAATTATCTCGAGGCAAGTCTCACATGCGTCAATTGATCAAAATCAAAGACTCCAAAAATCCATCAACATGGAGTTTCTTCATGTTTTCTTTCAAATATAATTTAAACAGCGATGTCACTTCATAAGTGATCTTTCAATCATTTGTCTTGCGACATTTTAGCAATAGTGTTTATGGATGTGATTTCTCCAACTAGACTTGTAAAAGTTCATCCATCCTTTATGGAATACGGTAATTATTTGAACAGCCATTTTTCTCATAATACCGGAACAAAATAACAATTATTTAAACAAATCTTGAAGGCTTGGTTTGATGAGAACGAAAAACACAATAACACTTTATTTGTTTTCGATGAACATCATCACTCATTCTGTTGCTGGTTACTTAGGCCATTATAGTTCATGAATTGCGTTGTCCTGTATGACACTTCATACCAACCAATTCGGTATCCAATACCGGTATCCAATACCTAAGAACCACATTGATTAACAAGCAAGGAATATAGCCATAACATGTATATCTTCTATATACCTAAGTTGGACATCTCCAACCTTTTATTTTCTGCCAAATATTTTATAGATTCTCTTTCAGCAATTCCTTTTCTTTTAAAAGAATCTATAAACATCAATAGTGGTGTCATCAACATGACACATGGTACAAAGCATATATAGTCAAATACTAATACCTTTGGACTTGCACTTTGAAGTGTATCACCATCATCAAATGTTTGGTGTTCTTTCAAAAATCCATTCTTTAGTAATCTATTAGTGTAGTAAACATTTTACTTACATCTTCTATTCATCCTTATCATGACAACTTTCATGATCAAGCTACTATATCTTATAAGGAAGAATCATGAGTATAATATCAGTTCCCAAAAACTTTTTTGGTAGATTCGGATGCCTAACATCTCCATCCTTCACAAATTCTCATACAATATGAGAACATGTATTTTGCTAAATTATACTCTATCATAATGCAACCAAACACATTGTTTCATATATCACAATATCTTTCACACATGATGGTTTCTGAAACAATTTCAGCTCCAATATAATCTTGATATTAAAACAACTTTTTGAATATCAATAATCATGGAGGCAAACATGATACTTTAGATACTAACATTGGAATTCTTACTCTCTATTTAATACTACTTATTAAACTTCATGGAGTAAATAGAGTTTGCTGAAAGTTTGCAATAGGACTTATAAACTTTAAATTGACATTCAAAACAATACGATACTAGTTCGTAAAGTAAATATCCAGAATTCTATAGTTCTATTATCTCAATTTAAAACTAAGTATAAGGTAGTGAACATATGCCAATTACTACAACAAATTATGCAAATTCACTTTGATTTAGTTTATGACAAATTGAGTTCGACTAATCCAAATTAGAAATGTACTCCCACTCAAAAACGACATCCCTCGTGCCTTTTTGGTGATTACATGAACCAAATCCACTACACCAAGTCTGATCATCACGTGAGTCGGTGTAGCTTCAAAGGCGAGCATCAATATGGTCATCACATCACCTATGTGACTCATGCTTAACCTTTCGGTCCGTGTTCCGAGGCCATGTCTGTACATGCTAGGCTCGCCAAGTAAGAACCTTAGTATTCGCGTGTGTAAAACTGTCTTAGACCCGTTGCATGAAAGCGTAGAGTTGAGAACACCCGATCATCACGTGATGTCTCGAAACACGATCCATAGAATGGTGCATACTTAAGGAAGAACACATTTTTGTCTTGATATCTAAAATAGGGATCATCTTACAATGCTACAGAAAGCGCCAAACTAGCAGTATAAGATGCTAACATCTAATGTGTAAAGGGAGATGATATGGTCCATGCATTTGATCTCTATCACTTGCATCGTGGTATGATCTTTATCATTCCTTTGTGTGTAAGGCCAAGGTCTATGGAACTTACACGTTGAGTGTGTTGTAAGAGTATCTATCATACATCTACTTACAACAATACCATATCAATACACTAGCCCAGCAACGATCTAAACTAGATGCCTCTAATTTATCAATTGCAAGTTTTACGTGGCTTAGGGCTTTCGGAGATAGAACCGTTCTTACCTACGAACATGAACCACAACGAGGGATAACTAAGTTATTAGCAACTCATTGTAAATCAGATATTGACTATAGTAGGAGAGACAGACACCCGCCAGCCACTTATGCAAAACAAGTTGCATGTCAGTCGTGGAACTGGTCTCATGTATGATGACATGTAAGGTAGGTCCGGGCCGCTTCATCCCACTATGCCACCAATATCCAAAATACATAGAAGATGCAATAACATGATCATCATCACCCACATATCAACATATGTGTACTACCCGTGCTAAGCACCTACGCATAAACCTGACTCTGATACCATTGTTGGGTCCGTAGCATAGAAAACAAAAATTTTCCTACGGTGTGAACTACACGCCAAGATCTATCTACTAGGTACAAAGCAACGGGTGGACATACATCCAAAGAGAACTTACCCTCGTAGACAACGAGCTTTGTTAACGAGTAGGAACTCGTGGTTGATGTAGTCGTACACTTGCCAATCTCAAGATCGTGATGAAGTCCAGCAGGTCCGGCTCCAGCACGTCCATCAGATCCAGCTCCTGCACCACCAAGTCCAGCACCGCAAAGCAGCGGTGCATCCGTGATCGCACACACGTCCGGTACCCCGACAACCTCCGTCCTTCACTGCAGCAAAGCAGCGGAAGCAGCAACTCCTTTCTAGATAAAGCCACCGGGAACATGTATCTCGCTAATCCGAGACCATGGGGAATAATACTAGAGGGGGAGAGAGATCCTTCACAAGGAGGTGTGTGTGAGAAGTGAGGAGGGGTGGCCTTTTATAGGAGGAGGGGGTGCCCCTTCTTCATGGCTGGCGCATGGAGGAGGTGACCCTTCACCTCCTCCATTCATGTGGTGGTAACTCCTTCCACATAAATTTGCCCCTTCACATTCTCTTTTAAAGTCTCCACTTTAAATGCATTAAATTTCTCCAAATTTAATGCTCTCTCATTTAATAAAACTATTTTATTATTTTTATTCAGAATTTTGTTAATTACTTTAATTAACAAACATTCACATAAAACCCCCTGGAACATTTCAATATTACATGCAGAACCAATTTCAGCAATTTCACCCGAAACAGTTTCGGTGTCTATTGAAATAATTCCAGCACTTTCTTAAATCTTTATCTAAAACATATTTGCTCCAAATGGTGTCGGTATCCCTTAAGTGTGTCACCCTACGGTTCGCGAATAATGCAAACATGATCGAGACCCCTCTCCGATCAATAATCAGCAGCGGGACCTAGAGATCCATACTGACTCCTACACATTCAACGATGACTTCTGTGATCGTGAGAACCTTTAACACTAGTAACTAAATCCCTTTGTCCCGCGATATATTACATGTCCGTGATTCGATCATCGGTATCTCCATACCTAGTTTGATCTCGTTACCGACATGCACTCTTTTCTCGTTCCCGTGATATAACATTCTAGTGATCACATCACTTGCTTGCAAGCTATTTCAATGTGATATCACCGAGAGGGCCCAGAGTATATCTATCCGTCATCGGGATGGACAAATCCCACTCTTGATCCATGAGCCTCAACATAACACCTTCGTAGCACTGAACCCACCTTTATAGTCACCCTGTTACGGTGTGACGTTTGATGTTATCAAGATACTCTTCCGGTGTTAGCAATTAACATGATCTCATGGTCTAAGGACTAAGATTACTTCGTATGATGTTATAGCAATATAAACATAATGACTCTGATCGTAATGCTATACTTCGGATGAATGTTCATCACATCATTCCACCAATGTTGTGACCTCGTTATTAACAACATCCAATGTCCATGATCAGGAAACCTTGATCATCTTGTTAATCAACGAGCTAGTCTATAAGAGAGGCATGACTAGGAACCTTTTATTTGTTTATTAAACACACATGTATTGACGTTTCCTATCAATACAATTATAGCAGAAAAATAAACATTTATCATAAACAAGGAATAAGATAATAACCACTTTATTATTGCCTCTCGGGCACATTCCCTTCATGATCAATATTGGGGCTGAAATCAATCTCTTCTTCAGCTCTTGGAAACTTGCTTCACATTTGTCGGTCCATTCAAACTTCTTGTCCTTCTTCAACAATTGGGTCATGGGTCTGGCGACGCTTGAAAACCCTTCAACGAACTTGTGGTAATATCCCGCTAATCTGAGAAATGCACGGACTTGGGTTTGAGTGGTTGGCACTTCCCATTCTTTGACATCTTTGATCTTGGCGGGATCAACGGCGACTCCTCTGGCAGACACAATATGTCCTAGGAATCCTACTTCTTTCAGCCAAAACTCACATTTGCTAAACTTGGCATACAACCGATGCTCTCTAAGGGTTTCAAGGATAATTCTCAGATGTTGCTCATGCTCTTATCCTGACTTGCAGTAGATAAGGATATCATCGATAAACACAACGAGAAACTTGTCTAGAAAATTCATAAAGATCTTATTCATGAGATTCATGAAATAAGCAGGGTCATTGGTTAATCCAAAAGACATGACCGTATACTCGTATAATCCATAACGAGTAGTAAAGGCGGTCTTCGGAATATCCGTTGCACGAATATTAAGTTGGTGATAACCAGTCCTAAGATTGATCTTAGAGACCACATTTTCTCTAGTCAACTAATCAAATAGATCCTCTATATTTGGCAAAGGGTACTTGTTCTTGATGGTGACGTCATTCAGCTTCCTATAATCTATGCACAAACGGTTGCCTCCATCTTTCTTGTCGACGAATAACACTAGCGATCTCCATGGTGATGTGCCTTGTTGAATCAAGCATGTTGCCAACATAGCATCCAGCTGCTTCTTCAATTCCACTAACTCTGAGGGGTTCATGCTATAGGGTCTCTAGGCTATGGGTCCGGTTCCGGGGATTAGTTCAATAATGAACTCAATATCCCTATCCAGGGGCATACCGGGCAATTCATCTAGGAATACGTCGGGGTATTCACAAACTACTCTGACTTGGTCAATGGTGGGTAGGGCTAGACTCTTATTACACTTGAATTGACGGGGCAAGGTTTCAGATATATGCTCTACTGATACTTTAGAGCTACTGGTCATGGTGATGGCTTTCTTGGCACAGTCAACAATCCTTTATGCTTTGACATCCAATCCATTCCTAGTACTACTTCCAAACCTTTGGTTCCAAGTACTATTAGATTGGCATAAAAATCTATCCCATGTATTCTGATAGGCACAGCTTTGCAAATTTTTCTAGCTTTTGTAGTTGAACCAGGGATTTGAACTATCATGACATGCTTCAAATTGGTTGGGTGAATCTTACTAGTGCATGAAAATTCTTCGGTGACAAATGAGTGCGATGCTCCAGAATCAAACAACACTTTTGCTAAAACTGAGTCTTTCGCTGCCATGGGCACAACATTGCTTCCAGTTCTGGGTGTAGTGTTTTTGTTTTTGTTGTTGTTGTTGTTGTTCTCGGGAGGTGCACGGTTGAAATTGCTGGCGTTGCCGGGCTGGTTGTTGTTTCCTCCGGACTTCACATTTCCTCCGCTACGGTTGGGGTAGCTTGGGCGAGACATTGGGGGTCGATTGTTCCTTGATGCATATCCTGTAGAAGGGTTGGGACGGTACTTCTGGTGACTGTTGGATCCAGCTTGGTGCATCATATGACGTTTGCGGTTGTCGTTTGCTTGACTAAGCTTCCCTTCCATCTGAATGGCAAAGTCGACTAGCTCTTCGAGATCCTTGAAACGGATGTTGACGAGGATAGTGCGCATCTCATCATGCAGTCTGTTCAGGAATCTCTCCTTATTGGCCTCCGTGTTGATCTCATCAGGTGCATACCTGGCTAGGGACAAGAATCTGTCACGGTACTCTACTACAGTCATTCTGCCCTTCTTCAACTCTCTGAATTTATCCCTCATTCGGGTGACTAAACCCCGTGGCACGTGGGTGCAGCTGAACTTGACTTTGAAGGCTTCCCATGTCATCACTTGACCATGGTTCATTGTGCGGGTGCTGTTCCACCATGCTCTTGCATCTCCTGCCAAGTAGTGGGTGGCAAAAAGAACCTTCTCGTTGGCATCCACTCCTGCTACTTCTAGGTTGTTCTCCATTGTCTGCAACCAGTCATTATCATCTAGTCGGTTCTCCGAAGTGCTAAAGATTGGGGGATTTGTATTCTAGAAGTATTTGAGTTTGGATCCATGATGATCCTAATTTCCATGGTTCTGATTGTTGTGAGCCATCTGGGCGATCTGCTGCAGTGTTGCTAGATTATCTTGGCGCTCTGCCCTACTAGCTTCATGGTCTGCAATGAGAGTCTGCAGAATCTGCAGCATTGGGTCTTGCGATGAGCTGCTCCCTCCTTGGTTTCCATGAGTCATCTGAAGATTGATATAGATAAAGGGGTAAGAGGGAAAGTTCTAAGGTTCATGGTTTTGATTTCAAAGCTAAAACTTTGAGTTTGACTCAGGTTTTGCAACTAACTTCTTTTCATTCATTCAAGCAAAGCACACGATATAAACACACACACACCACAACATCAAAGGAAAACATATGGTTTTAAGAACCATTCTATAAGCTACGATACAATGGGACCGATACTCCTCACTCTACGATAGTGCTCTAGTGCATCTACTCATCATCGATGAACTCGGAGTTGTCATCGTCGGTGTATAAGTCCACGGCATCCTCCTCCAGATAGTCATCATCATTGCTGAGGTAGGAGTCAATATCCCCTTGGATATCTTCACCTTCCTCTTCTTATTCCTTTGCTGCAAGCTGAGCTTCTTGCTCCTTAAGGGTCTTCTCGAGGTCAGCCACCTTCTTGCGAAGACGTTCAATGGTGCAATCCTTCTTGGCGCGTTGATGGCGCAGAGACTGATGATCCTTGATGAGCAGTGAGAAAGTCTAGGCCTTCTGGGTTGTGGTTGGCGACCTCTCTAGCATTGTCCAACTCCTTCTGTGTGTCGTATAGTAGGAAGTCGAGGTTCTCCAGTTGACGCTTCAATATTGGGTGACTTGGCATCTCTAGCAGCATTCCCATTGAATCACGCCATGCATAGTGAACAAAGCGGGTTCCTTGGATTAGGTTGACACTCAGGGCACACAGACGTGCGAGAGCTTCATGCATTGCCATGGCTAATCCATCTAGCCAGTTGTTCTCTCTCACGGAGAACTGAATCCTCCCAGATACTGGTGATTCTATCTTGCCTCGAAGATCAACAGTTATTAGCCATTGTAAATCTCCTCTTGGTGGACCCGGGAGTTGAGCTCCAAGAAATTCCAGATGCGGACGCTCCAAGAACTCAGACAGTGAATCTAGATCCCCCTCGAAGATCAGTTGGCCTCCATTGCCCAACTAGTAGAACTTGCTGTATTGGGCTTCCATCTATAATAATTTAGGATGAGAAAGTTAGTGAAGTGATCAAGTGTGTCAAAGTTTTATGTAGTAATGTAAGACTTTGGAGGAACATGAATTTTTTTGAGAGAAAGAATTACCAAGGGTAAGAGAGGAAATATTTTTCATAAATACTCACTTTGGTCTTTGAAAATAAGTTTTTGTTCGGACGTCCATTCTAACTAGGGTCTCCTATGGTCAGGATGGCTCTGATACCAACTTGTGAACACCCGCATTTTTAATCCCAGAAGCCTATTATGCCATACATCACAATCCCAGGATTACCATTTTTGTGAGACATAACAGATTGGATATCACAGTACATCATCCATTACAAACCATAATAAGGTCTTACACAAATAAAGGATCTCATGATCCAGTCTTAGTACAATCAAGTAGCACAAAAGATAGAGTAGTGGTGGGGTCCATCTTCAGAGTCACAGGCAATGCTGATGATGGGAGATGATCCTAGTTGTCGTAGCCGTCCTGCTGTCCTCCTTCAGGGTAGTCCTCCTCATAGTCTGGCCACGGGAATAGCCAGGGACAAAAGCCATGTGTACTCTTTAAGTACTCGCAAACTACCACTAACAAATAGGATAGTTCTACTAGGAACTCTAACTCTAAGTTTATTTGTAAAGTTAAGTTTGAAACCTAAGGTGAGTTCAGAAACAAAGAAAGATAAAATAAAGTTTGAAAACACCTAAGTGGGAACTTAGTTGTCATAGCCACAACTCTGTTGTGGTCAAGTCATGTCACAATTCATTTCATAAGTCATTTTGAAAACATCTGACAATGGAACAGTATGGACACTCCAACTGTCCATAACGGCGGACATGGCTATTCGAATAGTTTGACACTCTGCAGAGGTGGTACACTTTCACCACAAGATTCGATACATCTATCAGGGATAACCCTGAATCAGCATACTTAGTATGCAGATAATCAAACATAACCTTTCCTTTACACACTCTAGTATAAACATCTCTCCTATGAGTATGGCCTCCCAGCCAAGCCCATCTGTCATCCTGGGCACTGCATAGGTAGACAACATTGAGAGGTAGCCTCAGCTCAAACCTCTCCCGTGAGGGAACTAATACTAATGCATATAAACTTCCAGCTAAGCCTTACCCAATTGAGGTATTGTGGTTGTACGGTAAAATTGGAATGGTATCGCATCCGAACCCAACCATCAGTTTTTATAAAAGGGCTAAGGCTCATGCCTTAACATTTTCATCATCATCATAAACAATTTGTGTTTCTAAACACATCTCAAAACATCTCAACAGAATGACTCATCATTCCAAGGTTTTCACAAGTCATTTTCACCAAGTATTCCCATCTAAAGTGATCAAGTTTTGGTTGAGCTCTAAACTACTAAGTTAAGAGTGTTCACTAATGTGGGGTGCTAATGTCAATCTCATGCCATAGAATGACATCTAAGTCTAACTAGATAGGTCAAGTTTTATACTCTTTATGCTACCTTTAAACAAGTAAGGGACTTTGGTAAAGTAAAGAAGGTAAAGTGGTAAATAAAACTTGGAGTAGGTATAAGTCAAAATGATATAACCAAAGCATGCCTAATGCATCTTGCTTGGGTTACCTATCTTGCAAGGGTTAACTTGCATTGTTAAAGATGGCTTGCTAGGTATAATACTTGCAAGTGTTAGCTTGCCAATAATAGCTTGCTTTGGTTGGTGTAGTGGTTGAAATTCTCTTTCTCCTCCTCTTGGTAGAACTCCTCCTCGAAAAGTTGGTCGGTACTATCGTCTATAAATACATACGGAATACATAATCACCAAATTATGCTTAACTAGTCTACTTAGCACACTAAAGCACACATTTAGTGATCTATTATCATCACAAGCATCACAAGGTTTAATGAACTAGCTTCATTCTTTTTATTTGAGAAAAGTAATTTCTACTCATTGAAATTAACTAAGATTTAATATTCTCCAATTAAAATATGGGATCATGTGGACACATGTCATCACCACATATTCTAACATGTGGGAATGTGATTTAAAGGTTGGATCATATTTTAATAAGTTCAAGTTTAATAATTAGTGATTTAAAGTGACTAGAAATGCCTATATAGCATTATTTTGGTACTAGTCCAAAGTCACTGCATGTAAACCTTAATATTATTACGTATTCAGATAGGTATGGTTAAATGTGATTTTTGAGAGTTGGAATTAACTCAAAATCTAATATGGTTGATTTTATAAAAATGTTTGAATGTGGAAAAGCTTCTGTCTTGTTATTGTCACTAGAAGATATCTCTAACTCTAAATGATTTAAATCCAACGGGTTTGGATAGAAATTTTCATTAGCTTTCCAACAAAATTGGAATCACTCAATTTGGATTTGTAAAACTTTCTGAGTTGATTTTTAAACTAAGGGACAAATTCTAGTTTAAGTCTAAAAAGAAAAATCTTAACTTGAATCGCAGGGCCAGCGCGGGAAGCTAATTGGGCCGGCCCAGATTCACTCTGCAGAGCTGAGGACTGCTAACAGGGGGGTCCGCCTATCATTGGCTCATTACACGCGAAGCGGTACGGGGCGAGCTGGACCGCAGGATTAGAACTACATCTAACGGCTCACGATCGTCATCGACGACAGACTCGTTGCCGGCGAGACTGAACCCTAGCGGCTCGGTGGGGGTGCAGTGGGGACGTACCGGGGCTCCAGCTAGTGCGGCGAAGCGGGCAAACGGACGAGAAGACGACGGCGGTTCTCCTAGTACTAGCGGCATCACGGGAGATGGCCTGGATCAACGGCACCCTTCTCCTCCTTCCGTGGCAGACTCCGGTGAAATTCTGGCGCTACGGGCTATGGCTTGCTCCGGTGGGGCTCTGGGAGTGTTCTGAGGGGGAGTGGATGAGAGTGGTGTGAGGAAACGGTGCTGGGAGGCCTCCTTATATAGGCGCAGCTGGGCGGTAGTGAGGCATGGGCGGTGCTCGCCGGTGACGACGGTACATCGGGCTACCGGCGTGGGTGAGATAGGTGGACGGTGGCTTGCCTCCTGGCGGTCCTCTACAACTTTATGGCGCAGCTAGGGGCGGTGGCAATCGGTCGGGAGCATCGTGCGCTCTAGGGGACATAGGTGGTGCTCGACGTGGTTCCCGACGATCGTGGGTCGCGCGGCGGTGCACGGCCATGTCTGGCGGGGTGAGGTGGTCAAGGCGGAGCAGCGTGCGCGGTCTGCGATCGAGGCGCGATCTGTGGCGTGCTGGCGGTGGGGGTGCTCTGGCTTAGTGTGGCGCAGTTCTAGGGTGGTCCAGGGGCTAGGAGGGGCTGTGGGGTGGACCATGGGCGGCGATGGAGTGGCACCTTGCTTCTTGGAGCGGCGGAGAGGGGCTGGTGGTCTCCTGCAGCTTGTGCACGTTTGGCCGGCGAACATGGCCTCGGGGTGGCAGTGAACTGTTACCCTAGGCCATTGGGTAGGGCCTTGATGGACTGGTTGGGTTTAGGGGAGACAAGGGCATTGATTTGAGTTCAAATGGCTCGACAAAATTTGATCAAAAACAGTATTAGTTAGGCCAGTTTGATTCTGCTCGCAAGGTGCTCGACACAATGGCCGCATGAAGAAAACATTTGAATTTTTCAGAGATTTTTGGTGGAGTGGCTTGTTACATGCTGAAGCATCCATGGTTGCTTGGGATTTTGAAATGGAGTTCATTTGGATGGTTTTTGAAGAAGTGTGATCTAGACATATGAACTATATTCCATTTTCAATTGTCATTTAAAATTAGAGTTTGAATATTTTTGGGATATCACAAAGTGGGCCTTGGCACATCACTACTTGTACTAGCAAGGGGTGCAAAGATCCACACTTGTTTCTGTTGGAATTTGAGTGCTAGGAACACCCAAAGTGGGCTAGGTGATTAAAATGGCAAAAGTGACCATTTCCTTTATTTAATTATTTTTGATTTCTTTTTCTTTGGTTTTTTCTTGGGAATGATCTAGATGATGTGACATTCATCATAGAACCATTTTACAACCATTAGAACACACAATCATGGAATTTCAAACAACTCCTATTTTAAATGCACACACATATGCATGCTTAAAGATTTTAAATGAAAAAAGTTTTTGTTAACCCTAAATTGGGTAGATTTGATCTTGATTAACCTTGAATTAAAGTTTTGGGATGTTACATCTTTGAACCTCCGAGAATCAACAAGTAACCTCTCCACTCAATTCGCGAACTGGAGTAATGATACATCGTAAATGTATCTATAATTTTTGATGCTCCATGCTTGTTTTATATCAACTTTCTTATGTTTTGTTTACACTTTGAGGTATTTTTATACATTTTCTAGAACTAACCTATTAACAAGAAGCCATAGTGCCAGTTGTCTATTTTCTGCTGTTTTTGGTCTCAGAAAAGCCAGAAAATAAATATTCACGAAATTGGACGAATCAAAAGCCAGAGTTTCTATTTTTCCCGACATGACACGGAGTCCAAAGGGGAGACGGAGGGGAGCCAATGGAAGGCAAACCCTAGGGTGGCGGTGGTCACCCTGGCAACGCCACCAGGTGGTGTGGCCACCCTGGCCCACCTCTGGCATCCCTTTTCGCCTATAAAAGCCCCCCGGGACGAAAACCCTAAACACCAGATCATAATTCCATGAAAAGTTCCGCAGCACCGGCGCCACCAAAGAGGAGATTCGGGGGACAAAAGTCTCTATTCTAGCACCCTGCTGTGACGGGGAAGTGCCCCCGGAGCCATCTCCATTGACTCCATCGTCATCTCCATTGCCGTTGCTAATTTCCATGATGAGGAGGGAGTAGTTCTCTCTCGAGGCTAAGGGCTCTACCGGTAGCTATGTGTTCATCTCTCTCTATGCGTGATCTTATGAGATCATGAGCTTTATAATCTATGGATCTATTCTGCTACTCAAGTCCTTTAATTAATCTCTTCTTATCCCCACGTGTGTGAAGTTGACAGTGTGCACACCGTGTCGCACTTTGGCTAAAGTTACATAAATACTTATCATGAGTATAATTTGAGCTGGATGTCTCTATGAGATTGTCGTGTATGTTGGAACCACCTAGCGCTTAAGGTGACAGTGAGGGGGTTATCTAAATGAGGAATGCGAACTTTAAGGTGTGCTGTTATAGCCCTACATCGTCCAACCGGAGAGTAGTTCAGGGTAGCATAATGAAGAGAAGATATTTATATGAGAGTGTCCACTAGTGAAAATATGATCCCTAGGCCTTGTTTCTAAGCATTGAAACACCATTTACAATCAGTTCTCTTACATGTTTGCTTGCTGCCACTCTTATTTTAGATTGCAATTACCACTTACAATCATCCATATTACTTGTATTTCACTATCTCTTCGCCGAACTAGTGCACCTATACACCTGACAAGTGTATTGGGTGTGTTGGGGACACAAGAGACTTCTTGTATCTTGATTGCAGGGTTGCTTGAGAGGGATACCTTTGACCACTTCCTCCCTGAGTTCGATAAACCTTGGGTGATCCACTTAAGGGAAACTTGCTACTGATCTACAAACCTCTGCACTTGGAGGCCGAACACTGTCTACAAGAATAGAAGCGTGCGTAGACATCAAGTAACAACTTTTTCCCGCCACAATAATGATTTGAAGGGCTTGCAAAAGCCTAAGCTTGGGGAAGTTTCCTCATGTATCTTTAGTTGGCATTTATTTTATTTTATTTTATTTCGAGGTTACATTTTTATTTGAGTTTATAAGCACTCGTGTTGGTTTCCCCAACACTTTATCTTTAGTTCTTTCTATTTGCTTTCGAAATTTTCTAGCCGAGCTTTGCCGCCAATTTTCTATTCTTTAAATTCCCTCTCTTAAAAATCACAAAAAGATTTCTCCATTTTTCCTTATTTTCCCTCTTTCTTTTCTTTCCGCCTCGAGGTCTTCATATATTTGCAGGAGAGTGATCGACTTCGAGTTTCCAAGAAACAAATAAAAAAAGGAAGAGAGAAGTGGAACCAAACATGAGAGGTATGCCTTATGACTCCCACTTTTGAAGTTTGAGAAACCCATGCTAGTTAGTAGTAAATGTTGAGATATCAAATTGGTGGAGTGAGTCTTTGTATCATAGTAAGATTGTCGTTTACATCGGTATTTAATTGGGCTCATTTTGTTCTAGCTCTCGTAATTAACCAAGTCTTAGCTAAAACTTGCTAAGCAATTGTAATAAGAAAAGTCCCACAATTGAAGGCTTGGGTGTTGTAGTGCTTAGTCTTGAAGGCTTATTTATAGAGACACTCGACACCACTGAAAATGTTGATTGACTTGATAGCTCTGTTTGAAAAGGATTTGTTCGATTGAATTAATGTTTATCGGTTTTTGTGAGCATGCCAAAGTTTGACTTGTTAATCATAAGAATGATATAGCTTTACATGTGTCAAACATCATGGGATGTCAACAACTCCACTGGCCTACAAACGATCTTCATGGAGTAAACTCCTAGATTTCGGCTATGAGTTGATTAAACACTTGTAGTAGCAATGCTATAGTGGGTAAGATTCTTGGCACTCCTAGGTATCTATAATCATGCTGGAATCACTCCTCTAGCTATTATGAGTAATCATTATGCTAAAAGAACAAAAACCTTAGTGATGCCACGAGTGTCCATCACAGCCCGATAAACTAATAAAAATCTTTGGCATACTCTCAATTACTTAAGAACTGAAATTCTTGAAGGACAATGAATAGAAAAGTAGTGCTTGCAAAGTCTTGATTCATTAATGTGGGAGAATTGAGATACTCTAGTATATATGCTTTTCATGACAACTCTCACACTCTTAATTTACATGATTATACTTTACTGTTCAAAGGCAAGCCTATGAGTTGATTAGTTGACACGGAATAAAAGTTACTCATTTGGATCATCCATGTTTACAATAATTTTGCTGCGCTATAAGGATGCATGAAACCCGTATTCTATGCTTGCCATTGCTCTACCTATGCTGAAGTTTTTCATATTTATGAAGTGGAGGATACATGATACTATTAATCATGAGTAAGATCACCATCTCGTTATTTCAGTTTAAATGCTGAGTTCCTTTTTGATTTTGGTTTTTTGCTTGGTTTGATCAAGTTTAAGCTTGGGGAGGTTGATGGCTCTGAAATATAGCCATCTACGTACATATTTAAACTGGATATTAATCATATTTTTGATGAAATATCTCTCTAAACCCTTCCACTAATGCTAATATTCATAGGGGTATGCAATCCTTTGTTCTTGTATTTTTCCTGCACAGATAATGTCGTTTAAAGGAGGAAATCACTACATTAAAGTTGAAGATACGAGATTTCCAACAGCCAGAAGAAACCAGGAGCCGAACAACGGAGGCAGACACCGTAACAACCAACTATACAGCCGGAGCAAAAATTCCGACCGTATAGCTCCTGTCGTATGGTTGGCGCCACCACCGTTAGGTCAAACCGAACAACTTTCGTGAAGGGACCCCTATATAAAGAAGCCTCGGGCAATGGGAAAACAGAGCACGCTACACCCCGAAGAAGCCAGACCTCTGCCACAGATCTCCAAACCCTTCTCCATATCCATAGCCATCTTCCACCACTTGTAATAGTAGATATCTTGTTTGATTGGTGACATTGTAAGACTATTGCTATCAATCTTATGATTTTCATTACAATGTTTGTGATTGTTGATCTCATCTCTATGTGTGAGTAATTCTCGTTGGGATAAGGGCTTCGGCCTAGCCATGTAGCAATTGTGCATGTGATTTATCATAGATGGGATCGTGTATTAGTTTGTATGACATGATGATTATTATATCCTCTCTTGCCTCAATCCAAGGACTTGTCAGGTACCCAAGACCCCGAGGGTTGAGCCAGGTATAGGGAGTATGAGTGATGACTGATCTGTAGGTTGGGAACCCTAGTGACGGAAGGGGTAGTATGGCTGTATGTGAGGGATTTGCTTGGGATTAATGGTGACATCACTATGCATATCTTTAGTTCTCTTTATTCTATGGATGTGACTAGTAGGTTATTGCTATAAGAGGTTGCGGAGGCAATAGCAATTATGGATGCACTACCCACATATAATTTATCTTGCTCTAACAAGTACATGCATACTTTATTTCTATCCTTTATTTCCACCAGATGTTTTTGCACAGCTACAGGTGAAACGGAATGCCCTGGGCCCTCTCTCTCCATCATCGACAACAACAAAAAAACGCAAGCTACTGGTCCGCTAAAAACACAAAAGGAATTCTAAAACTCCCAAAGGTCCGTTATAGTAACTTCACTATGCATTCGCTTCCCGTGGATTCGATAACCTAGGTCTACTAGGGAAAAAGAGTTATACTACATCCGTAATCCGGATCGAAGTTATCACTAACCCACTTACTGTCAGAAATAGGATATGTTATTCCAGCATCTAATAAGTGTATGACCTCTTTTCTTACTACTTCATTCATTTTTGGATTAAGTCTTCTTTGTGTATCAACTACAGGTTCAACATCATCAAGCATGGTAATCTTATGTGTTACAATATATGGATCTATTCCTTTAATATCACTTAGAGTATATCCAAAGGCTTCACGATGCTTAACCAAGACCGAAATGAGTTTATTTGTTTCATTTTCTGATAGATTTTTGCTAATAATAACAGGACATTTATTTTCATTATCTAAAAACTCATACCTCAGATTGTTTGGGAACTGTTTCAATTCAATTGGCGAAGGTTCTTCATCTCCTGTAGTTACCAGTTCTTCATAGTCATGTGGATTTTGTGCTTCCGAACTGAATCAAGGTAATCATCCATGTCTTCTCTCTCCTCATCATCCGGTGCTTCCTCTCAATTAATTAGGCTCCTCTCTAATTCATCTTGTGGAGTACTGAAATGAATTGCGGCCAGCTCGGCAATCGTTTTCTCTTCCTTGATATCTTCCATTTCATATGGCCTCTTCTTTAGTTTGGCAAAGTGTAATGTCATTTCCTCTTCTCCAAACATCATTGAAATAGTCTCCTTCTTATTATCAACTCGAGCTTTGGTTATGGAAACAAAAGGCCTGCCTAAAATAATAGGACAAAAAGAATCTCGAGGCATGTCAACAATATGAAAATCAAGGGGGTACATGAGTGATCCGATAAATATATAGATATTTCTGATAACACCTTCCAGTTTTATATTAGTTCTATTAGACAATTTAATAGTAGTGTCTACCGATTCCACATATGGATTATTTAAATTGTATCGAAGTTCCTCATAAAGTGATGAAGGCATAATGTTTATAGTGGAAATTGGCTCACAAATTCTGTATAAGAAAGTTTCTCCATAATATATAGGAGTCCTAGGTTTAGAAGTTTCGTTACCTCATACCTTACCTTCGACGAATTCTGAGGATTCAAAGTCTAGCATAACCACTTCATTATCCATTGTTCATGCTTCCATAAGATCCTTCAATATAACATTATTTATATTGGTAGCTTCGGGGTTCTTTTCTGGTTTCTTTAATTTTCTCTTTATTTGTTCTTCCTATTTTTGCTTTTTCTTGATATTCTCTTGAATAGGTGCAGAGGAGAACTCTTCCATTAGCGCTCATGTATGCTTCTTTTCTTTGAGGGGTTTATGGGTTTCCCATTCTATAGGTACTTGTAAATGCCCTGCACAATTCTCAATAATTTTATTTACTGAGTAAGAATCAATACCAAGGGTTTTAATCATTGCACAAGTCCTTTCATCTGCAAGGAAATCGTTAACACAAGCATATTCAGAAAAACTATTTGTAATGTTCTCCTCATTTTTAAGATTTTTTGTTGCCTCCCTCATTTTCATTATTAATTTCCAGGCTTCATCGTAGGTATAAGATAGAAAACTACCATTAGAAGCGGTGTACAAATTCATTATATTTACATTAATAAGCCCTCCATAAAAAGTGTGAGTGATTAACCAATCAGGCAAATGATGATGGGGGCAATTATCGAGATATCTCTTGTACCTTAGATACCCTTTATACAAACTCTCATCGGGATTATTTTTGAAACTGATAATAATACTTCTCATCCTATGAGCTTTTATTTCTGAGTAATATTTTGATAGGAAATTGGTTTTCAATTCCGTCCAAGTCCTTCGTGCTTCTGTACAAAAAGATCTATACCAGTCGCAAACATTATTAGAGAGAGTTTGTCTAAACAACTAGGTTTTAACCATATCAAGATTACAGACGTCGAATATAAAGGAACTAAGAACATCTTCAAAGAATTGTAAGTGTCCATATGGACTCTCTTTATTGGTTCCTGCAAATTTCTTAGAGTATAGTAGTTCAAATAATAAATGGTGGATCGCAATTCCATCCGGATTTAGTCTTTTATTGATAGTTATAAAAGCATCCATGGGCGAACCCATTTTCCTTACCGCCTCAAGCTGGATTAAATGCTGAGTGTTGTCCATTGTTATGGTCTTGCAATCTTAAATTAAAAATTAGTACAACGAAAGTAAATAACTAAAAGTAAAGTGACTTATAGCGCTAAGCTCCTCGACAACGGCGCTATAAAATAGCTTGATGACTGCAAGTGCACAGATTGTTTGTAGCTAGTTTTGAAATAAAGATATCGATCCCACACGGAGCAGTAGGCGAAAGACTACAATGCTTTTAACTAAAACTAAAAAAAGTACTTAACGAATAACTTTGAGATGCAAGAAAAGTAGATTTTTTTGGGTTTTTGATTGAATGAAGCAATTAAAGTAACATAAAACTTAATGCAGAAAGTAAGAATCCCGTATGTAAAAGAACTTAGAACTGCAATAGGGGAAAAGGCGTTCTCAGGGAGTGGTGGATACACCACTAGTAATTTATACTAAGCAATCAAGATTATTATAACAAATATTCTCATGATATGTATGTATGTGGGAGGAGCTCCATATATGGACAAATAGGTAGCAACCCCTGCTCACATCATCCTTCATAACCACATCTGATAGATAAACGACATCAATCATATTATCCCACTATTAAGGGATTTCTCCCATGGCATGAACATCGCTTTACGAGTTCTTCTTGTTTCCCCAAGTTAGTACATAAAGAATGACAATAGTTTTATAGTCACCGTAAGTGCTATCATCCTTCTGTCTACCAACAAGTAATCCCCTTTATCATGTTCCCATAAGAGGAACTATTAAGGAGGTGCGCAACTCCCAACATTAAGATGAACACAATTAACACATACACATAATGATGTATAACATAATAATCTCTATCTTATCTCAATCATATGCTAGGGTTTCTCCATCTCCCCATGAACTTATGATCTACTCAGACATGGAGGCAATCAACATCATGGAAATGGTAATGGAAAAAATTGTAAATGAATAGTTCTTTTATAAATCTACAATGAGTACAGAAATTCTGACAAGATCTAGATGGTGTGAAGATGGGATGAATGGAGATGATGGTGGTGCAGCGGTTGATGAAGATGAAGATCGATTCCTTGGCCTCCCATATCTGCGTACGACAAAGATGGATCCCATGGGCACGTTCCCCCTTCAGATTCCTTCTGGAGGTGAGGTTTCTGCGATTTTTAGATGTTCTGTATGTCGTCTCTCCGATCCAGTTGCACGGGGTGAAACTATTTGAGGAGGCAGTGGTGGCGCCAATTATATGAGTGGAACTATATGGCCGGAAAAAGTATTCCGGTCGTATAGCTGGTCGTTAAACCCTCTGGATGCCTCAATTGCTTCGAGTTTTTTATTTTGGTGTTATTTATATTTCCCAAATAAGCAATTTACGTTGTTTTTGACTCCTTTTCTCCCTAATACAACTCCTCTAAAAATTGTGTCCATTATATCCATCATCCGTCCTGATCCTGGTGAAAATAGACATAAAATATGCGCGTCGACATTGCAAAATACCAATATCCTACAACTACAGTGCAAAATAATAATATAAAACATGATGCAAATATGCACTCATCACCTTACTACGCAGAAAATCAATTACCATAGTAACAAAGAAGATGTAACCCATCGATTCATGAACCAGTACCTCCTTGTAAGTTGAGAATGAAAACATCACCGAGTCACTGATGTCGCGGACGTTCCTCATGTAGTCAGTTTGTGCAGCGCCACTCTAGATAAAGCAAGTTGAGAAAAACAGTGTGATAATCCTGTTGGACAGACCAACAAGAGAAACAGAATAGTCACAGGAGGCACTAAAGGAATGGAGCGAGGCGCCGTCGGCCAGAGGCTACGCTGACAGCCAGAAGTCGGGGCCGTCGGCAAAGGCCACAAGCCAGGCACCCCACGAAGATGGCCATCAGCGTAGGATTGCCCTCAGCGTATAATAGCTATGCTGACGACAATGCCCTCGACATAGCTATTTTCCCTTTTACCACATTAATCTTCAAAAAACATAACTAAATCATTCTAATTCAAAAAAAATCAGAAAAACATAACTAAATCATTCCAAACATAATTAAAAACCATTTTCCATTTTCCGAGTGCCAAAAACAAGGTGGTTTGTGATGCAACCACCAAATGAAAGTTTCACATTGGTACTACCCCATTTTTCAAAAATACTCGACTACCTTACATGGACAATTTTCCAACCGAGGTATGTTAAACCATTTCGTCCACCCCTCATGAAAAAGATAAATTCTTGCTGAATCGGTAGTAAGTTGGTAAGATTTGAACTACATGTACATGATCTAATGCTCATAATTTTTCGAAAAAAAAACATTTTTAGGTTCACAATATGCTATTTCATCATAGATCTACTGCAAGTCTAGCGAGGCTCAACCCTGGGCAAAGAATCTTCATGCCCGCCGTTTTAACCATAGTTTGAAACGGGTATAAGAAATTAAAAAACGATCCAAACAATGTATAACCTCCATGTAGTGTCATATTATATGAAATAGTTGCAAGTAAAATTATCAAACTTGTATTACTGTCAATATCACAAAAAACCTTCTCAAAATGAGCTATCATTTTCGAGGTTTCATGGCTTTTAAGCTAAACGACTAATGTTATGGCTAGAATCGTGATATAGTTTGTGATAATGTGTCCATATTATGCACGCATGTGCATCTTGGGATGGCTTACAATCTTGCAAGAAGTTATCCTTTTCATCGCACCAAAAAGTCATTTTCCATTTTCTGAGTGCCAAAAATTGGGTGTTTTGTGAAGCAACCACCAAATGAAAGTTTCACATTACTACTACCCCATTTTTCAAAATTATTAGACCACCTTACATGGACAATTTCCAAACTGGGGTATCTTAAACCATTCCTTCCACCCCTCATAAAAAGACAAATTCCTGCCGAATCGGTAGGAAGTCGATCAAATTTGAACTACCTGTACATGATATGATGCTCATAGTTTTTTATAAAAATCATTTTTAGATTTAGAATATCCTATTTCATCAGAGATCCACTTCAAGTTTAGCAAGGATCAACCCCGAGCTAAACATCTTCATGCCCGCTATTTTTACCATAGTTTGGAACGGGTATAAGAAATTCAAAAACGATCCAAACAATGTAAAACCCTCGCGTGCTGTCATATTATATGATATAGTTGCAAGAAAAAATATAAAAAATGGAATATTGTAAATATCACAAAAAAACCTTCTCAAAATGTGATATCATGTTCGAGGTTTCATGTCTTTTAAGCTAAACGACCAATGTTATGACTAGAATCGTGAAATAGTTTGTGATAATATTCCTATATTATGCACACATGTTCATCTTGGGATGACTTACAATATTGCAAGAGGAAGTTTTCCTCTTCATCACACCAAAAAGTCATTTTCCATTTTCTGAGTGCAAAAAATGGGGTGTTTTGTGAAGCAACGACCAAATAAAAGTTTCACATTGGTACTACCCCATTTTTCAAAAATACTCGACCACCTTACATGGACAATTTTCTAACCAGGGTATGTTAAACCTTTCCGTCCACCCCTCATGGAAAAGACAATTATTGCTAAATCAGTAGTAAGTGGTCAGATTTGAACTACATGTACAAGATCTAATGCTCATGATTTTTTTAAAAAAAATCATTTTAGATTCACAATATGCTATTCATCATAGATCCACTACAAGTCTAGCGAGACTCAACCTCGAGCTAAGAATATCCATGCCGCCGTTTTGACCATAGTTTGAAAGGGGCATAACAAATTCAAAAACAATCTAAAGAATGTACAAACCTTTGTGTGGTGTCATATTACGTGATATAGTTGCAAGGAAAAATATAAAACTTGTATTATTGTAAATATTACAAAAAACCTTCTCAAAACGAGCTATCATGTTCGAGGTTTCATGGCTTTCAAGCTAAATACAAATGTTATGGCTAAAATCGCGACATAGTTTGTGATAATATGTCCATATTATGCACACATGTGCATCTTGGGATGGCTTACAATCTTGCAAGAGGAAGTTTTCCTTTTCATCGCACCAAAAATTCATTTTCCATTTTCCGAGTGCAAAAAAGGGGTGTTTTTGAAGCAACCACCGAATGAAAGTTTCACATTGGTACTACCCTGTTTAAAAAAAAAATAAACCACCTTACATGGACAATTTCCCAACCGGTGTATCTTAAACCTTTTTGTCCACCCCTCATGAAACATACAAATTCCTATCAAATCGGTCGGAAGCCGGTCAAATTTTAACTACATGTACATGATCTAATGCTCATGATTTTTTAGAAAAATCATTTTTGGGTTCACAATATGCTATTTCATCAGAGATCCACTTCAAGTTTAGCGAGTCTTAACCCTGAGCTAAGAATCTTCATGCCCGCCATTTTGACCATTGTTTGAAACAGGCATAAAAAATTCAAAGATGGTCCAAGCAATGTAAAACCTTCGTGTGCTGTCATATTATGTGATATAGTTGCAAAGAAAAATATAAAACTTGAAATATTGTAAATATCACAAACAAACCTTCTCAAAATGAGCTATCATGTTCGAGGTTTTATGGCTTTCAAGCCAAACGACCAATGTTATAGCTATAATCGCGGCATAGTTAATAATAATGTGCCCATATTGTGCACACATGTGTATCTTGGGATGGCTCACAATCTTGCAGGAGGATGTTTTCTTTTTCATCGTACCAAAAATCCATTTTCTATTTTTCGAGTGCCAAAAAAGGGTGTTTTATGACACAATCACCAAATGAAAGTTTCACATTTAACTCACTTTTCAAAAATAATATACCACCTTACATGGATAATTTTCCAACCGGGGTATCTTAAACCTTTTCGTCGATCCCTCATGAAAAAGACAAATTCCTGCCTAATCGGTAGGAACTCAGTCAATTTTGACGATAGTTTGAAATGGGAAAATAAAATTATGGCTAGAATCACAGCATAGTTTGTGTTAAGTTAATATAGATATCATATTTAGATTCCTCTTATTTTTCTGATCAATTTAGACATATTATTTGTTGAATACCGATTTACGGATTTAAAGATATTAATTATTCCATATTAAATAGAAAAATACAAAAAAGTAAAATCATTATATTTTTATTTGAATTCAATAATATTTTTACTTATTCATTATTGTTTACTTAAATAAGTTTTTGTAATTTAAAAAATAAAAACGTGTGACATAATGATATAAGAGTTAATAGGATTGATATCATAGTATTGACAACGAGGTACAAATTACTTCGCGGAAACTGATTCGGAAGGAACGAAAAAGTTAAGCGTGTTGTGGGTGGAGTAGTGTGAGGATGAGTGATCGACTGGGAAGTTTGACCAAAACAGCAAT
The DNA here is from genome assembly GCA_916181665.1 of Avena sativa. Taxonomy (NCBI): domain Eukaryota; kingdom Viridiplantae; phylum Streptophyta; class Magnoliopsida; order Poales; family Poaceae; genus Avena; species Avena sativa. The sequence goes on along the minus strand of OV702287.1, from coordinate 185,382,072 downwards.
TTGATCGAAATTAAATGTAATTAGTGTTAAAAATGTTCTAAGTGAGAGATTAACGAGTCAATCAATTCAAAGTTTAAATAAAGTTGAGAAAGAATTGTATTTTTTTGATTTTTTAGAACCGGCCATTAGGCTATGCCGACGGGGCTATGTCAAGGCTAAAGACGTCGGTGTAGTCTATGCCGATGGAAATACCTGTGCCAACGGCAAAAAGTGCCAGCGCGGAGAGGGATACCCCGAGGGCTGCCCTCGACACAGCCTGTGCTGCCGACATTTTGGGGTTATGCCGAGGACAGCTAGCCCTCGGCAACGCGCTCCATTCCTATAGTGAGGCCACAAGACCGAAATCTAGATATACACGTGATGAGACTTTGAAGACAAGAGATATTGATGCCCACAAGTATAGTGGATCGCTGAAATATTTAATGAGAAGTATTATCCAAATATATAGTTTGATACAAGGGGAACAAAAAAATACCAATAAGACTTTAGCAATTGATACGTCACTCCCAACCACACATGTGTATCAATATTCTCAAAAAGCAAGAGTTGATTGTAGCAGTTGTATCAAAACAGTAAACAGAAATAACAAATTTTTAGTTTCACCAAAAGTAGTGAACATGTAACTTTCAATGTGTAAAAGCATATGCATGAGGTAATAAACGGGGTGTTCCATGAATATAATTGATCATATAATGTAAATAATAACAACATGGTGCTTATATCCAGCTCTATTGTGTGTAGGTGTGTGTTCCAAATATATTTATGCTTACTAACCATGACAATTTGCATAACATCTATTATCCTACCTACCCATTTCACCAGGACAACTTGGAATTACAGGTAATTAAGGTCTACCCTTTTGTATATCCCGAAAAATGCATTAACACTCCATGCACACACATAATCCTAAAAATATTACATATCCCCCTTGTTTTCCCTAACTAGCATTATAGCGTTCACATGTTCAACATAATAATAGGTAATACACTTTGCAAATAAATACTAAACTCATATATATGATGGAGCAAAACATTAAGAAATTACTTGAAAAAATAGATAAATTTTGGATGTATCAGATGTGGAGTAAACACGGAATGTGAGACGGCATGAATCGCCATTCATATCATGGATACCTGATGAAGATGCATCAAATCCTAAACACTAGTTTATGCATAAACAAGGAAACCACTAGCATATGACATGGCATCCCTCGTCCTATGCGTGGCCTGGTACCCAAGCCTCAAGTAAATCTCTATAATCAGGGCTATGAAGACACACGCCACTCTACTTCCTAGAAGCGATGCCTTAAAAAGGAGAGAAGGGGCACGCTCTCGATAGAAAAGCCTCCATGTCTCTAGTAACTGCCAGAATACCCAGTGGCTCGGAGACATGACGAAGATCACATAGCAGTTAAGAGAGCAGGTACACGAAAGTATGACCAGCTCGGACCCGCTGATACCCCAGATGGTTCGCTGAGTCCAGCCTACAGGCCCACACCCACAAGCCCCGCGACTTGCCCGGTCTCGGTGACCACGCAGATGTCTCCTAGGAAAACCTGAACCGTCCGAACTCGAAAGGCATGAAAGATTGATGATGCAGACAAAGATAAGCAACCCTTATAAGGCGTTACATGCCAACTAAAACCACACAAACCACACGCCAAGGATAAGCCCCTCGCCACGCACCTTCCTTATCGGAACTTGTCTCCTTGAGCAACTTCTTGTCCGACGAAGGTGAACCATGCAAGACAAAAGGACCCCCGGCCCCATACCACAAGACACATATGGTCCCCCAGTTATACAGGTTTCTCGCGCTCTTAGACCAGAACAGCCAACTCGACAGGCAAGCACCCCATGCGTCCCGTCCATAGTCGAACTTCATGTGAGCCTGATCGTTACATCTCTTGCTCGTCAAAATCGTTACACATGACCCCGATCACCAGTGTCCATTCAACCATCACCTATAGGAATATGCTTCCGAGACTACGTCACTCGTCGTTGTTAACCCACGCGTTTTCCATCCTCCGTTGCACGAGGTCAAGCGAGACCAGCCTGTCACCGTTGTCCAACAAGAGAACCCCCACTCTCGCAGTAACCAGCGGGGCTCATGAGGTTGTAACCCCTAAAAATGACCATATACCATGGTCGGGAACTTTGTACCACGGAGGTCTCCTACAACATCAATGACCAACAGATCTTGCAAAGACACCGTCTCTATTCACATCCAACTTCTCGATAAATCAAGCACCCATTTTAGTAGCAGAGTCTGCTCACAGACCGCCATGAGACAGAGACGCCCGTCCTCCGTCTTGCCAACACATTTATTACCCGTGTTCAAAATCATCCCAACATCAAGAAGCGACAATGCACATAATTCCATGTCGGCAACATTGATACACCTTGTCCCGACAACGACGGTCGAACCTTGGCCTAAGGCTGGTCACAATGTAGTATCATACTACTAGTATCATGCATATGATACTACTATATGATATTATCTCTATAGTACATGATATCATATGATAGTATCATACTAGTACTATATTTAATGATTTGTAGAATTTTAATATAAAATTGTGTACAACATTTATTTGCATTAGGATCTCTAGTTTTACGTGCTATGATACTATATCTAACTATGATACCCTAATCATCTCTTTTTTAATTAATTGTTATGTCACATCAGATTTTTGCCAACATGACATGCATGATACTAGTTATGATACTCTCACTATAGCTAGCCTAAGACCAGTCGCCGCCTAGTCTCACCGTTAGCGAACCACCAAGCGTCGGGATCGCGCGAGTAAACAAGGACGCGGAAGGCACAAGATCTAAAATCAAATAGCACAACCACGACACGAAACCCAATTCCTCAACCCGGAAGGACGGTGTGTCACGCCATCGTATGACCCACGGTGGGGATGACCAACAACAGCCTTCAATGAAGACTACCTAGACCTCTGTCGACACCTCGGCCGTGGCGCTTACTTTTTTAACTCTAGGGCATGACACATGGCAAAGGAGATGGACTAGCAACCTATGCCATGGTTCATGTCGTTCCGCGAGCGTCCAAATATCCTAACCCGTCGCTTTTATTGGACATCGAAGCCTCGTCGGACACTATCTTCTATTGTTCGGACATGGCGGGCGATACTGGGATGCCTGTCCTACCTTCCTACATAGACGCGTTTTTAATACCCATGTGCCACAGGAAGCCTGGCCGGTCACGCGTATCGAAAATGGCTAAAATACAAAAGTGCAACACGCAATCGTACGACATGCCACATGTCATTACCAGAAATAAAGAGCAAAAAATAGAGCGGACAGGGTACACAAAACATGTGGCACCATGGATGCCATGGTAACCTCTCCCTAGTACGGGAAACACTACATAGAGCCATTGAAAACAACGGGCTAACCTAGCAAAGAGTGACGGAACCAGCACACCAAGGGAATCACGAATATGGCAAAAATTAGCAATTATACTATATTTTAAACTTAAGAAAAAGCGAGCCACCTGAGGCCATTTTCCCTGCGTGCACGTTTCTGACCGTCTGATCTTCAGTCCGAGTCATCTCAACCGTGCAGTTTCAGGTGTTGGCTGAACTATTATGAGTTGGTCCCTCCCGTTCACACCCCCACCCCCATCTTGATCACGTTCCCCTCCACCCGAGCTTCCACCCATCCTAGCCCCTCCTCCGTCTCCCCGAACAAAGTCTGCCTCCCCCTCCGCTTCATCTGCCCCCTCTATTCACGAGGCCACCACCTCCCGTCCAGCTCCCGCATCCAGTGTCGATAGCCTATGCTTCCCTGCCTCGAACCTGTCCAGTACCGATTCAACATCGCCCCCGACCTCGCGCACTCGTTTGCCGCCACGCTTTGCCAATGGTCAGAAATATAAGGAGGAGGTGAGCACGTGGGACGGTGGGGGTGAGAGAGAGAGGAGGTGTGGGTAGAGAGGCTCCTATGCGGGACTATGCAAAGATGTCACATCATCCTCACCACTTTGACTAGAAAAATCAGGACGCATGATGGAAAAAAGAATTGAAAGAAGAAGGCTCCTCCACTCCCTCCGCACTCTCAACTCATGAGTCCACCGCCGCCCGTCCAGCTCCCGCATCCAACATCGTCCGCCTCTGCTTCCTCGCCTTGAACCTGCCCAGTACCGATTCAACATCGCCCCCGACCTCACGCACCCGTCTGCTGCCATGCTTTGCAGGTGGTGAGGAAGATAAGGAGGAGGTGAGCGCGTGGGACGGCGGGGGTGAGAGATAGGGCGGCACAGGTAGAGACGCTGCTATGCGGGACTACGCAAAGATGTCGTATCATCGTCACCGCTTTGACTAGAAAAATCAGGAACGGATGGCAGAAAAAAGGAATTGTAAAGGAGAAGGCTCGCGAGGCATGCGATGACGTGACGTAGAGCGATTGGTGAGAACCCGGAATCTACAGTAACCGAACGGATGAATCGTTGAACGGAAAGGGTGGAACACTAACAGGGTGAGAAATGGTCACGCCTTGTGAGAAACGGTCGCGTTTCATGTCATTGAACAATTAACATGTATGTATTTCTGAAACAAAGCGGAATAAGTTGATTTTGGACCCTCTTAAGCTCTGCAACTAAATTTTCTTTTAAATATATTAGCATATATGCTTATGTAAATTGATACATATTCTACGTTGTTCTATAATTTCGACACGGGTTAACAAAAATTTCAGTGCCCTTGAATTGAAGCATGCTCTATGATTAATGAACAAACGGGTTCCAATGACTAAATGGGTCCAAAAGAATTGGCATAACTTCTATTTTCATTTTGATATATAGAAATTATCAAACTTGATTACATATTAGATCTTGCTTTTATGTAAAGATTCGTGGCAACTTTCAGCCATACCTTTCAGCCATGCTCTATGATTACTAAACGTGTGTATGTTGGACATTTTTTGGTCGCATCCGCCGGTTTGACCTTGGTAACGTTGTTCGATACGGTAGTCGTGTATGGTCTTGCTACTAGGGCCCACATGTTAGCCTCTCTGACAAGAAACGTGTTGATCTTGGTCTTCTTTTTTTCGGTCGTGACTGTTGTACAAGTACTTTTTAAACACGCTCTTTAAACTTGATATCTTGTATGGTAAGGTTGATGGGCGCTAGCTGCAGGTAGGTGCGTCGACCATGTCAATCTCTTAGTACAAAAATATTGCTACAGATAAACTGCATGCCTTGCCACTACACAAGAAATTGTTATGCTTTATAAAACATAAAAAATATATGCTAACACCGTATATAACTTATTTATTTTTCTTCTTAAAAATTGCTTGTCCATCTGCTACACGTGATTGCTAGCAGCTCAACTAAAAAATGTTAAGTATAAATAATGTAGTAGGTAGTACTTAAAAAACATGGATAAGCGGAGTTTTTTTAGGGGTGGATGGACAATGCCCAAAAAGGGCCGAATTGAAGAAACATGGGCCAAGCAGGGATAAATGGGCTATTATCCATGGGCTATTTTTCATGGGCTATCGCCCAATCTCACTGCGCTATTTGCACAGACGAATGACCCAAAACATGGCCGAATTAGAAGGTCTTGGACTATAATGAGGCCGGATAGGCTAATTTCTTGGGCTCGATAGTTAAAGTCCTAAGGTACGTGCTGGGGCTCAGCCAGATTCGAAACAAAGACGTCAAAATGTAAAAAAGGTATAAAATAGGAGCGCCTAGATCCCAAGCGCTTGAGAACTTGTTATGTTAAGACGCTGACATCATCCTACTAATTTTGCTAATTCTCAGTTGTAACCTAGTAGTTGCAACTCATTAAATTCCCAGTTACAAGCTAGTTGCAATAAATGTGTAACTCTTATGTTGCACAAATCGCGAGGTAAATCCAATGGCGAGAGAGGTGACTCTTGAGAACTGGCAAATCCGATAAAATATTCACAGATATTTCTGTGAAAATTGTGGAAAAACACCCCGTGCCCGCCAAAACTTTCCGCCAAGACTCCAAACTTTCTTAAGCGTTCCCTCAATCGAGTGACCAACCCCTGTCTCTTTAAATTCTGCGTTGTTCTTATGGGAGATGCACCGGATTAGAACCATGCCACAAACTTATCCACGCCTTAAAAAAATTCTCGACGCCTTTCTATCAATAGTGCCGACCTACCACCATTGGCCGCACCGTTCTTCACGAGATGCATCGGCCGCTGGTCAGCTAGGCGATCCACACGCCTCACCTGCTAGATTCAGGCACTGGACATTCTTCTTGGCTTTGGTTTGTTCTTCACCTCTCCTAGAAATAGTTAAAGCTTGTGACCATCTAGATTTACAAGGTGTTTGTAGATTTGAGTAGGTACGTTCTTTAGGTAAATCTATAGTAAAGCTTTGGACAGAAGAGTTCGGAAACATCTTAAAAAGGACTTGGCAGAGATCCTGTGCAAGCTTTTAACCTGATATATTCCCCATCCTTCTTTGATATGATGGAGAATTTGCATGTTGATGTACCTGATGAGGAAGTACTTAGAGTTACAGTACAATATAGATGGATGTACCCTATAGAACATCGACTTTGCATTTCCAAGGAGCGGGAAGATATCTGTAGAAAGTTTGATAAGTGAGTGTTATGCAAAAATATCTTCACATATAATATAGACTGTAGAAAAGTTAGATATATTGAGATGTCTGACTTGGCTATGTTTTGTAGGTTCTTCGTAGAAATAAAAGTACCAGCAAATTTCGTTCCACCAATAAAAAGACGGGATGGAGTAAGATCTAAGGATCATATAAGACGCTCAAATTGCACTGTGAATTGTCTATGAATTGTCCAGATGGGGTAACCTCTTGTCTATTTTGTAACACTAGATTTCGGAGCCTGAATTTCTAGCCCTTATCTGTGTTCCTGATAGGAGTATAACAACAACTTCAGCTTGCATTTCCAATGGTGTCTGCCATAGCGCTGATGTACCTTCTGTGGAGAGTGATGCATCTGCACTGGATTGCGTTTAGACTCGAAATCCTGCACTTGACATTGTCGTCCCAAGGAAAATAAGGTTATGGATCTGGTAATAACGCCTTCTGTAGAACAAGATGCTGGAGGTGATGGTTTCCTATGGAAATCCCTACCATTCTATGACTTGTACGAGTAGTTATCGTAATATAATTAAATTGCATGTCCCTCTCTATCAATGAAAATGGCATAACTTTTCCCTTGTTTCAAAAATAAATAAATATTTGCATGTCTCCTTGTGTTAGTCGATGCAAACAAGATACTGTTTTCTGTTCAAGTCATGTGAACAAATATATTTATATGTAGAGACATAAATGTGGGTTGGTGACAAAAATAGCATAAAATTGCTAGATCAATAACACAAGTATAATGGCATTACAAGAAAAGGAATAGAACCATATTTTCACTCTGCTTCTGAAAAGGAGATGAGCCAGGAACCACGCCTGCAAGTTGCAGAGGCCAATTCTCATGCAGCTCGGCTAGCATTGGTTTATCATCGATAATACTTAAGCATCCGAATATGATTACATACTAGGAGTAGTTACAGTTCCACACTACAGTTCAATAGGCAAAAGTGTAATAAATTCATAAGGTAGCTCCATAATACAGGTTCTAGAGATAAGCATACAAATAATAAGAAAGAAAGCTCCGCATCATAGTTCAGCACCTTCAGGTGCAACAGTCTCTACCGATTGTAAACCCAAATCACCACCTCCTTAAGGTGGCACAATGATTTCAGGAGCAGGATCAGCAACACCAATAGGAGCGCCAGCACCAGTAGCATAAGTCTCCACAATAGGTGAACTATCAAGCACCACAATGTCCTCTGATGGTTCTTCACTGCCAGCTCCAGCTGCACAAGTCTCCGCTGATGGTAAAACCAATCCACCACCTCCATCATCTGGCACGATGATGGAAGGTGCAGGCTCATCAGTACCAGCTGCAACTGCAGCTGCATCATCCTCCACAGAAGGTAAACAAGGTGGCGTCTTAGGCGTAGCAATCTGACATCCATTTTCTACTCCGTCATCAGGAAACTGAGAGTCTTCTTCAACTTTGTACTTCTGCAGTTACAAGATAAACAGAGATTATAGCGAAAGCATCTGCGCGGGACGACAAGAACATACGTCATTATATTGATTTACCTTGTCATCTAGGATAACATAAGTCACAGGATTGGAACCTATTTCATCGAGAATCCCCTTTTTCTCTTCTTCCCCTATCTCCTTCTGCAGTAAGTTGTAATATTGATTACATGATGTTGATTGTCAAATATATGAAAATGTTCAAAAGTTTGCGCTGTCGAACTACCAACTTTGAATGGATCCCCATTGTTCTTAGTTATCGGATCTAGCCTAGAAAACAAGCTTCTATGAAATCCTAGTCTACAAAAAAAGGATGCATGCCCGAGATAAGAACTACTCTACACATGACAATGCTGCACAGTCGACACTAAAAATTTAACCGCATCATAAACTCTATCATTTAAGTTCGGAGTGAATCTAGATACACTCGTTTCACATAAGCTAAAACATCTTATATTATGAAATGGAGGGAATAGGTACGAGTGTTCTAATATTTCACAAACCACCATTGCTGCCGCAGGACAGAGATGACGGATGCTCCACCGCCCTACAGAAGTTTGTCGCGTCGATCTCGCCTTCACCTATAGAGGATGGAGTCAAGGAGCTGGCCGGTAACAATATGGAGCGAGAGGCCATGGGGCGGTAGTGGATGGGAAGAAGGGACTGAGTAAAAAAGGTTGTGTGTGCGTGGGGGGACGCCGGTGAGGGAGTTAAATCCAGCTTGTCTCGGAAGGAATGCGCTGCCACGTGCACCAGCATGTGCAAAACTCCCTCTCTCTCTCTTCTGCGGCAACCACTGACAGCAGTACTACAGCTTGCTTCATCGAGTTCTTTGGTACTCCTAGTAGTGGACCTTTACTACTACTACTACTACTACTACTAGGTAGACAAGCAGTACTTGTTCAGAAGAAGAAAAAACTAGACTAGCACACCGTCGTACAATATTTCCTTGTCAAATCACTGGTGATACCATGATGAGAAACATGTTTTTACTGGTAAACCTAGAAACACCGTGTTCCTTCCACCGCATGCAGTTTCTGAGCGAAGTACCAACACATCCAACTTAGGCTTATAGGACCCAAACTGTAGTAAAAAAGAAACAAAACTACGTGGCTTCAAGGATTAATACTAATAGTACTACTATTATACAACATTCTGGAAGAAATTATGTAGTAGTAGTAGAGTACAACTGTACTCCTAATAAGGTTATTTTACAAGCTTGGTTAAATATACATACTGGAGAAACTACCAAGTGTACAAAAGGGGTTTGGTCATATGGTGTATTTTACAAGTCGAACCGGGTGCAAAACTAAATGTTGAGTACTCGTACGTCAGATAAAAACCAGCCAAAAGAAAGAGTTCAACAGAAGTCCGAGACCAAATGAGCTATCCTTGAATAGGCTCGTTCCACTACAAGGCATTTGAGAAGCTTAGGATGAACCAAAATGGAGTCTCCGGCCATATCCAGTGAGTGTTGGTGTGGAAACCAACAGGTACATCACCATTCAGACTGAAGCGGAAAATTTTAGGACGCGGCATGTACTCATAGCCAATTTCTTGGTGTGATATGTAAACAAAGTTCCTTCTCGTCAGATGTCTTGGCAGATCATTTGCATTGCCTACTTCAATATTAATCGGATAGTTCATGCCAAGGAAAAGAGAATATGATCCAAGGTCAGTAACCCTTTTCCAATGGTTAGTTGCAGTTAACTGGCTTGTGTCCATCGAGAACACCATGCACTCAAACCCAAAAGGATAGGTGCGAACGGTGCGACCATAGTGAACAATACTAGTATCATCAGAAATTGCATTGCCCGAGACACCATATGTATAGACTAGAAGAAGTCTTGAACCACTGGCAGATATTGCTAACCACCACCTACCAGGATCATCCTCCTCAGCAAACCCATGTGTTAGGTAAAGCACATCGCATGGCCACAGGATAAGGAAAGGACCTTCAAAGGGAAAAGAAATGTAACATGGAAATAATACTGATATTGATCTGATATTGTAGAAGTTGATATATAGTACTATTCTCAAAAATCTTGATTATAATTAAGATGTTTGATTGCGTAAAAAAATGCCAACCTGGGAGATGCTATGGAAATTCTAATTCTTTTCGCAATGGGATATGCTATGGAAATTCTCCTAAAGACACAGTTTGATTCATAGGATCAAATGAAATAGGAAATAATCCTATAGGATCTTGCAATGTAAAGTTCATAGGGGAAAAACAAGGTTGGATCCTACAATATTTTGGTGTCTTATATACCAAAGGAAAACCAACAAGAATTATTTCTAGGAGGTTTAATATCTTATCTTATCTTATCTTACCACTATATGGTGTATGAATAACTTTGAATATTGACTGTTGGATTTAGGACTTGTGAATCCCAACATTGCCAGTCGTTGGATCTTCTTTTCCATTCTAGCATCTACTTGAAGATTCTATTGATAGTTTTTAGCACAATGAATTTATGCACAATCCTCAAAACACACTTCTCCATCATTCAAGAATCTTCTCCTTCATTTCTCAAGACCATGTTAACAAAATTTACAAGTACTAGTACCTAACAAACGTTGACTTCTACATGATACAAAATACAAGAACTAAATATGCACCCATACTTTATAGATGTCGATCAAATTTCTAATTTTTTGAGATTTACCTAGTATTATAATTCTATATAGTGATGATATGTCATATGTCTAGTATCTGAGTCTCACGTAAGTACTACTAGTAGATACCATATTTTCCATGGATGTACTAGTACTAGCAGACAAGGCAATACTATCAGCAGAACTCAATCCTATGAATCAAATTACTTATAGGTAAGAAAACTTAGTAAGGATTGCATTCCTTTGGAATTCCTAGGGATTTCGTACGAATCAAAGAGGCTAAAATTCCTACTAACCAACGAAAGTTTAGAAAAAATAGCTTATATCGATTCAGAAATAGTATCTAAGTCTCACATAAGTACTTACTACTAGTAGATACCATATTTTCCATGGCATGTACTAGGAGACGAAGCAATACTATCAGCAGAACTCAGTTATATGAAACAAACTACTTATATGTAAGAAAACTTCCTAAAGATTGCATTCCTCTGAAATTCCTAGAGAATTCCTTCGAATCAAAGAAACTAATTTTTTATGGAATTCCTACTAACCAATGAAAGTTCAGAAAAATTAGCTTGCATCGATTCATGAATAAAGCTAATAAAATATGTAGGGAGGAGAGTTTACCAAGTTCTAGAGACTTCCATGCATAAACACAGCCGTTCTCGGTCATAGTGAACATATGATTGTGTTGGATAATAGCATCACAATATCTGAAGTATCCCTAGAACTCGTATACACAAACTAACCATCCATGACTATCATTCCCGTTAAGGACAACAATCTTGAATTCAAAAATAGCGACAAGAGAGAAATCTTTGTATCCCCAGCAGCTGTCGGAACTTGGTAAATGACTATCTTTTGCAGTTTAGTACGTCGACCTTCATCAGCATCACCCTGAAATGTAAGTGCAGAACCTTCGATCGGTTCAAACCCTAAAACTTGCGGAATAACAATATTGCAACGAGTGTACACATTGACAAGGTCCCACGTGAAATTGGGCCCAACTATGACGATACAATATCCATTGCCGCCTGCTCACTGCTCATAAAAACCATTTGGCATCACATCATCGGATGAGAACCTGTCCAACGGCGTTAGCTTGCACGGGCTGCCCGCCACTTTGAAGTAGTGTTTGGATTCCCATAGTCTCACTGTCGAGCGAGAATGAATAACACATGGGAGGCCAAACGGATGAGAAGAAGGCGTAGTTCCGCTCTCTTTTTCTGATTGAAAAATATGTTCGGACGAACCGACGAGGATCGCGGCGGTGGTGGCGTCGCAATGGTTGATGAGTACTTGAAAGAGGCCTTCGTTGAACACCTTCTGAAACTGCTCATGATCTTTACTGACCTTGCTCGATCTCACCATGGAAGGATGCTGAGATGGTGTTTTGGGGGCTTTCTTTAGGGTGGGGTCGGGGTGGGGAGGGAGGGAAGATCGTTGGCGGGAGCTGGCGGCCGCGATGAGATGGAGAAGACAAAGGCTGATGGTGTGTAGTATTACTGCAGAAGGTGGGCGAGTGGGGGTGGGGCTCCAATATAATTGAGGCTAGTTGCACAAACCTATAACAATTAGAGCCGTAGTTGTAAAGAGCTCCAACTGTTGAGCCCCGTGTATGTAAGAAATAATGTTAAGAGGGCTAATCGAAAATTTTGTGCTATGTGCAGCATTTGTACCCAAAAGTAATTGTAGTAGTTTCTTGCAACTATACTATCTTGATTATCTAGAGTTCCCTGCAATTTCGAGTCAAATTGTTGGAGGTTTGTGCAATTTCTTCCCTCCTCGTGTTTCGAGGAAACTCTATAACCCTATGTTGAAACAAAAAAAATGATCAAAGACAAAAAAAGGAAGACCATCTCTCATGGCTTGTTTGATTTGCAGGATTCTCAAAACATAGAAAGAGAAAATTACAGGAATTTGGATCAAGTATGTGTTTGAATCATAGGGAAAGCAAAGCAATTATACCATCAGGTTGGAGTGGATGGAAATTTTCCTAAAAAATAGAGGGCAAAAGAATACTTTGAAGGAATCTCAATTCCTGTGTTTTTCCTATTCCTATATTTTTCCTATCCTGCATTCCAATTGGAACATAATTCCTATATATTGGAATCCTACAAATAAAAAAACAGCATAAGATTATTTCCTAAGGGACAAAATCCTTCACAAATCCTTTCAATTTTCTTTGAATCAAAGAAGGAATAAAAAAAGGTTTCCTCTCTCAGAAAAAAAGAACTCCACCTCTTGGAGGAAAAAAGAACTCCACCTCTTGGAGGAAAAAAGAACTCCACCTCTTGGACAATTCAGTGTGATGAGAGTAGCTACTAGAGTCTAGGTCTAGTACTAGCTATAGGGCCCAATCATAGCACATTATTACTAGTACTAGTATGTATCAGTTTTTGCAGGTGCCTCTAAGCACTACAAGAAAAGTTGGCTTTTACAACGGACGATTTTCGTGGTTGAAGGCCTATTTTTCGTGGCTAAAAAGTCTTCTACGATGGATGCCCTTCGTGGTAAAAGCCCCATCATAAAAGAATCTACCATGTTTTTTTTCTGACCGTGGCGAATCGCACCCTTCAGCCACGAAAACTTGTTCCGTCGTAGATCTGTTCGCCACCCGCATTGACTGCTGACGTCATGCAAAAAATGTCACATGGTACCCGCTGTTAACGGCCGGTTACCGCTGTTAACAGTCACATAAACCGTGGCAGAAGCCTAGCCTAGACAAGGCCTGCTAATTGTTAAGTGGGTCGGCCCACGAGGAGAGCCCGATAAGGTTACGACCCTTTACTCTCACGACGTGTACTGTTTGACGTGGCCCATTAATGAATCCATCCAGGGACAATATGATTTTAGGCCCGCTACAGTTTCAGCCTAAAGAAGGCCCACTTTGGTAGAATAATATGCGGCCCATTGGGGGCCTGCGCCAGAAGGTCAGACACTGTTAAGGCCTATAGGCAGACCGTTACTATTCCTACGGCCCGTGGGGTCCGCTCCTGTTCTACCCATTTACTATTATGGCCTTTTACATTTCTAGGTTGCCAGTGTTAGGAGCCTTTACTGTTATGGCCTTTTACTGTTCTGGCCTTCTACTGTTCCGGACGTTCACTATTTATGCCTTTTGCTCTTATGGCCTTTTACTGATCAGGTCATTTACTGTTCAGGCCATTTACTATTTAGGCCTTTTACTCTTCAGACCGTTTTACTGTGCGGGCCCTCTATTGCGCGAGCTTTTTACTGTTTAGGCCTTTTACTGTTTCAGCTCTTTACTGTTCAGGTATATCAATATTCGGGCCCATTACAGTTCGGGCCCTTTACTGTTCTCGCCTATTGCTGTTCAGCCCTGTACATTTTCAGGGCCTTGGCCACTTATGAGGCCCACCAATATACTAACCTGCCACTTACGGCCTTTTAGTGTTTATTTGGCCCATCTGCTGGCCAGCATATTTGGGTATTCTATAACTATGGCGAAATTCTGGTTTTAAACAGTCTGTTAATATTTCAGCCCGCTAATGGCCGCGCTAGGATCATCCTATTACATCAACAGATATTTTTTGAAATTTATTACAGACCAGACTTTCAACAAAAACAAGATGATGCATTATAGAGACATCACGAGACATGTGTTGGAACAGGGTTTGTACTACGGAGCTTACATCCCCATACAAGTAACAACTGACATACCATGACAGTTGCAGAAGAGATTATCAAGTAGACGGTCTATCAAATCTTGTCGATCTTTCAGTTCTTGTATCTGTTCACGTGTAATCATAATTATTCCATCGGTTTGCTCTGTTTCTTGTTCATTTAAATCAATTGTTTGGAGTGCAGCTGTAACACCTCTTTCTGCTGGAAAAACTGAAACCGTGGGCCAATGCAAGCAATAATCACTGTCACTGCTGCTTTGTGAAATGACCTCAATACTTAACGTAGGATTCCTCCCTTCTGCCCCCATAGCTTCATGTGCAGCCTAAAACAAAGAAAACAAGTCAGCACAGCGTACCAGCTAACTGGCGGCCATCTTATATGTAGAATAATTGAAATTCATCATTGGCCAGGAACAATTAATGATGTGCCTCGTACATCTCTTTCCGGAATAACAGGAACTGTCGATGTCCTGGACCGATGCGTACATGTGCCAGTATCAAAGCCACTCTGGAAGAAACACTACGGGTTATTTGCATGCTGAAACTAAGACATCTTAAGTTAGAGCAGCAAAGCAGGCGAAAAAACACCATGTTTGTTGTCAAAGAATTTCAAAATTAACATTGTCCTAATATAACAAATCAAGCCATCAACATGTGTGTCTCATGCAGACTAACTGAATTAGTGTGGTAATGAATGTAGGGAATCAAGCAACTCGACTCTTTCCCTCATAAACTAATCATATCACTGCATAACAGAAATATAGAAATATAACAAAAAGAGGTGCATGAGATTCCTTCAGATGCTTAGAACTGGTCGGGACAACAAAGCATTAACCTAAAATATAAGAATAGCATTTAAAAATGGTCTATAGTATGAACTAGCCAAAAAAGTGACCTACAACCACATGTGGCATTGCTTTAATCATCAGGCAACTATGATATTACCTTGGGAAAACAAGCAATAGACCAAGTGTCTTAAATAGACTACCAGAATCATTTCAGACAAACAAGATATCAACCATTCCTTTTTAGTAGCCAGACCATTCAAATATTTTGATCGAGCGGGCCAGTAAATAAAAAAAGAAGAGGTTATTTGCTGCCAAAAAAATAGTTGGATGCATCCAAAAATTATCACAAATCTTCTTTGTAATGCCTACAGCTATTGTATTTCCAACTGCTGACAGTATCATTGTACATATAACCAGGCAAGAAAATCTAGTAGATAAACAAGCAAATGATACATTGTGCACCTTGCAAGGTCAATGAAGTATTTAAACAATGTATGTCTAGGAACCACATCAGAATATAGCATTGGTGGAATCACAAGTCAACTAAAAATTCACAGGAACCATAACCAATTGAACCATATGGTGGCACTCGCAAGATCATCTGATGATGTATAGATGAAAAACCCTTGTTTATTATTAATCAAACATTGTATTTCTCACAGAAATTGCCATCCCTAGTTTGGGACTGATGGGGCTGAAACTCGCAGCTTCGCCTTGACAGGACGGAGCTCTGACCATTTAAGTTAAGAAAATCATTACATTGCTTTAATGACGAGCAAACTAAAGAATCAAATTGGCAATAGACTCTATATGTGCATCATGTCGAGTAGCTATTGAGGTAATGAATTAAGTAATCAAACAACAGGTGCACGATAGACTTCCAGATCATATTAACATGGTCATAGTACATATATATAGTAACTGGGATCATATTAGATGATAATAGCTATGACAATCTCACTATGAATAGTCTAGATAGAACTCCCTCAGTTTCAAAATATAAGATGTCATGGGTTTTGTGAAACGAATGTATCTAGACACCCTTTAGTGTTGGTAGAGTAAATTATACTAGTATTGTATGCATTTTACTTGTCCAAGTTACTCTCCACCAAGACCAAGTAATTTATACTAGTCTCATACATATAACACTAGGCTATGTTACTACCTCCAGAGTGCATATAAGCTCAATCATGGTGGCGATCTCTAATATTATAATAGAATATAGATTAGCATAAAAGTGGATATACTTCAATCACCACCACCTAATCATGGTCTAGTTAACGTATATATATATAGATAGATAGATTGAAGATCATCAGTCAAATATAGCAAAAAGATATCTCCGCCATGATTGAGTGAGCAAATTGAATTACAAATCAACGAAATTATGTTCGGTCTTTGTGCATAACCGTTAAAGGTCATCTTGTTCTAATCATTGGCCAACTCATGTGGTGCCGACACTAGACAATGTGACTACCTCCAGAGTGCATTCAAACCTTAATTATAGTAGAAAAATACAATAATAGACTATAAATTAGCATAAAGTGGATATACTTAAATTACTACCATATAATAGATAGATAGATGAACACAAGTCAAATATAGAAAGAATAGATCATCACCAAAATCAAGTGAGCACATTGAATTATAAATCGAGGGATTTACGTCTGGTTTTTGTCCAGTCTTGGTTAAGGTCAACCTTGTTCTAATAATTAGCTGAATCATGTGGTACCTCGTACAAACAAGCATCTGACACTGTGCACATCTCAATAAAAACAAGAGACTTACTACTTATTTTTATGCAGTCCCGTTGGAGGACATCCTATTGTCAGTTCGTTCTTTGAAGACATCCACCGCATCGAGTACTTGGATAGACGATCCATCTACTTTATTGTTGCTCCTCTGCATATAGGTTCAGGCCACTCATTCACATAAAACAGGTTTGCATTCAGCAATACAAAGCAATAGGTACTTACATGATTATAGGGGAGATTCACTCTACGATTCTCCGTGTTCCCTATGAGAGGAAATAATATCAGATAGTGGATGTTGCTGTTTACAAAGAACTAGATAGATATTATAGTATAATCACTTGTGAACACGTAGAGTAGGGTATGGCAGAATATAAAAAACATTTAAATGACATAAAGATTGCCATGGCGACAAAATAGAATGCAGTTACAGTCACTCCTTAGCACGAACAAGAGAGAAATTACAATGATTTAACTTGTGAAATAGGATTGCAAACAAATATGAGAAGTGCCATAAAAAGTGTCACCTTCTACAGAGCAGACAGTTACTGTACAAACATTTGGACGAACAAGATAGACATTACAATGGTATATCTTGTGAACTTATAGAGCAGGGAATGCTAACCCATCTGTGAAGTGACTTAAAATGCCATGAACTACATAATAGAAGGTAGATACTGCTGCTATAGAAATTATAATTGAGAAACTTGAATTTATAGAGCAGGGCATGCAGATAACCATGTTAAGTGCCTTAAAACATGCCATGTAATACTAAATCCAATCCAAAGTAAATAAGGCGTATAAATTTTTCGAAAGTCAATCGACGAAAAATTAGACCAAGTTTGTAGAACATACCAGGAACATCTACCATACCAAACCAACACCATTCGATACATCGGGGCATATATTTTTATAGACGCAAATGCCACAAATTAACCCTTAATATATTTTTCTATGAATTTGGTAAAAGTCATCATTGTTTGACTTTAAAGTTGTATAGGCCTTCTTTTACGGAATGGATGTAATCCCTCCGTTTCAAAAAGTATAAGTCATCATCTAGACCACTTTTAGTTTGTAGGTTCATGTACATTTGGAGTAAACATACTCACTAAATGGTGTCTAGATACACTCCTATCACAAAGCTAAAACATCTTATATTTTGAAACGGAGGAAGTAGTACACAATAGGCGGCAGATACTGTCAGAGCTTAATTGAAACAAACAATAATGGCATAACTTGCAGAGGGAATGCAAAACCAACAAGTTCAATGACATAAAATTTGCGATGAATTACATAAGAGAAGGAAGTTACTGTGTTTGCTTAGAATAACCAGATTGAAATTAAAATAGCATAAATTCTGAACTTGTACAGTAGGGAATGTTAACCTACATGTTCAATGTCTTAAAACTACCAATGAACTCCAAAATTACATGCAGTCAGTATTGTAGCAATAGACAAAGAAAGTGCACATTATGATGACATAACTTGTGAACTTGTTGAACAGGTAGGCAGCCTCAGATGTTCAGTGAATTAACATTTGCCATGAACTGTATATCAATGAACTCTAATGATGTTTGTTTTGTACTACCAAATTTGTTTATGTATATTAAGAGTAATTGTCGATCAAAGAAAAACACGCATAACAAGGACGCCTTATATCTCGAAGTAGAAGGAGTATTTTAACGCCTAGATTTAACATAGACTACACCAAATTTATCAAGGGAGAGTGGGATATCAATTAATCTAGTATTGAGGAGGGAATTTACCACCAATACAGAAATGCAGTTCACTGTCGCAGGCTCATACCTGCTATATCGAAACGAACGAACAAGCAGATCTGGTTTATCTAGGCCACGACATCGTTTACGCATACACGACATCTTTGCGGGTGACATCAAGGACGCCGAGGGTGCCCAGTAGTGGTGAGTCGGGCTGAAGCAGATAGATCTCGGCAGCGTCTGTGAAGCAGATCTGTGGAGGTTATTGATGGGTCTGGCTTGCTTGACAAGATGGCCGGTGAAGGAGATCCAGTGTAGTGTACGGCGTCGTCGGTGAAGCAGATCAGTTACGACCGATTATGGATTTGAGGCGCTGCACAAGAGCGTCGGTGAAGCATATCCGGTGTAGTGGACTGTTGAGTCCATGAAGCAGATCTAATGCAGCGCACACCAGCATAGGTGAAGCAGGTCAGGTGCTATGGACTAGGGAGTCGGCAAAACTAACACGGTTGTATGGAAGAGGGTGTCAGGCAAACTAGGGTTCAGAAAGGTGGACGTCGGCTGATCCCATAGGCTGGTCAGGAGTATATGATATAGAGGTATGGCGTGTAGGCCGGCAAAGTGCGGTGGTGCAGGAGCCGGAGGTGGGATATGGGGTTTGGGGTGGCGTATGGGCCAGTGAAGTGTGGAGGTGATGTTCCGGTGCGGTGGTGCAGGAGCTGGAGGTGAGATAGGTGGTTGGGTGGCTTGTAGGTGGGCGTGATGGGTCCGCGGCATAGAAAACAAAAATTTTCCTACAATGAGAACTATACGCCAAGATCTATCTACTAGATACAGAGCAACGGGTGGACATACATCCATGGAGAACTTACCCTCGAAGACAACGAGTTTTGTTAACGAGTAGGAACTCGTGGTTGATGTAGTTGTACGCTTGCCGATCTCAAGATCGTGTGGAAGTCTGAGCGCCACAAATCAGCAGCGCATCCGTCCTCGCACACACGTTCAAGCCACCGGACAACCTCCACCTCCTCGCTCTAGCGAATCAGCGGAAGCAGCAACTCCTTCCAAACGCAAGGCCACCGAGAACATGTATCTCGCTAATCCGAGACCATGGGGGAATATCTAGAGGGGGAGAGAGATCCTTCACGAGGAGGTGTGTTTTGTGAGAGGGGAGAGGGGGGTTTTATATAGGAGGGAGGGAGACCCCTCCCCTCCCATAGCCGGCGCATGAGGGGGGGACTCCTCTCCTCCTTCATTCATGTGGTGAACCTCCACTCACATAAACATGGCCTCCACCCAAAATCCCACTCACATGTACTTAATTTCCACCAAATTAAATGCAACTCTCAATTAATAAAACTCTTTTATTTATTTTATTCAGAATTTTGTTAATTACTTTAATTAACAAACATTCACATAAAACCCCTTGCAACATTTCAATATCACATGCAGAACCACTTTCTGCAATTTCACCCGAAACAATTCCGGTTTCTATCGAAACAATTCCTGTTTCTATCGAAACATTTCCTACGCTTTGCAAACCTTTTTTCTGGAACATATGTGCTCCTAAATGGTGTCCGGCAACCCTTAAGTGTGTCACCCTATGGTTCGTGAATAATGCAGACATGATTGAGACTCCTCTCAGATCAATAATCAGAAGCGGGACCTAGAGATCCATACTGACTCCTACATATTCAACGATGACTTCTGTGATCGTGAGAACCTTTAACGTCAGCAATTTAATCCCTTTGTCTCATGATATAATACATGTCCGAGATTCGATCATCGGTATCCAAATACCTAGTTTGATCTCGTTACTAACATGCACTCTTTTCTTGTTCCCGTGATATAACATTCTAGTGATCACATCACTTTCTTGCAAGCTATCTTAATGTGATATCACCGAGAGGGCCCAGAGTATATCTATCCGTCATCGAGATTGAAAAATTCCACTCTTGATCCATGAGGCTCAACATAACACCTTCATAGCACTGAACCCACCTTTATGGTCACCCTGTTACGATGTGATGTTTGATGTTATCAAGATACTCTTCTGGTGTTAGCAATTAACATGATCTCATGGTCTAAGGACTAAGACTACTTTGTATGATGTTATAGCAATATAAACATAATGACTTGATCGTAATGCTATACTTCGGATGAATGTTCATCACATCATTTCACAAATGATGTGACCTTGTTATTAACAACATCCAATGTCCATGATCAGGAAACTTTGATCATCTTGTTAATCAACAAGCTAGTCTATAAGAGAGGCATAACTAGGAATCCTTTTGTTTATTAAACACACATGTATTGATGTTTCCTATCAATACAATTATAGCATGCAAAATAAACATCTATCATACACAAGGAATACATAATAACAACTTTATTATTGCCTCTCAGGGCATATTTTCTTCAGTCTCCCACTTGCACTAGAGACAATAATATAGTTTATATAGTGATAAATCTAACACCCATGGAGTTCTGGTGTTGATCATGTTTTGCCCTAGGGAGTACTTTAGTCAACGGATCTGCTACATTCAGGTCCGTGTGCACTTTACAAATCTTTATATCTCCATCCTTGACATGCTCGTGGATGGAGTGAAACCGTCGCTTAATATGCTTGGAATTCTTGTGAGACCTTGGTTCCTTGGCGTTGGCTATGGCTCCATTATTGTCATAATAGATCACCATTGGGTCCAACGCACTAGGAACCACACCTAGTTCCGTTATGAACTCCTTCATCCAAACCGCTTCCTGCGCCGCTTCTGAAGCAGCAACATATTCCGCCTCCGTCGTTGATCCAGCCACCACAGGTTGTTCAAGAGAAATACGTATCCGGATTGAGACTTAGAGTCATCCAGATCAGTGTCAAAGCTAGCATCGACATAACACTTAGCGACTAGCTCTTCTTCACCTCCGTATACAAGAAACATATCCTTAGTTCTTCTCAAGTACTTAAGGATATTCTTGACCGCTATCCAGTGTTCCGAACCTAGATCAGATTGGTACCTACTAGTCAAACTAATAGCATGTGCCACATCCGGTCTTGTACATAGCATGGCATACATTATAGAGCCTATGGCTGAGGCATAGGGGATCTTATCCATTATCTCTCTTTCTTCCGCCGTAGCCGGACTTTGAGTCCTACTCAATGTCTTGCCTTGCAACATAGGTAAGTACCCCTTCTTACTTCCGTCCATATTAAACTTCTTTAATATCTTATCAATGTATGTACTCTGCGATAGCCCAATTAGGCGTCTTGATCTATCTCTATAGATTTTAATGCCTAATATATATGAAGCTTCACCAAGGTCCTTCATCGAAAATTTGTTGTTTAGATAACTTTTAACACTGTTTAAAAGATCTATATCATTTCCAATCAATAATATGTCATCCACATATAATATCAGAAATGCCACATTGCTCCCACTCACTTTCTTGTAAATACAAGCCTCTCCATAAGTTTGGATAAATCCAAACTCTTTGATCACCTCATCAAAGCGGAGATTCCAACTCCGGGATGCTTGCTTCAGTCGATAGATGCTTGCACACCTTATCAGCATCCTTAGGATCGACAAAACCCTTAGGTTATATCATATACAACTCTTCTTCAATATTACCATTGAGGAATGCAGTTTTGACATCCATCTGCCATATTTCATAATCGAAATATGCAGCAATTCCTAACATAATCCTAACTGACTTAAGCATCGCTATGGGAGAGAATGTCTCATCGTAGTCAACTCCTTGAATTTTTCGAAACCCCTTTGCGACAAGTCGAGCCTTATAGATGGTTACATTACCATCAGCATCAGTTTTTCTTTTGAAAATCCATTTATTCTCAACGGCCTTTCGATCGTGAGGTAAGTCCACCAAGGTCCAAACCTGGTTTTCGTACATGGATTCCATCTCGGATTTCATGGCTTCTAGCCATTTGTTGGAATCAGGGCTCATCATCGCTTCTTCATACGTCGCAGGGTCATCTATTTCATCAATCATGAAATTCATAACAGGATTGCCGTACAGTTTAGGAGCTGTACACGTCATGCTTGACCTGCGAGGTTCGGTAGTGTCCTCTTTCGGAGTTTCATGATCAATATCATTCGCTCTATCTTCATTAGGTGAAGTCAACTCCGAAACAACTTCCGGTGCTGCGCTACTCGCCATTTCATGAAGAGAAGGTTCAATAACCTCTTCGAGTTCTACCTTCCGACTACTCACACCTTTCGCGAGAAACTCCTTCTCAAGAAAGGATCCATTCTTGGCAACAAAGACCTTTCCCTCGGATCTGTGATAGAAGGTATACCCAATCATTTCCTTAGGGTATCCTATGAAGACGCATTTTTCTGCTTTGGGTTCGAGTTTATCCGGTTGAAGTTTCTTCACATAAACATCGCATCCCCAAACTTTAAGAAATGACACCTTAGGTTTGTTTCCAAACCATAATTCATACGGTGTCTTTTCAACGGATTTAGATGGTGCCCTATTTAAAGTGAATGCAGCTATTTCCAGTGCATAACCCCAAAATGACAGTGGCAAGTCAGTCAGAGACATCATAGATCGAACCATATCCAATAAAGTACGATTACGACGTTCTGACACACCATTACATTGTGGTGTTCCGGCAGGCGTGAGTTGTGAAACTATTCCACAGTCTTTCATATGTGTGCTAAACTCGTAGCTAAGATACTCTCCTCCACGGTCGGACCGCAGAAATTTGATCTTTCTGTTATGATGATTTTCCACTTCATTCTGAAATTCTTTGAACTTTTCAAAGGTTTCAGACTTGTGTTTCATCAAATAGATATACCCGTATCTACTCAAATCATCCGTGAAAGTAACAAAATAACGATATCCACCTCGCGCCGACACACTCATTGGTCCACACACATTAGTATGTATGATTTCCAATAGATCTGTCGCCCGTTCCATTGAACCAGAAAACGGCGTTCTAGTCATCTTGCCCATAAGGCATGGCTGACATGTATCAAATGATTCAAAATCAAGTGATTCCAAAAGTCCATCAGAATGGAGTTTCTTCATGCGTTTAACGCCAATATGACCTAGTCGGCAGTGCCACATATATGCAGATATATCATTATCAAGTTTAATCCTTTTAGCATCAACATTATGAATATGCGTAATACTACTATCGAGATCCAACAGAAATAAACCATTCAACACAGGTGCATGACCATAAAAGATATTATTCATATAAATCGAACAACCATTGTTTTCAGACTTAAGCGAATAACCACTTTGCATCAAACACGATCCGGATACAATGTTCATGCTCAGTGCAGACACCAAATAACAATTATTCAGGTTTATAACTAATCCCGACGGCATATGGAGAGGCAGCGTTCCGACGGTGATGACATCAACTCTTGATCCATTGCCGACCCGCATCGTGACCTCATCCCTTGCTAGTTGTCGCTTGTTCGCAGCCCCTGAACCGAGTTACATATATTAGCAACCGATCCCGTATCAAATACCCAGGTGCTACTGCGAGTACTAGTCAAGTACACATCAATAACATGTATATCACATATACCTTTGTTTGCCTTGCCGGCCTTCTTGTCTGCCAAATACTTGGGGCAGTTGCGCTTCCAATGGCCAGTCCCCTTGCAATAGTAGCACTCGGTGTCAGACTTAGGGCCAGCTCGGGGTTTCTTTTCAGGCGCGGCAACAGATTTGCCGCCCTTCTTTCCCTTCTTCTTGCCTTTCTTGTCCTTATTGAAACCGGTGGTCTTATTGATCATCAACACTTGATGTTCTTTCCTAATCTCCACTTCTGCAGTCTTAAGCATTGACAGAAGCTCGGGAAGAGACTTCTTCATGCCCTGCATATTATAGTTCATCATGAAGCTCTTGTAGCTAGGTGACAGAGATTGGAGAACACGATGTATGCCCAAGTCAATGGGAATCGTTATTCCCAAGGACACAAGCTTATCGGCGTACCCAGACATTTTGAGTACGTGCTCACTAATAGAGTTGTTCTCTTCTATCATGCAGCTAAAGAACTTTTCAGAAGCATTATAACTCTCTACGGCAGCATGGGTATCGAAAATCATTTTCAATTCTCCCATGGTATCAAAGGCATTGCCATTTTCGATACGTTTTCGAAGTTCTGGCTCTAGCCCATACAGTATGCCGTAATGAACTAAGTTGTGGTCCTCCTGACGAGTTATATAGACGTTCTTTTCCTCGTCAGGGGCATCAGGAGCTGGTGGGGGGCCTAGCGGTGCCTCTAGCACATATTGCTTTTGTGCAGCAGTGAGGAAAATCCTCAAATTCATAGCCCAGTTGGTGAAGTTGCTACCATTCGCAGCAAGCTTCTCTTTCTCCATGAACACATTGAAATTAAAAGCAGGTGGTGCCATCTACAACAGAATTTGTAAAATATATTTAGACTAATTTTATGATAGATTGAGTTCAACTAATCCAAATTACTAATGAACTCCCACTCAAAAACGACTTCCCTCATGTCCTTTTGGTGATTACATGAACCAAATCCACTACACCAAGTCCGATCATCACGTAAGTCGGTGTAGCTTCAAAGGCGAGCATCTATATGGGCATCATATCAACTATATGACTCATGCTTAACCTTTCGGTCCGTGTTCCGAGGCCATGTCTGTACATGCTAGGCTCGTCAAGTAAGAACCTTAGTATTCACGTGTGTAAAACTGTCTTACACCCGTTGTATGAAAGCGTAGAGTCGAGAACACACGATCATCACGTGATGCCTCAAAACACGATCCACAAAATGGTGCATACTTAAGGAAGAACACATTTTATCTTGATATTTAAATGAGGGATCATCTTATAATGCTACCAAAAGCGCCAAACTGGCAATATAAGATGCTAACATCTAATGTGTGAAGTGAGGTGATATGGTCCATGCATTTGATCTCTATCATTTGCATCGTGGTATGATCTCTATCATTCCTTTGTGTGTAAGGCCAAGGTCTATGAAACTTACACGTTAAGTGAGTTGTAAGAGTATCTATCATACATCTACTTACAACAATACCATATCAAGACACTAGCCCAGCAACGATCTAAACTAGACGCCTCTAATTTATCAATTGCAAGTTTTACGTGGCTTAGGGATTTCGGAGATAGAACCGGTCTTACCTACGAACATGAACCACAACGAGGATAACCAAGTTATTAGCAACTCGTTGTAAATCAGATATTGACTATAGTAGGAGAGACAGACACCCGCTAGCCACTTATGCAAAACTAGTTGCATGTTAGTCGTGGAACCGGTCTCATGTACGATGACATGTAAGGTTGGTCCGGGCCGCTTCATCCCACTATGCCACCAATATCCAAAGTACATAGAAGATGCAATAACATGATCATCATCGCCCACATATAAACATATGTGTACTACCCGTGCAAAGCACCTACGCATAGATGAGGCTCTGATACCACTGTTGGGTCCGCAGCATAGAAAACAAAAAATTTCCTACGATGAGAACTATATGCCAAGATCTATCTACTAGATACAGAGCAATGTGTGGACATACATCCATGGAGAACTTACCCTCGAAGACAACGAGTTTTGTTAACGAGTAGGAACCCGTGGTTGATGTAGTCGTACGCTTGCCGATCTCAAGATCGTGTGGAAGTCCGAGTGACGCAAATCAGCAGCGCATCCATCCTTGCACACACGTTCAAGCCACCGGACAACCTCCACCTCCTCGCTCCAGCGAATCAGCGGAAGCAGCAATTCCTTCCAGACACAAGGCCACCGAGAACATGTATCTCGCTAATCCGAGACCATGTGGGAATATCTAGAGGGGGAGAGAGATCCTTCACGAGGAGGTGTGTTTTGTGAGAGGGAAGAGGGGGGCTTTATATAGGAGGGAGGGAGACCCTTCCCCTCCCATAGCCGGCACATGAGGGGGGGGACTCCTCCCCTCCTTCATTCATGTGGTGAACCTCCACTCACATAAACATGGCCTCCACCCAAAATCCCACTCACATGTATTTAATTTCCACCAAATTAAATGCAACTCTCAATTAATAAAAGTCTTTTATTTATTTTATTCAGAATTTTGTTAATTACTTTAATTAACAAACATTCACATAAAACCCCTTGCAACATTTCAATATCAAATGCAGAACCACTTTCTGCAATTGCACCCGAAACAATTCCGGTTTCTATCGAAACAATTCATGTTTCTATCGAAACATTTCCTGCGCTTTGCAAACCTTTTGTCTGGAACATATGTGCTGCTAAATGGTGTCCGGCAACCCTTAAGTGTGTCACCCTACGGTTCGCGAATAATGCAGACATGATTGAGACTCCTCTCAAATCAATAATCAGAAGCGGGACCTGGAGATCCATACTGACTCCTACATATTCAACGATGACTTCTGTGATCGTGAGAACCTTTAACGTCAGCAATTTAATCCCTTTGTCTCATGATATAATACATGTCCGAGATTCATCATCGGTATCCAAATACCTAATTTGATCTCGTTACCGACATGCACTCTTTTCTCATTCCCGTGATATAACATTCTAGTGATCACATCACTTCCTTGCAAGCTATCTTAATGTGATATCACCGAGAGGGCCCAGAGTATATCTATCCGGCATCGGGATTGACAAATTCCACTCTTGATCCATGAGCCTCAACATAACACCTTCATAGCACCGAACCCACCTTTATGGTCACCCTGTTATGGTGTGACGTTTGATGTTATCAAGATACTCTTCCGGTGTTAGCAATTAACATGATCTCATGGTCTAAGGACTAAGACTACTTTGTATGATGTTATAGCAATATAAACATAATGACTTGATCGTAATGCTATACTTCGGATGAATGTTCATCACATTATTTCACAAATGATGTGACCTTGTTATTAACAACATCCAATGTCCATGATCAGGAAACCTTGATCATCTTGTTAATCAACAAGCTAGTCTATAAGAGAGGCATAACTAGGAACCCTTTTGTTTATTAAACACACATGTATTGATGTTTCCAATCAATACAATTATAGCATGCAAAATAAACATCTATCATATACAAGGAATACATAATAACAACTTTATTATTGCCTCTTAGGGCATATTTCCTTCAGGGCGAAGTGCGGCGGAGATGATAACGGTGCGGTGGTGCAGGTGTTGGAGGTGAGAGGGGGTTGGGTGGCGTGTAGGCCGGCGAAGCACTGCGGGGATGGGCCGGTGCGGTGGTGCAGGAGCCGAAGGTGAGAAAGGGGTTAGGGTTTTTCGGAGTGCTTTCGTGGAAATGGCGTCGATGGAAGGTGGACTACCTAACTTCAGGAGGGGGATTACGAACCATACCCACACCGTGACATTAGTAGATAGGCCATTGTCAAGGGTAGAAAAGGAATTTTGTACGGCTACAACTTGGGGCGTGTGACCACTCGAAATATTTCGTTGGAGGTGAGGCGGGAGAATTTGCCGCTCTAGGATTTTGAATTTGGCTATACAGTTTAAAAGATATAGAATAATAATATCCCATCCTATCCTATGATTATCTATAGTCCAATGACTAGAAAAAATAGTTTACTGTAATGTCCTAGCCTTTCTAGGTACGGAATATTTCCAGAGCCATTTCTACAAAAATAAGGTCTCTACCTTCGGCTCAGTTACGTACACACATGAAGGTACGTAGTAAGATGAACTAGAGTACTATGTTTCCCACTATGACCAGCCTAAGAGGATCTCTAGTGGCTAGTGTATCCAGTAGTCTAAGCCAAATATAGACCACCATGGACCAAAAAATGCATCCAGTGGCTTGTGTATTCGGTGGTCTAAAATTTAGACATCCTCCAAACAGGTTACCCGTTGTCCATATTTGGACAACCGAGCCACCATGTCTAAAGAAAAGTTGGTCGCTTGCGAGCTCGCTCCCGTGCCAAATTAGAGCATTTATTGTACTGATTTGCTATGTATATTGACTATTTGTATGCAGATGGACATATAGACTATCAAATTTAGACTATCCACTAGAAAACTAAAGTCGTGTAAAAAGGAATCTTTTTACACCATTATCCATAAAGTGAAGATGTAGACTACCAAATTTAGACAAGCCACTAGAGATGCTCTAAGGCCTTCCATAGCGTGGTCGAGGCCCAATAGATAGAAAAGTTTCCACCTCATAAGCGATGCCTAGAAATTCTTTTGAGGCACCGAGCTCACAATGTGATCACTTTGGCCAAAAATAAATAGCTGTCCCGCAATGTGATAAACAAATTAACTAGAACAATCTCCATGGATTATCTTTGGTGAAGGTCCTCTCAACAACATGCATAGTACACATATATTGCTATTCTATTGGCTGAAGAGTTTGGGACATCGGAGCACCTAGGTGCTCTGGTTCCCTGAAAAAATTTGGTGGCATCGATCGGGCAACGGATGGCACCGGTGCCTGATTCTTGTAAAGTGATTTGGGCATCGATTTTTTCACACGTTGTGGAAGGCCCTAAGAGACTACCAAATTTAGACAAGCAACTAGAGATCAAGGCAAAAAATACTAGCGTGCCATTTAATTTAGCGTGGCTTTTCTCGAGACGATATGAAAGTTATAGCGTGCTAATAACGCGCTATTTTACAGAACATATTTTTGTAAACGATGACGATTTCAGCATGTAATGAATTGCCTAGAGTAATACTTCCACATGCATAATATATTCCAGTGCTATCCAAGTTGGAGGATAACCGGCAGGGCTGAATCTAGGTACAGCGCCAGGTGCTGCAGGAGGAGGCGGCGGCTTGACAATATCACTTAAGTTTAACAATCAAATTTGCATTGTATGTTTTCTTACTCGGCACATTCATCATTTATTATATTACTCCACACCCGCCAACAAAAAAATAACGCCCTATACTTGAAATAGCGCTAACGCTATGATGTTTTAGCGCGACATAACATGCTATTTAAAAAATAGCGCATACCGAGCAAAATATTTACTCTCCAAATACACTATATCACACTACATAGCGTGAAATAGCGCACTATTTTTTCCATGCTAGAGATGATCTAAGACTGGTATGAGTGGTAAGTAACTTGGATTAGTAAGACCATGTACTACGTGTATTCGGTTCAAAGCAAAATCTGTCAGTGTTAGGAACCGGTGGTGTTTTGTTGCAATGTGTGAAGTCGCTTTTTATTTAGAGCCCGATGAGTGTGTCAGCCATGCAGTTCTATTTTATGTGCATCCTCTCTCTAAAAAGCTAACATCTCTCTCTCTACCATGGGGGCCTAATGCATTGCTCATGACAGATCCAATCCTTTGAACCGCATTGACTTGTTGGTTCGCTTATTTTATCTCATGCATTGAATCGCTTGTATGGTTCACTAAAAATTGTATGGAACCGAACCATGTGGCCCTTTGGTTCGCTTTGTGCTCACATAGTGTATGGTCTAATGTGCATACATTGTGCTAAAGACTATCAAAAGTACTCCTGTCGTCTAGAAATAACTGAGTTGGTTTTGTCTAGATTCGAATATATTTAGACGCATTTTAGTGTATAGTTACATTCGAACGTAGACAAACCCAAGTAAGTTATTTATGGACGGAGAGAGTAGTATTTTTTAGATGCTAAAATAGAAAAGAAGATCCAACTGCTGGCAATGTTGGGATTCGAGAGTCTTGATCCAATACTGGAAATGTGTACGAGTAACTTTGAATATTAACGATTGGATCAGGACTCGCGAATCCCAACATTTCCAGCCGTTGGATCTCCTTTTCCATTCTAGCATCTAGAAGATTTTATTGATAGTCTTCATCACAATGAATGGTATGCACAAAACTCAAAACACACTTCTCTATCATTCCAGAAACTTCTGCCTCGTTTCTCTAGACCATGTTACCAGAATTTTCAAGTTTTAGATAGATAATAATGGTTGACTTCTAAATGATATAAAAGTACAAGAACCAAATATACACCCATACTTTATAGATGTTGATCAAATTTATATTTTTTATGCTTTACATATTAAAATTTTATATAGTGGTGATATGTCGGACGTCTAGGTACTATTCAACATGAATCCAGCTCCTCTGAACCATTAGACCTAACAGCCCAACAGTCAGGATTGGTGCTATGGATCTAATTCAAAATTGCTCCATTGTAGTAGTAGAGAGAATACAACCTACTATGCTATAAAATTTTGGGGGTGGTGACATGATGGTTCTCGAAAATGGTGGAGTTTGCTGTAGGTACAATTCAACATGAATCCATGTTCTATGAACCATTGGATCTAACAGTCCAACGGTAAGGATTGGTGCTAAGGATCCAATTCAAAACCGTTCCATTATAATGGTAGAGATATAGTGGTAAGATAAGATAAGATAAGAAATAACTAGTGAGTTGCAAGTGCCTTGTACGTGGGAATCAGATAATATAAGTATGACATATCATTTTTTATATTAAATTATAGTAGTAGGTGAAACTCAAAAAATATTTATACTTTCGAGCTTCGTTCATAAAGTATCTCGTGTGTTTGGTTCTTGTACTTTTTGTATAATATAGAAATCAACCTATAACCATAAATAATCCGTGTCCGTAAAACTGATCCATAAATAAACTATACTCTATAGGAGTACGTGGGCGGGGCCAGGGGGAAACTGCATGCCCTTTCATTTCCAGAACCACTCATGCATGCATCTCCCGATCTTCCTAGCGTTTCCTTTCTGTCACCCGGCCGGACCTCTGCAAAACAAAAGAAGGCGACAATCACAGTCCACGGTGGTGTTGTTGGACAAGATGTACTACTTCGTGGACCCTGGCAACACCACACTACAGGTGGCGTATACCAACAGAGCGTTGGTGGTGAACGATTACATCGAGAAAATCCAAAAGCTCCTGGAGGAAATGTACGACAAGATTGTTGGCCTCGACGTTGAGTAAACCAACGAGCAATCATCGATGCAGAAGGCTGTTGTCGTCCAGCTATGTGTGGGCATGGATTGCCTGGTCTACCACTTCTGCTAGGCCGACCAGCCATGCTCAAAGCTAGCAGAGTTCCTCGCCAACCCTAACATTTCCTTTGCAGGCGTCAACATCGACAACGACTATATCAGGCTTAGGCGTTCTCTAGTAATAGTGAAGAACTTCGTGGACATCCAGAAGAGGTGGAAGCCTGCCGGCTCCACGAATGAGAAGGATTCTTTGGTGACTACGCGGTGGCCCTCATAGACATCTGTTACAAAGTCATGAAGAAGAAGGAGGATGTGGACCACAAGTAGTGGGGGAACATGCCCCTGACCGAAGAGCAGATCAAGTATGCAAGCCTCGATGCCTACACGACCTACGAGGTATACAAGCATATAGTGAACTTCGAGAGGGGTCAACAAACTCTCAAAATGTTCAACCAAAAAAAAGAACTAAGTAAGAAGGGCAAGGGCACGGGCAAGCAGACCAAAGAAGAAGAAGAAGTCTCAGAATGGTACACCATGTGACCTACGAGTATATCTTTGCGTGTCGGTATATCCTTACTTGGTATTACTCCTACTTATACTATACTACTCGTAGAAGTTAATGCATGTATATACTGCTGGCATGCAAGGGGCGGAGGCAAGAATTAATGCAAGGTAGCGCAGCAGTTTTTTTTTATTTTGAATGAATTGTCTTGTCAATCAACAGCCATGGCAGATTATAATTTTATAGGTGGAGTATTGCTGAAAGACAGAGGGTGAATGGGCACCTGAAAAACTGCTAGTAGCACTATAGCAGCAGAACCGCAACATGAACATTTGTCGATTGCCCGAATGTATGTTGAGTTAGTATAGTATAAACATATATATTACTACTACCTGCTATGTACTAGTACTAGTACTAGCAAAAACCACCGTGCCTACTACGAAAAAAATATGATTTCTTCCAACCAAACTAGTACTATTCCAAAAATGGCTATATTTACTTGTCGCAAAAATGGATGTATCTAGACATGTTTTAGTGCTAGATACGAGTACATCCAATCCAGTGACAATTAATATGAATCAGAGGGGAGTACTACTACTACTACCGTACTCCACTATTGTACTACTATAGTAGTACATACTAGTTCTCCCGAATGTATGTTGACCAGTACTCCTACCTCTGTTTGGGATTATTAGGCCAGAGAGCTTTTTAAAATTGTTAGAAATTATAATAAGACCTATCCTCTTTATTGTCTTAATTCCCATGACTCATTAATTTAGATATATCTATTTTCTCTCAATCTCCCAATGCATGTTGTTTCATCTCTCATCATGTTCCCCTTTTTTATCTAGCGTCTCATGCATGTAAAACTAGTCGTGTATTCATAGATTAATTAGAGTTCATCTACTTGGTAGTGTTGCGAATTAGCCCTCTGGCCTTCCTAAATAGAGAGCCTTAATACTATTCAGCTAACTACTCAGCAGAGTACATCCACTGATCCACCCAACCCATCAGAAGTTAAGACTTCATGAAAAATACTCAAGAGAGTACTACATCCATGAACTCATCTAGTACCTCCGTTTCAAGGAATAAGGGGAACACGTGCTCCAAAGTAAAGTTTGACCGAATAAATGGAGCAACTAAAATTTACTTATATGTGTAAATTTTGTTTCATTGAATTCATATTGAAAAAACTTTCCAATGATGCTAAATTTGTACACTACCAACATTCTTTATATATATTTAGAGTAAATCTTGGTCAAACAAAAAACAAAAATAAGGGAGCATTATTTCTTGGGACGGAGATAGAGTACCAATACTACAAAATCCACCATTACAGGTATGCAAACGATCATTCTGCAATTAAACCAATTAACATCAGCTTACATCATCACTAAAACTCGACGCGAAAGAAGAAACACAGCTCCTTCAAGGTAGCAGGACCGACCAGGTAATGAGGCGGCGCCGCCAGGTAAGACGTAAGGTCCTCAAACGCGACCTTGCCCGGCTTAGCGGAGCTCGGCGCGTCGAGCTCCACCATCACGCTGTCAGTCCTCCTCCTACCGTCCATCCAGGAGAGCAGCGGCGGGCATTCCACCCGCATCCTTACCCTGTACACCGGCAAGTCGCCCATCGCGGTCCTAACACAGACCGTAGACACGAGGGGGACCGTGCTTACCGAGCCAATCGTTAGAACGAACATGGCGCCGTCCTAGTTCTCAACGATGATGAGCCGGTGGGACGGCTCACTCGGCAGCGGCACCAGCTCCTAGAAAGCTTTGGTGATGGCATACTGGATCTTGTGCACTTGGATCGAGTGGACCGGTTCGAGGTGGGCGACGAGCGCTGGCGGCGGAGCGGCGAAGACGCAGCCGGTCTCCATGCAAGTACAGGGAGTGTACCAGCACATGATTTCGTGCTCATGGAGTTCGTAGTAGGGCAGGAAACTACTACAGCCTTTGTGGGCGCACTCGACCCTAGCCGCTGATAGGACGGCGTCCATGGCAGGCTCGTGGGTGAATCTGCCGCTAGGGTGCTCGCATTTCTGGCAGGAGGTGATCTTGTGGATATAGCGGTGGCAGACTAGATGAATATCCACGCACTATAGAAATGGAAGTTCAAAAAATAAAATAGTTGCTCGGACGAACCAACAAAAGAAAAATCAATGGATTGTGAGGGAGAAATGGAGAGACCTTATAGACCCACCGGGGCTTGAGGGGCTGGGAGCAAGAGGAACAGTTGAGAACGGTGGCTTCAATCTTCAGAGTGACCGTCCCAAACATTGCGATTTGGGTGGGGGGTGTAACATCCCAAATTCTGCAACCCTGATTACTTGTCCAGAATGCAAAAATCAGGGGGAACAAAAACTTTTTCTTGCTCATTGGTGCAGTGTTTGCTTGTTGTTTGTTGTACTTGCGCATGTGAGTGTATACCCTATGCTACTCCTTACCTCAGCATCAGTTGACAAAAGCTATTTACCAAAATTATCCTGGCTCAATTTACATTTTCTCAAATGATCTGGCATTTCAAAACATGAGCCAAGATGCTTATGCAACTAAAACTATTTTAGTAGCTTCTATTGACAAAACTATGGAGAGCTATATAACATAATCTCCTTATGTTTTCAAGACAGAACATTCTACTATTCTTACCTCTAGATTCAACAAAACCCCTTTTATGAAACATTTGGATTCTACTCTTGGTAAAGATACCAAGGACCTTATCTTGTTCAAACTCCAGCCTATTTCAAAATACCCATCCTTACCTCAAGCTAAGCTTTGTGGTAACCCTAGTAGTAGTTGAATTGTTTGTAAGATGAGTTTTCTTGATCTGCTGTTGAATTGATTGCTTAGAAGTAGTATGAGCTACCCTAGGAGCTCCTCCTCTAGAATAAAGACACTAGAAGACCACCAAACCCTTGGAATGAATCGAAGATGGATCAGATCTCTAGCCACTAGGTGATCCTCTAAAATCCTTAACTAGAATCAGTTCTAAAGTGATCCCTTCTAGAAGCTTCCAAGTTAATGAAGACCAATATCAAGCATGGATCCCTTCTACTCAGTCTACACTTCAACATCATCCACTGGATGATGCTTTTGTACCTTGCAACCCAACAAAAACACCTTCTCTCATATTCTAGTCAAAATCCCCAAATCTGCCAAATTTGGCTAAGTCTGGAATTTGTTTCCAACATCACCTTTTTGAATGTCTCCCTTTCTCAACCCTTGTGCATTTTTGGAAATGCATATGAACCATATTGTTAAACATCCTAAGGACTACAAAGGCCCACTCTTGCCCTTGATTAAATCATCCTCCTACCTACTTGTTCTTGATGGTTTTGCAGGCAAGAAAATAACTTTTCCTGCAAATCTAGTCAACATGCCTACTTTGATAGAAGCTCACACCACCATCCAACCTTCTATGGATCAACTCTTTTCATGGTGATGTTCTACTCATATAGGTCTATAATTACCTACTTCACTTATTCCAATTGTACCCTTGAGCTGTTTAAACCCCCAAGGTTTTGAAGGCTAGTTGATAATCTGCTTTGGCAGGCTTATTTTATTCAAAGTTTGAAAGCCTGTCTTGGTGAGCTCAAACAGGATAAAGCTCAAAACCCTACACCATTGTAATCTACATAACTTGGTCTATCCATCCATCTATCCCATGCCCCAAGGGGAGATCTGAATTCCAAGATACAACCATGTTTTGATGGTATGAAGTTAACCTCACCTTAGATCCTTAACCTAAGGTATTTCACCAAAATCAATTTGGTCTCTCCAATCCCAAGGTTGCAAATGCTTGATACACCTTGTCTACATCCTCTACCTTGATCATCAAGATTTATCAACAATTATCCCTAATAAATTGACCAAAACTAATTAATTCCCTTAATAGGCAAAATCTCCAAAACTCCTCTCATAAAGGAAAGTTTGGTTTTTGCCAAAACACTTCCTCAACTTTTGGCTCAATTGAGTCCTATATAGAATACCCTATCATCCCACTTCACAAATAAATATTTTCGAAGAACTTTATTATTTCTTTTTGCCCATTTTCTTAAATGGCTAAAATGGAATAATAAATGTTTTAAATACTTTTAAGCCCCAATAAATCTTGGGAAAATTCCCCTAAGTGTGTAATCACATTTGGGACCATCTCAAACTGAAAACCAACCTTGTCCAATGTAAATTTATCAAATGATCCTCTAGAAACTACTTCTGTACTTTTTGAATAAATGGAATTAAGAGGACTTTAAATCTCAAGAAAAATTCCAAATAATTCCTGGGTATCTATCCTGACCTCATCT
Source organism: Avena sativa (assembly GCA_916181665.1). Lineage (NCBI taxonomy): Eukaryota > Viridiplantae > Streptophyta > Magnoliopsida > Poales > Poaceae > Avena > Avena sativa. The sequence continues at coordinate 185,345,732 of OV702287.1, read as the reverse complement.
ATCTACCAGTATCATCTCCCCACTTTGTCCAATACAAATTTTGGAACTTACTTCACACACCACCAAAAAATCAAATTTGCCAAATCAATCAAGCATTGAACTAAACCAAGATCACACCACCACCAATCTTGCAAGGCAATGCTCCCCAGCACCCAGCACTCACCCTGGTCGTGTGCACTATAGCTAAGCTACTATAGCAACCCCTCTACCTTGTCCCATGTGCTTGAGAGAGAAACAGAGAGAGAGACTAAAATGTGAGAGCCAATCAGCTTGCAATAGCCCTTCCACCACTCCTCTGCTCTCAGCCCCGACCAGAAAACCACCTCTCACGCCCACATCAACCTCCCCTGGTTTCACCTCCCTCCCCCACTTACTCCATGGACCAAGTCCATCAAGAATCTCCCCCTCTTGGTATATATGGCTTGAGGCCCCTGCAGCTCTCCCCCTTGGCCTCTTTTGCCTCCTACCCCTCTACCTCACCACCCCAGAGCACCCCTCTCCCCTCCATTGCTCTGCCCTGCTCGAGAGAGATCATGGGAGAAGCCTCGGCCTCCTCCCCAAAATGAGCTTAGCTCCCTCCCCTCTGCTCCCCTTACTCTGCATGTTGTCCCCCGAGGTCCCCTCTTCCTCCTCTACCTGCCCCTAGTCTTATTTGTGTCCAGGACAACCTCTACTGGCCACACCGGCAAGCTCCCGATCCACCTCCATCGGCCTCTACCGCACGAACCACCTCCCTACGTCGACCCCGCACTTGCCGACCATCGCCCTCACCATCGAGCACTGCATCACCTCCGTGCCTCCCTCGTCGCCGGCATGGCCCCAGGTGAGCTCCCCTGCGCCACCCCGTCGCCCTAGGGTTTCCCCCGTCAGTCTGTGCGTGGTGAGGTAGACGACGCCCCGGGGCCGTCAATCCCAACTTGATCGAACGTACCACGGCCTCGCGTACCGCTTCGGGCGCCGGCTCTCGCTGGCAAGTATGCTCCATCTCGCGGGTTTGAACGCCCCCTCCTGCCGGTGCAGCCCACCGTGGGTTGGGCCGATTTGGCTCCGTGAGGCCCAACTGGTCCTAGATCTCAGCCCAGTAGCCATCGCCCCCTTTCTTTTTATCTTCCTTTTCAGATCTGTTATTCAAGCTGCTAGGTTTAAATCAAAACAAAAATGGAAAACCCCATATTTTGGACAGATACAAATTTATGGATGATCCTACATGTTTTCCACTTCATGCAGAACTGGTATTTTGCCCAAATTAATTTCATTATTTCTGGGCTTTATTTCCACCAAAATGTGTTTATCCCACTAATTAAATTCCTCTGTGAGATTCACATCTCCAAAATGGATGAAACCAGGTTCCTTTGAAAGGTATTTTCCATACCTACCACCTAGACTTTATCTCATGCCAAGGTGAATAGTAGGTTAGCTTGAGGAAAAACAACAAACATAGAGACTCTCTGCCTTTAGAAAATTCCCCACACTATACCATGAGCCCAATTGACCCAATTCCAATTATCCTGGATGTGGTACACTAAGGCCTATCCAAATCCAGGAGCTCATGATTTATTGAACCTTGGATATTTTTCTGTGAATTAAACTATTCTGTGCATGGTTTATTCACCTCTTAATTCACTACCGTAGTTCTGCTAATCCAAAAATGTTGATTCCAATTTCTACAGAAAGTTACTCCAAATAACTACACCGTGCCTTTGGAATCAAATCAAAAGCCTTTGTAGGTTTAATCTGGTGAAAAGGACAAGTTGTGTACAAAACTACCTTTGGGAATTTCCTGAGGGCATTCTGGTAATTTTCTTGACCTAATTCCAACTCTTAGTGAACAGGTACATCAATCCCTACCTAGTCATCAAAGGAAATAATTATTGGAGCTCCAGAACTTTTGTGGTGAATTATTTCCTCAAACTAGGGCCTTTAGCACTAGAAAAGTCATAGGAAATCAAAGAAAAGTGATAAAATAGTGAAACCACTTTGGTTGGTTTTATTTTATCAACATCTATCTATGTAGGTATCATTTTTATACAATGGTACCATACATAATATGGTCTTGTCCAAAAATCCATCTCTTAGGTAATTTCTAGACTATAAATCCTAAGGGGTATTCATTTCCTTCTCCAAGGCCATCTCAATCTTTTATTTCCAATCCTCTCAAACCATCTGAATCTTAATCTAGTATTATTCAAGTGCTTGTTGTATGTATTGTTGCTTGTATGCCTTGTGTTGATTGTGGCTTGGTTTGTTTGCATGTGTTGTCTAGACGGCGATAGTTGCGATGAAATCGGAGAGCGGAAGAAGTGGTAATAATTATTGATATTGGTATTCTAGGATTATCTAAAGAAGAAGTCCAGGGACATTTATGCCATATTGCTGATCAACAGGCAAGCCACCTTCTTGCTCATAAGCCTTGTCCTACTACTTTACTTATGCATGTTTTGTCTACTATTTGTGAAACTGCATTGTTTTTATTATTTGTTGATGAATATACGGTAGTGGTTTGGCTCCTCCAAACCATTATACTTTAGTACTACTAAGTACAACCCCATTGGTGATACCTAATTGTCCCTAGTAGAGTAGATGGTGCATAACCACCATACCCCTTTGGAGACCCCGATTTAGCCAAACCAAAAGCTAGAGGATGGGAAGACCCCGGAAAAAGTTTTACCAAATGTTTTATGATAAAACCTTGGTGAGGTGGGACCTCCCAAGAGAAGTTGAAAAGGAGAAGGTTTTGTTTTACAAATTGCTGGGGGAAAACCGGAGGAAAAAGGTTTACAAAAACACACCTGGTTCTTTGTAGTCTAGCTATAACAACTTAACCCTATGCAACCACATTACTCTGGTATGGGACATGGCTGGATTTGAAGGTTGTCTATTCCGGTATAAGCTGCCTCGTAACTACTACAGGGGATCGGGGATCCCTGGAGGGTGGACCTTCTCCGATAAAGGTGGGACCTGGAGAAGGAACAAAGGGTCGGCAGGCCTCCACGCATTACTATGAGCCCCTCATTGAAAGCGCACACTCGAGTAGTGGAAAAAGCGCTCTGGTTGGTCCTCGCCCGACGTCCCGGTTTTGAGGGGATTAACACTCATAGGCTAGGCACTTATATTGGAGTGGACTTCCAGAGAGTCTTGATCGGTTACTCGACCCACGATCGGTGAAGATCAGGGTAGGTTACCCGGATGGTGTGGGTAAAGTGCGCAACCTCTGCAGAGTGTAAATCTATTCGAATAGCCGTGTCCGCAGTTAAGGACGGGTTCGACAAACTTCTGTAGAGCGGTGCTGGTTTTGTTTTCAAAAAGGATTTCTAAAAGGAAACAGTTTCCAAAATGTTTTGACCATGGGATGGTCGGAAAGGATCCCTACTATGACCATGGAATGGTCAGAAAGGGGTGGCAGGAGTTTGGTCGTGGGACGACCAGGAGAAAGGAACAAATGGGTGACCTAGTCCTAATGATTTCCAAAACTTTTCAAAATGCTTTCTAAAATGATTTACAAAAGTTTTCAACAAAGATATGTAGATGCTATTTCTACAAGAGAAACTATTTAGAAAAGAACCCCTCTTGGAGCCCTCCTACCACCACAGCCATATTGCATACCTTCTTGTTAATTATAACTATCTTAAGGTGGTTTGCGAGTACATTCAAAGTACTCACTGGCATTGTCCATGGCTATTAACTTGGCCAGGTATCAAGAAGAAGATGGCCTTGGCGACTATGCGAGCTAGGACGTTTTTCCCAGTCAGTTGCATGTAGGTTAAGGCATGGCTCGGGCTCTACGCTTGAAGAAGTTCCGCTGAAGTTGGTATAGCCATAATGGCATTTATGTAAGTCTTGTAATTCGGTATATTCTTGGATGTTATAATGATACTTGTCGGTTATGTGCCACGACTAACTGATCATGGGATCGTGGTTGTATGCATAACAGGGATTCTCGGAGGATTAATCCGGGGGCCCCACAGACTTGGTATCAGAGCCATCCTGACTGTAGGAGAACCTTAGTTAGCATGGTCGCTAGACATGAACCTTATTTTGAAAACCCCGGCTTTCGAAAACTAGTTTCTCAATGAGTTTCAAAAAGTTCTACTTCTTCTCTTACTCTAAGTAAATGCTTTCGAAAATGGTTTCCTCTAACTCTCGTCCAAACCTCAAACCTACGGATGTTAAATAACTAGGATCTAGAACCCAGTGAAGGCAATGAGAACAAAATGAAGACAAGCAACCACCAACAAACACAAGGAGACTACAAGATCGCTCTACCCGTGGAATCCTCACAATCAGAAAACCTCAGGTATGGCCCTATCACGAGCGTCCAAAGATACGATGAAGGCTTCATAAACAAGATAGTGACACCGACTCAAAAAAATATGATATCTAGGATCAATAGTCCTAAGAATAGGATTCCCCTACTCCGCGAGTAGTTAACTCCTTGGTCCCTAGTGTTGACCGTGTTTGCTTGCCTAAGTGCCTCCTGTGTTGCTTGATGTGTGTTGTCTGCCGAGGACATTGCAAGCCCCTCGCTCTGTTCGCCTTGTTTATATGTTCTGGTTTGCTTGACCTTCTTAAAAATGTGACTCGAGGAGCGATAACCCACCTAGTAACTCAGGAAGCCCTGTGTTAAATGCCAGTTATGAGACCCAGACTAACCTCGAGAGTATATGAGAGGAAAAGCACCGCAAGACCCAGGAGTTTGACATCGTCAAGGCAGAATCAACTCAAAGATTTCCCCTCAGCAGGACGACATACCCCGTTAAACTCACCTCGCAAGACTCATCAATAACACCACACTCCCTTGATCCTCAGTCTACGGCCGCAAGAATCCCGTTGAAGCTGGAAGTCGATCACTGAAGGATCCTCAATCTCCACAAGAAACCACCCGATAAGTCAACCCAAGACAAGAAGTGGAGACCAAACCACACTAACCTTAGTGTATTAGAGTTTCTAACCGCCACAGGAGACTAACTAATGTAGTCGACCCTACCCAAATCAACGAAATGATCCTCCCTAGAAGTTCAGAACCACCCCTGAAGCCAAATGATAAGGAAGCGTTAAGACAACGAGTCTACTCCATCTTCGAGCAGGAACAACGCCAAGTGTTCAAGGGACGACAACCCCTCCAAAACTAGATGCCTCTACCCGGACGAAGCACTATCAAGAAGAGTCGTAAACAACCAGCTTGCCCTGAGCGAAATCCTAAAAGCTTCGTTAGGAAACCACCCCTGCCAATGTTGATAAAATAAGGCGTCACTCGACGACCCCAGCTCAAGACTCCGGGAAGATGCAGCCATCCGCTAACAACAAGACAGCCTTCCAAGATAGAAGCTCCAAACCATTCTTGATGAACCATTAGTAAAGCTCTAAGGAGGAAAGACTACGTCTTTCCACTCAACCTCCAGAAGACTGTCTACTGGAAGATACTTCAGAAAGGATCCCCAGTTCCGACATCCTTTCACCAAGTAGCAACTCGCGGTCCATCAGAGGAGAAACTAACTGAAGATCCTACGAAGTCCCTATGCCGTTCCAGCTAAAGAACCACCGGAAGGGCCACCGAATCGCTAACCGCTCAGTTCCAACCGCTTAGAGGATTTGAGACTCCAACAACTCCAATAGGCTAAGTACGAATAATAGTAGGATATAAGTCCCGTAAGTTATAGTTCCTCGGACGCCTACTGAAGACCTCGATTCTAGGAAAAAGATGGATGACAATCTTCAGAACCGCCACCAATGAAGACAAGAAGGAAGGAATGCGTTATCTCTGAGCTAACCTAGTCAAATCGTAAGGGGGGGGGCGGAAAGACGCAGTCTTTCCCACACAAATAGAGTAAACCCTCGCTAGGAGCCAATCCAGAATCTTGGACCCCAACGTCGTTAAGGAAGAGCTGTGAATCCCTAGAGAAAGGTACTCCCAACTATAGATTCCATCTCCTGACGAGTACCTCGTGAATTCCAGCATCGAGGTAGTCTGCCCCGTCTAAGCCCTCGATGATATAGAGTTCGGATGGAAAAAAAAGGGGGTCATCTCTCAAAATCAAGACCGGACTCTGCTCAACTCTCAGTGCATCCCCAAAGACTGAAGCTCAACTTCATTGATAGGGTAACCACTTTCAAAGACGGAGTCCGTAAGATAGCACGCTTGAAACCAGTAGCGCTAATCTTAACTCAAAATCCCCTAACCCTACTCTCCGGAATCTCGGGACGAGATTCTTTTAAGGGGGAAAGATCTGTAACATCCCAAATTCTGCAACCCTGATTAGTTGTCCAGAATGCAAAAATCAGGGGGAACAAAAAGTTTTTCTTGCTCATTGGTGCAGTGTTTGCTTGTTGTTTGTTGTACTTGCGCATGTGAGTGTATACCCTATGCTACTCCTTACCTCACCATCAGTTGACAAAAGCTATTTACCAAAATTATCCTGGCTCAATTTACATTTTCTCAAATGATCTGGCATTTCACAACATGAGCCAAGATGCTTATGCAACTAAAACTATTTTAGTAGCTTCTATTGACAAAACTATGGAGAGCTATATAACATAATCTCCTTATGTTTTCAAGACAGAACATTCTACTATTCTTACCTCTAGATTCAACAAAACCCCTTTTATGAAACATTTGGATTCTACTCTTGGTAAAGATACCAAGGACCTTATCTTGTTCAAACTCCAGCCTATTTAAAAATACCCATCCTTACCTCAAGCTAAGATTTGTGGTAACCCTAGTAGTAGTTGAATTGTTTGTAAGATGAGTTGCCTTGATCTACTATTGAATTGATTGCTTAGAAGTAGTATGAGCTACCCTAGGAGCTCCTCCTCTAGGATCAAGAAACTAGAAGACCACCAAACCCTTGGAATGAATCCAAGATGGATTTGATCTCTAGCCACTAGGTGATCCTCTAAAATCCTTAACTAGAATCAGTTCTGAAGTGATCCCTTCTAGAAGCTTCCAAGTTAATGAAGACCAATATCAAGCATGGATCCCTTCTACTCAGTCTACACTTCAACATCATCCACTGGATGATGCTTTGGTACCTTGCAACCCAACAAAAACACCTTCTCTCATATTCTAGTCAAAATCCCCAAATCTGCCAAATTTGGCTAAGTCTAGAATTTGTTTCCAACATCACCTTTTTGAATGTCTCCCTTTCTCAACCCTTGTGCTTTTTTGGAAATGTATATGAACCATCTTGTTAACCATCCTAAGGACTACCAAGTCCCACTATTTCCCTTGGTTAAATCATCCTCCTACCCACTTGTTCTTGATGGTTTTGCAGGCAAGAAAATAACTTTTCCTGCAAATCTAGTCAACATGCCTACTTTGATAGAAGCTCACACCACCATCCAACCTTCTAGGGATCAACTCTTTGCATGGTGATTTTCTACTCATATAGGTCTATCATTACCTACTTCACTTATTCCAATTGGACCCTTGAGCTGTTTAAACCTCCAAGGTTTTGAAGGCTAGTTGATAATCTGCTTTGGCAGGCTTATTTTATTCAAAGTTTGAAAGCCTATCTTGGTGAGCTCAAGCAGGATCAAGCTCAAACCCCTACAACATTGCAATCTACATAACTTGTTCTATCCATCCATCTACCCCATGCCCCAAGGGGAGATCTGAACTCCAAGATACAACCATGTTTTGATGGTATGAAGTTAACCTCACCTTAGATCCTTAACCTAAGGTATTTCACCAAAATCAATTTGGTCTCTCCAATCCCAAGGTTGCAAATGCTTGCTACACCTTGTCTACATCCTATACCTTGATCATCAAGATTTATCAACAATTATCCCTAATAAATTGACCAAAACTAATTAATTCCCTTAATAGGCAAAATCTCCAAAACTCCTCTCATAAAGGAAAGTTTGGTTTTTGCCAAAACACTTCCTCAACTTTTGGCTCAACTGAGTCCTATATAGAATACCCTATCATCCCACTTCAAAAATAAATATTTTCGAAGAACTTTATTATTTCTTTTTGCCCATTTTCTTAAATGGCTGAAATGGAATAATAAATGTTTTAAATACTTTTAAGCCCCAATAAATCTTGGGAAAATTCCCCTAAGTGTGTCATCACATTTGGGACAATATCAAACTGAAACAAACCTTGTCCAATGTAAATTTATCAAATGATCCTCTAGAAACTACTTCTGTACTTTTTGAATAAATGGAATTAAGAGGACTTTAAATCTCTAGAAAAATCCCAAATAATTCCTAGGTATCTATCCTGACCTCATCTATCTACCAGTATCATCTCCCCACTTTCTCCAATACAAATTTTGGAACTTACTTCACACACCACCAAGAAATCAAATTTGCCAAATCAATCAAGCATTGAACTAAACCAAGATCAAACCACCACCAATATTGCAAGGCAATGCTCCCTAGCACCCACCACTCACCCTGGCCGTGTGCACTGTAGCTAAGCTACTGTAGCAACCCCTCTCCCTTGTCCCATGTGCTTGAGAGAGAAAGAGAGAGTGACTAAAATGTGAGAGCCAATCAGCTTGCAGCAGCCCTTCCACCACTCCTCTGCTCTCAGGCCCGACCAGAAAACCACCTCTCACGCCCACAGCAACCTCCCCTGGTTTCACCTCCCCCCACTTACTCCGACCAAGTCCATCAAGAACCTCCCCCTCTCGGTATATATGGCTTGAGGCCCCTGCAGCTCTCCCCCTTGGCCTGATTTGCCCCTACCCCTCTACCTCACCACCCCAGAGCACCCCTCTCCCCTCCATTGCTTTGCCCTACTCGAGAGAGAGCATGGGAGAAGCCTTGGCCTCCTCCCCAAAATGATCTAAGCTCCCTCCCCTCTGCTCCCCTTACTCTGCATGTTGTCCCCCGAGGTCCCCTCTTCCTCCTCTACCTAACCCTAGTCTTATTTGTGTCCATGACAACCTCTACTGGCCACATCGGCGAGCTCCTGATCCACCTCCGTCGGCCACTACCGCATGAACCACCTCCCTACGTCGAACCCACCCTTGTCGACCATCGCCGGGCTCGCCACCGAGTGCTGCATCACCTCCACGCCTCCCCCGTCGTCGGCATGGCCCCATGTGAGCTCCCCTGCGCTGCCTCGTCGCCCTAGGGTTTCCCCCGTCTATCCGTGCGTCATGAGGTAGACGACGCCTCGGGGTCGTCGATCTCAACTTGATCGAACGACCCAAGCCCTCCCGTACCGCTTCGGGCGCCGACTCTCGTTGGCAGGCGGGCGCCGTCCTGCGGGTTTGAACTCCCCCTCCCGCCGGTGCAACCCACCGTGGGTTGGGACAATTCGGCTCCGTGAGGCCCAACTGCTCCTAGATCTCAGCCCAGTAGCCATCGCCCCTTTCTTTTTATCTTCCTTTTCAGATATGTTATTCAAGCTGCTTGGTTTAAATCAAAACAAAAATGGAAAACCCCATATTTTGGACAGATACAAATTTATGGATGATCCTACATGTTTTCCACTTCATGCAGAACTGGTATTTTGCCCAAATTAATTTCATTATTTCTGGGCTTTATTTCCACCAAAATGTGTTTATCCCACTAATTAAATTCCTCTGTGAGATTCACATCTCCAAAATGGATGAAACCAGGTTCCTTTGAAAGGTATTTTCCATACCTACCACCTAGACTTTATCTCATGCCAAGGTGAATAGTAGGTTAGCTTGAGGAAAAACAACAAAATAGAGACTCTCTGCCTTTAGAAAATTCCCCACACTATACCATGAGCCCAATTGACCCAATTCCAATTATCCTGGATGTGATACACTAAGGCCTATCCAAATCCAGGAGCTCATGATTTATTGAACCTTGGATATTTTTCTGTGAATTAAACTATTCTGTGCATGGTTTATTCACCTCTTAATTCACTACCGTAGTTCTGCTAATCCAAAAATGTTGATTCCAATTTCTACAGAAAGGTATTCCAAATAACTACACTGTGCCTTTGGAATCAAATCAAAAGCCTTTGCAGGTTTAATATGATGAAAAGGACAAGTTGTGTACAGAACTGCCTTTGGGAATTTCCTGAGGGCATTCTGGTGATTTTCTTGACCTAATTCCAACTCTCAGTGAACAAGTACATCAATCCCTACCTACTCATCCAAGGAAATAATTATTGGACCTCGAGAAATTTTCTGGTGAATTATTTCCTCAAACTAGGGCCTTTAGCACTAGAAAAGTCATAGGAAATCAAAAAAAAGTGATAAAATAGTGAAACCACTTTGTTTGGTTTCATTTTATCAACATCTATCTGTAGGTATCATTTTTATACAATGGTACCATACAGAATATTGTCTTGTCCAAAAATCTATCTCTTAGGTAATTTCTAGACTATAAATCCTAAGGGGTATTCATTCCCTTCTCCAAGGCCATCTCAATCTTTTATTTCCAATCCTCTCAAACCATCTGAATCTTAATCTGGTATTATTCAAGTGCTTGTTGTATGTATTGTTTCTTGTATGCCGTGTGTTAATTGTGGCTTGGTTTGTTTGCATGTGTTGTCTAGACGATGATAGTTGCGATGAAATCGGAGTGCTGAAGAAGTGGTAATTATTATTGATATTGGTATTCTGGGATTATCTAAAGAAGAAGTCCAGGGACATTTATGCCATATTGCTGATCATCAGGCAATCCACCTTCTTGCTCATAAGCCTTGTCCTACTACTTTACTTATGCATGTTTTGTCTACTATTTGTGAAACTGCATTGTTTTTATTATTTGTTGATGAATATACGGTAGTGGTTTGGCTCCTCCAAACCATTACACTTTATTACTACTAAGTACAACCCCATTGGTGATACCTAATTATCCCTAGTAGAGTAGATGGTGCATAACCACCATACCCCTTTGGAGACTCCGATTTAGCCGAAGCAAAAGCTAGAGGATGGGAAGACCCCGGAAAAAGTTTTACCAATTGTTTTATGATAAAACCTTGGTGAGGTCGGACCTCCCAAGAGAAGTTGAAAAAGGAGAAGGTTTTGTTTTACAAATTGCTGGAGGAAAACCGGAGGAAAAAGGTTTACAAAAACACACCTGGTTCTTTGCAGTCTAGCTATAACAACTTAACCCTATGCAACCACATTACTCTGGTATGGGACAGGGCTGGATTTGAAGGTTGTCTATTCCGGTATAAGCTGCCTCGTAACTACTACAAGGGATCGGGGATCCCTGGAGGGTGGGCCTTCTCCGATAAAGGTGGGACCTGGAGAAGGAACAAAGGGTCGGCAGGCCTCCACACGTTACTATGAGCCCCTCATTGAAAGCGCACACTCGAGTAGTGGAAAAAGCGCTCTGGTTGGTCCTCGCCCGACATCCCGGTTTTGAGGGGATTAACACTCATAGGGTAGGCACTTATATTGTAGTGGACTTCCAGAGAGTCTTGATCGGTTACTCGACCCATGATCGGTGAAGATCAGGGTAAGGTACCCGGATGGTGTGGGTAAAGTGCGCAACCTCTGCAGAGTGTAAATATATTTGAATAGCCGTGTCCACGGTTAAGGACGGGTTGGACAAACTTCTATAGAGCGGTGCTGGTTTTGTTTTCAAAAAGGATTTCGGAAAGGAAACGGTTTCCAAAATGTTTTGACCATGGGATGGTCAGAAAGGATCCCTACTATGACCATGGGATGGTCAGAAAGGGGTGGCAGGAGTTTGGTCGTGGGACGACCGGGAGAAAGGAACAAATGGGTGACCCAGTCCTAATGATTTCCAAAACTTTTCAAAACGCTTTCCAAAATGATTTACAAAAGTTTTCAACAAATATATGTAGATGCTATATCTACAAGAGAAACTATTTAGAAAAGAACCCCTCTTGGATCCCTCCTACCACCACAACCATATTGCATACCTTCTTGTTAATTATAATGATCTTAAGGTGGTTTGCGAGTACATTCAAAGTACTCACTGGCATTGTCACTGGCTATTAACTTGGCCAGGTATCAAGAAGAAGATGGCGTTGGCGACTATGCGAGCTAGGACGTTTTTCCCAGTCAGTTGCCTACAGGTTAATGCATGGCTCGGGCTCTACGCTTGAAGAAGTTCCGCTGAAGTTGGTATAGCCATAATGGCATTTATGTAAGTCTTGTAATTCGGTATATTCTTGGATGTTATAATGATACTTGTCGGTTATGTGCCACGACTAACTGATCATGGGATCATGGTTGTATGCATAATAGGGATTCTCGGAGGATTAATCCGGGGGCCCCACAGGGGGAATGAGGACTCTCTGATCTAGCCTCGAGCCATGCCCTTCTTTTAGTATACCACAGCTGATAATCAATGAAGCTCTGCCTGATTGTTCCTTTCCTTTCTGTACTAGGGTCCTTTTTGTATATTTTGTGGCCTTATTATTTACAAATTCCTGGTTTAGTTGGACAAGATTAGCTGCCTCTTTGTATTTGTGCACCACCCTTTTATTAGTAAGTTGGCACGTGAGACCCACATCATAATAAAGTATAACATATCATCACTATATAAAATTATGCTCTGTAATAGGTAAAGCAGAAAAAAATATGAAAGAGCCACATCTATAAAAAGTAACGGTGTATATTTGTTTTCACCAAGTACACTTTGAAGGTACTATAGTAACATGTGAAAGTTTCACTAGCCTAAGTTATTTAGCACTATGAAGAGCAGCGTAATATGGAAGAGAAAGAAAACATCTAGCCAGAGCTCATTTTTGGGCAAAAGCACAAGGCAAACAGAAGGAAAGTTGGCCTGGACCACCACGGGCCCCAACCTTCTCTACATTGCTGCACCTACACGGTTGTACTCCATTGCGTGGAAGCTTACATGGGAAGGAAGAGGCGACTGCTGCGATGCTTCCCACCTGAACAAGTGCTAGGCATAGATGCAAGAGTGGACATAGCAGATCAACGGCTTAGATTACTCAATGTTGGGAAGGTTCTAGAACTGAAGGGAAAAACCAAATTCAAAAACTGTTGTACTATATAGTGGTATAGATATTATAGATATAGAAAATCTCGGACTGGAGGGAGTAGGAAAGAGCTCACTTTATTAATTTGTTTTCACCCATCCACTCAATCATCTACATAGGGCCCACAGATGGGGGAGGTCGCGGTCGCCTTGGACGCACCACAAAATTATGATTGGGCCATCGAGTGCGGGAAGCAGAGTCAGCACTCCGTCCAATCGCTTACCCTAGTCATCATCATCGATATTTGCCACACGCATCGGCTTCATCAGCGACATTGATTGTCCCCAAGCTTCGGTAATATGCCATATTAATATCGGATCATCTCCTTCCTACTAGTATTTATCCACTCCCCTTCCGCGCACCACCAATCCATCTCTAATCCCCCGCTTCCAGCAACCATCTCCGTCCTCAACTGTCATCCATGGCCACCTTCCGGCTGCCGCCCGCCGTACCGGAGCGCAAATACCCCGACATTGCCGCACAAGAGGACAATTCCCTATGCATTTGGGCCTTCTCCCCGCAGAGAAAAAAGTGGCAGCTGGCGTGTGCCTTCCTCGACGCTGGTACGGTCGCCGCAAGTACCGTATGTATCGCCTCTACGACAATCCGTACAGGACGTTGAAGGTCAAGTTCGTCAACTTCAGGGACGCCCATCTCCTCTACAGCCAGGCCTTCCACTGGGGCTGCGAGATGGTGGTGTTCACTGGCGCCAACATTTTCACCAACTACTGGGACCGGTTCCCCAACAATGGAAACTTCATCCACAGTGTCCTCCCGGAGCTGCCGATGGCTCCGGAGGTACCGCCGCCATATCTGCAGGTGTCGCTGATGGCTCAGGAGGTACCGCCGCCTTATCCGGAGGTGCCGTCGTGTTATCCGGAGGTGCCGCTGATAGATCAGGAGGTGTCGCCGATGGCTCAGGAGGTTCCGCTGCATTATCCGGAGGTGCCGATGAGTCAGGAGCCGGCTGTGTCGCTGGAGCTGGAGTTGGTGTCGATGTCACGAGCTACCGCTGGCGACGTAGACTAGTGCTAGGAGGCGCCGGACCTGCACTAGTTCAGCAGCGAGTCCTTTATGAAATAGATTGTATGGGCACCTAGAGGGGGGTGAATAGGTGCTACTTCAAATTTTAATGCCTTTTCAATTTTAGGCTTAGCACAAAGGGTAAATTCTCTAGATATACTATTAGGTGGAATTTCCCTATATGCAAACCTATCTACTAGCGAGTAAAGAGCGAGTGGAAGAGGAACGGGTAAACCGAAGTGAAGCACGCAGAGACACAGGATTTGTTTGACCGCGGTTCCTTCCTTGTTAAGGGAAGTACGTCTGCGTTGGAGGGGTGGGCGGTACTAATATCACCACGCCACAATAGGCCTCACCCTGTTCTTCGATGGATCCCACCACCAAAGGCCTGATCCACCTTTCCACTATAGTGACCCTTCGAGGCGGGTACCGGTGCCTTTACACAACTAGCAGGGCACAACTCCACAAACAACTTGGAGGTTCCTGTAATGACAACAAGCTGCCACAAGAACAAGTTATCAATAACAAAGAACAAGATCAAGATATTGACAAGAATACTAGATCAGGGATTTCTCCAAATGAATGGAGAGGAGTTGATGCGCTTGATTCGTGATGATGATGATGATGATTCTCTCCTCCTTCAATTCCCCCAAAGACCGAAGCCTTCGGGTGGTTGAAGTGGGAGATCTAGAATGGGAGCTCTTGCACATTGTCTGAACAATTTCGAATGAATCAAGAGTTCTGAACGTTGGGGAAGAAGGGATATTTATACCCCCTTTGAAAACCAAGCCGTTGGATACTTTGGGGGCCGGATTATCCGGGCCAAGTGAGGGCCGGATTATCTGGCCTGGGGAAAACTCCGCCCCAAACTCGGAATATCCGGCAGAAAGTCCGCCCCCTCTATGAGTGTCGCACAGAGCTTGCACTTGATCATCTTCTGGGGGGCGGATTATCCGGTCCCTTGTGAAGGCTGGATTATCCGGCCTGGGGAGGAAAAAAGCCCCAGTTCGGATTTTTCGAGAGAAAACCCGACCGGACTCCAAGCGACGCGCCTTGGCATGCTTTGCTCAAATTCTGGGGGCCGGATTATCCGGCCCAAGCGTAACCGGATTATCCAGCCTCAGGAATAAAAACCGTCCCAGTTCGGATTTTCCGGGCGATAATCCGTCCCCTCTCTGGGTGACGCACCTTGGCAGCCTTTGAACAATGAGGTAGGCCGGATAATCCGGCCCTTGGTGGGGCGGATAATCTGGCCCCCCCAAACCTCCTGCACACTTCGCGCACATGAGAAATCTCCACAGTATTGTTATCTAACACACAAAACACAGGAAAACATGAAATGTTCTTTCAATCTCCCCCTTTTTGGTGTTAGATGACAATACTAGGATTTGCAGGAAAGGATCACAAGACTAACAGCAAAAAAACATGGAAGAGACTCCCCCTCAATGTGTGCATATTAGAATTTTGCATTTGAATACAAATGCACACAAATAGGTGAATCTATTCCATAGACATATGAACAACATAATCATACCACCGATATAGAAGAGAGGCATCCTTGAAATAGCCACAATTATCAACGTGATAACCAATATAAGCGCCTTCCTTGATAAAGATTCCCAGCATAATAGGGTATGAACAGATGAATCCATAAGCATAATCCATGAGATAAATCCAGACAACCACTGACATAGAGTCTCAAACAAACCACAAATCACAAATTTAAAGTTTTAACGCTAAATGGGCATAAGCGAGAAAACGATGAATAGAAAAAAGCAAGTGCTTATGCCCGACCCATGCAAATCCTCGAAGATCCTAATAGAACTACTTCTCCCCCTTTGGCATCGAGATGTCAAAAAGGAAGAAGAGCGATGCTAGCGCCCCAAGGGATCACTCGTAGTCCTCATCCTCGTCCTCGTCCTCATCCTCGTTCCCATCCTCGTCCTCATCTTCAAGCTCCTCGGTATCATCATCCTCATCATCAACAGTGGCCACAGAGGGGAACAAGTGACGCTCCAGCTCTCCATAGTTCAGCCCGGAAGAAGAGTTCCACTGAGCATATGGTGTGGGAGGGGTAGGAGCCGGAGGGTCACCGGAAGTACCGGACACATGGTGAAGGATGAGCTACTGAGAGTGAGCCAACTCATGGTGCTGCTTGTACACCTCGTACTGACCCTTGCGTGTGTCCACGCCCATGCAAAGGATGTGCTGCTGGAACCAGTTCAGCTGCTTGATCTCACGAGCAACGGGAGGCACTGGAGGCCTGCGAGCATCCCTCATGAGACCCTCAGGAGTAGAGGAGGGGTGAGAGGTCTTCTGGACCTTGGTGTAGATCTTCTTGGCCTGATGCACAACATTAATGTTGAACTCTTCAGAAGGAAGCAGGTTCCTGATGAGCATCATAATGTAGGGGGCATAAGGAATGGACAGCCGGTTGAACATAGCATCAATCAATTCATGGTAGATGAACTCCATCACATCTAGCTTGTATTGCACGGACTCATCCTCGCACGAGGCAACCTCATGAGAGAAAGCAAGGAGCTGAACAAGGTGACCATGGATGCTATCATTGTTGCCTCCACTTGGAGTGATGGAATCACGAAAGAGACTGACCAAAGCAGCATATATAGGAGCCAGACCAGCAAGAGTGCCCATAATGCCATTGTCCATAGTGCAAGGAGAGAGAGCTGCATCTTTGTTGGGCTTCAGCTGAGTGATGATATGGTGGCTACTTGCCCTATCCCTGCTGCGGAAATTGTATCCAAGAACCTCAGCAAACACACGGAAATCAGCAGTCATAGGCTTGTCATGAGTAATCCACTTCATGGTGCGATGCTCATCGCCACAAATAACCAAAGTGGAAAAGAACTGCTTCACGACCTCAGAGTCATAGGAGCACTGGAGAGACATGAGATCGTGCAGCCCCATCCGCTCAGCCACATACATGGCATCCACAAGGTGGGGATTCTCCAAAGCCTCAGCAAGAACCAGCAGGTGCATAGGCCTAATGTTCAGCCTGGCATACACATCTTCAAAAATACCTTTCTGTTCAGCACAAAAAAATCGAGCATCCCCTAGCTCATCATCACGAGGCAACTCTGCAAACAAATCACGGTGACAGATAGAGAAATAGGTGACTGCATCCAAAGCCTTGTAGTTGATCTTGGGCTCCTTGCCCTTTCTTTTGGACACCCCCTTTCTAGTGCTCTTTGCTTGTTCAGCCATGCGCTTCTCTTCATTATTTCTTCTCCTCAACTCAACCTCGTCCACTAAGTTACCCTGTCCGTCATCCCGAAAGTATTTACTGCGAGGGTGGCGCTTGTAGGTCTTGGGAACACTAGAACCACCTGTGAGGAGAACAAGGGTGATAGCATGGGGATAAGCATACACACAAGTCCAGGAGAGAGCATGGAAAAAGTAGTCAAAACGTTCATAAGACAAATCTACTCAATGCACACACCATGGTGAAACTGAACCAAAGTTGAATCTGTCAGGCCGGATTATCCGGCCTGGCCAGGGGCGGATAATCCGGCCCTGGCAGAAATTTTCTACTTCACCTAGATTGAATGCAAAAAAGTAGATCGGGCTAGAAACTGCAAGACTACGATTTCTATGCGAAAACAAAACATCCTTCTAGACAACGTTCCATCCAACGAATAACACATCTAGCCAAAGATGGGGAGAGAGGGAGTTACCCTCACTCATTGGAGGAAGAACGCGGAGGAGAAGGTACCCGGAGGCGCGGAGAAGAAGATTTGGGGAGGCTCAGAAAATCCGGTGGCCGGAGAGGCTCCGGGGAGGGTGGGGGCGGCAGGAGGCGGACGAGGAGGAGGAGAGGGTTGGGGGAGAAGTGCTGCTTGTTATGAGCCCTTCCCCCCGATCCCTGCCCTTTAAGACGAAATCCGCCAGGGCCGGATTATCCGGCCTCAAATCTGAATTTCTGTTGTACACAGATTCAAGCCCGCGCGTCCCCAAACAACACCCCCACAAGGTGTACAAGGGACTTGTGTGCAAGAATAGATGGTTTAGGGGCAGGGAAAAGGCTTAGGATTAAGAGAGCCAAACTGAGATGGTACTAGACACTTAAAATTGCAAGAACGAAATCAAATAAGAGACAAAATTGAGTGTGATTCCCATAAGAACATGAGAGAGCAAAAACAACCAAAAAGATCCGTAAAAAATCCAATTCTCCTCAAGGGAGAGGGCGGTGGCCGAAGCCACCTTGTTGGAGTGTATGGTGTGACACCGCGAAGATATATCTTGGGTTCACGACCAATACTCATCAATAAGCTCACATATCACAAAATGATATTAAGAGAAATGATTTATCTTGCTTTTGGCATTATGGGGGGAGGGTTAGCCCAATGAATTAGGACCACACTCCCCCTATATCCATTCCCACACCTAGACCAAATAAGTCTGAGATGTACGAGTGAGTGCATGGGTAATCAAGACAAACTCCTAGAATCAATGATATTTAGCTCATTCCTCAAGTAGCAGAATCTTGCTTCATCAAGTGGCTTTATAAAAATATCAGCATGTTGGTTCTTTGTGCTCACAAAAGATAGATCAATATCGCCTCGAGCAACATGGTCTCGAATAAAATGATTCTGAATCTCAATATTCTTTGTCCTTGTGTGCTGTACCAGATTGTACGCAATTTTGATTGCACTTTCATTATCACATAAAAGGGGCACTTTGTCACAATTGACACCGTATTCCTTTAAAGTTTGCCTCATCCACAATAACTGAGTGCAAGCACTAGCAGCAGCAACATATTCAGCTTCGGCGGTGGAGAGAGAGATACAATTCTGCTTTTTAGATGACCAACACACTAGAGATCTTCCCAAGAATTGGCAAGCTCCAGAGGTGGATTTCCGATCATCCTTATCACTAGCCCAATCTGAATTAGTATAACCACATAGAGAGAAATTGGAGCCCTTGGGATACCATAGAACAAAGTGAGGGGAATGAACCAAATATCGAAAGATCCTCTTGACCGCCACTAAGTGGCTTTCTTTAGGAGCTACTTGATACCTTGCACACACCCCCAAACTCAACACAATATCAGGTCTAGATGCGCAGAGGTAAAGAAGAGAGCCGATCATGGACCAGTATTCCTTTTGGTCCACATCTTTACCATGTGGGTTAAGTTCAAGATGACATTTTGTTTGCATCGGAGTGGCGACACCATTAAGATCCGTCATCTTGAATCTCTTGAGCATGTCTTGGATGTAGTTTGCTTGATTGATGAAGGTTCCTTCTCTAAGTTTCTTGATCTCAAATCCAAGAAAGAACCGTAATTCCCCCATCATAGACATCTCAAACCTGTCAGTCATAAGCTTTGAAAATTCATCATTAAAAGCTTTATTAGTAGAACCAAAGATGATATCGTCTACATATAGTTGGCATACGAAGAGATCCCCATTAACCTTCTTAGTAAAAAGAGTGGGATCGATTTGCCCAACTTCGAAGCCACGGTCTAGCAAAAGCTCTTTAAGGTGCTCATACCACGCACGTGGGGCTTGTTTAAGACCATAGAGTGCCTTATCAAGTTTGTAGACCTAGTTCGGGAAGTTAGGATCCTCAAATCCTGAGGGTTGCTTTACATATACCAACTCATGTAGAGGACCATTAAGGAAAGCACTCTTGACGTCCATTTGCTGCAATTTAAAATTTTTATGGGCAGCATAAGCAAGAAGGATATAGATGGACTCAAGGCGAGCCACTGGAGCATAGGTCTCACCAAAGTCAATGCCCTCAACTTGAGAGTAGCCTTGTGCCACAAGTCTTGCCTTGTTTCTCACAACAATTCCATTCTCATCTTGCTTGTTTTTAAATATCCATTTGGTGCCGATAACATTGCGGCAATCTTTGGGTTTCTCCACGAGTTTCCAGACCTTGTTGCGCTCGAAATTATTCAATTCTTCATGCATAGCAACAACCCAGTCTGGATCTTCAAGAGCTTCAAATACCTTCTGGGGTTCCACCATTGAGATGTGAGCTTGATGCTCACCAAAACTGGCCAATTCCCTTCTTATAGAAACCCTTCGTCGAAGATCACCAACAAACTTGTCGAGGGTGTGACCCCTTAACTCAAGGTTCCGATCAGCCCGAGCCTGGCGACGAAGTTCAATTAAGTTTGTTGTCTCTTGGTGGAGAAGTTTCATCACTTGAATCTTCATTGGAATCATTTGCTCGACCTTGATTAGAATCTAGGATAACAGTAGTAGGCGGTGATGAAGCGTGCCCTTGAGATGGGTCAACAACCGTAATAGGAGACTGCTGAACAACAGGTGAGTCAGGGCTGGATAATCCGGCCAATGGAGAGGCCGGATAATCCGGCCTGGGAGAACTTGTAGCAGCTTCATCAGGCTGCCTGGGACTTGCTTGAACTGGCGAGGGGCCGGATAATCCGGGGCTGGCCGGAAAATCTGGCCTAGAGCTTGCATCGATTTCTTGAGCACTAGGAGCATTTTGGTCGTCAGGAGCGGGGTGGCCGGATAACCCGGTGTCCACCAGAAAATCCGGCCTGGAGCTTTCTACAACATCTTGACCTTCAACAGTTGATGGAGATGGTGTAGAAGTTGCTCCCGTGGTTGGAACATGTTGAGTATGTGTAGATGAGGGCTCTACATGAGTAGAGAATTGTCCTTCCCGATCCGCCAAAAGGGGTTCCTCAATGGGGCGGAAAAATCCCACGCCCATTCTTCTTATGGCATCTTGGGGTATTCAACATCTGCATCACAAACACCAACTTGCTCCGCACGGGAACCGTCATTTTCCTCGAACACCACACTACAAGATTCTACAATAGTTCCGGAGAGCTTATTGTAGACTCTATAAGTGTGGGATTCGGCACCATAACCAACAATAATACCTTCTAGAGCATTAGATTCAAACTTAGATAGACGAACTCCCTTGATGAGAAAGAAACACTTACACCCGAATACCCGAAAGTATGAGATGTTTGGCTTGTTACCGGTAAGTATTTCATACGGAGTCTTGTCCAAGATCTTACGGAGGTATAACCGGTTGGAAGAATGACAAGCGGTAGAGATTGCTTCAACCCAGAAGTTATATGGAGACTTGAATTCGGCTAGCATTGACCTTCCCATGTCCATTAGAGTCCGATTCTTCCTCTCGGCTACACCATTTTGTTGAGGGGTGTACGCAGCGGAATATTGATGTCTAATCCCCTCTTTACTTAGAAACTCATTTAAGGTGTAGTTCTTGAACTCAGAGCCGTTATCACTTATAGCCAAAATAGGGATGTTGTGTTGACATTGAACCTCGTTGGCGAAGTCGATGACCGTTTGTTCAGTTTCATTCTTCAACTTGAAGAAATAAACCCAAGTGTATCTTGAGTAATCATCAACGATCACAAGACAGTACTTCTTCCCACTGAGGCTTGCATGAGATGGAGGTCCGAAGAGGTCCACATGTAGGAGCTCTAAGATCCTTTTCGACGAGATGATAGTCTTCCTACGATGAAGAGAGTCGTGCATTTTCCCTTCAACACAAGCCCTACAAACACGATCTTTGGCAAAGGAGACATTTTCTTTTAGTCCAAGGATGTGGCCACCCTTGTGGAGACTTTGCAAAGTTCTCATATTAACGTGGGCTAGTCGGCGATTCCATAGCCAACCCACGTCAGCCTTTCCAAAAAGACACATCAGGCCTGTAGTGGTTTTCCCCGAAAATTCCACCACGTACAGGTCATTTTCGATATATCCCATGAAAGCGACTTTTAGAGACTTGCTCCACAAGAGTACCACCAAATCAACATCAATATAAACTGCAAAGCCCATCTTACCAAGGGTGCGAATGGAAAGTAAGTTGTACCCGAGGGTCTCAACAAGCATGACGTCCACGAGAGAGATATCGTGAGCCACCACAACTTTGCCGAGACCCAATACCTTAGATTTTGACTTGTCACCATAGGAGACTGTTATATGATCATGATTTGGCCACATCTCCGTGATGATCTCCTTGCTTTCGGTCATATGACTCGTGCACCCGCTATCGAGTACCCAGTTAGACCCACCGGAAGCATAGCCCTGCAAGAAAGTTACTTCTTGGTTTTAGGTACCCATTTTTCAATGGGTCCTCTCATGTTAGTGACAAGGGTCTTGGGGACCCAAATAGACCAAGGAATGTAACAATCATAGGAGCCTACGTAACTAGCATAAACATCACCATAATAATCGCAATATAATTCAAAGTTAGGATTGTTAGCCCCTGCAAAACCATGATAATTAGACTTGTCATTGGTGATGTTGCTAGTCTTTGATTGAGCAGTCTTGCTCTTCTTCTTGTTGTTGTTTTTCTTCTTCTTTGTCTTGGGAATGTAACCAAGATCTTCTTTTCTATTGTTTGTCCTTTGCTTGCTCAGTATCTCATCAAGAACCTCTTTACCTTTGTGTTGAGAACCTCTTGCAAGATCTTCTTTTCCATAAGATGATGTGGAGGTACTTGGCACATCATACAACTTCAATTGAGTTTGGAGCTGATCATGAGACTCATTTAGAGTAGAGTGCTCACTCTTCAATGCCTTGTGAGCACTTTCAAGTTTATCAAACTTCTCCGAGAGTCTAGCATGAGCAGCACCAAATTCAATCTTTTATTTCTTTAGTTTCTTTACCTTGGTAAGAGCATTGTCATGTTCTTTGATGAGCCGAGCCACAACTTCTTCATGTGACTCCTCGATGGATTCAAGTCTCTCTTCCAAAGATACTCGAGCTTCCTCTTCTTCTTCCAAGGCATTCTTCAAAGAAGTTATCTCCAAGGCATCTTCTCTTTTGATTCTGCCCTTTTCTTCAAGAAGATCTTCGGCTTGAGCAAGTTGACTCATAAGAGCATCAAAATGGAGTTTGTGCTCACCTTGCAGGTTAGTGAAAAAGTTGTCCAAAGCAATAACTTCTTCTTTCATTTTAAGACTATCATGATCATCCATATCCAAAATTATGTTAGTCTTAGGAAATGAAGAGCTAGAACTTGATACCTCAGACCCTCTTTCCATAAGGCAAGTGGCGTTGTTGTTGATGACGTTCTCGTTTGGCGAGTCGAAGAGAGATGATGGAGTCAATTTGGTGGCTATAGGAGCCACCTCGCGAGAACTATCTTTATCCTCTTCATCTTCACTTGCAGAGGAGTATTCTTCTTGTGCCACTAAGACGATCTTGGGTTGCTTCTTGTAGGGGCCATTCTTTTTAATAAATGGCTTCTTCTTAGGTGCTTTGGATTTTTCTTTAAGAATGAGCCTTCCACCATTGTCTTCTCTATTTTGATAAGGACACTCGGCTACAAAGTGCAGCCTATCTCCACAATTGTAGCATGTTCTCAGTTTTGGGCCACTTTCTCTTCTTCCACTGGACCCATTCTTGCGCTCGAGTTCCGACTTGGCCTTGGCAGGATCCTTCCAAAAGTTCCTTGCATAAAACGCCATGTACTCACCATGAGCACGCTTGACTTCATCCGGGCAGTCCATGGAGGCCCCCTCAAAAGCTCTTTCATACTCCTCTTGCTCAACAACATTAGCTTTTAGAGCAACATTTACACCCTTTTGCATTCCAATGGCACGAGCCCGAGCATCTTCAGCGTTCTTCGTGACAACTTTGAATGATGCCATTTCTTGCATGACTTCATTGGATGTCATTTGATGGTAGTTGTGTCTATCTTGCAAGCTCTTCAAGTCCGTTGGCTCGAAAGGCATTAAGGCACTCACATATTTTATTTTATCCACGCATCATCAATGTGAGTGGCTCCATGCTTTCTAAATGTTGTTGCAATGCCCTTGAGTCTTCTATACATGTCTTCATGGTTTTCACCATCCAACATGTAGAATCCCTCAGCTTCATTACTAAGGGCATCATACCTATTCCTTCTCACGCTTTCATTCCCAATATAGAGATCGGTGAGGGTATCCCAAGCTTCTTTAGCTGTGTTGAGATGTTCAATGTGGGGCATGTCCTTGGGACCCACACCAAGTTGTATCATGTGGAGAGCCGTAGCATTCAATTGGATGTCCACAACTTCTCTTATTATCAGATTGGAATGATCTCCAATATGAAGACCCTCTTCAATAATCCTCCAAAGTTCAATTGAGGAGCTGCAAACATGAGACTTCATTAAGAATTGCCATTGATTAAAAGAGGATGCAGTAAGCTTGGGTGGATCACCCCTATTGTTTATATGAGGATGAGGGATAGGTGGATCGGGGGAATATACGTGACGAACCTCACTATAGTCCTCCTTACCACTTCCCTTCTTGGAGGTGGAACTATTATGTTTTTCACCTACCACTTCATCATCCTTGGATCCGGTGTTAGCCTTATCCTTGGATGATGGTGTGGCGGCTTCAGAGGAGGATGGAGATGGGGCTATGGATGATGTGAGACGAGCAATCATTTGATTCATCTCCTCCATCTTGGCCTCAAAGGATTTCAACAAGGTTGTTTCCAATGTCTTGAGATCATCCATTGTGACCTTATCCACAGCCTCATCCCCATCTCCCTTGGTACCCATACTTCTCTTATGCGGTTAAGCCCGAATAAAGAGCTGGGGCTCTGATACCAATTGAAATAGATCGAATGGGCACCTAGAGGGGGGTGAATAGGTGCTACTTCAAATTTTAATGCTTTTTCAATTTTAGGTTTAGCACAAAGGGTAAATTCTCTAGATATACTATTAGGTGGAATTTCCCTATATGCAAACCTATCTACTAGCAAGTAAAGAGCGAGTGGCAGAGGAACGGGTAAACCGAAGTGAAGCACGCAAAGACACAGGATTTGTTTGACCGCAGTTCCTTCCTTGTTAAGGGAAGTACGTCTGCGTTGGACGGGTGGGCGGTACTAAGACCACCACGCCACAATAGGCCTCACCCTGTTCTCTGATGGATCCTGCCACCAAAGGCCTGATCCAACTTTCCACTATAGTGACCCTTCGAGGCGTTTACCGGTGCCTTTACACAACTAGCAGGGCACAACTCCACAAACAACTTGGAGGCTCCCGTAATGACAACAAATTGCCACAAGAACAAGTTATCAATAACAAAGAACAAGATCAAGATATTGACAAGAATACTAGATCAGGGATTTCTCCAAATGAATGGAGAGGAGTTGATGCGCTTGATTCGTGATGACCATGACGATTCTCTCCTCCTTCAATTCCCCCAAAGATCGAAGCCTTCGGGTGGTTAAAGTGGGAGATCTAGAATGGGAGCTCTTGCACACTGTCTGAACAATTTCGAATGAATCAAGAGTTCTGAACGTTGGGGAAGAATTGATATTTATACCCCCTTCAAAAACCAAGCCGTTGGAGACTTTGGGGGCCGGATTATCCAGCCCAAGTGAGGGCCGGATTATCCGGCCTTGGGAAAACTACGCCCCAGACTTGGAATATCCGGCAGAAAGTCTGCCCCCTCTCTGAGTGCCGTGCAGAGCTTGCACTTGATCATCTTATGGGGGCCAGATTATCCGGTCCCTTGTGAAGGCCGGATTATCCGGCCTAGGGAGGAAAAACCGCCCCAGTTCAGATTTTCCGGGAGAAAATCCGACCGGACTCCGAGCGACGTGCCTTGGCATGCTTTGCTCAAATTCTAGGGGCCGGATTATCCGGCCCAAGCGATAACCGGATTATCCGGCCTGGGGAAGAAAAACCGCCCAGTTCGGATTTTCTAGGTGATAATCCGACCCTCTCTCTGGGTGAGGCACCTTGGCAGCCTTTGAACAATGAGGTAGGACGGATAATCCGGCCCTTGGTGGGGCAGATAATCCGCCCCCCCCCCCCCCAAACCTCCTGCACACTTCGTGCACATGACAAATCTCCACAGTATTGTTATCTAACACACAAAACACAGGAAAACATGAAATGTTCTTTCACTTGTGCTGTTATGTTAGGGGCTCTTTGGTTTAGAGGATGTCATTTAGGGATGAGGATATCCCCAACCAGCTGGTTAGGGGTAGTCTTTTTTGTTTGGTAAAGTGGGATAAAAAGTGGTTAGGGATAGCCAGTCAAAATCTATTGGCCCAACTGTTTTTTTTTCATTTTCCTCTTTCACCTTGTATTCTTCATCCGCCTCACCATTTCCCTTGCAGCGGCCACGACTGCTGGCAGCTCGCCACCCTTTTGCCTTCGACCCCGTGTCAACCTACCTGTCTGCGCCCCTTCTGCCTGCCCACTCTGCCCGGCGGCCTACGCCCGCATGTGTATTCGAACACCTGCTCTGGCCAACGGCCTACGCTATGGCCTCCCTCTTGTCGAGCCCATAGGCAAGAAAAGATGGTTATTTTCTCTCGAGAGGAAGGGTGAACAAACAAGAAAATGCTTTGGAGGAGCTATCCAAAAGTGGTTGAGCTCATCTAGCTCTTTTTGTGGGATATGCTCAACCACCATTTTGAGCCAAAAGTGGTTATCCATATCCCCTCCACCCTCTAAACCAAACACTGGATAACCAAAAAAAGTGGATATCCCGTGTTATCCACTAGATAGCCACTAAACCAAACAACCCCTTAATGGTTGAATGAAGTTTCTTTTGGGACATCCTTTCTTTTGGTACTATCGTCAAAAAAAGTTTCTTTAGTTACTACTCACTGTACCGTGTAGTACTAGTAGTTCTGCGAATGATGATCTATTGAATATCCTTCCCCCCAATGTTGGTGAAGGAAGTGAAAAAATCAAAACTCGGAAAGTTTGAATTGCTACTCTATTGTACTCCCTCAAATTACTTGACTCGAATTTGTCAAGATTCGGATGTATATAAACATGTTCTAGTGCTAGATGCATTCGAATCTGATAAATGCAAGTCAATTAATTTGGGCCGGAGGGAGTAGTAGTCGGGTCCGGCTCCTTCTTGAGAGAGCACCTGATCGAGCCATACGTTTCATACTACTTCCTCTTCGCTTGTTTTACAAATATGACCAACGGTCACCATTCAAATTCTTGGATATGGGATCATAAAGTTTGATGTAGAGATATGGCCTTGACCTTGTGGTCGTTCGGCTTAAAATCCAAGAAAGTTCATACTCGTTGATAGCTAAGCTTAAATTCGTTTAAATTTCACCACTTACTTTTAGGCTAGCATTTTACACGATCGGTGGGAGCATATTTTACATCAAAGACCAAAAAAGGGAAATTTACATGGAGGTCCATACATTTAGCCCAAAGGACCATAAAAGAAAAACTTTTTGGTTCGCCTCCTTCTCGCGAGATTAGCTAATCTGAGCCAAACTCTTCATACTACTTCCTCTTCGATTGTTTTCATAATATAGCCAAATCTGTTGCCATGCAAATTCTATCATATGGGGACATCAACATAAAGTAAGATGTTTATATGGCCTTGACCTTGGTCGTTCGGCTTGAAATCCAAGAATGTTCATACTCGTTGACGAGTAAGCTTAAATTCATTTAAATTTCACCACTTACACTGTTTGATTAGAATTTTACATGGATGGTGGGACTACATTTTACATCAAGGACCTAAAGAAGGGAAAATTGCATCGAGGTCCATACATTTAGCACAAAGGACCCTAAAAC
Organism: Avena sativa; assembly: GCA_916181665.1. Taxonomy (NCBI): domain Eukaryota; kingdom Viridiplantae; phylum Streptophyta; class Magnoliopsida; order Poales; family Poaceae; genus Avena; species Avena sativa. Next base: position 185,318,260 of record OV702287.1, on the reverse strand, counting down.
CAAACAAGGAATTAAAAATAGTCAGGTACGGCTCCTCGAGAGAGCAGCTGATCGAAAAAAACTTCTTACTTGCTTTCAGAAAATAAATTCATGTCACTTGGAAAAAAGAAATTGATTTTTTAATATCTTCGATTGTTTTCAAAAGACGGCCAAATTTGTTGGCATGCAAATTCTTGGATATGGGATCATAAGCATAAAGTACATTCTATATAAAGGACCTAAAAAGAGAAAATTACATTGAGGTCCATACATTTAGCACAACGGACCCTAAAATTGAGCAAACAAAACAATCGGGTCCAGCTCCTTCTCACGAGAGCAGCTAGTCGAGCCATACTCTTCATACTACTTCCTCTTCGATTGTTTTCAAATATGGCCAAATCTGTCGCCATGCAAATTCTTGAATATGGGATCATCAACATAAAGTATGATGTAGAGATATGGCCTTGACCTCGTGGTCGTCCGGCTTGAAATCCAAGATTTTTTCGTACCCATTGACAACTATGCTTAAATTCATTGAAATTTCATCACTTACTTATAGGTTAACATTTTACACTGTTGGTGGGAGTGCATTCTACATCAAGGACCTAAAAAAGGGGGAAATTACATCGAGGTCCACACATTTAGCACAAAGGACCCTAAAATTAAGCAAGGAAAACAGTCGGGTCTGGCTCCTTCTCATGAGAGTAGATGATCGAGCCATACTCTTCAGACTACTTCATCTTCGATTCTTTTCAAAATATGGCCAAATTTGTCGGCATGCAAATTCTTAGATATGAGATCATGAGCATAAAGTATGATTTAGATATGGCCTTGACCTTGGTGGTTCGTCTTGAAATTGAAGAATGGTTCATACTCGTTGCCAACTAAGCTTAAATTAGTTTAAATTTCACCACTTACTTTCAGGTTAGAACTTTACACGGTCGATCGGAGTACATTTTACATCAAGAACCTCAAAAAAGCAAAAATTACATCGAGGTCCATACATTTAGCATAAAGGACCCTAAAAGGAAAAATTTCTGGTTCGACTCCTTCTCGAGAGATTAGTTGATCTAAGCCAAACTCTTAATACTACTTGCTCTTCAATTGTTTCCAAAACATGGCCAAATCTATTGCCATGCACATTCTATAACATGGGATCATGAGCATAAAGTATGATGTTGATATGGCCTTGGCGACCATGGTCGTTCGGCTTGAAATCCAAGAATGTTCATACTCATTGACAAGTAATCTTAAAATAATCCTATAAATTTCACCACTTACACTTTTAGACCTAAAAAGGGGTAAGTTACATCGAGGTCCATACATTTAGCACAAAGGACCCTAAAATCAAGCAAGGAAAACAGTCGGGTCCGGCTCCTTCTCATGAGAGTAGCTAATCGAGCCATACTCTTCATACTACTTCCTCTTTGATTTTTTTCAAAATATGGCCAAATCTGTTGCCATGCAAATTCTTTGATATGGGATCATCAGCATAAAGTATGATGTAGAGATATGGCCATGACCTTGTGGTCGTTCGTCTTGAAATCTAAAAAAGTTCATACTCGTTGATAACTAAGATTAAATTCATTAAAATTTCACCACTTACGTTTAGGTTAGCATTTTACACGGCCCGTGGGAGCATATTTTACATCAAGGAATATAAATGAGGGAGATTATTAGATGATCTGAGCCATATCAAAGAGATTATTAGATTATTAGATGATCTGAGCCAAACTCTTCATACTACTTCCTCTTTGATTGTTTTCAAAATAATATGGACAAATCTATTGCCATGCAAGTTCTCTGATATGGGGTTATTAGCATAAAGTATGATGTTGATATGGCATTGACCTTGGTCGTTCGTCTTGAAATCCAAGAATTTTTCGTACTCGTCGACAACTATGCTTAAATTCGTTTCAATTTCACCACTTACTTTTAAGTTAGAATTTTACATGGGCGGTGGGAGTACATTTTACATCAAGTACCTAAAAAGGGAAAATTACATTGAGGTCCATATATTTAGCACAAATGACCCTAAAATTGAGCAAATAAAATAGCCGGGTTCGTTCGGCTCCTTCTCTAGAGAGCAGCTAATCGAGCCATACGTTTCATACTACCTCCTCTTCGACTATTTTACAAATATGGCCAAATTTGTCGCCATGCAAATTCTTGGATATGGGATCATCATCATAAAGTATTATGTAGAGATATGGCCTTGGCCATGTGGTCATTCGGCTTGAAATCCAAGAAAGTTCCTACTCGTTGACAGCTAAGCTTAAATTCGTTTAAATTTCACCACATACTTTTAGGTTAGCATTTTACACGGTCGCGGTGGGAGCATATTTTACATCAAAGACCTAAAATGGAAATTTACATTGGGGTCCATACATTTATTCCAAAGGACCATAAAAGGAAAAATTTCGGGTTCGGCTCCTTCTCGAGACATCAGCTGATCTGAGCCAAACTCTTCATACTACTTCCTCTTTGATTATTTTCAAAATATATGGCCCAATCTGTTGGCATGCAAATTCTCTCGTATGGGGCCATCAACATAAAGTATGATATTGATATGGCCTTGACCTTCGTCGTTTGGCCTGAAATCCAAGAATGTTCATACCCGTTGAGAAGTAAGCTTAAATTCTTTTAAATTTCACCACTTACACTTATTGGTTCGAATTTTACACGGATGGTGGGACTACATTTTAGATCAAGGACCTAAAAAAAGGGAAAACTACATCGAGGTTCATACATTTAGCACAAAGGACCCTAAAACCAAACGAGGAATTGAAGACAGTCGGGTACAACTCCTCGAGAGAGCAGTTGATCGAGCTATACTCTTTATACTGCTTCCTCTTTCCCAATTTTGGACGCATATTAGGTTTGGTCAAAGTCAATCTTTATAAAGTTTGACCAACTATATGTAAAAGCATACTGACTTTTCTAATGACAAATGCATATAATATGAAAATATAGTAGTCCATAAGGCTATCCACAAGACAAAAAGTAGTCCATAAGGCTATCTATGTACATAGTGGAGGTTCACTTTAGGGGAATTTCCTTAAGGGTGACCTACAAGCTTGTGGGTTGTCCATCAGCAATAAACAACTATTTTACTCTCTCCTCTCTCTCTTGCTTGTGTGTACTTTTAATAGATAAGTGGGTCCCAACTTATGGTGAACTTGACCTCATACATTGTTGCGACTACCTCTGTTCGAGATTACTAGTCCTAAGAGCTTTTTATATTGTTTGAGATTATAAGGACTATCTCATTTATTTGTCTCTCTCGTCCAATGCATGTTCTCATTTTCTTCTCACTTCTCTCATGCATGTAGAACTATTGGTGCATGTATATAAAAATTAGGGAGAGTTATGTAGTGTCTTGGTATTAGCAACTTGGCCCTAATAATCCCAAACAAAGGTAGTATTCCCATAAGCTATGTGGGTCCCATCTTATGGCAAAAGTTCACCTTATACATAGGTGACATTGAGTTGATGTCGTACATTTAGTCAAAGTTTATTAAATTTGACTCTGACCAGAAGTAATACGCGTCCTAATTTGGGAAGGAGGGAGTACTACTTGCTTCACAGAAGAAAAAAAGGAGCGCTCCTCACTTTCGAACCAGCTTGCTGCGGGTGTGCTTGATGCTTCCTCTTCCTAGGGTATGGAGGTGGAGTAGTGAAGAGTAGGTAGGCTGGTCAGATCATAATGGTGAGCATCCAATGCGATGGGACGTTTTTGTTTTTTTGCTGGCCAGATCAACCAATCCCTTGTCCAGCACTTAAGTAGTACTCGTACTTGTATTAGTAGTATTGCGAATGGCGATATTTTGAATATCCATCCCCCCGGATGTTTGTGAAGGAAGTGAAAATTTTGAAACCGGGAAAGTTTGAATTGCTACTCTATTGTACTACTACTGTAGTAGTAATACTTTTTGCCGCAAAGGACCAAAATGGTTCCCACCGACGCAGCTGGCGAACATGCCAGACACAGACACGGAGCCGCCGACACAAGGCAAGTTGTCGGTCGACGCGCGTGTGCAGCGCCACTTTGTGGACGAGGGAGAGATCAGTCGGCCGGGGTGTGGGGGTGGTGATGGGGGAGTGAAGGAGAGAGAAAACACATTTTGTTTTGCATGCACATATATTGTGGTCCTGAAATTTACTCTACTCACTGTATCCTGTACCTCGTGTCAGGAACCCATCACAGCTTTGCTCTGACATTGCACCGCCTTCAAATCCTCCTCTTCACAGCTCTCTCGTTGCCTCCTCTTTGCTCATATAGTCTCTTCTCGCTCTTTATTTTTTAACAGAAAAAAGGAAATAAATTCTTCTTACTTGCTTTTCAGAAAATAAATTCCTGTCACTTGGAAAAATGAAATTGATTATTTTTTGTTTTTAATATCTTCGATTGTTTCCAAAAGATGGCCAAATTTGTCGGCATGCAAATTCTTGGATATGGGATCATAAAAATAAAGTACATTCTACATAAAGGACCTAAAAAAAGGGAAAATTGCATCGAGGTCTACATTTAGCACAAAGGACCCTAAAATTGAGCAAAGAAAATAGTCGGGTTCGGCTCCTTCTCGAGAGAGTAGCTGGTCGATCAATACTCTTCATACTACTTCCTCTTCGATTGTTTTCAAAATATGGCCAAATCTGTCGCCATGCAAATTCTTGAATATGGGATCATCAACCTAAAGTATGATGTAGAGATATGGCCTTGACCTCATGGTCGTTTGGCTTGAAAATCCAAGATTTTTTCATACTTGTTGACAACTATGCTTAAATTCATTGAAATTTCATCACTTACTTTTAGGTTAGCATTTTACATGGTCGGTGGGAGTACATTCTACATCAAAGACCTAAAAAGGGGGAAATTACATCGAGGTCCATACATTTAGCACAAAGGACCCTAAATTTGAGCAAATAAAACAATCGGGTTCGGGTCCTTCTCAAGAGAGCAATTGATCGATATGGCCAATATGGCCAAATACTCTTCATACTACTTTCTCTTCTATTGTTTTCACAATATGGCCAAATCTATCGCCATGCAATTTCTTGCATACTCGATCATGAGAATAAAGCATGATGTAGAGATATAGCCTCGACCTTGTGGTCGTTCGGCTTGAAATCAAAGAATGTTCATACTCGTTGACAACTATAATCTGAAATTCGTTTAAATTTCACCACTTACTTTTAGGTTAGAATTTTACACGGTCGATGGGAGTACATTTTACAACAAGGACCTAAAAATGGGGAAATTACATCGAGGTCCATACATTTAGCACAAAGGACCCTAATATTAAGCAAGCAAAACAGTAGGGTTCGGTTCCTTCTCGAGAGAGTAGCTGATTGAGCCACACTCTTCATACTACTTCATCTTTGATTGTTTTCAAAATATGGCCAAATTTGTCGATATGCAAATTCTTGAATATGGGATCATCAGCATAAAGTATGATGTAGATATGGCCTTGACCTTGGTCGTTCGTCTTGAAATACAAGAATGGTTCGTACCCGTTGACAACTAAGCTTAAATTTGTTTCAATTTCACCACTTCTTTTAGGTTAGAACTTTACGTGGTTAATCGGAGTACATTTTACATGAGGGACCTCAAAAAAGCAAAAATTACGTCAAGGTCCATACAATTAGCATAAAGGACCCTAAAAGGAAAATTTTCTGGTTCGTCTCCTTCTCGAGAGATCAGCTGATCTGAGCCAAACTCTTGATACTACTTCCTCTTTGATTGTTTTCAAAATAAGCCCAAATTTGTTGCCATGCAAATTCTCTCAAATGGGATCATCAACATAATGTATGATGGTTGATATATATGTCCTTGACCTTGGTCGTTCGGCTTGAAATCCAATAATGGTCATACTCGTTGACCAGTAAGCTAAAAAATCATCAAAATTTCACCACTTATACTTTTAGGTTAGAATTTTACACGGGCATGGAAGTACATTTTACATCAAGGACCTAAAAAGGGAAAATTACATCGAGGTCCATACATTTAGCACAAAGGACCCTAAAATTAAGCAAGGAAAACAGTCGGTGTCAACACCGGGATTTTTAATCCCAGATGCCTGTTATGCCATACATCGCAATCCCAGGATTACCATTTTTTCGAGACATAACAGATTGGATATCATAGTACATCATCCATTACAAACCATAACAGATTGGATGTCTTACACACATAAAGGATCTCATGATCCAGTCTTAATACAAACAAGCAGCGAAATGATAAGCGTAGCAGTGGGCTCCATCTTCAGTGTCACAGGCAATGCTGACGATGGGAGATGATCCTAGTTGTCGTAGCCGTCCTGCTATCCATCATCCTGGTAGTCCTCCTCGTAGTCTGGCCACGGCAATAGCCAGGGACAAAGCCATGAGTACTCTTTAAGTACTCGCAAACTATCACTAACAAGTAAGGTAGTTCTAGTAGGAATCCTAAGTCTAAGTTTATTTGCAAAACGCCAAATTTATCTAAAGTGAGTTCAGAAGTAAAGAAAACTAAGTAAATGTTCTAAATCACTTTAAGTTGGGAACCTAGTTTTCATATTCACAACCCTATTGTGGTCAAGTCAAAAATCATAGTTCACTTCACAAGTCATTTTGAAAACATCTGACAATGGAACAGTATGGCCACTCCAACTGTCCATGACCGCGGATGTGGCTATTCGAATAGTTTGACACTCTGCACAAGTGGTACACTTTCACCACAAAATTCGATACATCCGTCAGGGATAACCCTAAATCATCATACTTAGAATGCGGATAATCAATCATAACCTTTCAATTACACACTCTAGTATAGGCACCTCCCCTATGAGCTTGGCCTCCCAGCCATGGCCATCTGCCATCCTGGGCACTGCATAGGTGGACATCATCAAGAGATAGCCATACTAATGCATATAAACTTCCGGCTAAGCCTTACCCAATTCAGGTATTGTGGTTGTACAGTAAAATTGGAATGGTATCGCATCCAAACCCAACCATCAATTTTTATTAAAGGGTTAAGGCTCATGCCTTAACATTTTCATCATCAAATCCATTTGTGTTTCTCAACACATGTCAAAACGTTTCAATAGAATGACTCATCATTCCAAGGTTTTCATAATCATTTTCACCAAGTATTCCCATCTAAAGTGATCAAGTTTTATGCTTAGCACTAGCCACTAAGTTAAGAGTGTTCACTAATGAGGAATGCTAATCTCAATCTCATGCCATAGAATGACCTCTAGTATAGGCCTAGTTTTATACTATTTATGCTATCTATACTACTTTCCAAGTACTCACAAAGCACTAACTAAAAGTAAAGAACTTTGGTAAAGTAAAAAGAATAAAGCTTGCAAGTAAAACTTGGGATGGGTATAAATCAAAGGTATATAACCAAAGCATGCCTAAGGCATTTTTCTTAGGTTAAAGCTTGCATGGTTAACTTGTATAATTCTAGCTTGCCAATAATAGCTTGCCTTGATTGGTGCAGTGATTGAAGTTTTCCTCCTCTTCGTCGGGGTAGAACTCCTCCTCCTCGTATGCTTGGTCGGTACTATTGTCTATAAAGGACTATGGTGTACACAATCACCAAACAATACTTAACTACTTCTATTTAGCAAACTAAGCTTCACACTTGATGATCTAGCATCATCACAATCATCCCATGAATTAAAGAACTAGTTTTATTTAGTTTATTAGAGAAGTAATTTCTACTCATTAAAATTTATTAAGATTTAATATTCTCCAATAAAAATATGGGATCATGTTGACACATGTCATCACCACATATTATAATACATGGGAATGTGATTTAAAGGGTTGGTCACATTTTATAAAGTTTAAGATTATTATTTAATAGATTTAAAGTGACTAGAAATGCCTATATAGCATTCTTTTGGTACTAGTCCAATGTCATTGCATGCAAACCTAGATATTTTTACATATTCAGATAGATATTATGAAATGTGATTTTTGAGAGTTGGAATCAACTCAAAAGATATTATGGTTGATTTTTTAAAAATGTTTAAAGTTGCAAAAGTGTATGTCTTATTATTTTTGTTATATAATATCTCTAACTCCAAATGATTTATATCCAATGGGCTTGGGTAGATAATTTAATTATCTTTCTATGAATCATGCAATTTGGTTCAGTGAAACTCTCTGAATTGTTTTTCTAGATGTGGACAGAATAGAGTTTTAGCTAAAAAGGAAAATCCATATTTGAATTTCTAGGCCTGAGCGGGAAAGCTAAACGGGCCGGCCCAGCTGCACTGCACAGCACAGCGGGCTGCTGACAGATGGGGTCCACCAGTCAGCGATTGTTCTAACGCGAGGTAGCTTTCAACCAGAGCCCTACGATCTAATTCTAATCCAACGGCAGTGGTTCATCATCGATGACGAATAGTTCCGGCGAAGAATTAACCCTAACACGGTGGGGGGGTCTCGCGGGGCTCACCTAGGCTCCAGCTAGGGTCAGCGATGGGGCCAATCGACGTGGTAGACGACGGCGAGGCGAGGCACGGTCATGGAAGGGCTTGGGGTGGTCGGAATCGACGGTGCCCTTCTCCTCCAGCAGCGGCGGGCTCCGGTGAAATTCCGGCACGGTGGTGCTCTCCTTGCTCCGGGGATAAGTGTGGGAGTGTGTGTGAGGAGTGGGGACTGGAGTGGTGTGGATAATGGAGGCGGGGGTGGCCTCCTTTTATAGTGTGGCAAGGGGACCGAGCGGTGAGGTGTGAGCTCGACGGTGGCGTCGCTACAGGCGGCTATTGGCATGGCGGTGGCTACGGGACGGTGATGTGCTCCCTGGCGGTTCTCATGGGCTTAAAGGCGAGGCGTGGGGCGGCGTGCTTTGGTCGGGAGTGTGCGGCTCTCCGCGCGGCGGTAGAGGTGTTTATGGTGGCGTGCGGCAGCTGCGGGTCACGCGGCGGCGAACGGGGGTGTCTGCTGGGAGAATATCATTTTGCGGCCTGAAAGTTGGGGTAGGCAACGCGGTACCCAAGTTCCCTGAAATCATCCGCGATGACTACAATTGGTGTGCCAAATACTCAGAGGGTCTTTTTCAGCACGAATTCAACTTTATGTTTCAATACAAAAAATCAGGCTAACGGCCGTCAAGTTGGGGCCCCCCTCCTGTCAGTTCTCGCCGTTAAGTCGCTCCCGTCGCTTAGGTGTCAATTAGGCTTGCAGCGTTGGGGCCTGCATCCATTACGCGTCTTCTTCTTCCCCGGAGTGGCAATATGTGGGGTGTCGCAGCCATGGCGTGGAGCTGGGACATGGACAAACCTGCTCGGCCCAACTCTCCTCCCTATTGGCTTGCAGCGTTGGCGCCTGCATCTATTACGCGTCTTCTTCCCCGGAGCGGCAATCTGTGGTTGCGTCCATGGCGCAGAGCTGGGACGTGACGAAGCTGCTCGGCCCCGCTTTCCTCCCTATCCCGAGTCGGAGCTGGCCCTCACCATGGACGCACCCATGGCACGGTGCGGGGACGAGAATTGGTTCCCAGTGAGGTCTATCACCTTGTAGACCATGCTCGGTTCTGTTTTCCTCCTCTAGAATCCGAGCTTGCTGTCGTCGTGGTTACACCCGCACCAATTCTGCCACCTCTGCCGAGGTGTCTGTGGTAGCTCAAGTTCTGGGGCTCTCCAAGTTCTGCCATGTTGGGCATGTAAGTGTTGTTGTTTGTTAAACTAGCAAATCTCTTTTGTTCAAATCTCTTGGGCTGTACCAACTTCATTGTGTTTAATTATGAAAGACAAAATATGATTTCTCTCAATTTCTCGCATAGAAAAATGCACAGCTAATTTCATATTCTCGGAGGAACTGGCCCCACTTGTTGAACCGACGGCACTGCCATGATCTCCCTGTAACCACGAAGAGTTCTCGAACCTAAAGTTGCAGTTACCACGTTTCTTCTGTAGTCATTCCTCTTCCTCACTTATTCCTCTGCAGTTTTTCCTAGGCGCTTCTTCTTCCTCTGTTCTGCAACCGTCGGTTCATCTTCTTCTTCCTCTCGCAAGCAGTTCCTTGCAGGCATTTCCTTTCACCCATTTCCTTGCAGGCATGGACGATGGGAAATGCACAACAGAGACCCACTTGGTCCCTGCCCATGGCACCACGACTTTGACAGTGGTGTACACAAATGATGAAGCGACTGTGGAGACAACTGTCGCCAGGTTTGAGCAATTGCTTGAGAAAGAGAAGCACAAGTTTGTGGGGCTAGACTTGGAGTACACCTGTGCAAATAAGCGAAAAAATCCTCCACAAGAGATCGCTGTCATGCAAATTGCCATACATGAGGAGGTCCTGTTTTACCACTTCTCTAGGTATGTGAAATTTAAATTTGAGATCACCACTTCTGCATCACTTGTTCCCTTACATCCCTAGAACCATCTAAGTGCAGGAGTAAACCAACTGAGATGCATTGTCCGGCTCTGGTCGAGTTCTTGTGTAGGAAAGGGATAACTTTCAGTAGCGTGGATATCACAAATGACACAATTATGCTTTCTCGTGCGTTGGTAAAAATACCAGAGGGGCACCACATCGACATCCAAAATCTGTACAAGATCAAATCATACCCAGCAAAGGATGGCATGGGTGATCTGGCAGCAGAAATCATCGATAAATCCTATGAAAAACTGAAGAAATTGAAGCGACTCGATCACGACTACTGGGAGTGGAAGCCAATGAGCCAGGTGCACCTCGAGTATGCAGCCAGAGATGCCTACATGGCGTACGAGTTGTACAGTAAGCTCATTACCATGAAAGATGGGATGGTTAAGGCGGGGGTTTTTGCGAGAGAGCTATGCCCTGGTTGCAAGCTAGCCCAGGAGAAGAAGCGCGAGGAGGACAGAAAGCGGTTTCAGGACGAGCAGGGATCTTGGGACGGTGGCGACATCAAGCGGCTGAAGGGGAAACAAGTCAAGGACGACAACAAGTGGTGGTGATACATTATGTATTTGAACTAGATTTTAGTTTCTAGTTTATTATGTGTGTGATACATTTAGTTACTTCAATACAAAATTTTGACCAAATTAACTTGTTGATGTATTTCTTGAAAATTATAATATAATCGAGCACGAGAAATATTTTGTAGTGTGCATGAGCATGATCAGTAAATATAATTGAACACTAGAAACTTTAAGGCACTCCATATAAAGGAGTAGATTAATATAGAAGGTTCACCAGAGACACCACGGATATATTGTCTTACATGCCACACACACAGGTAATAATTAACTAGAACAAAATAAAAGCAGGGGCTACAGCAGGAGGCCGGGCCACGGAGACGCCTAGCAGGGCAAGGATTTATCAACAGGAGGCAGCGACAGCCTAGTCGATGGGATACAGGCCAGTCCTGACATACTCCTGGAGGAATTTGCCGTAGGCTGCATGTCGTGCCAAGGTAATCGGCCTATGGCTTCTACCTCCGCCTCTGCCAACGCCCTCCGTGTGCCGGATCATGCTGTTGAGGTCCACGTTGATTGCTTTGCCACAGAATGGGCAAAATAGTCTCCCCCTACGGTGGAAACGGATTAGCCCACACCGTAACCACCTCAGCACGTAGCGGCTCTTGTTATCCCTGGATACCTTGCTATCGTCCACTTCATCATCATCCTCCTGTTGATTTTTAAGAACATAACTTAGAACTCATACATATGATTGAATTGTATTACAACTCAAGAATTGACAACATGTATATGTAAGACAATATATCCGTGGATATCAAAGATAAAGCATCTCAGCAATAGTTTGATCGGTTCATATATCATTTCATATACATATGCATCATACTAATCATTAAAAGATCAGAAACAATTCAAGGATCATATATGTAGTTCCATATGAGAATAAATCTAGAGCCTCATAATTTGTTTCAGAGATGGAGTTGGCGAACCAAAGTACCAACAGCACAATCTATATTGTTTGTGTGCATTGTTGCCTCAGGTTCACCAACCCATCCCTAAAACACGACACCATCATACGTGTCTCCTCTTGAACTCTTTTGGGGCTAATTTCAATCATCGGCCTCGGTGACAAACTAAATGTAATTCTTATACACTGAATGCATGGAATAGGTAATTCGAATATCATAGTTCTATGAATGTAGAATAAAGATTAAGGCCTCATAAGTTTCTATAGGGACGGCGTAAGTGAACCAAGTAACAATTGCACAGCCTATATTGTTCTTGTACATCGCCCCAGGTTCACTAACTCGTCCCTGAAAAAATCTGACACCAATGTGTCTGCCTCTCTTTTGGGGCAAATTTGAATCATTGGCCACAATAAGAAATTGAAATATAATCGTACAAAACATTATTCAGAGATATACATAGTCAGGTACAAAAACAAGCCTAAATATTGTAATTATAAATAAAAAACAAAACAATTAATCTTCAGGTGCATGTTAAAAATACTTATGATCAAAACAATTCATATACATATGCATCATACCAATCATTAAAAGATCAGAAACAATGCAAGGATCATATATGTAGTTCCATATGAGAATAAATCTAGGGCCTCAAAATTTGTTTCAGAGATGGAGTTGGAGAACCAAAGTACCAACAGCATAACCTATATTGTTTGTTTGCATTGCTGCCTCAGGTTCACCAACCCATCCCTAAAACACGACACCGTCATACGTGTCTCCCCTTGAACTCTTTTGGGGCAAATTTCAATCATCGGCCTCGGTGACAAACTAAAATGTAATTCTTATACACTGAATGCATGGAATAGGTAATTCGAATATCATAGTTCTATGAATGTAGAATAAAGATTAAGGCCTCATAAGTTTCTATAGGGACGGCGTAAGTGAACCAAGTAACAATTGCACAGCCTATATTGTTCTTGTACATCGCCCCAGGTTCACTAACTCGTCCCTGAAAAAATCTGACACCAATGTGTCTGCCTCTCTTTTGGGGCAAATTTGAATCATTGGCCACAAGAAGAAATTGAAATATAATCGTACAAAACATTATTCAGGGATATACATAGTCAGGTACAAAAACAAGCCCAAATATTGTAATTATAAATAAAAACCAAACAATTAATCTTCAGGTACATGTCAAAAATACTTATGATCAAAACCATTCATATACATATGCATCATACCAATCATTAAAAGATCAGAAACAATTCAAGGATCATATATGTAGTTCCATATGAGAATAAATCAAGGGCCTCATAGTTTGTTTCAGAGATGGAGTTGGGGAACCAAAGTACCAACATCACAACCTATATTGTTTGTGTGCATTGATGCATCAGGTTCACCAACCCATCCCTAAAACATGACACCATCATATGTGTCTCCCCTTGAACACTTTTGGGGCAAATTTCAATCATCGGCCTTGGTGACAAACTAAAATGTAATTCTTATACACTATGAATGCATGTAATAGATAATTCAAATATCATAGTTCTATGAATGTAGAATAAAGATTGCAGCCTCATAAGTTTCTACAGAGATGGCGTAAGCGAACCAAGTAACAATTACACAGCTTATATTGATCTTGTACATGGCCCCAGGTTCGCTCACTCATCCCTGTAAAAATTTGACATCAATGTGTCTGCCTCTCTTTGGGGAAAATTTGAATCATTGGCCACAATAAGAAATTGAAATGTAATCGTACAAAACAATATTCAGGGATATACAAATGCATCATACAACGCATTCATAGATCATAAAAAATACAAATATTATATATTTAGGTTCCATATGAGAGAAAAAATTAGGGCCTCATTTTTTTCAGCGATGGAGTCGGAGAACCAAAATACCAACAGCACAACCTATATTGTTTATGTGCATTGCTGCCTCAGGGCCACTAACCATCCCTAAGAAAACGAGACCATCAGATGCCCTTGCACTCTTTTGGGGCAAAATTGAATCATTGGGCTCAGTAAGGAATAGAAATGTAATGTTATAGGCCTGCTGTGTATCGAAATCAACACTCAACTAGCAAACTCAACTAGATGGCAGATGAGCAGATTGGGGTTTTGTGACTAGACGGATTGGGGTTTTGTGACTAGATGGAAGATGCATCAATCAACTGATCGAATCATATATATACTAACCTACTTCAAGAGCAAAAGAATATGTACACGATTGAGCAAATCCTATGTATGAACAGTGAAAACTGCAGCTGCGACTAGAGAAGCTAGCAATGTAGTACCTCGGACTCCTCATCAGGGACCTCCTCCTCGAACTCATCATTCTCCGCGATTGCGTCGAAGATTTCTTGAACGGTGATGGGGTCATCGATGTAGATCACCGGATTGCCTCCGCCTGCCGCCTGCCCCCCATCCAGATCTGCCGCTGGCACCACGATGTTGTCGGCCACCTGCTGCTCGGCGGCGACGGCTACTACTGCTGCTCGGCGGCGATGGCTACCACCTGCTGCTTGGCGGTGACGGCTACCAACTGCTGCTCAGCAGCGACGGCTACCACCTGCTGCTTGGCGGCGACGGCTACTGGCTGGACGGATGAGTTCGCACCCTTGACGGCGCGGCGACGAGCGGTGTTCGTGCCCAGAGAAGACGCCTCCGCCTGCTTGGTGACGACCGAGCCATCTGCTGCTGCGCCTTCAACTGGCTTCACCTCCGGATTGTCTCCATGCGTACGCTTCATGGCGCACCAAGGGAAGGAGGTAGTGCAAACGAGGGAGCTTCGGCACGCACGGCAGGTGTAGATTGGGGTCTTGGGACTAGACAGACTGGGGGAATGACACGAGCTCATGGAAGAAGAAGGTCGAGGGGGGTTATAAACACCGAACCGTTCGTAGTCCTCGAGTGGACACGTGTGGTGGGCGGGGGGCAGGGGGCTACCACGATCTCCACCCTTTTTTTCGGTTCCCTTTTTTTGAAAACTTTAGAGCTGCATTGAAAACACGCTCATGGCAGACCTCGATTCCACTGCATGCAAGTGGCACGGAACTAATTTCTAGCAACGTTAGATCTACTCCAGGGGGGCCCTTGACTCATGTAATTTACTAGCGGTAGGGGCCAGTTGGAAGTGAGATTGAGAGCGCTGCGTAAAAATGGGATATGTCTGATTAAAATCAAGTGGCAATAAATTGCAGCGTCCTGTCGATAACTGTGCACTTGATGACCCTGTTGCCCTGTGCATGAGTTTTAGTAGCAGTAGTAGGCTTTTCAGACTTGATTAAACTTGACATAACCGCTCGACGACTTTTTCCATGGACGACATCGTGTTCCTTCCTGTAGAAGTCTCACGGAGGGAGACGTCCATGCTGTCTCATGTTGTACTGTGAAGGGCACGACGTGTGCAACGATCATTGTTGGATCGCACAGAATCAACAGTTGGTGCGCACGATCCGTGTGACAACTGTGACAACCAATCAGGTAGTAGCAGACAGGGTGAGTACAGGTTTGGGCTTCTACGAAAGATAGACAGGGGGGCAAAACTAAGTAGTACCACATAAAACCAAGGGCAAAACTTAGTATTATAAAAATGGAAAGTGTCTTGTACAATGAAATACATCATGGAATACATCAAATTATGCCAAGATAGATCCACTAGAGTTCATTGGATATGTGTTCTTCTCATAAACCACACATGGATCCACTAGTGTCATTGCATGTGTGTTCTTCTAAACAAACCACATAAGGATCCACCAGTGTCATTGGATGTGTGTTCTTCCCATGAACCACACATGGATCCACCAGTGTCATTGCATGTCTGTTCTTTTCATGAATCACAGCAAGAGTCATTGCATGTCTGTTACTTCCATAAACCACATATGGATCCACCTAGTGTGATTGCATGTCTGTTCCTCTAAACAAACCACATAAGGATCCACCAGTGTCATTGGATGTGTGTTCTTCTCATGAAGCACACATGGATCCACCAGTGTCATTGCATGTTTGTTCCTCTAAACAAACCACATAAGGATCCACCAATGTCATTGCATGTATGTTCTTTTCATGAACCACACATAAGGATCCACTAGTGTCATTGCATGTCTGTTCTTTTCATGAACCACACCTAGTGTCATTGCATGTGTGTTCTTTTCATGAACCACAACTACAGTCATTGTATGTCTATTCTTTTCATGAACCACACCCAGTGTCATTGCATGTCTGTTCTTTTCATGAACCACACCCGGTGTCACTGCATGTCTGTTCTTTCCATGAACCACACATAAGGATCCACCAGTGTCATTGGATGTGTGTTCTTCTCATGAACCACACGTGGATCCATCGGTGTCATTGGATGTCTGTTCCTCTAAACAAACCACATAAGGATCCACCGGTGTCATTGGATGTGTGTTCTTTTCATGAACCACATAAGGATCCACCAGTCTCATTGCATGTCGTTCTTTTCATGAACCACATAAGGATCCACCAGTGTCATTGCATGTCTGTTCTTTTCATGAACCACACCCAATGTCATTGCATGTCTGCTCTTCTAAACAAACCACATAAGGATCCACTAGTGTCATTGCATGTCTGTCCTTTTCATGAACCACACCCAGTGTCAGTGCATGTATGTTCTTTTCATGAACCACACCCAGTGTCACTGCATGTCAGTTCTTTTCATGAACCACATAAGGATCTACCAGTGTCATTGGATGTGTCTTCTTCGCATGAACCACACGTGGATCCACCGGTGTCATTGAATGTCTGTTCCTCTAAACAAACCACATAAGGATCCACCAGTGTCATTGGATGTGTGTTCTTTTCATGAACCACACCCAGTGTCATTGCATGTGTGTTCTTCTAAACAAACCACATAAGGATCCACCAGTATCATTGCATGTCTATTCTTTTCATGAACCACACCCAGTGTCAGTGCATGTCTGTTCTTTTCATGAACCACACCCAGTGTCACTGCATGTCAGTTCTTTTCATGAACCACATAAGGATCTACCAGTGTCATTGAATGTGTGTTCTTCTCATGAACCACACGTGGATCCACCGGTGTCATTGCATGTATGTTCCTCTAAACAAACCACATAAGGATTCACCACTGTCATTGGATGTGTGTTCTTTTCATGAACCACACCCAGTGTCATTGCATGTGTGTTCTTCTAAACAAACCACATAAGGATCCACCAGTGTCATTGCATGTCTGTTCTTTTCATGAACCACACATAAGGATCCACCAGTGTCATTGCATGTCTGTTCTTTTCATGAACCACACCCAATGTCATTGCATGTCTGTTCCTCTAAACAAACCACATAAGGATCCACCAGTGTCATTGTATGTCTGTTCTTTTCATGAACCACATAAGGATCCACCAGTGTCATTGCATGTTTGTTCTTTTCATGAACCACATAAGGATCCACCAGTGTCATTGCATGTCTGTTCTTTTCATGAACCACACCCAATGTCACTGCATGTCTGTTCTTCTAAACAAACCACATAAGGATGCACTAGTGTCACTGCATGTCTGTTCTTTTCATGAACCACACCCAGTGTCAGTGCATGTATGTTCTTTTCATGAAGGACACCCAGTGTCACTGCATGTCAGTTCTTTTCATGAACCACTAAGGATCTACCAGTGTCATTGGATGTGTCTTCTTCTCATGAACCACACGTGGATCCACCGGTGTCATTGCTGAAGGAAATATGCCCTGAGAGGCAATAATAAAGTTGTTATTATGTATTCCTTATATAGGATAGATGTTTATTTTACATGCTATAATTGTATTGATAGGAAACATCAATACATGTGTGTTTAATAAACAAAAAGGGTTCCTAGTCATGCCTCTCTTATAGACTAGCTTGTTGATTAACAAGATGATCAAGGTTTCCTGATCATGGATATTGGATGTTGTTAATAACAAGGTCACACCATTGGTGGAACGATGTGATGAACATTCATCCGAAGTATAGCATTACGATCAAGTCATTGTGTTTATATTGCTATAACATCATACGAAGTAATCTTTATCCTTAGACCATGAGATCATGTTAATTGCTAACACCGGAAGAGTATCTTGATAACATCAAACGTCACACCGTAACTGGGTGACTATAAAGATGGGTTTAGTGCTACGAAGGTGTTATGTTGAGGCTCATGGATCAAGAGTGGAATTTGTTAATCCAGATGACGGATAGATATACTCTGGGCCCTCTCTGTGATATCACATTAGGATAGCTTGCAAGCAAGTGATGTGATCACTAGAATGTTATATCACGGGAACGAGAAAAGAGTGCATGTCGGTAACGAGATCAAACTAGGTATGGAGATACCGATGATCGGATCTCGGACATGTAATATATCGAGAGACAAAGGGATTTAGTTACAAGCGTTAAAGGTTCTCACGATCACAGGAGTCATCGTTGAATGTGTAGGAGTCAGTACGGATCTCCAGGTCCCGCTGCTGATTATTGATCGGAGAAGGGTCTCGATCATGTCTGCATTATTCGCGAACCGTAGGGTGGCACACTTAAGAGTTACCGGACACCATTTTGGAGCACATATGTTTCAGACGAAAGAATTGCAAAGCGCAGGAATTGTTTCAATAGAAACCGGAAATTGTTTCGGGTGAAATTGCAGAAGGTGGTTCTGCATGTGATATTGAAATATTGCAAGGGGCTATATGTGAATGTTTGTTAATTAAAGTAATTAACAAAATTCTGAATAAATTTAATAAAAGAGTTTTTATTAAATGAGAGAGCATTAAATTTGGAGAAACTTAATGCATTTAAAGTGGAGACTTTAAAAGGGAATGTGAAGAGGCATTTTAATGTGGAGGAGTTACCACCACATGAATGGGGGAGGTGAGGGGTCCCCCCCCCATGCGCCGGCCATGGAGAGAGGGGGCACCCCCCCTCCTATAAAAGGCCACCCATTCCCTCCATCCTCACACCTCCTTGTGAAGGATCTCTCTCACCCTCTAGAATTATTCCCCCATGGTCTCGGATTAGCGAGATACATGTTCCCGGTGGCATTTCGTCTGGAAGGAGTTGCTGCTTCCGCTGGATCGCTGGAGCGAGGAGGTGGAGGTTGTCCGGTGGCTTGAACGTGTGTGCGAATGCGGATGCGCTGCTGAGTTGCGGCGCTCGGACTTCCTCACGATCTTGAGATCGGCAAGTGTACGACTACATCAACCACGAGTTCCTACTCGTTAACAAAGCTCGTTGTCTTCGAGGGTAAGTTCTCTATGGATGTATGTCCACCTGTTTGCTTTGTACCTAGTAGATAGATCTTGGCGTGTAGTTTAGACCGTAGGAAATTTTTTGTTTTCTATGCTGCGGACCCAACAGTGGTATCAGATCCTGATCTATGCGTAGGTGCTTTGCACGGGTAGTACACATATGTTTATATGTGGGCGATGATGATCATGTTATTGCATCTTCTATGTACTTTGGATATTGGTGGCATAGTGGGATGAAGCGGCCCGGACCAACCTTACATGTCATCGTACATGAGACCGGTTCCACGACTGACATGCAACTTGTTTTGCATAAATGGCTGGCGGGTGTCTATCTCTCCTACTATAGTCAATATCTGATTTACAACAACTTGGTTATCCTCATTGTGGTTCATGTTCGTAGGTTAGATAGGTTCTATCTCCGAAAGCCCTAAGCCACGTAAAACTTGCAATTGATAAATTAGAGGCGTCTAGTTTAGATCGTTGCTGGGCTAGTGTTTTGATATGGTATTGTTGTAAGTAGATGTATAATAGATACTCTTACAACTCACTTAATGTGTAAGTTCCATAGACCTTGGCCTTACACACAAAGGAATGATAGAGATCATACCACGATGCAAATGATAGATATCAAATGCATGGACCATATCACCTCACTTCACACATTAGATGTTAGCATCTTATATTGCTAGTTTGGCGTGTTTGGTAGCATTATAAGATGATCCCTCATTTAGATATCAAGATAAAATGTGTTCTTCCATAAGTATGCACTGTTTTGTGGATTGTGTTTTGAGGCATCACGTGATGATCGGGTGTTTTCAACTCTACGTTTTCATACAACGGGTGTAAGACAGTTTTACACACGCAAATACTAAGGTTCTTACTTGACGAGCCTAGCATGTACAGACATGGCCTCGGAACACGGACCGAAAGGTTAAGCATGAGTCATATAGTTGATATGATGCCCATATAGATGCTCGCCTTTGAAGCTACACCAACTCACGTGATGATCGGACTTGGTGTAGTGGATTTGGTTCATGTAATCACCAAAAGGACACGAGGGATGTCGTTTTTGAGTGGGAGTTCATTAGTAATTTGGATTAGTTGAACTCAATCTATCATAAACTTAGTCTAAATATACTTTACAAATTATGTTGTAGATGGCACCACCTGCTTTTAATTTCAATGTGTTCATGGAGAAAGAGAAACTTGCTGCGAATGGTAGCAACTTCACCAACTAGGCAATGAATTTGAGGATTCTCCTCACTGCTGCACAAAAGCAATATGTGCTAGATGCTCCTCTAGGCCCCCCACCAGCTCCTGATGCCCCTGACGAGGAAAAGAACGTCTATATAACTCGTCAGGAGGACCACAACTTAGTTCATTGCGGCATACTGTATGGGCTAGAGCCAGAACTTCGAAAGCGTTTCGAAAATGGCAATGCCTTTGATACCATGGGGGAATTGAAAATGATTTTCGATACCCATGATGCCGTAGAGAGTTATAATGCTACAGAAAAGTTCTTTAGCTGCATGATGGAGGAAAACAGCTTCGTTAGTGAGCACGTACTCAAAATGTCTGGGTAAGCCGATAAGCTTGTGTCCTTGGGAATAACGATTCCCATTGACTTAGGCATACATCGTGTTCTCCAATCTTTGCCACCTAGCTACAAGAGCTTCGTGATGAACTATAATATGCAGGGCATGAAGAAGTCTCTTCCCGAGCTTCTGTCAATGCTTAAGACTGCAGAAGTGGAGATTAGGAAAGAACATCAAGTGTTGATGATCAATAGGACCACCGGTTTCAAGAAGGACAAGAAAGGCAAGAACAAGGGAAAGAAGGGTGGCAAGTCTATTGCCACACCTGAAAAGAAACCCCGAGCTGTCCCTAAGTCTGACATCGAGTGCTACTATTGCAAGGGGACTGGCCATTGGAAGCGCAACTGCCCCAAGTATTTGGCGGACAAGAAGTCCGGCAAGGCAAACAAAGGTATATGTGATATACATGTTATTGATGTGTACTTGACTAGTACTCGCAGTAGCACCTGGGTATTTGATACGGGATTGGTTGCTAATATATGTAACTCGGTTCAGGGGTTGCGGAACAAGCGACAACTAGCAAGGGATGAGGTCTCGATGCGGGTCGGCAATGGATCAAGAGTTGATGTGATCGCCGTCGGAACACTGCCTCTCCATATGCCATCGGTATTAGTTATAAACCAAAATAATTGTTATTTGGTGCCTGCACTGAGCATGAACATTGTATCCGGATCGTGTTTGATGCAAAGTGGTTATTCATTTAAGTCTAAAAACAATGGTTGTTCGATTTATATGAATAATATCTTTTATGGTCATGCACCTATGTTGAATGGTTTATTTCTATTGGATCTTGATAGTAGTATTACGCATATTCATAATGTTGATGCTAAAAGGATTAAACTTGATAATGATATATCTACATATATGTGGCATTGCCGTCTAGGTCATATTGGCGGTAAACGCATGAAGAAGCTCCATTCTGATGGACTTTTGGAATCACTTGATTTTGAATCATTTGATACATGTGAGCCATGCCTTATGGGCAAGATGACTAGAACGCCGTTTTCCGGTTCAATGGAACGGGCGACAGATCTATTGGAAATCATACATACTGATGTGTGTGGACCAATGAGTATGTCGGCACGAGGTGGATATTGTTATTTTGTTACTTTCACGGATGATTTAATTAGATATGGGTATATCTATTTGATGGAACACAAGTCTGAAACTTTTAAAAAGTTCAAAGAATTTCAGAATTAAGTGGAAAATCATCGTAACAGAAAGATCAAATTTCTGCGGTCCGACCGTGGAGGAGAGTATCTTAGTTACGAGTTTAGCACACATATGAAAGACTGTGGAATAGTTTCACAACTCACGCCTGCCGGAACACCACAACGTAATGGTGTGTCAGAACGTCGTAATCGTACTTTATTGGATATGGTTCGATCTATGATGTCTCTGACTGACTTGCCACTGTCATTTTGGGGTTATGCACAGGAAACCGCTACATTCACTTTAAATAGGGCACCATCTAAATCCGTTGAAAAGATACCGTATGAATTATGGTTTGGAAACAAACCTAAGCTGTCATTTCTTAAAGTTTGGGGATGCGATGTTTATGTGAAGAAACTTCAACCGGATAAACTCGAACCCAAAGCAGAAAAATGCGTCTTCATAGGATACCCTAAGGAAACGATTGGGTATACCTTCTATCATAGATCCGAGGGCATGGTCTTTGTTGCCAAGAATGGATCCTTTCTTGAGAAGGAGTTTCTCGCGAAAGGTGTGAGTAGTCAGAAGGTAGAACTCGAAGAGGTTATTGAACCTTCTCTTCATGGAATGGCGAGTGGCGCAGCACCGGAAGTTGTTTCGGAGTTGACTTCACCTGATGAAGAGAGAGCTAATGATATTGATCATGAAACTCCGAAAGAGGACACTACCGAACCTCGCAGGTCAAGTAGGACACGTGCAGCTCCTGAACTGTACGGCAATCCTGTTATGAATTTCATGATTGATGAAATGGATGACCCTGCGACATATGAAGAAGCGATGATGAGCCCGGATTCCAACAAATGGCTAGAAGCCATGAAATCCGAGATGGAATCCATGTACGAGAACCAAGTTTGGATCTTGGTGGACTTACCTCACGACCGAAAGGCCGTTGAGAATAAATGGATTTTCAAAAGAAAAACTGATGCTGATGGTAATGTGACCATCTATAAGGCTCGACTTGTCGCAAAGGGATTTCGACAAATTCAAGGAGTTGACTACGATGAGACATTCTCTCCCGTAGCGATGCTTAAGTCGGTTAGGATTATGTTAGCAATTGCTGCATATTTCGATTATGAAATATGGCAGATGGATATCAAAACTGCGTTCCTCAATGGTAATATTGAAGAAGAGTTGTATATGATACAACCTAAGGGTTTTGTCGATCCTAAGGATGCTAATAAGGTGTGCAAACTTCAGCGATCCATCTATGGACTGAAGCAAGCATCACGGAGTTGGAATCTCCGCTTTGATGAGGTGATCAAAGAGTTTGGATTTGTCCAAACTTATGGATAGGCATGTATTTACAAGAAAGTGAGTGGGAGCAATGTGGCATTTCTAATATTATATGTGGATGACATATTATTGATTGGAAATGATTTAGATCTTTTAAACAGTGTTGAAAGTTATCTAAACAGCAAATTTTCGATGAAGGACCTTGGTGAAGCTTCATATATATTAGGCATTAAAATCTATAGAGATAGATCAAGACGCCTAATTGGGCTATCGCAGAGTACATACCTTGATAAGATATGAAAGAAGTTTAATATGGACGAAAGTAAGAAGGGGTTCTTACCTATGTTGCAAGGCAAGACATTGAGTAAGACTCAAAGTTCGGCTACGGCGGAAGAAAGAGAGATAATGGATAGGATCCCCTATGCCTCAGCCATAGGCTCTATAATGTATGCCATGCTATGTACAAGACCGGATGTGGCACATGCTATTAGTTTGACTAGTAGGTACCAATCTGATCCAGGTTCGGAACACTGGATAGCGGTCAAGAATATCCTTAAGTACTTGAGAAGAACTAAGGATATGTTTCTTGTATACGGAGGTGAAGAAGAGCTAGTCGCTAAGTGTTATGTCGATGCTAGCTTTGACACTGATCCGGATGACTCTAAGTCTCAATCCGGATACGTATTTCTCTTGAACGGAGCAGCAGTTAGTTGGAGGAGCTCCAAACAACCTGTGGTAGCTGGATCAACAACGGAGGCGGAATATGTTCTTGCTTCAGAAGCGGCGCAGGAAGCAGTTTGGATGAAAGAGTTCATAATAGAACTGGGTGTGGTTCCTAGTGCGTTGGACCCGATGGTGATCTATTGTGACAACAATGGAGCCATAGCCAATGCCAAGGAACCAAGGTCTCACAAGAATTCCAAGCATATTAAGCGCCGGTTTTACTCCATCCGCGAACATGTCAAGGATGGAGATATAAAGATTTGTAAAGTGCACACGGACCTGAATGTAGCAGATCCGTTGACTAAAGTACTCCCTAGGGCAAAACATGATCAACACCAGAACTCCAAGGGTGTTAGATTTATCACTATGTGAACTAGATTATTGTCTCTAGTGCAACTGGGAGACTGAAGGAAATATGCCCTGAGAGGCAATAATAAAGTTGTTATTATGTATTCCTTATATATGATAGATGTTTATTTTACATGCTATAATTGTATTGATAGGAAACATCAATACATGTGTGTTTAATAAACAAAAAGGGTTCCTAGTCATGCCTCTCTTATAGACTAGCTTGTTGATTAACAAGATGATCAAGGTTTCCTGATCATGGACATTGGATGTTG
This sequence comes from Avena sativa, assembly GCA_916181665.1. Taxonomy (NCBI): domain Eukaryota; kingdom Viridiplantae; phylum Streptophyta; class Magnoliopsida; order Poales; family Poaceae; genus Avena; species Avena sativa. The sequence goes on along the minus strand of OV702287.1, from coordinate 185,293,776 downwards.
TTAATAACAAGGTCACACCATTGGTGGAATGATGTGATGAACATTCATCCGAAGTATAGCATTACGATCAAGTCATTGTGTTTATATTTCTATAACATCATACGAAGTAATCTTTATCCTTAGACCATGAGATCATGTTAATTGCTAACACCGGAAGAGTATCTTGATAACATCAAACGTCACACCGTAACAGGGTGACTATAAAGATGGGTTCAGTGCTACGAAGGTGTTATGTTGAGGCTCATGGATCAAGAGTGGAATTTGTCAATCCAGATGAGGGATAGATATACTCTGGGCCCTCTTGGTGATATCACATTAGGATAGCTTGCAAGCAAGTGATGTGATCACTAGAATCTTATATCACAGGAACGAGAAAAGAGTGCATGTCGGTAACGAGATCAAACTAGGTATGGAGATACCGATGATCGAATCTCGGACATGTAATATATCGAGAGACAAAGGGATTTAGTTACAAGCGTTAAAGGTTCTCACGATCACAGGAGTCATCGTTGAATGTGTAGGAGTCAGTACGGATCTCCAGGTCCCGCTGCTGATTATTGATCGGAGAAGGGTCTCGATCATGTCTGCATTATTCGCGAACCATAGGGTGGCACACTTAAGAGTTACCGGACACCATTTTGGAGCACATATGTTTCAGACGAAAGAATTGCAAAGCACAGGAATTGTTTCAATAGAAACCGGAAATTGTTTCGGGTGAAATTGCAGAAGGTGGTTCTGCATGTGATATGGAAATATTGCAAGGGGATATATGTGAATATTTGTTAATTAAAGTAATTAACAAAATTCTGAATAAATTTAATAAAAGAGTTTTTATTAAATGAGAGAGCATTAAATTTGGAGACACTTAATGCATTTAAAGTGGAGACTTTAAAAGGGAATGTGAAGAGGCATTTTAATGTGGAGGAGTTACCACCACATGAATGGGGGAGGTGAGGGGTCCCCCCCCATGCGCCAGCCATGGAGAGAGGGGGCACCCCCCCTCCTCCTATAAAAGGCCACCCATTCCCTCCATCCTCACACCTCCTTGTGAAGGATCTCTCTCACCCTCTAGAATTATTCCCCCATGGTCTCGGATTAGCGAGATACATGTTCCCGGTGGCATTTCGTCTGGAAGGAGTTGCTGCTTCCGCTGGATCGCTGGAGCGAGGAGGTGGAGGTTGTCCGGTGGCTTGAACGTGTGTGCGAGTGCGGATGCGCTGCTAAGTTGCGGCGCTCGGACTTCCTCACGATCTTGAGATCGGCAAGTGTACGACTACATCAACCACGAGTTCCTACTCGTTAACAAAGCTCGTCGTCTTCGAGGGTAAGTTCTCTATGGATGTACGTCCACCCGTTTGCTTTGTACCTAGTAGATAGATCTTGGCGTGTAGTTCACACCGTAGGAATTTTATTGTTTTCTATGCTACGGACCCAACAATTGCATGTCCGTTCCTCTAAACAAACCACATAAGGATCCACCAGTGTCATTGGATGTGTGTTCTTTTCATGAACCACACCCAGTGTCCTTGCATGTTTGTTCTTCTAAACAAACCACATAGGGATCCACCAGTGTCATTGCATTTCTGTTCTTTTCATGAACCACACCTAGTGTCATTGCATGTGTGTTCTTTTCATGAAACACACCCAGTGTCACTGCATGTTAGTTGTATTCATGAACCACATAAGGATCTACCAGTGTCATTGGATGTGTGTTCTTCTCATGAACCACACGTGGATCCACCGCTGTCATTGCATGTCTGTTCCTCTAAACAAACCACATAAGGATTCACCAGTGTCATTGGATGTGTGTTCTTTTCATGAACCACACCCAGTGTCATTGCATGTGTGTTCTCCTAAACAAACCACATAAGGATCCACCAATGTCATTGCATGTCTGTTCTTTTCATGAACCACACATAAGGATCCACCAGTGTCATTGCATGTCTGTTCTTTTCATGAACCACACCCAATGGCATTGCATGTCTGTTCCTCTAAACAAACCACATAAGGATCCACAAGTGTCATTGCATGTCTGTTCTTTTCATGAACCACATAAGGATCCACCAGTGTCATTGCATGTCTATTCTTTTCATGAACCACATAAGGATCCACTAGTGTCATTGCATGTCTGTTCTTTTCATGAACCACACCTAGTGTCATTGCATGTGTGTTCTTCTAAACAAACCACATAAGGATCCACCAGTGTCATTGCATGTCTGTTCTCTTCATGAACCACACCCCAGTGTCAGTGCATGTCTGTTCTTTTCATTAACCACACCTAGTATCACTGCATGTCAATTCTTTTCATGAACCACATAAGGATCTACCAGTATCATTGCATGTGTGTTCTTCTGAACAAATCACATAAGGATCCACCAGTGTCATTGGATGTCTGTTCTTTTCATGAACCACACATAAGGATCCACCGGTGTCATTGCATGTATGTTCTTTTCATGAACCACACCCAGTGTCACTGCATGTTTGTTCTTTTTATGAACCATATAAGGATCCACCTAGTGTCATTGGATGTGTGTTCTTGTCATGAACCACACGTGGATCCACCGGTGTCATTGCATGTCTGTTCCTCTAAACAAACCACAAATAGGATCCACCAGTGTCATTGCATGTCTATTCTTTTCATGAACCACAACCAGTGTCATTGCATGTATGTTCTTCTAAACAAACCACATAAGGATCCACCAGTGTCATTGCCTGTATGTTCTTTTCATGAACCACACCCAGTGTCATTGCATGTGTGTTCTTCTAAACAAACCACATAAGGATCCACCAGTGTCATTGCATGTCTGTTCTTTTCATGAACCACACATAAGGATCCACCGGTGTCATTGCATGTCTGTTCTTTTCATGAACCACACCTAGTGTCACTGCATGTCTGTTCTTTTCATGAACCACATAAGGATCCACCCAGTTTCATTGGATGTGTGTTCTTCTCATGAACCACACATGGATCCACCGGTGTCATTGCATGTTTGTTCCTCTAAACAATCCAAATATAGGATCCACCAGTGTCATTGCATGTCTGTTCTTTTCATCAACCACAACCAGTGTCATTGCATGTATGTTCTTCTAAACAAACCACATAAGGATCCACCAGTGTCATTGCCTGTCTGTTCTTTTCATGAACCACACCCAGTGTCATTGCATGTGTCTTCTTCTAAACAAACCACATAAGGATCCACCAGTGTCATTGCATGTATGTTCTTTTCCTGAACCACACATAAGGATCCACCGGTGTCATTGCATGTCTATTCTTTTCATGAACCACACCTAGTGTCACTGCATGTCTGTTCTTTTCATGAACCACATAAGGATCCACCCAGTGTCATTGGATGTGTGTTCTTCTAATGAACCACACGTGGATCCACCGGTGTCATTGCATGTCTGTTCCTCTAAAGAAACCACATATAGGATCCACCAGTGTCATTGCATGTCTGTTCTTTTCATGAACCACAACCAGTGTCATTGCATGTATGTTCTTCTAAACAAACCACATAAGGATCTACCAGTGTCATTGCCTGTCTGTTCTTTTCATGAACCACACCCAGTGTCATTGCATGTGTGTTCTTCTAAACAAACCACATAAGGATCCACCAGTGTCATTGCATGTATGTTCTTTTAATAAACCACACATAAGGATCCACTAGTGTCATTGCATGTCTGTTCTTTTCGTGAACCACACCCAATGTCATGGGATGTGTGTTCTTCTCATAAATCACACATGGATCCACTAGTATCATTGCATGTGTGTTCTTCTAAACAAACCAAATAAGGATCCACCAGTGTCATTGGATGTGTGTTCTTCCCATGAACCACACATGGATCCACCAGTATCATTGCATGTCTGTTCTTTTAATGAATCACAGCTAGAGTCATTGCATGTCTGTTACTTCCATAAACCACATATGGATCCACCTAATGTGATTGCATGTATGTTCCTCTATACAAACCACATAAGGATCCACCAGTGTCATTGCATGTGTGTTCTTCTAAACAAACCACATAAGGATCCACCAGTGTCATTGCATGTTTGTTCTTTTCATGAACCACATAAAGATCCACTAGTGTCATTGCATTTCATGAACCACATAAGGATCCACTAGTGTCATTGCATGTCTGTTCTTTTCATGAACCACACCCAGTTTCATTGCACGTCTGTTCTTTTCATGAAACACACCTGGTGTCACTGCATGTCTGTTCTTTTCATGAACCACATAAGGATCTACCAGTGTCATTGGATGTGTGTTCTTCTCATGAACCACACGTGGATCCACCGGTGTCATTGCATGTCTGTTCCTCTAAACAAACCACATAAGGATCCACTAGTGTCATCGGATGTGTGTTCTTTTCATGAACCAGACCCAGTGTCATTGCATGTGTGTTCTTCAAAACAAACCACATAAGGATCCACCAGTGTCATTGCATGTCTGGTCTTTTCATGAACCACACCCAGTGTCATTGCATGTCTGTTCTTTTCATGAACCACACCCAGTGTCACTGCATGTCAGTTCTTTTCATGAACCACATAAGGATCTACCAGTGTCATTGAATGTGTGTTCGTCTCAAGAACCACACGTGGATCCACCAGTGTCATTACATGTTTGTTCCTCTAAACAAACCACATAAGGATCCACCAGTGTCATTGGATGTGTGTTCTTTTCATGAACCACACCCAGTGTCATTGCATGTGTGTTCTTCTAAACAAACCACATAAGGATCCACCAGTGTCATTCATGTCTGTTCTTTTCATTAACCACACCCAGTGTCAGTGCATGTCTGTTCTTTTCATGAACCACACCCAGTGTCACTACATGTCAGTTCTTTTCATGAACCACATAAGGATCTACCAGTGTCATTGGATGTGTGTTCTTCTCATGAACCACACGTGGATCCACCGGTGTCATTGCATGTCTATTCCTCTAAACAAACCACGTAAGAATCCACTAGTGTCATTGGATGTGTGTTCTTTTCATGAAACACACCCAGTGTCAGTGCATGTGTGTTCTTCTAAACAAACCACATAAGGATCCACCAGTGTCATTGCATGTCTGTTCTTTTCATGAACCACACATAAGGATCCACCAGTGTCATTGCATGTCTGTTCTTTTCATGAACGACGCCCAATTTCATTGCATGTTTGTTCCTCTAAACAAACCACATAAGGATCCACAAGTGTCATTGCATGTCTGTTCTTTTCATGAACCACATAAGGATCCACTAGTGTCATTGCGTGTCTGTTCTTTTCATGAACCACATAAGGATCCACCAGTGTCATTGCATTTCTGTTCTTTTCATGAACCACACCTAGTGTCATTGCATGTGTGTTCTTTTCATGAAACACACCCGATGTCACTGCATGTCTGTTCTTTTCATGAACCACATAAGGATCTACCAGTGTCATTGGATGTGTGTTCTTCTCATGAACCACACGTGGATCCACCGGTGTCATTGTATGTCTGTTCCTCTAAACAAACCACATAAGGATCCACCAGTGTCATTGGATGTGTGTTCTTTTCTGAACCACACCTAATGTCATTGCATGTGTGTTCTTCTAAACAAACCACATAAGGATCCACCAGTATCATTGCATGTTTGTTCTTTTCATGAACCACACATAAGGATCCACCAGTGTCATTGCATGTCTGTTCTTTTCATGAACCACACCCAATATTATTGCATGTCAGTTCCTCTAAACAAACCACATAAGGATCCACCAGTGTCATTGCATGTCTGTTCTTTTCATGAACCACATAAGGATCCACCAGTGTCATTGCATGTCTGTTCTTTTAATGAATCACAGCTAGAGTCATTGCATGTCTGTTACTTCCATAAACCACATATGGATCCACCTAATGTGATTGCATGTATGTTCCTCTATACAAACCACATAAGGATCCACCAGTGTCATTGCATGTGTGTTCTTCTAAACAAACCACATAAGGATCCACCCGTGTCATTGCATGTTTGTTCTTTTCATGAACCACATAAAGATCCACTAGTGTCATTGCATTTCATGAACCACATAAGGATCCACTAGTGTCATTGCATGTCTGTTCTTTTCATGAACCACACCCAGTTTCATTGCACGTCTGTTCTTTTCATGAAACACACCTGGTGTCACTGCATGTCTGTTCTTTTCATGAACCACATAAGGATCTACCAGTGTCATTGGATGTGTGTTCTTCTCATGAACCACACGTGGATCCACCGGTGTCATTGCATGTTTGTTCCTCTAAACAAACCACATAAGGATCCACTAGTGTCATCGGATGTGTGTTCTTTTCATGAACCAGACCCAGTGTCATTGCATGTGTGTTCTTCAAAACAAACCACATAAGGATCCACCAGTGTCATTGCATGTCTGGTCTTTTCATGAACCACACCCAGTGTCATTGCATGTCTGTTCTTTTCATGAACCACACCCAGTGTCACTGCATGTCAGTTCTTTTCATGAACCACATAAGGATCTACCAGTGTCATTGAATGTGTGTTCGTCTCAAGAACCACACGTGGATCCACCAGTGTCATTACATGTTTGTTCCTCTAAACAAACCACATAAGGATCCACCAGTGTCATTGGATGTGTGTTCTTTTCATGAACCACACCCAGTGTCATTGCATGTGTGTTCTTCTAAACAAACCACATAAGGATCCACCAGTGTCATTCATGTCTGTTCTTTTCATTAACCACACCCAGTGTCAGTGCATGTCTGTTCTTTTCATGAACCACACCCAGTGTCACTACATGTCAGTTCTTTTCATGAACCACATAAGGATCTACCAGTGTCATTGGATGTGTGTTCTTCTCATGAACCACACGTGGATCCACCGGTGTCATTGCATGTCTATTCCTCTAAACAAACCACGTAAGAATCCACTAGTGTCATTGGATGTGTGTTCTTTTCATGAAACACACCCAGTGTCAGTGCATGTGTGTTCTTCTAAACAAACCACATAAGGATCCACCAGTGTCATTGCATGTCTGTTCTTTTCATGAACCACACATAAGGATCCACCAGTGTCATTGCATGTCTGTTCTTTTCATGAACCACGCCCAATTTCATTGCATGTTTGTTCCTCTAAACAAACCACATAAGGATCCACAAGTGTCATTGCATGTCTGTTCTTTTCATGAACCACATAAGGATCCACTAGTGTCATTGCGTGTCTGTTCTTTTCATGAACCACATAAGGATCCACCAGTGTCATTGCATTTCTGTTCTTTTCATGAACCACACCTAGTGTCATTGCATGTGTGTTCTTTTCATGAAACACACCCGATGTCACTGCATGTCTGTTCTTTTCATGAACCACATAAGGATCTACCAGTGTCATTGGATGTGTGTTCTTCTCATGAACCACACGTGGATCCACCGGTGTCATTGTATGTCTGTTCCTCTAAACAAACCACATAAGGATCCACCAGTGTCATTGGATGTGTGTTCTTTTCTGAACCACACCTAATGTCATTGCATGTGTGTTCTTCTAAACAAACCACATAAGGATCCACCAGTATCATTGCATGTTTGTTCTTTTCATGAACCACACATAAGGATCCACCAGTGTCATTGCATGTCTGTTCTTTTCATGAACCACACCCAATATTATTGCATGTCAGTTCCTCTAAACAAACCACATAAGGATCCACCAGTGTCATTGCATGTCTGTTCTTTTCATGAACCACATAAGGATCCACTAGTGTCATTGCGTGTCTGTTCTTTTAATGAACCACATAAGGATCCACCAGTGTCATTGCATTTCTGTTCTTTTCATGAACCACACCCAGTGACATTGCATGTCTGTTCTTTTCATGAAACACACCCGATGTCACTGCATGTCTGTTCTTTTCATGAACCACACCCAGTGTCATTGCATGTCTGTTCTTTTCATGAAACACACCCGATGTCACTGCATGTCTGTTCTTTTCATGAACCACATAAGGATCTACCAGTGTCATTGGATGTGTGTTCTTCTCATGAACCACACGTGGATCCACCGGTGTCATTGTATGTCTGTTCCTCTAAACAAACCACATAAGGATCCACCAGTGTCATTGGATATGTGTTCTTTTCTGAACCACACCTAGTGTCATTGCATGTGTGTTCTTCTAAACAAACCACATAAGGATCCACCAGTGTCATTGCATGTCTGTTCTTTTCATGAACCACACATAAGGATCCACCAGTGTCATTGCTTTTCATGAACCACACCCAATATTATTGCATGTCTGTTCCTCTAAACAAACCACATAAGGATCCACCAGTGTCATTGCATGTTTGTTCTTTTCATGATACACATAAGGATCCACCAGTGTCATTGCATGTCTGTTCTTTTCATGAACCACATCAGGATCCACCAGTGTCATTGCATGTCTTTTCTTTTCATGAACCACACCTAGTGTTATTGCATGTATGTTCTTCTAAACAAACCACATAAGGATCCACCAGTGTCATTGCATGTCTATTGTTTTCATAAACCACACCCCGGTGTTAGTGCATGTCTGTTCTTTTCATGAACCACAACCAGTGTCACTGCATGTCAGTTCTTTTCACGAACCACATAAGGATCTACCAGTGTCATTGCATCTGTGTTCTTCTAAACAAACCAAATAAGGATCCACCAGTGTCATTGCATGTCTGTTCATTTCATGACTCACACATAAGGATCCACCGGTATCATTGCATGTCTGTTCTTTTCATGAACCACACCCAGTGTCACTGCATGTCTGTTCTTTTCATGAACCACATAAGGATCCACCCAGTGTCATTGGATGTGTGTTCTTCTCATGAACCACACGTGGATCCACCGGTGTCATTGCATGTCTGTTCCTCTAAACAAACCACATATAGGATCCACCAGTGTCATTGCATGTCTGTTCTTTTCATGAACCACACCTAGTGTCATTGCATGTGTGTTCTTCTAAACAAACCACATAAGGATCCACCAGTGTCATTGCATGTCTGTTCTTTTCATGAACCACATAAGGATCCACCAGTTTCATTGCATGTCTGGTCTTTTCATGAACCACATAAAGATCCACCAGTGTCATTGCATGTCTATTCTTTTCATGAACCACACCCAGTGTCATTGCATGTCTATTTTTTTCATGAAACACACCCGGTGTCACTTCATGTCTGTTCTTTTCATGAACCACATAAGGATCTACCAGTGTCATTGGATGTGTGTTCTTCTCATGAACCACACATGGATCCACCAGTGTCATTGCATGTCTATTCCTCTAAACAAACCACATAAGGATCCACCAGTGTCATTGGATGTGTGTTCTTTTCATGAACCACACCCAGTGTCATTGCATGTGTGCTCTTCTAAACAAACCACATAAGGATCCACCTGTGTCATTGCATGTTTGTTCTTTTCATGAACCACACACAGTGTCAGTGCATGTCTGTTCTTTTCATGAAACAAACCCAGTGTCACTGCGTGTCAGTTCTTTTCATGAACCACATAAGGATCTATCAGTGTCATTGGATGTGTGTTCTTCTCATGAACCACACATGGATCCACCGGTGTCATTGCATGTCTGTTCCTCTAAACAAACCACATAAGGATCCACCAGTGTCATTGGATGTGTGTTCTTTTCATGAACCACACCCAGTGTCATTGCATGTGTGTTAGTCTAAACTAATCACATAAGGATCCACCAGTGTCATTGCATGTCTGTTCTTTTCATGAACCACATTAGGATCCACCAGTGTCATTGCATGACTTTTATTTTCATGAACCACACCTAGTGTGATTGCATGTCTGTTCTTCTAAACAAACCACATAAGGATCCACCAGTGTCATTGGATGTGTGTTCTTCTCATGAACCACACGTGGATCCACCGGTGTCATTGCATGTCTGTTCCTCTAAACAAACCACATAAGGATCCACCAGTGTCATCGGATGTGTGTTCTTTTCATGAACCACACCCAGTGTCATTGCATGTGTGTTCTTCAAAACAAACCACATAAGGATCCACCAGTGTCATTGCATGTCTGGTCTTTTCATGAACCACACCCAGTGTCATTGCATGTCTGTTCTTTTCATGAACCACACCCAGTGTCACTGCATGTCAGTTCTTTTAATGAACCACATAAGGATCTACCAGTGTCATTGAATGTGTGTTCGTCTCAAGAACCACACGTGGATCCACCAGTATCATTACATGTTTGTTCCTCTAAACAAACCACATAAGGATCCACCAGTGTCATTGGATGTGTGTTCTTTTCATGAACCACACCCAGTGTCATTGCATGTGTGTTCTTCTAAACAAACCACATAAGGATCCACCAGTGTCATTCATGTGTGTTCTTTTCATTAACCACACCCAGTGTCAGTGCATGTCTGTTCTTTTCATGAACCACACCCAGTGTCACTACATGTCAGTTCTTTTCATGAATCACATAAGGATCTACCAGTGTCATTGGATGTGTGTTCTTCTCATGAACCACACGTGGATCCACCGGTGTCATTGCATGTCTATTCCTCTTAACAAACCACGTAAGAATCCACTAGTGTCATTGGATGTGTGTTCTTTTCATGAACCACACCCAGTGTCAATGCATGTGTGTTCTTCTAAACAAACCACATAAGGATCCACCAGTGTCATTGCATGTCTGTTCTTTTCATGAACCACACATAAGGATCCACCAGTGTCATTGCATGTCTGTTCTTTTCATGAACCACGCCCAATTTCATTGCATGTCTGTTCCTCTAAACAAACCATATAAGGATCCACAAGTGTCATTGCATGTCTGTTCTTTTCATGAACCACATAAGGATCCACTAGTGTCATTGCGTGTCTGTTCTTTTCATGAACCACATAAGGATCCACCAGTGTCATTGCATTTCTGTTCTTTTCATGAACCACACCTAGTGTCATTGCATGTGTGTTCTTTTCATGAAACACACCCGATGTCACTGCATGTCTGTTCTTTTCATGAACCACATAAGGATCTACCAGTGTCATTGGATGTGTGTTCTTCTCATGAACCACACGTGGATCCACCGGTGTCATTGTATGTCTGTTCCTCTAAACAAACCACATAAGGATCCACCAGTATCATTGGATGTGTGTTCTTTTCTGAACCACACCTAATGTCATTGCATGTGTGTTCTTCTAAACAAACCACATAAGGATCCACCAGTATCATTGCATGTTTGTTCTTTTCATGAACCACACATAAGGATCCACCAGTGCCATTGCATGTCTGTTCTTTTCATGAACCACACCCAATATTATTGCATGTCAGTTCCTCTAAACAAACCACATAAGGATCCACCAGTGTCATTGCATGTCTGTTCTTTTCATGAACCACATAAGGATCCACTAGTGTCATTGCGTGTCTGTTCTTTTAATGAACCACATAAGGATCCACCGGTGTCATTGCATTTCTGTTCTTTTCATGAACCACACCCAGTGACATTGCATGTCTGTTCTTTTCATGAAACACACCCGATGTCACTGCATGTCTGTTCATTTCATGAACCACACCCAGTGTCATTGCATGTCTGTTCTTTTCATGAAACACACCCGATGTCACTGCATGTCTGTTCTTTTCATGAACCACATAAGGATCTACCAGTGTCATTGGATGTGTGTTCTTCTCATGAACCACACGTGGATCCACCGGTGTCATTGTATGTCTGTTCCTCTAAACAAACCACATAAGGATCCACCAGTGTCATTGGATATGTGTTCTTTTCTGAACCACACCTAGTGTCATTGCATGTGTGTTCTTCTAAACAAACCACATAAGGATCCACTAGTGTCATTGCATGTCTGTTCTTTTCATGAACCACACATAAGGATCCACCAGTGTCATTGCTTTTCATGAACCACACCCAATATTATTGCATGTCTGTTCCTCTAAACAAACCACATAAGGATCCACCAGTGTCATTGCATGTTTGTTCTTTTCATGATACACATAAGGATCCACCAGTGTCATTGCATGTCTGTTCTTTTCATGAACCACATCAGGATCCACCAGTGTCATTGCATGTCTTTTCTTTTCATGAACCACACCCAGTGACATTGCATGTCTGTTCTTTTCATGAAACACACCCGATGTCACTGCATGTCTGTTCATTTCATGAACCACACCCAGTGTCATTGCATGTCTGTTCTTTTCATGAAACACACCCGATGTCACTGCATGTCTGTTCTTTTCATGAACCACATAAGGATCTACCAGTGTCATTGGATGTGTGTTCTTCTCATGAACCACACGTGGATCCACCGGTGTCATTGTATGTCTGTTCCTCTAAACAAACCACATAAGGATCCACCAGTGTCATTGGATATGTGTTCTTTTCTGAACCACACCTAGTGTCATTGCATGTGTGTTCTTCTAAACAAACCACATAAGGATCCACCAGTGTCATTGCATGTCTGTTCTTTTCATGAACCACACATAAGGATCCACCAGTGTCATTGCTTTTCATGAACCACACCCAATATTATTGCATGTCTGTTCCTCTAAACAAACCACATAAGGATCCACCAGTGTCATTGCATGTTTGTTCTTTTCATGATACACATAAGGATCCACCAGTGTCATTGCATGTCTGTTCTTTTCATGAACCACATCAGGATCCACCAGTGTCATTGCATGTCTTTTCTTTTCATGAACCACACCTAGTGTTATTGCATGTATGTTCTTCTAAACAAACCACATAAGGATCCACCAGTGTCATTGCATGTCTATTGTTTTCATAAACCACACCCCGGTGTTAGTGCATGTCTGTTCTTTTCATGAACCACAACCAGTGTCACTGCATGTCAGTTCTTTTCACGAACCACATAAGGATCTACCAGTGTCATTGCATCTGTGTTCTTCTAAACAAACCAAATAAGGATCCACCAGTGTCATTGCATGTCTGTTCATTTCATGACTCACACATAAGGATCCACCGGTATCATTGCATGTCTGTTCTTTTCATGAACCACACCCAGTGTCACTGCATGTCTGTTCTTTTCATGAACCACATAAGGATCCACCCAGTGTCATTGGATGTGTGTTCTTCTCATGAACCACACGTGGATCCACCGGTGTCATTGCATGTCTGTTCCTCTAAACAAACCACATATAGGATCCACCAGTGTCATTGCATGTCTGTTCTTTTCATGAACCACACCTAGTGTCATTGCATGTGTGTTCTTCTAAACAAACCACATAAGGATCCACCAGTGTCATTGCATGTCTGTTCTTTTCATGAACCACATAAGGATCCACCAGTTTCATTGCATGTCTGGTCTTTTCATGAACCACATAAAGATCCACCAGTGTCATTGCATGTCTATTCTTTTCATGAACCACACCCAGTGTCATTGCATGTCTATTTTTTTCATGAAACACACCCGGTGTCACTTCATGTCTGTTCTTTTCATGAACCACATAAGGATCTACCAGTGTCATTGGATGTGTGTTCTTCTCATGAACCACACATGGATCCACCCGTGTCATTGCATGTCTATTCCTCTAAACAAACCACATAAGGATCCACCAGTGTCATTGGATGTGTGTTCTTTTCATGAACCACACCCAGTGTCATTGCATGTGTGCTCTTCTAAACAAACCACATAAGGATCCACCTGTGTCATTGCATGTTTGTTCTTTTCATGAACCACACACAGTGTCAGTGCATGTCTGTTCTTTTCATGAAACAAACCCAGTGTCACTGCGTGTCAGTTCTTTTCATGAACCACATAAGGATCTATCAGTGTCATTGGATGTGTGTTCTTCTCATGAACCACACATGGATCCACCGGTGTCATTGCATGTCTGTTCCTCTAAACAAACCACATAAGGATCCACCAGTGTCATTGGATGTGTGTTCTTTTCATGAACCACACCCAGTGTCATTGCATGTGTGTTCGTCTAAACTAACCACATAAGGATCCACCAGTGTCATTGCATGTCTGTTCTTTTCATGAACCACATTAGGATCCACCAGTGTCATTGCATGACTTTTCTTTTCATGAACCACACCTAGTGTGATTGCATGTCTGTTCTTCTAAACAAACCACATAAGGATCCACCAGTGTCATTGCATGTCTATTATTTTCACAAACCACACCCCGGTGTTAGTGCATGTCTGTTCTTCTCATGAACCACAACCAGTGTCACTGCATGTCAGTTCTTTTCATGAACCACATAAGGATCTACCAGTGTCATTGCATCTGTGTTCTTCTAAACAAACCAAATAAGGATCCACCAGTGTCATTGCACGTCTGTTCATTTCATGAATCACACATAAGGATCCACCTGTATCATTGCATGTCTGTTATTTTCATGAACCACACCCAGTGTCACTGCATGTCTGTTCTTTTCATGAACCACATAAGGATCCACCCAGTGTCATTGGATGTGTGTTCTTCTCATGAACCACACGTGGATCCACCGGTACCATTGCATGTCTGTTCCTCTAAACAAACCACATATAGGATCCACCAGTGTCATTGCATGTATGTTCTTTTCATGAACCACACCTAGTGTCATTGCATGTCTGTTCTTCTAAACAAACCACATAAGGATCCACCAGTGTCATTGCATGTCTGTTCTTTTCATGAACCACATAAGGATCCACCAGTTTCATTGCATGTCTGTTCTTTTCATGAACCACATAAGGATCCACCAGTATCATTGCATGTCTATTCTTTTAATGAACCACATCCAGTGTCATTGCATGTCTGTTCTTTTCATGAAACACACCCGGTGTCACTTCATGTCTGTTATTTTCATGAACCACATAAGGATCTACCAGTGTCATTGGATGTGTGTTCTTCTCATGAACCACACATGGATCCACCAGTGTCATTGCATGTCTGTTCCTCTAAACAAACCACATAAGGATCCACTAGTGTCATTGCATGTCTATTCTTTTCATGAACCACACATAAGGATCCACGAGTGTCATTGCATCTCCGTTCTTTTCATGAACCACACCCAATTTCATTGCATGTCTGTTCCTCTAAACAAACCACATAAGGATCCACAAGTGTCATTGCATGTCTGTTCTTTTCATGAACCACATAAGGATCCACTAGTGTCATTGCGTGTCTGTTCTTTTCATGAACCACATAAGGATCCACCAGTGTCATTGCATTTCTGTTCTTTTCATGAACCACACCCAGTGTCATTGCATGTCTGTTCTTTTAATGAAACACACCCGATGTCACTTCATGTCTGTTCTTTTCATGAACCACATAAGTATCTACCAGTGTCATTGGATGTGTGTTCTTCTCATGAACCACACGTGGATCCACCGGTGTCATTGTATGTCTGTTCCTCTAAACAAACCACATAAGGATCCACCAGTGTCATTGGATGTGTGTTCTTTTCTGAACCACACCTAGTTTCATTGCATGTGTGTTCTTCTAAACAAACCACATAAGGATCCACCAGTGTCATTGCATGTCTGTTCTTTTCATGAACCACACATAAGGATCCACCAGTGCCATTGCATGTCTGTTCTTTTCATGAACCACACCCAATATTATTGCATGTCTGTTCCTCTAAACAAACCACATAAGGATCCACCAGTGTCATTGCATGTTTGTTCTTTTCATGAACCACATAAGGATCCACCAGTGTCATTGCATGTCTGTTCTTTTCATGAACC
Organism: Avena sativa; assembly: GCA_916181665.1. Classification (NCBI taxonomy): domain Eukaryota; kingdom Viridiplantae; phylum Streptophyta; class Magnoliopsida; order Poales; family Poaceae; genus Avena; species Avena sativa. The sequence continues at coordinate 185,278,127 of OV702287.1, read as the reverse complement.
ACATCAGGATCCACCAGTGTCATTGCATGTCTTTTCTTTTCATGAACCACATCTAGTGTGATTGCATGTCTGTTCTTCTAAACAAACCACATAAGGATCCACCAGTGTCATTGCATGTCTATTCTTTTCACAAACCACACCCCGGTGTTAGTGCATGTCTGTTCTTTTCATGAACCACAACCAGTGTCACTGCATGTCAGTTCTTTTCATGAACCACATAAGGATCTACCAGTGTCATTGCATCTGTGTTCTTCTAAACAAACCAAATAAGGATCCACCAGTGTCATTGCATGTCTGTTCATTTCATGAATCACACATAAGGATCCACCGGTATCATTGCATGTCTGTTCTTTTCATGAACCACACCCAGTGTCACTGCATGTCTGTTCTTTTCATGAACCACATAAGGATCCACCCAGTGTCATTGGATGTGTGTTCTTCTCATGAACCACACGTGGATCCACCGGTGTCATTGGATGTCTGTTCCTCTAAACAAACCACATATAGGATCCACCAGTGTCATTGCATGTCTGTTCTTTTCATGAACCACACCTAGTGTCATTGCATGTGTGTTCTTCTAAACAAACCACATAAGGATCCACCAGTGTCATTGCATGTTTGTTCTTTTCATGAACCACATAAGGATCCACCAGTTTCATTGCATGTCTGTTCTTTTCATGAACCACATAAAGATCCACCAGTGTCATTGCATGTCTATTCTTTTCATGAACCACACCCAGTGTCATTGCATGTCTGTTCTTTTCATGAAACACACCCGGTGTCACTTCATGTCTGTTCTTTTCATGAACCACATAAGGAACTACCAGTGTCATTGGATGTGTGTTCTTCTCATGAACCACACATGGATCCACCAGTGTCATTGCATGTCTGTTCCTCTAAACAAACCACATAAGGATCCACCAGTGTCATTGGATGTGTGTTCTTTTCATGAACCACACCCAGTGTCATTGCATGTGTGCTCTTCTAAACAAACCACATAAGGATCCACCTGTGTCATTGCATGTTTGTTCTTTTCATGAACCACACACAGTGTCATTGCATGTTTGTTCTTTTCATGCAGCACACCCAGTGTCACTGCGTGTCAGTTCTTTTCATGAACCACATAAGGATCTACCAGTGTCATTGGATGTGTGTTCTTCTCATGAACCACACATGGATCCACCGGTGTCATTGCATGTCTGTTCCTCTAAACAAACCACATAAGGATCCACCAGTGGCATTGGATGTGTGTTCTTTTCATGAACCACACCCAGTGTCATTGCATGTCTGTTCTTTTCATGAACCACACCCAATGTCATCGCATGTTTGTTCCTCTAAACAAACCACATAAGGATCCACAAGTGTCATTGCATGTCTGTTCTTTTCATGAACCACATAAGGATCCACTAGTGTCATTGCGTGTCTGTTCTTTTCATGAACCACATAAGGATCCACCAGTGTCATTGCATTTTTGTTCTTTTCATGAACCACACCCAGTGTCATTGCATGTCTGTTCTTTTAATGAAACACACCCGATGTCACTTCATGTCTGTTCTTTTCATGAACCACATAAGGATCTACCAGTGTCATTGGATGTGTGTTCTTCTCATGAACCACACGTGGATCCACCGGTGTCATTGTATGTCTGTTCCTCTAAACAAACCACATAAGGATCCACCAGTGTCATTGGATGTGTGTTCTTTTCTGAACCACAGCTAGTTTCATTGCATGTGTGTTCTTCTAAACAAACCACATAAGGATCTACCAGTGTCATTGCATGTCTGTTCTTTTCATGAACCACACATAAGGATCCACCAGTGCCATTGCATGTCTGTTATTTTCATGATCCACACCCAATATTATTGCATGTCTGTTACTCTAAACAAACCACATAAGGATCCACCAGTGTCATTGCATGTTTGTTCTTTTCATGAACCACATAAGGATCCACCAGTGTCATTGCATGTCTGTTCTTTTCATGAACCACATCAGGATCCACCAGTGTCATTGCATGTCTTTTCTTTTCATGAACCACATCTAGTGTGATTGCATGTCTGTTCTTCTAAACAAACCACATAAGGATCCACCAGTGTCATTGCATGTCTATTCTTTTCACAAACCACACCCCGGTGTTATTGCATGTCTGTTCTTTTCATGAACCACAACCAGTGTCACTGCATGTCAGTTCTTTTCATGAACCACATCAGGATCTACCAGTGTCATTGCATCTGTGTTCTTCTAAACAAACCAAATAAGGATCCACCAGTGTCATTGCATGTCTGTTCATTTCATGAATCACACATAAGGATCCACCGGTATCATTGCATGTCTGTTCTTTTCCTGAACCACACCCAGTGTCACTGCATGTCTGTTCTTTTCATGAACCACATAAGGATCCACCCAGTGTCATTGGATGTGTGTTCTTCTCATGAACCACACGTGGATCCACCGGTGTCATTGCATGTCTGTTCCTCTAAACAAACCACATATAGGATCCATCAGTGTCATTGCATGTCTGTTCTTTTCATGAACCACACCTAGTGTCATTGCATGTGTGTTCTTCTAAACAAACCACATAAGGATCCACCAGTGTCATTGCATGTTTGTTCTTTTCATAAACCACATAAGGATCCACCAGTTTCATTGCATGTCTGTTCTTTTCATGAACCACATAAATATCCACCAGTGTCATTGCATGTCTATTCTTTTCATGAACCACACCCAGTGTCATTGCATGTCTGTTCTTTTCATGAAACACACCCGGTGTCACTTCATGTCTGTTCTTTTCATGAACCACATAAGGAACTACCAGTGTCATTGGATGTGTGTTCTTCTCATGAACCACACATGGATCCACCAGTGTCATTGCATGTCTGTTCCTCTAAACAAACCACATAAGGATCCACCAGTGTCATTGGATGTGTGTTCTTTTCATGAACCACACCCAGTGTCATTGCATGTGTGCTCTTCTAAATAAACCACATAAGGATCCACCTGTGTCATTGCATGTTTGTTCTTTTCATGAACCACACATAGTGTCATTGCATGTTTGTTCTTTTCATGCAACACACCCAGTGTCACTGCGTGTCAGTTCTTTTCATGAACCACATAAGGATCTATCAGTGTCATTGGATGTGTGTTCTTCTCATGAACCACACATGGATCCACCGGTGTCATTGCATGTCTCTTCCTCTAAACAAACCACATAAGGATCCACCAGTGGCATTGGATGTGTGTTCTTTTCATGAACCACACCCAGTGTCATTGCATGTGTGTTCTTCTAAACAAACCACATAAGGATCGACCAGTGTCATTGCATGTCTGTTCTTTTCATGAACCACACATAAGGATCCACCAGTGTCATTGCATGTCTGTTCTTTTCATGAACCACACCCAATGTCATCGCATGTTTGTTCCTCTAAACAAACCACATAAGGATCCACCAGTGTCATTGCATGTCTGTTCTTTTCATGAACCACATAAGGATCCACCAGTGTCATTGCATGTCTGTTCTTTTCATGAACCACATAAGGATCCACCAGTGCAATTGCATGTCTTTTCTTTTCATGAACCACACCCAGTGTGATTGCATGTGTGTTCTTCTAAACAAACCACATAAGGATCCACCAGTGTCATTGCATGTCTGTTCTTTTCATGAACTCCACCCCAGTGTTAGTGCATGTCTGTTCTTTTCATGAACCACACCCAGTGTCACTGCATGTCAGTTCTTTTCATGAACCACATAAGGATCTACCAGTATCATTGCATCTGTGTTCTTCTAAACAAACCAAATAAGGATCCACAAGTGTCATTGCATGTTTGTTCTTTTCATGAACCACACATAAGGATCCACCGGTGTCATTGCATGTCTGTACTTTTCATGAACCACACCCAGTGTCATTGCATGTCTGTTCTTTTTATGAACCACACCCAGTGTCACTGCATGTCAGTTCTTTTCATGAACCACATAAGGATCTACCAGTGTCATTGGATGTGTGTTGTTCTCAAGAACCACACGTGGATCCACCAGTGTCATTGCATGTCTGTTCCTCTAAACAAACCACATAAGGATCCAGCAGTGTCATTGGATGTGTGTTATTTTCATGAACCACACCCAGTGTCGTTGCATGTGTGGTCTTCTAAACAAACCACATAAGGATCCACCAGTGTCATTGCATGTCTGTTCTTTTCATGAACCACACCCAGTGTCAGTGCATGTCTGTTCTTTTCATGAAACACACCCAGTGTCACTGCGTGTCAGTTCTTGTCATGAACCACATAAGGATCTACCAGTGTCATTGGATGTGTGTTCTTCACATGAACCACACATGGATCCACCGGTGTCATTGCATGTCGGTTCCTCTAAACAAACCACATAAGGATCCACCAGTGTCATTGGATGTGTGTTCTTTTCATGAACCACACCTAGTGTCATTGCATGTGTGTTCTTCTAAACAAACCACGTAAGGATCCACCAGTGTCATTGCATGTCTGTTCTTTTCATGAACCACACATAAGGATCCACCAGTGTCATTGCATGTCTGTTCTTTTCATGAACCACACCCAATGTCATTGCATGTCTGTTCCTCTAAACAAACTACATAAGGATCCACCAGTGTCATTGCATGTTTGTTCTTTTCATGAACCACATAAGGATCCACTAGTGTCATTGCATGTTTGTTCTTTTCATGAACCACATAAGGATCCACCAGTGTCATTGCATGTCTTTTCTTTTCATTAACCACACCCAGTGTGATTGCATGTGTGTTCTTCTAAACAAACCACATAAGGATCCACCAGTGTCATTGCATGTCTGTTCTTTTCATGAACCACACCCCAGTGTTAGTGCATGTCTGTTCTTTTCATGAACCACACCAAGTGTCACTACATGTCAGTTCTTTTCATGAACCACATAAGGATCTACCAGTGTCATTGCATCTATGTTCTTCTAAACAAACCAAATAAGGATACACCAGTGTCATTGCATGTCTGTTCTTTTCATGAACCACACCTAGTGTCACTGCATGTCAGTTCTTTTCATGAACCACATAAGGATCTACCAGTGCCATGGCATGTGTGTTCTTCTAAACAAACCACATAAGGATCCACCAGTGTCACTGCATGTCAGTTCTTTTCATGAATCACATAAGGATCTACCAGTGTCATTGGATGTGTCTTCTTCTCAAGAACTACACGTGCATTCACCAGTGTCATTACTTGTTTGTTCCTCTAAACAAACCACATAAGGATCCACCAGTGTCATTGGATGTGTGTTCTTTTCATGAACCACACCCAGTGTCATTGCATGTGTGTTCTTGTAAACAAACCACATAAGGATCCACCAGTGTCATTGCATGTATGTTCTTTTCATTAACCACACCCAGTGTCAGTGCATGTCAGTTCTTTTCATGAACCACATAAGGATCTACTAGTGTCATTGGATGTGTGTTCTTCTCATGAACCACACGTGGATCCACCGGTGTCATTGCATGTCTGTTCCTCTAAACAAACCACATAAGGATCCTCTAGTGTCATTGGATGTGTGTTCTTTTCATGAACCACACCCAGTGTCATTGCATGTGTGTTCTTCTAAACAAACCACATAAGGATCCACCAGTGTCATTGCATGTCTGTTCTTTTCATGAACCACACATAAGGATCCACCAGTGTCATTGCATGTCTGTTCTTTGCATGAACCACACCCAATTTCATTGCATGTCTGTTCCTCTAAACAAACCACATAAGGATCCACAAGTGTCATTGCATGTCTGTTCTTTTAATGAACCACATAAGGATACACTAGTGTCAGTGCGTGTATGTTCTTTTCATGAACCACATATGGATCCACCAGTGTCATTGCATTTCTGTTCTTTTCATGAACCACACCCAGTGTCATTGCATGTCTGTTCTTTTCATGAAACACACCCGGTGTCACTTCATGTCTGTTCTTTTCATGAACCACATAAGGATCAACCAGTGTCATTGGATGTGTGTTCTTCTCATGAACCACACGTGGATACACCGGTGTCATTGCATGTCTGTTCCTCTAAACAAACCACATAAGGATCCTCCAGTGTCATTGGATGTGTGTTCTTTCAATGAACCACAACTAGTGTCATTGCATGTGTGTTCTGCTAAACAAACCAAATAAGGATCTACCAGTGTCATTGCACGTCCGTTCTTTTCATAAACCACACATAAGGATCCACCAGTATCATTGCATGTCTGTTCTTTTCATGAACCACACCCAATGTCATTGCATGTCTGTTCCTCTAAACAAACCACATAACGATCCACCAGTGTCATTGCTTGTCTGTTTTTTTCATGAACCACATAAGGATCCACCAGTGTCATTGCATGTCTGTTCTTTTCATGAACCACATAAGGATCCACCAGTGTCATTGCATGTCTGTTCTTTTCATGAACCACACTCAGTGTAATTGCATGTCTGTTCTTTTCATGAAACACACCCGGTGTCACTACATGTCTATTCTTTTCATGAACCACATAAGGATCTACTAGTGTCATTGGATGTGTGTTCTTCTCATGAAGCACACGTGGATCCACCGGTGTCACTGCATGTGTGTTCTTCTAAACAAACCACATAAGGATCCACAAGTGTCATTGCATGTCTGTTCTTTTCATGAACCACATAAGGATCCACTAATCTCATTGCGTGTCTGTTCTTTTCATGAACCACATAAGGATCCACCAGTGTCATTGCATTTCTGTTCTTTTCGTGAACCACACCCAGTGTCATTGCATGTCTGTTCTTTTGATGAAACACACCCGGTGTCACTGCATGGCTGTTCTTTTCATGAACCACATAAGGATCTACTAGTGTCATCGGATGTATGTTCTTCTCATGAACCACACGTGGATCCACCGGTGTCATTGCATGTCTGTTCCTCTAAACAAACCACATAAGGATCCACCAGTGTCATTGGATGTGTGTTCTTTCCATGAACCACACCTAGTGTCATTGCATGTGTGTTCTTCTAAACAAACCACATAAGGATCCACCAGTGTCATTGCATGTCTGTTCTTTTCATAAACCACACATAAGGATCCACCAGTGTCATTTCATGTCTGTTCTTTTCATGAACCACACCCAATGTCATTGCATGTCTGTTCCTCTAAACAAACCACATAAGGATCCACCAGAGTCATTGCATGTCTGTTCTCTTCATGAACCACATAAGGATCCACTAGTGTCATTGCATGTCTGTTCTTTTCATGAACCACATAAGGATCCACCAGTGTCATTGCATGTCTGTTCTTTTCATGAACCACACCCAGTGTCATTGCATGTCTGTTCTTTTCATGAAAGACACCCGGTGTCACTGCATGTCTGTTCTTTTCATGAACCACATAAGGATCTACTAGTGTCATTGGATGTGTGTTCTTCTCGTGAACCACACGTGGATCCACCAGCGTCACTGCATGTCTGTTCCTCTAAACAAACCACATAAGTATCCACCAGTGTCATTGGATGTGTGTTCTTTTCATGAACCACACCCATTGTCGTTGCATGTGTGTTCTTCTAAACAAACCACATAAGGATCCACCAGTGTCATTGCATGTCTGTTCTTTTCATGAACCACACCCTAGTGTCAGTGCATGTCTGTTCTTTTCATGAACCACACCCCGTGTCACTACATGTCAGTTCTTTTCATGAACCACATAAGGATCTACCAGTGTCATTGCATGTGTGTTCTTCTAAAAAAACAACATAAAGATCCACCAGTGTCATTACATGTCTGTTCTTTTCATGAACCACACATAAGGATCCATCGGTGTCATTGCATGTCTGTTCTTTTCATGGACCACACCCAGTGTCACCTCATGTCTGTTCTTTTCATGAACCACATAAGGATCCACCCAGTGTCATTGGATGTGTGTTCTTCTCATGAACCACACGTGGATCCACCGGTGTCATTGCATGTTTGTTCCACTAATCAAACCACATATAGGATCCACTAGTGTCATTGCATGTCTGTTCTTTTCATGAACCACACCTAGTGTCATTGCATGTGTGTTCTTCTAAACAAACCACATAAGGTTCCACCAGTGTCATTGCATGTCTGTTCTTTTCATGAACCACATTAGGATGCACCAGTGTCATTGCATGTGTGTTCTTTTGATGAACCACACCCAGTGTCATTGCATGTCTGTTCTTTTCATGAAACACACCCGGTGTCACTGCATGTCTGTTCTTTTCATGAACCACATAAGGATCTACCAGTGTCATTGGATGTGTGTTCTTCTCATGAACCACACGTGGATCCACCGGTGTCATTGCATATCTGTTCCTCTAAACAAACCACATAAGGATCCACCAGTGTCATTGGATGTGTGTTCTTTTCATGAACCACACCTAGTGTCATTGAATGTGTGATCTTCTAAACAAACCACATAACGATCCACCAGAGTTAGTGCATGTCTATTCTTTTCATGAACCACACCCAGTATCACTGCATGTCAGTTCTTTTCATGATCCACATAAGGATCTACGAGTGTCATTGGATGTGTCTTCTTCTCATGAACCACACGTGGATCCACCGGTGTCATTGCATGTCTGTTCCTCTAAACAAACCACATAACGATCCACCAGTGTCATTGGATGTGTGTTCTTTCATGAACCAAACCCAGTGTCATTGCATGTGTGTTCTTCTAAAAAAACACATAAGGATCCACCAGTGTCATTGCATGTCTGTTCTTTTCATGAACCACACCCAGTGTCATTGCATGTCTGTTCTTTTCATGAACCACACCTAGTGTCACCGCATGTCAGTTCTTTCCATGAACAACATAAGGATCTACCAGTGTCATTGGATGTGTGTTCTTGTCATGAACCACACGTGGATCCACCAGTGTCATTACATGTTTGTTCCTCTAAACAAACCATATAATTATCCACCAGTGTCACTGGATGTGTGTTCTTTTCATGAACCACACCCAGTGTCATTGAATGTGTGTTCTTCTAAACAAACCACATAAGGATCCACCAGTGTCATTGCATGTCTGTTCTTTTCATGAACCACACCCAGTGTCGGTGCATGTCTGTTCTTTTCATGAACCACACCCAGTGTCACTGCATGTCAGTTCTTTTCATGAACCACATAAGGATCTACCAGTGTCATTGGATGTCTGTTCTTCCCATGAACCACACGTGGATCCACTGGTGTCATTGCATGTCTGTTCCTCTAAACAAACCACATAAGGATCCACCAGTGTCATTGGATGTGTGTTCTTTTCATGAACCAAACGCAGTGTCATTGCATGTGTGTTCTTCTAAACAAACCACATAAGGATCCACCAGTGTCATTGCATGTCTGTTCTTTTCATGAACCACACATAAGGATCCACCAGTGTCATTGCATGTCTGTTCTTTTCATGAACCACACCCAATGTCATTTCATGTCTGTTCCTCTAAACAAACCACATAAGGATCCACCAGTGTCATTGCGTGTCTGTTCTTTTCATGAACCACATAAGGATCCACCAGTGTCATTGCCTGTCTGTTCTTTTCATGAACCACATAAGGATCCACCAGTGTCATTGCATGTCTGTTCTTTTCATGAACCACACCCAGTGTCATTGCATGTCTGTTCTTTTCATGAAACACACTCGGTGTCACTTCATGTCTATTCTTTTCATGAACCACATAAGGATCTACCAGTGTCATTGGATGTTTGTTCTTCTCATGAACCACACGTGGATCCACCGGTGTCATTGCATGTCTGTTCCTCTAAACAAACCACATAAGGATCCACCAGTGTCATTGGATGTGTGTTCTTTTCATGAACCACACCCAATGTCATTGCATGTGTGTTCTTCTAAACAAACCACATAAGGATCCACCAGTGTCATTACACGTCTGTTCTTTTCATGAACCATACCCAATGTCATTGCATGTCTGTTCCTCTAAACAAACCACATAAGGATCCACCAGCGTCAACCACACCCAATGTCATTGTATGTCTGTTCCTCTAAACAAACCACATAAGGATCCACCACTGTCATTGCATGTCTGTTCTTATCATGAACCACATAAGGATCCACCAGTGTCATTGCATGTCTGTTCTTTTCATGAACCACATAAGGATCCAGCCGTATCATTGCATGTCTGTTCTTTTCATGAACCACACCCAGTGTCACTGCATGTCAGTTCTTTTCATGAACCACATAAGGATCTACCAGTGCCATTGCATGTGTGTTCTTCTAAACAAACCACATAAGGATCCACCAGTGTCACTGCATGTCAGTTCTTTTCATGAATCACATAAGGATCTACCAGTGTCATTGGATGTGTCTTCTTCTCAAGAACTACACGTGCATTCACCAGTGTCATTACTTGTTTGTTCCTCTAAACAAACCACATAAGGATCCACCAGTGTCATTGGATGTGTGTTATTTTCATGAACCACACCCAGTGTCATTGCATGTGTGTTCTTGTAAACAAACCACATAAGGATCCACCAGTGTCATTGCATGTATGTTCTTTTCATTAACCACACCCAGTGTCAGTGCATGTCAGTTCTTTTCATGAACCACATAAGGATCTACTAGTGTCATTGGATGTGTGTTCTTCTCATGAACCACACGTGGATCCACCGGTGTCATTGCATGTCTGTTCCTCTAAACAAACCACATAAGGATCCTCTAGTGTCATTGGATGTGTGTTCTTTTCATGAACCACACCCAGTGTCATTGCATGTGTGTTCTTCTAAACAAACCACATAAGGATCCACCAGTGTCATTGCATGTCTGTTTTTTTCATGAACCACACATAAGGATCCACCAGTGTCATTGCATGTCTATTCTTTGCATGAACCACACCCAATTTCATTGCATGTTTGTTCCTATAAACAAACCACATAAGGATCCACAAGTGTCATTGCATGTCTGTTCTTTTCATGAACCACATAAGGATCCACTAGTGTCAGTGCGTGTATGTTCTTTTCATGAACCACATATGGATCCACCAGTGTCATTGCATTTCTGTTCTTTTCATGAACCACACCCAGTGTCATTGCATGTCTGTTCTTTTCATGAAACACACCTGGTGTCACTGCATGTCTGTTCTTTTCATGAACCACATAAGGATCTACCAGTGTCATTGGATGTGTGTTCTTCTCATGAACCACACGTGGATACGCCGTTGTCATTGCATGTCTGTTCCTCTAAACAAACCACATAAGGATCCACCAGTGTCATTGGATGTGTGTTCTTTCAATGAACTACAACTAGTGTCATTGCATGTGTGTTCTGCTAAACAAACCACATAAGGATCCACCAGTGTCATTGCATGTCCGTTCTTTTCATAAACCACACATAAGGATCCACCAGTGTCATTGCATGTCTGTTCTTTTCATGAACCACACCCAATGTCATTGCATGTCTGTTCCTCTAAACAAACCACATAACGATCCACCAGTGTCATTGCATGTCTATTTTTTTCATGAACCACATAAGGATCCACCAGTGTCATTGCATGTCTGTTCTTTTCATGAACCACACTCAGTGTAATTGCATGTCTGTTCTTTTCATGAAACACACCCGGTGTCACTACATGTCTGTTCTTTTCATGAACCACATAAGGATCTACTAGTGTCATTGGATGTGTGTTCTTCTCATGAAGCACACGTGGATCCACCGGTGTCACTGCATGTGTGTTCTTCTAAACAAACCACATAAGGATCCACCAGTGTCATTGCATGTCTGTTCTTTTCATGAACCACATAAGGATCCACTAGTCTCATTGCGTGTCTGTTCTTTTCATGAACCACATAAGGATCCACCAGTGTCATTGCATTTCTGTTCTTTTCGTGAACCACACCCAGTGTCATTGCATGTCTGTTCTTTTGATGAAACACACCCGGTGTCACTGCATGGCTGTTCTTTTCATGAACCACATAAGGATCTACCAGTGTCATCGGATGTGTGTTCTTCTCATGAACCACACGTGGATCCACCGGTGTCATTGCATGTCTGTTCCTCTAAACAAACCACATAAGGATCCACCAGTGTCATTGGATGTGTGTTCTTTCCATGAACCACACCTAGTGTCATTGCATGTGTGTTCTTCTAAACAAACCACATAAGGATCCACCAGTGTCATTGCATGTCTGTTCTTTTCATAAACCACACATAAGGATCCACCAGTGTCATTTCATGTCTGTTCTTTTCATGAACCACACCCAATGTCATTGCATGTCTGTTCCTCTAAACAAACCACATAAGGATCCACCGGTGTCATTGCATGTCTGTTCTTTTCATGAACCACATAAGGATCCACCAGTGTCATTGCATGTCTGTTCTTTTCATTAACCACACCCAGTGTCAGTGCATGTCAGTTCTTTTCATGAACCACATAAGGATCTACTAGTGTCATTGGATGTGTGTTCTTCTAATGAACTACACGTGGATCCACCGGTGTCATTGCATGTCTGTTCCTCTAAACAAACCACATAAGGATCCTCTAGTGTCATTGGATGTGTGTTCTTTTCATGAACCACACCCAGTGTCATTGCATGTGTGTTCTTCTAAACAAACCACATAAGGATCCACCAGTGTCATTGCATGTCTGTTCTTTTCATGAACCACACATAAGGATCCACCAGTGTCATTGCATGTCTGTTCTTTGCATGAACCACACCCAATTTCATTGCATGTATGTTCCTCTAAACAAACCACATAAGGATCCACAAGTGTCATTGCATGTCTGTTCTTTTCATGAACCACATAAGGATCCACTAGTGTCAGTGCGTGTATGTTCTTTTCATGAACCACATATGGATCCACCAGTGTCATTGCATTTCGGTTCTTTTCATGAACCACACCCAGTGTCATTGCATGTCTGTTCTTTTCATGAAACACACCCGGTGTCACTGCATGTCTGTTCTTTTCATGAACCACATAAGGATCTACCAGTGTCATTGGATGTGTGTTCTTCTCATGAACCACACGTGGATACACCGGTGTCATTGCATTCTGTTCCTCTAAACAAACCAAATAAGGATCCACCAGTGTCATTGGATGTGTGTTCTTTCAATGAACCACAACTAGTGTCATTGCATGTGTGTTCTGCTAAACAAACCACATAAGGATCCACCAGTGTCATTGCATGTCCGTTCTTTTCATAAACCACACATAAGGATCCACCAGTGTCATTGCATGTCTGTTCTTTTCATGAACCACACCCAATGTCATTGCATGTCTGTTCCTCTAAACAAACCACATAACGATCCACCAGTGTCATTGCATGTCTGTTTTTTTCATGAACCACATAAGGATCCACCAGTGTCATTGCATGTCTGTTCTTTTCATGAACCACATAAGGATCCACCAGTGTCATTGCATGTCTGTTCTTTTCATGAACCACACTTAGTGTAATTGCATGTCTGTTCTTTTCATGAAACACACCCGGTGTCACTACATGTCTGTTCTTTTCATGAACCACATAAGGATCTACTAGTGTCATTGGATGTGTGTTCTTCTCATGAAGCACACGTGGATCCACCAGTGTCACTGCATGTGTGTTCTTCTAAACAAACCACATAAGGATCCACAAGTGTCATTGCATGTCTGTTCTTTTCATGAACCACATAAGGATCCACTAGTCTCATTGCGTGTCCGTTCTTTTCATGAACCACATAAGGATCCACCAGTGTCATTGCATTTCTGTTCTTTTCGTGAACCACACCCAGTGTCATTGCATGTCTGTTCTTTTGATGAAACACACCCGGTGTCACTGCATGGCTGTTCTTTTCATGAACCACATAAGGATCTACCAGTGTCATCGGATGTGTGTTCTTATCATGAACCACACATGGATCCACCGGTGTCATTGCATGTCTGTTCCTCTAAACAAACCACATAAGGATCCACCAGTGTCATTGGATGTGTGTTCTTTCCATGAACCACACCTAGTGTCATTGCATGTGTGTTCTTCTAAACAAACCACATAAGGATCCACCAGTGTCATTGCATGTCCGTTCTTTTCATAAACCACACATAAGGATCCACCAGTGTCATTTCATGTCTGTTCTTTTCATGAACCACACCCAATGTCATTGCATGTCTGTTCCTCTAAACAAACCACATAAGGATCCACCAGTGTCATTGCATGTTTGTTCTTTTCATGAACCACATAAGGATCCACCAGTGTCATTGCATGTCTGTTCTTTTCATTAACCACACCCAGTGTCAGTGCATGTCAGTTCTTTTCATGAACCACATAAGGATCTACTAGTGTCATTGGATGTGTGTTCTTCTAATGAACCACACGTGGATCCACCGGTGTCATTGCATGTCTGTTCCTCTAAACAAACCACATAAGGATCCTCTAGTGTCATTGGATGTGTGTTCTTTTCATGAACCACACCCAGTGTCATTGCATGTGTGTTCTTCTAAACAAACCACATAAGGATCCACCAGTGTCATTGCATGTCTGTTCTTTTCATGAACCACACATAAGGATCCACCAGTGTCATTGCATGTCTGTTCTTTGCATGAACCACACCCAATTTCATTGCATGTATGTTCCTCTAAACAAACCACATAAGGATCCACAAGTGTCATTGCATGTCTGTTCTTTTCATGAACCACACCCTAGTGTCAGTGCATGTCTGTTCTTTTCATGAACCACACCCAGTGTCACTACATGTCAGTTCTTTTCATGAACCACATAAGGTTCCACCAGTGTCATTGGATGTGTGTTCTTCTCATGAACCACACGTGGATCCACCGGTGTCATTGCATGTTTGTTCCACTAATCAAACCACATATAGGATCCACTAGTGTCATTGCATGTCTGTTCTTTTCATGAACCACACCTAGTGTCATTGCATGTGTGTTCTTCTAAACAAACCACATAAGGTTCCACCAGTGTCATTGCATGTCTGTTCTTTTCATGAACCACATTAGGATGCACCAGTGTCATTGCATGTGTGTTCTTTTGATGAACCACACCCAGTGTCATTGCATGTCTGTTCTTTTCATGAAACACACCCGGTGTCACTGCATGTCTGTTCTTTTCATGAACCACATAAGGATCTACCAGTGTCATTGGATGTGTGTTCTTCTCATGAACCACACGTGGATCCACCGGTGTCATTGCATATCTGTTCCTCTAAACAAACCACATAAGGATCCACCAGTGTCATTGGATGTGTGTTCTTTTCATGAACCACACCTAGTGTCATTGAATGTGTGATCTTCTAAACAAACCACATAACGATCCACCAGAGTTAGTGCATGTCTATTCTTTTCATGAACCACACCCAGTATCACTGCATGTCAGTTCTTTTCATGATCCACATAAGGATCTACGAGTGTCATTGGATGTGTCTTCTTCTCTTGAACCACACGTGGATCCACCGGTGTCATTGCATGTCTGTTCCTCTAAACAAACCACATAACGATCCACCAGTGTCATTGGATGTGTGTTCTTTCATGAACCAAACCCAGTGTCATTGCATGTGTGTTCTTCTAAAAAAAAACATAAGGATCCACCAGTGTCATTGCATGTCTGTTCTTTTCATGAACCACACCCAGTGTCATTGCATGTCTGTTCTTTTCATGAACCACACCTAGTGTCACCGCATGTCAGTTCTTTTCATGAACAACATAAGGATCTACCAGTGTCATTGGATGTGTGTTCTTGTCATGAACCACACGTGGATCCACCAGTGTCATTACATGTTTGTTCCTCTAAAGAAACCATATAATTATCCACCAGTGTCACTGGATGTGTGTTCTTTTCATGAACCACACCCAGTGTCATTGCATGTGTGTTCTTCTAAACAAACCACATAAGGATCCACCAGTGTCATTGCATGTCTGTTCTTTTCATGAACCACACCCAGTGTCGGTGCATGTCTGTTCTTTTCATGAACCACACCCAGTGTCACTGCATGTCAGTTCTTTTCATGAACCACATAAGGATCTACCAGTGTCATTGGATGTCTGTTCTTCCCATGAACCACACGTGGATCCACTGGTGTCATTGCATGTCTGTTCCTCTAAACAAACCACATAAGGATCCACCAGTGTCATTGGATGTGTGTTCTTTTCATGAACCAAACGCAGTGTCATTGCATGTGTGTTCTTCTAAACAAACCACATAAGGATCCACCAGTGTCATTGCATGTCTGTTCTTTTCATGAACCACACATAAGGATCCACCAGTGTCATTGCATGTCTGTTCTTTTCATGAACCACACCCAATGTCATTTCATGTCTGTTCCTCTAAACAAACCACATAAGGATCCACCAGTGTCATTGCGTGTCTGTTCTTTTCATGAACCACATAAGGATCCACCAGTGTCATTGCCTGTCTGTTCTTTTCATGAACCACATAAGGATCCACCAGTGTCATTGCATGTCTGTTCTTTTCATGAACCACACCCAGTGTCATTGCATGTCTGTTCTTTTCATGAAACACACTCGGTGTCACTTCATGTCTATTCTTTTCATGAACCACATAAGGATCTACCAGTGTCATTGGATGTTTGTTCTTCTCATGAACCACACGTGGATCCACCGGTGTCATTGCATGTCTGTTCCTCTAAACAAACCACATAAGGATCCACCAGTGTCATTAGATGTGTGTTCTTTTCATGAACCACACCCAATGTCATTGCATGTGTGTTCTTCTAAACAAACCACATAAGGATCCACCAGTGTCATTACACGTCTGTTCTTTTCATGAACCATACCCAATGTCATTGCATGTCTGTTCCTCTAAACAAACCACATAAGGATCCACCAGCGTCAACCACACCCAATGTCATTGTATGTCTGTTCCTCTAAACAAACCACATAAGGATCCACCACTGTCATTGCATGTCTGTTCTTATCATGAACCACATAAGGATCCACCAGTGTCATTGCATGTTTGTTCTTTTCATGAACCACATAAGGATCCAGCAGAGTCATTGCATGTCTGTTCTTTTCATGAACCACACCCAGTGTCTCTGCATGTCAGTTCTTTTCATGAACCACATAAGGATCTCCCAGTGCCATTGCATGTGTGTTCTTCTAAACACACCACATAAGGATCCACCAGTGTCACTGCATGTCAGTTCTTTTCATGAATCACATAAGGATCTACCAGTGTCATTGGATGTGTCTTCTTCTCAAGAACTACACGTCCATTCACCAGTGTCATTACTTGTTTGTTCCTCTAAACAAACCACATAAGGATCCACCAGTGTCATTGGATGTGTGTTATTTTCATGAACCACACCCAGTGTCATTGCATGTGTGTTCTTGTAAACAAACCACATAAGGATCCACCAGTGTCATTGCATGTATGTTCTTTTCATTGACCACACCCAGTGTCAGTGCATGTCAGTTCCTTTCATGAACCACATAAGGATCTACTAGTGTCATTGGATGTGTGTTCTTCTCATGAACCACACGTGGATCCACCGGTGTCATTGCATGTCTGTTCCTCTAAACAAACCACATAAGGATTCTCTAGTGTCATTGGATGTGTGTTCTTTTCATGAACCACACCCAGTGTCATTGCATGTGTGTTCTTCTAAACAAACCACATAAGGATCCACCAGTGTCACTGCATGTCTGTTCTTTTCATGAACCACACATAAGGATCCACCAGTGTCATTGCATGTCTGTTCTTTGCATGAACCACACCCAATTTCATTGCATGTCTGTTCCTCTAAACAAACCACATAAGGATCCACAAGTGTCATAGCATGTCTGTTCTTTTCATGAACCACATAAGGATCCACTAGTGTTAGTGCGTGTATGTTCTTTTCATGAACCACATATGGATCCACCAGTGTCATTGCATTTCTGTTCTTTTCATGAACCACACCCAGTTTCATTGCATGTCTGTTCTTTTCATGAAACACACCCGGTGTCACTGCATGTCTGTTCTTTTCATGAACCACATAAGGATCTACCAGTGTCATTGGATGTGTGTTCTTCTCATGAACCACACGTGGATACGCCGTTGTCATTGCATGTCTGTTCCTCTAAACAAACCACATAAGGATCCACCAGTGTCATTGGATGTGTGTTCTTTCAATGAACTACAACTAGTGTCATTGCATGTGTGTTCTGCTAAACAAACCACATAAGGATCCACCAGTGTCATTGCATGTCCGTTCTTTTCATAAACCACACATAAGGATCCACCAGTGTCATTGCATGTCTGTTCTTTTCATGAACCACACCCAATGTCATTGCATGTCTGTTCCTCTAAACAAACCACATAACAATCCACCAGTGTCATTGCATGTCTGTTTTTTTCATGAACCACATAAGGATCCACCAGTGTCATTGCATGTCTGTTCTTTTCATGAACCACACTCAGTGTAATTGCATGTCTGTTCTTTTCATGAAACACACCCGGTGTCACTACATGTCTGTTCTTTTCATGAACCACATAAGGATCTACTAGTGTCATTGGATGTGTGTTCTTCTCATGAAGCACACGTGGATCCACTGGTGTCACTGCATGTGTGTTCTTCTAAACAAACCACATAAGGATCCACAAGTGTCATTGCATGTCTGTTCTTTTCATGAACCACATAAGGATCCACTAGTCTCATTGCGTGTCTGTTCTTTTCATGAACCACATAAGGATCCACCAGTGTCATTGCATTTCTGTTCTTTTCGTGAACCACACCCAGTGTCATTGCATGTCTGTTCTTTTGATGAAACACACCCGGTGTCACTGCATGGCTGTTCTTTTCATGAACCACATAAGGATCTACCAGTGTCATCGGATGTGTGTTCTTCTCATGAACCACACGTGGATCCACCGGTGTCATTGCATGTCTGTTCCTCTAAACAAACCACATAAGGATCCACCAGTGTCATTGGATGTGTGTTCTTTCCATGAACCACACCTAGTGTCATTGCATGTGTGTTCTTCTAAACAAACCACATAAGGATCCACCAGTGTCATTGCATGTCTGTTCTTTTCATAAACCACACATAAGGATCCACCAGTGTCATTTCATGTCTGTTCTTTTCATGAACCACACCCAATGTCATTGCATGTCTGTTCCTCTAAACAAACCACATAAGGATCCACCAGTGTCATTGCATGTCTGTTCTTTTCATGAACCACATAAGGATCCACCAGTGTCATTGCATGTATGTTCTTTTCATTAACCACACCCAGTGTCAGTGCATGTCAGTTCTTTTCATGAACCACATAAGGATCTACTAGTGTCATTGGATGTGTGTTCTTCTAATGAACCACACGTGGATCCACCGGTGTCATTGCATGTCTGTTCCTCTAAACAAACCACATAAGGATCCTCTAGTGTCATTGGATGTGTGTTCTTTTCATGAACCACACCCAGTGTCATTGCATGTGTGTTCTTCTAAACAAACCACATAAGGATCCACCAGTGTCATTGCATGTCTGTTCTTTTCATGAACCACACTTAAGGATCGACCAGTGTCATTGCATGTCTGTTCTTTGCATGAACCACACCCAATTTCATTGCATGTATGTTCCTCTAAACAAACCACATAAGGATCCACAAGTGTCATTGCATGTCTATTCTTTTCATGAACCACATAAGGATCCACTAGTGTCAGTGCGTGTATGTTCTTTTCATGAACCACATATGGATCCACCAGTGTCATTGCATTTCTGTTCTTTTCATGAACCACACCCAGTGTCATTGCATGTCTGTTCTTTTCATGAAACACACCCGGTGTCACTTCATGTCTGTTCTTTTCATGAACCACATAAGGATCTACCAGTGTCATTGGATGTGTGTTCTTCTCATGAACCACACGTGGATACACCGGTGTCATTGCATTCTGTTGCTCTAAACAAACGAAATAAGGATCTACCAGTGTCATTGGATGTGTGTTCTTTCAATGAACCACAACTAGTGTCATTGCATGTGTGTTCTGCTAAACAAACCACATAAGGATCCACCAGTGTCATTGCATGTCCGTTCTTTTCATAAACCACACATAAGGATCCACCAGTGTCATTGCATGTCTGTTCTTTTCATGAACCACACCCAATGTCATTGCATGTCTGTTCCTCTAAACAAACCACATAACGATCCACCAGTGTCATTGCATGTCTGTTTTTTTCATGAACCACATAAGGATCCACCAGTGTCATTGCATGTCTATTCTTTTCATGAACCACATAAGGATCCACCAGTGTCATTGCATGTCTGTTCTTTTCATGAACCACACTTAGTGTAATTGCATGTCTGTTCTTTTCATGAAACACACCCGGTGTCACTACATGTCTGTTCTTTTCATGAACCACATAAGGATCTACTAGTGTCATTGGATGTGTGTTCTTCTCATGAAGCACACGTGGATCCACCGGTGTCACTGCATGTGTGTTCTTCTAAACAAACCACATAAGGATCCACAAGTGTCATTGCATGTCTGTTCTTTTCATGAACCACATAAGGATCCACTAGTCTCATTGCGTGTCTGTTCTTTTCATGAACCACATAAAGATCCACCAGTGTCATTGCATTTCTGGTCTTTTCGTGAACCACACCCAGTGTCATTGCATGTCTGTTCTTTTGATGAAACACACCCGGTGTCACTGCATGGCTGTTCTTTTCATGAACCACATAAGGATCTACCAGTGTCATCGGATGTGTGTTCTTCTCATGAACCACACGTGGATCCACCGGTGTCATTGCATGTCTGTTCCTCTAAACAAACCACATAAGGATCCACCAGTGTCATTGGATGTGTGTTCTTTCCATGAACCACACCTAGTGTCATTGCATGTGTGTTCTTCTAAACAAACCACATAAGGATCCACCAGTGTCATTGCATGTCTGTTCTTTTCATAAACCACACATAAGGATCCACCAGTGTCATTTCATGTCTGTTCTTTTCATGAACCACACCCAATGTCATTGCATGTCTGTTCCTCTAAACAAACCACATAAGGATCCACCAGTGTCATTGCATGTCTGTTCTTTTCATGAACCACATAAGGATCCACCAGTGTCATTGCATGTCTGTTCTTCTCATTAACCACACCCAGTGTCAGTGCATGTCAGTTCTTTTCATGAACCACATAAGGATCTACTAGTGTCATTGGATGTGTGTTCTTCTAAAGAACCACACGTGGATCCACCGGTGTCATTGCATGTCTGTTCCTCTAAACAAACCACATAAGGATCCTCTAGTGTCATTGGATGTGTGTTCTTTTCATGAACCACACCCAGTGTCATTGCATGTGTGTTCTTCTAAACAAACCACATAAGGATCCACCAGTGTCATTGCATGTCTGTTCTTTTCATGAACCACACATAAGGATCCACCAGTGTCATTGCATGTCTGTTCTTTGCATGAACCACACCCAATTTCATTGCATGTATGTTCCTCTAAACAAACCACATAAGGATCCACAAGTGTCATTGCATGTCTGTTCTTTTCATGAACCACATAAGGATCCACTAGTGTCAGTGCGTGTATGTTCTTTTCATGAACCACATATGGATCCATCAGTGTCATTGCATTTCTGTTCTTTTCATGAACCACACCCAGTGTCATTGCATGTCTGTTCTTTTCATGAAACACACCTGGTGTCACTGCATGTCTGTTCTTTTCATGAACCACATAAGGATCTACCAGTGTCATTGGATGTGTGTTCTTCTCATGAACCACACGTGGATACACCGGTGTCATTGCATGTCTGTTCCTCTAAACAAACCACATAAGGATCCACCAGTGTCATTGGATGTGTGTTCTTTCAATGAACCACAACTAGTTTTATTGCATGTTTGTTCTGCTAAACACACCACATAAGGATCCACCAGTGTCATTGCATGTCCGTTCTTTTCATAAACCACACATAAGGATCCACCAGTGTCATTGCATGTCTGTTCTTTTCATGAACCACACCCAATGTCATTGCATGTATGTTCCTCTAAACAAACCACATAACGATCCACCAGTGTCATTGCATGTCTGTTTTTTTCATGAACCACATAAGGATCCACCAGTGTCATTGCATGTCTATTCTTTTCATGAACCACATAAGGATCCACCAGTGTCATTGCATGTCTGTTCTTTTCATGAACCACACTCAGTGTAATTGCATGTCTGTTCTTTTCATGAAACACACCCGGTGTCACTACATGTCTATTCTTTTCATGAACCACATAAGGATCTACTAGTGTCATTGGATGTGTGTTCTTCTCATGAAGCACACGTGGATCCACCGGTGTCACTGCATGTGTGTTCTTCTAAACAAACCACATAAGGATCCACAAGTGTCATTGCATGTCTGTTCTTTTCATGAACCACATAAGGATCCACTAGTCTCATTGCGTGTCTGTTCTTTTCATGAACCACATAAGGATCCACCAGTGTCATTGGATTTCTGTTCTTTTCGTGAACCACACCCAGTGTCATTGCATGTCTGTTCTTTTGATGAAACACACCCGGTGTCACTGCATGGCTGTTCTTTTCATGAACCACATAAGGATCTACCAGTGTCATCGGATGTGTGTTCTTCTCATGAACCACACGTGGATCCACCGGTGTCATTGCATGTCTGTTCCTCTAAACAAACCACATAAGGATCCACCAGTGTCATTGGATGTGTGTTCTTTCCATGAACCACACCTAGTGTCATTGCATGTGTGTTCTTCTAAACAAACCACATAAGTATCCACCAGTGTCATTGCATGTCTGTTCTTTTCATAAACCACACATAAGGATCCACCAGTGTCATTTCATGTCTGTTCTTTTCATGAACCACACCCAATGTCATTGCATGTCTGTTCCTCTAAACAAACCACATAAGGATCCACCAGTGTCATTGCATGTCTGTTCTTTTCATGAACCACATAAGGATCCACCAGTGTCATTGCATGTCTGTTCTTCTCATTAACCACACCCAGTGTCAGTGCATGTCAGTTCTTTTCATGAACCACATAAGGATCTACTAGTGTCATTGGATGTGTGTTCTTCTAAAGAACCACACGTGGATCCACCGGTGTCATTGCATGTCTGTTCCTCTAAACAAACCACATAAGGATCCTCTAGTGTCATTGGATGTGTGTTCTTTTCATGAACCACACCCAGTGTCATTGCATGTGTGTTCTTCTAAACAAACCACATAAGGATCCACCAGTGTCATTGCATGTCTGTTCTTTTCATGAACCACACATAAGGATCCACCAGTGTCATTGCATGTCTGTTCTTTGCATGAACCACACCCAATTTCATTGCATGTATGTTCCTCTAAACAAACCACATAAGGATCCACAAGTGTCATTGCATGTCTGTTCTTTTCATGAACCACATAAGGATCCACTAGTGTCAGTGCGTGTATGTTCTTTTCATGAACCACATATGGATCCACCAGTGTCATTGCATTTCTGTTCTTTTCATGAACCACACCCAGTGTCATTGCATGTCTGTTCTTTTCATGAAACACACCTGGTGTCACTGCATGTCTGTTCTTTTCATGAACCACATAAGGATCTACCAGTGTCATTGGATGTGTGTTCTTCTCATGAACCACACGTGGATACACCGGTGTCATTGCATGTCTGTTCCTCTAAACAAACCACATAAGGATCCACCAGTGTCATTGGATGTGTGTTCTTTCAATGAACCACAACTAGTTTTATTGCATGTTTGTTCTGCTAAACACACCACATAAGGATCCACCAGTGTCATTGCATGTCCGTTCTTTTCATAAACCACACATAAGGATCCACCAGTGTCATTGCATGTCTGTTCTTTTCATGAACCACACCCAATGTCATTGCATGTATGTTCCTCTAAACAAACCACATAACGATCCACCAGTGTCATTGCATGTCTGTTTTTTTCATGAACCACATAAGGATCCACCAGTGTCATTGCATGTCTGTTCTTTTCATGAACCACATAAGGATCCACCAGTGTCATTGCATGTCTGTTCTTTTCATGAACCACACTCAGTGTAATTGCATGTCTGTTCTTTTCATGAAACACACCCGGTGTCACTACATGTCTATTCTTTTCATGAACCACATAAGGATCTACTAGTGTCATTGGATGTGTGTTCTTCTCATGAAGCACACGTGGATCCACCGGTGTCACTGCATGTGTGTTCTTCTAAACAAACCACATAAGGATCCACAAGTGTCATTGCATGTCTGTTCTTTTCATGAACCACATAAGGATCCACTAGTCTCATTGCGTGTCTGTTCTTTTCATGAACCACATAAGGATCCACCAGTGTCATTGGATTTCTGTTCTTTTCGTGAACCACACCCAGTGTCATTGCATGTCTGTTCTTTTGATGAAACACACCCGGTGTCACTGCATGGCTGTTCTTTTCATGAACCACATAAGGATCTACCAGTGTCATCGGATGTGTGTTCTTCTCATGAACCACACGTGGATCCACCGGTGTCATTGCATGTCTGTTCCTCTAAACAAACCACATAAGGATCCACCAGTGTCATTGGATGTGTGTTCTTTCCATGAACCACACCTAGTGTCATTGCATGTGTGTTCTTCTAAACAAACCACATAAGTATCCACCAGTGTCATTGCATGTCTGTTCTTTTCATAAACCACACATAAGGATCCACCAGTGTCATTTCATGTCTGTTCTTTTCATGAACCACACCCAATGTCATTGCATGTCTGTTCCTCTAAACAAACCACATAAGGATCCACCAGTGTCATTGCATGTCTGTTCTTTTCATGAACCACATAAGGATTTACCAGTGTCATTGCATGTCTGTTCTTTTCATGAACTACATAAGGATCCACCAGTGTCATTGCATGTCTGTTCTTTTCATGAACCACACCCAGTGTCATTGCATGTCTGTTCTTTTCATGAAAGACACCCGGTGTCACTGCATGTCTGTTCTTTTCATGAACCACATAAGGATCTACTAGTGTCATTGGATGTGTGTTCTTCTCAGGAACCACACGTGGATCCACCGGTGTCACTCCATGTTTGTTCCTCTAAACAAACCACATAAGGATCCACCAGTGTCACTGGATGTGTGTTCTTTTCATGAACCACACCCATTGTCATTGCATGTGTGTTCTTCTAAACAAACCACATAAGGATCCACCAGTGTCATTGCATGTCTGTTCTTTTCATGAACCACACCCTAGTGTCAGTGCATGTCTGTTCTTTTCATGAACCACACCCAGTGTCACTACATGTCAGTTCTTTTCATGAACCACATAAGGATCTACCAGTGTGATTGCATGTGTGTTCTTCTAAACAAACAACATAAAGATCCACCAGTGTCATTACATGTCTGTTCTTTTCATGAACCACACATAAGGATCCATCGGTGTCATTGCATGTCTGTTCTTTTCATGGACCACACCCAGTGTCACCTCATGTCTGTTCTTTTCATGAACCACATAAGGATCCACCCAGTGTCATTGGATGTGTGTTCTTCTCATGAACCACACGTGGATCCACCGGTGTCATTGCATGTTTGTTCCACTAATCAAACCACATATAGGATCCACTAGTGTCATTGCATGTCTGTTCTTTTGATGAACCACACCTAGTGTCATTGCATGTGTGTTCTTCTAAACAAACCACATAAGGTTCCACCAGTGTCATTGCATGTCTGTTCTTTTCATGAACCACATTAGGACGCACCAGTGTCATTGCATGTGTGTTCTTTTGATGAACCACACCCAGTGTAATTGCATGTCTGTTCTTTTCATGAAACACACCCGGTGTCACTACATGTCTGTTCTTTTCATGAACCACATAAGGATCTACCAGTGTCATTGGATGTGTGTTCTTCTCATGAACCACACGTGGATCCACCGGTGTCACTGCATGTGTGTTCTTCTAAACAAACCACATAAGGATCCACAAGTGTCATTGCATGTCTGTTCTTTTCATGAACCACATAAGGATCCACTAGTCTCATTGCGTGTCTGTTCTTTTCATGAACCACATAAGGATCCACCAGTGTCATTGCATTTCTGTTCTTTTCGTGAACCACACCCAGTGTCATTGCATGTCTGTTCTTTTGATGAAACACACCCGGTGTCACTGCATGGCTGTTCTTTTCATGAACCACATAAGGATCTACCAGTGTCATCGGATGTGTGTTCTTCTCATGAACCACACGTGGATCCACCGGTGTCATTGCATGTCTGTTCCTCTAAACAAACCACATAAGGATCCACCAGTGTCATTGGATGTGTGTTCTTTCCATGAACCACACCTAGTGTCATTGCATGTGTGTTCTTCTAAACAAACCACATAAGGATCCACCAGTGTCATTGCATGTCTGTTATTTTCATAAACCACACATAAGGATCCACCAGTGTCATTTCATGTCTGTTCTTTTCATGAACCACACCCAATGTCATTGCATGTCTGTTCCTCTAAACAAACCACATAAGGATCCACCAGTGTCATTGCATGTCTGTTCTTTTCATGAACCACATAAGGATCCACCAGTGTCATTGCATGTATGTTCTTTTCATTAACCACACCCAGTGTCAGTGCATGTCAGTTCTTTTCATGAACCACATAAGGATCTACTAGTGTCATTGGATGTGTGTTCTTCTAATGAACCACACGTGGATCCACCGGTGTCATTGCATGTCTGTTCCTCTAAACAAACCACATAAGGATCCTCTAGTGTCATTGGATGTGTGTTCTTTTCATGAACCACACCCAGTGTCATTGCATGTGTGTTCTTCTAAACAAACCACATAAGGATCCACCAGTGTCATTGCATGTCTGTTCTTTTCATGAACCACACATAAGGATCGACCAGTGTCATTGCATGTCTGTTCTTTGCATGAACCACACCCAATTTCATTGCATGTATGTTCCTCTAAACAAACCACATAAGGATCCACAAGTGTCATTGCATGTCTGTTCTTTTCATGAACCACATAAGGATCCACTAGTGTCAGTGCGTGTATGTTCTTTTCATGAACCACATATGGATCCACCAGTGTCATTGCATTTCTGTTCTTTTCATGAACCACACCCAGTGTCATTGCATGTCTGTTCTTTTCATGAAACACACCCGGTGTCACTTCATGTCTGTTCTTTTCATGAACCACATAAGGATCTACCAGTGTCATTGGATGTGTGTTCTTCTCATGAACCACACGTGGATACACCGGTGTCATTGCATTCTGTTCCTCTAAACAAACGAAATAAGGATCTACCAGTGTCATTGGATGTGTGTTCTTTCAATGAACCACAACTAGTGTCATTGCATGTGTGTTCTGCTAAACAAACCACATAAGGATCCACCAGTGTCATTGCATGTCCGTTCTTTTCATAAACCACACATAAGGATCCACCAGTGTCATTGCATGTCTGTTCTTTTCATGAACCACACCCAATGTCATTGCATGTCTGTTCCTCTAAACAAACCACATAACGATCCACCAGTGTCATTGCATGTCTGTTTTTTTCATGAACCACATAAGGATCCACCAGTGTCATTGCATGTCTGTTCTTTTCATGAACCACATAAGGATCCACCAGTGTCATTGCATGTCTGTTCTTTTCATGAACCACACTTAGTGTAATTGCATGTCTGTTCTTTTCATGAAACACACCCGGTGTCACTACATGTCTGTTCTTTTCATGAACCACATAAGGATCTACTAGTGTCATTGGATGTGTGTTCTTCTCATGAAGCACACGTGGATCCACCGGTGTCACTGCATGTGTGTTCTTCTAAACAAACCACATAAGGATCCACAAGTGTCATTGCATGTCTGTTCTTTTCATGAACCACATAAGGATCCACTAGTCTCATTGCGTGTCTGTTCTTTTCATGAACCACATAAGGATCCACCAGTGTCATTGCATTTCTGTTCTTTTCGTGAACCACACCCAGTGTCATTGCATGTCTGTTCTTTTGATGAAACACACCCGGTGTCACTGCATGGCTGTTCTTTTCATGAACCACATAAGGATCTACCAGTGTCATCGGATGTGTGTTCTTCTCATGAACCACACGTGGATCCACCGGTGTCATTGCATGTCTGTTCCTCTAAACAAACCACATAAGGATCCACCAGTGTCATTGGATGTGTGTTCTTTCCATGAACCACACCTAGTGTCATTGCATGTGTGTTCTTCTAAACAAACCACATAAGGATCCACCAGTGTCATTGCATGTCTGTTCTTTTCATAAACCACACATAAGGATCCACCAGTGTCATTTCATGTCTGTTCTTTTCATGAACCACACCCAATGTCATTGCATGTCTGTTCCTCTAAACAAACCACATAAGGATCCACCAGTGTCATTGCATGTCTGTTCTTTTCATGAACCACATAAGGATCCACCAGTGTCATTGCATGTCTGTTCTTCTCATTAACCACACCCAGTGTCAGTGCATGTCAGTTCTTTTCATGAACCACATAAGGATCTACTAGTGTCATTGGATGTGTGTTCTTCTAAAGAACCACACGTGGATCCACCGGTGTCATTGCATGTCTGTTCCTCTAAACAAACCACATAAGGATCCTCTAGTGTCATTGGATGTGTGTTCTTTTCATGAACCACACCCAGTTTCATTGCATGTGTGTTCTTCTAAACAAACCACATAAGGATCCACCAGTGTCATTGCATGTCTGTTCTTTTCATGAACCACACATAAGGATCCACCAGTGTCATTGCATGTCTGTTCTTTGCATGAACCACACCCAATTTCATTGCATGTATGTTCCTCTAAACAAACCACATAAGGATCCACAAGTGTCATTGCATGTCTGTTCTTTTCATGAACCACATAAGGATCCACTAGTGTCAGTGCGTGTATGTTCTTTTCATGAACCACGTATGGATCCACCAGTGTCATTGCATTTCTGTTCTTTTCATGAACCACACCCAGTGTCATTGCATGTCTGTTCTTTTCATGAAACACACCTGGTGTCACTGCATGTCTGTTCTTTTCATGAACCACATAAGGATCTACCAGTGTCATTGGATGTGTGTTCTTCTCATGAACCACACGTGGATACACCGGTGTCATTGCATGTCTGTTCCTCTAAACAAACCACATAAGGATCCACCAGTGTCATTGGATGTGTGTTCTTTCAATGAACCACAACTAGTTTTATTGCATGTTTGTTCTGCTAAACACACCACATAAGGATCCACCAGTGTCATTGCATGTCCGTTCTTTTCATAAACCACACATAAGGATCCACCAGTGTCATTGCATGTCTGTTCTTTTCATGAACCACACCCAATGTCATTGCATGTATGTTCCTCTAAACAAACCACATAACGATCCACCAGTGTCATTGCATGTCTGTTTTTTCATGAACCACATAAGGATCCACCAGTGTCATTGCATGTCTGTTCTTTTCATGAACCACATAAGGATCCACCAGTGTCATTGCATGTCTGTTCTTTTCATGAACCACACTCAGTGTAATTGCATGTCTGTTCTTTTCATGAAACACACCCGGTGTCACTACATGTCTGTTCTTTTCATGAACCACATAAGGATCTACTAGTGTCATTGGATGTGTGTTCTTCTCATGAAGCACACGTGGATCCACCGGTGTCACTGCATGTGTGTTCTTCTAAACAAACCACATAAGGATCCACAAGTGTCATTGCATGTCTGTTCTTTTCATGAACCACATAAGGATCCACTAGTCTCATTGCGTGTCTGTTCTTTTCATGAACCACATAAGGATCCACCAGTGTCATTGGATTTCTGTTCTTTTCGTGAACCACACCCAGTGTCATTGCATGTCTGTTCTTTTGATGAAACACACCCGGTGTCACTGCATGGCTGTTCTTTTCATGAACCACATAAGGATCTACCAGTGTCATCGGATGTGTGTTCTTCTCATGAACCACACGTGGATCCACCGGTGTCATTGCATGTCTGTTCCTCTAAACAAACCACATAAGGATCCACCAGTGTCATTGGATGTGTGTTCTTTCCATGAACCACACCTAGTGTCATTGCATGTGTGTTCTTCTAAACAAACCACATAAGTATCCACCAGTGTCATTGCATGTCTGTTCTTTTCATAAACCACACATAAGGATCCACCAGTGTCATTTCATGTCTGTTCTTTTCATGAACCACACCCAATGTCATTGCATGTCTGTTCCTCTAAACAAACCACATAAGGATCCACCAGTGTCATTGCATGTCTGTTCTTTTCATGAACCACATAAGGATTTACCAGTGTCATTGCATGTCTGTTCTTTTCATGAACTACATAAGGATCCACCAGTGTCATTGCATGTCTGTTCTTTTCATGAACCACACCCAGTGTCATTGCATGTCTGTTCTTTTCATGAAAGACACCCGGTGTCACTGCATGTCTGTTCTTTTCATGAACCACATAAGGATCTACTAGTGTCATTGGATGTGTGTTCTTCTCATGAACCACACGTGGATCCACCGGTGTCACTCCATGTTTGTTCCTCTAAACAAACCACATAAGGATCCACCAGTGTCACTGGATGTGTGTTCTTTTCATGAACCACACCCATTGTCATTGCATGTGTGTTCTTCTAAACAAACCACATAAGGATCCACCAGTGTCATTGCATGTCTGTTCTTTTCATGAACCACACCCTAGTGTCAGTGCATGTCTGTTCTTTTCATGAACCACACCCAGTGTCACTACATGTCAGTTCTTTTCATGAACCACATAAGGATCTACCAGTGTCATTGCATGTGTGTTCTTCTAAACAAACAACATAAAGATCCACCAGTGTCATTACATGTCTGTTCTTTTCATGAACCACACATAAGGATCCATCGGTGTCATTGCATGTCTGTTCTTTTCATGGACCACACCCAGTGTCACCTCATGTCTGTTCTTTTCATGAACCACATAAGGATCCACCCAGTGTCATTGGATGTGTGTTCTTCTCATGAACCACACGTGGATCCACCGGTGTCATTGCATGTTTGTTCCACTAATCAAACCACATATAGGATCCACTAGTGTCATTGCATGTCTGTTCTTTTGATGAACCACACCTAGTGTCATTGCATGTGTGTTCTTCTAAACAAACCACATAAGGTTCCACCAGTGTCATTGCATGTCTGTTCTTTTCATGAACCACATTAGGACGCACCAGTGTCATTGCATGTGTGTTCTTTTGATGAACCACACCCAGTGTCATTGCAGGTCTGTTCTTTTCATGAAACACACCCGGTGTCACTGCATGTCTGTTCTTTTCATGAACCACATAAGGATCTACCAGTGTCATTGGATGTGTGTTCTTCTCATGAACCACACGTGGATCCACTGGTGTCATTGCATATCTGTTCCTCTAAACAAACCACATAACGATCCACCAGAGTTAGTGCATGTATGTTCTTTTCATGAACCACACCAAGTATCACTGCATGTCAGTTCTTTTCATGATCCACATAACGATCTACGAGTGTCATTGGATGTGTCTTCTTCTCATGAACCACACGTGGATCCACCGGTGTCATTGCATGTCTGTTCCTCTAAACAAACCACATAACGATCCACCAGTGTCATTGGATGTGTGTTCTTTCATGAACCAAACCCAGTGTCATTGCATGTGTGTTCATCTAAACAAACCACATAAGGATCCACCAGTGTCATTGAATGTCTGTTCTTTTCATGAACCACACCTAGTATCACTACATGTCAGTTCTTTTCACGAACAACATAAGGATCTACCAGTGTCATTGGATGTGTGTTCTTGTCATGAACCACACGTGGATCCACCAGTGTCATTACATGTTTGTTCCTCTAAACAAACCATATAATTATCCACCAGTGTCATTGGATGTGTGTTCTTTTCATGAACCACACCCAGTGTCATTGCATGTCTGTTCTTTTCATGAACCACACCCAGTGTCGGTGCATGTCTATTCTTTTCATGAACCACACCCAGTGTCACTGCATGTCAGTTCTTTTCATGAACCACATAAGGATCTACCAGTGTCATTGGATGTCTGTTCTTCTCGTGAACCACACGTGGATCCACTGGTGTCATTGCATGTCTGTTCCTCTGAACAAACCACATAAGGATCCACCAGTGTCATTGGATGTGTGTTCTTTTCATGAACCAAACGCAGTGTCATTGCATGTGTGTTCTTCTAAACAAACCACATAAGGATCCACCAGTGTCATTGCATGTCTGTTCTTTTCATGAACCACACATAAGGATCCACCAGTGTCATTGCATGTCTGTTCTTTTCATGAACCACACCCAATGTCATTTCATGTCTGTTCCTCTAAACAAACCACATAAGGATCCACCAGTGTCATTGCCTGTCTGTTCTTTTCATGAACCACATAAGGATCCACCAGTGTCATTGCCTGTCTGTTCTTTTCATGAACCACACCCAGTGTCATTGCATGTCTGTTCTTTTCATGAAACACACTCGGTGTCACTGCATGTCTATTCTTTTAATGAACCACATAAGGATCTACCAGTGTAATTGGATGTTTGTTCTTCTCATGAACCACACGTGGATCCACCGGTGTCATTGCATGTCTGTTCCTCTAAACAAACCACATAAGGATCCACCAGTGTCATTGGATGTGTGTTCTTTTCAAGAACCACACCCAATGTCATTGCATGTGTGTTCTTCTAAACAAACCACATAAGGATCCACCAGTGTCATTGCACGTCTGTTCTTTTCATGAACCATACCCAGTGTCATTGCATGTCTGTTCCTCTAAACAAACCACATAAGGATCCACCATTGTCAACCACACCCAATGTCATTGTATGTCTGTTCCTCTAAACAAACCAAATAAGGATCCACCAGTGTCATTGCATGTCTGTTCTTATCATGAACCACATAAGGATCCACCAGTGTCATTGCATGTCTGTTCTTTTCATGAACCACATAAGGATCCACCAGTGTCATTGCATGTCTGTTCTTTTCATGAACCACACCTAGTGTCATTGCATGTGTGTTCTTCTGAACAAACCACATAAGGATCCACCAGTGTCATTGCATGTCTGTTATTTTCATGAACCACATAAGGATCCATCAGTGTCATTGCATGTCTGTTCTTTTCATGAACCACACCTAGTGTCATTGCATGTGTGTTCTTCTAAAGAAACCACATAAGGTTCCACCAGTGTCATTGCATGTCTATTCTTTTCATGAACCACACCCAGTGTCATTGCATGTGTGTTCTTCTAAACCAAAACACATAAGGATCCACCAGTTTCATTGCATGTCTGTTCTTTTCATGAACCACACCCCAGTGTTAGTGCATGTCTGTTCTTTTCATGAACCACACCCAGTGTCACTGCATGTCAGTTCTTTTCATGAATCACATAAGGATCTACCTGTGTTGTTGCATGTGTGTTCTTCTAAACAAACCACATATAGGATCCACGAGTGTTATTGCATGTCTGTTCTTTTCATGAACCACACCTAGTGTCATTGCATGTGTGTTCTTCTAAACAAACCACATAAGGATCCACCAGTGTCATTTCATGTCTGTTCTTTTCATGAACCACATAAGGATCCACCAGTTTCATTGCATGTCTGTTCTTTTCATGAACCACATAAGGATCCACTTGTGTCATTGCATGTCCGTTATTTTCAAGAACCACACCCAGTGTCATTGCATGTATGTTCTTTTCATGAAACACACCCGGTGTCACTTCATGTCTGTTCTTTTAATGAACCACATAAGGATCTACCAGTATCATTGGATGTGTGTTCTTCTCATGAATCACACGTGGATCCACCGGTGTCATTGCATGTCTGTTCCTCTAAACAAACCACATAAGGATCCACCAGTGTCATTGGATGTGTGTTCTTTTCATGAACCACACCCAGTGTCATAGCATGAGTGTTCTTCTAGACAAACCATATAAGGATCCACCGGTGTCGGTGCATGTCAGTTCTTTTCCTGAACCACACCCAGTGTCACTTCATGTCAGTTCTTTTCATGAACCACATAAGGATCTACCAGTGTCATTGGATGTGTGTTCTTCTCGTGAACCACACGTGGATCCACTGGTGTCATTGCATGTCTGTTCCTCTAAACAAACCACATCAGGATCCACCAGTGTCATTGGATGTGTGTTCTTTTCATGAACCACACCCAGTGTCATAGCATGAGTGTTCTTCTAGACAAACCATATAAGGATCCACCGGTGTCGGTGCATGTCAGTTCTTTTCATGAACCACACCCAGTGTCACTTCATGTCAGTTCTTTTCATGAACCACATAAGGATCTACCAGTGTCATTGGATGTGTGTTCTTCTCATGAACCACACATGGATCCACTGGTGTCATTGCATGTCTGTTCCTCTAAACAAACCACATAAGGATCCACCAGTATCATTGGATGTGTGTTCTTTTCATGAACCAAATCCAGTGTCATTGCATGTGTGTTCTTCTAAACAAACCACATAAGGATCCACCAGTGTCATTGCATGTCCGTTCCTTTCATGAACCACACATCAGGATCCACCAGTGTCATTGCATGTCTGTTCTTTTCATGAACCACACCCAATGTCATTGCATGTCTATTCCTCTAAACAAACCACATAAGGATCCACCAGTGTCATTGCGTGTCTGTTCTTTTCATGAACCACATAAGGATCCACCAGTGTCATTGCATGTCTGTTCTTTTCATGAACCACACCCAGTGTCATTGCATGTCTGTTCTTTTCATGAAACACACTCGGTGTCACTGCATGTCTGTTCTTTTCATGAACCACACAAGGATCTACCGGTGCCATTGGATGTGTGTTCTTCTCATGAACCACACGTGGATCCACCGGTGTCACTGCATGTCAGTTCCTCTAAACAAACCACATAAGGATCCACCAGTGTCATTGGATGTGTGTTCTTTTCATGAACCACACCCAATGTCATCGCATGTGTGTTCTTCTAAACAAACCACATAAGGATCCACCAGTGTCATTGCATGTCTGTTCTTTTCATGAACCACACCCAATGTCATTGCATGTTTGTTCCTCTAAACAAACCACATAAGGATCCACCAGTGTCATTGCATGTCTGTTCTTATCATGAACCACATAAGGATCCACCAGTGTCATTGTATGTCTGTTCTTTTCATGAACCACATAAGGATCCACCAGTGTCATTGCATGTCTGTTCTTTTCATGAACCACACCTAGTGTCATTGCATGTGTGTTCTTCTAAACAAACCACATAAGGTTCCACCAGTGTCATTGCATGTCTATTCTTTTCATGAACCATACCCAGTGTCATTGCATTTGTGTTCTTCTAAACAAACCACATAAGGATCCACCAGTGTCATTGCATGTCTGTTCTTTTCATGAACCACACCCCAGTGTCAGTGCATGTCTGTTCTTTTCATGAACCACACCCAGTGTCACTGCATGTCAGTTCTTTTCATGAATCACATAAGGATCTACCAATGTCATTGCATGTGTGTTCTTCTAAACAAACCACATATAGGATCCACCAGTGTCATTGCATGTCTGTTCAATAATTAACCACACCTAGTGTCATTGCATGTGTGTTCTTATAAACAAACCACATAAGGATCCACCAGTGTCATTGCATGTCTGTTCTTTTCATGAACAACATAAGGATCCACCAGTGTCATTGCATGTCTGTTCTTTTCGTTAACCACACACAGTGTCATTGCATGTATGTTCTTTTCATGAAACACACCCGGTGTCACTGCATGTTTGTTCTTTTCATGAACTACATAATGATCTACCAGTGTCATTGGATGTGTGTTCTTCTCATGAACCACACGTGGATCCACCGGTGTCATTGCATGTCTGTTCCTCTAAACAAACCACATAAGGATCCACCAGTGTCATTGGATGTGTGTTCTTTTCATGAACCACACTAGTGTCATAGCATGTGTGTTCTTCTAAACAAACCACATAAGGATCCACCCGTGTTAATGCATGTCTGTTCTTTTCATGAACCACACCCAGTGTCACTGCATGTCAGTTCTTTTCATGAACCACATAAGGATCTACCAGTGTCATTGGATGTGTGTTCTTCTCATGAACCGCACGTGGATATACCGGTGTCATTGCATGTCTATTCCTCTAAACAAACCACATAAGGATCCACCAGTGTCGTTGGATGTGTGTTCTTTTCATGAACCACACCCAGTGTCATTGCATGTGTGTTCTTCTAAACAAACCAAATAAGGATCCACCAGTGTCATTGCATCTCTGTTCTTTTCATGAACCACACCCAGTGTCATTGCATGTCTGTTCTTTTCATGAACCGCACCCAGTGTCACTGCATGTCAGTTCTTTTCATGAACCACATAAGGATCTACCAGTGTCATTGGATGTGAGTTCTTCTCATGAACCACACGTGGATCCACCAGTGTCATTGCATGTCTGTTCCTCTAAACAAACCACATAAGGATCCACTAGTGTCATTGGATGTGTGTTCTTTTCATGAACCACAACTAGTCTCATTGGATGTGTGTTCTTCTAAACAAACCACATAAGGATCCACCAGTGTCATTGCATGTCTGTTCTTTTCATGAACCACACCCATTGTCAGTGCATGTCTGTTCTTTTCATGAACCACACCCAGTGTCACTGCATGTCAGTTCTTTTCATGAACCACATAAGGATCTACCAGTGTCATTGGATGTGTGTTCTTTTCATGAACCACAGCTAGTCTTATTGCATGTGTGTTCTTCTAAACAAACCACATAAGGATCCACCGGTGTCATTGCATGTCTGTTCTTTTCATGAACCACACCCATTGTCAGTGCATGTCTGTTCTTTTCATGAACCACACCCAGTGTCACTGCCTGTTAGTTCCTTTCATGAACCACATAAGGATCTACCAGTGTCATTCGATGTGTGTTCTTTTCATGAACCACACCCAGTGTCATTGCATGTGTGTTCTTCTAAACAAACCACATAAGGATCCACCGGTGTCAGTGCATGTCTATTCTTTTCATGAACTACACCCAGTTTCACTGCATATCAGTTCTTTTCATGAACCACATAAGGTTCTACCAGTGTCATTGGATGTGTGTTCTTCTCATGAACCACACGTGGATCCACCTGTGTCATTGCATGTATGTTCCTCTAAAAAAAACCACATAAGGATCCACCAGTGTCATTGGATGTGTGTTCTTTTCATGAACCACTCCCACTGTCATTGCATGTGTGTTCTTCTAAACAAACCACATAAGGTTCCACCAGTGTCATTGCATGTCTGTTCTTTTCATGAACCACATAAGGATCCACTAGTGTCATTGCATGTCTGTTCTTTTCATGAACCACATAAGGATCCACCAGTGTCATTGCATGTCTGTTCTTTTCATGAACCACACCCAGTGTCATTGCATGTGTGTTCTTCTGAACAAACCACATAAGGATCC
The DNA here is from genome assembly GCA_916181665.1 of Avena sativa. Classification (NCBI taxonomy): domain Eukaryota; kingdom Viridiplantae; phylum Streptophyta; class Magnoliopsida; order Poales; family Poaceae; genus Avena; species Avena sativa. The sequence goes on along the minus strand of OV702287.1, from coordinate 185,240,794 downwards.
ACCAGTGTCATTGCATGTCTGTTATTTTCATGAACCACATAAGGATCCACCAGTTTCATTGCATGTCTGTTCTTTTCATGAACCACATAAGGACCCACTTGTGTCATTGCATGTCCGTTATTTTCATGAACCACACCCACTGTCATTGCATGTATGTTCTTTTCATGAAACACACCCGGTGTCACTTCATGTCTGTTCTTTTAATGAACCACATAAGGATCTACCAGTGTCATTGGATGTGAGTTCTTCTCATGAACCACACGTGGATCCACCAGTGTCATTGCATGTCTGTTCCTCTAAACAAACCACATAAGGATCCACTAGTGTCATTGGATGTGTGTTCTTTTCATGAACCACAACTAGTCTCATTGGATGTGTGTTCTTCTAAACAAACCACATAAGGATCCACCAGTGTCATTGCATGTCTGTTCTTTTCATGAACCACACCCATTGTCAGTGCATGTCTGTTCTTTTCATGAACCACACCCAGTGTCACTGCATGTCAGTTCTTTTCATGAACCACATAAGGATCTACCAGTGTCATTGGATGTGTGTTCTTTTCATGAACCACAGCTAGTCTTATTGCATGTGTGTTCTTCTAAACAAACCACATAAGGATCCACCGGTGTCATTGCATGTCTGTTCTTTTCATGAACCACACCCATTGTCAGTGCATGTCTGTTCTTTTCATGAACCACACCCAGTGTCACTGCCTGTTAGTTCCTTTCATGAACCACATAAGGATCTACCAGTGTCATTCGATGTGTGTTCTTTTCATGAACCACACCCAGTGTCATTGCATGTGTGTTCTTCTAAACAAACCACATAAGGATCCACCGGTGTCAGTGCATGTCTATTCTTTTCATGAACTACACCCAGTTTCACTGCATATCAGTTCTTTTCATGAACCACATAAGGTTCTACCAGTGTCATTGGATGTGTGTTCTTCTCATGAACCACACGTGGATCCACCGGTGTCATTGCATGTATGTTCCTCTAAAAAAAACCACATAAGGATCCACCAGTGTCATTGGATGTGTGTTCTTTTCATGAACCACTCCCACTGTCATTGCATGTGTGTTCTTCTAAACAAACCACATAAGGTTCCACCAGTGTCATTGCATGTCTGTTCTTTTCATGAACCACATAAGGATCCACTAGTGTCATTGCATGTCTGTTCTTTTCATGAACCACATAAGGATCCACCAGTGTCATTGCATGTCTGTTCTTTTCATGAACCACACCCAGTGTCATTGCATGTGTGTTCTTCTGAACAAACCACATAAGGATCCACCAGTGTCATTGCATGTCTGTTATTTTCATGAACCACATAAGGATCCACCAGTTTCATTGCATGTCTGTTCTTTTCATGAACCACATAAGGACCCACTTGTGTCATTGCATGTCCGTTATTTTCATGAACCACACCCACTGTCATTGCATGTATGTTCTTTTCATGAAACACACCCGGTGTCACTTCATGTCTGTTCTTTTAATGAACCACATAAGGATCTACCAGTGTCATTGGATGTGTGTTCTTCTCATGAATCACACGTGGATCCACCGGTGTCATTGCATGTCTGTTCCTCTAAACAAACCACATAAGGATCCACGAGTGTCATTGGATGTGTGTTCTTTTCATGAACCACACCCAGTGTCATAGCATGTGTGTTCTTCTAGACAAACCACATAAGGATCCACCGGTGTCGGTGCATGTCAGTTCTTTTCATGAACCACACCCAGTGTCACTTCAAGTCAGTTCTTTTCATGAAACACATAAGGATCTACCAGTGTCATTGGATGTGTGTTCTTCTCATGAACCACACGTGGATCCACCGGTGTCATTGCATGTCTATTCCTCTAAACAAACCACATAAGGATCCACCAGTGTCATTGGATGTGTGTTCTTTCCATGAACCACACCCAGTGTCATTGCATGTGTGTTCTTCTAAACAAACCAAATAAGGATCCACCAGTGTCATTGCATCTCTGTTATTTTCATGAACCACACCCAGTGTCATTGCATGTCTGTTCTTTTCATGAACCGCACCCAGTGTCACTGCATGTCAGTTCTTTTCATGAACCACATAAGGATCTACCAGTGTCATTGGATGTGAGTTCTTCTCATGAACCACACGTGGATCCACCAGTGTCATTGCATGTCTGTTCCTCTAAACAAACCACATAAGGATCCACTAGTTTCATTGGATGTGCGTTCTTTTCATGAACCACAACTAGTCTCATTGGATGTGTGTTCTTCTAAACAAACCACATAAGGATCCACCAGTGTCATTGCATGTCTGTTCTTTTCATGAACCACACCCATTGTCAGTGCATGTCTGTTCTTTTCATGAACCACACCCAGTGTCACTGCATGTCAGTTCTTTTCATGAACCACATAAGGATCTACTAGTGTCATTGGATGTGTGTTCTTTTCATGAACCACAGCTAGTCTTATTGCATGTGTGTTCTTCTAAACAAACCACATAAGGATCCACCGGTGTCATTGCATGTCTGTTCTTTTCATGAACCACACCCATTGTCAGTGCATGTCTGTTCTTTTCATGAACCACACCCAGTGTCACTGCCTGTTAGTTCCTTTCATGAACCACATAAGGATCTACCAGTGTCATTCGATGTGTGTTCTTTTCATGAACCACACCCAGTGTCATTGCATGTGTGTTCTTCTAAACAAACCACATAAGGATCCACCGGTGTCAGTGCATGTCTATTCTTTTCATGAACTACACCCAGTGTCACTGCATATCAGTTCTTTTCATGAACCACATAAGGTTCTACCAGTGTCATTGGATGTGTGTTCTTCTCATGAACCACACGTGGATCCATCGGTGTCATTGCATGTATGTTCCTCTAAAAAAACCACATAAGGATCCACCAGTGTCATTGGATGTGTGTTCTTTTCATGAACCACTCCCACTGTCATTGCATGTGTGTTCTTCTAAACAAACCACATAAGGTTCCACCAGTGTCATTGCATGTCTGTTCTTTTCATGAACCACATAAGGATCCACTAGTGTCATTGCATGTCTGTTCTTTTCATGAACCACATAAGGATCCACCAGTGTCATTGCATGTCTGTTCTTTTCATGAACCACACCCAGTGTCATTGCATGTGTGTTCTTCTGAACAAACCACATAAGGATCCACCAGTGTCATTGCATGTCTGTTATTTTCATGAACCACATAAGGATCCACCAGTTTCATTGCATGTCTGTTCTTTTCATGAACCACATAAGGACCCACTTGTGTCATTGCATGTCCGTTATTTTCATGAACCACACCCACTGTCATTGCATGTATGTTCTTTTCATGAAACACACCCGGTGTCACTTCATGTCTGTTCTTTTAATGAACCACATAAGGATCTACCAGTGTCATTGGATGTGTGTTCTTCTCATGAATCACACGTGGATCCACCGGTGTCATTGCATGTCTGTTCCTCTAAACAAACCACATAAGGATCCACGAGTGTCATTGGATGTGTGTTCTTTTCATGAACCACACCCAGTGTCATAGCATGTGTGTTCTTCTAGACAAACCACATAAGGATCCACCGGTGTCGGTGCATGTCAGTTCTTTTCATGAACCACACCCAGTGTCACTTCAAGTCAGTTCTTTTCATGAACCACATAAGGATCTACCAGTGTCATTGGATGTGTGTTCTTCTCATGAACCACACGTGGATCCACTGGTGTCATTGCATGTCTGTTCCTCTAAACAAACCACATAAGGATCCACCAGTATCATTGGATGTGTGTTCTTTTCATGAACCAAATCCAGTGTCGTTGCATGTGTGTTCTTCTAAACAAACCACATATAGGATCCACGAGTGTTATTGCATGTCTGTTCTTTTCATGAACCACACCTAGTGTCATTGCATGTGTGTTCTTCTAAACAAACCACATAAGGATCTACCAGTGTCATTTCATGTCTGTTCTTTTCATGAACCACATAAGGATCCACCAGTTTCATTGGATGTTTGTTCTTTTCATGAACCACATAAGGACCCACTTGTGTCATTGCATGTCCGTTATTTTCATGAACAACACCCAGTGTCATTGCATGTATGTTCTTTTCATGAAACACACCCGGTGTCACTTCATGTCTGTTCTTTTAATGAACCACATAAGGATCTACCAGTGTCATTGGATGTGTGTTCTTCTCATGAATCACACGTGGATCCACCAGTGTCATTGCATGTCTGTTCCTCTAAACAAACCACATAAGGATCCATCAGTGTCATTGGATGTGTGTTATTTTCATGAACCACACCCAGTGTCATAGCATGTGTGTTCTTCTAGACAAACCACATAAGGATCCACCGGTGTCGGTGCATGTCAGTTCTTTTCATGAACCACACCCGGTGTCACTTCATGTTAGTTCTTTTCATGAACCACATAAGGATCTACCAGTGTCATTGGATGTGTGTTCTTCTCATGAACCACACGTGGATCCACTGGTGTCATGCATGTCTGTTCCTCTAAACAAACCACATAAGGATCCACCAGTATCATTGGATGTGTGTTCTTTTCATGAACCAAATCCAGTGTCATTGCATGTGTGTTCTTCTAAACAAACCACATAAGGATCCACCAGTGTCATTGCATGTCCGTTCCTTTCATGAACCACACATCAGGATCCACCAGTGTCATTGCATGTCTGTTCTTTTCATGAACCACACCCAATGTCATTGCATGTCTGTTCCTCTAAACAAACCACATAAGGATCCACCTGTGTCATTGTGTGTCTGTTCTTTTCATGAACCACATAAGGATCCACCAGTGTGATTGCATGTCTGTTCTTTTCATGAACCACATAAGGATCCACCAGTGTCATTGCATGTCTGTTCTTTTCATGAACCACACCCAGTGTCATTGCATGTCTGTTCTTTTCATGAAACACACTCGGTTTCACTGCATGTCTGTTCTTTTCATGAACCACACAAGGATCTATCGGTGTCATTGGATGTGTGTTCTTCTCATGAACCACACGTGGATCCCCCGGTGTCACTGCATGTCAGTTCCTCTAAACAAACCACATAAGGATCCACCAGTGTCATTGGATGTGTGTTCTTTTCATGAACCACAGCCAATGTCATCGCATGTGTGTTCTTCTAAACAAACCACATAAGGATCCACCAGTGTCATTGCATGTATGTTCTTTTCATGAACCACACCCAATGTCATTGCATGTTTGTTCCTCTAAACAAACCACATAATGATCCACCAGTGTCATTGCATATCTGTTCTTATCATGAACCACATAAGGATCCACCAGTGTCATTGTATGTCTGTTCTTTTCATGAACCACATAAGGATCCACCAATGTCATTGCATGTCTGTTCTTTTCATGAACCACACCTAGTGTCATTGCATGTGTGTTCTTCTAAACAAACCACATAAGGTTCCACCAGTGTCATTGCATGTCTATTCTTTTCATGAACCATACCCAGTGTCATTGCATTTGTGTTCTTCTAAACAAACCACATAAGGATCCACCAGTGTCATGGCATGTCTGTTCTTTTCATGAACCACACCCTAGTGTCAGTGCATGTCTGTTCTTTTCATGAACCACACCCAGTGTCACTGCATGTCAGTTCTTTTCATGAATCACATAAGGATCTACCAATGTCATTGCATGTGTGTTCTTCTAAACAAACCACATATAGGATCCACCAGTGTCATTGCATGTCTGTTCTATAAATGAACCACACCTAGTGTCATTGCATGTGTGTTCTTATAAACAAACCACATAAGGATCCACCAGTGTCATTGCATGTCTGTTCTTTTCATGAACCACATAAGGATCCACCAGTGTCATTGTATGTCTGTTCTTTTCGTGAACCACACCCAGTGTCATTGCATGTATGTTCTTTTCATGAAACATACCCGGTGTCACTGCATGTTTGTTCTTTTCATGAACTACATAAGGATCTACCAGTGTCATTGGATGTGTGTTCTTCTCATGAACCACACGTGGATCCACCGGTGTCATTGCATGTCTGTTCCTCTAAGAAAACCACATAAGGATCCACCAGTGTCATTGGATGTGTGTTCTTTTCATGAACCACACCAGTGTCATAGCATGTGTGTTCTTCTAAACAAACCACATAAGGATCCACCCGTGTTAGTGCATGTCTGTTCTTTTCATGAACCACACCCAGTGTCACTGCATGTCAGTTCTTTTCATGAACCACATAAGGATCTACCAGTGTCATTGGATGTGTGTTCTTCTCATGAACCGCACGTGGATCCACCGGTGTCATTGCATGTCTATTCCTCTAAACAAACCACATAAGGATCCACCAGTGTCATTGGATGTGTGTTCTTTTCATGAACCACACCCAGTGTCATTGCATGTGTGTTCTTCTAAACAAACCAAATAAGGATCCACCAGTGTCATTGCATCTCTGTTCTTTTCATGAACCACACCCAGTGTCATTGCATGTCTGTTCTTTTCATGAACCGCACCCAGTGTCACTGCATGTCAGTTCTTTTCATGAACCACATAAGGATCTCCCAGTGTCATTGGATGTGAGTTCTTCTCATGAACCACACGTGGATCCATCGGTGTCATTGCATGTCTGTCCCTCTAAACAAACCACATAAGGATCCACTAGTGTCATTGGATGTGTGTTCTTTTCATGAACCACAGCTAGTCTCATTGCATGTGTGTTCTTCTAAACAAACCACATAAGGATCCACCAGTGTCATTGCATGTCTGTTCTTTTCATGAACCACACCCATTGTCAGTGCATGTCTGTTCTTTTCATGAACCATACCCAGTGTCACTGCATGTCAGTTCCTTTCATGAACCACATAAGGATCTACCAGTGTCATTCGATGTGTGTTCTTTTCATGAACCACACCTAGTCTCATTGCATGTGTGTTCTTCTAAACAAACCACATAAGGATCCACCAGTGTCATTGCATGTCTGTTCTTTACATGAACCACACCCAGTGTCATTGCATGTCTATTCTTTTCATGAACTACACCCAGTGTCACTGCATATCAGTTCTTTTCATGAACCACATAAGGTTCTACCAGTGTCATTGCATGTATGTTCCTCTAAAAAAAACCTCATAAGGATCCACCAGTGTCATTGGATGTGTGTTCTTTTCATGAACCACTCCCACTGTCATTGCATGTGTGTTCTTCTAAACAAACCACATAAGGTTCCACCAGTGTCATTGCATGTCTGTTCTTTTCATGAACCACATAAGGATCCACTAGTGTCATTGCATGTCTGTTCTTTTCATGAACCACATAAGGATCCACCAGTGTCATTGCATGTCTATTCTTTTCATGAACCACACCCAGTGTCATTGCATGTGTGTTCTTCTGAACAAACCACATAAGGATCCACCAGTGTCATTGCATGTCTGTTATTTTCATGAACCACACCCCAATGTTAGTGCATGTCTGTTATTTTCATGAACCACACCCAGTGTCACTGCATATCAGTTTGTTTCATGAACCACATAAGGATCTACCAGTGTCATTGGATGTGTGTTCTTCTCATTAACCACACGTGGATCCACCGTTGTCATTGCATGTCTGTTCCTCTAAACAAACCACATAAGGATCCACCAGTGTCATTGCATGTCTGTTCTTTTCATGAACCACATTAGGATCCACGAGTGTCATTGCATGTCTATTCTTTTCATGAACCACATAAGGATCCACCAGTGTCATTGCATGTCTATTCTTTTCATGAACCACACCAGTCTCATTGCATGTGTGTTCTTCTAAAGAAACCACAGAAGGATCCACCAGTGTCATTGCATGTCTGTTCTTTTCATGAACCACACCCCAGTGTCAGTGCATGTCTGTTCTTTTTATGAACCACACCCAGTGTCACTACATGTCAGTTCTTTTCATGAACCACATAAGGATCTACCAGTGTCATTGCATGTGTGTTCTTCTAAACAAACCACATAAGGATCCACCAGTGTCATTGCATGTCTGTTCTTTTCATGAACCACACATAAGGATCCACCGGTGTCATTGCATGTCTGTTCTGTTCATGAACCACACGCAGTGTCATTGCATGTCTGTTCTTCTCATGAACCACATAAGGATCCACCCAGTGTCATCGGATGTGTGTTCTTCTCATGAACCACACGTGGATCCACCGGTGTCATTGCATGTATGTTCCTCTAAACAAACCACATATAGGATCCACCAGTGTCACTGCATGGCTGTTCTTTTCATGAACCACACCTAGTGTCATTGCATGTGTGTTCTTCTAAACAAACCACATAAGGATCCACCAGTGTAATTGCATGTTTGTTCTTTTCATGAACCACATAAGGATCCTCCAGTGTCATTGCATGTCTGTTCTTTTAATGAACCACACCCATTGTCAGTGCATGTCTGTTCTTTTCATGAACCACACCCAGTGTCACTGCATGTCAGTTCTTTTCATGAACCACATAAGGATCTACCAGTGTCATTCGATGTGTGTTCTTTTCATGAACCACACCCAGTGTCATTGCATGTGTGTTCTTCTAAACAAACCACATAAGGATCCACCGGTGTCAGTGCATGTCTATTCTTTTCATGAACTACACCCAGTGTCACTGCATATCAGTTCTTTTCAGGAACCACATAAGGTTCTACCAGTGTCATTGGATGTGTGTTCTTCTCATGAACCACACGTGGATCCACCGGTGTCATTGCATGTATGTTCCTCTAAAAAAAACCACATAAGGATCCACCAGTGTCATTGGATGTGTGTTCTTTTCATGAACCACTCCCACTGTCATTGCATGTGTGTTCTTCTAAACAAACCACATAAGGTTCCACCAGTGTCATTGCATGTCTGTTCTTTTCATGAACCACATAAGGATCCACTAGTGTCATTGCATGTCTGTTCTTTTCATGAACCACATAAGGATCCACCAGTGTCATTGCATGTCTGTTCTTTTCATGAACCACACCCAGTGTCATTGCATGTGTGTTCTTCTGAACAAACCACATAAGGATCCACCAGTGTCATTGCATGTCTGTTATTTTCATGAACCACACCCCAATGTTAGTGCATGTTTGTTATTTTCATGAACCACACCCAGTGTCACTGCATATCAGTTCGTTTCATGAACCTTATAAGGATCTACCAGTGTCATTGGATGTGTGTTCTTCTCATTAACCACACGTGGATCCACCGTTGTCATTGCATGTCTGTTCCTCTAAACAAACCACATAAGGATCCACCAGTGTCATTGCATGTCTGTTCTTTTCATGAACCACATTTGGATCCACGAGTGTCATTGCATGTCTATTCTTTTCATGAACCACATAAGGATCCACCAGTGTCATTGCATGTCTATTCTTTTCATGAACCACACCAGTCTCATTGCATGTGTGTTCTTCTAAAGAAACCACAGAAGGATCCACCAGTGTCATTGCATGTCTGTTCTTTTCATGAACCACACCCCAGTGTCAGTGCATGTCTGTTCTTTTTATGAACCACACCCAGTGTCACTACATGTCAGTTCTTTTCATGAACCACATAAGGATCTACCAGTGTCATTGCATGTGTGTTCTTCTAAACAAACCACATAAGGATCCACCAGTGTCATTGCATGTCTGTTCTTTTCATGAACCACACATAAGGATCCACCGGTGTCATTGCATGTCTGTTCTGTTCATGAACCACACGCAGTGTCATTGCATGTCTGTTCTTCTCATGAACCACATAAGGATCCACCCAGTGTCATCGGATGTGTGTTCTTCTCATGAACCACACGTGGATCCACCGGTGTCATTGCATGTATGTTCCTCTAAACAAACCACATATAGGATCCACCAGTGTCACTGCATGGCTGTTCTTTTCATGGACCACACCTAGTGTCATTGCATGTGTGTTCTTCTAAACAAACCACATAAGGATCCACCAGTGTAATTGCATGTTTGTTCTTTTCATGAACCACATAAGGATCCTCCAGTGTCATTGCATGTCTGTTCTTTTAATGAACCACACCCATTGTCAGTGCATGTCTGTTCTTTTCATGAACCACACCCAGTGTCACTGCATGTCAGTTCTTTTCATGAACCACATAAGGATCTACCAGTGTCATTCGATGTGTGTTCTTTTCATGAACCACACCCAGTGTCATTGCATGTGTGTTCTTCTAAACAAACCACATAAGGATCCACCGGTGTCAGTGCATGTCTATTCTTTTCATGAACTACACCCAGTGTCACTGCATATCAGTTCTTTTCATGAACCACATAAGGTTCTACCAGTGTCATTGGATGTATGTTCTTCTCATGAACCACACGTGGATCCACCGGTGTCATTGCATGTATGTTCCTCTAAAAAAAACCACATAAGGATCCACCAGTGTCATTGGATGTGTGTTCTTTTCATGAACCACTCCCACTGTCATTGCATGTGTGTTCTTCTAAACAAACCACATAAGGTTCCACCAGTGTCATTGCATGTCTGTTCTTTTCATGAACCACATAAGGATCCACTAGTGTCATTGCATGTCTGTTCTTTTCATGAACCACATAAGGATCCACCAGTGTCATTGCATGTCTGTTCTTTTCATGAACCACACCCAGTGTCATTGCATGTGTGTTCTTCTGAACAAACCACATAAGGATCCACCAGTGTCATTGCATGTCTGTTATTTTCATGAACCACACCCCAATGTTAGTGCATGTCTGTTATTTTCATGAACCACACCCAGTGTCACTGCATATCAGTTCGTTTCATGAACCACATAAGGATCTACCAGTGTCATTGGATGTGTGTTCTTCTCATTAACCACACGTGGATCCACCGTTGTCATTGCATGTCTGTTCCTCTAAACAAACCACATAAGGATCCACCAGTGTCATTGCATGTCTGTTCTTTTCATGAACCACATTTGGATCCACGAGTGTCATTGCATGTCTATTCTTTTCATGAACCACATAAGGATCCACCAGTGTCATTGCATGTCTATTATTTTCATGAACCACACCAGTCTCATTGCATGTGTGTTCTTCTAAAGAAACCACAGAAGGATCCACCAGTGTCATTGCATGTCTGTTCTTTTCATGAACCACACCCCAGTGTCAGTGCATGTCTGTTCTTTTTATGAACCACACCCAGTGTCACTACATGTCAGTTCTTTTCATGAACCACATAAGGATCTACCAGTGTCATTGCATGTGTGTTCTTCTAAACAAACCACATAAGGATCCACCAGTGTCATTGCATGTCTGTTCTTTTCATGAACCACACATAAGGATCCACCGGTGTCATTGCATGTCTGTTCTGTTCATGAACCACACGCAGTGTCATTGCATGTCTGTTCTTCTCATGAACCACATAAGGATCCACCCAGTGTCATTGGATGTGTGTTCTTCTCATGAACCACACGTGGATCCACTGGTGTCATTGCATGTATGTTCATCTAAACAAACCACATATAGGATCCACCAGTGTCACTGCATGGCTGTTCTTTTCATGAACCACACCTAGTGTCATTGCATGTGTGTTCTTCTAAACAAACCACATAAGGATCCACCAGTGTAATTGCATGTTTGTTCTTTTCATGAACCACATAAGGATCCTCCAGTGTCATTGCATGTCTGTTCTTTTCATGAACCACATAAGGATCTACCAGTGTCATTGGATGTGTGTTTTTCTCATGAACCACACATGGATCCACCGGTGTCACTGCATGTCTGTTCCTCTAAACAAACCACATAAGGATCCACCAGTGTCATTGGATGTGTGTTCTTTTCATGAACCACACCCAGTGTCATTGCAAGTGTGTTCTTCTAAACAAACCACATAAGGATCCACCAGTGTCATTGCATGTCTGTTCTTTTCATGAACCACACATAAGGATCCACCAGTGTCATTGCATGTCTGTTCCTCTAAACAAACCACATAAGGATCCACCAGTGTCATTGCATGTCTGTTCTTTTCATGAACCACATAAGGATCCACCAGTGCCATTGCATGTCTGTTCTTTTCATGAACCACATAAGGATACACCAGTGTCATTGCATGTCTTTTCTTTTCATGAACCACACCCAGTGTGATTGCATGTGTGTTCTTCTAAACAAACCACATAAGGATCCACCAGTGTCATTGCATGTCTGTTCTTTTCATGAACCACACCCCAGTGTTAGTGCATGTTTGTTCTTTTCATGAACCACACCCAGTGTCACTGCATGTCAGTTCTTTTCATGAACCACATAAGGATCCACCAGTGTCATTGCATGTCTGTTATTTTCATGAACCACACCCAGTGTCATTGTACATCTGTTCTTTTCATGAAACACACCTGGTGTCACTGCATGTCTGTTCTTTTCATGAACCACATAAGGATCTACCAGTGTCATTGGATGGGTGTTCTTCTCATGAACCACACGTGGATCCACCGTTGTCATTGCATGTCTGTTCCACTAAACAAACCACATATAGGATCCACTAGTGTCATTGCATGTCTGTTCTTTTCATGAACCACACCTAGTGTCATTGCATGTGTGTTCTTCTAAACAAACCACATAAGGTTCCACCAGTGTCATTGCATGTCTGTTCTTTTCATGAACCACATAAGGATCCACTAGTGTCATTGCATGTGTGTTCTTTTGATGAACCACACCCAGTGTCATTGCATGTCTGTTCTTTTCATCAAACACACCCGGTGTCACTGCATGTCTGTTCTTTTCATGAACCACATAAGGATCTACCAGTGTCATTGGATGTGTGTTCTTCTCATGAACCACACGTGGATCCACCGGTGTCATTGCATATCTGTTCCTCTAAACAAACCACATAAGGATCCACCAGTGTCATTGGATGTGTGTTATTTTCATGAACCACACCCAGTGTCATTGAATGTGTGATCTTCTAAACAAACCACATAACGATCCACCAATGTTAGTTCATGTCTGTTCTTTTCATGAACCACACCCAGTATCACTGCATGTCAGTTCTTTTCATGATCCACATAAGGATCTACCAGTGTCATTGGATGTGTGTTCTTCTCATGAACCACACAAGGATCCACCAGTGTCATTACATGTTTGTTCCTGTAGACAAACCATATAATGATCCACCAGTGTCATTGGATGTGTGTTCTTTTCATGAACCACACCCAGTGTCATTGCATGTGTGTTCTTCTAAACAAACCACATAAGGATCCACTAGTGTCATTGCATGTCTGTTCTTTTCATGAACCACACCCAGTGTCAGTGCATGTCTGATCTTTTCATGAACCACACCCAGTGTCACTTCATGTCAGTTCATTTCATGAACCACATAAGGATCTACCAATGTCATTGGATGTGTGTTCTTCTCATGAACCACACGTGGATCCACTGGTGTCATTGCATGTATGTTCCTTTGAACAAACCACATAAGGATCCACCAGTGTCATTGGATGTGTGTTCTTTTCATGAACCACATAAGGATCCACCAGTCTCATTGCATGTCTGTTCTTTTCATGAACCACATAAGGATCCACCAGTGTCATTGCATGTCTGTTCTTTTCATGAACCACACCCAATGTCATTGCATGTCTGTTCCTCTAAACAAACCACATAAGGATCCACCAGTGTCATTGCATGTCTGTTCTTTTTTCATGAACCACACATAAGGATCCACCAGTGTCATTGCATGTCTGTTCTTTTCATGAACCACACCCAATGTCATTACATGTATGTTCCTCTAAACAAACCACATAAGGATCCACCAGTGTCATTGCGTGTCTGTTCTTTTCTTGAACCACATAAGGATCCACCAGTGTCATTGCATGTCTGTTCTTTTCATGAACCACATAAGGATCTACCAGTGTCATTGCATGTTTGTTCTTTTCATGAACCAGACCTAGTGTCATTGCATGTCTGTTCTTATCATGAAACACACTCGGTTTCACTGCATGTCTGTTCTTTTCATGAACCACATAAGGATCCACCAGTGTCATTGGATGTGTGTTCTTTTCATGAACCAAATCCAGTGTCATTGCATGTGTGTTCTTCTAAACAAACCACATAAGGATCCACCAGTGTCATTGCATGTCTGTTCTTTTCATGAACCACACATAAGGATCCACCAGTGTCATTGCATGTCTGCTCTTTTCATGAACCACACCCAATGTCATTACATGTCTGTTCCTCTAAACAAACCACATAAGGATCCACCAGTGTCATTGCGTGTCTGTTCTTTTCATGAACCACATAAGGATCCACCAGTATCATTGCATGTCTGTTCTTTTCATGAACCACATAAGGATCTACCAGTGTCATTGCATGTCTGTTCTTTTCATGAACCAGACCCAGTGTCATTGCATGTCTGTTCTAATCATGAAACACACTCGGTGTCACTGCATGTCTGTTCTTTTCATGAACCACATAAGGATCTACGAGTGTCATTGGATGTGTGTTCTTCTCATGAACCACGCGTGGATCCACCGGTGTCATTGCATGTCTGTTCCTCTAAACAAACCACATAAGGATCCACCAGTGTCATTGGATGTGTGTTCTTTTCATGAACCACACCCAATGTCATTGCATGTGTGTTCTTCTAAATAAACCACATAAGGATCCACCAGTGTCATTGCATGTCTGTGCTTTTCATAAACCACACCCAATGTCATTGCATGTTTGTTCCTCTAAACAAACCACATAAGGATCCACCAGTGTCATTTCTTGTCTGTTCTTATCATGAACCACATAAGGATCCACCAGTGTCATTGCATGTCTGTTCTTTTCATGAACCACATAAGGATCCACCAGTGTCATTGCATGTCTGTTCTTTTCATGAACCACACCTAGTGTCATTGCATGTGTGTTCTTCTAAACATCCACATAAGGATCCACTAGTGTCATTGCATGTCTATTCTTTTCATGAACCACACCCAGTGTCATTGCATGTGTGTTCTTCTAAACAAACCACATAAGGATCCACCAGTGTCATTGCATGTCTGTTGTTTTCATGAACCACACCCCAGTGTTAGTGTATGTCTGTTCTTTTCATGAACCACACCCAGTGTCACTGCATGTCAGTTCTTTTCATGAATCACATAAGGATATACTAGTGTCATTTCATGTGTGTTCTTTTAAACAAACCACATATAGGTTCCACCAGTGTCATTGCATGTCTGTTCTTTTCATGAACCGCACCTAGTGTCATTGCATGTGTGTTCTTCTAAACAAACCACATAAGGATCCACCAGTGTCATTGCATGTCTGTTCTTTTCATGAACCACATAAGGATCCACCAGTGTCATTGCATGTTTGCTCTTTTCATGAACCACATAAGGATCCACCAGTGTCATTGCATGTCTGTTCTTTTCATGAACCACACCCAGTGTCATTGCATGTATGTTCTTTTCATGAAACACACCCGGTGACACTGCATGTCAGTTCTTTTCATGAACCACATAAGGATCTACCAGTGTCATTGGATGTGTGTTCTTCTCATGAACCACACGTGGATCCACCGGTGTCATTGCATGCCTGTTCCTCTGAACAAACCACATAAGGATCCACTAGTGTCATTGGATGTGTGTTCTTTTCATGAACCACAGCTAGTCTCATTGCATGTGTGTTCTTCTAAACAAACCACATAAGGATCCACCAGTGTCATTGCATGTCTGTTCTTTTCATGAACCACAGCTAGTGTCATTGCATGTCTGTTCTTTTCATGAACCACACCCAGTGTCACTGCATGTCGGTTCTTTTCATGAACCACATAAGGATCTACCAGTGTCATTGGATGTGTATTCTTCTCATGAACCACACGTGGATCCACCGGTGTCATTGCATGTGTGTTCCTCTAAACAAACCACATAAGGATCCACCAGTGTCATTGGATGTGTGTTCTTTTCATGAACCACACCCAGTGTCATTGCATGTGTGTTCTTCTAAACAAACCACATAAGGATCCACCGGTGTCAGTGCATGTCTATTGTTTTCATGAACTACAACTAGTGTCACTGCATGTCAGTTCTTTTCATGAACCACATAAGGTTCTACCAGTGTCATTGGATGTGTGTTCTTCTCATGAACCACACGTGGATCCACCGGTGTCATTGGATGTGTGTTCTTTTCATGAACCACACCCACTGTCATTGCAAGTGTGTTCTTCTAAACAAACCACATAAGCATCCACCAGTGTCATTGCATGTCTGTTCTTTTCATGAACCACATAAGGATCCACCAGTGTCATTGCATGTCTGTTCTTTTCATGAACCACATAAGGATCCACCAGTGTCATTGCATGTCTGTTCTTTTCATGAACCACACCCAGTGTCATTGCATGTGTGTTCTTCTAAACAAACCACATAAAGATCCACCAATGTCATTGCATGTCTGTTCTTTTCATGAACCACACCCCAATGTCTGTGCATGTCTGTTCTTTTCATGAACCACACCCAGTGTCACTGTATGTCAGTTCTTTTCATGAACCACATAAGGATCTACCAGTGTCATTGGATGTGTGTTCTTCTCATTAACCACACGTGGATCCACCGGTGTCATTGCATGTCTGTTCCTCTAAACAAACCACATAAGGATCCACCAGTGTCATTGCATGTCTGTTCTTTTCATGAACCACATTAGGATCCACTAGTGTCATTGCATGTCTATTTTTCTCATGAACCACATAATGATCCACCAGTGTCATTGCATGTATGTTTTTTCATGAACCACACCCAGTGTCATTGCATGTGTGTTCTTCTAAACAAACCACATAAGGATCCACCAGTGTCATTGCATGTCTGTTCTTTTCATGAACCACACCCCAGTGTCAGTGCATGTCTGTTCTTTTTATGAACCACACCCAGTGTCACTACATGTCAGTTCTTTTCATGAACCACATAAGGATCTACTAGTGTCATTGCACGTGTGTTCTTCTAAACAAACCACATAAGGATCCACCAGTGTCATTGCATGTGTGTTCTTTTCATGAACCACACATAAGGATCCACCGGTGTCATTGCATGTCTGTTCTGTTCATGAACCACACCCAGTGTCATTGCATGTCTGTTCTTCTCATGAACCACATAAGGATGCACCCAGTGTCATTGGATGTGTGTTCTTCTCATGAACCACACGTGGATCCACCGGTGTCATTGCATGTCTGTTCCTCTAAACAAACCACATATAGGATCCACCAGTGTCATTGCATGTCTGTTCTTTTCATCAACCACACCTAGTGTCATTGCATGTGTGTTCTTCTAAACAAACCACATAAGGATCCACAAGTATCATTGCATGTCTGTCCTTTTCATGAACCACATAAGGATCCGCCAGTGTCATTGCATGTCTGTTCTTTTCATGAACCACATAAGGATCCACCAGTGTCATTGCATGTCTGTTCTTTTCATGAACCACATCCAGTGTCATTGCACGTCTGTTATTTTCATGAAACACACCCGGTGTCACTGCATGTCTGTTCTTTTCATGAACCACATAAGGATCTACCAGTGTCATTGGATGTGTGTTCTTCTCATGAACCATGGATCCACCGGTGTCATTGCATGTCTGTTCCTCTAAACAAACCACATAAGGATCCACAAGTGTCCTTGGATGTGTGTTATTTTCATGAACCACACCCAGTGCATTGCATGTGTGGTCTTCTAAACAAACAACATAAGGATCCACCAGTGTCATTGCATGTCTGTTCTTTTCGTGAACCACACCCAGTTTCAGTGCATGTCTGTTCTTTTCATGAAACACACCCAGTGTCACTGCGTGTCACTTCTTTTCATGAACCACATAAGGATCTACCAGTGTCATTGGATGTGTGTTCTTCTCATGATCCACACATGGATCCACCGGTGTCATTGCATGTCTATTCCACGAAACAAACCACATAAGGATCCACTAGTGTCATTGGATGTGTGTTCTTTTCATGAACCACACCTAGTGTCATTGCATGTGTGTTCTTCTAAACAAACCACATAAGGATCCACCAGTGTCATTGCATGTCTGTTCTTTTCATGAACTACACCTAGTGTCACTGCATGTCAGTTCTTTTCATGAACCACATAAGGTTCTACCAGTGTCATTGGATGTGTGTTCTTCTCATGAACCACACGTGGATCCACCGGTGTCATTGGATGTGTGTTCTTTTCATGAACCACACCCACTATCATTGCAAGTGTGTTCTTCTAAAACAAACCACATAAGCATCCACCAGTGTCATTGCATGTCTGTTCTTTTCATGAACCACATAAGGATCCACGAGTGTCATTGCATGTCTGTTCTTTTCATGAACCACATAAGGATCCACCAGTGTCATTGCATGTCTGTTCTGGTGGTGAACCACACCCAGTGTCACTGCATGTGTGTTCTTCTAAACAAACCACATAAGGATCCACCAGTGTCATTACATGTCTGTTCTTTTCATGAACCACACCCCAATGTTAGTGCATGTCTGTTCTTTTCATAAACCACACCCAGTGTCACTGCATGTCAGTTCTTTTCATGAACCACATAAGGATCTACCAGTGTCATTGGATGTGTGTTCTTCTCATTAACCACACGTGGATCCACCGGTGTCATTGCATGTCTGTTCCTCTAAACAAACCACATAAGGATCCACCAGTGTCATTGCATGTCTGTTCTTTTCATGAACCACATTAGGATCCACTAGTGTCATTGCATGTCTGTTCTTTTCATGAACCATATAAGGATCCACCAGTGGCATTGCATGTATGTTTTTTCATGAACCACACCCAGTGTCATTGCATGTGTGTTCTTCTGAACAAACCACATAAGGATCCACCAGTGTCATTGCATGTCTGTTCTTTTCATGAACCACACCCCAGTGTCAGTGCATGTCTGTTCTTTTTATGAACCACACCTAGTGTCACTACATGTCAGTTCTTTTCATGAACCACATAAGGATCTACTAGTGTCATTGCACGTGTGTTCTTCTAAACAAACCACATAAGGATCCACCAGTGTCATTGCATGTGTGTTCTTTTCATGAACCACACATAAGGATCCACCGGTGTCATTGCATGTCTGTTCTGTTCATGAACCACACCCAGTGCCATTGCATGTCTGTTCTTCTCATGAACCACATAAGGATGCACCCAGTGTCATTGGATGTGTGTTCTTCTCATGAACCACACGTGGATCCACCGGTGTCATTGCATGTATGTTCCTCTAAACAAACCACATATAGGATCCACCAGTGTCATTGCATGTCTGTTCTTTTCATCAACCACACCTAGTGTCATTGCATGTGTGTTCTTCTAAACAAACCACATAAGGATCCACAAGTATCATTGCATGTCTGTCCTTTTCATGAACCACATAAGGATCCGCCAGTGTCATTGCATGTCTGTTCTTTTCATGAACCACATAAGGATCCACCAGTGTCATTGCATGTCTGTTCTTTTCATGAACCACAGCCAGTGTCATTGCACGTCTGTTCTTTTCATGAAACACACCCGGTGTCACTGCATGTATGTTCTTTTCATTAACCACATAAGGATCTACCAGTGTCATTGGATGTGTGTTCTTCTCATGAACCACACGTGGATCCACCGATGTCATTGCATGTCTGTTCCTCTAAACAAACCACATAAGGATCCACAAGTGTCCTTGGATGTGTGTTATTTTCATGAACCACACCCAGTGTCATTGCATGTGTGGTCTTCTAAACAAACCACATAAGGATCCACCAGTGTCATTGCATGTCTGTTCTTTTCGTGAACCACACCCAGTATCAGTGCATGTCTGTTCTTTTCATGAAACACACCCAGTGTCACTGCGTGTCACTTCTTTTCATGAACCACATAAGGATCTACCAGTGTCATTGGATGTGTGTTCTTCTCATGAACCACACATGGATCCACCGGTGTCATTGCATGTCTGTTCCACAAAACAAACCACATAAGGATCCACCAGTGTCATTGGATGTGTGTTCTTTTCATGAACCACACCTAGTGTCATTGCATGTGTGTTCTTCTAAACAAACCACATAAGGATCCACCAGTGTCATTGCATGTCTGTTCTTTTCATGAACTACACCTAGTGTCACTGCATGTCAGTTCTTTTCATGAACCACATAAGGTTCTACCAGTGTCATTGGATGTGTGTTCTTCTCATGAACCACACGTGGATCCACCGGTGTCATTGGATGTGTGTTCTTTTCATGAACCACACCCACTGTCATTGCAAGTGTGTTCTTCTAAACAAACCACATAAGCATCCACCAGTGTCATTGCATGTCTGTTCTTTTCATGAACCACATAAGGATCCACGAGTGTCATTGCATGTCTGTTCTTTTCATGAACCACATAAGGATCCACCAGTGTGATTGCATGTCTGTTCTTTTCATGAACCACACCCAGTGTCATTGCATGTGTGTTCTTCTAAACAAACCACATAAGTATCCACCAGTGTCATTGCATGTCTGTTCTTTTCATGAACCACACCCCAATGTTAGTGCATGTCTGTTCTTTTCATGAACCACACCCAGTGTCACTGCATGTCAGTTCTTTTCATGAACCACATAAGGATCTACCAGTGTCATTGGATGTGTGTTCTTCTCATTAACCACACGTGGATCCACCGGTGTCATTGCATGTCTGTTCCTCTAAACAAACCACATAAGGATCCACCAGTGTCATTGCATGTCTGTTCTTTTCATGAACCACATTAGGATCCTCTAGTGTCATTGCATGTCTGTTCTTTTCATGAACCACATAAGGATCCACCAGTGTCATTGCATGTATGTTTTTTTCATGAACCACACCCAGTGTCATTGCATGTGTGTTCTTCTGAACAAACCACATAAGGATCCACCAGTGTCATTGCATGTATGTTCTTTTCATGAACCACACCCAGTGTCAGTGCATGTCTGTTCTTTTTATGAACCACACCCAGTGTCACTACATGTCAGTTCTTTTCATGAACCACATAAGGATCTACTAGTGTCATTGCACGTGTGTTCTTCTAAACAAACCACATAAGGATCCACCAGTGTCATTGCATGTGTGTTCTTTTCATGAACCACACATAAGGATCCACCGGTGTCATTGCATGTCTGTTCTGTTCATGAACCACACCCAGTGTCATTGCATGTCTGTTCTTCTCATGAAACACATAAGGATGCACCCAGTGTCATTGGATGTGTGTTCTTCTCATGAACCACACGTGGATCCACCGGTGTCATTGCATGTATGTTCCTCTAAACAAACCACATATAGGATCCACCAGTGTCATTGCATGTCTGTTCTTTTCATGAACCACAACTAGTGTCATTGCATGTGTTTTCTTCTAAACAAACCACATAAGGATCCACAAGTATCATTGCATGTCTGTCCTTGTCATGAACCACATAAGGATCCGCCAGTGTCATTGCATGTCTGTTCTTTTCATGAACCACATAAGGATCCACCAGTGTCATTGCATGTCTATTATTTTCATGAACCACAGCCAGTGTCATTGCACGTCTGTTCTTTTCATGAAACACACCCGGTGTCACTGCATGTCTGTTCTTTTCATGAACCACATAAGGATCTACCAGTGTCATTGGATGTGTGTTCTTCTCATGAACCACACGTGGATCCACCGGTGTCATTGCATGTCTGTTCCTCTAAACAAACCACATAAGGATCCACAAGTGTCCTTGGATGTGTGTTATTTTCATGAACCACACCCAGTGTCATTGCATGTGTGGTCTTCTAAACAAACCACATAAGGATCCACCAGTGTCATTGCATGTATGTTCTTTTCGTGAACCACACCCAGTGTCAGTGCATGTCTGTTCTTTTCATGAAACACACCCAGTGTCACTGCGTGTCAGTTCTTTTCAGGAACCACATAAGGATCTACCAGTGTCATTGGATGTGTGTTCTTCTCATGAACCACACATGGATCCACCGGTGTCATTGCATGTCTGTTCTTCTAAACAAACCACATAAGGATCCACCAGTGTCATTGGATGTGTGTTCTTTTCATGAACCACACCCAGTGTCATTGCATGTGTGTTTTTCTAAACAAACCAAATAAGGATCCACCAGTGTCATTGCATGTCTGTTCTTTTCATGAACCACACATAAGGATCCACCAGTGTCATTGCATGTCTGTTCTTTTCATGAACCACACCCAATGTCATTGCATGTCTGTTCCTCTAAACAAACTACATAAGGATCCACCAGTGTCATTGCATGTTTGTTCGTTTCATGAACCACATAAGGATCCACTAGTGTCATTGCATGTCTGTTCTTTTCATGAACCACATAAGGATCCACCAGTGTCATTGCATGTCTTTTCTTTTCATGAACCACACCCAGTGTGATTGCATGTGTGTTCTTCTAAACAAACCACATAAGGATCCACCAGTGTCATTGCATGTCTGTTCTTTTCAAGAACCACACCCCAGTGTTAGTGCATGTCTGTTCTTTTCATGAACCACACCCAGTGTCACTGCATGTCAGTTCTTTTCATGAACCACATAAGGATCTACCAGTGTCATTGCATCTATGTTCTTCTAAACAAACCAAATAAGGATACACCAGTGTCATTGCATGTCTGTTCTTTTCATGAACCACACCCAGTGTCACTGCATGTCAGTTCTTTTCATGAACCACATAAGGATCTACCAGTGTCATTGCATGTGTGTTCTTCTAAACAAACCACATAAGGATCCACCAGTGTCACTGCATGTCAGTTCTTTTCATGAATCACATAAGGATCTACCAATGCCATTGGATGTGTGTTCTTGTCAAGAACTACACGTGCATTCACCAGTGTCATTACTTGTTTGTTCCTCTAAACAAACCACATAAGGATCCACTAGTGTCATTGGATGTGTGTTCTTTTCATGACCCACACCCAGTGTCATTGCATGTGTGTTCTTGTAAACAAACCACATAAGGATCCACCAGTGTCATTGCATGTATGTTCTTTTCATTAACCACACCCAGTGTCAGTGCATGTCAGTTCTTTTCATGAACCACATAAGGATCTACTAGTGTCATTGGATGTGTGTTCTTCTCATGAACCACACGTGGATCCACCGGTGTCATTGCATGTCTGTTCCTCTAAACAAACCACATAAGGATCCTCTAGTGTCATTGGATGTGTGTTCTTTTCATGAACCACACCTAGTGTCATTGCATGTGTGTTCTTCTAAACAAACCACATAAGGATCCACCAGTGTCATTGCATGTCTGTTCTTTTCATGAACCACACATAAGGATCCACCAGTGTCATTGCACGTCTGTTCTTTGCATGAACCACACCCAATTTCATTGCATGTCTGTTCCTCTAAACAAACCACATAAGGATCCACAAGTGTCATTGCATTTCTGTTCTTTTCATGAACCACATAAGGATCCACTAGTGTCAGTGCGTGTATGTTCTTTTCATGAACCACATATGGATCCACCAGTGTTATTGCATTTCTGTTCTTTTCATGAACCACACCCAGTGTCATTGCATGTCTGTTCTTTTCATGAAACACACCCGGTGTCACTGCATGTCTGTTCTTTTCATGAACCACATAAGGATCTACCATTGTCATCGGATGTGTGTTCTTCTCATGAACCACACGTGGATCCACCGGTGTCATTGCATGTCTGTTCCTCTAAACAAACCACATAAGGATCCTCTAGTGTCATTGGATGTGTGTTCTTTTCATGAACCACACCTAGTGTCATTGCATGTGTGTTCTTCTAAACAAACCACATAAGGATCCACCAGTGTCATTGCATGTCTGTTCTTTTCATGAACCACACATAAGGATCCACCAGTGTCATTGCACGTCTGTTCTTTGCATGAACCACACCCAATTTCATTGCATGTCTGTTCCTCTAAACAAACCACATAAGGATCCACAAGTGTCATTGCATTTCTGTTCTTTTCATGAACCACATAAGGATCCACTAGTGTCAGTGCGTGTATGTTCTTTTCATGAACCACATATGGATCCACCAGTGTTATTGCATTTATGTTCTTTTCATGAACCACACCCAGTGTCATTGCATGTCTGTTCTTTTCATGAAACACACCCGGTGTCACTGCATGTCTGTTCTTTTCATGAACCACATAAGGATCTACCAGTGTCATCGGATGTGTGTTCTTCTCATGAACCACACGTGGATCCACCGGTGTCATTGCATGTCTGTTCCTCTAAACAAACCACATAAGGATCCACCAGTGTCATTGGATGTGTGTTCTTTCCATGAACCACACCTAGTGTCATTGCATGTGTGTTCTTCTAAACAAACCACATAAGGATCCACCAGTGTCATTGCATGTCTGTTCTTTTCATAAACCACACATAAGGATCCACCAGTGTCATTTCATGTCTGTTCTTTTCATGAACCACACCCAATGTCATTGCATGTCTGTTCCTCTAAACAAACCACATAACAATCCACCAGTGTCATTGCATGTCTGTTCTTTTCATGAACCACATAAGGATCCACCAGTGTCATTGCATGTCTGTTCTTTTCATGAACCACACCCAGTGTCATTGCATGTCTGTTCTTTTCATGAAAGACACCCGGTGTCACTGCATGTCTGTTCTTTTCATGAACCACATAAGGATCTACTAGTGTCATTGGATGTGTGTTCTTCTCATGAACCACACGTGGATCCACCTGTGTCACTGCATGTCTGTTCCTCTAAACAAACCACATAAGGATCCACCAGTGTCATTGGATGTGTGTTCTTTTCATGAACCACACCCATTGTCATTGCATGTGTGTTCTTCTAAACAAACCACATAAGGATCCACCAGTGTCATTGCATGTCTGTTCTTTTCATGAACCACACCCCAGTGTCAGTGCATGTCTGTTCTTTTCATAAACCACACCCAGTGTCACTACATGTCAGTTCTTTTCATGAACCACATAAGGATCTACCAGTGTCATTGCATGTGTGTTCTTCTAAACAAACAACATAAAGATCCACCAGTGTCATTACATGTCTGTTCTTTTCATGAACCACACATAAGGATCCATCGGTGTCATTACATGTCTGTTCTTTTCATGGACCACACCCAGTGTCACCTCATGTCTGTTCTTTTCATGAACCACATAAGGATCCACCCAGTGTCATTGGATGTGTGTTCTTCTCATGAACCACACGTGGATCCACCGGTGTCATTGCATGTTTGTTCCACTAATCAAACCACATATAGGATCCACTAGTGCCATTGCATGTCTGTTCTTTTCATGAACCACACCTAGTGTCATTGCATGTGTGTTCTTCTAAACAAACCACATAAGGTTCCACTAGTGTCATTGCATGTCTGTTCTTTTCATGAACCACATTAGGATGCACCAGTGTCATTGCATGTGTCTTTTTTGATGAACCACACCCAGTGTCATTACATGTCTGTTATTTTCATGAAACACACCCGGTGTCACTGCATGTCTGTTCTTTTCATGAACCACATAAGGATCTACCAGTGTCATTGGATGTGTGTTCTTCTCATGAACCACACGTGGATCCACCGGTGTCATTGCATATCTGTTCCTCTAAACAAACCACATAAGGATCCACCAGTGTCATTGGATGTGTGTTCTTTTCATGAACCACACCCAGTGTCATTGAATGTGTGATCTTCTAAACAAACCACATAACAATCCACCAGTGTCATTGCATGTATGTTCTTTTCATGAACTACACCCAGTGACAGTGCATGTCAGTTCTTTTCATGAACCACATAGGGATCTACTAGTGTCATTGGATGTGTCTTCTTCCCATGAACCACACGTGGATCCACCGGTGTCATTGCATGTCTGTTCCTCTAAACAAACCACATAACGATCCACCAGTGTCATTGGATGTGTGTTCTTTCATGAACCAAACCCAGTGTCATTGCATGTGTGTTCTTCTAAACAAACCACATAAGGATCCACCAGTGCCATTGCATGTCTGTTCTTTTCATGAACCACACCCAGTGTCATTGCATGTCTGTTCTTTTCATGAAACACACCCGGTGTCATTGCATGTCTATTCTTTTCATGAACCACATAAGGATCTA
The DNA here is from genome assembly GCA_916181665.1 of Avena sativa. Lineage (NCBI taxonomy): Eukaryota > Viridiplantae > Streptophyta > Magnoliopsida > Poales > Poaceae > Avena > Avena sativa. The sequence continues at coordinate 185,214,798 of OV702287.1, read as the reverse complement.
CCAGTGTCATTGGATGTGTGTTCTTCTCATGAACCACACGTGGATCCACCGGTGTCATTGCATTTCTGTTCCTCTAAACAAACCACATAAGGATCCACCAGTGTCATTGGATGTGTGTTCTTTTCATGGACCACACCCAGTGTCATTGCATGTGTGGTCTTCTAAACAAACCACATAAGGATCCACAAGTGTCATTGCATGTCTGTTCTTTTCATGAACAACACCCATTGTCGGTGCATGTCTGTTCTTTTCATGAACCACATAAGGATCTACCAGTGTCATTGGATGTCTATTCTTCTCATGAACCACACGTGGATCCACTAGTGTCATTGCATGTCTGTTCCTCTAAACAAACCACATAAGGATCCACCAGTGTCATTGGATGTGTGTTCTTTTCATGAACCAAACGCAGTGTCATTGCATGTGTGTTCTTCTAAACAAACCACATAAGGATCCACCAGTGTCATTGCATGTCTGTTCTTTTCATGAACCACACATAAGGATCCACCAGTGTCATTGCATGTCTGTTCTTTTCATGAACCACACATAAGGATCCACTAGTGTCATTGCATGTCTATTCTTTTCATGAACCACACCCAATGTCATTGCATGTCTGTTCCTCTAAACAAACTACATAAGGATCCACCAGTGTCATTGCATGTTTGTTCTTTTCATGAACCACATAAGGATCCACTAGTGTCATTGCATGTCTGTTCTTTTCATGAACCACATAAGGATCCACCAGTGTCACTGCATGTCTTTTCTTTTCATGAACCACACCCAGTGTGATTGCATGTGTGTTCTTCTAAACAAACCACATAAGGATCCACCAGTGTCATTGCATGTCTGTTCTTTTCATGAACCACACCCCAGTGTTAGTGCATGTCTGTTCTTTTCATGAACCACACCCAGTGTCACTGCATGTCAGTTCTTTTCATGAACCACATAAGGATCTACCAGTGTCATTGCATCTATGTTCTTCTAAACAAAACAAATAAGGATACACCAGTGTCATTGCATGTCTGTTCTTTTCATGAACCACACCCAGTGTCACTGCATGTCAGTTCTTTTCATGAACCACATAAGGATCTACCAGTGTCATTGCATGTGTGTTCTTCTAAACAAACCACATAAGGATCCACCAGTGTCACTGCATGTCAGTTCTTTTCATGAATCACATAAGGATCTACCAGTGTCATTGGATGTGTGTTCTTCTCAAGAACTACACGTGCATTCACCAGTGTCATTACTTGTTTGTTCCTCTAAACAAACCACATAAGGATCCACCAGTGTCATTGGATGTGTGTTCTTTTCATGAACCACACCCAGTGTCATTGCATGTGTGTTCTTGTAAACAAACCACATAAGGATCCACCAGTGTCATTGCATGTATGTTCTTTTCATTAACCACACCCAGTGTCAGTGCATGTCAGTTCTTTTCATGAACCACATAAGGATCTACTAGTGTCATTGGATGTGTGTTCTTCTCATGAACCACACGTGGATCCACCGGTGTCATTGCATGTCTGTTCCTCTAAACAAACCACATATGGATCCTCTAGTGTCATTGGATGTGTGTTCTTTTCATGAACCACACCCAGTGTCATTGCATGTGTGTTCTTCTAAACAAACCACATAAGGATCCACCAGTGTCATTGCATGTCTGTTCTTTTCATGAACCACACATAGGAATCCACCAGTGTCATTGCACGTCTGTTCTTTGCATGAACCACACCCAATTTCATTGCATGTCTGTTCCTCTAAACAAACCACATAAGGATCCACAAGTGTCATTGCATGTCTGTTCTTTTCATGAACCACATAAGGATCCACTAGTGTCAGTGCGTGTATGTTCTTTTCATGAACCACATATGGATCCACCAGTGTCATTGCATTTCTGTTCTTTTCATGAACCACACCCAGTGTCATTGCATGTCTGTTCTTTTCATGAAACACACCCGGTGTCACTGCATGTCTGTTCTTTTCATGAACAACATAACGATATACCAGTGTCATTGGATGTGTGTTCTTCTCATGAACCACACGTGGATACACCGGTGTCATTGCATGTCTGTTCCTCTAAACAAACCACATAAGGATCCACCAGTGTCATTGGATGTGTGTTCTTTCAATGAACCACAACTAGTGTCATTGCATGTGTGTTCTGCTAAACAAACCACATAAGGATCCACCAGTGTCATTGCATGTCCGTTCTTTTCATAAACCACACATAAGGATCCACCAGTGTCATTGCATGTCTGTTCTTTTCATGAACCACACCCAATGTCATTGCATGTCTGTTCCTCTAAACAAACCACATAACGATCCACCAGTGTCATTGCATGTCTGTTTTTTTCATGAACCACATAAGGATCCGCCAGTGTCATTGCATGTCTTGTTCTTTTCATGAACCACATAAGGATCCACCAGTGTCATTGCATGTCTGTTCTTTTCATGAACCACACTCAGTGTAATTGCATGTCTGTTCTTTTCATGAAACACACCCGGTGTCACTACATGTCTGTTCTTTTCATGAACCACATAAGGATCTACTAGTGTCATTGGATGTGTGTTCTTCTCATGAAGCACACGTGGATCCACCGGTGTCACTGCATGTGTGTTCTTCTAAACAAACCACATAAGGATCCACAAGTGTCATTGCATGTCTGTTCTTTTCATGAACCACATAAGCATCCACTAGTCTCATTGCGTGTCTGTTCTTTTCATGAACCACATAAGGATCCACCAGTGTCATTGCATTTCTGTTCTTTTCATGAACCACACCCAGTGTCATTGCATGTCTGTTCTTTTGATGAAACACACCCGGTGTCACTGCATGGCTGTTCTTTTCATGAACCACATAAGGATCTACCAGTGTCATCGGATGTGTGTTCTTCTCATGAACCACACGTGGATCCACCGGTGTCATTGCATGTCTGTTCCTCTAAACAAACCACATAAGGATCCACCAGTGTCATTGGATGTGTGTTCTTTCCATGAACCACACCTAGTGTCATTGCATGTGTGATCTTCTAAACAAACCAAATAAGGATCCACTAGTGTCATTGCATGTCTGTTCTTTTCATAAACCACACATAAGGATCCACCAGTGTCATTTCATGTCTGTTCTTTTCATGAACCACACCCAATGTCATTGCATGTCTGTTCCTCTAAACAAACCACATAAGGATCCACCAGTGTCATTGCATGTCTGTTCTTTTCATGAACCACATAAGGATCCACCAGTGTCATTGCATGTCTGTTCTTTTCATGAACCACATAAGGATCCACCAGTGTCATTGCATGTCTGTTCTTTTCATGAACCACACCCAGTGTCATTGCATGTCTGTTCTTTTCATGAAAGACACCCGGTGTCACTGCATGTCTGTTCTTTTCATGAACCACATAAGGATCTACTAGTGTCATTGGATGTGTGTTCTTCTCATGAACCACACGTGGATCCACCGGTGTCACTGCATGTCTGTTCCTCTAAACAAACCACATAAGGATCCACCAGTGTCATTGGATGTGTGTTCTTTTCATTAACCACACCCATTGTCATTGCATGTGTATTCTTCTAAACAAACCACATAAGGATCCACCAGTGTCATTGCATGTCTGTTCTTTTCATGAACCACACCCCAGTGTCAGTGCATGTCTGTTCTTTTCATGAACCACACCCAGTGTCACTACATGTCAGTTCTTTTCATGAACCACATAAGGATCTACCAGTGTCATTGCATGTGTGTTCTTCTAAACAAACAACATAATGATCCACCAGTGTCATTACATGTATGTTCTTTTCATGAACCACACATAAGGATCCATCGGTGTCATTACATGTCTGTTCTTTTCATGGACCACACCCAGTGTCACCTCATGTCTGTTCTTTTCATGAACCACATAAGGATCCACCCAGTGTCATTGGATGTGTGTTCTTCTCATGAACCACACGTGGATCCACCGGTGTCATTGCATGTATGTTCCACTAATCAAACCACATATAGGATCCACTAGTGTCATTGCATGTCTATTCTTTTCATGAACCACACCTAGTGTCATTGCATGTGTGTTCTTCTAAACAAACCACATAAGGTTCCACTAGTGTCATTGCATGTCTGTTCTTTTCATGAACCACATTAGGATGCACCAGTGTCATTACATGTGTGTTCTTTTGATGAACCACACCCAGTGTCATTGCATGTCTGTTCTTTTCATGAAACACACCCGGTGTCACTGCATGTCTGTTCTTTTCATGAACCACATAAGGATCTACCAGTGTCATTGGATGTGTGTTCTTCTCATGAACCACACGTGGATCCACCGGTGTCATTGCATATCTGTTCCTCTAAACAAACCACATAAGGATCCACCAGTGTCATTGGATGTGTGCTCTTTTCATGAACCACACCCAGTGTCATTGAATGTGTGATCTTCTAAACAAACCACATAACGATCCACCAGAGTTAGTGCATGTCTGTTCTTTTCATGAACCACACCCAGTATCACTGCATGTTAGTTCTTTTCATGATCCACATAAGGATCTACGAGTCTCATTGGATGTGTCTTCTTCTCATGAACCACACGTGGATCCACCGATGTCATTGCATGTCTGTTCCTCTAAACAAACCACATAACGATCCACCAGTGTCATTGGATGTGTGTTCTTTCATGAACCAAACCCAGTGTCATTGCATGTGTGTTCTTCTAAACAAACCACATAAGGATCCACCAGTGTCATTGCATGTCTGTTCTTTTCATGAACCACACCCAGTGTCATTGCATGTCTGTTCTTTTCATGAACCACACCTAGTGTCACCGCATGTCAGTTCTTTTCATGAACAACATAAGGATCTACAAGTGTCATTGGATGTGTGTTCTTGTCATGAACCACACGTGGATCCACCAGTGTCATTACATGTTTGTTCCTCTAAACAAACCATATAATTATCCACCAGTGTCATTGGATGTGTGTTCTTTTCATGAACCACACCCAGTGTCATTGCATGTGTGTTCTTCTAAACAAACCACATAAGGATCCACCAGTGTCATTGCATGTCTGTTCTTTTCATGAACCACACCTAGTGTCATTGCATGTTTGTTCTTTTCATGAAACGCACCCGGTGTCACTACATGTCTGTTCTTTTCATGAACCACATAAGGATCTACCAGTGTCATTGGATGTGTGTTCTTCTCATGAACCACACGTGGATCCACCGGTGTCATTGCATGTCTGTTCCTCTAAACAAACCACATAAGGATCCACCAGTGTCATTGGATGTGTGTTCTTTTCATGAACCAAACGCAGTGTCATTGCATGTGTGTTCTTCTAAACAAACCACATAAGGATCCACCAGTGTCATTGCATGTCTGTTCTTTTCATGAACCACACATAAGGATCCACCAGTGTCATTGCATGTCTGTTCTTTTCATGAACCACACCCAATGTCATTTCATGTATGTTCCTCTAAACAAACCACATAAGGATCCACCAGTGTCATTGCGTGTCTGTTCTTTTCATGAAACACATAAGGATCCACCAGTGTCATTGCCTGTCTGTTCTTTTCATGAACCACATAAGGATCCACCAGTGTCATTGCATGTCTGTTCTTTTCATGAACCACACCCAGTGTCATTGCATGTCTGTTCTTTTCACGAAACACACTCGGTGTCACTGCATGTCTATTCTTTTCATGAACCACATAAAGATCTACCAGTGTCATTGGATGTGTGTTCTTCTCATGAACCACACGTGGATCCACCGGTGTCATTGCATGTCTGTTCCTCTAAACAAACCACATAAGGATCCACCAGTGTCATTGGATGTGTGTTCTTTTCATGAACCACACCCAATGTCATTGCATGTGTTTTCTTCTAAACAAACCACATAAGGATCCACCAGTGTCATTGCACGTCTGTTCTTTTCATGAACCATACCCAATGTCATTGCATGTCTGTTCCTCTAAACAAACCACATAAGGATCCACCAGTGTCAACCACAACCAATGTCATTGCATGTCTGTTCCTCTAAACAAACCACATAAGGATCCACCAGTGTCATTGCATGTCTATTCTTATCATGAACCACATAAGGATCCACCAGTGTCATTGCATGTCTATTCTTTTCATGAACCACATAAGGATCCATCAGTGTCATTGCATGTTTGTTCTTTTCATGAACCACACCTAGTGTCATTGCATGTGTGTTCTTCTAAAGAAACCACATAAGGTTCCACCAGTGTCATTGCATGTCTATTCTTTTCATGAACCACACCAAGTGTCATTGCATGTGTGTTCTTCTAAACCAAAACACATAAGGATCCACCAGTGTCATTGCATGTCTGTTCTTTTCATGAACCACAACCCAGTGTTAGTGCATGTCTGTTCTTTTCATGGACCACACTCAGTGTCACTGCATGTCAGTTCTTTTCATGAATCACATAAGGATCTACCTGTGTCGTTGCATGTGTGTTCTTCTAAACAAACCACATATAGGATCCACCAGTGTCATTGCATGTCTGTTCTTTTCATGAACCACACCTAGTGTCATTGCATGTGTGTTCTTCTAAACAAACCACATAAGGATCCACCAGTGTCATTTCATGTCTGTTCTTTTCATGAACCACATAAGGATCCACCAGTTTCATTGCATGTCTGTTCTTTTCATGAACCACATAAGGACCCACTTGTGTCATTGCATGTCCGTTATTTTCTTGAACCACACCCAGTGTCATTGCATGTATGTTCTTTTCATGAAACACACCCGGTGTCACTGCATGTCTGTTCTTTTAATGAACCACATAAGGATCTACCAGTGTCATTGGATGTGTGTTCTTCTCATGAATCACACGTGGATCCACCGGTGTCATTGCATGTCTGTTCCTCTAAACAAACCACATAAGGATCCACCAGTGTCATTGGATGTGTGTTCTTTTCATGAACCACACCCAGTGTCATAGCATGTGTGTTCTTCTAGACAAACCACATAAGGATCCACCGGTGTCGGTGCATGTCAGTTCTTTTCATGAACCACACCCAGTGTCACTTCATGTCAGTTCTTTTCATGAACCACATAAGGATCTACCAGTGTCATTGGATGTGTGTTCTTCTCATGAACCACACGTGGATCCACTGGTGTCATTGCATGTCTGTTCCTCTAAACAAACCACATAAGGATCCACCAGTATCATTGGATGTGTGTTCTTTTCATGAACCAAATCCAGTGTCATTACATGTGTGTTCTTCTAAACAAACCACTTAAGGATCCACCAGTGTCATTGCATGTCCGTTCCTTTCATGAACCACACATCAGGATCCACCAGTGTCATTGCATGTCTGTTCTTTTCATGAACCACACCCAATGTCATTGCATGTCTGTTCCTCTAAACAAACCACATAAGGATCCACCAGTGTCATTGCGTGTCTGTTCTTTTCATGAACCACATAAGGATCCACCAGCGTCATTGCATGTCTGTTCTATTCATGAACCACATAAGGATCCACCAGTGTCATTGCATGTCTGTTCTTTTCATGAACCACACCCAGTGTCATTGCATGTCTGTTCTTTTCATGAAACACACTCGGTGTCACTACATGTCTGTTCTTTTCATGAACCACACAAGGATCTACCGGTGTCATTGGATGCGTGTTCTTCTCATGAACCACACGTGGATCCACCGGTGTCACTGCATGTCAGTTCCTCTAAAGAAACCACATAAGGATCCACCAGTGTCATTGGATGTGTGTTCTTTTCATGAACCACACCCAATGTCATCGCATGTGTGTTCTTCTAAACAAACCACATAAGGATCCACCAGTGTCATTGCATGTCTGTTCTTTTCATGAACCACACCCAATTTCATTGCATGTTTGTTCCTCTAAACAAACCACATAAGGATCCACCAGTGTCATTGCATGTCTGTTCTTATCATGAACCACATAAGGATCCACCAGTGTCATTGTATGTATGTTCTTTTCATGAACCACATAAGGATCCACCAGTGTCATTGCATGTCTGTTCTTTTCATGAACCACACCTAGTGTCATTGCATGTGTGTTCTTCTAAACAAACCACATAAGGTTCCACCAGTTTCATTGCATGTCTATTCTTTTCATGAACCACACCCAGTGTCATTGCATTTGTGTTCTTCTAAACAAACCACATAAGGATCCACCAGTGTCATTGCATGTCTATTCTTTTCATGAACAACACCCCTGTGTCATTGCATGTCTGTTCTTTTCATGAACCACACCTAGTGTCACTGCATGTCAGTTCCTTTCATGAATCACATAAGGATCTACCAATGTCATTGCATGTGTGTTCTTCTAAACAAACCACATATAGGATCCACCAGTGTCATTGCATGTCTGTTCTTTAAATGAACCACACCTAGTGTCATTGCATGTGTGTTCTTATAAACAAACCACATAAGGATCCACCAGTGTCATTGCATGTCTGTTCTTTTCATGAACCACATAAGGATCCACCAGTGTCATTGCATGTCTGTTCTTTTCATGAACCACACCCAGTGTCATTGCATGTATGTTCTTTTCATGAAACACACCCGGTGTCACTGCATGTCTGTTCTTTTCATGAACTACATAAGGATCTACCAGTGTCATTGGATGTGTGTTCTTCTCATGAACCACACGTGGATCCACCGGTGTCATTGCATGTCTGTTCCTCTAAACAAACCACATAAGGATCCACCATTGTCATTGGATGTGTGTTCTTTTCATGAACCACACCCAATGTCATTGCATGTGTGTTCTTCTAAACAAACCAAATAAGGATCCACCAGTGTCATTGCATCTCTGTTATTTTCATGAACCACACCCAGTGTCATTGCATGTCTGTTCTTTTCATGAACCACACCCAGTGTCACTGCATGTCAGTTCTTTTCATGAACCACATAAGGATCTACCAGTGTCATTGGATGTGTGTTCTGCTCATGAACCACACGTGGATCCACCGGTGTCATTGCATGTCTGTTCCTCTAAACAAACCACATAAGGATCCACTTGTGTCATTGGATGTGTGTTCTTTTCATGAACCACACCCATTGTCAGTGCATGTCTGTTCTTTTCATGAACCACACCCAGTGTCACTGCATGTCAGTTCTTTTCATGAACCACATAAGGATCTACCAGTGTCATTGGATGTGTGTTCTTTTCATGAACCACAGCTAGTCTTATTGCATGTGTGTTCTTCTAAACAAACCACATAAGGATCCACCGGTGTCATTGCATGTCTGTTCTTTTCATGAACCACACCCATTGTCAGTGCATGTCTGTTCTTTTCATGAACCACACCCAGTGTCACTGCCTGTTAGTTCCTTTCATGAACCACATAAGGATCTACCAGTGTCATTCGATGCGTGTTCTTTTCATGAACCACACCCAGTGTCATTGCATGTGTGTTCTTCTAAACAAACCACATAAGGATCCACCGGTGTCAGTGCATGTCTATTCTTTTCATGAACTACACCCAGTGTCACTGCATATCAGTTCTTTTCATGAACCACATAAGGTTCTACCAGTGTCATTGGATGTGTGTTCTTCTCATGAACCACACGTGGATCCACCGGTGTCATTGCATGTATGTTCCTCTAAAAAAACCACATAAGAATCCACCAGTGTCATTGGATGTGTGTTCTTTTCATTGAACCACTCCCACTGTCATTGCATGTGTGTTCTTCTAAACAAACCACATAAGGTTCCACCAGTGTCATTGCATGTCTGTTCTTTTCATGAACCACATAAGGATCCACTAGTGTCATTGCATATCTGTTCTTTTCATGAACCACATAAGGATCCACCAGTGTCATTGCATGTATGTTCTTTTCATGAACCACACCCAGTGTCATTGCATGTGTGTTCTTCTGAACAAACCACATAAGGATCCACCAGTGTCATTGCATGTCTGTTATTTTCATGAACCACACCCCAATGTTAGTGCATGTCTGTTATTTTCATGAACCACACCCAGTGTCACTGCATGTCAGTTCGTTTCATGAACCACATAAGGATCTACCAGTGTCATTGGATGTGTATTCTTCTAAACAAACCACATAAGGATCCACCAGTGTCATTGCATGTTTGTTCTTTTCATGAACCACACATAAGGATCCACCGGTGTCATTGCATGTCTGTTCTGTTCATGAACCACACGCAGTGTCATTGCATGTCTGTTCTTATCATGAACCACATAAGGATCCACCCAGTGTCATTGGATGTGTGTTCTTCTCATGTACCACACGTGGATCCACCGGTGTCATTGCATGTATGTTCCTCTAAAAAAACCACATATAGGATCCACCAGTGTCACTGCATGGCTGTTCTTTTCATGAACCACACCTAGTGTCATTGCATGTGTGTTCTTCTAAACAAACCACATAAGGATCCACCAGTGTTATTGCATGTGTGTTCTTTTCATGAACCACATAAGGATCCTCCAGTGTCATTGCATGTCTGTTCTTTTCATGAACCACACCCCAGTGTTAGTGCATGTCTGTTCTTTTCATGAACCACACCCAGTGTCACTGCATGTCAGTTCTTTTCATGAACCACATAAGGATCCACCAGTGTCATTGCATGTCTGTTCTTTTCATGAACCATACCCAGTGTCATTGCACATCTGTTCTTTTCATGAAACACACCTGGTGTCACTGCATGTCTGTTCTTTTCATGAACCACATAAGGATCTACCAGTGTCATTGGATGTGGGTTCTTCTCATGAACCACACGTTGATCCACCGGTGTCATTGCATGTCTGTTCCTCTAAACAAACCACATAAGGATCCACTAGTGTCATTGGATGTGTGTTATTTTCATGAACCACACCCAGTGTCATTGCATGTGTGCTCTTCTAAACTAACCACATAAGGATCCACCAGTGTCATTGCATGTCTGTTCTTTTCATGAACCACACCCATTGTTAGTGCATGTCTGTTCTTTTCATGAAACACAGCTAGTGTCACTGCGTGTCAGTTCTATTCATGAACCACATAAGGATCTACCAGTGTCATTGGATGTGTGTTCTTCTCATGAACCACACATGGATCCACCAGTGTCATTGCATGTCTGTTCCTCTAAACAAACCACATAAGGATCCACCAGTGTCATTGGATGTGTGTTCTTTTCATGAACCACACCCAGTGTCATTGCATGTGTGTTCTTCTAAACAAACCACTTAAGGATCCACCAGTGTCATTGCATGTCTGTTCTGTTCATGAACCACACGCAGTGTCATTGCATGTCTGTTCTTCTCATGAACCACATAAGGATCCACCCAGTGTCATTGGATGTGTGTTTTCTCATGAACCACACGTGGATCCACCGGTGTCATTGCATGTATGTTCCTCTAAACAAACCACATATAGGATCCACCAGTGTCACTGCATGGCTGTTCTTTTCATGAACCACACCTAGTGTCATTGCATGTGTGTTCTTCTAAACAAACCACATAAGGATCCACCAGTGTTATTGCATGTGTGTTCTTTTCATGAATCACATAAGGATCCTCCAGTGTCATTGCATGTCTGTTCTTTTCATGAACCACATAAGGATCCACCAGTGTCACTGCATGTCTGTTCTTTTCATGAACCACACCCAGTGTCATTGCACATCTGTTCTTTTCATGAAACACACCCAGTGTCATTGCATGTCTGTTCTTTTCATGAACCACATAAGGATCTACGAGTGTCATTGCATGTCTGTTCTTTTCATGAACCACACCCCAGTGTTAGTGCATGTCTGTTCTTTTCATGAACCACACCCAGTGTCACTGTATGTCAGTTCTTTTCATGAACCACATAAGGATCCACCAGTGTCATTGCATGTCTGTTCTTTTCATGAACCATACCCAGTGTCATTGCACATCTGTTCTTTTCATGAAACACACCTGGTGTCACTGCATGTCTGTTCTTTTCATGAACCACATAAGGATCTACCAGTGTCATTGGATGTGGGTTCTTCTCATGAACCACACGTGGATCCACCGGTGTCATTGCATGTCTGTTCCTCTAAACAAACCACATAAGGATCCACCAGTGTCATTGGATGTGTGTTCTTTTCATGAACCACACCCAGTGTCATTGCATGTGTGCTCTTCTAAACTAACCACATAAGGATCCACCAGTGTCATTGCATGTCTGTTCTTTTCATGAACCACACCCATTGTTAGTGCATGTCTGTTCTTTTCATGAAACACACCTAGTGTCACCGCGTGTCAGTTCTATTCATGAACCACATAAGGATCTACCAGTGTCATTGAATGTGTGTTCTTCTCATGAACCACACATGGATCCACCGGTGTCATTGCATGTCTGTTCCTCTAAACAAACCACATAAGGATCCACCAGTGTCATTGGATGTGTGTTCTTTTCATGAACCACACCCAGTGTCATTGCATGTGTGTTCTTCTAAACAAACCACTTAAGGATCCACCAGTGTCATTGCATGTCTGTTCTTTTCATGAACCACACATAAGGATCCACCAGTGTCATTGCATGTCTGTTCTTTTCATGAACCACACCCAATGTCATTGCATGTCTATTCCTCTAAACAAACCACATAAGGATCCACCAGTGTCATTGCATGTCTGTTCTTTTCATGAACCACATAAGGATCCACCAGTGTCATTGCATGTCTGTTCTTTTCATGAACCACATAAGGATACACCAGTGTCATTGCATGTCTTTTCTTTTCATGAACCACACCCAGTGTGATTGCATGTGTGTTCTTCTAAACAAACCACATAAGGATCCACCAGTGTCATTGCATGTCTGTTCTTTTCATGAACCACACCCCAGTGTTAGTGCACGTCTGCTCTTTTCATGAACCACACCCAGTGTCACTGCATGTCAGTTCTTTTCATGAACCACATAAGGATCTACTAGTGTCATTGCATTTGTGTTCTTCTAAACAAACCAAATAAGGATCCACCAGTGTTATTGCATGTCTGTTTTTTTCATGAACCACACATAAGGATCCACCGGTGTCATTGCATGTCTGTTCTTTTCATGAACCATACCCAGTGTCATTGCTTGTCTGTTCTTTTGATGAACCACACCCAGTGTCCCTGCATGTTAGTTATTTTCATGAACCACATAAGGATCTACCAGTGTCATTGGATGTGTGTTCTTCTCAAGAACCACACGTGGATCCACCAGTGTCATTACATGTTTGTTCCTCTAAACAAACCACATAAGGGTCCACCAATGTCATTGGATGTGTGTTCTTTTCATGAACCACACCTAGTGTCATTGCATGTGTGTTCTTCTAAACAAACCACATAAGGATCCACCAGTGTCATTGCATATCTGTTCTTTTCATTAACCACACCCAGTGTCAGTGCATGTCAGTTCTTTTCATGAACCACATAAGGATCTACCAGTGTCATTGGAATGTGTGTTCATCTCATGAACCACACGTGGATTCACCGGTGTCATTGCATGTCTGTTCCTCTAAACAAACCACATAAGGATCCACTAGTGTCATTGGATGTGTGTTCTTTTAATGAACCACACCAAGTGTCATTGCATGTGTGTTCTTCTAAACAAACCACATAAGGATCCACCAGTGTCATTGCATGTCTGTCCTTTTCATGAACCACACATAAGGATCCACCAGTGTCATTGCATGTCTGTTCTTTTCATGAACCAAACCTAATTTCATTGCATGTCTGTTTCTCTAAACAAACCACATAAGGATCCACAAGTGTCATTGCATGTCTGTTCTTTTCATGAACCACATAAGGATCCACTAGTGTCATTGCATGTCTGTTCTTTTCATGAACCACATAAGGATCCACCAGTGTCATTGCATTTCTGTTCTTTTCATGAACCACACCCAGTGTCATTGCATGTCTGTTCTTTTCATGAAACACACCCGGTGTCACTGGATGTCTATTCTTTTCATGAACCACATAAGGATCTACTAGTGTCATTGGATGTGTGTTCTTCTCATGAACCACACGTGGATCCACCGGTGTCATTGCATGTTTGTTCCTCTAAACAAACCACATAAGGATCCACCAGTGTCATTGGATGTGTGTTCTTTCCATGAACCACACCTAGTGTCATTGCATGTGTGTTCTTCGAAACAAACCACATAATGATCCACCAGTGTCATTGCATGTCTGTTCTTTTCATAAACCACACATAACGATCCACCAGTGTCATTGCATGTCTGTTCTTTTCATGAACCACACCCAATGTCATTGCATGTATGTTCTTCTAAACAAACCACATAAGGATCCACCAGTGTCATTGCATGTCTGTTCTTTTCATGAACCACACCCATTGTCAGTGCATGTCTGTTCTTTTCATGAACCACACCCAGTGTCACTGCATGTCAGTTTTTTTCATGAACCACATAAGGATCTACCAGTGTCATTGGATGTGTGTTCTTTTCATGAACCACACCCAGTGTCATTGCATGTGTGTTCTTCTAAACAAACCACATAAGGATCCACCGGTGTCAGTGCATGTCTATTCTTTTCATGAACTACACCCAGTGTCACTGCATATCAGTTCTTTTCATGAACCACATAAGGTTCTACCAGTGTCATTGGATGTGTGTTCTTCTCATGAACCACACGTGGATCCACCGGTGTCATTGCATGTATGTTCCTCTAAAAAAACCACATAAGGATCCACCAGTGTCATTGGATGTGTGTTCTTTTCATGAACCACTCCCACTGTCATTGCATGTGTGTTCTTCTAAACAAACCACATAAGGTTCCACCAGTGTCATTGCATGTCTGTTCTTTTCATGAACCACATAAGGATCCACTAGTGTCATTGCATGTCTGTTCTTTTCATGAACCACATAAGGATCCACCAGTGTCATTGCATGTCTGTTCTTTTCATGAACCACACCCAGTGTCATTGCATGTGTGTTCTTCTGAACAAACCACATAAGGATCCACCAGTGTCATTGCATCTCTGTTATTTTCATGAACCACACCCCAATGTTAGTGCATGTCTGTTATTTTCATGAACCACACCCAGTGTCACTACATGTCAGTTCGTTTCATGAACCACATAAGGATCTACCAGTGTCATTGGATGTGTGTTCTTCTCATTAACCACACGTGGATCCACCGTTGTCATTGCATGTCTGTTCCTCTAAACAAACCACATAAGGATCCACCAGTGTCATTGCATGTCTGTTATTTTCATGAACCACATTAGGATCCACGAGTGTCATTGCATGTCTGTTCTTTTCATGAACCACATAAGGATCCACCAGTGTCATTGCATTTCTATTCTTTTCATGAACCACACTAGTCTCATTGCATGTGTGTTCTTCTAAAGAAACCACATAAGGATCCACCAGTGTCATTGCATGTCTGTTCTTTTGATGAACCACACCCCAGTGTCAGTGCATGTCTGTTCTTTTTATGAACCACACCTAGTGTCACTACATGTCAGTTCTTTTCATGAACCACATAAGGATCTACCAGTGTCATTGCATGTGTGTTCTTCTAAACAAACCACATAAGGATCCACCAGTGTCATTGCATGTGTGTTCTTTTCATGAACCACACATAAGGATCCACCGGTGTCATTGCATGTCTGTTCTGTTCATGAACCACACGCAGTGTCATTGCATGTCTGTTCTTCTCATGAACCACATAAGGATCCACCCAGTGTCATTGGATGTGTGTTCTTCTCATGAACCACACGTGGATCCACCGGTGTCATTGCATGTATGTTCCTCTAAACAAACCATATATAGGATCCACCAGTGTCACTTCATGGCTGTTCTTTTCATGAACCACACCTAGTGTCATTGCATGTGTGTTCTTCTAAACAAACCACATAATGATGCACCAGTGTTATTGCATGTTTGTTCTTTTCATGAACCACACATAAGGATCCACCAGTGTCATTGCATGTCTGTTCTTTTCATGAACCACACCCAATTTCATTGCATGTCTGTTTCTCTAAACAAACCACATAAGGATCCACAAGTGTCATTGCATGTGTGTTCTTTTCATGAACCACATAAGGATCCACTAGTGTCATTGCGTGTCTGTTCTTTTCATGAACTACATAAGGATCCACCAGTGTCATTGCATTTCTGTTCTTTTCATGAACCACACCCAGTGTCATTGCATGTCTGTTCTTTTCATGAAACACACCGGTGTCACTGGATGTCTATTCTTTTCATGAACCACATAAGGATCTACCAGTGTCATTCGATGTGTGTTCTTCTCATGAACCACACGTGGATCCACCGGTGTCATTGCATGTTTGTTCCTCTAAACAAACCACATAAGGATCCACCAGTGTCATTGGATGTGTGTTCTTTCCATGAACCACACCTAGTGTCATTGCATGTGTGTTCTTCTAAACAAACCACATAATGATCCACCAGTGTCATTGCATGTCTGTTCTTTTCATAAACCACACATAACGATCCACCAGTGTCATTGCATGTCTGTTCTTTTCATGAACCACACCCAATGTCATTGCATGTCTGTTCTTCTAAACAAACCACATAAGGATCCACCAGTGTCATTGCATGTCTGTTCTTTTCATGAACCACACCCATTGTCAGTGCATGTCTGTTCTTTTCATGAACCACACCCAGTGTCACTGCATGTCAGTTCTTTTCATGAACCACATAAGGATCTACCAGTGTCATTGGATGTGTGTTCTTTTCATGAACCACACCTAGTGTCATTGCATGTGTGTTCTTCTAAACAAACCACATAACGATCCACCGGTGTCAGTGCATGTCTATTCTTTTCATGAACTACACCCAGTGTCACTGCATATCAGTTCTTTTCATGAACCACATAAGGTTCTACCAGTGTCATTGGATGTGTGTTCTTCTCATGAACCACACGTGGATCCACCGGTGTCATTGCATGTATGTTCCTCTAAAAAAACCACATAAGGATCCACCAGTGTCATTGGATGTGTGTTCTTTTCATGAACCACTCCCACTGTCATTGCATGTGTGTTCTTCTAAACAAACCACATAAGGTTCCACCAGTGTCATTGCATGTCTGTTCTTTTCATGAACCACATAAGGATCCACTAGTGTCATTGCATGTCTGTTCTTTTCATGAACCACATAAGGATCCACCAGTGTCATTGCATGTCTGTTCTTTTCATGAACCACACCCAGTGTCATTGCATGTGTGTTCTTCTGAACAAACCACATAAGGATCCACCAGTGTCATTGCATGTCTGTTATTTTCATGAACCACACCCCAATGTTAGTGCATGTCTGTTATTTTCATGAACCACACCCAGTGTCACTGCATGTCAGTTCGTTTCATGAACCACATAAGGATATACCAGTGTCATTGCATGTCTGTTCCTCTAAACAAACCACAAAAGGATCCACCAGTGTCATTGCATGTCTGTTCTTTTCATGAACCACATTAGGATCCACGAGTGTCATTGCATGTCTGTTCTTTTCATGAACCACATAAGGATCCACCAGTGTCATTGCATGTCTATTCTTTTCATGAACCACACCAGTCTCATTGCATGTGTGTTCTTCTAAAGAAACCACATAAGGATCCACCAGTGTCATTGCATGTCTGTTCTTTTCATGAACCACACCCCAGTGTTAGTGCATGTATGTTCTTTTTATGAACCACACCAAGTGTCACTACATGTCAGTTCTTTTCATGAACCACATAAGGATCTACCAGTGTCATTGCATGTGTGTTCTTCTAAACAAACCACATAAGGATCCACCAGTGTCATTGCATGTGTGTTCTTTTCATGAACCACACATAAGGATCCACCGGTGTCATTGCATGTCTGTTCTGTTCATGAACCACACGCAGTGTCATTGCATGTCTGTTCTTCTCATGAACCACATAAGGATCCACCCAGTGTCATTGGATGTGTGTTCTTCTCATGAACCACACGTGGATCCACCGGTGTCATTGCATGTATGTTCCTCTAAACAAACCACATATAGGATCCACCTGTGTCACTGCATGGCTGTTCTTTTCATGAACCACACCTAGTGTCATTGCATGTGTGTTCTTCTAAACAAACCACATAAGGATCCACCAGTGTTATTGCATGTTTGTTCTTTTCATGAACCACATAAGGATCCCCCAGTGTCATTGCATGTCTGTTCTTTTCATGAACCACATAAGGATCCACCATTGTCACTGCATGTCTGTTCTTTTCATGAACCACACCGAGTGTCATTGCACATTTGTTCTTTTCATGAAACACACCCGGTGTCATTGCATGTCTGTTCTTTTCATGAACCACATAAGGATCCACCAGTGTCATTGGATGTGTGTTTTTCTCATGAACCACACATGGACCCACCCGTGTCATTGCATGTCTGTTCCTCTAAACAAACCACATAAGGATCCACCAGTGTCATTGGATGTGTGTTCTTTTCATGAACCACACCCAGTGTCATTGCATGTGTGTTCTTCTAAACAAACCACATAAGGATCCACCAGTGTCATTGCATGTCTGTTCTTTTCATGAACCACACATAAGGATCCACCAGTGTCATTGCATGTCTGTTCCTCTAAACAAACCACATAAGGATCCACCAGTGTCATTGCATGTCTGTTCTTTTCATGAACCCCATAAGGATCCACCAGTGTCATTGCATGTCTGTTCTTTTCATGAACCACATAAGGATCCACCAGTGTCATTGCATGTCTGTTCTTTTCATGAACCATACCCAGTGTCATTGCACATCTGTTCTTTTCATGAAACACACCTGGTATCACTGCATGTCTGTTCTTTTCATGAACCACATAAGGATCTACCAGTGTCATTGGATGTGGGTTCTTCTCATGAACCACACGTGGATCCACCGGTGTCATTGCATGTCTGTTCCTCTAAACAAACCACATAAGGATCCACCAGTGTCATTGGATGTGTGTTCTTTTCATGAACCACACCCAGTGTCATTGCATGTGTGCTCTTCTAAACAAACCACATAAGGATCCACCAGTGTCATTGCATGTCTGTTCTTTTCATGAACCACACCCAGTGTTAGTGCATGTCTGTTCTTTTCATGAAACACACCTAGTGTCACTGCGTGTCAGTTCTATTCATGAACCACATAAGGATCTACCAGTGTCATTGGATGTGTGTTCTTCTCATGAACCACACATGGATCCACCGGTGTCATTGCATGTCTGTTCCTCTAAACAAACCACATAAGGATCCACCAGTGTCATTGGATGTGTGTTCTTTTCATGAACCACACCCAGTGTCATTGCATGTGTGTTCTTCTAAACAAACCACTTAAGGATCCACCAGTGTCATTGCATGTCTGTTCTTTTCATGAACCACACATAAGGATCCACCAGTGTCATTGCATGTCTGTTCTTTTCATGAACCACACCCAATGTCCTTGCATGTCTGTTCCTCTAAACAAACCACATAAGGATCCACCAGTGTCATTGCATGTCTGTTCTTTTCATGAACCACATAAGGATCCACCAGTGCCATTGCATGTCTCGTTCTTTTCATGAACCACATAAGGATACTCCAGTGTCATTGCATGTCTTTTCTTTTCATGAACCACACCCAGTGTGATTGCATGTGTGTTCTTGTAAACAAACCACATAAGGATCCACCAGTGTCATTGCATGTCTGTTCTTTTCATGAACCACACCCAGTGTTAGTGCATGTCTGTTCTTTTCATGAACCACACCCAGTGTCACTGCATGTCAGTTCTTTTCATGAACCACATAAGGATCTACTAGTGTCATTGCATTTGTGTTCTTCTAAACAAACCAAATAAGGATCCACCAGTGTTATTGCATGTCTGTTCTTTTCATGAACCACACATAAGGATCCACCGGTGTCATTGCATGTCTGTTCTTTTCATGAACCATACCCAGTGTCATTGCTTGTCTGTTCTTTTGATGAACCACACCCAGTGTCACTGCATGTTAGTTCTTTTCATGAACCACATAAGGATCTACCAGTGTCATTGGATGTGTGTTCTTCTCAAGAACCACACGTGGATCCACCAGTGTCATTACATGTTTGTTCCTCTAAACAAACCGCATAAGGGTCCACCAATGTCATTGGATGTGTGTTCTTTTCATGAACCACACCCAGTGTCATTGCATGTGTGCTCTTCTAAACAAACCACATAAGGATCCACCAGTGTCATTGCATATCTGTTCTTTTCATTAACCACACCCAGTGTCAGTGCATTTCAGTTCTTGTCATGAACCACATAAGGATCTACCAGTGTCATTGGATGTGTGTTCATCTCATGAACCACACGTGGATTCACCGGTGTCATTGCATGTCTGTTCCTCTAAACAAACCACATAAGGATCCACTAGTGTCATTGGATGTGTGTTCTTTTAATGAACCACACCAAGTGTCATTGCATGTGTGTTCTTCTAAACAAACCACATAAGGATCCACCAGTGTCATTGCATGTCTGTCCTTTTCATGAACCACACATAAGGATCCACCAGTGTCATTGCATGTCTGTTCTTTTCATGAACCAGACCTAATTTCATTGCATGTCTGTTTCTCTAAACAAACCACATAAGGATCCACAAGTGTCATTGCATGTCTGTTCTTTTCATGAACCACATAAGGATCCACCAGTGTCATTGGATGTGTGTTTTTCTCATGAACCACACATGGACCCACCCGTGTCATTGCATGTCTGTTCCTCTAAACAAACCACATAAGGATCCACCAGTGTCATTGGATGTGTGTTCTTTTCATGAACCACACCCAGTGTCATTGCATGTGTGTTCTTCTAAACAAACCACATAAGGATCCACCAGTGTCATTGCATGTCTGTTCTTTTCATGAACCACACATAAGGATCCACCAGTGTCATTGCATGTCTGTTCCTCTAAACAAACCACATAAGGATCCACCAGTGTCATTGCATGTCTGTTCTTTTCATGAACCCCATAAGGATCCACCAGTGTCATTGCATGTCTGTTCTTTTCATGAAACACATAAGGATCCACCAGTGTCATTGCATGTCTGTTCTTTTCATGAACCATACCCAGTGTCATTGCACATCTGTTCTTTTCATGAAACACACCTGGTATCACTGCATGTCTGTTCTTTTCATGAACCACATAAGGATCTACCAGTGTCATTGGATGTGGGTTCTTCTCATGAACCACACGTGGATCCACCGGTGTCATTGCATGTCTGTTCCTCTAAACAAACCACATAAGGATCCACCAGTGTCATTGGATGTGTGTTCTTTTCATGAACCACACCCAGTGTCATTGCATGTGTGCTCTTCTAAACAAACCACATAAGGATCCACCAGTGTCATTGCATGTCTGTTCTTTTCATGAACCACACCCAGTGTTAGTGCATGTCTGTTCTTTTCATGAAACACACCTAGTGTCACTGCGTGTCAGTTCTATTCATGAACCACATAAGGATCTACCAGTGTCATTGGATGTGTGTTCTTCTCATGAACCACACATGGATCCACCGGTGTCATTGCATGTCTGTTCCTCTAAACAAACCACATAAGGATCCACCAGTGTCATTGGATGTGTGTTCTTTTCATGAACCACACCCAGTGTCATTGCATGTGTGTTCTTCTAAACAAACCACTTAAGGATCCACCAGTGTCATTGCATGTCTGTTCTTTTCATGAACCACACATAAGGATCCACCAGTGTCATTGCATGTCTGTTCTTTTCATGAACCACACCCAATGTCCTTGCATGTCTGTTCCTCTAAACAAACCACATAAGGATACACCAGTGTCATTGCATGTCTGTTCTTTTCATGAACCACATAAGGATCCACCAGTGCCATTGCATGTCTCGTTCTTTTCATGAACCACATAAGGATACACCAGTGTCATTGCATGTCTTTTCTTTTCATGAACCACACCCAGTGTGATTGCATGTGTGTTCTTGTAAACAAACCACATAAGGATCCACCAGTGTCATTGCATGTCTGTTCTTTTCATGAACCACACCCAGTGTTAGTGCATGTCTGTTCTTTTCATGAACCACACCCAGTGTCACTGCATGTCAGTTCTTTTCATGAACCACATAAGGATCTACTAGTGTCATTGCATTTGTTTTCTTCTAAACAAACCAAATAAGGATCCACCAGTGTTATTGCATGTCTGTTCTTTTCATGAACCACACATAAGGATCCACCGGTGTCATTGCATGTCTGTTCTTTTCATGAACCATACCCAGTGTCATTGCTTGTCTGTTCTTTTGATGAACCACACCCAGTGTCACTGCATGTTAGTTCTTTTCATGAACCACATAAGGATCTACCAGTGTCATTGGATGTGTGTTCTTCTCAAGAACCACACGTGGATCCACCAGTGTCATTACATGTTTGTTCCTCTAAACAAACCGCATAAGGGTCCACCAATGTCATTGGATGTGTGTTCTTTTCATGAACCACACCCAGTGTCATTGCATGTGTGCTCTTCTAAACAAACCACATAAGGATCCACCAGTGTCATTGCATATCTGTTCTTTTCATTAACCACACCCAGTGTCAGTGCATTTCAGTTCTTGTCATGAACCACATAAGGATCTACCAGTGTCATTGGATGTGTGTTCATCTCATGAACCACACGTGGATTCACCGGTGTCATTGCATGTCTGTTCCTCTAAACAAACCACATAAGGATCCACTAGTGTTATTGGATGTGTGTTCTTTTAATGAACCACACCAAGTGTCATTGCATGTGTGTTCTTCTAAACAAACCACATAAGGATCCACCAGTGTCATTGCATGTCTGTCCTTTTCATGAACCACACATAAGGATCCACCAGTGTCATTGCATGTCTGTTCTTTTTATGAACCAAACCTAATTTCATTGCATGTCTGTTTCTCTAAACAAACCACATAAGGATCCACAAGTGTCATTGCATGTCTGTTCTTTTCATGAACCACATAAGGATCCACTAGTGTCATTGCATGTCTGTTCTTTTCATTAACCACATAAGGATCCACCAGTGTCATTGCATTTCTGTTCTTTTCATGAACCACACCCAGTGTCACTGCATGTCTGTTCTTTCCATGAAACACACCTGGTGTCACTGGATGTCTATTCTTTTCATGAACCACATAAGGATCTACCTGTGTCATTGGATGTGTGTTCTTCTCATGAACCACACGTGGATCCACCGGTGTCATTGCATGTTTGTTCCTCTAAACAAACCACATAAGGATCCACCAGTGTCATTGGATGTGTGTTCTTTCCATGAACCACACCTAGTGTCATTGCATTTGTGTTCTTCGAAACAAACCACATAATGATCCACCAGTGTCATTGCATGTCTGTTCTTTTCATAAACCACACATAACGATGCACCAGTGTCATTGCATGTCTGTTCTTTTCATGAACCACACCCAATGTCATTGCATGTCTGTTCTTCTAAACAAACCACATAAGGATCCACCAGTGTCATTGCATGTCTGTTCTTTTCATGAACCACACCCATTGTCAGTGCATGTCTGTTCTTTTCATGAACCACACCCAGTGTCACTGCATGTCAGTTCTTTTCATGAACCACATAAGGATCTACCAGTGTCATTGGATGTGTGTTCTTTTCATGAACCACACCCAGTGTCATTGCATGTGTGTTCTTCTAAACAAACCACATAAGGATCCACCGGTGTCAGTGCATGTCTATTCTTTTCATGAACTACACCCAGTGTCACTGCATATCAGTTCTTTTCATGAACCACATAAGGTTCTACCAGTGTCATTGGATGTGTGTTCTTCTCATGAACCACACGTGGATCCACCGGTGTCATTGCATGTATGTTCCTCTAAAAAAACCACATAAGGTTCCACCAGTGTCATTGCATGTCTGTTCTTTTCATGAACCACATAAGGATCCACTAGTGTCATTGCATGTCTGTTCTTTTCATGAACCACATAAGGATCCACCAGGGTCATTGCATGTCTGTTCTTTTCATGAACCACACCCAGTGTCATTGCATGTGTGTTCTTCTGAACAAACCACATAAGTATCCACCAGTGTCATTGCATCTCTGTTATTTTCATGAACCACACCCCAATGTTAGTGCATGTCTGTTATTTTCATGAACCACACCCAGTGTCACTACATGTCAGTTCGTTTCATGAACCACATAAGGATCTACCAGTGTCATTGGATGTGTGTTCTTCTCATTAACCACACGTGGATCCACCATTGTCATTGCATGTCTGTTCCTCTAAACAAACCACATAAGGATCCACCAGTGTCATTGCATGTCTGTTCTTTTCATGAACCACATTAGGATCCACGAGTGTCATTGCATGTCTGTTCTTTTCATGAACCACATAAGGATCCACCAGTGTCATTGCATGTCTATTCTTTTCATGAACCACACCAGTCTCATTGCATGTGTGTTCTTCTAAAGAAACCACATAAGGATCCACCAGTGTCATTGCATGTCTGTTCTTTTCATGAACCACACCCCAGTGTCAGTGCATGTCTGTTCTTTTTATGAACCACACCCAGTGTCACTACATGTCAGTTCTTTTCATGAACCACATAAGGATCTACCAGTGTCATTGCATGTGTGTTCTTCTAAACAAACCACATAAGGATCCACCAGTGTCATTGCATGTGTGTTCTTTTCATGAACCACACATAAGGATCCACCGGTGTCATTGCATGTCTGTTCTGTTCATGAACCACACGCAGTGTCATTGCATGTCTGTTCTTCTCATGAACCACATAAGGATCCACCCAGTGTCATTGGATGTGTGTTCTTCTCATGAACCACACGTGGATCCACCGGTGTCATTGCATGTATGTTCCTCTAAACAAACCACATATAGGATCCACCAGTGTCACTGCATGGCTGTTCTTTTCATGAACCACACCTAGTGTCATTGCATGTGTGTTCTTCTAAACAAACCACATAATGATCCACCAGTGTTATTGCATGTTTGTTCTTTTCATGAACCACACATAAGGATCCACCAGTGTCATTGCATGTCTGTTCTTTTCATGAACCACACCCAATTTCATTGCATGTCTGTTTCTCTAAACAAACCACATAAGGATCCACAAGTGTCATTGCATGTCTGTTATTTTCATGAACCACATAAGGATCCACTAGTGTCATTGCATGTCTGTTCTTTTCATGAAGTACATAAGGATCCACCAGTGTCATTGCATTTCTGTTCTTTTCATGAACCACACCCAGTGTCATTGCATGTCTGTTCTTTTCATGAAACACACCCGGTGTCACTGGATGTCTATTCTTTTCATGAACCACATAAGGATCTACCAGTGTCATTGGATGTGGGTTCTTCTCATGAACCACACGTGGATCCACCGGTGTCATTGCATGTCTGTTCCTCTAAACAAACCACATAAGGATCCACCAGTGTCATTGGATGTGTGTTCTTTTCATGAACCACACCCAGTGTCATTGCATGTGTGCTCTTCTAAACAAACCACATAAGGATCCACCAGTGTCATTGCATGTCTGTTCTTTTCATGAACCACACCCAGTGTTAGTGCATGTCTGTTATTTTCATGAAACACACCTAGTGTCACTGCGTGTCAGTTCTATTCATGAACCACATAAGGATCTACCAGTGTCATTGGATGTGTGTTCTTCTCATGAACCACACATGGATCCACCGGTGTCATTGCATGTCTGTTCCTCTAAACAAACCACATAAGGATCCACCAGTGTCATTGGATGTGTGTTCTTTTCATGAACCACACCCAGTGTCATTGCATGTGTGTTCTTCTAAACAAACCACTTAAGGATCCACCAGTGTCATTGCATGTCTGTTCTTTTCATGAACCACACATAAGGATCCACCAGTGTCATTGCATGTCTGTTCTTTTCATGAACCACACCCAATGTCATTGCATGTCTGTTCCTCTAAACAAACCACATAAGGATCCACCAGTGTCATTGCATGTCTGTTCTTTTCATGAACCACATAAGGATCCACCAGTGCCATTGCATGTCTCGTTCTTTTCATGAACCACATAAGGATACACCAGTGTCATTGCATGTCTTTTCTTTTCATGAACCACACCCAGTGTGATTGCATGTGTGTTCTTCTAAACAAACCACATAAGGATCCACCAGTGTCATTGCATGTCTGTTCTTTTCATGAACCACACCCCAGTGTTAGTGCATGTCTGTTCTTTTCATGAACCACACCCAGTGTCACTGCATGTCAGTTCTTTTCATGAACCACATAAGGATCTACTAGTGTCATTGCATTTGTGTTCTTCTAAACAAACCAAATAAGGATCCACCAGTGTTATTGCATGTCTGTTCTTTTCATGAACCACACATAAGGATCCACCGGTGTCATTGCATGTCTGTTCTTTTCATGAACCATACCCAGTGTCATTGCTTGTCTGTTCTTTTGATGAACCACACCCAGTGTCACTGCATGTTAGTTCTTTTCATGAACCACATAAGGATCTACCAGTGTCATTGGATGTGTGTTCTTCTCAAGAACCACACGTGGATCCACCAGTGTGATTACATGTTTGTTCCTCTAAACAAACCACATAAGGGTCCACCAATGTCATTGGATGTGTGTTCTTTTCATGAACCACACCCAGTGTCATTGCATGTGTGCTCTTCTAAACAAACCACATAAGGATCCACCAGTGTCATTGCATATCTGTTCTTTTCATTAACCACACCCAGTGTCAGTGCATTTCAGTTCTTGTCATGAACCACATAAGGATCTACCAGTGTCATTGGATGTGTGTTCATCTCATGAACCACACGTGGATTCACCGGTGTCATTGCATGTCTGTTCCTCTAAACAAACCACATAAGGATCCACTAGTGTCATTGGATGTGTGTTCTTTTAATGAACCACACCAAGTGTCATTGCATGTGTGTTCTTCTAAACAAACCACATAAGGATCCACCAGTGTCATTGCATGTATGTCCTTTTCATGAACCACACATAAGGATCCACCAGTGTCATTGCATGTCTGTTCTTTTCATGAACCAAACCTAATTTCATTGCATGTCTGTTTCTCTAAACAAACCACATAAGGATCCACAAGTGTCATTGCATGTCTGTTCTTTTCATGAACCACATAAGGATCCACTAGTGTCATTGCATGTCTGTTCTTTTCATTAACCACATAAGGATCCACCAGTGTCATTGCATTTCTGTTCTTTTCATGAACCACACCCAGTGTCATTGCATGTCTGTTCTTTCCATGAAACACACCTGGTGTCACTGGATGTCTATTCTTTTCATGAACCACATAAGGATCTACCAGTGTCATTGGATGTATGTTCTTCTCATGAACCACACGTGGATCCACCGGTGTCATTGCATGTTTGTTCCTCTAAACAAACCACATAAGGATCCACCAGTGTCATTGGATGTGTGTTCTTTCCATGAACCACACCTAGTGTCATTGCATTTGTGTTCTTCGAAACAAACCACATAATGATCCACCAGTGTCATTGCATGTCTGTTCTTTTCATAAACCACACATAACGATCCACCAGTGTCATTGCATGTCTGTTCTTTTCATGAACCACACCCAATGTCATTGCATGTTTGTTCTTCTAAACAAACCACATAAGGATCCACCTGTGTCATTGCATGTCTGTTCTTTTCATGAACCACACCCATTGTCAGTGCATGTCTGTTCTTTTCATGAACCACACCTAGTGTCACTGCATGTCAGTTCTTTTCATGAACCACATAAGGATCTACCAGTGTCATTGGATGTGTGTTCTTTTCATGAACCACACCCAGTGTCATTGCAGGTGTGTTCTTCTAAACAAACCACATAAGGATCCACCGGTGTTAGTGCATGTCTATTCTTTTCATGAACTACACCCAGTGTCACTGCATATCAGTTCTTTTCATGAACCACATAAGGTTCTACCAGTGTCATTGGATGTGTGTTCTTCTCATGAACCACACGTGGATCCACCGGTGTCATTGCATGTATGTTCCTCTAAAAAAACCACATAAGGTTCCACCATTGTCATTGCATGTCTGTTCTTTTCATGAACCACATAAGGATCCACTAGTGTCATTGCATGTCTGTTCTTTTCATGAACCACATAAGGATCCATCAGGGTCATTGCATGTCTGTTCTTTTCATGAACCACACCCAGTGTCATTGCATGTGTGTTCTTCTGAACAAACCACATAAGTATCCACCAGTGTCATTGCATCTCTGTTATTTTCATGAACCACACCCCAATGTTAGTGCATGTCTGTTATTTTCATGAACCACACCCAGTGTCACTACATGTCAGTTCGTTTCATGAACCACATAAGGATCTACCAGTGTCATTGGATGTGTGTTCTTCTCATTAACCACACGTGGATCCACCATTGTCATTGCATGTCTGTTCCTCTAAACAAACCACATAAGGATCCACCAGTGTCATTGCATGTCTGTTCTTTTCATGAACCACATTAGGATCCACGAGTGTCATTGCATGTCTGTTCTTTTCATGAACCACATAAGGATCCACCAGTGTCATTGCATGTCTATTCTTTTCATGAACCACACCAGTCTCATTGCATGTGTGTTCTTCTAAAGAAACCACATAAGGATCCACCAGTGTCATTGCATGTCTGTTCTTTTCATGAACCACACCCCAGTGTCAGTGCATGTCTGTTCTTTTTATGAACCACACCCAGTGTCACTACATGTCAGTTCTTTTCATGAACCACATAAGGATCTACCAGTGTCATTGCATGTGTGTTCTTCTAAACAAACCACATAAGGATCCACCAGTGTCATTGCATGTGTGTTCCTTTCATGAACCACACATAAGGATCCACCGGTGTCATTGCATGTCTGTTCTGTTCATGAACCACACGCAGTGTCATTGCATGTCTGTTCTTCTCATGAACCACATAAGGATCCACCCAGTGTCATTGGATGTGTGTTCTTCTCATGAACCACTTGTGGATCCACCGGTGTCATTGCATGTATGTTCCTCTAAACAAACCACATATAGGATCCACCAGTGTCACTGCATGGCTGTTCTTTTCATGAACCACACCTAGTGTCATTGCATGTGTGTTCTTCTAAACAAACCACATAATGATCCACCAGTGTTATTGCATGTTTGTTCTTTTCATGAACCACACATAAGGATCCACCAGTGTCATTGCATGTCTGTTCTTTTCATGAACCACACCCAATTTCATTGCATGTCTGTTTCTCTAAACAAACCACATAAGGATCCACAAGTGTCATTGCATGTCTGTTATTTTCATGAACCACATAAGGATCCACTAGTGTCATTGCATGTCTGTTCTTTTCATGAAGTACATAAGGATCCACCAGTGTCATTGCATTTCTGTTCTTTTCATGAACCACACCCAGTGTCATTGCATGTCTGTTCTTTTCATGAAACACACCCGGTGTCACTGGATGTCTATTCTTTTCATGAACCACATAAGGATCTACCAGTGTCATTGGATGTGTGTTCTTCTCATGAACCACACATGGATCCACCGGTGTCATTGCATGTTTGTTCCTCTAAACAAACCACATAAGGATCCACCAGTGTCATTGGATGTGTGTTCTTTCCATGAACCACACCTAGTGTCATTGGATGTGTGGTCTTCTAAACAAACCACATAATGATCCACCAGTGTCATTACATGTCTGTTCTTTTCATAAACCACACATAACGATCCACCAGTGTCATTGCATGTCTGTTCTTTTCATGAACCACACCCAATGTCATTGCATGTCTGTTCTTCTAAACAAACCACATAAGGATCCACCAGTGTCATTGCATGTCTGTTCTTTTCATTAACCACACCCATTGTCAGTGCATGTCTGTTCTTTTCATGAACCACACCCAGTGTCACTGCATGTCAGTTCTTTTCATGAACCACATAAGGATCTACCAGTGTCATTGGATGTGTGTTCTTTTCATGAACCACACCTAGTGTCATTGCATGTGTGTTCTTCTAAACAAACCACATAACGATCCACCGGTGTCAGTGCATGTCTATTCTTTTCATGAACTACACCCAGTGTCACTGCATATCAGTTCTTTTCATGAACCACATAAGGTTCTACCAGTGTCATTGGATGTGTGTTCTTCTCATGAACCACACGTGGATCCACCGGTGTCATTGCATGTATGTTCCTCTAAAAAACCACATAAGGATCCACCAGTGTCATTGGATGTGTGTTCTTTTCATGAACCACTCCCACTGTCATTGGATGTGTGTTCTTCTAAACAAACCACATAAGGTTCCACCAGTGTCATTGCATGTCTGTTCTTTTCATGAACCACATAAGGATCCACTAGTGTCATTGCATGTCTGTTCTTTTCATGAACCACATAAGGATCCACCAGTGTCATTGCATGTCTGTTCTTTTCATGAACCACACCCAGTGTCATTGCATGTGTGTTCTTCTGAACAAACCACATAAGGATCCACAAGTGTCATTGCATGTCTGTTATTTTCATGAACCACACCCCAATGTTAGTGCATGTTTGTTATTTTCATGAACCACACCCAGTGTCACTGCATGTCAGTTCGTTTCATGAACCACATAAGGATCTACCAGTGTCATTGGATGTGTGTTCTTCTCATTAACCACACGTGGATCCACCGTTGTCATTGCATGTCTGTTCCTCTAAACAAACCACATAAGGATCCACCAGTGTCATTGCATGTCTGTTCTTTTCATGAACCACATTAGGATCCACGAGTGTCATTGCATGTCTGTTCTTTTCATGAACCACATAAGGATCCACCAGTGTCATTGCATGTCTATTCTTTTCATGAACCACACCAGTCTCATTGCATGTGTGTTCTTCTAAAGAAACCACATAAGGATCCACCAGTGTCATTGCATGTCTTTTCTTTTCATGAACCACACCCCAGTGTTAGTGCATGTCTGTTCTTTTTATGAACCACACCAAGTGTCACGACATGTTAGTTCTTTTCATGAACCACATAAGGATCTACCTGTGTCATTGCATGTGTGTTCTTCTAAACAAACCACATAAGGATCCACCAGTGTCATTGCATGTGTGTTCTTTTCATGAACCACACATAAGGATCCACCGGTGTCATTGCATGTCTGTTCTGTTCATGAACCACACGCAGTGTCATTGCATGTCTGTTCTTCTCATGAACCACATAAGGATCCACCCAGTGTCATTGGATGTGTGTTCTTCTCATGAACCACACGTGGATCCACCGGTGTCATTGCATGTATGTTCCTCTAAACAAACCACATATAGGATCCACCAGTGTCACTGCATGGCTGTTCTTTTCATGAACCACACCTAGTGTCATTGCATGTGTGTTCTTCTAAACAAACCACATAAGGATCCACCAGTGTTATTGCATGTTTGTTCTTTTCATGAACCACATAAGGATCCCCCAGTGTCATTGCTTGTCTGTTCTTTTCATGAACCACATAAGGATCCACCATTGTCACTGCATGTCTGTTCTTTTCATGAACCACACCGAGTGTCATTGCACATCTGTTCTTTTCATGAAACACACCCGGTGTCATTGCATGTCTGTTCTTTTCATGAACCACATAAGGATCTACCAGTGTCATTGGATGTGTGTTCTTCTCAAGAACCACACGTGGATCCACCGGTGTCATTGCATGTCTGTTCCTCTAAACAAACCACATAAGGATCCACCAGTGTCATTGGATGTGTGTTCTTTTCATGAACCACACCCGGTGTCATTGCATGTGTGTTCTTCTAAACAAACCACATAAGGATCCACCAGTGTCATTTCATATCTGTTCTTTTCATTAACCACACCCAGTGTCAGTGCATGTCAGTTCTTTTCATGAACCACATAAGGATCTACCAGTGTCATTGGATGTGTGTTCATCTCATGAACCACGCGTGGATTCACCGGTGTCATTGCATGTCTTTTCCTCTAAACAAACCACATAAGGATCCACCGGTGTCATTGCATGTCTGTTCCACGAAACAAACCACATAAGGATCCACTAGTGTCATTGGATGTGTGTTCTTTTAATGAACCACACCAAGTGTCATTGCATGTGTGTTCTTCTAAACAAAACACATAAGGATCCACCAGTGTCATTGCATGTCTGTCATTTTCATGAACCACACATAAGGATCCACCAGTGTCATTGCATGTCTGTTCTTTTCATGAACCACACCCAATTTCATTGCATGTTTGATTCTCTAAACAAACCACATAAGGATCCACAAGTGTCATTGCATGTCTGTTCCTCTAAACAAACCACATAAGGATCCACTAGTGTCATTGCGTGTCTGTTCTTTTCATAAACCACATAAGGATCCACCAGTGTCATTGCATGTCTGTTCTTTTCATGAACCACATAAGGATCCACCAGTGTCATTGCATGTCTGTTCTTTTCATGAACCACACCCAGTGTCATTGCATGTTTGTTCTTTTCATGAAACACACTCGGTGTCACTGCATGTCTGTTATTTTCATGAACCACATAAGGATCTACTAGTGTCATTGGATGTGTGTTATTCTCATGAACCACACGTGGATCCACCAGTGTCATTGCATGTCTGTTCCTCTAAACAAACCACATAAGGATCCACCAGTGTCATTGGATGTGTGTTCTTTTCATGAACCACGCCCATTGTCATTGCATGTGTGTTCTTCTAAACAAACCACATAAGGATCCACCAGTGTCATTGCATGTCTGTTCTTTTCATGAACCACACATAAGGATCCACCGGTGTCATTGCATGTCTGTTCTTTTCATGAACCACACCCAGCGTCATCTCATGTCTGTTCTTTTCATGAACCAGATAAGGATCCACCCAGTGTCATTGGATGTGTGTTCTTCTCATGAACCACACGTGGATCCACCAGTGTCATTGCATGTCTGTTCCACTAAACAAACCACATATAGAATCCACTAGTGTCATTGCATGTCTGTTCTTTTCATGAACCAGACCTAGTGTCATTGCATGTGTGTTCTGCTAAACAAACCACATAAGATTCCACCAGTGTCATTGCATGTCTGTTCTTTTCATGAACCACATAAGGATCCACCAGTGTCATTGCATGTGTGTTCTTTTGATGAACCACACCCAGTGTCATTGCATGTCTGTTCTTTTCATGAAACACACCCGGTGTCACTGCATGTCTGTTCTTTTCATGAACCACATAAGGATCTACCAGTGTCATTGGATGTGTGTTCTTCTCATGAACCACACGTGGATCCACCGGTGTCATTGCATATCTGTTCCTCTAAACAAACCACATAAGGATCCACCAGTGTCATGGGATGTGTGTTCTTTTCATGAACCACACCCAGTGTCATTGAATGTGTGATCTTCTAAACAAACCACATAAGGATCCACCAGTGTCATTGCAAGTCTGTTCTTTTCATGAACCACACGCAGTGTCATTGCATGTCTGTTCTTTTCATGAACCGCACCCAGTGTCACTGCATGTCAGTTCTTTTCATGAACAACATAAGGATCTACCAGTGTCATTGGATGTGTGTTCTTCTCATGAACCACACGTGGATCCACCGGTGTCATTGCATGTCTGTTCCTCTAAACAAACCACATAATCATCCACCAGTGTCATTGGATGTGTGTTCTTTTCATGAACCACAGCTAGTGTCATTGCATGTGTGTTCTTCTAAACAAACCACATAAGAATCCACCAGTGTCATTGCATGTCTGTTCTTTTCGTGAACCACACCCAATGTCATTGCATGTCTGTTCTTTTCATGAACCACACCAGTGTCACTGCATGTCAGTTCTTTTCATGAACCACATAAGGATCTACTAGTGTCATTGGAGGTGTGTTCTTCTCATGAACCACACGTGGATCCAGCGGTGTCATTGCATGTCTGTTGCTCTAAACAAACCACATAAGGATCCACTAGTGTCACTGGATGTGTGTTCTTTTCATGAACCACACCCAGTGTCATTGCATGTGTGTTCGTCTAAACAATCCACATAAGGATCCACCAGTGTCATTGCATGTCTGTTCTTTTCATGAACCACACATAAGGATCCACCAGTGTCATTGCATGTCTGTTCTTTTCATGAACCACACCCAATGTCATTGCATGTCTGTTCCTCTAAACAAACCACATAAGGATCCACCAGTGTCATTGCATGTCTGTTCTTTTCATGAACCACATAAGGATCCACTAGTGTCATTGCATGTCTGTTCTTTTCATGAACCACATAAGGATCCACCAGTGTCATTGCATGTCTGTTCTTTTCATGAACCACACCCAGTGTCATTGCATGTGTGTTCTTCTAAACAAACCACATAAGGATCCACCAGTGTCATTGCATCTCTGTTCTTTTCATGAACCACACCTTAGTGTCAGTGCATGTCTGTTCTTTTCATGAACCACACCCAGGGTCACTACATGTCAGTTATTTTCATGAACCACATAAGGATCTACCAGTGTCATTGCATGTGTGTTCTTCTAAACAAACCACATAAGGATCCACCAGTGTCATTGCATGTGTGTTCTTTTCATGAACCACACATAAGTATCCACCAGTGTCATTGCATGTCTGTTCTTTTCATGAACCACACCTAGTGTCACAGCATGTCTGTTCTTTTCATGAACCACATAAGGATCCACCTAGTGCCATTGGATGTGTGTTCTTCTCATGAACCACACGTGGATCCACCGGTGTCATTGCATGTATGTTCCTCTAAACAAACCATATATAGGATCCACCAGTGTCATTGGATGTCTGTTCTTCTCATGAACCACACCTAGTGTCATTGCATGTGTGTTCTTCTAAACAAACCACATAAGTATCCACCAGTGTCATTGCATGTATGTTCTTTTCATGAACCACATAAGGATCCACCAGTGTCATTGCATGTCTGTTCCTCTAAACAAACCACATAAGGATCCACCAGTGTCATTGCATGTCTGTTCCTCTAAACAAACCACATAAGGATCTACCAGTGTCATTGCATGTCTGTTCCTCTAAACAAACCACATAAGGATCCACCAGTGTCATTCCATGTCTGTTCTTTTCATGAACCACATAAGGATCCACTAGTGTCATTGCATGTCTGTTCTTTTCATGAACCACATAAGGATCCACCAGTGTCATTGCATGTCTGTTCTTTTCATGGACCACATAACGATCCACCAGTGTCATTGCATGTCTGTTCTTTTCATGAAACACACCCAGTGTCATTACACGTCTGTTCTTTTCATGAAACACACCCGGTGTCACTGCATGTATGTTCTTTTCATGAACCACATAAGGTTCTACCAGTGTCATTGGATGTGTGTTCTTCTCATGAACCACACGTGGATCCACCGGTGTCGTTGCATGTGTGTTCCTCTAAACAAACCACATAAGGATCCACCAGTGTCATTGGATGCGTGTTCTTTTCATGAACCACACCCAGTGTCATTGCATGTGTGTTCTTCTAAACAAACCACATAAGGATCCACCGGTGTCGGTGCATGTCTGTTCTTTTGATGAACCACACCCAGTGTCACTGCATGTTAGTTCTTTTCATGAACCACATAAGGATCTACTAGTGTCATTGGATGTGTATTCTTCTCATGAACCACATGTGGATCCACCGGTGTCATTGCATGTTTGTTCCTCTAAACAAACCACATAAGGATCCACCAATGTCATTGGATGTGTGTTCTTTTCATGAACCACACCTAGTGTCATTGCATGTGTGTTCTTCTAAACACACCACATAAGGATCCACTAGTGTCATTGCATCTCTGTTCTTTTCATGAACCACACCCAGTGTCATTGCATGTCTGTTATTTTCATGAACAACACCCAGTGTCACTGCATGTCAGTTCTTTTCATGAACCACATAAGGATCTACGAGTGTCATTGCATGTGTGTTCTTCTCATGAACCACACGTGGATCCACCGGTGTCATTGCATGTCCGTTCTTATCATGAACCACACCCAGTGTCATTGCATGTCTGTTATTTTCATGAACAACACCCAGTGTCACTGCATGTCAGTTCTTTTCATGAACCACATAAGGATCCACCAGTGTCATTGGATGTGTGTTCTTTTCATGAACCACACCCAGTGTCATTGCATGTGTGTTCTTCTAAACAAACCACATAAGGATCCACCAGTGTCATTGCATGTCTGTTCTTATCATGAACCACATAAGGATCCACCAGTGTCATTGCATGTCTGTTCTTTTCATGAACCACATAAGTATCCACCAGTGTCATTGCAGGTCTGTTCTTTTCATGAACCACACCTAGTGTCATTGCATGTGTGTTCTTCTAAACAAATGACATAAGGATCCACCGGTGTCATTGCATGTCTGTTCTTATCATGAACCACACCCAGTGTCATTGAATGTGTGTTCTTCTAAACAAACCACATAAGGATCCACCAGTGCCATTGCATGTCTGTTCTTTTCATGAACCACACCCAGTGTAAGTGCATGTCTGTTCTTTTCATGAACCACACCCAGTGTCACTGTATGTCATTTCTTTTCATGAACCACATAAGGATCTACCAGTGTCATTGCATGTGTGTTCTTCAAGAGAAACCACATATAGGATCCACCAGTGTCATTGCATGTCTGTTCTTTTCATGAACCACACCTAGTGTAATTGCATGTGTGTTCTTCTAAACAAACCACATAAGGATCCACCCGTGTCATTGCACGTATGTTCTTTTCATGAACCACATAAGGATCCACCAGTGTCATTGCATGTCTGTTCTTTTCATGAACCACATCAGGATCCATCAGTGTCATTGCATGTCTGTTCTTTTCATGAACCACACCTAGTGTCATTGCATGTTTGTTCTTTTCATGAAACGCACCCGATGTCACTGCATGTCTGTTCTTTTCATGAACCACATAAGGATCTACCAGTGTCATTGGATGTGTGTTCTTCTCATGACCCACACGTGGATCCACCGGTGTCATTGCATGTCTGTTCCTCTAAACAAACCACATAAGGATCCACCAGTGTCATTGGATGTGTGTTGTTTTATTGAACCACACCCAATGTCATTGCATGTGTGTTCTTCTAAACAAACCACATAAGGATCTACCGGTGTCAGTGCATGTCTGTTCTTTTCATGAACCACAACAAGTGTCCCTGCATGTCAGTTTTTTCATGAACCACATAAGGATCTACCAGTGTCATTGGATGCGTCTTCTTCTCATGAACCACATGTGGATCCACCGATGTCATTGCATGTCTGTTCCTCTAAACAAACCACATAAGGATCCACCAGTGTCATTGGATGTGTGTTATTTTCATGAACCACACCCAGTGTCATCGCATGTGTGTTCTTCTAAACAAACCACATAAGGATCCACCAGTGTCATTGCATCTCTGTTCTTTTCATGAACCACACCCAGTGTCATTGCATGTCTGTTCTTTTCATGAACCACATAAGGATCCACTAGTGTCATTGCATGTCTGTTCTTTTCATGAACCACATAAGGATCCACCAGTGTCATTGCATGTCTGTTCTTTTCATGAACCACACCCAGTGTCATTGCATGTGTGTTCTTCTGAACAAACCACATAAGGATCCACAAGTGTCATTGCATGTCTGTTATTTTCATGAACCACACCCCAATGTTAGTGCATGTTTGTTATTTTCATGAACCACACCCAGTGTCACTGCATGTCAGTTCGTTTCATGAACCACATAAGGATCTACCAGTGTCATTGGATGTGTGTTCTTCTCATTAACCACACGTGGATCCACCGTTGTCATTGCATGTCTGTTCCTCTAAACAAACCACATAAGGATCCACCAGTGTCATTGCATGTCTGTTCTTTTCATGAACCACATTAGGATCCACGAGTGTCATTGCATGTCTGTTCTTTTCATGAACCACATAAGGATCCACCAGTGTCATTGCATGTCTATTCTTTTCATGAACCACACCAGTCTCATTGCATGTGTGTTCTTCTAAAGAAACCACATAAGGATCCACCAGTGTCATTGCATGTCTTTTCTTTTCATGAACCACACCCCAGTGTTAGTGCATGTCTGTTCTTTTTATGAACCACACCAAGTGTCACGACATGTTAGTTCTTTTCATGAACCACATAAGGATCTACCTGTGTCATTGCATGTGTGTTCTTCTAAACAAACCACATAAGGATCCACCAGTGTCATTGCATGTGTGTTCTTTTCATGAACCACACATAAGGATCCACCGGTGTCATTGCATGTCTGTTCTGTTCATGAACCACACGCAGTGTCATTGCATGTCTGTTCTTCTCATGAACCACATAAGGATCCACCCAGTGTCATTGGATGTGTGTTCTTCTCATGAACCACACGTGGATCCACCGGTGTCATTGCATGTATGTTCCTCTAAACAAACCACATATAGGATCCACCAGTGTCACTGCATGGCTGTTCTTTTCATGAACCACACCTAGTGTCATTGCATGTGTGTTCTTCTAAACAAACCACATAAGGATCCACCAGTGTTATTGCATGTTTGTTCTTTTCATGAACCACATAAGGATCCCCCAGTGTCATTGCTTGTCTGTTCTTTTCATGAACCACATAAGGATCCACCATTGTCACTGCATGTCTGTTCTTTTCATGAACCACACCGAGTGTCATTGCACATCTGTTCTTTTCATGAAACACACCCGGTGTCATTGCATGTCTGTTCTTTTCATGAACCACATAAGGATCTACCAGTGTCATTGGATGTGTGTTCTTCTCAAGAACCACACGTGGATCCACCGGTGTCATTGCATGTCTGTTCCTCTAAACAAACCACATAAGGATCCACCAGTGTCATTGGATGTGTGTTCTTTTCATGAACCACACCCGGTGTCATTGCATGTGTGTTCTTCTAAACAAACCACATAAGGATCCACCAGTGTCATTTCATATCTGTTCTTTTCATTAACCACACCCAGTGTCAGTGCATGTCAGTTCTTTTCATGAACCACATAAGGATCTACCAGTGTCATTGGATGTGTGTTCATCTCATGAACCACGCGTGGATTCACCGGTGTCATTGCATGTCTTTTCCTCTAAACAAACCACATAAGGATCCACCGGTGTCATTGCATGTCTGTTCCACGAAACAAACCACATAAGGATCCACTAGTGTCATTGGATGTGTGTTCTTTTAATGAACCACACCAAGTGTCATTGCATGTGTGTTCTTCTAAACAAAACACATAAGGATCCACCAGTGTCATTGCATGTCTGTCATTTTCATGAACCACACATAAGGATCCACCAGTGTCATTGCATGTCTGTTCTTTTCATGAACCACACCCAATTTCATTGCATGTCTGATTCTCTAAACAAACCACATAAGGATCCACAAGTGTCATTGCATGTCTGTTCCTCTAAACAAACCACATAAGGATCCACTAGTGTCATTGCGTGTCTGTTCTTTTCATAAACCACATAAGGATCCACCAGTGTCATTGCATGTCTGTTCTTTTCATGAACCACATAAGGATCCACCAGTGTCATTGCATGTCTGTTCTTTTCATGAACCACACCCAGTGTCATTGCATGTTTGTTCTTTTCATGAAACACACTCGGTGTCACTGCATGTCTGTTATTTTCATGAACCACATAAGGATCTACTAGTGTCATTGGATGTGTGTTATTCTCATGAACCACACGTGGATCCACCAGTGTCATTGCATGTCTGTTCCTCTAAACAAACCACATAAGGATCCACCAGTGTCATTGGATGTGTGTTCTTTTCATGAACCACGCCCATTGTCATTGCATGTGTGTTCTTCTAAACAAACCACATAAGGATCCACCAGTGTCATTGCATGTCTGTTCTTTTCATGAACCACACATAAGGATCCACCGGTGTCATTGCATGTCTGTTCTTTTCATGAACCACACCCAGCGTCATCTCATGTCTGTTCTTTTCATGAACCAGATAAGGATCCACCCAGTGTCATTGGATGTGTGTTCTTCTCATGAACCACACGTGGATCCACCAGTGTCATTGCATGTCTGTTCCACTAAACAAACCACATATAGAATCCACTAGTGTCATTGCATGTCTGTTCTTTTCATGAACCAGACCTAGTGTCATTGCATGTGTGTTCTGCTAAACAAACCACATAAGATTCCACCAGTGTCATTGCATGTCTGTTCTTT
This sequence comes from Avena sativa, assembly GCA_916181665.1. Lineage (NCBI taxonomy): Eukaryota > Viridiplantae > Streptophyta > Magnoliopsida > Poales > Poaceae > Avena > Avena sativa. Next base: position 185,174,710 of record OV702287.1, on the reverse strand, counting down.
TCATGAACCACATAAGGATCCACCAGTGTCATTGCATGTGTGTTCTTTTGATGAACCACACCCAGTGTCATTGCATGTCTGTTCTTTTCATGAAACACACCCGGTGTCACTGCATGTCTGTTCTTTTCATGAACCACATAAGGATCTACCAGTGTCATTGGATGTGTGTTCTTCTCATGAACCACACGTGGATCCACCGGTGTCATTGCATATCTGTTCCTCTAAACAAACCACATAAGGATCCACCAGTGTCATGGGATGTGTGTTCTTTTCATGAACCACACCCAGTGTCATTGAATGTGTGATCTTCTAAACAAACCACATAAGGATCCACCAGTGTCATTGCAAGTCTGTTCTTTTCATGAACCACACGCAGTGTCATTGCATGTCTGTTCTTTTCATGAACCGCACCCAGTGTCACTGCATGTCAGTTCTTTTCATGAACAACATAAGGATCTACCAGTGTCATTGGATGTGTGTTCTTCTCATGAACCACACGTGGATCCACCGGTGTCATTGCATGTCTGTTCCTCTAAACAAACCACATAATCATCCACCAGTGTCATTGGATGTGTGTTCTTTTCATGAACCACAGCTAGTGTCATTGCATGTGTGTTCTTCTAAACAAACCACATAAGAATCCACCAGTGTCATTGCATGTCTGTTCTTTTCGTGAACCACACCCAATGTCATTGCATGTCTGTTCTTTTCATGAACCACACCAGTGTCACTGCATGTCAGTTCTTTTCATGAACCACATAAGGATCTACTAGTGTCATTGGAGGTGTGTTCTTCTCATGAACCACACGTGGATCCAGCGGTGTCATTGCATGTCTGTTGCTCTAAACAAACCACATAAGGATCCACTAGTGTCACTGGATGTGTGTTCTTTTCATGAACCACACCCAGTGTCATTGCATGTGTGTTCGTCTAAACAATCCACATAAGGATCCACCAGTGTCATTGCATGTCTGTTCTTTTCATGAACCACACATAAGGATCCACCAGTGTCATTGCATGTCTGTTCTTTTCATGAACCACACCCAATGTCATTGCATGTCTGTTCCTCTAAACAAACCACATAAGGATCCACCAGTGTCATTGCATGTCTGTTCTTTTCATGAACCACATAAGGATCCACTAGTGTCATTGCATGTCTGTTCTTTTCATGAACCACATAAGGATCCACCAGTGTCATTGCATGTCTGTTCTTTTCATGAACCACACCCAGTGTCATTGCATGTGTGTTCTTCTAAACAAACCACATAAGGATCCACCAGTGTCATTGCATCTCTGTTCTTTTCATGAACCACACCTTAGTGTCAGTGCATGTCTGTTCTTTTCATGAACCACACCCAGGGTCACTACATGTCAGTTATTTTCATGAACCACATAAGGATCTACCAGTGTCATTGCATGTGTGTTCTTCTAAACAAACCACATAAGGATCCACCAGTGTCATTGCATGTGTGTTCTTTTCATGAACCACACATAAGTATCCACCAGTGTCATTGCATGTCTGTTCTTTTCATGAACCACACCTAGTGTCACAGCATGTCTGTTCTTTTCATGAACCACATAAGGATCCACCTAGTGCCATTGGATGTGTGTTCTTCTCATGAACCACACGTGGATCCACCGGTGTCATTGCATGTATGTTCCTCTAAACAAACCATATATAGGATCCACCAGTGTCATTGGATGTCTGTTCTTCTCATGAACCACACCTAGTGTCATTGCATGTGTGTTCTTCTAAACAAACCACATAAGTATCCACCAGTGTCATTGCATGTATGTTCTTTTCATGAACCACATAAGGATCCACCAGTGTCATTGCATGTCTGTTCCTCTAAACAAACCACATAAGGATCCACCAGTGTCATTGCATGTCTGTTCCTCTAAACAAACCACATAAGGATCTACCAGTGTCATTGCATGTCTGTTCCTCTAAACAAACCACATAAGGATCCACCAGTGTCATTCCATGTCTGTTCTTTTCATGAACCACATAAGGATCCACTAGTGTCATTGCATGTCTGTTCTTTTCATGAACCACATAAGGATCCACCAGTGTCATTGCATGTCTGTTCTTTTCATGGACCACATAACGATCCACCAGTGTCATTGCATGTCTGTTCTTTTCATGAAACACACCCAGTGTCATTACACGTCTGTTCTTTTCATGAAACACACCCGGTGTCACTGCATGTATGTTCTTTTCATGAACCACATAAGGTTCTACCAGTGTCATTGGATGTGTGTTCTTCTCATGAACCACACGTGGATCCACCGGTGTCGTTGCATGTGTGTTCCTCTAAACAAACCACATAAGGATCCACCAGTGTCATTGGATGCGTGTTCTTTTCATGAACCACACCCAGTGTCATTGCATGTGTGTTCTTCTAAACAAACCACATAAGGATCCACCGGTGTCGGTGCATGTCTGTTCTTTTGACGAACCACACCCAGTGTCACTGCATGTTAGTTCTTTTCATGAACCACATAAGGATCTACTAGTGTCATTGGATGTGTATTCTTCTCATGAACCACATGTGGATCCACCGGTGTCATTGCATGTTTGTTCCTCTAAACAAACCACATAAGGATCCACCAATGTCATTGGATGTGTGTTCTTTTCATGAACCACACCTAGTGTCATTGCATGTGTGTTCTTCTAAACACACCACATAAGGATCCACTAGTGTCATTGCATCTCTGTTCTTTTCATGAACCACACCCAGTGTCATTGCATGTCTGTTATTTTCATGAACAACACCCAGTGTCACTGCATGTCAGTTCTTTTCATGAACCACATAAGGATCTACGAGTGTCATTGCATGTGTGTTCTTCTCATGAACCACACGTGGATCCACCGGTGTCATTGCATGTCCGTTCTTATCATGAACCACACCCAGTGTCATTGCATGTCTGTTATTTTCATGAACAACACCCAGTGTCACTGCATGTCAGTTCTTTTCATGAACCACATAAGGATCCACCAGTGTCATTGGATGTGTGTTCTTTTCATGAACCACACCCAGTGTCATTGCATGTGTGTTCTTCTAAACAAACCACATAAGGATCCACCAGTGTCATTGCATGTCTGTTCTTATCATGAACCACATAAGGATCCACCAGTGTCATTGCATGTCTGTTCTTTTCATGAACCACATAAGTATCCACCAGTGTCATTGCAGGTCTGTTCTTTTCATGAACCACACCTAGTGTCATTGCATGTGTGTTCTTCTAAACAAATGACATAAGGATCCACCGGTGTCATTGCATGTCTGTTCTTATCATGAACCACACCCAGTGTCATTGAATGTGTGTTCTTCTAAACAAACCACATAAGGATCCACCAGTGCCATTGCATGTCTGTTCTTTTCATGAACCACACCCAGTGTAAGTGCATGTCTGTTCTTTTCATGAACCACACCCAGTGTCACTGTATGTCATTTCTTTTCATGAACCACATAAGGATCTACCAGTGTCATTGCATGTGTGTTCTTCAAGAGAAACCACATATAGGATCCACCAGTGTCATTGCATGTCTGTTCTTTTCATGAACCACACCTAGTGTAATTGCATGTGTGTTCTTCTAAACAAACCACATAAGGATCCACCCGTGTCATTGCACGTATGTTCTTTTCATGAACCACATAAGGATCCACCAGTGTCATTGCATGTCTGTTCTTTTCATGAACCACATCAGGATCCATCAGTGTCATTGCATGTCTGTTCTTTTCATGAACCACACCTAGTGTCATTGCATGTTTGTTCTTTTCATGAAACGCACCCGATGTCACTGCATGTCTGTTCTTTTCATGAACCACATAAGGATCTACCAGTGTCATTGGATGTGTGTTCTTCTCATGACCCACACGTGGATCCACCGGTGTCATTGCATGTCTGTTCCTCTAAACAAACCACATAAGGATCCACCAGTGTCATTGGATGTGTGTTGTTTTATTGAACCACACCCAATGTCATTGCATGTGTGTTCTTCTAAACAAACCACATAAGGATCTACCGGTGTCAGTGCATGTCTGTTCTTTTCATGAACCACAACAAGTGTCCCTGCATGTCAGTTTTTTCATGAACCACATAAGGATCTACCAGTGTCATTGGATGCGTCTTCTTCTCATGAACCACATGTGGATCCACCGATGTCATTGCATGTCTGTTCCTCTAAACAAACCACATAAGGATCCACCAGTGTCATTGGATGTGTGTTATTTTCATGAACCACACCCAGTGTCATCGCATGTGTGTTCTTCTAAACAAACCACATAAGGATCCACCAGTGTCATTGCATCTCTGTTCTTTTCATGAACCACACCCAGTGTCATTGCATGTCTGTTCTTTTCATGAACCACACCCAGTGTCACTGCATGTCAGTTCTTTTCATGAACCACATAAGGATCTACCAGTGTCATTGGATGTGTGTTCTTCTCACGAACCACACGTGGATCCACCGGTGTCATTGCATGTTTGTTCCTCTAAACAAACCACATAAGGATCCACCAGTGTCATTGGATGTGTGTTCTTTTCATGAACCACAACTAGTGTCATTGCATGTGTGTTCTTCTAAACAAACCACATAAGGATCCACCGGTGTCATTGCATGTCTGTTACTCTAAACAAACCACATAAGGATCCACCAGTGTCATTGCATTTATGTTCTTTTCATGAACCACATAAGGATCCACCAGTGTCATTGCATGTCTGTTCTTTTCATAAACTAGAGCCAGTGTCATTGCATGTTTGTTCTTTTCATGAAACGCACCCGGTGTCACTGCATGTCAGTTCTTTTCATGAACCACATAAGGATCTACTAGTGTCATTGGATGTGTGTTCTTCTCATGAACCACACGTGGATCCACCGGTGTCATTGCACGTCTGTTCCTCTAAACAAACCACATAAGGATCCACAAATGTCATTGGATGTGTGTTCTTTTCATGAACCACACCCAGTGTCATTGCATGTGTGTTCTTCTCAACAAACCACATAAGGATCCACCAGGGTCATTGCATCCCTGTTCTTTTCATGAACCACACCCAGTGTCATTGCATGTGTGCTCTTCTCAACAAACCGCATAAGGATCCACCAGGGTCATTGCATCCCTGTTCTTTTCATGAACCACACCCAGTGTCATTGCATGTATGTTTTTTCATGAACCACACCCAGTGTCACTGCATGTCAGTTCTTTTAATGAACCACATAAGGATATACCAGTGTCATTGGATGTGTGTTCTTCTCATGAACCACACGTGGATCCACCGGTGTCATTGCATGTCTGTTACTCTAAACAAACCACATAAGGATCCACCAGTGTCATTGGATGTGTGTTCTTTTCATCAACCACACCAAGTGTCATTGCATGTGTGTTCTTCTAGACAATCCACATAAGGATCCACTAGTGTCATTGCATGTCTGTTCTTATCATGAACCACATAAGGATCCACCAGTGTCATTGCATGTATGTTCTTTTCATGAACCACATAAGGATCCACCAGTGTTATTGCATGTCTTTACTTTTCATGAACCACACCTAGTGTCATTGCATGTGTGTTCTTCTAAACAAACGACATAAGGATCCACCAGTGTCATTGCATGTCTATTGTTTTCTTGAACCACACCCAGTGTCATTGCATGTGTGTTCTTCTAAACAAACCACATAAGGATCCACCAGTGCCATTGCATGTCTGTTCTTTTCATGAACCACACCTAGTGTAATTGCATGTGTGTTCTTCTAAATAAACCACATAAGGATCCACCAGTGTCATTGCATGTATGTTCTTTTCATGAACCACATAAGGATCCACCAGTGTCATTGCATGTGTGTTCTTTTCATGAACCACATAAGGATCCACCAGTGTCATTGCATGTCTGTTCTTTTCATGAACCACACCCAGTGTCATTGCATGTTTGTTCTTTTCATGAAACGCACCCGGTGTCACTGCATGTCAGTTCTTTTCATGAACCACATAAGGATCTACCAGTGTCATTGGATGTGTGTTCTTCTCATGAACCACACGTGGATCCACCGGTGCCATTGCATGTCTGTTCCTCTAAACAAACCACATAAGGATCCACAAATGTCATTGGATGTGTGTTCTTTTCATGAACCACACCAATTTCATTGCATGTGTGTTCTTCTAAACAAACCAGATAAGGATCCACCAGGGTCATTGCATCTCTGTTCTTTTCATGAACCACACCCAGTGTCATTGCATGTCTGTTCTTTTCATGAACCACACCCAGTGTCACTTCATGTCAGTATTTTAATGAACCACATAAGCATATACCAGTGTCATTGGATGTGTGTCCTTCTCATGAACCACACGTAGTGTAATTGCATGTGTGTTCTTCTAAACAAACCACATAAGGATCCACCAGTGTCATTGCATGTATGTTCTTTTCATGAACCACATAAGTATCCACCAGTGTCATTGCATGTGTGTTCTTTTCCTGAACCACATAAGGATCCACCAGTGTCATTGCATGTCTGTTCTTTTCATGAACCACACCCAGTGTCATTGCATGTTTGTTCTTTTCATGAAACGCATTCGGTGTCACTGCATGTCTGTTCTTTTCATGAACCACATAAGGATCTACCAGTGTCATTGGATGTGTATTCTTCTCATGCACCACACGTGGATCCACCGGTGTCATTGCATGTCTGTTCCTCTAAACAAACCACATAAGGATCCACCAGTGTCATTGGATGTGTGTTCTTTTCATGAACCACACCCAGTGTCATTGCATGTGTGTTCTTCTAAACAAACCACATAAGGATCCACTGGTGTCAGTGCATGTCTGTTCTTTTCATGAACCACATAAGGATCCACCAGTGCCATTGGATGTGTGTTCTTTTCATGAACCACACCTAGTGTCATTGCATGTGTGTTCTTCTAAACAAACCACATAAGGACCCACCAGTGTCATTGCATCTCTGTTCTTTTCATGAACCAAACCCAGTGTCATTGCATGTTTGTTCTTTTCATGAACCACACCCAGTGTCACTGCATGTCAGTTCTTTTAATGAACCACATAAGGATCTACTTGTGTCATTGGATGTGTGTTCTTCTCATGAACCACACGTGGATCCACCGGTGTCATTGCATGTCTGTTACTCTAAACAAACCACATAAGGATCCACCAGTGTCATTGGATGTGTGTTCTTTTCATGAACCACACCCAGTGTCATTGCATGTGTGTTCTTCTAAACAATCCACATAAGGATCCACCAGTGTTATTGCATGTCTGTTCTTATCATGAACCACATAAGGATCCACCAGTGTCATTGCATGTTTGTTCTTTTCATGAACCACGTAAGGATCCACCAGTGTCATTGCATGTCTGTTCTTTTCATGAACCACACCTAGTGTCATTGCATGTGTGTTCTTCTGAACAAACGACATAAGGATCCACCAGTGTCATTGCATGTCTATTCTTTTCATGGACCACACCCAGGGTCATTGCATGTGTGTTCTTCTAAACAAACCACATAAGGATCCACCGGTGCCATTGCATGTCTGTTCTTTTCATGAACCACACCCAGTGTAAGTGCATGTCTGTTCTTTTCATGAACCACACCCAGTGTCACTGCATGTCAGTTCTTTTCATGAACCATATAAGGATCTACCAGTGTCATTGCATGTGTGTTCTTCTAAACAAACCACATATAGGATCCACCAGTGTCATTGCATGTCTGTTCTTTTCATGAACCACACCTAGTGTAATTGCATGTGTGTTCTTCTAAACAAACCACATAAGGATCCACCAGTGTCATTGCATGTATGTTCTTTTCATGAACCACATAAGGATCCACCAGTGTCATCGCATGTGTGTTCTTTTCATGAACCACATAAGGATTCACTAGTGTCATTGCATGTCTGTTCTTTTCATGAACCACACACAGTGTCATTGCATGTTTGTTCTTTTCATGAAACGGACCCGGTGTCACTGCATGTCTGTTCCTTTCATGAACCACATAAGGATCTACCAGTGTCATTGGATGTGTGTTCTTCTCATGAACCACATGTGGATCCACCGGTGTCATTGCATGTCTGTTCCTCTAAACAAACCACAAAAGGATCCATTAGTTTGATTGGATGTGTGTTCTTTTCATGAACCACACCCAGTGTCATTGCATGTGTGTTCTTCTAAAGAAACCACATAAGGATCCATTGGTGTCAGTGAATGTCTGTTCTTTTCATGAACCACACCCAGTGTCACTGCATGTCAGTTCTTTTCATGAACCACATAAGGATCTACTAGTGTCATTGGATGTGTGTTCTTCTCATCAACCACACGTGGATCCACCGATGTCATTGCATGTTTGTTCCTCTAAACATACCACATAAGGATCCACCAGTGTCATTGGATGTGTGTTCTTTTCATGAACCACACCTAGTGTCATTGCATGTGTGTTCTTCTAAACAAACCACATAAGGATCCACCAGTGTCATTGCATGTCTGTTCTTTTCATGAACCACACTCAGTGTCACTGCATGTCAGTTCTTTTCATGAACCACATAAGGATCTACCAGTGTCATTGGATGTGTGTTCTTTTCATGAACCACACGTGGATCCACCGGTGTCATTGCATGTCTGTTACTCTAAACAAAGCACATAAGGATCCACCAGTGTCATTGGATGTGTGTTCTTTTCATGAACCACACACAGTGTCATTGCATGTGTGTTCTTCCAAACAAACCACATAAGGATCCACCAGTGTCATTGCATGTCTATTCTTATCATGAACCACATAAGGATCCACCAGTGTCATTGGATGTGTGTTCTTTTCATGAACCACACCCAGTGTCATTGCATGTGTGTTCTTCTAAACAAACCACATAAGAATCCACCAGTGTCATTGCATGTCTGTTCTTTTCATGAACCACATAAGGATCCACCAGTGTCATTGCATGTCTGTTCTTTTCATGAACCACACCTAGTGTCATTGCATGTGTGTTCTTCTAAACAAACCACATAAGGATCCACCAGTGTCATTGCATGTCTATTCTTTTAATGAACCACACCCAGTGTCATTGCATGTGTATTCTTCTAAACAAACCACATAAGGATCCACCAGTGCCATTGCATGTCTCTTCTTTTCATGAACCACACCCCAGTGTCAGTGCATGTCTGTTCTTTTCATGAACCACACCCAGTGTCACTACATGTCAGTTCTTTTCATGAACCACATAAGGATCTACCAGTGTCATTGCATGTGTGTTCTTCTAAACAAACCACATATAGGATCCACCAGTGTCATTGCATGTCTGTTCTTTTCATGAACCCCACCTAGTGTAATTGCATGTGTGTTCTTCTAAACAAACCACATAAGGATCCACTAGTGTCATTGCATGTATGTTCTTTTCATGAACCCCATAAGGATCCACCAGTGTCATTGCATGTGTGTTCTTTTCATGAACCACATAAGGATCCACCAGTGTCATTGCATGTCTGTTCTTTTCATGAACCACACCCAGTGGCATTGCATGTTTGTTCTTTTCATGAAACACACCCGGTGTCACTACATTTCTGTTCTTTTCATGAACCACATAAGGATCTACCAGCGTCATTGGATGCGTGTTCTTCTCATGAACCACACGTGGATCCACCGGTGTCATTGCATGTCTATTCCTCTAAACAAACCACATAAGGATCCACCAGTGTCATTGGATGTGTGTTCTTTTCATGAACCACACCCAGTGTCATTGCATGTGTGTTCTTCTAAACAAACCACATAAGGATCCACTGGTGTCAGTGAATGTCTGTTCTTTTCATGAACCACACCCAGTGTCACTGCATGTCAATTCTTTTCATGAACCACATAAGGATCTACCAGTGTCATTGGATGTTCTTCTCATGAACCACACGTGGATCCACCGATGTCATTGCATATCTGTTCCTCTAAACAAACCACATAAGGATCCACCAGTGTCATTGGATGTGTGTTCTTTTCATGAACAACACCTAGTGTCATTGCATGTGTGTTCTTCTAAACAAACGACATAAGGATCCACCAGTGTCATTGCATCTCTGTTCTTTTCATGAACCACACCCAGTGTCATTGCATGTCTGTTCTTTTCATGAACCACACCCACTGTCACTGCATGTCAGTTCTTTTCATGAACCACATAAGGATCTACTAGTGTCATTGGATGTGTGTTCTTTTCATGAACCACACGTGGATCCACCGGTGTCATTGCATGTCTGTTACTCTAAACAAACCACATAAGGATCCACCAGTGTCATTGGGGGTGTGTTCTTTTCATGAACCACACCCAGTGTCATTGCATGTGTGTTCTTCCAAACAAACCACATAAGGATCCACCAGCGCCATTGCATGTCTATTCTTATCATGAACCACATAAGGATCCACCAGTGTCATTGGATGTGTGTTCTTTTCATGAACCACACCCAGTGTCATTGCATGTGTGTTCTTCTAAACAAACCAAGTAAGGATCCACCAGTGTCATTGCATGTCTGTTCTTTTCATGAACCACACCTAGTGTCATTGCATGTGTGTTCTTCTAAACAAACCACATAAGGATCCACCAGTGTCATTGCATGTCTATTCTTTTCATGAACCACACCCAGTGTCATTGCATGTGTATTCTTCTAAACAAACCACATAAGGATCCACCAGTGCCATTGCATGTCTCTTCTTTTCATGAACCACACCCAAGTGTCAGTGCATGTCTATTCTTTTCATGAACCACACCTAGTGTCACTGCATGTCAGTTCTTTTCATGAACCACATAATGATCTACCAGTGTCATTGCATGTGTGTTCTTCTAAACAAACCACATATAGGATCCACCAGTGTCATTGCATGTCTGTTCTTTTCATGAACCACACCTAGTGTAATTGCATGTGTGTTCTTATAAACAAACCACATAAGGATCCACCACTGTCATTGCATGTATATTCTTTACATGAACCACATAAGGATCCACCAGTGTCATTGGATGTGTGTTCTTTTCATGAACCACATAAGGATCCACCAGTGTCATTGCATGTCTGTTCTTTTCATGAACCACACCCAGTGTCATTGCATGTTTCTTCTTTTCATGAAACGCATCCGGTGTCACTGCATGTCTGTTCTTTTCATGAACCACATAAGGATCTACCAGTGTCATTGGATGTGTGTTCTTCTCATGAACCACACGTGGATCCACCGGTGTCATTGCATGTCTGTTCCTCTAAACAAACCACATAAGGATCCACCAGTGTCATTGGATGTGTGTTCTTTTCATGAACCACACCTAGTGTCATTGCATGTGTGTTCTTCTAAACAAACCACATAAGGATCCACCAGTGTCATTGCATCTCTGTTCTTTTCATGAACCACACCCAGTGTCATTGCATGTCTGTTCTTTTCATGAACCACACTCAGTGTCACTGCATGTCAGTTCTTTTCATGAACCACATAAGGATCTACCAGTGTCATTGGATGTGTGTTCTTTTCATGAACCACACGTGGATCCACCGGTGTCATTGCATGTCTGTTACTCTAAACAAAGCACATAAGGATCCACCAGTGTCATTGGATGTGTGTTCTTTTCATGAACCACACCCAGTGTCATTGCATGTGTGTTCTTCCAAACAAACCACATAAGGATCCACCAGTGTCATTGCATGTCTATTCTTATCATGAACCACATAAGGATCCACCAGTGTCATTGGATGTGTGTTCTTTTCATCAACCACACCCAGTGTCATTGCATGTGTGTTCTTCTAAACAAACCACATAAGGATCCACCACTGTCATTGCATGTCTGTTCTTTTCATGAACCACATAAGGATCCACCAGTGTCATTGCATGTGTGTTCTTCTAAACAAACCACATATAGTATCCACCAGTGTCATTGCATGTGTGTTCTTTTCATGAACCACACCTAGTGTCATTGCATGTGTGTTCTTCTAAACAAACCACATAAGGATCCACCAGTGTCATTGCATGTCTATTCTTTTAATGAACCACACCCAGTGTCATTGCATGTGTATTCTTCTAAACAAACCACATAAGGATCCACTAGTGCCATTGCATGTCTCTTCTTTTCATGAACCACACCCAAGTGTCAGTGCATGTCTGTTCTTTTCATGAACCACACAGTGTCACTGCATGTCAGTTCTTTTCATGAACCACATAAGGATCTACCAGTGTCATTGCATGTGTGTTCTTCTAAACAAACCACATATAGGATCCACCAGTGTCATTGCATGTCTGTTCTTTTCATGAACCCCACCTAGTGTAATTGCATGTGTGTTCTTCTAAACAAACCACATAAGGATCCACTAGTATCATTGCATGTATGTTCTTTTCATGAACCACATAAGGATCCACCAGTGTCATTGCATGTGTGTTCTTTTCATGAACCACATAAGGATCCACCAGTGTCATTGCATGTCTGTTCTTTTCATGAACCACACCCAGTGGCATTGCATGTTTGTTCTTTTCATGAAACACACCCGGTGTCACTACATGTCTGTTCTTTTCATGAACCACATAAGGATCTACCAGTGTCAGTGGATGCGTGTTCTTCTCATGAACCACACGTGGATCCACCGGTGTCATTGCATGTCTGTTCCTCTAAACAAACCACATAAGGTTCCACCAGTGTCATTGGATGTGTGTTCTTTTCATGAACCACACCCAGTGTCATTGCATGTGTGTTCTTCTAAACAAACCACATAAGGATCCACTGGTGTCAGTGAATGTCTGTTCTTTTCATGAACCACACCCAGTGTCACTGCATGTCAGTTATTTTCATGAACCACATAAGGATCTACCCGTGTCATTGGATGTTCTTCTCATGAACCACACGTGGATCCACCGATGTCATTGCATATCTGTTCCTCTAAACAAACCACATAAGGATCCACCAGTGTCATTGGATGTGTGTTCTTTTCATGAACCACACTTAGTGTCATTGCATCTGTGTTCTTCTAAACAAACCACATAAGGATCCACCAGTGTCATTGCATCTCTATTCTTTTCATGAACCACACCCAGTGTCATTGCATGTCTGTTCTTTTCATGAACCACACCCACTGTCACTGCATGTCAGTTCTTTTCATGAACCACATAAGGATCTACCAGTGTCATTGGATGTGTGTTCTTTTCATGAACCACACGTGGATCCACCGGTGTCATTGCATGTCTGTTACTCTAAACAAACCACATAAGGATCCACCAGTGTCATTGGGGGTGTGTTCTTTTCATGAACCACACCCAGTGTCATTGCATGTGTGTTCTTCCAAACAAACCACATAAGGATCCACCAGCATCATTGCATGTTTATTCTTATCATGAACCACATAAGGATCCACAAGTGTCATTGGATGTGTGTTCTTTTCATGAACCACACCCAGTGTCATTGCATGTGTGTTCTTCTAAACAAACCACGTAAGGATCCACCAGTGTCATTGCATGTCTGTTCTTTTCATGAACCACATAAGGATCCACCAGTGTCATTGCACTTCTGTTCTTCTCATGAACCACACCTAGTGTCATTGCATGTGTGTTCTTCTAAACAAACCACATAAGGATCCACCAGTGTCATTGCATGTCTATTCTTTTCATGAACCACACCCCGTGTCATTGCATGTGTATTCTTCTAAACAAACCACATAAGGATCCACCAGTGCCATTGCATGTCTCTTCTTTTCATGAACCACACCCCAGTGTCAGTGCATGTCTATTCTTTTCATGAACCACACCTAGTGTCACCGCATGTCAGTTCTTTTCATGAACCACATAAGGATCTACCAGTGTCATTGCATGTGTGTTCTTCTAAACAAACCACATATAGGATCCACCAGTGTCATTGCATGTCTGTTCTTTTCATGAACCACACCTAGTGTAATTGCATGTGTGTTCTTCTAAACAAACCACATAAGGATCCACCAGTGTCATTGCACTTCTGTTCTTCTCATGAACCACACCTAGTGTCATTGCATGTGTGTTCTTCTAAACAAACCACATAAGGATCCACCAGTGTCATTGCATGTCTATTCTTTTCATGAACCACACCCAGTGTCATTGCATGTGTATTCTTCTAAACAAACCACATAAGGATCCACCAGTGCCATTGCATGTCTCTTCTTTTCATGAACCACACCCCAGTGTCAGTGCATGTCTATTCTTTTCATGAACCACACCTAGTGTCACTGCATGTCAGTTCTTTTCATGAACCACATAAGGATCTACCAGTGTCATTGCATGTGTGTTCTTCTAAACAAACCACATATAGGATCCACCAGTGTCATTGCATGTCTGTTCTTTTCATGAACCACACCTAGTGTAATTGCATGTGTGTTCTTCTAAACAAACCACATAAGGATCCACCAGTGTCATTGCATGTATATTCTTTTCATGAACCACATAAGGATCCACCAGTGTCATTGCATGTGTGCTATTTTCATGAACCACATAAGGATCCACCAGTGTCATTGCATGTCTGTTCTTTTCATGAACCACACCCAGTGTCATTGCATATTTGTTCTTTTCATGAAACGCATCCGGTGTCACTGCATGTCTGTTCTTTTCATGAACCACATAAGGATCTACCAGTGTCATTGGATGTGTGTTCTTCTCATGAACCACACGTGGATCCACCGGTGTCATTGCATGTATGTTCCTCTAAACAAACCACATAAGGATCCACCAGTGTCATTGGATGTGTGTTCTTTTCATGAACCACACCCAGTGTCATTGCATGTGTGTTCTTCTAAATAAACCACATAAGGATCCACTGGTGTCAGTGCATGTCTGTTCTTTTCATGAACCACACCCAGTGTCACTGCATGTCAGTTCTTTTCATGAACCACATAAGGATCTACCAGTGTCATTGGATGTGTGTTCTTCTCATGAACCACACGTGGATCCACCGATGTCATTGCATGTTTGTTCCTCTAAACAAACCACATAAGGATCCACCAGTGTCATTGGATGTGTGTTCTTTTCATGAACCACACCCAGTGTCATTGCATGTGTGTTCTTCTAAACAAACCACATAAGGATCCACCAGTGTCATTGCATCTCTGTTCTTTTCATGAACCACACCCAGTGTCATTGCACGTCTGTTCTTTTCATGAACCACACCCAGTGTCACTGCATGTCAGTTCTTTTAATGAACCACATAAGGATCTACCAGTGTCATTGGATGTGTGTTCTTCTCATGAACCACACGTGGATCCACCGATGTCATTGCATGTCTGTTCCTCTAAACAAACCACATAAGGATCCACCAGTGTCATTGGATGTGTGTTCTTTTCATGAACCACACCCAGTGTCATTGCATGTGTCTTCTTCTAAACAAACCACATAAGGATCCACCAGTGTCATTGCATCTCTGTTCTTTTCATGAACCACACCCAGTGTCATTGCACGTCTGTTCTTTTCATGAACCACACCCAGTGTCACTGCATGTCAGTTCTTTTAATGAACCACATAAGGATCTACCAGTGTCATTGGATGTGTGTTCTTCTCATGAACCACACGTGGATCCACCGGTGTCATTGCATGTCTGTTACTCTAAACAAACCACATAAGGATCCACCAGTGTTATTGGATGTGTGTTCTTTTCATGAACCACACCCAGTGTCATTGCATGTGTGTTCTTCTAAACAATCCACATAAGGATCCACCAGTGTCATTGCATGTTTGTTCTTATCATGAACCACATAAGGATCCAACAGTGTCATTGCATGTCTGTTGTTTTCATGAACCACATAAGGATCCACCAGTGTCATTGCATGTCTGTTCTTTTCATGAACCACACCTAGTGTCATTGCATGTGTGTTCTTCTAAAAAAATGACATAAGGATCCACCAGTGTCATTGCATGTCTATTCTTTTCATGAACCACACCCAGTGTCATTGCATGTGTGTTCTTCTAAACAAACCACATAAGGATCCACCAGTGCCATTGCATGTCTTTTTCTTTTCATGAACCACACCCAGTGTAAGTGCATGTCTGTTCTTTTCATGAACCACACCCAGTGTCACTCCATGTCAGTTCTTTTCATGAACCACATAAGGATCTACCAGTGTCATTGCATGTGTGTTCTTCTAAACAAACCATATATAGGATCCACGAGTGTCATTGCATGTCTGTTCTTTTCATGAACCACACCTAGTGTAATTGCAGGTGTGTTCTTCTAAACAAACCACATAAGGATCCACCAGTGTCATTGCATGTATGTTCTTTTCATGAACCACATAAGGATCCACCAGTGTCATTGCATGTGTGTTCTTTTCATGAACCACATAAGGATCCACCAGTGTCATTGCATGTCTGTTCTTTTCATGAACCACACCCAGTGGCATTGCATGTTTGTTATTTTCATGAAACACACCCGGTGTCACTACATGTCTGTTCTTTTCATGAACCACATAAGGATCTACCAGTGTCATTGGATGTGTGTTCTTCTCATGAACCACACGTGGATCCACCGATGTCATTGCATGTCTGTTGCTCAAAACAAACCACATAAGGATCCGCCAGTGTCATTGGATGTGTGTTCTTTTCATGAACCACACCCAGTGTCATTGCATGTGTGTTCTTCTAAACAAACCACATAAGGATCCACCAGTGTTATTGCATGTCTATTCTTATCATGAACCACATAATGATCCACCAGTGTCATTGGATGTGTGTTCTTTTCATGAACCACACCCAGTGTCATTGCATGTGTGTTCTTCTAAACAAACCACATAAGGATCCACTAGTGTCATTGCATGTCTGTTCTTTTCATGAACCACATAAGGATCCACCAGCGTCATTGCATGTCTGTTCTTTTCATGAACCACACCTAGTGTCATTGCATGTGTGTTCTTCTAAACAAACCACATAAGGATCCACCAGTGTCATTGCATGTCTATTCTTTTCATGAACCACACCAAGTGTCATTGCATGTGTATTCTTCTAAACAAACCACATAAGGATCCACCAGTGCCATTGCATGTCTCTTCTTTTCATGAACCACACCCCAGTGTTAGTGCATGTCTGTTCTTTTCATGAACCACACCCAGTGTCACTTCATGTCAGTTCTTTTCCTGAACCACATAAGGATCTACCAGTGTCATTGCATGTGTGTTCTTCTAAACAAACCACATATAGTATCCACCAGTGTCATTGCATGTGTGTTCTTTTCATGAACCACACCTAGTGTCATTGCATGTGTGTTCTTCTAAACAAACCACATAAGGATCCACCAGTGTCATTGCATGTCTGTTCTTTTCATGAACCACATAAGGATCCACCAGTGTCATTGCATGTCTGTTCTTTTCATAAACCACATAAGGATCCACCAGTGTCATTGCATGTTTGTTCTTTTCATGATCCACACCCAGTGTTATTGCATGTTTGTTCTTTTCGTGAAACACACCCGGTGTCACTGCATGTCTGTTGTTTTCATGAACCACATAAGGATCTACCAGGGTCATTGGATGTGTGTTCTTCTCATGAACCACACGTGGATCCACCAGTGTCATTGCATGTCTGTTCCTCTAAACAAACCACATAAGGATCCACCAGTGTCATTGGATGTGTGTTCTTTTCATGAACCACACCCAGTGTCATTGCATGTGTGTTCCTCTAAACAAACGACATATAGATCCACCGATATCAGTGCATGTCTGTTCTTTTCATGAACCACACCCAGTGTCACTGCATGTCAGTTCTTTTCACAAACCACATAAGGTTCTACCAGTGTCATTGGATGTGTGTTCTTCTCATGAACCACACGTGGATCCACCGGTTTCATTGCATGGCTGTTCCTCTGAAAAAACCACATAAGGATACACCAGTGTCATTGGATGTGTGTTCTTTTCATGAACCACAGCCAGTGTCATTGCATGTGTGTTCTTCTAAACAAACCACATAAGGATCCACTAGTGTCATTGCATCTCTGTTCTTTTCATGAACCACACCCAGTTTCATTGCATGTCTGTTCTTTTCATGAACCACACCCAGTGTCACTGCATGTCAGTTCTTTTCATAAACCAGATAAGGATCTACTAGTGTCATTGGATGTGTGTTCTTATCGTGAACCACACGTGTATCTACCCGTGTCATTGCATGTCTGTTCCTCTAAACAAACCACATAAGGATCCACCAGTGTCATTGGATGTGTGTTCTTTTCATGAACCACAGCTAGTGTCATTGCATGTGTGTTCATCTAAACAAACCACATAAGGATCCACCAGTGTCATTGCATGTCTGCTCTTTTGATGAACCACACCAGTGACATTGCATGTCTGTTGTTTTCATGAACCACCCCAAGTGTCACTGCATGTTAGTTCTTTTCATGAACCACATAAGGATTTACAAGTGTCATTGGATGTGTGTTCTTCTCATGAACCACACGTGGGTCCACCGGTGTCATTGCATGTCTGTTCCTCTAAACAAACCACATAAGGATCCACCAGTGTCATTGGATGTGTGTTCTTTTCATGAACCACACCCAGTGTCATTGCATGTGTGTTCTTCTAAACAAAGCACATAAGGATCCACCAGTGTCATTGCATGTCTATTCTTTTCATGAACCACACCCAATGTCATTGCATGTTTGTTCCTCTAAACAAACCACATAAGGATCCACCAGTGTCATTGCATGTCTGTTCTTTTCATGAACCACATATGGATCCACTAGTGTCATTGCATGTATGTTCTTTTCATGAACCACATAAGGATCCACCAGTGTCATTGCATGTCTGTTATTTTCATGAACCACACCCTAGTGTCAGTAAATGTCTGTTCATTTCATGAACCACACCCAGTGTCACTACATGTCAGTTCTTTTCATGAACCGCATAAGGATCTACCAGTGTCATTGCATGTGTGTTCTTCTAAACAAACCACATAAGGATCCACCAGTGTCATTGCATGTGTGTTCTTTTCATGAACCACACATAAGGATCCACCGGTGTCATTGCATGTCTGTTCTTTTCATGAACCACACCCAGTGTCACTACATGTCTGTTCTTTTCATGAACCACATAAGGATCCACCCAGTGTCACTGGATGTGTGTTCTTCTCATGAACCACACGTGGATCCACCGGTGTCATTGCATGTATGTTCCTCTAAACAAACCACATATAGGATCCACCAATGTCATTGCAGGTCTGTTCTTTTCATGAACCACACCTAGTGTCATTGCATGTGTGTTCTTCTAAACAAACCACATAAGGATCCACCAGTGTCATTGCATGTCTGTTCTTTTCATGAACCACATAAGGATGCACCAGTGTCATTGCATGTCTGTTCTTTTCATGAACCACATAAGAATGCACCAGTGTCATTGCATGTCTGTTCTTTTCATGAACCACACCCAGTGTCATTGCACATTTGTTCTTTTCATGAAACACACCCGGTGTCACTGCATGTCCGTTGTTTTCATGAACCACATAAGGATCTACCAGTGTCATAGGATGTGTGTTCTTCTCATGAACCACACGTGGATCCACCGGTGTCATTGCATGTCTGTTCCTCTAAACAAACCACATAAGGATCCACTAGTGTCATTGGATGTGTGTTCTTTTCATAAACCACACCGAGTGTCATTGCATGTGTGTTCTTCTAAACAAACCCCATAAGGATCCACCGGTGTCAGTGCATGTCTGTTCTTTTCATGAACCACACCCAGTGTCACTGCATGTCAGTTCTTTTCATGAACCACATAAGGATCTACCAGTGTCATTGGATGTGTGTTCTTCTCATGAACCACACGTGGATCCACCGGTGTCATTGCATCTCTGTTCCTCTAAACAAACCACATAAGGATCCACCAGTGTCATTGGATGTGTGTTCTTTTCATGAACCACAGCTAGTGTCATTGCTTGTGTGTTCTTCTAAACAAACCACATAAGGATCCACCAGTGTCATTGCATGTCTGTTCTTTTCATGAACCACACCTAGTGTCATTGTATGTCTGTTCTTTTCATGAGCCACACCCAGTGTCACTGCATGTCAGTTCTTTTCTTGAACCACATAAGGATCTACCAGTGTCATTGGATGTGTGTTCTTCTCATGAACCACACGTGGATCCACCGGTGTCATTGCATGTATGTTCCTCTAAACAAACCACATAAGGATCCACCAGTGTCATTGGATGTGTGTTCTTTTCATGAACCACACCCAGTGTCATTGCATGTGTGTTCTTCTAAACAAACCACATAAGGATCCACCAGTGTCATTGCATGTCTGTTCTTTTCATGAACCACACATAAGGATCCACCAGTGTCATTGCATGTCTGTTCTTTTCATGAACCACACCCAATGTCATTGCATGTCTGTTCCTCTAAACAAACCAAATAAGGATCCACCAGTGTCATTGCATGTGTGTTCTTTTCATGAACCACATAAGGATCCACTAGTGTCATTGCATGTCTGTTCTTTTCATGAACCACATAAGGATCCATCAGTGTCATTGCATGTCTGTTCTTTTCATGAACCACACCCAGTGTCATTGCATGTGTATTCTTCTAAACAAACCACATAAGGATCCACCAGTGTCATTGCTTCTCTGTTCTTTTCATGAACCACACCCCAATGTTAGTGCATATTTGTTCTTTTCATGAACCACACCCAGTGTCACTACATGTCATTTCTTTTCATGAACCACATAAGGATCCACCAGCGTCATTGCATGTCTGTTCTTTTCATGAACCACACCTAGTGTCATTGCATGTGTGTTCTTCTAAACAAACCACATAAGGATCCACCAGTGTCATTGCATGTCTATTCTTTTCATGAACCACACCAAGTGTCATTGCATGTGTATTCTTCTAAACAAACCACATAAGGATCCACCAGTGCCATTGCGTGTCTCTTCTTTTCATGAACCACACCCCAGTGTTAGTGCATGTCTGTTCTTTTCATGAACCACACCCAGTGTCACTTCATGTCAGTTCTTTTCCTGAACCACATAAGGATCTACCAGTGTCATTGCATGTGTGTTCTTCTAAACAAACCACATATAGTATCCACCAGTGTCATTGCATGTGTGTTCTTTTCATGAACCACACCTAGTGTCATTGCATGTGTGTTCTTCTAAACAAACCACATAAGGATCCACCAGTGTCATTGCATGTCTGTTCTTTTCATGAACCACATAAGGATCCACCAGTGTCATTGCATGTCTGTTCTTTTCATAAACCACATAAGGATCCACCAGTGTCATTGCATGTTTGTTCTTTTCATGAACCACACCCAGTGTTATTGCATGTTTGTTCTTTTCGTGAAACACACCCGGTGTCACTGCATGTCTGTTGTTTTCATGAACCACATAAGGATCTACCAGGGTCATTGGATGTGTGTTCTTCTCATGAACCACACGTGGATCCACCAGTGTCATTGCATGTCTGTTCCTCTAAACAAACCACATAAGGATCCACCAGTGTCATTGGATGTGTGTTCTTTTCATGAACCACACCCAGTGTCATTGCATGTGTGTTCCTCTAAACAAACGACATATAGATCCACCGATATCAGTGCATGTCTGTTCTTTTCATGAACCACACCCAGTGTCACTGCATGTCAGTTCTTTTCACAAACCACATAAGGTTCTACCAGTGTCATTGGATGTGTGTTCTTCTCATGAACCACACGTGGATCCACCGGTGTCATTGCATGGCTGTTCCTCTGAAAAAACCACATAAGGATACACCAGTGTCATTGGATGTGTGTTCTTTTCATGAACCACAGCCAGTGTCATTGCATGTGTGTTCTTCTAAACAAACCACATAAGGATCCACTAGTGTCATTGCATCTCTGTTCTTTTCATGAACCACACCCAGTTTCATTGCATGTCTGTTCTTTTCATGAACCACACCCAGTGTCACTGCATGTCAGTTCTTTTCATAAACCAGATAAGGATCTACTAGTGTCATTGGATGTGTGTTCTTATCGTGAACCACACGTGTATCTACCCGTGTCATTGCATGTCTGTTCCTCTAAACAAACCACATAAGGATCCACCAGTGTCATTGGATGTGTGTTCTTTTCATGAACCACAGCTAGTGTCATTGCATGTGTGTTCATCTAAACAAACCACATAAGGATCCACCAGTGTCATTGCATGTCTGCTCTTTTGATGAACCACACCAGTGACATTGCATGTCTGTTGTTTTCATGAACCACCCCAAGTGTCACTGCATGTTAGTTCTTTTCGTGAACCACATAAGGATTTACAAGTGTCATTGGATGTGTGTTCTTCTCATGAACCACACGTGGATCCACCGGTGTCATTGCATGTCTGTTCCTCTAAACAAACCACATAAGGATCCACCAGTGTCATTGGATGTGTGTTCTTTTCATGAACCACACCCAGTGTCATTGCATGTGTGTTCTTCTAAACAAAGCACATAAGGATCCACCAGTGTCATTGCATGTCTATTCTTTTCATGAACCACACCCAATGTCATTGCATGTTTGTTCCTCTAAACAAACCACATAAGGATCCACCAGTGTCATTGCATGTCTGTTCTTTTCATGAACCACATATGGATCCACTAGTGTCATTGCATGTATGTTCTTTTCATGAACCACATAAGGATCCACCAGTGTCAATGCATGTCTGTTATTTTCATGAACCACACCCTAGTGTCAGTAAATGTCTGTTCATTTCATGAACCACACCCAGTGTCACTACATGTCAGTTCTTTTCATGAACCGCATAAGGATCTACCAGTGTCATTGCATGTGTGTTCTTCTAAACAAACCACATAAGGATCCACCAGTGTCATTGCATGTGTGTTCTTTTCATGAACCACACATAAGGATCCACCGGTGTCATTGCATGTCTGTTCTTTTCATGAACCACACCCAGTGTCACTACATGTCTGTTCTTTTCATGAACCACATAAGGATCCACCCAGTGTCACTGGATGTGTGTTCTTCTCATGAACCACACGTGGATCCACCGGTGTCATTGCACGTATGTTCCTCTAAACAAACCACATATAGGATCCACCAATGTCATTGCATGTCTGTTCTTTTCATGAACCACACCTAGTGTCATTGCATGTGTGTTCTTCTAAACAAACCACATAAGGATCCACCAGTGTCATTGCATGTCTGTTCTTTTCATGAACCACATAAGGATGCACCAGTGTCATTGCATGTCTGTTCTTTTCATGAACCACATAAGAATGCACCAGTGTCATTGCATGTCTGTTCTTTTCATGAACCACACCCAGTGTCATTGCATATTTGTTCTTTTCATGAAACACACCCGGTGTCACTGCATGTCTGTTGTTTTCATGAACCACATAAGGATCTACCAGTGTCATAGGATGTGTGTTCTTCTCATGAACCACACGTGGATCCACCGGTGTCATTGCATGTCTGTTCCTCTAAACAAACCACATAAGGATCCACTAGTGTCATTGGATGTGTGTTCTTTTCATAAACCACACCGAGTGTCATTGCATGTGTGTTCTTCTAAACAAACCCCATAAGGATCCACCGGTGTCAGTGCATGTCTGTTCTTTTCATGAACCACACCCAGTGTCACTGCATGTCAGTTCTTTTCATGAACCACATAAGGATCTACCAGTGTCATTGGATGTGTGTTCTTCTCATGAACCACACGTGGATCCACCGGTGTCATTGCATCTCTGTTCCTCTAAACAAACCACATAAGGATCCACCAGTGTCATTGGATGTGTGTTCTTTTCATGAACCACAGCTAGTGTCATTGCTTGTGTGTTCTTCTAAACAAACCACATAAGGATCCACCAGTGTCATTGCATGTCTGTTCTTTTCATGAACCACACCTAGTGTCATTGTATGTCTGTTCTTTTCATGAGCCACACCCAGTGTCACTGCATGTCAGTTCTTTTCTTGAACCACATAAGGATCTACCAGTGTCATTGGATGTGTGTTCTTCTCATGAACCACACGTGGATCCACCGGTATCATTGCATGTATGTTCCTCTAAACAAACTACATAAGGATCCACCAGTGTCATTGGATGTGTGTTCTTTTCATGAACCACACCCAGTGTCATTGCATGTGTGTTCTTCTAAACAAACCACATAAGGATCCACCAGTGTCATTGCATGTCTGTTCTTTTCATGAACCACACATAAGGATCCACCAGTGTCATTGCATGTCTGTTCTTTTCATGAACCACACCCAATGTCATTGCATGTCTGTTCCTCTAAACAAACCAAATAAGGATCCACCAGTGTCATTGCATGTGTGTTCTTTTCATGAACCACATAAGGATCCACTAGTGTCATTGCATGTCTGTTCTTTTCATGAACCACATAAGGATCCATCAGTGTCATTGCATGTCTGTTCTTTTCATGAACCACACCCAGTGTCATTGCATGTGTATTCTTCTAAACAAACCACATAAGGATCCACCAGTGTCATTGCTTCTCTGTTCTTTTCATGAACCACACCCCAATGTTAGTGCATATTTGTTCTTTTCATGAACCACACCCAGTGTCACTACATGTCATTTCTTTTCATGAACCACATAAGGATCTACCAGTGTCACTGCATGTGTGTTCTTCTAAACAAACCACCTAAGGATCCACCAGTGTCATTGCATGTGTGTTCTTTTCATGAACCACACATAAGGATCCACCGGTGTCATTGCATGTCTGTTCTTTTCATGAACCATACCTAGTGTCACTGCATGTCTGTTCTTTTCATGAACCACATAAGGATCCACCCAGTGTCATTGGATGTTTGTTCTTCTCATGAACCAGACGTGGATCCACCTGTGTCATTGCATGTATGTTCCTCTAAACAAACCACATAAGGATCCACCAGTGTCATTGGATGTGTGTTCTTTTCATGAACCACACCCAGTGTCATTGCATGTGTGTTCTTCTAAACAAACCACATAAGGATCCACTGGTGTCAGTGCATGTCTGTTCTTTTCATGAACCACACCCAGTGTCACTGCATGTCAGTTCTTTTCATGAACCACATAAGGATCTACCAGTGTCATTGGATGTGTGTTCTTCTCATGAACCACACGTGGATCCACCGATGTCATTGCATGTCTGTTCCTCTAAACAAACCACATAAGGATCCACCAGTGTCATTGGATGTGTGTTATTTTCATGAACCACACCCAGTGTCATTGCATGTGTGTTCTTCTAAACAAACCACATAAGGATCCACCAGTGTGATTGCATCTCTGTTCTTTTCATGAACCACACCCAGTGTCATTGCACGTCTGTTCTTTTCATGAACCACACCCAGTGTCACTGCATGTCAGTTCTTTTAATGAACCACATAAGGATCTACCAGTGTCATTGGATGTGTGTTCTTCTCATGAACCACACGTGGATCCACCGATGTCATTGCATGTCTGTTCCTCTGAACAAACCACATAAGGATCCACCAGTGTCATTGGATGTGTGTTCTTTTCATGAACCACACCCAGTGTCATTGCATGTGTCTTCTTCTAAACAAACCACATAAGGATCCACCAGTGTCATTGCATCTCTGTTCTTTTCATGAACCACACCCAGTGTCATTGCACGTCTGTTCTTTTCATGAACCACACCCAGTGTCACTGCATGTCAGTTCTTTTAATGAACCACATAAGGATCTACCAGTGTCATTGGATGTGTGTTCTTCTCATGAACCACACGTGGATCCACCGATGTCATTGCATGTCTGTTCCTCTGAACAAACCACATAAGGATCCACCAGTGTCATTGGATGTGTGTTCTTTTCATGAACCACACCCAGTGTCATTGCATGTGTCTTCTTCTAAACAAACCACATAAGGATCCACCAGTGTCATTGCATGTCTATTCTTTTCATGAACCACACCAGTGTCATTGCATGTCTGTTCTTTTCGTGAACCACACCCAGTGTCACTGCATGACAGTTCTTTTCATGAACCACATAAAGATCTACCAGTGTCATTGGATGTGTGTTCTTCTCATGAACCAAACGTGGATCCACCAGTGTCATTACATGTTTGTTCCTCTAAACAAACCACATAAGGATCCACCTGTGTCATTGCATGTCTATTCTTTTCATGAACCACACCCAGAGTCATTGCATGTCTGTTCTTTTCATGAACCACACCCAGTGTCACTACATGTCTGTTCTTTTCATGAACCACATAAGGATCCACCCAGTGTCACTGGATGTGTGTTCTTCTCATGAACCACACGTGGATCCACCGGTGTCATTGCATGTATGTTCCTCTAAACAAACCACATATAGGATCCACCAATGTCATTGCATGTCTGTTCTTTTCATGAACCACACCTAGTGTCATTGCATGTGTGTTCTTCTAAACAAACCACATAAGGATCCACCAGTGTCATTGCATGTCTGTTCTTTTCATGAACCACATAAGGATGCACGAGTGTCATTGCATGTCTGTTCTTTTCATGAACCACATAAGAATGCACCAGTGTCATTGCATGTCTGTTCTTTTCATGAACCACACCCAGTGTCATTGCACATTTGTTCTTTTCATGAAACACACCCGGTGTCACTGCATGTCTGTTGTTTTCATGAACCACATAAGGATCTACCAGTGTCATAGGATGTGTGTTCTTCTCATGAACCACACGTGGATCCACCGGTGTCATTGCATGTCTGTTCCTCTAAACAAACCACATAAGGATCCACTAGTGTCATTGGATGTGTGTTCTTTTCATAAACCACACCGAGTGTCATTGCATGTGTGTTCTTCTAAACAAACCCCATAAGGATCCACTGGTGTCATTGCATGTCTGTTCTTTTCATGAACCACACCCAGTGTCACTGCATGTCAGTTCTTTTCATGAACCACATAAGGATCTACCAGTGTCATTGGATGAGTGTTCTTCTCATGAACCACACGTGTAGCCACCGGTGTCATTGCATCTCTGTTCCTCTAAACAAACCACATAAGGATCCACCAGTGTCATTGGATGTGTGTTCTTTTCATGAACCACAGCTAGTGTCATTGCTTGTGTGTTCTTCTAAACAAACCACATAAGGATCCACCAGTGTCATTGCATGTTTGTTCTTTTCATGAACCACACCTAGTGTCATTGTATGTCTGTTCTTTTCATGAACCACACCCAGTGTCACTGCATGTCAGTTCTTTTCTTGAACCACATAAGGATCTACCAGTGTCATTGGATGTGTGTTCTTCTCATGAACCACACGTGGATCCACCGGTGTCATTGCATGTATGTTCCTCTAAACAAACCACATAAGGATCCACCAGTGTCATTGGATGTGTGTTCTTTTCATGAACCACACCCAGTGTCATTGCATGTGTGTTCTTATAAACAAACCACATAAGGATCCACCAGTGTCATTGCATGTCTATTCTTTTCATGAACCACACATAAGGATCCACCAGTGTCATTGCATGTCTGTTCTTTTCATGAACCACACCCAATGTCATTGCATGTCTGTTCCTCTAAACAAACCAAATAAGGATCCACCAGTGTCATTGCATGTCTGTTCTTTTCATGAACCACATAAGGATCCACTAGTGTCATTGCATGTCTGTTCTTTTCATGAACCACATAAGGATCCACCAGTGTCATTGCATGTCTGTTCTTTTCATGAACCACACCCAGTGTCATTGCATGTGTATTCTTCTAAACAAACCACATAAGGATCCACCAGTGTCATTGCATCTCTGTTCTTTTCATGAACCACACCCCAATGTTAGTGCATGTTTGTTCTTTTCATGAACCACACCCAGTGTCACTACATGTCATTTCTTTTCATGAACCACATAAGGATCTACCAGTGTCACTGCATGTGTGTTCTTCTAAACGAACCACCTAAGGATCCACCAGTGTCATTGCATGTGTGTTCTTTTCATGAACCACACATAAGGATCCACCGGTGTCATTGCATGTCTGTTCTTTTCATGAACCATACCCAGTGTCACTGCATGTCTGTTCTTTTCATGAACCACATAAGGATCCACCCAGTGTCATTGGATATTTGTTCTTCTCATGAACCACACGTGGATCCACCCGTGTCATTGCATGTATGTTCCTCTAAACAAACCACATAAGGATCCACCAGTGTCATTGGATGTGAGGGTCATTGCATGTGTGTTCTTCTAAACAAACCACATAAGGATCCACTCGTGTTAGTGCATGTCTGTTCTTTTCATGAACCACTCCCAGTGTCACTGCATGTCAGTTCTTTTCATGAACCACATAAGGATCTACCAGTGTCATTGGATGTGTGTTCTTCTCATGAACCACACGTGGATGCACCGATGTCATTGCATGTCTGTTCCTCTAAACAAACCACATAAGGATCCACCAGTGTCATTAGATGTGTGTTCTTTTCATGAACCGCACCTAGTGTCATTGCATGTGTGTTCTTCTAAACAAACCACATAAGGATCCACCAGTGTCATTGCATCTCTGTTCTTTTCATGAACCACACCCAGTGTCATTGCACGTCTGTTCTTTTCATGAACCACACCCAGTGTCACTTCATGTCAGTTCTTCTAATGAACCACATAAGGATCTACCAGTGTCATTGGATGTGTGTTCTTCTCATGAACCACACGTGGATCCACCGATGTCTTTGCATGTCTATTCCTCTAAACAAACCACATAAGGATCCACCAGTGTCATTGGATGTGTGTTCTTTTTATGAACCACACCCAGTGTCATTGCATGTGTCTTCTTCTAAACAAACCACATAAGGATCCACCAGTGTCATTGCATGTCTATTCTTTTCATGAACCACACCAGTGTCATTGCATGTCTGTTCTTTTCGTGAACCACACCCAGTGTCACTGCATGGCAGTTCTTTTCATGAACCACATAAAGATCTACCAGTGTCATTGGATGTGTGTTCTTCTCATGAACCAAACGTGGATCCACCAGTGTCATTACATGTTTGTTCCTGTAAACAAACCACATAAGGATCCACCTGTGTCATTGCATGTCTGTTCTTTTCATGAACCACACCCAGTGTCATTGCATGTGTATTCTTCTAAACAAACCACATAAGGATCCACCAGTGTCATTGCATCTCTGTTCTTTTCATGAACCACACCCCAATGTCAGTGCATGTCTGTTCTTTTCATGAACCACACCCAGTGTCACTACATGTCTGTTCTTTTCATGAACCACATAAGGATCCACCCAGTGTCACTGGATGTGTGTTCTTCTCATGAACCACACGTGGATCCACCGGTGTCATTGCATGTATGTTCCTCTAAACAAACCACATATAGGATCCAGCAATGTCATTGCATGTCTGTTCTTTTCATGAACCACACCTAGTGTCATTGCATGTGTGTTCTTCTAAACAAACCACATAAGGATCCACCAGTGTCATTGCATGTCTGTTCTTTTCATGAACCACATAAGGATGCACTAGTGTCATTGCATGTCTGTTCTTTTCATGAACCACATAAGAATGCACCAGTGTCATTGCATGTCTGTTCTTTTCATGAACCACACCCAGTGTCATTGCACATTTGTTCTTTTCATGAAACACACCCGGTGTCACTGCATGTCTGTTGTTTTCATGAACCACATAAGGATCTACCAGTGTCATAGGATGTGTGTTCTTCTCATGAACCACACATGGATCCACCGGTGTCATTGCATGTCTGTTCCTCTAAACAAACCACATAAGGATCCACTAGTGTCATTGGATGTGTGTTCTTTTCATAAACCACACCGATTGTCATTGCATGTGTGTTCTTCTAAACAAACCCCATAAGGATCCACCGGTGTCAGTGCATGTCTGTTCTTTTCATGAACCACACCTAGTGTCACTGCATGTCAGTTCTTTTCATGAACCACATAAGGATCTACCAGTGTCATTGGATGTGTGTTCTTCTCATGAACCACACGTGGATCCACCGGTGTCATTGCATCTCTGTTCCTCTAAACAAACCACATAAGGATCCACCAGTGTCATTGGATGTGTGTTCTTTTCATGAACCACAGCTAGTGTCATTGCTTGTGTGTTCTTCTAAACAAACCACATAAGGATCCACCAGTGTCATTGCATGTCTGTTCTTTTCATGAACCACACCTAGTGTCATTGCACGTTTGTTCTTTTCATGAAACACACCCGGTGTCACTGCATGTCTGTTCTTTTCATGAACCACATAAGGATCCACCAGTGTCATTGGATGTGTGTTCTTCTCATGAACCACACATGGATCCACCGGTGTCATTGCATTTTTGTTCCTATAAACAAACCACATAAGGATCCACCAGTGTCATTGGATGTGTGTTCTTTTAATGAACCACACCGAGTGTCATTGCATGTGTGTTCTTCTAAACAAACCACATAAGGATCCACCAGTGTCATTGCATGTCTGTTCTTTTCATGAACCACACATAAGGAGCCACCAGTGTCATTGCATGTCTGTTCTTTTCATGAACCACACCCAATGTCATTGCATGTCTGTTCCTGACGAGGGTTAGACTCATCAATGCCCATTGTTATGGACTTGGGTTTTGGAGAAGAGAGGAGCGCTGGAAATCTCGGTATGGCTAGCAAACAAGCACACGTGGATGCAAGGTTTACCCAGGTTCAGGCCTCGTAGAGGACCCTACTCCTGCTTGTCTGCTCTTGATTGATGAAGGATCCGAAGGATTACAATGTCGTCGATGGCGGTGTATGCGCAGATTGGATCTGGCGTATGAGAGATCGTAGATCTATTTATTGAGGGAGTCGCGATGTCTAGATCTATTGTGGCGTAGCGTGGCGATTGAGAGGTTTGTCGTAGCGTGTCCTCCTCATTGGACCCTCCTAGCCTTTATATATGGGGAGGGTAGGTCTAAGGTACCAATACGAGTTGGTTACAAGTTAGATTAGAACTCTAGTCTTGAGCTTTCCTTGTCTTGTGCGTTTAGGAGTCCGTGTCCATATGGGCTTCATACCACTCGAACCGTCATAGGCATCATGGACCTTGGCAATTCGTCGAGTGGGCCTTCCGTCGAGCCATACCAGGTAGGTTGTAGTAGAGTACCTATTGGGCATACCCATGTCAGTAGCCCCCGAGTGTCCATGTGAATCGTAGATTCGGATGGAGACTCAGAAGTCTTGAGTCTTGCATTAGGATGTCGGAGTCGACAATTGTGTCGAGTGCGAAGCACTTCACCCGGAAGTTCATCGAGTCAATCGAATTTGTAGTAGTTCATAGGGATGATGGTAAATGTGCCTGGTGCGCTCGATGGATCGGGACCAGTTAATTGCTCTAGGGCAAAAACAACGCTACCTACTCAAACTCGAGTCCCCGGACTCGAATCCGAAAATTGCTGGCATAATTCGACTCATGCCGCGGAGGCCTTACAGGAGTCAAATTCCAGTGTATGGGTGTGAGCACTCGACGCGTCCGTCAAGGCATATTCATCGTACCTGCAAGCACGGATATATCTCTGGTAGTGCGCAGCAGATGCGTTGCCAGGCCTTATTCAGGTCTTATCTTCACGCTGTAAGCGCGGCATCCGAATTTTGTGTCATCGCGGAGATGATTCGGGTGACCCAGGAGACGTAATCTCTTTGTACGGAAAATATGAGGCAGAGTCACCATAGCATTCGAGTGTGGATGTTATCGACACACAATACGATGTACGAGGAAGAAAATAATCATAGGGTGCGCGGCCAGCGCTCCCTATGGGAGTAGCCCCCGAGTGCCTGGTTGAGTCGAAGACTCAAGCAGGGACTAAATAACTTTTGCGACTGCTATCGTCTTTTGTTGCTTGTTTCAGTTGAATATGCTTTCAGCACTCCCTATGGGAGTAACCCGAAGCCCATAATCGAATCGTAGATTCGAGTTAAGGGTTTTCATAATGCTTGGATATCTTCATAAATTTCTTCGGGTGCGCGGCCAGCGCTCCCTATGGGAGTTGCCCCCGAGTCCTTAGTCGAATCGTGGATTCGAGTGAGGATTCAGAGCATGTCACTCGAGGATATTGTATATGCGCGTCCAGCGCTCCAGTTTGGAGTAGTCCCCGAGTGTCTGGCGGAGTCGTAGACTCGGGCAGAGACCCGAGTATTTTATCTTGTAGACGCAGTCGAAAATCACGTGAGGAGAAACCACTAACCCGGAAGTGCATCGAGTCAGCGTCTCACGCATAAGGAGCCAAGAGTCGACGATGTAGTCAAAGTCATGCGGTGATTATCCGGGTGAGTCGATGATGCAGATGGAGTCGACACAGTCATTTCTGTTGGGTGCAGGGGCTAGCACCACGCGTGTGTAGCATCCAGCGATGCGACCATCCGAGGAGGAACTCGACTCGGGTCTTGAGTGTATGTCGTAGCCAGTTGTTTTGTCGACTCCTGTTGGAGGACCCGATAGAATAGCTCGACGCAGTCGACATCCTTATAAGCTGCATAAAACATTACGAATTGTGAAGTACTTGTATCTTGTAAAGATATTTGCATGTAGGTTTGCAAAGTAAAATTCTGGTGCCAATCGAGTCGACACTTTTGCACTGTATGCTAGGCCTTTTCGTTAGCTTGATTACACTTAGTCTCAGTACCTTGCCGAGGCACTCGGAGTTCAAGGATTCGACGGTCAGGCAGAATCAACTACTCGGGCTGTCGCGTATGAGGTGCTCGAGTGCGTGGAGTCGATGGCATATTAGGTTACTCGAAGAGGGTGCAGCCCCCGAGTGTTTCGAGTGTGTCAGTGCATGTCTGTTCATTTCATGAACCACACCCAGTGTCACTGCATGTCAGTTCTTTTCATGAACCACATAAGGTTCTGCCAGTGTCATTGGATGTGTGTTCTTCTCATGAACCACACATGGATCCACCGGTGTCATTGCATGTCTGTTCCAGTAAAAAACCACATAAGGATCCACCAGTGTCATTGGATGTGTGTTCTTTTCATGAACCACACCTAGTGTCATTGCATGTGTGTTCTTCTAAAAAAACCACATAAGGATCCACTAGTGTCATTGCATCTCTGATCTTTTCATGAACCACACCCAGTGTCATTGCATGTCTGTTCTTTTCATGAACCACCCCCAGTGTCACTGCATGTCAGTTCTTTTCATGAACCAGATAAGGATCTACCAGTGTATTGGATGTGTGTTCTTCTCGTGAACCACACGTGGATCCACCCGTGTCATTGCATGTCTGTTCCTCTAAACAAACCACATAAGGATCCACCAGTGTCATTGGATGTGTGTCCTTTTCATGAACCACAGCTAGTGTCATTGCATGTGTATTCATCTAAACAAACCACATAAGGATCCACCAGTGTCATTGCATGTCTGCTCTTTTCATGAACCACACCAGTGTCATTGCATGTCTATTCTTTTCATGAACCACACCCAGTGTCACTGCATGTCAGTTATTTTCATGAACCACATAAGGATCTACCAGTGTCATTGGATGTGTGTTCTTCTCATGAACCACACGTGGATCCACCGGTGCCATTGCATGTCTGTTCCTCTAAACAAACCACATAAGGATCCACTAGTGTCATTGGATGTGTGTTCTTTTCATGAACCACAGCCAGTGCATTGCATGTGTGTTCTTCTAAACAAAGCACATAAGGATCCACCCGTGTCATTGCATGTCTGTTCTTTTCATGAACCACACCCAATGTCATTGCATGTCTGTTCCTCTAAACAAACCACATAAGGATCCACAAGTGTCATTGCATGTCTGTTCTTTTCATGAACCACATATGGATCCACTAGTGTCATTGCATGTATGTTCTTTTCATGAACCATATAAGGATCCACCAGTGTCATTGCATGTCTGTTCTTTTCATGAACCATACCCTAGTGTCAGTAAATGTCTGTTCTTTTCATGAACCACACCCAGTGTCACTACATGTCAGTTCTTTTCATGAACCGCATAAGGATCTACCAATGTCATTGCATGTGTGTTCTTCTAAACAAACCACAAAAGGATCCACCAGTGTCGTTGCATGTGTGTTCTTTTCTTGAACCACACATAAGGATCCACCGGTGTCATTGCATGTCTGTTCTTTTCATGAACCACACCTAGTGTCATTGCATGTCTGTTCTTTTCATGAACCACATAAGGATTCACCTAGTGTCACTGGATGTGTGTTCTTCTCATGAACTACACATGGATCCACCGGTGTCATTGCATGTATGTTCCTCTAAACAAACCACATATAGGATCCACCAATGCCATTGCCTGTCTGTTCTTTTCAGGAACCACATCTAGTGTCATTGCATGTGTGTTCTTCTAAACAAACCACATAAGTATCCACCAGTGTCATTGCATGTCTGTTCTTTTCATGAACCACATAAGGATCCACCAGTGTCATTGCATGTCTGTTCATTTCATGAACCACATAAGAATCCACCAGTGTCGTTGCATGTCTGTTCTTTTCATGAACCACACCCAGTGTCATTGCACGTCTGTTCTTTTCATGAAACACACCTGGTGTCACTGCATGTCTGTTCTTTTCATGAACCACATAAGGATCTACTAGTGTCATAGGATGTGTGTTCTTCTCATGAACCACACGTGGATCCACCGGTGTCATTGCATGTCTGTTCCTATAAACAAACCACATAAGGATCCACTAGTGTCATTGCATGTGTGTTCTTTTCATGAACCACACCCAGTGTCATTGCATGTGTGTTCTTCTAAACAAACCCCATAAGGATCCACCGGTGTCAGTGCATGTCTGTTGTTTTCATGAACCACACCCAGTGTCACTGCATGTCAGTTCTTTTCATCAACCACATAAGGATCTACCAGTGTTATTGGATGTGTGTTCTTCTCATGAACCACACGTGGATCCTCCGGTGGCAATGCATCTCTGTTCCTCTAAACAAACCACATAATGATCCACTAGTGTCATTGGATGTGTGTTCTTTTCATGAACCACAACTAGTGTCATTGCATGTGTGTTCTTCTAAACAAACCACATAAGGATCCACCAGTGTCATTGCATGTCTGTTCTTTTCATGAACCACACCTAGTGTCATTGTATGTCTGTTGTTTTTATGAACCACACCCAGTGTCACTGCATGTCAGTTCTTTTCATGAACCACATAAGGATCTACCAGTGTCATTGGATGTGTGTTCTTCTCATGAACCACACGTGGATCCACCGGTGTCATTGCATGTATGTTCCTCTAAACAAACCATATAAGGATCCACCAGTGTCATTGGATGTGTGTTCTTTTCATGAACCACACCCAGTGTCATTGCACGTGTGTTCTTCTAAACAAACCACATAAGGATCCACCAGTGTCATTGCATGTCTGTTCTTTTCATGAACCACACATAAGGATCCACCCGTGTCATTGCATGTCTGTTCTTTTCATGATCCACACCCAATGTCATTGCATGTCTGTTCCTCTAAACAAACCAAATAAGGATCCACCAGTGTCATTGCACGTCTATTCTTTTCATGAACCACATAAGGATCCACTAGTGTCATTGCATGTCTGTTCTTTACATGAACCACATAAGGATCCACCAGTGTTATTGCATGTTTGTTCTTTTCATGAACCACACCCAGTGTCATTGCATGTGTGTTCTTCTAAACAAACCACATAAGGATCCACCAGTGTCATTGCATCTCTGTTCTTTTCATGAACCACACCCCAATGTCAGTGCATGTCTGTTCTTTTCATGAACCACACCCAGTGTCACTACATGTCATTTCTTTTCATGAACCACATAAGGATCTACCAGTGTCACTGCATGTGTGTTCTTCTAAACAAACCACCTAAGGATCCACCAGTGTCATTGCATGTGTGTTCTTTTCATGAACCACACATAAGGATCCACCGGTGTCATTGCATGTCTGTTCTTTTCATGAACCATACCCAGTGTCACTGCATGTCTGTTCTTTTCATGAACCACATAAGGATCCACCCAGTGTCACTGGATGTGTGTTCTTCTCATGAACCACACGTGGATCCACCGGTGTCATTGCATGTATGTTCCTCTAAACAAACCACATATAGGATCCACCAATGTCATTGCATGTCTGTTCTTTTCATGAACCACTCCTAGTGTCATTGCATGTGTGTTCTTCTAAACAAACCACATAAGGATCCACTAGTGTCATTGCATCTCTATTCTTTTCATGAACCACACCCAGTGTCATTGCATGTCTGTTCTTTTCATGACCCACACCCAGTGTCACTGCATGTCAGTTCTTTTCATGAACCAGATAAGGATCTACCAGTGTCATTGGATGTGTGTTCTTCTCGTGAACCACACGTGCATCCACCCGTGCCATTGCATGTCTGTTCCTCTAAACAAACCACATAAGGATCCACCGGTGTCATTGCATGTGTGTCCTTTTCATGAACCACAGCTAGTGTCATTGCATGTATGTTCATCTAAACAAACCACATAAGGATCCACCAGTGTCATTGCATGTCTGGTCTTTTCATGAACCACACCAGTGTCATTGCATGTCTGTTCTTTTCATGAACCACACCTAGTGTCACTGCATGTCAGTTATTTTCATGAACCACATAAGGATCTACCAGTGTCATTGGATGTGTGTTCTTCTCATGAACTACACGTGGATCCACCGGTGTCATTGCATGTCTGTTCCTCTAAACAAACCACATAAGGATCCACCAGTGTCATTGGATGTGTGTTCTTTTCATGAACCACACCCAGTGTCATTGAATGTGTGTTCTTCTAAACAAAGCACATAAGGATCCACCAGTGTCATTGCATGTCTGTTCTTTTCATGAACCACACCCAATGTCATTGCATGTGTGTTCCTCTAAAAAAACCACATAAGGATCCACCAGTGTCATTGCATGTCTATTCTTTTCATGAACCACATATGGATCCACTAGTGTCATTGCATGTATGTTCTTTTCATGAACCATATAAGGATCCACCAGTGTCATTGCATGTCTGCTCTTTTCATGAACCACACCCTAGTGTCAGTAAATGTCAGTTCTTTTCATGAACCACACCCAGTGTCACTACATGTCAGTCCTTTTCATGAACCGCATAAGGATCTACCAATGTCATTGCATGTGTGTTCTTCTAAACAAACCACATAAGGATCCACCAGTCTCGTTGCATGTGTGTTCTTTTCATGAACCACACATAAGGATCCACCGATGTCATTGCATGTCTGTTCTTTCAATGAACCACACCCAGTGTCACTGCATGTCTGTTCTTTTCATGAACCACATAAGGATCCACTCAGTGTCACTGGATGTGTGTTCTTCTCATGAACCACACATGGATCCACCGGTGTCATTGCATGTATGTTCCTCTAAACAAACCACATATAGGATCCACTAATGTCATTGCAAGTCTGTTCTTTTCAGGAACCACACCTAGTGTCATTGCATGTGTGTTCTTCTAAACAAACCACATAAGGATCCACCAGTGTCATTGCATGTCTGTTCTTTTCATGAACCACATAAGGATCCACCAGTGTCATTGCATGTCTGTTCATTTCATGAACCACATAAGAATCCACCAGTGTCATTGCATGTCTGTTCTTTTCATGAACCACACCAGTGTCATTGCACGTCTGTTCTTTTCATGAAACACACCTGGTGTCACTGCATGTCTGTTCTTTTCATGAACCACATAAGGATCTACCAGTGTCATAGGATGTGTGTTCTTCTCATGAACCACACGTGGATCCACCGGTGTCATTGCATGTCTGTTCCTCTAAACAAACCACATAAGGATCCACTAGTGTCATTGGATGTGTGTTCTTTTCATGAACCACACCCAGTGTCATTGCATGTGTGTTCTTCTAAACAAACCCCATAAGGATCCACCGGTGTCAGTGCATGTCTGTTCTTTTCATGAACCACACCCAGTGTCACTGCATGTCAGTTCTTTTCATGAACCACATAAGGATCTACCAGTGTCATTGGATGTGCGTTCTTCTCATGAACCACACGTGGATCCTCCGGTGGCATTGCATCTCTGTTCCTCTAAACAAACCACATAAGGATCCACCGGTGTCATTGGATGTGTGTTCTTTTCATGAACCACAGCTAGTGTCATTGCATGTGTGTTCTTCTAAACAAACCACATAAGGATCCACCAGTGTCATTGCATGTCTGTTCTTTTCATGAACCACACCTAGTGTCATTGTATGTCTGTTCTTTTTATGAACCACACCTAGTGTCACTGCATGTCAGTTCTTTTCATGAACCACATATGGATCTACCAGTGTCATTGGATGTGTGTTCTTCTCATGAACCACACGTGGATCCACCGGTGTCATTGCATGTATGTTACTCTAAACAAACCATATAAGGATCCACTAGTGTCATTGGATGTGTGTTCTTTTCATGAACCTCACCCAGTGTCATTGCATGTGTGTTATTCTAAACAAACCACATAAGGATCCACCAGTGTTATTGCATGTCTGTTCTTTTCATGAACCACACATAAGGATCCACCCGTGTCATTGCATGTCTGTTCTTTTCTTGAACCACACCCAATGTCATTGCATGTCTGTTCCTCTAAACAAACCAAATAAGGATCCACCAGTGTCATTGCATGTCTGTTCTTTTCATGAACCACATAAGGATCCACTAGTGTCATTGCATGTCTGTTCTTTTCATGAACCACATAAGGATCCACCAGTGTTATTGCATGTCTGTTCTTTTCATGAACCACACCCAGTGTCATTGCATTTGTGTTCTTCTAAACAAACCACATAAGGATCCACCAGTGTCATTGCATCTCTGTTCTTTTCATGAACCACACCCCAATGTCAGTGCATGTCTGTTCTTTTCATGAACCACACCCAGTGTCACTACATGTCAGTTCTTTTCATGAACCACATAAGGATCTACCAGTGTCACTGCATGTGTGTTCTTCTAAACAAACCACCTAAGGATCCACCAGTGTCATTGCATGTGTGTTCTTTTCATAAACCACACATAAGGATCCACCAGTGTCATTGCATGTCTGTTATTTTCATTAACCATACCCAGTGTCACTGCATGTCTGTTCTTTTCATGAACCACATAAGGATCCACCCACTGTCATTGGATGTGTGTTCTTCTCATGAACAACACGTGGATCCACTCGTGTCATTGCATGTATGTTCCTCTAAACAAACCACATATAGGATCCACCAGTGGTATTGCATGTCTGTTCTTTTCATGAACGACACCTAATGTCATTGCATGTGTGTTCTTCTAAACAAACCACATAAGGATCCACCAGTGTCATTGGATGTCTATTCTTTTCATGAACCACATAAGGATCCACCAGTGTCATTGCATGCCTGATCTTTTCATGAACCACATAAGGATCCACCAGTGTCATTGCATGTCTATTCTTTTCATGAACCACACCCGGTGTCACTACATGTCTGTTCTTTTCATGAACCACATAAGGGTCCACCAGTGTTATTGGATGTGTGTTCTTCTCATGAACCACACGTGGATCCACTGGTGTCATTGCATTTTTGTTCCTGTAAACAAACCACATAAGGATCCACCAGTGTCATTGGATGTGTGTTCTTTTAATGAACCGCACCCAGTGTCATCGCATGTGTGTTCTTCTAAACAAACCACATAAGGATCCACCAGTGTCATTGCATGTCTGTTCTTTTCATGAACCACACATAAGGAGCCACGAGTGTCATTGCATGTCTGTTCTTTTCATGAACCACACCCAATGTCATTGCATGTCTGTTCGTCTAAACAAACCACATAAGGATCCACCAGTGTCATTGCATGTCTGTTCTTTTCATGAACCACATAAGGATCCACTAGTGTCATTGCATGTCTGTTCTTTTCATGAACCACATAAGGATCCACCAGTGTCATTGCATGTCTGTTCTTTTCATGAACCACACCCAGTGTCATTGCATGTGTGTTCTTCTAAACAAACCACATAAGGATCCACCAGTGTCATTGCATTTCTGTTCTTTTCATGAACCACACCCCAATGTTAGTGCATGTCTGTTCTTTTCATGAACCACACCCAGTGTCACTACATGTCAGTTCTTTTCATGAACCACATAAGGATCTACCAGTGTCATTGCATGTGTGTTCTTCTAAACAAACCACATAAGGATCCACTAGTGTCATTGCATGTGTGTTCTTTTCATGAACCACACATAAGGATCCACTGGTGTCATTGCATATCTGTTCCTTTCATGAACCACACCCAGTGTCACTGCATGTCTGTTCTTTTCATGACCACATGAGGATCCACCCAGTGTCATTGGATGTGTGTTCTTCTCATGAACCACACGTGGATCCACCGGTGTCATTGCATGTATGTTCCTCTAAACAAACCACATATAGGATCCACCAGTGTCATTGCATGTCTGTTCTTTTCATGAACCACACCTAGTGTCATTGCATGTGTGTTCTGCTAAACAAACCACATAAGGATCCAACAGTGTCATTGCATGTTTGTTCTTTTCATGAACCACATAAGGATCCACCAGTGTCATTGCATGTTTGTTCTTTTCATGAACCACACCCAATGTCATTGCTTGTATGTTCTTTTCATGAACCACACCTAGTGTCTTTGCATGTCTATTCTTTTCATGAACCACACCTAGTGTTACTGCATGCCAGTTCTTTTCATGAACCACATAAGGATCTACCAGTGTCATTGGATGTGTGTTCTTCTCATGAACCACTCGTGGATCCACCGGTGTCATTGCATGTCTATTCCTCTAAACAAACCACATAAGGATCCACCAGTGTCATTGGATGTGTGTTCTTTTCATGACCCACACCTAGTGTCATTGCATGTGTGTTCTTCTAAACAAACCACATAAGGATCCACCAGTGTCATTGCATGTCTGTTCTTTTCATGAACCACACCCAGTTTCTGTGCATGTCTGTTCTTTTCATGAACCACACCCAGTGTCACTGCATATCAGTTCTTTTCATGAACAACATAAGGATCTACCAGTGTCATTGGATGTGTGTTCTTATCATGAACCACACGTGGATCCACCAGTGTCATTGCATGTCTGTTCCTCTAAACAAACCACATAAGGATCCACCAGTGTCATTGGATGTGTGTTCTTTTCATGAACCACACATAAGGATCCACCAGTGTCATTGCATGTCTGTTCTTTTCATGAACCACACCCAATGTCATTGCATGTCTGTTCCTCTAAACAAACCACATAAGGATCCACCAGTGTCATTGCATGTGTGTTCTTTTCATGAACCACACCTAGTGTCATTGCATGTGTGTTCTTCTAAACAAACCACCTAAGGATCCACCAGTGTCATTGCATGTCTGTTCTTTTCATGAACCTCACATAAGGATCCACCAGTGTCATTGCATGTCTGTTCTTTTCATGAACCACACCCAATGTCATTGCATGTCTGTTCCTCTAAACAAACCACATAAGGATCCACCAGTGTCATTGCATGTCTGTTCTTTTCAAGAACCACATAAGGATCCACCAATGTCATTGCATGTCTGTTCTTTTGAACCACATAAGGATCCACCAGTGTCATTGCATGTCTGTTCTTTTCATGAACCACACCCAGTGTCATTGCATGTCTGTTCTTTTCATGAAACACACCCGGTGTCACTGCATGTCTGTTCTTTTCATGAACCACATAAGGATCTACCAGTGTCATTGGATGTGTGTTCTTCTCATGAACCACACGTGGATCCACCGGTGTCATTGCATGTCTGTTCCTATAAATAAACCACATAAGGATCCACCGGTGTCATTGGATGTGTGTTCTTTTCATGAACCACACCCAGTGTCATTGCATGTGTGTTCTTCTAAACAAACCACATAAGGATCCACCAGTGTCATTGCATGTCTGTTCTTTTCATGAACCACACCCAATGTCATTGGATGTATGTTCCTCTAAACAAACCACATAAGGATCCACCAGTGTCATTGTATGTCTGTTCTTTTCATGAACCACATAAGGATCCACCAGTGTAATTGCATGTCTGTTCTTTTCATGAACCACATAAGGATCCACCAGTGTCATTGCATGTCTGTTCTTTTCATGAACCACACGCAGTGTCATTGCATGTCTGTTCTTTTCATGAAACACACCCGGTGTCACTGCATGTCTGTTCTTTTCATGCACCACATAAGGATCTACTAGTGTCATTGGATGTGTGTTCTTCTCATGAACCACACGTGGATCCACCGGTGTCATTGCATGTCTGTTCCTCTAAACAAACCACATAAGGATCCACCCGTGTCATTGGATGTGTGTTCTTTTCATGAACCACACCCAGTGTCATTGTATGTGTGTTCTTCTAAACAAACCACATAAGGATCCACTAGTGTCATTGCATGTCTGTTCTTTTCATGAACCACACCCCAGCGTTAGTGCATGTTTGTTCTTTTTATGAACCACACCCAGTGTCACTACATGTCAGTTCTTTTCATGAACCACATAAGGATCTGCCAGTGTCATTGCATGTGTGTTCTTCTAAACAAACCACATAGGGATCCACCAGTGTCATTGCATTTCTGTTCTTTTCATGAACCACACATAAGGATTCATCGGTGTCATCGCATGTCTGTTCTTTTCATGAACCACACCCAGTGTCACTGCATGTCTGTTCTTTTCATGAACCACGTAAGGATCCCCCCAGTGTTATTGGATGTGTGTTCTTCTCATGAACCACACGTGGATCCACCGGTGTCATTGCATGTCTGTTCCTCTAAACAAACCACATATAGGATCCACTAGTGTCATTGCATGTCTGTTGTTTTCATGAACCACACCTTGTGTCATTGCATGTGTGTTCTTCTAAACAAACCACATAAGGATTCACAAGTGTCATTGCATGTCTGTACTTTTCATGAACCACATAAGGTTCCACTAGTGTCATTGCATGTCTGTTCTTTTCATGAACCACATAAGGATCCGCTAGTGTCATTGCATGTCTCTTCTTTTGATGAACCACACCCAGTGTCATTGCATGTCTATTCTTTTCATGAAACACACCCGGTGTCACTGCATGTCTGTTCTTT
The DNA here is from genome assembly GCA_916181665.1 of Avena sativa. Classification (NCBI taxonomy): domain Eukaryota; kingdom Viridiplantae; phylum Streptophyta; class Magnoliopsida; order Poales; family Poaceae; genus Avena; species Avena sativa. The sequence goes on along the minus strand of OV702287.1, from coordinate 185,131,794 downwards.
TCATGAACCACATAAGTATCTACCAGTGTCATTGGATGTGTGTTCTTCTCATGAACCACACGTGGATCCACAAGTGTCATTGCATGTCCGTTCCTCTAAACAAACCACATAAGGATCCACCAGTGTCATTGGATGTGTGTTCTTTTCATGAACCACACCCAGTGTCATTGCATGTGTGTTCTTCTAAACAAACCACATAAGGATCCACCAGTGTCATTACATGTCTGTTCTTTTCATGAACCTCACATAAGGATCCACCAGTGTCATTGCATGTCTATTCTTTTCATGAACCACACCCAATGTCATTGCATGTCTGCTCCTCTAAACAAACCACATAAGGATCCACCAGTGTCATTGCATGTCTGTTCTTTTCACGAACCACATAAGGATCCACCAATGTCATTGCATGTCTGTTCTTTTCATGAACCACATAAGGATCCACCAGTGTCATTGCATGTCTGTTCTTTTCATGAACCACACCCCGTGTCATTGCATGTCCGCTCTTTTCATGAAACACACCCGGTGTCACTACATGTCTGTTCTTTTCATGAACCACATAAGGATCTACCAGTGTCATTGGATGTGTGTTCTTCTCATGAACCACACGTGGATCCACCGGTGTCATTGCATGTCTGTTCCTATAAATTAACCACATAAGGGTCCACCAGTGTCATTGGATGTGTGTTCTTTTCATGAACCACACCCAGTATCATTGCATGTGTGTTCTTCTAAACAAACCACATAAGGATCCACCAGTGTCATTGCATGTCTGTTCTTTTCATGAACCACACATAAGGATCCACCAGTGTCATTGCATGTCTGTTCTTTTCATGAACCACACCCAATGTCATTGGATGTCTGTTCCTCTAAACAAACCACATAAGGATCCACTAGTGTCATTGCATGTCTGTTCTTTTCATGAACCACATAAGGATCCACCAGTGTCATTGCATGTCTGTTCTTTTCATGAACCACATAAGGATCCACCAGTGTCATTGCATGTCTGTTATTTTCATGAACCACACCCAGTGTCATTGCATGTCTGTTCTTTTCATGAAACACACCCGGTGTCACTACATGTCTGTTCTTTTCATGCACCACATAAGGATCTACCAGTGTCATTGGATGTGTGTTCTTCTCATGAACCACACGTGGATCCACCGGTGTCATTGCATGTCTGTTCCTCTCAACAAACCACATAAGGATCCACTAGTGTCATTGGATGTGTGTTCTTTTCATGAACCACACCAAGTGTCATTGCATGTGTGTTCTTCTAAACAAACCACATAAGGATCCACCAGTGTCATTGCATGTCTGCTCTTTTCATGAACCACACCCCAGTGTCAGTGCATGTCTGTTCTTTTTATGAACCACACCCTGTGTCACTACATGTCAGTTCTTTTCATGAACCACCTGAGGATCTGCCAGTGTCATTGCATGTGTGTTCTTCTAAACAAACCACATAGGGATCCACCAGTGTCATTGCATTTATGTTCTTTTCATGAACCACACATAAGGATTCACCGGTGTCATCGCATGTCTGTTCTTTTCATGAACCACACCCAGTGTCACTTCATGTCTGTTCTTTTCATGAACCACATAAGGATCCACCCAGTGTCATTGGATGTGTGTTCTTCTCATGAACCACACGTGGATCCACCGGTGTCATTGCATGTCTGTTCCTCTAAACAAACCACATATAGGATCCACTAGTGTCATTGCATGCCTATTCTGTTCATGAACCACACCTAGTGTCATTGCATGTGTGTTCTTCTAAACAAACCACATAAAGGATTCACCAGTGTCATTGCATGTCTGTTCTTTTCATGAACCACATAAGGATCCACCAGTGTCATTGCATGTGTGTTCTTCTCATGAACCACACGTGGATCCACCAGTGTCATTGCATGTCTGTTCCTCTAAACAAACCACATAAGGATCCACCAATGTCATTGGATGTGTGTTCTTTTCATGAACCACACCCAGTGTCATTGCATGTGTGATCTTCTAAACAAACCACATAAGGATCCACCGGTGTCAGTGCATGTCTATTCTTTTCATGAACCACACCCAGTATCACTGCATGTCAGTTCTTTTCATGAACCACATAAGGATCCACTAGTGTCATTGCATGTCTGTTCTTTTCATGAACCACACCCAATGTCATTGCATGTCTGTTCCTCTAAACAAACCACATAAGGATCCACCAGTGTCATTACATGTCTGTTCTTTTCATGAACCTCACATAAGGATCCACCAGTGTCAGTGCGTGTCTGTTCTTTTCATTTACCACACCTAGTGTCAGTGAATGTCTGTTCTTTTCATGAACCACACCCAGTGTCACTACATGTCAGTTCTTTTCATGAACCACATAAGGATCTACGAGTGTCATTGGATGGGTGTTCTTCTCATGAACCACACGTGGATCCACCGGTGTCATTGCATGTCTGTTCCTCTAAATAAACCACATAAGGATCCACCAATGTCATTGGATGTGTGTTCTTTTCATGAACCACACCCAGTGTCATTGCATGTGTGTTCTTCTAAACAAACCACATAAGGATCCACCTGTGTCATTGCATGTCTGTTCTTTTCTTGAACCACACCCAGAGTCAGTGCATGTCTGTTCTTTTCATGAACCACACCCAGTGTCACTGCATGTCAGTTCTTTTCATGAACCACATAAGGATCTACCAGTGTCGTTGGATGTGTGTTCTTCTCATGAACCACACGTTGATCCACCGGTGTCATTGCATGTCTGTTCCTCTAAACAAACACATATAGGATCCACTAGTGTCATTGCATGTCTATTCTTTTCATGAACCACACCTAGTGTCATTGCATGTGTGTTCTTCTAAACAAACCACATAAGGATTCACCAGTGTCATTGCATGTCTGTTCTTTTCATGAACCACATAAGGTTCCACTAGTGTCATTGCATGTCTGTTCTTTTCATGAACCACATAAGGATCCACGAGTGTCATTGCATGTGTGTTCTTCTCATGAACCACCCGTGGATCCACCAGTGTCATTGCATGTCTGTTCCTCTAAACAAACCACATAAGGATCCACCAGTGTCATTGGATGTGTGTTCTTTTCATGAACCACACCCAGTGTCATTGCATGTGTGATCTTCTAAACAAACCACATAAGGATCCACCGGTGTCAGTGCATGTCTGTTCTTTTCATGAACCACACCAGTGTCATTGCATGTCTGTTCTTTTCGTGAACCACACCAAGTGTCACTGCATGACAGTTCTTTTCATGAAACACACCCAGTATCACTGCATGTCAGTTCTTTTCATAAACCACATAAGTATCTACCAGTTTCATTGGATGTGTGTTCTTCTCATGAACCACACGTGGATCTACCGGTGTCATTGCATGTCTGTTCCTCTAAACAAACCACATAAGGATCCACCAGTGTCATTAGATGTGTGTTCTTTTCATGAACCACACCCAGTGTCATTGCATGTGTGTTCTTCTAAACAAACCACATAAGGATCCACCAGTGTCATTGCATGTCTATTCTTTTCATGAACCACACCAGTGTCATTGCATGTCTGTTCTTTTCGTGAACCACACCAAGTGTCACTGCATGACAGTTCTTTTCATGAACCACATAAAGATCTACCAGTGTCATTGGATGTGTGTTCTTCTCATGAACCAAACGTGGATCCACCAGTGTCATTACATGTTTGTTCCTCTAAACAAACCACATAAGGATCCACCAGTGTCATTGGATGTGTGTTCTTTTCATGAACCACACCCAGTGCCATTGCATGTGTGTTCTTCTAAACAAACCACCTAAGGATCCACCAGTGTCATTGCATGTCTGTTCTTTTAATGAAGCACACATAAGGAGCCACCAGTGTCATTGCATGTCTATTCTTTTCATGAACCACACCCAATGTCATTGCATGTATGTTCCTCTAAACAAACCACATAAGGATCCACTAGTGTCATTGCATGTCTGTTCTTTTCATGAACCACATAAGGATCCACCAGTGTCATTGCATGTCTGTTCTTTTCATGAACCACATAAGGATCCACCAGTGTCATTGCATGTCTGTTATTTTCATGAACCACACCTAGTGTCATTGCACGTCTATTCTTTTCATGAAACACACCCGGTGTCACTGCATGTCTGTTCTTTTCATGAACCACATAAGGATCTACCAGTGTCATTGGATGTGTGTTCTTCTCATGAACAACACGTGGATCCACCGGTGTCATTGCATGTCTGTTCCTCTCAACAAACCACATAAGCATCCACCAGTGTTATTGGATGTGTGTTCTTTTCATGAACCACACCCAGTGTCATTGCATGTGTGTTCTTCTAAACAAACCACATAAGGATCCACCAGTGTCATTACATGTCTGTTATTTTCATGAACCACACCTAGTGTCAGTGCATGTCTGTTCTTTTCATGAACCACACCCAGTGTCACTACATGTCAGTTCTTTTCATGAACCACATAAGGATCTACGAGTGTCACTGGATGGGTGTTCTTCTCATGAACCACACGTGGATCCACCGGTGTCATTGCATGTATGTTCCTCTAAACAAACCACATAAGGATCCACCAATGCCATTGGATGTGTGTTCTTTTCATGAACCACACCAAGAGACATTGCATGTATGTTCTTCTAAACAAACCACATAAGGATCCACCTGTGTCATTGCATGTCTGTTCTTTTCATGAACCACACCCAGAGTCAGTGGATGTCTGTTCTTTTCATGAACCACACCCAGTGTCACTGCATGTCAGTTCTTTTCATGAACCACATAAGGATCTACCAGTGTCATTGGATGTGTGTTCTTCTCATGAACCACACGTCGATCCACCGGTGTCATTGCATGTCTGTTCCTCTAAAGAAACCACATAAGGATCCACTAGTGTCATTGCATGTCTATTCTTTTCATGAACCACACCCAGTGTCATTGCATGTGTGTTCTTCTAAACAAACCACATAAGGATCCACCAGTGTCATTGCACGTATGTTCTTTTCATGAACCACACCCCAGTGTCAGTGCATGTCTGTTCTTTTCATGAACCACACCCAGTGTCACTGCATGTCAGTTCTTTTCATGAACCACATAAGAATCTACTAGTGTCATTGTATGAGTGTTCTTATAAACAAACCACATAAGTATCCACCAATGTCATTGCATGCCTGTTCTTTTCATGAACCACACATAAGGATCCACCGGTGTCATTGCATGTCTGTTCTTTTCATGAACCACACCCAGTGTCACTGCATGTCTGTTCTTTTCATGAACCACATAAGATCAACCCAATGTCATTGGATGTGTGTTCTTCTCATGAACCACACGTGGATCCACCGTTGTCATTGCATGTTTGTTCCTCTAAACAAACCACATATAGGATCCACCAGTGTCATTGCATGTCTGTTCTTTTCATGAACCACACCCAGTGTCATTGCATGTGTGTTCTTCTAAACAAACCACATAAGGATCCACCAGTGTCATTGCCTGTCTATTCTTTTCATGAACCGCACCCAGTGTCATTGCATGTGTGTTCTTCTAAACAAACCACATAAGGATCCACCAGTGTCATTGCATGTATGTTGTTTTCATGAACCACACATAAGGATCCACCAGTGTCATTGCATGTCTGTTCTTTTCATGAACCACACCCAATGTCATTGGATGTGTGTTCTTCTCATAAACCACACATGGATCCACTAGTGTCATTGCATGTGTGTTCTTCTAAACAAACCACATAAGGATCCACCAGTGTCATTGGATGTGTGTTCTTCCCATGAACCACACATGGATCCACTAATGTCATTGCATGTCTATTCTTTTCATGAACCACATAAGGATGGGCCCACCAGTGTCATTGCATGTCTGTTCTTTTCATGAACCACACCCAGTGTCAGTGCATGTTTGTTCTTTTCATGAACCACACCCAGTGTCACTTCATGTCTATTCTTTTCATGAACCACATAAGGATCTACCAGTGTCATTGGATGTGTGTTCTTCTCGTGAACCACACGTGGATCCACCGGTGTCATTGCATGTATGTTCCTATAAACAAACCACATAAGGATCCACCAGTGTCATTGCGTGTCTATTCTTTTCATGAACCACACCCAGTGTCATTGCATGTGTGTTCTTCTAAACAAACCACATAAGGATCCACCAGTGTCATTGCATGTCTATTCTTTTCATGAACCACACCAGTGTAATTGCATGTTTGTTCGTTTCATGAACCACACCCAGTGTCACTGCATGACAGTTCTTTTCATGAACCACACCCAGTGTCATTGCGTGTCTGTTCTTTTCATGAACCACACCCAGTGTCATTGCATGTGTGTTCCTCTAGACAGACCACATAAGGATCCATTGGTGTCATTGCATGTATGTTCCTCTAACAAACCACATAAGGATCCACCAGTGTCATTGGATGTGTGTTCTTCTCATGGACCACACGTGGATCCACCGGTGTCATTGCATGTTTGTTCCTCTAAACAAACCACATAAGGATCCACCAGTATCATTGCGTGTCTATTCTTTTCATGAACCACACCCAGTGTCATTGCATGCGTGTTCTTTTCATTAACCACAACTAGAGTCATTGCATGTCTGTTACTTCCATAAACCACACATGGATCCATCGATGTCATTGCATGTCTGTTCTTTTCATGAACCACATCCAGTGTCACTGCATGTCAGTTATTTTCATGAATCACAGCTAGAGTCATTGCATGTCTGTTACTTCCATAAACCACATATGGATCCACCTAGTGTGATTGCATGTCTGTTCTTTTCACAAACCACACATGGATACACCGGTGTCATTGCATGGGTAGCCGTTAGACCGAGTCTTCTAGAAGTCACGCCTTAACATAGTTGTTCTGCTTGACGATTCTTACATACCGTTCGATTGGGGCGCTTGGACGATTGGGATGGTCTTCGTGAGAGCGATCCGCGAGTAGGCTGTTCTGTGGCATGATTGGCCATGCTTGCTCTGGACAAACTGGCAACACTAGGCGCTCCCCTGTTGCGAGTGTCACGTCTCACGAGTTCAGTGGGCCACATCCCAGTGTCACGTCCCCATTACTTCTCTTCCTCCCTGTACTTCTCTTCCTTACCCTCGAAGCCACTTTCCCCACTTCACTCCCATCCTGCCGTAGCCGCAAGCCGACGACGCCTCCATCCCAATCCCCTCTCCAGCAGCCACCCCTCCCCTCTCGCCATGGGTTCAAGGGGAGACGGCGAGGAAACTCGTTGTGACGAAAGGGGCAGTGATTTCGATGTGAGTCATCTCATCTCTATTTCTATCATCTGTGGCCAGTTATCTATTTTTTGAGCTAGATCTAATCTGTTTACTCATGCGCGTATGATGTGTTAGGCCAACCAGACGATGTATGACTCCGACTATCACGGTTTAGAGGATGAAGACAGTCCTCTGTTATGTAAACATGGATTTGTGCCCGCTAAATTTGTAGCCTTCAAAGGACGAAACGCAGGCAGGAGGTTTCTATGGTGTCAAGGACATCGTGCAATGATGCAAGGCGGAAGTTGCGGTGTTGTCAAATGGGTAGATCCAGAGTGGCCCAAATCAATGTAGAAAACGCTGGACAAACTATGGGAAATGACTGTCAAGTTGAAAGAATCCGTATTCAGCTCACTTCTTGACAGTGTTGAGACGAAGGTATGGCAACCAGTTGACACGACCAAGCATAAGCGAGATCTCAGGTGGGTGCAAGACAAGGTTATCAAAGTCGAGAAGGAGAGGGACACGGCGTTGGCCCTGAAGGCTAAAGCAGAGCAAGAACTGACTCAAGCAAGGAATGATCTCCACCAGGCCAAATTCCTGCAGTACACAACTACGAGTATTGACAAGTGAATGAGGAAAAATGCAGAGAAACAATTGAAGCTGTGCAAGGAAGATGCTAAAAGGAAGGAGCAGACAATTCGATCCTTGCTTTCACAGGAAGATGCGCATCGGGCCAAGATTAGGAAGATAAGGGAGATGTGTGATAACTAGTTCTATTTAGATTAAGCTCCGTGCCTTTTTAAGTTGTAATATTTGTACTTGTTGACCTAGCGGTCTGAACTATTGGTCCTAGATTCCAGGGAGGAAAAAAATTGCTCTGACCCTGCATTACTTCTTTTGTCCGACCGTCGCTTCGTCGTACTCGTGTACAAATAGGAGGCGCCACAACGCGTCGCTTCGTCATCCATCCCCTCGTCCTCTCCAATCTCCACCACGTCGCCATGGAGATGCCCGATCTGAACTTGCACGAGGCAGTGATGTTCGTGAACTTCTACATCCTCACACCGCCAGCCGCGAAGGTGCCCCACGGATGGCGCATCAGCTCTGCGGGGGTGCCGGTGGCTCTGTTGGGGATATACTTTCCGGGTATCCTCACAATTCCTCACTGACTAGGGTGGCCCACTTCGGGTTAGAGCTTTGCTTCACGGGCGGCCCAGTCAGAGAGAGAAGACAGAGTCCAATGCGGCTACGGGAAGGCCCAGAAGACTTACCGACTTAGGCCCATAATGTTACTTGTAGTTCAAGATGTACTCTGTAACCGACTCTTAGTCGTAGCTGCATAGATCTCTCTTGTAAACCCTAGGCCGGATATCTATATAAGCCATCCTAGGGAGAGCCTTTAGGGCACACCTCAATAGTCTACAATCTCAACTCGCACAGGCGAACCCTTGTAACCCATACTGGATTGCACTCTGCCGTATTACTGGATTGCTAGCAGGAGTAGGATCTGTCCAAAGCTGGCGGATTCGAACCTGGGTAAACTTGTGTGCTCACCGTCCCGGAACACCGTACGTCTCACACCCCTCTCTTCCGCACGCCTTGAGGACCCCCTCATGGCGTACTTGTCCTCAATTCGACGACAGTTGGCGCCCACCGTGGGGCAAGTGAGCTTCGGATCTGCATTCCGAGCGGAATCTGCAAGAATCGGAATCAGCAAAACTATCACCGTCGGTCGCATCCTCTATGCTAGTGACGTCCCTCTCATCGTTCTCGACGAGACCAGGACTCCGGCTAGGGATGTTGTGACTGCCTACACAATCATGTCTTTTGGCGAGATCGATGTTTACATCGGTTTCGCTGAACCCGCCCCACCCACCCTAGCGGTGATGATAGAGGCAGAAGAATCTTCTGGGTCCCCTCTGTCCGTGGAGGCGGCAGAGTTCCGGATCTCAGAAAATCCTAATCCCACCCAGCCTGCACCAGCTGCGGAGATAGTGGAGAAATCCGAGACTGAGGAAGACCTAGCGGTCCAAATCGAATCTGGAGTGGATCTCCTAGGAGAGACCAGATCCCAGATCGACCCACCCGTGGAAGTCGAAAACCAGGAGGACCTCATCAACGACACTGATTTCGGCTCTGAGGATGCCGAGACAGATAGACCTTTCCTAAGGTACACACTGCGACGTATGATAATGCAAGATGCAAGCACAAATGCAATTCTCGAGACCATCAAAAGTTTCGACATGGCTGACCGCGAGAGCCGCAGGTACCTCAGGAAGCATGCGTCGCACTTCGTCAGATACGTGGGATCTGGATCCGGCTCTGCCGATGCTGGAGAAAACACCGACTCTGTGCTAGAGGCGATTGGAACAAACACCGACGTACCCGCATCCTCGGATGAATCGATGACGTCAGTGGATTTCCGAAAGTTCTCCGCAGAATACGAAGAGGAGTACAACTCCAAAACTGCAGAAGAAGGAGAAGCCATGGATGAAGGATCCGGGGAACACTCTCCCAAAGCGCAGGATGACATGGAAGTCAGAGATAATCCCGAGGTCCAGATGTCCGAAAGTACCGATCAAAGCTTGACTCCGGGAAACGGACCCAAAGCCATCTTTGCTACCGGCGCTGCCAAGAAGGCAAAGAAGAGGAACAAGAAGAACAAGACCCCGGCAAAAGACCCTCTGACAGAAGAGGTGATTGCCGAGGAATACGAAGAAGACTCGGATGGAGCACGTATCCCAGACGAGCAGAAAAAAGAAGAATTGGTGGATGGACACGTGATCACTGAAGGTGCACGTAAACTCATCGATGCTGCATTAACCACACCTATTCCTACAGCTGCAAAGCTTACTGCTGAAGAACTGGACGAGAGGGCGCAGGCCCTAGAAGCGCGTCGTCAAGTACTCCTCGATGAAGCCAAAAACATTGAGGAGGAAAAGAAACACATAGCATCTGCAGGGAAGTACAACTCCAGGCAATACCAGAAGACCAGGAAGCGTCACACCAGTGACAACCAATTCCCACAGATCCACGCCGTCCTTTTCGGAGATGAGATGGGGAAGCCTCAGAAAGATAGTAAAGGAGATTGGGTATATCCAACCCCAGTACAGAATACCGTGGCAGCCCGAGAAATTCTATCGGCTAATCCAGGACTGGAGGAAATCCAGTTGGGAATCAAACTACTCAACAAGGGACTGGAGTAGCAAAAGGTCGCCATGTCCGGAAGTCAAAAACTGGTCTCGGATTCCGACCAATGTCGCACAGATCCGGCATGGGCGGATGTAAGAACCCAGCGTGTTGCGGAGCAGTATCATCGCCCCGAGCGTCGGGAAGACAATTATTCGAGAACCGGATCGTCAGGACAGCACCGCAGGACTACGCGTGACTGGGGCAACGTCACCCCTGCGGCCGAGAAAGAGGCCATTGCTGCACTGTATCCGAGAACCCCCCCCCCCCCCCCAAGAGAGTCGAACGATCGAAGGGGAGAAGATAAAGAGAAACGTCGGGAGGAGGATCGTAAAAAATGCCACCTCCTAGGCATACAAGCCGTCCGGCTGAGCCTCACCGCAGTGGGAACGACGGAAACCATGCCGGGACAAGCCGGCAGGGGGATCTTCATAGTGAAGACCCTCCCCGGACAGGAATAATGACACTCCGGACGGAGGCCGGCGATCAGCCGGAAACAATCCAGCTGCCCCACCCTCTCCACCAAGCAGTCATCACAACGGCTCTCAAGGGGGACATGGAGGACGACGTGGCAGAGGAGGTGGTGGCAGAAGCCGAAGTCCGGCTCCAAGGCACCGTAGCCACAGCCGACATTCGGGACGATCGCTATCCCCGAACGACGCAAGTCATAGGATAAATTCCAACATAGAGATGCGGCGCTATGAAAACGATGATATCTACGTGGGCCCAAAATGCTTCGGACCACGCATCAGAGCTACAAGATTCCCGGAAGGATTTGCTATCTCAAGAGATATCCAAGCCTACGACGGCATTGCTTGGCCAGATACCTAGTTACAGGATTTTTTCCAAGCTTGCTGCATCGCCAAAGGCGGAAATAGCCTGGTCGCAACCCGATATCTCCCACTTATGTTGCGGAAGACGGCACGATCATGGCTTAATGAACTTCCGGAGAACACCATCCACAACTGGTATGACATGCAAAGTGCGTTCTTTTGGAATTTCGAAGGCACATATCGGAGGCCATGTACGATCTGAGACCTACAACGTTGCACCCAGAAAACCAGAGAAACTTACCGGGACTACCTCGGACGATGGATCGACACCAAGAACTCCTGCGAAGGAGTAAATGATCAAACTGCGATTGAAGCTTTCATCGTAGGTCTCCCAATTGGTCTACTGCGCCATCGCTTGATGTGTGACAAGGTCACCGATTTGGGAGAGATGATAGAAACAGCGAGCAAGTATGCAGATGCCGACGATAATGCAGAGGGATTACTGAATGCCCTAGTTGTTCCACATTCGGCAAAACAACCAAAGCAACAGGCTCAGGAGCGCAAAATTACCTCGGAAGAAAAACCCAACACAGAAATGGCAGTGGTCACTGCTACTTTCGGGTCTGGAGGACGAGGAGGACGCGGCGGAGGCCGCGGCCGTGGGCGTGGAACTTCAAGAGTGCAAGGTAGAGGAGACCAGCAACCAGGCAAAATCTACTCTTGGGCCGACATTGCCAATAACCCATGTGTGCATCACCTAGACGCCAATGGGGGCTCGTCCCACACCAACACCGAATGTCGTTTCAATGACGACATCAAAAGAGATGACACCGCGGGCTACAAAGATAAGCAGAAGAAGGGAAAGAAGAATCCCGAAAAAGAAAAAGAGACCAAGGAAGATTCCGACATGGAGGAAGTTGATGCTTCAAATCCCAAGCCGGAAGGGAAGAAAACTTTTCCCACCAAGAAGGACACATATGGCACTTTCCTCGGATCTCAACCAGCAAAGGTCAAGAAAGTATTTCTACACGAGCTCAATGCAACAGTTCCGGCTGTCCCCCAATACCTGGACTGGTCGGAAGTGGCAATCACATTTGACCGTGCTGATCATCCGCCTAAGTTGCACAGGCGAGGAAAATACGCCTTAATCGTCAATCCACTTATTGACGGTTATGGTTTCTCCAAGACCCTCATGGACGGTGGTAGTAGTATCAATATTCTCTATGTCGAAACGCTACGCCGGATGAAGATCTCGGAAACCCAGCTGAACCATAGCTCTGTGATCTTTCACGGAGTTGTTCCAGGAAGACAAGCTAACTCCCTGGGAGAGGTTACTTTGGATGTTACCTTTGGAACTCCAAAGAATTATCGGACAGAAGCACTTTCCTTCGAAGTGGTCCCGTTCAAGAGCGCATACCATGCTATATTCGGACGTCCGGCTTACTAGGCTTTTATGGCTCGTCCGTGTTATATTTACAATATGATGAAAATTCTAGGTCCCAACGGCGTGATCACCATCAAGGGAGACCCGAAGAAAGCGCGAGAGTGCGAGGATGGAAAGGCCGCCTTTGCCGAAGCCGTGCTGCACGCCCAGGAGTACTAGGAGATCAAGAAGAGCATAGATCCGTCTGAGATGCCCGCAACGAAGAAGGAGGTGACAAAGCCAAACCCGGAGTTCAAGGCATCAGAAGAGACGAAGAAGACGCTGTTGAAGGATGATGACCCCTCCAAGGTGACCCAGATAGGCAAAGGCCTAGGTAGCGCATAGGAAAGCACGCTCGTCAAGTTCCTCCAAGCAAATCAAGATATCTTCGCATGGCAGCCATCTGACATGACCGGAGTACCTAGGGAACTTGCCGAGCACTCTCTAAATGTAAACCCGAATGCTAAACCCGTCAAATAGTCCTTACGATGTTTCGGTGATGAAAAGCGTAAGGCAATAGCTAAGGAACTAGCACGGCTCGAGTTAGCCGGATTCATAGAAGAGGTCATCCACACTGAGTGGTCGGCCAATCCTGTAATGGTCCCTAAAAAGGACACCACTGATTTGAGGATGTGTGTTGATTATACTGCCTTGAACAAGGCTTGTCCAAAAGATCCGTTCGCTCTGCCTAGAATTGATCAAGTTATCGATTCTACGGCAAGCTCGGATCTCCTCTGTTTTTTCGACGCATATTCCGGCTATCACCAAATCCGGATGAAGGAATCTAACAAAGTCAAAACTTCATTCATAACCCCCTTCAGAACCTTCTGTTTTGTTACGATGCCCTTTGGACTGAAGAACGCAGGAGCTACGTACCAGCGCACGATGCAACGTTGCCTCCATGACCAACTCGGACGCAATGTACATGCATACGTGGATGATATCGCAGTGATGTCCAAAAAGAAGGAAACGCTGATTTCCGACTTGGAGGAAACATTTGCCAATCTACAAAAATACAACATCATGCTTAACCCGAAGAAATGCTTCTTTGGAATACCAGCCGAAAAATTGTTAGGTTTCATCGTGTCTCAGAGAGGCATAGAGGTGAACCGGGACAAAATCAAGGCTATACTCAATATTTCCAGGCCAACTCGCCTGAAGGACGTACAAAGTTTAACTGGTTGCATCACTGCGGTCAGTCGATTTGTAAGCCGGCTTGGTGAAAGAGCCGCACCATTATATAAACTCCTGAAAAAGACCAAAGATTTTGTTTGGACTGATGAAGCTGAAGTTGCACTACAAGACCTGAAGAAAGTACTCTCATCTGCTCCTATCCTTGCAGCGCCGGAACCTCAGGAACCGATGTTGCTTTATCATGCTGCGACAAATAAAGTCGTCAGTATTGTCATGGTGGTGGAGAGACCGGAGGAAAATTAGGAGCACCTGGTGCAGCGACCGACTTACTTTGTCAGTGAGGTCCTAACAGAATCAAAACAGCGGTATCCGCACTATCAAAAGTTGGCCTACAGTGTTTTTCTAGCATCTCGTAAGTTACGACACTATTTTCAGGAGCATCCAATTACCGTGGTGAGCCTAGCTCCCATGAGAGATATAATCAACAACAGTGATGCCACAGGACGCGTCGCCAAATGGGGCATAGAGCTTTCAGCTTTTGATATTGAGTATAAACCTCGGACATCAATCAAATCCCAGATCCTTGCTGACTTTGTCGCTGATTGGACAGAGACGAAGGAGAACATGATCCTCCCTGAGTCGGAATATTGGACCCTCTATTTCGATGGGTCTAAGGCTCAAGGGGGCTCGAGGGCTGGCGTGGTGCTCAAATCACCCCAAGGAGATAAAATTCTATACGTGTTGCAGATCCACTTCACAACGACAAATAATATTGCCGAGTATGAAGCACTGCTGCATGGAATCCGGATTGCTAAGGATATTGGTATCCGACGTTTGATGTGTTACGGAGATTCGGATCTTGTCGCTCAACAAGTGTCGGATATTTGTAATGCAAATAAACACATGGCAGCGTACAAAGCTGGCATGGATGATCTATCTAAATCGTTCGAAGGGTTTGAGGTTCAACACATCCCTCGAGCAGAAAACGAGGAAGCAGATGCACTATCTCGGATAGGCTCTGCACGGAAAGAGGTCCCGGATGGCGCTTTTTTAGAGCACCTCAAAGTTCCCTCAATAAAGGGAGTAGATGAGGAATATCCGACCAAATCCGATTCACCTCTTATAGCAGTTCTGGCTGTAATTCCCAGCTGGACTCAACCCTACTTAGATTATCTGGTAGATGGCAAATTACCCAAAGACAAGGTTCTGAGCCGGCAGATTATCCGACAAGCAAAATCCTATACTATTGTTAAAGGTGAGCTCTATAAACGGAGTGTTTCTAGGGTTTTTCAGCGCTGCGTATCTCTGGAAGAAGGAGTGGAAATTTTAAGGGAAATCCACGAAGGCGAGTGTGGTCACCACGCCGCAGCCAAATTTTTAGTGGCAAAAGCTTTTACACACGGATTTTTCTGGCTTACAGCTCAGGCAGATGCCGAACGATTAGTCAGGACGTGCAAAGGCTGCCAAAAGTACGCCAAATAAGCTCATGTTCCGGCTGATCAGCTGCGAACAATACCTATAACATGGCCTTTTGCGGTCTGGGGGCTTGATATGGTAGGACCATTTAAACAAGCTCCAAGTGGATTTACTCATCTCTTAATGATGGTGGATAAATTCACCAAATGGATTGAGGCTAAACCTGTCACTAGTTGTGATGGAGCAACAGCAAAAAGATTTGTCGAGGATATTATAATCCGATATGGTTATCCATATAGCATTATCATGGACAACAGGTGTAACTTCTCTATGGGAGAATTGGCCGAATTCTGCAACGAGCAAAATATCCGGCTTGATATTGCGTCAGTCGCACATCCACAGGCTAACGGACAAGTCGAAAGAGCAAATGGTTTAATCCTACAAGGCCTAAAGCCGAGACTCGAAGCACCACTACGACGTGCTGCGGGGGCTTGGGAAGAGGAATTACCCCCCTGTAATATGGAGTTTACGAACGACTCCAAATAGGTCAACTGGATACACACCTTTCTTCTTGGTCTATGGTGCAAAAGCAGTTCTTCCTAGTAATTTGATTCACACCTCTCCTAGAGTGGCCGCGTATATTGAAGAGGATGCCGAGATTTCTCGACAAAACGATCTCGACTTAGTCGAAGAAGTTCGCGTCATTGCTAAAATGAGATCTACATACTATCAGGAGAAGTTACAAAAGTATCATAGCCAGAGAGTCCGAAATAGATCTTTCAATAAAGGTGATTTGGTTCTTTGGCTTGTGCAACAAAGAAAGCACAAACTTTCCCCAGTATGGGAAGGGCCCTTTTTAGTTAGTCGAGTATTGCATAATGGTTCATACTACCTAACTGATATGAGGCCGGTCAAAGAAAGACCTGCTACTAAAAAGAGAAAGAGAGCTGGAGGCAGTACAAATCCAGATGAGTTAGACAGACCGTGGAATATTGCTCAGCTACGTCCCTTTTATTCTTGGTTTATCCTTCTTTGTAAACATATATATGTACATGCTCTGTGAGAAATAAAAGTTTTGGTTACCTCAAGCTTTTCTGAGAAGTTCTTACCATCTTATTTCCGAATGATCATGTCATAGTCGAAAATCCTAGAATGCTTGAAAGTACTTTATGCTCATGTTCGTTCTGGTTTAGATTTCCGATTCTAAAATTGCTACCCTCGGGTATAACTCTAAAGTTTCTAGTCTTTACTTTGGTTATTTGTCTAATTGCTGGATGCGGGCATTTTCCGAGTAGTGAATTGTTGGTACTGGAAGCCGGCTTTGTTTCTGAGTATAAACTAGTTTAGCAATTGAGCTCCGTTGCTCGGCAAAGTTTCCGGCAGAATGTTTAGCCAGCTCACGAAAGGGACGAGGCGGAAAGCCAGATAAACAATAAGTATAGACGAAAAAGTACAAGTGCTTATGTAAACATTTCAGGCACATAAATATTTAAAGCCAAAAGTGTTGAATAGATCAAAAGCTTAGCACTAGCAAAATTATAGTACTGCATATTTATAGGCCCATCATGTTTTTCAAAATAACACAAATATTTCTGTTAATCTATAATGCAGGAGAGGAAGGAGCTGCCGGCTCGCTAGATACACCGCCTTGGTATCGTTCCGAGATGTCCACATCCGAAACGGTGTGGTCATCATCAGAAACTTCTGCTGATTCTTCTGGAGGCGGAGGCGGAGTGTCCACGCGGGTGAAGAAAGGAGTTTCGTAGCTGGTCAAATCAGCCACGTGACACCCATATCCGGCACAGGAGTGCATTATGGCTTGAAGGTCCTGCTTCTGGCCGTCTTCATCTACTTTGCAGTACCCTCTAGTCACTTGCCATATTTCCATGTTTCCATGGTGGCTCATGACCATAGTGAGAGTGTTTTGTACCGCAGTCCGCGCGTAAGACATGTTCCAATCCTGGACAAGTTGCGGCATCTCCTTCGCCTTGTCCCGCACCTGAAAATCTGACATGCTGTGCATGTCCGAAATCTTGAGATCTTCTCCAATGTCCTCAAGGGATTGGCGGAAGTCATGAAGCAGGTCACTAACTTGGGTAAGCCGGTGGGTGGAGTCTGTCAAGTTCAGAGGACCTATAGACAAAAGCAGTCAAAAGAAATCTGACATTGAAAGAGGTCGAAGAAAAAAAAGACAAGTCAGATAGATGGAACGTACGGAAAATGACGTCATCAATTTTGGTCTTCTCTTCCCGAAGACTCTGGAGTTCAGCCTGGAGCGCCTCGGAAAGGTCCCTCTCTCTACAAAGCTCATTATTGAGGTTCGAGATTTTTTGATCTTGAGCAGCGATCTTGCGATCACGCTCATCAGTAGCCATGGAGGAGGACTCAAGGATTTGAGCAATGCTCTTTTCATGATCCGCCTTGAGCTTATCCATCTCTTGGCGCAACTCCTTGTTCTCCACCACCAAAGTCTTGAGGTTCTCGGCCTCTTCAATCATGGCACAGGATTGTTTCACCAGTGTTGTAAGTCAAAAAAGAGCAACAGTTCAACGAAAAAATTCGACATTGAAAACACAAAGACAAGGTTTGAGTCTCGGAATGTTTACCTTCGGCTTCATCCTTGGCAACTTTCAGCTCAGCATTTTTAAGTCGGAGAGCTCTGATCTCTCTCTGCTTATCACAGACATTCTTCAACAAATCCTGGTTATAGGAATATAGTTTCTGTAAGTCAGAATACCCAAAGTCAGAAAGCTACTAAAGACTCGGGCTAATATTTTTCCTAATACCAGCACGAGCCTTGGGGGCTACACTAGTTCGTTCTTTGGCATCCTAAGGAAGCATAAACCCAAATTATTTATCCTACTTCATGCTTGGGGGCTAGAGGATATGATATGAAATAAAGGAAAAAACAATAGTTAGAATTCCGACTTACATATTGTTCGCGAGTAAGTTTATCCAAACTCGCGTTCACTTCAACTGCAACCTTCTCAGCGAGAGAAAGAGGGGTCACAGGAGCAGTTGGTAGCTCCTCGGACCTGATCCTCCCGTTGCAAAGACGCACTTGGTCAAGAAGATCAGAGTGTTTGACGTCCTATGCTTCTTGCGCTTCTTCTTGGGCAGATAAGTTTCTTTTCTCCAGGCATTGCCTGGCCAGCCGCTGGATCTCTTCAGCAGATTTTCGGGACAGGCCAAACTTGGCAAGTCCCGGATTACTGATAAGGTTTTCGGCAAAAGTTTCTGCCGATGGATCATTACCCAAAGAGGGTTTACCCTTATCTAAATCTGACTCACCCATGGTGATGTCAGTTTGCGATTCAAGGATTGCATGCTCCGTTGAAGGAGCCGGATCTTCTGCGGCAGCCGGAGAAATCACCGGTGTTGCGGAAGGTTGAGGGGCAGGAGTTGGAGGATCCACGGCAGGAGAAGCTATGGTAAGCTTCGTCTGTCGCAGGGGCTTCGAAGAAGTTCCCTTCCCCTTGCCCTTGATGAGCTGTTTAGCTCTGAGAATGTAATAAAGTCGGAAACATTACGTCTCAGAAGGAAATTCGAGTAAAGTGCAAAGGCAGAAGTTGTGATTGAAAGTTACCTCTTCACGATGGGCACCTCCTTTGTGCCATCAGCCACTGTCGGAGCTTTGCGCTTCTTGAGCGCAAGGTCTAGCAGTGGGACCACTTCTGTCTCCTGAGAAAACTCTGGAGGATATCCTTCGAGTGGAGCAAGTTCCGACTCGGGGAGGTTAGCAAGCTAAAAAGAAGAAAACATATCAGTATTGCAATGTAACTCAAAGGTTGAAACACATAAAAAGGTGTACTGTTAGAAGCTTACTGGCACTATGGGGTTTTCCGCCATATGCATATCCAGAGAAACCTCTGGGATCCTCCTCTTGATCCGCTCCCTTATCAGCCACTTAATCTGGCTTATATAACCTTGCGTGGTGTAGGCTTTGGGGCTGATGCGGAGGGAGTCTTTCTTGGACGACGTGATGGAGTGCATCAGTCGGTCTCCGTGGTACTGAAGGGGCTGGATCCGGCGTGATACCCAGCATTGGACCAAGTCGGATCCCTTCAGTCATTTGTGTTTGATCAGATATTCGACCCGCCTCTTAGCGAGGATCAGATCGTCATTGAGAGCCGGAGCGGCCTCGTCCCAAGACGGTTGGGCTGTGGCAGCTCCGTTGACAAAAGCCGGCAAAGCAGTAGCTTTGCCGGGAGCCGGAATATCCCTATGATAAAAGAATGTGGCTGGCCACTGTTTGACCGAGTAACTAGCTAGGATTTTGGGTATGCGCGCTCGCGTCTAAGTGAAAAACTAATGGTACCGGTGATATAAGGAACACCGACAGTGATAGAATTTCTCTGGACATGAAAGTAATACCGGAATAAGGTCAAACTCGGCCTAATGCCGAGAAAGCCCTCACACAAAGAAGCGTAAGCGCTCATCTCTAGGAGAGAGTTGGGAGGAAGATGGTGGAGTTGAACACCGTAATGGTCAATCACCTCGGAGAAGAACTCTGAGGGAGGAAATGACAAACCTCTGTCGAGGTGGGTGCCGAAGTGGACCTGCTCGCCGGCGCGCGGGTTGGGGACGGTTTCCTCGAAGCCGCTCCTCCGGTCGCCGGCGCGGAGGAGCCCTTCTGTCTCCATGTTCTGGAGCTTCTCGTCGTCGAGTACGCAGGGGATCCAGACCCCGCGGAAGCTTTCCTTCTCCGTTGTCGCTTCCGTCACCACCGTTGCCACCGCTGCCGCCAAGCCGGAAGAAGAGGAAGAAGCCATTTCTCCGGTGGGCAGATGACCTAGGATGGGCTGTGCTGGGAGTTTTGGGGGGAAATGTAGAGGAGCTCTGTGCGCGTGGGGGGATTTGGAGGAGAGGAAAAGGCAAGGGAACAGGTGAAGAGAGAAGGAGAAAATCCTAACCCCTTATATCCACCTAACCGTGCCAAGATTCGTGCAAATGCTACAGTGTAACCGCCACGCATCGTGGAAGGAACTGGGAAGGACCCACGCGATGATTACGTCGCCTCGATCTCTGCGCACGCATTGAAACGACACCTCGGTTCCGTGAAGCATGGACCCACCAACGGTCGTGCTAACAGAATGTCTGTCAGATGACGGGACTTGACCATGACTTGTGTCAGGTGGCGTTAGAGACCAAGTTCCGGCTTAGTTTGAAATCAAGCTGGAAAATCCGAGTAACCTATTGATAGGTCCGACTTATTTTTAAGACCCGGATCGTATTTTTTGTTGTAAAGTTTCAGGAATCCTTCAAGATTCTACAAGCCGAAGATCAAGCTAGACGATGATAAATCCGACTTTGGATCTTGGAGGCCTCCGGGGGCTGCTGTGGGGGATATACTTTCCGGGTATCCTCACAGTTCCTCACTGACCAGGGTGGCCCACTTTGGATTAGAGCTTTGCTTCACGGGTGACCCAGTTAGGGAGAGAAGACGGAGTCCAATCCGGCCACAGGAAGGCCCAGAAGACTTACCGACTTAGGCCTATAATGTTACTTGTAGTTCAAGATGTACTCTGTAACCGACTCTTAGTCGTAGCCAGATAGATCTCTCTTGTAAACCCTAGGCCGGATATCTATATAAGCCGTCCTAGGGAGAGCCTTTAGGGCACACCTCAATAGTCTATAATCTCAACTCGCATAGGCGAACCCTTATAACCCATACTCCGGCTCTGCCGTATTACTAGATGGCTAGCAGGAGTAGGATCTGCCCAAAGCCGGCGGATTCGAACCTGGGTAAACTTGTGTGCTCACCGTCCCAGAACACCGTACGTATCACACCCCTATCTTCCGCACGCCTTGAGGACCCCCTCATGGCATACTTGTCCTCAATCCGACGACAGGCTCCGCTACCTGGCCGAGCCGAGATGGAGAGCGAAATCGCGACGTGCCGCCACCAGATGCCCACGTGGAAGAGGGCACTGCCCTGGTACGCAGCGGCCAGCCCGTACTGGCCGGCGCTGTTCAAGAAGGAGCAGAAGGCCAAGATTGACAATCGCATCGTTGACGGGCGTGTGGTGCACCGGGATCTTCGCAACCGAGAAGGGCGGGAGAGTGATGACGGGAAAATGGGCGACAAAATACGTCCACGTCATAGAGACAAATAGTATAATTTAAATGTGTAAATGCATAACATAAGAAAGGGATCAAACATTGCAGGTACTTTATTTCCAGAACTCTTACATATATATAAAAGAATTGTTAATTACATCTCCGGAGAGAAAACCCTGATTAAAAATTCCAACATATCTATTACATAGCATTACAACATGTGAATTCTATAGAATGTAGAAATAAAATAAAGCTACAAAACATAGACACTAAAGTCCTCCTCGTTGTCATCGATGTCGGCGCACTCGGGGAAGCCTTCAATTTCATCGATGCTAGCATATGCGTAGCATGATAATGCTGGTTTGATTTATTTGGAGCATATGACATTTTGATAGTCATATTATCCACTTGTACCAATTTGAATAGTACTTAGTGTTCATGTATATGGCACATGGATTCCTTTTCTATTTTCGCATGGATCATTAACCATTGTAGATTTAGTTGTGAGTGGTGTTTATAGTTTTGGTCATATGACGATCTATTTGAATGGTTAACTAGCTGGCCAAAGAGCACTTGTGCAATATAGGGGCATAACTCTATTATGAGTTGATTTATCATGCATGTGATTTTTATATGCATGAGTATGTGTTCACTATAGGGCATAACTCTGTTTATGAGCCGATTTTATCATGCATGTGATTTTTATGTACATGCATGGAATGGAGAGAATATTTGGTTTACTTGGCGATGACAATGTATATAGCATTGCGCCAAGCTAAGATATAGGGATGTTTATGGAATTTGCTGATGCACTATGATATGTTTAGTGCAAATAACATAGGCTATGACCCTAGTTATCGTGGATATATACACCTATATGAGAGGAGCCATATTGCTTAATTTTAATCTCGTCAAGCGCACTATGTTATGTTAGTGCAAGTGGCCTAGACTATGATCATAGTTATAATTTAGTCTTATGTATACATGCACCTATATGAATGGGATGCATGGTTTAGTTTTGATCTATACGAGATTATCATATGACATGTAGTTTAATTTCCTACATGCACTTTATCAATACTAGTTCCTAAATATGCCACACAGAACTAGTCAAATATTTATATGATTTTTGTTTGAGATTTGTGAGAAGTTTGGGGTCATATGGAACTTATCTTTGTTTATGTGAATATATTTAATAAAGTTTCACTCCACTTGTATTATAACTATCACCGTGTAGCAATGTGCCCACGTGTAGCGCAACTGAATGGAGTATGGTAATTTCTCTTTGTTTGTATTATCACTAGCAAAGCATAGATCATATGCTTGTAGTGTAACTGAACAAGAGTATATGTCGATTTATATGCATGTTGAACTTATATGCAAAACATACATACAACTTGGCGCTGTGATATGATTTCAACAGCTATTTTAATACGTAGTTTTATATTATCCCTAAATCATGTATAAGGATACTAGTGATATTTCTATATGAACATATATTTTATAAAGTTTCACTTCACTCATATTATCACCAGCGTCATGTAGCAATGTGTCCACGTGTAGGCGTAATCGAATGGAGTATGGTTGTTCCTCTTTGTTTGTATTATCACTAACAAAGCATAGATCATATGCTTGTAGTGTAACCAAACGAGAGTATATGTCGATTTATATGCATGTTGAAGTTATATGCAAAACATACATACAACTTGGCGGTGTGATATGATTTCAACACCTATGTTAATACACTAGTTTTATATTATCCCTAAATCATGTATAAGGAGACTAGTGATATTTCTATATGAACATATATTTTATAAAGTTTCACTTCATTCATATTATCACCAGCGCCGTGTAGCAATGTGCCCACGTGTAGCATAACCAAGTGAAGTATGATTGCTCCTGTTTACTTGTATTATCACTAACAAAGCATAGGATATATGCTTGTAGTGTAACCAAGAAAGAGTATTTATCAATTTATATTTTTCAAGGGTATAATGGAACCATATGACAATTCCCTATTTTGTTTAGCTATATGAGACTAAACTATGCATAAAGTAAATGTCATGAACATATTTAATCGTCATATTTATTTTAGTACTAACAACATTGTGTACTAATTTTTATGAAGGGCAAATAACCTCCATGATCTGGAACTCCTCACATGCAACCATATGAATGGAATACATGATCTATTTTGGTGAATGAGCTAGCATGGAGTAAGCTTTGTGTGAGCTAACCTAAGCTTCATTAATTTCCGGATCAAACCATGTATATAGCGTTGTTTTGCTTGATCTTTACTAAATATGTGTATATTTCTACCATTAGTATCTAGGCCACGACTAATGGAGAAAATGCAGGCTAGTGAATATTTTAAACATGGATGGCCGCATGCATCGAGTTGATTTTACCCAGATCACATCCTATACTTGTCAAGGTTATGAGCTAGCGATTGACATGCATGTTTGTCTTATTGATCTTGTTTCACAAGCGCACCTACTAGTACTATATAATCGATACATGACGTTACCAAGCTAGCTGATGGAGCATGAGGCTTAGCTAGGCAGATAGCATGCAAACATTATATTATTTGGTCTCTGTTCCATGTCTATACGACTAGCACCACCAATATGCAACATGGGCTCATACATTTAGGATACTAGACTACTGGACTATGGTCTTATATGAAGAAAGTAACTTCAATTTTTACCAACATAGAATTTTATGAGATCAAAGACATATGAATTTGTTTCTACTTCTATCCTTAATTTGTATCAACATGGGATCAAGATCACCATGTGTGACCAAACTAAGAAGAATTTTATTATGTGCACCTAATTTGTATCAACATATGATCAATGATCACTATGAGACCAAGTTTAGGATTTGATTTCTTACTTGATTCGTATCATCATAGGATTATATGATCGCCATGAGACCAAATCAAGGGCAGATTAATTTGGACAAGATAGAGTAGTTTATGTATACATGTTCTAGCTAAAATCAATATGGACTCTACTTTGTAGTCTTGATTTGTACCGTCATGGGATGAATACCATCGGCCAAAAAAATAGCAATTTACTTTGGACAATCTAGAACATATCATCCATAAAAACGGACAGAGGGAAGATGGTGCCTCTTTTTCTCACCTTAGAACCGGCGGAGCAGCAATGACCGAACTGGTGCTTGGCCTATGACAACCGGACAAACACATATGGCAGCGTATGTCGAGCGGCCGGAGGCGAGCGACGCAGACGAACAGGAGGCCAGCGACGAGTGCCTGAGGGCAAGCGGCCGGCAGCGTGTATAGTGACACTAACGCATGTATACGGTGAGCGGCGCAGCTCTGTATGGCGATCAGTCAGCAGGGGCTGTCACAGGTATGTAGGCGAGCGGCGATGAGATGATTTTTGCAATTGATGGTTGGTGATTTTGGGCAGCAACGATGGACTACTGCGGCGGATTCTGGAGCGGCAGCGATGGACTGGAATGGAGCGCATACTTGGGGATTTTCTGCCCAGCCTGACTTGTTCGGCTGCTGGTCTTTATATAGGGCCACCACACACAGAGTCCTCGCCCGGAGCACGTGCACGTCCTTGAGATCGTGTGCAGGAACATGGGGATCATGGCTGGTGGTAGATTTGATCGTCAAGTTTCCTAGCGTGGACTTTGTATACGTGTACAGGTTTCCGAGCCGATCGAAGAAGGCCAGGACGTCCAGTCCATTACTTAATCGTTTGCATGGACTTTGGCCACTAATCTTATGTTAATCAAGTAGCTAGTAAGGTGGACTTAAAGACTTTTAATTGGCTAGCTAATTAGCTAAGATACGCTAATGCATGTAGGCCTGCAAGGCTGCACTTATGAGCTGATTAACTAGCATGGGCTTAATTCTTTTGCATGTATGATATGTAGCCATGCATGCTCTACTTAATTACTCTCTCGGTGTATTGGCATACGCAGTGCCAATAAGCTTGGCCTGACTAGCATAATGACCGATCAATAGTTATCATCATTCAGCAGATTATTTAGCATCTGATCATTAATATTTGGTAATCAATATATGACTAGCTCTTTATAGGGTTGTCGGGACTATGCCGACGTTTTATCCCGTGATAGAAGATTTTTAAAATATTTGTGCCCTGCTGACGGCGAATTCTGGCAAAGAATTATATACCGGGCATATGTTTACCCCGTGGTAAAATCTTGACAATTTAGGCTTTGCTCTCGATGGCGAGAATTTAGAGCGATCACAGGATGCCCCGTCAATGGTGTGTGTCTCGAACAATTTACCCTCGCTTTATTATAAGGCAAATCCATTTACTTATATATTTCACCGCTTAACTATTTTGTCATATTTCATAATCAACATATCTTCTTTATATCTGAAGACAAAATCAGTGTCAACAGATGCCCCTCGAGGTCTGGATGTGAATGGGATTTTCCAATTTCAGATCCGGATCTTGAAAATATTACGCACAATTTTTTTACGCGAGTCCATGATCACTCAGGTAAATTTTCTTTTACAACCGGAGTTTTACCCAGCTATTGAAATTTAAAAGTTTGTTGAGGCCTCGACTTCTTTTTTTTCTAAAAAAAGTTGCCGACAAATTGATATTGCCGTGAGTATCCCACGACACATCAAATGAACATATCTTATCACATCCATTTGTCCTCTTTGCAAGTTCTTTCTTTTGGGTGAGACCCTTTTGCAACCGAGTTCAGATCTCATCTTCGGGCAGCCACCGATCGATCTCGCGCGCCCGACCGCTAATCAGGTATGTGCTTGTATTCCTCTCAGCGCAGTTGATGACTCCTTTTTATTTCGAGGTATCCCCCAATCTTTAGCGGGGAATTATCTGATTCGATCTATTTCTCCTCTTAGCCACAGAAGGTATCAGTGTTTTAGCACGATTTGATAGTCTCGTCTAGTAGAGATCTGATCCTGCTGGGCTGGTGGGTTCGTATGGTCCCCCAACCACCCATAATTCGCATAGATTGCTTGCGTATTTTGATTTGATCCCTTTTTTAAACAGGAAGACTGGATTACCTGAAGGATCCTTTTCCGAGTCCTTCAACGTACATGCGAACAACATTCTATTCCAGTTTTAAGTAGTTTAGTTTTTTCGGGTGGATTTTTTACTCGTACATGAACTTGGTCAGTCATCCAACCGTGGAGAACAAGGTGCATAATATTTCCGTCTTCCTTTTTACATGTAGTGATCCCATGTTGTCTTCATGCTTGAGGAGGCTCAGTGAACCATTTATCCCCAAATTAAATATGACTTTGTTCTTTCGCTTGGAAATATATGGTATATTTTGGTTCTTCCTTATCAAGGTAAATTTATTTATATGTACCTTAATATTAAAATTTTAGACTCATAGGTTATCAGAGTAATTTTTTTAATACCTCAGTTTAGACTCATGTGTTATTGGAGTAGATTATGTTTCACAGTTTAGACTCATGAGTTATTGGAGTAGATTATTTTTATATATATGCCCCAGTTTATACTCAAGAGGGTACAGGGTAATATTTTTTTGTTCTGCCCCAGTTTATACTCGTGGGGGTATGGAGTCCATTTTGATATATTGTTTTCAATATATGGTGCAATCAGTTTATACTCGTGAATGCTAGAAGTACTTTTCAAATATCATCATAGTTTATACTCGTAAGGTTTTTTTTAGAGATTTTTTTTGGATATTATCACAGTTTATACTCATAGGTACTTTTTAACATCATCATAGTTCACACTCATAAGATGTTGGAGTATCTTTAATATGGCACGGTTTATACTCATAACATTTTGGAGTACTTTTCCATATCGTCATAGTTTATACTCGTAAGATGTTCGAGTATTTTTTTTATATGGCTAATAGTTTATAATCTTGTAGCCTTGGAGTAATATATTTTTTGGTGTAATCAGTTTATACTCGTGAGTGCTAGGAGTATGTTTTGCTATTTATTTTATATGGCGCAATCAGTTTGTACTCGTGAGTGCTAGGAGTATGTTTTGCTATTTATTTTATATGGCGCAATCAGTTTGTACTCGTGAGTGCTAGGAGTATTTTTTTTGGTGTGCCCCAGTTTATACTCTTGAGGATATGGAGTGAGTTTGTTTCTTATATATGCCCCAGTCTATACTCATGAGGGCGTTGAGTAAATGTTATTTTATATATGCCCTGGTTTATACTCATGAAGGCGTGGAGTAATTTCCCTTTTGTATGTGTCCCAGTTTATACTCGTGAGGGCGTGGAGTCACCCGTTAATGTTATCTAGTTTTCGCTCGTAATGTTTTGGAGTGATCCTTTTGTTTCACACAGTTTATACTCATAAGATTTTGGAATATTTTAATGTGGCATACTTTATACGCATAAGGATTTAGAGTAATGTTTAATATATCATAGTTTATACTGATAAGGTTTGGGAGTATTTTTTAATATAGCAAAGTTTATACTCCATAGGGTTTGAAGTACCTTTTTTAAATTTTATCACAGTTTATACTCATAAGATGTTGGAGTATAGTTGAATATCATCACACAGTTTATACTCATAAGATGTTGGAGTAATCATAGTTTATACTCATAAGATGTTGGAGTATTTTTCTTCACATAGTATATAATCACACGATTTTCCAGTATTCATTTCACATGACACGTTTATACTCATAAGTATTTTGCAGTAATTTAATTTATTTATTTTTCATAAGGCTGGTAGTTTATACTCTTGGAGCCTTGGAGTATGTATGGCGTCATCGGTTTATAATCATAAAATTTTGGAGTAATTTTTTATTCATAGCTGGCCGTTTATATTCTTGCAGTCTTGGAGTATGCATGATGTCAATAGTTTATACTCATAAGACTTGGAGTGATTTTCATTTATGGATAGCAATTTATACTCTTGCAGCCTTGGAGTATTCATGGCGTCAACAGTTTATACTCGTAAGACATTGGAGTATTATTTTATTAATATGACACATTTTATACTCATAAGGACTTGGAGTATTTTTAATATGGCATAGTTTATACTCATGAGCATTTGGAGTATTATTTAATATTCTCATAGTTTATATTCATGAGCATTTGGATTATTATTTAATATCCTCATAGTTTATACTCATAAGATGTTGGAGTATTGTTCAATATCATTCCAGTTTATACTCGTAAGATTTTGGAGTGATTTTTTTTAAATCATCATAGTTTATACTCGTAAGATATTGGAGTAATTTTTAATATGGCATAGTTTATACCGTAAGCGTTTGGAGTATTTTTTTATTATCATAGTTTATACTCATAGATATTGGAGTAAAATGTTATATGACACAGTTTATACTCGTAAGCATTTGGAGTAATTTTTAATATGGCATAGTTTATACTCTTAAGCATTTGGAGTTTTTTTATCATCATAGTTTATACTCGTAATATATTGGAGTAATTTTTTATTCATAGCTGGCCGTTTATACTCTTGCAGTCTTGGAGTATGCATGATGTCAATAGTTTATACTCATAAGACTTGGAGTGATTTTCATTTATGGATAGCGATTTATACTCTTGCAGCCTTGGAGTATTTATGGCGTCAACAGTTTATACTCGTAAGACATTGGAGTATTGTTTTATTAATATGACACATTTTATACTCATAAGGACTTGGAGTATTTTTAATATGGCATAGTTTATACTCATGAGCATTTGGAGTATTATTTAATATCCTCATAGTTTATACTCATGAGCATTTGGAGTATTATTTAATATCCTCATAGTTTATACTCATAAGATGTTAGATTATTTTTTATCACCATAGTTTATACTCATAATATTTTGAGTATTCTTTAAATATGACATAGTTTATACTCATAAATATTTTGGAGTAATTCTTTTATCTATGACTAACAATTTATAATCTTGCTGCCTTGGAGTATATATGATGTGAAAAGTTTATACTCATAAGACCTTGGAGTGCTTTGATAGCATCATAGTTTATACTCATAAGATGTTGGAGTAGTTTTAAATATCACAGTTTATACTCATAATATTTTGAGTATTATTTGAATATGACATAGTTTATACTCATAAGTATTTTGGAGTAATTCTTTTATCTATGACTAACAATTTATAATCTTGCTGCCTTGGAGTATATATGATGTCAAAAGTTTATACTCATAAGACCTTGGAGTGCTTTGATAGCATCATAGTTTATACTCATAAGATGTTGGAGTAGTTTTAAATATCATCATAGTTTATACTCATGAGTTTTAGGGTAATCTTTACCATCACAGTTTGTACTCATAAGATTTGGAGTCTTTTACTTGACATAGCATATACTCTTAAGGTTCCCGAGTATTCATGACACAGTTTATACTCATAAGTGGTTTGGAGTATTTTTTATTTATGGCTGACAGTTTATACTCTTGTAGTCTTGGAGTATTTTTTATATGGTATAGTTTATACTTATAAGGATTTGGAGTTTTTCTAATTTTAAATATTTTTTATTTACATGACATGGCCGAAGGTTTATACTCCTACAACCTTGTAATATGTATGATGTCAACAATTTATACTCGTAAGACATTGGAGTGATTCTTTCGTGATCATGAAACCTCGTTGTATTCTCAAGGCTATACTTTTACGACTACCAATTGTTTTGTTGGATCAAGATGAACGCATGTCTTGTAATTATATTAAAAAATTATCAATAAAAACCCAACATTTTCATTGGATTCATTCTTTTAAAAATCGTAGGCACTTAAAAAACCATGATAAGCCTACTTAAATAATATTTTCCATGCTCTGATTTCATGTCAATATCATCGTACAACAAGCCCCGTCGTCACATAATGGTGGAGATATCATACTAATTATTTTTTTGATAACCAGTAATATTGAAATGCCACATGAAATCTTCAAAGCTCGCGTATGCATCCATGCATGCATACTTGATCTGCCGATGGTTCAGGTTGGAGTTATCCCATAGGCTCATACTAAGACTCTTGTCTTTGTTGAGTTTTACTTTCTCCACCTTCTTCGGTAGCTTCTATGCCGACATCAATTGGCCTTCTTTGTGACTATGTATTTTGATACAAATTTGTTGCATGTCAACTCGAGCTTTTTTATGTCATTATCGATGGATGCTCCCGCAAATTGGATTTTGTCATTGGCGGGGAACCGACGGAAGGGTGGAGGGATAGAACCCCTTGCATGAGATTGATAAATCTGGTGAACTATGCAATGTTTATCCACACGAAGTTATAAAAGAGAGGCACGCTGGGGCTCTTAGTTTGATAGAGTAGCTTGCTCCTCAAGCGGGAGCTTTCGCCGCTCGTTTTTGTGGATACATATCTAGTATACTCATAGTCGAGGCCCACAACACAATGTTTGGTGTGGTTTAGATATATTTTCCAAGCGAACTTGATAAAGCCAACAACCATTGAAGGGTTGGTAATCACCATTGCCTGGATCTTAAGGCCGCCCATGGGGTTGTTTTCCATATTCTTGGATAATTGGGCATGTACCACGCCGAACAAGGTGGTATTTGGTACTATGAGGTTTTCCCTGATGTTGTTGTGCCTGATTATATGAGCCCTCAAAGGATTCATGTACCACAAATGATGGTGATGATGACAAGGGATTTTATAAATCTGTTGTCAAGTTAACATGACCAGTTCCATAATCATGATAACACTTGTACATTACTTCAGAGCATTCTTCAATGGGTTTATGGACCATCGAAGGAGCAAACTCTGGAACATTAGGTCAGAATTTACAGAATTTATTCTGACCATTGATGGGTTTGCCTACAGAAGATAACACCTGAGGCAATATGGCCACAATGTCACCTTATTTTTCATGTTGCTTTTTTACTGTTTATACACCATCCTTACATTTCTTTTGCAAACAAGTTATAGAGATTCGTAGTTTTTGAATATCTCTACTTTCCTTCGTTCTTGGAAAACTAGTAGGGTGATTGCCCCAGCTCTACAACTTTCCCTTTCGTATATGGTCTTGGAGTTGGATTCATAGTGCCATGAGCAAATGTTGATTTTTTAGCAGATTTCATATTCTGCTTAACTGACTTTGGAAGGACATGGGTGAACGCTTCCATTGACATACAGATGACCTTATTTTCTTCGTCTTGTTTAGTTGATGACGGGTCAGTGATCCTAAGCGAATTTTGGCTTAGTAATATTATGAGAGGACCAATTGGTACATCAAACCAATGGGATCCAAAGCGGAGAATCACAAACTATTGCACTTGCCCCTCCATGCCTTGGAAAAAATGGAGGACCATATATTAGCTCGCCCACATTTGATAGATTTAGAACATATATTACGAGGCTCCATATGTTTTATGCTATATTGGAATTTCAAAGATGAGGGGAGAAATAAGTCCCACCGGGCGTGCCAGAATCTGATGACGGGAAAATGGGCGACAAAATACGCGTCCATGTCATAGAGACAGATAGTATAATTTAAATGTGTAAATGCATAACATAAGAAAGGAATCAAACATTGCAGGTACTTTATTTCCAGAACTCTTACATATATATAAAAGAACTGTTAATTACATCTCCGGAGAGAAAACCCCTGATTAAGAATTCCAACATATCTATTACATAGCATTACAACATGTGAATTCCACAAAATGTAGAAATAAAATAAAGCTACAAAACGTAGACACTAAAGTCCTCCTCGCTGTCATCGATGTCGACGCACTCGGGGAAGCCTTCAATTTCATCGATGCTAGCATATGTGTAGCATGATAATGATGGTTTGATTTATTTGGAGCATATGCCATTTTGATAGTCATATCATCCACTTGTACCAATTTTAATAGTACTTAGTGTTCATGTATATGGCACATGCATTCCTTGGCTATTTTCGCATGGATCATTAACCATTGTAGATTCAGTTGTGAGTGGTGTTTATAGTTTTGGTCATATGACGATCTATTTGAATGGTTAACTAGCTGGCCAAAGAGCATTTGTGCAATATAGGGGCATAACTCTATTATGAGTTGATTTATCATGCATGTGATTTTTATATGCATGAGTATGTGTTCACTATAGGGCATAACTCTATTTATGAGCCGATTTTATCATGCATGGAATGGAGAGAATATTTGGTTTACTTGGCGATGACAATGTATATAGCATTACGCCAAGCTAAGATATGGGGATGTTTATGGAATTTTCTGATGCACTATGATATGTTTAGTGCAAATAACATAGGCTATGACCCTAGTTATCGTGGATATATACACCTATATGTGAGGAGCCATATTGCTTAATTTTAATCTCGTCAAGTGCACTATGTTATGTTAGTGCAAGTGGCCTAGACTATGATCATAGTTATAATTTAGTCTTATGTATACATGCACCTGTATGAATGGGATGCATGGTTTAGTTTTGATCTATACGAGATTATCATATGACATGTAGTTTAATTTCCTACATGCACTTTATCAATACTAGTTCCTAAATATGCCACATAGAACTAGTCAAATATTTATACGATTTTTGTTTGAGATTTATGAGAAGCTTGGGGTCATATGCAACTTATCTTTGTTTATGTGAATATATTTAATAAAGTTTCACTCCACTTGTATTATAACTATCACCGTGTAGCAATGTGTCCACGTGTAGCGCAACCGAATGGAGTATGGTAATTTCTCTTTGTTTGTATTATCACTAGCAAAGCATAGATCATATGCTTGTAGTGTAACCGAACAAGAGTATATGTCGATTTATATGCATGTTGAACTTATATGCAAAACATACATACAACTTGGCGCTGTGATATGATTTCAACACCTATGTTAATACACTAGTTTTATATTATCCCTAAATCATGTATAAGGATACTAGTGATATTTCTATATGAACATATATTTTATAAAGTTTCACTTCACTCATATTATCACTAGCGTCGTGTAGCAATTTGTCCACGTGTAGCATAATCGAATGGAGTATGGTTGTTCCTCTTTGTTTGGATTATCACTAACAAAGCATAGATCATATGCTTGTAGTGTAACCAAACGAGAGTATATATCGATTTATATGCATGTTGAACTTATATGCAAAACATACATACAACTTGGCGGTGTGATATGATTTCAACACCTATGTTAATACACTAGTTTTATATTATCCTTAAATCATGTATAAGGAGACTAGTGATATTTCTATATGAACATATATTTTATAAAGTTTCACTTCACTCGTATTATCACCAGCGCCGTGTAGCAATGTTCCCGCGTGTAGCATAACCAAGTGAAGTATGATTGTTCCTGTTTACTTGTATTATCACTAACAAAGCATAGGATATATGCTTGTAGTGTAATTAAGAAAGAGTATTTATCAATTTATATTTTTCATGGGTATAATGGAACCATATGACAATTCCCTATTTTGTTTATCTATATGAGACTAAACTATGCATAAAGTAAGTGTTATGAACATATTTAATCATCATATTTATTTTAGTACTAACAACATTGTGTACTAATTTTTATGAAGGGAAAATAACCTCCATGATCTGGAACTCCTCACATGCAACCATATGAATTGAATACATGATCTATTTTGGTGAATGAGCTAGCATGGAGTAAGCTTTGTGTGAGCTAAGCTAAGCTTGATTAATTTCCGGATCAAACCATGTATGTAGCGTTGTTTTGCTTGATCTTTACTAAATATGTGTATATTTCTACCATTAGTATCTAGGCCACGACTAATGGAGAAAATGCAGGCTAGTGAATATTTTAAACATGGATGGCCGCATGCATCGAGTTGATTTTACCCAGATCACATCGTATACTTGTCAAGGTTATGAGCTAGCGATTGACATGCATGTTTGTCTTATTGATCTTGTTTCACAAGCGCACCTACTAGTACTATATAATCCATATATGACGTTACCAAGCTAGCTGATGGAGCATGAGGCTTAGCTAGGCAGATAACATGCAAATATTATATTATTTGGTCTATGTTCCATGTCTATACGACTAGCACCACTAATATGCAACATGGGCTCATACATTTAGGGTACTAGACTACTGGACTATGGTCTTATATGAAGAAAGTAACCTCAATTTCTACAAACATAGAATTTTATGGGATCAAAGACATATGAATTTGTTTCTACTTCTATTCTTAATTTGTATCAACATGGGATCAAGATCACCATGTGTGACCAAACTAAGAAGAATTTTATTATGTGCACCTAATTTGTGTCAACATATGATCAATGATCACTATGAGACCAAATTTAGGATTTGATTTATTACTTGATTCTTATATGATCGCCATGAGACCAAATCAAGGGCAGATTAATTTGGACAAGATAGAGTAGTTTATGTATATATGTTCTAGCTAAAATCAATATGGACTCTACTTTCTAGTCTTGATTTGTACCGTCATGGGATGAATACCATCAGCCAAAACAATAGCAATTTACTTTGGACAATCTAGAACATATCATCCATAAAAACGGACAGAGGGAAGATGATGCCTCTTTTTCTCACCTTAGAACCGGTGGAGCAGCAATGACCGAACTGGTGCTTGGCCTGCGGCAACCGGACAAACACATATGGCAGCGTATGTCGAGCGGCCGGAGGCGAGCGACGCAGACGAACAGGCGACCAGCGACGAGTGTCTGAGGGCAAGCGGCCGGCAGCGTGTATGGTGGCGCTAACGCATGTATACGGTGAGCGGCGCAACTCTGTATGGCGATCAGTCGGCAGGGGCTGTCACAGGTATGTAGGCGAGCGGCGATGAGATGATCGGCAGCGATGGACTGGAATGGAGCGCACACTGGGGGATTTTCTGCCCAGCCTGACTTGTTCGGCTGCTGGTCTTTATATAGGGCCACCACACACAGAGCCCTCGCCCGGAGCACGTGCACGTCCTTGAGATCGTGTGCAGGAACATGGGGATCATGGCTGGTGGTAGATTTGATCGTCAAGTTTCCTAGCGTGGACTTCGTATACGTGTACAGGTTTCCGAACCGATCGAAGAAGGCCAGGACGTCCAGTCCATTACTTAATCGTTTGCATGGGCTTTGGCCACTAATCTTATGTTAATCAAGTAGCTAGTAAGGTGGACTTAAAGACTTTTAATTGGCTAGCTAATTAGCTAATGCATGTAGGCCTGCAACGCTGCACTTATGAGCTGATTAACTAGCATGGGCTTAATTCTTTTGCATGTATGATATGTAGCCATGCATGCTCTACTTAATTACTCTCTCGGTATATTCGCATACGCAGTGCCAATGAGCTTGGCCTGACTAGCATAATGATCGATCAATAGTTATCATCATTCAGCAGATTATTTAGTATCTGATCATTAATCTTTGGTAATCAATATATGACTAGCTCTTTATAGGGTTGCCGGGACTATGCTGATGTTTTATCTCGTGATAGAAGATTTCCAAAATATTTGTGCCCTGCTGACGGCGAATTCTGGCAAAGAATTACATACCGGGCATATGTTTACCCCGTGGTAAAATTTTGACAATTTAGGCTTTGCTCTCGATGGCGAGAATTTAGAGCGATCACAGGATGCCCCGTCAATGGTGTGTCTCTCGAACAATTTACCCTCGCTTTATTATAAGGCAAATCCATTTACATATATATATTTCACCGCTTAACTATTTTGTCATATTTCATAATCAACATATCTTCTTTATATCTGAAGACAAAATCAGTGTCAACAAAGAGGTTCTGGTCCGTCCCTGTACGGACCAAGTTCACCGTCATCGCCGCCGCTCGACGCGAAGAGGTGCTCCGTCTCGCGAACAATGCGGACATCGTGGAGGTTCCGTCCGACAACGACGAGAAAGCCGGTGGCTCGGAGGACAGTGGCAGCGGAAGTGAAATTGTTGACTAGTGGTTGAATTAATGTAGGATGTGAAATTGCACCTTTGTTTAGAAGAATTTGTGGTTGAAGTAATGAAATGCCTCGATTTGGATATATGTCTCAATTAATTTGTGGAAGAATTTGTGATTTAGATCAATTTCTGCCTCGATTTAGATCTCTGTCCCGGATTGGGAACGGAACCATGGACCAAAGACACCTTTTCTACTAGTGTATTCTGACATTGGTGGTTTGTTTAAACGTAATCTACGTGGATTGTGCCGCATGCAGATGGCACAACCACAATTTATAAAGTGGAAGCACGTACACCCGGTTACTGGAGATCCGGGAGCTTCGCCAGATGCAGGGGATACAGGAGCAGAGAGGCGATGAGATAGACGGGCTCAAGATTATGCCAGAAAGTGGTACCTATTTCCTCCTCATCTAGGCATTATCGGTGAGAACATTGCTATTTATGTTGCCACGTCGTTGGGCAGCATATGAAATAAGTTGCTGCTTCGTGGAGTGTGGCAGCTTAAATAATTTATTTCTATG
Organism: Avena sativa; assembly: GCA_916181665.1. NCBI lineage: Eukaryota > Viridiplantae > Streptophyta > Magnoliopsida > Poales > Poaceae > Avena > Avena sativa. The sequence continues at coordinate 185,095,154 of OV702287.1, read as the reverse complement.
CCACTTACATTGCATCGTATTTGGAGACCTCCTGCCCCTTAGTAATCGTGGAACCGGTGGATCCTTGTTTTCAGATAGCAGTGGCACAATCATAATTTCGGATTCAACTACTGACTCGGACATTTCCAAACCCTAAGTCGCGGTACATTTTACTCAGAGAACGTGGGTAGATTGTTTCGCCCAGCAACGTGCCACACACAGAGCGATCAAAATTTAACAGAATTACATATATAGGTTCAAGTTCAACACATTACTATGCATCTTCATTGCCAGCAGCCTTCTTCCGCAGCCTAGGTGCCAAGCCTTCACGTCCAATGGCTTCTTCATTTCCTGCCTTCTTCCTCTTCCCCGGTGCCAATTTTCTTAGCTTCACGTACTCTGCATCGCCGGAACAATGGGCACCAGAATCGTGTCTAGCATCATCTTTCCACTCGTTTTTAATTTCTTCAGGCAGCAAAATGACATCTTTCCACTCGTTTTTCATTTCTTCGGGCAGCAAAATGACTGACCCGGCAGTCATGTTTCTAACCTTGCGGCGCTTCCTATCAAAGAAACAAGACTGTTGCATAACTGCCCAATATCTACAGAGTAAATAAAACAAAAATTACAATTCAGCACAAACATGCGAACACCAAGAGACCTTTGCTTACCAGGAGCTAATTGGGTTCGAGCAACCACCTTGTCCAAGAATAGAAGGGCGACTCCCAGTTGCAGCAGCTTCCACATCCAGTACATGACGTTTCAGGTCAAACATAGTAGCCGAAGCATACCTTTTCATCAACCCAATTAGCTGACTGTCACATGTTATAGGAACCATGATGCCACGTTCATCCATGAAGTTGAACTTTGCAGTCTCCTTCGGCCATAATTCAACATGATTACCTAGAGCAGCAACCATACCAGATATAGTGCAGATCTGCGCAGGCGCTTCTTCCATCGTGAAACAATGACTTCCATACAACTTGCCCTTAGAGTCGTACCTGTAGAGGACTACCGTAACTAGGTAAGGGGGGTCCGCACAGATCCCACTTGATAGAAAACTCTGGACAAAATATGTTTGCCAGCGTTGGGCTAACAAACAATTTGAGGTTCAGTAGCCAGCTAGCAGTTGTAACTAGTGCGAATAGCAAAGAGAATGGTAGCTCACCCGCTTGTAGACAGAACTTCTTCTTTCTTGATAGTAGGATATGCCATCCTCCGAGCTGCTCGGCTCGTCGGCGGTGGAGGCGGGCTAGAGCCCCGCAACGGCGGCTACGGCATGCGCTATTGGAGCTCGGTATCAGCGACTTGGCGCAGCAACTGGACGCAGCAACTTGGCGCCGGAAGTCAAATGTCTGAAGGGATCGTCCTGCTTGGAGGGTGGATTCCGACGCCGTCGGTGCTAGGGGAAAGCTGGGAATGGATTTGTGAAATTGGTCAACGCATCTAATCCAGTTAGCTTCCTCGATTTGCCTAAGAGGTTGCCGCGTTGGCGCCTGTGTCACAGACAGATGACCGACATGAGGTCCCCGACCGTCTACTTCACGGGGCAGTTTAACGGAATGTTTGTATTTGGCAGGGGTGAAATGAATTTGCCTCGAAATGGCCCCTCTCAGTAGTTGGCGGCCCTACTTTTTGAAACGCAGTAATTTCAGGCAACTTAGGTACCGCCATGCGCTGGCCTGCCAACTTTGGTACCGCAGACGAACAAGCCCGTCTGCTGGGGTGCTGTGATCATGGCGGTATGCGTGTGCATGGTGAGGGCAAGGCACGAGCGGTGCGAGCTGGTCGGGTGCTGTGCACTGGCGCGCTTTGGACATGGCGCAGAGAGGTTTGGGCGCGGCGTAGCTAGGGTGGTCCATGGCTTGGCTGGGGTCATGGACTGGACAGGGGGTGGATGTAGAGTGCGGCGCACCTCCTGGACATCCTAGATGGGCGCGGGGTGGTCTACTGCGAGCTGGCCTTGGTTGGCCGGCGAAGACCAGAAACGGGCGGCGCTCCACTGTGCAATCGGCGAAGGGGGATTGGTCTAGGGCTGGGTTAGGCTCAGGGGAGACAGGGGGTTAAAGTGGAGACCAATTGGTCGATGATCACTGTGCAAAACAGTGAAGTTAGGCAGAGGGTTAATCTGTGTAGCTCAGGTGTTTGTGGAAATGGCCGCATGAAATAAAGTGTGGAATTTTTTATTCAAATTTTTTGAGTGGTTTGATCTTAAGCTTGAGTAACTATGGTTTCTTGGAGAGGTCAAGGGGAATTGATTTGGTAGGTTTTCGAAAAAGTGGTATCTTAACATATGAACTAGATTCCATTTTCAACTGTCCATTAAATTGATTTGAAAGATGTTTTTGTAAGTTTGTAAAGTGGTCTTTGATACACTTTTACTTGGTCTAGCAAGGGGTGAAAAGAAATAGAATAGTTTCTATTAGAAATTCTCTTCTAGGAACACTCGAAGTGTCCTAGCGGCTTACTTTGGTCAAAATGACCATTTGCTTTATTTATTCATATTTGATTTCTTTTTCTTTTGATTTTGTTTGTAATTGGTCTAGATGATGTAGTATTCATCTTAAAACCATTTCACATCATTTAGAACAATCAAGCATGGCATAAGCACTCAAATCTACACTAATGCAAACACAGATGCATCCATATTCATTTTCTTAATAAAAGTTTTTGTTAACCCTAAATTGGGTGATTAGGATTTGATAATCTTGATTATAAGTTTTGGGGTGTTACAAACCTTCCCTCCTTAAACAAAATCTCGTCCCGAGATTTAAGAGAAACTAGGAACTAAAGAGATCTAGAAACTCAGTCCTAATGTAATCTTCTTGCTCCCAAGTAGCTTCTTCTTCGGTATGGTTGCTCCATTGGATTTTGAGAAACTTGATACTCTAGGTCCTGGTGGTTTTGAAGGCTTCTTCCAAAATACGAATGGGAACTTCACGATACATCAGATACTTGTTGATATCAATGGCTCGGTGATCGATGTTCTTGAAAACTTCGGTCTTCTCCAGAACTTCTAAGCATTTGCGAAGTAACGAGATATGGACCACATCATGGATGGATGATATCTCCTCTGGCAGTTCTAGTTGATAAGATACTTCTCCTTGGCGATTCAAAATCTTGAAGGGTCGAATATATCTGGGGGCTAACTTCCCTTTCATCTAGAAATGTTGCATTCCTTTCAACGGCGAAACTTTGAGATACACAAAAACTCCGACATTGAAAGTCAGGTCTCTACGTCTTGTCAGCGTAACTCTTTTGTCTGGATTGGGCGGTCTTGAGGTGCTCACGGACTTTGTGAACCTTATCTTCGGCTTCTCGTAGGATGTCGGGTGATTTCTACGCACTTCTATTCTTGTAGACAGTTATTGGGCCTCCAAGTGCAGAGGTTTGTAGAACAACAGCAAGTTTTCCCTTAAGTGGATCACCCAAGGTTTATCGAACTCAGGGAGGAAGTGGTCAAAGGTATCCCCTCTCAAGCAACCCTGCAATCAAGATACAAGAAGTCTCTTGTGTCCCCAACACACCCAATACACTTGTTAGGTGTATAGGTGCACTAGTTCGGCGAAGAGATAGTAAAATACAAGTGGTATGGATAATTATAAGTGGTAACGGTGATAGAAAATAGCTTGATGGCGTGGAAAAGACTAAAGGAAAACTGAAATAAAGATGGAAGCAAGCAAACATGTAACAGATCTAATAGCAAACGGTGTTTCAGTGCTTATAAACAAGGCCTAGGGATCATATTTTCACTAGTGAACACTCTCATATAAATATATTCTTCTTTATGATACTACGCTGAACTACTCTCCGGTTGGACACTCTAATCCATGGTAGGGCTATAACAGGACACCTCAAAGTTCATCTTTCCCATCTAGATAACCCCACACTATCACCTTGAGTACTAGATGGTTCCAACAAACACCACAATTTCATAGAAACATCCAACTCCAAATATAACTCATAACAAGTATTTGTAATCTCTAGCCTAAGTGCCACCATGGTGTGCACGCTATCACTTTCACACTCATGAGGAGAGTAGAGATCTATTAAAGCACTTGAGTAGCAAAGTAGATCTATAGATTACAAGCTCATGATCTCAATAAGATCATGCATAGAGAGAGAGATGAACACATAGCTACCGGTAGAACCCTTAGCCTCGAGAGAGAACTATTCCCTCCTCATCATGGGAATCAGCAACGGCGATGGAGATGGTAGTGGAGATCGATGGAGATGGCTCCGGGGGCACTTCCTCGTCCCGGTAGGGTGCCGGAACAGAGACTTTCTGTCCCCTGTATCTCCCCTTCGGTGGTGGCGGCGCTGCGGAACTTTTCGTGGATTTCTGATTGACGATCTAGGGTTTTTGCCTCGGGGGAGATATATAGGCGAAAGAGGCAAGGTCGGTGGCCGGCCAGGGGGCCCACACCATGCCCTGGGGCGCCCAAGGGAGATCCGCGCCTAGGGGTGGTGTGGCCACCCTATGGCCCCTCTCCGTCTCGTATTCTGGCTCCGTGAGTCTTCCGGTAAAATAGGAACTTTGGCTTTTATCCCGTCCAATTCTGAGAATATTCATTTTCTGACTTTCCTAGAACCAAAAACAGAAGAAAACATGCACAGGCACTGTGGAATCTTGTTAATAGGTTAGTCCAAGAAATCAAATGAAAAGTACTCCAAAGTTGGAACAAAACACAAGAAAGTAGATAAAACAAAGCATGGAGCATCAAAAATTATAGATACATTTGCAATGTATTAACATCCCCAAGCTTAACTCATGCTCGTCCTCGAGTAGGTAAGTGATAAAAAGAAAGAGTAATTTTTGAGGTGACATGCACCATCATAAACTTGATCAAAGTATTTGTAAAACATTCAAAGCTGGGATCATAGTACTTCAATCATAACATGAAAGACAAAGTTCTAGCAATAAAACAAAGAAACTATGTTGCAACATGAAAAGGCACAAACAAAAGATTCATGAATAACAATGCTTTGCAAGACGTTTGTTTGTTTCACATAAAGAAAACATAGCATAGTGGCATTCAGCTTGTCCCTCATAGAGTAGCAAACATAAATGCATAGGACAGCTTCAAAGTTCATAAGAGTGACTAGATACAAATAGTTTAAAACAAGCAATATCACGGTATGCATCAACCAACAAGTCTTGAGACAATGCACATAGAACTAAGAATGGCCACTATGCTCTCAAAGTAGGTGCGTAAAGGTAGAAGGTGGAGATTCAATATATAAGTGGAAGAAATGCCTTCATAGAAGGAAGCAGAGATTCAAGTTTCATAAAGAGCTTCCAAAAATTATGGTACTTATAGCTTTTAGCTCTCATTGCCCCTATCATAAGCATCTTGAAGTAATTAAGGTTAAAGTGAACAAACTATGGTGTACATGCTTGACGAAGTATAAGTTAGAAATCTCTTGTCCCTTGAATACGAGGGTCGCTCCTCATGCTACTCAAGTTTAGTCACCGGTAAGTTCTTGTCATCGTAAGTACATGTGTATCATAGAGAACCGCCAACGGGGTACCCCTTGCCCGATGATACGAAAGAATCCCCATATCAAAATGACAAGGCAAGCAGACAACGAGCATCTCAGCAATCTTCTTATTTACAATGGGAATATGGTGCTTTTTTCGCTCTTTCCTCTTTTCATAATCTCTTTTTTTTCTTTTTTTATTTTTCTCTTTTTTCTCAACATCTAACTCTTTTTTTATAAGAAGAATGCTTCATAGACAGCTCATTATGGTTACGCTGCAGGTTTCCACCATGTCAGCATGGATTAGACCAGCGGCCCAGACGTTTCTCTAACACATATACAGAACTCCATGGACTTACAAGCTCCCCTTTCATTTCCCGACGACATCCATAGACAAAAGAGCATGATATCAACTAGGTACAAAGTACCCATGCAATGTTGAAAGCGTTCCCCATGACATCATGGTTCTGCTAATCCCCAACAAATAAGTGCAAGCATATACAACATAGACGACACAATGGTTCAAGTTTATTAAGGGCAAGAAAAGTAAAGTGTGCCATCAAGTTTGTGAGAGCTTTAATCACTACTTTTCTCATAACAAGTTTAATTCGGAAGGTAAACAAAAGCATGAATATACTTGGAATAGCATAATCTTGTAGGTAGGTATGGTGGACTCTTTGGAATAACTTGGTTTAGGGAGTTAGACGCACGAGTGGAACTCATACTTGGTTACGGAGGCTAGCAAAAGACTGGGAGCGACAAACTAAGAGATTAATAATGGCCATAATCATGAAGAGCAACAAAACATCATTGATCAAATAATGGTGACTTTGGATAGTCATAACATGGTGTGAGGATGCGCCAAGTCAACCGAAATAAAGCATCAAAGGAGAATACCACTATACTATGCTTTAATATGCTAAAACAACGCATGATTCATCCAAGGCACATTAAGCAATCTCAATTGTTTATAACAAGTCATGCTAGAGCAAAGAATACTAAGCATAAAGCCAAAACAATATCAAGCATGGCATGACAAAGCATAGGCCACAGTCAAAAACAAGCTCTCTTTACCACTTAAGCATGAACTTTCCTACTCTTTTCCAATCCAAACCAAAATATTTGAAAGCCAATGTATGAAAGAGGGTGTCCAACCAATTTATTCAGCAAACCAAGAGAACTAAAAACCAAAAACAAAAAACGAAGACGCTCCAAGAACAACACAACTGTGCATGAAACAATAAAAATGAAGTGTTTGGAAGAACCTGAGATTTTTATTGATGAAGAAGGGGATGCCTTGGGCCTCCCCAAGCTTTGACGCTTGTACATCTTGAATATTTCTTGGGGTGACACGCGTGGCATCCCCAAGCTTGAGATTTAGTCCATCCTTCATCTCATTACTCATTCCTTCCATACACCTGAAATTTTTCCTTCATACAAAACTTCACACAATATTTATTAGCAACATTAGTGCACTCAAGATAATAAGTCTTTTAGGTTCAGTTATAACACCAACAAAAATTCCATTAAAACACTAGATACTGTAGGACTGCCCTCAAAAATCTCAATTCCCCAAAAGAACTCAAAAAGGAACCAACAAGAAGCAAATGCAGAAAATGGCAGAAATCTGTCAAAATAGACCAGCAGGTAAAGACGAATTTTTTCGAAGCCCTTCTGTTGCTTTATCGAAAAGTGTTGAACTAAAGAAAGTTACATAACAACCTGTGGCAGAAGCACAAAAATTCATGCCTCAAAAGGACTTACAGAGATTTTACACGAATTTTTACGGTGAAGCACAAAAATCTGTTTCGGGACAGCAACTTTCCCAAGTATTACTTCTCTCTCATTAGAGGTTAGTATTGGCACAAAAAGCAAATAAAAAGGATAAGGAGAGGTTATTACTGAAGCAATAACTTCCAAGACTCAACTAAAACTTTTTAGGTTATCTCCTAATAAGTACTTTTCTTTAGCGCCTTTAAGTTAGGCTTGATAGTTTGAAAAGATGCTCAGATAAGAAATATGAATTGAAGTAAAAGAGAGCATCAAGAAGCAAATTCAAAGCACATTTAAGTCTAACCCACTTCCTATGCAAAGTAATCTTGTAAAGAAACAAGTCATGAAAGCACAAAGCAACAAGCATAGTAAAGCAAAACAAGTTCAACTTCAAAATTTTCAACATAAAGAGGGGAAACTTAATATTGTTGAGACACATAAAACCATGTTTCCCTCTCTCATAATAACTTTAAGTAGCATCATGAATAAAATTAACAATATAACTATCACATGAAACATTCTTATCATGAGCCACATGCATAAAAGAATTAATACTCCCCACATAAACATAGTCATTCTTATTGATTGTAGTGGGAGCAAATTCAACAAAATTGCTATCATTATTATTTTCATCGCCATAATCATCAAATATAGGAGGCATATTGTAATCATAATTAATTTATTCCTCAATAATAGGTGGACTGAAAATATCATAATCATCATTGCAATCATCATATATTGGAGGTATAGTATCATCATAAGCAATAGAATAGTTATCCTCCAAAGTGTGTTCATTTGTAAACATATCATCATTGGAAGGATCATGGATAGCACTAATAGTATAGCAATTATTAATATCATCATTTTCAGAATTGGTACCGAAGAGATTATCAATATCAAAAGTAGTGTGCTTTTCCCAATCATGATCACTACTATAGGTAATAGGCATAGGAACATCATCGAGTTCAGACTCATCAAAAACTATAATAGGAGCAACATGCTTAGGGGAAAATACCGTTTCGTCTCTCCTTTTACTCCTCCTCTTCTTCTTTTTCTTCTCTTTAGGAGGGAGAGGCTTGAAAGGAAGCTTCTCCATATACCCTGGTTCATTGTTAGAGACAATAGAATAAACTTTGGAGGATTCCTCCTTTTCATTAATAAGACCAAAACACATATTAGTCATGTCATATTTTGGTAAGATCTCGTCTTTTATAATATTTTGTATGTAAGTATTTATGTGGCAATTATCAACACAATAAAGATGACAACCATGCAGGACGCTATTCATATCAAAAGCACTCATATCTAAGAAAGAAGTTTTTCTTGATAATTCTTCACACCCCAAAAATAAAGTAAGCTCATCATGCTGATTAGGAGTGATCATGTCATCACAATACAAACTTGCAGTACTCATTGGATTAGAAGGGCTATTATTATGGCCTGAGCATTGAAAATTGAAATGACCCACTTCAAAGCAAAGTTCACAAATAAAAGGATAGAGGGCACAAACTTTTTTACCAAGATCATTTAGAGCCCTATACCACATTCTAGTTTTTTCATTCCTGTGGGTGATACAATATTCTTCTTCAATTTTATTATTCTCACAAGGTCTAAGTATTCCACAAAAATTAACATGCTCATAAGAAATAGTACTTTCAGAGGTTTGAGCATGTTTATTGCTATTATTAACAACAATTTCATTTTCCATGCAAGTGTCTTTAAAAGGCTCATGATACATGTCCCACTTTTCTTTAGGAGCATTAATATGAGAAGCAAAGGTTTTAAAACAATCAATAAGAATTTGAGTATCAAGACCATATTTAGCACTAAGCTCTTGAAAATCAGCAGTTTCAGCGAAAGACTTAATGCAATCATACTCGTAGTTTATACCTGGTTCTTTACCTTTGTTGTAATCCTAATCTTCGGTATTGCTTTGAATTGTTTCAAGAAGATCCCACTTAGCTTTTATCTCCTTACTCGTGAAGGATCCCTCTAAACAAGTATCTAGATAGTCCTTGTAATGTCCTGAAAGCCTTGCATAGAAATTATTAATAACAATATTCCTAGGGAGCTCATGAATGGGACATTTGAGCATTAGTGACTTCAATCTTCCCCATGCTTGGGCAATACTTTCTCCAACATGAGGATGAAAATTATAAATATAATTCCTATCTTTATGAATTTTATGAGGAGGATAAAATTTAGAGTAAAAGAGAGATTCAAGTTCCTTCCACTCCAAATGATTAGGATCATCTAGTAGCTCATACCACTCCCTTGCTTTGCCCTTAAGTGATAAAGAGAATAGCTTCCTCTTAACTTGGTTCATTGAAATACCTGCAAACTTGAACAACCCACATAATTCATGTATAAAGAGTAAATGATCACCAGGTTGGACAGTTCCATCTCCAAAATAAGAGTTGTTCATAACACATTCACCAATTTTTATAAGTATTTTAAAAGGGATGCTTTCAGTATGTGGATTTAAAATATCACAAGTATCATTAGAATTACCACATATGGGAGATAAAGTATCATCAGAGCAAATTTTCTTCTTTAAAACTGGGGAACTAAAAAGATCATTTTCATAAAAACTAACTTCCCCAAGCTTAGATGTTTCCATAGCATTAGTAACAAAGGTGTTCAAAAGATTCATACTAATAACATTGCTATTAACATGCAAATAAGGTTCCAAGGGTTTTTTAATTTTCTTTTCAAAGAATTCATGTTCTACCTTAGGGAAAATACTAAAAAGCTCTCTAATTTTGTTGTTGTTTTCCATTAAGCCTAACTAGTGAAAATAGGAAACAAAAAGACAAAATTGCAGAATCTAAAGGAAATAACTTCGAGCACTCACACCGAAGGATGCGAGTACCTTTTACCTTACCTCCCCGACAACGGCGCTAGAAAATAGGCGTTTGCCGTGGGAGGTTCTTATTCTTTAATCCTCCGGTGTGAATACCTTTTACCTTACCTCCCCGGCAACGGTGCCAGAAAATAGCTTGATGTCTACGCACTTCTATTCTTGTAGACAGTTGTTGGGCCTCCAAGTGCAGAGGTTTGTAGAACATCAGCAAGTTTTTCCTTAAGTGGATCACCCAAGGTTTATCGAACTCAGGGAGGAAGTGGTCAAAGGTATCCCCTCTCAAGCAACCCTGCAATCAAGATACAAGAAGTCTCTTGTGTCCCCAACACACCCAATACACTTGTCAGGTGTATAGGTGCACTAGTTCGGCGAAGAGATAGTAAAATACAAGTGGTATGGATAATTATAAGTGGTAACGGTGATAGAAAATAGCTTGATGGCGTGGAAAAGACTAAAGGCAAACTGAAATAAAGATGGAAGCAAGCAAACATGTAACAGATCTAATAGCAAACAGTGTTTCAGTGCTTAGAAACAAGGCCTAGGGATCATATTTTCACTAGTGAACACTCTCATATAAATATATTCTTCTTTATGATACTACGCTAAACTACTCTCCGATTGGACACTCTAATCCATGGTAGGGCTATAACAGCACACCTCCAAGTTCATCTTTCCCATCTAGATAACCCCACACTATCACCTTGAGTACTAGATGGTTCCAACAAACACCACAATTTCATAGAAACATCCAACTCCAAATATAACTCATAACAAGTATTTGTAATCTCTAGCCTAAGTGCCACCATGGTGTGCACGCTATCACTTTCACACTCATGGGGAGAGCAGAGATCTATTAAAGCACTTGAGTAGCAAAGTAGATCTATAGATTACAAGCTCATGATCTCAATAAGATCATGCATAGAGAGAGATGAACACACAGCTACCGGTAGAACCCTTAGCCTCGAGAGAGAACTATTCCCTCCTCATCATGGGAATCAGCAACGGCGATGGAGATGGTGGTGGAGATCGATGGAGATGGCTCCGGGGGCACTTCCCCGTCCCGGCAGGGTGCCGGAACAGAGACTTTCTGTCCCCTGAATCTCCCCTTCGGTGGTGGCGGCGCTGCGGAACTTTTCGTGGATTTCTGATTGACGATCTAGGTTTTTTTGCCTCGGGGGAGATATATAGGCGAAAGAGGCAAGGTCGATGGTCGGCCAGGGGCCCACACCATGCCCTGGCGCACCCAAGGGGGACCCGTGCCTAGGGGTGGTGTGGCCACCCTATGGCCCCTCTCCATCTCGTATTATGGCTCCGTGAGTCTTCCGGTAAAATAGGAACTTTGGCTTTTATCCCGTCCAATTCTGAGAATATTCATTTTCTGACTTTCCTGGAACCAAAAACAGCAGAAAATAGGCAACTAGCACTGTGGCATCTTGTTAATAGGTTAGTCCAAGAAATCATATGAAAAGTACTCCAAAGTTGGAACAAAACACAAGAAAGTAGATAAAACCAAGCATGCAACATCAAAAATTATAGATACATTTGCAATGTATCATCGGGTCCAAAAATCTGACTCTCTCCTACTTGCCACCAATTCAAGGGGGTACGGCACTTCCTCCCATATACAGAAATTCAAATGGGGCCATTTGCAAACTAGCTTGATAACTGTTGTTGTATGAGAATTCCGTGAAAGGCAGACAATCTTCCCATTTTGATCCATACTCTAACACACAAGCTCTCAACATGTCTTCTAAGATTTGGTTTACTCTTTCAGTCTGTCTGTCGATCTGCGGGTGATAAGATGTGCTGAAATTCAACTTGGTTCCTAACCCTTCTTGGACTTTCTGCCAAAATCTTGAAGTAAATTGGGTTCCTTGATCTGACACTATGGTCTTAGGGGTTCAATGCAAACTGACAATTCTATCAATGTACAACTCTACTAGCTTCGAACTCTGGTAGGTTGTCTTGACAGGTATAAAATGGAATACCTTGGACAGTCTATCAACTATGACCCAAATAGAGTCATTTCCCTTACTAGATGTAGGCAAACCGGTGATAAAGTCCACTCCGATGGAATCCCATTTCCATTTTGGAATCTGCAATGGTTGGAACAGTCCTGCGGGTCTCTGATGTTCCGCTTTGACTCTCTGACAGATATCACACTTGGCTATGTAGCTTCCAATTTCTCTCTTCATCTTGTGCCACCAAAATTGCTCCTTTAAATCTTGATACATCTTCATTCCTCCAGGGTCGATAGAATAAAGAGTATCATGAGCTTCTTGCATGATAACTTGCTTCAGCTCGGAATCTGCCGGCACACAGATACGTCCTTTGTTCCACAAAACTCCTTCTTCATCCTCGGTGAATCCAGGTACCTTTCCTGTACAAATACGACGTTTGATTCCGTCGATACATGCATTTCCACTCTAGCCTTCCTAGATCTGACTGATCAACATGGGTTGAAGTTCAACGCTAGTTAAAAATCCTTTGCTAACTAGCTCCGTTCTAAACTGCTCCAACTCTTCGTGCAAACTTGGCTTGGCTTCTTTGATCATGGTGTTTAATCTACACGGCAATCTGCTAAGAGCATCCGCTACCACATTGTCTTTGCCAGGGTGATAGTGAATGTCAAGGTCATAATCCTTGATTAACTCTATCCATCTCCTTTGCCTCATATTCAGCTCCTTCTGAGTGAAAATATACTTCAGGCTCTTGTGATCTGAATAAATCTCACCAGCGGTTACCCATAAGGTAATGACGCCAGGTCTTCAAGGCTAAAACTACAGCCGCTAGTTCAAGATCATGGGTAGGGTAGTTTTCCTCATGCTGCTTCAGTTGTCGGGACAAATATGCTATCCTTATTGCATCAACACACATCCGAGACCAATCTTGGATGCATCAGAATACACATCAAAAGGCTTCTTGATATCTGGCATAATCAAGATTGGGGCTGAAATCAATCTCTTCTTGAGCTCTTGAAAGCTTGCTTCACATTTGTCGGTCCATTCAAACTTCTTATCTTTCTTCAACAATTGGGTCATCGGTCTTGTGATGCTCAAAAATCCTTCAACGAACTTGTGGTAATATCCCGCTAATCCGAGAAATGCAAGGACTTGGGTTTGAGTGGTTGGGGCTTCCCATTCTTCAACATCTTTGATCTTGGCGGAGTGAACAGCGACTCCTCCCGCCGACACAATATGTCCAAGAAATCCTACTTCTTTCAGCCAAAACTCACATTTGCTAAACTTGGCATACAACTGATGCTCTCTAAGGGTTTCAACGATGGTTCTCAGCTGTTGCTCATGGTCTTCTTCTAATTTGGAATAGATTAGAATATCGTCGATAAAAACAACAACAAACTTATCCAGAAAGTTCATAAAAATCTTATTCATGAGATTCATGAAATAAGAGGGGGCATTGGTTAATCCAAAAGACATGACCATATACTCATACAATCCATATCTGGTGGTAAAGGTGTGTAACATCCCAAAAATTTTCATCTAAAAAACATCATCATTGCACTCATATCATCATGGCATGTGTTACATTGCATCTAGTTTGTCCTCCAAAAATTTGGTGAAATTTTGAGGCAATTTGGAGCTCTTTTGCTAAATCCAAAACCTAGGAAAAGAAAATCTAAAAGGAAAAAGAAACGGGGATAAAAAAAATAGGCAGCAGCAGCTCTGGCCTTTCAGCCCAACTAGCTCAACAAGCCCACCCGGGCCACTCTTCCCCATCTCTTTCTTTTCTCACACCCCCTCTACACACCACCTCCCACTTACCTCATGGCCCCACTCCCACGTCATCGCCACCACGTCGTCTTCAACCCGGGCGACGAACAGCCACACTCCCCTCTGCCGTTTCCAAACCCGGCCAAATTCTGGCGTTTCCGCGATTAAATTGCCATTATGGCCACCCCTACTTAACCCCCTCTCACTCCTCTTCCATTTCCCCCAGCCACTACCCCGGAGAGCCCCCAGGCTCCCCAATTACTAGCTCGAACCGCCGCTGTCCGACGCCGCTCCGTTGACGTTTCCGGTGAGCTCCGACCACCTCACGCCCTCCTCTCTTCCCTATCTACCTTGTCGTGTCCTGGCGCAACTTCTAAACCCGGCCACGTGCCTTTTCTTGCTCCAGGTCGACGACACGGTCATCTTCGGCGAAACTCCCTCTGCCGCCGGCGTCCGTCGAGTTTTCCGGTGAGGTTAGGGTTTCCGCCGCCCCTTTTTAGCCTCTGTTAGACCGTGCTGACCCAGGCACGTCTGACTGACCCCTTTCCTTGCTTGTTCGAGCCCCAGATCGTCGTCACCGATGCAGAGACTCGAGCTCTGCCGTCGATGCAACTCCAGCGAGGGATCGAGATCGAGGCAGAGCACCCCCCCACTCTACTGTGACCTCCATCGAGACCGCCACAACCGCCTCGACCCTTGGTAAGAGTCCACGGACCTCCTGCCCCTTTAGAACCGCCGGAGCACCACCGTCGGATCAGCCGCCGCCGTGCATAGAGAGCCAGCGCTGCCAGTTCGTGGCTGCGCACTGAGCACCGTTCGATCAGGTTTTAGCGACTAGGATTAGATCGATGACCGAAGCGGTACGGGCTGATCCGATCCATCCATTTGCCACTTAAAATCAAACGGTCCGCAGCGGTCGATCCGACCGAACCGGTACGGACCAATTGGGTTGCGCCACATCGGCTAGGTTATATATTTAAATAAAAAATAGACAGATTATGTATTAAACTTAGAAATTCAATAACTTTTGATCCACAATTCAGAAAAATGCAAATTTGGTGTCTATGGATTCAGAAAAATAAGACCTTTATTATATAGGCGTTGTTTCACACTTTTGCTTCTCAAAATTTGAATTATAGGCAGAACCTTTTTAGGAGTATTTTGCTCAGAAAAATTATTCAATAAATTGTTTTTAGGTTTTTCTTATGCCTTTAGATTGAGTATTTTAACCTCTGTACTGTAGACTCTGTAAGTTTTAGAGTTTTGATCATATCATTGCATTTTGCATGCATTCATATTTTTCTGATGCTTTATTGATTGAATTATTGTTGTTGTATTGTTCTTTGTGTAGATTGTGTGGATTGTGAAGTTTGTTGCTGTGAAGATTGTACCTATTCCCATAGCTACCATGGCAAGTGATATTTCATCTCATGTCCTATTATTTTCACTATTGCACTAGTGTTATTTTGGTAGATCTTAGCATGGTAGGATTATTTATTTGTTGCTATACTATGCTATGCTATCCTATAGATTATATCTTGGTAGTATTTCCTAGTTGAAAGACTTCGTATGCTAGAGTGCGTAGCCATGCTATTAGAGTTCGTGGGTGGAAATTCATATCAAGGTAGTATGAAAGGATATTATTTTGTTTGACTAAGAAAACAACTAATGTTAATGAAACACCTGGGTGGAATGGGACTTGCTTGGATTATGTTGAGTGGTTACTCAGGGGCCATGTCTATGGTCAGCTGGTGTATCGCACTTGCGGACGGCCACCCAGGAACAAAGAGATTGGAGACGTTCTTGTCATGAAGCTTCCAGTGTAGCCACATGGCATATGGGCTTTGCCTTGACCAACTAAGTTGTAAGAACTTAGCCAGATGGACAGAAGGTGGTAGTTATGATAGGATGGAACGCGTCCGTGGTGGTCTGGGGATTGCTTCTGAAAAGTCTCATCTCGATGCATGTTGAGTCTTGTGGGGAAGTGCACCACCTCTCGAGAGGGTAAAACCAAGTACTTAGCCGTGTCCCGTGTTATGGACAATTTCTGAGCCTCAAGACAGTGAAGCAGTTCAATAATCTCCTCATCCAAATTTCTCTAAGTTAAAAATTGTTGGTGAACAAGGGTAGAAGTTCAGTGATGTCTATCATTGGTACCTTAGTGTTTTGAAAGAGAAAACTTACTCTTCAAAAACTATGAGATAAAACTTGCTTTTAGCAAAGTCAGCCAAAACCACACTTAGCCATATATTCATGTAGTTGTTGGATTATACTAAGTATCTATGGTATCACTTGCCAATACAATTCCAAATGTATCGACCCTTTGTGGCTGTAACTTATTATGTTGCAGGATACTGTGATGACGAGTAGGGTTGCGGGTCTACACTCGACATGTTTGCCTGTGGCGCATGAAGACAAAAGACTCTATTATTATACTATGTAATGTGAACCTTGAGTATCATTAGCCTTGGGCTAAGTGAGTTGTAAGAACCATTATATTCCTGGATATGCGATGTAATAATGACCTTTGTTTCTGTGTACTTCATCTTAAACTGTGGGTGCTAGCAATTCGATACAGGGACTAGCACTGCAATCACAGGGATCTTACCTTAATATGGTGAGATCTTACAGATGGTATCAGAGCACTATGTTGCCTGTAGGTTCATGACCCTAGATTGGATTAGACTAAGGAAAACCCTTAGGAGAAATAACTTTATATTCAAACTTTACACTTGTCTTTTCATCTCGTAAAACTTTTCCTGATCATCCTTTCTCATCTATTTTTGTAGATGTCCACCATCAATGAATCTATTAAGAAGGGACCACTGATGACTATGACCCTTGAGTGTGAGACATAATTTCCCAAGGCACTCAAGAACCTCATGATCGGATTGGGAATGGATGGTGAAGCCGTGTACAAGGGATTTCCTGTGATAGACAAGGGACAAGAGTATTGGTGGGTGCAACTCCATTTGTATAAGAACAAGGAACATGATCCCAAGAGTACGGGATTCTGCATGTTCACCATCTCTGAAATGCACACGTCATTCTTTGACTCTGCAAGGAATGCTACGTGGAAAGCCATTGAGGAACTTGGGGAAAGACTCAAGTATAGAATGCTCAATACTCAGGAGGATCTCAAGGAAGAGAAACGTCTTGTCCAAGATTCAAAGGCCACGGTAAAACGACTAACTAAGGATATCATAGGCTTGGCTTTGGATCTATGCGACCAAGACAAGCAGATTGCTGCCAAGGATGCCCAAATTGTTGCCTTGGTTAAGAAGGAGTGAGATACTAGTTGGACCACCACCCTTGCGTTTTATCACGTTAGTATTTTGATCATACCAACCTATGTGGTATGGCAAAAATAAGTTATGTCTGGAACCTTGACTGCTTTGAGTTGAATAATGTATTGCTACTTGGTATGAGGAATGTTTTGTTGGTTGATTTTATTCTATCTTTGCATATTTTGTGAGTTGTGTTTTCTTTCTCTAGACTTGTGTTATTACTAATTTTCTCCATGCTATGCAAAAGATGCCGAATTTTGTCTACAGCACGGCCGAGGATTTCAAGGGAACTCGCTTTGGGACTCGTATGTTGGAGCTCGTCCATGTGCTCGCTCTTCCAATCCCTACCATTCAGGGACTTCGGCTGAGGAAGTTTCAGAGGAAGGACTTATGGGGATTCAGAGTTACCCAGCCAGGACATGAGACAGAGCCCCAAACTGGGGAGATTGGCTTCAAGATACTCCATGATGACATGGAGAGGGGCCTCGACGTCGCTATGCAGGAGCTATAGGGACGCCTATGTGGACGTCACTCTTTTGAGATCAGGAGCCACTACTTCCACTTCTTTGGGAGGCGCGACGAGGACGGAGAGCCTATTGTGTTGGACGAGGCCACTAAGGAGTCTGTCAAGCCCGTGCGTCACCACCTCGAGGATTTAGAGAGCCTTATCAGACACCTTAATACTGATAGGACTAATGTGATGCTTAGAAACGATGAACTACGAGTCCAACTTAAGGAGAAGGACAAGGCCTTCTAGGAACAGGAGAATCGAATCAAGGAAATGGAGAAGAAGTTTGAAGACCAGGAGAAGAAATTCAAGAGCCAAGAGAAGAGGGTTCAGGAGAAGAACAAGAAGATCAGGGACTTGGAGACCGAGTTAGAGCTTGAGGACATTGAGCTGGAAGCGGATCACGAGGTGATAGAGAGGCTACGCACACAGAAGAGAGAATTGCATGCAAAGATCGATGCTTTGTCTACATGCTTGGAGGAATACAAGGCAGGATTCACCGCAGCAGGACTTGCACTAGTGGAGGAGGAAGTTGACACGGAGGAGTAGTGATACTTATCCATCTATCTATCGTTTTATTATCGTGTTGCATAGATCATACCGACTTGTGGGTGACTATGCTAGTATGTTTATTTTCGCAAACTCTGTTATTGTTGTGATGTTGAACCTTCATGTGCTTGTTTGTTTGATTGTTGTTATTTTATTTGGGTTATCTATCATTACTTACCCTTATTAAACCCACAGATGCCTCCCTGACGCAACAACAAGGATAACAATGACAATGGCAATGGAATGCAGCAAATGATGGCTGCACATACACAATTGATGCAAATGATGACTCAATTCATGGCGAACCAGAATTAGAACAACAATAATAACAATAACAATAACCAGAACAATCCACCACCTCTGGATATGCTCACAAGATTTCTAAGGCTGAGACCTGCTAAGTTCTCTGGTACTACTGACCCCATGGTAGCAAATGATTGCCTACGCTCTATGAATAAGGACCTAGTCACAGTTGGATGCACGGATGCAGAAAAGGTCAGATTCACAGCACACTTACTGGAAGGTCATGCAGCTACTTGGTGGGACAATTTCCAAGTTACTCACCCTATTGAGGAAGTAACTTGGGCAATATTTGAGGATGGATTTCGTACCACTCACATCTTTTCTAGAATAATGGGGTTGAAGAAAAAGGAGTTTCACAACCTCAAGCAACGACACCGTAGTATTTCTGAGTACATTGAAGAGTTCAACAATCTATCACGTTATGCACCAGATGATGTTGACACTGACGCAAAGAGAAAGGAGAAGTTCCTTGATGGGTTGAATGATGAGATATCTATGCAACTATCTATTGCTTATGTCCCAACCTATCAATCTTTGTGTGATAAAGCTACCATCCTAGAAAACAAGATGAAGCAAGTGGAAGGTAGAAAGAGGAAGCACCATTTTGATAAGTTTGGATCAGGATCACCTCATAAGCGTTCTCATGGTGAAGGAAGCAGGAGTTCAGGATTCCACAAGAATGGGAATCATAACAACCATCGTAACAATCACCATGATGGAAACAATCATCAAGGACATAATAAAGGTGGGTTCAAGAACAACCACAATGGTCATGGCCATGGGAATCAAAATAGTCAGAATCGTCACAATCAGCCATCAAAGAAAGACATTAGTCAGGTGGAATGTTTCAAGTGCAAGAAGACAAGGCACTATGCTAATGAATGCCCAGAGAAGAAGACTGATGGGGCTAAGCCGAACCCATTTCAAAAGGGTCATGTGAATCACATCAATGTGGAGGAAATTCAAGAAGGATCTGATGCCGTGATCAGTAAGTTCAAGATTAACTCCTTTCCTGCACTTATCCTTTTCGATACCGGCACATCGCATTCATTCATTTCAAGAGCATTTGTAGTCAAAAACAAACTCTCCACTGAAACCATTGGATGTCCCATTAAGGTAAGCTCCCCAGGTGGAGAAATGATAGTAAATTCTGGGTGCCGACAGATAACCCTAGAAATTGGAAAGAACAAGTTTCCAGTTAATTTAATAATCCTAGAGTCCCAAGGATTAGATGTAATATTAGGGATGGACTGGTTGACACGTTATGAGGGAGTGATTGATTGTGACAAACAAACTGTTATGCTCACCACCCCAGAAAAGAAAAGGATCAGGTTCAAGTCTAACTTTGAACCCAAGGGGAGCAAGGTTAATCATCTTAAGGGGGTTAGCCTAGACAGTGTACCAATAGTGAAGGAGTACCCAGATGTGTTCCCTGAAGAATTACCTAGCATGCCACCAGATAGGAATGTGGAGTTTCTGATAGACCTACTGCCAGGAACTGGACCTATAGCAAAGAGACCTTACAAAATGTCGGTGGACGAGTTAAAAGAAGTCAAGAAACAACTGGGAGAACAGTTGAAAAAGGGATTTATCCAACCAAGTTCTTCGTCTTGGGGAGCACCGGTTTTATTTATTGAGAAGAAGGACCGAAGTCAAAGGATATGCATAGAATATCGATCACTTAATGAAGTGACCATGAAGAATAAATATCCCCTGCCTAGAATAAATGATCTCTTTGATCAGATAGAGGGAGTATGTGTGTTCTCAAAAATTGATCTTTGATCAGGATACTTCCAACTAAAGATTAGAGAACATGATATACCAAAGACTACATTTACCACTAGATATGGGTTGTACGAATATAAAGTGATGCCGTTTGGATTGACTAATGCACCGACCTGTTTCATGAACATGATAAATAAGGAAGTCATGGAATTTCTTGACAAGTTCGTAGTGGTATTCATCGATGACATATTGGTATATTCCAAGAGCAACAAAGAACATGAAGAACATCTATGCCTAATTCTAGAGAAACTCAGGGAACACAAACTATATGCCAAGTTCAGTAAATGTGAATTTTGGCTGAATGAAGTGGGTTTTCTTGGGCATATAGTGTCTAGAAGTGGCATAGCTGTCGACCCAGCAAAAGTGGCAGCTGTGAAAGAATGGGAACCTCCTAAATCGGTTAAAGAAATCCGTAGTTTCCTAGGCCTAGCAGGATACTATCGGAGGTTCATTGAATTTTTTTCAAAGATAGCAAAGCCTATGACTGATCTGCTAAAGAAAGAGAAGAAGTTTAACTGGACAGAAGCATGTGAAACCAGTTTTCAGGAGTTGAAGAAGAGACTAGTGTCAGCACCAGTGTTATGTTTGCCAGATCTTGAGAAAGACTTTCAAGTCTATTGTGATGCATCTCACCAAGGACTAGGAGGTGTACTAATGCAGGAAGGTAGATTTGTAGCTTATGCATCAAGGCAACTCAAAAATCATGAAGTGAACTATCCTACTCATGACCTAGAGTTGGCATCAATTGTACATGCCTTAAAAACATGGAGGCATTATCTTATGGGAAAGCATTGTGAAATGTTCACCGATCACAAGAGTCTGAAATACATTTTTACACAGAAGGAACTCAACATGAGACAAAGAAGATGGCTAGAACTTATCAAGGACTATGACTTAAGTTTGCAATACCATCCTGGAAAGGAAAATGTCGTAGCCGATGCATTAAGCCGCAAGGTTTATGTAAACAGCCTCAATAAAGGAGAATTGTCGGAGGAGTTATGTGCCCAATTTAGGGAGTTGAGATTAGAGATAGTGCCTAAAGGATACCTTGCATCCTTGGAAGTGCAACCCACACTGATGAACAGAATTCAAGAACCTCAAAAGATGGACAAAGAAATAGAAGAAATCAAAAGTAAGATTAGTAAAGGCAAGGTAAAAGGATTTCATGTAGACGAACAAGGAAGCTTATGGTACGAAAAACGTATCTGTATTCCGCAGGATCTTGAGCTTAAGAAGTTGATCTTACAAGAAGCTCACAACTCACCATATTCAATTCGTCCTGGCAACACCAAGATGTATATGGATGCTAAGGAAAGATTTTGGTGGAATAATTTAAAGAAGGATATAGTAGAGCACATTGCCTTGTGCGACGTGTGTAGTCGTGTAAAGGCAGAACATCAGAAACCGGCGGGATTATTACAACCACTTCCAATACCTGATTGGAAATGGGATAAAATTGGTATGGATTTTATCACCGGACTGCCAAGGACTAAATCTGGATACGATTCCATATGGGTTATTGTTGATCGCTTGACAAAAGTGGCTCATTTCATACCGGTGAAGACCACTTACACAAGTGCCAAGCTAGCCAAGATATACATGAATATAATTGTATGTTTACATGGGGTGCCTAGAGTATCGTGTCGGATAGAGGAACTCAATTCACTTTGCACTTTTGGCGACAACTTCACGAGTCATTGGGAACTCGACTAGAATTCAGCACTGCGTTCCATCCACAAACTGATGGGCAGACAGAAAGGACCAATCAAATATTGGAAGATATGCTAAGAGCTTGTGCGTTAGATTATGGATCTACTTGGGATGAAAGTCTACCATACACAGAGTTTTCCTACAATAACAGCTATCAATCAAGCATAGAAATGGCTACGTTTGAATTCCTTTATGGAAGGAAGTGTACTACACCGTTGCTGTGGAATGGAGTAGGAGAAAGAAATTTGTTCGGGCCAGACCTAATCAAGGAGGCTGAAGAGAAAGTCAAGATGGTGAGGGATAGGCTAAAGGTAGCCCAATCTCGGCAAAAGAGCTATGTAGATCCAAAACATAGAGAGGTCACCTATGAGGTTGGTGATAGAGCTTATCTCAGGGTATCACCACTTCGTGGTGTGAAGAGATTTGGAATCAAAGGAAAATTAGCACCACGCTATATAGGACCCTTCAAGATTTTGAGCCGCAAAGGAGAAGTGGCATATGAGATAGAATTACCAGAATCTCTGTCAGCAGTTCATAATGTATTTCATGTCAGTCAGCTGAAAAAGTGTCACCCAGAGATGGAAGAAACTTCGTTGAAAGACACTATACCATTAGAAGAAGTTCAGCTAGAGAATGATCTCACTTATGAAGAGAAAACTATTGAGATTCTGGAGACAGCAGAAAGAATTACCCGTACCAAGACAATCAAATTATGCAAAGTGCAATGAAAACATCACACTGAATCAGAAGCAACATGGGAGCCAGAGGATGAATTTTGGAAAGATCACCCTCACCTATTTGCTAGCCAACCCGAATATCGAGGGCGAGATTCATCTTAAGGGGGTTAGATTTGTAACATCCCAAAAAATTTCATCTGAAAAACATCATCATTGCACTCATATCATCATGGCATGTGTTACATTGCATCTAGTTTGTCCTCCAAAAATTTGGTGAAATTTTGAGGCAATTTGGAGATCTTTTGCTAATCTAAAAGGAAAAAAGAAAAGGGGAGAAAAAAAATAGGCAGGAGCAGCTCTGGCCTTTCGGCCCAACCAGCTCAACAAGCCCACCCGGGCCACTCTTCCCCCTCTCTTTCTTTTCTCACACCCCCTCTGCACACCCCCTCCCACTTACCTCCCGGCCCCACTCCCATGTCATCGCCACCTCGTCGTCTTCAACCCGGGCGACGAATAGCCCCAGTCCCCTCTGCCATTTCCAAACCCGGCCAAATTCTGGTGTTTCCGCGATTAAATCGCCATTACGGCCACCCCTACTTAACCCCCGCTCACTCCTCTTCCGTTTCCTCCCAGCCACTACCCCCGGAGAGCCCCCAGGCTCCCCAATTACTAGCTCGAACCGCCGCTGCCGACGCTGGTCCGGTGACGTTTCCGGTGAGCTCCGACCACCTCATGCACTCCTATCTGCCCTTTCTACCTTCATGTATCCTAGCGCATCTTCTAACCCCGGCCACATGCCTTTTCTTGCTCCAGGTCGACAACACGGTCATCGACGGTGAAACTCCCTCTGCCGCCACCGTCCGTCGAGTTTTTCGGTGAGGTTAGGATTTCCGCCGCCCCTTTTTAGCCTCTATTAGACCGTGCTGACAAGGGTGCGTCTCACTGACCCATTTCCTTGCCTGTTCGAGCCCCAGATCGTCGTCACCGACGCACAGACTCGAGCTGCGCCATCGACGCAACTCCGACGAGGGATCGAGATCGAGGCAGAGCACCCCCCACTCCACTGTGACCTCCATCGAGACCGCCACAACCGCCTCGACCCCTGGTAAGAGTCCACGGACCTCCTGCCCCTTTAGAACCGCCGGAGCACCACCGTCCGACAAGTCGCCGCCGCGCACAGAGAGCCAGCGCCGCCAGTTCGTGGTTGCGCGTTGAGCACCGTTCGATCAGGTTTTAGCGGCTAGGATTAGATCGACGACCGAAGCGGCACGGGATGATCCGATCTGTCCGTTTGCCACTTAAAATCTAACGGTCTGCAGTGGTCGATCCGACCGAACCGGTACGGACCAATAGGGTTGCGCTACGTCGGCTAGGTTATCTGTTTAAATAGAAAAATAGACAGATTATGTATTAAACTTAGAAATTCAATAACTTTTGATCCACAATTCAGAAAAATGCAAATTTGGTGTCTATGGATTCAGAAAAATAAGACCTTTATTATAGAGGCCTTGTTTCACACTTTTGCTTCTGAAAATTTGAATTATAGGCAGAACCATTTTAGGAGTATTTTGCTCATAAAAATTATTCCATAAATTGTTTTTAGGTTTTTCTTATGCCTTTAGATAGAGTATTTGAACCTTTGTATTGTAGACTCTGTAAGTTTTAGAGTTGTGATCATATCATTGCATTTTGCATGCATTCATATTTTTGTGATGCTTTATTGATTGAATTATTGTTGTTGTATTGTTCTTTGTGTAGATTGTGTGGATTGTGAAGTTTGTTGCTGTGAGGATTGTACCTATTCCCCTAGCTACCAAGGCAAGTGATATTTCATATCATGTCCTATTATTTTCACTATTGCACTAGTGTTATTTTGGTAGATCTTAGCATGGTAGGATTATTTATTTGTTACTATACTATGCTATGATATCCTATAGATTATATCTTGGTAGTATTACCTAGTTGAAAGACTTCGTATGCTAGAGTGCTTAGCCATTCTATTAGAGTTCATGGGTGGAAATTCATATCAAGATAGTATGGAAGGATATTATTTTGTTTGACTAAGAAAACAACTAATGTTAATGAAACACCTAGGTGGAATGGGACTTGCTTGCATTATGTTGAGTGGTTACTCAGGGGCCATGTCTATGGTCAGCTGGTGTATCGCACTTGCGGACGGCCACCCAGGAACAAAGAGATTGGAGACGTTCTTGTCACGAAGCTTCTAGTGTAGCCACATGGCATATGGGCTCTGCCTTGACCAACTAAGTTGTAAGAACTTAGCCAGACGGACTGAAGGTGGTAGTTATGATAGGATGGAACGCGTTCGTGGTGGTCTGGGGATTGCTTCTGAAAAGTCTCGTCTCGATGCATGTCGAGACTTGTGGGGAAAGTGCACCACCTCTCGAGAGGGTAAAACTAAGTACTTAGCCGTGCCCCGGTTATGGACAATTTCTGAGCCTCAAGACAGTGAAGCAGTTCAATAATCTCGTCATCCAAATTTGTCTAAGTTAAAACTTGTGGGTGAACAAGGGTAGAGGTTCAGTGATGTCTATCATTGGTACCTTAGTTTTTTGAAAGAGAAAACTTACTCTTCAAAAACTATGAGATAAAACTTGCTTTTAGCAAAGTCAGCCAAAACCACATTTAGCCATATATTCATGTAGTTGTTGGATTATACTAAGTATCTATGGTATCACTAGCCAATACAATTCCAAATGTATTGACCCTTTGTGGCTGTAACTTATTATGTTGCAGGATACTCTGATGATGAGTAGGGTTGCGGGTCTACACTCGACATGTTTTCCTGTGGCGCATGAAGACAAAATACTCTATTATTATACTATGTAATGTGAACCTTGAGTATCATTAGCCTTGGGCTAAGTGAGTTGTAAGAACCATTATATTCCTAGATATGCGATGTAATAATGACCTTTGTTTCTGTGTACTTCATCTTAAACTGTGGGTGCTAGCAATTTGATCCAGGGACTAGCACTGCAATCACAGGGATCTTACCTTATTATGGTGAGATCTTACAAGGCTGACTTTGGAATATCCGTTGTACGAATCTTGAGTTGGTGATAACCAGTCCTAAGATCAATCTTAGAAAACACTCTGGCACCAGTCAACTGATCAAACAGATCCTCTATCTTGGGCAGTGGATATTTTTTCTTGATGGTGACATCATTCAGCTTCCGGTAATCCATGCACAAATGGTTACCTCCATCTTTCTTATCCACAAACAGAACAGGCGATCTCCATGGTGATGCGCTTGGTTGAATCAGACCTTTCTCCAGCATAGCATCAAGTTGCTTCTTCATCTCCACTAATTCTGATGGGTTCATACTATAAGGTCTCTGAGCTATGGGTCCAGTTCCAGGAATTAGTTCAATGATGATCTCGATATCCTGATATGGGGGCATTCCGGGCAATTCATCTGGGAATACGTCGGGGTATTCACAGACTACTCTGACTTGGTCTATGGTTGGTTGGGCTAGACTCTTGTTGCATTTGAACTGACGGGGCAAGGATTCTGATACATGCTCTACTGATACTCCAGAGCTACTGGTCATGGTTATGGCTTTCTTGGCATAGTTGATCAATCCTTTATGTTTCGACATCCAATCCATTCCTAGTACTACTTCCAAACCTTTGGTTCCAAGTACTATTAGATTGGCATAAAAATCTATCCCATGGATTCTGATAGGTACAACCTTGCAAAATTTTCTAGCTTTGGTGGTTGAACCAGGTATTTGAACTATCATAACATGCTTCAATTTTGTTGGTTGAATCTTACTAGTGCATGCAAATTCTTCGATAAAAACGAGTGGATGCTCCAGAATCAAACAACACTCTTGCAAGTACTGAGTTAACAGAAAACATACCAAGCACAACATCGGGCGCTTCTTGGGCTTCTTCAGCATTCATGTGGAACGGACGACCGTTGCGGTTAAGCGAATTCCCTGGGGCAAATCTTCTTCTAGGCTGAACACGGCGTTGATGCTAAGCTAGGGCATTCACATTGGTGGTGGCTGCAATATTCTTAGTACACTCGTTGGAGTAGTGACCCTTGACTCCACATTCAAAACAACTAATCTGGGACTTGCCTTTGGCTACAACAGGCACATCATTGCTTCCAGTCCTCTGGGCAGTATTGTTGTTGTTGTTGGACTTGGGCAGTTGTAACTACCTCGGTGAATTACGCTCTTAGTTACAAGCCTGGATGTCCGGAAATGGTTAAAATAGTACAGTGGGGCCCAAATGCCACTCACAGGTAGACCTTTCGGCCGTCCTAACCATTTCCAAACATCGGGACAAGAACGAGCGGCGTAATCGGCAGGCGAAGGGATCAACTACATACACAAATGAGTATGTATGCAAGCCACCATACAACAGTCCTCAGAGCCCTTCCATCTAAAAGAAATAGAAATATTGCAACACCATACGGCAAGATCCAAATATCCTAGATAGATATAATAGTTTAGGATATCTCCTCATACATCAAACATCAGAGTATCAGGCGGAAGCGGAAAACAAGATCCGAGTACGGATAAGAAGCAAATCGGCATAAGATGCCCCATAAATAAACACATCCCACCCACAGATCTCACGGATCCCCGTTCCCGGAATCTCTACACCGAATGATCGTTGCCAACATCGTCCGTCTCCTCCACCCAGTATCCATCTTGCGAGATTACCTGTTCATCTGAATCAAACAATTTATCGTCTGAGACCCTAGGGGTACTCAGCAAGTCTTTATGCCTCTAAAGGGGACACAACCTGGGGTGACGCATTTGCAGCAAAAGATAATCCCTAACAATTCTATAGATACTCGCTAACCATCCGCATAACCAAAGATAGACGGATGTCCGTGAATTAATAACAACAGTTATAACAGTAATATTAACAGATCCATCCTCCTCCTCGCTTACCAACGAGGAAGCGGACGAACAACCCCCCATCCGTTGGCAGTTTTATTATCCATTCCATGAGTGTTGCACTATTTACTAGTCAGGTACTTAGTCAAGTTAAAAGCGGTACTTTAGTTATACTTGTCTATGATCGAGAAACTGTGCTCCAAGTCATCCATAACCGCGGACACGGCTTTCAGAAAGTTTTACCCTGCAGGGGTGCACAAATAGCAACACACACTCGATCAACCTTGGAAAAACCAAATCAAAACCCAACGAGGCAGTCACGACAAAGCGATCACAGGATTCAGAAATATTTCAGGGGGCCACCCCATTAAGCTACCCGCGACGAAGTTGGCCGGCTCCGAGACGGACTCAAGGTTTGTGTGGACGGCTGTAAACGACTGGGAACCCGAAAGTGTGACTGGGCTTGTCGATACAGCGAAAACGTGTCACGAACCTAAACAGTACAGGTTCTCCGCGCACAATCGTAAGTAAAGCAGTAAAGCATGGCATAAGTACAGGATAGTAATAAAGCCCCAAACTAATTGTGGCCCCAAGAAATAAGAATGAATCAAGCTCTGGCTCAGGGGGGTTCATAAGCCTCCCGGATGTGGATAGCGCGAATATTCAAGGAACAGGAATCAAGTACTCGGGGTCCTACGGGACACAAGTGAGCATGAAAAACCAAATAGCAGATATTGCTCACCGGTGCCACTTTCATTAGTTATCCCATTACTACTCAGGTTAAGTTGTATAGGTACCTCGTTATCCATCAGACACTCACATACCCTACACATGCTGTTCTACGACTCGCATGGCCCAAACAACTCCTGTAGTAATGGTTCATGGGATGGAGGAACTAGCTTCAGTGGGGTTTAAAAGTAAAGGCTATGCAGTACTTGGGATTCAATTTAATGCAATCGCGACTCAATGATGCAAGAATAAGATAGAGGCAATAGGTACTGTATGTATGCAAGCATGTGGTAGTGCTTGCCTGGCAGCTCAGTTGCAGCGAGAGAAGGATCTGGGTAGTGCTCTTGGGTTTCTTGATATATCCCCTGCTCAGCGTCTATTCGAAGAAGAACCAAACAAACAAGGGCCAACATAAATAAAGTGCACAAGCATATGAATAAAATGCAACAAGCAAACAATCATGCCATGATGAATGATGCACAATTTGCATGGCAATAAAGTAGCATGGCATGGGTGAGGTGTGGAATACAAGAATAACGCCTTTTATTGAGTTTTAATCATATTTTATACTCAAATAAGTTGCTGTATACTTCATATTTATATGATGCATGCTGCAATTCAGAACAAGGAATGCATAAACAGAAAGGTCTCGTCGAGCTGATCATTTTAGACATATTATTTGTCAAATTTGGAGTTATAAAACAAAAGTTATTAATTAATTAAGAAAAAGGCATTTTGTTGTAATTTTATTCAACTCGAAATTTAAAGTGTTCAAAATATATTTTGGAGGGCATATTTGAATTCCTCACATTTTTCTGATTTCAAAACATATATGATTTGTATTATTTGGTTTTGAAAATTAAAAGTTATCTTAAAACAGATTTGAATTTGAATTTAAAACAAATTTGAAAAGTTTAAATTAAAACAGAAAAGAACAGAAACTTTTGTTACTCAGACAAACCTAGCCAAAGACACAGACAAGTGGGGCCAGGTGCTGACTGGGCGACACGCGCGCGGAAAAGATTTTCTCACCGAGGGAGTGGCCAGCCTCAGAGACAGACAAGTGGGGTCAGCGGGCTCGCAGGTCCACTTGCCAGCGGGGGAAACGGTCACAGCCACGTGGCGCAGAGGGGAGTGCGGGTTGAGGGGCGGAGAGCTGGGGGGTTTTCTTGCAAGATTGACCGGGCGGCTGACTGGTGGGCCACGAGGTACCGCGGGTTGAGGCGAAAATAAAAGAAGGGGGCTATTCGTAAAACTACCACAGGCCCCTGTAGATCTTCTCTACAGCCGCGGATGGATCGGTGATCGATCACGCGGAGTGGGGATTCGATCCGGGGACGTGCGGGTGCGCGCTGGGGGTGCGAGCCAGTGCGGTAGGTGAGGGGAGGTTGCTAGGAGGGGGATGGGCGGCTAGATGAGGCTCTTCGCGACGCGACGACGCAGAGGACGCACGCGCACGCGACGCACCGAGAGCGCTCGACGGCTGGTCCGGCGAGAACAGGGAGCCACGGCGAGGACGGAGGTGTCAGGGAGGATCGTGGGCTCACCGCGGGGTTGTTGGTGCGGACGGATCGGGCTGGGACACGGTGGATCGACGGCGATGCAGACGCTCCCGCAGCTAGGGTTTCGTCGGGGCGTCTCGGTCCTGGCGAGCCTGGGGTCCTTCTCCTCCTCGCTGGCGCGTACGAGGTGAAGTAGGGGAGCCGCGTGGTCTTCCTCGACACCCGTGATCGTCACGCCACCGGCTGGTAAGAGAAGGGGAGGTGGAGGCCGACGGTGGCCGGCGATGGGGTAGATGGTGGCGGTGGAGAAGAGAGGGAAGAGGGCAAGGCCCTGGGGTGGATCTGGGAGGCAGAGGAGAGCCGTGTGGAAGGGGAAAAAGGAGGAAGGAAGGAGGAGCAGCCGTGGCAGGGGGGGTAGATGAGGGTGGCTTCGGTGCCACCTTTTCCACCTCGAGCACGTGCTCGGCTGGACGACAGGGGCAGAGGGAGGGGTAGATGGGGGCTGCCAGGTGGGGTCAGGGCGAGGCCAAAGAGGGTAGGCTCGGGTGGGGCTGCTGTGGCAGGGAGAGAGCTAGAGAGAGAGAGGAGGGTGGCATGGAGCTAGGGTTGGAGGGATGGGGTGGCTCGGTTAGGGTTGGGTGGCCTCGGGTTAGGGTTTTTGCTTAGGGTTATAGAGAGGGGTGGCTGGGGTGTGGGCCAGGGAGAGGGTGGCCAGGTGGGGCCATCAAGGGGAGGCTTGGCATGGTGAGAGGAGAGGGTGAGGTAGGGTGTAACTAGGGTTAGATGAGGGGTTAGGTTTAGGGTTTGGGTTAGCTAGGTTAGAGAGAGGAGAGATGAGGTAGGGGGGTTTAGGGTTTAGATACTTGCATGTATCTAGCTAGATCAAACAAGAATAGGTGGAATTGGTGTAGGGTTTTAGCAAGCTCAAACAAAAACAAACAAAAAGGAGTGGTAGAAAAGGGATAGAGGTGCTTCACTTAAAAACCAAATAAAACAAAGGAGGACAAAAGATGGAGATGGAAAGGATTTTACATGGTCATGCATGGCATACACATGTGAGAAAAACTTGATGAGCACTAGGCCAAAAAGAAATAAACAAAACATGGTGAAATATTTGGGAGAGAAGGGAGAGCTCCAAGAGATATACACCACTCAATAATTCATATAAAAACCAAAGGACTAGAATGCGGTGGTGCTTGCATGGCCCATGCAAAATAATTAATGCCATGTTTATTCTTGTGAAAACAATAATATTAACATGGCATTATTCTCATGCATTCCCAAGAGTGGAATAAGGCCAAGCAAAAGAAGTTGTAGAATTGGATCCACCCTATCTCCCATGAGCTAGATTAAATACCAAAAGAAAAATAATTACAAGCTCATGGATAATGGGATGGTGGAATTGTAAGGTGGTGAAAAGAAAGGGTAGTGGAGTGGAATAAAAGATATGCCCCCAACTCAACTTGGGCATCAAGCATTTATCAAGAACCAAATAAAATATCAAGAGACAAATACAATTAACAATGCATATGAGAGAAGGACCAAAACAAAATGGTTTTATATGATGCTCAAATGCAAGGTGGAATGATAACATGAGCATGATATAATTATGATGCAACAATTATATATATGAAGTAGCCATTATATTACTAGACCAAGTAGCATTACAATTGTTAGACAATTGGGATGCTACAACTCTCCCCCACTAAACAGGAATCTCGCCCCGACATTCTAGGAAGAAGAAGAAGACTCAAAGAGGGTAGGATACTTGGCACGGAGCTCATCTTCACGTTCCCAAGTGGCTTCATCAACAGAATGGTGCGACCACTGCACCTTGCAGAACTTGATGGACTTGTTGCGAGTCCTTCTTTCTGCGACTTCAAGGATTTTTGTGGGGTGTTCTTGATAAGACAGGTCTTCTTGGAGATTGATAAGCTCATGGTCCACGGTCCTGCCGGGATCCTTGAAGCACTTCTAGAGTTGAGAGATGTGGAAAACATCATGGACCTTGAGTTTTTCCGGGAGCTCAAGAGCATAAGCAACTTCTCCTCTTCTTCCACGAATTTTGAATGGACCGATGTATCTAGGAGCCAGCTTTCCTTTGATACCAAAGCGGTGCGTGCCTCTCATGGGAGTGACACGAAGGTAAACGAGATCACCAGGGACATACTCCATGTCTGTGTGCTTTCTGTCATAATTGCTCTTCTGGCGACTTTGAGCAATCTTCAGATTTTCAAGAATGATGTGAACCTTCTCCTCCGCTTGAGTTACAATGTCGGGGCCAAACAATATTCTTTCTCCTGGACCCGACCAACCAATCGGAGTTCTGCATTTGCGACCATAGAGAGCCTCAAATGGTGCCATCTTTAGACTTTTCTGGAAGCTGTTGTTGTAAGAGAATTCAGCATAAGGAAGACATTCTTCCCACTTCATGCCAAAAGAGATGATGCAAGCACGGAGCATATCCTCCAGAATCTGATTGATCCTTTCAACTTGTCCTTGCGACTGAGGGTGGTAAGCTGTGCTGAAGTTCAATTTTGTTCCCAAAGCATTTTGGAAACTTTCCCAGAACTTGGAAGTGAAGATGCTTCCACGGTTTGAAATAATCTCAAGAGGAACCCCATACAGAGAGACAATTCTGTTGATATAGAGCTCAGCCAACTGAATTGCAGAAATTGTTTCCTTGACGGGGAAGAAGTGAGCCACTTTAGAAAGCCTGTCAATGACAACACATATTGCATTGTTGCCCTTCTGCGACCTTGGAAAACCAGTTATGAAGTCCATCTCTACTTTCTCCCATTTCCATTCCGGGGGTTTCAATGGCTGTAGAAGACCGGAAGGTTTCTGATGGACAGCTTTAACTCTGCGGCAGACATCACACTCCGAGACATACTTGGCACAATATATTTTCAATCCCGGCCACCAATATTGTGTTTTCAAGTCCATGTACATCTTTGTGCTGCCAGGGTGGATAGACAGAACAGAATCATGCGCCTCCTTGAGAACTTGCTCTCTCAAACCCGGGTAGTTCGGAACAAACATCCGGTGTTCAAAGAAAAGCGTGCCTTGGTCATCGACGTGGAAGGACTCATACTTCGGAAGCTGAAGGTTGGAGATGATCTTTCTGGTGTACGGATCGCCAAGTTGAAAGAAGCGAACCTTTTCTTCCAAGAGAGGGGTTGCCAGAAGGTTCAGAAGATACCCTTGATCCACAATTTCAAGGTTGAGCTGACGGAATTCCTCGCACAAGAGAGGCTGTTGTTCTTCCATCATGAGGTTGTTGACATAAGCTTTGCGACTGAGAGCATCGGCCATGACATTAGCTTTGCCCGGAGTGTAGTTGATGGTCAGATCGAAATCATTGATCGCTTCAATCCACCTCCTCTGCCGAAGGTTGAGATCAGGCTGAGTGAAGATATACTTCAGACTCTTGTGATCAGAAAAGATTTCACAACGGTTGCCCAGCAAGTAATGCCTCCATACTTTCAAAGCAAAGACAACTGCTGCGAGTTCGAGGTCATGTGTAGGATAGTTGATCTCATGCGTCTTCAACTGTCGAGAGGCATAAGCAACAACTTGTTTTTATTGCATAAGGACCGCACCCAATCCTTGCAAAGATGCGTCACAGAATATCTGGAAAGGCTTGGATGTATCTGGAGGAACCAAGACTGGTGTGGAAGTGAGCTTCTCTTTGAGTGCTTCAAAGCTTGTTTGACATGCAGGAGTCCAAAGGTATTTCTTGCCTTTCTTGAGGAGATCGATAAGAGGCTTCGCTATCTTCGAAAAGTTCTAAACGAAGCGACGGCAATAACTAGCCAAACCAAGGAAGCTCCGGACTTCTTTGACATTTACAGGAGGAAGCCAGTCAACAATTGTCTTTACAGTTTCCGGGTTGACGGCAATGCCCTTGGCAGAGATGACGTGACCAAGATAGGTTACTTGAGGCAGCCAAAACTCACACTTGGAGAACTTTGCATACAAGCGGTTCTCACGAAGCTTGTTTAGGACACACCGAAGGTGTTCTTCATGTTCTTCCTTTGACTTAGAATAGACTAGGATGTCATCCAGATAGACCACAACGAACTTATCAAGATACTCCATGAAAACCGAGTTCATAAGCCTCGAGAAGGTGGCAGGTGCGTTGGTGAGACCGAAAGACATGACCGTGTACTCATACAGGCCATAGCGGGTGGTGAAAGAAGTTTTAGGAACATCTTCCTTTCGAATCTTGATTTGGTGATAACCACTTCTCAAGTCAAGCTTAGAGAATACCACAGCTCCAGCTAGCTGATCGAAGAGATCATTAATCCGTGGAAGGGGATATTTATTCTTGATTGTTTTAGCATTGAGAGCCCGATAGTCAACACAAAGTCTCTCAGTCTTGTCTCGCTTCTTCACAAAGAGGGTTGGGCTACCCCAAGAAGAAGTACTGTGTTGAATGAAACCCAACTTCTCTTGTTGATCAAGCTGACGTTTGAGTTCAGCCAACTCAGCAGGACCCATTTTATAAGGCCGCTTGGAGATAGGAGCCGTTCCAGGTTCAAGCTCAATTACAAACTCAACCTCACGATTCGGAGGCATACCTGGCAACTCTTCAGGAAAGACATCTGGGAACTCATAGACCACCGGAACACTCTGAATAGCTTCCGTAGCATCATCATTCAGAGCCGCCAAAGAGAAAAGCTGGATAGCAGGAGTCAGACTTGGAGAATAGACTATATGGCCTTCAGGAATTTTCAGAGAAACCGAGCGTTCAGCACAATCAATCACAGCTGCATTTGCTGTCAACCAATCCATGCCCAAGATGACATCAATGTCAGAATTGCCCAGAATAATTAAGGACGCCGAGAACGAAGAGCCACCAATCTCAATTTGATTGCCATGGCTGATATGAGCAGCCCTCATGTTTGAGCCAGGAGATTGTACCACCAGACGATGCAATAAGGGAACCATATCCAGATCATGCTCATGAGCAAACTTATGCGAAACAAAAGAATGCGAAGCACCAGAATCAAACAAAACTCGTGCAGGGACTGAGTTAACGGGAAGCATACCCATCACAACTCCAGGTGCATGCTCAGCTTGAGCGGCGTTGACACAGTTGGCACGAGCAACAGTAGACCCGGGCTTGGTGTTGATGTTGAGAGCCCGAGGTGGTGGTGCACGAACCATAGGAGAGCTTGCCGCAGGTCTTGGAGGTGGTGGAGGAAGAGCTTTGTTTTTCATCGGACAGTTCCAGTATTGATGCCCAGTGTTTCCACAAGTGTAACAAGCACCAGGTGGACGTGGAGCAACATAGCCAGGGACTCCGCCAGGCGCTCCAGGGTAGTGTTGGTTGTAGCCCCTGGGAGCAGCAGTGAGGAAGTTTGGTGGCCTTGCCGCGTAGCTTGAAGGTCTTGGTGGAGCCGGGAGCAACGGTGGGGTGTTAGGAACCCAGACACGACGCTTAGAAGGAGTCGACATAGCTGAAGAGCTTGCTGCATCGCGGTTGTGTTTCTTTGACTCCTCAAACACTTGCCTACTTGCTTCTTCCTGCAGAGCTGTATGCTGAAGTTCCAGAAAAGACGCCGGCCTTGCATGTGTGATTGCATATTTAATCGATGCATTGAGCCCTTGCCGGAACCTCTTTTGCTTCTTCTTGTCATCAGAGATCTCATCGCCACCATAACGAGAAAGGTTCAT
The DNA here is from genome assembly GCA_916181665.1 of Avena sativa. Classification (NCBI taxonomy): domain Eukaryota; kingdom Viridiplantae; phylum Streptophyta; class Magnoliopsida; order Poales; family Poaceae; genus Avena; species Avena sativa. The sequence goes on along the minus strand of OV702287.1, from coordinate 185,059,718 downwards.
GAAGTTTCTGATGTAAGTATTGACATTGTCATTGCCCTGCTTGAGGTTGAGAAACACTTCCTTCATCCTCTCCATGACAATTTCTGACAGATACTGCTCTTTGAAAGCTCCAGTGAACTGTCCCCAAGTAGGCTGAAAACCAGTGCAGTTTGCCTTAAGGTAATTCTCCCACCACAGAGCTGCATCTCCCTTCAGAAGGTGAGTGGCACACTTTACCCGTTCTTGCTCAGGAACATCAGCAGTCACCAGTAACCTTGACATCTCACGCAACCAATCATCAACATCAAGTGGTTGATCGGACACATCAAATTGGCGTGGGTTGAACTTCAGGAAGCTTTTGATGTCTCCTCGCTTGGGAGGTGGAGGTAGCGGAACAAACTCATTCCTCCTGACACTTTCTTCACGCTGCTGGTTCTGCTGCATTGCTGCCAAGGCATTGGCGATGCTTGACAACGCGGCCCCCAGTTCAGGTTGTATGTCCTCATCAGAACGGCGTGGTGGTGCCATCCTGTTATTGATATAAAACACAAGTCAGTACTATAATGGAGAATAATAATAATCCAAAATAGTACCAAGATGGAATTAACCAAGATTAAAGGATACAATTAACTAAGATGATATTAAAATATCAACAAAGTTCAAAGCACCTAGAAGATATTAAGCATATCGCACACGACTGAAAAGGAGTGTGGTACACAACTTAACAAAGAAAAATTTTCCGCAAATTTCAGCATTAAAATACCAATAGATGCGCAAAATCACTTAACGAATCGAGATTAGTGACTCTACCAATTCAATATACAAGAGCGAATGATAAAAGTAGTGGTATGGTCGCGACTCCATCCCGCACTCAAATCATTACTCCGCACATGAATAAGTAGAACACATATCCCAACACCTTCTTCTCACGATGAACCTAAGGATTAGTAACTACGGAAACGAACACCCCTAACAAGATAACGTCGGATAACAAAGAGTAAGACAGATCGTGGCGGTATACAACGAATCAGATAGATCGCGTCGGTTTGCAAAAGCCTGTCGGTATGGAATGTACCAATAGTTGATAACCAAAAGGCAGATAAATATAACATGTTGGATGCAACAGATAGACAAGGAATTACACGCACACACACACACACTTCCTATGGTACTACGGAAACCCAGAACACGTGAATCCTAGTTTGAATTTTAAGAAGAGGATTGAAAACCGTTACACTTCCTTACCAGAAAAGGGTGAGTGGGTGGGTAAGAAGAAAAATGGAAGCAGTCCTACTCTCACGTTTTGTTTTTCCCTAGTATACATAGCTACCAAAATATTTGCTAGACTGACAACGACCATTTGGCTGAGACCCTGAAGGGCGGGATGGCTCTGATACCAATTGTAACTACCTCGGTGAATTACGCTCTTAGTTACAAGCCTGGATGTCCGGAAATGGTTAAAATAGTACAGTGGGGCCCAAATGCCACTCACAGGTAGACCTTTCGGCCGTCCTAACCATTTCCAAACATCGGGACAAGAACGAGCGGCGTAATCGGCAGGCAAAGGGATCAACTACATACACAAATGAGTATGTATGCAAGCCACCATACAACAGTCCTCAGAGCCCTTCCATCTAAAAGAAATAGAAATATTGCAACGCCATACGGCAAGATCCAAATATCCTAGATAGATATAATAGTTTAGGATATCTCCTCATACATCAAACATCAGAGTATCAGGCGGAAGTGGAAAACAAGATCCGAGTACGGATAAGAAGCAAATCGGCATAAGATGCCCCATAAATAAACACATCCCGCCCACAGATCTCACGGATCCCCGTTCCCGGAATCTCTACACCGAATGATCGTTGCCAACATCGTCCGTCTCCTCCACCCAGTATCCATCTTGCGAGATTACCTGTTCATCTGAATCAAACAATTTATCGTGTGAGACCCTAGGGGTACTCAGCAAGTCTTTATGCCTCTAAAGGGGACACAACCTGGGTGACGCAATTGCAGCAAAAGATAATCCCTAACAATTCTATAGATACTCGCTAACCATCCGCATAACCAAAGATAGACGGATGTCCGTGAATTAATAACAACAGTTATAACAGTAATATTAACAGATCCATCCTCCTCCTCGCTTACCAACGAGGAAGCGGACGAACAACCCCCCATCCGTTGGCAGTTTTATTATCCATTCCATGAGTGGTGCACTATTTACTAGTCAGGTACTTAGTCAAGTTAAAAGCGGTACTTTAGTTATACTTGTCTATGATCGAGAAACTGTGCTCCAAGTCGTCCATAACCGCGGACACGGCTTTCAGAAAGTTTTACCCTGCAGGGGTGCACAAATAGCAACACACACTCGATCAACCTCGGAAAAACCAAATCAAAACCCAACGAGGCAGTCACGACAAAGCGATCACAGGATTCAGAAATATTTCAGGGGGCCACCCCATTAAGCTACCCGCGACGAAGTTGGCCGGCTCCGAGACGGACTCAAGGTTTGTGTGGACGGCTGTAAACGACTGGGAACCCGAAAGTGTGACTGGGATTGTCGATACAGCGAAAACGTGTCACGAACCTAAACAGTACAGGTTCTCCGCGCACAATCGTAATTAAAGCAGTAAAGCATGGCATAAGTACAGGATAGTAATAAAGCCCCAAACTAATTGTGGCCCCAAGAAATAAGAATGAATCAAGCTCTGGCTCAGGGGGGTTCATAAGCCTCCCGGATGTGGATAGCGCGAATATTCAAGGAACAGGAATCAAGTACTCGGGGTCCTACGGGACACAAGTGAGCATGAAAAACCAAATAGCAGATATTGCTCACCGGTGCCACTTTCATTAGTTATCCCATTACTACTCAGGTTAAGTTGTATAGGTACCTCGTTATCCATCAGACACTCACATACCCTACACATGCTGTTCTACGACTCGCATGGCCCAAACAACTCCTGTAGTAATGGTTCATGGGATGGAGGAACTAGCTTCAGTGGGGTTTAAAAGTAAAGGCTATGCAGTACTTGGGATTCAATTTAATGCAATCGCGACTCAATGATGCAAGAATAAGATAGAGGCAATAGGTACTGTATGTATGCAAGCATGTGGTAGTGCTTGCCTGGCAGCTCAGTTGCAGCGAGAGAAGGATCTGGGTAGTGCTCCTGGGTTTCTTGATATATCCCCTGCTCAGCGTCTATTCGAAGAAGAACCAAACAAACAAGGGCCAACATAAATAAAGTGCACAAGCATATGAATAAAATGCAACAAGCAAACAATCATGCCATGATGAATGATGCACAATTTGCATGGCAATAAAGTAGCATGGCATGGGTGAGGTGTGGAATACAAGAATAACGCCTTTTATTGAGTTTTAATCATATTTTATACTCAAATAAGTTGCTGTATACTTCATATTTATATGATGCATTCTGCAATTCAGAACAAGGAATGCATAAACAGAAAGGTCTCGTCGAGCTGATCATTTTAGACATATTATTTGTCAAATTTGGAGTTATAAAACAAAAGTTATTAATTAATTAAGAAAAAGGCATTTTGTTGTAATTTTATTCAACTCGAAATTTAAAGTGTTCAAAATATATTTTGGAGGGCATATTTGAATTCCTCACATTTTTCTGATTTCAAAACATATATGATTTGTATTATTTGGTTTTGAAAATTAAAAGTTATCTTAAAACAGATTTGAATTTGAATTTAAAACAAATTTGAAAAGTTTAAATTAAAACAGAAAAGAACAGAAACTTTTGTTACTCAGACAAACCTAGCCAAAGACACAGACAAGTGGGGCCAGGTGCTGACTGGGCGACACGCGCGCGGAAAAGATTTTCTCACCGAGGGAGTGGCCAGCCTCAGAGACAGACAAGTGGGGTCAGCGGGCTCGCAGGTCCACTTGCCAGCGGGGGAAACGGTCACAGCCACGTGGCGCAGAGGGGAGTGCGGGTTGAGGGGCGGAGAGCTGGGGGGTTTTCTTGCAAGATTGACCGGGCGGCTGACTGGTGGGCCACGAGGTACCGCGGGTTGAGGCGAAAATAAAAGAAGGGGGCTATTCGTAAAACTACCACAGGCCCCTGTAGATCTTCTCTACAGCCGCGGATGGATCGGTGATCGATCACGCGGAGTGGGGATTCGATCCGGGGACGTGCGGGTGCGCGCTGGGGGTGCGAGCCAGTGCGGTAGGTGAGGGGAGGTTGCTAGGAGGGGGATGGGCGGCTAGATGAGGCTCTTCGCGACGCGACGACGCAGAGGACGCACGCGCACGCGACGCACCGAGAGCGCTCGACGGCTGGTCCGGCGAGAACAGGGAGCCACGGCGAGGACGGAGGTGTCAGGGAGGATCGTGGGCTCACCGCGGGGTTGTTGGTGCGGACGGATCGGGCTGGGACGCGGTGGATCGACGGCGATGCAAACGCTCCCGCGGCTAGGGTTTCGTCGGGGCGTCTTGGTCCTGGCGAGCCTGGGTTCCTCCTCCTTGCTGGCGCATACAAGGTGAAGTAGGGGAGCCGCGTGGTCTTCCTCGACACCCGTGATCGTCACGCCACCGGCTGGTAAGAGAAGGGGAGGTGGAGGCCGACGGTGGCCGGCGATGGGGTAGATGGTGGCGGTGGAGAAGAGAGGGAAGAGGGCAAGGCCCTGGGGTGGATCTGGGAGGCAGAGGAGAGCCGTGTGGAAGGGGAAAAAGGAGGAAGGAAGGAGGAGCAGCCGTGGCAGGGGGGTAGATGAGGGTGGCTTCGGTGCCACCTTTTCCCCCTCGAGCACGTGCTCGGCTGGACGGCAGGGGCAGAGGGAGGGGTAAATGGGGGCTGCCAGGTGGGGTCAGGGCGAGGCCAAAGAGGGTAGGCTCGGGTGGGGCTGCTGTGGCAGGGAGAGAGCTAGAGAGAGAGGAGGGTGGCATGGATCTAGGGTTGGAGGGATGGGGTGGCTCGGTTAGGGTTGGGTGGCCTCGGGTTAGGGTTTTTGCTTAGGGTTATAGAGAGGGGTGGCTGGGGTGTGGGCCAGGGAGAGGGTGGCCAGGTGGGGCCATCAAGGGGAGGCTCGGCATGGTGAGAGGAGAGGGTGAGGTAGGGTGTAACTAGGGTTAGATGAGGGGTTAGGTTTAGGGTTTGGGTTAGCTAGGTTAGAGAGAGGAGAGATGAGGTAGGGGGGTTTAGGGTTTAGATACTTGCATGTATCTAGCTAGATCAAACAAGAATAGGTGGAATTGGTGTAGGATTTTAGAAAGCTCAAACAAAAACAAACAAAAAGGAGTGGTAGAAAAGGGATAGAGGTGCTTCACTCAAAAACCAAATAAAACAAAGGAGGACAAAAGATGGAGATGGAAAGGATTTTACATGGTCATGCATGGCATACACATGTGAGAAAAACTTGATGAGCACTAGGCCAAAAAGAAATAAACCAAACATGGTGAAAGATTTGGGAGAGAAGGGAGAGCTCCAAGAGATATACACCACTCAATAATTCATATAAAAACCAAAGGACTAGAATGCGGTGGTGCTTGCATGGCCCATGCAAAATAATTAATGCCATGTTTATTCTTGTGAAAACAATAATATTAACATGGCATTATTCTCATGCATTCCCAAGAGTGGAATAAGGCCAAGCAAAAGAAGTTGTAGAATTGGATCCACCCTATCTCCCATGAGCTAGATTAAATACCAAAAGAAAAATAATTACAAGCTCATGGATAATGGGATGGTGGAATTGTAAGGTGGTGAAAAGAAAGGGTAGTGGAGTGGAATAAAAGATATGCCCCCAACTCAACTTGGGCATCAAGCATTTATCAAGAACCAAATACAATATCAAGAGACAAATACAATTAACAATGCATATGAGAGAAGGACCAAAACAAAAGGGTTTTATATGATGCTCAAATTCAAGGTGGCATGATGACATGAGCATGATATAATTATGATGCAACAATTATATATATGAAGTAGCCATTATATTACTAGACCAAGTAGCATTACAATTGTTAGACAATTGGGATGCTACAACTCTCCCCCACTAAACAGGAATCTCGCCCCGAGATTCTAGGAAGAAGAAGAAGACTCAAAGAGGGTAGGATACTTGGCACGGAGCTCATCTTCATGTTCCCAAGTGGCTTCATCAACAGAATGGTGCGACCACTGCACCTTGCAGAACTTGATGGACTTGTTGCGAGTCCTTCTTTCTGCGACTTCAGGGATTTTTGTGGGGTGTTCTTGATAAGACAGGTCTTCTTGGAGATTGATAAGCTCATGGTCCACGGTCCTTGCGGGATCCTTGAAGCACTTCTAGAGTTGAGAGATGTGGAAAACATCATGGACCTTGAGTTTTTCCGGGAGCTCAAGAGCATAAGCAACTTCTCCTCTTCTTCCACGAATTTTGAATGGACTGATGTATCTAGGAGCCAGCTTTCCTTTGATACCAAAGCGGTGCGTGCCTCTCATGGGAGTGACACGAAGGTAAACGAGATCACCAGGGACATACTCCATGTCTGTATGCTTTCTATCATAATTGCTCTTCTGGCGACTTTGAGCAATCTTCAGATTTTCGAGAATGATGTGAACCTTCTCCTCCGCTTGAGTTACAATGTCGGGGCCAAACAATATTCTTTCTCCTGGACCCGACCAACCAATCGGAGTTCTGCATTTGCGACCATAGAGAGCCTCAAATGGTGCCATCTTTAGACTTTTCTAGAAGCTGTTGTTGTAAGAGAATTCAGCATAAGGAAGACATTCTTCCCACTTCATGCCAAAAGAGATGACGCAAGCACGGAGCATATCCTCCAGAATCTGATTGATCCTTTCAACTTGTCCTTGCGACTGAGGGTGGTAAGCTGTGCTGAAGTTCAATTTTGTTCCCAAAGCATTTTGGAAACTTTCCCAGAACTTGGAAGTGAAGATGCTTCCACGGTTTGAACTAATCTCAAGAGGAACCCCATACAGAGAGACAATTATGTTGATATAGAGCTCAGCCAACTGAATTGCAGAAATTGTTTCCTTGACGGGGAAGAAGTGAGCCACTTTAGAAAGCCTGTCAATGACAACACAGATTGCATTGTTGCCCTTCTGCGACCTTGGAAAACCAGTTATGAAGTCCATCTCTACTTTCTCCCATTTCCATTCCGGGGGTTTCAATGGCTGTAGAAGACCGGAAGGTTTCTGATGGACAGCTTTAACTCTGCGGCAGACATCACACTCCGAGACATACTTGGCACAATATATTTTCAATCCCGGCCACCAATATTGTGTTTTCAAGTCCATGTACATCTTTGTGCTGCCAGGGTGGATAGACAGAACAGAATCATGCGCCTCCTTGAGAACTTGCTCTCTCAAACCCGGGTAGTTCGGAACAAACATCCGGTGTTCAAAGAAAAGCGTGCCTTGGTCATCGACGTGGAAGGACTCATACTTCGGAAGCTGAAGGTTGGAGATGATCTTTCTGGTGTACGGATCACCAAGTTGAAAGAAGCGAACCTTTTCTTCCAAGAGAGGGGTTGCCAGAAGGTTCAGAAGATACCCTTGATCCACAATTTCAAGGTTGAGCTGACGGAATTCCTCGCACAAGAGAGGCTGTTGTTCTTCCATCATGAGGTTGTTGACATAAGCTTTGCGGCTGAGAGCATCGGCCATGACATTAGCTTTGCCCGGAGTGTAGTTGATGGTCAGATCGAAATCATTGATCGCTTCAATCCACCTCCTCTGCCAAAGGTTGAGATCAGGCTGAGTGAAGATATACTTCAGACTCTTGTGATCAGAAAATATTTCACAACGGTTGCCCAGCAAGTAATGCCTCCATACTTTCAAAGCAAAGACAACTGCTGCGAGTTCGAGGTCATGTGTAGGATAGTTGATCTCATGCGTCTTCAACTGTCGAGAGGCATAAGCAACAACTTGTTTTTCTTGCATAAGGACCGCACCCAATCCTTGCAAAGATGCGTCACAGAATATCTGGAAAGGCTTGGATGTATCTGGAGGAACCAAGACTGGTGTGGAAGTGAGCTTCTCTTTGAGTGCTTCAAAGCTTGTTTGACATGCAGGAGTCCAAAGGTATTTCTTGCCTTTCTTGAGGAGATCGGTAAGAGGCTTCGCTATCTTCGAAGAGTTCTGAACGAAGCGACGGCAATAACTAGCCAAACCAAGGACTGGACTTCTTTGACATTTACAGGAGGAAGCCAGTCAACAATTGTCTTTACAGTTTCCGGGTTGACGGCAATGCCCTTGGCAGAGATGACGTGACCAAGATAGGTTACTTGAGGCAGCCAAAACTCACACTTGGAGAACTTTGCATACAAGCGGTTCTCATGAAGCTTGTTTAGGACACACCGAAGGTGTTCTTCATGTTCTTCCTTTGACTTAGAATAGACTAGGATGTCATCCAGATAGACCACAACGAACTTATCAAGATACTCCATGAAAACCGAGTTCATAAGCCTTGAGAAGGTGGCAGGTGCATTGGTGAGACCGAAAGACATGACCGTGTACTCATACAGGCCATAGCGGGTGGTGAAAGCAGTTTTAGGAACATCTTCCTTTCGAATCTTGATTTGGTGATAACCACTTCTCAAGTCAAGCTTAAAGAATACCATAGCTCCAGCTAGCTGATCGAAGAGATCATTAATCCGCGGAAGGGGATATTTATTCTTGATTGTTTTAGCATTGAGAGCCCGATAGTCAACACAAAGTCTATCAGTCTTGTCTCGCTTCTTCACAAAGAGGGTTGGGCTACCCCAAGAAGAAGTACTGTGTTGAATGAAACCCAACTTCTCTTGTTCATCAAGCTGACGTTTGAGTTCAGCCAACTCAGCAGGACCCATTTTATAAGGCCGCTTGGAGATAGGAGCCGTTCCAGGTTCAAGCTCAATCACAAACTCAACCTCACGATTCGGAGGCATACCTGGCAACTCTTCAGGAAAGACATCTGGGAACTCATAGACCACCGGAACACTCTAAATAGCTTCCGTAGCATCATCATTCAGAGCCGCCAAAGAGAAAAGCTGGATAGCAGGAGTCAGACTTGGAGAATAGACTATATGGCCTTCAGGAATTTTCAGAGAAACCGAGCGTTCAGCACAATCAATCACAGCTGCATTTGCTATCAACCAATCCATGCCCAAGATGACATCAATGTCAGAATTGCCCAGAATAATTAAGGACGCTGAGAACGAAGAGCCACCAATCTCAATTTGATTGCCATGGCTGATATGAGCAGCCCTCATGTTTGAGCCAGGAGATTGTACCACCAGACGATGCAATAAGGGAACCATATCCAGATCATGCTCATGGGCAAACTTATGCGAAACAAAAGAATGCGAAGCACCAGAATCAAACAAAACTCGTGCAAGCACCAGATATGCCCCCAACTCAACTTGGGCATCAAGCATTTATCAAGAACCAAATACAATATCAAGAGACAAATACAATTAACAATGCATATGAGAGAAGGACCAAAACAAAAGGGTTTTATATGATGCTCAAATGCAAGGTGGCATGATGACATGAGCATGATATAATTATGATGCAACAATTATATATATGAAGTAGCCATTATATTACTAGACCAAGTAGCATTACAATTGTTAGACAATTGGGATGCTACAGCAGTGCACGGTTGAAGTTGTTGGAGTTGCCAGGGTTGTTGTTGTGGTTTCCTCCATACTTCAAGTTTCCTCCGCTACGATTGGGGTAGCTTGGACGAGACATCGGGGGTCTATTGTTCCTTGGGGAATATCCTGGAGACGGATTGGGGCGATACTTCTAGGTATTGTGGGACCTAGTTTGGTGCAACATTCTGCGCTTGCGGTTGTCATTGGCTTGGTTGATCTTCCCTTCCATCTAGATGATGGAGTCTACTAGCTCTTCTAGATCTTCAAAACGGATGTTGACTAACACCGTCTGCATCTCATCATGCAATCCACTCAGGAACCTTTCCTTCTTCTTGGCTTCAGTGTTGATCTCATTAGGGGCATATCTAGCTAGGGATAGAAATTTGTCACGGTATTCAACTACCATCATACTTCCTTTCCTCATTTCCCTGAACTCATCTCTCATTCTGGTGACCAAAACTTGCGGCACATGGGTGCGGCTGAACTTGATCTTGAAAGCTTCCCAAGTCATCACCTGACCTTGGTTCATAGTATGGGTGCTATTCCACCAGGCTCTTGCATTTCCTGCCAGATAATGGGTGGCAAACAATACCTTCTCGTTGGCATCAACTCCTGTGACTTCTAGATTATTCTCCATGGTTTGCAGCCAGTCATCAGCATCTAAGGGATCCTCAGATTTGTTAAAGATAGGGGGATTGGTATTCTAAAAGTTCTTAAGCTTGGATCCATGATGATCATGATTTCCATGGCCTTGATTATTGTGGGCCATCTGAGATATCTATTGAAGAGTGGCTAGATTGGCTTGGTGTTCGGCTCTACTAGATTCATGGTCAGAAACTAGCATCTACAGAATCTGCAACATTGGGTCCTGCGATGAGATGCTTCCTCCCGTGTTTCCACGAGTCATCTGAAGATTGAGATAGATAAAGGGGGTAAAAGGGAAAGTTCTAAGGTCCATGGTTTTGTTTCAAAAGCTTTAAACTTTGAGTTTGACTCAGGTTTTGCAAACTAACTTCTTCTCACTCATTCATTCATTCATTCAAGCACACAATACAAACACACACCACAACACAATGGAAAATAGATGGTTTGAAGAATCATTATGTGAACTAAGATATAGTGGGACTGATACAACTCATTCCTATGGTAGTGATCAAGTGTATCTACTCATCATCAATGAAGTCGGAATCATGATCATCATCAGTGTAGAAATCCATGGCATCATCCTCCAGGTAGTCATCGTCATCACTGAGGTACGAGTGAAGAATTCCCTGGATGTCTTCACCTTCTTCCTCTTCCTTTGCTTCAAGATGGACTTCTTGCTCATGGATGGTCTTCTCGAGAGCGGCCACCTTCTTGAGAAGACGAGTGATGGTGCGATCCTTCTTCTCGCATTGACAACGAAGCGATTGGCGATCCTTGACGAGCATGGTGAGAGTCTGGTCCTTCTTGGCAGCAATGGCAAGGTTGTGGTTCGCGTAGGCTCGAGCATTGTCCAATTCCTTCTGCCTATCATACAACAGGAAGTCAAGATTCTCCACTTGGCGCTTCAACTCTAGGTGACTTGGCATCTTCAATGACATTCCCATAGAATCACGCCTTGCAAAGTGCACAAAGCGAGTTCCCTAGATCAAGTTGATGTTTTGCCCACACAGACGGGCAAGAGCTTCATGCATATCCCTGGCTAATCCATCTAGCCAGTTGTTCTCTCGCACAGTGAATGAATCTTCTAAGAAAGGGGTGCTTCCATCTTGCCTCTAAGATCTGCAACTATCAGCCATTGTAGATCTCCTCCTGGGTAATCCTTGAGTTATGCCCAGAAGAATTCCGGATGCGGGCGCTCAAGATACTCTGACAATGCATTAAGATCCCTCTCAAAGATCAGCAGGCATCCGTTGTGTAACTGGTAGAACTTGCAATACTGAACTTCCATCTAGAATAATTTAGGATGAGTAAGTTAGTGAGGTGATCAAGTGTGTCAAATTTTATGTAGGAATGTAAGAATTTTTTATGAACATGATTTTTTTTGAAAGAATCAAGGATAAGAGTGGGAATATGTTTTCATAAATACTCACTTATTTGGTTTTGAAACTAAGTTTTTGTTCGGACGTCCATTCTAACTAGGGTCTCCTATGGTCAGGATGGCTCTGATACCAACTTGTCAACACCCGGATTTTTAATCCCAGATGCTTGTTATGCCATACATCGCAATCCTAGGATTACCATTTTTGTGAGACATAACAGATTGGATATCACAGTACATCATCCATTACAAACCATAATAAGGTCTTACACAAATAAAGGATCTCATGATCTAGTCTTAATACAAACAAGCAGCGGAATGATAAGCGTAGCAGTGGGCTCCATCTTCAGTGTCACAGGTAATGCTGACGATGGGAGATGATCCTAGTTGTCGTAGCCCTCCTGGTGTATATCATCCTGGTAGTCCTCCTCATAGTCTGGCCATGGGAATAGCCAGGGAAAAAGCCATGAGTACTCTTTATGTACTCGCAAACTATCACTAACAAGTAAGGTAGTTCTAGTAGGAATCCTAAGCTCTAAGTTTATTTACAAAAAGCCATATTTATCTAAACTAAGTTCAGAAGTAAAGAAAACTAAGTAAATTTTCTAAATCACTTTAAGTCCCTGTTGTGGTCAAGTCAAAAATCATAGTTCACTTCACAAGTCATTTTGAAAACATCTGACGATGGAACAATATGGCCACTCCAACTGTCCATGACCACAGACGCGGCTATTTGAATAGTTTAACACTCTTCAGAGGTGGTACACTTTCACCACAAAACTTGATACATCCGTCAGGGATAACCCTGAATCATCATACTTAATATGCGGATACTCAATCATAACCTTTCAATTACACACTCTAGTATATGCACCTCCCCTATGAGCTTGGCCTCCCAGCCATGGCCATCTACCATCCTGGGCAATGCATAGGTGGTCATCATCAAGAGGTAGCCTCAGCTCAAACCTCTTCTGCGAGGGAACCCATACTAATGCATATAAACTTCCGGCTAAGCCTTACCCAATTCAGGTATTGTGGTTGTACGGTAAAATTTGTCAACACCCGGATTTTTAATCCCAGATCCCTGTTATGCCATACATCACAATCCCAGGATTACCATTTTTGTGAGACATAACAGATTGGATATCACAATACATCATCCATTACAAACCATAATAAGGTCTTACACGAATAAAGGATCTCCTGATCCAGTCTTAATACAACAAGCAGCGGAATAAATAATAAGCGTAGCGGTGGGGTCCATCTTTAGAGGCACAGGCAATGCTGACGATGGAAGATAGTCCTAGTTATCATAGCCGTCCTGCTGTCCTTCATCTTGGTAGTCTCCTTCATAGTCTAGCCATAGGAATAGCCAGGGACAAAAGCCATGAGTACTCTTTAAGTACTCACAAACTATCACTAACAAGTAAGGTAGTTCTAGTGGGAAATGCTAACCCTAGGTTGATTTGTAAAGTTAAGTTTGAAACCTAAGATGAGTTCAGAAACAAAGAAAGATAAAACAAAGTTCTAGAATCACTTAAGTTGGGAAGCTAGTGTCATAGTCACAACCCTATTGTGGTCAAGTCAAGATTCATCATTCATTTCATAAGTCATTTTGAAAATGTCTGACAACGAAACAGTATGGCCACTCCAACTGTCCATAACCGTGAACGCGGCTATTCGAATAGTTTGACACTCTGCAGAGGTGGTACACTTTCACCACAAGATTCGATACATATGTCAGGGATAACCCTGAATCATCATACTTAGTATGCAGATAATCAAACATAACCTTTCCTTTACACACCCTAGTATAAGCACCTCTCCTATGAGCATGGCCTCCCAACCATGACCATCTGTCATCTTGGGCACTGCATAGGTGGACAACATTGAGAGGTAGCCTCATCTCAAACCTCTCCCGTGAGGGAACTAATACTAATGCATATAAACTTCCGACTAAGCCTTACCCAATTCAGGTATTGTGGTTGTACGGTAAAATTGGAATGGTATCCCATCCGAATCCAACCATCAGTTTTTGTAAAAGGGCTAAGGCTCATGCCTCCACATTTTCATCATCATAAACCATTTGTGTTTCTCAACACATGTCAAAACATCTCAATAGAATGACTCATCATTCCAAGGTTTTCACAATTCATTTTCACCAAGTGTTCCCATCTAAAGTGACTCAAGTTTTGATTTAGCTCTAAGCTAGTAAGTTAAGAGTGTTCACTAAGGTGGGATGCTAATCTCAATCTCATTCCGTAGAATGACATCTAAGGTTATCTAGATAGGTCAAGTTTTATACTTTTTATGCTACCTTCAAACAAGTAAGGTACTTTAATAAATTAAAGAAGTAAAAGCTTGGAAATAAAACTTGGGGTAGGTAATAGTCAAAGTGGTATAACCGAAGCATGCCTAATGCATCTTGCTTAGGTTATCTAGCTTGAATCTAGCTTGCTAACCATAGCTTGCTCAGTTTCCTTGAAGTGCTAGGATTGCAAGTAAAACTTGCAAGGATTAACTTGTATAGTGCTAGCTTGCCTTGTGTAGTGCAGTTGTTGAAGTTTTCTTCCTCCACCTCTTGGTAGAACTCCTCCTCCTCGTAAGCTTGGTCGGTACTATCGTCTATAAATACATACATAGTACAGAATCACCAAACAATACTTAACTAGTCTATTTAGCACACTAAGGCACACATTTGATGATCTATTATCATCACAAGCATCACAAGGTTTAATTGAACTAGCTTCAATCTTTTTATTTGAGAAAAGTAATTTCTACTCATTGAAATTAACTAAGATTTAATATTCTCCAATTAAAATATGGGATCTTGTGGACACATGTCCTGACCACATATTCTAACATATTGGAATGTGATTTAAATGTTGGATCACATTTTAATAAGTTTAAGTTTAATATTTAATGATTTAAAGTGACTAGAAATGCCTATATAGCATTAGTTTGGTACTAGTCCAAATTCACTGCATGTAAACCTTAATATTATTACATATTCAGATAGGTATGGTTAAATGTGATTTTTGAGAGTTGGAATCAACTCAAAAGCTAGCATAGTTGATTTTATAAAAATGTTTGAATGTGCAAATGCTTCTGTCTTGTTATTTTTACTAGGAGAGATATCTAACTCTAAATGAATTAAATCCAACGGTCTTGGATAGATCTTTTCATATGCTTTCCAATAAATTTGGAATCACTCAATTTGGTTCAATAAATCTTTCTGAATTGATTTTTAAACTAAGGGACAAAATTGAGTTTAAACCTAAATAGAAAAATATATATTTGAATTAACTGGGTCACGCGGGAAAGGAAATGGGCCGGCCCAGTGACGCTCAGCGGCGCAGAGGGCGGCTGACAGGTTGGTCCCGCTTTTCAGCGAGACATAAATCCCGAAATGGTACGGGGCGATCTGGGCCACACGATTAGAACGTAGATCAATGACTCATAGTCGTCGTCAACGACGGACTCGTCGCCGGCGAGACCGAACCCTAAACGGATGGTGGGGGTCTACTGAGGATGTACCAGGGCTCCAGCTAGTGCGGTGAGGCGAGCGATCGAACTAGACGGTGACAGCAGACTCAGGCGAGGTCACGACAGGGGCTGCGGTGGACGGAATCGACGACAGCATCTCCTCCTCTGCAGCGGCTGCCTCCGGTGAAATTTTGGCAGCCTGCTGCTCGAGCTACTCCGGCGAGAGGTGGGGAAGGACTAGGAATGATAGGGGAGTCGAATGGTGTGGAGATTGAGGCTGGGGAAGGCCTCCTTATATTGGCTCGAGGAGGGGACCGAGGGGGCGACGACGAGCTCGTCGGTGACGATGATACAAGGCGCTATCAGCATGGGCACGAAGGCGGACGGTGGCTTGCCTCCTAGCGGTGCTCTACGGCTTAATGGCGTGTCTAGGGGCGGTGGCATGTGGTCGGGAGCATTGCACGCTCTAGGAGACAGAGGCGGTGCTCGACGCGGCGCTTGGCGACTGTGGGTCGCACGGCGGTGCATGGCCGTGTCTGGCAGGGTGCTGGGGTCGTGGCGGAGCGGCGTGCGTGGTATGGGGTCGAGGGGCGGTCTGCTGCGTGCTGGCGGCTATCGCGCTCTGGCGAGCTCGTAGAGAGAAAGGGCGGCGACACTGGGGAGTGGTCCAGGGGCTGGGGTTGATCAAGGGGTGGACAGGGAGGTGCGGTATGGTTGGGCGGAGCTAGGGGACTTGCTGGTTTGGCATGGCGAGGTCCCTGGCGTGTTGCCCTCTTCTGGCCGGCGGTGATCACAAAGTGGCGACGCTCCACTGCTGCTCCAGCTTAGGGGTAAGCCGGTGGGAACTTAGTTAGAGCTGGGAGGGATAGGGGAACCAAATGGAGGCTAAAAACTCGACAAGACTTTGATCACAAAACAGTAATAGTTAGGCAGAGTTTTTGTGCATGCCACCTGTTCGATCAAATGGCCGCAAGAGATTTTTTTTGAATTTTGGGCTGATTTTTGGTGGAGTGATGTATCTTATTCTTGAGATTCTAGGTGTGCTTGGGTTTTAAAAGTGGAGTTCATTTGAGTGGTTTTTGAATAAGTGTGATCTATACATATGAACTACATTCAATATTCAAATGTAATTTAAATTTAGTGTTTGAAAGTTTTTGGGGTGAAACAAAGTGGGCCTTGGTACATCACTACTTGTACTAGCAAGGGGTGCAAAGAACCATAATTGTTTCTGTTAAGATTTGAGTTCTAGGAATAGCCAAAGTAGGCTAGTTGGTTAAAATGGCACAAATGACCATTTGCTTATTTTATTCTTTTTGATTTGTTTTTATTTGGGATTGGTTTGGGAATGATCTAGATGATGTTTAATTCACCTTAGAATCATTTTACAATCAATGGATCACTCAAACATGGCAATTCAAACAACTCCTAATTTAAATGCACACACATATGAATGCTTAATCATTTTTAAATGGAAAAAGTTTTTGTTAACCCTAAATTGGGTAAATTTGATCTTGATTAACCTTGGATTAAGTATTTGGGATGTTAAAAACCTTCCCCCCTTAAACAAAATCTCGTCCTGAGATTTACGAAAGAAAACTAGGAACTAAAGAGATCTAGTAACTCTGTCCTAATGTAATCTCCGTGCTCCCAAATGGCTTCTTCTTCGGTATGGTTGCTCCATTGAATCTTGAGAAACTTGATACTCCTGGTCCTGGTGGTTCTGTAGGCTTCCTCTAGGATACGGATGGGAACTTCACGATACGTTAGGTCTTTGTTGATATCAACCGCTCGGTGATCGATATTCTTGAAAACTTCGGTCTTCTCCGGCACTTCTAGGCATTTGTGAAGTAACGAGATATGGAACACATTATGGATGGCTGACATCTCCTCTGGTAGTTCCAGTTGATATGATACTTCTCCCCGACGGTTCAGAATCTTGAAGGGCCCGATATATCTGGGGGCTAACTTTCCTTTCAGACTAAAACGTGTTGGGTCCGCAGCATAGAAAAGAAAAAATTCCTACGATGAGAACTATACGCCAAGATCTATCTACTAGATACAGAGCAATGGGTGGACATACATCAATGGACAACTTACCCTCGAAGACAACGAGTTTTGTTAACGAGTAGGAACTCGTGGTTGATGTAGTCGTACGCTTGCCGATCTCAAGATCGTGTGGAAGTCCGAGCGCCGCAAATCAGCAGTGCATCCATCCTCGCGCACACGTTCAAGCCACCGGACAACCTCCACCTCCTCGCTCCAGCGAATCAGCGGAAGCAGCAACTCCTTCTAGACGCAAGGCCACCGGGAACATGTATCTCGCTAATCCGAGACCATGGGGGAATATCTAGAGGGGGAGAGAGATCCTTCACGAGGAGGTGTGGTTTGTGAGAGGGGAGCGGGGGGCTTTATATAGGAGGGAGGGAGACCCCTCCCCTCCCATAGCCGGCGCATGAGGGGGGGGACTCCTCCCCTCCTTCATTCATGTGGTGAACCTCCACTCACATAAACATGGCCTCCACCCAAAATCCCACTCACATGTATTTAATTTCCACCAAATTAAATGCAACTCTCAATTAATAAAAATCTTTTATTTATTTTATTCAGAATTTTGTTAATTACTTTAATTAACAAACATTCACATAAAACCCCTTGCAACAATTCAATATCACATGCAGAACCACTTTCTGCAATTTCACCCGAAACAATTCCGGTTTCTATCGAAACAATTCCTCTTTCTATCGAAACATTTCCTGCGCTTTGCAAAACTTTTTGTATGGAACATATGTGCTCCTAAATGGTGTCCGGCAACCCTTAAGTGTGTCACCCTATGGTTCGCGAATAATGCAGACATGATTGAGACTCCTCTCAGATAAATAATCAGAAGCGGGATCTGGAGATCCATACTGACTCCTGCATATTCAATGATGACTTCTTGGATCATGAGAACCTTTAACGTCAGCAATTTAATCCCTTTGACACATGATATAATACATGTCCGAGATTCGACCATCGGTATCCAAATACCTAGTTTGATCTTCTTACTGACATGCACTCTTTTCTTGTTCCCGTGATATAACATTCTAGTGATCACATCACTTGCTTGCAAGCTATCTTAATGTGATATCACCGAGAGGGCCCAGAGTATATCTATCCGTCATCGGGATTGACAAATTCCACTCTTGATCCATGAACCTCAACATAACACCTTCATAGCACTGAACCCACCTTTATGGTCACCCTGTTACGGTGTGACGTTTGATGTTATCAAGATACTCTTCCGGTGTTAGCAATTAATATGATCTCATGGTCTAAGGACTAAGACTACTTTGTATGATGTTATAGCAATATAAACATAATGACTTGATCGTAATGCTATACTTCGGATGAATGTTCATCACATCATTTCACAAATGCTGTGACCTTGTTATTAACAACATCCAATGTCCATGATCAGGAAACCTTGATCATCTTGTTAATCAACAAGCTAGTCTATAAAAGAGGCATAACTAGGCACCCTTTTGTTTATTAAACACACATGTATTGATGTTTCCTATCAATACAATTATAGCATGCAAAATAAATATCTATCATATACAAGGAATACATAATAACAACTTTATTATTGCCTCTCAGGGCATATTTCCTTCAGTCTCCCACTTGCACTAGAGACAATAATCTAGTTTATATAGTGATAAATCTAACACCCATGGAGTTCTGGTGTTGATCATGTTTTTCCCTAGGGAGTACTTTAGTCAATGGATCTGCTACATTCAGGTCCGTGTGCACTTTACAAATCTTTATATCTCCATCCTTGACATGCTCGCGGATGGAGTGAAACCGGCGCTTAATATGCTTGGAATTCTTGTGAGACCTTGGTTCCTTGGCGTTGGCTATGGATCCATTATTGTCACAATAGATCACCATTGGGTCCAACGCACTAGGAACCAAACCTAGTTCCGTTATGAACTCCTTCATCCAAACCGATTCCTCTGCCGCTTCTAAAGCAACAACATATTCCGCCTCTGTCGTTGATCCAGCCACCACAGGTTGTTTGGAGCTCCTCCAACTAACTGCTGCTCCGTTCAAGAGAAATACGTATCCGGATTGAGACTTAGAGTCATCCGGATCAGTGTCAAAGCTAGCATCGACATAACACTTAGCGACTAGCTCTTCTTCACCTCCGTATACAAGAAACATATCCTTAGTTCTTCTCAAGTACTTAAGTATATTCTTGACCGCTATCCAGTGTTCTGAACCTGGATCAGATTGGTACCTACTAGTCAAACTAATAGCATGTGACACATCCGGTCTTGTACATAGCATGTCATACATTATAGAGCCTATGGCTGAGGCATAGGGGATCTTATCCATTATCTCTCTTTCTTCCGCCGTAGCCGGACTTTGAGTCTTACTCAATGTCTTGCCTTGCAACATAGGTAAGTACCCCTTCTTACTTCCGTCCATATTAAACTTCTTTAATATCTTATCAAGGTATGTACTCTGCGATAACCCAATTAGGCGTCTTGATCTATCTCTATAGATTTTAATGCCTAATATATATGAAGCTTCACCAAGGTCCTTCATCGAAAATTTGCTGTTTAGATAACTTTTAACACTGTTTAAAAGATCTATATCATTTCCAATCAATAATATGTCATCCACATATAATATCAGAAATGCCACATTGCTCCCACTCACTTTCTTGTAAATACAAGCATCTCCATAAGTTTGGACAAATCCAAACTCTTTGATCACCTCATCAAAGCGAAGATTCCAACTCCGGGATGCTTGCTTCAGTCCATAGATGGATCGCTGAAGTTTGCACACCTTATCAGCATCCTTAGGATCGAAAAAACCCTTAGGTTGTATCATATACAACTCTTCTTCAATATTACCATTGCGGAACGTAGTTTTGACATCCATCTTTCATATTTCATAATAGAAATATGCAGCAATTGCTAACATAATCCTAACCGACTTAAGCATCGCTACGGGAGAGAATGTCTCATCGTAGTCAACTCCTTGAATTTGTCGAAACCCCTTTGCGACAATTCGAGCCTTATAGATGGTTACATTACCATCAGCATCAGTTTTTCTTTTGAAAATCCATTTATTCTCAACGGCCTTTCGATCGTGAGGTAAGTCCTCTAAGGTCCAAACCTGGTTTTCATACATGGATTCCATCTTGGATTTCATGGCTTCTAGCCATTTGTTGGAATCAGGGCTCATCATCGCTTCTTCATACGTCGCAGGGTCATCTATTTCATCAATCATGAAATTCATAACAGGATTGCCATACAGTTCAGGAGCTGCACGTGTCCTGCTTGCCTGCGAGGTTCGGTAGTGTCCTCTTTCGGAGTTTCATGATCAATATCATTAGCTCTCTCTTCATTAGGTGAAGTCAACTCCGAAACAACTTTCGGTGCTGCGCTACTCGCCATTTCATGAAGAGAAGGTTCAATAACCTCTTCGAGTTCTACCTTCCGACTACTCACACCTTTCGCGAGAAACTCCTTCTCAAGAAAGGATCCATTCTTGGCAACAAAGACTTTTCCCTCGGATCTGTGATAGAAGGTATACCCAATCATTTCCTTAGGGTATCCTATGAAGACGCATTTTTCCGCTTTGGGTTCGAGTTTATCCGGTTGAAGTTTCTTCACATAAACATCGCATCCCCAAACTTTAAGAAATGATAGCTTAGGTTTGTTTCCAAACCATAATTCATACGGTGTCTTTTCAATGGATTTAGATGGTGCCCTATTTAAAGTGAACGCAGCGGTTTCCAGTGCATAACCCCAAAATGACAGTGGCAAGTTAGTCAGAGACATCATAGATCGAACCATATCCAATAAAGTACTATTACAATGTTATGACACACCATTACGTTGTGGTGTTCCAGCATGCGTGAGTTGTGAAACTATTCCACAGTCTTTCATATGTGTGCTAAACTCGTAACTAAGATACTCTCCTCCACGGTCGGACCGCAGAAATTTGATCTTTCTGTTACGATGATTTTCCACTTCATTCTGAAATTCTTTGAACTTTTCAAAAGTTTCAGACTTAGGACTCATCAAATAGATATACCCGTATCTACTCAAATCATCCGTGAAAGTAACAAAATAACGATATCCACCTCGCGCCGACACACTCATTGGTCCACACACATCAGTATGTATGATTTCCAATAAATCTGTCGCCCGTTCCATTGAACCGAAAAACGGCATTCTAGTCATCTTGCCCATAAGGCATGGTTCACATGTATCAAATGATTCAAAATCAAGTGATTCCAAAAGTCCATCAGAATGGAGTTTCTTCATGCGTTTAACGCCAATATGACCTAGACGGCAGTGCCACATATATGCAGATATATCATTATCAAGTTTAATCCTTTTAGCATCAACATTATGAATATGCGTAATACTACTATCGAGATCCAACAGAAATAAACCATTCAACACAGGTGCATTACCATAAAAGATATTATTCATATAAATCGAGCAACCATTGTTTTCAGACTTAAATGAATAACCACTTTGCATCAAACACGATCCGGATACCATGTTCATGCTCAGTGCAGGCACCAAATAACAATTATTCAGGTTTATAACTAATCCCGACGGCATATGGAGAGGCAGCGTTCCAACGGCGATCACATCAACTCTTGATCCATTGCTGACCCGCATCATGACCTCATCCCTTGCTAGTTGTCGCTTGTTCCGCAACCCTTGAACCGAGTTACATATATTAGCAACTGATCCCATATCAAATACCCAGGTGCTACTGCGAGTACTAGTAAAGTACACATCAATAACATGTATATCACATATACCTTTGTTTGCCTTGCCGGCCGTATTATCTGCCAAATACCTGGGGCAGTTGCGCTTCCAATGGCCAGTCCCCTTGCAATAGTAGCACTCGGTGTCAGACTTAGGGCCAGCTCGGGGTTTCTTTTCAGGCGCGGCAACAGATTTGCCGCCCTTCTATCCCTTCTTCTTGCCTTTCTTGTCCTTCTTGAAACCGGTGGTCTTATTGATCATCAACACTTGATGTTCTTTCCTAATGTCCACTTCTGCAGTCTTAAGCATTGACAGAAGCTTGGGAAGAGACTTCTTCATGCGCTGCATATTATAGTTCATCACGAAGCTCTTGTAGCTAGGTGGTAGAGATTGGAGAACACGATGTATGCCTAAGTCAATGGGAATCGTTATTCCCAAGGACACAAGCTTATCGGCGTACCCAGACATTTTGAGTACGTGCTCACTAACGGAGCTGTTCTCTTCCATCATGCAGCTAAAGAACTTTTCAGAAGCATTATAACTCTGTACGACAGCATGGGTATCGAAAATCATTTTCAATTCTCCCATGGTATCAAAGGCATTGCCATTTTCGAAACGTTTTCGAAGATCTGGCTCTAGCCCATACAGCATGCCGCAATGAACTAAGTTGTGGTCCTCCTGACGAGTTATATAGACATTCTTTTCCTCGTCGGGGGCATCAGGAGCTGGTGGGGGTCCTAGCGGCGCCTCTAGCACATATTGCTTTTGTGCAGCTGTGAGGAGAATCCTCAAATTCATAGCCCAGTTGGTGAAGTTGCTACCATTCGCATCAAGCTTCTCTTTCTCCATGAACACATTGAAATTAAAAGCAGGTGGTGCCATCTACAACAGAATTTGTAAAATATATTTAGACTAAGTTTATGATAGATTGAGTTCAACTAATCCAAATTACTAATGAACTCCCACTCAAAAACGACATCCCTCGTGTCCTTTTGGTGATTACATGAACCAAATCCACTACACCAAGTCCGATCATCACGTGAGTCGGTGTAGCTTCAAAGGAGAGCATCTATATGGGCATCATATCAACTATATGACTCATGCTTAACCTTTCGGTCCGTGTTTGTACATGCTAGGCTCGTCAAGTAAGAACCTTAGTATTCACGTGTGTAAAACTGTCTTACACCCGTTGTATGAAAGCGTAGAGTCGAGAACACCCGATCATCACATGATGCCTCAAAACACGATCCACAAAACGGTGCATACTTAAGGAAGAACACGTTTTATCTTGATATCTAAATGAGGGATCATCTTATAATGCTACCAAAAGCGCCAAACTAGCAATATAAGATGCTAACATCTAATGTGTGAAGTGAGGTGATATGGTCCATGCATTTGATCTCTATCATTTGCATCGTGGTATGATCTCTATCATTCCTTTGTGTGTAAGTCCAAGGTCTATGGAACTTACACGTTAAGTGAGTTGTAAGAGTATCTATCATACATCTACTTACAACAATACCATATCAAGACACTAGCCTAGCAACGATCTAAACTAGACGCCTCTAATTTATCAATTGCAAGTTTTACGTGGCTTAGGGCTTTCGGAGATAGAACCGGTCTTACCTACGAACATGAACCACAACGAGGATAACCAAGTTATTAGCAACTCGTTGTAAATCAGATATTGACTATAGTAGGAGAGACAGACACCCGCTAGCCACTTATGCAAAACTAGTTGCATGTCAGTCGTGGAACCGGTCTCATGTATGATGACATGCTAGGTTGGTCCGGGCCGCTTCATCCCACTATGCGACCAATATCCAAAGTACATAGAAGATGCAATAACATGATCATCATCGCCGACATATAAACATATGTGTACTACCCGTGCAAGGCACCTATGCATAGATCAGGCTCTGATACCACTGTTGGGTCCGCAGCATAAAAACAAAAAATTTCCTACGATGAGAACTATATGCAAAGATCTATCTACTAGATACAGAGCAACGGGTGGACATACATCCATGGAGAACTTACCCTCGAAGACAACGAGTTTTGTTAACGAGTAGGAACTCGTGGTTGATGTAGTCGTATGCCTGCCGATCTCAAGATCGTGTGGAAGTCCGAGCGCCGCAAATCAGCAGCGCATCTGTCCTCGCACACACGTTCAAGCCACCGGACAACCTCCACCTCCTCGCTCCAGCAAATCAGCGGAAGCAGCAACTCCTTCAAGACGCAAGGCCACCGCGAACATGTATCTCGCTAATCCGAGACCATGGGGGAATATCTAGAGGGGGAGAGAGATCCTTCACGAGGAGGTGTGGTTTGTGAGAGGGGAGAGGGGATCTTTATATAGGAGGGAGGGAGACCCCTCCCCTCCCATAGATGGAGCATGAGGGGGGGGACTCCTCCCCTCCTTCATTCATGTGGTGAACCTCCACTCACATAAACATGGCCTCCACCCAAAATCCCACTCACATGTATTTAATTTCCACCAAATTAAATGCAACTCTCAATTAATAAAACTATTTTATTTATTTTATTCAGAATTTTGTTAAACATTCACATAAAACCCCTTGCAACATTTCAATATCACATACAGAACCACTTTCTGCAATTTCACCCGAAACAATTCCGGTTTCTATCGAAACAATTGCTGTTTCTATCGAAACATTTCCTGCGCTTTGCAAAACTTTTTGTCTGGAACATATGTGCTCCTAAATGGTGTCCGGCAACCCTTAAGTGTGTCACATACGGTTCGCGAATAATGCAGACATGATTGAGACTCCTCTCAGATCAATAATCAGAAGCGGGACCTGGAGATCCATACTGACTCCTGCATATTCAACGATGACTTCTGTGATCGTGAGAACCTTTAACGTCAGCAATTTAATCCCTTTGTCTCATGATATAATACATGTTCGAGATTCGATCACCGGTATCCAAATACCTAGTTTGATCTCGTTACCGACATGCACTCTTTTCTTGTTCCCGTGATATAACATTCTAGTGATCACATCACTTGCTTGCAAGCTATCTTAATGTGATATCACCGAGAGGGCCCAGAGTATATCTATCCGTCATCGGGATTGACAAATTCCACTCTTGATCCATGAGCCTCAATATAACACCTTCATAGCACTGAGCCCACCTTTATGGTCACCCTGTTACGGTGTTACGTTTGATGTTATCAAGATACTCTTCCGGTGTTAGCAATTAACATGATCTCATGGTCTAAGGACTAAGACTACTTTGTATGATGTTATAGCAATATAAACATAATGACTTGATCGTAATGATATACTTCGGATGAATGTTCATCACATCATTTCACAAATGTTGTCACCTTGTTATTAACAACATCCAACGTCCATGATCAGGAAACCTTGATCATCTTGTTAATCAACAAGCTAGTCTATAAGAGAGGCATAACTAGGAACCCTTTTGTTTATTAAACACACATGTATTGATGTTTCCTATCAATACAATTATAGCATGCAAAATAAACATCTATCATATACAAGGAATACATAATAACAACTTTATTATTGCCTCTCAGGGCATATTTCCTTCAAAATGTTGGGTTCCCTTCAATGGAGAAACCTTGAGATATACAAAATCTCCGACATTGAAAGTCAGGTCTCTCCTTCTCTTGTTAGCATAACTCTTCTGTCTAGATTGGGCGGTCCTGAGGTGCTCATGGACTTTGTGAACCTTCTCTTCGGCTACTCGGAGAATGTCGGGTCCAAAGATCTGACTCTCTCCTACTTGCGACCAATTCAAAGGGGTACGACACTTTCTTTCGTACAGGAACTCAAATGGTGCCATTTGCAAACTAGCTTGATAACTGTTGTTATATGAGAATTCTGCGAAAGGCAGACAGTCTTCCCATTTTGATCTGTACTCTAACACACAAGCTCTCAACATATCTTCTAAGATTTGGTTGACTCTTTCAGTCTATCCATCAGTTTACGGGTGATAAGCGGTGCTGAAATTCAGCTTGGTGCCTAATCCTTCCTAGACTTTCTGCCAAAATCTCGAGGTAAACTGGGTTCCTCGATCTGATACTATGGTCTTGGGGGTTCCATGCAGACTAACAATTCTAGCAATGTACAACTCTTCTAGTTTTGAACTCTGGTAGGTTGTCTTGACCGTTATAAAGTGAGCTACCTTGGACAGTCTATCAATGATGACCCAAATTGAGTCATTTCCCCTACTAGAAGTAGGCAAACTGGTGATAAAGTCCATTCCAACGGAATCCCATTTCCATTCTGGAATCTGCAATGGTTGCAACAGTCTTGCGGGCCTCTGATGTTCCGCTTTGACTCTTTGACAGATATCACACTTGGCGATGTAGCTCCCGATTTCTGTCTTCATCTTATGCCACCAAAATTGCCCTCTCAAATCTTGATACATCTTTGTTCCTCCGGGGTGGATAGAATAAAGAGTATGATGAGCTTCCTGCATGATAACTTGCTTCAGCTCTGAATCTGCTGGCACATAGATACGTCCTTTTTACCACAGAACTCCTTCTTCGTCTTCGGTAAAGCCAGGTACCTTTCCTATACCAATACGATGTTTGATTCCGTCGATAATTTCATTTACCTTCTGGGCTTCCTTGATTTGGCTAATCAAAGTGGGCTGAAGTTCAATGCTAGCTAAGAATCCTTTGCTAACTAGTTCAGTTCTGAACTTCTCCAACTCCTCATACAAACTTGGCTGCTTCTCCTTGATCATGGTGTTTAGCCTACATGGCAATCTGCTAAGAGCATCCGCTACCACATTGGCTTTGCCGAGATGATAGTGAATATCAAGGTCATAATCCTTCATTAACTCTATCCATCTCCTTTGCCTCATATTCAGCTCCTTCCGAGTGAAAATATACTTCAAGCTTTTGTGATCCGAGTAAATCTCACAGCGATTACCCATAAGATAATGACGCCATGTCTTCAATGCCAAAACTACGGTTGCTAATTCCAAATCATTGGTCGGATAGTTCTGCTCATGCTGCTTCAGTTGTCGAGACAGATAAGCAATGACTTTGCCTTCTTGCATTAGTACACATCTGAGACCGATCTTGGATGCATCACAGTACACATCAAACGACTTCTTGATATACGGCATGATCAATATTGGGGCTGAAATCAATCTCTTCTTCAGCTCTTGGAAATTGGCTTCACAGTTGTCGGTCCATTCAAACTTCTTGTCCTTCTTCAACAATTGGGTCATGGGTCTAGCGATGCTCGAGAATCCTTCTACGAACTTGCGGTAATATCCCGCTAATCCGAGAAATGCACGGACTTGGGTTTGAGTGGTTGGGGCTTCCCATGCTTCGACATCTCTGATCTTGGTGGGATCAACAATGACTCCTCCGGCAGACACAATATGTCCTAGGAATCCTACTTCTTTCAGCCAAAACTCACACTTGCTAAACTTGGCATACAGTCGATGCTCTCTAAGGGTTTCAAGGATGATTCTCAGATGTTGCTCATGCTCTTCTTCTGACTTGGAGTAGATAAGGATATCGTCAACAAACACAACGACAAATTTGTCTAGAAAATTCATAAAGATCTTATTCATGAGATTCATGAAATAAGCATGGGCATTGGTTAATCCAAAAGACATGACCATATACTCGTATAAACCATAACGAGCAGTAAAGGAAGTCTTCGGAATATCCCTTGCATGAATCTTAAGTTGGTGATAACCAGTCCTAAGATCAATATTTGAGAATATCTGGGCACCAGTCAACTGATCAAATAGATCCTCTATCTTTGGCAAAGGGTACTTGTTTTTGATGGTGACGTCATTCAGCTTTCTATAATCAGTGCACAAACGGTTGCCTCCATCTTTCTTGTCGACAAATAACACTGGTGATCTCCATGGCGATGCGCTTGGTTGAATCAAGCCTGTTGCCAACATAGCATCCAACTGCTTCTTTAGTTCTACTAACTCTGAGGGGTTCATGCTATAGGGTCTCTAGGCTATGGGTCCGGTTCCGGGGATTAGTTCGATAATGAACTCAATATCCCTATCCGGGGGCATACCTGGCAATTCATCTGGAAATACGTCGGGGTATTCACAGACTACTCTGACTTGGTCAGTGGTGGGTAGGGCTAGACTCTTGTTGCACTTGAATTGACGGGGTAAGGTTTCGATATATGTTCTACTGATACTCTAGAGCTACTGGTCATGGTGATGGCTTTCTTAGCACAGTCTATCAGTCCTTTATGACTTGAAATCCAATCCATACCTAGTACTACTTCCAATTCTTTGGTTCCAAGTACTATTATATTAGCATAAAAATTTATCCCATGTATTCTGATAGGCACAGCTTTGCAAATTTTTCTAGCTTTTGTAGTTGAACCGGGGATTTGAACTATCATGACATGCTTCAAGTAGGTTGGATGAATCTTACTAGTGCATGCAAATTCTTCGGTGACAAATGAGTGCGATGCTCCTGAATCAAACAATACTCTTGCTAAAACTAAGTTGACAGAAAACATACCCAGCACTACATCTGGTGCTTCTTGGGCTTTTTCGGCGTTCATGTGGAAGAGACTGCCGTTGCGGTTGTAAGGGTTCCCTGGGGCAAATCTTCTCCCTGGTTGAACATGACGCTGTTGTTGAGCTGGGGCATTCACATTTGTAGTGGCGGCAATCTTCTTGGGGAACTCATTGGAATAGTGACCCTTCACTCCACACTCGAAACAAGTGATCTGAGACTTGTCTTTCGCTGCCACGGGCAAAGCATTGCTTCCAGTTCTGGGTGCAGTGTTGTTGTTGTTGTTGCTCTTGGGAGGTGCACGGTTGAAATTGCTGGTGTTGCCGGGGTTATTGCTGTTTCCTCCGGACTTCACATTTCCTCCGCTACGGTTGGGGTAGCTTGGGCGAGACATTGGGGGTCGGTTATTCCTTGGTTCATATCCTTGTGAGGGGTTGGGACGGTACTTCTGGTGACTGTTGGATCCAGATTGCTGCATCATATGACGTTTGCGGTTGTCGTTTGCCTGGTTGAGCTTCCCTTCCGTCTGAATGGCAGAGTCTACTAGCTCTTCGAGATCCTCGAAGCAGATGTTGACGAGGACAATCTGCATCTCATCATGCAGTCCGTTCAGGAATCTCTCCTTCTTCTTGGCCTTTGTGTTGATCTCATTAGGTGCATACCTTGCAAGGGACAAGAATCTGTCACGGTACTCCACTATAGTCATTCTGCCTTGCTTCAACTCTCTGAATTCATCCCTCATTCGGGTGACTAGACCCTGCGGCACATGGGTGCGGCTGAACTTGATTTTGAAGGCTTCCCATGTCATCACTTGACCATGGTTCATTGTGCGGATACTGTTCCACCATGCTCTTGCATCTCCGGCCAAATAGTGGGTGGCTAAGAGAACTTTCTCGTTGGCATCCACTCCAGCTACTTCTAGGTTGTTTTCTATTGTCTGCAACCAGTCATCAGCACCCAGTGGGTTCTCTGAAGTACTAAAGATTGGGGGATTAGTATTCTGGAATTTTTTCAGCTTGGATCCTTGATGATCCTGATTTCCATGGTTCTGGTTGTTGAGAGCCATCTGGGCGATCTGTTGCAGTGTTGCTAGATTAGCTTGGCGCTCTGCCCTGCTTGCTTCTCTGTCTGTGATGAGATTCTGCAGGATCTGCAGCATTGGGTCTTGCGATGAGCTGCTCCCTCCTTGGTTTCCACGAGTCATCTGAAGATTGAGGTAGATAAAGGGGTAAGAGGGAAAGTTCTAAGGTTTATGGTTTTTGATTTCAAAGCTAAAATTTTGAGTTTGACTTAGGTTTTGCAACTAACTTCTTTTCATTCATTCAAGCAAAGCACACGATATAAACACACACACACCACAACAACAAGGGAAAATAGATGGTTTTAAGAACCATTCTGTAAGATACGATACAATGGGACCGATACTCCTCATGCTACGACAGTGCTCTAGTTCATCAACTCATCGTCGATGAAGTTGGAGTCGTCATCGTCTGTGTAGAAGTCCACGACATCCTCCTCTAGAAAGTCATCATCATTGCTGAGGTAAGAATCCATATCTCCCTGGATGTCTTCACCTTCCTCTTCTTCTTCCTTTTCTGCAAGCTGAGCTTCTTGCTCCTTGATGGTCTTCTCGAGGTCGGCCACCTTCTTGTGAAGACGGGCGATGGTGCGATCCTTCTTTTCGTGCTGGAGGCAAAGAGACTGACGGTCCTTAACAAGCAGTGAGAAAGTCTGGGTCTTCTGGGCAGCAATGACATGATTGTGGTTGGCAAACTCCCTAGCATTGTCCAATTCCTTCTAGCGATCATACAACAGGAAGTCAAGGTTCTCCACTTGACGCTTCAACTCCGGGTGACTTGGCATCTCCATTTCCATTCCCATGAAGTGACGCCTTGCATAGTGCGCAAAGCGGGTTCCTTGGATTTGGTTGATACTGAGGGCACATAGACGTGCGAGAGCTTCATGCATTGCCCTGGCTAATCCATCTAGCCAGTTGTTCTCTCTTACGGAGAACTAGATTCTCGCGGATGTTGGTGCTTCTATGCTTCCTCGAAGATCAGCGGTGACTAGCCATTGTAAATCTCCTCCTAGGGGTCCAGGAAGTTGAGCTCCAAGAAACTCCGGATGTGGGCGTCCCAATAACTCAGATAGTGAATCTAGACCCCTCTCAAAGGTCAGTTGGTCTCCGTTGCCCAACTGGTAGAACTTGCTGAACTGAGTCTCCATATACAAGAATTTAGGATGAGGAAGTTAGTGAAGTTATCAAGTGTGTCAAATTTTACGTAGTAATGTAAGAATTGGAGGAACATGAATTTTTTTGAGAGAAAGAATTCCCAAGGGTAAGAGAGGAAATAGTTTTCAGAAATACTCACTTTGGTTTTTGAAACTAAGTTTTTGTTCAGACGTCCATTCTAACTAGGGTCTCCTATGGTCAGGATGGCTCTGATACCAACTTGTCAACACCCGGATTTTTAATCCCAGATGCCTAATATGCCATACATCGCAATCCCAGGATTACCATTTTTGCGAGACATAACAGATTGGATATCACAGTACATCATCCATTACAAACCATAATAAGGTCTTACACGAATAAAGGATCTCCTGATCCAGTCCTAATACAACAAGCAGCGGAATAAATAATAAGCGTAGCGGTGGGGTCCATCTTCAGAGGCACAGGCAATGCTGACGATGGAAGATAGTCCTAGTTATCATAGCCGTCCTGCTGTCCTTCATCTTGGTAGTCTCCTTCATAGTCTAGCCATAGGAATAGCCAGGGACAAAAGCCATGAGTACTCTTTAAGTACTCACAAACTATCACTAACAAGTAAGGTAGTTCTAGTAGAAATGCTAATCCTAGGTTGATTTGTAAAGTTAAGTTTGAAACCTAAGCTGATTTTAGAAACAAAGAAAGATAAAACAAAGTTCTAGAATCACTTAAGTTGGGAAGCTAGTGTCATAGTCACAACCCTATTGTGGTCAAGTCAACATTCATCATTCATTTCATAAGTCATTTTGAAAATGTCTGACAACGAAACAGTATGGCCACTACAACTGTCCATAACCATGGATGCGGCTATTCGAATAGTTTGACACTCTACAGAGGTGGTACACTTTCACCACAAGATTCGGTACATATGTCAGGGATAACCCTGAATCATCATACTTAGTATGCAGATAATCAAACATAACCTTTCCTTTACACACCCTAGTATAAGAACCTCTCCTATGAGCATGGCCTCCCAACCATGACCAACTGTCATCTTGGGCACTGCATAGGTGGACAACATTGAGAGGTAGCCTCAGCTCAAGCCTCTCCCGCGAGGGAACTAATACTAATGCATATAAACTTCCGGCTAAGCCTGTCAAGACCTGAACCCGGTAAGGTATAGGTTGTTGGGTCCGCAGCATAGAAAACAAAAAATTTCCTACGATGAGAACTATACGCCAAGATCTATCTACTAGATACAGAGCAACGGGTGGACATAAATCCATGGAGAACTTACCCTTGAAGACAACGAGTTTTGTTAACGAGTAGGAACTCGTGGTTGATGTAGTCGTACGCTTGCCGATCTCAAGATCGTGTGGAAGTCCGAGCGCCGCAAATCAGCAGCGCATCCGTCCTCGCACACACGTTCAAGCCACCAGACAACCTCCACCTCCTCGCTCCAGCGAATCAGCGGAAGCAGCAACTCCTTCTAGACGCAAGGCCACCGGGAACATGTATCTCGCTAATCCGAGACCATGGGGGAATATCTAGAGGGGGAGAGAGATCCTTCACGAGGAGGTGTGGTTTGTGAGAGGGGAGAGGGGGGATTTATATAGGAGGGAGGGAGACCCCTCCCCTCCCATAGCCGGTGCATGAGGGGGGGGGGTACTCCTCCCCTCCTTCATTCATGTGGTGAACCTCCACTCATATAAACATGGCCTCCACCCAAAATCCCACTCACATGTATTTAATTTCCACCAAATTAAATGCAACTCTCAATTAATAAAACTCTTTTATTTATTTTATTCAGAATTTTGTTAATTACTTTAATTAACAAACATTCACATAAAACCCCTTGCAACATTTCAATATCACATGCAGAACCACTTTCTGCAATTTCACCCGAAACAATCCCGGTTTCTATCGAAACAATTCCTATTTCTATCGAAACATTTCCTGCACTTTGCAAACCTTTTGTCTGGAACATATGTGCTCCTAAATGGTGTCCGGAAACCCTTAAGTGTGTCACCCTATGGTTCGCGAATAATGCAGACATGATTGAGACTCCTCTCAGATCAATAATCAGAAGCGGGACCTGAATCAACGATGACTTCCATGATCGTGAGAACCTTTAACGTCAGCAATTTAATCCCTTTGTCTCATGATATAATACATGTCCGAGATTCGATCATCGGTATCCAAATACCTAGTTTGATCTCGTTACCGACATGCACTCTTTTCTTGTTCCCGTGATATAACATTCTAGTGATCACATCACTTGCTTGCAAGCTATCTTAATGTGATATCACCGAGAGGGCCCAGAGTATATCTATCTGTCATCAGGATTGAAAAATTCCACTCTTGATCCATGAGCCTCAACATAACACCTTCATAGCACTGAACCCACCTTTATGGTCACCCTGTTACGGTGTGACATTTGATGTTATCAAGATACTCTTCCGGTGTTAGCAATTAACATGATCTCATGGTCTAAGGACTAAGACTACTTTGTGTGATGTTATAGCAATATAAACATAATGACTTGATCGTAATGCTATACTTCGGATGAATGTTCATCACATCATTTCACAAATGCTGTGACCTTGTTATTAACAACATCCAATGTCCATGATCAGGAAACCTTGATCATCTAGTTAATCAACAAGCTAGTCTATAAGAGAGGCATAACTAGGAACCCTTTTATTCATTAAACACAAATGTATTGATTTTTCCTATCAATACAATTATAGCATGCAAAATAAACATCTATCATATACAAGGAATACATAATAATAACTTTATTATTGCCTCTCAGGGCATATTTCCTTCAGTCTCCCACTTGCACTAGAGACAATAATCTAGTTTATATAGTGATAAATCTAACACCCATGGAGTTCTGGTGTTGATCATGTTTTGCCCTAGGGAGTACTTTAGTCAACAGATCTGCTACATTCAGGTCCGTGTGCACTTTACAAATCTTTATATCTCCATCCTTGACATGCTCGCGGATGGAGTGAAACCGGCACTTAATATGCTTGGAATTCTTGTGAGACCTTGGTTCCTTGGCGTTGGCTATGGCTCCATTATTGTCACAATAGATCACCATTGGGTCCAACACACTAGGAACCACACCTAGTTCCATTATGAACTCCTTCATCCAAACCGCTTCATGCGCCGCTTCTGAAGCAGCAACATATTACGCCTCTGTCGTTGATCCAGCTACCACAGGTTGTTTGGAGCTCCTCCAACCAACTGCTGCTCCGTTCAAGAGAAATACGTATCCGGATTGAGACTTAGAGTCATCCGGATCAGTGTCAAAGCTAGCATCGACATAACACTTAGCGACTAGCTCTTCTTCACCTCCGTATACAAGAAACATATTCTTAGTTCTTCTCAAGTACTTAAGGATATTCTTGACCGCTATCCAGTGTTCCGAACCTGGATCAGATTGGTACCTACTAGTCAAACTAATAGCATGTGCCACATCCGGTCTTGTACATAGCATGGCATACATTATAGAGCCTATGGCTGAGGCATAGGGGATCTTATCCATTATCTCTCTTTCTTCCGCCGTAGCCGGACTTTGAGTCTTACTCAATGTCTTGCCTTGCAACATAGGTAAGTACCCCTTCTTACTTCCGTCCATATTAAACTTCTTTAATATCTTATCAAGGTATGTACTCCGCGATAGCCCAATTAGGCGTCTTGATCTATCTCTATAGATTTTAATGCCTAATATATATGAAGCTTCACCAAGGTCCTTCATCGAAAATTTGCTGTTTAGATAACTTTTAACACTATTTAAAAGATCTATATCATTTCCATTCAATAATATGTCATCCACATATAATATCAGAAATGCCACATTGCTCCCACTCACTTTCTTGTAAATACAAGCCTCTCCATAAGTTTGGACAAATCCAAACTCTTTGATCACCTCATCAAAGCGGAGATTCCAACTCCGGGATGCTTGCTTCAGTCCATAGATGGATCGCTGAAGTTTGCACACCTTATCAGCATCCTTAGGATCGACAAAACCCTTTGGTTGTATCATATACAACTCTTCTTCAATATTACCATTGAGGAACACAGTTTTGACATCCATCTGCCATATTTCATAATCGAAATATGCAACAATTGCTAACATAATCCTAACCGACTTAAGCATCGCTACGGGAGAGAATGTCTCATCGTAGTCAACTCCTTGAATTTGTCGAAACCCCTTTGCGACAAGTCCAGCCTTATAGATGGTTACAATACCATCAGCATCAGTTTTTCTTTTGAAAATCCATTTATTCTCAACGGCCTTTCGATCGTGAGGTAAGTCCACCAAGGTCCAAACCTGGTTTTTGTACATGGATTCCATCTCAGATTTCATGGCTTCTAGCCATTTGTTGGAATCAGGGCTCATCATCGCTTCTTCATACGTCGCAGGGTCATCTATTTCATCAATCATGAAATTCATAACAGGATTCTGTACAGTTCAGGAGTTGTACGTGTCCTGCTTGACCTGCGAGGTTCGGTAGTGTCCTCTTTCGGAGTTTCATGATCAATATCATTAGCTCTCTCTTCATTAGGTGAAGTCAACTCCGAAACAACTTCCGGTGCTGCGCTACTCGCCATTTCATGAAGAGAAGGTTCAATAACCTCTTCGAGTTCTACCTTCCGACTACTCACACCATCCGCGAGAAACTCCTTCTTATGAAAGGATCCATTCTTGGCAACAAAGACCTTTCCCTCGGATCTGTGATAGAAGGTATACTCAATCGTTTCCTTAGGGTATCCTATGAAGACGCATTTTTCCGCTTTGGGTTCGACTTTATTCGGTTGAAGTTTCTTCACATAAACATCACATCCCCAAACTTTAAGAAATGACAGCTTAGGTTTGTTTCCAAACCATAATTCATACGGTGTCTTTTCAATGGATTTAGATGGTGCCCTATTTAAAGTGAATGCAGCGATTTCCAATGCATAACCCCAAAATGACAGTGGCAAGTCAGACAGAGACATCATAGATCGAACCATATCCAATAAAGTACGATTATGACGTTCTGACACACCATTATGTTGTGGTGTTCCGGCAGGCGTAAGTTGTGAAACTATTCCACAGTCTTTCATATATGTGCTAAACACGTAACTAAGATACTCTCCTCCACGGTCGGACTGCAGAAATTTGATCTTTCTATTACTAGGATTTTCTACTTTATTCTGAAATTCTTTGAACTTTTCAAAGGTTTCAGACTTATGTTTCATCAAATAGATATACCCGTATCTACTCAAATCATCCGTGAAAGTAACAAAATAACGATATCCACCTCGCGCTGACACACATATTGGTCCACACACATCAGTATGTATGATTTCTAATAAATCTATCGCCCGTTCCATTGAACCGGAAAATGGCGTTCTAGTCATCTTGCCCATAAGGTATGGTTCACATGTATCAAATGATTCAAAATCAAGTGATTCCAAAAGTCCATCAGAATGGAGTTTCTTCATGCGTTTAACGCCAATATGACCTAGACGGCAGTGCCACATATATGTAGATATATCATTATCAAGTTTAATCCTTTTAGCATCAACATTATGAATATGCGTAATACTACTATCGAGATTCAACCGAAATAAACCATTCAACACAAGTGCATGACCATAAAAGATATTATTCATATAAATCGAACAACCTTTGTTTTCATACTTAAACGAATAACCACTTTGCATCAAACACGATCCGGATACAATGTTCATGCTCAGTGCAGGCACCAAATAACAATTATTCAGGTTTATAACTAATCCCGACGGCATATGGAGAGGCAGCGTTCCGACGGCGATCACATCAACTCTTGATCCATTGCCGACCCGCATCGTCACCTCATCCCTTGCTAGTTGTCGCTTGTTTCGCAGCCCCTGAACCGAGTTACATATATTAGCAACCGATCCCGTATCAAATACCCAGGTGCTACTGCGAGTACTAGTCAAGTACACATCAATAACATGTATATCACATATACCTTTGTTTGCCTTGCTGGCCTTCTTGTCCACCAAATACTTGGGGCAGTTGCGCTTCCAATGGCAAGTCCCCTTGCAATAGTAGCACTCGGTGTCAGACTTAGGGCCAGCTCGGGGTTTCTTTTCAGGCGCGGCAACAGATTTGCCGCCCTTCTGTCCTTTCTGCTTGCCTTTCTTGTCCTTCTTGAAACCGGTGGTCTTATTGATCATCAACACTTGATGTTCTTTCTTAATCTCCACTTCTGCAGTCTTAAGCATTGACAGAAGCTCGGGGAGAGACTTCTTCATGCCCTGCATATTATAGTTCATCACGAAGCTCTTGTAGCTAGGTGGCAGAGATTGGAGAACACGATGTATGCCTAAGTCAATGGGAATCATTATTCCCAAGGACACAAGCTTATCGACGTACCTAGACATTTTGAGTACGTGCTCACTAACGGAGCTGTTCTCTTCCATCATGCAGCTAAAGAACTTTTTAGAAGCATTATAACTCTCTACGGCAGCATGGGTATCGAAAATCATTTTCAATTCTCCCATGGTATAAAAGGCATTGCCATTTTCGAAACGTTTTCGAAGTTCTGGCTCTAGCCCATACAGTATGCCGCAATGAACTAAGTTGTGGTCCTCCTGACGAGTTATATAGACGTTCTTTTCCTCGTCAGGGGCATCAGGAGCTGGTGGGGGGGCCTAGCGGCGCCTCTAGCACATATTGCTTTTGTGCAGCAGTGAGGAGAATCCTCAAATTCATAGCCCAGTTGGTGAAGTTGCTACCATTCGCAGCAAGCTTCACTTTCTCCATGAACACATTGAAATTAAAAGCAGGTGGTGCCATCTACAACAGAATTTGTAAAATATATTTAGACTAAGTTTATGATAGATTGAGTTTAACTAATCCAAATTACTAATGAACTCCCACTCAAAAACGACATCCCTCGTGTCCTTTTGGTGATTACATGAACCAAATCCACTACACCAAGTCCGATCATCACGTGAGTCGGTGTAGCTTCAAAGGCGAGCATCTATATGGGCATCATATCAACTATATGACTCATGCTTAACCTTTCAGTCCGTGTTCCGAGGCCATGTCTGTACATGCTAGGCTCGTCAAGTAAGAACCTTAGTATTCGCGTGTGTAAAACTGTCTTACACCCGTTGTATGAAAGCGTAGAGTCGAGAACACCCGATCATCACGTGATGCCTCAAAACACGATCCACAAAACGGTGCATACTTAAGGAAGAACACATTTTATCTTGATATCTAAATGAGGGATCATCTTATAATGCTACCAAAAGCGCCAAACTAGCAATATAAGATGCTAACATCTAATGTGTGAAGTGAGGTGATATGGTCCATGCATTTGATCTCTATCATTTGCATCGTGGTATGATCTATATCATTCCTTTGTGTGTAAGGCCAAGGTCTATGGAACTTACACGTTAAGTGAGTGGTAAGAATATCCATCATACATCTACTTACAACAATACCATATCAAGACACTAGCCCAGCAACGATCTAAACTAGACGCCTCTAATTTATCAATTGCAAGTTTTACGTGGCTTAGGGCTTTTGGAGATAGAACCGGTCTTACCTACGAACATGAACCACAACGAGGATAACTCAGTTATTAGCAACTCGTTGTAAATCAGATATTGACTATAGTAGGAGAGACAGACACCCGCTAGCCACTTATGCAAAACTAGTTGCATGTCAGTCGTGGAACCGGTCTCATGTACGATGACATGTAAGGTTGGTCCGGGCCGCTTCATCCCACTATGCCACCAATATCCAAAGTACATAGAAGATGCAATAACATGATCATCATCGCCCACATATAAACATATGTGTACTACCCGTGCAAAGCACCTACGCATAGATCAGGCTCTGATACCACTGTTGGGTCCGCAACATAGAAAACAAAAAATTTCCTACGATGAGAACTATATGCCAAGATCTATCTACTAGATACAGAGCAACGGGTGGACATACATCCATGGAGAACTTACCCTCGAAGACAATGAGTTTTGTTAACGAGTAGGAACTCGTGGTTGATGTAGTCATACGCTTGCCGATCTCAAGATCGTGTGGAAGTTCGAGCGCCGCAAATCAGCAGCGCATCCGTCCTCGCACACACGTTCAAGCCACCGGACAACCTCCACCTCCTCGCTCCAGCGAATCAGCGGAAGCAACAACTCCTTCTAGACGCAAGGCCACCGGGAACATGTATCTCACTAATCCGAGACCATGGGGGAATATCTAGAGGCGGGGAGAGATCCTTCACGAGGAGGTGTGGTTTGTGAGAGGGGACAGGGGGGCTTATATAGGAAGGAGGGAGACCCCTCCCCTCCCATAGCCGGAGCATGAGGGGGGGACTCCTCCCCTCCTTCATTCATGTGGTGAACCTCCACTCACATAAACATGGCCTCCACCCAAAATCCCACTCACTTTCTGCAATTTCACCCGAAACAATTCCGGTTTCTATCGAAACAATTCCTGTTTCTATCGAAACATTTCCTGCGCTTTGCAAAACTTTTTGTCTGGAACATATGTGCTCCTAAATGGTGTCCGGCAACCCTTAAGTGTGTCACCCTACGGTTCGCGAATAATGCAGACATGATTGAGACTCCTCTCAGATCAATAATCAGAAGCGGGACCTGGAGATCCATACTGACTCCTGCATATTCAACAATGACTTCTGTGATCGTGAGAACCTTTAACGTCAGCAATTTAATCCCTTTGTCTCATGATATAATACATGTCCGAGATTCGTTCATCGGTATCCAAATACCTAGTTTGATCTCATTACCGACATGCACTCTTTTCTTGTTCCCGTGATATAACATTCTAGTGATCACATCACTTTCTTGCAAGCTATCTTAATGTGATATCACCGAGAGGGTCCAGAGTATATCTATCCGCCATCGGGATTGACAAATTCCACTCTTGATCCATGAGCCTCAACAAAACACCTTCATAGCACTGAACCCACCTTTATGGTCACCCTGTTACGGTGTGACATTTGATGTTATCAAGATACTCTTCCGGTGTTAGCAATTAACATGATCTCATGGTCTAAGGACTAAGACTACTTTGTATGATGTTATAGAAATATAAACATAATGACTTGATTGTAATGCTATACTTCGGATGAATGTTCATCACATCATTTCACAAATGCTGTGACCTTGTTATTAACAACATCCAATGTCCATGATCAGGAAACCTTGATCATCTTGTTAATCAACAAGCTAGTCTATAAGAGAGGCATAACTAGGAACCCTTTTGTTTATTAAACACACATGTATTGATGTTTCCTATCAATACAATTATAGCATGCAAAATAAACATCTATCATATACAAGGAATACATAATAACAACTTTATTATTGCCTCTCAGAGCATATTTCCTTCATAGGTTCCTTTGTTTATAGTGCTAGTCCCTGGATCGAATAGCTAGCACCCACAGTTTAAGATGTAATATCAAGAAACAAAGGTCATATTACATCGCATATCCAGGAATAAAATAGTTCATTATAACTTACATAGCTCATATGGCTATGTTATCACAAAGCAGCAGATATAACTATAAAGCATGGAGTCCTTCATCTTCATGTGCCAAAGGCAAACATGTTGGGTGCAGACTCGTAATCCCTACTCATCAAACCTCACTATCATCAAGTAATCCTGCAACATGATAAGTTACAGCCACAAGGGTCAATATATTTTGAATTGTATTGGCAAGTGTCACTAGTATGTGGATATAAAGTGGATCCTATTACTACATGCATATCTGGTCAGGTAGAGCTTTGGCTAGTTTGCGGCAAGAAAGTTTTTCCCTATTTTTTTACAAATAGTTTGCAACACTTATTATCAGCTAAGTTACACTGGATACCCTCCAGGTAATATTTCCAATCACAACATAGTGGTACCACTGATAGAAATTAGTGAACCTAGG
Source organism: Avena sativa (assembly GCA_916181665.1). Classification (NCBI taxonomy): domain Eukaryota; kingdom Viridiplantae; phylum Streptophyta; class Magnoliopsida; order Poales; family Poaceae; genus Avena; species Avena sativa. The sequence goes on along the minus strand of OV702287.1, from coordinate 185,019,162 downwards.
TTCCATTGATAGAAATCAATGATCAAACAACCCATGTTCACCCATCAATTTTTAACTTAAAAAATTAGAATGATGAGATTCTTGATTCTACTTCATTGTCTTGATGCTCAGAAATTGTCCATAACCTGGGACACGGCTAAGTACTTAGTTTTACCCTCTCGAGAGGTGGTGCACTTTCCCCACAAGACTCGACATGCATCGAGACGAGACTTTTTAGAAGCAATCCCTCAGACCACCACAGACGCATTCCATCCTATAATCACTACCACCCTCTGTTCGTCTGGGTGAGTTCTCGCAACTTAGTCGGTCAAGGCAGAGCCCATATGCCATGTGGCTGCACTAGAAGCTTCGCAACAAGAACGTCTCCAATCTCTTTGTTCCTGGGTGGCCGTCCACAAGTGTGATACACCAGCCGACCATAGACATGGCCCCTGAGTAACCACTCAACATAATCCAAGCAAGTCCCATTTCCACCCAGGTGTTTCATTAAGAACTTGTTTTATTATACAAAACATATAATTCTAGTACTTCATATAGTAATAACATGATATTCCACCCCGAATCTATTGCAGGCTAAGCATTTTTAATCTTACGATGTTTCACCTACCAAGTAGAAACTACCATTTCCTATTCTACATAGGAGATATCGCATAGCATAATAATAGTCTATCATGCATATACTACAAAAATCCACTAAGTATAATAAAAACAGTAGGACTTGATGATAGTGTCACTTGCCTTGTTAGTAGAATAATTAGATACACCTCTCAATCTTTCAATGTCACACTCCGCAAAATCTACAACATCAACAATCAAACAACGTGCACATTCAACACAAAAATGATGCAATATGATATTTTTATTGCACAAGTTTTCCTAATAAGGTCCTGAACACTAAAAATAACCTAATGATCGTTTTATATATGTTTGATGCCAAATCAAACATTTTGTGCAAATAGATTATTTAATAGCATTTTCTATTAGTAGAAAAGGATGTTCTAACTAAATATGTGCTACAATATTATATTAAAAAAACTAAAATTCGATTCTGGTCTTACAGTACAGAGGGTTCAAAATAAAGTTTATAGTAGAAGGATTTACCCAAATACAATTTACGAAATAATTTTTATACCAAAATCCTCTAATAGAGATTCTATATAATTTATTTGTTTAACAAATGAAAAGGTTCTAAATTATATTTCATGGTGTTCTACTCATTTTTGTGAATCCATAGACATATTATTTGCTAATTTTGGATAATCAGAACTAAAGATGTGATTTTTCAAAGATTGGGGTATTTCCTGTCCAAAATATCCGAAATTGATACAGAGTTGACAAGTGGTTGATTCTGATTAGCTGGTACCCCTTTCATTTAAGTGAACTGTTTTCAGCCTCAGGATCTATATCGTGGGGCGTAGAGAAAAGAAGAAAAAAACAACAAAAGGCAGCTCATGAACTCACCGAGAAAGCCTAGACATTGAAGTATGTTGCAAAACCTCCGGGTATTCTAGTGTCGAGTGTGTTTTTCTTCTACTTGATCTTGTGTGAGAGAAAAGGAGAAGGAACGTGAGGTGTAGCTCCAGCAAACTGAAGAAAATGCTCACCGGAATAAATCGTCGTTGAAGAACCGTACGTGGCGACGGGCTAGGAAAACGATGGTGTCGACAGCGTGGGCGCCTCTGGGCATGGGAAACTTGCTGTTAGTGTAGAGGATGTCGTGGCACAGATGATGATGTTCTTGGTGGTGCTCGGCATTGCTTCTAGCCACGACGACAGTGAGCGGACGTAGCAACGGCGACGTGACCAACAGTGACTAAAAGATGCACCACCATGTCCTGTAGGTAGGCGGTAATTAGACTAGAATGATGGTTAAAGAAATCGTGAAAACGATCAACGCACGCGACGTACTTGTCTGATGAACTCGGGAAGAACTGGAACAAGACGTCGATGGTACGGGAAGTAGAGAGCTTCTTTGGAGAAAATTTGTGAATAACAACGGAGTAGGAGAGGAAGAGGCACACGGTGCTCGCCTCGGTATGATTTGGCATGCTCTGAGGAGAGAGATCGGGAGATGAATGCCACTAAATGGCATTCGGAGCACTGGTCCAACTTAGGCAATTAAGCCAATAAAATGGAGAAGTAATTCCCTGAATGAAACAGTCATGTAATTATGAGAAGATTTCATGTTGAAGTTGAAGAGAAAAATGTACTAGAATTAATGGGAGGATGGGAGGAAGAGAAGATGTCATGACTGATGAGCTTCTGTAACATGTACGTAAACGACACGAGGGAGATGATCGATGGCTGGGTGGATCGGCTAGATGGGCCACTAAGTGCGGCCCGTGGAAAATAAAAGGATGGGGAAAAATATAGAGGAGTGAATCAGATTAGCTGGGCCGTGGACTGGTTATTGGCCTGCAGATCCCTTTTTTTAGGAAAGTTTTTATTTCTTTTTCTATTTTCTTTTTTAACTTTTACTTTGTCTTCTCAAATTGATTCAAATCTTTTCAGAATATTTTATATAAAATATAAGTTGGCAATTTAGTGCAATTAGAGTATTTTGAATTTTTTATAAAGTAATATTCGTTTAAAAATTGAGCATGGCACATATGCCTAAATTTTATTATTTTCTAATCCCTTTTCTTATAAAAACCAAATCTTTAGGTATCCAAAAAGGTTCAAACAAATTTCCTTTAGTTTTATTTAATACATATGTATCATTATATAATATTTAAAATTACTTTTGTTCCCTTTAAGTATTTATTTTTCTCTTGAGCTTTATTGACCTTGAAATAATTTCTTTTGTCTTATAAAAATCATAACTTTTTATCCATGGCTTCAAATAGTGTGAAACCAATTCCTATGGATTTGTAATTTTGTTATTTACCATTGTGGATCATTCAAGAATGCTTATGCTCAATTTTTATATGGAACATAGCCATATATTACATTGAACTTGTAATGATTTTTCATATAAGGTTTTAGGTGTTGGGTATTATCCTTTTTCCAAAGGTTTAAAATGCAAGTGTTCAAGATCAAGTTACATTCGATCCATGATTGCATTTGATTTGTTAGTCACTTCCTTATTTAAAATTCATTTAGTTTAAATAAGGTTTTGGTATTTCCATTTAGAAACAAAAAAATTCTTTTCCCCCTAAATTTCATCCTTTAACTCTTTGTTTGTTTGATTTTTTTCACATTTCAAAATTTGGAAAATTTTGGGATGTGACAGGCTACCACCCTTAAAAGGAATCTCGTCCCGAGATTCAGGAAGGCTAGAAACAATAGGTTGGTTTCAGGAGAACTAGGGTACTACCACCCTTAAAAGGAATTTGACTAGGTTGTCTCTTGAGAATTTACTTTGACTTCGGTCTTTGGCTTATCATTGGGAGATTGAAAATTTCCATCCTTGACTTGACGTTTTATCTTTTGAACTATAAGATAGATGTCGCATTGGATAGGGACATGATCAGTGACTTCACATAGGAAACACGTAACTTGAGATATGGAGCATTCTCACAATTAGGGAATTGGTCAGTATGCTCTTTATAAGTGTCCTATGTCTCCATAGATTTTTCAGGATCGTGGTCTTTCCACAAGTTTATCCTTGGATTCATTGTTGTCATGTTCTCTCTGGAAAGGGTTTTTGATCATGTTATTCATCTGAGTGGTCATCCTTCGCAATAATTGGGATTGGGATCCCAAGAACTTTAGTATTACTAGGTCTAACTTAGTGTTGTTGCGGTTGTCGGCTAAAAACTGGGTTGTCACTTGAGTCAACTTTGTTTGAGTTGTTAGCAGTTACATTGTAATGGGCATCTCGAGATTGATGTTGGAGTTGTGGTGTATTGGATAATTCATCTTCTTGTGCTAGATTAGGATTGGGATTAGAATAGAGAAAATATTCCTAGGAAAAATTATATTCATACACAACAGATCATGCAAAGCAATATGCAAGCAATATCAATCATACATACAACAATAAAGTTCAAACATCACTTAGGCAAACAAAATATTATTTCCATACCACATAGGTTGGTATGACCCATAAACAATCACAAAGTCGATTATTTAAATGAATAACTAATGTGGTGGTCGAACTACAGGGTTCTACTTGATATTATTCCCTTGAGATTATTCTATCCTTCTCCATAGTTAATGCATTAGGAATGAGATCAATGTGTCCTTATGTCATCTTGTCACAAGGTCCTCCTAAGTTGAGTTTCCTTAGTTTCTAGGTCTTGAGTATTTTCTTCTCTTCCTTGAAGTCCTTCCAAGTGTTGTGCAGTCTATGTCTAAGTCTTTCTCCAAGTTCTTCAATAGCTTTCCATGCATGACGTATGAGGTTCTTGAGTTGGTGAACATCCAAAGTCCCGTTGTCTTGCGTCATCTTCCTTGATATATTCGTTGATGAGAGCCAATTGAATCAAAATATCTCCATGAGAAACAAAAGATAATATAACCTAGTAGAACCATAATGGACAACTTTATCAACCCAAGATCTTTCCTAATTTCTCTTCATTGATCTTGACTTCTCTTCTTGATCCTGGAATGCCTTGTCCTTCTCCTCGAGTTGGGCGTGTAACTCATCATTTCCTAAGTAGTTGGTTGCTCCTATCATCAAAAATATACTGAATAAAACTCCTAAGTACTAGAACTATTTGAAGAATAAATATTCCTTCTAAAACTTCTTCCCATGGCTTTTGTTGGTGATGGAGATATATAGATCCAGCATGTTGATGATGTTGAGAAGTCCAATTCCAAGTAGGTGGTCTTGAAGTCCTTAGTGATGTCGAAGTTGAAGTCCATAGCAATGATGAAGCCGAAGTACTTGGTGAAACTGAACCTGAAGTCCTTTGTGATGCTGAAGCTAAAGTCCTTTGTGATGTTAAAGCTGAAGTCCTTGGTCATGTTGAAGACGAATTCCTTAGTGATGATGAAGTTGACACCCTTTGCGATGATGAAGTTGAAGGTCCTTTGAGATGAATTTGAAGTCCTTTGTCATCAAGTTGAAAAGGGAGAGATATAGAAACTAAGGAAAGGATTTACAAGATTATTTGTAAATAACTTAGAACAAATACAACTCCTATTATTCTAAGGGGTTGTCCAAATCCAAGGGTTACGAACCTACAGGCAACACAATGCTCTGATACCATCTGTCAAGACCCGAACCCGGTAAGGTATAGGTCCCTTTGTTTATAGTGCTAGTCCCTGGATCGAATAGCTAGCACCCACATTTTAAGATGTAATATCAATAAACAAAGGTCATATTACATCGCATATCCAGGAATAAAATAGTTCATTACAATTTACATAGCTCATATGGCTATCTTATCACAAAGCAGCAGATATAACTATAAAGCATGGAGTCCTTCATCTTCATGTGCCACAGGCAAACATGTTGGGTGCAGACTCGTAATCCCTTGTAACATCCCAAAACTTTAATCGAAGCTTATCAAGATCCAAATCATCAAAAGTAGGGTTAACAAAAACTTTTCCAAATTAAAAATGAAAGCATTCATGTGTATGTGCATTTAATTTAGGATTTGATTTGAATTGCCATGGTTCTGTGATCCATTGCTTGTAAAATGTTTCTTAGGTGAAATAAACATCACCTAAGTTATTCCCAAACTTTTTCCAAAGAAAAATAACTCAAAATGAATATTTAAAGTGAATGGTCATTTTGGCCAATTTAACTCTCATGCCTACTTTGGCTATTCCTAGTTTTCAAAACTTAATAGAGAAATGTGTGGATATTTACACCCCTTGCTATTATACATAATGAGGTACCAAGGCCCACTTTGTGATCTGCAAAAATCTTTCAAATACTAATTTTAAAGGACAGTGCAAAATTGAATCTATTTCATATGGGAAGATCCCACTATTTTAAAAACCACTCAAACAAGCTCATTTTTTCAAAACCCAAGACCTACAGAGTCCCAAGCTTCTATCTAGCAAACCCACCAAAAATCATTTCAAAATTCAAAAGTTTAGTTCATGCGGCCATTTCATCAAAGACTTGGCAGGCATGAATTACACCCTAATCCTAGCTCATTGTTTTGAACAAGGTTTTGCCCCCATTTGATCCCCATTTAATCCTTCTGTCCCCTCTTGATCTAACCAGGCCCTTAGCACCCCTCTCCCTTGTCCCTAGCAACCATGCCATGCCAACCCGAGCACCTAGTCACCGGCCAAACCTTGCCCCGCTGCAGCAGACCACTTCCCCCTCTCTCGCCATGTCTAGGAGGTAGCCAGGAGCTCACCGCCACCCTCTGTCCCCTGCCTGAGCCAAGCCTCGCCATGGACCACCGAGGAAAGCCCGCGCAGTGCCACCGCACCATGCCGAGCACGCGCCAGAGCACCGCGCCCGGCACGCGTGCACAGACCGCCCCTCGACCGCAGCACGTGCCCACCGCTCCGCCTTGACCCAGGGAACACGACGGACACGCCCGTTCGCCGCCCAACGCACCACAGCCACCGCTCGCCATGGACATTGCCGCTTCTGCAGCTCAGAGCGCCAGCTCGCCCCGACCGCATACCACCGCTCCTAAGCCCTCATTCACTTCCTAGAGCACCGCCAGGAGACCGCTGGTCGATCGACACCCTCAGCCATGCCTCTAATCGGCCGTAGCCATGTTGCCACTGTCGCCTGCCCATCCCGCTCGGTTTCACCGTCGGACCTATAAAAGGAGGCCACCCCCAGCCGTTTGAAGCACACCTCTCCACTCCTCACCTCTCACTGGCCGTCCCACACCTCTAGCAGGAGAAAGGGGAGCAGCAACTCGCTGGAATTTCACCGGAGCAGGCCGCCTCTAGAGGAGAAGGGCGCCTGCGATTTAAGGCACCCCAAGCTCCGCCGCAACCGCGCCTCGTCTCGCCTCGCCGTCGACCACCAGTTCGTTTGCCCACCTCGCCGACCTTGCTGGAGCCTTGGTACGTTCCCGGTAGACCCCCACCGAGTCGCTAGGGTTCGAGCTCGCCAGCGACCTGTTCGTCGTCGACGATGATCCCTAGCCGTAGATCCCAGTTCTAATCCTATGGCCCACATCGCGCGTACCGTTTCGCGTGTTAAGCACCACTAACAAGCGGGACCCCCCTGTCAGCTGAGCCCCGCGCCACGGAGCGCCACTGGGCCGGCCCATGTTCGTTCCCGCGCTAGTCCAGCCATTCAAAATGGGATTTTTCTTTTAGTTTAAATCTTAGTTCTGTCCCCTAGATTAAAATTCAATTCAGAGAGATTTATAAATCCAAATTGCATGAAACCAATTGTGTCTGAAAGGTATTGATATGATCTATCCAAGCCCGTTGGATTTAATTCAATTAGAGTTATAGATCTCTCCTAATAAAAATAACAAAATAGAAGTATTTGCAACTTGCAATATTTTTATAAAATCAACCAAGTTAGTTTTTGAGTTGATTCCAACTCTCAAAAATCACATTTCACCATATCTATCTAAATATATAATAATATTAAGGTTTACATGCCTTGACTTTGGACTAGAACCAAAATAATGCTATATAGGCATTTCTAGTCACTTTAAATCATTAACTAATGAACTTAAACCAAAGTAATTTTGATCCAACCTTTAAATCTCATTCCCACATGTTAGAATATGTGGTGATGACATGTGTCCACATGATCCCATATTTTAAGTGGTGAATATTAAATCTTAGTTAATTTTTCAATGAGTAGAAATTACTTTTCTAATTTAAAAAGAATGAAACTAGTGAATTAAACTTGTGAAGCTTGAGATGATAATAGATCATCAAATGTGTGTCTTAGAATGCTAATTAGACTAGTTAAGTATTGTTTGGTGATTGTGTACTCCGTATGTATTTATAGACGATAGTACCGACCAAGTCTACAAGGAGGAGGAGTTCTACCAAGAAGAAGAAGAAGAAAACTTCAACTACTGCACCAACCAAGGCAAGCTATCATTGGCAAGCTAACCCTTGCAAAACTTATTGTAGCAAGCCACCATTAACAGTGCAAGCTATTGTAGTAAACTGGATTTAAGCTAGTTAACTTGATCCAAGATGCTTTAGGCATGCTTTGATCACACCCCTTTAACTATTAGTTACCCCAAGTCTTTGTTTACAAGTTTTACCACCCTTAGTTTACAAAAAGTCCCTTACTTGTTTTGAAGGTAGCATAAAAAGTATAAAACTTGACCTATTTAGAAACCTTTAGATGTCATTCTATGGCATGAGATTGAACCCATCACTTCCACCTTAGTGAACACTCTTAACTTAGTAGTTTAGAGTAGATCAAAAACTTGAGTCACTTTAGATGGGAACACTTGGTGAAAATGAATTGTGAAAACCTTGGAATGATGAGTCATTCTATTGAGCTGTTTTGACATGTGTTGACAAAACTGATGGTTTATGATGATGAAAATGATGAGGCATGAGCCTTAACCTTTTTATAAAACTGGTGGTTGGATTCGGATGCGATACCATTCGAAATTTACCGTACAACCACACTACCTGAATTGGGTAAGGCTTAGCTGGAAATTTATATGCATTAGTATTAGTTCCCTCACGGGAGAGGTTTGAGCTGAGGCTACCTCTCATGATGTCCACCTATGCAGTGCCCAAGATGACTGATGGTCATGGTTGGGAGGCCATGCTCATAGGAGAGGTGCTTATACTAGGGTGTGTAAAGGGAAGGTTATGTTTGATTATCTGCATACTAAGTATGATGATTCAGGGTTATCCCTGACAGATGTATCGTATCTTGTGGTAAAAGTGTACCACCTCTGCAGAGTGTCAAACTATTCGAATAGCCGCGTCCGCGGTTATGGACAGTTGGAATGACCATACTATTTCGTTGTCAGATGTTTTCCAAATAACTTGAAATGAATGATGAATCTTGACTTGACCACAACAGGGTTGTGTTTATGATACTAGCTTCCCAACTTAAGTGATTCTAGAAATTTATTTTATCTTTCTTTGCTTCAGAACTCAGCTTAGGTTTCAAACTTAACATTACAGTTAATCATAGAGTTAGCACTTGACTTAGAACTATATTACTTGTTAGAGGTAGTTTGCGAGTACTTAAAGAGTACTCATGGCTTTTGTCCTTGGCTATTCTCATGGCCAGACTATGAAGGAGACTATCAAGATGATGGCCAGCAGGACGGCTATGATAAATAGGACTATCTGCCTTCGTCAGCATTGCCTGTGCCCCTGCAGATGGACCCCACCGCTACGCTTAGCTTTTATTCTGTTGCTTGTTGTATTAAAGACTGGATCATGAGATCCTTATTTGTGTAAGACCTTATGTATGGTTTGTAATGGATGATGTACTGTGATATCCAATCCGTTATGTCTCACAAAAATGGTAATCCTGGAAATTGCGAGGTATGGCATAACAGGCATCTGTGATTAAAAATCCGGGTGTTGACAAGTTGGTATCAGAGCCATCCTGACCATAGGAGACTCTAGTTAGAATGGACGTCCAAACAAAAACTTAGTTTCAAAACCAAAGTGAGTATTTATGAAAAACTATTTCCTCTCTTATCCTTGTGAACTCATTCTTTCTCAAAAAATTCATGTTCCTCAAAATTCTTACACTACTACTTAAAACTTGACACACTTGATCACTTCACTAATTTCCTCATCCTTAATTCTTGTAGATGGAGACTCAGTTCAGCAAGTTCTACCAGTTGGGAAACGGAGGTCAACTGATCTTCGAGAGGGATCTGGATTCACTGTCAGAATTACTAGGACGCCCACATCCAGAGTTTCTTGGAGCTCAACTTCCAGGACCCCTAGGAGGAGACTTACAGTGGCTAGTCACCGCAGATCTTAGAGGAAGCATCGAAGCACCAACTTCGGGGAGAATTCAGTTCTCCGTGAGAGAGAACAACTGGCTAGATGGATTAGCCAGGGCAATGGATGAAGCTCTCACATGTCTATGTGCTCTCAGCGTCAACAAGATCCAAGGAACCCATTTTGCCCACTATGCAAGATGTGACTTCATGGGAATGCCGATGGAGATGCCAAGTCACACAGAGTTGAGGCGTGAAGTGGAGAATCTTGACTTCTTGCTGCATGACCGACAAGAGGAACTGGACAATGCCCAAGAGTTAGCCAACCAGAACCGTGCCATTGCCGACCAGAAGGCCCAGACTTTTGCACTGCTCATCCAAGATCGCCAGTCTCTTTGTCGCCAGCGTGCCAAGAAGGATCGCACCATCGCCCATCTTCGAAAGAAGGTGGCCGACCTCGAGAAGACCATCAAGGATCAGGAAGCTCAGCTTCCCGCCAAGGAAGAAGAAGATGAGGGTGAAGACATCTAGGGAGACATGGATTCTTACCTCAGCAACGATGATGACTTTCTGGAGGAGGATGCCATGGACTTCTACACTGATGATGAGGACTTCGACTTCATCGATGATGAGTAGATGCACTAGAGCACTATCGTAGCATGAGTTATATCGGTCCCACTGTATCGTAGCTTGCAGAATGGTTCCTCAAACCATCTGCTTTCCTTTGTTTTTGTGGTGTGCGTTGTATCGTGTGCTTTCTTGCATGAATGAAAATGAAGTTAGTTGAAAAACTTGAGTCTAACTCAAAGTTTTAGCTTTGAAAACCCAAAACCATGAACCTTAGAATTTCCCTCTTACCCGTATATCTATCTCAATCTTCAGATGACTCGTGGAAATCAAGGAGGGAGCAGCTCGTCGCAAGACCCAATGCTGCAGATCTTGTAGAATCTCATCACAGACCGTGAAGCAAGCAGGGTCGAGCGCCAAGCCAACTTAGCAACATTGTAGCAGATCGCCCAAATGGCTCTCAACAACCAAGGGCATGGAAATCAGGATCACCATGGATCCAAACTAAAAAAAATTCAGAATACCAATCCCCCAATCTTCAACCAATCTGAAAACCCATTAGATGCTGACGACTGGTTATAGACCATGGAAAACAACTTAGAAGTTGCAGGAGTTGATGAAAATGAGAAAGTTCTCTTTGCCACCCACTATCTGGCGGGAGATGCAAGAGCTTGGTGGAATAGTATCCGCAATATGAACCATGGTCAAGTGATGACATGGGAAGCTTTCAAAGTCAAGTCCAGCTGCACCCACGTGCCGTAAGGTCTAGTCAACAGAATGAGAGATGAGTTCCGCGAATTAAAGCAAGGAATAATGACTGTGGTGGAGTACCGTGATAGATTCCTGTCACTTGCCAGATATGCACCTGAGGAGATCAACACGGAAGCCAAGAAGAAGGAGAGATTCTTGAACGGACTGCATGATGAGATGCAGACTGTCCTAGTCAACATCCGTTTTCAGGATCTCAAAGAGCTAGTCGACTCTGCCATTCAGATGGAAGGGAAGATTAATCAGGCAAACGACAACCGCAAACGTCGTATGATGCAGCAGTTTGGATCCAGTAGTCACCAGAAGTACCGTCCCAACCCTTCACCAGGATATGCAGCAAGGAACAACCGACCCCCAACATCTCGCCCAAGCTACCCCAATCGTAGCGGAGGCAATGTGAAGTCTGGAGGAAACAATCACAACTCCGGCAATGCCAACCATTTCAACCGTGCACCTCCCAAGAGCAACAACAACAACAACACTGCACCCAGAACTGGCAGTAATGCTGTGCCTGTCACAGTCAAGGACAAGTCCTAGCTCACTTGTTTTGAGTGTGGAGTGAAGGGTCACTACTCCAATGAGTGTCCCAAGAAGACTGCCGCCAATGCTAATGTGAATGCCCCAGCTCAGCAGCAGTGTCGTGTTCAACCGCAACGGTCGTCTCTTCCACATGAACGCAAAAGAAGCCCAGGAAGCGCCATATGTAGTGTTGGGTATGTTTTCTGTCAACTCAGTTTTAGCAAGAGTATTGTTTGATTCGGGAGCATCGCATTCATTTGTCACCGAAGAATTTGCATGCACTAGTAAGATTCATCCAACCAACTTGAAGCATGTCATGATAGTTCAAATCCTCGGCTCAACAACTAAAGCTAGAAAAATTTGCAAAGCTGTGCCTATCAGAATCCATGGGATAGATTTTTATGCCAACCTAATTGTACTTGGAACCAAAGGATTGGAAGTAGTACTAGGTATGGACTGGATGTCAGGCATAAAGGACTGATGGACTGTGCTAAGAAAGCCATCACCATGATCAGTAGTTCTGGAGTAACAGTAGAGCATATCTCTGAAACCTTACCCCATCAATTCAAGTGCAACAAGAGTGTAGCCCTGCCCACCATAGACCAAGTCAGAGTAGTCTGTGAATACCCCGACATATTCCCAGATGAATTGCCAAGTACGCCCCCAGATAGGGATATTGAGTTCATTATCGAACTAATCCCCGGAACCGGACCCATAGCCTAGAGACCCTATAGCATGAACCCCTCAGAGTTAGTGGAACTGAAGAAGTAGTTGGATGCCATGTTAGAGAAAGTCTTGATTCAACTAAGCGCATTTCCATGGAGATCACCAGTGTTATTCGTCGACAAGAAATATGGAGGAAACCGTCTGTGTACAGATTACAGAAAGTTGAATGACGTCACCATCAAGAACAAGTACCCCTTGCCAAAGATAGAGGATCTATTTGATCAATTGACTGGAGCCCAGGTATTCTCAAAGATTGATCTTAGGACTGGTTATCACCAACTTAAGATTCGTGCAACGGATATTCCGAAGACCGCCTTTACTACTCGCTATGGTTTATACGAGTATACGGTTATGTCTTTTGGATTAACCAATGCCCCTGCTTATTTCATGAACCTCATGAATAAGATCTTTATGAATTTCCTAGATAAGTTTGTAGTTGTGTTTATCGACGACATCCTTATCTACTCCAAGTCAGAAGAAGAGCATGAGCAACATCTGAGAGTTATCCTAGAAACCCTGAGAGAGCATCAGTTATATGCCAAGTTCAGCAAGTGTGAGTTTTGGCTGAAATAAGTAGGATTCCTAGGACATATTGTGTCTGCCAGAGGAATCTCTGTTGATCCCGCCAAGATCAAAGATGTCGAAGAATGGGAAGCCCCAACCACTCAAACCCAAGTCCATGCATTTCTCGGATTAGCGGGATACTACCGCAAGTTCGTAGAAGGATTCTTGAGTATCGCCCGACCCATGACCCAATCGTTGAAGAAGGACAAGAAGTTTGAATGGACTGACAAGTGTGAAGCCAGTTTTGAGGAGCTGAAGAAGAGATTGATATCAGCCCCAATTTTGGTCATGCCAGACATCAAGAAGCCATTTGATGTGTATGGCGACGCATCCAAGATTGGTCTAGGATGTGTATTGATGCAAGAAGGCAAAGTTATCGCGTATCTGTCTCAACAGCTGAAGTAGCATAAGCAGAACTATCCGACCCATGATCTTGAGCTAGCAGCTGTGGTTCTAGCATTGAAGACATGGCGTCATTATCTGATGGGTAATTGCTGTGAGATTTACTCAAATCATAAGATCTTGAAGTATATTTTCACTCAGAAGGAGCTGAATATGAGACAAAGGAGATGGATAGAGTTAATCAAGGATTATGACCTTGACATTCACTATCACCCCGGCAAAACCAATGTGGTAGCGGATACTCTTAGCTGATTGCCGTGTAGGCTAAACACCATGATCAAGGAGAACCAACCAAGTTTGTATGAGGAGTTGGAGCAGTTTAGGACTGACTTAGTTAGCAAAGGATTCTTAGCTAGCATTGAACTTCAACCCACTTTGATAGCCAAATCAAGGAAGCCTAGAAGGGGAATGAAAGTATCGACGGAATCAAACATCGTATTGGTATAGGAAAGGTACCTGGATTCACTGAAGACGAAGAAGGAGTACTGTGTTACAAAGGACGTATCTGTGTGCCAGCAGATTCGGAGCTGAAGGAAGTTATCATGAAGAAAGCTCATGATACTCTTTATTCTATCCACCCCGGAGGAACAAAGATGTATCAAGATTTGAAAGAGCAATTTTGGTGGCACAAGATGAAGAGAGAAATCAGAAGCTACATCGCCAAGTGTGACATCTGTCAAAGAGTCAAAGCAGAGCATCAGAGACCTACAGGACTGTTGCAACCATTGTAGATTCCGGAATGGAAATGGGATTCCGTCGGAATGGACTTTATCACCGGTTTACCTACTTCCAGTAGGGGAAATGACTCAATCTGGGTCATAGTTGATAGACTGTCCAAGGTAGCTCACTTCATACCCGTCAAGACAACCTACCAGAGTGCAAAACTAGCAGAGCTGTATATTGCTAGGATTGTTAGTCTGCATGGAACCCCCAAGACCATCGTATCAGATCGAGGAACCCAATTTACCTCGAGATTTTGGCAGAAAGTTCAAGAGGGATTAGGAACCAAGTTGAACTTTAGTACCGCATATCACCCGCAAACAGATGGACAGACTGAGAGAGTCAACCAGATCCTAGAGGATATGCTTAGAGCTTGTGTGTTGGAATACGGATCAAAATGGGAAGACTACCTGCCTTTCGCAGAATTCTCATATAACAACAATTATCAAGCTAGTTTGCAGATGGCACCATTTGAATTCCTATACGGAAGAAAGTGTCGTACCCCTTTGAATTGGTCGCAAGTAGGAGAGAGTCAAATCTTTGGACCCGACATTCTCCGAGAAGCAGAAGAGAAAGTTCACAAAGTCCGTGAGCACCTTAAGACCGCTCAATCCAGACAGAAGAGTTAAGCTGACAAGAGAAGGAGAGACCTGACTTTCAATGTCGGAGATTTTGTATATCTCAAGGTTTCACAATTGAAGGGAACTCAACGCTTTAGTCTGAAGGGAAAAGTTAACCCCCAGATATGTCGGACCTTTCAAAATTCTAAACCGTCGAGGAGAAGTATCGTATTAGCTGGAACTGCCTGAAGAGATGTCAGCCATCCATAATGTGTTCCATATCTCGTTAGTTCGCAAATGTTTGGAAGTGCCTGAGAAGACTGAAGTTTTCGAGAACATCGATCACAGAGCTGTGGAAATCAACAATGACCTGACCTATCAGGAAGTACCCATCCGTATCTTAGAAGAAGCCTACAGAACCACCAGGACCAGGAGCATCAACTTTCTCAAGATTCAATGGAGCAACCATACCAAAGAGGAAGCCACTTGGGAGCGCGAAGATTACATTAGGACAGAATTCCCAGATCTCTTTAGTTCCTAGTTTTCTTTGTAAATCTCGGGACGAGATTTTTTTTTAAGGGTGGAAGGTTTGTAACATCCCAAAACTTTAATCCAAGCTTATCAAGATCCAAATCATCAAAATTAGGGTTAACAAAAACTTTTCCAAATTAAAAATGAAAGCATTCATGTGTATGTACATTTAATTTAGGATTTGATTTGAATTGCCATGGTTCTGTGATCCATTGCTTGTAAAATGTTTCTTAGGTGAAATAAACATCACCTAAGTTATTCCCAAACTTTTTCCAAAGAAAAATAACTCAAAATGAATATTTAAAGTGAATCGTCATTTTGGCCAAATTAACTCTCATGCCTACTTTGGCTATTCCTAGTTTTCAAAACTTAACAGAAACATGTGTGGATCTTTACACCCCTTGCTAGTACACATAATGAGGTACCAAGGGACACTTTGTGATCTGCAAAAATCTTTCAAATACTAATTTTAAAGGATAGTGCAAAATTGAATCTATTTCATATGGGAAGATCCCACTATTTCAAAAACCACTCAAACAAGCTCAATTTTCAAAACCCAAGCACATACAGAGTCCCAAGCTTCTATCTAGCAAACCCACCAAAAATCTTTTCAAAATTCAAAAGTTTATTTCATGCGGCCATTTCATCAAACACTTGGCAGGCATGAATTACACCCTAATCCTAGCTCACTATTTTGAAAAGGGTTTTGCCCCCATTTGATCCCCATTTAATCCTTATGTCCCCTCTTGATCTAACCAGGCCCTTAGCACCCCTCTCCCTTGTCCCTAGCAACCATGCCATGCCAACCCGAGCACCTAGTCGCCGACCAAACCTTGCCCCGCTCCAGCAGACCACTTCCCCCTCTCTCGCCATGTCTAGGAGGTATCCAGGAGCTCACTGCCACCCTCTGTCCCCTGCCCGAGCCAAGCCTCGCCATGGACCACCGAGGAAAGCCCGCGCCCAGTGCCACCGCACCATGCCGAGCACGCGCCAGAGCACCACGCCCGGCACGCATGCACAAACCTCCCCTCGACCATAGCCCATGCCCACCGCTCCGCGACCTAGGGAACATGTCGAACATGCCTGTTCGCCGCCCAACGCACCACAGCCATAGCTCGCCGTGGACATTGCCGCTTCTGCCGCTCAGAGCGCCAGCTCGCCCCGACCGTATACCACCGCCCCTAAGCCCGCATTCACTTCCTAGAGCACCGCCAGGAGACCGCCGGTCGATTGCCACCCTCAGCCATGCCTCTAACCGGCCGTAGCCATGTCGCTACCGTCGCCTGCCCATCCCGCTCGGTCTCACCGTCGGACCTATAAAAGGAGACCACCCCCAGCCGTTTAAAGCACACCTCTCCACTCCTCACCTCTCACCGACCGTCCCACACCTCTAGCCGGAGCAAGGGGAGCAGCAACTCGCCGGAATTTCACCGGAGCAGGCCGCCTCTGGAGGAGAAGGGCGCCTGCGATTTAGGGCACCCCAAGCTCTGCCGCAACCGCGCCTCGCCTCGCTATCGACCACCAGTTCGTTTGCCCGCCTCGCCGACCTTGCTGGAGCCCTGGTACGTCCCCGATAGACCCCCACCAAGCCGCTAGGGTTCGAGCTCGCCGGCGACCTGTTCGTCGTCGACGATGATCCCTAGCCGTAGATCCCAGTTCTAATCCTACGGCCTGCAGCGCGCGTACCGTTTCGCGTGTTAAGCAGCACTTACAAGCAGGACCCCCCTGTTAGCTGAGCCCCGTGCCGCGGAGCGCCACTGGGCCGGCCCATGTTCGTTCCCGCGCTAGCCCAGCCATTCAAAATGGGATTTTTCTTTTAGTTTAAATCTTAGTTCTGTCCCCTAGTTTAAAATTCAATTCAGAGAGATTTATAAATCCAAATTGCATGAAACCAATTTTGTCTGAAAGGTATTGAGATGATCTATCCAAGACCGTTGGATTTAATTCAATTAGAGTTATAGATCTCTCCTAATAAAAATAACAAAACAGAAGTATTAGCAACTTGCAACATTTTTATAAAATCAACCAAGTTAGCATTTGAGTTGATTCCAACTCTCAAAAATCACATTTCACCATAGCTATCTAAATATATAATAACATTAAGGTCTACATGCAGTGAATTTGGACTACTACCAAAATAATGCTATATAGGCATTTCTAGTCACTTTAAATCATTAACTAATGAACTTAAACCAAAGTAATTTTGATCCAACCTTTAAATCTCATTCCCACATGTTAGAATATGTGGTGATGACATGTGTCCACATGATCCCATATTTTAAGTCGTGAATATTAAATCTTAGTTAATTTTTCAATGAGTAGAAATTACTTTTCTAAATTAAAAAGAATGAAACTAGTGAATTAAACGTGTGAAGCTTGAGATGATAATAGATCATCAAATGTGTGTCTTAGAATGCTAATTAGACTAGTTAAGTATTGTTTAGTGATTGTGTACTCCGTATGTATTTATAGACGATAGTACCGACCAAGTCTACGAGGAGGAGGAGTTCTACCAAGAAGAAGAAGAAAACTTCAACTACTGCACCAACCAAGGCAAGCTATCATTGGCAAGCTAACCCTTGCAAAACTTATTGTAGCAAGCCACCATTAACAGTGCAAGCTATTGTAGTAAACTGGATTTAAGATAGTTAACTTGATCCAAGATGCTTTAGGCATGCTTTGATCACACCCCTTTAACTATTAGTTACCCCAAGTCTTTGTTTACAAGTTTTACCACCCTTAGTTTACAAAAAAGTCCCTTACTTGTTTTGAAGGTAGCATAAAAAGTATAAAACTTGACCTATTTAGAAACCTTTAGATGTCATTCTATGGCATGAGATTGAACCCATCACTTCCACCTTAGTGAACACTCTTAACATAGTAGTTTAGAGTAGATCAAAAACTTGAGTCACTTTAGATGGGAACACTTGGTGAAAATGAATTGTGAAAACCTTGGAATGATGAGTCATTCTATTGAGATGTTTTGACATGTGTTGAGAAACACAAATGGTTTATGATGATGAAAATGATGAGGCATGAGCCTTAACCTTTTTATAAAACTGATGGCTGGATTCGGATGCGATACCATTCGAAATTTACCGTACAACCACACTACCTGAATTGGGTAAGGCTTAGCTGGAAATTTATATGCATTAGTATTAGTTCCCTCACGGGAGAGGTTTGAGCTGAGGCTACCTCTCATGATGTCCACCTATGCAATGCCCAAGATGACTGATGGTCATGGTTGGGAGGCCATGCTCATAGTAGAGGTGCTTATACTAGGGTGTGTAAAGGGAAGGTTATGTTTGATTATCTGCATACTAAGTATGATGATTCAGGGTTATCCCTGACAGATGTATCGTATCTTGTGGTAAAAGTGTACCACCTCTGCAGAGTGTCAAACTATTCGAATAGCCGCGTCCGCGGTTATGGACAGTTGGAATGACCATACTGTTTCATTGTCAGATGTTTTCCAAATAACTTGAAATGAATGATGAATCTTGACTTGACCACAACAGGGTTGTGTTTATGATACTAGCTTCCCAACTTAAGTGATTCTAGAAATT
The DNA here is from genome assembly GCA_916181665.1 of Avena sativa. Classification (NCBI taxonomy): domain Eukaryota; kingdom Viridiplantae; phylum Streptophyta; class Magnoliopsida; order Poales; family Poaceae; genus Avena; species Avena sativa. Next base: position 185,000,466 of record OV702287.1, on the reverse strand, counting down.
TATTTTATCTTTCTTTGCTTCAGAACTCAGCTTAGGTTTCAAACTTAACATTACAGTTAAACATAGAGTTAGCACTTGACTTAGAACTATATTACTTGTTAGAGGTAGTTTGCGAGTACTTAAAGAGTACTCATGGCTTTTGTCCCTGGCTATTCTCATGGCCAGACTATGAAGGAGACTATCAAGATGATGTCCAGCAGGACGGCTATGATAACTAGGACTATCTGCCTTCGTCAGCATTCCCTGTGCCCCTGAAGATGGACCCCACCGCTACGCTTAGCTTTTATTCCGCTGCTTGTTGTATTAAAGACTAGATCATGGGATCCTTATTTGTGTAAGACCTTATGTATGGTTTGTAATGGATGATGTACTGTGATATCCAATCCGTTATGTCTCGCAAAAATGGTAATCCTGGGATTACGAGGTATGGCATAACGGGCATTTGTGATTCAAAATCCGGGTGTTGACAACCCTACTCATCAAACCTCACTATCATCAAATAATCCTGCAACATGATAAGTTACAGCCCGAAGGGTCAATACATTTTGAATTGTATTGGCAAGTGTCACTAGTATGTGGATATAAAGTGGATCGTATTACTACATGCATATCTGGTCAGGTAGAGGTTTGGCTAGTTTGCAGCAAGAAAGTTTTTCCCTATTTTTTTACAAATAGTTTGCAACACTTATTATCAGCTAAGTTACACTGGATACCCTCCAGGTAATATTTCCAATCACAACATAGTGGTACCACTGATCGAAATTAGTGAACCTAGGTTCCATTGATAGAAATCAATGATCAAACAACCCTTGTTCACCCATCAATTTTTAACATAAAAAATTAGAATGATGAGATTCTTGATTCTGCTTCATTGTCTTGATGGTCAGAAATTGTCCATAACCGGGGAGACGGCTAAGTACTTAGTTTTACCCTCTCGAGAGGTGGTGCACTTTCCCCACAAGACTCGACATGCATCGAGACGAGACTTTTCAGAAGCAATCCCTCAGACCACCACGGACGCGTTCCATCCTATAATCACTACCACCCTTTGTCCATCTGGCTGAGTTCTCGCAACTTAGTCGGTCAAGGCAGAGCCCATATGCCATGTGGCTGCACTAGAAGCTTCGTGACAAGAACGTCTCCAATCTCTTTGTTCCTGGGTGGCCGTCCACAAGTGCGATACACCAGCCGACCATAGACATGGCCCCTGAGTAACCACTCAACATAATCCAAGCAAGTCCCATTTCCACCCAGGTGTTTCATTAAGAACTTGTTTTATTATACAAAACATATATTTCCAGTACTTCATATAGTAATAACATGATATTCCACCCCGAATCTATTGCAGGGCTAATCATTTCTAATCTTACAATGTTTCACCTACCAAGTAGAAACTACCATTCCCTATTCTACATAGGAGATATAGCATAGCATAATAATAGTCTATCATGCATATACTACAAAAATCCACTAAGTATAATGAAAATAGTAGGACTTGATGATAGTGCCACTTGCCTTGTTAGTAGAATAATTAGATACACCTCTCAATCTTTCAATGTCACACTCCGCAAAATCTACAACATTAACAATCAAACAACGTGCACATTCAACACAAAAACGATGCAATATGATATTTTTATTGCACAAGTTTTCCTAATAAGGTCCTGAACACTAAAAATAACCTAATGATCATTTTATATAAGTTTGATGCCAAATCAAACATTTTGTGCAAAAAGATTATTTAATAGCATTTTCTATTAGTAGAAAAGGATGTTCTAACTAAATATGTGCTACGATATTATATTAAAAAACTAAAATTGGATTCTGGTCTTACAGTACAGAGGGTTCAAAATACAGTTTATAGCAGAAGGATTTACCCAAATACATTTTACGAAACAATTTTTATACCAAATCCTCTAATAGAGATTCTGTATAATTTATTTGTTTAACAAATGAAAAGGTTCTAAATTATATTTCATGGTGTTCTACTAATTTTTGTGAATCTATAGACATATTATTTGCTAATTTTGGATAATCAGAACTAAAGATGTGATTTTTCAAAGATTGGGGTATTTCCTATCCAAAATATCCGAAATTGATACAGAGTTGACAAGTGGCTGATTCTGATTAGCTAGTACCCCTTTCATTTAAGTGAACTGTTTTCAGCCTCAGGATCTATATCGTGTGGCTTAGAGAAAACAAAAAAAAACAAAAGGCAGCTCATGAACTCACCGAGAAAGCCTTGACATTGAAGTATGTTGCAAAACCTCCGGGTATTCAAGTGTCGAGTGTGTTCTTCTTCTACTTGATCTTGTGTGAGAGAAAAGGAGAAGGAACGTGAGGTGTAGCTCCAGCAAACTGAAGAAAATGCTCACCGGAATAAATCATCGTTGAAGAACCGTACGTGGCGACGGGCTAGGAAAACGATGGTGTCGACAGCGTGGGCGCCTCTAGGCACGGGAAACTTGCTGTTAGTGTAGAGGATGTCTTGGCACGGATGATGATGTCCTTGGCGGTGCTAGGCAGTGCTTCTAGCCACGACGACGACGAGCGGACGTAGCAACGGCGACATGACCAACAGTGACTAAAAGATGTACCATCATGTCCTGTAGGTAGGCGGCGATTAGACTAGAATGATGGTTAAAGAAATCGTGAAAACGATCAATGCACGCGACGTACTTGTCTGATGAACTCAGAAAGAACTGGAACAAGACGTTGATGGTACGGGAAGTAGAGAGCTTCTTTGGAGAAAATTTGTGAATAACAACGGAGTAGGAGAGGAAGAGGCACACGATGCTCGCCTCGGTATGATTTGGCATGCTCCGAGGAGAGAGATCGGGAGATGAATGCTGCTAAATGGCATTCGGGGCACCGGTCCGACTTGGGAAATTAAGTCAATAAAATTGAGAAGTAATTCCCTGAATGAAATGGTCATGCAATTATGAGAAGATTTCGTGTTGAAGTTGAAGAGAAAAACGCACTAGAATTAATGGGAGGATGGGAGGAAGAGAAGATGTCATGACTGATGAGCTTCTGTAACATGTACGTGAACGACACGAGGGAGATGATCGATTGCTGGGTGGATCGGCTAGATGGGCCACTAAGTGCGTACCGTGGAAAATAAAAGGATGGGGAAAAAATATAGAGGAGTGGATCAGATTAGCTGGGCCGTGGACTGGTTATTGGACTGCAGATCCCCCTTTTTTTTAGGAAAGTTTTTATTTCTTTTTCTATTTTCTTTTCTAACTTTTACTTTGTCTCCTCAAATTGATTCAAATTTGTTCCAAATATTTTCAGAATATTTTATATAAAATATAAGTTGGCAATTTAGTACAATTAGAGTATTTTGAATTTTTTTATAAAGTAATATTCATTTAAAAATTGAGCATGGCACATATGCCTAAATTTTATTATTTTCTAATCCCTTTTCTTATAAAAACCGTATCTTTAGGTCTCCAAAAAGGTTCAAACAAATTTCCTTTAGTTTTATTTAATACATATTTATCATTATATAATATTTAAAATTACTTTTGTTCCCTTTAAGTATTTATTTTTCTCTTGAGCTTTATTGACCTTGAAATAATTTCTTTTGTCTTATAAAATCATAACTTTTTATCCATGGCTTCAAATAGTGTAAAACTTGCAAGGATTAACTTGTATAGTGCTAGCTTGCCTTGTGTAGTGCAGTGGTTGAAGTTTTCTTCCTCCTTCTCTTGGTAGAACTCCTCCACCTCGTAAGCTTGGTCGGTACTATCGTCTATAAATACATACGGAGTACACAATCACCAAACAATACTTAACTAGTCTATTTAGCACACTAAGGAACATATTTGATAATCTATTATCATCACAAGCATCACAAGGTTTAATTGAACTCGCTTCAATCTTTTTATTTAAGAAAAGTAATTTCTACTCATTGAAATTAACTAAGATTTAATATTCTCCAATTAAAATATGGGATCATGTGGACACATGTCCTCACCACATATTCTAACATATGGGAATGTGATTTAAATGTTGGATCACATTTTAATAAGTTTAAGTTTAATATTTAATGATTTAAAGTGACTAAAAATGCCTATATAGCATTATTTTGGTACTAGTCCAAATTCACTTCATGTAAACCTTAATATTATTATATATTTTTTTTGAGAGAAATATTATTATATATTCAGATAGGTATGGTTAAATGTGATTTTTTAGTGTTGGAATCAACTCAAAAGCTATTATGGTTGATTTTATAACAATGTTTGAATGTGAAATGCTTCTGTCTAGTTATTTTTACTAGGCGAGATCTCTAACTCTAAATGAATTAAAACCAACGGGCTTGGATAGATATTTTCAGAAGCTTTCCAACAAAATTGGAATCACTCAATTTGGTTCAGTAAATCTTCCTAAATTGATTTTTAAACTAAGGGACAGAATTGAGTTTAAACCTAAATAGAAAAATCTATATTTGAATTAACTGGGTCGCGCGGGAAAGGAAATGGGCCGGCCCAGTGACGCTCAGCGGCGCAGAGGGCGGCTGACAGGTTGGTCTCGCTTGTCAGCGAGACTTAAAACCCAAAACGGTACGGGGCGATCTGGGCCACATGATTAGAACGCAAATCAACGGCTCATAGTCGTCGTCGACGATGGACTCGTCGCCGGCGAGACCAAACCCTAAACGGACGATGGGGGTCTACTGAGGACGTACCAGGGCTCCAGCTAGTGTGGCGAGGCGGGCGATCAAACTGGACAGCAAAGGCGGACTCAGGTGAGGTCACGGCAGGGGCTGCGGTGGACGGAATCAACGGCAACGTCTCCTCCTCTGCAGTGGCTGCCTCTGGTGAAATTCCGGCGGCCTGCTGCTCGAGCTTCTCCGGAAAGAGGTGGGGAAGGACTAGGAGTGAGAGGGGAGTCCAATGGTGTGGAGATTGAAGCTGGGGAAGGCCTCCTCATATAGGCTCGAGGAGGGGACCGAGGAGGCGACGGCGAGCTCGTCGGTGACGATGATACAGGGCGCTATCGGCATGGCTGGCGTAGGCGGACGGTGGCTTGCCTCCTGGCGGTGCTCTACGACCTAATGGCATGACTAGGGGCGGTGGCATGTGGTCGGGAGCGTTGCGCGCTCTGGCAGACAGAGGGGGTGCTCGACGCTACGCTCGACGACTGTGGGTCGCGCGGCGGTGCATGGCCGTGTCTGGCAGGGTGCTGGGGTCGAGGCGGAGCGGCGTGCGCTGTATGGGGTCGAGGGGTGGTCTACTGCGTGCTAGCGGCTATCGCGCTCTAGCGCGCTCTGGCAAGCTCGTAGAGAGAAAGGGCAGCGACGCTGGGGAGTGGTCTAGGGACTAGGGTTGATCGAGGGGTGGACAGGGAGGTGCGGTAGGGTATGGCGGAGCTACGGGACTTGCTGGTTTGGCGCGGCGCGATCCCTGGCGCGTTGCCCTCTTCTGGCCGGCGGTGACCACAAAGTGGCGGCGCTCCACTGCTGCTCTAGCTTAGGGGTAGGCCGGTGGGGACTTGGTTAGAGCTGGGAGGGATAGGGGAACCAAATGGAGGCTAAAAACTCGACAAGGCTTTGATCACAAAACAGTAATAGTTAGGAAGAGTTTGTGTGCATGCCACTTGTTCGATCAAATGGCCGCAAGAGAAAAAGTTTTGAATTTTGGGCTGATTTTTGGTGGAGTGATGTATCTTATGCTTGAGCTTCTAGGTGTGCTTGGGTTTTAAAGTGGAGTTCATTTGAGTGGTTTTTGAATAAGTGTGATCTATACATATGAAGTACATTCAATTTTCAAATGTCATTTAAATTTAGTGTTTGAAAGTTTTTAGGGTGAAACAAAGTGGGACTTGGTACATCACTACTTGTACTAGGAAGGGGTGCAAAGAACCATAATTGTTTCTGTTAAGATTTGAGTTCTAGGAATAGCCAAAGTAGGCTAGTTGGTTAAAATGGCACAAATGGCCATTTGCTTATTTTATTCTTTTTGATTTGTTTTTCTTTGGGATTGGTTTGGGAATGATCTAGATGATGTTTAATTCAACTTAGAATCATTTTACAACCAATGGATCACTCAAACATGGCAATTCAAACAACTCCTAATTTAAATGCACACACATATGAATGCTTAATCATTTTTAAATGAAAAAAGTTTTTGTTAACCCTAAATTGGGTAGATTTGATCTTGATTAACCTTGGATTAAGTTTTTGGGATGTTACAAAATTGGAATGGTATCGCATCTGAACCCTAAAGGGCTAAGCCTCATGCCTTAACATTTTCATCATCAAATCCATTTGTGTTTCTCAACACATGTCAAAACATTTCAATAGAATGACTCAACATTCCAAGGTTTTCATAATCATTTTCACCAAGTATTCCCATCTAAAGTGATCAAGTTTTATGCTTAGCACTAGCCACTAAGTTAAGAGTGTTCACTAATGAGGGATGCTAATCTCAATCTCATGCCATAGAATGACCTCTAGTATAGGCCTAGTTTTATACTCTTTATGCTATCTATACTACTTTCCAAGTACTCACTAAGCACTAACTAAAAGTAAAGAACTTTGGTAAAGTAAAAAGAATAAAGCTTGCAAGTAAAACTTGGGATGTGTATAAATCAAAGGTATATAACAAAAGCATGCCTAAGGCATTTTGCTTAGATTAAAGCTTGCATGGTTAACTTAATTCTAGCTTGCCAATAATATCTTGCCTTGATTGGTGCACTGATTGAAGTTTTCCTCCTCTTCGTCGGGGTAGAACTCGTCCTCCTCGTATCCTTGGTCGGTACTATCGTCTATAAATGAATACGGGGTACACAATCACCAAACAATACTTAACTGCTTTTATTTAGCAAACTAAGGTTCATACTTGATGATCTAGAATCATCACAATCATCGCATGAATTAAAGAACTAGTTTTATTTAGTTTATTTGAGAAAAGAAATTTCTAGTCATTAAAATTTATTAAGATTTAATATTCTCCAATTAAAATATGGGATCATGTTGACACATGCCATCACCACATATTCTAATACATGGAATGTGATTTAAAGGGTTGGTCACATTTTATAAAGTTTAAGATTATTATTTAATAGATTTAAAGTGACTAGAAATGCCTATATAGCATTCTTTTGGTACTAGTCCAATGTCACTGCATGCAAACCTAGATATTTTTACATATTCAGATATATATTATCAAATGTGATTTTTGAGAGTTGGAATCAACTCAAAAGATATTATGGTTGATTTTTGAAAAAGTTTGAAGATGCAAAAGTCTATTTCTTATTATTTTTGTTATATAATATCTCTAACTCCAAATGATTTAAATCCAATTATCTTTGTAACAAAATTTGAATCATGCAATTTGGTTCAGTGAAACTCTCTGAATTGATTTTTGAATATGTGGATAGAATAGGGTTTTAGCTAAAAAGGAAAATCCATATTTGAATTTCCAGGCCTGAGCGGGAAAGCTAAACAGGCCGGCCCAACTGGACTGCACAGCTCAGCGGGCTGCTGACAGATGGGGTCCACCAGTCAGCGACTGTTCTAACGCGAGGTAGCTATCAACCAGAGCCCTACGATCTAATTGTAATCCAACGGATGTGGTTCATCGTCGACGACAAATAGTTCCGGCGAGGAATCAACCCTGTCACGGTGGTGGGGATCTCGCGGGGCTCACCTGGGATCCAGCTAGGGTCGGCGATGGGGGCAATCGACGTGGTAGACGACGGCGAGGCGAGGCGCGGTCATGGCAGGGCTTGGGGTGGTCGGAATTGACGGTGCCCTTCTCCTCCAGCAGCGGCGGGCTCCGGTGAAATTCTGGCACGGTGGTGCTCTCCTTGCTCCGGGGAGAAGTGTGGGAGTGTGTGTGAGGAGTGGGGAGTGGAGTGGTGTGGATAATGGAGGCGGGGGTGGCCTCCTTTTATAGTGTGGCAAGGGGACCAAGCGGTGCAGCGTGAGCTCGACGGTGGCGTCGCTACAGGCGGATATTGGCATGGCGGTGGCTAGGGGGAGGTGTTGTGCTCCCTGGCGGTTCTCATGTGCTTAAAGGCGAGGAGTGGGGTGGCGTGGTTCGGTTGGGAGCGTGCGGTGCTCTGCGCGGCGGTAGAGGTGTTTGCGGTGGCGTGCGGCAGCTGTGGGTCGCGCGACGGCGAACGAGGGTGTCTGTTGGGTGCTGTGATCATGGCGGTCATGCACGTGCGCAGTGAGGGCAAGGCGCGAGCGGTGCGAGCTGGTCGGGCGCGGTGCACTGGCGCGCTCTGGACATGGCGCAGAGAGGTTTGGGCGCGGTGTAGCTAGGGTGGTCCATGGCTTGGCTGGGGTAGTGGGCTGGACAGGGGTGGATGTAGAGTGCGGTGCACCTCCTGGACATCCTGGATGGGCGCGGGGTGGTCTGCTGCGAGCGCTCCACTATGCATGCAGCGAAGGGGGATTGGTCTGGGGCTAGGTTAGGCTCAGGGAGACAGGGGGTTAGAGTGGAGACCAATTGGTCGATGATCACAGTGCAAAACAGTGAAGTTAGGCAGAGGGTTAATTTGTGTAGCTCAAGTGTTTGTGGAAATGGCCGCATGAAATGAAGTGTGGAATTTTTGATTCAAATTTTTTGAGTGGTTTCATCTTAAGCTTGAGTAACTATGGTTGCTTGGAGAGGTCAAGGGGAATTGATTTTGTATGTTTTTGAAAAAGTGGTATCTTAACATATGAACTATATTCCATTTTCAACTGTCCATTAAATTGATTTGACAGATGTTTTTCTAAGTTTGTAAAGTGGGCCTTGATACACTTTTACTTGGTCTAGCAAGGGGTGAAAAGAAATAGAATAGTTTCTGTTAGAAATTCTCTCTTAGGAACACTCAAAGTGTCCTAGTGGCTTACTTTGGTCAAAATGACCATTTGCTTTATTTATTCATATTTGATGTCTTTTTCTTTTGATTTTGTTTGTAATTGGTCTAGATGTTGTAGTATTCATCTTAAAACCATTTCACATCATTTAGAACAATCAAGCATGGCATAAGCACTCAAATCTACACTAATGCAAACACACATGCATCCATATTCATTTTCTTAATAAAAGTTTTTGTTAACCCTAAATTGGGTGATTAGGATTTGATAATCTTGATTATAAGTTTTGGGGTGTTACAAACCATCCCTCCTTAAACAAAATCTCATCCCGAGATTTAAGAAAAACTAGGAACTAAAGAGATCTAGATTCTTAGTCCTAATGTAATCTTCTCGCTCCCAAGTAGCTTCTTCTTCGGTATGGTTGCTCCATTGGATTTTGAGAAACTTGATACTCTAAGTCCTAGTGGTTTTGAAGGCTTCTTCCAAAATATGATGGGAACTTCACGATATGTCAGATCCTTGTTGATATCAATGGCTCGGTGATCGATGTTCTTGAAAACTTCGGTCTTCTCCGGAACTTCTAAGCATTTGCGAAGTAACAAGATATGGAACACATCATGGATGGATGATATCTCCTCTGGCAGTTCCAATTGATAAGATACTTCTCCTAGGCGATTCAAAATCTTGAAGGGTCCAATATATCTGGGGGCTAACTTCCCTTTCAGCCGAAAATGTTGCATTCCTTTCAACGGCGAAACTTGGAGATACACAAAATCTCCACCATTGAAAGTGAGGTCTCTACGTATTGTCAGCATAACTCTTTTGTCTGGATTGGGCGGTCTTGAGGGGCTCACGGACTTTGTGAACCTTATCTTTAGCTTCTCGTAGGATGTCGGGTCCAAAAATCTGACTCTCTCCTACTTGCCACCAATTCAAGGGGGTACGACACTTCCTCCCATACAGAAATTCAAATGGGGTCATTTGCAAACTGGCTTCATAACTGTTGTTGTATGAGAATTCTGTGAAAGGCAGACAATCTTCCCATTTTGATCCATACTCTAACACACAAGCTCTCAACATGTCTTCTAAGATTTGGTTTACTCTTTCAGTCTGTCCGTCGATCTACGGGTGATAAGTTATGCTGAAATTCAACTTGGTTCCTAAACCTTCTTGGACTTTCTGCCAAAATCTTGAGGTAAATTGTGTTCCTCGATCTAACACTATGGTCTTAGGGGTTCCATGCAAACTGACAATTCTATCAATGTACAGCTCTGCTAGCTTCGAACTCTAGTAGGTTGTCTTGACAGGTATAAAATGGGCTACCTTGGACAATCTATCAACTATGACCCACATAGAGTCATTTCCCCTACTAGATGTAGGCAAACCAGTGATAAAGTCCATTCTGACGGAATCCCATTTCCATTCCGGAATCTGCAATGGTTGGAACAGTCCTGCGGGTCTCTGATGTTCTGCTTTGACTCTCTGACAGATATCACACTTGTCTATGTAGCTTCCGATTTCTATCTTCATCTTGTGCCACCAAAATTGCTCCTTTAAATCTTGATACATCTTCGTTCCTACGGGGTGGATAGAATAAAGAGTATCATGAGCTTCTTGCATGATAACTTGCTTCGGCTCGGAATCTGCTGGCACATAGATACGTCCTTTGTACCACAAAACTCCTTCTTCTTCTTCGGTGAATCCAGCTACCTTTCCTGTACAAATACGATGTTTGATTTCGTCGATACATGCATTTCCCTTCTAGCCTTCCTAGATCTGACTGATCAACGTGGGTTGAAGTTCAATGCTAGCTAAAAATACTTTTCTAACTAGCTCCGTTCTAAACTGCTCCAACTCTTCGTGCAAACTTGGCTTGGCTTCTTTGATCATGGTGTTTAATCTACACGGCAATCTGCTAAGAGCATCCGCTACCACATTGGCTTTTCCGGGGTGATAGTGAATGTCAAAGTCATAATCCTTGATTAACTCTATCCATCTCATTTGCCTCATATTCAGCTCCTTCTGAGTGAAAATATACTTCAGGCTCTTGTGATCTGAATAAATCTCACCAACGGTTACCCATAAGGTAATGACGCCATGTCTTCAAGGCTAAAACTACAGCTGCTAGTTCAAGATCATGGGTAGGGTAGTTTTTCTCATGTTGCTTCAGTTGTCGGGAAAAATATGCTATGACTTTTCCTTCTTGCATCAACACACATCCGAGACCAATCTTGGATGCATCACAATTCACATCAAAAGGCTTCTTGATATCTGGCATAATCAAGATTGGGGCTGAAATCAATCTCTTCTTGAGCTCTTGAAAGCTTGCTTCACATTTGTCGGTCCATTCAAACTTCTTATCTTTCTTCAACAATTGGGTCATCGGTCTTGCGATGCTCAAAAATCCTTCAACAAAATTGCGGTAATATCCCTCTAATCCGAGAAATGCAAGGACTTGGATTTGAGTGGTTGGGGCTTCCCATTCTTCAACATCTTTGATCTTGGCGAGATCAACAGCGACTCCTCATGCTGACACAATATGTCCGAGGAATCCTACTTCTTTCAGCCAAAACTCACATTTGCTAAACTTGGCATACAACTGATGCTCTCTAAGGGTTTCGAGAATGGTTCTCAGACGTTGCTCATGGTCTTCTTCAAATTTGGAATAGATTAGAATATCATTGATAAAAACAATGACAAACTTATCTAGAAAGTTCATAAAAATCTTATTCATTAGATTCATGAAATAAGAGGGGGCATTGGTTAATCCAAAAGACATGACCATATACTCATACAATCCATATCTGGTGGTAAAGGCGGTCTTTGGAATATCCGTAGTATGAATCTTGAGTTGGTGATAACTAGTGCTTAGATCAATCTTAGAAAACACTTTGGCACCAGTCAATTGATCAAACAGATCCTCTATCTTGGGCAGTGGATATTTTTTTCTTGATGGTGACATCATTCAGCTTCCGGTAATCTGTGCACAAGCAGTTACCTCCATCTTTCTTATCCACAAATAGAACAGGCAATCTCCATGGCGATGCGCTTGGTTGAATCAGACTTTTCTCCAGCATAGCATCAAGTTGCTTCTTCAGCTCCACTAATTCTGATTGGTTCATACTATAAGGTCTCTGAGCTATGGGTCCAGTTCTAGGAATTAGTTCAATGATGAACTCGATATCCCGATCTGGGGGCATACCGGGCAATTCATCTGGGAATACGTCAGGGTATTCACAGACTACTCTGACTTGATCTATGGTTGGTTGGGCTAGACTCTTGTTGCATTTGAACTGATGGGGCAAGGTTTCTGATACATGCTCTGCTGATACTCTAGAGCTACTGGTCATGGTTATGGCTTTCTTAGCACAGTCGATCAATCCTTTATGTTTCGACATCCAATCCATTCCTAGTACTACTTCCAAACCTTTGGTTCCAAGTACTATTAGATTGGCATAAAAATATATCCCATGGATTCTGATAGGTACAACCTTGCAAATTTTTCTAGCTTTGGTGGTTGAACCAGGTATTTGAACTATCATAACATGCTTCAATTTTGTTGGTTGAATCTTACTACTGCATGCAAATTCTTCGGTAACAAATGAGTGCGATGGTCCAGAATCAAACAACACTCTTGCAAGTACTGAGTTAACAGAAAACATACCCAACACAACATCGGACGCTTCTTGGGCTTCTTCAGCATTCATGTGGAATAGACGGCCGTTGCGGTTGAGCGAATGCCCTGGGGCAAACCTTCTTCCAGGCTGAACACAGCGTTGCTGCTAAGCTGGGGCATTCACATTGGTGGTGGCTGCAATCTTCTTGGTACACTCGTTGGAGTAGTGACCCTTGACTCCACATTCAAAACAAGTAATCTGGGACTTGTCTTTGGTTGCGATAGGCACATCATTGCTTCCAGTCCTTTAGGCAGTATTGTTGTTGTTGTTATTGGACTTGGGCAGTGCACGGTTGAGTTGTTGGAGTTGCCAGGGTTGTTGTTGTGGTTTCCTCCAGACTTCAAGTTTCCTCCGCTATGATTGGGGTAGCTTGGACGAGACATCAGGGGTCTATTGTTCCTTGGGGCATATCCTGTAGATGGATTGGGGCGATACTTCTGGGTATTGTGGGACCCAGTTTGGTGCATCATTCTACACTTGCGGTTGTCATTGACTTGGTTGATCTTCCCTTCCATCTGGATGGCAGAGTCTACTAGCTCTTCTAGATCTTCAAAACGGATGTTGACTAACACCGTCTTCATCTCATCATGCAATCCACTCAGGAACCTTTCCTTCTTCTTGGCTTCAGTGTTGATCTCATTAGGGGCATATCTAGCTAGGGACAGAAATTTGTCTTGGTATTCAAGTACCGTCATACTTCCTTGCTTCAGTTCCCTGAACTCATCTCTCATTCTGGTGACCAAACCTTGTGGCACATGGGTGTGGCTGAACTTGATCTTAAAAGCTTCCCAAGTCATCACCTGACTGTGGTTCATAGTACGGGTGCTATTCCACTAGGATCTTGCATTTCCTGCCAGATAATGGGTGGAAAACAGTACCTTCTCGTTGGTGTCAACTCCTGTGACTTCTAGATTATTCTCCATGATTTGCAGCCAGTCATCAGCATCTAAGGGATCCTCAGATTTGTTAAAGATAGGGGGATTGGTATTCTGAAAGTTCTTAAGCTTGGATCCATGATGATCCTGATTTCCATGGCCTTGATTATTGTGGGCCATCTGAGCTATCTGTTGAAGAGTGGCTAGATTGGCTTGGAGTTCGGCTCTACTAGCTTCACGGTCGGAAACTAGCATCTGCAGAATCTGCAACATTGGGTCCTGCGATGAGATGCTTCCTCCGGTGTTTCCACGAGTCATCTGAAGATTGAGATAGATAAAGGGGTAAAAAGGGAAAGTTCTAAGGTTCATGGTTTTGTTTCAAAAGCTTTAAACTTTGAGTTTGACTCAGGTTTTGCAAACTAACTTCTTCTCACTCATTCATTCATTCAAGCACACAATACAAACACACACCACAACACAATGGAAAATAGATGGTTTTAAGAAACATTCTGTGAACTAAGATATAGTGGGGCTGATACAACTCATTCCTATGGTAGTGATCAAGTGCATCTACTCATCATGAATGAAGTCGGAATCATCATCATCAGTGTAGAAATCCATGGCATCATCCTCCAGGTAGTCGTTGTCATCACTGAGGTACGAGTGAAGATCTCCCTGGATGTCTTCACATTCTTCCTCCTCCTTTGCTTCAAGCTAGACTTCTTGCTCATGGATGGTCTTCTCGAGAGCGGCCACCTTCTTGCAAAGACGAGCGATGGTGTGATCCTTCTTCTCGCGTTGACGACGAAGCGATTGGCGATACTTGGCGAGCATGGTGAGAGTCTGGTCCTTCTTGGCGGTGATGGCAAGGTTGTGGTTCGCGTAGGCTCGAGCATTGTCCAATTCCTTCTGTCTATCATACAGCAGGAAGTCAAGATTCTCCACTTGGCGCTTCAACTCCGGGTGACTTAGCATCTACAGTGGCATTCCCATAGAATCGCGCCTTGCAAAGTGCGCAAAGCGAGTTCCCTGGATCAAGTTGATGTTTTTCCCACACAGACGGGCAAGAGCTTCATGCATATCCCTGCCTAATCCATCTAGCCAGTTGTTCTCTCGCACGGTGAATTGAATCTTCTAAGAAAGGGGTGCTTCCATCTTGCCTCTGAGATCTACAACTATCACCCATTGTAGATCTCCTCCTGGGTAATCCTTGAGTTGTGCCCCGAAGAATTCTAGATGCGGGCGCTCAAGATACTCTGACAGTGCATCAAGATCCCTCTCAAAGATCAGATAGCCTCCGTTGCCCAGCTGGTAGAACTTGCAATACTGAACTTCAATCTATAATAATTTAGGGTGAGTAAGTTAGTGAGGTGATCAAGTGTGTCAAATTTTATGTAGGAATGTAAGAATTTTTGAGGAACATGATTTTTTTGAAAGAATCAAGGATAAGAGTGGGAATATGTTTTCATAAATACTCACTTCTTTGGTTTTGAAACTAAGTTTTTGTTCGAACGTCCATTCTAACTAGGGTCTCCTATGGTCAGGATGGCTCTGATACCAACTTGTCAACACCCGGATTTTTAATCCCAGATGCTTGTTATGCCATACATTGCAATCCCAGGATTACCATTTTTGCGAGACATAACATATTGGATATCACAGTACATCATCCAATTCAAACCATAATAAGGTCTTACACAAATAAAGGATCTCATGATCCAGTCTTAATACAAACAAGCAGCTGAATGATAAGCGTAGCAGTGGGCTCCATCTTCAGTGTCACAGGTAATGTTGACGATGGGAGATGATCCTAGTTGTCGTAGCCGTCCTGGTGTCCACCATCCTGGTAGTCCTCCTCATAGTCTGTCCACGGGAATAGCCAGGGACAAAGCCATGAGTACTATTCAAGTACTCGCAAACAATCACTAACAAATAAGGTAGTTCTAGTAGGAATCCTAAGCTCTGAGTTTATTTGGAAAAAGCCATATTTATCTAAACTAAGTTCAGAAGTATAGAAAACTAAGTAAATGTTCTAAATCACTTTAAGTCCCTCTTGTGGTAAAGTCAAAAATCATAGTTCACTTCATAAGTCATTTTGAAAACATCTGAGGATGGAACAGTATGGCCACTCCAACTGTCCATGACCGCAGACGCGGCTATTTGAATAGTTTGACACTCTGCAGAGGTGGTACACTTTCACCACAAAATTTGATACATCCATCAGGGATAACCCTGAATCGTCATACTTAGTATGCGGATAATCAATCATAACCTTTAGTATAGGCACCTCCCCTATGAGCTTGGCCTCCCAGCCATGGCCATCTGCCATCCTGGACACTGCATAGGTGGACATCATCAAGATGTAGCCTCAGCTCAAACCTCTTCCGCGAGGGAACCCATACTAATGCATATAAACTTCCGGCTAAGCCTTACCCAATTCAGGTATTGTGGTTGTACGGTAAAACTGGAATGGTATCGCATCCGAACCCAACCATCAATTTTTATTAAAGGGCTAAGGCTCATGCCTTAACATTTTCATCATCAAATCCATTTGTGTTTCTCAACACATGTCAAAACATTCCAATAGAATGACTCAACATTCCAAGGTTTTCATAATCATTTTCACCAAGTATTCCCATCTAAAGTGATCAAGTTTTATGCTTAGCACTAGCCACTAAGTTAAGAGTGTTCACTAATGAGGGATGCTAATCTCAATCTCATGCCATAGAATGACCTCTAGTATAGGCCTAGTTTTTACTCTTTATGCTATCTATACTACTTTCCAAGTACTCACTAAGCACTAACTAAAAGTAAAGAACTTTGGTAAAGTAAAAAGAATAAAGCTTGCAAGTAAAACTTGGGATGTGTATAAATCAAAGGTATATAACCAAAGCATGCCTAAGGCATTTTTCTTAGATTAAAGCTTGCATGGTTAACTTAATTCTAGCTTGCCAATAATATCTTGCCTTGATTGGTGCACTGATTGAATTTTTCCTCCTCTTCGTCGGGGTAGAACTCGTCCTCCTCGTATCCTTGGTCCGTACTATCGTCTATAAATGAATACGGGGTACACAATCACCAAACAATACTTAACTGCTTCTATTTAGCAAACTAAGGTTCATACTTGATGATCTAGCATCATCACAATCATCGCATGAATTAAAGAACTAGTTTTATTTAGTTTATTTGAGAAAAGTAATTTCTACTCATTAAAATTTATTAAGATTTAATATTCTCCAATTAAAATATGGGATCATGTTGACACATGTCATCACCACATATTCTAATACATGGGAATGTGATTTAAAGGGTTGGTCACATTTTATAAAGTTTAAGATTATTATTTAATATATTTAAAGTGACTAGAAATGCCTATATAGCATTCTTTTGGTACTAGTCCAATGTCACTCCATGCAAACCTAGATATTTTTATATATTCGGATATATATTATCAAATGTGATTTTTGAGAGTTAGAATCAACTCAAAAGATATTATGGTTGATTTTTTAAAAAGTTTGAAGTTGCAAAAGTCTATTTCTTATTATTTTTGTTATATAATATCTCTAACTCCAAATGATTTAAATCCAACGTGTTTGGATAGATAATTTAATTATCTTTCTAACAAAATTTGAATCATGCAATTTGGTTCAGTGAAACTCTCTGAATTGATTTTTGAATATGTGGATAGAATAGGGTTTAGCTAAAAAGGAAAATCCATATTTGAATTTCCAGGCCTGAGCGGGAAATCTAAACGGGCCGGCCCAGCTACACTACACAGCTCAGCGGGCTGCTGACAGATGGGGTCCACCAATCAGCGACTATTCTAACGCGAGGTTGCTTTCAACCAGAGCCCTACGATCTAATTTTAATCCAATGGTCGTGGTTCATCGTCGACGACAAATAGTTCCAGCGAGGAATCAACCCTAACACGGTGGTGGGGGTCTCGCGGGGCTCACCTGGGCTCCAGCTAGGGTCGGCGACGGGGGAAATCGACGTGGTAGACGACGGCGAGGCGAGGCGGGGTCACGGCAGGGCTTGGGGTGGTCGGAATCGACGGTGCCCTTCTCCTCCAGCAGCGGCGGGCTCTGGTGAAATTATGGCACGGTGGTGCTCTCCTTGCTCCGGGGAGAAGTGTGGGAGTGTGTGTGAGGAGTGGGGAGTGGAGTGGTGTGGATAATGGAGACGGGGTGGCCTCCTTTTATAGTGCGGCAAGGGGACCGAGCGGTGTAGCGTGAGCTCGACGGTGGCGTCGCTATAGGCGGCTATTGGCATGGCGGTGGCTAGGGGGCGGTGCTGTGCTCCCTGGCGGTTCTCATGGGGTTAAAGGCGAGGCGTGGGGCGGAGTGGTTCTATAGGGAGCGTGAGGCGCTCCGTGCGGCGGCAAAGGTGTTTGCGGCAGCATGCGGCAGCTGCAGATCATGCGGCGGCGAATGGCGTTGTCTGCTGGGGTGCTGTGATCATGGCGGTCATGCACGTGCATGGTGAGGGCAAGGCGCGAGCGGTGCGAGATGGTCGGGCGTGGTGCATTGGAGCGCTTTGGATATGGCGCAGAGAGGTTTGGGCGCGGTGTAGCTAGGGTGGTCCATGGCTTGGCTGGGGTCATGGCCTAGACAGAGGGTGGCGATAGAGTGCGGCACACCTCCTAGACATCCTGGATGGCCGTGGGGTGGTCTGCTGCGTGCTGGCCTTGGTCGGCCGGCGACGACTAGAAACGGGTGGCGCTCCACTATGCATGCGTCGAAGGGGGGATTGGTCTGGGGCTGGGTTATGCTCAGGGGAGACAGGGGGTTAAAGTGGAGACCAATTGGTCGATGATCACTGTTCAAAACAGTGAAGTTAGGGAGAGGGTTAATCTGTGCAGCTCAGGTGTTTGTGGAAATGGCCGCATGAAATAAAGTCTGGAATTTTTTATTCAAAATTTTTGAGTGGTTTGATCTTAATCTTGAGTAACTATGTTTGCTTGGAGAGGTCAAGGGGAATTGATTTGGTAGGTTTTTGAAAAAGTGGTATCTTAACATATGAACTAGATTCCATTTTCAACTATCCATTAAATTGATTCGAAAGATGTTTTTGTAAGTTTGTAAAGTGGGCCTTGATACACTTTTTCTTGGTCTATCAAGGGATGAAAATAAATAGAATAGTTTATGTTAGAAATTATCTTCTAGGAACACTCAAAGTGGCCTAGTGCCTTACTTTGTTCAAAATGACCATTTGCTTTATTTATTCATATTTGATTTCTTTTTCTTTTGATTTTTTTGTAATTGGTCTAGATGATGTAGTATTCATCTTAAAACCATTTCACATCATTTAGAACAATCAAGCATGGCATAAGCACTCAAATCTACACTAATGCAAACACACATGCATCCATATTCATTTTCTTAATAAAAGTTTTTGTTAACCCTAAATTGGCTGGTTAGGATTTGATAATCTTGATTATAAGTTTTGGGGTGTTACAGTCGGGTTTGGCTCCTTCTCGAGAGAGTAGCGGATCGAGCCATACTCTTCATACTACTTCATCTTCGATTGTTTTCAAAATATGGCACAATTTGCCGTGGTGCAAATTTTTGAATATGGGATCATTACCTTGGTCGTTCATCTTGAAATCCCAGAATGGTTCATACTCGTTGACAACTAAGCTTAAATTTGTTTAAATTTCACCACTTACTTTGAGGTTAGATTTTTACATGGTTGGTCAGAGTACATTTTACACGAGGGACGCAAAAAAAGCAATAATTACATTGAGGTCCATACATTTATCATAAAGCTCCCTAAAAGGAAAAAAAATCTGGTTTGACTCCTTCTCGAGAGATCCGCTGATCTGAGCCAAACTCTACACACTACTTCCTCTTTGATTGTTTTCAAAATAGTGCAATTTGTAGCCATGCAAATTCTCTCATATGGGATCATCAACATAAAGTATGATGTTGATATGGCTTTGACCTTGGTCGTTTGGCTTGAAATCTAATAATGCCCATACTCGTTGACAAGCAAGCTTAAAATCATCGAAATTTCACCACTTACACTTTTAGGTTAGAATTTTACACGGGTGTGGAAGTACATTCGACATCAAGGACCTAAAAAAAGTGAAAATTACACCGAGGTCCATACATTTAGCACAAAGGACCCTTATATTAAGCAAGGAGAACAGTTGGGTTTGACTCTTTCTCTACAGAGCAGCTGATCGAGCCATACTCTTTACACTACTTCATCTTTGATTGTTTTCAAAATATGCCTAAATTTGTCGGCATGCAAATTCTTGGATATGGGATCATATGCATAAAGTATGGTGTAGATATGGCTTGACCTTGGCCGTTTGTCTTGAAAATCCAAGAGTATGGTTCATACTCGTTGAAAACTAAGCTTAAATTCATTTAAATTTCACCACTTACTTTTAGTTTAGAATTTTACATGGTCGATGGGAGTATATTTTACATCAAGGACCTAAAAAGGGAAAATTACATGGAGGTCCATACATTTAGCACAAAGGACCCTACAAAGGAAAACTTTTTGTTTTGTCTCCTTACCGAGAGACCAGTTGATCTGAGCTAAACTCTTCGTACTACTTCCTCTTTGATTATTTTCAAAATATGGCCAAATCTGTTGCCATGCAGATTCTCTGATATGGGATCATCAGCATAAAGTATGATGTTTATATGGCCTTGACCCTGGTCGTTCGACTGAAATCCAAGAATGTTCATACTCATTGACAAGTAAGTTTAAAATCGTCTAAATTTCACCACTTACACTTTTAGGTTAGAATTTTACACGGTGTGTGGATGTACATTTTACATCAAGTACCCAAAAGGGGAAAATTACATCGATGTCCATACATTTAGCACCCCCCTAAAAATAAGCAAGGAAAACAGTCGTGTATGGCTCCTTCTCGAGAGAGCAGCTGATCGAGCCATACTCTTCGTACTACTTCATCTTCGATTGTTTTCAAAATATGTCCAAATCTATCGGCATGCTAATTCTTGGACATGGCATCATCACCATAAAGTATGATGTTGATATGGCCTTGACCTTGGTCGTTCGGCCTGAAATCCAAGAATTTTCATACTCATTGACAACTAAGCTTAAATTTGTCAAATTTCACAACTTACACTTTTTGGTTAGAATTTTACACAGATGGTGGGGGTACATTTACACCAAGGACCTAAAAAGGTAAAATTACACTGAGGTCCATGCATTTAGCATAAAGGACCATAAAATTTAGCAAAGAAAATAGTCGGGTCCGGCTCCTTGAGAGAGCAGATGATCGGGCCCTACTCTTCATACTACTTCCTCTTTGATTTACAAGAAAGATTTATTGTGGAGGGAACTGGGAGCAGAGTAGTACTATTCTGAAGGGAACTCGAGCAGAGGAACATGCATCCGTTTTCATTTTATTCAACCTCGCCTATACGCTCTATCCCCACTTCTACGCCAAGCGTCGCTGTTCTTCTCCTCCACAATGCCGCTTTCCGATCATGTTCACCGCATAGTATGAGAGTGTTTGTTCTTCTCCCTATCCTGCCTGCCGCCATTGATCTTCCCTCTTTTCTAGAAAACCAAATCAAGCCACTGTCCCAACTTCCATCAGCTCCCTTGCGATGGCAGGACTGAGCAAGGATAGTGATGACTCTGAGCTGTTCCAGCATGTTTTTACCGAAGTCCCACTAGAAGAACTCATAACCAGATGCAACATCATCACCGCTGAAACGTCCATTTTGCATCACTATTCTATATCATAATTTACTGTTATTCATTGATATATTTCTTATTAAGAGATGATACTTATGTTATTTCATCTGTTTTTGCATGGTTGATGACTTTTGGAGCATGGACCGGTGCAGTCGGGATTATGATGGAAAAGGTGCTTTTTGGAGGCGAAATTCGCGAAAATCAGAAAATCTGGGAAAATATATGCAAAATTCTATTTTTCCAGAAGATGAAGATTGCTAGAAGGGGGAGTGGAGATGGGCCACAGGGGGCCCACACCACCCCCCGGCGCAGGCAACCCTAGGTCGTGCCACCAGGTGGTGTGGCCACCCTGGCCCACTCCTGGATCTCCCCTTTGGCGTATATTATCCCCACGAAACCCTAATACCTGAGGAGCGACCACAGAAAGATTCCGTCACCTCCGCGGGGCGGAAAACTACAGAGAGAGAAAGATCTCTCCGGCAGACAGAATTCTGCTGGGGGAATTCCTTCCCATGGAGGGGAGATCGACGCCATCAACACCACCATCAAGCTGGACTTCATCAGGATCATCATCATCACCACCATCACCACCACTTCATACCGCTGTAACAATTAGGTTGAATCTTGCATAGTTCTTAGGGGAAACTTTCCTGGTGTTGATTACTCCTTGTAGTTGATGCTATTGAGTGAACCATTGAATTATTGTTATGTTCAGATTGTTACTTATCATTATATCATCTCTGATCTTGATCCATATGATGTCTTGTGAGTAGTTCGTTTAGTTCTTGAGGACATGGGACAAGTCATGTTGTTAGTAGTGGAATTGTGTTGAGAAAGACTCAATGGTTTGATATTTAAGTTATGGTGTTATTCTTCTAGTGGTGTCATGTGAACGTCGACTACATGACACTTCACCTTTATGGGCCAAGGGGAATGCATTGTGTATTTGGCTACTAATCATAGGGGTTGCCAGAGTGATAGAAACCTGAACCCCCGTTAGGAAACCTTTGCACAAGGGATGTCAGGATCTTAGAGTTTAAAGTTGTGGTTAGGGTTCTATCTTAATTACTTTCTTGTACTTGTGGATGCTTGCAAGGGGTATAATCACAAATATGTATTGGTCCTAGGAAGGTTGGTAAATTATCACAGGTTCACCCACACATCACTTGCCAAAGTAAAGAAGATTAATCAAGTATATGAAGCGAAAGCACTTGACGATATTCCCGTGTGTCCTCGAGAACGTTTGGTTATCTTAAGTAATACAATCGGCTTGTCCTTTGCTAAAGAAAGGATTGGGCCACTTGATGCATCTATTATTATTGTCTTTTATTCAATGGTGAGGAAATCGGTAATCGTTAACTGCTCGGTCAGCTTGGGAGTAGCGACTAATCGGAATTCGGATGATTAACTGATTTCATCGGTCGGCTATTAATCGGTAGAACCTACATCAATTAGCACCTAAAACTCGTGTATATAAGAAAGAAATAGTATATGAGCCTTTATATGCCCAACCATACTTATGTAGAGCCCAAACCCCATTAAAACACATATGCTTCTCCTCTGACCTGTGAAGTTGCTCTTCTCCCACCTACTACCCAGGGTACTGGTTAGTGACGGTGGGAATCGAGCTCTTGGAGGCAGGAATCGAGCGGGAGCTTCGCAAAAACCTACTTCATTGGGGTAGGATAGCGGTTGGACGGGCGATGCGTTGAAAAATTTGCAAATTTTTTGACCAAGTGTAGTAGTTAATCGGGAATATACCTAGTAATCGGTTAATCAGAGCTATTAGTCGGGATAAAGGATTAACATAAAGTATTAGTGGTAATCGACATGGTTGTCCCTAGTAGCGATTAATCAGCCTATTAATCGCTGATTCGGACAATTTTTTGAAGAATGCTTTTATTTACTAGCACTTTATTTACCTGCATTATCAAAAACCCCTAAAAATCCGTTTGCTAAGTATTTACAGAGAATTCCTGCTCCAAGCCACTCGTCAACACCTTCTTCTCCTTGTTGGTTCGACACTCTTAATTATAGAAAATACTCCGATACACCCCCTATACTTGTGGGTCATCAAGAC
Organism: Avena sativa; assembly: GCA_916181665.1. NCBI lineage: Eukaryota > Viridiplantae > Streptophyta > Magnoliopsida > Poales > Poaceae > Avena > Avena sativa. The sequence continues at coordinate 184,977,324 of OV702287.1, read as the reverse complement.
TATTTTCTGGCACTGTTGCCGGAGAGTGAAGCACTGTTGGAGAGTGGAACTGGTAAAGGAAACTTCTACTGTGATTATTGTTTACTTCTGTTAGTTACTTTATTCCAATATGGATAATTCACTAAGTTTCTTATTTCGTAATGCTACTACCACTCCTAAGGTAGTAGATGAACCACCACCTGCTGAGAATGATACTTTTAAAATACCTACAAGAATTATTGATCGTGTTATGGATAACTACTATTTTGGAGATGGAACTGTCCATCTCGGTGATGATTTGCTCTTTATACACGAATTATGCGGGTTGTTCAAGTGTGCAGGTATTACAACCGATCAAGTCAAGAAGAAGTTATTCTCATTATCACTAAAAGGAAGAGCTGGGGAATGGTATAAGCTACATAAGAATGGTCAAGATCTTGAATGGGAGGAAGTAGTACCTCTCTTTTATTCTAAATTTTATCCTCCTAGTGAGATTCATAAAGATCGGAATCAAATATACAACTTTTGGCCTCTTGATGGAGAGAGTACAACTCAAGCTTGGGGGAGATTGAAGTTACTAATGCTCAAATGTCCTATTCATGAGCTCCCCAGCAATATTATTATCAATAACCTTTATGCAAGGCTTTCTATTCATGATAAGGATCTATTGGATGCTTCCTGTGCTGGATAATTTACACGCATGGAAGAAGGAGCTAAATGGGATCTTCTAGACCGTATTCAAGACAATGCTGAAGCATGGGAGAATGATAAAGGAAGAAAGTCAGGTATAAATTATGATTATGAATGCATTGAATCTTTTATGGGAACTGATGACTTTCAAAATATTAGTAATGCTTATGGTCTTGATTCTCAAGTTATTGCAAATTGTCTTAAAGCTTTTGCCTCATACATTGAGATTCCAAAAGAGGAATGGAACAAGTATCATGCACCATTTAAAGATATTGTTGATTGTGTTCCTGCTAGAAGTACTGAATTTTGCACTATCGATCACATCTTACCTGAACCTTATATCGAGAAAATGCCTTTCATGGATAAGTTAAAGGAGCATCCTATGATAACTAGTGTAATTAATAAAAGTACAAAGAGAGCTATAAAACCCGATGAACAAATAAACATTGAACCTACAGTAGAAATTGTGAAAGACCTTGTCACTAAAAGTGTAGAAGATGGATACATTGTCTTCTGTGAGGATGCTTCTAATATTGTCTCACATCCTAATAGAACTAAAAAACTAGTGTCCCTGTGCTCTCTGTTAGAATTGGTGATCATTGCTATTATGGTTTATGTGATATTGGTGCAAGCTCAAGTGCTATTCCTTACGAGCTTTACAAAGAAATTATGCATGAAATTAGTCCTTGTGAACTAGAAGAAATTGATGTGGTCATTCACCTTGCAAATAGAGAGACCATCTCTCCAATTGGTATTGTAAGAGATGCGAAAGTTCTTTGTGGTAAGACTAAATACCCAACTGATTTTCTAGTAGTTGGTTCAGCTGCTAGTAAAACCTATCCTATCATTTTTGGTAGACCCTTCTTGAACACGTGTGGAGCCATTATAGACTGTAAAAGGGAGAAAGTTTTAACTAAATTCGATGGGGAATATTATGAGTTTAATTTTTCGAAATTTACTAAAGTTCCTTGTGAAAATGAAACTTCTAATGAGGATTTTAGAATTGAACAACTTGCTTATATTTATCTTGCTCCTAACAATGTTATGCAGCAATTTATGGAAGACCACGAAAGTGAAATCTTCATGGAAGAAAGAAATGAGATTGACGAGATTCTCCATTGTCAACCTAAGATGCTTAAGCATAACTTGCATGTGGATGATTTGGGTACCACATTTCCACCTAAAAAGGATTCGATCTTTGATATAAAACCTTTACCTGACGATCGTAAATATGCTTACATTGATGATAAGAAAATATATCCTGTTATTATTAGTTCTAAACTTTCAGGGAAGGAAGAGGAAAGATTATTGGAAGTATTGAAGAAACACCGAGGAGCTATGGGCTATTGATACATTGCAAATGTATCTATAATTTTTGATGTTCCATGCTTGGTTTTATCCACTTTCTTGTGTTTTGTTCCAACTTTGGAGTACTTTTCATATGATTTCTTGGACTAACCTATTAACAAGAGCCACAGTGCCAGCTGCCTTTTTTCTGCTGTTTTTGGTTCCAAGAAAGTCAGCAAATGAATATTCTCGGAATTGGACGGGACAAAAGCCAAAGTGCCTATTTTTCCGGAAGGGATCAAGTGCCATAATACGAGACGGAGAGGGACCAGGGGGCCACCACACCACCTGGCCGCGCGACCCAGCTTGGCCCGCGCCAGGGGGTGGTGAGGCTAGCCCTGGCACCCCCTCGGCCTCTCCTTCCACCTATAAGTTGCCCTCGGGACGAAAACCCTAAGTACCCGATCAAAAATCCACGAAAGACTTTGTAGCCACCGTCATCTCCATCCCTAGATCGGGAGGGATCTGAAGCTCTTCCCGGCACCCTGCTGGAGAGGGGAATTCACCCTGCAGGCCTTCTTCATCACCATGCAAGCCTCCGGTGTGATGCGTGAGTAGTTCATCCTTGGACTACGGATCCATGTAGTAGCTAGATGGCTGGTTTCTCCTCCTTTGTGCTTTCATGTTTAGATCTTGTGAGCTCCGTTCATGATCAAGATTATCTATTTGTAATTCATACATATTGTGTTTTTGGGGGGATCCGATGGATATTGAGATGCTATTTCAGATTTATTATTGATTCTATCATGTCTTTGTTATTTGAGATCTTGCATGTTTTCCGTTGTTAGTAGCTATCTTGGCCAAGTAGATGCTAGCAACTCCAAGAGTTAGTATTTATGCTCAATAGTGGGTTCATGCCTCTAGTAATCTGGGGAAGTGACAGAAATCTCTAAGGTACTAGATGTGTTGTTGCTACTAGGGAGAAAACAACAATCCTTTGTTAATAGAACAATCGTATTGTTTACTTTACACGTAGCAATAATCTGTTGCTTGCAACTTAATACTGGAGGGGGTTCGGATGATAACCTGAAGGTGGATTATTAGTCATATATGCATTTGGATGTCGGTCTATGTATTATGTTGTAATGCCCAATCAAGTCTCAAAGGAGTCAAGATGATTAGTATATGCATGTATTGCTTTCTCGGTGTTTGTCAATTGCCCCCCTGTAATTTGTTTACCCATCATGTTATCTATCTAAGGAGAGCCACCTCTAGTGAACTATGGATCCCGGTCCTTTTGTTTACATACAATCTATAAACTGTTTCTGCTTTGTGTTTACTTTCTGCAAACTTTTACTTCTTTCCATTCGATACGTTTAATCCTTTGTTTTCCGCAAAATACGGTGAGATTGACAACCTCATCGCAAGTTGGGGACAAAGTTCTGTGGTTGTGTTGTGCAGGTCTCCACGTTGCTACTAGCACCGGTAGTGCGCCCTACCAAAGCTCAGCTAGTAACACCTTTGAGGTGTTTCCTTGCCCCTACTGGTTCGATTAAACCTTGGTTTCATAACTGAGGGAAACTTGCTGCTGTGCTCATCATACCTTCCTCTTGGGGTTCCCAACGAGCTCTACATCAACCACGAGCCATCAACACTTTTCTGGGCGCCGTGCATTGAGCCATCAAGCATTTTTCTGGCGCCGTTGTCGGGGAACTGAAGAAGAAGAACCTCCCACGGCAAACGCAATTTTTCTGGCGCCGTTGCCGGGGAGTCAAGGACATCTTCACAAGGGGAGTCCCTCACAACCAATCTCTTTACTTTGTTGTTTTTGTTTTGCTTAGTTTTCTTTTTGCTTTGTTTGCCTGTTTTGTTCTTCAAAAAAACACAAAAAAATTAGTTCCTTTCTTAAGTTGCCTTTATGACTAGCTCTGCTCCAATCACTATTTCATTATGGATAGCTCACTCAGTTTCCTATTTGGGAACAGTATTGTGACTACCAAGGTAATAGATGAACCACCGCCTGCTAGAACCTCCATGGAAGAAAAAATTGCTGAACCTGAAAGCTCATTAGATGAAAAAGAGGAGGAGAGTGATGGAAAAAAGGAGGAACAATGGATCTACCCATGCCTACCTTCTAATGAGAGTAACTCTTTATCCCTTACATTATTTGATTGTCCCCCATGCTTATCAAAGGAGGGTGAATGTTATGTTCCCGAGGATTCTTTTGAAAATGTTTATAATAAAGCTCTAGTGCTTGTAGATCATGAAAAGCATGCCTTATGTGATAGTTATATTGTTGAGTTTATTCATGAGGCTACTGAAAATTATTATGAGAGAGGAAAATATGGTTGTAGAACTTTTTATGGTAATGAAACACCTCTCTATGTGCTGAAAGTTTTGAAGTTGCTCTTGTTTTATCTACCCATTCTTGATATTATGTGCTTCTTTGATTTATTTTCTTGCAAGATTCCTATGCATAGGAAGTGGGTTAGTCTTAAATGTGTTTTGAATTTGCTTCTTGATGCTCTCTTTTACTTGAACTCATAGTTCTTATGTGAGCATCTTCTCAAATTATCATGCCTAACTTAAAGGCGTTAAAGAAAAGTACTTGTTGGGAGATAACCCAAGAGTTTTAGATGAGTCTTGGAAGTTATTACTTCAGTAATAACCGCTCCTTATCCTTTTTATTTTCTTTTTGTGCCAAGAGTAACCTCTAATGAGAGTGAAGTAATGACTGGGAAAGTTGTTGTCCCGAAACAGATTTTTGTGCTTCACTGTAAAAATTCCTGAGAGAGCTCTGTATGTTGGATTGAGCTGTAATTTTTTGTTCTTTTGCCCCAGGTTGTTATCTAACTTTCGTTAGTTCAACACTTTTTTATTTGAGCAACAGAAGATCTTCAAAAAAATTCGTCTTTACCTGCTGGTCTGTTTTGACAGATTTCTGCCATTTTCTGCATTTGCTTCTTGTGGGTTCCTTTTGAGTTCTTTTGGGGAATTGAGATTTTTGAGGGAAGTGCTACATTAGCTAGTGTTCTAATGGAAGTTTATTTGGTGTTATAACTGAACCTTGAGACTTATTTATCTTAAGTGCACTAATGTTGCTAATGAGATTGTGTGAAGTTTTGTATGAAGGAAAATTTTCTGGTGTATGGAAGGAATGAGTAATGAAATGAAGGATGGACTAAAGCTCAAGCTTGGGTATGCCACACGTGTCACCCCAATAAATATCCAAGAAGTACAAGTGTCAAAGCTTGGGGATGCCCAAGGCATCCCCTTCTTCATCAATAAAAATTCCAGGTTTCTTCCAAACGCTTCATTTTTATTGTTTCATGCACAGTTGTGTTTTTCTTGGAGCGTCTTCTTTTTCGTTTTTGTTTTGTTTTTTAGTTTGCTTGGTTTTCTTAGTTTTCTTAATAAGTTGTTTGTACCCCCTCTTTCATACATTGGTTTGCAATTAGTTTGGTTTGGTTTGGAAAAGAGTAGGAAAGCTCATACTTATGTGGTAAAAAGAGCTCGTTTTTGACTGTGGCCTATGCTTTGTCATGCCATGCTTGATATTGTTTTGGCTTTATGCTTAGTATTATTTTCTATAGCATGACTTGTTATAAACAATTGAGATTGCTTAATGCGCCTTGGATGAATCATGCGTTGTTTTAGCATATTAAAGCATAGTATAGTGGTATTCTCCTTTGATGCTTTATTTGGGTTGACTTGGCACATGCTCACACCATGTTATGACTATCACAAGTCACCATAAGCCTTTATGATCCTATAGTTTTCAACTTGTAGTATCACTTTATGCTTTGATCAATGATGTTTTGTCGCTCTGCATGATTATGGCCATTATTGCTCTCTTAGTTTGTCCCTCCCGGTCTTTTGCTAGCCTCCACAACCAAGTATGAGTTCCACTCATGCATCCAACTCCCTAAACCAAGTTATTCCAAAGAGTCCACCATACCTACCTACTAGCTTATGCTATTCCAAGTATATTCATGCTTTTGTTTACCTTCCACTTGTTATGAGAAAACTAGTGATTAAAGCTCTCACGAACTTGATGGCACACTTTACTTTACTTGCCCTTAATAAACTTGAACCATTGTGTCGTCTATGTTGTATATGCTTGCACTTATTTGTTGGGAATTAGCAGAACCATGCTTTCATGGGGAATGCTTTCAGCATTGCACTTGGTACTTGTACCTAGTTGATATCATGCTCTTTTGTATATGGATGTCGTCAGTGTGAAATGAAAGGGGAGCTTGTAAGTCCATGGAGTTATGTATATGTGTTAGAGAAACGCCTAGGCCGCTGGTCTAATCCATGCTGACATGGTGGAAACCTGCAGCGTACCCATAATGAGCTGTCTATGAAGCATTCTTCTTATAAAAAAAGAGTCCTATATTGAGAAAAAAAGAAAAAAAAAGAGATACTATGAAAAGAGGAAAGAGATAAAAAAGCACCATATTCCCATGGTAAATAAGAAGAATGCTGAGATGCTCGTTGTCTGCTTGCCTTGTCATTTTGATATGGGGATTCTTCCGTATCATCGGGCAAGGGGTACCCCGTTGACGGTTCTCAATGATACACATGTACTTACAATGACAAGAACTTACCGGTGACTAAACTTGAGTAGCATGAGGAGCGGCCCTCTTATACAAGGGACATGAGATTTCTGACATATACTTCATCAAGCACGTACACCATAGTTTGTTCACTTTAACCTTAGTCACTTCAAGATGCTTATGATAGGGGCAATGAGAGCTGAAAGCTGTAAGTACCATAATTTTTGGAAGCTCTTTATGAGACTTGAATCCCTACTTCCTTTTACAAAAGGCCTTTCTTCCACCAATATATTGAGTCTCCACCTTCTATCTTTATGCACTACTTTGAGAGCATAGTGGCCATTCTTAGTTCTATGTGCATTGTCCCAAGACTAGTTGATTGATGCATAACTTGTTATTGCTTGTTTGAAACTATTGTATCTAGTCACTCTTATGAACTTTGAAGGTGTCCTATGCATTTATATTTGCTACTCTATTGAGGGACAATCTGAATACTATTAAGCTATGTTTTCTTTATGTGAAACAAACAAACGTCTTGCAAAGCATGTTATTCATGAATCTTTTGTTTGTGCCCTTTCATGTTGCATCATAGTTTCTTTGCTTATTGCTAGAACTTTGTCTTTCATGTTATGATTGAAGTACTATGATCCCAGCTTTGAATGTTTTACAAATACTTTGATCAAGTCTTTGATGGTGCATGTCACCTCAAAAATTCTTTCTTTTTATCACTTACCTACTCGAGGACGAGCAGGAGTTAAGCTTGGGGATGTTGATACATTGCAAATGTATCTATAATTTTTGATGTTCCATGCTTGGTTTTATCCACTTTCTTGTGTTTTGTTCCAACTTTGGAGTACTTTTCATATGATTTCTTGGACTAACCTATTAACAAGAGCCACAGTGCCAGCTGCCTGTTTTCTGCTGTTTTTGGTTCCAGGAAAGTCAGAAAATGAATATTCTCGGAGTTGGACGGGACAAAAGCCAAAGTGCCTATTTTTCCGGAAGGGATCAAGTGCCAGAATATGAGACGGAGAGGGACCTGGGGGCCACCACACCACCTGGCCGTGCGGCCCAGCTTGGCCCGCGCTAGGGGGTGGTGAGGCCAGCCCTGGCACCCCCTCGACATCTCCTTCCTCCTATAAGTTGCCCTCGGGACGAAAACCCTAAGTACCCGATCAAAAATCCACGAAAGAGTCTGTAGCCACCGTCATCTCCATCCCTAGATTGGGAGGGGTCTGAAGCTCTTCCCGGCACCCTGCAAGCCTCCGGAGGCTTTCTTCATCACCATGCAAGCCTCCGGTGTGATGCGTGAGTAGTTCATCCTTGGACTACGGATCCATGTAGTAGCTATATGGCTGGTTTCTCCTCCTTTGTGCTTTCATGTTTAGATCTTGTGAGCTCCGTTCATGATCAAGATCATCTATTTATAATTCATACATGTTGTGTTTGCGGGGATCCGATGGATATTGAGATGCTATTTCAGATTGATTATTGATTCTATCATGTCTTTGTTATTTGAGATCTTGCATGCTTTCCGTTGTTAGTAGCTATCTTGGCCAAGTAGATGCTAGCAACTCCAAGAGTTAGTATTTATGCTCGATAGTGGGTTCATGCCTCTGGTAATCTGGGGAAGTGATAGAAATCTCTAAGGTACTAGATGTGCTATTGCTACTAGGGAGAAAACAACAATCCTTTGTTCATAGAACAATCGTATTGTTTACTTTACACGCAGTTTGTAAAGCAATAATCTGTTGCTTGCAACTTAATACTAGAGGGGGTTAGGATGATAACCTGAAGGTGGATTATTAGTCATAGATGTAGTTGGATGGCTGTCTATGTATTATGTTGTAATGCCCAATCAAGTCTCAAAGGAGTCAAGATGATTAGTATATGCATGTATTGCTTTCTCGGTGTTTGTCAATTGCCCCGCTGTAATTTGTTTACCCAGCATGTTATCTATCTAAGGAGAGCCACCTCTAGTGAACTATGGATCCCGGTCCTTTTCTTTACATACAATCTATAAACTGTTTCTGCTTTGTGTTTACTTTCTGCAAACTTTTACTTCTTTCCATTAGATACGTTTAATCCTTTGTTTTCCGCAAAACATGGTGAGATTGACAACCTCATCGCAAGTTGGGGACAAAGTTCTGTGGTTGTGTTGTGCAGGTCTCCACATTGCTACTAGCACTGGTAGTGCGCCCTGCCAAAGCTCAGCTAGTAACACCTTTGAGGTGTTTCCTTGCTCCTACTGGTTCGATTAAACCTTGGTTTCATAACTGAGGGAAACTTGCTGACGTGCTCATCATACCTTCCTCCTGGGGTTCCCAACGAGCTCTACATCAACCACGAGCCATCAAAACTTTTCTGGGCGCCGTGCATTGAGCCATCAGCTATACCCTTGATGATTTAAAGGGGATTTCCCCTACTATATGTGAACATGCTATCAATATAGAACCGATGCAAAACCAGTGGTAGAACATCAACGTCGTTTAAATCCTACGATGAAGGAAGTGGTAAGAAACAAGGTATTAAAACTCCTTGATGCTGGTATTATTTATCCTATTACTGATAGTGAATGGGTTAGTCCTGTTCATTGTGTCCCTAAAAAGGGGGAATTGCCGTTGTGCCTAATGATAATGATGAGCTTATTCCCCAAAGAATAGTAGTAGGTTATAGGATGTGCATTGATTTCAGAAAGGTTAACAAAGTTACTAAGAAAGATCATTACTCACTGCCTTTTATTCATCAAATGTTAGAAACGTTGTCTAAAAAGACCCATTTCTATTTTCTTGATGGATACTCTAGGTTTTCTCAAATCTCTATTAAACAACAAGATCAAGAAAAAACTACTTTTACTTGCCCTTATGGTACCTATGCTTATAGGCGTATGCCTTTTGGTTTGTGTAATGCTCCTGCTACTTTTCAAACAAGATCAGGTTTTGGCATCCCCTTGGTTTGTTCCAAGCTTGGGGGAGTGCCGCGGTATCACATCACTATCTTCTATCTTTTTACCTTTTTAGTAGAGTCATATCATGAATAGATAAGTTATCATGTAGGATGGTTTGCATTATGGAAGTGTCCCTCCCCCCCCTCTCTTTAGATATCTATGTATCCCTTGGTGTGAGTTGCCATTATGGAATATTAATGAGAAGTTCTATCATTTACTCTTTTTGCATATCTTATAATAGTTTTCAATTCATGTTATATGATTGATATTGTTATTAGTATTGGTATCACTTTCGGATCATTTGGTTAATTTAGTTTGTTTTGGCAAACCTGGCTCGGTTAGTAGCAACACTATTTTAAGAATTGAATGAAAAAGATAAAAGTACTCTTAAAGAAATATAATTTCATCCTCATCTTTCTTGATTTGCTCATAAGCTTAGTATTCTCTAGTAAGATCGTTTGTGCTTCCAAGGAAGACTGCATGTTTGTTTTTATCACTTGTATGTTTGTTTGTTTCCTTCAACTGTTATGCTTGCTACCCAGCCTTGCTAGCCTAAAACCTGTACTGAGAGGGAATGCTTCTTGTGCATCCAATCCTTAAACCAAAACCTATGCCATTTGTGTCCACCAAACCTACCTATTAGCACTATTTCTATTCCAAGTAAATTCATGCTTTTATCTACCTTCCGAATTAAACTTGTTATGTGAAAATTAGTGATTAAAGCTCTCACGAACTTGAAGGCACACATTACTTTCCTGTACTTAATAAACTTGAACCATTGCGTCCATCTTTGTTGCGTATATGCTTGCGCTTTATAAGTTGAAGTTAGTAGAACCATGTATCATGGGTAACGCTTTCAACATTGCACTTATTATTCCGTTGATATCATGATTCTTTTGCTGATGGATCCCGGCGGTGTGAAATAAAAGGGGAACTTGTAAGATCATGGAGTTTGTATGTGTGTTAGAGAAACGCCTGGGCCGCTAGCCTAAGACATGCCTAATCATGGTGGAAACTTGCAGAATAACCATAATGAGCACTCTATGAAGCATCCTCGATAAAAACCTATGCAAATAGCAAATAAAAAGATCGCTGAGATGCTCATTGTCTGCTTGCCTTGTCATTTTGATTATGGGATAGCTCATGTATCATGTGCAAGGGGTACCCATTGGCGGTTCTCTATGATACATCTGTATTTACAATGACAAGACCTTACTTGTGACTAATGTTGAGTAGCATGAGGTTCGGTACTCGTAAGTAAGGGGCATGAGATTTCAACTTATAACTTGTCAAGCATATCCTCTTAGTTGTGTCTCACTTTAACCTTAATCACCTAAAGATGCTTATGATAGGGGCAATGAGAGCTGAAAGCTAATAAGTACCATAATTTTTGGAAGCTCTTTATGAAACTTGAAATCCCTGCTTCCCTCTGCGAAGGGCCTATCTTTTACTTTTTAGTTGAGTTAGTAAACATATTCCCTTCTATCTGAGCAAGTATTTTGAGTTGTTGTGTTTCATTCATTCATATGATGATTTGTTCAATCATGGTTCTTATGTTCCTTGTTTTGCACATTGCTCTTATCTTAGTGAATACTACTTTGAAAGCTATCATTGAAAATCCTTTATATTTTAACTCCTGCAAATTGTTAACTATTCTGTGACCAAGAGCTAAGTTTGCCATTACCAATTATGATTTACTCTATGTATGTTTATTGTGTTTCCTTTACTTATTGCAAGTTAAGTAATATAATAGTGAGTTGTCTTCTATTATGATTTGTGTATTGATGAATGTGATGCTTCTTGTCCGTATTCTTTTATCGCCTCTTCACTCCATAAACCTGAGGTCATGTTTATTGAGCTCAGTCTAAGCTTGGGGGGAGTTGATACGTCCATTTTGCATCACTTTTGTCTATCATAATTTACTATTATTCATTGATATATTTCTTATTAAGAGATGATACTTATGTTATTTCATATGTTTTTGCATGGTTGATGACTTTTGGAGCATGGACCGCTGCAGTCAGGATTCTGATGGAAAAGGTGCTGTTTGGAGGCAAAATTCGCGAAGATCAGAAAATCCGGGAAAATACATGGAAAATTCTATTTTTCCAAAAGACGAAGATTGTCAGAAGGGGTTGTGGAGATGGGCCACAAGGGGCCCACACCACCCCCTGGCATGGGTAACGCTAGGCCGCGCCACCAAGTGGTGTGGCCACCCTGGCCCACTCCTGGCTCTCCCCTTTGGCGTATATTATCCCCACGAAACCCTAATACATGGGGAGCAACCATAGAAAGATTCCGCCTCCTCTACGGGGCGGAAAACTACAGAGAGAGAAAGATCTCTCCGGTAGACAGAATTTTGCCTGGGGAATTCCTTCCCAGAGAGTGGATATCATCGCCATCAACACCACCATCAATCTGGACTTCATCGGGATCATCATAATCATCACCACCATCATCTCCATCACCACCTTCATCACCACTTCATACCGCTGTAACAATTGGGTTGAATCTTGCATAGTTCTTAGGGTTAAATTTACCGGTGTTGATTACTCCTTGTAGTTGATGCTATTGAGTGAACCATAGAATTATTGTTATGTTCAGATTGTTACTCATTATTATATCATCTCTGATCTTGATCCATATGATGTCTTGTGAGTAGTTCGTTTAGTTCTTGAGGACATGGGACAAGTCATGTTGTTAGTAGTGGAATTGTGTTGAGAAAGATTCAATGGTTTGATATTTAAGTTGTGGTGTTATTCTTCTAGTGGTGTCATGTGAACGTCGACTACATGACACATCACCTTTATGGGCCTAGGGGAATGCATTGTGTATTTGGCTACTAATCGTAGGGGTTGCCGGAGTGACAAAAACCTGAACCCCCGTTAGGAAACCTTTGCACAAGGGACGTCAGGGTCTTAGGGTTTAAAGATGTGGTTAGGTTTCTATCTTAATTACTTTCTTGTACTTGCAGATGCTTGCAAGGGTATAATCACAAGTATGTATTAGTCCTTGGAAGGACGGTACATTAGCACAGGTTCACCCACACAACACATGTCAAACTAAAGAAGATTAATCAACTATATGAAGCGAAAGCACTTGAAGATATTCCCGTGTGTCCTCGAGAACGTTTGGTCATCTTAAGTAATACAACTGGCTTGTTCTTTTCTAAAGAAATGATTGGGCCACTTGCTGCATCTATTATTTTTGTCTTTTATTTACTCGCAGTTTATTTACCTGCATTATCAAAAACCCCTAAAAATCCGTTTCCTAAGTATTTACAGAGAATTCCTGCTCCAAGGCACTCGTCAACACCTTCTGCTCCTCGTTGGGTTCGACACTCTTACTTATCGAAAATACTGCGATACACCCCCTATACTTGCGGGTCATCAACCGCCGCGAGCCTCGCCAGTTCGTCCAAACATGTTCTTGACTCGGCAAAATATAGTGCAACTTTACATGCTTCTCAGCCGTTTGGCCTCCCCTGTGTTCTTCATTCTCACCCGACTAAGAAATCATGGGAATGCAATGAGTACTTCGAGGGCAAGGGCATGACATGCAAGCTGACGCCAATGGACAGGTTCTCCTTCGACGCTGTGTTCTCGAATTGTATGGGTAAGTAGTGGGTAGGTGCCAATGGAGATTGGATCGCCACTATTGGGTCCGAGTGCAAGTGGGAGCTTGTCAATCTGTACACTGATCAACGCGTTCCTCTCCCACAAGTCAATGAGTTTGTACCCACCAACGATCTGTTTTCATTCATGCATAATGATCGCCCTATTCTCCTCCGGAAGATTGCTATTTGCCGAGCTCCCACAGCTGCGGCTGATTATTTAGATTTCTTTCTTGTCGCTATCTTCGACTACTCAATTTCTACCCTTGATGGCGATGAGTATGCATGGACAGTTCTTGAGAACCAGTTCCAGTGCTATTTCAGATACAGCGATGCACTTATCCACAAGGGTCTGGTGTTTGCAGCCACTGAGAGTGGCAGTGTTTATGTTTGGAATCATCTATATTTTGGTAAATTTGATTCATTCCTGTTCTAAACACTAGCTTCAGTTTTAATGGATGTAAACTAGTGTTGGCTAATTTGGCCATCATTTCTTTTTGTAGGTCCTATTCTGCTCCCATCACCACCTGTCGCGCATCTCGAGGAGGGAAACCTTGATGCCATAGATGATAACGAGCACAAACCTGGTTTATGGTTCTTAGAAATATCTGCAGATGAATCTCACCTTCTTCTTATCCGTATTGTGGGTGTTACTGATGAGGAGTTTTATGGCGGTACTTATTATGGTCATGGCAATCCTGTTGCTGATCATAGTGTTGATCGTTGCGGTCACACTTGTGGAACCTATTGAAGGGAATATGCCCGAGAGGCAATAATAAAGTGGTTATTATCTTATTCCTTGTTTATGATAAATGTTTATTTTGCATGCTATAATTGTATTAATTTGGAAACGTTAATACATGTGTGTTTAATAAACAAAAGGAAAGTTCCTAGTTATGCCTCTCTTATAAACTAGCTCGTTGATTAACAAGATGATCAAGGTTTCCTTCTCATGGACATTGGATGACGTTAATAACGAGGTCACAACATTGGTGGAATGATGTGATGAACATTCATCTGAAGTATAGCGTTACGATCAGAGTCGTTATGTTTATATTGTTATAACATGATACAAAGTAATCTTAGTCCTTAGACCATGAGATCATGTTAATTGCTAACACCGGAAGAGTATCTTGCTAACATCAAACGTCACACTGTAACAGGGTGACTATAAATGTGTGTTCAGTGATACGAAGGTGTTATGTTGAGGCTCATGGATCAAGAGTGGGATTTGTCCATCCCGATGATGGATAGATATACTCTGGGCCCTCTCAGTGATATCACATTGAAAGAGCTTGCAAGCAAGTGATGTGATCACTAGAATGTTATATCACGGGAACAAGAAAAGAGTGCATGTCGGTAACGAGATCAAACTAGGTATTTGGATGCCGATGATCGAATCTCGGACATGTAATATATCGCGAGACAAAGGTATTTAGTTACGACATTAAAGGTTCACACGATCACAAGAGTCATCATTGAATATGTGGGAGTCAGTACGGATCTCCAGGTCCCGCTGCTGATTACTAATCGGAGAGGGGTCTCAATCATGTCTGCTTTATTCGTGAACCGTAGGGTGACACACTTAAGGGATACATACACCATTTGGAGCAAATATGTTTCAGATAAATATTTAAGAAAGCGCTGGAATCATTTCGATGGAAACCGGAATTATTTCGGGTGAAATTGCTGAAATTGGTTCTGCATGTGATATTCAAATGTTGCAGGGGGTTTTATGTGAATGTTTGTTAATTAATGTAATTAATAAAATTCTGAATAAAATAAATAAAATAGTTTTATTTAATGAGAGCTTGCATTAAATTTGGTGGAAATTTAATGCATGTGAGTGGAAGTGTGAGTGGAGTCTTATTTATGTGAGTGGAGCATCCACCACATAAATGATGGAAGAGGTGGGGGCACCACCATGGCGTCCATGCCATGGCCCTTGGTTGCCCCCCTCTTCCCTATAAAAGGCCCCCCTCTCCTCCTCACAACACACACCTCCTCGTGAAGGATCTCTCTCCCCCTCTAGTTATTCCTCATGGTCTCGGATTAGCGAGATACATGTTCCCAGTGGCTTTATCTGGAAAGGAGTTGCTGCTTCCGCTGCTTTGTTGGAGCGAGGGACGGAGGTTGTCAGGGTACCGGACGTGTGTGCGATCACGGATGCACCGCTGCTTTGTGGTGCTGGACTTGGTGGTGCTGGACTTGCTGGAGCTGGATCTGATGGACGTGCTGGAGCCGGACCTGCTGGACTTCATCACGATCTTGAGATCGGCAAGTGTATGACTACATCATCCACGAGTTCCATCTCGTTAATAAAGCTTTGTTGTCTTCGAGGGTAAGTTCCTATGGATGTATATCCACCCGTTGCTTGTATCTAGTAGATAGATCTTGGCATATTGTTCCCATCGTAGGAAATTTTTTGTTTTCTATGCCACGAACCCAACAGTGGTATCAGAGCCTGATCTATGCGTAGGTGCTTTGCACGGGTAGTACACATATGTTTATATGTGGGCGATGATGATCATGTTATTTCATCTTCTATGTATTTTGGATATTGGTGGCATAGTGGGATGAAGCGGCCTGGACCAACCTTACATGTCATCGCACATGAGACTGGTTCCACGACTGACATGCAACTAGTTTTGCATAAGTGGCTGGCGGGTGTTTGTCTCTCCTACTATAGTCAATATCTGATTTAAAACGAGTTGCTAATAACTTGGTTATCCTCTTTGTGGTTCCATGTTCATAGGTAAGACCGGTTCTATCTCCGAAAGCCCTAAGCCACGTAAAACTTGCAATGGATAAATTAGAGGCGTCTAGTTTAGATCGTTGTTGGGCTAGTGTCATGATATGGTAATGTTGTAAGTAGATGTATGATAGATACTCTTACAACACACCTAACGTGTAAGTTCCATAGACCTTGGCCTTACATACAAAGGAATGATAGAGATCATATCATGATGCATATGATAGAGATCAAATGCATGGACCATATCATCCCACTTTACACATTAGATGTTTGCATCTTATATTGCTAGTTTGGCGCTTTCAGTAGCATTATAAGCTGATCCCTTATTTAAATATCAAGATAAAATGTGGTCTTCCTTAAGTATGCACCGTTCTATGGATCGTGTCTCGAGACATCACGTGATGATCGGGTGTACTCAACTCTACGCTTTCATACAATGGGTGTAAGACAATTTTACACACGCGAATACTAAGGTTCTTACTTGGCGAGCCTAGAATGTATAGACATGGCCTCGGAACATGGACCGAAAGGTTAATCATGAGTCATATAGTTGATGTGATGCCCATATTGATGCTCGCCTTTGAAGCTACACCGACTCACGTGATGATCGGACTTGGTGTAGTGAATTTGGTTCATGTAATCACTAAAAAGGCACGAGGGATGTCGTTTTTGAGTGGGAGTTCATTTCTAATTTGGATTAGTCGAACTCAATTTGTCATAAACTAAATCGAAGTGAATTTGTGTAATTTGTTGTAGTCATTGGCATCTGTTCACTACCTTATGCTTAGTTTTAATTCAGATAATAGAACTACAGAATTCTGGATATTTTACTTTACGAACTGGTATCGTATTGTTTTGAATGTCAATTTAAAGTTTATAAGTCCTATTGCAAACTTTCAGCAAACTCTATTTACTCCATGAAGTTTAATAAGTAGTATTAAATCAAGAGTAAGAATTCC
The DNA here is from genome assembly GCA_916181665.1 of Avena sativa. NCBI lineage: Eukaryota > Viridiplantae > Streptophyta > Magnoliopsida > Poales > Poaceae > Avena > Avena sativa. The sequence goes on along the minus strand of OV702287.1, from coordinate 184,960,535 downwards.
AATGTTAGTATCTAAAGTATCATGTTTGCCTCCATGATTATTGATATTCAAAAGTTGTTTTAATATCAAGCTTATCTAGGAGCTGAAAATTGTTTCAGAAACCATCATGTGTGAAAGAGATTGTGATATCTGAAACAATGTTTTTGGTTGCATTATGATAGAGTATAATTTAGCAAAATACATGTTCTCATATTGTATGAGAATTTGTGAAGGATGGAGATGCTAGGCATCCAGATCTCCCAAAAAGGTTTTGGGAACTAACACTATACTCGCGATTCTTCCTTATAGGCTATAGTAGCTTGATCATGAAAGTTGTCATGATAAGGATGAATATAATATGTAAGTAAAATGTTTACTACACTAATAGATTACTAAAGAATGGATTTTTGAAAGAACACCAAACATTTGATGATGGTGATCCACTTCAAAGAGCAAGTCCAAAGGTATTAGTATTTGACTATATATACTTTGTACTATGTGTCATGTGAATGACACCACTATTGATGTTGATAGATTCTTTTAAAAGAAAAGGAATTTTTGAAAGAGAATCTATAAAATATTTGGCAGAAAAGAAAAGGTTGGAGATGTCCAACTTAGGTATATAGAAGATATACATGTTATGGCTGTATTCCCTGCTTGTTAAACAATGGGCTTCCAAGGTATTGGATACCGGTATTGGATATCGAATTAGTTGGTGTGAAGTGTCATACAGAACAACACAATTCATGAACTGCAACGGCCTAAGTAACTGGCAAGAGAATAAGTGATGATGTTCATCAAAAACAAATAAAGTGTTATTGTGTTTTCGTTGTCGCCAAACCTAGCCTTCAAGATTTGTTTTAATAATTGTTATTTTGTTCCGGTATTACGAGAACAATGGTTGTTCAAATAATTACCGTATTCCATTGTGACACCCCGGTTCTGAAAAGACCGTGGCCTCTATGTGACATGCCAATCCCTGGATCGATTCATTGGCCCACAATAGAGTAAGATAGATAACATAGCAAAATATCCGTGTATCATAAGTACCGAAGATCCAGAGTACCATTATTACAATTAAATCTTAGCACAAGCTAGCTCAAATTATTCAGGTAGCAACATAAACGAGATAAATCCTCCATTCTTCAAATTGCCCACAAGTGAACAAGTGCCGAGTGGAGTACCGTGGCCTATAACGATCAATCAGAATCGGAATAACCTGCAGCATGAAACGCAACAGCCCCGAAGGGTCAATACATGGAATGTATGGCAAGTAGAGCTAGTAATGGAGACAATAGTACTAACATCTACATGCATATTTGGCAAGTGGAGCTGTGTCTGGCTTGCATTTGCAAATAACTTTGTCCTACTTTCATATACAGCTTTTGATTTTTCTTTGAAAAGATCCCAATTAAGTTAACCCAACAAGATTAACACAATTATGAAATTAGAATGAGCGAGAAACATGTCATGGAATCAATATCTAGTAACTCAGTTGTCCATAACCGGGGACACGGCTAATCGATTAGATTATACACTCTGCAGAGGTTAGTACACTTTACCCATGTGACTTGGCCAGCCCAGCTCGTACCATCACTCTCATTTTGGGTGATGATAGGGAGAAGACCAAGAAGAGACTGTTCGGGAAGTAGCTCCTCAATCCCGACGCGCACCGGTCCAACCTACCTAAATTCTACATCTCTAGATACACGGGTTCGAGTTACCACAACCTACTAAGTCCAACCAACCGCCCATTTCATTATTGGCACATGGTTGTACACGTAAGCTACACAATAAAGAAGCCAATCATTCTCTCTTGATACCTGGGTGCCTTTCCGCAATGAAACCACCAAAAATTATCAATACCATCACACCCAGGGGATTCATTGATTAAGTTGTTTTAGTTTTCACAAACCAATACTTTGAGAAAACAAGTATCAATAATGTAACCCAGCCCTCGTTCAACATAGCATGGCTAAGCACATCTACAACGGTGGTTCATCTACAAGGAAATCCCTACCACAATAATAGGACATAGCATAGCGATAGTATCATCCTACACATGCATCTATAAAATACACGACAATGCATTGAAAATAGTAGGACGATATCATGAACAAAGTAGCGTCTACTTTCCTTGATTGAAGCGGTCGGAGGAACAATCCAAACACGAGCAAGGGTTGCACTCCACACAATCTACACGACACAATTGCATTCATAAACAAACAATTCACAAACATATGCAACAAAGATGATGCATGAATGCAAGAACGGCAAGTGAATTGGTGCTACAGCTGCACCACATAATACTAATACATATTACTACCGAATACATGCATGGAAAATAGATTTGGCGCTAGGAAAACTATTAACCAAAAGTAGAGATCTCTACTAGAGCTAGAACTTAAATAATTCACTACCGGTAGTATACTGTTTGTAAAATCCTGGAAAAATTCTACCGCATAGGCATCGCCGATAAGAAACAGTACCAATTGGAATTACTCAAAAAGGAGTTATGAAACATCCCGAGTAATTAAAACACTGCAGAAAGCCATTAGACAAATACTGCAGAAGTTTTTACTGTAAGCCTATCTTTTTAATTCACGATGAGATTCCCCTCGTTCATACGAGTTCAGGGACATATCATACGCGATTTTTGGAGCTACGAAACTTTTACTACGAATTTATTACTCCGAAAAGGCCACTAACTAGTTTGATTAAACTGTACTAAACCTGACAGTAAAAGTCTGAACCAAAGGTACAGCGAGATTCTACACGACTCACTAAACTCGTGCATATTTTATTTGCAATTTTTGGCCAAGCGGTTTAATTTCTACGCAATTTACAAGATTCTACCGAAATCTGCCAACTAAAGGGATTAACGAAATTGACCCAGTCAACTGTGTCTGATGACTGGGCGCTGACTGGGCGTCTGACCAGTCAACGTCTGGGGCCTCTGACTAGTCAACGTCTGGAGTGCTTACCAGTCAACGAACGATCTAAGCCGCTGATCTGAGATCTGACGGTGGCTGCTGTCTTACCGGAAACGGACGGCGAATCGAACTCCGGCGAGCTCCGGACGGCGGCGACGGTCGGTTCCGGCGGCGTGGAAACTCCTGCAAGTACGTACACAGTCAACTACGGCTCCCAGAATAATAAACGCGTGCGCGTACGTGGCGATCTGCAGGGCGTAGTTGGCGGCGGCGGATGGAGACGCGGAGCACGGGAACGGAAAGAGGGCGGCGAGACGAACCCGGCAATAGACGCGGCGATGGCCGGCGGCGGAGGGGTGGACGGCGGCGGCGAGGGAAGCGGCGGCGGCAGCGCGTGCGCCAGGAGCGGCGGCGGCGGCTTCCATGGAGGCGCGCGCGGGGTGGAGTTGGTGGGCACGGGAATCGAGGCAGGTGGCCCCACTTAAATAGTATCCTGCGCGGAAAAAAAACAAAAAAAACAAAAACTAAAAAGAAACGGTCCAGATTTGACTCCGATTCGGAAATCGGTCCAGATTTTCGGACCGTTTTCCGGCGGTTTACTAAAACGTCCGAGTCTTTTGCATACGAACTCTTATTTGAGCGATTTTCACGCCTACGGGTTCGTATCGTCGAGGGGAACAACCTTCAGTCGAAGTTTGTGCGAAAACTCGAACCTATAGGGGTGGTTGTTGTAAGTCCCTCTGAAGCTCCCCGCAGGAACCTCGAAGCGAAGTAGAAACAAGTGGCTAACCCCCTTAAGATGAATCTCGTCCTCGAGATTCGGCGCGGCTAGCAAATAGGTGTGGGTAGTCCTCTCGGATGTCATCTTCACGCTCCCAAGTGGCTTCCTCTTCGGTGTGGTGGCTCCACTGCACCTTGCAAAACTTGATTGTCTTGGTACGGGTAGTCCTTTCTGCTGTCTCCAGAATCTTGACCGGTTTCTCCTCATAGGTCAAATAATTCTCAAGCTGAACCTCCTCTAGCGGTGCAGTGTCTCTCAATGGTGTATCCACCATCTCCGGATGGCACTTCTTCAGCTGGGATACGTGGAACACATTGTGAACAGCAGACAGAGCCTCTGGCAACTCCAACTGATAGGCAACTTCTCCTTTGCGTGCTAAGACCCGATACGGTCCAATAAATCGAGGTGCCAGCTTACCCTTAATACCAAATCTCTTGATTCCACGAAGTGGCGATACTCTGAGGTATGCTCTATCACCTATCTCATATACCACTTCCTTGCGCTTGGCGTCAGCGTAGCTCTTCTGTCTTGATTGTGCTACCTTCAGTCTGTCTCTAATCAAGGCGACCTTCTCCTCAGCGTCCTTGATCAAGTCAGGTCCAAACAACTGACGTTCTCCTACTCCATCCCATAGCAATGGTGTTCGGCACCGTTTCCCATACAGCACATCGAACGGTGACGTCTTGATGCTGGTTTGATAACTGTTGTTGTAGGAAAACTCCGCATACGGTAAATTTTCATCCCAACTAGAACCATGAGCCAAGGCGCAAGCTCTTAGGATGTCCTCCAAAATCTGATTCACCCTCTCGGTCTGTCCATCCGTCTGTGGGTGAAACGTTGTGCTAAACTCCAATCTAGTACCAAGTGACTCGTGCAGCTGGCGCCAGAAGTGTGAGGTAAATTGGGTGCCTCTATCAGATACGATTCTCTTGGGAACTCCATGTAGGCACACAATCTTGTCCATGTAAATCTTGGCCAACCTTGCACTTGTATAGGTCGTCTTCACTGGTATAACGTGGGCTACCTTGGTCAAATGATCGACCACTACCCAAATAGAGTCATATCCTGACCTGGTCCTGGGCAGTCATGTGATAAAGTCCATTCCTACTCTATCCCATTTCCAATCCGGCACGGGCAAAGGCTGTAGCAGTCCTGCTGGTTTCTGGTGTTCCGCCTTCACTCGGCTACATACATCACATAGGGCGATATGCTCTGCGATGTCTCCCTTCATGTTGTTCCACCAGAATCTGTCCTTTAGGTCCATATACATCTTCGTATTGCCCGGATGTATGGAATATGGCGAGTCATGAGCTTCCTGCATAATCAACTTCCTTAACTCCGGATCGTTGGGCACACACAAACGATCTCCATACCACAAGGTACCTTGCTCATCCTCGCGGAATTCCCTTGCTCGACCTTCCTTCATCTTTTCCTTAACTTCATCTATCTCTTTGTCTCCCACTTGAGCCTTCCCGATTCTGTCCTGAAGCGTTGGTTGGACTTCCATTGTAGCCAAATATCCTTCAGATACTACCTCCAGTCTAAGGTCCTTGAATTGCTTGCACAGATCCTCAGGCAATTCACCAATTGTCAATCCATTGGCATAAACCTTTCAGCTCAGAGCATCTGCTACTACATTGGCCTTTCCTGGGTGGTATTGTAGATTCATATCATAGTCCTTGATAAGTTCCAACCATCTCCTTTGTCTCAAGTTCAGCTCCTTCTGTGTAAATATGTATTTTAGGCTCTTGTGGTCGGTGTACACATCACAGTGTTTTCCCATTAAGTAATGCCTCCATACCTTGAGCGCATGAACCACTGACGCTAACTCCAAGTCGTGTGTGGGGTAATTCCGCTCATGGTGCTTGAGTTGTCGCGAGGCATAAGACACTACTCTCCCATCTTTCATCAGCACACTCCCAAGTACCTGTCGAGAAGCATCACAGTACACTTGGAAATCCTTCTGAAGATCTGGTAAGCATAGAACAGGTGCAGTCACTAGTCGACGCTTCTGTTCCTGAAAGCTAGCTTCACACACATCCGTCCATTCAAACTTCCTCTCCTTCTTCAGAAGTTCAGTCATCGGCTTAGCAATCTTGGAGAAGTTTTCAATGAACCTCCTATAATATCCAGCAAGTCCCAGAAAGCTTCGAATCTCTCCCGCATTCTTGGGTGCTTCCCACTCAGTTACTGCAGTCACTTTGCTTGGATCAACAGCGACTCCTTCTCCTGACACTACGTGTCCAAGAAACCCAACAGTGTTAAGCCAGAATTTACACTTGCTGAATTTGGCATACAGCTGGTGTTCCCTCAGTTTCTCCATAATCAGTCGCAGATGTTTCTCATGCTCAGCATCATCCTTGGAATATATCAGTATGTCATCAATAAACACTACCACGAACTTGTCCAAGTACTCCATGAATACCTTGTTCATCATGGTCATGAAATATGCCGGGGCATTCGTTAGTCCAAATGACATAACTGTATACTCATATAAACCATACCTAGTGGTGAAGGCGGTTTTTGGTACATCCTCCTTCCGGATCTTCAATTGAAAGTAGCCAGATCGCAGATCAATCTTGCTGAACACCTTTGCTCCTTCCAGTTGATCAAACAAATCATTTATATTCGGCAGAGGGTACTTGTTCTTGATGGTTACCTCATTCAGCGAACGATAGTCCACCACTAACCTCTTGGTGCTGTCTTTCTTCTCCACAAACAGAACAGGTGCACCCCATGACGATGAACTAGGCTGAATGAATCCCTTTTCCAGCTGCTCTTTCAACTGTTTCTTCAATTCCCTTAGCTCATCCACATCCATCTTATATGGTTTCTTTGCTATTGGTCCTGTTCCCGGCATCAGGTCGATAAGAAACTCTACTTCTCTGTCAGGTGGCATTCCTGGCAGCTCTTCCGGAAACACGTCGGGGTAATCCCTTATCACTGGCACAGTATCCATGCTAACCCCCTTAAGAGAATTCAGCTTACACCTTCCTGGTCGTGCGGCTGACTTGAATCTAATCCTCTTACCATCCTGGGTTTTGAGTGAAACAGCTCGCTGTGCACAATCTATGTGTCCCCCATGCATATGCATCCAATCCATACCCAGAATGACATCTAACCCTTGTGAATCCAACACTACCAAATGTGCAATGAAGTTGTGTGTTCCAATCCTCACAGTTAAATTGCGGCATCCCGCACTAGCTATCATATCTCCTCCAGGTGAACTCACTCTAAAAGACCTCTTCATAGACTCAGTAGGTAACTTATACTTATCCACAAATGTCCTTGATATGAATGAATGCGATGCACCAGTATCGAAAAGTATAAGTGCAGGGTAAGTGTTGATTGGGAACTTACCAATCACAAGGTCAGGCTCGTCTGGAATCTCCTCCACATTCATGTGGTTCACTGTGGCCTTCTCATTGTTGGTTGGCTTGAGTCCTTTCCTCTCCGGACAGTTGTCAGCATAGTGTCCCTTCTGCTTACACTTGAAGCATGTCACCTCACTCAGATCCTTCTTCACAAAATTGCGATCACGATTGCGGTCATGTCCTCCGTGTCCTCTAGAGTGGTGAGAGTGTCCTCCCTTGTGGCTGTGGTGACTGCTCCTATGGTTGTCATGACGATGTCCATCGTCTCCATGGTGGTGGTGATCATGGCTCCCATGGTCATTCCCTCCATGCTTGGAGTACCCATCATATGAAGTGCGAGACTTGTGGTGTGAGCCATAGTGGTGATTGTTGTTCTTTCTCTTGCGGCTTTCCACCTGCTTGTGCTTCCCTTCCAGGATCCTGGCCTTGTCCATGAGCTCCTGGAAAGTGGGGCAATAAACCACCAGTAGCTGCACTGAAAGCTCATCACTGAGGCCATCCAGGAATCTCTCCCTCCTTTTTGCATCAGTGTCAACATCCTCAGGTGCATAACGGGACAGGTTGTTGAACTCCTCAATGTACTCGGCCACGGTGCGATTGGTTTGGCGCAAGTTGCGGAACTCTTTCCTCTTCAGGTTCAGAACTCCTGAAGACACGTGGTCGGTCCTGAAACCTTCCTCAAACATAGCCCAAGTCACGGTATTCAGAGGGTGGGTGATCTGAAATGTGTCCCACCAAGATGCGGCTGTTCCCTCCAGTAGGTGAGCGGCAAACCTCACCTTCTCAGCATCAGTGCATCCAACAGTTACTAGATCCTTGTTGACTGAACGCAACCAGTCGAGAGCAACCGTTGGTTCCATTGCAGTAGAGAACTTAGCTGGCCTTAACCTCAGAAATCTGGTGAGAGCATCTCCCTGAGGCTGATTGTTTCCATTGTTGTTGTTCTGGTTTGCCATGAACTGAGTCATCACTTGGGTCAGCTGTGCCTGAGCTGCTCCAACTCAGTGGGTTGGCGGCGGGAAGGCATCTGCGATTCAGCACAGGTAAGTTTAGAAAGAATCAACTACGGTAATAGGATTCTACCCATGCATATGATCAACCAACAACAAACAATTGCAGACAATCACAAGCAAGCAACACATCATCAAACAAGCGGTTCAGCAACATCCCAGGTGCTATCCTAGCAGTATATACCTACTGAAATAGTTTTACAAAGTTGGCAATGGTTAATTAAACAGTTGAGCATCAAAACGACAAAACAGCAATTCTGACAGAACAGTTCTGCTGTGTTCACGAATTTTTCCGCCTGACTTAAACTCGTCAGAAAATTAAGCCAATTTTTGTGCATACGGTACAGGAAGTTCCGCATCAGCCCAATTTTTTTCAGATTTTTCCGAGTAACCAGAAAAATATGAAAAATCGCGCAGTACTGCTGTATCAGCAGAAAACTGCAGCGAAAACAACACAGATAGTAACCAAATTGCCATAACTCTTTCATATAATTTTGCACAAATAATTCCTGGGATATTAGAGTACACAAATAATCATCTAAACACTCTTGAACTAACACGAACTAAGTATCACAACGATCGAGAATAATCCTAACGATTTCGCCTAACGAGGACTAATTGGTGGACTTCTATCTATTTCTTGAAGAGGTTGCGGTAGGTCCTCGCTGTCATGCGTTGACGCTTCGGCTCGTGGTACAACCAGGGCGGCGGAGTGTACACCTCTCCTGAACCATCACTTGAAACGTCAGACTCCACCTCTTCTGGATCCTCCTCTTCTTCTTCATCCTCAGCTGCAACTGCAACAAATTCATCTCCTCCACCATCATCGTCTCCATCATCATCATCCTCGTCCTCATCATCATCATCTCCACTGTCATCATCATCCTCATTGTTGCCATCATCTCCATTGTCATCATCAGAGGGTGGATTCAGCTGTGCTTGGATAGCGGCAATCTGGGCTGTCATAGCTTCAATAGTTTGATCCCTTTCCTGGACCGTCCCTTGCAGTTGCTGTATGTTCTGGGTGTTCTCCTGCACAGTACCATGAAGATGTGCTATGGTTGCATCTCTGGCTATCAGGGCATTCTCCAGAACTCCCACAGCTTCATGCAAAGTGTCAATCTCCTGTCCTTGGACCACCATACTATTGCTAGTAAAATCTGCAATCTCCTTTATCATCCTCACCTTCTCTGCTAGAGCTCCATTCTCCCTTACCATGTCCTCTATGTGCCTCCGACGGGGCGGCATGTTGTTCCTGTCGCCCGGGGTAACCACAATGTTCCCATCTTCATCACGCCTTCCATAGTCACGGTAGGGTGAATCTGCCGGTAGTAGGTGTCGGACTTGATGGCACTGGCGAGACAGGGCTTCATGTATGGCCAAGTTGATTCCAAGTCCCCAGTTGCAGTATGTCTTGGTGTAGATCAAGTGCACGGGGTTTGGCAAGGCGGCATCTCTGAATATGAAGGTAGTGATCTCCCATGCATCCTCTCCATATCCATAGGTGTACAGCCTTCTTCCCTTGAACATGGGCAGTGGCAATCCCAATGACTGCGAGAGCTGAGCTAACTGCCTTGCAAAGGGCCTTGGTGACTCCATGGTGGCATACTCAGTCCTGACTTCTCCCATCTATCAAGTAAAAGAGGAAAGTGTGAGAATAGCATATGGTAAGAATTTACGAGGGTGAAAGGCATAAGATGAAAGATAGAGTTAATATAGGCTTTAATAAATCTATGGCTTCCTAATCCAATTCTAGGTCACGATCCTACAGTCGACACACGGGCTCTGATACCATCCTGTGACACCCCGGTTCTGAAAAGACCGTGGCCTCTATGTGACATGCCAATCCCTGGATCGGTTCATTGGCCCACAATAGAGTAAGATAGATAACATAGCAAAATATCCGTGTATCATAAGTACCGAAGATCCAGAGTACCATTATTACAATAAAATCTTAGCACAAGCTAGCTCAAATTATTCAGGTAGCAACATAAACGAGATAAATCCTCCATTCTTCAAATTGCCCACAAGTGAACAAGTGCCGAGTGGAGTACCGTGGCCTATAACGATCAATCAGAATCAGAATAACCTGCAGCATGAAACGCAACAGCCCCGAAGGGTCAATACATGGAATGTATGGCAAGTAGAGCTAGTAATGGAGACAATAGTACTAACATCTACATGCATATTTGGCAAGTGGAGCTGTGTCTGGCTTGCATTTGCAAATAACTTTGTCCTACTTTCATATACAGCTTTTGATTTTTCTTTGAAAAGATCCCAATTAAGTTAACCCAACAAGATTAAAACAATTATGAAATTAGAATGAGCGAGAAACATGTCATGGAATCAATATCTAGTAACTCAGTTGTCCATAACCGGGGACACGGCTAATCGATTAGATTATACACTCTGCAGAGGTTAGTACACTTTACCCATGTGACTTGGCCAGCCCAGCTCGTACCATCACTCTCATTTTGGGTGATGATAGGGAGAAGACCAAGAAGAGACTATTCGGAAAGTAGCTCCTCAATCCCGACGCGCACCGGTCCAACCTACCAAAATTCTACATCTCTGGATACGCGGGTTCGAGTTACCACAACCTACTAAGTCCAACCGACCGCCCATTTCATTATTGGCACGTGGTTGTACACGTAAGCTACACAATAAAGAAGCCAATCATTCTCTCTTGATACCTGGGTGCCTTTCCGCAATGAAACCACCAAAAATTATCAATACCATCACACCCAGGGGATTCATTGATTAAGTTGTTTTAGTTTTCACAAACCAATACTTTGAGAAAACAAGTATCAATAATGTAACCCAGCCCTCGTTCAACATAGCATGGCTAAGCACATCTACAACGGTGGTTCATCTACAAGGAAAGCCCTACCACAATAATAGGACATAGCATAGCGATAGTATCATCCTACACATGCATCTATAAAATACACGACAATGCATTGAAAATAGTAGGACGATATCATGAACAAAGTAGCGTCTACTTGCCTTGATTGAAGCGGTCGGAGGAACAATCCAAACACGAGCAAGGGTTGCACTCCACACAATCTACACGACACAATTGCATTCATAAACAAACAATTCACAAACATATGCAACAAAGATGATGCATGAATGCAAGAACGACAAGTGAATTGGTGCTACAGCTGCACCACATAATACTAATACATATTACTACCGAATACATGCATGGAAAATAGATTTGGCGCTAGGAAAACTATTAACCAAAAGTAGAGATCTCTACTAGAGCTAGAACTTAAATAATTCACTACCGATAGTATACTATTTGTAAAATCCTGGAAAAATTCTACCGCATAGGCATCGCCGATAAGAAACAGCACCAATTGGAATTACTCAAAAAGGAGTTATAAAACATCCCGAGTAATTAAAACACTGCAGAAAACCATTAGACAAATACTGCAGAAGTTTTTACTGTAAGCCTATCTTTTTAATTCACGATGAGATTCCCCTCGTTCATACGAGTTCAAGGACATATCATACGCGATTTTTGGAGCTACGAAACTTTTACTACGAATTTATTACTCCGAAAAGGCCACTAACTAGTTTGATTAAACTGTACTAAACCTGACAGTAAAAGTCTGAACCAAAGGTACAGCGAGATTCTACACGACTCACTGAACTCGTGCATATTTTATTTGTAATTTTTGGCCAAGCGGTTTAATTTCTACGCAATTTACAAGATTCTACCGAAATCTGCCAACTAAAGGGATTAACGAAATTGACCCAGTTAACTGTGTCTGATGACTGGGCGCTGACTGGGCGTCTGACCAGTCAACGTCTGGGGCCTCTGACTAGTCAACGTCTGGAGTGCTGACCAGTCAACGAACGATCTAAGCCGCTGATCTGAGATCTGACAATGGCTGCTGTCTTACCGGAAACGGACGGCGAATCGAACTCCGGCGAGCTCCGGACGGCGGCGACGGTCGGTTCCGGCGGCGTGGAAACTCCTGCAAGTACGTACACAGTCAACTACGGCTTCTGGAATAATAAACACGTGCGCGTACGTGGCGATCTGCAGGGCGCAGTTGGCGGCGGCGGATGGAGACGCGGAACACGGGAACGGAAAGAGGGCGGCGAGACGAACCCGGCAACAGACGCAGCGATGGCCGGCGGCGTAGGGGTGGCCAGCGGCGGCGAGGGGAAGCGGCAGCGGCAGCGCGTGCGACAGGAGCGGCGGCGGCGGCTTCCATGGAGGCGCGCGGGGTGGAGTTGGTGGGCACGGGAATCGAGGGAGGTGGCCCCACTTAAATAGTATCCTGCACGAAAAAAAACAAAAAAAAACAAAAACTAAAAAAAAGGTCCAGATTTGACTTCGATTCGGAAATCGGTCCGGATTTTCGGACCGTTTTCCGGCGGTTTACTAAAACGTCCGAGTCTTTTGCATACGAACTCCGATTTGAGCGATTTTCACGCCTATGGGTTCGTATCGTCGAGGGGAACAACCTTCAGTCGAAGTTTGTGCGAAAACTCAAACCTACAGGGGTGGTTGTTGCAAGTCCCTCTGAAGCTCCCCGCAGGAACCTCGAAGCGAAGTAGAAACAGGGTTTTGCAAATAGCGTTTCGTCGATCCTCTCTACTCGACGGTAATGCATGGAAAGATATGATGCGATGCAATGAATGATATGGAAGACCAAATCTAAAATTTGGGATGTGACATCCATATTGGATGGATGAACTTTTACAAGTCTAGTTGGAGAAATCACATCCATAAACATTATTGCTAAAACGTTGTAAGACAAATGATTGGAAGATCACTTATGAAGTGACATTGCTGTTTGAATTATATTGGAAAATAAACATGAAGAAACTCCATGTTGATGGATTTTTGGAGTCTTTTGATTTTGATCAATTGACGCTTGTGAAACTTTCCTCGAGATAATTGAAACTCCGTCCATAGGCCAAAGAGGAACGGATGACTAACTTATTGGATATTATGCATGTTGATGTATATAGTCCATTATGTGTAGCCATATGTGATGGATCTTTTTGCTTCATATGCTTTCTCCAGAAATTTAAGTGAATATATCTATATATTTACTTAATAAGGAAGAAGTATGAAACATTTGAAAAATATTCAAAGACTTTCAAGATGAAGTGAAAAATCATTGTAACAAGAAAATAAAATAGTTTATGATTTAATCATAAAGGAAGATATTTGAGTTACAAGGTTTAGCAAAACACCTAAGATTTCAGGAATTATTCCATGAATTTGCATTTCCTGATACACCATAGGAGTATGGTATGTTCGAGAGATCAAATCAAGCCTTGTTTGACATGGTAAGATCAAAGGTGTCATTTATAAAACTGCCATTATGTTTTAAGGATTAAAGCTTTAGAGACTACCGCTTTTACACTGAAAATAGCACCATCGTGATTCGTTGAAATGACACCATACGAGTTATGTTTTGGGATAAAACCCGAATTTTCTTTTCTTAAATTTTGGTATGCTATGCATAAGTAAAATGTTTACAACCAAAGTCGGATAAGCACGTCTTTGTAGGTTATCCCAAAGAATTTGTTGGGAATTCCTCCATGACACCAAGGACAAAAGAATTTGTTGCTTGGAATGTAAGTTTCTTGAGAAGGAATTTTTCGTGAAAAGTTAAGTGGGAGGATAATAGAACTTTGATAAGGTTGTTGAACCTTAGCTATATGCGCTAAGTAGCGCAGCACCAGAAAGTATCCCGGTGGCGGCCACATTGCTCATGGCTCTCGTGATTACAAAGGGTGCGTTCTTGGAGATTAGAGTTCCTATTGAACCATGTGGGTCGGTAAGAATTAAATAGTAAGATTTGAAACAGAAGTCGTTATTGTTTTGACAATGATGAACCGACTGCATGCAAAGAAGCGATGATGGGCCCTGACTCCATAAAATGACTAGAAGTCATAGAATCCGTCATAGTATCCATACACGAGAAATCAAGTTTCTGAACTTGGAAGACCCTCCGAAAAGGCGTGAAGCCTATCGGTCGTGTTTGCATCTATAAAGAAATAGACATGGATGTTTAACATCTATGAAATAGTCGACATGTCGTAAAGAAGTTTACCACAATGTTCAAGGAGTTGACTATGACAAGATTTGATCTTTCATAGCGATATTTAGTCTTGACGGATTAATATAGCAACCACTACATATAATTTGGTAAATGGTAGTTGAATAAACAAAACAAGGTTCTTCTAATAGAATGGTTACCTAGGACGTGTACATGACACGGTCTGAAGGGTTTTGTTAATTCAAAGGGTGATAAAAAGGGCATGCAAACTTCAATAGTTGAAGTGAGCATAGCGGAGTTGGAATCTTCAGCATGATGAAAATGTTAAAGGAGATTAAATTCATCGGAGATGATGAAGATGCTTGCATTTGCAAGAAATTAAGTGGGAGTGCTGAGACAAATTTCCAATACATTATGCAGAGTACATATTGTTGATTGGAAATGATGTATATTTTATTGACACAAGTTAAGAATTTCACTAAAATAGGATTTCGATGAATGACTTGGGCAAAACCAGAATATTTGGCATCAATGTCTATATGGATAGATTGAGGCACTAATATGGTTATGCCAGATGTACATATATCAGATATTGAAAGGGTTCAATATGGAAACAACAAGAAATGTTCTTGTTGCATGGAAAGGATTGTATCAAGATTCAAGTGCTTCAACACTTGGTGAGTAAAATCACATGAATATTTTGATCGATTATACCATGATATGTATATATCCAGATATGTCCTATGCTCTAAATGTTATGAGAACATACCAGAATGATTCATTAGATGATCATTGGACGATAGTAAAGATATTCTTATGAGCTTTGGAAGAACTAAGAATATATCATGTATAAGTGACAAATAGTTAAAGGTAGTTCATTGTAAAGTGTTACATTGATACTGGTTTTGTCACAAGATACAAATTAAATTTATCTCAATTTAGACTATGGGTGGCATAATGTAATGGAAAGGATGTTCCATGATGGATTTGGATGAGTTCCAAAGTTAAGGCATTGTGACAGATACTACAACAAAAGGCTAAGTATATGACTGCTATAGTAGCAGCAAAAGAGGGCATTTGTGTTAAGTAGTTTGTTATCAAACTAGGTGTGGTTCTAAGTGGGCTAATACTATGAAGATATATTGTATGACAATAATATCAACACATTTCAACCTGAACAAACTAAAGGTCTCACCAAAGGACCAAATTTATACAATGCCATCTCATTTGAGAATGAGTGATGCATAGACATGCAAATACACACGGACCTGAAACTGTCAGATCCGGAGATTATGTTAACCACTAGAAATCGTGTATATGCAACACCAGAAAGCCATAGGTGTTCAATACGCAAAGATTTTCAAACTAGATTATTGTCTCTAGTGCAAGTGGGAGACTGAAGGGAATATGCCCGAGAGGCAATAATAAAGTGGTTATTATCTTATTCCTTACTTATGATAAATGTTTATTTTGCATGTTATAATTGTATTAACTTGGAAACGTTAATACATGTGTGTTTAATAAACAAAAGGAAAGTTCCTAGTTATGCCTCTCTTATAAACTAGCTCGTTGATTACCAAGATGGTCAAGGTTTCCTAATCATGGACATTGGATGTCGTTAATAACGAGGTCACATCATTGGTGGAATGATGTGATGAACATTCATCCGAAGTATAGCATTACGATCAGAGTCATTATGTTTATATTGCTATAACATCATACGAAGTAATCTTAGTCCTTAGACCATGAGATCATGTTAATTGCTAACACCGGAAGAGTATCTTGATAACATCAAACGTCACACCGTAACAGGGTGACTATAAAGGTGGGTTTAGTGCTACGAAGGTGTTATGTTGAGGCTCATGGATCAAGAGTGGGATTTGTCCATCCCGATGACGGATAGATATACTCTAGGCCCTCTCGGTGATATCACATTGAAATAGCTTGCAAGCAAGTGATGTGATCACTAGAATGTTATATCACGGGAACGAGAAAAGAGTGCATGTCGGTAACGAGATCAAACTAGGTATTTGGATGCTGATGATCGAATCTCAGACATGTAATATATCGCGAGACAAAAGGATTTAGTTACGACGTTAAAGGTTCACACGATCACAAGAGTCATCATTGAATATGTGGGAGTCAGTACAGATCTCTAGGTCCCGCTGCTGATTATTGATCGGAGAGGGGTCTCGATCAAGTCTGCATTATTCGTGAACCGTAGGGTGACACACTTAAGGGATGCCGACACCATTTGGAGCAAATATGTTTCAGATAAAGATTTAAGAAAGCGCTGGAATCATTTCGATGGACACCGGAATTGTTTCGGGTGAAATTGCTGAAATTGGTTCTGCATGTGGTATTGAAATGTTGCAGGGGGTTTTATGTGAATGTTTGTTAATTAATGTAATAAAAAATCCTGAATAAAATAAATAAAATAGTTTTATTTAATGAGAGCTTGCATTAAATTTGGTGGAAATGTAATGCATGTGAGTGGAAGTGTGAGTGGAGGCTTATTTATGTGAGTGGAGCATCCACCACATGAATGATGGAAGAGGTGGGGGCACCACCATGTCTGCCATGCCATGGCCCTTGGTTTCCCCCCTTCTTCCCTATAAAAGGCCCTCCTCTCCTCCTCACAACACACACCTCCTTGTGAAGGATCTCTCTCCCCCTCTAGTTATTCCCCATGGTCTCGGATTAGAGAGATACATGTTCCTGGTGGCTTTATCTGGAAAGGAGTTGCTGCTTCCGCTGCTTTGCTGGAGCGAGGTACGGAGGTTGTCGGGGTACCGGACGTGTGTGCGATCACGGATGCACCGCTGCTTTGCGGTGCTGGACTTGGTGGTGTTGGACTTGCTGGAACTGGAACTGATGGACGTGATGGAGCAAGACCTGCTAGACTTCATCACGATCTTGAGATCGACAAGTGTACGACTACATCATCCACGAGTTCCATCTCATTAACAAAGCTTTGTTATCTTCGAGCGTAAGTTCTCTATGGATGTATATCCACCCGTTGCTTTTATCTAGTAGATAGATCTTGGCGTATAGTTCCCATCGTAGGAATTTTTTTTGTTTTCTATGCTGCGAACCCAACACCTATGCTACTGGGTTTGGCTGCAAGGTGTACTCAAAGGACACTGCTTACTTGTATCCACCTAAGCCATGGATAGAGATTGCTAACCTGGGAGCATATTCCCTTTTCCTTGGATTGAAATATCTGATTAATATTGCGGTAGGCGGTGCAGATGTTGCCCCAGGATATCTGACGAGAAGCAACTATGCCTACACCTCCCACCATGCAATAGGACTTGGATATATGTCGTTTCCTGAAATATGATGCTTTAGTCTAAATAACGAAGAAGTAGCTGTTGGTTTCTCAACCAACATTGCATGGAAATCTCCAGAGACTCCATTATGGTTCATCCCGAGCATCGCCAATGCCCACGATTGGAACCAAACTACCATAAGTAATCGTAATACTATGTAATAGGATAGCTCAGTTCAGATCAAGTGCTGTAGATGGTCTTGCTTTTCTTTTGTAACTTGGCCTTGTCATAAACTCATAATCTAGACAAGGCTTTGAGAATTTTGAGTTGCCTATGGAGGTCACACATAGGCATTAATGCGAGAAGGAGGCATGCACACAAAAGCATACTTGATCATCGGTTTTGTTTCTTCCAATGACGAGTGTTCGGAGAAAAGGGCAAACTGAATCTGTCACTTTGAAATGATGTTGAATATGTCCAAGTGACGCGGAATGTGAACTGTGAATCTATCGATATTTTTCTTTCTTATTATGTACTGCTGCATCTTTCAAATGCTACTGAACCTATCAAAAGTTTTGTTTGGTACTTGTTCAGATCGACCGGTCGAGTGCAGAATATGGTCTCGCTTTCCTTTTGAATCAGTCCTTACTACATCTATTGAATTTCAATGTCCGCATTGATGAATCTATCAATTCTTTTGGTCACTGTCTATGTACTGCCATAATCTATCAAGTGCTGCTGAATATGAACCGGGAATCTATCTGATATTTTTATGGTCTATTCTATACTGCCGAATCTTCCAAATGCTACTAAATTTGTCAAATGTTCTGTCGTTACTATTAGTACAATATTTTGTAGAACAAACTGTGATGTAATGGTACTTGGTTAGATGAAGTGCATCAGATTTTCTTACTTTTCTTTTGAAACTTAGCATTGTTACAATTATCTGGATGAGTCTTGGGCATTTTGGGTTGCTATGGGCGGTCACAGAGGCATTGACGTAAGGAGGAGGTACTCACACAGAAGCAGACTTGATCGTCAGTTTTGCTTGCTCCAATGATTGAGTCTATTCGGAGAACAGGCCAAACTGATCGTGGGCCAAGTTTTTTTAGCTGGAACAAGAACCGATTCTCTTTGTACTGCTATTGAATTTCAAGCAGGAAAGCTACTGAATCTCTCAAATTTTCTGTCGTTTCGAATTCGGCAGAGCACATCACAATGCATTTTTTATTACCCAGGAGAAGAAATCTAGTACTCCCTCTGATCCAAATTAATGTTCTCACATTTGTCTAGATTCTGACATATCTAGTCATGTTTTAGTGCTATACACGTCTGAATCTAGCCCAATCCAAGAACATTAATTTGGATCGGAGGGACTGGAGTAGCTCATTCTGCCCCTCTTTAGCCCAGAATATTTTAATTCAGTCTTTTTGGGGTCAGGTACTACTGACCACAGGCGAGCGGAAATTTTAGAAAGGGGCCCATGGAGCATAGCCGAGAACATATTAGTTCGGCCTTTTACGGGTCAGCGGACTGCTGAGCACAGGCCATTGAAATTTGAGAATGAAGCCCATGGAGCATAGCCTATGGAATATAACCCACGTAGAGCAATAGCCAAACTCTTTTTAATTCGGACTTTTGGGCATTGCCCCCCATCTCTCATAATTAAAAAAACTCTGTCTACCCATGTTTTTCAGAAAATGCCCCATTATGTGGCATTTTATAAATTGAGATGCCAGGAGCGCTGCCCTATTATATTTTATAAATTGAGCCTCGCCGATAGGGAGAAGTCCATCGACCCCGGCGGGCCAGGCGCACACAGTTTCATCATGTGTCGCGGCCACAAGCACCTATCCTGCCTGATGCACACCAAGGACACGACGGCGGCCGGGCTAAGCGCGCTGATGGTCAGGCCGAACACGACACCGTAATCCCCACGTGCTTGTTGGTGGTGGAATCGGGATGAGGCAAAATAAGGCGCTGTCATAGATGGCCCTGATTACTATGACCCCATGGGCCTTCTTCATGTGGGGAAGGAGCCATATCGGCGAGGCAATGAAATCACATGCGGGATCCATGCAGGAGAACGGGTCGTGCGAGCACACGATCTTGTGCTCGCCGAGCTTGTCAAATGCGACCAAGCTAAACCAGCCGTCGTAGGGACACTCAATCATCGCCTCAGACTCGACATCATCCATAGCAGCCGGCTCACGGTCGAATCTGTCGACGCGGTACTTGAAGTTGTGGGAGTGGTTATGGAGGAAAGATCGGCTCGCCGACATAGTGCCTGCCAGCTAGAAAACAGGGTTGGATGGGTATACTGAAGAGTATACTGATTGAGTTTCATACTTTACCGGTACGATTGTACATGAATCCGCTAGGCATCGGCGCACCAGCGGCTGAGGCTTTGCACTTGGCCACTTTTTTCTTAGACAGTGTCTCCACGATGTACATGCTTCGTCAAAACAAAAAGGCTGCAGAGAGTTGACAGGTGAGTAAAGCAGGTGTCACGTTGTACTGTACTATACAGTACAGTACAGACGGAGGGAGAGACTGAGGCAAGAAGATCCACGTGAGTGGGAGTCAATAAGATCTACTCCTGAAGAGAGACGAAAAGCCTGCAGCCTAGTGCAGGATGTCCAATGCTGCAGGGGAGAGACCGAGGACTCCATGCATGTCTTCGACACCAACCTGTAATTAACTTTTTTGGTATTATCAAATTTAAATGGTCTTAGAAATCCAAGACATAGGGAGTACTAGTACTAGTAGTAGTACATCTTAGAACAAATCAGACAAACTAGTATTGAATTTATTAGTAGTACTTTTTTTGAGAAATTATTAGTAATAGTAGTACTTAGATATGTGAATAACCAATCCAAGTTACTACTCCAATAAAGAATATGATCACTCTGTTTTATGGATTCTCGTTTACTATACGTACTAGTAGTAAAAACTAGAATATAGATTATTTCAGAACAAATTTTGGCTCTACAATATCTAGAATACACGCAAACCTCAAAAGACACTTCATTGCTTAGTTTCAGGGATCTCATGCTAAATGCATGGACTTGGATGTAATTTTCATTTTATGAGGTCCTTAATGTAACTTGTACTTCCATCGATCGGGTGTTAACTAAAGCACCTCACTCCTATAGGACCTACCACAATTTAAAAAAGTACACTACCCCGATTATCAGACAAAGTGGAACATGGTTTCTTATAATTCCAAGGTTTATATAAATATGATGTTTCAAACTTCCCAGCTAACTTCGCACACTTTAGTGACTTTTTTGCCGATTTAACGAAATTAGGTCAAACTATTACTACACAAGTAAGAGCAATTGATTGCTATTGACTTAAATGTATTTTCAGAGGTAGAAGGGTGCATCTTCATGTAGTAAACAATGTCGTAGGTGTTAGTTTCCAATTATCACAAAAGAACATTTAATTCTCAATTTTTCAAGTGATGACAAGAAACTCCGAAAAATATGGATCTGAATACCATAAGACAAGTTTTCAGACATAAATAGTGCACCAACATGTTGTACCGACGATACCCATGTTTTATGAGATTTCAAACTTCCAAGCTAACTCCACCAACTTGAATGACTTTATGCCAATTATTTATCGAAATTAGGTCAAATTTGAACTACAAGTAAATTCTAGGTTGCTTTGAAAGTCTTATGAAAAATATTCTAGAGGTACCCATTCGGGGGTCAATTAATATATCATAAACCACCGAGAGTTTTGATGACACGTTCAACTTCTTGCTAAGATTTTGCATCTTAACGGTTTAACAAAATTAGGTCAAACTTGAGCTACAAGTAAGCACGAAAGATCGCTCTTGAATTAAATGCATGTCGATATTTGAATGACTTCCTAGATAACTCTGCCAATTTGAATGACTTTATGTCAATTTATTGAAATTAGGTCAAATTTGAAACTACAAGTAAATTGTAGGTTGCTTTAAAAGTTCTACGAAAAAGCTTTTGGGGGTACCCATCGAGGGGTCACAATCAATATGTCAGAAACCACCGAGAGTTTTGACGATAGTCTCAACTTCTTGCTAAGATTTTGCATCCTGATAATTTAACGAAATTAGGTCAAACTTGAGCTACAAGCAAGTAAGCGCGATAGATTTCTCTTGAATTAAATATCATTTCGGAGGTAGATGGATGCATATTCTTGTAGTAAACAATGTTGTCAGTGTGAGTTTCCAACTATCGGGAAAGAACATTCTCAATTTTCTGAGTGATGTCGAGATTATTCTCTCCTATAAAGGAAGTCCGAAGAATATCGATCTGAATGCCACAAGCCAAGTTTTCACACATATATTGTGGACTAACATATTGTACTTACGGTTTCCCGTGTTTTATGAGTTCTCAAACTTCCTAGCTTATCCTCTGCCCACTTGAATGACTTTATGTCGATTAATCAAAATTAGGTCAAATTTGAACTATATACTACAAGTAAATTGTAGGTTTCTCTAAAAGTTTTATGATAAAGATTTTGGAGGTACCGTACCCATCAGGGGGTCACAATCAATATATGAGAAACAACCGAGAGTTTTGACAACAGGTTTGACTTCTTGCTAAGATTTTGCATAATGACACTATTTAACGAAATTGGGTCAAACTTGTGTTACAAGTAAGCGCGATAGATTTCTCTTGAAATATATGACTTTTCAGAGGTTGATGGGTGCATTTTCTTGTAGTAAACAGTGTCCTCGGTGTGATTTTCCAACTATATCAGGAAACAACATTCAATTCTCAATTTTCCAAGTGATGACGAGCGAGGTTGTTCTTTTCTGTAAAGAAATGTCTCACGAATATTGGATCTGACTGCCAGAAGCCAAGTTTATCGACACATGTAGTGGAACAACATGTTGTACGAATGATTCCCATGTTTTATGAGTTTTCAAACTTCCTAGCTAACTTCGCCCATTTGACCGAATGACTTTATGTCGATTTATCGAAATTAGGTCAAATTTGAAACTACAAGTAAATTGTAGGTTTCTTTGAAATTTTTACGAAAAATCTTTTGGAGGTACCCATCGACGGGTCACAATTAATATATCAGAAAACACAGAGAGTTTTGACGATAGGTTCAAGTTCTTTCTAAGATTTTGCATCTTGACAATTTAACGAAATTAGGTCAAACTTGAGCTACAAGTAAGCATGATAGATTTATCTTGAATTAAATGTATTTTCACAAGTAGATTGGTGCATCTTGTTGTAGTAAACAATTCCATCAGTGTGAGTTTCCAACTATCAGGAAAGAATATTCAATTCTACATTTTCCGAGTGAAGACGAGCGAGGTTGTTCTTTTTTGGAAGGAGTCCGAAGAATATTGTATGTACCAATGATTCCCATGTTTACAGACATATATAGTGGACCAACATGTTGTACCAACGATTCCCATGTTTTATGATCTTTCAAACTTCCTAGCTAACTCTGCCCATTTTAATGACTTTAAGTCGATTTATCGAAATTAGGTCAAATTTGAAACTACAAGTAAATTGTAGGTTTTGCTTTGAAAGTTTTACGAAAAAGCTTTTAATTTGGAGGTACCCATCGAGGGTTCACAATTAATATATCGGAAAACAACGAGAGTTTTGATGATAGGTTCAACTTTTTGCTAAGATTTTGCATCTTGACAATTTAACGAAACTAGGTCAAACTTGAGCTACAAGTAAGCGCGATAGATTTCTCTTGAATTAAATTTCATTTCAGACATAGATGGGTGCATTTTCTGGTAGTAAGTAGTGTCGTGGGTGTGAGTGTCCAACTACCAGGAAAGAACATTCAATTCTACCTTTTCCAAGTGAAGACGAGCAAGGTTAGTTGTTCTTTTCTGTAAAGAGAAGTCCAAAGAATATTGGATGTGGATGCCACAAGCCAAGTTTACAAACATATAGAGTGTATCGACAACATGTTGTACTTGCGATTCCCATGTTTTATGAGTTTTCAAGCTTCCTAGCTAACCGTGCCCGTTTGAATGACTTTATGTCGATATCTCAGAATTAGGTCAAATGTGAAACTACAAGTAAATTGTAGGTTTTGCTTCGATATAGTTTTACGAAAAAGCTTTTGGAGGTACCTATCGAGGGGTCAAAATTAATATATAAAAAACCAGCGAGACTTTCGATGATAGGTTCAACTTCTTGCTAAGACATTGCATCTTGACAATTGAACGAAATTAGGTCAAACTTGATCTAGCTACAAGTAAACGCCATAGATTTCTCTTGAATTAAATGTATTTTCAGAGGTAGATTGGTGCATCTTCTTGTAGTAAACAGCATCGTCGGTGTGAGTTTCCAACTATCAAGAAAGAACAATCAATTCGACATTTTCCAAGTGAATACGAGCGAGGTTGTTCTTTTTCCTAAAGAAAAGTCTAAAGAATGTTGGATCTGAATGTGACAAGCCAAGTTTAGAGACATATATATTGGACCAACATGTTGTACTAGTGATTCCCATGTTTTATGAGTTTTCAAACTTCCCAGCTAACTCTTCCCATTAGAAAGACTTCATGTCGATTTATTGAAATTAGGTCAAATTTGAAACTACAAGTACTAGTAAATTGCATGTGCCCTGCACGTGAGACTCAGATAATAGACGTCTGACATATCATCAGTATATAAAATTATAATAGGTAAAGCAGAAAAAATATAAATTTGATCAACATCTATAAAGTATAGTTGTATATTTGGTTCTTGTACTTTGTATATCATGTAGAAGTCAACGATTACTAGCTATCTAAAACTTGAAATTTTTGGTAAGATGGTCTAAAGAAATGAGGGAGAGGATTCTAGAATGATGGAGATGTGTGTTTTGATTTTTATGCATAGCATTCATTGTGATGAAGACTATCAATAGAATCTTCTAGATGCTAGAATGGAAAAGAAGAAACTCATAAGATGACTCTCCTCTCCTCTCCCTCCCTCTCTCCACCTCTCTCGTGGTGATCCATGGCGTCTAAGGTGGTTCCCCGATGGAAGGTCTCCTTCACTGGGACTTTTCACCCGACTTGGCGGTCGATGCGTAGGTGTGTCGCCGGTTCAAATCTCCCATCATCTTCTCCCCGTCTCTTGGCTCCAAGCGATTTTTTCTGGTTGTGGCTTTCTCGTCGGCCTGCTTCCCCTTGTCAGAAGAATCAGTGGGTTTGGTCTTGCAATGTTGTCTTGGTGGTGATCGACTGGGTTTTCGTGTGTTACAACTCAGTCACAAAAGGTTATGATTCTCCGTTGCATCTAATCGGATCGGGAATTTCATTTATGGTTTGAAGGATAGAGTCTGGTCGGATTTTGTCTGCCATTTTTCCCTATTCCTTCGTGATACTAAAGCTATTTGTTCCTGAGTTGATGTTGTTGCTGCTGCTTGGCCTGCCAGTGGTTTTTCTGCTGGAGGTTCGCCTCTACGTTCAACCGTCGCTATACGTACAAAGTTAGACTTCCTGAAACCTAGTGAAGTTCTGATTCAAAAGGTTCTGAGTCTACCCATTCATGAATCAGTAAATAAATGTGTTAAACCATGTCAAGGCTCTCTGCATATTGGTCATTTTGATTTACCAATTGATAGCTGTTCTGCTTGCTCTATGATTTCAGGCTCTTCACTAGTGAAGACCTCTAAGACATCTAGCTCAAATTCGAATCAACATACTGCCTTTAGTTGTGGGGAAATTTTGTGCTCTGTTCCAAACATTGTCGTTGAAGGGCCTATCTTCATGCCGAAATTTGTGGGGCCGCATTTTTGTGAGCTCTGGAATTTTAATTGGTCGCCAGTGCCAAAGATTTTACTTCATCATATTGTGATCATAGACAGGCGGGATATGAGGACAAGGAGATTGAACCAGCCTTAAATTTCTATGGTTTGCCCTCCCTAGCCAAGATTTCCTCCATTCTTGTTAACTGCCAGCCAGGTACTTCCCCTGATCATGCTGAGAATATTCTTCTATGTAATTTGCCACTTAATGAAGTTGATGGTGTGTCGACAATTTCTGTTTCTAGGACTCTACCATTGAAACCTTCTTATCCTGCAATTTTTTCATCTTTTGGGGCTAGACCAATTGGGCTCCTTTTGGACCCACTCTGCTTGAACCAAATGGTTATTGTTACAAATGTCTTGATCTTAATCATGGTTGGCATGAGTGTAAAAATAAAATTAAGTGCTTGGGCTGCTTTGGTTCGAGCCACGGTGTGAAAGACTGTCTTGTTAATCCTCTATGTGCTCTATGTAAGGAGATGGGCCATAATGCTACCAAATGCCCAAAGGCCGTTTGCTTTCAGTGCAAGGAATTGGGACATTTCAGAAATAACAGCTCTATGAGAAAAATCTGGTTAGAAAAGGCGCTAATGATCTGATTGGAAATACTTTTATTATTGTCGATTCGCCTCCCGATTCTTTCCCTATTTTGTCTGGCCCCATCTACCTAGGTCCTCATCCTCATCGCCCTCTCCACCTATACCACCATCTTCTCACCCACCCCCACTCGGCCACCGCCACCAGATACGTTGGAAACCTATCTAATTTTTTTGATGTTCCATGCTTGTTTTATATCTACTTTTTTATGTTTTGTCCACACTTTGGAGTATTTTTACACATTTTATGGAACTAACCTATTAACAAGATGCCACGGTGCCAGTTGCATGTTTTCTGCTGTTTTTGGTTTCAGAAAAGTTGGAAAAGAAATATTCTAGGAATTGGACCGGACAAAAGCCAAAGTCGATATTTTACCAGAAGACTCGCGGAGCTAGAAGACGAGACTGAGAGGAGCCATGAGGCGGCCACACCACCTAGTGGCGCAGGCCATCCCAGGCCGCACCAGGGGGTGGCGTGGGCCCCTCGGGCGTCCACCGACCTTGCCCCTTCGCCTATTTAATCTTGTCGAGACGAAAACCCTAAGTACCCGATCAAAATTCCACGAAAGAGTCTGTAGCCACCATCATCTCCATCCCTAGATCAGGAGGGATCCGAAGCTCTTCCCGGCACCCTGCCGGAGGGGAGAGATCACCCTGGAGGCCTTCTTCATCACCATGCCCGCCTCCGATGTGATGTGTGAGTAGTTCATCCCTAGACTACGGGTCCATGTAGTAGCTAGATGGTTGGTTCTTCTCCTTTGTGCTACCATGTTTAGATCTTGTCAGCTCCATTCATGATCAATATCATCTATTTTTAATCTTACATATTGTGTTTGCGGGGATCCGATGGATATTGAGATGCTTATAAGAGTAGGAAAAGTTCATGCTTATAAGTGGTATAAAAGGAGTCTTGTTTTTAACTGTGGCCTAGGCCTTTTCATGTCATGCTTGATATTGTTTTGGTTTTATGCTTAGTGATTTTTCTGTAGCATGACTTGTTACAAACAATTGAGATTGCTTAATGTGCCTTGAAAGACTCATGCGTTGTTTTAGCATATAAAAGCATAATATTGTGGTATTCTCCTTTAGTGCTTTATTTGGGTTGACTTGGCGCATTCTCACACCATGTTAAGACTATACCAAGTCACCATAGCCTCTATGATCATTTAGTTTTCGACTTGTCATATAACTTTATGCTTTAATTTATAATGTTTTGTCGCTTTGCATGATTATGGCCATTATTGCTCTCTTAGTTGGTCGTTCCCAGTCTTTTGCTAGCCTCCATACCAACTATGAGTTCCACTCATGCATCCAACTCCAAATAAAAGCAAGTTATTCCAAAGAGTCCACCATACCTACCTATTAGCATTTTCTATTCCAAGTATATTCATGTTTTCATCTACCTTATGAATTAAACTTGTTATGTGAAAATTAGTGATTAAAGCTCTCACGAACTTGATGGCACACTTTACTTCCCTTGCACTTAATAAACTTGAACCATTGTGCCCATCTATGTTGCGTATATGCTTGCGCTTTGTAAGTTGTGAATTAGCAGAACCATGTTGTCATGGGGAACACTTTCAACATTGCACTTTATTTAGTTGATATCATGTTCTTTTGCTTATGGATCCCGGCGGTGTGAAATGAAAGGAGAGCTTGTAAGGCTCATGGAGTTAGTATATGTGTTAGAGAAACGCCTAGGCGGCTGGTCTAATCCATGCCTAATCATGGTGGAAACCTCCAACGTAACCATAGTGAGAAATCTATGAAGCATCTTCTATAAAAAAAACGTATGCAAATAGGAAAGAAAAAATGGAAAAAAAGAGAAGAGAAAAAAAGGAAAAAGCCTATGCAAATAGGAAATAAAAGGATTGCTGAGATGCTCATTGTCTGATTGCCTTGTCATTTTGATATGGGGAATCTTCTGTATCAACGGGCAAGGGGTACTCCGTTGGCGGTTCTCTATGATACACAAGTACTTACAATGACAAGAACTTACTTGTGACTAAACTTGAGTAGCATGAGGAACGGTACTCGTAAGTAAGGGGCATGAGATTTTCAGCTTATAACTTGTCAAGCATATCCTCATATTTGTTCACTTTAACATGAATCACCTAAAGATGCTTATGATAGGGGCAATGAGAGCTGAAAGCTAATAAGTACCATAATTTTTGGAAGCTCTTTATGAGACTTGAATCCCTGCTTCCTTCTATAAAGGCCCTTTCTTTTACTTTTATGTTGAGTCTCCATCTTCTATCTTTATGCACCTATTGAGAGAGAATAGTGACCATTCTTAGTTTAATGTGCATTGTCCCAAGACTTATTGATTAATTCATAACTTTGATATTGCTTGTTCTTAAACTATTGGTATCTAGTCACCCTTATGAATTTTGAAGGTGTCCTATGCATTTATGTTTTGCTACACTATGAGGGACAAGCTAAATACCATTCTCGTTATGTTTTCTCTATGTGAAACAAATAAACATCTTTCAAAGCATTGCTATTCATGAATCTTTTGTTTGTACCTATTCATGTTACAACATAGTTCATATGTCTTACTGTTAGAACTATATCTTTCATGCTATGTTAGAGTACTATGATCCCAGCTATCAATGTTTTACAAATACCTTGATCAAGATTATAATGGTGCATGTGACCTCAAAAATTATTCGTTCTTTTATCACTTACCTACTCGAGGATGAGCAGGAGTTAAGCTTGGGGATGTTGATACCTTGGAAACGTATCTATAATTTTTGATGTTCCATGCTTGTTTTATATCTACTTTCTTATGTTTTGTCCACACTTTGGAGTATTTTTATACATTTTCTGGAACTAACCTATTAATAAGATGCCACAGTACCAGTTGCCTGTTTTCTACTATTTTTGGTTTCAGAAAAGCTGGAAAAGAAATATTCTCGGAATTGGACCAGAAAAACCCAAAGTCGATATTTTACCAGAAGACGAGACGGAGAGGAGCCACGAGGCGGCCACACCACCTGGTGGCGCGGGCCATCCCAGGCCGCACCAGGGGGTGGTATGGGCCCCTCGAGCATCCACCGACCTTGCCCCTTCACCTATAAAATCCTCCTGGAACAAAAACCCTAAGTACCCGATCAAAATTCCACGAAAGAGTCTGTAGCCGGTGTCATCTCCATCCCCAGATCGGGAGGGATCTGAAGCTCTTCCCGGCACCTTGCCGGAGGGGAGAGATCACCCTGGAGGCCTTCTTCATCACCATGCCTGCCTCCGGTGTGATGCGTGAGTAGTTCATCCCTGGACTACGGGTCCATGTAGTAGCTAGATGGTTGGTCCTTCTCCTTTCTGCTACCATGTTTAGATCTTGTGATCTCCGTTCATGATCAAGATCATCTATTTGTAATCTTACATGTTGTGTTTGTCGGGATCCGATGGATATTGAGATGCTATTTCAGATTGATTATTGATTCTATCATGTCTATGTTATTTGTGATCTTGCAGGCTTTCCGTTGTTAGTAGTTATCTTGGCCAAGTAGATGCTAGCAACTCCAAGAGGGAGTATTTATGCTCGATAGTGGGTTCATGCCTCTAGTAATCTGGGGAAGTGACAGAAATCTCTAGGTACTAGATGTCCTGTTGCTACTAGGGAGAAAACAACAATCCTTTGTTCATGGAGCAATCGTTGTTTACTTTACACACTTTGCTTAATGCAATTATCTGTTACTTGCCACTTAATACTGGAGGGAGTTCGGATGATAACCTGAAGGTGGATTACTAGTCATAGATGCAGTTGGATTACGGTCTATGTATAATGTTGTAATGCCCAATCAAATCTCGTAGGAGTCAAGATGATTAGTATATGCATGTATGCTTTCTTGGTGTCTGTCAATTACCCCGTTGTAATTTGACCACCCAACATGTCATCTATCTTAAGGAGAATCACCTCTAGTGAACTATGGACCCCAGTCCATTCTTTTACCATTGATAAACCATCTACCATCTACTATTTATTGTTTACTGTTTACTTTCTGCAAGCAATTACTATCTTCCACACAATACGTTTAATCCTTTGTTTTCAGCAAAATTGGTGAGATTGACAACCTCACTGTAAGTTGGGGCAAAGTTCTGTGGTTGTGTTGTGCAGGATTCCAAGTTGGAAACAACACCTTGGGGTTGTTTCCTTGCTCCTATTGGTTCGATAACCTTGGTTTCATAACCGAGGAACTTGTTACTGTGCTCATCATACCTTCCTCTTAGGGTTCCCAACGAGCTCATCGTATTTTGAGACATCACCACCACCTTCCCCGCCTCGTCATCCTTCGTCGGTGCCTGTAGCCATGGCAAACTACCCTGTGCTCCCCTTCCGTTACCTGCCTGGATCGATGTCGGTGGAACCCAGTCTAGCTGATCATCGTCATAGGGTCCTTATGGTGGTGAGCGATCCACCTCTGCTTGATGAAGAGTATGCCATCATCACGGTCTCCTTTGACATCCTCGACATCAACAAATGTGCTATGCTGAAGAGGTTTACACTATACTTGCTCGTGATCATCAGGCTCTGTTGTCGGATCCATGTGTTTCTCCTCTAGGTGTCGGTTTAATCTGTTTTGCATCTCTTCAAATTAGATATTATTTGATTGGATCTGGTCCTCATACTCTAGACTCTGAAGAAAATGAAACTTTCAATGTGGTTAGACACAATGAAGGGTTAAATATGTGTATGCCTGTTTTTCAACATGAAGCTTGGCTAATGTTCTTCAACTTCCCGCTTGATTATCAGACAGAATACTAGGTTAGCAAAGAAGTATCTTTGTTTGGGAAACTTCTTCTGTGGCCTAATCCTGGTGTGAACAAAGTTCGTGTGCTAGTTAAAGTTTTAATCAAAGATATTCGTGATGTGCCTTTTAGCTTGGTGGTGGCACAAGCTAGGAATTTCTTTGGTGGTGAAGGGAGATCCTGGTTTGCTCCCACTTATATTTTGAATGGTCGGGCTACTGCTAATGTTGGAAATGAGGATGTCGTACCTTAGCTTAATGCCACACCGCATCCACCCTTCCCACCTTTTATCAATGATATGCAGCAACACCAGTTGGATGTGCAGCAGCGGCAACAACAAAATGCAGATATTGGTTGGGTTCATGAGGCTGCTGCTGAGTATCTGAACCAGCATGGCTAGGATGAATGGCCTTTGGTTGAGCAACCTTTTCATGGCATTGACCTTTGCAGTATGACTAGATATGAGGGGCCTTCGATGATGCATGGAATTGCTCCTGAAAACAATATTAATGATAATCCTACTGCCTGGACCCCTGAACCTGATGATGTTCAAGAAATTGAGGAGGTTGTAGATCATTTTATTAATGGTGGATCGACAGAAAGTCGTGCCTTTGTACGTGATGGTGGTGATGACCTGACTATGTTGATTTCTACGGATGGTTCGGTTGTGGTACAGGCTCCAGAAAATATACAGTCGGTTGTGATGACGAATATGGTGTCTGAAAGGCAGGATCGTACAAGTTTGGTTCCTGAACAGGCTGTTCTGTTTTTTACTACTGAAGGAGTGCAAATGTATGTCTGTAAGTTTCAGAAATTTGTCTTGTTTCTGAGCAAGGTAAAATTTAACCAGATTGGATGTCTCACAGATTTTGCTGCCAACCTTAATTACTCTCATATTGAGGATCAATCTTCTAATCTAGAGCTGAATCATCCCTCTATGGAATGGATGAATGATCATGCGCATGTTACGCTTGAAGTTTGGGGTGTTCCTACTGCTCCTTTTCATGTATGGCTAGCCTCTGCTCAGATGGTTTTCTTCAACTTGCTAATCATTGTTGCTATCAAGAAGCTTATGAGCACTGATCTCCTAATTGACCATGCTGAGGAGGTGGATATTCACAAAATTATATACCCTGGTAAAAGATCTTGAGCCATTGCTTTGGCGTTGTGCCAAACTGGGTGGATGTGGCTTTGGGGTTAGGAGAGGAAGGCACCGTGGCTGGTGCATGCTCGACCACGGCCACGGCGAGCTCGGATTCTGGAGGAGACCAACAGGACCGAGCATGGTCGGCATGGTGACAGATCTCACCCGGGAATGAATTCCTGTCCCCGCGTCGTGCCAATGGTGCGGTCATGGTGAAGGCGAGCTCCGATTCGGGACGGGGAGGAGAACGGGCCGAGCAGGTTTGTCCAAGTCCTAGCTTCGTGCCATGGCCGCGACCACAGATTTCCGCCCCGGAGGAAGAAGAAGACGCGTAAAGGATGCATGCGCCAACGCTGCAAGCCTACATGGCAGTGACGATGGCAGCGACATAACGACGAAAGCTGATAGGGGGGCCAACTTGATGGCTGTTAGCCTGATTTTTTGTATTGAAACGTAAAGTTGAATTCGTGCCGAAAAAGACCCTCTGAGTATTTGGCACGCCAAATGTAGTCATCGCGGCTGATATCAGGGAACTCGGGTACCGCGTTGCCTGGCCACCCCAACTTTCGGGCCATAAAATGATATTCTCCCTCAGGAGGCATTCTCACCATCTGGGTAGGAAGCTTGTTTGAGGGTCAAGTGCTACTAGAAGAGTGTTTTGGGTTGGCCATCTCATTTAAATCACTGCTCTCGTCTGAGGAATTTGTAGTGGTGAATGTCTATGGCCCATGTGATGGTGTAGCTCGCGAAAATTTTGTTGCTTGGCTATTTCATTTGGATATCCTGGATGAGGCTCGTTCGTTAATAGTTGGGGACTTTAATTTCTATAGATTTGTGGAAAATCGTAACAAAGATGGAGCCAACTTGATACACATTGCTACTTTTAATGAAATTATCAGCTATCTAGGGCTTATTGAACTTCCAATTAAAGGTCGCTCATATACATGGAGCAATATGCAATTTGATCCTCTCCTTGTCCAACTAGATTGGTTTTTCACATCTACAGCTTGGACCTTAAAATTCCCTAACACATTAGTTAATCCACTTGCAAGGCCCACTTCGAATCATGTGCCTTGTGTTGTATCTATTGGAACAAGTGTGCCTAAGGCAAAAGTTTTTTGATTTGAGAATCACTGGATCAAACTACCAGGTTTGCTGGATGTGGTCAAACCCATTTGGGACATAGATTGCCCTGGTGATAGTGCGAGATGCTTATCTACTAAGCTCAAGTTACTTTGATAGGGGTTGAAAAAATGGAGTACAAGTTTTCAAGTCTGAAAGGCTCTGATTAATAATTGCAATTTAGTGATCTTACAATTGGACAACTTTGAGGAATGGAGGCCCCTTCACATCTCTGAATGGAACTTTCGTGTGATTGTTAAAAATAAATTGCAACATCTACTAGTATGCCAACATGATTATTGGAGACAGAGGTGTACTGCCAAGTGGGCTAGACTAGGTGATGAGAATACTTCTTTTTCCACTCCAATGCGACTATCCGTTACAGAAAGAACACCATTTCTACTCTCACCCGAGAAGATGGATCTGTTGCCTCTGATCATAGTGAAAAAGCAGGGCTGTTATGGCATTCTTTCAAAGGAAGATTGGGTATCTCACTTCCCACCACTAAGTCATATGATTTTTCTCAATACTTCTCCGATGTGGAGGGGCTTGCTGAGTTGTCTCAACCTTTTACACTTGAGGAGATTTATCAAGTGGTTGCACACTTACCGAGTGATGAATCGCCCGAACCAAATGGATTCTCAGACCTTTTTCTTAAGATTTGTTGGAAAGTGGTTAAATATGATTTTTATAGACTTTGCGAGGATTTTTTGGATGGGCAATAAACCTACAAAGCATCAATGACTCATTCATAACACGGATTCCTAAAACTCTTTCTCCTGAAGGCCCGAATGATTTTTGCCCCATTTCTCTACTCAACATTTGTCTGAAGCTTATTACTAAAATCCTGGCTAACAGACAATAGGATAAAATTCTCGAGTTGGTACACGTTAATCAATATGGTTTTATGAAGTCGAGAAATGTTCAAGATTGCCTTAGATGGGCTTATGAATATATCCATCAATGTAAATAGGCGGAATCTGAAACTGTTATTCTAAAATTAGACTTCGCCAAAGCATTCGATACAGTTGAGCATGATGCTATTCTAGAAGTGTTTGAATGCTGGGCGTTTTGATGAGAGATGGTTGAATTTGTTAAAAATTCCGATGTCCTTTGGTACTTCCACTATACTTTTAAATGGAGTGTCGGGTAAAAAGTTCTTGTGTTGTCGAGGGGTTAGACAAGATGGTCCCCTCTCACCATTGCTGTTTGTTAGTGTGTATGAGCTTCTTCAAGAAATGGTGAACCATCTTTTCCAAGCTGGCTCTCTTCAGGCACCTCTGAATATTCCTAATTGTGACTTTCCAATTATTCAATACGTTGATGATACTCTACTAGTGCTTCAAGCTTTACCCATCCAGCTTACTGCTTTAAAGAACTTGCTTGAGGATTTCTCACAGACTATAGGGCTTAGAGTGAACTATGCCAAATCTGCATTATATCCTATCAGGGTGTCCTAGGATCATCTGCAACATCTGGCTGCAACTTTCGGATCTGCTATTGGGCAGCTTCCATTTACTTACCTAGGTATGCCTCTAGGTCTCACAAAACCCATTGTCCAAGACTTATCCCCTCTCGTCGGACTGGTTGAGCACAGACTTAATGCAAGTGCTAGGTTCCTTAACTATGGAGGAAGATTGGAATTTGTTCGGTCAGTCCTATCCTCACTTCCCTCTTTCTACCTTTGCTTGCTTAAAATTCAAAAAACCATCCTGAACATTTGCAACCGGGCTCAAAGACACTTCCTTTGGGCTAAAGAAGAAGAATCTAATTTTGTCAATGCTCTAGCCTCTTGGTCTCTTGTCTGCCGTCCTAAACAGCATGGCGGTCTGGGAATTCTGAATCTGGAGCTTCAGAACAAGGCTTTACTTCACAAGAAATTACACAAATTCTATTCCAAATAGGATGTACCTTGGTTCCGGCTGGTTTGGTCGCTTTATGGAGATGTTGTGCCTCATGCAAAGTCCAAGAGAGGATCGTTCTAGTGGCGAGACATATTCATTCTAGTAGAAGACTATAGGAGTGTTTCTAATTGTGTTGTGGGCAATGGCAGTATAGTCCTTTTTTGGCAGGATTTTTTTGACCAATGGAGAACTGTTATGTGAGAAATTCCCTAGGCTTTACTCCTATGCTCTGGATGAAGACATCTCGGTGGGAGAATTTGGTACACTATCCGACCCCTTTTCCTCTTTTTCTCTATCACTCTCGATAGAGGTAGCCCAGGAATTGCAACAAATTCAGGAGATAATGGAAAGGACTGTATTGTAGCCCATAGTCAATGATAAACGCAGATTTGTTTGGGGAAGAATATACCTCGTCCAGCTACTACCGCTTCCTGTTTCAGCAAGTGCCAGAAAAAAATTGTTGATTGCTATCTAGAAATCTAAATCCCTACCCAAATTGAAAGTCTTCTCCTGGCTGCTCCTAATGGATAGACTTAATACTAGAGATATTATGATGAGAAAGAATTGGCATGTTGACTCTGGCCCTGAATGTGTCCTCTGCAATACGATGCACTTGGAAACAAGATACCACCTTTTCTTCAACTGTGATTTTGCTTCCCATTGCTAGGCTCCGGTTGATATTCATTGGGATATGCCTCTACCCATAACCGACAGACTGCTTCTCACTAAAAGATCCTTTCAAGGACAATGTTTTGTGCAAATCTTTGCTTCTTCAGCATGGAACATATGGAGGATGAGAAATGATCAATTTTTTAAGGAGGTGCCTACTTCGTTTAATAGGTGGAAGATACTCTTTTAGGGTGACATTGTTTTGCACGGATACACGGTTAAATCAGCTAGTGTTCAACCACTTCTACAGTGGATCTCTAATACTTTTGTGTAATTCCGTCTCCATGTGGTTCTCTCCACATTTCTTCCCCTGATGTATTCTTAGTCTTTTCTGACCTTTGTACAATGTTCATATATATTTATAGAAAATCCATACCGTAGGGGATTCCCCTACAGTAACTTTGTCAGAAAAGAATGGAAAAGTAGATCCAACGGCTGGAAATGTTGGGATTCGCATGTCTTGATCCAACGGTCAATATTCAAAGTTATTCGTACACTATATAGTGGTAAGATAAGATAAGAAATTGTAGGTTGCTTTTAAAGTTCTACGAGAAATCTTTTGGGGGTACCCATCAGGGGGTCATAATTAATATATCAGAAACCTCGAGAGTTTTTGATGATAGTTTCAACTTCTTGCGAAGATTTTGCATCTTGACAATTTAACAAAATTCGGTCAAACTTGAGCTACAAGCAAGTAAGCACGATTGATTTAACTTGAATTAAATGTCTTTTTGGAGGTAGATGGGTGCATCTTCTTGTAGTAAACAATGTTGTTAGTGTGAGTTTCCAACTATCAAGAAAGAACATCCTCAATTTTCCTAGTGATGACGAGATTGTTCTTTCAGGTAAAGAATGTCCGAAGAATATGGATCTGAATGCCACAAGCCGAGTTTTCACACATATATGGTGGAGCAATATGCCGTACTTACGATTTCCCATGTTTTATGAGTTCTCAAATTTCTTAGCTAACTTCGCCCACTTGAATGACTTTATGTAGATTTATTGAAATTGGGTAAAATTTGAAAAACTACAAATAAATTGTGTAGGTTGCTTTGAAAATTTTACAAAAAGCTCTTGGAGGTACCCATCGGAGTGAGGGTCAATTAATATATCAGAAACCACAGAGATTTCTGATGACAGGTTCATCTTCTTGCTAAGATTTTGCATCTTGACAGTTTAATGAAATTAGGTTAAACTTGAGCTACAAGTAAGCACGGTAGATTGCACTTGAATTTAATGAAATTACGTCAAACTTGAACTACAAGTAATAAATTGTAGGTTGCTTTGAAAATTTTATGAAAAAATCTTTTGGAGGTATCCATCGAGCGGTTAATTAATATATCAGAGACCACAGAGAGTTTTGACAACTGGTTCGATATCTAGCTAAGATTTTGCATCATGGAAATTTTGAAATCCTTTTGAAAACGATCACAAGAAATAGGGAGAGAGGGGAAATGAATTTTCGATTCTCTATGGGCAACCCACAAGATTGAGGCGCACCTCAGGCTTAAAGATACAAACTTTATTTTCTCCACAATGTATATGGTGAACCTTAGCGGATGCCACATACTAGGCCTTAAGGTGTGCTTTTGTACACATTGCTGATGACCTTATTAGGGAAAAAAGAAATAGTATAGTAGTACTACACTAGTAGTAGTACTCATTTGTTTGCTTAGACATATGCTCACCTCTGTCCACGCGCTATACATGTTGAGAGAATAAAACGTAGGCAGGGTAAGAGGTTAGAAGCGAAGAGGAGTTGAAGGCGGTTCGATGTCAGAGGAAAGTTATGATGGGTTCCTGACACGAGGTACTCCTGTGGCCACTCTACTAGTAGTAAATTTCAGGACCTATGCACACAAAACAAATTGTGTGTTTTTTCTCTCCTTCGCTGCCACTCACCATCCATCCTCCCTCTCTCCTCCCCTTTCCCCTCGCGCATCGGCCCGACTGATCTCTCCCTCGTCCACAGCGTGGTGCTGCACACGTGTGCCTCGGTACGGCGGCTCTGTGTCTCTGGCGTGTTCGGAAGACGCGTTGGTGTGGAGTAGGGATGAGGAGTACATAGGAAGTAAACCACTTTGGTCCCTGGCGGGAAAAAAATTCAAACTTTTCCGGTTCTCGAAATTTTCACTTGCTTCCCAAACATCGAGAGGGAAGGTTACTAAAAAGATCGTCCAGTCGCAGTACTTCTTATCTTATCTTTATATTTTCTTATCTCTTACAATACCATACCATACCACTATATAGTGTACGGGTAACTTCGAACATTGACCGTTGGATCAAGACTGGCAAATCCAAACATTGCTAAGTGTTGGATCTTCTTTTCCATTCTTAGCATCTACAAAAATTCTACTGATAGCCTTTGCATGATCAACACTAGTATGTGCAAACCTCAAAACACACACTTCATTGCTCAGTTTCAGGGTCCTTGTGTTAAATGCATGGACTTGGGTGCAATTTTCATTTTTATGAGGTCCTTGATGTAACTTGTACTTCCACCGACCGTGTTAACTCTCAAGCACCTCGCTCCTACGAGACCTAGCCCAGTTAAAAGAAAATGCAACCACCCCAATTATCACACAAACCGGACCATGGTTTCTTATACGTAATACCCAAGTTTTTAGTACTAGGATTTTTCAAGCTTCCTAGCTAACTTCGCACACTTCAGTGACTTCTTGTCGATTAACAAAATTAGGTCAAACTTGAGCTATAAGTAAACGTGATAGATTGCTCTTGAATTAAAAGTATTTTCAGAGGTAGACAGGTGCATCTTCTTGTAGTAAACAATGTCATCGGTGTGAGTTTCCAACTATCAGGAAAGAAAATTCTCAGTTTTCTAAGTGATGACGAGATGGTTCTTTTCCGTAAAGAAAGTCCAAAGAATATAGATTTCAATGCCATAAACCAAGCTTCTAGACATATTAAGTGGACCAACATGTTTTACTTACGATTCCCATATGTTTTTTGCGTTTTCAAACTCCCTAGCTAATTAACTCTGCCCACTTGAATGACTACATGCCGATTTATTGAAATTAGGTCAAACTTGAACTATAACTAAATTGTAGGTTGCTCTAAAAGTTTTATGAAAAAATCTTTTGGAGGTACCGTTTCTCCTGTACTGCTTTGACCTGTTCATATTCAAATATATGCTTATGTGCAGTGTTAGGGAAAGGTATCTCATATATTGATTCTAGGGAGGCCAGTGTTGCTTTAATTTCTTTCTTCTCAGGTTTGGGTGCTGGATTATACTTAACGAAACCCTATTTTGGAGCTTTGATGTGTTTTGTAAAAGCTTTAACAACATGCAACACAAGATCTGAATCCAAATAAAGTACCTTAGATAATTCTTTAACATGGCCCTTTTTTATTATAGTCATGAATACAATCATAATGCCTCCTTCGCCCTAGACCAAAATTCCATGAAACTCTATGATCGCGAATTCTATTATGTAAATCCCATGCTTTACTTATAGGAAGATTCATAAAAGCTCCTCTCATGCAAGAGTCTAGTTCAATTTTATTATATTCAATTAAACTGCCATAAAAGATATGCAATAAATACCATTCAGGAAAATCATGATGAGGACACAGATTAAGTAAATCTTTAAATCTGATATAAGCTCTTACTAGTCCTTATTAGGACGGTTCCTCCAAGTCATTATAAGACACCTGATTCCAAAAGATTTTGATAATGGATAATATTTTGCTAGAAACTCACAGGCTAAATTATCCCAAGTAGTAGTGGCTTCTGGGGGTAGAGATCTATACCATGAGAGAGCTGTAATAGTCAAAGTCTGACTAAAAATTTTAACCCTTGCCTTATTAGCGGTATATCCCGATAATTGGAAAGTTCCACATATATCTTTGAAACATGCAATATTCTCATATGGATCAGGATCTTCTTCATCTCCAGTAAATTGCTTGTTGTGTAGAATACCAAGTAGTAGAGGATTTATTTCAAACCCCCTTGTCTTCTCGCTGGAGTTGTCTCTTTTATAAATATCATAGGGCTTCCCAAAGTGGCTAAGTGGGTTAGCACTAGTCTGAAGTCTACTAACTCTTGAAATGAATACTACAATAGAAATATTAAATAAAGTTCTAAGTAACAAGATAAAATGTGAGTATTGTGTAAAAAGGTGTTTTTGGGTTTTTGGTATATGAGAACAATAAGTAAAGTAAAACAATTGAACACAGAAAGTAAGTATCGCGTATGTAAAAGAGATTGGAACTGCAATAGGGACAAAGGCGTTCTCAGGGAGTAGTGGATACACCACTAGCATTATAAAGGACTAAGGTAAAGATTATTATCATGAACAATCTCAACTGTGTATGTGTGGGAGGAACTTCATATTTGGACAAATAGGCAGCAACCACTGCTCACATCATCCTCATAACCACAGCAGTCAGCAATCGACATCAATCGAATTACCACACTATTAAGGGACTTAATCCCGTAGGACGTATCCCATGGCATGGATAGTGTTCCGTGAGTTTCCTCGGTTCCCAAGTTGATACGTAAGGGGTGCCAACAGCTTTATAGTCACTTTAAGTGCTAACACACCTCCGTCTACCAACAAGTAGTTCCCTCCATCAAGTCCCCATAAGAGGCAAATATTGAGAGGTCGAGTTATCCCAACATCAAGATGAAGACAATCTAACACATGATCACAGCGATGAATATCATAATAAACTTTATCTTATTTCAATCTCATACTAGGGTTTCTCCATCTCCCCAAGAACTAATGATCTACTCAGACATGGAGGCAATCAACATCATGGCAATAACAATGGAATCTATCATAGATGAATTGTACTTGTATAAATCCACAATGAGTATGGAAATTACAACAAGATCTAGACAAGATGTAGATGTGATGGATGGAGATGGTGGTGATGCAGTGGTTGATGATGAAGATCGATGCCTTAGCCTCCCAGATCTGTGCAGGGCGAAGATGGATCCCCGGTGGACGAGTTTCCCCTCTAGATGCCTTCTGGAGGTGAGGTTTCGGCGATTTATCTTTGTCCTATATGTCGTCTCTGCGATCCAGTTACACAGGGTCACTATTTGAGAAGGCGGTGGCGGCGCCAACTATACGGCTGGAAAATTATTCCCGTCGTATAGCTAGTCGTTAAACTCTCTGGACACCTCGATTGCTTCGAGTTTTCTTCTTGTGTTATTGATATTTCCCAAATAAGCGATTTATGTTGTTTTTTACTCCTTTTCTCCCTAGTACATCTGCTCCAAGAATTGTGTCCATTCTATCCATCATCTGTCCTGATCATGGTGAAAAAAGACATAAAATGTGCGCGCGAACGCCGTAAAATACCAAGATCCTATAACTACAATGCAAAATACTAATATTAAACATGATTCAATTATGCACTCATCAACTTCCCCAAGCTTATACTCTTGCTCGTCTCGAGAAAGTTAGCTTAATAGATGTGATCCTCATATTCATGAAACTGAGTCGATAAAATAAATGAGGCAGTTGCAGCATGTGTTTATCATATACGATACATAGGAATAAGTTAATGAATAGTACCTTACTTGAACCATCCGAATAATATTAGCAGGCTTCCACACCTTAGCATTCAACAGTTCACAAAAGATCACTCTCAATCTGATATAAAAGTATTCACTTCAACCAAATGAGTTAGTGAGGTAGTCCCAAGTGTTTAGGATTAACATATTCACTTGGGATTCAGAATCTCAAAACGTCTCTTTGTCATACTACAATATAGTAGTGTATGCCTATTTGCTCTTTGCACATTCGCTCTTTTACTTCTCTCCTTTTATATATATATATATTTATATGCTCACACTTTTGTTTAAGTGTTATGCAAAGGATCTAGCCATACATTCCACTTCATGTAGGAATTCAAAGTTTTACGATCTCAATTACCAAATTCCAATTGTATATGAAGCAATCTTTATAGCTTGAATATTCTGCCTCGTCTTGTTCTCACTACAATTTGATAGCACTTTTAATTTTCCTTTGTTCAAGGTTTCTTTTTCAACTTAACTGATTAGATATTTTTTCTTTCTTTGTAAATCAAACCATGTACTTACAACATATTGACCAAATAACCTTTGTATGTTCCATTAATACCAATGGTGTGGAAGACTCCTATTGCTATCATCAAGTGCAAGTAAAATTATACTCAAGCCATTCATATATCCAATAGGACAAAAACAAACTCAATATTGCTCCATATATGATAATAAACTTGGAATTTCATAAAAGGGATCGACTATTCCTGAACGGAATTCTAATGATGCAAACTTTATTTCTAGTTTGAACTAATACAATAGTAAAATAGTAATGTAAAACTTATAAGATAGATTACAAGGTCTTAAAGATATCCCCAAGCTTGGAAACAAGCCAGGCGGGATCAAATAATCCCTTGCAATTATTTGATACTGTGATTATTGTAGATCACTGTGGTTTCATGGCATGTAACACTGCGGTGCGTAGCTTCTTGTTGGTATCCTCTAGAGCGGTGATGCGGCTGTAGCACCTGCAAATCAGATTGCAAAGTGTCCACTTTATTCGTGAGTTTAGTCACCAGGAGAAGATCATCCTTCTTCTCTATCTCTCTAAGACGGTGATGGACTTCAATGCAATGGAGTAGCTCCTACTTCTGATATATCTCCAGTGCTCACACGAGGTCCTTAGTCCTGGGAGCATCTTCT
This sequence comes from Avena sativa, assembly GCA_916181665.1. Lineage (NCBI taxonomy): Eukaryota > Viridiplantae > Streptophyta > Magnoliopsida > Poales > Poaceae > Avena > Avena sativa. The sequence continues at coordinate 184,918,506 of OV702287.1, read as the reverse complement.
TCTTCCTCATCCATGATTGATGGATCGGGGAAGTGGAAACCGTTCCACCAATCTTCTTGAGGCTTCACCCTCATAAGATCACCAATGGTAGGCTTTAAGAGTGGCACGGTCGCTCCATTGCTAGCACCTACACCAATATTAGGTAATCCCTTACGCTTGTGCGGCCTGGGGTCAATGTCGATGAACTTGACCGTCTCCACACGACCTTTTCCATGCGGCTTGTGACCTTCTATCTCTTCTTGAGCTCTCTTCATTGCCGCCTAGTTGATCTCCATGGGATCATAGACATCACGGTATATGTAGACGTCACTCGAAGCTTCATCGGGATCATTGTTGTAGAAGCTTGGCTCGACGTACTCCTTGTACCCCGGGTTAAACCTCTCCACCTCCTTGCTGTCATCCTCCATGGATGGGCTGCGACAGCGGTCCCTGGAAGGAGCAATGAGACCTAGGGGTTTACCACAGACTGGGACGGTATAGCTTATTGCTAGATTGGTTCCTGGAGATTATGATTAGAGAGAGACAATGGCAGTATATAAGGGGGGTCAGAGATCGCTAAAACTCGTGAGAAACACCAAATTCATGCCGAAGAAAAGAATCTTAATGGAATAGGGAAACAAATTGCGGAACTGGAGGAGTCCTACCGCGTAACGACCAACTATACGGGCGCGGCCCGTATAGCTCCAGCCGTATAGTTGGTTCCGGGAAGATATTTGTAACATCCCAAAACTCTAATCCAAGCTTATCAAGATCTAAATCATCAAATATAGGGTTAACAAAAACTTTTCCAAATTTAAAATGAAAGCATTCATATGTGTGTGCATTTAAAATATGAGTTGTTTTGAATTGCCATGATTGTGTGATCCAATGCATGTAAAATGTTTCTTAGGTGATTTAAACATCATCTACAACATCCCCAAACTTTTCCTAAAGAAAATCAAATAAAAAAGAATTAAAAAGGAGGAATGGTCATTTTGGCCATTTTAATCCACTACACTACTTTGGCTATTCCTAGTACTCAATTCTTAACAGAAACAATTCTTGATCTTTGCACCCCTTGCTAGTACACATAATGAGGTACCAAGGCCCATTTTTGATCTGCTAAAAACATTCTGTTAACTATTTTAAATGACAGTTTAAAATCGAATCTAATGCATATGCATAGATCACCCCTATTTCAAAAACCATCTCTTTGAGCTCCACTTTCAAAACCCTTGCAACCAGAGACTACCTATCACTAGTGGAGATCACTCAAAAATTTTGAAACCAAAATTCCAAACTTTCTTTAATGCGGCCATTTAATCAAACACTTGGCATGCATAATCTCTACTCTAATCCTAGCTCACTGTTTACTACAGGGTTTTGCCCCCAAATGATCTTCATTTATATCCTCTGTCCCCTCTTGATCTAACCAAACCATTAACACCCCTCTCCCTTGTCCCTAGTCCCCATGCCATGCCATGCCGAGCCATGCCTCGCCGGCCAACCCTTTCCCCGCTGCAGCAGACTATTCCCTCTTCCCTCGCCATGTCTAGGAGGTAGCCAGGAGCTCACCGCCACCCCCTGTCCCTTGCCCGAGCCAAGAGAAGCAATGGACCACCGAGCACAAACCGCGCCCAGTGCCACCGCACCATACCAGTGCCGCCCCCAGAGTGCGCTCGGTCCCCACTCGCACAGACCGCCCCTTGGCAGCAGCCCGCGCCCGCCGCTCCGCCTCGACCTGGAGAACACCCGAGACACCCCCGCTGGCCGCCCAACGCCTCACAGCCACCGCTCGCCGTGGACACCGCCGCCTCTGCCTCTCAGAGCGCCACCTCACCTAGACCGCGTGCCACCGCCCCTACGCTCGCATTCAAGTTCTAGAGCACCGCCAGGGAACCACACATCGATCGCCACCCGCAGCCATGCCTCTACCCCGTCGTAGCCATGTCGCCACTGTCGACTGCCCATCCCGCTCGGTCTCACCGTCGGGCCTATAAAAGGAGCCCTCCCCAGCCTCTTCTCTCCACACCATTCCACTCCCCTCACCTCTCTGAACCTCACCCACGTCTACCCGGAACAAGGCGAGCTCTGCCTCGCTGGAATTGGAGTTGGAGCAGCCGCGGCAGGAGGAGAAGGGCGCCGTTGATTGCGACCACCCCAAGCTTTGCCGCAACCGCGCCTCGCCTCGCCATCATCTTCCATGTTGTTTGCCCGCCTCGCCGACCCTGCTAGAGCCCTGGTATGCCCCCAGTAGACCCCCACCAAGCCGCTAGGGTTCGAGCTCGCCGGCGACCTGTTCGTCATCGACGACGGCCCTCAGCCGTTGATCTCGCTTCTAATCCTACGGCCCATAGCGTGCATACCGTTTCACGTTTTAAGTGCCGCTGACAAGCGGGACCCCTGTCATTTGAGCCCCGCGCCGCAGAGCGCCACTAGGCCGGCCCAAGTCTTTTCCCACGCTAGCCCACCCGTTCAAATCTGGATTTTTCTTTTTAGTTAAACCTAGTTTCTATCCACTATTTTAAAATTCAATTCTGCGAGTTTTACAAATCCAAATAGCATGAAGCAAATTTTTCCTGAAAGGTATTAGGATGATCTATCCAAGCCCGTTGGATTTAATTCAATTAGAGTTATAGATCTCTCCTAATAAAAATAACAAAACAGAAGCATTTGCAACTTGCAACATTTTTATAAAATCAACCAAGTTAGATTTTTAGTTGATTCCAACTCTCAAAAATCACATTTCATCATATCTATCCAAATATGTAATAATATTAAGGTTTACATGCAGTGACTTTGGACTAGTACCAAAATAATGCTATATAGGCATTTCTAGTCACTTTAAATCATTAAATAATAAACTTAAACTAAAGTAATATTGATCCAACCTTTAAATCTCATTCCCACATGTTAGAATATGTGGTGAGGACATGTGTCCACATGATCCCATATTTTGGTGGTGAATATTAAATTTTAGTTAATATTTCAATGAGTAGAAATTACTTTTCTAAAATAAAAAGGATGAAACTATTGAATTAAAACTTGTGATGTTTGTGATGATAATAGATCATCAAATGTGTGTTTTAGAATGCTACTTAGCCTAGTTAAGTATTGTTTGGTGATTTTGCACTCCCTATGCATTGATAGACGCTAGTACCGACCAAGCTTTCGAGGAGGAGGAGTTCGACCAACAAGAAGAAGAAAACTTCAATCAGTGCACCAACCAAGGCAAGCTAGCACTATCCAAGATTAACCCTTGCAAGTTAGTACTTGCAAGCGTAGTACTTAGCAAACTAGAATCAAACTAGATGGTTTAGCAAAGATGCCTTAAGCATGCTTTGATCACACCCCTTTGACCTATTAGTACCCCAAGTCTTAGTTACAAGTTTTACCCCTCTTAGGTTATACAAAGTTCTTTACTTGTTTTGAAGGTAGCATAAAAAGTATAAAACTTGACCTATTTAGAACCGTTTAGATGTCATTCTATGGCATGAGATTGAACCCATCTTTTCCACCTTAGTGAACACTCTTAACTTAGTAGTTTAGAGTAGATCAACAACTTGAGTCACTTTAGATGGGAACACTTGGTGAAAATGAATTATTAAAACCTTGGAATGATGAGTCATTCTATTGAGATGTTTTGACATGTGTTGAGAAACACAAATGGTCGAGGATGATGAAAATATTGAGGCATGAGCCTTAACCCTTTTATAAAACTGATGGTTGGATTCGGATGCGATACCATTCCAAATTTACCGTACAACCACACTACCTGAATTGGGTAAGGCTTAGCTGGAGATTTATATGCATTAGTATTAGTTCCCTCATGGGAGAGGTTTGAGCTAAGGCTACCTCTCAATGTTGTCCACCTATGCAGTGCCCAAGATGACTGATGGTCATGGTTGGGAGGCCATGCTCATAGGAGAGGTGCTTATACTAGGGTGTGTAAAGGGAAGGTTATGTTTGATTATCTGCATACTAAGTATGATGATTCAGGGTTACCCCTGACAGATGTATCGAATCTTGTGGTGAAAGTGTACCACCTCTACAGAGTGTCAAACTATTCGAATAGCCGCGTCTGCGGTTATGGACAGTTGGAATGGCCATACTGTTTCGTTGTCAGATGTTTTCTAAATACTTTGAAGTAATGATGAATCTTGACTTGACCACAATAGGGTTGTGTTATGACAATAGCTTCCCAACTTAAGTGATTCTAGAACCTTATTTTATCTTTCTTGGTTTCTGAACTCAGCTTAGGTTTCAAACTTAACTTTATAGTTAAACTTAGCTCTAGCACTTTAACTTAGAATTATACTACTTGTTAGTGGTAGTTTGCGAGTACTCATGGCTTTTGTCCCTGGCTATTATCATGGCCAGACTATGAAGGATATTATCAAGATGATGGTCAGCAGGACGGCTATGATAACTAGGACTATCTGCCTTCGTCAGCATTGCCTGTGCCCCTGAAGATGGACCCCACAGCTACGCTATCTTTTATTTCTGCTGTTTGTTGTATTAAGACTGGATCATGAGATCCTTATTTGTGTAAGACCTTATATATGGTTTGTAATGGATGATGTACTGTGATATCCAATCCGTTATGTCTCGCAAAAATGGTAATCCTGGGATTGCGAGGTATGGCATAACGGGCATCTGGGATTAAACATCCGGGTGTTGACAATATTTCCAAATATCCCGAGTCCGGTTGATTAAGTTACCAACTCGGAACCGACAAAACTGTTATTTTTGGGCAAAACAAAAAGGAAAATGAAAAATGTCTAAGAGTTTAACGACCAACTATACGGCGGGAGGATTTTCTCTGGCCATATAGTTGTGACCGTATAGATCCAGACATCAAAATAGAAAATACCTAAGAAGTTTAATGACCAACTATACAGTGGGAGGATTTTCTCCAGCCGTATAGTTGCGACCGTATAGTTTCTAGACAATCTTGCAAAGAGGATACAAAAGGTTTAATGAGCAACTATATGGCCGGAGATTTTTCTTCGGTCGTACAGTTGCGACCGTATAGTTGGTAAAAACCTTCAGAAACTTCAGAAAAAACACGAGGAAATCAAAGGTAAAAAAATTAGGAGTAAAATTTGTGAAAACAAATCACTTATTTGAGTAAGAACACTTACCTTGAACTTACCGTTCACTTATTCTAGGATGACAAGCTCCTCCAACAACAAATATTTCTTCTCTTTTGGAGGAATTAACCTTAGTTCATTTAATAATTCTCGTAATCGAAAATCACCAGGACTAAAGTTCCTCTCAATAATATTGATATCTTGCTGGGTGAATATGGACACTTCATTAAACATCATTATTTCTTGCCTCTGCATAATCTGCAACTCAAATTCTTGAAGGAAAAGAATCCAACGGATCAATCTTGGCTTATGGTTTTTCCTCTCAAGGAGTTCTTTTAAACCATCGATCCGTATGAACTCTTACTTTTGCATCAACTATATAAGAATGAAATTTAGCGCAAGAGAAAAATACAGCAAAAAGTTCCCTTTCTTCCTTAGGATAATTCTTTTGAGCACTATTAAGAGTTCTACTAGCATGAAGTATAATATTAAATCTGCGACCTGTGTGTTATCCCAGAGTTACTCCTACAGCATCATCACTAGCTTCACATATTAAGTCAAAAGTCATATCCCAGATAGGTGGTTTAATGATAGGAGCATGGGATAAAGCATTTTTAAGTTTATCAAAGGCTATGAGACATTTATCATCAAAATTAAATCTTACTCCCTTTGCAGGAGGTTAGTCAAAGGTTTAGATATTCTAGATAAATTCCTAATGAACCTTCTATAAAAACCCACATGACCAAGGAAACTTATTATACCTTTTTTATCCCTAGGTTGTGGCATTCTCTCTATGGCCTCAACCTTAGCTCTATCCACGTCAATTCCCTTACTTGATACCTTATGTCCAAGGACTATACCTTCTTTGACAATAAAATGGCACTTCCCCTAGTTTAGAATAAGATTGGTTTGTTCTCAATGCTACAAAACTCATTTGAGATTATCCAACCAACTAGTAAACGAAGTTCCATAGATAGAAAAGTCATCCATAAATACTTCCATTACCAGTTCTGTAAAATCCACAAAAATACAGTCATGCATCTTTGAAAAGTAGCTGGAGCATTATATAAACCAAAAGGCATATGCTGGTAAGCATGTAAACCATAAGGGCTAATGAAAGTTGTTTTAAGTTGGTCATCAGGATGAACAGTTATTTGAGAAAAACCAGAGTATCCGTCCAAGTAGGAAAAATGAATGTGGTTTGCTAACATTTCTAAAGTTTGATCTATGAACGGTAAAGGATAGTGATCTTTCCTAGTTTCTTTATTCAATTTCCTGATATCTATGAACATCCTATGTCCAACAATAGTTCTAGTAGGTATCAATTCATTGTTTTCATTAGGAACAACAATAAAACCGCCCTTCTTAGGGACACAATGAACAGGACTTACCCATTGACTTCCTTTTACAGGATAGTTTATACCTGTGTCCAATAGGTGTACTATTTCTTTTCTTACTACTTCCTTCATTTCGGGCTTCGGTATTCTATTAAATTCCGCAACTGGTTTAGCACCTTCCTCCATGAAATTCGATGGACGGTTATCATGAGACTATTGCCCTTCAAATCATCCATGGAATACCCAAAGGCTTTGTGATGCTCCTTAAGTATTTTCATGAGTTCTTCTTCTTCTCCTGAAAGTTTAGCACTAATAATAACAGGAAATTTATTTGTATCATCTAAAAATCTTTATTTAATATTATCTAGTACAACTTCAATTCTGGGGGGTGGTAATTCCTCATCCCCTCTCTTTTCCGGCTCTTTGAATGCCTCATTAGTTGGACGCCCTATAATGGGAAGTGAATCAAATTCACCTTCTAGTTCTTCGAGGGACTTGTCCTCCATACCTATATCTTCATATTTCAAGTCTTCATTTATTTCTTATTTTTGATCACTAAAGAAGAGAGCTTCCATTTCCTCAATAGTTTTCTCTTTCTCTTCTTCTTGTATTAGAGGTTTGTCTTTAAATTTCGAAAAGTGGAATTCTTTTTCCGCTTCCCCAAGCTTAAGAGACATAATCTCCTTTTTGAAATCAACTTTGGCACCTACATCACTCAAAAAGTTTCTTCCAAATATAATTGGGCAAAGAGTGTTAGCTGGCATATCAACAACTACAAAATCGATAGGACTGTTTTTATTGCCAATTGTGACAGTTGCACCTTCAACTACTCCCATTCGAATTCTAAGAGTTTTATTGGTTAACATGATTGTCATATCAGTATTTTCAATTGTAGCCGGTTCTATTTCTTCTTTTATTTCTAAATAAAAATCATAAGATATAACATTAAATTCAGTGCCAAGATCGCATAAACCATAATGCGAGGTTTCCTTAAATATGCAGGGAAGAATAGGATTACCCACATCTTTTACCTTTGTTTTACCTTCAACCAATACGGAAGTCTCTTTATCCAGTTCATCTATGTTACAATGTGCATACATAGCCATAATTTCTTCCTTGGTTACCTCTTCATCTTTGATTTCTTCCAGATGTTCCACAACTTCTGGCATACTTCCCTCTTCCTTCTTCTCATGTACTGCTTTGACCTTTTCATATTCAAAAATATGCTTTTGTGCAGTGTTAGGGAAAGGTATCTCATATATTGGTTCTAGGGAGGCCAGTGTTGCTTTAACTTCTTTCTTCTCAGGTTCGGGTGGTGGATCATACTTAACCAAACCCTCTTTTGGAGCTTCGATGTGTTCTGTAAAAGCTTTAACAACATGCAACACAAGGTCTGAATCCAAATAAAGTTCCTTAGATAATTCTTTAACATGGCCCTTTTTATTATACTCATGAATACAATCATAATCCATTTCTATGCCTCATTTGCTTCCTAGACCAAAATTCCATGAAACTCTATGATCACGAATTCTATTAAGTAAAGACCAAGCTTTAGTTATAGGAAGATTCATAAAAGCTCCTCTCACGCAAGTGTCTAGTTCAATTTTATTGGGTTCAATTAAACCGCCATAAAAGATATCCAATATATACCATTCAGGTAAATCATGATGAGGACATAGATTAAGTAAATCTTTAAATCTGATATAAGCTCTTACTAGTCCTTCATAGGACAGTTCCTCCAAGTCATTATAAGACGCCTAATTCCAAAAGATTTTGATAATGGATAATATTTTGCTAGAAACTGACAGGCTAAATTATCCCAAGTAGTAGTGGCTTCTGGGGGTAGAGATCTATACCATGAGGGAGTTGTACGAGTCAAAGTCTGACTAAAAAGTTTAACCCTTAACTCATTAGCAGTTTATCCCGGCAATTGGAAAGTGCCACATTCATCTTTTAAACATGCAATATGCTCATATGGATCAGGATCTTCTTCATATCTAGTAAATTGCTTCTTGTGTAGAATACCAAGTAGTAGAGGATCTATTTCAAACCCCCTTGTCTTCTTGTTGGAGTTGTCTCTTTTATAAATATCATAGGGCTTCCCAAAGTGGCTGAGTGGGTTAGCACTAGTCATATGCTCAAACTCCATCATGTTGGTGGAAACCTGTAACTCAAAACAAAACTTAGCAAGACAAAAATAAATAAGCAAAAACTAAAAGACCTACAACGCTTAGCTCCTCGGCAGCGTGCCAGAAAATAGCTTGATGAATGCGAGTGCATAGATTGTTTGTAGCTAGTTTTGAAATAAAGATATCTATCACACAGGGAGCAGGAGTCTGATGTCTAATAACTCTTGAAATAAATACTACAATAGAAATGCTAAATAAAGTTTTAAGTAACAAGATAAAATGCAAGTATTGTGTAAAAAGGTGTTTTGGGTTTTTGGTATAAGAGAACAATAAGTAAAGTAAAACAACTGAACATAGAAAGTAAGTATCGCGTATGTAAAAGAGATTGGAACTGCAATAGGGAAAAAGGCGTTCTTAGGGAGTAGCGGATACACCACTAGCATTATAAAGGACTACGGTAAAGATTATTATCATGAACATTCTCAATTGTGTATGTGTGGGAGGAACTTCGTATTTAGACAAATAGGCAGCAACCACTGCTCACATCATCCTCATAACCACAACAGTCAGCAATTAACATCAATCGAATTACCACACTATTAAGGGACTTAATCCCGTAGGACGTATCCCATGGCATGGATAGTGTTCCGTGATTTTCCTCGGTTCCCAAGTTGATACGTAAGGGGTGCCAATAGCTTTATAGTCACTTTAAGTGCTAACACACCTCCGTCTACCAACAAGTAGTTCCCTCCATCAAGTCCCCATAAGAGGCAAATATTGAGAGGTCGAGTTATCCCAACATCAAGATGAAGACAATCTAACACATGATCACAGCGATGAATGTCATAATAAACTTTATCTTATTTCAATCTCATACTAGGGTTTCTCCATCTCCCCAAGAACTAATGATCTACTCAGACATGGAGGCAATCAACATCATGGCAATAACAATGGAATCTATCATAGATGAATTGTACCTGTATAAATCCACAAAAAGTACGGAAATTACAACAAGATCTAGAAAAGATGTAGATGTGATGGATGGAGATGGTGGTGATGCAGCGGTTGATGATGAAGATCGTTGCCTTAGCCTCCCGGATCAGCGCAGGGCGAAGATGGATCCCCAGTGGACGAGTTCCCCCTCAAGATGCCTTCCGGAGGTGAGGTTTTGGTGATTTATTGTTGCTCTGTATGTCGTCTATGTGATCCAGTTGCATGGGGTGAAACTATTTGAGGAGGCGGTGGTGGCACCAACTATACGGCGGGAACTATACGGCCAGAAAATTATTCCCGCTGTATAGTTGGTCGTCAAACTCTCTGGACGCCTCGATTGCTTTGGGTTTTCTTCTAGTGTTACTGATATTTACCAAATAAGCGATTTACATTGTTTTTGACTCCTTTTCTCCCCAGTACAACTACTCCAAGAATTGTGACCATTGTATCCATCATCTGTCTTGATCCTAGTGAAAACAGACATAAAATGTGCGCGTGAACACCGTAAAATACCAAGATCCTATAACTACAATGCAAAATAATAATATAAAACATGATACAATTATGCACTCATCAACTTCTTGCTAAGATATTGCATCATGACACTATTTAACGAAATTGGGTCAAACTTGTGCTACAAGTCAGCGCGATAGATTGCTCTTGAAATATATAACTTTTCAGAGGTAGATGGGTGTATTTTCTTGTAGTAAACAGTGTCGTCGGTGTGATTTTCCAACTATATCAGGAAAGAACATTCAATTCTCAATTTTCTGAGTGATGACAAGCGAGGTTGTCCTTTTCCATAAAGACATGTCCAAAGAATATTGGATCTGAATGCCAGAAGCCAAGTTTACCGACACATGTAGTGGACCAACATGTTGTACCAACGATTCCCATGTTTTATGAGTTTTCAAACTTCCTAGCTAACTCTGCCCATTTGACCGAATGACTTTATGTTGATTTATCGAATTAAGGTCAAATTTGAAACTACAAGTAAATTGTAGGTTGCTTTGAAAGTTTTACGAGAAATATTTTGGAGGTACCCATCGACGGGTCACAATTAAGATATCAGAAAACACTGAGAGTTTTGACGATAGGTTTAACTTCTTGCTAAGATTTTGCATCTTGACAATTTAACAAAATTAGGTCAAACTTGAGCAACAAGTAAGAGCGATAGATTGCTCTTGAATTAAATGCATTTTCAGAGGTATATTGGTGCATATTTTTGTAGTAAACAATGATGTAAGTGTGAGTTTCCAACTATCAGGAAAGAACATTCAATTCTATATTTTCTGAGTGAAGACAAGTGAGGTTGTTCTTTTTCGTAAGAAGTCCGAAGAATATTGGATGTGAATGTCACGCCAAGTTTATAGACATATATAGTGGACCAACCTGTTGTACCAATGATTCCCATGTTTTATGAGCTTTCAAACTTCCTAGCTAACTCTGCCCATTTTAATGACTTTTTGTCGATTTATCAAAATTTGGTCAAATTTGAAACTACAAGTAAATTGTAGGTTTTGCTTTGAAAGTTTTATGAAAAAGCTTTTAATTTGGAGGTACCAATCGAGGGGTCACAATTAATATATCGGAAAACAACTGGAGTTTGATGATAGGTTCAACTTCTTGCTAAGATTTTGCATATTGATAATTTAATGAAATTAGGTCAAACTTGAGCTACAAGTAAGCGCGATAGATTGCTCTTGAATTAAATGTCATTTCAGAGGTAGATGGGTGCATTTTCTGGTAGTAAGCAGTGTCGTGGGTGTGAGTGTCCAACTACTAGGAATGAACATTCAATTCTACATTTTCCGAGTGAAGACAAGAGAGGTTAGTTGTTCTTTTCCGTAAAGAGAAGTGCAAAGAATATTGGATATGGATGCCACAAGCCAAGTTGATAGACATACAAATTGGATCAATAACATGTTGTACTTGCAATTCCCATGTCTTATGAGTTTTCAAGCTTCCTAGCTAACCCCGCCCATTTGAATGACTTTATGTCGATATCTCAGAGTTAGGTCAAATTTGAAACTACAAGTAAATTGTAGGTTTTGCTTTGATATAGTTTTACAAAAAATATTTTGGAGGTACCCATCGAGGGGTCAAAATTAATATATCAGGAACCAGCGAGAGTTTCGACGATAGGTTCAATTTGTTGCTAAGACTTTGCATCTTGACAATTTAACAAAATTAGGTCAAACTTGAGCTAGCTACAAGTAAACACCAAAGATTGATCTTGAATGAAATGTCTTATCAGAGGTAGATCGGTGCATCTTATTGTAGTAAACAACATCATCGTTGTGAGTTTCCAACTATCAAGAAAGAACATTCAATTCTACATTTTCCGAGTGAATACGAGCAAGGTTGTTCTTTTTCCTAAAGAAAAGTCCGAAGAACATTGGATCTGAATGCCACAAGCCAAGTTTACATACATATATATTAGACCAACATGTTGTACCAACGATTCCCATGTTTTATGAGTTTTCATACTCCCAGGTAACTCTGCCCATTAGAATAACTTTATGTCAATTTATCGAAATTAGGTCAAATTTGAAACTATAAGTACTAGTAAACTACACGTGCCTTGCACGTGAGACTTAGATAATAGACATCTAACATGTCATCTGTATATTAAATTATTATAGGCAAAGCAGAAAAAAATTGATCAACATCTATAAAGTATGGGTGTATATTTGGTTCTTGTAATTTGTATATCATGTAGAAGTCAACGACTATTAGCTATTTAAAACTTGAAAATTTTGGTAAGATGGTCTAGTGAAACAAGGGAGAGGATTCTAGAATGATGGAGAAGTGTGTTTTTAGTTTTGTGCATATCATTCATTGTGATGAAGACTATCAATAGAATCTTCTAGATGCTAGAATGGAAAAGAAGATCCAACAGTTGGAAATGTTGGGATTCACGAGTCTTGATCCAACGGTCAATATTCAAAGTTATTCGTAAACTATATAGTGGTAAGCTAAGATAAGAAATTGTTGGTTGCTTTGAAAGTTCTATGAAAAAGCTTTTGGGGGTACCCATCAGGGTGTCACAATTAATATATCAGAAACCATCGAGAGTTTTTGACGATAGTTTCAAATTTTTGCTAAGATTTTAAAGCAATTAGGTTAAAGTTGAGCTACAAGATAGTAACCGCGATTGATTTATCTTGAATTAAATATCTTTTCGGAGGTAGATGGGTGCATCTTCTTATAGTAAATAATGCTATCAATGTGAGTTTCCAACTATCAGGAAAGAACATTCTCAATTTTTCTAGTGATGACGGGATTGTTCTTTCAGGTAAAGAAAGTCCGAAGAATATGGATCTGAATGCCACAAGCCAAGTTTTCACACATATATGGTGGAGAAATATGTCGTACTTATGATTTCCCATGTTTTATGAGTTCTCAAATTTCCTAGCTAACTTCGCTAACTTGAATGACTTTATGCAGATTTATTGAAATTAGGTAAAATTTGAACTACTACAAGTAAACTGTGTAGGTTGCTTTGAAAGTTTTACAAAAAATCTCTTGGAGGTACTCATCGGAGGGGGGTCGACTAATATATCAGAAACCACAGAGAGTTCTGATGACAGGTTCATATTCTTGCTAAGATTTTGCATCTTGACAGTTTAATGAAATTAGGTTAAGCTTGAGCTACAAGTAAGCGCGATAGATTGCTCTTGAATTTAATGAAATTAGGTTAAACTTGAACTACAAGTAATAAATTGTAGGTTCCTTTGAAAGTTTTATGAAAAAATCTTTTGGAGGTACCCATCGAGCGGTTAATTAATATATCAGAAACCCAGAGTTTTGATGACTGGTTCGACTTCTAGCTAAGATTTTGCATCATGAAAATTTTGACACCTTTTGAAAACAATCACAAGAAATAGGGAGAGAGGGGAAATGAATTTTCTATTCTCTATGGGTAATCCACAAGCTTGAGGCGCACCTTAGGCTTAAAGATACAAACTTTATTTTCTCCACAATGTATATGGTGAACCTTAGCGGATGGCACATACTAGGCCTTAAGGTGTGCTTTTGTACACATTGTTGATGCCCTTATTAGTGAAATAGCAAATAGTATAGTGATACGTCCATTATGCATCACTATTCTATATCATAATTTACTGTTATTCATTGATATATTTCATATTAAGAGATGATACTTATGTTATTTCATCTGTTTTTGCATGGTTGATGACTTTTGGAGCATGGACCGCTGCAGTCAGGATTCTGATGGAAAAGGGGCTATTTGGAGGCGAAATTCGCGAAGATCAGAAAATCCGGGAAAATACATGGAAAATTCTATTTTTCCAGAAGACGAAGGTTGCTAGAAGGGGGAGTGGAGATGGGCCACAGGGGGGCCACACCATCCCCTGGCGTGGGCCACCCTAGGCCGCGCCACCAAGTGGTGTGGCCACCCTGGCCCACTCCTAGCTCTCCCCTTTGGCGTATATTATCCCCATGAAACCCTAATACCTGGGGAGGGACCACAGAAAGATTTCGCCACCTCTGCGGGGCGGAAAACTATAGAGAGAGAAAGATCTCTCCGGTGGATAGAATTCTGTCGGGGGAATTCCTTTCCGGAGAGGGGAGATCGTCGCCATCAACACCACCATCAAGCTAGACTTCATCGAGATCATCATCATCATCATCACCACCATCATCTCCACCAGCACCATCATCACCACTCCATAGCGCTATAACAATTGGGTTGAATCTTGCATAGTTCTTAGGGGAAACTTTCCCGGTGTTGATTACTCCTTGTAGTTGATGCTATTGAGTGAGCCATTGAATTATTGTTATGTTCAGATTGTTGCTTATCATTATATCATCTCTGATCTTGATCCATATGATGTCTTGTGAGTAGTGCGTTTTGTTCTTGAGGACATGGGAGAAGTCATGTTGCTAGTAGTGGAATTGTGTTGAGAAAGATTCAATAGTTTGTTATTTAAGTTGTGGTGTTATTCTTCTAGTGGTGTCATGTGAACATCGATTATGTGACACTTCACCTATATGGGCCTAGGGGAATGCATTATGTATTTGGGTACTAATCATAGGGGTTGCCAGAGTGACAGAAACCTGAACTCCCGTTAGGAAACCTTTGCACAAGGGACGTCGGGGTCTTAGAGTTTAAAGCTGTGGTTAGGTTTCTATCTTAATTACTTTCTTGTACTTTCGGATGCTTTCAAGGGGTATAATCACAAGTATGTATTAGTCCTAGGAAGGTCGGTACATTAGCATACGTTCACCCATACAACACTTATCAAACTAAAGAAGATTAATCAACTATATGAAGAGAAAGCACTTGAAGATATTCCCGTGTGTCCTCGAGAACGTTTGGTCATCTTAAGTAATATAACCGGCTTGTCCTTTGATAAAGAAAGGATTGCGCCACTTGCTGCATTTATTATTATTGTCTTTTATTTACTCGTACTTTATTTATCTGCATTGTCAAAAACCCCTAAAAATCCATTTGCTAAGTATTTACAGAGAATTCTTGCTCCAAGCCACTTGTCCACACCTTCTGCTCCTCGTTGGGTTCGACACTCTTACTTATCAAAAATACTGCGATACACCCCTATACTTGTGGGTCATCATATAGTAGTAGTACACTAGTATTAGTACTCTTTTCTTTGCTTAGACATATGCTCACCGTTGTCCATGCGTTGTACATGCTGAGAGAATAAAACGTCGGCAGGGTAAGAGGGCACCAGCGAAGAGGAGTTGAAGGTGGTTCGATGTCAAAGGAAAGTTATGATGGATTCCTGACACGAGGTACTCCTGCGGTCACTCTACTAGTAGTAAATTTCAGGACCTATGCATGCAAAACAAATTGTTTGTTCTCTCTCCTTCACTGCCTCTCACCATCCATCCTCCCTCTCTCCTCCCCATTCCACTCGTGCACCGGCCCGGCTGATCTCTCCCTCATCCACAGCATGGTGATGTGCATGTGTGCCTTGGTACAGTGGCTCTGTGTCTAGCGTGTTCGGCAGAGGCGTTGGTGTGGACTCGGGATGAGGAGTACATAGGAAAGAAACCACTTTGGTTCTTGGCGGCAAAAAATTCAAACTTTTCGAAATTTTCACTTGCTTCCCAAATATCGGGAGGGAAGGTTACTCAAAGGATCAGCCATTCGTAGTACTTCTTATCTTATCTTTATCTTGTCTTATATCTTAAAATACCATACCATACCACTATATAGTGTACGGATAACTTTGAACATTGACCGTGGGATCAAGACTGGCAAATCCGAACATTGCTAACTATTGGATCTTCTTTTCATTTCTTAGCATATACAAAGATTCTACTAATAGTCTTTAGCATGATGAACGCTAGTATGCGCAAACCTCAAAACACACACTTCATTGCTCAGTTTCAGGGTCTTTGTGCTAAATGCATGGACTTGGGTGAAATTTTCATTTTTATGAGGTCCTTGATGTAACTTGTACTTCCACCGACCGTGTTAACTCTCAAGCACCTCGCTCCTATGAGACCTACCACTATTAAAAGAAAATGCAACCGCCCCAATTATCACACAAACTGGACCACGGTTTCTTATACGTAATACCCAAGTTTTTAGTACTAGGATTTTTCAAGCTTCCTAGCTAACTTCGCACCCTTCAGTGACTTCTTGTCGATTAACGAAATTACGTTAAACTTGAGCTACAAGTAAGCGCGATAGATTTCTCTTGAATTAAATGTATTTTCGGAGGTAGATGGGTGCATCTTCTTGTAGTAAACAATGTCGTCGGTGTGAGTTTACAACTATCAGGAAAGAAAACTCTCAGTTTTACGAGTGATGACGAGATGATTCTTTTCCGTAAAGAAAGTCCGCAGAATATGGATCTTTTTTTTGAGGTGAAATAGTAGGGAAAATCCCCACTTCAATTTTTTTATTATATATGTGTATGTTACAATGAGAAAATGATCTAAGGTAGATCATAAACAGTTACATCTAAATTAAAACAATCTATTCTATCCCTGATCTAATTGCTGACTAAGCCAGGCTTTGAATTTCTCCTTGTATTTTCCTTTGATTCTGAATTATATCCATCTCATTTCCTGGTAAAAAATTGCGTTCCATCTATCAAAAGTGGGTCTTTTGTCATTAAAAATCTTCTCATTTCTGCAAATCCAGATACCCCGGGAAGTCATGATAATGATTTCCATTGCAAATGGTAGATGTAACTTTTCTTTGATGTTTGAAATAGCTTCTAATCCTGTTAGATTTGTAGTTCTGTTTATGGAAATATGGTCCCAACATTTTTTTGCAAATGGACAATCCCAGAAAAGATGATTTGCTGATTCTTCTGTGATGAAGTTTGATGTAACACAATTGTAATCAGGAAGGTTGAAATTCTTTCTCATTAGTAGTTTTCTTGTATTCAGTCTGTCTAGTAACAAAAGCCAGAAAAAGAACTTGTGTTTATTTTGACAGGAGGTTGCCCAAACCTAGGAAAAGTGAGGTGGTGATGGTGAGTGTCCAATCATGGCTGAGTATGCCTTTTTAACTTCAAATTTATCTGATCCCCAAATATAGTTCCAATTATCATGGGTGTCCTCCCGAGTGACGTGCCTGAATTCCTGGCATCTTTCTTCCAGGACTAAAAACTTAGAGAAAGCTTGATGAGAGAAAGGTAGGTGGAAGTTATCTTCGAGGAATTTAGCATAAAGTAAATCATGAACATTGATGATTGTGGACTTAGCATAGGACAGAAGGTGAGGGAATTTATTCATCAAGCACTCCTCTTGCCAAAGGTCAGTCCAGAAGTAAGCAGATTTGCCTGATTTCAGATTGCATTTAGCCATGCCTTTATAGTTATCAATTAATTTGATATGTGACTTCCACCAGAAAGATCCCTCCATGCTTCTTCCAGGTAATTTTCCATTTTTGTAATAAGTCTCCCATATGAGATGAACCCAAGGTATGTCTTGGTGGTTGTAGAATTTGTCCAAATTTTTTAGAAGGAGGGCATTATTTTGAATCTGTAGGTTTAGTACCCCTAAACCCCCTTGGTTTTTAGGACGGCAGATTTTGTCCCATGAGACAAGAGCTTGTCCTTTTGCTTGTACATCATCAGTCTTCTTTCTCCATAGACAATATCTCATATATTTAATAATTTGATCCTTGATGGCTATTGGCACCTCCAAACAGCTCATATAAAATAGAGGAAGTGAGGAGAGAACAGATTTGACCAGCTGTAGTTTTCCTCCATAATTCAAGAAATCAGCAATTCCACATAATCTTCTTTCCACTCTCTGAACAATGGGAAGAAAATGCTCCATAGATGGCTTTGTAATGCTTAATGGAAGCCCAAGGTTGGTAAAAGGGAGGCATCCAGTTTCATAGTTGATTGTCATAGCAAAATGCATAAGTCTATCATTACATGTGTTTATTGGCATCATGCTAGATTTCAGGTAATTGACTTTGAGTCCAGTGGAAACTGCAAAAGTTTGAAGAAGTGCTTTCAAGCATAATAATTGAGATGCATCAGCTTTAAGAATCACCAATGTGTCATCAGCATATTGAATAACTGGGAAGTCACTGTTGGGTGGTCCCACAATAGGTGGAGTTAGAAGATTCCTATGCATGGCCTTGTTTAGGACAGATTGTAGGAGGTCAGCAGTAAGGACAAAAAGTAATGGTGAAAGTGGGTCTCCTTGTCTAACCCCTCTTCTGTAGTAGAACTTTTTACCAGGCACACCATTGAGAAGAATTTCAGAAGTTCCAGATTCAAAGATCATTTCAATCCACCTAATCCATTTTCTCCCAAATCCTCTAGCTTTAAGGATATTAATGATGGCAAAGTGATCAACTGTATCAAATGCCTTCTCAAAATCAAGTTTGAGAATTAAAATTTCCTCCTTTGACTTGTGGCATTGGAATAAGTATTCAAATGCCCAACCAATGCAATCTTGAATAGATCAGTTGTTGAGAAAACCATATTGGTTTTTATGTACCAATTTCAGAATGATAGATTGTAGTCTTGCAAGAAGTTTGGTAATAATTTTGACTATACAGTTAAATAGAGAGATTGGTCTGAAATCAGCTGATGTAGATGGGAAAGTGACTTTGGGTATGAGTGTAATGTAAGAAGAGTTGATGCTCTCAAGGGACACTTTCTCATTGAAGAAATCATGAATCAGTAATTTGATATCATATCCAATGATAGACCAACAACTTTTGATAAATTCATTATTAAAACCATCAGGTCTAGGTGACTTGTCATTTGGTAGTTCAGTGATAACCTCCTCAATTTCCTTGTCAAGGAAAGGTTTTTCAAGTGAATCCTTCATCTCATCAGTCATTCCATTTCCATAGAAGTCTGCAAGATTATAGTGCATCTTAGTTTTGACTGATGTGCCCATTCTTGCCCTGAAGTCATTCCAAAAGATATCAGCCTTGTCATAGTGATTCGTAAATTCCTGTCCAGATTCATTCTTGATCATTGGTATATAGTTATGTCTATAACTGATGGTAGCTTTGGAATGGAAAAACTTAGTATTTTCATCTCCAAGTTTTACCCATTTAATTTTCCCTCTTTCTTTCCAATAGGTGTTTTGGTTCTGAAGAAGAGAGATAATATGGAACTTCAAGATATCTCTTAGGTGCCACTCATTGATGGTTAATGTTCTAGATTCTTCAAGTAGGTCCAGGAGATCAATGGTGTCATTCACCTTAGCAATCTGATCATTTAAGCAAGGTAACTGTTTTGCCCAAATCTTGATACCTCTCCTCACATTTTTTAACTTGGCACAAATTCTTTTTGCCATGTCCTGATAATTCACAGGAATATTCCAAGCATTGTGTACAATCATCTTAAAATCAGAATGATGAAGCCAGTAATTTTCAAATCTAAAGATTTGAGCCTTGGGGATGTTAGTTCCAATGGATATGACACAGGGGAGATGATCAGAAGTAGGTTTGGATACTGGGGTAACCATAGTGTATGGGTATTTGGTTGTCCAAGAACTAGATGTAAAGAACCAGTCCAGTCTTTCCAGGAGTGGATTTTTTTGCATGTTACTCCAGGTGAATTTTCTACCCTTTAGTGGCAACTCAATAAGACCCAGGTTGTAGATAGCATCATTGAAGAGCATAGTTTCATTAATATCTCCCCCACTTTTATTTCTATCAGTGAGACTTCTGATAAGGTTAAAAATCTCCTAACACTAGCCAATCCATACTATCAGGCATAGTGATGTTTGAAAACCAGTCTAAGAAATCCATCTTTCTATCATTTTGACAAGGACCATAGATATTAGTGAGAGTCCAGGTATCATTTGATAATTGAGAGGTGAAGGTAACAGAAGTTAAGAAATCATTTTGGAAAGCCCTGGTACCATTGAATAAAGTACTATTCCAGATGGTAATAATTCCTCCAGAAGCACCAATTGATGGTAAGAAATCAAAACTGTCAAACTTGTTTGGATAGAATTTTTTTAAATAATTGATATCAAAGTTTTCTCTCTTGGTTTCTTGGAGACAGATAATGTCACATTCAGATTCCATGATCTTGCTTTTTAGTGCTAACCATTTTATCTCAGAGTTAATTCCCCTGAGGTTCCAGTTCAGAATCTTCCAGTTTCTGTTGTTACTCATTTATAAACCAACTGGGTGATCCTTGGGGTGACTCAAATTTTGTAGCCACACAAATAAGACTGAACATATCATAGGTTACTGAATTCATAAACATGTCCAACATCAAATAGGTCTGCAACAACTCATAACAGATATGAAAGGTAACTGGTCCAATCACAAAAGGAAAGGTTTTTGTAAACATTAACCACATTATTTAGGTGCTTTCTTGTTAGACTGCTGTCCACAAGATTCAGCAGCACCTCCCTTCTTCTTGCTTGTAAGGTATGGTTCTGGACCAGTCTTCTTAGGTCCAGGCTTTCCAGGTGGCTTCATGATCAATTCATTGATCCTGCCCTTCTTCAGCAACCTTTTCTCTAGTTCCCCCTCTTTAACCTTGCAAAATGATTCAACAAGATTCTTAACAAACTTATTACTGAGATAGGGTGGAGCAGCATTGCAAGAGAGGCAATTATGATCAGAGCAATTTAAATGGCTTTTAAAACCCCCATTAAGTTCCACAATTCTGGGGCTCCTTCTCACCTCAGATTCCACTAGTGGTTCTTTGCCCCTCCTCCTCTTTGTAGGAGCATTTGGTACCATCATGCTTGATGGGGAATCATTTAGGCAATGAGGTGGAATCTGACCAACACATTCATCAGGTATAATGAAGGTGAAAGTAGTTTCTTCAGTAATTGTCTCTTTAATAATCTCCCAAAGGGGTGATGTGAGAAAATGTCTAGTCCAACTGAATTTCTCAGGTGTGATGAGCATTATAGTGATAAAATTAAACCAACTTACAGGAATGTCACATTGCAGTTTGCCTTTGTCAGGTGAGGGGTTCATGTGTGGAGCAAAGAATCTGTCCCATAGCTCAAGGCCTTGCTTTGAGAAAGAATTCCTAGCAGAGAGCATCTCAGATGAGTTGACAAAAGGAATAATGGTCATTCCAACTTGGAGGTGTGCCTCATTTGGAGAGAGGAGGTTAGTGTCCTCCATCATCCAGTCATCTTGTATGTTATCCTCATCAGCATGGTTGGTGTCCTCCTCCTCATCTTGGTAATTCTGTAGAATGTTAAGGAGTCCTTCTCCCATGCCCATCTCCTGATCAGCATTAGCAATATTTTGCTCCACCTCAATATCCTCTGCACCATGGACAGATGCCTTGTCACTGTCAGATGAAACATTTGCACCAGGTATAGATCCAGTAACACCATTGTCAGCCTCCTGAGGTGGCAAATCCTGGTTGTCAATGGGCATGTCAACACCTTCAGCAAATACAGGTCCTTGGACAGCATTCCAGTTGCCCCAGCCAGCATTAATCTATGGGGCAGGGTCAATCCATTGGTCCCATCCACCAATGTCCCCTTCGGGTTGTGGTGGAGGAGGTGGAGAAGGGGGCCCAAATATGGGTCCCACCACAGGTAGAGGGTGTGGGTCAGCACCATCATCAGGTAGTGGGTCCTCATTAGGTGGCCCCCCTAGGAGATTGCTGTTCAATATTTCCACAGAAAAGGTCCATGATTCAGTTTCCACCAGGTCCCCAATGGTGAATCTAACACTTTTAGGAACATCTAGGAGGTCAGAGACTTTGAGATTTGCAATGATCCTGCCCTTGTGCTCAGGGTCCCTCTCCCAGAGCAGAACTTTACCAATATCAGAGAATACAGCATTCAGGTCATCATGATTCCAGTGATCAAGTGGAGGACCTAGAAGCATAACCCAACATTCATTGTTAAACTGAGTCCTACGCCAGTTAATTCCTTCATTATGCCTATCAAAAGAAATAGCAACATCTTGGAAGGGAATATGACCCGCAGCAATTAACCAGTCACGGTCACTGGCATTTGCAAATTGAACATATGCAGAACCAAATGGGCAATCTTGAATATCATGAAATTCGACATGTGCATCATTGATAAAGAAATCTTGCAACACATCCCTGATATTACCAAAAGGGACATGACCAGGGGGAAGGGGATGGATGTGCGCAATGGCATACTATTCATGAGTCCTTGGTTGGCGAGGAACCACCACCCTTTTGACTCGATTCCTGCCAGCCACCTGCATAATCTCGAAACCATGGGGAAGAAATGGCTGAGGGTCAAGTGGAATATTGGCCATTGCGTTGGTGGTTGTCACCGGCGACGAGCAGAGCAAGGCAGTTGGGGTTTGTCCATGCGAGGGAGTTGAGGAGACAGGGGTTTCAGCCGAATTAATTTTTTGGGCAAGAACAAAATCTTTAAGACAGTCATACACCCTGGGCCGCGAAACTTGCGGCGTGACATGGGCCTTGAACCAATGCAGGTAAGATTTGTCGGGCCAGGGACAAGAAGGGAAAGTGGGAAATTTCAAATATGGTAAAAGACCAGGCAAATTAATTGTAGGAGATTTGTTGACTACAGTTGATTTCTCCTCTTTAATACCTTTGCCATTAATCACAATTTCCGCAAATGATTCACCCGGTACTACATGAGTAATGTCATCATTATTTTGACCGTTATTGCATGGTACCTGTGACGTCGAAGAACCAATACGATCAAAAATAGAGGATTTTTTTCTTTTTGTATGAAACAGTTGTCCAATCCTTGTCCAATTCTTTGTACTATTCCTTCTCTTCGAATTTCCAATTTGGGCCTCCATCACCCCAAAGTTTTATCTTCAGTATGAATGATTCATCAGAGAAAGAACCAGAATTATATATTTCAAAACCCACAGCTCTTGATGCCACCGAGAATCTAAAGGTTCTGTCTTGGAGGATTTTGACTTGATATTTTGATTCATGACCCCCAAAACAACTTTGAAGAACAATGCCAATTGTATGAATATCAATCTTAAAATTTGCACGGCCAAATGAACCAACAAGGAAGAAAGGTCTTCTGTGAAATCCTCCTGAGAAATTAATGTGGGGACCAAATTTTTTGAACGTATTATCCTCAAACATCCTCCCTTTAGAGAAATCCACAGAAATGTAGTTGTGTTTGGTTGATGAATTGGGCCCATCGAAGATTTGATCACCCACCACCACCCTTTTGACAACAAGATCCAAGATAACACCAGATGAAACTTTCTCATCTTGAAGAAGGAATCTAGCATCAATAACCACCTTGTCACGATTTAGTAACACAATCCGCTTAGCAAGAGTATACAGGACCAGAAAACCAGGAGCATTGTCCAAAACATCAGAAGGCAAGGTAGAGCTAGTAACGTGCCACATAAGTTTCAAATCATCACTCTTGCACTCATGAAAATGAGAAGTCCCAAGAAAATCAGAAGATGGTGGCAAAATATCATTGATCCTAGCAAGATGAGAGGGGAACCTCACCACAGAACCAATCAAGAGAACCTCCCCATTTTCCAAACTTCTACCTTCCAGTGGTGAACCATTGGCATTGAGAATGACCAGCCAGCGATTATCCGAGAGAATAAGAGATCCAACAAGGAAATTACCATTGGTGGAGCTTCCAGAAAGGTGATTTTCCAGCCACCACCAGATGAATCTAGTGAACGAGAGCCCATGGATATGTGTGCGATGGCGCCGGAGTGGCGCCGGCGAGTGCCGGTGGGATGGGCTCAGAGAGGCATGCCTCAGAAATCGTGCCAGGCTGATCCTTCGTCGAATGCAGGGTTTCTTTCTTAAGAATATGGATCTCGATGCCATACGCCAAGCTTCTAGACATATTAAGTGGACCAACGTGGTTTACTTACGATTTCCATATGGTTTTTGAGGTTTCAAACTCCCTAGTTAATTAACTCCACACGCTTGAATGACTACATGCCGACTTGTCGAAATTAGGTCAAACTTGAACTATAACTAAATTGTAGGTTGCTCTGAAAGTTTTACGAAAAAGCTTTTGGAGGTACCATACCGATCAGGGGGGCACAATCAATATATGAGAAACAACTGAGAGTTTTGACAATAGGTTTGACTTCTTGCTAAGATTTTGCATCATGACACTATTTAACAAAAATTGGTCAAACTTGAGCTACAAGTAAGCACGATAGATTGCTCTTGAAATATATGACTTTCTAGAGGTAGATGGGTTCATTTTCTTGTAGCAAACAGTGTCGTCGGTGTGATTTTCCAACTATATCAAGAAATAACATGCAATTCTCAATTTTCCGAGTGATGACGAGCAAGGTTGTTCTTTCCCGTAAAGAAATGACCGAAGAATATTGGATCTGAATGCCAGTAGTCAAGTTTACCGACACATGTAGTGGACCAACATGTTGTACCATCGATTCCCATGTTTAATGAGTTTTCAAACTTCCTATCTAACTCTGCCCATTTGACCAAATGACTTCATATCGATTTATCAAAATTAGGTCAAATTTGAAACTACAAGTAAATTGTAGGTTGCTTTGAAATTTTTACAAAAAATCTTTTGGAGGTACCCATCGATGGGTCACAATTAATATATCAGAAAACACCAAGAGTTTTGATGATAGGTTCAACTTCTTGCTAAGATTTTGCATCTTGACAATTTAACGAAATTAGGTCAAACTTGAGCTATAAGTAAGCGCGATAGATTTCTCTTGAATTAAATGTATTTTTAGAGGTAGATCGGTGCATCTTGTTGTAGTGAACAATGCTATCAGTGTGAGTTTCCAACTATCAGGAAAGAACATTCAATTCTATATTTTCTGAGTGAAGACAAGCGAGGTTGTTCTTTTTCGTAAGAATTCCGAAGAATATTGGATGTGAATGCCACGCTAAGTTTACAGACATATATAGTGGACCAACATGTTGTACCAATGATTCCGATATTCTATGAGCTTTCAAACTTCCTAGCTAACTCTGCCCATTTTAATGACTTTAAATCGATTTATCGAAATTAGGTCAAATTTGAAACTACAAGTAAATTTTAGGTTTTGCTTCAAAAGTTGTATGAAAAAGCTTTTAATTTGGAGGTACCCATCGAGGGGTCACAATTAATATATCAGAAAAAGTGAGAGTTTTTACGATAGGTTCAACTTCTTGCTAAGATTTTGCACCTTGTGCTACAAGTAAGCGCAATAGATTGCTCTTGAATTTAATGTCATTTCAGAGGTAGATGGGTGCATTTTCTGGTAGTAAACAGTGTCATGGGTGTGAGTGTCCAACTACCAGGAAAGAATATTCTATTCTACATTTTCCGAGTGAAGACGAGAGAGGTTAGAAGTCCAAAGAATAGTGGATGTGGATGCCACAAGCCAAGTTGACAGACATATATAGTGGATCGACAATATGTTGTACTTGCGATTCCCATGTTTTATGAGTTTTCAAGCTTCCTAGCTAACCCCGCCCATTTGAATGACTTTATGTCAATATCTCGGAATTAGGTCAAATTTGAAACTACAAGTAAATTGTAGATTTTTCTTTGTTATAGATTTATTAAAATGCTTTTGGAGGTACCCATCGAGGGGTCAAAATTAATATATCAGAAACTAGCGAGAGTTTCGATGATAGGTTCAACTTCTTGCTAAGACTTTGCATCCTTACAATTTAACGAAATTAGGTCAAACTTGAGCTAGCTACAGTAAACGCCATAGATTTCTCTTGAATTAAATGCATTTTTAGAGGTAGATCGGTGCATCTTCTTGTAGTAAACAGCGTCCTCGGCGTGTGTCTCCAACTATCAAGAAAGAACATTCAATTCTCCATTTTCCAAGTGAATACGAGCGAGGTTGTTCTTTTTCGTAAACAAAAGTCCAAAGATTATTGCATATGAATGCCACAAGCCAAGTTTACACACATATATATTGGACCAACATGTTGTACCAGGGATCCCCATGTTTTATGAGTTTTCAAACTTCCCAGCAAACTCTGCCCATTAGAATGACTTTATGTCGATTTTTATCTATCTAAAACTTGAAAATTTTGGTAACATGGTCTAGAGAAACGAGGGAGAGGATTCTAGAATGATGGAGAAGTATGTTTTGAGTTTTGTGCATAGCATTCATTGTGATGAAGACTATCAATAGAATCTTTTAGATGCTAGAATGGACTAGTAAGTTGCACGTGCCTTACACGTGAGACTCAGATAGTAGACGTATGACCTATCATCAGTATATAAAATTATAATTGGTAAAGCACGAAGAATTATAAATTTGATCAACATCTATAAAGTATGGGTGTATATTTGGTCCTTGTACTTTGTATCATCATGTAGAAGTCAAAGATTATTAGCTACCTACACATGAAATTTTTGATAACATGGTCTAGAGAAACAAGGGAGAAGATGCTAGTATGATGGAAAGTATGCTTCGAGGTTTGTGCATAGCATTCATTATGCCGACGACTATCAATAGAATCTTCTAGATGCTAGAATGGAAAAGGAGATCCAACGGCTAGAAATGCTGGGATTCGCGAGTCTTGATCCAATGGTCAACATTCAAAGTTATTCGCACACTATATAGTGGTAAGAAAAGAAGATACAATGGTTGAAAATGTTGGGATTCGTGAGTCTTGATCCAACGGTCAATATTCAAAGTTATTCGTACACTTTATAGTGGTAAGATAAGAAATTGTACTCGCTTTGAAATTTCTATGAAAAAACTTTTGGGTGTACCCATCAGGGGTTCACAATTAATATATCAGAAAGCACCGAGAGTTTTGATGATAGTTTCAACTTCTTGCTAAAATTTTGCATCTTCACAATTTAATGAAATTAGGTCAAACTTGAGCTACAAGCAAGTAAGCGCGATTGATTTTTCTTGAATTAAATATCTTTTTGGAGGTATGTAGCATCCCAATTGTCTAACAATTGCAATGCTACTAGCCTAGTCTATATAAATGCTACTTCCTATATATAATTGTTACATCATAAATATATCATGCTCATGTCATCATGCCTCCTTGCATTTGAGCATCATATAAAACCCTTTTGATTTGGTTCTTCTCTCATATGCATTGTTAATTGTATTTGCCTCTTGATATTGTATTTGGCTGTTAATATATTGTTAAATGCCCAAGTTGAGTTGGGGGCATATCTTTTATTTAACTCCACCACCTTTCTTTCACCACCTTATAATTCCACCATCCAACTAAATATGAGCTTGGCACTTATTGGTTTTACCTCTAGCTCATGTGGGTTGGGATGAATCCAATTCTTGTCCACATGCTCTCATCTTAGCATCATGTTGTTTTCACCTCATTGATATATGAGAGCCACATGGCCACCTTTGCATGCCCTGTGAGTGGAACCCTTGTTCCTAGCTTCCATATGGATTATCATGGAATTATGCGCCTGTTGGAATAATTTGGGGACTATTAAGCATCTAGTGGCACATACACACTAGCAAGTCCCATTTCTATTCAAACATGGTCATCTCCATCTATTCCACATGGGGCATCCTTTTTAATTCTTTTTGCTTGGCTTTTATTCCAATTTTGGGAATGCATAATAATAATGCCATGTGATAATATTGTTTTCACAAGAATCAACATGGCAATAAATATTTTGCATGGGCCATGCAAGTGCCACCTTTTCTAGTATTTGGTTTTTATTTGAATCTTGAGTGGATCATCACCTCTCTCTGACTCTATCCCTTCTTTTGGCTTGATCTATGTTGATCTTGCTTAAACCCTAGCACTCCATCCCTCTCTTTTGCTTGTTTGATCTTGGTTGTTCTTGGCTTGATCTTGTCCAAGGAAAACCCTAGCTTCAAACCACTCCATCTATCTCTCTCTCTAATCCCTAGACCATCACCTACCCCATCTTCACCATACCATCTCTTCCCTCATCTTTTCTCTCTCTCTCTTTCCACATGTTTTTGCTTGATCTAGTTTGGAGTATGCAATCTTCTAAAAACCCTAAACCACCACCCCCTTCTCTCTTAACCTCTATCTAGGTGCCACTCATATCATCTAACCTTCATCACCATACCCCCTCTCTCCTAAACCCTAATCTATACCTAATCTAAACCAAACCCTAAGTACCCTCACTCATCTCTCCTCTCTAGCCGAGCCACCCCACCATGACCTACCCTAGCTTGGCCCCACTTGGCCACCCTGCCCACCTAGCCCCAACCCTAGCTAAGCCTAACCCGAGCCATACCCTCCTCTACTCCCAACCCTAACTATCCACCCGAGCCACCCCTCTCTCTCTCTAGCTCTCTCTCTACCAAGGGGACCCCAGCCCGAGCACCACCTCTCTGGCCTCACCCTGACCCCACCTAGAAGCCACCCCTGCCTGCCCTACCCCTGCCCGACCGAGCACGTGAGAGGAGGAGGAGAGAAAGGTGGCACCGAGCCACCTTTAACCTTACCTGCTCCCACGGCATCTTTCCCTCTCTCTGCTACCTACCACCATCCCTTGGCTCCCCTCTGCCTCCCCCAGATCCAGCCCCAACGCCCTGGCTCTCCTCTCCTTCCTCTCCACCATCGGCTATGCCACCGTCGGCCTCCACCGCACCCCGTCGATCTAGACGTGCAGACCGCCCGTGGAGCGGCCTGGTAGACCGAGGAGATCCCCTGCAGCAGGCCTATACACGGCGGCGAGGAGGAGACGGACTGGAGCCACCAGGCCGACGCTGCACCGACGCCAAACCGTAGATCGCCCGGCCTCTGCCTCGACGTTGATCGCCAGCTCCTCTGCCCGATCTAGCTACACCAACATCCTCTCGGTGAGCTGGCCACCCTCCTAGACACCTCCCTCTGTGCGAACACCCCTCTGTACGCGCTAGCCGTTTGTCGAGCACCCTCGGCGCACCGGCGAACGCGTGCGTCTGCTCGCTCCCACGCCGCGCAAAGCCCTATCTAGTCCACGCCTACCTCCCTGACACCAAGCCCAAGCCACCGTAGTGGCTCCGCCTCTGCGCGCGCACCAGCACGTCCCCGGATCGAACCCCCGCCTCGCGCTACGCATCGATCTGTCCTCTGCAGCGCGGAGGAAGAGGAACAGTGGGGTCGGGCGCCCTTTTGCGTATACCCCCTGCTGTTTTGCTCGTCGCAACCCGCGCTCCTTAGGACCCCACTAGTCAGCCGCGCCAGCGTTTTTGCAGAGAACCCTCTGGCCTCTAGTAATCTTAACCCGCGCTCCCCTAGCGACGCCACGTGGTCCACCCTGGGGCTACACTGTCACGTGGGGCCAAAGTTCCTGTCGGGCCCGCCCGTCAGTTGCATAGGCTAGGAAGACCCGCGGTGTAAAAACCTTTCTGCGCGCGTGTGTTGCCCAGTCAGCAGTTGACCCCACCCGTCAGCGACAGCGGCTAGGTCTGTCTGGGTATAAAAAGCTTTTCTGCATATCTGTTTAATTCAAACCTTTTCAAATTTAATTCAAATTCAAATTTTATTTCTGTTTTCAAATAACTTTTAATTTATAAACCCAAATAATACAAATAATATATGTTTTCAAATCAGAAAAATGTGAGGAGTTCAAATATTCCCTCCAAAATATATCTTGAACACCTTATTTTCCAAGTTAATTAAAATTACAATAAAATGCCCTTTTACCTTATTTAATTAATAACTTTTGTTTTATAACTCCAAATTTAACAAATAATATGTCTAAAATGATTAGCTCGACGAGACCTTTCTGTTTATGCAATCCTTTGTCTATTTTGCAGCATGCATCATATAAATATAATGTGTACAACAACTAATATGGGTATAAAATGGGATTAAAACTCAATAAAATGATTTAATCTTGTATTCCACACCTCACCCATGCCATGCTACTTTAATGCCATGCAAATTGTGCATCATCCATCATGGCATGATTGTTTGCTTGGTGCATTTTATTCATATGCTTGCGCACTTTATTTATGTTAGCCCTTGTTTGTTTGGTTCTTCTTCGAATAGACGCTGAGCAGGGGATATATCAAGAGAACCAGGAGCACTACCCAGATCCTTCTCTCGCTTCAACTGAGCTGCCAGTCAAGCACTACCACATGCTTGCATACATATAGTACCTATTGCCTCTTTCTTATTCTTGCATCATTGAGTCGCGATTGCATTAAATTGAATCCCAAGTATTGCATAGCCTTTACATTTAAACCCCACCGAAGCTTGTTCCTCCATCCCATGAGCCATTACTACAGGAGTTGTTTGAGCCATGCGAGTCGTAGAACAACATGTGTAGGGTATGTGAGTGTCTGATGGATAACGAG
The DNA here is from genome assembly GCA_916181665.1 of Avena sativa. Taxonomy (NCBI): domain Eukaryota; kingdom Viridiplantae; phylum Streptophyta; class Magnoliopsida; order Poales; family Poaceae; genus Avena; species Avena sativa. The sequence goes on along the minus strand of OV702287.1, from coordinate 184,888,301 downwards.
GTACCTAAACAACTTAACCTGAGTAGTAATGGGATAACTAATGAAAGTGGCATCGGTGAGCCATATTCGCTATTTGGTTTTTCAGGCTCACTTGTGTCCCGTAGGACCCCGAGTACTTGATTCCTGTTCCTTGAATATTCTCGCTATCCACATCCGGGAGGCTTATGAACCCCCCTGAGCCAGAGCTTGATTCATTCTTATTTCTTGGGGCCACAAACTAGTTTGAGGTTTTATTTACTATCCTGTACTTATGCCATGCTTTACTGCTTTATTTAAATTGTGCGAGGTACTGCACACTGTACTGTTTAGGTCCGTGACCCGTTTTCGCTGTATCGACAAGCCCAGTCACACTTTCGGGTTCCCAGTCGTTTACAGCCAGCCACACAAACCTTGAGTCCGTCTCGTAGCCGGCCAGCTTCGTTGCGGGTAGCTTAATGGGGTGGCCCCCCGAAATATTTCTGAATCCTGTAATTGCTTTGTCGTGACTGCCTCGTTGGGTTTTGATTTGGTTTTTCCGAGGCATATCGAGTGTGTGTTGCTATTTGTGCACCCCTGCAGGGTAAAACTTCCTGAAAGCCGTGTTCGCGGTTATGGACGACTTCGAGCACAGTTTCTCGATCATAGACAAGCATAACTAAAGTACCGCTTTTAATTTGACTAGACTAGGTACCTGACTAGTAAATAGTGCAACACTCACGGAATGGATAATAAAACTGTCAACGGATGGGGGGGTTGTTCGTCCGCTTCCTCGTCGGTAAGCGAGGAGGAGGATGGATCTGTTAAGATTACCATTATAACTGTTGTTATTAATTCACGGACATCCGTCTATCTCTGGTTAGGCGGATGGTTAGCGAGTATCTATAGAATTGCTAGGGTTTATCTTTTGCTGCAATTGCGTCACCCCAGGTTGTGTCCCCTTTAGAGGCATAAAGACTTGCTGAGTACCCCTAGGGTCTCACACGATAAATTATTGGTTCAGATGAACAGGTACACTCGCGAGATGGATACTGGGTGGAAGAGACGGACGATGTGGGCAACGATCATTCGGTGTAGAGATTCCGGGAACGGGGATCCGTGAGATCTGTGGGCGGGATCTGCTTATTTATGGGGCATCTTATGCCGATTCGCTTCTTATCCGTACTCGGATTTTGTCTTCCGCTTCCGCTTGATACTCTGATGTTTGATGTATGAGGAGATATCCTAAACTATTATATCTATCTAGGATATTTGGATCTTGCCGTATGGCGTTGCTATATTTCCTTTCTTTTTAGATGGAATGGCTCTGATGTACTATTGTATGGTGGCTTGCATACATACTCATTTGTGTATGTAGTTGATCCCTTCGCCTGCCGATTACGCCGCCCGTTCTTGTCCCGATGTTTGGAAATGGTTGGGACGGCCGAAAGGTCTACCTGTGAGTGGCATTTGGGCCCCACCGTACTATTCAACCATTTCTGCTCATCCAGGCTTGTAACTAGGAGCGTAATTCACCGAGGTAGTTACAAGGTAGATGGGTGCATCTTCTTGTAGTAAATAATGTTGTCAGTGTGAGTTTCCAACTATCAGGAAAGAACATTCACAATTTTCCTAGTGATGACGAGATTGTTCTTTTAGGTAAAGAAAGTCCGAAGAATATGGATTTGAATGCCACAAGCAACATTTTTAGACATATATAGTGGACCAATATGTCGTACTTACGATTTCCCATATTTATGAGTTCTCAAAATTCCTAGCTAACTTTGCCCACTTGAATGATATAGGGGATCAACAGCATGGTGAACTTGAGATTCCCATGTTTTAAGAGTTTTCAAGCTTCCTAGCTATATAACTCCACTCACTTGAATGACTTTATGTTGATGTATCAAAATAAGGTGGAATTTGAACTACAAGTAACAAATTGTAGGTTGCTTTGAAAGTTTTAGGAAAAAGCTTTTGGAGGTACCCATGGAGAGGTCAGTTAATATATGAGAAACCATAGAGAGTTTTGACAACTGGTTCGACTTCTAGCTAAGATTTAGAATCTTGAAAATTTTGAACCCCTTTTGAAAACGATCACATGAGAAATAAGGAGAGAGGGGAAATGATTTATCTATTTTCTATGGGCAACCCATAAGCTTTTGAGGTGCGCCTTAGGATTAAAGATAACTTTATTTTCTCCACACTATATAAGGTGAACCTTAATTAGCGGATGCCACATAGGCCTTAAGGTGTGCCTTTTTACACATTGCAGATGACCTTAGGGCATCATCTAGGTATGTAAAAACACTTGTTGATAAGATGGCTCGCAACATGACCGTGAAATGAATATGAGTTGGAACTTGCAAATTTGCATGATTGTATAACATCATCCTCCCAACATGATGTAATTTATCTCATAATTTTTTGAAACTCCTAAGTATGATATCCACTCTTCTTTGAGATCCTGATCATTGGGAGTACGGCCATGGATGATCAATTGAGGTGTTGGATTGAGGGGAGTACAGCCTTGTATTCCTGAACATAGAGGGAGTATTGCCTACCAAATTTCTATTATTACATGGACCATGAACAAATACAGAACCAAAATAAAGCGGTAAAATATCCCGTGTATTCGTACATAGTTCGTGCCCCAAAATTTCAGATACTTTGAAATTCCCATTCGACCCTTATTAAATTTGGTGGGTGGGGGACTTCACTCATATTTTTTCCAGTATAGTGCTACCAGTACCTAAAACCTACCCCCTCTCTCCTCTAGGAATACGTCACTGGACGAAACATCCCCCTGCACTTTAGCTGGCATACCCGCCACACCTGATCTGCTCAACAAACCCTCTTGTCCAGCGTGCTGAGCACATCATCGATGGCCTAGGATCTTCTCCATGAACGCCGTGGTCTAGCATTTTGCTCGTATCCTCGCCCGCCCAAGATCTTCTTCCCTGTCATCGACACCCACTACGACCTAGCACCTTCGGTAACCTCAACGTGACCCATGAGGATGCGGAGGAGGCCTAGACGCCGCCCCGACCGAGGTAAAACCAGATCTCCCTGCATGATTTATTTGTTGGTAATGTACTGTATTCGTGCTAAATTTCCTAACTAACTGGTTCTTACTTGATATAGTCCCTCCGACCCATATTATTTGACTCGAATTTGTCTAGATTCGGATGTATCTAGACATGGTTTAGTACTAGATACATCCGAATCTAGATAAATCCAAGTCAACTAATATGGGTCGGAGGGAGTACCTGTTATATACTAAATTAACCCGTTGTAGTTACGCTTAAACTCCTCGCATTGAACTGTTTTTATGTACTATTTCTTTGTGAATAATTAGTCACTTAACATATTTGTTTACATTCTCTGCTATACCTGTCCACATGAGATATGATTATATAATATCTCTCTCATTTGCTGATTTACGAACTATAGTATTTCCATCGTGCTATTGTCCTGTTAGCCTATACTACACGTTTACACACGTCATACTATTTGACCATTATGTAATGTTGATTTGATCCCTCTTAACCTGGACACAATATCATATAGTGAATGGCTCCTATAATCTCGTAAGACCCTATCACTTTTGTTTCACTTCATACCAACATATATCATGTTGAAACCTGTTTGTATTTATAGTTAGCCTTATCTTTATGCAGAGGAGCAACAATGGAGTACATACTCCGCCTGTCCACACGAGCCATCGTAGATCTTGTGTAACACCTACCATAAGACACCCACCCGAAGTTTGGTCCTTGCCACTTTTTTGCTTAAATTTACCATTTGTCTTTCTTGTTTTCATATTTTTTTGCCAAAAATTTGCGTCAAACATTTTAGCCCCACTATGGTCTGCTTTTGTTCCATGTGCTTAGTTCAATTTCCTAGATATGGAGAGGCCACACAACCGATAAGATCCACACATGTATCATAAGGAACTCTGTGTACTTCATCTCACTCTTGTATTACTGTGTATCATAGTTACATGAACTGGATATTTTAATATGAGGCACTTGATGGTTCAGTTTGTTGTTCTCAGGCCGCTGAACTGTTGAAATTATCTAGCTATTCATGAATAATTCAATGTATTATTGCTTGATCCATTGTTTGTTTGAAATTAGCTCGCTAGTATATTCGAGGATCATAATTGATATGTTTTTGTTGGCTAAGTTACTCTTTTTTCTCTATGATTAAATCAGTGGCAGATTACGTTGTGTAGTGCCTGGCTAATTTATATATGAGAAACATAATGGCCTAGTTTTCATATTCGTTTTATTCATGTTCTACACATTCTAGTTTGAGCAGTCTGCATCAGGTACTCTGGTTGATTGCTCGCATTGTTATTAATGAACTTGTAGTTTGTTTCCCAAGTCTGTTGTTTAAGTAACTTGTTTTTTCTTGGTCTCAACCATCTTCAAGTAGAGCAGTCATTTCATAGAGCAGCACATGCTCGCATCGCTCCATGGTGCCAGCTGGTCTAGTTATTCAAGAAGAAATAGATGTATGAGCCACCACTGTTAATTTATTCCTTCCTTATATATTACCGCGTTGACATATTTAAAATTCATGGTGGTATGATTGCATGGTAATGCTATTATAACTTGTTTTGTGTTTGTTTCACGCTGCAAATGACCCTCTGAATGCCAAACAAAGACCCGCTTCTCCAAGTTTAGATTTTGTTTCACACATCAACAGTGACAATACCTATTGCTCATGGCACACCGCTTCGACTGATCCTCTTTTTCTAGCCAAAAGATTAATTGAGGATGCCCTCCAAGATGTCCGTGATATTATTGAGCAAAAAAGCCAACAAAACAGATTCAGTAATCACCATAGCATGGAAAGACTTATATGAATTGAAAAACAGGCAAGCTTTGACGTAGAACATACTTAATAATCTCATCTGCATCTCTGATGGGAAGCCAGTTGTTACATGTCTCTCGATGCAAGCTCCATAGAGAACTTTTCTGTAACACCAGTTATGTTTTTTTAGTTGTCTGGACTCTGATGCAACTTTTATGCTTCAATTTATTACTATCAAGTTTACTGAGGATTGTAATAATCTACTATAATTCGCAGTTGTAAGTTGTTTGAGGATTGTTACAAACCGAGCATCTATCAAAATTACTACACGCACATGAAAAACAGTGAAATTGTAAGAGGTACAATAAACGATCTTATGGAATGGGGAGAACATCCATTGTATTACACGGGCACCATAGAACTTGCAAAATTCATATGTTTCACTCAACAAAGTGAACACATAAAGAGCTGACCTGAAGAGAATACATCAAGAGCAAGCCCACACAATCCATCAATCTGATGGATAGCCGTCGTATTAATCGTAGTGGCTGGTACCATCCTCTCCATAAGGCGACACCATTTGCATCTCAGAATGCTCGACGATTCTACAATACTCCGCCAGCAATCGACTGAGTTCGAAAGGACAATCATTGATCCATGATCCTCCTACTCCATACCCATATACAACCCTTGGCTCCTCTTCCCATGCAAGAACCTCAAAGTTGTAAGATTTAATCTCGGATAGGTCAGCATAGTATATGCTACCGGCCTGCACCATGGGTGTAACACCCTCTCCTGATAAGGATGAGTTCCTGTGTATAGTGATAATCCCTGGATCGGTTCACTAGCACACACAGTACAATATGATATCAAATATAATTGTGCATCATAAATACAGTGAATATTATCCAAAATTTACATTACATTATTCAAGTACACAGCGGAAACAAATACAAGGTAGATCTCCATCCTTCAAATGTGCCACAGGCAAACAATTGTTGAGTGGAGTCTCGCGACCTATGAACGATCAATCAGAAATAGAATAACCTACAACATGAAAGGTTGCAGCCACGAATGGTCAATACTTTGAATATATTGACAAGTAGGACTAGTATGTGGATGTATAATTAAACCTATCAATTACATGCATATCTGGCAAAGTGGAGTTCAAGCTCATTTGCACAAAAGTGATACCAATTTTCCCTACTTTTGAAATACTTTTGTTTCTTCAAAACAAGTCTTCTAAGGACATACCAACATAAACCCATGTAGAAACAAGACAGTTTAGCTTCGTATGCTCCTAAACCCATGTTCGCCCATCAAGTTTTAGTAATTGAGAAACTGGGATGAGTGAGATCGTTCAAACAGTTCCAGGCCTACTTGCTCATAGTTGTCCATAACCGGGAACACGGCTAAGTACTTAGATTATAACACTCTCGAGAGGTTCATACACTTTAACAGCACGACCTAGTCAACCCACTCTTACCAGTACACTCACTTTGTGCCATGGTAGGGTGAAAACTAAGATGAAACCTTTCAAAAGCAGAACCTTGAGCCCTTGGGACGTACCCATACCAACCTACATCCCCTACATCTTCTAGTCACGTCGGGTCAGGTTCCCACAACCTACTTAGTCAAGACAAATAGTCGCATGTGTATGTACTAGAAGCTACTACACAAGAAACATGTCCAATCTTAGTGTCCTGGGTGCCTTTCCACATTGAAACCACCAAAAATATCAATCCCATCATACCCAGGAGATTCATTAAATTCTAGTTGTTTTCATTATAACAAAACATATATTTTCATAATAAAATCAATCATGAATTCCCACTGCACATCTAATAAGCATGGTTAAGCAACTACAATACGATAGCTCAAAAGGAATCAAGTCATGGAGATATGGCAATCATGTCTGGGTGTCATAGCATAGCATAGTAGTAAAACACCTACATATGCATCACTACTGAAAATCATACTACATGCATAGGAAAAATAGTAAGACATTTATGATAGTTCTACTTGCCTTTGTTGTAGATGTAGTCGTTCAGATAACCCTCACAATAGAAAAGGTTGCTCTCGTCACAATCACAATATTTGCACTCTTCGCAATCTAACGTTTAGATCAAAACACAACAAACACACCATTCAAAACATTGCAATTATGTGCAATACAATAAAACAATGAAGAACAAATGCATGCATGACGATTTAATGTATCACAATGTTTGTAATTAGTTCTCTAAACAATACTAGATCACGTGATGCATATGGAAAAACATTTAATGCATAAGGCAAATTATTAATAAAGATATTTTGATTTAATAGGGTTTAACTCACTTTAATTACTCTCATGATGTTCCTATCGTATTAAAATGTGCTATAAATACCAATGGATATGTAATGTAATTTAGAACCAGTAGCAATTTGAATCATCCAAAATGGATTTATAGATCTTTTTCTATGATATAAATACTAATGCAATACATTTAGAGCTTTTTGCAATATCATCTGCTAAAACCGTGATAAATAGTTTTGTTTGTATTTTCTACAGATGGATATTACTGAAACAAACCCGTGGAAATTGGATTCACTCAATTTGGGATTCTGGATATTTTACTATAAATTAAATACTAATTAGAAGGGTTTAAATCATGTAAATTATTTTCCATGTCAATAATTATATCTAACGCTAGATTAATGTCACACATGTCACAAGGATTCTGTAGATACCTTATTTGTATTTTTAGGATCTATAAATTATTTACTATGATTTATTTACTCTAAAAAACCCATTAAACAATTTAAATCATTCTAGTAAATATATACAGTAAAAGTCTTATCTAAAAGCACAATAATATTGTACATACTTTTATGAATCCATAGATCTATTATTTGTCAAATTTGTACTTACAGATAATTTTCTATGAATTATATAAGTTTTCGTGTATTTCTATCCTTTTAAATCTATTTTCAATTAATCAGACACATGGAGGTGATGTGGCGCGATTCTACTGGTCCGTACCTCTTCGTTTAAGTGATCTGATACAGTCCACTAGATCAAGATCTGACGGACAGTGGTCAGCGGCTTGGCTTGGTCACTAGCTTGGCTTGAGCTGCAGCTGAGGATCGGCTTGGCTCGGCTTGGACAGATCTCAGAAGGTCGACGCGGTGGTGCTTCGGAGATGCGTCGGCACCGTGGAGTAGACAACGACGTGTGTCGGAGAACATTGGTACTTTTAGTGTCTTCAGCGTCGGTTAGGGGGCTCTCTGTCTACGGTGAGGCGGGGATGGAAATTCTGACCTCCGGTGATCCTCTAGCGAGTAATCCCGGCTGTTGTGGCACTCCTGCAAGAGGGGAAATTAGTCAGGAGAAGCGGATGTGCATGCGGAAGAGGAGTAGTGGAAGGAGAGGGTCGCGGGACGGAGGAACGTTCGAATTGCAGATCGATCTTGGGGTTCTGACGATGGGGAAATCGGAATCGAGGCAGAATGGCGGCCAGGGTTTGCAAACTCGCGAAAATTTCACACGGGGGAGAGGGAGGGGATTTATATGGGGAGGGATGCGTGGAGGAGGGGTTAGGAAATCGATCGGGTCATTGAGATTTTGGCTGAAATCGAAATCGAGTCAGGGCGTGTTCGTGCTGGTCTCCAGCGCCGGAGGTTGGGGATGACGGGACTAGGCCCACGCGCAGCGAGAGAGGGGGGAGCGGGCTGGTGGCTGGCAGAAGAAATGGGTCGACCCATTGGTGGCTGCGCTCTGCGCTGCTGCGTGGGATGAGGTGCGCAGTAGCTAGTGGGAAGAGGGCATGTGGGTTGGGCTGCGGGGTCAGTGGTCGGCCAGGGTAGTTCAGCTGGGTTGGTTAGGTTTTTTTATTATCCTTTTCCTTTTCTATTTTTTGTATTTGTTTCATATCTTTTTATTTAGGAGTCCAAATCCACTCAATCAGGTTTCTAAATTTTTATAAAATTCAGAAGGTCAACTTAGGATCATTTTTGTACCCCTTTATTTAGTTCAATAATATTGGATTTGTAAAACCCTTGTTTATTCCTCATAGGTATATTTTTAAAACCTATTATTGTTAGGGTTTTCAAATTCAATTCTTGCAATTTTTGCATGGATGCAATGCAATGCTCATGATTAACATGTAAAAACATTTTTTTTCTAGTCCAAATTTCTAAAATCTTGGGATGTGACAGTGCGTACCCTAACATAAGTGTTTCCCTTTTTGTAACAAGCGGTGTTCCTTTGAATAATATTTTTGTTCTTCTGTGAACCCACCTTGCCAATTAGATTCAGTTTCAAAGAAACTAACCATTGATAGGAAGCATGATAAAGCAAGACAATAACAGACCATCGGAAATAACAACTATAGTAGAAACTAATTTTTTATATTTTTGATAAAACGAACAAGCAAACAAAGCAGAAATAAACTAAGCAAAACAAAAACAACAAAGTAAAGAGATTGGTTATGAGGGACTCCCCTTGTGCAGATGTTCTTGACTCCCCGACAACGGCGCCAGAAAATCGGTTTCTTAGCCCAAAATATATCGAGCCCGTTGGGGAACCCCAAGAGGAAGGTATGATGAGCACAGCAGCAAGTTTTCCCTCAGTTATGAAACCAAGGTTATCAATCCAGTAGAAGCAAGGAAACACCTCAAAGATGTTACTAGCTGAACTTTGGCAGGGCGCGCTACCGGTGCCAGCAGCAACATGCAAACATGCACAACACAACCACAGAATTTTGCCCCCAACTTGCGATGAGGTTGTCAATCTCACCGGTTTTGCTGAAAACAAAGGATTAAATGTATCGAGTGGAAAAAAGTAATAGTTTGCAGAAAGTAAACAGAAAGCAGTAAACAGTTGATCGTAGATTGATGGTAAAAGAAAGGACCGGGGTCCATTGTTCACTAGTGGTGGCTCTCTTTAAGATAGATAATATGTTGGGTGAACAAATTATAGCGGGGTAATTGACAAACATCGAGAAAGCAATCATGCATATACTACTCATCTTGACTCCTTTGAGATTCGATTGGGCATTACAACATTATACATAGACCGTAATCCAACTGCATCTATGACTAATAATCCACCTTCAGGTTATCATCAGAACCCCCTCCAGTATTAAGTTGCAAGCAACGGATAATTGCATTACGCATTGCGTGTAAAGTACACAATATGATTGTTCTATGCACAAAGGATTGTTGTTTTCTCCCTAGTAGCAACAACACATCTAGTACCTTAGAGATTTCTGTCACTTCCCCAGATTACTAGAGGCAGGAACCCACTATCGAGCATAAATACTAACTCTTGGAGTTGCTAGCATCTACTTGGCCAAGATAGCTACTAACAACAGAAAGCATGCAAGATCACAAATAACAAAGACATGATAGAATCAATAATCAATCTGAAATAGCATCTCAATATCCATCGGATCCCCGCAAACACAACATGTATGAATTACAAATAGATGATCTTGATCATGAACAGAGCTCACAAGATCTAAACATGATAGCACAAAGTACGAGAACCAGCCATCTAGCTACTACATGGACTCGTAGTCCAAGGATGAACTACTGACGCATCACACCGGAGGCTTGCATGGTGATGAAGAAGGCCTCCAGGGTGAATTCTTCCCCTCCGGCAGGGTGCCGGGAAGAGCTTCAGATCCCTTCTGATCTATGGATGGAGATGACGGCAGCTAGAGACTCTTTCATGGAATTTTGATCGGGTACTTAGGGTTTCTATATCGGAGGCATCTTATAGGCGAAAGGGGAGGCCGAGGGGGTGCCCGAGGCGGACAGACCACCCCCTGGCGCGGGCCAGGGTTGGCCGCGTGGCCAGGTGGTGTGGCGGCCCCCTGGTTCCTCTCCGTCTCATATTCTGGCTCCGTGTGTCCCTCGGTGAAAAACTGACTTTGGCTTTTGTCCCGTCCAATTCCGACAATATTCATTTTCTGAATTTCCTGGAACCAAAAACAACAGAAAATAGGCAGCTGGCACTGTGGCTCTTATTAATAGATTTTTTTTGAGGTGAAACAGTAGGGAGAATCCCCACTACAATTTTTTTATTATAAGGTATGAGTATGTTACAAAGATAAAATACAGATAGTCTATTGATCTAAGGCAGATCAAAACAAGAAAGATAAAGCCTCCTCTAAAGTGGGTAAAATCTACGCTATCCCTGATCTAATTGTTGATTCAGCCAGGTTTTGAATTTCTCCTTGTATTTTCTTTTGATTCTAAACTGTATCTATCTCATCTCTTGATAGAAGATTGCTTTCCATCTTTCTAGTGTGGGTCTCTTGTCATTAAATATCTTCTCATTTCTGCATATGCAGATACCCCAGGTAGCCATGATAATGATTTCCATTACAAATGGCAGGTGTAACTTTTCTTTGATGCCTAAAATAGCTTCCAATCCTGATAGATTTGCAGTTCTGTTTCTGTAAATATGGTCCCAACATTTGTTTGCAAAAGAACATTCCTAGAATAAATGGTTAACTTATTCTTCCAAGTAACAGTTGGAAGTTACACAGTTATAGTCAGGCAGGATGAACTATTTTCTTTTTAGAAGATTCCTTGTATTCAGTCTGTCCAGAAGCAAAAGCCAGAAGAAGAATTTGTGTTTATTCTGACAAGAGGATGTCCATAACCAAGAGAAGTGTGGTGGTGATGTGGAGTAGCCAATCATGGATGAGTAGGCCTTTTTTACTTCAAATTTATCTGTCCCCCAAACATAATTCCATTTATCATGGATGTCCCCATGAGTGGTTGGCATGATTTCCTGGCATCTTTCTTCCATGATTGAAAACTCAGAGTAGGCTTTTTGAGAAAGAGGTAGGTGAAAATTATCCTCCAAGAAATCAGCATGTAAGAAATCATGTACAGTGATATTTGAAGACTTAGCATAGGACAGAAGATGTGGGAATTTATTCATAAAGCACTCATCTTGCCAAAGGTCAAACCAAAAATAGGAAGACTTTCCGGAATTCAGATTGCACTTATTCATGCCTTTAAAATTACCAATTAACTTGATATGAGATTTCCACCAGAATGATCCTTCCATGCTTCTTCCAGGTAATTTTCCATTTTTGTAATAGGTTTCCCAAATGAGATGAACCCAAGGGATGTCATGGTGATTGTAGAATTTGTCCAGATTCTTTAGAAGGAGGTTAGTATTTTGAATCTGAAGGTTTAGGACTCCTAGACCCCCTTGATTTTTAGGACGACAGATTTTATCCCAAGACACCAGTGCTTGTCCTTTGGCTTGAACATCTTCAGTCTTTTTTCTCCAAAGACAATGTCTCATGTATTTTATAATTTGATCTTTGATGCCAATTGGTACCTCTAGACAACTCATGAAAAATAGAGGGAGTGAGGAAAGTATAGATTTTACCAGTTGTAGTTTTCCTCCATAGTTCAAGAAATCAGCTATACCACAAAGTCTTCTTTCAACTCTTTGAACAATAGGCAGAAAGTGTTCCATGGATGGTTTTGCAATTCTTAGTGGCAATCCAAGATAGGTGAAAGGGAGGCTGCTAGTTTGATAATTGATTGTCTGAGCAAAATGCATCAACCTATCATTACATAAATTTATTGGCATCATGCTAGACTTCAAGTAGTTGACTTTGAGTCCAGTGGAGTTTGCAAATGTTTGAAGAAGGGCTTTCAAGCACAATAATTGAGTAGCATCTGCCCTAAGTACCACCAATGTATCATCAGCATATTGAATTATAGGGAAATCACTGTTGGGAGGTCCATCTATTGGGGGGGTCAAAAGATTCATGTGCATGGCCTTATTCAAGACAGATTGTAGCAGGTCAGCAGCAAGAACAAAAAGTAGTGGTGAAAGTGGGTCTCCTTGTCTCACACCTATCCTGCAGTAGAATTTTTTCCCAAGCACCCCATTTAGAAGGATTTCAGAGGATCCAGATTGAAAAATCATTCCTATCCATTTGATCCATTTCCTGCCAAATCCTCTAGCTTTGAGGATATTTATGATGGCAGAGTGATCAATTGTATCAAATGCCTTCTCAAAATCAAGTTTTAGAATTAGGATTTCCTCCTTTGATTTGTGGCACTGGAATAGGTATTCAAATGCCCATCCAAGGCAATCCTGAATAGATCTATTATTGAGAAAACCATATTGATATTTATGTACCAATTCTAGAATAACAGATTGCAGTCTGTTTGCAGGAAGTTTGGTAATGATTTTGAACACACAGTTTAATAAGGATATTGGTCTGAAATCAGCAGAGGTAGAAGGGCATGTAATTTTAGGAATGCGAGTAATGTAGGATGAGTTGATGCTTTCAAGAGAGACTTTCTCATTGTAGAAGTCATGGATCAGCAGTTTGATATCATTTCCAATGATTGACCAGCAACTTTTGATAAATTCATTGTTAAAACCATCAGGCCCAGGGGACTTGTCATTTGGCAAATCAGATATAACCTCCTCAATTTCTTTGTCAAGAAAAGGCCTTTCAAGTGAATTCTTCATCTCATCAGTCATACCATTTCCATAGAAATCTTCAAGGTTGAAAAGCATCTCAGTTTTGTTTGATGTACCCATTCTTGCTTTGATGTCATTCCATAGAATATCAGCCTTGTCATAGTGATTAAAAAATTCATACCCATTATCATTCTTGATCATTGATATATAATTGTGCCTATAGCTGATGGTAGCTTTGGAGTGAAAAAACTTTGTATTTTCATCACCTAGTTTTACCCATTTAATTTTTCCTCTTTGTTTCCAATAGGTGTTCTGATTCTGGAGTAGAGAGAAAATATGTTATTTCAGAATATCTCTGAGGTGCCATTCATTGATGGTTAAGGTTCTAGACTCTTCAAGTAGATCCAGGAGGTCAATTGTGTCATTCACCTTATCTATTTGGTATTTTAAGCATGGTAACTGCTTGGCCCAAATCTTGCTGCCTCTCCTCACATTTTTCAACTTGGCACATATCCTTTTTTCCAAGTCCTGGTGATTTACTGGTATATTCCCATTTTGCACAATCTGTCTAAAATCAGAATGATGAAGCCAGTAGTTTTCAAATCTAAATATCTGTGCCTTGGGAATGTTAGTTCCAATAGAGATGACACATGGTAGGTGATCAGGAGTAGGCTTGGATAGGGGGGTAACCAAAGTATATGGATATTTGGTTGTCCAAGAGCTAGAAGTAAAAAACCAATCAAGTCTTTCCAGAAGGGGGTCTTTCTGCATGTTACTCCAAGTGAATTTTCTTCCTTTCAGTGGTAGTTCAATAAGTCCCAGGTTGCTGATGGCTTCATTAAAAAGCATAGTGTCATTAACATCACCCCCACTTTTATTTCTATCAGTAAGACTTCTGATAATATTAAAATTTCCTAAGACAAGCCAATCCACATTATCAGGCATTATGATGTTGGAAAACCAGTCCAAAAAGTCAATTTTCCTATCAGCTTGACATGGGCCATAGATATTTGTAAGAGTCTAGGAGTCATTAGATAGTTGGGAGGTGAAAGTGACAGAAGTGGAGAATTCATTTTGGAATGCTCTGGTTCCATTAAATAATGAACTGTTCCATATGATGATGATCCCTCCTGAAGCACCAATTGAAGGTAGAAATCAAAGTTGTCAAACTTATTTGGACAGAATTTCTTTAAATAATTTATATCAAAGGTCTCTCTCTTGGTTTCTTGGAGACAAATGATATCACATTCAGATTCAATGATTTTACTTTTTAATGCCAACCACTTTTTCTCAGAGTTAATTCCTCTGAGATTCCAGTTCAGAATCTTCCAATTTCTGTTGTTACTCATTGGTAAATAGGTTGAGATAGCATTGGGGTGACACAAGATTTGTAGTCACACAATCAAACTTGTAAATATCATAAGGTACTGAAGTCATAAACATGCATAGCAGTAGAATGGTTCTAAACAACTCATAACAGACTCCAAGGGTAATTGATCCAGGCACAAAAGGACAATATTTTGCATACATTAAGAACATTATTTAGGTGCTTTCTTCTTAGACTACTGTCCACAAGATTCAGCAACTCCTCCTTTCTTTTTCTTGCTTGAAAGGTTTGTGTCAGAACCAATCTTCTTTGGTCTAGGTTTTCTAGGTGGCTTGATGGTCAGATCATTGACCCTGTTCTTCTTCAGCAGCCTTTTCTCAAGTTCACCCTCCTTAACCTTGCAAAACGAATCAGCAAGGTTCTTAACAACTTTATTGCTGAGACAAGGTGGAGCAGCATTGCAAGTGAGACAATTAAAATCAGAACAATTCACATGGCTTTTAAATCCCCCATTAAGTTCCACAATTCTGGGGCTCCTTCTCACCTCAGTGTCCACCAAAGGTTCTTTTCCCCTTCTTTTTTTTGCTAGAGCATTTGGCACCATCAAGTTTAATGGAGATTCATACAGGCAGTGAGGAGGCATCTGTCCAACACATTCATTAGGGATAATGAAAGTAAATGTATTTTCTTCTACAATTGGCTCCTTTATAATATCCCAAAGAGGAGAAGTAAGAAAGTGTCTTGCCCAACTGAATTTTTCAGGAGTGATGAGCATGAGGGTGATAAAGTTAAACCAACTTACAGGGATATCACATTGCAGACTGCCTTTGCCAGGTGAGGAGTTGTTGATGTGTGGAGCAAAAAATTTGTCCCAGAGTTCCAGTCCTTGTTTGGAGAAGGACTGCTTAGCAGATAGCACCTCAAAGGAGTTGACAAAAGGAGTGAGGGCCATCCCAACTTGCAAGTGTGCCTCATTAGGTGAGAGAAGGTTTGTGTCTTCAATCATCCAATCATCCTGCAGATTCCCTTCATTAGCATGATGGCTCTCCTCCTCATCATCCTGGTAATTCTGCAGAATATTAACCAGTCCCTCACCCATACCCACATCCTGGTTAGCTTCAACAAACTGTTGCTCCACTTCAATATCTTCAGCTCCATGGACAGAATCATTGCCATTGTCAGAAGAAACATTTGCCACAGGAATGGAACCAGTAACAACATTGTCAGCCTCCTAAGGTGGCAAATCCTGGTTATCAATAGGCATGTCAACACCCTCAGCAAACACAGGTCCTTGAACTGCATTCCAATTACCCCAACCAGCATTATTCTGATGAGGTGCTGGATCAACCCATTGGTCCCATCCACCAATGTCCCCCTCAGGTTGTGGAGGAGGTGGTGGAGGAGGGGGGCCAAAAATGGGTCCCACCACAGGCAAGGGATGAGGGTCAGCATCATCATCAGGTAGTGGGTCCTCATCAGGTGCCCCCCCAAGAGATTGCTGTTTAAAATTTCCATAGAGAAAGTCCATGATTCAGTTTCCACAAGGTCCCCAATGGTGAATCTAACACTTTTAGACACATCCAAAAGGTCAGTGACTCTGAGTTTAGCAATGATCCTGCCCTTGTGCTCAGGGTCCCTTTCCCAAAGCAACACCTTACCAATATCAGAGAAAACAACATTCAGATCATCAGTATGCCAATGATCAAGTGGAGGACCCAGGAGCATGACCCAGCATTCATTGTTAAACTGAGTCCTATGCCAGTTAATGCCCTCATTGTGCCTAGCAAAAGAGATTGCAACATCCTCAAAAGGTATTGGACCCATAGAGATTAAACGGTCTCTATCACTGACATTGGTAAATTGAACATATGCAGAGCCAAATGGACAGTCTTGGATATCACGGAAATCAACACGAGCGTCATTGAAAAAGAAATCTTGCAACACATCTCTGATATTATCAAATGGAACTGGACCAGGGGGAGGGGATGAATGTGCACAATAGCATACTGTTCATGAGCCCTTGGTCGACGAGGAACCACCACCCTCTTGACTCGATTCCGGCCAGCCACCTGCAAAATCTCAAAGCCATGGGGTATGAAAGGCAGTGGGTCAAGCGGAATGTTTGCCATTGCGGCAATGGTTGTCACCGGCGACGAGCAGAGCAAGGAAGTTGGGGTTTCTGCAGGCGTGGGAGTTGAGGAGGCAGGGGGTTCGGGAGTTTTCTTTTTTTGGGCGAGAGCAAAATCTTTAAGACAATCAAACACCCTGGGCCGCGACACTTGCAACAAGACATGGGCCTTGAACCAATTAAGGTAAGATTTGTCTGTCCAAGGACAAGAAGGGAAGGTTGGAAATTTCAAAAATGGTAAAAGACCAGGCAGATTAATGTTGGAGATATGCCCAAGAGGCAATAATAAAACCTCCCCCCCTTCCCTAAACCTTGTGGGGCGAGACACGGATTCGTGGGGGAGGAGGACTCCTCCCCCCTTCCCAACCCGCCGGCCCAAGGAGGAGGGGAGTCCTACTAGGACTCCCCCTCCCTAGGCGCGCCTCCCTCCTTTAAATAGAAGGGAGGGGGCGCCCCCTCCTAGCCCTCTCTCATAACAAGATCTAGTCGCCGCCTCTCTCCTCTTCCTTCGCTCTGCTCCGGCTTAGGCGAAGCCCTGCAGAATTCTCTCCACCACCACCACCACCACACCGTCGTGCTGCTGGGATTCCATGGAGAAGATCTACTTCCTCCGCTGCTCGCTGGAACAGGGAGAGGAAGGTCTGCTTCGACTCCGCACGTGTGACCGACTGCGGAAGCGCTGCCGGAACACGGCGCCGGAAGGATCGTCCACACGATCTTGAGATTGGCAAGTGATCGACTACATCAACCCCGAGATCTAATCTCGTAACGCTTTCGGTTCTACGAGGGTTAGTACAGATCTATCTCATTGCACATGTCTAATAGATTAGATCTTGGCTTTTATCTAGATTAGATCTGGGTTTTGTTCGTTCTTGCGGTAGAATTTTTTTGTTTTCCATGCTATGAACCCTTCAGTGGTATCAGAGCCTTGTCTATGTGTAGATCTGTTGCACGAGTAGAACACAATGATGTTGTCGGCGTTGGTTCTCGTGCCGTCTTTTGCTTTGTGTACTTTGCATCTTGCGGTATGGTGGGATGAAGCGGCTCGGGCTAACCTTACATGTCATCGCACATGAGACTTGCTCCACGCTTGACATGTAACTTGCTTTGCACAAGTGGCTTTGAGGGTGTCTGTCTCTCCCATCATAGTATAGATCCAATCTACACTTTGCACTTGATAGCACTTGTATCAACGTTGTGGTTCAGTTTCGTAGGTAAGATCCGTTCTTATTCGAAAACCCCAAACCACGTAAAACTTGCAAAGAAAATTAGAGGCGTCTAACTTGTTTTTGCAGGGGTTTTGTGATGTGATATGGCCATCATGTGATTTTGATTATATTTGATGTATGCAATGATCCTTGTTGTAATATGGCAACCGGCAGGAGCCTAATGGTTGTCTTTAATTCTGTTAAGACCTGCGTGTCTATTCATCTTGTAATAGCTTTATTCCAAGTAGTTGTAATAGTTGCTGGTGATGATGGACAACCATGAAGCGGCGCCACTGACCTTGACGCAATGCTGGTGATGATGGAGATCATGTCCGTGCTTTGGAGATGGATATCAAAGGCATAAGAAGAAAGGGCCATATCATATCACACTAATTATGAATTGCCTGTGATGTTAATCCTTTATGCATCTTGTATTGCTTAGATCGCGACGGTAGCATTATAAGATGATCCCTCTCACTAAATTTCAAGTAATAAAGTGTTCGTCCTTAGTTGGCACTGTTGCTAAGACTCGTCATCTCGAAGCATCTCGTGATGATCGGATGTGATAGATTCTACGTGTGCATACAACGGGTGCAAGCCAGATTTGCACATGCGAAAACTAAGGTTAATCTTGACGAGCCTAGCATGTACAGACATGGTCTCGGAACACGGAATACCGAAAGGTAGAGCATGAATCATATAAGTGATATGATGAACATGAAGATTGTTCTCCGATGAAACTACATCTTCTCTCGTGAAGATCGGACTTGGTGTAGTGGACTTGGTTCGTGTAATCACTAAGACAATGTGAGGGATGTTGTTTTGAGTGGGAGTTCACCTAGTTAATTTAAGAATTAAAGTAGAACTCAATTTATCATAAACTTAGTCTAAACTACTTGCAAATTTGTTGTAGATTATGGCGAATCTCTCCATCAATTTCAATGCGTTCCTAGAGAAAGAAAAACTTAAGAACAATGGAAGCAACTTCACGGACTGGCTCCGTGGTCTGAAGATTGTCCTCAGGGCTGGTCAGATGACCTATGTTCTTGAAGCACCGCTAGGTGACCCACCTGCAGATGATGTCACCGATGAGGTAAAGAATGTTTACGCCACTCAGAAAAATCATTACTCCACAGTTTAGTGTGACATCCTGTACGGTTTAGAAACGGAGCTCCAGAAGCGTTTTGAGCACCACGACACGTTCGAGATCATTAAGGAGCTCAAGCTCATTTTTGAGACTCACGCGGCCGTGGAGAGCTATGAGGCCTCCGAAAAGTTCTTTACCTGCAAGATGGAAGAGGGAAGCTCCGTTAGCGAGCACGTGCTCACCATGTCTGGGCATGCAAACAAGCTCCAAGAGTTGGGGATAATGATTCCTAATGAGTTAGGGATTCACCGTGTCCTCCAATCACTGCCACCGAGTTATAAGAACTTTGTGATGAACTACAATATGCACTGCATGAACAAGACGTTGCCTGAACTATCGTCCATGCTGAAAACTGCTGAAGTGGAGATCAAGAAGGAGCACCAAGTGTTGATGGTCAATAAGACCACCAATTTCAAAAAATAGGGCAAGCCTAAGAAAAAGGGCAACTTCAAGAAGGACGGCAAGAAAGCTGCCGCACCTGCTAAGAAGCCCAAGGCTGGTCCTAAGCCTGAAACTGAGTGCTTCTACTGCAAGGGTGCTGGTCACTGGAAGCGTAACTGCCCCAAGTACCTGGCAGATCTGAAGAACGGCAACATCAAGAAGAAAGGTATATTCGATATACATGTTATTGATGTGTATCTTACTAGTAATCGTAGTAGTGCCTGGGTATTTGATACTAGTTCAGTTGCTCATATTTGTAACTCGAAACAAGAGCTATGGAATAAACGAAGACTGGCAAAAGACGAGGTGACGATGCGTGTTGGAAATGGCTCCAAGGTTGATGTGATCGCCGTCGGCATGCTCCCTCTACATCTACCTTCGGGATTAGTTTTAAATTTAAATAATTGTTATTTGGTGCCTGCGTTAAGCATGAACATTATATCTGGATCTTGTTTATTGCGAGACGGTTACTCTTTTAAGTCTGAGAATAAAGGTTGTTCGATTTATATGAGTAATATCTTTTATGGTAATGCACCTGAGATGAATGGTTTATTCTTATTGAATCTCGATAGTAGTGATACACATGTTCACAACATAGATGCTAAACGAATAAAATTGAATGATAATTCTACATACATGTGGCACTGTCTTCTTGGTCACATTGGAGTGAAGCGTATGAAGAAACTCCATTCTGATGGACTTCTTGAATCACTTGAAAGATGCGAAGCATGTCTAATGGGAAAAATGACTAAGACTCCATTCTCTGGAATAATGGAGCGAGCTACGGACTTATTGGAAATAATACATACCGATGTGTGCCGTCCAATGAGTGTAGCGTCGCGTGGTGGATATCGTTATGTTCTCACTTTCACGGATGACTTAAGTAGATATGGGTATATCTACTTTATGAAACATAAGTCCGAAACTTTCGAGAAGTTTAAGGAATTTCAAAGTGAAGTGGAAAATCATCATAACAAGAAGATTAAGTTTCTGCGTTCTGACCGCGGAGGTGAATATCTGAGTTATGAGTTTGGCATGCATTTAAAGAAATGTGGAATACTTTCGCAGTTGACACCGCCGGGAACACCACAGCGTAATGGTGTGTCCGAACGTCGTAATCAAACTCTCTTAGATATGGTTCGGTCTATGATGTCTCTTACAGATTTACCGCTATCATTTTGGGGCTATGCATTAGAGACAACCGCATTCACTTTAAATAGGGCACCATCTAAATCCGTTGAAATGACACCGTATGAATTGTGGTTTGGTAAGAAACCTAAGTTGTCGTTCCTTAAAGTTTGGGGTTGCGAAGCGTATGTAAAGAAGTTACAGCCTGATAAGCTTGAACCCAAAGCGGAGAAATGCGTCTTCATAGGATACCCTAAAGAAACAATTGGGTATACCTTCTATCATAGATCCGAAGGCAAAGTTTTCGTTGCCAATAATGGATCCTTTCTTGAGAAGGAGTTTCTCTCGAAAGAAGTGACTGGAAGGAAAGTAGAACTCGACGAGGTTATTGAACCTTCTCTCGGAATTGAGAGTAGCGCAGCACCGGAAGATGTTTTTGTGCCGCCTGCACCAATTGGAGAGGAAGCTAATGATGGTGATCATGAAACTTCAAACGAAGTTACTGCAGAACCTCGCAGGTCAACGAGGGTTCGTACCACTCCTGATTGGTATGACTCTGCCTTGAACGTCATGTTGGTTGACAACACTAATGACCCTGCGACGTATGAAGAAGCTATGGTGAGCCCAGATTCCGACAAATGGCTAGAAGCCATGAAATCCGAAATGGTATCCATGTACGAAAACCAAGTATGGACTTTGGTGGACTTACCGGATGGCCGTAAGGCTGTCGAGAACAAATGGATTTTCAAAAGAAAAACAGATGCTGATGGTAATGTTACCATCTATAAAGCTCGACTTGTCACGAAAGGGTTCCGACAAATTCAAGGAGTTGACTACAATGAGACTTTCTCACCAGTAGCGAAGCTAAAGTCTGTGAGGATTTTGTTAGCAATCGCTGCATATTTCGACTATGAAATTTGGCAGATGGATGTCAAAACGGCGTTCCTTAATGGTGACATTGAGGAAGAGTTGTATATGGTACAACCCAAGGTTTTTGTCGATCCTAGTGATGCTGACAAGGTATGCAAACTTCAGCGCTCCATTTATGGACTGAAGCAAGCATCCCGGAGTTGGAATCAACATTTTGATAAAGTAATCAAATTTTTTGGATTTATACAAACTTATGGAGAAGCTTGTATTTACAAGAAAGTGAGTGGGAGCTCTGTAGCATTCCTAGTACTATATGTAGATGACATATTGTTGATTGGGAATGATATAGAACTTCTTAATAGCGTCAAAACCTATTTGAATAATAGTTTTTCAATGAAGGATCTTGGCGAAGCGGCATATATTCTAGGCATCAAGATTTATAGAGATAGATCAAGACGCCTAATAGCGCTTTCACAAAGTACATACTTAGACAAAGTTCTAAAGAAGTTTAGAATGGAAGAGAGCAAGAAAGGGTTCGTGCCCATGTTGTCAGGTAAGACCTTGAGTAAGACTCAAAGTCCAGCTACGGCAGAAGATAGAGAAAAGATGAATAATATTCCCTATGCCTCGGCCATAGGTTCTATCATGTATGCCATGCTGTGTACAAGACCGGATATAGCACATGTTGTTAGTTTGACCAGCAGATATCAAAGTGATCCTGGAATGGAACACTAGACAGCGGTCAAGAATATCCTAAAGTACCTGAATAGGACTAAGGATATGTTTCTTTCTTATGGAGGTGATGAACAACTTGTTGTAAATGGTTACACTGATGCTAGTTGGAACACCGATCCAGATGACTCGAAGTCACAGTCTGGATACGTATTTATTTTGAATGGTGCTGCAGTGAGCTGGAGGAGTGCCAAGCAAAGCGTTGTGGCGAAATCTTCAACTGAATCGGAATACATAGCTGCTTCGGAGGCTGCACAAGAAGCCATATGGATGAAGGAGTTAATTACTGAACTTGGCGTGGTTCCCAGTGCGTTGGACCCGATGGCCATCTACTGTGACAACACAGGTGCCATAACTAATGCACAGGAGCCAAGGTCACATAGCAAGCTGAAGCACATCAAGCTATGTTTCTATGCTATTCGCGAGTATGTCCGAGATGGTGACATAAAGATTTGCAAAGTACACACTGATCTGAATGTGGCAGATCCGTTGACTAAACCTCTCCCTAGAGCAAAGCATGACCAACACTAGAACGCCATGGGTGTTAGGTATATTACCATGTAATCTAGATTATTGACTCTAGTGCAAGTGGGAGACTGTTGGAGATATGCCCAAGAGGCAATAATAAAAGTGGTTATTATTATATCTTTGTTTTTGTGATGAATGTTTACATCCCATGCTATAATTGTATTATAAGGAAACACTAATACATGTGTGTTTTGTAAACATAAAAGAGTCCCTAGTAAGCCTCTTGTGGAACTAGCTTGTTGATTGAATGATGATCATGGTTTCCTGATCATGGACATTGGATGTCATTAATAACAAGGTTATATCATTAGGAGAATGATGTGATGGACACACACCCATAGTAAGCGTAGCATAAGATCAAGTCATTAAGTTCGTATTGCTGTAAGCTTTCAAATGCATAGTAACCTAATCCTTCGACCATGAGGTTATGTTAATCACCATCACCGGATGGGTACTTTGATGACATCAAACACCGCTTCATAACTGGGTGGTTATAAAGGTGTCATTGGGTATTCTGAAAGTATGTGTTGAAGCGCATGGACCAAGATTGGGATTTGTCCATCCATATGATGGATAGATATGCTCTAGGCCCTCTCGGTGGAATGTCATCTAGTTAGCTTGCAAGCATGTGACTAGGTCACAAGGGATGACATAACACGGAACGAGTAAAGAGTACTTATCAGTAACGAGGTAGAACTAGGTATGGAGATACCGACGATCAAACCTCGGATAAGTAGAATGTCGTGTGACAAAGGGAATTGGTTTCGTATGTTAATGGTTCTATCGATCACGAAGTCATCGTTGAGTATGTGGGAGCCGTTATGGATCTCCAGATCCCACTGATGGTTATTGATCGGAGAGGTGTCTTCATCATGTCTGCGTATTCACGAACCGTAGGGTGACACACTTAAGGTTCAAAGTTGTTTTAAGTAGATATGGAATATGCGTTGGAGACCGAATGTTGTTCGAAGTCTCGGATTGGATCCGGGACATCACGAGGAGATCCGGAATGGTCCGGAGAATAAGATTCATATATTGGGGATCATTTTCTAAGTTAGGAAATGTTCCGGAGTGTTTGTATGGAGATTCTAGAAGGTTTCAGAATGTTCTGGAAGGTTCTAGAAGAGTTCTTGGTGTTTACTTGAAAACCAAGAAAGGGTCAAAGGAAACCTTGTGGGGCGAGACACGGATTCGTGGGAGAGGAGGACTCCTCCCCCCCTTCCCAACCCGCCGGCCCAAGGAGGAGGGGAGTCCTACTAGGACTCCCCCTCCCCAGGCGCGCCTCCCTCCTTTAAATAGAAGGGAGGGGGCGCCCCCTCCTAGCCCTCTCTCATAACAAGCTCTAGCCGCCGCCTCTCTCCTCTTCCTTCGCTCTGCTCCGGCTTAGGCGAAGCCCTGCAGAATTCTCTCCTCCACCACCACCACCACCACACCGTCATGCTGCTGGGATTCCGTGGAGAAGATCTACTACCTCCACTGCTCGCTGGAACAGGGAGAGGAAGGTCTGCTTCGACTCCGCACGTGTGACCGACTGCGGTAGCGCTGCCGGAACGCGGCGCCGGAAGGATCGTCCACACGATCTTGAGATCGGCAAGTGATCGACTACATCAACCCCGAGATCTAATCTCGTAACGCTTTCGGTTCTACGAGGGTTAATACAGATCTATCTCGTTGCACATGTCTAATAGATTAGATCTTGGCTTTTATCTAGATTAGATCTGGGTTTTGTTCGTTCTTGCGGTAGAATTTTTTTGTTTTCCATGCTACGAACCCATCAATTAATTGCGGATGATTTGTTGTCTGCAGGAGATTTCGCACCCTTAATAACTTTCCCATTAACCACAATTTCCGCAAATGACATGCCCGGTACCACTCGTTTAATATCACCTTTGATTTGACCGTTATTGCATGGGGCCGTTGATGAGGAAATCGGTGAACCAATACGATCAAAAACGGAAGCCTTTTTTTCTTTTTGTATGAAACAAAAATCCAATCCTTGTCCAATTCTTTGTAATATTCTTTCTCTTCAAATTTCCAATTTGGACTTCCATCACCCCAAAGGTTGATCTTCAAGACAAAAAAATCATCTGAGAAGGTACCAGAATTATATATTTCAAAGCCCACAGCACGTGATGCAATAGAGAATCTAAATGTTCTATCTTGGAGGATCTTGACTTGAAATTTTGAAGCTAGGCCACCAAAACAAGCTTGGAGTGCAATGCCAATAGTATGAACATCAATCTTAAAATTTGCACGACCAAATGAGCCAACCAGGAAGAAAGGTCTTCTGCGCAATCCACCAGAGAAATTGATGTGATGACCAAATTTTTTGAACATATTTGTCTCAAAAATCTTCCCTTTAGAGAAATCCAATGAAATGCCTTTGGTTGTCTTGTCCGATGATGCTTGTGCCATGTCGGAAATTTGAGCACCCACCACCACTCTTTTGATCACAAGATCCAAAGTCACACCAGAGAAGATCTTTTCATTTTGAAGAAGGAATCTAGCATCAATCACCACCTTATCTTGATTAAGCAACACAACTCGCTTAGCAAGAGAGTAAAGGACCAAAAAACCAGGAGCTTTGTCCAAATCATCAGAAGGCAAGGAAGAACTTGTAACGTGCCACATAATTTTCAAATCTTCAACCTTGTCATCCTTAACATGAGAAATCCCAAGAAAACCAGAAGATGGTGTCGAAAAATTATTGATTCTTGCAAGATGACAGGGGAACCTCACCACTGATCCAATCGAGAGTATCGCCCCATTTTCCATGCATCTACCCTCAAGTGGAGAGCCGTTGGCATTGAGAATGACCAGCCAGCGATTAGCCGAGAGAATCAGAGATCCAACTAGGAACTTACCATCAGTGGAACTTCCAGAATAGGTGATTTTCCAATCACCACCAGAAGAATCAAGAGAAGAGGATCCCATGATATGGTGTGCGACGGCGCCAGAGTGACGCCGGCGAGAGCCGGTGGGAGGGGCCTTAGAGAGGCATGCCTCGGAAATCGTGTGGGTCAGAGGAGGAGCACCACCACCTCATGAGAAGACTCACTTGTTAATAGGTTAGTCCAAGAAAGTGTGTAAAAAGTACTCCAAAGTGTGGACAAAATATAAGAAAGTAGATAAAACCAAGCATGGAACATCAAAAATTATGGATACGTTAGCAACATATCAAAACCCCCAAGCTTAACTCCTGCTCATCCCCGAGTAGGTAAGTGATAAAAAGAAAGAATAATTTTTGAGGTGACATGCACCATCATAAACTTGATCAAAGTATTTGTAAAACATTGATAGATGGGATCATAGTACTTCAATCATAACATGAAAGACAAAGTTCTAACAATAAGACAAAGCAACTATTATTGCAACATGAAAAGGCACAAACAAAATATTCATGAATAACAATGCTTTGCAAGACGTTTGTTTGTTTCACATAAAGAAAACATAGCATAGTGGCATTCAGCTTGTCCCTAATAGAGTAGCAAACATAAATGCATAGGACACCTTCAAAGTTTATAAGAGTGACTGGATACAATAGTTTAAGAACAAGAAATATCAAAATTATGCATCAATCAACAAGTCTTGGGACAATGCACATAGAACTAATAATGGTCACTATGCTCTCAAAGTAGGTGCATAAAGATAGAGGGTGGAGACTCAACATAAAAGTAAAAGAAAGGCCTTCATAGAAGGAAGTAGGGATTCAAGTTTCATAAAGAGCTTCCAAAAATTATGGTACTTATTAGCTTTAAGCTCTCATTGCCCCTATCTTAAGCATCTTTAGGTGATTAAGGTTAAAGTGACACAACTAAGAGGATATGCTTGACATGTTATAAGCTGAAATCTCATGCCCCTTACTTACGAAGACCGAACCTCATGCTACTAAACTTTAGTCACAAGTAAGCTCTTGTCATTGTAAGTACATATGTATCATAGAGAACCACCAACGGGGTACCCCTTGCACATGATACATGAGCTATCCCATAATCAAAATGACAAGGCAAGCAGACAATGAGCATCTCAGCGATCTTTTTATTTGCTATTTGCATAGATTTTTATTGAGGATGCTTCATAGAGTACTCATTATGGTTATGCTGCAAGTTTCCACCATGATTAGGCATGGCTTAGGCTAGCGGCCCAAGCATTTCTCTAACACAAATACAAACTCCGTGATCTTACAAGTTCCCCTTTTATTTCACACTGTCGGGATCCATAAGCAAAAGAACATGATATCAACTAGGTACATTGTACAAGTGCAATGTTGAAAGCGTTCCCCATAATACATGGTTCTACTAACTTCAGCTTATAAAGCGCAAGCATATACACAACAAAGATGGACGCAATGGTTCAATTTTATTAAGTGCAAGAAAGTAAACTGTGCCATCAAGTTCGTGAGAGCTTTAATCACTAGTTTTCTCATAACAAGTTTAATTCGGAAGGTAGATAAAAACATGAATATACTTGGAATAGCAAATGCTAATAGGTAGGTATGGTGGACTCTTTGGAATAACTTGGTTTTAGGAGTTGGATGCATGAGTGGAACTCATACTTGGTTATGGAGGCTAGCAAAAGACTGGGAGCGACCAACTAAGAGAGCAATAATGCCATAATCATGCAGAGCGAGAAAACATCATTAATCAAAGCATAAAGTGATATTACAAGTCGAAAACTAAAGGATCATAAAGGCTTATGGGGACTTGGGATAGTCATAACATGGTGTGAGCATGCACCAAGTAAACCCAAATAAAGCATCAAAGGCGAATACCACAATTCTATGCTTTAATATACTAAAACAACGCATGATTCTATCAAAGGCACATTAAGCAATCTCAATTGTTTATAACATGTCATGCTACAGCAAAGATTACTAAGCATAAATCCAAAACAATATCAAGCATGGAATGACAAAGCATAGGCCACAGTCAAAAACAAACTCCTTTTACCACTTAAGCATGAACTTTCCTACTCTTTTCCAATCCAAACCAAACTATTTGAAAACCAATGTATGAAAGTGGGGGTCCAACCAATTTATTCAGAAAACTAAGAAAACCAAGCAAACGAAAACCAAAAACAACAAACAAAGACGCTCCAAGAACAACACAACTGTGCATGAAACAATAAAAATGAGGTGTTTAGAAGAAACCTGGGATTTTTATTGATGAAGAAGGAGATGTCTTGGGAATCCCCAAGCTATGACGCTTGTACCTCTTGAATATTTCTTGGGGTGACACGGGGTTGCATCCCCAAGCTTGAGCTTTATTCATTCTTCATCTCATTACATCATTCTCTCCATACACCTGAAAATTTTCCTTCATACAAAACTTTACACAAACTTTATTAGCAACATTAGTGCACTCAAGATAATAAGTCTTTAGGTTCAGTTTCAACACCAATAAAACTTCCATTAAAACACAAGCTACTGAAGCACTTCCCTCAAAAATCTCAATTCCCCAAAAGAACTCAAAAAGGAACCAACAAGAAGCAAATGCAAATAATGGCAGAAATCTGTCAAAACAGACCAGCAGGTAAAAACCGTTTTTTTTTCGAAGACCTTCTGTTGCTCAAATCAAAAAGTGTTGAACTAACGAAAGTGGCATGCATAGGAAGATAAAACGACGTACAGAGATTTTACACGAATTATTACGGTGAAGCACAGAAATCTGTTTCGGGACAGCAACTTTCCCAATCATTACTTCTCTCTCGTTAGAGGTTACTCTTGGCACAAAAAGCAAATAAAAAGGATAAGGAGCGGCTATTACTAAATTAATTACTTACAAGACTCATATAAAACTTTTGGTTATCTCCCAATAAGTACTTTTCTTTAACGCCTTTAAGTTAGGCATAAGAAGCTTGAAAAGATGCTCACATAAGAAATATGAATTGAAGTAAAACTGAGCATCAAGAAGCAAATTCAAAACACATTTAAGTCTAACCCACTTCCTATGCATAGGAATCTTGTATGGAAATAAATTCACAAAAAACAAAGTGGCATGCATAGGAAGATAAAACAAGAGTAACTTCAAAACTTTCAGCAAATAGAGAGGTGTTTCAGTACCATGAAAACTTTTACAACCATATTTTTCTCTATTATAATAATTTTCAGTAGCCTCATGAATAGATTCAACAATATAACTATCACATAAAACATGCTTTTCATGATCTACAAACACATAATTTTTGTCAAGCTCAAAAATAGTGGGATTAAAACCTTCAAACCCACTTTTAACAAATTTATAACAAGATGACTGATCAATCTCATTTTCAATAGTAGTACAATTAATATTATCAACCAATATAGGACCATCATCTAGAGCTTTATTATAAACATTTTCAAAAGAACCCATAGGAACATAACATTCACCCTTCTTTGGTAAGCATGGGGGACAATCAAATAATGTAAGGGGTAAAGAGTGACTCTCATTAGAAGGTAGGAATGGGTAGATCCATTCTTCCTCCTCTTGATCATCACTCACCTCCTCTTTTTCATCCAATGAGCTTCCAATTTCAGCAATTTCTTCTTCCATAGGCTCCTGCAAGGCATTAGTCTCTTCCGCTGGTGGAGAGCATCTATTAAGATATTCAAGAATATAGCCATTTTCTTCCTTATAATTATCAAAGCAAAATTTAAGTATATCATAAACCTCATATTTATAAGGTGCATCGTCAATATTTTCAAGCAAATAGTTCGAATGCACCCTTCCAGGCAATAAATTCTTCAATTTGTTCCACATCATAAAAGTCATAATTTCCCTTAACATAAGAAGATATGGTAACATCATCATTATACTCACATTGAAAAGGGAGTTGTTTATACCTCTTACAACAACAAGATTTATCAAAGCAATAACTAACATTATAAGTAGAGCACACGTTTCTAGCAATGGTATACAATTTATCAATTTGTTCCCATAAGTGTTTCCCTTTTTGTGACAAGCGGTGTTCCTTATAATAATATTTTTGTTCTTCCGTGAACCCACCTTGCCAATTAGATTCAGTTTCAAAGAAACTAACCATTGATAGGAAGCATGATATAGCAAGACAATAACAGACCAACGGAAATAACAACTATAGTAGGAACTAATTTTTTTTATATTTTTGATAAAAAGAACAAGCAAACAAAGAAGAAATAAACTCAGCAAAACAAAAAAACAAAGTAAAGAGATTGGTTATGAGGGACTCCCCATGTGAAGATGTCCTTAACTCCCCGGCAACAGCGCCAGAAAATCGGTTGCTTAGCCCAAAATATATCGAGCCCATTGGGGAACCCCAAGAGGAAGGTATGATGAGCACATCAGCAAGTTTCCCTCAGTTATGAAACAAAGGTTATCAATCCAGTAGGAGCAAGGAAACACCTCAAAGGTGTTGCTAGCTGAACTTTGGCAGGGCGCACTACCAGTGCCAGCAGCAACGTGGAAACCTGCACAACACAACCACAAAACTTTGCCCCCAACTTGCGACGAGGTTGTCAATCTCACCAGTTTTGCTGAAAACAAAGGATTAAACGTATCAAGTGGAAGAAAGTAATAGTTTGCAGAAAGTAAACAGAAAGTAGTAAACAGTTGATTGTAGATTGATGGTAAAAGAAAGGACCGGGGTCCATAGTTCACTAGTGGTGGATCTCCTTAAGATAGATGACATGTTGGGTAAACCAATTACAGCAGGGCAATTGACAAACATCGAGAAAGCAATCACGCATATACTACTCATCTTGACTCCTTTGAGATCCGATTGGGCATTACAACATTATACATAGACCGTAATCCAACTGCATCTATGACTAATAATCCACCTTCAGGTTATCATCCGAACCCCCTCCAGTATTAAGTTGCAAGCAACGGATAATTGCATTACGCATTGCGTGTAAAGTAATAATACGATTGTTCTATGAACAAAGGATTGTTGTTTTCTCCCTAGTAGCAACAGCACATCTAGTACCTTAGAGATTTCTGTCACTTCCCCATATTACTAGAGGCATGAACCCACTATCGAGCATAAATACTAACTCTTGGAGTTGCTAGCATCTACTTGGCCAAGATAGCTACTAACAACAGAAAGCATGCAAGATCACAAATAACAAAGACATGATAGAATCAATAATTAATCTGAAATAGCATCTCAATATCCATCGGATCCCCGCAAACACACATGTATGAATTACAAATAGATGATCTTGATCATGAACGGAGCTCACAAGATCTAAACATGATAGCACAAAGTATGAGAACCAGCCATCTAGCTACTACATGGACTCGTAGTCCAAGGATGAACTACTCACGCATCACACCAGAGGCTTGCATGGTGATGGAGAAGGCCTCCAGGGTGAATTCTCCCCTCCGGTAGGGTGCCGGGAAGAGCTTCAGATCCCTCCTGATCTAGGAATGGAGATGACGACAGCTACAGACTCTTTCGTGGAAGTTTGATCGAGTACTTAGGGTTTCTATATCGGAGGCATCGTATAGGCAAAAGGGGAGGCTGAGGGGGTGCCTGAGGCGGATAGACCACCCCCTGGCGTGGGCCAGGCTTGGCCACGCGACCAGGTGGTGTGGCGCCCCCCTGGCCCCTCTCTGTCTCATATTCTGGCTCCGTGTGTCCCTCGGTGAAAAACTGACGGCTTTTGTCCTGTCCAATTCCAAGAATATTCATTTTCTGAATTTCCTGAAACCAAAAACAACAGAAAACAGGCAGCTGGCACTATGGCTCTTGTTAATAGGTTAGTCCAAGAAAGTGTATAAAAATCACTCCAAAGTGTGGACAAAACATAAGAAAGTAGATAAAACCAAGCCTGGAACATCAAAAAATTTGGATACGTTAGCAACGTATCAATCCTACACTCCCTTGTGCAAAGGTTTCCTAATGGGGGTTCAGGTTTATGTCACTCTGGCAACCCCTACGATTAGTAGCCAAATACACAATGCATTCCCCTAGGCCCATAAAGGTGAAGTGTCATGTAGTCGACGTTCACATGACACCACTAGAAGAATAACACCACAACTTAATTATCAAACTATTGAATCTTTCTCAACACAATTCCACTACTAACAACATGACTTCTCCCGTGTCCTCAAGAACTAAATGAACTACTCACAATACATCATATGGATCAAGATCACATATGAAATAATGATAAGTAACAATCTGAACATGAACGATAATTCAATGGTTCCACTCAATAGCATCAACTACAACGAGTAATCAACACCGGGAAAGTTTCCCCTAAGAACTATGCAAGATTCAACCGAATTGTTATAGCGGTATGGAGTGGTGATGATGGTGCTGGTGGAGATGATGATGGGGATGATGATGATGATGATCCGATGAATTCCAGCTTGATGGTGGTGTTGATGGCGATGATCTCCCCTCTCCGGGAAGGAATTTCCTTGGCAGATTTCTGCTTGTCGGAGAGCTCTTTCTCTCTCTGTAGTTTTCTGCCCCGCAGAGGTGGCGGAATCTTTCTGTGGTTGCTCCCCGAGTCTTAGGGTTTTGGGAGGATTATATACGCCAAAGAGCAGAGCCAGAGGTGGGCTAGGGTGGCCACACCACCTGGTGGCGTGGCCTAGGGTGGCTCGCACCAGGGGTGGTGTGGGCCAGGTTGGCCACACCACCTGGTGGCGCGGCCTAGGGTGGCCCGCGCTAGGGGGTGGTGTGGGCCCCCTATGGCCCATATCCACTCCCCCTTCTGGCAACCTTCATCTTCTAGAAAAATAGAATTGTCCATGTATTTTCCCGGATTTTCTGATCTTCGCGAATTTTGCCTCCAAACAGCCTCTTTTCCATCAGAATCCTGACTACAGCGGTCCATGCTCCAAAAGTCATCAACCATGCAAAAACAGATGAAATAACATAAGTATCATCTCTTAATATGAAATATATCAATGAATAACAGTAAATTATGATATAGAATAGTGATGCAAAATGGAAGTATCAACTCCCCCCTTGCTTAAACTTTGCTTGTCCCCAAGCGAAAACTGAGCTCAATAAACATGACCTCAGGTTTATGGAGTGAAGTGTCGACGAAAGAATATGGACAAAAACCATCACATTCATCAATACACAAATCATAATAGAAGACAACTCACTATTATATAACTTAACTTGTAATGAGTAAAGGAAACACAATAAAGATACACAACGTAAATCATAATTGGTAATGGCAAACTTTGTTCTTGGTCAAAGAACAGTTAACAATTTGCAGGAGTTTAAACATAATGGGGTTTTCAATGATAGCTTTCAAAGTAATATTCACTAAGATAAGAGAAGTGTGCAAAACAAGGAACATAAGAAATATGATTGAATAAATCATCATATGAATGAATGAAATTAAACAACTCAAATACTTGCTGAGATAGAAAGGAATAGGTTTACTGACTCAACTAAAAGTAAAAGATATGCCCTTTGCAGAGGGAAGCAGGGATTTCGAGTTTCATAAAGAGCTTCCAAAAATTATGGCACTTACTAGCTTTCAGCTCTCATTTCCCCTATCATAAGCATATTTAGGTGATTAAGGTTAAAGTGAACAAATATGAGGATATGCTTGACAAGTTATAAGGTGAAAATCTCATGCCCCTTGCTTACGAGTACCGTTCCTCATGCTACTCAACTTTAGTCACAGGTAAGTTCTTGTCATTGTAAGTACATGTGTATCATAGAGAACCGCCAACGGGGTACCCCTTGCCTGATGATACGGAAGATTCCCCATATCAAAATGACAAGGCAAGCAGACAATGAGCATCTCAGTGATCCTTTTATTTGCTATTTGCATAGGCTTCTCTTTTTTCCTATTTGCATAGGTTTTTTTCTTTCCTATTTGCATAGGGTTTTTTTCTTTTTTTATTGAGGATGCTTCACAGATTGCTCACTATGGTTATGCTACAGTTTTCCACCATGATTAGGCATGGCTTAGAACAGCCGCCCAGGCGTTTCTCTAACACATATACGAACTCCATGAGCCTTACCAGCTCCCCTTTCATTTCACACCACCGGGATCCATAAGCAAAAGAACATGATATCAACTAAATAAAGTGCAATGTTGAAAGAATTCCCCATGGTAACATGGTTCTGCTAATTCACAACTTACAAAGAGAAAGCATATGCGCAACATAGATGGGCACAATGGTTCAAGTTTATTAAGTGCAAGAAAGTAAAGTGTGCCATCAAGTTCGTGAGAGCTTTAATCACTAATTTTCACATAACAAGTTTAATTCGGAAGGTAGATAAAAACATGAATTTACTTGGAATAGCAATAATACTAATAGGTAGGTATGGTGGACACAAATGGCATAGGTTTTGGTTTAAGGATTTGCTACACGAGAAGCATTCCCTCTCAGTACAGGTTTTTTGGCTAGCAAGGCTGCGTAGCAAGCATCAGAGTTGAAAGAAACAAACAAACATACAAGTGATAAAAACAAATATGCAATATTCCTTGGAAGCACAAAAGATCTTAACTAGAGAATACTAAGCTTATGAGCCAATCAAGAAAGAAAGATGATGAAATTATATTTCTTAAGAGTACTTTTATCTTTTTCATTTAATTCTCATAATAGTGTTGCTACTGACCGAGCCAGGTTTGCCAAAACCAACTAAATTTACTTAATGATCCCAAAGTGATACCAATACTAACAACAAGATCAATCATATAACATAAATTGCAAACTAATATAAGATGTGCAAAAAGTAAATGATAGAACTTCTCATTAATATTC
This sequence comes from Avena sativa, assembly GCA_916181665.1. Taxonomy (NCBI): domain Eukaryota; kingdom Viridiplantae; phylum Streptophyta; class Magnoliopsida; order Poales; family Poaceae; genus Avena; species Avena sativa. Next base: position 184,853,856 of record OV702287.1, on the reverse strand, counting down.
CATAACGGCAACTCACAACTAGGGATACATATATATCTAACTAGAGGAGAGATACTTCCATAATGTAAACCATCCTATATGATAACTTCTCTATTCATGATATGACTCTACTAAAAAGGTAAAAAGATAAAAGATAATGATATGATACCGCGACACTCTCCCAAGCTTGGAACAAACCAAGGGGATGCCAAAACCTAATGACGAATTACTCCTTCGGTGGTGGTGGTGTTCTCTCGATGAGCTTTTCAATCAATTCCCTCAAGTCCTCAATCTCGAAGGTGAGAGTATGAATCAACTCTAAATTGTGCTCAATGCGGTTCATGATCATGTCGAGCTATGAATCCTAGCTCTTGTGATTCTTTCCCCACTCTTCCTCCTTGAAGTCTTCTTTTCCTGCATGGTTAGAATGAGGCATATCCCAATTGGAGGGTAGTTTTTCCTTGGGCATATTCTGGAATTGCTGCTCATGGATAAGGGTATGGAAGGATTCTTGGTGTGTGGAGGAGGTGACCGTGAAGCCAAGCAATGACGCGGAACCTTCCCTCCAGTGGACATCCATGCAGTCCTTTTGAACTTGGCGGGATTTGCCACCACTCCAATACTTGCAATGGTGGTGCTGGTGTGCGGATGTTGGTCTTCCTTTGCCTCCTCTTCAACTTCACTCTTGATCTCCTCCTCCTGCTCAGAGTCTTGGAGATCCTCTTCCGCAGGCTCCTTGCCCTTATCATTGGCGGAGACCATTGTGCTTCTAAACTTTAAGAATAGTTCCTGACAGAAAACGGGTGGATTATATATTACGAAAACACGACGAGAACACGATATACGAACCTCGGGGCCCGGTGGATTATATATTACGAAGTTTAACAACAAAAGGAAAACACTGGGAGAAAACGGGTCAGAGACGGGCTCCGGGGTGGCCACACCCCCTGGTGGCGCGGCCAGGTGGGCCCGCGCCACGGGGTGGTGTGAGCCACCCGAGCTCTATTTCTGTCCCTCTTTCGACTCATTAATTCCCATGTTAGATAAAAACTGTAAAAATATAATTGACAGATTTTTTACGGACATTTTTTTACCAGAACTGTTACCTATTCGAGAACGGACTCTACAGGTCTCTGAACTTGGCATTTAATAAATTCGTCCGGAGTCACCGCTTGAATAACATCAATATCGTCATCCTCGTAAACATATTGCTTGAATCTTTTAACTATTCACCATCTTATTACGCCATTTTCTCATACAACCTGAAAATTTCTTTCACACAAAACTGCACACAATTCTCATTAGCAACATTAGTGCATGCAAGGTAATAAACCTTTTAAGTTCAATTTCAACTGAAATTCATAGAAGCATAAGCTACTGAAACAACTCCTCTCGAAAGCCCAAAAAAGGAAAACGATTTAAGAGGCAAATGCAGAAATGGCAGAAACTTGTCAAAACAGACCAGCAGGTAAAGATTAATTTTTTCGAAAATCTTTTGTTGCTCAAATCAAAAAGTGCAAAACTAACGAAAGTTAAATAATAACCTGGGCATGCACACAAAAAATTATAGATCAGTACGACGTTCTGAGATTTTTCACGATTTTTTATAGTGAAGCACAAAAATCTGTTTTAAGACAGTAACTTCACCAAATCTTACTTCTCTCTCATTAGAGGCTTATCTCGACACAAAAACCAAACAAAGGGATAATGAGAGGTTATTGTAGAAGCAATAACTTCCAAGACTCAAATAAACAAAAACAAACTGAAAGCAAAAATATATTGGGTTGTCTCCCAAAAAGCTCTTTCTTTATAGCCATTAAGATGGGCATGATAATTTCAGTGATGCTCACATAAGAATATGAATCTATTATATACTAAAAGCACATGACGGGCTACCAGAAAAAAGATAAATAGTCTAAAAATTCTCACAAAAATCAGAAACATCTAGCCGTCAATTTAACCGAGTAATTGATGGTAACCAATGGATATTACAAATAATCTATTGACATGTAACTTCAAGAAAATTATCCACCAATGCCCTGCATAAGTTTTTAAGTTACCCTTTCATTATTTCATCTACCCAATAGATGAGATCGACTTCCCGTCTAGAAAGAAAAACTGAGATCCATAAATCTCATAAATCGCTCCTTTCTTCGTCCTCGCAGGCGTTGCACGCGCACATGGCGTGCAGTCTCAGGCTGATTTCCTTCCGTTAGTTTTGCAGGCCGAGCGGGCATAGAACCCAATCTGATTGGTAAGAGGACAAATGCCTCTCTACAGCAGTCTCGAGAGACTACAAACGATGGCAGGTAGAGTGGATTGGAGATCGGTAAGTTTAATCAGAAAGCCTTTTCTATTCGTTTCTAGCTAGCTGCACCTTGGATTGTACCAAGATTTTAACAATTATGTATACTTAGGTCTGTACTACCGATCAATATTTGTCCCGTGGTGTGACATCTTAGATCTACCTCGGATCGAAAATTTGTGCAATCGAGACTAGATGGGATAAATCATTTGGACATCGATACTTCCCATAGTTAGGCACACACTGGACATGATACGTATATTTTGTTTGACAGCTCTAGATGTATGTCTACAGTACAATTTGTAAAAAAAAATCAGCATGCATCGACATAACAATTTAAAAAGAGTTCGTGCATCTATCATGGCTATGAGTACGTGCCTATGAAAGAAATAAGCAGCATGTAATTTTAGAATCAAAATTTTCAGCTGCCCTCTCCCAGAGATAATTACTCAAACACGGTGCCACTGATTGTCTTTGATAATAAAGCAATTCACTATAGCAGCGTATACCATCTATTTATGTCTTCGTTGCTTAGAGATATGGGCTTACTTCTAGCATGCTATGTCAAACAGGTTGTAAAACAAAGCGAGGAATCAAGATCAATGTCTGTGTGCGCAATGGTGACCGACATGTGAAACAGATAGAGTATTCCGTTTGTTACAGGATTGGTTGGAAAGCATTAATTTATAGCTGGGGTATGTTCTTCTCACTAACCTATGCAAGGATACGCTCTCCTTCCTCTTGAGGTTACATATCGTATTTTCTGCACAGAAAAAAGGTTACATATCATATTGACATCTCAATTAGCTGATCAGCGATATTTTCGTGTATGCTCTTACATTCAGTTTCAGCTGGCAGAGAATTTCGGCAACAAGCTTGGTGACCATTGATGTATTACAGAATATAATCACCTGAAAAATTGCACGGGTATTGTCACACCAGTAAATCCCTAAGATGTAAATTGGCACCTCCGTGAGGGGAATCCTAACAATAACAAAAAAAACTTGCGAGATAACTTACTTTGTATTCTGCATCTTCAGCAACATGCTTCTTTAGTACTCCCTTTGTTCTAAAATATAAGATGTTTTAACTTTTTTTAATCGCATATATCTAAACATTTTCAGTGTGTAGGTTCGGAGTAAAATGAGTGAACATACACACCAAAAGGAGTATAGATACGTGCGTTTTAGAAAAAAGTTAGAACGTCTTATATTCGACTCCCTCCGTTTAAAAATATAAGATGTTTTAGCTTTATGACAGGATTGTCTCTAAACCCATTTTAGTGTGTAGGTTTACTCCAAACCTACATGAATCTACACACTAAAAGGAGTCTAGATACACTTTCTTTCACAAAGCTAAAACATCTTATATTTTGAAACGGATGGAGTAGAACAGAGTGAGTACATCATATAATATAGGAAAGTGCAAGTCTAATTGTTGTGGACACTAGTAAGATGGATGCGGCTGGCCGGACGACAAGAAGACTAGGATGTTCGTATTGGAGCAGGAGATGGCGAGAGTCTTTTAGGAAAGTATAGGATTAGGAAAGAGTCCAATTGTATTAGGAAAGGTCTAGATCTAATCGTATTAGGAGAGGTCAAGGGCCTGAACATCCATTATATAAGGATGGCATGTATCCACGTTTGATACAAGCAATAAACAATCAATCTAATCTCTCCCTCGCTATTCTCTCTTCTCAACCTATGTCTACCCAAACCCTAGCAGCCATGCCGTCTGACTATCTTCTGTACGGTAGTTATCCCATTGTGGATCCAAGTCTACAACATTTGGTATCAGAGCCAACCACCATGGCTTTCGATGCCGACTCTTTCATAAAGGAATTCAAGGCCTCCCTTCAAACCATCTTTGATGAATTCAAGACGCGTATGCTGGATATTGCCGTGGAGAAAGAAAGCAGGATGGCAGAAGCTTCTGTGGCACAAGAAGCGACAAAGGTGCTTGAAGAAGCGCCAGAGGAAGAAGCAGTAGTGACGCAGATGCAGATCAGCGCTGCAGTGACATTGGGCGCAACCAAGGGAATCATGGCCGAGCAACCAGGTGCAGCAGCGCAACTAGTGGTGGCGGTACTACAACCAGGGGTAATAATAACAAAGGCACAAATAGAAGTACTAGTGATAGCAACCCTAATAGGAGAACTACCTACTTTGTCAGATCCAGCAGTGGCAACACAACCTAAAGCAACACCTGTGGTGGCATCGGGTACAGTGGAGGTGACGCTTGATGTGCCAAGACATGGAGCCGTGGGGGAAACACGACCATGGTTGCCAGCCTGCAGTTTGAGGACAAGCTGCTTGTCCGGGAGGAGCTGGAATCACAGTATCACATCGATGTGGGGATATGGAGGACTTCAACCCTGGCCGCCACCCTACAGCTTGAGGACAAGCTGCTTGTCCGGGAGGGGTGTAGTGTTGTGGACACTAGTAAGATGGATGCGGCTGGCCGGACGGCAAGAAGACCAGGATGTTCGTATTGGAGCAGGAGATGGCAAGAGTCCTTTAGGAAAGTATATGATTAGGAAAGAGTCCGATTGTATTAGAAAAAGTCTAGGTCTAATCGTATTAGGAGAGGTCAAGGGCCTGAACATCCATTATATAAGGATAGCATGTATCCACGATTGAGACAAGCAAGAACAATTAATCTAATCTCTCCCCAGCAATACTCTCTTCTCAACCTATGTCTACCCAAACCCTAGCAGCCACGATGTCTGGCTATCTTTAGCACGGTAGTTGTCCCGTTGTGGATCCAATTCCACAACACTAATGATGCAACCATGTATTGTACATCTGATACCTGATACATAAGCAATAACGGAAGGTACTTGTGAGCTACCTGCCAAGCTTTACTTCAAAATTCTAGCTTAACAACTCATGGAAATGACAAATCTAAACCTGAGCATGTGTCACCTCATCAACCTCTTGAACAGCTGCACTGCTAAATGAGATATTTGACAGACCTAACAGTAAACATTCAGCATATCAGATTGTTTCAGGTACAAAGAGGTTGGATGAGAAAAGGAGATACCTCTGCTGGGACAGTAGCAGAAAATAGTAGTGTTTGACGTTCTTTAGGATTAAAGGAAATTATTTTCTCAATATCTCTTTTGAATCCCATACCCAATAGGCAATCAGCTTCATCAAGAACCTTGACAGCACTAATCCGGGTAGAAAAACAGGTGTATTTCCAAGATGATCGATGAGCCTTCAAGGTATATACCTATTGTGTGCCTTTTTCAGTGATAAATCAAAATACAGAAATACGCTCTCCTGCATAGTCTGGAAAACCCAAAGAGAAATATATCACACCTTTGTCAATGACAGTGTGGTTGTTGTCCATATGGCTAATCTCAAAAAAACTTACTATATGTTTTATAAATGTTTACATGTTGCAAGTTATTTGAATATATCTCTTCTTTCTCAAGAGACAAGCAAAGGAGCATCCGATTGGACTAAAAGAAAGAAGGTCGGATTTCGATAGAATTGAAGCATGACATAGCTGTGAAGTTTATTATTATCTATTCCATGTAGTGAATGGTCTGATTGAATATCTCTGCTCCCAAGTAAAAGTATAGAATTTTACATTTGTCTAACATCAGGAAAAGTATGTACCAAAACTGTTTGTCCTCTAGCCAAGTAACTCCTCGCTCTTGGCTCCGCTATCTACTTTGTTGATTTTGGAGTTGTCTGGCTCAAGAATTTGGCAGACATGATTTGTATTTGTGTGGGAGAAAATGTACATATTTTAAGAATAATAATAATTTCACCAATAGAATCAGTGTGGCCATTCCTTGTAAAAAAGGATAGAATATCCTATTCTATTGTGCTTTTGTACGACAATCAACAAAAGCCCGGGGCCATCTCTAAATAAAGTAGGACTATATATATATATCTAAATAAGTTCACCTAGAATTTTCAATAGCCACAAGAATGGACGGGCCATGGATAATGAGCAATGATGAGGATAGCATAGATGAAGGATCTATAAATATTTTTGTAAAGGTACGATAAAAGGCCACCTTTTAATATACTGCTTATTCCACTTGATGATGCTACTAGACAATTTTTAGTTAATTTTTGTGATATTTTTAAAGTTAAATAAATGACTTATTATATGCTTACACGGTTATTATGCATTAAATGGAAGGGCGAATACGACATATAACTTTAAAACTATATCAGAAATAGGCATCATGATTTGATGTAATTAGTTACAATAATGTTGCCAAAATGTTTAAACACCACTATTCCTATGATGAAGCTAGGATTCGATAAGCTTGTGGTTTCTTACTATGATATCTATACAACATCGTGGTTTGAGAACTTATTATTATTCTAGTACTTTGATAGTCTATATTATAAAACAATGGTCACCACACCTAAATGATAAAAAGTAGAACCTTCAAGCATTTTTATGGGTATATGGTTAAACATTCGTGTAGCAGCTATAACATCGGAATGATAAAAAAATAAACCAAATAACAATTAAACTGCACACTTCTTAATTTTTTTAGATATGCATGGGTGTTGGGGTTCCTAACACCGCCAATGTCGGCCACAAGCCTCGAAAATGTAAACACAAACCATTGATCTGAATTTTATCGAGTTATTAATAATCATGGTGCAAAGAATATAGTAAAAATAAAAGATAAAGATAACTAATGTGAAATTGCCACTCTAAAAACTTTATGCACGATTTTTCATAGGTCATCTCAAATTGTTTCCTTTTTATGGATTATATAAGAACTTCCATAGACTGTTAAGCACTTGCCTGCGCAGGTGCGCGAACCACTTTCCTAGTTGAAGTAAAAGAGAGCATCAAGAAGCAAAAATACACATGTTTAAGTCTAACCCACTTCCTATGCAAGGGAATTTTGTAAGAAAATAAATTGTTGAAATCAAAGGCTACTAGCATAGGAAGGCAAAACAAGTGCAACATAAAGACTTTCAGCATAAAGCGAGGAAACTTAATATTATTCAGATGCATAAGAACAATTTTTCCTCTCTCATAATAACTTTCAGTATCATGCATAAATTTAATGATATAACTATCAGACGAACCATTGTAGCAATGTTCACTTATTCTAACAGAAAAAACAGGGACACTAGCTCTCCAAACTCTACTTTGTGAAACAATATTAGAAGTATTCTTACAAAGGATAGTGTGTCCATCTTCTACATATTTAGTGACAAAGTCTTTCACATTTTCTATTACAGGTTCATCATCTATTTGTTCATTGGGTTCTATAGCTTTCTTTGTACTTTCGTTCACCATACTAGCTGTCATAGAATGTTCCTTTATCTTAACTAGGAAAGGCATTTTGTCAATGTAAGGTTCAGGTAAAACATGATTAGTAGTATAAACTTTAGTATTTCTTGCAGGAACACAATTAACAATATCTTTATATGGCTCATGATACTTATTCCATTTTTTAGAAATTTCAATATAAGAAGCAAAAGCCTTAAAATAATTTGCAATACTTTGAGAATCAAGACCATAAGCATTACTAATACTATGAAAGTCATCAGTTCCCATAAAAGGTTTACTGCATTCATAATCGGTCTAGAAGATGCCATTTATCTTCTTCTTCCATGCGTGTAAATGATCCAGCACAAGAAGCATCCAATAGATCCTTATCATGAAGAGAAAGTCTTGCATAAAAGTTATTGATAATAATATTGTTAGGGAGCTCATGAATAGGATATTTGAGCATTAGTAACTTCAATCTTCCCCAAGCTTGAGCTGTACTCTCTCCATCACGAGGCCAAAAGTTGTATATTTGATTCCGATCTTTATGAATCTCACTAGAAGGATAAAATTTTGAATAAAAGAGGGGTACAAGTTCCTCCCATTCAAGAGCTTGACCATTCTTCAACAGCTTGTACCATTCCTCAGCTCTTCCCTTCAGTGATAATGAGAATAACTTCTTCTTGACTTGATCTGTTGTAATACCTACACACTTGAACAACCCGCATAATTCGTGTATAAAGAGCAAATAATCACCAGGATGGACAGTTCCATCTCCAAAATAGTAGTTATCCATAACACAATCAATAATTCTTGTAGGTATCTTAAAAGTATCGTTTTCAGCAGGTGGTGATTCATCTACTACCTTAGCAGTGGTAGGAGCATTACGAAATAAGAAACTAAGTGAATTATCCATATTGAAATAAAGTAACTAATAGAAATAAACAATACTCATAGTAGAAGTTTCATTTACTAGTTCCACTCTCCAATAGCGCTTCACTCCCTGGCAACGACACCAGAAAATAGGCTTGATGACCCACAAGTATAGGGGGTGTATCACAGTATTTTCGATAAATAAGAGTGTCAAACCCAACGAGGAGCAGAAGATGTTGACGAGTGGCTTCAAGCAGGATTTCTCTGTAAATACTTAACAAACGGATTTTTAGGGGTTTTTGATAATGCAGATAAATAAAGTATGAGTAAATAAAAGACAATAATAATAGATGAAGCAAGTGGCCCAATCCTTTCTTTAGCAAAGGAGAAGCCGGTTGTATTACTTAAGATGACCAAACGTTCTCGAGGACACATGGGAATATCGTCAAGTGCTTTCGCTTCATATATTTGATTAATATTCTTTAGTTTGATAATTTTTGTGTGGATGAACCTGTGCTAATGTACTGACCTTCCTAGGACTAATACATACTTATGATTATACCCCTTGCAAGCATCCGCAAGTACAAGAAAGTAATTAAGATAGAAACGTAACCACAACTTTAAACTCTGAGATCCTACACTCCCTTTTACAAAGGTTTCCTAACGGGGGTTTAGGTTTCTGTCACTCCGGCAATCCCTACGATTAGTAGCCAAATACACAATGCATTCCCCTAGGCCCATAAAGGTGAAGTGTCATGTAGTCGACGTTCACATGACACCACTAGAAGAATAACACCACAACTTAATTATCAAACTATTGAATCTTTCTCAACACAATTCCACTACTAACAACATGATTTCTCCCATGTCCTCAAGAACTAAACGAACTACTCACAAGACATCATATGGATCAAGATCAGAGATGAAATAATGATAAGTAACAATCTAAACATGAACGATAATTCAATGGTTCCACTCAATAGCATCAACTACAACGAGTAATCAACACCAGGAAAGTTTCCCCTAAGAACTATGCAAGATTCAATCGAATTGTTACAGCGGTATGGAGTGGTGATGATGGTGTTGGTGGAGATGATGATAGGGATGATGATGATGATGATCCCGATGAAGTCCAGCTTGATGGTGGTGTTGATGGCGACGATCTCCCCTCTTCGGAAAAGAATTTTCCTGGCAGATTTCTGCCTGCTGGAGAGATCTTTCTCTCTCTGAAGTTTTTCGCCCCACAGAGGCGGAATCTTTCTGTGGTTGCTCCCCGAGTCTTAGGGTTTCAGGAGGATTATATACACCAAAGAGCAGAGACAAAGGTGGGCCAGGGTGGCCACACCACCTGGTGGCGCGGCCTAGGTGGCCTGCGCCAGGGGGTGGTGTGGGCCCCCTGTGGCCCATCTCCGCTCTCCCTTCTGGCATCGTTCGTCTTCTAGAAGAATAGGATATTCCATATATTTTCCGGGATTTTCTGATCTTTGCGAATTTCGCCTCCAAACAGTGCCTTTTCCATCAGAATCCCGACTTCAGCGGTCCATCCTCCAAAAGTCATCAACCATGCAAAAACAGATGAAATAATATAAGTATCATCTCTTAATATGAAATATATCAAGGAATAACAATAAATTATGATATAGAATAGTGATGCAAAATGGACGTATCATAGACGCATCGATTGTCAGCAACGAAGAGAGCACGACTTCCGATGCCTCTGACCGACTGAAGGACACGGTTCTGGGTATCAACCCGGTAAACAACCAGCCTGCCGCCGTAGACCGATCCACTCACAACGAACAACAACTTCCCATCAGACTCGACGAGGTAAAAATGATTCTCTAGGAACTAGCAGCCCAGAACAGGGTCTGCAATGGTGGGATGCATCTCTAGGGTTCGTGTGGAGCGCTGCAGCTGGACATCTCCGTGAGCAGCATCGCACATAGTCGAGAGGACAGACCCGTATATGTCTGCGATGAAAACATCACCGGCGTAAGAAGTCATGCTCCGGAGTTCGACAAAGTCATACAATGAGTACCACCCTTCACCAAAGACCTGGCAACTCCCTTCCTCCGTACCCTCATCTGTCCACTGAATGGTGGTGTTCTAATGGTTTGATGTAAACACAATCAACAACGGGAACATCTTCACAGCTACAGAGGCCACCTGCTCGGTCGGTATCTCCACCCTAAGGCGCTTGATAGCACCCGAGAAGGGGTTGTACAACCGGGTCTTGTACGGTTGCACCCTTTGTCCAAGTACAAGGAGGCCGCCGGTTGTTCTACCGACATGAAAGCACCTTCTAGAGAGAGAGACAAGAAAAGGAGATTCAGTCAAGATAAACAGACTGAAATTGAATCAAGGTAAACCATGGAGCAAATCCCTAGGCAACAAGTCGACGAAGAAACATAACTTGAAAAATAGATAGTATAGGATGTGAACGCAAAAAAATGATTGCATATATATACAGATGAATATCAAGAAAGCACCTTCGAATAACACGGCTAATTTTCTTCTCAAGGTGGAGGCCAGTTCTCACATTCAGCAACGTGATGGCGGTGTCGTCTACCCGATACTCCTCCGACAACTGGTGCTCTAGAACAATCCAGTTGGATAGAATAAAGTGCTCCTCCATGAAGCCGTGCTAGACGCTGCAGACTGCCCGGAAGACGGCATAGTAGTCGAAGTCGTCTGTCGAAAATAAGATGGAACCTATCTTTTGGACGAGTCCCTTAGGGAGACAGCCCATGGAGAGTCCTCCTGCTTCTTGCCGGCCACCGATGATGGTGTTCATGTGGTCTCGGTCCCGTCGACTAGCACATGAAGCGGTTCTAGAGACACACATTTAAACAAAGGCTTGAGAAAGCCAAGCAAATCGTGTGGAAACGAGACGACGGCATGCACACAGCAACCGCAAGCGCGTTTCATCAAACTGGCATAGGCACGTGCATGCACACACACACTAATTATGGGACAACGGTCGTGCACTTCAGCGTACGACTCCTGGGAGCACGCGAATGTGTAGGTGTAGGATTATATTAGTAGTAGTAGTAGCTGTATCATAACCTCATTGTATTTAATTATCCCAAAATCTAAGGAGAAAACATGCGCTCCCTGGTCCCTCGGGGCACACGCAAACGCAGGGTATTTTCTAGTTTTTGCATGATATTTTTCAGTTTTGTTTTTTGGCTGTGCCGTTGGATGCTCACAGTGTGGCTGGATGGGGTGTATGTTCCGTGAAGCTAAAAACCTCATGTTCTCTCAATAGCACGGTTATTAATTATTGAGGTATATACGTTTCTAGTCGCACAACTCGTACCGCGGGAGCATTTAATCACACATCTTGCAAAGTGAGCAACACTAGTCCCACAACTTATAACCGGGAGTATTTTAGTCCAAGTCAATCAAATTTCTGTGATTTTGTCTGAATTCGTCGTAACTCATTCTGGAACTGACAAGTGGTATCATAATTTTTGCAAAATGACCTCTATGTATTTTCTCCCTGCTAGTTGTGACCTTGGTACGGTCTGAAAGGCGAATCTAAATAAAAAACAAATAAAAAACTACCAATGCATTATAGGGTATCGAACTTATTACATGCGCTACTGAAGAAATCATCCTTGCCACTACAGCATGCACACGGAAGTGATTAACTAAAGAGCGCTCCTGCTGATGTGTTCTTTATTTTGGATATTAAAAAATATGTGTTTCGAAGATGTGAAAAAAATCTAAAAACATATACAAATTATCAATTCAAAATAATTTGTGTTCTAGGCTATAATAACAACTCAAGTTTATTCCTTTTTATTTTTGTGAATAAGAAAAAACTCAAGTTTATTCTAGACACTACAGCTAGCTACTAGGTTAACGACTAAGCTATACAATAGATATTATGGATCGTGCCAACATGCACATGAAAAAATGTTTCGGTACAGATGCACAAGATTATACTGGCAGTAGACGTGAGCATTTTTGCGTTTATGTGTGCTTTTTATTATATAAATAATTATGTCCTCCCAAGTACTCCTCGTCTAACATAATTACGTCATCTCACGTACTCCTCATCTGATAGGAGTAACAACTAGCATCTATCGGCATAGTGGCTTCTACGTGTGTGTCGTTGTACAAAAGTGTTAAGTTTGAATCCATTCTCCTCTTATAGATTTAACTATTTTATCTGTAGGTCTACTAACAGGCGACCCACTTGTCAGTCCGCATAAGGACACAAATAACATAGAAAAATATAGAGTGGTCATTTAAAAAATCAATGTCATTTGTGGACAAATTAAGTCAAATTTATTGAAATTGGATTAAATTGCACTAAAATGCTCTCGAGATACAAGTTGTGGGACTAGTATTTCTCATTTTTCAATATGTGGGACTAAAACGCTCTCGCGGTGCAAGATGTGGGACTAAAGGTGTATATACCTCTTAATTATTTGTACAGCCCCAATTGCTAGGCCGGAGGACCAATTAATGCTCCTAGTTTTGTTCAATTACTCCTCTGGTAGACCGAAAAATATGAACCACCATGTCCTGTAATGCTCCGGGCCGATCATGTTGTTAAAACGGGAGTGCATCCATTGGCTTACATGTTTTCAATTAGATGTGGTGACCACGTGCATTGGCTGACTTTTAGTATTACTATTGCATACAATAACTAGCGATAAAGCGAATAGGTGAAGTTAATTATCCGAACTAGTACTACTCCGGCATAGTAATATCAAACACAGGGAGTACCTAAAGTGTGGTTATATGGATGGATGATTAGTTGATGTGATTCTTGGTCATGAATTCCTGGCCAGATAGCCGTACATTTTACCATATTTTTTACTACTACTTCTAGTAGTATATGGATGCTAGCAAAATTCAAAATCTCAATCGAGCGGCAAAACTGCACACCGAATTTGAAGCATTTCCCGCCCCTCTGTTTCAAAAACTTTGAGGCAAAATCTCCCACCGAGGGAGTACCATTTTTGTATTATTATTAGATGGACGCTAGTCAAATTCAAAATCTCAATCGAGCGGCAAAACCGCACACCGACTTTGAAGCATTTCCCGCCCCTCCATTTCAAAAACTTTGAGGCAAAATATCCCACCAGTGGAGTACCATTTTTGTATTATTATCAGATGGGCACTAGTCAAATTCAAAATCTCAATCGAGTGGCTAAACCATACACTGACTTTGAAGCATTTCCCGCCCCTCAGTTTTAAAAACTTTGAGGCAAAATATCCCACTGGGGCAGTATCATTTTTATATTATTATTAGATAGACGGTCGCTAAATTCAAAATCTCAATAAGCAGAAAAATCACATACCAACCTTGAAGCATTTGGCGCCCCTCCATTTCAAAAAAAATTGACTTGAAAATTCCCATTCTACCCATTGTTCTGACATCCTATGGGTAAGCTAAAGTCGGTAGCTTGGGGGCACGATCGTAATTATATTTCTGTTCACCTCTTTAGTCCCGATTCGCCCAGATTTCCCGCTAGTCCTTCCAAAAATCCCAGCCCCCTCTCTACCACGCTCTCACCTCCACGACCACCACACGCACTGGTCGGCGGCAATTCCACGGCGGCCAGAGCCGCTTGACCTGCGGTCTCGTGCACCGCCGCAGAGCCACTTCACCGATGCTCACCCAGTGGATTTGGTTCACCAGGTCCCTCTACCACTGCACCGGAGCTGCGGAGTCATTCACCACACCAATGGCATCATTGACCGCCCAAGCTCTGCTTCCCGGCCGCCGAAAGCTACCCAACCGTACCGGATCCGCTTCACCGGTGTACACCGGACGTGATCTAGTTCAAGGAGTTCCATGTCCACCGCTCTAGACCAGCTGCTCGGCCATCGCTATTCACTGCACTGAATCTGCCTCAGCGACGCTCTCGTCCACCGCGCTCAAGCCGGCATCGACCACCCAAGATCTGCTTTCTCAGCGTGAATAGCCACCGCAACCGCAGCACCCTCGGTGACCTGGACGTCACCTGCACGGTACCGACAATGCTTAAACGCCTCTCCGACCAAGTTTAACCAAATCTCCAACCCGTTTTTGTTTTGTCAACAGTATAGTAGGTTCCATCCTGTCGCAGTGAACTGCATTTTTGTAATCGTGCTTGTACATACAAGTTACTGAGCATGTCTGTTCTTTGTGCTAGTACATACAAGGTCATTACACATGTTGGTTTGCATTCACTGCTCTACAAATTTCAAGTCATGCACATGTCTATTATTTTGTCATGCACATGTTCTTAGCTACTCTATACAACAGTAATTGCCTGGTACTGTGTAATTCTTGCAAAATCTGAAGTCAGTGGAAAATATTAGTGTGGATTCTTTGCTCTACAGTTGCTGAATCTATCTAGTTCATCCTGAGATCAGTTCCTATTATTATTTCCTCCTTGGCATCGTTCTGCTATCCTATAGTAGCCGTTTAAAATCTTCGTACTAATTCGATTATAATTTTGTTGTTGCCATCTAGTTCTTCAAAAGATGCATCACTAACTATTTCCTTTTTCTTGCATATAGCTCAAAATGGAACAATGAACATGTTAGTTTGCATAGCCTATTCTACAGGTTCAAAGGGATGCCATTACTTCCTTATCTGGTGCTGGTTCGTCCTGAGCAACGGCATAACTGTTCTCTACTATGTAGTTCACTCGTGGTTTGCATTCCTTCTCTAGAAGTTCTCTTATGATGCCATTATAGTTTCTATCTGGTTGATTCTTAGTTATAACAGTAACTACATGTCATTGTATACCTCACCGCAAATTCTGAGTCACCCAATGACTCTTTGCATTCTAGGAGATGCCACTGCTTCCATATATATTTGCTGAAATGACCTCGCTAGTTTATATTTGCTAAAATTCTAAGAAATGCTTTGTTTAATTGCTCATTTTATTCCAGGCACATTTGTCTAATGCTTGTTTCTCCTGTTCTACAGGTTCACGAGCGACGCTATTATATCTCGCATTTGGTTCTGGTTCATCCTAAGACACGACATAACTATCCTTTACAATATATAGTTCATTTGTGGTTTGCATTCCTTCTCTACAAATTCTCGTATGATGCGGTTATAATTTCTATCTGGTTCGTTCTTCGCTATGACAGTAACTACAAGCCATTTTGTGGCTCAGCGCAAATTCCAAGTCACCCAACGTCTCTTACATTTTAGGGTATACAACTACTTTCATATATATATTTATTGAAATAACCTGGCTAGTTTATATTTTCTGAAATTCTAAGCCACACACACATTTTTTGACAGCTTGTTTCACGGTAGGCACACTTGTTTAATGCGTGCTTGCTTGTCCTATTTGTTTGATGTGTTGGTCAATAATTGAACCATTGACCAGTTGTGAACTGCCGTTCATAGCTCCTATCATATCAGTCAAATGAGTAGTTTGTCTTGTTTGATGTATTATCTTGTTATTACTTAGTTTCAAACTGCAATTATTGTTATCGCCACCAAAGAGGGGGCTGCAAGATCATGTCTCCTCAAATATAGCTGTCACACTTAAATGAAGATGCAGTTGATTGATTGAGAAAGCAAATTGAGGACTTTGCTATCAACTTGATTGTCAACTGAAATGCCGATTTTTCTTTCCCTTGAGTTGATAATATGTAATAATTTTAAGAAGTTTGCAGCTGATGTAATATATAGATAACTTGCATAGGCCATGTAGGCATTTAGTTGACGCCGTTCACACATGGAGGTAGTCGTTATGGTAACTACGCCAGGCAAGTCGATTAGGGAACAATACTGTGCTTGGTTATTGACCCGTCTTATATTCAGCTGACGATGAACAGTAAAAGATGCTGGCTTATTATACACCTTTTAGTCAGCCGACGATGAAGAGTAATGGGCTGACCCACAAGTGGAAACAAGCCGTAATAGTAACATGCCATAACAGTAATAGGACATAACAGTAGCAGGCCAGAGCAGTAGCAAGCCATAATTGAAATAGCCCATTCCAATACATGCAAGAAACTATAAAATGGCAGAACAGTAATAGCAAAAAAAACAGTAGCGGGCCTCAACATTAAAGGGCCACAATAGTAAAAGGCTAGAATAGTGACGAGCCTGAACAATAACGGCCCGAGAAATTTCTAGATGAGGGTAGTAATAGGCCGACAAATTTACCAGGCTAGAACAGTAACTGGCCGCTTGCGGGCCTGAACAGTTAACAAACAGAACAGTAAAAGGCCAGAACAGTAACGGACCATCTCAAAGAAGGACCGTTAGTAGGCGGCCCACGATGGGCTGCGATAATAGTGATGAGATGACCACAGGCCTTAAGTGTACAAGAGCGACTTAGCGCACGCTGCTAATGGGCCACACAATATTGGACCAACATGGGCCTTCTGTAGGCCGAAATAGAATCGGGCCTGAAAGTTCACGGGCTGCTATTGGCTGCATTGTTGGGCCCATATCAAGTCATGCAGGACAAAACAGTAATAGGCCATCTTCTTATTGGGCTCTCCTCATGGGCCGACCTAGTTAGTATTTAGCATGCCTTAGTTGGGCCTAGCTTCTGCCACGGTTTATGTGACCGTTAACAGCGGTAACCAGCCGCTAACTGCGGCTGCTACGTGGTAGTTTGCATGACGTCAGCAGTCAACACGGCTAGCATACAAATCTATGATAGAACAAGTTTTCGTGGCTGAAGGGTGCGATCCACCACGGTCGAAAAAAACGTGGTTAATTCATTTGTAACGGGGCTTTTACCACGAAGGCTATCCGTCGCGGAAGACTTTTTGGTCACGAAAAATAGGCCTTCAACCACGAAAATCATCCGTTATAAAAGCCAACTTTTCTTGTAGTGAACACTATGGTTTTCAGCGCGATATAGCAAGCTATTTGGAAAATAGCGCTACAGTGAGCAAAATCGTGAAAAAATAGTGTGGAACCTCCAAATAGGCTACAACGTGCTAAATAGCATGGAATAGGGCGCTTTTTTATGTAATGTAACACAAACAACATAGACAAGCTACACAGGGACTATGTCTCCTGAAGCCGGTGCCCATCGCGAGAAAGGCAACATCATACTAAATGTATGGATGCTAGGATGAACTGATGAGATGTCTATGCATTGTACCTGGTAGCATATGCTACCTTGCGCATGGAACCGTTACCTATGTTGAATGTAGCTAGTCGGTTTAATACGCCATCGTTGATGTTGCGTGGATTTTCTTTCAGCATTGAGCAACGTGGCAATACATCTATTGAACTAGCCAAAGATCGACCGGCGTGACTGGTATATGCGTACATCGAGCTTTCCATGAGGATTTGTCTTGCGTGTAAAGCCGGTGCAGCCCCTCTCTTTCGCTCAGGCTAAGTCGATACATAGGCTGCCTGTAGAAGTTGGATGGTTCCTCGGGAGTTTCTAGTGAGGATTTGTCTAGAACCAAGGTGCTGGAACAAAGATAGGCGTTGTTGTTGAAGTTTGAGCTTGTCATGTGGTCGTGTGGCGAATGTCAGTGAGCTGAGATAGGGTATCTTGACAGACAAATTTCCAGGCACATCTTTGTACTGCCTGCTGGTTCTCTTGTCGGTGTTTTCAGCATGGTAGCAGATATATATCCAGCTAGATATCAATCCTGGATATACCCGACCACTATCCTGGAATTCTCCTAATCCATCCCCTTGACCCACTTGCTAGTATTATTTCAATCTCCTACTTTAGGAAACTCGCCCCATGGCCACTCCTGATTCTAGACTAAAATCAATTGTGTCTGCCTAGTCCTTCGGACTTCAGCAAATCCTCATTGCATGGTCATAAGGCAGCATAGTGAATGGAATATGCCCGAGAGGCAATCATAAAGTGGTTATTATCTTATTCCATATTTATGATAAATGTTTATTTCGCATGCTATAATTGTATTAAGAGGAAACATTAATACATGTGTGATTTATAAACAGAAAAGGTTCCTAGTAATGCCTCTCTTAATACTAGCTTGATGAATAACAGACGATCAAGGTTTCATATCATGAACATTAGATGTTATTAAAACAGGGTCATATCATCCAATGGTATGATGAACAGTCACCCGAAGTAGATGTCACAATACGATCGTGTCCTCACGTTTATATTGGTATCACATTCGTAGTAACTCAATGTCCTTAGACTATGAGATCACGTCAATCACTTTCACCGGAAAGGTACTTTGATTACATCAAACGTCACTTTATAACTAGGTCATTATAAAGGTGTCGTCGAGTACTTGGAAAGTGTTAGTTGAGGCTCGTGGATCAAGAATGAGATTTGTCCATCTAGATGACGGAGAGATATACTCAGGGCCCTCTCGGTGATATCGCATTGACATAGCTTGCAATAAAGTGATTTGATCACTAGAATGTTATATCACAGGAACGACAAAAAGAGTACTTGTCGAGAACGAGATTAAACAAGGTATGGATGATATTGAGTGATCGAATCTCGGACAAGTAAAATATTGCGAGACAAAACAAATTTGATTACAGCGAAAAAGGTCCAGACAGTCATTGGATTTTCGTGGAACTAGTGGGAGTCATTATTGATTTCCAGATCCCGCTAATGATTATTGATCGGAGAAAGTCTCGATCATGTCTATATAGTTCTCGAACCTATAGGGATACACACTTAAGGTTAGTCGACACATATGATTAGATAGGGAACACAATGGAAGACAATGGACATCGCAGGAATTTGTTCTGTCGAATCTGCCGAAATGGTTTCGGGCTATCGAAACAAAGCAAGGGATGAAAATGTTATTGTATTCATTAAATGAAGTGATCTCTAAATGAAATGTTCATTAAATTGATTTGCATTAAAACAAGAGAATTCAAGTGCTTTAATGGAAAGACCTTTGGTTTTTGAGTGGAGAATAAATGGAAGAAAGTGGAGATTGATTTTATGTGAGTGGAGACTCCACCCACATGAATGAGGGAGGAGAGGGGGCACCCTCTTTGGCTGACGGCCATGGGTGGGGGCTGCCCCTCCCCCTATAAAAGAAGGTGGAGTCCTCCCTCTCTCACACACTCACTCACTCTCCCCTCATATGCCCTTTGGATGGCATCTTTCCCCTGCTAGCTTTGTCCATAGCCAAGAAAAATGTGCTTAGGTGAAGCCCTGCTCGAGATATTCCCCTCCACCACCACTATCATGGAGTAGCATTGTTGGAGTTCCCGAGGATCCGCTACTTCCGCTGCCAGGCTAGAGCGAGGGTTCGGGAGTCGTCGACACACTATACTTGTGACCGATTACGAAGGCGCTACTACTTGTGGTGATGATCGTCTGCGCGTCCTTGAGGACGGGCGTGTACACTCTACATCATCCATGTTTGTTTGCGGGAATATTATACCGCGTTACTGTCTTCAGGGGTGAGTCCATCTGAAACTGTTATATGTATCTCCTAGATATGATCTTGGTGGTTGCAATCGTAGGAATTTTTTTGTTTTCTATGCAACGAACCCCATCAGTGGGATTAGAGTCGTGTCTTTTCGTAGATACTTTGTATGGTTAGAACACATATGAATATGTGGGTGTTGATGATCATGTTATTACATCCATCATGTATTTTGGATATTGGCGGCATAGTGGGATGAAGCGGCCCGGACAAACTTTACATGTCCTCACACATGAGACATGTTCCACGCTTGACATGCAACTAGTTTTGCATAAGTGGCTAGCGGGTATCTGTCTCTCCCACTATATTTGATATCTGATTTACAACAGGTTGCTAATAATTTGATTATCATCGTTGTGGTTCCTTGTTCGTATTTAAGACCGATTCTATCTTTGAAAGCCCAAAGCCACGTAAAATATGCAAAAGATAAATTAGAAGCGTCTAGTTTTATTTTTTCTGGGATTGTGTCATGATATGGTAAATGTTATAATTTTAGTATGGTGAGATACTCTCGGGAATTATAACAAAGTAGGAGCGCCCTAGACCTTGGCGCTACATAAATGGAATGATAGAGATTATACCATGATGCACAAGATAGTGATCAAGTGCAAGAACCATATCATATCACTTTATGCATA
The DNA here is from genome assembly GCA_916181665.1 of Avena sativa. Taxonomy (NCBI): domain Eukaryota; kingdom Viridiplantae; phylum Streptophyta; class Magnoliopsida; order Poales; family Poaceae; genus Avena; species Avena sativa. Next base: position 184,833,414 of record OV702287.1, on the reverse strand, counting down.
TGATATTTGTTTGCATCTTATTTTGCTTATGTCTAACTTAGAACTTGGTGGTAGCATTATAGGATGATCCCTCATACTAAATATCAAGATAAGAATATGTTCTTCCTTAGTATGCACCATTAAGAAAGTTCGTCGTTTCAAAGAACCACGTGATGATTGGGTGTAATAGACTCTACGTTCGCATACAACGGGTATAAGACAGTTTTACACATGTGAGTACTAAGATTCTCACTTGTTGAGCCTAGCATGTACAGACATGGCCTCGGAACAAGAACAAAAAGGTAAAGCACGAGTCATATAGATGATATGATGCCCATACCATGCTTGCCATTGGAGATACGCCACCACTCGTGATGATCAGTCGTGGCATAGTGAATTTGGTTCGCCTAATCACTAAAAATGACTAGAGGGATGTTGTTTTTGAGTGGGAGTTCACATAGTAATATGATTAAAGTTAAACTTAATTTATCATAAACTGAATCGAAGTGAGTTTTCATAGTTCATTGTAGTTACTGGCATTCATTTACTACCTTGTGTTTAGCTATAACTGAGATAATTGAACTATAGAATTATGGAATTTTACTTTACGAGCTAGTATCGTATTGTTTTATGAGTGTCAATCAAACGTTTTTAAGTACTATTTCCAACTTTCAGCAAAACCTCACATACTCCGTGAAATTCAATAAGTTGTATTGAATCAAGAGTAACAAATGCCAGCATTAGTATCTATGTATCATGCTTTCCTCCATGATTCTTGATATTGAAAATTGTTTTAATATCAATGTTATCTAGGAGCGAAAATAATTGTTTCAGAAACCATCACGCGTGAAATGTATTGTGATATTTAAAACAATGATTGGTTGCAATATGATAGAATATAATTTAGTAAGATACATGTTCTCATATAGTATGAGAATCTGTGAAGATTGGAGACGCTAGGCATCCTGATCTCCCAAAAAGGTTTTGGGAACTAACATTATATTCGTGATTCACCTTTATAAGCTATAGTAGCTTGATCATGAAAGTTTTCATGATAAGGATAGATAAACGATGTAGGTAAAATGTTTACTACATTAAAAGGATTACTAAAAGGAATGAAATTTGAAAGAACGCCAAACATTTAATGATGGTGATCAACTTCAAATTGTAAGTCCAAAGGTATTAGTATTTGAATATACATGCTTTGGACTATGTGTCGTATGTATGGCACCATTATTGATGTTGATAGATTCTTTTAAGAAGGAAAGGTAATGCTGAAAGAGAATCTGGTAAATATTTTGTAGAAAGTAAAAATACTAGAAATGTCCAGCTTAGGTATATATATGATATATATGTTATAGGCGTATTCTTTGCTTGTTAAACAATGTGGTTCTTGGATATTGGATACTGGTATTGGATATCGAATTTGTTGGTATGAAGTGTCATACAGAACAACACAATTTATGAACTGAAATAGCCTAAGTAACTAACAAATAAAGTATTATTGTGTTTTTGTTGACATCAAAGCTTGCCTTCAAGATTAGTATTAATAATTGTTATTTTGTTCTGGTATTATGAGAATAATGGTTATTCAAATAATTATCGTACATTCTATAAAATATAGATGAACTTTTACAAATCTAGTTGGATAAATCACGTCCATAAACACTGATGGTAAAAAGTCACAAGACGAATGATTGGAATATCACTTTTGAGTGACATCACCGTTTAAATTATATTGGAAAGAAAACAAGAAGAAAACTGCATGTTAATGGATCTGTTGAGTCTTTTGATTTTGATCAATTGACGCTTATAAAGCTTTCCTGGAGATAATTAAAACCTCATTCATGGGCCAAAGAAGAACGAACGACTAACCTATTGGACATAGTGCATGTTGATGTATATTTTCCATTATGTGTAGTTCTGAGCGATGGATTTAAACTTCATATGCTTTCTTCAAAATTTGAGTAAATACATGCGTATATTTACTTAATAAGGGAGAAGTATGAACATTTGAAAATGTTCTAATGATTTCAAGATGAAGTGGAAAATCATTATTATAAGAAAATAAAGAATTTATGATTGGATCATAAAGGGAGATATTTGAGTTACAAATTTAGCAAAACACCTATGATTTAAGGAATCGTTCCATTGACTTGCGTTTCTCGAAACACCATAGGAGTATGGAGTGTTCGCGAAATGTAATCAAACCTTGTTTGACATGGTAGGATCAACAATGTTATTTATAAAATTGCTATTATATTTTATAGATTAAGCTTTAGTGACTACTGCTTTTACACTGAAAAGAGCTCCATCGTGATCCGTTGAAATGACACCATATGAGTTATGGACGGGGATAAAATCCAAGTTTTCTTTTTCTTAAATTTGGGTATGCTACGCATAAGTAAAATGTTTACAATCAAAGTCAGATGAGCATGTCTTTGTAGGTTATTTCAAATAACTATTGGGTATTCCTCCATAGCACCAAACACAAAATGTTTGTCGCTTAGAACGTCAAGTTTCTTGAGAAGGAATTTTTCGTGAAAAGTTAAGTGGGAGGAAAATAGAATTTTATAAGGTTATTGAACCTAAGCTATGTGTACTGAGTTGCACAGCGCCGAAAAGTGTCCCGGAGGCAGCCATAATGCTCATAGCTCACGTGCCTCAAAAGTTGTGGTCACGGAGATCTAAGTTCCTATTAAACCGCGTAGGTCGGATAAACAATCAAATATTAAGATTTGAGATTAAATCGTTATTGTTTAACAATGATGAACTGACTATATGCAAAGAAACGATGATGGACCCTGACTCCGTCAAATGGCTTGAAGTCATAAAATCTGTGATATTTCCATACACAAGAAACCAAGTTACTGAACTTGGAAGACCATCTGAAAGGCAAAAAGTCTATCAATCGTATTTGGATCTATAAACAAACAGACATGGATATTTCACATCTATGAAATAGTCGAGATGTCGGTAAAGAGTTTACAACAATGTTCTGGGAGTTGAATACGACAAGATTCGATCTTTCCTCGTGATATTTAGTCTGGACGGATTAGTGTAGAAACCACTACATATGTCAATTGTTGTTTATGCTAGTTGAATAAACAAAAGAACGTTCTTATAATAGAATGGTTACCTAGGACGTGTACGTGACACGGTCAGAGGGGTTTTGTTAAATCAAAGGATGCTAAAAGGGCATACAAACTTCAATAGTTGAAATAAGTTCGTGGAGTTGGAACCTTCACCATGATGAAATTGTTAAAAGGTTTAATTTCAGTAAAGATGATAAAGATTCTTGCATTTGCAAGAAATTAAGTGAGAGCACTGAGACATATTTCTAATACATTGTGTATAAGATATATTGTTGATTGGAAATGATGTATGTTTTATTTTGACACAAGTTAAGGATTTTATTAAAATTAGATTTAAATGAAAGATTTAGGCGAAACCCGAATATTAGGCATCAATGTCTATATGGATAGACTGAGAAGCTAATATGGTTATGCCAAATGTACATAGATAAAATATTTAATGAGTTTAATATGGAAATGACGAGAAAAGTTATTGCCTCGTGGATAAGGTTGAATCAAGATTTAAGTGTTTTGACACTTGGTGAGTAAAATCACATGGATATCTTGATAAACGAGATTCAAGTGTTTTGACACTTGGTGAAGTGAAATCACATAAATATATCAATCAATCATTCCATGATATGTACATATCCAGATATGTCCTATGCTCTAAATGTTATGAGCATATACTAGGTGACTCATAAGATGATCATTGGACGATAGTAAGGATATTCTTATGATCTTTGGAAGAACTAAGATTATATTCTGTATGTAGAAGTGAAAAATAATTCATTGTAAAGTGTTACATTCATGCTAGAAAGATAGTTCATTGTAAAGTGTTACATTGGCACTATACAAATAGTTCATTGTAAAGAGTTACATTGGTACTAGTTTTTTCACCTAAGTTTATCCCAATTTAGGCTATAGGTTATGGTAGCACAATGTAATGGAAGAAAGTTCCATGATGGATTTGGATGAGTTCCAAATTTATGGACATTGTGACGGATACTACCACGAAAGGCTAAGTATAATACTGCTATGGTAGCCGCAAAGGAACTAGGTGTGTTTCAATGGGCTAGTACTATGAAGATATATTGTATGACAATTATATCAACATGTTTTAAACCCCAAGGAACTAAGGTCTCACCAAATTTATACAAAGCCATCTCATTAGAGAATGAGTGATGCGTGGAGACGCAAAGACATGCTAATACACATAGACCTGAAAGTGTCAGATCTGGGGATTATGTTTACCACTAGCAAACGTGTATATACAACACCAAATTACCATAGGTGTTGAATGCGCAAGTTTTTTCAAACTAGATTATATAATCTAGTGCAAGTGGGAGACTGAAAGGAATATTCCCGAGAGGCAATAATAAAGTGGTTATTATCTTATTCCATGTTTATGATAAATGTTTATTTCTCATGCTATAATTGTGTTAAGAGGAAACATTAATACATGTGTGATTTATAAACAGAAAAGGTTCCTACTAATGCCTCTCTTAATACTAGCTTGTTGATTAACATATGATCAAGGTTTCTTGATCATGAACATTGGATGTTGTTAATAATAGGGTCATATCATTGGATAATGATATGATGAACAATCACCCAAAGTAGATGTAATAATATGATCATGTCCTCAAGTTTATACTGTTATCACATTCGTAGTAACTCATTGTCCTTAGACTATGAGATCATGTCAATCACTTTCATCGAAAAGGTACTTTGATTACTCAAATGTCACTTTGTAACTGGGTGATTATAAATGTGTCATCGGGTACTTGGAAAGTGTTTGTTGAGGCTCATGGATCAAGAATGGGATTTGTCCATCCAGATGACATAGAGATATACTCAGGGCCTTCTCGATGATATCATATTGACACATCTTGCAAGCAAGTGATTTGATCACTAGAATGTTATATCACATGAACAAGAAAAATAGTACTTGTCGAGGACGAGGTTAAACAAGGTATGGATGATACCGAGTGATCGAATCTTAGACAAGTAAAATATCGCAAGATAAAATGCATTTGATTACAACGAAAAGGGTTCAGATGATCATTGGATTTTCGTGGAACTAGTGGGAGTCATTATGGATCTCCAGATCCCACTAATGATTATTGATCGAAGAAAGTCTCGATCATGTCTATGTATTTCTCGATCTTGTAGGGAGACACACTTAAGGTTAGTCAACGCAATTGAGTGGATAGGGAACACAGGGGAAGACAATGGACCTCACAGGAATTTGTTCTATCGAATCTACCGAAATGGTTTCGGGGTATCGAAATAAAGCAAGGGATAATATGTTAATGTGTTCATTAAATAAAGTACTCATCAAATGAAATGTTCATTAAATTGAGTTGTATTAAAACAAGAGAATTAAAGTGATTTAATGGAAAGACCTTTTGGTTTTTGAGTGGAGAATAAATGAGAGAAAGTGGAGATTGATTTTATGTGAGTGGAGAGTCCACCCACATGAATGAGTGAGGAGAGGGGGAACCCTCTTTGGCCGCCGACCATGGGTGGGGGCTGCCCCCTCCCCTATAAGAGGAGGTGGAGTCCTCCCTCTCTCACACACTCACTCACCCTCCTCTCATATTCCCTTTGGATGGCATCTTCACCCTTTATAGCTTTGTACATAGCCAAGAAAAAGGGGTTTAGGTGAAGCCCTGCTCGAGATCTTCTCCTCCACGACCGCTACCAAGGTGTAGCGCTGTTGGAGTTCCTAGGGATCCAATACTTCCGCTGCCCGCCTGGAGCGAGGGTTTGGGAGTCATCGGCACACCGTACATGTGACCGATTACGGAGGCGCTGCCACTTGTGGTGTTGATTATATGCGTGTCCTTGAGGATGGTCGTGTACACTCTACATCATCCATGTTTGTTTGCGGGAACGTTATCCCGCGTTACGGTCTTAGAGGGTGAGTCCATCTAAAACTGTTATATGTATCTCCTAGATATGATCTTGATGGTTACAACCATAGGAATTTTTTATTTTCTATGCAACGAACCCCATCACATAGAAGCAATGTTTCGATTACTGACGTCTTGCTGGTTCGAACGTTGCACATTCAACGTGTTCGTAGAAAACGTGTATGCTCTTCACCGATATAGGAAGATGAACAAAGAAAGAGAAGCAAGAACACAAATATTAAATGTCAAACAAAAACCAAAAGAGGAAAGGCGGGGCAAGGAAAGAAAGAAACGGCCAAAAAAGTGGCCAAAAAATGAAAAGGCTCAAGGATCATATGTACTTACCACCAATCATCGTTTAGACCACCAGCGCCGCTGGCTCTATACCCAGCCTGATCGGCAAGAGGACGCCCCAGCCTATAACCGCGCTGAAGCGTGGGAGTCTAGGACCAGCCCCAACTGCTCCACTTCCTACACATAATTGCTCCTAATGCTCCTTTTACACCCCCTCATAAGAAAATACTACATCATGGTAACCTCATCCACGTAACCCCTCTCTACGGTCCTAGCTCACTGCAAACCAATATCGTCAAGCCCGACCCAGCTCAACCTGCATGCCCACTAACCCGACAGACCAAGCACAATCTATAGAGAAGGAGGAGATCACAAACTGGAATATATTGCCAACTCGACCAGACACGGTTGGAACTACATAAACGATTAATGGCTACACCAAAGATAGTATGTAGCGAAGGAAGAAACAAAAGAGTGAGGTACATTAACAGACCAACGAGGGCATTACCTATAATAAGACAGAGCCACATGGCTTGATCCATGGATTGCATCGTCGAGCCATACCCGATCCTACAGGCACCAAGCGGCTGTCCATGCAATAGGAACCAAACGTATCCGCTCTCCAGACCACTGGCCGGTGTTCCAGATGACCCCGATAGTTTCCTGACTCACTACAAGACCCCTTTAGATAATGTGTTTGCCCGTATGCACATGCAAATCGCATGGCCCTCGATCGTTCATCAAAAACAGCATCCCAGCAACTCGATTCACCGAAAAACCCCGCGGAAATCCTAAACATCCATAGCGGCACAAGTTCAACAAAATAAGAAAGAAACACAAAAGCCGAAACAGGGAAAACGATAGACAAAACATAAAAAACCCATATGTATAAATGTACATAGAAAAGAGAACACACGAAATACGACAAAAGGAAACATACAATGGGCGCCAAATAAGATCAAGGACAGAGGCACGGGAAAACCCGACACATAGACTGAAAAGTTGCCAGGAAACCTAGCCGACGTAATCCGCGAGACGAAGGCCAACCTACAACCACACTAAAGCACAGGAGGCTAGGACCAGCCTCGATCACTTAATTTCCCACAAAACATGAAAAAATGCGAAAAAAGACAGTACAAACAAACATAGAACACCATCGGGAGCCAATCCAATTCAAGCAACATTCCTATCCCAGCCTACAACTGCACCGAAGTGCACAGGGTCAGGGACAACCCCGTCCGCGACCCCTCCACTTTCCACCAAAGATGAAAAAATGTGAAAAAGACGGTGCAAACAAACCTGGAACAACGTCGTTGGCGGCCAAACAAGTCCAGCAGCGAGAAACACCGGCGCCACGCGATGCCTAAAAGCACAAAAGAACATAGTCTGATTTAAGCAGCATTGCTGCCCAAACCTACAACCGCGTCGAAGCGCAGGTGGCCAAGGCCAGCCCTGAAAAACACAAAAGAAATGTGAAAAAATCAGTATAAACAAATCTAGAACGCCGTTGACGGACAAACCATTCAAGTAGCGTGTATCCAGCAACGAGCAACACCGACACCACTATGATAGCTAAAAACAAAAAAGAACATGGTTATGGGTAAAGAAATAGTAGGGGAAAAGGAACCAGAAGATACCTGGATTGTTGCCCGCGACCATTCCAATTCGAGCATCGAGCAAGGTCGGCGCCACAACAGCACCTGGAAACACAAAAAAGAGACAATGGCGTGAGCGACCAAAATAAGGAGCAAAATGAGATAGAGGAGAGCCGCCAGGAGACTAAATAGGCACGAACAAACCAACACATAGCAAGAGAACCAACATGTGGCCAAAGGCAATCGACACGATGACGCATGCAAAGGCGCGACGACACGAGGGCACGTTCTAGAAAGACATCCGACGCGAGGATGCATGAGGGAGTGCATCAACGTGTAGCATGGAGGGCTGTCACGGACGCGACACGTAGCATGTGTGATTCCACGCCGAGGTGGCACGGACGTCACCTGGGAGGGGAGCCAAGGCGTCGTGCACGGAGGGTGGCCAGAAGGGGTACGTGGTTGGCCAGAAAAAATTATGGGAGCGCCCAAAAAATCGTAGAAAAAGGAAAATCCACGCGACTTGAAGTAGTATCTATTTTAACATTCAAAACTTAAATTCCAGTGATCAAGGATATTCTTTGTTAGTTATGAATATGCATGAAAATACAAACATGTACTAAGCCAAACTTTAGTTGTCATTGATCAACTATGGGGCCAAACGCAATTAGAAAGTGCACAAAAACAAAGTTGTATGTGTTATATTATATAGAAAAATGCATGAAATCATGTAATAGATATATCCATGTGAGTTATAGAACCACGAACCAAAAAGATGATCCAATCAAGTCGGCACCCATCAGTGTGTCTGACTTGTCGTGACCAAACTTACGGGCACAGAGGTATAAAATTACATGGGCTCGGTTTAGTTGCTTGTATGGCATCAAGCAAGTTGTGTGAAAATAGAATACTCTATTTTTGTGTTATTTGGTATCGGGTCTACACAATAGGGTGTTTAAAATATCTTCGAGCTAGGAATGGGGGAATTCGTTGTTTCTCTTCATGCAAACCTACACCCAACATGAAGCAGAGAATCTACAAAACATTTTTGTGGACATTATTAGCATCGGTATCATAGCTCATGCAATACACCACCACAACCAAACACCATGTTCATATAGCTCACTAATACCCACTTATCACCATGCAACAACCAAAACAAAACCACGGAATTTGTTTTTGCATCCATTGAGCATGTCCCCTGCGGGCTAGTTTCTAATGGGCCTGGCTAGACAACTGATGCAAGTAAGCAAAGATGACCTTAGTGAAACAACCATTGTTGTGGAGATTGGAATGAGGAGAGTATCCAAATGTGGAAACATCATGTGGAACGTGTGAAGTATCAAAGGCGGGGGCATGGAGGCCCATAATCCTGTCTAAACATCAGAACGAAACTAACAAGACACACAATAGGACTAACCAAGGACACAAGCAACAGTCAGAGGATGATGTAAAGGATGACACAACGGCTGGAGGCAAGCAACGAGGAAGTTATGGCATCGACGAGCGAGAAGATGACGCGACGCCTATTAGCGTGTACATATTTCTTTAGATATCATGTATATCCCATTGTTATATCCAATTTTAAACAAGATTTAAACTATGTGCCACCGAAATTTAGTGGTGTATAAGAAATTAATGACAAAGTTTTCCTTCCCTCACATATATTAAATGCCTAGTTATTGTATATCTATTATGATGATAAAGATATCATTCACCTATTTTTTTATTTCGTATTTGGTACTAGAACGCAATAAAAGATATGGTCCATAAATAGAAAATCGGTTAATAAATAGAGCAATTATTTGGTCATTAATAAATAAGCATTATATGCTTCCTTTTATCTTTACCGAGGAGCCTATAAGATGGAATTTCCTTCCCTCTATGCAATGCAACATTGATGTTTCCTAGCCACCCATAGGACTAAGGAGACAAAGAAAACAAGCACTTTTCCACAAGTGCAGCATTCTCCAATGGGCGCACGGGCTCCATATGTTTGTTTGATCTTAGTTCTTATGTTACTAGAAAATACAACATCTGTAGGTATGTATTTTCAACTGGATTATTTATGTCATCACAAAAATATACTACCTCCGGTCCATATTAGTGTTCTTAACTTTGTCTAGATACGAATGCATTAGTCTAAATGCTTAACTAAATTCATACGAATTTAGACAAAGTTAAGAACATTAATATGGATCAGAGGGAGTAGAGTATTTACGATTCATAAATCCAACGTTGAGTGATATCATTGTTGTTTTCCATAGACACACAAATGGTTGTTCTTGTGTCTCTACTATTCACTGATATATGTAATTTGGTCAAAAGTAATGTTTAAGAACACTAAACTAATGATGAATAGTACTTGCTTCTTTTTGTCCGTACTCATAACACATACAATCGACGCATGAGAAAACTCCTTTGTTGAAGTTAACCCATGCCGGATTATGTGACTATACCCATACATTAAATTTTATATTTCTAGTTAACCTGTACCGGGTTATGTCATTCAAGCAATCATTTTTCATGCCTTATCCAAGTGTACCAAAAGATAGCTGCATAGAAGAAATTTAGTCATGTATTTTTTACACACCTTTTGCATATGTGTGTATGTCATAGAGCACTGCAAAGAAGAGGATGCATTCGGATTGATATTTTGCACCAAATGGATTTGCAAGATTAGCTTCAACTCCGTGGCAAAAAATCGGGGTGCCTATCTCAAGGACGACTGGTGTGAGGACCACAGTTACAAATGCATTGTTTGCCTCGCTGACTGAAATATATCTGGCATGCACAACTAGTCCATACTCAAGATAGCATGGTGTCACTTAAAGAGAAATAAACAATTTATTATTTTGTTTGTCTTGTTTCATTTTGTGTGTGCGCGCCAGATCTCATCCTTCTTATTATCACTAGACTTCTCTTTGAGTCCTCGAGACGCTAAGAAGCGTAACGCAAGACGTACCATATGAAGATAATAAGTGCCTTCTGGCGCACGTGTAAGTATAGTTAGAAAAGTCGTTTAAAAAGAGAACAATGGACAGTGCGTAGATAAGCAAACATAGTAAGACCAGTAGCACCGCATACATCATGCGTGTACTGGCTGTTTGCACGACTCTAGTGTCATAGGTTAAAGAGGATTATCCAACAGATAAATATAGAAGGTACGTTTATATCAATAGAAACAACGCACAGAACACACGCCAAAAGATAAAAATCCAACAGACGAGAATAGAAGTTACATTGTTATTATAAACTGTAGACTATTTTACATATAACGACAACTATGACATCGTCAGCAAGAACATAAAGAAATTACTACCTAGGCAAACCACCTTCTTTTCTCATCGTGGTAGTCCTTCGTAATAAGATCGTCCACGTCGTTCGAAGCAACTCTAGCTGCCTTGGTAGTAGGCGACATCGTGGTAACCACCGTGTGTGTACCTGCTGCAATGCGGCGTAGGCTGATTTCTTAGTCATCGGCTCTTCGTCCTTCGTAGGAAGATCAGTGACGGACTCGGAACCATCTCTAGCAGCCACGATAGAAGACGCAAAGACCACACACAAAGAGGCAAGACAACATATGTATAGACAACACACACAGGAAGACAACGCGAAGGCCTTCACACACAGAAATACGATGCAAAGTCCGTACGGAAAAAGGAAATAGGAACAGATGAAGACGATACATTCAATAAAACATCTAGACACGCAGAGCAGAAACAATAAAGAGGATACCTTAAGTTTACTCAAGTCACTTGTGAATATGAATGTTACAAATGCGAGACAGAAGAAAGAAGCAACAACAGAAAAAAATGAAGTCGTAAGACCAAATAGGTACAGGTTCCGACCGACGTGACAAAACATCATGCACGGAATGCTGGTACATGGCTTAGACTAAGGGGACAACTCCTCGCGTAAAAAATCCTTGGGCGTAATGAACGAATCAGCATCACCCTCTTCACAGCGTAAAGAATATGTTAAAGAGAGTGAGAAAAATTCGTCCATGCCCGTATGAGGCGTTTAGAGCTACTTCGTTTCTTTGTGTAGAAAATCACGTGGAAGGGGGAGAAGCACGTACGCAACACTGCACGGAGAAGAAACACCGACAGCCCGACGAGAGCAATGCCACGAGATGGACGACGATGTCTCTTTCACGTGGCGTAGAGCAAGAACAAAAGTGGAGGATAGGGTGGCAATCTTCGATGAAAGAGATGATACATCGTCAAGCGAGAGGCGTCATTTATAGGCGAGCCCGTCTCCAATGGCAGTCGTGTAATGAAGAACGTCAGTGGACCAATTTTACACACGCAAATACCGAATGTGATAACACCTTTCCATGCTCGGGGACCCACCACGCGATGTTGCCGAGAGGATCCGCGTGCATCCATGCTCTCCAGTGGCACAGACGTACTGGAAGCATGATGTAGAGACAAATCCACACGTACGAACAACATATGTGAAGGGACCCACCGCACGACCTCACCGCCAGAACCCACAGACAGCGAGGGTTTCCATAGCTAACTCATCCCTCACCCGTGAGAACCCGCGGTGGGGGAGAGTCTTTGCTGCCAGCTCCTCTCCCGACCGCGAGAACCCGCAGCGAGCAAGGGTTCCCGCTGCCACATCGGCCATCGATGGGCCCCACGTCCCGAAAGGTGCCGAGCGCTTGTCTCCCTCCATATGCCTCTCACAAGGAGCACGTTCGCGCATAGCCGCCGATGCGTTGGCTAGGAGATGGCGTGCGTCCCAACCATACAACGACGCTAGGAAGGAACGAGCGCGTGACACACCCGCGCCAGGTAATCCCGGGCCACAGTCCTGGCACGCTAGAAAAGCCAACCTCCTTGGCGATGTCGCCGCGTTTTCTTCTTGTTGTACATCCCACGGCTAGAAAGAATTAGAGAGTTGACTCCAATTCTATTATGGTTGTTTTTCTTTTTGATATATATTTTTTCAAAAATTCTTTATAGTTAAAATCTAACTTTCCCATTCATTATAAATAAAAAGTAAGGTGTGCAATATAGCTTGGTAAAATTCATGTACAGAGGTGGCCATGTACACACGCGTAAGCAATGTTATAACTAGTAATAAGTGATTTCAGCTTTACTTGATCACAAGTAAAAAGGTTGTAGTCTTCAAAAGCTACATGTATGCTCAAATGAATTCATACAATCATAAGCATGTATGCATGAGTTACTTCCGGCTCCTAGTCACCGAGGCACCGACATGGGTCTTAGAAGAACTCGAGAAGTGGGAGTGTGCCTTTTTTTGGGCAGGGAAGAAGAAGACTAACAGAGGTCTCTTCTTAGTGGCATGGGAGGCAGTCTGCAAGCTGACGTGCTTCGGAGGCCTTGCGGTCAAGGACCTCCGCCTGCAGGGGCTAGCGCTGCTTGCGAGATGGAAGTGGCTGTGTCGCAACAGATCCCTCGAGGCTGTGGGTCGGGCTGCCTATGCTCAAAGACAACGCAGCGGAACAAGTTTCCCAGAGGCTGGCTGTGGCCCAAGTGGGGGATGGAAGGAGAGTGTTATTTTGGAAAGATCGATGGGTGAATGGCCTAACCGTGGCGGATATCGCGCTAGAGGTGGTGGAGATCATGAGCACCCGGAACCGAAATAGCTCACGAGTTAGGGATAGGCTACACGAGAGTAGGTGGATGCTGTATGTGAGTGGTGAGCTGGATGAACGAGGGTACAGGCAATGGGTGAGACTCTGGCTTGCGACCAGTGAGATCAAGTTGAGGAATCTTAAACATGATAGCTTCTCTTGGACAGGCTCGAGATCAGGATAGTATTCGGCCAAGGAGACGTACAAGTTATTGTGCCATGGACAAGAGAGATCTAGGGTCACAACCCCCATCTTGATATCTCATGTGCCCTTAAAGTGTAAATTCTTCTGCTGGCTGGCTACCAGATACCGGTTGTGGACGTCGGACATGCGCAAGAGGCATGACCTCCAGGAACAATCTTCGGAGTGCTACACGTGCCTGCAAGAGGAAGACACAGCGGACCACATCGTGATTCAGTGTGTATATACGAGAGAGGTCTGGATGGGATGTTTGCAATGAGCAGTCCTGGAGATCATGTAGCTGCAACAGGGGGGATCTGGAGTCCTGGTGGTTGGAGGAGAGAGAGACCATACAAAGCTCGGACAACAGCAAGTTCGACACGATGGTGATTCTCATGGCGTGGATGTTGTCGAAACAACACAACACGAGAGCGTTTGGTAACCTTAGAGAGAAGTGTAACACGACACAAGTGCTTGAGCGTATCTGCAAGGAGTTTCATAGTTGGATGTTAGCGGCGAGAGGAGAGAGGTTAAAAATGTCGCGAGAGTAGCCTTTAGATTCTAGAGGTAGAGTTAGAGCTTTGCGTGTCTGAGGGGTGGCTGAGGCCTTTGTTCGCAAAGTGACCTCGACCTCTTGTATATTTGTTGTTGCCTTCTATAAAAATGTGGTACACCATTGGCATACTCTCGAAAAAAACTTCCGGCGTGATAGCACTATAGGTGTCTGGATCTTTGATGATAAACATGTGGTCAATTTGACGAGGTAAGTTAACAACCCAACTATACCATATACTTCTCTCAAAAAATAACTATACCATATAGACTGTGGGGTCCCCCGGATTTATTGTCCGAGAAATCCCTGTTATGCACATATCCACGTTCCCATGGTCAGTGAGTCATGGAACATAACCGACAAGTATCATCACAACATCCAAAACTTAACAAAGACAAGACTTACATTGATACCATTATGGCTACATAATCTTCAGCAGTGGATCTTCATCAAACGCAGAGCCCAATCATGCCTTAACCTACATGCAACTGACTGGGAAGACGGCCTAGCTACATAGACGTCACCACATCCTTCACCTTCTAGCTTCCAAAAGTCTGGCCAAGTAAATAGCCAGGGATAATGCCAATGAGTACTTTGAATGTACTCGCAACCCACGAAGATAATGTAAACAAGATAATGTAGTTTGGCTATGGAGAGATAGCTCTAGCTATGGTTGTTTTTGAAAAGCCTAGCTTCTCTTATAGGATGGCATCTCTATATCTTCGTTGAAAAAGAGTTTTGAAAAACATGTCTTTGTTTCAAAATCTAGATATCCCCATATCCTTGTTGAAAACCTTTTTGAAAAGAGTTTTAGAGGAAACCCCTTTTTAAACATCTTCGACCATCCATGGTCAAAACAAAACCTCATTCTCTTATTCTCTCGTTACTAAGTCACATCCTTTTTTATCTTTCTCAAACCATCACTTGGGTACTCCTAGAAATCACCTTTCCAACCGTACTTGACCATGGACACGGATATTTGAATAGATTATACTTTGAAAAGTTTTTACACTTTACCCACAAGAATCAATACATCCGTCAGGATTCAACCATGGCCAGTTACACACAGTAAACAAGGGTTTGGATAATAAAACATAACCTTTCATTTGTCCACCCTAGCAAAGGCACCATTCCCTTTTGGTTTTGACCTCCCCAGAAACGCGTATGTGGCTATCTGCACCATAATCCTCCCTTCCATACAGGCCTATATCCAAACCCTTGGTCTGGGATATACCATAATCTTTTGTGATTCCACTTGCTTCCATACTCTTAAGTCATACTGTCCGCCAAAGACCTAATTGTTGCACCGGCCCTTGTCAGTGACATCGGCTAACCCCAGATCCGTAGACCTTTACATGGGGAAAGCCTGGAATTCAGAGGATTTCTCCCTATAGCATGTGTACGGGCTTCACATGGTAAAGCAAACAAACTACAAGCTATGCCTAGCTCCTAGGGTAATGTGGTTGCACGGGTAACTTGTTCGGGTAAAGGTGTAGAACATCCCTTCTCATACTCAAGTCCATCATTCTCATTCTTCCTCATCACTTTTATTTCTTTAAAACATCCACTTGGAAGCAATGCCTCTTCCCAAGGGTTTGTCCAAAACATTTGTAGTGGGGTAATCCCCAAACAATTTTTATTTGTCAAATCCATGGTTTCCAACGAAGTAGGATGCTAATCATCATACTCTCAATCTAAGGAGTATGGTAGGTTATTCACAATGGGAAGTGTCCCTCTGACACCAAGTAATAACTTGACGGAGCCAAGTTATCAGCGTAATAATGGTTGAACAAAACATGGAGGTAAATAATGCAGTTTATAAGGGAGATACAAACAGGTAATAAAAGGAGTAGGACATGTATCAGAATTTAGGAATGGTGGCTTGACTGTGATCAGCAATAAGTCCCTGGACTTCTTCTTCTTAGATAACTAGTATAGTAAATGAATAGTTGATCCCTTCTTCTCGACGTCAGCACAAGCGCAACTATCGTCGTCATAGAGCATACATGCAAACAAGGAAGGGACCACAATCAATACAAGGCAACAATCATCAATAAAATAGATCATACAAACATACAATACATCACTAACTTCAGTAGGTATGATTAGGTTGAGTTCAAGGCTAGTGGGATTACTTTAAGTGGATTTGAGGAATTTCTTTTATGAGTTATTATTCCAAAACTGCTTCAATAAGGGGTTTCCAACCAAGGCTTGGTTCTGTATGATATCAATGTGCAAAAATGATATCATCAGATAGGTTTTGATAACCCAAGGCCACCAAAAGTGGTTTCATCATTTTATCATTTTTCTTTAAGTAGTTATAGGTTTTCTATTGAAATAAACCCTAGTTTTAGGGAATAATTCACCAGACATTATATGTAAGTCCAGAAATTCTTTAGTTGTATGGTTAATACAAGTTTTGGGTACTGGTTCACTGATAGTTGGATTCACCTTTAAACAATTACCAGAATGCCATTGGGAAAATCCCAAAGTCAGTTCTGTAGCTAATTTGTTATTTTCACCAGATTAATTCTACAAAGGCTTTTGATATGTTTCCTAAGACACATGCTAGGTATTTCCAATACCTTATTGTAGGAATTGGATTTACAAAAAATAGGAATTAAATAACTCCAAAAATTAATTATTTAGTGAAATGACCCCATGTAGAAAGGTTTAAATCACTAAAAATCACCAGATGCTCAAATAAATCTGAGCTCGTGGGATTTGATAGATCTTGTATTGAATGTGCTTTGTGAGTTGTAATTACATCAAAATACTTTTTATTTTGGCCTAGAGAATTTATCAAAGGCAGATATGGGCTGGTTTTGTTATTTTTGCTACATGCAAAACATAAGGCTTTTTGGAGTGAGGTCAAGATGTCAAGGTAGGCCTACTGAGAACCTACCCAAAGGGACTTGTTTTACTCCAAAAGGACATGTGTTTGCATATTAATTACTAGGAAATATCTAATTATTATTTTGGTCAAACTCAGGTTCTACATGTTGGATAAAAGGGTGGTGCATGTGCTAGAATTTAGTCCTAGCTCAAACTGGAAGATATCCATTTTCTTTTGGATTTAAACTAAACAGTTTCTCACAGATCTGCTATTTACAAGATTTAGGAAAAGGAGAGAAGGAAGGGATGATGTGCTGGATCTACGCGGAAACAGCAACACATAGCCATGCCAGCCCATCTAACGCCAGCGAGTGCGTGCATGGCGCAGTTCAAACCTAACGGTTCGGCCTCGCCTCGTAATGAGGGTGGAGGGTAAAGGGGTATGCGGCATCGTGGATCATTCGATCTAGTGATGATCGACGGTCCCATGTCGTCATATTCGTGGGAGAGGCATGACAGTGTCGGAACCCTAGGTCGGGCAGAGAGGGATAGGGAACTCACCGACGGGCTCGGGAGGCGATGAGAAGGAGACGCGGTCGACGACGGCGACTCCAATGAGGGGCGCTGGAGGGGGTTTCTACGTCAGGAGGTGACTCATGCTAGGACAACCGAAAGGAGGCTTCGAGAGCTCGGCGGCGGCGTTGCTCTGGATGCTCCTGATCAAAGAGGCAGGCATGGTTAGATGTAGGAGAGCAAGGGGAGTTCGGGAAGGCCACATGTAAGGAGAGGGGAGCAGAGGAGAGGGAACTACACCTAGATTTCGGGAATGGCTGAGAAGCCTTCTCTCTCCTTTTTTGGCTAGGACAGAGTAGAGGATAAGGAGTGGCGTTCGGTCTGGTTGAGTGGAAGGGAGAGGGAGCAAATGAGCCCGAGGGGGAGTGCTGGGGTGGCCTCTGATACCTTCGATCCAAATTCACGCATGTAGTATAATAGCTTCTTCCCTATAAGACCTAGGTTTAATCGAACCTCGGAAAGCACTGCTAAAATGTAATAAAAAAGGACACGTCTACAAGACTTTGTTTGTTCATTTTACCTTAGTTAACCAGACCAATCTAGTTTACTTAATAACGAGTTTGAATCAATGGATGGAAATTGGCCAGGGTTGAAAATCCACCTGCAGCTGCACATCAAATGGGATAAAAGATAATAATAAGCATAGTCATGTATAATGTTTGAATGGAGATACTATCTTGTGGGAAAAACATCCTAATATTTTAGAGCCAACGTGATGTAGCGGGCATAGCAATAGACTTTTAATCCAACCGAGAGCACACCAAAGCCACATGTTATAAACGATTATTAAGTGTAAAACACATATCAAAGCTTTAAGTGGTGATGTTGTTGTTTATCCCGAATAGGGCGCTAAGCAAAGACCGTACTATCCTTTCCATCACTGAGATTCTTATGAGATTGCTCCTAGCCAGGTATCCCACCTCAAGCCTTTGTCAATCTATGGGAGCTTGGGTACCTACAAGTCCACAGATCGAGACAAGAGACAAAAAAACAAAAGAAACAAATCACAATTCCAAACAAAATACAATTCTCCCATGATCTAGATGCACATAATCGTTGCAAGGTTTCTCCCCAACCTACAGCCCGTGAGGACTACTCACTCATAACAAATAGATCGAAGATATAAAACATCATACATATACTTAGATTGAAACCAAATATTCTTACAATGGTCGCCAAATCATAAGGAGATCTAAAGTACAAAGCAATGGCTGTGGCTAGTGGATGCATGCATGGGGGAAGTGATGAAAAATGGATGAACAATGGTGTGGGTATCCTTTGGTGGTGTTGTGATGCAATCTGAGAATGGAGGTTGTCTAGCCGGCGGCTGGAGCCTCAAAATATAGGGATTTCTATTTTCGTGCCCCTGATTCGTTAGTTGTACTCAGTTTTTGTTGGAAATATGCCCTAGAGACAAAAAGTAGTAAGGAATATTATCATATTTCATATAGTTTATGATTAAGTTTTATATCATGCTATAACTGTATTGAGTGGAAACATCAATACACGTGTGATATACAAACAACCAGGGGTTCCCAGTGAAACTCTAGTCACTGGTTCATTGGTCAACAAATGATCACGTTTCCTGATCATGTGGCATTTATGCCAGTTGGAAATGAGGTCATCTCATTTGGAGAATGAGATGATGAACCAATACCCAACCTAAACATCGTGACCCGATCATGTCACGAAGTTCAAGTTATGATGACTAGAAATGGATCCTCGTAGACTATTCCTTAGACAGTGAGGCTATATCAATCACTGTCTCCCGAGAGTGCTTAGCTGGCATCAAACGCCATCTGGTAAAACAGTGGTTATAAAGGTGTGTTCAGGTATTCGGAGGAAACCGTAGAGGTAATATATGTCAAGAGCGGGATTTGTCCGTCCATGTGACGGGAAGATACTCAAGGGCCCACTCGGAGAAGTTATATCCAATAGCTGCGCAGCGTGTGATTAGATCACGGGGATATCACTCGTCGAAACGAGTTAAGTAGCATTGTTCAGTAACAAGATTGAACACGACATGGTGATGTCATTGATCAGATCTCGGGCAATGCAAGTATCGAATGACAAAGGGAATAAGACACAACTGTCCCGGTTCAAACGACGAAAGATCTTCGTGGAATGCATAGGGGTCACATGGCCATCCAGGTCCCTCTGTCGATCATTGGTGTAGGAGTGTCCCTACCATGTCTAGAGTGTTCCCGAACCGTGGGGTATCACGCATAAGGGATTGATGATGCTTAGAGAGTGTTTATAGGATCGGTAGAATCACCGAAGAAAAGAAGGGAGAAAACCGGAAGGGTTTTGGTAAGTCCGGAGGATGTCCGGAGTTGAGGTGGAAGGTGTTCCATGGCCACGGAGGTTGAATAATATGTGAATGAATGTTAAATGCTGATTTAATCATTTATTCATAATTATTTAATAAAGAGAAAATCAATTAAAAGGTCAAAAAGGCTTAATGGGCCAATTCCGGAGGGAGAGGGCCCATTAGGGGAAAGGAGAGAGGGAGAGGGGCCAAGGGGGAGGCCGGCTGGGCCTTGCCCCCCCACAGGGCCCACTAGGGGCTGTCCGGCGGCCACCCCACCCCCTCCTCTCCTTTAGTCCCACCCCAGGACTTTGAGGAAGGGTGTACCCCCTCCCCCCTATATAAAGTGGGGTATTTGGCCTAGAAAAATACACCAATAATCAATAAAGGTCTCCCCACTTTTGGGAGGACCTCTAATTGATATTTTCTCTCTCCCCTTCTCTCTCTCATGACTGTGGTCCCAAGTCTGGACTGCGCGAGCGAGAGACATCTTCACCACGGAGCGCCGTCGCGCTGCGGGATTCGGATCCGGGAGCTCTACTTCCGCAACTGCTGCTGGATCGGGGAAGCGAGAGTCATGGTTAGGGACCAGACATGTGTAACTCGCCGCGAGGTGTTGCACTTGAGGCACTCAAGTCGTTGGAGCCAGAAGGAGCGCAAGGACTTCATCACGACCTTGAGGTCGGCTTCGGCTCGTCTACATCAACCATGCTCTCCTGAGCGTTGACAATGCTTTTCGGTCTTCAAGGGTAAGTTTGAGAAAAGCCCCTCCCGTTACTGTATTACTAATAGATAGGTCCTGGCAGCTTCAGGAGTTCAGGGGCATAGAGTAAAATTTATTGTTTTTATGCGCAGAACCCCTACAGTGGTATCAGAGCTAGATCTATGCGTAGTAATGCTAGTACGGGTAGAACACACGAGATGTAGCGTGTGGGCGTTGATCTTTTAGTTGTTACCTCCCATGTGTACTTGTGTGTACCGCAGTAATGCTTGATGAAGCGGCCCCCAACCGACTTTACGGGTTCATTCGCGAGACTGGTCCATGCTTGACATACGGCTTGTACCGTATAAAGTGGCTTAGGGGGTGTCTGTCTCTCTCGCATTAGTTGGTATAGCATTTGCAATGGAGGGCCCCAAAAGGGGTGTAGTAGAGACAACTACTTGATCAGTGTTGTGCTGAAAGTTCGTAGGTAAGAACGGTTCTTGTGCGAAAGCCCATTCAGCCACGTAAAACATGCAAAGATAAGGTAGAGGCGTCTAACTTTGTTTTGCAGGAGGGCGTTGCTTTTTGATATGTTTGTGGCAAAGGTAAAGTGATTACCTTTTGTTACGTAGTAGTAAATAGTCACTGAGGTGATGAACTACCACGCCGGAATGATACTGGTACCCTGGTGTCTACGGCACCGGAACCCGGTGACGGCGGATGGAGATCACGACGTGAAGGACCATATCACATAGCATTTACATTCAATGTTATTGTTTGTATGTCTTATTGTGTTCTAGTATTAGATACTCGACGGTAGCCTAATAAGATGATCCCTGTTAAAATAACCAACGATTGTGTTCCCCCTTAGTGTGCACCACCAAGAAAGTTCTTTGGTATGAGGCAGGTCGTGATGATCGGGTGTCAGACATATCTATGTTCGCATACAGTGGGTGCAAGCCATGTTGCACAGCGAAAACACTAAGGTTGAGTTGGTGAGCCTAACATGTACATACATGGCCTCGGAACATGGATGGTCGAAAGATCGAGCATGAGTCGCATGAATGATGTGACCGACGTTTAGCGTCCACCCTTGAACCCACATTGATGGCCATGATGATCGGGGGAGATATGGCTGATAGGGGTCGTGTTATCACTAGGAACCCTCTTTGGGGATAGGTGTTTCTGAGTGGAGTTATTATTAACTCATTTAATCGTAAACTTAGTCTAAATTCCTTTTGCAATTATAAATGTAGATGGCACCTTTCGTGTTGACAATTGAATGGTTAGAAGGAGAGAAGCTCAGATTAGATGGATCAAACTTCTCCATTTGGGTTGCCAGTCTCCATGTTCTACTTAGTGAGAACGACGTGGTCGACTACATACTCGATGGGATGGATTTGGATTTGTCCATGGACCTTGAGACCCCAGAGGAGCGGAAAGACTGCTATCTCCGTCGTGAGATGGCCTCCTATATTTCAGTTGTGATGCGTTTGGAATGGTGGATGAGCTATGGCCTTTCATGGGTGATGTCAACCCTCGTTCAGTAATGTTACAGTTTAGGACACATTTCGTGGAGCAGACACGCATTTGGGAGCATGAGCTGATGGGATACTTCCTCTCCATAAAGATGGAGGAGAACTCATCACTGGACAGCCACTTACAGCACATGCATGATGTGTACATGAGGCCAGCATATTTCCTGGACATCTGGATTTAAGGATCTTTTGCAAATGCTACTGTGCTGCGGTCGCTGCCACCAAGCTACCAAGCACAAGTCAGGAATTGCGTGATGAGGGACGACACAGAAATGGAGTTCCACCGGTTCATGACACATCTCAGAAATGTGTTGGTTGAACTAGATGTCGCTCAGGTCATCAACGACAAAGGTATATATTTGATATACAGTTTTATAAATGTTATAATCTTGCAAACACATTGTAGTGTTAAGTATATCTGATACTTGTTCTGTTTTGATGAAAACAGGTCCTTCTGCGTAAAGGTGCTTGCTGGAGAGGAGGTGACGTTGCGTGTTGATGGCGAGCATGATGATGACGGCCGACGACACTCTCCCTCGACATTTATCATTTAGTTCATGTTTTAGGATGATTAATGTAATCAAGAGATTGTGAACTTATTTAGTGTGTCTCACACTTCGTGAGACGGTTATTCATATGAGTTTGTAACAAACAGTTGTTCCACTTTTATGAATGATTTCTATTCGTGTCCATATCTTGTTTGATTATGTGTGAATTATCCTTGTTGTTTGAAACTAATTGATAATGCATGAACATTTATAAAACATTAAAATGCCTTGTTTAAAATACCCAACTTAATGATATATTCATTAATGAATGAAACCATTGTTTGAATTCAAAGTTATGTGATAATATGTGAAAATCATTCGATTTCTTATCACATATATATCATGCCTAAGTTCGGCAAAATAACTTGAACACCGTGTATTACTTGAATACAAAGTGTTTAATGAATTGTTAAAAGTATATACATATCCGATGTATTGAGTTTTAATGAAAATGGTAATTATCATTAATTTATTGTTTAAATGTGTAAAGTAGTTTACCAAAGGAAACATGAATATGAAACTATTTGATTTGATCAAAGTGTTTCATCAACAAAGGGTATAAATATAAAAGGGAAACTAATTACTATGATTTGATCAATAGTAATGAAATTCGACTTTATAAGAATGGCATAAAAGAAATTGTGGAATGCAAAGTGTTCTAAAACATCGGAATGCAAAGCATCACAATGTGATATTAGATATCAAAGGGGGTTGAATAGAAGACACCAAATAAATCGTTGTAGTGTATATGTAGAGACCATTAGTTAGAAATAGTTAGCACTCGATTTGAATTGGTAAACCATTTGAAGTCATGAAAGTTTTGGGGTTATTCGATATAACCAAAACAATAGCGAATAAGACCTTGTAGTGTATTCATTGGAAACTTTGAATACGAAATCCATAGCTGAAACCAAAAGAGAAGCAAAATTGATATTGCTTGGATTTTGGTGCATTCTTGAGAAAGCTCACTTTTGGTGATGTTTCTCAATTATGAAGCAAATGGAAATTAGTGTAAAACAAGATGAGGATTCAAAACCCTGCATCAGAGTGTTGAGAAGCGCAACGGACAATGTTCCTAAACGATTCTCTTCACAGAAGGAAAGAATCAATGATTTTGATCAATGTGTTTTCCCTCCACTATTGTTTTTCACTACATGAAGTAGGATTCAAAATGTAAATCCATATCTTTTATGGAGACATTTGTGAACCACTTGTCATGATTTTTGAAATGTGACATACCTACGAACTACTAAGGAAATAATGGTAAACTAAATTATGAGAAATCCTAGAAGCAAACTTCCCTTGAGATTAGAAAGCAATTCATTGCTGAATCTCACAAGTAAAAGGGGTTACTTGAATTTTCCCAAATGACTGCAAAGCCATAGTAGGAAAAGGGGGGTAAATGACTAAAGCACAATTTGTCAAGTATTGGACAAATTCAAATGAATTTGATTCATGTGTGCTAAATGTCTAGTGGATTTAAAACTAGTAAAGTACTAGTATCTCATAGTAAATCTCCAAGTTTGATATTTGATCAAAGGATTTTGAAATTGTTCAAAATAGTAAGTGGATATGCAATTTGCATAAAATTGAGTGGGAGCTATAAAAGTCTTCCTAAAACAATATGTGATTGACATTTTTTTAAGTGGGAGCAATATGAGTCTCAAACTCAAAAATATAGGAACATATTTTGAGTGGGAGCTTATAGGAGTAATTCTTAAGTATGTTAAGAATAAAAGGTGCAAGTACTTATGAATAACGATTCATAAGATGTAGAAGTTGATAATAACCATATTATGATATTATGTAGAATTCCTTAAGGGATTCTGAAAAGTGTTTCAGAATAGAAGTTAATTAAGGAACTAGTCCTTAATAACTCAAATTAGGAATAGCATTAAGTTTGACATCAATGGTTGAAAGAAAGAAAAGGATGATCGTCATCTACTATGTTGAGACATAGGTTCTGTCTTAGTAAACCATGATGATAACTTGGCATAATATGTGATCCAAATAAGGAACATGTGAAAGTGATCAAGTTCGGATCACAGAACGTTGAGCTGAGTTTTTGTCCGCAGTGTCTAGTAGAGAACTGTAGACATATTTTCCAAATCCATAAAGGATAACATATCTTACAACATAAAGAGTTATGTTATAAGGGAATATGTTGGAAGCTCCTGTAGATACCAATTAGAGTCAAGTAGGAAGCGAGGTGAACATAACATTGAAAGTTGCACAGAGTGCACGGGAGTTTTGATGAATACATTTATAATAATAGATAAGGGTACCATCTAAAGTTTTGTATAATGTTATGGCAGGGCTAGTTCGCTTTTAACGTAGAATGATGTGTCCTAGGGCACAGTGCCCATGAGAAAGCCCTCGAGGTTGATCTAACGTCACTGTAGGCTCCTGGAATCAGGCCTCATTCTGCTGCCATAGCGATGATGCATACACACAGATGCTATCATGTGATGATAAAGTATTGATGTCAATCAAGGTGACATTAGTAAGTTGCAAAGGATTTGGGACTGAAAAGTACAGACCCAAGACTCAACCTCTTCCATGAGCAAGCATGTTCAGGGTACCGGGTATATGGTGCCAATGATTGAGAACAAATGCATCTAGTGTATTTGTACTCTAGTGCAAGTGGGAGACTGTTGGAAATATGCCCTAGAGACAAATAGTAGTAAGGACTATTAAGTTTATGATTAAGTGTGATATACAAACAACCAGGGGTTCCCAGTGAAACTCTAGTCACTGGTTCATTGGTCAATAGATGATCATGTTTCCTGATCATGTGGCATTTATGCCAGTTGGAAATGAGGTCATCTCATTTGGAGAATGAGACGATGAACCAATACCCAACCTAAACATCGTGACCCGATCATGTCACGAAGTTCAAGTTATGATGATTAGAAATGGATCCTCATAGACTATTCCTTAGACCGTGAGACTATATCAATCACTGTCTCCCGAGAGTGCTTAGCTGGCATCAAACGCCATCTGGTAAAATGGTGGTTATAAAGGTGTGTTCAGGTATTCGGAGGAAACCGTAGAGGTAATATATGTCAAGAGCAGGATTTGTCCGTCCATGTGACGGGAAGATACTCAAGGGCCCACTCGGAGAAGTTATATCCAATAGCTGCGCAGCGTGTGATTAGATCACGGGGATATCACTTGTCGGATCGAGTTAAGTAGCATTGTTCAGTAACGAGATTGAACATGACATGGTGATGTCATTGATCAGATCTCGGGCAATGCAAGTATCGAATGACAAAGGGAATAAGACACGACTGTCCTGGTTCAAACGACGAAAGATCTTCGTGGAATGCACATGGGTCACATGGCCATCCAGGTCCCTCTGTCGATCATTGGTGCGGGAGTGTCCTGACCATGTCTGGAGTGTTCCCGAACTATGGGGTATCACGCTTAAGGGCTTGATGATGCTTAGAGAGTGTTTATAGGATCGGTAGAAACACCGAAGAAAAGAAGGGAGAAAACCGGAAGGGTTTCGGTAAGTCCGGAGGATGTCCGGAGTGGAGGTGGAAGGTGTTTCATGGCCATGGAGGTTGAATAATATGTGAATGAATGTTAAATGTTGATTTAATCATTTATTCATAATTATTTAATAAAGAGAAAATCAATTAAAAGGTCAAAAAGGCTTAATGGGCGAATTCTGGAGGGAGAGGGCCTATTAGGGGAAAGGAGAGAGGGAGAGGGGCCAAGGGGGAGGCCGGCTGGGCCTTTCCCCCCCCGCGGGGCCCACTAGGGGCTGGCCGGCAGCCACCCCACCCCCTCCTCTCCTTTAGTCCCACCCCAGGACTTTGAGGGAGGGTGTACCCCCTCCTCCCCTATATAAAGTGGGGTATTTGGCCTAGAAAAATACACCAATAATCAATAAAGGTCTCCCCACTTTTGGGAGGACCTCTAATTGATATTTTCTCTCTCCCCTTCTCTCTCTTGTGACCGTGGTCCCAAGTCTGGACTGCACGAGCGAGAGACATCTTCACCGCGGAGCGCTGTCGCACTGCGGGATTCGGATCCGGGAGCTCTGCTTCCACAACTGCTGCTTGATCGGGGAAGCGGGAGTCATCGTCAGGCACCGGACGTTTGTAACTCCCCGCAAGGTGTCGCACTTGATGCACTCAAGTCGTTGGAGCCAGAAGGAGCGCAAGGACTTCATTACGACCTTGAGGTCGGCTTCGGCTAGTCTACATCAACCACGCTCTCCTGAGCGTTGACAACGCGTTTCGGTCTTCAAGGGTAAGTTCGCGAAAAGCCCCTCCCGTTACTGTATTACTAATAGATAGGTCCTGGCAGTTTTAGGGGTTCAGGGGCGTAGAGTAAAATTTATTGTTTTTATGCACGGAACCCCTACAGTTTTCCCCAGCCGCTTAGTTTTTCCTCACTTTCCCCTCCCTCCATTCTGAAACCCTCACATGCGCTCGGACGGGGGGATGCCGTCAGGTCAATGGCTTGAACATTACATGCTGACAGGTGGGACCGCATTGGGGCGGGTCCTGTGTTGAGCGTTACATTACGTCACCTCGACCATTACATGCTGACAGGTGGGGCCAGGATACACGGCGGACCAGCCATCCGTCTCTCGCTGACTTGTGGGCCCCGTTTTTCCTGATTGTCTGGTCGGTGCAGCCAATGACAAATGGGGCCGTTCTGTGGGGCCATCGAAGCCAATGAACAATGGGGCCGCGATGTGGAGCCGTTCTGTGGGGCCTTCGTAGCCAATGAACGGTGGGGCCATCATGTGGGGCTGGAGGGGGGATTTGCATATTTTCCCCATTTTACTTTGCAACTTGCATATTTGCCATTTTGTGTGTCACTGACATGTGGTGGTCATGTGGCAAATATGCAAATTTCAAAGAAAAAGTTTGGCAGATATGCAAAATTGGCAAATCTGAAATAATTGACAGGTGGGGTCGTGTATGACACATTGGCTCTCTCTCTCATCCGCTACCAACCCCTAGCCCCGAGCAGCTCCTATCCCACCGGTAGACAGAGCAGCCATTGTCGGCGTGTCAGTGCATCGTCGGATCTGTCCTACGACGGTATCAGACGGACTGCCACGCCGCACCTCAACCATGGCTCTGCCACCTGTTTCGTCCGCACGCATTGTACGTTGAGGCAGTACCGACCGTAGGCAGGTCCGCTGCCCATGACGACCGGGATTTGGTTCCGATGCCATAGCTCGACAAACAGTCGCAGCAATTAGTGCTTGCTAAGACCTCCGCTCCTGCTCCGCCCACCCTAATCGATTTGGTTCCCGTAATTTCCTCGATATTATAGGTGCAAATTAGTCCTCAATGTCTAGTCGTAGCGGGTACACCAGCGAGGGGGGGGGGAATCGATCATGTCATGGCCACATTCTCCTTCTCCTACCACATCAGAAGTGCATGTAGCTCCTTCTCTTTGTACTACCATGAATTTGAAGTGCTGACATGGCCTGTCGGACTGATTCCAATTTGGTTTGTTTTCGGATTGTTACAGTGTGCTATGCAGTCCGATGATCCATGGTACATTGCATACCAAGATGAATCAACTCAGTGGTCTAGCGATAGGATGGATTTGGAGGAGATGGTTGCCAAGTTAGGTGATGAATTAGCCCGTAAAAACATGTTGATATTCGAGCTGAAGCGTACTGTCGAGGAAGAATTCAGAGCTTATTCACAAAGAGAAGTTGACACGTGAGGTTGATCTTACCGTATCTGATCAAGTCATAGAAAATCTAAAACATGAACTTCAAGTGAAGAGGGGGGATAGTAGATTCATGTGGGCAGTTTTAGTAGTGGTCATCCGCTTCCTAGCAGTTACAGTATGCGGTTGTGGTGAAGGGTGGCACGTGAATGATTAGTTGAATAGATAGCTAATTTAGAGAGTAGAATTGTTGTTCAATAGATGGTTGTGAGTTCCTGCTAATTTAGTCACTTTGCGGTCCCAAAGTTGTCGAGGGAATGCATTGCGGTGCCTAAGTTGCTTGCCATTGGATCTAGCGGTCCCAAAGTGGTCGAGAGAATGCATTGCGGTACCTGAGTTGCTTCCCATTGGATCTAGAGGTCCCAAAGTTGTCGAGAGAATGCATTGTGGGGCCTGAGTTGCTTGCCATTGGATCTAGCTACCCATAGTTGGCATGCCAAATGCCTAGAGGGTCAAGTTGGGGCCTATCAGTTTTGACTGTTATGTCGTTGCCATCCTGGCTGCCATCTAAATTTTCAGCATTGGCGGCAACATCCATTCCTCGTTCCAAATTAGTGGTTGAGATTGTCAATCCAAGTCAGTTGACTCAAATTTCTCAAGATACAATCGAATCTAGTCAAATCTAAATCAACTAATTTGGGTCGGAGGGAGTACTACTTATGAATCAGCTTTAGAGCATATCGACTGTCCTCACTTCTCAAATACATATCAATTTTGATTCAAATCATACATATTTTGATCAAATTTATACAAGCCCACCGGAGATTGTCAAAGCAAGTACTACTACTTATGAATCAGCTTTAGAGCATATCCACCGGTCTCACGGTTCAAATACATGTCAAATTTATTTAAATCATACATTTATTTTAAGTCATGGAATTTTGGTTCAAATTGGGCTTAAATTTGTCCCAATTTTAAGTGGATGGTGAGCTAGCCGCCCTCCCTGCCGTATGTGTACTCCAAGAACTACGGGCAAAGTGCTCCCATCCGGCCTTCACCATCGAAGTGCACCTCGATGTGCCAGCCCTGGCCGTGACCTGCCTCCCAAAGCTTCGGTTCACGAGGGCTTGATCTGCGCCGTTGTAGTGATGTTGCGGATGAAGGCTTCAATCGTCTTCGCATCGATGACCACTGTCGGCACCACTATCGTAGATGTTGCAGGTGATGTCTTCAATCGTCGTCGCATCGATGGCAACTGTCGGCACCACAGCCGTAGATGTTGCGGATGTTGGCTTCCATCGGTGTCTATCATCGATGGCCACTGTCGGCACCACCGCCATCGCACTGATGTTGCGGATGATGGCTTCCATCGGTGTCTTTCATCAGCAATGGATCTGAGGATGTGAACAGAAGTGAGACATATAGAGATAGAAATTTCAGACGGTTAGATCCTCATCGCGGCATGCCGTTCTAGTAGCCGCGCTTAGATCTGCGCCTCCGCAAGCTGTTCCGACCCCCACGCGTAGGTTCGTGCCGCCACACATCGATAGGAGGGGAGGAAGATGCGGCTGGTATACGGGCGACACGAAAAGGGAGGAAGAGACATCCAGCCCGTCTGGCTCTCCTCTCCGTAGACCATTGGGAGAGAGATACCTCCATCCTGTCAGATCATGATGTATCCAACGGTGGTTGGCCAAGATCCGTGTAACATACATCTCGACCAATTAGAGCGCAGCCAAACTAAGCACTAGTTGATGCGGCTAGTATACGTGCGTCAGGGAAAGGGAGGGAGAGACATCCAGCCTGTTAGGCTCTCCTCATCATACAAGGTTAGGTGCGCCCATCGGGAGAGAGAGACCTCCAGCCCGTTGGATCATGATATATCCAATGGTGGTTGGCCAAGATCCCTGTGACATACATCTCGACCAATCAGAGCGCTAGCCAAACTGAGTCATGAGAGAGGGGAAAAATGAGGAAAACTTTAGCGGGAGGGGAAAAGTGAGGAAAACTTTAGCGGGAGGGGAAAACTGAGTAGAGCTAAGGAAAACAAGGGTGCTTATATAAAAAATGACTAAGGGAAATTCAATCTTTTGGCAGAACAAATGGAAAATATGTTATTTGAACAAAATAATCTATCTTGGTCGACATTATGTTGTTTGCAACTCAAAGATACACAAGTGTGCCAAATTTGGCCTCATTTAGACAAAGTATGTTTTGGGATGGGTTATCTTGGAGGTTGACTGAGTAGAAAGCCATGCATCTTCATAGCTAGTAGCTCATTCCAAGAAGTGGTTTAGGGGTCCATTTCTCTTTATTTCCTTTTCCTTTATTATTAATGCTAGGTTTTAGTTAAGATAACAAGACTCCATGCGAAGGTTGCACTATGTTTTGACTTATTTTTTGAATTAAACTAACCCTAAAACCATTTATTTGAATTTAATCACTTAGAAAAAGAAAAATGTGGTTGATTACAAGTAAATCCAAAATTTCCAATTTCATATGGTAAATCAATCCAGGATACACAAGTGTGCCAAATTTTGGATCAATTGGCCAATGTTTGCTATTGTTTAAGCCATGAACTAGCTAAAACCCATGTGTTGACCACATGTCGAGGGAAAAACTGAGCAGTGCTAAGCAACTAGGTGCATGACAATAGAAACTTGCAATAACACATACATTATGGGGTTATCCAACATATAAACTTGGAAGCGTCACAAACATTGACAGTAGTTCAAATTCAATACAAACATTGAGACTAGTTCAAATTCATCATACAAATTCAAATTAATAATTAAAATTCAATTTTTTTCTTGCTCCTAGTGTTTTTCGCTAGAATATTCTCGGAGTTCACCACCTTGCTCCGGGTGATCCTGGTTGGAATATTCTCGGAGTCCACCATCAGCTTCTTTTGTTTGTTCCATTTGTTCTTTTTCTATGCATCAAATGAATCAAGTGCTTCAGTCTGTCGTACAATTGGTTCAACCACGTATCGATTCATTGGTTCATAAGGTTCAAAACACACTGGCATCATTTCTTCAATATCCTCTTGCGTAATTCCTTTACTTTTGAACTCTACCTCCAATGAATAAACTGCTTCAATCTCCCATGCATTTGGTGCAATCTCCCCTTCATTTGGTTCAATCTCCTCTCGATCCATTGGTTCAATCTCCCATGCATCTGGTTAAATCTCCCATGCATTTGGTTCAATCTCCCCTGCATCTAGTTCAATCTCCTCTTGATCCATTGGTTCAATCTGCAACGTATCCATTGCTTCATTCTCCTCTCGTTCAGATACATTATTCTCATCTGCATTTGCTGCTCCCACCTGATCATCCATTCCATAAGCTGGGTCCACTGCATTTTTACAAAGCGTAGCAATGTGTGATAGGATCCCACAATGTTTGCACTTACATCGTCGAGGTGGTGCACCACCCTCTGCACTAGCTCTCATCCTATTCTTCCTTGGCCTACCTGCTGGTCTAGTGAAAACTAGAGGGTATAGCTTGAAGCTTGGATTCACTTCCATCCATTGGTATTTCCCAACAAGGCTGGAACATTCTGAGCATATGCTTCCCTAAATTTGGCAACAGAGAAATACTCTGACACGTACTGATCAACTTCACCCTCTTCACCTCCTAGAACACCCATGAAAAACAATGCATGTATGAAGGGTTTCCCATGGAGCTGCCATTGCCTACAATGGCATGTCTTGTCAGCCAAACTCACTAGATACCTCCATTGCCTATCTTTACTATCAGTGTACGTTACCTCAGCCTCCATTACTTTTCTAATGCATTTCATCTTCAATTGTTTTGCCCTAGCATGCAGTCCCTTAATCAAAGATGGGAGGATGAGATGGCCAGCATATACTGTTGATGCAATTCTTTGACGCAAATCGATCTTTATCATGATCATCTACCTAATCTTATCAAATATAGTCTTTAACATAAGCCCTTTCAATGACTTGGCCTTTGCATTGAAACTCTCTACAAGGTTACTTGTCACATAGTCTACCTTGCAAATTTCATTGAATTGTCTTCTTGACCACACCATACCATGATGTGCATCCAAGTACTCCTTCACCGCAGGTTTTTGTTGATACAACACTTCCAAATGATACAGATGCTTCCTCAAACGGCATGTGTATGAAGCTGGCCATAGGTTGTCAGTATAAACTTTACCCTTGAATTTCTTTGTAAAATTCTACACTAAGTGTCGCATACATTCCCTATGCTCCAGTCCGGGGAATACTGCTTCTACAACATTCTCCAAACCTTTGCAAGTGTCCGTGTGGAAAGTTAGTCCTGGTAGATGACCTATAAGGTCGCGCAAATTCTCCAGAAACCAAGTCCACCTCTGACTCAATCGCTAAAACTCCAAAAGCAACAGGGAACATCCAATTGTGGCCATCAACTCCAGTAGCTACTAGTTGTCCTTTGAATCTTCCATGAAGAGTTGTTGCATCCACGGCCAAATAAGGCCTACAACCATCCAGAAACCCTTGCCAGCAAGCTTTGAAACAAACAAAAGCCCTTCTAAAGCACTCCTCCATTGTCTTCCCTCTTATTTTGTACTGAACTGTATGCCTGTCTATCTATACAACACTACCTAGACTAGCCATCTCCACTTCAGCTTTGAAGCTGTAAAGCAATTGAAAACTTTCATTCCATGGACCATAGATCCTATCAAGATCCATTTCCTTTGCATAGAACATCCTCATGTAAGGTACTGTAATATTAAACTTTTCAGAAACATTTTTTATGAGCGATGTTGCACCAAGTGATGGGTTCGCTCTCATCCAATCCATGATTGCATCTACAGACCACCTAGTCTTGGCTAGTTTTGTTTTGTCCTTTGGCTGTCCCCCTTGAGGTGGACAAGAATGTTTGAACCGGTTACCTTTTATCAGAAACATAATGAAAATGGCAGGTACAGTTAATAAATTCTACACAATGATCTAAAATACACAAATGGTTGTAATACCTGAAGCAAACTGCTCCTGAGCATAGTTGATGCGTGCATCCTCCACCTACACCTCTTGTATGGGCACTTCACTGTGAACCTTGTTGGCTCACTCTTAATAACAACATAATCATTATTGGTGCAGATGCAATATGTAGTAAGGGCATTACGACTGTCCGACATCATTTCAAATATGGTGCCTTCTGAAATCTTAGGATCATTCCTATCCCACTCAATTACTAGCATGTCATCACCATCATACTCGGCTGAAATGAAACTGTCATGGTTCTCCTCATTCTCTTCTTCATCAGTGTCATCAAATCTAGCACCGTGGGCCAATTCCTCTATGTATTGATCCTCTAGTGCCTGTTTACTAAATCTATCTACCAATTCAGGAAACATCAACTCATCCTCATCATCTAGTGGAGGCTCTCCCTCAGCAAGCTCTGCTTCGTCCTCCACATTGGCCGCACGAGCGATTTGGCTTACGCTCACAGTGCAAACAGATGGTACTACCGTGGACCTACAAGGAGCGCGGGGGCGCACACTATTAGCAGAGACAGCAGAGACACATGATGCCCGACCACCTGATGATGCCTGACCACCAGATGATGCTTTAGCCCTCTTTCCCGTGTATTCAACTTTAGGTTGCACATGGAGACGAATTCGACCAAAACGTTCGACATCATTCAAAGAGAAAAGCATTACTAGATCAGCTTCACTAGTTAGTGGGAGAAATCTTTGCTCGCTAATGTTGCAATATTGCAAATCAACTGAATCGCCATTTCTCTAGGGGAATTTAGAATATATTTTATCTTTCAAATCTCTAAGAGTTATGGAGGTTGCAACCACCGCTGGGAAGTAAAATCCAGAGAGATAGCGTTCACAACCACGAATTACGCTAGTATCCAGTTTAACCGCCAACCAAAATGCCAATGCTAGATCAATACTATTCGAAAAGCAAGGCAGTTAGCTAAGCACCGACGATTCGTGCTCAATTACTGATGGGCTGGGGTTCCTGCACCAAAACAGGATTATTGCAGTACTTGTAGCAGCAAATATTTAAAGAGTTTGTCCCGATGGGAGCTCAGCGAACACGA
Source organism: Avena sativa (assembly GCA_916181665.1). Lineage (NCBI taxonomy): Eukaryota > Viridiplantae > Streptophyta > Magnoliopsida > Poales > Poaceae > Avena > Avena sativa. Next base: position 184,798,997 of record OV702287.1, on the reverse strand, counting down.
CCCTCACAGCCGCGTTGTCAATGCGACCATGTTCGCACCCAAACCGTGGTTTGGAAATAGCCTATTCTATAAGTTGCTAGGATAAATGAATTTAAGATGTTTTGTAATAACTACTACTAGGGCTGGAAGAAAACTATAATAAAAGTAAAACTAAAAGGCAGTGAATGCAATGAGATGAAATATTAATGCTATGATTCCTCAAGTAATGTTGTGTATGCTGGTGTGCATGATAAGTGCTTATGGAATAGTTGATAACTATAATTGTGGCGGTCCCTCATATACTGTTGTCTCCCACCGTTGGTAAGTGGCAACTAGATAACTCAATTGTCCACACCCTCTCCAGACATGGGTCATCTGTAAGAGAATAGTGTGTTAAGGTAACAAGACCAATCAAGGTAAACCAGAGCAAACGGATTAAGTTCTATGGACAACCATACTCCTAAGCAAGTGTGCTAGTCAAAAGATATCCTGTATGTCACTTTGGGGTCAAGGAATTCGCAACACTATACCTATCTATATCATGAGTGATCTTGAGGAAATTAAATCTTAATGGGCGGTGCATTCTAAGCTGTTATTGCCTTCGCAGATCACTTATAGCAAATAGCCTATTAGTTCTACCCATGGACTTGTCAGGCCCATGGACGAGTAGAGACTAATAATATCATGAATAGAACAATGTAAAGAGAAAGCACAAACATATTAATTAACAAGAACACACCACACTTAAATTACTCAAATCATCATAACATTAATAAAAGGGGGTTCAATCCATGTAACAACCCATCACGGAGATCATGATGGGAAAGGATGAAGGAGTAGTGGCGATGGAGATGGTGATGACGACACAGTGATGATGGCGTCAGTGTGGTAATGGTGGCGTCCTCCTTCTACTCCTCTTCTTTCTTGGATGGACTGATGGTGTTGATGGAGATCTAGATCTTGGTGCACATGTAGATGCTATGGAGGCGGCACGACGGCAGGGCGCCGCCGTGGAGGTGGTAGATGGGATCTAGATCTTGTATATGGTATACTGTGGCTTCCTCGGGTCCTCCCTCCTTTATATAGGCCTTGGGGTTGCCCTAGGGTTCCCCCAATACCGTCATATGACTTAGGAAAGGTTCTGGAGCTTCTCTGGGGCGAAATCCCGTCGTTTCCGGCCCTTTTTACAACTATATGGGTGCAACTATACGGTCGGAATTATTGCTCTGGTCGTATAGTTGCTCGTTAAACCGTCTGTATGCTTTAGTATTTTATCCGCCATTTCTTCATACGAACTCCGTTTTGTTTGTTCTTGAACTCGTTGAGTTCGTATCATCGAGGGATACAATCCTGTGGTCTTGGATCTTTATTTTTAGTAGTTGGAAAAATTCACTTCTTGAACACCTCAAATGGCTAAGTCTGGTCCCTGCAGCTCCTCCATAATATGCTCTCTTTGTTCCTTTTGCCTTTGTTTTATCCATAATCATCATCAACACCTACACACATGTCAAAGACAAGGAAGAGGGATAAAATTCTACCTAAACTACTAAATGTCCAAAGCTCATATGAATTTAATAAAAACATGTAACCGTGTGTATCAGACATAGCAATAGTTAGATGGAGCATGATATGATAGGAAAATGACACAATTTATATTGCTAAAAAGTGTTGTATTATCACAGCCATCAATTACATCCTATAATCAATCCACAAAGGGAAACAATACTTACCTAGATGGAATCCATGCATTAGATCCCTCCGATTCCACCAAATCTTCTCCGCGCTTGACGGGGAGGAGCAGTACACCCGCCGGCATCACATACTGTTCCGCAAAAGGGGTAGATCTAGCGGGGGAAGAAGCGGAGCCGGAGTGGGCTCCATGGCTAGGGGTAGGGGCGGTTCGGGGGCTCAGGATGACATAAGGTAGGAGGGGCTCTCAGGTAGGAGGGCACGATGGCGGGGGAGCAGAGCGGAGGGGCGGTGTGGGAGCTGTTCCAGGCTCCGAGCGAGAACGGACGGTCCGATGAGTCTCCATGTGGCCCCACCCTTCACCACGTATGCAAGACCCATCCCAAAATGGCCCCACCCTTCACCACGTATGCAGGACCCATCCCAACACGACCCCACCCGTCAGCATGTAACGGTCAAGACAACATAACGTAATGCTCAACGCAGGACCTGCCCCAACGTAATCCCACATGTTAGCATGTAACAGTAAAGCCTTTGACCTGATGGCATCCCCCTGTCTGAGCGCCTGTGAGGGTTTCGAAATGGATGGAGGGGAAAAGTGAGGAAAACCTAAGCGGCTGGGGAAAACTGAGTACAACTAATGAACCAGGGGCACGAAAATAGAAATCCCCAAAATATATAGGCGTCTTCATGAAAGTGGTAGGGTTTGACGAGTATAAGCCATTGCCACCTGGAATGGCGGGCGGTACAGGCGTACCGCGCCCGTACCAGTGGCTGTTAAGCATTCTGGCGCCTTGGTACTGCATCCCAATTACTTGGCCGTGTGTACTTCCTCAAAATCCTTCATTATGACTCCTTATTTCGTGTTAAAAGTCATGATTTCCTACACAACATAAATCAAAGAGAGGATTTGCATATCTTTTCAATTATTAGTCATTAGTGGCAATAGTTGAGAGTTTCTTTGGCAATTGCTTGACCAAAAACAATGTTTAAACGCAGTGGACAATGGCAAAAATCGGAGCCATCAACTTCCCCAAAGCTCAAACCCTTATCGTCCTAGAGCAAGAAGAATCAAAAGAACTATAAGGAATTCAACATTTAAACTTGAAACTATGAGAATAAGAGTTCACTTAAAGTTGGTAGTCGTATGTGCTCAACACTTCATTCATTTGCAGAGCTTATCAAAGTTAGAGAGATGACAAGAATACTATACAAGCTTCAGTAAGTCAAGATAATCAAAGTAAAGTTTAATAGAAGTATAAATAACTAGAAGTGTAGCAATCAATCCAATTCCTCTAATTAACTCTTAGCTTGCCACGAAACACTAGGATGTTTAAATAGCATAATTGAGTAAGAGAGTTTCATGTCCCAAGTAGTATAACAATGAAGTGTCTTATTTACACCCACATCAATAAATCAAGTCTATCAAAAACACTTCTAATCCGATTATTTTCTTTCAAGAAAATTTCGTAAAGTAGTAATGAGACCATGCCAAGGACTTGGTATATGGATCCTCATAGATATATTTTTTCTTTCTTTTATTTTTCAAGGATCGCTGATTGTTTGTTTTGCAAGTGTTTGCACAACCTTTGGGAGTACCAATATTTTTTCCCATAGATAGACATGGATGCCACTCATGTCATCAACTCATAGCCGAAATCCGGGGTTATACCATAGATCGTTCAAAAGCTAGCGGAGTTGTTGGCATCCCAAAGGTATGCATTAGAGACATAGAACAAAGTTGTCTCACTTCTTTTCTCTTTTTTTTGAGCTAGTACCACGGTTTGATCCACAAGGTTGGCTTTGGCATGCATCACAATTACCACTAGAATTTATTTCAATCAAACAACTCCTTTCATGAGTGTCGTCAAGACTATCAAAATATCTATGGGGTTAAGTATTATCAAGGGTATACTCTCAAGACAATCATTCATCAAACAAGTTATACATTTTAGACTTTTTCTTATTGTACTTGTTTGGCAATATTATTTTCAAGGCAGGACTTGGTTAACTAAAAGAACTAGAGCAAGAGCTTCAACAACTAAGCATCATACTAATAAAAGCCTTACTCTAACCATATTAAATTACTTCCCACTAGCATGGCATCTTAGCAAATCAACCAACTAAGATAAACAATTCAAACTTCATAAGTGGGAGATATAGGACATACCTCTCATAAGTGACTTCATGATCCTCTTCCTTATAGGGATGTGTTTCTTCAAAACTCAAACACGATTACTCTTATAATGATATTAAAGCAAAGAGGTAAAGTATGAATCCACGTTTCCAAAAAAAAGGAAAAACGGAAATATCATTTTTGAGGATAGGGATTAAAGAATAGAAAAGAACTTGCGACCAAGCAAGGGTTTAAGAAAATAAAAACAAACAAAAAAAAACTAAAATGAAAGCAAATTAAAAAGCAAAGGAAAAAAAGCAAAGTGTTGGAACAAACCAAAATAAATTTGCCAGGGGAACACATCCCCAAGCTCAGGCTTTTGCAAGCCCTTTTGTTGCTCATTGTGGTGGCGGTGGATAATCTCCCACGTTCCATTGGCTGCTCCAATCATGGCTGGGTGGCGAGGCTTGAAATGGCATCTCGAAGGTTGATGGAGAGGTTGTTCATGTTTTGAATATTTCCTTCGAATGCATATATGTCTTCATAGGTGGTGTAGTAGTTTGGTGGCTATACATCTTGTTCGGGTCCTCCTTGTTCTACTTCTTCATCTTCTCCTCCTCCCACGGGTATTTCTTGTTGGGGTAGATTAGCTTCAACCTGCGTGTCATAACACAAACGTCCATCCTAAATAGAGAATAGACCGTTAGGTAAAGGAGCTAGGATCAAGTGATCCTCTCTAGGTATATCAAAGAAATATCTACCATGATTTTTAGAAATCATACCACATGCTCTTAGAGTATAAAGACCGAGACGGTTACTTCTAGTCAACAGTTGGATCTTACCTAGTTTGATGCAAAGTGCGCGTGAAAGAACGGTCACAACTCCTCCTCCACATATGGGTCCTCGAGATTGAAGAGTCTAATGCTTAAGGTAAAACACGAGAAGAGCGCCCAAATTTAGCATTAAGTTACAATTGATAAGAGTAGCTTCTGCGAGGATCAACATGTCCTCCTCATTAACTCTAGTATACTCACCACGTGCCTGCAGTGTGTTAGCAATCACATAGAATAAATATCAGATAGTAGGATGATTAATTTGGTTTCCACGAATTCTCATCAAATTAAAGTATTGTGAAGGGGAAGGATCTAAAAAAACATAGTTGTGAGTACATCGATGGTGCTGTTAGCAAACCCAAAGCATTGAGTCCATTGGCTAAGTGTCAGAGTGTACTCATAGTTCATAAGGCTAAATTTGATTCAATCAACTCCAGGCCTTTGTTCCTCAGAACAACCATAAGGATCCATCGTGTGCGTCAAGGTGTTGAAGAACTCAAGCGTCAAGCGGTGATACATCGCAACATCCTGAAAGAAAAAATTGTACAAACCAACATTGTTGCAAAGTAAATCAAAATCAGCACCAATGCCAAGTTGGTTCAGGATATAAGAACACGCCCACTTGGTGGATATGATTTCTTGAAACTTGAGACGATCGAAATGGCTCAGTTGGAACTCCTCGGTGAACTCGATACGAAGTGACTCGGGGGTTAATGTATCAACGGGTCGTGCGGAGGATTCCGCAACCATCTCACATGTACGACTCCTCGTGTTCATCTAATAAATAAAAACAATACAAAGTAAATAAAGATTGCTAATAATTTTTTTAGTCCAATAGAAACATAGCATAAGTGATTCTCTACACTAACTACAAAAGAAACTCCTCTAAAAACAATGCTAAGCATACTTAATATCTATATTGAGTTAAGAACAAGACCTATGTCTAGATTGACAATGATGAATTATTGAGTGGAGATTTTGCACAAATAATTTGGAGATCGGAGGAGGATCATACCTTAGATCGAATGAGTGCCAAGAATCGAAGAAAGATTAAGTAAATTTGAAGATCCAATGGAGGTGGTTTGGAGTTTGGACGAAGAAGAAACAAAAAAAATGATTTGGGGATTTTTAGGTTACCTCCTCGGGGTGCTTATGGCAGCCGCGTATGTGGTACGGGCGGGAGGTATGGCCGGAGCCCGCCTGTACCGGGTGACTTACCTTGGGGGCGATGACTACTCCTAGGCAGTGCACTCAGTACGGGAGCGCACGCCCGTACTTCTGGTTGTTATCGTTACGGTGACTTTGCTTGAAATCTGGTATTTGCTCGAGGGTACAGTACAGACGCGCGGTACGGGCACGTCCGGCCGTACCAGTGGTCGTTATCAACATTGTTTCCTTTAGAAAACATCAAAACTTTTATCTCCCTTCAGCTCAATGTGGTACAAGCGCACGGTACGGCCCACTCCAGTCGTACCAGTGGTCATTAAGAACACTGTAAACTACAAAACTCAAGGAATTTGATTAGTAGCTCCGTGCGCCTTTGCACATCTTATCAAAGGACTAGATAACAGCAAAAATACTAAGTAATGATCCAGCAATACTTCTTAGGCCATGAGTCAGTAAAATAAAATATAGAGGATTACCTTGTTTCTTCTCCTCTCTCCATAGGTCTTCTTGAACACTCTTTATTAAAAACAAAAACAAAAAAAAAAAAAACTAACACAATACTAATACAATAGAAAATATATAACGAAATTTATTTCACATGGGTTGCCTCCCATGAAGCGTTTATAGTTAAGGTCAATTAGCTTAACCTCGATGGCAATCACTTAGGTTTGTGAAGTGGAACACCCACTCCAAAATAGTTGGCTTTCAAAGTAATTACACCATCATCATCATTAGGCTTGGCCTTCTTCTTTCTAGGGAAGTGGACTACAAAAGGATCTCTAGTTGGTACCCTATTCTCACATTCCCTTCATGTAAATTAATCAAAGATTTCATAGTTTTTAGGAATGGCCTACCTAGAATTATAGGTGCTATGGGATCTTCAGGCATGTCCACAATAACAAGATCAATAAGAGCGGGACTACCTTTAATTTCAACAACTATATTTTCTTTTATCCCAACAGCTTGTTTATAACTTGAATCAGCTAGATGGAGTCTCGTTTCAGTTGTAAGAAATGGCCCCAAGTTTAATTTATCGAATAGGCTTTTGGAAATTGTTGAGACGCTCACACCAAGATCACAAAGTGCAGATATGTCATTAACTCCTGACTTAATTTTAATAGTGGGATCAAATATATCATCTAGCTTAACTAGAAGCTTATCAGCTAGTCTTTTATACTCCATCTCTAAATCGCGAAACTTAGATGCTACTTGTTGTATAAATTGTTGGTACATAGCATCATTACCTTGTTCTACACCTGGATTCTTAATGGTGGTCATCTTCAATAGATCCTCCACGGTATATTCCGGTGTTGGCCCGTAGCTATAATCCAGCTCTTCAGGTTTTTCTTCATTGGTTACCACTCTCATCATCTTGAGGTCTTCTACCAGATTTGGCTCGGGTTTTCCAGCAAACTTTGCTAGTATGAGAGCTTAGCTCTCAGCTACCTTACCTAGCTAAGCCTCCACGGTCTTTGTTCTTTTCTATAGATCTTGCATATCATTTCTAATTGCAACGGCTTGATTAGATAATCTTCCTATACTAATTTCATGGTTCTCCGTGATCTTAATAAGCATATTATTTTGCTTGGTTTGAGCTTGTATAAATGTTCTAACGGTTTGCTCAAACTGGAGATTGCCATGATTTGCTCCATTAGTATTATCATAATTATTATAAGGAGCTCCTATAGGATTAGCATGATATTTTTGAACATTGGAAGCATAATTATTTTTCCATGCAGGATTAAGAGGAGTACAAGCTATAAAAATAACATCATTAACATCGATAGTGATAGCATTAACTTGGGTATCTTCCTTACCGTTTACTATGCTAAGCATCTCATCTACCTTAGGTGTAAGCTCTTCATTATTTACCTCGGTAATTGAACTTACTCTCTTCGAGGTTCTTACCACATGCCATTGGGATTGGTTATTTTGCATATCATCAAGTAATTTCTTTGCAACACTCACTTGCTTTCCCATGATCGTTCCTCCTGCTTTAGTATATAGCATAGACTTAGACATTGGGTTAAGACCATTATAAAATAAATTTAATATAAGCCACTCTTCCATCCCATGACTAGGACAGTTCATTACGGCTTCTTTCATGTAACATCCCAAAACTTTAATCATAGCGATCAAGATCAAATCTACCCAATTAAGGGTTAACAAAAACTTTTCCATTTAAAAGTCTTTAAGCATTCATATGTGTGTGCATTTAATTAGGAGTTGTTTTGAATTGCCATGATTGAGTGATATATTGATTGTAAAATGACTCTAAGATGAATTACACATCATCTAGATCATCCCCAAGCAAATCCCAAAGAAAAATAAATCAAAAGGAATTAAATAAGCAAATGGTCACTTGTGCCATTTTTATCACCTAGCCTACTTTGGCTATTCCTAGCACTCAATATCAAACAGAAACAATTGTGGTTCTTTGCACCCCTTGCTAGTACAAGTAGTGATGTGCCAAGGCCCACTTTGTGATCTCCCAAAAACATTCAAACTCTAATTTTAAATGACATTTGAAAATTGAATCTAGTTCATATGTCTAGATACCACTTTTTCAAAACCACTCAAATGAACTCCGTTTCAAAATCCCAAGCAAACCTAGATGCTTAAGCATAAGATGAATCACTCCACCAAAAATCTTTCAAAAATTCAAAAGTTTCTCTCATGCGGCCATTTGATCGAAAACCTTGTTAGCATAATCATTATGGCCTAACTAATACTGTTTTGGAGCAAATCTTGTTGAGCCAATTGATGCACATTGATCACCTTGGTCTCCCCCAGGCCCAACCAGACCAAAACCACCCCATTCCCTAGCCCCTGGCGCCAGTGCACCGCCACCCCAAGGCCATGCTCGCCGGCCAAACGTGCACAAGCCATAGGTGGCCACCAGCCCCTCTCCGCCGCTCCAGGGAGTGAGGCGTGACCTCACCGCCGCCCACGGTCCACCCCATGGCCCATGCTAGCCACTGGACCACCTCAGAGCCGCACCACCCTTTCTCTCTGCGTGCAGCCAGAGCGCGCCAGAGCGCGATCGTCACCAGCACTCCATAGACCACGCCTCGACACCAAATCATGCACGCCGCTCCGCCTCGACACCCACATCCACAGTCGCCGGGAGCCACGTCGAGCATCGCCTTTGTCTCCTAGAGCGCAGGAAGCCCCCATCCAAATGCCAGCGCCCCTAGCCGCGCCATGACACCGTAGAGGACCGCCAGCAGACCGCCCACCATTCGCCTACCTCACCCACGCTGGTAGCCCTCTGTATCACCGTCACCGACGAGCTCCACCCATACCCGTCGGTCCACTCGTTGAGCCTATATAAGGAGGCCACCCCCAGCCACATTCTGCATACCATCTCACTCCCCTCTCTCCACTGACCATTTCCCCTCTCTCGCCGGAGCCACTCGAGCAGCACATCGCCGGAATTGCGCTGGAGGTAGCCGCTGCAGAGGAGGAGAAGTCCTCGTCGATTTCGTCCACCTCAGCCCCTACCGCGACCTCGCCTAAGTCCGTCGTCGTTGTCCAGTTTGTTTGCCCGCCTCGCCGCACTAGCTGGAGCCCTGGTACGTCCCTAGTAGAGCCCCACCGACCGCTCTAGGGTTCAGTCTCGCCGGCGACGAGTCTATCATCGACGACGACCGTGGATCGTTGATCCTTGTTCTAATCGTAGCGCCCAGATTGCCCCGTACCGCTTTGGGTTTTAAGTGCCGCTGACATGCGGGACCAGCCTGTCAGTCACCCTCTGCGCCACGGAGAGCCACTGGGCTGGCCCATTTAGTTTCCCGCGCTGACCCAGTAATTCAAATATAGGTTTTTCTATTTTAGACTTAAATTAATTCTGTCCCTTAGTTCAAAAATCAATTCAGGAAGATTTACTGAACCAAATTGAGTGATTCCAATTTTGTGGGAGAGCTACTGAAAATCTCTATCCAAGCCCGTTGGATTTAAATCGTTTAGAGTTAGATATCTCGCCTAGTTAAAATAACAAAACAGAAGCTTTTGCACATTCAAACATTTTTATAAAATCAACCATAATAGCTTTTGAGTTGATTCCAAATCTCAAAAATCACATTTAACCATACCTATCTGAATATGTAATAATATTAAGCTTTGCATGCAGTGAATTTGGACTAGTAGCAAAATAATGCTATATAGGCATTTCTAGTCACTTTAAATCATTAATTATTAAACTTAAACTTATTAAAATGTGATCCAACCCTTAAATCACATTCCCATGTGTTAGAATATGTGGTGATGACATGTGTCCATATGATACCATATTTTAGTTGGAGAATATTAAATCTTAGTTAATTTCAATGAGTAGAAATTACTTTTCTCAAATAAAAAGAATGAAACTAGTTCATTAAACCTTGTGATGCTTGTGATGATAATAGATCATCAAATATGTGCGTTAGTGTACTAAGTAGACTAGTTAAGTATTGTTTGGTGATTGTGTATTCCGTATGTATTTATAGACGATAGTCCCAACCAAGTCTACGAGGAGGAGGAGTTCTACCAAGAGGAGGAGGAAGAAAACTTCAACCACTGCACTACCCAAGGCAAGATAACACTTGCAAGTATTATACTTAGCAAGTCATCTTTAGCAATGCAAGCTAGCCCTTTCAAACTAGATAACCTAAGCAAATGCATTAGGCATGCTTTCGTTATAGCATTTTGACTTATACCTACTCCAAGTTGTATTTACAAGTTTTACTTTCTTTACTTTACCAAAGTCTTTTACTTGTTTAAAGGTAGCATAAAGAGGATAGAACTTGACCTGTCTAGTTAAATTTAGATGTCATTATATGGCATGAGATTGAGTTTAGCATTCCACCTTAGTGAACACTCTTAACTTAGTAGTTAGAACTAAACCAAAACTTGATTCACTTTAGATGGGAATACTTGGTGAAAATGATTTGTGAAAACCTTGGAATGATGAGTCATTCTATTGATATGTTTTGACATGTGTTGAGAAACACAAATGGTTTATGATGATGAAAATGTTAAGCATGAGCCTTAGCCCTTATATAAAACTGATGGTTGGGTTCAGATGCGATACCATTCCAATTTTACCGTACAACCACAATACCTGAATTGGGTAAGGCTTAGCCGGAAGTTTATATGTATTAGTATTAGTTACCTCACGGTAGAGGTTTGAGCTGAGGCTACCTCTCAATGTTGTCCCCCTATGAAGTGCCCAAGATGACAGATGGTCATGGTTGGGAGGCCATGCTCATAGGAGAGGTGCTTATACTAGGGTGTGTAAAGGAAAGGTTATGTTTGATTATCTGCATACTAATTATGATGATTCAGGGTTATCCCTGATAGATGTATCGAATCTTGTGGTGAAAGTGTACCACCTCTGCAGAGTGTCAAACTATTCGAATAGCCGCGTCCGCGGTTATGGACAGTTGGAGTGGCTATACTGTTCCGTTGTCAGATGTTTTCAAAACACTTATGAAATGAATTGTGACATGACTTGACCACAACAGAGTTGTGACTATGATAACTAAGTTCCCACTTAAGTGTTTTCAAACTTCATTTATCTTTCTTTGTTTCTAAACTCAGCTTAGGTTTCAAACTGAACTTTACAAATAAACTTAGAGTTAGCATTCCTACTAGAACTATCTTACTTGTTAGTGATAGTTTGCGAGTACTTAAAGAGTACTCATGGCTTTTGTCCTTGGCTATTCCTATGGCCATACCATGAAGGAGATTACCAAGATGAAGGACAGCAAGACGGCTATGATAACTAGGGCTATCTCCCATCGTCAGCATTGCCTGTGACTCTGAAGATGGACCCCATCGCTACGCTATTTATTCCGCTACTTGATTGTACTAAGACTGGATCATGAGATCCTTATTTGTGTAATACCTTATTATGGTTCGTAATGGATGATGTACTATGATATCCAATCTGTTATGTCTCGCAAAAATGGTAATCCTGGGATTGCGATGTATGGCATAACAGGCATCTGGGATTAAAAATCCAGGTGTTGACAAGTTGGTATCAGAGCCATCCTAACCATAGGAGACCTTAGTTAGAATGGACGTCCGAACAAAAACTTAGTTTCAAAAACCAAAGTGAGTATTTGAGAAAACTAATTCCTCTCTTACCCTTGGGAATTCTTTCTTTCAAAAAAAATCATGTTCCTCCAAATTCTTACATTACTACATAAAACTTTGACACACTTGATCACTTCACTAACTTTCTCATCCTAAATTCTTATAGATGGAAGCCCAATACAGCAAGTTCTACTAGTTGGGCAATGGAGGCAAACCGATCTTCGAGAGGGATCTTGATGCACTGTCTGAGTTCTTGGAGCATCCTCATCCGGAATTCCTTGGAGCTCAACTCACGGGTCCACCAGGAGGAGATTTACAATGGCTAGTGACTGCTGATCTTCGAGGCAAGAGAGAAGCACCAGTATCTGGGAGGATTCAGTTCTCAGTGAGAGAGAACAACTGGCTAGATGGATTAGCCAGGGCAATGCATGAAGATCTCGCACGTCTGTGTGCCCTGAGTGTCAACCTAATCCAAGGAACCCTCTTTGTTCACTATACAAGGCGTGATTCCATGGGAATGCCGCTAGAGATGCCCAGTCACCCAATTCTGAAGCGACAAGTGGAGAACCTCGACTTCCTACTGTACAACAGACAGAAGGAGTTGGACAATGCTAGAGAGGTCGCCAACAACAACCTCTCCCTTGCCGCCTAGAAGGCCTAGACTTTCTCACTGCTCGTCAAGGATTGTCAGTCTCTTCGCCATCAATGCGCCAAGAAGGATCGCACCATTGACCCTCTTCGCAAGAAGGTGGCCGGCCTCGAGAAGACCCTCAAGGAGCAAGAAGCCCAGCTTGCAGCACAAGAAGAAGAAGAGGAAGGTGAAGATATCCAAGGGGATATTGACTCCTACCTCAGCAATGATGATGACTACCTAGAGGAGGATGTCGTGGACTTCTACACCGACGATGATGACACCGACTTCATCAATGATGAGTAGATGCACTAGAGCACTATCGTAGAGTGAGGAGTATCGGTCCCATTGTATCTTAGCTTACAGAATGGTTCTTAAAACCATCTATTTTCCTTTGATGTTGTGGTGTGTGTGTGTGTTTGTATCGTGTGCTTTGCTTGAATGAACGAAAAGAAGTTAGTTGCAAAAACCTGATTCAAACTCAAAGTTTTAGCTTTGAAATCAAAACCATAAACCTTAGAACTTTCCCTCTGACCCCTTTATCTAACTCAATCTTCAGATGACTCGTGGAAACCAAGGAGGGAGCAGCTCATCACAAGACCCAATGCTGCAGATTCTGTAGACTCTCATTGCAGACCGGGAAGCAAGCAGGGCAGAGTGCCAAGCTAATCTAGCAACACTGCAGCAGATTGCCTAGATGGCTCACAACAACCAGAACCATGGAAATTAGGATCATCATGGATCCAAACTCAAAAACTTCCAGAATACAAATCCCCCAATCTTTACTACTTCAGAGAACCCACTGGATGTTGATGACTGGTTGCAGACAATGGAGAACAACTTAGAAGTAGCAGGAGTGGATGCAAACGAGAAGGTTCTTTTTTTCACCCACTATTTGGCAGGAGATGCAAGAGCATGGTGGAACAGCACCCGCACAAGCAACCATGGTCAAGTGATGACATGGGAAGCCTTCAAAATCAAGTTTAGCCGCACCCACATGCCGCATGGTCTAGTCACCCGAATGAGGGATGAATTCAGAGAGTTGAAGCAAGGCAGAATGACTATAGTGGAGTACCGTGACAGATTCTTGTCCTTAGCCAGGTATGCACCTGATGAGATCAACATGGAGGCCAAGAAGAAGGAGAGATTCTTGAACGGACTGCATGATGAGATGCAGATTGTCCTCGTCAAAATCCGTTTCCAGGATCTCGAATGGCTAGTCGACTCTGCCATTTAGATGGAAGGGAAGATTAATCAAGCAAACGACAACTGCAAACATCGTATGATGCACCAAGCTGGATCCAACAGTCATGAGAAGTACCGTCCCAACCCTTCAGCGGGATATGCACCGAGGAACAATCGACCCCCAATGTCTCTCCCAAGCTACCCCAACCGTAGCGGAGGAAATGTGAAGTCTGGAGGAAACAACAATCACCCCGTCAACACCAGCAATTTCAACCGTGCACCTCCCAAGAGCAACAACAACAACACTGCACCTAGAACTAGAAGCAATGTTGTGCCCGTGGCAGCGAAAGACAAGTCTCAGATCACTTGTTTCGAGTGTGGAGTGAAGGGTCACTATTCCAATGAGTGCCCGAAGAAGATTGCCACCACTGCCAATGTGAATGCCCCAGATCAACAGCAGCGTCGTGTTTAACTAGGAAGAAGATTTGCCCCAGGGAACCCTCACAACCGCAATGGCCGTCTCTTCCACATGAACGCCGAAGAAGCCCAAGAAGCGCCAGATGTAGTGCTGGGTATGTTTTCTGTCAACTCAGTTTTAGCAAGAGTGTTGTTTGATTCTGGAGCATCGCAGTCATTTGTCACCTAAGAATTTGCATGCACTAGTAAGATTCACCCAACCATCTTGAAGCATGTCATGATAGTTCAAATCCCTGGTTCAACTACAAAAGCTAGAAAAAATTGCAAAGTTGTGCCTATCAGAATACATGGGATAGATTTTTATGCTAATCTAATAGTACTTGGAACCAAAGGTTTGGAAGTAGTACTAGGAATGGATTGGATGTCAAAGCATAAGGGATTGATTGACTGTGCCAAGAAAGCCATCACCATGACTAGTAGCTCTAGAGTCTCAGTAGAGCATATATCTGAAACCTTGCCCCATCAATTCAAGTGTAATAAGAGTCTAGCCCTGCCCACCATTGACCAAGTCAGAGTAGTCTGTGAATACCCCGACGTATTCCCAGATGAATTGCCTGGTATGCCCCGGATAGGGATATTGAGTTCATTATTGAACTAATCCCTGGAACTAGACCCATAGCCCAGAGACCCTATAGTATGAACCCCTCAGAGTTAGTGGAATTGAAGAAGCAGTTGGATGCTATGTTGGCAACAGGCTTGATTCAACCAAGCGCATCGCCATGGAGATCGCCAGTGTTATTCGTCGACAAGAAAGATGGAGGCAACCGTTTGTGCACAGATTACAGGAAGCTGAATGACGTCACCATCAAAAACAAGTACCCTTTGCCAAAGATAGAGGATCTATTTGATCAGTTGACTAGAGCAAATGTGTTCTCTAAGAACGATCTTAGGACTGGTTATCACCAACTTAAGATTCGTGCAATGGATATTCCGAAGACCACCTTTACTACTCGTTATGGTTTATACGAGTATACGGTCATGTCTTTTGGATTAACCAATGCCCCTGCGTATTTCATGAATCTCATGAATAAGATCTTTATGAATTTTCTGGATAAGTTTGGCATTGTGTTTATCAACGATATCCTTATCTACTCCAAGTCATAAGAAGAGCATGAGCAACATCTGAGAATCATCCTTGAAACCCTTAGAGAGCATCGGTTGTATGCCAAGTTCAGCAAATGTGAGTTTTGGCTAAAAGAAATAGGATTCCTAGGACATATTGTGTCTACCGGAGGAGTCGCTGTTGATCCCGCCAAGATCAAAGATGTCGAAGAATGGGAAGCCCCAACCACTCAAACCCAATTTCGTGCATTTCTCGGATTAGCGGGATATTACCGCAAGTTCGTCGAAGGATTTTCGAGCATCGCTAGACCCATGACCCAATTGTTGAAGAAGGACAAGAAGTTTGAATGGACCAACAAATGTGAAGCAAGTTTCCAGGAGCTGAAGAAGAGATTGATTTCAGCCCCAATATTGATGATGCCCGATATCAAGAAGCTGTTTGATGTTTATTGTGATGCATCCAAGATTGGTATCGGATGTGTACTGATGCAAGAAGGCAAAGTCATCATGTATTTGTCTCGACAACTAAAGAAGCATGAGCAGAACTATCCGACCCATGATCTTGAGTTAGCAGCCGTATTTTTGGCATTGAAGACATGGCGTCATTATCTTATGGGTAATTGCTGTGAGATTTACTCGGATCACAGAAGCTTGAAGTATATTTTCACTCAGAAGGAGCTGAATATGAGGCAAAGGAGATGGATAGAGTTAATCAAGGATTATGACCTTGACATTCACTATCACCCCGGCAAAGCCAATGTGGCAGCGGATGCTCTTAGCAGATTGCCGTGTAGGCTAAACACCATGATCAAGGAGAAGAAACCAAGTTTGTTTGAGGAGTTGGAGCAGTTTAGAACCGAGCTAGTTACCAAAGGATTTTTAGATAGCATTGAACTTCAACCCACTTTGATTAGCCAAATCAAGGAAGCCCAGAAGGGAAATGAAAGTATCGACGGAATCAAACGTCGTATTGGTACAGGAAAGGTACCTGGATTCACAGAAGACGAAGAAGGAGTTCTATGGTACAAAGGCCGTATCTGTGTGCCAGTAGATTCGAAGCTGAAGCAAGTTATCATGCAAGAAGCTCATGATACTCTTTATTCTATCCACCCCGGAGGAACAAAGATGTATCAGGATTAGAAAGAGAAATTTTGGTGGCACAAGATGAAGAGAGAAATCGGAAGCTACATCGCCAAGTGTGATATTTGTCAAAGAGTCAAAGCGGAACACCAGAGGCCCGCAGGACTATTGCAACCATTGCAGATTCCGGAATGGAAATGGGATTCCGTCGGAATGGACTTTATCCCTGGTTTGCCTACTTCTAGTAGGGGAAATGACTCAATCTGGGTCATTGTTGATAGACTGTCTAAGGTAGCTCATTTTATACCTGTCAAGGCAACCTACCAGAGTTCGAAGCTAGCAGAGTTGTATATCGCCAGAATTGTCAGTCTGCATGGAACCCCCAAGACCATCATATCAGATCGAGGAACCCAATTTACCTCGAGATTTTGGCAAAAAGTTCAAGAAGGATTAGGAACCAAGTTGAATTTCAGCACAACTTATCACCCGCAAACCGATGGACAGACTGAAAGAGTCCACCAAATCTTAGAAGATATGTTGAGAGATTGTGTGTTGGAGTATGGATCAAAATGGGAAGACTGTTTGCCTTTCGCAGAATTATCATACAACAACAGTTATCAAGCCAGTTTGCAAATGGCACCATTTGAGTTCCTATATGGAAGAAAGTGTCGCACCCCTTTGAATTGGTCGCAAGTAGGAGAGAGTCAGATTTTTGTACCCGACATTCTCTGAGAAGCCGAAGAGAAGGTTCACAAAGTCCGTGAGCACCTCAAGACCGCCCAGTCCAGACAGAAGAGTTATGCTGACAAGAGAAGGAGAGACATGACTTTCAATGTCGGAGATTTTGTATATCTCAAGGTTTCACCATTGAAGGGAACCCATCGTTTTAGTCTGAAAGGAAAGTGTGCCCCCAGATATATCGGACCCTTCAAGATTCTGAACCGTCGAGGAGAAGTATCGTATCAACTGGAACTGCCAGAAGAGATGTCAGCCATCCACAATGTGTTCCATATCTCGTTACTTCGCAAATGCTTAGAAGTGCCGGAGAAGACCGAAGTTTTCAAGAACATCGATCACCGAGCTGTTGATATCAACAAGGACCTGTCGTATCGTGAAGTGCCCATCCGTATCTTGGAGGAAGCCTATAGAACCACCAGGACCAGGAGTATGAAGTTTCTCAAGATCCAATGGAGCAACCATACCGAAGAGGAAGCCACCTGGGAGCGAGAAGATTACATTAGGACTAAGTTCCCGGATCTCTTTAGTTCCTAGTTTTCTTCCTTAAATCTCGGGACAAGATTTTGTTTAAGGGGGGAAGGTTTGTAACATCCCAAAACTTTAATCCAAGTGATCAAGATCAAATCTACCCAATTAAGGGTTAACAAAAACTTTTCCATTTAAAAGTCTTTAAGCATTCATATGTGTGTGCATTTAATTAGGAGTTGTATTGAATTGCCATGATTGAGTGATCTATTGATTGTAAAATGATTCTAAGGTGAATTACACAACATCTAGATCATCCCCAAGCAAATCCCAAAGAAAAATAAATCAAAAAGAATTAAAAAAGAAAATGGTCACTTGTGCCATTTTAATCACCTAGCCTACTTTGGCTATTCCTAACACTCAATATCAAACAGAAACAATTGTGGTTCTTTGCACCCCTTGCTAGTACAAGTAGTGATGTGCCAAGGCCCACTTTGTGATCTCCCAAAAACATTCAAACTCTAATTTTAAATGACATTTGAAAATTGAATCTAGTTCATATGTCTAGATACCACTTTTTCAAAACCACTCAAATGAACTCCGTTTCAAAATCCCAAGCAAACCTAGATGCTTAAGCATAAGATGAATCACTCCACCAAAAATCTTTAAAAAATTCAAAAGTTTCTCACATGCGGCCATTTGATCGAACACCTTGTTAGCAGAATCATTATGGCCTAACTAATACTGTTTTGGAGCAAATCTTGTCGAGCCAATTGATGCACATTGATCACCTTGGTCTCCCCCAGGCCCAACTAGACCAAAACCACCCCATGCCCTAGCCCCTGGCGCTAGTGCACCGCCACCCCGAGGCCATGCTCGCCGGCCAAACGTGCACAAGACACAGGTGACCACCAGCCCCTCTCCGCCGCTCCAGGGAGTGAGGTGTGACCTCACCGCCGCCCACGGTCCACCCCACGGCCCCTGCTAGCCACTGGACCACCTCAGAGCCACACCGCCCTTTCTCTCTGCGTGCAGCCAGAGCGCGATCGCCGCCAGCACTCCACAGACCACGCCTCGACACCAAATCGTGCACGCCGCTCCGCCTCGACACCCACACCCTGCCAGACACGGTCGTGCACCGCCGCGTGACCCACAGTCGCTGGAAGCCTCGTTGAGCACCGCCTCTGTCTCCCAGAGCGCGGGAAACACCATGACGTCGTAGAGGACCGCCATGACGTCGTAGAGGACCGCCAGCAGACCGCCCACCATCCGCCTACCTCGACCACGCCGGTAGCCCTCTGTATCGCCGTCATCGACGAGCTTCGCCCACACCCGTCGGTCCACTCGTCGAGCCTATATAAGGAGGCCACACCCAGCCTCATTATGTACACCATCTCACTCCCCTCTCTCCACTGACCATTTCCCCTCTCTCCCCAGAGCCGCTCGAGCAGCACATCACCGAAATTGCACCGGAGGTAGCCGCTGCAGAGGAGGAGAAGTCCCCGTCGATTTCGTCCACCTCAGCCCCTGCCGCGACCTCGCCTGAGTCCACCGTCGCCGTCCAGTTGTTTTGCCCGCCTCGCCGCACTAGCTGGAACCCTGGTACGTCCCCAGTAGACCCCCACCGAGCGCTCTAGGGTTCAGTCTCGCCGGCGACGAGTCTGTCATCGACGATGACTGTGGACCGTTGATCCTTGTTCTAATCGTAGCGCCCAGATTGCCTCGTACCGCTTCGGGTTTTAAGTGCCGATGACATGCGGGACCAGCCTGTCAGTTGCCCTCTGCGTCGCAGAGTGCCACTGGGCCGGCCCATTTAGTTTTCCGCGCTGACCTAGTAATTCAAATATAGGTTTTTCTATTTTAGACTTAAATCAATTTTGTCCCTTAGGTCAAAAATCAATTCAGGAAGATTTACTTAACCAAATTGAGTGATTCCAATTTTGTTGGAAAGCTAGTGAAAATATCTATCCAAGACCGTTGGATTTAAATCATTTAGAGTTAGAGATCTCTCCTAGTGAAAATAACAAAACAGAAGCTTTTGCACATTCAAACATTTTTATAAAATCAACCATAATAGCTTTTGAGTTGATTCCAACTCTCAAAAATCACATTTAACCATACATATCTGAATATGTAATAATATTAAGGTTTTCATGCAGTGACTTTGGACTAGTACAAAAATAATGCTATATAGGCATTTCTAGTCACTTTAAATCATTAATTATTAAACTTAAAGTTATTAAAATGTGATCCAACCCTTAAATCACATTCCCATGTGTTAGAATATGTGGTGATGACATGTGTCCATATGATCACATATTTTAATTGGAGAATATTAAATCTTAGTTAATTTCAATGAGTAGAAATTACTTTTCTCAAATAAAAAGATTGAAACTAGTTCATTAAACCTTGTGATGCTTGTGATGATAATAGATCATCAAATATGTGCTTGAGTGTGCTAAGTAGACTATTTAAGTATTGTTTGCGGATTGTGTATTTCGTATATATTTATAGACGATAGTCCCAACCAAGTCACGAGGAGGAGGAGTTCTACCAAGAGGAGGAGGAATAAAACTTCAACCACTGCACTACCCAAGGCAAGCTAACACTCGCAAGTATTATACTTAGCAAGTCATCTTTAGCAATGGAATCTAACCCTTGCAAACTAGATAACCTAAGCAAATTCATTAGGCATGCTTTGGTTATACCATTTTGACTTATACCTACTCCAAGTTGAATTTACAAGCTTTACTTTCTTTACTTTACCAAAGTCTTTTACTTGTTTAAAGGTAGCATAAAGAGTATAAAACTTGACCTATCTAGTTAAATTTAGATGTCATTCTATGGCATGAGATTGTGTTTAGCATTCCACCTTAGTGAATACTCTCAACTTAGTAGTTAGAACTAAACCAAAACTTGATTCACTTTAGATGGGAATACTTGGTGAAAATGATTTGTGAAAACCTTGGAATGATGAGTCATTCTATTGAGATGTTTTGACATGTGTTGAGAAACACAAATGGTTTATGATGATGAAAATGTTAAGGCATGAGCCTTAGCCCTTTTATAAAACTGATGGTTGGGTTTGGATGCGATACCATTCCAATTTTACCGTACAACCACAATACCTGAATTGGGTAAGGCTTAGCCGAAAGTTTATATGCATTAGTATTAGTTCCCTCACGGGAGAGGTTAGAGCTGAGGCTACTTCTCAATGTTGTCCCCCTATGGAGTGCCCAAGATGACAGATGGTCATGGTTTTGAGGCCATGCTCATAGGAGAGGTGCTTATACTAGGGTGTGTAAAGGAAAGGTTGTGTTTGATTATCTGCATACTGATTATGATGATTCGGGGTTATCCCTGACAGATGTATCGAATCTTGTGGTGAAAGTGTACCACCTCTGCAGAGTGTCAAACTATTCGAATAGCCGCGTCCGCGGTTATGGACAGTTGGAGTGGCCATACTGTTCCGTTGTCAGATGTTTTCAAAACAACTCATGCAATGAATTGTGACATGACTTAACCACAACAGAGTTGTGACTATGATAACTAAGTTCCCACTTAAGTGTTTTCAAACTTCTTTTATCTTTCTTTGTTTCTGAACTCAGCTTAGGTTTCAAACTGAACTTTACAAATAAACTTAGAGTTAGCATTCCTACTAGAACTATCTTACTTGTTAGTGATAGTTTGCGAGTACTTAAAGAGTACTCATGGCTTTTGTCCCTGGCTATTCCTATGGCCATACTATGAAGAAGATTACCAAGATGAAGGACAGCAAGATGGCTATGATAACTAGGACTATCTCCCATCGTCAGCATTGCCTATGACTCTGAAGATGGACCCCACCGCTACGCTATTTATTTTGCTACTTGATTGTACTAAGACTGGATCATGAGATCCTTATTTTTGTAAAACCTTATTTTGGTTCGTAATGGATGATGTAATGGGATATCTAATCTGTTATGTCTCGCAAAAATGGTAATCCTGGGATTGCGATGTATGGCATAACAGCATCTGGGATTAAAAATCCGGCTGTTGACATTTCATCCTTTCCCACGCAAGCGCTAGTAACTCACGGTCTTCTTGTATAAAGCTTGTAATGTTGGATCTTAGCTGCATAGTCTTAGCTGGGGACAAAATTTAGTCATAAACAAAGAGAGAAAGGAAACAATCTTAGTTTAACAACATTTGGATCTACATCCTTAATATGCATCATGTCGCAAATTTCAGTAAAACTATTTAAGTGCAATCCCGAGTCGTTAGTGGATGAACCTCTAAATTGATTTTGTTGAACCAAACTTAAAAGGTTTCGTTTTATCTCATATGTTTCTGCATGAACTGCGGGATGAGTGATGGGTGCACGAATAATATCATCAGTGGGAGTAGCATACTCCCCTAATATCTTTTGAGCCATGGCTCTTATATTTTTGGTAATTTTTAAGTAATGAAAACAAATAACAAGTAACTAATTTTTTTGGGTTTTCAAATAGATAACAAGAAAGTAAACTAGTAACAAGAATTAAACTACAACTAATAATAAAACAAAAAACAAGGTCTCTAATGACCTCACCAGGATAGCAAAATTGCTTCCTCGGCAACGACGCTAGAAAAAGGGTTGATACATTCGATCCGGATTCACGGATGTAGTACAATAGCTTTTTCCCTAGAAGACCTAGGTTTAATCGAACCTCGGAAAGCACTACTAAAAGGTAATAAAAAAGGACATGTCTACAAGACTTTGTTTGTTTGTTTTACCTTAGTTGACTGGACAAATCTAGTTTACTTAATAACGCGTTTGAATCAATGGATGGAAATAGGCCAGGGTTGAAGATCCACCTGCATCTGCACATCAAATGGGATAAAATATAATAATAAACATAGTCATGTATAATGTTTGAATGGAGATAATCTCTTGTGGGCAACACATCCTAATATTTTAGTCCCCGTGATGCAACGGGCATAGTAATAGACTTATAATCCAACCGAGAGCACACTGAAGCCATGGGTTACAAACGATTATTAAGTGTAAAACACAGATCAAAGCTTTAAGTGGTGATGTTGTTGTTGATCCCGAATGGGGCGCTAAGCGAAGATCCTACTACCATTTCTGCCACTTAGGTTCCTATGAGATTGCCTCTAGCCAAGTATCCCACCTCAAGCCATTATCAATCTATGGGCTCTTGGGTACCTACAAGTCCACAGAGCGAGATAAGAGACAAAGAAACAAAAGATACAAATCACAATTCCAAACAAAATACAATTCTCCCATGATCAAGATGCACATAATCACTACAAGGTTTCCCCCCAACCCGCAGCCCATGAGGACTACTCAGTCATAACAAAGAGATCGGAGATAGAAAACATCATACAAATACTTAGAGTGAAATCAAATATTCTTACAATGGTCGCCAAATCACAAGGAGATCTAAAGTACAAAGCAATGGCTATGGCTAGTGGATGGATGGATGGGGGAAGTGATGAACAATGGATGAACAATAGTGTGGATCTCCTTGGTGGTGTTGTGATGCAATCTGAGAATGGTGGCTCTCTAGCCGGTGGCTAGAGCCTCAAAATATATAGGCGTCTTCACGAAAGTTGTAGGGTTTGACGAGATGAAGCCATAGCCACCTGGTACGGGTGGGTGGTACAGGCAGACCGCGCCCATATCGGTGGTCGTTAAGCATTTTGGCACCTTGGTACTGCATCCCAATTACTTGGCAGTGTGTACCTTATTTCACATTAAAAGTCGTGATTTCATGCACAACATAAAACAAAGAGAGGATTTTCATATCTTTGCAATTATTAGTCATTAGTGGCAAGAGTTGAGAGTTTCTTTGGCAATTGCTTGACCAAAAACAACGTTTAAACGCAGTGGAAGATGGCAAAAACCGGAGCCATTAGCATATGCCTTTTATCTCGAGGAGTGGTGAACCATGCCTAGGGAAGCAAGTGGGGAGGTAAGAACCAGGGTTTTGTTTCTGTGGGTGGTGTTGTGGTCTTGTGGGTGCCACTGGGAGGCAGAGAGGGGTAGAGGAGTTGTGGGATGCAAGCTTTCTCTCCATCTTTGTACTTCGACCAAGAAATAAAATGGTGGTGTAGGAGGGCTAGGACAGCTATGGCATGCTTTCAGTAGTGCAGAGAGGTGAGGAGTGGGGCCATTACTTGACCAGAGAGGGTGTGGTGGTTAGCTGCAGCTGCTGCATTCATTTGCCAAGATATTAAAAGATGATGCATACATCTCTCTCTTCTTCACTCCAAGCACAAGGGACAAAAGAGGGGCATGCTATGGCAACTTTGCTACAGTGCACAGCTAGAAGGGGTAGAGGGTGGCTAGTTTGATCACAAGTGGGTTTGAGGATTTTAAAAGGGATTAAGCAAGTGTAACTAGGTTTTGATGATTTAGTCCTTTAGTTCGTATCATAAGAGTTTATATGGTTCAATTGAGGATGGTGATAGGAGGGCGTGCGAATGATTTTAGAGTAGGTGAGAGTGTGACAAGATCACTTCATGGATTTTGAGAAGATTTTATATTGAAAATATTTGAATTGGAAAGGTTTTTGGTATCTTGGGTTTTATACTTTTTGGCATACTTTGGCACGTTGTAGGGGATGATCCAAGTGTCCAAAGGGTTCATGGGTCATAAGGTTGGATGGAGCACTTGATGTAGATCAATATAGTTTAGAAGTTTGAGGTTGAACAAGCTTTGGATTCTCTAGAAGTTTAGCCAAATATTGATAAAAATAAGGTCAGAATAGATTATCAATTAGCCTCCCAAATCTTGTGGGTTAAGAAGCATGGAGCTCCAAATGAGACAAATAATATATGTATGGGTAGACACTTATGAGTAGATCACAATCATGCAAAGATTTAGTCAAAATAAGATAGTATTAAGTTGTGAGCTTCTACCAAAGTAGGCTTGTTGATAAGATTTGCAGAAATGGTTAATTTATTGCCTACAAAACCATCAAGAACAAGTGTATCAAAAGATGATTTAATATAGGGCAAGAGTGGAATTTAGAGCTATTTAGAAGAGTCTACAAGATAGTTGAAATACATTCCCAATAATGCACAAGATTTGAAAAATAGAGAGCCTCAAAGAAGTGATATTGATAAGGATTCCAGACTACGCCAAATTTTTGCAGAATTGGGGTTTTTGACTAGGATACAAGAGGTGGTGTTTTTGAGGGTATGCAAGGGTCCAAACTCATCACCAAGTGGGTGTTGTTGAAGAGTGGGTTAAGTATAGAGGATTCATGGCTTGAGTTGGTCCTTTGTGCTATAAAGGCTATAAGAAGGAAATGATCCAAAAAAGAGTTTGTTAAGGAAAAACACGAGGTCACTTGAGTGACTTAGGACCAAGAAAAGAGTGGGTTAAGTATAGAGGATTCATGGCTTGAGTTGGTCCTTTGTGCTATAAAGGGTATAAGAAGGAAATGATCCAGAAAAGAGTTTGTTAAGGAAAACACGAGGTCACTTGAGTGACTTAGGACCAAGGAAAACTTGGGGAAGTGGGTGAATGGATCCATTGATAAAGGAGAAGTGTAGGAGATTCTTTGTTACATCCCAGTGGTGATGGCAAAGGTGGCACTAGGAATTTGATCAAGGGTTAGGAGTTTTTAAGTCGCTTATCCAAGTTGATCCTGATTAACGAAGGGAGGGTTGTCTGCATGCTGGGTTTTTGATGATTTCTTCTCAAGGGAGTGGAGGTTGCCTTGTTTGGGTAGTTGGTTGCTAAAGGATGATCCTAGGGTAGCTGACACCACTTCCTATTCAAGCAAGTCAAATAGCAGATCAAGGCAATTTATCTAATAGCATCTTAAGTATACTACTAAGGGTACCTTCAAGATTAGCTTGAGGTAAAAATGGGTATTTTGAAAAGGTTGTGTTTTAAGTAGATGAGAGTACTTGGTACTTCTACCAAGATTTGAATCCAAGGGTTTTATAAAAGGTTTTGGAAAGCTAGAGGTAGGAATATTTGGATGTTTTGTCTTGAAAACATAAGGATATGATAACATATAGATCTCCATAGTTTTGTAAATAGAAGCTACTAAAATACTTTATCTAGCAAAGTCATCTTGGCTTTTATTTTTGAAATGCCAGAACATTTGAGAATATGTAAAATAAGCCAAGTCCTATATTTTGTTAAATAGTTTTTTGTCAACTAAGGGTGAGGTAGGTACTATAACATCCACTATATAATCAAGTGCATTTGTACAAACAAGCAAACAATCACTACATCACTCAACAAGAAAAGTTTTTATTCCCCCTGAATTTTGCATTCTGGTCAAATCAAGGTTGCTGAAAGTGGGATGTTACAGACCTTTTCCCCTTAAAATAATCTCGTCCCGAGATTCAGGAGAGATAGGGTTGGGGAGTTGCGGCGAGGGGTTGTACTATGTTTGGGGTAATTCGGTGATACTAGGCTTACCGTAAGATTATTACTTTAGTACCGGGTCTCTGCTTGGTTACTTCTGTTTCTTGATAGGTTGAGAATCCAATTTAGGGGATACTGGAGGAATGACAGGGGTGCTTTATCTTGATCTTCGGAGATGTTGGTAGAGTCCAGGCGTAGCTTGAGGAGATAGGCTCCCCTTCTAGTTGGCGGAGGTTGATGACCCACAAGTATAGGGGGTGTATCGCAGTATTTTCGAGGGAAGTAAAACCCAATTTATTGATTCGACACAAGGAGAGCCAAAGAATATTTATAAGCCTTAACAACTGAGTTGTCAATTAAGCTGCACCTGGAAACAGTCTTGCTCACAGCAGTTTATGAGTAGCAACAGTTTTGTAGTACCAATTGCAAAGTAATAGTAGTAGTAAAAGTAAAGACAGTAGTAACAATTGTAGTAAATAGTAGGATTAAAGCGCGGTAGACATAGGGATGGATGGACGGGCATTGCATGGACAAGACAATTCATATAGTAATCAAGACATAGGGCATTTGCAGGTAAATAAGGTAAAGCATCCATGTACTAGATAATCATAGGCATGTGTTCAATATATAGTCATACATACTCGCAATGAGAACTTGCACAACATCTTTTGTCCTGCCAGCCCGTTTGCAGCGGGGCCTCAAGGGAACTACTGGCAATTAAGGTGCTCCTTTTAATAGAGCATCGGAGCAAAGCATTAACACTCCGTGAACACATGTGATCCTCACATGAAAGCCATTCCCTCCGGTTATCCCGATTATTGTCACTTCGGGGCCTTTGGTTCCGGACAACAATATGTGTATACAACTTGCAGGTAAGATCACAAACAATACTATCATCATGAATCAATAACATGTTCAGATCTGAAATCATGGCACTCGGGCCCTAGTGACAAGCATTAAGGAGAACAAGTTGCAACAAAGTCAAAAGGCACTAATAATAGATACTAAGCACCATGCCTTAACAATCTGATGCCATTACATGAACGATCTCATCCAATCCCTACCATCCCCATAGCCTACAACGGGGTATTACTCACTCATGGATGGGGGAATCATGGATGGTTGATGGATAAGCGATGGTGACGATGATGGCAATGATATCCTTCAATTCCCCGTCCTGGCAGGGTGACAGAATGGAGTTTCTGGTTCTAAATCGCGGAATCTGGTGGTGGCGGCATAGGGAACTCTTTTTGGAAAAACATCAAAGCCCGCTAGGTTTTTAGGCAGGAGGCATCTTATAGGCGAAGAGGGAGGCCGAGGGAGTGACCGAGGCAGCCACAACATCCCCAGGCGCGTCATGGCCTGGCCCGCGCGGCCAGGTGGTGTGGGCCCCTCATGGCCCTCCTCCGTCTCGTCTTCTAGCTCCGTGAATCTTCTGGTGAAATAGGATTTTTGGCATATTTTCCAGGATTTTTCCTGATAGTTGATTTTCTGCACAAAAACTAGACACCAAAGTAATTCTGCTGAAAAAAGCGTCAGTCTGTGTTAGTTGTGTCCAAATCACATAAGTTTAGAGGAGAAAGAATAGTAAAAGTGTTCAGGAAAGTAGATACGTTTTGGACGTATCAACTCACCCAAGCTTAGCTTATTGCTTGTCCTCAAGCAATTCAGTTGAAAACTGAGTGCGATAAAAGAGCTTTCACGAACACATTTGCTTCATAAGATGTATATATTCTCAGCATATGATCAACTACTTAAGCAATTCATAATAAAGAGTATGCAAATAATTTTACTTAATAGTCATTGCAAGCTATGAAGAGATTCCAACTCAAAAATAATAAGTAGCATGAAGCATAAACATAAGCAACATTGCAATGCTCATAAAAAGGTATGATAGAGTGGTATCTCGCTTGCCTTTGATTGTAGAGCAAACATAAATTCCAAGGCACCTCTGAAGTTCAAGTGAAGACTAGAAGTAAAGATATCAAAGATACAAGCATCAAAGTCATGACACAATTAGCCAAGTTTTGAGACAAGCACATTACACTAAGAATGACAACTATGCTCTCAAGAAAGTGCTGATAGAATAAGTGGTGACTCAACAAGGAAGTGAAAAGGTTTTGAAAAGTTTGAAAGGCTTCCAAATGCTGAGAGTATGGTACTCATTAGCTTTGATCTCTCATTGCCCTATCATAAGCATCTTTAAATGGTTAAGGTGAAAGTGAGGTCATATACGAGTTATATGCTTGACAGACCATAAACTGGAAATCTCATGTCCCTTGAGTACAAGGGCCGCTCCTCATGCTACTCAAGTTTAGTTACCGGTAAGTTCTTGTCATAGTAAATACATGCGTATCATAGAGAACCGCCAACGGGGTACCCCTTGTCCGATGATACGGAAGAATCCCCATATCAAAAAGACAAGGCAAGCAGGCAATAACCATCTCAGCATCTTCTTATTTATCATGGGAAAATGGTGCTTTTTTCTCTCTTTCCTCTTTTCTCATCTTTTTTTCTTTTTATCAATCTCTATCTCTTTTTTATAAGAAGAATGCTTCATAGATTGCTCATTATGGTTACGCTGCAGGTTTCCACCATGATTAGGCATGGATTAGACCAGCCGCCCAGGCATTTCTCTAACACACATACATAACTCCATGGACTTACGAGCTCCCCTTTTATTTCACACCGATGACATCCGTAAACAAAAGAGCATGATATCACAATAGTTGTTTAGGCATGGGTATATATTTACAGGTGTTGAAAGCGTTCCCCGTGACAGCATGGTTCTGCTAATCCCCAGCCTATAATTTGCAAGCATGGACAATCACAATAGTTCAGGTTTATTAAGTGCAAGAAATAAAGTGTTCCATCAAGTTCGTGATAGATTTACTAACTAACTTTCTCATAACAAGTAAACATTTTATTTGGAAGAAAACAAGGCATACTAAATATGCACGGAATAGCAAATGATGCTAATAGGTAGGTATGGTGGACACTTTTGGCAATATTGATTTTGGGGAGTTGGAAACACGAGTAGAGCTCATACTCAGTCAAAGTGAAGGCTAGCAATAGTAAGGGAGCGACAAACGAGAGAGCAATAACTGCTATAATCATGCTTGCAACAAAATAGGACTAATCATGGCATGAAAGTGATTGAAGACCCCTGAGGCAAAATAATTCATCGAGGCTTAACTGATTGTTTCAGTCATATGCATGCGTGAGCATGTGCCAAGTCAATTCAAGTGAAACATTCAGAGGAGGATACCACAGTGTCATACCAAGTTTTGAATATAACAATGCAAGCAAACATTCTATGACATGCTACAAACCATTAGCAAGCTGGAGCTAATCATAAGAAAGCAAGAACTATTAAGCATCCATAAATAACATACACCTTACATGAACAGACTAAGCATGCCCACAATGATGAGTATATGTACAAAAATTAAAACAAAAAAGAGTTCATTACCAGCCTTTTACCACACCTCAAGTTGTCATTCATCTTCATTATTGCCCTTCACTTGTGTGGCTTGAATAATAACATGAAACCAAACTCCACTGAGGACTGTTGAACCCTGCAACGAACTTCACAAAACCAAAGAAGAACAGAAAATATTTTTGGTGTTTTTTTATTTTTAAAGGCAAGAACGAAAAGGAAAAACAAGCAAAGCGAAATCTTTTTGGGTTTTTCGAATAATTAAGACAAAGCTAAAAGAAAGAGGCAAACCAAGGCAAAAATAAAAAGAAGTAAGCAAAGAGAAATAACGAAAATATTTTTGGTCTTTTTGTGTTTTGGAAAGCAAAAGTAAAGAAAAAACGAAAACTAAAAAGAGAACGAAACATGGATATACAAAGTATCGACTGAACAGGATATGTAGATGAGTGTGATGTGGATGTACCTCCCCCAAGCTTAGGCTTTTGGCCTAAGTGGGTATCAAACCCCAACGCGGGTAGGAACTCCAAGCCGGTGGGTGATACATTGCAAATGTATCTATAATTTTTGATGTTCCATGCTTAGTTTTATCCACTTTCTTGGGTTTTGTTCCAACTTTGGAGTACTTTTCTTATGATTTCTTGGACTAACCTATTAACAAGAGCCACAGTGCTAGCTGCCTGTTTTCTGTTGTTTTTGGTTCCAGAAAAGTCAGAAAATGAATATTCTCGGAATTGGACGGGACAAAAGCCAAAGTGCCTATTTTTCCGGAAGGGATCAAGTGCCAGAATACGAGACGGAGAGGAGCCAGGGGCCAGCCACACCACCTGGCCGCGTGGCTAGGCCTGTCCCGCGCCAAGGGGTGGTCTGGCCGACCCCAGCACCCCCTCGGCCTCTCCTTCCGCCTATAAGTTACCCTCAGGACGAAAACCCTAAGGACTCGATCAAAAATCCACGAAAGAGTCTGTAGCCGCTGTCATCTCCATCCCTAGATCGGGGGATCTGAAGCTCTTCCCGGCACCCTGCCGAAGAGGGGAATTCACCCTGGAGGCCTTCTTCATCACCATGCAAGCCTCTGGTGTGATGCGTGAGTAGTTCATCCTTGGACTACGGATCCATGTAGTAGCTAGATGGCTGGTTTCTCCTCCCTTGTGCTTGCATGTTTAGATCTTGTGAGCTCCATTCATGATCAAGATCATCTTTTTGTAATTCATACATGTTGTGTTTGCAGGGATCCGATGGATATTGAGATGCTATTTCAGATTGATTATTGATTCTATCATGTCTTTGTTATTTGAGATCTTGCATGCTTTCCTTTGTTAGTAGATATCTTGGCCAAGTAGATGCTAGCAACCCCAAGAGTTAGTATTTATGCTCGATAGTGGGTTCATGCCTCTGGTAATCTAGGGAAGTGACAGAAATCTCTAAGGTACTAGATGTGCTGTTACTACTAGGGAGAAAACAACGATCTTTTGTTCATAGAACAATTTTATTGTTTACTTTACACGCAGTTCGTAAAGCAATAATCTGTTGCTTGCAACTTAATACTAGAGGGGGTTCGGATGATAACCTGAAGGTGGATTATTAGTCATAGATGCAGTTGGATGGCGGTCTATGTATTATGTTGTAATGCCCAATCAAGTCTCAAAGGAGTCAAGATGATTAGTATATGCATGTATTGCTTTCTCGGTGTTTGTCAATTGCCCCGCTGTAATTTGTTTACCCAGCATGTTATCTATCTAAGGAGAGCCACCTCTAGTGAACTATGGATCCCGATGCTTTCCTTTACATACAATCTACAATCTTTTACTGCTTTGTGTTTACTTTCTGCAAACTTTTACTTCTTTCCATTCGATACGTTTAATACTTTGTTTTCCGCAAAACACAGTGAGATTGACAACCTCATCGCAAGTTGGGGACAAAGTTATGTGGTTGTGTTGTGCAGGTCTCCACGTTGCTACTAGCACCGGTAGTGCGCCCTGCCAAAGCTCAGCTAGTAACACCTTTGAGGTGTTTCCTTGCTCCTACTAGTTCAATTAAACCTTGGTTTCATAACTAAGGGAAACTTGTTGCTGTGCTCATCATACATTCCTCTTGGGGTTCCCAACGAGCTCTACATAAACACCACGCACCAAGCACTTTTCTGGGCGCCGTGTATTGAGCCATCAAGCGATTTTCTGGCGCCATTGTCGGGGAACAAAGAAGAAGAAACTCCCACGCCAACTACACGCCAGCAACGATTTTCTGGCACCGTTGCCGGGGAGTCAAGGACATCTTCATAAGGGGAGTCCCTCATAACCAATCTCTTTACTTTGTTGTTTTTGTTTTGCTTAGTTTCTTTTTTGCTTTGTTTGCTTGTTTTGTTCTTCAAAAATCCAAAAAAATTAGTTTTACTTGTTTGCTTTCTTATTTGAAAACCCAAAAAAATGACTACTCTTGAAAACACCAAGTTGTGTGATTTCACTAGCACCAACAACAATGATTTTATGAGCACTCCCATTGCTCCACCTGTGGCTGAAAATACTTTCTCTGAGATAAAACCTACTTTGCTCAACCTTGTTATGAGAGAACAATTTTTTGGTATTGGTAATGAAGATGCTGCTTCCCATCTAAATAACTTTGCTGAACTTTGTGAGATGCAAAAGCATAGGGATATAGATGGTGATATTATTAAGCTGAAATTGTTTCCTTTCTCTTTGAGAGGAAAAGCTAAAGAATGGTTGAATTCCTTAACTAGGAATAGTACTGATTCTTGGACTAAGTGCAAAGATGCTTTTATTGGGAAATACTATCCTCCTGCTAAGATTATATCCATGAGAAGTGAAATAATGAAGTTTAAACAACTTGATCATGAGCAGGTTGCTCAAGCTTGGGAAAGAATGAAATCTTTGGTTAAGAATTGTCCCACTCATGGACTGACTGCTTGGATGATCATCCAAACTTTTTATGCAGGATTGAACTATTCTTCAAGGAACCTATTGGATTCAGCTGCTGGAGGTACATTTATGACCATCACTTTGGGTGCTGCAACAAAACTATTGGATAATATGATGGTTAATTATTCTGAATGGCATACTGAGAGCTCCACAAGGTAAGAAGGTAAATTCTATTGAGGAAACCTCTTCCTTGAGTGATAAGATTGATATTATTATGTCCATGCTTGTTAATGGGAAAGCCCATATTGATCCAAATAATGTTCATTTAGCCTCTTTGGTTGCTCAAGAAGAGCAAGTTGATGTGAACTTCATAAGAAATAACAACTTTGGCAACAATGCTTATGGTAATAATGCTTATAGGAACAATTTTGGTAACAACAATTATAAGACATATCCTCCCAACAATGGTAAATCTGAATTACCTAGTGAAGGTAGAATTTTGGAAGTTGAAAGAGCCACTAAAAACTTTATGCAAATGCAATATGAGCAAAATAGACTATTTACTAAAACAATGGAGGAGCAATCTATCATTTTGAAGAACATTAGCCATCAACTTGAGAGTCTAAATAGGGAAATTCCTAGTTTACAATTGAAACTCTCTAATGCTGAAAGGAATATATCATCTCTATTTGAAGCTCAATCTTCATTGATTAATAAAATGGCTGCTAAACCCGAAACTAATGAGAATCCCTTTGCATCCACTAATGCTATACAAGTAAGAATTGATGAAAATGTTAGACTATTAGCTGAATTACATGCTAAGTGGGAAAGAGAAGATGAAATTGCTAGAAACATTAGTGTTTCGACTATTACCACCACTAGTGTTGAGGCTAGTAATAGTTCTACTACTTTAGATGCTAAAGTTGATTTTGATCTTGATGGTTGCAACATCTCTGAAGTTATTAAGTTCCTACAAAAGCTTGCTAAAAGTCCTAATGCTAGTGCTATGAACATGGCTTTTACAAAACACATTACTGATGCTCTCATAAAGATTAAAGAAGAAAATATGAAACATAAAGATTTTATTCCTATAAATCAAGAAGATGGTTGGGAACCCATCATTAATATGAAAGTGAATGACTTTGATTTCAAAGCTTTGTGTGATCTTGATAGTAGTGTTTCTATTATGCCTAGAAGGATTTATGATATGCTTGATTTGCCTCCTCTTGAAGATTGTTATTTGAATGTCCCACTTGATGCTAATGCTAAAAAGAAACTCATGGGGAGTCTTAATGATGTTCTTATTATGGTTAATGATTCCTATGTCCCTGTTGATTTCTATGTTTTGGATGTTGAATACAATGCTTCTTGTCCTATTACTTTGGGAAGACCTTTTCTTAGAACTGTTGGTGCCATCATTGATATGAAAGAAGGCACCATTAAATATCAACTCCCACTCAAGAAAGCTATAGAACACTTTCCTAAAAAGAGAGAAAAGATTTCTTTTGCTTCTCCTATGAAAACAAAATTTGGTCTTAATGCTTCTTAATTTGAGAACACTTGATTCTTTATTTGCTTCTTATGCCTAACTTAAAAGCGTTAAAGAAAAGTACTTGTTGGGAGATAACCCAAGAGTTTTAGTTGAGTCTTGGAAGTTATTACCTCTGTAATAACCTCTCCTTATCCTTTTATTTGCTTTTTGTGCCAAGAGTAACCTCTAATGAGAGTGAAGTAATGATTGAAAAAGTTCCTCTCCCGAAACAGATTTCTGTGCTTCACCGTAAAAATTCCCGAGAGAGCTCTGTACGTCGGATTGAGCTGTAATGTTTTGTGCTTCTGCCTCGGGTTTTTATCTAACTTTAGTTAGTTCAACACTTTTTGATTTGAGCAACATAAGGTCTTCGAAAAAATTCGTCTTTACCTGCTGGTCTGTTTTGACAGATTTCTGCCATTTTCTACATTTGCTTCTTGTTAGTTCCTTCTTGAGTTCCTTTGGAGAATTGAGCTTTTTAAGGGAAGTGCTACAGTATCTAGTGTTCTAATGGAATTTTATTTGGTGTTAGAACTGAACCTTGAAACTTATTTATCTTAAGTGCACTAATGTTGCTAATGAGATTGTGTGAAGTTTTGTATGAAGGAAAAATTTCAGGTGTATGGAAGGAATGAGTAATGAGATGAAGGATGGACTAAAGCTCAAGCTTGGGGATGCCACGCGTGTCACCCCAAGAAATATCCAAGAAGTACAAGCGTCAAAGCTTGGGGATGCCCAAGGCATCCCCTTCTTCATCAATAAAAATTCCAGGTTTCTTCCAAATGCTTCATTTTTATTGTTTCGTGCACAGTTGTGTTTTTCTTGGAGCGTCTTCTTTTTCATTTTCGTTTTGGTTTTTAGTTTGCTTGGTTTGTTTAGTTTTATGAATAAGTTGGTTGGAACCCCTCTTTCACACTTTGGTTTGCAAATAGTTTGGTTTGGTTTGGAAAAGAGTAGGAAAGTTCATGCTTATGTGGTAAAAAGAGCTCGTTTTTGACTATGGCCATGCTTTGTCATGCCATGCTTGATATTGTTTTGGCTTTATGCTTAGTATTATTTGTTGTAGCATGACTTGTTATAAACAATTGATATTGCTTAATGTGCCTTGGATGAATCATGCGTTGTTTTAGCATATTAAATCATAGTATAGTGGTATTCTCCTTTGATGCTTTATTTGGGTTGACTTGGCGCATGCTCACACCATGTTATGACTATCTCAAGTCACCATAGCCTTTATGATCCTTTAGTTTTCAACTTGTAGTATCACTTTATGCTTTGATCAATGATGTTTTGTCGATCTTCATGATTATGGCCATTATTGCTCTCTTAGGTTGTCGCTCCTAGTCTTTTGCTAGCCTCCACAACAAAGTATGAGTTCCACTCATGCATCCAACTCCCTAAACCAAGTTTTTCCAAAGAGTCCACCATACCTACCTATAAGCTTATGCTATTCCAAGTATATTCATGCTTTTGTTTACCTTCCACTTGTTATGAGAAAACTAGTGATTAAAGCTCTCACGAACTTGATGGCACACTTTACTTTATTGCCTCTAATAAACTTGAACCATTGTGTCGTCTATGTTGTATATGCATGCACTTATTTGTTGGGAATTAGCAGAACCATGCTTTCATGGGGAACGCTTTCAACATTGCATTTGGTACTTGTACCTAGTTGATATCATGCTCTTTTGTATATGGATGTCGTCGGTGTGAAATGAAAGGGGAGCTTGTAAGTCCATGGAGTTATGTATATGTGTTAGAGAAACGCATGGGCCGCTGGTCTAATCCATGCTGACATGGTGGAAACCTGCAGTGTAACCATAATGAGCTGTCTATGAAGCATTCTTCTTATAAAAAAAGAGTCCCATATTGAGAAAAAAAAGAGAAAATAAAAAAAAGATACTATGAAAAGAGGAAAGAGAGAAAAAAGCACCATATTCCCATGGTAAATAAGAAGAATGCTGAGATGCTCGTTGTCTGCTTGCCTTGTCATTTTGATATGGGGATTCTTCCGTATCATAGGGCAAGGGGTACCCCGTTGGCGGTTCTCAATGATACACATGTACTTACGATGACAAGAACTTACCGGTGACTAAACTTGAGTAGCATGAGGAGCGGCCCTCGTATACAAGGGACATGAGATTTCTGACTTATACTTCGTCAAGCATGTACACCATAGTTTGTTCACTTTAACCTTAATCACTTCAAGATGCTTATGATAGGGGCAATGAGAGCTGAAAGCTTTAAGTATCATAATTTTTGGAAGCTCTTTATGAGACTTGAATCCCTACTTCCTTTTACAAAAGGCCTTTCTTCCACCATTATATTGAGTCTCCACCTTCTATCTTTATGCACCTACTTTGAGAGCATAGTGGCCATTCTTAGTTCTATGTGCATTATCCCAAGACTAGTTGATTGATGCATAACTTGTTATTGCTTGTTTGAAACTATTGTATCTAGTCACTCTTATGAACTTTGAAGGTGTCCTATGCATTTATATTTGCTACTCTATTGAGGGACAAGCTGAATACTATTATGCTATGTTTTCTTTATGTGAAACAAACAAACGTCTTGCAAAGAATGTTATTCATGAATCTTTTGTTTGTGCCTTTTCATGTTGCATCATAGTTTCTTTGCTTATTGCTAGAACTTTGTCTTTCATGTTATGATTGAAGTACTATGATCCCAGCCTTGAATGTTTTGCAAATACTTTGATCAAGTCTTTGATGGTGCATGTCACCTCAAAAATTATTTCTTTTATCACTTACCTACTCGAGGACGAGCAGGAGTTAAGCTTGGGGATGTTGATACATTGCAAATGTATCTATAATTTTTGATGTTCCGTGCTTAGTTTTATCCACTTTCTTGTGTTTTGTTCCAACTTTGGAGTACTTTTATTATGATTTCTTGGACTAACCTATTAACAAGAGCCACAGTGCTAGCTGCTTGTTTTCTGTTGTTTTTGGTTCCAGAAAAGTCAGAAAATGAATATTCTCGGAATTGGACGGGACAAAAGCCAAAGTGCCTATTTTTTCGGAAGGGATCAAGTGCCAGAATATGAGACAGAGAGGGGCCAGGGGCCGGCCACACCACCTGGCCGCGCGTCCAGGCCTGGCCCGCGCCAGGGGGTGGTCTGGCCGACCCCAGCACCCCTCGGCCTCTCCTTCCGCCTATAAGTTGCCCTCGGGACGAAAACCCTAAGGACCCGATCAAAAGTCTACGAAAGAGTCTGTAGCCGTCGTCATCTCCATCCCTAGATCGGGGGGGATCTGAAGCTCTTCCCGGCACCCTGCCGGAGAGGGGAATTCACCCTGGAGGCCTTCTTCATCACCATGCAAGCCTCCGATGTGATGCGTGAGTAGTTCATCCTTGGACTACGGATCCATGTAGTAGCTAGATGGCTGGTTCCTCCTCCCTTGTGCTTTCATGTTTAGATCTTGTGAGCTTCGTTCATGATCAAGATCATCTTTTTGTAATTCATACATGTTGTGTTTGCGGGGATCCGATGGATATTGAGATGCTATTTCAGATTGATTATTGATTCTATCATGTCTTTGTTATTTGAGATCTTGCATGCTTTCCGTTGTTAGTAGCTATCTTGGCCAAGTAGATGCTAGCAACTCCAAGAGTTAGTATTTATGCTCGATAGTGGGTTCATGCCTCTCGTAATCTGGGGAAGTGACAGAAATCTCTAAGGTACTAGATGTGTTGTTGCTACTAGGGAGAAAACAACGATCTTTTGTTCATAGAACAATTGTATTGTTTACTTTACACCAGTTCGTAAAGCAATAATCTGTTGCTTGCAACTTAATACTGGAGGGGGTTCGGATGATAACCTGAAGGTGGATTATTAGTCATAGATGCAGTTGGATGGCGGTCTATGTATTATGTTGTAATGCTCAATCAAGTCTCAAAGGAGTCAAGATGATTAGTATATGCATGTATTGCTTTCTCGGTGTTTGTCAATTGCCCCACTGTAATTTGTTTACCCAGCATATTATCTATCTAAGGAGAGCCATGTCTAGTGAACTATGGATCCCGATCCTTTTCTTTACGTACAATCTACAATCTTTTACTGCTTTGTGTTTACTTTCTGCAAACTTTTACTTCTTTCCATTCGATACGTTTAATCCTTTGTTTTCCGCAAAACACGGTGAGATTGACAACCTCATCGCAAGTTGGGGACAAAGTTATGTGGTTGTGTTGTGCAGGTCTCCACGTTGCTACTAGTACAGGTAGTGCGCCCTGCCAAAGCTCAGCTAGTAACACCTTTGAGGTGTTTCCTTGCTCCTACTGGTTCGATTAAACCTTGGTTTCATAACTGAGGGAAACTTGCTGCTGTGCTCATCATACCTTCCTCTTGGGGTTCCCAACGAGCTCTACATCAACACCACTCACCAAGCACTTTTCTGGGCGCCATGTATTGAGCCATCAGTGGGTCATCATAAAAATGATCGTAGTTAGGCCCTTGTGTAGAATAAGAAGCTCCCCAATCATAGGTAGGCTGTTGGTACGAAGACTCCCCCTCATTCGAGGGCTGGACCGAATCATCTGTAACCTCCCATCTAGTATCCTGCTCCTGCTGGGAGAGCTCCCCCAGATATGTGTCGATCTGTTCCTCAGTGAGTGACCATCCTACCCTGGTATCAAGGTTAAACAAAGCAGGTGCAGGCAAAAGAACAACACGCTCGAACTTACCCCTTCTCCATCATGCCTTGAGGAAGGTTATTTCATAGGATAAATCACTCAAATTTGCCCAAGAAGAAAAGAATTTATGTTGTATCATGGAATTAAAGTCAAGCCTCTCTATGGGAAACCGTAAGTCTAAATGATGAGGCACTACACCATGCAAAGCTAGTAAACAAGAGGCGATGAGGCCTCCACAAATTCCACCTTTCTCGTGGTTAGCAGCAAGACGGAAAGCTATCAAGGCACCCAAATTATAAGTCCTATCTCGTTTTAAGGCAACTGAGATGAAGGATAGATCATATGAGGATAATTTATTAGTAGTTTTCCTAGCGAGGACACAGTTGGCAATAAAGTAGGCAAAGTATCGAATAGACGGGAGATGAATATTATGAATTTTACCACTCTCCTTCGAGAAGCTGCTCCCTTGGAAAATTTCCGCGTACAAGTACATCAGTGGTGTAGGTCGCTCTCTAATCCTTCCACACGAACCCCCACTATGGTACTTTAATAGCTGCACAAAAGTCATCAAGAGGGAGATCGACAGCTACATTGTAAATTTTGTAGTGGACCATGGGGTTAGGCAAGGAGTAGCTAAACCGGAAATCCTGCACCACATACATAGTTAGTTTCACATATTGGGTAGGTTCGTCTCCCACAAAATGCTCCAATCCTACATTAGTAATCAAAGTATGGAAATCTTGAGAAATCCCTGCAGCCCTCATGAATTCAGGGCATGGATAGGCAGAGGGAAAGACTTCCTCCTCATGGTGAACCTTCATAACTGCATGCACCCTCAATTCATGTTGGTTGAGTTGGTGTTCATTCATCTTCTTTTTCTGAAATTTAAACATCCATTATACAAGTGATTGCAAAGTGAATACATAATGAAGGAAACTACTCATAGGGACTTGTAAGAGGCCTAAACATGCATCAAAACAACTTCTCTAAGCATTGAACAAGCTTACAAGCTCACAAAACCTATCACCTACAGTAGCAAAATACTCAAGATATAATCCACTAAACACAAATCTACTTGGACAAGCGGAGGAGTCACATACCGAAGAACAATTGCTCCAAATTTCAGCAGCAAAGATGGGCTGAGCAAGGAGATCGAAAATCATGAGAAAGAACAGCAGGAACGCGAGTTTGAGCAATGAACTGGTGTTTTCTCGGGAGAGAGAAAGAAGTGGCAAGTGAGAGAGTAAGTGGAGGGCCAGGGGTCGCCCACACCATGGTCAGGCGCGCCCCTGATGTGGCCGTGCCACCAGGTGGTGTGCCTGCCTGTTGGGCCCCCCTGGGTCACTCCAGGTACTCCTCTATCCCCTTTTTCACATAAAAATTTAATATGAATTTTCTAGAATTTTTCGAGACACTTTATTTTTTAGCAATTTTCAGGTATTGATTAATGAATTTCTGATAGAAAGATGATTTTGGGATGATGCAATAACAAAACAAAACTAAAACTTCAGAAGTTCTGAGACACTCTAATATGCAAGAAACTAGCAATAGAAAAGTAAACTAAGTGAAAACAAAAACTAAAATGGATAAAAATAAAAGTAAGCGAAGATAATCCTAATGAAAACATTGTTTTGTTCATAAAAATCCCTTTGTTAACAAGGTTGATCAGGTCTCGTTACCAAAACAATTTTATATGAAACAAAACTTTGTATTCCACTATTGATTATGTTACCTCAACCTTGATAGCAATGGTCCCAATCATAATAGTTTCATATTTTTCTCGTGGTATGGGACAATATATTTCTCCAACTTGGATGCCCTCAACATGTTCAATTGAATTTAAACCATAAGTCATATCAATCTTCTTGGGGAAATAGATAGTATTCTCCTTGTCATTAACACTAAAAGACACCTTTCCTCGATTACAATTAATAACAGCTCCTGCAGTATTAAGAAAAGGTCTCCCAAGAATAATAGACATGTTATCATCTTCAGGCATTTCAAGCACAACAAAGTCAGTTAATATCAAGCAATTATGAGCCACTTGAACAGGTACATCCTCACATATACCAACAGGAATAGTAGTAGATTTATCAGCCATTTGCAAAGATCTTTCAGTTGGTATTAGTTTCTCCAATTGAAGTATCTTATAGAGAGAAAAAGGCATAACACTAACTCCTACTCCCAAATCACAAAAAGCAGTTCTAACATAACTATTTTTAATAGAGCGTGGAATAGTTGGAATCCCTGGGTCTCCAAGTTTCTTTGGAACCTTACCATTAAAGGAATAATTAGCAAGCAAAGTAGAAATTTCTTCATTAGGGATGTTTCTTTTATTAGAGATAATATCCTTCATATACTTTGAATAAGGAGGTAATTTAATAGCATCGGTTAAAGGAATTTGCAAAAATAAAGGTTTCATCCACTCACAAAACTTATTATAGTGTTCGTCTTCCTTTGACTTGTGTTTCTTATCAGGAAAAGGCATAGGTTTTTGAACCTAGGGCTCTCTCTCACTACCATGTTTATTAGCAACAAAATCTTCCTTAGTGTATTTAGTATTCTTAGTGTGTCTTTCCGGTTCTTCTTCAACTTTTTCTTTATCAAGAGCATCATTTTCCTCATTACCACTTTCAGTTTCAGCATTAGAGACAGATATACTATTAGGATCTTTAGCTGGTTCAGAAGATTCTACAATAGTTTTATGTTTCTTTTTCCTTTTCTTAGGAGGAGTACCACTATTTTCAATTCGTCGAGAATCTTGCTCAATTCTTTTAGGATGCCCCTCAGGATATAGAGGATCCTGAGTGGCAGCACCACTTCTAGTTCTAATTTCATAAGCTTGTTTTTCCTTAGAAGCAATAACTAGCAAATCTTTTTGTACTTTAATAAGATGATCAATTTGAGTTTGAACCATTTGGAAATGTTTAACAATCATTTTAACATCATTAGAGGTTCTTTCCACAATATCCCTTAACTCAATAATAGCTCTAGAGTTTTACATTAAATGATTTTGCACCCTTTTATTAAAATTATCTTGCTTAACAATAAAAACATCAAATTCTTCTAAGCATTGATCAGGAGGTTTAGAATAAGTAGTATCACCTTCATCAAAATGTTGGAGAGAGTGTACCTCAATAGTGGATGAGTGGGAGATTGGCTTACATAATTCTTCAATAGGAGGTAAATTCTTCACGTCTTCAGCTTTAATACCCTTCTCCTTAAGACATTTCTTAGCTTCCTTCATCACTTCACCATTTAGTTCAATAACTCCCCTCTTCTTTGATGTTGGTGTTGGCTCAGGCACATTTAACTCAGGTGTAGCCGTCTCAGGCGTAATTGGTTTAGGTGGAGTCCAGTCATCATAATTCTTGCTTATTTTAGCCATTAATTCCTCAGCTTCTTTAGGAGTTCTATTCCTGAAAACACAATCAGTACAACTATCCAGGTATGTCCTAGATTCTTCAGTTAGTCCAATATAATATATATCAAGAAGCTCATTTTTAGGTAATGGACATCCAACCTGTGCATGAATCAAAGCACAAAACCTTTCCCATGATTCAGGCAATATCTCTTGTTCTCCCTGTTTAAAATCAAAAAGTTCCTGCAAAATGGCATGTCTAGCACTAGGAGGGAAATATTTCTGAATGAAGGTACTAATCAAGCAATCAGGGCTATCAATAGATCCAGGAGGTAAATTATTAAACCAAGCCTTAGCTTCTCCTTTTAGTGAAAAAGGGAAAAATTTAGCAACAAAGTAGGTGCGCATCTTAATATCATCAGAAACAGGCCACTCATGGTAGAAAGCTCAGTCATATGTGCTACAGCACTTTCATTCTTAGTCCCACAAAAAGGTTCTTTCTCAATAATAGTTATGTAAGATAAATCAAGAGAGAAATCATAATCCTTATCTTTAATGTTTATGGGAGATGTAGCAAACTTATCATTAGGGGATAATTTGGGTATTATCTCAAGGAGACTCTTAATAGCACTTTTACCATGAGTATTTTGACATTCAATAAATTCATCATTCATTTCTATATATCTGTCTTCAATATCATAACTCTCTATAGACTCAGATAAACTGACAGGTGTAGTAGTATCTTCATTAGGAGTTTCAGTGTTTCCAACTATAGTTCTAGCAATCGTAGCATCTAGGAAAGGACCTAATGAACCACTCTTATCAAGCACAGTAGAAGCAACATCATAAGTATCAGAAGTTTCAGATTCAGCAATAGTAGCAGTATGTGTAGCATGTGTATGTGGTGGTGTAAGGAGCTTACTCATCATAGATGGTGAATCAAGAGCAACAGAGGTGTTCAGAACCGTACCTCTCCTTATAGTGGATGGTAATATAGGAACCTTTCCATCACAAGACTTACCCATGATCAATGGAGGGCAACGAACAATAGTGATTCCAAGTGAACTTGATAAATAGAGCTAT
This sequence comes from Avena sativa, assembly GCA_916181665.1. Classification (NCBI taxonomy): domain Eukaryota; kingdom Viridiplantae; phylum Streptophyta; class Magnoliopsida; order Poales; family Poaceae; genus Avena; species Avena sativa. The sequence goes on along the minus strand of OV702287.1, from coordinate 184,756,189 downwards.
GCTCCCCGGCAACGGTGCCAGAAAATAGTCTTGATGACCCACAAGTATAGGGGGTGTATCGCAGTATTTTTGAGGGAAGTAAAACCCAATTTATTGATTCAACACAAGGGGAGCCAAAGAATATTTATAAGCCTTAACAATTGAGTTGTCAATTCAGCTGCACCTGGAAACAGTCTTGCTCACAGCAATTTATCAGTAGCAACAGTTTTGTAGTAGCAATAGCAAAGTAATAGCAGTAGTAAAAGTAAAGACAGTAGTAACAATTGCAGTAAACAGTAGGATTAAAGTGCGGTAGGCATAGGGATGGATGGACGGGCGTTGCATGGACAAGACAATTCATATAGAAATCAAGACATAGGGCATTTGCAGATAAATAAGGTAAAGCATCCAAGTACTAGATAATCATAGGCATGTGTTCCATATATAGTCATACGTGCTCGCAATGAGAACTTGCACAACATCTTTTGTCCTGCCAGCCCGCTTGCAGCGGGGCCTCAAGGGAACTACTGGCAATTAAGGTGCTCCTTTTAATAGAGCACCGGAGCAAAGCATTAACACTCTGTGAACACATGTGATCCTCACATCAAAGCCATTCCCTCCGGTTATCTCGATTATTGTCACTTCGGGGCCTTTGGTTCCGGACAACAATATGTGTATACAACTTGCAGGTAAGATCACAAACAATACTCATCATGAATCAATAACATGTTCAGATCTAAAATCATGGCACTCGGGCCCTAGTGACAAGCATTAAGCATAACTAGTTGCAACAAAGTAAAAAGAACTAATAATAGATACTAGGCACCATTCCCTAACAATCTGATGCCATTACATGAATAATCTTATCCAATCCCTACCATCCCCATAGCCTACAGTGGGGGATTACTCACTCATGGATGGGGGAATCATGGATGGTTGATGGAGAAGCGATGGTGACGATGATGGCAATGATCTCCTCCAATTCCCCATCCCGGCAGGGTGCCAGAACAGAGTTCCTAGTTCTGAATCGTGGAATCTGGTGGTGGCAGCATAGCGGAACTCTTTCTCAAAAAACGTCGAACCCCCTGGGTTTTTAGGTCAGGAGGCATCTTATAGGTGAAGAGGGAGGCCGAGGGGGTGACCGAGGTGACCACACCACCCCAGGCATGGCCTGGCCTAGCCCGCGCGGCCAGGTGGTGTGGGACCCTCATGGCCCTCCTCCGTCTCGTCTTCTGGCTCCGTGAATCTTCTGGTGAAATAGGGTTTTTGGTATATTTTTCAGGATTTTTCCTGATAGTTGATTTTCTGCACAAAAACTAGACACCAAGGTAATTCTGCTGAAAACAGCATCAATCCATGTTAGTTGTGTCCAAATCAAACAAGTTTAGAGGAGAAACAATAGCAAAGTGTTCGGGAAAGTAGATACGTTTTGGACGTATCAAAGGTTGATGTTCTTATTTTCTTTCTTGAGCTTGGAAAATTGAGAGTGTCTGTGGAGGATATCTTCAATTAAGTGTTTATTCTTGTATAGTGGGAAATAAGCAGTCTTTCCCCTTTAGGGCGATTCTGCGGTAGTTCCAAGTTAGCGTGGCTCTTCCTTCTTGATATGGGATGATAGGTTGGGAGGTTTGTCATGTTGCAGTTGATTACACTCTGATGGTCTTGAAAGGATTCTCTTGGTGAATCCTAGGTTAGCTTCGAGGCATTATAAGTCAGGGACCCCTTTGTTACAAACATAGGGAAGCGGCAAAAGATGATTCCTGAGAGTGGCATAGTGAGAGCATAGTTAAAGGCGACCTCACAGGTGTCACTCAAAACATAGGGGACTAGTTTACCAGAAACTAAAGTCCTTGTCATCCAGAGATTCCTAGTTTACAACTAGAGATCCTAACTCTCGAGTTTAAGCTGACGAGATGCAGTAGGTTAGAGACACTACTTGTTTTCTAGAGCTTGAGTTACAGGGTTGTTGCGGGACAGTTGGCCTTCTTCTGCTATATGTTGGGGGTTTAAATGGAGGGTGGAGGATGAGAATATCATTTTGCGGCCCGAAAGTTGAGGCACCCAGGCAACACGGTACCCAAGTTGCCTGTAATCACCCGCGATGACCATAGTTGGCGTGCCAAATACTCAAAGGGTCTTTTTCGGCACGAATTCAACTTTATGTTTCAATACAAAATATCATGCTAATTACCGTCAAGTTGGGCCCCCCTTGTTACTTTTCGCTGTTATGTCACTCCCGTCGTGACTGCCATGTAGGCTTGTAGTGTTGGCGCATGCATCCATTACACGACTTCTTCTTCCCCGGAGCGGCAATATGTGGTGGCGTCGCGGCCATGGCGCGGAGCTGGCATGTGGATGTCTCCTTCTTGTAGGCTTGCAGCATTGGTGCCTGCATCCATTATGCATCTTCTTCTTCTTCCCCGGAGCGGGCCGCTGCCATGCCTCCATGGCACGGAGCTCGGACGTGGACGAACCTGCTCGGCCCTGCTCTCCTCCCCATCTCGAGTCAGAGCTCGCCCTCACCATGGATGCACCCATGGCACGGCACGGGGACAAGAATTGGTTCCCGGTGAGATCTGTCACCATGTCCACCATGCTCGGTCTTGTTTTCCTCCTCAGAATCCAAGCTCGCCATCACCATGGTCGCACCCGCACCAGCCACGGCGCCTTCCTCTCTGAACCCCAAAGCCATATCGACCCAGTTCGGCACAACGCCAACAAGGTGAAAATGCACCAAGTTTTCTTATTGTGATTGTAGAAAAACATGTATGTATCGTGTCCGTATCATACTCTAACAATGTACACATATGTTGTTTACTAGATTTTCATTTGAAATTAGTAGCTCCATGATGACAAAACATAGAGAACCTAAATGGAATGCTGATGAAGACCATGTTCTGTACTTTGCATTGCATCAACAAGTGCTCCCTGATGAAGCATGTTACCAAGAGAGTGGAGTTCATCATCCATTGCCAAAAATATGTGAACAAATCAATGAGCGATTCAATGCAAATACGCGCAGAAAAGCTAGGCCCATGTCATCAATCATCAATAGGTGGCACATTCTAGTGATGCGTTCAAATGCGTACACCATGTATCTTTTACTTGAAGTGGTTGTTATCCTGAGCAAAATATCTACTATGCACATTACCTTTGTTTGTTCTATGCTGCAATTCTGCGGTTATGGGTGTGGAAAGAAAAGCTGGGCTTCACTGAATATTACGTAGTTAGGCCTAACTTAGTCTTACACAAATAAGCGTAATTGAGTCTTGACCAAAGAATCATTTACTTCGTAGAACTGGGGGGAACTAAAGATAAAGATAAAGATAAATGGTTCATCGGATCTGCCAGTATGAGCACTAGGTCCCTAGAGCTGGTGGTATCGTTCGAACAAACTAGAATGCTGCGTTTGGCCATCTCTCATTCTCCATCAAATCATACGACCCCACTGATGAGCCAATTGTAGGCCCCCTCCCCCCGACGTGGATTCGGCTCAAGGTCAGATATGGAGTGTCAACATGATAGGCGCATGAGTGTGGAGCAAACACACAGTCTGCTATCAACACTGGAAGTGCTGGTACCTCAGCAACAACACCAGCATGTTCTTCCTGGACTCCGGCAGCAGCCTTAGCAAGTATTTCCTCAGCTTCACCAGTAGCAGCCTCAGCAGGTATTTCGTCAACTTCACCAGCAGCAGCATTAGCAAGTATTTCGTCAGCTTCACCAGCAGCAGCAGCATCACCAAGTATTTCGTCAGCTTCACTAGGAGCACCAGCAGCTAGTTCTTCATCAGTGATACGTCCAAAACGTATCTACTTTCCCGAACACTTTTGCTATTGTTTCTCCTCTAAACTTGTGTGATTTGGATGCAACTAACACGGACTAACGCTATTTTCAGCAGAATTGCCTTGGTGTCTACTTTTTATGCAGAAAATCAACTTTTAGGAAAAATCCTGGAAAATATGCCAAAAATCCTATTTCACCAGAAGACTCCTAGAGCTAGAATACGAGACGGTGGGGGGTTGGGCCCAGGCCACACCACCTGGCCGCGCGGGCAAGCCCAGGCTGCACCAGGGGGTGGTCTGGCCGCCCCAGGCTACCCCTCGGTCTCCCTCTTCGCCTATAAGTTGCCTTCTGACCTAAAAACTCAGAGGGGGTCGACGTTTTTCCAAAAGGAGTTCCGCTCCGCCGCCACCACCAGATTCCACGAAACAGCAACAGAAACTCCGTTCTGGCACCCTGCCGGGACGGGGAATTGGAGGAGATCATCGCCATCATCATCACCATCGCTTCTCCATCGACCATCCATGTTTCCCCCATCTATGAGTGAGTAATCCCCCGATGTAGGCTATGGGGATGGTAGGGATTGGATGGGATCGTTCATGTAATGGCATCAGATTGTTAGGGCATGGTGCCTAGTATCTTTTATTAGTGCTTTATGACTTTGTTGCTACTTGTTATGCTTAATGCTTGTCACTAGGGCCCGAGTGCCATGATTTCAGATCTGAACATATTAATGATTCATTATGATAGTATTGTTTATGGTCTTATCTACAAGTTGTATACACACGTTGTTGTCCGGAACCAATGGCCCCGAAGTGACAGAAATCTGGATAACTGGAGGCAATGGCTTTGATGTGAGGATCACATGTGTTCATGGAGTGTTAATGCTTTGCTCCGGTGCTCTATTAAAAGGAGCACCTTAATTGCCAGTAGTTCCCTTGAGGCCCCGCTGCAAACGGGCTGGCAGGACAAAACAAGTTGTGGAAGTTCTCATTCCGAGCATGTATGACTATATATGGAACACATGCCTAGGATTATCTAGTACTTGGATGCTTTATCTTATTTATCTGCAATTGCCCTATGTTCTGATTGCTATGTGAATTGTCTTGTCCATGCAACGCTCGTCCATCCATCCCTATGCCTACCGCACTCGAATCCCACTCTTTGCTGCTATTGTTACTGCTGTCTTTACTTTACTACTGTTGTTACTTTACTATTCCTACTACAAAACTGTTGCTACTGATAAACCGATGTGAGCAAGATTGTTTCTAGGTGCAGCTGAATTGACAACTCAGTTATTAAGGCTTATAAATATTCTTTGGCTCCCCTTGTGTCGAATCAATAAATTGGGTTTCACTTCCCTTGAAAATAGTGCGATACACCCCCTATACTTGTGGGTCATCAAGACTATTTTGTGGCGCCGTTTCCGGGGAGCATAGCTTTATTTATCAAGTTCACTTGGATTCTCTATTGTTCGCTGCTATCCATCCATCATGGGTAAGTCTCGTGATGGCAAGGTTCCTATTTTACCATCCACTACAAGAAGAGGTACGGTTCTGAACACCTCTATTACTCTTGATTCACCATCTGTTATGAGTAAGCTCGTTATACCACCACATACACATGCTACACACACTGCTACTACTGCTGAATCTGAAACTTCTGATGCATATGATGCTGCTTCTACTATGCTTGATAAGAGTGGTTCACTAGGTCCTTTCCTAGATGCTATGATTGCTAGAACTATAGCTAGAAATACTGAAACTCCTAATGAAGACACTACTACTACACCTGTTAGTTCACCTGAGTCTAGTGAGAGTTATGACATTGAAGATGGTTATGTTGAGATGACCGATGAATTTATTAAAGAATGTAAAAACACCCATGATAGGAGCGCTGCTAAGAGTCTCCTTGAGAGGCGTACTATTAGACCCAAATTGTCTCCTATTGCTAAGTTTGCTGCTTCCCCCATAAACATTACAGATAAAGATTATGATTTCTCTCTCAATCTATCTTACATAGCTATTGTTGAGAAAGAACCTTTTTGTGGGACTAAGAATGAAAGTGCGGTAGCACATATGAATGAACTTTCTACCATGAGTGGCTTGTTTTCTGATGATATTAAGATGCGTATTTACTTTGTTGCTAAGATTTTTCCCTTTTCACTTAAAGGAGAAGCTCAAACTTGGTTTAGTAATTTACCTCCTGGATCTATCGATAACCCTGATTGCTTGATTAGTACTTTCCTGCAGAAATATTTTCCTCCTAGTGCTAGACATGCTATTTTGCAGGAACTTTTTGATTTTAAACAGGGAGAAAAAGAGATATTGCCCAAATCTTGGGCAAGGTTTTGTGCTTTGATTCATGCACAAGCTGGAAGTCCATTACCTAAGAATGAGCTTCTTGATATATTTTATAATTGACTAACTAAAGAATCTAGGACATACCTAGATAGTTGTGCTGATTGTGTTTTCAGGAATAGGACTCCTAAGGAAGCTGAGGAATTAATGGCTAAAATAAGTAAGAACTATGAAGATTGGACTCCTCCTAAACAAGCTATACCTGAAGTAATTGTACTTGAACCTACTATTCCGGTGCCTATTCCAACATCAAAGAAGAGGGGAGTTATTGAATTAAATGATGAAGTGATGAAGGAAGCTAAGAAATGTCTTAAGGAGAAGGGAATTAAAGCTGCAGATGTCAATAATTTACCTCCTATAGAAGAATTATGTAAGCCTATTCCCTACTCATCCACTATCGAGGTACACTCTCTCCAACACTTTGATGAAGGTGATATCCCTTACTCTAAACCTCCTGATCAATGCTTAGAAGAATTCGATATCTTTATTGTTAAGCAAGATAATTTTAATAAAAGGGTGAAAAATCATCTAATGGAAAACACTAGAGCTATTGTTGAGTTGAAAGATATTGTGGAAAGAACCTCTAATGATGTTAAAATGATTGTTAAACACTTTCAAATGGTTCAAACTCAAATAGATCAACTCGTTAAAGTGCAAAAAGATTTGCTAGTTAATGCTGCTAAAGAAAAGCATGCTTATGAAATTAGAACTAGAAGTGGAGCTGCTACCTAGGATCCTCTATATCCTGAGGGGCATCCCAAAAGAATTGAGCAGGATTATCAACAAGCTGAAAATAGTGGCTCTACTCGTAAGAAAAGGAAAAAGAAACATAAAACTGTTGTAGAACCCTCCGAACCTGCTATAGATCCTAATAGTATATCTATCTCTGATGCTGAAAATGAAAGTGGTAATGAAGAAAATGAAGTTCGTAATGAAGAAAACGTTGAAGAAGAACCTGAAAACCACACTAAGAATACTAAATACACTAAAGAAGATTTTATTGCTAAGAAACATGGTAGTGAAAGAGAGCCTTGGGTCCAAAAACCTATGTCTTTCCCTGATAAGAAACAGAAGTCAAAGGAAGATGAACACTATAATAAGTTTTGTGAGTGGATGAAACCCTTATTCTTGCAAATTCCTTTGGCTGATGCTATTAAATTGCCTCCTTACTCAAAGTATATGAAGGATATTGTCTCGAATAAAAGGAAGATCCCTAATTAAGAAATCTCTACTTTGCTTGCTAATTATTCCTTTAATGGTAAGGTTCCTAAGAAACTTGGAGACCCAGGGATTCCAACTATCCCTTGCTCTATTAAAAATAGTTATGTTAGAACTGCTTTGTGTGATTTGGGAGCAGGAGTTAGTGTTATGCCTTTCTCTCTCTATAAGAGGCTTCAACTTGAAAAGTTAATACCAACTGATATATCTTTGCAAATGGCTAATAAATCTACCATTATTCATGTTGGTATATGTGAGGATGTACCTGTTCAAGTGGCTCATAATTGCTTGATATTAACTGATTTTGTTGTGCTTGAAATGCCTGAAGATGATAATATGTCCATTATTCTTGGGAGACCTTTTCTTAATATTGTAGGAGCTGTTATTAATTGTAATCAAGGAAAGGTGACTTTCAATGTTAATGACAAGGAACATACTATCTATTTCCCCAAGAAGATTGAAAGGACTTATGGTTTGAATTCAATTGAACTTGTTGAGGGCATTCAAGTTGGAGAAATATATTATCCCATACAAAGAGAAAAATTTGAAACTATTATGATTGGGACCATTGCTATCAAGGTTGAGGTAACATAATCATTAGTGGAATACAAAGTTTTGTCTCATATGAAATTGTTTTGGTAACAAGACCTGATCAACCTTGTTAACAAAAGGGTTTCGTTGAACAAAACAATGTTTTCACTATGATTATCTCTGTTTACTTCTATTGCTATCCATTTTAGTTTTTGTTTTCGTTTAGTTTTCTTTGTCGTTAGTTGCTTGCATGTTAGAGTGTCTTAGAACTTCTGTAGTTCTAGCTTTGTTTTGTCCTTGCATCATTTCAAAAAAATCTGTCTGTCAGAAAATCATTCTTCTATTCCTGAAAAATCCCCAAAAATAAAGTGTCTCGAAAAATTCTAGAAAATTCATATTAAATTTTTACGTGAAAAAGGGGCAGAGGAGTACCTAGGAGGTACCAGGGGGACCCACCAGGCAGGCTCACCACCTGGTGGCGCGGCCTGCCCTGGGTGGCGCCATGCCATGGTGTGGGCCACCCCTGGCCCTCCACTAACTCTCTCACCTGCCACTTTCTTCTCTCTCTCTCGAGTAAGCTCCAGTTCATTGCTCAAAATTCCGTTCTTGCTGTGCTTGCTCTCGATTTTTTCAATCTCCTTGCTCAGCCCATATTTCTTGCTGAAATTTGGAGCATTTGTTCCTTGGTAAGTGACTCCTCCCCTTGTCCAAGTAGATTTGTGTTTAGTGGATTATATAATGAGTATTTTGTTGCTGTAGGTGATAGGTTATGAGAGCTCGTAAAAGCTTGTTTGATGCTTATAGATATAGTTTGATGCATGTTTAGGCCTCTTACAAGTCCCTATGAGTAGAATCCTTCATCTTATTCACTTTTCAAACACTTGTTTAATAGGTGTTTAAATTTCAGAATAGAAGATGAATGAGCATCAACTAAACCAACATGAACTTTGGGTGCTTGAGGTCATGAAGGTCCACCGGGAGGAGGAAGTTTTTCCTTCCATTTATCCATGTTCTGAGTTCATGAGAGCTGCGGGAATTCTCCAAGATTTCCACACTTTGGTTTCTAATGCAGGGTTGGAGCACTTTTTGGAAGATGAACCTTGTCAATTTGTGAAGCTAACCATGTTTGTGGTGTAGGACTTCCAATTTAGTCACTCTTTGCCTAACCCCATGGTCCACTACAAAATTTACAATATTGCTGTCGACCTTTCTCTCGATGACTTTTGTGCAGCTATTAAGGTACCTCAATGGGGATCATGTAGAACGATTAAGGAGCGACCTGAACCACTCATGGATTTATATGCAGAAATTTGCCAAGGGACCAGCTTCTCGAAGGAGAGTGGAAAAATCCGTAACATTCATCTTCCCTCCATTCGCTACTTTGCCTACTTTATTGCCAAGTGTGTTCTTGCTAGGAAAACTGCCAATAAGTTATCTTCATATGATCTAGCATTTATCTCTGCTGCTCTTAAACGAGATAGGTCTTACAACTTAGGTGCTTTGATAGCTTTCTGTCTTGCTGCTAACGGTGAGAAAGGTGGAATTTGTGGAGGCCTCATTGCTTCTCGTTTACTAGCATTGCATGGTTTAGTGCCTCATCATCAAGACCTACAGTTTCCCATAGAAAGGCTTGATCTTAATTCCATGATACAGCATAAATTTGTTTCCTCGTGGGCTAGTGTGAGTGAGTTGTCTTATGAAATAACCTTTCTCAAAGCTGGTTGGAGAAAGAGCAAGTCCGAGCGTGTTGTTCTTTTGCATGCACCTGTTTTGTTTAACCTTGATAACAGGTTAGGATGGTCCCTCACTAAGGAGGAGCTTCACACGTACTTGGGAGAGCTCTCCCAACAGGAGCAGGATACTAGAAGGTAGGTCACGGATCATTCGGTCCAGCCCTCGAATGAGGGGGAGTCTTCATATTAGCAGCCTGCTTATGATTGGGGAGCTTCTTCTTCTTCCCACGGGCCCAACTATGACCATTCTTATCATGATCCGCCTGCTTGGAACCCTTATTCGTACATGGATTGATACCCACTTAGGCCAAAAGCCTAAGCTTGGGGGGAGGTACGCCGACACCGCACTCATCTCCTTATCATGTTACGTCGGTACTTTGTATATTCATGTTTTGTTCTCTTTTTAGTTTTCGTTCTTTCTTTGCTTTTGCTTTCTAAAACACAAAAAGACCAAAAATATTCCTGTTGTTTCTCTTTGGTTTGCTTCTTCTTATTTTTGCCTTAGTTTGTTTTTCCCTTTTTGCTTTGTTTGAACTATTCGAAAAACCCAAAAAGATTTTGCTTTGCTTGTTCTTCCTTTTTGGTTCTTATTTTAAAAATCGAAAACAACAAAAATATTTGTCGTTCTTCTTTGGTTTTGTGAGTTTGCTATAGGGTTCAGCAGTCCTCAGTGGATATTGGTTTCATGTTATTATTCAAGCCACACAAGTGAAGATCAATAATGAGGATTAATGACAACTCGTGGTAAGAGGCTGGTAACGAACTCTATTTGTTTTCATTTTTGTACATATACTCATCATTGTGGGCATGCTTAGCCTGTTCGTGTAGGGTGTATGTTATCTTTGGATGCTTAGTAGTTCTTGCTTTCGTATGATTAGTTCCATCTTGCTAATAGTTTGTAGCATGTTTTATGAATGTTTGCTTGCATTACTCTATTCATAACTTGGTATGACACCATGGTATCCTCCTCTAAATGTTTCATTTGAATTGACTTGGCACATGCTCACGCATGCACATGACTGTAATAATCAGTTAAGCCTCGATGAATTATTTTGCCTTGAGGATCTTGAATCACTTTCATGCCATGTTTAGTCCTGTTTTGTTGCAAGCATGATTATGACAGCTATTGCTCTCTTGTTTGTCTCTCCCTTACTATTGCTAGCCTTCACTTCCACTGAGTATTTTACTCATGTTTCCAACTCCCTTAAACCAAATATTGCCAAAGTGTCCACCATACCTACCTATTAGCATCATTTGCTACTCCCGTGCATATTCATTATGCCTTGTTTTCTTCCGAATAAAATGTTTGCTTGTTATGAGAATGTTAGTTAGTAAAGCTCTCACGAACTTGATGGCACACTTTATTTTCTACACTTAATAAACCTGAACCATTGTGACTGTCCATGAAAGTTATATGCTTGCAAATTATAGGCTGGGGATTAGCAGAATCGTGCTGTCACGGGGAACGCTTTCAACACTTGGAAATATATACCCAATTGACACCATGCTCTTTTGTTTGCGGATGTCGTCGGTGTGAAATAAAAGGGGAGCTTGTAAGTCCATGGAGTTATGTATGTGTGTTAGAGAAACGCCTGGGCCGCTGGTCTAATCCATGCTGACATGGTGGAAACCTGCAGCGTAACCATAATGATATCTATGAAGCATTCTTCTTATAAAAAAAGAGAGAGAGCTATTGAGAAAAATAAAAAAAAAGATTTATGAAAAGAGGAAAGAGAGAAAAAAGCACCATTTTCCCATGGTAAATAAGAAGATTGCTGAGATACTCATTGTCTGCTTGCCTTGTCATTTTGATATGGGGATTCTTCCGTATCATCGGGCAAGGGGTACCCCGTTGGCGGTTCTCTATGATACGCACATATTTACGATGATAAGAACTTACCGGTAACTAAAGTTGAGTAGCATGAGGAGTGGCCTCGTACTCAAGGGACATGAGATTTTTGGTTTATAGTCTGTCAAGCATATAACTCAGATTGGACCTCACTTTCACCTTAATCACATTAAATATGCTTATGATAGGGGCAATGAGAGCTCAAAGCTAATGATACCATACTTTTAGCATTTGGAAGCTTTTCAAACTATTCAAAACCCTTTTCTTTTACTTGTTGAGTCTCCATATATTCTTTGAGCACCTTCTTGAGAGCATAGTTGTCATTCTTTGTTCTTGTCTCATTACTTGATTATTTGTGTTATGACTTTGATGCTTGTATCTTTGACATCTTTACTTCTAGTCTTCACTTGGACTTCAGAGGTGCCTTGGCATTCATAATCAAAGGCAAGCGAGATACCACTCTATCATACCTTGTTATGAGCATTGTAATGTTGCTTATGTTTATGCTTCATGCTACTTATTATTTTTGAGTTGGAATCTCTTCATAACTTGCAATGACTGTTAAGTAGACTCAGTTGCATACTCTTTATTATGAATTGCCTAAGTAGTTGATCACATGCTGAGGATATATACATCATATGAAGCAAATGTGTTCATGAAAGTTCTTTTATCGCACTCAGTTTTCAACTGAATTGCTTGAGGACAAGCAATAAGCTAAGCTTGGGGGGAGTTGATACGTCCAAAACGTATATACTTTCCTGAAAACTTTTGCTATTGTTTCTCCTCTAAACTTGTGTGATTTGGATGCAACTACCGCGGACTGACGCTGTTTTCAGCAGAATTGCCTTGGTGTCTACTTTTTGTGCAGAAAATCAACTTTCAGGAAAAATCCTGGAAAATATGCCAAAAATCCTATTTCACCAGAAGACTCCCGGAGCCAGAATATGAGACGGAGGGGGGCTGGGCCCAGGCCACACCACCTGGCCGCGCGGGCAAGCTCAGGCCGCGCCAGGGGGTGGTTTGGCCGCCCCAGGCTGCCCCTCGGTCTCCCTCTTCGCCTATAAGTTGCCTTCTGACCTAAAAACTCAGGGGGGGTCGACATTTTTCCAGAAGGAGTTCCGCTCCGCCGCCACCACTAGATTCCACGAAACAGCACCAGAAACTCCGTTCTGGCACCCTGCCGGGACGGGCAATTGGAGGAGATCATCGCCATCATCATCACCATCGCTTCTCCATCGACCATCCATGTTTCCCCATCTATGAGTGAGTAATCCCCCGATGTAGGCTATGGGGATGGTAGGGATTGGATGAGATCGTTTATGTAATGGCATTAGATTGTTAGGGCATGGTGCCTAGTATCTTTTATTAGTGCTTTACGACTTTGTTGCGACTTGTTATGCTTAATGCTTGTCACTAGGGCCCGAGTGCCATGATTTCAGATATGAACATGTTATTGATTCATTATGATAGTATTGTTTATGGTCTTATCTACAAGTTGTATACACACGTTGTTGTCCAGAACCAATGGCCCCGAAGTGACAGAAATCAGGATAACCGGAGGGAATGGCTTTGATGTGAGGATCAGATGTGTTCACGGAGTGTTAATGCTTTGCTCCGGTGCTCTATTAAAAGGAGCACCTTAATTGCTAGTAGTTCCCTTGAGGCCTCGCTGCAAACGGGCTGGCAGGACAAAAGATGTTGTGCAAGTTCTCATTGTGAGGACGTATGACTATATATGGAACATATGCCTTGGATTATCTACTACTTGGATGCTTTATCTTATTTATCTGCAATTGCCCTATGTTTTGATTGCTATGTGAATTGTCTTGTCCATGCAACGCCCGTCCATCCATCCCTATGCCTACCGCACTTGAATCCCACTGTTTACTGCTATTGTTACTGTTGTCTTTACTTTATTACTGATGTTACTTTACTATTCCTACTACAAAACTGTTGCTACTGATAAACTGTTGTGAGCAAGATTGTTTCCAGGTGCAGATGAATTGACAACTCAGTTGTTAAGGCTTATAAATATTCTTTGGCTCCTCTTGTGTCGAATCAATAAATTGGGTTTCACTTCCCTCGAAAATATTGCGATACACCCCCTATACTTGTGGTTCATCAATCAGCTCCACCACCAGTAGAAGTAGCATCAGGAGCCAGGGTTGCCTGAGCAATTACAGGTTCAACAGCTCCAGGGGCTTCAACAAAGAAAGGGTAGTTGATCCCAAGAAACACCGATTGTCCCTTCAGATTGTCGACTTTGCTCCAGACTTGCTCTACTGGGTCTTTGGATGGGCATGCGGACCTCGAGAAAATGTGACACCATAGTGATGGGTATGAAGAAAGTTGCGTCCCTATATGTTCTATTGTATCACCAACGCTGTTTAGTGCTCCCCTGATATGAATCCACATGAGTTCAACATCCTGTTTCGTGTCGCCTCCGAGAGGTGCCAGGAACCAGCGCCATGATCCAAGTGCAGCATTTGCTACTGCATCTTCGATCACCGGAGCTGGAATGACGCGCAGGGCTGCATGGGTACCTGCGTGTTACTTATAGTCAGTAAGTAGAATTTTGAATGGGATTTTACATGCTATATGACACCATGAGTCACCCCAGATGAACGGCTCCCAAACACACATGTCGCCGCTAGGTTTAGTGACCGCATAAATGCGTTGCGGTTTGTTGGAATGGTAGCTGGAGGTGAAGACCGCGTCGAAATACTTCTCTGGCTGCAGGAAGTCGTCGTGCAAGACTGTCCATTTCTTGTCTTCTGGGCATCTAATGAATGCTATTGCCTTGTCGAACACCGCTAAGAGGTCGTACTCCCAGGTCTTCCACACCTCCCTCTATCTATGTGGGAGTTGTACCTTCAGGAGCTCAAGTTCTGCCATGTTGAACCTATAAGTGAATTCAGAAATGGGCGGTGGCCACCCGTTGTTGAATCTAGTAATGTCGACACCCTCCAAAAATGGCAATGTAAATCTCAATGATCTGTAGCCATTTTTTAGAGTCCAAGTACTCCCATCCTGGGATAAAAGGAACAGCCACTCGCTGTTGCCACCCACCCAGTTCTAGTCATCTCCCATTTCCGTCTCTTCTTCTTCCTTGATATTCACCACTACTGATCCTGACCACTTATCCAGCAGCATCATTTTTGCATGAATATTCTGCAGAGTTTTTTGTCAGTTGGTAGAATCACCTAGCATGGATTCCATTGCAAATACAATTTGACAACTAGACCTTCAGATTAAAGTACCCAAAATATCGCCTAAATACGAGTATCTCCTCAGATATCGCCTAAATTGTGCTTGTGTCACTATGAAAATACCCAAAATATGGAGTAGGAGCAGAGCTCCCCACGAACAAACTCCTAATGATGATCATAAATAGCTAGGGGCATAATAGCCTTAAATCGTCCAATATGTTTATGTTTTTTAGGAAACGGAATATCACCTAGCAGACATTCCATTGCAAATTGAAATTGGTAACTCGTCTATCACCTAAATTAAGACTGTGTCACTATGAAAATACCAGAATATCTGGTACGAGCAGAGCTTCCGCTGTACAAAATAGTCTTAAATGGTTCAATTTGTTCAAACTGTGCGTGCACAGAACACGTTCGATGAAAGGAACATAGGATTCTGATGAGAGTTCAGCACATATGAATCAACGATATGACTGAACCAATAAGAAAGATACTGGAACTTACATGGCCATCGTGGTCGTTTGGCCATTTGATGGTATCTGAGTAAAGAAGGCCTGGCGTGCCAAATGGTTGTTCATCCATGTCCCGCATCGTGAAGCGGTAGACAGGGATGCAGCGAGCTAGGTGACTGGCAGAGATGATGTCCAACCCCGTGGCGATCCTGTGAATGTTCACGGTGCTGAGGTTCGGCCATCCCCAATCCTCGTGGTGGCAGTCACCCTGTCCATCCGCATCGTCGTCGCCTGCCTTTCGCTTTAGCCTGCTGCTACCCCAAGCTCTACCCATAGCGGCAAATGGAGTCTGGAATCCGGTAGATTAATGGAGATATTGTGATAAGGAGGCGGATGGATTAGAGAGGGGATGGAATCAGGGAGGAGGGAAGTTGTTCGAGTAGGGAGTGACCCAGTGAGGAACGCCGCTGCTGCCGGTTCTCTTCCGCATGGAAGACAAAGAAGGGGTGTAATTATTAAGGGCGCGCACCGGAACCATCTAGAGGAAGTGAAAAAATAAATCGTAAGAGAGAAAAATGTGGGGCCCACCTGTTAGTGAGTGAAGGCCGGCACACGCAAACGTGACTATGTTTGACTTGGATCGTGCATGGCAGACTTCAATTCCAGTTCATGCAAGTAGCGTAGAACAAATTTTAGGTAGCGCTAGTGTTGACGTGTAAAACCGCCGTTTTTCTCCACCTACACCCTACTACAAACGGTCATGCACCATTCCAAATATTAGTAACGGTGGTTCCAATCTTGCAGTGAGCAGTTTCACTTCTCTGTCTCATTTCCTCCTCCACGGCCTCATCGTCTTTCTCCTCCACCGCCTCATCCATTTCCTCTGCCACGGCATCACCCTCTTCCTTCTTATCCTTTCCCTCTTACATGTAGTCATGGACTTGTTGGATGTTTAAAACGATGGCAGGCAAGCGACTGCGTACTTTGACATAGAAGTACATGGCGGGAAGAAGATCAATGTCGTCTACACCACCGACCCTCGGACGGTGAGGAACACTCTGAATAATTATATGAGTTGGCTGTGGTTTGAAGAAAGAAGGTTCATAGGTCTCGACCTTGAGTACAGCCGCGACCACCATAGGATCGTCGTGGTGCAACTCTCCATGAAGGGGCACGTCCTCGTATACCATCCTTTTTGCGAGATTGGGGCTGACGGGAACAGGTAGACTTTGCTGTCTTTTTCTTCCTGAACTGTCTGTTTGCAAAAGTTATTTCTATATTATTTGTCTGAATTCATTTTCATGTAGGTGGAGTGAAAGGATTAGGTCGTTGTTTCATGACTTTCTCGTGAACCAGCAGATAACATTTACTAGTGTTGACATCACGAATGACACTAAATTGCTTGAACGCCAGACTGTCAACATTAAAATCCTAAAGGAGTGCAGAGTGGATATCTAGAAAATTTACTGGATCCCAGGGACGAAGGGCGGAAGGACCGGTGAAAGAGCATGTGGGCCCCCATGTGTGGTTTTGGTAATTAATGACAATATTTATGGACTAATGTGTGTATTAAGTTGTACTTGTAGGATTTGTCCATTGGCATCGCTTGGAGCATGTGTTGGCTTCAAGGTCGATGAAATGAAGAAGAAGATGCGTTGCGTAAGCTCAATATGCGCCATCCCTAGAAGATCTCATGTTTGGTGCTTGCCATCCTCGATGTTTATGGATCGATGAAGACAAGGCCAAAGGATGCTCAAGGCAAATGTATTCTTGATAGGTTTTCCCTTTTACCGGTCTCGTGTTGACCGGGTTTAGGATAGATAGCCGTACTATCAAGAGAGGCTCTCGAGTGAGTATCTCGATCATATCGTTCGGAGAGAGCTCAAACCTTTGCATACTTGCATCATCGTATTTGGTTGTTTGGTATTATCCATATGAGGATATAGAGCTTGTGGTTATCTCCATAACAAGCTCTTGTTCATCAAAATCGGATCTCCCTGTTATATCTTTTTGCGATTTTGATCTTGGTGGTTTTCCGGATACTCACCGAGTGAGGTATCTCACATTATTCTACTTGATACTTTCTCACTTAGTTATATCCAACATTTCCACTTTTCGTTGAGTAGCCCTTGTTGTCCTCTTTCTAACGCAATTGGATTGGGGTCAATCATAGTCTCCTAGCCCGAGTTATGAATTTTGGAGTATTGCCTTTTGTTTTAAAAAGAAAAAAAGGAAAACCTATGTTTTGGACCCGGCGGTACTACTGGGCCCGGTACTGCCTGCCCCTGGCCTACTCTGCCCTCCCTCTGCCTGGCCCGGTCCCGCCAGCCGGTACTACCGGTTCGGCCCGGTACTACCGCCCGGGCGGGCCAGTAGTACCGGCCGACCTCCCAGCCCAACTCCCAGCTTCCCCGCTCGCTCCAGATACCAGCGAACACAGTTGCGTTGCTCCGCTCGCCACCGATCCCCTGTCCGGCGCGCTGCCTCACGCCAGCTGGCCCCGCGCAGCCGCCCTCGCTCCCGCTCGCGCGCGCTCTGCTCGCCCCGCTGCAGCCCCGCTTCTCGCGCGCGTGCTACTGGGCCTCGCGCTGGCGTCCGTGCTGCTGGGCTGCCGGGCGGTAGTACCGGGCCCATCCGGTACTACCGGCTCTGGCCAAAAAATCTGCCCCAACGGGCTGATTCTTCCCCCTCTTATAAATAGCCTTTTGTCTATTCTTTTGAGTTGCTTCTTCTCCTTCTTTTTTTCAAGCTTTGCCCTTTGACTTAAATCTTCTAGAGCTTGATTTCTTCCTCTCCCTCCATTGATTCTTGCCAATATTTGAGGGGTAGTTAGAGGAGATCTAGATCCACACTTTGACCAATCAAAATCCACTCTTTGTGAGGGAATCTTTGGATCTAGATCTTTGGGCTTTTTGTGATCCCCTTTTGTGTTCTTTCTCTCTTATTCCCCCAAGTGCTTTAGTAGCCTTATTGAAATTTGAGAGTGAAGTTGTGGAGCATCTTTGTGGTGTTCTTTCCTTTTGCATTTGGTGCATCGGTGTGTGTTCTCTCTGGAGTGTTCGGTGATATTCATCGTTGATTGTCCTTCTTGGGTTCTTTGAACCCTAGACGGTTGTGTGGCCTTTGTGGCATATTCTTGGGGTCTTCAATTAAGTTGTGAAGCTCCCCCAAGATTGAGGCCATGGTGGCGATTATTGGAATCCTCCAATTAAGTTGTGGAGATAGCCCCAATCTTGTACGGGTTCGGTGACCACCCTTAAGTGTCCCGTAGTGGAATAGGTGCTTGCCCGCATGGTGGGTGCTCAGGAGAATAGGGTGAGGCCTTGGTGGCGTTGGTGGTCTTAGTACCGCCCACCCCTCCAACGAGACGTACTCCCTTGTTGGGAGAAACTCGGTAAAATATCGTCGCCCCCGCGTGCCTCGGTTATCTCTATACCCTAGCTCTTTACTTATGCACTTTATATTGTGATAGCCATCGTGCTTGAAGTAATTATCTTGCTATCACCTTGTCTTTCCTAGCATAAGTTGTTGGTGCACATAGGTGAACCTTAGTATATCTAGTCTTTGTGCTTAATAAAAGAAAACACTAGTTTTATTCCGCCTTTGTTAAGCCCATATCGTAGAAGATTTAATCGCCTATTCACCCCCCTCTAGGCGACATCCGTGATCTTTCAATTGGTATCAGAGCGAGGTCTCTTGCTTTTAGGCTTCACCACCTTGAGAGTAAAGATGTCTTCTAGTGGAGTAGTGCACGATTCCTTCTATATATTCGATGGCACAAATAATTTTGATATGTCGAAATCTCGCATGCTAGATTACTTTCAGGACATGCACCCATCTATTGAGGGAATTCTATATATGGGTTTCTCTTCTCCTATGGATCCCCAAAACGAATCTTTAGAGGAGAAGATGAACTCTTATATAGATGCTCAAGCTACTAAAATGCTTCTACTTATTGTGAGCAATGTAGTTAAATCTTCAATCATCCCTTATCGGATTGCTCATGAGATATGGACAAAGCTTCAAGATAAATATAGTGTGTCCAACATTATTGAGGATGATTGTGTTCCCTCCACCTCCAGCCGTGATGAGCTCTCATCTTCTACCACTTCACCTACATGTGATTTTTCACAAGGTAATGATATGGTGAGTGGTGATAGAAATTGCAATATGGATAGTGTGCTTACTATTTGTAATCTTTCATCTCTATCTAGTTGCAATGATCTATCTTTGGACTCTAACACTTGTAGCACTCAAAACTCCTCATATGCTAGTGTTGGTAGTCCTTGTATATCATGTAGAAATGGCTTGAATAATTCACATGATGATATGCTTGCTTTGTCTTGTTGCCATGATAAAAATGCTTCTATTTCCTCTAGTGCTTGTGTTGCTAACCATGTAGAGGAAAATGAATATTCTATGGACCAAGACAAGGTTTTGAATGGAGCTACAAATGCTATCTCCTCACCACCTTCTTCCGGTTCTCATATATGCCTTATGGCTAAGGGAACAAAGGTAACTTCTTTGGATCCCATTGAATCTCATCATGTTGATGATGATGTTGTTGATGGTAGTGATGATGATGATCATATTGTTGATTATGATATTGCCTCTATTCAAGAGATGGGAGAGATTGTCTTTCCTGCTCTTCATAAAAATAAAATTGCTTGCTCCAACTTTGTTGAAATTTTAGCTTGTGCTATTGAGGGCAAGAAACTTATTGAGGAGCAAGAAAATATCATATTTCAAAAGAATGAACATGAGCGTGAGTATGCTAATGAGATTGCCTATCTAAAAAGCTCCCTTGAAGAGGAACAAACCACCAAGGAGTCTCTTGAGGATACCTTTGCTCTAGAATTATCTAGAATAAAGGAAAACCATGATAGAGAACTTGTGGTGGCATGTTCTCTCAAAACTAAAAATGATGAACTTGTAGTTGCCCATGCTAAACTTGTTGAGGATTTTAAGCACCTCGAAAATGGCTCTCGGTTCGTTAAGAGTGAGCTTATCAAACTCACTGAGTCGCATGAGCAACTTAAAGCTTCATATTCAAAAGAGCTTGCAAATTTGACCTCACCTCTTGCTATTAATAATGATGCTTGTGTGACTAACTCTATTTCTTGTGAAGCATCTATTTTGAATGAGAATTTTGAGCTAAAGACTCAACTTGCTTTGCTAACTAGCAAATATGGGACATTGGAAGAAAGTCATGTTAAGCTCTCAAGCTCGCATGAGGATCTTCTAGTCTCCCATGATAGGCTAAGGTAACATCTAGTGAGCCTCATATGGACATTAGCACTATTTCTACTCCTAATATGATATTGCCATGTGCTAGTCCTTGTAATTCATCTTCACATAACCATGCTATATCTTGTGATGAATTCATTACATGCCTTGTTGCTCTAACATTGAAAAATCTACTTCCTCTACTACTACTATTGTTGTTGACACTAACCATGTAGAGGAAATTAGAGAGCTCAAGGCTCAAGTCACTTCTTTGAAGAATGACTTGAAAAAAGGTCATAAAGGGAAGGCCACACTCAACCACATCTTGAGTGTGCAAAAATCCCCCAATGACAAGAGTGGACTTGGATTCAACTCCAATAACAAGAACAAGTCCAATATCAAGTTGAAGCACAAGAGCAACAAGAAGAATGGCCAAGATCAAGCGAAGTATCCGTCCAACATTATTTGCTTCAAGTGCAAGGAAGAAGGGCATCATGTTAAATCTTGCCCATTGAAGAAGAAGCCTCTTGGTGTGAAGCAACAAGGGAAGCGGCCTCAAGCTCTACCTCAATTTGTAGATGGGTCTCTTCCTAAGAGGACTACTCGAGCTCTTCCTCAAGTTGTGGAATCACCTAAGAATAAAGCTAGCAAGACAAGAACTTGCTACATTTGTCATGAGAAGGGGCACATTTCTTCCTCATGCACTAGTGGTATCTCCTCATCCAACCCTATCTTGATTTATGATCATTATTCTCTTGGTAAGGATGAGATTGGCAATGTGTTTGCCAAATTTGTTGGTGCTCAAAGTGGTGTCAAGAAAAGGAACATTTGGGTTGCCAAACCTATTGTGACTAACCTCTTAGGACCCAACTTTGTTGGGGACCAACAAGCCAAAACTTGATCAATAGGTGATTTTGGGAGGACATTGGAGTCTTGGCTACATTATGAAAAATTGAGGGATCTTCATCATTTATTTTTGTCAAGTCAAGTCAATTAGATTATCTTGCATCAATCTCATATCCAATGTTCCTCCTTGCGATAACATGTGCTTAACTCATTTACATTGAAAGTTACTTGCTCCCTTGTGCATGTGTGGTTGTGTACCTTGCATGTGTTTGTATATGTTGTGCTTCCTTCATACTTATTTGGAGTTGTCAAGTATATTTGTGTTTGTTGGTTTGCACACCATGTATGAGTGTTTCTTGTGTTGGAGCTACTATTGAATTTTATTTGGTATCTTATTTAGCTCTTGTGAGAGACTAATGGACTATCCCATTTTGGGGGAGTGTTATGCTTGGGCATTTCACAATCCTAAAAATGTGTGTACATGAGGAATACCACCTAGTATTGATTTAGCAATATTATCTAGTATCTATGTGGTATAATTCTCATGAGAAATTTAAGTTCTATAATGTTCATTAATTATCATGTTTGGATATTGTTGCCTCGTGTTGAGATTTATGGTTTATCACATTATGGGGGAGTCATATGCTTAGTGCATATTACAAACCTAGAAAATGTGAAAATTCGAGGTCATGTCACCTAGAATTGATATTGATAATTATCTAGCTCCTATGTGACAGATTTGCTCAAACAAGTTCAATGCCTTTGTTTCTCTTATTTTGGATCTTGTTTGTGGGAGTGTTTCTTGGTATGTGTTTTCTCATATTTGGATCCTTATATCCTCATGGAAACCATTAGCTTCAATTCACTCCAATCACTAGTGATTGTGTAACCATTGGAAGCTACCAAGAATCTCTTTTGAAGCATCAAATTTAATCCTTATATTTTGTTATATGCTTCTCTGTGTGAATATGATCTTGGATTTTCGTGTGTACTACCTCGAGAAGATTATTCCCATTACTTCTTGTCCTTGGACAATTGGTACTCTATATATGGTAGAATCTTTTGTGATCATATTCACTTTGGCCTTGGTTTATTCTTGTCCTATCTTTGGCCAAGAAAATGTTTATGTTTCTCCCAAGATTTCCTTTCCACTTATGGATCTTCTTAGTTTATTGGTATCCTCTTGTGTTTTATTTAATATAAGTAGTAGTGATGATCTCATTTGTGTGCATTTCGCATTCAAAAGCAAAATTCCTAAATAATGTACTACTTATGGGTGAGCTCTCCAATATTATTTAGAACACACCTATTTATACTTCTTGCTTTGATCCATATCATGTTTTATGTTCTTGGAAGTTCGATCTTTTTGTTTTGGTATTTTGTGCCATCATGAAAAGTGTGAGAGTTTGGTTTATGTGTTGGAACCTTGCTCTTTTGGGAGTTGGCTTTGTATCATTCCTTGTTTAATGTTTTGACCTTTTAGAATGAGATAAATCCTCGAGCATGTGTGTTTTATCTATTTTTTGCTCGTTGGCTTTTGTCTAGTTCATTTGTTGAACTTGTGATCTTTCATGTGTTGAAGTGGTTCTTTGATATAATTTGGACACCTTTTGTTGTGTCACACTCTTGTGTGTGCCATCTCGGTTTACTTGGTGTTTTTGTTCAAATTGTATCTCCTTGTTGGTTCTTGAAAGCCTTGTGCATGCATTCTCTACATGTTTATTTCATGGCATGCTTGCTTTCTTAGATCCAATATATAGGGGAAACTCCACCAAATCCTAAATGGCTAAGATGTGCATGAAATTCAATTTCATATTAATATGCACATATTTATGTGGAGTCTCTCCTATGTATTGTAGTGTCACTAACTACTTTGGACCCAATATGTTTGGGAACCATTTTTGTACTTAATGTGTTTTAGGTACATTGGAGATATATTGGATGCTTGTCTCTCAAAGTTTGAAAAAGTGGTGCATTCATGCAAATTGGAGTTAAGCTATAGGATGATCTACGAATTCATATCCTCTAAATCCTACCAATTATATCTCGGTAACAAGTATCTCTCTCTCTCTCATGCTTATATATCTTGCTTCAAACCATGTGGGGGTTGCCTTCTAGCATGAATTTGTGTATTTGTATTTATTGTGGTTCTAGCCTTGGTTTTAAGAGTCCTCCTATTGCAAATATGTGCAAATTGAGATGAGTTCATATTATTGGGACTATACAAAATCATGCATATGATCCACCAATCCCAAATATGTCAATCTAGCAATTTTATTGCCTATCCTTTCCTCAACTTCTCTCATGTGCAATAGTGAGATTTTGTTCGTTGTTTTTTCTTTGTGATACTCGTTGCTTTATATTCCAACCATATCCTTTTCCCTTGGTTATTGTTGTAATATATGTAGTGTGTTGGTGTTTGAAGTTCATGAATGAACAATAAGATAAAATTTGTGCCTTTGGCCATGCTTAAAAGAAAAAATCTTATTGGTATATGTTATGACTTCATTTTGTTTTTATGTGCTTTCTTGAGTATCTTGTTTATGTGTACATGTTTCTTTATGGACATATGTCTTTGTGATGCATTCCACTTAGAAACTTGAGAAGATAATTTTTGTTGAGTTTTTCTTATTTCTTGGATACCACCTTTTATTTCTTTTTGATTCTATGGTGGCTTCCAAACTTATTTTCCTATGAGTGCTTATTTCCCTTGTTTGCATCTTTGGGCACTCATATTTATTCTCTCATGCCTTGTATTGTTAAATGAATATGGATGAGTGAGGATTCCATGGTCATGCACCTTGTTCCCCAATATAATTATTATAATTGGTGCATAATCTTTGGGGAGCTCCTCTAATTCATTTAATAATGCTCATTTGTCTTCTTTCTCATTTGTTGTGTTTTAAATGCTTATGGGGGAGCAAGGTTACCATATTTGTGCATGATGCATTCAAATGCAACTATTCTTTTTGTGCACAAACCTCGGGGAGCTTCTCTATTTTTATTTAAAACACACTTTTGATCTTATCATAACATCTTGCTTTGTTCATTTGGTATCATTTGTTGTTTCCATTTGATTCTTTTGGATCTTGTGGTTGCTTACGTCATTTGTTGATGCTTATTCTATTTTATTTCTTTAGCAATATTTGGGTCCTCAATATAGTTCTACTTCCTCCCAAGTATTCATCATTGGATTTGTGCGAATGCACACCTTTGGAGGAACTATCACTATATTGGCCTTCTAGAACTTGTCACCCATTTCGGCAATCGATGCCAATGGGGGAGAAGTTTTAGAGGGTTTAAGGGAAGTTGGTTCTTGCTTTGAGTTTGTTCTTAAGCATTTGCCTTTGATGCTCTTGCATCTTTGTGTTGCTTAGCATGTGGTTTAATAGAGGAAACTCCACCAATGATAATGTTTGGCAATATATGCAATGAAATTCAAGTTCATCACACTTGCATAGATTGTGGGGGAGTTTTCTCTATATATTGTAGTGGTAACAATATCACATACTTGCGTAGTATTTGATATTGAGGTTACCATTTTATTCCTTAAATTCATTATATAAACCATCTCAAAGGGATTATCATCAATTAGTAAAATGGGGGAGATTGAAAGAGCATGTGGGCCCCTATGTGTGGTTTTGGTAATTAATGACAATATTTATGGACTAATGTGTGTATTAAGTTGTACTTGTAGGATTTGTCCATTGGCATCGCTTTGAGCATGTGTTGGCTCCAAGGTCGATGAAATGAAGAAGAAGATGCGTTGTGTAAGCTCAATATGCGCCATCCCTAGAAGATATCATGTTTGGTGCTTGCCATCCTCGATGTTTATGGATCGATGAAGACAAAGCCAAAGGATGCTCAAGGCAAAGGTATTCTTGATAGGTTTTCCCTTTTACCGGTCTCGTGTTGACCGGGTTTAGGATAGATAGCCCTACTATCAAGAGAGGCTCTCGAGTGAGTATCTCGATCATATCGTTCGGAGAGAGCTCAAACCTTTGCATACTTGCATCATCGTATTTGGTTGTTTGGTCTTATCCATGTGAGGATATAGAGCTTGTGGTTATCTCCATAACAAGCTCTTGTTCATCAAAATCGGATCTCCCTGTTATATCTTGTTGCGATTTTGATCTTGGTGGTTTTCCGGATACTCACCGAGTAAGGTATCTCACATTATTCTACTTGATACTTTCTCACTTAGTTATATCCAATATTTCCACTTTTAGTTGGGTAGCCCTTGTTGTCCTCTTTCCAACGCAATTGGATTGGGGTCAATCATAGTCTCCTAGCCCGAGTTATGAATTTTGGAGTATTGCCTTTTGTTTTAAAAAGAAAAAAAGGAAAACCTCTGTTTTGGACCCGGCGGTACTACTGGGCCCGGTACTGCCTGCCCCTGGCCTACTCTGCCCTCCCTCTGCCTGGCCCGGTCCCGCCAGCCGGTACTACCGGTTCGGCCCGGTACTACCGCCCGGGCGGGCCAGTAGTACCGGCCCACCTCCCAGCCCAACTCCCAGCTTCCCCGCTCGCTCCAGATCCCAGCGAGCACAGTCGCCTCGC
Organism: Avena sativa; assembly: GCA_916181665.1. Lineage (NCBI taxonomy): Eukaryota > Viridiplantae > Streptophyta > Magnoliopsida > Poales > Poaceae > Avena > Avena sativa. The sequence continues at coordinate 184,730,443 of OV702287.1, read as the reverse complement.
TCCGCTCGCCCCGCTCGCCACCGATCCCCTGTCCCGCGCACTGCCTCGCGCCAGGTGGCCCCGCGCAGCCGCCCTCCCTCCCGCTCGCACGCGCTCTGCTCGCCCCGCTGCAGCCCCGCTTCTTGCGCGCGTGCTACTGGGCCTCGCGTTGGCGTCCCCGTTGCTGGGCTGCCGGGCGGTAGTACCGGGCCCATCCGGTACTACCAGCTCTGGCCGAAAAATCTGCCCCAACGGGCTGATTCTTCCCCTCTTATAAATAGCCTTTTGTCTATTCTTTTGAGTTGCTTCTTCTCCTTCTTTTTTTAAGCTTTGCCCTTTGACTTAAATCTTCTAGAGCTTGATTTCTTCCTCTTCCTCCATTGATTCTTGCCAAAATTTGAGGGGTAGTTAGAGGAGATCTAGATTCACACTTTGACCAATCAAAATCCACTCTTTGTGAGGGAATCTTTGGATCTAGATCTTTGGGCCTTTTTGTGATCATCTTTTGTGTTCTTCCTCTCTTATTCCCCCAAGTACTTTAGTAGCCTTGTTGAAATTTGAGAGTGAAGTTGTGGAGCATCTTTGTGGTGTTCTTGCCTTTTGCATTTGGTGCATCGGTGTGTGTTCTCTCCGGAGGATTTGTTCGGTGATATTCATCGTTGATTGTGCCTCTTAGGTTCTTGGAACCCTAGATGGTTGTGTGGCCTTTGTGGCATATTCTTGGGGTCTTCAATTAAGTTGTGAAGCTCTCCCAAGATTGAGGCCATGGCGACGATTATTGAGAGCCTCCAATTAAGTTGTGGAGATAACCCTAATCTTGTACGGGTTCGGTGACCACCCTTAAGTGTCCCATAGTGGAATGGATGCTTGCCCGCGTGGTGGGTGCTGGGGAGAATAGGGTGAGGCCTTGGTGGTGTTGGTGGTCTTAGTACCGCCCACCCCTCCAACGAGACGTACTCCCTTGTTGGGAGGAACTCGGTAAAATATCGTCGTCGCCGCGTGCCTCGGTTATCTCTATACCCGATCTCTTTACTTATGCACTTTATATTGTGATAGCCATCATGCTCGAAGTAATTATCTTGCTATCATATTATTGCTTGTCTTGCCTAGCATAAGTTGTTGGTGCACATAGGTGAACCTTAGTATATCTAATATTTGTGCTTAACAAAAGAAAACGCTAGTTTTATTCCGCCTTTGTTAAGCCCATCTCGTAGAAGATTTAATCGCCTATTCACCCCCCTCTAGGCGACATCCGTGATCTTTCAACCGGGATGGCCGATCTTGCTGCCGAACTCATTGACCTGTGGTATGCTGACAAGAAGGGCAAATTGCCGAGATGTTGGCGGAGGCGTTTAGGGAATGATTACTGGGAGGATAAGCTGCTTTCTGTACCGCCAGATTGTAAATTTTCGTTCCAGGCATCGCACCATTGAACCACCACCAAGGCAAGTTGTTTGCCGCAGATGCCAGAGTGTAGAGGAATCTACAAGCCAGGGCAAGCGACCGAAGACATCCTGGGATCAGTTGCCTACTCCAACAGGCTGGGATGTGGACTTTTAGTGCATGATTATTGTGTTTGTATGGGGCTTGTTATGTTTATGAAAACATGTTATTTCAGAAGTACACTATGTGAGCAATTACGAACGACTGTGTATTACCTTTGTCGAACTATAATCTGGGTTTGGTTATGACTGTATCCTTCGCTAAAATATGGGTTTGGTTATGACTGTATCCCACCTTATGCATGGCAGTTCTAGATTCTGCCGCATGCAAAGGGCACAGATAGAATTTGTATGTATGAATGTTGAGCATACAAAAGGGGGAAATGTAATTCATACAGGTTAACTACCTAATAGCACAGGGATCACACGAGCTCAGTTCTTACACACAGAATGCTTAGAAAACACATGCAAGATAAAACTAGGAACGGAATGCGAAAGTAGTAGTGGTAAACAACACACTTACCCATCCTCCAGATCCTGTTGAGCATCTCGTAGTAGACATACGCATCCCTGTCTACGTACTTGATCGCGTCGTAATTCAGGTGCCTCCACTCCCATCGCTCGTGCAGGTGCTTCGGGAACTCAACCTTCATGCTGATGTACTCGTGGTCGATGATGTCGGCAGCGAGTCTAGCCATGACGGCTTTCCCCGTATCATCATCCGGGTACCTCCACAAATGTTGGAGATCGACATGATTGACGACATGAATGAGGAGATCCCGCTCTAGCTTTGGAGTGTCGTTCTTGATGTCGACGCTAGCGAAGTAGATCTCCCTCCTGCGTAGGAACTCGCGAAGCTCCGGGCATACACATTTGGCCCTGCATACATGGTATAGGAGGCAGTGGTTGCGCATGGACAGCTACAAAAGCGCCGCCCTCTTCCTATCTCTGGTGTACTCGAGGTCAAGGCCGACGATCTTGTACCTATCCATCGGCTCCTGTAGCCACCGTGCGTACATTGCGATGACCTTGGAAACCTCTACTAATGCATTTGTGTGGACGACCGTCAACTTGGTGGTGCCATGGGCGGTTATGGTGTCCTCGTCGGTGAAGTCGCTCCCATCGCCGAACACGCTATACTCTATGTCCATGGAAGTAGCTAATGCAGCGACGGTGGCCTAGGGTCGGTAGCGGTGGCTGGGACTGGGCGTGGCGGTGGAGTGATCTATTTCGGTGGTATGGCGCGGCGAAGGCGGTGCCTGCGGCAGCGTCGATGGTTCTTGCGGCGACGGTGGCGGAAGGAGTTGGGGATTTTCGCACAGTGCTTTGTTGTGGAGACGGCAGGCAATGCATAAAAGAGGGGGGGTGCGCGCATTGTAAATTGCGTTTACCAATATTCCGGTCATACCCAAGCGGAAGCAAGTTTGACCGGGCGATCACCGTTGGTTTCCAATCCTAGCAATTAAATTCGGCAGCCGTGCCGGTAGGCGATGGGACGGGTGTGTGATGTGGCTTTGGCGTGGCAGAGACCGGTCATGGAGACCACCATCCCGTTGTCGATCCACAGCAGGTGCGCGGTGCTGACACGACGTAACGTGACAGGACAAAAGGAAGTGTACATATGTTTGTGATTATTATTCCCAGCAAGTTTAAGAAGTGTAAGCATAGACAGGGACCTAGCATCCCTGCACCCCGGGGCAGCCGCTCAGGCTTGCCGATTGTGCAAAGCTTGCAATTTCCTTTCTTTAATTTGGTGATTTTGTCCAGAATTTGACAAATTCAAGCTCGTTTGCCCATGCTTCTATAAATTTCTGGGTAGGCCACTGGTGTAAGCATGCACGATCAAGCAACTTTGCAACACACGTGTTAGTGGAAAAGCATGAGGTTTCAATGCACCACATAGATTAAGGGTCTAGAAACGGTAAGAGAATTAAACATTATTAGTGGCCAGGCCAGCACAGTGACGAGTTGGTTGGCTAGAAGTTGTTGATTCCTAAGTAAGGGGACACCAGGATGGTCTTGACATACTCCCTCAAGAATTTGCCATAAGCAGCGTGCTTAGCCTTGGTCGCTGACTTGTGTTTACTAGTCGAGCTTTTACCGATGCCAACCGCATGCGGAATCAAGTTGGCAATCCTCGGGTTGACTCCTTTCTTATAGAAAGGGCACCTGTGCTCCCCAAGTCGAGTGCGGAAAGGGATTCTCCTGCTCTTGAGCTTCTTCATGACATGGCGGCTCTTGTTGTCCATGTTCTCCTTGTCAGAGTCCATCTCACTTGAATCTACTTGTAATGTATGAAATGCAAACCGAAATGAACAAAATAATAAATATATATTCCTCCCACCATTCCAAGTTACTTTCAATACAATAACATATTTATACAGGTTCAGCAGTTCATTACGGTTGTCTCCCCAGTTCGCTCCTAAATTAATGTGGTTTGTGTTCTTGATAACTTATTAATAAATAAATAATGTGGATTCATTCAGAACAGACTAGATCTCTCCATGTACCGGTTCGTACGGTACATCTAATCATTAGGACTAGATTTTTTTATGAAACCAGGACTATATTAAGCTTGAGCAAAAAATATGAAACATGTAGAAATAGATGTACCTCCGGGTACACGAGCGGAGTGTGTTCGTCGAACTCCAAAGTCCACGCCCTCATCGGGGCCTCCAAAGTCGTCAGCACCGGCGAGCACATGGTCCCCCAAGGGATTGAACTGCACGTCCTCCTCGCCTTGTGCTGCATGATGCTCCTCCAGATATGCCGCATGAAGCACCACCTCGGCGGCGATGCTCGCACACTCACCCCCACGAACTGGTTTCATGGAGAAAGTTTGTGGATGTACATTGAAAATTGTGGGGTTTTTCTAGATAGGGAAGAGAGAGGAGTGGATGAGTGCGAACCGAGGACCCGATAGGCTGGATTTTTAATGCCGGGACATTTAGGCCTCCTCGAGGGCCTCGGTAGGCAGCTCTTCTGGTTGCGGTTGCCGCGTGGAAGGTTCGTGCGGTGGGGGCCTATCGAAAGTGAGAGTGCAGGCGCACTGCATAGTAAAAATGGTATAGCCCGTGGGACGTGGATGACCAGTTGCCATGTAGTAGACTTGTAGCCTTTGCAGACTAGATTAAACGTGACATGACCACTCGACGACTTTTTCCATGGATGGCATTGTGTTCCTTCTTGTAGAAGTCTCGCTGAGGGAGACGTCCGTGCTGTCTCACGTTGTACTGTGAAGGGAACGACGTGTGCAACGATCCTCGTTGGATCCCACAGGATCAATGGTTGGTGCGCATGATCCGCATGACAACTGTGACAACCAATCAGGGCGTAGCAGATAGACTGAGCATAGGTTTGGGCTTCTACGAAAGAGAGAGAGAGAGGGCAAAACTGAGTAGTATAAAAATGGAAAGTGAGTGTCATGTACAATGAAATACATCATGGCATATATCAAAATATACCAAGATGGGTCCATTAAAGTTCATTGGATGTGTGTTCTTCTCATAAACCACGTGGATCCACTAGAGTTCATTGCATGGGTGTTATTCTCATAAACCACATGGATCCACTAGAGTCATTGCATGTGTGTTCATTTCACAAACCACATATGGATCCACCAGAGTCATTGCATGTCTGTTCTTTTCATAAAACACACGGATCCACCAATGTCATTGCATGTGTGTTCTTTTCACAAACCATATATGGACCCACTAGAGTCATTGCATGTATGTTCTTTTCACAAAACACATGGATCCACCAATGTCATTGCATGTGCGTTCTTTTCACAAACCAAATATGGATCCACTAGAGTCATTGCATGTATGTTCTTTTCACAAACCACATATGGATCCACTAGAGTCATTGCATGTGTGTTCTTTTCACAAACCACATATGGATCCACTAGAGTCATTGCATGTATGTTATTTTCCACAAACCACATGGATCCACCAATGTCATTGCATGTGTGTTCTTTTCATGAACCACATATGGATCCACTAGAGTCATTGCATGTGTGTTCTTTCCACAAACCACATATGGATCCACCAGAGTCATTGCACGTGTGTTCTTCTCATGAACCACATATGGATCCCTTAGATTCATTGCATGTGTGTTCTTATCCTAAACCATCACTAGAGTCATTGCATGTGTGTTATTTTCATGAAAAACATATGGATCCACCAGAGTCATTGCATGTGTGTTCTTTTCATGAACCACATATGTATCAACCAATGGCATTGCATGTATGTTATTTTCACAAACCACATATGGATCCACCAGAGTCATTGCATGTATGTTCTTTTCACAAACGACATATGGATCTACTAGAGTCATTGCATGTCTATTCTTTCCACAAACCACATGGATCCACCAATGTCATTGCATGTGTGTTCTTTTCATGAACCACATATGTATCCACTAGAGTCATTGCATGTATGTTCTTTCCACAAACCACATGGATCCACTATAGTCATTGCATGTGTGTTCTTTTCATGAACCACATATGGATCCACTGAAGTCATTGCATGTGTGTTCTTTTCATGAACCACAACTAGAGTCATTGCATGTGTTTTCTTTTGATTAAACTAGCACTAGAGTCATTGCATGTGTGTTCTTTTCACAAACCACATATGGATCCACCAGAGTCATTGCATGTGTGTTCTTTTCACAAACCACATGGATCCACCAATGTCATTGTATGTGTGTTCTTTTCACAAACCACATATGGATCCACTAGAGTCATTGCATGTCTATTCTTTCCACAAACCACATGGATCCACCAATGTCATTGCATGTGTGTTCTTTTCACGAACCACATATGGATCCACTAGAGTCATTGCATGTTTGTTCTTTTCATGAACCACATATGGATCCACTAGAGTCATTGCATGTATGTTCTTATCCTAAACCAGCACTAGAGTCATTGCATGTGTGTTATTTTTAGAAACCACATATGGATCCACTAGAGACATTGCATGTATGTTATTTCCATAAAACACATGGATCAACTAATGTCATTGCATGTCTGTTCTTTTCACAAACCACATATGGCTTCACTAGATTCATTGTATGTATGTTCTTTTCACAAACCACATATGGATCCACTAGAGTCATTGCATGTCTATTCTTTCCACAAACCACATGGATCCACCAATGTCATTGCATGTGTGTTCTTTTCATGAACCACATATGGATCCACTAGAGTCATTGCATGTATGTTCTTTCCACAAACCACATGGATACACTATAGTCATTGCATGTGTGTTCTTTTCATGAACCACATATGGATCCACTAGAGTCATTTCATGTGTGTTCTTTTCACAAAACCAGCACTAGAGTCATTGCATGTGTGTTCTTTTCATGAACCACAGCTAGAGTCATTGCATGTGTGTTCTTTTCATTAAACTAGCACTCGAGTGATTGCTTCTGTGTTCTTCTCACATACCACATATGGATCCACCAGAGTCATTGCATGTGTGTTCTTTTCACAAACCACATGGATGCACCAATGTCATTGTATGTGTGTTCTTTTCACAAACCACATATGGATCCACTAGAGTCATTGCATGTCTATTCTTTCCACAAACCACATGGATCCACCAATGTCATTTCATGTGTGTTCTTTTCACGAACCACATATGGATCCACTAGAGTCATTGCATGCGTTTTCTTTTCATGAACCACATATGGATCCACTAGAGTCATTGCATGTATGTTCTTATCCTAAACCAGCACTAGAGTCATTGCATGTGTGTTATTTTCACAAACCACATATGGATCCACCAGAGTCATTCCATGTATGTTATTTTCACAAACCACATGGATCCACTATAGTCATTGCATGTGTGTTCTTTTCATGAACCACATATGGATCCACTGAAGTCATTGCATGTGTGTTCTTTTCATGAACCACAACTAGAGTCATTGCATGTGTTTTCTTTTGATTAAACTAGCACTAGAGTCATTGCATGTGTGTTCTTTTCACAAACCACATATGGATCCACCAGAGTCATTGCATGTGTGTTCTTTTCACAAACCACATGGATCCACCAATGTCATTGTATGTGTGTTCTTTTCACAAACCACATATGGATCCACTAGAGTCATTGCATGTCTATTCTTTCCACAAACCACATGGATCCACCAATGTCATTGCATGTGTGTTCTTTTCACGAACCACATATGGATCCACTAGAGTCATTGCATGTTTGTTCTTTTCATGAACCACATATGGATCCACTAGAGTCATTGCATGTATGTTCTTATCCTAAACCAGCACTAGAGTCATTGCATGTGTGTTATTTTTACAAACCACATATGGATCCACTAGAGACATTGCATGTATGTTATTTCCATAAAACACATGGATCAACTAATGTCATTGCATGTCTGTTCTTTTCACAAACCACATATGGCTTCACTAGATTCATTGTATGTATGTTCTTTTCACAAACCACATATGGATCCACTAGAGTCATTGCATGTCTATTCTTTCCACAAACCACATGGATCCACCAATGTCATTGCATGTGTGTTCTTTTCATGAACCACATATGGATCCACTAGAGTCATTGCATGTATGTTCTTTCCACAAACCACATGGATACACTATAGTCATTGCATGTGTGTTCTTTTCATGAACCACATATGGATCCACTAGAGTCATTTCATGTGTGTTCTTTTCACAAAACCAGCACTAGAGTCATTGCATGTGTGTTCTTTTCATGAACCACAGCTAGAGTCATTGCATGTGTGTTCTTTTCATTAAACTAGCACTCGAGTGATTGCTTCTGTGTTCTTCTCACATACCACATATGGATCCACCAGAGTCATTGCATGTGTGTTCTTTTCACAAACCACATGGATCCACCAATGTCATTGTATGTGTGTTCTTTTCACAAACCACATATGGATCCACTAGAGTCATTGCATGTCTATTCTTTCCACAAACCACATGGATCCACCAATGTCATTTCATGTGTGTTCTTTTCACGAACCACATATGGATCCACTAGAGTCATTGCATGCGTTTTCTTTTCATGAACCACATATGGATCCACTAGAGTCATTGCATGTATGTTCTTATCCTAAACCAGCACTAGAGTCATTGCATGTGTGTTATTTTCACAAACCACATATGGATCCACCAGAGTCATTCCATGTATGTTATTTTCAAAAAACACATGGATCAACCAATGTCATTGCATGTCTGTTCTTTTCACAAACCACATATGGCTTCACTAGATTCATTGCATGTATGTTCTTTTCACAAACCACATATGGATCCACTAGAGTCATTTCCTGTGTGTTCTTTTCACAAACCACATGGATCCACCAATGTCATTGCATGTATGTTCTTTTCACAAACCACATATGGATCCACTATAGTTATTGCATGTATGTTCTTTTCCACAAACCACATGTATCCACCAATTTCATTGCATGTGTGTTCTTTTCATGAACCACATATAGATCCACTAGAGTAATTGCATGTGTGTTATTTCCACAAACCACATATGGATCCACCAGAGTCATTGCACGTGTGTTCTTTTCATGAACCACATATGGATCCACTAGATTCATTGCATGTGTGTTGTTATCCTAAACTATCACTAGAGTCATTGCATGTGTGTTATTTTCATGAACCATATAAGGATCCACTAGAGGCATTGCATCTGTGTTCTTTTCATGAACCACATATGGATCAACCAATGTCATTGCATGTATGTTCTTATCCTAAACCAGCAGTAGAGTCATTGCATGTGTGTTCTTTTCACAAACCACATATGGATCCACCAGAGTCATTGCTTGTATGTTCTTTTAACAAACCACATATGGATCCACTAGAGTCATTGCATGTCTATTCTTTCCACATACCACATGGATCCACCAATGTCATTGCACGTGTGTTCTTTTCATGAAGCACATATGGATCCACCAGAGTCATTGCATGTATGTTCTTTCCACAAACCACATGGATACACTATAGTCATTGCATGTGTGTTCTTTTCATGAAGCACATATGGATCCACTAGAGTCATTTCATGTGTGTTCTTTTCACAAAACCAGCACTAGAGTCATTGCATGTGTGTTCTTTTCACAAAACACATGGATCCACGAATGTCATTGCATGTGTGTTCTTTTCACAAACCACATATGGATCCACTAGAGTCATTGCATGTATGTTCTTTTCACAAACCACATATGGATCCACTAGAGTCATTGCATTTTTGTTCTTTTCCACAAACCACATGGATCCACCAATGTCATTGCATGTGTGTTCTTTTCATGAACCACATATGGATCCACTAGAGTCATTGCATGTGTGTTCTTTCCACAAACCACATATGGATCCACCAGAGTCATTGCACGTGTGTTCTTTTCATGAACCACATATGGATCCGTTAGATTCATTGCATGTGTGTTCTTATCCTAAACCATCACTAGAGTCATTGCATGTGTGTTATTTTCATGAAAAACATATGGATCCACCAGAGTCATTGCATGTGTGTTCTTTTCATGAACCACATATGGATCAACCAATGGCATTGCATGTATGTTATTTTCACAAACCACATATGGATCCACCAGAGTCAATGCATGTATGTTCTTTTCACAAACGACATATGGATCTACTAGAGTCATTGTATGTCTATTCTTTCCACAAACCACATGGATCCACCAATGTCATTGCATGTGTGTTCTTTTCATGAACCACATATGTATCCACTAGAGTCATTGCATGTATGTTCTTTCCACAAACCACATGGATCCACTATAGTCATTGCATGTGCTTTCTTTTCATGAACCACATATGGATCCACTGAAGTCATTGCATGTGTGCTCTTTTCATGAACCATAACTAGAGTCATTGCATGTGTGTTCTCTTCATTAAACTAGCACTAGAGTCATTGCATGTGTGTTCTTTTCACAAACCACATATGGATCCACCAGAGTCATTGCATGTGTGTTCTTTTCACAAACCACATGTATCCACCAATGTCATTGCATGTGTGTTATTTTCATGAACCACATATGGATCCACTAGGGTCATTGCATGTGTGTTATTTTCATGAACCACATGGATCCACCAATGTCATTGCATGTGTGTTCTTTTCACGAACCACATATGGATCCACTAGAGTCATTGCATGTGTGTTCTTTTCATGAACCACATATGGATCCACTAGAGTCATTGCATGTATGTTCTTATCCTAAACCAGCACTAGAGTCATTGCATGTGTGTTATTTTCAGAAACCACATATGGATCCACTAGAGACATTGCATGTATGTTATTTTCATAAAACACATGGATCAACTAATGTCATTACATGTTTGTTCTTTTCACAAACCACATATGGCTTCACTAGATTCATTGTATGTATGTTCTTTTCACAAACCACATATGGATCCACTAGAGTCATTGCATGTGTATTGTTTTCACAAACCACATGGATCCACCAATGTCATTGCATGTATGTTCTTTTCACAAACCTCATATGGATCAACCAATGTCATTGCATGTGTGTTCCTTTCACAAACCACATATGGATCAACTAGAGTCATTGCCTGTATGTTCTTTTTCCACAAACCACATGGATCCACCAATGTCATTGCATGTGTGTTCTTTTCATGAACCACATATAGATCCACTAGAGTCATTGCATGTGTGTTATTTCCATAAACCACATATGGATCCACCAGAGTCATTGCACGTGTGTTCTTTTCATGAACCACATATGGATCCACTAGATTCATTGCATGTGTGTTGTTATCCTAAACTATCACTAGAGTCATTGCATGTGTGTTATTTTCACAAACCACATATGGATCCACTAGAGACATTGCATGTATGTTATTTTCATAAAACACATGGATCAACTAATGTCATTGCATGTTTGTTCTTTTCACAAACCACATATGGCTTCACTAGATTCATTGTATGTATGTTCTTTTCACAAACCACATATGGATCCACTAGAGTCATTGCATGTGTATTGTTTTCACAAACCACATGGATCCACCAATGTCATTGCATGTATGTTCTTTTCACAAAGCTCATATGGATCAACCAATGTCATTGCATGTGTGTTCCTTTCACAAACCACATATGGATCAACTAGAGTCATTGCCTGTATGTTCTTTTTCCACAAACCACATGGATCCACCAATGTCATTGCATGTGTGTTCTTTTCATGAACCACATATAGATCCACTAGAGTCATTGCATGTGTGTTATTTCCATAAACCACATATGGATCCACCAGAGTCATTGCATGTATGTTCTTTCCACAAACCACATGGATACACTATAGTCATTGCATGTGTGTTCTTTTCATGAAGCACATATGGATCCACTAGAGTCATTTCATGTGTGTTCTTTTCACAAAACCAGCACTAGAGTCATTGCATGTGTGTTCTTTTCATGAACCACAGCTAGAGTCATTGCATGTGTGTTCTTTTCATTAAACTAGCACTAGAGTTATTGTGTGTGTGTTCTTTTCACAAACCACATATGGATCCACCAGAGTCATTGCATGTGTGTTATTTCCACAAAACACATATGGATCCACCAGAGTCATTGCACGTGTGTTCTTTTCATGAACCACATATGGATCCACTAGATTCATTGCATATGTGTTGTTATCCTAAACTATCACTAGAGTCATTGCATGTTTGTTATTTTCATGAACCACATATGGATCCACCAGAGTCATTGCATTTGTGTTCTTTTCATGAACCACATATGGATCAACCAATGTCATTGCATGTATGTTCTTATCCTAAACCAGCAGTAGAGTCATTGCATGTCTGTTCTTTTCACAAACTACATATGGCTTCACTAGATTCATTGCATGTATGTTCTTTTCACAAACCACATATGGATCCACTAGAGTCATTTCCTGTGTGTTCTTTTCACAAACCACATGAATCCACCAATGTCATTGCATGTATGTTCTTTTCACAAACCACATATCGATCAACCAATGTCATTACATGTGTGTTCTTTTAAGAAACCACATATGGATCCACTAGAGTTATTGCATGTATGTTCTTTTCCACAAACCACATGTATCCACCAATGTCATTGCATGTGTGTTCTTTTCATGAACCACATATAGATCCACTAGAGTAATTGCATGTGTGTTATTTCCACAAACCACATATGTATCCACCAGAGTCATTACACGTGTGTTCTTTTCATGAACCACATATGGATCCACTAGATTCATTGCATGTGTGTTGTTATCCTAAACTATCACTAGAGTCATTGCATGTGTGTTATTTTCATGAACCATATAAGGATCCACCAGAGGCATTGCATCTGTGTTCTTTTCATGAACCACATATGGATCAACCAATGTCATTACATGTATGTTCTTATCCTAAACCAGCAGTAGAGTCATTGCATGTGTGTTCTTTTCACAAACCACATATGGATCCACTAGAGTCATTGCATGTATGTTCTTTTCACAAACCACATATGGATCCACTAGAGTCATTGCATGTCTATTCTTTCCACAAACCACATGGATCCACCAATGTCATTGCACGTGTGTTCTTTTCATGAACCACATATGGATACACTAGAGTCATTGCATGTATGTTCTTTCCACAAACCACATGGATACACTATAGTCATTGCATGTGTGTTCTTTTCATGAAGCACATATGGATCCACTAGAGTCATTTCATGTGTGTTCTTTTCACAAAACCATCACTAGAGTCATTGCATGTGTGTTCTTTTCATGAACCACAACTAGAGTCATTGCATGTGTGTTCTTTTCATTAAACTAGCACTAGAGTCATTGTGTGTGTGTTCTTTTCACAAACCACATATGGATCCACCAGAGTCATTGCATGTATGTTCTTTTCACAAACCACATGGATCCACCAATGTCATTGCATGTGTGTTATTTTCATGAACCACATATGGATCCACTAGGGTCATTGCATGTGTGTTATTTTCATGAACCACATATGGATAAACTAGAGTCACTGCATGTATGTTCTTATCCTTAACCAGCACTAGAGTCATTGCATGTGTGTTCATTTCACAAACCACATATGGATCCACCAGAGTCATTGCATGTATGTTATTTTCATAAAACACATGGATCAACCAATGTCATTGCATGTGTGTTATTTTCACAAACCACATATGTATCAACCAATGTCATTGCATGTGTGTTCTTTTCACAAACGACACATGGATCCACTAGAGTCATTGCATCTGTGTTCTTTTCACAAACCACATGGATCCACCAATGTCATTGCATGTATGTTCTTTTAACAAACCACATATGTATCAACCAATGTCATTGCATGTGTGTTCTTTTCACAAACCACATATGGATCCACTAGAGTCATTGCATGTATGTTCTTTTCCACAAACCACATGGATCCACCAATGTCATTGCATGGTGTTCTTTTCATGAACCACATATGGATCCACTAGAGTAATTTCATGTGTGTTCTTTCCACAAACCACATATGGATGCACCAGAGTCATTGCACGTGTGTTCTTTTCATGAACCACATATGGATCCACTAGATTCATTGCATGTATGTTCTTTCCACAAACCACATGGATACACTATAGTCATTGCATGTGTGTTCTTTTCATGAACCACATATGGATCCACTAGAGTCATTTCATGTGTGTTCTTTTCACAAAACCAGCACTAGAGTCATTGCATGTGTGTTATTTTCATGAACCATATAAGGATCCACCAGAGGCATTGCATCTGTGTTCTTTTCATGAACCACATATGGATCAACCAATGTCATTGCATGTATGTTCTTATCCTAAACCAGCAGTAGAGTCATTGCATGTGTGTTCTTTTCACAAACCACATATGGATCCACTAGAGTCATTGCATGTATGTTCTTTTCACAAACCACATATGGATCCACTAGAGTCATTGCATGTCTATTCTTTCCACAAACCACATGGATCCACCAATGTCATTGCACGTGTGTTCTTTTCATGAACCACATATGGATACACTAGAGTCATTGCATGTATGTTCTTTCCACAAACCACATGGATACACTATAGTCATTGCATGTGTGTTCTTTTCATGAAGCACATATGGATCCACTAGAGTCATTTCATGTGTGTTCTTTTCACAAAACCAGCACTAGAGTCATTGCATGTGTGTTCTTTTCATGAACCACAACTAGAGTCATTGCATGTGTGTTCTTTTCATTAAACTAGCACTAGAGTCATTGTGTGTGTGTTCTTTTCACAAACCACATATGGATCCACCAGAGTCATTGCATGTATGTTCTTTTCACAAACCACATGGATCCACCAATGTCATTGCATGTGTGTTATTTTCATGAACCACATATGGATCCACTAGGGTCATTGCATGTGTGTTATTTTCATGAACCACATATGGATAAACTAGAGTCACTGCATGTATGTTCTTATCCTTAACCAGCACTAGAGTCATTGCATGTGTGTTCATTTCACAAACCACATATGGATCCACCAGAGTCATTGCATGTATGTTATTTTCATAAAACACATGGATCAACCAATGTCATTGCATGTGTGTTATTTTCACAAACCACATATATATCAACCAATGTCATTGCATGTGTGTTCTTTTCACAAACGACACATGGATCCACTAGAGTCATTGCATCTGTGTTCTTTTCACAAACCACATGGATCCACCAATGTCATTGCATGTATGTTCTTTTAACAAACCACATATGTATCAACCAATGTCATTGCATGTGTGTTCTTTTCACAAACCACATATGGATCCACTAGAGTCATTGCATGTATGTTCTTTTCCACAAACCACATGGATCCACCAATGTCATTGCATGGTGTTCTTTTCATGAACCACATATGGATCCACCGGAGTAATTGCATGTGTGTTCTTTCCACAAACCACATATGGATGCACCAGAGTCATTGTACGTGTGTTCTTTTCATGAACCACATATGGATCCACTAGATTCATTGCATGTGTGTTCTTATCCTAAACAATCACTAGAATCATTGCATGTGTGTTATGTTCATGAACCACATATGGATCTACCAGAGGCATTGCATGTGTGTTCTTTTCATGAACCACATATGGATCAACCAATGTCATTGCATGTGTGTTCTTTTCACAAACCACATATGGATCCACCAGAGTCATTGCATGTATGTTATTTTCACAAACCACATATGTATCCACTAGAGTCATTGCATGTCAATTCTTTCCACAAACCACATGGATCCACCAATGTCATTGCATGTGTGTTCTTTTCATGAACCACATATGGATCCACTAGAGTCATTGCATGTATGTTCTTTCCACAAACCACATGGATCCACCAATGTCATTGCATGCGTGTTCTTTTCATGAACCACATATGGATCCACTAGAGTCATTGCATGTATGTTCTTTCAACAAACCACCTGGATCCACTATAGTTATTGCATGTGTGTTCTTTCCATGAACCACATATGGATCCACTAGAGTCATTGCATGTGTTTTGTTTTCACAAAACCAGCACTAGAGTCATTGCATGTGTGTTCTTTTCATGAACCACTGCTAGAGTCGTTGCATGTGTGTTCTTTTCATTAAACTAGCACTAGAGTCATTGCATGTGTGTTCTTTTCACAAACCACATATGGATCCACCAGAGTCATTGCATGTGTGTTCTTTTCACAAACCACATGGATCCACCAATTTCATTGTATGTGTGTTCTTATCACAAACCACATATGGATCCACTAGAGTCATTGCATGTCTATTCTTTCCACAAACCACATGGATCCACCAATCTCATTGCATGTGTGTTCTTTTCAAGAACCAGATATGGATCCACTAGATTTATTGCATGTGTGTTCCTTTCATGAACCACATATGGATCCACTTGAGTCATTGCATGTATATTCTTTCCACAAACCACATGGATCCACCAATTTCATTGCATGTGTGTTCTTTTCATGAACCACATATGGATCCACCAGGGTCATTGCATGTGTGTTCTTTTCATGAACCACATATGGATCCACTAGAGTCATTGCATGTATGTTCTTATCCTAAACCAGCACTAGAGTCATTGCATGTGTGTTCATTTCACAAACCATATATGGATCCACCAGAGTCATTGCACGTATGTTATTTTCATAAAACACAGGGATCAACCAATGTCATTGCATATGTGTTATTTTCACAAACCACATATGGATCCACTAGAGTCATTGCATGTATGTTCTTTTCACAAACGACACATGGATCCACTAGAGTCATTGCATCTGTGTTCTTTTCAAAAACCACATGGATCCACCAATGTCATTGCATGTATGTTCTTTTAACAAACCACATATGTATCAACCAATGTCATTGCATGTGTGTTCTTTTCACAAACCACATATGGATCCACTAGAGTCATTGCATGTATGTTCTTTTCCACAAACCACATGGATCCACCAATGTCATTGCATGGTGTTCTTTTCATGAACCACATATGGATCCACTAGAGTAATTGCATGTGTGTTCTTTCCACAAACCACATATGGATGCACCAGAGTCATTGTACGTGTGTTCTTTTCATGAACCACATATGGATCCACTAGATTCATTGCATGTGTGTTCTTATCCTAAACAATCACTAGAATCATTGCATGTGTGTTATGTTCATGAACCACATATGGATCTACCAGAGGCATTGCATGTGTGTTCTTTTCATGAACCACATATGGATCAACCAATGTCATTGCATGTGTGTTCTTTTCACAAACCACATATGGATCCACCAGAGTCATTGCATGTATGTTATTTTCACAAACCACATATGTATCCACTAGATTCATTGCATGTCAATTCTTTCCACAAACCACATGGATCCACCAATGTCATTGCATGTGTGTTCTTTTCCTGAACCACATATGGATCCACTAGAGTCATTGCATGTATGTTCTTTCCACAAACCACATGGATCCACTATAGTCATTTCATGTGTGTTCTTTCCATGAACCACATATGGATCCACTAGAGTCATTGCATGTGTTTTCTTTTCACAAAACCAGTACTAGAGTCATTGCATGTGTGTTCTTTTCATGAACCACAGCTAGAGTCATTGCATGTGTGTTATTTTCATTAAATTAGCACTAGAGTCATTGCATGTGTGTTCTTTTGACAAACCACATATGGATCCACCAGAGTAATTTCATGTGTGTTCTTTTCACAAACCACATGGATCCACCAATTTCATTGTATGTGTGTTCTTATCACAAACCACATATGGATCCACTAGAGTCATTGCATGTCTATTCTTTCCACAAACCACATGGATCCACCAATGTCATTGCATGTGTGTTCTTTTCACGAACCACATATGGATCCACTAGAGTCATTGCATGTGTGTTCTTTTGATGAACCACATATGGATCCACTCGAGTCATTGCATGTATGTTATTATCCTAAACCAAAACTAGAGTCATTACATGTGTGTTCTTTTAACAAACCACATATGGATCCACCAGAGTCATTGCATGTATGTTATTTTCACAAACACATGGATCAACCAATGTCGATGGCATGTGTGTTATTTTCGCAAACCACATATGGATCCACTAGAGTCATTGCATGTATGTTCTTTTCACAAACCACATATGGATCCACTAGAGTCATCGCACGTGTGTTCTTTTGACAAACCACATGGATCCACTAATGTCATTGCATGTATGTTCTTTTCACAAACCACATATGGGTCAACCAATGTCATTGCATGTGTGTTCTTTTCACAAACCACATATGGATCCACTAGAGTCATTACATGTATGTTCTTTTCCACAAACCACATGGATCCACCAATGTTATTGCATGTGTGTTCTTTTCATGAACCACATATGGATCCACTAGAGTCATTGCATGTGTGTTCTTTCCACAAACCACATGTGGATCCACTAGAGTCATTGCACGTGTGTTCTTTTCATGAACCACATATGGATCCACTAGATTCATTGCATGTGTGTTCTTATCCTAAACCATCACTAGAGGCATTGCCTATGTGTTATTTTCATGAAAAACATATGGATCCACCAGATTCATTGCATGTGTGTTCTTTTCATGAAACACATATGGATCAACCAATGTCATTCCATGTATGTTATTTTCACAAACCATATATGCATCCACCAGAGTCATTGCATGTATGTTTTTTTCACAAACGACATATGGATCTACTAGAGTCATTGCATGTCTATTCTTTCCACAAATCACATGGATCGACCAATGTCATTGCATGTGTGTTCGTTTCATGAACCACATATGGATCCACTAGAGTCATTCCATGTATGTTCTTTCCACAAACCACATGGATCCACTATATTCATTGCATATGTGTTCTTTTCATGAACCACATATGGATCCACTAGAGTCATTGCATGTGTGTTCTTTTCATGAACCATCGCTAGAGTCATTGCATGTGTGTTCTTTTCATTAAACTAGCACTAGAGTCATTGCATGTGTGTTCTTTTCACAAACCACATATGGATCCACCGGAGTCATTGCATGTGTGTTCTTTTCACAAACCACATGGATCCACCAATGTCATTGTATGTGTGTTATTTTCACAAACCACATATGGATCCACTAGAGTCATTGCATGTCTATTCTTTCCATAACCACATGGATCCACCAATGTCATTGCATGTGTGTTCTTTTCACGAACCACATCTGGATCCACTAGAGTCATTGCATGTGTGTTCTTTTCATAAACCACATATGGATCCACTAGAGTCATTGCATGTATGTTCTTATCCTAAACCAGCACTAGAGTCATTGCATGTATGTTATTTTCACAAACCACATATGGATCCACCAGAGTCATTGCATGTATGTTATTTTCATAAAACACATGGGTCAACCAATGCCATTGCATGTCTGTTCTTTTCACAAACCACATATGGCTTCAGTAGATTCATTACATATATGTTCTTTTCACAAACCACATATGGATCCACTAGAGTCATTGCATGTGTGTTCTTTTCACAAACCACATGGATCCATCAATGTCATTGCATGTATGTTCTTTTCACAAACCACATATGGATCAACCAATGTCATTGCATGTGTGTTATTTTCACAAACCACATATGGATCCACTAGAGTCATTGCTTGTATGTTCTTTTCCACAAACCACATGGATCCACCAATGTCATTGCATGTGTGTTCTTTTCATGAACCACATATAGATCCACTAGAGTCATTGCATGTGTGTTATTTCCACAAACCACATATGGATCCACCAGAGTCATTGCACGTGTGCTCTTTTCATGAACCACATATGGATCCACTAGATTCATTGCATGTGTGTTGTTATCTTAAAATATCACTAGAGTCATTGCATGTGTGTTATTTTCATGAACCACATATGGATCCAGCAGAGTCATTGCATGTGTGTTCTTTTCATAAACCACATATGGATCCACCAGAGTCATTGCATCTATGTTCTTTTCACAAACCACATATGGATCCACTAGAGTCATTGCATGTTTATTCTTTCTACAAACCACATGGATCCACCAATGTCATAGCATGTGTGTTCTTTTCATGAACCACATATGGATCCACTAGAGTCATTTCATGTGTGTTCTTTTCACAAAACCAGCAATAGAGTCATTGCATGTGTGTTCTTTTCATGAACAACAGCTAGAGTCATTGCAAGTGTGTTCTTTTCATTAAACTAGCACTAGAGTCATTGTGTGTGTGTTCTTTTCACAAACCACATATGGATCCACCAGAGTCATTGCCTGTGTGTTATTTCCACAAAACACATATGGATCCACCAGAGTCATTGCACGTGTGTTCTTTTCATGAACCACATATGGATCCACTAGATTCATTGCATATGTGTTGTTATCCTAAACTATCACTAGAGTCATTGCATGTTTGTTATTTTCATGAACCACATATGGATCCACCAGAGTCATTGCATTTGTGTTCTTTTCATGAACCACATATGGATCAACCAATGTCATTGCATGTATGTTCTTATCCTAATCCAGCAGTAGAGTCATTGCATGTGTGTTCTTTTCACAAACCACATATGGATCCACCAGAGTCATTTCATGTATGTTCTTTTCACAAACCACATATGGATCCACTAGAGTCATTGCATGTCTATTCTTTCCACAAACCACATGGATCCACCAATGTCATTGCATGTGTGTTCTTTTCATGAACCACATATGGATCCACTAGAGTCATTGCATGTATGTTCTTTCCACAAACCACATGGATACACTATAGTCATTGCATGTGTGTTCTTTTCATGAACCACATATGGATCCACTAGAGTCATTTCATGTGTGTTCTTTTCACAAAACCAGCACTAGAGTCATTGCATGTGTGTTCTTTTCATGAACCACAACTAGAGTCATTGCATGTGTGTTCTTTTCATTAAACTAGCACTAGAGTCATTGTGTGTGTGTTCTTTTCACAAACCACATATGGATCCACCAGAGTCATTGCATGTGTGTTCTTTTCACAAACCACATGGATCCACCAATAACATTGTATGTGTGTTCTTTTCACAAACCACATATGGATCCACTAGAGTCATTGCATGTATATTCTTTCCACAAACCACATGGATCCACCAATGTCATTGCATGTTTGTTCTTTTCACGAACCACATATGGATCCACTAGGGTCATTGCATTTGTGTCTTTTCATGAACCACATATGGATCCACTAGAGTCGTTGCATGTATGTTCTTATCCTAAACCAAAAATAGAGTCATTACATGTGTGTTCTTTTCACAAACCACATATGGATCCACCAGAGTCATTGCATGTATGTTATTTTCATAAAACACATGGATCAACCAATGTCATTGTATGTGTGTTCTTTTCATAAACCACATATGGATCCACTAGAGTCATGGCATGTATGTTCTTTTCACAAACCACATATGGATCCACAAGAGTCATTGCATGTGTGTTCTTTTCACTAACCACATGGATCCACCAATGTCATTGCATGTATGTTCTTTTCACAAACCACATATGGATCAACCAATGTCATTGCATTTGTGTTCTTTTCACAAACCACATATGTATCCACTAGAGTCATTGCATGTATGTTCTTTTCCACAAACCACATGGATCCACCAATGTCATTGCATGTGTGTTCTTTTCATGAACCACATATGGATCCACTAGAGTCATTGCATGTGTGTTATTTCCACAAACCACATATAGATCCACCAGTGTCATTGCATGTGTGTTATTTTCATGAACCACATATGGATCCACTAGATTCATTGCATGTGTTTTGTTAACCTAAAGCATCACTAGAGTCATTGCATGTGTGGTATTTTCATGAACCACATATGGATCCACCAGAGTCATTGCATGGGTGTTCTTTTCATTAACCACATATGGATCAACCAATGTCATTGCATGTGTGTTCTTTTGACAAACCACATATGGATCCACCAAAGTCATTGCATGTTTGTTCTTTTCACAAACCACATATGGATCCACTAGATTCATTGCATGTCTATTCTTACCACAAACCACATGGATCCACCAATGTCATTGCATGTGTGTTCTTTTCATGAACCACATATGGATCCACTAGAGTCATTACATGTATGTTCTTTCCAAAAACCACATGGATCCACTATAGTCATTGCATGTGTGTTCTTTTCATGAACAACATATGGATCCACTAGATTCATTGCATGTGTTTTGTTAACCTAAAGCATCACTAGAGTCATTGCATGTGTGGTATTTTCATGAACGACATATGGATCCACCAGAGTCATTGCATGGGTGTTCTTTTCATTAACCACATATGGATCAACCAATGTCATTGCATGTGTGTTCTTTTGACAAACCACATATGGATCCACCAGAGTCATTGCATGTTTGTTCTTTTCACAAACCACATATGGATCCATTAGAGTCATTGCATGTCTATTCTTACCACAAACCACATGGATCAACCAATGTCATTGCATGTGTGTTCTTTTCATGAACCACATATGGATCCACTAGAGTCATTACATGTGTGTTATTTCCACAAACCACATATGGATCCACCAGAGTCATTGCACGTGTGTTCTTTTCATGAACCACATATGGATCCACTAGATTAATTGCATGTCTGTTATCCTAAACCATCACTAGATTCATTGCATGTGTGTTATTTTCATGAACCACATATGGATCTTCCAGAGTCATTGCATGTGTGTTCTTTTCATTAACAACATATGGATCAACCAATGTCATTACATGTGTGTTCTTTTGACAAACCACATATCGATCCACCAGAGTCATTGCATGTATGTTATTTTCACAAACCACATATGGATCCACTAGAGTCATTGCATGTCTATTCTTTCCAAAAACCACATGGATCCACCAATGTCATTGCATGTGTGTTATTTTCATGAACCACATATGGAACCACTAGAGCCATTGCATGTATGTTCTTTCCACAAACCACATGGATCCACTATAGTCATTGCATGTGTGTTCTTTTCATGAACCACATATGGATCCACTAGAGTCATTGCATGTGTATTCTTTTCACAAAACCAGCAATAGAGTCATTGCATGTGTGTTCCTTTCATGAACCACAACTATAGTCATTGCATGTGTGTTCTTTTCATTAAACTAGCACTAGAGTCATTGCATGTGTGTTCTTTTCACAAACGACATATGGATCCACTAGAGTCATTGCATGTGTGTTCTTTTCACAAACCACATGGATCCACCAATGTCATTGTATGTGTGTTCTTTTCACAAACCACATATGGATCCACCAGAGTCATTGCATGTGTGTTCTTTTCATGAACCACATATGTATCCACTAGATTCATTGCATGTGTGTTGTTATCCTAAACCATCACTAGATTCATTGCATGTGTGTTGTTATCCTAAACCATCACTAGATTCATTGCATGTGTGTTATTTTCATGAACCACATATGGATCCACCAGAGTCATTGCATGTGTGTTCTTTTCACTAACCACATCTGGATCAACCAATGTCATTGCATGTGTGTTCTTTTGTGAAACCACATATGGATCCACCAGAGTCATTGCATGTCTATTCTTTCCACAAACCACATGGATCCACCAATGTCATTGCATGTGTATTCTTTTCATGAACCACATGTGGATCCACTAGAGTCATTGGATGTATGTTCTTTCCACAACCCACATGGATCCACTATAGTCATTGCATGTGTGTTCTTTTCATGAACCACATATGGATCCACTAGAGTCATTGCATGTGTGTTCTTTTCACAAAACCAGCAATAGTGTTGGGGGGATACCCCCGGGTAGGGTCACGCCGAGGTATAAAGGCCGAGTTAGCCGAGGTATGGCAAGGTCAAAGCAGATGCTGTCCGAGTCACCTCAAGGCAGGCCGAATCACGGGGTAACCCGAACCAGGGGATGTCCACCTAACTGGGTCTCAGCCGACTTATATCGTAAGTCGGTGAGATGTATCTAACTTTTATGCAGGTATAGGTGCGGCCGGAACTACTAGGTACGATCCGGGTTATACCAAGCTTACAAGAGAAGGAAGGTATCTCACTAGTCAAAGGGTGACCAGTGTACGCAGAACGTGAGCGAAGCAGACAGAGGCCAGGACCACCGAGGCGTGGCCGACAAAGGTGACGAAGCCTGTGTCAGATGATGCAGGCGCCGCAGAGGCTCACGTAGCCTCTGCATGGATGACGCTGGGTTAAAGTGACCTGGTCGGCTTGCTATTTTGGGAGGAGGCATATTCCCTGGAATATACCTCCATGTATGCCCTAATTGGAGACCTAGCCCCCCTATATAAGGAGGGCTAGGGCCTCTGTAGAAGGGGTTGAGTTTTCACTTGGTCGGTCTTAAACAGATTGAGCTCTAGCAAGTTCCTGAGGGCTAGCTAGTGGTGAGACTAAGAGAGTTCCTTCTTCCTCCTCTCTCCAATACAGCTCAAGGAGCACCTGTAATATGTGGAAGTGAATCAAATACAAAACTACTGTGTGTGGAATCACCACACTATCCCTCCCTGGATTCCCCTAGTGCATTTAGTCCCCACCTTTAGCCTATCCATGGCATCTGCCATGACACCACCACGACAGTTGGCGCCCACCGTGGGGTTAGCGGCGCTAGCAGGGGTGAAGATCCAGACGGGAAACCTCATCGGCACCGGCGAGCGCATCGTCTCCGGGCTCGTTCAGCGCTTTGGAGCGCTGGACTTTGTCAGCGACAACGCTGGCTGCTTCAGCAAACGTCCTCTTCCGTGCAACGACCTCTTCGTCAAGCTCGGCACGCACAAGATCTACGTTGATGTCGATGTGTCGTGCGTTCACCCGCGGCACGTCGTCGATGGAGGCGAGCCACCCCTTAGCGTGGTTCATGGGGCGCGTATCACTCGCTCCCCAGACTGTGCTGCGGTGATGATGACTGCACCAGGTGCAGGCGGAAGCAAGGATCCGGCACCAGATCCGGAGGTAACGCCTAAGGCACCGAGGAAAAGTAGAGGTCCTCCACTAGAAAGGCCAGAGAATGTGCTGCAGCAGGCGATGGATAGCTTGGCAAACCCAGTAGCAGCAGCGGTAGATCCAGCTCAGGCACAGGCCGAGCTAGAGGAAACTAGGCAAAAAATACTAGAGGGTGCGAAAAAGATAGCCGCAGCTCAGCAGTCATTGAACATGACACTGCGTGAGTACGCAAAGGCAAACAAAGTAGATGCTGTAAAAGTGAAGGGGAGAAACCTCATGAATGAAATGAACAGAGAGGGTGATACTAGGATTGAGGAGTCAGAGAACTATTTGTCCTTGGGGCTGCCGAAGTATAGTACCCCGACAAAGAACCTCAGAGCAGCAGATGCAGCTGCATCCGAATTAGAGGGTCTGATGGGTGAAGCCCGTCAGAGACAGCAAGATAGGGTCAATGAGTTGGTTCGGATCGCGAACAGGCAAAATGAGGAATTGCTCAGGGCTAACCCAGAGAGAGCTGGGGCCTCCAAGATCGTACATTCAGCAGTGGGTAACCCGGAGAAATCCGTTGGAGCTGCATCATCGCCTCATCGCGGTCCTAGGAGAGAAGAGGTAGTAACCTCGGCCAGGAGGAACAAACAGATAGTCCCGTATGACCCGGCAAGGGCAGGGAAAGGAAAAGAAGTGCAAAGAAATGAGGATCGACGAAGTGTGAGCCGACGTGAAGCTGGCCGAGTTAACCGCGACCAAGGCAATGCCGGTCAAGGAAATGCTGTAAATGGCAATGCTGGACAGCGCAACTCGGCAGGAGCAGGACAACCACAATAGCGGAATATGCCAAGGCAAGAGCAAAGTGCCGACCGAGGTATGCAATAGAGAGGTGCTCCACGAGAGCAAGACAGATATAATGATGGTGATTCGGAAATGGTGAACGCAGGATACCCTAGGCCGGACTATCATGTGATAGGGTCAAGATTGGGAAGCAGGGATTTGATGCCCGACGATGCCAGATTAAAACTGGATCGGCTGTATAGGTCGGAGCAAATTGAATGTCAAGGTCCCCCAGGTCCAGCGTGTTTTGGGCCCCGGATCATGAAGGAACCACCGGTACCTAACTTCCAGCTACCTAGAGGCCCTAAGACATACGACGGCAGCACTAAGCCGGAGGATTGGTTGATTAACTATGCTACAGCTGTAAAAATTGCTACAGGCAACTTGAGATGGGCAGTGACATATGTACCCCAGATGTTGGAGGGGCCAGCAAGGGTATGGCTAAACAATTTCCCGCTCGGAAGTATTAACTGTTGGATCGATTTTGAGGAAATGTTTGTCAGCAATTTCTCAAGTACGTATCAGAGGCCGAATAGGCCACAGACCCTAGCAATGTGCAAGCAGAAACCGAATGAGACAGACCAGGAGTTCCTGACCCGGTGGTGTACCATGTGAAACTCCTGTGAGGGCGTAATTGAGTCACAGGCCATAGCATGGTTTGCGCAAGGGTGCAGATATGCAAGCATGTTGTGGCAAAGATTGCAAAGGGATATGCCAACTACGTTGGCAGAGACAATCCGGATCACTGATTCGTATGCCTTGGGTGATCCGACTCAACCCAGGTTAATGCCAAGCGAGTCAAACGAGGAATACTACTAGAGAGATGGAGCTGGGTCATCCCGGAGGAATGATTACCGAGGTAAAAGAAGAGATGACATACCAGATTACCGGTACAGTTCGCAACAAGTTACTGCTGTGAATCAAGATCAATCTGGTGCAGGAACTAACCAACGTCAGAAAACTGGAGGACAACAATGGACACCGAGAAACGATGGCAAGAAAACTTGGACGCTAGGGCAGAACAAACAGTGGCAAGAAAAGAAGGACCGTCCGAGGTATACTTATGAGTCAATGCTGGATCAGCCGTGTAAATTTCACACGCCAAATCCGAGTAACCCAGCGGGTCATACAACAAGGCAGTGTGAGTGGATGCGCAAGATAGAACAAGGTGGTTCAGGGAATGCTCAGGCACCTCGGAATGATCAACCTCGGCAGGAGTTACCCCGGCAGCAATTGCTCTCCGGAGCGAACACGCAACAGTTAATGTTGCCTCCCCCTCCGCCGAGGTATGACAACCATGAGAGAAGGTATGCAGTGCATCAAGTGGAAGACCAGCATCAATCGGATCAGAGGTACCCCGGAAACGAGGGGAGGAATGAGTACAGAGAGCATCATCAGAGTTACTGTGCGTTTACCACGGAGGAAACAGATAGAAAGAGCTTGCAGCGCCGACACATGGAGGTGAATGCGGTAATGCCCGCAGTGACGAGGTATATGCCATGGTCAGACCAGGAAATTACCTGGATCATCAAAGATCACCCCAAGCTTATGCCAAGCCCCAGCTCATATGTGTTAGTGCTGGACCCAACATTCATAGGGCCAAATATCAATGTGAGATTCTCCAAGGTGCTGATAGATAATGGCAGTAGCATCAATATCATGTATGTGGATACAATGCGCAGGTTGGGTATCTCGGAGAACATGCTCCAGGCTACAATGACAACTTTCCATGGCATTGTGCCAGGCATTTCTTGGGAGCCAATAGGCAAGGTCCGGGTTGACGTATTGTTCGGCACGCGAGATAACTGCCGAACTGAGAATTTGGAGTTTGAAGTGGTGAACTTAGAAAGTGTGTATCACGCATTATTCGGTAGACCAGCACTGAACAAGTTCATGGCAAGTTGCCACATCAGTTATCTGAAGATGAAGTTGCCTGGGCCAAATGGTGTGATTACCATAACTGGTGATTTCCGACGTTCTATTGAGTGTGCGTCAGCCGGGTCTAACCTAGCCGAGTCACTCGTGATTGCGCAAAAGAAAAGAAAGATACAGGAGGTGGCGGCGTTGGCTCAGTCCGCGCAACAATATATGTCGGCGTTGAGTAATCCGCATGGTAGTGTCTCATTCCAAGCCACAAAAGATACCAAGAAAGTGCCTGTTGATGACATGTTCCCAGAGCGCACCGTAACAATTGGTGCCGGGTTAAATGACAAATAGGAAAGCGAGCTCGTCAGCTTCCTCCGTGAGAATCGGGATATTTTTGCTTGGTCCACATAGGACTTGCAAGGTGTTCCGAGGGAGTTGGCTGAGCACTCTTTGAATGTGAGACCCGAAGCATGGCCGGTGAAGCAACCTCTCCGCCGCTTCGCCGAAGATAGGAGAAAATTCATTGGAAATGAGATAGCTCGGTTACTAGCAGCTGGATTTATCATGGAAGTTCTTTACCCGGATTGGCTATCTAATCCGGTGCTGGTGGAGAAGAAAAAGGACGATCCGAATGTGGCAGTGGTTTGGCGCATGTGTATCGATTACACGAACCTGAATAAGGTGTGTCCAAAAGATCCATTCCCACTGCCAAGGATAGACCAAGTCATAGATTCTACTGCTGGGTGTGAGTTGTTATCGTTCATTGATGCGTATTCTGGTTTCCACCAGATACCCCTGAACCCAAGTGATCAAATAAAGACTGCGTTTATTACCCCGTATGGGGCTTATTGCTATCACACCATGCCATTTGGTTTACGTAATGCAGGGGAAACGTACCGGAGATGTATGCAGAAATGTTTGCATGACCAAATTGGTCAAAATGTGTAGGTATATGTGGATGATGTTGTTATCAAGACCAAGGAAATCAGAACACTCCTTGACGATATCAGGCAGACATTCGCGAACCTAAGGAGGTTCCGAATGAAGCTTAACCCGGAAAAATGCACTTTCGGTGTCTCGGCTGGAAAATTACTCGGATTTCTTGTCTCCAGCCGAGGTATCGAAGTCAATCCAACTAAAATTCGGGCCATAGAGCGAATGGAACTGCCAAAGTGTCTTAACGATGTCCAAAAGTTCACTGGTTGCCTGGCATCTTTAAGTCGGTTTGTATGTCGGTTGGGAGAGAAGGCACCGCCTCTCTATCAACTCATGAAAAAGTTGAACAAGTTCATTTGGACGCCGCAGGCCAATGAAGCCTTTATCCAATTAAAGAAGATGTTAGCCACTGCACCAGTCTTGACCTCTCCACTATCAAAGGAGCCAATGTTGCTCTATATAGCCATAACCACCGAGGTGTAAGTGCAGTAATTGTGGTAGAGCGTGACGAAGAGGGTAAGTCAGTGCAGAGGCCAGTATATTACCTAAGCGAGGTATTATCCGCATCAAAGCAAAATTATCCGCATTATCAGAAAGTGGCATATGGTGTGTACATGTCGGCTAAGAAGCTAAAACACTATTTTGAGGAGCATCCCATCAAAGTAATATGTGAAGCTCCCATATCCGAGATAATGAGTAACAAGGATGCAAGTGGCAGAATTGCAAAATGGGCAATTGAACTAGCCCCCTATGCGCCACAGTATGACAGAAGAGAAGCAATCAAGTCTCAGGCTGTGGCCGACTTTTTTGTGGACTGGGCCGAGGTACAGTACGAACCACCATTACCAGATCTGAACTATTGGAGAATGCACTTTGACGGGTCAAAAACCAAAACCGGGTTAGGCGCCGGAGTTGTGCTTACCTCGCCAAAGAATGACCAATTGAAGTATGTGCTACAGATCCATTTCGCAGCATCAAACAATGTCCCTGAATATGAAGCACTTGTGCATGGGCTCAAAGTGGCAAAAGAAATTGGGATACGTCGGATCCAATGCTTTGGCGACTCGGATTTGGTAGTTCAGCAAGTGTCGGGGCTGTGGGACGCTCTTGATCCAAACATGGCATTATACAGATTCCATGTGCAGAAGATATCTGGTTATTTTGAGGGATGCGAATTTCATCATGTACCCGGGGTGGAAAATGAGGCTGCCGACGTATTGTCGAAGCTCGGATCGACCCGACAAGCAATCCCATCGGGTGTAGCATTAGAACACCTCATAAAACCATCTATCAGGCCGTCCCCAGAAACCGACTCAATCTACGTCCCGGAGGATCCGGAGTCTAGAGCTGCACCCATGGACATTGACATGGGAGGTGGTATGCGAAACCCGGGGACTGCCTCGGCAAACCCGGGGACTGCTTCGCAAGACCTGGGGACTGCTTAGCATGATCCGGTTGAGGTTATGTCGGTGGATCAGATGGAAATTGATGATGATGTGTTCCTAGTGCGAGCTATACCAGCTTGGGCGTTGCCCATATTTCAATTCCTGAAAGATGGAACCTTACCCGCTGAGGAGGTGCTACCCAGGCAAACTCAGAGGAGAGCAAAGGCATACATGATCATCAATTCCGAGCTTTACAAAAGGAGTGTGACTAATGTCCTCTAGCAATGTGTTGACCCGGAAGAAGGGCTTGACATCCTCCGAGATATACATCAAGGGGAATGTGGGCATCATGCCTCGTCCAGATTCTTGGTAGCAAAAGCTTTCCGGCATGGATTCTACTGGCCAAGTGCCTTAGAACAAGCAGAGGACTTGGTAAGAAAATGCAATGGTTGTCAGAGGTATGCTACCAAGACACATATGCCAATGTCGGAGCTCAAGACCATACCAATCACCTGGCCATTTGCCGTATGGTGTTTGGACATGGTTGGCTCGCTCAAACCAGCGAGGAGAAATATGACTCACATTTTGGTCATGGTTGATAAATTTACGAAGTGGATTGAATTAAAGCCAATAAGAAAATGTGATGGAGCTACGGCCGCGACATTTCTCAAAGACATCATCTTGAGATACGATTATCCTCACAGTATCATAATAGATAATGGCACAAATTTTGCTGAAGGAGCATTTGCGCGATTCTGCCGAGATAAGAAGCTCCGGCTGGACGTTGCCTCGGTAGCCCATCCTGCATCGAACGGACAAGTGGAAAGATCCAACGGATTAGTATTATCCGGGATAAAACCCTGGCTCATTGAGCCGCTGCAAAGATCAGCGGGGTGCTGGATAGAAGAACTACCGGCGGTACTGTGGAGTTTAAGAACAACTCCGAATCGATCAACAGGCTATACGCCATTCTTTCTAATATATGGGGCAGAAGCTGTATTACCAGCCGACATAGAGCATGATTCGGCTAGGGTCACCCAATACACATAAGCCGAAGTGCAAGAAGCCCGGCAAAATGATGTTGATCTACTGGAAGAAGCGAGAGAATTGGCATTGTCCAGATCCGCCATATATCAGCAAAATCTCCGACGCTATCATAGCCAGAAAGTAAACCCCCGAGTCTTCCGGGAAGGTGAGCCGGTACTCCGGTTGGTACAACGTACTGCTGGCATGCACAAGTTATCCCCCCCATGGGAAGGGCCATTCATTGTGAGCAAAGCATTGCACAATGATCCTTATTATCTTATCGATGCAAAACCACAGGAGAAGAACAAGGCGGACAGGTCCGGCAAGGAATCTAAGCATCCATGGAATGTAGCTCTACTTCGTCCTTTCTACACTTAGCAGAGAAGTGTATGTATCTGAATCTCTCATATGTCCGTGTGTATGCCGGCGATGAGTCTATCAATGAAATGTGGGCACCTCGAGCAGTAACTCGGGGACTGCCTTGAAAATATTTGTTGTCTTCCGTATTTATTATTTATACGTCGGCTGGCGTAAGTTTTTCTACTTAAGACGGATTAGTAGTGTGTGAGCACCAAGAACCCAACTCTTCGACTTGTTGCTGTCCAACAAGATTTGGCTTCATGGCAAGCAAGAGAACAAGTTTGGAATTGCGTAGCACATGAAAAACGACCAAGGAAAGGAACTTAATCGAGTCAACGTTTGTTTTTCGGACTAACCTTATGTTTACTTTCGATTTATTATGCTGAATTATTTTGAGCTAATCCTAAAGTTTCCAAGTATTGTTAAGACAATTTTTGAAGCCCGGACTCGTAAGTCATAAAACCGAACCAAGGTAGACACGAGCCGAGCCAAGAGATTGGATGAACAAGAAAATGAAACTCGGGGACTACGCCCAAGTCAATCCAGCATAAAAACTTAGTAGAAAATATCACTTGTGTGCTTGATACAATTGCACCTGGCATACCGGGGATCTGATGAAATTTAAAGTGTTTATCATCAAGGAGCAGCAGGAGGAGGTAATTCGGTGCCAGTAGGTGTAGCCCCAGCCTCGGCTTCAGAATCATCTGCGTCTTCCTCGACGTCTGAGGCTTCGTCCTCTTCGTCCTCATCCGAATCAACTTCAACGTTTTCAGCATTTTCATCATCGGCGGCATCTAGGAAGCTTGGTCCCTCGTTCCATTGATGAATGGGGGCGTATTGGATGAAGCTATGAGCGCAAGCCTTGCGCCGAGCTACCCAATCCGGGTCAGTATACCACCTTGCTCCGGTGTGCATGCGCTCAAGGAGTTTGAGGTCAATCTTCTCGTACCACGTAAGCATGTAGTGAAGAATGATCTCAACTCCGGCGCGTCCAGCGGATTCTCTCCAGAGATCGAGCTGAGTCTCGCATTCCATAAGCCTGGCAAAAAGAGCAGGGGCACCCTCTAGAGTATCTTCTCCAGGCCAAAAGGCATTGAAGATCCGGACTGCTACATCCAAGATCTCCTTGCCATAGTTCTTCACAATCTCGACACGAGAGGACAAGCTGACCAACAAGTCCTCCATGTCATATGGAATTTCTCCAGCGCCAGGGGCAATTGGGGTACCCCTCTTCTGGCGGAACTTGGCAACGACGGTAGTTGCAACAACATTGCCCTCTGGAAATTTGTCTCAAAACGAGACAGGTGAAATAAGTGAGAAGGGTTGACCCGGAGAGATTCATGACAATTGAAGAGAAAAGGAACTTACGAGAAATGTGGTTGTGGATCTGGGTTAGCTCCTTGGTACACTTGTCACGCCTCTCCCGGAGTTGAACAAGCTCAGCATTCGCCGACTCAAGTTTAGAGTCGGCCTCCTTTAGCATTTCTTGGTCCTTGGCAATCTGGAGGTTGAGGTGCTCGCGCTCTTCAGTAAAGTCCTGGCCAGCTTTTTGAAGTTCAGATTGGTGCTGCGCTTTCAGCTTCTTCATGTCCGCCTTAAGCTTAGCAATTTCATCATCTTTGGTTCGGAGGACGGCAAGCTCATCATCTTTCTTCTTGAGTTCAGCTTGATGCTGCCCTGCTTGTTCGAGAAAATGCAGCATCATATCAGGCACGGGCACACTATCTTCAAGAGAGGCTGAAATAGTTTGTTGACCCGGCAAAGCCGAGGTATGAATGTTTGCCGAGCCAAGGAGAAAAGGAGATAGAGAGCATAGCAAGATTGAGCAAGAATAACTTACCCTTTATCTGGTCCAAGTTTTTCCTCATGATGGTATTCTCAGCCTCCACCCCAGCTGCGAAATCCGAATGATGGATTAGTTCGGCGGAAAAAGAGGAAGAAAAACAGAAAAACGCCAAGGAAGAAACTTACCCCTTTTATCGTGTTCGGCGATAAGCACAGTATGTTTCGCATGCAGCATTTTGTGAGTATCCAGGAGACGCTGAAACTCAGCACTCCGGCGATTGGTGGTCACCTAAAAAAGTACAAAAAGATAGCTTAGTCTTGTGCATATTCGAAGTGTACAAAATCCAGGCCAAGTGGAACTTAACCCGGCTCTAGGTGTGTGCATATTCGAAGTATACAAAATCCGGGCCAAGTGGAACTTAACCCGGCTCTAAGTGTGTGCATATTCGAAGTGTACAAAATCCGGGCCAAGTGGAACTTAACCCGTCTCTAGGTGTGTGCATATTCGAAGTGTACAAAATCCGGGCCAAGTGGAACTTAACCCGGCTCTAGGTGTGTGCATATTCGAAGTGTACAAAATCCGGGCCAAGTGGAACTTAACCCGGCTCTAGGTGTGTGCATATTCGAAGTGTACAAAATCCGGGCCAAGTGGAACTTAACCCGGCTCTAGGTGTGTGCATATTCGAAGTGTACAAGATCCGGGCCAAGTGGAACTTAACCCGGCTCTAGGTGTGTGCATATTCGAAGTGTACAAGATCCGGGCCAAGTGGAACTTAACCTGGCTCTAGGTGTGTGCATATTCGAAGTGTACAAAATCCGGGCCAAGTGGAACTTAACCCGGCTCTAGGTGTGTGCATATTCGAAGTGTACAAGATCCGGGCCAAGTGGAACTTAACCCGGCTCTAGGTGTGTGCATATTTGAAGTGTACAAGATCCGGGCCAAGTGGAACTTAACCCGGCTCTAGGTGTGTGCATATTCGAAGTTATCAAGGAGCTACGTTAGTTTTCTAAGGAGCATCCGACCGAGTAACAAGTTACTCCCCCGGAGGCTCGGGGACTAATGGCTATATCACTAATATCTACAACATGTTGAGGAAAATAAGAAGTAATGTACCTCCATCATCCGAACCGCAAGATTAATTGCCTTGGCAGTAGTATTCATCTGCACAGCGAATTTGGCGGGACCGAACTTCTCCGAGAGATCGTCATTGTGGACGAACTCCGCCTTGTTCCAGTTGTTCACAAACTCGATCAAGGTCGGAGGATATCGTTCGCCGCTAAGCATGTGGGGCGCCACTAGACCCTTGGCATGCGCTTCCCTTCTCTCAACCTGGGTAACAGCGGGGCTGGTGTGCAAAACAAGTTGCGCATCAGCTGGCTCGGCATGGGCGTCCCTCGACAGTGGAGTCTTCTTCGAAAGCATGGACGCAAGTGTGCGCTATCCAGCCTCGATTGACGCTGCCCTGGTGGCGTCAGGAGCCTTTTTGCCTTTGGGCTGCTGCTGAGAAGTTGAAGTTGCTGCAACAGATTTGCCCTTGGGAGCTGCTTTGGTGCTAGCCTTGGCACTGCTGGTGTCTTCTCGCCGAGTCTTGGAAGACTCGGACGAGGCGGAAGGGCTTGGTGCTGTTGATGGCACTTTTGCTATTGCTGCTGGTGCTGGAGTTGGTGCTGGTGCTGGTGCTGATCTCTGCTTCGGCGGAGGTGCTGAAGGAACCTCGGTGGTAGCTGGTTGCGGCGGAGCCGAAGTGGTGGTTACTGTTGCCTCGGCAAAGCCAGTCTCCCCCGCTCTAAGGTTTCCCTCCTCTTGATGAGGTGGGCTAGAACCCGGAGCAGCCGCTGAACCCTCCTGAATGGGGCTCAACGAGTGTGAGTTGTCGCCTCGAGGGGGAGAAGGGCTATGTCGGAGCGGAGAAGCAATACCAGATCCGCTCTAGGGAACCTCTACCGCGGCCCTGCAGAATCAAATCATAAATGATGAGAAACTATAACAAAGGAAGAACTAATAAATAGCAAAGGGAGAAGTGGCTTACTCATCCGAGGTTAGAGGCTCTTTGGGCTTCCGAGCCCTCCGGGCTGTGGCCTTGGTTGCAGGCTTGGTGGAAGTTTTGTCCCCGGACTTCTTTCGCCTTTTAGCTGGCTGAGAAGGTCCAGAGGAAGATGCAGATGCAGCTCCCCTCTTCTTCTTCGGTGCGACCGGGACAGGCTCACCCACGGCAAGGGAAGGGTCTTCATGGATCTGCCCACCGGGGTTAGCTGATGCCGGAAAAGCATAAGAAAGGGGGACAGCGTCAAATGCCTCCATCACCTCAACGTCCGAATCATCTTCATCGTCGGGCCAATCTCTAATGGAAGAGAGTTTACCGGTGGGTCGCTTGGTCGCATCGGCCATCGGAAGGAACATCTCATGATCCGGTTCCTCTTTGTCCGAGGTATCCCGGTCAGGCGACCATTTGAGGGAAGGCTCGGTGCCATCCTCGAGGGTCTGGTGAAGAAACATCTAAGGGAAAGAAAAGGCAACTGGATTAAACATACAACAAAAACCAACAGGAAAAGTTTTGGGGAACGAGACTTACCGTAGGGGGAAGCCTATCTCGGCAGAAGTGTTCGATCCCCCACGTCCACTCAGAAGAGAAGTCCTTGTGGGTGGTGAAGAGGGCCTTGACCCGACGGTAGATCTCGGTGTTATTTAACTCGAACAAGGAGGTCCGGTTGGGGTCGCGGCCCCAGCTCATGTGACAGAGTTTGTGCGTGCGTTTCTGAAGGGGGAGATCCGGTTGCGGACGAATGTGATCATGGAGTCCTCATTGCGCAATCCAAGATCCTTCAGCTCCTGGAACCACTTATTGACTTGGTTCGCCAGAACAGTGGGCTTCTTGGGGATCTTGTCCTATAGATCCGGATTAGGAGGACCCGAAGTGTAGGGGTGCAGCCGGATCAAATCTTCAGATGTGCTGTTCCGGACGTAGAAGAAAGTCTGGGCCCAGCCCTTGCACGAGTCAAGCCCCGTAACTCGGGGAAAGATAGACTGTTTCCGGGGGGAGATAGACGCAGCGCCGAACTACGTAAGTTGCTTGTCCTCCAGGTCAAGTTCTATGTTCAGAATCACGTTCTGGCGAAGGCCAAAGAACCGGATCCAGAGCTCCTTCATGGGCCATAGTCCGACATAGCCCTCGATGGTGGAAGCGAAGGCAGAGAGAGACGTGATGGAGTTAGCTAGAAGATGGTGCGGCTGAAGCTCATACGATCGAGCCAGTCGTGGAAAAAAACACTATCTGGGAGACCAAACCCGCGTTGGAAGTGAGATAGAAACACCACATACTCACCCGGATTGGGTGAGGGGGCAAGCTTGGCGGGAGCGAGGCGTGCGGTGACACCCTCTAGGATGCGCCTGGTGCGATACTGCCAGTCCAGGTCATCCTGGCAAACCCAAGATCCAGCCCACGCGCTGCGGTCGGCGTTCGCCGCGTCTTCCTCCATCTCCTGCTCTGCGACGGCGAGCTCCTCTTCAGTCATCTCGAGATCACTGCCCTCACTGGCGCTAGCGGCAGTGGGTGACAGTGGCCTGGATAGGCGAGGACCCGTGGCGGAAGAGATGCGGGGAGGTGGCGGCGATGCGGGTGAGCGTGGAAGCAGTGCGGCGGCGGCGCTGCTACTCAGATGCGGTGGCGGCGGCGCTGTCGCTGGAGAGGAAGAAGAAGCAGAGGCAGAGGGGCGCGGAAGTGGGGAAAGAACCCAAGGGGCGCACCCTTCCCCTATTTAACCACTCCCTTGAAGGGTAGTGGGATCCCGCTGTGCGGGCGGGCCACACGGTTTGGCCGTGTACAACCCAGATCAACCAATCAACAGCAAGCCATAGGAAAGGCCACAGGGCGCAGGAGATCCCATGACGTGACGTTATGATGCAGTTAACGAGGAGGCAGGCACGATGTGACGTGTGCTAGAGTAATAACTGACAATTACTGCGGCGGTTACTAGCGCAGGCCCTTAAAATGAGGCAAACGTGATGATTAACCTCCACGTGGGGAAGCGTACAAGAGAAGGAAGAATGATCCGGATGAATATGAGGTGACCCGACCAGCGAGTGAAAACTCGGAATGTGCCAAGGGAAAATAAACCTATGAAAATCCGGACTATGAGGTAACTCGGAAAGAGAACCAAAGGCTCGATAAAATTGAACCTGCTGTGGCCTTAGCGGCTAAGGCAGCTAAGACCACACCAGCTTCGGGGACTAATGTTGGGGGGATACCCCCGGGTAGGGTCACGCTGGGGTATAAAGGCCAAGTTAGCCAAGGTACGACAAGGTCAAAGCAGATGCTGGCTGAGTCACCTCAAGGCAGGCCGAATCACGGGGTAACCCGGACCAGGGGATGTCCACCTGACTGGGTCTCAGCCAACTTATATCGTAAGTCGGTGAGATGTATCTAACTTGTATGCAGGTACAGGTGCGGCCAGATCTACTAGGTAAGATCCGGGTTATACCAAGCTTACAAGAAAAGGAAGGTATCTCGCTGGTCAAAGGGTGACCACTGTACGCATAGCGTGAGCGAAGCGGACAGAGGCCAGGACCACCGAGGCATGGCCGACAAAGGTGACGAAGCCTGTGTCGGATGACGCGGGCGCCGCAGAGGCTCACGTAGCCTCTGCATGGATGACGCTGGGTTAAAGTGACCCGGTCGGCTTGCTATTTTGGGAGGAGGCATATTCCCTGGAATATGCCTCCACGTATGCCCTAATTGGAGACCTAGCACCCCCTATATAAGGAGGGCTAGGGCCTTTGTAGAAGGGGTTGAGTTTTCACTTGGTCGGTCTTAAACAGATTGAGCTCTAGCAAGTTCCTGAGGGCTAGCTAGTGGTGAGAGTAAGAGAGTTCCTTCTTCCTCCTCTCTCCAATACAGCTCAAGGAGCACTTGTAATCTGTGGAAGTGAATCAAATACAAAGCTACTGTGTGTGGAATCACCACACTATCCCTCCCTGGATTCCCCTAGTGCATTTAGTCCCCACCTTTAGCCTATCCATGGCATCTACCGTGACACCACCACGACAAATAGAGTGATTGCATGTGTGTTCTTTTCATGAACCACAACTAGAGTCATTGCATGTGTGTTGTTTTCAGTAAACTAGCACTAGAGTCATTGCATGTGTGTTCTTTTCACAAACCACATGGATCCACAAATTTCATTGTATGTGTGTTCTTTTCACAAACCACATATGGATCCACTAGAGTCATTGCATGTATATTCTTTCCACAAACCACATGGATCCACCAATGTCATTGCATGTGTGTTCTTTTCATGAACCACATATGGATCGACTAGAGTCATTGCATGTGTGTTCTTTTCATGAACCACATATGGATCCACTAGAGTCATTGCATGTATGTTCTTATCCTAAACCAGCACTAGAGGCATTGCATGTGTGTTCTTTTCACAAACCACATATGGATCCACCAGAGTCATTGCATGTATGTTATTTTCATAAAACACATGGATCAACCAATGTCATTGCATGTGTGTTATTTTCACAAACCACATATGGATCCACTATAGTCATTGCATGTATGTTCTTTTCACAAACCAGACATGGATCCACTAGACTCATTGCATGTGTGTTCTTTTGACAAACCACATGGATCCACCAATGTCATTGCATGTATGTTCTTTTCACAAACCACATATGGATCAACCAATGTCATTGCATGTGTGTTCTTTTCACAAACCACATATGGATCCACTAGAGTCATTGCAGGTATATTATTTTCCAAAAACCACATGGATCCACCAATGTCATTGCATGTGTTGATCCACTAGAGTCATTGCATGTGTGTTATTTCCACAAACCACATATGGATCCACCAGAGTCATTGCACGTGTGTTCTTTTCATGAACCACATATGGATCCACTAGATTCATTGCATGTGTGTTCTTATCCTAAACCATCACTAGAGTCATTGCATGTGTGTTATTTTCATGAACCACATATGGATCCACCAGAGTCATTGCATGTGTGATCTTTTCATGAACCACATATGGATCAACCAATGTCATTGCATGTGTGTTCTTTTCACAAACCACATATGGATCCACCAGAGTCATTGCATGTATGTTCTTTTCACAAACCACATATGTATCCACTAGAGTCATTGCATGTCTATTCTTTCCACAAACCACATGGATCCACCAATGTCATTCCATGTGTCTTATTTTCATGAACCACATATGGATCCACTAGAGTCATTGCATGTATGTTCTTTCCACAAACCACATGGATCCACTATAGTCGTTGCATGTGTGTTCTTTTCATAAACCACATATGGATCCACTAGAGTCATTGCATGTGTGTTCTTTTCACAAAACCAGCACTAAAGTAATTGCATGTGTGTTCTTTTCATGAACCACAACTAGAGTCATTGCATGTGTGTTCTTTTCATTAAACTAGCACTAGAGTCATTGCATGTGTGTTCTTTTCAAAGACCACATATGGATCCACTAGAGTCATTGCATGTGTGTTCTTTTCACAAACCACATGGATCCACCAGTGTCATTGTATGTGTGTTGTTTTCACAAACCACATATGGATCCACTAGAGTCATTGCATGTCTATTCTTTCCACAAACCACATGGATCCACCAAATATCATTGCATGTGTGTTCTTTTCACGAACTACATATGGATCCACTAGAGTCATTGCATGTGTGTTCTTTTCATGAACCACATATGGATCCACTAGAGTCATTGAATGAATGTTCTTATCCTAAACCAGCACTAGAGTCATTGCATGTGTGTTATTTTCACAAACCACATATGGTTCCACCAGAGTCATTGTATGTATGTTATTTTCATAAAACACATGGATCAACCAATTTCATTGCATGTGTGTTCTTTTCACAAACCACATATGGATCCACTAGAGTCATTGCATGTATGTTCTTTTCACAAACCACATATGGATCCACTAGAGTCATTGCATGCATGTTCTTTTCACAAACCACATATGGATTAACCAATGTCATTGCACGTGTGTTCTTTTCACAAACCACATATGGATCCAGTCAACTCATTGCATGTATGTTCTTTTCCACAAACCACATGGATCCACCAATGTCATTGCATGTGTGTTCTTTTCATGAACCACATATGGATCCACTAGAGTCATTGCATGTGTGTTATTTCCAAAAACCACATATGGATCCACTAGAGTCATTGCGCGTGTGTTCTTTTCATGAACCACATATGGATCCACTAGATTCATTACATGTGTGTTGTTATCCTAAACCATCACTAGAGTCATTACATGTTTGTTATTTTTATGATCCACATAAGGATCCACTAGAGTCATTGCATGAGTGTTCTTTTCATGAACCACATATGGACCAACCAATGTTATTGCATGTGTGTTCTTTTCACAAACCACATATGGATCCACCAGAGTCATTGCATGTATGTTCTTTTCACAAACCACATATGGATCCACTAGAGTCATTGCATGTCTATTATTTCCACAAACCACATGGATCCACCAATGTCATTGCATGTGTGTTCTTTTCATGAACCATATTTGCATCCACTAGAGTCATTGCATGTATGTTCTTTCCACAAACCACATGGATCCAATATAGTTATTGCATGTGTGTTCTTTTCATAAACCACATATGGATCCACTAGAGTCATTGCATGTGTGTTCTTTTCACAAAACCAGCACTAGAGTCATTGCAGGTGTGTTCTTTTCATGAACCTCATCTAGAGTCACTTCATGTGTGTTCTTTTCGTTAAACTAGCACTAGAGTCATTGCATGTGTGTTCTTTTCAAGAACCACATATGGATCCACTAGAGTCATTGCATGTGTGTTCTTTTCATGAACCACATATGGATCCACTAGAGTCATTACATGTATGTTCTTATCCTAAACCAGCACTAGAGTCATTGCATGTGTGTTCTTTTCGCAAACAACATATGGATCCACCAGAGTCATTGCATGTATGTTCTTTTCACAAACCACTTATGTATCCACAAGAGTCATTGCATGTCTATTCTTTCCACAAACCACATGGATCCACCAATGTCATTCCATGTGTCTTATTTTCATGAACCACATATGGATCCACTAGAGTCATTGCATGTATGTTCTTTCCACAAACCACATGGATCCACTATAGTCGTTGCATGTGTGTTCTTTTCATAAACCACATATGGATCCACTAGAGTTATTGCATGTGTGTTCTTTTCACAAAACCAGCACTAAAGTAATTGCATGTGTGTTCTTTTCATGAACCACAACTAGAGTCATTGCATGTGTGTTCTTTTCATTAAACTAGCACTAGTGTCATTGCATGTGTGTTCTTTTCAAAGACCACATATGGATCCACTAGAGTCATTGCATGTGTGTTCTTTTCACAAACCACATGGATCCACCAGTGTCATTGTATGTGTGTTGTTTTCACAAACCACATATGGATCCACTAGAGTCATTGCATGTCTATTCTTTCCACAAACCACATGGATCCACCAAATATCATTGCATGTGTATTCTTTTCACGAACCACATATGGATCCACTAGAGTCATTGCATGTGTGTTCTTTTCATTAAACACATATGGATCCACTAGAGTCATTGAATGAATGTTCTTATCCTAAACCAGCACTAGAGTCATTGCATGTGTGTTATTTTCACAAACCACATATGGATCCACCAGAGTCATTGTATGTATGTTATTTTCATAAAACACATGGATCAACCAATTTCATTGCGTGTGTGTTCTTTTCACAAACCACATATGGATCCACTAGAGTCATTGCATGTATGTTATTTTCACAAACCACATATGGATCCACTAGAGTCATTGCATGTGTGTTCTTTTCACAAACCACATGGATCCACCAATGTCATTGCATGCATGTTCTTTTCACAAACCACATATGGATTAACCAATGTCATTGCACGTGTGTTCTTTTCACAAACCACATATGGATCCAGTCGACTCATTGCATGTATGTTCTTTTCCACAAACCACATGGATCCACCAATGTCATTGCATGTGTGTTCTTTTCATGAACCACATATGGATCCACTAGAGTC
This sequence comes from Avena sativa, assembly GCA_916181665.1. Classification (NCBI taxonomy): domain Eukaryota; kingdom Viridiplantae; phylum Streptophyta; class Magnoliopsida; order Poales; family Poaceae; genus Avena; species Avena sativa. The sequence continues at coordinate 184,688,284 of OV702287.1, read as the reverse complement.
ATTGCATGTGTGTTATTTCCAAAAACCACATATGGATCCACTAGAGTCATTGCGCGTGTGTTCTTTTCATGAACCACATATGGATCCACTAGATTCATTACATGTGTGTTGTTATCCTAAACCATCACTAGAGTCATTACATGTTTGTTATTTTTATGATCCACATAAGGATCCACCAGAGTAATTGCATGAGTGTTCTTTTCATGAACCACATATGGATCAACCAATGTTATTGCATGTGTGTTCTTTTCACAAACCATATATGGATCCACTAGAGTCATTGCATGTATGTTCTATTCACAAACCACATATGGATCCACTAGAGTCATTGCATGTCTATTCTTTCCACAAACCACATGGATCCACCAATGTCATTGCATGTGTGTTCTTTTCATGAACCATATTTGGATCCACTAGAGTCATTGCATGTATGTTCCTTCCACAAACCACATGGATCCAATATAGTCATTGCATGTGTGTTCTTTTCATAAACCACATATGGATCCACTAGAGTCATTGCATGTGTGTTCTTTTCACAAAACCAGCACTAGAGTCATTGCAGGTGTGTTCTTTTCATGAACCTCATCTAGAGTCACTTCATGTGTGTTCTTTTCGTTAAACTAGCACTAGAGTCATTGCATGTGTGTTCTTTTCAAGAACCACATATGGATCCACTAGATTCATTGCATGTGTGTTCTTTTCATGAACCACATATGGATCCACTAGAGTCATTACATGTATGTTCTTATCCTAAACCAACACTAGAGTCATTGCATGTGTGTTCTTTTCGCAAACAACATATGGATCCACCAGAGTCATTGCATGTATGTTCTTTTCACAAACCACATATCGATCCACTAGAGTCATTGCATGTGTGTACTTTTCACAAACCACATGGATCCACCAATGTCATTGCATGTATGTTCTTTTCACAAACCACATATGTATCCACTAGAGTCATTGCATGTCTATTCTTTCCACAAACCACATGGATCCACCAAATATCATTGCATGTGTGTTCTTTTCATGAAACACATATGGATCGACTAGAGTCATTGCATGTGTGTTCTTTTCATGAACCACATATGGATCCACTAGAGTCATTGCATGTCTGTTCTTTTCACAAACCACATATGGATCCACTAGAGTCATTGCATGTATGTTATTTTAATAAAATGCATGGATCAACCAATGTCATTGCATGTGTGTTCTTTTCACAAACCACATATGGATCCACTAGAGTCATTGCATGTATGTTCTTTTCAAAAACCACATATAGATCCACTAGAGTCATTGCATGTGTGTTCTTTTCACAAACCACATGGATCCACCAACGTCATTGCATGTCTATTCTTTCCACAAACCACATGGATCCACCAATGTCATTCCATGTGTCTTATTTTCATGAACCACATATGGATCCACTAGAGTCATTGCATGTATGTTCTTTCCACAAACCACATGGATCCACTATAGTCATTGCATGTGTGTTCTTTTCATAAACCACATATGGATCCACTAGAGTCATTGCATGTGTGTTCTTTTCACAAACCACATGGATCCACCAACGTCATTGCATGTCTATACTTTCCACAAACCACATGGATCCACCAATGTCATTCGATGTGCCTTATTTTCATGAACCACATATGGATCCACTAGAGTCATTGCATGTATGTTCTTTCCACAAACCACATGGATCCACTATAGTCATTGCATGTGTGTTCTTTTCATAAACCACATATGGATCCACGAGAGTCATTGCATGTGTGTTCTTTTCACAAAACCAGCACTAAAGTAATTGCATGTGTCTTCTTTTCATGAACCACAACTAGAGTCATTGCATGTGTGTTCTTTTCATTAAACTAGCACTAGAGGCATTGCATGTTTGTTCTTTTCAAAAACCACATATGGATCCACTAGAGTCATTGCATGTGTGTTCTTTTCACAAACCACATGGATCCACCAGTGTCATTGTATGTGTGTTGTTTTCACAAACCAAATATGCATCCACTAGAGTCATTGCATGTCTATTCTTTCCACGAATCACATGGATCCACCAAATATCATTGCATGTATGTTCTTTTCACGAACCACATATGGATCCACTAGAGTCATTGCATGTGTGTGGTCTTTTCATGAACCACATATGGATCCACTAGAGTCATTGAATGTATGTTCTTATCCTAAAACAGCACTAGAGTCATTGTATGTGTGTTATTTTCACAAACCACATATGGATCCACCAGAGTCACTGCATGTATGTTATTTTCATAAAACACATGGATCAACCAATTTCATTGCATGTGTGTTCTTTTCACAAACCACATATGGATCCACTAGAATCATTGCATGTATGTTCTTTTCACAAACCACATATGGATCCACTAGAGTCATTGCATGTGTGTTCTTTTCACAAACCACATGGATCCAACAATGTCATTGCATGCATGTTCTTTTCACAAACCACATATGGATCAACCAATGTCATTGCACGTGTGTCTTTTCACAAACCACATATGGATCCAGTCGAGTCATTGCATGTATGTTCTTTTCCACAAACCACATGGATCCACCAATGTCATTGCATGTGTGTTCTTTTCATGAACCATATATGGATCCACTAGAGTCATTGCATGTGTGTTATTTCCAAAAACCACATATGGATCCACCAGAGTCATTGCGCGTGTGTTCTTTTCATGAACCACATGTGCATCCCCTAGATTCATTACATGTGTGTTGTTATCCTAAAGCATCACTAGAGTCATTACATGTGTGTTATTTTTATGAACCACATATGGATCCACCAGAGTCATTGCATGAGTGTTCTTTTCATGAACCACATATGGATCAACCAATCTTATTGCATGTGTGTTCTTTTCACAAACCACATAAGGATCCACCAGAGTCATTGCATGTATGTTATTTTCACAAACCACATATGGATCCACTAGAGTCATTGCATGTCTATTCTTTCCACAAACCACATGGATCCACCAATGTCATTGCATGTGTGTTCTTTTCATGAACCATATTTGGATCCACTAGAGTCATTGCACGTATGTTCTTTCCACAAACCACATGGATCCAATATAGTCATTGCATGTGTGTTCTTTTCATAAACCACATATGGATCCACTAGAGTCATTGCATGTGTGTTCTTTTCACAAAACCAGCACTAGAGTCATTGCATGTGTGTTCTTTTCATGAACCTCATCTAGAGTCACTGCATGTGTGTTATTTTCATTAAACTAGCACTAGAGTCATTGCATGTGTGTTCTTTTCAAGAACCACATATGGATCCACTAGAGTCATTTAATGTGTGTTGTTTTCATGAACCACATATGGATCCACTAGAGTCATTACATGTATGTTCTTATCCTAAACCAGCACTAGAGTCATAGCATGTGTATTCTTTTTGCAAACCACATATGGATCCACCAGAGTCATTGCATGTATGTTCTTTTCACAAACCACATATGGATCCACTAGAGTCATTGCATGTGTGTTCTTTTCACAAACCACATGGATCCACCAATGTCATTGCATGTATGTTCTTTTCACAAACCACATATGGATCCACTAGAGTCATTGCATGTCTATTCTTTCCACAAACCACATGGATCCACCAAATATCATTGCATGTGTGTTCTTTTCACGAACCACATATGGATCCACTAGAGTCATCGCATGTGTGTTCTTTTCATGAACCACATATGGATCCACTAGAGTCATTGAATGTATGTTCTTATCCTAAACCAGCACTAGAGTCATTGCATGTGAGTTATTTTCACAAACAACATATGGATCCACCAGAGACATTGCATGTACGTTATTTTCATAAAACACATGGATCAACCAATTTCATTGCATGTGTGTTCTTTTCACAAACCACATATGGATCCACTAGAGTCATTGCATGCATGTTATTTTCACAAACCACATATGGATCCACTAGAGTCATTGAATGTGTGTTCTTTTCAAAAACCACTTGGATCCACCAATATCATTGCATGTATGTTCTTTTCACAATACACATATGGATCAACCAATGTCATTGCACGTGTGTTCTTTTCACAAACCACATATGGATCCAGTAGAGTCATTGCATGTATGTTCTTTTCCACAAACCACATGGATCCACCAATGTAATTGCATGTGTGTTGTTTTCATGAACCACATATGGATCCACTAGGGTCATTGCATGTGTGTTATTTCCAAAAACCACATATGGATCCACTAGAGTCATTGCATGTGTTTTCTTTTCATGAACCACATATGGATCCACTAGATTCATACATGTGTGTTGTTGTCCTAAACCATCACTAGAGTCATTACATGTGTGTTATTTTTATGAACCACATATGGATCCACAAAAGTCATTGCATGTGTGTTCTATTCATGAACCACATATGGATCAACCAATGTTATTGCATGTGTGTTCTTTTCACAAACCAAATATGGATCCACCAGAGTCATTGCATGTATGTTCTTTTCACAAACCACATATGGATCCACTAGAGTCATTGCATGTCTATTCTTTCCACAAACCACATGGATCCACCAATGTCATTGCATGTGTGTTCTTTTCATGAACCATATATGGATCCACTAGAGTCATTGCACATATGTTTTTCCACAAACCACATGGATCCAATATAGTCATTGCATGTGTGTTCTTTTCATGACCACATATGGACCCACTAGAGTCATTGCATGTGTGTTCTTTTCACAAAACCAGCACTAGAGTCATTGCATGTGTGTTCTTTTCATGAACCTCATCTAGAGTCATTGCATGTGTGTTCTTTTCATTAAACTATCACTAGAGTCATTGCATGTGTGTTCTTTTCACGAACCACATATGGATCCACTAGAGTCATTGCATGTGTGTTCTTTTCATGAACCACATATGGATCCACTAGAGTCATTGAATGTATGTTCTTATCCTAAACCAGCACTAGAGTTATTGCATGTGTGTTATTTTCACAAACAACATATGGATCCACCAGAGTCATTGCATGTATGTTATTTTCATAAAACACATGGATCAACCAATTTCATTGCATGTGTGTTCTTTTCACAAACCACATGAATCCACCAATGTCATTGCATGTATGTTCATTTCACAATACACATATGGATCAACCAATGTCATTGCACGTGTGTTCTTTTCACAAACCAGATATGGATCTAGTAGAGTTATTGCATGTATGTTCTTTTCCACAAACCACATGGATCCACCAATGTAATTGCATGTGTGTTCTTTTCATGAACCACATATGGATCCACTAGAGTCATTGCATGTGTGTTATTTCCAAAAACCACATATGGATCCACTAGAGTCATTGCATGTGTGTTCTTTTCATGAACCACATATGGATCCACTAGATTCATTACATATGTGTTGTTGTCCTAAACCATCACTAGAGTCATTACATGTGTGTTATTTTTATGAACCACATATGGATCCACCAGAGTCATTGCATGTCTGTTCTATTCATGAACCACATATGGATCAACCAATGTTATTGCATGTGTGTTCTTTTCACAAACCACATATGGATCCACCAGAGTCATTGCATGTATGTTCTTTTCACAAACCACATATGGATCCACTAGAGTCATTGCATGTCTATTCTTTCCACAAACCACATGGATCCACCAATGTCATTGCATGTGTGTTCTTTTCATGAACAATATATGGATCCACTAGAGTCATTGCACGTATGTTCTTTCCACAAACCACATGGATCCAATATAGTCATTGCATGTGTGTTCTTTTCATGAACCACATATGGATCCACTAGAGTCATTGCATGTGTGTTCTTTTCACAAAACTAGCACTAGATTCATTGCATGTGTGTTCTTTTCATGAACCTCATCTAGAGTCATTGCATGTGTGTTCTTTTCATTAAACTAGCACTAGTGTCATTGCATGTGTGTTCTTTTCAAGAACCACATATGGATCCACTAGAGTCATTGCATGTGTTTTCTTTTCATGAACCACATATGGATCCACTAGAGTCATTACATGTATGTTCTTATCCTAAACCAGCACTAGAGTCATTGCATGTGTGTTCTTTTCGCAAACCACATATGGATCCACCAGAGTCATTGCATGTATGTTATTTTCATAAAACACATGGATCAACCAATTTTATTGCATGTGTGTTCTTTTCGCAAACCACATATGGATCCACTAGAGTCATTGCATGTATGTTATTTTCACAAACCACATATGGATCCACTAGAGTCATTGCATGTGTGTTGTTTTCACAAACCACATGGATCCACCAATGTCATTGCATGTATGTTCTTTTCACAAAGCACATATGGATCAACCAATGTCATTGCATGTGTGTTCTTTTCACAAACCACATATGGATCCACTAAAGTCATTGCATGTATATTCTTTTCCACAAACCACATGGATCCACCAATGTCATTGCAGGTGTGTTCTTTTCATGAACCACATATGGATACACTAGAGTCATTGCATGTGTGTTATTTCCAAAAACCACATATGGATCCACTAGAGTCATTGCATGTGTGTTCTTTTCATGAACCACATATGGATCCACTAGATTCATACATGTGTGTTGTTGTCCTAAACCATCACAAGAGTCATTACATGTGTGTTATTTTATGAACCACATATGGATCCACCAGAGTCATTGCATGTGTGTTCTATTCATGAACCACATATGGATCAACCAATTTTATTGCATGTGTGTTCTTTTCCCAAACCACATATGGATCCACCAGAGTCATTGCATGTATGTTCTTTTCACAAACCACATATGGATCCACTAGAGTCATTGCATGTCTATTCTTTCCACACACCACATGGATCCACCAATGTCATTGCATGTGTGCTCTTTTTGAACCACATATGGATCCACTAGTGTCATTGCATGTATGTTCTTTCCACAAACCACATGGATCCAATATAATCATTGCATGTGCGTTCTTTTCATGAACCACATATGTATCCACTAGAGTCATTGCATGTGTGTTCATTTCATGAACCATAGCTAGAGTCATTGCATGTGTGTTCTTTTCATTAAAATAGCACTAGAGTTATTGCATGTGTGTTCTTTTCATTAAACTAGAACTAGAGTCATTGCATGTGTGTTCTTTTCACAAACCACATATGGATCCACCAGAGTCATTGCATGTGTGTTCTATTCACAAACCACATGGATCCACCAATGTTATTGTATGTGTGTTCTTTTCACAAACCACATAAGGATCCACTAGAGTCATTGCATGTCTATTCTTTCCACAAACCACATGGATCCACCAATGTCATTGAATGTGTGTTCTTTTCATGAACCACATATGGATCCACCAGGGTCATTGCATGTGTGTTCTTTTCATGAACCACATATGGATCCACTAGAGTCCTTGCATGTATGTTCTTATCCTAAACCTGCACTACAGCCATTGCATGTCTGTTCTTTTCACAAACCACATATGGATCCACTAGAGTCATTGCATGTATGTTATTTTCATAAAACACATGGATCAACCAATGTCATTGCATGTGTGTTCTTTTAACAAACCACATATGGATCCACTAGAGTCATTGCATGTATGTTATTTTCACAAACCACACATGGATCCACTAGAGTCATTCCATGTGTGTTATTTTCACAAACCACATGGATCCACCAATGTCATTACATGTATGTACTTTTCACAAACCACATATGGATCAACCAATGTCATTGCATATTTGTTCTTTTCACAAACCACATATGGATCCACTAGAGTCAATGCATGTATGTTATTTTCCACAAACCACATGGATCCACCAATGTCATTGCATGTGTGTTCTTTTCATGAACCACATATGGATCCACTAGAGTCATTGCATGTGTGTTATTTCCACAAACCACATTTGGATCCACCAGAGTCATTGCACGTGTGTTCTTTTCATGAGCCACATATGGATCCACTAGATTCATTGCATGTGTGTTGGTATCCTAAACCATCACTAGAGTCATTGCATGTGTGTTATTTTCATGAACCACATATGGATCCACCAGATTCATTGCATGTGTGTTCTTTTCATGAACCACATATGTATCAACCAATGTTATTGCATGTGTGTTATTTTCACAAACAACATATGGATCCACCAGAGTCATTGCATGTATGTTCTTTTCACAAACCACATATGGATCCACTAGAGTCAATGCATGTCTATTCTTTCCACAAACCACATGGATCCACCAATGTCATTGCATGTGTGTTCTTTTCATGAACCACATATGGATCCACTAGAGTCATTGGATGTATGTTCTTTCCAGAAACCACATGGATCCACTATAGTCATTGCATGTGTGTTCTTTTCATGAACCACATATGGATCCACTAGAGTCATTGCATGTGTGTTCTTTTCACAAAACCAGCACTAGAGTCATTGCATGTGTGTGCTTTTCATGAACCACAGCTAGAGTTATTGCATGTGTGTTCTTTTCACTAAACTAGCACTAGAGTCATTGCATGTGTGTTCTTTTCACAAACCACATATGGATCCACCAGAGTCATTGCATGTGTGTTCTTTTCACAAACCACATGAATCCGCCAATGGCATTGTATGTGCGTTCTTTTCACAAACCACATATGGATCCACTAGAGTCATTCACTACTAGAGAAAAGCTTATAGCAGCACCCCTTAGCGCTGGCGAGGTGGGAACGGGCTCGCCGGTGGTAAGGGCTTCCAGACCTATGTACTATTACCACCGGCGAAACACACTTGTCATGCCGGGGCTACTACACGTACTCCCGGCGAACTCGTCGCATGCACGCTAGGGATAGGGTGGGCCGCGTGCCCCCCGAATGGGGCGCTACTTACCACCAATGAATCTGGCTTTTCATGCCGGGCTAGAAGAAGGAGCGCCGGCGAACCAGGCCCGAGCTCGCCAGGGATAGAGTGGGCCACGTGCCCCCGGATGGGCTGCCACTTACCACTGGCGAAACGGCCTCCGCGCCCGGGATAGGTGCACATACCACCGGCGAATTCTTATATGCTCGCCAAGGATGATGTGTTTACCTCTGGGTGGGCCACTGGGCCGTGCTATTACCGCCGGTGTCTTTGCTGTTTCCGCCGGTGGTAACCTGGGACTTATTAAGCTCGAACCAGCCACCTACCAACACCTCCTCACTCACCACTAGCTCACTTTTCATGGAAACTCAACCCCAAGCTTTGCTAGCTCATTCCCCCACTTCTCCCCACCCATTTTAGCTAATTCAACCAACCAAGTTTGATATATTTGAGGAGATGTCGCTCCCTTGCATGCATTACTAGATCTACCTATCAAGATCTAGATCTAGATCTCTATCCACCACCTTTTCCACTTCTCTTTATTGGTAGATCTAGATCTCGAGCATAAGGTCCCGACAACACACACACACTCTCTTCGGTCGACGTTTGGCGTCTCTTCGGTGCTCTTGACCTCACGTAAACTAATAGGTATAATGTGGTGGAATGTGTGCATGAGTTGGATACAAGTCACTATGGTGATGTCACTTGTGATGGTGAAAAGTGGTTGCACGCATATGTGGACCTTTTTTGTGTTGTTTTGCCGGTGGAATGTGTTTGTACAATGAGTTGCCAATGTTTTGCCGGAATGTCGATTAACTTCCGTTCCGGCGAATTTCTGGCACTCTGGCGAGACCATTTTTAGCAAAGGTCATGCCGAATTTTTCCGTGAAAGCCGAGCCGACGGTTCTAACCTATTCTCTTATTGTGCAGGTGACGATAGTAATCGAGATGAAGGAAAGCGACGTGGATAGATACGTGGAACGCGCGACTGCCGACATGTATCAAAATAACCGCATGGAAATAAAATGTCCGTGTCGAAAATGCAAACTATCGTCATTGTTTGACCCCTTGTCACGCACGGTGAATGAGAACCTGCTCATGTATAGTTTCATGGAGAGCTACACTCAGTGGATGGATGATGAAGATGACCATGAGGAAGAGGACGACGTTCAACACGAAAATGAAGAGGATGAGGAGGGAGAAGAACAGGATGTCGCACACGACGACGACGGTGATGAACAAGGTCGGGAAGAAGAAGAACATGCGGACAATGAGGACAGGAGTAGTAATACCCCGCTAACCACGGCCGTGCACGACCCTCATCTTTAGGAAATTCTTATTGGCAACGCATTGACCGACCCCAGATTCGCCAGTAGACGGAAGTCTAAGCTGGATCAACTGGAGATAGACTCGAGAACTCTGTTGTACGACGCAGGTCGTGGGCCGGAGGAGACCCGCTTGAGAGTAACTCTCGATCTTTTAGAGATGAAGGCAAAATACGGACGGAACGACGCAAGCGCAGACGATCTCTTCCGATACTTGAAGAAGCACTTACCTAAAGATAACACGTTGGCAGGTAGCCTATAGGAGGCCAGAAAGTGGTGTGCCCTGTCAATTTACTGCACGAAAAATACCACGCCTACATCAGTGACTGCGTGATGTATCGGAACGAGCACAAGGACTTGACCGCGTGCCCAAGGTGCGGCGAGCCTCGATACAAGAGAGGGACGAGAAAAGCTCCTCGAAAAGTTGTGTGGTACTTCTCGCTCAGGCCCCGTCTCCAGTGGTACTTCGCAGACCCCAAGGAAGCGCTCATGCGCTGGCACGCGGAAAGGAAGGAGGCGGTGATGAAGGATCCAGTGCGGGTTGAAAACCCAGTGCTGACGCACCCTTCGGATGCAAGCCAGTGGAAAGCATTAGACGATGAGTACAAAGATTTCGAGAAAGAACCAAGGAACATCAGACTAGGTGCAAGCACCGACGAACTCAATCTGTTCGGGAACCAGAGCAGCAAGCACAACACCTGGCCCATGTTTGTATGGATGTACAACCTCCTCCCATGGCTATGCCTGAAGAAGAAGTACATACACATGAGCATGCTAATCCAAGGGCCGACGCAGCCAGGCAGCGATATCAACCTGTATCTTGAGCTATTGAAGGAGGAGCTAGCCATCTTGTGGGATGAAGGGGTAGAAACATGGGACGCTCACCTCCAACAACCTTTCCGTCTGAAAGCAGCGTTGATCATGACGGTGCAGGACTATCTCGGATACGGATATATCGCGTGCCAGGTGTGCTACGGACACAAGGCTTGTGTGAGGTGCATGGAAAGGACATCGTTTCTTTAGTTGGGTAAGGATCTCGGGTCTTCGAAAACCGTCTACATGAGGACTCGGATGTGGCTACCCGAGAATGACCCGTGGAGGAAGCGTGGAGATATGTTCAACGGCAAGGATGAGCTTGAAGTACCTCCACGTAAGCGCAACGGTGAGGAGATCGATGCTTTGTTGAAAAGACAGAAACACTACCCTCCGCCGGGTAAGATAAAGAAGCATAAGCGGAAGCGAGGAGATAAGAAGAAGGAAAAGGAACACGACCCTCTCATGGGGGTATGGAAAAGGAGGTCCGTGTTTTGGGACTTGCCGTACTAGAAGATCCTCGGTACGCCTCATAGCCTTGATGTCATGCATATCACGAAGAACGTGTGCGAAAGCTTGCTTGGCACTCTTCTCAACATGCCAGATAGGACCATAGACGGGCTGAAAGCAAGACACGACCTGAAGGCCCTGAATATCAGAGAAGAGCTTCACCCCTTTCTTCTTCTAGGGTTGAGGAGGAGACAAACGATCGCAAGCGCAAAAGGGCGGGGAAGCAGCCGGTTGAGGATGAGACGGAAGATCCTAAGGGAAAAAGGGCAAAGAAGAGTGAAACCCCGCGTCCCTCCTGCTTCACTTTATATCCTAACGAGCTCGAACAGATGATCGGTTGCCTCCTCGGAACCAAGTATCCCTTAGGCTACGCGGGGCTGATACATAGATGGCTGGACCCGACGAAAGGAATCTTCAGCGGGATGAAGTCTCATGACTGTCACATCATGATGACGTAGATACTTCCGGTTGCAATCCGAGGGATCATGTAACTGCACGTCCATGCAACACAGACTAGCCTCTATAACTTCTTCGACATCATCACTCGGAAGTCGATAACCGTCAAGAAACTCGGGAGGCTGCAGGAAGAGATAGTCACCATCATATCCGAGATGGAGATGTACTTCCCGCCCGCATTCTCCGACATCATGGTCCACCTGCTGCTGCATATAGTGGATGATATCGAGGGTCTCGGGCCTCCGTTCCTTCACAACATGATGGCGTTAGAAAGAATGAACGAGATCATCAAAGGATACGTCCATAACAAGGCACATCTGGATGGAAGCCTCGTTCGGGGCTTTCTCACCGAGGAGTGCGTCTCTTTCTGCAAGAATTATCTAAACAAGGAAAACCCATGTCCGATTGGTTTGCCCACGAACAAGCACCTCGGCAGGTTTGAGGGAGTAGGCCACCGCACCGGCTAGAGTCATTGCATGTGTGTTCTTTTCATGAACCACATATGGATCCACTAGAGTCATTGCATGTATGTTCTTATCCTAAACCAGCACTAGAGTCATTGCATGTGTGTTCTTTTCACAAACCACATATGGATCCACCAGCGTCATTGCATGTATGTTATTTTCATAAAACACATGGATCAACCAATGTCATTGCATGTGTGTTCTTTTAACAAACCACATATGGATCCACTAGAGTCATTACATGTATGTTCTTTTCACAAACCACACATGGATCCATTAGATTCATTGCATGTGCGTTCTTTTCACAAACCACATGGATCCACCAATGTCATTGCATGTATGTTCTTTTCACAAACCACATATGGATCAACCAATGTCATTGCATGTGTGTTCTTTTCACAAACCACATATGGATCCACTAGAGACATTGCATGTATGTTCTTTCCCACAAACCACATGGATCCACCAGTGTCATTGCATGTGTATTCTTTTCATGAACATTATATGGATCCACTAGAGTCATTGCATGTGTGTTGTTTCCACAAACCACATATGGATCCACCAGAGTCATTGCACGTGTGTTATTTTCTTGAACCACATATGGATCCACTCGATTCATTGCATGTGTGTTCTTATCCTAAACCATCACTAGAGTCATTGCATGTGTGTTATTTTCATGAACCACATATGGATCCACCAGAGTCATTGCATGTGTGTTCTTTTGATGAACCACATATGGATCAACCAATGTCATTACATGTCTATTCTTTCCACAAACCACATGGATCCACCAATGTCATTGCATGTGTGTTCTTTTCATGAACCACATATGGATCCACTAAAGTCATTGCATGTATTTTCTTTCCACAAACCACATGGATCCACTATAGTCATTGCATGTGTGTTCTTTTCGTGAACCACATATGGATCCACTAGAGTCATTGCATGTGTGTTCTTTTCACAAAACCAGCACTAGAGTCATTGCATGTGTGTTCTTTTTATGAACCACAGCTAGAGTCATTGCATGTTTGTTCTTTTCATTAAACTACCACTAGTCATTGCATGTGTGTTATTTTCACAAACCACATATGGATCCACCAGAGTCATTGCATGTGTGTTCTTTTCACAAACCACATGAATCCACCAATGTCATCGTATTTTTGTTCTTTTCACAAACCACATATGGATCCACTAGAGTCATTGCATGTGTGTTGTTTCCAAAAACCACATATGGATCCACCAGAGTCATTGCACGTGTGTTATTTTCATGAACCACATATGGATCCACTAGATTCATTGCATGTGTGTTGTTATCATAAACCATCACTAGAGTCAGTGCATGTGTATTATTTTCATGAACCACATATGGAGAGTCATCGCATGTGTGCTCCTTTCATGAACCACATATGGATCAACCAATGTTATTGCATGTGTGTTCTTTTCAAAAACCACATATGGATCCACCAGAGTCATTCCATGTATGTTCTTACCACAAACCACATATGGATCCACTAGAGTCATTGCATGTCTATTCTTTCCACAAACCACATGGATCCACCAATGTCATTGCATGTGTGTTCTTTTGATGAACCACATATGGATCCACTAGAGTCAATGCATGTATGTTCTTTCCACAAACCACATGGATCCACTATAGTCATTGCATGTGTGTTCTTTTCACAAACCACATATGGATCCACTAGAGTCAATGCATGTATGTTCTTTTCCACAAACCACATGGCTCCACCAATGTCATTGCATGCGTGTTCTTTTCATGAACCACATATGGATCCACTAGATTTATTGCATGTGTGTTATTTCCACAAACCACATTTGGATCCACCAGAGTCATTACACGTGTGTTATTTTCATGAACCACATATGGATCCACTAGATTCATTGCATGTGTGTTGTTATCCTAAACCATCACTAGAGTCATTGCATGTGTATTATTTTCATGAACCACATATGGATCCATCATAGTCATCGCATGTGTGCTCCTTTCATGAACCACATATGGATCAACCAATGTTATTGCATGTGTGTTCTTTTCAGAAACCACATATGGATCCACTAGAGTTATTGCATGTATGTTCTTTTCACAAACCACATATGGATCCACTAGAGTCATTGCATGTGTGTTCTTTTCACAAACCACATGGATCCACCAATGTCATTGCATGTATGTTCTTTTCACAAACCACATATGGAACAACCAATGTCATTGGATGTGTGTTCTTTTCACAAAACACATATGTATCCACTAGAGTCATTGCATGTATGTTCTTTTCGACAAACCACATGGATCCACCAATGGCATTGCATGTGTGTTCTTTTCATGAACCACATATGGATCCACTAGAGTCAATGCATGTGTGTTCTTACCACAAACCACATATGGATCCACCAGAGTCATTGCACGTGTGTTCTTTTCATGAACCACATATGGATCCACTAGATTCATTGCATGTCCTACACCATCACTGGAGTCATTGCATGTGTGTTATTTTCATGAACCACATATGGATCCACTAGATTCATTGCATGTGTGTTCTTATCCTAAACCATCACTAGAGTCATTGCATGTGTGTTATTTTCATGAACCACATATGGATCCACCAGAGTCATTGCATGTGTGTTCTTTTGATGAACCACATATGGATCAACCAATGTCATTACATGTCTATTCTTTCCACAAACCACATGGATCCACCAATGTCATTGCATGTGTGTTCTTTTCATGAACCACATATGGATCCACTAAAGTCATTGCATGTATTTTCTTTCCACAAACCACATGGATCCACTATAGTCATTGCATGTGTGTTCTTTTCGTGAACCACATATGGATCCACTAGAGTCATTGCATGTGTGTTCTTTTCACAAAACCAGCACTAGAGTCATTGCATGTGTGTTCTTTTTATGAACCACAGCTAGAGTCATTGCATGTTTGTTCTTTTCATTAAACTACCACTAGTCATTGCATGTGTGTTATTTTCACAAACCACATATGGATCCACCAGAGTCATTGCATGTGTGTTCTTTTCACAAACCACATGAATCCACCAATGTCATCGTATTTTTGTTCTTTTCACAAACCACATATGGATCCACTAGAGTCATTGCATGTGTGTTGTTTCCAAAAACCACATATGGATCCACCAGAGTCATTGCACGTGTGTTATTTTCATGAACCACATATGGATCCACTAGATTCATTGCATGTGTGTTGTTATCATAAACCATCACTAGAGTCAGTGCATGTGTATTATTTTCATGAACCACATATGGAGAGTCATCGCATGTGTGCTCCTTTCATGAACCACATATGGATCAACCAATGTTATTGCATGTGTGTTCTTTTCAAAAACCACATATGGATCCACCAGAGTCATTCCATGTATGTTCTTACCACAAACCACATATGGATCCACTAGAGTCATTGCATGTCTATTCTTTCCACAAACCACATGGATCCACCAATGTCATTGCATGTGTGTTCTTTTGATGAACCACATATGGATCCACTAGAGTCAATGCATGTATGTTCTTTCCACAAACCACATGGATCCACTATAGTCATTGCATGTGTGTTCTTTTCACAAACCACATATGGATCCACTAGAGTCAATGCATGTATGTTCTTTTCCACAAACCACATGGCTCCACCAATGTCATTGCATGCGTGTTCTTTTCATGAACCACATATGGATCCACTAGATTCATTGCATGTGTATTATTTCCACAAACCACATTTGGATCCACCAGAGTCATTGCACGTGTGTTATTTTCATGAACCACATATGGATCCACTAGATTCATTGCATGTGTGTTGTTATCCTAAACCATCACTAGAGTCATTGCATGTGTATTATTTTCATGAACCACATATGGATCCATCATAGTCATCGCATGTGTGCTCCTTTCATGAACCACATATGGATCAACCAATGTTATTGCATGTGTGTTCTTTTCAGAAACCACATATGGATCCACTAGAGTTATTGCATGTATGTTCTTTTCACAAACCACATATGGATCCACTAGAGTCATTGCATGTGTGTTCTTTTCACAAACCACATGGATCCACCAATGTCATTGCATGTATGTTCTTTTCACAAACCACATATGGAACAACCAATGTCATTGGATGTGTGTTCTTTTCACAAAACACATATGTATCCACTAGAGTCATTGCATGTATGTTCTTTTCGACAAACCACATGGATCCACCAATGGCATTGCATGTGTGTTCTTTTCATGAACCACATATGGATCCACTAGAGTCAATGCATGTGTGTTCTTACCACAAACCACATATGGATCCACCAGAGTCATTGCACGTGTGTTCTTTTCATGAACCACATATGGATCCACTAGATTCATTGCATGTCCTACACCATCACTGGAGTCATTGCATGTGTGTTATTTTCATGAACCACATATGGATCCACCAGAGTCATTGCATGTGTGTTCTTTTCATGAACCACAGATGGATCAACCAATGTCATTGCATGTGTGTTCTTTTCACAAACCACATATGGATCCACCAGAGATATTGCATGTATGTTCTTTTCAGAAACCACATATGGATCCACTAGAGTCATTGCATGTCTATTCTTTGGACAATCACAAGGATCGACTAATGTCATTGCATGTGTGTTCTTTTCATGAAACACATATGGATCCACTAGAGTCATTGCATGTATGTTCTTTCCATAAACCACATGGATGCACTATAGTCATTGCATGTGTGTTATTTTCATGAACCACATATGTATCCACTAGAGTCATTGCCTGTGTGTTCTTTTCACAAAACCAGCACTAGAGTCATTCCATGTGTGTTCTTTTCATGAACCACAGCTAGAGTCAGTGCATGTGTGTTCTTTTCATTAAACTAGCACTAGAGTCATTGCATGTGTGTTATTTTCACAAACCACATATGGATCCACCATAGTCACTTCATGTTTTGTTTTTCACAAACCACATGGATCCACCAATGTCAATGTATGTGTGTTCTTTTCACAAACCACATATGGATCCACTAGAGTCATTGCATGTCTATTCTTTCCACAAACCACATGGATCCGCCAATGTCATTGCATGTGTGTTCTTTTCACGAACCACATATGGATCCACTAGAGTCATTGCATGTGTGTTCTTTTCATAAACCACATATGGATCCACGAGAGTCATTGCATGTGTGTTCTTTTCACAAAACCAGCACTAAAGTAATTGCATGTGTGTTCTTTTCATGAACCACAACTAGAGTCATTGCATGTGTGTTCTTTTCACGAACCACATATGGATCCACTAGAGTCATTGCATGTGTGTTCTTTTCATGAACCACATATGGATCCACTAGAGTCATTGCATGTATGATCTTATCCTAAACCAGCACTAGAGTCATTGCATGTGTGTTCTTTTCACAAACCACACATGGATCCACCAGAGTCATTGCATGTATGTTATTTTCATAAAACACATGGATCAACCAATGTCATTTCATGTGTGTTCTTTTCACAAACCACATATGGATCCACCAGAGTCATTGCATGTATGTTATTTTCATAAAACACCTGGATCAACCAATGTCATTGCATGTGTGTTCTTTTAACAAACCACATATGGATCCACTAGAGTCATTGCATGTATGTTCTTTTCACAAACCACACATGGATCCACTAGAGTCATTGCATGTGTGTTCTTTTCACAAACCACATGGATCCACCAATGTCATTACATGTATGTACTTTTCACAAACCACATATGGATCAACCAATGTCATTGCATGTGTGTTCTTTTCACAAACCACATATGGATCCAGTCGAGTCATTGCATGTATGTTCTTTTCCACAACATGGATCCACCAATGTAATTTCATGTGTGTTCTTTTCATGAACCACATATGGATCCACTATAGTCATTGCATGTGTGTTATTTCCAAAAACCACATATGGATCCACCAGAGTCATTGCACGTGTGTTATTTTCATGAACCACATATGAATCCACTAGATTCATTGCATGTGTGTTGTTATCCTCAACCATCACTAGAGTCATTGCATGTGTATTATTTTCATGAACCACATATGGATCCACCATAGTCATCGCATGTGTGCTCCTTTCATGAACCACATATGGATGAACCAATGTTATTGCATGTGTGTTCTTTTCACAAACCACATATGGATCCACCAGAGTCATTGCATGTATGTTCTTACCACAAACCACATATGGATCCACTAGAGTCATTGCATGTCTATTCTTTCCACAAACCACATGGATCCACCAATGTCATTGCATGTGTGTTCTTTTCATTAACCACGTATGGATCCACTAGAGTTAATGCATGTATGTTCTTTCCACAAACCACATGGATCCACTATAGTCATTGCATGTGTGTTCTTTTCACAAACCACATATGGATCCACTAGAGTCAATGCATGTATGTTCTTTTCCACAAACCACATGGCTCCACCAATGTCATTGCATGCGTGTTCTTTTCATGAACCACATATGGATCCACTATAGTCATTGCATGTGTGTTATTTCCACAAACCACATTTGGATCCACCAGAGTCATTGCATGTGTGTTATTTTCATGAACCACATATGGATCCACTAGATTCATTGCATGTGTGTTGTTATCCTAAACCATCACTAGAGTCATTGCATGTGTATTATTTTCATGAACCACATATGGATCCACCATAGTCATCGCATGTGTGCTCCTTTCATGAACCACATATGGATCAACCAATGTTATTGCATGTGTGTTCTTTTCACCAACCACATATGGATCCACCAGAGTCATTGCATGTATGTTCTTACCACAAACCACATATGGATCCACTAGAGTCATTGCATGTCTATTCTTTCCACAAACCACATGGATCCACCAATGTCATTGCATGTGTGTTCTTTTCATGAACCACGTATGGATCCACTAGAGTCAATGCATGTATGTTCTTTCCACAAACCACATGGATCCACTATAGTCATTGCATGTGTGTTCTTTTCATGAACCACATATGGATCCACTAGAGTCATTGCATGTGTGTTCTTTTCACAAAACCAGCACTAGAGTCATTACATGTGTGTTCTTTTCATGAACCACATGTAGAGTTATTGCATGTGTGTTCTTTTTGTTAAACTAGCACTAGAGTAATTGCATGTGTGTTCTTTTCACAAACCACATATACATCCACCAGAGTCATTGCATGGGTGTTCTTTTCACAAACCACATGGATCCACCAATGGCATTGTATGTGTGTTCTTTTCACAAATCACATATGGATCCACTAGAGTCATTGCATGTCTATTCTTTCAACAAACCACATGGATCCACCAATGTCATTCCATCTGTGTTCTTTGTATGAACCACATATGGATCCACCAGAGTCATTGCATGTGTGTTCTTTTCATGAACCACATATGGATCCACTTGAGTCATTGCATGTATGTTCTTATCCTAAACCAACACTAGAGTCATTGCATGTGTGTTCTTTTCACAAACCACATATGGATCCACCAGAGACATTGCATGTATGTTCTTTTCAGAAACCACATATGGATCCACTAGAGTCATTGCATGTCTATTCTTTCGACAAACCACAAGGATCGACTAATGTCATTGCATGTGTGTTCTTTTCATGAAACACATATGGATCCACTAGAGTCATTGCATGTATGTTATTTTCATGAACCACATATGGATCCACTAGAGTCATTGCATGTGTGTTCTTTTCACAAAACCAGCACTAGAGTCATTCCATGTGTGTTCTTTTCATGAACCAGAGCTAGAGTCATTGCATGTGTGTTCTTTTCATTAAACTAGCACTAGAGTCATTGCATGTGTGTTCTTTTCACAAACCACATATGGATCCACCATAGTCACTGCATGTGTTTTTTTCCCACAAACCACATGGATCCACCAATGTCAATGTATGTGTGTTCTTTTCACAAACCACATATGGATCCACTAGAGTCATTGCATGTCTATTCTTTCCACAAACCACATGGATCCGCCAATGTCATTGCATGTGTGTTCTTTTCATGAACCACATATGGATCCAGTAGAGTCATTGCATGCGTGTTCTTTTCATGAACCACATATGGATCCACTAGAGTCATTGCATGTATGTTCTTATCCTAAACTAGCACTAGAGTCATTGCATGTGTGTTCTTTTCACAAACCACATATGGATGCACCAGAGTCATTGCATGTATGTTATTTTCATAAAGCACATGGATAAACCAATGTCATTGCATGTGTGTTCTTTTCACAAACCACATATGGATCCACCAGAGTCATTGCATGTATGTTATTTTCATAAAACACATGGATCAACCAATGTCATTGCATGTGTGATCTTTTAACAAACCACATATGGATCCACTAGAGTCATTGCATGTATGTTCTTTTCACAAACCACACATGGATCCACTAGAGTCATTGCATGTGTGTTCTTTTCACAAACGACATATGGATCCACCAGAGTCATTGCATGTGTGATATTTTCATAAAACACATATGGATCAACGAATGTCATTGCATGTGTGTTCTTTTAACAAACCACATATGGATCCACTAGAGTCATTGCATGTATGTTCTTTTCACAAACCACACATGGATCCACTAGAGTCATTGCATGTGTGTTCTTTTCACAAACCACATGGATCCACTAATGTCATTACATGTATGTACTTTTCACAAACCACATATGCATCAACCAATGTCATTGCATGTGTGTTCTTTTCACAAACCACATATGGATCCACAGAGACATTGCATGTATGTTCTTTTCAGAAACCACATATGGATCCACCAATGTCATTGCATGTGTATTCTTTTCACGAACATTATATGGATCCACTAGAGTCACTGCATGTGTGTTATTTCCACAAACCACATATGGATCCACCAGAGTCATTGCACGTGTGTTATTTTCATGAACCACATATGGATCCACTAGATTCATTGCATGTGTGTTCTTATCCTAAACCATCACTAGAGTCATTGCATGTGTGTTCTTTTCACAAACCACATATGGATCCACTAGAGTCACTGCATGTATGTTCTTTCCCACAAACAACATGGATCCACCAATGTCATTGCATGTGTGTTCTTTTCATGAACATTATATGGATCCACTAGAGTCACTACATGTGTGTTGTTTCCACAAACCACATATGGATCCACCAGAGTCATTGCACGTGTGTTATTTTCATGAACCACATATGGATCCACTAGATTCATTGCATGTGTGTTCTTATCCTAAACCATCACTAGAGTCATTGCATGTGTGTTATTTTCATGAACCACATATGGATCCACCAGAGTCATTGCATGTGTGTTCTTTTGATGAACCACGTATGGATCAACCAATGTCATTGCATGTCTATTCTTTCCACAAAGCACATGGATCCAACAATGTCATTGCATGTGTGTTCTTTTCATGTACCACATATGGATCCACTAGAGTCATTGCGTGTATTTTCTTTCCACAAACGACATGGATCCACTATAGTCATTGGATGTGTGTTCTTTTCATGAACCACATATGGATCCACTAGGGTCATTGCATGTGTGTTCTTTTCACAAAACCAACACTAGATTCATTGCATGTGTGTTCTTTTCATGAACCACAGCTAGAGTCATTGGATGTGTGTTCTTTTCATTAAACTACCACTAGTCATTCCATGTGTGTTATTTTCACAAACCACATATGGATCCACCAGAGTTATTGCATGTGTGTTCTTTTCATAAACCACATGGATCCACCAATGGCATTGTATATGTGTTCTTTTCACAAACCACATATGGATCGACTAGAGTCATTGCATGTGTGATCTTTTCACGAACCACATATGGATCCACTAGAGTCATTGCATGTAAGTTCTTTCCACAAACCACATATGGATCCACCAGAGTCATTGCACGTGTGTTCTTTTCATGAACCACATATGGATCCACTAGATTCATTGCATGTGTGTTCTTATCCTAAACCATCACTAGAGTCATTGCATGTATGTTATTTTCATGAACCACCAATGATCCACCAGTCATTGCATGTGTGTTCTTTTCATGAACCACATATGGATCAACCAATGTCATTGCATGTGTGTTCTTTTCACAAACCACATATGTATCCACCAGAGTCATTGCATGTATGTTCTTTTCATAAACCACATATGGATCCACTAATGTCATTGCATGTGTGTTATTTTCATGAACCACATATGGATCCGCTAGAGTCATCGCATGTATTTTCTTTCCACAAACCACATGGATCCACTATAGTCTTTGCATGTGTGTTCTTTTCATGAACCACATATGGATCCACTAGAGTCATTGCATGTGTGTTCTTTTCACAAACCACATATGGATCCACCAGAGTCATTGCACGTGTGTTATTTTCATGAACCACAACTAGAGTCATTGCATGTGTGTTCTTTTCATTAAACTAGCACTAGAGTCATTGCATGTGTGTTCTTTTCACAAACCACATATGGATCCACCAGAGTCATTGCATGTGTTTTTTTTACAAACCACATGGATCTACCAATGTCATTGTATGTGTGTTCTTTTCACAAACCACATATGAACCCACTAGAGTCATTGCATGTCTATTCTTTCCACAAACCACATGGATCCGCCAATGTCATTGCATCTGTGTTCTTTTCATGAACCACATATGGATCCACCAGGGTCATTGCATGTGTGTTCTTCTCATGAACCACATATGGATCTACTAGAGTCATTGCATGTATGTTCTTATCCTAAACCAGCACTAGAGTCATTGCATGTGTGTTATTTTCACAAACCACATATGGATCCACCAGAGTCATTGCATGTATGTTATTTTCATAAAACACATGGATCAACCAATGTCATTGCATGTGTGTTCTTTTCCTAAACCAACACTAGAGTCATTACATGTGTGTTCTTTTCACAAACCACATATGGATCCACCAGAGTCATTGCATGTATGTTATTTTCAAAAAACACATGGATTAACCAATGTCATTGCATGTGTCCATTTTTCACAAACCACATATGGATCCACTAGAGTCATTGCATGTATGTTCTTTTCACAAACCACATATGGATCCAGTAGAGTCATTGCATGTGTGTTCTTTTCACAAACCACATGGATCCACCAATGTCATTGCATGTATATTCTTTTCACAAACCACATATGGATAAACCAATGTCATTGCATGTGTGTTCTTTTCACAAACCACATATGGATCAACTAGATTCATTGCATGTATGTTCTTTTCCACAAACCACATGGATCCACCAATATCATTGCATGTGTGTTCTTTTCATGAACCATATATGGATCCACCAGAGTCATTGCATGTGTGTTATTTTCACAAACCACATGGATCCACCAATGGCATTGTATGTGTGTTCTTTTCACAAACCACATATGGATCCACTAGAGTCATTGCGTGTCTATTCTTTCCACAAACCACATGGATCCACCAATGTCATTGCATGTGTGTTCTTTTTATGAACCACATATGGATCCACCAGAGTCATTGCATGTGTGTTCTTTTCATGAACCACATATGGATCCACTAGAGTCATTGCATGTATGTTCTTATCCTAAACCAGCACTAGAGTCATTGCATGTGTGTTCTTTTCACAAACCACATATGGATCCACCAGTGTCATTGCATGTATGTTATTTTCATAAAACACATGGATCAACCAATGTCATTGCATGTGTGTTCTTTTAACAAACCACATATGGATCCACTAGAGTCATTGCATGTATGTTCTTTTCACAAACCACACATGGATCCACTAGAGTCATTGCATGTGTGTTCTTTTCACAAACCACATGGATCCACCAATTTCATTGCATGTATGTTCTTTTCACAAACCACATATCGTTCAACCAATGTCATTGCATGTGTGTTCTTTTCCAAAACCACATATGGATCCACTAGAGTCATTGCATGTATGTTCTTTCCCACAAACCACATGGATCCACCAATGTCATTGCATGTGTGTTCTTTTCATGAACATTATATGGATCCACTAGAGTCATTGCATGTGTGTTCTTTCCACAAACCACATATGGATCCACCAGAGTCATTGCACGTGTGTTCTTTTCATGAACCACATATGGATCCACTAGATTCATTGCATGTGTGTTCTCATCCTAAACCATCACTACAGTGATTGCATGTGTGTTATTTTCACGAACCACATATGGATCCACCAGAGTCATTGCATGTGTGTTCTTTTGATGAACCACATATGGATCAACCAATGTCATTGCATGTGTGTTCTTTTCACAAACCACATATGGATCCACCAGAGTCATTGCATGTCTGTTCTTTTCAGAAACCACATATGGATCCACTAGAGTCATTGCATGTCTATTCTTTCCACAAACCACATGGATCCACCAATGTCATTGCATGTGTGTGATGACCCACAAGTATAGGGGGTGTATCGCAGTATTTTCGATAAGTAAGAGTGTCGAACCCAACGAGGAGCAGAAGGTGCTGGCTAGTGGTATGGATCAGGAATTCTCTACAAATACTTAGCAAACAGATTTTTAGGGTTTTTTGATAAAGCAAGTAAACAAAGTACCAGTAAATGAAATATAGTAAGAAAGAATGCAGCAAGTGTCCCAATCCTTTATGCAGCAAAGGACAAGCCGGTTGTATTTCTATAGATGACCAAACGTTCTCGAGGACACATGGGAAGACTGTCAAGTGCTTTCGCTTCATATAGTCGATTAATCTTCTTTAGCTTGCTAAGTGTTGTGTGGGTGAACCTGTGCTAATGTACCGCCCCATCCAAGACTAATACATACTTGTGATTAAACCCCTTGCAAACATCCGTAAGTACAAGAAAGTAATTAAGGTAGAAACCTAACCACAACTTTAAACTCTAAGACCCTTACGTCCCTTGTGCAATGGTTTCCTAATGGGGGTTCAGGTTTCTGTCACTCCGGCAACCCCTACGATTAATAGCCAAATACACAATGCATTCCCCTAGGCCCATATAGGTGAAGTGTCATGTAGTCGACGTTCACATGACACCACTAGAAGAAGTACATCACAACTTAAATAACAATCTATTGAATCTTTCTCAACGCAACTCCACTACTAACAACAAGACTTCTCCCATGTCCTCAAGAACAAAACGAACTACTCACGAGACATCATATGGATCATGATCAGAGATGGAATAATGATGTATAACAATCTGAACATAGACAATAATTCAATGGTTCACTCAATAGCATCAACTACAAAGAGTAATCGACACCGGGAAAGTTTCCCCTATGAACTATAGCAAGATTCAACCAATTGTTACAACAATATGGAGATGGTGATGAGCGTGCTGATGGTGATGATGGTGGTGATGATGATGATGATGATCTCGATGAATTCCAGCTTGATGGTGGTGTTGATGGCGACGATCTCCCCTCTCTGGGAAGGAATTCCCTCGGCAGAAATCTGTCTGCCAGAGAGATCTTTCTCTCTCGGTGTTTTCCGCCCCGCAGAGGCGGCGGAATCTTTCTGTGGTTGCTCTCCGAGTCTTAGGGTTTCGTGGGGATGATATATGTCATAGGGGAGAGGCTGGAGTGGGCCAGGGCGGCCACACCACCTCCAGGCGCGGCCTAGGCCTGCCCGCGCCATGGGGTGGTGTGGGCCCCCTGTGGCCCACCTCCCCTCCATCTTATGGCATCCCGAGTCTTCTGGAAAAATAGGATTTTCTGTATATTTTCCCGGATTTTCTGGTCTTCGCGAATTTTGCCTCCAAACAGCACCTTTTCCATCAGAATCCTGATTGCAGCGGTCCATGCTCCAAAAGTCATCAACCATGCAAAAATAGATGAAATAACATAAGTATCACCTCTCAATATGAAATATATCAATGAATAATAGTGAATTAAGACATAGAATAGTGATGCAAAATGGACGTATCAACTCCCCCGAAGCTTAGACTTCGCTTGTCCCAAGCGAAACTGAGCTCAATAAACATGACCTCAGGTTTATGGAGTGAAGAGTCGATAAAAGAATATGGACAAGAAGCATCACAATCATCAAAAGCATAGATCATAATAGAAGACAACTCACTATTATATAACTCAACTTGTAACGAGTAAAGGAAACACGATAAAGATACATAAAGTGAATCATAATTGGTAATGGCAAACTTAGCTCTTGGTCGAAGAATAGTTTATAATTTGCTGGAGTTCACAAATAGCTGGTTTTCAAAGAAAGCTTTCAAAGTAGTAAACTTCAAGATAAGAGCAATGTGCAAAACAAGGAACATAAGAAACATGATTGAATAAATCATCATATGAATGAATGAAACACATCAACTCAAAATACTTGCTGAGATAGAGAGGAAGTAGGTTTAATGACTCAATCTACAAAGTAAAAGAAAGGCCCTTCGCAGAGGGAAGCAGGGATTGCAAGTCTCATAAAGAGCTCCCAAAAATTATGATACTTACTAGCTTTCAGCTCTCATTGCCCCTATCATAGGCATCTTTAGGTGATTAAGGTGAAAGTGAGGTCCAATCTGAGTTATATGCTTGACAGACTATAAACTGAAAATCCCAAGTCCCTTGAGTATGAGGGCTGCTCCTCATGCTACTCAACTTTAGTTACCGGTAAGTTCTTGTCATTGTAAGTATGTGCGTATCATTGAGAACCGCCAACGGGGTACCCCTTGCCCGATGATACATAAGAATCCCCATATCAAAATGACAAGGCAAGCAGACAATGAGTATCTCAGCAATCTTCTTATTTACCATGGGAAAATGGTGCTTTTTTCTCTCTTTCCTCTTTTCATAATATCTCTTTTTTTCTTTTCTTTTTCTCAATAGCTATCTCTCTCTTTTTTATAAGAATAACGCTTCATAGATATCATTATGGTTATGCTGCAGGTTTCCACCATGTCAACATGGATTAGACCAGCGACCCAGGCGTTTCTCTAACACACATACATAACTCCATGGACTTACAAGCTCCCCTTTTATTTCACACCGACAACATCCGCAAAAAAAAGAGCAAGGTATCAACTGGGTATATATTTACAAGTGTTGAAAGCGTTCCCCGTGACATCATGGTTCTGCTAATCCCCAGCCTATAATTTGCAAGCATATAACTTTCATGGAGAGTTCACAATGGTTCAAGTTTATTAATTGCAAGAAAGTAAAGTGTGCCATCAAGTTCGTGAGAGCTTTAATCACTAATTTGCACATAACAAGTTTAATTTGGGAGGTAGACAAAACAAGAATTTAATTGGAATAGCAATAATGCTACTAGGTAGGTATTGTGGACACAAATGGCAAAGATTTTGGTTTAAAGGAGGTGGATGCACGATAAGAATTCCCTCTCAGTACAGGTTTTTGGCTAGCAAGGATGGGTAGCAAGTACAAGAGTTGAAGGAAACAAACAAACATACAAATGATAAAGACAAACATGCAATCTTCCTTGGAAGCACAAAAGATCTTAACTAGAGAATACTAGACTTATGAGCAAATCAAGAAAGAAAGATGATGAAATTATTTTTCTCTCGAGTACTTCTATCTTTTTCTTTTCAACTCTCAAAAAGGTGTTGCTACTGATCGAGCCAGGTTTGCCAAAACCAACTAAATTAACTCAATGATCCCAAAGTGCTACCAATACTAATAACAAGATCAATCATATAATCACGAATTGAAAACTAATATAAGCTATGCAAAAGGGTGAATGATAGAACTTCTCATAAATACTCCATAACGGAAACTCACACCAAGGGATACACATCTAACGAGAGAGGGGACACTTCCATGATGCAAACCATACTACATAATAACTCCTCTATTCAAGATATGACTCTACTAATAAGGTAAAAAGATAGAAGATAGTGATATGATACCTCAGCACTCCCCCAAGCTTGGAACAAACCAAGGGGATGCCAAACCTGATGAAGAATTACTCCTTAGGTGGTGGTGGTATCCTCTCGATGAGCTCTTTGATTAATTTCCCCAAGTCCTCAATCTCGAAGGTGAGAGTACGAATCAACTCCGAGTTGTGCTCAATCTGGCTCATAATCATTTCAATTTGTGGATCCCAGCTCTTGTGATTCTTTTTCCATTCTTCCCTCTTGGAGTCTTCTTTTCCTGCATGGTTATGGATAAAGGTATGGAAGGGATTCTTGGTGTGTGGAGTAAGTGACCGTGGAGCCAAACTGTGACGAGGAGCTTTTCCCCCAGTCTGCATCCATGTAGTCCTTCTAACCCTGGCAGGTTTCTTCACCACTCCAATGCTTGCAATGGTAGTGCCAGTGTGCGGATGATGGCCTCGCTCCTCTTCACCTTCACTCTTGATATCCTTCTCCTTCCCGGGGTCTTGGAGGTCTTCCTCCATGGGCTCCTTCCCTTTGTCCTTGGCGGACACCATTGTGCTTCTAAGCTTTCAAAGAGTATGTCCTGAAAGAAACAGATCAAAACAAAAACACGGCGAAAACACGATATACGGACCTCAGGGGATCCGGGGGGTTATATATTACGAAGTTTCATATCAAAAGGAAGGTACTGGGAGGAAACGGTTCGGAGATGGAGACCTGGGTGGCCTCACCACCTGGTGGCGCGGCCAGGGGTGGGCCCGCGCCATGGGGTGGTGTGGGCCACCCCGGCTCCGGTTCCGTCCCTTTTTCGCTTCGAAACTTTCCTTATTGACTGAAAACTTCAAAAATATAGTTGGAATGTATTTTCACGAAACTTTTCTTACCAGAACTATTACTTAGATGAAAACAGACTCTGTAGGTCTCTGAATTTGGTCCTCAATGAATTTCTCCGGAGTTATAACTTGAAAGGCATCAACATCTTCATTGTAAGAATCTCCAGTAATATAGTGTTTGAGTCGTTGTCCATTCACTACTTGTGTAGTATTATCTTTTAGAGAAGAAATTTTTATTGCTCCTGAACGGTATACTTCTTCAATGATGAAAGGTCCTTCCCATTTTGACAGTAGCTTACCTGCAAAAAAACTCGAGACCTATACAATAGAACTTTCTCACCAACATGAAATTCTCTCTTAATTATTCGCTTGTCATGCCATCTTTTAACTTTTTCTTTAAAGAGCCTAGCATTCTCATAGGCTTCACTCCTCCATTCATCTAAAGAACTTAAGTCAAATAATCTTTTCTCACCAGCGAGCTTACAATCTCTATTTAGTTCTTTCACTGCCCAGTAAGCTTTGTGTTCTAATTCTAAGGGTAAGTGGCAAGCTTTCCCATAAACCATTTTATAAGGAGACATTCCCATAGGATTTTATAAGCAGTTCTATAAGCCCATAAAGCATCATTCAACTTCTTAGCCCAGTTTTTTCTAGACCTATTAACAGTCTTTTGCAAGACAGATTTAATTTCTCTATTTGATAACTCTACTTGCCTGCTAGTTTGGGGGTGATAAGCTGAAGCAATTCTATGATTAACATCATACTTAGCGAGGGTCTTTCTAAAACTGCCATGAATGAAATGAGAACCCCCATTAGTCATGAGATACCTAAGCACTCCAAACCTAGGAAAGATAACATCTTTAAGCATTTTTAGAGAGGTTTCCCCGTCAGCACTTTTTGTAGGAATGGCTTCTACACACTTAGTAACATAATCTACGGCAACAAGAATATGAGTATACCCTTTTGAAGGAGGGAAAGGACCCATAAAGTCAAATCCCCAACAATCAAAAGGTTCAATAACTAGAGAGTAGTTCATAGGCATTTCATTGCGTCTAGAAATATTACCAACACGTTGACATTCATCACAAGTTAAAACAAATTTTCTTGCATCCTTAAAAAGGGTAAGCCAGTAGAAACCTGATTGTAGTACCTTTTGTGCAGTTCTATCTCCTGCATGATGTCCTCCATAGGCACTACCATGGCATTTATGCAATATCTCCTTTTGTTCATATTCTGGAACACATCTTCACATAATACCATCAACTCCTTCTTTATATAAGTGTGGGTCATCCCAAAAATAATGTCTCAGATCATAGAAAAACTTTCTTCATTGTTGAGATGTAAAAGTTGGAGGCAAATACTTGGAGACAATAAAGTTAGCATAATCAGCATACCAAGGGCTTCCTCGCGAGCTCACTCCCACTGCAGCTAACTGTTCATTCGGGAAACTATCATTAACAGGCATAGGGTCAAAAAAGATGTTTTCCAAACGAGATAAATTATCAGCTACACGATTGTCAGCACCCTTTCTATCTACTATATGTAGATCAAACTCTTGCAAAAGCAGTACCCATCTAATAAGCCTAGGCTTAGCGTCCTTCTTCGTCATAAGATACTTAATAGCCGCATGATCAGTATGAATGGTTACTTTTGAGTCCACAATATAGGGCCTAAACTTATCACAAGCAACAACAACAGCTAGAAATTCCTTTTCAGTAGTAGCATAATTCCTTTGAGCAGCGTCTAGAGTCTTACTAGCATAATGGATAACGTTTAGCTTTTTATCAATAGGTTTCCCAAGGATAGCACCTACAGCAAAATCACTAGCATCACACATTATTTCAAAGGGTCCAATCAGGTGGTTGAACAATAGGGGCTGTAGTTAAAACCGTCTTAAGGGTTTCAAAAGCTTCCTTACGATCATCATCAAAAACAAAAGGTACATCTTTTTGAAGAAGGTTAGTGAGAGGTTTTGATATCCTAGAGAAGTCTTTAATAAACCTCCTATAGAAACCAGCATGACCAAGGATACTACGAATACCTTTGATGTCTCTTGGACATGGCATCTTCTCAATTGCCTCAACCTTAGCTCTATCAACTTCTATGCCTTTTTCAGAAACTTTATGCCCAAGAACAATCCCTTCATTAACCATGAAGTGGCATTTCTCCCAATTAAGAACAAGATTAGTTTCTTCACATCTCTGCAAAACTTTATCAAGGTTATGCAGACAATTATCAAAAGAAGTTCCATAGACAGAAAAGTCATCCATGAACACTTGTACAATCTCTTCACAAAAACCATGAAAGATAGTAGACATGCACCTTTGGAAAGTAGCAGGAGCATTACATAAACCAAAAGGCATACATCTATAAGCATAAGTTCCATAAGGGCAAGTAAAAGTAGTTTTTTCTTGATCTTGTTGTTTAACAGCAATCTGAGAGAAACCAGAATAACCCTCAAGAAAACAAAAATGGGTCTTTTTAGACAACCTTTCCAACATTTGATCAATAAAAGGAAGCGGGTAGTGATCTTTCTTAGTAACTTTATTGACTTTCCTAAAATCGATGCACATCCTATAGCCTACCAGTATTCTTTGAGGAATAAGCTCATCATTATCATTAGGGACAACGGTAATACCCCCCTTTTTAGGAACACAATGAACAGGACTAACCCATTCACTATCAGCAATAGGGTAAATAATACCAGCATCAAGGAGTTTCAATACCTCATTCCTTACCACTTCCTTCATCTTAGGATTTAAACATCGTTGGTGCTCCACTACTGGCTTCGCATCTGGTTCTATGTTGATAGAATGCTGACATATAGTAGGTGAAATCCCTTTCAAATCATCCAGAGTATAGCCCATAGCTCCTCGGTGTTTCCTCAAAACCTCCAATAATCTTTCTTCTTCCTCCCCTGAAAGTTTAGCGCTAATAATAAAAGGATATATCTTTTTATCATCAATAAAAGCATATTTAAGATCATCAGGGAGAGGTTTTAGATCGAAAACCGGATCCTTTTTAGGTGGCATCGTGGTACCCAAGTCTTCCACAGGCAAGTCGTGCTTAAGCATCATAGGTTGATCACGGAGAATCATGTCAATCTCATTCCTTTCTTCCAAGAAGATTTCACTTTCATGTTCTTCCATAAATTGCTGCAAAGCATTGTTAGGAGCAAGAGAAATAGAAGCAAGTTGTTCAACCCTAAAATCCTCATTATGGGTTTCCTCTTCGCAAGGTTCTTTAGAAAATTTCTAAAAATTAAACTCATAAGATTCCCCATCAAACTTAGTCAAGATTTTCTCCCTCTTGCAATCAATAATAGCTCCACAAGTACTCAAAAAAGGTCTACCAAAAATGATAGGATAAATTTTACTAGCAGCTGAACCAAGTACTAGAAAATCGGTAGGGTACTTAATCTTACCGCAAAGAACTTCCATGTCTTGCACAATACCAATTGGAGAGATGGTCTCTCTATTATCAAGGTGAATAACCACATCAATCTCTTCCAACTCGCAAGGACTGATCTCATGCATAATTTCTCAGTAAATTTCATAAGGAATAGCACTGGAACTTGCACCAATATCACATAAACCATAATAGCAATGATCACCAATTCTAACAGAAAGCACAGGAACACTAGCCATTTTAGTTCTATTGGGATGTGAAACAATATTAGAAGCATCCTCACAAAAGACTATGTGCCCATCTTCTACGCTTTTAGTGACAAGGTCTTTCACAATTGCTACCACAGGTTCAATGTTTATTTGTTCATCAGGTTTTACAGTTCTTTTTTCACTTTTAGTGATTACATTAGTTATCATAGGATGGTCCTTTACCTTTTTGGGGAAAGGAATCTTCTCGATATAAGGTTCAGGTAAAATGGGGTCGATGATGCAATACTCAGCACTTCCAATAGGGGCGTAGTCAACAATATCTTTGTAAGGTGCAGGGTATTTGTTCCATCCCCTTTTTGGAATTTCAATATAGGAATCAAAAGTTCTAAAGCAATTTGTAATAACTTGCAAATCAAGACCATAAAGATTACTAATATTTTGAAAGTCATCAGTTCCCATAAAAGATTCAATGCATTCATAATCATAATTTATACCTGATTTTCTACCTTTGTCATTCTCCCAAGCTTCAGCATTGTCTTGAATATGATCTAGAAGGTCCCATTTAACTTCTTCTTCCATGCGAGTGAATGATCCAGCACAAGAAGCATCCAATAAATCTTTATCATGTAGAGGGAGCCTTGCATAGAAGTTATTGATAATAATATTGTTGGGGAGCTCATGAATGGGACATTTGAGCATTAGTAACTTCAATCTCCCCCAAGCTTGAGTTGTACTCTCTCCATCAAGAGGCCAAAAGTTGTATATTTGATTCCGAACTTTATGAATCTCACTAGGAGGATAAAATTTTGAATAAAAGAGAGGCACTATTTCCTCCCATTCTAGAGCTTGACCATTCTTGAGCAGCTTATACCATTCCTCAGCTCTTCCTTTTAGTGATAATGAGAATAACTTCTTCTTAACTTGATCTGTAGTAATACCTGCACACTTGAACAACCTGCATAAATCGTGTATAAAGAGCAAATGATCACCGGGATGGATAGTTCCATCCCCAACATAGTAGTTATCCATAACACGATCAATAATTCTTGTAGATATTTTAAAAGTATCATTCTCAGCAGGTGGTGGTTCGTCTTCTACCTTAGTAGTGGTAGTAGCATTACCAAATAAGAAACTTAGCGAATTATGCATAACGAAAATAAAGCAACTAACATAAGTAAACAATACTCACAGTAGAAGTTTCCTTTACCAGTTCCACTCTCCAATAGCGCTTCACTCCCCGGCAACGGCGCCAGAAAATAGTCTTGATGACCCACAAGTATAAGGGGTGTATCTCAGTATTTTTCGATAAGTAAGAGTGTCGAACCCAACAAGGAGCAGAAGGTGCTGGCTAGTGGTACGGATCACGAATTCTCTGCAAATACTTAGCAACCGGATTTTTAGGGTTTTTTGATAATGCAAGTAAATAAAGTACGAGTAAACAAAAGACAATAAGAATAAATGCAGCAAGTGGCCCAATCCTTTATGCAGCAAAGGACAGGTCGATTGTATTACTTAAGATGACCAAACGTTCTCGAGGACACACGTGAAGACTGTCAAGTGCTTTCGCTTCATATAGTTGATTAATCTTCTTTAGCTTGTAAGTATTGTGTGGGTGAACCTGTGCTAACGTACCGACCTTCCTAGGACTAATACATACTTGTGATTAAACCCCTTGCAAACATCCGTAAGTACAAGAAAGTAATTAAGGTAGAAACCTAACCATAGCTTTAAACTCTAAGACCCTTACGTCCCTTGTGCAATGGTTTCCTAACGGGGGTTCAGGTTTCTGTCACTCCGACAACCCCTACGATTAGTAGCCAAATACACAATGCATTCCCCTAGGCCCATATAGGTGAAGTGTCATGTAGTCGACGTTCACATGACACCACTAGAAGAAGTACACCACAACTTAAATAACAATCTATTGAATCTTTCTCAATGCAACTCCACTACTAACAACAAGACTTCTCCCATGTCCTCAAGAAAAAAACGAACTACTCACGAGACATCATATGGATCATGATCAGAGATGGAATAATGATGTATAACAATCTGAACATAGACAATAATTCAATGGTTCACTCAATAGCATCAACTACAAAGAGTAATCGACACCGGGAAAGTTTCCCCTATGAACTATAGCAAGATTTCAACCAATTGTTACAGCAATATGGAGATGGTGATGAGGGTGTTGATGGTGATGATGGTGATGATGATGATGATCCCGATGAAGTCCAGCTTGATGGTGGTGTTGATGGCGACGATCTCCCCTCTCCGGGAAGGAATTCCCCCGGCAGAAATCTGTCTGCCGGAGAGATCTATTTCTCTCGGTGTTTTCCGCCCCGCAGAGGTGGAGAAATCTTTCTATGGTCACTCTCCGAGTCTTAGGGTTTCGTGGGGATGATATACGCCACAGGGGAGAGGCTGGAGTGGGCCAGGGCGGCCACACCACCTCAAGGCGTGGCCTAGGCCTGCCCGCGCCATGGAGTGGTATGGCCCCCCTGTGGCCCACCTCCACTACATCTTCTGGCATCCTGAGTCTTCTGGAAAAATAGGATTTTCCGTATATTTTCCCGGATTTTCTGGTCTTCGCGAATTTTGCCTCCAAACAGCACCTTTTCCATCAGAATCCTGACTGCAGCGGTCCATGCTCCAAAAGTCATCAACCTTGCAAAAATAGATGAAATAACATAACTATCACCTCTCAATATGAAATATATCAATGAATAATAGTGAACTAAGACATAGAATAGTGATGCAAAATGGACGTATCAGTTTTTTTTTCATGAACCACATATGGATCCACTAGAGTCATTGCATGCATTTTCTTTCCACAAACCACATGGATCCACTATAGTCATTGCATGTGTGTTATTTTCATGAACCACATATGGATCCACTAGAGTCATTGCATGTGTGCTCTTTTCACAAAACCAGCACTAGAGTCATTGCATGTGTGTTCTTTTCATGAACCACAGCTAGAGTCATTGCATGTGTGTTCTTTTCATTAAACTACCACTAGTCATTGCATGTATGTTATTTTCACAAACCACATATGGATCCACCAGAGTCATTGCATGTGTGTTCTTTTCACAAACCACATGGATCCACCAATGGCATTGTATGTGTGTTCTTTTCACAAACCACATATGGATCCACTAGAGTCATTGCATGTCTATTCTTTCCACAAACCACATGGATCCACCAATGTCATTGCATGTGTGTTCTTTTCACGAACCACATATGGATCCACTAGAGTCATTGCATGTGTGTTCTTTTCATGAACCACAGATGGATCCACTACAGTCATTGCATGTATGTTCTTATCCTAAACCAACACTAGAGTCATTGCATGTGTGTTCTTTTCACAAACCACATATGGATCCACCAGAGTCATTGCATGTATGTTATTTTTATCAAACGCATGGATCAACCAATGTCATTGCATGTGTGTTCTTTTCACAAACCACATATGGATCCACTAGAGTCATTGCATGTATGTTGTTTTCACAAACCACATATGGATCCACTAGAGTCATTGCATGTGTGTTCTTTTCACAAACCACATGGATCCACCAATGTCATTGCATGTATGTTCTTTTCACAAACCACATATGGATCAACCAATGTCATTGGATGTGTGTTCTTTTCACAAACCACATATGGATCCACTAGTGTCATTGCATGTATGTTCTTTTCCACAAACCACATGGATCCACCAATGGCATTGCATGTGTGTTGTTTTCATGAACCACATATGGATCCACTAGATTCATTGCATGTGTGTTCTTATCCTAAACCATCACTAGAGTCATTGCATGTGTTTTATTTTCATGAAGCAATATGGATCCACCAGAGTCATTGCATGTGTTTTATTTTCATGAACCAATATGGATCCACCAGAGTCATTGCATGTGTGTTCTTTTCACAAACCACATATGGATCCACCAGAGTCATTGCATGTATGTTCTTTTCAGAAACCACATTTGGATCCACTAGAGTCATTGCATGTCTATTCTTTTGACAAACCACATGGATCCACTAATGTCATTGCATGTGTGTTCTTTCACGAACCACTGATGGCCCAAAATATATCGAGCTCGTTGGGGAACCCCAAGAGGAAGGTATGATGAGCACAGTAACAAGTTTTCCCTCAGTACGAAACCAAGGTTATCAATCCAGTAGGAGCAAGGAAACACCCCAAAGGTGTAGCTAGCTGAACGATGGCAGGGCGCACTACCGGTGCCAGCAGCAACATGGAGACCTGCACAACACAACCACATAACTCTGTCCCCAAATTGCGATGAGGTTGTCAATCTCACCGGTTTTGCTGAAAACAAAGGATTAAACGTATCGAATGGAAGGAAGTAATAGTTTGCAGAAAGTAAACACAAAGCAGTAAACAGTTTATAGATTGTATGTAAAAGAAAGGACCGGGATCCATAGTTCACTAGAGGTGACTCTCCTTAAGATAGATAGCATGCTGGGTGAAAAAATTACAGCGGGGCAATTGAAAAACATCGAGAAAGCAATACATGCATATACTAATCATCTTGACTCCTTTGAGATTCGATTGGGCATTACAACATTATACATAGACCACCATCCAACTGCATCTATGACTAATAATCCACCTTCAGGTTATCATCCGAACCCCCTCTAGTATTAAGTTGCAAGCAACAGGTTATTGCTTTACGAATTGCGTGTAATGTTCTATGAACAAAGGATTGTTGTTTTCTCCCTAGTAGTAACAGCACATCTAGTACCTTAGAGATTTCTGTCACTTCCCCAGATTACCAGAGGCATGAACCCACTATCGAGCATAAATACTAACTCTTGGAGTTGCTAGCATCTACTTGGCCAAGATAGCTACTAACAACGGAAAGCATGCAAGATCACAAATAACAAAGACATGATAGAATCAATAATCAATCTGAAATAGCATCTCAATATCCATCGGATCCTCGTAAACACAACATGCAAAATTACAAATAGATGATCTTGATCATGAACGGAGCTCACAAGATCTAGACATGAAAGCACAAAGGAGGATAACCAGCCATATAGCTACTACATGGATCCGTAGTCCAAGGATGAACTAGTCATGCATCACACTAGAGGCTTGCATGATGATTATGAAGGCCTCTAGTGTGAATTCCCCTCTCCGGCAGGGTGCCGGGAAGAGCTTCAGATCCCTCCCGATCTAGGGATGGAGATGACGGTTTGGCTACAGACTCTTTCGTGGATTTTTGATCGGGTATTTAGGGTTTTCGTCCCGAGGGCATCTTATAGGCGGAAGGAGAGGCCGAGGGGGTGCTAGGGTCGGCTAGACCACCCCCTGGCACGGGCCAGGCCTGGCCGTGTGGCCAGGTGGTGTGGCTGGCCCCCAGACCTTCTCCGTCTCGTATTCTGGCATCTGATGACTTTCGGAAAAATAGGCACTTTGGCTTTTGTCCCGTCCAATTCCGAGAATATTCATTTTCTGACTTTCCTGGAACCAAAAACAACAGAAAACAGGCAGCTGGCACTGTGACTCTTGTTAATAGGTTAGTCCAAGAAATCATATGAAAAGTACTCCAAAGTGTGGACAAAACACAAGAAAGTGGATAAAACCAAGCATGGAACATCAAAAATTATAGATACATTTGCAATGTATCAACATCCCCAAGCTTAACTCCTACTCGTCCTCGAGTAGGTAAGTGATAGAAAGAAAGAATAATTTTTGAGGTGACATGCACCATCAAAGACTTGATCAAAGTATTTGTAAAACATTCGAAGCTGGGATCATAGTACTTCAATCATAACATGAAAGACAAAGTTCTAGCAATAAGACAAAGAAACTATGATGCAACATGAAAAGGCACAAACAAAAGATTCATGAATAACAATGCTTTGTAAGACGTTTGTTTGTTTCACATAAAAAAAACGTAGTATAATAGCATTCAGCTTGTCCCTCATAGAGTAGCAAATATAAATGCATAGGACACCTTCAAAGTTCATAAGAGTGACTAGATACAAATAGTTTAAAACAAGCAATATAAAGGTATGCATCAATCAACTAGTCTTGGGACAATGCACATAGAACTAAGAATGGCCACTATGCTCTCAAAGTAGGTGCATAAAGGTAGAAGGTGGAGACTCAATATAGTGGTGGAAGAAAGGCCTTCATAAAAGGAAGCAGGGATTCAAGCCTCATAAAGAGCTTCCAAAAATTATGGTACTTATAGCTTTCAGCTCTCATTGCCCCTATCATAAGCATCTTGAAGTGATTAAGGTTAAAGTGAACAAACTATGGTGTACATGCTTGACGAAGTATAAGTTAGAAATCTCATGTCCCTTGTATACGAGGGTCGCTCCTCATGCTACTCAAGACTAGTCACCGGTAAGTTCTTGTCATCGTAAGTACATGTGTATCATAGAGAACCTCCAACGGGGTACCCCTTGCCCGATGATACGGAAGAATCCCCATATCAAAATGACAAGGCAAGCAGACAACGAGCATCTCAGTAATCTTCTTATTTACCATGGGAATATGGTGCTTTTTTCTCTCTTTCCTCTTTTCATAATCTTTTTTTCTCTTTTTTCTCAATATAGGACTCTTTTTTTATAAGAAGAATGCTTCATAGACAGCTCATTATGGTTACGCTGCAGGTTTCCACCATGTCAGCATGGATTAGACCAGCGGCCCAGGCGTTTCTCTAACACATATACATAACTCCATGGACTTACAAGCTCCCCTTTCATTTCACACCGATGACATCCATATACAAAAGAGCATGATATCAACTAGGTACAAGTACCAAGTGCAATGTTGAAAGCGTTCCCCATGACAGCATGGTTCTGCTAATTCCCAACAAATAAGTGCAAGCATATACAACATAGACGACACAATGGTTCAAGTTTATTAAGGGCAAGAAAAGTAAAGTGTGCCATCAAGTTCGTGAGAGCTTTAATCACTAGTTTTCTCATAACAAGTTAAATTTGGAAGGTAAACAAAAGCATGAATATACTTGGAATAGCATAAGATAGTAGGTAGGTATGGTGGACTCTTTGGAATAACTTGGTTTAAGGAGTTGGATGCATGAGTGGAACTCATACTTGGTTGTGGAGGCTAGCAAAAGACTGGGAGCGACAAACTAAGAGAGCAATAATGGCCATAATCATGCAGAGCGACAAAACATCATTGATCAAAGCATAAATTGATACTACAAGTTGAAAACTAAAGGATCATAAAGGCTATGGTGACTCGAGATAGTCATAACATGGTGTGAGCATGTGCCAAGTCAACCCAAATAAAGCATCAAAGGAGAATACCACTATACTATGCTTTAATATGCTAAAACAACGCATGATTCATCCAAGGCACATTAAGCAATCTCAATTGTTTATAACAAGTCATGCTACAGCAAAGAATACTAAGCATAAAGCCAAAACAATATCAAGCATGGCATGACAAAGCATAGGCCACAGTCAAAAACAAGCTCTTTTTACCACATAAGTACGAACTTTCCTACTCTTTTCCAATCTAAACCAAACTATTTGCAAACGAATGTATGAAAGAGGGGGTCCAACCAATTTATTCATAAAACTAAGAAAAAAAAAGCAAACGGAAAACCAAAACGAAAACTAAAAAGAAGACGCTCCAAGAACAACACAACTGTGCATGAAACAATAAAAATGAAGCGTTTGGAAGAAACCTGGGATTTTTATTGATGAAGAAGGGGATGCCTTGGGAATCCCCAATCTTTGACTCTTGTACTTCTTGGATATTTCTTGGGGTGACACGCGTGGTATCCCCAAGCTTGATCTTTAGTCCATCCTTCATCTCATTACTCATTCCTTCCATACACCTGAAATTTTTCCTTCATACAAAACTTCACACAATCTTTATTAGCAACATTAGTGCACTCAAGATAATAAGTCTTAAGGTTCATTTCCAACACCAAATAAACTTCCATTAGAACACTAGCTACTGTAGCACTTCCCCCAAAAAGATCAATTCTCCAAAAGAACTTAAGAAGGAACCAACAAGAAGCAAATGCAGAAAATGGCAGAAATCTGTCAAAACAGACCAGCAGGTAAAGACGAATTTTTTAGAAGACCTTATGTTGCTCCAATAAAAAAGTGTTGAACTAACTAAAGTTAGATAACAAACTGGGGAAGAAGCACAAAAATTCACGCCTTAAAAAGACGTTCAGAGATTTTACACGAATTTTTATGGTGAAGCACAGAAATCTGTTTCGGGACAACAACTTTCCCAATCATTACTTCTCTCTCATTAGAGGTTACTCTTGGCACAAAAAGCAAATAAAAAGGATAAGGAGCGGTTATTACTGAAGTAATAACTTCCAAGACTCATCTAAAACTTTTGGGTTATTTCCTAATAAGTACTTTTCTTTAACGCCTTTAAGTTAGACATAAGAAGCAAGAAAGAATCAAGTTTTCTCAAATGAAGAAGCATTGAGACCAAATTTTGTTTTCATAGGAGAAGCAAAAGAAATCTTCTATCTTTTCTCAGGGAAGTGTTCTATACCTTTATTGAGTGGGAGTTGATATTTAATGGTGCCTTCTCATATCAATAATGGCACCAACAGTTCTAAGAAAAGGTCTTCCCAAAGTAATAGGACAAGAAGCATTGCATTCAACATCCAAAACATAGAAATCAACGGGGACATAGGCATTGTTAACCATAATAAGAACATCATTAAGACTCCCCATGAGTTTCTTTTTAGCATTATCATCAAGTGGGACATTCAAATAACAATCTTCAAGTGGAGGCAAATCAAGCATATCATAAATCCTTCTAGGCATAATAGAAACACTACTATCAAGATCACATAAAGCTTTGAAATCAAAGTCATTCACTTTCATATTAATGATGGGTTCCCAACCATCTTCTTTTTTTATAGGAATAGAAGCTTTATGTTTCATCTTTTCTTCTTGAATCTTTATGAGAGCATCAATAATGTGTTCTGTAAAGGCCATATTCATAGCACTAGCATTAGGACTCTTAGCAAGCTTTTGTAGGAACTTAATAACTTCAGAGATATTGCAACCATCAAGATCAAAATCAAATTTATCATCTAGAGTAGTAGAACTATTACTAGCCTCAACACTAGTGGTGGTGATAGTAGAGACACTAATGTTTCTAGCAATTTCATCTTCACTTTCCCACTTAGCATGTAATTCAGCTAATAGTCTAACATTTTCATCAATTCTTACTTGTATAGGATTAGTAGCTGCAAAGGGATTATCATTAGTTTCAGGATTAGCAGCCATTTTATTAATCAATGAAGATTGAGCTTCAAATAGAGATGATATATTCCTTTCAGCATTAGAGAGTTTCAATTGTAAACTAGGAATTTCCCTATTTAGACTCTCAAGTTGATGGCTAATGTTCTTCAAGATGGTAGATTGTTCCTCCATAGTTTTAGTAAATAGTTTATTTTGCTCATATTGCATTTGCATGAAGTTTTTAGTGGCTCTTTCAACTTCTAAAATTCTTCCTTCACTAGGTAATCCAGGTTTACCATTATAACCATAAGTATTATTAGGAGGGTAGGGCCTATAATTGTTATTACCATAAGCATTGTTGCCAAAATTGTTATTTCTTATGAAGTTCACATCAACTTGCTCTTCTTGAGCAACCAAAGAAGCTAAAGGAACATTATTTGGATCAATATGGGCTTTCCCATTAACAAGCATAGACATAATAATATCAATCTTATCACTCAAGGAGGAGGTTTCCTCAACAGAATTTACCTTCCTACCTTGTGGAGCTCTCTCAGTATGCCATTCAGAATAATTAACCATCATATTGTCCAGAAGTTTCGTTGCAGCACCCAAAGTAATGGTCATAAAGGTACCTCCAGCAGCAGAATCCAATAGGTTCCTTGAAGAATAGTTCAATCCTGCATAAAAAGTTTGGATGATCATCCAAGCAGTCAGTCCATGAGTGGGACAATTCTTGACCAAAGATTTCATTCTTTCCCAAGCTTGAGCAACATGCTCATTATCAGATTGTTTAAACTTCATTATTTCACTTCTCATAGATATAATTTTAGCAGGAGGATAGTATTTTCCAATGAAAGCATCTTTGCACTTAGTCCAAGAATCAATACTATTCTTAGTTAAGGAATTCAACCATTCTTTAGCTTTCCCTCTCAAAGAGAAAGGAAACAATTTCAGCTTAATAATATCACCATCTACATCCTTATGCTTTTGCATCTCACAAAGTTCAACAAAGTTATTTAGATGGGAAGCAACATCTTCATTACCAATACTAGAAAATTGTTCTCTCATAACAAGATTGAGCAAAGCAGGTTTTATCTCAAATAAAGTATCTTCAGGCATAGGTGGAGCAATAGGTGTGCTCATAAAATCATTGTTGTTGGTGCTAGTGAAGTCACACAACTTAGTGTTTTCAAGAGTAGTATTTTTTTGTGTTTTCAAATAAGAAAGCAAACTAGTAAAACTATTTTTTGTGTGTTTTTGATAAAGAAACAAGCAAACAAAGCAAAAAGAAACTAAGCAAAACAAAAATAACAAAGTAAAGAGATGGGTTATGAGGGACTCCCCTTGTGAAGATGTCCTTGACTCCCGGCAACGGCGCCAGAAAATATCTTGCTGGCGTGTGGTTGATGTGGGAGCTTCTTCTTCTTCAGTCCCCGGCAACGGCGCCAGAAAATATGCTTGATGGCCCAAAATATATCGAGCTCGTTGGGGAACCCCAAGAGGAAGGTATGATGAGCACAGCAGCAAGTTTTCCCTCAGTATGAAACCAAGGTTATCAATCCAGTAGGAGCAAGGAAACACCTCAAAGGTGTAGCTAGCTGAACGATGGCAGGGCGCACTACCGGTGCCAGTAGCAACGTGGAGACCTGCACAACACAACCACAGAACTCTGTCCCCAACTTGTGATGAGGTTGTCAATCTTACCGGTTTTGCTAAAAACAAAGGATTAAACGTATCGAATGGAAGGAAGTAATAGTTTGCAGAAAGTAAACACAAAGCAGTAAACAGTTTATAGATTGTATGTAAAAGAAAGGACTAGGATCCATATTTCACTAGAGGTGGCTCTCCTTAAGATAGATGACATGCTAGGTGAACAAATTACAGTAGGGCAATTGACAAACATCGAGAAAGCAATACATGCATATACTAATCATCTTGACTCCTTTGAGATTCGATTGGGCATTACAACATTATACATAGACCGCCATCCAACTGCATCTATGACTAATAATCCACCTTCAGGTTATCATCTGAACCCCCTCTGGTATTAAATTGCAAGCAACAGATTATTGCTTTACGAATTGCGTGTAATGTAAACAATACGATTGTTCTATGAACAAAGGATTGTTCTTTTCTCCCTAGTAGCAACAACACATCTAGTACCTTAGAGATTTCTGTCACTTCCCCAGATTACTAGAGGCATGAACCCACTATCGAGCATAAATACTAACTCTTGGAGTTGCTAGCATCTACTTGGCCAAGATAGCTACTAACAACGGAAAGCATGCAAGATCACAAATAACAAAGACATGATAGAATCAATAATCAATCTAAAATAGCATCTCAATATCCATCGGATCCCCACAAACACAACATGCAGAATTACAAATAGATGATCTTGATCATGAACGGAGCTCACAAGATCTAGACATGAAAGCACAAAGGAGGACAACCAGCCATATAGCTATTACATGGATCTATAGTCCAAGGATGAACTACTCACGCATCACACCAGAGGCTTGCATGATGATGAAGAAGGCCTCCAGGGTGAATTCCCCTCTCCGGCAGGGTGCCGGGAAGAGCTTCAGATCCCTCCCGATC
Organism: Avena sativa; assembly: GCA_916181665.1. NCBI lineage: Eukaryota > Viridiplantae > Streptophyta > Magnoliopsida > Poales > Poaceae > Avena > Avena sativa. The sequence goes on along the minus strand of OV702287.1, from coordinate 184,643,719 downwards.
TAGGGATGGAGATGATGGCGGCTACAGAATCTTTCGTGGATTTTTGATAGGGTACTTAGGGTTTTAGTCCCGAGGGCATCTTATAGGCAGAAGGAGAGGTCGAGGGGGTGCTAGGGTCGGCCAGACCACCCCCTAGCGTGGGCCAGGCCTGGCCGCATGGCCAGGTGGTGTGGACGGACCCCAGCCCTTCTCCGTCTTGTATTCTGGCATCTGATGACTTCTGGAAAAATAGGCACTTTGGCTTTTGTCCCGTCCAATTCCGAGAATATTCATTTTCTGACTTTCCTGGAACCAAAAATAGCAGAAAACAGGCAGCTGGCACTGTGGCTCTTGTTAATAGGTTAGTCCAAGAAATCATATGAAAAGTACTCCAAAGTGTGGACAAAACACAAGAAAGTGGATAAAACCAAGCATGGAACATCAAAAATTATTGATACATTTGCAATGTATCAACCACATATGGATCCACTAGAGTCATTGCATGTATGTTCTTTCCACAAACCACATGGATCCACTATAGTCATTGCATGTGTGTTCTTTTCATGAACCACATATCGATCCACTAGAGTCATTGCATGTGTGTTCTTTTCACAAAGCCAGCACTAGAGTCATTCCATGTGTGTTCTTTTCATGAACCACAACTTGAGTCATTGCATGTGTGTTGTTTTCATTAAACTAGCACTAGACTCATTGCATGTGTGTTCTTTTCACAAACCACATATGGATCAACCAGATTCATTGCATGTTTTTTTTCACAAACCACATGGATCCACCAATGTCATTGTATGTGTGTTCTTTTCACAAACCACATATGGATCCACTAGAGTCATTGCATGTCTATTCTTTCCACAAACCACATGGATCCACCAATGTCATTGCATGTGTGTTCTTTTCATGAACCATATATGGATCCATCTAAGTCATTGCATGTGTGTTCTTTTCATGAAGCACATATGGATCCACTAGAGTCATTGCATGTATGTTCTTATCCTAAACCAGCACTAGAGTCATTGCATGTTTGTTCTTTTCACAAACCACATATGGATCCACCAGAGTCATTGCAATTATGTTATTTTCATAAAACACATGGATCAACCAATGTTATTACATGTGTGTTCTTTTCCTAAACCAGCACTAGAGTCATTGCATGTGTGTTCCTTTCACCAACCACATATGGATCCACCAGAGTCATTGTATGTATGTTATTTTCATAAAACACATGGATTAACCAATGTCATTGCATGTGTGTTGTTTTCACAAACCACATATGGATCCACTAGAGTCATTGCATGTATGTTCTTTTCACAATCCACATATGGATCCACTAGCGTCATTGCATGTGTGTTCTTTTCACAAACCACATGGATCGACCAATGCCATTGCATGCATGTTCTTTTCACAAACCACATATGGATCAACAATTGTCATTGGATGTGTGTTCTTTTCACAAACCACATATGGATCCACTAGAGTCATTGCATGTATGTTCTTTTCCACAAACCACATGGATCCACCAATGGCATTGCATGTGTGCTCTTTTCATGAACCACATATGGATCCACTAGAGTCATTTCATATGTGTTCTTTCCACAAACCACATATGGATCCACCAGAGTCATTGCACGTGTGTTCTTTTCATGAACCACATATGGATCCACTAGATTCATTGCTTGTGTGTTCTTATCCTAAAGCATCACTAGAGTCACTGCGTGTGTGTTATTTTCATGAACCACATATGGATCCACCAGAGTCATTTCATGTGTGTTCTTTTCATGAACCACATATGGATCAACCAATGTCATTGCATGTGTGTTCTTTTCACAAACCACATATGGATCCACCAGAGTCATTGCATGTATGTTCTTTTCAGAAACCACATTTGGATCCATTAGAGTCATTGCATGTCTATTGTTTCGACAAACCACATGGATCCACTAATGTCATTGCATGTGTGTTCTTTCATGAACCACATATGGATCCACTAGAGTCATTGCATGTATGTTCTTTCGACAAACCACATGGATCCACTATAGTCATTTCATGTGTGTTCTTTTCATGAACCACATATGGATCCACTAGAGTCATTGCATGTGTGTTCTTTTCACAAAGCTAGCACTAGAGTCATTCCATGTGTGTTCTTTTCATGAACCACAGCTAGAGTCATTGCATGTGTGTTCTTTTCATTAAACTAGCACTAGAGTCATTGCATGTGTGTTCTTTTCACAAACCACATATGGATCCACCAGAGTCATTACATGTGTTTTTTTCACAAACCACATGGATCCACCAATGTCATCGTATTTTTGTTCTTTTCACAAACCACATATGGATCCACTAGAGTCATTGCATGTCTATTCTTTCCACAAACCACATGGATCCGCCAATGTCATTGCATGTGTGTTCTTTTCATGAACCACACATGGATCCACCAGAGTCATTGCATGTGTGTTCTTTTCATGAACCACATATGGATCCACTAGAGTCATTGCATGTATGTTCTTATCGTAAACTAGCACTAGAGTCATTGCATGTGTGTTCTTTTCACAAACCACATATGGATCCACCAGAGTCATTGCATGTATGTTATTTTCGTAAAACACATGGATCAACCAATGTCATTGCATGTGTGTTCTTTTCACCAACCACATATGGATCCACCAGAGTCATTGTATGTATGTTATTTTCATAAAACACATGGACCAACCAATGTCATTGCATGTGTGTTGTTTTCACAAACCACATATGGATCCACTAGAGTCATTGCATGTATGTTCTTTTCACAATCCACATATGGATCCACTAGTGTCATTGCATGTGTGTGTTTTTCACAAACCACATGGATTGACCAATGTCATTGCATGCATGTTCTTTTCACAAACCACATATGGATCAACAATTGTCATTGAATGTGTGTTCTTTTCACAAACCACATATGGATCCACTAGAGTAATTGCATGTATGTTCTTTTCCACAAACCACATGGATCCACCAATGGCATTGCATGTGTGCTCTTTTCATGAACCACATATGGATCCACTAGAGTCATTGCATATGTGTTCTTTCCACAAACCACATATGGATCCACCAGAGTCATTGCACGTGTGTTCTTTTCATGAACCACATATGGATCCACTAGATTCATTGCTTGTGTGTTCTTATCCTAAAGCATTACTAGAGTCACTGCATGTGTGTTATTTTCATGAACCACATATGGATCCACCAGAGTCATTTCATGTGTGTTCTTTTCATCAACCACATATGGATCAACCAATGTCATTGCATGTGTGTTCTTTTCACAAACCACATATGGGTCCACCAGAGTCATTGCATGTATGTTCTTTTCAGAAACCACATTTGGATCCATTAGAGTCATTGCTTGTCTATTGTTTCGACAAACCACATGGATCCACTAATGTCATTGCATGTGTGTTCTTTCATGAACCACATATGGATCCACTAGAGTCATTGCATGTATGTTCTTTCCACAAACCACATGGATCCACTATAGTCATTTCATGTGTGTTCTTTTCATGAACCACATATGGATCCACTAGAGTCATTGCATGTGTGTTCTTTTCACAAAGCCAGCACTAGAGTCATTCCATGTGTGTTCTTTTCATGAACCACAGCTAGAGTCATTGCATGTGTGTTCTTTTCATTAAACTAGCACTAGAGTCATTGCATGTGTGTTCTTTTCACAAACCACATATGGATCCACCAGAGTCATTACATGTGTTTTTTTCACAAACCACATGGATCCACCAATGTCATCGTATTTTTGTTCTTTTCACAAACCACATATGGATCCACTAGAGTCATTGCATGTCTATTCTTTCCACAAACCACATGGATCTGCCAATGTCATTGCATGTGTGTTCTTTTCATGAACCACACATGGATCCACCAGAGTCATTGCATGTGTGTTCTTTTCATGAACCACATATGGATCCACTAGAGTCATTGCATGTATGTTCTTATCGTAAACTAGCACTAGAGTCATTGCATGTGTGTTCTTTTCACAAACCACATATGGATCCACCAGAGTCATTGCATGTATGTTATTTTCGTAAAACACATGGATCAACCAATGTCATTGCATGTGTGTTCTTTTCCTAAACCAGCACTAGAGTCATTGCATGTGTGTTCTTTTCACCAACCACATATGGATCCACCAGAGTCATTGTATGTATGTTATTTTCATAAAACACATGGATCAACCAATGTCATTGCATGTGTGTTGTTTTGACAAACCACATATGGATCCACTAGAGTCATTGCATGTATGTTCTTTTCACAAACCACATATGGATCCACTAGAGTCATTGCATGTGTGTTCTTTTCACAAACCACATGGATCCACCAATGTCATTGCATGTATATTCTTTTCACAAACCACATATGGATCAACCAATGTCATTGCATTTGTGTTCTTTTCACAAACCACATATGGATCAACTAGATTCATTGCATGTATGTTCTTTTCCACAAACCACATGGATCCACCAATGTCATTGCATGTGTGTTCTTTTCATGAACCACATATGGATCCACTAGTGTCATTGCATGTGTGTTCTTTCCACAAACCACATATGGATCCACCAGAGTCATTGCACGTGTGTTCTTTTCATGAACCACATATGGATCCACTAGATTCATTGCATGTGTGTTCATATCCTATGTTGGGGATATACTTTCCGGGCATCCTCATAGTTCCTCACGGACCAGGGTGGCCCACTTCCGGTTAGAGCTTTGCTTCACGGGAAGCCCAGTCAGAGAGAAGAGACGGAGTCCAGTCCGGCTACAGGAAGGCCCAGAAGACTTACCGACATAGGCCCATAGTGTTACTTGTAGTTCAAGATGTACTCTGTAACCGACTCTTAGACGTAGCCGGATAGATCTCTCCTGTAAACCCTAGGCCGGATATCTATATAAGCCATCCTAGGGAGAGCCTTTAGGGCACCCAATAGTCTACAATCTCAACTCGCACAGGCGAACCCGTTGTAACCCATATTCTGGCTAGCAGCAGTAGGATCCGTCCAAAGCCGGCGGATTCCAACCTGGGTAAACTTGTGTGCTCACCGTCTCGAAACACCGTACGCCTCACACCCCTCTCTTCCGCATGCCTCGAGGACCCCCTCATGGTGTACTTGTCATCAACCCAACGACAGTTGGCGCCCACCGTGGGGCATGTGAGCTTCGGATCTGCGTTCTGAGCGAAATCTACAAAAATTAGAATCGGCAAAACTATCACCGTCGGTCGCATCCTCTATGCTAGTGACATCCCTCTCATCGTCCTCGACGAGACTTGGATTCCGGCTAGGGAAGCCGTGACCACCTACACCATCATGTCCTTTGGCGAGATCGATGTTTACATCGGCTTTGCTGAACTTGTCCCACCCACCCCAGCGGTGATGATAGAGGCAGAAGAAATTTCTGGGTCCCCTTTGTCCGCAGAGGCGGCAGAGTTCCGGATCTCACAAAACCCTAATCCCACCCAACCCGCACCAGTTGCGGAGATAATGGAGAAATCTGAGCCTGAAGCAGACCTGGCGGTCGAAGTTGAATCTGGAGTGGATCTCCCTGGAGAGACTGAATCCTAGATCGACCCACCCGCTGAAGTCAAAATCCAGGAGGAGCATAGCAACAACGCTGGTTCCGGCTCTGATGATGCCGGGACGGACAGGCCTTTCCTGAGATACACACTAAGACGCATGATGATGCAAAACTCATGCGTAGATGAAATCCTCGAGACCATCAGGCATTTCGACGAAGCCTATTATGAAGACCGTAGTTATCTCAGGAGGGGTGCATCACACTGTGTCCGATATGTGGGATCCGGATCCGGCTCTGCCGATGCTGGAGACAACACCGACTCTGTGCTGGAGGCTATCGGAACAAGTGTCGAACTACCGGCATCTTCGGATGACTCCATGACGTTGACAGATTTCTGGAAGTTCTCCGCGGAATATGAAGAGGAGGTTAACTCCACAGCTACTGCAGAAGGAGAAGACATGGAGGAAGGATCCGGAGAAAGCTCTCCCAAAGCACAGGACAATATGGATCTCGGAGATGATCTCGAGAACCAAATGGCCGAAAGTACCGATCAAAGTTTGACTCTGGGAAACGGGCCCAAAGCCGTCTTTGCTACCGGTGCTGCCAAGAAGGCAAAGAAGAAGAACAAGAAGAACAAGACCCTGGCAAAAGACCCTCCGGCAGAGGAGGTGATTTCCGAGGAATATGAGGAAGACTCGGATGGAGCACTTATCCCAGACGAGCCCAAAGAAGAGTGGGTGGATGGACACATGATCACTGAAGGTGCGTGTAAACTCATCAATGCTGCATTAACCACACCTATTCCTACAGCTGCAGAACTTACTGCTGAGGAGCTGGACGAAAGGGCCCAAGCCCTAGAAGTGCGTCGCCAAGTACTCCTCGATGAAGCCAAAAATCTCGAGGAAGAAAAGAAATGCATGGCAACTGCGGAGAAGTACAACTCCAGGCAACATCAGAAGACCAGGAAACTCACACTCATGACGACCAGTTCCCGCAGATTCACAAAGTCCTCTTGGAGGAGAACATGGGATGCCTTGGCGTGACAGCAACGGGGATTGGGTGTATCGAACACCAGTACAGAACACCGTTGCGGCTCGAGAAATCCTATCTGCTAATCCAGGCCCAGAGCATATCCGATTGGGCATTAAACTACTCAACAAGGGTCTGGAGCAGCAAAAGGTCGCCCTGTCCGAAAGCCAAAAACTGGTCTCCCATTCTGACCAATGTCGCACAGATCCAGCCTAGGTTGACGTAAGACTCCAGCGTGTTCCTGAACAGCATCATCGTTCCGACCGCCGGGAAGACAACTACTCAAGAACCGGATCTTCAGGACAACACCACAAAGCTGCATGTGACTGGCGTAACGTTACCCCAGTTGCGGAGCAAGAGGCAATTGCTGCACTGAATCCGAAGAACCCTCCCCAGCGAGAGTCGAAGGATCACAGGGAAGAGGATAAAGAGAAATGTCAGGAGGAGGACCGACAAAGAATGCCACCTCCTAGACATGCAAGCCGTCTGGCTGACGGACGAAGGAACGACGGACACCGTGCCGAGTCAAACTGGCAGGGGGCTCGTCACAATGAAGATCCTCCCTGGAACTGGAATAATGACGCTCCAGATGGAGGCCGGTGATCAGCCGGAAACAACCCAGCTGCTCCACCTTCCCCACCAAGTAGCCATCATAACGGCCCCCAAGGAGGCCAAGGAGGACATCATGGAGGAGGTGGTGGCAGAAGCCGAAGTCTGACTCCAAGGCACCACAACCATAGCCATCATTCGGGACGATCCTTATCCCCAAGTGATGCAAGGCACAAGATTAATTCCAACATAGAGGCACGACGCTATGAAAACGATGATATATACGTGGGCCCAAAGTGCTTCGAACCACGCATAAGAGCTACAAAATTCCCGGAATGATTTGCTATCTCAAGACATATTCAAGCCTACGACGGTATAACTCGGCCAGATACCTGGCTCTAGGATTTCTTCCAAGCTTGTTGTATCGCTAAAGGCGGAAACAACCTGGTTGCAACCCGATATCTCCCACTCATGTTGCGGAATACGGCACGATAATGGCTCAATGAACTTCCGGAGAACACCATCCACAACTGGTATGACATGCAAAGTGTGTTCTTTCGGAATTTCAAAGGCACATACCGGAGGCCTTATACGGTAGGAGACCTACAGTGTTGCACCCAGAAAGCTGGAGAAACTTGCCGGGATTATCTCGGATGATGGATCGACACCAAAAACTCCTACGAAGGAGTAAACGACCAAACTACGATTGAAGCTTTCATTACAGGTCTCCCAATTGGTCTACTACGTCATCGCTTGAAGTGTGAAAAAGTCATTGATTTGGGAGAGATGATAGAAACAGCGAGCAAGTATGCAAATGCTGACGACGATGCAGAGGGATTACTTAACGCCCTAGCTGTGCCACAGTCGGCAAAACAACCAAAGCAACAAGCTCAGAAGTGCAAGAATACCTCGGAAGAAAAGCCCAATGCGGAAACGGCGGTGGTAACTGCTACTTTCAGGTCTGGAGGACGAGGAGGACGTGGAGGTGGCCATGAACCTAGTCATGGGACGTCAAGAGTTCAAGGTAGAGGAGACCAGCAACCTGGCAAAACCTACTCTTGGGCCGACATTGCCAATAACCCATGTGTGCATCACCTAGACGCCAATGGGGGCTCGTCCCACACAAACACCGAGTGTCATTTTAATGATGACATTAAAAGAGATGATACCGCTGGCTACAGGGCTAAGCGCAAGAAGGGAAAGAAGATTCCCGAAAAGGATAAAGAGACCAAGGAAGATTCCGACATGGAGGAAGCCGATGCTTCAAATCCCAAGCCAGAAGGGAAGAAAAAAATTCCGACCAAGAAAGACACTTACATCACCTTCCTCGGATCTCAACCAGCAAAGGTCAAGAAAGCAGTTCTACATGAGCTCAATGCAACAGTTTTGGCTGTCCCGCAGTTTTTGGACTGGTCAGAAGTGGTAATCACCTTTGACCGCACTAATCATCCGCCTAAGTTGCGCAGGCAAGGAAAATACGCCTTAGTCGTTAATCCACTTATTGACGTCTATGATTTCTCCAAGACTCTCATGGACGGCGGCAGCAGCATTAACATTCTGTATGTCGAAACGCTACGCCGGATGAAGATCCCGGAGACCCAGCTGAACCACAGCTCTGTGATCTTTCACGGGGTTGTCCCAGGAAGACAAGCAAATTCCCTGGGGGAAATCACTTTGGATGTTACCTTTGGAACCCCAAAGAACTACAGGACGGAGGCACTTTCATTCGAAGTGGTCCCGTTCAAGAGCGCATACCACGCTATATTTGGACGTCCGGCTTACTAGGCTTTTATGGCTCGTCCGTGTTACATTTACAATATGATGAAAATTCTAGGTCCCAATAGCGTGATCACCATCAGGGGAGACCCAAAGGAAGAGCGAGAGTGCGAGGATGGAAATGCCGCCTTTGCTGAAGCTGTGCTGCACGCCCAGGAGTACCAGAAGATCAAGAAGAGCATAGATCCGTCCGAGATGCCCGCAACGAAGAAGGAGGTGACAAAGCTAAATCTGGAGTTCAAGGCATCAGAAGAGACGAAGAAGATGCCATTGAAGGATGATGACCCCTCCAAGGTGACCCAGATAGGTGTAGGCCTAGATAGTGCATAGGAAAGCATGCTCATCAAGTTCCTCAAAGCAAATCAAGATATCTTCGCATGGCAGCCATCTGACATGACTGGAGTACCTAGGGAACTTGCCGAGCACTCATTAAATGTAAACCCGAATGCTAAACCCGTCAAATAGTCCTTACGACATTTTGGCGATGAAAAGCGTAAGGCAATAGCTAAGGAACTAGCACAACTCGAGTTAGTCGGATTCATAGAAGAGGTCATCCATACTGAGTGCTCGGCCAATCCTGTAATGGTCCCTAAAAAGGACACCACTGATTTAAGGATGTGTGTTGATTATACTGCCTTGAACAAGGCTTGCCCCAAAGATCCGTTTGCTCGGCCTAGGATTGATCAAGTTATCGATTCTATGGCAGGCTCGGAACTCCTCTGTTTTCTCGACGCATATTCTGGTTATCACCAAATCCGGATGAAGGAATCTGACAAAGTCAAAACTTCATTCATAACCCCTTCGGAACCTTCTGTTTTGTTACGATGCCCTTTGGGCTAAAAAATGTAGGAGTTACGTACCAACGCACAATGCAGCATTGCCTCCACGATCAAATCAGACGCAATGTACATGCATATGTGGATGATATTGCGGTGATGTCCCAAAAGAAGGAAACATTGATTTCCGACTTGGAGGAAACGTTCGCCAATCTATGAAAATACAACATAATGCTTAACCCGAAGAAATTCTTCTTTGGAATCCTAGCTAGAAAATTGTTAGGTTTTATCGTGTCTCAAAGAGGCATAGAGGTGAACCGAGACAAAATCAAGGCTATACTTAATATTTCCAGGCCAACTCGCCTGAAGGACGTACAAAGACTAACTAGTTGCATCACCGCAGTTAGTCGGTTTGTAAGCCGACTCGATGAAAGAGCCGCACCATTATACAAACTCCTGAAAAAGACCAAGGATTTTGTATGGACCGACGAAGCTAAAGCTGCACTACAAGACCTAAAATCAGTACTCTCATCTGCTCCCATCCTTGTAGCCCTGGAACCACAGGAACCGATGTTGCTCTATCTTGCTGCGACAAACAAAGTCGTCAGTATCATCATGGTAGTGGAGAGACCGGAGGAAAATCAGGAACACTTGGTGCAGCGTCCGACTTACTTTCTCAACGAGGTCTTAACAGAATCAAAACAGCGGTATCTGCACTATCAAAAGTTAGCTTACGGTGTGTTCTTAGAATCTCGTAAGCTACGACATTATTTTTAGGAACATCCAATTACCGTGGTGAGCACAGCTCCCATGACAGATATAATCAACAACAGTGACGCCACAGGACGTGTCGCCAAATGGGGCATAGAGCTTTCAGCTTTTGATATTGAGTATAAACCTCGGACAGCAATCAAATCCCAAATCCTTGCTGACTTTGTTGCTGATTGGACAGAGAAAAAGGAGAATATGACCCTCCCTGAGTCAGAATATTGGACCCTATATTTTGATGGGTCTAAGGCTCACGGGGCTGGCGTGGTTCTCAAATCACCCCAAGGAGATAAACTTTTATACGTGTTGCAGATCCACTTCATAGCGATAAATAATATTGCCGAGTATGAAGCACTGCTGCATGGAATCCGGATTTCTAAGGATATCAGCATCCGACGTTTGATGTGTTACAGAGATTCGGATCTTGTTGCTCAGCAAGTGTCAGATATTTGTAATGCAAATAAGCACATGGCAACATATAAAGCTGTCGTGGACAATTTATCTAAATCGTTTGAAGGGTTTGAGGTTCAACACATCCCTCGAGTAGAAAATGAGGAAGCAGATGCATTATCTCGAATAGGCTCTGCACGGAAAGAGGTCCCGGATGGCGCTTTTTTAGAGCACCTCAAAGTTCCCTCAATAAAGGGAGTGGACGAGGAATATCCGACCAAATCCGACTCACCTTTGATAGCAGTTCTGGCTATAATTCCCAGCTGGACTCAACCCTACCTTGACTATTTGGTAGATGGAAAATTACCCGAAGACGAAGTTCTGAGCTGGCAGATCATCCGACGAGCAAAAGCCTATACTATAGTTAGTGGTGAGCTCTATAAGCGAAGTGTGTCTGGGATCTTTCAGCGATGTGTATCTCCGGAAGAAGGAGTGGAAATCTTAAGAGAAATCCACGAAGGCGAGTGTGGTCACCATGTTACAACCAAATCGTTAGTGGCAAAAGCTTTTCGACACGTTTTTTTGGCTTACAGCCAAGGCAAATGCCGAATGGCTGGTCAAGACGTGCAAAGATTGCCAAAAGTACGCCAAACAAGCTCACGTTCCGGCTGATCAGCTGCGAATAATACCTATAACATGGCCTTTCGCGGTCTAGGGGCTTGACATGGTAGGACAGTTCAAACGGGCTCCAAGTGGATTTACTCACCTCTTAGTGATGGTGGATAAATTCACCAAATGGATTGAGGCTAAACCCGTCACTAGTTGTGATGGAGCAACAACCAAAAGATTTGTCGAGGATGTTATAATCTGGTATGGTTATCCGCATAGTATTATCACGGACAACGGGAGTAATTTCTCTATGGGAGAACTTAGCGAATTCTGCAACAAACAAAATATCTGGCTTGACATTGCGTCAGTCGAACATCCGCAGGCTAATGGACAAGTCGAAAGAGCAAATGGTCTAATCCTACAGGGCCTAAAACCGAGACTCGAAGCACCACTATGATGTGCTGCGGGGGCTTGGGCAGAGGAATTACCTTCTGTAATATGGAGTTTACGAACAACTCCGAACAGGTCAACTGGATACACACCTTTCTTCTTTGTCTATGGCGCAGAAGCAGTTCTTCCTGGTGATTTGATTCACACTTCTCCTAGAGTGGCCGTGTATATCGAAGAGGATGCCGAGGTTTCTCGACAAAATGATCTCGATGTAGTCGAAGAAGTTCGTGTCGTTGCTGAAATGAGATCAATAGCCAATCAGCAGAAGTTATGCAAGTGTCATAGCCAGAGAGTCAGAAACCAATCTTTCAATAAAGGTGATTTGGTTCTCCGGCTTGTGCAACAAAGAAAGCACAAACTTTCCCCGGTATGAGAAGGGCCCTTCTTGGTTAGTCGAGTATTGCACAACGGTTCATACTACTTAACTGATATGCGGCCAGTCAAAGAAAGACCTGCTACTAAGAAGAGAAAGAGAGCTGGAGGCAGTACAAATCCGAATGAGTTAGAAATACCATGGAATATTGCTCAGTTGCGTCCCTTTTATTCTTAGTTTATCCTTCTTTGTAATCATATATGTGTACATGTTCTATGAGAAATAAAAGTTTTTCTTGCCTCAAGTTTTTCTGAGAAGTTTTTACCATCTTATTTCCGAATGATCATGTCACAAAGTCGAAAATCCTAAAATACTTGAAAATACTTTATGCTCATGTTTGTTCTGGTTTAGATTTCCGATTCTAAAATTGCTACCTTCGGGTATAAATCTATATTTCCTAGTCTATACTTTGGTTACTTGTCTGATTGCCGGATGCGGGTATTTTCTGAGTAGTGAATTGTTGGTACTGGAAGCCGGCTTTGTTTCCGAGTTTAAACTGGTTTAGCAGTTGAGCTCCATTGCTCGGCAAAGTTTCCGTGCCAAAAGTTTAGCCGGCTCACGAAAGGGATGAGGCGGAAAGCCAGATGAACGATAAGTATAGACAAAAAATAAAAGTGCTTATGCAAACATTTCAGGCACAAAATATCAAAGTCAAAAGTGCTGAATAGATAAATTAAAACTTAGCACTAGCAAAAGTATCATACTACTTATTTACAGACCCATAATGTTTTTCAGAATAACACATCTGTTCTTTCTGATGATCTATGATGCAGGAGGAGAGGTAGGAGCTGCCGGCTCGCTGGTTACATCGGCCTCGGCTTGATAACATTCCGAGATGTTCAAATCCGATATGGTTTGATCATCGTCGAAAACTTCAGCTGTTTCTTCAGGAGGCGGAGGCGGCGTGTCCACGCGGGTGAACAAGGGAGTATCGTAGCTGGTCAAATCAGCTACGTGGCACCCATAACCGGCGCAGGAGTCCATGATAGCTTTGATATCCTGCTCCTGGCTGTCTTCGTCCACAGTAGAATACCCTCTGGTCACTTGCCAGATTTCCATGCTTCCATGGTGGCTCATGACCATTGTGAGAGTGTTCTACATTGCGGATCGCGCGTAGGACATGTTCCAGTCCTGGACAAGCCGCGACATCTCCTTTTCCTTGTCTCGTACCTAAAAGTCGGACATGCTATGCATATCCGGAACCTTGAGAGCTTCGCCAATATCCTCGAGGGATTGGCGAAGTCATGCAGCAAATCACCGACTTGGGTAAGCCGGTGGGTGCGAGGCTCGGCAGAGGCGAAGTCCGTCAAGTTTAGAGGACCTATGCATATAATGGAAAACGGTTAAATAAATCCAACGTCGAAAGATTCGAAGAATGTAGGCAAGCCAGAAAGATGGAAACATACCAAAGATGACATCATCGACTTTGGTTTTCTCCTTGCGAAGACTGTGGAGTTCAGCCCAGAGCGCCTCGGAAATATCCTTCTCTCTGAATAGCTCATCGTTGAGATCCGAGATTTTCTTCTCGTGGAGTGCAATCTCGCGATCACGCTCCACGGTGGCCATGGAGGAGGATTCGAGAACTTGAGCAATGCTCTTCTCATGATCCGCCTTGAGCTGGTCTAGCTCTCGGCGGAGATCTTTGTTTTTCACCACCAAGGTCTTCAGATTCTCGGCTTGTTCAATCATAGCGCAGGACTGCTTTACCAGTGTTCTAAGTCAAAAGGACAACAGTTAAACAAAAATATTCGACTATGAAAATGCAAGACAAGGTTTGAGTCTCGGAATGTTTACCTTCGGCCTCATCCTTGGAAACTTTTAGTTCAGCATTTTCAAGTCGGAGAGCTTTGATCTCTCTCCGCTTGTTGCAGATATTCTTCAACAATTGCTAGTTATATGAATTAACTTTCTGTAAGTCGGAATACCAAGATTCAGAAGTCTACTAAAGACTCGGGCTAATATTGTAGCTAATATCAGCACGAGCCTTGGGGGCTACACTAGTTCATTCTTTGGCATCCTAAGGAAGCATAAACCCGGATTGTCTATCCAACTTCATGCTTGGGGCTAGAGGATATGATATAACATACAATAAAGAAAAACGTTAATTGGAATTCTGACTTACATGATGTTCATGTGTGAGCTTGCTCAGACACATGTTCACTTCAGTAGTAACCTTCTCGGCAAGGGTGAGCAGGATCACTGGTGGAGGTGGTAACACACCAGCTCTTAGTCCCTCGTCGTGAAGGCGAACTTGTTTGAGAAGTTCGGAGTACTTGACATCCTCCGCTTCTTGTGCTTCTTCTTCGGCAGAAATGGTTCGGCGTTCAAAGCATTCCTTGGCCAACTGTTGGATCTCCTCTGCAGATTTCTGAGATAAGCCAAATTTGGCAAGTCCCGAATTGCTCAGGAGATTATCAGTGAAAACTTCTGTCGAGGGATCAATACCCGAAGAGGGTTCACCCTTATCAAAACCCGAGTCATCCATGGTGACGTCAGTTTGCGATTCAAGGATCGCTGGCTCTGCTGAGGGAGCTGGACCTTCTGCAACGATCGGAGATAGAGTAATCTCCGGTGCTGCAGAAGGTTGAGGGGCAGGAGTCGGAGGAGCCACGGCAGGAGAAGCCAAAGTTAGCTTCGTCTAACACAGGGGCTTTGAAGTAGTTCCCTTCCCCTTGCCCTTAATAAGCTATTTAGCTCTGAGAAGGTAATAGAACAAAGAACATTACATCTCGAAAGAAATCACGAGTAAAGTACAAAGGCGGAAGTTGTGAGGAAAGTTACCTCTTTACAACTGGCACTTCCTTTATACCGATAGCCACTATTGGAGCTTTGCGCTTCCTAGGGACAACGTTCGATAGTGGGACCAATTCCTCCTCCTGAGAAAACTCGGGAGGATATCCCTCGATAGGAGATAATTCCAACTCAGGGAGGTCGGCAAGCTGAAAAGAAGATAGTATCTCAGTGTTACGAAATAACTTAAAGGTGAAACACATAAAAGGGTTGTTGCTAAAGCTTACCAGCACAACAGGATCTTCCACTGTATGCATGTCCAGGGACAGCTCAGGGATCTTCCTCTCAATCCGCTCCCTTATCATCCATTTGATTTGGCTTATATAATCTTGCGGCTTTAAAGCCTTGGAGCTAATGCGGAGGGAGTCTTTTTTCGATGTCGTGATGGAATGCATTAGTCGGTTGCCATGATGTTGGAGAGGTTGGATCCGGTGAGAAACCTAGCACTAGACCAAGTCGGACCCTCTCAGGCCCTTGTGCGTCATCAGATATTCAATCCGCCTCTTGGCAAGAAGCAGATCGTCACTGAGAGCCGGAGCGACCTCGTCCCAAGATGCTTGAGGCGTGGCGGATCCATCAACGAAAGTCGGTAATGCAGTAGCTTTGTCGGGAGCAGGAATGTCCTTATGATATTAAAAGGTAGCCGGCCATTGTTTCACCGACTCACTAGCTAAAATCCGAGGATAAACACGCTCACGCCTAACCGAAAAACTAATCATGCCGGTAATGTAAGGATTATCGGTGGTGATGGAATTTCTCCGGACATGAAAATAGTACAAGAAAAGAGTGAGACTCGGCCTAATGTTGAGATACCCCTCGCACAAAGATGCATAAGCACTCATCTCTAAGATGGAGTTCGGGGGAAGATGGTGAAGTTCAACACTGTAATGATCTATCACCTCAGAAAATAAATCTAAGGGAGGAAAAGATAAACCTCTTTCTAGGTGAGTGCCGAAGTGCACTCGCTCGCCATTGCGGGGGTTGGGGATGGCTTTGCCAGTCGCCGGCACGAAGGAGCCCTTCTTCTTCTATGACGCGGAGTTTGTCTTCGTCGAGGACACACGGGATCCAAACCCGGCGATTGCTCTCCTTTTCAGCCGCCGTTGCCATCGCTGTTGTCGCTGCTGCGCCAGAGGATGATGTGGAAGCCATTTTTCCGGTGTGCCGGTGACCTTGGATGGGCGGCGCTAGGAATTTCTGGAGGCGAGGGAGCTCTGTGCGCGTGGAAGAAGTGCGGGAGAAGGAAACGGCGCTGGGAATAGGTGAAGAAGATGAGGAAGAGAAATCATCACCCCTTATAACCGCCGGCAGCGCCAAGATTCATGCAAATGTCACAGTACACACGCCACGCATCGTGGAAAGAACTGGGAAGCCCCCACACGATGATTACGCCGCCTCGATCTCCATGCACGCATTGAAACGGTGATTCTTTTCACAAACCACATGGATCCACCAATGTCATTGCATGTATGTTCTTTTCACAAACCACATATGGATCAACCAATGTCATTGCATGTGTGTTCTTTTCACAAACCACATACGGATCAACTAGATTCATTGCATGTATGTTCTTTTCCACAAACCACATGGATCCACCAATGTCATTGCATGTGTGTTCTTTTCATGAACCACATATGGATCCACTAGAGTCATTGCATGTGTGTTCTTTCCACAAACCACATATGGTTCCACCAGAGTCATTGCACGTGTGTTGTTTTCATGAACCACATATGGATCCACTACATTCATTGCATGTGTGTTCTTATCCTATGTTGGGGGTATACTTTCCGGATATCCTCACAGTTCCTCACTGCCCAGGGTGGCCCACTTCGGGTTAAAGCTTCGCTTCACGGGCGGCCCAGTCAGAGAGAAGAGACGGAGTCCAGTACGACTACAGGAAGGCCCAGAAGACTTACCGACATAGGCCCATAGTGTTACTTGTAGTTCAAGATATACTCTGTAACCGACTCTTAGTCGTAGCCGGATAGATCTCTCCTGTAAACCCTAGGCCGGATATCTATATAAGTCGTCCTAGGGAGAGCCTTTAGGGCACCCAATAGTCTACAATCTCAACTCGCACAGGCGAACCCCTTGTAAACCATATTCTGCCTCTCTCGTATTACTGGATTGCTAGCAGGAGTAGGATCCATCCAAAGCCGGCGCATTCGAACCTGGGTAAACTTGTGTGCTCACCGTCCCGGAACACCGTACGCCTCACACCCCTCTCTTCCGCACGCCTCGAGGACCCCCTCATGGCATACTTGTCATCAATCCGCTGACATCCTAAACCATCACTAAAGTCATTGCATGTGTGTTATTTTCATGAATCACATATGGATCCACTAGAGTCATTGCATGTGTGTTCCTTTCATGAACCACATATGGATCAACCAATGTCATTGCATGTGTGTTCTTTTCACAAACCACATATGGATCCACCAGAGTCATTACATGTATGTTCTTTTCACAAACCACATATGGATCCACTAGAGTCATTGCATGTCTATTCTTTCCACAAACCACATGGATCCACCAATGTCATTGCATGTGTCTTCTTTTCATGAACCACATATGGATCCACTAGAGTCATTGCATGTATGTTCTTTCCACAAACCACATGGATCAACTATAGTCATTGCATGCGTGTTCTTTTCATGAACCACATATGCATCCACTAGAGTCATTGCATGTGTGTTCTTTTCACAAAACCAGCAATAGAGTCATTGCATGTGTGTTCTTTTCATCAACCATAGCTAGAGTCATTGCATGTGTGTTCTTTTCATTAAACTAGCATTAGAGTCATTGCATGTGTGTTCTTTTCACAAACCACATATGGATCCATCAGAGTCATGGCATGTGTGTTCTTTTCACAAACCACATGGATCCACCAATGTCATTGTATGTGTGTTCTTTTCACAAACCACATATGGATCAACTAGTGTCATTGCATGTTTATTCTTTCCACAAACCACATGGATCCACCAATGTCATTACATGTGTGTTCTTTTCATACCACACATGGATGCACCAGAGTCATTGCATGTGTGTTCTTTTCACAAACCACATATGGATCCAACAGAGTCAGTGCATGTATGTTCTTTCACAAACCACATATGGATCCACTAGAGTCATTGCATGTCTATTCTTTCCACAAACCACATGGATCCACCAATGTCATTGCATGTGTCTTCTTTTCATGAACCACATATGGATCCATCAGAGTCATGGCATGTCTGTTCTTTTCACAAACCACATGGATCTACCAATGTCATTGTATATGTGTTCTTTTCACAAACCACATATGGATCAACTAGAGTCATTGCATGTCTATTCTTTCCACAAACCACATGGATCCACCAATGTCATTACATGTGCGTTCTTTTCATACCACACATGGATCCACCAAAGTCATTGCATGTGTGTTATTTTCATGAACCACATATGGATCCACTAGAGTCATTGCATTTATGTTCTTATCCTAAACCATCACTTGAGTCATTGCATGTGTGTTCTTTTCACAAACCACGTATGGATCCACCAGAGTCATTGCATGTATGTTATTTTCATAAAACACATGGATCAACCAATGTCATTGCATGTGTGTTCTTTTCACAAACCACATATGGATCCACCAGAGTCATTGCATGTATGTTCTTTCATAAAACACATGGATCAACCAATGTCATTGCATGTGTGTTCTTTTGATGAACAACATATGGATCCACCAGAGTCATTGCATGTATGTTATTTTCACAAATCACATGGATCCACTAATGACATTGCATGTGTGTTCTTTTCACAAACCACATATGGATCCACTAATGTCATTGCATGTCTATTCTTTCCACAAACCACATGGATCCACCAATGTCATTGCATGTGTGTTCTTTTCATGAACCACATATGGATCCACCAGAGTCATTGCATGTGTGTTATTTTCATGAACCACATATGGATCCACCAATGGCATTGCTTATATGTTCTTATCCTAAAATAACACTAGAGTCATTGCATGTGTGTTCTTTTCACAAACCACATATGGATTCACCAGAGTCATTTCATGTATATTCTTTTAATAAAACACATGGATCAACCAATGTCATTGCATGTGTGTTCCTTTCACAAACCACATATGGATCCACCATAGTGATTGCATGTATGTTCTTTTCATAAAACACATGGATCAACCAATGTCATTGCATGTGTTGTCTTTTCACAAACCACATATGGATCCACTAGAGTTATTTCATGTATGTTCTTTTCATAAAACACATGGATCCACAATTGTCAATGCATGTGTGTTCTTTTCACAAAACACATATGGATCTACTAGAATCATTGCATGTCTATTCTTTCCACAACCACATGGATCCACCAATGTCATTGCATGTGTGTTCGTTTCATAAACCACATATGGATCCACTAGAGTCATTGCATGTTTGTTCTTTCCACAAACTGCAAGGATCCACCAATGTCATTGCATGTGTGTTCTTTTCAGAAACCACATATGGATCCACTAGAGTCATTGCATGTGTGTTCTTATCACTAAATCAGCACTAGAATCATTGCATGTGTGTTCTTTTCATGAACCACAGCTAGAGTCATTACATGTGTGTTCTTTTCATGAAACTAGCACTAGAGTGATTGCATGCTTGTTCTTTTCACAAACCACTTATTGATCCAACAGAGTCATTGCCTGTGTGTTCTTTTCGCAATCCACATCTGGATCCACAAAGTCATTGTATGTATGTTCTTTTCATAAACCAGCACTAGAGTCATTGCATGTGTGTTCTTTTCACAAACCACATATGGATCCACCAGAGTCATTACATGTATGTTCTTTTCATAAAGCACATGGATCAACTAGAGTCATTGCATGTGTGTTCTTTTCAGAAACCACATATGGATCCACCAGAGTCATTGCATGTCTGTTCTTTTCACAAACCACATATGGATCCACTAGAGTCATTGCATGTCTATTCTTTCCACAAACCACATGGATCCACCAATGTTATTGCATGTGTGTTCTTTTCATGAACCACATATGGATCCACTAGAGTCATTGCATGTATGTGCTTTCCACAAACCAAATGGATCCACCAATGTCATTGCATGTGTGTTGTTTTCATAAACCACATATGGATCCACTAGAGTCATTGCATGTGTGTTCTTGTTGTGAAACTAGCACTACAGTCATTGCATGTGTGTTCTTTTCATGAAACTAGCACTAGAGTCATTGCATGTGTGTTCTTTTCACAAACCACATATCACTACAAGAAAAGTTGGCTTTTGCAACAGACGATTTTCGTGGTTGAAAGCCTGTTTTTCGTGGCTAAAAGGTCTTCTACGACAGATGGCAATCGTGGTAAAAGCCCCGTCACAAAAGAATCTACCACGGGTTTTTTCCTGACCATGGCGATCGCAACCTTCAGCCACGAAAACTTGTTCCGTCGTAGATCTGTTTGCCAGCCGTGTTGACTGCTGACGTCATGCAAAGTGCCACGTGGCAGCCGCCGTTAGCAGCCAGTTACCGCTGTTAACGGCCATAGAAAGCGTGGCAGAAGCCAGGCCCAGCGAAGGCCTGCTAAATTCGAATTGGGTCGGCCCCTTAGGGGAGCCCAATAAGAAGATGGTCCGTTACTGTTTTGTCCTGCACTGCTTGAAATGGGCCCAAAGTTGCAGCCAGCAGCAGCCCGTGAACTTTCAAGCCCAATATTGTTTCAGCATAAAGAAGGCCCATGATGGTCCAACACTGGGGTATCTGGATTTGCAGAAATGAGAAGATTTTTAATGACAAAAGACCCACTTTTGATAGATGGAAAGCAATTTTCTACCAGGAAATGAGATGGATAGAATTTAGAATCAAAGGAAAATACAAGGAGAAATTCAAAGCCTGGCCCAGTCAGCAATTAGATCAGCAATTAGATCATTTTCTCATTGTAACATACACATATATAATAAAAAATTGCAGTGGGGATTTTCCCTACTGTTTCACCTAAAAAAATGATGGTCCAACACTCTGCCGCCCATTACCAGCCTGCACCAAGTCGCTCATGTACATTTAAGGCCTGCGGGCGGCCCATCACTGTTTATCGTAGCCCATCGTGGGCGGCCTACTGACGTCCCTTGTATGAGATGGTCCGTTACTGTTCAAGCCTATTACTGTCTTGGCCTTTCACTATTTCGGGCTTTACCTGTTCAGGCCCACAAGCGGCCCTTTACTGTTCTAGTCTGGTAAATGTGTCGGCCTGTTACTACCCTCGCTTGGAAATTTCTCGGGCTGTTACTGTTCTGGCTTATCACTATTCTGCCCTTTCACTGTTGCGACCCTTTACTATTGCAGCCGGCTACTGTTTTGGCCTGTTACTATTCTGGGATTTCACTATTTCTTGCATGTTACTGCGATGGGCTGTTTCTGTTATGGCCTACTACTGTTAAGGCCTGTTACTGTTATGGCATGTTATAGTTATGACCTATTACTCTTACGGCATGTTACATTACAGCCTATTACTATTACGTCCAGTTACAACTTGTAGGTCGGCCCATTATGTTTATGACCTTTTACAGTTTCGGCCTTTTCTGAAGCCCATGCCAATATCGTAAAACGTTTATATAATCCAACATTTTTTACTGTTCATCATCGGCCAAATACACGACGGGCCAATAACAAAGGATGGTACTATTCCCTAATTGACCTGCCTGGCGTAGTTACTGTAATGACTACCGCATACGTGGACGGCGTCAACTAAATGCATACATGGCCTACGCGAGTTATCTAGATATTACATCAGCTGCAAACTTCTTAAAATTATTACATATTATCATATCAAGGGAAAGAAAAATCGGCATTTCAGTTGACAATCAAGTTGATTGCAGAGTCCTCAATTGATCACCTGCATCTTCCTTTGAGTGTGACAGCTACATTGGAGGAGACATGATCTTGCAGCCCCCTCTTTGGTGGCGATAGCAATAATTACACCCTGAAACTAAGTAATAACAAGTTAATACATCAAACAAGACAAACTACTCATTTGACAGATATGACAGGAGCTATGATCTGGGGCTTACAACTGGTCAATGGTTCAATTATTGACCAACACGTCAAACAAACAGGACAAGCAAGCATGCATTAAACAAGTGTGCCTACCGTGAAATGAGCAACCAAAAAATGTGTGTGTGTGGCTTAGAATTTCAGCAAAAATAAACTAGCCAGGTCATTTCAACAAATATATATGGAAGCAGTTCTATACCCTAAAATGCAAGAGACGTCAGGTGACTCAGAATTTGCGCTGAGACACAAAATGGCATGCAGTTACTATCATAGCAAAGAATGAACCAGATAGAAATTATAACTGCATCATACGAGAACTTGTAGAGCAGGAATGTAAACCACAAATGAACTATATATTGTAGAGGATAGTTATGTCGTGACTTAGGACGAACCAGACCCAGAACCAGATGCAAGACATAATGGCGTCGCTCGTGAACCTGTAGAGCAGGACAAACAAGCATTAGACAAGTGTTCCTAGAATGAAATGAGCAATCAAACAAAGTGTTTCTTAGAATTTCAGCAAATATAAACAAGCGAGGTCATTTCAGCAAATATATATGGAAGAAGTGGCATCTCCTGGAATGCATAGTCGTTGGGTGACTCAGAATTTGCGGTGAGCTATGATGACCCACAATTATAGGGGGTGTATCGTAGTATTTTCGATAAGTAAGAGTGTCGAACCCAACGAGGAGCAGAAGGTGCTGGCTAGTGGTATGGATCAGGAATTCTCCACAAATACTTAGCAAACGGATTTTTAGGGGTTTTTGATACTACAAGTAAATAAAGTACGAGTAAACAAAAGACAATAAGAATAAATCCAGCAAGTGGCCCAATCCTTTATGCAGCAAAGGACAAGCCGGTTGTATTACTTAAGATGACCAAACGTTCTCGAGGACACACGGGAAGACTGTCAAGTGCTTTCGCTTCATATAGTTGATTCATCTTCTTTAGCTTGCTAAGTGTT
Source organism: Avena sativa (assembly GCA_916181665.1). Classification (NCBI taxonomy): domain Eukaryota; kingdom Viridiplantae; phylum Streptophyta; class Magnoliopsida; order Poales; family Poaceae; genus Avena; species Avena sativa. Next base: position 184,620,641 of record OV702287.1, on the reverse strand, counting down.
GTGTGGGTGAACATGTGCTAATGTACCGACCTTCTAGGACTAATACATACTTCTGATTATACCCCTTGCAAACATCCGTAAGTACAAGAAAGTAATTAAGGTAGAAACTTAACCACAACTTTAAACTCTAAGACCCTTACGTCCCTTGTGCAATGGTTTCCTAACGGGGGTTCAGGTTTCTGTCACTCCGGCAACCCCTACGATTAGTAGGCAAATACACAATGCATTCCCCTAGGCCCATAGAGGTGAAGTGTCATGTAGTCGACGTTCACATGACACCACTAGAAGAAGTACACCACAACTTAAATATCAAACTATTGAATCTTTCTCAACACAACTCCACTACTAACAACATGACTTGTCCCATGTCCTCAAGAACAAAACGAACTACTCACAAGACATCATATGGATCATGATTAGAGATGGAATAATGATGTACAACAATATGAACATAAACAATAATTCAACGGTTCACTCAATAGCATCAACTACAAAGAGTAATCAACACCGGGAAAGTTTCCCCTAAGAACTAATGCAAGATTCAACGCAATTGTTACAACAATATGGAGATGGTGATGAGGGTGCTGATGGTGATGATGGTGGTGATGATGATGATGATCCCGATGAAGTCCAGCTTGATGGTGGTGTTATGGCGACGATCTCCCCTCTTCGGGAAGGAATTCCCCCGACAGAAATCTGTCTGCCGGAGTGATCTTTCTCTCTCGGTGATTTGCTCCCCACAGAGGCGGTGGAATCTTTCTGTGGTTGCTCCCCAAGTCTTAGGGTTTCGGGAGGAATATATACGCTAGAGGGGAGAGCCAGAGGCGGGCCAGGGCAGCCACACCACCTGGTGGTGCGGCCTAGGGTGGCCCGCGCTAGGGGGTGGTGTGGGCCCCCTGTGGCCCATCTCCACTCCCTCTTCTGGCAGCCTTCGTCTTCTAGAAAAATAGGATTTTCCGTATATTTTCCCGGATTTTCTGATCTTCGCGAATTTTGCCTCCAAACAGCACCTTTTCCATCGGAATCCTGACTGCAGCGGCCCATGCTCCAAAAGTCATCAACCATGCAAAAACAGATGAAATAACATAAGTATCATCTCTTAATATGAAATATATTAATGAATAACAGTAAATTATGATATAGAATAGTGATGCAAAATGGACGTATCAACTCCCCCAAGCTTAGACTTCGCTTGTCCCCAAGCGAAACTTGGCTCAATAAACATGACCTCAGGTTTGTGGAGTGAAGAGTCGATAAAATAATACGGACAAGAAGCATCACATTCATCAATACATAGATCATAGTAGAAGACAACTCACTATTATATAACTCAACTTGCAATAAGCAAAGGAAACACAATAAAGATACATGAAGTAAATCATAATTGGTAATGGCAAACTTAGCTCTTGGTTGAAGAATAGGTGATAATTTGCTGGAGTTCAAAAAATAACTGTTTTTCAATGATAGCTTTCAAAGTAGTAATCACCAAGATAAGAGCAATGTGCAAAACAAGGAACATAAGAAACATGATTGAATAAATCATCATACGAATGAATGAAACACAACAACTCAAAATACTTGCTAAGATAGAAGGGAATAGGTTTACTGACTCAACTAAAAAGTAAAAGAAAGTCCCTTCGTAGAGGGAAGCAGGTATTTCAAGTTTCATAAAGAGCTCCCAAAAATTATGGTACTTACTAGCTTTCAGCTCTCATTGCCCCTATCATAGGCATCTTTTGGTGATTAAGGTTAAAGTGACACAACTAAGAGGATATGCTTGGCAAGTTATAAGTTGAAATCTCATGCCCCTTACTTACGAGTACCAAACCTCATGCTACTCAACTTCAGTCACAAGTAAGCTCTTGTCATTGTAAATACATATGTATCATAGAGAACCACCAACGGGGTACCCCTTGCACATGATACAGGAGCTATCCCATAATCAAAATGACAAGGAAAGCAGACAATTAGCATCTCAACGATCTTTTTATTTGCTATTTGCATAGGTTTTTATTGAGGATGCTTCAAAGAATGCTCACTATAGTTATGCTGCAAGTTTTCACCATGATTAGGCATGGCTTAGGCTAGCGGCCCAGGCGTTTCTCTAACACACATATAAACTCCATGATCTTACAAGTTCACCTTTTATTTCACACCGCCGGGATCCATAGGCAAAAGAATCATGATATCAACTAGGTACAAAGTACCATGGCAATGTTGAAAGCGTTCCCCATGATACATGGTTCTGCTAACTTCAACTCATGAAGCACACGCATATACGCAACAAAGAAGGACCCAATGGTTCAAGTTTATTAAGTGCAAGAAAATAAAGTGTGCCATCAAGTTCGTGAGAGCTTTAATCACTAATTTTCACATAACAAGTTTAATTTGGAAGGTAGATAAAAACAAGAATTTACTTGGAATAGCAATAGTGCTACTAGGTAGGTATGGTGGACACAAATGGCATGGGTTTGGTTTAAAGGAAGTGGATGCACGAGAAGAATTCCCTCTCAGTACAGGTTTTTGGCTAGCAAGGCTGGATAGAAAGTATAAGAGTTGAAGGAAACAAACAAACATACAAGTGATAAAGACAAACATGCAATCTTCCTTGGAAGCACAAAAGATCTTAACTATAGAATACTAGACTTATGAGCAAATCAAGAAAGAAAGATGATGAAATTATATTTCTTTAGAGTACTTTTATCTTTTTCATTCAACTCTCAAAAATAGTGTTGCTACTGACCAAGCCAGGTTTGCCAAAACCAACTAAATTAACTCAATGATCCCAAAGTGATACCAATACTAACAACAAGATCAATCATATAACCATGAATTGAAAACTAATATAAGATATGCAAAAGAGTAAATGATAGAACTTCTCCTTAATATTCCATAACGGCAAACTCACACCAAGGGATACATATCTAATGAGAGAGGGGACACTTCCAAAATGAAAACCATCCTACATGATAACTTTTCTATTCATGATATGACTCTACTAAAAAGGTAAAAAGATAGAAGATAGTGACATGATACCGCGGAACTCCCCCAAGCTTGGAATAAACCAAGGGGATGCCAAACCTGATGAAGAATTACTCCTTCGGTGGTGGTGGTATCCTCTCATCATCGTCCGACTTCCAGGGTAAGGGCTCCCCATCAACAAAGGACATCATGGTCTCCCACATCCTGAAACTTACAGCAGCACTTATGCGTTTAAACCTAACCTCATACTCACAGTTTTGATTTTGAACATCGTAGAGCTATGCTTGCAGTTTGTTGGTTGTTTGGCAGAGTGAGAGGACTTAATCCTTGAGCTCAGTAGTCTCCTTTTGGTGCTCGGTGATGAGTTCGGAACAAATCTTATGGATGATATCCACTTCGTGTTCCGCCATCTTCTTGTACCTAAAGACCTCTTGCTCCAGTGCTTCCATCCTGTCCTCCAGACTTCCTTCACCTTTAGGCCCTTCAACCTCTTTTATCCGGACCTCCCCATCTTCAAGCAACAACTCCTTGGGATGAATCTTCAACTCTCTCATATATGGGTTGATGATATCCTCTAAAGAATCTTCCTTGCCTGATCTAGAGGAAGACACTGTGGCTCCAAATCTGGGACTCTCCCTGTCAGAAACAGATCAAAATGAAAACACGACGAAAACACGATATACGAACCTCGGGGGATCCGGGGGATTATATATTACGAAGTTTCATAACAAAAGGAAGGTACTGGGAGAAAACGGGTCGGAGATGGAGTCCGGAGTGGCCACACCACCTGGTGGCGCGGCCAGGGGTGGGCCTGCACCACAGGGTGGTGTGAGCCACCCTGGCTCTGTTTCCATCCCTCTTTTGATTCATAACTTTCCTTATTGACTAAAAACTGCAAAAATATAGTTGGATAGTATTTTCGTGGAACTTTTCTTACCAGAACTATTACCTATTTGAAAACGGACTCTGCCGGTCTCTGAATTTGGTATCTAGTGATTCTTCCGGAGTCACCACTTGAATAACATCCATATCTTCATCTTCATACACTTATTACTTGAGTCATGAAACCTTTCACTTTCTCATTACACCATTTTCTCCACTAACCCTGAAACTTTCTTTCACACAAAACTTCACACAGTTCTCATTAGCAACATTAGTATAAGTGAAGTGATAAAACCTTTTGAACCCATCTTCAACTGAAAACCATTAAAACATAAGCTACTCTAGCAACTCCTTCCGAAAACCCAAAAAGAATTCAAAAAGGAAACCGATTAAAGAAGCAAATGCAAGAGTGGCAAAATCTGTCAAAACAGACCAGCAGGTAAAGATCATTTTTTCGAAAATCTTCTGTTGCTCAAATCAAAAAGTGCAAAACCAAAAAAAGTTAAATAACAACCTGGGGCAGAAGCACAAAAAGTTACAGCTCAATCCGACAGACGGAGATCTCTCATGAATTTTTATGGTGAAGCACAAAAATCTGTTTCGGGACGGCAACTTTCCCAAATCTTACTTCTCTCTCATTAGAGGTTGATCTTGACACAAAAACCAAACAAAAAGGATAAGGAGAGGTTATTACCAAAGTAATAAGTTCCAAGACTCAAAGAAACAAAAACAAACTGAAAGCAAAAACAAATTTGGTTCTCTCCCAAAAAGCTCTTTCTTTATAGCCATTAAGATGGGCATGATAATTTTGAAGATGCTCACATAGGAATATGAATTGAAGTGAAAGAGAGCATTAAGAAGCAAAAATTCACACATTTAAGTCTAACCCACTTCCTATGCAAGGGAATTTTGTAAACAAACAAGTTGTTGAAACTAGAAGCTACTAGCATAGGAAGGCAAAAGAAGTGCAACATAAACACTTTCAGCATAAAACGAGGAAACGTGATATTATTGAGATACATAAGAACACTTTTCCCTCTCTCATAGTAACTTTCAGTATCATGCATAAACTTAACAATATAACTATCACAAGGACCATCATAGCAATGATTACTTATTCTAACAGAAAACATAGGAATACTAGCTCTCATAACACTACTATGTGAAACAATATTAGAGGTATGCTTCCAAAGGATAGTGTGTCCCTCTTATTCATATTTAGTAACAAATTCTTTCACATTTGCTATTATAGGTTCATCAACCATTTGTTTATCAGGTTCAATAGATTTGATTATACTTTCATTAACCATACTAGCTATCATAGAATGTTCCTTTATCTTAACTGGGAAAGGCATTTTCTCAATGTAAGGTTCGGGTAACACATGATTAGCAGTATAAACTTTAGTATTTCTTGCAGGAACACTCTTAGCAATATCTTTATAAGGTTCATGATACTTATTCCACTTCTTTTTAGGCACTTCAATGTAGGAAGCAAAAGCCTTAAAATAAGTTGCAATAGCTTGAGAGTCTAGACCATAAGCATTTTTAATATTTTGAAAGTCATCAGTTCCCATAAAAGATTCAATGCATTCATAATCATAATTTATACCTGACTTTCTACCTTTGTCATTCTCCCATGCTTCAACATTGTCTTAAATATGGTCTAGAAGACCCCGTTTAGCTTCTTCTTCCATGAGAGTGAATGATCCAGCACAAGAAGCATCCAATAAATCCTTGTCATGTGGAGGAAGCCTTGCATAAAAGTTATTGATAATAATATTGTTGGGGAGCTCATGAATGGGACATTTGAGCATTAGTAACTTCAATCTCCCCCAAGCTTGAGTTGTACTCTCTCCATCAAGAGGCCAAAAGTTGTATATTTGATTCCGAACTTTATGAATCTCACTAGGATGATAAAATTTTGAATAAAAGAGAGGCACTATTTCCTCCCATTCCAGAGCTTGACCATTCTTCAGCATCTTATACAATTCCTTAGCTCTTCCTTTTAGTGATAATGAGAATAACTTCTTCTTAACTTGATCTGTAGTAATACCTGCACACTTGAACAACCCGCATAATTCATGTATAAAGAGCAAATGATCACCGGGATGGACAATTCCATCCCCAACATAGTAGTTATCCATAAAACGATCAATAATTCTTGTAGATATTTTAAAGTATCATTCTCAGCAGGTGGTGGTTCGTCTTCTACCTTAGTAGTGGTAGTAGCATTACCAAATAAGAAACTTAGCGAATTATCCATAACGAAAATAAAGCAACTAACAGAAGTAAAAAATACTCACAGTAGAAGTTTCCTTTACCAGTTCCACTCTCCAATAGTGCTTCACTCCCCGGCAACGGCGCCAGAAAATAGTCTTGATGACCCACAAGTATAGGGGGTGTATCGCAGTATTTTCGATAAGTAAGAGTGTCGAACCCAACGAGGAGCAGAAGGTGCTGGCTAGTGGTACGGATCAGGAATTCTCTGCAAATACTTAGCAACCGGATTTTTAGGTTTTTTGATAATGCAAGTAAATAAAGTACGAGTAAACAAAAGAGAATAAGAATAAATGCAGCAAGTGGCCCAATCCTTTATGCAGCAAAGGACAAGCCGATTGTATTACTTAAGATAACCAAATGTTCTCGAGGACACACGGGAAGACTGTCAAGTGCTTTCGCTTCATATAGTTGATTAATCTTCTTTAGCTTGCTAAGTGTTGTGTGGGTGAACCTGTGCTAATGTACCGACCTTTCTAGGACTAATACATACTTGTGATTAAACCCCTTGCAAACATCCGTAAGTACAAGAAAGTAATTAAGGTAGAAACCTAACCACAACTTTAAACTCTAAGACCCTTACGTCCCTTGTGCAATGGTTTCCTAATGGGGGTTCAAGTTTCTGTCACTCTGGCAACCCCTACGATTAGTAGGCAAATACATAATGCATTCCTCTAGGGCCATATAGGTGAAGTGTCATGTAGTCGATGTTCACATGACACCACTAGAAGAAGTACACCACAACTTAAATATCAAACTATTGAATCTTTCTCAACACAACTCCACTACTAACAACATGACTTCTCTCATGTCCTCAAGAACAAAACGAACTACTCACAAGACATCATATGGATCATGATCAAAGATGGAATAATGATGTATAACAATCTGAACATAAACAATAATTCAACGGTTCACTCAATAGCATCAACTACAAAGAGTAATCAACACCGAGAAAGTTTCCCCTAAGAACTAATGCAAGATTCAACTCAATTGTTACAACAATATGGAGATGGTGATGAGGGTGTTGATGGTGATGATGGTGGTGATGATGATGATGATCCCGATGAAGTCCAGCTTGATGGTGGTGTTGATGGCGACGATCTCCCCTCTCCGGGAAGGAATTCCCCCGGCAAAAATATGTCTGCCGGAGTGATCTTTCTCTCTCGGTGATTTCTGCCCCGCAGTGGCAGCGGAATCTTTCTGTGGTTTCTCCCCGAGTCTTAGGGTTTCGGGAGGAATATATACGCCAGAGGGGAGAGCCAGAGGTGGGCCAGGGCGGCCACACCACCTGGTGGCGCGGCCTAGGGTGGCCCGCGCCAGCGGGTGCTGTGGGCCCCCTATGGCCCATCTCCACTCCCTCTTCTTGCAGCCTTCGTCTTCTAGAAAAATAGGATTTTCCGTATATTTTCCCGGATTTTCTGATCTTTGTGAATTTTGCCTCCAAACAGCACCTTTTCCATCAGAATCCTGACTGCAGCAATCAATGCTCCAAAAGTCATCAACCATGCAAAAACAGATGAAATAACATAAGTATCATCTCTTAATATGAAATATATCAATGAATAACAGTAAATTATGATATCGAATAGTGATGCAAAATGGACGTATCAAGCTACACAATGGCATGTAGTTACTATCATAGCTAAGAATCAACCAGATAGAAATTATAATGACATCATAAGAGAACGTCTAGAGAAGGAATGCAAACCATGAGTGAACTACATAGTAGAGGACAGTTATGCCGTTGTTAGGACGAACCAGCACTAGATAAGGAATTAATGGCATCCATTGTGAACCTATAGAATAGGCTATGCAAACCAATATCTTCATTGTTCCAGTTTGAGATATATGCAAGAAAAATGAAATAGTTAGTGATGCATCTTTTGAAGAAGCAGATGGCAACAACAAAATTGTAATCGAATTAGTACAAAGAGTTTAAACGGATACTACAGGATAGCAGAACGATGCCAAGGAGGAAATAATAGTAGGAACTAATCTCAGGATGAACCAAATAGATTCAACAACTGTAGAGCAGGGAATCCACACTAATATTTTTGCTGACTTCAGATTTTGCAAGAATTACATGGTAGCAGGCAATTACTGTTCTATGGAGTAGCTAAGAACATGTGTATGACAAAATAACTGACATGTCCATGGCTTGAAATTTGTAGAGCAGCGCATGCAAATCAACATGTCTAATGACCTTGTATGTACTAGCACGAAGAACAGGCATGCCCACTGACTTGTATGTACGAGCACGATGACAAAAGTGCAGTTCACTACGTTAGGCTTGAACCTGCTATACTGCTGACAAAACAAAAACGGGTTGCAGATTTGGTTAACCTTGGTCGGAGAGGTGTCTAAGCATCGTCGATACCGTGCGGGTGACGTCCAGGTCATCGAGGGTGTTGCGGTTGCGGTGGCTCTTGGCGTCGGGGAAACAGATCTTGGGCGGTCGATGCCGTCTTGAGTGCGGTGGACGAGAGCGTCGCTGAGGCAGATCCAGTGCAGTGAGCAGCGACGGCCGAGCAACTAGTCTAGAGCGATGGACATGGAACTCCCTAAACTAGATCACGTCTAGTGCACACCGGTGAAGCAGATCCGGTACGGTTGGGTAGCTTTCGGCGACCGGGAAACAGAGCTTGGGCGGTCAATGATGCCTGCGTGGTGAATGACACTGTAGCTCCGGTGCAGTGGCAGAGAGACCCGGTGAACCAGATCCGATGGGTGAGCATCGGTGAAGCGGCTCCGTGGTGGTGCATGAGACCGCCACTCAAGTGGGTCCGACCGCCGTGGAATTGCCACCGGCCAGTGCGCGTCGTGGTCGTGGAGGTGAGGGCATGGGAGAGAGGGGGCTGGGATTTTTGGAAGGACCAGCGGGAAAATCTGGGCGAATCCGGACTAAGGAGGTGAACAGAAACATAAATTATGATCGTGCCCCCAAGCTACCGACTTTAGCTTGCCCATAGGGCGTCAGAACAATGGGTAGAATCAGAATTTTCAAGTCAAATGTTTTTGAAACTGAGGGGTGGGATATGCTTCAAGATCGGTGTGTGATTTTGCCGCTTGATTGAGATATTCAATTTGGCGACCGTCCGTCTAATAATAATATAAAAATGGTACCGTCCTGGTGGGATATTTTACCTTAAAGTTTTTGAAACTGAGGGGCGGGAAATGCTTCAAAGTCAGTGTATGGTTTAGCCGCTCGATTGAGATTTTGAATTTGACAAGCGCCCATCTGATAATAATACAAAAATGGTCCAGCCCTAGTGGGACATTTTGCCTCAAAGTTTTTGAAACGGAGGGGCGGGAAATGCTTCAAAGTCGGTGTGCGGTTTTGCCGCTTGATTGAGATTTTGAATTTGACAAGCGCCCATATGATAATAATAATAATATAAAAAACGGTACTCCCTAGGTGGGAGACTTTGGCTCAAAGGTTTTGAAACGGTTAGGCGGGAAATGCTTCGAAGTCAGTGTGTGTGATTTTGCCGCTCGATTGAGATTTTGAATTTTGCTAGCGGCAATGTACTACTAGTAGTAGTAAAAAAAGGTGGTAAAACGTACGGCTATATGGTCAGGAATTCATGGCCGAGAGTCACATCAACTGATCATCCATATAACCATACTTGAGGTACTCCCTGTGTTCGGTATTACTAGGCTGGAGTAGTACTAGTTCGGAGAATAAACTTCACCTACTCGCTTTATAGCTAGTTATTGCATGTACTAGTAATCCTAAAATCCAGGCAATGCACGTGGCCACCGCATCTAATTGAAAACATGCAAGCCAATGGATGCACTCACGTTTTAACAACATGATCGGCCAGGAGCATTACACGACGTGGTGATTCATATTTTACAGTCAACTAGAGGAGTAATTGAGAAAAACTAGGAGCATTAATTAGTCCTCTGGCCTAACAATTGAGGCTGTAAAATAATTAAGAGGTATATACACTTTTAGTCCTACATATTGCACCGCGAGAGCATTTTAGTCACACATATTGAAAAATGAGCAATACTAGTCTCTCAACTTATATCTCGAGAGCATTTTAGTCCAATTTAATGGAATTTCAGTGAATTTGACTTAATTTGTCCATAAATGATGTTGATTTTTTTAAATGACCCCTTTATAGTCATTTGTGTCCCTATGTGGACTGATAAGTAGGCCACTTATTAGTAGACGTACAAATAAAATAGTTAAATCTCTAAGAGGAGAATGGATTGGAACTTAACACTTTTGTACAACGACATACACACCCACAAGCCACTATGCCGGATGATGCCCACAACTATTCATGTGAGACGAGGAGTACTTGAAAGGACGTAATTATGCCAGACGAGGAGTACTTGGGGGGAAGTAATTATTTATACAATAAAAAAGCACATACGAATGCAAAAAATGCTCAAGTCTATGTTGGCATGGTCCATAATATCAATTGTATAGCTTTGTCGATAACCTAGTAGCTAGTTGCAGTGTCTAGAATAAACTTGAATTTTTTCTTATTCACAAAAATGAAAAGGAATAAAGTTGAGTTGTTATTGTACCCCAGAACACATATTTTTTAATATCCAAAATAAAGAACGCATCAGCCAGAGTGCTCTTTAGTTAATCACTTGTGTGTGCATGTTGTAGTGGCAAGGTTGATTTTTTCAGTAGCACAGGTAATCAATTCGATACCCTACAATGCATTGGTAGTTTTTCTTATTTGTTTTTTTATTCAAATCCTCCTGTAAAGTTGTACCGAGGTCACAACTGGCAGGCCGAAAATACATAGGGGTCATTTTGCAAAAATGATGATGCCACATGTCACTTCCAGAATTAGTTACGACGAATTCGGACAAAATCACAGAAATTTGATTGAATTGGACTAAAATGTTCCTGGTTACAAGTTGTGGGGCTAGTGTTGCTCACTTTGCAAGATGTGGGACTAAAACGCTCCCGCGGTGCAAGTTGTGGGACTAAAAATGTATATACCTCAATAATTAACGACCGTGCTATTGAGAGAACATGAGGTTTTTAGCTCCACGGAGCATACACCCCATCCGGCCACATGGTGAGCATCCAAGGGAACAGCCAAAAAGCAAAATTGAAAAATGGAAAATGCCATGCAAAAAATGGAAAATGCCATGCGTTTGTGTGTGCCCTGAGGGACCAGGGAGCGCAGGTTTTCTTCTTAGATTTTGGGATAATTAAATACAATGAGGTTATGATACTACTACTACTAGTATCATCCTACACCTACACACTCGCGTGCTCCTAAGAGTCATAAGATGGTGTGCGCATGACTGTTGTACCGTAATTAGTGCGCGTGCGCATGCGTGTGCCCGTGCCAGTTTGATGAAACACGCTTGCGGTTGCTGTGTGCCTGCCGTCGTCTCGTTTCCACACGATTCGCTTGGCTTTCCCATGCCTTTGTTTAAATGTGTGTGTCTGGAACCGCTTCCTGTGCTAGTCGGTGGGACCAAGACCACACGAACGCCATCATCCATGGCGGCAAGAAGCAGGAGGACTCGCCATGGGCTGGTCTCCCTAAGGGACTCGTCCAGAAGATAGGTGACATCTTCCTTTCGACGGATGACTTCGACTACTATGCCGCCTTTCGGGCAGTCTGCAGTGCCTGGCGTGGCTTCACGGAGGAGTACTTTATGCCAGCCAACTGGATTGTTCTAGAGCACCAGTTATCGAAGGAGTATTAGGTAGAAGACGCCACCATCATGTTGCTGAACGTGAGAACTGGCCTCCACCTTGAGAAGAAGATTAGTCGGGTTATTCGTAAGTGCTTTCTTTATATTCATCTGTATATATGCGATCCACTTTTTGCATTCACATCCTATACTATCTGTTTTTCATGTTCTGATTCTTCGTCCACTTGTTGCCCAGGGTTTTGCTCCATGGTTTACCTTGATTGAATTTCAGTCTGTTTACCTTGACAGAATCTCTGTTTCTCCTTCCTCTATCTCTGGAAGGTACGTTTATGTCGGTAGCACAACCGGCGACCTCCTTGTGCTTGGACAGAGGGTGCAGCCATACAAGACCCAGTTGTATAGCCCCTTCTCATGCGCTATCAAGTGCTTGTGGGCGGATATACCGACCGAGCAAGTGGCTTATGTCGCTGTGACGATGTTCCCATCATTGATGGTGTTTACATCAAACCATCAGAACACCACCATTCGGTGGGAGGATGAGAGCATAGAGGAAGGGAGTCGTCCGGTCTTTGGTGAAGGGTGGTACTCACTGTATGACTTCGTGGAACTCCGGACATGACTTCTTACGCCGGTGATGTTTTTTTCATTGACAGATAAGGGTCTATTCTCTCGACTATGTGTGATGCTGCTCATGGAGATGTGCAGCTACAGCACTCTGCACGAACCCTGGAGATGCATCCCATGGTTGCAGGCCCTGTTCCGGGCTGCCAGTTCCCAAAGAATTGTTTTTACCTCATCGAGTCTGACGGGGAGTTGTTGTTCGTTGTGAGTGTACTAGTCTATGGCGGTAGGCCAGTTGTTTACCGGGTTGATACCCAGAACCGTGTCCTTCAGCCGGTCAGAGGCATCGGAAGTCGTGCTCTCTTTGTTGCTCACAATCGGTGTGTCTGCGTCGAGAGCGCCAGGGTACCCACGGTGCAGGCCGGCAGCATATACTATGCGGACCTATCCGATATTAGATCTTACAACTTTGAGGCTCTTGCATGGGAAGAGGAGCCAAGCGTTGTATATGGGTATGGAGTAGGAGGATTATGGATCAATGACCATCCTTTCGAACTCGATCGATTGTTGGCGGAGTATTGCGGAATTGTCGAGCATTCTGAGCTGCAGATGGTGCCGCCATATGGCGAGGATGGTACCACCCACTACGATTACTACGACGGCTATCCATCTGATTGATGGATTGTGTGGGTATGCTCCTGATGTATTCTCTTCATGTCAGCTCTTTAGGTGTTCACTTTGTTGAGTGAACGTCTATGAATTTTGCAAGTTCTATGGTGCCCGTGTAATACAATGGTTGTTCTCCCTGTTCTGGTAGATCGTGTGTTGTACCTCTTACAGTTTCACTATTTTTTCATGTGTGTGTAGTAATTCTGATAGATGCTCCATTTGTAACAATCCTCAAACAAGTTACAACTGCAAATTACAATAGATTATTACAATCCTCAGTAAACTTGATAGTAATAAAATGAAGCATAAAAGCTGCATCAGAGTCCAGGCAACTAAAAAAACACCATAACTGGTGTTACAGAAAAGGTCTCTATGGAGCTTGCATCCTGAGACATGTAACTGGCTTCCCATGAGAGCTGCAGATGAGATTATTAAGTATGTTCTGCGTTAAAGCTTGCCTGTTTTCAATTCATATAAGTCTTTGCATGCTATGGTGATTACTGAATCTGTTTGGTTGGCTTCTTGCTCAACAATATCACGGGCATCTTGGAGGGCATCCTCAAATAATCTTTTGGCTGAAAAACGAGGATCAGTCGAAGCGGTGTGCCATGAGCAATAGGTATTGTCACTGCTGCTGTGTGAAACAAAATCTAAACTTGGAGAAGCGGGTCTGTGTTCGGCATTCAAAGGGTCATTTGCAGCCTGAAACAAACACAAAACAAGTTATAACAACATTACCATGCAATCACACCACCATGAATTTTAAATGTGTCAATGTGGTAATATATAAGGAAGGAAGCAATTAACAGTGGTGGCTCTATTTCTTCTTGAATAAGTGGACCAGCTGGCGCCATGGAGCAATGCGAGAATGTGCTGCTCTGTGAAATGACTACTCTACTTGAAGATGGATGAGACCAAGGCAAAACAAGTTACTTAAACAACAGACTTGGGAAACAAACTACAAGTTCATTTTGAATAACAATGCGAGCAATCAACCAAAGTACCTGATGCAGACTGCTCAAACTAGAATGTGCAGAACATGAATAAAACGAATATTAAAACTAAGCCATTATGTTTCTCATATATAAACTAGCTAGGAACTACACAACGAAATCTGCCACTGATTTAATCATAGACAAAAAAAGAGTAACTCAGCCAATAAAAACACATCAATTGTGAGCCTCGAATATGCTAGCCAGATAATTTCAGACAAATAATGAATCAAGCAATCATACATTGAATTATTCAAGAATAGCCAGATAATTTCAATGCTTCGGTGGCCTGAGAACAACAAACTGAACCATCAAGTGCCTCGTATTAAAATAGACAGTTCATTTAACTATGATACACAGTAGATACAAGAGTGAGATGAACTGCACAGAGTTCCTTATGATACATATGTGGATCTTATCGCTAGTGTGGCCTTGTTCTTATTATCAGACAACTCAGATGCAATACACCTGGCCTCTCCATATCTAGGAAAATGAACTAATCACATGGAACAAAAGCAGACCATAGTGGGGCTAAAATGTTTGACACTAATTTTTGGCAAAAAAATATGAAAACAAGAAAGACAAATGGTAAATTTAAGCTAACAAAAAATGTGGTAAGGACCAAACTTCGGGTGGGGGGCCTTACGGTAGGTGTTACATGAGATATACGGCGACTCGTGTGGACGGGCGGAGTTTGTACTCCATTGTTGCTCCTCTGCATAAAGGTAAGGCCAACTGTAAATACAAATAGGTTCCAACATGATATACGTTGTCATGAAGTGAAACAAAAGTGATGGGGTGTTACGAGGTTATAGGAGCCATTCACTCTATGATATGGTGTGCAAACTGAGGCAGCTCCTTACATAATAATAGCAAACAGTTTGAGCCACAGGTTAAGAGGGATCAAATCGACAGTACATAATGGTCAAATAGTATGATGTGTGTAAACGTGTAGTATAGGATAGTAGGACAATATCACGATGGAAATACTATAGTTTGTAATCAACGAATGAGAGATATTATATAATCATATCTCATGTGGACAGGTACAACAGAGAATGTAAACAAATATGTTAAGTGACTAATAATTCACAAAGAAATAGTACAGTACATAAAACAGTTCAATGCGTGGAGTTTAAGCGTAACCACAACGGGTTAATTTAGTACTCCCTCTGTTTCAAAATATAAGATGTTTTAGTTTTGTGAAAAGAGTGCATCTAGACCTCTTTTAGTGTGTAGGTTCATCTAGGTTTAGAGTGAACCTACACACTAAAATGAGTCTAGATACACTTCTTTCACAAAGCTAAAACATCTTATATTTTGAAACAGAGGGAGTACAAAACAGGTGTATATGAAGTAAAGAACCTGTTAGTTAGGAAATTTAGCACGAATATAGTACATTGCCAACAAACAAATCGTGTAGGGAGATCTGGTTTTACCTCAGTCAGGGCGGTGACTAGGCCTCCTCCACATCCTCACGGGTCACGTCGAGGTCTCTGAAGGTGCTACGATCATACTGGGTGTCGACGATGGGGAAGCAGATCTTGGGCGGGCGAGGATACGAGCAGAACGCTGGACCACGGCGTCCATGGAGAAAATCCTAGGTGGTCGATGATGTGGTCAGCGCACCGGACAAGAGGGTTTGTTGAGCATATAAGGTGTGCGGGTATGCCAGCTAAAGTGCAGCGGGTATGTTCTGGCCAGTGACGTATTTCTGGAGGAGAGAGAGGGGAGGGGGTTGGGTTTAGGTACTGCTAGCACTATACTGGGAAAATTATGAGTGAAGCCCCCCACCTACCGAATTTAATAGGGGTTGAATGGGAATTTCGAAGTATCTGAAATTTTGGGGCATGAACTATGTCCGGATGCAAGGGATCATTTTCAAAAGGTGTTCAAAATTTTCATGATGCAAAATCTTAGCTAGAATCGAACCACTCGTCAAAACTCTCTGTGGTTTCTGATATATTAATTAACCGCTCGATGGGTACCTCCAAAAGCTTTTTTCATAAAACTTTCAAAGCAACCTACAATTTATTACTTGTAATTCAAGTTTGACCTAATTTCATTAAATTCAAGAGTAATCTATCGCACTTAGTTGTAGGTCAAGTTTGACCTAATTTCATTAAACTATCAAGACGCAAAATATTAGCAAGAAAATGAAAATGTCGTCATAACTCTCTTTTGGTTGCTGTTAGTATATTAATTGACCCCCCCCCCCCCACACGCGCCCCCTCCGATGGGTACCTCTAAGATATTTTCCATAAAACTTTCAAAGCAACCTACACAGTTTACTTGTAGTAGTTCAAATTTCACCTATTATATTTTTTCCGCTTTTCGTATTATAATTTTATATAGTGATGATATGCCACATGTCTATTATCTGAGTCTCACATGCAGGACATGTGCAATTTACTAGTACTTATAGTTTCAAATTTGACCTAATTTCGATAAATCGGCATAAAGTCATTCTAATGAGTAGAGTTAGCTTGGAAGTTTGAAAACTCATAAAACATGGGAATCGTTGGTACAACATGTTGGTCCAATATATATGTATGTAAACTTGGCTTGTGGCATTCAGATCCAATATTCTTTGGACTTTTCTTTTGGAAAAGAACAACCTCGCTTGTATTCTTCACTCGGAAAATGTAGAATTGAATGTTCTTTCTTGATAGTTGGAAACTCACACCGATGACACTATTTACTACAAGAAGATGCACCGATGATCTACCTATGTAAAGACATTTAATTCAAGAGCAATCTATGGAGTTTACTTGTAGCTAGCTCAAGTTTGACCTAATTTCGTTAAATTACCAATATGCAAAGTCTTAGCAAGAAGTTGAACCTATCATCGAAACTCTCGCTGGTTTCTGGTATATTAATTTTGAACCCTCGATGGGTACGTCCAAAAGCTTTTTCATAAATCTATCAAAGCAAAACCTACAATTTATTTGTAGTTTCAAATTTGACCTAATTCCGAGATATCGACATAAAGTTATTCAAATATGCGGGGTTAGCTATAGGAAGCTTCAAAACCCATAAAACATGGGAATTGCAAGTACAACATGTTTTCGATCCACTATATATATGTCTATCAACTTGGCTTGTGGCATCCACATCCAATATTCTTTGGACTTTTCTTTACGGAAAAGAACAACTAACCTTGTTCGTCTTCACTCGGAAAACGTAGAATTCAATGTTCTTTCCTTGTAGTTGGACACTCACACCCACGACACTGCTTACTACTAGAAAATGCACCCATCTACCTCTGAAATGACATTTATTTCAAGAGCTATCTATCGTGCTTACTTTTAGGTCAAGTTTGACCTAATTAATTTCGTTAAATTGTCAAGATGCAAAATCTTAGCAGGAAGTTGAACCTATCGTCAAAACTCTTGTTGTTTTCAGATATATTAATTGTGACCCCTCGATGGGTACCTCCAAATTAAAAGCTTTTTCGTAAAAAGTACAAAGCAAAACCTACAATTTACTTCTAGTTTCAAATTTGAGCTAATTTTGAAAAATCGACTTAAAGTCATTAAAATGGGTAGAGATAGCTAGGAAGTTGAAAGCTCATAAAACATGGGAATCGCAAGTAAAACATGTTGTCGATCGACTATATATGTCTGTCAACTTGGCTTGTGGCATCCACATCCAATATTCTTTGTACTTCTCATTATGGAAAATAACAACTAGTAGCCTCGCTCGTCTTCACTCGGAAAATGTAGAATTGAATGTCCTTTCATGTTAGTTGGAAAATCACACTGACAACATTGTTTACTACAACAAGGTGCATCGATCTACCTCTGAAAATACATTTAATTCAAGAGCAATCTATCGCGCTTACTTGTAGCTCAAATTTGACCTAATTTCGTTAAATTGTCAAGATGCAAAATCTTAGCAAAAACTTGAACATATCGTCAAAACTCTCGATGTTTTATGATATATTAATTGTGACCCCTCGATGGGTACCTCCAAAAGATTTTTCATAGAACTTTCAAAGCAACCTACAATTTACTTGTAGTTTCAAATTTGACCTAATTTCAATAAATCAACATGAAGTCATCCAGTCAAATGGGCAGAGTTAGCTAGGAAGCTTGAAAACTCAAAAATAAAACATGTTGGTCCACTATATATGTCGGCAAACTTGGCTTCTGTCATTCAGATCCAATATTATTCTTCGGACATTTCTTTACGGAAAAGAACAACCTCGCTCGTCATGACTCGAAAAATCGAGAATAATTGAATCTTCTTTCCTGATATAGTTCGAAAATCACACCGTACTGACGGCACTGTTTATTACAAGAAGATGCACCCATCTACCTCTCTGAAAAGTCATATATTTCAACAGCAATCTATCATGCTTACTTGTAGCTCAAGTTTGACCCAATTTCGTTAAATAGTTTCATGCGATGCAAAATCTTAGCAAGAAGTCAAACCTATTGTCAAAACTCTCGGTTGTTTCTCATATATTGATTGTGACACCCCTCCCGATCGGTATGGTACCTCCAAAAGCTTTTTCATAAAACTTTCAGAGCAACCTACAATTTAGTTATAGTTCAAGTTTGACCTAATTTTGATAAATTGACATGTAGTCATTCAAGTGGGCAGAGTTAATTAGCTAGGGAGTTTGAAAACTCAAAAAACATATGGGAATCGTAAGTAAACACGTTGGTCCACTTAATATGTCTAGAAGCTTGGTTTATGGCATTGAGATCCATATTCTGCTTCGAGCTTTCTTTACGGAAAAGAACCATCTCGTCATCACTCGGAAAACTGAGAATTTTATTTCCTGATAGTTGGAAACTCACACTAATGATATTGTTTACTACAAGAATATGCACCCATCTACCTCTGAAAATACATTTAATTCAATAGCAATCTATCGCGCTTACTTGTAGCTCAAGTTTGACCTAATTTCGTTAATCGACAAGAAGTCACTGAAGTGTGCGATGTTAGCTAGGAAGCTTGAAAAATCTTAGTACTAAAAACTTGGGTATTACGTATAAGAAACTATGGTCCAGTTTGTTTGATAATTGGGGCGGTTGCATTTTCTTTTAACCGTGGTAGGTCTCGTAGGAGCGAAGTGCTTGAGTTAACACGGTCGGTGGAAGTACAAGTTATATCAAGGACCTCATAAAAATGATAATTGCACGCAAGTCCATGCATTTAGCACAAGCATACTGAAACTGAGCAATGAAGTGTGTTTTGAGGTTTGCGCATACTAGCGTTCATCATGCTAAAGACTGTCAGTAGAATCTTTGTAGATGCTAAGAATGGAAAAGAAGATCCAACAGTTAGCAATGTTTGGATTTGTCGGTCTTGATCCAACGGTCAAGGTTCGAAGTTATTCGTACACTATACAGTGGTATGGTATGGTATTGTAAGAGATAAGACAAGATAAACATAAGATAAGAAGTACTGCGAATGGCCGATCTTTTGAGTAACCTTCCATCCTAATGTTTGGGAAGCAAGTAAAAATTTCGAAAACCAGAAAAGTTTGAATTTTTTTGCCGCCAAGGACCAAAGTGGTTTCCTTCCTATGTACTCCCCGTCCCTACTCCACACCAACGTGGTTGCCGAACACGCCAGAAACACAGAGCCGCCGTACCAAGGCACACGTGCGCAACACCACGCTGTGGACAAGTGAGAGATCAGTCGGGCCAGTGCGCGAGGGTAAAGGGTCGGAGAGAGGGAGGATGGATGTTGAGAGGCAGCGCAAGAGAGAGAAAACACACAATTTGTTTTACGTGCATAGGTCCTGAAATTTACTAGTACTAGCATAGTGTAGTACACTGTAAGGCCGCAGGAGTACCTCGTGTCAGAAACCCATCATAACTTTGCTCTGACATGGAACCGCCTTCAACTTCTCTTCGCTGTTGCCCTCTTCCCCTGCCAATGTTTTATTCTCTCAGCATGTAGAGCGCATGGACAGAGGTGGCCATATGTCTAAGCAAAGAAATATACTACTCCCGCATTATGTAAAAAAGCACACCTTAATATGGCCTTCTACCCATTCAAAAAAAATGGCCTACTATGTGGCATCCGCTAAGGTTCACCTTATACATAGTGGAAAAAATAAAGTTATCTTTAAGCCTAAGGTGCATCTCAAGCTTGTGGGTTGACCATAGATAATAAACATATCATTTCCCCTCTCTCCCTATTTCATGTGATCATTTTCAAAAGGTGTTCAAAATTTTCATGATGCAAAGTCTTAGCTAGAAGTCGAACCACTCGTCAAAACTCTATGTGGTTTCTGATATATTAATTAAGCGCTCGATGGGTACCTCCAAAATATTTTTTCATAAAACTTTCAAAGCAACCTACAATTTATTACTTGTAGTTCAAGTTTGACCTAATTTCATTAAATTCAAGAGCAATCTATCGCACCTAGTTGTATCTCAAGTTTGACCTAATTTCATTAAACTATCAAGACACAAAATCTTAGCAAGAAGATGAACCAGTCGTCAGAAGTCTTGTTTGGTTTCTGATAGTATATTAATTGTGCCCCTCGCGTTCCCCCTCTGATGGGTACCTCTAAGAGATTTTTCATAAAACTTTCAAAGAAACCTACACAGTTTACTTGTAGTAGTTCAAATTTTACCTATTATATTTTTCCGCTTTGCCTATTATAATTTTATATAGTGATGATATGCCAGATGTCTATTATCTGAGTCTCATGTGCAGGGCACGTGCAATTTACTAGTAGTTGTAGTTTCAAATTTGACCTAATTTCGAGAAATCAACATAAAGTGATTCTAATTGGCAGTGTTAGCTAGGAAGTTTGAAAACTCATAAAACATGGGAATCATTGGTACAACATGTTGGTCCAATATATATGTATGTAAAGTTGGCTTGTGGCATTCAGATCCAATATTCTTCGGACTTTTCTTTAGGAAAAAGAACAACCTCGCTCGTATTCTTCACTCGGAAAATGTAGAATTTAATGTTCTTTCTTGATAGTTGGAAACTCACACCGATGACACTATTTACTACAAGAAGATGCAATGATGATATACCTATGAAAAGACATTTAATTCAAGAGCAATCTATGGCGTTTACTTGTAGCTAGCTCAAGTTTGACCTAATTTCGTTAAATTACAAATATGCAATGTCTTAGCAAGAAGTTGAACCTATCGTCGAAACTCTCGCTGGTTTATGGTATATTAATTTTGAACCCTCGATGGGTACGTCCAAAATCTTTTTCGTAAATCTAGCAAATCAAAACCTACAATTTACTTGTAGTTTCAAATTTGACCTAATTCCGAGATATTGACATAAAGTTATTCAAATGTGCGGGGTTAGCTATAGGAAGCTTCAAAACCCATAAAACATGGAAATCGCAAGTACAACATGTTGTCGATCCACTATATATATATATGTCTGTCAACTTGGCTTGTGGCATCCACATCCAATATTCTTTGGACTTTTATTTACGGAAAAGAACAACTAACCTCGTTCGTCTTCACTCAAAAAATGTAGAATTCAATGTTCTTTCCTGGTAGTTGGACACTCACACCCCACGACACTACTTACTACTAGAAAATGCACCCATCTACCTCTGAAATGAAATCTAATTCTAGAGCTATCTATCGCGCTTACTTGTAGCTCAAGTTTGACCTAATTAATTTCGTTAAATTGTCAAGATGCAAAATCTTAGCAGGAAGTTGAACCTATCGTCAAAACTCATTTTGTTTTCAGATATATTAATTGTGACCCCTCGATGGGTACCTCCAAAATAAAAGCTTTTTCGTAAAAATTACAAAGCAAAAACTACAATTTACATGTAGTTTCAAATTTGACCTAATTTCGAAAAATCGACTTAAAGTCATTAAAATGGGTAGAGTTGGCTAGGAAGTTTAAAAGCTCATAAAACATGGGAATCGCAAGTACAACATGTTGTCGATCGACTATATATGTTTGTGAACTTGGCTTGTGGCATCCACATCCAATATTCTTTGGACTTCTTTTTACGAAAAATAACAACTAGTAGCCTCGCTCGTCTTCACTCGGAAAATGTAGAATTGAATGTTCTTTCCTGATAGTTGGAAACTCACACTAACGGCATTGTTTACTACAATAAGGTACATCGATCTACCTCTAAAAATACATTTAATTCAAGAGCAATCTATCGTGCTTACTTGTAGCTCAAGTTTGACCTAGTTTCGTTAAATTGTCAAGATGCAAAATGTTAGCAAGAAGTTGAACATATCGTAAAAACTCTCGGTGTTTTATCATATATTAATTGTGACCCCTCGATGGGTACCTCCAAAAGATTTTTCGTAAATTTTTCAAAGCAACCTACAATTTACTTGTAGTTTCAAATTTGACCTAATTTCGATAAATCGACATGAAGTCATACGGTCAAATGGGAAGAGTTAGCTAGGAAGCTTGAAAATCATAAATAAAACATGGGAATCGTTGGTACAACATGTTGTTCCACTATATATGTCGGTAAATTGGATTCTGGCATTCAGATCCAATATTATTCTTTGGACATTTCTTTACGGAAAATAACAACCTCGCTTGTCATCACTCGAAAAATTGAGAATAATTGAATCTTCTTTCCTGATATAGTTCGAAAATCACACCATACCGACAGCACTATTTACTAAAAGAAAATGCACCCATCTACCTCTCTGAAAAGTCATATATTTCAACAGCAATCTATCGCGCTTACTTGTAGCTCAAGTTTGACCCAATTTCGTTAAATAGTGTCATGCGATGCAAAATCTTAGCAAGAAGGCAAACCTGTTGTCAAAAATCTCGGTTGTTTCTCATATATTGATTGTGACACCCCTCCCGATCGGTACGGTACCTCCAAAAGCTTTTTCTTAAAACTTTCAGAGCAACCTACAATTTAGTTATAGTTCAAGTTTGACCTAATTTCGATAAATCGACATGTAGTCATTCAAGTGGGCAGACTTAATTAGCTAGGGAGTTTGAAAACTCAAAAAACATACGGGAATCATAAGTAAAACACGTTGGTCCACTTAATATGTCTAGAAGCTTGGCTTATGGCATTGAGATCCATATTCTGCTTCGAGCTTTCTTTATGGAAAAGAACCATCTCGTCATAACTTGGAAAACTGAGAATTTTATTTCCTGATAGTTGGAAACTCACACTGACGACATTGTTTACTACAAGAAGATGGACCCATCTTCCTCCAAAAATACATTTAATTTAAGAGCAATCTATCATGCTTACTTGTAGGTCAAGTTTGACCTATTTTCGTTAATCGATAAGAAGTCACTGAAGTGTGCGAAGTTAGCTAGGAAGCTTGAAAAATCCTAGTACTAAAAACATGGGTGTTACATATAAGAAAATGTGGTCCAGTTTGTTTGATAATTGGGGCGGTTGCATTTTATTTTAACCATGGTAGGTCTCGTAGGAGCGAGGTGCTTGGGAGTTAACACGGTCGGTGGAAGTACAAGTTACATCAAGGACCTCATAAAAATGAAAATTGCACCCAAGCCATGCATTTAGCACAAGGACCCTGAAACTAAGCAATGAAGTGTGTGTTTTGAGGTCTGTGCATACTAGCGTTCATCGTGCTAAAGACTATCAGTAGAATCTTTGTAGATGCTAAGAATGGAAAAGAAGATCCAGTGGTTAGCAATGTTTGGATTTTCCGGTCTTGATCCAACGGTCAATGTTTGAAGTTATCCGTACACTATACAGTGGTATGGTGTGGTATGTATTGTAAGAGATAAGACAAGATAAAGATAAGGTAAGAAGTACTGCGAATGGCCGATCTTTTGAGTAACCTACCCTCCCGATGTTTGGGAAGCAAGTGAAAATTTCGAAAACCGGAAAAGTTTGAATTTTTTGCTGCTAAGGACCAAAGTGGTTTCCTTCCTATGTACTCCTCGTCCCTACTCCACACCAACGTGGCTTCCGAACAAGCCAGAGATAAAGAGCCTCCGTACCAAGGCACACGTGCGTAGCACCACGCTGTGGACGAGGGAGAGATCAGCCAGGCCGGTGCGCGAGGGGAAAGGGTAGGAGAGAGGGGCGATAGATGGTGAGAGGCAGCAAAGGAGAGAGAAAAACACACAATTTATTTTACGTGCATAGGTCCTGAAATTTACTAGTACTAGCATAGTATAGTACACTTTAAGGCCGCAGGAGTACCTCGTGTCAGAAACCCATCATAACTTTGCTCTGACATGGAACCACCTTCAACTTCTCTTCGTTGTTGCCCTCTTCCCCTACCAACGTTTTATTCAATCAGCATGTACAACGCATGGAAAGAGGTGACCATATGTCTAAGCAAAGAAATATACTACTCCTACATTGTGTAAAAAAGCACACCTTAATATGGCCTACTACGCGTTCAAAAAAAATGGCCTACTATGTGGCATCCACTAAGGTTCACCTTATACATAGTGGAAAATATAAAGTTATCTTTAAGCCTAAGGTGCACCTCAAGCTTGTGGGTTGCCCATAGAGAATAGAAATATCATTTCCCCTCTCTCCCTATTTCATGTGATCATTTTCAAAAGGTGTTCAAAATTTTCATGATGCAAAGTCTTAGCTAGAAGTTGAACCACTCGTCAAAACTTTCTGTGGTTTCTGATATATTAATTAACCGCTCTATGGGTACCTCCAAAAGCTTTTTTCATAAAACTTTCAAAGCAACCTACAATTTATTACTTGTAGTTCAAGTTTGACCTAATTTCATTAAATTCAAGAGCAATCTATCGCACTTAGTTGTAGCTCAAGTTTGACCTAATTTCATTAAACTGTCAAGACCCAAAATCTTAGCAAGAAGATGAACATGTCCTCAGAACTCTCTTTTGGTTTCTAATAGTATATTAATTGCCCCCCCCCCCGCGTGCCTCCTCCGATGGGTACCTCTAAGAAGTTTTCCATAAAACTTTCAAAGCAACCTACACAGTTTACTTGTAGTAGTTCAAATTTTACCTATTATATTTTTCCGCTTTGCCTATTATAATTTTATATAGTGATGATATGCCAGATGTCTATTATTTGAGTCTCACGTGCAGGGCACGTGCAATTTACTAGTAGTTGTAGTTTCAAATTTGACCTAATTTCGATAAATTGACATAAAGTCATTCTAATGGGCAGTGTTAGCTGGGAAGTTTGAAAACTCATAAAACATGGGAATCATGGGCAGTGTTAGATGGGAAGTTTGAAAACTCATAAAATATGGGAGTCATTGGTACACCATGTTGGTCCAATATATATGTATGTAAACTTGGCTTATGGCATTCAGATCCAATATTCTTCGGACTTTTCTTTAGGAAAAAGAGCAACCCCGCTCGTATTCTTCACTCGGAAAATGTAGAATTGAATATTCTTTCTTGATAGTTGGAAACTCACACCGACTACATTGTTTACTATAAGAAAATGCACCGATGATCTACCTATGAAAAGACATTTAATTCAAGAACAATCTATGGAGTTTACTTGTAGCTAGCTCAAGTTTGACCTAATTTCGTTAAATTACCAATATGCAAAGTATTAGGAAGAAGTTGAACCTATCGTCGAAACTCTCGCTGGTTTCTGGGATATTAATTTTGAACCCTCGATGGGTACGTCCAAAAGCTTTTTCGTAAATCTATCAAAGCAAAACCTACAATTTACTTGTAGTTTCAAATTTGACCTAATTCCGAGATATCGACATAAAGTTATTCAAATGTGCGGGGTTAGCTATAGGAAGCTTCAAAACCCATAAAACATGGGAATCCCAAGTACAACATGTTGTCGATCCACTATATATATATATGTCTGTCAACTTGGCTTGTGGCATCCATATCCAATATTCTTTGGACTTTTCTTTACGGAAAAGAACAACTAACCTTGTTTATCTTCACTCAGAAAACGTAGAATTCGATGTTATTTTCTGGTAGTTGGACACTCACACCCATGACACTGCTTACTACTAGAAAATGCACCCATCTACCTCTGAAATGACATTTAATTCAAGAGCTATCTATCGTTCTTACTTGTAGCTCAAGTTTGACCTAATTAATTTCGTTAAATTGTCAAGATGCAAAATCTTAGCAGGAAGTTGAACCTATCCTCAAAACTCTTGTTGTTTTCAGATATATTAATTGTGACCCCTTGATGGGTACCTCCAAATAAAAAGTTTTTACGTAAAAATTACAAAGCAAAACCTACAATTTACTCGTAGTTTCAAATTTGACCTAATTTCGATAAATCGACATAAAGTCATTCAAATGGGTAGAGTTAGCTAGGAAGTCATTCAAATATCGACAAACATTTAATTCAAGAGCGATCTTTCACGCTTACTTGTAGCTCAAGTTTGACCTAATTTTGTTAAACTATCAAGATGCAAAATCTTAGCATGAAGTTGAATGTGTCGTCAAAACTCTCGGTGGTTTATGATATATTAATTGTCCCCTGAATAGGTACCTCCAGAAGAGTTTTTATAAAACTTTCAAAGCAACCTACAATTTACTTGTAGTTTAAATTTGACCTAAATTCGATAAATAATTGGCATAAAGTCATTCAAGTTGGCGGAGTTAGCTTGGAAGTTTAAAAGCTCATAAAACATGGGTATCATAAGAACAACATGTTGGTACACTCTTTATGTCTGAAAACTTGTCTTGTGGTATTCAGATCCATATTCTTCGGAGTTTCTTTACATAAAAGAACAAACTCGTCATCACTCGAAAAATTGAGAATTAAATGTTCTTTCGTGATAGTTGGAAACTAACACCGACGACATTCTTTATTACATTACCCATCTACCTCTAAAAATACATTTAATTCAATAGAAATCAATTGCCCTTACTTGTGTAGCAAATGTTTGACCTAATTTCGTTAAATCGGCAAAAAGTCACTAAAATGTGCAAAGTTAGCTGGAAAGCTTGAAACATCCTATTTATAAAAACTTTAGAATTATAAGAAACCATGTTCCACTTTGTGTGATAATCGGGACAGTGTAATTATTTTTTAATTGTGGCAGGTCCCGTAGGAGCGAGGTGCTTTATTAGTTAACACACGGTCAGTGGAAGTACAAGTTACATCAAGGACCTCATAAAAATGAAAATTACATCCAATTCCATGCATTTAGCACAAGATCCCTGAAACTAAGCAATGAAGTGTCTTTTGAGGTTTGCGCGTATGCTAGATATTGTAGAGCTAAAATTTGTTCTGAAACAATCTATATTCTAGCTTTTACTACTAGTACGTATAGTAAACAAGAATCCATAAAACAAAGTGATTGTACTCTCTATTGGAGTAGTAACTTGGATTGGTTTTTCATATATCTAAGTACTACTGCTAATTATAATTTCTCAAAAAAGTACCACTAATAAATGCAGTACTAGTTTGTCTGATTTGTTCTTAGATGTAGTACTACTACTATTACTAGTACTCCCTCTGTCTAGAATTATTAAGGCTATTTAAATTTGATAAGACCAAAAAAGTTAATTACAGGTTGGTATCAAAGACATGCACGTAGTCCTCGGTCTCTCCCCTGCAGCACTGTACACCCTGCAGCAGGCCGCAAGCTTTTCGTCTCTCTCTAGGAGTAGATCTTCTTGCCTCTCACTCACCTAGATCTTCTTGCCTTGGTCTCTCCCTCTGTCTGTACTGTACTGTCTGGTACAGTACAACGTGACACCTGCTTCACCTGTCAACTTTCTGCAGCCTTTTTGTTTTGACGAAGCATGTACAGCGTGTGGACACTGTCTAAGAAAAAAGTGGCCAAGTGCAGCTGTCGTCGGTGCGCCCATGCCTAGCGTATTCCTGTACAATCGTACCAGTACAGTATGAAACTCAATCAGTATAATCTTCAGTATACCCACCCAAACCGGGTTTCTTGCCGGCGGGCACTACGTCGGTGAGCCGATCTTCCCTCTGTAACCACTCCCACAAGTTCGTGTACCATCTCGGCGGATTCTACCATGGTCAGCTGCGATGGACGTCATCTAGTCTGAGGCGATGATTGAGTGCCCCTACGACGGCTGCTTTACCTTGGTCGCCTTCGACAAGCTCGATGAGCACAAGATCGCGTGCTCGCACAGCCCGTGCTCCTGCATTGATTCCGCCTGTGATTTCATTGCCTTGCCGACAGGGCTCCTTCCCCACATGAAGGAGACCCACGGGATCATAGTAACCAGGGCCATCTACGGCAGCGCCTTCTTTTGCCTCATCCCGACTCCACCACCAACAAGCACGAGGGGATTCACGTGCTTCCTCTGCGGGGATGACGATGCTGTGTTAGGCCTGACCATCAGCGTGTTCGGCCCAACCACCGTCGAGTCCTTGGTGTGCATAAAGTAGGACAGGTGCTTGTGGCCGTGGTACATAGTGAAACTGTGTGCACCTGGCCCGCCGGGTCGGCAGACTTGTCGATGGTCGAGAGGCTTAATGTGGTAATCGAGCTTATGATCAGCTCGTCGCCGGCCAACCTCCCGTCCGACAAGCTCAGGACGTACCTCGGGGTGCCGTCGCGGTTCCTGATGAAGGTTGGACAGTCCACCCATGTATCTTTCTTGATTTGCATCGACAAGAAAAAATGACCTTAAACTACGGCTGATGATCAAGACTGTAATGGTGTATTAACATATAAATAGTACTACTAGTACTACTATTTTACTACTCTAGTTTACTAGTAGTAGTCGCATGTAGGTTCTCTTTTGGTACTAGGAAGGATGCATTTTGGATATAAACTAAGTTTGCTGCTAATATTATTACGGAGTATTTAGGGATTTAGTACGACTTTTATGTAATTGTTCACTTCTACGACATGGACCAGATATAAACACACTAACCGTTCTTACGGTGCTTCGATTTTAGTCATCTAACTCCGTGATTACGTAATTTTATGCCTAAACTTGTCAATTCGACTTGATTTAAGTCTTGAACCAAGATTGCCGTTGAAATTGTGTTGGTCCGGACGACGCATCGACGTGGGTTCAGCGTGCAGGATAGGTTGCCCTGGAATTTAGCCTAAATATCTAGAAAATAATATGGACATCTATGACATCAACTCAATGTTATCAGAATCATCACGAAACATGTTTTCATATTATATGCGTTTGACATTATATAAGTTAGTATGTTTATACATATAGTTGGTCAAACTTTATAAATATTGACTTCGACAAAACCTAGTATGCTTTCTAATTTGGAAATGAGGGAGCATCTAAGTACTAAAATGCATCGAAATACATGTGTATCTAGACAAAACCAAGTCAGTAACTACTATTTTAGGATGGATGGAGTAATTATTTATGAGTAATCTATTTTTCACAAATTTTTTACTGCTACGGCACGTGCCCACGACTAGATCATGGACCAATGCATAATAATCACGCGACCATGCGGTGGCGATCTACTCCGTACTGGATTACCCTACGTGCAGAGACGCACTAGTGGAGCACACGCTCGTACCGTTCCTGAGTACGTAGTAGTACTTCTAGTATACGCAAATAGGAGTATAAAAATAGATAGATCTTGTTGCTCATCGTACTATTTTTCCCCTGTAAGGCAACCTGGACGTGACTACTATAGTACTATATTGGCACAACTTCTGTTTTTGGCGCTACAAGATGAATGTGGAACTCTCTGTGTCCGTTCACAAAAAAATCTCTGTGTAACATTAGTGTACTAGTACTTCTTGTACTCCCTAGTTTTTCGGACGCGCAGTAAAGTAGTGCAGTAAGTCTGTTAGCATGCAACGAGCATTGGTTTGACAGGACAATTCATGTTTTTAGATATACAAATTTGTACTCCAGCTCGATGGCTCAAGACACGAAGCAGATAGTACTCCTCTATCCTCCGGATGTCGCCCAAATCAAAATAAACAAGCAAAAGATTGTGTATCTTGGAAATTACCATGGTCATTTATTACCTATAGAGCTTTATTTTCTTCCTTCGAGGCACCTGCAAAGATTGATATTGTACTGTACTAGTAGTACTACTTGTAATTAGCGTGCTACGGTTGGGCCCTACAGCTAGTACTAGACATAGACTTTAGTAACTACTCTCGTCACAGTGAATTGTCCAAGAGGTGGAGTTTCTTTTTTTTCTCCAAGAGGTGGAATTCTATTTTTTTCCTGAGAGAGGAAACCTTTTTTATTCCTTCTTTGATTAAAAGAAAATTCAAAGGTTTTGTGAAGGATCTTGTCCCTTAGGAAATAATCCTACGCTATTTTGTTTGATTCATAGGATTCCAATATGTAGGAATTATGTCCCGTTTGGAACGCATGATAGGAAAAATATAGGATTCCAATATGTAGGAATTATGTCCCAATATGTAGGAATTATTTCTTACATACCCAGTTGGAGCTCTTTGCAACTACGGCTCTAATTGTTGGAGGTTTGTGCAACTAGCCTCAATTGGAGCCCCACCCCCACTCGCCCACCTTCTTCAGTACTACTAGTAGTAGAGTACTAGTACTACACACCATCACCCTTTGTCTTCTCCATCGCACCCCGGCCGCCAACTCACACCAACAATCTTCCCTCTCTTCCCTACCCCACCCTCACCCCAAAGAAAGCCCCCAAAACACCATCCACAGCCTCCTTCCATGGTGAGATCGAGCAAGGTCTGTAAAGATCCTGAGCAGTTTCAGAAGGTGTTCACTGAAGGCCCTCTTCAAGTACTCATCAACCATTGTGACGCCACCACCGCCGCGAGCCTCGTCGGTTCGTCCAAACATATTCTTCAATCAGCAAAAGAGAGCGGAACTACGCCTTCTTCTCATCTATTTGGCCTCCCATGTGTTCTTCATTCTCACCCGACGGTGATACCGTGGGAATCCAAAGACTGCTTCGAAGTGGCGGGCATCCCATGCAAGCTGACGCTGCTGGACGGGTTCTCCTCCGATGTTGTGATGCTAAATGGTTTTGATGAGCAGCGAGTAGGCGACAATGGAGATTGGATCGTCACAGTTGGGCCCAATTTCATGTGGGACCTTGTCAACATGTACACTCATCGCAAGATTGTTATTCCGCAAGTGTCGGGTTTGAACCGACCGAAGGTTCTGCACTTACATTCCAGGATGATGCTGATGAAGGTCGACGTACTAAATTGCAGAAGATAGTCATTTGCCAAGTTCCGACAGCTGCTGGGGGATACAAAGATTTCTCTCTAGTCACCATTTTCGAATTCAAGATTGCTATCATCAACGGGAATGATAGTCATGAATGGTCAGTTTATGTGAACGAGTTCCAGGGCTACTTAAAATACCGTGATGCTATTATCCAACAGGATCGTGTGTTCGCCGCGACCGAGAATGGCTGTGTTTATGCACGGAAGTCTCTAGAACTTGGTAAATTCTCCTCCCTACGTATTTTATTATCTTTGTTCTTGAATCGATGCAAGCTATTTTTTCTGAACTTTCATTGGTCGGTAGGAATTCCATTAAAATTTTAGTTTCTTTGATTCGAAGGAATTCCCTAGGAATTTCAGAGGAATGCAATCTTTAGGAGGTTTTCTTACATATAAGTAGTTTGTTTCATATGATTGAGTTCTGTTGATAGTATTGCTTCATCTCCTAGTACATCTGATGGAAAATTTTGTATCTACTACATAGTAGTAAGTACTTATGTGAGACTCAGATATTATTCCTGAATCAATGTAAGTTATTTTTTCTGAAGTTTCTTTGGTTAGTAGGAATTTTAGCCTCTTTGATTCGTACGAATTCCCTAGGAATTTTAGAGGAATGCAATCCTTACTAAGTTTTCTTACATATAAGTAATTTGATTCATAGGATTGAGTTATGCTGATAGTATTGCCTTGTCTCCTAGTACTAGTACATCCATGGAAAATATGGTATCTACTAGTAGTGTTTACGTGAGACTCGGATACTAGACATATGACATATCATAACTATATAGAATAATAATACTAGGTAAATCTCAAAAAATTAGAAATTTGATCGACATCTATAAAGTATGGGCGCATATTTAGTTCTTGTATTTTCTATCATGTAGAAGTCGATGTTTATTAGGTACTAGTACTTGTAAATTTTGTTAACATGGTCTTTATAAATGAAGGAGAAGATTCTAGAATGATGGAGAAGTGTGTTTTGAGGATTGTGCATAGCGTTCATTGTGCTAAAGACTATCAATAGAATCTTCAAGTAGATGCTAGAATGGAAAAGAAGATCCAACTGCTGGCAATGTTGGGATTTGCAAGTCCTGATCCAATAGTGAATATTCAAAGTTATTCATATACTACATAGTGGTAAGATAAGATAAGATAAGGTAAGATATTAAACCTCCTAGAAATAATCCTTGTTGGTTTTCCTTTGGTATATAAGACACCAAAATCTTGTAGGATCCAACCTTGCTTTTTTTCCCTCTGAACTTTGCATTCAAGATCCTATAGGATTATTTCCTATTTCATTCGATACCATGAAACAAACTGTGTCGCTAGGAGAATTTCCATATCATATCCCCATTTTGAAAAGAATTAGAATTTCCATAGCATATCCCTAGGTTGGCATTTTTTTACGCAATCAAACATCTTAAGTATAATCATGATTTTTGAAAATAGTAATGTATATCAACTTCTACAATGTCAGATCAATATCAATATTATTTCCATGTTACATTTCCTTTCCCTTTGAAGGTCCTATCCTTATCCCGTCGCCATGCTATGTGTTGTACCTGACACATGGGTTTTTTGAGGACGATGAGGAGAATGATCCTGGTAGGTGGTGGTTAGCAAGATCTGTCGGTGGTTCAAGACTTCTTCTGGTCTATACATATGGTGTCTCAGGCAGTGCAATTGCTGATGATACTATTGTTGTTCACTATGGTCGTGCCATTCGCACCTATCCTTCTGGGTTTGTTTGCACCTATCCTTCTAGGTTTGAGTGCATGGTGTTCTCGATGGACACAAGCCAGTTAACTGCAGCTAACTGATGGAAAAGGGTTACTGACCTTGGATCATATTCTCTTTTCCTTGGTGTGAACTATCCGATTATCATTGCAGTAGGCGATGCAAATGATCCGACGGGACATTTGACAAGAAGGAACTGTGTTTACACATCACACCAAGAAATTGGCTACGAGTACAGGTCGCGTCCTGAAATTTTTCGCTTCAGTCTGAATGGTGATACAACTGTTGGTTTCCACACCAACACTTGCTGGACATGGTCGGAGACTCCATTTTGGTTCATCCCAAGCTTCTCAAACGCCTTGGAGTGGAACGAGCCTGTTCAAGAATAGCTCATTTGTTCTCGGCCTTCTGTTGAACTATTTCTTTTGGCTAGGTTTTAGCTGATGTACGAGTACTCGGCATTTAGTTCTGCACCCGGTCCGGCTTGTAAAATACTCTGTATGATCAAAAATCCCTTTTGTACACTTGGTAGTTTCTCAAGTATGTATATTTCACCAAGCTTGTAAAAGAACCTTATTAGGAGTACAGTTGTACTCTAATACTACTATTACGTACATAATTTCTTCCAGAATGTTGTATAATAGTAGTACTATTAGTATTACTCCTTGCAGGTCCATAGTTTTGTTTCTTTTTCACTCCAGTTTGGGTCCTGTAAGCCTAAGTTGGACGTGTTGGTAAGTACTTCGCTCAGAAACTACACGCAGTGGAAGGAACACGATGTTTCCAGGTTTACCAGGAAAAACAGGTCGCTCATCATGGCATCACCAGTGATTTGACAAGGCAATATTGTACGACGGTGTGCTAGTCTAGTTTTTTTCTTCTTCTGAACAAGTACTCCTTGTCTACCTAGTAGTAGTAGTAAAGGTCGACTAGTAGGAGTACTAGAGAACTCGATGAAGCTAGCTGG
Source organism: Avena sativa (assembly GCA_916181665.1). Lineage (NCBI taxonomy): Eukaryota > Viridiplantae > Streptophyta > Magnoliopsida > Poales > Poaceae > Avena > Avena sativa. The sequence continues at coordinate 184,586,874 of OV702287.1, read as the reverse complement.
AGTACTACTGTCAGTAGCTGCCGTAGAAGAGGGAGGGAGGGAGTTTTGCACACGCCGGTGCACGTGGCAGCGTGTTCCTTCCAAGACAAGCTGGATTTAAATCCCTCACCGCCCTCCCCCCACGCACACACAACCTCTTTTACTCAGTCCCTTCTTCCCATCCACTACCGCCCACTGGCCTCTCACTCCATATTATTTCTGACCAGCTCCTCGGCTCCATCCTCTACAGGTGGCGGCGAGATCGACGCGGCAACCTACTGTAGGGAGGTGGAGCATCCGTCATCTCTGTCCCGCGGCAGCAATGGCGGTTTGTGAAATACTAGAACACTCGTACCTATTCCCTCTCTTTCATAATATAAGATGTTTTAGCTTATGTGAAACGAGTGTATCTAGATTCACTCCGAACTTACATGATAGAGTTGATGATGCGGTTAAATTTTTATTATCAATTGCACAACATTGTCATGTGTAGAGTAGTTCTTATCCCGAGTATGCATCATTTTTTGTAGACTAGGATTCCATAGAAGCTTGTTTTCTGGGCTAGATCCCATAACTAAGAATAGTGGGGATCCGTTCGAAATTGGTAGTTCGACAACGCAAACTTTTGAACATTTGCATATATTTGTCAATCAACATCATGTAATCAATATTACAACTTGCTAGAGAAGAAGATAGGGGAAGGAGCGAAAAAGAGGATTCTCAATGAAATAGGTTCCAATCTTGTGACTTCTGCTATCCCAGATGACAAGGTAAATCAATAGAATGACATATGTTCTTGTCGTTGCGCGTAGATGCTTTCGCTGTAATCTCTGTTTATCTTGTAACCGCAGAAGCACAAAGTTGAAGAAGACTCTCAGTTTCCTGATGACGGAGAATAAAATGGATGTCAGATCGCTACACCTAATACGCCTCCTTGTTTAGACCGATGCAGTTACAGCTGCAGTTGGTACTGATGAGCCTGCACCTACCATCGTCGTGCCAGATGATGGAGGTGGTGGATTGGTTTTACTATCCGCGGAGGCTTGTGCAGCTGGAGCTGGAAGTGAAGAGGCTTCAGAGAACATTGTGGTTCTCGATAGTTCACCTATTATGGAGACTCATGCTACCGGTGTTAGCGCTGTTGTTGGTGCTGCTGACCCTGCTCCCGAAATTATCGTGCCACCTGAAGAAGGCGGTGGTTTAGGTTTACAATCTATTGAAATTGTTGCACCTGAAGGTGGTGAACTGTGATGTGGAGCTTTCTTTCTTATGATTTGTATGATTTTCTCTGGAACCTGTATTATGGAGTTACCTTACGCATTTCTTACACTTTTTCCTGTTGAACTGTAGTGTGGAACTGGAACTACTCCTAGTATGTAATCATAATATTCGGATGCTTGAGTATTATCAATGATAAACCAATGCTAGCTGAGCTGCATGAGAATGGGCCTCTGCCACTTGCAGACATGGTTCCTGGCTCATCTCCTTTTCACAAGCACGGTGAAAAGATGGTTCTATTCCTTTTCTTGCAATGCCATTATGCTTGTGTTATTGATCTGGCAATTTTATGCTAATTTTGTCACCCAGTCCGCATTTATATCTCTACATACAAACATATTTGTTCACATGACTTGAACAAAAACAGTATCTTCTTTGCATCGACTAACACAAGGAGCATGCAAATATTTATTTATTTTGGAAACAAGGCAAACGATATGCCATTTTCATTGATAGAGAGGGACATGCAATTCATAAATCATCACCTCCAGCATCTTGTTCTACAGAAGGCATTATTACCAGATCCACAACCTTATTTTCCTTGGGACGACAATGTCAAGTGCAGGATTTCGAATCTAAACGCAATGCAGTGCAGGTTCATTAGGACAACCTCCAGCTGCGTTAGTCTCCACAGAAGGTACATCAACACTATGGCAGACACCGTTGGAAATGCAAGCAGAAGCTTTTGTTATACTCCTATCAGGACAACAGATAAGGGCCAGAAATTCAAGCTCCGAAATCTAGCGTTACAAAATAGACAAGAGGTCACCCCATCTAGACAATTCATAGACAATTCACAGTGTAATTTGAGCGTCTTACATGATCCTTAGATCTTAGTCCATCTGGTCTTTTTATTGGTGGAACGAAATTTGTTGGTACTTTTATTTCTACGAAGAACCTACAAAACATAGCCAAGTCAGACATCTGAATATATCTAACTTTTCTACAGTCTTATATGTGAAGATATCTTTGCATAACACTCACTTATCAAACTGTCTACGGATATCTTCCCGCTCCTTGGAAATGCGAAGTCGACGTTCTATAGGGTACACCCATCTATATTGTACTGTACCTCTAAGTACTTCCTTGTCATGTACATCAATAGCCAAATGCTCCATCGTATCAAAGAAGGATGGGGAATATATCAGGTCAAAAGCTTGTACAGGATCTCTACCAAGTCCTTTTTAAGATGTTTTCGAACTCTTCTGTCCTGAGCTTTACTATAGATTTACCTAAAGAACGTACCTACCCAAATCTGCAAGCACCTTGTAAATCTAGATGGTCACAAGCTTTAACTATTTCTAGGAGAGGTGGGGAACAAACCAAAGCCACGAAGAATGTCCAGTGCTTGAATCTAGCAGGCGAAGCGTGGGGATCGCCCAATTGACTGTCGGCCGGTGCGTCTCGTGAAGAACGGCGCGGCAAATGGTGGTAGGCCGGCACTGTTGATAGAAAGGCGTCGAGAAGTTCTTTTAAGGCGTGGAGAAGTTTGCGTCCTGGTTCTAATCTGGTGCATCTCCCATAAGAACAACGCAAAATTTGAAGAGACAGGGGCTGGTCGCTCGATTGAGGGCGGGCTTAGGAAAGTTTGGGGTCTCGGCGGAAAGTTTTGGCGGGCACAGGGTGTTTGTCCACAATTTTCACAGAAATATCTGTGAATATTTTATCAGATTTGCCAGTTCTCAAGAGTCACCTCTCTCGCCATTGGATTTACCTCGCGATTGGTGCAATGTGAGGGTTACACATTTGTTGCAACAGCTTGTAACTGGGAATTTAATGAGTTTCAACTACTAGGTTACAACTGAGTATTAGCACAATTACTAGGGTGACGTTAGCTCCTTAACATAACTAGTTCGCAGGCGCCTGGAATCTAGGCGCTCATATTTTATGCCTTTTTTCCCTTGTTGACGGCTTTGTTTCGAATCCGGCCGACCCTAGCACGTACCTTGGGATTTTAACTATCGACCCCAAGAAATTAGCCCATTCGGCCTCATTATAGCACAAGACCTTCTAACTAGGCCATATTTTGGGTCATTCAGCCGCGCAAATAGTCCAGTTAGATTGGGCGAGAGCCCATGAAAAATAGCCCATCAATCCCTGCTTAGCCCTTTTTCTTCAGTTCGGCCTTTTTTGGGCACCGTCCACCCACCCCTAAAAAACTCCACCTATCCATGTTTTTAAGTACTACCTATTATATTATTTATACTTAACATTTTTTAGTTGAGCTACTAGCAATCACGCATAACAGACGGACAAGCAATTTTTTAAGAAGAAAAATAAATAAGTTATATACGATGTTAGTATACATTTTTTACATTTTATAAAAGTATAACAATTTTCTTGTGTAGTGGCAAGGCATGCAGTTTATCTATATTAATATTTTTGTACTGAGAGGCTGACATGGCCGATCTACCTGCCTGCAGCTAGCACCCATCAACCTTACCATACAAGAGATCAAGTTTAACGAGCGTGTTTAAAAAGTACTTATACAACAGTCTCGAGCAGAAAAAAGAAGACCAAGATCGACACGTTTCCTGTCGAGAGAGGCTGACACGTGGGCCCTAGCAGCAAGACCATACACGCTTGCCGCATGGAACAACATTACCAAGGTCAAACCGGCGGACGCGACCAAAAAAAGTCCAACATACACACGTTTCCTCTACATAGGTGGCTGACATATGTACCCAGCAGGGAGACATTATACGAGGGTTGTATCAAGCAACTTTGCCAAGTTCCAAATGGGGAGGCGCGAGAGAATAAAAATGTCTAGCATGCACACATTTCCTGCACAGAGGATGCTGACATGTCGGGTCCACCAGCCTGTATAAACGGCTGAAGCAGCAAGCAACGCTATCAAGTTCGGAACACGAAGCCGTGACAGAGGGTAAAAAATCTATCATACACACCTTTCTTCTAATGAGAGGATGACATGTGGGGCCCAGCATTGTGATTAAATGGTAGATGCATCAAACAACGCTATCAAGTTCGAAACAGGGTAGCGCGAGCGAAGGAAAAAATCCATCATACACATGTTTCTTCTAATGAGAGGATGACATGTGGGGCTCAGGAGGTTGGTTAAATGGTAGATGTGTCGAGCAGCGCTATCAACTTCGGAACGGGGTAGCGCCAGCGAAGGAAAAATTCCATCATACACACGTTTCTTATAATGAGAGGATGACATGTGGGTCCTAGGAGGTTGATTAAATAGTAGATGCATGGAGCAGCGCTATCAACTTCGGAACAGGTTAGCGCGAGCGAAGAGAAAAAATCCATCATACACACGATCCTTCTAATGAGAAGCTGACATGTGGGACCTAGCAGCCTGACTAAACGGCAGACGCCTCAAGCAACATTATCGAGTTCAAATCAGGGAGGCGTGACCAAAAAGTATGGTCCACTAGAGACACTGACATCCGGGACCCACACACCTCAAAAGACTTCGGCAAGTCAACATCGCGCGAGGAAACGAAAATCTTGCTTCTGCCACGCACTAGCCGAGCTTCGTCCATGTTTTTAGCAGATCTATCGTAGTAGAGGGCCGCGAAACCGGAAAAAAAATCCATCAGCCACGACCGAGCCAAGAATTTCGTCGCGGAAGACGCGCCTTCTACGACGACCGTCGGGCCAATTCGTTGCGGAAGGAAACTTTTCTTGTAGTGTATGTATCCGCCAAAGTCATTGCATGCGTGTTCTTTTCATGAACCACATATGGATCCACTAGAGTCATTGCATGTATGTTCTTATCCTAAACCAGCACTACAGTCATTGCATGTGTGTTCTTTTCACAAACCACATAAGGATCCATCAGAGTCATTGCATGTATCTTCTTTTCATAAAACACATGGATCAACCAATGTCATTGCATGTGTGTTCTTTCCACAAACCACATATGGATCCACCAGAGGCATTGCATGTATGTTCTTTTCATAAAACACATGGATCAACCAATGTCATTGCATGTGTGTTATTTTCATGAACCACATATGGATCCACCAGACTCATTGCATGTATGTTCTTTTCATAAAACACATGGATCAACCAATGTCATTGCATGTATGTTCTTTTCACAAACAACATATGGATCCACCAATGTCATTGCATGTATGTTCTTTTCACAAACCACATGGATCCACCAATGTCATTGCATGTGTGTTCTTTTCACAAACCACATATGGATCCACTAGAGTCATTGCATGTCTATTCTTTCCACAAACCACATGGATCCACCAATGTCATTGCATGTGTGTTATTTTCATGAACCACATATGGATCCACTAGAGTCATTGCATGTATGTTCTTTGCACAAACCACATGGATCTACTATAGTCATTGCATGTGTGTTCTTTTCATGAACCACATATGGAACCACTAGAGTCATTACATGTGTGTTCTTTTCACAAAACTAGCACTAGATTCATTGTATCTGTGTTCTTTTCATGAACCGTAGCTAGATTCATTGCATGTGTGTTCTTTTCATGAAATTAGCACTAGAGTCATTGCATGTGTGTTCTTTTCATGAAACTAGCACTAGAGTCATTGCATCTGTGTTCTTTTCATGAAATTAGCACAAGAGTCATTGCATGTGTGTTCTTTTCATGAAACTAGCACTAGAGTCATTGCATGTGTGTTCTTTTCACAAACCACATATGTATCCGCCAGAGTCATTGCATGTGCGTTCTTTTCATGAACCACATATGGATCCACTAGATTCATTGCATGTATGTTCTTATCCTAAACTAGCACTAGAGTCCTTGCATGTGTGTTCTTTTCACAAACCACATATGGATCCACCAGAATCATTGCATGTATGTTCTTTTCATAAAATAAATTGATCAACCAATGTAATTGCATGTGTGTTCTTTTCACAAACCACATATGGCTCCACCGGAGTCATTGCATGTATGCTCTTTTCATAAAACACATGGATTAACCAATGCCATCGCATGTCTGTTCTTTTCACAAACCACATACAGATCCACTAGAGTCATTGCATGTTTGTTCTTTTCATAAAACACATGGATCAACCAATGTCATTTCATGTGTGTCCTTTTCACAAACCACATATGGATCCACTAGATTCATTGCATGTATGTTATCCTAAACCAGCACTAGAGTCATTGCATGTGGGTTCTTTTCACAAACCACATATGGATCCACCAGGGTCATTGCATGTCTGTTCTTTTCACAAACCACATATGGATCCACTAGAGTCATTGCATGTTTGTTATTTTCATAAAACACATGGATCAACCAATGTCATTGTATGTGTGTCCTTTTAACAAACCACATATGGATCCACTAGAGTCATTCCATGTATGTTCTTTTCACAAACCACATGGATCCACCAATGTCATTGCATGTGTGTTATTTTCACAAACCACATATGGATCCACTATAGTCATTGCATGAGTGTTCTTTTCACAAACCACATATGGAACCACCAGAGTCATTGCATGTATGTTCTTTTCACAAACCACATATGGATCCACTCCAGTCATTGTATGTCTATTCTTTCCACAACCACATGAATCCACCAATATAATTGCATGTGTGTTATTTTAATGAACCACATATGGATCCACTAGAGTCATTGCATGTCTATTCTTTCCACAAACCACATAGATCCACCAATCTCATTGCATGTGTGTTCTTTTCATGAACAACATATGGATCCACCAGAGTCATTGCATGTGTGTTCTTTTCATGAACCACATATGGATCCACTAGAGTCATTGCATGTGTGTTCTTATCCTAAACCAGCACTAGAGTCATTGCATGTGTGTTCTTTTCACAAACCACATATGGATCCACTAGAGTCATTGCATGTATGTTCTTTTCATAAAACACATGGATCAACCATTGTCATTGCATGTGCGTTCTTTTCACAGACCACATATGGATCCACCAGAGTCATTGCATGTATGTTATTTTCATAAAACACATGGATCAACCAATGTCATTGCATGTGTTTTCTTTTCATGGACCACATATGGATCCACTAGAGTCATTGCATGTATCTTCTTTTCACAAACCACATGGATCCACCAATGTCATTGCATGTGTATTATTTTCACAAACCACATATGGATCCACTAGAGTCATTGCATGTCTATTCTTTCCACAAACCACATGGATCCACCAATGTCATTGCATGTTTGTTCTTTTCATGAACCACATATGGATCCACCAGAGTCATTGCATGTGTGTTCTTTTCATGAACCACATATGGATCCACCTATGTCATTGCATGTGTGTTCTTTTCATGAACCGCATATGGATCCACCCATGTCATTGCATATGTGTTCTTTTCACAATCCACATATGGATCCACTTGAGTCATTGCATGTATGTTCTTTTCATAAAGCATATGGATCAACCAATGCCATTGCATGTGTGTTCTTTTCACAAACCACATATGGATCCACCAGAGTCATTGCATGTATGTTCTTTTAATAAAACACATGGATCAAACAATGTCATTGCATGTGTGTTCTTTTCACAAATCACATATGGATCCACTAGAATCATTGCATGTATGTTCTTTTCACAAACCAGATGGATCCACCAATGTCATTGCATGTGTGTTCTTTGCAGAAATCACATATGGATTCACTAGAGTCATTGCATGTCTATTCTTTCCACAAACCACATGGATCCACCAATGTCATTGCATGTGTGTTCTTTTAATGAACCACGTATGGATCCACTAGAGTCATTGCATGTATGTTCTTTCCTCAAACCACATGGATCAACCAATGTCATTGCATGTGTGTTCTTTTCACAAACCACATATGGATCCACTAGATTCATTGCATGTATGTTTTTATCACTAAACCAGCACTAGTGTCATTGCATGTGTGTTCTTTTGATGAACCACAGCTAGAGTCATGGCATGTGTGTTATTTTCACAAACCACATATGGATCCACTATAGTCATTGCATGTGTGTTCTTTTCACAAACCACATATGAATCCACCAGAATCATTGCATGTATGTTCTTTTCACAAACCACATATGGATCCACTAGAGTCGTTGCATGTCTATTCTTTCCACAAACCACATGAATCCACCAATATCATTGCAGGTGTGGTTTATTTTAATGAACCACATATGGATCCACTAGAGTCATTGCATGTATATTATTTCCACAAACCACATGGATCCACCAATCTCATTGCATGTTTGTTCTTTTCATGAACCACATATGGATCCACCAGAGTCATTGCATGTGTGTTCTTTTCATGAACCACATATGGATCTACTAGAGTGAAAGCATGTGTGTTCTTATCCTACACCAGCACTAGAGTCATTGCATGTGTGTTCTTTTCACAAACGACATATGGATCCACCAGAGTCATTGCATGTATGTTCTTTTCATAAAACACATGGATCAACCAATGCCATTGCATGTGAGTTCTTTTCACAAACCACATATGGATCCACCAGAGTCATTGCATGTGTGTTATTTTCACAAACCACATGGATCCACCAATGTCATTGTATGTGTGTTCCTTTCACAAACCACATATGGATCCACTAGAGTCATTGCGTGTCTATTCTTTCCACAAACCACATGGATCAACCAATGTCATTGCATGTGTGTTCTTTTCATGAACCACATATGGATCCACAAGAGTCATTGCATGTATGTTCCTTTCATAAAACACATGGATCAACCAATGTCATTGCATGTATGTTCTTTTCACAAACCACATATGGATCCACCAATGTCATTGCATGTATGTTCTTTTCACAAACAACATGGATCCACCAACATCATTGCATGTGTGTTCTTTTCACAAACCACATATGGATCCACTAGAGTCATTGCATGTCTATTCTTTCCACAAACCACATGGATCCACCAATGTCATTGCATGTGTGTTCTTTTCATGAACCACATATGGATCCACTAGATTCATTGCATGTATGTTCTTTGGACAAACCACATGGATCCACTATAGTCATTGCATGTGTGTTATTTTCATGAACCACATATGGAACCACTAGAGTCATTACATGTGTGTTCTATTGACAAAACTAGCACTAGATTCATTGTATCTATGTTCTGTTCATGAACCATAGCTAGATTCATTGCATGTGTGTTCTTTTCATGAAATTAGCACTAGAGTCATTGTATGTGTGTTCTTTTCATGAAACTAGCACTAGAGTCATTGCATCTGTGTGCTTTTCATGAAATTAGCACTAGACTCATTGCATGTGTTTTTTTCATGAAACTAGAACTAGAGTCATTGCATGTGTGTTCTTTTCACAAACCACATATGTATCCACCAGAGTCATTGCATGTGCGTTCTTTTCATGAACCACATATGGATCCACTAGATTCATTGCATGTATGTTCTTATCCTAAACCAGCACTAGAGTCATTGCATGTGTGTTCTTTTCACAAACCACATATGGATCCACCAGAGTCATTGCATGTATGTTCTTTTCATAAAATAAATTGATCAACCAATGTAATTGCATGTGTGTTCTTTTCACAAAACACATATGGATCCACCTAAGTCATTGCATGTATGTTCTTTTCATAAAACACATGGATTAACCAATGCCATCGCATGTCTGTTCTTTTCACAAACCACATAAGGATCCACTAGAGTCATTGCATGTTTGTTATTTTCATAAAACACATGGATCAACCAATGTGATTGCATGTGTGTCCTTTTCACAAACCACATATGGATCCACTAGATACATTGCATGTATGTTATCCTAAACCAGCACTAGAGTCATTGCATGTGGGTTCTTTTCACAAACCACATATGGATCCACCAGAATCATTGCACGTGTGTTCTTTTTACAAACCACATATGGATCCACCTGAGTCATTGCATGTATGTTCTTTTCATAAAACACATGGATTAACCAATGTCATTGATGTCTGTTCTTTTCACAAACCACATATGGATCCACTAGAGTCATTGCATGTTTGTTCTTTTCATAAAACACATGGATCAACCAATGTCATTGCATGTGTGTCCTTTTCACAAACCACATATGGATCCACTGGAGTTACTGCATGTATGTTCTTTTCACAAACCACATGGATCCACCAATGTCATTGCACGTGTGTTATTTTCACAAACCACATATGGATCCACTATAGTCATTGCATGTGTGTTCTTTTCACAAACCACATATGGATACACCAGAGTCATTGCATGTATGTTCTTTTCACAAACCACGTATGGATCCACTCCAGTCATTGCATGCTATTGTTTCCACAAACCACATGAATCCACCAATATAATTGCATGTGTGTTATTTTAATGAACCACATATGGATCCACTAGAGTCATTGCATGTCTATTCTTTCCACAAACCACATGGATCCACCAATGTCATTGCATTTGTGTTCTTTTCATTAACCACATATGGATCCACCAGAGTCATTGCATGTGTGTTCTTTTCATGAACCCCATATGGATCCACTAGATTCATTGCATGTGTGTTCTTATCCTACACCATTGCTAGAGTCATTGCATGTGTGTTATTTTCACAAACGACATATGGATCCACCAGAGTCATTGCATGTATGTTCTTTTCATAAAACACATGGATCAACCAATGTCATTGCATGTGTGTTCTTTTCACAAACGACATATCTATCCACCAGAGTCATTGCATGTATGTTATTTTCATAAAATACATGGATCAACCAATGTCATTGCATGTGTGTTCTTTTCATGAACCACATATGGATCCACCAGAGTCATTGCATGTATGTTCTTTTCAAAAACCACATGGATCCACCAATGTCATTGCATGTGTGTTCTTTTCAGAAAACTCATATGGATCCACTAGAGTCATTGCATGTCTATTCTTTCCACAAACCACATGGATCCACCAATGTCATTGCATTTTTGTTCTTTTCATGAACCACATATGGATCCACCAGAGTCATTGCATGTGTGTTCTTTTCATGAGCCACATATGGATCCACCAATGTCATTGCATGTATGTTCTTATCCTGAACTAGCACTAGAGTCATTGCATGTGTGTTCTTTTCACAATCCACATATGGATCCACTAGAGTCATTGCATCTATGTTCTTTTCATAAAACACATGGATCAACCAATGCCATTGCATGTGTGTTCTTTTCACAAACCGCATATGGATCAACCAGAGTCATTGCATGTATGTTCTTTTCATAAAACACATGGATCAACCAATGTCATTGCATGTGTGTTCTTTTCACAAATCACATATGGATCCACTAGAATCATTGCATGTATGTTCTTTTCACAAACCACATGGATCCACCAATGTCATTGCATGTGTGTTCTTTTCAAAAACCACATATGGATCCATAGAATCATTACATGTATGTTCTTATCACAAACCACATATGGATCCACTAGAGTCGTTGCATGTCTATTCTTTCCACAAACCACATGAATCCACCAATATCATTGCATGTGTGTTATTTTAATGAACCACATATGGACTCACTAGAGTCATTGCATGTCTATTATTTCCACAAACCACATGGATCCACCAATCTCATTGCATGTGTGTTCTTTTCATGAATCACATATGGATCCACCAGAGTCATTGCATGTGTGTTCTTTTCATGAACCACATATGGATCCACTAGAGTCATTGCATGTGTGTTCTTATCCTACACCAGCACTAGAGTCATTGCATGTGTGTTCTTTTCACAAACGACATATGGATCCACCAGAGTCATTGCATGTATGTTCTTTTCATAAAACACATGGATCAACCAATGTCATTGCATGTGTGTTCTTTTCACAAACGACATATGTATCCACCAGAGTCATTGCATGTATGTTATTTTCATAAAACACATGGATCAACCAATGTCATTGCATGTGTGTTCTTTTCATGAACCACATATGGATCCACCAGAGTCATTGCATGTATGTTCTTTTCACAAACCACATGGATCCACCAATATCATTGCATGTGTGTTATTTTAATGAACCACATCTGGATCCACTAGAGTCATTGCATGTCTATTATTTCCACAAACCACATGGATCCACCAATCTCATTGCATGTGTGTTCTTTTCATGAACCACATATGGATCCACCAGAGTCATTGCATGTGTGTTCTTTTCATGAACCACATATGGAACCACTAGAGTCATTGCATGTGTGTTCTTATCCTACACCGGCACTAGAGTCATTCCATGTGTGTTCTTTTCACAAACCACATCTGGATCCACCAGAGTCATTGCATGTATGTTCTTTTCACAAACCAAATATGGATCCACCAATGTCATTGCATGTATGTTCTTTTCACAAACCACATGGATCCACCAATGTCATTACATGTGTGTTCTTTCCACAAACCACATATGGATCCACTAGAGTCATTGCATGTCTATTGTTTCCACAAACCACATGGATCCACCAATGTCATTGCATGTTTGTTATTTTCGTGAACCACATATGGATCCACTAGAGTCATTGCATGTATGTTCTTTGCAAAAACCACATGGATCGACTATAGTCATTGCATGTGTGTTCTTTTCATGAACCAGATATGGAATCACTAGAGTCATTACATGTGTGTTCTTTTCACAAAACTAGCACTAGTTTCATTGTATCTGTGTTCTTTTCATGAACCATAGCTATATTCATTGCATGTGTGTTCTTTTCATGAAATTAGCACTAGAGTCATTGCATGTGTGTTCTTTTCATGAAACTAGCACCAGAGTCATTGCATCTGTGTTCTTTTCATGAAATTAGCACTAGAGTCATTACATGTGTGTTCTTTTCATGAAACTAGCACTAGAGTCATTACATGTGTGTTCTTTTCACAAACCACATATGTATCCACCAGCGTCATTGCATGTGTGTTCTTTTCATGAACCACATATGGATCCACTAGATTCATTGCATGTATGTTCTTATCCTAAACCAGTATTAGAGTCATTGCATGTGTGTTATTTTCACAAACCACATATGGATCCACCAGAGTCATTGCATGTATGTTCTTTTCATAAAGTAAATTGATCAACCAATGTATTTGCATGTGTGTTATTTTCACAAACCACATATGGATCCACCTGAGTCATTCCATGTATGTTCTTTCCATAAAACACATGGATTAACCAATGTCATTGCATGTGTGTTATTTTCACAAACCACATATGGATCCACCAGAGTCATTGCATGTTTGTTCTTTTCATAAAACACATGGATCAACCAATGTCATTGCATGTGTGTCCTTTTCACAAACCACATATGGATCCACTAGAGTCATTGCATGTATGTTCTTTTCACAAACCAGATGGATCCACCAATATCATTGCACGTGTGTTATTTTCACAAACCACATATGGATCCACTAGAGTCATTGCATGTGTGTTCTTATCCTAAACCAGCACTAGAGTCATTGCATGTGAGTTCTTTTCACAAACCACATATGGATCCACCAGAGTCATTGCATGTATGTTCTTTTCACAAACCACACATGGATCCAATCCAGTCATTGCATGTCTATTCTTCCCACAAACCACATGAATCCACCAATATAATTGCATGTGTGTTATTTTAATGAACCACATATGGATCCACTAGAGTCATTGCATGTCTATTCTTTCCACAAACCACATGGATCCACCAATCTCATTGCATGTGTGTTCTTTTCATGAACCACATATGGATCCACCAGAGTCATTGCATGTGTGTTCTTTTCATGAAACACATATGGATTCACTTGAGTCATTGCATGTGTGTTCTTATCCTAAACCAGCACTAGAGTCATTGCATGTGTGTTCTTTTCACAAACCACATGTGGATCCACCAGAGTTATTGCATGTATGTTCTTTTCGGATCAACCAATGTCATTGCATGTGTGTTCTTTTCACAAACCACATATGGATCCACCAGAGTCATTGCATGTATGTTATTTTCATAAAACACATGGATCAACCAATGTCATTGCATGTGTGTTCTTTTCATGGACCACATATGGATCACCCAGAGTCATTGCATGTATGTTCTTTTCACAAACCACATGGATCCACCAATGTCATTGCATGTGTATTATTTTCACAAACCACATATGGATCCACTAGATTCATTGCATGTCTATTCTTTCCACAAACCACATGGATCCAACAATGTCATTGCATGTTTGTTCTTTTCATGAACCACATATGGATCCACCAGAGTCATTGCATGTGTGTTCTTTTCACAAAACCACATATGGATCAACCAATGCCATTGCATGTGTGTTCTTTTCACAAACCACATATGGATCCACCAGAGTCATTGCATGTATGTTCTTTTCATAAAACACATGGATCAACCAATGTCATTGCATGTGTGTTCTTTTCACAAATCACATATGGATCCACTATAATCATTGCATGTATGTTCTTTTCACAAACCACATGGATCCACCAATGTCATTGCATGTGTGTTCTTTTCACAAATCACATATGGATTCACTAGAGTCATTGCATGTCTATTCTTTCCACAAACCACATGGATCCACCAATGTCATTGCATGTGTGTTCTTTTCATGAACCACGTATTGATCCACTAGAGTCATTGCATGTATGTTCTTTCCACAAACCACATGGATCCACCAATGTCATTGCATTTGTGTTCTTTTCACAAACCACATATGGATCCACTAGATTCATTGCATGTGTGTTCTTATCACTAAACCAGCACTAGTGTCATTGCATGTGTGTTCTTTTGATGAACCACAGCTAGAGCCATTGCATGTGTGTTATTTTCACAAACCACATATGGATCCACTATAGTCATTGCAAGTGTGTTCTTTTCACAAACCACATATGGATCCACCAGAATCATTGCATGTATGTTCTTTTCACAAATCACATATGGATCCACTAGAGTCGTTGCATGTCTATTCTTTCCACAAACCACATGAATCCACCAATATCATTGCATGTGTGTTATTTTAATGAACCACATATGGATCCACTAGAGTCATAGCATGTCTATTATTTCCACAAACCACATGGATCCACCAATCTTATTGCATGTGTGTTCTTTTCATGAACCACATATGGAGCCACCAGAGTCATTGCATGTGTGTTCTTTTAATGAACCACATATGGAACCACTAGAGTCATTGCATGTGTGTTCTTATCCTACACCAGCAGTAGAGTCATTGCATGTGTGTTCTTTTCACAAACGACATATGGATCCACCAATATCATTGCATGTATGTTCTTTTCATAAAACACATGGATCAACCAATGTCATTGCATGTGTGCTCTTTTCACAAACGACATATGTATCCACCAGAGTCATTGCATGTATGTTATTTTCATAAAACACATGGATCAACCAATGTCATTGCATGTGTGTTCTTTTCATGAACCACATATGGATCCACCAGAGTCATTGCATGTATGTTCTTTTCACAAACCACATGGATCCACCAATGTCATTGCATATGTATTATTTTCACAAACCACATCTGGATCCACTTGAGTCATTGCATGTCTATTCTTTCCACAAACCACATGGATCCACCAATTTCATTGCATGTTTGTTGTTTTCATGAACCACATATGGATCCACTAGAGATATTGCATGTGTGTTCTTTTGATGAACCACATATGGATCCACCAATATCATTGCATGTATGTTCTTATCCTAAACTAGCACTAGAGTCATTGCATGTGTGTTCTTTTCACAAACCACATATGGATCCACTAGAGTCATTGCATGTATGTTCTTTTCATCAAACACATGGATCAACCATTGCCATTGCATGTGTGTTCTTTTCACAAACGACATATGGATCCACAAGAGTCATTGCATGTATGTTCTTTTCATAAAACACATGGATCAACCAATGCCATTGCATGTGTGTTCTTTTCACAAATCACATATGGATCCACTAGAATCATTGCATGTATGTTCTTTTCACAAACCACATGGATCCACCAATGTCATTGCATGTGTGTTCTTTTCACAAACCACATATGGATTCACTAGAGTCATTGCATGTCTATTCTTTCCACAAACAACATGGATCCACCAATGTCATTGCATGTGTGTTCTTTTCATGAACCAAATATGTATCCACTAGAGTTATTGCATGTATGTTCTTTCCACAAACCACATGGATCCACCAATGTCATTGCATGTGTGTTATTTTAATGAACCACATATGGATCCACTAGAGTCATTCCATGTTTATTATTTCCAAAAACCACATGGAGCCACCAATCTCATTGCATGTGTGTTCTTTTCACAAACCACATATGGATTCACTAGAGTCATTGCATGTCTATTCTTTCAACAAACCACATGGATCCACCAATGTCATTGCATGTGTGTTCTTTTCATGAACCACATATGGATCCACTAGAGTCATTGCATGTATGTTCTTTCCACAAACCACATGGATCCACCAATGTCATTGCATGTGTGTTCTTTTCATGAACCACATATGGATCCGCTAGAGTCATTGCATGTATGTTCTTTCCACACACCACATGGATCCACTATAGGAATTGCATGTGTGTTCTTTTCATGAACCACATATGGATCCACTAGAGTCATTGCATGTGTGTTCTTTTCACAAAACACGCACTAGAGTCATTGCATATGTGTTCTTTTCATGAACCACAGCTAGAGTCATTGGATGTGTGTTATTTTCATGAAACTATCACTAGAGTCATTGCATGTGTATTCTTTTCACAAACCACATAGGTATCCACCAGAGTCATTGCATGTGTGTTCTTTTCATGAACCACATATGGATCCACTAGAGTCATTGAATGTATTTTCTTATCCTAAACTAGCACTAGAGTCATTGCATGTGTGTTCTTTTCACAAACAACATATGGATCCACCAGAGTCATTGCATCTATGTTCTTTTCATAAAACACATGTATCAACCAATGTCATTGCATCTGTGTTCTTTTGACAAACCACATATGGATCCACCAGAGCCATTGCATGTATGTTCTTTTCATAAAACACAAGGATCAACCAATGTCATTGCATGTGTGTTCTTTTCACAAACCACATATGGATCCACTAGAGTCATTGCATGTATGTTCTTTTGACAAACAAAATGGATCCACCAATGTCATTGCATGTGTGTTCTTTTCAGAAACCACATATGGATCCACTAGAGTCATTGCATGTGTGTTCTTTTCACAAACCACATATGGATACACAAGAGTCATTGCACGTATGTTCTTTTCACAAACCACATATGGATCCACTAGAGGCATTGCATATGTGTTCTTTTCATGAACCACATATGGATCCACAAGAGTCATTGCATGTATGTTCTTATCCTAAACCAGCACTAGAGTCATTGAATGTGTGTTCTTTTGACATACCACATATGGATCCACGAGAGTCATTGCATGTATGTTCTTTTCAAAAAACACATGGATCAACCAATGTCATTGCATGAGTGTTCTGTTCACAACCCACATATGGGTCCACTAGAGTCATTGCATGTACGTTCTTTTTATAAAACACAAGGATTAACCAATGTTATTGCATGTATGTTGTTTTCACGAACCACGTATGGATCCACTAGAGTCATTGCATGTATGTTCTTTTCACAAATCACATGGATCCACTAGTGTCATTGTATGTGTGTTATTTTCACAAACCACATATGGATCCACTAGATTCATTACATGTCTATTCTTTCCACAAACCACATGGATCCACCAATATCATTGCATGTGTGTTCTTTTCATGAACCACACATGGATCCACTAGAGTCATTGCATGTATGTTCTTTCCACAAACCACATGGATACACTATAGTCATTGCATGTGTGTTCTTTTCATGAACCACATATGGATCCACTAGAGTCATTTCATGTGTGTTCTTTTCACAAACTACATATGGATCCACTAGAGTCATTGCATGTGTGTTCTTATCACAAAACCAGCACTAGAGTCATTACATGTGTGTTCTTTTCATGAACCACAGCTAGAGTAATTGCATGTGTGTTCTTTTCATGAAACTAACACTAGAGTCATTGCATGTGGGTTCTTTTCACAAACCACATATGGATCCACCAGAGTCATTGCACGTGTGTTCTTTTCACAAACCACATATGGATCCACCAGAGTCATTGCATGTATGTTCTCTTCACAAACTAGCACTAGAGTCATTGCATGTGTGTTCTTTTCATGAACCACATATGGATCCACCAGAGTCATTGCATGTGTGTTCTTTTCACAAACCACATATGGATCCACCAGAGTCATTGTTTGTATGTTCTTTTCATAAAACACATGGATCAATCAATGTCATTGCATGTATGTTCTTTTCACAAACCACATATGGATCAACCAATGTCATTGCATGTATGTTCTTTTCACAAACCACATGGATCCACCAATGTCATTGCATGTGTGTTCTTTGATCAAACCACATATGGATCCACTAGAGTCATTGCATGTCTATTCTTTCCACAAACCACATGGATCCAAGAATGACATTGCATGTGTGTTCTTTTCATGAACCACATATGGATCCACTAGAGTCACTGCATGTATGTTCTTTCCACAAACCACATGGATCCACTATAGTAATTGCATGTGTGTTCTTTTCATGAACCACATATGGATCCACTAGAGCATTGCATGTGTGTTCTTTTCTCAAAACACGCACTAGAGTCATTGCATATGTGTTTTTTTCATGAACCACAGCTATAGTCATTGGATGTGTGTTCTTTTCATGAAACTATCACTAGAGTCATTGCATTTGTATTCTTTTCACAAACCACATATGTATCCACCAGAGTCATTGCATGTGTGTTCTTTTCATGAACCATATGGATGCACTAGAGTCATTGAATGTATGTTCTTATCCTAAACTAGCGCTAGAGTCATTGCATGTGTGTTCTTTTCAAAAACCACATATGGATCCACCAGAGTCATTGCATGTATGTTCTTTTCATAAAACACATGGATCGACAAATGTCATTGCATGTGTGTTCTTTTCACAACCCACATATGGATCCACCAGAGTCATTGCATGTACGTTCTTTTCATAAAACACAAGGATCAACCAATGTTATTGCATGTATGTTGTTTTCACGAACCACATATGGATCCACTAGAGTCATTGCATGTATGTTCTTTTCACAAATCACTTGGATCCACCAGTGTCATTGCATGTGTGTTATTTTCACAAACCACGTATGGATCCACTAGAGTCATTGCATTTCTATTCTTTCCACAAACCACATGGATCCACCAATGTCATTGCATGTGTGTTCTTTTCATGAAACTAGAGTCATTGCATGTATGTTCTTTCCACAAACCAAATGGATCCACCAATGTCATTGCATGTGTGTTCTTTTCACAAACTACATATGGATCCACTAGAGTAATTGCATGTGTGTTCTTATCACAAAACCAGCACTACAATCATTACATGTGTGTTCTTTTCATGAACCACAGCTAGAGTCATTGCATGTGTGTTCTTTTCATGAAACTAGCACTAGAGTCATTGCATGTGGGTTCTTTTCACAAACCACATATGGATGCACTAGAGTCATTGAACGTGTGTTCTTTTCACTAACCACATATGGATCGACTAGAGGCATTGCATGTGTGTTCTTTTCCTAAACCAGCACTAGAGTCATTGAATGTGTGTTCTTTTGACATACCACATATGGATCCACCAGAGTCATTGCATGTATGTTCTTTTCATAAAACACATGGATCAACCAATGTCATTGCATAAGTGTTCTTTTCACAACCCACATATTGTAGCATCCCCTGCCTTTAATAAGGTAGGGTCCCCTGTGTTTACAATGCTAGTCCTTGGATCAATAGCTAGCATCCACAGTTTAGATGTAATATCAAGAAACAAAGGTCATAATACAACTTTATAACCAGGAATAAAATAGTTTTATTACATCAAACATAGCTCATTGGCTATTTACATTACATTGCAGCGGAATAACTATAAGTATTGGGTCCTTCATCTTCAAAGTGCCACAGGCAGATGGTTGTTGTAGACTTTGTAATCCTAATCAATCAATCTTCACTAAATCAATCAAACCTGCAACATTACGAGTTACAGCCACAAGGGTCAATACATTTGAATTGTATTGGCAAGTGATACTTTGGTAGTATAGTGGAGTCTATCATCTATATGCATTTGGCTAAGTGGAGTTGAGGCTTGCATTGCTCAAAATAGATTTTTCCCTATCATTTTGAAAATACTAAGTTTTGTTTGGCAAAAACTTTCCAAGACATCTACTAATCAAAGACTGAAGATCCTCTCAAGGCATCTACCAATCAAAGACTGAAGATTTTCTTGGCAAAACAATTTTCCCAATCTAAGATTTTGAGATCCTTGTACCAAGCCATCTCTCCATCAAAGATTGAAGAATTTCACACAACCCTTGTTCACCCACAAGTTTTAATTTAGAAATTTGAGTGATGAGATTCTTGATTGCTTCCATGTCTTGATGCTCAAATTGTCCTTTACCAGGGACATGGCTAAGTACTTAGGTTTTACACTCTGCAGAGGTGGTGCACTTTCCCCACAAGACTTGGTTTCCCAAGACAAGATCTTTCAGAAGCTTTCCCTTAGACCATCATGGACGCGCTCCAACCTATCAAACACTACCACCAATTGTCCATATGGCTAAGTTCTTGCAACCTATGATCATGGCAGAGCCCATATTGCCAAGTGGTTGCACTTGAAGCTTCTCAACATTTGACATCTCAAATCTCTTTGTTTCCTAGGTGGCCATCCACAAGTGAGATACACAAGCCAAGTCCATGGCCTTGTGAACCACTCAACATAAACCATTCCTTCCATTTCCACCCAGGTGATTCATTAACTTAGTTGTTTTTATTAATCAAAAGCATAAGTCCTCAGACTTAGAGATTTTTCCATAGTGAATATATACCACCCAAGTTTTCTATTAGCTAGGCTAAGCTTGATAGTAATAGGAATCCTAACTTAGGAAGATTTCCACTAAGGTTTCATTTACTAGGTGCTACTATAGCAAGGTCTATACTTAGCAAAATAAAAACCATGCAAGTTTTACTTAGCAAAAACACTAATGCATAGTGAAAATAATGGGATAATGATATGAAGCATCACTTGCCTTTTTGGTAGAGGGTATAAGTTCACTCCTTGTCCTTGCAACAATCACACTCTTCAAGTCACTACAATTCAATCAAGCAAGGCACAAACTCAATCTACCAATCAAGCAAAACTACACATATAAAATAACAAAGTCAAACAAACAATTTTTTTACACACAAAGTAATGGGATCTAAGTCATGCATAAGCATGCAAAGGTTGGTTCTATTGTAAGGATGGTCTTCACTAGGCTTCTAACTTTTTAAGTTCCAAATTGGTCATTTACCAAAATGGCAAAGTCAAAGTAATGCATGCAAGCATGCCAATCTTTGCTTTGTTTGTAAAAGTGGTTCCTAGTGGGTCATAGACATTTGGGTACACCTAATGGTCATTTTGTAAAGTGGCATAGTCATTTGCAAGAGGGTCTCTATTAGATTCCTAAACTTTGTAAGATCCAAATTGGTCATTTACCAAAGTGGCAAAGTTGTTAGCAAAAGGTTTCACCTCAAAACCATTTGCAAAACAAAGTAACATCCTATGTGGTGTAGGGTTCACCACTTACACCCTATAGGGTTCACCAAATGAGTTGCTATTGCAAAACTTGGTGTTTGGGTCAGTAGGTTTGGTCCAAAGCATTTTCTCAAAGTTTTCTTTATGAAAGCATTTTCATAAACAAAACAATGGTTTTTAATTAGCTAGAAATGGACTATACCAATTAATCCATTCTATTCTTTTCCAAAATCATTTTCCAAACTATGGGTTGGTTCCTAGGGTCAGTAAGGTCACAACAAACTAATTGGCAAAGGTTTTAATCCTAAAATCATTTTTAAACAATTTTTCTAATGTTAGCAAGCACACAAAAGAATCTGCAAAGTTAAACAAGTTAACAGATACTATTTGCTAAACTAAGGGCAGGGTTGGCTAGGGTTTGTCTTGCTGATTCCAACGACATCAAATTTGTAAAATTTGGACGTGTGGATCCAAAGATACAAGGGTTTGAAGTTTGCAAAAGTTTCTGTTTTCAAATTCTGTCTTAAACTTAACAGGCGACACGCGGCGTGTTTTAATTCGCCCGTACCGGTTCGGCCGGATCGTGGCTGTGGAGCGTTGGATCTAAGTTAAATCGTGCGGTCCAGAGGACATACCTCTTCGCGACTAAGTGGATCTATCCTAACCAATGGATCGAGATCGAACGGCTGTCATCGCATTGACAAGAAGCTGGCGGCGCTGCGGTGGCAAACGGCGGCGGCGGGGTCTGTCAGCGGCGGAGCTGGTGATACAAGAAGCTAGAGGGGACGTGGTAAGGCTCACCGAGATCGTTGATGCTTGCTGATGCTCAATGTGGTCTGTGTTGGCCAAGGGGCGCTCGGGGTCAGGCGTAATTGCTCGCCGGAGTAGAGAACGACGTCGGCCGGCTCTGTCCACGGTCGAAGACGAGGCTGTGGTCCACGAGAAGACAAACGGAGGACTGAGTTAGACGCAGGAGATTATGGCGGAGCTGTGTGCGTGAACGAGAAGGGTTGGGGTGGTCTGATTTACCAGAGAGGTTCCGCCGGAGTTTGCAGACAGACGGTGGCGCTCAGGTTGATGACGAGGCGACGCTGTAGTTCAGGAGAGGGCAATCAGAGGGTAGGGTCAGATGCGCAAGAGCAAGGCGATGCTGTGTGCATGAACGAAAGGGCTCGGGGCAGTCGGCTCTTACCGGAGAAACTTGACGGAGACGAGGCAGACGGTGGTGGTCGTCGAAGGCGAGGTTACAGGGTACCCGCGGATGAATGGGTGGTATGGATAGATGCGTCTGGATGCGTGGAGTATGTGTGCTAGGTCGACGAGGCAAGGGGCGGCGAGGGTTCGTCGGAATCATCACCGGACCATCGTCGGAGCAGAGGGTGCTCGGGAAGGAATTGAGGGCGGTCTAAGGCGTGCCAGCGTGGGGTGTCAGAGGGGAATTATAGAGGAGACACGGGCGTTTCCATCTGCGTGATCAAAGCTGGTAACGTCGGTCGCGTTAAGGCGAATTAAGCTGGAGGAATCAACGGCAGAACGGGGGAGAAGAACTGGTCGCTGTGGGGTGGGTGAAGGAGACGATGAACAGTGATAGCGGGCCTACCAGTCAGTGGGAAAAGGAGAGAGGAGGAGGTCCACTGGTCAGTGTCTCTGTGGGCTGATTCGGCGGTGAGGAAAAACGGTTCGGGGAAAAGTAAGGGGAGGTGGGGTCTATTGTCAGCGAGTGAGTGAGAGGGAGAAGTGGGTCCGGGCTGTCATTGACTACGCGGGTAGGAATCTGGGTGAGAAAGGAAGTCTTCGGGGAAGAGGGAGCTAGGCTGGAATTGGGCCTAATGGGCTGGGTCTGTTCTTTTCTTATTTTTTTCTGTCTACTTTATTTTTCCTTTTCTAATTCTTTTCTGTTTTGAATTTCAAACCACATTTCAAACATTCAAACAATTTCAAACAACACAAACAATCACTCAACTTTGAACTATGAATTTGGTTCTGTTTAGTAACATAATCCAAATCCAAAAAAATAATATTTTTTTATTTAATTTAGGATCCATTTAATAATTAAATAAATGAATCTTTAGTTATTTAATAAAATAGGGTTTGATTTATTTAATAAATTTCCATTTGAAATCCAATTATTTTCAAAACCAAACCAGAAGGTTTTATTTGAAAAATAAAAGAATACTTGGAAACTTATTTAAATAAATAAATAAGTTTTGGTGTTTAATTAAAATGGGAAAGCCTTTACTTAAATAAAATTGGATATTTAAATCCTTATTATTTTATTTAAATAATCCTTTACTCATTTTAATCAAAGCAAAACCTTTTAATAAAAGATTTCAAAGTAGTAATAAATACTTGGTGTTCATTTAAAATGGAAAAAGCCTTTACTTAAATAAAATTTGGATATTTAAATCCTTATTATTTTATTTAAATAAACCTTTATTCATTTTATCAAAACAAAATATTTTATTACAAAAGTTTGGCCAAAATTAATTTGGCTCACCTTTTCATTTGAAAACAAAGTCTTTTATTAAAAGATCCAAATAGTATTTCCAAAACAATTTATTTTTCCTTTATTAAATGTTTATCTTTTTAATCCCTTTAGGATTATAATTGTTCACCAATTGGTATGGCTTCTGGTAAGGGCTTTATTGGCTTTGGAAATTCAATTTCCTTATCTTATTATATTCACAAGATTTTGTCTATGGTTCCAAACTAAGTGAAACCAACTTATAGGGTCTTTCTTGATCCTTTGTGAATATTTGTTGATCAGATTTGGTATGGATCAAATCCATAGATTTGGAGATAACTTGGGAAATGATTTCCTTCCATTAGGGTTTAGGGATTTGGATTTATTTTCCAAGTGTTTAAATTTCCAGATACATTCATGGAGGAATGCATTTCTCTTGATTTGGATTTTTGTTGAATTCAAACTTTAGCCAAAGTTTGTTCAAGATGGTATTTCAGTTTCTTTTCACCCTGATTTTCAACAAAGATTTATTTTGTTTATTTGATTTTCACATTACAAGATTTGGAAAACCTTGGGATGTGACACATATGGATCCACCAGAGTCATCGCATGTTCTTTTCATAAAACACAAGGATCAACCAATGTTATTGCATGTATGTTGTTTTCACAAACCACATATGGATCCACTAGAGTCATTGCATGTATGTTCTTTTCACAAATCACATGGATCCACTAGTGTCATTGCATGTGTGTTATTTTCACAAACCACATATGGATCCACTAGAGTCATTGCATGTCTGTTCTTTCCACAAACCACATGGATCCACCAATGTCATTGCATGTGTGTTCTTTTCATGAACCACACATGGATCCACTAGAGTCATTGCATGTATGTTCTTTCCACAAACCACATGGATCTACCAATGTCATTGCATGTGTGTTATTTTCACAAACTACATATGGATCCACTAGAGTCATTGCATGTGTGTTCTTATCACAAAACCAGCACTAGAGTCATTACATGTGTGTTCTTTTCATGAACCATAGCTAGAGTAATTGCATGTCTATTCTTTTCATGAACCTAGCACTAGAGTCATTGCATGGGTTCTTTTCACAAACCACATATGGATCCAGCAGAGTCATTGCACGTGTGTTCTTTTCACAAACCACATATGGATCCACCAGAGTCATTGCATGTATGTTCTGTTCATAAATTAGCACTAGAGTCATTGCGTGTGTGTTCTTTTCATGAACCACATATGGATCCACCAGAGTCATTGCATGTGTATTCTTTTCACAAACCACATATGGATCCACCAGAGTCATTGTTTGTATGTTCTTTTCATAAAACACATCGATCAATCAATGTCATTGCAGGTATGTTCTTTCACAAACCACATATGGATCAACCAATGTCATTGCATGTATTTCTTTTCACAAACCACATGGATCCACCAATGTCATTGCATGTGTGTTATTTGATCAAACCACATATGGATCCACTAGAGTCATTGCATGTCTATTCTTTCCACAAACCACATGGATCCACGAATGACATTGCATGTGTGTTCTTTTCATGAACCACATATGGATCCACTTGAGTCATTGCATGTATGTTCTTGTCACAAACCACATGGATCCACTATAGTAATTGCATGTGTGTTCTTTTTCATGAACCACATATGGATCCACTAGAGTCATTGCATGTGTGTTCTTTTCACAAAACACGCACTAGAGTCATTGCATATGTGTTCTTTTTATGAACCACGGCTAAAGTCATTGGATGTGTGTTCTTTTCATGAAACTATCACTAGAGTCATTGCATGTGTATTCTTTTCACAAACCACATATGTATCCACCAGAGTCATTGCATGTGTGTTCTTTTCATGAACCATATGGATGCACTAGAGTCATTGAATGTATGTTCTTATCCTAAACTAGCGCTAGAGTCATTGCATGTGTGTTCTTTTCACAAACCACATATGGATCCACCAGAGTCATTGCATGTATGTTCTTTTCATAAAACACATGTATCAACCAATGTCATTGCATGTGTGTTCTTTTGACAAACCACATATGGATCCACCAGAGCCATTGCATGTATGTTCTTTTCATAAAACACATGGATCAACCAATGTCATTGCATGTGTGTTCTTTTCACAAACCACGTATGGATCCACTAGAGTCATTGCATGTATGTTCTTTTCACAAACCAAATGGATCCACCAATGTCATTGCATGTGTGTTCTTTTCAGAAACCACATATGGATCCACTAGAGTCATTGCATGTATGTTCTTATCCTACACTAGCACTAGAATCATTGAATGTGTGTTCTTCTGACATACCACATATGGATCCACCAGAGTCATTGCATGTATGTTATTTTCATAAAACACATGGATCGACAAATGTCATTGCATGTGTGTTCTTTTCACAACCCACATATGGATCCACCAGAGTCATTGCATGTACGTTCTTTTCATAAAACACAAGGATCAACCAATGTTATTGCATGTATGTTGTTTTCACGAACCAAATATGGATCCACCAGAGTCATTGCATGTATGTTCTTTTCACAAATCACTTGGATCCACTAGTGTCATTGCATGTGTGTTATTTTCACAAACCACATATGGATCCACTAGAGTCATTGCATGTCTATTCTTTCCACAAACCACATGGATCCACCAATGTCATTGCATGTGTGTTCTTTTCATGAAACTAGAGTCATTGCATGTATGTTCTTTCCACAAACCACATGGATCCACCAATGTCATTGCATGTGTGTTCTTTTCACAAACTACATATGGATCCACTAGAGTAATTGCATGTGTGTTCTTATCACAAAACCAGCACTACAGTCATTACATGTGTGTTCTTTTCATGAACCACAGCTAGAGTCATTGCATGTGTGTTCTTTTCATGAAACTAGCACTAGAGTCATTGCATGTAGGTTTTTTTCACAAACCACATATGGATCCACTAGAGTCATTGAACGTGTGTTCTTTTCACTAACCACATATGGATCCACTAGAGGCATTGCATGTGTGTTCTTTTCATGAACCACATATGGATCCACTAGAGTCATTGCATGTCTATTCTTTTCACAAACCACATGGATCCACCAATGTCATTGCATGTGTGTTCTTTTCATGAACCACATATGGATCCACTAGAGTCATTGCATGTCTATTGTTTTCACAAACCACATGGATCCATCAATGTCATTGCATGTGTGTTCTTTTCATGAACCACATATGGATAGTCTAGAGTCATAGCTGATGGGTTCGTAGCATGGAAAACAAAAAAATTCTACCGCAAGAACAAACAAAACCCAGATCTAATCTAGATAAAAGCCAAGATCTAGTCTATTAGACATGTGCAACGAGATAGATCTGTACTAACCCTCATAGAACCGAAAGCGTTACGAGATTAGATCTCGGGGTTGATGTAGTCGATCACTTGTCGATCTCAAGATCGTGTGGACGATCCTTCCGGCGCCGCGTTCCGGCAGCGCTTCCGTAGTCGGTCACACGTGCGGAGTCGAAGCAGACCTTCCTCTCCCTGTTCCAGCGAGCAACGGAGGTAGTAGATCTTTCCACGGAATCCCAGCAGCACGACGGTGTGGTGGTGGTGGTGGAGTAGAGAATTCTGCAGGGCTTCGCCTAAGCCGGAGCAGAGCGAAGGAGGAGGAGAGAGGCGGCGGCTAGAGCTTGTTATGAGAGAGTACTAGGGGTTGGCGCCCCCTCCCCTCTATTTAAAGGAGGGAGGCGCCATGGGAGGGGGAGTCCTAGTAGGACTCCCCTCCCTCCTTGGCCGGCGGATTGGGAGGGGGGAAGGAATCCTCCTCCCCCACGAATCCGTGTCTTACCCCACAAAGACTCCTTGATCCTTTCTTGGTTTTCAAGCAAACTCCAAGAAATCTTCTAGAACCTTCCAGAACATTCCGAAACCTTCTAGAATCTCCATACAAACACTCCGGAACATTTCCTAACTTAGAAAATGATCCCCAATATATGAATCTTATTCTCCGGACAATTTCGGATCTCCTCGTGATGTCCTGGATCCAATCCGAGACTCCGAACAACATTCGGTCTCCAACGCACATTCCATATCTACTTAAAACAACTTCGAACCTTAAGTGTGTCACCCTACGGTTCGTGAATATGCAGACATGATGGAGACACATCTCCGATCAATAACCATTAGCAGGATCTAGAGATCCATAACGGCTCCCATATACTCAACGATGACTTTGTGATCGATAGAACCATTTAACATACGAAACCAATTCCCTTTGTCACGCGATACTCTACTTATCCGAGGTTTGATCGTCGGTATCTCCGTACCTAGTTCTACCTCGTTACTGATAAGTAATCTTTACTCGTTCCGTGATATGTCATCCCTTGTGACCTAGTCACATGCTTGCAAGCTAACTAGATGACATTCCACCGAGAGGGCCCAGAGCATATCTATCCGTCATATGGATGGACAAATCCCAATCTTGGTCCATGCTCTTCAACACATACTTTCAGAATACCCAATGACACCTTTATAACCACCCAGTTACGAAGCGGTGTTTGATGTCATCAAAGTACCCATCTAGTGATGGTGATTAACATAACCTCATGGTCGAAGGATTAGGTTACTATGCATTTGAAAGCTTACAGCAATACGAACTTAATGACTTGATCTTATGCTACGCTTACTATGGGTGTGTGTCCATCACATCATTCTCCTAATGATATAACCTTGTTATTAATGACATCCAATGTCCATGATCAGGAAACCATGATCATCTATTAATCAACAAGCTAGTTCAACAAGAGGCTTACTAGGGACTCTTTTATGTTTACAAAACACACAAGTATTAATGTTTCCGGTTAATACAATTATAGCATGGGATGTAAACATTTATCATAAACATAAAGATATAATAATAACCACTTTATTATTGCCTCTTGGGCATATCTCCAACAGTCTCCCACTTGCACTAGAGTCAATAATCTAGTTAAAAACTTGTGCATTCAACACCTATGGCTTTTTGGTGTTGTATAGACACTATTACTAGTGGTAAACATAATCTTCAGATCTGACACTTCCAGGTCCATGTGTATTTGCATGTCCTTGCGTCTCTACGCTTTACTCATTCTCCAATGAGATGGCATTGTATAAATTTGGTCCTTTGGTGAGACCTTTAGTTCCTTGGGATTAAATCATGTTGATACAATTGTCATACAATGTATCTTCATAGTATTATCCCGCTATGAACCACACCTAGTTTGATAACAAACTACTTGACGCAAATGCCCTCATTTGCTGCTATAATAGCAGTCATATACTTAGCCTTTTGTTGTAGTATCTGTCACAATGTTTTAACTTTGGTACTCAACCAAATCCGTTATGGAACTTCCTTTCCATTACATTGTGCCACCCATAGTTTAAATTGAGATAAACTTAATTTGTGACAAAACTAGTATCAATGTAACAATTTACAATGAACTATTTGTCACCACTATATAAGTAATACATTCTTAGTTCTTCCAAAGATCATAGGAATATCCCTACTATTGTCCAAAGATCATCTTATGAGTCATTCTGGTATATGCTCATAACATTTAGAGCATAGGACATATCTGGATGTGTACATCTCAAAGAATGATTGATCAAAATATTCTTGTGATTTCACCAAGTGTCAAAACACTTGAATCTCGTGTTAACACACTTGAATCTTGATTCAGTCCTTTCCGTGCGTCAAGAGCCTTTCTTGTTGTTTCCATATTGAACTCATTCAACATCTTATCTATGTACATTTGGCAAAACCATATTAGCGCCTCAATCTATCCATATAGACATTGATGCCTAATTCTTGGGTTATGCCTAAGTCTTTCATCGAAATGAAATTCTTAACCTGTGTCAATAAAAGATACATCATTTCTAATCAACGATATGTCTTTCACATAATGTATTAGAAATATGTCTTAGCGCTCCCACTTAATTTCTTGCAAAAATGCAAGCATCTTCACCGTCTCTGATGAAATTAAACCTTTTAACGGTTTCATCACGGTGAAGATTCCAACTCCGCGATGCTCACTTCAACCATTGAAGTTTTGCATACTCTTTTAGCATCCTTTGAATTAACAAAACCCTTTGGATCGTGTCATGGACACATCCTAGGTAACCATTCTATTAGAAGAACTTGTTTTGTTTGTTCAATTACCATATACCAAAATATATGTAGTGGCTGCTACATTAATCCGTCCAGACTAAATATCGCTATGAAAGATGAAATCTTATCATAGTCAATTCCTTGAACATTGTCGTAAACTTTTTCCGACATGTCGACTATTTCATAGATGTGAAACATCCATGTCTATTTCTTTATAGATCCATATAAGACTGTAAGGTCTTGCACCTTTCTAGAGGGTCTTTCAAATTCAAAGCTTGATTTCTCGTGTATGGAATTATCATGGATTTTATGGCTTCAAGCCACTTAACGAAGTCAGGGCCCATCATTGCTTCTTTGCATGTAGCCAGTTCATCATTGTCAAACAACAATGATTTTACTCTCAAATCTTGGCATTTGATTACTTACCCGACCTACTTGGTTCAATAGTAACTTAGATCTCCGTGACCACAACCTTTGAGGCACGTGAGCCATGAGCATTGTTGCTGCCTCCGGGACACTTTCCGACGCTGCGCAACTCAGCACATATTAGCCAAGGTTCAACAACCTTGTCAAAGTTCTATTGTCCTCCCACTTAACTTTTCACCAAAATTCCTTCTCAAGAAACTCGACATTCTAAGCGACAAACACTTTTGTCTTCGGTGTTATGGAGGAATACCCAATGGTTATTCGAAATAACCTACAAAGACATGCTCATCCGACATTGGTTGTAAACACTTTACTTATGCCTAGCATACCAAAAAATTTAAGAAAGGACAACCTGGGTTTTATCCCAAACCATGACTTATATGGTGTCATTTCAACGGATCATGATGGAGCTCTTTTCAGTGTAAAAGCGGTAGTCACTAAAGCTTTAATCTTTAAAATATAATGGCAGTTTTATAAATGACACCTTTGATCTTACCATGTCAAACAAGGTTTCATTACATATCTTGAACACTCCATACTCCTATGGTGTTTTGGGAAATGCAAATCCATGGAACGATTCCTCAAATCTTAGGTGTTTTGCGAAACTTGTAACTCAAACATCTTTATGATCCAATCATAAACTTTTTTTTATTTTCTTGTTACAATGATTTTACACTTCATCTTGAAAGTCTTTGAGCATTTTCAAATGTTTCATACTTCTTCCTTATTGAGTAGGTATATACATATACTCACTCAAATCTTCGGAGAAAGCATATGAAGTTGAAATCCATCGCCCACGACTACACATAATGGACTATATACATCAATATGTACAAATTCCAATCAGTTAGTCGTCCGTTCCTCTTTTGGCCTATGAACGGAGTTTTAATTATCTCCAAGAAAGTATCACAAGCGTCATTTGATCAAAATCAAAGACTCCAAAAATCCATCAACATGGAGTTTCTTCATGTATCCCTTTCAATATAAATTAAACGGCGATGTCACTTTGCAAGTGATCTTTCAATCATTTGTCTTGCGACATTTTAGCATTAGTTTTATGGTCGTTATTTCTCCAACCAGACTTGTATATCATCCATCTATTATGGAATACGGTAATTATTTGAACAACCTTTTGTCGTCATAATACCTGATCAAAATAACAATTATTGAAACAAATCTTGAAGGTAAGCTTTGATGTTAACGAGCAACACAACAACCCTTTGTTTGTTTTTGATGAACATCATCACATATTCTCTTGCTAGTTACTTAGGCCATTGTAGTTCATGAATTGTGTTGTCCTGTATGACACTTCATACCAACCAATTCGGTATCCAATACTGCAGAACCACATTGTTTAACAACCAAGGAATACAACCATAACATGTATCTTCTATATACCTAAGTTGGACATCTCCAATCTTTTCTTTTCTGCCAAATATTTTATAGATTCTCTTTCAACAATTCCTTTTCTTTTAAAAGAATCTATCAACATCAATAGTGGTGTCATTCACATGACACATAGTACAAAGTGTGTATAGTAAAATACTAATACCTTTGAACTTGCACTTTGAAGTGGATCACCTTCATCAAATGTTTGGCATTCTTTCAAAATTCCATTCTTTAGTAATCTTTTAGTGTAGTAAACATTTTACTTAAATCTTCTATTCATCCTTATCATGACGACTTTCATGATCAAGCTGCTATAGCTTATAAAGGTGAATTGCGAGTATAATGTTTCTTTTCCAAAACCTTTTGGAGGATTAGGACGACTAGCGTCTCCAACCTTCACAAATTCTCATCAAATATGAGGACATATACACTATCATGTTGTAACCAATACATTGTTTTAGATATCGCAATACCTTTTACATATGATGGTTTCTGAAACATTGCTTTCAACTCTTAGATAAACTTGATATTAAAAACAATCTTTTGAGTATCAAGAATTATGGAGGCAAACATGATACATTAGATACTGACACTGGAATTGTTACTCTTGATTTAATACTGTTTATTAAACTTCACAGAGTAAACGGAGTTTGCTGAAAGTTTGCAATATGACTTTTAAACTTTAGATTGACACTCAAAACAATACGATACCAGTTTGTAAAGCAAATATCCAGAATTACTATAGTTCTACTATCTCAATATAACTAAGTGTAAGGTGGTGAACAGATGCCAATGACTACAACAAACTATGCAAATTCACTTTGATTGTGTTTATGATAAAATGAGTTTGACTAATCCAAATTACAAAAGAACTCCCACTCAAAACAACATCCCTCGAGTTGTTTTAGTGATTACACAAACCAAATCCACTACACCAAGTCCGATCATCACGTGAGATGATGTAGCTTTAAAGGCGAACAATCAACATGTTCATCATATCATCCATATGACTCATGCTTTACCTTTCGGTATTCCGTGTTCCGAGACCATGTATGTACATGCTAGGCTCGTCAAGGTTAACCTTAGTATCCGCATGTGCAAATCTGGCTTGCACCTGTTGTATGCACACGTAGAGTCTATCACACCCGATCATCACGAGATGCTTCGAAACGACGAGTCTTAGCAACGGTGCCAACTAAGGACGAACACTTTATTACTTGAGAGGGATCATCTTATAATGCTACCGTCGCGATCTAAGCAATACAAGATGCATAAAGGATTAACATCACAGGCAATTCATAATTAGTGTGATATGATATGGCCCTTTCTTCTTATGCCTTTGATCTTCATCTCCAAAGCACGGACATGATCTCCATCATCACCAGCATTGTGTCAAGGTTAGTGGCGCCGCTTCATGGTTGTCCATCATCACCAGCAACTATTACAACTACTTGGAATAAAGCTATTACAAGATGAATAGACACGTAGGTCTTAACAGAATTAAAGACAACCATTAGGCTCCTGCCGGTTGCCATATTACAACAAGGATCATTGCATACATCAAATATAATCACAATCACATGATGGCCATATCACATCACAAACCCCCTGCAAAAACAAGTTAGACGCCTCTAATTTTCTTTGCATGTTTTACGTGGTTTGGGGCTTTCGAATAAGAACGGATCTTACCTACGAAACTGAACCACAACGTTGATACAAGTGCTATCAAGTGCGAAGTGTATATTGGATCTATACTATGATGGGAGAGACAGACACCCGCAAAGCCGCTTGTGCAATACGAGTTTCACGTCAACTGTGGAGCAAGTCTCATGTGCGATGACATGTAAGGTTAGCCCGGGCCGCTTCATCCCACCATACCGCAAGATGCAAAGTACACAAAGCAAAAGACGGCACGAGCACCAACGCCCACAAAACCATTGTGTTCTACTCGTGCAGCAGATCTACGCATGGACAAGGCTCTGATACCACCGATGGGTTCGTAGCATGGAAAACAAAAAATTTCTACCTCAAGAACGAACAAAACCCAGATCTAATCTAGATAAAAGCCAAGATCTAATCTATTAGACATGTTCAACGAGATAGATCTGTACTAACCCTCGTAGAACCGAAAGCGTTATGAGATTAGATCTCGGGGTTGATGTAGTCGATCACTTGCCGATCTCAAGATCGTGTGGACGATCCTTCCGGCGCCGCGTTCCAGCAGCGCTTCCACAGTCGGTCACACATGCAGAGTCGAAGCAGACCTTCCTCTCCCCGTTCCAGCGAGCAGCGGAGGTAGTAGATCTTCTCCACGGAATCCCAGCAGCACGACGGTGTGGTGGGGGTGGTGGAGTAGAGAATTCTGCAGGGCTTTGCCTAAGCCGGAGCAGAGCGAAGGAGGAGGAGAGAGGCGGCGGCTAGAGCTTGTTATGAGAGAGTACTAGGGGTTGGCGCCCCCTCCCCTCTATTTAAAGGCGGGAGGCACCATGGGAGGAGGAGTCCTAGTAGGACTCCCCTCCCTCCTTGGCCGGCGGATTGGGAGGGGGGAAGGAATCCTCCTCCCCCACGAATCCGTGTCTTACCCCACAAAGACTCCTTGATCCTTTCTTGGTTTTCAAGCAAACTCCAAGAAATCTTCTAGAACGTTCCAGAACATTCTGAAACCTTCTAGAATCTCCATACAAACACTCTGGAACATTTCCTAACTTAGAAAATGATGCCCGATATATGAATCTTATTCTCCGGACAATTCCGGATCTCCTCGTGATGTCCCGGATCCAATCCGAGACTCCGAACAACATTCGGTCTCCAACGCACACTCCATATCTA
The DNA here is from genome assembly GCA_916181665.1 of Avena sativa. Classification (NCBI taxonomy): domain Eukaryota; kingdom Viridiplantae; phylum Streptophyta; class Magnoliopsida; order Poales; family Poaceae; genus Avena; species Avena sativa. The sequence continues at coordinate 184,551,751 of OV702287.1, read as the reverse complement.
CTTAAAACAACTTCGAACCTTAAGTGTGTCACCCTACGGTTCGTGAATATGCAGACATGATGGAGACACATCTCCGATCAATAACCATTAGCGGGATCTGGAGATCCATAACGGCTCCCACATACTCAACGATGACTTTGTGATTGATAGAACCATTTAACATACGAAACTAATTCCCTTTGTCACGCGATATTCTACTTATCCGAGGTTTGATCGTCGGTATCTCCATACCTAGTTCTACCTCGTTACTGATAAGTACTCTTTACTCGTTCCGTGATATGTCATCCCTTGTGACCTAGTCACATGCTTGCAAGCTAACTAGATGACATTCCACCGAGAGGGCCCAGAGCATATCTATCCGTCATATGGATGGACAAATCCCAATCTTGGTCCATGCGCTTCAACACATACTTTTAGAATACCAAATGACACCTTTATAACCACCCAGTTACGAAGCGGTGTTTGATGTCATCAAAGTACCCATCCGGTGATGGTGATTAACATAACCTCATGGTTGAAGGATTAGGTTACTATGCATTTGAAAGATTACAGCAATACGAACTTAATGACTTGATCTTATGCTACACTTACTATGCGGGTGTGTCCATAACATCATTCTCCTAATGATATAACCTTGTTATTAATGACATCCAATGTCCATGATCAGGAAACCATGATCATCTATTAATCAACAAGCTAGTTCAACAAGAGGCTTACTAGGGACTCTTTTATGTTTACAAAACACACATGTATTAATGTTTCCGGTTAATACAATTATAGCATGGGATGTAAACATTTATCATAAACATAAAGATATAATAATAACCACTTTATTATTGCCTGTTGGACATATCTCCAACAATTGCATGTATGTTCTTTCCACAAACCACATGGATCCACCAATGTCATTGCATGTGTGTCCTTTTCATGAACCACATGTGGATCCACTAGAGTCATTGCATGTGTGTTCTTTTCATGAAACTAGCACTAGAGTCCTTGCATGTGTGTTCTTTTCACAAACCACATATGTATCCACCAGAGTCATTGCATGTGTGTTCTTTTCATGAACCACATATGGATCCACTAGAATCATTGCATGTATGTTCTTATACTAAACCAGCACTAGAGTGATTGCATGTGTGTTCTTTTCACAAACCTCATATGGATCCACCAGAGTCATTGCATGTATGTTCTTTTCATAAAACACATGGATCAACCAATGTCATTCAATGTGTGTTCTTTTCACAAACCATATATGGATCCACCAAAGTCATTGCATGTATGTTCTTTTCATAAAACACATGGATCAACCAATGTCATTGCATCTATGTTCTTTTCACAAACCACAGATGGATCCACTAGAGTCATTGCATGTGTGTTCTTTTCACAAACCACATATGGATCCACCAGAGTCATTGCATGTAGGTTATTTTCACAAACCACATATGGATCCATTAGAGTCATTGCATGTCTATTCTTTCCGCAAACCACATGGATCCACCAATGTCATTGCATTTTAGTTCTTTTCATGAACCACATATGGATCTACTAGAGTCATTGCATGTATGTTCTTTCCACAAACCACATGGATCCACCGATGTCATTGCATGTGTGTTCTTTTCATGAACCACATATGGATCCACTAGTCATTACATGTGTGTTATTTTCACAAACCACATATGGATCCACCAGAGTCATTGCATCTGTGTTCTTTTCATGAAGCACATATGGATCAACCAATGTCATTGCATGAGTGTTCTTTTCACAAACAACATATGGATCCACCAAAGTCATTGCATGTATGTTCTTTTCATAAAACACATGGATCAGTCAATTTCATTGCATGTGTGTTCTTTTCACAAACCACATATGGATCCACTAGTGTCATTACATGTTTGTTATTTTCACAAACCACACATGGATCCACCAGAGTCATTGCATGTGTGTTCTTTTCATAACACACATGGATCAACCAATGTCATAGCATGTTTTTTTTTCACAAACCACATATGGATCCACCAAAGTCATTGCATGTATGTTCTTTTCATAAAACACATGGATCAACCAATGTCATTGCATGTGTGTTCTTTTCACAAACCACATATGGATCCAATAGAGTCATTGCATGTATGTTCTTTTCACAAACCACATGGATCCACCAATGTTGTTGCATGTGTGTTCTTTTTAGAAACCACATACGGATCCACTAGAGTCATTGCATGTGTGTTCTTTTCACAAACCACATATGGATCCACCAGAGTCATTGCATGTATGTTCTTTGCACAAACCACATATGAATCCATTAGAGTCATTGCATGTCTATTCTTTCCACAAACCACATGGATCCACCAATGTCATTGCATGTGTGTTCTTTTCATGAAGCACATATGGATCCACTAGAGTCATTGCATGTATGTTCTTTCCACAAACCACATGGATCCACCGATGTCATTGCATGTGTGTTCTTTTCATGAACCACATATGGATCCACTAGAGTCATTACATGTGTGTTATTTTCACAAACCACATATGGATCCACCAGAGTCATTGCATGCGTGTTCTTTTCATGAAGCACATATGGATCAACCAATGTCATTGCATGTATGTTCTTTTCACAAACCACATATGGATCCACTAGAGTCATTGCATGTCTAATCTTTCCACAAACCACATGGATCCACCAATGTCATTGCATGTGTGTTCTTTTCATGAACCACATATGTATCCACTAGATTCATTGCATAAATGTTCTTTCCACAAACCACATAGATCCACCAATGTCATTGCATGTGTGTTGTTTTCATGAACCACATATGGATCCACTAGAGTCATTGCATGTGTGTTCTTATCACTAAACCATCCCTAGAGTCATTACATGTGTGTTCTTTTCATGAACCACAGCTAGAGTCATTGCATGTGTGTTCTTTTCATGAAACTAGCACTAGAGTCATTGCATGTGTGTTCTTTTCACAACGCACACATGGATCCTCCAGAGTCATTGCATGTATGTTCTTTTCATAAAACACAAGGCTCAACCAATGTTATTGCATCTGTTTTATTTCCACAAACCATATATGGATCCACTAGAGTCATTGAATGTCTATTTATTCCACAAACCACATGGATCCACTAATGTCATTGCATGTGTGTTCTTTTCATGAACGACATATGGATCCACTAGAGTCATTGCATGTGTGTTATTTTCACAAACCACATATGGATCCACCAGAGTCATTGCATGTGTGTTCCTTTCATGAAGCACATATGAATCAACCAATGTCATTACATGTGTGTTCTTTTCACAAACCACATATGGATCCACCAGAGTCATTGCATGTATGTTCTTTTCACAAACCAGATATGGATCCACTAGAGTTATTGCATGTCTATCCTTTCCACAAACCACACGGATCCACTAATGTCATTGCATGTGTGTTCTTTTCATGAACCACATATGGATCCACTAGAGTCATTGCATGTATGTTCTTTCCACAAACCACATGGATCCACTAGTGTCATTGCATGTGTGTTCTTTTCACAAACCACATATGGATCCACTAGAGTCATTGCATGTGTGTTCTTATCACTAAACCAACACTAGAGTCATTTCATGTGTGTTCTTTTCATGAACCACAGCTAGAGTCATTGCATGTGTGTTCTTTTCATGAAACTAGCACTAGATGAAGGGTTTTGCAGCATAGTAAATCAAAATTTTCTACGGAAGCGAACAGAGGGAAAGCCAAGATCTAATCTAGGAGATGCATACAACGAGAGAGATTGGATTAGATCTTCGTACCCTTGAAGATTCGCACAGCGGAACGTTCGTCGGAACGTGGGTGATGTAGTCGTACTCGCTTCTCCTCCTCGCGATCCGATCCGATCTAGCACCACAAGTGGCGGTGCCTCCGTGAGATGCACACGTGCAGCACCTCGACGTCTCCTCCTTCCTCGGACCAGCAAGTAGGGTGGAGAGATAGATTTGATCTACAACACGACGGCGTGGTGTATATGGTGGAGAATTTCTGCAGCAGGGCTTCGCCTACAAACAGTCGGGAGGGAGAGAGGAAGGCAGCAGGGCTACTAGGGGTTTGGAGGAAGGTGTGTGTGTAGGGGGGAGGGGGCGCACCAGCCCTCTATATATAGAGGGGGGTGCGGCCAGCCCTTGCCCATCCTCCAAGCCTATCTCTAGTTTAAACGATTTAAACTTTCCCTTATCTAGAAACCCTATCTCTAGTTTAAACGAGTTTAAACTTATCTAGGATCGGCTGGGCCCTATGGGGCCTTGTGCCACTGGCCCAATGCGGCCAGGACACTCCCTCATAGGCCCATGCCCCCTCCCGGAAGGTGGGTCCACGTTGGTCCCCTTCCGGAAGGTTCTAGAAGCTTCCGGTACAATACCGATTAATCCGGAACAATTCCGAACTCCAAAAACTGCACTGCCTTATATGAATCTTATTCTCCGGACCACTCCGGAACCTCTCGTGATGTCCCGGATCCCATCCGAGACTCCAAACAAAAATTCATAAACCAAGTATCCAATCTATCCTAGCGTCGAGACACGTTAAGTGTGTGACCCTGCGGGTTCGAGAATATGCAGACATGATCTTCTATCAATAATCAACAGCGGGGTCTGGGCACCCATATTGACTCCCACACATTCATCGATGATCATATCGGATGAACCACGATGCCAGGATTCAATCAATCCCATATACATATTCCCTTCGTCTCGCGATATTTTACTTGCCCGAGATTCGATCATCGGTACTGTCATACCTAGTTCAATCTCATTCACAGCAAGTACTTTACTCGTTCCGTAATCCGATATCACTTTGTGATTAACTCCTTAACCACATGCTTGCAAGAGGTGTTGATATCGATTACCGAGTGGGCCCGAAGTATATCTCTCCGACTTGGGAGGGACAAATCCCATCTCGATACATACAACCCAACAGATACTTTCCGATCACTTGAGAGACACCTTTATGATCACCCTCTCATAGGATGACGTTTGATGACCTCAAAGCTTTCTTCCGATACCAGGGAGTTGTATTATCTCATGGTCTAAGGAATACAATATTTGACATAGGAAAAGCTTCGCAAAGATGAACACAATGACACGATCTAATTGCTTCGCTTAGTTTGGGTCTGTCCACCATATCATTCTCCCAATGATATGGTCTCATTATCAATTGACAACTCATGTCTATGGTTAGGAAACCTTAACCATCATTGATCAATGAGCTAGTCCATAGAGGCGTACTAGGGACACGGTGTTGTTCACAAACCACACAAGTATTAATGTTTCCGCTTAATACAATTCTAGCATGGAATATAAACTTTATCATGAACAAGAATTATAATAATAACATCTTTATTATTGCCTCTAGGGCATAATTACAACAGTCTCCCACTTGCACTAGAGTCAATAATCTAGTTTACATTTGGCAACAATCTCACACCCATGGCACTGAGGTGCTGATCATGTTTTACACGTGGAAGAGGTTTAGTCAATGGATCTGCGACATTCAGATCTGTATGTACTTTGCTGATCTTCAGATCTCCATCTGCTATATAATCTCGGATTATATGAAACTTGCGGTTGATATGCTTGGTCTTTGGATGATATCTTGGTTCCTTAGCGAGTGCTATGGCGCCAGTGTTGTCACACAATATCTCCAGTGGGTCCAATGCACTTCGAACAACGCCAAGCTCAGTGATGAAGTTTCTGATCCAAACTCCTTCACTTGATGCTTCTGCAGCAGCCATGTATTCCGCTTCTACTGTAGATCCCGCGATCACGCTTTGCTTGCAGCTTCTCCAGCTCACAGCTCCTCCATTCAAAATATACACGTATCCTGTCTGAGATTTACAATCATCCTTGTCGGTGTCGAAACTAGCATCAACAAAACCTTTTACGACGACCTGTTCATCACCCCCATAGACTAAGAACATTTCTTTAGTCCTATTTAGGTACCTTAGGATGTTCTTCACGGCTGTCCAGTGTTCCACTCCTGGATCACTTTGATATCTGCTCGTCAAACTAAGAGCATTGGACACATCCGGTCTAGTACACAACATGGCATACATGATGGAACCTATGGCCGAGGCATAAGGCACTTTGCTCATAGCTTCCCTATCATTTACCATAGCTGGACACTGAGCCTTGCTCAATATCTTACCTGACAACATAGGCACTGAACCTTTCAATGCCTTATCCATTCTGAACCTTTTCAGAACTTTGTCTAGGTATGTACTCTGGCTTAAAGCTATCAGGCGTCTTTGTCTATCTCTATAGATTTTTATGCCCAATATATAAGCAGCTTCACCTAGGTCTTTCATTGAAAAACACTTGTTCAAATAACTCTTCACATCGTTAAGCATGTTGATGTCATTTCCAATAATCAATATGTCATCCACATATAGTACCAGAAACGTCACCGAGCTCCCACTCACTTTCTTGTAGATGCAAGCTTCGTAGCAATTTGGAACAAATCCAAAGCTTTTGATCACTTGATCAAAACGAAGGTTCCAACTCCGAGATGCTTGCTTCAGTCCATAAATGGAACACTAAAGTTTGCATACTTTATCAGCATCCTTAGGATCGACAAAACCTTCGGGTTGCATCATATACAACTCTTCATCAATGTTGCCATTGAGGAACGTAGTCTTGACATCCATCTGCCATATTTCATAATCATGAAACGCAGCAATTGCTAATAAAATCCGAATAGACTTAAACATCGCTACGGGAGAGAAAGTCTCATCGTAGTCAACACCTTGAACTTGTCGAAAACCTTACGCGACAAGTCGTGCTTTATAGACGGTAACATTACCATCCGCGTCCATTTTCTTCTTGAAGATCCATTTGCACTCAACGGCCTTTCGGTCGCTAGGAGGGTCCACCAAAGTCCATACTTGGTTTTCGCTCATGGATCCCAATTCAGATTTCATGGCTTCTAGCCATTTCTCGGAGTCTGGGCTCATCATCGCTTCCTCATAGTTCGTAGGTTCACTGTCTTCTACTAACAAGACTGTCAAGACAGGGTTGCCTTACCACTCAGGAGGGGCACGCGACCTTGTCGACCTGCGACGTTCAGTAGCAGCATCGTCCGAAGCTTCATGATCCTTGTCATTAGCTTCCTCTATTGTTGGTGCAGGCGGCACTGGAACAATTTCAGGTGCTGCGCTACTCTCCAATTCAAGAGAAGGTTCAATAACCTCGTCTAGCTCTACTTTCCTCCCACTCACTTCTTTCGAGAGAAACTCCTTCTCAAGAAAGGAACCGTTCTTTGCGACAAACACTTTTCCTTCGGTTCTGTGATAGAAGGTATACCCAATAGTTTCCTTAGGGTATCCTATGAAGACGCATTTCTCCTCTTTGGGTTCGAGCTTGTCGGGCATCAACTTCTTGACGTAAGCTTCGCATCCCCAAACTTTAAGAAACGACAACTTAGGTTTAGCACCAAACCACAGTTCATACGGTGTCGTCTCAACGGATTTAGATGGAGCCCTATTTAAAGTGAATGCAGCGGTTTCTAATGCATAACCCCAAAAAGATAACGGCAAATCAGTAAGAGACATCATCGATCGGACCATATCTAATAGGGTTCGATTCCGGCGTTCAGACACACCATTGCGCTGTGGTGTTCCGGGTGGCGTGAGTTGTGAAACGATTCCACTTGCTTTGAGATGCGTGAGAAAATCATAACTTAAATATTCGCCCCCACGATCGGATCATAGAAACTTAATCTTTCTGTTACGATGGTTCTCCACTTCATTCTGAAATTCTTTGAACTTTTCAAACGTTTCAGATTTATGTTTCATTAAATAGATATACCCATATCTACTTAAGTCATCGGTAAAAGTGAGAAAATAGCGATATCCACCGCGCGTCGAAACACTCATCAGTCTGCATACATCGGTATGTATGATTTCCAACAAGTCCGTTGCTCGCTCCATCATACCGGAGAACGGGGTTTTGATCATCTTGCCCATGAGGCATGGTTCGCATGTGTCAAATGATTCAAAATCAAGAGACTCCAAAAGTCCATCAGAATGGAGTTTCTTCATGCGCTTTACACTAATATGACCTAGACGACAGTGCCACAAATAAGTAGTATTATCACTATCTACTTTGCATCTCTTAGCCTCAATGTTATGGATGTGTGTTTCATCCCTTTCGAGATTTAGAAGAAATAAACCATTCACAAGAGGTGCATGACCATAAAAGATGTTACTCATATAAATAGAACAACCATTATTCTCCGATTTAAATGAATAACCGTCTTGCAATAAACACGATCCAGAAATAATGTTCATGCTCAACGCAGGCACATAATAACATTTATTAAGGTTTAAAACTAATCCCGAAGGTAAAACTAAGGAGAGCGTGCCGACGGCCATCACATCAACTCTTGATCCGTTGCCAACGCGCATCGTCACCTCATCCCTCGCAAGCCGCCGTCTATTCCGTAGCTCCTGTTTCGAGTTACAAATATTAGCAACCGAACCAGTATCAAATACCCAGGCACTACAACGAGGGCTAGTAAGGAAAACATCAATAACATGTATATCAAATATACCTTTGATGGTGCCAGCCTTCTTGTCCGCTAAGTACTTCGGACAGTTGCACTTCCAGTGACCCTTGTCCTTGCAATAGAAGCACTCAGTTTCTGGCTTGGGTCCAGACTTGAGCTTCTTCTCAGCAGGGGCAACGCGTTTGCCGCCTCCTTTCTTGAAGGGCTTCTTTGCACCCTTACCTTTCTTAAAGGAGGGCTTGTTGACCATCAACACATGATTATCCTTTTTGATGTCCACCTCCGCAGCCTTCAGCTTTGCGAAGAGCTCGGTGATCGTATCAGTGGAACCAATCTGATTATGAGTCACTACAAAACTTTTGTAGCTGGGAGGGAGTGATTGCAGAACCCTGTCAATCTTGAGCTCCTCTGGAATCTTGCAGTCTAGTTGCTCAAGGCGTTGAGTGTAGCCCGACATCTTAATGGCGTGCTCACTAACGGAACTCCCTTCCTCCATCTTGCAGTTAAAGAACTTCTCGGAGATCTCATATCTCTCAGAACGGGCCTGAGTCTGAAACATGGTTTTCAGCTCTTCGAGAATCTCAAAGGGCCCGGGATAGTTTTCAAAACGATTTTGAAGTTCCGGTTCCATAGCAAACAACATGGTGCTCTTAATCACACCATAATCATCTTTGCGTGACTGATAGACAGCTTTCTCATCAGCCGGCACAGTTGCAGCAGGGGGGTTACCTAACGCTTTCTCAAGGACATAGTCCTTTTGTCCGCCAGACAGAATGATTCTTAGATTGCGGAACTAGTTGGTGAAGTTAGACCCATTGTTTCTAAGCTTTTCTTTCTCAGCAAAAACGTTGAAATTGAAGTTGGACTTGGCCATGTGATCTACAGTATTTGCAAGTACAATTTAGACTATGTTCATGATAAATAGTTCAACTTAATCAAATTACTAGATGAACTCCCACTAAATTCAACATCCCTCAAGTTGTTTAGTGAACACGATCCAAATTCACCACACCTAATCCGATCTTCACGAGAAGAGATGTGGTTTCAATGGTGGACAACGAAGTGTCGATCATATCATTCATATGACTCATGCTTAACCTTTCGGTTCTTGTGTTCCGAGGCCATGTCTGTACATGCTAGGCTCGTCAAGTTAGACCCAAGTATTTCCGCGTGTGCAAAACTGGCTTGCACCCGTTGTATGTGAGCGTAGAGTCTATAGCACCCGATCATCACGTGATGCTTGGACACGACGAACTTTCGCAACGGTGCATACTTGGGGAGAACACAGCTTTTATCTTGATCTTTAAGTGAGGAATCATCTTATAATGCTACCGTCGCGATCTAAGCATAATAAGATACATAAAAGGATAAACATCACATGCATATAACTTTCTGTGACATGGTATAGCCAATCTTCGCGCAATGATCTCCATCTTGTGCGTTCCGGCATGATCTCCATCACTCCACCATGATTGCCTCCACCACGAATAGCAACTACAACTATTGCTAACTACTTAGCGATAAAGTAAAGCTATTACATGGCGTATAAGAAGTTGACTCACAGGTCATACACAATTATAAAGACAACCATATGGCTCCTGCCGGTTGTGTACTCATCGACATGCAAGTCGTGAAACATTACAAAACATGATCATCGCATACAATATACACATCACATCTTGGGCCATACCATATCACAGAAAACACTCCCTGCAAAAACAAGTTAGACGCCTCTACTTTGTTGTTGCATGTTTTACGTGGCTCATGGGAGTAGATGCTAAGAACGATTCTTACCTACGGAAAGCCACAACGGTGATATTATGGTAGCCAAACTCCGGTGTTAATCCCATGACAACTATAGTGAGAGAAACTGACATCCACCAGCCGCATGTGTGGTACAAGCCACACGTCAAGTGCGGATCCGGTCTCGCGAACGACGTCGCGTAAGTTGGCCTGGACCGCTTCAATCTCACTATCTCGCATCATAAGAAGAACACAAACAAGAGGCTTGCAACAGAAAACATCAACGCCCGCAACAACCATGTTGCGTTCTACTCGTGAATCACATCTACGCATAGATCTAGCTCTGATACCACTGAAAGGTTTTGCAGCATAGTAAATCAAAATTTTCTACGGAAGCGAACAGAGGGAAAGCCAAGATCTAATCTAGGAGATGCATACAACGAGAGAGATTGGATTAGATCTTCATACCCTTGAAGATTCGCACAGCGGAACGTTCGTCGGAACGTGGGTGATGTAGTCGTACTCGCTTCTCCTCCTCGCGATCCGATCCGATCTAGCACCACAAGTGGCGGTGCCTCCATGAGATGCACACGTGCAGCACCTCGACGTCTCCTCCTTCCTCGGACCAGCAAGTAGGGTGGAGAGATAGATTGGATCTACAACACGACGGCGTGGTGTATATGGTGGAGAATTTCTGCAGCAGGGCTTCGCCTACAAACAGTCGGGAGGGAGAGAGGAAGGCAGCAGGGCTACTAGGGTTTGGAGGAAGGTGTGTGTGTAGGGGGTAGGGGGCGCACCAGCCCTCTATATATAGAGGGGGGGTGCGGCCAGCCCTTGCCCATCCTCCAAGCCTATCTCTAGTTTAAACGATTTAAACTTTCCCTTATCTAGAAACCCTATCTCTAGTTTAAACGAGTTTAAACTTATCTAGGATCGGCTGGGCCCTATGGGGCCTTGTGCCACTGGCCCAATGCGGCCAGGACACTCCCTCATAGGCCCATGCCCCCTCCCGGAAGGTGGGTGCACGTTGGTCCCCTTCCGGAAGGTTCTAGAAGCTTCCGGTACAATACCGATTAATCCGGAACAATTCCGAACTCCAAAAACTGCACTGCCTTATATGAATCTTATTCTCTGGACCACTCCGGAACCTCTCGTGATGTCCCGGATCCCATCCGAGACTCCAAACAAAAATTCATAAACCAAGTATCCAATCTATCCTAGCGTCGAGACACGTTAAGTGTGTGACCCTGCGGGTTCGAGAATATGCAGACATGATCTTCTATCAATAATTAACAGCGGGGTCTGGGCACCCATATTGACTCCCACACATTCATCGATGATCATATCGGATGAACCACGATGCCAGGATTCAATCAATCCCATATACATATTCCCTTCGTCTCACGATATTTTACTTGCCCGAGATTCGATCATCGGTACTGTCATACCTAGTTCAATCTCGTTCACAGCAAGTACTTTACTCGTTCCGTAATCCGATATCACTTTGTGATTAACTCCTTAACCACATGCTTGCAAACGGTGTTGATATCGATTACCGAGTGGGCCCGAAGTATATCTCTCCGACTTGGGAGGGACAAATCCCATCTCGATACATACAACCCAACAGATACTTTCCGATCACTTGAGAGACACCTTTATGATCACCCTCTCATAGGATGACGTTTGATGACCTCAAAGTTTTCTTCCGATACCAGGGAGTTGTATTATCTCATGGTCTAAGGAATACAATATTTGACATAGGAAAAGCTTCGCAAAGATGAACACAATGACACGATCTAATTGCTTCGCTTAGTTTGGGTCTGTCCACCATATCATTCTCCCAATGATATGGTCTCATTATCAATTGACAACTCATGTCTATGGTTAGGAAACCTTAACCATCATTGATCAATGAGCTAGTCCATAGAGGCGTACTAGGGACACGGTGTTGTTCACAAACCACACAAGTATTAATGTTTCCGCTTAATACAATTCTAGCATGGAATATAAACTTTATCATGAACAAGAATTATAATAATAATATCTTTATTATTGCCTCTAGGGCATAATTCCAACACTAGAGTCATTACATGTGGGTTATTTTCACAAACCACATATGGATCCACTAGAGTCATTGCACGTGTTTTTTTCACAAACGACATATGGATCCACCAGATTCATTGCATGTATGTTCTGTTCATAAACCAACATTAGAGTCATTGCATGTGTGTTCTTTTCATTTACCACATATGGATCCACCAGAGTCATTGCATGTATGTTCTTTTCATAAAACACATGGATCACCTAGACTCATTGCATGTGTGTTGTTTTCACACACCACATATGGATCCACCAGAGTCATTGAATGTATGGTATTTTCACAAACCACATATGGATCCACTAGAGTCATTGCATGTGTATTCTTTCCACAAACCACGTGGATCCACCAATGTCATTGCATGTGTGTTCTTTTCATGAACCACATATGGATCCACTAGATTCATTGCATGTATGTTCTTTCCACAAACCAATTGGATCCACTAATGTCATTGCATGTGTGTCCTTTTCATGAACCACATGTGGATCCACTAGATTCATTGCATGTGAGTTCTTTTCATGAAACTAGCACTAGAGTCCTTGCATGTGTGTTCTTTTCATGAAACTAGCACTAGAGTCATTGCATGTGTCTTCTTTTCACAAACCACATATGTATCCACCAGAGTCGTCGCATGCGTGATCTTTTCATGAACCACATATGGATCCACTAGAGTCATTGCATGTATGTTCTTATAATAAACCACCACTAGAGTCATTGCATGTGTGTTCTTTTCACAAACCTCATGTGGATCCACCAGAGTCATTGCATGTATATTCTTTTCATAAAACACATGGATCAACCAATGTCATTGCATGTGTGTTCTTTTCACAAACCACATATGGATCCACCAGAGTTATTTCATGTATGTTCTTTTCACAAAACACATGGATCAACCAATGTCATTGCATGTGTGTTCTTTTCACAAACCATATATGGATCCACTAAAGTCATTGCATGTATGTTATTTTCATAAAACACATGGATCAACCAATGTCATTGCATGTCTGTTCTTTTCACAAACCACATATGGATCCACTAGAGTCATTGCATGTGTGTTCTTTTCACAAACCACATATGGATCCACCAAAGTCATTGCATGTATGTTCTTTTCACAAACCACATATGGATCCATTAGAGTCATTGCATGTCTATTCTTTCCACGAACCACATGGATCCACCAATGTCATTGCATGTGTGTTCTTTCCACAAACCACATGGATCCACCGATGTCATTGCATGTGTGTTCTTTTCATGAACCACATATGTATCCACTAGAGTCATTACATGTGTGTTATTTTCACAAACCACATATGGATCCACTAAAGTCATTGCATCTGTGTTCTTTTCATGAAGCACATATGGATCAACCAATGTCATTGCATGTATGTTCTTTTCATAAAACACATGGATCAACCAATTTCATTGCATGTGTGTTCTTTTCACAAACCACATATGGATCCACTAGAGTCATTACATGTTTGTTATTTTCACAAACCACACATGGATCCACAAGAGTCATTGCATGTGTGTTCTTTTCATAAAACACATGGATCAACCAATGTCATTGCATGTGTTTTTTTTCACAAACCACACATGGATCCACCAAAGTCATTGCATGTATGTTCTTTTCATAAAACACATGGATCAACCAATGTCATTGCATGTGTGGTATTTTCACAAACCACATATGGATCCACTAGAGTCATTGCATGTATGTTCTTTTCACAAACCACATGGATCCACCAATGTTGTTGCATGTGTGTTCTTTTTAGAAACCACATATGGATCCACTGGAGTCATTGCATGTGTGTTCTTTTCACAAACCACATATGGATCCACAAGAGTCATTGCATGTATGTTCTTTTCACAAACCACATATGAATCCATTAGAGTCATTACATGTCTATTCTTTCCACAAACCACATGGATCCACCAATGTCATTGCATGTGTGTTCTTGTCATGAAGCACATATGGATCCACTAGAGTCATTGCATGTATGTTCTTTCCACAAACCACATGGATCCACCGATGTCATTGCATGTGTGTTCTTTTCATGAACCACATATGGATCCACTAGAGTCATTACATGTGTGTTATTTTCACAAACCACATATGGATCCACCAGAGTCATTGCATGTGTGTTCTTTTCATGAAGCACATATGGATCAACCAATGTCATTGCATGTATGTTCTTTTCACAAACCACATATGGATCCACTAGAATCATTGCATGTCTAATATTTCCACAAACCACATGGATCCACCAATGTCATTGCATGTGTGTTCTTTTCATGAACCACATATGTATCCACTAGATTCATTGCATAAATGTTCTTTCCACAAACCACATAGATTCACCAATGTCATTGCATGTGTGTTTTTTTCATGAACCACATATGGATCCACTAGAGTCATTGCATGTGTGTTCTTATCACTAAACCAGCACTAGAGTCATTGCATGTGTGTTCTTTTCATGAAACTAGCACTAGAGTCATTGCATGTGTGTTCTTTTCATAAAACACAAGGATCAACCAATGTTATTGCATGTGTTTTATTTTAACAAACCACATATCGATCCACTAGAGTCATTGCATGTCTATTCATTCCACAAACCACATGGATCCACTAATGTCATTGCATGTGTGTTCTTTTCATGAACGACATATGGATCCACTAGAGTCATTGCATGTGTGTTATTTTCACAAACCACATATGGATCCACCAGAGTCATTGCATGTGTGTTCCTTTCCTGAAGCACATATGGATCAACCAATGTCATTACATGTGTGTTCTTTTCACAAACCATATATGGATCCACCAGAGTCATTGCATGTATGTTCTTTTCACAAATCACATATGGATCCACTAGAGTTATTGCATGTCTATTCTTTCCACAAACCACACGGATCCACCAATGTCATTGCATGTGTGTTCTTTTCATGAACCACATATGGATCCACTAGAGTCATTGCATGTATGTTCTTTCCACAAACCACATGGATCCACCAGTGTGATTGCATGTGTGTTCTTTTCACAAACCACATATGGATCCACTAGAGTCATTGCATGTGTGTTCTTATCATGAACCATAGCTAGAGTCATTGCATGTATGTTCTTTTCATAAAATACAAGGATCAACCAATGTTATTGCATGTATGTTCTTTTCACAAACCACATATGGATCCACTAGAGTCATTGCATGTATGTTCTTTTCACAAATCACATGGATCCACTAGTGTCATTGCATGTGTGTTCTTTTCACAAATCACATATGGATCCACTAGAGTCATTGCATGTCTATTATTTCCACAAACCACACGGATCCACCAATGTCATTGCATGTGTGTTCTTTTCATGAACCACATATGGATCCACTAGAGTCATTGCATGTACGTTCTTTCCACAAACCACATGGATCCACCAGTGTCATTTCATGTGTGTTATTTTCACAAACCACATATGGATCCACTAGAGTCATTGCATGTGTGTTCTTATCACTAAACCAGCACTAGAGTCATTACATGTGTGTTCTTTTCATGAACCACAGCTAGAGTCATTGCATGTGTGTTCTTTTCATGAAACTAGCACTAGAGTCATTGCATGTGGGTTATTTTCACAAACCACATATGGATCCACCAGAGTCATTGCATGTGTTTTTTTTCACAAACCACATATGGATCCACCAGATTAATTGCATGTATGTTCTGTTCATAAACCGGCATTAGTCATTGCATGTGTGTTCTTTTCATGAACCACGTATGGATCCACCAGAGTGATTGCATGTATGTTCTTTTTGTAAAACACATGGATCAACTAGAGTCATTGCATGTGTGTTCTTTTCACACACCACATATGGATCCACCAGAGTCATTGAATGTATGTTATTTTCACAAACCACATATGGATCCACTAGAGTCATTGCATGTGTATTCTTTCCACAAATCACGTGGATCCACCAATGTCATTGCATGTGTGTTCTTTTCATGAACCACATATGGATCCACTAGAGTCATTGCATGTGTGTTCTTATCACTAAACCAGCACTAGAGTCATTGCATGTGTGTTCTTTTCATGAAACTAGCACTAGAGTCATTGCATGTGTGTTCTTTTCACAACCCACACATGGATCCACCAGAGTCATTGCATGTATGTTATTTTCATAAAACACAAGGATCAACCAATGTTATTGCATGTGTTTTATTTTCACAAACCACATATCGATCCACTAGAGTCATTGCATGTCTATTCATTCCACAAACCACATGGATCCATTAATGTCATTGCATGTGTGTTCTTTTCATGAATGACATATGGATCCACTAGAGTCATTGCATGTGTGCTATTTTCACAAACCACATATGGATCCACCAGAGTCATTGCATGTGTGTTCCTTTCATGAAGCACATATGGATCAACCAATGTCATTACATGTGTGTTCTTTTCACAAACCATATATGGATCCACCAGAGTCATTGCATGTATGTTCTTTTCACAAACCACATATGGATCCACTAGAGTTATTGCATGTTTATTCTTTCCACAAACCACACGGATCCACCAATGTCATTGCATGTGTGTTCTTTTCATGAACCACATATGGATCCACTAGAGTCATTGCATGTATGTTCTTTCCACAAACCACATGGATCCACCAGTGTGATTGCATGTGTGTTCTTTTCACAAACCACATATGGATCCACTAGAGTCATTGCATGTGTGTTCTTATCATGAACCACAGCTAGAGTCATTGCATGTATGTTCTTTTCATAAAATACAAGGATCAACCAATGTTATTGCATGTATGTTCTTTTCACAAACCACATATGGATCCACTAGAGTCATTGCATGTATGTTCTTTTCACAAATCACATGGATCCACTAGTGTCATTGCATGTGTGTTCTTTTCACAAATCACATATGGATCCACTAGAGTCATTGCATGTCTATTATTTCCACAAACCACACGGATCCACCAATGTCATTGCATGTGTGTTCTTTTCATGAACCACATATGGATCCACTAGAGTCATTGCATGTATGTTCTTTCCACAAACCACATGGATCCACCAGTGTCATTGCATGTGTGTTATTTTCACAAACCACATATGGATCCACTAGAGTCATTGCATGTGTGTTCTTATCACTAAACCAGCACTAGAGTCATTACATGTGTGTTCTTTTCATGAACCACAGCTAGAGTCATTGCATGAGTGTTCTCTTCATGAAACTAGCACTAGAGTCATTGCATGTGGGTTATTTTCACAAACCACATATGGATCCACCAGAGTCATTGCATGTGTTTTTTTCACAAACCACATATGGATCCACCAGATTAATTGCATGTATGTTCTGTTCATAAACCGGCATTAGAGTCATTGCATGTGTGTTCTTTTCATGAACCACGTATGGATCCACCAGAGTGATTGCATGTATGTTCTTTTCGTAAAACACATGGATCAACTAGAGTCATTGCATGTGTGTTCTTTTCACCCACCACATATGGATCCACCAGAGTCATTGAATGTATGTTATTTTCACAAACCACATATGGATCCACTAGAGTCATTGCATGTGTATTCTTTCCACAAATCACGTCGATCCACCAATGTCATTGCATGTGTGTTCTTTTCATGAACCACATATGGATCCACTAGAGTCATTGCATGTATGTTCTTTCCACAAACCAATTGGATCCACTAATGTCATTGCATGTGTGTCCTTTTCATGAACCACATGTGGATCCACTTGATTCATTGCATGTGTGTTCTTTTCATGAAACTAGCACTAGAGTCCTTGCATGTGTGTTCTTTTCATGAAACTAGCACTAGAGTCATTGCATTGTCTACTTTTCACAAACCACATATGTATCCACCAGAGTCATCGCATGCGTGATCTTTTCATGAACCACATATGGATCCACTAGAGTCATTGCATGTATGTTCTTATAATAAACCACCAGTAGAGTCATTGCATGTGTGTTCTTTTCACAAACCTCATGTGGATCCACCAAAGTCATTGCATGTATGTTCTTTTCATAAAACACATGGATCAACCAATGTCATTGCATCTATGTTCTTTTCACAAACCACAGATGGATCCACTAGAGTCATTGCATGTGTATTCTTTTCACAAACCACATATGGATCCACCAGAGTCATTGCATGTATGTTCTTTTCACAAACCACATATGGATCCATTAGAGTCATTGCATGTCTATTCTTTCCACAAACCACATGGATCCACCAATGTCATTGCATTTTAGTTCTTTTCATGAACCACATATGGATCCACTAGAGTCATTGCATGTATGTTCTTTCCACAAACCACATGGATCAACTGATGTCATTGCATGTGTGTTCTTTTCATGAACCACATATGGATCCACTAGTCATTACATGTGTGTTATTTTCACAAACCACATATGGATCCACCAGAGTCATTGCATCTATGTTCTTTTCATGAAGCACATATGGATCAACCAATGTCATTGCATGAGTGTTCTTTTCACAAACCACATATGGATCCACCAAACTCATTGCATGTATGTTCTTTTCATAAAACACATGGATCAGTCAATCTCATTGCATGTGTTTTTTTTTCACAAACCACATATGGATCCACTAGAGTCATTACATGTTTGTTATTTTCACAAACCACACATGGATCCACCAGAGTCATTGCATGTGTGTTCTTTTCATAAAACACATGGATCAACCAATTTCATAGCATGTTTTTTTTTCACAAACCACATATGGATCCACCAAAGTCATTGCATGTATGTTCTTTTCATAAAACACATGGATCAACCAATGTCATTGCATGTGTGTTCTTTTCACAAACCACATATGGATCCACTAGAGTCATTGCATGTATGTTCTTTTCACAAACCACATGGATCCACCAATGTTGTTGCATGTGTGTTCTTTTTAGAAACCACATATGGATCCACTAGAGTCATTGCATGTGTGTTCTTTTCACAAACCACATATGGATCCACCAGAGTCATTGCATGTATGTTCTTTTCACAAACCACATATGAATCCATTAGAGTCATTGCATGTCTATTCTTTCCACAAACCACATGGATCCACCAATGTCATTGCATGTGTGTTCTTTTCATGAAGCACATATGGATCCACTAGAGTCATTGCACGTATGTTCTTTCCACAAACCACATGGATCCACCGATGTCATTGCATGTGTGTTCTTTTCATGAACCACATATGGATCCACTAGAGTCATTATATGTGTGTTATTTTCACAAACCACATATGGATCCACCAGAGTCATTGCATGTTTGTTCTTTTCATGAAGCACATATGGATCAACCAATGTCATTGCATGTATGTTCTTTTCACAAACCACATATGGATCCACTAGAGTCATTGCATGTCTAATCTTTCCACAAACCACGTGGATCCACCAATGTCATTGCATGTGTGTTCTTTTCATGAACCACATATGTATCCACTAGATTCATTGCATAAATGTTCTTTCCACAAACCACATAGATCCACCAATGTCATTGCATGTGTGTTGTTTCCATGAACTACATATGGATCCACTAGAGTCATTGCATGTGTGTTCTTATCACTAAACCAGCCCTAGAGTCATTGCATGTGTGTTCTTTTCATGAACCACAGCTAGAGTCATTGCATGTGTGTTCTTTTCATGAAACTAGCACTAGAGTCATTGCATGTGTGTTCTTTTCACAACACACAGATGGATCCTCCAGAGTCATTGCATGTATGTTCTTTTCATAAAACACAAGGCTCAACCAATTTTATTGCATGTGTTTTATTTTCACAAACCACATATGGATCCACTAGAGTCATTGAATGTCTATTCATTCCACAAACCACATGGAGCCACTAATGTCATTGCATGTGTGTTCTTTTCATGAACGACATATGGATCCACTAGAGTCATTGCATGTGTGTTATTTTCACAAACCACATATGGATCCACCAGAGTCATTGCATGTGTGTTCCTTTCATGAAGCACATATGAATCAACCAATGTCATTACATGTGTGTTCTTTTCACAAACCACATATGGATCCACCAGAGTCATTGCATGTATGTTCTTTTTACAAACCACATATGGATCCACTAGAGTTATTGCATGTCTATTCTTTCCACAAACCACACGGATCCACTAATGTCATTGCATGTGTGTTCTTTTCATGAACCACATATGGATCCACTAGAGTCATTGCATGCATGTTCTTTCCAAAAACCACATGGATCCACCAGTGTCATTGCATGTGTGTTCTTTTCACAAAGCACATATGGATCCACTAGAGTCATTACATGTGTGTTCTTATCACTAAACCAGCACTAGAGTCATTACATGTGTGTTCTTTTCATGAACCACAGTTAGAGTTATTGCATGTGTGTTCTTTTCATGAAACTAGCACTAGAGTCATTACATGTGGGTTATTTTCACAAACCACATATGGATCCACTAGAGTCATTGCATGTGTTTTTTTCACAAACGACATATGGATCCACAAGATTCATTGCATGTATGTTCTGTTCATAAACCAACATTAGAGTCATTGCATGTGTGTTCTTTTCATTTACCACATATGGATCCACCAGAGTCATTGCATGTATGTTCTTTTCATAAAACACATGGATCAACTAGACTCATTGCATCTGTGTTCTTTTCACACACCACATATGGATCCACCAGAGTCATTGAATGTATGTTATTTTCACAAACCACATATGGATCCACTAGAGTCATTGCATGTGTATTCTTTCCACAAACCACGTGGATCCACCAATGTCATTGCATGTGTGTTCTTTTCATGAACCACATATGGATCCACTAGATTCATTGCATGTATGTTCTTTCCACAAACCAATTGGATCCACTAATGTCATTGCATGTGTGTCCTTTTCATGAACCACATGTGGATCCACTAGATTCATTGCATGTGAGTTCTTTTCATGAAACTAGCACTAGAGTCCTTGCATGTGTGTTCTTTTCATGAAACTAGCACTAGAGTCATTGCATGTGTCTTCTTTTCACAAACCACATATGTATCCACCAGAGTCGTCGCATGCGTGATCTTTTCATGAACCACATATGGATCCACTAGAGTCATTGCATGTATGTTCTTATAATAAACCACCACTAGAGTCATTGCATGTTTGTTCTTTTCACAAACCTCATGTGGATCCACCAGAGTCATTGCATGTATATTCTTTTCATAAAACACATGGATCAAACAATGTCATTGCATGTGTGTTCTTTTCACAAACACATATCGATCCACCAGAGTTATTGCATGTATGTTCTTTTCATAAAACACATGGATTAACCAATGTCATTGCATGTGTGTTCTTTTCACAAACCATATATGGATCCACCAAAGTCATTGCATGTATTTATTTTCATAAAACACATGGATCAACCAATGTCATTGCATGTATGTTCTTTTCACAAACCACATATGGATCCACTAGAGTCATTGCATGTGTGTTCTTTTCACAAACCACATGGATCCACCAATGTTGTTGCATGTGTGTTCTTTTTAGAAACCACATATGGATCCACTAGAGTCATTGCATGTGTGTTCTTTTCACAAACCACATATGGATCCACCAGAGTCATTGCATGTATGTTCTTTTCACAAACCACATATGAATCCATTAGAGTCATTGCATGTCTATTCTTTCCACAAACCACATGGATCCACCAATGTCATTGCATGTGTGTTATTTTCATGAAGCACATATGGATCCACTAGAGTCATTGCATGTATGTTCTTTCCACAAACCACATGGATCCACCGATGTCATTGCATGTGTGTTCTTTTCATGAACCACATATGGATCCACTAGAGTCATTACATGTGTGTTATTTTCACAAACCACATATGGATCCACCAGAGTCATTGCATGTGTGTTCTTTTAATGAAGCACATATGGATCAACCAATGTCATTGCATGTATGTTCTTTTCACAAACCACATATGGATGCACTAGAGTCATTGCATGTCTAATCTTTCCACAAACCACATGGATCCACCAATGTCATTGCATGTGTGTTCTTTTCAAGAACCACATATGTATCCACTAGATTCACTGCATAAATGTTCTTTCCACAAACCACATAGATCCACCAATGTCATTGCATGTGTGTTGTTTTCTTGAACCACATATGGATCCACTAGAGTCATTGCATGTGTGTTCTTATCACTAAACCAGCCCTAGAGTCATTGCATGTGTGTTCTTTTCATGAACCACATCTAGAGTCATTGCATGTGTGTTCTTTTCATGAAACTAGCACTAGAGTCATTGCCTGTGTGTTCTTTTCACAACGCACACATGGATCCTCCAGAGTCATTGCATGTATGTTCTTTTCATAAAACACAAGGCTCAACCAATGTTATTGCATGTGTTTTATTTTCACAAACCACATATGGATCCACTAGAGTCATTTAATGTCTATTCATTCCACAAACCACATGGAGCCACTAATGTCATTGCATGTGTGTTCTTTTCATGAACGACATATGGATCCACTAGAGTCATTGCATGTGTGTTATTTTCACAAACCACATATGGATCCACCAGAGTCATTGCATGTGTGTTCCTTTCATGAAGCACATATGAATCAACCAATGTCATTACATGTGTGTTCTTTTCACAAACCACATATGGATCCACCAGAGTCATTGCATGTATGTTCTTTTCACAAACCACATATGGATCCACTAGAGTTATTGCATGTCTATTCTTTCCACAAACCACACGGATCCACTAATGTCATTGCATGTGTGTTCTTTTCATGAACTACATATGGATCCACTAGAGTCATTGCATGCATGTTCTTTCCACAAACCACATGGATCCACCAGTGTCATTGCATGTGTTTTCTTTTCACAAACCACATATGGATCCACTAGAGTCATTACATGTGTGTTCTTATCACTAAACCAGCACTAGAGTCATTACATGTGTGTTCTTTTCATGAACCACAGCTAGAGTCATTGCATGTGTGTTCTTTTCATGAAACTAGCACTAGAGTCATTACATGTGGGTTATTTTCACAAACCACATATGGATCCACTAGAGTCATTGCATGTGTTTTTTCACAAACGACATATGGATCCACCAGATTCATTGCATGTATGTTCTGTTCATAAACCAACATTAGAGTCATTGCATGTGTGTTCTTTTCATTTACCACATATGGATCCACCAGAGTCATTGCATGTATGTTCTTTTCATAAAACACATGGATCAACTAGACTCATTGCATCTGTGTTCTTTTCACACACCACATATGGATCCACCAGAGTCATTGAATGTATGTTATTTTCACAAACCACATATGGATCCACTAGAGTCATTGCATGTGTATTCTTTCCACAAACCACGTGGATCCACCAATGTCATTGCATGTGTGTTCTTTTCATGACCCACATATGGATCCACTAGATTCATTGCATGTATGTTCTTTCCACAAAGCAATTGGATCCACTAATGTCATTGCATGTGTGTCCTTTTCATGAACCACATGTGGATCCACTAGATTCATTGCATGTGAGTTCTTTTCATGAAACAAGCACTAGAGTCCTTGCATGTGTGTTCTTTTCATGAAACTAGCACTAGAGTCATTGCATGTGTCTTCTTTTCACAAACCAAATATGTATCCACCAGAGTCGTCGCATGCGTGATCTTTTCATGAACCACATATGGATCCACTAGAGTCATTGCATGTATGTTCTTATAATAAACCACCAGTAGAGTCATTGCATGTGTGCTCTTTTCACAAACCTCATGTGGATCCACCAGAGTCATTGCATGTATATTCTTTTCATAAAACACATGGATCAACCAATGTCATTGCATGTGTGTTCTTTTCACAAACCACATATGGATCCACCAGAGTTATTGCATGTATGTTCTCTTCATAAAACACATGGATCAACCAATGTCATTGCATGTGTGTTCTTTTCACAAACCATATATGGATCCACCAAAGTCATTGCATGTATGTCATTTTCATAAAACACATGGATCAACCAATGTCATTGTATGTATGTTCTTTTCACAAACCACATATGGATCCACTAGAGTCATTGCATGTGTGTTCTTTTCACAAACCACATGGATCCACCAATGTTGTTGCATGTGTGTTCTTTTTAGAAACCACATATGGATCCACTAGAGTCATTGCATGTGTGTTCTTTTCAAAAACCACATATGGATCCACCAGAGTCATTGCATGTATGTTCTTTTCACAAACCACATATGAATCCATTAAGAGTCATTGCATGTCTATTCTTTCCACAAACCACATGGATCCACCAATGTCATTGCATGTGTGTTCTTTTCATGAAGCACATATGGATCCACTAGAGTCATTGCATGTATGTTCTTTCCACAAACCACATGGATCCACCGATGTCATTGCATGTGTGTTCTTTTCATGAACCACATATGGATCCACTAGAGTCATTACATGTGTGTTATTTTCACAAACCACATATGGATCCACCAGAGTCATTGCATGTGTGTTCTTTTCATGAAGCACATATGGATCAACCAATGTCATTGCATGTATGTTCTTTTCACAAACCACATATGGATCCACTAGAGTCATTGCATGTCTAATCTTTCCACAAACCACATGGATCCACCAATGTCATTGCATGTGTGTTCTTTTCATGAACCACATATGTATCCACTAGATTCATTGCATAAATGTTCTTTCCACAAACCACATAGATCCACCAATGTCATTGCATGTGTGTTGTTTTCATGAACCACATATGGATCCACTAGAGTCATTGCATGTGTGTTCTTATCACTAAACCAGCCCTAGAGTCATTGCATGTGTGTTCTTTTCATGAACCACAACTAGAGTCATTGCATGTGTGTTCTTTTCATGAAACTAGCACTAGAGTCATTGCCTGTGTGTTCTTTTCACAACGCACACATGGATCCTCCAGAGTCATTGCATGTATGTTCTTTTCATAAAACACAAGGCTCAACCAATGTTATTGCATGTGTTTTATTTTCACAAACCACATATGGATCCACTAGAGTCATTGAATGTCTATTCATACCACAAACCACATGGATCCACTAATGTCATTGCATGTGTGTTCTTTTCATGAACGACTTATGGATCCACTAGAGTCATTGCGTGTGTGTTATTTTCACAAACCACATATGGATCCACCAGAGTCATTGCATGTGTGTTCCTTTCATGAAGCACATATGAACCAACCAATGTCATTACATGTGTGTTCTTTTCACAAACCACATATGAATCCACCAGATTCATTGCATGTATGTTCTTTTCACAAACCACATATGGATCCACTAGAGTTATTGCATGTCTATTCTTTCCACAAACCACACGGATCCACTAATGTCATTGCATGTGTGTTCTTTTCATGAACCACATATGGATCCACTAGAGTCATTGCATGCATGTTCTTTCCATAAACCACATGGATCCACCAGTGTCATTGCATGTGTTTTCTTTTCACAAACCACATATGGATCCACTAGAGTCATTACATGTGTGTTCTTATCACTAAACCAGCACTAGAGTCATTACATGTGTGTTCTTTTCATGAACCACAGCTAGAGTCATTGCATGTGTGTTCTTTTCATGAAACTAGCACTAGAGTCATTACATGTGGGTTATTTTCACAAACCACATATGGATCCACTAGAGTCATTGCATGTGTTTTTTCACAAACGACATATGGATCCACCAGATTCATTGCATGTATGTTCTGTTCATAAACCAACATTAGAGTCATTGCATGTGTGTTCTTTTCATTTACCACATATGGATCCACCAGAGTCATTGCATGTATGTTCTTTTCATAAAACACATGGATCAACTAGACTCATTGCATCTGTGTTCTTTTCACACACCACATATGGATCCACCAGAGTCATTGAATGTATGTTATTTTCACAAACCACATATGGATCCACTAGAGTCATTGCATGTGTATTCTTTCCACAAACCACATGGATCCACCAATGTCATTGCATGTGTGTTCTTTTCATGACCCACATATGGATCCACTAGATTCATTGCATGTATGTTCTTTCCACAAAGCAATT
This sequence comes from Avena sativa, assembly GCA_916181665.1. NCBI lineage: Eukaryota > Viridiplantae > Streptophyta > Magnoliopsida > Poales > Poaceae > Avena > Avena sativa. The sequence continues at coordinate 184,525,258 of OV702287.1, read as the reverse complement.
GGATCCACTAATGTCATTGCATGTGTGTCCTTTTCATGAACCACATGTGGATCCACTAGATTCATTGCATGTGAGTTCTTTTCATGAAACTAGCACTAGAGTCCTTGCATGTGTGTTCTTTTCATGAAACTAGCACTAGAGTCATTGCATGTGTCTTGTTTTCACAAACCAAATATGTATCCACCAGAGTCGTCGCATGCGTGATCTTTTCATGAACCACATATGGATCCACTAGAGTCATTGCATGTATGTTCTTATAATAAACCACCAGTAGAGTCATTGCATGTGTGCTCTTTTCACAAACCTCATGTGGATCCACCAGAGTCATTGCATGTATATTCTTTTCATAAAACACATGGATCAACCAATGCCATTGCATGTGTGTTCTTTTCACAAACCACATATGGATCCACCAGAGTTATTGCATGTATGTTCTTTTCTTAAAACACATGGATCAACCAATGTCATTGCATGTGTGTTCTTTTCACAAACCATATATGGATCCACCAAAGTCATTGCATGTATGTTGTTTTCATAAAACACATGGATCAACCAATGTCATTGCATGTATGTTCTTTTCACAAACCACATATGGATCCACTAGAGTCATTGCATGTGTGTTCTTTTCACAAACCACATGGATCCACCAATGTTGTTGCATGTGTGTTCTTTTTAGAAACCACATATGGATCCACTAGAGTCATTGCATGTGTGTTCTTTTCAAAAACCACATATGGATCCACCAGAGTCATTGCATGTATGTTCTTTTCACAAACCACATATGAATCCATTAGAGTCATTGCATGTCTATTCTTTCCACAAACCACATGGATCCACCAATGTCATTGCATGTGTGTTCTTTTCATGAAGCACATATGGATCCACTAGAGTCATTGCATGTATGTTCTTTCCACAAACCACATGGATCCACCGATGTCATTGCATGTGTGTTCTTTTCATGAACCACATATGGATCCACTAGAGTCATTACATGTGTGTTATTTTCATAAACCACATATGGATCCACCAGAGTCATTGCATGTGTGTTCTTTTCATGAAGCACATATGGATCAATCAATGTCATTGCATGTATGTTCTTTTCACAAACCACATATGGATCCACTAGAGTCATTGCATGTCTAATCTTTCCACAAACCACATGGATCCACCAATGTCATTGCATGTGTGTTCTTTTCATGAACCACATATGTATCCACTGCATAAATGTTCTTTCCACAAACCACATAGATCCACCAATGTCATTGCATGTGTGTTGTTTTCATGAACCACATATGGATCCACAGGAGTCATTGCATGTGTGTTCTTATCACTAAACCAGCCCTAGAGTCATTGCATGTGTGTTCTTTTCATGAACCACAACTAGAGTCATTGCATGTGTGTTCTTTTCATGAAACTAGCACTAGAGTCATTGCATGTGTGTTCTTTTCACAACGCACACATGGATCCTCCAGAGTCATTGCATGTATGTTCTTTTCATAAAACACAAGGCTCAACCAATGTTATTGCATGTGTTTTATTTTCACAAACCACATATGGATCCACTAGAGTCATTGAATGTCTATTCATACCACAAACCACATGGATCCACTAATGTCATTGCATGTGTGTTCTTTTCATGAACGACTTATGGATCCACTAGAGTCATTGCGTGTGTGTTATTTTCACAAACCACATATGGATCCACCAGAGTCATTGCATGTGTGTTCCTTTCATGAAGCACATATGAATCAACCAATGTCATTACATGTGTGTTCTTTTCACAAACCACATATGGATCCACCAGAGTCATTGCATGTATGTTCTTTTCACAAACCACATATGGATCCACTAGAGTTATTGCATGTCTATTCTTTCCACAAACCACACGGATCCACTAATGTCATTGCATGTGTGTTCTTTTCATGAACCACATATGGATCCACTAGAGTCATTGCATGTATGTTCTTTCCACAAACCACATGGATCCACCAGTGTCATTGCATGTGTGTTCTTTTCACAAACCACATATGGATCCACTAGGTCATTGCATGTGTGTTCTTATCACTAAACCAGCACTAGAGTCATTGCATGTGTGTTCTTTTCATGAACCACAGCTAGAGTCATTGCATGTGTGTTCTTTTCATGAAACTAGCACTAGAGTCATTACATGTGGGTTATTTTCACAAACCACATATGGATCCACTAGAGTCATTGCATGTGTTTTTTTCACAAATGACATATGGATCCACCAGATTCATTGCATGTATGTTCTGTTCATAAACCAACATTAGAGTCATTGCATGTGTGTTCTTTTCATTTACCACATATGGATCCACCAGAGTCATTGCATGTATGTTCTTTTCATAAAACACATGGATCAACTAGACTCATTGCATCTGTGTTCTTTTCACACACCACATATGGATCCACCAGAGTCATTGAATGTATGTTATTTTCACAAACCACATATGGATCCACTAGAGTCATTGCATGTGTATTCTTTCCACAAACCACGTGGATCCACCAATGTCATTGCATGTGTGTTCTTTTCATGAACCACATATGGATCCACTAGATTCATTGCATGTATGTTCTTTCCACAAACCAATTGGATCCACTAATGTCATTGCATGTGTGTCCTTTTCATGAACCACATGTGGATCCACTAGATTCATTGCATGTGAGTTCTTTTCATGAAACTAGCACTAGAGTCCTTGCATGTGTTTTTTTTTCATGAAACTAGCACTAGAGTCATTGCATGTGTCTTATTTTCACAAACCACATATGTATCCACCAGAGTCGTCGCATGCCTCATCTTTTCATGAACCACATATGGATCCACTAGAGTCATTGCATGTATGTTCTTATAATAAACCACCACTAGAGTCATTGTATGTGTGTTCTTTTCACAAACCTCATGTGGATCCACCAGAGTCATTGCATGTATATTCTTTTCATAAAACACATGGATCAACCAATGTCATTGCATGTGTGTTCTTTTCACAAACCACATATGGATCCACCAGAGTTATTGCATGTATGTTCTTTTCATAAAACACATGGATCAACCAATGTCATTGCATGTTTGTTCTTTTCACAAACCATATATGGATCCACCAAAGTCATTGCATGTATATTATCTTCATAAAACACATGGATCAACCAATGCCATTCCATGTATGTTCTTTTCACAAACCACATATGGATCCACTAGAGTCATTGCATGTGTGTTCTTTTCACAAACCACATATGGATCCACCAAAGTCATTGCATGTATGTTCTTTTCACAAACCACATATGGATCCATTAGAGTCATTGCATGTCTATTCTTTCCACGAACCACATGGATCCACCAATGTCATTGCATGTGTGTTATTTTCATGAACCACATATGGATCCACTAGAGTCATTGCATGTATGTTCTTTCCACAAACCACATGGATCCACCGATGTCATTGCATGTGTGTTCTTTTCATGAACCACATATGGATCCACTAGAGTCATTAAATGTGTGTTATTTTCACAAACCACATATGGATCCACTAAAGTCATTACGTCTGTGTTCTTTTCATGAAGCACATATGGATCAACCAATGTCATTGCATGTATGTTCTTTTCATAAAACACATGGATCAACCAATTTCATTGCATGTGTGTTCTTTTCACAAACCACATATGGATCCACTAGAGTCATTACATGTTTGTTATTTTCACAAACCACACATGGATCCACCAGAGTCATTGCATGTGTGTTCTTTTCATAAAACACATGGATCAACCAATGTCATTGCATGTGTTTTTTTCACAAACCACATATGGATCCACCAAAGTTATTGCATGTATGTTCTTTTCATAAAACACATGGATCAACCAATGTCATTGCATGTGTGTTCTTTTCACAAACCACATATGGATCCACTAGAGTCATTGCATGTATGTTCTTTTCACAAACCACATGTATCCACGAATGTCGTTGCATGTGTCTTCTTTTCACAAACCACATATGGATCCACTAGAGTCATTGCATGTGTGTTCTTTTCACAAACCACATATGGATCCACCAGAGTCATTGCATGTATGTTCTTTTCACAAACCACATATGGATCCATTAGAGTCATTGCATGTGTGTTCTTTTCATGAACCACATATGGATCCACTAGATTCATTGAATGTATGTTCTTATACTAAACCAGCAGTAGATTCATTGCATGTGTGTTCTTTTCACAAACCTCATATGGATCCACCAGAGTCATTGCATGTATGTTCTTTTCATAAAACACATGGATCAACCAATGAAATTGCATGTGTGTTCTTTTCACAAACCACATATGGATCCACTAGAGTCATTGCATGTATGTTCTTTTCACAATCCACATATGGATCCACTAGAATCATTGCATGTCTAATATTTCCACAAACCACATGGATCAACCAATGTCATTGCATGTGTGTTCTTTTCATGAACCACATACGTATCCACTAGATTCATTGCATAAATGTTCTTTCCACAAACCACATAGATTCACCATTGTCATTGCATGTGTGTTGTTTTCATGAACCACATATGGATCCACTAGAGTCATTGCATGTGTGTTCTTATCACTAAACCAGCACTAGAGTCATTGCATGTGTGTTCTTTTCATGAAACTAGCACTAGAGTCATTGCATGTGTGTTCTTTTCACAACCCACACATGGATCCACCAGAGTCATTGCATGTATGTTATTTTCATAAAACACAAGGATCAACCAATGTTATTGCATGTGTTTTATTTTCACAAACCACATATCGATCCACTAGAGTCATTGCATGTCTATTCATTCCACAAACCACATGGATCCACTAATGTCATTGCATGTGTGTTCTTTTCATGAACGACATATGGATCCACTAGAGTCATTGCATGTGTTTTATTTTCACAAACCACATATGGATCCACCAGAGTCATTGCATGTGTGTTCCTTTCATGAAGCACATATGGATCAACCAATGTCATTACATGTGTGTTCTTTTCACAAACCATATATGGATCCACCAGAGTCATTGCATGTATGTTCTTTTCACAAACCACATATGGATCCACTAGAGTTATTGCATGTCTATTCTTTCCACAAACCACACGGATCCACCAATGTCATTGCATGTGTGTTCTTTTCATGAACCACATATGGATCCACTAGAGTCATTGCATGTATGTTCTTTCCACAAACCACATGGATCCGCCAGTGTGATTGCATGTGTGTTCTTTTCACAAACCACATATGGATCCACTAGAGTCATTGCATGTGTGTTCTTATCATGAACCACAGCTAGAGTCATTGCATGTGTGTTCTTTTCATGAAACTAGCACTAGAGTCATTGCATGTGGGTTATTTTCAAAAACCACATATGGATCCACCAGAGTCATTGCACGTGTGTTTTTTTCACAAACCACATATGGATCCACCAGATTCATTGCATGTATGTTCTGTTCATAAACCAACATTAGAGTCATTGCATGCGTGTTCTTTTCATGAACCACATATGGATCCACCAGGATCATTGCATGTATGTTCTTTTGATAAAACACATGGATCAACTAGAGTCATTGCATGTGTGTTCTTTTCACACACCACATATGGATCCACCAGAGTCATTGAATGTATGTTATTTTCACAAACCACATATGGATCCACTAGAGTCATTGCATGTGTATTCTTTCCACAAAGCACGTGGATCTACCAATGTCATTGCATGTGTGTTCTTTTCATGAACCACATATGGATCCACTAGAGTCATTGCATGTATGTTCTTTCCACAAACCAATTGGATCCACTAATGTCATTGCATGTGTGTCCTTTTCATGAACCACATGTGGATCCACTGGATTCATTGCATGTGTGTTCTTTTCATGAAACTAGCACTAGAGTCCTTGCATGTGTGTTCTTTTCATGAAACTAGCACTAGAGTCATTGCATGTATCTTCTTTTCACAAACCACATATGTATCCACCAGAGTCATCGCATGCGTGATCTTTTCATGAACCACATATGGATCCACTAGAGTCATTGCATGTATGTTCTTATAATAAACCACCACTAGAGTCATTGCATGTGTGTTCTTTTCACAAACCTCATGTGGATCCACCAGAGTCATTGCATTTATATTCTTTTCATAAAACACATGGATCAACCAATGTCATTGCATGTGTGTTCTTTTCACAAACCACATATGGATCCACCAGAGTTATTGCACGTATGTTCTTTTCATAAAATACATGGATCAACCAATGTCATTGCATGTGTGTTATTTTCACAAACCATATATGGATCCACAAAAGTCATTGCATGTATGTTCTTTTCATAAAACACATTGATCAACCAATGTCATTGCATGTATGTTCTTTTCACAAACCACATATGGATCCACTAGAGTCATTGCATGTGTGTTCTTTTCACAAACCACATATGGATCCACCAGAGTCATTGCATGTATGTTCTTTTCACAAACCACATATGGATTCATTAGAGTCATTGCATGTCTATTCTTTCCACAAACCACATGGATCCACCAATGTCATTGCATTTTAGTTCTTTTCATGAACCACATATGGATCCACTAGAGTCATTGCATGTATGTTCTTTCCACAAACCACATGGATCCACCGATGTCATTGCATGTGTGTTCTTTTCATGAACCACATATGGATCCACTAGAGTCATTACATGTGTGTTATTTTCACAAACCACATATGGATCCACCAGAGTCATTGCATCTGTGTTCTTTTCATGAAGCACATATGGATCAACCAATGTCATTGCATGTGTGTTCTTTTCACAAACCACATATGGATCCACCAAAGTCATTGCATGTATGTTCTTTTCATAAAACACATGGATCAACCAATGCCATTGCATGTGTGTTCTTTTCACAAACCACATATGGATCCACTAGAGTCATTGCATGTATGTTCTTTTCACAAACCACATGGATCCACCAATGTTGTTGCATGTGTGTTCTTTTCAGAAACCACATATGGATCCACTAGAGTCATTGCATGTGTGTTCTTTTCACAAACCACATATGAATCAACCAGAGTCATTGCATGTATGTTCTTTTCACAAACCACATATGAATCCATTAGAGTCATTGCATGTCTATTCTTTCCACAAACCACATGGATCCACCAATGCCATTGCATCTGTGTTCTTTTCATGAAGCACATATGGATCCACTAGGGTCATTGCATGTATGTTCTTTCCAGAAACCACATGGATCCACCGATGTCATTGCATGTGTGTTCTTTTCATGAACCACATATGGATCCACTAGAGTCATTACATGTGTTTTATTTTCACAAACCACATATGGATCCACCAGAGTCATTGCATGTGTGTTCTTTTCATAAAGCATATATGGATCAACCAATGTCATTAAATGTATGTTCTTTTCACAAACCACATATGGATCCACTAGAGTCATTCCATGTCTAATCTTTCCACAAACCACATGGATCCACCAATGTCATTGCATGTGTGTTCTTTTCATGAACCACATATGTATCCACTAGATTCATTGCATAAATGTTCTTTCCACAAACCACATAGATCCACCAATGTCATTGCATGTGTGTTGTTTTCATGAACCACATATGGATCCACTAGAGTCATTGCATGTGTGTTCTTATCACTAAACCAGCACTAGAGCCATTGCATGTGTGTTCTTTTCACGAACTACAGCTAGAGTCATTGCATGTGTGTTCTTTTCATGAAACTAGCACTAGAGTCATTGCATGTGTGTTCTTTTCACAACCCATACATGGATCCACCAGAGTCATTGCATGTATGTTCTTTTCATAAAACACAAGGATCAACCAATGTTATTGCATGTGTTTTATTTTCACAAACCACATATGGATCCACTAGAGTCATTGCATGTCTATTCATTCCACAAACCACATGGATCCACCAATGTCATTGCATGTGTGTTCTTTTCATGAACCACATATGTATCCACAAGATTCATTGCATGTATGTTCTTTTCATAAATCACATGGATCCACTAGTGTCATTGCATGTGTATTCTTTTCACAAACCACATATGGATCAACCAGAGTCATTGAATGTCTATTCATTCCACAAACCACATGGATCCACTAATGTCATTGCATGTGTGTTCTTTTCATGAACGACATATGGATCCACCAGAGTCCTTGCATGTATGTTCTTTTCACATGTGTGTTCTTTTCATGAACCACATATGGATCCACTAGAGTCATTGCATGTATGTTCTTTCCACAAACCACATAGATCCACCAGTGTCATTGCATGTGTGTTCTTTTCACAAACCACATATGGATCCACTAGAGTCATTGCATGTGTGTTCTTATCACTAAACCAGCACTAGAGTCATTACATGTGTGTTCTTTTCATGAACCACAGCTATAGTCATTGCATGTGTGTTCTTTTCATGAAACTAGCACTAGAGTCATTGCATGTGGGTTATTTTCACAAACCACATATGGATCCACCAGAGTCATTGCACGTGTTTTTTTCACAAACCACATATGGATCCACCAGATTCATTGCATGTATGTTCTATTCATAAACCAACATTAGAGTCATTGCATGTGTGTTCTTTTCATGAAGCACGTATGGATCAACCAATGTCATTGCATGTATGTTCTTTTCACAAACCACATATGGATCCACTAGAGTCATTGCATGTCTAATCTTTCCACAAACCACATGGATCCACCAATGTCATTGCATGTGTGTTCTTTTCATGAACCACATATGTATCCACTAGATTCATTGCATAAATGTACTTTCCACAAACCACATAGATCCACCAATTCCATTGCATGTGTGTTGTTTTCATGAACCACATATGGATCCACTAGAGTCATTGCTTGTGTGTTCTTATCACTAAACCAGCACTAGAGTCATTGCATGTGTGTTCTTTTCATGAACCACAACTAGAGTCATTGCATGTGTGTTATTTTCATAAAACTAGCACTAGAGTAATTGCATGTGTGTTCTTTTCACAACCCACACATGGATCCACCAGAGTCATTGCATGTATCTTCTCTTCATAAAACACAAGGATCAACCAATGTTATTGCATGTGTTTTATTTTCACAAACCACATATGGATCCACTAGAGTCATTGCATGTCTATTCATTCCACAAACCACATGGATCCACCAATGTCATTGCATGTGTGTTCTTTTCATGAACCACATATGTATCCAAAAGAGTCATTGCATGTATGTTCTTTTCACAAATCACATGGATCCACCAGTGTCATTGCATGTGTATTCTTTTCACAAACCACATATGGATACACTAGAGTCATTGAATGTCTATTCATTCCACAAACCACATGGATCCACTAATGTCATTGCATGTGTGTTCTTTTCATAAACGACATATGGATCCACCAGAGTCATTGCATGTATGTTCTTTTCACAAACCATATATGAATCCATTAGAGTCATTGCATGTCTATTCTTTCCACAAACCACATGGATCCACCAATGTCATTGCATGTGTGTTATTTTCATGAAGCACATATGGATCCACTAGAGTCATTGCATCTATGTTCTTTCCACAAACCACATGGATCCACCGATGTCATTGCATGTGTGTTCTTTTCATGAACCACATATGGATCCACTAGAGTCATTACATGTGTGTTATTTTCACAAACCACATATGGATCCACTAGAGTCATTGCATGTGCGTTCTTTTCATGAAGCACATATGGATCAACCAATGTCATTGCATGTATGTTCTTTTCACAAACCACATATGGATCCACTAGAGTCATTGCATGTCTAATCTTTACACAAACCACATGGATCCACCAATGTCATTGCATGTGTGCTCTTTTCATGAACCACATATGTATCCACTAGATTCATTGCATAAATGTACTTTCCACAAACCACATAGATCCACCAATTCCATTGCATGTGTGTTGTTTTCATGAACCACATATGAATCCACTAGAGTCATTGCTTGTGTGTTCTTATCACTAAACCAGCACTAGAGTAATTGCATGTGTGTTCTTTTCATGAACCACAACTAGGGTCATTGCATGTGTGTTCTTTTCATGAAACTAGCACTAGAGTCATTGCATGTGTGTTCTTTTCACAACCCACACATGGATCCACCAGAGTCATTGCATGTATGTTCTTTCCATAAAACACAAGGATCAACCTATGTTATTGCATGTGTTTTATTTTCACAAACCACATATGGATCCACTAGAGTCATTGCATGTCTATTCATTCCACAAACCACATGGATCCACCAATGTCATTGCATGTGTGTTCTTTTCATGAACCACATATGTATCCAAAAGAGTCATTGCATGTATGTTCTTTTCACAAATCACATGGATCCACCAGTGTCATTGCATGTGTATTCTTTTCACAAACCACATATGGATCCACTAGAGTCATTGAATGTCTATTCATTCCACAAACCACATGGATCCACTAATGTCATTGCATGTGTGTTCTTTTCATAAACGACATATGGATCCACCAGAGTCATTGCATGTATGTTCTTTTCACAAACCATATATGAATCCATTAGAGTCATTGCATGTCTATTCTTTCCACAAACCACATGGATCCACCAATGTCATTGCATGTGTGTCATTTTCATGAAGCACATATGGATCCACTAGAGTCATTGCATGTATGTTCTTTCCACAAACCACATGGATCCACCGATGTCATTGCATGTGTGTTCTTTTCATGAACCACATATGGATCCACTAGAGTCATTACATGTGTGTTATTTTCACAAACCACATATGGATCCACTAGAGTCATTGCATGTGTGTTCTTTTCATGAAGCACATATGGATCAACCAATGTCATTGCATGTATGTTCTTTTCACAAACCACATATGGATCCACTAGAGTCATTGCATGTCTAATCTTTCCACACACCACATGGATCCACCAATTTCATTGCATGTGTGTTCTTTTCATGAACCACATATGTATCCACTAGATTCATTGCATAAATGTACTTTCCACAAACCACATAGATCCACCAATTCCATTGCATGTGTGTTGTTTTCATGAACCACATATGGATCCACTAGAGTCATTGCTTGTGTGTTCTTATCACTAAACCAGCACTAGAGTCATTGCATGTGTGTTCTTTTCATGAACCACAACTAGAGTCATTGCATGTATGTTCTTTTCATAAAACACATGGATCACCTAGACTCATTGCATGTGTGTTCTTTTCACACACCACATATGGATCCACCAGAGTCATTGAATGTATGGTATTTTCACAAACCACATATGGATCCACTAGAGTCATTGCATGTGTATTCTTTCCACAAACCACGTGGATCCACCAATGTCATTGCATGTGTGTTCTTTTCATGAACCACATATGGATCCACTAGATTCATTGCATGTATGTTCTTTCCACAAACCAATTGGATCCACTAATGTCATTGCATGTGTGTCCTTTTCATGAACCACATGTGGATCCACTAGATTCATTGCATGTGAGTTCTTTTCATGAAACTAGCACTAGAGTCCTTGCATGTGTGTTCTTTTCATGAAACTAGCACTAGAGTCATTGCATGTGTCTTCTTTTCACAAACCACATATGTATCCACCAGAGTCGTCGCATGCGTGATCTTTTCATGAACCACATATGGATCCACTAGAGTCATTGCATGTATGTTCTTATAATAAACCACCACTAGAGTCATTGCATGTGTGTTCTTTTCACAAACCTCATGTGGATCCACCAGAGTCATTGCATGTATATTCTTTTCATAAAACACATGGATCAACCAATGTCATTGCATGTGTGTTCTTTTCACAAACCACATATGGATCCACCAGAGTTATTTCATGTATGTTCTTTTCACAAAACACATGGATCAACCAATGTCATTGCATGTGTGTTCTTTTCACAAACCATATATGGATCCACTAAAGTCATTGCATGTATGTTATTTTCATAAAACACATGGATCAACCAATGTCATTGCATGTCTGTTCTTTTCACAAACCACATATGGATCCACTAGAGTCATTGCATGTGTGTTCTTTTCACAAACCACATATGGATCCACCAAAGTCATTGCATGTATGTTCTTTTCACAAACCACATATGGATCCATTAGAGTCATTGCATGTCTATTCTTTCCACGAACCACATGGATCCACCAATGTCATTGCATGTGTGTTCTTTCCACAAACCACATGGATCCACCGATGTCATTGCATGTGTGTTCTTTTCATGAACCACATATGTATCCACTAGAGTCATTACATGTGTGTTATTTTCACAAACCACATATGGATCCACTAAAGTCATTGCATCTGTGTTCTTTTCATGAAGCACATATGGATCAACCAATGTCATTGCATGTATGTTCTTTTCATAAAACACATGGATCAACCAATTTCATTGCATGTGTGTTCTTTTCACAAACCACATATGGATCCACTAGAGTCATTACATGTTTGTTATTTTCAAAAACCACACATGGATCCACAAGAGTCATTGCATGTGTGTTCTTTTCATAAAACACATGGATCAACCAATGTCATTGCATGTGTTTTTTTTCACAAACCACATATGGATCCACCAAAGTCATTGCATGTATGTTCTTTTCATAAAACACATGGATCAACCAATGTCATTGCATGTGTGGTATTTTCACAAACCACATATGGATCCACTAGAGTCATTGCATGTATGTTCTTTTCACAAACCACATGGATCCACCAATGTTGTTGCATGTGTGTTCTTTTTAGAAACCACATATGGATCCACTGGAGTCATTGCATGTGTGTTCTTTTCACAAACCACATATGGATCCACAAGAGTCATTGCATGTATGTTCTTTTCACAAACCACATATGAATCCATTAGAGTCATTACATGTCTATTCTTTCCACAAACCACATGGATCCACCAATGTCATTGCATGTGTGTTCTTGTCATGAAGCACATATGGATCCACTAGAGTCATTGCATGTATGTTCTTTCCACAAACCACATGGATCCACCGATGTCATTGCATGTGTGTTCTTTTCATGAACCACATATGGATCCACTAGAGTCATTACATGTGTGTTATTTTCACAAACCACATATGGATCCACCAGAGTCATTGCATGTGTGTTCTTTTCATGAAGCACATATGGATCAACCAATGTCATTGCATGTATGTTCTTTTCACAAACCACATATGGATCCACTAGAATCATTGCATGTCTAATATTTCCACAAACCACATGGATCCACCAATGTCATTGCATGTGTGTTCTTTTCATGAACCACATATGTATCCACTAGATTCATTGCATAAATGTTCTTTCCACAAACCACATAGATTCACCAATGTCATTGCATGTGTGTTTTTTTCATGAACCACATATGGATCCACTAGAGTCATTGCATGTGTGTTCTTATCACTAAACCAGCACTAGAGTCATTGCATGTGTGTTCTTTTCATGAAACTAGCACTAGAGTCATTGCATGTGTGTTCTTTTCATAAAACACAAGGATCAACCAATGTTATTGCATGTGTTTTATTTTAACAAACCACATATCGATCCACTAGAGTCATTGCATGTCTATTCATTCCACAAACCACATGGATCCACTAATGTCATTGCATGTGTGTTCTTTTCATGAACGACATATGGATCCACTAGAGTCATTGCATGTGTGTTATTTTCACAAACCACATATGGATCCACCAGAGTCATTGCATGTGTGTTCCTTTCCTGAAGCACATATGGATCAACCAATGTCATTACATGTGTGTTCTTTTCACAAACCATATATGGATCCACCAGAGTCATTGCATGTATGTTCTTTTCACAAATCACATATGGATCCACTAGAGTTATTGCATGTCTATTCTTTCCACAAACCACACGGATCCACCAATGTCATTGCATGTGTGTTCTTTTCATGAACCACATATGGATCCACTAGAGTCATTGCATGTATGTTCTTTCCACAAACCACATGGATCCACCAGTGTGATTGCATGTGTGTTCTTTTCACAAACCACATATGGATCCACTAGAGTCATTTCATGTGTGTTCTTATCATGAACCATAGCTAGAGTCATTGCATGTATGTTCTTTTCATAAAATACAAGGATCAACCAATGTTATTGCATGTATGTTCTTTTCACAAACCACATATGGATCCACTAGAGTCATTGCATGTATGTTCTTTTCACAAATCACATGGATCCACTAGTGTCATTGCATGTGTGTTCTTTTCACAAATCACATATGGATCCACTAGAGTCATTGCATGTCTATTATTTCCACAAACCACACGGATCCACCAATGTCATTGCATGTGTGTTCTTTTCATGAACCACATATGGATCCACTAGAGTCATTGCATGTACGTTCTTTCCACAAACCACATGGATCCACCAGTGTCATTTCATGTGTGTTATTTTCACAAACCACATATGGATCCACTAGAGTCATTGCATGTGTGTTCTTATCACTAAACCAGCACTAGAGTCATTACATGTGTGTTCTTTTCATGAACCACAGCTAGAGTCATTGCATGTGTGTTCTTTTCATGAAACTAGCACTAGAGTCATTGCATGTGGGTTATTTTCACAAACCACATATGGATCCACCAGAGTCATTGCATGTGTTTTTTTTCACAAACCACATATGGATCCACCAGATTAATTGCATGTATGTTCTGTTCATAAACCGGCATTAGAGTCATTGCATGTGTGTTCTTTTCATGAACCACGTATGGATCCACCAGAGTGATTGCATGTATGTTCTTTTTGTAAAACACATGGATCAACTAGAGTCATTGCATGTGTGTTCTTTTCACACACCACATATGGATCCACCAGAGTCATTGAATGTATGTTATTTTCACAAACCACATATGGATCCACTAGAGTCATTGCATGTGTATTCTTTCCACAAATCACGTGGATCCACCAATGTCATTGCATGTGTGTTCTTTTCATGAACCACAAATGGATCCACTAGAGTCATTGCATGTGTGTTCTTATCACTAAACCAGCACTAGAGTCATTGCATGTGTGTTCTTTTCATGAAACTAGCACTAGAGTCATTGCATGTGTGTTCTTTTCACAACCCACACATGGATCCACCAGAGTCATTGCATGTATGTTATTTTCATAAAACACAAGGATCAACCAATGTTATTGCATGTTTTTATTTTCACAAACCACATATCGATCCACTAGAGTCATTGCATGTCTATTCATTCCACAAACCACATGGATCCATTAATGTCATTGCATGTGTGTTCTTTTCATGAATGACATATGGATCCACTAGAGTCATTGCATGTGTGCTATTTTCACAAACCACATATGGATCCCCCAGAGTCATTGCATGTGTGTTCCTTTCATGAAGCACATATGGATCAACCAATGTCATTACATGTGTGTTCTTTTCACAAACCATATATGGATCCACCAGAGTCATTGCATGTATGTTCTTTTCACAAACCACATATGGATCCACTAGAGTTATTGCATGTTTATTCTTTCCACAAACCACACGGATCCACCAATGTCATTGCATGTGTGTTCTTTTCATGAACCACATATGGATCCACTAGAGTCATTGCATGTATGTTCTTTCCACAAACCACATGGATCCACCAGTGTGATTGCATGTGTGTTCTTTTCACAAACCACATATGGATCCACTAGAGTCATTGCATGTGTGTTCTTATCATGAACCACAGCTAGAGTCATTGCATGTATGTTCTTTTCATAAAATACAAGGATCAACCAATGTTATTGCATGTATGTTCTTTTCACAAACCACATATGGATCCACTAGAGTCATTGCATGTATGTTCTTTTCACAAATCACATGGATCCACTAGTGTCATTGCATGTGTGTTCTTTTCACAAATCACATATGGATCCACTAGAGTCATTGCATGTCTATTATTTCCACAAACCACACGGATCCACCAATGTCATTGCATGTGTGTTCTTTTCATGAACCACATATGGATCCACTAGAGTCATTGCATGTATATTCTTTCCACAAACCACATGGATCCACCAGTGTCATTGCATGTGTGTTATTTTCACAAACCACATATGGATCCACTAGAGTCATTGCATGAGTGTTCTTATCACTAAACCAGCACTAGAGTCATTACATGTGTGTTCTTTTCATGAACCACAGCTAGAGTCATTGCATGAGTGTTCTCTTCATGAAACTAGCACTAGAGTCATTGCATGTGGGTTATTTTCACAAACCACATATGGATCCACCAGAGTCATTGCATGTGTTTTTTTCACAAACCACATATGGATCCACCAGATTAATTGCATGTATGTTCTGTTCATAAACCGGCATTAGAGTCATTGCATGTGTGTTCTTTTCATGAACCACGTATGGATCCACCAGAGTGATTGCATGTATGTTCTTTTCGTAAAACACATGGATCAACTAGAGTCATTGCATGTGTGTTCTTTTCACCCACCACATATGGATCCACCAGAGTCATTGAATGTATGTTATTTTCACAAACCACATATGGATCCACTAGAGTCATTGCATGTGTATTCTTTCCACAAATCACGTCGATCCACCAATGTCATTGCATGTGTGTTCTTTTCATGAACCACATATGGATCCACTAGAGTCATTGCGTGTATGTTCTTTCCACAAACCAATTGGATCCACTAATGTCATTGCATGTGTGTCCTTTTCATGAACCACATGTGGATCCACTTGATTCATTGCATGTGTGTTCTTTTCATGAAACTAGCACTAGAGTCCTTGCATGTGTGTTCTTTTCATGAAACTAGCACTAGAGTCATTGCATTGTCTACTTTTCACAAACCACATATGTATCCACCAGAGTCATCGCATGCGTGATCTTTTCATGAACCACATATGGATCCACTAGAGTCATTGCATGTATGTTCTTATAATAAACCACCAGTAGAGTCATTGCATGTGTGTTCTTTTCACAAACCTCATGTGGATCCACCAAAGTCATTGCATGTATGTTCTTTTCATAAAACACATGGATCAACCAATGTCATTGCATCTATGTTCTTTTCACAAACCACAGATGGATCCACTAGAGTCATTGCATGTGTATTCTTTTCACAAACCACATATGGATCCACCAGAGTCATTGCATGTATGTTCTTTTCAACAACCACATATGGATCCATTAGAGTCATTGCATGTCTATTCTTTCCACAAACCACATGGATCCACCAATGTCATTGCATTTTAGTTCTTTTCATGAACCACATATGGATCCACTAGAGTCATTGCATGTATGTTCTTTCCACAAACCACATGGATCAACCGATGTCATTGCATGTGTGTTCTTTTCATGAACCACATATGGATCCACTAGTCATTACATGTGTGTTATTTTCACAAACCACATATGGATCCACCAGAGTCATTGCATCTATGTTCTTTTCATGAAGCACATATGGATCAACCAATGTCATTGCATGAGTGTTCTTTTCACAAACCACATATGGATCCACCAAACTCATTGCATGTATGTCCTTTTCATAAAACACATGGATCAGTCAATCTCATTGCATGTGTGTTTTTTTCACAAACCACATATGGATCCACTAGAGTCATTACATGTTTGTTATTTTCACAAACCACACATGGATCCACCAGAGTCATTGCATGTGTGTTCTTTTCATAAAAGACATGGATCAACCAATTTCATAGCATGTTTTTTTTTCACAAACCACATATGGATCCACCAAAGTCATTGCATGTATGTTCTTTTCATAAAACACATGGATCAACCAATGTCATTGCATGTGTGTTCTTTTCACAAACCACATATGGATCCACTAGAGTCATTGCATGTATGTTCTTTTCACAAACCACATGGATCCACCAATGTTGTTGCATGTGTGTTCTTTTTAGAAACCACATATGGATCCACTAGAGTCATTGCATGTGTGTTCTTTTCACAAACCACATATGGATCCACCAGAGTCATTGCATGTATGTTCTTTTCACAAACCACATATGAATCCATTAGAGTCATTGCATGTCTATTCTTTCCACAAACCACATGGATCCACCAATGTCATTGCATGTGTGTTCTTTTCATGAAGCACATATGGATCCACTAGAGTCATTGCACGTATGTTCTTTCCACAAACCACATGGATCCACCGATGTCATTGCATGTGTGTTCTTTTCATGAACCACATATGGATCCACTAGAGTCATTATATGTGTGTTATTTTCACAAACCACATATGGATCCACTAGAGTCATTGCATGTTTGTTCTTTTCATGAAGCACATATGGATCAACCAATGTCATTGCATGTATGTTCTTTTCACAAACCACATATGGATCCACTAGAGTCATTGCATGTCTAATCTTTCCACAAACCACGTGGATCCACCAATGTCATTGCATGTGTGTTCTTTTCATGAACCACATATGTATCCACTAGATTCATTGCATAAATGTTCTTTCCACAAACCACATAGATCCACCAATGTCATTGCATGTGTGTTGTTTCCATGAACTACATATGGATCCACTAGAGTCATTGCATGTGTGTTCTTATCACTAAACCAGCCCTAGAGTCATTGCATGTGTGTTCTTTTCATGAACCACAGCTAGAGTCATTGCATGTGTGTTCTTTTCATGAAACTAGCACTAGAGTCATTGCATGTGTGTTCTTTTCACAACACACAGATGGATCCTCCAGAGTCATTGCATGTATGTTCTTTTCATAAAACACAAGGCTCAACCAATTTTATTGCATGTGTTTTATTTTCACAAACCACATATGGATCCACTAGAGTCATTGAATGTCTATTCATTCCACAAACCACATGGAGCCACTAATGTCATTGCATGTGTGTTCTTTTCATGAACGACATATGGATCCACTAGAGTCATTGCATGTGTGTTATTTTCACAAACCACATATGGATCCACCAGAGTCATTGCATGTGTGTTCCTTTCATGAAGCACATATGAATCAACCAATGTCATTACATGTGTGTTCTTTTCACAAACCACATATGGATCCACCAGAGTCATTGCATGTATGTTCTTTTTACAAACCACATATGGATCCACTAGAGTTATTGCATGTCTATTCTTTCCACAAACCACACGGATCCACTAATGTCATTGCATGTGTGTTCTTTTCATGAACCACATATGGATCCACTAGAGTCATTGCATGCATGTTCTTTCCAAAAACCACATGGATCCACCAGTGTCATTGCATGTGTGTTCTTTTCACAAAGCACATATGGATCCACTAGAGTCATTACATGTGTGTTCTTATCACTAAACCAACACTAGAGTCATTACATGTGTGTTCTTTTCATGAACCACAGTTAGAGTTATTGCATGTGTGTTCTTTTCATGAAACTAGCACTAGCGTCATTACATGTGGGTTATTTTCACAAACCACATATGGATCCACTAGAGTCATTGCATGTGTTTTTTTCACAAACGACATATGGATCCACAAGATTCATTGCATGTATGTTCTGTTCATAAACCAACATTAGAGTCATTGCATGTGTGTTCTTTTCATTTACCACATATGGATCCACCAGAGTCATTGCATGTATGTTCTTTTCATAAAACACATGGATCAACTAGACTCATTGCATCTGTGTTCTTTTCACACACCACATATGGATCCACCAGAGTCATTGAATGTATGTTATTTTCACAAACCACATATGGATCCACTAGAGTCATTGCATGTGTATTCTTTCCACAAACCACGTGGATCCACCAATGTCATTGCATGTGTGTTCTTTTCATGAACCACATATGGATCCACTAGATTCATTGCATGTATGTTCTTTCCACAAACCAATTGTATCCACTAATGTCATTGCATGTGTGTCCTTTTCATGAACCACATGTGGATCCACTAGATTCATTGCATGTGAGTTCTTTTCATGAAACTAGCACTAGAGTCCTTGCATGTGTGTTCTTTTCATGAAACTAGCACTAGAGTCATTGCATGTGTCTTCTTTTCACAAACCACATATGTATCCACCAGAGTCGTCGCATGCGTCATCTTTTCATGAACCACATATGGATCCACTAGAGTCATTGCATGTATGTTCTTATAATAAACCACCACTAGAGTCATTGCATGTTTGTTCTTTTCACAAAACTCATGTGGATCGACCAGAGTCATTGCATGTATATTCTTTTCATAAAACACATGGATCAAACAATGTCATTGCATGTGTGTTCTTTTCACAAACCACATATCGATCCACCAGAGTTATTGCATGTATGTTCTTTTCATAAAACACATGGATTAACCAATGTCATTGCATGTGTGTTCTTTTCACAAACCATATATGGATCCACCAAAGTCATTGCATGTATTTATTTTCATAAAACACATGGATCAACCAATGTCATTGCATGTATGTTCTTTTCACAAACCACATATGGATCCACTAGAGTCATTGCATGTGTGTTCTTTTCACAAACCACATGGATCCACCAATGTTGTTGCATGTGTGTTCTTTTTAGAAACCACATATGGATCCACTAGAGTCATTGCATGTGTGTTCTTTTCACAAACCACATATGGATCCACCAGAGTCATTGCATGTATGTTCTTTTCACAAACCACATATGAATCCATTAGAGTCATTGCATGTCTATTCTTTCCACAAACCACATGGATCCACCAATGTCATTGCATGTGTGTTATTTTCATGAAGCACATATGGATCCACTAGAGTCATTGCATGTATGTTCTTTCCACAAACCACATGGATCCACCGATGTCATTGCATGTGTGTTCTTTTCATGAACCACATATGGATCCACTAGAGTCATTACATGTGTGTTATTTTCACAAACCACATATGGATCCACCAGAGTCATTGCATGTGTGTTCTTTTAATGAAGCACATATGGATCAACCAATGTCATTGCATGTATGTTCTTTTCACAAACCACATATGGATGCACTAGAGTCATTGCATGTCTAATCTTTCCACAAACCACATGGATCCACCAATGTCATTGCATGTGTGTTCTTTTCAAGAACCACATATGTATCCACTAGATTCACTGCATAAATGTTCTTTCCACAAACCACATAGATCCACCAATGTCATTGCATGTGTGTTGTTTTCTTGAACCACATATGGATCCACTAGAGTCATTGCATGTGTGTTCTTATCACTAAACCAGCCCTAGAGTCATTGCATGTGTGTTCTTTTCATGAACCACATATGGATCCACTAGAGTCATTGCATGTATGTTCTTTCCACAAACCACATGGATCCACCAGTGTGATTGCATGTGTGTTCTTTTCACAAACCACATATGGATCCACTAGAGTCATTGCATGTGTGTTCTTATCATGAACCATAGCTAGAGTCATTGCATGTATGTTCTTTTCATAAAATACAAGGATCAACCAATGTTATTGCATGTATGTTCTTTTCACAAACCACATATGGATCCACTAGAGTCATTGCATGTATGTTCTTTTCACAAATCACATGGATCCACTAGTGTCATTGCATGTGTGTTCTTTTCACAAATCACATATGGATCCACTAGAGTCATTGCATGTCTATTATTTCCACAAACCACACGGATCCACCAATGTCATTGCATGTGTGTTCTTTTCATGAACCACATATGGATCCACTAGAGTCATTGCATGTACGTTCTTTCCACAAACCACATGGATCCACCAGTGTCATTTCATGTGTGTTATTTTCACAAACCACATATGGATCCACTAGAGTCATTGCATGTGTGTTCTTATCACTAAACCAGCACTAGAGTCATTACATGTGTGTTCTTTTCATGAACCACAGCTAGAGTCATTGCATGTGTGTTCTTTTCATGAAACTAGCACTAGAGTCATTGCATGTGGGTTATTTTCACAAACCACATATGGATCCACCAGAGTCATTGCATGTGTTTTTTTTCACAAACCACATATGGATCCACCAGATTAATTGCATGTATGTTCTGTTCATAAACCGGCATTAGAGTCATTGCATGTGTGTTCTTTTCATGAACCACGTATGGATCCACCAGAGTGATTGCATGTATGTTCTTTTTGTAAAACACATGGATCAACTAGAGTCATTGCATGTGTGTTCTTTTCACACACCACATATGGATCCACCAGAGTCATTGAATGTATGTTATTTTCACAAACCACATATGGATCCACTAGAGTCATTGCATGTGTATTCTTTCCACAAATCACGTGGATCCACCAATGTCATTGCATGTGTGTTCTTTTCATGAACCACAAATGGATCCACTAGAGTCATTGCATGTGTGTTCTTATCACTAAACCAGCACTAGAGTCATTGCATGTGTGTTCTTTTCATGAAACTAGCACTAGAGTCATTGCATGTGTGTTCTTTTCACAACCCACACATGGATCCACCAGAGTCATTGCATGTATGTTATTTTCATAAAACACAAGGATCAACCAATGTTATTGCATGTTTTTATTTTCACAAACCACATATCGATCCACTAGAGTCATTGCATGTCTATTCATTCCACAAACCACATGGATCCATTAATGTCATTGCATGTGTGTTCTTTTCATGAATGACATATGGATCCACTAGAGTCATTGCATGTGTGCTATTTTCACAAACCACATATGGATCCCCCAGAGTCATTGCATGTGTGTTCCTTTCATGAAGCACATATGGATCAACCAATGTCATTACATGTGTGTTCTTTTCACAAACCATATATGGATCCACCAGAGTCATTGCATGTATGTTCTTTTCACAAACCACATATGGATCCACTAGAGTTATTGCATGTTTATTCTTTCCACAAACCACACGGATCCACCAATGTCATTGCATGTGTGTTCTTTTCATGAACCACATATGGATCCACTAGAGTCATTGCATGTATGTTCTTTCCACAAACCACATGGATCCACCAGTGTGATTGCATGTGTGTTCTTTTCACAAACCACATATGGATCCACTAGAGTCATTGCATGTGTGTTCTTATCATGAACCACAGCTAGAGTCATTGCATGTATGTTCTTTTCATAAAATACAAGGATCAACC
Organism: Avena sativa; assembly: GCA_916181665.1. NCBI lineage: Eukaryota > Viridiplantae > Streptophyta > Magnoliopsida > Poales > Poaceae > Avena > Avena sativa. Next base: position 184,502,140 of record OV702287.1, on the reverse strand, counting down.
AATGTTATTGCATGTATGTTCTTTTCACAAACCACATATGGATCCACTAGAGTCATTGCATGTATGTTCTTTTCACAAATCACATGGATCCACTAGTGTCATTGCATGTGTGTTCTTTTCACAAATCACATATGGATCCACTAGAGTCATTGCATGTCTATTATTTCCACAAACCACACGGATCCACCAATGTCATTGCATGTGTGTTCTTTTCATGAACCACATATGGATCCACTAGAGTCATTGCATGTATATTCTTTCCACAAACCACATGGATCCACCAGTGTCATTGCATGTGTGTTATTTTCACAAACCACATATGGATCCACTAGAGTCATTGCATGAGTGTTCTTATCACTAAACCAGCACTAGAGTCATTACATGTGTGTTCTTTTCATGAACCACAGCTAGAGTCATTGCATGAGTGTTCTCTTCATGAAACTAGCACTAGAGTCATTGCATGTGGGTTATTTTCACAAACCACATATGGATCCACCAGAGTCATTGCATGTGTTTTTTTCACAAACCACATATGGATCCACCAGATTAATTGCATGTATGTTCTGTTCATAAACCGGCATTAGAGTCATTGCATGTGTGTTCTTTTCATGAACCACGTATGGATCCACCAGAGTGATTGCATGTATGTTCTTTTCGTAAAACACATGGATCAACTAGAGTCATTGCATGTGTGTTCTTTTCACCCACCACATATGGATCCACCAGAGTCATTGAATGTATGTTATTTTCACAAACCACATATGGATCCACTAGAGTCATTGCATGTGTATTCTTTCCACAAATCACGTCGATCCACCAATGTCATTGCATGTGTGTTCTTTTCATGAACCACATATGGATCCACTAGAGTCATTGCGTGTATGTTCTTTCCACAAACCAATTGGATCCACTAATGTCATTGCATGTGTGTCCTTTTCATGAACCACATGTGGATCCACTTGATTCATTGCATGTGTGTTCTTTTCATGAAACTAGCACTAGAGTCCTTGCATGTGTGTTCTTTTCATGAAACTAGCACTAGAGTCATTGCATTGTCTACTTTTCACAAACCACATATGTATCCACCAGAGTCATCGCATGCGTGATCTTTTCATGAACCACATATGGATCCACTAGAGTCATTGCATGTATGTTCTTATAATAAACCACCAGTAGAGTCATTGCATGTGTGTTCTTTTCACAAACCTCATGTGGATCCACCAAAGTCATTGCATGTATGTTCTTTTCATAAAACACATGGATCAACCAATGTCATTGCATCTATGTTCTTTTCACAAACCACAGATGGATCCACTAGAGTCATTGCATGTGTATTCTTTTCACAAACCACATATGGATCCACCAGAGTCATTGCATGTATGTTCTTTTCAACAACCACATATGGATCCATTAGAGTCATTGCATGTCTATTCTTTCCACAAACCACATGGATCCACCAATGTCATTGCATTTTAGTTCTTTTCATGAACCACATATGGATCCACTAGAGTCATTGCATGTATGTTCTTTCCACAAACCACATGGATCAACCGATGTCATTGCATGTGTGTTCTTTTCATGAACCACATATGGATCCACTAGTCATTACATGTGTGTTATTTTCACAAACCACATATGGATCCACCAGAGTCATTGCATCTATGTTCTTTTCATGAAGCACATATGGATCAACCAATGTCATTGCATGAGTGTTCTTTTCACAAACCACATATGGATCCACCAAACTCATTGCATGTATGTCCTTTTCATAAAACACATGGATCAGTCAATCTCATTGCATGTGTGTTTTTTTCACAAACCACATATGGATCCACTAGAGTCATTACATGTTTGTTATTTTCACAAACCACACATGGATCCACCAGAGTCATTGCATGTGTGTTCTTTTCATAAAAGACATGGATCAACCAATTTCATAGCATGTTTTTTTTTCACAAACCACATATGGATCCACCAAAGTCATTGCATGTATGTTCTTTTCATAAAACACATGGATCAACCAATGTCATTGCATGTGTGTTCTTTTCACAAACCACATATGGATCCACTAGAGTCATTGCATGTATGTTCTTTTCACAAACCACATGGATCCACCAATGTTGTTGCATGTGTGTTCTTTTTAGAAACCACATATGGATCCACTAGAGTCATTGCATGTGTGTTCTTTTCACAAACCACATATGGATCCACCAGAGTCATTGCATGTATGTTCTTTTCACAAACCACATATGAATCCATTAGAGTCATTGCATGTCTATTCTTTCCACAAACCACATGGATCCACCAATGTCATTGCATGTGTGTTCTTTTCATGAAGCACATATGGATCCACTAGAGTCATTGCACGTATGTTCTTTCCACAAACCACATGGATCCACCGATGTCATTGCATGTGTGTTCTTTTCATGAACCACATATGGATCCACTAGAGTCATTATATGTGTGTTATTTTCACAAACCACATATGGATCCACTAGAGTCATTGCATGTTTGTTCTTTTCATGAAGCACATATGGATCAACCAATGTCATTGCATGTATGTTCTTTTCACAAACCACATATGGATCCACTAGAGTCATTGCATGTCTAATCTTTCCACAAACCACGTGGATCCACCAATGTCATTGCATGTGTGTTCTTTTCATGAACCACATATGTATCCACTAGATTCATTGCATAAATGTTCTTTCCACAAACCACATAGATCCACCAATGTCATTGCATGTGTGTTGTTTCCATGAACTACATATGGATCCACTAGAGTCATTGCATGTGTGTTCTTATCACTAAACCAGCCCTAGAGTCATTGCATGTGTGTTCTTTTCATGAACCACAGCTAGAGTCATTGCATGTGTGTTCTTTTCATGAAACTAGCACTAGAGTCATTGCATGTGTGTTCTTTTCACAACACACAGATGGATCCTCCAGAGTCATTGCATGTATGTTCTTTTCATAAAACACAAGGCTCAACCAATTTTATTGCATGTGTTTTATTTTCACAAACCACATATGGATCCACTAGAGTCATTGAATGTCTATTCATTCCACAAACCACATGGAGCCACTAATGTCATTGCATGTGTGTTCTTTTCATGAACGACATATGGATCCACTAGAGTCATTGCATGTGTGTTATTTTCACAAACCACATATGGATCCACCAGAGTCATTGCATGTGTGTTCCTTTCATGAAGCACATATGAATCAACCAATGTCATTACATGTGTGTTCTTTTCACAACCCACATATGGATCCACCAGAGTCATTGCATGTATGTTCTTTTTACAAACCACATATGGATCCACTAGAGTTATTGCATGTCTATTCTTTCCACAAACCACACGGATCCACTAATGTCATTGCATGTGTGTTCTTTTCATGAACCACATATGGATCCACTAGAGTCATTGCATGCATGTTCTTTCCAAAAACCACATGGATCCACCAGTGTCATTGCATGTGTGTTCTTTTCACAAAGCACATATGGATCCACTAGAGTCATTACATGTGTGTTCTTATCACTAAACCAGCACTAGAGTCATTACATGTGTGTTCTTTTCATGAACCACAGTTAGAGTTATTGCATGTGTGTTCTTTTCATGAAACTAGCACTAGCGTCATTACATGTGGGTTATTTTCACAAACCACATATGGATCCACTAGAGTCATTGCATGTGTTTTTTTCACAAACGACATATGGATCCACAAGATTCATTGCATGTATGTTCTGTTCATAAACCAACATTAGAGTCATTGCATGTGTGTTCTTTTCATTTACCACATATGGATCCACCAGAGTCATTGCATGTATGTTCTTTTCATAAAACACATGGATCAACTAGACTCATTGCATCTGTGTTCTTTTCACACACCACATATGGATCCACCAGAGTCATTGAATGTATGTTATTTTCACAAACCACATATGGATCCACTAGAGTCATTGCATGTGTATTCTTTCCACAAACCACGTGGATCCACCAATGTCATTGCATGTGTGTTCTTTTCATGAACCACATATGGATCCACTAGATTCATTGCATGTATGTTCTTTCCACAAACCAATTGGATCCACTAATGTCATTGCATGTGTGTCCTTTTCATGAACCACATGTGGATCCACTAGATTCATTGCATGTGAGTTCTTTTCATGAAACTAGCACTAGAGTCCTTGCATGTGTGTTCTTTTCATGAAACTAGCACTAGAGTCATTGCATGTGTCTTCTTTTCACAAACCACATATGTATCCACCAGAGTCGTCGCATGCGTCATCTTTTCATGAACCACATATGGATCCACTAGAGTCATTGCATGTATGTTCTTATAATAAACCACCACTAGAGTCATTGCATGTTTGTTCTTTTCACAAAACTCATGTGGATCGACCAGAGTCATTGCATGTATATTCTTTTCATAAAACACATGGATCAAACAATGTCATTGCATGTGTGTTCTTTTCACAAACCACATATCGATCCACCAGAGTTATTGCATGTATGTTCTTTTCATAAAACACATGGATTAACCAATGTCATTGCATGTGTGTTCTTTTCACAAACCATATATGGATCCACCAAAGTCATTGCATGTATTTATTTTCATAAAACACATGGATCAACCAATGTCATTGCATGTATGTTCTTTTCACAAACCACATATGGATCCACTAGAGTCATTGCATGTGTGTTCTTTTCACAAACCACATGGATCCACCAATGTTGTTGCATGTGTGTTCTTTTTAGAAACCACATATGGATCCACTAGAGTCATTGCATGTGTGTTCTTTTCACAAACCACATATGGATCCACCAGAGTCATTGCATGTATGTTCTTTTCACAAACCACATATGAATCCATTAGAGTCATTGCATGTCTATTCTTTCCACAAACCACATGGATCCACCAATGTCATTGCATGTGTGTTATTTTCATGAAGCACATATGGATCCACTAGAGTCATTGCATGTATGTTCTTTCCACAAACCACATGGATCCACCGATGTCATTGCATGTGTGTTCTTTTCATGAACCACATATGGATCCACTAGAGTCATTACATGTGTGTTATTTTCACAAACCACATATGGATCCACCAGAGTCATTGCATGTGTGTTCTTTTAATGAAGCACATATGGATCAACCAATGTCATTGCATGTATGTTCTTTTCACAAACCACATATGGATGCACTAGAGTCATTGCATGTCTAATCTTTCCACAAACCACATGGATCCACCAATGTCATTGCATGTGTGTTCTTTTCAAGAACCACATATGTATCCACTAGATTCACTGCATAAATGTTCTTTCCACAAACCACATAGATCCACCAATGTCATTGCATGTGTGTTGTTTTCTTGAACCACATATGGATCCACTAGAGTCATTGCATGTGTGTTCTTATCACTAAACCAGCCCTAGAGTCATTGCATGTGTGTTCTTTTCATGAACCACATCTAGAGTCATTGCATGTGTGTTCTTTTCATGAAACTAGCACTAGAGTCATTGCCTGTGTGTTCTTTTCACAACGCACACATGGATCCTCCAGAGTCATTGCATGTATTATCTTTTCATAAAACACAAGGCTCAACCAATGTTATTGCATGTGTTTTATTTTCACAAACCACATATGGATCCACTAGAGTCATTTAATGTCTATTCATTCCACAAACCACATGGAGCCACTAATGTCATTGCATGTGTGTTCTTTTCATGAACGACATATGGATCCACTAGAGTCATTGCATGTGTGTTATTTTCACAAACCACATATGGATCCACCAGAGTCATTGCATGTGTGTTCCTTTCATGAAGCACATATGAATCAACCAATGTCATTACATGTGTGTTCTTTTCACAAACCACATATGGATCCACCAGAGTCATTGCATGTATGTTCTTTTCACAAACCACATATGGATCCACTAGAGTTATTGCATGTCTATTCTTTCCACAAACCACACGGATCCACTAATGTCATTGCATGTGTGTTCTTTTCATGAACTACATATGGATCCACTAGAGTCATTGCATGCATGTTCTTTCCACAAACCACATGGATCCACCAGTGTCATTGCATGTGTTTTCTTTTCACAAACCACATATGGATCCACTAGAGTCATTACATGTGTGTTCTTATCACTAAACCAGCACTAGAGTCATTACATGTGTGTTCTTTTCATGAACCACAGCTAGAGTCATTGCATGTGTGTTCTTTTCATGAAACTAGCACTAGAGTCATTACATGTGGGTTATTTTCACAAACCACATATGGATCCACTAGAGTCATTGCATGTGTTTTTTCACAAACGACATATGGATCCACCAGATTCATTGCATGTATGTTCTGTTCATAAACCAACATTAGAGTCATTGCATGTGTGTTCTTTTCATTTACCACATATGGATCCACCAGAGTCATTGCATGTATGTTCTTTTCATAAAACACATGGATCAACTAGACTCATTGCATCTGTGTTCTTTTCACACACCACATATGGATCCACCAGAGTCATTGAATGTATGTTATTTTCACAAACCACATATGGATCCACTAGAGTCATTGCATGTGTATTCTTTCCACAAACCACGTGGATCCACCAATGTCATTGCATGTGTGTTCTTTTCATGACCCACATATGGATCCACTAGATTCATTGCATGTATGTTCTTTCCACAAAGCAATTGGATCCACTAATGTCATTGCATGTGTGTCCTTTTCATGAACCACATGTGGATCCACTAGATTCATTGCATGTGAGTTCTTTTCATGAAACAAGCACTAGAGTCCTTGCATGTGTGTTCTTTTCATGAAACTAGCACTAGAGTCATTGCATGTGTCTTCTTTTCACAAACCAAATATGTATCCACCAGAGTCGTCGCATGCGTGATCTTTTCATGAACCACATATGGATCCACTAGAGTCATTGCATGTATGTTCTTATAATAAACCACCAGTAGAGTCATTGCATGTGTGCTCTTTTCACAAACCTCATGTGGATCTACCAGAGTCATTGCATGTATATTCTTTTCATAAAACACATGGATCAACCAATGTCATTGCATGTGTGTTCTTTTCACAAACCACATATGGATCCACCAGAGTTATTGCATGTATGTTCTCTTCATAAAACACATGGATCAACCAATGTCATTGCATGTGTGTTCTTTTCACAAACCATATATGGATCCACCAAAGTCATTGCATGTATGTCATTTTCATAAAACACATGGATCAACCAATGTCATTGCATGTATGTTCTTTTCACAAACCACATATGGATCCACTAGAGTCATTGCATGTGTGTTCTTTTCACAAACCACATGGATCCACCAATGTTGTTGCATGTGTGTTCTTTTTAGAAACCACATATGGATCCACTAGAGTCATTGCATGTGTGTTCTTTTCAAAAACCACATATGGATCCACCAGAGTCATTGCATGTATGTTCTTTTCACAAACCACATATGAATCCATTAAGAGTCATTGCATGTCTATTCTTTCCACAAACCACATGGATCCACCAATGTCATTGCATGTGTGTTCTTTTCATGAAGCACATATGGATCCACTAGAGTCATTGCATGTATGTTCTTTCCACAAACCACATGGATCCACCGATGTCATTGCATGTGTGTTCTTTTCATGAACCACATATGGATCCACTAGAGTCATTACATGTGTGTTATTTTCACAAACCACATATGGATCCACCAGAGTCATTGCATGTGTGTTCTTTTCATGAAGCACATATGGATCAACCAATGTCATTGCATGTATGTTCTTTTCACAAACCACATATGGATCCACTAGAGTCATTGCATGTCTAATCTTTCCACAAACCACATGGATCCACCAATGTCATTGCATGTGTGTTCTTTTCATGAACCACATATGTATCCACTAGATTCATTGCATAAATGTTCTTTCCACAAACCACATAGATCCACCAATGTCATTGCATGTGTGTTGTTTTCATGAACCACATATGGATCCACTAGAGTCATTGCATGTGTGTTCTTATCACTAAACCAGCCCTAGAGTCATTGCATGTGTGTTCTTTTCATGAACCACAACTAGAGTCATTGCATGTGTGTTCTTTTCATGAAACTAGCACTAGAGTCATTGCCTGTGTGTTCTTTTCACAACGCACACATGGATCCTCCAGAGTCATTGCATGTATGTTCTTTTCATAAAACACAAGGCTCAACCAATGTTATTGCATGTGTTTTATTTTCACAAACCACATATGGATCCACTAGAGTCATTGAATGTCTATTCATACCACAAACCACATGGATCCACTAATGTCATTGCATGTGTGTTCTTTTCATGAACGACTTATGGATCCACTAGAGTCATTGCGTGTGTGTTATTTTCACAAACCACATATGGATCCACCAGAGTCATTGCATGTGTGTTCCTTTCATGAAGCACATATGAATCAACCAATGTCATTACATGTGTGTTCTTTTCACAAACCACATATGAATCCACCAGATTCATTGCATGTATGTTCTTTTCACAAACCACATATGGATCCACTAGAGTTATTGCATGTCTATTCTTTCCACAAACCACACGGATCCACTAATGTCATTGCATGTGTGTTCTTTTCATGAACCACATATGGATCCACTAGAGTCATTGCATGCATGTTCTTTCCATAAACCACATGGATCCACCAGTGTCATTGCATGTGTTTTCTTTTCACAAACCACATATGGATCCACTAGAGTCATTACATGTGTGTTCTTATCACTAAACCAGCACTAGAGTCATTACATGTGTGTTCTTTTCATGAACCACAGCTAGAGTCATTGCATGTGTGTTCTTTTCATGAAACTAGCACTAGAGTCATTACATGTGGGTTATTTTCACAAACCACATATGGATCCACTAGAGTCATTGCATGTGTTTTTTCACAAACGACATATGGATCCACCAGATTCATTGCATGTATGTTCTGTTCATAAACCAACATTAGAGTCATTGCATGTGTGTTCTTTTCATTTACCACATATGGATCCACCAGAGTCATTGCATGTATGTTCTTTTCATAAAACACATGGATCAACTAGACTCATTGCATCTGTGTTCTTTTCACACACCACATATGGATCCACCAGAGTCATTGAATGTATGTTATTTTCACAAACCACATATGGATCCACTAGAGTCATTGCATGTGTATTCTTTCCACAAACCACATGGATCCACCAATGTCATTGCATGTGTGTTCTTTTCATGACCCACATATGGATCCACTAGATTCATTGCATGTATGTTCTTTCCACAAAGCAATTGGATCCACTAATGTCATTGCATGTGTGTCCTTTTCATGAACCACATGTGGATCCACTAGATTCATTGCATGTGAGTTCTTTTCATGAAACTAGCACTAGAGTCCTTGCATGTGTGTTCTTTTCATGAAACTAGCACTAGAGTCATTGCATGTGTCTTGTTTTCACAAACCAAATATGTATCCACCAGAGTCGTCGCATGCGTGATCTTTTCATGAACCACATATGGATCCACTAGAGTCATTGCATGTATGTTCTTATAATAAACCACCAGTAGAGTCATTGCATGTGTGCTCTTTTCACAAACCTCATGTGGATCCACCAGAGTCATTGCATGTATATTCTTTTCATAAAACACATGGATCAACCAATGTCATTGCATGTGTGTTCTTTTCACAAACCACATATGGATCCACCAGAGTTATTGCATGTATGTTCTTTTCATAAAACACATGGATCAACCAATGTCATTGCATGTGTGTTCTTTTCACAAACCATATATGGATCCACCAAAGTCATTGCATGTATGTTGTTTTCATAAAACACATGGATCAACCAATGTCATTGCATGTATGTTCTTTTCACAAACCACATATGGATCCACTAGAGTCATTGCATGTGTGTTCTTTTCACAAACCACATGGATCCACCAATGTTGTTGCATGTGTGTTCTTTTTAGAAACCACATATGGATCCACTAGAGTCATTGCATGTGTGTTCTTTTCAAAAACCACATATGGATCCACCAGAGTCATTGCATGTATGTTCTTTTCACAAACCACATATGAATCCATTAGAGTCATTGCATGTCTATTCTTTCCACAAACCACATGGATCCACCAATGTCATTGCATGTGTGTTCTTTTCATGAAGCACATATGGATCCACTAGAGTCATTGCATGTATGTTCTTTCCATAAACCACATGGATCCACCGATGTCATTGCATGTGTGTTCTTTTCATGAACCACATATGGATCCACTAGAGTCATTACATGTGTGTTATTTTCACAAACCACATATGGATCCACCAGAGTCATTGCATGTGTGTTCTTTTCATGAAGCACATATGGATCAACCAATGTCATTGCATGTATGTTCTTTTCACAAACCACATATGGATCCACTAGAGTCATTGCATGTCTAATCTTTCCACAAACCACATGGATCCACCAATGTCATTGCATGTGTGTTCTTTTCATGAACCACATATGTATCCACTGCATAAATGTTCTTTCCACAAACCACATAGATCCACCAATGTCATTGCATGTGTGTTGTTTTCATGAACCACATATGGATCCACAGGAGTCATTGCATGTGTGTTCTTATCACTAAACCAGCCCTAGAGTCATTGCATGTGTGTTCTTTTCATGAACCACAACTAGAGTCATTGCATGTGTGTTCTTTTCATGAAACTAGCACTAGAGTCATTGCATGTGTGTTCTTTTCACAACGCACACATGGATCCTCCAGAGTCATTGCATGTATGTTCTTTTCATAAAACACAAGGCTCAACCAATGTTATTGCATGTGTTTTATTTTCACAAACCACATATGGATCCACTAGAGTCATTGAATGTCTATTCATACCACAAACCACATGGATCCACTAATGTCATTGCATGTGTGTTCTTTTCATGAACGACTTATGGATCCACTAGAGTCATTGCGTGTGTGTTATTTTCACAAACCACATATGGATCCACCAGAGTCATTGCATGTGTGTTCCTTTCATGAAGCACATATGAATCAACCAATGTCATTACATGTGTGTTCTTTTCACAAACCACATATGGATCCACCAGAGTCATTGCATGTATGTTCTTTTCACAAACCACATATGGATCCACTAGAGTTATTGCATGTCTATTCTTTCCACAAACCACACGGATCCACTAATGTCATTGCATGTGTGTTCTTTTCATGAACCACATATGGATCCACTAGAGTCATTGCATGTATGTTCTTTCCACAAACCACATGGATCCACCAGTGTCATTGCATGTGTGTTCTTTTCACAAACCACATATGGATCCACTAGGTCATTGCATGTGTGTTCTTATCACTAAACCAGCACTAGAGTCATTGCATGTGTGTTCTTTTCATGAACCACAGCTAGAGTCATTGCATGTGTGTTCTTTTCATGAAACTAGCACTAGAGTCATTACATGTGGGTTATTTTCACAAACCACATATGGATCCACTAGAGTCATTGCATGTGTTTTTTTCACAAATGACATATGGATCCACCAGATTCATTGCATGTATGTTCTGTTCATAAACCAACATTAGAGTCATTGCATGTGTGTTCTTTTCATTTACCACATATGGATCCACCAGAGTCATTGCATGTATGTTCTTTTCATAAAACACATGGATCAACTAGACTCATTGCATCTGTGTTCTTTTCACACACCACATATGGATCCACCAGAGTCATTGAATGTATGTTATTTTCACAAACCACATATGGATCCACTAGAGTCATTGCATGTGTATTCTTTCCACAAACCACGTGGATCCACCAATGTCATTGCATGTGTGTTCTTTTCATGAACCACATATGGATCCACTAGATTCATTGCATGTATGTTCTTTCCACAAACCAATTGGATCCACTAATGTCATTGCATGTGTGTCCTTTTCATGAACCACATGTGGATCCACTAGATTCATTGCATGTGAGTTCTTTTCATGAAACTAGCACTAGAGTCCTTGCATGTGTTTTTTTTTCATGAAACTAGCACTAGAGTCATTGCATGTGTCTTATTTTCACAAACCACATATGTATCCACCAGAGTCGTCGCATGCCTCATCTTTTCATGAACCACATATGGATCCACTAGAGTCATTGCATGTATGTTCTTATAATAAACCACCACTAGAGTCATTGTATGTGTGTTCTTTTCACAAACCTCATGTGGATCCACCAGAGTCATTGCATGTATATTCTTTTCATAAAACACATGGATCAACCAATGTCATTGCATGTGTGTTCTTTTCACAAACCACATATGGATCCACCAGAGTTATTGCATGTATGTTCTTTTCATAAAACACATGGATCAACCAATGTCATTGCATGTTTGTTCTTTTCACAAACCATATATGGATCCACCAAAGTCATTGCATGTATATTATCTTCATAAAACACATGGATCAACCAATGCCATTCCATGTATGTTCTTTTCACAAACCACATATGGATCCACTAGAGTCATTGCATGTGTGTTATTTTCACAAACCACATATGGATCCACCAAAGTCATTGCATGTATGTTCTTTTCACAAACCACATATGGATCCATTAGAGTCATTGCATGTCTATTCTTTCCACGAACCACATGGATCCACCAATGTCATTGCATGTGTGTTATTTTCATGAACCACATATGGATCCACTAGAGTCATTGCATGTATGTTCTTTCCACAAACCACATGGATCCACCGATGTCATTGCACGTGTGTTCTTTTCATGAACCACATATGGATCCACTAGAGTCATTAAATGTGTGTTATTTTCACAAACCACATATGGATCCACTAAAGTCATTGCGTCTGTGTTCTTTTCATGAAGCACATATGGATCAACCAATGTCATTGCATGTATGTTCTTTTCATAAAACACATGGATCAACCAATTTCATTGCATGTGTGTTCTTTTCACAAACCACATATGGATCCACTAGAGTCATTACATGTTTGTTATTTTCACAAACCACACATGGATCCACCAGAGTCATTGCATGTGTGTTCTTTTCATAAAACACATGGATCAACCAATGTCATTGCATGTGTTTTTTTCACAAACCACATATGGATCCACCAAAGTTATTGCATGTATGTTCTTTTCATAAAACACATGGATCAACCAATGTCATTGCATGTGTGTTCTTTTCACAAACCACATATGGATCCACTAGAGTCATTGCATGTATGTTCTTTTCACAAACCACATGTATCCACGAATGTCGTTGCATGTGTCTTCTTTTCACAAACCACATATGGATCCACTAGAGTCATTGCATGTGTGTTCTTTTCACAAACCACATATGGATCCACCAGAGTCATTGCATGTATGTTCTTTTCACAAACCACATATGGATCCATTAGAGTCATTGCATGTGTGTTCTTTTCATGAACCACATATGGATCCACTAGATTCATTGAATGTATGTTCTTATACTAAACCAGCAGTAGATTCATTGCATGTGTGTTCTTTTCACAAACCTCATATGGATCCACCAGAGTCATTGCATGTATGTTCTTTTCATAAAACACATGGATCAACCAATGAAATTGCATGTGTGTTCTTTTCACAAACCACATATGGATCCACTAGAGTCATTGCATGTATGTTCTTTTCACAATCCACATATGGATCCACTAGAATCATTGCATGTCTAATATTTCCACAAACCACATGGATCAACCAATGTCATTGCATGTGTGTTCTTTTCATGAACCACATACGTATCCACTAGATTCATTGCATAAATGTTCTTTCCACAAACCACATAGATTCACCATTGTCATTGCATGTGTGTTGTTTTCATGAACCACATATGGATCCACTAGAGTCATTGCATGTGTGTTCTTATCACTAAACCAGCACTAGAGTCATTGCATGTGTGTTCTTTTCATGAAACTAGCACTAGAGTCATTGCATGTGTGTTCTTTTCACAACCCACACATGGATCCACCAGAGTCATTGCATGTATGTTATTTTCATAAAACACAAGGATCAACCAATGTTATTGCATGTGTTTTATTTTCACAAACCACATATCGATCCACTAGAGTCATTGCATGTCTATTCATTCCACAAACCACATGGATCCACTAATGTCATTGCATGTGTGTTCTTTTCATGAACGACATATGGATCCACTAGAGTCATTGCATGTGTTTTATTTTCACAAACCACATATGGATCCACCAGAGTCATTGCATGTGTGTTCCTTTCATGAAGCACATATGGATCAACCAATGTCATTACATGTGTGTTCTTTTCACAAACCATATATGGATCCACCAGAGTCATTGCATGTATGTTCTTTTCACAAACCACATATGGATCCACTAGAGTTATTGCATGTTTATTCTTTCCACAAACCACACGGATCCACCAATGTCATTGCATGTGTGTTCTTTTCATGAACCACATATGGATCCACTAGAGTCATTGCATGTATGTTCTTTCCACAAACCACATGGATCCGCCAGTGTGATTGCATGTGTGTTCTTTTCACAAACCACATATGGATCCACTAGAGTCATTGCATGTGTGTTCTTATCATGAACCACAGCTAGAGTCATTGCATGTGTGTTCTTTTCATGAAACTAGCACTAGAGTCATTGCATGTGGGTTATTTTCAAAAACCACATATGGATCCACCAGAGTCATTGCACGTGTGTTTTTTTCACAAACCACATATGGATCCACCAGATTCATTGCATGTATGTTCTGTTCATAAACCAACATTAGAGTCATTGCATGCGTGTTCTTTTCATGAACCACATATGGATCCACCAGGATCATTGCATGTATGTTCTTTTGATAAAACACATGGATCAACTAGAGTCATTGCATGTGTGTTCTTTTCACACACCACATATGGATCCACCAGAGTCATTGAATGTATGTTATTTTCACAAACCACATATGGATCCACTAGAGTCATTGCATGTCTATTCTTTCCACAAAGCACGTGGATCTACCAATGTCATTGCATGTGTGTTCTTTTCATGAACCACATATGGATCCACTAGAGTCATTGCATGTATGTTCTTTCCACAAACCAATTGGATCCACTAATGTCATTGCATGTGTGTCCTTTTCATGAACCACATGTGGATCCACTGGATTCATTGCATGTGTGTTCTTTTCATGAAACTAGCACTAGAGTCCTTGCATGTGTGTTCTTTTCATGAAACTAGCACTAGAGTCATTGAATGTATCTTCTTTTCACAAACCACATATGTATCCACCAGAGTCATCGCATGCGTGATCTTTTCATGAACCACATATGGATCCACTAGAGTCATTGCATGTATGTTCTTATAATAAACCACCACTAGAGTCATTGCATGTGTGTTCTTTTCACAAACCTCATGTGGATCCACCAGAGTCATTGCATTTATATTCTTTTCATAAAACACATGGATCAACCAATGTCATTGCATGTGTGTTCTTTTCACAAACCACATATGGATCCACCAGAGTTATTGCACGTATGTTCTTTTCATAAAATACATGGATCAACCAATGTCATTGCATGTGTGTTCTTTTCACAAACCATATATGGATCCACAAAAGTCATTGCATGTATGTTCTTTTCATAAAACACATTGATCAACCAATGTCATTGCATGTATGTTCTTTTCACAAACCACATATGGATCCACTAGAGTCATTGCATGTGTGTTCTTTTCACAAACCACATATGGATCCACCAGAGTCATTGCATGTATGTTCTTTTCACAAACCACATATGGATTCATTAGAGTCATTGCATGTCTATTCTTTCCACAAACCACATGGATCCACCAATGTCATTGCATTTTAGTTCTTTTCATGAACCACATATGGATCCACTAGAGTCATTGCATGTATGTTCTTTCCACAAACCACATGGATCCACCGATGTCATTGCATGTGTGTTCTTTTCATGAACCACATATGGATCCACTAGAGTCATTACATGTGTGTTATTTTCACAAACCACATATGGATCCACCAGAGTCATTGCATCTGTGTTCTTTTCATGAAGCACATATGGATCAACCAATGTCATTGCATGTGTGTTCTTTTCACAAACCACATATGGATCCACCAAAGTCATTGCATGTATGTTCTTTTCATAAAACACATGGATCAACCAATGCCATTGCATGTGTGTTCTTTTCACAAACCACATATGGATCCACTAGAGTCATTGCATGTATGTTCTTTTCACAAACCACATGGATCCACCAATGTTGTTGCATGTGTGTTCTTTTCAGAAACCACATATGGATCCACTAGAGTCATTGCATGTGTGTTCTTTTCACAAACCACATATGAATCCACCAGAGTCATTGCATGTATGTTCTTTTCACAAACCACATATGAATCCATTAGAGTCATTGCATGTCTATTCTTTCCACAAACCACATGGATCCACCAATGCCATTGCATCTGTGTTCTTTTCATGAAGCACATATGGATCCACTAGGGTCATTGCATGTATGTTCTTTCCAGAAACCACATGGATCCACCGATGTCATTGCATGTGTCTTCTTTTCATGAACCACATATGGATCCACTAGAGTCATTACATGTGTTTTATTTTCACAAACCACATATGGATCCACCAGAGTCATTGCATGTGTGTTCTTTTCATAAAGCATATATGGATCAACCAATGTCATTAAATGTATGTTCTTTTCACAAACCACATATGGATCCACTAGAGTCATTCCATGTCTAATCTTTCCACAAACCACATGGATCCACCAATGTCATTGCATGTGTGTTCTTTTCATGAACCACATATGTATCCACTAGATTCATTGCATAAATGTTCTTTCCACAAACCACATAGATCCACCAATGTCATTGCATGTGTGTTGTTTTCATGAACCACATATGGATCCACTAGAGTCATTGCATGTGTGTTCTTATCACTAAACCAGCACTAGAGCCATTGCATGTGTGTTCTTTTCACGAACTACAGCTAGAGTCATTGCATGTGTGTTCTTTTCATGAAACTAGCACTAGAGTCATTGCATGTGTGTTCTTTTCACAACCCATACATGGATCCACCAGAGTCATTGCATGTATGTTCTTTTCATAAAACACAAGGATCAACCAATGTTATTGCATGTGTTTTATTTTCACAAACCACATATGGATCCACTAGAGTCATTGCATGTCTATTCATTCCACAAACCACATGGATCCACCAATGTCATTGCATGTGTGTTCTATTCATGAACCACATATGTATCCACAAGATTCATTGCATGTATGTTCTTTTCATAAATCACATGGATCCACTAGTGTCATTGCATGTGTATTCTTTTCACAAACCACATATGGATCAACCAGAGTCATTGAATGTCTATTCATTCCACAAACCACATGGATCCACTAATGTCATTGCATGTGTGTTCTTTTCATGAACGACATATGGATCCACCAGAGTCCTTGCATGTATGTTCTTTTCACATGTGTGTTCTTTTCATGAACCACATATGGATCCACTAGAGTCATTGCATGTATGTTCTTTCCACAAACCACATAGATCCACCAGTGTCATTGCATGTGTGTTCTTTTCACAAACCACATATGGATCCACTAGAGTCATTGCATGTGTGTTCTTATCACTAAACCAGCACTAGAGTCATTACATGTGTGTTCTTTTCATGAACCACAGCTATAGTCATTGCATGTGTGTTCTTTTCATGAAACTAGCACTAGAGTCATTGCATGTGGGTTATTTTCACAAACCACATATGGATCCACCAGAGTCATTGCACGTGTTTTTTTCACAAACCACATATGGATCCACCAGATTCATTGCATGTATGTTCTGTTCATAAACCAACATTAGAGTCATTGCATGTGTGTTCTTTTCATGAAGCACGTATGGATCAACCAATGTCATTGCATGTATGTTCTTTTCACAAACCACATATGGATCCACTAGAGTCATTGCATGTCTAATCTTTCCACAAACCACATGGATCCACCAATGTCATTGCATGTGTGTTCTTTTCATGAACCACATATGTATCCACTAGATTCATTGCATAAATGTACTTTCCACAAACCACATAGATCCACCAATTCCATTGCATGTGTGTTGTTTTCATGAACCACATATGGATCCACTAGAGTCATTGCTTGTGTGTTCTTATCACTAAACCAGCACTAGAGTCATTGCATGTGTGTTCTTTTCATGAACCACAACTAGAGTCATTGCATGTGTGTTATTTTCATAAAACTAGCACTAGAGTAATTGCATGTGTGTTCTTTTCACAACCCACACATGGATCCACCAGAGTCATTGCATGTATCTTCTCTTCATAAAACACAAGGATCAACCAATGTTATTGCATGTGTTTTATTTTCACAAACCACATATGGATCCACTAGAGTCATTGCATGTCTATTCATTCCACAAACCACATGGATCCACCAATGTCATTGCATGTGTGTTCTTTTCATGAACCACATATGTATCCAAAAGAGTCATTGCATGTATGTTCTTTTCACAAATCACATGGATCCACCAGTGTCATTGCATGTGTATTCTTTTCACAAACCACATATGGATACACTAGAGTCATTGAATGTCTATTCATTCCACAAACCACATGGATCCACTAATGTCATTGCATGTGTGTTCTTTTCATAAACGACATATGGATCCACCAGAGTCATTGCATGTATGTTCTTTTCACAAACCATATATGAATCCATTAGAGTCATTGCATGTCTATTCTTTCCACAAACCACATGGATCCACCAATGTCATTGCATGTGTGTTATTTTCATGAAGCACATATGGATCCACTAGAGTCATTGCATCTATGTTCTTTCCACAAACCACATGGATCCACCGATGTCATTGCATGTGTGTTCTTTTCATGAACCATATATGGATCCACTAGAGTCATTACATGTGTGTTATTTTCACAAACCACATATGGATCCACTAGAGTCATTGCATGTGCGTTCTTTTCATGAAGCACATATGGATCAACCAATGTCATTGCATGTATGTTCTTTTCACAAACCACATATGGATCCACTAGAGTCATTGCATGTCTAATCTTTCCACAAACCACATGGATCCACCAATGTCATTGCATGTGTGCTCTTTTCATGAACCACATATGTATCCACTAGATTCATTGCATAAATGTACTTTCCACAAACCACATAGATCCACCAATTCCATTGCATGTGTGTTGTTTTCATGAACCACATATGAATCCACTAGAGTCATTGCTTGTGTGTTCTTATCACTAAACCAGCACTAGAGTAATTGCATGTGTGTTCTTTTCATGAACCACAACTAGGGTCATTGCATGTGTGTTCTTTTCATGAAACTAGCACTAGAGTCATTGCATGTGTGTTCTTTTCACAACCCACACATGGATCCACCAGAGTCATTGCATGTATGTTCTTTCCATAAAACACAAGGATCAACCTATGTTATTGCATGTGTTTTATTTTCACAAACCACATATGGATCCACTAGAGTCATTGCATGTCTATTCATTCCACAAACCACATGGATCCACCAATGTCATTGCATGTGTGTTCTTTTCATGAACCACATATGTATCCAAAAGAGTCATTGCATGTATGTTCTTTTCACAAATCACATGGATCCACCAGTGTCATTGCATGTGTATTCTTTTCACAAACCACATATGGATCCACTAGAGTCATTGAATGTCTATTCATTCCACAAACCACATGGATCCACTAATGTCATTGCATGTGTGTTCTTTTCATAAACGACATATGGATCCACCAGAGTCATTGCATGTATGTTCTTTTCACAAACCATATATGAATCCATTAGAGTCATTGCATGTCTATTCTTTCCACAAACCACATGGATCCACCAATGTCATTGCATGTGTGTTATTTTCATGAAGCACATATGGATCCACTAGAGTCATTGCATGTATGTTCTTTCCACAAACCACATGGATCCACCGATGTCATTGCATGTGTGTTCTTTTCATGAACCACATATGGATCCACTAGAGTCATTACATGTGTGTTATTTTCACAAACCACATATGGATCCACTAGAGTCATTGCATGTGTGTTCTTTTCATGAAGCACATATGGATCAACCAATGTCATTGCATGTATGTTCTTTTCACAAACCACATATGGATCCACTAGAGTCATTGCATGTCTAATCTTTCCACACACCACATGGATCCACCAATTTCATTGCATGTGTGTTCTTTTCATGAACCACATATGTATCCACTAGATTCATTGCATAAATGTACTTTCCACAAACCACATAGATCCACCAATTCCATTGCATGTGTGTTGTTTTCATGAACCACATATGGATCCACTAGAGTCATTGCTTGTGTGTTCTTATCACTAAACCAGCACTAGAGTCATTGCATGTGTGTTCTTTTCATGAACCACAACTAGAGTCATTGCATGTGTATTCTTTTCATGAAACTAGCACTAGAGTCATTGCATGAGTGTTGTTTTCACAACCCACACATGGATCCACCAGAGTCATTGCATGTATGTTCTTTTCATAAAACACAAGGATCAACCAATGTTATTGCATGTGTTTTATTTTCACAAACCACATATGGATCCACTAGAGTCATTGCATGTCTATTCATTCCACAAACCACATGGATCCACCAATGTCATTGCATGTGTGTTCTTTTCATGAACCACATATGTGTCCAAAAGAGTCATTGCATGTATGTTCTTTTCACAAATCACATGGATCCACCAGTGTCATTGCATGTGTATTCTTTTCACAAACCACATATGGATCCACTAGAGTCATTGAATGTCTATTCGTTCCACAAACCACATGGATCCACTAATGTGATTGCATGTGTGTTCTTTTCATAAACGACATATGGATCCACCAGAGTCAT
Organism: Avena sativa; assembly: GCA_916181665.1. NCBI lineage: Eukaryota > Viridiplantae > Streptophyta > Magnoliopsida > Poales > Poaceae > Avena > Avena sativa. Next base: position 184,481,163 of record OV702287.1, on the reverse strand, counting down.
TGCATGTATGTTCTTTTCACGAACCACATATGGATCCACTAGAGTTATTGCATGTCTATTCTTTCCACAAACCACACGGATCCACCAATGTCATTGCATGTGTGTTCTTTTCACGAACCACATATGGATCCACTAGAGTCAATGCATGTATGTTCTTTCCACAAACCACATGGATCCACCAGTGTCATTGCATGTGTGTTCTTTTCACAAACCACATATGGATCCACTAGAGTCATTGCATGTGTGTTCTTATCACTAAACCAGCACTAGGGTCATTACATGTGTGTTCTTTTCATGAACCACAGCTAGAGTCATTCCATGTGTGTTCTTTTCCTGAAACACATATGGATCCACTAGAGTCATTGCATGTGTGTTCTTTTCATGAAACCAGCACTGGAGTCATTGCATGTGTGTTCTATTCATGAACCACAACTAGAGTCATTGCATGTGTGTTCTTTTCATGAACCTAGAACTAGAGTCATTGCATGTGTGTTCTTTTCACAAACCACATATGGATCCACTAGAGTCATTCCTTGTCTATTCTTTCCACAAACCACATGGATCCACCAATGTCATTGCATGTGTTCTTTTCATGAACCACATATGAATCCACTTGATTCATTGCATGCATGTTCTTTCCACAAAACACATGGATCCACCAATGTCATTGCATGTGTGTTCTTTTCATGAACCACATATGGATCCACTACAGTCATTCCTCTGTGTTCTTTTCATGAAGCTACCACTAGAGTCATTGCATGTGTGTTATTTTCACAAACCACATATGTATCCACCAGAGTCATTGGATGTGTGTTCTTTTCATGAACCACATATGGATCCACCAGAGTCATTGCATGTATGTTCTTTTCATAAAACACATGGATCAACCAATGTCAGTGCATGTGTGTTCTTTTCACAAACCATATATGGATCCACCATAGTCATTGCATGTATGTTCTTTTCATAAAACACATGGATCAACCAATGTCATTGCATGTGTGTTCTTTTCACAAACCATATATGGATCCACCAGAGTCATTGCGTGTATGTTCTTTTCATAAAACACATGGATCAACCATTTTTACTCATTACATGTATGTTCTTTTCACAAACCACATATGGATCAACCAATGTCATTGCATGTATGTTCTTTTGAGAAACCACATGCATCCACCAATGCCATTGCATGTGTGTTAATTTCGCAAACCACATACGGATCCACTAGATTCCTTGCATGTATGTTCTTTCCACAAACCACATGGATCCACCAATATCATTGCATGTGTGTTCTTTTCATGAACCACATATGGATCCACTAGAGTCATTGCATATGTGTTCTTATCACTAAACCAACACCAGAGTTGTTGCACGTGTGTTCTTTTCATGAACCACAGCTAGAGTCATTTCATGTGTGTTCTTTTCATGAAACTAGCACTAGAGTCATTGCATTTGTGTTCTTTTCATGAACCAAAGCTAGAGTCATTGCATGTGTGTTCTTTTCACGAAACTAGCACTAGAGTCATTGCATCTGTGTTCTTTTCACAACCCACATATGGATCCACCAGAGTCATTGCATGTATGTTCTTTTCATAAAATACAAGGATCAACCAATGCCGTTGCATGTATGTTCTTTTCACAAATCGTATGGATCCACCAGTGTCATTGCATATGTTTTCTTTTCACAAACCACATATGGATCCACTAGAGTCATTGCATGTCTATTCTTTCCACAAACCACATGGATCCACCAATGTCATTGCATGTGTGTTCTTTTCATGAACCACATATGGATCCACTAGAGTCATTGCATGTATGTTCTTTCCACAAACCACATGGATCCACCAGTGTCATTCATGTGTGTTCTTTTCACAAACCACATATGGATCCACTAGAGTCATTGCATGTGTGTTCTTATCACTAAACTAGCACTAGAGTCATTATGTGTGTGTTCTTTTCATGAACAAAAGCTAGAGTCATTGCATGAGTGTCCTTTTCATGAAACTAGCACTAGAGTCATTGCATGTGGGTTATTTTCACAAACCACATATGGATCCACCAGAGTCATTGCACGTGTTTTTTTTCACAAACCACATATGGATCCACCAGAGTCATTGCATGTATGTTCTATTCATAAACCAGCATTAGAGTCATTGCATGTGTGTTCTTTTCAGGAACCACATATGGATCCACCAGAGTCATTGCATGTATGTTGTTTTCATAAAACACATGGATCAACTAGAGTCATTGCATCTGTGTTCTTTTCACACACCACATATGGATCCACCAGACTCATTGAATGTATGTTATTTTCACAAACCATATATGGATCCACTAGAGTCACTGCATGTCTATTCTTTCCACAAACCACATGGGTCCACCAATGTCATTGCATGTGTGTTCTTTTCATGAACCACATATGGATCCACTAGAGTCATTGCATGTATGTTCTTTCCACAAACCACTTGGATCCACCAATGTTATTGCATGTGTGTCCTTTTAATGAACCACATGTGGATCCATTGGAGTCCTTGCATGTGTGTTATTTTCATGAAACTAGCACTAGAGTCCTTGCATGTGTGTTCTTTTAATGAAACTAGCACTAGAGTCATTGCATGTGTGTTCTTTTCACAAACCACATATGTATCCACCAGAGTCATTGCATGCGTGTTCTTTTCATGAACCATGTATGGATCCACTAGTGTCATTGCATGTATGTTCTTATAATAAACCACCACTAGAGTCATTGCATGTGTGTTCTTTTCACAAACCTCATGTGGATCCACCAGAGTCATTGCATGTATGTTCTTTTCATAAAACACATGGATCAACCAATGCCATTGCATGTGTGTTCTTTTCACAAACCACATATGGATCCACCAGAGTCATTGCATGTATGTTCTTTCCATAAAACACATGGATCAACCAATGTCATTGCATGTGTGTTCTTTTCACAAACCATATATGGATCCACCATAGTCATTGCATGTATGCTTTTTTCATAAAACACATGGATCAACCAATGTCATTGCATGTATGTTCTTTTCACAAACCACATATGGATCAACCAATGTCATTGCATGTATGTTCTTTTCACAAACCACATGGATCCACCAATGTCATTGCATGTATGTTCTTTTCACAAACCACATATGGATCCACTAGATTCATTGCATTATGTTCTTTCCACAAAACACATGGATCCACCAATGTCATTGCATGTGTATTCTTTTCATGAAGCACATATGGATCCACTAGATTCATTGCATGTGTGTTATTTTCACAAACCACATATGGATCCACTAGATTCATTGCATGTGTGTTATTATCACTAAACCAACACTAGAGTCATTGCATGTGTGTTCATTTCATGAACCACAGCTAGAGTCTTTGCATGTGTGTTCTTTTCATGAAACTAGCACTAGAGTCATTGCATGTGTGTTCTTTTCGCAACCCACATATGGATCCACCAGAGTCATTGCATGTATGTTCTTTTCATAAAATACAACGATCAACCTATGTTATTGCATGTATGTTCTTTTCACAAACCACATATGGATCCACTAGAGTCATTGCATGTATGTTCTTTTTACAAATGACGTGGATCCACCAGTGTCATTGCATGTGTGTTCTTTTCACAAACCACATATGGATCCACTAGAGTCATTGCATGTCTATTCTTTCCACAAACCACATGGATCCACCAATGTCATTGCAGTGTGTTCTTTTCATGAACCACATATGGATCCACTAGAGTCATTGCATGTATGTTCTTTCCACAAACGACATGGATCCACCAATGTCATTGCATGTGTGTTCTTTTCATAAAATACAAGTATCAACCAATTTTATTGCATGTATGTTCTTTTCACAAACCACATATGGATCCACCAAACTCATTGCATGTATGTTCTTTTCATAAAACACATGGATCAACCAATGTCATTGCATGTGTGTTCTTTTCACAAACCACATATGGATGCACCAGAGTCATTGCATGTATGTTCTTTTCATAAAACACATGGATCAACCAATGTCATTGCATGTGTTTTCTTTTCACAAACCATATATGGATCCACCATAGTCATTGCATGTAAGTTCTTTTCATAAAACACATGGATCAACCAATGTCATTGCATGTGTGTTCTTTTCACAAACCATATATGGATCCACCAAAGTCATTGCATGTATCTTCTTTTTATAAAACACATGGATCAACCAATGGCATTGCATGTATGTTCTTTTCACAAACCACATATGGAGCAACCAATGTCATTGCATGTATGTTCGTTTCACAAACCACATGGATACACCAATGTCATTGCATGTGTGTTCATTTCACAAACCACATATGGATCCTCTAGATTCATTGCATGTATGTTCTTTCCAAAAACTACATGGATCCACCAATGTCATTGCATGCGTGTTCTTTTCACAAACCATATATGGATCCACCAAAGTCATTGCATGTATGTTCTTTTCATAAAACACATGGATCAACCAATATCATTGCATGTATATTCTATTCACAAACCACATATGGATCAACCAATGTCATTGCATGTATATTCTATTCACAAACCACATGGATCCACCGATGTCATTGCATGTATGTTCTTTTCATAAGCCACATATGGATCAACTAGATTCATTGCATGTATGTTCTTTCCACAAACCACATGGATCCACCAATGTCATTGCATGTGTATTCTTTTCATTAAGCACATATGGATCCACTAGAGTCATTTCATGTGTGTTCTTATCACTAAACCAGCACTAGAGTCTTTGCATGTGTGTTATTTTCATGAAACTAGCACTAGAGTCATTGCATGTGTGTTCTTTCCACAAACCACATGGGTCCACCAATGTCATTGCATGTGTGTTCTTTTCATGAACCACATATGGATCCACTAGAGTCATTGCATGTATGTTCTTTCCACAAACCACTTGGATCCACCAATGTCATTGCATGTGTGTCCTTTTAATGAACCACATGTGGATCCATTGGAGTCCTTGCACGTGTGTTATTTTCATGAAACTAGCACTAGAGTCCTTGCATGTGTGTTCTTTTCATGAAACTAGCACTAGAGTCATTGCATGTGTGTTCTTTTCATAAACCACATATGTATCCACCAGAGTCATTGCATGCGTGTTCTTTTCATGAACCACGTATGGATCCACTAGTGTCATTGCATGTATGTTCTTATAATAAACCACCACTAGAGTCATTGCATGTGTGTTCTTTTCACAAACCTCATGTGGATCCACCAGAGTCATTGCATGTATGTTCTTTTCATAAAACACATGGATCAACCAATGTCATTGCATGTGTGTTCTTTTCACAAACCACATATGGATCCACCAGAGTCATTGCATGTATGTTCTTTTCATAAAACACATGGATCAACCAATGTCATTGCATGTGTGTTCTTTTCACAAACCATATACAGATCCACCATAGTCATTGCATGTATGTTCTTTTCATAAAACACATGGATCAACCAATGTCATTGCATGTGTGTTCTTTTCACAAACAATATATGGATCCACCAAAGTCATTGTATGTATGTTCTTTTCATAAAACACATGGATCAACCAATGTCATTGCATTTATGTTCTTTTCACAAACCACATATGGATCAACCAATGTCATTGCATGTATGTTCTTTTCACAAACCACATGGATCCACCAATGTCATTGCATGTATGTTCTTTTCACAAACCACATATGGATCCACTAGATTAATTGCATGTATGTTCTTTCCACAAAGCACATGGATCCACCAATGTCATTCCATGTGTATTCTTTTCATGAAGCACATATGGATCCACTAGATTCATTGCATGTGTGTTCTTATCACTAAACCAACACTAGAGTCATTGCATGTGTGTTCATTCCATGAACCACAGCTAGAGTCTTTGCATGTGTGTTCTTTTCATGAAACTAGCACTAGAGTCATTGCATGTGTGTTCTTTTCACAGCCCACATATGGATCCACCAGAGTCATTGCATGTATGTTCTTTTAATAAAATACAAGGATCAACCAATGTTATTGCATGTATGTTCTTTTCACAAACCACATATGGATCCACTAGAGTCATTGCATGTATGTTCTTTTCACAAATGACGCGGATCCACCAGTGTCATTGCATGTGTGTTCTTTTCACAAACCACATATGGATCCACTAGAGTCATTGCATGTCTATTCTTTCCACAAACCACATGGATCCACCAATGTCATTGCAGTGTGTTCTTTTCATGAACCACATATGGATCCACTAGAGTCATTGCATGTATGTTCTTATCCTAAACCATCACTAGAGTCATTCCTTGTGTGTTATTTTCACAAACCACATATGGATCCACCAGAGTCATTGTATGTATGATCTTTTCATAAAACACATGGATCAACCAATGTCATTGCATGTGTGTTCTTTTCACAAACCACATATAGATCCACCAAAGTCATTGCATGTATGTTCTTTTCATAAAACACATGGATCAACCAATGTCATTGCATGTGTGTTCTTTTCACAAACCACATATGGATCCACTAGAGTCATTGCATGTATGTTCTTTTCACAAACCACATGGATCCACCAATGTCGTTGCATGTGTGTTCTTTTCACAAACCACATATGGATCCACCAGAGTCATTGCATGTATGTTCTTTTCACAAACCGCATATGGATCCACTAAAGTCATTGCATGTCTATTCTTTCCACAAACCACATGGATCCAGCAATGTCATTGCATTTGTGTTCTTTTCATGAACCACATATGGATCCACAAGGGTCATTGCATGTATGTTCTTTCCACAAACCACATGGATCCACCAATGTCATTGCATCTGTGTTCTTTTCATGTACCACATATGGATCCACTAGAGTCATTACATATGTGTTATTTTCACAAACCACATATGGATCCACCAGAGTCATTGCATGTCTGTTCTTTTCATGAAGCACATATGGATCAACCAATGTCATTGCATGTGTGTTCTTTTCACAAACCACATATGGATCCACCAGAGTCATTGCATGTATGTTCTTTTCACAAACCACATATGGATCCACTAGAGTCATTGCATGTCTATTCCTTTCCACAAACCACACGGATCCACCAATGTCATTGCATGTGTGTTATTTTCATGAACCACATATGTATCCACTAGATTCATTGCATGTATGTTCTTTCCACAAACCACATGGATCCACCAATGTCATTGCATGTGTGTTCTTTTCATGAACCACGTATGGATCCACTAGAGTCATTGCATGTGTGTTCTTATCAGTAAACCAACACTAGGGTCATTGGATGTGTGTTCTTTTCATGAACCACAGCTAGAGTCATTGCATGTGTGTTCTTTTCATGAAACTAGCACTAGAGTCATTGCATGTCTGTTCTTTTCACAACCCACACATGGATCCACCAGACTCATTGCATGTATGTTCTTTTCATAAAACACAAGGATCAACCAATGTTATTGCATGTGTGTTCTTTTCACAAACCACATATGGATCCACTAGAGTCATTGCATGTATGTTCTTTTTACAAATCAGATGGATCCACCAGTGTCATTGCATGTGTGTTCTTTTCACAAACCACGTTTGGATCCACTAGAGTCATTGCATGTCTATTCATTCCACAAACCACATGGATCCACCAATGTCATTGCATGTGTGTTCTTTTCATGAACCACATATGGATCCACTAGAATCATTGCATGTGTGTTATTTTCACAAACCACATATGGATCCACCAGAGTCATTGCATGTGTGTTCTTTTGATGAAGCACATATAGATTGATACATTGCAAACATATCTATAATTTTTGATGTTCCATGCTTGGTTTTATCTACTTTCTTATGTTTTGCCCACACTTTGGAGTACTTTTTTACACTTTTTTGGGCTAACCTATTAACAAGATGCCACAGTGCCAGTTGTCATTGGATTGAGGACAAGTATGCCATGAGAGGGTCCTCGAGGCGTGCGGAAGAGAGGGGTGTGAGACGTACGGTGTTCCGGGACGATGAGCACACAACTTTACCCAGGTTTGAATCCGCTGGCTTTGGACGGATCCTACTCCTGCTAGCAATCCAGTAATACAGCAGAGCCGAAATATGGGTTATAATGGTTTTGTCTGTGCGAGTTGAGATTGTAGACTATTGAGGTGTGCCCTAAAGGCTCTCCCTAGGACGGCTTATATAGATATCCGGCCTAGGGTTTACAGGAGAAATTTATCCGGATACGACTAAGAGTTGGTTATAGAGTACATCTTGCATTACAAGTAACACTATGGGCCTAAGTCGGTAAGTCTTCTGGGCCTTCCCGTAGCCGGATTAGACTCCGTCTTTTCTCCCTGACTGGGCCGCCCGTGAATCAAAGCTCTAACCCGAAGTGGGCCACCCTGGTCAGTGAGGAACTGTGAGGATACCCAGAAAGTATATCCCCAACAGCAGCCCTCGGAAGTCTCCAAGATCCAAAGTCGGATTTATCATCGTCTAGCTTGATCTTCGGCTTGCAGAATCTTGAAGGGTTCCTGAAACTTCACAACAAAAAATACGATCCGGGTCTTAAAAATAAGTCGGACCTATCAATAGGTTACTCGGATTTTGCAGCTTGATTTCAAACTAAGCCGGAATTTGGTCTCTAACGCCACCTGACACAAGTCATGGTCAAGTCACGTCATCTGACAGACATCCTGTCAGCATGACCGTTGGTGGGTCCGCGGTTCGCGGAACCGAGGCGTCGTTTTAATGCATGCGCGGAGATCGAGGCGACGTAATCATTGCATGGGTCCTTCCCAGTTCCTTCCACGACGTGTGGCGGTTATACTGTAGCATTTGCACGAATCTTGGCGCAATTAGGTGGATATAAGAGGTGAGGATTCTTCTCCTCCTTTCTTCACCTGTTCCTTTGCCTTTTCCTCTGCTCCAAATCTCCCCCGCGTGCACAGAGCTCCTCTGCTTTCCCCCAAAAAACTCCCTGCGCCGCCCATCCTAGGTCACCTACTCGCCGGAGAAATGGCTTCTTCATCCTCTTCCGGCTTGGCGGCAGCGACGGAAGCGGCGGCGGAGAAGGAAAGCTTTCGCGAGGTCTGGATCCCCTGCGTTCTTGATGATGAGAAGCTTCAAGGCGTGGAGACAGGAGGTCTTCTCCGCGCCGGTGACTGGCGGAGCGGCTTCGGGGAAACCGTCCCCAACCCGCGCGCCGGCGAGAGGGTCCATTTCGGCACCCACCTCGACAGAGGTTTGTCATTCCCTCCCTCGGAATTCTTTTCCGAGGTGATTGACCATTATAGTGTTCAACTCCACCATCTTCCTCCCAACTCTCTTCTAGAGATGAGCGCTTATGCTTCTTTGTGTGAGGGATTTCTCGGCATTAGGCCGAGTTTGACCTTATTCCGGTATTACTTTCATGTCCGGAGAAATTCTATCACTGCCGGTGTTCCTTATATCACCGGTACCATTAGTTTTTCACTTAGACGCGAGCGTGCACATCCCAAAATCTTAGCTTGTGACTCGGTCAAATAGTGGCCAGCCACATTCTTTTACCATAAGGATATTCCGGCTCCTGACAAAGCTACTGCTTTGCCGGCTTTTGTCGACAGAGCTGCCACGGCCCAACCGTCTTGGGACGAGGCCGCTCCGGCTCTCAGTGACGATCTGATCCTCGCTAAGAGGCGGGTCAAATATTTGATCAAACACAAAGGACTGAAGGGATCCGACTTGGTCCAATGCTGGGTGTCATGCTGGATCCAGCCCCTTCAGTACCACGGAGACCGACCGATGCACTCCATCACGTCGTCCAAGAAAGACTCCCTCCGCATCAGCCCTAGAGCCTACACCACGCAAGGCTATATAAGCCGGATTAAATGGCTGATAAGGGAGTAGATCGAGAGGAGGATCCCAGAGGTTTCTCTGGATATGCATACGGCGGAAAACCCCATAGTGCCGGTAAGTTTCTATCAACAAACCTTTTGCGTTTCAATCTTTAAGTTATACTGCAATACTGATATGTTTTCTTCTTTTTCAGCTTGCTAACCTCCCTAAGTCGGAACTTGCTCCTCTCGAAGGATATCCTTCGGAGTTTTCTCAGGAGGCGTGGTCCCATTGCTGGACATTGCGCTTAAGAAACGCAAGGCTCCAACAGTGGCTGTCAGCACAAAGGAGGTGCCCATCATGAAGAGGTAATCTTTCAACACAATTTCCGCCTTTGTACCTTACTCAAATTGTCTTCCGAGATGTAATGTTTTCAACTTCATCACATTCTCAGAGCTAAACAACTCATCAAGGGCAAGGGGAAGGGAATTTCTTTGAAGCCCCTACGACAGACGAAGCTTTCCATAGCTTCTCCTGCCGTGGCTCCTCTGACTCCTGCCCCCCAACCTTCCGCAACACCGGTGATCATTCCTTCTCCGGCTGTCACAGAAGATCCGGCTCCTTCAATGGAGCCCGTGATCCTTCAATCACAAACTGACGTCACCATGAGTGAGTCATGTAAAGATAAGGGTGAACCCTCTTTGGGTAATGATCCCTCGACAGAGATCTTCGCAGAAAACCTTCTCAACAATCCAGGTCTTGCCAAGTTTGGCTTGTCCCGGAAATCTGCGGAAGAGATCCAGCGGCTGGCCAGGCAATGCCTGGAGAAGAGAAACTTATCTGCCGAAGAAGAAGCACAAGAGGCAGAGGACATCAAGTTCTCCGACCTTCTTTCCCAAGTGCGTCTTTGCGATGAGAGGATAAGGACTGGTGAGCTTTCAACAGCACCAGTGATTCCTCTGACTCTCGCCGAGAAGATTGTTGTTGAAGTAAACGCGAGTTTGGATAAACTCACTCGTGAGCAATATGTAAGTAAGAAATCTAACTCTTGTAATTCCCTCATTTCATATCATATCCTCTAGCCCCCAAGCATGAAGTAGGATATATAATCCGGGTTTATGCTTCATTAGGATGCCAAAGAATGAACTAGTGTAGCCCCCAAGGCTCGTGCTGATATTAGTAAAAATATTAGCCCGAGTCTTTAGTAGACTTCTGACTTTGGGTATTCTGACTTACAGAAAGTATGTTCCTATAACCAGGATTTGTTGAAAAATGTCTGTGACAAGTGGAGAGAGATCAAGGCTCTCTGACTTAAAAATGCTGAACTTAAGGTCTCCAAGGATGAGGCCGAAGGTAAACATTCCGAGACTCAAACCTTGTCTTTGATGTTTTTCATAGTCGAATTTTTTTCTGAACTATTGTTCTTTTTGACTTACAGCGCTGGTAAAACAATCCTACGCCATGATTGAAGAGGCCGAGAACCTCAAGACTTTAATGGTGGAGAACAAGGAACTTCGCCAAGAGCTGGATAAGCTCAAAGCGGATCATGAGAAGAGCATAGCTCAAATTCTTGAGTCCTCCTCCATGGCTACTGATGAGCGTGATCGCAAGATTGCTACTCAAGATCAGAAAATCTTGGACCTCAATAACGAGTTGTGCAGAGAGAGGGACCTTTCCGAGGCGCTCCGGGCTGAACTCCGGAGTCTTTGGGAGGAGAAGACCAAAATTGACGACGTCATTTTCGGTACGTTTCATCCTTCTGACTTTTCCATTTTCTTTGACTTCTTTCAATGCCGGATTTTCTTAACTTGTTTTGTGTATAGGTCCTCTGAATTTGACGGACTCCACCTCCGCCGAGCCCCGCACCCACCGGCTTACCCAAGTCGGTGACCCGCTTCACGACTTCCGCCAATCCCTTGAGGATATTGGCAAAGCTCTCAAGATTCCGGACATGCATAGCATGTCGGATTTTCAGGTGCGGGACAAGGCGATGGAAATGCCGCAGCTTGTCCAAGATTGGAATATGTCCTACGCGCGATCCGCAGCACAGAACGCTCTCACCATGGTCATGAGCCACCATGGAAGCATGGAGATATGGCAAGTGACCAGAGGGTACTCTACAGTGGATAAAGATGGCCAGGAGAAGGACATCAAGGCTATTATGGACTCCTGTCCCGGATATGGGTGTCACGTGGCTGATTTGACCAGCTACGATACTCCTTTCTTCACCCGTGTGGACACTCCACCTCCGCCTCCAGAAGAAGCAGCAGAAGTTTCCGACGATGAACACACAACCTTGGATGTGGACATCTCGGAACGATATCAAGGCGACGTATCCAGCGAGCCGGCAGCTCCTTCATCTCCTCCTGCATCATAGATTGCTAGAAACATTTGTATTATCCTGAAAAACATGATGCGTATGTAAATATGAAATACTATAATTTTGCTAGTGCTAAGCTTTTGATCTATTCAACACTTTTGGCTTTAAATTTTTGTGTGCCTGAAATGTTTACATAAGCACTTTGAACTTTTTTCGCCTATACTTATCGTTTATCTAGCTTTCCGCCTCGTCCCTTTAGTGAGCCGGCTAAACCTTCTGCCCGGAAACTTTGCCGAGCAACGGAGCTCAATTGCTAAACCAGTTTAAACTCGAAAACAAAGCTGGCTTCCAGTACCAACAATTCACTACTCGGAAAATTCCCGCATCCAGCAATCAGACAAATAACCAAAGTAAAGACTAGAAACTTTAGAGTTATACCCGAGGGTAGCAATTTTAAAACCGAAAATCTAAACCAGAACAAACATGAGCATAAAGTACTTTTAAGCATTCTGGGATTTTCGACTATGACATGATCATTCGGAAATAAGATGGTAAGAACTTCTCAGAAAAATTTGAGGCAACCAAAACTTTTATTTCTCACAGAACATGTACATATATATGATTACAAAGAAGGATAAACTAAGAATAAAAGGGACGTAGCTGAGCAATATTCCACGGCCTGTCTAACTCATCCGGATTTGTACTACCTCCAGCTCTCTTTCTCTTCTTAGTAGCAAGTCTTTCTTTGACTGGCCTCATGTCAGTTAAGTAATACGAGCCATTGTGCAATACTCGATTAACTAAAAAGGTCCCTTCCCATACTGGGGAAAGTTTGTGCTTTCTTTGCTGCACAAGCCGGAGAACCAAATCGCCTTTATTGAAAGATCTGTTTCTGACTCTCTGGCCATGATACTTGCGTAACTTCTGCTGATAGGCTGTTGATCTCATTTTAGCAACAACGCGAACTTCTTCGACTAAGTCGAGATCATTTTGTCAAGAAATCTCGGCATCCTCTTCAATATACACGGCCACTCTAGGAGAAATGTGAATCAAATCACTAGGAAGAACTGCTTCTACGCCATAGACCAAGAAGAAAGGTGTATATCCGGTTGACCTGTTCGGAGTCGTTCGTAAACTCCATATTACAGAGGGTAATTCCTCTTCCCAAGCCCCCGCAGCACGTCGTAATGGTGCTTCGAGTCTCAGTTTTAGGCCTTGCAGGATTAAACCATTTGCTCTTTCGACTTGTCCGTTAGCCTGTGGATGTGCGACTGACGCAATGTCAAGCCGGATATTTTGCTCGTTGCAGAATTCAGCCAATTCTCCCATAGAAAAGTTACTCCCGTTGTCCGTGATAATGCTATGCAGATAACCATACCGGATTATAACATCCTCGACAAATCTTTTGGCTATTGCTCCATCACAACTAGTGACAGGTTTAGCCTCAATCCATTTGGTGAATTTATCCACCATCACTAAGAGTGAGTAAATCCACTTGGAGTTCGCTTAAATGGTCCTACCATATCAAGCCCCCAGACCGCAAAAGGCCATGCTATAGGTATTGTTCGGAGCTGATCAGCCGGAACATGAGCTTGTTTGGCGTACTTTGGCAACCTTTACACATCTTGACTAATCGCTCGGCATCTGCCTGAGCTGTAAGCCAGAAAAATCGGTGTCTAAAAGCTTTTGCCACTAAAGATTTGGCTGCGGCGTGGTGACCACACTCGCCTTCGTGGATTTACCTTAAGATTTCCACTCCTTCTTCTGGAGATACGCAGCGCTGAAAAACCCCAGAAACACTCCGCTTATAGAGCTCACCTTTGATTATAGTATTAGCTTTTGCTCGTCGGATGATCTGCCGGCTCAGAACTTCGTCTTCGGGTAATTTGCCATCTACCAGATAATCAAGGTAGGGTTGGGCCCAACTAGGAATTACAGCCAGGACCGCTATTAAAGGTGAGTCGGATTTGGCCAGATATTCCTCATCTACTCCCTTTATTGAGGGAACTTTGAGGTGCTCTAAAAAAGCGCCATTCAGGACGTCTTTCCGTGCAGAGCCTATCCGAGATAGTGCATATGCTTCCTCATTTTCTGCTCGAGGGATGTGTTGAACCTCAAACCCTTCGAACAATTTAGATAGATCATCTACAACAGCTTTATAAGCTGCCATGTGTTTATTTGCATTACAAATATCCGACACTTGTTGAGCAACAAGATCCAAATCTCCATAACACATCAAACATCGGATGCCAATATCCTTAGCAATCCGGATTCCATGTAGCAGTGCTTCATACTCGGTAATATTATTTGTCGCTGTGAAGTGGATCTGCAACACGTATAGAAGTTTATCTCCTTGGGGTGATTTGAGCACCACGCCAGCCCCCTCGAGCCTTAGACCCATCAAAGTAGAGGGTCTAGTATTCCGACGCAGGGAGGGTCATGTTCTCCTTCGTCTCTGTCCAATCAGCGACAAAGTTAGCAAGGATCTGGGATTTGATTGCTGTCCGAGGTTTGTACTCAATATCAAAAGCTGAAAGTTCTATGCCCCATTTGGCGACGCATCCTGTGGCGTCACTGTTATTGATTATCTCTCTCATGGGAGCTGTGCTCACCACAGTAATTGGATGCTCCTGAAAATAATGTCGTAACTTACGAGATCCTAGAAAAACACCATAAGCCAACTTTTGATAGTGCGGATATCGCTGTTTTGATTCGGTCAGGACCTCGCTGACAAAGTAAGTCGGACGCTGCACCAGGTGTTCCTGATTTTCCTCCGGTCTCTCCACTACCATGACGATACTAACGACCTTGTTTGTCGCAGCAACATAAAGCAACATCGGTTCCTGTGGTTCTGGCGTAGCAAGGATAGGAGCAGATGAGAGTACTTTCTACACGTCTTGTAGTGCAGTTTCAGCTTCATCAGTCCAAACAAAATCCTTGGTCCTTTTCAGGAGTTTATATAATGGTGCGGCTCTTTCTCCAAGCCGGCTTACAAACCGACTGACTGCAGCAATGCAACCAGTTAGTCTTTGTACGTCCTTTAGGCGAGTTGGCCTGGAAATATTGAGTATAGCCTTGATTTTGTCCTGGTTTACCTCTATGCCTCTTTGAGACATGATGAAACCTAACAATTTTCCGGCTGATATTCCGAAGAAACATTTCTTCGGGTTAAGCATGATGTTGTATTTTCGTAGATTGGCAAATGTTTCCTCCAAGTCAGAAATCAGCGTTTCCTTCTTTTTGGACATGACCACAATATAATCCACGTATGCATGTACATTGCATTCGAGTTGGTCATGGAGGCAACACTGCATCGTGCGTTGGTACGTAGCTCCTACGTTTTTCAGCCCAAAGGGCATTGTAACAAAACAGAAGGTTCCAAAAGGGGTTATGAATGAAGTTTTGACTTTGTCAGATTCCTTCATCTGGATTTGGTGATAACCGGAATATGCGCCGAGAAAACAGAGGAGTCCGAACCTGCCGTAGAATCGATGATTTGATCAATTCTAGGTAGAGCGAATGGACCTTTTGGGCAAGCCTTGTTCAAGGCAGTATAATCAACACACATCCTTAAATCAGTGGTGTCCTTTGTAGGGACCATTACAGGATTGGCCGACCACTCAGTGTGGATGACCTCTTCTATGAATCCGGCTAACTCGAGCCGTGCTAATTCCTTAGATATTGCCTTACGCTTTTCATCGCCGAAACATCGTAAGGACTGTTTGATGGGTTTAGCATTCGGGTTTACATTTAAAGAGTGCTCGGCAAGTTTCCTAGATACCCCGGTCATGTCAGATGGCTGCCATGCGAAGATATCTTGATTTGCTTGGAGGAACTTGACGAGCGCGCTTTCCTATGCGCTACCTAGGCCTACGCCTATCTAGGTCACCTTGGAGGGGTCATCATCCTTCAACGACGTCTTCTTCGTCTCTTCTGATGCCTTGAACTCCGGATTTGGCTTTGTCACCTCCTTCTTTGTTGCGGGCATCTCAGACGGATCTATACTCTTCTTGATCTCCTGGTACTCCTGGGCATGTAGCACGGCTTCGGCAAAGGCGGCATTTCCATCCTCGCACTCTCGTGCTTTCTTCTGGTCTCCCCTAATGGTGATCACGCCGTTGGGACCTAGAATTTTCATCATATTGTAAATGTAACACGGATGATCCATAAAAGCCCAGTAAGCTAGACGCCCGAATATAGCGTGGTATGCGCTCTTGAACGGGACCACTTCGAAGGAAAGTGCCTCTGTCCGATAGTTCTTTGGAGTTCCAAAGGTAACATCCAAAGTGATCTCACCCAGGGAATTGGCTTGTCTTCCTGGGACAACTCCATGAAAAATCACAAAGCTATGGTTCAGCTGGGTCTCCGAGATCTTCATCCGGCGTAGCGTTTCGACATAGAGAATATTGATGCTACTATCGCCGTCCATGAGGGTCTTCGAGAAACCATAACCGTCAATAACTGGATTGGCGATTAAGGCGTATTTTCCTCGCCTGTGCAACTTAGGCGGATGATCAGCGCGGTCAAATGTGATTGCCACTTCCGACCAGTCCAAGAATTGGGGGACATCCGAAACTATTGCGTTGAGCTCATGTAGAACTGCTTTCTTGACCTTTGCTGGTTGAGATCCGAGGAAGGTGACATAAGTGTCTTTCTTGGTCGGAAAATTTTTCTTCCCTTCTGGCTTGGGATTTGAAGCATCCGCTTCCTCCATGTTGGAATCTTCCTTGGTCTCTTTTTCTTTTTCGGGATTCTTCTTTCCCTTCTTCCGCTTAGCTTTGTAGCCCATGGTGTCATCTCTTTTGATGTCGTCATTGAAACGACATTCGACGTTGGTGTGGGACGAGCCCCCATTAGCGTCTAGGTGATGCACACACGGGTTATTGGCAATGTCGGCCAAAGAGTAGGTTTTGCCTGGTTGCTGGTCTCCTCTACCTTGGACTCTTGAAGTTCCACGCCCATGCCCACGGCCTCCGCCGCGTCCTCCACGTCCTCTAGACCCGAAAGTAGTAGTAACCACTGCCGTTTCCGCGTTGGGTTTTTCTTCCGAGGTATTTTTGCGCTTCTGAGCCTATTGCTTTGGTTGTTTTGCCGACTGTGGCACAACTAGGGCATTGAGTAATCCCTCTGCATTGTCGTTGGCATCTGCATACTTGCTCGCTGTTTCTATCATCTCTCCCAAATCAGTGACCTTGTCACACTTCAAGCGATGGCGCAGTAGACCAATTGGGAGACCTGCGATGAAAGCTTCAATCGCAGTTTGATCATTTACTCCTTCACAGGAGTTCTTGGTGTCAATCCATCGTCCGAGGTAATCCCGGCAAGTTTCTCTGGCCTTTTGGGTGCAACGCTGTAGGTCTCCGACCGTACAGGGCCTCCGATATGTACCTTCGAAATTCTGAAAGAACGCACTTTGCATGTCATACCAGTTGTGGATGGTGTTCTCTGGAAGTTCATTAAGCCATGATCGTGCCGTCTTCCGCAACATGAGTGGGAGATATCGGATCGCGACCAGGCTGTTTCCACCTTTGCGATGCAGCAAGCTTGGAAAAAAATCCTGTAGCCAGGTATCTGGCCGAGCAATGTTGTTGTAGGCTTGGATATGTCTTGAGATAGCAAATCCTTCTAGGAATCTTGTAGCTCTGATGCATGGTCCGAAGCACTTTGGGCCCACGTAGATATCATCGTTTTTGTAGCGTCGCGCCTCTATGATGGAATTGATCTTGTGCCTTGTGTCATTTGGGGATAGAGATCGTCCCGAATGTCGGCTGTGGCTGCGGTGCCTTGGAGCCGGACTTCGGCTTCTGCCACCACCTCCTCCGCCATGTCGTCCTCCTTGTCCCCCTTGAGAGCCGTTGTGATGACTACTTGTGGAGAGGGTGGGGCAGCTGGATTGTTTCCGGCTGATCGCCGGCTTCCGTTTGGAGCGTCATTATCCCGGTTCCGGGGAGGGTCTTCACTAAGACGAGCCTCCTGCCGACTTGTTCCGGCATGGTTTCCATCGTTCCTTCGTCCGTTGTTCCCACCACGATGAGGCTCAGCCGGACGGCTTGCATGTCTAGGAGGTGGCATTTTTTGACGATCCTCCTCCCGACGTTTCTCTTTATCTTCTCCCCTTCGATCGTTCGACTCTCGTCAGGTAGGGTTCCTCGGATACAGTGCAGCAATGGCATCTTTCTCGGCCGCTAGAATGACGTTGCTCCAATCACGTGCAATTCTGTGATGTTGTCCTGAAGATCCGGTTCTAGAGTAATTGTCTTCCCGTCGGTCGGAACGGTGACGTTGTTCCGGAACACGCTGGTGCCTTATATCATTCCAGGCTGAGTCCGTGTGACATTGGTCGGATTTCGAGACCAGTTTTCCACTTCCGGATTTCACAGCAATCTGTTGCTCTAGACCCTTGGTGAGTAGCTTGATGACCAATCGAACCTGTTTTGGGCCTGGGTTATTTGACAAGATATCTCGTGTTGCGACAGTGTTCTGTATCGGTGTTGGGTACACTAGGTCTCCTTTGCTGTCGAGACGGGGCATCCCTGGATCTTCTTCAAAGAGGACCCTGTTCACTTCCAGAAACTTACCGTCACCTGTGTAACGTTTCCGGGTCTTCTGATGCAACCGAGACATGTAATCCTTAGTTGCCATGCGTTTGTTTTCCTCCTCGATGTTTTTGGCTTCATCCAGGAGTTGTTGACGACGCGCTTCTAGGGCTTGGGCCCTTTCGTCCAGCTCTTCAGCAGTAAGTTCTGTAGTTGTAGGGATAGGTGTGGTTAACGCAGCATCGATGAGTTTACGCGCACCTTCAGTGATCACGTGTCCATCCACCGATTCTTCTTTTTCGGCTCTTTTGGGATAAGTGCTCCATCCGAGTCTTCCTCATATTCCTCGGCAATCACCTCCTCTGTCAGAGGGTCTTTTGTCGGGGTCTTTTTCTTCTTATTCCTCTTCTTTGCCTTCTTGGCAGCGCCGGTAGCAAAGACGGCTATAGGTCCGTTTCCTGGAGTCAAGCTCTGATCGGTACTTTCGGACATCTGGACTTCGGGATTATCTCCGACTTCCATGTTATCCTACGCTTTGGGAGAGTGTTCCCCGGATCCTTCATCCATGGCTTCTCCTTCTTCTGCAGCTTTGGAGTTATACTCCTCTTCATATTCCGCGGAGAACATTCGGAAATCCGCTGACATCATCGATTCATCCGAGGATGCGGGTACGTCGGCGTTTGTTCCAATTGCCTCCAGCACAGAGTCGGTTTGTTCTCCATCACCGGCAGAGCCGGATCCGGATCCCACATATCCGATGAAGTGCGATGTGTGCTTCCTGAGGTACTTGCGGCTCTCACGATCAGCCATGTCAAAACTTTTGATAGTCTCGAGAATTGCGTTTGCGCTTGTATCTTGCATTATCATACGTCGCAGTGTGTACCTTAGGAAAGGCATGTCTGTCCCGGCGTCATCAGAGCCAATCAGTGTCGTTGATGAGTTCCTCCTGGATTTCGACTTCCACGGGTGGGTCGATCTGGGATCCGGCCTCTCCAAGGAGATCCACTCTAGATTCGACTTGGACCGCTAGGTCTTCCTCAGGCTCGGATTTGTCCACTATCTCCGCAGCTGGTGCGGGCTGGGTGGGATTAGGGTTTTTTGAGATCTGGAACTCTGCCGCCTCCGTGGACAAAGGGGACCCAGAAGATTCTTCTGCCTCTATCATCACCGCTGGGGTGGGTGGGGCAGGTTCAGCAAAACCGATGTAAACATCAATCTCGCCAAAAGACATGATTGTGTAGGCAGTTACGACCTCCCTAGCCGGAATCCATGTCTCGTCGAGAACGATGAGAGGGACATCGCTGGCGTAGAGGATGCGACCGACGGTGATAGTCTCGCCGATTCCGATTCTTCCAGATTCCTCTCGGAACGCAGATCTGAAGCTCACTTGCCCCACGGTGGGCGCCAACTGTCGTCGGATTGAGGACAAGTACGCCATGAGGGGGTCCTCGCGGTGTTCCAGAACGGTGAGCACACAAGTTTACCCAGGTTCGAATCCTCCGGCTTTGGATGGATCCTACTCCTACTAGCAATCCAGTAATACGGCAGAGCCAGAATATGGGTTACAAGGGTTTCGTCTGTGCGAGTTGAGATTGTAGACTATTGAGGTGTGCCCTAAAGGCTCTCCCTAGGACGGCTTATATAGATATCCGGCCTAGGGTTTACAGGAGAAATCTATCCGGCTACGACTAAGAGTTGGTTACAGAGTACATCTTGAATTACAAGTAACACTATGGGCCTAAATCGGTAAGTCTTCTAGGCCTTCCTATAGCCGGATTGGACTCCGTCTTTTCTCTCTGACTGGGCCTCCCGTGAAGCAAATCTCTAACCCGAAGTGGGCCACCCTGGTCAGTGAGGAACTGTGAGGATACCCAGAAAGTATATCCCTAACACCAGTTACCTGTTTTCTACTGTTTTTGGTTCCAGGAAAGTCAAAAAATGAATATTCTCGGAATTGGATGGGACAAAAGCCAAAGTCGGTTCTTCACCGAGGGGGACACGGAGCCAGAATACGAGACCGAGAGGGGCCAGAGGGCCGCCACACCACCTGGCCACGCGGCCAGGCCTAGCCCACGCCAGGGGGTGGTGTAGCTGATACATTGCAAATGTATCTATAATTTTTGATGTTCCATGCTTGGTTTTATCTACTTTCTTGTGTTTTGTCCACACTTTGGAGTACTTTTCATATGATTTCTTGGACTAACCTATTAACAAGAGCCATAGTGCCAGCTGCTTGTTTTCTGCTGTTTTTGGTTCTAGAAAGTCAGAAAATGAATATTCTCGGAATTGGACAGGACAAAATCCAAAGTTTCTATTTTACCGGAAGTCATCTGGAGGCATAATACGATATGGAGAAGGGCTGGGGCCCGGCCACACCACCTGGCCGCGTGGCCAGGCCTGGCCCACGCCAGGGGGTGGTCTGGCCGACCCTAGCACCCCCTCGGCCTCTCCTTCCGCCTATATATTGCCTCTGATACCAAAACCCTAAGTACCCGATCAAAATTCCACGAAAGAGTCTGTAGCCGCCGTCATCTCCATCCCTAGATCGGGAGGGATCTGAAGCTCTTCTCGGCACCCTGCTGGAGAGGGGAATTCACCCTGGAGGCCTCTTCATCATCATGCAAGCCTCCGGTGTGATGCGTGAGTAGTTCATCTCTAGACTACGGGTCCATGTAGTAGCTAGATGGCTGGTTCCCCTCCTTTGTGCTTTCATGTTTAGATCTTGTGAGCTCCGTTCATGATCAAGATCATCTATTTGTAATCCATACATGTTGTGTTTGCGGGGATCCGATGCATATTGAGATGCTATTTCAGATTGATTATAGATTCTATCATGTCTTTGTTATTTGTGATCTTGCATGCTTTCCGTTGTTAGTAGATATCTTGGACAAGTAGATACTAGCAACTCCAAGAGTTAGTATTTATGCTCGATAGTGGGTTCATGCCTCTGGTAATCTAGGGAAGTGACAGAAATCTCTAAGGTACTAGATGTGCCATTTCTACTAGGGAGAAAACAATAATCCTTTGTTCATAGAACAATCGTATTGCTTACTTTACATGCAATTCGTAAAGCAATAATCTGTTGCTTGCAACTTAATACTGGAGGGGGTTCGATGATAACCTGAAGGTCAATTGCCCCGCTGTAATTTGTTCACCCAGCATGGTATCTATCTTAAGGAGAGCCACCTCTAGTGAACTATGGACCCCGGTCATTTCTTTTACATTCAATCTACAAACTGTTTACTGCTTTTGTTTACTTTCTGCAAACTATTACTTCCTTCCATTCGATGCGTTTAATCCTTTGTTTTCAGCAAAACCGGTGAGATTTACAACCTCATCGCAAGTTTGGGGCAAAGTTCTGTGGTTGTGTTGTGCAGGTCTCCACGTTGCTACTAGCACCGGTAGTGCGCCCTGCCAAGGCTCAGATAGCAACACCTTTGGGGTGTTTCCTTGGTCCTACTGGATTGATAACCTTGGTTTCATACTGAGGTAAAACTTGTTGCTGTGCTCATCATACCTTCCTCTTGGGGTTCCCCAACGAGCTCGATATATTTTGGGCCATCAAGCTATTTTTCTGGCGCCATTACCAGGGAGTCAAGGACATCTTCACAAGGGAAGTCCCTCATAACCAATCTCTTTACTTTATTATTCTTGTTTTTCTTAGTTTTTTTTTTGCCTTGTTTGCTTGTTTTGTTATCAAAAACACAAAAAAATTAGTTTTACTCGTTTGCTTTCTTATTTAAAAACGCAAAAAAAATTAGTTCCTATCTTAAGTTGACTTTATGTCTAGCTTTGCTCCAATCACTATGTCACCCGAGGAAATGATTTTCACTTTTAAACAAGGAATTGAGGAGATGTTCAAGGAATCTTGGTCTATAATCTCTGATCTTCATGAAAAAACTGAGCCTAAAATGACTCAAAGCTTGTTCCTTAGCAGTTTTTACCTTGGAATTGCTCTTTGCTATAGGTATGCTTTAGATTCTGTTGTGGGAGGAGATTTCCTCCAATGTAATGAGGATGATGCTATTAATGCTATAAATAAATTGATCTTTACTTATAACTTGCCTAGAAAAACTGATATTTCTTTCGCAAGCATATTTGCTAGATTAAACACTCTTGAGACCCGCACTACTAGCTTAAAAGATTGCTTCAATACGCTTAGGGAGCATCATAATTATGTTCCAATAAATTCTGAACCATCAAAGTGGCTCCCTACAGTAAAGATTGATATAAATAATGAAACTTTTCAAGCTCGATGTGATATCATGTCTGAATTTTGTCTTATGCCCAAAGATATTTATGAATCTTTGGGGGCTTTCTGAAGGGGGAAAAGAAATAACTCTTGCTAATAATGCTACAATATTACCTATTGGAATAGTTGAAGGAGTGTTTACAAGATCCTTGGGAAAATGATTTCTGCTGATTATCTTGTTATTGAATGTGCAGGAAAAGGACAAATTACACTAGAAGGTCCCTATTAGAACTCCTTGGAGCAATAATAGATGTGGGAAAGGGGACCATGCACCTTTCTTCTCCACCAAACAATCCTATTTTACCAAAGGTTAAGAATGAAAGTAAGAGAGTTAAGTGCAAGAAATTTGGTTTTAATGCTTCTTCATTTGAGAACACTTGATTCTTTCTTGCTTCTTATGCCTAACTTAAAGGCGTTAAAGAAAAGTACTTATTGGGAGATAACCCAAAAGTTTTAGATGAGTCTTGGAAGTTATTACTTCAGTAATAACCGCTCCTTATCCTTTTTATTTGCTTTTTGTGCCAAGAGCAACCTCTAATGAGAGAGAAGTAATGATTGGGAAAGTTGATGTCCCGAAATAGATTTCTGTGCTTCACTGTAAAAATCCGCGTAAAATCTCTGAACGTTCTTTTGAGGCGTGAATTTTTGTGCTTATGCCCAGGTTGTTATCTAACTTTCGTTAGTTCAACACTTTTTGATTTAAGCAACAGAAGGTCTCCGAAAAAATTCGTCTTTACCTGCTAGCCTGTTTTGACAGATTTCTGGTATTTTCTGCATTTGCTTCTTGTTGGTTCCTTTTTGAGTTCTTTTGGGGAATTGAGCTTTTTGAGGGAATTGCTACAGTAGCTAGAGTTTTAATGGAAGTTTTCTTGGTGTTATAACTAAACTTTAAAGACCTATTATCTTGAGTGCACTAATGTTGCTAATAAAGATTGTGTGAAGTTTTGTATGAAGAAAAAATTTCAGGTGTATGGAAGGAATGAGTAATGAGATAAAGGATGGACTAAAGCTCAAGCTTGGGGATGCCACGTGTGTCACCCCAAGAAATATCCAAGAAGTACAAGTGTCAAAGCTTGGGGATGCCCAAGGCATCCCCCTCTTCATCAATAAAAATCCCAGGTTTCTTCCAAACACTTCATTTTTATTGTTTCATGCACAGTTGTGCTGTTCTTGGAGCGTCTTCTTTTTCGTTTTCGTTTTGGTTTTTCGTTTGCTTTGTTTGCTTAGTTTGCTGAATAAATTGGTTGGACCCCCTCTTTCATACATTGGTTTTCAAATAGTTTGGTTTGGTTTGGAAAAGAGTAGGAAAGTTCATGCTTAAGTGGTAAAGAGAGCTTGTTTTTGACTGTGGCCTATGCTCTGTCATGCCATGCTTGTAATTGTTTTGGCTTTATGCTTAGTATTCTTTGATGTAGCATGACTTGTTATAAACAATTGAGATTGCTTAATGTGCCTTGGTTGAATCATGCGTTGTTTTAGCATATTAAAGCATAGTATAGTGGTATTCTCCTTTGATGCTTTATTTGGGTTGACTTGGCGCATGCTCACAGCATGTTATGACTATCTCAAGTCACCATAAGCATTTATGATCCTTTAGTTTTCAACTTGTAGTATCACTTTATGCTTTTATCAATGATGTTTTGTCGCTCTGCATGATTATGGCCATTATTGTTCTCTTAGTTTGTCGCTCCCAGTCTTTTGCTAGCCTTCGTAACCAAGTATGAGTTCCACTCATGCATCCAAATCCCTAAACCAAGTTAGTCCAAAGAGTCCACCATACCTACCTATTAGCTTATGCTATTCCAAGTATATTCATGACTTTGTTTACCTTCCAAATTAAACTTGTTATGAGAAAACTAGTGATTAAAGCTCTCACGAACTTGATGGCACACTTCACTTTTCTTGCCCTTAATAAACTTGAACCATTGTGTCGTCTATGTTGTATATGCTTGCACTTATTCGTTGGGGATTAGCAGAACCATGTTGTCATGGGGAACGCTTTCAACATTGCACGGGTACTTTGTACCTAGTTGATATCATGCTCTTTTGTCTATGGATGTCGTCGGTGTGAAATGAAAGGGGAGCTTGTAGGTCCATGTTGTTATGTATATGTGTTAGAGAAATGCCTGGGCTGCTGGTCTAATCCATACTGACATGGTGGAAACCTGCAGCGTAACCATAATGAGCTGTCTATGAAGCATTCTTCTTATAAAAAGAGAGTCCTATATTGAGAAAAAAGAGAAAAAGAGAAAAAAAGATATTATGAAAAGAGGAAAGAGAGAAAAAAGCACCATATTCCCATGGTAAATAAGAAGATTGCTGAGATGCTCGTTGTCTGCTTGCCGTGTCATTTTGATATGGGGATTCTTCTGTATCATCGAGCAAGGGGTACCCCGTTGGCAGTTCTCTATGATACACATGTACTTACAATGACAAGAACTTACCGGTGACTAAACTTGCGTAGCATGAGGAGCGGCCCTCGTATTCAAGGGACATGAGATTTCTAACTTATACTTCGTCAAGCATGTACACCATAGTTTGTTCACTTTAACCTTAATCACTTCAAGATTCTTATGATAAGGGCAATGAGAGCTGAAAGCTATAAGTACCATAATTTTTGGAAGCTCTTTATGAAACTTGAATCTCTGTTCCTTCCATGAAGGCCTTTCTTCCACTTATATATTGAGTTTCCACCTTCTATCTTTATGCATCTACTTTGAGAGCATAGTGGCCATTCTTAGTTCTATGTGCATTATCCCAAGACTAGTTGATTGATGCATAACTTGATATTGCTTGCTTTAAACTATTTGTATCTAGTCACTCTTATGAACTTTGAAGGTGTCCTATGCATTTATATTTTCTACTCTATGAGGGACAAGCTGAATGCCATTATGCTATGTTTTCTTTATGTGAAACAAAGAAACATCTTGCAAAGCATTGTTATTCATGAATCTTTTGTTTGTGCCTTTTCATGTTGCAACATAGTTTCTTTGTCTTATTGCCAGAACTTTGTCTTTCATGTTATGATTGAAGTACTATGATCCCAACCTTGAAATGTTTTACAAATACATCGATCAAGTTTATGATGGTGCATGTCACCTCAAAAATTATTCTTTCTTTTTATCACTTACTACTCGAGGATGAGCAGGAGCTAAGCTTGGGGATGTTGATACATTGCAAATGTATCTATAATTTTTGATGTTCCATGCTTGGTTTTATCTACTTTCTTGTGTTTTGTCCACACTTTGGAGTACTTTTCATATGATTTCTTGGACTAACCTATTAACAAGAGCCACAGTACCAGCTGCCTGTTTTCTATTGTTTTTGGTTCCAGGAAGTCAGAAAATGAATATTCTCGGAATTGGACGGGACAAAAGCCAAACCTGCTATTTTACCGGATGTCATCTGGAGCCAGAATACGAGACGTAGAAGGGCTAGGGCCCGGCCACACCACCTGGCCACGTGGCCAGGCCTGGCCCACACCAGGGGGTGTTCTGGCCGACCCCAGCACCCCCTCGGCCTCTCCTTCCGCCTATATATTGCCTACGATACCAAAACCCTAAGTACCCGATCAAAATTCCACGAAAGAGTTTGTAGCCACCGTCATCTCCATCCCTAGATCGGGAGGGATCTGAAGCTCTTCCCAGCACCCTGCCGGAGAGGGGAATTCACCCTGGAGGCCTTCTTCATCATCATGCAAGCCTCCGGTGTGATGCGTGAGTAGTTCATCTCTTGACTACGGGTCCATGTAGTAGCTAGATGGCTGGTTCCCCTCCTTTGTGCTTTCATGTTTAGATCTTGTGAGCTCCGTTCATGATCAAGATCATCTATTTGTAATCCATACATGTTGTGTTTGTGGGGATCCGATGGATATTGAGATGCTATTTTAGATTGATTATAGATTCTATCATGTCTTTGTTATTTGTGATCTTGCATGCTTTCTGTTGTTTGTATCTATCTTGGCCAAGTAGATGCTAGCAACTCCAAGAGTTAGTATTATGCTCGATAGTGGGTTCATGCCTCTGGTAATCTGGCGAACTGACAGAAATCTCTAAGGTACTAGATGTGTTGTTCTACTAGGGAGAAAACAACAATCCTTTTTTCATAGAACAATCGTATTGTTTACTTTACACGTAATTCGTAAAGCAATAATCTGTTGCTTGCAACTTAATACTGGAGGGGGTTCGGATGATAACCTGAAGGTGGATTATTGGTCATAGATGCAGTTGGATGACGGTCTATGTATAATGTTGTAATGCCCAATCAAGTCTCAAAGGAGTCAAGATGATTAGTATATGCTTGTATGCTTTCTCGATGCTTGTCAATTGCCCCGCTGTAATTTGTTCACCCAGCATGGTATCTATCTTAAGGAGAGCCACCTCTAGTGAACTATGGACCCTGGTCCTTTCTTTTACATTCAATCTACAAATTGTTTACTGCTTTGTGTTTACTTTCTGCAAACTATTACTTCCTTCCATTCGATATGTTTAATCCTTTGTTTTCAGCAAAACCGGTGAGATTGACAACCTCATCGCAAGTTCGGGGCAAAGTACTGTGGTTGTGTTGTGCAGGTCTCCACGTTGCTA
Source organism: Avena sativa (assembly GCA_916181665.1). NCBI lineage: Eukaryota > Viridiplantae > Streptophyta > Magnoliopsida > Poales > Poaceae > Avena > Avena sativa. The sequence continues at coordinate 184,453,647 of OV702287.1, read as the reverse complement.
CTAGCACCGGTAGTGCGCCCTGCCAAGGCTCAGCTGGCAACACCTTTGGGGTGTTTACTTGCTCCTACTGGATTGATAACCTTGGTTTCATACTGAGGGAAAACTTGCTGATGTGCTCATCATACCTTCCTCTTGTGGTTCCCCAACGAGCTCGATATATTTTGGGCCATCAGTGGCCGCCTAGGGTACCCCCTCGGCCTCCCCTTTTGCCTATAAGATGCCTCTGATACAGAAACCCTAAGTACCCAATCAAAATTCCACGAAAGTGTCTGTAGCCGCCATCATCTCCATCCCTAGATCGGGAGGGATCTGAAGCTCTTCCTGGCATCCTGCCGGAGGGGAGAATTCACCATGGAGGCCTTGTTCATCACCATGCAAGCCTCTGGTGTGATGCGTGAGTAGTTCATCCTTGGACTACGGGTCCATGTAGTAGCTAGACGGTTGGTTCTTCTCCTTTGTGCTACCATGTTTAGATCTTGTGAGCTCCGTTCATGATCAAGATCATCTATTTGTAATCCTACATGTTGTGTTTTCTGGGATCCGATGGATATTGAGATGCTATTTCAGATTGATTATTGATTCTATCATGTCTTTGTTATTTGTGATCTTGCATGTTTTCCGTTGTTAGTAGCTATCTTGGCCAAGTAGATGCTAGCAACTCCAAGAGTTAGTATTTATGCTCGATAGTGGGTTCATGCCTCTAGTAATCTGGGGAAGTGACAGAAATCTCTAAGGTACTAGATGTGCTGTTGCTACTAGGGATAAAACAGCAATCCTTTGTTCATAGAACAATCGTATTATTTACTTTACACGCAATGCGTAATGCAATTATCTGTTGCTTGCAACTTAATACTGGAGGGGGTTCAGATGATAACCTAAAGGTGGATTATTAGTCATAGATGTAGTTGGATTATGGTCTATGTACAATATTGTAATGCCCAATAAAATCTCAAAGTAGTCAAGATGATTAGTATATGCATGTATGCTTTCTCGATGTTTGTCAATTGCCCCGCTGTAATTTATTCACCCAACATGTCATCTATCTTAAGGAGAACCACGACTAGTGAACTATGGACCCCGTTCCTTTCTTTTATCATCAATCTACAACTATTTACTGCTTTCTGTTTACTTTCTGCAAGCAAATACTTTCTTCCACACAATACGTTTAATCCTTTGTTTTCAGCAAAACCGGTGAGATTGACAACCTCACTATAAGTTAAGGGCAAAGTTCTGTTCTTGTGTTGTGCAGGATTCCAAGATGGCAACAACAACTTGGAGGTGTTTCCTTGCTCCTACTGGTTCGATAACCTTGGTTTCATACCTAAGGGAAACTTACTGTTGTGCTCATCATACCTTCATCTTGGGGTTCCCCAACGAGCTCGACATCAACCACGAGCCAACATGGATCAACCAATGTCATTGCATGTGTTCTTTTCACAGACCACATATGGATCCACCAGAGTCATTGCATGTATGTTCTTTTCACAAACCACATATGGATCCACTAGAGTTATTGTATGTCTATTCTTTCCACAAACCACATGGATCCACCAGTATCATTGCATGTGTGTTCTTTTCATGAACCACATATGCATCCACTAGATTCAATGCATGTATGTTCTTTCCACAAACCACATGGATCCACCAATGTCATTGCATGTGTGTTCTTTTCATGAACCACATATGGATCCACTAGAGTCATTGCATGTGTGTTCTTCTCATGAAACCAGCACTAGAATCATTGCATGTCTGTTCTTTTCATGAACCACACCTAGAGTCACTGCATGTATGTTCTTTTCATGAACCTAGAACTAGAGTCATTGCATGTTTGTTCTTTTCACAAACCACATATGGATCCACCAGAGCCATTGCATGTGTGTTCTTTTCATGAATCACATATGGATCCACTAGAGTCATTGCATGTCTATTCTTTCCCCAAACCACATGGATCCACTAATGTCATTGCACGTGTGTTCTTTTCATGAACCACATGTGGATCCACTAGAGTCATTGCATGTATCTTCTTTCCACAAACCACATGGATCCACCAATGTCATTGCATGTGTGTTCTTTTCATGAACCACATATGGATCCACTAGAGTCATAGCATGTGCGTTCTTTTCATGAAACTATCACTAGAGTCATTGCATGTGTGTTCTTTTCATGAAACTAGCACTAGAGTCATTGCATGTGCGTTCTTTTCACAAACCACATATGTATCCACCAGAGTCATTGCATGTGTGTTCTTTTCATGAACCACATATGGATCCAATAGAGTCATTGCATGTATGTTCTTATACTAAACCAGCACTAGAGTCATTGCATGTGTGTTCTTTTCACAAACCACATATGGATCCACTAGAGTCATTGCATGTATGTTCTTTTCATAAAACACATGGATCAACCAATGTCATTGCATGTGTGTTCTTTTCACAAACCACATATGGATCCACCAGAGTCAGTGCATGTGTGTTCTTTTCATGAAGCACATATGGATCAACTAATGTCATTGCATGTGTGTTCTTTTCACAAACCACATATGGATCCACCAGATTCATTGCATGTATGTTCTTTTCACAAACCACATATGGATCGATTGGAGTCATTGTATGTCTATTCTTTCGACATACCACATGGCTCCACCAATGTCATTGCATGTGTGTTCTTTTCATGAACCACATATGTATCCACTAGATTCACTACATGTATGTTATTTCCACAAACCACATGGATCCACCAATGTCATTGCATGTGTGTTCTTTTCATGAACCACATATGGATCTACTAGAGTCATTGCATGTGTGTTCTTATCCCTAAACCAGCACTAGAGTCATTGCATGTGTGTTCTTTTCACAAACCACAGATGGATCCACCAGAGTCATTGCATGTATGTAGTTTTCATAAACCACATGGATCAACCAATGTCATTGCATGTGTGTTCTTTTCACAAACCATATATGGATCGACCATAGTCATTTAATGTATGTTCTTTTCATAAAACACATGGATCAACCAATGTCATTGCATGTGTGTTCTTTTCACAAACCATATATGGGTCCACCAGGGTCATTGCATGTATACACTTTTCATAAAACACATGGATCAACCAATTTCATTACATGTATGTTCTTTTCACAAACCACATATGGATCAACCAACGTCATTGAATGTATGTTCTTTCCACAAACCACATGGATTCACCAATGTCATTGCATGTGTGTTCTTTTCACAAACCACATATGGAACCACTAGATTCATTGCATGTATGTTCTTTCCACAAACCACATGGATCCACCAATGTCATTGCATGTGTGTTCTTTTCATGAACCACATATGGATCCACTAGAGTCATTGCATGTGTGTTCTTATCACTAAACCAGCACTAGAGTCTTTGCATGTGTGTTCTTTTCATGAAGCACACCTAGAGTGATTTCATGTGTGTTCTTTTCATGAAACTATCACTGGAGTCATTGCATGTGTGTTCTTTTCATGAACCACAGCTAGAGTCATTGCATGTGTGTTATTTTCATGAAACTAGCACTAGAGTCATTGCATGTGTGTTCTTTTCACAAGCCACATATGGATCCACCAGATTCATTGCATGTATGTTCTTTTCATAAAACACAAGGATCAACCAATGTTATTGCATGTATGTTCTTTTCATAAACCACATATGGATCAACTAGAGTCATTGCATGTATGTTCTTTTCACAAATCACATGGATCCACCTGTGTCATTGCAGGTGTGTTCTTTTCACAAACCACATATGGATCCACTAGAGTCATTGCATGTCTATTCTTTCCACAAACCACATGGATCCACCAATGTCATTGCATGTGTGTTCTTTTCATGAACCACATATGGATCCACTAGAGTCATTGCATGTATGTTCTTTCCACAAACCACATGGATCCACCAATGTCATTGCATGTGTGTTCTTTTCAGAAACCACATATGGATCCACTAGAGTCATTGCATGTCTATTATTTCCACAAACCACATGGATCCACCAATGTCATTGCATGTGTGTTCTTTTCATGAACCACATATGGATCCACTAGAGTCATTGTATGTATGTTCATTCCACAAACCACATGGATCCACTATAGTCATTGCATGTGTGTTCTTTTCATGAACCACATATGGATCCACTACAGTCATTGCATGTGAGTTCTTTTCACAAAACTGGCACTAGAGTCATTGCATATGTGTTCTTTTCATGAACCACAGCTGGAGTCATTGCATGTGTGTTCTTTTCATGAAACTAGCACTAGAGTCATTGTATGTGTGTTCTTTTCATGAAACTAGCACTAGAGTCATTGCATGTGTGTTCTTTTCACAAACCACATATGTATCCACCAGAGTCATTGCATGTGTGTTCTTTTCATGAACCACACATGGATCCACTAGAGTCATTGCATGTATGTTCTTATCCTAAACCAGCACTAGAGTCATTCCTTGTGTGTTATTTTCACAAACAACATATGGATCCACTAGAGTCATTGCATTTATGTTCCTTTCATAAAACACATGGATCAACCAATGTCATTGCATGTGTGTTCTTTTCACAAACCATATATGGATCCACCATAGTCATTGCATGTATGTTCTTTTCATAAAACACATGGATCAACCAATGTCATTGCATGTGTGTTCTTTTCGCAAAACATATATGGATCCACCAGAGTCATTGCATGTATACACTTTTCATAAAACACATGGATCAACTAATTTCATTACATGTAAGTTCTTTTCACGAACCACATATGGATCAACCAATGTCATTGCATGTATGTTCTTTCCACAAACCACATGGATTCACCAATGTCATTACATGTGTGTTCTTTTCACAAACCACATATGGATCCACTAGATTCATTGCATGTATGTTCTTTCCACAAACCACATGGATCCACCAATGTCATTGCATGTGTTTTCTTTTCATGAACCACATATGTATCCACTAGAGTCATTGCATGTGTGTTCTTATCACTAAACCACATATGGATGCACTAGAGTCATTGCATGTATCTTCTTTCCACAAACCACATGGATCCACCAATGTCATTGCATGTGTGTTCTTTTCATGAACCACATATGGATCCACTAGAGTCATTGCATGTGTGTTCTTTCCACAAACCACATGGATCCACCAATGTCATTGCATGTGTGTTCTTTTTAGAAACCACATATGGATCCACTAGAGTCATTGCATGTGTGTTCTTTTCATGAAACTATCACTAGAGTCATTGCATGTGTGTTCTTTTCATGAAACTAGCACTAGAGTCATTGCATGTGCATTCTTTTCACAAACCACATATGTATCCACCACAGTCATTGCATGTGTGTTCTTTTCATGAACCACATATGGATACAATAGAGTCATTGCATGTATTTTCTTATACTAAACCAGCACTAGAGTCATTCCATGTGTGTTATTTTCAGAAACCACATATGGATCCACCAGAGTCATTGCATGTATGTTCTTTTCATAAAACACATGGATCAACCAATGTCATTGCATGTGTGTTCTTTGCACAAACCATATATGGATCCACCAGAGTCATTGCATGTATGTTATTTTCATAAAACACATGGATCAACCAGTGTCATTGCATGTGTGTTCTTTTCACAAACCATATATGGATCCACCAGAGTCATTGCATGTATACACTTTTCATAAAACACATGGATCAACCAATTTCATTACATGTATGTTCTTTTCACAAACCACATATGGATCAACCAATGTCATTGGATGTATGTTCTTCATACAAACCACATGGATTCACCAATGTCATTGCATGTGTCTTCTTTTCACAAACCACATATGGAACCACTAGATTCATTGCATGTATGTTCTTTCCACAAACCACATGGATCCACCAATGTTATTGCATGTGTGTTCTTTTCATGAACCACATATGGATCCACTAGAGTCATTGCATGTGTGTTCTTATCACTAAACCAGCACTAGAGTCGTTGCATGTGTGTTCTTTTCATGAACCACAGCTAGAGTCATTTCATGTGTGTTCTTTTCATGAAACTAGCACTAGAGTCATTGCATGTGTGTTCTTTTCATGAACTACACCTAGAGTCATTGCATGTGTGTTATTTTCATGAAACTATCACTAGAGTCATTGCATGTGTGTTCTTTTCACAACCCACATATGGATCCACCAGAGTCATTGTATGTATGTTCTTTTCATAAAACACAAGGATCAACCAATGTTATTGCATGTATGTTCTTTTCACAAACCACATATGGTTCCACTAGAGTCATTGCATGTATGTTCTTTTCACAAATCACATAGATCCACTAGTGTCATTGCATGTGTGTTCTTTTCACAAACCACATATGGATCCACTAGAGTCATTGCATGTATCTTCTTTCCACAAACCACATGGATCCACCAATGTCATTGCATGTGTGTTCTTTTCATGAACCACATATGGATCCACTAGAGTCATTGCATGTGTGTTCTTTCCACAAACCACATGGATCCACCAATGTCATTGCATGTGTGTTCTTTTTAGAAACCACATATGGATCCACTAGAGTCATTGCATGTGTGTTCTTTTCATGAAACTATCACTAGAGTCATTGCATGTGTGTTCTTTTCATGAAACTAGCACTAGAGTCATTGCATGTGCATTCTTTTCACAAACCACATATGTATCCACCACAGTTATTGCATGTGTGTTCTTTTCATGAACCACATATGGATACAATAGAGTCATTGCATGTATTTTCTTATACTAAACCAGCACTAGAGTCATTACATGTGTGTTCTTTTCACAAACCACATATGGATCCACTAGAGTCATTGCATGTATGTTCTTTTCATAAAACACATGGATCAACCAATGTCATTGCATGTGTGTTCTTTTCACAAACCATATATAGATCCACCATAGTCATTGCATGTATGTTATTTTCATAAAACACATGGATCAACCAGTGTCATTGCATGTGTGTTCTTTTCACAAACCATATATGGATCCACCAGAGTCATTGCATGTATACACTTTTCATAAAACACATGGATCAACCAATTTCATTACATGTATGTTCTTTTCACAAACCACATATGGATCAACCAATGTCATTGGATGTATGTTCTTTATACAAACCACATGGATTCACCAATGTCATTGCATGTGTCTTCTTTTCACAAACCACATATGGAACCACTAGATTCATTGCATGTATGTTCTTTCCACAAACCACATGGATCCACCAATGTCATTGCATGTGTGTTCTTTTCATGAACCACATATGGATCCACTAGAGTCATTGTATGTGTGTTCTTATCACTAAACCAGCACTAGAGTCGTTGCATGTGTGTTCTTTTCAGGAACCACAGCTAGAGTCATTTCATGTGTGTTCTTTTCATGAAACTAGCACTAGAGTCATTGCATGTGTGTTCTTATCATGAACCACAGCTAGAGTCATTGCATGTGTGTAATTTTCATGAAACTAGCACTAGAGTCATTGCATGTGTGTTCTTTTCACAACCCACATATGGATCCACCAGAGTCATTGTATGTATGTTCTTTTCATAAAACACAAGGATCAACCAATGTTATTGCATGTATGTTCTTTTCACAAACCACATATGGATCCACTAGAGTCATTGCATGTATGTTCTTTTCACAAATCACATAGATCCACTAGTGTCATTGCATGTGTGTTCTTTTCACAAACCACATATGGATCCACTAGAGTCATTGCATGTCTATTCTTTCCACAAACCACATGGATCCACCAAGGTCATTGCATGTGTGTTCTTTTCATGAACCACATATGGATCCACTAGAGTCATTGCATGTATGTTCTTTCCACAAACCACATGGATCCACCAATGTCATTGCATGTATGTTCTTTTTAGAAACCACATATGGCTCCACTAGAGTCATTATATGTGTGTTATTTTAATGAACCACAACTAGAGTTATTGCATGTGTGTTATTTTCATGAAACTAGCACTAGAGTCATTGCATGTAGGTTCTTTTCACAAACCACACATGGATCCACCAGATTCATTGCACGTGTGTTGTTTTCACAAGCCACATATGGATCCACTAGAGTCATTGCATGTATGTTCTTATACTAAACCACCACTAGATTCATTGCATGTGTGTTCTTTTCACAAACCTCATATGGACCCACCAGAGTCATTGCATGTATGTTCTTTTCATAAAACACATGGATCATGTCATTGCATGTGTGTTCTTTTCATGAACCACATATAGATCCACTCGAGTCATTGCATGTGTATTCTTATCACTAAACCACATATGGATCCACTAGAGTCATTGCATGTATCTTCTTTCCACAAACCACATGGATCAACCAATGTCATTGCATGTGTGTTCTTTTCATGAACGACATGTGGATCCACTAGAGTCATTGCATGTGTCTTCTTTTCATGAAACTATCACTAGAGTCATTGCATGTGTGAACTTTTCATGAAACTAGCACTAGAGTCATTGCATGTGCGTTCTTTTCACAAACCACATATGTATCCACCAGATTCATTCCATGTGTGTTCTTTTCATGAACCACATATGGATCCAATAGAGTCATTGCAAGTATGTTCTGATACTAAACCAGCACTAGAGTCATTGCATGTGTGTTCTTTTCACAAACCACATATGGATCCACCAGAGTCATTGCATGTATGTTCTTTTCATAAAACACATGGATCAACCAATGTCATTGCATGTGTGTTCTTTTCACAAACCATATATGGATCCACCATAGTCATTGTATGTATGTTCTTTTCATAAAACACATGGATCAACCAATGTCATTGCATGTGTGTTCTTTTCACAAACCATATATGGATCCACCAGAGTCATTGCATGTATACACTTTTCATAAAACACATGGATCAACCAATTTCATTACATGTATGTTCTTTTCACAAACCACATATGGATCAACCAATGTCATTGCATGTATGTTCTTTCCACAGACCACATGGATTCACCAATGTCACTGCATGTGTGTTATTTTCACAAACCACATATGGAACCACTAGATTCATTGCATGTATGTTCTTTCCACAAACCACATGGATCCACCAATGTCATTGCATGTGTGTTCTTTTCATGAACCACATATGGATCCACTAGAGTCATTGCATGTGTGTTCTGAAGGGAATATGCCCGAGAGGCAATATTAAAGTGGTTATTATCTTATTCCATGTTTATGATAAATGTTTATTTTACATGCTAGAATTGTATTGATCGGAAACATCAATACATGTGTGTTTAATAAACAAAAAGTGTTCCTAGTTATGTCTCTCTTATAGACTAGCTTGTTGATTAACAAGATGATCAACGTTTCCTGATCATAGACATTGGATGTTGTTAATAACAAGGTCACACCATTGGTGGAATGATGTGATGAACATTCATCCGAAGTATAGCATTACGATCAAAGTCATTATGTTTATATTGCTATAACATCATACGAAGTAATCTTTATCCTTAGACCATGAGATCATGTTAATTGCTAACACCGGAAGAGTATCTTGATAACATCAAACGTCACACCGTAACAGGGTGACTATAAAGGTGGGTTCAGTGCTACGAAGGTGTTATGTTGAGGCTCATGTATCAAGAGTGGGATTTGTCCATCCCGATGACGGATAGATATACTCTGGGCCCTCTCGGTGATATCACATTGAAATAGCTTGCAAGCAAGTGATGTGATCACTAGAATGTTATATCACGGGAACAAGAAAAGAGTGCATGTCGGTAACGAGATCAAACTTGGTATGGAGATACTGATGATCGAGTCTCGGACATGTAATATATCGCGGGACAAAGGGATTTAGTTCCTAGAGTTAAAGGTTCTCACTATCACAGAAGTCATCATTGAATGTGTAGGAGTCAATATAGATCTCCAGGTCCCGCTGCTGATTATTGATCGGAGAGGGGTCTCGATCATGTATGCATTATTCGCGAACCGTAGGGTGACACACTTAAGGGATACCGACACCATTTGGAGCAAATATGTTTCAGATGAAGATTTAAGAAAGTGCTGGAATTATTTCAATAGACACCGAAACTGTTTCGGGTGAAATTGCTGAAATTGGTTCTGCATGTAATATTGAAATGTTGCAGGGGGTTTTATGTGAATGTTTGTTAATTAAAGTAATTAACAAAATTCTGAATAAAAATAATAAAAGATTTTTATTAAATGAGAGAGCATTAAATTTGGAGAAATTTAATGCATTTAAAGTGGAGACTTTAAAAGAGAATGTGAAGGGCCATTTTAATGTGGAGGGGTTACCACCACATGAATGGAGGAGGTGAAGGGTCACCCCCTCCATGCGCCGGCCATGAAGGAGGGGCACCCCCCTCCTCCTATAAAAGGCCACCCCCTCCTCACTTCTCACTCACACCTCCTTGTGAAGGATCTCTCTCCCCCTCTAGTATTATTTCCCCATGGTCTCGGATTAGCGAGATACATGTTCCCGGTGGCTTTATCTGGAAAGGATTTGCTGCTTCCACTGCTTTGCTGGAGCGAGGGACAAAGGTTGTCGGGGTACCGGACGTGTGTGCGATCACGGATGCACCGCTGCTTTGCGGTGCTGGACTTGGTGGTGCTGGAGCTGGATCTGATGGACGTGCTGGAGCCGGACCTGCTGGTCTTCATCATGATCTTGAGATCGGCAAGTGTACGACTACATCAACCACGAGTTCCTACTCGTTAACAAAGCTCGTTGTCTACGAGGGTAAGTTCTTGTTGGATGTATGTCCACCTGTTGCTTTGTACCTAGTAGATAGATCTTGGCGTGTTGTTCACACCGTAGGAATTTTTTGTTTTCTATGTTGCGGACCCAACATGTTCTTATCACTAAACCAGCACTAGAGTCGTTGCATGTGTGTTCTTTTCGTGAACCACAACTAGAGTCATTTCATGTGTGTTCTTTTCATGAAACTAGCACTAGAGTCATTGCATGTGTGTTCTTTTCATGAACCACAGATAGAGTCATTGCATGTGTGTTATTTTCATGAAACTAGCACTAGAGTCATTGCATGTGTGTTCTTTTCACAACCCACATATGGATCCACCAGAGTCATTGCATGTATGTTCTTTTCATAAAACACAAGGATCAACAAAGGTTATTGCATGTATGTTCTTTTCACAAACCACATATGGATCCACTAGAGTCATTGCATGTATGTTCTTTTCACAAATCACATGGATCCACTAGTGTCATTGCATGTGTGTTCTTTTCACAAACCACATATGGATCCAGTAGAGTCATTGCATGTCTATTCTTTCCACAAACCACATGGATCCACCAATGTCATTGCATGTGTGTTCTTTTCATGAACCACATATGGATCCACTAGAGTCATTGCATATATGTTCTTTCCACAAACCACATAGATCCACCAATGTCATTGCATGTGTGTTCTTTTTAGAAACCACATATGGATCCACTAGAGTCATTGCATGTGTGTTATTATCACTAAACCAGCACTAGACTCATTACATGTGTGTTCTTTTCATGAACCACAACTAGAGTCATTGCATGTGTGTTCTTTTCATGAAACTAGCACTAGAGTCATTGCATGTAGGTTCTTTTCACAAACCACATATGGATCCACCAGAGTCATTGCACGTGTGTTCTTTTCACAAACCACATATGGATCCACTAGAGTCATTGCGTGTATGTTCTTATACTAAACCACCACTAGAGTCATTGCATGTGTGTTCTTTTCACAAACCTCATATGGATCCACCAGAGTCATTGCATGTATGTTCTTTTCATAAAACAGATGGATCAACCAATGTCATTGCATGTGTGTTCTTTTCACAAACGACATATGGATCCACCCGAGTCATTGCATATATGTTCTTTTCATAAAACACATGGATCAACCAATGTCATTGCATGTGTGTTCTTTTCACAAACCACATATGGATCCACCAGAGTCACTGCAAGTATGTTCTTTTCATAAAACGCATGGATCCACCAATGTCATTGCATGTATGTTCTTTTCACAAACCACATATGGATCAACCAATGTCATTGCATGTATGTTGTTTTCACAAACCAGATGGATCCACCAATGTCATTGCATGTGTGTTCTTTTCAAAAACCACATATGGATCCACTAGAGTCATTGCATGTCTATTCTTTCCACAAACCACATGGATCCACCAATATCATTGCATGTGTGTTCTTTTCATGAACCACATATGTATCCACTAGAGTCATTGCATGCACGTTCATTCCACAAACCACATGGATCCACTATAGTCATTGCATGTGTGTTCTTTTCATGAACCACATATGGATCCACTAGAGTCATTGCATGTGTGTTCTTTTCACAAAACCGGCACTAGATTCATTGCATATGTGTTATTTTCATGAACTACAGCTAGAGTCATTGCATGTGTGTTCTTTTTATGAAACTAGCACTATAGTCATTGTATGTGGGTTCTTTTCATGAAACTAGCACCAGAGTCATTGCATGTGTGTTCTTTTCACAAACCACATATGTATCCACCGGAGTCATTGCATGTGTGTTCTTTTCATGAACCACACATGGATCCAATAGAGTCATTGCATGTATGTTCTTATCCTAAACCAACACTAGAGTCATTCCATGTGTGTTATTTTCAGAAACCACATATGGATCCACCAGAGTCATTGCATGTATGTTCTTTTCATAAAACAAATGGATCAACCAATGTCATTGCATGTGTGTTCTTTGCACAAACCATATATGGATCCACCATAGTCATTGCATGTATGTTCTTTTCATAAAACACATGGATCAACCAATGTCATTGCATGTGTGTTCTTTTCACAAACCATATATGGATCCACCAGAGTCATTGCATGTATAAACTTTTCATAAAACACATGGATCAACCAATTGCATTACATGTATGTTCTTTTCACAAACCACATATGGATCAACCAATGTCATTGCATGTATGTTCTTCCCAATAACCACATGGATTCACCAATGTCATTGCATGTGTGTTCTTTTCACAAACCACATATGGATCCACTAGATTCATTGCATGTATGTTCTTTCCACAAACCACGTGGATCCACCAATGTCATTGCATGTGTGTTCTTTTCATTAACCACATATGGATCCACTAGAGTCATTGCATGTGTGTTCTTATCACTAAACCAACACTAGAGTCATTGCATGTGTGTTCTTTTCATGAACCACAGCTAGAGTCATTTCATGTGTGTTCTTTTCATGAAACTAGCACTAGAGTGATTGCATGTGTGTTCTTTTCATGAACCACAGCTAGAGTCATTGAATGTGTGTTATTTTCATGAAACTAGCACTAGAGTCATTGCATGTGTGTTCTTTTCACAACCCACATATGGATCCACCGGAGTCATTGCATGTATGTTATTTTCATAAAACACAAGGATCAACCAATTTTATTGCATGTATTTTCTTTTCACAAACCACATATGGATCCACTAGAGTCATTGCATGTATGTTCTTTTCACAAATCACATGGATCCACCAGTGTCATTGCATGTGTGGTCTTTTCACAAACCACATATGGATCCACTAGAGTCATTGCATGTCTATCCTTTCCACAAACCACATGGATCCACCAATGTCATTGCATGTGTGTTCTTTTCAGAAACCACATATGGATCCACTAGAGTCATTGCATGTGTGTTATTATCACTAAACCAGCACTAGAGTCATTACATGTGTGTTCTTTTCATGAACAATAGCTAGAGTCATTGCATGTGTGTTCTTTTCATGAAGCTAGCACTAGAGTGATTGCATGTAGGTTCTTTTCACAAACCACATATGGATCCACCAGAGTCATTGCACGTGTGTTCTTTTCACAAACCACATATGGATCCACTAGAGTCATTGCATGTATGTTCTTATACTAAACCACCACTAGAGTCATTGCATGTGTGTTCTTTTCACAAACCTCATATGTATCCACCAGCGTCATTGCATGTATGTTCTTTTCATAAAACACATGGATCAACCAATGTCATTGCATGTGTGTTCTTTTCACAAATCACATATGGATCCACCCGAGTCATTGCATGTATGTTCTTTTCATAAAACACATGGATTAACCAATGTCATTGCATGTGTGTTCTTTTCACAAACCACATATGGATCCACCAGAGTCATTGCATGTATGTTCTTTTCATAAAACGCATGGATCGACCAATGTCATTGCATGTATGTTCTTTTCACAAACCTCATATGTATCAACCAATGTCATTGCATGTATGTTCTTTTCACAAACCACATGGATCCACCAATATCATTGCATGTGTGTTCTTTTCAAAATCCACATATGGATCCGCTAGAGTCATTGCATGTCTATTCTTTCCACAAACCTCATGGATCCACCAATGTCATTGCATGTGTGTTATTTTCATGAACCACATATGGCTCCACTAGAGTCATTGCATGTATGTTCATTCCACAAACCACATGGATCCACTATAGTCATTGCATGTGTGTTCTTTTCATGAACGACATATAGATCCACTAGAGTCATTGCATGTGTGTTCTTTTCACAAAACCGACACTAGAGTCCTTGCATATGTGTTCTTTTCATGAACCATAGCTATAGTCATTGCATGTGTGTTCTTTTTATGAAACTAGCACTAGAGTTATTGTATGTGTGTTCTTTTCATGAAACTAGCACTAGAGTCATTACATGTGTGTTCTTTTTCACAAACCACATATGTATCCACCGAAGTCATTGCATGTGTGTTCTTTTCATGAACCACACATGGATCCAATAGAGTCATTGGATGTATGTTCTTATCCTAAACCAGCACTAGAGTCATTCCATGTGTGTTATTTTCAGAAACCACATATGGATCCACCAGAGTCATTGCATGTATGTTCTTTTCATAAAACACATGGATCAACCAATGTCATTGCATGTGTGTTCTTTGCACAAACCATATATGGATCCACCATAGTCATTGCATGTATGTTATTTTCATAAAACACATGGATCAACCAATGTCATTGCATGTGTGTTCTTTTCACAAACCATATATGGATCCACCAGAGTCATTGCATGTATACAGTTTTCATAAAACACATGGATCAACCAATTTCATTACATGTATGTTCTTTTCACAAACCACATATGGATCAACCAATGTCATTGCATGTATGTTCTTTCCAATAACCACATGGATTCACCAATGTCATTGCATGTGTGTTCTTTTCACAAACCACATATGGATCCACATGATTCATTGGATGTATGTTCTTTCCACAAACCACGTGGATCCACCAATGTCATTGCATGTGTGTTCTTTTCATTAACCACATATGGATCCACTAGAGTCATTGCATGTGTGTTCTTATCACTAAACCAGCACTAGAGTCGTTGCATGTGTGTTCTTTTCATGAACCACAGCTAGAGTCATTTCATGTGTCTTCTTTTCATGAAACTAGCACTAGAGTCATTGCATGTGTGTTCTTTTCATGCACCACAGCTAGAGTCATTGCATGTGTGTTATTTTCATGAAACTAGCACTAGAGTCATTGCATGTGTGTTCTTTTCACAACCCACATATGGATCCACCGGAGTCATTGCATGTATGTTCTTTTCATAAAACACAAGGATCAACCAATGTTATTGCATGTATGTTCTTTTCACAAACCACATATGGATCCACCAGAGTCATTGCATGTATGTTCTTTTCACAAATCACATGGATCCACCAGTGTCATTGCATGTGTGGTGTTTTCACAAAACCACATATGGATCCACTAGAGTCATTGCATGTCTATCCTTTCCACAAACCACATGGATCCACCAATGTCATTGCATGTGTGTTCTTTTGATGAACCACATATGGATCCACTAGAGTCATTGCATGTATGTTCTTTCCATAAACTACATGGATCCACCAATGTCATTGCATGTGTGTTCTTTTCAGAAACCACATATGGATCCACTAGAGTCATTGCATGTGTGTTATTATCACTAAACCAGCACTAGAGTCATTACATGTGTGTTCTTTTCATGAACCATAGCTAGAGTCATTGCATGTGTGTTCTTTTCATGAAACTAGCACTAGAGTCACTCCATGTAGGTTATTTTCACAAACCACATATGGATCCACCAGAGTCATTATGCATGTGTTCTTTTCACAAACCACATCTGGATCCACTAGAGTCATTGCATTTATGTTCTTATACTAAATCACCACTAGAGTCATTGCATGTGTGTTCTTTTCACAAACCTCATATGGATCAACCAATGTCATTGCATGTATGTTCTTTTCATAAAACACATGGATCAACCAATGTCATTGCATGTGTGTTCTTTTCACAAACCACATATGGATCCACCCGAGTCATTGCATGTATGTTCTTTTCATAAAACACATGGATGAACCAATGTCATTGCATGTGTGTTCTTTTCACAAACCACATATGGATCCACCAGAGTCATTGCATGTATGTTCTTTTCATAAAACGCATGGATCGACCAATGTCATTGCATGTATGTTCTTTTCACAAACGTCATATGTATCAACCAATGTCATTGCATGTGTGTTCTTTTCAAAAACCACATATGGATCCGCTAGATTCATTGCATGTCTATTCTTTCCACAAACCACATGGATCCACCAATGTCATTGCATGTGTGTTCTTTTCATGAACCACATATGGATCCAGTAGAGTCATTACATGTATGTTCCTTCCACAAACCACATGGATCAACTATAGTCATTGCATGCGTGTTCTTTTCATGAACTACATATGGATCCACTAGAGTCATTGCATGTCTGTTCTTTTCACAAAACCGGCACTAGAGTCATTGCATATGTGTTATTTTCATGAACAACAGCTAGAGTCATTTCATGTGTGTTCTTTTCATGAAACTAGCACTAGAGTCATTGTATGTGTGTTCTTTTAATGAAACTAGCACTAGAGTCATTGCATGTGTGTTCTTTTCACAAACCGCATATGTATCCACCAGAGTCATTGCATGTGTGTTCTTTTCATGAACCACACATGGATCCACTAGAGTCATTGCATGTATGTTATTATCCTAAACCAGCACTAGAGTCATTCCATGTGTGTTATTTTCACAAACCACATATGGATCCACCAGAGTCATTGCATGTATGTTCTTTTCACAAAACACATGGATCAACCAATGTCATTGCATGTGTGTTCTTTTCACAAACCACATATAGAGCCACCAAAGTCATTGCATGTATGTTCTTTTCATAAAACACATGGATCAACCAATGTCATTGCATGTGTGTTCTTTTCACAAACCACATATGGATCCACTAGAGTCATTGCATGTATGTTCTATTCACAAACCACATGGATCCACCAATGGCATTGCATGTGTGTTCTTTTCACAAACCACATATCGATCCACTAGTGTTATTGCAGGTGTGTTCTTTTCACAAACCACATATGGATCCACCAGAGTCATTGCAAGTATGTTCTTTTCACAAACCACATATGGATCCACTAAAGTCATTGCATGTCTATTCTTTCCACAAACCACATGGGTCCACCAATGTCATTGCATGTGTGTTCTTTTCATGAACCACATATGGATCCACTAGAGTCATTGCATGTATGTTCTTTCCACAAACCACATGGATCCACCAATGTCATTGCATGTGTGTTGTTTTCATGAACCACATATGGGTCCACTAGAGTCATTGCATGTGTGTTATTTTCACAAACCATATATATATCCACCAGAGTCATTGCATGTGTGTTCTTTTCATGAAGCACATATGGACCAAACAATGTGATTGCATGTGTGTTCTTTTCACAAACCACATATGGATCCACTAGAGTCATTGCATGTATGTTCTTTTCACAAACCACATATGGATCCACTAGAGTCATTGCGTGTCTATTCTTTCCACAAATGACATGGATCCACCAATGTCATTGCATGTGTGTTCTTTTCATGAACCAGATATGTATCCACTAGATTCATTGCATGTATGTTCTTTCCACAAACCACATGGATCCACCAATGTCATTGCATGTGTGTTCTTTTCATGAACCACATATGGATCCACTAGAGTCATTGCATGTGTGTTCTTATCACTAAACCAGCACTAGAGTCATTGCATGTGTATTCTTTTCATGAACCACAACTAGAGTCATTGCATGTGTGTTCTTTTCACAAACCACATATGGATCCACTAGAGTCATTGCATGTATGTTCTTTTTACAAATCACATGGATCCACCAGTGGCATTGCATGTGTGTTCTTTTCACAAACCACATATGGATCCACTAGAGTCATGGCATGTTTGTTCATTCCACAAAACCACATGGATCAACCAATGTCATTACATGTGTGTTCTTTTCATGAAGCACATATGGATTGATACATTGCAAACGTATCTATAATTTTTGATGTTCCATGCTTAGTTTTATCTACTTTCTTATGTTTTGCCCACACTTTTGAGTACTTTTTATACACTTTTTTGGACTAACGTATTAACAAGATGCCATAGTGCCAATTGCCTGTTTTCTGCTATTTTTGGTTCCTAGAAAGTCAGAAAATGAATATTCTCGGAATTGAAGGGGACAAAAGCCAAAGTCAGTTTTTCACCGAGGGGGACATGGAGCCAGAATACGAGACGGAGAGGGGCCAGAAGGCCGCCACACCACCTGGCCGTGCGGCCAGGCCTAGCCCACTCCAAGGGGTGGTGTGGCCGCCTAGGGCACCCCCTCGGCCTCCGTTTCGCCTATAAGATGCCTCCGATACAGAAACCCTAAGTACCCGATCAAAATTCCACGAAAGAGTCTGTAGCCGCCATCATCTCCATCCCTAGATTAGGAGGGATCTGAAGCTCTTCCTGGCATCCTGCCAGAGGGGAGAGTTCACCCTAGAGGCCTTCTTCATCACCATGCAAGCCTCTGGTGTGATGCGTGAGTAGTTCATCCTTGGACTACGGGTCCATGTAGTAGCTAGACGGTTGGTTCTTCTCCTTTGTGCTGCCATGTTTAGATCTTGTGAGCTCCGTTCATGATCAAGATCATCTATTTGTAATCCTACATGTTGTGTTTGCGGGGATCCGATGGATATTGAGATGCTATTTCAGATTGATTATTGATTCTATCATGTCTTTGTTATTTGTGATCTTGCATGCTTTCCGTTGTTAGTAGCTATCTTGGCCAAGTAGATGCTAGCAACTCCAAGAGTTAGTATTTATGCTCGATAGTGGGTTCATGCCTCTAGTAATCTGGGGAAGTGACAGAAATCTCTAACGTACTAGATGTGTTGTTGCTACTAGGGAGAAAACAACAATCCTTTGTTCATAGAACAATCATATTTTTTACTTTACACGCAATGCGTAATGCAATTATCTGTTGCTTGCAACTTAATACTGGAGGGGGTTCGGATGATAACCTGAAGGTGGATTATTAGTCATAGATGTAGTTGGATTACGGTGTATGTATAATGTTGTAATGCCCAATCAAATCTCAAAGGAGTCAAGATGATTAGTATATGCATGCATGCTTTCTCGATGTTTGTCAATTGCCCCGCTGTAATTTATTCACCCAACATGTCATCTATCTTAAGGAGAACCACCACTAGTGAACTATGGACCCTGTTCCTTTCTTTTATCATCAATCTACAACTATTTACTACTTTCTGTTTACTTTCTGCAAGCAATTACTTTCTTCCACACAATACGTTTAATCCTTTGTTTTCAGCAAAATAGGTTTTATAGACAACCTCACTGTAAGTTAGGGGCAAAGTTCTGTTCTTGTGTTGTGCAGGATTCCAAGTTGGCAACAACACCTTGGACGTGTTTCCTTGCTCCTACTGGTTCGATAACCTTGGTTTCATACCTAAGCGAAACTTACTGTTGTGCTCATCATACCTTCCTCTTGGGGTTCCCCAACGAGCTCGACATCAACCAAGAGCCAGCATGGATCAACCAATGTCATTGCATGTGTTTTCTTTTCTCAAATCACATATGGATCCACCAGAGTCATTGCATGTATGTTCTTTTCACAAACCACATATGGAGACACTAGAGTTATTGCATGTCTATTCTTTCCACAAACCAGATGGATCCACCAGTGTCATTGCATGTGTGTTCTTTTCATGAACCACGTATGGATCCACTAGATTCATTGCATGTATGTTGTTTCCACAAACCACATGGATCCACCAATGTCATTGCATGTGTGTTATTTTCATGAACCACATATGGATCCACTAGATTCATTGCATGTGTGTTCTTTTCATGAAACCATCACTAGAGTCATTGTATGTGTGTTCTTTTCATTAACCAGATCTAGAGTCATTGCATGTGTGTTCTTTTCATGAACCTAGAACTAGAGTCAATGCATGTGTGTTCTTTTCACAAACCACATATGGATCCACTAGAGTCATTGCATGCATGTTCTTCTCATAAAACACATGGATCAACCAATGTCATTGCATGTTTGTTCTTTTCATGAACCACATATGGATCCATTAGAGTCATTGCTTGTATGTTCTTTTCACAAACCACATGGATCCACCAATGTCAATGCATGTGTGTTCTTTTCACAAACCTGATATGGGACCACTAGAGTCATTGCATGTTTATTATTTCCACAAACCACATGGATCCACCAATGTCATTGCATGTGTGTTATTTTCATAAAACCACATATGGATCCACCAGAGTCATTGCATGTGTGTTCTTTTCATGAACCACATATGGATCCACTAGAGTCATTGCATGTATGTTCTTATCCTAAACCAGCACTAGAGTCATTGCATGTGTGTTCTTTTGACAAACCACATATGGATCCACCAGAGTCATTGCATGTATGTTCTTTTAATAAAACACATGGATCAACCAATGTCATTACGTGTGTGGTTTCTTTTCACAACCCACATATGGATCCACCAGAGTCATTGCATGTATGTTCTTTTCATAAAACACAAGGATCAACCAATGTTATTGCATGCGTGTTCTTTTCACAAACCACATATGGATCCAATAGAGTCATCGCATGTATGTTCTTTTCACAAATCAGATGGATCCACCAGTCTCATTGCATGTGTGTTCTTTTCACAAACCACATTTGGATCCACTAGAGTCATTTCATGTCTATTCTTTCCACAAACCACATGGATCCACCAATGTCATTGCATGTGTGTTCTTTTCACAAACCGCATATGGATCCACCAAAGTCATTGCATGTATGTTCTTTTCATAAAACACATGGATCAACCAATGTCATTGCATGTGTGTTCTTTTCACAAACCATATATGGGAACACTAGAGTCATTGCATGTATGTTCTTTTCGCAAACCACATGGATCCACCAATGTCGTTGCATGTGTGTTCTTTTCACAAACCACATATGGATCCAATGGAGTCATTGCATGTGTGTTATTTTCACAAACCACATATTGATCTACTAGAGTCATTGCATGTATGTTATTTTCACAAACCAGATATGGATCCACTAGAGTCATTGCATGTCTGTTCTTTCCACAAACCACATGGATCCACCAATGTCATTGCATGTGTGTTGTTTTCATGAACCACATATGGATCCACTAGAGTTATTGCATGTATGTTCTTTCCACAAACCACATGGATCCACCAATGTCATTGCATGTGTGTCCTTTTCATGAACCACATATGGATCCAGTAGAGTCATTGCATGTGTGTTATTTTCACAAACCACATATGGATCCACTAGAGTCATTGTATGTGTGTTCTTTTCATGAAGCACATATGAATCAACCAATGTCATTGCATGTGTGTTCTTTTCACAAACCACATATGGATCCACTAGAGTCATTTTATGTATGTTCTTTTCACAAACCACATAAGGATCCACTGGAGTGATTGTATGTCTATTCTTTCCATAAACCATATGGATCCACCAATGTCATTGCATGTGTGTTCTTTTCATGAACCACATATGTATCCACTAGATTCACTACATGTATGTTCTTTCCACAAACCATATGGATCCCCCAATGCCATTGCATGTGTGTTCTTTTCATGAACCACATATGGATCCACTAGAGTCATTGCATGTGTCTTCTAATCACTAAACCAGCACTAGAGTCATTGCATGTGTGTTATTTTCATGAAACTAGCACTAGAGTCATTGCATGTGTGTTCTTTTCATGAAACTAGCACTAGAGTCATTGCATGTGTGTTCTTTTCACAAACCACATATGTATCCACCAAAGTCATTGCATGCGTGTTCTTTTCAAGAACCGCATATGGATCCACTAGAGTCATTGCATGTATGTTCTTATCCTAAACCAGCACTAGAGTCATTGCATGTGTGTTATTTTCACAAACCACATATGGATCCACCAGAGTCATTGCATGTATGTTCTTTTAATAAAACACATGGACCAGCCAATGTCATTGCATGTATGTTCTTTTCACAGACCACATATGGATCCACAAGGGTCATTGCATGTATGTTATTTTCATAAAACACATGGATCCACCAATGTCATTGCATGTGTGATTTTTCCACAAACCACATATGGATCCACCAAAGTCATTGCATGTATGTTCTTTTCATAAAACAGATGGATCCACCAATGTCATTGCACGTGTGTTCTTTTCACAAACCACATATGGATCCACTAGGGTCATTGCATGTGTGTTATTTTCACAAACCACATATGGATCCACTAGAGTCATTGCATGTATGTTCTTTTCACAAACCACATATGGATCCACTAGAGTTATTGCATGTCTGTTCTTTCCACAAACCACATGGATCCAGCAATGTCATTGCATGTGTGTTCTTTTCATGAACCACATATGGATTGTAATAACCTCGAACCCTACGCTCTAAGTTCAAGCCTGGATGAACCAAAAGTGGTTAAAATAGTTCAGCGGGGGCCCAGGGGCCACCCACATGTAGACCCGTGGGCCGTCCTAACCACTTCCAAGGACATCGGGACAAGAGCGAGCGACGTAGGCAACAAGCGAGGAGATCAAATACATACACAAGTGAGTATGTATGCAAGCTACCTTACAACAGTTCTCAGAGCTATACCATGTAAAAGAAATAGAAATATTACAACGCCATACGGCAAGATCCAAATATCCTATATAGAGATAATAGTGTAGGATAGCTCCTCATACATCAAACATCAGAGTATCAAGCGGAAGCGAAAAACAAGACCCGAGTACGGATTAAGAAGCAAATCGGCATAAGATGCCACATAACTAAGCACATCCCGCCCACAGATCTCGCGGATCCCCATCCCCGGAATCTCTACACCGAGTGATCGTTGCCAACATCATCTGTCTCCTCCACCTAGTATCCATCTTGTGAATATACCTGTTCATCTGAATCAAATAATTTATCATGTGAGATCCTAGGGGTACTCATTAAGTCTTTATGCCTCTAAAGGGGACATAACCTGGGGTGACGCAACTGCAGCTAAAGATAATAACTAACAAGTCTATAGATACTCGCTAACCATCCTCCTAACCAATGATAGACGGATGTCCGTTAATTACAAACAACAGTTATAACAGTATAAAGTAACAGATCCATCCTCCTTCTCGCTTACCAACGAGAAAGCGGACGAACAACCCATTCGTTGGCAGTTTTATTAACCATTCCATGTGTATTGTACAATTTACTAGTCAGGTATTTAGTCAGATTAAAAGCGGTACTTTAGTTATACTTATCTATGATCGAGAAACTGTGCTCCAAGTCGTCCATAATCGCGGACATGGCTTTCAGAAAGATTTACTCTGCAGGGGTGCATAAATAGCAACACACACACGATCGACCTCGGAAAAACCAAATCAAAACCCAACGAGGCTTTCACGACAAAGCATTCATAGGATTCATAAAATATTTCAGGGGGCCACCCCATTAAGCTACCCGCAACGAAGTTGGCCGACTCCGAGACGGACCCAAGGTTTGTGTCAATGGCTATAAACGACTGGGAACCCGAAAGTGTGACTGGGCTTGTCGATACCGCGAAAACATTCCACGATCCAAAATAGTACAGGTGCTCCACGCACAATCTTAAATAAAGTAGTAAACCATGGCATAGGTACAAGATAGTAATAAAGCCCCAAACTACTTTGTGGCCCCAAGAAATAAGAAATGAATCGAGCTCGTGCTAAGGGGATTCATGGTCCCATATGCGGATAGTGCGATAGTCAAGGAACAGGTATCAAGTACTCGGGGTCCTACGGAACACAAGTGGACATAAAAACCAAATAACAGATATTGCCCACCGGTGCCTCTTTCATTAGTTATCCCATTACTACTCAGGTTAAGTTGTTTAGGTACCTCGTTATCCATCAGACTCTCACATACCCTACACATGCTGTTCTATGACTCGCATGGCTCAAACAACTCCTGTAGTAATGGCTCATGGGATGGAGGAACAAGCTTGGTGGGTTTAAAAGTAAAGGCTATGCAGTACTTGGGATTCAATTTAATGCAATCGCGACTCAATGATGCAAGAATAAGATAGAGGCAATAGGTACTATATGTATGCAAGCATGTGGTAGTGCTTGCCAGAAAGCTCAGTTGAAGCGAATGATGGATCTGGGTAGTACTCCTGGGATTCCGGTAAATTCCCCTGCTCGGCGTCTATTCGAAAGAAGAACCAAACAAACAAGGGCCAACATAAATAAAGTGCACAAGCATATAAATATAATGCGACAAGCAAACAAGAATGCCATGATGAATGATGCACAATTTACATGGCAATAATGTAGCATGGCAAGGGTGAGGTGTGGGGACAATAAAATAGCACTTTTAGTATTTATTAGGCATATTTTAGTGGCATAAACCATTCAGGTTTTGATAGTTATACATGATGCATGCTTCAATTCATAACATGGAATGCATAGTTAGAACGGGCTCGTCGCGTTGATCGATTTAGACATATTATTTGTCGAATTTGGAATTACGGAATTAAAGTTATAAATTATTTAAGATAAAGGCATTAATAGCATTTAAATTATTTCGAAATTTTTAATTTTATCAAGAATTATTTTGGATAGCATATTTGAATTCCTCACATTTTTCTGATCAAGAAACATATATTATTTGTATTATTTGGAATTATGAATTTGAAATTGTTATTTAATATTGAACAAAGCATTTATAATATTTCCAAAGCATTTGATATTTTCAAGATGCATCAAATATAAACAGAGGTCATATTCATGTTCAGAATTTAAAACCAAACAAAATTGATGTTTTGAGTTTTTCCAAAACAGTACAGAACGTATTTTAAAATGTGGTCCAAGTTTCATGTTTGAAATGCATGGTTTAGTTAAAACATTCTGATTTTGACTGACTGTGAAGAGAGATCTGTTGGGAATCTGAAATTTTTGATAAGAACATAGTTGTAGAGGATGATGAGCTCTACAACTTTGGTGTTGACAAGATTTTCAAAATTGGAAAGGGAGTATGAGTTCTGGTTTGATTTTAGAGGCCAACTGATAACAGGAAAAACTAGAACAGGGGACTGTTAACATCTTCTGTCTTGGGTTGATCCTGGAGACAAAACTGAAACAAAGATAGAGTTTTTCCGTAGAAGAGTCTTTGTAGGCAAGGATGAGAGCTACAACTTTCGTGTTTACGGCATTCACAGATTCGGAGGGGAACATGCTGTTCTAGTGGGGGTTTGGCAGCATAAAAATATTAAAAACTGTTTTCTGAATTCTTGTTAAGTGTTGACGCGAAGATCTGAATTTCCCCAGCCGAAACTGCGAGATCGGACGAAGTTTCAAGCATGATTTCGAGAGATTCTGACCTCCGTTTTCAGGAAGGCAAGATGCGTTGAAAATCTAGGTTAACCAAGAATAACGTGACGTTGATTGTTTCTCCGAAGGGGATCTGTGCAGAGCCTGATCGCGTGGAGAACAAAGGGAGAAAACAACTGCGTTAACTGAATCAGAGCAGGTTGTGATAAACAGCCAGCTGATCTCGATTTCAAACGACGGTGGCGACCTCATCCGTGATCCGTTTTGGGCGAGGTATATGCTGGTGTGTAGAGGGAACAAAGGAGATCACAACTGAATCAAAGGGCGTCGCTGGTGAGGGGCTGAATCGCCCGGAAAACAGAGAGGATCAGAGGTGCTGAGGGAAGTCGTTCTGACGGACTGACAAAGCCGTTTTCACCGCGAGATGGGGCTGACTTTGTTAGAGGATTCCGAGTTCATTTTTCGACGGATTTGGGTTTCGTTTGGAGCAGGAGCCAACTGGTGCATTTAGCTACAATTAGAGACAAATGCATGAGCTGGAGGTGGACTGTACCGGATGCTAGCATCCGAGGAACAGAGGCAAAAAATATGGTACGCAACTGTTCATCCGTAGCAGATTTCAGTGTGATGATGCGATCTTTGATCGACGATTGCGAACGCGTCCGGGATCGAAACAGAACACCGTTTGTTTCTGGGGCTAGCTGGTATATCCAATATCACGGTGACATGAAGACCATCGTCGGAGATGGATTTTGGAGGCCGGAAAACTATGAAGAACAGAAGTACTGGCCGCTGTTGCAGTCGTGCAGCTATGCGCGCGGCAGCTAGAAATGCTGGCGTGACGCGGCAAGGACGGCGATGAGAGCTAAAGGGCAGGGAGGGGGATGCTGGAGGCGAGACTCACCGAGGTGGTGGACGACGACAGGGTTCCGGCTGGAAGGCGACGACGTGGCAGCATAGCGATGAGAGCGAGACGGCGAGTGGTCCTGCAGGTGCGCAAGGGCGGCAATAGCGTTCCCGGCCTTCTCCTCCTCGTTCCAGGTGCCGATCAGCTTCAGTAGCGTCAGGTACAGCTCCCGGACAAGATGGCCCGGCGACGACGGCAGCCGGACGACGGCGGAGCCAGAGTAGACGGCAGCTAGGTTTTGGCCAAGAATGTTTTTGTGGCGAGGGGAAGATGATCTCTCAGATCCCGATCTGGTAGGGGGGAATTGGGGTAGCAGCTGGCTTGGGCTTGCCTTTGTGCAACGAGAGGGAGAGAGGCGAGCACGGCATCAGCATGGGGCGCTGTCCTTTCTCGGCTTGGTCACGTGGGCGTGGGAAGGAGAGGAATACGGCGTCGGCCTCGTTGTTCACTGGTTGGGTTACACCAAGGAGGGGTGTAGCCGGTTCATAGACAGAGAGAAGGATTCAGCTAGGTTTGGTCAAACGACTACAACAGGCGGTGTCTCAACTCAATTCAGGTCCAAGGAACAAAAAAAACTCAGCCCGGGCTGGATCAGCTAGCTAGTACCCCCATTGTTGCAACCGGGTCAAACTAGCTAGGGAGAAAGAAAAAGATTGGCAATGTTCGGTTGATACTAGAAAAAGAGAGAGAGGGTGTATGTGTGTGTCCATATACACACGATTAGAATAGATTACAAGCTAGCTAGGAATTTAGCTAGCTATGTGTGTGTGTTACAAATACATATGACTGGATGAGACAAGAGAGAGATAGAGGATGTGAAGAAAATGTGTAAATGTGTGGTGCTTTAATTATATTAACACATGATTTAGAAGAAACTCAAAATGCAACTCTCGCAATTCCAAATAAAAGGGAGAAGAAGATTATATGGACTGATATGTTGCATGGGCCATGCAAGAGCATTTAATGCATGCCTTAAAAGTGTGAAGGGGTATATGTGTGACAGGAACCATAATTATATATGGGCTAAGAAGTAAAATGCAAATAAACCAAAGAAGCCCGCATATAATATGGAGTGAAGTAGGGCATGAAGTTAACATGTTAGAGGTGGAATGAGAATAAGATATATGCCCTTAACTCAAATTGGGCATTAAACAATATATCAAGAGCCAACTACAATGTATCAAGAGGCAAATACAATTAATAAGAATACAAATGCATATGGGTTAAGAACCAATAAAAAGGGTATATATGATGCTCAAATGCAAGGTGGCATAGTGACATGAGCATGATATAATGATAATGCAAATAATAACATGTATCAAGTAGCAATATATAGACTAGGCAAGTAGCATTGCAATTGTTAGACAATTGGGATGCTACATGGATCCACCAGAGTCATTGCATGTATGTTCTTTCCACAAACCACATGGATCCACCAATTTCATTGCATGTGTGTTCTTTTCATGAACCACATATGAATCCACTAGAGTCATTACATGTGTGTTATTTTCACAAACCACATATGGATCCACCATAGTCATTGCATGTGTGTTATTTTCATGAAGCACATACGGATCAACCAATGTCATTGCATGTGTGTTCTTTTCACAAACCACATATGGATCCACTAGAGTCGTTGTACGTCCATTCTTTCCACAAACCACATGGATCCACCAATGTCATTGCATGTGTGTTCTTTTCATGAACCACATATGTATCCAGTAGATTCACTGCATGTATGTTTTTTCCACAAACCACATGCATCCACCAATGTCATTGCATGTGTGTTGTTTTCATGTACCACATATGGATCCACTAGTGTCATTGCATGTGTGTTCTTATCACTAAACCAGCACTAGAGTCATTGCATGTGTGTTCTTTTCATGAACCACAGCTAGAGTCATTGCATGTGTGTTCTTTTCATGAAACTAGCACTAGCGTCATTGCATGTGTGTTATTTTCACAACCCACATATGGATCCACCAGAGTCATTGCATGTATGTTCTTTTCATAAAACACAAGGATCAACCAATGTTATTGCATGTGTGTTCTTTTCACAAATCACATATGGACCCACTAGAGTCATTGCATGTATGTTCTTTTCAAAAATCACATGGATCCACAAGTGTCATTGCATGTGTGTTCTTTTCATAGACCACATATGGATCCACTAGAGTCATTGCATGTCTATTCTTTCCACAAATTACATGGATCCACCAATGTCATTGCATGTGTGTTCTTTTCATGAACCACATATGGATCCACTAGAGTAATTGCATGTGTGTTATTTTCACAAACCATATATGGATCCACCAGAGTCATTGCATGTGTGTTCTTTTCATGAAGCACATATGGATCAACCAATGTCATTGCATGTGTGTTCTTTTCACAAACCACATATGGATCCACCAGAGTCATTGCATGTATGTTCTTTTCACAAACCACATATGGATACACTAGAGTTATTGCATCTCTATTCTTTCCACAAACCAGATAGATCCACCAATGTCATTGCATGTGTGTTCTTTTCATGAACCACATATGGATCCACTAGATTCATTGCATGTATGTTCTTTCCACAAACCACATGGATCCACCAATGTCATTGTATGTGTGTTCTTTTCATGAACCACATATGGATCCACTAGATTCATTGCGTGTGTGTTCTTTTCATGAAACCATCACTAGAGTCATTGCATGTGTGTTCTTTTCATGAACCAGAGCTAGAGTCATTGCATGTGTTCTCTTTTCATGAGCCTAGAACTAGAGTCAATGCATGTGTGTTCTTTTCACAAACCACATATGGATCCACTAGAGTCATTGCATGCATGTTCTTCTCATAAAACAAATGGATCAACCAATGTCATTGCATGTTTGTTCTTTTCGAGAACCACATATGGATCCACCAGAGTCATTGCATGTATGTTCTTTTCACAAACCACATGGATTCACCAATCTCAATGCATGTGTGTTCTTTTCACAAACCTTATATGGGTCCACTAGAGTCATTGCATGTTTATTCTTTCCACAAACCACATGGATCCACCAATGTCATTGCATGTGTGTTATTTTCATAAAACCACATTTCGATCCACTAGAGTCATTGCATGTGTGTTCTTTTCATGAACCACATATGGATCCACTAGAGTCATTGCATGTATGTTCTTATCCTAAACCAGCACTAGAGTCATTGCATGTGTGTTCTTTCAATAAAACACATGGATCAACCAATGTCATTATGTGTGTGGTTTGTTTTCACAACCCACATATGGATCCACCAGAGTCATTGCATGTATGTTCTTTTCATAAAACACAAGGATCAACCAATGTTATTGCATGCATGTTCTTTTCACAAACCACATATGGATCCACTAGAGTCATCGCATGTATGTTCTTTTCACAAATCAGATGGATCCACCAGTGTCATTGCATGTGTGTTCTTTTCACAAACCACATATGGATCCACTAGAGTCATTGCATGCATGTTCTTCTCATAAAACAAATGGATCAACCAATGTCATTGCATGTTTGTTCTTTTCGAGAACCACATATGGATCCACCAGAGTCATTGCATGTATGTTCTTTTCACAAACCACATGGATCCACCAATCTCAATGCATGTGTGTTCTTTTCACAAACCTTATATGGGTCCACTAGAGTCATTGCATGTTTATTCTTTCCACAAACCACATGGATCCACCAATGTCATTGCATGTGTGTTATTTTCATAAAACCACATTTCGATCCACTAGAGTCATTGCATGTGTGTTCTTTTCATGAACCACATATGGATCCACTAGAGTCATTGCATGTATGTTCTTATCCTAAACCAGCACTAGAGTCATTGCATGTGTGTTCTTTCAATAAAACACATGGATCAACCAATGTCATTATGTGTGTGGTTTGTTTTCACGACCCACATATGGATCCACCAGAGTCATTGCATGTATGTTCTTTTCATAAAACACAAGGATCAACCAATGTTATTGCATGCATGTTCTTTTCACAAACCACATATGGATCCACTAGAGTCATCGCATGTATGTTCTTTTCACAAATCAGATGGATCCACCAGTGTCATTGCATGTGTGTTCTTTTCACAAACCACATATGGATCCACTAGAGTCATTGAATGTCTATTCTTTCCACAAACCACAAGGATCCACCAATGTCATTGCATGTTTGTTCTTTTCATGAACCACATATGGATCCACCAGAGTCATTGCATGTATGTTCTTTTCACAAACCACATGGATCCACCAATGTCAATGCATGTGTGTTATTTTCACAAACCTTACATGGGTCCAGAGTCATTGCATGTTTATTCTTTCCACAAACCACATGGATCCACCAATGTCATTGCATGTGTGTTATTTTCATAAAACCACATATGGATCCACCAGAGTCATTGCATGTGTGTTATTTTCATGAACCACATATGGATCCACTAGAGTCATTGCATGTATGTTCTTATCCTAAACCAGCACTAGAGTCATTGGATGTGTGTTCTTATGAGAAACCACATAAGGATCCACCAGAGTCATTGCATGTGTGTTCTTTCAATAAAACACATGGATCAACCAATGTCATTACGTGTGTGGTTTCTTTTCACAACCCACATATGGATCCACCAGAGTCATTGCATGTATGTTCTTTTCATAAAACACAAGGATCAACCAATGTTATTGCATGCATGTTCTTTTCACAAACCACATATGGATCCACTAGAGTCATCGCATGTATGTTCTTTTCACAAATCAGGTGGATCCACCAGTGTCATTGCATGTGTGTTCTTCTCACAAACCACATATGGTTCCACTAGAGTCATTGCATTTCTATTCTTTCCACAAACCACATGGATCCACCAATGTCATTGCATGTGTGTTCTTTTCACAAAAACCGCATATGGATCCACCAAAGTCATTGCATGTATGTTCTTTTCATAAAACACATGGAACCACCAATGTCGTTGCATGTGTGTTCTTTTCACAAACCACATATGGATCCACTGGAGTCATTGCATGTGTGTTCTTTTCACAAACCACATATGGATCCACTAGAGTCATTGCATTTATGTTCTTTTCACAAACCAGATATGGATCCACTAGAGTCATTGCATGTCTATTATTTCCACAAACCACATGGATCCACCAATGTCATTGCATGTGTGTTCTTTTGATGAACCACATATGGATCCACTAGAGTTATGTCATGTATGTTCTTTCCACAAACCACATGGATCCACCAATGTCATTGCATGTGTGTCCGTCTCATGAACCACATATGGATCCAGTAGAGTCATTGCATGTGTGTTATTTTCACAAACCACACATGGATCCACCAGAGTCATTGCATGTGTGTTCTTTTCATTAAGCACATATGGATCAACCAATGTCATTGCATGTGTGTTCTTTTCACAAACCACATATGGATCCACCAGAGTCATTTTATGTATGTTCTTTTCACAAACCACATATGGATCCACTAGAGTGATTATATGTCTATTCTTTCCATAAACCACATGAATCCACCAATGTCATTGCATGTGTGTTCTTTTCATGAACCACATATGTATCCACTAGATTCACTACATGTATGTTCTTTCCACAAACCACATGGATCCCCCAATGTCATTGCATGTGTGTTCTTTTCATGAACCACATATGGATCCACTAGAGTCATTGCATGTGTCTTCTTATCACTAAACCAGCACTAGAGTCATTGCATGTGTGTTATTTTCATGAAACTAGCACTAGAGTCATTGCATGTGTGTTCTTTTCATGAAACTAGCACTAGAGTCATTGCATGTGTGTTCTTTTCACAAACCACATATATATCCACCAAAGTCATTGCATGTGTGTTCTTTTCATGAACCGCATATGGATCCACTAGAGTCATTGCATGTATGTTCTTATCTTAAACCAGCACTAGAGTCATAGCATGTGTGTTATTTTCACAAACCACATATGGATCCACCAGAGTCATTGCATGTATGTTCTTTTAATAAAACACATGGACCATCCAATGTCATTGCATGTATGTTCTTTTCACAAACCACATATGGATCCACAAGGGTCATCGCATGTATGTTATTTTCATAAAACACATGGATCCACCGATGTCATTGCATGTGTGATTTTTGCACAAACCACATATGGATCCACCAAAGTCATTGCATGTATGTTCTTTTCATAAAATACATGGATCAACCAGTGTCATTGCATGTCTGTTCTTTTCACAAACCACATATGGATCCACTAGAGTCATTGCATGTATGTTCTTTTCACAAACCACATGGATCCACCAATTTCGTTGCACGTGTGTTCTTTTCACAAACCAAATATGGATCCACTAGAGTCATTGCATGTGTGTGCTTTTCACAAACCACATATGGATCCACCAGAGTCATTGCATGTATGTTCTTTTCACAAACCACATATGGATCCACTAGAGTCATTGCATGTCTGTTCTTTCCACAAACCACATGGATCCAGCAATGTCATTGCATGTGTGTTCTTTTCATGAAACACATATGGATCCACTAGAGTCATTGCATGTATGTTCTTTCCACAAAGCACATGGATCCACCAATGTCATTGCATGTGTGTTCTTTTCATGAACCACATATGGATCCACTAGAGTCATTGCATGTGTGTTATTTTCACAAACCACATATGGATCCACCAGAGTCATTGCATGTGTGTTATCTTCATGAAGCACATATGGATCAACCAATGTCATTGCATGTGTGTTCTTTTCACAAACCACATAAGGATCCACAAGAGTCATTGCATGAATGTTCTTTTCACACACCACATATAGATCCACTGGAGTCGTTGTATGTCCATTCTTTCCACAAACCACATGGATCCACCAATGTCATTGCATGTGTGTTCTTTTCATGAACCACATATGTATCCAATAAATTCACTGCATGCATGTTTTTTCCACAAACCACATGCATCCACCAATGTCATTGCATGTGTGTTGTTTTCATGAACCACATATGGATCCACTAGAGTCATTGCATGTGTGTTCTTTTCATGAACCACAGCTAGAGTCATTGCATGTGTGTTCTTTTCATGAAACTAGCACTAGAGTCATTGCATGTGTGTTATTTTCACAACCCACATATGGATCCACCAGAGTCATTGCATGTATGTTCTTTCCATAAAACACAAGGATCAACCAATGTTATTGGACGTGTGTTCTTTTCACAAACCACATATGGATCCACTAGAGTCATTGCATGTATGTTCTTTTCAAAAATCACATGGATCCACAAGTGTCATTACATGTGTGTTCTTTTCACAGACCACATATGGATCCACTAGAGTCAATGCATGTCTATTCTTTCCACAAATCACATGGATCCACCAATGTCATTGCATGTGTGTTCTTTTCATGAACCACATATGGATCCACTAGAGTCATTGCATGTGTGTTATTTTCACAAACCTCATATGGATCCACCAGAGTCATTGCATGTTTGTTCTTTTCATGAAACACATATGGATCAACCAATGTCATTGCATGTGTGTTCATTTCACAAACCACATATGGATCCACTAGAGTCATTGCAAGTATGTTCTTTTCATAAACCACATATGGATACACTAGAGTTATTGCATGTCTATTCTTTCTACAAACCAGATGGATCCACCAATGTCATTGCATGTGTGTTATTTTCATGAACCACATATGGATCCACCAAAGTCATTGCATGTATGTTCTTTTCATAAAACACATGGATCCACCAATGTCATTGCATGTGTGTTATTTTCAAAAAACCACATATAGATCCTCCAGAGTCATTGCATGTGTGTTATTTTCATGAACCACATATGGATCCACTAGAGTCATTGCATGTGTGTTATTTTCATGAACCACAGCTAGAGTCATTGCATGTGTGTTCTTTTTCTGAAACTAGCACTAGAGTCATTGCATGTGTGTTATTTTCACAACCCACATATGGATCCACCAGAGTCATTGCATGTATGTTCTTTCCATAAAACACAAGGATCAACCAATGTCATTGCATGTGTGTTCTTTTCACAAACCACATATGGATCCACTAGAGTCATTTTATGTATGTTCTTTTCACAAACCACATATGTATCCACTAGAGTGATTATATGTCTATTCTTTCCATAAACCACATGAATCCACCAATGTCATTGCATGTGTGTTCTTTTCATGAACCACATATGTATCCACTAGATTCACTGCATGTATGTTCTTTCCACAAACCACATGGATCCGCCAATGTCATTGCATGTGTGTTCTTTTCATGAACCACATATGGATCCACTAGAGTCATTGCATGTGTCTTCTTATCACTAAACCAACACTAGAGTCATTGCATGTGTGTTATTTTCATGAAACTAGCACTAGATTCATTGCATGTGTGTTCTTTTCATGAAACTAGCACTAGAGTCATTGCATGTGTGTTCTTTTCACAAACCACATATATATCCACCAAAGTCATTTCATGAACCGCATATGGATCCACTAGAGTCATTGCATGTATGTTCTTATCTTAAACCAGCACTAGAGTCATAGCATGTGTGTTATTTTCACAAACCACATATGGATCCACCAGAGTCATTGCATGTATGTTCTTTTAATAAAACACATGGACTAGCCAATGTCATTGCATGTATGTTCTTTTCACAAACCACATATGGATCCACAAGGGTCATCGCATGTATGTTATTTTCATAAAACACATGGATCCACCGATGTCATTGCATGTGTGATTTTTGCACAAACCACATATGGATCCACCAAAGTCATTGCATGTATGTTCTTTTCATAAAATACATGGATCAACCAGTGTCATTGCATGTGTGTTCTTTTCACAAACCACATATGGATCCACTAGAGTCATTGCATGTATGTTCTTTTCACAAACCACATGGATCCACCAATTTCGTTGCACGTGTGTTCTTTTCACAAACCAAATATGGATCCACTAGAGTCATTGCATGTGTGTGCTTTTCACAAAACACATATGGATCCACCAGAGTCATTGCATGTATGTTCTTTTCACAAACCACATATGGATCCACTAGAGTCATTGCATGTCTGTTCTTTCCACAAACCACATGGATCCAGCAATGTCATTGCATGTGTGTTCTTTTCATGAAACACATATGGATCCACTAGAGTCATTGCATGTATGTTCTTTCCACAAACCACATGGATCCACCAATGTCATTGCATGTGTGTTCTTTTCATGAACCACATATGGATCCACTAGATTCATTGCATGTGTGTTATTTTCACAAACCACATATGGATCCACCAGAGTCATTGCATGTGTGTTATCTTCATGAAGCACATATGGATCAACCAATGTCATTGCATGTGTGTTCTTTTCACAAACCACATAAGGATCCACAAGAGTCATTGCATGAATGTTCTTTTCACACACCACATATAGATCCACTGGAGTCGTTGTATGTCCATTCTTTCCATAAACCACATGGATCCACCAATGTCATTGCATGTGTGTTCTTTTCATGAACCACATATGTATCCAATAAATTCACTGCATGCATGTTTTTTCCACAAACCACATGCATCCACCAATGTCATTGCATGTGTGTTGTTTTCATGAACCACATATGGATCCACTAGATTCATTGCATGTGTGTTCTTTTCATGAACCACAGCTAGAGTCATTGCATGTGTGTTCTTTTCATGAAACTAGCACTAGAGTCATTGCATGTGTGTTATTTTCACAACCCACATATGGATCCACCAGAGTCATTGCATGTATGTTCTTTCCATAAAACACAAGGATCAACCAATGTTATTGGACGTGTGTTCTTTTCACAAACCACATATGGATCCACTAGAGTCATTGCATGTATGTTCTTTTCAAAAATCACATGGATCCACAAGTGTCATTACATGTGTGTTCTTTTCACAGACCACATATGGATCCACTAGAGTCAATGCATGTCTATTCTTTCCACAAATCACATGGATCCACCAATGTCATTGCATGTGTGTTCTTTTCATGAACCACATATGGATCCACTAGAGTCATTGCATGTGTGTTATTTTCACAAACCTCATATGGATCCACCAGAGTCATTGCATGTTTGTTCTTTTCATGAAACACATATGGATCAACCAATGTCATTACATGTGTGTTCATTTCACAAACCACATATGGATCCACTAGAGTCATTGCAAGTATGTTCTTTTCATAAACCACATATGGATACACTAGAGTTATTGCATGTCTATTCTTTCTACAAACTAGATGGATCCACCAATGTCATTGCATGTGTGTTCTTTTCATGAACCACATATGGATCCACCAAAGTCATTGCATGTATGTTCTTTTCATAAAACACATGGATCCACCAATGTCATTGCATGTGTGTTATTTTCATAAAACCACATATAGATCCTCCAGAGTCATTGCATGTGTGTTATTTTCATGAACCACATATGGATCCACTAGAGTCATTGCATGTGTGTTATTTTCACAACCCACATATGGATCCACCAGAGTCATTGCATGTATGTTCTTTCCATAAAACACAAGGATCAGCCAATGTCATTGCATGTGTGTTCTTTTCACAAACCACATATGGATCCACCAGAGTCATTTTATGTATGTTCTTTTCACAAACCACATATGGATCCACTAGAGTGATTATATGTCTATTCTTTCCATAAACCACATGAATCCACCAATGTCATTGCATGTGTGTTCTTTTCATGAACCACATATGTATCCACTAGATTCACTGCATGTATGTTCTTTCCACAAACCACATGGATCCCCCAATGTCATTGCATGTGTGTTCTTTTCATGAACCACATATGGATCCACTAGAGTCATTGCAAGTGTCTTCTTATCACTAAACCAGCACTAGAGTCATTGCATGTGTGTTATTTTCATGAAACTAGCACTAGAGTGATTGCATGTGTGTTCTTTTCATGAAACTAGCACTAGAGTCATTGCATGTGTGTTCTTTTCACAAACCACATATATATCCACCAAAGTCATTGCATGTGTGTTCTTTTCATGAACTGCATATGGATCCACTAGAGTTATTGCATGTATGTTCTTATCTTAAACCAGCACTAGAGTCATAACATGTGTGTTATTTTCACAAACCACATATGGATCCACCAGAGTCATTGCATGTATGTTCTTTTAATAAAACACATGGACC
The DNA here is from genome assembly GCA_916181665.1 of Avena sativa. Lineage (NCBI taxonomy): Eukaryota > Viridiplantae > Streptophyta > Magnoliopsida > Poales > Poaceae > Avena > Avena sativa. Next base: position 184,415,784 of record OV702287.1, on the reverse strand, counting down.
AGCCAATGTCATTGCATGTATGTTCTTTTCACAAACCACATATGGATCCACAAGGGTCATCGCATGTATGTTATTTTCATAAAACACATGGATCCACCGATGTCATTGCATGTGTGATTTTTGCACAAACCACATATGGATCCACCAAAGTCATTGAATGTATGTTCTTTTCATAAAATACATGGATCAACCAGTGTCATTGCATGTGTGTTCTTTTCACAAACCACATATGGATCCACTAGAGTCATTGCATGTATGTTCTTTTCACAAACCACATGGATCCACCAATTTCGTTGCACGTGTGTTCTTTTCACAAACCAAATATGGATCCACTAGATTCATTGCATGTGTGTGATTTTCACAAACCACATATGGATCCACCAGAGTCATTGCATGTATGTTCTTTTCACAAACCACATATGGATCCACTAGAGTCATTGCATGTCTGTTCTTTCCACAAACCACATGGATCCAGCAATGTCATTGCATGTGTGTTCTTTTCATGAAACACATATGGATCCACTAGAGTCATTGCATGTATGTTCTTTCCACAAACCACATGGATCCACCAATGTCATTGCATGTGTGTTCTTTTCATGAACCACATATGGATCCACTAGAGTCATTGCATGTGTGTTATTTTCACAAACCACATATGGATCCACCAGAGTCATTGCATGTGTGTTATCTTCATGAAGCACATATGGATCAACCAATGTCATTGCATGTGTGTTCTTTTCACAAACCACATAAGGATCCACAAGAGTCATTGCATGAATGTTCTTTTCACACACCACATATAGATCCACTGGAGTCGTTGTATGTCCATTCTTTCCACAAACCACATGGATCCACCAATGTCATTGCATGTGTGTTCTTTTCATGAACCACATATGTATCCAATAAATTCACTGCATGCATGTTTTTTCCACAAACCACATGCATCCACCAATGTCATTGCATGTGTGTTGTTTTCATGAACCACATATGGATCCACTAGAGTCATTGCATGTGTGTTCTTTTCATGAACCACAGCTAGAGTCATTGCATGTGTGTTCTTTTCATGAAACTAGCACTAGAGTCATTGCATGTGTGTTATTTTCACAACCCACATATGGATCCACCAGAGTCATTGCATGTATGTTCTTTCCATAAAACACAAGGATCAACCAATGTTATTGGACGTGTGTTCTTTTCACAAACCACATATGGATCCACTAGAGTCATTGCATGTATGTTCTTTTCAAAAATCACATGGATCCACAAGTGTCATTACATGTGTGTTCTTTTCACAGACCACATCTGGATCCACTAGAGTCAATGCATGTCTATTCTTTCCACAAATCACATGGATCCACCAATGTCATTGCATGTGTGTTCTTTTCATGAACCACATATGGATCCACTAGAGTCATTGCATGTGTGTTATTTTCACAAACCTCATATGGATCCACCAGAGTCATTGCATGTTTGTTCTTTTCATGAAACACATATGGATCAACCAATGTCATTACATGTGTGTTCATTTCACAAACCACATATGGATCCACTAGAGTCATTGCAAGTATGTTCTTTTCATAAACCACATATGGATACACTAGAGTTATTGCATGTCTATTCTTTCTACAAACCAGATAGATCCACCAATGTCATTGCATGTGTGTTCTTTTCATGAACCACATATGGATCCACCAAGGTCATTGCATGTATGTTCTTTTCATAAAACACATGGATCCACCAATGTCATTGCATGTGTGTTATTTTCAAAAAACCACATATAGATCCTCCAGAGTCATTGCATGTGTGTTATTTTCATGAACCACATATGGATCCACTAGAGTCATTGCATGTGTGTTCTTTTCATGAACCACAGCTAGAGTCATTGCATGTGTGTTCTTTTCATGAAACTAGCACTAGAGTCATTGCATGTGTGTTATTTTCACAACCCACATATGGATCCACCAGAGTCATTGCATGTATGTTCTTTCCATAAAACACAAGGATCAACCAATGTTATTGGACGTGTGTTCTTTTCACAAACCACATATGGATCCACTAGAGTCATTGCATGTATGTTCTTTTCAAAAATCACATGGATCCACAAGTGTCATTACATGTGTGTTCTTTTCACAGACCACATATGGATCCACTAGAGTCAATGCATGTCTATTCTTTCCACAAATCACATGGATCCACCAATGTCATTGCATGTGTGTTCTTTTCATGAACCACATATGGATCCACTAGAGTCATTGCATGTGTGTTATTTTCACAAACCTCATATGGATCCACCAGAGTCATTGCATGTTTGTTCTTTTCATGAAACACATATGGATCAACCAATGTCATTGCATGTGTGTTCATTTCACAAACCACATATGGATCCACTAGAGCCATTGCATGTATGTTCTTTTCATAAACCACATATGGATACACTAGAGTTATTGCATGTCTATTCTTTCTACAAACCAGATGGATCCACCAATGTCATTGCATGTGTGTTCTTTTCATGAACCACATATGGATCCACCAAAGTCATTGCATGTATGTTCTTTTCATAAAACACATCGATCCACCAATGTCATTGCATGTGTGTTATTTTCATAAAACCACATATAGATCCTCCAGAGTCATTGCATGTGTGTTCTTTTCATGAACCACATATGGATCCACTACAGTCATTGGATGTATGTTCTTATCCTAAACCAGCACTAGAGTCGTTGCATGTGTGTTCTTTTGACAAACCACATATGGATCCACCAGAGTCATTGCATGTGTTGTTTTCACAAACCACATATGGATCCACCAGAGTCATTGCATGTGTGTTATTTTCATAAACCAGCACTAGAGTAATTGTATGTGTGTTCTTTTCATGATCCACATATGGATCCCCCAGAGTCATTGCATGTATGTTCTTATCCTAAACCAGCACTAGAGTCGTTGCATGTGTGTTCTTTTGACAAACCACATATGGATCCACCAGAGTCATTGCATGTATGTTCTTTTAATAAAACACATGGATCAACCAATGTCATTACGTGTGTGGTTTCTTTTCACAACCCACATATGGATCCACCAGAGTCATTGCATGTATGTTCTTTTCATAAAACACAAGGATCAACCAATGTTATTGCATGCATGTTCTTTTCACAAACCACATATGGATCCACTAGTCATCGCATGTATGTTCTTTTCACAAATCAGATGGATCCACCAGTGTCATTGCATGTGTGTTCTTTTCACAAACCACATATGGATCCACTAGAGTCATTGCATTTCTATTCTTTCCACAAACCACATGGATCCACCAATGTCATTGCATGTGTGTTCTTTTCACAAACCACATATGGATCCACCAAAGTCATTGCATGTATGTTCTTTTCATAAAACACATGGATCAACCAATGTCATTGCATGTGTGTTCTTTTCACAAACCATGTATGGATCCACTAGAGTCATTGCATGTATGTTCTTTTCACTAAACCAGCACTAGAGTCATTACATGTGTGCTCTTTGCATGAACCACAGCTGGAGCCATTGCATGTGTGTTCTTTTCATGAAACTAGCACTAGAGTCATTGCATGTGTGTTCTTTTCACAAACCACATAGGGATCCACAAAGTCATTGCATGTGGTCTTTTCACAAACCACATATGGATCCACCAGAGTCATTGCATGTGTGTTATTTTCATAAACCGACACTAGAGTAATTGTATGTGTGTTCTTTTCATGATCCACATATGGATCCCCCAGAGTCATTGCATGTATTTTCTGTTCATAAAACACATGGATCAACTAGAGTCATTGCATGTGTGTTCTTTTCACAAACCACATATGGATCCACGAGAGTCAATGCATGTATGTTATTTTCACAAACCAAATATGGATCCACTAGAGTTATTGCATGTCTATTCTTTCCACAAACCACATGGATCCACCAATGTCATTACATATGTGTTTGTTTCATGAACCACATATGGATCCACTATGTAGCACCCCGCTAAAACCACTACTAGAAAATCGTTGTGTTCTTGTTTTGTGCATCATCATGATTGCATGCTCATGTCATCATGCGACATTGCATTTGGGCATCATCATGTCAAATGCATGGTTTGCCTAAAACTATTTTCCTAAAGCCTAGTTTTGTTTTCTAAATACCCTCGTCTTAATTTCTAATGAAACCCGGTATCTTACGAATATTTTGTTTTGTCTAAAAATAATTTACAAATGGTCTTTTAAATAAAACAAATCAAAAATATAAATAAAACCATTTTCTTGGGGAGGCCGCCATCGGCCAGGCCCAAGGGCCCAGCTGTCAACAGCCTACTACCCAAATAAAAACCCAATCCTACCCAAAAACCAAACCCTAGCAAACCCTAAACTAATCCTACTCCTCCCTGCCGCCAGCCACACCTGGCCACTCACCCATCGCACACTAGCATCACATCGCATGTGACGCGGCAAGCCACCCCGCTCCACCCTGACCGACAACCTCCAACCCGGCCCCACCCCGCATACTCTACACGCAAGCGTCGCCCGACCTGCCCTCGTTTCCTCGACCCGCACGTTCTCCCTGGCCCCACCTCGCTCGTCGCCATCCACCGACCCTGCATGATCCCCTCCTTGCCTCGCCTCCTCTGCAAATCGGATGCTGCCGCCTCCCTTGTGATCCCCTCGCCTTGTTTTGCCCCTCCCTGCCTTAAGCGCGTCGCCGCTTCTTCCTCCTCTGCGCGTCTCCGTCGCCCCGGCCGCCTTCCTCGATGGGTTCGAGCTCCACGCCACTAGCGAGCGTCGCCGCCGCCTGGGCTGCCCGCACTGTCTCCTACCTGCAAGCTCCACCCGGCCTCGCCCCTACGACCGGCAGCCCTCCTCGAGCCGCCATCATCGGCTTCGCCACTGCCCCGTCTCGCCTCCGCTCAAGCTCGCCTCTGCCATGTGTCTCTGTAGCATCGTCCCGGTGTGTTTTCCCTCGTCCCTGGCCGCGCTGCCTCCTCGACGGCAAGCTCCTTGCCGAGCTCGCCTCCACCCTTGACGTCGCCGCCCTCAGCCCTTGGTGGATGGTCACGGCTTTACAGCCGCTGTGCCCTGCGCCGCCTCTTCGAAAACATACTCAACCCCTCGGCCTCTCCCGACACGCGCGTGTCCCTGCACATCTTCGACCTTGCCCTCCTCTTTGGTCCTCATCGGCCTTGACCCTAGCGTCGCCCCGGAGTTTCGGCCTCGCGTCGCCCTCTACAGCTTCTAGGACCCCGCAACCGTGGCCGCGTCTCGGCGTGTTGACCCGGTGAGCCCTGTCGTGTCATCTTCACTCCAGGTGGTAATACGCCATGTGTTGAACTGGTGACATGGTGGCTCATTTCGACTAGATTCCTGGTTGTGGATTACAGGCGATTAGATGTTGCGTTGAGATGAAGTATATGGGGTGCCAGTGATAACCCGATGACAATTCCACAGAGATGTTGATGTTGCAAACATGCCGGATCGACAAGTTCTCTGTCACAGAACGCCATGTTCTCTTTCCTCTTCGAAGACTGAACCCGGTACCGGCTTCATGTTCTCCTTCACGGACCTGAAGACCATTGATCACAGAATCCGAAAGCCGTTATCCCGAAGACCGATCTCGGATCCTGGATCCCCATTTCCGGAGTCCGAAGACCGATCCCGGTGCCCGAACCCCTCCGAAACCAAGACCTTCAACCCTAATGTGTGACCCCTATCCAAGACCCTTATTTTTATAATATTGACATATACTTGTTGCTTATAAATTATTCATACTCGCATCGCATCATGTGGTTTGGGGGCATTATGCCGATTCACCTCATAATTAAATATGGAGACCATATGCGGGCAAATATAGTCTTATATTGACTCCATTTAAATTTGTGTAGCGAATCGATACCATGTTTTTCCTTGTTAAGACAACATTTAAATTGCGGGGTATCTAAATAACTTGAACCTTCTAATTATTTGTCGGGACCCCGGTTCCGTTCAATACTGCCTAGCTGCATCGTATATTTGACATGCCATGCATCATATCATAATCATGCCCGATCTTCTGCCGTAGTATTAAATAGTGTATCCGGTGTTTCTTCTAGTGCTTTGCTTCTTCACGGGCTAGGCCGATGAGTTGATGCGAGTGTCGATTCGATCTTCGGATGAACCTTCGGCAGTGTTTCCCAGGCGAGCAATCTTCCCCCTTTCTACCTATTTTGCTTTTATAGTCTTTATTTCTTCCTGTTGATCTATTGCTATCCATGTTGTGATGCTTTAGTTTCCGTGCACCATTTATACTCCTTGCAGCCTCTATATTTCCATGGACACATCCTATTGCCTGTTGTTTGTTAGATAGTCAGCCTTGCGAGTCAGAGTGGCTTGCTTATGTGTTGCTTCGCGTTGTTGTCGTTCCACCGTTGACGGCAAGTTAGCACATGATAAATGGTGGAGATGCTTAATGGTGGAGATGATCATGACTTTAAATACAACTTGATTAAAATGCTGGGAATAGTTATAACTAATGCAAAGGCAATGGTGGGTAATATCAAATATTTGGTTTTTAACCGCTCACTTGTGTCCCGTAGGCCCCGAGTACTTGATACCTGTTCCTTGATTATTCGCACTATCCACATCCGGGAGACCCTATGGATCCCCCTTAGCCAGAGCTTGATTCATTATTATTTCTTGGGGCCACAAAGTAGTTTGGGGCTTTATTACTATCCTGTACTTATGCCTTGCTTTACTGCTTTATTTACGATTGTGCGTGGAGCACCTGTACTATTTTGGAACGTGGAATGTTTTCGCGGTATCGATAAGCCCAGTCACACTTTCGGGTTCCCGGTCGTTTACAGCCATTGTCACAAACCCTGGGTCCATCTCGGAGCCGTCCAACTTCGTTGCGGGTAGCTTAGTGGGGTGGCCCCCTGAAATATTTTATGAATCCTGTGATTGCTTTGTCGTGAAAGCCTCGTTGGGTTTTGATTTGGTTTTTCCGAGGTTGATCGTGTGTGTGTTGCTATTTGTGCACCCCTGCAGGGTAAATCTTTCTGAAAGCCATGTCCGTGGTTATGGATGACTTGGAGCACAGTATCTCGATCATAGACAATCATAACTAAAGTAGTGCTATAAATTTGACTTAATATGTGACTAGTAATTAGCTTCACTACAATGGAATGGATAATAAAAATGCCAACAACTGGTGGAACTGGGGTGTATCTTGTCCTGTTATACCTGCCTAGTAAGTATCACAACTCCAATGGAATGAAATAGAAGTGCCAACAACTGCTGGGTTTGGGATGTCACATGCTAATTGTATCTGACTAGTAAGTACTGCAACTACAACTGAATGGTTAACTAAAATTTCCCACTACTTATGCTATCGGGATGACTCATGCTATCTATATCTAACTAGTAAATGCTACAAATATAATGGAATGAATAAAACTGCCAACTGTGTGAGTTCCTCGGATTAACTCTCTCGTTTGGTCTTGAGGGGGAATACCAGGATGGGTATGATTGGTGTTAGTATCAGGTTGGTCCCGAATAGGTCTCTCTTATCCCTCTCTAATAGTCGACAAATGCATCGAGTCTCTATAGGTTGTTGAGTGCATGTTGCGCTGCCGCTTTAGTCCACCATACCTATGTAGGCGAGAGCCGCCGAATTCTAGCCTCGTCGTGTACTGGCCTCAGTACTAACCGCTCCCTTTTTCCTTTGCCCTTTGTCAGCACCCCTTTTGTTTTAATAGGTATAAGTTCGACGTCGTTAGTAGGGTTACTCTTCCAGCTTGGCCTGGGCAGGGTTATGGACGCAATTGGTTATTCTTCAAGGCTCTCAGCCCCATTTGCATCTTATCTGTACTCGGATGTTGTATCGTTTTCGAGGTGATTTGGATCTTTGTACTGGATATCTGTATTCTTGACTCATGGCATCGTGTTGTATATATATCTGTTCTGTGGGTTCCATCGTGAACTATTGTGTAATGGTATTACTTTGTTTCCTACCCGCACGCAAGTGCCTGGTGGGCGTCCTTGAATCGTTTCTATGCGGGTTTGGCGGGAAGTGCTAGAACTTGCATAGGGCTGATTCGAGGGTGTTAAACACTAGAGTCATTGCATGTATGTTCTTTGCACAAACCACATGGATCCACCAATGTCATTGAATGTGTGTTCTTTTCATGAACCACATATGGATCCACTAGAGTCATTGCATGTGTGTTCTTTTCATGAAGCTAGCACTAGAGTCATTGCATGTGTGTTCTTTTGACAAACCACATATGTATCCACCAGAGTCATTTCATGTGTGTTCTTTTCATGAACCACATATGGATCTACTAGAGTCATTGCATGTATGTTCTCATACTAAACCAGCACTAGAGTCATTGCATGTGTGTTCTTTTGACAAACCACATATGGATCCACTAGAGTCATTGCATGTTTGTTCTTTTAATAAAACACAAGGATCAACCAATGTCATTGCATGTGTGTTCTTTTCACAAACCACATACGGATCCACCAGAGTCATTGCATATATGTTATTTTGATAAAACACATGGATCAACCAATGTCATTGCATGTGTGTTCTTTTCACAAACCACATATGGATCCACAAAAATCATTGCATGTATGTTCTTTTCATAAAACACATGGATCAACCAATGTCATTGCATGTGTGTTCTTTTCACAAACCACATATGGATCCACCAAAGTCATTGCATGTATGTTCTTTTCATAAAACAGATGGATCAACCAATGTCGTTGCATGTATGTTCTTTTCATAAAACACAAGGATAAACCAATGTCATTGCATGTGTGTTCTTTTCACAAACAACATATGGATCCACCAGAATCATTGCATGTATGTTCTTTTCATAAAACACATGGATCAACCAATGTCATTGCATGTGTGTTCTTTTCACAACGCACATATGGATCCACTAGAGTCATTGCATGTATGTTCTTTTCATAAAACACAAGGATCAACCAATGCTATTGCATGTGTGTTCTTTTCACAAACCACATATGGATCCACCAGAATCATTGCATGTATGTTCTTTTCACAAATCACATGGATCCACCAGTCTCATTGCATGTGTGTTCTTTTTAGAAACCACATATGGATCCACTAGAATCATTGCATGTATATTCTTTCCACAAAGCACATGGATCCACCATTGTCATTGCATGTGTGTTCTTTTCATGAACCACATATAGATCCACTAGATTCATTGCATGTATGTTCTTTCCCAAACCACATGGATCCACCAATGTCATTGCATGTCTGTTCTTTTTACAAACCACATATGGATCCACTAGAGTCATTGCATGTGTGTTCTTATCACTAAACTAGCACTAGAGTCATTACATGTGTGTTCTTTTCATGAACCACAGCTAGAGTCATTGCATGTATGTTCTTTTCACAAACCACATATGGATCCACTAGAGTCATTGCATGCATGTTCTTTCCACAAACCACATGGATCCACCAATGTCATTGCATGTGTGTTCTTTTCATGAACCACATATGGATCCACTAGAGTCATTCCATGTGTGTTCTTTTCATGAAACTAGAACCAGAGTCATTGCATGTGTTTTCTTTTCATGAAAATAGCACTAGAGTCATTGCATGTGTGTTCTTTTCACAAACCACATATGTATCCACCAGAGTCATTGCATGTGTGTTCTTGTCATGAACCACATATGGATCCACTAGAGTCATTGCATGTGTGTTCTTTTCACAAAACCAGCAATAGAGTCATTGCATGTATGTTCTTATACTAAACCAGCACTAGATTCATTGCATGTGTGTTCTTTTCAGAAACCATATATGGATCCACCAGAGTCATTGCATGTATGTTCTTTTCATAAAACACATGGATCAGCCAATGCCATTGCATGTGTGTTCTTTTCACAAACCACATATGGATCCACCAGAGTCATTCCATGTATGTTCTTTTCATAAAACACATGGATCAACCAAAGTCATTGCATGTGTGTTCTTTTCACAAACCACATATGGATCCACTAGAGTCATTGCATGTATGTTCTTTTCACAAAACACATGGATCAATTAATGTCATTGCATGTGTGTTCTTTTCACAAACCACATATGGATCCACCAGAGTCATTGCATGTATGTTCTTTTCATAAAACACATGGATCAACAAATGTCATTGCATGTATGTTCTTTTCACAAACCACATATGGATCAACCAATATCATTGCATGTATGTTCTTTTCACAAACCACATGGATCCACCAATGTCATTTCATGTGTTTTTTTACAAACCACAAATGGATCCACTAGAGTCATTGCATGGTTATTCTTTCCATAAACCACATGGATCCACCAATGTCATTTCATGTGTGTTCTTTTCATGAACCACATATGTATCCACTAAAGTCATTGCATGTATGTTCATTCCACAAACCACATGGATCCACTATAGTCATTGCATGTGTGTTCTTTTGATGAACCACATATGGATCCACTAGAGTCATTGCATGTGTGTTCTTTTCGCAAAGCTAGCACTAGAGTCATTGCATCTGTGTTCTTTTCATGTACCACCATTAGAGTCATTGCATGTGTGATCTTTTCATGAAACTGGCACTAGAGTCATTGCATGTGTGCTCTTTTCATTAAAATATCACTAGAGTCATTGCATGTGTTTTCTTTTCACAAACCACATATGTAGCTACCAGAGTCATTACATGTCTGTTATTTTCATGAACCACATATGGATCCACTAGAGTCATTGAATTTATGTTCTTATCCTAAACTAGCACTAGAGTCATTGCATGTGTGTTCTTTTTACAAACCACATATGGATCCACCAGAGTCATTGCATGTATGTTCTTTTCATAAAACACATGGATCAACCAATGTCATTGCATGTGTGTTCTTTTTACAAACCACATATGGACCCACCAGACTCATCGCACGTATGTTCTTTTCATAAAACAGATATAACTACCAATGTAATTGCATGTGTGTTCTTTTCACAAATCACATATGGATCCACCAGAGTCATTGCATGTATGTTCTTTTCATAAAACCACAAATGGATCCACTAGAGTCATTGCATGTCTATTGTTTCCACAAACCACATGGATCCACCAATATCATTGCATGTGTGTTCTTTTCATGAAACACATATGGATCCACTAGAGTCATTGCATGTATGTTCTTTCCACAAACCACATGGATCCACTAATGTCATTGCATGTGCATTCTTTTCATGAACCATGTATGGATCCACTAGAGTCATTGCATGTGTTTTCTTTTCATAAAACTAGCACCAGAGTCATTGCATGTGTTTTCTTTTCATGAAACTAGCACTAGAATCATTGCATGTGTGTTCTTTTCACAAACCACATATGTATCCACCAGAGTCATTGCATGTGTGTTCTTTTCATGAACCACATATGGATCCACTAGAGTCATTGCATGTATGTTCTTATCCTAAACCAGCACTAGAGTCATTGCAAGTGTGTTCTTTTCACAAACCACATATGGATCCACCAGAGTCATTCCATGTATGTTCTTTTCATAAAACACATGGATCAACCAATGTCATTGCATGTGTGTTCTTTTCACAAACCACATATGGATCCACCAGAGTCATTGCATGTATGTTCTTTTCATAAAACACATGGATCAACTAATGTCATTGCATGTGTGTTCTTTTCACAAACCACATATGGATCCACCAGAGTAATTGCATGTATGTTCTTTCCATAAAACACATGGATCAACCAATGTCATTGCATGTATGTTCTTTTCACAAACCACATATGGATCAACAAATGTCATTGCATGTATGTTCTTTTCACAAACCACATGGATCCACCAATGTCATTGCATGTGTGTTCTTTTCACAACCCACATATGGATCCACTAGAGTCATTGCATCTCTAGTCTTCCACAAACCACATGGATCGACCAATGTCATTGCATGTGTGTTCTTTTCATGAACCACATATTGATCCACTAGAGTCATTGCATGTGTGTTCTTTTCACAAAACCAGCACTAGAGTAATTGCATCTGTGTTTTTTTATGTACCACCATTAGAGGTATTGCATGTGTGTTCTTTTCATGAAACTAGCACTAGAGTCATTGCAGGTGTGTTGTTTTCATGAAACTATCACTAGAGTCATTGCATGTGTGTTCTTTTCACAAACCACATATGTAGCCACTAGAGTCATTACATGTGTGTTATTTTCATGAACCACAGATGGATCCACTAGAGTCATTGAATGTATGTTCTTATCCTAAACTAGCACTAGAGTCATTGCATGTGTGTTCTTTTTACAAACCACATATGGATCCACCAGAGTCATTGCATGTATGTTCTTTTGATAAAACACATGGATCAACCAATATCATTGCATGTGTGTTCTTTTCACAAACCATATATGGATCCACCAGAGTCATCGCATGTATGTTCTTTTGATAAAACACATGGATCAACCAATGTAATTGCATGTGTGTTCTTTTCACATACCAGATATGGATCCACCAGAGTCATTGCATGTATGTTCTTTTCATAAAATACATGGATTAACCAATGTCATTGCGTGTGTGTTCTTTTCACGAACCACATATGGATCCACTAGAGTCAATGCATGCATGTTCTTTTCACAAACCACATGGATCCACCAATGTCATTGCATGTGTGTTCTTTTCAGAAACCACTGATACGTCTAAAATGTATCTACTTTCCCAAACACTTTTGCTATTGTTTTTCCTCTAAACTTGTGTGATTTGGATGCAACTAACACGGATTGACGCTGTTTTCAGCAGAATTGCCTTGGTGTATAAGTTTTTGTGCAGAAAATTAACTATCAGGAAAAATCCCAGAAAATATGCCAAAAATCCTATTTCACCAGAAGACTCACGGAGCTAGAATACGAGACGGAGTGGGGATGGGCCCAGGCCACACCACCTGGCCGCGCGGGCTAGGCCTGGCCGCGCCAGGGGGTGGTCTGGCCGCCCCAGACACCCCCTCGGTCTCCCTCTTCACCTATAAGTTACCTTCTGACTTAAAAACTCAGGGGGGTCGACGTTTTTCTAGAAAGAGTTCCGCTCTGCCGCCACCACCAGATTTCGTGATTCAGAACCAGAAACTCTGTTATGGCACCCTGCCGAGACGGGGAATTGGAGGAGATCATCGCCATCATCATCACCATCGCTTCTCCATCGACCATCCATGTTCCCCCATCTATGAGTGAGTAATCCCCCGTTGTAGGCTATGGGGATGGTAGGGATTGGATGAGATCGTTCATGTAATGGCATCAGATTGTTAGGGCATGGTGCCTAGTATCTTCTATTAGTGCTTTTTGACTTTGTTGCAACTTGTTATTCTTAATGCTTGTCACTAGGGCCCGAGTGCCATGATTTCAGATCTGAAGATGTTATCGATTCATTATGATAGTATTGTTTATGGTGTTACCTGCAAGTTGTATACACACGTTGTTGTCCGGAACCAATGGCCCCGAAGTGACAGAAATCGGGATAACCGGAGGGAATGGCTCTGATGTGAGGATCACATGTGTTCATGGAGTGTTAATGCTTTGCTCCGGTGCTCTATTAAAAGGAGCAACTTAATTTCTAGTAGTTCCCTTGAGGCCCCGCTGCAAACGGGTTGGCTTGACAAAAGATGTTGTGCAAGTTCTCATTGCGAGCACGTATGACTATATATGGAACACATGCCTAGGATTATCTAGTACTTAGATGCTTTATCTTATTTATCTACAATTGCCCTATGTTCTGATTGCCATTGAATTGTCTTGTCCATGCAACGCCCGTCCATCCATCCCTATGCCTACCGTGCTCTAATCCTACTGTTTACTGCAATTGTTACTACTATCTTTACTTTTACTCCTGTTATTACTTTACTATTCCTACTACAAAACTGTTGCTACTGATCAACTGTTGTGAGCAAGATTGTTTCCAGGTGTAGCTGAATTGACAACTCAGTTGTTAAGGCTTATAAATATTCTTTGGCTCCCCTTGTGTCGAATCAATAAATTGGGTTTCACTTCCCTCAAAAATACTGCGATACACCCCCTATACTTGTGGGTCATCAAGATTATTTTATGGCACCGTTGCCGGGGAGCATAGCTTTATTTATCAAGTCCACTTGGGATCATTATTGTTCGCTGCCATCCATCCATCCATCATGGGTAAGTCTCGTGATGTCAAGGTTCCTATTTTACCATCCACTACAAGAAGAGGTACGGTTCTGAACACCTCTATTGCTCTTGATTCACCATTTGTTATGAGTAAGTTCCTTACACCACCACATACACATGCGACACACACTGCTACTACTGCTGAATCTGAAACTTCTAATACTTATGATGTTGCTTCTACTATGCTTGATAAGAGTGGTTCATTAGGTCCTTTCCTAGATGCTACGATTGCTAGAACTATAGCTGGAAATACTAAAACTCCTAATGAACACACTACTACACCTGTTAGTTCACCTGAGTTTAGAGAGAGCTATGATATTGAAGACGGTTATGTTGAGATGACCGATGAATTTATTAAAGAATGTCAAAACACCCATGATAGGAGTGCTGCTAAGAGTCTGCTTGAGAGGCGTACTATTAGACCCAAATTGTCTCCTAATGCTAAGTTTGCTGCTTCTCCCATAAACATTAAAGATAAAGATTATGATTTCTCTCTTGATCTATCTTACATAGCTATTGTTGAGAAAGAACCTTTTTGTGGGACTAAGAATGAAAGTGTGGTAGCACATATGACTGAGCTTTCTACCATGAGTGGCCTATTTTTGGAAGATATTAAGATGCGTACCTACTTTGTTGCTAAGATTTTCCCTTTTTCACTAAAAGGAGAAGCTAAAACTTGGTTTAATAATTTACCTCATGGATCTATTGATAGCCCTGATTGCTTGATTAGTACTTTCCTACAGAAATATTTTCCTCCTAGTGCTAGACATGCTATTTTGCAGGAACTTTTTGATTTTAAACAGGGAGAAAAGGAGATATTGCCTGAATCATGGGCAAGATTTTGTGCTTTGATTCATGTGTAGGTTGGATGTCCATTACCTAAGAATGAGCTTCTTGATATATTTTATAATGGACTAACTGAAGAATCTAGGACATACCTGGATAGTTGTGCTGATTGTGTTTTCAGGAATAGGACTCCCAAGGAAGCTGAGGAATTAATGGCTAAAATAAGCAAGAACTATGAAGATTGGACTCCTCCTAAACCAACTATACCTGAAACAATTATACCTAAACCAACTATACCGGCTCGTATACCATCATCAAAGAAGAGGGGAGTTATTGAACTAAATGATGAAGTGATGAAGGAAGCTAAGAAATGTCTTAAGGAGAAGGGAATTAAAGATATATATGTCAAGAATTTACCTCCTATAGAAGAATTATGTAAGCCAATTCCCCATTCATCCACTATTGAGGTACACTCTCTCCAACACTTTGATGAAGGTGATATCCCTTACTCTAAACCTCCTGATCAATGCTTAGAAGAATTCGATATTTTTATCGTTAAGCAAGATAATTTTAATAAAAGGGTGCAAAATAATCTAATGGAAAACTCTAGAGCTATTGTTGAGTTGAAGGATATTGTGGAAAGAACCTCTAATGATGTTAGAATGCTTGTTAAACATTTTCAAATGGTTCAAAATCAAATAGATCAACTTATTAAAGTACAAAAAGACTTGCTAGTTATTGCTGCTAAAGAAAAAAATGCTTATGAAATTAGAACTAGAAGTGGTGTTGCTACCCAGGATCCTCTATATCCTGAGGGGCATCCCAAAAGAATTGAGCAGGATTCTCAACAAGCTGAAAATAGGGGTACTACTCGTAAGAAAAGAAAAAATAAACATAAAACTATTGTAGAACCCTCTGAACCTGCTAAAGATCCTAATAGTATATCTATCTCTGATGCTGAAACTGAAAGTGGTAATGAAGAAAATGATGTTCCTGATAAAGAAAAAGTCGAAGAAGAACCTGAAAAGCACACTAAGAATACGAAATACTCTAAAGAAGATTTTGTTGCTAAGAAACACGGTAGTGAAAGAGAGCCTTGGGTCCAAAAACCTATAATTTTGTTGCTAAGAAACACAAGTCAAAGGAGGATGAACACTATAATAAGTTTTGTGAGTGGATGAAACCTTTATTCTCGCAAATTCCTTTGACTGATGCTATTAAATTGCCTCCTTATTCAAAGTATATGAAGGATATTGTCTCGAATAAAAGGAAGATCCCTAATGAAGAAATTTCTACTTTGTTTGCTAATTATTCCTTTAATGGTAAGGTTCCAAAGAAACTTGGAGACCCAGGGATTCCAACTATTCCTTGCTCTATTAAGAATAGCTATGTTAGAACTGCTTTATGTGATTTGGGAGCAGGAGTTAGTGTTATGCCTTTTTCTCTCTACAAGAGACTTCAACTGGAAAAACTAATACCAGCTGATATATCTTTGCAAATGGCTGATAAATCTACCACTATTCCTGTTGGTATATGTGAGGATGTACATGTTCAAAGGATTTTATTGAATGAAATAATGTTTTCACCATGATTATCTCCGCTTACTTCTATTCTATCTATTTTAGTTTTTGCTTTTGTTTAGTTTACTTCTCTGTTGTTAGTTGCTTGCATGTTAGAGTGTCTTAGAACTTTTGAAGTTCTAGACTTGTTTTGTCTTTGCATCATTCCAAAAAAATCTTTCTATCAGAAATTCATTCTTTTATGCCTGAAAAGTGCTCAAAAATAAAGTGTCTCGAAAAATTCCATAAAACTCATATTAAATTTTAAGTGAAAAAAGGGGTAGAGAAGTGCCTGGAAGGTACCAGGGGGACCCACCAGGCAGGCACACCACCTGGTGGCGCGGCCAGCCCAGGGGCGCGCCTGGCCATGGTGTGGGCCACCCCTGGCCCTCCACTCACTCTCTCACTTGCCACTTTCTTCTCTCTCCCGAGAAAACACCAGTTCATTGCTCGAAATCGCGTTCTTGCTGTTTTTGCCCTCGATTTTCGATCTCCTTGCTCAGCCCATCTTTGCTGCTGAAATTTGGAGCATTTGTTCTCAAGTGTGTGACTCCTCCGCTTGTCCAAGTAGATTTGTGTTTAGTGGTTTATATCTTGAGTATTTTCCTGCTTTAGGTGACAGGTTTTGAGAGCTTGTAAGCTTGTTCATTGCTTAGAGATATAGTTTTAATGCATGTTTAGGCCTCTTACAAGTCCCTATGAGTAGTGCTCTCCATTATATATTCACTTTGCAATCACTTGTGTAATGGGTGTTTAAATTTCAGAATAGAAGATGAATGAGCATCAAATCAACCAACATGAACTGAGAGTGCCTGAGGTTATGAAGGTTCACCAAGAGGAGGAAGTTTTTCCGTCCATCTATCCATGCTCCGAATTCATGAGGGCCGTAGGAATTTCCCAGGACTTCCATACTTTGGTTGCTAATGCAGGATTGGAGCACTTTGTGGAGAATGAACCCTGTCAATTTGTGAAACTAACTATGTCTGTAGTGCAGGACTTTCGATTTAGTCACTCTTTGCCTAACTCCATGGTCCACTACAAAATTTACAATATAGCTGTCGACCTTTCTCTTGATGACTTTTGTGCATCTATTAAGGTACCTCAGTGGGGATCATGTGGAAGGATTAAAGAGCGACCTACACCACTCATGGACTTGTACGCAGAAATTTTCCAAGGGAGCAGCTTCTCGAAGGAGAACGGGAAAATCCGTAACATTCATCTCCCTTCTATTCGCTACTTTGCTTACTTTATTTCCAAATGTGTTCTTGCTAGGAAAACTGCCAACAAGTTATCCTTGTATGATCTAACATTCATCTCAGCTGCTTTAAAATGAGATAGGACTTACAACTTGGGTGCTTTGATAGCTTTCCGTCTTGCTGCTAACCGCGAGAAAGGTGGAATTTTTGGAGGCTTCATTGCTTCTCGTTTACTAGCATTGCATGGTTTAGTGCCTCATCATCTATACTTACAGTTTCCCGTAGAAAGGCTTGATCTTAATTCCATGAAGCATAAATTTGTTTCTTCTTGGGCTAATCTAAGTGAGTTGTCTTATGAAATAACCTTTCTCAAAGCTGGTTGGAGAAGGAGAAAGTCTGAGCGCGTCGTTCTTTTGCCTGCACCTATTTTGTTTAACCTTGATAACAGGGTAGGATGGTCCCTCACGGAGGAGGAGTTTGATACGTACTTGGGAGAGCTCTCCCAACAGGAGCAGGATACTAGAAGGGAGGTCACAGATGATTCGGTCCAGCCCTCGAATGAGGGGGGATCTTCATATCAGTAGCCTACCTATGATTGGGGAGCTTCTTATTCTTCCCAAGGGCCTAACTACGATCATTCTTACAATGACCCGCCTGCTTGGAACCCTTACTCATATTTGGATTGCAACCCATTTAGGCCAAAAGCCTAAGATTGGGGGGAGGTACATCGATATCGCACTCATCTCCATATCATTTTGCATCGGTACTTTGTATATTCATGTTTCGTTCTCTTTTTAGTTTTCGTTCTTTCTTTGCTTTTGCTTTCTAAAACACAAAAAGACCAAAAATATTTATGTTGTTTCTCTTTGTTTGCTTCTTCTTCTTTTTGCCTTGGTTTGCTTTTCCCTTTTTGCTTTGTTTGAACTATTTGAAAAACCCAAAAGATTTTGCTTTGCTTGTTCTTCCTTTTTGGTTCTTGTATTAAAAAATCGAAAACACCAAAAATATTTGTTGTTCTTCTTTGGTTTTGTGAGTTTGTTGCAGGGTTCAGCAGTCCTCAGTGGAATTTGATTTCATATTATTATTCAAGCCACACAAGTAAAGGGCAATAATGAGGATTAATGACAACTTGAGGTGTGGTAAGAGGCTGGTAACAAACTCTATTTGTTTTCATTTTTGTACATATACTCATCATTGTGGGCATGCTTAGCCTGTTCGTGTAGGGTGTATGTTATTTATGGATGCTTAGTAGTTCTTGCTTTCATATGATTAGTTCCAGCTTGCTAATAGTTTGTAGCATGCCATATGAATGTTTGCATGCATTACTCTATTCATAACTTGGTATGACACCGTGGTATCCTCCTCTGGATGTTTCACTTGAATTGACTTGGCACATGCTCACGCATGCATATGACTGAAATAATCAGTTAAGCCTCGATGAATTATTTTGCCTTGAGGGTCTTGAATCACTTTCATGCCATGATTAGTCCTGTTTTGTTGCAAGCATGATTATGATAGTTATTGCTCTCTCGTTTTTCGCTCCCTTACTATTGCTAGCCTCCACTTGCACTGAGTATGAGCTCTACTCATGTTTCCAATTCCCAAAACCAATATTGCCAAAAGTGTCCACCATACCTACCTATTAGCATCATCTGTTGTTCCCCGCATATTCAATATGCCTTGTTTACTTCTGAATAAAATGTTTTCTTGTTATGAGAAAGTTAGTTAGTAAAGCTCTCACGAACTTGATACACACTTTATTTCCTGCACTTAATAAACCTGAACCATTGTGACTGTCCATGAAAGTTATATGCTTGCAAATTATAAGCTGGGGATTAGCAGAACCGTGTTATCACTGGGAACACTTTCAACACCTGTAAATATATACCCAGTTGATATCATGCTCTTTTGTTTGCGGATGTCATCGGTGTGAAATAAAAGGGGAGCTTGTAAGTCCATGGAGTTATGTATGTGTGTTAGAGAAATGCCTGGGCCGCTGGTGTAATCCATGTTGTCATGGTGGAAACCTGCAGCGTAACCATAATGAGTATCTATGAAGCATTCTTCTTATAAAAAAGAGAGAGATAGCTATTGAGAAAAAGGAAAAAAAGGAGACATGAGAAAAGAGGAAAGAGAGAAAAAAAGCACCATTTTCCCATGGTAAATAAGGAGATTGCTGAGATACTCGTTGTCTGCTTGCCTTGTCATTTTGATATGGGGATTCTTCTGTATCATCAGGCAAGGGGTACCCCGTTGGCGGTTCTCTATGACGCACGTATTTACGATGACAAGAACTTACCAGTAACTAAAGTTGAGTAGCATGAGGAGCGGTCCTCGTACTCAAGGGACATGAGATTTCTTTATAGTCTGTCAAGCATATAACTCAGATTGGACCTCACTTTCACCTTAACCATATTAAAGATGCTCATGATAGGGGCAATGAGAGCTCAAAGCTAATGAGTACCATACTTTCAGCATTTGGAAGACTTTCAAACTATTCAAAACCTTTTTCATTTCTTTGTTGAGTCACCACCTATTCTATGAGCACTTTCTTGAGAGCATAGTTGTCATTCTTAGTGTAATGTGCTTGTCTCAAAACTTGATTATTTGTGTTATGACTTTGATGCTTGTATCTTTGATATCTTTACATCTAGTCTTCACCTGAACTTCAGAGGTGCCTTGGCGTTCACAATCAAAGGCAAGTGAGATACCACTCTATCATACCTTGTTATGAGCATTGTAATGTTTCTTATGTTTATGTTTCATGCTACTTATTATTTTTGAGTTGGAATCTATTCATAGCTTGCAATGCCTATTAAGTAAACTTAGTGGCATACTCTTTATTATGAATTGTCTAAGTAGTTGATCACATGCTGAGAATATATACATCATATGAAGTAAATGTGTTCGTGAAAGTTTCTTTTATCGCACTCAGTTTTCAACTGAATTGCTTGAGGACAAGCAATAAGCTAAGCTTGGGGAGAGTTGATACGTCCAAAATGTATCTACTTTCCTGAACACTTTTGCTATTGTTTTTCCTCTAAACTTGTGTGATTTGGATGCAACTAACACGGACTGATGTTGTTTTCAGTAGAATTACCTTGGTGTCTAAGTTTTTGTGTAGAAAATCAACTATCAGGAAAAATCCCGGAAAATATGCCAAAAATCCTATTTCACCAGAAGACTCATGGAGCTAGAATACAAGACAGAGTGGGGCCGAGCCCAGGCCACACCACCTGGCCGCGCGGGCTAGGCCTGGCCGCGCCAGGGAGTGGTCTGGCCGCCCTAGACACCCCCTCGGTCTCCTTCTTCACTTATAAGTTGCCTTCTGACCTAAAAACTCAGGGGGGTTCAACATTTTTCCAGAAAGAGTTCCGCTCCGCCGCCACCACCAGATTTCATGATTTGGAACCAGAAACTACGTTCTGGCACCTTACCGGGATGGGGAATTGAAGGAGATCATCACCATCATCATCACCATCACTTCTCCATCGACCATCCATGTTTCCCCCATCTATGAGTGAGTAATCCCCCACTTTAGGCTATGGGGATGGTAGGGATTGGATGAGATCATTCATGTAATGGCATCAGATTGTTAGGGCATGGTGCCTAGTATCTTCTATTAGTGCTTTTTGACTTTGTTGCAACTTGTTATGCTTAATGATTGTCACTAGGGCCCGAGTGCCATGATTTCAGATCTGAACATGTTATTAATTCATTATGATAGTATTGTTTATGGTCTTACCTGCAAGTTTTTGATACATTGCAAATGTATCTATAATTTTTGATGTTCCATGCTTGGTTTAATCTACTTTCTCATGTTTTGTTCCAACTTTGGAGTACTTTTCATATGATTTCTTGGACTAACCTATTAACAAGATGCCACAGTGCTAGTTGCCTGTTTTCTGCTGTTTTTGGTTTCAGGAAGTCAAAAAATGAATATTCTCATAATTGAACGGGACAAAAGCCAAAGTTCCTATTTTACCGGAAGACTCACGGAGCCAGAAGACGAGACGGAGAGGGGCCACAGGGTGGCCACACCATGTGGTGGCACGGGCTAGCCCTGGTCATGCCACCAGGTGGTGTGGGCCCCCTGGCCACCCACCGACCTTGCCTCTTTGCCTTTAAGAAGCCTCCCGATGCAAAAACCCTAAATCATCAAGCCTCCAGCCACGAAAAGTTCCGTAGCGCCACCGCCACCGAAGGGGAGATTCGGGTGACAGGAAGTCTCTGTTCCGGCACCCTGCCGGGACGAGGAAGTGCCCCCGGAGCCATCTCCATCAATCCCCACCACCAGCTCCATCACCGTTGCTGATTCACATGATGAAGAGGGAGTAGTTCTCTCTCAGGGCTAAGGGTTCTACCGGTAGCTATGTGTTCATCTCTCTCTCTATGCGTGATCATATTGTGATCATGAGCTTGTAATCTATAGATCTACCTTGCTACTCAGGTGCTTTAATAGATCTCTGCTCTCCCCATGTGTGTGAAGTTGACAGTGTGCACACCATGGTGGCACTTAGGCTAGAGTTCTCAAATACTTGTTATGAGTTATATTTGGACTTGGATATATTTATGAAATTGTGGTGTTTGTTGGACTCATCTAGTACTCAAGGTGACAGTGTGGGGTTTTCGAGATGGGAAAGGCTTACTTTGAGGTGTGCTGTTATAGCCCTACCAATGATTAGAGTGTTCAACCGGAGATTAGTTCAGCGTAGTATCATAAATAAGAATATATTTATATGAGAGTGTTCACTAGTGAAAGTATGATCCCTAGGCCTTGTTTCTAAACATTGAAACACCGTTTGCAACTAGATCTGTTACATGTTTGCTTGCTTCCTTCTTTATTTCAGTTTGCCTTTAGTCTTTTCCCATGTCAACCACACAACAGCAAGCTATTTTCTATCTCTGCTACCACTTATAATTATCTATACCACTTGTATTTCACTATATCTTCACCGAGCTAGTGCACCTATACACCTGACAAGTGTATTGGGTGTGTTGGGGACACAAGAGACTTCTTGTATCTTGATTGCAGGGTTGCTTTAGAGGGAATACCTTTGACCACTTCCTCCCTGAGTTCGATAAACCTTGGGTGATCCACTTAAGGGAAAACTTGCTGTTGTTCTACAAACCTCTGCACTTGGAGGCCCAACAATTGTCTACGAGAATAGAAGTGCATAGACATCAAGCTATTTTCTAGCGCCGTTGCCGGGGAGGTAAGGTAAAAGGTATTCACACCGGAGGATTAAAGAAGAAGAACCTCCCATGGCAAACGCCTATTTTCTGGTGTCGTTGCCGGTGATGTAAGGTAAAAGGTACTCACATCCTCTGGTGTGAGTGCTCGAAGTTATTTCCTTTAGATTCTGCAATTTTGTCTTTTTGTTTCTTGTTTTCACTAGTTAGGCTTAATGGAAAACAACAACAAAATTAGAGAGCTTTATAGTATTTATCTTGAGTTAGGACATGAAGTGTTTGAAGAGAAAATTAAAAAACCTATGGAACTTAATTTGCGTGCTAATAGCAATGTTATTAGTATGAACTCTTTGAACACCATTATTGCTAATGCTATGGAAAAGTCTAAGCTTGGGGAAGCTTGTTTTGATGAGAATGATCTCTTTAGTTCCCCAGTTTCAAGGAAGAAAATTTGCTCTGATGATACTTTATCTCCCATATGTGGTAATTCTAATGATACTTGTGATAATTTAAATCCACATACTGAAAGCATCCCTTTTAAAATAACTATAAAAATTATTGATTGTGTTATGGATAACTACTATTTTCGAGATGGAACTGTCCATCCCGGTGATCATTTGCTCTTGATACACGAATTATGCGGGTTGTTCAAGTGTGCAGGTATTACAACAGATCACGTCAAGAAGAAGTTATTCTCTTTATCACTTAAGGGCAAAGCAAGGGAGTGGTATGAGCTAGTGGATGATCCCCATCATTTGGAGTGGAAGGAACTTGAATCTCTTTTTTACTCTAAATTTTATCCTCCTCATGAAATTCATAAAGATAGGAATTATATTTATAATTTTCATCCTCGTGGTGGAGAAAGTATTGCCCAAGCATGGGGAGATTGAAGTCACTAATGCTCAAATGTCCCATTCATGAGCTCCCCAGGAATATTGTTATTAATAATTTCTATGCAAGGCTTTCAGGACATTACAAGGACTATCTAGATACTTGTTTAGAGGGATCCTTCACGAGTAAGGAGGTCAAAGCTAAGTGGGATCTTCTTGAAACAATTCAAAGCAATACCGAAGATTGGGATAACAACAAAGGTAAAGAACCAGGTATAAACTATGAGTATGATTGTATTAAGTCTTTCGTTGAAACTGCTAATTTTCAAGAGCTTAGTGCTAAATATGGTCTTGATCCTCAAATTCTTATTGATTGTTTTAAAACCTTTTCTTCTCATATTAATGCTCCTAAAGAAAATTGGGACATGTATCATGAGCCTTTTAAAGACACTTGCATGGAAAATGAAATTTTTGTTAATGATAGCAATAAACATGCTCAAACCTCTGAAAGTACTATTTCTTATAAGCATGTTAATTTTTGTGGAATACATAGACCTTGTGAGAATAATCAAATTGAAGAAGAATATTGTATCACCCACAGGAATGAAAAAACTAGAATGTGGTATAGGGCTTTAAATGAAATTGGTAAAAAAGTTTGTGCCCTTTATCCTTTTATTTGTGAACTTTGCTTTGAAGTGGGTCATTTAAATTTTCAATCCTCAGGCCATAATAATAGCCCTTCTAATCCAATGAGTACTGCAAGTTTGTATTGTGATGACATGATCACTCCTAATCAGCATGATGAACTTACATTATTTTTGGGATGTGAAGAGTTATCAAGAAAAACCTCTTTGGTAGATATGGGTGCTTTTGATATGAATAGTGTAATGCATGGTTGTCATCTTTATTGTGTTGATAATTTCCACACAAATACTTACATACAAAATATTATAGAAGATGAGATCTTACCAGAATATGACATGACTAATATGTGTTTTGGTCTTATTAATGAAAAGGAGTAATCCTCCAAAGTTTCTTCTATTGTCTCTAACAATGAACCAGGGTATATGGAGAAGATTCCTTTCAAGCCTCTCCCTCCTAAAGAGAAGAAAAAAAGGAAGAAAAGGAGGAGTAAAAGGAGAGAGGAAACAGTATTTTCCCCTAAGCATGTTGCTCCTATTATAGTTTTTGATGAGTCTGAACTCGATGATGTTCCTATGCCTATTACCTATAGTAGTGATTATGATTGAGAAAAGCACACTACTTTTGATATTTAAAATCTCTTTGGTACCAATTCTGAAAATGATGATATTAATAATTGCTATACTATTAGTGCTATCCATGATCCTTCCAATGATGATGAACACACTTTGGAAGATAACTATTCTATTGTTTATGATGATACTATACCTCCAATATATGATGATTACAATGATGCGTATGATATTTTCAGTCCACCTACTATTGAGGAGGAAGTTAATTATGATTACAATATGCCTCCTATATTTGATGATTATGGTGATGAGAATAATAATGGTAGCTATTTTGTTTAATTTGCTCCCACTACAATTAACAAGAATGACTATGTTTATGTGGGGAGTATTAATTCTTTGATGCATGTGGCTCATGATAAGAATGTTTCATGTGATTGTTATATTGTTAATTTTATTCATGATGCTACTGAAAGTTATTATGAGAGAGGGAAACATGGTTTTATGTGTCTCAACAATATTAAGTTTCCCCTCTTTATGTTGAAATTTTTGAAGTTGCACTTGTTTTGCTTTCCTACACTTGTTGCTTTGTGCTTTCATGACTTGTTTCTTTACAAGATTATTTCGCATAGGAAGTGGGTTAGACTTAAATGTGTTTTGAAATTGCTTCTTGATGCTCTATTTTACTTCAATTCATATTTCTTATGTGAGCATCTTCTCAAACTATCATGCCTAACTTAAAGGCGTTAAAGAAAAGTACATATTGGGAGATAACCCAAAAGTTTTACATCAGTCTTGGAATTTATTACCTCTGTAATAACCGCTCTTTATCCTTTTTATTTTCTTTTTGTGCCAAGAGTAACCTCTAATGAGAGACAAGTAATGATTGGAAAAGTTGCTGCCCCGAAATAGATTTCTGTGCTTCACCGTAAAAATTCGTGTAAAATCTCTGTACATCCTTTTGAGGCGTGAATTTATGTGCTTCTGCCCCAGGTTATTATATAACTTTCGTTAGTTCAACACTTTTTTATTTGAGCAACATAAGATCTTCGAAAAAATTCATATTTACCTGCTGGTCTGTTTTGACAGATTTCTGCCATTTTCTGCATTTGCTTCTTGTTTGTTCCTTTTTGAGTTCTTTTGGGGAATTGAGCTTTTTGAGGGAAGTGCTTCAGTAGCTAGTGTTCTAATGGAAGTTTATTTGTGTTAGAACTGAACCTTAAGAATTATTATCTTGAGTGCACTAATGTTGCTAATAAAGATTGTGTGATGTTTTGTATGAAGGAAAAATTTCAGGTGTATGGAAGGAATGAGTAATGAGATGAAGGATGGACTAAAGCTCAAGCTTGGGGATGCCACGCATGACACCCCAAGAAACATCCAAGAAGTACAAGTGTAAAAGCTTGGGGATGCCCAAGGCATCCCCTTCTTCATCAATAAAAATCTCAGGTTTCTTCCAAACACTTCATTTTTATTGTTTCACGCACGGTTGTGTTATTCTTGGAGCGTCCTCTTTTTCGTTTTCGTTTGGTTTTTCGTTTGCTTGGTTTTCTTAGTTTGCTTGAATACATTGGTTGGACCCCCTCTTTCATACATTGGTTTTCAAATAGTTATGTTTAGATTGGAAAAGAGTAGAAAAGTTCATACTTATGTGGTAAAAAGAGCTTGTTTTTGACTGTGGCGTATGCTTTGTCATGACATGCTTGATATTGTTTTGGCTTTATGCTTAGTATTCTTTTCTGTAGCATGACTTGTTATAAACAATTGAGATTTCTTAATGTGCCTTGGATGAATCATGCATTTTTTTAGCATATTAAAGCATAGTATAGTGATATTCTCCTTTGATGCTTTATTTGGGTTGACTTGGCGCATGCTCACACCATGTTATGACTATCTCAAGTCACCATAGCCTTTATGATCCTTTATTTTTGAACTTTTAGTATCACTTTATGCTTTGATCAATGATGTTTTGTCGCTCTGCATGATTATGGCCATTATTGCTCTCTTAGTTTGTCGCTACCAGTCTTTTGCTAGCCTCCACAACCAAGTATGAGTTCCACTCATGCATCCAACTCCCTAAACCAAGTTATTCCAAAGATTCCACCATACCTACCTACTAGCTTATGCTATTCCAAGTATATTCATGCTTTTGTTTACCTTCCAAATTAAACTTGTTATGCGAAAACTAGTGATTAAAGCTCTCACAAACTTGATGCCACACTTTACTTTTCTTACTCTTAATAAACTTGAACCATTGTGTCGTCTATGTTGTATATGCTTGCACTTATTTGTTGGGAATTAGTAGAACCATGCTGTCATGGGGAACGCTTTCAACATTGCACTTGGTACTTGTACCTAGTTGATATCATGCTCTTTTGTATATGGATGTCGTCGGTTTGAAATGAAAGGGGACCTTGTAACTCCATGGAGTTATGTATATGTGTTAGAGAAATGCCTGGGCAGCTGGTCTAATCCATGCTGACATGGTGGAAACCTGCAGTGTAACCATAATGAGCTATCTATGAAGCATTCTTCTTATAAAAAAAGAGTCCTACATTGAGAAAAAAGAGAAAAAGAAAAAAAGAGATTATGAAAAGAGGAAAGAGAGAAAAAAGCACCATATTCCCATGGTAAATAAGAAGATTGCTGAGATGCTCGTTGTCTGCTTGCCTTGCCATTTTGATATGGGGATTCTTTCGTATCATCGGGCAAGGGGTACCCCGTTGGCGGTTCTCTATGATACACATGTACTTACGATGACAAGAACTTACCGGTGACTAAACTTGAGCAGCATGAGGAGCGGCCCTCATATATAAGGGACATGAGATTTCTATTCGTTAAGCATGTACACCATAGTTTGTTCACTTTAACCTTAATCACTTCAAGATGCTTATGATAGGGGCAATGAGAGCTGAAAGCTATAAGTACCATAATTTTTTGGAAGCTCTTTATGAGACTTGAATCCCCGCTTCCTTTTACAAAGGCCTTTCTTCCACCATATTATTGAGTCTCCACCTTCTAACTTTATGCACCTACTTTGAGAGCATAGTGGCCATTCTTAGTTCGATGTGCATTGTCCCAAGACTAGTTGATTGATGCATACTTTGATATTGCTTGTTTTAAACTATTGTATCTAGTCACTCTTATGAACTTTGAAGGTGTCCTATGCATTTATATTTGCTACTCTATGAGGGACAAGCTAAATACTAGTGTGTTATGTTTTCTTTATGTGAAACAAACAAACGTCTTGCAAAGCATTGTTATTCATGAATCTTTTGTTTGTGCCTTTTCATGTTGCATCATAGTTTCTTTGTCTTATTGCTTGAACTTTGTCTTTCATGTTATTCCCAGCTTTAAATGTTTTACAAATATTTTGATCAAGTCTTTGATGGTGCATGTCACCTCAAAAATTATTCTTTCTTTTTTATCACTTACCTACTCGAGGACGAGCAGGAGTTAAGCTTAGGGATGTTGATACATTGCAAATGTATCTATAATTTTTGATGTTCCGTGCTCGGTTTAATCTACTTTCTTATGTTTTGTTCCAACTTTGGAGTACTTTGCATATGATTTCTTGGACTAACCTATTAACAAGATGCCACAGTGCCAGTTGCCTGTTTTCTGCTATTTTTGGTTTCAGGAAGTCAGGAAATGAATATTCTCAGAATTGGACGGGACAAAAGCCAAAGTTCCTATTTTACCGGAAGACTCACGGAGCCAGAAGACGAGACGGAGAGGGGCCACATGGTGGCCACACCATTTGGTGGCCCGGGCTAGCTCTGGCCGCGCCACTAGGTGGTGTGGGCCCCCTGGCCGCCCACCGACCTTGCCTCTTCGCCTATAAGAAGCCTCTCGATGCGAAAACCCTAAATCATAAAGCCTCTAGCCACGAAAAGTTCCGCAGCGCCGCCGCCATCGAAGGGGAGATTCGGGGGACAGAAAGTCTCTGTTCCGGCACCCTGCCGGGACGGGGAAGTGCCCCCGGAGCCATCTCCATCGATCTCCACCACCATCTCCATCACCGTTGCTGATTCCCATGATGAAGAGGGAGTAGTTCTCTCTCGGGGCTAAGGGTTCTACCGGTAGCTATGTGTTCATCTCTCTCTCTATGCGTGATCATATTGTGATCATGACCTTGTAATCTATAGATCTACCTTGCTACTCAAGTGCTTTAATAGATCTCTGCTTTCCCCATGTGTGTGAAGTTGACAGTGTGCACACCATGGTGGCACTTAGGCTAGAGTTCTCAAATACTTGTTATGAGTTATATTTGGAGTTGGATATCTTTATGAAATTGTGGTGTTTGTTGGACTCATCTAGTACTCAAGGTGACAATGTGGGGTTTTCTAGATGGGAAAGGCTTACTTTGAGGTGTGCTGTTATAGCCCTACGAACGATTAGAGTGTTCAACCAGAGAGTAGTTCAGCGTAGTATCATAAAGAAGAATATATTTATATGAGAGTGTTCACTAGTGAAAGTATGATCCCTAGGCCTTGTTTCTAAACATTGAAACACCGTTTGCAACTAGATCGGTTACATGTTTGCTTGCTCCCTTCTTTATTTCAATCTGCCTTTAGTCTTTTCCCACGTCAACCACACGACAACAAGCTATTTTCTATCTCCGCTACCACTTATAATTATCTATACCACTTGTATTTCACTATCTCTTCGCCGAACTAGTGAACCTATACACCTGACAAGTGTATTGGGTGTGTTGGGGACACAAGAGACTTCTTGTATCTTGATTGCTGGGTTGCTTCAGAGGGAATACCTTTGACCATTTCCTCCCTGAGTTCGATAAACCTTGGGTGATCCACTTAAGGGAAAACTTGTTGTTGTTCTACAAACCTCTACACTTGGAGGCCCAACAATTTTCTACAAGAATAGAAGTGCGTAGACATCAGTTGTATACACACGTTGTTGTTCGGAACCAATGGCCCCGAAGTGACAGAAATCGGGATAATCGGAGGGAATGGCTCTGATGTGAGGATCACATGTGTTCATGGAGTGTTAATGCTTTGCTCCGGTGCTCTATTAAAAGGAGAACCTTAATTGTCAGTAGTGCCCTTGAGGCCCCGCTACAAACGGGCTGGCAGGACAAAAGATGTTGTGCAAGTTCTCATTGCGAGCATGTATGACTATATATGCAACACATGCCTAGGATTATCTAGTACTTGGATGCTTTATCTTATTTATCTGTAATTGCCCTATGTTTTGATTGCCATTGAATTGTCTTGTCCATGCAATGCCCGTCCATCCATCCATATGCCTACCGTGCTCTAATCTAGTGTTTACTGCAATTGTTACTACTGTCTTTACTTTTACTACTGCTATTACTTTACTATTCCTACTACAAAACTATTGCTACTGATAAACTGCTATGAGCAAGATTGTTTCTAGGTGCAGCTGAATTGACAACTCAGTTGTTAAGGCTTATAAATATTATTTGGCTCCCCTTGTGTCGAATCAATAAATTGGGTTTCACTTCCCTCGAAAATACTACGATACACCCCCTATACTTGTGAGTCATCAACCACATATGGATACACTAGAGTCATTGCATGTGTGTTCTTTTCACAAACCACATGTGTATCCACCAGAGTCATTGCATGTATGTTCTTTTCACAAACTACATATGGATCCACTAGAGTCATTGCATGTCTGTTCTTTCAACAAACCACATGGATCCACCTATGTCATTGCATGTGTGTTCTTTTCATGAACCACATATGGATCCACTAGATTCATTGCATGTCTATTCTTTCAACAAACCACATGGATCCACCAATGTCATTGCATGTGTGTTCTTTTGATGAACCACATATGGATCCACTAGAGTCATTACATGTATGTTCTGTTCATAAACCATCACTGGAGTCATTGCATGTGTGTTCTTTTCATGAACCACATATGGATCAACCAATGTCATGGCATGTATGTTCTTTTCACAAACCACATGGATCCACCAATGTCATTGCATGTGTGTTCTTTTCATGAACCACATATGGATCCACCAGAGTCATTGCATGTGTGTTCTTTTCATGAACCACATATCGATCCACCACAGCCATTGCATGTATGTTCTTTTCACCAACAACATGGATCCACCAATGTCATTGCATGTGTCTTCTTTTCAGAAACCTCATATGGATGCACTAGAGTCATTGCATGTCTATCCTTTCCACAAACCACATGGATCCACCAATGTTATTGTATGTGTGTTCTTTTCATGAACCACATATGGATCCACCAGAGTCATTGCATGTGTGTTCTTTTCATGAACCACATATGGATCCACTAGAGTCATTGCATGTATGTTCTTATCCTAAACCAGCACTAGAGTCATTGCATGTGTGTTCTTTTGACACACCACATATAGATCCACCAGAGTCAGTGCATGTATGTTCTTTTCATGAAACACATGGATCAACCAATTGCATTGCATGTGTGTTCTTTTCACAACCCATATATGGATCCACCAGAGTCATTGCATGTATGTTCTTTTCATAAAACACAAGGATCAACCAATGTCATTCCATGTGTGTTCTTTTCACAAACCACATATGGATCCACCAGAGTCATTGCATGTATGCTCTTTTCATAAAACAAAAGTATCCACCAATGTCATTGCATGTGTGTTCTTTTCACAAACCACATATGGATCAACCAATATCATTGCATGTATGTTCTTTTCACAAACCACATATGGATCAACCAATGTCATTGCATGTATGTTCTTTTCACAAACCACATGGATCCACCAATGTCATTGCATCTGTGTTCTTTTCACAGCCCACATATGGATCTACTAGAGTCATTGCATGTCTAGTCTTCCACAAACCACATGTATCCACCAATGTCATTGCATGTGTGTTCTTTTCATAAACCACATACGAATCCACTTCAGTCATTGCATGTATGTTCATTCCACAAACCACATGGATCCACTGTAGTCATTGCATGTGTGTTCTTTCCATGAACCACATATGGATCCACTAGAGTCATTGCATGTGTGTTCTTTGCACAAAACCAACACTAGAGTCATTGCATTTGTGTTCTTTTCATGTACCACTATTATAGTCATTGCATGTGTGTTATTTTCATGAAACTAGCAATAGAGTCATTGCATGTGTGTTCTTTTCATAAAAACTATCACTAGAGTCATTGCATGTGTGTTCTTTTCACAAACCACATATGTAGCCACCAGAGTCATTACATGTGTGTTCTTTTCATGAACCAGATATGGATCCACTAGAGTCATTGAATGTATGTTCTTATCCTAAACTAGCACTAGATTCATTGGATGTGTGTTCTTTTTGCAAACCACATATGGATCCACCAGAGTCATTGCATGTATGTTCTTTTCATAAAACACATGGATGAACCAATGTCATTACATGTGTGTTCTTTTCACAAACCACATATGGATCCACCAGAGTCATCGCCTGTATGTTCTTTTCATAAAACACATCGATCAACCAATGTAATTGCATGTCTATTGTTGCCACAAACCACATGGATCCACCAATATCATTGCATGTGTATTCTTTTCATGAACCACATATGTATCCACTAGTCATTACATGTATGTTCTTTCCACAAACCACATGGATCCACCAATGTCATTGCATGTGTGTTCTTTTCATGAACCACATATGGATCCACTACAGTCATTGCATGTGTGTTCTTTTCATGAAACTAGCAGTAGAGTCATTGCATGTGTGTTCTTTTCATGAAACTATCACTAGAGTCATTGCATGTGTGTTCTTTTCACAAACCACATATGTAGCCACCAGAGTCATTACATGTGTGTTCTTTTCATGAACCACATATGAATCCACTAGAGTCATTGAATGTATGTTCTTATCCTAAACTAGCACCAGAGTCATTGCATTTGTGTTATTTTTAAAAACCACATATGGATCCACCAGAGTCATTATTGTATGTTCTTTTCATAAAACACATGGATCAACCAATGCCATTGCCTGTGTGTTCTTTTGACAAACCCCGTATGGATCCACCAGAGTCATTGCATGAATGTTCTTTTCATAAAACACATGGATCAACCAATGTAATTGCATGTGTGTTCTTTTCACATACCACATATGGATCCACTAGAGTCATTGCATGCATGTTCTTTTCATAAAACACATGGATCAACCAATGTCATTGCATGTGTGTTCTTTTCACAAACCACATATGGATCCACTAGAGTCATTGCATGCATGTTCTTTTCACAAACCACATGGATCCACCAATGTCATTGCATGTATGTTCTTTTGACAACCCACATATGGATCCACTAGAGTCATTGCATGTGTGTTCTTATCGCAAACCATATATGGATCCACCAGAGTCATTGCATGTATGTTCTTTTCACAAACGACATATGGATCCACTAGAGTCATTGCATGTCTGTTCTTTCCACAAACCACATGGATCCACCTATGTCATTGCATGTGTATTCTTTTCATGAACCACATATGGATCCACTAGAGTCATTGCATGTCTATTCTTTCCACAAACCACATGGATCCACCAATGTCATTGCAGGTGTGTTCTTTTGATGAACCACATATGGATCCACCAGAGTCATTGCATGTGTGTTCTTTTCGTGAACCACATATGGATCCACTGGAGTCATCGCATCTATGTTCGTTTCACAAAACCAACACTAGAGCCATTGCATATGTGTTCTTTTCACAAACCACATATGGATCCACTAGAGTCATTGCATGTATGTTCTTTTCATAAAACACATGGATCAACCAATGTCATTGCAAGTGTGTTCTTTTCATGAACCACATATGGATCCACCAGAGTCATTTCATGTATTTTCTTTTCATAAAACACATGGATCAACTAGAGTCATTGCATGTGTGTTCTTTTCACAAACCACATATGGATCCACCAGAGTCACTGCATGTATGTTATTTTCACAAACCACATATGTATCCACTAGAGTCATTGCATGTGTGTTCTTTCCACAAACCACATGGATCCACCAATATCATTACATATGTGTTCGTTTCATGAACCACATATGGATCCACTAGAGTCATTGCATGTATGTTCTTTCCACAAACCACATGGATCCACCAATGTCATTAAATGTGTGTTGTTTTCATGAACCGCATATGGATCCACTAGATTAATTGCATGTGTTTTTTTCATGAAACTAGCACTTGAGTCATTGCATATGTGTTCTTTCCATGAAACTAGCACTAGAGTCATTGCATGTGTGTTCTTTTGGCAAACCACATATGAATCCACCAGAGTCATTGCATGTGTGTTCTTTTCATGAACCAAATATGGATCCACTAGATTCATTGCATATATGTTCTTATACTAAACCAGCACTAGAGTCATTGCATGTGTGTTCTTTTCACAAACCACATATGGATCCACCAGAGTCATTGCATGTATGTTCTTATACAAAATCAGCACTAGAGTCATCGCATGTGTGTTCTTTTCATAAAACACATGGATCCACTAGAGTCATTGCATGTATGTTATTTTCATAAAACACAAGGATCAACCAATGTCATTGCATGTGTGTTCTTTTCACAAACCACATATGGATCCACCAGAATCATTGCATGTATGTTCTTTTCATAAAACACATGGATCAACCAATGGCATTGCATGTATGTTATTTTCATAAAACACATGGATCAGCCAATATCATTGCATGTGTGTTCTTTTCACAAACCACATATCGATCCACCAGAATCATTGCATGTATGTTATTT
This sequence comes from Avena sativa, assembly GCA_916181665.1. Taxonomy (NCBI): domain Eukaryota; kingdom Viridiplantae; phylum Streptophyta; class Magnoliopsida; order Poales; family Poaceae; genus Avena; species Avena sativa. Next base: position 184,381,073 of record OV702287.1, on the reverse strand, counting down.
TCATAAAACACATGGATCAACCAATGTCATTGCATGTGTGTTCTTTTCACAAACCACATATGGATCCACCAGAGTCATTGCATGTATGTTCTTTTCATAAAACACAAGGATCAACCAATGTTATTGCATGTGTGTTCTTTTCACAAACCACATATGGATCCACTAGAGTCATTGCATGTATGATCTTTTGACAAATCACAAGGATCCACTAGTGTCATTGCATGTGTGTTCTTTTCACAAAACACATATGGATCCACTAGAGTCATTGAATGTCTATTCTTTCCACAAACCACATGGATCCACCATTGTCATTGAATGCGAGTTCTTTTCATGAACCACATATGGATCCACCAGAGTCATTGCATGAATGTTCTTTCCACAAACCACATTTATCCATCAATGTCATTGCATGTGTGTTCTTTTCATAAACCACATATGGATCCACTAGAGTCATTGCATGTGTGTTCTTATCACTAAACCAGCACTAGAGTTATTACATGTGTGTTCTTTTCGTGAACCACAGCTAGAATCATTGCATGTATGTTCTTTTCACAAACCACATGGATCCACCAATATCATTGCATGTGTGTTCTTTTCACGAACCACATATGTATCCACTAGAGTCATTTCATGTATGTTCTTTCCACAAACCACAAGGATCCACCAATGTCATTCATGTGTGTTCTTTTCATGAAGCACATATGGATCCACTAGAGTCATTGCATGTGTGTACTTTTGATGAAACTAGAACTAGATTCATTGCATGTGTTTTCTTTTCATGAAACTAGCACTAGAGTCATTGCATGTGTGTTCTTTTCACAAACCACATATTTATCCACCAGAGTCATTGCATGTGTGTTCTTGTCATGAACCACATATGGATCCACTAGAGTCATTGCATGTATGTTCTTATCCTAAACCAGCACTAGAGTCATTGCATGTGTGTTATTTTCACAAACCACATATGGATCCTTAGGAGTCATTCCATGTATGTTCTTTTCATAAAACACATGGATCAGTCAATGTCATTGCATGTATGTTCTTTTAACAAACCACATATGGATCCACCAGAGTCATTGCATGTATGTTCTTTTCATAAAACACATGGATCAACCAATGTCATTGCATGTGTGTTCTTTTTCAAACCACATATGGATCCACCAAAGTCATTGCATGTATGTTCTTTTCATAAAACACAAGGATCAACCAATGTCATTGAATGTGTGTTCTTTTCACAAACCACATATGGATCCACTAGAATCATTGCATGTATGTTCTTTTCACAAAACCACATGGATCCACCAATGTCATTGCATGTGTGTTCTTTTCACAAACCACATATGGATCCACGAGAGTCATTGCATGTGTGTTCTTTTCACAAACCACATATGGATCCACCAGAGTCATTGCATGTATGTTCTTTTCACAAACCACATATGGATCCACTAGAGTAATTTCATGTCTATTCTTTCCACAAACCACATGGATCCAGCAATGTCATTGCCTCTGTCTTCTTTTCATGAACCACATATGGATCCACTAGAGTCATTGCATGTATGTTCTTTCCACAAACCACATGGATCCACCAATGTCATTGCATGTGTGTTCTTTTCATGAACCACATATGGATCCACTAGAGTCATTGCATGTGTGTTATTTTCACAAACCACATATGGATCCACTAGAGTCATTGCATGTGTGTTCTTTTCATGAAGCACATATGGATCAACCAATGTCATTGCATGTGTGCTCTTTTTATAAACCACATATGGATCCACCAGAGTCATTGCATGTATGTTCTTTTCACAAACCACATATGGATCCACTAGAGTCATTGCATGTCTATTCTTTCCACAAACTACAAGGATCCACCAATGTCATTGCATGTGTGTTCTTTTCATGAACCACATATGTATCCACTAGAGTCATTGTTTCCATTTTTGGTTTTCATTTGCTTAGTTTGCTTGAATAAATTGGTTGGACCCCCTCTTTCATGCATTGGTTTTCAAATAGTTTGGTTTGGATTGGGAAATAGTAGGAAAGGTCATGCTTAATTGGTGAAGAGAGCTTGTTTTTTACTATGGCCTATGCTTTATCATGTCATGCTTGATATTGTTTTGGCTTTATGCTTAGTTATTTTTGATGTAGCGAGACATGTTATAAACAATTGAGATTGCTTAATGTGCCTTGAAAGAATCATGCTTTGTTTTAGCAAATTAAAGCATAGTATTGTGGTATTCTCCTTTGATGTTTTATTTGGGTTGACTTGGCGCATGCTCACACCATGTTATGACTATCTCAAGTCACCATAGCCTTTATGATCCTTTGGTTTTCGACTTGTAATATCACTTTATGCTTTAATTAGTGATGTTTTGTCGCTTTGCATGATTATGGCCATTATTGCTCTCTTAGTTGGTCGCTCCCCGTCTTTTGCTAGCCTCCATAACTAAGTATGAGTTCCACTCATGCATCCAACTCCTAAAACCAAGTTATTCCAAAGAGTCCATCATACCTACCTATTAGCATTTGCTATTCCAAGTATATTCATGTTTTTATCTACCTTCTGAATTAAACTTGTTATGAGAAAACTAGTGATTAAAGCTCTCACAAACTTGATGGCACACTTTACTTTTCTTGCCCTTAATAAACTTGAACCATTGTGTCGTCTATGTTGTATATGCTTGCACTTATATGTTGGGGATTAGCAGAACCATGTTGTCATGGGGAACGCTTTCAACATTGCACCTGTACTTTGTACCTAGTTGATATCATGCTCTTTTGTCTATGGATGTCGTTGGTGTGAAATGAAAGGGGAGATTGTAAGTCCATGGAGTTATGTATGTGTGTTAGAGAAACGCCTGGGCCATCGGTCTAATCCATGCCGTCATGGTGGAAACATGCAGCGTAACCATAATGAGCTATCTATGAAGCATTCTTCTTATAAAAAAGATTCATATATTGAGAAAAAAGAGAAAAAGAAAAAAAAAGATATGTGAAAACAGGAAAGAGAGAAAAAAGCACCATTTTCCCATGGTAAATAAGAAGATTGCTGAGATGCTCGTTGTCTGCTTGCCTTGTCATTTTGATATGGGGATTCTTCTGTATCATCGGGCAAGGGGTACCCCATTGGCGGTTCTCTATGATACAAATGTACTTACTATGACAAGAACTTACCGGTAACTAAACTTGAGTAGCATGAGGAGCGACCCTCGTATTCAAGGGACATGAGATTTCCAACTTATACTTTGTCAAGCATATACTCCATAGTTTGTTCACTTTAACCTTAATCACTTCAAGATGCCTATGATAGGGGCAATGAGAGCTGAAAGCTAATAAGTACGATAATTTTTGGAAGCTCTTTATGAAACTTGAATCCCTACTTCCTTCTATGAAGGCCTTTCTTTCACTTTTATGTTGAGTCTCCACCTTCTATCTTTATGCACCTATTGAGAGAGCATAGTGGCCATTCTTAGTTCGATGTGAATTGTCCCAAGACTTGTTGATTGATGCATAATTTTGATATTTCCTGTTCTTAAACTATTTGTATCTAGTCACCCTTATAAACTTTGAAGGTGTCCTATGCATCTATGTTTGCTATTCTATGAGGGACAAGCTGAATGCCACTATGCTATGTTTTCTTTATGTGAAACAAACAAACGTCTTGCAAAGCATTGTTATTCCTGAATCTTTTGTTTGTGCCTTTTCATGTTACAACATAGTTGCTATGTCTTATTGTTAGAACTATATCTTTCATGCTATGTTGAAGTACTATGATCCCAACTATCAATGTTTTACAAATACTTTGATCAAGTTTATGATGGTGCATGTCACCTCAAAAATTATTCTTTCTTTTTATCACTTACCTACTCGAGGACGAGCAAGAGTTAAGCTTGGGGATGTTTATACGTTGCTAACGTATCCATAATTTTTGATGTTACATGCTTGGTTTTTATCTACTTTATTATGTTTCGTCCACACTTTGAGGTATTTTTATTCACTTTCTGGAACTAACCTATTGACAAGATGCCACAGTGCCAGTTGCCTGTTTTCTACTGTTTTTGGTTTCAGAAAAGCTAAAAAATGAATATTCTTGGAATTGGACGGGACAAAAGCCAATATGCCTATTTTTCCCGGAGCAACATGGAAACACGAAGCAGAGACAGAGTAGCACACCAGGGTGGGCACACCATATGGTGGCATGGGCAAGCCCTGGCTGCGCCACCAGGTGGTGCGGGCCCCTGGCCGCCGATCGACCTTGCCTCTTTGCCTATAAGATGCCTCCCGATGCAATAACCCTAGGTCGAACAACCTCCAGCCACGAAAAGTTCACAGCGCCGACGCCATCGAAGGGGAGATTCGGGGGACAGAAAGTCTCTATTCCGGCACCCTGCTGGGACAGGGAAGTGCCCCCGGAGCCATCTTCATCGATCTCCACCACCATCTCCATCGTTGTTGCTGATTCCGATGATGAGGAGGGAGTAGTTATCTCTCGAGGCTAAGGGTTCTACCGGTAGCTATGTGCTCATCTCTCTCTCTATGCATGATCATATTATGATCATGAGCTTTGTAATAATGTAGATCTACCTTGCTACTCAAGTGCTTTAATATATCTCTGCTCTCCCCGTGTGTGTGAAAGTGACAGCGTGCACACCATGGTGGCACTTAGGCTAGAGATTACAAATACTTGTTATGAGTTATATTTAGAGTTGGATGTTTCTATGAAATTGTAGTGTTTGTTGGAACCATCTAGTGCTTAGGGTGACAGTGTGGGGCTATCTAGATGGGGAAAGCGAACTTTGAGGTGTGCTGTTATAGCCCTACCATGGATTAGAGTGTCCAACCGGAGAGTAGTTCAGAGTAGTATCATGAAGAGAAGATATTTATATGAGAGTGTTCACTAGTGAAAGTATGATCTCTAGGCCTTGTTTCTAAACATTGAAACACTGTTTGCAACTAGATCTGTTACATGTTTGCTTGCTTCTATCTTTATTTTAGTTTGCCTTTAGTATCTTCCACGCTATCAAGCTATTTTCTAGCACCGTTACCACTTATAATTATCCATACCACTTGTATCTTACTATCTCTTCACCGAACTAGTGCACCTATACACCTGACAAGTGTATTGGGTGTTTTGGGGACACAAGAGACTTCTTGTATCTTGATTGTAGGGTTGCTTGAGAGGGGATACCTTTGACCACTTCCTCCCTGAGTTCAATAAACCTTGGGTGATCCACTTAAGGGAAAACTTGCTGATGTTCTACAAACCTCTGCACTTGGAGGCCCAAATATTGTCTACAAGAATAGAAGTGCGTAGAAATCAATCAACCAATGTCGTTGCATGTGTGTTTGTTTCACAACCCACATATGGATCCACCAGAGTCATTGCATGTATGTTCTTTTCATAAAACACAAGGATCAACCAATGTTATTGCATGTATGTTCTTTTCACAAACCACATATGGACCCACTAGAGTCATTGCATGTATGTTCTTTTCACAAATCACATGGATCCACCAGGGTCATTGCATGTCTATTCTTTTCACAAACCACATATGGATTCACTAGAGTCATTCCATGTCTATTCTTTGCACAAACCACATGGATCCACCAATGTCATTGCATGTGTGTTCTTTTCATGAACCACACATGGATCCACTAGAGTCATTGCATGTGTGTTCTTTTCATGAAGCACATATGGATCCACTAGATTCATTGCATGTATGTTCTTTCCACAAACCACATGGATCCACCAATGTCATTGCATGTGTGTTCTTTTCATGAACCACATATGGATCCACTAGAGTCATTGCATGTATGTTCTTTCCACAAACCACATGGATCCACCAATGTCATTGCATGTGTGTTCTTTTCACAAACCACATATGGATCCACTAGAGTCATTGCATGTGTGTTCTTATCACTAAACCAGCAGTAGAGTCATTACATGTGTGTTCTTTTCATGAACCACAGCTAGAGTCATTGCATGTGTGTTCTTTTCATGAAACTAGCACTAGAGTCATTGCATGTGGGTTCTTCTCACAAACAACATATGTATCCACCAGAGTCATTGCACGTGTGTTCTTTTCACAAACCACATATGGATCCACCAGAGTCATTGCATGTATGTTCTGTTCATAAACCAGCACTAGAGTCATTCCATGTGTGTTCTTTTCATGAACCACATATAGATCCACCAGAGTCATTGCATGTATGTTCTTTTCATAAAACACATGGATCAACTAGAGTCATTGCATGTGTGTTCATTTAACAAACCACATATGGATCCACCAGAGTCATTGCATGTATGTTATTTTCACAAACCACATATGGATCCACTAGAGTCATTGCATGTCTATTCTTTCCACAAGCCACATGGATCCACCAATGTCATTGCATGTGTGTTCCTTTCATGAAACTAGCACTAGAGTCCTTGCATGTGTGTTCTTTTCATGAAACTAGCACTAGAGTCATTGCATGTGTGTTCTTTTCACAAACGACATATGTATCCACCAGAGTCATTGCATGTGTGTTCTTTTCACGAACCATATATGGATCCACTAGAGTCATTGCATGTATGTTCTTACACTAAACCAGCACTAGAGACATTGCATGTGTGTTCTTTTCACAAACCTCATATGGATCCACTAGAGTCATTGCATGTATGTTCTTTTCTTCAAACACATGGATCAACAAATGTCATTGCATGTGTGTTCTTTTCACAAACCACATATGGATCCACTGGAGTCATTTCATGTATGTTCTTTTCATAAACCACATGGATCAACCAATGTCATTGCATGTGTGTTCTTTTCACAAACCACATATGGATCCACCAGAGTCATTGCATGTATGTTCTTTTCATAAAACACATGGATCAACCAATGTCATTTCATGTATGTTCTTTTCACAATACACATATGGATTAACCAATGTCATTGCATGTATGTTCTTTTCACAAACCACATGGGTCAACCAATGTTGTTGCATGTTTGTTCTTTTCAAAAACCAGATATGGATCCACTAGAGTCATTGCATGTCTATTCTTTCCACAAACCACATGGATCCACCAATGTCATTGCATGTGTGTTCTTTTCATGAACCACATATGGATCCACTAGAGTCGTTGCATGTATGTTCATTCCACAAACCACATGGATCCACTATAGACATTGCATGTGTGTTCTTTTCATGAACCACATATGGATCTACTAGAGTCATTGCATCTGTGTTCTTTTCACAAAACTAGCACTAGAGTCATTGCATATGTGTTCTTTTCATGAACCACAGCTAGAGTCATTGCATGTGTGTTCTTTTCATGAAACTAGCACTAGAGTCATTGCATGTGTGTTCTTTTCATGAAACTAGCACTGGAGTCATTGCATGTATGTTCTTAGACTAAACCAGCACTAGAGTCATTGCATGTGTGTTCTTTTCACAAACCACATATGGATCCACTAGAGTCATTGCATGTCTATTCTTTCCACAAACCACATGGATCCACCAATGTCATTGCATGTGTGTTCCTTTCATGAAACTAGCACTAGAGTCCTTGCATGTGTGTTCTTTTCACAAACCACATATGTATCCTCCAGAGTCATTGCATGTGTGTTCTTGTCATGAACCATATATGGATCCACTAGAGTCATTGCATGTGTGTTCTTTTCATGAAACTAGCACTAGAGTCATTGCATGTGTGTTCTTTTCACAAACCACATATGTATCCACCAGAGTCATTGCATGTGTGTTCTTTTCATGAACCATATATGGATCCACTAGAGTCATTGCATGTATGTTCTTACACTAAACCAGCACTAGAGTCATTGCATGTGTGTTCTTTTCACAAACCTCATATGGATCCACTAGAGTCATTGCATATATGTTCTTTTCTTCAAACACATGGATCAACAAATTTCATTGCATGTGTGTTCTTTTCACAAACCACATATGGATCCACTTGAGTCATTTCATGTATGTTCTTTTCATAAAACACATGGATCAACATATGGATCCACCAGAGTCATTGCATGTATGTTCTTTTCATAAAACACATGGATCAACCAATGTCATTGCATGTATGTTCTTTTCACAAACCACATATGGATTAACCAATGTCATTGCATGTATGTTCTTTTCACAAACCACATGGGTCAACCAATGTCGTTGCATGTTTGTTCTTTTCAAAAACCACATATGGATCCACCAGAGTCATTGCATGTATATTGTTTCCACAAACCACATGGATCCACCAATGTCATTGCATGTGTGTTCTTTTCATGAACCACATATGGATCCACTAGAGTCGTTGCATGTATGTTCATTCCATAAACCACATGGATCCACTATAGACATTGCATGTGTGTTCGTTTCATGAACCACATATGGATCCACTAGGGTCATTGCATGAGTGTTCTTTTCACAAAACTAGCACTAGAGTCATTGCATATGTGTTCTTTTCATGAACCAAAGCTAGAGTCATTGCATGTGTGTTCTTTTCATGAAACTAGCACTAGAGTCATTGCATGTGTGTTCTTTTCATGAAACTAGCACTAGAGTCGTTGCATGTGTGTTCTTTTCACAAACCACATATGTATCCACCAGAGTCATTGCAAGTGTGTTCTTTTCATGAACCACATATGGATCCAATAGAGTCATTGCATGTATGTTCTTATACTAAACCAGCACTAGAGTCATTGCATGTGTGTTCTTTTCAAAAACCACATATGGATCCACCAATGTCATTGCATGTGTCTTCTTTTCGTGAACCACATATGGATCCACTACAGTCATTCCTTTGTGTTCTTTTCATGAAACTAGCACTAGAGTCATTGCATGTGTGTTCTTTTCATGAAACTAGCACTAGAGTCATTGCCTGTGTGTTCTTTTCACAAACCACATATGTATCCACCAGAGTTATTGCATGTAGTATCTTACACTAAACCAACACTAGAGTCATTGCATGTGTATTATTTTCACAAACCACATATGGATCCACCAGAGTCATTGCATGTATGTTCTTTTTTAAAAAACACATGGATCAACCAATGTCATTGCATGTGTGTTCTTTTCACAAACCATATATGGATCCACCAGAGTCATTGCATGTACGTTCTTTTCATAAAACACATGGATCAACTAGTGTCATTGCATGTGTGTTCTTTTCACAAACCATATATGGATCCACCACGGTCATTGCATGTATGTTATTTTCATAAAACACATGGATCAACCAATGTCATTGCATGTATGTTCTTTTCACAAACCACATATGTATCAACCAATGTCATTGCATGTATGTTCTTTTCACAAAACACATGTATCCACCAATGTCATGGCATGTGTGTTCTTTTCACAAACCACATATGGATCCACTAGAGTCATTGCATGTATGTTCTTTCCACAAACCACATGGATCCACCAATGTCATTGCTTGTGTGTTCTTTTCATGAACCACATATGGATCCACTAGAGTCATCGCATGTGTGTTCTTATCACTAAACCAGCACTAGAGTCATTGCATGTGTGTTCTTTTCATGAACCACAGCTAGAGTCATTTCATGTGTGTTCTTTTCATGAAACTAGCACTAGAGTCATTGCATGTGTGTTCTTTTCACAACCCACATATGGATCCACCAGAGTCATTGCAGGTATGTTATTTTCATAAAACAAAAGGATCAACCAATATTATTGCATGTGTGTTCTTTTCACAAACCACATCTGGATCCACTAGAGTCATTGCATGTATGTTCTTTTCATAAATCACATGGATCCACCAGTGTCATTGCATGTGTGTTCTTTTCACAAACCACATATGGATCCACTAGAGTCATTACATGTCTATTCTTTCCAAAAAACCACATGGATCCACCAATGTCATTGCATGTATGTTCTTTTCATGAACCACATATGTATCCACTAAAGTCATTGCATGTGTGTTATTTTCACAAACCACATATTGATCCACCAGAGTCATTGCATGTGTGTTCTTTTCATGAGGCACATATGGATCAACCAATGTCATTGCATGTGTGTTCTTTTCACAAACCACATATGGATCCACTAGAGTCATTGCATGTATGTTATTTTCACAATACACATATGGATCCACTAGAGTTATTGCATGTCTATTCTTTCCACAAACCACATGGATCCACCAATGTCATTGCATGTGTGTTCTTTTCATGAACCACATATGGATCCACTAGATTCATTGCATGTATGTTCTTTCCACAAACCACATGGATCCACCAATGTCATTGCGTGTGTGTTCTTTTCATGAACCACATATGGATCCACTAGAGTCATTGCATGTATGTTTTTTCCACAAACCACATGGATCCACCAATGTCATTGCTTGTGTGTTCTTTTCATGAACCACATATGGATCCACTAGAGTCATCGCATGTGTGTTCTTATCACTAAACCAGCACTAGAGTCATTGCATGTGTGTTCTTTTCATGAACCACAGCTAGAGTCATTTCATGTGTGTTCTTTTCATGAAACTAGCACTAGAGTCATTGCATGTGTGTTCTATTCACAACCCACATATGGATCCACCAGAGTCATTGCAGGTATGTTATTTTCATAAAACACAAGGATAAACCAATGTTATTGCATGTGTGTTCTTTTCACAAACCATATATGGATCCACTAGAGTCATTGCATGTATGTTCTTTTCGTAAATCACATGGATCCACCAGTGTCATTGCATGTGTGTTATTTTCACAAACCACATATGGATCCACTAGAGTCATTACATGTCTATTCTTTCCAAAAACCACATGGATCCACCAATGTGATTGCATGTGTGTTGTTTTCATGAACCACATATGGATCCACTAGAGTCATTGCATGTGTGTTAATTTCACAAACCACATATTGATCCACTAGAGTCATTGCATGTGTGTTCTTTTCATGAAGCACATATGGATGAACCAATGTCATTGCTTGTGTGTTCTTTTCACAAACCACATATGGATCCACCATAGTCATTGCATGTATGTTATTTTCACAAACCACATATGGATCCACTAGAGTTATTGCATGTCTATTCTTTCCACAAAACACACGGATCCACCAATGTCATTGCATGTGTGTTCTTTTCATGAACCACATATGGATCCACTAGATTCATTGCATGTATGTGCTTTCCACAAACCACATGGATCCACCAATGTCATTGCATGTGTGTTCTTTTCATGAACCACATATGGATCCACTAGAGTCATTGCATGTATGTTCTTTCCACAAACCACATGGATCCACCAATGTCATTGCTTGTGTGTTCTTTTCATGAACCACGTATGGATCCACTAGAGTCATTGCATGTGTGTTCTTATCACTAAACCAGCACTAGAGTCATTGCATGTGTGTTCTTTTCATGAACCACAGCTAGAGTCATTTCATGTGTGTTCTTTTCATGAAACTAGCACTAGAGTCATTGCATGTGTGTTCTTTTCACAACCCACATATGGATCCACCAGAGTCATTGCAGGTATGTTCTTTTCATAAAACACAAGGATCAACCAATGTTATTGCATGTGTGTTGTTTTCACAAACCACATATGGATCCACTAGAGTCATTACATGTATGTTCTTTTCATAAATCACATAGATCCACCAGTGTCATTGCATGTGTGTTATTTTCACAAACCACATATGGATCCACTAGAGTCATTACATGTCTATTCTTTCTAGAAACCACATGGATCCACCAATGTGATTGCATGTGTGTTGTTTTCATGAACCACGTATGGATCCACTAGAGTCATTGCATGTGTGTTATTTTCACAAACCACATATTGATCCACCAGAGTCATTGCATGTGTGTTCTTTTCATGAAGCACATATGGATGAACCAATGTCATTGCTTGTGTGTTCTTTTCACAAACCACATATGGATCCACCATAGTCATTGCATGTATGTTATTTTCACAAACCACATATGGATCCACCACGGTCATTGCATGTCTATTCTTTCCACAAACCACATGGATCCACCAATTTCATTGCATGTGTGTTCTTTTCATGAACCACATATGGATCCACTAGATTCATTGCATGTATGTTCTTTCCACAAACCACATGGATCCACCAATGTCATTGCATGTGTGTTCTTTTCATGAACCACATATGGATCCACTAGAGTCATTTCATGTATGTTCTGTCCACAAACCACATGGATCCACCAATGTGATTGCATGTGTGTTCTTTTCATGAACCACGTATGGATCCACTAGAGTTATTGCATGTGTGTTCTTATCACTAAACCAGCACTAGAGTCATTGCATGTGTGTTCTTTTCATGAACCACACCTAGAGTCATTTCATGTGTGTTATTTTCATGAAACTAGCACTAGAGTCATTGCATGTGTGTTCTTTTCACAAACCACATATGTATCCACCAGAGTTATTGCATTTAGTATCTTACACTAAACCAACACTAGAGTCATTGCATGTGTATTATTTTCACAAACCACATATGGATCCACCAGAGTCATTGCATGTATGTTCTTTTTTAAAAAACACATGGATCAACCAATGTCATTGCATGTGTGTTCTTTTCACAAACCATATATGGATCCACCATAGTCATTGCATGTATGTTATTTTCACAAACCACATATGGATCCACTAGAGTTATTGCATGTCTATTCTTTCCACAAACCACATGGATCCACCAATGTCATTGCATGCGTGTTCTTTTCATGAACCACATATGGATCCACTAGATTCATTGCATGTATGTTCTTTCCACAAACGACATGGATCCACCAATGTCATTGCATGTGTGTTCTTTTCATGAACCACATATGGATCCACTAGAGTCATTGCATGTGTGTTCTTTTCACAAACCACATATGTATCCACTAGAGTCATTGCATGTGTGTTCTTTTCATGAACCATATATGGATCCACTAGAGTCATTGCATGTATGTTCTTACACTAAACCAGCACTAGAGTCATTGCATGTGTGTTCTTTTCACAAACCTCATATGGATCCACTAGAGTCATTGCATATATGTTCTTTTCTTCAAACACATGGATCAACAAATTTCATTGCATGTGTGTTCTTTTCACAAACCACATATGGATCCACTTGAGTCATTTCATGTATGTTCTTTTCATAAAACACATGGATCAACATATGGATCCACCAGAGTCATTGCATGTATGTTCTTTTCATAAAACACATGGATCAACCAATGTCATTGCATGTATGTTCTTTTCACAAACCACATATGGATTAACCAATGTCATTGCATGTATGTTCTTTTCACAAACCACATGGGTCAACCAATGTCGTTGCATGTTTGTTCTTTTCAAAAACCACATATGGATCCACCAGAGTCATTGCATGTATATTGTTTCCACAAACCACATGGATCCACCAATGTCATTGCATGTGTGTTCTTTTCATGAACCACATATGGATCCACTAGAGTCGTTGCATGTATGTTCATTCCATAAACCACATGGATCCACTATAGACATTGCATGTGTGTTCGTTTCATGAACCACATATGGATCCACTAGGGTCATTGCATGTGTGTTCTTTTCACAAAACTAGCACTAGAGTCATTGCATATGTGTTCTTTTCATGAACCAAAGCTAGAGTCATTGCATGTGTGTTCTTTTCATGAAACTAGCACTAGAGTCATTGCATGTGTGTTCTTTTCATGAAACTAGCACTAGAGTCGTTGCATGTGTGTTCTTTTCACAAACCACATATGTATCCACCAGAGTCATTGCAAGTGTGTTCTTTTCATGAACCACATATGGATCCAATAGAGTCATTGCATGTATGTTCTTATACTAAACCAGCACTAGAGTCATTGCATGTGTGTTCTTTTCAAAAACCACATATGGATCCACCAATGTCATTGCATGTGTCTTCTTTTCGTGAACCACATATGGATCCACTACAGTCATTCCTTTGTGTTCTTTTCATGAAACTAGCACTAGAGTCATTGCATGTGTGTTCTTTTCATGAAACTAGCACTAGAGTCATTGCCTGTGTGTTCTTTTCACAAACCACATATGTATCCACCAGAGTTATTGCATGTAGTATCTTACACTAAACCAACACTAGAGTCATTGCATGTGTATTATTTTCACAAACCACATATGGATCCACCAGAGTCATTGCATGTATGTTCTTTTTTAAAAAACACATGGATCAACCAATGTCATTGCATGTGTGTTCTTTTCACAAACCATATATGGATCCACCAGAGTCATTGCATGTACGTTCTTTTCATAAAACACATGGATCAACTAGTGTCATTGCATGTGTGTTCTTTTCACAAACCATATATGGATCCACCACGGTCATTGCATGTATGTTATTTTCATAAAACACATGGATCAACCAATGTCATTGCATGTATGTTCTTTTCACAAACCACATATGTATCAACCAATGTCATTGCATGTATGTTCTTTTCACAAACCACATGTATCCACCAATGTCATGGCATGTGTGTTCTTTTCACAAACCACATATGGATCCACTAGAGTCATTGCATGTATGTTCTTTCCACAAACCACATGGATCCACCAATGTCATTGCTTGTGTGTTCTTTTCATGAACCACATATGGATCCACTAGAGTCATCGCATGTGTGTTCTTATCACTAAACCAGCACTAGAGTCATTGCATGTGTGTTCTTTTCATGAACCACAGCTAGAGTCATTTCATGTGTGTTCTTTTCATGAAACTAGCACTAGAGTCATTGCATGTGTGTTCTTTTCACAACCCACATATGGATCCACCAGAGTCATTGCAGGTATGTTATTTTCATAAAACAAAAGGATCAACCAATATTATTGCATGTGTGTTCTTTTCACAAACCACATCTGGATCCACTAGAGTCATTGCATGTATGTTCTTTTCATAAATCACATGGATCCACCAGTGTCATTGCATGTGTGTTATTTTCACAAACCACATATGGATCCACTAGAGTCATTACATGTCTATTCTTTCCAGAAACCACATGGATCCACCAATGTCATTGCATGTATGTTCTTTTCATGAACCACATATGGATCCACTAGAGTCATTGCATGTGTGTTATTTTCACAAACCACATATTGATCCACCAGAGTCATTGCATGTGTGTTCTTTTCATGAGGCACATATGGATCAACCAATGTCATTGCATGTGTGTTCTTTTCACAAACCACATATGGATCCACTAGAGTTATTGCATGTATGTTATTTTCACAATACACATATGGATCCACTAGAGTTATTGCATGTCTATTCTTTCCACAAACCACATGGATCCACCAATGTCATTGCATGTGTGTTCTTTTCATGAACCACATATGGATCCACTAGATTCATTGCATGTATGTTCTTTCCACAAACCACATGGATCCACCAATGTCATTGCGTGTGTGTTCTTTTCATGAACCACATATGGATCCACTAGAGTCATTGCATGTATGTTTTTTCCACAAACCACATGGATCCACCAATGTCATTGCTTGTGTGTTCTTTTCATGAACCACATATGGATCCACTAGAGTCATCGCATGTGTGTTCTTATCACTAAACTAGCACTAGAGTCATTGCATGTGTGTTCTTTTCATGAACCACAGCTAGAGTCATTTCATGTGTGTTCTTTTCATGAAACTAGCACTAGAGTCATTGCATGTGTGTTCTTTTCACAACCCACATATGGATCCACCAGAGTCATTGCAGGTATGTTATTTTCATAAAACACAAGGATCAACCAATGTTATTGCATGTGTGTTCTTTTCACAAACCACATATGGATCCACTAGAGTCATTGCATGTATGTTCTTTTCATAAATCACATGTATCCACCAATGTCATGGCATGTGTGTTCTTTTCACAAACCACATATGGATCCACTAGAGTCATTGCATGTATGTTCTTTCCACAAACCACATGGATCCACCAATGTGATTGCATGTGTGTTGTTTTCATGAACCACATATGGATCCACTAGAGTCATCGCATGTGTGTTATTATCACTAAACCAGCACTAGAGTCATTGCATGTGTGTTCTTTTCATGAACCACAGCTAGAGTCATTTCATGTGTGTTCTTTTCATGAAACTAGCACTAGAGTCATTGCATGTGTGTTCTTTTCACAACACACATCTGGATCCACCAGAGTCATTGCAGGTATGTTATTTTCATAAAACACAAGGATCAACCAATGTTATTGCATGTGTGTTCTTTTCACAAAAAACATATGGATCCACTAGAGTCATTCATGTATGTTATTTTCATAAATCACATAGATCCACCAGTGTCATTGCATGTGTGTTATTTTCACAAACCACATATGGATCCACTAGAGTCATTACATGTCTATTCTTTCCAGAAACCACATGGATCCACCAATGTGATTGCATGTGTGTTGTTTTCATGAACCACATATGGATCCACTAGAGTCATTGCATGTTTGTTATTTTCACAAACCACATATTGATCCACCAGAGTCATTGCATGTGTGTTCTTTTCATGAAGCACATATGGATGAACCAATGTCATTGCTTGTGTGTTCTTTTCACAAACCACATATGGATCCACCATAGTCATTGCATGTATGTTATTTTCACAAACCACATATGGATCCACTAGAGTTATTGCATGTCTATTCTTTCCACAAACCACATGGATCCACCAATGTCATTGCATGTGTGTTCTTTTCATGAACCACATATGGATCCACTAGATTCATTGCATGTATGTGCTTTCCACAAACCACATGGATCCACCAATGTCATTGCATGTGTGTTCTTTTCATGAACCACATATGGATCCACTAGAGTCATTGCATGTATGTTCTTTCCACAAACCACATGGATCCACCAATGTCATTGCTTGTGTGTTCTTTTCATGAACCACGTATGGATCCACTAGAGTCATTGCATGTGTGTTCTTATCACTAAACCAGCACTAGAGTCATTGCATGTGTGTTCTTTTCATGAACCACATCTAGAGTCATTTCATGTGTGTTATTTTCATGAAACTAGCACTAGAGTCATTGCATGTGTGTTCTTTTCACAAACCACATATGTATCCACCAGAGTTATTGCATTTAGTATCTTACACTAAACCAACACTAGAGTCATTGAATGTGTATTATTTTCACAAACCACATATGGATCCACCAGAGTCATGGCATTTATGTTCTTTTTTAAAAAACACATGGATCAACCAATGTCATTGCATGTGTGTCCTTTTCACAAACCATATATGGATCCACCAGAGTCATTGCATGTATGTTCTTTTTTAAAAAACACATGGATCAACCAATGTCATTGCATGTGTGTTCTTTTCACAAACCATATATGGATCCACCAGAGTCATTGCATGTATGTTCTTTTCATAAAATACATGGATCAACCAGTGTCATTGCATGTGTGTTCTTTTCACAAACCATATATGGATCCACCACGGTCATTGCATGTATGTTCTTTTCATAAAACACATGGATCAACCAATGTCATTGCATGTATGTTCTTTTCACAAACCACATATGTATCAACCATTGTCATTGCATGTATGTTATTTTCACAAACCACATGGATCCACCAATGTCATTGCATGTGTGTTCTTTTCACAAACCACATATGGATGCACTAGATTCATTGCATGTATGTTCTTTCCACAAACCACATGTATCCACCAATGTCATTGCATGTGTGTTCTTTTCATGAACCACATATGGATCCACTAGAGTCATTGCATGTGTGTTCTTATCACTAAACCAGCCCTAGAGTCATTACATGTGTGTTCTTTTCATGAACCACAGCTAGAGTCATTTCATGTGTGTTCTTTTCATGAAACTAGCGCTAGAGTCATTGCATGTGTGTTCTTTTCACAACCCACATATGGATCCACCAGAGTCATTGCAGGTATGTTATTTTCATAAAACACAAGGATCAACCAATGTTATTGCATGTGTATTCTTTTCACAAACCACATATGGATCCAATAGAGTCATTCCATGTATGTTCTTTTCATAAATCACATGGATCCACCAGTGTCATTGCATGTGTGTTATTTTCACAAACCACATATGGATCCACTAAAGTCATTACATGTCTATTCTTTCCAGAAACCACATGGATCCACCAATGTCATTGCATGTGTGTTCTTTTCATGAACCACATATGGATCCACTAGAGTCATTGCATGTGTGTTATTTTCACAAACCACATATTGATCCACCAGAGTCATTGCATGTGTGTTCTTTTCATGAAGCACATATGAATCAACCAATGTCATTGCATGTGTGTTCTTTTCACAAACCACATATGGATCCACCAGAGTCATTGCATGTATGTTATTTTCACAACACACATATGTATCCACTAGAGTTATTGCATGTCTATTCTTTCCACAAACCACATGGATCCACCAATGTCATTGCATGTGTGTTCTTTTCATGAACCACATATGGATCCACTAGATTCATTGCATGTATGTGCTTTCCACAAACCACATGGATCCACCAATGTCATTGCATGTGTGTTCTTTTCATGAACCACATATGGATCCACTAGAGTCATTGCATGTATGTTCTTTCCACAAACCACATGGATCCACCAATGTCATTGCTTGTGTGTTCTTTTCATGAACCACGTATGGATCCACTAGAGTCATTGCATGTGTGTTCTTATCACTAAACCAGCACTAGAGTCATTGCATGTGTGTTCTTTTCATGAACCACAGCTAGAGTCATTTATGTGTGTTCTTTTCATGAAACTAGCACTAGAGTCATTGCATGTGTGTTCTTTTCACAACCCACATATGGATCCACCAGAGTCATTGCAGGTATGTTCTTTTCATAAAACACAAGGATCAACCAATGTTATTGCATGTGTGTTCTTTTCACAAACCACATATGGATCCACTAGAGTCATTGCATGTATGTTCTTTTCATAAATCACATAGATCCACCAGTGTCATTACATGTGTGTTATTTTCACAAACCACATATGGATCCACTAGAGTCATTACATGTCTATTCTTTCCAGAAACCACATGGATCCACCAATGTGATTGCATGTGTGTTGTTTTCATGAACCACATATGGATCCACTAGAGTCATTGCATGTGTGTTATTTTCACAAACCACATATTGATCCACCAGAGTCATTGCATGTGTGTTCTTTTCATGAAGCAGATATGGATGAACCAATGTCATTGCTTGTGTGTTCTTTTCACAAACCACATATGGATCCACCATAGTCATTGCATGTATGTTATTTTCACAAACCACATATGGATCCACAAGAGTTATTGCATGTCTATTCTTTCCACAAACCACATGGATCCACCAATGTCATTGCATGTGTGTTCTTTTCATGAACCACATATGGATCCACTAGATTCATTGCATGTATGTTCTTTCCACAAACCACATGGATCCACCAATGTCATTGCATGTGTGTTCTTTTCATGAACCACATATGGATCCACTAGAGTCATTTCATGTATGTTCTTTCCACAAACCACATGGATCCACCAATGTCATTGCATGTGTGTTATTTTCATGAACCACATATGGATCCACTAGATTCATTGCATGTGTGTTCTTATCACTAAACCAGCACTAGAGTCATTGGATGTGTGTTCTTTTCATGAACCACAGCTAGAGTCATTTCATGTGTGTTATTTTCATGAAACTAGCACTAGAGTCATTGCATGTGTGTTCTTTTCACAAACAACATATGTATCCAACAGAGTTATTGCATTTAGTATCTTACACTAAACCAACACTAGAGTCATTGCATGTGTATTATTTTCACAAACCACATATGGATCCACCAGAGTCATTGCATTTATGTTCTTTTTTAAAAAACACATGGATCAACCAATGTCATTGCATGTGTGTTCTTTTCACAAACCATATATGGATCCACCAGAGTCATTGCATGTATGTTCTTTTTTAAAAAACACATGGATCAACCAATGTCATTGCATGTGTGTTCTTTTCACAACCATATATGGATCCACCAGAGTCATTGCATGTATGTTCTTTTCATAAAACACATGGATCAACCAGTGTCATTGCATGTGTGTTCTTTTCACAAACCATATATGGATCCACCACGGTCATTGCATGTATGTTCTTTTCATAAAACACATGGATCAACCACTGTCATTGCATGTATGTTCTTTTCACAAACCACATATGTATCAACCATTGTCATTGCATGTATGTTCTTTTCACAAACCACATGGATCCACCAATGTCATTGCATGTGTGTTCTTTTCACAAACCACATATGGATCCACTAGATTCATTGCATGTATGTTCTTTCCACAAACCACATGTATCCACCAATGTCATTGCATGTGTGTTCTTTTCATGAACCACATATGGATCCACTAGAGTCATTGCATGTGTGTTCTTATCACTAAACCAGCCCTAGAGTCATTACATGTGTGTTCTTTTCATGAACCACAGCTAGAGTCATTTCATGTGTGTTCTTTTCATGAAACTAGCGCTAGAGTCATTGCATGTGTGTTCTTTTCACAACCCACATATGGATCCACCAGAGTCATTGCAGGTATGTTATTTTCATAAAACACAAGGATCAACCAATGTTATTGCATGTGTGTTCTTTTCACAAACCACATATGGATCCAATAGAGTCATTCCATGTATGTTCTTTTCATAAACCACATCTGGATCCACCAGTGTCATTGCATGTGTGTTATTTTCACAAACCACATATGGTTCCACTAAAGTCATTACATGTCTATTCTTTCCAGAAACCACATGGATCCACCAATGTCATTGCATGTGTGTTGTTTTCATGAACCACATATGGATCCACTAGAGTCATTGCATGTGTGTTATTTTCACAAACCACATAATTATCCACCAGAGTCATTGCATGTGTGTTCTTTTCATGAAGCACATATGGATCAACCAATGTCATTGCATGTGTGTTCTTTTCACAAACCACATATGGATCCACCAGAGTCATTGCATGTATGTTATTTTCACAATACACATATGGATCCACTAGAGTTATTGCATGTCTATTCTTTCCACAAACCACATGGATCCACGAATGTCATTGCATGTGTGTTCTTTTCATGAACCACATATGGATCCACTAGATTCATTGCATGTATGTTCTTTCCACAAACCACATGGATCCACCAATGTCATGGCATGTGTGTTCTTTTCATGAACCACATATGGATCCACTAGACTCATTGCATGTATGTTCTTTCCACAAACCACATGGATCCACCAATGTCATTGCTTGTGTGTTCTTTTCATGAACCACATATGGATCCACTAGAGTCATCGCATGTGTGTTCTTATCACTAAACCAGCACTAGAGTCATTGCATGTGTGTTCTTTTCATGAACCACAGCTAGAGTCATTTCATGTGTGTTCTTTTCATGAAACTAGCACTAGAGTCATTGCATGTGTGTTCTTTTCACAACCCACATATGGATCCACCAGAGTCATTGCAGGTATGTTATTTTCATAAAACACAAGGATCAACCAATGTTATTGCATGTGTGATCTTTTCACAAACCACATCTGGATCCACTAGAGTCATTGCATGTATGTTCTTTTCATAAATCACATGGATCCCCCAGTGTCATTGCATGTGTGTTATTTTCACAAACCACATATGGATCCACTAGAGTCATTACATGTCTATTCTTTCCCGAAACCACATGGATCCACCAATGTCATTGCATGTGTTTTTTTTCATGAACCACATATGGATCCACTAGAGTCATTGCATGTGTGTTATTTTCACAAACCACATATTGATCCACCAGAGTCATTGCATGTGTGTTCTTTTCATGAAGCACATATGGATCAACCAATGTCATTGCACGTGTGTTCTTTTCACAAACCACATATGGATCCACCAGAGTCATTGCATGTATGTTATTTTCACAATACACATATGGATCCACTAGAGTTATTGCATGTCTATTCTTTCCACAAACCACATGGATCTACCAATGTCATTGCATGTGTGTTCTTTTCACAAACCACATATGGATCCACTAGATCCATTGCATGTATGTTCTTTCCAGAAACCACATGGATCCACCAATGTCATTGCGTGTGTGTTTTTTTCATGAACCACATATGGATCCACTAGAGTCATTGCATGTATGTTCTTTCCACAAACCACATGGATCCACCAATGTCATTGCTTGTGTGTTCTTTTCATGAACCACATATGGATCCACTAGAGTCATTGCATGTGTGTTCTTATCACTAAACCAGCACTAGAGACATTGCATGTGTGTTGTTTTTATGAACCACAGCTAGAGTCATTTCATGTGTGTTCTTTTCATGAAACTAGCACTAGAGTCATTGCATGTGTGTTCTTTTCACAACCCACATATGGATCCACCAGAGTGATTGCAGGTATGTTCTTTTCATAAAACACAAGGATCAACCAATGTTATTGCATGTGTGTGCTTTTCACAAACCACATATGGATCCACTAGAGTCGTTGCATGTATGTTCTTTTCATAAATCACATAGATCCACCAGTGTCATTGCATGTGTGTTATTTTCACAAACCACATATGGATCCACTAGAGTCATTACATGTATATTCTTTCCAGAAACCACATGGATCCACCAATGTGATTGCATGTGTGTTGTTTTCATGAACCACATATGGATCCACTAGAGTCATTGCATGTGTGTTATTTTCACAAACCACATATTGATCCACCAGAGTCATTACATGTGTGTTCTTTTCATGAAGCACATATGGATGAACCAATGTCATTGCTTGTGTGTTCTTTTCACAAACCACATATGGATCCACCATAGTCATTGCATGTATGTTATTTTCACAAACCACATATGGATCCACTAGAGTTATTGCATGTCTATTATTTCCACAAACCACATGGATCCACCAATGTCATTGCATGCGTGTTCTTTTCATGAACCACATATGGATCCACTAGATTCATTGCATGCATGTTCTTTCCACAAACGACATGGATCCACCAATGTCATTGCATGTGTGTTCTTTTCATGAACCACATATGGATCCACTAGAGTCATTGCATGTATGTTCTTTCCACAAACCACATGGATCCACCAATGTCATTGCATGTGTGTTCTTTTCATGAACCACGTATGGATCCACTAGAGTCATTGCATGTGTGTTCTTATCACTAAACCAGCACTAGAGTCATTGCATGTGTGTTCTTTTCATGAACCACAGCTAGAGTCATTTCATGTGTGTTATTTTCATGAAACTAGCACTAGAGTCATTGCATGTGTGTTCTTTTCACAACCCACATATGGATCCACCAGAGTTATTGCAGGTATGTTATTTTCGTAAAACACAGGGATCAACCAATGTTATTGCATGTGTGTTCTTTTCACAAACCACATATGGATCCATTAGAGTCATTACATGTCTATTCTTTCCACAAACCACATGGATCCACCAATGCCATTGCATCTGTGTTCTTTTCATGAACCACATATGGATCCACTAGAGTCATTACATGTCTGTTATTTTCACAAACCACATATTGATCCACCAGAGTCATTGCATGTGTGTTCTTTTCATGAAGCACATATTGATCAACCAATGTCATTGCATGTGTGTTCTTTTCACAAACCACATATGGATCCACCAGAGTCATTGCAAGTATGTTATTTTCACAAACCACATATGGATCCACTAGAGTTAATGCATGTCTATTCTTTCCACAAACCACATGGATCCACCAATGTCATTGCATGTGTGTTCTTTTCATGAACCACATATGGATCCACTAGATTCATTGCTTGTATGTTCTTTCCACAAACCACATGGATCCACCAATGTCATTGCATGTGTGTTCTTTTCATGAACCACATATTGATCCACTAGAGTCATTGCATGTCTATTCTTTCCACAAACCACATGGATCCACGAATGTCATTGCATATGTGTTCTTTTCATGAACCACATATGTATCCTCTAGAGTCATTGCATGTGTGTTCTTTTCATGAAACTAGCACTAGAGTCATTGCATGTGTGTTCTTTTCATGAAATAAGCACTAGAGTCATTGCATGTGTGTTCTTTTCACAAACCACATATGTATCCACCAGAGTCATTGCATGTGTGTTCTTTTCATGAACCACATATGGATCCAATCGAGTCATTGCATGTATGTTCTTACACTAAACCAGCACTAGAGTAATTGCATAAGTGTTCTTTTCACAAACCACATAAGGATCCACCAATGTCATTGCATGTGTGTTCTTTTCATGAACCACATATGGATCCACTACAGTGATTCCTTTGTGTTCTTGTCATGAAACTAGCACTAGAGTCATTGCATGTGTGTTGTCTTCATGAACCACATATGGATCCACTACAGTCATTCCTTTGTGTTCTTTTCATGAAACTGGCACTAGAGTCATTGCATGAATGTTCTTTTCATGAAACTAGCACTAAAGTCATTGCATGCGTGTTCTTTTCACAAACCACATATGTATCCACCAGAGTCATTGCATGTGTGTTGTTTTCATGAACCACATATGGATCCATTAGATTTATTGCATGTTTGTTCTTTTCACAAACCACATATGGATCCACCAGAGTCATTGCATGTATGTTCTTTTCATGAAACACATGGCTCAACCAATGTCATTGCATGTGTGTTCTTGTCACAAACCATATATGGATCCACCAGAGTCATTGCATGTACGTTCTTTTCATAAAACACATGGATCAACCAGTGTCATTGCATGTCTGTTCTTTTCACAAACCATATATGGATCCACCAGAGTCATTGCATGTATGTTCTTTTCATAAAACACATGGATCGACCAATGTCATTGCATGTATGTTCTTTTCACAAACCACATATCGATCAACCAATTTCATTGCGTGTATGTTCTTTTCACAAACCACATGGATCCACCAATGTCATTGCATGTGTGTTCTTTGCACAAACCACATATGGATCCACTAGATTCATTGCATGTATGTTCTTTCCACAAACCACATGGATCCACCAATGTCATTGCGTGTGTGTTCTTTTCATGAACCACAGATGGATCCACTAGAGTCATTGCATGTATGTTGTTTCCACAAACCACATGGATCCACCAATGTCATTGCTTGTTTGTTCTTTTCATGAACCACATATGGATCCACTAGAGTCATTGCCTGTGTGTTCTTATCACTAAACCAGCACTAGAGTCATTGCATGTGTATTCTTTTCATGAACCACAGCTAGAGTCATTTCATGTGTGTTCTTTTCATGAAACTAGCACTAGAGTCATTGCATGTGTGTTCTTTTCACAACCCACATATGGATCCACTAGAGTGATTGCAGGTATGTTCTTTTCATAAAACACTAGGATCAACCAATGTTATTGCATGTGTGTTCTTTTCACAAACCACATATGGATCCACTAGAGTCATTGCATGTATGTTCTTTTCATAAATCACATAGATCCACCAGTGTCATTGCATGTGTGTTATTTTCACAAACCACATATGGATCCACTAGAGTCATTACATGTCCATTCTTTCCAGAAACCGCATGGATCCACCAATGTGATTGCATGTGTGTCCTTTTCATGAACCACATATGGATCCACTAGAGTCATTGCATGTGTGTTATTTTCACAAACCACATATTGATCCACCAGAGTCATTGCATGTGTGTTCTTTTCATGAAGCACATATGAATCAACCAATGTCATTGCTTGTGTGTTCTTTTCACAAACCACATATGGATCCACCATAGTAATTGCATGTATGTTATTTTCACAAACCACATATGGATCCACTAGAGTTATTGCATGTCTATTCTTTCCACAAACCACATGGATCCACCAATGTGATTGCATGTGTGTTCTTTTCATGAACCACATATGGATCCACTAGATTCATTGCATGTATGTTCTTTCCACAAACCACATGGATCTACCAATGTCATTGCATGTGTGTTCTTTTCATGAACCACATATGGATCCACTAGAGTCATTGCATGTATGTTCTTTCCACAAACCACATGGATCCACCAATTTCATTGCATGTGTGTTCTTTTCATGAACCACGTATGGATCCACTAGAGTGATCGCATGTGTGTTCTTATCACTAAACCAGCACTAGAGTCATTGCATGTGTGTTCTTTTCATGAACCACAGCTAGAGTCATTTCATGTGTGTTCTTTTCATGAAAATAGCACTAGACTCATTGCATGTGTGTTCTTTTCACAACCCACATATGGATCCACCAGAGTCATTGCAGGTATGTTATTTTCATAAAACACAAGGATCAACCAATATTATTGCATGTGTGTTCTTTTCACAAACCACATCTGGATCCACCAGTGTCATTGCATGTGTGTTATTTTCACAAACCACATATGGTTCCACTAGAGTCATTACATGTCTATTCTTTCCAGAAACCACATGGATCCACCAATGTCATTGCATGTGTGTTGTTTTCATGAACCACATATGGATCCACTAGAGTCATTGCATGTGTGTTATTTTCACAAACCACATATGGTTCCACTAGAGTCATTGCATGTGTGTTCTTTTCATGAAGCACATATGGATCCACCAGAGTCATTGCATGTGTGTTCTTTTCATGAAGCATATATGGATCAACCGATGTCATTGCATGTGTGTTCTTTTCACAAACCACATATGGATCCACCAGAGTCATTGCAAGTATGTTATTTTCACAAACCACATATGGATCCACTAGAGTTATTGCATGTCTATTCTTTCCACAAACCACATGGATCCACCAATGTCATTGCATGTGTGTTCTTTTCATGAACCACATATGGATCCACTAGATTCATTGCATGTATGTTCTTTCCACAAACCACATGGATCCACCAATGTCATTGCATGTGTGTTCTTTTCATGAACCACATATTGATCCACTAGAGTCATTGTATGTGTGTTCTTTTCATGAAACCAGCACTAGAGTCATTGCACGTGTGTTCTTTTCATTAACCACAGCTAGAGTCATTTCATGTGTGTTCTTTTCATGAACCTAGAACTAGAGTCATTGCATGTGTGTTCTTTTCACAAACCACATATGGATCCACTAGAGTCATTGCATGTCTATTCTTTCCACAAACCACATGGATCCACGAATGTCATTGCATACGTGTTATTTTCATGAACCATATATGTATCCTCTAGAGTCATTGCATGTATCTTCTTTCCACAAACCACATGGATCCACCAATGTCATTGCATGTGTGTTCTTTTCATGAACCACATATGGATCCACTAGAGTCATTGCATGTGTGTTCTTTTCATGAAACTAGCACTAGAGTCATTGCATGTGTGTTCATTTCTTGAAATAAGCACTAGAGTCATTGCATGTGTGTTCTTTTCACAAACCACATATGTATCCACCAGAGTCATTGCATGTGTGTTCTTTTCATGAACCACATATGGATCCAATAGAGTCATTGCATGTATGTTCTTACACTAAACCAACACTAGAGTAATTGCATAAGTGTTCTTTTCACAAACCACATAAGGATCCACCAATGTCATTGCATGTGTGTTCTTTTCATGAACCACATATGGATCCAGTATAGTGATTCCTTTGTGTTCTTGTCATGAAACTAGCACTAGAGTCATTGCATGTGTGTTGTCTTCATGAACCACATATGGATCCACTACAGTCATTCCTTTGTGTTCTTTTCATGAAACTGGCACTAGAGTCATTGCATGAATGTTCTTTTCATGAAACTAGCACTAAAGTCATTGCATGTGTGTTCTTTTCACAAACCACATATGTATCCACCAGAGTCATTGCATGTGTGTTGTTTTCATGAACCACATATGGATCCATTAGATTTATTGCATGTTTGTTCTTTTCACAAACCACATATGGATCCACCAGAGTCATTGCATGTATGTTCTTTTCATAAAACACATGGATCAACAAATGTCATTGCATGTGTGTTCTTGTCACAAACCATATATGGATCCACCAGAGTCATTGCATGTATGTTCTTTTCATAAAACACATGGATCAACCAATGTCATTGCATGTCTGTTCTTTTCACAAACCATATATGGATCCACCAGAGTCATTGCATGTATGTTCTTTTCATAAAACACATGGATCGACCAATGTCATTGCATGTATGTTCTTTTCACAAACCACATATGGATCAACCAATTTCATTGCGTGTATGTTCTTTTCGCAAACCACATGGATCCACCAATGTCATTGCATGTGTGTTCTTTTCACAAACCACATATGGATCCACTAGTCATTGCATGTGTGTTCTTATCACTAAACCAGCACAAGAGTCATTGCATGTGTGTTCTTTTCATGAACCACAGCTAGAGTCATTGCATGTGTGTTCTTTTCATGAAACTAGCAATAGAGTCATTGCATGTGTGTTCTTTTCACAACCCACATATGGATCCACCAGAGTCATTGCAGGTATGATCTTTTCAAAAAAACACAAGGATCAACAAATGTTATTGCATGTGTGTTATTTTCACAAACCACATATGGATCCACTAGAGTCATTACATGTCTATTCTTTCTACAAACCACGTGGATCTACCAATGTCATTGCATGTGTGTTCTTTTCATGAACCACATATGGATCCACTAGAGTCATTGCATGTGTGTTATTTTCACAAACCACATATTGATCCACTAGAGTCATTGCATGTGTGTTCTTTTCATGAAAGACATATGGATCAACCAATGTCATTTTATGTGTGTTCTTTTCACAAAACACATATGAATCCACCAGAGTCATCGCATGTATGTTCTTTTCACAAACCACATATGGATCCATTAGAGTTATTGCATGTCTATTCTTTCCACAAATCACATGGATCCACCAATGTCATTGCATGTGTGTTCTTTTCATGAACCACATATGGATCCACTAGATTCATTGCATGTATGTTCTTTCCACAAACCACATGGATCCACCAATGTCATTGCATGTGTGTTCTTTTCATGAACTACATATGGATCCACTAGAGTCATTGCATGTATGTTCTTTCCACAAACCACATGGATCCACCAATGTCATTGCATGTGTGTTCTTTTCATGAACCACGTATGGATCCACTAGAGTCATTGCATGTGTGTTCTTATCACTAAACCAGCACTAGAGTCATTGCATGTGTGTTCTTTTCATGAACCACAGCTAGAGTCATTTCATGTGTGTTATTTTCATGAAACTAGCACTAGAGTAATTGCATGTGTGTTCTTTTCACAACCCACATATGGATCCACCAGAGTTATTGCATGTATGTTCTTTTCGTAAAACACAGGGATCAACCAATGTTATTGCATGTGTGTTCTTTTCACAAACCACATATGGATCCATTAGAGTCATTACATGTCTATTCTTTCCAGAAACCACATGGATCCACCAATGTGATTGCATGTGTGTTGTTTTCATGAACCACATATGGATCCACTAGAGTCATTACATGTCTGTTATTTTCACCAACCACATATTGATCCACCAGAGTCATTGCATGTGTGTTCTTTTCATGAAGCACATATGGATCAACCGATGTCATTGCATGTGTGTTCTTTTGACGAACCACATATGGATCCACCAGAGTCATTGCAAGTATGTTATTTTCACAAACCACATATGGATCCACTAGAGTTATTGCATGTCTATTCTTTCCACAAACCACATGGATCCACCAATGTCATTGCATGTGTGTTCTTTTCATGAACCACATATGGATCCACTAGATTCATTGCATGTATGTTATTTCCACAAACCACATGGATCCACCAATGTCATTGCATGTGTGTTCTTTTCATGAACCACATAGTGATCCACTAGAGTCATTGTATGTGTGTTCTTTTCATGAAACCAGCACTAGAGTCATTGCACGTGTGTTCTTTTAATGAACCACAGCTAGAGTCATTTCATGTGTGTTCTTTTCATGAACCTAGAACTAGAGTCATTGCATGTGTGTTCTTTTCACAAACCACATATGGATCCACTAGAGTCATTGCATGTCTATTCTTTCCACAAACCACATGGATCCACGAGTGTCATTGCATATGTGTTCTTTTCATGAACCACATATGTATCCTCTAGAGTCATTGCATGTATCTTCTTTCCACAAACCAGATGGATCCACCAATGTCATTGCATGTGTGTTCTTTTCATGAACCACATATGGATCCACTAGAGTCATTGCATGTGTGTTCTTTTCATGAAACTAGCACTAGAGTCATTGCATGTGTGTTCTTTTCATGAAATAAGCACTAGAGTCATTGCATGTGTGTTCTTTTCACAAACCACATATGTATCCACCAGAGTCATTGCATGTGTGTTCTTTTCATGAACCACATATGGATCCAATCATGTATGTTCTTACACTAAACCAGCACTAGAGTAATTGCATAAGTGTTCTTTTCACAAACCACATAAGGATCCACCAATGTCATTGCATGTGTGTT
The DNA here is from genome assembly GCA_916181665.1 of Avena sativa. NCBI lineage: Eukaryota > Viridiplantae > Streptophyta > Magnoliopsida > Poales > Poaceae > Avena > Avena sativa. The sequence continues at coordinate 184,350,609 of OV702287.1, read as the reverse complement.
CTTTTCATGAACCACATATGTATCCACTACAGTGATTCCTTTGTGTTCTTGTCATGAAACTAGCACTAGAGTCATTGCATGTGTGTTGTCTTCATGAACCACATATGGATCCACTACAGTCATTCCTTTGTGTTCTTTTCATGAAATTGGCACTAGAGTCATTGCATAAATGTTCTTTTCATGAAACTAGCACTAAAGTCATTGCATGTGTGTTCTTATCACAAACCACATATGTATCCACCAGAGTCATTGCATGTGTGTTGTTTTCATGAACCACATATGGATCCATTAGATTTATTGCATGTTTGTTCTTTTCACAAACCACATATGGATCCACCAGAGCTATTGCATGTATGTTCTTTTCATAAAACACATGGATCAACCAATGTTATTGCATGTGTGTTCTTGTCACAAACCATATATGGATCCACCAGAGTCATTGCATGTATGTTCTTTTCATAAAACACATGGATCAACCAGTGTCATTGCATGTCTGTTCTTTTCACAAACCATATATGGATCCACCAGAGTCATTGCATGTATGTTCTTTTCATAAAACACATGGATCGACCAATGTCTTTGCATGTATGTTCTTTTCACAAACCACATATGGATCAACCAATTTCATTGTGTGTATGTTCTTTTCACAAACCACATGGATCCACCAATGTCATTGCATGTGTGTTCTTTTCACAAACCACATATGGATCCACTAGATTCATTGCATGTATGTTCTTTCCACAAACCACATGGATCCACCAATGTCATTGCGTGTGTGTTCTTTTCATGAACCACATATGGATCCACTAGAGTCATTGCATGTATGTTCTTTCCACAAACCACATGGATCCACCAATGTCATTGCTTGTGTGTTCTTTTCATGAACCACATATGGATCCACTAGAGTCATTGCATGTGTGTTCTTATCACTAAACTAGCACTAGAGTCATTGCATGTGTGTTCTTTTCATGAACCACAACTAGAGTCATTTCATGTGTGTTCTTTTCATGAAACTAGCACTAGAGTCATTGCATGTGTGTTCTTTTCACAACCCACATATGGATCCACCAGAGTCATTGCAGGTATGTTCTTTTCATAAAACACAAGGATCAACCAATGTTATTGCATGTGTGTTCTTTTCACAACCCACATATGGATCCACCAGAGTCATTGCAGGTATGATATTTTCATAAAACACAAGGATCAACAAATGTTATTGCATGTGTGTTATTCTCACAAACCACATATGGATCCACTAGAGTCATTACATGTCTATTCTTTCTACAAACCACATGGATCTACCAATGTCATTGCATGTGTGTTCTTTTCATGAACCACATATGGATCCACTAAAGTCATTGCATGTGTGTTATTTTCACAAACCACATATTGATCCACTAGAGTCATTGCATGTGTGTTCTTTTCATGAAGCACATATGGATCAACCAATGTCATTGCATGTGTGTTCTTTTCACAAAACACATATGGATCCACCAGAGTCATCGCATGTATGTTCTTTTCACAAACCACATATGGATCCACTAGAGTTATTGCATGTCTATTCTTTCCACAAACCACATGGATCCACCGATGTCATTGCATGTGTGTTCTTTTCATGAACCACATATGGATCCACTAGATTCATTGCATGTATGTTCTTTCCACAAACCACATGGATCCACCAATGTCATTGAATGTGTGTTCTTTTCATGAACCACATATGGATCCACTAGAGTCATTGCATGTATGTTCTTTCCACAAACCACATGGATCCACCAATGTCATTGCCTGTGTCTTCTTTTCATGAACCACATATGGATCCACTAGAGTCATTGCATGTGTGTTCTTATCACTAAACCAGCACTAGAGTCATTGCATGTGTGTTCTTTTCATGAACCACAACTAGAGTCATTTCATGTGTGTTCTTTTCATGAAACTAGCACTAGAGTCATTGCATGTGTGTTCTTTTCACAACCCACATATGGATCCACCAGAGTCATTGTAGGTATGTTATTTTCGTAAAACACAAGGATCAACCAATGTTATTGCATGTGTGTTCTTTTCACAACCCACATATGGATCCACTAGAGTCATTGCAGGTATGATATTTTCATAAAACACAATGATCAACAAATGTTATTGCATGTGTGTTATTCTCACAAACCACATATGGATCCACTAGAGTCATTACATGTCTATTCTTTCTACAAACCACATGGATCTACCAATGTCATTGCATGTGTGTTCTTTTCATGAACCACATATGGATCCACTAGAGTCATTGCATGTGTGTTATTTTCACAAACCACATATTGATCCACTAGAGTCATTGCATGTGTGTTCTTTTCATGAAGCACATATGGATCAACCAATGTCATTGCATGTGTGTTCTTTTCACAAAACACATATGGATCCACCAGAGTCATCGCATGTATTTTCTTTTCACAAACCACATATGGATCCACTAGAGTTATTGCATGTATATTCTTTCCACAAACCACATGGATCCACCAATGTCATTGCTTGTGTGTTCTTTTCATGAACCACATATGGATCCACTAGATTCATTGCATGTATGTTCTTTCCACAAACCACATGGATCCACCAATGTCATTGAATGTGTGTTCTTTTCATGAACCACATATGGATCCACTAGAGTCATTGCATGTATGTTCTTTCCACAAACCACATGGATCCACCAATGTCATTGCATGTGTGTTCTTTTCATGAACAACGTATGGATCCACTAGAGTGACTGCATGTGTGTTCTTATCACTAAACCAGCACTAGAGTCATTGCATGTGTGTTCTTTTCATGAACCACAGCTAGAGTCATTTCATGTGTGTTCTTTTCATGAAACTAGCACTAGAGTCATTGCATGTGTGTTCTTTTCACAACCCACATATGGATCCACCAGAGTTATTGCAGGTATGTTATTTTCGTAAAACACAAGGATCAACCAATGTTATTGCATGTGTGTTCTTTTCACAAACCACATATGGATCCATTAGAGTCATTACATGTCTATTCTTTCCACAAACCACATGGATCCACCAATGTCATTGCATGTGTGTTCTTTTCATGAACCACATATGGATCCACTAGAGTCATTACATGTCTGTTATTTTCACCAACCACATATTGATCCACCAGAGTCATTGCATGTGTGTTCTTTTCATGAAGCATATATGGATCAACCGATGTCATTGCATGTGTGTTCTTTTCACAAACCACATATGGATCCACCAGAGTCATTGCAAGTATGTTATTTTCACAAACCACATATGGATCCACTAGAGTTATTGCATGTCTATTCTTTCCACAAACCACATGGATCCACCAATGTCATTGCATGTGTGTTCTTTTCATGAACCACATATGGATCCACTAGATTCATTGCATGTATGTTCTTTCCACAAACCACATGGATCCACCAATGTCATTGCATGTGTGTTCTTTTCATGAACCACATATTGATCCACTAGAGTCATTGTATGTGTGTTCTTTTCATGAAACCAGCACTAGAGTCATTGCACGTGTGTTCTTTTCATTAACCACAGCTAGAGTCATTTCATGTGTGTTCTTTTCATGAACCTAGAACTAGAGTCATTGCATGTGTGTTCTTTTCACAAACCACATATGGATCCACTAGAGTCATTGCCTGGCTATTCTTTCCACAAACCACATGGATCCACGAATGTCATTGCATATGTGTTCTTTTCATGAACCACATATGTATCCTCTAGAGTCATTGCATGTATCTTCTTTCCACAAACCACATGGATCCACCAATGTCATTGCATGTGTGTTCTTTTCATGAACCACATATGGATCCACTAGAGTCATAGCATGTGTGTTCTTTTCATGAAACTAGCACTAGAGTCATTGCATGTGTGTTCTTTTCATGAAATAAGCACTAGAGTCATTGCATGTGTGTTCTTTTCACAAACCACATATGTATCCACCAGAGTCATTGCATGTGTGTTCTTTTCATGAACCACATATGGATCCAATAGAGTCATTGCATGTATGTTCTTACACTAAACCAGCACTAGAGTAATTGCATAAGTGTTCTTTTCACAAACCACATAAGGATCCACCAATGTCATTGCATGTGTGTTCTTTTCATGAACCACATATGGATCCACTACAGTGATTCCTTTGTGTTCTTGTCATGAAACTAGCACTAGAGTCATTGCATGTGTGTTGTCTTCATGAACCACATATGGATCCACTACAGTCATTCCTTTGTGTTCTTTTCATGAAACTAGCACTAGAGTCATTGCATGAATGTTCTTTTCATGAAACTAGCACTAAAGTCATTGCATGTGTGTTCTTTTCACAAACCACATATGTATCCACCAGAGTCATTGCATGTGTGTTGTTTTCATGAACCACATATGGATCCATTAGATTTATTGCATGTTTGTTCTTTTCACAAACCACATATGGATCCACCAGAGTCATTGCATGTATGTTCTTTTCATAAAACACATGATTCAACCAATGTCATTGCATGTGTGTTCTTGTCACAAACCATATATGGATCCACCAGAGTCATTGCATGTATGTTCTGTTCATAAAACACATGGACCAACCAGTGTCATTGCATGTCTGTTCTTTTCACAAACCATATATGGATCCACCAGAGTCATTGCATGTATGTTCTTTTCATAAAACACATGGATCGACCAATGCCATTGCATGTATGTTCTTTTCACAAAACATATATGGATCAACCAATTTCATTGCGTGTATGTTCTTTTCACAAACCACATGGATCCACCAATGTCATTGCATGTGTGTTCTTTTCACAAACCACATATGGATCCACTAGATTCATTGCATGTATGTTCTTTCCACAAACCACATTGATCCACCAATGTCATTGCGTGTGTGTTCTTTTCATGAACCACATATGGATCCACTAGAGTCATTGCATGTATGTTCTTTCCACAAACCACATGGATCCACCAATGTCATTGCTCGTGTGTTCTTTTCATGAACCACATATGGATCCACTAGAGTCATTGCATGTGTGTTCTTATCACTAAACCAGCACTAGAGTCATTGCATGTGTGTTCTTTTCATGAACCACAGCTAGAGTCATTTCATGTGTGTTCTTTTCATGAAACTAGCACTAGAGTCATTGCATGTGTGTTCTTTTCACAACCCACATATGGATCCACCAAGGTCATTGCAGGTATGTTCTTTTCATAAAACACAAGGATCAACCAATGTCATTGCATGTGTGTTCTTTTCACAATCCACATATGGATCCACTAGAGTCATTGCATGTCTATTCTTTCCACAAACCACATGGATCCACCAATTTCATTGCATGTGTGTTCTTTTCACAAAACACATATGGATCCACTAGAGTCATTGCATGTGTGTTATTTTCACAAACCACATATTGATCCACTAGAGTCATTGCATGTGTGTTCTTTTCATGAAGCACATATGGATCAACCAATGTCATTGTACGTGTGTTCTTTTCACAAAACACATGTGGATCCACCAGAGTCATCGCATGTATGTTCTTTTCACAAACCACATATGGATCCACTAGATTTATTGCATGTCAGTTCTTTCCACAAACCACATGGATCCACCAATGTCATTGCATGTGTGTTCTTTTCCCAAACCACATCTGGATCCACCAGAGTCATTGCATGCATGTTCTTCTCATAAAACACATGGATCAACCTATGTAATTGCACGTGTGTTCTTTTCATGAACCACATTTGGATCCACCAGAGTTGTTGCATGTATGTTATTTTCACAAACCACATGGATCCACCAATGTCATTGCATGTGTGTTCTTTTCACAATCCTCATATGGATCCACTAGAGTCATTGCATGTCTACTCTTTCCACAAACCACATGGATCCACCAATTTCATTGCATGTGTGTTCTTTTCACAAACCACATATGGATCCATTAGAGTCATTACATGTCTATTCTTTCCACAAACCACATGGATCCACCAATGTCATTGCATGTGTGTTCTTTTCATGAACCACATATGGATCCACCATAGTCATTGCATGTATGTTATTTTCACAAACCACATATGGATCCACTAGAGTTATTGCATGTCTATTCTTTCCACAAACCACATGTATCCACCAATGTCAGTGCATGTGTGTTATTTTCATGAACCACATATGGATCCACTAGATTCATTGCATGTATGTTCTTTCCACAAACAGCATGGATCCACCAATGTCATTGCATGTGTGTTCTTTTCATGAACCACATATGGATCCACTAGAGTCATTGCATGTATGTTCTTTCCACAAACCACATGGATCCACCAATGTCATTGCATGTGTGTTCTTTTCATGAACCACGTATGGATCCACTAGAGTCATTGCATATGTGTTCTTATCACTAAACCAGCACTAGAGTCATTGCATGTGTGTTCTTTTCATGAACCACAGCTAGAGTCATTTCATGTGTGTTATTTTCATGAAACTAGCACTAGAGTCATTGCATGTGTGTTCTTTTCATGAAATAAGCACTAGAGTCATTGCATGTGTGTTCTTTTCACAAACCACATATGTATCCACCAGAGTCATTGCATGTGTGTTCTTTTCATGAACCACATATGGATCCAATAGAGTCATTGCATGTATGTTCTTACACTAAACCAGCACTAGAGTAATTGCATAAGTGTTCTTTTCACAAACCACATAAGGATCCACCAATGTCATTGCATGTGTGTTCTTTTCATGAACCACATATGGATCCACTACAGTGATTCCTTTGTGTTCTTGTCATGAAACTAGCACTAGAGTCATTGCATGTGTGTTGTCTTCATGAACCACATATGGATCCACTACAGTCATTCCTTTGTGTTCTTTTCATGAAACTAGCACTAGAGTCATTGCATGAATGTTCTTTTCATGAAACTAGCACTAAAGTCATTGCATGTGTGTTCTTTTCACAAACCACATATGTATCCACCAGAGTCATTGCATGTGTGTTGTTTTCATGAACCACATATGGATCCATTAGATTTATTGCATGTTTGTTCTTTTCACAAACCACATATGGATCCACCAGAGTCATTGCATGTATGTTCTTTTCATAAAACACATGATTCAACCAATGTCATTGCATGTGTGTTCTTGTCACAAACCATATATGGATCCACCAGAGTCATTGCATGTATGTTCTGTTCATAAAACACATGGATCAACCAGTGTCATTGCATGTCTGTTCTTTTCACAAACCATATATGGATCCACCAGAGTCATTGCATGTATGTTCTTTTCATAAAACACATGGATCGACCAATGCCATTGCATGTATGTTCTTTTCACAAAACATATATGGATCAACCAATTTCATTGCGTGTATGTTCTTTTCACAAACCACATGGATCCACCAATGTCATTGCATGTGTGTTCTTTTCACAAACCACATATGGATCCACTAGATTCATTGCATGTATGTTCTTTCCACAAACCACATTGATCCACCAATGTCATTGCGTGTGTGTTCATTTCATGAACCACATATGGATCCACTAGAGTCATTGCATGTATGTTCTTTCCACAAACCACATGGATCCACCAATGTCATTGCTCGTGTGTTCTTTTCATGAACCACATATGGATCCACTAGAGTCATTGCATGTGTGTTCTTATCACTAAACCAGCACTAGAGTCATTGCATGTGTGTTCTTTTCATGAACCACAGCTAGAGTCATTTCATGTGTGTTCTTTTCATGAAACTAGCACTAGAGTCATTGCATGTGTGTTCTTTTCACAACCCACATATGGATCCACCAAGGTCATTGCAGGTATGTTCTTTTCATAAAACACAAGGATCAACCAATGTCATTGCATGTGTGTTCTTTTCACAATCCACATATGGATCCACTAGAGTCATTGCATGTCTATTCTTTCCACAAACCACATGGATCCACCAATTTCATTGCATGTGTGTTCTTTTCACAAAACACATATGGATCCACTAGAGTCATTGCATGTGTGTTATTTTCACAAACCACATATTGATCCACTAGAGTCATTGCATGCGTGTTCTTTTCATGAAGCACATATGGATCAGCCAATGTCATTGTACGTGTGTTCTTTTCACAAAACACATATGGATCCACCAGAGTCATCGCATGTATGTTCTTTTCACAAACCACATATGGATCCACTAGATTTATTGCATGTCAATTCTTTCCACAAACCACATGGATCCACCAATGTCATTGCATGTGTGTTCTTTTCCCAAACCACATCTGGATCCACCAGAGTCATTGCATGCATGTTCTTCTCATAAAACACATGGATCAACCTATGTAATTGCACGTGTGTTCTTTTCATGAACCACATTTGGATCCACCAGAGTTGTTGCATGTATGTTCTTTTCACAAACCACATGGATCCACCAATGTCATTGCATGTGTGTTCTTTTCACAATCCTCATATGGATCCACTAGAGTCATTGCATGTCTACTCTTTCCACAAACCACATGGATCCACCAATTTCATTGCATGTGTGTTCTTTTCACAAACCACATATGGATCCATTAGAGTCATTACATGTCTATTCTTTCCACAAACCACATGGATCCACCAATGTCATTGCATGTGTGTTCTTTTCATGAACCACATATGGATCCACCATAGTCATTGCATGTATGTTATTTTCACAAACCACATATGGATCCACTAGAGTTATTGCATGTCTATTCTTTCCACAAACCACATGTATCCACCAATGTCATTGCATGTGTGTTCTTTTCATGAACCACATATGGATCCACTGGATTCATTGCATGTATGTTCTTTCCACAAACAACATGGATCCACCAATGTCATTGCATGTGTGTTCTTTTCATGAACCACATATGGATCCACTAGAGTCATTGCATGTATGTTCTTTCCACAAACCACATGGATCCACCAATGTCATTGCATGTGTGTTCTTTTCATGAACCACGTATGGATCCACTAGAGTCATTGCATATGTGTTCTTATCACTAAACCAGCACTAGAGTCATTGCATGTGTGTTCTTTTCATGAACCACAGCTAGAGTCATTTCATGTGTGTTATTTTCATGAAACTAGCACTAGAGTCATTGCATGTGTGTTCTTTTCACAACCCACATATGGATCCACCAGAGTTATTGCAGGTATGTTATTTTCGTAAAACACAAGGATCAACCAATGTTATTGCATGTGTGTTCTTTTCACAAACCACATATGGATCCATTAGAGTCATTACATGTCTATTCTTTCCATAAACCACATGGATCCACCAATGTCATTGCATGTGTGTTCTTTTCATGAACCACATATGGATCCACTAGAGTCATTACATGTCTGTTATTTTCACAAACCACATATTGATCCACCAGAGTCATTGCATGTGTGTTCTTTTCGTGAAGCACATATGGATCAACCGATGTCATTGCATGTGTGTTCTTTTCACAAACCACATATGGATCCACCAGAGTCATTGCAAGTATGTTATTTTCACAAACCACATATGGATCCACTAGAGTTATTGCATGTCTATTCTTTCCACAAACCACATGGATCCACCAATGTCATTGCATGTGTGTTCTTTTCATGAACCACATATGGATCCACTAGAGTCATTGCATGTGTGTTCTTTTCATGAAACTAGCACTAGAGTCATTGCATGTGTGTTCTTTTCATGAACCACATATGGATCCACTAGAGTCATTGCATGTGTGTTCTTTTCATGAAACTAGCACTAGAGTCATTGCATGTGTGTTCTTTTCATGAAATAAGCACTAGAGTCATTGCATGTGTGTTCTTTTCACAAACCACATATGTATCCACCAAAGTCATTGCATGCGTGTTCTTTTCATGAACCACATATGGATCCAATCATGTATGTTCTTACACTAAACCAGCACTAGAGTAATTGCATAAGTGTTCTTTTCACAAACCACATAAGGATCCACCAATGTCATTGCATGTGTGTTCTTTTCATGAACCACATATGGATCCACTACAGTGATTCCTTTGTGTTCTTGTCATGAAACTAGCACTAGAGTCATTGCATGTGTGTTGTCTTCATGAACCACATATGGATCCACTACAGTCATTCCTTTGTGTTCTTTTCATGAAACTGGCACTAGAGTCATTGCATGAATGTTCTTTTCATGAAACTAGCACTGAAGTTATTGCATGTGTGCTCTTTTCACAAACCACATATGTATCCACCAGAGTCATTGCATGTGTGTTGTTTTCATGAACCACATATGGATCCATTAGATTTATTGCATGTTTGTTCTTTTCACAAACCACATATGGATCCACCAGAGTCATTGCATGTATGTTCTTTTCATGAAACACATGGCTCAACCAATGTCATTGCATGTGTGTTCTTGTCACAAACCATATATGGATCCACCAGAGTCATTGCATGTATGTTCTTTTCATAAAACACAAGGATCAACAAATGTTATTGCATGTGTGTTATTTTCACAAACCACATATGGATCCACTAGAGTCATTACATGTCTATTCTTTCTACAAACCACATGGATCTACCAATGTCATTGCATGTGTGTTCTTTTCATGAACCACATATGGATCCACTAGAGTCATTGCATGTTTTTTATTTTCACAAACCACATATTGATCCACTAGAGTCATTGCATGTGTGTTCTTTTCATGAAGCACATATGGATCAACCAATGTCATTGCATGTGTGTTCTTTTCACAAAACACATATGGATCCACCAGAGTCATCGCATGTATGTTCTTTTCACAAACCACATATGGATCCACTAGAGTTATTGCATGTCTATTCTTTCCACAAACCACATGGATCCACCAAAGTCATTGCATGTGTCTTCTTTTCATGAACCACATATGGATCCAATTGAGTCATTGCATGTATGTTCTTACACTAAACCAGCACTAGAGTAATTGCATAAGTGTTTTTTTCACAAACCACATAAGGATCCACCAATGTCATTGCATGTGTGTTCTTTTCATGAACCACATATGGATCCACTACAGTGATTCCTTTGTGTTCTTGTCATGAAACTAGCACTAGAGTCATTGCATGTGTGTTGTCTTCATGAACCACATATGGATCCACTACAGTCATTCCTTTGTGTTCTTTTCATGAAACTGGCACTAGAGTCATTGCATGAATGTTCTTTTCATGAAACTAGCACTAAAGTCATTGCATGTGTGTTCTTTTCACAAACCACATATGTATCCACCAGAGTCATCGCATGTGTGTTGTCTTCATGAACCACATACGGATCCATTAGATTTATTGCATGTTTGTTCTTTTCACAAACCACATATGGATCCAACAGAGTCATTGCATGTATGTTCTTTTCATGAAGCACATATGGATCCACCAATGTCATTGCATGTGTGTTCTTTTCATGAACCACATATGGATCCACTAGAGTCATTGCATGTGTGTTCTTATCACTAAACCAACACTAGAGTCATTGCATGTGTGTTCTTTTCTTGAACCACAGCTAGAGTCATTGCATGTGTATTCTTTTCATGAAACTAGCACTAGAGTCATTGCATGTGTGTTATTTTCACAACCCACATATGGATCCACCAGAGTCATTGCAGGTATGATATTTTCATAAAACACAAGGATCAATAAATGTTATTGCATGTGTGTTATTTTCACAAACCACATATGGATCCATTAGAGTCATTACATGTCTATTCTTTCCACAAACCACATGGATCCACCAATGTCATTGCATGTGTGTTCTTTTCATGAACCACATATGGATCCACTAGAGTCATTGCATGTGTGTTATTTTCACAAACCACATACTGATCCACTAGAGTCATTGCATGTGTGTTCTTTTCATGAAGCACATATGGATCAACCAATGTAATTGTACGTGTGTTCTTTTCACAAAACACACATGGATCCACCAGAGTCATCGCATGTATGTTCTTTTCACAAACCACATATGGATCCACTAGAGTTATTGCATGTCAATTCTTTCCACAAACCACATGGATCCACCAATGTCAGTGCATGTGTGTTCTTTTCCCAAACCACATCTGGATCCACCAGAGTCATTGCATGCATGTTCTTCTCATAAAACACATGGATCAAGCAATGTCATTGCATGTGTGTTCTTTTCATGAACCACATTTGGATCCACCAGAGTTGTTGCATGTATGTTCTTTTCACAAACCACATGGATCCACCAATGTCATTGCATGTGTGTTCTTTTCACAATCCTCATATGGATCCACTGGAGTCATTGCATGTCTATTCTTTCCACAAACCATATGGATCCACCAATTTCATTGCATGTGTGTTATTTTCACAAACAACATATGGATCCATTAGAGTCATTACATGTCTATTCTTTCCACAAACCACATGGATCCACCAATGTCATTGCATGTGTGTTCTTTTCATGAACCACATATGGATCCACTAGAGTCATTGCATGTGTGTTATTTTCACAAACCATATATTGATCCACTAGAGTCATTGCATGTGTGTTATTTTCATGAAGCACATATGGATCAACCAATGTCATTGCATGTGTGTTCTTTTCACAAAACACATATGGATCCACCAGAGTCATCGCATGTATGTTCTTTTCACAAACCACATATGGATCCACTAGAGTTATTGCATGTCAATTCTTTCCACAAACCACATGGATCCACCAATGTCATTGCATGTGTGTTCTTTTCATGAACCACATATGGATCCACTAGAGTAATTGCATGTGTGTTCTTATGACTAAACCAGCACTAGATTCATTGCATGTGTGTTCTTTTCATGAACCACAGCTAGAGTCATTGCATGTGTGTTCTTTTCATGAAACTAGCACTAGATTCATTGCATGTGTGTTATTTTCACAACCCACATATGGATCAACCAGAGTCATTGCAGGTATGATCTTTTCATAAAACACAAGGATCAATAAATGTTATTGCATGTGTGTTATTTTCACAAACCACATATGGATCCACTAGAGTCATTACATGTCTATTCTTTCTACAAACAACATGGATCCACCTATGTCATTGCATGTGTGTTCTTTTCATGAACCACATATGGATCCACTAGAGTCATTGCATGTGTGTTATTTTCACAAACCACATATTGATCCACTAGAGTCATTGCATGTGTGTTCTTTTCATGAAGCACATATGGATCAACCAATGTCATTTCATGTGTGTTCTTTTCACAAAAGACATATGGATCCACCAGAGTCATCGCATGTATGTTCTTTTCACAAACCACATATGGATTCACTAGAGTTATTGCATGTCTATTCTTTCCACAAACCACATGGATCCACCAATGTCATTGCATGTGTGTTCTTTTCATGAACCACATATGGATCCACTAGAGTCATTGCATGTGTGTTCTTTTCATGAAACCAGCATTAGAGTCATTTCATGTGTGTTCTTTTCATGAACCACAGCTAGATTCATTGCATGTGTGTTCTTTTCATTAACCTAGAACTAGAGTCATTGCATGTGTGTTCTTTTCCCAAACCACATATGGATCCACCAGAGTCATCGCATGCATGTTCTTCTCATAAAACACATCGATCAACCAATGTCATTGCATGTGTGTTCTTTTCATGAACCACATTTGGATCCACCAGAGTTCTTGCATGTATGTTCTTTTCACAAACCACATGGATCCACCAATGTCATTGCATGTGTGTTCTTTTCACAATCCTCATATGGATCCACTAGAGTCATTGCATGTCTATTCTTTCCACAAACCACATGGATCCACCAATGTCATTGCATGTGTGTTCTTTTCACAAACCACATATGGATCCATTAGAGTCATTACATGTCTATTCTTTCCACAAACCACATGGATCCACCAATGTCATTGCATGTGTGTTCTTTTCATGAACCACATATGGATCCACTAGAGTCATTACATGTGTGTTATTTTCACAAACCACATATTGATCCACTAGAGTCATTACATGTGTGTTCTTTTCATGAAGCACATATGGATCAACCAATGTCATTGCATGTGTGTTCTTTTCACAAAACACAAATGGATACACCAGAGTCATCGCATGTATGTTCTTTTCACAAACCACATATGTATTCACTAGAGTTATTGCATGTCTATTCTTTCCACAAACCACATGGATCCACCAATGTCATTGCATGTGTGTTCTTTTCATGAACCACATATGGATCCACTAGAGTCATTGCATGTGTGTTCTTATCACTAAACCAACACTAGAGTCATTGCATGTGTGTTCTTTTCATGAACCACAGCTAGAGTCATTGCATGTGTGTTCTTTTCATGAAACTAGCACTAGAGTCATTGCATGTGTGTTATTTTCACAACCCACATATGGATCCACCAGAGTCATTGCAGGTATGATCTTTTCATAAAACACAAGGATCAATAAATGTTATTGCATGTGTGTTATTTTCACAAACCACATATGGATCCACTAGAGTCATTGCATGTCTATTCTTTCTACAAATCACATGGATCCACCAGTGTCATTGCATGTGTGTTCTTTTCACGAACCACATATGGATCCACTAGAGTCATTGCATGTGTGTTATTTTCACAAACCACATGGATCCACCAATGTCATTGCATCTGTGTTCTTTTCACGAACCACATATGGATCCACTAGAGTGATTGGATGTGTGTTATTTTCACAAATCACATATGGATCCACCAGAGTCATTGCATGTGTGTTCGTTTCATGAAGCACATTAGAATCAACCAATGTCATTGCATGTGTGTTCTTTTCACAAACCACATATGGATTCACTAGAGTCATTGCATGTATGTTCTTTTCACAAACCACACGTGGATCCACTAGAGTTATTGCGTGTCTATTCTTTCCACAAACCACATGGATCCACCAATGTCATTGCATGTGTGCTCTTTTCAGGAACCACATATGGATCCACTAGATTCATTGCATGTATGTTCTTTCCACAAACCACATGGATCCACCAATGTCATTGGATGTGTGTTCTTTTCATGAACCACATATGGATCCACTAGAGTCATTGCATGTGTGTTCTTTTCATGAAATCAGCACTAGAGTCATTTCACGTGTGTTCTTTTCATGAACCACAGCTAGATTCATTGCATGTGTGTTCTTTTCATTAACCTAGAACTAGAGTCATTGCATGTGTGTTCTTTTCCCAAACCACATCTGTATCCACCAGAGTCATTGCATGCATGTTCTTCTCATAAAACACATGGATCAACCAATGTCATTGCATGTGTGTTCTTTTCATGAACCACATTTGGATCCACCAGAGTTATTGCATGTATGTTCTTTTCACAAACCACATGGATCCACCAATGTCATTGCATCTGTGTTCTTTTCACAATCCTCATATGGATCCACTAGAGTCATTGCATGTCTATTCTTTCTACAAACCACATGGATCCACCAATGTCATTGCATGTGTGTTCTTTTCAGAAACCACATATGGATCCATTAGAGTAATTACATGTCTATTCTTTCCACAAACCACATGGATCCACCAATGTCATTGCATGTGTGTTCTTTTCATGAACCACATATGGATCCACTAGAGTCATTGCATGTGTGTTATTTTCACAAACCACATATTGATCCACCAGAGTTGTTGCATGTGTGTTCTTTTCATGAAGCACATATGGATCAACCAATCTCATTCCATGTGTGTTCTTTTCACAAACCACATATGGATCCACCAGAGTCATCGCATGTATGTTCTTTTCACAAACCACATATGGATCCACTAGAGTTATTGCATGTCTATTCTTTCCACAAACCACATGGATCCACCAATGCCATTGCATGTGTGTTCTTTTGATGAACCACATATGGATCCACTAGATTCATTGCATGTATGTTTTTTCCACAAACCACATGGATCCACCAATGTCATTGCATGTGTGTTATTTTCATGAACCACATATGGATCCACTAGTCATTGCATGTGTGTTCTTTTCATGAAACCAGCACTAGAGTCATTGCATGTGTGTTCTTTTCACGAACTACAACTAGAGTCATTGCATGTGTGTTGTTTTCATGAACCTATAACTAGAGTCATTGCATGTGTGTTCTTTTCACAAACTATATGGATCCACTAGAGTAATTGCATGTGTATTCTTTCCACAAACCACATGGATCCACTAGAGTCATTGCATGTGTGTTATTTTCATGAAACTGGCACTAGACTCATTGCATGTGTGTTCTTTTCATGAAATTAGCACTAGAGTAATTGCATGTGTGTTCTTTTCACAAACCACATATGTATCCACCAGAGTCATTGCAGGTGTGTTCTTTTGATGAACCACATATGGATCCAATAGAGTCATTGCATGTATGTTCTCATACTAAACCAGCACTAGAGTAATTGCATGTGTGTTCTTCTCACAAACCACATAAGGATCCACCAATGTCATTGCATGTGTGTTCTTTTTCATGAACCACATATCGATCCACTATAGTCATTCCTTTGTGTTCTTTTCATGAAACTAGCACTAGAGTCATTGCATGTGTGTTCTTTTCATGAAACTAGCACTAGAGTCATTGCATGTGTGTTGTTTTCACAAACCACATATGTATCCACAAGAGTCATTGCATGTGTGTTGTTTTCATGAACCACTTATGGATCCATTAGATTCATTGCATGCATGTTCTTATACTAAACCAGCACCAGAGTCATTGCATGTGTGTTCTTTTCACAAACCACATATGGATCCACCAGAGTCATTGCATGTATGTTCTTTTCATAAAACACATGGATCAACCAATGTCATTACATGTGTTTTCTTTCCACAAACCATATATGGATCCACCAGAGTCATTGCATGTATGTTCTTTTCATAAAACACATGGATCAACCAGTGTCATTGCAAGTGTGTTCTTTTCACAAACCATATATGGATCCACCAGAGTCATTGCATGTATGTTCTTTTCATAAAACACATGGATCGACCAATGTCATTGCATGTATGTTCTTTTCACAAACCACATATGGATCAACCAATGTCATTGCATATATGTTCTTTTCACAAACCACATGGATCCACCAATGTTAATGCATGTGTGTTCTTTTCACAAACCACATATGGATCCACTAGATTCATTGCATGTATGTTCTTATCACAAACCACATGGATCCACCAATGTCATTGCATGTGTGTTCTTTTCATGAACCACATATGGATCCACTAGAATCATTGCATGTGTGTGCTTATCACTAAACTAGCACTAGAGTCATTGCATGTGTGTTCTTTTCATGAACCACAGCTAGAGTCATTGCATGTGTGTTCTTTTCATGAAACTAGCACTAGAGTCATTGAATGTGTGTTCTTTTCACAACCCAGATATGGATCCACCAGAGTCATTGCAGGTATGATCTTTTCATAAAACACAAGGATCAACCAATGTTATTGCATGTGTGTTATTTTCACAAACCACATATGGATCCACTAGAGTCATTGCATGTATGTTCTTTTCGCAAATCACAAGGATCCGCCAGTGTCATTGCATGTGTGCTCTTTTCACAAACCACATATGGATCCACTAGAGTCATTGCATGTCTATTCTTTCCACAAACCACATGAATCCACCAATGTCATTGCATGTGTGTTCTTTTCACGAACCACATACGGATCCACTAGAGTCATTGGATATGTGTTATTTTCACCAACTACATATGGATCCACCAGAGTGATTGCATGTGTGTTCCTTTCATGAAGCACATATGGATCAACCAATGTCATTGCATGTGTGTTCTTTTCACAAACCACATATGAATCCACGAGAGTCATTGCATGTATGTTATTTTCACAAACCACACACGGATCCACTAGAGTTATTGCATGTCTATTCTTTCCACAAACCACATGGATCCACCAATGTCATTGCATGGGTCTTCTTTTCATGAACCACATATGGATCCACTAGATTCATTGCATGTATGTTCTTTC
Organism: Avena sativa; assembly: GCA_916181665.1. NCBI lineage: Eukaryota > Viridiplantae > Streptophyta > Magnoliopsida > Poales > Poaceae > Avena > Avena sativa. Next base: position 184,332,641 of record OV702287.1, on the reverse strand, counting down.
CACAAACCACATGGATCCACCAATGTCATTGCATGTGTTTTTTTTCATGAACCACACATGGATCCACTAGAGTCATTGCATGTGTGTTATTTTCATGAACCACATATTGATCCACCAGAGTTGTTGCATGTGTGTTCTTTTCATGAAGCACATATGGATCAACCAATCTGATTCCATGTGTGTTCTTTTCACAAACCACATATGGATCCACCAGAGTCATCGCATGTATGTTCTTTTCACAAACCACATATGGATCCACTAGAGTTATTGCATGTCTATTCTTTCCACAAACCACATGGATCCACCAATGCCATTGCATGTGTGTTCTTTTGATGAACCACATATGGATCCACTAGATTCATTGCATGTATGTTCTTTCCACAAACCACATGGATCCACCAATGTCATTGCATGTGTGTTATTTTCATGAACCACATATGGATCCACTAGTCATTGCATGTGTGTTCTTTTCATGAAACCAGCACTAGAGTCATTGCATGTGTGTTCTTTTCATGAACTACAACTAGAGTCATTGCATGTGTGTTGTTTTCATGAACCTATAACTAGAGACAGCATGTGTGTTCTTTTCACAAACTATATGGATCCACTAGAGTAATTGCATGTGTATTCTTTCCACAAACCACATGGATCCACCAATGTCATTGCATATGTGTTCTTTTCATGAACTACATATGGATCCACTAGAGTCATTGCATGTGTGTTATTTTCATGAAACTGGCACTAGAGTCATTGCATGTGTGTTCTTTTCATGAAATTAGCACTAGAGTCATTGCATGTGTGTTCTTTTCACAAACCACATATGTATCCACCAGAGTCATTGCAGGTGTGTTCTTTTGATGAACCACATATGGATCCAATAGAGTCATTGCATGTATGTTCTTATACTAAACCAGCACTAGAGTAATTGCATGTGTGTTCTTTTCACAAACCACATAAGGATCCACCAATGTCATTGCATGTGTGTTCTTTTTCATGAACCACATATCGATCCACTACAGTCATTCCTTTGTGTTCTTTTCATGAAACTAGCACTAGAGTCATTGCATGTGTGTTCTTTTCATGAAACTAGCACTAGAGTCATTGCATGTGTGTTCTTTTCACAAACCACATATGTATCCACAAGAGTCATTGCATGTGTGTTGTTTTCATGAACCAGTTGTGGATCCATTAGAGTCATTGCATGCATGTTCTTATACTAAACCAGCACCAGAGTCATTGCATGTGTGTTCTTTTCACAAACCACATATGGATCCACCAGAGTCATTGCATGTATGTTCTTTTCATAAAACACATGGATCAACCAATGTCATTGCATGTGTTTTCTTTCCACAAACCATATATGGATCCACCAGAGTCATTGCATGTATGTTCTTTTCATAAAACACATGGATCAACCAGTGTCATTGCAAGTGTGTTCTTTTCACAAACCATATATGGATCCACCAGAGTCATTGCATGTATGTTCTTTTCATAAAACACATGGATCGACCAATGTCATTGCATGTATGTTCTTTTCACAAACCACATATGGATCAACCAATGTCATTGCATGTATGTTCTTTTCACAAACCACATGGATCCACCAATGTTAATGCATGTGTGTTCTTTTCACAAACCACATATTGATCCACTAGATTCATTGCATGTATGTTCTTATCACAAACCACATGGATCCACCAATGTCATTGCATGTGTGTTCTTTTCATGAACCACATATGGATCCACTAGAATCATTGCATGTGTGTTCTTATCACTAAACTAGCACTAGAGTCATTGCATGTGTGTTCTTTTCATGAACCACAGCTAGAGTCATTGCATGTGTGTTCTTTTCATGAAACTAGCACTAGAGTCATTGCATGTGTGTTCTTTTCACAACCCAGATATGGATCCACCAGAGTCATTGCAGGTATGATCTTTTCATAAAACACAAGGATCAACCAATGTTATTGCATGTGTGTTATTTTCACAAACCACATATGGATCCACTAGAGTCATTGCATGTATGTTCTTTTCGCAAATCACAAGGATCCGCCAGTGTCATTGCATGTGTGCTCTTTTCACAAACCACATATGGATCCACTAGAGTCATTGCATGTCTATTCTTTCCACAAACCACATGAATCCACCAATGTCATTGCATGTGTGTTCTTTTCACGAACCACATACGGATCCACTAGAGTCATTGGATATGTGTTATTTTCACCAACTACATATGGATCCACCAGAGTCATTGCATGTGTGTTCCTTTCATGAAGCACACATGAATCAACCAATGTCATTTCATGTGTGTTCTTTTCACAAACCACATATGAATCCACGAGAGTCATTGCATGTATGTTATTTTCACAAACCACACACAGATCCACTAGAGTTATTGCATGTCTATTCTTTCCACAAACCACATGGATCCACCAATGTCATTGCATGGGTCTTCTTTTCATGAACCACATATGGATCCACTAGATTCATTGCATGTATGTTCTTTCCACAAACCACATGGATCCACCAATGTCATTGTATGTGTTTTTTTCATGAACCACACATGGATCCACTAGAGTCATTGCATGTGTGTTCTTTTCATGAAACCAGCACTAGAGTCATTTCATGTGTGTTCTTTTCATGAACCACAGCTAGAGTCATTGCATGTGTGTTCTTTTCGTGAACCTAGAACTAGAGTCATTGCATGTGAGTTCTTTTCCCAAACCACATCTGGATCCACCAGAGTCATTGCATGCATGCTCTTCTCATAAAACACATGTATCAACCAATGTCATTGCATGTGTGTTCTTTTTATGAACCACATATGGATCCACCAGAGTTATTGCATGTATGTTCTTTTCACAAACCACATGGATCCACCAATGTAATTGCATGTGTGTTCTTTTCACAAACCTCGTATGGATCCACCAATGTTATTGCATGTGTGTTCTTTTTATGAGCCACATATGGATCCACTAGATTCATTGCATGTATGTTCTTTCCAAAACCACATGGATCCACCAATGTCATTGCATGTGTGTTCTTTTCATGAACCACATATGGATCCACTAGATTCATTGCATGCGTGTTCTTTTCATGAAACCATCACTAGAGTCATTGCATGTGTGTTCTTTTCATGAACCACAGCTAGAGTCATTGCATGTGTGTTCTTTTCACAAACGACATATGGATCCACTAGAGTCATTGCATGTTTATTCTTTCCACAAACCACGTGGATCCACCAATGTCATTGCATGTGTGTTCTTTTCATGAAACTAGCACTAGCGTAATTGCATATGTGTTCTTTTCATGAAACTAGCACTAGAGTCATTGCACGTGTGTTCTTTTCACAAACCACATATGTATCCACCAGAGTCATTGCATGTGTGTTCTTTTCATGAACCACATATGGATCCAATAGAGTCATTGCATGTATGTTCTTATACTAAACCAACACTAGAGTCATTGCATGTGTGTTCTTTTCACAAACCACATCTGGATCCACTAGAGTCATTGCATGCATGTTCTTCTCATAAAACACATGGATCAACCAATGACATTGCATGTTTGTTCTCTTCATGAACCACATATGGATCCACCAGAGTCATTGCATGTATGTTCTTTTCACAAACCACATAGATTCACCAATGTCATTGCACGTGTGTTCTTTTCACAAACCTCATATGGATGCACTAGAGTCATTGCATGTCTATTCTTTCCACAAACCACATGGATCCACCAATGTCATTGCATGTGTGTTCTTTTCATGAACCACATATGGATCCACTAGATTCATTGCATGTATGTTCTTTCCACAAACCACATGGATCCACCAATGTCATTGCATGTGTGTTCTTTTCATGAACCACATATGGATCCACTAGAGTCATTCCATGTGTGTTCTTTTCATGAAACCAGCACTAGAGTCATTGCATGTGTGTTCTATTCATGAACCATAGATAGAGTCATTGCATGTGTGTTCTTTTCATGAACCTAGAACTAGAGTCATTGCATGTGTGTTATTTTCACAAACGACATATGGATCCACTAGAGTCCTTGTATGTCTATTCTTTCCACAAACCACATGGATCCTCCAATGTCATTGCATGTGTGTTCTTTTGATGAACCACATATGGATCCACTAGAGTCCTTGCATGTATCTTCTTTCCATAAACCACATGGATCCACCAATGTCATTGCATGTGTGTTCTTTTCACAAACCACATATGGATCCACCAAAATTTTTGAATGTATGTTGTTTTCATAAAACACATGTATCAACCAATGTCATTGCATGTGTGTTCTTCTCACAAACCATATATCGATCCACCAGAGTCATTGCATGTATGTTCTTTTCATAAAACACATTTGTCAACCAATGTCATTGCTCGTATGTTCTTTTCACAAACCACATATGGATAAACCAATGTAATGGCATGTATGTTCTTTTCACAAACCACAGGGATCCACCAATGACATTGCATATGTGTTCTTTTCACAAACCACATATGGATCCACTAGAGTCATTGCATGTGTATTCTTTTCACAAACCACATATGGATCCACCAGAGTCATTGCATGTATGTTGTTTTCACAAACCACATATGGATCCACTAGAGTCATTACATGTCCATTCTTTCCACAAACCGCATGGATACACCAATGTCATTGCATGTGTGTTCTTTTCATGAACCACATATGGATCCACTAGAGTCATTGCATGTATGTTCTTTCCATAAACCACATGTATCCACCAATGTCATTGCATGTGTTTTCTTTTCATGAACCACATATGGATCCACTAGAGTCATTGCATGTGTGTTATTTTCACCAACCACATATGGATCCACCAGAGTCATTGCATGTGTGTTCATTTCATGAAGCACATATGGATCAACCAATGTCATTGCATGTGTGTTCTTTTCACAAACCACATATGGATCCACCAGAGTCATTGTAGGTATGTTCTTTTCATAAAACACAAGGATCAACCAATGTTTTTGCATGTGTGTTATTTTCACAAACCACATAAGGATCCACTAGATTCATTGCATGTATGTTCTTTTCACAAATCACATGGATCCACCAGTGTCATTGCATGTGTGTTATTTTCATAAACCACATATGGATCCACTAGAGTCATTGCGTGTCTATTCTTTCCACATACCACATGGATCCACCAATGTCATTGCATGTGTGTTCTTTTCATGAACCACATATGGATCCACCAGAGTTATTGCATGTATGTTCTTTTCACAAACCACATGGATCCACCAATATAATCGCATGTGTGTTCTTTTCACAAACCTCATATGGATCCAGTAGAGTCATTGCATGTCTATTATTTCCACAAACCACATGGATCCACCAATGTCATTGCATCTGTGTTCTTTTTATGAACCACATATGGATCCACTAGATTCATTGCATGTATGTTCTTTCCACAAACCACATGGATCCACCAATGTCATTGCATGTGTGTTCTTTTCACGAACCACATATGGATCCACTAGAGTCATTGCATGCGTGTTCTTTTCATGAAAACAACACTAGAGTCATTGCATGTGTGTTCTTTTCATGAACCACAGCCAGAGTCATTCCATGTGTGTTATTTTCATGAACCTAGAACTAGAGTCATTGGATATGTGTTCTTTTCACAAACGACATATGGATCCACTAGAGTCATTGCATGTCTATTCTTTCCTCAAACCACATGGATCCACCAATGTCATTGCATGTGTGTTCTTTTCATGAACCACATATGGATCCACCAGTGTCATTGCATGTTTCTTCTTTCCACAAACCACATGGATCCACCAATGTCATTGCATGTATGTTATTTTCATGAACCACATATGGATCCACTAGTCATTGCATGTGTGTTATTTTCATGAACCACATACGAATCCACTACAGTCATTCCTTTGTGTTCTTTTCATGAAACTAGCACTAGAGTAATTGCATGTGTGTTCTTTTCATGAAACTAGCACTAGAGTCATTGCACATGTGTTCTTTTCACAAACCACATATGTATCCACCAGAGTCATTGCATGTGTGTTCTTTTCATGAACCATATACGGATCCAATAGAGTCATTGCATGTATGTTCTTGTACTAAACCAACACTTGAGTCATTGCATGTGTGTTCTTTTCACAAACCACATCTGGATCCACCAGAGTCATTGCATGCATGTTCTTCTCATAAAACACATGGATCAACCAATGTCATTGCATTTGTGTTATGTTCATGAACCACATATGGATCCACCAGAGTGATTGCATGTATGTTCTTTTCACAAACCACATGGATTCGCCAATGTCATTGCATGTGTGTTATTTTCACAAACCTCATATGGATGCACTAGAGTCATTGCATGTCTATTCTTTCCACAAACCACATGGATCCACCAATGTCATTGCATGTGTGTTCTTTTCATGAACCACATATGGACCCACTAGATTCATTGCAATTATGTTCTTTCCACAAACCACATGGATCCACCAATGTCATTGCATGTGTTTTCTTTTCATGAACCACATAAGGATCCACTCGAGTCATTCCATGTGTGTTCTTTTCACGAACCAGCACTAGAGTCATTGCATGTGTGTTCTTTTCATGAACCACAGCTAGAGTCATTACATGTGTGTTCTTTTCATGAACCTAGAACTAGAGTCATTGCATGTGTGTTATTTTCAAAAAAAACATATGGATCCACTAGAGTCATTGCATGTCTATTCTTTCCACAAACCACATGGATCCACCAATGTCATTGCATGTGTGTTCTTTTCATGAACCACATATGGATCCACGAGAGTCATTGCATGTATCTTCTTTATACAAACCACATGGATCCACCAATGTCATTGCATGTGTGTTCTTTTCGTGAACCACATATGGATCCACTAGAGTCATTGCATGTATGTTCTTTTCACAAACCACAGATGGATCCACTAGAGTTATTGCATGTCTATTCTTTCCACAAACCACATGGATCCACCAATGTCATTGCATGTGTGTTCTTTTCATGAATCACATATGGATCCACTAGATTCATTGCATGTATGTTCTTTCCACAAACCACATGGATCCACCAATGTCATTGCATGTGTGTTCTTTTCATGAACCACATATGGATCCTCTAGAGTCATTGCATATGTATTCTTTTCATGAAACCAGCACTAGAGTCATTGCACGTGTGTTCTTTTCATGAACCACAGCTAGAGTCATTGCATGTGTGTTCTTTTCATGAAGATAGAACTAGAGTCATTGCATGTGTGTTATTTTCCCAAACCACATATGGATCCACCAAAGTCATTGCATGCATGTTCTTCTCATAAAACACATGGATCAACAAATGTCATTGCATGTGTGTTCTTTTCATGAACCACATATGGATCCACCAGAGTCATTGCATGTATGTTCTTTTCACAAACCACATGGATCCACCAATGTCATTGCATGTGTGTTCTTTTCACAAACCTCATATGGATCCACTAGAGTCATTGCATGTCTATTCTTTCCACAAACCACATGGATCCACGAATGTCATTGCATCTGTGTTCTTTTCATGAACCACATATGGATCCACTAGATTCATTTCATGTATGTTCTTTCCACAAACCACATGGATCCACCATTGTTATTGCATGTGTGTTCTTTTCATGAACCACGTATGGATCCACTAGAGTCATTGCATGTGTGTTCTTTTCATGAAACCAACACTAGAGTCATTTCATGTGTGTTCTTTTCATGACAGCTAGAGTCATTGCATGTGTGTTCTTTTCATGAACCTAGAACTAGATTCATTGCATGTGTGTTCTTTTCACAAACGACATATGGATCCATTAGATTCATTGCATGTCTATTCTTTCCACAAACTACATGGATCCACCAATGTCATTGCATGTGTGTTCTTTTCATGAACCACATATGGATCCACTAGAGTCATTGCATGTATCTTCTTTCCAAAAACCACATGGATCTACCAATGTCATTGCATGTGTGTTCTTTTCATGAACCACATATGGATCCACTAGAGTCATTGCATGTGTGTTCTTTTCATGAAACTAGCTCTAGAGTCATTGCATGTGTGTTCTTTTCGTGAAACTAGCACTAGAGTCATTGCATGTGTGTTCTTTTCACAAACCATATATGTATCCACCAGAGTCTTTGCATGTGTTTTTTTCATGAACCACATATGGATCCAATCGAGTCATTGCATGTATGTTCTTATACTAAACCAGCACTAGAGTCATTGCATGTGTGTTCTTTTCACAAACGACATATGGATCCACCAGAGTCATTGCATGTATGTTCTCTTCATAAAACACATGGATTGTTACATCCCAAAAAAATTCAAATTTTGGAATGTGAAATAAATAAATAAGTTTGGTTGATTGTTTGACTTTGTTGAAAATTCTCAAGGAAGAGAAACCTTTTGAAATTGGAAAGAACTCACTCTGTTATGACCTAAGTAGCCATATAGGCAAAAAGGCGTGGATTGAGTTTTATTTTTAGTATTTGTGTGAATGTTTGCAAAAATGAAAATCATGAAGCATTGCATTGCATCCATGCAAAGTTCCCAAAAATTGAATCCAAATCCTAATATCTAAATCCGATAGTTGATTTGCCCAAATGTTCCTATAAGGAATATATAGATATTTATGAAGCAACCATATTCAAACTAGTGAAAATGTTACAAATATGATCCTATAATGATCTACTGAATTTTAGAAAAATTTAGAAATAAGAATTATGTCATTTGGAGTTCGTATGCAAAAGATATAAAGAAAATACCAAATTAGAAAACAAAAGAGAAAAAAACGAAATGGGCCGGCCCACTCAGCCGACCGAACCACCAGTGCAGGGGAGAACCCATCGATCCGACCGATTGCTTTAAAAAGCGTGCGAAGATCTGTTTTCTAAACCTATGGATATTCAAACTCCTATAACTTTTTATCTACAATTCTGAATTGACTTCCGTTTGTTTTTAGTTGTTACCTACTCCAAGATCTATCTTCTCACCATCCTAAAAGTCTATATAATCCCCCGGAGCCATAGCTATATCACTTTTCGTTCTCGAAATCCCAAATCTACACCCTACCGAATCGCATTTCGCATCTAAATGTCGTCGGATGTCTTCGGCTCCAACACGAAAGTTGTAGATCTTGTCAAAATCTTTCAATCAACCTCAACTCTTTTCATCCACCACAGCCGGAGAATTGTGCAACGCAATATTTCAGATCTGATGGTGTAACCTGTTCAGTTAGTGGAATATTTCTTGGAATATTCCGTTCAAACTTAAAATTGTAGATTATAGATCTAACTTGTAAAATCTATATAAAATTCATATTATGTCTAAAAATTACATATAATATATCAAATTGAATATAATTTCATGTAGATTATTAATATCAGATTAGATCTAACTTTCGCACTATAGTTAATTTGTAATTAATTAAATAATTTTAATAGCCTTTTGGCGTAATAAATTCATAGTAAATTATCCAAAAATACGAAAAATATAAATAATATGTCACTGGATTCACAATTCTGTGTAGATTAAATATCTGGCCTTAGATTTATATTTGGTCACGGTAAACTCTTTAAATAATTTAAACTCTATTAAGTACTAATTAAATTATAGAAAAAGATCTACAACTTTGTTTAGGATGAATCCAATTGCTAATGGTTCGTATTAATGTCCTCTATCTAGTACACATCATATCAAAATTTAATATGGCAGTTAGTACAGAAGTTCTAACATAACTATTAAAACTCTCCTATTGGCAATTAAGAATTAGTAAAAAGTACCCTAATGCATTAAATGATTCTCTACATGCATCATGTGATCTAGTATTGTTTAGAGAACTAATTACAACCATTGTGACATATTAAATCTTCATGCATGCATTCGATAATCATTGTTTTATTGTATTGTGCATAATTGTAATGTTTTGAATGGTGTATTGTTGTGCTTTATTTCAATGTTAGATTGCGAGGAGTGCAGCTACTATGATCACAATTGCTATGATTGCGAGTATTGTGATTGCAAGTATTTTGAGTGCGACGAGTGCAACCATTATATTTGTGAGGATTATCTAATCGACTATATCTACAAAAGGAAAGTGGTGCTATCTTGGTCATAAATGTCCTACTGTTTCCTATGTATTGTAGATGTTTTCATAGAATTGCATGTGTAGGAATTGATGTATATATGCTATACCATATCCCATATTATTCCCTAGTTATCCTTGTTTATGAGCCATCGTATTGGTAGATTGCTTAGCCATGCTATGTTAGACAAGGGCAGGGTCTACATTATGCTATGGTATTATATATGTTTTGTTCAACTAAAACAACTTAATTAATGAACTCTCTGGGTGGAATTGGTAAATGCTTGGTTTGTGAATGTCGGGCCCATGTCTATGGTTTACCCGAGTAGCTCACTTGTGGATGGCCACCCAGGTTCCAGAGAAATGATTAGTGTCTTTGTTTGGTAGCTTACGTGTGCAACCATGTGCCAGTAAGAAATAAGTGGCTGGCTGGACTTAGTAGGTTGTAGCGACTCGAACCCTACGTAGCCAGAGATATATAATAGTATAGGTTGGAACGGTGCGTGGATGGGTTTGGGAAGCTCTTCCCGAATTGTCTCGTCTTGGACTTCTCCCTACCATGACACAATATGAGTGTGATGGAACGAGCGGGTTGACCAGGTCACATGGGTAAAGTGTATAAAATCCCTGCAGGGTGTCTAAACTAAGTACTTAGCCGTGTCCCCGGTTTGGACAATTTGAGCGACCTGATTTTGAGGCTATGACATATTTCTCACTCATCCTTATTTCTCAATTACTTAAAATTTGTTGGGTGAACTTAATTGGGTAGGAGCACCTGGGAGTGAACCAGAGTGTCCTATTTATCGTATTGGAAAACTACTTTTTTATAAATGTTAGGATAAAACTATTGCTTTACACAAATGAGCCTGAACTCCACCTAGCTAAATAAGCATATAGTTGATAGATCTTTTGTTAACCACTTTAGCCTACTTGCCATACATTCAATGTATTGACCATTCGTGGCTGCAACGTTTCATGTTGTAGGTTATATCGTTTCCGAGTGATCGTTTTAGGTCGCGAGACTCCACTCAACAATTGTTCGCTTGTGGCACATTTGAAGGATGGAGATCTACCTTGTATTGTTTCTGTTGTAATATAATGTAAATTCTGGATCATATTCATTATATTTATGATGCGCGGTTATATTTGGTATCATTTTGTACTGTGTGTGCTAGTGAACCGATCCAGGGATTATCACTATACACAGGAACTCAGCCTTATCAGGCGAGGGTGTTATAAGATGGTATCAGAGCTGTGTGTTGACTGTAGGATCGTGACCTAGGAATGGAATAGGAAAGCCATATGAATTATAGAATCTATTCTATCTTCTTCTCTTCATACACTTCTTTCTAGTATCCTCTTACCACTTCAATTCTCATACTTCTACTATTAGAAGTAGTCTAACACAAATATCCCTAACCCTAAATGATATTTGTCCTACAAGTAAAAGAACAAATAAGATGATACGATAGATATCCCACCAAGTTGAGTAGATCTCGACCACCAAGTTTTATCTCTTTAGGAGATGTTCGCTATCGTGATAGTGTATTGGCCTTACAAACTTATGTGGTAAAGGAAATACTAGTTGCTTGCTTGCTTGATTGAATTGTTTGTGTTCTTGTTGCTTTGAGTGTTGTGTGATTATGTTAGTATAGGGATAATGTTTCCCCTAGACCTCTTACCTGTCTATGATAGATGCCCTAAGACTCTAAAAGATTTTTAGGATAACCCATTAGAGATCACAACCCACTTTCGCTTAGCTAGAAATATTTGATGTGGTGATTTGTTAGTTGTCATTCCTTCCTCGTTTTCATGATGGCTCGGAATGGAACTTTCGCTTAGCTATTCTTTCCACAAACCACATGGATCCACCAATGTCATTGCATGTGTGTTGTTTTGATGAACCACATATGGATCCTCTAGATTCATTGCATTTATGTTTGATACATTGCAAATGTATCTATAATTTTTGATGTTCCATACTTGGTTTTATCTACTTTCTTATGTTTTGTTCCAACTTTGGAGTACTTTTCATATGATTTCTTGGACTAACCTATTAACAAGATGCCATAGTGCCAATTTCCTGTTTTCTGCTGTTTTTGGTTCCAGGAAGTCAGAAAATGAATATTCTCGGAATTGGACGGGACAAAAGCCAAAGTTACTATTTTCCCGGAAGACTCACGGAGCCAGAAGGAGAGTCGGATAGGGGCCACAGGGTGGCCACACCACCCCTAGGCGCGGGCAACCCTAGGCCGCGCCAGGGCATGGTGTGGGCCCCCTGGCCGGCCACCGACCTTGCCTCTTTCGCCTATAAGAGCCTCCCGATACCAAAACCCTAAAGAATCAAGCCTCCAACCACGAAAAGTTCCACAGCGCTGCCGCCACCATAGGGTAGATTCGGGGGATAGAAAGTCTCTGTTCCGGCACCCTGCCTGGACGGGGAAGTGCCCCCGGAGCCATCTCCATCGGTCTCCACCGCCATCTCCATCACCATTGCTGATTCCCATGATGAGGAGGGAGTAGATCTTTCTCGAGGCTAAGGGTTCTACAGGTAGCTATGTGTTCATCTCTCTCTCTATGCATGATCATATTGTGATCATGAGCTTTGTAATCTAGTAGATCTACCTTGCTACTCAAGTGCTTTAATAGATCTCTGCTCTCCCCATGTGTGTGAAAGTGACAGCGTGCTCACCATGGTGGCACTTAGGCTAGAGATTACAAATACTTGTTATGAGTTATATTTGGAGTTGGATGTCTTTATGAAATTGTGGTGTTTGTTGGACTCATCTAGTACTCAAGGTGACAATGTGGGGTTTTCTAGATGGGAAAGGCTTACTTTGAGGTGTGTTGTTATAGCCCTACCATGGATTAGAGTGTCCAACCGGAGAGTAGTTCAGCGTAGTATCATGAAGATGATATATTTATATGAGAGTGTTCACTAGTGAAAGTATGATCCCTAGGCCTTGTTTATAAGCATTGATACACCGTTTGCAATTAGATCTGTTACATGTTTGCTTGCTTCCTTCTTTATTTCATTTTGCCTTTAGTCTCTTCCACGCCATCAAGTTATTTTCTATCACCGTTACCACTTATAATTATCCATACCACTTGTATTTCACTATCTCTTCGCTGAACTAGTGTACCTATACACCTGACAAGTGTATTGGGTGTGTTGGGGACACAAGAGACTTCTTGTATCTTGATTGTAGGGTTGCTTGAGAGGGGATACCTTTGACCACTTCCTCCCTGAGTTTGATAAACCTTGGGTGATCCACTTAAGGGAAAACTTGTTGCTGTTCTACAAACCTCTGCACTTGGAGGCCCAACAACTGTCTACAAGAATAGAAGTGCGTAGACATCAAGCTATTTTCTGGCGCCGTTGCCGGGGAGGTAAGGTAAAAGGTATTCACACCGGAGGATTAAAGAAGAAGAACCTCCCACGGCAAACGCCTATTCTTCGGTGTGAGTATTCGAAGTTATTTCCTTTAGATTCTGCAATTTTGTCTTTTTGTTTCTTATTTTCACTAGTTAGGCTTAATGTAAAACAACAAAAAAATTAGAGAGCTTTATAGTGTTTATCTTGAGTTAGGACATGAAGTGTTTGAAGAGAAAATTAAAAAACCTATGGAACTTTATTTGCATGCTAATAGAAATGTTATTAGTATGAATTCTTTGGACACCATTATTGCTAATGCTATGGAAAAGTCTAAGCTTGGGGAAGCTAGTTTTTATGAAAATGATCTTTTTAGTTCCCCAGCTTTGGGAGATAGCTATTCTATTGCTTATGATGATACCAAACCTCCAATTTATGATGATTGCAATGATGAATATGATATTTTCAATCCACCTACCATTGAGGAGAAAATTAATGATTAGTGATGAGAATAATAATGATAGCTATTTTGTTGAATTTGCTCCCACTACAATCAATAAGAATGACTATGTTTATGTGGGGAGTATTAATTCTTTTATGCATGTGGCTCATGATAAGAATGTTTCGTGTGATAGGTATATTGTTAATTTTATTCATGATGCTACTGAAAGTTATTATGAGAGAGGGAAACATGGTTTTATGTGTCTCAACAATATTAAGTTTCCCCTCTTTATGTTGAAAGTCTTGAAGTTGCACTTGTTTTGCTTTCCTATCCTTGTTTTTTGTGCTTTCATGACTTGTTTATTTACAAGATTCCTATGCATAGGAAGTGGGTTAGACTTAAATGTGCTTTGAATTTGCTTCTTTATGCTCTCTTTTACTTCAATTCATATTTCTTAGGTGAGCATCTTCTCAAACTATCATGCCTAACTTAAAGGCGTTAAAGAAAAGTACTTATTGGGAGATAACCCAAAAGTTTTAGATGAGTCTTGGAAGTTATTACTTCAGTTATAACCGCTCCTTATCCTTTTTATTTGCTTTTTGTGCCAAGAGTAACCTCTAATGAGAGAGAAGTAATGATTGGGAAAGTTGCTGTCCCGAAACAGATTTTTGTGCTTCACCATAAAAATTCGTGAGAGAGCTCTGTATGTCGTTTTGAGGCGTGAATTTTTATCCTTCTGCCCCAGGTTGTTATCTAACTTTCGTTAGTTCAACACTTTTTGATTTGAGCAACAGAAGGTCTTCGAATTTATTTTCTTTACCTGCTGGTCTGTTTTGACAGATTTCTGCCATTTTCTGCATTTGCTTCTTGTTGGTTCCTTTTTGAGTTCTTTTGGGGAATTGAGATTTTTGAGGGAAGTGCTACAATAGCTAGTGTTATAATGGAAGTTTATTTGGTATTAGAACTGAACCTTAAGACTTATTTATTTTAAGTGCACTAATGTTGCTAATAAAGATTGTGTGAAGTTTTCTATGAAGGAAAAATTTCAGGTGTATGGAAGGAATGAGTAATGAGATAAAGAATGGACTAAAGCTCAAGCTTGGGGATGCCACGCGTGTCACCCCAATAAATATCCAAGAAGTACAAGCGTCAAAGCTTGGGGATGCCCAAGGCATCCCCTTCTTCATCAATAAAAATCCCAGGTTTCTTCCAAACGCTTCATTTTTATTGTTTCATGCACAGTTCTGTTGTTCTTGGAGCGTCTTCTTTTTAGTTTTCGTCTTGTTTTTTTGGTTTGCTTGGTTTGCTTAGTTTTCTGAATAAATTGGTTGGACCCCCTCTTTCATACATTGGTTTTCAAATAAGTTGGTTTGGTGTTGGAAAAGAGTAGGAAAAGCTCATGCTTATGTGGTAAAAAGATCTTGTTTTTGACTGTGGCCTATGCTTTGTCATGCCATGCTTGATATTGTTTTGGCTTTATTCTTAGTATTATTTTCTGTAGCATGACTTATTATAAACAATTGATATTGCTTAATGTGCCTTGGATGAATCATGCGTTGTTTAGCATATTAAAGCATAGTATAGTGGTATTCTCCTTTGATGCTTTATTTGGGTTAACTTGGCACATGTTCACACCATGTTATGACTATCCAAAGTCACCATAGACTTTATGATCCTTTAGTTTTCAACTTGTAGTATCACTTTATGCTTTGATCAATGATGTTTTGTCGCTCTGCATGATTATGGCCATTATTGCTCCCTTAGTTTGTCGCTCCCAGTCTTTTGCTAGCCTCCACAACAAAGTATGAGTTCCACTCATGCATCCAACTCCCTAAACCAAGTTATTCCAAAGAGTCCACCATACCTACCTACTAGCTTATGCTATTCCAAGTATATTCATGCTTTTGTTTACCTTCCAAATTAAACTTGTTATGATAAAACTAGTGATTAAAGCTCTCACGAACTTGATGGCACACTTTACTTTTCTTGCCCTTAATAAACTTGAACCATTGTGTCGTCTATGTTGTATATGCTTGCACTTATTTGTTGGGAATTAGCAGAACCATGATGTCATGGGGAACGCTTTCAACATTGCACTTGGTACTTTGTACCTAGTTGATATCATGCTCTTTTGTATATGGATGTCGTCGGTGTGAAATGAAAGGGGATCTTGTAAGTCCATGGAGTTATGTATATGTGTTAGAGAAACGCCTGGGCCGCTGGTCTAATCCATGCTGACATGGTGGAAACCTGCAGCGTAACCATAATGAGCTGTCTATGAAGCATTCTTCTTATAAAAAAAGAGTCCTATATTGAGAAAAAAGAGAAAATAGAAAAAAAGAGATTATGAAAAGAGGAAAGAGAGAAAAAAAGCACCATATTCCCATGGTAAATTAGAAGATTGCTGAGATGCTCGTTGTCTGCTTGCCTTGTCATTTTGATATGGGGATTCTTCCGTATCATCGGGCAAGGGGTACCCCGTTGGCGGTTCTCTATGATACACATGTACTTACGATCACAAGAACTTACCGGTGACTAAACTTGAGTAGCATGAGGAGCGGCCCTTGTATACAAGGGACATGAGATTTCTAACTTATACTTCGTCAAGCATGTACACCATAGTTTGTTCACTTTAACCTTAATCACTTCAAGATGCTTATGATAGGGGCAATGAGAGCTGAAAGCTATAAGTACCGTAATTTTTGGAAGCTCTTTATGAGAATTGAATCCCTACTTCCTTTTATAAAAAGGCCTTTCTTCCACCAATATATTGAGTCTCCACCTTCTACCTTTATGCACCTACTTTGACAGCATAGTGGCCATTCTTAGTTCTATGTGCATTGTCCCAAGAGTTGTTGATTGATGCATACCTTGATATTGCTTGTTTTAAACTATTTGTATCTAGTCACTCTTATGAACTTTGAAGGTGTCCTATGCATTTATATTTGCTACTCTATGAGGGACAAGCTGAATACTATTATGCTATGTTTTCTTTATGTGAAACAAACAAACGTCTTGCAAAGCATTGTTATTCATGAATCTTTTGTTTGTGCCTTTTCATGTTGCAACATAGTTTCTTTGCCTTATTGCTAGAACTTTGTCCTTCATGTTATGATTGAAGTACTATGATCCTAGCTTTGAATGTTCTACAAATACTTTGATCAAGTCTTTGATCGTGCATGTCACCTAAAAAATTATTCTTTCTTTTTATCACTTACCTACTCAAGGACGAGCAGGAGTTAAGCTTGGGTATGTTGATACATTGCAAATGTATCTATAATTTTTGATGTTCCATGCTTGGTTTTATCTACTTTCTTATGTTTTGTTCCAACTTTGGAGTACTTTTCATAATTTCTTGGACTAACCTATTAACAAGATGCCACAGTCCCAGTTGCCTGTTTTCTGCTGTTTTTGGTTCCAGGAAGTCAGAAAATGAATATTCTCGGAATTGGACGGGACAAAAGCCAAAGTTACTATTTTCCCGGAAGACTCATGGAGCCAGAAGGAGAGTCGGAGAGGGGCCACAGGGTGGCCACACCACCCCTAGGCGCGGGCAACCCTAGGCCGCGCCAGGGCATGGTGTGGGCCCCCTGGCCGGCCACCGACCTTGCCTCTTTCGCCTATAAGAGCCTCCCGATACCAAAACCCTAAAGAATCAAGCCTCTAGCCACGAAAAGTTCCACAGCGCCGCCGCCACCGAAGGGGAGATTCGGGGGACAGAAAGTCTCTGTTCCGGCACCCTGCCGGGACGGGGAAGTGCCCCCGGAGCCATCTCCATCGATCTCCACCACCATCTCCATCACCATTGCTGATTCCCATGATGAGGAGGGAGTCGATCTTTCTCGAGGCTAAGGGTTCTACCGGTAGCTATGTGTTCATCTGTCTCTCTCTATGCATGATCATATTGTGACCATGAGCTTTGTAATCTAGTAGATCTACCTTGCTACTCAAGTGCTTTAATAGATCTCTCCTCTCCCCATGTGTGTGAAAGTGACAGCGTGCTCACCATGTTGGCACTTAGGCTAGAGATTACAAATATTTATTATGAGTTATATTTGGAGTTGAATGTCTTTATGAAATTGTGGTGTTTGTTGGACTCATCTAGTACTCAAGGTGACAGTGTGGGGTTTTCTAGATGGGAAAGGCTTACTTTAAGGTGTGCTATTATAGCCCTACCATGGATTAGAGTGTCCAACTGGAGAGTAATTCAGCGTAGTATCATGAAGATGATATATTTATATGAGAGTGTTCACTAGTGAAAGTATGATCCCTAGGCCTTGTTTCTAAGCATTAATACACCGTTTGCAATTCGATATGTTACATGTTTGCTTGCTTCCTTCTTTATTTCATTTTGCCTTTAGTCTCTTCCACGCCATCAAGCTATTTTCTATCACCGTTACCACTTATAATTATCCATACCACTTGTATTTCACTATCTCTTCGCCAAACTAGTGCACCTATTCACCTGACAAGTGTATTGGGTGTGTTGTGGACACAAGAGACTTCTTGTATCTTGATTGCAAGGTTGCTTGAGAGGGGATACCTTTGACCACTTCCTCCCTGAGTTCGATAAACCTTGGGTGATCCATTTAAGGGAAAACTTGCTGCTGTTCTACAAACCTCTGCACTTGGAGGCCCAACAATTGTCTACAAGAATAGAAGTGCATAGACATCAATGTTCATTCCACAAACCACATGGATCCACCAATGTCATTGCATGTGTGTTCCTTTTAGGAACCACATATGGATCCACTAGAGTCATTGCATGTGTGTTCTTTTCATAAAACCAGCACTAGAGTCATTGCATGTGTGTTCTTTTCATGAACCACAGCTAGAGTCATTGCATGTATGTTCTTATCATGAACCTAGAACTAGAGTCATTGCATGTGTGTTCTTTTCCCAAACGACATATGGATCCACTAGAGTCATTGCATGCATGTTCTTCTCATAAAACACATGGATCAACCAATGTCATTGCATGCGTGTTCTTTCCATGAACCACATATGGATCCACCAGAGTCATTGCATGTATGTTCTTTTCACAAACCACATGGATCCACCAATGTTATTGCATGTGTGTTATTTTCACAAACCTCATATGGATCCACTAGAGTCATTGCATGTCTATTCTTTCCACAAACCACATGGATCCACCAATGTCATTGCATGTGTGTTCTTTTCATGAACCACATATAGATCCACAAGATTAATTACATGTATGTTCTTTCCACAAACCACATGGATCCACCAATGTCATTGCATGTGTGTTCTTTTCATGAACCACATATGGATCCACTAGAGTCATTGCATGTGTGTTATTTTCATGAAACCAGCACTAGAGTCATTGCATGTGTGTTCTTTTCATGAACCACAACTAGAGTCATTACATGTGTGTTCTTTTCATGAACCTAGAACTGGAGTCATTGCATGTGTGTTCTTTTCACAAACGACATATGGATCCACTAGAGTCATTGCATGTCTATTCTTTCCACAAGCCACATGGATCCACTAATGTCATTGCATGTGTGTTCTTTTCATGAACCACATATGGATCCACTAGAGTCATTGCATGTATCTTCTTTCCACAAACCACATGGACCCACCAATGTCATTGCATGTGTGTTCTTTTCAAGAACCACATATGGAT
Organism: Avena sativa; assembly: GCA_916181665.1. Taxonomy (NCBI): domain Eukaryota; kingdom Viridiplantae; phylum Streptophyta; class Magnoliopsida; order Poales; family Poaceae; genus Avena; species Avena sativa. Next base: position 184,313,064 of record OV702287.1, on the reverse strand, counting down.
CCACTAGAGTCATTACATGTGTGTTCTTTTCATGAAACTAGCACTAGAGTCATTGCATGTGTGTTCTTTTCATGAAACTAGCACTAGAGTCATTGCATGTGTGTTCTTTTTACAAACCACATATGTATCCACCAGAGTCATTGCATGTGTGTTGTTTTCATGAACCACATATGGATCCAATAGAGTCATTGCATGTATGTTCTTATACTAAACCAGCACTAGAGTCATTGCATGTGTGTTCTTTTCGCAAACCACATATGGATCCACTAGAGTCATTGCATATATGTTCTTTTCATAAAACACATGGGTCAGCCAATGCCATTACATGTGTGTTCTTTTCACAAACCACATATGGATCCATCAGAGTCATTGCATGTATGTTATTTTCATAAAACACATGTCTCAACCAATGTCATTGCATGTGTGTTCTTTTCACAAACCATATATGGATCCACTAGAGTCATTGTATGTATGTTCATTTCATAAAACACATGGATCAATGAATGTCATTGCACGTATGTTATTTTCACAAACCACATAACGATCAACCAATGTCATTGCATGTATGTTCTTTTCACAAACCACATGGATCCACCAATGTCATTGCATGTGTGTTATTTTCACAAACCACATATGGATCCACTAGAGTTATTGCATGTGTGTTCTTTTCACAAATCACATATGGATCCACCAGAGTCATTGCATGTATGTTCTTTTCACAAACCATATATGGATTCACTAGAGTCATTGTATCTGTATTCTTTCCACAAACCACATGGATCGACCAATGTCATTGCATGTGTGTTCTTTTCATGAACCACATATGGATACACGAAAGTCATTGCATGTATGTTCTTTCCACAAACCACATGGATCCACCAATGTCATTGCATGTGTGTTCTTTTCATGAACCACATATGGATCCACTAGATTCATTGCATGTATGTTCTTTCCACAAACCACATGGATCCACCAATGTCATTGAATGTGTGTTCTTTTCATGAACCACATATGGATCCACTAGAGTCATTGCATGTATGTTCTTTCCACAAACCACATATGGATCCACCAGAGTCGTTGCATATATGTTCTTTTCACAAACGACATATGGATCCACTTGAGTCATTGTATGTCTATTCTTTCCACAAACCACATGGATCCACCAATGTATTTGCATGTGTGTTCTTTTCATGAACCACATATGTATCCACTAGATTCACTCCATGTGTGTTCTTATCACTAAACCAGCACTAGAGTCATTGCATATGTGTTCTTTTCATGACCCACATTTAGAGTCATTGCATGTGTGTTGTTTTCATGAAACTAGCACTAGAGTCATTGCATGTGAGTTACTTTCACAACCCACATATGGATCCACCAGAGTCATTGCATGTATGTTCTTTTCATAAAATAGAAGGATCAACCAAAGTTATTGCATGTGTGTTCTTTTCACAAACCACATATGGATCCACTAGAGTCATTGCATGTATGTTATTTTCACAAATCACATGGACCCACTTGTGTCATTGCATGGGTGTTCTTTTCACAAACCACAAAGGATCCACTAGAGTAATTGCATGTCTATTCTTTCCACAAACCACATGAATGCACCAATGTCATTGTATGTGTGTTCTTTTTATGAACCACCTATGGATCCACTATAGTCATTGCATTTGTGTTATTTTCACAAACCACACATGTATCCACGAGAGTCATTGCATGTGTGTTATTTTCATGAAGCACATATGGATCAACCAATGTGATTGAATGTGTGTTCTTTTCACAAACCACATATGGATCCACCAGAGTCATTGTACGTATGTTCTTTTCACAAACCACATATGGATCCACTATATTTATTGCATGTCTATTCTTTCCACAAACCAGATGGGTCCACCAATGTCATTGCATGTGTGTTCTTTTCATGAACCACATATGGATCCACTAGAAAGCTTGCATGTACATTCTTTCCACAAACCACATGGATCCACTAATGTCATTGCATGTATGTTCTTTTCATGAACCACATATGGATCCAGTAGAGTCATTGCATGTGTGTTCTTTTCATGAAACCAGCACTAGAGTCATTGCATGCGTGTTCTTTTCATGAACCACAGCTAGAGTCATTGCATGTGTGTTCTTTTCATGAACCTAGAACTAGAGTCATTGCATGTGTGTTGTTTTCACAAACCACATATGGATCCACCAGAGTCATTGCATGCATGTTCTTCTCATAAAACACATGGATCAACCAATGTCATTGCATGCGTGTTCTTTCCATGAACCACATATGGATCCACCAGAGTCATTGCATGTATGTTCTTTTCACAAACCACATGGATCCACCAATGTCATTGCATGTGTGTTCTTTTCACAAACCTCATATGGATCCACTAGAGTCATTGCATGTGTGTTCTTTTCATAAACCACATATGGATCCACCAGAGTCATTGCATGTGTGTTCTTTTCATGTACCACGTATGGATCCACTAGAGTCATTGCATGTATGTTCTTATCCTAAAATAGCACTAGAGTCATTGCATCTGTGTTCTTTTGACAAACCACATATGGATCCACCAGAGTCATTGCATGTATGTTATTTTCATAAAACACATAGATCAGCCAATGTCATTGCATGTGTGGTTTCTTTTCACAACCCACATATGGATCCACCAGAGTCATTGAATTTATGTTCTTTTCATAAAACACAACGATCAACCAATGTTATTGCATGTGTGTTATTTTCACAAACCACATATGGATCCACTAGAGTCATTGCATGTATGTTCTTTGCAAAAACCACATGGATCCACCAATGTCATTGCATGTGTGTTCTTTTCATGAACCACATATGGATCCACTAGAGTCATTGCATGTATGTTGTTTCCATAGACCAGATGGATCCACCAATGTAATTGCATGTGTGTTCTTTTCACAAACCACATATGGATCCACTAGAGTCATTGCATGTATGTTCTTATCACTAAACCAGCACTAGAGTCATTACATGTCTGTTCTTTTCATGAACCACGGCTGGAGTCGTTGCATGTGAGTTCTTTTCATGAAACTAGCACTAAAGTCATTGCATGTTTGTTCTTTTCAAAAACCACATATGGATCCACCAGAGTCATTGCATGTATTATTTTCACAAACCACATATGGATCCACCAGAGTCATTACGTGTGTGTTCTTTTCATAAACTAGCACTAGAGTCATTGCATGTGTGTTCTTTTCATGAACCACATAAGGATCCACCGGAGTCATTGCATGTATGTTCTTTTCATAAAACACATGGATCAACTAGAGTCATTGCATGTGTGTTCTTTTCATAAACCACATAATGATCCACCAGAGTCATTGCATGTATGTTATTTTCACAAACCACATATGGATCCACTAGAGTCATTGCATGTCTATTCTTTCAACAAACCACATGGATCCACCAATGTCATTACATATGTGTTCGTTTCATGAACCACATATGGATCCACTAGAGTCATTGTATGTATGTTCTTTCCACAAACCACATGGATCCACCAATGTCATTGCATGTGTGTTCTTTTCATGAACCACATATGGATCCACTAGAGTCATTGCATGTGTGTTCTTTTCATGAAACTAGCACTAGAGTCATTGCATGTGTGTTCTTTTCATGAAACTAGCACTAGAGTCATTGCATGTGTGTTCTTTTGACAAACCACATATGTATCCACCAGAGTAATTGCATATGTGTTCTTTTCATGAACCACATATGAATCCACTAGAGTCATTGCATGTATGTTCTTATACTAAACCATCACTAGAGTCATTGCATGTGTGTTCTTTTCACAAACCACATATGGATCCAAAGAGTCATTGCATTTATGTTCTTATACTAAACCAGCACTAGAGTCATTGCATGTGTGTTCTTTTCACAAAACATATATGGATCCACCAGAGTCATTGCATGTATGTTATTTTCATAAAACACATGGATCAACCAATGTCATTGCATGTGTGTTCTTTTCACAAACCACATATGAATCCACCAGAGTCATTGCATGTATCTTCTTTTCATAAAACACATGGATCAATCAATGTTATTGCATGCATGTTCTTTTCATAAAACACATGGATCAACCAATGTCATTGCATGTGTGTTCTTATACAAAACCAGCACTAGAGTCATTGCATGTGAGTTCTTTTCATAAAACACATATGGATCCACGAGAGTCATTTCATGTATATTCTTTTCATAAAACACATGGATCAACCAATGTCATTACATCTGGGTTCTATTCACAAACCACAGATGGATCCACCAGAGTCATTGCATGTATGTAAGTTTTCATAAAACACATGGATCAACCAATGTCATTGCATGTGTGTTCTTTTCACAGACCACATATGGATCCACCAGAATCATTGCATGTATGTTCTTTTCATAAAACACATGGATCAACCAATGTCATTGCATGTGTGTTCTTTTCACAATCCACATATGGATCCACCAGAGTAATTGCATGTATGTTCTTTTCATAAAACAGAAGGATCAACCAATGTTATTGCATGTGTGTTCTTTTCACAAACCACATATGGATCCACTAGAGTCATTGCATGTATGTTTTTTTTCACAAATCACATGGATCCACCAGTGTCATTGCATGTGTGTTCTTTTCAAAAACCACATATCGATCCACTAGAGTCATTGCATGTCTATTCTTTCCACAAACCACATGGATCCACTAATGTCATTGCATGTGTGTTCTTTTCATGAACCACATATGGATCCACTAGATTCATTGGATGTATGTTCTTTGCACAAACCACATAGATCCACCAATGTCATTGCATGTGTGTTCTTTTCATGAACCACATATGGATCCACTAGAGTCACTGCATGTATGTTCTTTCCACAAACCACATGGATCCATCAATGTCATTGCATGTGTGTTCTTTTCAAAAACCACATATGGATCCACTAGAGTCATTGCATGTGTGTTCTTATCACTAAACCAGCACAAGAGTAATTACATGTGTGTTCTTTTCATGAACCACATTTAGAGTCATGGCATGTGTGTTCTTTTCATGAAACTAGCACTAGAGTATTTGCATGTGTGTTCTTTTCACAAACCACATATAGATCCACTAGAGTCACTCCTCATGTTATTTTCACAAACCACATATGGATCCACTAGAGTCATTGCATGTATGTTCTTTTCATAAACCAGCACTAGAGTCATTGCATGTTTTTTTCATGAACCACATATGGATCCACCAGAGTCATTGCATGTATGTTCTTTTGATAGAACACATGGATCAACTAGAGCCATTGCATGTGTGTTCTTTTCAAAAACCACATATGGATCCACCAGAGTTATTGCATGTATGTTATTTTCACAAACCACATATGGATCCAGTAGAGTCATTACATGTCTATTCTTTCCACAAACCACATGGATCCACCAATGTCATTACATGCGTTTTCTTTTCATGAACCACATATGGATCCACTAGAGTCATTGCATGTATGTTGTTTCCACAAACCACATGGATCCACCAATGTCATTGCATGTGTGTTCTTTTCATGAAATACATATGGATCCACTAGAGTCATTGCATGCGTGTTCTTTTCATGAAACTAGCACTAGAGTCATTGCATGTGTATTCTTTTCATGAAACTAGCACTAGAGTCATTGGATGTGTGTTATTTTGACAAACCACATATGTATCCACCAGAGTCATTGCATGTGTGTTATTTTCATTAACCACATATGGATCCACTAGAGTCATTGCATGTATGTTCTTATACTAAACCAGCACTAGAGTCATTGCATGTGTGTTCTTTTCATAAACCACATATGGATCCACAAGAGTCATTGCATGTATGTTCTTTTCATAAAACACATGGATCAACCAATTTCATTGCATGTGTGTTCTTTTCACAAACCACATATGGATCCACCAGAGTCATTGCATGTATGTTCTTTTCATAAAACACATGGATCAACCAATGTCATTGCATGTATGTTCTTTTCACAAACCACATATGGTTCAACCAATGTCATTGCATGTATGTGCTTTTCACAAACCACATGTATCCACAAAAGTCATTGCATGTGTGTTCTTTTCACAAACCACATATGGATCCACTAGAGTCATTGCATGTCTATTCTTTCGACAAACCACATAGATCCACCAATGTCATTGCATGTGTGTTCTTTTCATGAACCACATATGGATCCACTAGAGTCATTGCATGTATGTTCATTCCACAAACCACATGGATCCACTATAGTCATTGCATGTGTGTTCTTTTCATGAACCACATATGGATCCACTAGAGTCATTACATGTGTGTTCTTTTCACAAAACCAGCACTAGAGTCATTGCATATGTGTTCTTTTCATGAACCATAGCTAGAGTCATTGCATGTGTGTTCTTTTCATGAAGCTATCTTTCGAGTCATTGCATGTGTGTTCTCTTCATGAAACTAGCACTAGATTCATTGCATATGTGTTCTTTTCATGAACCACATATGGATCCACTAGAGTCATTGCATGTATGTTCTTGTCATAAACCAGCACTAGAGTCATTGCATGTGTGTTATTTTCACAAACCACATATGGATCCACGAGAGTCATTTCATGTATGTTCTTTTCATAAAACACATGGATCAACCAATGTCATTGCATCTGGGTTCTTTTCACAAACCACAGATGGATCCACCAGAGTCATTGCATGTATGTAAGTTTTCATAAAACACATGGATCAACCAATGTCATTGCATGTGTGTTCTTTTCACAAACCTCATATGGATCAACCAAAGTTATTGCATGTATGTTCTTTTCATAAAATACACGGCTCAACCAATGTCATTGCATGTGTGTTATTTTCACAAACCACATATGGATCCACTAGAGTCATTGCATGTATGTTTTTTTCACAAACCACATGGATCCACCAATGTTGTTGCATCTGTGTTCTTTTCACAAACCACATATGGATCCACTAGAGTCATTGCATGTGTGTTCTTTTCCCAAACCACATATGGATCCACCAGAGTCATTGTATGTATGTTCTTTTCACAAACCACATATGGATCCACTAGAGTCATTGCATGTCTATTCTTTCCACAAACCACATGGATCCACCAATGTCATTGCATGTGTGTTATTTTCATGAACCACATATGGATCCACTAGAGTCATTGTATGTATGTTTTTCCACAAACCACATGGATCCACCAATGTCATTGCATGTGTGTTGTTTTCATGAACCACATATGGATCCACTAGAGTCATTGTATGTGTGTTATTTTCACAAACCACATATGGATCCACCAGTGTTATTGCATGTGTGTTCGTTTCATGAAGCACATATGGATCAACCAATGTCATTGCATGTGTGTTATTTTCACATACAACATATGGATCCACCAGAGTCATTGCATGTATGTTCTTTTCACAAACCACATATGGATCCACCGGAGTCATTGCATGTATATTCTTTCCACAAACCACATGGATCCACCAATGTCATTGCATGTGTGTTCTTTTCATGAACCACATACGTATCCACTAGATTCATTTCATGTATGTTCTTTCCACAAACCACATGGATCCACCAATGTCATTGCATGTGTGTTCTTTTCATGAACCACTGTAACATCCCAAAACTTTAATTCAAGGTTAATCAAGATCAAATCTACCTAATTTAGGGTTAACAAAAACTTTTTTATTTAAAATCTTTAAGCATGCATATGTGTGTGCATTTAAAATAGGAGTTGTTTAAAATGCCATGATTGTGTGTTCAATGGTTGTAAAATGGTTCTATGATGAATGTCACATCATCTAGATCATTCCCAAGCAAAAACCAAAGAAAAAGAAATCAAAATAATTAAATAAAGGAAATGGTCACTTTTGCCATTTTAATCACCTAGCCCACTTTGGGTGTTTCTAGCACTCAAATTCCAACAGAAACAAGTGTGGATGTTTGCACCCCTTGCTAGTACAAGTAGTGATGTGCGAAGGCCCACTTTGTGATATCCCAAAAACATTCAAACTCTAATTTTAAATGACAATTGAAAATGGAATCTAGTTCATATGTCTAGATCACACTTTTTCAAAAACCATCCAAATGAACTCCATTTCAAAATCCCAAGCAACCACAGATGCTTAAGCATGTAACAAACCACTCCACCAAAAATCTCTGAAAAATTCAAATGTTTTCTTCATGCGGCCATTATGTCGAGCACCTTGCGAGCAGAATCAAACTGGCCTAACTAATATTGTTTTTGATTAAATTTTGTCGAGCCATTTGAACTCAAATCAATGCCCTTGTCTCCTCTAAACCCAACCAGTCCATAAAGGACCTACCCAATGGCCTAGGGCAACGGTTCATTGCCACCTCGAGGCCATGCTCGTTGGCCAAACGTGCACAAGCCACAGGAGACCACCAGCCCCTCTCTGCCACTCCAGGAAGCAAGGTGCCACTCCACCGCCGCCCATGGTCCACCCCACGGTCCCTGGTAGCCCCAGGACCACCCCAGAACCGCGCCGCACTAAGCCTCTGCGCCGCTCTAGAGCACGCCAGAGCAGCCCCACCGCTAGCACGCCACAGACCACGCCTCGACCACAGACCGTGCACGTCACTCTGCCTTGACCGCCTCACCCCGCCAGACATGGTCGTGCACCGCCGCGTGACCCACGATCGCCTGGAACCACGTCGAGCACCACCTCTGTCCCCTAGAGCACGCGACGCTCCTGACCGATTGCTATCGCCCCTAGCTACGCCATAAAGCCGTAGAGGACCGCCAGGAGGCACGCCACCGTCCACCTATCTCGCCCATGTCGGTAGCCCGTTGTACCGTCGTCACCGGCGAGCATCGCCCATGCCTTGCTGCTGCCTAGCCCCACCTATATAAGGAGGCCTCCTCAGCACCGCTTCCTCACACCACTCTCATACACTCCCCTCAGAACACTCCTAGAGCCCCACCGGAGCAAGCCGTAGCCCGTAGCGCCGGAATTTCGCCGGAGTCTACCACGGAAGGAGGAGAAGGGTGTCGTTGATCCAGGCCATCTCCCGGGTGCCGCCAGTACCAGGAGAACCGCCGTCGTCTTCTTGTTCGTTTGCCTGCCTCGCCGCACTAGCTGGAGCCCCGGTATGTCCCTACTGCACCCCCACCGAGCCGCTAGGGTTCAGCCTCATCGGCGACGAGTCCGTCATCGACGACGACCGTGAGCCGTTAGATCTAGTTCTAATCATGTGGTCCAGCTCGCCCCGTACCGCTTCGCGTGTAATGAGCCACTGACAGGCGGACCCCCAGTCAGCAGACCTCAGCGTCGTGGAGTGAATCTGGGCCGGCCCAGTTAGCTTCCCGCGCTGGCCCTGTGATTCAAATTAAGATTTTTTCTTTTTAGACTTAAACTAGAATCTATCCCTTAGTTTAAATATCAACTTAGAAAGTTTTACAAATCCAAATTGAGTGATTTCAATTTTGTTTGAAAGCTAATGAAAAGTTCTATCCAAGCCCGTTGGATTTAAATCATTTAGAGTTAGAGATCTCTCCTAGTAAAAATAACAAGACAGAAGCTTTTGCACATTCAAACATTTTTATAAAATCAACCATATTAGCTTTTAAGTTGATTCCAACTCTCAAAAATCACATTTAACCATACCTATCTGAATAAGTAATAATATTAAGGTTTACATGCAGTGACTTTGGACTAGTACCAAAATAATGCTATATAGGCATTTCTAGTCAATTTAAATCATTAATTATTAAACTTGAACTTATTAAAATATGATCCAACCTTTAAATCACATTCCCACATGTTATAATATGTGGTGATGACATGTGTACACATGATCCCATATTTTAATTAGAGAATATTAAATCTTAGTTAATTTCAATGAGTAGAAATTACTTTTCTCAAATAAAAAGAATGAAGCTAGTTCATTAAACCTTGTGATGCTTGTGATGATAATAGATCACTAAATGTGTGCCTTAGTGTGCTAAGTAGACTAGTTAAGCATTGTTTGCTGATTATGCATTCCGTATGTATTTATAGATGATAGTACCGACCAAGTTTTCGAGGAGGAGGAGTTCTACCAAGAGGAGGAGGAAGAGAATTTCAACCACTCCACCAACCAAGACAAGCTATTATTGTCAAGCTAACACTTGAAAGTATTATACCTAGCAAGCCATCTTTAACAATGCAAGTTAACCCTTGCAAGATAGGTAACCCAAGCAAGATGCATTAGGCATGCTTTGGTTATATCATTTTGACTTATACCTACTCCAAGTTTTATTTACCACTTTACCTTATTTACTTTACCAAAGTCCCTTACTTGTTTAAAGGTAGCATAAAGACTATAAAACTTGACCTATTTAGTTAGACTTAGATGTCATTCTATGACATGAGATTGACATTAGCACCCCACATTAGTGAACACTCTTAACTTAGTAGTTTAGAGCTCAACCAAAACTTGATCACTTTAGATGGGAATACTTGGTGAAAATGACTTGTGAAAACCTTGGAATGATGAGTCATTCTATTGAGATGTTTTGACATGTGTTGAGAAACACAAATGGTTTATGATGATGATGAAAATGTTAAGGCATGAGCCTTAGCCCTTTTATACAAACTGATGGTTGGGTTCAGATGCGATACCATTCCAATTTACCGTAAAACCACAATACCTGAACTGGGTAAGGCTTAGCCGAAAGTTTATATACATTAGTATTAGTTCCCTCACGGGAGAGGTTTGAGCTAAGGCTACCTCTCAATGTTGTCCACCTATGCAGTGCCCAGGATGACAGATGGTCATGGCTGGGAGGCCATACTCATAGGAGAGGTGCTTATACTAGAGTGTGTAAAGGAAAGGTTATGTTTGATTATCTGCATACTAAGTATGATGATTCAGGGTTATCCCTGACAGATGTATCGAATCTTGTGGTGAAAGTGTACCACCTCTGCAGAGTGTCAAACTATTCGAATAGCCGCGTCCGCGGTTATGGACAATTGGAGTGGCCATACTGTTTCGTTGTCAGATGTTTTAAAATGACTTATGAAATGAATTGTGACATGACTTGACCACAACAGAGTTGTGACTATGACAACTAAGTTCCCACTTAGGTGTTTTCAAACTTTATTTTATCTTTCTTTGTTTCTGAACTCAGCTTAGGTTTCAAACTTAACATTACAAATAAACTTAGAGTTAGCGTTCCTACTAGAACTATCCTATTTGTTAGTGGTAGTTTGCGAGTACTTAAAGAGTACTCATGGCTTTTGTCCCTGGCTATTCCCGTGGCCAGACTATGAGGAGGACTATCCTAAAGGAGGACAGCAGGACGGCTACGACAACTAGGATCATCTCCCATCGTCAGCATTGCCTGTTACTCTGAAGATGGACCCTACCGCTACGCTATCTTTTCTGCTACTTGATTGTACTAAGACTGGATCATGCGATCCTTTATTTGTGTAAGACCTTATTATGGTTTGTAATGGATGATGTACTGTGATGTCCAATCTGTTAAGTCTCGCAAAAATGGTAATCCTGGGATTGCGACATATGGCTTAACAGACATCTGGGATTAAAAATCCGGGTGTTAACAACCACATATGGATCCACTAGAGTCATTGCATGTGTGTTCTTATCACTAAACCAGCACAAGAGTCATTGCATGTGTGTTCTTTTCATGAACCACAGCTAGAGTCATTGCATGTGTGTTCTTTTCACAACCCACATATGGATCCACCAGAGTCCTTGCATGTATGTTCTTTTCAAAAAACACAAGGATCAACCAATGTTATTGCATGTGTGTTCTTTTCAAAAACCACATATGGATCCACTAGAGTCATTGCATGTATGTTATTTTCACAAATCACATGGATCCACCAGAGTCATTGCATGTGTGTTCTTTTCACAAACCACATATGGATCCACCAGAGTCATTGCATGCATGTTCTTCTCATAAAACACATGGATCAACCAATGTCATTGCATGTGTGTTCTTTTCATGAACCACATATGGATCCACCAGAGTCATTGCATGTATGTTCTTTTCACAAACCACATGGATCCACCAATGTCATTGCATGTGTGTTCTTTTCACAAACCTCATATGGATCCACTAGAGTCATTGCATGTCCATTTTTTCCACAAACCACATGGATGCACTAATGTCATTGCATGTGTTCTTTTCATGAACCACATATGGATCCACTAGAGTCATTGCAAGCGTGTTATTTTCACAAACCACATATGGATCCACCAGAGTCATTGCATGTGTGTTCTTTTCATGAAGCACATATGGATCAACCAATGTCATTGCATGTGTGTTCTTTTCATAAACCACATATGGATCCACTAGAGTCATTGCATGTATGTTCTTTTCACAAATCACATATGGATCCACTAGAGTTATTGAATGTCTATTCTTTCCACAGACCACAAGGATCCAACAATGTCATTGCATGTGTGTTATTTTCATGAACCACATATGGATCCACCAGATTGATTACATGTATGTTCTTTCCACAAACCACATGGATCCACCAATGTCATTGCATGTGTATTCTTTTGATGAACCACATATGGATCCACTTAGTCACTGCATGTGTGTTCTTTTCATTAAACCAACACTAGAGTCATTGCATTTGTGTTCTTTTCATGAACCACATCTAGAGTCATTGCATGTGTGTTCTTTTCATGAACCTAGAACTAGAGTCATTGCATGTGTGTTCTTTTCATAAAACTAGCACTAGAGTTATTGCATGCGTGTTCTTTTCACAAAACCACATATGGATCCACTAGAGTCATTGCATGTGTGTTCTTTTCATGAACCACATATGGATCCACGAGAGTCATTGCATGTATGTTCTTATCCTAAACTATCACTAGAGTCATTGCATGTGTGTTCTTTTCACAAACCACATATGGATCCACCAGAGTCATTGCATGTGTGTTCTTATCACTAAACCAGCATTAGAGTCATTGCATGTGTGTTCTTTTCATGAACCACAACTAGAGTCATTCCATGTGTGTTCTTTTCATGAACCACATATAGATCCACCAGAGTCATTGCATGTGTGTTCTTTTCACAAACCACATATGGATCCACCAGAGTCATTGCATGTATGTTCTTTTCATAAAACACAAGTATGAACTATAGTCATTGCATGTAAGTTCTTTTCACGAACCACATACGGATCCACCAGAGTTATTGCATTTATGTTCTTTTTACAAACGACATATGGATCCACTAGAGACGTTACATGTCTATTCTTTCCACAAACCACATGGATCCACCAATGTCATTGCATGTGTGTTCTTTTTACAAACCACATATGGATCCACCAGAATCATTGCATGCATGTTATTTTCATAAAACACATGGATCAACCAATGTCATTGAGTGTGTGTTCTTTTCACAAACCAGATATGGATCCACCAGAGTCATTGCATGTATGTTTTTTTCATAAAACACATGGATCAACCAATGTCATTGCATGTATGTTCTTTTCACAAACCACATATGGATCAACCAATGTTATTGCATGTATGTTCTGTTCACAAACCACATGGATCCAGCAATGTCATTGCATGTGTGTTCTTTTCACAAACCTCATATGGATCCACTAGAGTCATTGCATGTCTATTATTTCCACAAACCACATGGATCCACCAATGTCATTGCATGTGTGTTCTTTTCATGAACCACATATGGATCCACTAGAGTCATTGCATGTGTGTTATTTTCACAAACCACATATGGATCCACTAGAGTCATTGGATGTGTGTTCTTTTCATGAAGCACATATGGATCAACCAATGTCATTGCATGTGTGTTCTTTTCACAAACCACATATGGATCCACCAGAGTCATTGCATGTATGTTCTTTTCACAAATCACATATGGATCTACTAGAGTTATTGCATGTCTATTCTTTCCACAAACCACATGGATCCATCAATGTCATTGCATGTGTGTTCTTTTCATGAACCACATATGGATCCACTAGATTCATTGCATGTATGTTCTTTCCACAAACCACATGGATCCACCAATGTCATTGCATGTGTGTTATTTTGATGAACCACATATGGATCTACTAGAGTCATTGCATGTGTGTTCTTTTCATGAAACCAGCACTAGAGTCATTGCATGTGTGTTCTTTTCATGAACCACAGCTAGAGTCATTACATGTGTGTTCTTTTCATGAACCTAGAACTAGAGTCATTGCATGTGTGTTCTTTTCATAAAACTACCACTAGAGTCATTGCATGTGTGTTCTTTTCATGAACCACATATGGATCCACTAGATTCATTGCATGTAAGTTCTTTCCACAAACCACATGGATCCACCAATGTCATTGCATATGTGTTATTTTGATGAACCACATATGGATCCACTAGAGTCATTGCATGCGTGTTCTTTTCATGAAACCAGCACTGGACTCATTGCATGTGTGTTCTTTTCATGAACCACAGCTAGAGTCATTACATGTGTGTTCTTTTCATGAACCTAGAACTAGAGTCATTGCATGTGTGTTCTTTTCATAAAACTAGCACTAGAGTCATTGCATGTGTGTTGTTTTCGTGAACCACATATGGATCCACTATAGTTATTGCATGTGTGTTCTTTTCATGAACCACATATGGATCCACTAGAGTCATTACATGTATCTTCTTATTCTAAACCAGCACTAGAGTCATTGCATGTGTGTTCTTTTCACAAACCACATATGGATCCACCAGAGTCATTGCTTGTGTGTTCTTATCAGTAAACCGGCATTAGCGTCATTGCATGTGTGTTCTTTTCATGAACCACAACTAGAGTCATTGCATGTGTGTTCTTTTCATGAATAGCTAGAGTCATTGCATGTATGTTCTTTTCACAAACCATATATGGATCCACCAGAGTCATTGCATGTGTGTTCTTCTCACAAACCACATATGGATCCACCAGAGTCATTGCATGTATGTTCATTTCATAAAACACAAGTATCAACTATAGTCATTGCATGTGAGTTCCTTTCACAAACCACATATGGATCCACCAGAGTCATTGCATGTATGTTCTTTTCGTAAAACACATGGATCAAATGTATGTTCTTTTCACAAACCACATATGGATCAACCAATGTCATTGCATGTATGTTCTTTTCACAAACCACATGGATCCGGCAATGTCATTGCATGTTTGTTATTTTCACAAACCAAATATGGATCCACTAGAGTCATTGCATGTCTATTCTTTCCACAAACCACATGGATCCACCAATGTCATTGCATGTGTGTTCTTTTCATGAACCACATATGGATCAACTAGAGTCATTGCATGTATGTTCATTCCACAAACCACATGGATCCACTATAGTCATTGCATGTGTGTTCTTTTCATGAACCACACATGGATACACTAGAGTCATTGCATGTGTGTTCTTTTCACAAAACCAGCACTAGTGTCATTGCATATGTGTTCTTTTCATGAAGCACAGCTAGTGATATTTCTTGTGTGTTCTTTTCATGAAACTATCACTAGAGTCATTGCATGTGTGTTCTTTTCATGAAACTAGCACTAGAGTCATTGCATGTGTGTTCTTTTCAGAAACCACATATGTATCCACCAGAGTCATTGCATGTGTGTTCTTTTCATGAACCACATATGGATCCACTAGAGTCATTGCATGTATGTTCTTGTCCTAAACCAGCACTAGAGTCATTGCACGTGTGCTATTTTCACAAACCACATATGAATCCACCAGAGTCATTGCATGTATGTTCTTTTCATGAAACACATGGATCAACCAATGTCATTGCATGTGTGTTCTTTTAACAAACCACATATGGATCCACCAGAGTCATTGCATGTCTATTATTTCCACAAACCACATGGATCCACCAATGTCATTGCATGTGTGTTCTTTTCATGAATCACGTATGGATCCACTAGAGTCATTGCATGCGTGTTATTTTCACAAACCATATATGGATCCACCAGAGTCATTGCATGTGTGTTCTTTTCATGAAGCACATATGGATCAACCAATGTCATTGCATGTGTGTTCTTTTCACAAACCACATATGGATCCACCAGAGTCATTGCATGTTTATTCTTTTCACAAATCACATATGGATCCACTAGAGTTATTGCATGTCTATTCTTTCCACAAACCACATGGATCCACCAATGTCGTTGCATGTGTGTTCTTTTCATGAACCACATATGGATCCACTAGATTCATTAGATGTATGTTGTTTCCACAAACCACATGGATCCACCAATGTCATTGTATGTGTGTTATTTTCATGAACCACATATGGATCCACTAGAGTCATTGGATGTGTGTTATTTTCATGAAACCAGCACTAGAGTCATTGAATGTGTGTTCTTTGCATGAACCACAGCTAGAGTCATTGCATGTGTGTTCTTTTCATGAACCTAGAACTAGAGTCATTGCATGTGTGTTATTTTCCTAAAACTAGCACTAGAGTCATTGCATGTGTGTTATTTTCACAAAACCACATATGGATCGACTAGAGTCATTGCATGTGTGTTCTTTTCATGAACCACATATGGATCCACTAGAGTCATTGCATGTATGTTCTTATCCTAAACCAGCACTAGAGTCATTGCATGTGTGTTCTTTTCACAAACCACATATGGATCCACCAGAGTCATTGCATGTGTGTTCTTATCACTAAACCAGCATTAGAGTCATTGCATGTGTGTTCTTTTCATGAACCATGATGACCCACAAGTATAGGGGGTGTATCGCAGTATTTTCGAGAAGTAAGAGTGTCGAACCCAACGAGGAGCACAAGGTGCTGGCGAGTTGCTAGGAGCAGGAATTCTTTCTAAATACTTAGCAAACGGATTTTTACGGGTTTTTGATAATGCAGGTAAATAAAGTACGAGTAAATAAAATACAATAAGAAGACATGCAACAAGTGGCCCAGTCCTTTCTTTAGCAAAGGACGAGCCGGTTGTATTACTTAAGATGACCAAATGTTTTCGAGGACACATGGGGATATCATCAAGTGCTTTCACTTCATATAGTTGATTAATCTTATTTAGTTTGCTAAGTGTTGTGTGGGTGAACCTGTGCTAATGTACCGACCTTCCTAGGACTAACACATACTTGTGATTATACCCCTTGCAAGCATCCGCAAGTAGAAGAAAGTAATTAAGGTAGAAACCTAACCACAACTTTAAACTCTAGGACCCTAACATCCCTTATGCAATGGTTTCCTAACGGGGGTTCAGGTTTCTGTCACTCCGGCAACCCCTACGATTAGTAGCCAAATACACAATGCATTCCCCTAGGCCCATATAGGTGAAGTATCATGTAGTCGACTTTCACATGACACCACTAGAAGAAATACACCACAACTTAAATATCAAACCATTGAATCTTTCTCAACACAATTCCACTACCAACAACATGACTTCTCCCATGTCCTCAAGAACAAAACGAACTACTCACAAGCTATCATACGGATCATGATCAGAGATGAAATAATGATGTGTAACAATCTGAACATAAACGATAATTCAATGGTTCACTCAATAGCATCAACTACAAAGAGTAATCAACACCGGGAAAGTTTCCCTTAAGAACTATGCAAGATTCAACCCAATTGTTACAACGGTATGGAGTGGTGATGATGGTGCTGGTGGAGATGATACTGGTGATGATGATGATGATCCCGATGAAGTCCAACTTGATGGTGGTGTTGATGGCGACAATCTCCCCTTTTCGAGAAGGAATTCCCTCGACAGAATTCTATCCGCCAGAGAGATCTTTCTCTCTCGTTGTTTTCCGCCCTGCAGAGGCGGTGGAATCTTTCTATGGTCGCTCTTCGAGTCTTAGGGTTTCGGGAGGATAATATACGATAGAGGGGAGAGCCAGGGGTGGACCAGGGCGGCCACACCACCTGGTGGCGCGGCCTAGGGTGGCCCGCACCAGGGAGTGGTGTGGGCCCCCTGTGGCCCATCTCCACTTCCCCTTCTGGCTTTCTTCGTCTTCTGGAAAAATAGGAGTTTCCATGTATTTTCCCAGATTTTCTGATCTTTGCGAATTTTGCCTCCAAATAGCACCTTTTCCATCAGAATCCTGACTGCAGTGGTCCATGCTGCAAAAGTCATCAACCATGCAAAAACAGATGAAATGACATAAGTATCATCTCTTAATATGAAATAAATCAATGAATAACAGTAAATTATGATATAGAATAGTGATGCAAAATGGACATATCAACTCCCCGCCAAGCTTAGACTTTGCTTGTCCACAAGCGAAACTGAACTCAATAAACATGACCTCAGGTTTATGGAGTGAAGAGTCGATAAAAGAATACGGACAAGTAGCATCACATTCATCAATACATAATTCGTAATAGAAGACAACTCACTATTATATAACTTAACTTTCAATAAGTAAAGTAAACACAATAAATATACATAAAGTAAATCATAATTGGTAATGGCAAACTTAGCTCTTGGTCGAAAATAGTTGACAATTTGCTGGAGTTCACAAATAACTGATTTTCAATGATAGCTTTCAAAGTAGTAGACACTAAGATAAGAGCAAAGTGCAAAACAAGGAACATAAGAGACATGATTGGATAAATCATCATATGAATGAATGAAACACAACAACTCAAAATACTTGCTGAGGTAGAAGGGAATAGGTTTGCCGACTCAACTAAAAAAGTAAAAGAAAGGCCCTTCGCAGAGGGACGCAGGGATTTCAAGTTTCATAAAGAGCTTCCAAAAATTATGGTACTTATTAGCTTTCAGCTCTCATTGCCCCTATCATAGGCATCTTTAGGTGATTAAGGTTAAAGTGATCAATTATGAGGATATGCTTGACAAGTTGTAAGTTGAAAACCTCATGTCCCTTGAATACGAGGGCCGCTCCTCATGCTACTCAAGTTTAGTCACCGGTAAGTTATTGTCATAGTAAGTACATGTGTATCATAGAGAACCTCCAACGGGTTACCCCTTGCCCGATGATACGGAAGAATCCCCATATCAAAATGAAAAGGCAAGCAGACAACAAGCATCTCAGCAATCTTCTTATTTACCATGGGAATATGGTGCTTTTTTTCTCTATTTCCTATTTTCTCATATTTTTTTTCTTTTTCTAAATCTCTATATCTTCTCTTTTTTTATAAGAAGAATGCTTCATAGATGCTCATTATGGTTACGTTGCAGGTTTCCACCATGACAACATGGATTAGACCGGCGGCCCAGGCGTTTCTCTAACACACATACATAACTCCATGGACTTACAAGCTCCCCTTTCATTTCACACTGACAACATCCATAGACAAAAGAACATGATATCAACTAGGTACAAAGTACTGGAGCAATGTTGAAAGCGTTCCCCATGACAGCATGGTTCTGCTAATTCGCAACTTACAAAGTGCAAGCATATACGCAACATAGATAGGCACAATGGTTCAAGTTTATTAAATGCAAGAAAGTAAAGTGTGCCATCAAGTTCGTGAGAGCTTTAATCACTAATCTTCACATAACAAGTTTAATTTGGAAGGTACATAAAAACATGAATTTACTTGGAATAGCAATAGTGCTAATAGGTAGGTATGGTGGACACAAATGGCATAGGTTTTGGTTTAAGGATTGGATGCACGAGAAGCAATCCCTCTCGGTATAGGTTTTTGGCTAGCAAGGCTGGGTAGCAAGCATAAGAGTTGAAGGAAACAAACAAATATACAAGTGATAAAAACAAACATGCAATCTTCCTTGGAAGCACAAAAGATCTTAACTAGAGAATACTAGACTTATGAGCAAATCAAGAAAGAAAGATGATAAAATTATATTTCTTTAGAGTACTTTTTATCTTTTTCATTCAACTCTCAAAAATAGTGTTGCTACAGACTGAGCCAGGTTTTCCAAAACCAACTAAATTAAATCAATGATCCCAATGTTCTACCAATACTAATGACAAGATCAATCATATAACCATGAATTGAAAACTAATATAAGATATGCAAAAGAGTAAATGATATAACTTCTCATTAATATTCCATAACGGCAACTCACACCAAGGGATACATAGATATCTAACAAGAGGGGGGACACTTCCATAATGCAAACCATCCTACATGATAACTTCTCTATTCATGATATGACTCTACTAAAAAGGTAAAAAGATAGAAGATAGTGATGTGATACCGTGGCACTCCCCCAAGCTTGGAACAAGCCAAGGGGATGCCAAAACCTGATGACGAATTACTCCTTCGGTGGTGGTGGTATTCTCTCGTCATCGCCCAACTTCCAAGGTAAGGGCTCCCCATCAACAAAGGACATCGTGGTCTCCAGCATCCTGAAACTTGCAGCAGCACTTATGCATTTAAACCTAACCTCGTACTCACAGTTTTGATTTTGAATGTCGTAGAGCTGGGCTTGCAGTTGGTTGGTTGTTTGGTGGAGCGAGCGAACTTCATCCTTGAGCACAGTAGTCTCCTTTTGGTGCTCGGCGATGAGTTCGGAACAAATCTTATGGATGATATCCACTTCGTGTTCCGCCATCTTCTTGTACCTAAAGACTTCTTGCTCTAGTGCTTCCATCCTGTCCTCTAGACTTCCTTCACCTTTAGGGCCTTGAACCTCTTTTATCCGTATCTCCCCATCTTCAAGCAACAACTCCTTGGGATGAATCTTCAACTCTCTCATGTATGGGTTGATGATATCCACTGAGGAATCTTCTTTGGTTGATCCAGGGGAAGACATTGTGGCTCCAGATCTAGGACTCTACCTATCAGAAACAGATCAAAATGAAAACACAACGAAAACACGATATACGAACCTCGGGGGATCCGAGGGATTATATATTATGAAGTTTTACAACAAAAGGAAGGTACTGGGAGAAAACGGGTCGGAGACGGAGGCCGAGGTGGCCACACCACCTGCTGGTGCGGCTAGGGGGCCGCGCTAGGGGGTGGTGTGAGCCACCTTGGCTCCGTTTCCATCCCTCTTTTGCTTTGTAGCTTTCCTTGTTGGATAAAAACAACAAAAATATAACTGGATAGAATTTTCGCGGAACTTTTATTACTAGATCTGTTACCTATTTGAAAACGGATTCTACAGGTCTCTAAATTTGGTCTTTGATAATTTTTTCTAGAGTTATAACTTGAAAAGCATCAACATCTTCGTTGTAAGAATCTCAAGCAATATAGTGCTTGAGTCGCTGCCCATTCTCCACTTGTGTAGTGTTATCATTTAAAGAAGAAATTTTTATTGCTCCTGAATGGTACACTTCTTCAATAACGAAAGGTCCTTCCCATTTTGACAGTAGTTTCCCTGCAAAAAATCTGAGACGAGACCTATACAATAGAACTTTCTCACCAACATGGAATTCTCTCTTAAGTATTCGCTTGTCATGCCATCTTTTAACTTTTTCCTTAAAGAATCTAGCATTCTCATATGCTTCGCTCCTCCATTCATCCAATGAACTTAAGTCAAATAATCTTTTTTCACCAGCAAGCTTACAATCTCTGTTAAATTCTTTAACTGCCCAATAAGCTTTGTGTTCTAATTCTAAAGGTAGGTGACAAGCTTTTCCATAAACCATTTTATAAGGAGACATCCCCATAGGGTTTTTATAGGCAGTCCTATAAGCCCATAAAGCATCGTTCAACCTTTTGCCCAATTTTTTCTAGACCTATTAACAGTCTTTTGCAAGATGGATTTAATTTCTCTATTTGATAACTCTACTTGTCCACTAGTTTGGGGATGATAAGCTGAAGCGATTCTATGATTAACATCATATTTAGCAAGGGTATTTCTAAAACCACCATGAATGAAATGAGAACCTCCATCATACATAAAATACCTAGGCACTCCAAACCTAGCCAAGATAACATCCTTAAGAATTTTTAGAGAGGTCTCCCCATCAGCATTCTTCGGAGGTATAGCTTCTACCCACTTAGTGACATAATCAACGTCAACAAGAATATGAGTATAACCTTTTGAGGGAGGAAAAGGACCCATAAAGTCAAATCCCCAACAATCAAAGGGTTCAATAACTAGAGAGTAGTTCATAGGCATTTCATTACGTCTAGAAATATTACCAACACGCTAAGACTCGTCACAAGATAAAACAAATTTTCTTGCATCTTTAAAAAGGGTAGGCCAGTAGAAACCTGATTGTAGCACCTTTTGTGCAGTTCTATCTCCTGCATGATGTCCTCCATAGGCACTACCATGACATTTCCGCAATATCTCCTTTTGTTCATATTCTGGAACACATCTTCGCATAATACCATCCACTCCTTCTTTATATAAATGTGGGTTATCCCAAAAACAATGCCTTAAATTTTAAAAGAACTTCCTTCTTTGCTGAGCTATGAAAGTTGGTGGCAAATACTTGGAGACAATAAAGTTAGCATAATCAGCATACCAAGGGCTCCCTCATGAAATTACCCCTACTGCAGCCAACTGTTCATTTGGAAAACTATCATTAACAGACATAGGATCAAAAGAGATGTTTTCCAATCGAGATAAATTATCAGCTATAGGATTTTCAGCACCTTTCCTGTCTACAATATGTAGGTCAAACTCCTGTAAGAGTAGCACCCATCTAATAAGCCTAGGCTTAGCATCTTTCTTCGTCATAAGGTACTTAATAGCAGCATGATCAATATGAATGGTAACTTTTGAGTCTACAATATAAGGTCTAAACTTATCACAAGCAAAGACGATAGCTAGGAATTCTTTTTCAGTTGTAGCATAATTCCTTTGAGCAGCGTCAAGAGTCTTACTACATAATGGATAACATTTAACTTTTTATCAATTCGTTGCCCAAGGACAACACCTATAGCAAAATCACTAGCATCACACATTATTTCAAAGGGTAAGCTCCACTCAGGTGGTTGAACAATAGGAGTTGTAGTTAAAGCCTTCTTTAGAGTTTCAAAAGCTTCCTTACAATCATCATCAAAGACAAAGGATACATCTTTTTGAAGAAGATTAGTGAGGGGTTTTGATATCTTAGAGAAATCTTTAATAAACCTTCTATAGAAACCAACATGACCAAGGATACTACGAATACCTTTGATGTCTCTTGGACAGGGCATTTTCTCAATTGCCTAAACTTTAGCTCTATCAACTTCTATGCCTCTTTTAGAAACCTTATGTCCAAGTACAATCCCTTCATTCACCATGAAGTGGCATTTTTCCCAATTAAGAACAAGATTAGTTTCCTCACATCTCTGCAAACCTTTATCGAGGTTATGCAGACAATTATCAAAAGAAGTTCCATAGACGGAGAAGTCATCCATGAACACTTCCACAATTTCCTCACAAAAACCATGAAAGATAGCAGGCATGCATCTTTGAAAAGTAGCAGGAGCATTACATAAACCAAAAGGCATACGTCTATAAGCATAGGTTCCGTAAGGGCATGTAAAGGTAGTTTTTTCTTGATCTTGTTGTTTAACAACAATTTGAGAGAAACCAGAATATCCATCGAGAAAACAAAAATGGGTCTTATTAGACAACCTTTCTAACATTTGATCAATAAAAGGAAGTGGGTAATGATCTTTCTTAGTAACTTTGTTAACTTTCCTGAAATCAATGCACATTCTATAGCCTACTACTATTCTTTGGGGAATAAGCTCATCATTATCATTAGGGACGACTGCAATTCCCCCTTTTTAGGGACACAATGAACAGGACTAACCCATTCACTATCAGCAATAGGGTAAATAATACCATCATCAAGGAGTTTCAATACCTCATTTCTTACCACTTCCTTCATCTTAGGATTTAAACGCCGTTGGTTCTCTACTACTGGCGTTGCATCTGATTCTATATTGATAGTGTGACACCCCGGTTCTGAAAAGACCGTGGCCTCTATGTGACATGCCAATCCCTGGATCGGTTCATTGGCCCACAATAGAGTAAGATAGATAACATAGCAAAATATCCGTGTATCATAGATAATGAAGATCCAGAGTACCATTATTACAATAAAAGCTTAGCACAAGCTAGCTCAAATTATTCAGGTAGCAACATAAACGATTAAATCCTCCATTCTTCAAATTGCCCACAAGTGAACAAGTGCCGAGTGGAGTACCGTGGCCTATAACGATCAATCAGAATCGGAATAACCTACAGCATAAAACGCAACAGCCCCGAAGGGTCAATACATGGAATGTATGGCAAGTAGAGCTAGTAAATGGAGACAATAATACTAACATCTACATGCATATTTGGCAAGTGGAGCTGTGTCTGGCTTGCATTTGCAAATAACTTTGTCCTACTTTCATAAACAGTTTTGAATTTTCTTTGAAAAGATCCCAATTAAGTTAACCCAACAAGATTAAAACAATTATGAAATTAGAATGAGCGAGAAACATGTCATAGAATCGATATCAAGCAACTCAGTTGTCCATAACCGGGGACACGGCTAATCGATTAGATTATACACTCTGCAGAGGTTAGTACACTTTACCCATGTGACTTGGCCAGCCCAGCTCGTACCATCACTCTCATTTTGGGTGATGATAGGGAGAATACCAAGAAGAGACTGTTTGGGAAGTAGCTCCTCAATCCCGACGCGCACCGGTCCAACCTACCAAAATTCTACATCTCTGGATATGCGGGTTCGAGTTACCACAACCTACTAAGTCCAACCAACCGCCCATTTCATTATTGGCACATGGTTGTACACGTAAGCTACACAATAAAGAAGCCAATCATTCTCTCTTGATACCTGGGTGCCTTTCCGCAATGAAACCACCAAAAATTATCAATACCATCACACCCAGGGGATTCATTGATTAAGTTGTTTTAGTTTTCACAAACCAATACTTTGAGAAAACAAGTATCAATGATGTAACCCAGCCCTCGTTCAACATAGCATGGCTAAGCACATCTACAACGGTGGTTCATCTACAAGGAAAGCCCTACCACATAATAGGACATAGCATAGCGATAGTATCATCCTACTCATGCAACTACAAAATACACGACAATGCATTGAAAATAGTAGGACGATATCATGAACAAAGTAGCATCTACTTGCCTTGATTGAAGCGGTCGGAGGAACAATCCAAACACGAGCAAGGGTTGCACTCCACACAATCTACACGACACAATTGCATTCATAAACAAACAATTCGCAAACATATGCAACAAAGATGATGCATGAATGCAAGAACGGCAAGTGAATTGGTGCTACAGCTGCACCACATAATACTAATACATATTACTACCGAATACATGCATGGAAAATAGATTTGGCGCTAGGAAAACTATTAACCAAAAGTAGAGATCTCTACTAGAGCTAGAACTTAAATAATTCACTACCGGTACTATACTGTTTGTAAAATCCTGGAAAAATTCTACCGCATAGGCATCGCCAATAAGAAACAGTACCAATTGGAATTACTCAAAAAGGAGTTATAAAACATCCCGAGTAATTAAAACACTGCAGAAATCCATTAGACAAATACTGCAGAAGTTTTTACTATAAGCCTATCTTTTTAATTCACGATGATATTCCCCTCGTTCATACGAGTTCAGGGACATATCATACGCGATTTTTGGAGCTATGAAACTTTTACTACGAATTTATTACTCCGAAAAGGCCACTAACTAGTTTGATTAAACTGTACTAAACCTGACAGTAAAAGTCTGAACCAAAGGTACAGCGAGATTCTACACGACTCACTGAACTCGTGCATATTTTATTTGTAATTTTTGGCCAAGCGGTTTAATTTCTACGCAATTTACAAGATCCTACCGAAATCTGCCAACTAATAGGATTAACGAAATTGACCCAGTCAACTGTGTCTGATGACTGGGCGCTGACTGGGCGTCTGACCAGTCAACGTCTGGGGCCTCTGACTCGTCAACGTCTGGAGTGCTGACCAGTCAACGAACGATTTAAGCCGCTGATCTGAGATCTGACGGTGGCTGCTGTCTTACCGGAATCGGACGGCGAAACGAACTCCGGCGAGCTCCGGACGGCGGCGACGGTCGGTTCCGGCGGCGTGGTTCTACCTGCACGTACACACACGGTCAACTACGGCTCCCGGAATAATAAACGCGTGCGCGTACGCGGGGATCTGCAGGGCGCAGTTGGCGGCGGCGGATGGAGACGCGGAGCACGGGAACGGAAAGAGGGCGGCGAGACGAACCCGGCAACAGACGCGGCGATGGCCGGCGGCGGAGGGGTGGCCGGCGGTGGCGAGGAGAAGCGGCGGCGGCGACGTGCGCCAAGAGGCGGCGGCAGGGAGGAGTCGCGCGGGTGGAGGTGTGGCGGCGGGGTCGGGCACGGTCTACTAGGCAGGTGGGGCCTCCTTTAAGAAGTCCCTCGCGCGCAGAAAAAAAAAATCCTGAACCGAATCGGTCCAGATTTGACTCCGATTCGGAAATCGGTCCGGATTTTCGGACCGTTTTCCGGCGGTTTACTAAAACGTCCGAGTCTTTTGCATACGAACTCCGATTGGAGCGATTTTCGCGCCTACGGGTTCGTATCGTCGAGGGGAACAACCTTCAGTCGAAGTTTGAGCGAAAGCTCGAACCTACAGGGGTGGTTGTTGCAAGTCCCTCTAAAGCTCCCCGTAGGAACCTCGAAGCGAAACAAGATAGGGTTTTGACGATGGCGTTTCGCCGAACCTTTCTACTCGACGATTTTGCATGGAAAAGCATGATGCAATGATATGAATGATATGCAAGACCAAATCTAAAATTTGGGATGTGACAATACTAACCACCTTAAGATGAATCTCGTCCTCGAGATTCGGCGCGGCTAGCAAATAGGTGTGGGTAGTCCTCTCGGATGTCATCTTCACGCTCCCAAGTGGCTTCCTCTTCGGTGTGGTGGCTCCACTGCACCTTGCAAAACTTGATTGTCTTGGTTCGGGTAGTCCGTTCTGCTGTCTCCAGAATCTTGACCGGCTTCTCCTCATAGGTCAAGTCATTCTCAAGCTGAACCTCTTCAAGCGGTACAATGTCTCTCAATGGTGTATCCACCATCTCCAGGTGGCACTTCTTCAGCTGGGATATGTGGAACACGTTGTGAACAGCAGACAGAGCCTCTGGCAACTCCAACTGATAAGCAACTTCTCCTTTGCGTGCTAAGACCCGATACGGTCCAATAAATCGAGGTGCCAGCTTACCCTTAATACCAAATCTCTTGATTCCACGAAGCGGCGATACTCTGAGGTATGCTCTATCACCTATCTCATATACCACTTCCTTGCGCTTGGCGTCAGCGTAGCTCTTCTGTCTTGATTGTGCTACCTTCAGTCTGTCTCTAATCAAGGCGACCTTCTCCTCAGCGTCCTTGATCAAATCAGGTCCAAACAACTGACGTTCTCCTACTCCATCCCATAGCAATGGTGTTCGGCACCGTTTCCCATATAACACCTCGAACGGTGACGTTTTGATGCTGGTTTGATAGCTGTTGTTGTAGGAAAACTCCGCATACGGTAAATTCTCATCCCAACTAGAACCATGAGCCAAGGCGCAAGCTCTTAGCATGTCTTCCAAAATCTGATTCACCCTCTCGGTCTGTCCATCCGTCTGTGGGTGAAACGTTGTGCTAAACTCCAATCTAGTACCAAGTGACTCGTGCAGCTGGCGCCAGAAGTGTGAGGTAAATTGGGTGCCTCTATCAGATACGATACTCTTGGGAACTCCATGTAGGCACACAATCTTGTCCATGTAAATCTTGGCCAACCTTGCACTTGTGTAGGTTGTCTTCACCGGAATAAAGTGGGCTACCTTGGTCAAATGGTCGACCACTACCCAAATAGAGTCATATCCTGACCTGGTCCTAGGCAGTCCTGTGATAAAGTCCATTCCCACTCTATCCCATTTCCAATCCGGCACGGGCAAAGGCTTTAGCAGTCCTGCTGGTTTCCAGTGTTCCGCCTTCACTCGGCTACATACATCACATAGGGCAATATGCTTGGCGATATCTCCCTTCATGTTGTTCCACCAGAATCTGTCCTTTAGATCCATATACATCTTCGTATTGCCCGGATGTATGGAATACGGCGAGTCATGAGCTTCCTGCATAATCAACTTCCTTAACTCCGGATCGTTGGGCACACACAAACGATCTCCATACCACAAGGTACCTTGCTCATCCTCGCGGAATTCCCTTGCTCGACCTTCCTTCATCTTTTCCTTAACTTCATCTATCTCTTTGTCTCCCACTTGAGCCTTCCTGATTCTGTCCTGAAGCGTTGGTTGGACTTCCATTGTAGCCAAATATCCTTCAGATACTACCTCCAGTCTAAGGTCCTTGAATTGCTTGCACAAATCCTCAGGCAATTCACCAATTGTCAATCCATTGGCATAAACCTTTCGGCTCAGAGCATCTGCTACTACATTGGCCTTTCCTGGGTGGTATTGTAGATTCATATCATAGTCCTTGATAAGTTCCAACCATCTCCTTTGTCTCATGTTCAGCTCCTTCTGTGTAAATATGTATTTCAGGCTCTTGTGGTCGGTGTACACATCACAGTGTTTTCCCATTAAGTAATGCCTCCATACCTTGAGCGCATGAACCACTGACGCTAACTCCAAGTCGTGTGTGGGGTAATTCCGCTCATGGTGCTTGAGTTGTCGCGAGGCATAAGACACTACTCTCCCATCTTGCATCAGCACACTCCCAAGTCCCTGTCGAGAAGCATCACAGTACACTTGGAAATCCTTCTGAAGATCTGGTAAACACAGAACAGGTGCAGTCACTAGTCGACGCTTCAGTTCCTGAAAGTTAGCTTCACACACATCCGTCCATTCAAACTTCCTCTCCTTCTTCAGAAGTTCAGTCATCGGCTTTGCAATCTTGGAAAAGTTTTCAATGAACCTCCTGTAATATCCAGCAAGTCCCAAAAAGCTTCGAATCTCTCCAGCATTCTTGGGTGCTTCCCACTCAGTTACTGCAGTCACTTTGCTTGGATCAACAACGACTCCTTCTCCTGACACTACGTGTCCAAGAAACCCAACGGTGTTAAGCCAGAATTCACACTTGCTGAATTTGGCGTACAGCTGGTGTTCTCTCAGTTTCTCCATAATCAGTCGCAGATGTTTCTCATGCTCAGCATCATCCTTGGAATATATCAGTATGTCATCAATAAACACTACCACGAACTTGTCCAAGTACTCCATAAATACCTTGTTCATCATGGTCATGAAATATGCCGGGGCATTCGTTAGTCCAAATGACATAACTGTATACTCGTATAACCCATACCTAGTGGTGAAGGCGGTTTTTGGTACATCCTCCTTCCGGATCTTCAATTGAAAGTAGCCTGATCGCAGATCAATCTTGCTGAACACCTTTGCTCCTTCCAGTTGATCAAACAAATCATTTATGTTCGGCAGAGGGTACTTGTTCTTGATGGTTACCTCATTCAGCGAGCGATAGTCCACCACTAACCTCTTGGTGCTGTCTTTCTTCTCCACAAACAGAACAGGTGCACCCCATGACGACGCACTAGGCTGAATGAATCCCTTTTCCAGCTGCTCCTTCAACTGTTTCTTCAATTCCTTCAGCTCATCCACATCCATCTTATATGGTTTCTTTGCTATTGGTCCTGTTCCCGGCATCAGGTCGATAAGAAACTCTACTTCTCTGTCAGGTGGCATCCCTGGCAGTTCTTCCGGAAACACGTCGGGGTAATCCCTAATCACTGGCACAGTATCCATGCTAACCCCCTTAAGAGAATTCAGCTTACACCTTCCTGGTCGTGCGGTTGACTTGAATCTAATCCTCTTACCATCCTGGGTTTTGAGTGAAACAGCTCGCTGTG
The DNA here is from genome assembly GCA_916181665.1 of Avena sativa. Taxonomy (NCBI): domain Eukaryota; kingdom Viridiplantae; phylum Streptophyta; class Magnoliopsida; order Poales; family Poaceae; genus Avena; species Avena sativa. The sequence continues at coordinate 184,283,270 of OV702287.1, read as the reverse complement.
CACAATCTATGTGTCCCTCATGCATAGACATCCAATCCATACCCAGAATAACGTCTAATCCCTGTGATTCCAACACTATCAAATGTGCAATGAAGTTGTGTGTTCCAATCCTCACAGTTAAATTGCGGCATCCCGCACTAGCTATCATATCTCCTCCAGGTGAACTCACTCTAAAAGACCTCTTCATAGACTCAGTAGGTAACTTATACTTATCTACAAATGCCCTTGATATGAATGAATGCGATGCACCAGTATCGAAAAGTATAAGTGCAGGGTAAGTGTTGATTGGAAACTTACCAATCACAAGGTCAGGCTCGTCTGGAATCTCTTCCACATTCATGTGGTTCACTGTGGCCTTCTCATTGTTGGTTGGCTTCAGTCCTTTCCTCTCCGGACAGTTGTCAGCATAGTGTCCCTTCTGCTTACACTTGAAGCATGTCACCTCACTCAGATCCTTCTTCACAAAATTGCGATCACGGTTGCGGTCATGTCCACCGTGTCCTCCAGAGTGGTGAGAGTGTCCTCCCTTGTGGCTGTGGTGACTGCTCCTATGGTTGTCATGACGATGCCCATCGCCTCCATGGTGGTGGCGATCATGGCTCCCATGGTCACTCCCTCCATGCTTGGAGTATCCATCATATGAAGTGTGAGACTTGTGGTGTGAGCCAGAGTGGTGATTGTTGTTCTTTCTCTTGCGGCTTTCCACCTGCTTGTGCTTCCCTTCCAGGATCCTGGCCTTGTCCATGAGCTCCTGGAAAGTGGGGCAATAAACCACTAGTAGCTGCACTGAAAGCTCATCACCGAGGCCATCCAGGAATCTCTCTCTCCTTTTTGCATCAGTGTCAACATCCTCAGGTGCATAACGGGACAGGTTGTTGAACTCCTCAATGTACTCGGCCACGGTGCGATTGGTTTGGCGCAAGTTGCGGAACTCTTTCCTCTTCAGGCTCAGAACTCCTGAAGACACGTGGTCGGTCCTGAAACCTTCCTCAAACATAGCCCAAGTCACGGTATTCAGAGGGTGGGTGATCTGAAATGTGTCCCACCAAGAAGCGGCTGGTCCCTCCAGTAGGTGAGCGGCAAACCTCACCTTCTCAGCATCAGTGCATCCAACAATTACCAGATCCTTGTTGACTGAACGCAACCAGTCGAGAGCAACCATCGGTTCCGTTGCAGTAGAGAACTTAGCTGGCCTTAACCTCGGAAATCTGGTGAGAGCATCTCCCTGAGGCTGATTGTTTCCATTGTTGTTGTTCTGATTTGCCATGAACTGGGTCATCACTTGGGTCAACTGTGCCTGAGCTGCCATGAGCTTCTCAAACTCAGTGGGTTGGCGGCGGGGAGGCATCTGCGGTTCAGCATAGGTAAGTTCAGAAAGAATCAACTACGGTAATAGGATTCTATCCATGCATATGGTCAAGCAACAACAAACAATAGCAGACAATCATAAGCAAGCAACACATTATCAAACAAGCGGTCCAGCAACATCCCAGGTGTTATCCTAGCAGTATATACCTACTGAAATAGTTTTGCAAGAGTTGGCAATGGTTAACTAAACAGTTGAGCATCAAAACGACAAAACAGCAATTCTGACAGAACAGTTCTGCTGTGTTCGCGAATTTTTCCGCCTGACTTAAACTCGTCAGAAAATTAAGACAATTTTTGTGCATATAGAACAGGAAGTTCCGCATCAGCCCAATTTTTTTCAGATTTTTCCGAGTTACCAGAAAAATATGAAAAATCGCGCAGTACTGCTGTATCAGCAGAAAAACTGCAGCGAAAACAACACAGATAGTAACCAAATTGCCATAACTCTTTCATATAATTTGCACAAATAATTCCTGTATTGGAGTACACAAATAAGCATCTAAACACTCTTACACTAACACGAACTAAGTATCACAACGACCGAGAATAATCCTAACGATTTCGCCTAACGAGGACTAATTGGTGGACTTCTATCTATTGCTTGAAGAGTTTGAGGTAGGCCCTTGCGGTCATGCGTTGGCGCTTCGGCTCGCGGTACAACCATGGCGGCGGAGTGTACACCTCTCCTAAACCATCACTTGAAATGTCAAACTCCACCTCTTCTGGATCCTCCTCTTCTTCTTCATCCTCAGCTGCAACTGCAACAGCTTCATCTCCTCCACCATCATCGTCTCCATCATCATCATCCTCGTCCTCATCATCATCATCTCCACTGTCATCATCAGAGGGTGGATTCAGCTGTGCTTGGAGAGCGGCAATCTGGGCTGTCATAGCTTCAATAGTTTGATCCCTTTCCTGGACTGTCCCTTGCAGTTGCTGTATGTTCTGGGTGTTCTCCTGCACAGTACCATGAAGATGTGCTATGGTTGCATCTCTGGCTATCAGGGCATTCTCCAGAACTCCCACAGCTTCATGCAAAGTGTCAATCTCCTGTCCTTGGACCACCATACCATTGCTAGTAAAATCTGCAATCTCCTTTATCATCCTCACCTTCTCTGCTAGAGCTCCATTCTCCCTTTCCATGTCCTCTATGTGCCTCCGACGGGGCGGCATGTTGTTCCTGTCACCCGGAGTAACCACAATGTTCCCATCTTCATCACGCCTTCCATACTCACGGTAGGGTGAATCTGCCGGTAGTAGGTGTCGGACTTGATGGCACTGGCGAGACAGGGCTTCATGTATGGCCAAGTTGATTCCAAGTCCCCAGTTGCAGTAGGTCTTGGTGTAGATCAAGTGCACTGGGTTTGGCAAGGCGGCATCCCTGAATATGAAGGTAGTGATCTCCCATGCATCCTCTCCATATCCATAGGTGTACAACCTTCTTCCCTTGAACATGGGCAGTGGCAATCCCAATGACTGCGAGAGCTGAGCTAACTGCCTTGCAAAGGGCCTTGGTGACTCCATGGTGGCATACTCAGTCCTGACTTCTCCCATCTATCAAGTAAAAGAGGAAAGTGTGAGAATAGCATATGGTAAGAATTTACGAGGGTGAAAGGCATAAGATGAAAGATAGAGTTAATATAGGCTTTAATAAATCTATGGCTTCCTAATCCAATTCTAGGTCACGATCCTACAGTCGACACACGGGCTCTGATACCATCCTCTGACACCCCGGTTCTGAAAAGACCGTGGCCTCTATGTGACATGCCAATCCCTGGATCGGTTCATTGGCCCACAATAGAGTAAGATAGATGACATAGCAAAATACCCGTGTATCATAGATAACGAAGATCCAGAGTACCATTATTACAATAAAAGCTTAGCACAAAGCTAGCTCAAATTATTCAGGTAGCAACATAAACGATTAAATCCTCCATTCTTCAAATTGCCCACAAGTGAACAAGTGCCGAGTGGAGTACCGTGGCCTATAACGATCAATCAGAATCGGAATAACCTGCAGCATAAAACGCAATAGCCCCGAAGGGTCAATACATGGAATGTATGGCAAGTAGAGCTAGTAAATGGAGACAATAGTACTAACATCTACATGCATATTTGGCAAGTGAGCTGTGTCTGGCTTGCATTTGCATTTGCAAAAAAAAACAGTCCTAAACTGAAAACGGTCCAGATTTGACTCCGATTCGGAACTCGGTCCGGATTTTCGGACCGTTTTCCGACGGTTTACTAAAACGTCCGAGTCTTTTGCATACGAACTCCGATTGGAGCGATTTTCGCGCCTACGGGTTCGTATCGTCGAGGGGAACAACCTTCAGTCGAAGTTTGCGCGAAACCTCGAACCTACAGGGGTGATTGTTGCAAGTCCCTCTAAAGCTCCCCGCAGGAACCTCGAAGCGAAACAAAATAGGGTTTTGACGATGGCGTTTCGCCGAACCTTTCTACTCGACGATTTTGCATGGAAAAGCATGATGCAATGATATGAATGATATGCAAGACCAAATCTAAAATTTGGGATGTGACAGATAGCATGCTGACATATAGTAGGAGAAATCCCTTTTAAATCATCCAGATTATAGCCCATAGCCCCTCGGTGTTTCTTCAGTACCTCCAATAACCTTTCTTCTTCCTTCCCTGAAAGTTTAGAGCTAATAATAACAAGATATATCTTATTATCATCAATGTAAGCATATTTAAGATCGTCAGGTAAAGGTTTTAGATCGAAGACCGGATCCTTTTTAGGTGGCAACATGGTACCCAAGTCTTCTACAGGCAAGTTATGCTTAAACATCTTAGGTTGACGATGGAGAATCTCGTCAATCTCATTTCTTTATTCCATGAAGATTTCACTTTCATGATCTTCCATAAATTGTTGCAAAGCATTGTTAGGAGCAAGAGAAATAGAAGCAAGTTGTTCAACTCTAAAATCCTCATTATGGGTTTCATTTTCACAAGGTTCTTTAGTAAATTTCGAAAAATTAAACTCATAAGATTCCCCATCAAATTAAGTCAAGATTTTCTCCCTTTTGTAGTCTATAATAGCTCCACAAGTACTCAAGAAAGGTCTACCAAAAATGATGGGATAAGTTTTACTAGCAGCTGAACCAAGTACTAGAAAATCAGCAGGATATTTAATCTTACTACAAAGAACTTCCACATCCTGCACAATACCAATTGGAGAGATGGTCTCTCTATTAGCAAGGTGAATAACCACATCAATCTCTTCCAGTTCACAGGGACTGATTTCATGCATAATTTCTTTGTAAAGCTCATAAGGAATAACACTTGAACTTGCACCAATATCACATAAACCATAATATCAATGATCACCAATTCTAACAGAAAGCACAGGGACACTAGCCTTTTTAGTTCTATTAGGATGTGAGACAATATTAGAAGCATCCTCACAAAAGACTATGTGTCCATCTTCTACACTTTTAGTGACAAGGTCTTTCACAATTGCTACAACTGGTTCAATGTTTATTTGTTCATCAGGTTTTGCAGTTCTCTTTGCACTTTTATTGATTACACTAGTTATCATAGGATGGTCCTTCACCTTATCCAGGAAGGGTATTTTCTCGATATAAGGTTCAGGTAGGATGTGATTAATAGTGCAAAATTTAGTACTCCCAACAGGAACACAGTCAACAATATCTTTATATGGTGCATGGTACTTGTTCCATCCCTTTTTTTAGGAATTTCAATATAAGAAGCAAAATCCTTAAAACAATTTGTAATAACTTGAGAATCAAGACCATAAGCATTACTAATATTTTGAAAGTCATCAGTTCCCATAAAAGATTCAATGCATTCATAATCATAATTTATACCTGACTTTCTTCCTTTGTCATTCTCCCATGCTTCAGCATTATCTTGAATACGGTCCAGAAGATCCCATTTAGCTTCTTCTTCCATGCGTGTAAATGATCCAGCAAGAGAAGCATCCAATAAATCCTTATCATGAAGAGAAAGCCTTGCATAAAAGTTATTGATAATAATATTGTTGGGGAGCTCATGAATGGGACATTTGAGCATTAGTAACTTCAATCTCCCCCAAGCTTAAGCTGTACTCTCTCCATCAAGAGGCCAAAAGTTGTATATTTGATTCCGATCTTTATGAATCTCACTAGGAGGATAAAATTTTGAATAAAAGAGAGGTACTATTTCCTTCCATTCAAGAACTTGACCATTCTTTAGCAGCTTATACCAGTCATCAACTCTTCCTTTCAGTGATAATGAGAATAACTTCTTCTTGACTTGATCTTTAGTAATACCTGCACACTTGAACAACCTGCATAATTCGTGTATAAAGAGCAAATTATCACCAGGATGGACAGTTCCATCTCCAACATAATAGTTATCCATAACACGGTCAATAATTCTTGTAGGTATTTTAAAAGTATCATTCTCAGCAGGTGGTGGTTCATCTACTACCTTAGCAGTGGTAGTAGCATTACAAAATAAGAAACTCAACGAATTATCCATAATGAAAATAAAGCAACTAACAGAAGTAAACAATACTCATAGTAGAAGTTTCCTTTACCAGTTCCACTTTCGAATAGTGTTTCATTCCCCGACAACGTCGCTAGAAAATAGTCTTGATGACCCAAAAGTATAGGGGTGTATCACAGTATTTTCGATAAGTAAGAGTGTCAAACCCAACGAGGAGCAGAAGGTGCTGGCGAGTGGCTAGGAGCAGGAATTCTCTGTAAATACTTAGCAAACGGATTTTTAGGGGTTTTTGATAATGCAGGTAAATAAAGTACGAGTAAATAAAAGACAATAAGAATAAATGCAGCAAGTGGCCCAATCCTTTCTTTAGCAAAGGACAAGCCGGCTGTATTACTTAAGATGACCAAACGTTCTCGAGGACACATGGGGATAACGTCAAGTGCTTTCGCTTCATATAGTTGATTAATCTTCTTTAGTTTGCTAAGTGTTGTGTGGGTGAAACTGTGCTAATGTACCGACCTTCCTAGGACTAATACATACTTGTGATTATACCCCTTGCAAGCATCCGCAAGTAGAAGAAAGTAATTAAGGTAGAAACCTAACCACAGATTTAAACTCTAAGACCCTGACGTCCCTTGTGCAATGGTTTCCTAACGGGGGTTCAGGTTTTTGTCACTCTGGCAACCCCTACGATTAGTAGCCAAATACACAATGCATTCCCCTAGGCCCATATAGGTGAAGTATCATGTAGTCGACGTTCACATGACACCACTAGAAGAAATACACCACAACTTAAATATCAAACCATTGAATCTTTCTCAACACAATTCCACTACTAACAACATGACTTCTCCCATGTCCTCAAGAATAAAACGAACTACTCACAAGACATCATATGACTCATGATCAGAGATGAAATAATGATGTGTAACAATCTGAACATAAACGATAATTCAATTGTTCACTCAATAGCATCAACTACAAAGAGTAATCAACACCGGGAAAGTTTCCCTTAAGAACTATGCAAGATTCAACCCAATTGTTACAGAGGTATGGAGTGGTGATGATGGTGCTGGTGGAGATGATGGTGGTGATGATGATGATCCCGATGAAGTCCAACTTGATGGTGGTGTTGATGGAGACGATCTCCCCTTTCTAGGAAGGAATTCCCTGGCAGAATTCTGTCTATCGGAGAGATCTTTCTCTCTCGGTGTTTTCCGCCCCGCAGAGGCGGCGGAATCTTTCTGTGGTCACTCTTCGAGTCTTAGGGTCTCGGGAGGATAATATACGCCAGAGGGGAGAGCCAGGGGTGGACCTAGGCGGCCACACCACCTGGTGGCGCGGCCTAGGGTGGCCCGTGCCAGGGGGTGGTGTGGGCCCCCTGTGGCCCATCTCCGCTTCCCCTTCTATCTTTCTTCGTCTTCTAGAAAAATAGGATTTTCCATGTATTTTCCCGGATTTTCTGATCTTCACGAATTTTGCCTCCAAGCAGCACCTTTTCCATCAGAATCCTGACTGCAACGGTCCATGCTCCAAAAGTCATCAACCATGCAAAAAAAGATGAAATAACATAAGTATCATCTCTTAATATGAAATATATCAATGAATAACAGTAAATTATGATATAGAATAGTGATGCAAAATGGACATATCAAGCCACAACTAGAGTCATTGCATGTGTGTTCTTTTCGTGAACAGCTAGAGTCATTGCATGTGTGTTCTTTTCACAAACCACATATAGATCCACCAGAGTCATTGCATGTGTGTTCTTTTCACAAACCACATATAGATCCACCAGAGTCATTGCATGTATGTTCTTTTCATAAAACACAAGTATCAACTATAGTCATTGCATGTTACTTCTTTTCACAAACCACATATGGATCCACCAGAGTCATTCCATGTATGTTCTTTTTACAAACGACATATGGATCCACTACAGTCGTTGTATGTCTATTCTTTCCACAAATCACATGGATCCACCAATGTCATTGCATGTGTGTTCTTTTGACAAACCACATATGGATCCACCAGAATCATTACATGTATGTTCTTTTCATAAAACACATGGATCAACCAATGTCATTGCATGTGTGTTCTTTTCACAAACCACATATGTCTCCACCAGAGTCATTGCATGTATGTTCTTTTCATAAAACACATGGATCAACCAATGTCATTGCATGTATGTTCTTTTCACAAACCACATATGGATCAACCAATGTAATTGTATGTATGTTCTTTTCACAAACCACATGGATCCACCAATGTCATTGCATGTGTGTTCTTTTCACAAACCACATATGGATCCACTAGAGTCATTCCATGTCTATTCTTTCCACAAACCACATGGATCCACCAATGTCATTGCATGTGTGTTCTTTTCATGAACCACATATGGATACACTAGATTCATTGCATGTATGCTTCCACATATGGATCCACCAGAGTCATTGCACGTGTGTTCTTTGCATGAACCACATATGGATCCACTAGCTTCATTGCATGTGTGTTCTTATCCTAAACCAACACTAGAGTCATTGCATGTGTGTTATTTTCAGGAACCACATATGGATCCACCAGAGTCATTGCATGTGTGTTGTTTTCATGAACCACATATGGATCAACCAATGTTATTGCATGTGTGTTATTTTCATATACCACATATGGATCCACCAGAGTCATTACATGTATGTTCTTTTCACAAACCACATGGATCCACCAATATTATTGCATGTGTGTTCTTCTTATGAACCACATATGGATCCACTAGAGTCATTGCATGTATGTTCTTTCCACAAACCACATGGATCCACCAATGTCATTGCATGTGTGTTCTTTTCATGAACCACATATGGATGTACTAGAGTCATTGCATGTGTGTTATTTTCACTAAACCACATAAGACTGCGTCTTCTAGATGGCCCGCCCCCTAAAGAACTAGGTTTCTGATCCGATTGTTGCAGACCTTTCGATTGGGGTACATGGACGAATAAGATGGTTCTTCGTAAGAGCGATCCACGAGTAGGTTGTTCCACGACATGATTGGCCGCGCTTACCTTTTCACTTATATTAGTATTATTTCCACTCCCCTATAGCCTACTAGTAATATCGTAGAGCTCGTGAGTGAGCACGTCTACTCCATAGCGCCCCTCATCCACCACACATCACCGTGCCCGAACGACGCTACCGGGTTTCATGCACCGTCCCGGACGACAGTTGCTGATTCTCGGGTCGCTACCTTCATGCTAAGAAATCATTTTACAACCTTTTGAATTTATCTTACATGTTCCTGCTATTCACGGATCTAACTACTGATCTTTTATCCGATTTCTCGACGAACTTCAGATGTGGCAGATGCTGCAGCCCAAGAACCTGGAGATCTTCGCGCGCAGCTTCGCAGTGATGTTCCCGCTCGTGTGCTCCCACCCAGGATGGTTTCATCGTTACTCCTACTGCGAGCTCCCGATCCACGAGTTCGCGTGCCCGCCCGGCGCGTGCTCCTGCACGGAGCTAGGTTGCAACTACACTGGCCCGCCGGCACAGCTCATCGTCGAACTTGCAGAGGAGCACTTGATCAAAGTGATTAGGATCTCGTACGGCCACGCCCAACTTCTCCAAGAGTAGGTGTCATTCACTGGCTCGGCATGCCGCCGGATAATTTTCCAGGGAGGGACAGCTCTGTTTTCGTCCTGACCATCACCGCCGGTGTTCCGGGAACTAGAGCTGGGCCTACCTTCATGTGTGTGGTATGCGTCAGGTCGGTCCCGTGCGCCTGGCCCCTATACACAATGCGCATGTGGGCGAATGCCCAGGCGCTATCGTCCGATAACATTCTTGTGCTAGCCAAGGCGCCGAGCTGCCCGACGCCGTGGGAGGTGGAGTATGAGGACCTAAGGTCGATCCTATGTGTTCCATCTCAGTACCTTGTCGGTGCTGGACCGAACAGGCAGATGCATTTCTACATTTGTATCGAGAAGACCGACAGGGAAATTTAGTACTGATGCTGTCGTTACTGTTAGACTTAAGCGATGCTTTGCAGGTGCGTAGAGCATACGTGTTGTCCGAATGTACCCCATTTGTAGTTTTTTGGTACTCCTTAATAATTCGACGAGTTATTGGTCCCATCAGCTTGTTGTTTTCACGTTGCAAAGTCTGCTTTCTCTGGATAGACTAGCAATACCGCGTGCTCCCGCATGTCAGTGTCACATGTTCCGTGAGCCCACCAGCCAGTGTCACGTCCCCCTTCTCTTCCTTACCCTCGAAGCCACTGTCCCCACTTCTCTTCCATCCCGCCACTACCGTCTGATGGTTGTAATCTAATTTTCATTGGATTGTTTACATGTAATCCATGTTGATAATGCAACATGCAAATGGCACAGACACAATTTCTAAAGTGGAAGCACTTACACAGTACTATTGCACATATTTCTCAATATAGCTCGACAAACCCATTACAATAATTGTACTTGCACTAAACACAACCAAAATTGCCACCATCCTAAACAACATCTAAAACCACATCACAACACTGTCGTCGGAGTCCACCTCGATTGGTGACACTGCCGTGCCCTTCCTAGCGACATCCACTCCCACCCATGGCTTGCCCTTCTCCAAGGAGGCAACAATGGCGTTCTGCACAGCTTCCCCCCCCCCCCGTCGTCCTCCACATCAGAATCGACAATGACGAAGGGGACGGGGTTGGCATGGACCAAGCCCCGTCGCGCCTGGTGGCTCCTGCTCGAGCTTGGTGCCGCATCAGTCCTTCTACAGGTAGGAGGGGCCGAGCTCGGAGACGTAGCATCGTTGCTCCGCCTAAGAAACCATGGCCATTTGATACTACAACGGTAGGATCTTGGGGTGGATCTGCCACGGCGAGCCCGACCGGGAGCGGCGGAGCGGATGGATATGCCGACACGAACCATGACAAGTTCCGAGGATGTAAGAGTGTGGGCCAGATGTGTCTGGTTCCTTAGCAAGGCCTCCCAGTGATATGTACGCGGGAAAGGTGCCAAAAAATTTCATCCAATGTGCATAAGAGAGCCTTTGAACCACGACGGCGCGAGGTTTGGTTGACAAGTACGCACGCTAGGTCCCCCACCTGTCAGCCAAATGTGGACGGTAGGATTCTGCCCGAGTTATTAAGTGGGGATAAATCACGATTCACCATGCCACTACCCTAACATCCAAAGGCTCCTCTTTCCTCTACCCTTTCTCCCCTAGCTCATGGCTCGCAGTTCATGCAGTTCATCTCGGGGAGAATCAGGGTCGGCTCAACACCATTAGGCGGGTGCCCCCATCAGGTACCGGAGGGCGCCCTACGATTACTACCCTGATATGCTGTGTTTGTTCGGTGAGAAGATGCCAAGATGGATTTCGTGCACCGATGAAAATACTGCAAGAAAATTCAGCAACTGTAGCATTAGAGCGGTAAGTTCCTACTGTAGGTACAATGGTAACCCGGATCCGGAAAGCGTAATGTAATTCTTTTTTTTTGTTTCCTTTGATCTACTTCGCAGGAAGGGAGGGGAACTAGCTATGACAAGTTTGTGTGGATCGAAAAGCCACTGACAAGTTTTCACAAAGAGCTTGTTCAGGATCTGTGTGATGCCGTGTGGGACAAGAAAGAGGTGTTGGGGGGATACCCCCAGGTAGGGTCATGCCGGGGTATAATGGCCGAGTTAGCCGAGGTACGGTAAGGTCAAAGCAAGTGCTGGCCGAGTCACCTCAAGGCAGGCCGAATCACAGAGTAACCCGGACCTGAGGATGTCCGCCTAACTGAGTCCCGGCCGACTTATGTCGTATGCCGGCAGGATTTATGTAACTTGTATGCAGGTACCGGTGTGGCCGGATCAACCAGGCACGATCCGGGTTATATCAAGCTTGCAAGAGAAGGAAGGTATCTCGCTGGTCAAAGGGTGGCCACTGTGTGCAGAGCATGAGCGAAGCGGATAGAGGCCAGGACCAGCGAGGCGTGGCCGACAAGGGTGACATCGCCTGTGTCGGATGACGCTGGCACCGCAGAGGCTCACATAGCCTCTGCATGGCTTACGAAGGGGAAAAGTGACCCGATCAGTTTGCTATTTTGGGAAGAGGCATATTCCCTGGAATATGCCCCCATGTATGCCCTCATTGGAGACCTAGCCACCCCTATATAAGGAGGGCTAGGGCATCTGTAGAAGGGGCTGGTTGATCTCTAGTTGGTTGAGTTTTACTAGTATGTTCTTGAGGGCTAGCTAGTGAACAGAGTAAGAGAGTCCCTTCTTCCCCCTCTCCCCAATACAGCTCAAGGAGCGTTTGTAAACATTGGAAGTGAATCGAATACAAACATCTGTGTGTGGAATCACCACACTATCCCTCCCTGGATTACTCTAGTGCATCTTGTCCCCACCTTTAGCCTATCCATGGCATCTACCGTGACACCACCATGACAGTTGGCGCCCACCGTGGGGCTAGCGGCGCTAGCAGGAGTGAAGACCCGGACGGGAAACCTCATCGGCTCCGGTGAACGCATCGTCTCCTGGCTTCTTCAGCGCTTTGGAGCGCTGGAATTCGTCAGCGACAACGTTGGCTGCTTCGGCAAGCGACCCCTTCCGCGCAACGGCCTCTTCGTCAAGCTTGGCGCGCACAAGATCTACGTCGCTGTCAATGTGTCGTGCATTCACCCGCGGCACATCGTCGAGGGAGACGAGCCACCCCTTAGCATGGCTTGCGGGGCGCATATCACTCGTTCCCCTGACTGTGCCGAGGTGATGATGATTGCGCCTGAAGCTGGCGCGAGCAAGGATCCGGCACCAGATCCGGAGGTAACACCAAAGGCACCAAGGAAAAGTAGAGGTCCTCCACTAGAGAGGCCAAAGAATGTGTTGCAGCAGGCGATAGATAGCCTAGAAAACGCCATAGCACATGTAGTAGATCCGGCTCAGGCATAGGCCGAGTTAGAGGAGACTAGGCAGAAAATACTCGAGGGTGCAAAAAAGATAGCAGCGGCTCAGCAGTCGTTGAACACGACACTGCGTGAGTATGCTAAGGCAAATAAGGTGGATGCTGTAAAAGTGAAGGGGAGAAACCTCATCAGTGAAATGAACAAAGAGGGTGATACTAGAGTTGAGGAATTAGAGAACGTTTTGTCCATGGGGCTGCTGATGTATAGTACCCCGGCGAAGAACCTTAGAGCAGCAGATGTAGCTGCGTCCGAGTTAGAGGGTTTGATGGGTGAGGCCCGGCAAAGATAGCAGGATAGGGTCAATGAGTTAGTTCGGATCACGAACAAACAAAATGAAGATCTACTCAGGGATAATCCGGGAAGAGCTGGGGCCTCCAAAGTAGTTCACTCAGTAGTAGGTAACCTGGAGAAATCTGCTGGAGCTGCATCATCGCCTCATGGTGGCCCAAGAAGAGAGGAGGTCGTAACCTCGGCAAGGAGAAACAAGCAGATAGTCCCGTATGACCCAGCAAGGGCAGGGAAAGGAAAAGAAGTGCAGAGAAATGAGGATCGACGAAGTGTGAGCCGAGGTGAAGCTGGCCGAGGTAACCGTGACCAAGGCAATGCCGGTCAGGGAAACGCTGTGAACGACAATGCCGGATAGCATAACTCGGTGGGTGCAGGGTAACCGCAGCAGCGGAATGTACCACGACAAGAGCGAAGTACCGGCCAAGGTATCCAATAGAGAGCAGCTCCACAGGAGCAAGATAGATACAATGATGGTGATTCGGAAATGGTGAATGCAGGATACCCCAGACCGGACTATCACGTGATAGGGTCAAGGTTGGGAAGCAGGAACTTGATGCCTGACGATGCTAGGTTAAAACTGGATTGGCTCTATAGGTCGGAGCAAATTGAGTGTCAAGGTCCTCCGGGTCCTGCGTGTTTTGGGCCCCGGATCATGAAGGAGCCTCCGGTGCCTAACTTTCAGTTACCTAGAGGCACAAAAACATATGACGGTAGCACCAAGCCGGAGGATTGGTTGATCAACTACGCGACAGCGGTGAAAATTGCTACATGCAACTTGAGATGGGCTGTGAGATATGTACCTCAGATGCTGGAAGGGCTAGTGAGGGTATGGCTAAACAATTTGCCACCTGGAAGTATCAACTGTTGGATTGATTTTGCGGAAATGTTTGTCAGTAACTTCTCGAGCACGTATCAGAGGCCGAATAGGCCACAGTCCCTAGCAATGTGCAAGCAGAGACCGAATGAGATGGACCGGGAGTTCTTGACCCGTTGGTGCAACGTGCGAAACTCGTGTGAAGGTGTGATTGAGTCACAGGCTATAGCTTGGTTTGCGCAAGGGTGCAGATATGCAAGCATGCTGTGGCAAAGGTTGCAAAGAGATATGCCAACTACACTGGCAGAGACGATCCGGATTTCTGATTCATATGCCTTGGGTGATCCGACTCAACCTAGGCTTGTGGCAAGCGAGTCAAATGAGGAGTACTACCAGCGAGATGGAGCCGGATCATCCCGGCGGAATGACTAGTGGGGTAAGAGAAGAGATGATAGGCCAGATTACATGTACAGTTCGCAACAAGTTGCAACTGTAAATCAAGATCAACCCGGAGCAGGGAGTAATCAGCGTCAGAAAACTGGAGGGCAACAATGGACTCCAAGAAATGATGGCAAGAAAACTTGGACACCAGAGCAGAAGAAACAGTGTCAAGAAAAGAAGGACTGTCTGAGGTATACCTATGAGGCAATGCTGGATCAGCCGTGTAAATTTCACATGCCAAATCCCAGTAACCCGGCAAGTCACACGACTCGGCAATGTGAATGGATGAGGAAGATAGAACAAAGTGGTTCGGGGAATGCTCAGGCACCTCGGAACGATCAACCTCGGCAGGAGTTACCCCGGCAGCCATTGCTCTCCGGAGCAAACACGCAACAGTTAATGTTGCCACCCCCTCCGCCGAGGTATGAAAACCATGAAAGAAGGGATGCAGTGCATCAGGTAGAAAACCAACATCAACCAGATCAGAGATATCCTAGAAATGAGGGGAGAAATGAATACAGAGAGCATCACCAGAGTTACTGTGTGTTTACCACAGAGGAAACTGATAGAAAGAGCTTGCATCGCTGACATATGGAGGTGAATGCGGTAATGCCCGCAGTGACGAGGTATATGCCTTGGTCGGATCAGGAGATTACTTGGAATATCAAGGATCACCCCAAGCTTATGCCTAGCCCTGGTTCGTATGCGTTAGTGTCGGACCCGACGTTCATCGGGCCAAAAATCAATGTGAGATTTTCTAAGGTGCTGATAGACAATGGCAGCAGTATCAATATTATGTATGTGGATACAATGCGCAAGTTGGGTATCTCGAAGAACATGCTCCAGGCCACGAGAACAACTTTTCATGGTATTGTGTCAGGCATATCTTGTGAGCCCATTGGCAAACTCCGGGTTGATGTGTTATTCGGCACACGAGATAACTGCCGAACTGAGAACTTGGAGTTTGAGGTTGTGAATTTAGAAAGTGCGTATCACGCGTTACTCGACAGACCTGCCCTAAACAAATTCATGGCAAGTTGTCACATCAGTTACCTGAAGATGAAATTGCCCGGGCCAAATGGAGTGATCACTATAGCGGGAGATTTCCGATGTTCCATTGAGTGTGCGTCGGCCGGGTCTAACCTGGCCGAGTCACTCATGATCGCGCAGGAAAAGAGAAAGATCCAGGAGGTGGCGGCATTGGCTCAATCTGATCAGCAATATATGCCGGTGCTGAGTAACCCGCATGGAAGTGTTTCGTTTCAAGCAACGAAAGATACGAAGAAAGTGTCTGTTGATGATCTGTTCCCAGAGCGCACCATAACAATTGGTGCCAGGTTAAATGACAAATAGGAAAGCGAGCTCGTCAACTTCCTCCGTGAGAATCAGGATATTTTTGCTTGGTCCACACAGGACTTGCAAGGTGTTCCGAGGGAGTTGGCCGAGCACTCTTTGAATGTGAGATCCGGAGCAAGGCCGGTGAAGCAACCTCTCCGCTGCTTCGCCGAAGATAGGAGAAAAGTCATTGGAGATGAGATAGCTCGGCTTCTAGCAGCTGGGTTTATCATGGAAGTGCTTTATCCGGATTGGCTATCTAATCCGGTGGGTGAAGCAACCTCTCCGCCGCTTCGCCGAAGATAGGAGAAAAGTCATTGGAGATGAGATAGCTCGGCTCCTAGCAGCTGGGTTTATCATGGAAGTGCTTTATTCGGATTGGCTATCTAATCCGGTGCTGGTAGAAAAGAAGAAAGATGATCCGAATGTGGCAGTGGTTTGGCGTATGTGTATCAATTACACGAACCTGAATAAGGCGTGTCCAAAAGATCCATTTCCATCGCCAAGGATAGATCAAGTCATATATTCTACTGCAGGGTGTGAACTGTTGTCATTCATAGATGTATATTCTGTTTTCCACCAGATACCTCTAAATCCGATTGATCAAATAAAGACTGCGTTTATTACCCCGTATGGGGCTTATTGTTATCGCACCATGCCTTTTGGTTTACGTAATGCAGGGGTAATGTACCAAAGATGTATGCAAAAAATGTTTACACGACCAAATCGGCCAGAATGTGCAAGTGTATGTGGATGATGTGGTTATAAAAACCTAGGAAAGCAAAACGCTCCTTGATGATATCAAGCAAACGTTCGCGAACCTAAGGAGATTCCGGATGAAACTTAACCTGGAAAAATGTACCTTCGGTGTCCCGGCTGGAAAATTACTCGGATTTCTTGTATCCAACCGAGGTATTGAAGTTAACCCAACTAAAATCCGAGCCATAGAGTGAATGGAGCTGCCGAAATGTCTTAACGATGTCCAGAAGTTCACCGGTTGTTTGTCATCTTTAAGTCGGTTTGTATGTCGGATGGGAGAAAAGGAATTGCCTCTCTATCAACTAATGAAAAAAGCGGATAAGTTCATATGGACGCTACAGGCCAACGAAGCCTTTATCCAATTAAAGAAAATGCTAGCCACTGCACCACTGTTAGCCTCTCCACTATCCAAAGAGCCAATGTTGCTCTTTATAGCTGCAACCAACTGAGTTGTAAGTGAAGTGTTGGTGGTAGAGCACGATGAAGAGGGTAAGTCAGTGCAAAGGCCAGTGTATTACCTGAGCGAGGTATTATCCGCATCGAAGCAAAACTATCCGCACTATCAGAAAATGGCGTATGGTGTGTACATGTCGGCAAAGAAGCTAAAACACTACTTTGAAGAGCAACCAATCAAAGTGATATGTGAAGCCCCTATTTCTGAGATAATGAGTAACAAGGATGCAAGCGGACGAATCGCAAAATGGGCAATTGAGCTAGCCCCTTATGCTCCGCAATACGACAGGAGAGATGCGATCAAGTCTTAGGCTATGGCTGACTTTTTCGTGGATTGGGCCGAGATGCAATACGAAGCACCATTACCAGATCCGAACTATTGGAGAATGCACTTCGATGGATCAAAAACAAAAACCGGGTTAGGTGCCGGAGTTGTACTTACCTCGCCAAAGAACGATCAGCTGAAGTATGTGTTGCAGATCCATTTCGGAGCGTCAAACAGTGTCGCCAAATATGAAGCACTTGTGCATGGGCTCAAAGTGGCAAAAGAAATTGGAATACGTCAGATCCAATGCTTTGGCGACTCAGATTTGGTAGTTCAGCAAGTCTCAGGGCAGTGGGACGCTCTTGATCCAAACATGGCATTGTACAGATTCCATGTGCAAAAGATATCTGGGTACTTTGAGGGATGCGAGTTTCACCATGTACCTCGGTTGGAAAATGAGGCTGCTGACGTATTGTCGAAGCTCGGATCAACCCAACAAGCGATTCCACCGGGTGTAGCACTAGAACACCTCAGAAAACCATCTATCAGGCCGTCCCCAGAAACCGACTCAATCTATATCCCGGCAGATCTGGAGTCCGGAGCTGTACCCATGGACATTGACGTGGGAAGTGGTTCAAGAAACCCGGGGACAACTTCGCAGAACCCGGGGACTGTGCAGCGTGATCTGGCCGAGGTTATGCCGGTGGAGCAAATGGAGGTAGATGAGGATGTGTTTCTAGTGCGAGCTATACCAGCTTGGGCACTGCCCACATTTCAATTCCTGAAGGATGGAACTTTGCCCAGTGAAGAGGTGCTTTCCAGGCAAATTCAGAGGCGCGCAAAGGCATACACAATCATCAATGCCGAACTATACAAGAGAAGTGTCACAAACGTCCTCCAACGATGTGTTGACCCGGACAAAGGGCTTGACATCCTCTAGGATATACATCAAAGGGAATGTGGGCATCATGCCTCATCCAGAGCGTTGGTCGCAAAAGCTTTCCCGCATGGATTCTACTGGCCAAGTGCCTTAGAACAAGCAGAAGATCTAGTAAGAAAATGCAATGGTTGTCAGAGGTATGCTACCAAGACACATATGCCAATGTCAGAGCTCAAGACTATACCAATTACTTGGCCATTTGTTGTATGGTGTTTGGACATGGTTGGCCTGTTTAAACCAGCAAGGGGGAACATGACCCACATCTTAGTCATGGTTGATAAGTTTACAAAGTGGATTGAAGTGAAGCCAATAATAAAATGTGATGGAGCTACGGCCGTAACATTCCTCAAAGATATCATCTTGAGATACGGCTATCCTCACAGTATCATAACAGATAATGGCACAAATTTTGCTGAAGGAGCATTTGCGCGATTCTGCCGAGATAAGAAGATCCAGCTGGACGTTGCCTCGGTAGCCCACCCCGCATCAAACGGACAAGTGGAGAGATCCAACGGATTAGTATTATCCGGGATAAAACCCCGACTCATTGAGCCGCTGCAAAGATCAGCGGGGTGCTGGATAGAAGAACTACCAGCAGTACTATGGAGTTTAAGAACAACTCTGAATCGATCAACAGGCTATACGCCATTCTTTCTGGTATATGGGGCAGAAGCTGTATTACCAGCCGACATAGAGCATGATTCTCCTAGAGTCACCCAATACACAGAAGCCGAAGTGCAGGAAGCCCGGCAAAATGATGTTGATCTGCTGGAACAAGCGAGAGAATTGGCATTGTCCAGATCTGCCATATATCAGCAAAATCTCCGATGCTATCATAGTCGGAAAGTAAACCCCCGAGTCTTCCGGGAAGGTGATCTGGTACTCCGGTTGGTACAACGTACTGCTGGCATGCATAAGCTATCTCCCCCATGGGAAGGGCCATTTATTGTGAGCAAAGCATTGCACAATGACTCATGTTATCTTATCGATGCAAAACCACAGGAGAAGAACAAGGCAGACAGGTCCAACGAGGAATCTAAGCGTCCATGGAATGTAGCTCTACTTCATCCGTTCTACACTTAGCAAAGAAGTGTGTGTATCCGAGTCTCTCATATGTCGATATGTATGCCGCTAATGAGCTTATCAATGAAATCTTGGCACCTCGAGTAGTAACTCGGGGACTGCCTTAGTTATATTTATTGTTTGTTTTCTGTATTAACTATTTATATGTTGGCTGGCGTAAGTTGCTTCTATCTAAGCCGGATTAGTAGTGTGTGAGCACCAAAAACCTAACTCTTCGACTTGCTGCTGTCCAACAAGATTTGGCTTCATGGCAAGCAAGAGAACAAGTTTGGAATTGCGTAGCACACGAAAAACGACTAAGGAAAGGAACTTAATCGATCCGACATTTGTTATTCGGACTAACCTTATGCTTACTTTATGTTTACTATGCTGAATTATTTTGAGCTAATCCTAAAGTTTCCAAGTATTGTTAAGTCAATTTTTGAAACTCGGACTCGTAAGTCAACCGAACCAAGGTAGACACGAGCCGAGCCAAGAAATTGGAGAAACAAGAAAATGAAACTCGGAGACTACGCCCAAGTTAATCCGGCACAAACAACTTAGTAGCAAAATATAACTTGTGTGCTTAATACATTTGCACCCGGCATACCGGGGATCTGATAAACTACAAAGTGTTTTTAATCAAGGAGCAGCAGGAGGAGGTAACTCGGCGCCAGCAGGTGGAACTCCAGCCTCGGCTTCAGCATCATCTTCACCTCCTTCAACGTCCGAGGCTTCGTCCTCTTCCTCCTCACCCGAATCATCTTCAGCATTTTCGTCGTCGGCGGCACCAAGGAAGCTTGGTCCCTTGTTCCATTGATGGATGGGGGCATACTGAATGAGGTTATGGGCGCAAGCCTTGCGCCGAGCTATCCAATTTGGATCATTGGACCACCTTGATCCGGTGTGCATCCGCTCAAGAAGATTGAGATTGATTTTCTCATACCATGTGAGCACATAGTGGAGGACGATTTCAGCTCCAGCGCGTCCAGCGGATTCCCTCTAAAGATCGAGCTGGGTCTCGCACTCCATTAACTTGGCAATAAGAGCAATGGTCCCCTCCGGAGTATCTTCGTCAGGCCAAAAGGCATTGAAGATCCGGATTGCCACATCCATGATATCCTTACCATAGTTCTTCACGATTTCAACGCGAGAAGATAAGCTGACCACCAGGTCCTCCATGTCATAGGGAATAATTTCAGCTCTAGGACCAACTGGGTACCCCTCTTCTGGCGGAACTTGGCAACGACAGTGGTTGCAATGGCATCACCCTCTGAAAATTTGCCTGAAAACAAGACAAGTGAAACAGGTGAGGGAGGTTAACCCGGAGAAATTCATGCCGGCTGAAGGAAAATAACTTACGAGAAATATGGCTATGGATCCAGATCAGCTCCTTGGTGCAGTTGTCACGCCTCTTCCGGAGTTGCGCAAGTTCAGTATTCGCCGACTCAACTTTAGTGTCGGCCTCTTTCAGTAGTTCTTGGTCCTTGGAAATTTGGAGGTTTAGACGCTCTCGCTCTTCGGTAAAATCTTGGCCAGCTTTATCCATCTCGGATTTGTGAAGCGCCTTGAGTTTTTTCATGTCTGCCTTGATCTTGGGAATCTCGTCATCCTTGGTCCGGAAGAGAGCGAGCTCATCATCCTTCTTCTTGAGTTCGGCCTGATGCTGCCCTGCTTGTTCGAGAAAATGCAGCATCATGTCAGGCATGGGCACACTATCTTCAAGAGATGCTGAAATAGTTTGTTGACCCAGCAAAGCCGAGGTATGAATATTTGCCGAGCCAAGAAGAAAAGGAGATAGAGCGCAGAGCAAGATTAAGAAATAACTTACCCTTTATTTGGTCCAAAATTTTCCTCATAAGGATGTTCTTGGCCTCCATTCTAGCTGCGCAATCCGAATGATGAATTAGTATGGCGGGAAAAACAAAGAAAGATGAGAAAAAAGCTAAGGAGAAAACTTACCCCTTTTCTCGAACTCAGCGAGAAGTGTAGAATGTTTTGCGCGCAACGACTTATGTGTGTCCAAGAGGTGTTGAAACTCAGCGCTCCGGCGATTGGTGGTAACCTGTGAAAAGCAAAGTTGATCTGATCATGTGCATATTCGAAGTGTACAAAATCCGGGCCAAGTGGAACTTAACCTGGCTCTAGGTGTGTGCATATTCGAAGTGTACAAGATCCGGGCCAAGTGGAACTTAACCCGGCTCTAAGTGTGTGCATATTTGAAGTGTACAAAATCCGGGCCAAGTGGAACTTAACCCGGCTCTAAGTGTGTGCATATTCGAAGTGTACAAAATCCGTCCGAGTGGAACTTAACCCGGCTCTAGGTGTGTGCATATTCGAAGTGTACAAAATCCAGGCCAAGTGGAACTTAACCCGGCTCTAAGTGTGTGCATATTTGAAGTGTACAAGATCCGGGCCAAGTGGAACTTAACCCGGCTCTAGGTGTGTGCATATTCGAAGTGTACAAAATCCGGGCCAAGTGGAACTTAACCCGGCTCTAGATGTGTGCATATTCAAAGTTACTAAGGAGCTACACTAATTCTCTAAGGACCATCCGGCCGAGTAACAAGTTACTCCCCCGGAGGCTCGGGGACTAATGGTTATATAACTAAGCACTAGTACATGTTAAAGAAAAGACGAAGTAGCGTACCTCCATCATCCGACCCGCAAGGTTTATAGCCTTAGCGGCCGTGTTCATCTGCGCGGCAAATTCGGCAGGCCCAAATTTCTCCGGGAGATCGTCGTTGTGGACAAACTCCGCCTTGTTCCAGTTATTGACAAACTCGATCAAGGCCGGAGGATAGCGCTCTCCGCTAAGCATATGTGGCGCGACTAAACACTTGGTGTGGGTCTCCCTTCTATCAACTTGTGCAACAGCGGGCTTAGTGTGCAAGACAAGTTGCGCATCAGCTAACCCGACAGAGACATCCTTCTTCAGCGGGGTATTCTTCGAAAGCATGGACGCAAGTGTACGCTGCCCAACTTCGATAGACGCTGCCCTGGTGGCATCAGGAGCCTTCTTGCCCTTGGGCTTCTACTGAGAGGTGGAGGTCTGAGCCACGGATTTGGCCTTGGGAGCTGCCTTAGTGCTAGCCTTGGCGCTGCTGGTGCCTTCTCGCCGAGTCTTGGAAGACTCGGACGAGGTGGAGGGGCTTGGTGCTGTTGCTGATGCTTGTGCTGCTGTTGCTGGTGCTGGCGTTGGTGCTGGTGCTGATTTTTGTCTTGGCAGGGGTGCTGTTGGTATCTCGGATGTAGCTGGTTGTGGCGGAGCCGAAGTGGAGCTGGGAGCAACCGCTGCCTCAGCAGAGCCACTTCCCCCTGCTCCGAGGTTGCCCTCCTCTGGACGAGGTGGGCTAGAACTTGGAGCAGCTGCTGAACCCTCCTGAATGGGGCTCAGCGGGCGAGAATCGTCGCCATGAGGGGGAGAAGGGCTATGTCGGAGCAGCGAGGCGATGCCGGGTCTGCTCTGAGGAACCTCCACCGTGGCCCTGCCGAATCAAATGATGAATGATAAGAAACTATAACAAAGGAAGAACAAATGAATAGCAAAACACGAAGCAGAAAATTGGATAAGGAAGAAATGACTTACTCTTCAGAGGTCAAAGGCTCCTTGGGCTTGCGAGCTCTCCGGGTTATGGCCTTAGTCGTAGGCTTGGTGGCAGCTTTGTTTGCGGACTTCTTTCGTCTCTTTGTTGGTTTGGAAGGTCCGGAAGAAGAAGCAGATGCGGCTCCCCTTTTCTTGGACGCAACCAGAATAGTTTCGCTCGTGGCGAGGGGAGGATCTTCATGAATCTGCCCACCGGGGTTAGCTAATGCCAGAAAGGCGTAAGAAAGGGGGACAGCGTCAAATGCTTCCATCACCTCAACGTCGGAATCATCTTCATCGTCAGGCCAATATCTAATGGAAGAGAATTTACCGTTGTGTCACTTGGTCGCATCGGGGAACGGCAGGAACATCTCCTGATCCGGCTCCTCCTCGTCCGGGACATCTCGATCCGGAGCCCACTTGAGAGAAAGCTCGGTGCCATCCTGAAGAGTTTGCTAAAGAAACATCTAAGAGAGAAAATGCGAAGGGATCAAACATACAATAAATTCCGACATACAATAACTCGGAAAAAGATGGGAGCACGAGATTTACCGCAGGAGGAAGCCTATCTCAGCAGAAGTGCTCGATCCCCCACTCCCAATCAGCAGAGAAGTTCTTGTTGGTAGTGAAGAGGGCCTTGACCCGGCGAAATATCTCGGTATTGCTCAACTCGAATGAGGAGGTCCGGTTGGGGTCAAGGCGCCAGCTCATGTGGCAAAGTTTATGCGTGCGTTTCTGGAGGGGGGAGATCCGGTTGCAGACGAATGTGATCATCGCGTCCTTGTTGCGTAGTCCCTGATCCTTCAGCTCCTGGAAGCGTTTGTTGACTTGGTTCGCCAGGACAGTGGGTTTCTTGGGGATCTGGTCCCACAGATCCGGATTAGAAGGACCCGGAGTGTAGGGGCGCAGCTAGATCAGATCTGCAGTTGTGCCATTTCTGACATAAAAGAAGGTTCGGGCCTAGCCCTTGCAAGAATCGAGCCTTGTGACTCAGGGAAAGACGAACTATTTCCAAGGTAAAATAGAGGCAGTGCCGAACTGCGTGAGTTGTTTGTCCTCCGGGTCAAGCTCTCTATTCGGAATCACGTTCCGGCGGAGACCGAAAAACCGGATCCAGAGCTCCTTTGTGGGCCACAATCTGGCGTAGCCCTCTATGGTGGAAGCAAAGGCAGAAAGGGAAGTGATGGCATTCGCCAGAAGGTGATGCGGTTGAAGCTCGTAGGTGTTGAGCCAATCGTGGAAGAAGTCACTGACGGGA
The DNA here is from genome assembly GCA_916181665.1 of Avena sativa. NCBI lineage: Eukaryota > Viridiplantae > Streptophyta > Magnoliopsida > Poales > Poaceae > Avena > Avena sativa. The sequence continues at coordinate 184,259,288 of OV702287.1, read as the reverse complement.
GGCCGAACCCACGCTGGAAGTGGGAGAGGAACACTACAAACTCACCCGGATTGGGTGAGGGAGCGAGCTCCTCGGCGGCGAGGCGGGTGATGACGCCCTCCGGGATACGCCGGGTGCGGTACAACCAGTCTAGGTCGTCCTGGCATACCCAGGACCCAGCCCAGGCGCCGCGCTCGGTGTTCTCCGCGTCCTCCTCCATCTCCTGTTCCGCGACGGCTAGTTCTTCCTCTGTCATTTCTAGGTCGCTGTCCTCGCTGGCCCTATCGGCGGTGGGGGGCAGTGGCCTGGACTGGCGCGGACCTATGGCGGTGGAGATGCGCGGGAGTGGCGGTGACGTTGGCGCACGAGGAACGGGGTGGCAGCGGCACAGTTAAGCAGGTGCGACGGCGGCGGCGTTGTCGCTGGGAAGAAGAAGAAGAAGAAGAAGAAGAAGAAGAAGAAGAGGCAGAGGGGCGCTAAGGTGGGGAAAAGTCCCAAGGGGTGCGCCCCTCCTCTATTTAACCACGCCCCAGAGGGGTAGTGGGATCGTGCTATGCGGAAGGGCCACACGGTGTGGCCGTGTATAATCCGGATCAACCAATCAGAAACGAGCCACAGGAAGGGCCACAGGGCGCAGGTGATCCCATGACATGACGTGGTGATATAGTTAACGAGGAGACAGACACGATGTGACGTGTGCAAAAGTAACACCTGACATTAACCGTGGCAGTAACTGACGCAGACCCTTAAATTGAGGCAAAATAATGATTACCCTCCATGTGGGGAAGCGTGCGAGGAAAGGAAGAATAGCTCGGATAACTATAGGGTGACTCGGCCAGCGAGTGAAAACTCGGAATGTGCCAAGGGAAAAGATAGCCCATAAAATCCGGGATATGAGGTAAGTCGGAAGAGAGGGCAAAAGGCTCGGTAAAATTGAACCTGCTGTGGCCTTAGTGGCTGAGGCTGCTAAGACCGCACCAGCTTCGGGGACTAATGTTGGGGGATACCCCCGGGTAGGGTCACGCCGGGGTATAATGGCCGAGTTAGCCGAGGTACGACAAGGTCAAAGCAAGTGCTGGCCGAGTCACCTCAAGGCAGGCCAAATCACGGAGTAACCCGGACCTGAGGATGTCCGCCTAACTGAGTCCCGGCCGACTTATGTCATATGCCGGCAGGATTTATGTAACTTGTATGCAGGTACCGGTGTGGCCGGATCAACCAGGCACGATCCGGGTTATATCAAGCTTGCAAGAGAAGGAAGGTATCTCGCTGGTCAAAGGGTGGCCACTGTGCGCAGAGCGTGAGCGAAGCGGACAGAGGCCAGGACCACCGAGGCATGGCCAACAAGGGTGACATCGCCTGTGTCGGATGACGCTGGCGCCGCAGAGGCTCACGTAGCTTTTGCATGGCTTACGAAGGGGAAAAGTGACCTGGTCGGTTTGTTATTTTGGGAAGAGGCATATTCTCTGGAATATGCCTCCACGTATGCCCTATTTGGAGACCTAGCCCCCCTATATAAGGAGGGCTAGGGCATCTGTAGAAGGGGCTGGTTGATCTCTAGTTGGTTGAGTTTTACTAGTATGTTCTTGAGGGCTAGCTAGTGAAGAGAGTAAGAGAGTCCCTTCTTCCTCCTCTCCCCAATACAGCTCAAGGAGCATTTGTAAACATTGGAAGTGAGTCGAATACAAACATCTGTCTGTGGAATCACCACACTATCCCACCCTGGATTCCTCTAGTGCATCTTGTCCCCACCTTTAGCCTATCCATGGCATCTGCCGTGAGACCACCACGACAAGAGGAGATTCGTCCATTGGAGTGAGAGATCCGGGAGCTTCGCCAGGTGCAGGGGGGCAGGAGTAGGGAGGTGGTGAGATAGAAGGGCTCAAGATTAGGCCATATAGTGGAAACAATTTCCTCATTATCTGGGCATTATCTATTGCCTTTCTAATTTATGTTGCCATGTTGTTGTCCAACAGCTAAAATAAGTTGTTGCTTCGTGGAGTGTAGCAGCCAGCTTACAACTTGTTTTTCAGCTCAGAACCTTATCATAAGTGTAATGCCAATAGCAGGTATTTATTAAGCGCCTATAAATAATTCATGTCTGTGCCACTAACACCCATCGATTTTGGAGACCCCTTAACCGCTCAGCTATCGCGGTCCCGGTGGTGCGATTGTTTAGATAGTAGTGGCACAGTCACAATTTCGGATTCAACTAGTGGCCTCGGCCGTATCCAATCCTCAAGTCATGATACATTTTACTCCGAGTATGGGAGGCAGATTGTTTCGCCCGAAAAGTTCCACGCACACAGCTCCAGAGTTTAACCGAACTAAATATATAGGTTCAAGTTCAATACATCATTAGGCTTCTACACTGCTAGCCTTCTTTCTCTGCTTGGGTGCCAACTTTCTTCCCCTTGCCTTCACGTCCACTAGCTTCTTCATCTCTTGCCTTCTTCCTCTTCCAGGGTGCCAATTTTCTTACCTTCACGTACCATGCACTCCGGGTTGAGGGAAGTCAGGACAATCAACACCAGAATCTTGTCCAGCATCATCACTCCACTTGTTTTGGTTTTCTTCCCGTAGCAAAATAACTGAGTTGGTTGTCTTGCTTCTTACCTTGCGCTTCCTATAAAAAACAGTACATGGATTACTACCTTATATCTACAGACTATAAACAAATTTTTGTGAATGTACCATCTCATACCTAGGTTTGGGAGCATTAAGGGGACAACTCGCTGCTCTATGGCATATAAGATGGTAGGTCTTGCATATGTTTTTGCCCTTCTTGGTAGCACAAAAAGTCGAACCCTTCTTCTCAAGAAAGTTCTTAAACCTATTCACCCGAGGTCTTCCTCTGACCCTTTTTGTAACTGGCTAGCAAAGCTCTAAAGTTAGTTGGACTTGAGGCCACTAAGATGTGTCTATACATGGCTCAACGGATCCAGCGTATGTAGCTCTGAACTTTTCCATAGAGTAGTAGTATGACAAATACTGATCCAAATGTGGTAGAGTCTTTTCTTCACTAAGAAGGCCAACGTGTGGTCGCAAGGTTTCCCGGTATGATGCCACTCTAAGCAGGTGCATTATCGCAGCTGGATGTTCACAACATCCCTTTTGCCACTCTTGGACATATCGACCACCTCACAACTGCTGTTGGTTGACGTGAAAACCTTAAGATGAGCAAGTCCTCGGCTTCTCTTGTGCAGTTGTTGTACAACTGGCGGTAGCATATGTCCTCTAAGTCTCCTACCGATCTCTCTCCTTATATTTAATAGCTTCATGATCATACCACGTATGTTGTCCATCAAGATATGAATAGGATGCACTTTTATGTCCTTCACCCAGTTATTCAGGAATTCTGCAAGGTTGTTCTTTATGTAATCAACTTTGATGTCAGGGTTGAATTGAATCCTCTTCCATAGCTGCAAATGATGGATGGCTAAGTACTCTGGAAGTTCAGGGGCTTCCGCAAAGATCTTGCTCATGAAATATTTGTTGCTACTAGGTTTGTAAGCTCTAGCAGCAGGAAACATGTAACGAAATACGCTGCCTGCGTAGTGTGAGTACAAGTTGATAATCATATGGGCATGGCATTCTCTACCTTCAGCTCACGGGAACACCTCCTTCACTTCATTCATTAGCCCTTTGCATGCTTCCATGGATATAGCCAATGGATCCATGTGGCCTATTGATCTCTTGAGATGCCTCATAAACCAGACCCAGTTTTCCTCTGTTTCTGTATCAAACAGCCCGAATGCCACTGGGAACATCCAATTGTGACCATCAAGTGCTGTGGTAGATGGTAGGCAACCTTTCCATTTGCCAGTTAGGATAGTGCTATCTACACTCAGATATGGCCTACAGTCGTCCTTGAATCTCTAGATGCAAGGTTTAAGCGCCATGAAAAATCTTTTGAAATGTTTTTACCACGTACTGATTCGGTGTCAATCTCCACAACACTCCTCGGACACCTAGCTTGTACCTTCGCCTTGAAGTTGTACAACATCCTGAAGCTATTGGTCCAATCCCCGTGCAAGACCCTCCGAGCTTTCTCTTTACCTTTCCAAACCGTGTAATACTGTAGGACAATGTTGTATTTAGAACCAAGGCTAGTCTGAATATTCTTCACGGTCTCCATAGGGTTATCCTTTAGTATGGACATAGCTTGTGTAGCCACCCACTCTGTATCAACCATTGAGGATTTCAGTTTGCTGCCTGTCGGACACATGTGTGGAGGTCCCATTTTGTTCACCTGCAACACAGATTCATTTAAAAGATAAGTGGAGTCGACTAGTTGCCAGAAAGATATCACACAGCAATTGTAGTTATAGAGTGAAAAGAGAGAAAGTTATAATGGTTTGCTGCATTCATTGCCCCAGTACCCTAATTTCCTTCGACGCAGGTAAGGCTCTTGCTGTGATCCTCCATGGACAATGTACCTCAACCCGTCCATTCATCCACGTTAACTTGCAAATGGCCTAATACCTCTGGGCACTGTTCTTCAGTCGATAAACGTTGAACTCTCCCTTGATACAAAAATGCCATAACGACATCCTGAACTCATGCATGCTCCTAAACTCGGTGCTGACCGAAATTATAGGATACTCGTGGTCATGTTTCATTTCTTCTACTTCAACACCCAAATCATTGATTGGAATACCAGCCTCATCGTTAAGTTCCTTGTCTATTTCATCATCACCAGATTCTTGATCCTCTATAGTGCCTTCTTCTTCATCTGATTCAAAATCTTGGCCATCGTCTCTAATGCCTAGTACTGCACACATCATATTGACTCCCATGGGTGGGGTCATACGTCCAAAACGTATCTACTTTCCCAAACACTTTTTATATTGTTTTTCCTCTAAACTTGTGCGATCTGGATACAACTAACACGAACTGACGTTGTTTTCAACAGAATTACCTTGGTGTCTAGTTTTTGTGTAGAAAATCAACTATCAGGAAAAATCCCGGAAAATATGCCAAAAATCCTATTTCACCAGAAGACTCACAGAGCCAGAAGACGAGACGGAGGAGGGCCACGAGGGGCCCACACCACCTGGCCGCGCGGGCTAGGCCAGGACGTGCATGGGGTTGGTGTGGCCGCCTCGGTCACCCCCTCGGCCTCCCTCTTTGCCTATAAGTTGCCCCTTGACCTAAAAACCAAGGGGGTTCGATGTTTTTCCAAAATGAGTTCCACTATGCCGCTACCACCAGATTTCGTGATTTAGAACCAGAAACTCCGTTCTGGCACCTTGCCGGGCCGGGGAATTGGAGGAGATCTTTGCCATCATCATCACCATCGCTTATCCATCAACCATCCATGATTCCCCCATCTATGAGTAGGTAATCCCCCGCTGTAGACTATGGGGATGGTAGGGATTGGATGAGATCGTTCATGTAATGGCATCAGATTGTTAGGGCATGGTGCCTAGTATCTATTATTAGTGCTTTATGACTTTGTTGCAACTTGTTATGCTTAATGCTTGTCACTAGGGCCTGAGTGTCATGATTTCAAATCTAAACATGTTATTGATTCATTATGATAGTATCGTTTATGGTCTTACCTGCAAGTTGTATACACATATTGTTGTCCGGAACCAAAGGCCCCGAAGTGACAATAACCGGGATAACCGGAGGGGATGGCTTTGATGTGAGGATCACATGTGTTCACGGAGTGTTAATGCTTTGCTCCGGTGCTTTATTAAAAGGAGCACCTTAATTGCCAGTAGTTCCCTTGAGGCCCCGCTGCAAACGGGCCGGTAGGACAAAAGATGTTGTGCAAGTTCTCATTGCGAGCATGTAAGACTATATATGGAACACATGCCTATGATTATTTAGTACTTGGATGCTTTATCTTATTTATCTGCAAATGCCCTATGTCTTGATTCCTATATGAATTGTCTTGTCCATGCAACACCCGTCCATCCATCCATATGCCTACCGCGCTTTAATCCTATTGTTTACTGCAATTGTTACTACTGTCTTTACTTTTACTACTGCTATTTGATACATCCATTTTGCATCACTATTCTATGTCATAGTTTACTGTTATCCATTGATATATTTCATATTAAGAGGTGATACTTATGTTATTTCATCTATTTTTGCATGGTAGATGACTTTTGGAGCATGGACCGCTGTAGTCAGGATTCTGATGGAAAAGGTGCTATTTGGAGGCAAAATTCGTGAAGTTTAGAAAATCCGGGAAAATATACAGAAAATCCTATTTCTAGAAGACGAAGGAAGCCATAAGAGGGAGTGGAGATGGGCCACAGGGGGCCCACACCACCCCCTGGCGTGGGCCAACCTAGGTCGCGCCACCAGGCGGTGTGGCCGCCCTGGCCCACCTCTAGATCTCCCCTCTAGCGTATATATTCCTTCCGAAACCCTAAGACTGGGGGAGTGACCACAGAAAGATTCCGCCGCCTCTGCGGGGCGGAAAACACCGAGAGAGAAAGATCTCTCCGGCAGAAAGATTTTTGCCAAGGGAATTCCTTCCCGAAGAGGGGAGATCGTCGCCATCAACACCACCATCAAGCAGGACTTCATCGGGATCATCATCATCATCACCACCATCATCACCATCAGCACCAGCGTCACCATCTCCATATTTCTGTAACAATCGGGTTGAATCTTGCATAGTTCTTAGGGGAAACTTTCCCGGTGTTGATTACTCTTTGTAGTTGATGCTATTGAGTGAACCGTTGAATTACTGTTTATGTTCAGATTGTTATTCATCATTATTCCATCTTTGATCATGATCCATATGATGTCTTGTGAGTAGTTCGTTTTGTTCTTGAGGACATGGGAGAAGTCATGTTGTTCGTAGTGGAATTGTGTTGAGAAAGATTCAATAGTTTGATATTTAAGTTGTGGTGTACTTCTTCTAGTGGTGTCATGTGAATGTCGACTACATGAAACTTCACCTATATGGGCCTAGGGGAATGCATTATGTATTTGGCAACTAATCGTAGGGGTTTCCGGAGTGACAGAAACCTGAACCCCCGTTAGGAAACCATTGCACAAGGGACGTAAGGGTCTTAGCGTTTAAAGTTGTGATTAGTTTTCTACCTTAATTACTTTCTTGTACTTATGGATGTTTGCAAGGGGTATAATCACAAGTATGTATTAGTCCTAGGAAGGTCGGTACATTAGCACAGGTTCACCCACACAACACTTAGCAAGCTAAAGAAGATTAATCAACTATATGAAGCGAAAGCACTTGACAGTCTTCCCATGTGACCTCGAGAACGTTTGGTCATCTTAAGTAATACAACCGTCTTGTCCTTTGCTGCGTAAAGGATTGGGCCACTTGCTGCATTTATTCTTATTGTCTTTTATTTACTCGTACTTTGTTTACTTGCTTTATCAAAAACCCCTAAAAATCCGTTTGCTAAGTATTTGTAGAGAATTCCTGATCCATACCACTTGCCAACACCTTCTGCTCCTCATTGGGTTCGACACTCTTACTTATCGAAAATACTGCGATACACCCCCTATACTTGTGGGTCATCAAGACTATTTTCTGGCGCCGTTGCCGGGGAGTGAAGCACTATTGGAGAGTGGAAGTGGTAAAGGAAACTTCTACTATGAGGATTGTTTAATTCTGCTAGTTGCTTTATTTTCGTTATGGATAATTCACTGAGTTTCTTATTTGGTAATGCTACTACCACTGCTAAGGTAGTAGATGAACCACCACCTACTGAGAATGATGATTTTAAAACACCTAAGAATTATTGATCGTGTTATGGATAACACTATGTTGCGGATGGAACTGTTCATCCCGGTGATCATTTACTCTTTATACACGAATTATGCGGGTTGTTCAAGTGTGCAGGTATTACTACAGATCAAGTTAAGAAGAAGTTATTCTCATTATCACTAAAAGGAAGAGCTAAGGAATGGTATAAGTTGCTGAAGAATGGTCAAGCTCTGGAATGGGAGGAAATAGTACCTCTCTTTTATTCAAAGTTTTATCCTCCTAGTGAGATTCATAAAGATCGGAATCAAATATACAACTTTTGGCCTCTTGATGGAGAGAGTACAACTCAAGCTTGGGGGAGATTGAAGTTACTAATGCTCAAATGTCCCATTCATGAGCTCCCCAACAATATTATTATCAATAACTTTTATGCAAGGCTTTCACTTCATGATAAGGATTTATTGGATGCTTCTTGTGCTGGATCATTCACTTGCATGGAAGAAGAAGATAAATGGGATCTTCTGGACCGTATTCAAGACAATGCTGAAGCTTGGGAAAATGACAAAGGTAGAAAGTCAGGTATAAATTATGATTATGCATGCATTGAATATTTTATGGGAACTGATGACTTTCAAAATATTAAAAATGCTTATGGTCTAGACTTTCAAGCTATTGCTTCTTATTTTAAGGCTTTTGCTTCCTACATTGAAGTGCCTAAAAAGAAGTGAAATAAGTATCATGAACCTTATAAAGATATTGCTAAGAGTGTTCCTGCAAGAAATACTGAAGTTTATACTACTAATCATGTTTTACCTAAACCTTGCATTGAGAAAATGCCTTTCCCAGTTAAGATAAAGGAACATTCTATGATAGCTAGTATGTTTAATGAAAGTAGAAATAAAGCTATTGAACCTGATAAACAAATGGTTGATGAACCTATTATAGCAAATGTGAAAGACTTTGTTACTAAATATGTAGAAGATGGACACACTATCCTTTGTAAGGATACCTCTAATATTGTTTCACAAAGTAGTATTATGAGAGCTAGTATTCCTGTGTTTTATTTTAGAATAAGTGATCATTGTTATGATGGCCCTTGTGATAGTTATATTGTTAAGTTTATGCATGATACTGAAAGTTACTATGAGAGAGGGAAAAGTGTTCTTATGCATCTCAATAATATCAAGTTTCCTCGTTTTATGCTGAAAGTTTTTATGTTGCACTTGTTTTGCCTTCCTATGCTAGTAGCCTCTGGTTTCAAAAACTTGTTTGTTTACAAAATTCCCTTGCATAGGAAGTGGGTTAGACTTAAACGTGTGTATTTTTGCTTCTTAATGCTCTCTTTCACTTCAATTCATATTCTTATGTGAGCAGCATCAAAATTATCATGCCCATCTTAATGGCTATAAAGAAAGAGCTTTTGGGGAGACAACCCAGTTTATTTTTGATTTCAGTTTGTTTTTATTTCTTTGAGTCTTGGAAGTTATTACTTCGGTAATAACCTCTCCTTATCCTTTTTGTTCGGTTTTTGTGTCAAGATCAACCTCTAATGAGAGAGAAGTAATATTTGGGGAAGTTGCTGTCCTGAAACAGATTTTTGTGCTTCACCGTAAAAATTTGTGAGAGATCTCTGTTTGTCGGATTGAGCTGTAATTGTTTGTGCTTCTGCCCCAGGTTGTTATTTAACTTTCTTTAGTTTTGCACTTTTTTATTTGAGCAACAGAATATTTTCGAAAAATTGATCTTTACCTGCTGGTCTGTTTTGACAGATTTTGCCACTCTTGCATTTGCTTCTTTATTCGATTTCCTTTTTGAATTCTTTTTGGGTATTCAGATGGAGTTGCTACAGTAGCTTATGTTTTGATGGTTTTCAGTTGAAGTTGAACTCAAAAGGTTTTACCACTTCACTTATACTAATGTTGCTAATGAGAACTGTGTGAAGTTTTGTGTGAAAGAAATTTCCAGGTAGTGGAGAAAATGGTGTAATGAGAAAGTGAAAGGTTTTATGACTCAAGTGTTAAGTGTATGAAGATGTAGCACCCCGATAAAACCACTACCAGAAAATCGCTCGTTGTTTCAACTTTGTGCATCATCATGACATCATCAAGCATGTTTGTTCATAAAAGTACTTTGCAAAAACCCTATTTTGTTTTCTAATTAGCCCTCCTTTAATTTCAAATCATAAAACCAGGTCTTCGTGGATATTTTATTTTTCTAAAAACTAATTACCAGAGTCTTTTAAATAATAAATAAAATTTGATATTATTTTTAGGAGGCAGCCAGCCAGGCCCAAAAGCCTAGCCGGCCACCTCCAACTAAACCTAATCCACAAACCCTAGCCACGTCTAACCCCAACCACCCCGCCGCCACACTCCCTCACACGAGCTCACCACCCCGCACCTGCTCCTGGTCACGCACGCACACGGTCAGGGACACCGCACCACGCTGCGATTCCCAGGCCGCAACCACCTGCATGGGATCCTCACGATCTCGTCGTGATGCCCTCGCCCTTCCTCAATCCAACACGAGACTCGGCCCCACCTCGTGACAAGACACCCCGCTCCCGCACCTGGCCCCAACCCGCACGACGTGCTCCCTGCTAGAGTCCCCTCCTCGCTCGCTCGCAATCCCCGCGTCGCCCCTCTCACCTTCCTCCCCACTGTGTCTTCCACCTACCGCCCACCTCGATCCCTAGTAGTGGACCCGCCACCGCGATCCCCACTCGAGCTCCCTGTCGCCAGCGAGTCACCGACCTCGCTACCCGCGTGCCCTCGCCCTTCCTGCCCTGCAGCGACCCGAGCACCACCGCATCCGGCCGCCTCTACTTCGACCCGGGTGCCACCTCCGGCATGCCCTCTCCCTCGACCTATCCGCCGCCGTCTGTAGCACCTCGCCGGGGACCTCCCTCGCTCGCCTCCGTTCCAGCCGCCGCCAAGGCCCAGGTCATCCACGACCTCGTCATCGCCGCCATGTGCCCCTCGCCGGACGGCCTCGTCTCTGTCACCTTCCTGCGTGGCTCCGTCCTCCTTGCCTCTACAAGCCGCCGCGGAGCTTGCCCTGCAGCACGGTCGCCGCGCCCTCCCATGGTTCCTCTCCATCGGCTCCGTCCCTACGGCCCCGTGAAGCTCCTCGAGTCCGGCGCTTGATTCCCCCTCTAGCACCTCGTCTCCTCAAGCCGTCCCGTCCCTGCTGCCACACGTAGAGCCGCCGCCGGCGCTATGCTCTACGCCTCTCTAGCGGCGAGCACGCCCTGATGCTGGCCGCTCCATCGCTCGCCTCCACCGCCAAGGCCTCCGCTAGCTTGTGTCGCCCCCGAACAGCCTCCACCAAGTCCGTCGCTAGCAGCGTGTGTTTCTGTTGACCAAGACATGTGGCTCCTCTCCGTTGTTGTTTGCTCCACCACTATAAGTTTGTCGGGCGCAAGCACTTCATGTACCCCGTGCCTCAGTCAAGACATCTGTGAAGATCGGGCTGTAAATCAACGTGCCCTAGCTTTTCTTCTTTGTGGTGACATCCGCAAGCTCATCACCATGTACCGTAGTCACTGCTTTTCCAAGTTCGTCCGCAAGACCATCCGGTGCCCGAGAACCCACGCCATCCATAGACCGAACCGAGGCCAATTCAAGATCGCCGTCGAAGGACAGGGGTGGAACTCCGAGATCGTCGACGTGGAATGCTAAGTTCTCCTGCATGGTACATCAAGAACTTCTTCACGGACCCGAAGATTGAACCTCGAAGACTCTTGAATCCGGATTCTGAAGACCGATCCCGTCGAACCCGAAGACCTTGCCTGTGTCCGGATCCGAAGCCCGATCCCTCGAACCCCAAGATCGCCGAACCCTGATGTGTGCCCCTTTATCCGAGAGCCCTATTTTTATAATATGATATTATCAACTGTTGCATATTAAATTGTTCATGATTGCATACATATTGTGGGTGTTTGGGGGTATTTGTTTATTCACGTCATAATTAAATATGAAGGCTATATGCGGGCTATTCTAGTCTGATATTGTCTCCATTTAAATTTGTGTAGTGAACCGATGCCATGTTTTGCCTTGTTAATCAACATTTAAATTGCGGGGTATCTAAACAACTTGAACCTTCTAAGTAATTGTCGGGACCCCGGTTCCGCTTAATATTGTCTAGTTGCATCGCATATTTGCCATGTCATGCACCATTTCATAAACATGCCCGATCTTCTGCCATAGTATTAAATAGTGCATCCGGTGTTTCTTCTAGTGATTTGCTTTTTCGTGGATTAAGCCGATGAGTGGATGCGAGTGTCGACCTGATCTCCGGTGAACCTTCGGCAGTGTTTTCTAGGCGAGCATTCTCCCCCTTTCTACCTATTTTGCATTTATAGTCTTTAATTCCTCCTGTTGATCTATTGCTACCCATATTGCGATGCTTTAGTTTCCGTGCACCATTTATATTCCTTGCAGCCTCTATATTGCCTTGGACACATCCTATTGCCTATTGTCTGATATATAGTCGGTCTTGCGAGTCGTAGTTGCTTGCTCAGGTGCTGCTTCGTGTTATTGTTGTTCCACCATTATTGGAAGGTTGGCACATGCTTAATGGTGGAGATGATCATGACTTTAATTACATCTTGATATTAAAATGCTGGGAATAGATATAACTAATGCAGAGGCATCGGTGGGCAATAGCAAATATTTGGTTTTTAACCGCTCACTTGTGTCCCATAGGCCTCGAGTACTTGATACATGTTCCTTGACTATCGCACTATCCGCATGTGGGACCATGAATCCCCTTAGCCAGAGCTTGATTCATTTCTTATTTCTTGGGGCCACAAACTAGTTTAGGGTTTTATTACTATCCTGTACTTATGCCATGCTTTACTGCTTTATTTACGATTGTGCGTGGAGCACTTGTACTGTTTTGGATCATGGCACGATTTCGCGGTATCGACAAGCCCAGTCACACTATTAGGTTCCCAGTCGTTTACAACCGTTTTCGCAAACCCTAGGTCCGTTCCGGAGCCGGCCAACTTCGTTGCGGGTAGCTTAGTAGGGTGGCCCCCTGAAATATTTTATGAATCCTGTGATTGCTTTGTCGTGAAAGCCTCATTGGGTTTTGATTTGGTTTTTCTGAGGTTGATCGTGTGTGTGTTGCTATTTGTGCACCCCTGCAGGGTAAATCTTTCTGAAAGCCATGTCCGTGGTTATGGACGACTTGGAGCACAGTATCTCGATCATAGACAAGCATAACTAAAGTAGTGCTATAAAATTTGACTTAATATGTGACTAGTAATCAGCTTCACTACAATGGAATGGATAATAAAGTGCCAACAACTGGTGGAACTGGGGTGTATCGTGTCATGTTATACCTGCCTAGTAAGTATCGCAACTCCAATGGAATGAAATAAAAGTGCCAAAAACTGCTGGGTTTGGGAGGTCACATGCTAATTGTATCTGACTAGTAAGTACTACAACTACAACTGAATGGTTAACTAAAACTGCCCACTACTTATGTTATCAGGATGACTCATGCTATCCATATCTGACTAGTAAGTGCTGCAACTATAATGGAATGAATAAAACTGCCACTATGTGAGTTCCTCGGTTTGACTTCCTCGTGTGGTCTCGAGGGGGAAATACCAGGACGGGTATGACTGGTGTTAGTATCAGGTTGGTCCCGAATAGGTCTCTCTTATCCCTCTCTAATAGCCGACAGTTGTGTCGAGTCTCTATAGGTTGTTTAGTGCATGCTTCACTGTCGCTTCAGTCCACCATACCTATGTAGGCGAGAGCCGCCGAATTCTAGCCTCGCCGTATACTGGCCTCAGTACTGACGCTCCTCTTTTTCCTTCGCCCTTTGTCGGCACCCCTTTTGTTTTAGCAGGTTTGCGATCGATGTCGTTAGCAGGGTTACCCTTCCGGCTTGGCCTGGGCAGGGTTATGGACGCCATTGGTTATTCTTCAGGGCTCTTAGCCCCATTTGCATCTTATCCATACTCGGATGTTGTATCGTTTTCAAGGTGAATTGGATCTTTGTATTGTATATATGTATTCTTGACTCTTGAGTCATTGTTGTATATAAATGTTTAGTGGGTTCCATCATGGACTAATGTGTAATGGTATTACTTCGTTTTCCACCCGCACGCAAGTTCCTGGTGGGCGTCCTTGAATCGTTTCTATGCGGGTTTGGCGGGAAGCGCTAAAATCTGCATAGGGCCGATTCGAGGGTGTTACAGAAGATGAAGATATTGATGTTATTCAAGTGGTGACTCCGGAAGCATCTACTAAAATACCAAATTCAGAGACCTGCAGAGTCCGTTTTCAAATAGGTAATAGTTCTGGTAAGAAAAGTTCCGCGAAAATACTATCCAACTATATTTTTGCAGTTTTCAGTCAATAAGGAAAGCTACAAAGCGAAAGAGGGAAGGAAACAGAGCCAGGGTCGCTCACACCACCCTGTGGCGCAGGCCCACCCCTAGCCGCGCCACTAGGTGGTGTGGCCACTCCGGACTCCGTCTCTGACCCGCTTTCTCCCAGTACCTTCCTTTTGTTGTGAAACTTCATAATATATAATCCCCCGGATCCCCCAAGGTTCGTATATCGTGTTTTCGTCATGTTTTTGTTTTGATCTGTTTCTGCCAGGAACTATCTTTGAAATGTTAGAAGCACAATGGTGTCCGCCAAGGATAAAGGAAAGGAGCCTATGGAGGAAGATCTCCAAGACCCTAAGCAGGGGCTGGTACCTTTAGTCTCCTTCCCTGCATCAACAGAAGCTCTACGAGTCACTAATGAGTTCTGTGATAAGTACCAAGACTTGAGGAGGAAGGTGGACATGCTTCAATGGGAGAATAATAGGCTTCGCAAGATGCTGGAAGATTTCCTCACGTCAACTAAGAAAATATTACCACCACCACCGAAGGAGTAATTCGTCATCAGGTTTGGCATCCCCTTGGCTTGTTCCAAGCTTGGGGGAGTGTCGCAGTATCACATCACTATCTTCTATCTTTTTACCTTTTTAGTAGAGTCATATCATGAATGGAGAAGTTATCATGTAGGATGCTTTGCATTATGGAAGTATCCCCGCTCTCGTTAGATATGTATCCCATGGTGTGAGTTGCTGTTATGGATTATTAATGAGAAGTTCTATCATTTACTCTTTTGCATAGCTTATATTAGTTTTCAATTTGTGGTTATATGATTGATCTTGTTGTTAGTATTGGTATAACTTTGGGATCATTGAGTTAATTTAGTTGGTTTTGGCAAACCTGGCTTGGTCAGTAGCAACACTATTTTTGAGAGTTGAATGAAAAAAGATAAAAGTACTCTAAAGAAATATAATTTCATCGTCTTTCTTTCTAGATTTGCTCATAAGTCTAGTATTCTCTAGTTAAGATCTCTTGTGCTTCCAAGGAAGATTGCATGTTTGTGTTTATCACTTGTATGTTTGTTTGTTTCCTTCAACTCTTATACTTGCTACCCAGCCTTGCTAGCCAAAAACCTGTACTGAGAGGGAATTCTTCTCGTGCATCCACTTCCTTTAAACCAAACCTTTGCCATTTGTGTCCACCATACCTACCTATTAGCACTATTGCTATTCCAAGTAAATTCATGTTTTTATCTACCTTCCAAATTAAACTTGTTATGTGAAAATTAGCGATTAAAGCTCTCACGAACTTGATGGCACACTTTACTTTCTTGCACTTAATAAACCTGAACCATTGTGCCCATCTATGTTGCGTATATGCTTGCGCTTTGGAAGTTGGGAATAAGCAGAACCATGCTGTCACGGGGAACGCTTTCAACATTGCACTGGTACTTTGTACCTAGTTGATATCATGTTCTTTTGTCTATGGATGTCATCGGTGTGAAATGAAAGGGGAGCTTGTAAGTCCATGGAGTTATGCATGTGTGTTAGAGAAACGCCTGGGTCGCTGGTCTAATCCATGCTGACATGGTGGAAACCTGCAGCGTAACCATAACGAGCATCTATGAAGCATTATTTTTATAAAAAAAAGAGATGGAGATCGAGAAAAAAGAGAAAAAGAAAAAAGATATTATGAAAAGAGGAAAGAGAGAAAAAACACCATATTCCCATGGTAAATAAGAAGATTGCTGAGATACTTGTTGTCTGCTTGCCTTGTCATTTTGACATGGGGATTTTTCCGTATCATCGGGCAAGGGGTACCCTGTTGGCAGTTCTCTATGATACACATGTGCTTACGATGACAAGAACTTACCGGTGACTAAACTTGAGTAGCATGAGGAGTGGCCCTCGTATTCAAGGGACATGAGATTCTCAATTTACAACTTGTCAATGCATATCCTCATATTTGATCACTTTAACCTTAATCACCTAAAGATGCCTATGATAGGGGCAATGAGAGCTGAAAGCTAGTAAGTACCATAATTTTTGGGAGCTCTTTATGAAACTTGAAATCCCTGCTTCCCTCTGCGAAGGGCCTTTCTTTTACTTTTTTGTTGAGTCAGTAAACCTATTCCCTTCTATCTCAGCAATTATTTTGAGTTGTTGTGTTTCATTCATTCATATGATGATTTATTCAATCATGTTTGTTATGTTCCTTGTTTTGCACATTGCTCTTATCTTGGTGATTACTACTTTGAAAGCTATCATTGAAAACCAGTTATTTGTGAACTCTAGCAAATTATCAACTATTCTTCGACCAAGAGCTAAGTTTGCCATTACCAATTATGATTTACTTCATGTATCTTTATTGTGTTTCCTTTACTCATTGCAAGATGAGTTATATAATAGTGAGTTGTCTTCTACTATGATCTATGTATTGATGAATGTGATGCTTCTTGTCTGTATTCTTTTATTGACTCTTCACTCCATAAACCTGAGGCCATGTTTATTGAGCTCAGTTTCGCTTGGGGACAAGCGAAGTCTAAGCTTGGGGGGAGTTGATACGTCCATTTTGCATCACTATTCTATGTCATAATTTACTGTTATTCATTGATATATTTCATATTAAGAGGTGATACTTATGTTATTTCATCTGTTTTTGCATGGTTGATGACTTTTGGAGCATGGACCGCTGTAGTCAGGATTCTGATGGAAAAGGTGCTATTTGGAGGCAAAATTCGCGAAGGTCAGAAAATTCGGGAAAATATACGGAAAATCCTATTTTTCTAGAAGACGAAGGAAGCCAAAAGAGGGAGTGGAGATGGGCCACATGGGGCCCACACCACCCCCTGGCGCGGGCCACCCTAGGCCGCGCCACCAGGTGGTGTGGCCGCCCTGGCCCACCTCTGGCTCTCCCCTCTGGCATATATATTCCTCCTTAAACCCTAAGACTGGGGGAGCGACCACAGAAAGATTCCACCGCCTCCATGGGGCAGAAAACACCGAGAGAGAAAGATCTCTCCAGCAGACAGATTTCTACCGAGGGAATTCCTTCCCGTAGAGGGGAGATCGTCGCCATCAACACCACCATCAAACTGGACTTCATCGGGATCATCATCATCATCATCACCACCATCATCACCATCAGCACCATCATCACCATCTCCATATTGATCTAACAATCGGGTTGAATCTTGCATAGTTCTTAGGGGAAACTTTCCCGGTGTTGATTACTCTTTGTAGTTGATGCTATTGAGTGAACCGTTGAATTATTGTTTATGTTCAGATTGTTATACATCATTATTCCATCTCTGATCATGATCCATATGATGTCTTGTGAGTAGTTCGTTTTGTTCTTGAGGACATGGGAGAAGTCATGTTGTTAGTAGTGGAATTGTGTTGAGAAAGATTCAATAGTTTGATATTTAAGTTGTGGTGTACTTCTTCTAGTGGTGTCATGTGAATGTCGGCTACATGACACTTCACCTATATGGGCCTAGGGGAATGCATTGTGTATTTAGCTACTAATCGTAGGGGTTGCCGGAGTGACAGAAACCTGAACCCCTGTTAGGAAACCATTGCACAAGGGACGTAAGGGTCTTAGAGTTTAAAGTTGTGGTTAGGTTTCTACCTTAATTACTTTCTTGTACTTACGGATGTTTGCAAGGGGTATAATCACAAGTATGTATTAGTCCTAGGAAGGTCGATACATTAGCACAGGTTCACCCACACAACACTTAGCAAGCTAAAGAAGATTAATCAACTATATGAAGCGAAAGCACTTGACAGTCTTCCCATGTGTCCTCGAGAACGTTTGGTCATCTTAAGTAATACAACCAGCTTGTCCTTTGCTGCATAAAGGATTGGGCCACTTGCTGCATTTATTCTTATTGTCTTTTATTTACTCGTACTTTGTTTACTTGCTTTATCAAAAAACCCTAAAAATCCGTTTGCTAAGTATTTACAGAGAATTCCTGATCCATACCACTAGCCAGCACCTTCTGCTCCACGTTGGATTTGACACTCTTACTTATCGAAAATACTATGATACACCCCCTATACTTGTGGGTCATCACTATTACTTAGCTATTGCTACTACAAAAATGTTGCTACTGATAAACTGTTGTGAGCAAGATTGTTTCTAGGTGCAGCTGAATTGACAACTCAGTTGTTAAGGCTTACAAATATTCTTTGGCTCCCCTTGTGTCGAATCAATAAATTGGGTTTCACTTCCCTCCAAAATACTATGATACACCCCCTATACTTGTGGGTCATCAAGACTATTTTCTGGCGATGTTGCCGAGGAGCATAGCTCTATTTATCAAGTTCACTTGTAATCACTATTGTTCGCTGCCCTCCATTCATCATGGGTAAGTATCATGATGGAAAGGTTCCTATATTACCATCCACTACAAGGAAAGGTACGGTTCTGAACACCTTTGTTGCTCTTGATTGACCATATGTGATGAGTAAGATCCTTACACCACCACATACACATGCTACACATACTGCTACTACTGCTGAATCTGAAACTTCTGATACTTATGATGCTATTTCTACTGCGCTTGATAAGAGTGGTTCATTAGGTCCTTTCCTAGATGCTACGATTGCTAGAACTATAGCTAGAAATACTTAAACTCCTAATGAAGATACTACTACACCTGTCAGTTCACCTGAGTCTATAGAGAGCTATGATATTGAAGACAGATATATAGAAATGAACGATGAATTTATTAAAGAATGTCAAAATACTCATGGTAAAAGTGCTATTAAGAGTCTCCTTGAGAGGAGTACTATAAAAACCCAAATTATCTCCTAATGATAAGTTTGCTACATCTCCCATAAACATTAAAGATAAGGATTATGAATTCTCTCTTGATTTATCTTACATAACTATTGTTGAGAAAGAACCTTTTTGTGGGACTAAGAATGAAAGTGTGGTAGCACATATGACTGAGCTTTCTACCATGAGTGGCTTATTTTCTGATGATATTAAGATGCGCACCTACTTTGTTGCTAAAATTTTCCCTTTTTCACTAAAAGGAGAAGTTAAAACTTGGTTTAATAATTTACCTCCTGGATCTATTGATAGCCCTGATTACTTCATTAGTACCTTCCTTCAGAAATATTTCCCTCCTAGTGCTAGACATGCCATTTTGCAGGAACTTTTTGATTTTAAACAGGGAGAAAAAGAGATATTGCATGAATCATGGGCAAGGTTTTGTGCTTTGATTCATGCACAGGCTGAATGTCCATTACCTAAAAATGAGCTTCTTGATATATATTATAATAGACTAACTGAAGAATCTAGGACATACCTGGATAGTTGTTCTTATTGTGTTTTCAGGAAGAGAACTCCTAAAGAAGCTGAGGAATTAATGGCTAAAATAAGCAAGAATTATGAAGACTGGACTTCATCTCAGCCAACTACACCTGAGATAACTACACCTATGTTAACTGTGCCTGAGCCAACACCAACACCAACATCAAAGAAGAGGGGAGTTATTAAACTAAATGATGAAGTGATGAAGGAAGCTAAGAAATGTCTTAAGGAGAAGGGTATTAAAGCTGAAGACGTGAAGAATTTACCTTCTATAGAAGAACTATGTAAGCCAATCTCCCACTCATCCACTATTGAGGTACACTCTCTCCAACATTTTGATGAAGGTGATATTCCTTATTCTAAACCTCCCGATCAATTCTTAGAAGAATTTGATGTTTTTATTGTTAAGCAAGATAATTTTAATAAAAGGGTGCAAAATCATCTAATGGAAAACTCTAGAGCTATTATTGAGTTGAAGGATATTGTGGAAAGAACCTCTAATGATGTTAAAATGCTTGTTAAACATTTCCAAATGGTTCAAACTCAAATTCATCAGCTTATTAAGGTACAAAAAGATTTGCTAGTTAATGCTTCTAAGGAAAAACAAGCTTATGAAATTAGAACTAGAAGTGGTGCTGCCACCTAGGATCCTCTATATCCTGAGGGGCATCCTAAAAGAATTGAGCAAGATTCTCAACAAATTGAAAATAGTGGTACCTCTCCTAAGAAAAGGAAAAAGAAACATAAAACTATTGTAGAGTCTTCTGAACCTGCTAAAGATCCTAATAGTATATCTGTCTTTGATGCTGAAACTAAAAGTGGTAATGAGGAAAATGATGGTCCTAATAAAGAAAAGGTTGAAGAAGAACCGGAAAGACACACTAAGAATACTAAATACACTAAAGAAGATTTTGTTGCTAAGAAACATGGTCGTGAAAGAGAGCCTTGGGTCCAAAAACCTATGCCTTTCACTGAAAAGAAACACAAGTCAAAGGAAGACGAACACTATAATAAGTTTTGTGAGTGGATGAAACTTTTATTTTTGCAAATACCTTTGACCGATGCTATTAAATTGCCTCCTTACTCAAAGTATATGAAGGATATTATCTCTAATAAAAGGAAGATCCCTAATGAAGAAATTTCTACTTTGCTTGCTAATTATTCCTTTAATGGTAAGGTTCCAAAGAAACTTGGAGACCTAGGGATTCCAACTATTCCATGCTCTATTAAAAATAGTTATGTTAGAACTGCTTTGTGTGATTTAGGAGCAGGAGTTAGTGTTATGCCTTTTTCTCTCTACAAGAGACTTCAATTGGAAAAACTAATACCAACTAATATATCTTTGCAAATGGCTAATAAATCTACTACTATTCCTGTTGGTATATGTGAGGATGTACCTGTTCAAGTGGCTCATAATTGCTTGATATTAATTGACTTTGTTGTGCTTGAAATGCCTGAAGATGACAATATGTCTATTATTCTTGGGAGACCTTTTCTTAATACTGCAGGAGCTGTTATTAATTGTAATCAAGGAAAGGTGACTTTTAATGTTAATGACAAGGAGCATACTGTCTATTTCCCCAAGAAGATTGATAGGACTTATGGCTTAAATTCAATTGAACATGTTGAGGGTATCCAAGTTGGAGAAATATATTATCCCATACCACTAGAAAAATATGAAACTATTATGATTGGGACCATTGCTATCAAGGTTGAGGTAACATAATCATTTAGTGGAATACAAAGTTTTGTTTCATATAAAATTGTTTTGGTAACAAGACCTGATCAACCTTGTTAACAAAGGGATTTTAATGAGCAAAACAATGTTTTCGCCATGATTATCTTTGCTTACTTTTATTTTATCCATGTTTGTTTTGCTTTCACTTAGTTCACTTTTCTGTTGCTAGTTGCTTGCATATTAGAGTGTCTTAGAACTTCTGAATTTTTAGTTTTGTTTTTGTATCATTCCAAAGCCATCTTTCTGTCAGAAATTCATTCATCAATACCTGAAAATTGCTAAAAAAAAGTGTCTCGAAAAATTCCAAAAAATTCATATTAAATTTTTACGTGAAAAAGGGGCAGAGAAGTGCCTAGA
Source organism: Avena sativa (assembly GCA_916181665.1). Lineage (NCBI taxonomy): Eukaryota > Viridiplantae > Streptophyta > Magnoliopsida > Poales > Poaceae > Avena > Avena sativa. The sequence continues at coordinate 184,237,847 of OV702287.1, read as the reverse complement.
GTGACCCAGGGGGCCCACCAGGCAGGCACACCGCCAGGTGGCGCGACCACACCAGGGGCGCGCTTGGCCATGGTGTGGGCCACCCCTGGCCCTCCAATCACTCTCTCACTTGACACTTCTTTCTCTCTCCCGATAAAACATCAGTTCATTGCTCAAAATCATGTTCTTGTTGTTCTTGCCCATGATTTTTTCGATCTCAGTGCTTAGCCCATCTTCGCTGCTGAAATTTGGAGCATTTGTTCTCTGGTATGTGACTCCTCCGCTTGTCCAAGTAGATTTGTGTTTAGTGGTATATATCTTGAGTATTTTGCTGGTATAGGTGACAGGTTTTGTGAGCTTGTGAGCTTGTTCAATGCTTAGAGAAATTGTTTTGATGCATGTTTAGGCTTCTTACAAGTCCCTATGAGTAGTTCCCTTCATTATGTATTCACTTTGCAATCACTTGTATAATGGATGTTTAAATTTCAGAATAGAAGATGAATGAACACCAACTGAACCAACATGAATTGAGGGTGCCTATAGTTATGAAGGTTCACCGTGAGGAGGAAGTCTTTCCCTCTGCCTATCCATGCCTCGAATTCATGAGGGCTGCAGGGATTTCTCAAGATTTCCACACTTTGATTACTAATGCAGGATTGGAGCATTTTGTGGGAGACGAACCTACCCAATATGTGAAACTAACTATGTCTGTGGTGCAGGATTTCCGGTTTAGTTACTCCTTTCCTAACCCCATGGTCCACTACAAAATTTACAATGTAGCTGTCGATCTCCCTTTTGATGACTTTTGTACAGCTATTAAAGTACCACAGTGGAGTTCGTGTGGAAGGATTAGAGAGCGACATACACCACTCATTGACCTGTACGTGGAAATTTACCAAGGGAGCAACTTCTCAAAGGAGAGTGGTAAAATTCGTAATATTCATCTCCCGTCTATTCGATATTTTGCCTACTTTATTGCCAAGTGTGTTCTTGCTAGTAAAACTGCTAATAAAGTATCCTCATATGATCTAGCCTTCATCTCAGCTGCTTTAAAATGAGATAGGACTTATAATTTGGGTGCCTTGATAGCTTTCCGTCTTGCTGCTAACCTCGAGAAAGGTGGAATTTGTGGAGGCCTCATCGCCTCTCGTTTACTATCTCTGCATGGTGTAGAGCCTCATCATTTAGACCTACAGTTTCCCATAGAGAGGCTTGACCTTAATTCCATGATACAACATAAATATGTTTCTTCTTGGGCTAATTTGAGTGATTTATCTTATGAAATAACCTTCCTCAAGGCTGGTTGGAGAAGGAGTAAGTCCGAGCATGTTGTTCTTTTGCCTGCGCCTGCTTTGTTTAACCTTGATACTAGGGAAGGATGGTCACTCACCGAGGAAGATCTCGATGCATATCTGGGGGAGCTCTCCCAGCAAGAGAAGGATACTGGAAGGGAGATTACAAATGATTCGGTCCAGCCCTCGAATGAGGGGTAGTCTTCGTATAACAGCCTACCTATGATTGGGGAGCTTCTTCTTCTACACAAGGGCCTAACTATGATCATTCCTATGATGACCCGCCGACATAGAGTTCCTACCCATGTTGGGGTTGATACCCACTTAGGCCAAAAGCCTAAGCTTGGGGGGAGGTACACCGACATCACACCCATCTACATATCATGTTTAGTCGGTACTTTGTATATCCATGTTTCGTTCTCTTTTTAGTTTTCGTTCTCTCTTTACTTTTGCTTTCCAAAACACAAAAAGACCAAAAATATTTTCGTTGTTTCTCTTTGTTCACTTCTTTGTCTTTTTAGCCTTGGTTTGCTTCTTCCTTTTTGCTTTGTTTTGATTATTCGAAAAACCCAAAAAGATTTCGCTTTGCTTGTTCTTCCTTTTGGTTATTGCCTTTAAAAATCGAAACCCAAAAATATTTGTTGTTCTTCTTTGGTTTTGTGAAGTTTGTTGTAGGGTTCAACAGCCCTCAGTGGAGTTGGGTTTCATGTTATTATTCAAGCCACACAAGTGAAGGGAAAAAATGAAGATTAATGACAACTTGAGGTGTGGTAAGAGGCTGGTAACGAACTCTATTTGTTTTCATTTTTGTACATATACTCATCATTGTGGGCATGCTTAGTCTGTTCATGTAAGGTGTATGTTATTTATGGATGCTTAGTATTTCTTGCTTTCCTATGATTAGCTCCAGCTTGCTAATGGTTTGTAGCATGTCATATGAATTTTTGCTTGCATTGTTCTATTCATAACTTGGTATTACACTATGGTATCCTCCTCTGAATGTTTCACTTGAATTAACTTGGCACATGCTCACGCATGCATATGACTGAAACAATACTCAGTTAAGCCTCGATGAATTATTTTGCCTCAGGGTCTTGAATCACTTTCATGCCATGATTAGTCCTGTTTTGTTGCAATCATGATTATGACAGTTATTGCTCTCTCGTTTGTCGCTCCCTTACTATTGCTAGCCTTCACTTGCACTGAGTATGAGCTCTACTCGTGTTTCCAACTCCCCAAAACCAATATTGCCAAAAGTGTCCACTATACCTACCTATTAGCATCATTTGCTTTTTCGTGCATATTCAGTATGCCTTGTTTTCTTCCGAATAAAATGTTTTCTTGTTATGAGAAAGTTAGTTAGTAAAGCTCTCACGAACTTGATGGCACACTTTATTTCTTGCACTTAATAAACCTAGACCATTGTGACTGTCCATGAAAGTTATATGCTTGCAAATTATAAGATAGGGATTAGCAGAACCGTGTTGTCACAGGGAACGCTTTCAACACCTGTAAATATATACCCCGTTGATATCAGGCTCTTTTGTTTACGGATATCGTCGGTGTGAAATAAAAGGGGAGCTTGTAATTCCATGGAGTTATGTATGTGTGTTAGAGAAACGCCTGGGCAACTGGTCTAATCCATGCCTAATCATGGTGGAAATCTACAGCGTAACAATAATGAGAAATCTATGAAGCATTCTTCTTATAAAAAAGAGAGAGATAGTTACTGAGAAAAAGGAAAAAAATGAGAAAAGAGGAAAGAGAGAAAAAAGCACCATTTTCCCACGGTAAATAAGAAGATGCTGAGATGCGTATTGTCTGCTTGCCTTGTCATTTTGATATGGGGATTCTTCCGTATCATCAGGCAAGGGGTACCCCGTTGGAGGTTCTCTATGATACACATGTATTTACTATGACAAGAACTTACCGGTAACTAAAGTGGAGTAGCATGAGGAGCGGCCCTCGTACTCAAGGGACATGAGATTTCCAATTTATGGTCTATCAAGCATATAACTCGTATTGGACCTCACTTTCACTTTAACCATTTAAAGATGCTTATGATAGGGGCAATCAGAGCTCAAAGCTAGCGAGTACCATATTTTCAGCATTTGGAAGCCTTTCAAACTTTTCAAAACCTTTTCATTTCCTTGTTGAGTCTCCACATATTCTATGAGCATTTTCTTGAGAGCATAGTTGCCATTCTTAGTGTAATGTGATTGTCTCAAAACTTGGTTAATTGTGTCATGACCCTGATGCTTGTATCTCTGATATCTTTACTTCTACTCTTCACTTGAACTTCAGAGGTGCCTTGGCATTTATGTTTTATCTGCAATCAAAGGCAAGCGACATACCACTCTATCATACCTTTTTATGAGCATTGCAATGTTGCTTATGTTTATGTTTCATGCTACTTACTATTTTTGAGTTAGAATCTCTTCATAGCTTGCAATGACTATTAAGTAAACTTAGTTGCATACTCTTTATTATGAATTGCCTGAGTATTTGATCATATGCTGAGAATATATACATCTTATGAAGCAAGTGTGTTCGTGAAAGTTTCTTTTATCGCACCTAGTTTTCAACTGAATTGCTTGATAACAAGCAATAAGCTAAGCTTGGGGGGAGTTGATACGTCCAAAACGTATCTACTTTCCAGAACACTTTTGCTATTGTTTTTCCTATAAACTTGTATGATTTGGATACAACTAACACGGACTGACGTTGTTTTCAGCAGAATTACCTTGGTGACTAGTTTTTGTGCACAAAATCAATTATCAGGAAAAATCCCGGAAAATATACCAAAATCCTATTTCACCGGAAGACTCATGGAGCCAGAAGACGAGACGGAGGAGGGCCATGATGGGCCCACACCACCTAGCCGCGCGGGCCAGGCCAGGCCATGCCTGGGGGTGGTGTGGCCGCCTCGGTCACCCCCTCGGCCTCCCTCTTTGCCTATAAGTTGCCTCTTGACCTAAAAACCAAGGGGGGTTCGACGTTTTCCAAAAAGAGTTCTGCTACGCCGCCACAACCAGATTCCACGATTCAGAACCAGAAGCTCCATTCCGGCACCTTGCCGGGACGGGGAATTGGAGGAGATCATCGCCATCATCATCACCATCGCTTCTCCATCAACCATCCATGATTCCCCCATCTATGAGTGAGTAATCCCCCACTGTAGGCTATGGGGATGGTAGGGATTGGATGAGATCGTTCATGTAATGGCATCAGATTGTTAGGGCATGGTTCCTAGTATCTATTATTAGTGCTTTTTGACTTTGTTGCAACTTGTTATGCTTAATGCTTGTCACTAGGGCCTGAGTACCATGATTTCAGATCTGAACATGTTATTGATTCATTATGATAGTATCGTTTATGGTCTTACCTGCAAGTTGTATACACATATTGTTGTCCGGAACCAAAGGCCCCAAAGTGACAATAATCGGGATAACCGGAGGGGATGGCTTTGATGTGAGGATAACATGTGTTCACGGAGTGTTAATGCTTTGCTCCAGTGCTCAATTAAAAGGAGCACCTTAATTGCCAGTAGTTCCCTTGAGGCCCCACTGCAAACGGGCTGGCAGGACAAAAGATGTTCTGCAAGTTCTCATTGCAAGCACGTATGACCATATATGGAACACATGCCTATGATTATTTAGTACTTGGATGCTTTATCTTATTTATCTGCAAATGCCCTATGGCTTGATTGCTGTATGAATTGTCTTGTCCATGCAACGCCCGTCCATCCATCCCTATGCCTACCGCGCTTTAATCCTACTGTTTACTGCAATTGTTACTACTGTCTTTACTTTTACTACTGCCATTACTTTGCTATTGCTACTACAAAACTGTTGCTACTGATAAACTGTTGTGAGTAAGATTGTTTCCAGGTGCAACTGAATTTACAACTCAGTTGTTAAGGCTTATAAATATTCTTTGGCTCCCCTTGTGTCAAATCAATAAATTGGGTTTCACTTCCCTCGAAAATACTGCGATACACCCCCTATACTTGTGGGTCATCATGGGGATGCACCATCATCTCCACCCGATTGGACCGGAACATTGGCCCAATCTACCTCATCGGCAACTCTGTTTTTCTCCAAGACACTCGGTTGGTTCTGATGCAACCACATGGGGTGGTCTTACGTTTGCACGCATCCCAGGTACTTCAGTAAACAAACAGCAGTCAAAATCAATTTCATCTTGACTGTACAGAACCCTCTTTCTCTTCTTGTGTACATCCTCCTTCCTGATGTAATCTTTCCTGATGGTATTAGTAGGGCTTGACATTTGTGTTCTGTTCCCCATCGAACTAGGCTTTTTGCTGCTGCTATTGGATGTGATCTCCTTCCTACTTCCCCTCACGGGTGTTGGCTCCGGGGTATTCTCATCATTGCCTGACCTCTGCGGCGTGTTATTCTTCGAATTAGCCCTTTTGCTGCTACTATTGGGTGTGTTCTTCTTCGTGCGGGCATTATTGCCTGACCTCGGCGGCGTGTTCCGCTCTAAATTAACTCTTTTGCTGCTACTATTGGGCGTGTTCTCCTTCGTGCTGGCATTATTGCCTGACCTCAGCAGCGTGTTCTGCTCCAAATTAGCATTTTTTTTTGCTCCCACTGGGTGTGGTAGCCTCCATGCTGGCCATCTTTGCCTTTTTGCTACCACTCCTAGGAGTGTTCACCACCGTGCTAGCCCTCTTAGCGTTTTTGCTACTACCGTTCGGTGTGGCATTTTGATTGGATCTCAGGGTTGTACTCTGCGGCATGGTGCCTTTTTTCGTGCGACTCTTGGGTGTCCTCTTCTCTGGCATGATCTCCTTGGTGATGTTCTTCTTCGGGGTGCCCTTTCTGGGGATTCTCTTCATGATCCTCTTTATGACACTCCTCTGTAAGACTCTCCTCTGTTTGAAGCTACCCTTAGTCGTACCAGCCCAAGTGATGCCATGGATCAGGTCATGCATGCCTTCTACAAGTCCATCATCTCTATTATCGAAATCCAATTCCTCTCCAACCATTTGCACTATCACGTGGAAGTACACTTCACCTCTATAATGTTTCCTTGTAAACGATACGACTAAATCCCTGGTATCTTTCACTTCTATAGCCTTTTTGCTCCTGTTACCAAAATATACCAAACATGCTACCTGGTAGGACCCCCACAACACCTTCACATGTAACGATGCCATCAGGTCAGATAACTCTACCACTTCAGGATAGTATCTGCGAAGGATTACATCAAACTCGTTATAGAATTTTTCTATGCCATCATCTAATTTTGCAGTATAATCCTTGACACCGATACGAATAATTACTTTGCCATCATCAGGTTCTGCAGGATAGAAACCTCTGAGAGGTTCGAGAGGTGGAGAGGCACCATTAGACCTAGCCAAAATGCCACTGTCGCTATCACCAGCGTCATTGTTAGCTAAAGCAACCTTGGTGGAAGTACCAGGACCAGGATCAAGGCGAGGGCCCTTAGCAGCGGGAGCTACAATACATGGTGGACAGGCAGGGCCTGACTAACCGCAGCCACAATAGGATCAGCCGCTGCCACGCCACATCAAAGATCAGGAGCAGTTCCCACAACATCAGTGTTTCGAGTGCTAGTAGAGTCCAGACCATGAGCTAGCACTAGACTAGCAGCTCGCTGAACCTGAGAACGGGTTTGAGGAGGACACAAGGCAGCAATCTTGGCAACAATAGTGGGGCAGCCTCCGGAAGCTTTAGTTTGCTCAACAGCGGAAGGGATTAGGTCAATAGTGGCCAGATCAACAACAACACGGGGACGACCAGTACCAGCAGATTCCAGAGCAGAGTTTTTCACAACGGCAATACAGGGACTCCTACGAGGAGGTTGCCTGATAGAAGCATGGCGCGGACGAGGAACCACATTTTTCTCAACAATAGCAGGGGTTCGAGTTAGACCACCTTGTCCAATAATAGCTAGGCGACTCCCAGTAGCAGGAGCTTCCACATCCAGTATTTTACAAATCAGCATAACCACGTGAAGCCCAACAAACTGTTTCATCAACCCAATTAGCTGACTGTCACACGCTATAGGAACCGTGAAGCCTTGTTCATCAATGAAGTTGAACCGTTGATGGCACAAGATATCTCGAGCTTGTTGGGGAACCCCAAGAGGAAGGTATGATGAGCACATCAACAAGTTTCCCTCAGTTATGAAACCAAGGTTATCGAACCAGTAGGAGCAAGGAAACACCTCCAAGGTGTTGTTGCCAACTTGGTATCCTGCACAACACAACCACAGAACTTTGCCCCCAACTTATAGTGAGGTTTTCATTCTCACCAGTTTTGCTGAAAACAAAGGATTAAACGTATTGTGTGGAAGAAAGTAAAAGCTTGCAGAAAGTAAACAGAAAGCAGTAAATAGTTGTAGATTGATGGTAAAAGAAAGGACCGGGGGTCCATAGTTCACTAGTGGTGGTTCTCCTTAAGATAGATGACATGTTGGGTGAACAAATTACAGCGGGGAAATTGACAAACATCAAGAAAGCATACATGCATATACTAATCATCTTGACTTCTATGAGATTTGATTGGGCACTACAACATTATACATAGCCTGTAATCCAACTGCATCTATGACTAATAATCCACCTTTAGGTTATCATTCGAACCCCCTCCAGTATTAAGTTGCAAGCAACAGATAATTGCATTATGCATTACGTGTAAGGTAAACAATATGATTGTTCTATGAACAAAGGATTGCTATTTTCTCCCTAGTAGCAACAACACATCTAGTACCTTAGAGATTTCTGTCACTTCCCCAGATTACTAGAGGCATGAACCCACTATCAAGCATAAATACTCCCTCTTCGAGTTGCTAGCATCTACTCAGCCAAGATATCTACTAACAACAGAGATCATGCAAGATCACAAATAAGAAAGACATGATAGAATCAATAATCAATCTGAAATAGCATCTTAATATCCATCGGAAGCCCGCAAACACAACATGTATGATTACAAATAGATCGATCATGAACAGAGCTCACAAGATCTGAACATGATAGCACAAAGGAGAAGAACCAACCATCTAGCTACTACATGGACCCGTAGTCCAAGGATGAACTACTCACGCATCACACCGGAGGCTTGCATGGTGATGAAGAAGGCCTCCAGGGTGGATTCTCCCCTCCGGCAGGGTGTCGGGAAGAGCTTCAGATCCCTCCTGATCTAGGGATGGAGATGACGGCGGCTACAGACTCTTTCGTGGAATTTCAATCGGGTACTTAGGGTTTCTGTATCGGAGGCATCTTATAGGCGAAAGGGGAGGCCGAGGGGGTGCCCTAGGCGGCCACATGACCCCCTGGTGCAGGTCAGGCCTGGCTACGCGGCTAGGTGGTGTGGCAGCCCTCTGTCCCCTCTCCGTCTTGTATTCTAGATCTGTGTCCCCCTCGGTGAAAAACTGACTTTGGCTTTTGTCCTGTCCAATTCCGAGAATATTCATTTTCTGACTTTCCTAGAACCAAAAACAGCAGAAAACAGGCAGCTGGCACTGTGGCATCTTATTAATAGGTTAGTCCAAGAACGTGTATAAAAATACTCCAAAGTGTGGGCAAAACATAAGAAAGTAGATAAAAACCAAGCATGGAACATCAAAAATTATAGATACTTTAGCAACGTATCAACATCCCCAAGCTTAACTCCTACTCATCCTCGAGTAGTTAAGTGATAAAAAGAAAGAATAATTTTTGAGGTGACATGCACCATCATAAACTTGATCAAAGTATTTGTAAAACATTGATAGCTGGGATCATAGTACTTCAACATAGCATGAAAGATAAAGTTCTAACAATAAGACATAGCAACTATGTTGCAACATGAAAAGGCACAAACAAAAGATTCATGAATAACAAAGCTTTGCAAGACATTTGTTTGTTTCACATAAAGGAAAAATAGCATAGTGGCATTCAGTTTGTCCCTCATAGAGTAGCAAACATAAATGCATAGGACACCTTCAAAGTTTATAAGGGTGACTAGATACAAATAGTTTAGGAACAAGCACTATCAAAGTTATGCATCAATCAACAAGTCTTGGGACAATGCACATTAAACTAAGAATGGCCAATATTCTCTCAAAATATGTGCATAAAGATAGAAGGTGGAGACTCAACATAAAAGTAAAAGAAAGGCCTTCATAGAAGGAAGTAGGGATTCAAGTCTCATAAAGAGCTTCCAAAAATTATGGTACTTTTTAGCTTTCAGCTCTCATTGCCCCTATCATAAGCATCTTGAAGTGATTAAGGATAAAGTGAACAAACTATGGAGTATATGCTTGACAAAGTATAAGTTGGAAATCTCATGTCCCTTGAATACGAGGGCCGCTCCTCATGCTACTCCAGTTTAGTTATCGGTAAGTTCTTGTGATAGTAAGTACATGTGTACCATAGAGAACCGCCAACGGGGTACCCCTTGCCCGATGATACGGAAGAATCCCCATATCAAAATGACAAGGCAAGCAGACAACGAGCATCTCATCAATCTTCTTATTTATCATGGGAAAATGGTGCTTTTTCTCTCTTTCCACTTTTCTCAAAAAAAAAATTTCTCTTTTTTCTCAATATCTGACTCTTTTTTATAAGAAGAATGCTTCATAGATAACTCATTATGGTTACGCTGAAGGTTTCCACCATGACAACATGGATTAGACAGGCAGCCTAGGCGTTTCTCTCACACACATACATAACTCCATGGACTGACAAGCTCCCCTTTCATTTCACACCGACGACATCCATAGACAAAAGAGCATGATATCAACTAGGTACAAAGTACAAATGCAATGTTGAAAGCGTTCCCCATGACAGCATGGTTCTACTAATCCCCAACATATAAGTGCAAGCATATACAACATAGACGACACAATGGTTCAAGTTTATTAAGGGCAAGAAAAGTAAAGTGTGCCATCAAGTTCGTGAGAGCTTTAATCACTAGTTTTCTCATAACAAGTTTAATTCAGAAGGTAGCTAAAAACATGAATATACTTGGAATAGCAAATGCTAATAGGTAGGTATGGTGGACTCTTTGGAATAACTTGGTTTTAGGAGTTGGATGCATGAGTGGAACTCATACTTGGTTATGGAGGCTAGCAAAAGACTGGGCGCGGCCAACTAAAAGAGCAATAATGGCCATAATCATGCAAAGCGACAAAACATCATTAATTAAAGCATAAAGTGATATTACAAGTTGAAAACTAAAGGATCATAAAGGCTATGGTGACTTGGGATAGTCATAACATGGTGTGAGCATTGGCCAAGTCAACCCAAATAAAACATCAAAGGAGAATACCATAGTATTATGCTTTAATATGCTAAAACAATGCATGATTCTTTAAAGGCACATTAAGCAATCTCAATTGTTTATAACAAGTCATGCTACAAAAAATATCACTAAGCATAAAGCCAAAAAAATATCAAACATGGCATGAGAAAGCATAGGCCACAGTCAAAAATAAGCTCTCTTTACCACTTAAGCATGAACTTTCTTACTCTTTCCAACCCAAACCAAACTATTTGAAAACCTATGTTTGAAAGAGGGGGTCCAACCAATTTATTCAATAAAACTAAGAAAACCAAGCAAATGAAACCAAAAATGAAAACAAAGATGCTCCAAGAACAATACAACTGTGCATTAAACAATAAAAATGAAGTGTTTGGAAGAAACCTAGGATTTTTATTGATGAAGAAGGGGATGTCTTGGGCATCCCCAAGCTTTTACGCTTGTACTTATTGGATATTTCTTGGGGTGACACACGTGGCATCCCCAAGCTTGAGCTTTAGTCCATTCTTCATCCCATTACATCATTCTCTCCATACACCTGAAAATTTTCCTTCATACAAAACTTCACACAATCTTTATTAGCAACATTAGTGCACTCAAGATAATAAGTCTTTGGGTTCAATTTCAAAACCAATAAAACTTCCATTAAAACACAAGATACTGTAGCACTTCCCTTGAAAAGCTCAATTCCGCAAAGAGAACCCAAAAAGGAACCAACAAGAAGCAAATGCAAATAATGACAGAAATCTGTCAAAACAGACCAGCAGGTAAAAACCAATTATTTTGAAGACCTTCTGTTGCTCAAATCAAAAAGTTTTGAACTAACGGAAGTTATATAACAACCTGGGGCAGAATCACAAAAATTCACGCCTCAAAATGACGTACAGCGATTTTACGCGATTTTTTACGGTGAAGCACAAAAATCTGTTTCGGGACAGCAACTTTCCCAAGCATTACGTCCCTCTCATTAGAGGTTACTCTTGGCACAAAAAGAAAATAAAAAGGGTAAGGAGAGGTTATTACTGAAGCAACAACTTCCAAGACTCATCTAAAACTGTTGGGTTGTCTCCCAATAAGTACTTTTCTTTAACGCCTTTAAGTTAGGCATAAGAAGCAAAAAAAAAGAATCAAGTGTTCTCAAATGAAGAAGCATTAAGATTAATACCATAAATATCTTCAACAAGGCAAGGTATCTCATCCAAATAAGTTCTAGAGGATCCTTTCCCAATGCTTTTGGGTTCACTACTTTCATCAAATGGGTTTTCAGGAACAATCAAATGAAGATTCTTTTCTATGGCTTCATGCATTGCTACAAGTTTGAAAGGTATTGGTATCTTAATTTCCTCCCCATTAGGTTCAGTTTTGTTCATCTTTTCTCGTGTACCAACAACATCTACACATGAGCCTAGCATATTAAAACATTCAAAGATTTTTCTAGCTTACTTGGCAACATCATAGAATTCTTTAAGCAAAGTTTCTAGAATAAAATCTCTCTTTTCAGGGTCATCAATTTCTTTAAGTTTGAGAAAAATTACTTGCATTAAGGGGTTAAGGTTAACAAACCTAGCTTCCAACATGTGAACCAAAGAATCTGCAGCAATTTCATAATTTGGAGCAAGTTCTGCAAGGGATCTATCCTCAATATCCTCATGCTTACTAACATGATTAAAGAATTCTTCAATATTATCTTTTCCAATTATAGAGCCACTACCTATTGAAAGGTCTTTCAAAGTGAATTTAGAGATCAACATGGTGAGCTAAGGAAGAGGTAACAACGATAGAAAGACTTAATTTTTTTGTGTTTTTAATAAAGAAAGCAAACTAGTAAAACTAATTTTTTGTGTGTTTTTGATAAAGAAACAAGCAAACAAAGGAAAAATAAACTAAGCAAAACAAAAATAACAAAGTAAAGAGATTGGTTATGAGGGACTCCCCTTGTGAAGATGTCCTTGACTCCCCGGCAACGGCGCCAGAAAAGAGCTTGATGGCCTAAGATATCTCCATCTCGTTGGGGAACCCTAAGAGGAAGGTATGATGAGCACAACAGCAAGTTTCCCTCGGTTATGAAACCAAGGTTATCGAACCAATAGGAGCAAGGAAACACCTCCAAGGTGTTGTTTCCAACTTGGAATCCTGCACAACACAACCACAGAACTTTGCCCCCAACTTATAGTGAGGTTGTCAATCTCACCAGTTTTGCTGAAAACAAAGGATCAAACGTATTGTGTGGAAGAAAGTAAAAGCTTGCAGAAAGTAAACAAAAAGCAGTAAACAGTTGTGGATTGATGGTAAAAGAAAGGATCAGGGTCCATAGTTCACTAGTGGTGGTTCTTCTTAAGATAGATGACATGTTGGGTGAACAAATTATAGAGGGGCAATTGACAAACATCAAGAAAGCATACATGCATATACTAATCATCTTGACTTATATGAGATTTGATTGGGCACTACAACATTATACATAGCCCGTAATCCAACTGCATCTATTACTAGAGGCATGAACCCACTATCGAGCATAAATACTCCCTCTTCGAGTTGCTAGCATCTACTCAGGCAAGATATCTACTAACAACAGAGATCATGCAAGATCACAAATAAGAAAGACATGATAGAATCAATAATCAATCTGAAATAGCATCTTAATATCCATCGGAAGCCCGCAAACACAACATGTATGATTACAAATAGATGATCTTGATCATGAACGGAGCTCACATGATCTAAACATGATAACACAAAGGAGAAGAACCAACCATCTAGCTACTACATGGACCCGTAGTCCAAGGATGAACTACTCACGCATCACACCGGAGGCTTGCATGGTGATGAAGAAGGCCTCCAGGGTGAATTCTCCCCTCCGGCAGGTTGCCGGGAAGAGCTTCAGATCCCTCTCGGTCTAGGGATGGAGATGACGGAGACTATAGACTCTTTTGTGGAATTTCGATCGGGTACTTAGGGTTTCTGTATCGGAAGCATCTTATAGGCGAAAGGGGAGGCCGAGGGGGTGCCCTAGGTGGCCTCACCACCCCCTGGCGTGGGCCAGGCCTGGCCGCGTGGCCAGTTGGTGTGGAGGCCCTCTGGCCCCTCTTCGTCTTGTATTCTGGCTCTGTGTCCCCCTCGGTGAAAAACTGACTTTAGCTTTTGTTCCGTCCAATTCTGAGAATATTCATTTTCTGACTTTCCTGGAACCAAAAACAGCAGAAAACAGGCAGCTGGCACTGTGGCATCATTTTAATATGTTAGTCCAAGAAAGTGTATAAAAATACTCCAAAGTGTTGGCAAAACATAAGAAAGTAGATAAAATTAAGCATGGAACATCAAAAATTATAGATACGTTAGCAACATATCAACCGTGCAGTCTGCTCCGGCCCCATTTCAGCATGTTCATGCACAACAGCAACAAAACTAGGGATAGTGCATAACTGAGCAGGTGCTACTTCCATCTTCAGACCGCTAGCTTGATTACACTTGCTCTTACCATCTGCTAATTTAATGTGGTAGCCGCAGAGGGTGACCATAATCGTGTATTTGGGTTCAGCGGAGATCCTACTTGACAGAAAATTGGGACAAAATATAAGAATTGTTTGTCAGCGTCGTGCTAGCAAACAATTCTAGGTTCGATCTATCTCTGTAATGCCAATAGCCAGCTAGCAGTTATAGATAGTGCGAATAGCAAAGAGAAGAGTAGCTCACCCGCAATTAGCCAGAAGTACTTCTTCCTCGGCAATAGGATCTGCCATCATTCGTGTTGTTGAGCTTGTCGGCGGTAGAGGCGGGCTAGAGCATCGCAACGGCTGGCACGACATTCGGCATTAGCGCTCGGTACCAGCGAGTAGGCACAGCAACTTGGCGCTGGAGGTGAAATGCCCGATGGGATCATTCTGGTTGGAGAGGGGATTTTGATGCCGCCAGTACTAGGGTTCATGCGAAAGGAGGGAGGGAATGGATTTGTGAATTTGGTCAACGCACCAAGCTCCTTTAGTCCCTCATTTTGCCTACGTGGTTGCCGTGTTGGCACTCGCTTCACGGACATATTATTGACATGAGGGTCCTGATCGTCTACTTCACGGGGCAGTTTCATAGAATGTTTGGATTTGGTAGGGGTGAGATGAGTTTGCCTCGAAATGGCCCCTCTCGGTAGCTGGCGGCCCAACATTTCGAAACACGGCAATTTCAGGCAACTTAGGTACCGCGATGCACTCGCCCGGGAACTTTGGTACTGCAAACAAATATGCCCGTGGAGGATGCTGGCTGATCATGATGCCTTGACGTTCTTGGACTGGTGGACGTTCTTCTTCTTCCGTAGTCAGGTAAGTGGATTTCCTGAGGTGTGGCTGGCGGGGTCATAGAAAATAGCTTTTTCTAGGGATAAGACGATTCTTGTCTCGAGGATTCTTGGATTCTTCTGTAAGGATCTTCCGACGCTTCTTGTCCTTCCGAGGATCAGGAGCTTGGAGTGATGTAGGAGCTTTCAATGTCGGGGACACACGCTACTTGGTGGGGTAGTCCCGGGAGAAGTGATCGGGTTGACCGCAAGTGAAACAATCATCTTGCCTTGTCTTGGACTTTCCTTGGTTTTGCTTCTTGATCTCCTTTAGGAGGGCTGCTATCTCTTGATTAAGGTGTTGAGGAAGATGGTATTTTCTCGGTTGAGGGTACTATTTAATGGAATGACCCTTTTGGTCGCAGTTGAAACAGGTACCACCCCTTTGGCACACCCTTCTCTTTAACTTCTCAACTCTACTAAGAGGGAGTTGACAACCCTGGTCAACCAGAAAGTCTAAGGGGCAGTCAGCAGGAACATGGTCTTGACTTTTGTAGAGGAAATAGGTGACGAACTGGGTTGGATAATCCACTGGAGGATGGAGGGCTCCACAGTTTGGGCAGTTGCCCAGGCACTTGCTGGCTTGGTATCCTGATTCTCCGCATCGGTACATGCTTCCTTCTGGCTTCTGGTCTTCGTGGCCATCTTGAGTGGGTTTATGCTTGTCGGGGTTAATCCTTCTGGCTATGGTAGTAATCTAGGTTAGTCGGTTAGCCTCTTGAGTCAAACATGGAGAGATTAGTGAGGTATAAAACTATAAGGTAGCGATTGTTGTCTCCGCAAGGATCCCACAAAAAGTCTAGGCCATGCAGGTGGTAATTAGGGAGGTACAACAACCATCCAGCGTTCGGGGCCAACGCTAGGCGTCAGGAGATGCGATCATTCGGGACGAGGTTATTCATGGTTGTGTATGATGCAACATCTTGAGTAAAATAAATAAGAGATAACCGCAATCAAGAACAAACCAAGCGAGTTTCATACATAACAAACAAGTCTGCACCCGAGGGTGGCAGTAGTATTTAAGCATTACAAAACGCGTTCAGGGGCGATACATGACTCTACCCTAAGCTAGGCGAGCGAGTACGATAGTGCAAGTGACTACTCAGAGGGTGCATCTTCAAATTTGTTGTTGGCTTCTGGCAGAGTATTGGAGGTTTCCTGCACATCTTGGACTTGAACCTTCAGAGGTATTGACGGGCGATGATGCACTTCCTGCTTCTTTTGGGAGATACTTCCCTCGAGGTTCCTTCTCGCGGTGGTTCTAACTTGATTCCTTTGGAGGGATTCTAGAGCTTCCTTATGAGTGAGAAGGGTTTGTAGGCAGCGGAGCTCTATCTGAGAATGGCGGTATTCGTCGGCTACTAATGTTAGCACTTCATTTCTGGCATAGCTGAAACGGGTTTGGAAGGGCAGTGCAGGGTCTCCCATGCTGGGGTCTGGGGATCCTCCTAAGCGGTTGACGCTTCCCTTAAGTGGAAGATAAAAGGTTGTGGGTTGCCTTATCTACGGAAGAAGATATCTTATGTGCATAAGTGTCTCTCTGGCTACCATAGCAATTGCTAGAATAGGAGTAGGCATCTGAGGTCCGGTGGCATAAATGGGTTGTCCTTCAAATCCGTGCTTGGCGATTATGACAACTCGTCCCACATAATCTCCCGATTCCAATCCTTTGTGGAGAGTGTAGATTGGTTTCTGCTTGTAACCGCAAAGCTGCAGGGAGTCCCAAAGGAGTTGGGAAAATCCAGTATTCAGCCACTCTTGTTCAACAGGTTCCATCTACAATAGTATTTTGGGTGGTGTTGGGTTAGTGACCAGTGTGCAAAGTTTTCAGATTTAGAAACTTATTTTAGTGCAAGTATTTTTCAAAACAGATGGGGGATGAGATTAAGCACTTTTGCAACTAGTCATCTATTTTCCCTTGTCCTTTGGAAAATAGGTTTTTTGACTCCTACCTAACGTCCATGCTAAGTAAGGTCTCCTACAGTCAGGATGGCTCTGATACCATGTGTGTGGGTTCCCCCAGATTTATCGTCCGAGAAATCCCTGTTATGCGCATATCCATGTTCCCATGATCAGTGAGCCATGGAACATAACCGATAAGTATCATCACAACATCCAAAACTTAACGAATACAAGACTTACATTGACACCATTATGGCTACATAATCTTTAGCAATGGATCTTCATCGAACGGAGATCTCAATCATGCCTTAACCTACAGGCAACTGACTGGGAGGACGGACTAGCTCGCATAGACATCACCACATCCTTCAATCTTCTAGCTTCTGAAAGTCTAGACAAGTAAATATCTAGGGACAATGTCAGTGAGTACTTTGAATGTATTCGCAAGCCACCAAGATAAGGTAAACAAGATAATGCAGTTTGGCTGTGGAGAGATATCTCTAGCTATGGTTGTTTTTGAAAAGCCTAGTTTCTCTTGTAGATATGGCATCTCTATATCTTCGTTGTAAAAGAGTTTTGTAAAACATGTCTTCATTTTAAAATATGAATATCCCCATATCCTTGTAGAAACCTTTTTGAATTTTTTTAGAGGAAAACCCTTTTTAAACATATTCGACCATCCATGGTCAAAACAAAACCTCATTCTCTTGTTCTCTCGTGACCAAGTCACATCCTTTTTATCTTTCTCAAACCATCACTTGGGTACTCCTAGCAATCACCTTTCCAACCTTCCTTGACCATGGACACGACTATTCAAATGATTATACTCTATAGAGTTTATGCACTTTACCCACAAGAATCAATACATCCACCGGGATTCAATCACAGACCGTTACACACGGTAAACAGGGATTCGGATAATCAAACATAACCTTTCATTTGTACACCCTAGAAGGCACCATTCCCTTTTGGTTTTGACCTCCTCAGAAACATGTATATGGCTATCTACATCCCCTCTGTATAGGCCTATATCCAAACCCTTGGTTTGGGATATACCATAATCTTTTGTGATTCCACTGCCTTCCTTACTTCTAAATCATATTGTCCGCGGGAGACCCAATTGTTGCACCAGCCCTTATCAGTGACATCCACTAACCCTAGATTTGTAGACCTTGACATGGGAAGGCCTGGAATTGAGAGGATTTCTCCCCTATATCACGTGTAGGGGCTTCCCATGCTATAGCAAACAAACTACAAGCTACGCCCCAGCTCCTAGGGTAATGTGGTTGCACGGGTAAGTTGTTTCAGTAAAGGCGTAGAACATCCCTTCTCATACTCAAGTCCATCATTCTCATTCTTCCTCGTCACTTTTCTTTCTTTAAAACATCCACTTGGAAGCGATGCCTCTTCCCAAGGGTTTTTCCAAAACATTTGTAGTGGGGTAATCACCAAAACTGTTTTTATTTGTCAAATCCGCGGTTTCCAACAAAGTAGGATACTAATCATCATACTCTCAATCTAAGGAGTATGGTAGGTTATTCACAATGGGAAGTGTCCCTCTAACACCAAGTAATAACTTGAAGGAGCCAAGTTAACAGCGTAATAATAGTTGAACAAAACATGCAGGTAAATAATGCAGTTTATAAGAGAGATACAAACAAGTAATAAAAGGAGTAGGACATGTATCAGAATTTAAGAATGGCGGCTTGGCTGTGATAAACAATAAGTCCCTAGACTTCTTATTCTTAGATAACCAGTATACTAAATGAATAGATGATCCCTTCTTCTCGACGTCAGCACAATCACAACTATCGTCGTCATAGAGCATACATGCAAACAAGCAAGGGACCACAATCAATACAAGGCAACAAGAATCAATGCAATACAACATACAAACATACAATACACCACTAACTTTAGTAGGTTTGATTAGGTTGAGTTCAAGGCCAGTGGGACTACTTTAAGTGGATTTGAGAAATTTCTTTTATGGGTTATTATTCCAAAACTACTTCAATAAGGGGTTTATAACCAAGACTTGGTTCTGTATGATATCAATGTGAAAAAATGATATCATTAGATAGGTTTTGAAAACCCAAGGCCACCAAAAGTGGTTTCATCATTTTATCAATTTTCTTTAATTAGTTATAGGTTTTCAAGTGAAATAAACCCTAGTTTAAGGGAATGACTCACCAGAAATTATATGTAAGTCCAAAAATTATTTCCTTTGATGGTTAAGAAGAGTTTTAGGTACTGGTTCATCAAGAGCTTGATTCACTTCAAAATAATTACCAGAGTGCCCTTAGGAAAATCCCAAAATCAATTATGTAGGTAATTGTTATTTTCACCACATTAATTCTACAGAGGATTTTGATATGTTTCCAAAGACACATGCTAGGTATTTCCAATTCCTTCCTATAGGAATTTGATTTACAAAAATAGGAATTAAATAACTCATGAAATGAATTATTTAGTGAAATGACCCCATGCAGGAAGGTTTAAATCACTAAAAATCACCAGATGCTCAAATAAATCTGAGTTCCGGAGATTTGATAGATCTTGTATTTTATGTGCTCTGTGAGTTGGAATTGGATCAAAATACTTTGTATTTTGGCCTAGCGAATTTATCAAAGGCAAATATGGGTTGGTTTTGTTATTTTTGCTACAGGCAAAACATAAGGATTTTTATAGTGAGGTCAAGATGTCAAGCTAGGCCTACTAAGAACCTACCCTAGGAACTTGTTTTACTCCAAAAGGATATGTGGAACTCTCTGCATGAATTGTATAGTGAAAAGGGCATGTGTTTGCATCTTAATTACTAGGAAATATATAATTATTGTTTTGGTCAAACTCAGGTTCTGCATGTTGGAGAAAAGGGTGGTGCATGTGCCAGAATTTAGTCCTAGCTCAAACTGGAAGATTTCCATTTTCTTTTGGATTTAAACTTAAAAGTTTCTCACAGATCTGCTATTTAAATGATTTAGGGAAAAGGGAGAATAAAGGGACGGTGGGCCGGATCTGCGTGGAAATGGAAGCACAGAGCTGGTCTGGCCCATCTAATGCCAACAGGAGCGCACACACAGCGTGGTTCGAACCTAATGGTTCGGTCCCACCTAGAAGTGAGGGTCGAGGGGTATGCGGTGTCATGGACCGTTTGATCTAGTGACAATCAACAGTCTCGCATCGTCGTCTCCGCGAGGAGAGGCGCAACAGCGTCGGAACCCTAGGTTGGGCAGAGAGGGACAGGGAACTCACCGGCGGGCTGGGGAGGCGGCGAGAAATCAACGAGGTGACGCGGTCGATGACGTCGACTCCAATGAGGGGTGGCAGAGGGGGTTTCAACATCAGGAGGTGGCTCACGCGGTGATGACCGAAAGGAGGCTTCGGGAACTCACCGGTGGCGTTGCTCTGGATGTTCTTAAGCAAAGAGGTAGACATGGTTAGATGTAGGAGAGAAAGGGGAGTTCGGGAAGACCACATGCATGGAGAGGGGAGTAGAGGAGGGGGAACTAACCTGGATCTTGAGAATGTCCGAAAAGCCTTCTCTCTCTTCTCCCAGCCAGCACAGAGTAGAGGAGAAGGAGTGGTGTCTGGGGTGGTTGAGTAGAATGGAGAGGGAGCAAATGAGCCCGAGGGGGAGTGCTGGGGTGGCCTCTGCCTTTTATTTCTAGGAGGGCATCTCCATGGTGAACCATGCCTAGGGAAGCAAGAGGGGGAGGTGAGAGCCAGGGTTTTGTTTCTGTGGACGGTGTTATGGTCGTGTGGGTGCCACTGGGAGGCAGAGAGGGGTAGAGGAGCAGTGGAATGCAATTTTTCTCTCCATCTTTGTACTTCGGCCAAGAAATAAAATGGTGGAGGGAGGAGGGCTAGGGCAGCTAGGGCCTGCTTTCAGTATTGTATAGAGGTGAGGAGTGGGGCCATGACTTGACTAGAGAGGGTGGTGGTGGTCTGTTGCAGGTGCTGCATTCATTTGCCAAGATATTAAAAGATGAGGCATATCTCTCTCTCTTATTCACTCCATGCAGAAGGGACAAAAGTGGGGTGTACTACGGTAGCTTTGCTACAGTGCATGGTCAGAAGGGGGTAGATGGTGGCTAGTTTGATCACAAGTGGGTTTGAGGATTTTAAAAGGGATTAAGCAAGTGTAACTAGGTTTTGATGATTTAGTCCTTTAGTTGGTATCTATATGGTTCAAGTGAGGATGGTGATAGGAGGGCGTGGGAATGATTTTAGAGTAGGTGAGAGTGTGAAAAGATCACTACATGGATTTTGAGAAGATTTTATATTGAAAAGATTTGAATTGGAAAGGTTTTTGGTATCTTGGGTTTTATACTTTTTGGCATACTTTGGCATGTTGTAGGGGATGATCCAAGTGTCCAAAGGGTTCATGGGGCATAAGGTTGGATGGAGAACTTGATGTAGATCCATATAGTTTAGAAGTTTGAGCCTGAACAAGCTTGGGATTCTCTAGAAGTTTATCCAAAGTTTGATAAAAATAAGAAGGTCAAAATAGATTATCAATTAGCCTCCCAAACCTTGTGGGTTTAAGAAGCATGGAGCTCCAAATTCGACAATTAAGATATGGATGGGTAGACACTTATGCGTAGATCACAATCATGCAAAGAGTTATTCAAAATAACATAGTATGAAGATGTGAGCTTCTGCCAAAGTAGGCTTGTTGATAAGATTTCTGTAAATGGTTAATTTATTACCTGCAAAACCATCAAGAACAAGTGGATCGAAAGATGATTTAATCTAGGGATAGAGTGGGATTTAGATGTATTTATAAAGGTCTACAAAATAGTTCAAATGCATTCCCAAGAATGCACAAGAGTTGAAAAAGAGAGAGCATCAAAGAAGTGATCTTGATAAGGATTCCAGACTTCGCCAAATTTTGGCAGAATTGGGGTTTTTGACTAGGATAGAAGAGGTCATGTTTTTGAGGATATGCAAGGGTCCAAACTCATCACCAAGTGGGTGATGATGAAGAGTAGGTTAAGTAGAGAGGATTCATGGCTTGAGTTGGTCCTTTGTGCTATAAAGGCTATAAGATGGAAATGATCCAGAACAGAGTTTGTTAAGGAAAACACGAGGTCACTTGAGTGACCTAGGACCAAGGAAAACTTGGGGAAGTGGGTGAATGGATCCATTGATCAAGGAGAAGTGTAGGAGATTCTTTGTTACAACCCAGAGATGATGACAAAGGTGGCACTAGGATTTTGATCAAGGGTTTGGAGTTTTTAAGTAGCTTATCCAAGCTGATCCTGATTAATAGAGGGAGGGTTATCTTCATGTTGGGTTTTTGATGAATTCTCAAGGGAGTGGAGGTTGACTTTTTTGGGTAGTTGGTTTCTAGAGGATGATCCTAGGGTAGCTCACACTACTTCCTATTCAAGAAAGTTAAACAGCAGATCAAGGCAATTTATCTAATAGCATCTTAAGTATACTACTAAGGGTACCTTCAAGCTTAGCTTGAGGTAAAAATGGGTATTTTCAAAAGGTTGTGTTTTTAAGTAGATGAGAGTACTTGGTACTTCTACCAAGATTTGCATCCAAGGGTTTTATAAAAGGTTTTGGAAAGCTAAAGGTAAGACTATCTAGAAGTTCTGTCTTGAAAACATAAGGAGATGATAGCATATAGATCTCCAAAGTTTTGTAAATAGAAGATACTAAAATACTTGATGTAGCAAAGTCATCTTGGCTTTTCTTTTTGAAATGCTAGAACATTTGAGAATATGTAAAATAAGCCAAGTCCTATCTTTTGTTAAATAGTTTTGGTCAATTAAGGATGAGGTAAGTAGTATAACATCCACCACACAATCAGGTGCATTTGTACAAACAAGCAAACAATCACTGCATCACTCAACAAGAAAAAGTTTTTGGTCCCCCTGATTTTTTGCATTCTAGTCAACAAATCAAGGTTGTTGAAAGTGGGATGTTACATACACGGCGTATATCGTTAAATTAGTTTATTGTTGATACAAAAATCACGAGGTTACAATCCTTATAGGAGAAATTTGATATTTGCGAATATATATAAATTAGGGTTCCAATAACGATAATGATTTTACATGTGATCCATAAAATCTTTAGTTACAAGGGTTGTGTAGCATGGTGGTCGGTCACTAAACTTACCGGAGATGGCTACCTTGATGACAAAACTTTAGAAAAGAAATCGAGAAGTCACTTTGAACTATTTTACAAGCAAACATGTTACATTTTCGTGAAGTGGCACATTGAGCGTTATGTTGACCACATTAGGCCATTTTTATTTGCAAAAATACACCTGCACAATCAAAATTTGTGCAACAATAAATATAACTGCAGCGGTGAGCCGCGCTCGCCCATGGCAGGACGGGGCACTAGGGACAGAGAGGAGGAGACAGGGGAAAGGAGCTGCCCTCCCATTGGATCGTCCTCGAGCACGGCTTGGTGCGGGAAATGATTCAAATGTTTAAGTTGTGATCTAAATTCATAAAAAGTCGTTTACCCCTATATGTATATCTCTTGTAAGCATACGGGTTTTCTTTTGAGGGAAAGTAATAAGCCAGTTGAGATAAGTCGCATCTAATAAAAATTTCGGCATTGTGTATACACTTCTTTGAAATAGGCTTTCGCCCCGCTGTATTAATATAAAAACCACACAGTACAATTGTTGGGGCATAAAAACAATCAAGCCAAAACAAAACACAAGAGAAATAACACAGAAACAATATCAACAATGTTAGATCGACGAAAACGATGATGACTTGCAACCATTGTGTCCTCTGAAGAAATCCCACCATGCTCCTAGCACTCCGAATCGCCGCATACCAAGAAACACTTTCAAGAAGGAATGCAACGATGACGATGCTACTGCCAGGACTGGTTCTAGGGTTTTTGTAACATCCCAGGATTGGAGACTAGAAATAGAGAAGACACATGTTTTTGCATTGCATTCATGCATAAGAAATTAGGGGAATTTTCGCGTAAAACTAAAATACTACTGAGTGATCGAGATCTCTTGTTTTCTGTTGAGAAACCACATAATTAGTGCGATAGGTTTCGACTTGACCTTGGTTCCTCATTTTGAATTAGAAGCATTTCAATAAGTGTTTCAGTTATGAATTTGAAATGTGAATTAAGTAGAGATTCATATTAGGCTGTTACCTAGAGAGTGTAAATTATTTAGGACATGAATTATAGCTATATTGGGATTAGAGGTCCCAAAGATTTAATTATAATACCACATTTGATTGGTACTATTAAAAATGGAAGATAAGTAAAGAATTATATTATATGAGATCATAATATTTGATTTACTTTTATTTCACAATCTTATAAATCAAGTATATACTTAAGGGCATGATTAAATAAAAATGGAATCATTACAAATATAAAATAATAAAATTCTTTATTAAAGGTATACATAATGTAACACCCTCGCCTGATAAGGATGAGTTCCTGTGTATAGTGATAATCCCTGGATCGGTTCACTAGCACACACAGTACAAAAATGATATCAAATATAGTTGTGCATAACATATACAATGAATATGATTTAGAATTTACATTATTTATTCAAGTACATAGCAGAAACAAATACAAGGTAGATCTCCATCCTTCAAATGTGCCATAGGCGAACATTGTTTGAGTGGAGTCTCGTGACCTATAAACGATCACTCAGAAATAGAATAATCTGCAACATGAAAGGTTGCAGCCACGAATGGTCAATACTTTGAATGTATTGGTAAGTAGGACTAGTATGTGAATCTATAATGGAACCTATCATTTACATGCATATTTGGCTAAGTGGAGTTCAGGCTCATTTGCATAAAAGCAATATAACTTTTGCCTACTTTTGAAATACTTTTCTTTCTTTAAAACAATTCTTCTAAGGACATACCAGCATAAAACCATGTTGAAACAAGACAGTTTAGCTTCGTATGCTCCTAAACCCATGTTCACCCATCAAGTTTTAATAATTAAGAAATTAGGATGAGTGAGATCTTCCAAACAGTTTCAGGTCTAGTTTCTCATAGATGTCCATAACCAGGGACATGGCTAAGTACTTAGATTATAACACTCTTGAGAGGTTTGTATACTTTACCCGCATGACCCAGTCAACCCGCTCTTACCACTACACTCGTTTTATGCCATGGTAGGAAGAAAACCAAGACAAAACATTTCAGAAGTAGAACCCTGAGCCCTCAGGATGGACC
The DNA here is from genome assembly GCA_916181665.1 of Avena sativa. NCBI lineage: Eukaryota > Viridiplantae > Streptophyta > Magnoliopsida > Poales > Poaceae > Avena > Avena sativa. Next base: position 184,212,853 of record OV702287.1, on the reverse strand, counting down.
TATACCAACATACATCCCCTACATCTGCTAGTCATGCCGGGCCAGGTTCTCACACCCTACTTAGTTAAGAAAAATAATGACATCCGGCTGTACTAGAAGCTACTACACAAGAAACATGTCCAATTTCAGAAGCCTAGGTGTTCTTTTCGCAATAAAACCATCCAACATCATCAATCCATCACACCCAGGAGATTCATTAAATTCCAATTGTTTTCATTATAACAAAACATATCTTTTCATAATAAAATCAATCATGAATTCCCTTGCGTATCTAATAAGCATGGCTAAGCAACTACAATATGATGGCTCAAAGTAATTCATGTCATGGAAATATGGCAATCATGACTAGGTGTCATAGCATAGCATAGTAGTAAAACAAAGTCCTACACAAGCATCACTACTGAAAATCATTCTACATCCATAGAAAAAATAGAAGGACATTTATGATAGCTCTACTTGTCTTTGTTGTAGATGTAGTCAGTCAAATAATCCTCACAATGTAAAAGATCACACTCTTCACAATCAAAAATATTGCACTCCTTGCAATGTATCGATCAATACAAGTGCACAATAAACACACCATTCAAAACATTGTAATTATGCATAATACAATAAAACAATGAAAACAAATGCATGCATGATGATTTAATATATCACAATGGTTGTATTTTGTTCTCTGAACATTATTAGATCACATGATACTCATGAGAAAACATTTAATGCATAAAACAATATATGAATAAAGTTATATTGATTTAAAGGGATTTAAATTAACTTAATTCAACTTCTAATGTATATGTTGCATTAAATTGTTAAATAAATACTACTGGATAGTTTATGTAATTTAGTAAATGAATCTGCATACCACCAAGGGCTATTAAAAAATGAAGTATTAATCTGTGTCTTCTCTACCATTTGATTTCCTTCACCACTAGCACTAGCCTTAAATTAAAGCGGAGCTCTAAGGCAAGAAGCAAACATTCACGAAAGCAGCGTTATCCTTTATTAGGTCGCTTGGTTCATTCAGAAGGGGTACAATAGGTGGCAATGGGACGACTATATGAGCTCCACTAAAATAAGAATTTTTTAACTTAAGTAATTGTTCTTCGGCGTATCGTTTCTTTACAAGCGCAACCGCTACTAAAAAATAGGGGTCACCAATTCCTAACTATAGGGCCCTAACACTCAATACGTAAGTAAATACGTAAGTAGAAATATGGAAAATTGCATTTTTGGAATTTGCAATAATGCGATGGGTGAACGACGGGAATTGAACCCGTGCATGGTGGATTCACAATCCACTGCCTTGATCCACTTGGCTACATCCTCCCCTTATCTAGCTAAAGGATTTTTCTCTTTTTTCCATTCATCATTAGTCTATTTATTCTGACCTCTATACTTTGATCGAGATATTGGACATAGAATGCCACTCTTTAAAAAGGAAAAATGAGTAATCAGCTGTGACATGAAAAAAATGAATCATTTTGTAGCTCATCATTTATTGGCAAAAATAGAAAACATGAATATGAAGAAGGAGAAAGAAACAATAGTAACATGGTCTAATGCTTACTCTCAAACTTTTTGTTTATACAATAGTGATATTCTTTGTTTCCCTCTTTGACATGGGTATACCCTACAGGTACTCGAGCTTGGTATATACGGTCTAAATACATACAGGCCCACGGTCTCGCCAAGGCCCAAACAAAGGACTCGAGTAACCTACGGGCTCTCGATTGCTTGAAGAACAAGAAGAAGTTAAAGATAGACGGTTTGAAGGGGAAAAACCCTAATTTGTAACCGACTCGACCTGCTACCCGGGACCTAGCCTATCTATATAAAGGCCAGGAGGGGCGGCGAGGATGACACACACAACCCTAGTTTCCACCACCCTCGCCAGATTGCATCTGCGCACCCTTGTAACTTTCGATTCCTTCGATAATTCCACGAGCAGACAAGCAGGAGTAGGGACCTCTACGAGGCCTGAACCTGGGTAAATATTTGTCCCCTGTGTGCTTGTTTGCTAGCCGATAGATGTCTCCAGCGCTCCCTCCTTCTCCAAAACCCAAGTCCATAATAATGGGCATTGATGAGTTAAACCCTCGTCAATTGGCGCCGTCTGTGGGAATTGGGAGTGCTGATGTTGCGGCTTCTTCGGCCCCATCAACTGCGATCTACAACTCCGCAATAGCGGAGATTCGCCAGCTCTTCGGCGCATTCGACTTCACCGTCCACACGCCGGCCACCCGCCCGGCCTTCGAGTCCATGGGCGACGGAATCAGCCTGGCGATTGGGAGCTTACGCTTCCAAGTTGGTCAGATGGGCACGCTTCACATGCCTGATCAGCCGACAGCACCGGCGATTGCCCCGGCATCATGGTTCCCTCCATCGATCGGCACCCTCAGCGAGCTCAATGCCCCGGTGGCAGTCAAAAACACGGTCAGCGACAGCAGTCGCAATTCCGACCTGAGCGATCTTGCCACTAAAGATGGAACCTACGGTTCCAGATCTAAGAGTTGTGGAAGCAACAGCTTCCCCAATCACTTCATGTGCGCCGTCATCAACGCAGACGACACCTCTACCAATCGCAACAACGGTGGCAACCCTGGTAATGGCACCGATCCACCCAACGCCGGCAACGGTGGCAACGGTGGCAACGGCGGCAATCGCGCTCCCGTCAACAATGGAGGAGCAGTCAAACCTCCCAGCATAATCAATGAGCAAACCGGCGAACGCGTCGTAATCAAGCTCAACGAGCAAGAGTGGGATCGCTGCCGCGAGGCCTTACGGGGCACACCTCTACCCTTTGGGTCCCCGCGGGAACTGCTGATGGGCTATCACTGGCTCCTAAAAGAAGAATTCAAGCACCAACTGCAAACAATCGCGCAACTTGAGGCGCGTAAAAAGGCAGCGGACGAATCGAGCCTTCGTCGCGCTGGGCTCTCTTCCTACGGAGGATCCTCCTCAAGAGACAACGAGTACCTCGCCAAGAAGAGGCAATCGCGGATGGCTCATCTTACCGAACAAGAACGCATAGAAGCCGCGAAATTCCTCGACTTCGGCTCTATGACAGTCGACACAAGAGGCAACGTGGTCCCCAGGACGCCGCAGGCTGCGGTGACAGCAGCCACCATGTACCTCCTCAATAACCAGCCGCCAGCTGGAGATCCCCGAACTGCCAAGCACCAATCTATGATCGCGGGTTTGGGATTAATCGAGGCCGCCCTCGACAAGGAGCCAACACCAGACCCAAAAAAGGGCAAAGCGCTAGCAAAGCGCCACTCCTCGCCCTCATCCAGCGATGACAGTCACGACCTGTCTCGGCGCCGCCCCTCACAGCGACACGACCGTGACTACGATGCACGCGACGACCTCACGTAGCGCGAGATCGACAAATCAAGGGCACGACATGCTCGGTCAGCAGACACGGAAGAAGAAGATGGGGAGCTCTGCGGCGCCAGATGCTTCAGTAGATCAATTAGGCAGAAGTGAATGCCTAAAGGGTTTAAACTCCCATCGGAGAACCTGAAATTTGACGGTCTACAGGACCCCAAGATCTGGCTGGAGGACCACATCTCCTCCGTCAGACTCCATGGAGGCAGTCGAAGCACTGCCATGCAATGCTTGCAGCTACAGCTGCAGGGCGCCACCCGAGCATGGCTCAATAACCTCCCACGCGGATCCATCCGTAGTTGGGATGAGCTGGTTTACAGCTTCGTGCGCAACTTTAAGGGCACGTACAAACAGCCCGCATCAATCGAAGAGTTGAGATGCTGCCAGCAAAGATCTGGCGAATCGCTGCGCTCCTACATCCAAAGATGGTCCATCATCAAGAACTCCGCAGAGAACATCTCGGAAGACCACGCGATTGATGCGTTCAACGGTGGTGTCCGTCGCCTAGAACTCAGGGAGGAGCTAGGACGCTCAAAGCCCCAAACCATCGACCACCGGATGGAGATCGCGAATCGATGGGCCGATGGAGAAGACTCGGTAAAGAATCATGCTCACTCCGACGAGGAGACAGAACTCAAACGCATATGTGACCGCCGAGGCAAGCATCGCATGCACATCTATGATGACTGCGACGACGTCAACATGGTCGCGGTCGGCTACACCGATAGACACGACGATAACCGCAACAGTGGATACCGTAGCGGCGGATACCGTGACTCCGGGAAAACCACGCAAGTATGGCAACACCGCACTCATGACGAGGCACCCGCGACCTCCATCGAGGACAAACTGTTCGGGCCATGCACAGTACACTTCTACATCGACAAGCATGATGGCAAGAGAAAGTAAAGACACCTCCTCAAGGACTTCCGCGAGTTCCTCAAGCTACACGAGGGATTGGTTCGGATGAACCGCAATGTAGTCGAAAGAGGCTACGGAGCCGCTCCAGGCGCCATGGCACATGGCGCACCGCCACCACCACCTGGGCCACCCCCGAACGGAGCCGCACCAGACCAGCACCACGGAGGCGAATCGTACCCACGGGCCATGGGCACCATGATGATCCAAAAGGGACGCCCCTCCAATAGGGTGCAGAAGGCCATCACTCGCCAAGTCAACTTGGCCACGCACTCGCCACCATCCACCACTGAGTACCTCAGTGGAAGCGAGTCATGCATCACCTTCGACAAGTGCGACCACCCGCCTCAGATACCCCGTCCAGGTCATTGCCCCCTCGTACTCGAGGCGCAAATTGGAGGCTTCGACATGATTCACGTCTTCATGGATGGCGGAAGCGGCATCAACCTCATATTCACGAGTACCTTGCGAGCAATGAGAATCCCTCTAACCTGCCTGGAGGCATCGGACACAACGTTCCACGACATCGTCCTAGGGAAAGGCGTATAACCCCTAGGAAAAATCAACCTCGACGTCATCTTCGGCACGTCTAAGAACTTCTGACACGAGCGCATCGATTTTGAGGTCGTCGATTGGCCCTCGCAATACCACTGCATCCTCGGGCGCGTCGCGTTCGCTAGGTTCATGGTAGTGCCCCACTACGCCTACCTGCAGATGAAAATACTAGGTCCCAATGGCGTCATCACGATCAATGGGAGCTTTAAACGATCCGACAGTTGCGACAGGGAATTCAACAGAATCTCCCAGTCCTTCGGCATGCAGGAGGAGCTCGCGAGATTAAAGGAGACGACAGACAACAGCCTCCCTCCCCTGAGTAGGCCAAGCTCACCCGATCTCTTCTTCGACTCATCTGTGCACACAAAGAAGGTGCAGGTCCATCCATCGGATCCCGTCAAGACGGCCCTCATTGCCAACAACTTGAGTCCCGCATAGCAAATCGCGCTCATCGAATTCCTCCGTGAGCACTGGGAAATTTTTGCCTGGTGTCCTGCGGACATGCCAGAAGTTCCCAGGGAATTCGCCGAGCACGCACTCAACGTCAACCCCGACACAAGGCTAGTCAAGCAAACAATCAGGCGACTGTCTAAGCCACGAGCGCAGGCAGTCGGAATGGAGATCAACGGACTCCTCGAGGACAAGTTCATACGCGAGATCAAGGAAACCCTCGTCACTCTTTATCTTTGGATTTTTATCCAATGACCTAGGACGGAATCCTGGGCGCAAGGAATAAAATTCCATTTTTTGCATTTTTTCTTACAAATTGGATTTGTTTCGTACATTTATCTATGAGAAAATTCAAGGGTCAGAATCCTTCCAATTTGAAAGTCCCAAATGATCCAGGAGACCAGTCGAAAAGTAACAAAAAGGATAACAAAATAATTCATAACAGAGGTTTCGAGACTGCTCTCTTCCTCTTGCAAGTGCAGGAGTCCCTGACTGACTCAACTCGGCTTGGGTTGTCTTTAAACCTACTTCTCAAAACCTTTCCTACGAAAATATACTTTTTCATATTTCTCTTCTTTAAACTTCCAAATAGATGGTCTTAACTCCTCTAAGCGTCGATCTCGAGCAAACAAAGCAAAGAAAACTCTTTCGAGAGCCTAGTAGAAAAATAACATGAACTTGTGCTAGGGATAACCCGATAGTAAATGGGAGTCCTATTATACCTAAGGCCAACTTCCATTCACCAAACCTAGGTTCATCTCGTGTAGTGATTGTGGACTCGTACAAGGATATGGAGTCGATGGTTGATGTATCAGACTTGACCCTGTCTTTCGTAGCATGCATTCACATCTGTGCTACAACTGATTTTGTAAGCTATGTGTCCGATGACAAATAACCACCTAGGGAGTAGAAGTTTATTATTGTTTTTAGGTTTTTTGCCTACTTGTCTCTATTTCGATTGCATTCTATGCCTAGTTTGAACTATGCCTTTTCTCCTTTCTACACCCTCTTGACACAAGTTTCGCACATCCAGTTCTCTTATTAGAAACTCCCTATAGATATACTTATTACTGGCTGCCCTGACTAGAGAAGGAAATGAAATGTCGGGAGGAAATAGAGATCAGTTCTTCCTCCAACTGGGCATTCTCGAACAGATTCTTCTTTGCTACGTATCCTCTCTTCGATCTTATCTCGTTCTTTCTATCCCTAGCTTACTTATATGCTAAAATAAGCTTCTTTGAAGAGCCTAGAAGTGGCTTTAACACAAGTAAAAGCCAAAAAGTGGCGGAATGAACGATCCTAAAAAATCCCTCGAAGGAGATAATAAAGAACCCAAATCAGATGGTATCCTACTGCAAGGGTGGTCTTAAGAATAAAAAAAGGTTACTCAGACGATTAGCTCGTAAACATAAAAGCACGGTACAAACTTTTATGCAACGGTTAGGTTTAGCATTTTTAGAAGAATTTTTTACCGAACAAGAGTTAGTTTTTGCTTTGATGTTTACCAAAACAAGCCTTTTTTTCTTTTCGTGGATCACAGAGTGAGCGTATTTGGTATTTTGATATTATACGTATCAACATCCTAGTGAACCCACTTAATTAATCATTAGTCGATTAAACCTAGTTGTAGATAATAGATGGGATATTCACTTGCTTAGCGACATACGCTCAAAAGAATATTATCGTGTCACTTCGTTCCACCTTTTCTAATTCACGGACTATCCTGTAGTGGTTTTGTGACCGTCAATTGGATCTATTTCTTTGACACGGTCAACTGGCATTGGTTCAACTAATATCAATCCATGGGGCCTTTAGTCAAGCAAGCTTTCCTCCTGAAGACAGAGTTTCGGGTGAGCTAGCAAAGAAAGTCAGCAGTTAACCGGAATTCTTCTATAACTTAAATGACTCAATAAAAGCTTTTTTATTCTTTTGGTTACTGGTTTTTTTGTTGGATTTCACTCCACCCGCGGTTGGGACCTCCTCCAGCTCTAGCTGAGCTCTCGAGTTGTTCTCCATCAGTGAGTTGCAATGGGAGCATCTCAACATCCTCTGGTAGAATCTGTGCAATCCAAGCTTTCTGGGACATCATCCACCCGCAACTGCTTTCTCTCTTGCAGCTCTTTCATAGCAATGGCCTTTATGTTTGGAGGCTAACCCAGGCATCCATCACTCTCCTTGTTTCGATACATTTTTCATGTTTTTAAAAGTAGATTTTATGTATTCTTTAGTCTTACTCTTATTTCAATAAAGTTTCATAAAGAAATAAGTGTTTTCAAATACTCATTCTAATTTTTTTAGATTAAAGTACAAACTAGTATTTTTCTTTCATTTTGGATTTATTGAGAATTTGGAAACTGATTTTTACTTATTTTTAAGTATTATCTTTATTTTTAGGAAATCCCTTAAAGGATTTATTACATTAAAATAGTTATTTCAAGTTTTGTTAAACGAAGTTATATTGTAGTATTTTTCTTATATAAAAATGTTTACTTAGGATCTTAAAAATGATTTTTATTTGTTTTTAGGTATTATTCTAATTTGAAGAAAATTCCCTGAAAGAATAGATATTCTTAATTATTCATTTTAAATTTATCACTCAAAATACAATTAATTATTTTTATTGAGTAGTTTATATTTTTATGAACACTTAGATATATTATTTGTATTTTTTGGATATTTTATGTATTTTTATAGAGCTTATTTAGCCGGTCCCATTGGGCTACATTTTTCGGATTATTTATGTATTTTTTAGATAGTTTATATTTTTGTCTTTTAATAAATAGTTTAGGGTTACATTTCTTTAAATCTGGGCCTGTCCCATTGGGCTGGCCTAGCCCAGTGGGTTGGGTCAAACCCACTCGCCTCTCCACCAGACCGTTCCAATGCTCTCCCCTCTCACTCGCTCGCTCGACCTCATCCTCTCCTCTCTCTTTGGTGACTGTGTGCCGCCCCGCCGACGCCGCTCAATTCCCGTCATCCTCGACCTCTCCGGCTGCCACCGCGGTGCAGGATGGTGCAGTCGACGATGCTCCGTCGAATGGCCCAACCCGATTCGATGCTCGGGCCCTTCTCTGGCCACGCCGCCTCCTCCCTGGTGCCTAGGGTTTGGAACCCGCTGGTGGTTCGGTGCTACGACGCTACCCTAGCGTTGCCCTGGTGCTTTAGTGAAGAGATGGTGTCACCTCCTTCCTCTGTATCCTCCATGAACGCGGCCTGGCGTGGGTTGCAGTGCTGACGAGGGGTGACCTCGGCAATACCCATGGTTATGGACTTAGGGTTTCAGGGAAAATAGAACACTGGGGATTTCATCGGATGTTAGACAAACAAGGGAGTCGAAGTCGTCTGATTATAGATTAACAATTTACAGACTGCTCGGTGGTTATTTGTACCACTCCGCTGGCTCCTCTCAGCCTATATATAATAAGCTGGGTCTCGGGGCCATATATGGATAGGTTACATATTCACGATTACAACAACAACATAATGTCGGTTTCTATTTCCTTAATTAGCCAAACTAAGACTTTTATCAGATGCTTCTTGGGTCTTCATGGTCGTGAGCCTTTATGTAGCTAGGGTAACCAAACATAAGCACCCGAGTAATCATACCCATGTCAGTAGCCCCCGAGACTCCATCCGAATCATAGATTCAGGTTGAGTCTCAAAGATATTTTCAGTATTTATGATTGAAGTTTTATGAGATATTTTATTTTCCATTTTTCTAGCTTTGTAGGGATTTGGTACAAAAGGCCTGATGCATCCGATGGATCAGGAAATAGTTAATTGCGCCTAGGGAAAAACACTGTAGACCTACATCAAATTCAAGTCCTCGGGCTTGAACTCACAAATTTACTTGTGTAATTCAGTTCGAGTCGTTGAGGTCTTATCGAATACTGAATTCCAGTTCTATTATATCAGGTACCCAACCCGTCCGCCGGGATTTTTCATCATATCGTTGATACGAATATTTTACTGGCAGAGCACATTCTTGTGCGATTTCCAAGCCACATAGGACAAATCCCTGGGTCTTATCTTCATGTCGGGACCATGGCATTCAGATTTTTATCGAGTCAGGTGCTAATGACTGCAAGTGCACAGATCAATTGTACCTAGTTTCTAAGTAAATATATCGAACCCACATAGAGCTATTAGTAAAGGTCTTTATGCCCCTCGTCACTATCTACCAAGGGATACTTATAAGCTGCCTTTGATCTCAAGTAAAGGGTGTTTGAAAGGTTTTTGGTTGTTTACATAAAAGTAATTAAAACAAGTAAAAAGAAGCAAGTAACAAGGTTGTGTGATAGCGTGGTTGAAATCAATAGGGCTAAAACATTCTCTGGGATGTAGGATACACCACTAACATAGTATTGTTGTTATTAATAATCAAGATAACATACTTCTTGTGTCGAGATGTGTGGAGAGAGCTCCATAATAAGATGTTCACTATAAGGCTCGTAGGAAGCCACTTTGTTGAGCCAAGAGTGAGGTCACCTCTAAATAACCACTGCGGTATCTGAGAGCAGTCACCCATACAAACCACCATAGTTAAGGATTTCCTCGTGGATATCATAATTAGCTTAGGGAGTCCCTCTTTTATCCTCCTTTGATCATGTAGGTTACGAGTCGGCGTCAATCTGTCATGAGGACATTCCGGGTACGATCCCAAGACACGTCCAAAGGATTTCTCCCTCCCTCTAGTCCCAAGGGCAAATGATATCCGGCCGACTACACATACCATCTAAAGAAAGAGATCAAACACAAATCATAAATATATCATAGACTGGCAAGTCATATGGACACAAGAATAGATCATCTTTATTACAAATTCATAATGGTGCTAGGGTTTCTCCATCTCCGCAAGAACAAAGGAACTACTCACACATGGAAGCAATCAACAACATCATCATAGTCAAATGAATGGATAAATGTATGGAGATAGATCTAATGCAAACCACAATTAAATCTGGAATTACGACAAGATCTAATAGATGAGAGATGGGGGTAATGGTGGTGATGGAGATCTAGCAGTTGATGATAAAGGAGATGATGCGTTGTCCTCCAATGATTCGTGAAGCAGCTGGGATTTTACCCCAGCCATGTCCTCCTTCAGATCCCTTTCATACGTGATTTTTTGTGGTTTTTGGTGCCTGTGAATGTCGGATCCTCCTCTAGTCTTCGCCAGGAGAAAGTATTTGATGAGGAGATCACGTTGATACCTGGTATGGGCAGACGGTACGGGCGGGCTACACCCCTACCACCGGTCATTATCAGTACTGATTTCTTCTCCTTGTTTGGTATTCTCCCAGGCACGAAGGTAAATCCATAAAATGACTTTTATCACTTAGAAATATCATATTATAACACAGCATGACAGTTCCAATTGATATGTTCATATAAGACTTGGTGATTTGGGATCCTGTTATAGTAAGAACAAAATGGTGCGTGCAAACATAGTGAAATACAAAGATCCCTACTTTATTTATGCAAAACAAAAAGGTAAATATGCTTTAATTTTGGACTCATCAACTCCCCCAAGATAGGCTCTTGCTTGTCCCAGAGCAAGATGGTGGCTTATGAACAAGATCATCATGTTCATGAGACACGAGTCGTTGTAATAAATGAGGTAGAAATTGAAATAGGAATACAACATTAGATGTAGAGATACTTCAGGGGTATTACCATACCCTTACACATGACATGACTTAGAGGCGTCCACACCTTTTATAGTATTAATGAAATCATAAGAAGCTTTTAGTGATTCAACATATCATATAATCACAAAGTTTAGAGATATCAAGCTCTTAGTTTAGTAATTAAGATTCATGATCATTCTCTTTCTTCTACACTTGATTCTTTTGATAGTTGTTGTCTCTTATTTCTTGTTTTCTTATCTATCTTTATATATATATATGTTTATATTTTTACTTTATCTCCTTCCTCTTTTTGTTTTAGTACAACTATTTGATCATGCTCACTACTTCAATGGCTTTCAAAAACTCTTAATTATAATATGCTAGCAGAATTCTTCTTCTCATAAATTAATCAATACTTTTATTGGTGTGGAAGTCCCTAAAATCATGACAGTTGTACAAGTATCATAACACTCCACCTAGTTCAATCATCTAATATAATAATCATGAATCAAAACACAACTTCAATTATCATAAAGACTTGCAACTCAACGGATATAAATCTTCTCTTGAACAAAGGGAGCTCAAAGTTGATGCAAATAAAGCAAATTATGGAATTTAAGTCTAATATGCATGTAGGAAAGTAAACATGCTAAAAACTATAAGATAGATTATAAGGCTCTCGCAGATCCCCCCAAGCTTGGAATCAAGCCGGGTGGATCAAATAATTCCTTGCGATTATTTGATACCGTGGTGCGCCCAAGGGGAGAAACTCTGGAATCACGAAGACTTGCATGGAGTGTCTTGTTTGATGCTTCCAAGATCAAGATACGGATTCGGTGCTGCTCGCTAATTTTCTCAAACTGCTCCACAAGAGCCTTGTGCATCTCTATTGTTTGCTTTTGTGAGTTGATGGATCGAAGGCTAATGTTCAGATTCGCATCTAGTCCTTTCATTATCTTTAGATACATCTGGTCCAAATAACTACGCAATAGTTCAGTATGTTTAGAAGATCCTGGAGATTTTACATCAATCTTCTTAATGCGGCGATCAAGTTTGTCCAGGGAGGCTTGGATCTCCTCTCCTTGTTTCTTCACTTTCTTCAATTAGAACTCCCCATCTTCTTCTAAATCAAGTTGAACCTCATCGAAGTCACCTTCTTTTCCAACACCAAGGCTGAACACCTTATGCCCATCTTTTATTGTTTCCATCAGCTTGAATCCATCCTCGACTTCTAACTCTTTTTATTTTGGCTCAGCAACTTTGACTTCCTCAGTAACCCTCGAGGATTATCTATAGAGATCTTCCTTCTCTTGAAGGATACCCCATGTGAAGGACATGGTTCCAAGGTTCCTAGGAGGAAAAAGCAATATGGAGAAGACATGTATTGTAAATAGAAGGATAGAGCCCTTCTGGAAGGCTTATAAGGGGTTAGAAGCAGGGTAAAATTCGTACTGAGAGGAAAAGGGTCGCCCAAAAAAAGAATTTCAACAAGTATAGAAACAAATAAGTGCAAAAGAGGGAAATCGTGATCGTAACGACCAGCTAGTACGGGCAGACACCCGTACGACGTGCCCGTACCGAGGCGTTTCCAAAAACACGACATGTCAAAGTTGGCAAATAGTCAACCGACTATGTGGTATGGGCGGGTTCCGCCTGTACTGCCTGTCAGTACGGACTTTACAACTTCAGTTTTTTTAATGATGAAACGAACAAAGAACGGATGAAAAGGCACAAAACTGATAACGACCAACCGTTCGGGGGCTGTTCCCATACTACGCGGCCGTACCATTTATGCAAAAACAAAATGAGTGCAACATCGGGCTTAACGACCAGCAGTACGGGCGGAGCCAGCCATGCCGCCCGCCCGTACCGACCTCGTAAGACCGGCAATGAACTCAGAAAAACAAAGGGAATACATATATGCAAAACAAAACAACAGAAAATCATCCAGAACAAAGATGTGTTCAGGATTTCATACGCTTTGATCATCAAGGGAACATGAGTTTATTTGGGTACCTTTTCCTTCCTGAATCACCTTTTTCTTCTTCTCTTCGAATAAAGTTAGTTGCAGAAAATCGCCAAAACCATTGCAAGGAGAAATCGAGAACTTCCTTTTTGGCAGTGTGGTTCCCATAGGTATATAAACGGATGACACCTCTTTAGGATGAGAAATTTCTTGAGTGTCCATGGATGTTTCCTCTATCTCTTCATTTCTTCGTAGAATCTGTAAATCAAATTCTTGCAAATGTAGAGTCAAACGGATCATCCTTGGTGTAACGTCAGTCCTTTCTAGGATTTCCTTTAGACCAACACGATCAGTGTGTGCTCTTACTTTAGAGTCAATGATATAAGATCTAAAATTGTCACAGGATAAAACTACAGTGAAAAATTATTTTTCTGCCATAGGGTAATTCTTTTGGGCCCCATTTAAGGTGTGACTAGCATGATGATTGATATTAAGATCATCACCATCATTCTGACAAAGAATTGCTCCTACAACTTCATGACTAGCCTCACAAAATAGCTCAAAAGGTTTCTTCCAATTAGGTGGTTTTATAATGGGAGCTTCAAGGAGAGCTCATTTTAATATGTTGAAAGCAGCAAAACACTTTTCATCAAAATTAAAACGAACATCCTTTTAAAGAAGGTTGGTTAAAGGGCTAGAAGTTTTTGAAAAATTCTTAATGAACCTTCTATAAAATCCAGCATGGCCTAGGAAACTCCTTATACCTTTTATGTCTCGAGGAGGGGGTAACATTTCTATTGCTTCAATTTTGGCTTTATCAACTTCTATACCCTTACCTAAGACTTTGTGACCAAGCACTATGCCTTCTTGAACCATAAAATGACATTTTTCCCGATTCAAGACTAAGTTAGTGTCTTCACATCTCTGCAAAACTTTATGAAGATTATGGAGACAATGATTAAAGGAAGTTCCATAAACATAGAAGTCATCCATGAATACTTCCATAATACATTCAACATAATCAACAAATATGGCAGTCATACATCTTTGAAAAGTGGCAGGAGCATTGCAAAGACCGAAAGGCATACAGTGATAAGCATAAAGGCCATAGGGACAAATAAAAGTTGTTTTAAGTTGATCATCTGGGTGAACAGAAATTTGATAAAAACTGGAATAACCACCTAAGTAACAAAAATGAGAATGCATAGCAAGCCTTTCTAAAGTTTGATCTATAAATAGTAAAGGGTAATGATCCTTCCTAGTTTGCTTGTTAAGTTTTCTATAGTCAATGCACATCATGTGGCCAACAAAAGTTCTAGTAGGTACCATTTCATTATGTTCATTTTGAAAACTGTAAATCCACCTTTCTTAGGAACACGATGAATAGGACTTACCCATTCACTCTCTTCTACATGAAAGATGACGCCTGCATCTAGCAAATGTATTATTTATTTTCTTACCTTCTCTTTCATGTGAGGTTTAAGTCATCACTGAAAATCTGCAACCGGCTGAGCTCCTTCTTCCATGAATATTCTATGGGTCTCTATCAAAGGACTAATCCTGTTCAAGTCACTCATTGAATACCCAAGAGCATTTTGATGTATCTGGAGAATCCTCATTAAATTCTCCTCCTCTTTCTCTGCAAGGTTAGAACTTATAATCATAGGAAATTTATTCGCCTCATCAAGAAATCTATATTTTAGTTCCTTTGGTAAAGTTTTAAGGATAGGAGGGGGAGGAGCCTCATCTACCTTCCTTATGGGGTCTTCATATTTTTGAGTAATCTCGGCATCCACCTCAGGTGTGGAGTTAAGATAATCATCCGTTTCGTTTTTTTCTATGTCCTGGAGGAGATTATTATTATTAACTAAGCTTCTTGCTAAATCATCATCAGGAGTCTTAATGACTATTGAGGCTCAATTAATGATATTACCTTCTTCCTCATGTTCGTACTCATCATCGTCTAGTTCTTCAATAGTCGACTTATGATCAAATTTGGAGAAATGAAAATCCATTTTCTCTATGCCAAACTTGAGAGACACAGTTTGTCTCTAGCAATCTATGTTTGCTCCTGCGGTATTTAGAAAAGTTCTTCCAAAAATAACGGGACAATAAACATCAGTAGGCATATCAATAAGCACAAAATCAATGGGGTATTTGTATGGTCCAACACAAATTGGAACATCAGTAGGACTCTGAGTGTTTTATCTGCAAGCAATATAGTCATGTTTGTATCCTCCAGTTTGGCTCGTGTTAGTTCATTTTGGATTTTTAAATAAAAACTAAAAGGGATCACGTTAACAGCTGTCCCGATGTCACAGAGGCCATAATAGGAAGTTCCTCCAAAAGTACAAGGGAGAATAGGTTTACCAACTTCTTTAGCTTTTACCTTTCCTTCAACGAATTGTGAAGCTTCAATATCTAGCTCAATTACGTTGCAGTGTGCAAACATGGTTAAAATATCTTCCTTCATTGATGCCCCTTCCTCTTGTACACTTACTTCTTCAGTTTTCCTTCTTCGTGCCCCCTCTTCCGGCTTCTCGAGAAATAGCTCTTCTTCTTTGCGTTGATCCTCTAGTTGCTGAGCCATCATATGTTTTCTCGCCATCCTTGGGAAAGGAAGGGGTTCAACATATGGGGATACCTCCTTTAATGGTTTGATAGGGGATGTGATTATTGGATCATCTTCTATAGCTATCTCGGGTGGTGGAGTGTAATGAAGCCAATCCTTCTTAGGAGACTCAATGTGTTATGTAAAAGACTGAAGGATTTGCAAAATAATATCATCATCAATTTGAAGTTCATTAACAGTTTCTTTTACTTTACTAGAGTCTTTATAAGCATTGATACAATCGTATTTAATTTCTATACCTGCTTTTCCTCCTAAATCAAATCCCCGTGTTTCTCGATTACGGTGAATTCGTTCTAAAAGTTCCTAAGCTTTAATTATAGTTAACTCCATGAAAGAGCCTCCGGAGTTCATGTCAAGCACATGCTTAATTTCTTGATTAAGTCCTCCATAGAAAATATGTAAAACGTACCATTCAGGTAAATCATGATGGGGACATTTATTAAGTAGGGACTTATACCTTTTGAAGGCCCTTACTAAGCCTTCACCTAGGCGGTTCTTGAATTTTGTAATTTCCCTTCTTACTTCAGTAGTTTTTACCTTGGGAAAGAATTGAAACACAAATTCTCCTTTGAGTTTTTCCCAAGTATCAAATTTCCCTGCAGGGCAAATTCTATACCAAGTCAAAGCAGTGCTAGTTAGAGACTAGATAAACAGTTTAAGTTTCTATTCATCATCGGAATAACCTCTCAGTTTAAGAGTCCAACATAGCTCGATAAAATGCATTAAATGAGTGTAAGGATCGTCATCTAAATCATCTCCTGGAAAAGTTTTTTCTTTAAATATAGCGATAAACAAGGATTGACCTAGTATTCTAGTTCACTCCAACTCGGGAATTCCTTGATGAGTCCTCTATTCAACTTCCCGAGGTATTTAGTAGCATCGAGCTGGTTAATCAGTCTGAGTGTAGTTATGGTGCATACCTGAAACTAATAAGCAACTTTAGTAAAACAATTAGCAAAATAAGTAACTAAGAACAAACAACAAAAGCGCTTAGCTCCCCGGCAACGGTGCTAGAAAATAGCTTGATGACTGCAAGTGCACAGATCAATTTTACCTAGTTTCAAAGTAAAGATATCAAACCCACAGAGAGCTATTGGTGAAGGTATTTATGCCCCTCGTCACTATCTACCAAAGGATACTTATAAGCTGCCTTTAATATCAAGTAAAGTGTGTTTGAAAGGTTTTTGGTTGTTTGCAGAAAAGTAATTAAAACAAGTAAAAGGAAGCAAGTAACAAGGTTGTGTGAAAGCGTGGTTGAACTCAAGAGGTCTAAAACATTCTCAGGGATGTAGGATACACCACTAGCATAGTATTGTTGTTATTAATAATCAAGATAACATACTTCTTGTGTCATGAGATGTGTGGAGAGAGCTCCATAATAAGATGTTCATTACAAGGCTCGTAGGAAGCTACTTTGTTAAGCCAAGAGTGAGGTCACCTCTAAATAACCACTACGATGTCTGTGAGCAGTCACCCATACAAACCACCACAATTAAGGGTTTCTCTATGGATATCATAATTAGCTTAGGGAGTCCCTCTTTTATCCTCCATTGACCGTGTAGGTTACGAGCCGGTGCCAATCTGTCACGAGGCCATTTCAGGTATGATCCCAAGACACGTCCAAAGGATTTATCCCTCCCTTTAGTCCCAAGGGCAAATGATATGTGGCCGACTACATATACCATCTAAAGAGAGATATCGAACACAAATCATAAATCTATCATAGACCGGTAAGTCATATGGACACAAGAATAGATCGTCTTTATTACAAATTCGTAATGGTGCTAGGGTTTCTCTATCTCCCTAAGAACAAAGGAACTACTCACACATGGAAGAAATCAACAACATCATCGTAGTCAAATGAATGGATAAAAGTACAGAGATAGATCTTACCTAGATGCGTCTTGGGCATTTTGGGTTGCATATGGGGGGTCACACAGGCATTGTCACTTGATTGTCAGTTTTGCTTGCTCCAATGATCGAGTCTGTTTTTTGAGCTAGAACAAGAACTAATTCTCTCGGTACTGCTATTGAATTTCAAGCAGGAAAGCTTTTGTGAAACGAGTGTTCAGAGTGAACACTCGTTTCACAAAAGCTAAAATATCTTATATTTGAAATGGAGGGAGTACTACGTATGTTTTATCAAAGTCAGGTAACTCATATTTACTTTATCATATTTTTATTATAATATTTAGCATGCTGCAATTTAGTCCGCTGAATCTTACTTCCTTTAGAAACTCTAGGTACATCTCTCAGTCGTTGTTGGCACCGCGCTCATCGAGAGTAGAGAAGATCGGATTAGGGGACGATGGTATGGTGTTTGCTCTGTTATTCGACATGCGCGAATCGGGCGACATCAGCGGATCCGTCGTGTGCGTCAGGCCGGACGCATGCTCGTCGCCCTTGTACAATGTGCTGATCACTTCCTATTACCCGACAGTAGAGCTAGGGTTTTGGACCCGTACAATCTGCAGTTCCTCCACGCCTTGGGAGGTGTCGGGCATCATCCGAAGGAAAAAACATTCCTTTGTGTTCTGCAGTGAACCATCTCATATTACCGGCCTGCATTACTCAATATGCATCAATCGTGGGGGAGAATCCTATGATCGAGCCTATTCAGAGAACAGGGCAAACTAATCATGTGCCAAGGTTTTTTGAGATGGAACAAGAACTTATTATCTCTGTACTGCTATTGAATTTCGAGCAGGAAAGTTACTAAATCTCTCAAATGTTCTATCATTACTATTACTAAAGCATTTTGTGGAACTAATACTAATGTACTGGTACTTTTTTTTATTTTGAAACATGGCCATGTCACAATCTAGATGAGACTTGGGCATTTTGGGTTGCATACGGGGGTCACACAGGCATTGATGTGAGAAGAAGGTACTCAAAGCATACTTGATCGTCAGTTTTGCTTGCTCCAATGGTCGAGTGTGTTTGGTGAAAAGGACAAACTGATTGCGCGGTTTTTAGAGCTGAAACAAAAACTAGTTCTCTCTGTACTGATATTGTATTTCATTGTCTATATTGCTGAATTGGTCACTTTTGAAATGTTGTTGAATTGGTCAAGTGCTCATGAATATGAACTTCGAATATGTTGATAATTTTTCTACCTTATTCTGTACTGCTAAATTTTGACATGAATAGATGCCAAAAAGAATTATCGCTTTCCCCCTCCCTCTCTGAGGTCTTTGTTTCGAATCCGACCGAGCACATCACAATGCAATTTTTATTAACCAGGAGAAGAAATCTAGTAGCTCATTCGGCCCCTCTTTAGCCCAGGACATTTTTATTCGGTCTTTTCGGGGTCAGGGGACTGTTGACCATAGCCTAGTGAAATTGGATAAAGGACCCCATGGAGCATAGCCGAGAACATATTAATTCGGCCTTTTAGGGGTCAGGGGACTACTGAGCATAGCCCACTAAAATTTGAGAATAAAGTCCATTGAGCATGCCCTACGGAGTATAACCCGCGTAGAGCAGCATATGTAGAGTAGCCAAACTCTTTTTAATTCGGACTTTTGGGCATTGCCCCCCACCACTCAAAATAAAATAAAAACTCTGCCTACCCATGTTTTTAGGAAAATACTCCATTATGTGGCATTTATAAATTGAGATGTCGGGAGCGCTGCCCTTTTATATTTTAAAACAGATAAACATAGACACCCAAAATATTTTTAAGAAGACTAATACATAAATTATAGTACTAATAAAAGTTTAATGATATTTATTCTATAAATATCTCTGTTGTAGTGACAACACACTCAGTTTATATTTATTTGATTTGAAGGTCTTTTGTTCGAATCATATCTTGGATTTATATTTTTTTTCTTCTAGCAATATCGTATTATGAAGAGGCTAACATCACGGACCCACCAGCATGCAGCATCCCTGGAGTTAGTTTTGAGGGTGGGTTCGAAACAAAAGTTTAAATACTTATACAGAGAGGCTTGCATCGGGAACCCACCAGACAGAACATACAAGGCTGCATCGGGGATCCACAAGCCAGAACATGCCAGAGAGGCTGACATAAGGGCCCCAGCAGTGAGACTATACACGGCTGCCACGGTGAAAACAGCGGACGCGTCCGGAAAAAAGTCTATCATACACACGTTGCACTTACAGAGAAGCTGACATGTCGGACCCAGCAGGCCCAAGGATAGCCCATGAAATTAGCCTATCAGCCCCCAAGCATAGCCCAATACCTTTTAATTCGGCCTTTTAGTGGTCTTGTGGCCACTGACCGTAGCCCATTCAATTTAGGAGTGAGCCCATGGAATATAAGCCATGACGAATAGAGCATCCGTCCCGAGTTAGCCCAGAATCTTTTTAATTCGGTCTTTCTGAGCATTTTTTGTACTCTGAGGTTGACATCTAGGACCCAAAAAAACAGTCCAACATGCACAAGTTTCTTTCAAATAGAGGTTGTCAGTTGTGACCCAGCATAGACATGTTTCCTGCACAGAGGTGGTTGACATCTGTGACCCAGCAAGTTCCCAAGGTCAAAATAGCGAACATGGCCAAAAAAAGTCCATCATACGCACGTTTCATTTACAGAGAGGTTGATATGTGAGACCCAGCAGTGCGACCTTATATAGATGCTGCATCGAGCAACGTAGCCAGTTCGAAACAGGGAGCCACGAGCGAGAAAAATTTTCAGCATGTACACGTTACAATTAATGAGAGGCTGAAATGAGGGACCCAGCAGTGTGAGCAAACGGCAGATTCGTCGAGCAACGCTATCTAGTTCAGAACAGGGTAGCGCTAGAGAAGAAAAAAATACCATCGTACCCACGATTCTTCTAATGTGAGGCTAACATGTCAGGCCCACCAGCCTGTATAAACGGCTGAAGCAGCGAGCAATGCTATCAAGTTCAGAACATGAAGGCGCGACAGAGGGTAAAAAATCCATCATATACACGTTTCTTCTAATGAGAGGATGACATGTGGGGCCCATCGTCGTGATTAAACGGTAGATGCATCGAACAACGCTATCAAGTTCGGAACAAGGTAGCGCGAGCGAAGGAAAAAATCCATCATACACACGTTTCTTCTAATGAGAGGATGACATGTGGGGCTCAGGAGGTTGGTTAAACGGTAGATGCGTCGAGCAGCACTATCAACTCGGAATGGGGTAGCACCAGCGAAGGAAAAAATTCCATCATACACGCGTTTCTTCTAATGAGAGGATGACATGTGGATCCCAGGAGGTTGATTAGACGGTAGATGCATCGAGGAGCGCTATCAACTTCGGAACAGGGTAGCGCGAGCGAACGAAAAAAATTCCATCATACACACGATCCTTCTAATGAGAGGCTGACATGTGGGACCTAGCAGCCTGACTAAACGGCAAAGGCCTCGAGCTACGTTATCGAGTTCAAATCAAGGAGGCGCGACCGAAAAGTATGGTCCGCTAGAGACACTGACGTCTGGAACCCACACGCCTCAAAAGACTTCGGCGAGTCAACATCACGCGAGGAAACAAAAATCTTGCTTCTGCCACGCGCTAGCCGAGCATCCTCCATGTTTTTAGCAGATCCGTCATAGTAGAGGGTCACGAAACTAAAAAAAAAGTTTTCCATCGGCCACGGCCGAGCCGAGAATTTCGTCACGGAAGACGTGCCTTCTACGACGACCATGGGCTAATTCGTTGTGGAAGAAAACTTTTCTTGTAGTGTGTGAACTCAAAGATGAAAACATTGTACCAGCTCATGTGATTTCGGATCGCATGGAGGGTGATACGGGGGAAGATGATCCAAGTAAAATAAATGATGTGGCGGAAACATTAAATATCCATACTGATCCGACTGCATCAGGATCACATGATAAACAACTTGAGTTGCAATTGCACTCGCAACAGTAATAGTTAGATCAATTAACATCAAAGTTTGATAAACTTTTGGATTTCCTTAGTGGTTCAGGACGGGGTTTACCCCAAACTATGAACCAAGGGGTTGTTGACCTACAAGTGGAAGAGATAGAAGCTGCAAGGGTAGCTGAGGCTGCTAAGCAATCTCCCCCAGATCTTGCTAGTACTGGTGTGCTACCACATAGTTCAGTGGCTCAACCAGATATGCTCCAAAACTATCATAGCATGATTGAAGGCATAGTTGACAAGAAAATGTAGCGGTTTACAAGAAGCCCCTCAAACTTGTGAGAGTGAGCTTGACAAGCCATATGAGTCATGGCATGATCTGGTAGCCTTCCCCGTAGGGTGGCATCCGCCTAAGTTTTGTCAATTTGATGAAACAGGTGATGCGCGAGAACATCTAGCTTATTTTGAGGCAACGTGTGGAGATACTGCTCGCAATCCCTTGCTTCTATTGCGACAATTCTCAATTTCTATGACAGGCGCTACCTTCCATTGGTATAGTCGCCTACCTGTCGCTTCTATTCCTGATTGGAAAAGCATGAAGAATCTCTTCAAAGCTCATTTCGTAACAATGAAAAAATATTTTTCAGTTGTCGAGCTAGCACAAGTTTGACAAAGGCAGGATGAGAAGATTGACGAATATATAGTCAGATTTCGCAATAGCTTTGTGGGCCTTGCAAGGGAAATGCATACCAAAGACGCTATTGAGATGTGCATCCATGGAATGCAACAACATTGGTCCCTTGAAGTGTCCCGACGGGAACCTAAAACATTTAGTGCACTCAGCTCAACGGTGGCCACGACCTAGCTAGAGTTTGAGAAGTCTCCTCAAATTATGGAGTTGTATAAGAATGCTAGCGATCATGCTAAGCGTTTCAACTCGACAGCAAAACCAAATATTGTGACCAAGCCAAAGGTGTCCAATGAGGCAAACGCAATAAGGGTTGTGCAAACGAACAGCGTGCCTATGCTGGGCATAAGAAATGAACCAACGTGGATGAGACAATGTCTGTATATTCAAGAACTTCTTAGGAAGCAATACATATTTTGGAGGGAAATGATAAAAGGTTTCTTCAATCAAGTGATTGCACATAATCATCTGAACTTGCCTGGTCCGAAACGTTCTGATCAAGTAAACATGAAGGACAACCCCTTGTATTGTCCATATCATCAATATGTGGGTCATGTCATCAAGGACTGTGTTTCTTTTAAGGAATGGCTCCAATGAGCTATCGATGAAAAGAGGCTTCAAATACAACTTGATGCTAGAAATCCAAATTATCATGTTGTGAACATGGTGACCGTGAAAATGAATCTCATGTCGAAGAAAGAGCACGAAACATGGGTGCCACTAGCTCAAGTTGAGGAAACTTTTACTAGCCTAAGAGTAAGTCATACACCCTCTAGGGCTAGTGCGAGAGCACCAACACATGAGGTCAAGCCCTACACGCCTTCGTTAAGAAAATCATATGGACAAGGAACATGGTTTACATGTGATCATAACGAGCCGAGGCTGGCTAGATGGTACACTCCAATCCAGCGACGCATGCCGCCTAGGTTTCTGCCGGTCTCTGAAGGGACGAGCCTTACCCCCAACCAAACTGCATATTGCCCACTTTGGAGCAGTTCATGCCCCGCGACTAGGGGGCAGAAGACCAGTTCTACAAAAGAGAAGATAGAGGAAAATACTTCCCAGCCTTCTTCAATAGAGCTACGTGCAATATTGTACTTGACTATTCGTCAAATACTAGTGTCTCTTTTGATGATGCGGTAACACCACATGAAAGAGAAACTCTACATGCATAAAGTTCATTGTCTGAATATCTACTTGAAGCAAATATGAACTTATGAGAAGGAAAAGTTGTACCTGATCTCTAGAAAGTCCAACCCAAGTGGGTTGTGAAAGAAAAGATAAATGATCCTAAAGATGTTGTTGCACAAAATCATGATGGGCAGGAAAATCCGGCCGAGGATGGCGGGGCACCTCCCAACATAGATTATAATATAGTGGCCCACCTAAAATGCATTCCAACACTTTTAAGTGTCTATGATGCTCTAATGTTGGTGCCTGAACTTTGCCAATCTCTTATTCAAGCACTAGAAGATCCCAAATGCTATGAAGTAACAATGGCAAAGCATCAAATAGTTTGCAATTTCTTGAGCACAAATGAGATTACCTTCACAGAGGAAGATAATGTGATTGTGGATGATAATCATAATCGTCTCCTTTACATAGAAGGAAATATTGGAACCTCTCACTTGAGGCGCATCCTCATTGATCCTGGTTCAGCTGTCAACATCTTACCTATTCGAAGCCTAACTCGTGCTGGCTTCACGTTGGATGATTTAGAGCCAACGGAAGTTGTCATATGTGGTTTTGAAAATCAAGGAAGGTCGGCACTAGGCTCTATTTATGTGAAAATCCAAATATCATCTTTTAGCTTTAAGGTGCGCTTCTTTGTGATAGAAGTGAAGACCTTCTATTCAGCACTACTGGGTCGACCATGGATACACAAATATCAAGTGGTTCCCTCTATACTGCACCAATGTCTAAAATTTGTGGATGGAAGTGGAGAGAAACATCGTATAGCTGGTAACACAAACTCGTACACCATCCAAGAAGCGCATCATGCTGATGCAAAGTATTACTTCTCGTGTGAAGAACCACAAACCCAACAAGGGCGAGTGACTCCTTCGGTGGATGTTTTGGTCACACCTAGCTCTACCCCATCCATGGGTATGGAGTCTTCATCTAGCCAACGCTTCGCCAAGAAACTACATGGGAGAGGTCATGGGAGGGGAAGATCCTCCATGATGATGGCTCATAATTATGGGCATTCTTATCTTCACAATGAGGACTTCTTCAATGCCACATCACAAACACCACCACTCTTGTCGAGTGTAGAAGCTTCTACTGGAGCTCCACTCGTACTGAGGTTTGTATCTGAACCCTTTAGTGTCCATGGTCTTGAGACTAAGAGGTTTATACTCTTCTAACACCATCATCAGCTGATGCTATATCTAATACAAGCTCCGCATGTGCAGGAGTTCCTAAAATCCTTGGAAATGTGGGCATAGCACCTCTCCCTATTGTGCTAGATACGCCCACAACCCAAAGCTCGGTGCCACTGGAAGGATCAGTAAAGAAAATGGTGAAAGAAATATAGAATTCAAGGGGAGCTATATTTAAACAACCCCCATCCATGTACGTATCAATAGCAATGTCACTGGAAGTACGGTTGGTCCTAGGCCAATACAGAGGCTCCAATACTACTCTCTTATATAAGGTACCGCAATCACAACCTTGTGATGCTATAATTAATCTTTCTCCTTCTCCCTTTGATGTTGATGTAGCGTCAAATACTATGAAGACGGAACCTAGAATGGTTCTCTTATTAGAAAAGGCAGGCATTAAACTTCAAAGAAACTATAGGTTACCCTCGCCACCGGCCATTTGTGAAAGGTGGTGGGATCAAGCTGAAAAGCTCATCAAGAAAAAGAACAAAGCACAACCAAAGTATGGTTTGGGCTACAT
This sequence comes from Avena sativa, assembly GCA_916181665.1. Lineage (NCBI taxonomy): Eukaryota > Viridiplantae > Streptophyta > Magnoliopsida > Poales > Poaceae > Avena > Avena sativa. The sequence continues at coordinate 184,187,902 of OV702287.1, read as the reverse complement.
CCGCTCAGAATCTTCTGAAAGCGAGGACGAAGATCATGATGGCATGCAACATTTGACGTGCCACATGACGTGTGTGAATAATGCTCAAAATAGTGAAAGCCGAGAATCAACATCTCACCTAGAGGGTGGTAATAGTTTCTATCAAACCCCACACCAACTTCGTTCTTTTCATGTTGCTCTAAATGCACCGTAGTGGTATAAAAGATGAAAAATTTCTTCTATCTCAGGTTCATAAATCCATGATGATTAATCAAGGAGGGGTATTTGATGCCGCTCCTGCACGAGCACAACTTGAAGATGGTGGCCAATGCACTATCGACGAGCTTGTCGAAATTAATTTGGGTATAGAGGATGACCCACGTCCAACCTTTGTTAGTGCCTCCCTCACACCGCAAGAGCATGAGAGTTATCGGCAATTCCTATTGGAGTTTCGAGACTGTTTTGCATGGTCCTACAAAGAAATGCCAGGGTTGGATCCTAAGATCGCTACACACAAGCTGGCAATTGATCCCCAGTTCAGGCCAGTGAAGCAGCAACCACGCCGCTTTCGCCCAGAACCGCAAGATCATATTATCACTGAGGTGGATAAGTTAATCGTTGCTGGATTCATTGAGGAAGTACAATATCCTCGTTGCCTAGCAAATATTGTCCCTGTAGAGAAAAGTAATGGGCAACTACGACCATGTGTCGACTTTCGTGATCTAAACCGTGCTTGCCCCAAAGATGATTTCCCTATACCCATAACTGAAATGGTTGTTGATGCTACTACTGGTTATGGTGCCTTGTCCTTTATGGATGGGTCATCTGGCTATAATGAAATTAAGATGGATGAGAATGATGCTATTAACACTACTTTTCGGACACCCAAGGGGAATTTCTATTATAAAGTAATGCCTTTTGGACTGAAAAATGCAGGTGCGACATATCAACGGGTCATGACCAATGTTTTGGGTGATCTCATCCATGACATTGTGGAATGCTATATTGATGACATGGTTGTCAAAACCAAAGATATCTGGCATCATCAAGATGATCTACGAGTTGTCTTTAATTGTTTGAGGAAGCATCAAATCAAGATGAATCCTCTTAAATGTGCCTTTGCAGTTCAATCCGGTCTATTTTTGGGTTTTATTGTCCATAACGGTGGCATTGAAATTTCACCAAAGCACATCAAATTTGTACAAGACATGCCACCGCCTACAAATTTGAAAGAATTGAAATCCTTACAAGATCATTTGGTGTATATACGTCGTTTTATTTATAATCTCTCGGGGCGCACTCAGCCCTTTACAAGATTAATGAGGAAAGGAGTTCCATTCGAGTGGGATGAGAAATGCCATAATGTGTTGGAAAGAATTAAGCGCTATTTACTAAACCCTCCTGTTCTAGCTGCTCCAGTCAAAGGGAGACCGCTCATTCTTTATATTGCTGCGCAACCATTCTCAGTAGGTTCATTGCTAGCCCAACATAATGATGAAGGAAAATAAGTAGCGTGTTACTACCTGAGTCGAACAATGGCAGGTGCCGAACACAATTACTCTCCCATATAGAAGTTGTGTTTAGCACTTATTTTTGCTCTAAAAAAGCGACGGTATTATATGCTAAAACATCAAATACAACTTATGGCACGTATTGATCATATAAGGTATGTGCTAAACCAACATGTGCTCATGGGTCGCCTAGGAAAATAGGCTCTATCCATGATGGAATATGACATTACCTATGTTCCACAAAAAACGATTAAAGGTCAAGCATTGGCTGATTTTCTCGTTGTGCATACTATACCTGATGACTCCCCATTAGTCGTTGAGTTACTTGGAGAAGAAGTATTTACTCTCGACATTGAGTCGCAATGGGAACTATATTTTAATAGAGCGTCCCGCACAAAGATAGATCCTGACGGTGAAACACAACGACGCGCCGGTGCTGGATTGGTTTTTAAAACGCCTCAGGGAGGAACAATACACCACTCTTTCTCCCTTCTCAAGTAAGAGTGCTTCAATAATGAAGTGGAGTATGAGGCTCTTCTTTTTGGCCTTCTACTTGCGCTTTCTATGGACGTGCGCTAACATATTAGTATAAGGTGATTCTCAACTCATTGTTCGCCAAGTCAATAATATATACGAGGTACGCAAGCCATAATTGATGTCGTATCACACGGCAACGCAAATCCTCATGAAGAAATTTGAGTACATCAAATTATTGCATGTTCTACGAAGTAAGCATTCTTCTACAAATGCATTAGCTAAACTTGCATCATCCTTAGTATTCCCTGAAGGGGAACCCGCTCAGATAAAGATAGAGGAAAGATGGCTCCTTCCAGCGGTACTAGAATTGATACCACAAGAATATGAAGTAAACCATGTTGTAGCCAATGTCAGTAGCGAGGACGACTGGCGCAAGCCGTTCCTTGATTACTTTAATCATGGGACACTCCCAGGTGATATAGTGGAAAGGCGCGGGTTGCAGCAATGCCTGCCTTCCTATGTAGTCAAAGCAAGGACTTTGTATCGGCGTTCTTTTGGGCAAGAAATGTTGCTACAGTGTGTGTCAAGAACTGAAGCAGATCAAATTATACAAGAAGTCCATTATGGTGTATGTGGGGGCATCAAAGTGAAACAAAAATGTATCATAGTATCAAATTAAGCGGCTACTTTTGGCCAGGGATTATGACAGATTTTCTTAGAGTAGAAAGATCATTTAATAGCTGCCAATTCATGGTGTTATAAAGCACCAACCACCAATTCCACTACATCCAACTATACTGGCGTGGCCATTTGACGCATGGGGTATAGATGTTGTTGGTCCATTTGAGCCGCCATCTTCTAGGGGCACAAGTTCATACTTGTAGCAACAGACTACTTCTCTAGGTGAGCGGAAGCAATACCACTGAGGGAAGTGAAGAGTGATAATGTTAGAGGTCGTTTGGCACCTAGGTATTCATTTCATTTAGTAGAAATGAAATGAATACATGGATTCATTTCATTTATATTATGATTCTAAAAACACCCACATGTTTGGTTGCCACCGGAATTTGCAAATGACAGGTCTAAGATAGGAATTTGGTTTACACATGAGGATATTTCGATGGATTTGCCAAATGAAATGATAGCCTAATTCCATGCCAACCAAACAGCATAGGGATGGAATTGCAAAATGAATTCCAGAATTCCAGGCCCAAATGATGGATACCAAACGACCTCTTACAAACCTTCTAGAGTGTAATATCATTTATCGCTTTGGAATTCCACATCACATTACTTCGGGTAATGCCAAGGCTTTTAAGTCCCGTAAAATGGTCAAGTTCATGGCCAAATATAAAATCCAATGGAATTATTCCACGAGATATTATCCATAGGCCAATGGGTTAATTGAAGCATTTAATAAGACCCTTAGCCAGATTTTGAAAAAGACAGTTCATAAGCATCACCGTGACTGGCATGATCGTCTCTATGAAGCCTTATGGGCATACCGCGGTTCGTATGCCAACCCAAGCTACACCATATTCCCTAGTATATGGGAGTGAGGTTGTTCTTCCTCTGGAGGTGGAGCTTCCATCCCTAAGAGTGGCCATTCATGATGAGATTACCCAAGATGAGCAAATCTGGCTGCGCTTTCAGCAGCTAGATTCCTTGGAAGAAGATCGACTAAATGCACTCCAAGATTTAGAGTTATACCGTCGCAACATGGTGCGTGCGTATGACAAACTTGTTAAGACACGAGTTTTTCCGGAAGGGAGGACTTATTCTTGTACTTAGGCGCCCCATTGTGGTAAAAGGCAAAGCTAAAGGAAAACTTGAGCCTAAATAGGAAGGGTCATTTGTTATTGAGCAAGTGTATGACGACGGTGCGTATCCGCTTATCAATCAACATGGGGAATGTCCAAGGCCTCCTATTAATGGGAGGTACCTAAACAAATACTACGCGTGACCATCTCTGCACGCCAACTTGTGTCTTTCTCTATTTATTTTCTTTCATTTTTTCGTTTGGTTTTCCCTAAAATACAGAGTTTTAAAAAAACCATGGACATCAATGTCCTACAATAACAGCTTTCCTTAAACACACCATGCTAGTGATTGAATACTTGGGCACCCTCGAGCTAATTCGAAGGTGGCGCATGTGTCATAAATAAAGTGGAGCAGTACCTATACCCACTACACACAACACACGATGATGTGTATGCTTTTAGCGATGGTGGGGAAAATACTTGGAATACTTCTGTGTTCTGAGGTCCCATACTTCTCGTGTTCCTTGCCATGTTTTAGGCTCATAGAGGCACGATGCCCTGGGGTAACCTATAGGAAAAGAGCAAGAAAGGCATGCCTGGCCAACAAAAGTTGAGCTCAGTGTGAGCCTCTTGACACATCCAGGGTGTTCTTCCACCATAGCCAAAATGCCTATGAGGGTCTATGTAGTCCACAAAGGTGTGTGGCTGCTCCTCAAATTCTAAAGATGAGTCCCCTAGCAACCGCGAAGGAATATCTTCCAAGAAGCTCAATAAAATCCTCTCCTACAAATGAGGAAATCCCATCAAAAGTCATGAAATTCAAGCAATACTTCAAAAAAAGAGTCAACCAAAGAAGAAAGTCTTCATCAAGCAAGTCAACAAGTAGGGGACTCATTTGAATGAAGGAGGGGAGTAGTCATGTACCAACCCTCAACATGGCCATGAAAAATCGCCAAGCCAATTATCCTATAGCCAGATTACTTTAATCATCCTTGCCTATGTCTCTGTGTTCTTGAGGCATGCGCAGGGAGCATGATGAAGTCGTGGGATCACTCAGGCACATGAAGTCTAGAGTATGAATTCTCATCCCTCTGAAGGCATCACGAAAGCATGTTATTTTGCGCATACACTCCGGGAAGCTAAGTTATCTAGCCACAACTGTTATGGTCCTCCAACAGTTCCTGATGATTAGATCTTGGGTTACCTTTTCCGACGTCACGCTCATAGCTGGTGTTCCACGGGAAAGCAAACATCCCAAATCCATAAAAAAATCCTTTTGTTTTTCTTATTGGTTTTCTCTTGCACCGACTCTTATTTCTGCTCGTGGTCTTAAGGGAGAATGATGAGGTCCCTAACTATTTGTTGTGAAGCCATGATAAGGCATTTCTACTCAACAACATCGTCCGTCGTGCATGACGCCATTATTGATACTACATCAACCAATGTTCACACTAGGGGCATCATCCCTTGGTGGCCATGACAACAATACTGGGGGCTTTGTTCCATCATGACAACAAAACTGGGGGCATCATCCTCTCCTAGTTCATCTGCAACGTCGACGGGATTCCGACACTTCAAATATTGGGAGCATCAAGGTGCGCCAGTGCGGTCAGCATCAAGCTGTGAAATACTTCGAGTTTGTTGGTTGGCATCGTCTATGATCGCATCAAACTCGGGACAATTTATGGGAGCAGGAAGGCGCGCCAGTGCAGCCAGCGTCATTCTGTGAAACCCTTTAAGTTTGATGGTTGGCACCATATGTCATTTTATGGTCGCATCTAACTTGATAAATTAGTTTTATGCATAAGCCAAATCCCGGGCAAATCGAAAAACTACCTCATCGGCTAGCACCATGTTGCATATGGTCACGATGAGAACATATAAAATAAGAGAGATTTCTCTTAGAACATGACATGAGTATTTCGCCATATTTTATTGTAATTGTACTCATCCTTATGGGTGTTTGTAAATAATAGCATGGCAATTCGCTATTAAAATCACATATTTCTTGTCATACATGGTAAGAATATTTCATCATAGATTGTCATAATCAATCCACCAATCACTGCATGCTGTAGTATGAACATACAATACAGTTTAGCATTTGGTTAGCCTAAGGCTCTATCTAGTTTGGCAACATAAGCTGAACTGATTCAATTTGCCCTCGTCCTGCTTTTTGCTTGAAGCCTGGTTTCTCTTTCTTCTTCAAGGTGCTCTGAACGAGAATATTCGATCGCTAGTTGAGCTGTGTGATGAGCAGCAAATAATCTCTTCAATTCATAAGGCATGTATATGGAGTATGCGTCCGGGGGGATTCTAGAGTAAACATCTATAGCCATACATGACTCTCTCTCGACGTTGATTCAAGTTTAGTTCTTAATCGGATTAAGGGTTTTACACCTTACCCCGCGAAAAAAGGTTTTATACCTTAGCTTGTTTTTTCCCGAGTATAGTCCGTTTGCTTCGCCACACGCACTACACTCGGCGGGGGGCATTTGTTTGATGAATTTTTATACCAAAAACTTAATATAAATATATATTGCACATTCCTTGTCTATGACATGTGGGTCCCACAAGGTGTAAAACAATTATGAAAGGATATATATTCAATATTGAACTCATTTTATGGAGTTCATCATCTGCATTAGACTGGTACAAGCGGTTTACAATCTCGATGAAATATTTAAGATTTATGATTTCCAAAGGTTTGAAAGAACAAATGAGCTAGCTAGCTACTCAATTTTGCACCCGATCGATCTGGTGCATGCACCTTTAAATATTTTATTTACTATGGAAAAAGCAAATGTAGTTGTACACGATTGTGTTTACCCGCGCGCAGCCATAATACGGCCGGCTGATGATACATCGTGTGGGTGCAGTTCGCATCTGTACCAGACTTGTTGATCGATGATTAATCTAGACGACCTGACGAGCTCCATCAAGCATACGGTTAACCTCATGGTTGATGTCACATAGGTATGACCGGATAGAGATAAGCCAGATTTAAACGGCCTAGCGCATCCAGCTGATCAACGGGAGTTGCAAGTCTTCACGGCCTCTATACAAAGAGCGGCATAGCCCTCGCCCGAGAGAGGTACGCGGATTGAGCTGGCCGACACCCAGCTCCGCACCATCGCACCTGTTTCAGTATCGATAGCTTATCCCGGTATCAGCTCTATTTCCTTTCCTCGAGAATTGCACTGGCGACTATAATAAAATATAATAAATAGTTATAAGATGGAATGCCTTTTCTTTTTAGTTGCGATGTCAACCGAGGCTACAACACCTTTCTCAGGCCTTTGGGAGGGTAACGCAATAGCGAAGCCATGCTCCAATAAAACTCACACGCGCTGCACCGGGCGACGAAGTTGCGAAGCCCTACTTCGTCCACGTGAGAACACCACTTAGACCACAAAGTTTTTTATTCGAACGCCACGCCTGCCGGAGGCGATTAGCTGCGCCAAGATGCCGCTAATACTACCACCGTCTATGAAGTCATATTTGCAAGGTGAGATGCTACAAGATTGTTTCGTTGATTTTGTCTCAACATGACTGCTCCAGATCATCAGCGTGGGATGCTAGATGTAGTCGTCAATTTTTTATAAACCATGGCGCGACTATTTTATTAAGGTCGGCCGTGTGGCTACAATCATGGCGCGACCGCTTCGTTAGGGTTGGCCATGGAGAATATCACAGCCATGGCGACCACCTCATCAATGTTGACCATGTGGAGCGCATGAAAATGATCATGCCACAACCATAGCAACGAATGCTTCATCGATGTCGTTCACATGGGTTATATCAAAATCATCGTCCGATTGTTTTATCTATGTCGGCGGCGCTCAACCTCAATCCTTATAAAGGAGTTTGGTTGATACAACGAGTAAGGCAACGCTTCATCAATTGCTTATCTCGGATCCACGATCTAATCTCTATGAGACGAAGGTCGATTTCCATACATCATCTTATATCTAGTGCCGACGAGGCTAGGCTACACTATGGCCAAGTGACAACGAAGCTCGATCACTATGCCATCAAGAATTTTGATGAGAGTCACACTGTTGCTGAGCACCGACGAGGCAAAAGGAACACTATTTTGATGAAGTGAGGGCCATATGGCTGGGCACCGATGAGGCAAAAGCCACTCTCCTTGTCAAATAAATCTCCCATTATTATACACGTCGAGATAGCATATATGATTGTGTTTTGGCGGAACAAAGCTATTCTTCTTCTTCTCAAGATTATCTAAACAACGATGATCATCAGCGTAGCTTAATCGGAGGTATTCCGCAGGCTCTGGGCACCGATGAGGCAAAAGCCACTCTCCTTGTCAAATAAATCTCCCATTATTATACACGTCGAGATAGCATATATGATTGTGTTTTGGTGGAACAAAGCTATTCTTCTTCTTCTCAAGATTATCTAAACAACGACGATCATCAGCGTAGCTTAATCGGAGGTATTTCGCAGGCTTGATCATGTGGATGTAATTAACCGGGTTGTCTTGTGAGGCACCGGAACTACACAATCGTCGATTCATGTCAGATGCTTATCAAGGTGTAATATTTGTAATTATGGGAAATTGTACTTTGTAATTCGCCAAGAGTTAATAAAGATGTGTTTCCCTATTTTACTTGTCTTTTATTTTTTGTATATTTTGTATACTGGCACGCCCACATATTTATGTTACATTTTCGTGTCAAACACCCATCACTGGCCACTACTTCCTCTTCTATTCTTTAGCGAGGACCTCGGGTAAGTGGTGTTTCCCCTTTCCCTCTCTTGATTCTTCTCGAAATCTCTCTCTATGGTGATGAACTTTTCCTAGATAACACTGATGCTCTGTTCTAGGGTTCCTCTGCTTGTCAAAATTACCTGTGGCTTGTGGTTCGATTGAATTAGGATTAGTGAATCCTGGTTTTTCCATTTATTCATGGATTTTGAACTTGTTCATGCTTGATGCGACTCAGTAAGGTTGCTGGCTATGTGGTATCTGTTGATTGGTTGTGATTAATCTAGTGGATCATATCTTGTGGATACATGTGTCTACTATGATCCTAGTGGTGATTTACTACCTGGATATTCTTAAGATGTATGTCAGCCAGTGCATGTGGCCTTGGTGCTTCTCCTGACAGTGGTGAAAAGTAGTATGGTTATATTGAATGTTGCTTGATATCTATGATAGCCTGTTGATTGTATTATCTGCTTATGCTTGATAAATCTTACCAATGGTTTCTAGTTTTTGGACTAGAGAAGTGTCATAGATTTGATGCTTGTGAACCAGAGTTGAAAAACAATGATTCATTCTTTATGGTTAGCTCACCTTGTTGTATCTAACCTGTGATAGATGACTTATATAAATGATTCCTAAAGATGTTAGGAAAATGATTTGAGCGGCCGTTGATATTTTCTATATTTTATCTAGAAATTGATGAAATATAGAATTGCTACAGAGGTACTATCATTCTTTGGAATGTTCCCTGTAGCAGTTCGTCAGTAGATCTACTATTATCTAGTTTTAAACTAGAAAACACCAGCTTGGTCTATGATGCATAGTCTGAGACATAGGCTGTGGATTTGAATAGATGCTACTTTGCTGCCTGTTTTCTTAAATATCCAATGATGTGCAAATCATGTATTTTGCATGAATACTGAGGATATCTCCCAACACCTACTTTATATACATATGTATGATCAAGTGTCGGATCAAAGGATTTGAGGTTTACCCTGGGTCTAGAGTAGATTGTGGTAGTTGTAGCCTTGTGCTGTTGTTCCCTGCTACCCTGGTGACTGCTGTTGCTGGTTGCTGCTCCTCCTTGGCCTTGCTCTGCACCTCCTGGAACTGGTTCTGCTTCTCCTAGCTCCTTCATGACCTTGTTGTCCTCCTAAACCACCCCATCCATTAGATGACCATCATGTATGGTTTCTTGATGGATTTCTATGGTAAATGGTTGGTTGAGCTGGTGGAAATCTAGCAAGATCTAGTGGGGTTTATTGTGTGTTCTTGAGATAGAACACAACTGGTTCAGTGGACTAGTGTAGAAAAGCTTGCTTTTCTATGTATGATGTTGTGGTTCTATCTCACCTTCTCTCACCATGATGTTGACAGCACACTACATGCATACGTGTGAGTAAGCTACTTTTGTGCCTGCTTGGTCTTAGGATCAGCTCAAGTGAACATGGTTGTCACTTATACCTTTTACTATGAGCTTATCTGGTGAAACTTGCCCCTCCTTGGATAAGGATGTTGTACTGAAGCCTTTTTTATTTAAAAGAATAGATACTTCATTTTTGTGAAACTTGCCCTTTTATAATTAATTTGCTCAGTGATGTAATATGAACAGTGCACTTCACTGTTCTAGTCTAACCATAACCACTTTCTTTTTATTTCTGTTTTCTTTGTTTTGCAGGTACAAGCTTCTTCAAAGAAGATTGGAAGATACAGACTATGTTAGAATTTAGTATAGATTTTAATTTTATCATTTTTGTAATCTTTTCATTTGGCTTCTGTAAAGAACAATGTAATATGTATTTGTTATTCAATAAAGTTTATATTTTCTTATTTGTTTATATTAATTTATTTGTATCAAACTTCTTCACTTGTACATTCTTTAAACCTTTTTTTAATAATGGAATAAGAAAAACATAAGAATCTATACTTATTGGAATAATCCAATTACTTTTATTGTTTTCAATTTTCTTTTACTTGTATCTTTGTCCTATAATATAATACTTAATACTTCCTATTAATTATTTAAAATAGTTTTAAAAACAATAAATTTCCTAAGTGTTTTTAGTTTGAATCAATTCAAAAGTAGTTTAAAATTCAAATTATTACCCCAAAATACACAGACTACCTAGAGATCATGTCAAAATTTATGAAAATCAGCAGAATGAGCTAAACCCTATCTCAACCTAGTGAAAGAAACTCTGGTCTCCCCAGGGTTTTAGTTTGCGAAAAATTTACCCCAAATTTTCTTATGCATGAATGCAAATGCACAAAATCTCTTTTGTTGCCCTAATGTTGGGGCATTACATTTGATCAAAAGTATCATTCTAGTAAAGGCTTAATCATCACTATTACATCTAGGGGTTCATTCCCAAATCATGCCAGCAATCCAATATAGCAAGCTTCGATTCATAATGCTAAAAGCCATTATCATCTTCCTAACTAGAAGTCGGGAATCATATTACTAGTATTATATCTGTCATCCTCTAAATAGCAAATAAAACATGGGGATCAATGACCTATACCAGATAGCATACACGCATGGTCCTTTGGAAAAATATCACAATTTTCATCGCTGATAGATCATGCACAAGCAGATAAAGCTCACAAGTATTTGACACCAGGTTTCAGAGACTAATGGATGAAAGAATCATCCATATTACAATAGCAGTAACTACAGGCTAACCATAGTATACCGCTATTCCCAATTTAGAGCCTCAGATAATGATCTGCAAGATCATATAGGTAGCGGTACTAAATAAACAAGGCCAAGCATCAACATCACTGTAAAAAGAAACCAAAGAAAAACTTCACAGATAATATAACCATTAGAACTAAGCAAGGTTGATCGATCCCAAATTTATGAGTATAACATGTTTAGCCAAGAGCTACTGGGGTCATGATTGATAATGGAAAAGGGGTAAAACCCTATAATAGAGAACAAACCCTAATTCAGGTTAGGATTATATTCCACGGGAGTATTCAGAGAAAGATAGTGAGAAGAGAGGGAGAGGAAGACTCACCTTAGGGCCTTGCTCATCAATAAGAAGTAGCAGAGAGAGAAGGGGCCGGAAGCAAAGTCATGGCGCCACGGGGAGCACTAGTGGGCGCTGCAACCCGCGCCATGCCGCAACCACATCGACCAAATGATGGAGGCATTGGACACGACCGCAGCACCAGGTCACCAACACAGCTCCATAGGATCGTCGAAGCGCAACACCGCAGAAGGGGGTGAAAACCCTAGCCCTAGTGAGGCAACGGAGTCGTTGAGAGGAGGTGCGTGCGACAAACTGATCTAGACCAGTCGATGCAGTGTCGTTGACTGAGTCATATAGCACAACGGCAACAGCCAGAGAGACTGAGGCTCGCCGAAATCGGAAAGCAACGGCGGCAGCGGCGTGGTGTCATAAGAGGAGAGGACAAGACGGAAAACACGCTCGTGGGTTTGCGTTGATTAACCGACCCAGGGCAACATGGTGGGTTCTAGCCCAACCCAGGCTGGAACAGTCCAAAGGGTCAGGCCCAGGTTTTAAAAGGCAAGAAATAAATAATAGAATACTAAATTACAAAATACATCTAAAGGTATTTAGGCCATAGAAAAATATATAAACATCCTAAAAATACAAATAATATCTCTAAATGTTCATAAAAATATAAGCTATCCAATAAAAAACTAATTATATTTTAAGTTGGTAAAACTTAATTTGATTGTTTTAAAGAAATAATTCCTTTATGATTTTTTTAAAATAAGGATAATACTTAAAAATAAATAAAATTTATTTATAAGATCTTAAATAATTACTTCATGTAAGAAAAATATTAGTTTGTATTTAGTTAAAATTGAAAAATAAATTAAAAACATTTATTCCTTTAAGGAATTTTAATAAAATAAAGATTAGACAGGAAAATAAATAAAATTCACTTTTGTGTATAAGAATGAACCTATTAAATTATAAAAATACTAATTATAAAATTATAAGTCAATTAAGAATTTCTAAACATAAGCGAGCTAATTGACTTTATAATTCTTTTCTATCATGAAATTAAAGATAAAAGTTGTACAAAACAACCCAACAAACCTAATAACCTTAATTAAATAATAGGACTAATAAAAAATACCAAATATATTTTCTTATCACTACAAGTTCAAATAAAATCATTTCAATCTTACTTTAAGTTTTTTAAGTAATTGTCTAATATAAATAATATTATTTCTTTAATATTTATAAAGAAAACACTTTTAATGTTTTAAACATTATATTTAGATTGTAACTTAGGTGAAACATGCAAAGAAAGTTAAATTATCCATTCTACTTAGATAAAACTATAGTAGCAACTATTACATTAACAAAAGACACCTTTAGATATTTAATTCAAAAATTAAATGTGATGTACCAAAGAAACATATTGAATACATAATAACTGTAAAACCTAAGCCACATACATTGGAATCATTAGTTTTATCAACTTAATATCTAAGCTATTAAAAGTACTTATAGATTAGTCCCAACATGTATTGATAAAAGCTATTCACTCAAAAGGTAAAATCTAGCAACAATTTACACCAAATGTAAAAGATCTCACAACCTTGATTAGGATTAGAAAAACCCTAGATCTCAATACTTTCATAAATAACATAACTTGAGTTTATTCATATTTTTATAGTTAAATTTGGTCTAAAATACCTTAAACATCATAACTTAAAACTCATCTTTATTTTTTTATATAGTTAACTTTGGTCCGTTATAAAACCAACCCAAGAGTATGTTAACTCAAACTCATTTGTAACTATTAGAAACTAGAACTAGAATTACTCAAGGTTGATACACTTATAAATAACATTTTCTTAAAATGTATAAATTCTTTTTGCCACTTCAATCCACTACCCTATAATTGTTCATTCAACTCTTAACAACTTAAAACATGAAATTTCATCATAGTTACTTGATGTCAAATAATATTAGTCATTGGTTAGTATTGTACTCTACATTTAGATCTTAACTATAAATATAAAGCTTATTATAAATATTTAATTATTAAATACATTTAAGGACTAACCAAATCTTATAAAAACCATTTAAGTGCAACTCACTTACACCAAAGGGGATTCACTTCAAGGAGTTTATAAAATGCATATCATTACTTATGTATAAAAGCATATTGTGTTTGTAAACATTAGTCCTTATCGGACCAATGATGATGATTTCAGATATTGAACTTATATCGTCTCAAAGACCGTGATTGCATAACTTTGTAATCACAAAAGCAAGTTCACTCTTGCTCGTGTCCTTTGATTATTTTCTATCAAGTATTTGCAATCTATTATTGATATTACTTGCATTTAAAAAAGGATGAGAGAAAACACTATTTTCATAACTAATTTGAAAGAGTGATTACTTATCTAGGGTGATCAGTTAATCTTTTATGACTGGCAATGGAACCATCATTGCACAGGAATATACCATCTAGGATATAATAACCAATATCGTTAGTGATTCTTATGCTGTATAATACGCGTTAACCATAAGATTTGGAATGCGATAAAGAAGTCAGTTGGACCTTCTTCCTTTCGGATGTTGACGAATGACCATCTCGTGAGGCTAGTATTCCTTTCGAGGGCTAGTACACGGGTGGGACTCCTTAGTTACCCGCGATCTTGGTATCTAGATTATCTATGAGGGACTGTTGGAGGTAGGTCTGCCACTTTGTTGGGGGATGCTAGGGACATCATATGCTCATAGAGTCTTTGGGAACCTATCATAGTTGTAGCTTGCCCGAAAGGGGGCTTAACAGAGATGTGGCTGGTCCAAAGGATCGTCTTGGCATGTGGGGTCACGGAGAAGGGCAATGATCGGCTTGGATTCTTACACTAGGCCTCACACCAAAGGAAGTGTGAATGGGAAAGATCGCTTGGTTGTGCAACATGGATAAGGAGCTCTTATGGGTAAAGAAACGCGCCTCTACAGTGTATGAAATTGTGACATGTTACTCCCTATTCCGAGAAGGAGCTGCGAACGCGGCAGGAAAGGAACTCCATGAAATTCTGGTCAACCTGTGAAGACTAACGGATATAGTTTTTCAGAATAAAAGCAACTTTTGAAGAAATATTTACGAAAACCTACATAACCTACGACCTATGGTTTGTGGTTTTAGCTAGTGCATCAAACAATCCTTTTTAGTGAACTTGCTGAGTACACTCGTACTCAACCGTGCCTTCTTAACCCTTGCTAGATTATAAAGTATGAAGACGACGTCAATACCAAATGATACTCCAGGAAATAGACATCAGAAGCTCAAGTTCTTCAATGATGTCAATAAAATCAACAAAGTTAACACATACATCAACCGAAGAAAAGGTAAAGTTCTTGATTAGATAAGAGTATATTCTCTAGCCATAGAACCTATTTTTGTAGAGCATTGCAATAACAGCAATTGCAAGCCTGATAGTATAGATATTAGTCTTATTACTCAGATAGTCATGAGTTGTTATTCTGGTTATTCTTTGTAAGAAGTTATTTTCTTCCGCTATAACTTGAGTGTTCTTTGGATCTTCTGTAAAGAGTCAAATTGTAATCTATAGTTATGTTTTGGACCCACTGTGTTTCTATTGTACCACTCTGAAGGGTGTAACACTAGTGAAGTGTGTTTCATTGATGTTATGTCCACGACTATAGTATACTACATCACGCAGTGGTATGTTGGGTCACAACAATTTTCCTTGGTACGCGGAGGGGAGTAGGGAAGGGGTACACCCGACACCCTTCAGGAAGGAAAGGCGGCGCCCGCAGGCGTCACCTCGTCGGTGCCAGCCAAATCGACAGGGATTTCTCCCGACCCCAAAAACCACGACCCCAGACGATCCATCGCGCTCCACCAAACTCGCCGTCCACCAACACACGCCACCACGATCTTGCCATCATCACCGCCGTCTCACCGTGGTCGGAGAAGAGAACACGCCCGATGGCGACGGTGTCACCAATTCCTGCGAAGAGATTGTTCCTCGCCTAGTGTAGAGCTCGAAGCGCCTCTTGCCCCATGGTGGGCACCAACTATCGTGGTATTGTCGACAAGTAGGCCATAGGGGATCCTTACAGTGTGCTTAGATAGATGTGGGGTATGGCGGCGAGTTGGGGGGTACAAGGTAATACAGCTTACCCAGGTTGAGATCCCACAACGGTGGTGAAATCCTACTCCTGCTTCCAATCACTATAATGGCAATATGACATGCTACAGAGATTGTAGTATCCGCTACACGAGGTTGTCTATTGCCCTAAAGGCTCCCGCAGGTCCGGCTTATAAAGGCACCAAATCATAGGTTTACAGGGTAAAGTTCATATCGGATAGGTTATAGAGTTTTACACTAATATTAACTAGTCTTCGTATCTTGTACTCCAAGGATCTGGCTTCTTTGTCAGTACCGTAGCCTTCCTATTTACCCGCATGGGCTTTCCTGCTAGATCCTACTAACTGGTCTGCCTAGTAGGTTATATGTCATGCTACCTTCTATGGGCCACCCGGGTTAGATGGAATAAGTTTATGCTATGGTGATACTCATTATGCATATCCCCAACATGTAGCAATGCTTATGACTTGAGATGTTCAACATAACAACAAACTCTAAATTCCATGTTTAGTTTTATTACCTTCATGCTCGAGGACAAGCATAGGTTAAGCATGTGCATATTGATGCATGTAAAATACATACATGAACTTTATAGTTTATTGTCACATATTCCCACATATTTGCATCATAACAATGTTATATCCATATTTTACATTGATTTATAGGGATTTACCAATGATTCCCTTTATTTGAGTTATAACTCAGGACAAGAAAACCCTGTTTTGTGCATTTTTAACTTTTAAGAACCTAAACAGAGTCAAACGGACCTGGGATATTTCGAGGACTATTTTTCACGAAGACAATGAGTCAGAGCACTTGGATCACCAGAGGGGAGATAGGAGGTCCAAACGGGCCCAAGTGGCGTGGCCCACCCCGAGGCCCCGCCACCCTTGTCTATTTCCTCCTCGAGCATCCACATCCATCTGTATTCAACCCTAACTCAAGTTCTTGACCTAAAAACGCCTATAAAATGTCCATCTACACGGCCTCAGGGAGGAGGCAGAGAAAATACAAACACCGAAATAGAGCCAGAACTAGCGAAGATTAGAGGGGGAAATGCCACCAGAGCAATCTCCAGCTAGATCTCCACCCTCTATAACATCATCAACATCGTCTCCATGATGAAGAGGGGGTAGTCCACCTCTAGACTATGGGTTTGTGGCAGTAGCTTGATCTATCTCTCTCATACTATCATTGTAGAGTACCATATGAGCTGCCCAACATGATTATGGTAATCTATATAATTTCTATGTGGTGGATCTTTGTTTTATGAGATAATATTTGAGATTGGAATTCTATCATGTGTAAGATGTATTGGTAGATTCATATTATGTATCTCGTTCTTAAGTACTTGTTTTGGTCATACTTATATGCAAGAGCATGTGTGAGTGGAACATGTGTATTAGTTGGAGTAACATGGTGGTGGTGATTGGATAGTGATAGAAATTTTAAGATCCACTATAGTTTTTACCTTTATTTTATTACCTCACTAGGATAAAGTGAATGCATGTGTTATAATCATCTTGTGAAAGCAAAGATGTTCTTGTTTGCTCAAGGTAGCACATTTGTTATTCAAACATCATATCAAATTACCTAAGGCTATACTATGTTTATTCTTAATTCTAGATTGCATGGAGTTTTTCCTTTCTAGAGGAGTATAAGTAAGATGTGTTGCATCATATTTATATCAGGACATGATGCCCGTATGAATGCTAATCAAACATATAATGAAGTTCCAAGTAATATTATATCATCTGTTAACAGTTTTATATCCACCATACTTTATGAGAGAGTAGACAAGTGAACTCATGAATCCTGGTCCACTTTTTATTATAAGAAACAACTTCTACTTGTTTTTATTGTACTTTACATTTTAGGCAAGAATTAAATTCGAAAATATAAAAATAATTTTACTTTCTGCAAACACAAACAAAAATATGAAAAGAACTTTACTTTATTTTTTTATATTTTTGTCTAGTTATAGATTGTTTCACTATTTCTTTATTTTATAGTTTTATTTTAGTTTTACTAATACAGAACCTTGTGCTTGACAACCACACGTTAGAGTTGAGGACACAAGGCAAAAACTTTGTTTTACGGGTTACTAGAAGAGGTTACCTTAATTCCCACAGAGTTCGATATAAACCCTCGAGTCAACCTTGGGGGAAAAGACGCTTGCTACAACACTCTGTACTTGGAGTCCTAACAAGTTGGTACACACAGAGTTGTTGCCATCAGCAGGCGAGGTCGGTCCACCCCCGCTCTTGCTAGAACAGTGGGAGACAGAGCGTCAGGTCGCCCAACGCCTAGCCCTGCTTAGCCTCCTGCATCGGCTCCGTGCGATGCTAGTTGATGTAGGCCATTAGCGTGCCCCATTCGGGATAGGTGAATGGCGTAATCGGCGGTAGAGAGGTTCCACATGTGCGGCAGGAGGTGGTCTAGCGGCACCAGGAGGCGTTCTCGTAAAACACCATCGTCTCCTCGAGGTTGAGGTTGCGCCCATGGTCATCTATGACCTCCTTGCCCTTGCAGGAGCCGGCGGCCTCGCTGTTGTGCGCCACTGTCGGTGATATGAGGTAGTGGCAAGGAGGTGGGAAGAGGCGGTGTGGGAACGACGTTGCGATGCACTGTCGGTGGGGCGGTGGTGTGCGCCGGGGAGGGGTACTGTCTGCAGGGAAGCGGTGGAGCAGCATTACTCCGACATCAGGAGTCGCGTCGGCATGCGTTAGAGGTGTTGGGACAAGTCGGTGTCCGACCATTAAGTTCGCAGACCGTGCGCTGCCTCGCTACCAACTAGGGGCGGCTCGCTATGTCTGACATGACAGGACGTGCTGATACTCCCTTGCCGGCCTCTCTGGGTTGGAGCTGGATTGGGGTTGGTGGCAGTTTTTTCAGGCCTGGAAAACTGTGGGCGACCTATTAGGCGTCGGTGTGAGCCTAAAATGAGGCTGGAGCCCAATAGGCCTATTGTGCATCCTATTGGGCGCGTCGGTGGAGAAATCTTATGGATTACATTTGATCATGTCAACCTGGAGAGCGTAAAATTGTCGCAAGAATATAGGCACATGCAAAAGCTGAACATATCCAAGGAGCTATTGTAGCTAGTACAAGTGGCGAATGACCAAAAAAATTACAATCATGCGAACTTTAAAGTATAAAGAATTGGATGAAAAATTAAAATAATCGAGACAGATTAGTATTTTATAGTAGCAATTTATTTTAAAATTTCAACATTCTCATGGGGTTATTCCTTCTACAATAGCTAAAGCCAGTTCCTGAGAATTGTTAGTTGATCTTCCGAATGTCTAAATCCCCGACGCTTCATTTTGGGACTATATGGACTCTTATGCTAGCTTTTTCCTCCTTTCGTTCTTTTTCCTTCTGAGACTATATGAAATCCTATAGACATGTGTAAGCGTGTATATATATATGAATGTTTTGCCAAAAATTAAGGTAGACCTTGCCTTGCCTAAAGGGGAGCTCCGCCCCTGGCTAGTACTAGTATACTGCTGCTGCTGCTACTTGTGAACATATCTTAGAGACGCGTTTAGTAGGCTGTATGTGATTTCTGTCTCTATTGGACAGTGATAGGATAGGCACTACCACACACGTACAGATAGAAAATCGCCTTCTGATGGTCTTTTTTGTGTGCATTAGGATAGAAATGGAAGCACAATGTTTGGTTGCGTGCACTTGTTTGGCTATCACTTTAACATGCCACCTAAACACCCATTAGCAGCGATCTTGTTCTTCTATTGCGAGTAGTTGTTGGCGCAGCACCTGTTGCGTCTTTGTCGACGACGGAGGACGGCGGGGCATCTGTTGCGGTTGGGCCATCGATGAAGGGTGACGCGACACTTGCTACGGCTGCACTGAGAGCGGAGGGAGACGCCAGAGAACGCAAACATGGTCAGTCACATTAGGGTCGATCAAGAACCGGAGACGGCCGGCTGGACCAGGAACCCGCTCGACCTTGCTCACCATCTCGGGGTCCTTACTCACGCCTTGTCAAGGTCCTTGTGCAGCAAAGGGGAGCTCTAGGCGCTCGCAGCCACGGTCGATGACGACTTTGGCGTCGAGTCGCTTCGGAGGACGGCAGGCATTGCCACGGTGTCGGCACTGCACTTACTTAGACAACACCTGCTACAGCTGCACCAACTATGGTGGGCGACGCGGAAAGCATGAAGGCATTCCTCAACCTGCACGAAACGGGCGTCCACTAGGCATTCTTATTGTTCAACCTCATGTGCAAGTGTCAGAGCTAAAAATAAATTTCTCTACCTACACCAACACAAAAAACTTGCAACAAAAAGTTATGGGAAACATCAAGATCTAGCTATCCTTAAAAAAATTCAAACGATTGATTATGTGCGACGAATCTGAAGAAATCCGTTCCAAATTTAACCACGTATCACGTAACTTGATGCCAATGTTCAAAATTGAACCCCACCATCGAGATTTGATTCGGAGCCTATTTATGCTAATTATAATTAGCAGATGAATCCGTTTAGAGAGGAGAGAGACTAAGCTCTGCAACCTCTGCATGCATGCGGGTCAAAACGCCTAATTCGGATACTACCTCTATTTGGGATTATTAATCCTAAGACTAGTTACAATGGGAAGTATCATATAGTAGTATCATGTATATGATAAATACCATCTCTACAATGCATAGTATCATGTACTAGTATCATAGTCTTAGTATATTTATTGTTTTGTAGAATCTCAATGTAAAATTATGTACAAAATTCATTTGAGAATAGTTTTTCTAGTTATATGTGCTATGATACCGTATCTACCTATGATACTAACACAACCTCTTTCATCATTAATTAGCATGTCACGTCAGAATTTTACCAACGTGGCATGCATGATACTACCTATGATACCTCCATTGGGACTAGTCTAAGAGTTTTCTTATTTTTGTTTGAGATTATAAGGGTTATCTCATTTATTAGTCTCTCTCGTTTAATGCATGTTCTTTTTTTCCTCTTACTTCTCTCATGTATGTAAAACTATTGGTGCATGCATATATTAATGAGAGAGAGTTATGGAGTGTTTTAGAGGAAATTGCAGTTTTCACCATGTTCTCTGCAAGCTTTTGCTAGGATCATCACTTCTAGAATATTTTTTGCAGGTTTCACCACATCTACATATCACCTGCCGCACATTTCACCGGTTATTCGCTAATACATTACTTAGCTCAGTTGACATAAAATTAAATATTAGATCATCTATATCAGTGCTCTATATTTATGCACAAAACTCATAAAACGCTTAAATTTATAAAAAAATATCCACCAAAAAATGTTTTTGTGTGTACGATGCATTCTAGGCTGTAATAGATCAATTTTATACTAAACATGGCTGTTTATTCACGAATATTTTATATGATCATTTCTGTAAAATAAATAATCATGTCAAACTAAATAAGTTATAGAAAAATAATTGTGTTAAAAATATATTTTTTATACTTTACAAGATGCGACGGACTTAACTTTGATCCAACATGCTAAAAAACATATCAGATAAGCTGTAGAAAAAAGTTGTACAAGAATTAGACCTAAAATAATGTAGCATGTTCAAGTCGACATTGATATATATATAAATAGATGAATTAACTGAATTAAGTGATAGATTAACGAAGAACTGGTGGGATGTGCAACAGATTAACCTCCAAAAATGTTGTAAAAGTGGTGATTGTTGCAAAAGATTGTAGTGAAGGTGGTGGATAGTGCAATTTGCTCAGTGTTTTGGTATTAACAACTTGACCCTTAAGACTAATAATCTCAAATAATGGTAGTATTTCCCTAAACCTATCTCTGGAGCAGCCAACCAAATAGCCGATTTCATCGGGAACAAGCCTGTCCGGATGTGCTGCATGCACCGCCAACGAGACTATTCTTTTCATGTTTTAAGATTTCTGAACACGCCTACCACGGTGTAACATTTCTGAGCAGGCCTGACACGATGTCGAGAAGAACTTTTGTGTTTCGCTGGGATGATGGCACGGATCAACCGCCGCACGAGTAAGGATGTGTTTGGTAGGTCAGGCGCGGGTTGGCTATGTTGGACAGTGTCCACCTAATGCGAAAAAGAGGCCCGCAGTCCAACCTAGTTGCAAAGCTCAAATTGAGCGTCTCAGACTAAGTTTGGCCGAGTCCATCCCGCATATGGATGCAGACGGACAGCTAAACGGATCATACGGACGGTCCGTATAGTCTTCTCTCGTTTGCACCGGCTATACAACAGATAGTAGTTTTTCTTCTGGTACGTACAACTCAGTATATAGACGGACCGTCCGTATAGTCTGTTTAGCTGTCCGTCTGCATCCATAATCCCGCACCTGGGGCTCAGTCCACTAGGGGTCGCGGCCCCGCTCCCATCACGTCTGTCATTTCCTCTGCACCAAAACGCAATCGTCCTGACTTCACCTCTCGCGACCGACCTCTCCAGGGAAACGAACTCCAACTACTAGGCCACGCTAGCGAGAGAGCAGGCCACCGACAACCGAGCACGCCACGCAGCCTCCTGGCCTCGTCCATCGTGCAGATCTTGGCTTCCTGGCGTCGTGGCGATGGCTCACGGCGGAGGACACTGCGCAGATCTTGGCGTCCTGGAGGCGGCTTGCGGCACGTGGGTGAGGCTCTCTCGCCGACGGCGGGCGGCGGCGGTGCCGGAGCCCGACCTCAGGGACTTGATTACTTTTTGGTTTTGTAATCAGAGACCCGATTGTTGTTTAATAATGTCTAACCTAGCTCATATCATACAGGACACTAAACACAACCTCAACTGAGCACATCTCACCTCACACCGACTTGCCAAACACCACATTGTAAGACACACTTGTATGTAGTCCACATAACGCGACATGTATGAGGTGAGATAGCCCACCCGGGCCACCAAACATACCCTAAGGCATTTGTGTGGTACTGGTGGGTAGTACATTGTGTTAGGCATGCCTTTATTATGATAGTAGAATCCAATTTTATTACTCACTCCGGCCTATATTATTGTTCTCAACTTTATCTAAATTCGGATGTATCTAAGTAAGAAATTAGACTAGATGCATTCGTATCTAGACAAAGTTGAGAATATTAATATGGACCGGAGGAAGTAAGATTCTTTGAGTCCGTTTGGGTCACGGGAGTTAAGGATACATAACAGATTTTGTATTCGGTATTTTTATGTGGCGGAACTCTTCGCGTCAAAATTGACAAAACTGACCTCAGTGGCAACTTCCACTAATAACTCTAAAATAATCAAATCATATGAAGCAACCATAATGATTGATCACATTCAAAACTCATGTAATAATAATTAGAATCACCAACCATTATATCTATAAATATAAGGTTGCTTACATTGCCCAAATGCATGAGTTATTATCAGTACATCCCGAACCGGTACCAAGAGAGAGAGGCTCTTTAAGAGGCGGCGGCAAAATCCATCTAGGGTTCTTTCCCTCTGCCGGCGACAAGGCCGCCGAAGGCAGGACAGACCACGGCCCTTCGCCAGCGGGAGGTCTCAATATTTTGTTTAGAATATTTTCAGTGCTTTTTCAGGATATTAAGACGGTAGCTACGTCCTGAAATCAGAATAAGGTCATCCATGTCCTATCCTCGCACTTGTGGTGCGTCTAGCATCGACAGAGGGCTGTGGAGTCGTGTGTCCGACAGATCCCTTGGAGTCTGGTCTTTTTCGTATTCGTTGGTTTGTTTTGAGGCCAGCATCATTCAATCTACGTTGATTATCTTCGGCGATGGTTGCTGCTTTAGTGCGCTGATCCTTTGAGGCCTTAGCACACTTTCAATCCGTCTACTATGCGATGGTTGCTGCTTTAGTGCGCTGATCCTTTGGGACCTTAGCACGACAACTTTCAATCCGTCTACAAAAGCTCTACTACGACAAGTTTTTTGCCCGAACCGGTGATGGAGGGGCGAAGACGGCGGCGCGCTTTCGGCTTGTACCAGTGTTTGTAGTCATCGCTAGGTGGTCCATTGATCTATTTGTAATTTTTATTACTTTTAGCACTCTTTGTATTGTTCTTGATGATTATTAATAGATCGATGGAATTTCGAAAAAAAAAATGAGTTACATAAAAATCAATATCACAACACATATTGCTCCCAAAGTATTTCCCTCATAAATTACAGACAAATAGGAAAATTAATATTTGGAGAGCTAAATCATGTGACAAAGTCTTTACCAACATCTATTTTCGAAAATTGTATTCAGGTATAAGAGGACTTTGACATTTGCCAAGTTCAGGGGAAGACTTACCAATTGTTGTATAAATACCCAACCCATGATAAATGGAAGACACGGTTCATTCTCAATTTGGTAACACTTACACTTCTAACAACGAGACAACAGCCCGGCAAGGCAGCACGATGACTTTATTATATTTTTATTCTAACAGTTTACACATAAATAGACGGTCTACAGACTAGAGTTTAGAGGCGACTTCTGAAGCTCAAATTTCACATCAATGCATGGGTCTATTTCCAGAGGCGAGCATGTGAGAGTTAGTTATAGTCACCTCACTTCTGCGAGGTGGGCATGGAGAGGGAAACACGCTGTGGAGACGACTCTTTCCACTGCTGTGTGATCGTCTTGATCTGCGTGAAGAACTGCACACCAGCCTTGCCTGCAATTCCATGTTTACCGTGTTAGTTATTGTCCGATGAGACTGCTCGGGGAGGAGGAATTGATATCAAAGTCAGCCGTCATACCATAGAAATTCAAGTCTCCTGCGAAGGAGGCTTTGCTGCCGGTGAAGGAGAAGAATGGCAGGGGTACTGGAATCGGTACGTTGATGCCGACCTGCAAAGACAAAACCATATGTTGGGAATAATACATGTTGTGGAGGTTAAATCATACAGTGCAAAGATACGCACAAAACCTCCTCAGTTTCTCTTGATTTCAAAATTAAGTTTTTGAATGCAAGTTAAAATGTCACTCTCAGTTATACTCCCTCTGTTTCAAAATATAAGATGTTTTAGATTTGAAAAGGAGTGTATCTAGCCCATTTTTAGTGTGTGAATCTACACACTAAAAGTGGATTAGATACACCCCTTTCACAAAGCTAAAACATCTTATATTTTGAAACGGAGGGAGTATCTGAATATGCACATCTACCAATTTATGTCCTTCAATTCGAATTAGCAACCACCTTGGATTATTCCAACTTCAATTTAGCGTGAACAGAGAAATTTACCTGGCCAGCTTCAATGTCCGTTTGGAATTTCCTTGCAGAGACACCAGATGTGGTAAATATGGAAGCCCCGTTGCCATACCTGAGATGCACACAGAGACGGGAGATGATTTATAAATCATTGAATTCCATTTTATGCTCTGCTCAGGACTATGAGTTCAAAGGAGAAAAAGTTACTTGTTTCTGTTCACAATTTGTATGGCATCATCTAGGCTTTCTGCCTGTAATCGAGAATACAATCAGCAGAAAAAAAAATCATAGAAAGTACAGGAAATAGTTTTTGGCGTACCTTCATCAAGAGAAGAACTGGACCAAAAATTTCCTCCTGTTTCAAGTTAAGCAGGAATGCAAGATTCAGTCAAATAATGCGCATCAAAAAAATTAACTCTATTTTGGAGGTATCCTTGACTGAAAAAACAGATGCAGCCATCTACGTTAACACTCATGGTGCTTAGTGCTTACAAGTATTTGAGAATTGTTATTTAATAAGCTGGTAAAGAGCAGCAAATATTTGATATTCAACCTGTATAATCTTTTCTAACAAATACTAAGGCTTTACCAAAAATATGCCATACTATTCATAAAGCATGCAACAGGCCAACAGCTATCACTCAGTTCAAATGTTTTTCAAGGGATAATGCAAATCAAACAACACTACTCTGCAATGAAGATATCAAGGCTTGTACGGTTTAATTAAGAGGAATGATACCTTTGAAGTGGACATTGCCAAGAAACATGGGTTCAAAGGGAACTTTAAAAGGAAAGTAGATGATTTATTTACCACAGACCTGTTTGGGTGGTAGCGATGTTATGGTCGGCATCCCATATACGAGAAAGAGGCCCAATAGTGGGCCAAATTAGGGGCTCAGCCCAGTTTATTTTATTATATAAGAGTTGTAATCAGATATTGAGAATTAAGCAATAATCAGAATATTATTGCCGACTCCTTCAGGAGTCGGCCTGAAGGAGTCGGCCTTCTCCCAGCCCTAGCCGCCGCCTGCTCCCTGCGCCGCCTCCCCAGCCTCACGCGACGGCGCCCCGTCGCCGGCGCCGACTTCCTCGCTCCCTCGCAACTAACTTCCACCCCTACAACCTATGCCCCAGACCCGGTAGACCTCTAGCCTCTACCAATTTGGTATCAGATAGCTTTGGATCGATCATGTCTTCGGGCCTCCCCACCACCTCCGTCGCCGGCACCGCCGGCGAGCCCGCGACCACCATGGCTGCGCCACCGGCGCCGACCCTCGACCCGGGCGTCGTTCTCTCTCCAGCAGAGCTTACGACGGCTGTCCGTGATCTCACCCTGGCGGTCTCGAACCTCCGGACTTTTTTCAGGGGTCCTACACGCCTGTGCTGCCAGTCCAGGGGACCGCCGCACCACCACCACCGCCCCTGGCCGCGACAACCGCCCCACCACCGTCGGCCGCCGCCCTCAACCAAGGGGTCCCGATCACTCAGATCAAGTTCCCGCCATCACCGTCCCAACGCCCGGCCTGGGTCGACGCGCCTATCTTCACGCCGGCGCCCACCCAGTGGACCGTGCCCCAGCCGGCCGCGCCAACCACGGCCTCCACCTTCGGCGGCTTCACCGGCTACGGCGACCCATATGCGGGGGGGTCCCTAACCTACTCGTCCCCCGCCGCGCCGGCTCGTCACGAGGGCGCCTACGCCACTGTTCCGCACGTCCAGCAGCCGCCCCGCTTCACCAAGCTAGAGTTCAGCACCTACGACGGTACCATCGACCCCCTGAACTGGCTCAACCAGTGCGAGCAGTTTTTCCGGGGGCAGCGGACATTGGCGTCCGACCGCGGCGCCGCCCAGACATGGTACTACTCCCTCGAGCAGGACGAGGGCGGGATGCCTCCATGGGAGCGCTTCCGCGATCTGTGCCTCCTCCGGTTCGCCCCCCCGATACGCGGGAGCCGTCTGGCCAAGCTCGGCCGCCTGCCTTTCACCTCCTCGGTGCAGGACTTCGCCGACCGCTTCCAGACGTTGACGTGCCATGCACCTGGCGTCATGGCTCGCCAGCGCGCCAAGCTCTTCGTTGGCGGCCTGCCCGACCACATACGCGTCGGCGTGGAGATGCGCGACCCACCGGGCCTGCAGACGGCCATGTACTACGCACGGGCGTACGAGCAGCGTGCCCTCACTCTGCAGCAGTCCCTCCAGGGCCAAGGAGCGCGTCCTCCCCCGCGCCCTGCAACGACGCCCCCGGCGCGCCCCGCGCTGCCGACCACCCCCGCGGCCCCCGCAGCGCCTACGCGGCCTTTCCGCCGACTGACGTTGGCCGAGCAGCTCAAGCGGCGTCGCAAGGGCCTGTGCTTCAACTGCGACGAGCCCTACGCCCCGGGTCACGTGTGCGCCCGCCTGTTCTACTTGGAGACCGTCAATGACGGGGACGTGGAGGCCCCCACCGCGAAGCTCGACGACACGACCGCCCCCGAGCCGGGCGCCACGACCTACGGACCGGTCAACACGACAGCCTTTGTCGTCTCTCTACACGCGCTGGCGGGCATCAAGACGACGAAGACCATGCTTCTTCCGGTAACGATCCACGGGGAGCGCCTCACCGCGCTTGTGGACACGGGCTCGACGCACAACTTCCTGTCCGAGGACGCCATGCGCCGTCTAGCACTGCAGCCGTCGAGAGCCGAGCAGTTCAACGTCACCGTCGCCAACGGGGACCGCCTTACCTGCCAGGGCGTGGCTCGACAGGTTTCCATCTCCATTGGCGACGAGCACTTCTCCATCGACTGCGTCGGCATCAACTTGGGTTGCTACGACTTCATCCTCGGCGTCGACTTCCTGTCCACACTCGGCCCCATCCTCTGGGACTTCGACGCGCTGACCCTCATCTTCTGGCGCGAGGGCGGCCGCCGCGTTCAGTGGGCGGGCATCGGCAGTACAAGGCCAGCAACCCCTCAGCTCGCGATGATGGAGGTCGCGCTCGATGAGGCGCACCCCCTCCTGGCCGACCTCCTGCAGCAGCACAGCGCCATCTTCGACGAGCCACAGGGCCTACCACCGGCGTGGCCCTGTGATCACCGCATCCACCTGCTGCCGGATATGTCGCCTGTTGTCGTGCGCCCATACCGCTACCCCCAGCTGCAGAAGGACGAGCTCGAGCGTCAGGTGGCGGTCATGCTCGCGCAGGGCATCATTCGGATTTCGACATCGCCGTTCTCCGCGCCGGTGCTCCTGGTGCGCAAGACCGACGACACGTGGCGTTTCTGCATCGACTATCGCGCCCTCAACGCGTTGACGTCCAAGGTCAAATTCCCCATCCCCATCATGGATGAACTCTTGGACGAGCTACATGGGGCGCGCTTCTTCACCAAGCTCGACCTGCGCTCCGGCTATCATCAGGTGCGGATGCATCCTGACGATATCGCGAAGACGGCGTTCCAAACACATCACGGCCACTTCGAGTTCTTGGTGATGCCATTCGGCCTCTCCAACGCGCTGGCGACATTCCAAGCTTTGATGAACGACGTGCTCAGCCCCTACTTATGCCGCTTTGTGCTTGTTTTCTTTGATGATATTCTGATCTACAGTTCATCGTGGGCGGAGCACTTGCAACACGTGGCCATCGTCTTTAACGAACTTCGAGCGCATCATCTTCACCTCAAGCGCTCGAAGTGCTCGTTCGGCACGACCTCCGTCGCGTACCTGGGACACGTTATTTCGGCGGAGGGCGTCACCATGGATGCTGACAAGGTCGCAGCCGTCGCTGCGTGGCCGGCCCCGCAGTCACCGCGGGCTCTTCGCGGCTTCTTAGGCCTCGCGGGCTACTACCGGAAGTACATCCCGGACTTCGGCCTCATCGCCGCGCCTCTGACCCGCCTTCTGCGCCGCGACGCCTTCGCTTGGGACGCGGAGGCGACTGAGTCGTTCCAGGCCCTCCAGTGGGCGCTCACAACGGGGCCCGTGCTCCAGATGCCGAACTTCGACCGGCCGTTCGTCGTGGACTGCGACGCCTCCGGCATCAGCTTCGGCGCCGTCCTCCATCAGGGCGACGGGCCGCTGGCCTTCTTCAGCCGCCCGTTTGCAGCTCGCCATCACAAGCTCGCGACGTACGAGCGCGAGCTCATCGGGTTGGTCTAGGCCGTGCGTCATTGGCGGCCCTACCTATGGGGGCGGACTTTCCGTGTTCGCACGGATCACTACAGCCTGAAGTTCTTGCTGGACTAGCGCCTCTCCACTGTTCCGCAGAACCAGTGGATCAGCAAGCTCTTCGGGTTCGACTTCACCGTCGAGTACCGCCCGGGCCATCTCAACACGGTCGCCGATGCCCTCTCCCGCCGCGACACTGAGGTCGGGGCCGACGTCGTCGCCACGGGCACTGTCCTGTGCATCCGCTCCGGGCCGTCCTTCGCCCTCATCGACAATATCCGCCAGGCTACCGTGGTTGCCGCTGACGCCCAGGCTCTACGCCAGCGCCTGGACGCGGGTGAGCTGGCGGCGCCCTGGCGCCTGGACGATGGGCTGCTCCTCCATGGGCGACGCCTCTTCGTGCCCGACCATGGCAACCTTCGCCGCCAGATCCTGCTCCTGGCGCATTCGGCGGGCCACGAGGGCGTGCAGAAGACACTCCACCGTCTCCGTGTTGATTTCTACATCTCGGGCGATAGTGCGCTGGTCCGCGACTGGGTGCGGTCGTGCGTGACGTGCCAGCGTAACAAGACGGAGACGTTGCGGCCTGCCGGTCTGCTACAGCCACTGGACGTGCCCTCGCAGGTGTGGGCGGATATTTCCATGGACTTCATCGAGGGTCTCCCCAAGGTGGGCGGCAAGTCCGTCATCCTCACGGTGGTCGACCGCTTCTCCAAGTATGCGCACTTCATCCCTCTCGGCCATCCGCATACGGCCGCATCCGTGGCGCGGGCTTTCTTTGACGGCATCGTCCGCCTCCACGGGTTCCCTTCGTCCATCGTCAGCGATCGGGATCCTATATTCACTGGTCACGTCTGGCGTGATCTCTTTCGGCTGGCTGGCGTGAAGCTTCGCATGAGCACGGCCTTCCACCCGCAGACGGACGGCCAATCCGAGGTGGTTAACAAGGTGATTGCCATGTATTTGCGCTGTGTTATAGGAAATTGTCCACGAGCTTGGGTGGATTGGCTGGCCTGGGTGGAGTACAGCTACAACACCTACCACTCCGCCCTGCATACCACGCCTTTCGAGGTGGTTTATGGGTGTCCGCCTCCGAAGATGCTGCCTTGTGAGCCGGGGTCGGCTTGGGCAGAGACTGCGGGCGACTTGCTCCGCACCCGCGACGAGATCCTGGCTGAGGCGCGCCAGCGTCTTCTCCAAGCACAGCAGCTGGCCACGAAGTACTACAACGCTCATCATCGCGATGCGGAGTTCGCGGTGGGCGACTAGGTCTGGCTGCGCCTCCTTCACAGGACGACACAGTCCCTGGACCCGCGCGCCAAGCACAAGCTGGGACCGCGTTATGCCGGGCCCTTTAGAGTGCTGGAGCGTGTTGGCACGCTCGCGTATCGCCTGGAGCTGCCGGTTGGCTCTCGCATTCACGACGTCTTCCATGTGGGCTTACTGAAGGCTTACAGGGGAATCCTCCAGCAGCGACGCCGGCCCTCCCTCCTTATGCTGATGGCCGCCTTCTGCCAGGACCCAACAAGGTGTTGAAGGCGCAGCAACGTCGTGGCGTCTGGCACTTGCTTGTGCAATGGGCTGGCCTGACTGAGGAAGATGCTACTTGGGAGCAGCTCGATGAGTTCCAACAGCAGTTTCCAGATGTTCAGCTCGAGGACGAGCTGTTTGCGAAGGCGGGGAGAGATGTTATGGTCAGCATCCCATATACGAGAAAGAGGCCCAATAGTGGGCCAAATTAGGGGCTTAGCCCAGTTTATTTTATTATATAAGAGTTGTAATCAGATATTGAGAATTAAGCAATAATTAGAATATTATTGCCGACTCCTGAAGGAGTCGGCCTTCTCCCAGCCCTAGCCGCCGCCTGCTCCCTGCGCCACCTCTCCAGCCTCACGCGACGGCGCCCCACCGCCGGCGCTGACTTCCTCGCTCCCTCGCAACTAACTTCCACCCCTACAACCTACGCCCCAGACCCGGTAGACCTCTAGCCTCTACCAGAAGACCTTGCATGTTTTTTGAAAGATAAACTAAGGGGAGGCCCCGACAGAGATAATGGGTACGTCATATTATTTCAGTAGAAGTTATGTCGTGACAGAACTTAAAAGTCCGTACATCAGTCTGAAACCAATATACCGATAATGCAACCATGTTTCATTTTGTACATGATACGGAGTACCTAATCCTATGAATAATGCCAACCCTGCTCTTAATCATTCTTTGGTAAATTAATATCAATAATATATATGCAAAGTCAAATATGGTAGCACACATTCTCAAAAATACCTTGTAGCAGTCCATGTCACTTTTAACACCAGCCAAGACGGTTGGACCAATAAAGTTGCCATCCTCAAAGTGAGGGACCTACACAGTATAGAGCTATTAGGCTCTGTGATACCAAAACCCAGTAGAATTGCACACGTGCAGTTAAGCAACTGAATTCTGACAAATTACCACGATCTCTCTCCCATCAAGCACAATACGAGCACCAGTGTCAATACCGCTTTGGACTAACTTGCAGATTCGGTCCTTGGCCTATCAATAGCAAACTGTTAGAGCACGAGATTCACCAAGGAAACAAAGGGCTCTAAGCCACCAAAAAAGCAACATGTGTGTAATTACCAAACTAGTAATTGTGATATTTTATTTTTTGAGCTTAACAATCCAGCTTTAATGGCTTAGACCAGAAGAAAAAATCAATTAATCGAAGTAATACAGTGGCAACTGGGCAGGGAGACAGACTGATGACTGCTAAATCGAATCTAATGAGACAGACAAACATCAGGAGCTAATATGGTTCCATATAGGATTATAGGCTATACCATATCTCAACAGTTCATCACTGCTAAAAGAAGGTGTAGCATTTTCAATTGGATCCGATTTCATACTTTGGTCATATGAAGATTAGATCCTATTCCATATATGATTATAGGCTATACCATATCTCAACAGTTCATCACTGCTAAAAGCGGGTGTAGCATTTTCAATTGGATCCTATTTCATACTTTGGTCATATGAAGATTAGATACTAAGCTTTTCATGGTTAATTCGCTTGAATAAACTTTACGGTACCTTTAGGTTAATATAGAGCACCCATTACCTCTAACCTGATGGTTGAGATTTACATGTACTCCAACAATGGTATTAGAGTGCTAGCACCAACTATTAGGGAGTACCATGACTTCAGGGGTAAAACAGCAGGACGGTTGATGTGTTTATTTCTAACATATGACATCAGTTAATTACCTTTTAGTCTACGCCCCCTGCCATTATTGGCTGATTTCCTCGCTCCCTTTGTTTATCCTCTTAGACTATCAGTATGTGATTCAAAACTAACAATCTACTTGACGACAGGTCCAACACAGCCTAACCAAGGGTGACACCATAGAGTTCCTTGTGTGGCCTCCAGCGGGTAGCGGTTCCAGGCCAAGTGTGACAAGCCCTAGAGCAGGTCCAGGGCAGCCAAAGTAATGTAGGTGGCGACAACGGCTTTGGGATGCGCAAGTGGCCAGGAACAAACTGACCACGAGGGACTCAACTCCCATGTCACCCATCAGATCTCACTCCCCCTCTTTGCATTTTACCCCTCTCCATCTACTCTACCCTCCTGCCTGCTGCGGCGAGATACCTTTTGTTGATCATGAGAAGAAAAATATTCCTAAACTCTTAACCCATAAGTAATTAAGTGTTACCAAACCTAAATACCCTTTAGAATCAAGGTCAGATTTAAATCGTACTCCAATTACCTGAAGGTAGTACAGTGTACCGTAAAATTTCTCAGAATTTTTCATGGTTAATAAGTAGCTACTGTACTGTTGTCCAGTTTAAAAATGGTAAATCAACCAGTCTGTTCGAAGATTTAAACTTCTTAATTGTTGAATATCTTCTGCATCAAAGAAATTGAAGATCGTACAGAAGTTCAAGGTTCTATTAAGCGCTAGGCACTGCGCGAGCATTTTGCCTCCGCTTTTCCTTTTTCTGAAGGATTAAAGCGCTAAGCACGATTAAGCGCACACTTAAGCGCTAGGCGTTTTGCCTCCGCTCAGCGCTTAGGAGCGCTTAATTTAACACTGCAGAAGTTCAATGAATATTTGAAGCATGCAAAAGTTAACACTTATTTTCTTTACGGTTTGCTAGTAAATATTTGACATAAAGGTTGGGACAGTCATTTCAGAATTTTGTTTACAGATAACAAGTCATTTTATGTTGAAAATATTCCGAAATTCCAAATGTTATTTCCAGTATGTAGCCAAAAAATCAGAAATACATTTGTACTTGTACACATGGGTACAAGGGCTATCCTGTCACCTCAGAGGAGAGTGGGTGCTTTGAGATCCGTATAAAGTTTATGAGGAGAAATGCTTTCTGTAGTTTTCTGCATTCTCACAAAATGCGGTCAGATTCTACAACATTGTTCAGACATGACGTAAAGTTAGCAGATTGCGGTACAGCAGGCAGGATTCCCGGAAAAAAACATTGCTCACGCACCTCCCCTCTCATAGACTTTCTATTGAATGAAGTAGCTCTAGCCGCCAACCACACCCATACCGCAGCCTCATCTCTTGGTTCATAAATTTCAGTGTATATGAATGAATGATCGCTTTTGATTATGTTTTTTTCTAATCAACTCTGCCCAGGCCATGCATGCGAAGGAGATGGTCGATTATTGCTCCAGGCGTATAGGCGAGCAGCTTGCACATGCATCATCAGAAGCACAGAAGAATTAAGAAGTGTACCTAGATTGAGAGCTCGTTGAAAGACTGTCAGCGAACTACAATCTACGATGCCCGGTCCGGAAGTTCTAAGATATTTTTAGAGGGAAAGTTCAGAGATATTTAGGCTATCTTTCTTCTATATCTCTTGCTTTGGCTTCTGTCCACAACTCATGTCCATTGGACTCGCCAGTGTCAATGTTTTAGTATGTTTTATACGTCGTTTAGCAATAGTGCAATAGAATTATGGAGCAGATCGACGAGAATCATTGTGTCAGATGTATCATTGTGCCTCATTGAGGACCGTCTCCAAACCGAATTCGTCCAGCACACGCCACCGTCCGCATCGTCAAGCTCGGAGCTTCTCCGCCGTTGTCGCGGCCAGGGTGTTCTCTTCATCTACGCCGTGAGCTACCTCTCTCTCTCTCTATCGTCGTTCTTGAAATATATTGATGCCATTCCGGGCGCTGGGCGGCGTGCCCGACAAAGTGCAAGGGGGAGGCATGTGTTACGGCGATCTACAAGTACCCGTGGCCTGCGCCTCAGTGAGCGAGGAGAAGCACGTCGTGATGACCGTGAACTGAGCCGAAATCAACGTCGACGACTACGAGTGTGTGGTCGTACCCAGCGGCCGGTCGCCAGGGCTGCTTGAGACCAACAAGAAGGCGATGGCGCAAGGGAGCACCTCACGTCCTCCTCACCTGGTCCTGGCCGCGACAGGGATCCCTCAATGGCAAGAGAAGCTCTGAGGCTAGCTCCTCTGGAAACCATGGTTGTGATGAGCTCGCATGCAGCAAAGTTCAAAGTGCCTCCATCTCGTCTCTTTTATCTCACTCCCCCACGCCGTCCCCATTTTCTATTTAGCACCAAAACAAGTGTCTGGACCGTGGTGGACAGCCAAACAGTGCACCAGCACGAGACAGAGGACATTGGCCACACCTTGGTGGCCACGCGACAGTGCTCCCTCCTCCCACAAGCACCATGTATCTTCGCAAGTAACTGGCCTAAGCTTATAGGTACTATAGAAAAGAGAAGATTAGCATTTTCGCCCAGTACTCTGTTTACTGTATGGAGCAGTGTTCAACAACTAAAGAAGCATCTCGACATAGCAACCCACAAGGCTCAAGATCTTCAGAAAGTTTCTGTCACGATTGTGTCCGTTGTAGCATCAGTGTATGTATCAGCTAACGACCATATTCCCTATCTTTTATTTAAGCACTTCATGTAACGTACAGCTGCTATTATGGTTTGAGCACCTAACGATTCGATTACTGCACCTTGTTCCCATTTTGCTTTTAGCATTTAGGGCGTAAATGCTACCACGCTGTTTCCATGTGACAGACCTAGTGACCAAACATGTGTTGTCATGTACCTTTTCTGGTAGCTGATGAGGCGTGAACAGTACCCACGGTTAGGCCAAAAAAAAGTCTATTGTGCGGACCGGCCAAAAGTACAAGATGATGGGACGAATTTTAAGCTGAACAATGTGACATGATGTGAGGGAGGGGGGAGTCTAAAAAACTGGGGCACGGATCTCAGACTGTAACCAATGGGCATGATAGGTCATGTACCCATGTGTACAAGTACAAAATCCATTCTCCCAAAAATGGTAAATATAATAAACATGTGTCTGAAAGCAAACCTGTCTGCTGATCACGGGACCAAGGTCGGTATCGTTAGCCGCTCCTGAATTAACTACAAGGCTGCTTGCACGTTTGACTAGTTCATCCTCCCTACATGAAAAAACACGGTTGGCTATGCAAACCAAAATCTGACAAAAAGGCTTTATCTTAAAGAAATTCGCTTGGATAGAACTCTACCATGCTTCTGAACCACCAACAAAAACAGCAGTGCTCAATGCCATACACCTTTGCCCGGCTGCACCAAAACCAGCAGCAATAAGGGCATTCAGTGTGGCCTCTCGATCAGCATCAGGAAGGATGATAGCATGATTCTTGGCACCCATGTTACACTAAAAAGAAACAGTGGCAATTATTTTGGATTACACTGCTTACAATGCAAAATGCAGAAAAAATAGCGGTTAGATGCAAACTCACCTGGACACGCTTCCCTTTTGCAGATGCTCTAGAGTATATATGCATACCTGCCTGAGATGGGGGAGAGAGAGAGAGAGAGAGAGATCACAAAATATCATTCTTCGCAGAAGCAAAGGACTTTTGGCTAGCTCTGAGCACAGGAATTCAATAGCAGAATCAAATGAAATAGCGTATGTGCTAGTAAGTATTATAGTAATAAAAATAGAACTTATACTGCACGTGTGTAATACATGAGAACATATACTCATCCCATTAACAGGAATGCATCAACAACAAGAACACCCGTGTCAGGAGAAATAACTCTAATGACATCTTGGTAAATTAGAATTGATTCAGGATCAAAAGTTCATTAGATTTTGAAATATCATACTACACAAAATATGAAAAAGAATCTTCCAAGTGTAGATGGGATCAAGTATGCATGGAATCCTCGTTTTATAACAAGGGCTGATCAATGGCCGAAACACTGAAAATGCATATGTTGGTAGGTGATGCGGAGCGGAATACTGACAGATGGGTGATGCAAAAAAAAAAGTACAGCCAATCAAGAAACAGGGAAATCATAGGATCCACTTACTGTATTGGAACCAACAAAAGATACTGCCTTAATAGCCTCATCATCACATATGTTGTTGACAACATCCTGATAAGGTAAACCAGAATCAGAACACAAGCAACCTAACAAGGCTCGGGACGCCAGCACAATAGATGCATGAGTGTTCTTTTTCAGAAAAAACATGATAGATTATTCTATCCATTACAAGCACATAATGCTACCGAACAAGTAAAGCAGATTATAGTGGAGCTTCAACGGGTGCTGCTCTGTCAGTGTTCTAAGGAATGAAAAACTATAATTGTGCAGCATTGCGCAAAAAGTATGTGATCTAACAGCATAACGCACTAACCAGCTTAAAAATTAGATTAAAGAAGAAAAGTATCTAAGGGAAGTAGGGTACCATACATGGGTACCATGAACAATGTTCAACACCCCCTTTGGTAAACCAGCCTCCATTGCTAGCTCCGCAAGCATCATAGCAGCCCCTGAAGATTAACAATTTACCATCAAATTTCCACATTGATCATATGCCTTCTTTTTGTCAAAGTACGCTAAAGTTAAAGCATTTTGAAGGACTCGTGTCACTTACCATGGTCCTAATTTACAATGTATAAATGTATTACAGTCGTGTTTTACAAATAATATCAGTACCATTTTCCTGAAATCTTCAATGGTATTTCAATGTCTAGACAGAGTGTAATGCAGTCAGTAATATCTACCTTATAACTCTCCTAATGGGATGGCGAGCATTTTTTTTCCTTGCTACCACTTCTAATGATATAGAAAAAAAATCCTATTGCTATCGTACCACTGGTGCAAATTTTTGATTTGCGTAAGATAAATATGCACCAAATATCAGTAAACCTGTCATCCTTATAACACCAAAAGATAGATTCGTCGCAATAGTTATGGAGATAAGTACAGATAAGCTATTAACCTGCATCGTTACTAAGAATACAAACATGTATCTTTCCAGTTTTTGTTTGTAGACCAACAACACATGTAGCTAATAAATTGGGCAACAATACGCTGATAAAGATAAACACCTGGATCCTTTTCTGACGGCTTTAGAACAAAAGTGTTGCCACAAGTAACCGCTATGGGGAACATCTGCAGTCAAGGAACAAAGAAACAACCCAAATGATCAAATCTTCTCTCTTGAGTTTATTTGGATCATGGGGAAGAACAGCAGTTGACAGCTGACAAAAATAAGGCCATGAAAATAGTACAGGACTACAGGTTCCTGCAGGCTAAATAAAAGATGTATGAATAGTACAATTGATAACTGAATGCAAGAGACCTAATAATAAGAATAAAATTTGATGTTCAACAAACAGTTATATCAGATATACCCATAGGGGAATCATCGCAGGGAAATTGAACGGGCATATCCCTGCACATACACCAAGTGGCTCCCTAATACTGAAGGTGTCAATCCCGTGAGAAACATTAGATACATATTCACCCATTTGCAGTGACCCCATTCCACAAGCATGCTCCACCACCTCTGCAATATCAGAGTTCGAAATCAAATCCTTACAGCCAGGGTGTCAGGTAGTCAATATAAGAAAGACATCTATTGCAGAATAGTTCATTTTCATAAACAAGTGTATTAACGGGCAGCTGCTTTTGGACTACAACAGAAACATTGCTAGTACCATTGACATGTCCTGCGATCTGGAGGATGTGGAGAATGACAAACCATGTCATATACTACAAATGTAAGGATAACCTGCTATTTTTCAAGGACGTGTTTCGTTTACATACTGATTTGTAGATCTTCCAAGTAACATATGATCTTACCTATTTATGCGCAAAATCTAAGACTAGTGAATTCATGACGCATGTCAATTACTCGCAGATCAACAAATGACAAGATAGGAATGCCAAGACAATCACTAAGTAACCAATAGCAAGAACATACATAAGGTCGTGAAAACCAACCTAGCCCACGGAATACATCGCCCCAAGCATCTTTTAGTGTCTTTCCCTGCTCAGTTGTAATGTTCTCTGCCAGCTTGTCCTAATATCACCACCATTGAAGCACACAGTTGATACAACAGGAAGCGATCACACGTGAGTAAGGAGCTGTAAAATTACCCAGCTGAAGGAATGTCAACTTATTATTAGTAATTGTCTATTACCATGTTGGCCCGGATGAGCTCCTGGTATTTGAACATGATGCGCTGACGCGTCGTGACCGGAGTGTTTCGCCACCCAGCGAATGCAGTCCTGGCAGCGTCCACGGCAGCTTTGAACTCGTCGGCAGTGGTGAGCGGGATCCGAGACACCACATCCTGCGTTGCCTGCGAAATGGCACAGCAACACCCAAAAGCTCGCATATTACACTTGCACGCTCCAAATGGACCAACTCCAACTCAAAATCAACTGACAGGTCAAGAGAGCGTGCTTACAGGGTTGGTGACATCGACATACTCGGTGGCCCGCGACTCAACGAACTCGCCACCAATGAGGAGGCGAACCCTAGGCTGCGAGAGAGTGGGGTGACCGGTGAGCCGTACGCACGAGAGCAAAGCGCGAGCAATCACAAGACTTAGCAGGCGCGTAGACAGATCGGAATGGGTATGTGGGGCTCGGAAGGGAAAAACGACAGGAACGTATGTACCGGCGATGATGCGGCCTCGGAGAGCCAGCCGGCGGCGGCGGTGGAGAGCGGAGCGGCCATCGGCGACCGGCGGAAGCCGGAGGCTGCACGGGGAAGCGGGCAAAGCAGGGTGAACAGGGATTTGCAGCCGCGAGCGCGAGAGTAGATGGGACACGGGGAGGAAGGTTACCTGAGCGGGATAGGACGGCGCGGAGCATCGGGTTTGATCGACCGGAGCTGGTGGTGATGCGGTGGTTAGATTTTGGATTGGGGGCAGTCGAGTCGGGGGGAGAGTGGCGGCGAGTGGAGTCTTATTTCTTATTTGTAGTAGTAGTAGCATCGTGCAGCGTTGGCATTGTGGGCTTGTGGCTGCGTGGACCCCAGCGACAGAGACAGAGGATGACGGGGATGAGTGGAGGAGCCCGTGTCTATCGGACTTCGGAATTTGGTGCGGGCTGACGCGGCCAGTGGGCCCGATCGCGTGTTTGTTTGCTGGATTAGAGTGGAGTAGTTTTTTTGGAAAAAGTCTATTTCAAACCTTGAATTCATGGAGGTTTGGCGGATCAAACCCTGAAGTGAAAATGGTCGTTTGTATCCTAAACTAGCTAATTCCGATCTAAATTAAACCCTAGACCTGCTTTTCGGATCAGAAAAATAAATTCCAAATTCCTACTCTCACTTACTGGATTGGCCCATCTGCCATATTTGTCTTCTACCTGTGCTCCCTCTCTTTTCCATTCTTTTCTCCTCGTCTGCCTCCATCCAACCGCGTCTCCGACAGCCGCCCCCGTTTCACCTGGAGCTCTAGGGGCCGACACAGCTTTGCCAGGAGCAACTCCAGCAGTGCGCGACTGCTTCGGCTGTTCATGGACTCGCCGCCCCGCAAGACAGAGGACAACGAGCAACACACAGCTGAGCTGAGGCAAGAGCCACAGCGGCTCCGCACGGCCGGGAGTCCCCGCGGCGCGGTGGCCGAGGCAAGAGCCGAAATGGCTCTGTTGCCTCTGCAAGTGCATGTCGGTGCAGGCCACCCAAATCCGGTACAAATGAATCAAATACCTAGAAGTAATGCCTGATTTCCATCTAAGTGACTGCAAATACGTGGAGAAATTGGTTCGGCCATTGCCTGATGATGATGTTGATGTCGTCCAGATGTTGCAACAAGTCCTGATCTAGTACGAGTACCACCCCATCAGCAAGTAGATGCACCGATTTATTAAGTGATGTTATGTACTTGTGTAGCGATTCATGGAGAGACAAGAAATTTGACCAGTGCTAGTGTATATGCGTCCTTATGCTTGTAGCCTCGATCTAGTACCACCTCGTAGTCTGCTAGAATAGATTGGGGAGAAGTAAATTAATCGGTTGAGCCATCACGCCCGTGCACCGCTCCGCGCTACGCGCGCCGCGCCAGTGCCTATTCCCCGCTACTGCACTACTCCGGCTCCTCCCATGCGCCGTTGTAATCGCGGTGGATTTGCGAGTCAATAACAGAGCACAATTAGGGGAGGGAGATGAATATGACACTGGGCCCCACTGTCAGTGAGACTAGCATGTAATCCTGGCCGGGATCGTTGCTTTTCCGGACTACCAAACAGACCTAAGGTTCAATTTAGACCAGGATTAGTTAGTTTAGGGTGCAAACGGCAGGAATTTCGACTTTAGGATTTGATCCGGCGAACCTCTACAAATTCAGCATTTGAAATAGACTTTTTCCTAGTTTTTTTAATACTCCCTTGTCATAAAATAAGTAACTTACTAGAAAAAAATGTATGTGCGTTGCACCGGGAGAAACAAATACCCAGACAACGCTCTAGCAAATCATCCGTGAACATAAGTATGCCTAAGAAAGTTAGATTGCAATGCCTAAGAAAATTAGATTACAATGCATACTTATAATGATCCTTAATTTTTTTATTAAGATGCTAGCCTTGCTTTGGTCTTTTCTTATTTTCTCCTCCAACATAGCATGGGCCGCAATAATATGTCTCATTTTATGTCTACTTATATAGTTCTCTAAATAAATCCGCTTCTACTTTGTATTACCTGTGCATTGCTATGGAAACACGTTACTGCATATTTTTAGTCCTAAATAAATTCGTTTTTTTACGGGACAAAGAGTGTTGAGAACAAAACTGTGCAATTGTGAACAGAGTTATCCATGAAAAGCTATGATAATTTGATCCAATTGGCTCGACCAATTTACATTTTGAATTTAGCCCAATTCATATCTATGCATAGAGCAGGAAGGGTAGAAGGCCAATTCCTCAATAAAAAGTTCAACAAGGAATATTATATACACACCGTCAATTGCATCCAGTGTCAGTTCCATCCTAGAGGTAACAACAGGAATACCATGGCAATTTAGATTGCACACCATACCATGGAGGTGATAACAAAATATGGAGCAGGGCAAGCGCCAGTAGCAACCCATCATGTGCACACCATGGCCATCAGGTGCACTACAGGTAGCACCTTGTACCAAGAAGCTGCCATGGATGTCTCATGCAATCAAACCATGATTTAACTTTTAACATAATCTTCTATGAACATGGATTTACCCCAGACTTAGCTCGACATCATCTTCTTAGTTAGCCTGGACAAGCTTCTTTTGTTTCTCGGCTCACTGCCTGCAACATCAGAGATGATAATTAGTCCACAACACTATCCTAAGAAAAGATGATCTGAACCAGAATATATGGTACAGTATGAATGCTAAAGAGAGCTGACAGTGAACATAGAAGGTTGATTGTCAGATCATGGATTTGAACACTACATGGACCTAGTAGATCAAGTGTTAATGGTATTATTTTGCGAACAAGTAGGGTGCCAATACCATTATCCTGACATTATCAGATGAAAAGAAGAAGAAGAAATATTTTGCATGTGATGGAGAAATATATAGTAAGAGCAACCGTGGTTTATGAGACTATGTCTATTGTCTTGCTTGTCAGATCATGAACTACAATTATGAACTTCATTTGGAACTTGACCATATATAATACCATAATGGCATTTCTCTTGACAACAGGGATGTACGCGAGGAATTTGAACAGACCATTTTCAACCATATGCAACTATTAGTGTTCTTAATCAGATTGCTAATTATGAAAATGATATACGATTTTCATGTCCTAACCACAGTTAATCACAAAAAAACAACTACTTCAACTATCTTCAGATGTGCTGTCTGGACTATGAGGATCAAGTAATTGTGTCATTTAACAGTTTAACACAGTTGATAAATCAAAATACAAAAGAGGTGAATCTTTCAGCAGTGGAAAAACTAAACTGCACAACATGCCTTCTGTTCAATCTGCAGGACTTAGTGTATTATGCACCTTTACTTTCGTTTGTTCTCTGCGAGCAACATCAAAAAGGAGAATACAACTTGAGTGTCCTGAGGTACTTGCTGAAGCGCTCCACCACGCCATCTTCTCTGGCCCAGATTCACCGGGGTGTTGTGCCTTTATCAATAGTATGTGATAATTGTTTGCACCGAATCAATCAGAGGGAAAGCAGAATCAGTGGATTGAAGTATAGTAGCAAAGAACACACTGCAAAAACATCTCCTTTCTTTGCTAAATTCCACTAATTTCTTGCTCCAAACAAAGCAACAGTAGCAAGCTATTGACAAACTGAACCAAACGAAGACATGCAGGGAGACATAATATCATCAACGTGGTACCAATCATATTACTGATTAGTTAAAACCCAGCAGACTTGGTGCTGCAACAATGTTTATTTGAACCCCAGAATGATATGTTAAAGGATAACTTTAAGCTACTGCGACAAGTACAAGTACATGGCATGGCTCGCTAGTTTTGATGCCTCACTAATACACTCACGTATGCTTGATCAATAAAAATTGAACCTATGTAACCTGAAGCTTTCATGTAACTATGTTCTTCTCTCGAAAACTCAATATATGCTACAGCTTGGTCCTACTCTGAAATAAAGGTCAAGTATTTAAGATCTTGGCTAGTGAACAACAACTTTTTTCTGAAAATAATGAGCAAGTGTACTGTAATTGTGGTACGGACTATGGACAATTTCAAAATAATGAGCAAGTGTAATGTAATTTCTATACCGATGTGGTACCGTTGGATTTTTTCCCTGGAATTTTTGGTAAAGTGTGTCCAAATCTAGATCCTAAAGTGCAGTCATCATTATATAAAAGCCTGAACTACATGACTTTATAATCCTCCTCACAAAATCATGCCTCATTTTATCTCTTAATGAAGACAAGCATGCAACACTACTTACAAACAGAGCAACAACCTAACAAGCGTTCTAGAAGAGGTTAATAGAGATAGCGCATCTAGGTTTGCATTGTCAGAATCACCGTTTCTTATATCACTCATGCACTATTTGTAAAGCTTGTAGCTAATGTACCAGACCAAAAAAATTAACTTGCTTGATCCTTTGGTGACACGGAGTATAAGTTGTTTTCTAGCATAGTACCGGTTTCTCACAATCTTTAAGCTCAGTCGTATGTATTGTTCTACTTGATAGTGCCTACTGAAACTACAATCTTAAGCTCAGCCGCATATAGTGTTCTACTTGATTGTAGAGTGCATACTGAAACTATATCGCTGGAGGCCGTAGAGAGGCCACACCTAACTTTGGAGTTTGTCTGTTCCTATGCCTATTAGGATCTTAAAAAAATCCTAACTAATAATTTTGTAGAATAACTATGGCTATAAAACAGAGAATCTTAAGCAGTTCAGACCATCACACATCAGTAGAAGGGATACCGTATCAAAAACCCTGACTAATAATTTTGTAGGATAACTATGGCTAAAAAACAGAGAATCTAAAGCAGTTCAGACCATCATACATCAGAAGAAGGGATTACCGTATCTGGCGAGCTAGCGGCAATGTCGAGATAAGGCGGATCTTCTGTTGTTGCAATGTACATCTTGTGCGGAACTTCCGACAGGACTTCAAGCTGGGTGGCAGCGGCAATGTCGAGCTGAGGCGAATCTTCTGCCGTTACTTCGAGCTGGGTTTTCTTTGATCTCAATCGAGGCAGGACTTCGACCTGGGATTGCTGGGTTTTGGATCTCGACCGAGGCGTCGAGGCGGGACTTCGAACTAGAATTGATGAAATTTTGCTGGGTTTTCGATTTCGATTTCGATCGAGGCGTCTTTGATTTTGATCGATGGACTGGAGTGCTTTTTATGAGGGCACCCATGGTCGCGTCGTCGAGCACGGTCCGTGTTGGAGCGGAGTTGCAGTTTGTACTGCATACGTGAGGGAAACACAGTCCGTGTAGGAGCAGAGTCCGTGTTGGACCGTGACGCTGAACTTGCAGCTTCAGTCTGCATCAGTCGCCATCTTGCCGGCCGTCCTGGCAGTAGGTGAGCGGCGACACCTCCTGGAATGGGGATGGCAATGGCGAGGTCCGGCCGCCCGATCTCCACGAGCTCACCTCCCTCCAATCCCCGACGCGGCGGCATCTCCGGACATGGGGATGGCGAGGTGGGAGGGTTGGGCCTCAGACCGACCGGACAAGAGGTAAGTGGCTG
The DNA here is from genome assembly GCA_916181665.1 of Avena sativa. Lineage (NCBI taxonomy): Eukaryota > Viridiplantae > Streptophyta > Magnoliopsida > Poales > Poaceae > Avena > Avena sativa. The sequence goes on along the minus strand of OV702287.1, from coordinate 184,143,534 downwards.
CACCTCCCTCTAGCGGTAGCATCTCCGAGAATCCCCATTCTCTGTCTTGCAGCCGAAGGGGATGGCGGTGGCGAGGTCCGGCTGGGGGGGAGGGGGTGAAGATGGCGAGGTCCAGCTGCCCGAGCTCGTGCCCGAGCTCACCTCCCTCCAATCCAGGCGGTGGCGGGCTCCGGGAATCCCCATCATCTTTCTCGCGCGGCCGAAGAGGGTGGCGATGGCAAGGTCCGGCCGGGCGACGGGATGGCGGTGGCGAGGTTCGGCCGGGGGGGGGGGATGGCGATGGCGAGGTCCGGCCGCCCGAGCTTAGGCGGGGATGGTGATGGCGAGGTGGGAGAAAGGAGCTGGGCGGCTCTGTCGGCTCTGTCTCGCGCGGCGGAAGGTACTCGCGCAGCGGAAGCGAAGCCAGGGCTGTTGACTAAGCGGTGGCAGTAGATGTAATTGTTCCGAACTGTCCAGGGTATAATGTTTTTTTTTGCACGGACGAAGGACAGAAACAGTGCTTCTGTCTAGATTTATTTGTATTTTGATGTATTTTAATGTATAGATTTATGCATATCTAGATAAATCAAAGTCACTATCTTAGGATGTATTTTTATCATGCGTATCTAGATAAACCCAAGTCATTATGGCATAAAAGGTCGTAGTAGCAATAGTTGAGCAAATGTTTTTCTTAAAGAGGTTGAAACTCATTTGGTACTTTTCAAAAAAAATGAAGAATCTTATAAATCCTCCTCCTCGTAGACACTTTTGGCCGTTTGACTCGGTATCTTACATCTTAGTGGTGTTTCCCGAGATCTACTCTCTCATGATGTTGCTCCGGTCACTAGCCAAGGTTATGTGGTGTTGGTTATTGTGTCATGACACGACATGCGGAATAAGTTGAAGGGAAGACGTGGACAGGAAATTTATTGGCGAGATGGGAAATGTCGAGGGTCATTAAAGGACATCACAAAATTAAGAAATGAGACACTAGTGAAATGAGTGAAAAAAACAATCGAGAACTCACGGCAGTTGACTTTGATTTTCTTAAATGCTGAACATTATGGCCACAATGGTGATCACTTGAACCATTGGCTAAGAGGAAGATATGGACATAAAAGAGGGTGAGAGAGAGATGTAGAAAAACGCCACCAACCAACAACACAAAGGGCTCATCTTATTCTCCTGTATGCGCATCACCAAGGCGGGCACACAGTCCACTATGAGATACTTGAGGGCGGTCACGAAATCTATATCAGCTTGGGGCTATCTCTACAACTTATTGGAGGCTCCCAAGAAATCACCACCAAGGCCTCTAGATTGAGGAAGCTCCACAACTTAGTTGGAGTACCCAAAAAGTCGGCTCCAAGACCACTAAACCGTCCAGGGTTCCAAGAACCCAAGTGTAACAAGCTCACTTGATTTTTTACCAATCGGTTCTCTATATAAATCTCAAATAGATGTACCTAATGCAATGGAAAGTTATTCACTCTCAAATTCCACCACATATACAAAAACTATTAAGAAAATAAGGGAGGGAGAACACAAGAGGTAAACCATAAAAGTTTCCAAGATTTAGATCCCAAGATATTCCCCCACATAGAGGCCAGATTGATTGCTAGAGTTGTACATCTAGATCTCCTCTCTCGTTTCCCTCAATTAGATGCAAGAACCATGGGAGGGAGAGGGAGGAAGCAAGCTCAAGAAAGTCAATAATTGGGGGGAAAAGGAGATAAAAAAGATGCTTGACCATTGGGGAAGAAGACCCCTTAAATAGGGTCAAACCGGATCCAACCATTGCACAAGGGAGCAGAAAATCGTGACCAGGTCGGCCTGGGCCAGACCACTCCGGTCAGCAAGAACCATGGGTCAGACCTGAAAGAGATATGCCCTAGAGGCAAATAATAATGGGTGTTTATTATCATATTTCATTAGTTTATAATAGGTTTGTATCATATTATAACTGTATCAATTGGAAACATTGGTACACATGTGATATATAAACAAACTAGAGTCCCTAGTAGCCTCTATTTATACTAGTTCATAGGGTATCTCTTGATCATGGTGCATTTATGCCGACTGACAATAAAGTCATATCATTAGTGAATGATGTGATGAAAATTACCCTAATATAGGTATTGCAACATGATCAAGTCACATGTTCATCGTTGCAATAGTTAGAAACATGGTATTCATCTCCTTTGATCGTGAGATCATTTTAATCACTATCACCCGAGGCTGCTTTGACTGCATCAAATGCCGTGACTGTAATTGGGTGATCATAACGGTGTATGTTGGGTATTCTAGAGGGATAGGTTGATGCCTATGCATCAAGATCAGTATTTGTTCACCCATGTGATGGGAAGATACTTTGGGCTCACTCAGTGAGGTACATCCATAAATGTTGCACAACATGTGACTGGGTCACGGGGATGCAATATCACAGAATGAGTAAAACGGCACTTGTCGGTAACGAGATTGAACTAGGTATGTAATACTAATGATTAGATCTTAGACAAGTCATGTATCAAAGTAAAAAAGGGAATTGGACTCGACGTTTATGGTTCAAACGATAATAGACATCGTGGAATATATAAGGGGTCATTATGGGCATCCTGGTCCCGCTATTGATCATTGATTCGAGAGAAGTCTCAATCATGTCTGTGATGTTCCCAGACCGTAGGAGTGACACACTTAAGGATACGATGACATTCGTAGAACATTTGGTTGAACATAATCAACAAAGTATGAAAGAGAGAATACTGGAATCGTTTCGAGAGAGAACTGAAATTGTTCCAGGTGGATCCAAAGTCATTCGGAGCGGACCTAAAGGTGTTTCAGGACAAGAGGAAATTAATAATATGTATTTATATATTAATTAATGGAATTAATATTAAATAAATATTTATTATTGAATATTTGGGGCAACTTCCCCTAATGGGCTAAAACCCTGAAGGGAAGTGGCCCAAGAGGGCAAGCCACCCAAATTGGCAAGGGGCGGCCGCCACCACCGCCATCCATGGGCCACTGCGTGGGGTAGGGCCCACTCGACCGTCGCATCGCCTCGGGCCGCGTGCGTGCCCTAGGAGGCCCACCCCACCAGCCAGATGCCTCCTCCCCTCCTCCCGCGCACCACCTCCCCTCCTTTAGTCCCACCCTGGGACTTGGGGAGAAAGGGGTCTCCCCTTTCCCCCTATATAAGGAGGGGCATAGTGGTAGGAAACTACACAACAATAAATCGGGATTTTCTCTAAGGCATTTTCCTTAGAGAATTTCTCTCTCTTTATATCTTGCAACTGCGTCACCGAGTTAGGGTTGTACGCGCAAATGGAGTACTTCACTGCGGCACAAGGAGGTGATGCATGGATTCCAGCCAGAGATCTACTTCCACACTCCCGGCAAGGATTCGAGAACCGGAAGTCGTCATCGTACACCGCACATGTGCAAAACCTCGGAGGTGCTGCCATTAGTGGCACCTGGGTTGTTAAGGACCAAGGAGGTGATCTACGAGGAGCTTCGCGACCTTGAGGTCAGCTACGGTATCGACTACCTCATCCACATCCCCCATGGAACGTTAAACACTTTTGGTCTACAAGGTTATGTTACCGAAACCTTTCTGTTACAACTTTACTTCTAGATAGATCCTGGCTAGGTGCGTTCTACCGTGGGGGAAAATGTTTCTCTACCACGAAACCCCTTTAGGACCACTCTGGGCGAAAGGCTGGCTGAGTCGCTAGGCGTGAAGGAAGTAGGCCAGCCCAGCCTCAGACTAGTCCGGGTCGGCGGCCAGGTGGGTTGTTGCATGCGTGGGTGTAAGAGCACCTCCACTCGTTGGGCGTTCCCAGGCCGAAATCCGAAGCTATTTAGCGCGAACGAATGCAAATTTCGACCTAGGAATGGCCACTTCCCCACTCGCATTCCTAGGCAGCGTTCCCAGGTGATGCAAAATCGATGACACATTTGAATATTTTTTGTTCCCGTCGACAAAATCTAGCCCAAAGGTGCTCGACAGAATTACGCCCAAAAAAGGTTCATCAGACATTTTATTACAAAAGTGAATCAAGAACGGCGATCATTCATAGATGGGGATGGCCTCCTCCAGCGTGTCAGGTGCGACGGGGATGGGTTCCTCGATCAGGATAGGGGCAACCGACAGATTGGAGGAGGTGGATGCGAAGCTCGGCAAAGGAGTGGTGGCCGAAATCGTAGGTGCAAGACTCGGTGTGTGATACCTTCGATCTGGATTACGGATCTAGTGTAGCTCTTTTTCCCTAGTAGACCTAGGGTTATCGAATCCTCGGGAAGAAGAAGCATAGTGAAGTTACTTTAACAAACCTTCGGGAGTTTTAGAATTCCTTTTATGTTTTTACCGGACCAAGAGTTTGCGTCTTTTGTTGTTGTCGATGATGGAGAGAGAGGGCCTAGGGCGTTCGGTTTCACCAGTAGCTGTGCAAAACATCTAATGGGAATAAAAGATAAAAATAAAGTATGCATGTAATTGTTAGAATAAGATAATTTATATGTGGGCAGTGCATCCATAATTGTTATTGCCTCCGCAACCGCTTATAGCAATAACCTACTAGTCTCATCCATAGAAGAAAGAGAACTAATGATATGCATAGTGACATCACCGTTAATCCCAAGTAAATCCCGCACATACAACCGTACTACCCCTTCTATCACTGGGGTTCCCAACCTGCAGATTAGTCATTAGTCATACTCCCTATACCTGGTTCAATTCTCGGGGTCTTGGGTACCTGACAAGTCCTTAGATTGAGGCAAGAGAGGATAGAATAATCATCATGTCATACAAACTAATACATGATCCCGTATATGATAAATAACATGCACAAAAGCTACATGGATAGGCCGAAGCCCTTAGCCCAAGGAGAATTACTCACACATAGAGATGAAATCAAAGATCATAAACATTGTAGTGGAAATCATGAGATTGATAGCAAATAGTCTTACGATGACACCAATCGAAGAAGAGATCTACTATTACAAGTGGTGGAATATGGCTATGGTGGTGGAGATGGGTTTAGAGATTAGATCTAAGTCTATTCCTCAGGCGGCTCTTTGGTGTTGTGGATGGAAATCTGGAGGTAGCTGATGGTTAGGGAGAGCTTCCTTTTCTCGTCGCCCGAGGCCTCTTTATATAGGGATCCTTCATGAAAGTTGTTCTGTTTGACCTAGCGGTGTCGATGGCAACTATACGAACGGAACTGTAACACCCTAGTTTTATCTAATATTAATTAGGGTTTGTTTGTGCATTCATGAGCATCATCTTTAAAATTGCATGCAAAAGAATTAATGCAAAACCCTAAAACCCTAGTTTCCTATCTCTCTAAAAGCAATTCAAAATGGTTTTGAATTTTGAAAACCCAAAATTGTTGGAGCCCAAACTGAATATAAGGGCCCCACGGTATTTTATATATTTTATAAAAGTCTCTGGTATTTTGAAAGTATCCAAAACAGATTTGAAATTTAAAATACAAAGAGAGAAATCAAAACCGTTTTGGAAAAATGTTTTGCAAATAAAAAAACAGAGCAGCCTGCAGCCCAGGCTGGCCCATCCTTCCCCTGTGCTACCTGCCGCTCGCGTGCAACGTCCCGTGGCCCAGCAGCAGCCCAGCGTAGCCCAGGCCCGCGTACCCTTTCATCGCCTCTGTTCGTCGTCTTCCTCCTCGAGAGGAAGCAGCTGCCTGTCGCCGGCGTCGCCGTCGATCCCCGCCGCCTGCATCCCGCCGTCCTCGAGCTCTGGGGGTGGATAATATCATCGCGGCCACGTCTCTCTCGGCCCTATCTCTTTACCCTCTCTCTCCCGACCTCCCTCTCGCATGTTCCCTCGCGAGCCCGAACCCTATCTTGTAGACCTCGCCGGCGCCTCGCCATTTCCGGCATCCCTTTGCTGTTCTGAGCATGCAGGAAGCTCCACCTCGTCGCGCTGGTGCTTCTCCCCGAAAGAATCGGCCCCGCTCGCTCACAATCATCGCCATCGACGCCATCTTCCTCGTCACCGACGAGCTCCGCCGTCACCTTCATCGTCGCTCTGGTCCACCTCGTGCTTCGCCGTCGGCCCCTTCAGCACCAGGGTGAGCTACTGGTTCTTCCGAGACCCTCCGTTTTCCCCCTCGCGCTCTGTATCCGTCGCTCACCGTGTGCTGCCGCTCGCCGCCGTCGGGCACCATCGCAGCCACACCTCCCATGGCCAAAACCTAGCGGCGCCGCCCATTTCTGGTTTGCCTTGCTCCGCTGGTTCGAATAGGCCTAGTACCACAGACCCACGCATCCTCTTTCGCCGTCGCCGGTGACCACCCGACGGTGGCCGCCGAGTTGACGTCACCATGACGTCACGCCCCGTGCCGCCGACCGCCACGGTGGCACCCGAGGAGGCTTTGGCCCCACCCGCCAGTCACTGCGGCTAGCCCCAAAACCGGTAAAAAACAACCCCCACCTCGAGCTGACGTCAGCATGACGCAGTAATCCTATTAAATAGTTTAATAATTTCAGAAATTGATATAATCTTATAAATTCAATATCTAATTATTTATAAGTCAGAAAAATGTGTATAATATATCAAAATGTTCAGAAAAACAAGTTTTACACTTTAGCATCAATATCATGCATTGTTCAACAACTTTCAAGACAAGTTTAATTAGAGAACTGAATGAACCCCCGTAGGTGATTCCAGGGTCTCTCCTGTTTTAGGGTTTGGACCCTTCGGATCCCGCTTAAATTGCCAAGCATGCTTTAGGGTTTCATTACAATACTAATTAACTTGTCATATCATCATTCTTTATTGAGAATTGCATCGATGCCATGTGTTGATTGTTGTTCCCCCTTTCTTTCCGATGTTTGCTTCTTCCCGGTAGAATACGATATCGAAATCGAGATCGAAGACCGAGATCAACATCATCGAAGATTGATGAACAATACTTGACCAACTATAATCAAGTCAAGCACAAGGCTTCCGAAGATCTATGTCTGGGTATCAACAAACAAGGCAAGCATAGCCCCACACATAAAAGAATCCTATGATTTTGAAAGTATTTCATTCTTGCCATGATGCATATGATTCTACTATGGTCTTTTATCGATAGATAGAGTATCCTATCTATTGCATTACTCCCTTGAGCTTATATTACCTAATCCACTGCTCCTAGCATAACTAGGTTTGGCTTGTGTGCACTGCTAGAGCTTTTATCTGTGTCTTGCTTAGCCATGCTTAGCTGTCAGTGCTGGTTCATCAAGATGTACCAAATGTAGAGAATGTAGTATGATAGGAGAACAAGGTATACTGATGAGGTAAGATATGAGGTAAAGGTTAAACATGCTAAGGCTTATATGTGAGGCCACGATGGGATGTGGTTTTCGTAGTCCCATGCTCGCCACCATTAGGACCCGAGTTCTTGCCCTAGGAAACAAGACGAGCGTACAACCACACGGGGTTTATGGGGACCTCTCGACTGACTAACTTGCCTAGTAGATTCCATGAATCACATAGTTCGGTGTTCCATTCGACATATGCATAGAAAACATTTTGAAAGATTTGGCGGGTCAAGGTGCATCATAATAGGTAGGTAAGCGTGGCCGGGGTTGCTTGGGGTCGATGGAGCCCCTGGTAAACCAACCTCGCCTCACATCTCTAGGGACCGACTTCGGGATTTGACCCATTACGGCGAAACCATCCTTAGGGCATGAATCATGGTCTCGGCAAAAGCAAGGTAAAGGTCGTGTCCAATCACCCTCTGCCAGCACACCAAGGAAGTGTGTCAAGTGGCGCTAAGAGTCGGTTGGTATGTCTGCGTAAAGTTGTACACCCATGCAGGGTTAAATCTTTTTGAAAAGCCGTGTCCATGGTTATGGACGACTTGGGAATGAACATGAGATCATAGAGAACTAAAACCTAATCATAAAACTTGGTAACTAATGTTTGTTAAGGATGCTTCCTCATGGGTACGAGGGGGTGATCCTAGTTGTGAGATGGGAATTACTTTGGTGAATATCAAGATGATGATCAATTCTTCGGAGATGTCGCTCTCGTATCCCCTTTTAAATGTTTTGATTAGACGAGCTTCTTCTCTCCCTCTTGTTTTACAAACAAAGATGGCTTTATGCAAAATAACCCCAGCAGCCAAAAGTCTTGCGGAGTACACCCTGTACTCACCCTTTCTTTGTTGATACTTTCAGAATAAGTGTTCCCTTGAAGACGAGTTCCGTACGACATCGACATCGATGAGTAGCTTGGGGTTCCCAGCCGACAGCCTGGAATCTATGGGCTGGGACGTCATCGTTATGCTTCAGGCCTCTTAGGCCATTTGTTAAGTTTGCTATACTTAATAGCATAATTTGCCTTCTGTTGTTTGATGTTTGTGGTCAGTGACCTCTGCTTGTAATATTTTGGTTCTTCGCTCAGTTATGAGCTTGCTGTAATAATTTTTGTGTCACAGGGTTACTGTTGTGTTGCCGATTTCTCACTGGATATCCTCGAGCTCTAGGTTAAGCTTATGTCAGGCTAAGGTCTAGATTTGTTTAACCCTGATCCCCGGGGTGTCACAGTTTTTGGTATCAGAGCAGTACCGATCGTAGGAAAACCTTGCTATTGGTCAATGCTGAGTCTAGTGTTTGTGAAAACTACTTTAAAGATGAAAATTATTTGTGAAAACTCTAGTATGCTTCTTTTTATCCTTATCTGGTTTCGCTCTTAACTCTGGGTCATCTTACCTTGTGTTGATTTGGGAAAAGTTTTGATATCTCTCCTAGTCCTTCAAAGCTTAGGTGCCTTCTGGGCAGGTCGTTTCTCAGCTAGTTGACCTAGTGTAGAGTTCTCTAGAGTTGCGTGTGTTGTGAATTCCTTGTTTCCCCTTGCTCTACTTCAATCGAGAGATTCCTTTCCATCATGATCTCTCTGTCTTTTGGGCCCACAATATTATATTGTAGGATCCATAGTGTTCTGTTCTAGGCTTCGAGGTTTCCTTTCGCCTCGTGAGCCTCCTTTTTATTTGTTTGGGTACTTCAGAAGTTCTTTCTTCACTTGGAAGCTACCTCGTGATTACTATATTGAAGTGTACGCTGTGTCCCTCAAGTAGTAGTTACTTCTTTCTCTGGTTTTAACCCTTGGACTTGAACTGAATATCCCGGATTGTACTGGATTCTAGTGTCGTGAATCTTGTACATGAAGCTAATCTTTAACCCAAGATCCATTCCTTCAACCCCTGTGGTTAATGTTCAAATATTACCTTAGGATGGCTGGTACTACAGTTCTAGCCTTCAAGCTTGTGGATATTCTCGCGATTGAATTTCGACAATTGAGGACTTCCCCTACCACTAGTTATGGCAGATGTTCTTTAATGGAACCAAATAGGTCATGATAAGAGTACTCCTCGAGAGTCTCACATAGATATTTGTGACTCTGCCACACCTTACCTCTTCTGTGCATTGGTTTTTGGAAGAATGATAAACTATGCATCCACATCTCAGGATTCTATCCTGAGCATGTTCCTTGTTCCCTTGTTGTTTTCTGACCTTTGTTTACCAGTTGGTAGCCAAGTAGTAAAGTGCATTGGTGTCTTCCGATGCAAGATACTCTTGTGGTCCGCCAAGACAAACCATTTCGGGATGTCAGGAGAAACAAACTCCAGTACCTTCTCATATCTAGGACCAGGTCAAAGTGTTGTAATTTGCAGATCAAGAGGCATTGATTAGCTTCTATCTGTTCTACCTAAGAGTATCACACTCTTTTATACTAAGAGGTTATGTTGAACTTCATAACCTTCTTAATGAAGTGGTGCTCTTACACATTTTTATCCACCCTTCCTCTGAGATGTTTGTGCTCATGAGTGATGCGTGTGCGTAATAATGTGGTTATCTGAGATTATTAGTAGTTAATGTTGCTTTGAACTCCAAGGACATTTGAGTCATTCTTAGCATGATTGGTTAACCCTATCACTAAGCAAAGGATGATTGTGTTACCAAGTCCGTTACTCTGGTACACTCTTCCCAATCAAAGAGTTAGGCTTGTGCCAAAGCTCTGAGATTATGTCTTCTTGCATTACTAAGCAAGTTTCCTCTCAGGCTAGCCCTAGTGGGAGTATCATAAGGAGTATCATGCATGACACCTTGGCAAAAATCTGATGTGGCACCACAATTAATGAAGAGAGAGGAGTTAGTAGTATCATAATATGATACCGTATCATAGCTCGTGAAACTAGGTAATTTAATGACCAATACATCTCATACACACAATTGCATTGAGATTGTAGAAAAAATTAAATACAATGGTACTATGATACTACTAGATGATACTAACCACTAGAGAGGTAGTATTATACACTAGTATCATATGCATGATACTAGTAATATGATACTCCCACTATGACCAGCCTCAAACTAAGTGACATATCGGTGGTTCGTGATATTCTAGATGTCTACTAGAAGTATTACCATGTTGCCACATGACTGTGTTGTCAAGTTCTTGAGCAAGCAAGTTCTCTGAACTGCTCCTTTCTCCAAGGATCCGTACTGGATGCCCCTGAACTAGTTGGTTGAGCTTAAACAACAACTTGGAGAGTTGTAAGACAAAAGGTTCTATCTGACTTAGTTCATCTTAAAGGGTTTTCTAGTTTAGTTCGTGCTGAAGAAAGATAGTATCTCCTTCGTGGATATGTTATCTTCCTCGCTTTTGATTTGATTTGGGTTATCGTCAAATCAAACTCAGTTCCAAGGACTACCTTGATGAGGTTGCTACCCGTGATGTTTCACTTGAGTACATCCTCATGTCCGTCGGTCTGACCAATATGTATGCCTTGTTTATGCGACATATGAGTTCATCTCCCTGGAGTATCCAGATAAGTTTGTTGTTGAGCCCATCGATAACATCCTTATATTCTCCAAGCTAGAATAGATTCATACGGAACATTTGGCATTAATGTTGGAAACTCTCAAGAACAGTCTTCGGGCCATCTCGAAGTATTGTGTTCTGGATGTTAAGAAGTGACCTTCTCCGATTCATGTGCAATTGTTGAAAGATGTCGCCGTCGATTTGAGTAGAGTTATCTCTATACCCTCAAGGACATAGTTGTATTCGTTGCAAGTACTCGATGTATGAGAAATTGTCCTTTGATAAGTTGTTAATACAATTTTCTAGCAATCTAGACCAATCTTTTGGATCTTGACACTATAGTCCATATCTTGAGAATCTAGTGACTTTACCTTTACGGTAAATGTTGCAAACTTTCCATTCGGACATGTTGAGTTTGAATTATCATTCCACCTAACCAAGTCTGAATCTCAAGCAGATATGATGGTTGGTGTTCTTCAAGGTTTTGATGTAGGTAACTTTGTAAATCCGGCAAGATTGATGTAATGGTTGACACAACTAGTCGGAAGGTCTATCGTCAAATTCTCTTAAATCAACAAATAACAATCACTCCTCATGCAGCTTCTTCTATGATTTATTACATGATTTGTGCTTATGGTTTCCTTTGTCTCCGAAGTCTGACCCTTACTTAATGTTTGGTGTCTCGAACATTAAGGAGAACATTAAAATTAGTGTTGCTAAATGTCTCTCGGTCGATCCTCCAGACCCTTTTATGTCGACAAGCGTCTTATTGTGCCAAGTAATTGAAGTCTGAGAATGAAGTTTCTTTTTCCTCGTGTCATCAGGAATCTTCTTACCAATTCATCTGGTGGTGTAAGTGATATCAGGATCTTTGGCAAAGATTTTGGTAACCCTGGATGAATAAAGAGTTTTCTTCGTTTCTCAACCATGTTCATAGAGTGACTATGATGTTGGTAATCATTAGTTCCTCTTGATACATGTTCCTTGTGACTCTTACGAGTCCTCGCCACAAAACACCTTTCTGTCTTGACCTTCTGTTGAACGAAGAGTGATCCTTCTATATCAAAAGTAGTTCAACATCTTGGTTATCTGTATCTCTGTATCCCTGGAAGCTCTACTTAAGCCACCCAGTAGAGTTTCGTATCTCGAAGTTTGTGGTCATGTTCTTTCCATTGTAAGCTTTCCTTTTCAGAAGCCTAAACCCTTCTGAAACTCCATGGTCTCAATCCTTATGAAGACCAGTTATCTAACAACTTGAAAACCTATCTCCTCTTGTTTCCTCTATTACTTTGACGTGTTTCATGTCGTCATCTCAGAGTTGTTTATGAACACTCCTTTCATGAGTTGACCATGAGATACTCTGTGTGTTGTTTAGTGTGTTTCCCTCCTATCCTTAGAAGCGACCCTGTTTCTTTCTCCCTCAGTCTCTCTTCCTACCTTTGGAATCTCGGGTCGAGATTCTTGTAAGGGGGATAGAGCTGTAACACCCTAGTTTTAGCTAATATTAATTAGGGTTTGTTTGTGCATTCATGAGCATCATCTTTAAAATTGCATGCAAAAGAATTAATGCAAAACCCTAAAACCCTAGTTTCCTATCTCTCTAAAAGCAATTCAAAATGGTTTTGAATTTTCAAAATCCAAAATTGTTGGAGCCCAAACTGAATATAAGGGTCCCACAGTATTTTATATATTTCATAAAAGTGTCTAGTATTTTGAAAGTATCAAAAAAGATTTGAAATTTAAAATACGAAGAGAGAAATCAAAACCGTTTTGGAAACATGTTTTGCAAATAAAAAAACAGAGCAGCCTGCAGCCCAGGCCGGCCCATCCTTCCTCTATGCTACTTGCCGCTCGCGTGCAATGTCCCGCGACCCAGCAGCAGCCCAGCGCAGCCCAGGCCCGCGTACCCTTTCGTCGCCTCTGTTCCTCGTCTTCCTGCTCGAGTGGAAGCAGCTGCCTGTCACCGGCGTCGCCGTCGATCCCTGCCGCCTGCATCCCGCTGTCCGTCGAGCTCTGGGGGTGGATAATATCATCGCGGCCACGTCTCTCTTGGCCCTATCTGTTTCACCTCTCTCTCCCGACCTCCCTCTCGCATGTTCCCTCGTGAGCCCGAACCTTAGCTTGTAGACCTCGCCGGCGCCTCGCCATTTCCGGCATCGCTTTGCTGTTCTGAGCATGCAGGAAGCTCCACCTCGTCGTGCTGGTGCTTCTCCCCGAAGGAATCGGCCTCGCTCGCTCACAATCGTCGCCATCGACGCCATCTTCCTCGTCACCGACAAGCTCTGCCGTCACCATCGCCGTTGCTCTGGTCCACCTCGTGCTTCGTCGTCAGCCCCTTCAGCACCAGGGTGAGCTACTGGTTCTTCCAAGACCCTCCGTTTTCCCCCTCGCGCTCTGTAGCCATCGCTCACCATGCGCCGTCGCTCGCCGCCTTCGGGCACCATCGCAGCCACACCTCGCATGGTGAAAACCTAGCAGCACCGCCCATTTGTGGTTCGTCTTGCTCCGCTGGTTCGGATAGGCCTCATCCCGCAGCCCCACGCATCCTCTTCTGTCGTCGCCGGTGACCACCCGACGGTGGCCGCCGAGTTGACATCACCATGACATCACACCGACGTGCCGCTGACCGCCACGGTGGCACCCGAGGTGGCTTTGGCCCCACCCATTAGTCACTATGGCTAGCCCCAGACCTGGTAAAAACAACCCCCACCCCGAGCTGACGTCAGCATGATGCAGTAATCCTATTAAATAGTTTAATAATTTCAGAAATTGATATAATCTTATAAATTTAATATCTAATTATTTATAAGTCAGAAAAATGTGTATAATATATCAAAATGTTCAGAAAGACAAGTTTTACACTTTAGCATCAATATCATGCATTGTTGAACAACTTTCAAGACAAGTTTAATTAGAGAACTAAATGAACCCCCGTAGGTGATTCCGGGGTCTCTCTTGTTTTAGGGTTTGGACCCTTCGGATCCCGCTTAATTTGCCAAGCATGCTTTAGGGTTTCATTACAATACTAATTAACTTGTAATATCATCATCCTTTCTTGAGCATTGCATCGATTCCATGTGTTTATTGTTGTTCCCCCTTTCTTTCCGGTGTTTGCTTCTTCCCGGTAGAATACGATATCGAGATCGAGATCGAAGACCGAGATCAACACCATCGAAGATTGACGAACTATACTTAACCAACTATAATCAAGTCAAGCACAAGGCTTCTGAAGATCTATGTTTGGGTATCAACAAACAAGGCAAGCATAGCCCCACACATAAAAGAATCCTATGTTTTTGAAAGTATTTCATTCTTGGCATGATGCATACGATTCTACTATGGTCTTTTATTGATAGATAGAGTATCCTATCTATTGCATTACTCCGTTGAGCTTATATTAACTGATCGACTGCTCCTAGCATAACTAGGTTTGGCTTGTGTGCACTGCTAGAGCTTTTATCTGTGTCTTGCTTAGCCATGCTTAGCTGTCAGTGCTGGTTCATCCAGAAGATGTACCAAATGCAGAGAATCTAGTATGACAGGAGAACGAGGTATACTGATGAGGTAAGATCAGAGGTAAAGGTTAAACATGCTAAGGCTTGTATGGGAGGACATGGTGGGATGTGGTTTGTGTAGTCCCATGCTCGCCACCATTAGGACCCGAGTTCTTGCCCTCGGAACCAAGACGAGCGTACAACCACACGGGGTTTATGGGGACCTCTCGACTGACTAACTTGCCTAGTAGATTCCATGAGTCACATAGTTTAGTGTTCCATTCGACATATGCATAGAAAATGTTTTGAACGATTTGGCGGGTCAAGGTGCATCACAATAGGTAGGTAAGCATGGTCGGGGTTGCTTGGGGTCGATGGAGCCCCTGGTAAACCAACCTCGCCTCACATCTCTAGGGACCGACTTCGGGATTTGACCCGTTACGACGGAACCATCCTTAGGGCGTGACTCATGGTCTCGGCGAAAGCAAGGTAAAGGTCGTGTCCAATCACCCTCTGCCAGCACACCAAGGAAGTGTGTCAAGTGGCGCTAAGAGTCGGTTGGTACGTGTGGGTAAAGTTGTACACCCCTGCAGGGTTAAATCTTTTCGAAAAGCCATGTCCACGGTTATGGACGACTTGGGAATGAACGTGAGATCATAGAGAACTAAAACCTAATCGTAAAACTTGGCAACTAATGTTTGTTAAGGATGCTTCCTCATGGGTACGAGGGGATGATCCTAGTTGTGAGACGAGAATTACTTTGGTGGATATCAAGATGATGATCAATTCTTCGGAGATGTGGCTCTCTTATCCCCTTTTAAAATGTTCTGATTAGACGAGCTTCTTCTCTCCCTCTTGTTTACAAACAAAGATGGCTTTATGCAAAATAATCCCAACAGCCAAAAGTCTTGCGGAGTACACCTTGTACTCACCCTTGATTTGTTGATACTTTCATAATAAGTGTTCCCTTGAAGACGAGTCCTGTATAACATCGACACCGACGAGTAGCTTGGGGTTCCCGGCCAGCAGCCTGGAATCTATGGGCTGGGACGTCATCGTTATGCTTCAGGCCTCTTAGGCCATTTGTTAAGTTTGCTATACTTAATAACATAATTTTCCTTCCATTGTTTGATGTTTGCGGTCAGTAACCTCTTCTTGTAATATTTTGGTTCTTCGCTCAGTTATGAGCTTGCTGTAATAATTTTTGTGTCACAGGGTTACTGTTGTGTTGCCGATTTCTCACTGGATATCCTCGAGCTCTAGGTTAAGCTTATGTCAGGCTAAGGTCTGGATTTGTTTAACCCTGATCTCGGGGGTGTCACAGGAACTATACGGCCAGAATTTTATTCCCGCTGTATAGTTGGTCGTTAAAGCGTTTGTCTCCACTTCACGACTCCTGATTTCTTCGGGTTGTTGGAAATCTCGTAACTTTGACTTTAATATAGTGATTCCCATCATCAAACGTCATTATCTGCGCACGGAAAAATAGAAAGAAAGGATTTCATATCCCTTTGATCATTAGGCATTAGTTGCAGGGTTTCGAGAGATATTTCATCAAAAATATGATTAATATCTAGTTTAAATATGGATGTAGATGGCTATATTTTAGAGCCACCAACCTCTCCAAGATTAAACTTGATCGTCCTCAAGCAAGAAAACCAAAACCAAAAAGTAACTCAACATTTAAACTGAAATAACGAGATGATGATCTTACTTATGATTGGTAGTCTCATGTTTCCTCTACTTTATAAATCTAAAAAACTTCAGCATAGATAGAGTAATGGCAAGCATATCATACAAGTTTTTATGCATTCTCATAGCGCAGCAAAATTATTGTTAACATGGATGATTCAAATGAGTAAACTTTATTCCATGTCATGTAATCAACTCATAGGATTACCTTTGAATAATAAAGTATAATCATGTAAAATTGAGAGTGTGAGAGTTGTCATGAAAAACATATATACTAGAGTATCTCAGTTCTCCCACATCAATAAATCATGACTCTTCAAGCAATACTTTTCTATTCATTGTCCTTCAAGAATTTCAGTTCTTAAGTAATTGAGAGCATGCCAAAGATTATAATTAGTTTATCGGGCTGTGATGGACACTCGTGGCATCACTAAGGTTTTTGTTCCTTTTGTACAATGATTACTCATAACAGCGAGAGGAGTGATTCCATCTTGAGCACAGCTACCCGGGAGTGCCAAGAATCTTACCCATTATATTATTACTGCTACATATATTTAATCAACTCATAGCCGAAATCTAGGAGTTTCCTCCATGAAGATCGTTCGTAGGCTAGCGGAGCTATTGGCATCCCATCAAGTTTGACACGCATAAAGCTATATCATTCTTATGATTCACAAGTCAAACTTTGGCATGCTCACAAAAACTGCTAAACATTAATTCAATTGAACAAATCCTTTTAAAGAGAGCTATCAAGTCAATCAAAATTTTCTGTGGTGTTGAGTGTCTCTAGAAATAAGCCTTCAAGACTAAACACTACAACACCCAAGCCTTCAATTGTGAGACTTTTTCTTATTACAATTGTTTAGCAAATTTTTAGGCAAGACTTGGTTAACTACCAGAGATGGAACAAAACATAACCAACTAAATACCCATGCAAACAAAATTTTACTACAATACAAAGACTCACTCCACCAATATAATATCTCAACATTTACTACTACCTAGCATGGGTTTCTCAAACTTCAAAAGTGGGGAGTCATAAGGCATACCTCTCATGTTTGGTTCCACTTCTCTCTTCCTTTTTGATTCGTTTCTTGGAAACGCGAAGTCAATCACTCTTCCTGCAAGTACATGAGAACCTCGAGGCAAAAAGAAAAGAAAGAAGAGGGAAAATAAAGATAAATGGAGAAATATTTTTGTTTTTATAAGAGAGGGAATTAAAGAATAGAAAATTGGCGGCAAACTCGGCTAGAAAATCTCGAAAACAAATAGAAATAACTAAAGATAAAGTGTTGGGGAAACCAACACGAGTTCTTATAAACTCGAATTAAAATATAACCTCAAAATAAATAAAAGAAAATGAACGCCAAATAAAAATAATCGAGGAAACTTCCCCAAGCTTAGGCTTTTGCAAGCCCTTCAAATCATTGTGGTGGCAGGAAAAAGTCGAAACTCCAGTTCTCAAATTGAGTTAATAAATTACTAGTTGTTCCTCGGAGGTTCAAGGAGAGGCTATGCATCCTCTCCATAGTCCCTCCAAGTTCTTGGAAGTCTTGGTATATAGCGAACTGGGTTGATGGCTGCTCTTCTTGATACGGAACTTCTTGCTCCTTTTCTTGGTCCTTGTCCTCGTCCAGAATCTCCTCCTCGGGTTGGTGTTTCTCAACCTGCAAGTCATATAGCAAACGTCCTTCCTCGATAGAGAAAAGACCATTAGGCATAGGAGCAGGGTAGATACGCCCAGCTCCAGCAATATGTAGGTAATAAACACCACCTCTCCTAGTGAGCATTATACAAGCTTTTAAAGTAGAGAAACCAACACGTCGCTCACCTTGCACAGGTTGCAACTCACCTAGGTTGATGCCTAGGGCAGTGGCAAGCACGGTGATGACGCCTCCACCTGTGATTGGTCCTTGGCTTTGGGAGGATTGGTGCTCCAAGTAGTGCACAAGGATTGCGCCCAAGTTGAGTGAAAAGTTGCAGTTGTTGAAAGCAGCCTTTGCGAGGACTAAGATGTCCTCCTCATTGAGTCTCATGAACTCATTACATGCCTGAAAGGTGTTAGCAATAACATAGAAAAATAGCGAATTGCAGGATGTTGAATATTCTTCCCCTTGCTCACTCTAGAAGTGAAGCTCATTCTATTGTAATATTGTTCCGAGGAAGGGTCTAAACCAGTAAAGGATGCACGCAAGTCATTATCATTATTGTTTGGCAAACTAAAGCATGTGCACCATTTATCTAGTGATAAAGTGTAATTATTGTTCATGAGCCGGAAAGAAATCCGGTCCTCTCCATGCCATAGTTTAACGGTGCTTTTCAAAGAACTTAAAAATTCAAGAGTTAAACGGCGATAAGTAGGCACATCATTGAATACAAAGGTTTGCAGGCCAACCCTATTGCAAAGTAAATTGAAGTCATCAGAAATACCAAGTTGGTTCAATATAATGGGGCAAGCCCACTTGGTTGCCTTCACTTCTCGGTTCTTGATCTGATCGAAGTGATCATGTTGGAGCTCATTCCTAAACCGTATCCCCATGCGTTCTTGAGTGATAGCCCGATAAGCGCTAGCAGCAGCACGAGTTTGGATCCTTGTGTTCATCATCTAAAAATAACAAGGAAAGATAAAAATAAAACTTTTTGATCCAACAATAATAAGCATAACAAATTCCTCATCATAACACACTAAAGAATCCCCTCAGAATAATAATCTACGCAAGAGAATCATGGCAATTAGTTCATAGTAGGTCTCACTCTAGATTGATAATGACAATAGATTGAAGATGAATTTGCAAAAAGTAATTGGAGGATCGGAGGAGAAACATATCGTAGATCACTTGTGTGCGAGGAAATCGAACGAAATTGAGTAGAGATGAAGATCTCTTGAGGTTTTGAGAGAGTTTGGAGGTAGAAGAGAGAAAAAGGATTGAAGTTTTGGGGTTGGAGGTACCTCCCGTGGCGTTTTTGTGGTGGGACGCAACTATACGGGCAAACTATACGGCCGAAACAATGTGTTCCCGCCGTATAGTTGGCCTGTGTCAAAATTTTAGGGTTTCCACCTGGCGGCGCAACTATACGGTCGGAACAATTTGTTCCTGCCGTATAGTTGGTCGTCAAACCATCTGTACCTGGGAAAGAAATTGTACGAAAGCATCAATATCTATACGGCCGGAATTTTTATTCTCGTCGTATAGTTGGTCGTTAAACCATCAGTACTTTTGAAAGAAAAATTGTTGATGGCAAGAGTATCTATAAGGCCAGAACTATATGGCCAGATTTTTTATTCCCGCCGTATAGTTGGTCGTTAAACTCTCTGTAGCCATAAAAAAATTCTGTTTCTTCAAGAATTACTTCTTATTCTGAAACTTAGCGAAATACCTTGTTTTGATAGAAAGTTGACAGTAACAATTGTCGACCTTCAACATCATGTATATAACAGGATTTTTAGTACTACCGAACTTCTTATCCTCAACTGGAGTTTTCTAGCACTCTTTATTAAACATAAACTTAAATTAAAACTTAAAACTTAACTCAAACCTTTATTTCACATGGGTTGCCTCCCATGGAGCGCTCTTTTATGGTCAATAGCTTGACCTTGATGTTGCTCACTTAGTCCATATGAGTGGAACACCCACTCCAAAATAGTTGGCCTTCAAAGTGATGGCCTCCTTTTTCATCATGCTTGGCTTTCTTCTTCCTGGGAAAATGAATAACAAAAGGATCCCGCGAAGGCAATTGAAGCTTCACGTTCTCTTCATGGATATTAATCAAAGCATTAATAGTTCTTAAGAAATGACAGCCCAATATAATAGGAGCTGTAGCATCTTCAGGCATGTCAACAATAACAAAATCAATAAGAGCAAGACAACCTTTAATGTATACTAAAGTATTCTCCTTAATTCCTACAACTTGTTTGTAGGTGGAATCTGCAAGATGTAATTTTAACTCGGTGATTTCAAAAGAGCCAAGATTTAACTTATTAAAAAGACTTTGGAATTGTTGAAACGCTTGCACCTAGATCACAAAGTGCAGCTATCTCATTGGTCCCAATTTTAATCTTAATAGTAGGCTCAAATATATCATCAAGCTTAATTTGTAATTTTTCAGCAATTTTCTTATATTCTTCTTCAAGCTCATGTACCTTTATTGCTACCTGATTAACGAAGTGTTGATACATGGCTTCATCATTTCCTTCACTTACCAAAATCTTAATGTTGATACTTTTTACAAGATCTTCGACGGTGTAACTTGGTGAGGGAGCATTACTATAATCAAGTTCTTCAGGCTCCTCCCTTTGGACTCTCATCATTTTGAGGTCTTCAACAGGATTGGGCTCAGCTTTACCTGCAAACTTAGCTAGAATGAGAGTTTAACTCTCGGTTATCTTACCTAGTTGTGCCTCAACAATCCTCGTTCTTTCTTGGAGGGCCTACAAATCATTCCTTAAACTTACAACTTGGTTAGATAATTTACCAAGCATAGCATCATGGTTCTCCATTATTTTAACAAGGATATTGTTTTGCTCATTTTGCGAGTATATGTAAGATTTAAGTGTTTCTTGGAGACTACCATTACTTGATCCCATATTATTATTAGAGTTACCAGCAGGACTAGAATAGTGTTTTTGAAAATTAAGATTATAATTCTTCTTCCAAGCAGGGTTATAATCATTACGAGCTATGAAGTCTACTTCTTCAATATTAGTTTATGGGATAGCTCTTACCTGGGTTTCCTTACCTTTTACAGCTAATATGAGCTCATCCAACTTAGCATTGAGTTCTTCATTTTCTTGTGGTGAGATGGAGTTCACCTTCTTCGTGTTTGATCTATCCACATGCCATTGGGCATGGTTGTCTTGCATATTGTCTAGCAGCTGCTTTGCTTCGGTAATATGTTTACCCATAAATGTTCATCTAGCTGCAGTATCAAGCATAGACTTAGATACAGGATTAAGAGCATTATAAAATAAATGGAGGATTAACCAATCTTCTATCCCATGACTAGGACAGTTTCTTAAGCATTCTTTCATCCTCTCCCATGCAAGCGCTAGTGGCTCACGCTCTTCCTGTCTAAAACCAGTAATATTAGATCTTAGTTGCATAGTCTTTGCAGGTGGGAAAAATTTAGTCATAAATAAAGAAGTACATCCCACCCATGATGTAATAGTATTTCTAGGCAAAGCTAGCAACCATTATATTGCTCTTCCTCTAAGGGAGAAAGGAAATAAGTGCAATTTGACCGCATCGGGGTCAACATCTTTTATGAGCATCATATCACATATTTCAGTGAAAGTATTCAAGTGCATACCTGCGTCCTCAACAGTAGAGCCTCCAAATTGATTCTGTTGAACCAAACTTAGATAATGGGGCTTAATTTCATAGTCATCATCAACAATTGCTGGCCGAGTAATAGGAGTATGCAAATAATCATTATTGGGAGTTGCAAACTCCCCAAGCTTCTTTTCAGCCATATTTCCTATGTTTTTGGGAATAAAAGATAAAATAAAGTATGCATGTAATTGTTAGAGCAAGATAAATTATATGTGGGCAGTGCATCCATAATTGCTATTGCCTCCGAACCGCTTATAGAAATAACCTACTAGTCTCATCCATAGAAGAAAGAGAACTAATGATATGCATAGTGACGTCACCATTAATCCCAAGTAAATCCCGCACATACAGCCGTACTACCGCTTCTGTCACTGGGGTTCCCAACCTGTAGATTAGTCATTACTCATACTCCCTATACCTGGCTCAATCCTCGGGATCTTGGGTACCTGACAAGTCCTTAGATTGAGGCAAGAGAGGATACAATAATCATCATGTAATACAAACTAATACATGATCCCATCTAGGATAAATAACATGCACAAAAGCTACATGGCTAGGCCAAAGCCCTTAGCCCAAGGAGAATTACTCACACATAGAGATGAGATCAAAGATCATAAACATTGTAGTGGAAATCATGATATTAATAGCAAATAGTCTTACAATGTCTCCAATCGAAGAAGAGATCTACTATTACAAGTGGTGGAATATGGCTATGGTGGTGGAGATGGGTTTGGAGATTAGATCTAAGTAAATTCCTCCGGCGGCTCTTCGGTGTTATGGATGGAGATCTGGAGGCGGCTGATGGTCGGGGAGAGCTCCCTTTTCTCGTCGCCCGAGGCCTCTTTATATAGGGGTCCCTTCATGAAAGTTGTTCTGTTTGACCTAGCGGTGTTGATGGCAACTATACGTCCGGAACTATACGGCTGGAATTTTATTCCCGCCGTATAGTTGGTCGTTAAAGCGTCTGTCTCCACTTCATGACTCCTGGTTTCTTCAGGTTGTTGGAAATCTTATATCTTTGACTTTAATGTAGTGATTCCCATCATCAAACGTCATTATCTATGCAAGGAAAAATAGAAAGAAAGGATTTCATACCCCTTTGATCATTAGGCATTAGTGGCAGGGTTTAGAGAGATATTTCATAAAAAGTATGATTAATATCCAGCTTAAATATGGACGTAGATGGATATATTTCAGAGCCATCAGTGTGCTAGCAGGAACGTCCTCGTCGAGGATGGCGGTGCGGCCCACCATGTACCAGGCCTTGACCTGGGGGCCCATCACGGAGGTGTCTTCGCCGCCCAAGAGGAACTAGAGGTCGTTTATCCTCTTCTTAGCGGTGAGGTTCGTCTTGAGGAGGTCGATCTTCCTATTATGGTTGTGCATCTGCTGCTTCCACCTCTCCTCGGGCCTCGGCCTTCTCCTCCCTCTTCACGGCATGGGCCTTGGAGTCAGCGATGCACTTCTCGGTCGATGAGTGGAGCCATTCAGCGGGAGGTCCTGTAGCTTTCAGCATCTTTGCCTTCTTCTGGCTGATTTCCGGCCTCCGTTCACTGAGAGCTAGGGGAGCCTCCGGGTTCTACACGTCGTCCTTGTTCTTGGCCAAGGTCACGTGAGTGTCCGCCCATTTCGGGCAGCTCTGAATCTTGTCGAACACGTGGTGGAACTTGAACTTTGTGCCAGTGTCGTCCCTGTACATGTCGAGCGCACGGAGGAGCTGCATAGACAACGCGAAATGTGTTAGGACAGGCATCATGTCGGTATAGACAAGCTTGAGGTCGGTGAACTACCTTGATATACATGCTTTCGCCACTGATTGGTGTGCGCCCGATCTCTTCCATAATGTCGTGCCACTTGCTGAACCAGTCCCTAGTGATTGGTCATGGCCTTCTCGCCATGCTCCATCTGGATCTTGTTGAACTTCGGGTCCATGAGGATGCGCTCATCGAACACCATCTTCATATGCTTCTAGTAATTATCCGAGTTTTGGTTTGCACCTGTGATGGGGTCCATGCTCACCGACATCCATGCCTCAGCGAGGCAAAGGTCCTCAAGTGTCATCCACTTGACGCGGGGCTCTACCGTCCTCGCCTTCTTCTTGCCCTTGCCCTTCGCTGCCGCCAAGGCGCCCTCTTCGGCCTGTGTCTTGTCGGCGTCGTCCTCGGCCTTGGCCTACGTCTGGTTGGTGTCGTCCTCTTTGCCGAAATCCTAGGACTCAAGGCCATCTTCGGTGGCGGTGAAAGAACATTTCATGGTTCCCTATGTTTTGAATGTTAGATAACAATACTATGGAGTTTTCTCATGTGTGCTAAGTGTGCAGGGAATGTTTTTGTGTTTGGGGGGCCGGATTATCCGCCCCCATCAAGGGCCGGATAATCCGACCTAACTCATTTGACAAAGGCACCCAAGGCACGACGCTCTGAGTGGGTTCAGATTTTCTCTCGGCAAATCCTAACAGGAGCGGTGTTTCCTTCCCTGGACAGATAATCCAGCCACCAGAAGACGATCAAAGGCAGCCAAGGCGCGACACTCTGAGTGGGCTTAGATTTTCTCCCGGAAAATCCGATCAGGAGCGATTTTTCCTCCCCTGGCCGAATAATCCGGCCCCCAGGAGACGATCAAGGGCAGGCTCGGCGCGTCGCTCTGAGTGGGGGCGGATTATTTGCCGGATAATCCGAGTCTGGGGCGGAATTTTTCCCCATGCCAGATAATCCAACCCTCACTTGGGCCGGATAATCCGGCCCCAAATGGCTCCAACGGCTCAGTGGGTGTAGGGGGTATAAAAGCCCCTTCATCCCCTCCATTCAGCCTTCTTGATTCACTCGAAAAATTGCCAGACCTGTTGCAAGTGCTCTCTCTCTAGATCTCCCACTTCAACCACCCGAAGGTTCGATCTTTGGGGGAATGGAAGGAGGAGACAACTTACATCGTCATCACAAATCAAGCGCATCAACTCCTCTCCATTCACTTGGAGAAATCCCCGATCTAGTATTCTCGTTAATATCTAGATCTTGTGTGTTTGTTATTGATAACTTGTTCTTGTGGCAGCTTGTTGTCATTACGGGAGCCTCCAATCTGGTTGTGGAGTTGTGCCCTGCTAGTTGTGTAAAGGTGTTGGTTCCCGCCTTGAAGGGTTCCTATAGTGGAAAGGTGGATCAAGCCTTTGGTGGCGGGATCCATCGGAGAACAAGGTGAGGCCTATTGTGGCGTGGTGGTTTTAGTACTGCCCACCCCTCCAACGCATATGTACTTCCCTTAACAAGGAAGGAACCATGGTAAAACAAATCCTCTGTCTCCGCGTGCTCCACTACGGTTTACTCGTTTCTCTATCCCACTCGCCTTTACTCGCTAGTAGTTAGGTTTGCATATAGGGAAATTCTATTTAATAGCAATCTAGAGAATTTACCTTTTGTGTCAAGCCTAAAATTGAAAAAGCATTAAAATTTGAAGTAGCACCTATTCACCCCCCCTAGGTGCCCATACGATCCATTTCAATTGGTATCAGAGCCCCGGCTCTTTATTCAGGCTTAATCGCCTAAGAGAAGTATGGGTACCAAGGAGAATGCGAATGAGGCTGTGGACGAGGTCACAATGGATGACCTCAAGACGTTGGAAACAACCTTGTTGAAATCCTTTGAGACCAAGATGGAGGAGATGCAACAAATGATTGCTCGCCTCACATCGTCCGCAGCCCCATCTCCATCCTCCTCTGAGGCTGCCACTCCATTATCCAAGGATAAGGGTAACACTGGATCTAAGGAAGATGAAGTGGTAGGTGAAAAACCTAATGGTTCCATCTCCAAGAAGGGAAGTGGTAAGGAGAACTGTAGTGAGGTTCATCACCTATATTCTCCTGACCCACCTATCCCACACCCTCATATAAACAATAGGGGTGATCCACCCAAACTTACTGCATCTTCATTTAATCAATGACAATTCTTAATGAAGTCTCATGTATGCAGTTCATCAATAACTTTGGAGGATTATTGAAGAGGGTTGATGTCTACGCACTTCTATTCTTGTAGACAGTTGTTGGGCCTCCAAGTGCAGAGGTTTGTAGAACAACAGCAAGTTTTCCCTTAAGTGGATCACCCAATGTTTATCGAACTCAGGGAGGAAGTGGTCAAAGCTATCCCTCTCAAGCAACCCTACAATCAAGATACAAGAAGTCTCTTGTGTCCCCAACACACCCAATACACTTGTCAGGTGTATAGGTGCACTAGTTCGGTGAAGACATAGTGAAATACAAGTGGTATGGATATAAGACAACGGTGCCAGAAAATAGCTTGATGGCGTGGAAGAGACTTAAGGCAATCTGAAATAAAGATGGAAGCAAGCAAACATGTAATAGATCTAGTTGCAAATAGTGTTTCAATGCTTACAAACAAGGCCTAGGGATCATACTTTCACTAGTGAACACTCTCATATAAATATCTTCTCTCTACGATACTACTCTGAACTACTCTCCGGTTGGACACTCTAATCCATGGTAGGGCTATAACAACACGCCTCAAAGTAAGCCTTTCCCATCTAGATAACCCCACACTATCACCTTGAGTACTAGATGGTTCAAACAAACACCACAATTTCATAGAGACATCCAACTCCAAATATAACTCATAACAAGTAATTGTAATCTCTAGCCTAAGTGCCACCATGGTGTGCACGTTGTCACTTTCACACACATGGGGAGAGCAGAGATCTATTAAAGCACTTGAGTAGCAAGGTAGATCTACTTGATTACAAAGCTCATGATCACAATATGATCATGCATAGAGAGAGAGATGAACACATAGCTACCGGTAGAGCCCTTAGCCTCGAGGAAGAACTACTCCCTCATCATCATGGGAATCAGCAACGGCGATGGAGATGGTGGTGGATATCTATGGAGATGGCTCTGGGGGCACTTCCCCGTCCCGACAGGGTGCCGGAACAGAGACTTTCTGTCCCTCGAATCTCCCCTTCGGTGGCGGCGGTGCTGCGGAACTTTTTGTGGATTTCTGATTGACGATTTAGGGTTTTTGCCTCGGGGACTTCTTATAGGCGAAATGTAGCACCTCGCTAAAACCACTACTAGAAAATCGCGGTGTTTTCGGTGCATTGCATCATCATGAACGCATGATCATGTCATCATGCCACATTGCATTTGAGCATCGTCATGTCATCCTGCATTTTGTTTGCCTAAAACTATTTTATAAAAGCCTATCTTTGTTTTCTACATATCCCCTTCTTCGTTTCAAATTATAAACCCCGCCCTCTTCCGGATATTTTCTTTTGTCTACAAAATATTTACAAACGTCTATTTCAGACAAAACAAAATAAATAAAACAATTTCTTTTCAGACCGGGGAGACCGCCAGCCTGCGAGGCCAAAAGCCCAGCAAGCCAGCAGTGTACTACCCGACCCAACTAGACAACCCCCAAACCCTAGAGACCCTACACCATCCCCACTCTACTCCCTACACCCTTCCGCCAGACCCAGCCCCTCCCTATTTTTCCCCTCCACCGCTCCTGCCCCTCTCGGTGCAATCCCCTGGCCCCACCCTGCTCGCTGCGCCTGCCAACCACCCCACACCCTGGCCACGATCCCCAGCCCTGCACGCACACACACACACACGACACGGCCACGTCGTCCTCCCCTGGACCAACCACCCCACCACCTACCACGCCTCCTCCCGCGTCCACCACGCCCCGACCGTGCCCCACACCTGGCTGCATGCTCGCCCGTCCCCTGGCCCAACCCTGACCAATTGCATCGACACCTGCCTCGCATCCCCACCAACCACCGCGTCCGGCCCCACCCCATCACCTCACGATCCCCCACCTCTCTCGTCTCGCCCACCTACCGCATGACGTGCTCCCTGCCGGAGCCCCTTCCTCGCTCGCCCCAACCCCGTTCCCCACCGACCGCCGCCGTGGCCCATCGGCCGAGCGACGCCCTCACCCGCGAGCACCGGCCGCCCGAGCTGCCGCGTGCCCTCGCCCTCGTCGTGGCCTCTGCCGAGCTTCCACCTGCCACCGTTGAGCTGCCCTCCATCGGAGCGAGCCCCGTCGCCCCGCTCGAGTCCACCCCGCGCCCAGACATCCCCTTCCTCCCCAAGACCGAGCGCCCCAACGCTGCACCGTCTCCACGAAAGTCGCCACGAGGTCCCCCTCCATCGCCAAGCTCCGCCTTGGCTCCCCGCCACCAGCGGATCCCTAAGGTCGCTCCTCCCTCCCCTCTCCGGCCGCCCCGTGCCATGCTCGTCGTGGAGACGCGCCGCTGCCCCCAGGCCCCCCTCTCCCATCCACCTCTGAGTCGCCTCGATCTGCGACTGCCGCCGCTACTTGGAGATGCGCCCGCGACCTCGACCTCCTCTGGCGCTGCCTGCGCCACCGTCGGGTTCCCTGGTCCCGCCTCCCTGTTGAGCAGTACCACCGGCACCAGGCCTCTACAGCCGCCACCTTGGAGCTCGGCCCCGCCTCTCCTCCGCCAGGACGCCCCCTCTTCTCCGGGCTGGCACTTCTCTGGTCGCGCCAATCTCGCATCCACGCGCCCTGCGGCCTCGTCGCCCCGCGTCACTGCCACCGGAGCCATGCCTCCGCCCCGTGGTCGCCCATCCCTGGTAGCCCGAGCCCCTGCCTGAGATTATCCTAAGTGTTGCTCTACCTCTGTGAGTCACGTTTTGTCACTGTACCTGGTGAAGTGACACTGAATTTTGGTGTTGTTGTGTGCTATCGATGATCTGTTAAGAACAGTGTAAATGAAGTGGATGCATGTTGAAGTTGGAGATGATATAGTGTGGAGATATGGTGGTTCTCTAGTTGGTGTGATATCGGCCGGAGGATATCGAACCCCCGTGAAGATTGCTATCTCCGGGTTTTCGCCAAGATGGATTTGCCAAATCTCCTCCTGGATCCGAAGAGCCCCGACCCCGAACCCTGAAGACCGAACCTCGACACCGGCTTCATGCTTTTCTTCACGGACGCCAAGTTCGTCGAGACCCCGGGTGTGATGTTCCTGGAGTCCGAAGACCGATCCCCCTCGAACCCCGAGACCCCGGAGCCGAGCCCCCAATGTGATCCCCTTTCCGAGACCCCTATTTTTATAATATATGACATATACTTGTTGCATATTAATTTAGCATGTTTGCATACATATTGTGGGTGCTTGAGGGTATTTCGATGATTCACCTAAATTAAATATGGAGACTATATGAGAGCTTTTCTAGTCTTATATTGACTCCATTTAAATTTGTGTAGCGAACCGATGCCATGTTTTGTCTTGTTAATACAACATTTAAATTGCGGGGTTTCTAAATAACTTGAACTATCTAATTAATTGTCGGGACCCCGGTTCCGCTTAATATTGCCTAATTGCACCGCATCTGTGCCATGCCATGCATCATAGCATAAGCATGCCGGATCTTCTGCCGTAGTATTAAATAGTGCATCCGGTGTTTCTTTTAGTGCTTTGCTTCTTCGCGGATTAGGCCGATGAGTTGATGCGAGTATCGACAAGTTCTCCGGATATGAACCTTCGGCTATGTTTTCCAGGCGAGCATCTCCCCCTTTCTACCTATTTTGCATTTATAGTCTTTATTTACTCTTGTTGATCTATTGCTATCCGTGTTGCGATGCTTTAGTTCCGTACCCAATATATCTCGTGCAACCTCTATATTGCCTTGGACACCTCCTATTACCTGTTGTTTGGTAGATAGCTTGCCTTGCGAGTCGTAGTTGCTTGCTCAGGTGCGATCTCGTGTTGTCGAGTACCACAGTTGTTGGAATGCTGGCAGATGTATATGGTGGAGATGATCATGACTTTAAATACAACTATTAAATGCTGGGATAACTAATGAAAGAGGCACCGGTGGGCAATTATATGTTATTTGGTTTTCATGCCCACTTGTGTCCCGTAGGCCCCGAGTACTTGATACCTGTTCCTTGACTATTCGCACTATCCACATCCAGGAGACTCTATGAATCCCCCTTAGCTAGAGCTTGATTCATTTCTTATTTCTTGGGGCCACAAGTAGTTTGAGGCTTTATTACTATCCTGTACTTATGCCATGCTTTACTGCTTTATTTAAGATTGTGCGTGGAGCACCTATACTATTTAGGATTGTGGAGTGTTTTCGCGGTATCGACAAGCCCAGTCACACTTTCGGGTTCCCAGTCGTTTACAGCCATTGGCGCAAAACTTGGGTCCATCTCGGAGCCGGCCAACTTCGTTGCGGGTAGCTTAATGGGGTGGCCCCCTGAAATATTTTATGAATCCTGTGATTGCTTTGTCGTGAAAGCCTCGTTGGGTTTTGATTTGGTTTTTCCGAGGTTGATCGTGTGTGTGTTGCTATTTGTGCACCCCTGCAGGGTAAATCTTTCTGAAAGTCGTGTCCGCGGTTATGGATAACTTGGAGCACAGTATCTCGATCATAGACAAGCATAACTAAAGTAGTGCTATAAATTTGGCTGAATATATGACTAGTAATCAGATTCAACTATCACGGAATGGATATTAAAATGCCAACAACTTGGGAATCTGTGGTGATCTGTGTCATACTATACCTGCCTAGTAAGTATTGCAACTCCAATGGAATGTGATAAAAGTGCCAACAACTACTGGGTTTTGGGATTCCTCAGGACAATTATATCTGACTAGTAAATGTTCCAACTACCACGGAATGGTTAAATAAAACTGCCCACTACTTATGCTTCAGGATGACTCATGCTAGCTATATCTGATTAGTAAGTGCTGCAACTATAACGGAATAAATAAAATTGCCAATTGTGTGAGTTCCTTGGTCCGACTTCCTCGTTTGGTCTCGAGGGGGAAATACCAGGATGGGTATGATTGGTGTTAGTATCAGGTTGGATCCGAATAGGTCTTTCTTATCCCTCTCTAATAGCCGACAGATGAATCGAGTCTCTATAGGTTGTTTAGTGCATGATGCGCTGCCGCTTCAGTCCACCATACCTATGTAGGCGAGAGCCGCCGAATTCTAGTGTAACTACCTCGGTGAATTACGCTCTAAGTTGCATGCCTAGATGAGCGAAAGTGGTTAAAATAGTATGGTGGGGCCAAGGGCCACTCACAGGTAGACCTTTCGGCCGTCCTAACCACTTCCAGAACATCGGGACAAGAATGAGCGGCGTAATCGGCAGGCGAAGGGATCAACTACATACACAAGTGAGTATGTATGCAAGCCACCAAACAACAGTTTTCAGAGCCATTCCATCTAAAAGAAATAGAAATATTGCAACGCCATACGGCAAGATCCAAATATCCTAGATAGAGATAATAGTTTAGGATAGCTCCTCATACATCAAACATCAGAGTATCAGGCGGAAGCGGAAAACAAGATCCGAGTACGGATAAGAAGCAAATCGGCATAAGATGCCACATAAATAAATACATCCCGCCCACAGATCTCGCGGATCCCCATCCTCGGAATCTCTACACCGAGTGATCGTTGCCAACATCATCTGTCTCCTCCACCCAGTATCCATCTTGCGAGTACACCTGTTCATCTAAATCAAACAATTTATCGTGTGAGACCCTAGGGGTACTCAGCAAGTCTTTATGCCTCTAAAGGGGACATATACCTGGGGTGACGCAATTGCAGCAAAAGATAATAACTAACAAGTCTATAGATACTCGCTAACCATCCGCCTAACCAATGATAGACGGATGTCCGTTAATTAGTAACAACAGTTATAACAGTATAATTAACAGATCCATCCTCCTTCTCGCTTACCAACAAGAAAGCGGATGAACAACCCATCCGTTGGTAGTTTTATTAACCATTCCATGAGTATTGCACTATTTACTAGTCAGGTACTTAGTCAAATTAAAAGCGGTACTTTAGTTATACTTGTCTATGATCGAGAAACTGCGCTCCAAGTCGTCCATAACCGCGGACACGGCTTTCAGAAAGATTTACCCTGCAGGGGTGCACAAATAGCAACACACACTCGATCAACCTCGGAAAAAACCAAATCAAAACCCAACGAGGCATTCACGACAAAGCGATCACAGGATTCATTATTATTTCAGGGGGCCACCCCAATAAGCTACCCGCAACGAAGTTGGCCGGTTCTGAGACAGACCCAGGGCTTGCGACAATGGCTGTAAACGACTGGGAACCCGAAAATGTGACTGGGCTTGTCGATACCGCGAAAACATTCCGCATTCTTAAACAGTACAGGTGCTACTCGCACAATCTTAAATAAAGCAGTAAAGCATGGCATAAGTACAAGATAGTAATAAAGCCCCAAACTACTTTGTGGCCCCAAGAAATAGAAATGAATCAAGCTCTGGCTCAGGGGGGTCCATAAGGCCTCCCGGATGTGGGTAGTGCGAATAGTCAAGGAAAAGGAATCAAGTACTCGGGGTCCTACGGGACACAAGTGAGCATGAAAAACCAAATAGCAGATATTGCTCACCGGTGCCACTTTCATTAGTTATCCCATTACTACTCAAGTTAAGTTGTTTAGGTACCTCATTATCCATCAGACACTCACATACCCTACACATGCTGTTATACGACCCGCATGGCTCAAACAACTCCTGTAGTAATGGCTCATGGGATAGAGGAACAAGCTTTGGTGGGGTTTAAAAATAAAGGCTATGCAGTACTTGGGATTCAATTTAAAGCAATCGCGACTCAATGATGCAAGAATAAGATAGAGGCAATAGGTACTATATGTATACAAGCATGTGGTAGTGCTTGCCTGACAGCTCAGTTGAAGCGAGAGACGGATCTGGGTAGTACTCCTGGGATTCCTGATATTTCCCCTGCTCGGCGTCTATTCGAAGAAGAACCAAACAAACAAGGGCCAACATAAATAAAGTGCACAAGCATATGAATTAAAATGCGACAAGCAAACAAGCATGCCATGATGAATGATGCACAATTTACATGGCAATAAAGTAGCATGGCATGGGTGAGGTGTGGGGTACAAGAATAAAGCATTTTATTGAGTTTTAGTCATGTTTTACTCCCAAATAAGTTGCTGTATACTTTATATTTATATGATGCATGCTGCAATTCAGAACATGGAATGCATAGTTAGAACGGGCTCGTCGCGCTGATCGATTTAGACATATTATTTGTCGAATTTGGAGTTATAGAATTAAAGTTATTAATTAATTAAGAAAAGGCCTTTTTATTACATTTAAATAATTTCGAAAATTTAAATTGCTCAAAAGATATTTTAAATGGCATATTTGAAATCCTCACATTTTTCTGATTCCAAAACATATATTATTTGTATTATTTGGATTTACAAATTAAAAGTTATTTAAAACTGGATTTAAAAAAACATATTAAACAATTTCTGAAAATATTTTTATTAACAGGAAAAAAGAACACAGACTTTTTGTACTCAGGAAGAACTAGCCCGAGTTACCGACGGGTGGGGTCGGTTGCTGAGCTGGAGGGAAAAGCAACGCAATGGTTTTTCTCATCGTGGCCGAAGCTAGCCATCGAGACGGACCGGTGGGGTCAAGGTGTGGCGGGGCCACCGCGCGTGTGCACCAGCAGGGGCTGGACACGTGGGCGAGCCGGGTCCGCGTGGGCGGGAAAAAGCAGAAGTAGGAGTGCCTTTTTGTAAAAACGGTGGGCGGCTGACTGGTGGGGCTGAAAGGACGGCGGGGTGAGGATTCCGAAAACACAGGGGCTGTTAGGAAAAGCTTCATCGGATCCGGTTACTGTCGGACTGAACCTGTTCGCGGAAACACCTAGCTGACCCAGATTTTTGGAAGAAGATAGAGAGCGACCCTTTGGGAATTTTCCTATGCTGCAAAAATAGAAGATGTAGAGGGTGCTCAGGTCTACATCTTTTGTTCAGGTGGCCTCGGCTATGGCGGACTGCAGGGGGGAAACGACATGGAAAAAGGGGTGTAGAGGTGTCAGCTGCACGGTTGCTGCTGCTGCTGTCGACTCAGATGCATAGGCTCGCGGTGGTGCTATGTTGTGAGGGAGATTCCGACGTCGTTCCTGCACTGAATGGAGCGAGGGAACATGTGTTGGAAAGCAGGGAGGTAGGGCTACAACTACTAGGTCTTGGTGCGGTCGAAAGCTGACTGTGTGGAGGACTACGACGATCGGAACAGAGCACGCAACAACATCACTTGCTGGTGCTCACGGCGTCACGCAGATAGGGTGTTCGACAGGTGGCTACGGCGATTCAGTGCGAGAGGAAGGAGGGCACCTTGTCAAAGAGGAAGGGCAGGCTCACCAGAGCACAAAAGTGTGGCCACTGGAGCTTGGGGAGGCGGTGATCGGCGACGATGCTCATGGTCGACTTGCTCCTGTTGGTGCAGATCTTGGCGTACTGCGGTAGTCCCAGCAAACCCTGGGGGCGATGGTGGACACAGGAAGATGTAGGGGACGTAGGGGCAGCAGCTAGACCTCCTGGTTCGGCAAGGGAAACACCAAGTCATTGAGACCGAAGAAGATCAGAGGCTAAGGTTTTGGTATAGACATGGCTGCCATGGGTGGGTGGAGCTCGCCTTGGACAGGAAGGAGAGGTGCACGACATCCAGATCTTGATCTGGGGCTTCCTAGAATGGCTGGGTAGGTAAGGAGATAAGAGGGGGGAGGAGGAAGCACATGGGATCCTTTTTCTCTTCTCTCTATTCCTGGCTTGCTTCCCACGTGAGAGAGAAGGAAAAGGGACCAGATGAAAGGTGGGCTTGCACACTAGGACTGCTGCTGCGGACGGCGAGGTTGGGTTGCAACACGACCTACTGCTGCTAGTGCTGCTACCTGCTTTTGCTGAGCACGGCGAGGTGTAGAGGGCAGTGGCGCTTGGCTTGGTCTACTCCTGATCAAGTCGGACCAAAGGGGAAGGACAGTGTTCGGTGCAACCGAGAGAAGGAGAGGGGGAGGCGCGCGAGTGCAGGCTGCCGCCGAGCCAGCGAGCAGGGGGTGCCAGGTTGGGGTTCAGGGAGCTTTAGGCAATAGGGATGTTGGTTGGTTAGGGCTTAGATTAGACTAGGGTTTAGAAGAAAAAGGAGAGGTTAGATGATCCATATCGCTAGGTAGGAAGGGAGGGAACACATGCAGCTAGAAATATTAGCTAGATGGATGGTAAAGGAGTGATAAGAATTTATCTAGGGTTTTTGTAGAGAGAGAGAAAAGATGTAGGTGTGTTGACATTGCATGTGCCATGCAATATGGACATACATGCAAGCCTCAAGTTGTCAACCTCAAAATTTGAAAGAAAAGGGCAAGACCCAAGGGTTGTGAGATTAGCTAGTCTTAGCTAGCTAGAGATGAGGGAGAAAGATAGATTAGGATTTTTGGAAAAGATTGTTTGAATTCAAAACCCATGCAAAACTTCAAGTAAGAACTCCAAAAGATAAGAAGGGGAAGGTGAGAGGTTGTTTGCATGGCTCATGCATGATCCTTAGATAGGCCATACTATATTTGTGAAAACAAATACAAGCTCAAATGACTCCATTTAGTTACATGCACTCAAATTTGAATAAAGCCCAAGCAAAAAGGTTTGAAGAGGTTAAATAAAACATCAAATGGAAGAACTAGAGTAAGATAGGGATGGGGTTTATATTTCATGTGACATGAAATAATGGTACCCACACATATGATACATACACAAGAGCTTAACACATGGTTTGGATTAAACCCATATGTCCAAGAGTTGATGAAATAAGCATGAATGAGTATAAGGGAAATGCTAGTGTGTGTGTTCCACTAGACAAGTATATAGCCATAATTATATTCATACATGAGCATATATTCATAATAATCCATATGGAAGCTTGAAAAGGGGTACCACTCATATAGCATGCAAAGGTGGCCATGTGGCTCCTCATATATCAATAATGTGAAAACAATATGGTGCATATATGGGAGCATGTGGAAAATAGAAGAGGATTTATCCCAACCCACATGAGCTAGAGGTAAAACCAAATAAGATGCAAAGCTCACATATAGTTGGATGGTGGAATTATGGGGTGGTGACAAGAAAGGTGGTGGAGTTAATAATAGATATGCCCCCAACTCAACTTGGGCATTAAACAATATATCAAGAACCAAATACAATATATCAAGAGGCAAATACAATTAATAATGCATATGGGATAAGAACCAAATGAAAAGGGTTTTATATGATGCTCAAATGCAAGGTGGCATGATGACATGAGCATGATATAATTATGATGCAACAATTATATGTAGGAAGTAGCATATATAGACTAGGCTAGTAGCATTGCAATTGTTAGACAATTGGGATGCTACAACTCTCCCCCACTAAACAAGAATCTCGCCCCGAGATTCCTAGGAAAAAGAAAACAACACAAGGAGAGGCGGGTGTTCAGAACGAAGGTGACCTTCACATTCCCAAAAGGATGAGCACGGAATGGTGCGACCACTGCACCTTGAAAAAACTTTCTAGACTTGTTGCAAGTCTTGCGTTTTGCTATAGAAACAAGAGGAAGATTGAACTGGAGGATTGTCGTGAGACAAGAAGGACGCCCCCTCTTCTCCGGGCTGGCACTTCTCCGGTCGCGCCAATCTCGCATCCACTCGCCCCGCGGCCTCGTCGCCCCGCGTCACTGCCGCCGGAGCCATGCCTCCGCCCCATGGTCGCCCATCCCTGGCAGCCCGAGCCCCTGCCTTTGTCCTAGGTGCTGCTCTACCTCTGTGAGTCACGTTTTGTCACTGTACCTGGTGAAGTGACACTGAATTTTGGTGTTGTTGTGTGCTACCGATGATCTATTAAGAACAGTGTAAATGAAGTGGATGCATGTTGAAGTTGGAGATGATACAGTGTGGAGATATGGTGGTTCTCTAGTTGGTGTGATATCGGCCGGAGGATATCGAACCCCCGTGAAGGTTGCTATCTCCGGGTTTTCACCAAGATGGATTTGCCAAATCTCCTCCTGGATCCGAAGAGCCCCGACCCCGAACCCTGAAGACCGAACCTCGACACCGGCTTCATGCTTTTCTTCGCGGACGCCAAGTTCGTCGAGACCCCAGGTGTGCTGTTCCTGGAGTCCGAAGACCGATCCCCGTCGAACCCCGAGACCCCGGAGCCGAGTCCCCAATGTGATCCCCTTTCCGAGACCCCTATTTTTATAATATATGACATATACTTGTTGCATATTAATTTAGCATGTTTGCATACATATTGTGGGTGCTTGAGGGTATTTCGATGATTCACCTAAATTAAATATGGATACTATATGAGAGCTTTTCTAGTCTTATATTGACTCCATTTAAATTTGTGTAGCGAACCGATGCCATGTTTTGTCTTGTTAATACAACATTTAATTTGCGGGGTTTCTAAATAAATTGAACCGTATAATTAATTGTCGGGACCCCGATTCCGCTTAATATTGCCTAATTGCACCGCATCTGTGCCATGCCATGCATCATATCATAAGCATGCCGGATCTTCTGCCGTAGTATTAAATAGTGCATTCGGTGTTTCTTTTAGTGCTTTGCTTCTTCACGGATTAGGTCGATGAGTTGATGCGAGTATCGACAAGTTCTCTGGATATGAACCTTCGGCTATGTTTTCCAGGCGAGCATCTCCCCCTTTCTACCTATTTTGCATTTATAGTCTTTATTTCCTCCTGTTGATCTATTGCTATCCATGTTGCGATGCTTTAGTTTCGTACCGATATATCCCGTGCAACCTCTATATTGCCTTGGACACCTCCTATTACCTGTTGTTTGGTAGATAGCTGGCCTTGCGAGTCGTAGTTGCTTGCTCAAGTGCGATCTCGTGTTGTCGAGTACCATAGTTGTTGGAAAGCTGGCAGATGTATATGGTGGAGATTCAACTATCACGAAATGGATATTAAAATGCCAACAACTGGGGAATCTGTTGTGATCTGTGTCATACTATACCTGCCTAGTAAGTATTGCAACTCCAATGGAATGTGATAAAAGTGCCAACAACTGCTGGGTTTTGGGATTCCTTAGGACAATTATATCTGACTAGTAAATGTTCCAACTACCACGGAATGGTTAAATAAAACTGCCCACTACTTATGCTTCAGGATGACTCATGCTAGCTATATCTGATTAGTAAGTGCTGCAACTATAACGGAATGAGTAAAATTGCCAACTGTGTGAGTTTCTTGGTCCGACTTCCTCGTTTGGTCTCGAGGGGGAAATACCAGGATGGGTATGATTGGTGTTAGTATCAGGTTGGATCCGAATAGGTCTTTCTTATCCCTCTCTAATAGCCAACAGATGAATCGAGTCTCTATATGTTGTTTAGTGCATGCTGCGCTGCCGCTTTAGTCCACCATACCTATGTAGGCGAGAGCCGCCGAATTCTAGCCTCACCATGTACTGGCCTCAGTACTGACGCTCCTCTTTTTCCTTTGCCCTTTGTCGGCACCCCTTTTGATTTTAGCAGGTTTGAGATCGACGTCGTTAGCAGGGTTACCTTTCCGGCTTGGCCTGGGCAGGGTTATGGACGCCATTGGTTATTCTTCAGGGCTCTTAGCCCAATTTGCTTCTTGTCCGTACTCGGACGTTGTATCGATTTCAAGGTGCTTTGGATCTTTGTATTGTATATCTGTATTCTTGACTCGTTGAGTCACTATCGTATATATATCTGTTCTGTGGGCCCCATCAGGACTGTTGTGTAATGGTATTACTTTGTTTGCCACCCGCACGAAAGTGCCTGGTGGGCGTCCTTGAATCGTTTCTATGCGGGTTTGGCGAAAAGGGCTAAAACTTGCATAGGGATGATTAGAGGGTGTTACACGAAAGGAGAGGCCGAGGGGGTGCCTGGGGCGGCCAGACCTCCCCCTGGCGCGGGCCAGGCCTGGCCGCACGGACAGGTGGTGTGGCTGGGCCCCAGCCCCTCCCCGTCTCGTATTCTGGCTCCATGAATCTTCCAGGAAAATAACAACTTTTGCTTTTGTCCGGTCCAATTCCTAGAATATTCATTTTCTGACTTTCTGGAACCAAAAATAGCAGAAAACATGCAACTGGCACTGTGGCTCTTATTAATAGGTTAGTCCAAGAAATCATATGAAAATTACTCCAAAGTGTGGACAAAACATAAGAAAGTAGATATAAACCGAGCATGGAACATCAAAAATTATAGATATGTTTGCAACGTATCAAGGGTCTTCATATTGGAGATCACACCGACTTGACAAGAAGAGAAGTTGTGGATAGCCAATTGAATGCAATGGCTCTCCACATGATACATCTCAGAGTGGGTCCCAAGGACATGCCCCACATTGAGCATCTCAACACAGCTAAAGAAACTTGGGATGCCCTTACCGACCTCTTTATTGGAAATGAAAGCATGAGAAGGAATAGGTATGATGCCCTTAGTAATGAAGCTGAAGGATTCTACATGTTGGATGGTGAAAACCATGAAGATATGTATAGAAGACTCAAGGGCATCACAACAACATTTAGAAAGCATAGATCTACTCACATTAGCTTGGATAAAAAGGAAATACGTGAGTGCTCTAATGCCGTTTGAGCCAACGGACTTGAAGAGCTTGCAAGGTAGACACAACTACCATCAAATGACTTCCAATGAAGTCATGCAAGAAATGGAATCATTCAAGGTTGCAGCTAAGAACATGAAAGATGCCCGTTCCCGAGCCATTGGAATGCAAAAAGGGGTTAATGTTGCTCTAAAGGCAAATATTATTGAGAAAGATGAGGATGAAAGAAGTTTCGAGGGTGTCTCCATGGACTACCCCGAGGAAGTCAAGCGTGCTCATGGTGAGTACATGGAGTTCTATGCAATGAACCTTTGGAAGGATCCAGCCAAGGCTAAGTTGGAACTCGAGCGCAAGAATGGGTCAAGTGGAAGAAGAGAGAATGGCCCAAAACTAAGAATATGCTACAATTGTGGAGAT
This sequence comes from Avena sativa, assembly GCA_916181665.1. Lineage (NCBI taxonomy): Eukaryota > Viridiplantae > Streptophyta > Magnoliopsida > Poales > Poaceae > Avena > Avena sativa. The sequence continues at coordinate 184,104,343 of OV702287.1, read as the reverse complement.
AGGCTACATGTTGTGGCTGAGTGTCCGTATCAAAATAGAGAAGACAATGGTGGCAGGCTCATCCTTAAAGAAAAATCCAAGGCACCTAGAAAGAAGCCATTTATCAAAAAGAATGGCCCTTACAAGAAGCAGCCTAAGATTGTCTTGGTGGCACAAGAAGAATATTCATCTGCAAGTGAAGATGAAGAGGATGAAGATAGTACCCGTGAGGTGGCTGCTATAGCCACCACATCTACTCCGTCATCACTCTTCGACTCTCCAAACGAAAACGCCATCAACCACAACGCCACTTGCCTTATGGCGAGAGGGTCCGAGGTATCATCTTATATTTCTTCATTTCCTAAGACTAACATAAATATGGATATGGATGATCATACTACTCTTAAGATAAAATAAGAAGTTATTGCTTTGGACACCTTTTTCACTAACTTGCAAGGTGAGCACAAACTTCATTTTGATGCTCTTATGAGTCAACTTGCCCAATCCGAAGATCTTCTAGAAGAAAAGGGCAGAATTGAAAGAGAAGATGCCTTGGAGATAGCCTCCTTGAAGAATGCCTTTGAAGAAGAAGAGGAAGCTCGAGTATCCTTAGAAGAGAGACTTGAGTCAATTGAGGAGTCCCATGAAGAGGTTGTTGCTCAGCTCATCAAAGAACATGACAACGCTCTTGATAAAGGTAAAGAAACTAAAAAAGGAAAAGATTGAATTTGGGACTGCTCATGCTAGACTCTTGGAGAAGTTTGAGAATCTTGACATTGCTCACAAGGCTTTGGAGAGTGAACATTCTACTCTAAATGAGTCTCGTGACCAGCTCCAAACTCAATTGGAGAAGCATGATATGCCCAGCACCTCCACACCATCTTGTGGACAAGAAGAACTTGCAAAGGGATCTCAACACAAAGGTAAAGAAGTTCTAGATGAGGTTCTTATCCAGCAAAGAATAAACAATGGAAAAGAGGGTCTTGGTTATATTCCCAAGACAAAGAACAAGAAGAGCAAGACTGCTCAACCAAAGACTAGCACCACCACTAATGACAAGTCTAATTATGATGGTTTTGCAGGGGCTAACAATCCTAACTATGAGTTATATTGTGATTATTATGGTGATGTTTATGCTAGTTATGTAGGGCCTTATGCTTGTTACATTCCTTGGTCTATTTGGGTGCCCAAGACCCTTGTCACTAACATGAGAGGACCCATTGAAAAATGGGTACCTAAAACCAAGAAGTAACTTTCTTGCAGGGCTATGCTTCCGGTGGGTCTAAATGGGTACTCGATAGCGGGTGCACAAGTCACATGACCGGAAGCAAGGAGATCATCACCGAGATGCGGCCAAATCATGATCATATAACCGTCTCCTATGGTGACAAGTCAAAATCTGATGTATTGGGTCTCGGCAAAGTTGTGCTTGCTCACGATATCTCTCTCGTGGACGCATGCTTGTTGAGACCCTCAGTTACAATTTACTTTCAGTTCGCACCCTTGGTAAGATGGGCTTTGCGGTTTTTATTGATGCTGATTTGGTGGTACTCTTGTGGAGCAAGTCTCTAAAAGTCGCTTTTGTGGGATATGTCGAAAATGACCTGTATGTGGTGGACTTCTTGGGGAAAACCACTTCAGGACCGATGTGTCTTTTCAGAAAGGCTCACGCGGGATGGTTATGGCATCACCGACTAGCCCACGTCAATATGAGAACTTTGCAAAGTCTCCACAAGGGTGGCCACATCCTTGGACTAAAAGAAAATGTTTCCTTTGCCAAAGATCGTGTTTATAGGGCTTGTGTTGAAGGGAAAATGCATGACTCTCCTCATTGTAGGAATACTATTATTTCGTCAAAGAGGATCTTGGAGCTGCTTCATGTGGACCTCTTTGGACCTCCATCACATGCAAGCCTCGGTGGGAAGAAGTACTGCCTTGTGATCGTTGATGATTACTCAAGATACACTTGGGTCTATTTCTTCAAGTTGAAGAGCGAGACTCAACAAATGGTCATCAACTTCGCCAACGAGGTTCAACGCCAACACAATGTCCCTATATTGGCAATAAGAAGTGATAACGGCTCCGAATTCAAGAACTACACCTTAAATGAATTCCTAAGTGAAGATGGGATAAGACATCAATATTCCGCTGCGTACACCCCTCAACAAAAGGGTGTTGCCGAGAGGAAGAACCGGACCCTAATGGATATGGCAAGGTCTATGCTAGCTGAATTCAAATATCCATATAACTTCTGGGCTGAAGCAATCTCTACCGCTTGTCATTCATCCAACCGGCTATACCTCCGTAAAATCGTGGACAAGACTCCGTATGAAATTCTTACCGGTAACAAGACAAACATCTCATACTTTTGGGTATTTGGGTGTAAGTGTTTCTTTCTCATCAAAGGAGGTCGTTTATCTAAATTTGAGTCTAAGGATTTATAAGGTATTTTTGTTGGTTATGGTGCCGAATCTCACACTTATAGAGTCTACAATAAGCTCTCCGGAACTGTTGTAGAATCTTGTAGTGTGGTTGACGAGGGTTTAACTCATCAATGCCCATTGTTATGGACTTGGGTTTTGGAGAAGGAGGGAGCGCTGGAGACATCTATCGGCTAGCAAACAAGCACACAAGGGACAAAGATTTACCCAGGTTCTTTGCGGCCTCTATGCGTTCCTGCTCGGTGAGATGGGCCATCTGAGACTGCCTCTTCTTGGCGAGGTGCTCGTTGCCCTTTGAGGAGGATCCTCCGTAGGAGGAGAGTCCAGCACGACGAAGGCTAGACTCGTCTGCCGCCTTTTTGCGCGCCTCGAGTTGCGCGATTGTTTGTACTTGGCGCTTGAATTCTTCCTTCAGGAGCCAGTGATAGTCCATCAGCAGCTCCTGCGGGGATCCGAAGGGTAGAGGGGTGCCTCGTAGGGCCTCGCGGCAGCGAGCCCATTCTTGCTCGTTGAGCTTGATTACGACGCATTCGCCGGTTTTCTCATTTACTATGGTTGGAGGTTTGACTGCCCCACTGTTGTCAAGGGGGACGCGATTGCCACCGTTGCCACCATTGCCGCCATTGCCACCATTGCCGCCATTGCCACCATTGCCGCCGTTAGGCGGGTCAGTTCCGTTGCCGCAATTGCCGCCGTTGTCGCGGTTGGCAAAGGTGTCGCCTGCGTTGATGACGGCGCACATGAAGTGATTTGGGAAGCTGCTGCTTCCACAACTCTCAGATCCGGAACCGTAGGTTCCATCTTCAGTGGCCAGATCGCTCAGATCAGAGTCGCGACTGCTGTCACTGACCGTGTTCTCGACCCCTGTCGGGGCATTGAGCTCACCAAGGGTGCCGATCGATGGAGGGAACCATGATGCTGGGGCAATCGCCGGTGCTGTCGGCTGATCAGGCATGCGAAGCGTGCCCATCTGACCAACTTGGAAGCGGAAGCTCCCGATCGCCAGGCTGATTCCGTCGCCCACGGACTCGAAGGCCGGGCGAGTGGCTGGCGCGTGGACGGTGAAGTCGAACGCGCCGAAGAGCTGGCGAATCTCCGCTGTTGTGGAGTTGTAGATCGCGGTTGATGGGGCCATAGAAGCCGCAACATCAGCACTCCCTATTCCCACAGACAGCGCCAATTGACGAGGGTTTAACTCATCAATGCCCATTGTTATGGACTTGGGTTTTGGAGAAGGAGGGAGCGCTGGAGAAATCTATCGGCTAGCAAACAAGCACACAGGGGACAAAGATTTACCCAGGTTCAGGCCTCGTAGAGGTCCCTACTCCTGCTTGTCTGCTCGTGGAATTATCGAAGGAACCGAAGGTTACAATGGTGCGCAGATGCAATCTGGCGAGGGTGGTGGAAACTAGGGTTGTGTGTGCATCCTCCTCGTTGCCCCTCCCAGCCTTTATATAGATAGGCTAGGTCCCGGGTAGCAGGTCGAGTCGGTTACAAATTAGGGTTTTCCCCTTTGAACTTTCTATCTTTAGCTTCTTCTTGTTCTTCAAGCAATCGAGAGTCCGTAGGTTACTCGAATCCTTCGTTTGGGCCTTGGCGACACCGTGGGCCTGTACGTATTTAGACCATATATACCAAGCTCGAGTACCTGTAGGGTATACCCATGTTAGTAGCCCCCGAGTGTCCAGTGGAATCGCAGATTTGACTGGGGACTTTTTGAAGTCTTTCGAGTGCCTGAACGAGTATATATTTCGACTGCTTTTAATTGTGTCATAGGGATTTTTGATATACGTGTCTGATATAACCGAAGTATCGGTATCAGTTAACCACCTTAGGGTGAAACAACGCAATCTACTCGAACTCGAGTCCCCGGACTCGAATCCGGAAAAGTGCTGGTGTAATTCGACTCAAGCCGCGGAGGTCTTACAGGAGTCGAATTCTAGTTATATGGGTGTGAGCACTCGACGCATCCGTCAAGGCATATTCATCGTACCTGTAGGCACAGATATGTTTCTGGTAGTGCGCAGCTAATGCGTTGCCAGGCCTTGTTCAGGTCTTACCTTCATGCTGTAAGCGCGGCATCCGAATTTTATCATCGCGGAGACGATTCGGGTGACCCAGGAGATGCAATGTCTTTGTAGGGAACAAATATGAGGCGGTGTCGCCATGAGTTTCGAGTGTGGATGTTATCGACACACAATTTTTGCATAAATAATCATAGGGTGCACGACCAGCGCTCCCTATGGGAGTAGCCCCCGAGTGCCTGGTTGAGTCGAAGACTCAGGCAGGGACTAAAGAATCATTTTGCGACTGTTGTCGTCTTTTTGCTTGCTTGTTTTAGTTGAATTTTTTTCCAGCGCTCTCTATGGGAGTAACCCATGTCCATAGTCGAATCGTGTTTCGAGTGGTTTAGGTTTGCTTCTGATTGTCCATATTCCTGAAAAAAGGAAATAAAAAATCTTAGGGTGCACGGCCAGCGCTCCCTATGGGAGTAGCCCCCGAGTGCTTGGTGGAGTCGAAGACTCCAACAAGGACTAAAGTAGTCGAAGTTTTCCGTTGCGTAGCTTTGATGACGTCAGTGCTGATGCTTGTATGACCTCAGTTGCTCACGTGAGCAAGTTTGACGAGACGTGACGAGCAGTGGGTCCCACTGTCTGACTTTGATTTGACTGGGCGTGCGTAATCTTTATTTTAACTGCGTCTCCTCGATTTCCGTGCGTAATGGGAGTAGTGGAGGGACGGTTCACGCTTTCCCTTCTCCACGTGTCCAACACGATGTGTGCCACGCGTTCAGTAGGGTTTTTCTAAGCCGTTGGATTGCATCTTCCAGGGGTTAAGTAGCAGCGATGCGACGGTAATTTTCCCATCTGTTCTCATTCATCCTTACTGCCATCGCCATTGCCGCTGCTCCTCTGCTTTTCTCTGCGCCCGTTTCCTCCACGATGTTGGACCAGCTCCGCTCGTTTCCGAGCTACTTTCTTCGCTCGCATCGCCGTCGTGCAATGGGGAAGAAGAAGGGAGGCGCTGCTGCTGATTCCGCGGCCACTGTTGCCGCGACGAAGAAGAAGGGCGGCTCCGCTGCTGCGGGCACCAGCACCGCCGCCAGCGGGAAGAAGAAAGTCGCGGGCACCCGCATCACGAATGGTGCGTGGTGCCCTTCCATCATCAAGGCATCCGATCTCCGTCTTATTCGCCAAGACAGAGTATTGTCTGCCGCAGTCGCAGACGCGCGCGTCCCCAGCGGTGAGACCATTCCTTCTCCACCCGCTGGTTTTCGAGTGATGTTTCTAGCATTCATCATTCGTGATCTCTCCTTGCCTCTTCACCCCCTTCTTTAGGGGTCTTCTTTGTTTTTACGGGCTCTAGCTCCATCAGCTGTCCCCAAATTCGATCCTCCATATTTCTTGCTTCATCACGCTCTGCGAGTGCTGGCTCGAAATCGAGCCACACTTCGGCCTTTTCAAGCGCATCTTCAAATTGAAGCGCCAGTCTGCGTCTGGCTCTTTAGTTTACGATGTAGGTGGTTGCGGAATCCACGTCGACCCATCCGCCACCTACTTCGACATCAAGCTCACGGCGTCCGTCCAAGGGTGGAGGGACAAATGGTTCTATATCCGTGATCAGAAGGCCAATGATGAGCACTTTGGACTCGCGCCCTTTGATCCCGCGATGCCGTGCAGGAGGATGCACTCCTGGAAGAACGTAGTCATGCCTGGAGAGCTCGTGGAGACAGACGTGCTGTATCAGCATGTCTGTGACCTCGAGAGTCGCATAGGCAAAGAGGAGGGAGGTTGCGCTCTCATTCGTACTTGGCTGCGCCGTCGCGTCCAGCCCCTGCAAGCCAGAGTCCATCCCATGTTTCAGTGGGCTAGCGCTGATGATGCCACTCGCGTGTCTGCCGATGGCATGTCGGTGAGTGAGGTGGACAAGAGGGTTCGACTGGTCACCAAGTACACCATCAAGGATGTGCTTCCTAGTGAGCCAGTTGTTCTTCCCTTTGATGCTTCGAACCCTCCTCCTGAGGTATAGTTGTGCTACGCAGTAGCTGATTTTGTCGATTGCTTTTCTGTTGTTTACTTGCTTTTTGCTGAATTTCGTTGTCTGTATGCAGGATTAGGCGGTATCGCCTTGCATGCCTCCTCTTCCCGAGGGGATTATTCCTCGTGAAGCCTTGGAAGAGGATGAGTCTGAGTCGACTGTCCCTTCTGATGTGGAGGAGGAAGCCCCCGAGTCCGATAGTCCGGAAACTCGCAAGCGTTCGCGCAGCGAGGATTCTGACGCGTCATCTCCTTCGACTCCGGAAGGTACGGGCATTGGCGCAGATTCGCCAATTCCTGCTGTTCCCGTGAGCGTTGTGGCACCATCTTCTCGCAAGAAGATGCGATTACCCAAGGAGTCTTCGTCGGAGACGAAGGAGGCTACATTTGATTTTGACAAGTTTGACTGGTAAGTTTGCTAGCTTACTTGTCCTTTTCTGTTTTGCCCTTGTTGGCCTGTCTCCAGGTTTGCCATTTTGTTGATATGGTTTTTATCTTGTAGTCAAGAGGCGTCGTCATCTTCTGGCAACGTCCAATTTTTGAAGGAGTTAGGAGTCGCGACCTCGAAGGCCAAGGAAGAGGTCGAGCGCGCTCCTTCCCCTCCAGTGGCGGCCCACTCCGGGCACAACTCTTCCAGTTCTCCTCATGCAGGGGAGCATCGAAGGGTTGCCCAGATGAAGGTACAGCAGACATCTTTAGAGTCACTAGAGGACCATGTAAGTGTAACTTTTCTCCTTTGTAGTGTTGCAGTCGATGTTATTTATTGCTTCTAATGATTCTTTGTTGTGCGATAGCTCCTTGTGAAGGAAGCCGCACACTTGGCCGAACAAGTGATGTCGATGGGCCGCCAGCATGCAATGCTAGAGACGCGTCACCGCAAGGTTGAAAGTGAGTGTTCTACACTTATTCTTCTTCGTCCTCTCCTTTTGATATAGTCGACTGATAATCAACTTTTGTTTGTGGAGTAGCTGAACATAATGCCTTATTGCATAACGCCGCCACCTTGGAGAAGACACTTTCCGCCGCTGTGAAGGGTCGCGACGAGGCAATTGCAGCACGTGACGAGGCGTGAAAGCGTGAAGAGGATCTGCGTGCCTCCTTCGCGGCAAGAGAAAAGTTGTTCGAAGAACAACTGTTCTCAATTGCAAAGGCTCTATCAGGTACTTTTGCTTGTGGATATTGTTATCCTTCTCTGCTTCTAATGTTTTCGCCGGTGGTGTTGATCTTTTTGTCCATGTGTGGGTTTATGTACAGATGCTGGCGATTTGAGCTTCGACCCGCAGGCCCTTCATCGTGATGACGCTCTGGCGGGTGTGCTGTCGGTAGTCGAGGACTGTAGCACCGCCGTCCAGGATACACTTTCCAAGGCCAAGGGCGCCCTCAGCCATCTCCGGGAGGAGTTGATGCCTAAGGCGGAGCTGATCGATAATATGGACGAGCTGGTGGAGTCACTCGCCGGGGGTGTGCCCTCCAGCTACAAGAACTCACTCCGCGCGGCTGGCGCGTCCATGTCGCTTGCCATGGTGCAGGCCCACGAAGTCGAGATCGATCCTACCGCGGTGTCGAAGGCGATGCCTGTTGGCGCAGACGGTCAGTAGGTAGTCTTCGCTCCTTTTGCGACTGCGTGTGGCAAATATGGGCATCCTTTGATAAATACTATTGCGAAGTACTCTGAGGAGCTCCAACGTGCCAAGAAGGCGGCGAAAGCTTCGGCGTTAGGGGCGACGGAAAGTCAGTGGCATCTGACACTACCACAGACTTGATGAAGCCCCCGAAGCCATCGAAGTCGAAGAAGCCAGCCGATCCTTAGATAGTTTTGTAATAGTTAGTTTAGATTGTGTCCTTTTGTTTTAAAGACATGCCTGATGGCGAGTGTATCTGCTGATACTTTTGCTAGTCGAAGGCGGAGAAAGCCGCCGACCGAGAGCAATATTTGCTTGGCGAGGTGATGCAGTTAGGCGACCAATTCAAGTGTTAGTTTGCTTGTTCTCATCTTTTCCTTGCAGTCACTCGCAGTTGGTACGTTGTACTCATGCTGCTGTTGCTGCTTCGTGTAGTTGTCAGTGCGCGTCATCCAGGGGAGGAGAAGGATAGGATTGCCATTCGCCTGCATGATCTTACCTAGGAGCAACTTCAAGAGAGTGGATACTTCTGGGTAGATCATGATCATGCGACTGTGCTGGTGACCCTGCAGGATCGTGCGTCGCGAGTGCTACTTTTTCTAAAGAAGTCGCAGTCATGCTTGAGGAACATTTATCGGGCGATGTTCCCGTTGGATGATACTCCATCAAGCTTGCTGGCCCTGCTTGCCAAGTTTCAAGATCTGTCCGTGGTTCATGAATGCGTGAGGCAACAGTTGGTGGCTGGTGCCAAGGCTGCCATATCAATGGTGCGACTGTACAGGCCTGACGTAGATGTTGCGGCGATTGCGTCTGGGCCTCCTGCCCCACCACCAGGTTCTACTTGGAATATGGTCCCGCATTACCAAGCAGTGGATCGCCCAGCAGAAGAGATCGTCGACTTCTTTGAAGAACAAACCAACGTTCTCCTGCTGCAGTAGTAGCCTAGTTTGCATCCTGCACATAAGTGTACTTGTGTTGTAAAGTTCGTATAGGTCTTGTAAATAATTTATTGTCGAATGTGCATAAAGAGCTTTGTTAGCATGGAGTGCGTTGCACTATGCGAGTCCTTTTCGTTAGAATGGCCATGTTTTATCTCAGTCCCTTGTCAACCTGTCAGGTGCGTTGCAGCTGGATTGAGGTTGTGTTTAAGGGTTTTGATTGATGTACCAGCTACTCAGGATATCGCGTTTTGGTTCGAAGAACATATGTGTATAGGATGGCGCAGCCCCCGAGTAGGTAAATTGAAAAAGTAAAGGAGAACACAGAGTTTTGGGGCACTTAGCTTTTATTTATTCGAAGAATAGTGCGAGGTACAATGTGTGGCTAAGTAGCCTTGGCTGAGTAGCCTTATTTGTAATGAAAAGTAAAAACGACTAAGGGTAGAAGCGTCGCAGTTGTGCGACGTTCCAGGGGTTGGAGTATGCGACTCCTGTCTCTAAATCTTGAAGGCGATAGGCGCCACCTGGGATTACTTCTGTAATCACGTATGGTCCTTCCCAGGGGGACTCGAGCTTGAGATGCCCCTGCTGCTTCAGTCGCAGGACCAGATCACCTTCGACGAAGGATCTAGGGCGAAGCCTCCTACTGTGGTAGTTGCGCAGGTTCTGCTGGTAGATCATGGATCTTTCCGCGGCGATTTCCCTTGCCTTTTCAAGGAGGTCGACGAAGTCTTCGAGTGCGAGGGATGACTCTTGCTTGCTGTAAGCGACCACGCGCGATGCCTTGTATCGTACCTCGGCGGGTAGCACTGCTTCAGCTTTGTGCACCATAAAGAATGGCGTGTAGCCCGTGGCGCTATTTGGATTTGTACGTAGGCTCTAGAGTACGGATTGCAGCTCGTCTGGCCAGCAACCCACGGCTTGTACGAGTGGCCGGAGGAGTCGCTTCTTGATGCCGCTGCAGACGAGCCCGTTTGCTTTTTCCACTTGACCGTTAGTCTGTGGATGTGCTACTGTGGCGTAGCTGATGTTGATCCCCAAGTTCTCGCAGAATTCTTGGAACTCCTTGGATGTGAAGTTCGTCCCGTTATCGGTGATGATGCTGTGCGGCACCCCGAAGCGGTAGACGATGGACTCGAAGAATTTGACTGCGCTGTGTCCTGATTGGTTGGTCACTGGCATGGCCTCAATCCACTTGGTGAATTTGTCGACTGCGACCAAGAGGTAGACGTAGCCTCCTTGCGAGGACCTTGGAAGTTTGCCGACCATGTCGAGCCCCCATTATGCGAAGGGCCAGGCCAATGGGATTGGCCGTAGCTCTGCGCCTGGTGCGTGTGGCTTGTCCGCGAATCGCTGGCAAGCGTTGCATTTTTGGACTATGTCCTTGGTGTCACGCATGGCTGTAGGCCAGTAAAATCCAGCTCGTAGAGCTTTGGCAACGAGGGCGCGACTGCCGGCATGGTGCCCACAGGTCCCTTCGTGAATGTCTAGGAGAACTGCTTTTCCATCGGCGATGGAGACGCATCGTTGGAGTACTCCCGTGATGCTGCGTTTATATAGTTCGCCGTTGATAACAGCGAATGCCTTGGATCGACGCGCGATGTGCCATGCATCTGTCGAATCGTCTGGTAGCCTCTTGCTGAGGAGGTACGTGATGTATGGCTGCGTCCAGGATTGCTCGATCATCATGACACTCGTTGGTCCCTCGAGTCCTGTGTCCAGCTCCAAGTCATTGAGTGCCCTTGGCTCATTGGGTGGCACAGCCCCCGAGTCCATTGCTGCGTTTGTTTTCTTCTCTGCGGCCTTTGGCTTGATGGAGCGTTCGCAGATGCGCTCGAGAAATATCCCGGGCGGTATGGGGGCGCAGGTAGAGCCTATGTTGGCGAGTGTGTCCGCCTCCTTGTTGCTTTCGCGACCTACATGTCGCAGCTCGCAACCGTCGAAGTCTCCTTCGAGTGTGTCGTAGAGGTCACGGTACGTGATCATGTTATCATTCAGTGCGTCGCACTCATGCATTGTTTGGTTGACGACCAACTTGGAGTCGCCGTATATGATGAGCCTCTTGGCGCCGCAGGCTTTTGCCATCCTCATCCCGTGCAACAGGGCCTCGTATTCAGCCTCGTTGTTTGAGGCTGTGAACTGCATTTGCAGGATATATTTCAGCTTGTCCCCTTGAGGTGATGTCAGTATGACACCTGCACCTGCTCCGTCTTTCCGCTTGGACCCATCGAAGTGCATTGTCCAGAGGTAGGACATATCTGGCTTGTCTGGGAGCTGGTTTTCCATCCAGTGCACTAGGAAGTCCGGGAGAACTTGCGACTTAATTGCGTCGCGCTTTTCGTACGTGATGTCTCGTGGAGACAATTCTATTCCCCAAAGCGCGACTCGTCCTGTGGCGTCGGGGTTATTGAGGATGTGTCCCAAGGGGGCGTCGTTGACCACCACGATTGGGTGTTCCTGGAAGTAGTGGCGCAGTCGCCGGGCGGTCATGAAGACGCCGTACGCCAGCTTCTGGTAGTGCGGGTACCGCTGTTTTGTTGGTGTAAGGACCTCGCTAAGGTAGTATACTGGGCGTTGTACGCCGTGGACCTTGTTTTCCTCCGCTCACTCGACGATGAGCACTGTGCTGACCACCTGGATGGTGGCGGAGATATACAGCAATAGTGGCTCCCTTTCTCGTGGGGTCACCAGTACTGGCGAAGTGGATAGCAGGCACTTGAGGTCTTCGAATGCTTCTTGCGATTCAGTGGTCCACTCGAATTTTTCAGTTTTGCGGAGGAGCTGGTAGAAGGGCAGCGCCTTTTTGCCCATTCGACTGATGAATCTACTGAGGGTCGCGATTCGTCCAGCCAGCTGCTGGACGCCCCTTATGTTTTTCGGCTTCTCCATGGCCAGTATGGCTCTTATCTTCTTCGGGTTCGCCTCGATTCCTCTCGCGGAGATGAGGTACCCGAGCAGTTGCCCAGATGGTACGCCGAAGGCGCATTTGTCCGGATTGAGGTTGATCCGGTAGCGGTCGAGGTTGGCGAAGGTTTCGCGCAAATCGTCGATTAGAGAGGCTTACTCCTTGGTCTTGATTACTATGTCGTCAACATAGACTTGAATGTTGCGACCCAGTTGTTCCTTGAGGCAAGCCTGCATGCATCGCGGGTAGGTGGCTCCCGCGTTCTCTAGCCCGAAGGGCATTGTGTTGTAGCAGAACACACCAAAGGGCGTTGTAAACGCTGTTTTCTCTTGATCGTCCTCCTTCATTCGAATTTGATTATAGCCAGAGTAGGCGTCGAGGAAGCAGAGGCGCTTGCATCCCGCGGTGGAATCGATGATCTGGTCGATCCGCGGCAACGGGAAGTGATCCTTTGGGCAATGCTTGTTCAGAGAGGTGAAGTCCACACACATCCGCAGGATATCCGTGTCCTTTTTCGGTACCAGCACCGTGTTGGCGAGCCAAGTGCTTTCCTTGATCTCGCGTATGAACTTGGCCTCAAGGAGTCTGTTGATCTCCATTCCGACTGCCTGCGCTCTTGGCTCAGACAATCGCCGAATTGTTTGTTTGACTGGCCATGCATCGGGGTTGACGTTGAGTGCGTGCTCGGTGAATTCCCTGGGAACTCCTAGCATGTCCGCAGGACACCAGGCGAAAATTTCCCAGTGCTCACGGAGGAATTCAACGAGCGTGAGTTCCTATGCGGGACTCAAGTTGTTGGCGATGAGGGCCGTCTTGGCGGGATCCGATGGGTGGACCTGCACTTTCTTTGTGTGCACAGATGAGTCGAAGGAGAGATCAGGTGAGCTTGGCCTGCTTAAGGGAGGCAAACTATTGTCTGTCGTCTCCTTCAGTCTTGCGAGTTCCTCCTACATGCCGAAGGACTAGGAGATTCAGTTGAATTCCCTGTCGCAACTGTCAGATCGCTCGAAGCTCCCGTTGATTGTGATGACGCCATTGGGACCTGGCATTTTCATCTCCAGGTAGGCATAGTGGGGTACTGCCGTGAACCTAGCGAACGCGACGCGCCCGAGGATGCAGTGGTACTGTGAGGGCCAGTCGACGACCTCAAAGTCGATGCGCTCGCGCCAGAAGTTCTTCGGCGTACCGAAGATGACGTCGAGGTTGATTTTTCCCAGGGGTATACGCCTTTCCCTGGGACGATGCCGTGGAACGTTGTGTCCGATGCCTCCAGGCAGGTTAGAGGGATTCTCATTGCTCGCATGGTACTCGTGAATATGAGGTTGATGCCGCTTCCGCCATCCATGAAGACGCGGCTCATGTCGAAGCCTCCAATTTGCGCCTCGAGTACGAGGGGGCAATGGCCTGGACGAGGTACCTGAGGCGGATAGTCGCGTTTGTCGAAGGTGATGCAGGACTCGCTTCCACTGAGGTACTCAGTGGTGGATGGTGGCGAGTGTGTGGCCAAGTTGACTTGGCGAGTGATGGCCTTCTGCACCCTATTGGAGGGGCGTCCCTTTTCGATCATCATGGTGCCCATGGCCCGTGGGTACGGCTCGCCTCCGTGGTGTTGGTCCGGTGCAGCTGCATTCGGGGGTGGCCCAGGTGGAGGTGGCGGAGCGCCATGTGCCACGGCGCCTGGAGCGGATCCGTAGCCTCTTTCAACTGCATTGCGGTTCATTCGAACCAGTCCCTCATGTAGCTTGAGGAATTCGTGGCAATCCTTGAGGAGGTGGCTGGACTTCTTCTTGCCCTCATGCTTGTCGATGTAGAAGTGCACCGTACATGGCCCGGATAGTTTATCCTCAATGGAGCTTGCGGGTGCCTCGTCGCGAGTGCGGTGTTGCCACACTTGCGTGGGTTTCCCGGAGTCGCGGTATCCGCCGCTACGGTATCCGCTGTTGCGGTTGTCGTCGTGTCTTTCGGCGTAGCCAACCGTGACCATATTGACGTCGTTGCGGTCATCATAGATGCGCATGCGACGCTTGCCTCGGCGATCACATCTGCGCTCGAGCTCCGCCTCCTCGTTGGAGTGAACGCGATTCTTCACTGAGTCTTCTCCATCGGCCCACCGATTCGCGATCTCCATCAGGTGGTCGATGGTCTTGGGCTTTGAGCGGCACAGCTCCTCTCTGAGTTCTAAATGGCGGACACCACCATTGAATGCGTCAATCACGCGATCCTCCGAGATGTTTTCTGCGGAGTTCTTGATGATGGACCACCTTTGGATGTAGGAGCGCAGCGATTCGCCAGATCTTTGCTAGCAGCATCTCAACTCTTCGATTGATGCAGGCCGCTTGTATGTGCCCTTAAAGTTGCGCACGAAGCTGTAAACCAGCTCATCCCAACTGCGAATGGATCCACGTGGGAGGTTGTTGAGCCATGCTCGGGCGGCGCCCTGCAGCTGTAGCTGCAAGCATTGCATGGCCGTGCTTCGACTGCCTCCATGGAGTCTGATGGAGGAGATGTGGTCCTCCAGCCAGATCTTCGGGTCTTGTAGGCCGTCAAACTTTGGGTTCTCTGACGGGATTTTAAACCCTTTAGGCATTCGCTTCTGCCTAATGGATCTGCTGAAGCATCTAGCGCAGCAGAGCTCCACGTCCTCCTCTTCTGAGTCAGTCGACCGAGCACATCGTGCTCTTGATTTGTCGATCTTGCGCTGCGTGATGTCATCACGTGCGTCGTAGTCGTGGTCGTGTCGTCGTGAGCGGCGACGTCGAGACAAGTTGTGATTGTCACCGCTGGATGAGGGCAAGGAGTAACGCTTTGCTAGCATTTTGCCCTTCTTTGGTTCTGGTGTCGGCTCCTTGTCGAGGGCGGCCTCGATTAATCCCAAGCCCGCGATCGTAGATCGGTGCATGGCGGCTCGGGGGTCTCCAGCTGGTGGTTGGTTGTTCAGGAGGTACATGGTGGCCGCTGTCACCGCAGCCTGTGGCGTCTTGGGGACCACATTGCCCCTGGTGTCGACTGTCATGGAGCCGAAGTCGAGGACCTTTGCGGCCTCTATGCGTTCCTGCTCGGTGAGATGGGCCATCCGAGACTGCCTCTTCTTGGCGAGGTGCTCGTTTCCCTTTGAGGAGGATCCTCCATAGGAGGAGAGTCCAGCACGACGAAGGCTAGACTCGTCTGCCGCCTTTTTGCGCGCCTCGAGTTGCGCGATTGTTTGTACTTGGCGCTTGAATTCTTCCTTCAGGAGCCAGTGATGGCCCATCAGCAGCTCTTGCGGGGATCGGAAGGGTAGAGGGGTGCCTCGCAGGGCCTCGCGGCAGCGAGCCCATTCTTGCTCGTTGAGCTTGATTATGACGCGTTCGCCGGTTTGCTCATTTACTATGGTTGGAGGTTCGACTGCCCTCCGTTGTCAAAGGGGACGCGATTGCCACCGTTGCCGCCATTGCCGCCATTACCACCGTTGCCGCTGTTAGGCGGGTCAGTTCCGTTGCCACGATTGCCGCCGTTGTCGCGGTTGGCAGAGGTGTCGCCTGCGTTGATGACGGAGCACATGAAGTGATTTGGGAAGCTGCTGCTTCCACAACTCTCAGATCCATAATCGTAGGTTCCATCTTTAGTGGCCAGATCGCTCAGATCGGAGTCGCGACTGCTGTCGCTAACCGTGTTCTCGACTGTTGTCGGGGCATTGAGCTCGCTGAGGGTGCCGATCGATGGAGGGAACCATGATGCTGGGGCAATCACCGGTGTTGTCGGCTGATCAGGCATGCGAAGCGTGCCCATCTGACCAACTTGGAAGCGGAAGCTCCCGATCTCCAGGCTGATTCCGTCGCCCACGGACTCGAAGGCCGGGCGAGTGGCTGGCGCGTGGATGGTGAAGTCGAACGCGCCGAAGAGCTGGCGAATCTCCGCTGTTGCGGAGTTGTAGATCGCGGTTGATGGGGCCGAAGAAGCCGCAACATCAGCACTCCCTATTCCCACAGACGGCGCCAATTGACGAGGGTTTAACTCATCAATGCCCATTGTTATGGACTTGGGTTTTGGAGAAGGAGGGAGCGCTGGAGACATGTATCGGCTAGCAAACAAGCACACAGGGGACAAAGATTTACCAAGGTTCAGGCCTCGTAGAGGTCCCTACTCCTGCTTGTCTGCTCGTGGAATTATCGAAGGAACCGAAGGTTACAATGGTGCGCATATGCGATCTAGCGAGGGTGGTGGAAACTAGGGTTGTGTGTGCGTCCTCCTCGCCGCCCCCTCCCAACCTTTATATAGATAGGCTAGGTCCCGGGTAGCAGGTCGAGTGGGTTACAAATTAGGGTTTTCCCCTTTGAACTTTCTATCTTTAGCTTCTTCTTGTTCTTCAAGCAATCGAGAGTCCGTAGGTTACTCGAATCCTTCGTTTGGGCCTTGGCGACACCGTGGGCCTGTACGTATTTATACCGTATATACCAAGCTCGATTACCTGTAGGGTATACCCATGTTAGTAGCCCCCGAGTGTCCAGTGGAATCGCAGATTCGACTGGGGACTTTTTGAAGTCTTTCGAGTGCCTGAACGAGTATATATTTTGACTGCTTTTAATTGTTTCATAGGGATTGTTGATATGCGTGCCTGATATAACCGAAGTATTGGTATCAGTTAACCACGTTAGGGTGAAACAACGCAATCTACTCGAACTCGAGTCCCCGGACTCGAATCCGGAAAAGTGCTGGTGTAATTCGACTCAAGCCGCAGAGGTCTCACAGGAGTCGAATTCCAGTTATATGGGTGTGAGCACTCGACGCGTCCCTCAAGGCCTATTCATCGTACCTACAGGCACGGATATGTTTCTGGTAGTGCGCAGCTAATGCGTTGCCAGGCCTTGTTCAGGTCTTACGTTCACGCTGTAAGCGCGGCATCCGAATTTTATCATCACAGAGACGATTCGGGTGACCCATGAGACGCAATCTCTTCGTAGGGAAAAATCATAAGGCGGTGTCGCCA
Source organism: Avena sativa (assembly GCA_916181665.1). NCBI lineage: Eukaryota > Viridiplantae > Streptophyta > Magnoliopsida > Poales > Poaceae > Avena > Avena sativa. The sequence goes on along the minus strand of OV702287.1, from coordinate 184,087,455 downwards.
TGAGTTTCGAGTGTGGATGTTATCAACACACAGTTTTTGCATAAATAATCATAGGGTGCGCGACCAGCGCTCCCTATGGGAGTAGCCCCCGAGTGCCTGGTTGAGTCGAAGACTCAAGCGGGGACTAAAGAATCATTTTGCGACTGCTGTCGTCTTTTGCTTGCTTGTTTCAGTCGAATTATTTTCCAGCGCTCCCTTTGGGAGTAACCCATGTCCATAGTCGAATCGTGTTTCGAGTGGTTTGGGTTTGCTTCTGATGGTCCATATTCCTAAAAAAGAAATGAAAAAATCTTAGGGTGCGCGGCCAGCGCTCCCTATGGGAGTAGCCCCCGAGTGCTTGGTGGAGTCGAAGACTCCAGCAAGGACTAAAGTAGTCAAAGTTTTCCGTTACGTAGCTTTGATGACGTCAGTGCTGACGCTTGTATGACCTCAGTTGCCCGCGTGAGCGAGTTTGACGGGACGTGACGAGCAGTGGGACTCACTGTCTGACTTTGATTTGACTGGGCGTGCGTAATCTTTATTTTAAGTGCGTCTCCTCGATTTCCATGCGTAATGGGAGTAGTGGAGGGAGGGTTCACGCTTTCCCTTCTCCACGTGTCCAACACGATGTGTGCCACTCGTTCAGTAGGGTTTTTCTGAGCCGTTGGATTGCATCTTCCAGGGGTTAAGTAGCAGCGATGCGATGGTAATTTTCCCATCTGTTCTCATTCATCCTTGCTACCATCGCCATTGCCACTTCACCTCTGCTTTTCTCTACGCCCGTTTCCTCCACGACGCTGGACCAGCTCCGCTCGTTTCCGAGCTACTTTCTTCGCTCGCATCGCCGTCGTGCAATTGGGAAAAGAAGGGAGGCGCTGCTGCTGATTTCACGGCCACTGTTGCCGCGGCGAAGAAGGGCGGCTCCGCTGCTACGGGCACCAGCACCACCGCCGGCGGGAAGAAGAAGGTCGTAGGCACCCGCGTCACGAATGGTGCGTGGCGCCCTTACATCATCAAGGCGTCCGATCTTCGTCTTATTCGCCAAGACAGAGTATTGTCTGCCGCAGTCGCAGACGCGCGCGTCCCCAGCGGTGAGACCATTCCTGCTCCACCCGCTGGTTTTCGAGTGATGTTTCTAGCATTCATCATTCGCGGTCTCTCCTTGTCTCTTCACCCCTTCTTTAGGGGTCTTCTTTGTTTTTACGGGCTCCAGCTCCATCAGCTGTCCCCAAATTCGATCCTCCATATTTCTTGCTTCATCACACTCTACGAGTGCTGGCTCGGAATCGAGCCACACTTCGGCCTTTTCAAGCGCATCGTCAAATTGAAGCACCAGTCTGTGTCTGGCTCTTTAGTTTATGATGTAGGTGGTTGCGGAATCCACGTCGACCCATCCGCCACTTACTTAGACATCAAGCTCACGGCGTCCATCCAAGGGTGGAGGGACAAATGGTTCTATATCCGTGATCAGAAGGCCAATGGTGAGCACTTTGGACTCACGCCCTTCGATCCCGCGAGGCCGTGCAGGAGGATGCGCTCCTGGAAGAACATAGTCATGCCTGGCGAGCTCGCAGAGACAGACGTGCTGTATCAGCGCGTCTGCGACCTTGAGAGTCGCATAGGCAAAGAGGAGGGAGGCTGCGCTCTCGTCCGTACTTGGCTGCGCCGTCGCGTCCAGCCCCTGCAAGCCAGAGTCCATCCCATGTTTCAGTGGGCTGGCGCTGATGATGCCACTCACTTGTATGCTGATGGCATGTCCGCGAGTGAGGTGGAGAAGAGGGTTCGACTGGTCACCAAGTACACCATCAAGGATGTGCTTCCCAGTGAACCAGTTGTTCCTCCCTTTGATGCTTCGAACCCTCCTCCTGAGGTATAGTTGTGCTACGCAGTAGCTGATTTTGTCGATTGCTTTTCTGTTGTTTACTTGCTTTTTGCTGAATTTCATTGTCTGTATGCAGGATTGGGCGGTATCACCTTGCATGCCTCCTCTTCTTGAGGGGATTATTCCTTGCAAAGCCTTGGAAGAGGATGAGTCTGATTCGACCATCCCTTCTGATGTGGAGGAGGAAGCCCTCGAGTCTGATAGACCGGACACTCGCAAGCGTTCGCGCAACGAGGATTCCGACACGTCATCTCCTTCGACTCCGGAAGGTACGGGCGTTGGCGCAGAGTCGCCAATTCCTGCTGTTCCCGTGAGTGTTGTGGCACCATCTTCTCGCAAGAAGATGCGATTGCCTAAGGAGTCTTCGTCGGAGTCGAAGGAGGCTACATTTGATTTTGACAAGTTTGACTGGTAAGTTTGCTAGCTTACTTTTCCTTTTCTGTTTTGCCCTTGTTGGCCTGTCTCTGGGTTTGCCATTTTGTTGATATGGTTTTTATCTTGCAGTCAAGAGGCGTCGTCATCTTCTGGCGACATCCAATTTTTGAAGGATTCAGGAGTCGCAACCTCGAAGGCCAAGGAAGAGGTCGAGCGCGCTCCTTCCCTTCCAGTGGCGGCCCACTCCAGGCACAACTCTTCCAGTTCTCCTCATGCAGGGGAGCATCGAATGGTTGCCCGGATGACGGTACAGCAGACATCTTCAGAGTCACTAGAGGACCATGTAAGTGTAACTTTTCTCCTTTGTAGTGTTGTAGTCGATGTTATTTATTGCTTCTGATGATTCTTTGTTGTGCGACAGCTCCTTGTGAAGGAAGCCGCGCACTTGGCCGAATAAGTGATGGCGATGGGCCGCCAGCATGCAATGCTGGAGACGCATCACCGCGTGGTTGAAAGTGAGTGTTCTACACTTATTCTTCTTCGTCCTCTCCTTTTGATATAGTCGACTGATAATCAACTTTTGTTTGTCGAGTAGCTAAACATAATGCCTTATTGCATAACGCCTCCACCTTGGAGAAGACACTTGCCGCCGCTGTGAAGGGTCGCGATGAGGCAATCGCAGCGCGTGACAAGGCGCGGAAGCGTGAAGAGGATCTGCGTGCCTCCTTTGCGGCCAGAGAAAAGTTGTTCGAAGAACAACTGTTCTCAATCGCCAAGGCTCTCTCAGGTACTTTTGCTTGTGGATATTGTTATCCTTATCTGCTTCTAATGTTTTTGTCCATGTGTGGGTTTATGTATAGATGCTGGCGATTTGAGCTTTGACCCGCAGGCCCTTCGTCGTGATGACGCTCTGGCGGGTGCGCTGTCGGCAGTCGAGGACCGTAGCGCCGCCGTCCAGGATACACATTCCAAGGCCAAGGGCGCTCTCAGCCGTCTCCGAGAGGAGTTGATGCCCAAGGCAGAGCTGATCGATAATATGGACGAGCTGGTGGATTCACTCGCCGGGGTTGTTCCCTCTAGCTACAAGAACTCACTCCATGCGGCTGGCGCGTCCATGTCGCTTGCCATGGTGCAGGCCCACGGAGTCGAGATCGATCCTGCCGCGGTGTCGAAGGCGATGCCTATTGGCGCGGACGGTCAGCAGGTAGTCTTCGCTCCTTTCGCGACTGCCTGTGGAAAATATGGGCATCCTTTGATAAATACTGTTGCGAAGTACTCTGAGGAGCTCCAACGTGCCAAGAAGGCGGCGAAAGCTTCGGCGTCAGGGGCCGGCAGAAAGTCAGTGGCGTCTGACACTGCCACAAACTTGATGAAGCCCCCGAAGCCGTCGAAGTCGAAGAAGCCAGCTGCTCCATAGATAGTTTTGTAATAGTTAGTTTAGATTGTGTCCTTTTGTTTTAAAGACATGCCTGCTGGCGAGTGTATCTGCTGTTACTTTTGCTAGTCTTGAATGCATCTGATCCTTTTGTCTTTGTGTTGATTTGGTCGTCTTATTTGCTTCTGTCTTGACTTGTGGTAGGGTACATCGAGTGATCCTTTGAGGGAAACTCAGGATTCGCCGATCCTTGATGATACCGTGGCGCCGCCGCGCTCCAGGGTAGATGATCTGTCCTTGATTTCACGACCGCGTGACCGCGTGAAGCAATTGGAGCGTGAGTTGCCCGTGCTCCGCGGTAACACGGATTTGTGGAAGTCGAAGGCGGAGAAAGCCGCCGCCCGAGAGCAATATTTGCTTGGCGAGGTGATGTAGTTAGACGACCAATTCAAGTGTTAGTTTGCTTGTTCTCATCTTTTCCTTGCAGTCACTCGCAGTTGGTACGTTGTACTCATGCTGCTGTTGCTGCTTCGTGTAGTTGTCAGCGCGCGTCATCCGCAGGAGGAGAAGGATAGGATTGCCATTCGCCTGCATGATCTTACCCAGGAGCTACTTCAAGAGAGTGGATACTTCTAGGTAGATCATGATCGTGCGACTGCGTTGGCGACCCTGCAGGATCGTGCGTCGCGAGTGCTATTTTTTCTGAAGAAGTCGCAGTCATGCTTGAGGAACATTTATTGGGCGATGTTCCCGTTGGATGATACTCCATCAAGCTTGCTGGCCCTGCTTGCCAAGTTTCAAGATCTGTCTGCGGTTCACGAATGCGTGAGGCAACAGTGGGTGGCTGGTGCCAAGGCTGCCCTGTCAATGGTGCGACTGTACAGGCCTAACGTAGATGTTGCGGCGATTGCGTCTGGGCCGCCTGCCCCACCAGCAGGTTCTACTTGGAATATGGTGCCGCATTACCAGGCGGTGGATCGCCCAGCAGAAGAGATCGTCGACTTCTTTGAAGAACAAACCAATGTTCTCCTGCTGCAGTAGTAGCCTAGTTTGCATCCTACACATAAGTGTACTTGTGTTGTAAAGTTCGTATAGGTCTTGTAAATAATTTATTGTCGAATGTGCATAAAGAGTTTTGTTAGCATGGAGTGCGTTGCTCTATGCGAGTCCTTTTCGTTAGAATGGCCATGTTTTATCTCAGTCCCTTGTCAACCTGTCAGGTGCGTTGCAGCTGGATTGAGGTTGTGTTTAAGGGTTTTGATTGATGTACCAGCTACTCAGGATATCGCGTTTTGGTTCGAAGAACATATGTGTATAGGATGGCGCAGCCCCCCAGTAGGTAAATTGAAAAAGTAAAGGAGAACACAGAGTTTTGGGGCACTTAGCTTTTATTTATTCGAAGAATAGTGCGAGGTACAATTTGTGGCTAAGTAGCCTTGGCTGAGTAGCCTTATTTGTAATGAAAAGTAAAAACGACTAAGGGTAGAAGCGTCGCAGTTGTGCGACGTTCTAGGGGTTGGAGTATGCGACTCCTGTCTCTAAATCTTGAAGGCGATAGGCGCCACCTGGGATTACTTCTGTAATCACGTATGGTCCTTCCCAGGGGGACTCGAGCTTGATATGCCCCTGCTGCTTCAGTCGCAGGACCAGATCACCTTCGACGAAGGATCTAGGGCGAAGCCTCCTACTGTGGTAGTTGCGCAGGTTCTGCTGGTAGATCGTGGATCTTTCCGCGGCGATTTCCCTTGCCTTTTCAAGGAGGTCGACGAAGTCTTCGAGTGCGAGGGATGACTCTTGCTTGCTGTAAGCGACCACGCGCGATGCCTTGTATCGTACCTCGGCGGGTAGCACTGCTTCAGCTTCGTGCACCATAAAGAATGGCGTGTAGCCCGTGGCGCTATTTGGAGTTGTACGTAGGCTCCAGAGTACGGATTGCAGCTCGTCTAGCTAGCAACCCACAGCTTGTTCGAGTGGCCAGAGGAGTCGCTTCTTGATGCCGCTGCGGACGAGCCCGTTTGCTTTTTCCACCTAACCGTTGGTCTGTGGATGTGCTACTGAGGCGTAGCTGATGTTGATCCCCAAGTTCTCACAGAATTCTTGGAACTCCTTGGATGTGAAGTTCGTCCTGTTGTCGGTGATGATGCTGTGCGGCACCCCGAAGCGGTAGACGATGGACTCGAAGAATTTGACTGCACTGTGTCCTGATTGGTTGGTCACTGGCATGGCCTCAATCCAGTTGGTGAATTTGTCGACTGTGACCAAGAGGTAGACGTAGCCTCCTTGCGAGGACCTTGGAAGTTTGCCGACCATGTTGAGCCCCCATTATGCGAAGGGCCAGGCCAATGGGATTGGCCGTAGCTCTGCGCCTGGTGCGTGTGGCTTGTCCGCGAATCGCTGGCAAGCGTTGCATTTTTGGACTATGTCCTTGGCGTCACGCATGGCCGTAGGCCAGTAAAATCCAGCTCATAGAGCTTTGGCAACGAGGGCGCGACTGCCGGCATGGTGCCCGCAGGTCCCTTCGTGAATGTCTAGGAGAAGTGCTTTTCCATCGGCGATGGAGACGCATCGTTGGAGTACTCCCGTGATGCTGCATTTATATAGTTCGCCGTTGATAACAGCGAATGCCTTGGATTGACGCGCGATGTGCCGTGCATCTGTCGGATCGTCTGGTAGCCTCTTGCTGAGGAGGTACGTGATGTATGGCTGCGTCCAGGATTGCTCGATCATCATGACGCTCGTTGGTCCCTCGAGTCCTGTGTCCAGCTCCAAGTCATCGAGTGCCCTTGGCTCATTGGGTGGCGTAGCCCCAAAGTCCGTTGCTGGGCTTGTTTTCTTCTCTACGGCCTTTGGCTTGATGGAGCGTTCGCAGATGCGCTCGAGAAATACCCCGGGCGGTATGGGGGCGCAGGTAAAGCCTATGTTGGCGAGTGCGTCCGCCTCCTTGTTGCTTTCGCGACCTACGTGTCGCAGCTCGCAACTGTCGAAGTCTCCTTCAAGTGTGTCGTAGAGGTCGCGGTACGCGATCATGTTATCGTTCAGTGCGTCGCACTCATGCATTGTTTGGTTGACGACCAACTTGGAGTCACCGTATATGATGAGCCTCTTGGCGCCGTAGGCTTTTGCCATCCTCATCTCGTGTAACAGGGCCTCGTATTCAACCTCGTTGTTTGAGGCTATGAACTGCATTCGCAGGATATATTTCCGCTTGTCCCCTTGAGGTGATGTCAGTATGACACCTGCGCCTGCTCCGTCTTTCCGCTTGGACCCATCGAAGTGCATTGTCCAGAGGTAGGACATACCAGGGTTGTCCGGGAGCTGGTTTTCCATCCAGTGCACTAGGAAGTCCGGGAGAACTTGCGACTTGATTGCGTCGCGCTTTTTGTACGTGATGTCTCGTGGAGACAATTCTATTCCCCAAAGCGCGACTCGTCCCGTGGCGTCGGGGTTATTGAGGATGTGTCCCAAGGGGGCGTCGTTGACCACCACGATTGGGTGTTCCTGGAAGTAGTGGCGCAGTCGCCGGGCGGTCATGAAGACGCCGTACGCCAACTTCTGGTAGTGTGGGTACCGCTGTTTTGTTGGCGTAAGGACCTCGCTAAGGTAGTATACTGGGCGTTGTACGCCGTGGACCTTGTTTTCCTCCGCTCGCTCTATGACAAACACTGTGCTGACCACCTGTTTGGTGGCGGAGATATACAGCAACAGTGGCTCCCATTCTCGTGGGGTCACCAGTACTGGCGAAGTGGATAGCAGACGCTTGAGGTCTTCAAATGCTTCTTGCGCTTCGGTGGTCCACTGGAATTTTTCAGTTTTTCGGAGGAGCTGGTAGAAGGGCAGCGTCTTTTTGCCCATTCGACTGATGAATCTACTGAGGGCCGCGATTCGTCCAGCCAGCTGCTGGACGCCCCTTATGTTTTTCGGCTTCTCCATGGCCAGTATGGCTCTTATCTTCTTCGGGTTCGCCTCGATTCCTCTCGCGGAGATGAGGTACCCAAGCAGCTGCCCAGATGGTACGCCGAAGGCGCATTTGTCCGGATTGAGATTGATCCGGTAGTGGTCGAGGTTGGCGAAGGTTTCGTGCAAATCATCGATTAGAGAGGCTTCCTCCTTGGTCTTGATTACTATGTCGTCAACATAGACTTGAATGTTGCGACCTAGTTGTTCCTTGAGGCAAGCCTGCATGCATCGCTGGTAGGTGGCTCCCGCATTCTTTAGCCCAAAGGGCATTGTGTTATAGCAGAACACACCAAAGGGCGTTGTAAACGCTGTTTTCTCTTGATCTTCCTCCTTCATTCGAATTTGATTATAGCCTGAGTAGGCGTCGAGGAAGCAGAGGCGCTCGCATCCCGCAGTGGAATCGATGATCTGGTCGATCCGCGGCAACGGGAAGTAATCCTTTGGGCAGTGCTTGTTCAGAGAGGTGAAGTCCACGCACATCCGCAGGATATCCGTGTCCTTTTTCGGTACCAGCACCGTGTTGGCGAGCCAAGTGCTTTCCTTGATCTCACGTATGAACTTGGCCTCGAGGAGTCTGTTGATCTCCATTCCGACTGCCTGCGCTCTTGGCTCAGACAATCGCCGAATTGTTTGTTTGACTGGCCGTGTGTCGGGGTTGACGTTGAGTGCGTGCTCGGCGAATTCCCTGGGAACTCCTGGCATGCCGCAGGACACAAGGCGAAAATTTCCCAGTGCTCACGGAGGAATTCAATGAGCGCGAGTTCCTATGCGGGACTCAAGTTGTTGGCGATGAGGGCCGTCTTGGCGGGATCCGATGGGTGGACCTGCACTTTCTTTCTGTGCACAGATCAATCGAAGGAGAGATCATGTGAGCTTGGCCTGCTTAAGGGAGGCAAACTGTTGTTTGTCGTCTCCTTCAGTCTTGCGAGTTCCTCCTGCATGCCAAACGACTAGGAGATTCTATTGAATTCCCTGTCGCAACTGTCAGATCGCTCGAAGCTCCCGTTGATTGTGATGACGCCATTGGTACCTGGCATTTTCATCTGCATGTAGGCATAGTGGGGTACTGCCATGAACCTAGCGAACGTGACGCGCCCGAGGATGCAGTGGTACTGTGAGGGCCAGTCGACGACCTCAAAGTCGATGCGCTCGTGCCGGAAGTTCTTCGGCGTACCGAAGATGACGTCGAGGTTGATTTTGCCCAGGGGGTATACGCCTTTCCCTGGGACGATGCCGTGGAATGTTGTGTCCGATGCCTCCAGGCAGGTTAGTGGGATTCTCATTGCTTGCAAGGTACTCGTGAATATGAGGTTGATGCCGCTTCCACCATCCATGAAGACGCGACTCATGTCGAAGCCTCTGATTTCCGCCTCGAGTATGAGGAGGCAATGGCCTAGACGGGGTACCTGAGGCGGATGGTCACGTTTGTCGAAGGTGATGCAGGACTCGCTTCCACTGAGGTACTCAGTGGTGGATGGTGGAGAGTGTGTGGCCAAGTTGACTTGGCGAGTGATGGCCTTCTGCACCCTATTGGAGGGGCGTCCCTTTTGGATCATCATGGTGCCCATGGCCCGTGGGTACGGCTCGCCTCCATGGTGTTGGTCCGGTGCAGCTACATTCGGGGGTGGCCCAGGTGGAGGTGGCGGAGCGCCATGTGCCACGGCGCCTGGAGCGGCTCCGTAGCCTCTTTCAACGGCATTGCGGTTCATTCGAACTAGTCCCTCATGTAGCTTGAGGAATTCGCGACAATCCTTGAGGAGGTGGCTGGACTTCTTCTTGCCGTCATGCTTGTCGATGTAGAAGTGCACCGTACATGGCCCGGACAGTTTATCCTCAATGGAGCTTGCGGGTGCCTCATCGCGAGTGCGGCGTTGCCACACTTGTGTGGGTTTCCCGGAGTCGCGGTATCCGCTGTTGCGGTTGTCGTCGCGTCTTTCGGCGTAGCCAGCCGCAACCATATTGACATCATCGCGGTCGTCATAGATGCGCATGCGACGCTTGCCTCGGCGATCATGTCTACGCTCGAGCTCCGCCTCCTCGTCGGAGTGAACGCAATTCTTCATTGAGTCTTCTCCATCGTCCCACCGATTCATGATCTCCATCAGGTGGTTGATGGTTTTGGGCTTTGATCGGCCCAGCTCCTCTCTAAGTTCTAAACGGCGGATGCCACCATTGAATGCGTCAATCGCGCGATCCTCCGAGATGTTTTCTGCGGAGTTCTTGATGATGGACCACCTTTGGATGTAGGAGCGCAGCGATTCGCCAGATCTTTGCTGGCAGCATCTCAACTCTTCGATTGATGCGGGTCGCTTGTATGTGCCCTTAAAGTTGCGCACGAAGCTGTAAACCAGCTCGTCCAAACTGCGAATGGATCCGCGTGGGAGGTTGTTGAGCCATGCTCGGGCGGCACCCTGCAGCTGTAGCTGCAAGCATTGCATGGCTGTGCTTCGACTGCCTCCATGGAGTCTGACGGAGGATATGTGGTCCTCCAGCTAGATCTTCGGGTCTTGTAGGCCATCAAACTTCGGGTTCTCCGACGGGATTTTAAACCCTTTAGGCATTCGCTTCTGCCTAATGGATCTGCTGAAGCATCTGGCGCCGCAGAGCTCCACATCCTCCTCTTATGAGTCAGTCGACCGAGCACATCGTGCTCTTGATTTGTCGATCTTGCGCTGCGTGATGTCATCATGTGCATCGTAGTCGTGGTCGTGTCGTCGTGAGCAGCGACATCGAGACAAGGCATGGCTGTCATCGTTGGATGAGGGCGAGGAGTAACGCTTTGCTAGCGCTTTGCCCTTCTTTGGTTCTGGTGTCGGCTCCTTGTCGAGGGCGGCCTTGATTGATCCCAAGCCCGTGATCGTAGATCGGTGCATGGTGGCTCGGGGGTCTCCAGCTGGTGGTTGGTTGTTCAGGAGGTACATGGTGGCCGCTGTCACCGCAGCCTGTGGCGTCTTGGGGACCACATTGCCCCTGGTGTCGACTGTCATGGAGCCGAAGTCGAGGACCTTTGTGGCCTCTATGCGTTCCTGCTCGGTGAGATGGGCCATCCGAGACTGCCTCTTCTTGGCGAGGTGCTCGTTGCCCTTTGAGGAGGATCCTCCGTAGGAGGAGAGTCCAGCACGACGAAGGCTAGACTTGTCTGCCGCCTTTTTGTGCGCCTCGAGTTGCGCGATTGTTTGTACTTGGCGCTTGAATTCTTCCTTCAGGAGCCAGTGATAGCCCATCAGCAGCTCCTGCGGGGATCCGAAGGGTAGATGGGTGCCTCGCAGGGCCTCGCGGCAGTGAGCCCATTCTTGCTCGTTGAGCTTGATTACGACGCGTTCGCCGGTTTGCTCATTTACTATGGTTGGAGGTTTGACTGCCCCTCCGTTGTCAAGGGGGACGCGATTGCCACTGTTGCCGCCATTGCCGATGTTAGGCGGGTCAGTTCCGTTGCCGCGATTGCCACCGTTGTCGCGGTTGGCAGAGGTGTCGCCGGCGTTGATGACGGCGCACATGAAGTGATTTGGGAAGCTGCTGCTTCCACAACTCTCAGATCCGGAACCGTAGGTTCCATCTTCAGTGGCCAGATCGCTCAGATCGGAGTCGCGACTGCTGTCGCTGACCGTGTTCCCGATAGTTGTTGGGGCGTTGAGCTTGCTGAGGGTGCCATCGATGGAGGGAACCATGATGCTGGGGAAATCGCCGGTGCTGTCGGCTGATCAAGCATGCGAAGCATGCCCATCTGACCAACTTGGAAGTGGAAGCTCCCGATCGCCAGGCTGATTCCGTCGCCCACGGACTCGAAGGCCGGGCGAGTGGCTGGCGCGTGGATGGTGAAGTCGAACACGCCGAAGAGCTGGCGAATCTCCGCTGTTGCGGAGTTGTAGATCGCGGTTGATGGGGCTGAAGAAGCCGCAACATCAGCACTCCCTATTCCCATAGACGGCGCCAATTGACGAGGGTTTAACTCATCAATGCCCATTGTTATGGACTTGGGTTTTGGAGAAGGAGGGAGCGCTAGAGACATCTATCGACTAGAAACAAGCACACAGGGGACAAAGATTTACCCAGGTTCAGCCCTCGTAGAGGTCCCTACTCCTGCTTGTCTGCTCGTGGAATAATCGAAGGAACTGAAGGTTACAATGGTGCGCAGATGCGATCTGGCGAGGGTGGTGGAAACTAGGGTTGTGTGTGCGTCCTCCTCGCCGCCCCCTCCCAGCCTTTATATAGATAGGCTAGGTCCCGGGTAGCAGGTCGAGTCGGTTACAAATTCGGGTTTTCCCCTTTGAACTTTCTATCTTTAGCTTCTTCTTGTTCTTCAAGCAATCGAGAGTCCGTAGGTTACACGAATCCTTCATTTGGGCCTTGGCGACACCGTGGGCCTGTATGTATTTAGACTGTATATACCAAGCTCGAGTACCTGTAGGGTATACCCATGTCAGTGGTGTTCGAGGAAAATGATGGCTCCCGTGCGGGGCAAGTTGATGTTTGTGATGCAGATGTTGAAATACCCCCAAGATGCCATAAGAAGTATGGGCGTGGGATTTTTCCGCCCCATTGAGGAACCCCTTGTGGCAGATCGGGAAGGACAATTCTCTACTCATGTAGAGCCCTCATCTACACAGACTTAACATGCTCCAACCACGGGAGAAACTTCTACACCAACTCCTCGAAATACTGAAGGTCAACATGCTCCTGTATGCTCCAGGCTGGATTATCCGGTCGACACCGGATTATCCGGCCCTCACTCCACCAACGACCAAAATGATCATCATGTCGAAGAAACAGCTGCAAGTCCCAGGCCGGATTTTCCGGTTGACCCCGGATTATCCGGCCACTCTCCAATTCGAGTAAGTTCTAGTCAAGCTAGTGAAGATGCTTCAGGATCTCCCAAGCCGGATTATCTGGCCCCACACTTTGCCGGATTATCCGGCCCTGAAACTCCTGATGATCAGCAGCCTTCTGTTACGGCTGTTGGTCCACTTCAAGGGCAAGGTTCATCATCTCCTACTGCTGATAATCAAGCTACTGATCAAGGCCAAGCAAATGATTCCAATGAAGACTCAAGTGATGAAACTATTCCACCAAGAGACAACAACCTTATTGAACTTCGTCGCAAGGCTCATGCCGATCGGAACCTTGAGTTAAGGGGACATACTCTTGACAAAGTTGTAGGTGATCTTCGATGAAGGGTTTCCACTAGAAGGGAGTTGGCAAGTTTTGGTGAGCATCAAGCCCACATCTCAATGGTGGAACCACAGAAAGTGTTTGAAGCTCTTGAAGATCCGGACTGGGTTGTTGCTATGCATGAAGAGTTGAATAACTTTGAACGCAACAAGGTTTGGAAACTAGTGGAGAAGCCCAAGGATTGTGGCAATGTTATTGGCACTAAATGGATATTTAAAAACAAGCAAGATGAGAATAGCATTGTTGTGAGGAACAAAGCAAGACTCATGGCACAAGGATACTCCCAAGTTGAGGGCATTGTCTTCGGCGAGACCTATGCTCCTGTGGCTCGTCTTGGGTCCATTTGTATCCTTCTTGCTTATGTTGCTCATAATAATTTTAAATTACAGCAAATGGACGTTAAGAGTGCATTTCTTAATGGTCCTCTACATGAGTTGGTATATGTAAAGCAACCCCCGGGATTTGAGGATCCTAACTTCCCGAACCATGTCTACAAACTCGATAAGGCACTCTATGGCCTTAAACAAGCCCCACGTGTGTGGTATGAGCACCTTAAAGAGCTTTTGTTAGATCGTGGCTTCGAGGTTGGGAAAATCAATCCCACTCTTTTTACTAAGAAGGTTAAGGGGGAGCTCTTCGTATGCCAACTATATGTAGACGACATCATCTTTGGCTCTACTAATAAAGCTTTTAATGATGAATTTTCAAAGCTTATGACTGACAGGTTTGAGATGTCTATGATGGGGGAGTTATGGTTCTTTCTTGGATTCGAAATTAAGCAACTTAGAGAAGGAACCTTCATCAATCAAGCAAAATACATCCAAGACATGCTCAAGAGATTCAATATGACGGATCTTAAGGGTGTCGCCACTCCGATGCAAACAAAATGTCACCTTGAACTTAATCCTCACGGTAAAGATGTGGACCAAAAGGTATACCGGTCCATGATCGGCTCTCTTCTTTACCTCTGCGCATCTAGACCCGATATTGTGTTGAGTGTGGGGGTGTGTGCAAGGTATCAAGAAGCTCCTAAAGAAAGCCACTTAGTGGCGGTCAAGAGGATCTTCCGATATTTGGTTCATTCCCCTAACTTTGGTCTATGGTTTCCCAAGGGCTCCAATTTCTTTCTATGTGGTTATACTGATTCAGATTGGGCTAGTGATAAGGATGATCAGAAATCAACTTCTGGAGCTTGTCAGTTCTTGGGAATGTCTCTAGTCTGTTGGTCTTCTAAAAGCAGAATTGTATATCTCTCTCCACCGCCGAAGCTGAATATGTTGTTGCTGCTAGTGCCTGCACTCAGTTATTATGGATGAGGCAAACTTTAAAGGAATATGGTGTCAATTGTGACAAAGTGCCTCTTTTATGCGATAATGAAAGTGCAATCAAAATTGTGTACAATCCGATACAACACACAAGGACAAAGCATATTGAGATTCGGAATCATTTTATTCGGGACCATGTTGCTTGAGGCGATATTGATCTATCTTTTCTGAGCAAGAAGAACCAACTTGCTGATATTTTCACGAAGCCACTTGATGAAGCAAGGTTTTTTTACTTGAGGAATGAGCTAAATATCGTTGATTCAAGGAGCTTGTCTTGATTACCCATGCACTCACTCGTACATCTCAGTCTTATTTGGTCTAGATGTGGGCATGGATATAGGGGGAGTGTGGTCCTAATTTATTGGGCTAACCCTCCCTCGTAATTCCGAAAGCAAGTCAAATCATTCCTCTTAATATCATTTTGTTATATGTGAGCTTATTGATGAGTATTGGTCATGAACCCAAGATATATCTTCGCGGTGTCATACCATACACTCCAACAAGGTGGCTTTGGACACCGCCCTCTTCCATGAGAAGAGTTGAGTTTATTTGGATCTTTTTGGTTGTTCTTGCTCATCTTATGTTCTTATGGGAATCACACTTAATTTTGGCCTTTGGTTGATTTGATTCTTGCAATTTTGAGTGTGTAGTACCATCTCAGTTTGGTTCTCTGAATCCTAAGCCTTTCCCTACCCCTAAGCCATCTATTCTTGCACACAAGTCCCTTGTACACCTTGTGGGGGTGTTGTTTGGGGACGCGCGGGCCTGAATCTGTGTGTAACAGAAATTCAGAATTTAGGCCGGATAATCCGGCCCAAGTATAGGCCGGATAATCCGGCCCTGGCCGATTCAGTCTTTAAGGGCTGGGGTCGGGGGGAAGGGCTCATAACGAGCAGCACTTCTCCCCCAACCCTCTCCCTCTCCCCAGTCGCCGCCTGCCGTCCCCCACCCTTCCCGGAGCCTCTCCGGCCACTAGATTCTCCGGGCCTCCCCGGATCTTCTTCTCCGCGCCTTCGGGTACCTTCTCCTCCGTGTTCTTCCTCCAATGAGTGAGGGTAACTCCCTCTCTCCCCGTCTTTGGCTAGATGTGTTGCTTGTTGGGTGGAACATTGTCTAGAAGGATGTTGTTTCGCGTAGAAATTGTAGTCTTGCAGTATCTAGGCCCGATCTACTCTTTTGCATTCAATCTAGGCAAATCTGAAAATTTCTGCCAGGGCCAAATTATCCGCCCATGGCCAGGCCAGACAATCCGGCCTGACAGACCCAAAATTGGTTCAGTTTCGTATCGATTTGTGCATGGAGTAGGATTGGTCTATGAACTATTTGCCTACTTTTTCTACGTTCTATCTTTGACTTGTGTGTATGCTTATCCCCTTGCTATCCCCCTTATTCGCTTCACAGGTGGTTCCAGCGCTCCCAAGACCTACAAGCGTTGTCCTTGTGCTAAATACTTTCGGGACGACGGAAAGGGTAACTTAGTGGACGAGGTTGAGCTGAGGAGAAGAAAGAACGAGGAGAAGTGCATGGCTGAATAGGCAAAGAGGGATAGGAAGGGTGTGTCCAAGAGGAAGGGTAAAGGGCCCAAGCTTAACTATAAGAAGATGGATCCTGTTACCTTCTCCTCCATTCATCATCGGGATCTGTTTGATGAAGTGCCGCATGATACTGAGCTGGGTGACTCTCGTTTTTGGTGCGCTGAACAAAAGGGGATCTATGAAGATGTGTATGCTTAGTAGAAGATTCGGCCTATGCATCCTCTGGTTCTTGCTAAGGCCTTGGAGAAGCCTCACCTTGTTGATGCCATGTATTTGTCTGAGAGGATGGGGCTGCACCATCTCATGGCCCTCCAATGCTCCTATGATTCTAAGATTGTGAAGCAGTTCTTCTCCACCTTGGTCATTTGCGGTGATGAGCACCGCACCATGAAGTGGATGACTTGTGACAGGCCTATGCAAGCTGATTTCCGTGTTTTTGCTGAGGTGCTTGGTTATCCCTTTCGCCACAGGGACCGTGCTAGTGGCCACCGCATCATCACCCAACTCAAGCCCAATAAAGATGGTGCTCTTTCTCCGTGCACCGATGACAATGGTATTGTGGGCACCCTTGCTGGTCTTTCTCCCATATATGCTAGCCTGGTGGGTCTCTTTCGTGATTCCATCACTCCAAGTGGGGGCAACAATGACAGTATCCGTGGTCACTTGGTTCAGCTTCTTGCCTTCTCTCATGAGGTGGCGTCCTGTGAGGATGAGTCCGTGTCATATAAGCTGGATGTGATAGACTTTATTTACCATGAGTTGATCGATGCCATGTTCAACAAGCTTTCCATCCCATATGCTCCTTACATCATGATGCTGATCAAGCACTTGCTCCCCACTAAAGAGTTCAACATTGATGTTGTGCACAAGGCCAAGAAGATCTACACCAAGGTTAGGAAGACCTCTCACCCCTCCTCTACTCCTGAGGTATGCTCGTGCTAGTGCTCATAGGCCTCCAGTGCCTCCCATTTCTCGTGAGATCAAGCATCTGAACTGGTTCCAGCGGAACATTCTTTGCATGGGCGTGGACACTCGTAAGGGACAGTATGAGGCTTACAAGCAGCACCATGAGTTGGCTCACACTCAGCAGCTCATCCTTCACCATGTGTCCGATGCTTCGGGCAATCCTCCTGCTCCTTCTGCTCCCACACCATATGCTCGGTGGAAATCTTCTTCTAGGCTCAACTATGGGGAGCTGGAGCACCACCTGTTTCCTTCTGCGGACGCTGTTGATGATCAGGAGGATGACACCGAGGAGCTTGAGGATGAGGACGAGGACGGGGACGAGGCCGGGGACGAGGACGAGGATGAGGACTACGAGTGATCCCTTGGGGCGTTAGCATCGCTCTTCTTCCTTTTTGGTGTCTCAATGCCAAAGGGGGAGAAGTAGTTCTATTAGGTCTCCGAGGATTTGCATGGGTCAGGCACAAGTTCTTGCTCTTTAGCGTTTCGTTTTTTCTCTCGCTTGTGCCCTTTTAGCGTCGAACTTTAATGTGTTTTCGTGCCATATGAGACTATGTTTGTGTGGCTGTGGATTTACCCTGTGGATTATTCATATGGAGTCATCTATCTTATTGGATATTCTCATGACTATTGGATATCTATATCGAGGGAGGCGCTCACTATGGCTATCATTGGATATTCTTATAATGTGTTGAGGACGCATATATCTCCCTACCGGTGGTATGATCTTTTCACATATGTTCCAATGAAATAGACTTATACCCTCTTGTGTGTATTTGTAATCAAATGCAATTTTTAGTATGCACACATTGAGGGGGAGTCTTTTTCATTCATTAAATCTTGTTGTCTTGAGAACTATCCTGCAAATCCTAGTATTGTCATCTAACACCAAAAAGGGGGAGATTGAAAGAACATTTCATGGTTCCCTGTGTTTTGAGTGTTAGATAACAATACCGTGGAGTTTTCTCATGTGTGCTAAGTGTGCAGGGAATGTTTTTGTGTTTGGGGGGCCGGATTATCCGCCCCTATCAAGGGCCGAATAATCTAGCCTAACTCATTTGACAAAGGCAGCCAAGGCGCGACGCTCTGAGTGGGTTCGGATTTTCTCACGGAAAATCCGAACAGGAGCGGGTTTTCCTTCCCTGGCTGGATAATCCGGCCCTTGCATGGGGCCGGATAATCCGGCCCCCAAAAGACGATCAAAGGCAGCCAAGGCGCGATGCTCTGAGTGGGTTCAGATTTTCTCCCGAAAAATCCGAACAGGGGCGGTTTTTCCTCCCCTGGCCGGATAATCCGGCCCTCGCATGGGGCCGGATAATCCGGCCCCCAAGAGACGATCAAGGGCAGGCTCGGTGATACGTCCATTTTGCATCACTATTCTATGTCATAATTCACTATTATTCATTGATATATTTCATATTGAGATGTGATACTTACGTTATTTCATCTGTTTTTGCATGGTTGATGACTTTTGGAGCATGGACCGCTGCAGTCAGGATTCTGATGGAAAAGGTGCTGTTTGGAGACAAAATTCGAGAAGATCAGAAAATCCGGGAAAATATACGAAAAATCCTATTTTTCCAGAAGACGAAGGAAGCCAGAAGGGGGGCTGGAGATGGGCTATAGGGGGCCCACACCACCCCCTGGCGTGAGCCATCCTAGGCCGCGCCACTAGGTGGTGTGGCTGCCCTGGTCCACCCCTGGCACTCCCCTCTGGCGTATATTATCCTCCCGAAACCCTAAGACTCGGGGGGAAACCACACAAAGATTACGCCGTCACTGCGAGGCGAAAAACACCGAGAGAGAAAGATCTCTCTGGCAGACAGATTTCTGCCGGGGGAATTCCTTCCCGGAGAGGGAAGATCGTCGCCATCAACACCATCATCAAGTTGGACTTCATCGGGATCATCATCATCATCACCACCATCATCACCATCAGCACCCTCATCACCATCTCCATATTGCTGTAACAATTGCGTTGAATCTTGCATAGTTCATAGGGGAAACTTTCCCGGTGTTGATTACTCTTTGTAGTTGATGCTATTGAGTGAACCATTGAATTATTGTTTATGTTCAGATTGTTATACATCATTATTCCATCTCTGATCATGATCCATATGATGTCTTGTGAGTAGTTCGTTTTGTTCTTGAGGACATGGGAGAAGTCATGTTCTTAGTAGTGGAGTTGTGTTGAGAAAGATTCAATAGTTTGATATTTAAGTTGTGGTGTACTTCTTCTAGTGGTGTCATGTCAACGTCGACTACATGACACTTTACCTATATGGGCCTAGGGGAATGCATTGTGTATTTGGCTACTAATCGTAGGGGTTGCCGGAGTGACAGAAACCTGAACCCCCGTTAAGAAACCATTGCACAAGGGACGTAAGGGTCTTAGAGTTTAAAGCCGTGGTTAGGTTTTTACCTTCATTACTTTCTTGTACTTACAGATGTTTGCAAGGGGTATAATCACAAGTATGTATTAGTCCTAGGAAGGTCGGTACATTAGCACAGGTTCACCCACACAACACTTAGCAAGCTAAAGAAGATTAATCAACTATATGAAGCGAAAGCACTTGACAGTCTTCCCATGTGTCCTCGAGAACGTTTGGTCATCTTAAGTAATACAACCGGCTTGTCCTTTGCTGCATAAAGGATTGGCCACTTGTTGCATTTATTCCTACTGTCTTTTATTTACTCGTACTTCGTTTACTTGCTTTATGAAAACCCCCTAAAAATCCGTTTGCTAAGTATTTGTAGAGAATTCCTGATCCATACCACTACTCCAGCACCTTCTGCTCCTCGTTGGGTTCAACACTCTTACTTATCAAAAATACTGCGATACACCCCCTATACTTGTGGGTCATCAAGACTATTTTCTAGCGCCGTTGCCAGGGAGTGAAGCGCTATTGGAGAGTGGAACTGGTAAAGGAAACTTCTACTGTGAGTATTGTTTACTTCTGCTAGTTTCTTTATTTTCGTTATGGATAATTCGCTGAGTTTCTTATTTGGTAATGCTACTACCACTGCTAAATTAGTAGATGAACCACCACCTGCTGAGAATGATGCTTTCAAAATACCTACAAGAATTATTGATCGTGTTATGGATAACTACTATGTTGGGGATGGAACTATCCATCCCGGTGATCATTTACTCTTTATACACGAATTATGCGGGTTGTTCAAGTGTGCAGGTATTACTACAGATCAAGTTAAGAAGAAGTTATTCTCATTATCGCTGAAAGGAAGAGATGAGAAATGGTATAAGCTGCTGAAGAATGGTCAAGCTCTTGAATGGGAGGAAATAGTACCTCTCTTTTATTCGAAGTTTTATCCTCCTAGTGAGATTCATAAAGATCGGAATCAAATATATAATTTTTGGCCTCTTGATGGAGAGAGTACAGCTGAAGCTTGGGGGAGATTGAAGTTACTAATGCTCAAATGTCCCATTCATGAGCTCCCCAACAATATTATTATCAATAACATTTATGCAAGGCTTTCTCTTCATGATAAGGATTTATTGGATGCTTCTTGTGCTGGATCATTCACTCGCATGGAAGAAGAAGCTAAATGGGATCTTCTGGACCGTATTCAAGACAATGCTGAAGCATGGGAGAATGACAAAGGTAGAAAGTCAGGTATAAATTATGATTATGAATGCACTGAATCTTTTATGGGAACTAATGACTTTCAAAATATTAAAAATGTTATGGTCTAGATTCTCAAGCTATGGCTTCTTATTTTAAGGCTTTTGCTTCCTACATTGAAGTGCCTAAAAAGAAGTGGAATAAGTATCATGAACCTTATAAAGATATTGCTAAGAGTGTTCCTGCAAGAAATACTGAAGTTTATACTGCTAATCATGTTTACCTGAACCTTATATTGAGAAAATGCCTTTCCCAGTTAAGATAAAGGAACATTCTATGATAGCTAGTATGGTTAATGAAAGTACACATAAAGCTATTGAACCTGATAAACAAATGGTAGATGAACCCATAATAGCAAATGTGAAAGACTTTGTTACTAAATATGAAGAAGAGGGACACCCTATGCTTTGTAAGGATACCTCTAATATTGTTTCACAAAGTAGTGTTATGAGAGCTAGTATTCTTGTGTTTTCTGTTAGAATAAGTGATCATTGCTATGATGGTTCTTGTGATAGTTATATTGTTAAGTTTATGCATGATACTGAAAGTTACTATGAGAGAGGGAAAAGTGTTCGTATGCATCTCAATAATATCAAGTTTCCTCGTTTTATGCTGAAAGTTTTTATGTTGCACTTCTTTTGCCTTCCTATGCAAGTAGCCTCTGGTTTCAACAACTTGTTTGTTTACAAGATTCCCTCGCATAGGAAGTGGGTTAGACTTAAATGTGTGTATTTTTGCTTCTTAATGCTCCCTTTCACTTCAATTCATATTCTAGTGTGAGCATCTTTGAAATCATCATGCCCATCTTAATGGCTATAAAGAAAGAGCTTTTTGGGAGACAACCCAGTTTATTTTTGCTTTCAGTTTGTTTTTGTTTCTTTGAGTCTTGGAAGCTATTACTTCGGTAATAACCGATCCTTATCCGTTTTGTTTGGTTTTTGTGTCAAGATCAACCTCTAATGAGAGAGAAGTAATATTTGGGGAAGTTGCTGTCCCGAAACAGATTTTTTGTGCTGCACCGTAAAAATTCGTGAGAGATCTCTGTATGTCGGATTGAGCTGTAATTGTTTGTCTTCTGCCCCAGGTTGTTATTTAACTTTTGTTAGTTTTGCACTTTTTGATTTGAGCAACAGAAGATTTTCGAAAAAATTGATCTTTACCTGCTGGTCTGTTTTGACAGATTTTGCCACTATTGCATTTGCTTCTTTATTCGATTTCCTTTTTGAATTATTTTTGGGTCTTCGGAAGGAGTTGCTACAGTAGCTTATGTTTTGATGGTTTTCAGTTGAAAGTGGACTCAAAAGGTTTTATCACTTCATATATACTAATGTTGCTAATGAGAACTGTGTGGAGTTTTGTGTGAATGAAATTTCCAAGAAGTGGAAATAATGGTGTAATAAGGAAGAGAAAGGTTTTATGACTCAAGTAATAAGAGTATGAAGATGAAGATACTGATGTTATTCAAGTAATGACTCCGGAAGAATCTACTTGATACCAAATTCAGAGACCTACAGAGTCCGTTTTCAAATAGGTAACAGTTCTGGGAAGAAAAGTTTCGCGAAAATACTATCCAACTATATTTTTGCAGTTTTCCTTCAATAAGGAAAGTTACGAAGCGAAAGAGGGACGGAAACGGAGCCAGGGTGGCTCACACCACGCTGAGTGCCACTAGGTGGTGAGTCCACTCTGGACTCTGCCTCCGACTCGTTTTCTCCCAGTACCTTCCTTTTGTTGTGAAACTTCGTAATATATAATCTCCCGGATCCCCCGAGGTTCGTATATCGTGTTTTCATCGTGTTTTCGTTTCAATCTGTTTCTGCCAGGACATACTCTTTGAAGGCTTAGAAGCACAATGGTGTCCGCCAAGGATAAAGGGAAGGAGCCTATGGAGGAAGATCTCCAAGACCCCAAGCAGGGGCTGGTACCTTTAGTCACTTGCCCTGCATCAACGGAAGCCCTACGAGTCACCAAGGAGTTCTGCGATAAGTACCGAGACTTGAGGAGGAAGGTGGACATGCTTCAATGGGAGAATTATAGGCTTCACAAGATGTTTGAATATTTCCTCACGTCAACTAAGAAAATATTACCACCACCACCAAAGGAGTAATTCGTCATCAGGTTTGGCATCCCCTTGGTTTGTTCCAAGCTTGGGGGAGTGTCGCGGTATCACATCACTATCTACTATCTTTTTACCTTTTTAATAGAGTCATATCATGAATAGAGAAGTTATTATGTAGTATGGTTTGCATTATGGAAGTGTCCCCTCTCTCGTTAGATATGTATCCCTTGGTGTGAGTTGCCGTTATGGATTATTAATGAGAAGTTCTATCATTCATCCTTTTGCATAGCTTATATTAGTTTTCAATTCGTGGTTATATGATTGATCTTGTTGTTAGTATTGGTATCACTTTGGGATCATTGAGTTAATTTAGTTGGTTTTGGCAAACCTGGCTTGGTCAGTAGCAACACTATTTTTGAGAGTTGAATGAAAAGATAAAAGTACTCTAGAGAAATATAATTTCATCATCTTTCTTTCTTGATTTGCTCATAAGTCTAGTATTCTCTAGTTAAGATCTTTTGTGCTTCCAAGGAAGATTGCATGTTTGTTTTTATCACTTGTATGTTTGTTTGTTTCCTTCAACTCCTATACTTGGTACCCAGCCTTGCTAGCCAAAAACCTGTACTGAGAGGAAATTCTTCTCGTGCATCCAATCCTTTGAACCCAAAACCTATGCCATTTGTGTCCACCATACCTACCTATTAGCATTATTGCTATTCCAAGTAAATTTATGTTTTTATCTACCTTCCAAATTAAACTTGTTATGTGAAAATTAGTGATTAAAGCTCTCACGAACTTGATGGCACACTTTACTTTCTTGCACTTAATAAACTTGAACTGTTGTGCCCATCTATGTTGCGTATATGCTTGCGCTTTGTGAGTTGTGAATTAGCAGAACCATGCTGTCATGGGGAACGCTTTCAACATTGCACTGGTACTTTGTACCTAGTTGATATCATGTTCTTTTGTCTATGGATGTCGTCGGTGTGAAATGAAAGCGGAGCTTGTAAGTCCATGGAGTTATGCACGTGTGTTAGAGAAACGCCTGGGCCGCTAGTCTAATCCATGCTGACATGGTGGAAACCTGCAGCGTAACCATAACGAGCATCTATGAAGCATTCTTCTTATAAAAAAAGAGTCCGATATTGGGAAAAAAGAGAAAAAGAAAAAAAGATATTATGAAAAGAGGAAAGAGAGAAAAAGCACCATATTCCCATGGTAAATAAGAAGATTGCTGAGATGTTTGTTGTCTGCTTGCCTTGTCATTTTGATATGGGGATTCTTCCGTATCATCGGGCAAGGGGTACCCCGTTGGCGGTTCTCTATGATACACATATGCTTACGATGACAAGAACTTACCGGTGACTAAACTTGAGTAGCATGAGGAGCAACCCTCGTATTCAAGGGACATGAGATTCTCAATTTACAAGTTGTCAATGCATATCCTCATATTTGATCACTTTAACCTTAATAACCTAAAGATGCCTATGATAGGGGCAACAAGAGCTGAAAGCTAGTAAGTATCATAATTTTTGGGAGCTCTTTATGAGACTTGCAATGCCTGCTTCCCTCTGCGAAGGGCCTTTCTTTTACTTTTTAGTTGAGTCAGTAAACCTACTCCCTTCTATCTCAGCAAGTATTCTGAGTTGTTGTGTTTCATTCATTCATATGATGATTTATTCAATCATGTTTCTTATGTTCCTTGTTTTGCACATTGCTCTTCTCTTGATGTTTACTACTTTGAAAGCTATCATTGAAAACCAGTTATTTGTGAACTCCAGCAAATTATCAACTATTCTTCGACCAAGAGCTAAGTTTGCCATTACCAATTATGATTTACTTTATGTATCTTTATTGTGTTTCCTTTACTCTTTGCAAGTTGAGTTATATAATAGTGAGTTGTCTTCTATTATGATCTATGTATTGATGAATTTGATGCTTCTTGTCTGTATTCTTTTATCGACTCTTCACTCCATAAACCTGAGGTCATGTTTATTGAGCTCAGCTTCGCTTGGGGACAAGCGAAGTCTAAGCTTGGGGGGAGTTGATACGTCCATTTTGCATCACTATTCTATGTCATAATTCACTGTTATTCATTGATATATTTCATATTGAGAGGTGATACTTATGTTAGTTCATCTATTTTTGCATGGTTGATGACTTTTGGAGCATGGACCGCTGCAGTCAGGATTCTGATGGAAAAGGTGCTGTTTGGAGGCAAAATTCGCGAAGATCATAAAATCCAGGAAAATATACGGAAAATCCTATTTTTTCAGAAGACGAAGGAAGCTAGAAGGAGGGATG
Source organism: Avena sativa (assembly GCA_916181665.1). NCBI lineage: Eukaryota > Viridiplantae > Streptophyta > Magnoliopsida > Poales > Poaceae > Avena > Avena sativa. The sequence goes on along the minus strand of OV702287.1, from coordinate 184,062,888 downwards.
GAGATGGGCCACAGGGGGCCCACACCACCCCCTGGCGCGGGCCAGCCTAGGCCGCGCCACCAGGTGGTGTGGCCGCCCTGGTCTACCCCTCGAACTCCCCTTTTGGCGTATATTATCCTCCCTAAACCCTAAGACTTGGGGGGTGACCACAGAAAGATTCTGCCGCCTCTGCGGGGCGGATAACACTGATACATTGCAAATGTATCTATAATTTTTGATGTTCCATGCTTGGTTTTATCCACTTTCTTGTGTTTTGTTCCAACTTTGGAGTACTTTTCATATGATTTCTTGGACTAACCTATTAACAAGAGGCATAGTGCCAGCTGCCTGTTTTCTGCTGTTTTTGGTTCCAGGAAAGTCAGAAAATGAATATTCTCGGAATTGGACAGGACAAAAGCCAAAGTGCCTATATTTCTAGAAGGGATCAAGTGCCAGAATAAGAGATGGAGAAGGGCCAGAGGGCGGCCACACCGACTGGCCGCGCGGCCAGGCCTGGCCCGTGCTAGGGTGTGGTGTGGCCAGCCCAGGCACCCCCTCGGCCTCTCCTTCCGCCTATATATTTCCCTCGGGACAAAAACCCTAAGTACCCGATCAAAAATCCACGAAAGAGTCTGTAGTCGCCGTCATCTCCATCCCTAGATCGGGAGGGATCTGAAGCTCTTCCCGGCACCCTGTCGGAGAGGGGAATTCACCTTGGAGGCCTTCTTCATCACCATGCAAGCCTCCGGTGTGATCCGTGAGTAGTTCATCCTTGGACTACGGATCCATGTAGTAGCTAGATGGTTGGTTCTCCTCCTTTGTGCTTTCATGTTTAGATCTTGTGAGCTCCGTTCATGATCAAGATCATCTATTTGTAATTCATACATGTTGTGTTTGCGGGGATCCGATGGATACTGAGATGCTATTTCAGATTGATTATTGATTCTATCATGTCTTTGTTATTTGTGATCTTGCATGCTTTCCGTTGTTAGTAGCTATCTTGGCCAAGTAGATGCTAGCAACTCCAAGAGTTAGTATTTATGCTCGATAGTGGGTTCATGCCTCTGGTAATCTAGGGAAGTGACATAAATCTCTAAGGTACTAGATGTGCTATTGCTACTAGGGAGAAAACAACAATCCTTTGTTCATAGAACAATCGTATTGTTTACTTTACACACAGTTCGTAAAGCAATAATCTATTGCTTGCAACTTAATACTGGAGGGGGTTCGGATGATAACCTGAAGGTGGATTATTAGTCATAGATGCAGTTGGATGGCGGTCTATGTATTATGTTGTAATGCCCAATCAAGTCTCAAAGGAGTCAAGATGATTAGTATATGCATGTATTGCTTTCTCGGTGTTTGTCAATTGCCCCGCTGTAATTTGTTCACCCAGCATGTTATCTATCTAAGGAGAGCCACCTCTAGTGAACTATGGATCCCGGTCCTTTCTCTTTACATACAATCTACAACTGTTTACTGCTTTGTGTTTACTTTCTGCAAACTTTCACTTCTTTACATTCGATACGTTTAATCCTTTGTTTTCCGCAAAACACGGTGAGATTGACAACCTCATCGCAAGTTGGGGACAAAGTTCTGTGGTTGTGTTATGCAGGTCTCCACGTTGCTACTAGCACCGGTAGTGCGCCCCGCCAAAGCTCATCTAGTAACACCTTTGGTGTGTTTCCTTGCTCCTACTGGTTCGATTAAACCTTGGTTTCATAACTGAGGGAAACTTGCTGCTGTGCTCATCATACCTTCCTCTTGGGGTTCCCAACGAGCTCTACATCAACACCGCACCAGCACTTTCTGGGCGTCGTGCACTGATCCATCAAGCATTTTTCTGGCACCGTTGCCGGGGAGTCAAGGACATCTTCACAAGGGGAGTCCCTCATAACCAATATCTTTACTTTGTTGTTTTTGTTTTGCTTAGTTTCTTTTTGCTTAGTTTGCTTGTTTTGTTCTTCAAAAACACAAAAAATTAGTTTTACTAGTTTGCTTTCTTATTTGAAAAACACAAAAAAATTTGTTCCTATCTTAAGTTGCCTTCATGTCTAACCTTGCTCCAATCACTATGTCACCCGAGGAAATGATTTTCACTTTTAAACAAGGAATTTAGGAAAGTTTTAAGGAAGCTTGGTCTAGAATCTCTGATCTACATGAAAAAACTGAGCCTAAAATGACTCAAAGCTTGTTCCTTAGCAGTTTTTACCTTGGGATTGCTCTTTGCTATAGATATGCTTTAGATGCTGTTGTGGGAGGATATTTCCTCCAATGTAATGAGGATGATGCTATTAATGCTATAAAGAATTTGATCCTCACTTACACTATGCCTAGCCAAACTGATATTTCTTTCGCAAAAATATTTGCTAGGTTGAACACTCTTGAGGCTAGCTCTACTTGTTTAGAAAGTTGATATAATACGCTTAGGGAGCATCACAATTATATTCCAATAAATTCTGAACCATCAAAGTGGCTCCCTACAGTAAAGATTGAGATAAACACTGAAACTTTTCAAGCCCACTGCGATATCATGTCTGAATTTTGTCTTATGCCCAAAGATATTTATGAATCTTTGAATCTTTGGGGGCTTACTGAAGGAGGAAAAGAAATATCTCTTGCTAATAATGATACCTTATTACCTATTGGAATAGCTAAAGGAGTGTTTACAAAGATCCTTGGGAAAATGATTTCTACTGATTATCTTGTTATTGAATGTGTAGGAAAAGGACAAATTACACTTGGAAGGTCCCTATTAGAACTCCTTGGAGCAATAATAGATGTGGGAAGGGGTACCATGCACCTTTCTTCTCCACCAAACAATCACATTTTCCCAAAGGTTAAGAATAAAAATAAAAGAGGTAAGGGCAAGAAAGTTGGTCTTAATGCTTCTTCATTTGAGAACACTTGATTCTTTTTTGCTTCTTATGCCTAACTTAAAGGCGTTAAAGAAAAGTACTTATTGGGAGATAACCCAAAAGTCTTAGATGAGTCTTTGAAGTTATTACTTCAGTAATAACCTCTCCTTATCCTTTTTATTTGCTTTTTGTGCCAAGAGTAAGCTCTAATGAGAGTGAAGTAATGATTGGAAAAGTTGCTGTCCCGAAACAGATTTTTGTGCTTCACCGTAAAAATTCGTGAGAGAGATCTGTATGTAGGATTGATCTGTATTTTTTTTTGCTTCTTCCCTAGGTTGTTATCTAACTTTCGTTAGTTCAACACTTTTTCAATTGATCAACATAAGGTCTTCGAAACAATTCTTCTTTACCTACTGGTCTGTTTTTACAGATTTCTGCCATTTTCTGCATTTGCTTCTTGTTGGTTCCTTTTTGAGTTCTTTTGGGGAATTGAGCTTTTTGAGGGAAGTGCTACAGTATCTAGCATTCTAATGGAAGTTTGTTTGGTGTTAGAACTGAACCTTAAGACTTATTTATCTTGAGTGCACTAATGTTGCTAATAAAGATTGTGTGAAGTTTTGTATAAAGTAAAAATTTCAGGTGTATAGAAGGAATGAGTAATGAGATGAAGGATGGACTAAAGCTCAAGCTTGGGGATGCCACGCGTGTAACCCCAAGAAATATCCAAGAAGTACAAGCGTCAAAGCTTGGGGATTCCCAAGGCATCCTCTTCTTCATCAATAAAAATTCCAGGTTTCTTCGAAACGCTTCATTCTTTATTGTTTCATGCACAGTTGTGTTGTTCTTGGAGTGTCTTCTTTTTCGTTTTGGTTTTGGTTTTTCGTTTTATTTTGTTTGCTTAGTTTTCTGAATAAATTGGTTGAACCCACTCTTTCATACATTGGTTTGCAAATAGTTTGGTTTGGTTTGGAAAAGAGTAGGAAAGTTCATGCTTATGTGGTAAAAAGAGCTTGTTTTTTACTGTGGCCTGTGCTTTGTCATGCCATGCTTGATTTTGTTTTGGCTTTGTGCTTAGTATTCTTTGCTGTAGCATGACTTGTTATAAACAATTGAGATTGCTTAATGTGCCTTGGATGAATCATGCGTTGTTTTAGCATATTAAAGCATAGTATAGTGGTATTCTCCTTTGATGCTTTATTTGGGTTGACTTGGCGCATGCTCACACCATTTTATGACTGTCACAAGTCACCATAGCCTTTATGATCCTTTAGTTTTCAACTTGTAGTATCACTTTATGCTTTGATCAATGATGTTTTGTCGCTCTGCATGATTATGGCCATTATTGCTCTCTTAGTTTGTCGCTCCCAGTCTTTTGCTAGCCTCCACAACCAGGTATGAGTTCCACTCATGCATCCAACTCCCTAAACCAAGTTATTCCAAAGAGTTCACCATACCTACCTACTATCTTATGCTATTCCAAGTATATTCATGCTTTTGTTTACCTTCCAAATTAAACTTGTTATGAGAAAACTAGTGATTAAAGCTCTCACGAACTTGATGGCACACTTTACTTTACTCGCCCTTAATAAACTTGAACCATTGTGTCTTCTATGTTGTGTATGCTTGCACTTATTTGTTGGGAATTAGCAGAACCATGCTTTCATGGCGAACGCTTTCAACATTGCACTTGGTACTTGTACCTAGTTGATATCATGCTCTTTTGTATATGGATGTCGTCGGTGTGAAATGAAAGGGGAGCTTGTAAGTCCATGGAGTTATGTATATGTGTTAGAGAAACGCCTGGGCCGCTGGTTTAATCCATGCTGAGATGGAGGAAACCTGCAGCGTAACCATAATGAGCTGTCTATGAAGCATTCTTCTTATAAAAAAAAGAGTCCTATATTGAGAAAAAAGAGAAAAAAGAGATACTATGAAAAGAGGAAAGAGAGAAAAAAGCACCATATTCCCATGGTAAATAAGAAGAATGCTGAGATGCTCGTTGTCTGCTTGCCTTGTCATTTTGATATGGGGATTCTTCCGTATCATCGGGCAAGGGGTACCCCGTTGGCGGTTCTCTATGATACACATATACTTACGATGACAAGAACTTACCGGTGACTAAACTTGAGTAGCATTAGGAGCGGCCCTCGTATACAAGGGACATGAGATTTTTGACTTATACTTCGTCAAGCATGTGCACCATAGTTTGTTCACTTTAACCTTAATCACTTCAAGATGCTTATGATAGGGGCAATGAGAGCTGAAAGCTATAAGTACCATAATTTTTGGAATCTCTTTATGAGACTTGAATCCCTACTTCCTTTTACAAAGGCCTTTCTTCCACCATTATATTGAGTCTCCACCTTCTATCTTTATGCACCTACTTTGAGAGCATAGTGGCCATTCTTAGTTCTATGTGCATTGTCCCAAGACTAGTTGATTGATGCATACCTTGATATTGCTTGTTTTAAACTATTGTATCTAGTCACTCTTATGAACTTTGAAGGTGTCCTATGCATTTATATTTGCTACTCTATTGAGGGACAAGCTGAATACTATTATGCTATGTTTTCTTTATGTGAAACAAACAAACGTCTTGCAGAGCATTGTTATTCATGAATCTTTTGTTTGTGCCTTTTCACGTTGCATCATAGTTTCTTTGCTTATTGCTAGAACTTTGTCTTCCATATTATGATTGAAGTACTATGATCCCAGCTTTGAATGTTTTGCAAATACTTCGATCAAGTCTTTGATGGTGCATGTCACCTCAAAAATTATTCTTTCTTTTTATCACTTACCTACTCGAGGACGAGCAGGAGTTAAGCTTGGGGATGTTGATACATTGCAAATGTATCTATAATTTTTGATGTTCCATGCTTGGTTTTATCCACTTTCTTGTGTTTTGTTCCAACTTTGGAGTACTTTTCATATGATCTCTTGGACTAACCTATTAACAAGAGCCACAGTGCCAGCTGCCTGTTTTCTGCTGTTTTTGGTTCTAGGAAAGTCAGAAAATAAATATTCTCGGAATTGGACGAGACAAAAGCCAAAGTGCCTATTTTTCCGGAAGGGATCAAGTGCCAGAATACGAGACGGAGAAGGGCCAGAGGGCGGCCACACCACCTGGCCGCGTGGCCAGGCCTGGCCCACGACAGGGGGTGGTGTGGCCAGCCCAGGCAGCCCCTCGGCCTCTCCTTCCGCCTATATATTGCCCTCGGGACGAAAACCCTAAGTACCCGATCAAAAATCCACGAAAGAGTCTGTAGCCGCCGTCATCTCCATCCCTAGATCGGGAGGGATTTGAAGCTCTTCCCGGCACCCTGCCGGAGAGGGGAATTCACCCTTGAGGCCTTCTTCATCACCATGCAAGCCTCCGGTGTGATGCGTGAGTAGTTCATCCTTGGACTACGGATCCATGTAGTAGCTAGATGGCTGGTTCTCATCCTTTGTGCTTTCATGTTTAGATCTTGTGAGCTCCGTTCATGATCAAGATCATCTATTTGTAATTCATACATGTTGTGTTTGCGGGGATCCGATGGATATTGAGATGCTATTTCAGATTGATTATTGATTCTATCATGTCTTTGTTATTTGTGATCTTGCATGCTTTCCGTTGTTAGTAGCTATCTTGGCCAAGTAGATGCTAGCAACTCCAAGAGTTAGTATTTATGCTCGATAGTGGGTTCATGCCTCTGGTAATTTGGGGAAGTGACAGAAATCTCTAAGGTACTAGATGTGCTGTTGCTACTAGGGAGAAAACAACAATCCTTTGGTCATAGAACAATCGTATTGTTTACTTTACACGCAGTTCGTAAAGCAATAATCTGTTGCTTGCAACTTAATACTGGAGGGGGTTCAGATGATAACCTGAAGGTGGATTATTAGTCATAGATGCAGTTGGATGGCGGTCTATGTATTATGTTGTAATGCCCAATCAAGTGTCAAAGGAGTCAAGATGATTAGTATATGCATGTATTTCTTTCTCGGTGTTTGTCAATTGCCCCGCTGTAATTTGTTCACCCAGCATGTTATCTATCTTAAGGAGAGCCACCTCTAGTGAACTATGGATCCCGGTCCTTTCTCTTTACATACAATCTACAACTGTTTACTGCTTTGTGTTTACTTTCTGCAAACTTTCACTTCTCCATTCGATACGTTTAATCCTTTGTTTTCTGCAAAACACGGTGAGATTGACAACCTCATCGCAAGTTGGGGACAAAGTTCTATGGTTGTGTTGTGCAGGTCTCCACGTTGCTACTAGCACCGATAGTGCGCCCTGCCAAAGCTCAGCTAGTAACACCTTTGGGGTGTTTCCTTGCTCCTATTGGTTCAATTAAACCTTGGTTTCATAACTGAGGGAAACCTGCTGCTGTGCTCATCATACCTTCCTCTTGGGGTTCCCAACGAGCTCTACATCAACACCGCACCAACACTTTTCTGGGCGTCGTGCACTGAGCCATCAAACACCGAGAGAGAAAGATCTCTCCGGCAGACAGATTTCTGCCAGGGGAATTCCTTCTTGGAGAGGGGAGATTGTCGCCATCAACACCATCATCAAGCTGGACTTCATCAGGATCATCATCATCATCACCACCACCACCATCATCACCATCAGCATTCTCATCACCATCTCCATATTACTGTAACAATTGCGTTGGATCTTGCATAGTTCATAGGGGAAACTTTCCCGGTGTTGATTACTCTTTGTAGATGATGCTATTGAGTGAACCATTTAATTATTGTTTATGTTTAGATTGTTATACATCATTATTCCATCTCTAATCATGATCCATATGATGTCTTGTGAGTAGTTCGTTTTGTTCTTGAGGACATGGGAGAAGTCATGTTGTTAGTAGTGGAGTTGTGTTGAGAAAGATTCAATAGTTTGATATTTAAGTTGTGGTGTACTTCTTCAAGTGGTGTCATGTGAACATCGACTACATGAAACTTCACCTATATGGGCCTAGGGGAATGCATTGTGTATTTGGCTACTAATCGTAGGGGTTGCCGGAGTGACAGAAACCTAAACCCCCATTAGGAAACCATTGCACAAGGGACGTAAGGGTATTAGAGTTTAAAGCTGTGGTTAGGTTTTTACCTTAATTACTTTCTTGTACTTACGGATGTTTGCAAGGGGTATAATCACAAGTATGTATTAGTCCTAGGAAGGTCGGTACATTAGCACATGTTCACCCACACAACACTTAGCAAGCTAAAGAAGATTAATCAACTATATGAAGCGAAAGCACTTAACAGTCTTCCCATGTGTCCTCGAGAACGTTTGGTCATATTAAGTAATACAACCGGCTTGTCCTTTGCTGCATAAAGGACTGGACCACTTGCTACATTTATTCCTACTCTCTTTTATTTACTCGTACTTCGTTTACTTGCTTTATCAAAAACCCCTAAAAATCCGTTTGCTAAGTATTTGCAGAGAATTCATGATCCATACCACTAGCCAGCACCTTCTTCTCCTCATTGGGTTCAACACTCTTACTTATCGAAAATACTGCGATACACCCCCTATACTTGCGGGTCATCAAGGCTATTTTCTGGCGCCGTTGCCGGGGAGTGAAGCGCTATTGGAGAGTGGAACTGGTAAAGGAAACTTCTACTGTGAGTATTGTTTACTTCTGCTAGTTGCTTTATTTTTGTTATGGATAATTCGCTGAGTTTCTTATTTGGTAATGCTACTACCACTGCTAAGGTAGTAGATGAACCACCACCTACTGAGAATGATGCTTTCAAAATACCTACAAGAATTATTGATCGTGTTATGGATAACTGTCCATCCCGGTGATCATTTACTCTTTATACATGAATTATGCGGGTTGTTCCAGTGTGCAGGTATTACTATAGATCAAGTTAAGAAGAAGTTATTATCATTATCACTGAAAGGAAGAGCTGTGGAATGGTATAAGCTGCTGAAGAATGGTCAAGCTCTTGAATGGGAGGAAATAGTACCTCTCTTTTATTCGAAGTTTTATCCTCCTAGTGAGATTCATAAAGATCGGAATCAAATATATAATTTTTGGCCTCTTGATGGAGAGAGTACATCTCAAGCTTGGGGGAGATTGAAGTTACTAATGCTCATATGTCCCATTCATGAACTCCCCAACAATATTATTATCAATAACTTTTATGCAAGGCTTTCTCTTCATGATAAGGATTTATCGGATGCTTCTTGTGCTGGATCATTCACTCGCATGGAAGAAGAAGCTAAATGGGATCTTCTGGACCGTATTCAAGACAATGCTGAAGCATGGGAGAATGACAAAGGTAGAAAGTCAGGTATAAATTATGATTATGAATGCATTGAATCTTTTATGGGAACTGATGACTTTCAAAATTGCCAGACCTGTTGCAAGTGCTCTCTCTCTAGATCTCCCACTTCAACCACCCGAAGGCTTCGATCTTTGGGGGAATTGAAGGAGGAGACAACTTACATCGTCATCATGAATCAAGCGCATCAACTCCTTGTAACTACCTCGGTGAATTATGCTCCTAGTTACAAGCCTGGATGAGCAGAAATGGTTGAAATAGTACGGTGGGGCCCAAATGCCACTCACAGGTAGACCTTTCGGCCGTCCCAACCATTTCCAAACATCGGGACAAGAACGGGCGGTGTAATCGGCAGGCGAAGGGATCAACTACATACACAAATGAGTATGTATGCAAGCCACCATACAATAGTACATCAGAGCCATTCCATCTAAAAAGAAAGGAAATATAGCAACGCCATACGGCAAGATCCAAATATCCTAGATAGATATAATAGTTTAGGATATCTCCTCATACATCAAACATCAGAGTCTCAAGCGGAAGCGGAAGACAAAATCCGAGTACGGATAAGAAGCAAATCGGCATAAGATGCCCCATAAATAGACACATCCCGCCCACAGATCTCACGGATCCCCGTTCCCGGAATCTCTACCCCGAATGTTCGTTGCCCACATCGTCCGTCTCTTCCACCCAGTATCCATCTTGCAAGGGTACCTGTTCATCTGAACCAATAATTTATCGTGTGAGAGCCTAGGGGTACTCAGCAAGTCTTTATGCCTCTAAAGGGGACACAACCTGGGGTGACGCAATTGCAGCAAAAGATAAACCCTAGCAATTCTATAGATACTCGCTAACCATCCGCCTAACCAGAGATAGACAAATGTGGAAGCGGTTATAAAGGTAATCTCCACAGATCCATCCTCCTCCCCGCTTACCGACGAGGAAGCGGACGAACAACCCCCCATCCGTTGGCAGTTTTATTATCCATTCCATGAGTGTTGCAATATTTACTAGTCAGGTACCTAGTCTAGTCAAATTAAAAGCGGTACTTTAGTTATGCTTGTCTATGATCGAGAAACTGTGCTCCAAGTCGTCCATAACTGCGGACACGGCTTTCAGAAAGTTTTACCCTGCAGGGGTGCACAAATAGCAACACACACTCGATATGCCTCGGAAAAACCAAATCAAAACCCAACGAGGCAGTCACGACAAAGCGATCACAGGATTCAGAAATATTTCAGGGGGCCACCCCATTGAGCTACCCGCAACGAATTTAGCTGACTCCGAGACGGACTCAAGGTTTGCGTCAATGGCTGTGAACGACTGGGAACCCGAAAATGTGACTGGGCTTGTCGACACCGCGAAAACACTCCGCTTTCCTAAACAGTACAGTGTGCAGTACCTCGCACAATTTAAATAAAGCAGTAAAACATGGCATAAGTACAGGATAGTAAATAAAACCTCAAACTAGTTTGTGGCCCCAAGAAATAAGAATGAATCAAGCTCTGGCTCAGGGGGGTCCATAAGGCCTCCCGGATGTGGATAGCGCGAATAATCTTGGAACAGGAATCAAGTACTCGGGGTCTTACGGGACACAAGTGAGCCTGAAAAACCAAATACCGAATATGGCTCACCGATGCCACTTTCATTAGTTATCCCATTACTACTCAGGTTAAGTTGTATAGGTACCTCGTTATCCATCAGACACTCACATACCCTACACATGCTGTTCTATGACTCGCATGGCTCAAACAACTCCTGTAGTAATGGCTCATGGGATGGAGGAACAAGCTTCGGTGGGGTTTAAATATAAAGGCTATGCGATACTTGGGATTCAGATTAATGCAGTCGCGACTCAATGATGCAAGAATAAGATAGAGGCAATAGGTATTATATGTATGCAAGCATGTGGTAGTGCTTGCCTGGCAGCTCAGTTGAAGCAAGGGATAGATCTGGGTAGTGCTCCTGGTTCTCTTGATATATCCCCTGCTCAGCGTCTATTCGAAGAAGAACCAAACAAACAAGGGCCAACATAAATAAAGTGCGCAAACATATGAATAAAATGCGACAAGCAAACAATCATGTCATGATGAATGATGCACAATTTGCATGGTAATAAAGTAGCATGGCATGGGTGAGGTGTGGAATACAAGAATAAATCATTTTATTGAATTTTGGCCACATTTTATCCTCATATTAGTTGCTGTATACAATATATTTATATGATGCATGCTGCAAAACAGACCATGGAATGCATAAACAGAAAGGTCTCGTCGAGCTAATCATTTTAGACATATCATTTGTTAAATTTGAAGTTATAAAACAAAAGTTATTAATTAATTAAGGAAAAAGGGCATTTTATTGTAATTTTAATCAACTTGGAATTTTAAATGTTCAAAATATATTTTGAATGGCAGATTTGAATTCCTCATAATTCTCTGATTTCAAAACATATATTATTTGTATTATTTGGATTTATATTTTAAAAGATATTTAAAAACAGAATTAAATTTGAATTTGAATTAATTTGAAAAAGATTTGAATTAAAACAGATAAGCAGAAATACTTTTGTTACCCAGACAGTCCCAGCCACAGTCACTAACGGGTGGGACCGTTGCCGACTGGACAACACAGCGTGCAGAACGGGCTTTCTCACCGCGGGGCTACCTAGCCTCTGAGACTGACAGGCGGGCCAGGACGACCTCGGGGCCACACGCGCGCGCGGACAACGCGTGCCGGACACGTGGGCAAGCCGGGGCGCGGGGGAACTGGTCTGTGTTGGTCAGGATTTTCCGGGGGTGTTTTTAGAAAAACCAACGGTTGGCTGACTGGTGGGGCTGCGGGGACCGCGGGTTGAGGCGGGAAAAACTACAGGGGCCTAAACACAAAAGCGTCATCGGCTGCTGCTGCGCTGCTGACGAAACCGTCCCTGACGGCGGCGGATCAGGCTGCTTTTCGTCGACGGTGGCGACGAATCCGCTGGGAGAAACGCGACGCGGCTAAAACGAAAGTTGAAGAGGGGACATCGGGCTACAAGTCTCGTTCAGCGATCTAACGCAGAGGAGGGCTACAACACGCGGGGTAGGTCGAGGAACAGGCGGATGGGAAGCTGCTGCAGCTGCTGCTGTTGGCCAGAGCGCGACGCGCGGCGGTGAGCGCGCTCGGCGGTGGGGATGGCGGCGATGCACGGCGAGAGGGGAAGGGAGATGATGTCCAGGGAGGCGGTGGGCTCACCTACGACCCTCAAGTGCAGCGAGTAAGCTCGAAGGCGAGTAGATCGACGGGGAGGCAGAGGCCGGAGTCGTCCTGGTGCTCACGGGCACGGCGGCGGCGGGGCTCCTCCAGCGGTTTTCCTGTGGCCTCCCGCGGAGCTAGGCGATGAAGAGGAAGCAGAGGGAGGCCCTAGTGCTTCTGGATCGTTTTGGTGAGCTTCAGATCGACGAGGCCAGGAGGTAGATGGGCTAGGGTTTTGGGGTTCGGCATGGGAAGGCCATGGCCAAGAGAGGCTGCAAGGAGAGGAAGAAAGGGAGGGAGAGAGGAACCTGGGCGCCTCCTGGATGGATCTGAGATGGTAAGGTGAGCTGGGGTGGTTGGGGAGATAAGGGAGAGAGGAGAGAGGCACATGGGGGGGGGGGGGGGGGTGGTGCACTTTTGCAAAAGGGGAGGAGGGGTAGCTCGGGTTAGGTCTTTCTCTCTTGCCTCCTTCTTGTCCTGTAGCTTAGAGAGGGCAGAGAGGGACCAAGGAAGGAGGGGAGGCCCGGGCTAGATAGCTAGGGTTGGGAGCTTCGGTTAGGGTTAGGTATGGCTCGGGTTAGGGAGGGGAGGTAGCTAGGTGGGCCAGGGTGAGGAACCAGGTAGGGCCAGCTAGAGGAGAGAGGGGGGTAAGGCCGAGAGAGAGGGGAACATGGTAGTTAGGGTTTGGTCATGGGGATGGTGAAGAGGGGATATTAGGTGTAGGGCTTGATGGGGGTATGGTAGATTAGGGTTTTAGAGAGAGAGAGAGACATGTGGTGTGGTTCTCTTTGACAAGATCAAGCAAGACCAAAACAAGCTCAAGCAAGAAATGGCCAAAAGAGAGAAGAAAAGGGAGGTGGTGATGGGTGGATGGAGATGATGATGAGGTTTAAGCAAGATCAAAATAGATCAAGCCCAAAAGAAGGGATAGAGATAGAGATGATCCTCTCAAGATTCAAATAAAAACCAAATACTAGAAAAAGGTGGCACTTGCATGGCCCATGCAAAATTATTTATTGCCATCTTGATTCTTGTGAAAACAATATTACTACATGGCATTATTATTTTGCATTCCCAAAATTGGAATAAAGGCCAAGCAAAAAGAATTAACAAGGATGCCCCATGTGGAGTAGATGGAGATGACCATGTTTGGAATAAAATGGGACATGCTAGTGTGTATGTTCCACTAGATGATTACTAGTTCCAAAAATATTCCCACATGAGCATAAATCCATAATAATCCATATGGAAGCTAGGAAAAAGGGTTCCACTCACAAGGCATGCAAAGGTGGCCAAGTGGCTCTCATATATCAATAATGTGAAAACAACATGATGCTAAGATGAGAGCATGTGGAAAAGAATTGGATCCATCCCAACCCACATGAGCTAGAGGTAAACTCAAATAAAGTGCAAAGCTCATATTTAGTTGGATGGTGGAATTACAAGGTGGTGAAAGAAATGGTGGTGGAGTTAATAAAAGATATGCCCCCAACTCAACTTGGGCATTAAACAATATATCAAGAACCAAATACATTATCAAGAGGCAAATACAATTTACAATGCATATGAGATAAGAACCAAAAGGAAAAGGGTTTTATATGATGCTCAAATGCAAGGTGGCATGATGACATGAGCATGATATAATTATGATGCAACAATTATATGTATAAAGTAGCCATTATATTACTAGACCAAGTAGCATTATAATTGTTAGACAATTGGGATGCTACAACTCTCCCCCACTAAACAGGAATCTCGCCCCGAGATTCTAGGATGAAGAAGAAGACACAAATAGGGTAGGATACTTGGCACGGAGCTCATCTTCACTTTCCCAAGTGGCTTCATCAACGGAATGGTGCGACCACTGCACCTTGCAAAACTTGCTAGACTTGTTGCGAGTCTTGCGTTTTGCTTCAAGAACAACGGATAGAAGAGTTGAAGGATTGTCGTGAGACAAGAAGGATAGGATGGACATAGCCCCGGTTTTCTCAAGAAACATGATAAAGAATAGAACCACTTGTGAAAGAAAGGACAAGATGATGTATCATGGATAAAGAAAGGCACACCGTTAAGATTAAAGATTTACTGATGCGAGAGAGGATGAATCTTTATCTCGCCGGAATAAAAAGAGCTAGATTGGAGAGGTTTTGAACCACTATGACAATAGCATCGTATCTTCTCTCGGATTTGAGAAAAGAAGTTCGGAAACAATATTGCCTTCAAACAATAGAGTCCATTGATATCAACAGAAGGATTTAGTTAGACATCGTCGGATTAGATTCTTCTTGCGCCGGTAAGAACGAAGGATCACGCAATTGAGGCGCGCAGATATAACTTCCAGAGACGGATGTGAAACCAGATCATGGTGGAATCCCGCGAAGCAAAGAATATGGAGGATCTGGAGTTTATTGTAGAGATACTTATTGCTTTCTTTAGCCTTGAGGCTAACGCAATAGATTTGCGGCTGATGGCATCAACCATAACTGGCTTTATCACAGAAAACGAATTGATGGAACAAAGAGAGATAGTTTCCTTTCATCTTGTTTGGGGATGTCGAGCATCGGTAGAAAGACGAGGACCGAAAGGAGTCTACGTTTGTTTCCACCAGGTAATTGAAGATTTTGCTCCGTGTAGGAAAGGACGAGATCACCAACAAGAGATTATTGATTACTTTCTTCGAGAGAGCACTCCGGAAAAACAAAGACGGAAGTAAAAGTATCGAGGGATAAAGGCCACTTCTAACTTCCATGGAATGAGTGAAATCACATTAATTCACCAATTCAATGTACAAGAGCGAATGATAAGAGTAGTGGTATGGTAGCTACTCCATCCCGCACTCAAAGCATTACTCCGCACATGAATAAGAAAACCATGGAACCCAACTACCGAAACAGACTGAAGGTATTGACAAGAAGAGCTCATGGAACTCTGTTAGAGAACAAGGATAGATACAAACGATTCACCGGATCCAAGATAGATAAGGGTGATGATGTTGTCGTCATGTCGGAAGTACCAAGCCACCAGAAAGATATGACGGAAGATTACGGATAACAACTGCAAGATTCAACAGCTACAGAGAGATAGCACCCACTTGAACAGAAGGAATACAAGATCTAGAAGGTCTTCATGGCCTCCGGTGGATTGAGCATAGATGATAGAACAAGAGGGTTTCAAAAGATCACTTGACGAGACTGAGGTGAAAGAACTCCATGTTCTTGTTGAAAAGATTGAGAGAGATTTAGCAGTCTTGAGGAAGATCTTTAGCGGAACGACGATGATAACCTGCCAACAAGGACAACTCCGGGTTGGTTGAAGATGGAGGATGGAATTAACAATGGACTTGCTAATTCCAGAATTGAAGCGATCTATTTAGAAGAAGGACGTGGTCGAGATAGGTGACTTCAAAAGTCAGGATTCACGCTTTGAGACTTTGCACACAGGCAGTGTTCACGAAGCTTGAGAGAAAGGGACACAGATGATCTTCCATGTCCTTCCATTGATATGGAATAGGCAAGCATATTATCAACATATACCACCATGGATTAACAAGATATTCTCAGAATATCAAGTTCAAAAGACGAGAGAAACGAACAAATGCTCGAACACTTCCTGAGCTCAACGCTCTTAGAAAGATCAATATTAAGAGCACGGGTTCGTGTTGAAGAAGATGCACTGGAAGAATAGATTATCTGGTCCTTCGGAAGAAAAGAGATGTCACCTGGTTCACATTGTCGATTGGATCGCCGGTTACAAAGATAAAGAGATCTTGGATAAGAAACGATGATAGCTCATACCTCAAGCAAAGCTATCAGAGACGAAAAGATGCAATTCCCTCGTATCCAGGAGAATTTTGCAGATATGGGATTGAAAAAGATGTGCAGCATGATGGACAGATGATAGACCGCCGTAGTGCTTTGAGAAACTCCGGATTGCCAAAGATGCTTGAATATGCATCGATATGATCACGGGGTACTCAAAATCACAGGAGATAACCTTATCCTCCAGATGGTGACGGTTGATAGCATTTTTCCATATTCCAATCGACACTTATCATGAGTGGAATATAGCTATGCCGAGAGCCAAATTACAATCATCAGCATCGGATCGACACATGTTATGTAATTAGCCCAAGAGAATTGGAGATGAAAGAAACTCCAGGATTAAGCGCCGGTGACAAAAGATTGAGTTAGCATGGACATGCTGATAAAAGGAGATAGATAATGTTTCACACACGACTGAAAAGGAGTGTGGAAACACAGATGTATCAAAGAAAATTTTTCCGCATTTTTCGGCATTAAAATACCAATAGATGCGCAAAATCACTTATCAGGTAGAGATTAGCAACTGATACTTGCACAAAATGTGGAGTTGCTAGAAGGAAAGACACCCTTAAGAAGATGGCACCGGTTAACAAGGAGTCGGATAGATCGCACCGGTTTTCAAAAGCCTGTCAGCATGGAATGTACCAACAGTTGATAACCAAGAGGCAGATAAAGATAACAAATTGGATGCAACAGATAGACAAGGAATTACACACACACACACACTTTCTATGGTACTACGGAAACCCAGAACACGTGAATCCTAGTTTGAATTTTAAGAAGAGGATTGAAAACGTTACACTTCCTTACCAGAAAAGGGTGGGTGGTTGGGTAAGAAGAAAAATGGAAGCAGTCCTACTCTCGCGTTTTGTTTTTCCCTAGTATACATAGCTACCAAAATATTTGCTAGACAGACAACGACCATTTGGCTGAGACCCTGAAGGGCGGGATGGCTCTGATACCAATTGTAACTACCTCAGTGAATTACGCTCCTAGTTACAAGCCTGGATGAGCAGAAATGGTTGAAATAGTATGGTGGGGCCCAAATGCCACTCACAGGTAGACCTTTCGGCCGTCCCAACCATTTCCAAACATCGGGACAAGAACGGGCGGCGCAATCGGCAGGCGAAGGGATCAACTACATACACAAATGAGTATGTATGCAAGCCACCATACAATAGTACATCAGAGCCATTCCATCTAAAAAGAAAGGAAATATAGCAACGCCATACGGCAAGATCCAAATATCCTAGATAGATATAATAGTTTAGGATATCTCCTCATACATCAAACATCAGAGTCTCAAGCGGAAGCGGAAGACAAAATCCGAGTACGGATAAGAAGCAAATCGGCATAAGATGCCCCATAAATAAACACATCCCGCCCACAGATCTCACGGATCCCCGTTCCCGGAATCTCTACACTGAATGTTCGTTGCCCACATCGTCCGTCTCTTCCACCCAGTATCCATCTTGTGAGGGTACCTGTTCATCTGAACCAATAATTTATCGTGTGAGACCCTAGGGGTACTCAGCAAGTCTTTATGCCTCTAAAGGGGACACAACCTGGGGTGACGCAATTGCAGCAAAAGATAAACCCTAGCAATTCTATAGATACTCGCTAACCATCCGCCTAACCAGAGATAGACGGATGTCCGCGATTAATAACAACAGTTATAACAGTTATAAAGGTAATCTCCACAGATCCATCCTCCTCCCCGCTTACCGACGAGGAAGCGGACGAACAACCCCCATCCGTTGGCAGTTTTATTATCCATTCCATGAGTGTTGCAATATTTACTAGTCAGGTACCTAGTCTAGTCAAATTAAAAGCAGTACTTTAGTTATGCTTGTCTATGATCGAGAAACTGTGCTCCAAGTCGTCCATAACCGCGGACACGGCTTTCAGAAAGTTTTACCCTGCAGGGGTGCACAAATAGCAACACACACTCGATATGCCTCGGAAAAACCAAATCAAAACCCAACGAGGAATTCACGACAAAGCGATCACAGGATTCAGAAATATTTCAGGGGGCCACCCCATTGAGCTACCCGCAACGAAGTTAGCTGACTCCGAGACGGACTCAAGGTTTGCGTCAATGGCTGTGAATGACTGGGAACCCGAAAATGTGACTGGGCTTGTCGACACCGCGAAAACACTCCGCTTTGCTAAACAGTACAGTGTGCAGTACCTCGCACAATTTAAATAAAGCAGTAAAGCATGTCATAAGTACAGGATAGTAAATAAAACCTCAAATTAGTTTGTGGCCCCAAGAAATAAGAATGAATCAAGCTCTGGCT
Source organism: Avena sativa (assembly GCA_916181665.1). NCBI lineage: Eukaryota > Viridiplantae > Streptophyta > Magnoliopsida > Poales > Poaceae > Avena > Avena sativa. The sequence continues at coordinate 184,044,414 of OV702287.1, read as the reverse complement.
CAGGGGGGTCCATAAGGCCTCCTGTGGATAGCGCGAATAATCTTGGAACAGGAATCAAGTACTCGGGGTCTTACGGGACACAAGTGAGCCTAAAAAACCAAATAGCGAATATGGCTCACCGATGCCACTTTTATTAGTTATCCCATTACTACTCAGGTTAAGTTGTATAGGTACCTCGTTATCCATCAGACACTCACATACCCTACACATGCTGTTCTACGACTCGCATGGCTCAAACAACTCCTGTAGTAATGGCTCATGGGATGGAGGAACAAGCTTCGGTGGGGTTTAAAAATAAAGGCTATGCAATACTTGGGATTCAGATTAATGCAATCGCGACTCAATGATGCAAGAATAAGATAGATGCAATAGGTACTATATGTATGCAAGCATGTGGTAGTGCTTGCCTGGCAGCTCAGTTGAAGCAAGGGATGGATCTGGGTAGTGCTCCTGGTTCTCTTGATATATCCCCTGCTCAGCGTCTATTCGAAGAAGAACCAAACAAACAAGGGCCAACATAAATAAAGTGCGCAAGCATATGAATAAAATGCGACAAGCAAACAATCATGTCATGATGAATGATGCACAATTTGCATGGTAATAAAGTAGCATGGCATGGGTGAGGTGTGGAATACAAGAATAAATCATTTTATTGAATTTTGGCCACATTTTATCCTCATATTAGTTGCTGTATACAATATATTTATATGATGCATGCTGCAAAACAGACCATGGAATGCATAAACAGAAAGGTCTCGTCGAGCTAATAATTTTAGACATATCATTTGTTAAATTTGGAGTTATAAAACAAAAGTTATTAATTAATTAAGGAAAAAGGGCATTTTATTGTAATTTTAATCAACTTGGAATTTTAAATGTTCAAAATATATTTTGAATGGCAGATTTGAATTCCTCATAATTCTCTGATTTCAAAACATATATTATTTGTATTATTTGGATTTATATTTTAAAAGATATTTAAAAACAGAATTAAATTTGAATTTGAATTAATTTGAAAAAGATTTGAATTAAAACAGATAAGCAGAAAAACTTTTGTTACCCAGACAGTCCCAGCCACAGTCACTGACGGGTGGGAGCGTTGCTGACTGGACAACACAGCGTGCAGAACGGGCTTTCTCACCGCGGGGCTACCTAGCCTCTGAGACTGACAGGCGGGCCAGGACGACCTCGGGGCCACACGCGCGCGCGGCCAACGCGTGCCGGACACGTGGGCAAGCCGGGGCGCGGGGGAACTGGTCTGTGTTGGTCAGGATTTTCCGGGGGTGTTTTTAGAAAAACCAACGGCTGGCTGACTGGTGGGGCTGCGGGGACTGCGGGTTGAGGCGGGAAAAACTACAGGGGCCTAAACACAAAAGCGTCATCGGCTGCTGCTGCGCTGCTGACGAAACCGTCCCTGACGGCGGCGGATCCGGCTGCTTTTCGTCGACGGTGGCGACGAATCCGCTGGGAGAAACGCGACGCGGCTAAAACGAAAGTTGAATAGGGGACATCAGGCTACAAGTCTCGTTCAGCGATCTAACACAGAGGAGGGCTACATCGCGCGGGTTAGGTCGAGGAACAGGCGGACGGGAAGCTGCTGCAGCTGCTGCTGTCGGCCAGAGCACGACGCGCGGCGGTGAGCGCGCTCGGCGGCGGGGATGGCGGTGATGCACGGCGAGAGGGGAAGGGAGATGATGTCCAGGGAGGCGGTGGGCTCACCTACGACCCTCAGGTGCAGCGAGTAAGCTCGAAGGCGAGTAGATCGACGGGGAGGCAGAGGCCGGAGTCGTCCTGGTGCTCACGGGCACGGCGGTGGCGGGGCTCCTCCGGCGGTTTTCCTGTGGCCTCCCGCGGAGCTAGGCGATGAAGAGGAAGCAGAGGGAGGCCCTAGTGCTTCTGGATCGTTTTGGTGAGCTTCAGATCGACGAGGCCAGGAGGTAGATGGGCTAGGGTTTTGGGGTTCGGCATGGGAAGGCCATGGCCAAGAGAGGCTACAAGGAGAGGAAGAAAGGGAGGGAGAGAGGAACCTGGGCGCCTCCTGGATGGATCTGAGATGGTAAGGTGAGCTGGGGTGGTTGGGGAGATAAGGGAGAGAGGAGAGAGGCACATGGGGGGGGGTGGTGCACTTTTGCAAAAGGGGAGGAGGGGTAGCTCGGGTTAGGTCTTTCTCTCTTGCCTCCTTCTTGTCCTGTAGCTTAGAGAGGGCAGAGAGGGACCAAGGAAGGAGGGGAGGCCCGGGCTAGATAGCTAGGGTTGGGAGCTTCGGTTAGGGTTAGGTATGGCTCGGGTTAGGGAGGGGAGGTAGCTAGGTGGGCCAGGGTGAGGAACCAGGTAGGGCCAGCTAGAGGAGAGAGGGGGGTAAGGCCGAGAGAGAGGGGAACATGGTAGTTAGGGTTTGGTCATGGGGATGGTGAAGAGGGGATATTAGGTGTAGGGCTTGATGGGGGTATGGTAGATTAGGGTTTTAGAGAGAGAGAGATGTGGTGTGGTTCTCTTTGACAAGATCAAGCAAGACCAAAACAAGCTCAAGCAAGAAATGGCCAAAAGAGAGAAGAAAAGGGAGGTGGTGATGGGTGGATGGAGATGATGATGAGGTTTAAGCAAGATCAAAATAGATCAAGCCCAAAAGAAGGGATAGAGATAGAGATGATCCTCTCAAGATTCAAATAAAAACCAAATACTAGAAAAAGGTGGCACTTGCATGGCCCATGCAAAATTATTTATTGCCATCTTGATTCTTGTGAAAACAATATTACTACATGGCATTATTATTTTGCATTCCCAAAATTGGAATAAAGGCCAAGCAAAAAGAATTAACAAGGATGCCCCATGTGGAGTAGATGGAGATGACCATGTTTGGAATAAAATGGGACATGCTAGTGTGTATGTTCCACTAGATGATTACTAGTTCCAAAAATATTCCCACATGAGCATAAATCCATAATAATCCATATGGAAGCTAGGAAAAAGGGTTCCACTCACAAGGCATGCAAAGGTGGCCAAGTGGCTCTCATATATCAATAATGTGAAAACAACATGATGCTAAGACGAGAGCATGTGGAAAAGAATTGGATCCATCCCAACCCACATGAGCTAGAGGTAAACTCAAATAAAGTGCAAAGCTCATATTTAGTTGGATGGTGGAATTACAAGGTGGTGAAAGAAAAGGTGGTGGAGTTAATAAAAGATATGCCCCCAACTCAACTTGGGCATTAAACAATATATCAAGAACCAAATACAATATCAAGAGGCAAATACAATTTACAATGCATATGAGATAAGAACCAAAAGGAAAAGGGTTTTATATGATGCTCAAATGCAAGGTGGCATGATGACATGAGCATGATATAATTATGATGCAACAATTATATGTATAAAGTAGCCATTATATTACTAGACCAAGTAGCATTACAATTGTTAGACAATTGGGATGCTACACTCCTCTCCATTCACTTGGATAAATCCCCGATCTAGTATTCTCGTTAATATCTAGATCTTGTGTTTTGTTATTGATAACTTGTTCTTGTGGCAGCTTGTTGTCATTACGGGAGCCTCCAATCTGGTTGTGGAGTTGTGCCCCGCTAGTTGTGTAAAGGCGCCTGTTCCCGCCTCGAAGGGTTCCTATATTGGAAAGGTGGATCAGGCCTTTGCTGGCGAGATCCATCAGAGAATAGGGTGAGGCCTATTGTGGCGTGGTGGTCTTAGTACCGCCCACCCCTCCAACGCAGATGTACTTCCCTTAACAAGGAAGGAACTGCGGTAAAACAAATCCTGTATCTCCGCGTGCTCCAGTACGGTTTACTCGTTCCTCTATCGCACTCGCCTTTACTCGCTAGTAGTTAGGTTTGCATATAGGAAAATTCTATTTAATAGCAATCTAGAGAATTTACCTTTTGTGTCAAGCTTAAAATTGAAAAAGCATTAAAATTTGAAGTAGCACCTATTCACCCCCCCTCTAGGTGCCCATACGATCCATTTCAGGCGGTCCGGGACTGGTCTTCGGTGAAGAAGCAGGAGGTGGCCGTTGCGGAACCAGAGGCGATCATGTCTGACATGTAGGCGTCGCCCGCCATTCCGGCGAACACGTTGCAGGTATCCTGTTTCCCGAAGTTGTTGGGCGAGGAGCTGCTGCTGGAAAACAGAAGAGGACCCCAACGCATGGCCGATGATGAGCCGTATGCCAGAGAGCTGGCACAGGGGATGTTGATGTCGATGTTGAAGGCCGGAGGACGAGGTGTAGCGCAGGGGAAGAGCATGTTCGAGTTGAACCCGCCATCGAACTCGGGGGAGGATGAGAACCTCTGCCGCAGGTGTGCCTGGCTCTCCTGGAACAAGGCCGGTGAGATTGGCAAGAACCCGGCTAGAGACCCGACACTCGACTGGCTCCCCCAGTGCGCAGTGTACTGCAAGGCGGCCATCGACATCGGGTGGGACATCGCCATGCGCGCGGCGGCATGCTCCGAAGCCTCACATGCTCCCCTCATCTCCGGAGTCGCCGTCCTATCCTTTCGGCTCTTCGTTTTGATCTTTCTCCACCGGCACTCTTGCACCCACTCAGCGTCCATGAAGCCGTCCGGCCTTGGCGTCAGCTTCCTCGGATTCCTCGGCTTCTTCTCCTTTGGCACGCCGATGGCGGATCGGGGTTTCACGAAACCCTTGGGCGGCATGGTGGGCGGGGGCTCGGGGAACTGGCGGGGTATGGAGAAGAAAGGCGAGAGGGGAGCAGAAAGGCGGGTACTCGGCCTTGAGTCACAGACAAGGTTGGCCCACCCTTTTTTGCTGCGTCCAGCATTCCTAGGCGGTTCCCAGCGCTCTGGGTTTGGCCTAGGAATGCCGGATGTAAGTTGGGCCAAATCCGGACGAATATAGCGTCCTAAGAACGCATCTGGGCGAAATTTCGTCTTCCGGACAAAAAAATTGCCTTGGGAATGCCTTTCTGGGAACCCGAGTGGAGATGCTCTAATTCCCCCGAATCAGGTCTATGCAGATCTCAGCATTTCCCGCCAAAATCCACACAAAAGAGATTCAAAGACGCCCACCAGACACTTCAGTCTGGGTGGGATTTTTAAGAAGTAGTTACATCACAATAGTTTACAACATGATCCACAAGAAACATATATATACAATAATAACTCATCGAGTCAAGAATACAAATGATACAGTTCAAAGATACAACTCAAGAAGAAAGAAAAATAGTATCCAAGTACGGACAAGATCCAAATGGGACTAATAGTCCTGAAAAATAACCAAGCGGTGTCCATAAACCCTGCCCAGGCCAAGCCAGAAGGGTAACCTTGCTAATTTTATCAACACATACCTGTCAAGCCAAAGGGTGCCGACAAAGGACAAAGGAAAACAGAAAGAGAGCGGTTAGTATTGAGGCTAGTACATAGTGAGTCTTAGAATTTGACGGCTCTCACCTACATGTGTATGGTGGGCTCAGCGGGAGCAAAGATTGCAATATCTAACTTATAGAGATACTCTACAACTTCGGCTATTAGAGCGAGATAAGAGAGCACTATATGTTAACATGAATGTAACTCCAATAATAATATCCAAAGATTTCCCCCTCGAAGACTAGTCGAGGAAGCCCTCTTGCGGAACACACATGGTGGAAATTTTAGTCAAGCAGGTGTTTAGTTGATAAGGCTAATTAATAATCATATTATTAGAGACAAGGCATTCGTGGTGTTGTTTATGATCATGATATTGTACTCCTGAGGCGTCCATAACCGTGAACATACGGCATCTCGAAAATACTTACCCTACAGGGGTGCACTACTGTACCCAATGCATGTTCAATCCTTCAGGCAACATATTACGCGTGCCTTCGGAATCTCACAACAAGAATTGTCCCATAACTACACACATATCCAGAGGCATCACCTACTGTGTTGACCCAACCAAGAAGTACGACGATTCTCAAGGGAGGCACATCGTTTGAGTCTATGGCTGGGCGATGATCGGAAGATAACTTATAGAGATCAATCCCACCTCCTACACAATATCCCAATTTTATGCAATGCAAGCCATGGCAGTCCACCAAAATATCAGGTCCGAAGACATATCCAACTCACCCATGTCCGAAAACATATTATGTGTATGAACCAAATGGAACCCAATTTTGTAACCCTTTGGATATACGAATAGCGCTGGTAGTTGAGGGAGGATCCCATAGGCCCCACATTTGGTTAGCGCGATCAACTCATAACTGGTATCGTAGAATAAATGGTTCCTAGGTCGACTCAAGCAGTTCCCAAAGGTGGTCCTTGCCAGGGCCTTATCATTAGGTGAAAACATAACCAACAACATCAGATTAATTATCTTATCACCAACAATATCCAAGTATCATGTTCCACTTGTATGAGAGCGATACTAAGAATGCCTACTACTCGCAAGGACATACAAGCTACTCAAACAAGACAATAGGATAACCAAGAAAATAGAGTAGAGAAGGTAAAATAAGGGAACAATACTAAATCATCGATAATAAGGGTAGCAAAAGATAAACGGGAAGAAGTAAAGACTATACATGCAAAATAGGTAGAATAGGGTAGAATGCTCGCCTATGAAACATTGTCGGATAACCGAAGGCTTGTTGTATCTCGCATCAATTTAACGGCCTATCCAGTGAAGAAGCAAAACACTAGAAGGAATAACCGGTGTAATATTTAATACTACGGTGGAAGATTCGACATGTTTATGATATGATGCATGGTATGTCAATATACGGTCTAACTTAATAATATTAAACGGAATCGGGATCCCGTTATTTAAATAGAAGATTTAAGTTATTTAGATACCCACGGTTTAAATGTTGACTTAACAAGGCAAAACATGGCATTGATTCGCTACACAAATATAAATGGAGTCGAGATAAGACATAAATATCCTGTATTTAATCTTCATATTTAATTATTAGGTGAATCAACAAAATGACTCCAAACCATAAAATATGTATGCAATCATGATTGATTTAATATGCAACAAGTTGTATGTACACGGGGGCCTCGATGGGGATGAAAAAACGCGTGTGCATGCGTGCGTGGATTGCGGGCGTCGTGCGGTGTGCGTTGCCGCTGTGTGTGTTGTTGAGTGTGTTGCAACGTGACAGGGTGTGGTGTGCGTCGGTGTCGTGTGGGTCTGGCTCGGTGTGTGGGTGAGTTGTGTGTGGAGTGCGGCGGCGCTGCGGGTGCGCGTTAGCTAGGGTTAGCTTTTGGTGTGGCTGTGGTCTAGGCCGGGCCAGTGGGGTGGTAGATGTCCTGGCCTAAACGGATGGGCTGTCTCCCCCACAAAATATTTTTATTTTTATGTTTTATTTTTAAAAGACTTTTATAAATATTTTTAGACAAATAAAACATCCGGAAGGACCGAAGTTTTAAATTTGAAATTAGAGGAGGGGACTAATTAGAAAATAAAATAGGATTTTGGTGAAAATGTTTTGGAGGCAAAGTATGCATGATGATATCATGATGATGCGAAAAAGAAAATAACAGGCAATTTTTATTTCAAAAATTTTCCAGGCATTACGGTAGGCTAGCAGGTGGCTGATGATTCCATTTTAAAGCATTTTTATATTATGTTTTTGCATAAGTAGAGTTAGGAGGTTGGTATTTTACGGAGCTTGCGCGCACCTTATCCTTGTTTCAACAGGATTCCGAATTAGGAAGTCTTTTATGGATATATCAATTAGGACTATCATCTGTATATGATATTTCTATGTGATAAATAGCATTTAAATAATTTTTCACGCGCCTGGGAGAAGAGAGGATGCGAGGAGAAGTTCCAGAAGGTCTAACGACTTGTAGTACGGTCAGAGCCTGTATGTACGGTCTGCCCGTACTATCTGTCAGAACATCCGCCTTGTTTAATACTTTCACCACACGGAGAAGGATCTGAGATCCGACATTCATAGACACCTCCACCCATGAAATACCATGCTAGGAAGGGATTTAGAGGAGGAACTTGGAGAAGGAAAAATCCTTGCTGCTACATTGATCATCGGAGGACAACACATCATTCCCTTCATCATCAACTGCTGCATCTCCATCAACACCATCATCCCCTCTCTCATTCATTATATCTTGTTGCAATTCCAAATACAATTGTGGATTTGCACTTGATTTTATCTTTACAATTTCAATCCATCCATATGAATATGATGATGTTGGTTATTACCTCCATGTGTGAGTAGTTCCCTTTGTTCTTGGGGAGATGGAGAAACCCTAGCATTATTATGAAATCAAATAAAGATAATCTAAACTTTGGTATTTGATTTTTACTTGATCCATGATATTGTGTTAGATCTATTTCTCTAGATGGTATGTGAAGTCGACCACATAACATTTGCCTTTGGTACTAAAGAGAGGAGACTACCCTTTGGACGTGTATGGGAGTATGTCTGGCGCTACTTTGTGAGTACAAGTGTTGACTTATAACTACACGGTCAAAGGAGGATAAAAGAGAGATTCACTAACACTACAAGAAAAGTCTCCATCCACAACGACTTGGCCCGTCGGTCGTTGTAGAAGGCGCGATGGAAAACTTTTTTTACGGTTTCGCGGCCCTCTACTACGACGAAACCGCTAAAAACATAGAGAAAGCTCGGCCAGCGTGTGGCAGAAGCAAGATTTTCGGTTCCTCGCACGATGTTGACTCGCCGAAATCTTTTGAGACGTGTGGGTCCCGGACATCAGTGTCTCTAGCTGACTACTTTTTAGTCGCGCCTCCCTGATAATGTTGCTCGTTGTGTCTGCCGTTTAGTCAGGCTGCTAGGTCCCACATGTCAGCCTCTCATTAGAATAATCATGTGTATGATGGAATATTTTACTTCGCTCGCGCTACTCTGTTCCAAACTTGATAGCGTTGCTCGATGCATCTACTATTTAATCAGGCTACTGGGACCCACATGTCATCCTCTTATTAGAACAAACGTGTGCATGATCAAACTTTTTTCCTTCGCTCGTGCTACCCTGTTCCGAACTTGATAGCGATGCTCGATGCATCTACCATTTAGTCACGTAGCTGGGTCCCACATGTTAGCCTCTCATTAGAAGAATTGTGTGAGCTTTTCCTTCGCTTGCGTACCCTGTCCCAAACTTGATAGCGCTGCTCGATGCATCTACCGTTTAATCACACTAGTGGGCCTCACATGTCATCCTCTCATGTGGCATCTCGCAAAACCACTACTAGAAAATCGCGTTGTTTTTGTGCATTGCATCATCATGACCGCATCCTCATGTCATCATGCCGCACTGCATTTGAGCATCGTCATCATCATGCATTTGTTTGTCTAAAACTATTTTCGAAAAACATATTTTTGTTTTCTAAATACCCCGCCTGTGTTTCAAATCCAAAACCCGGGTCTCCGGATTATTTTGTTTTGTCTACCAACGGTTTTCAAAAGCCCCGTTCTAAATATTAAAATATTTTTTTTATTTTTTTAGGGGCAGCCGTACCGGGCCGATCCGACCCAGTCGGCCACCCCAGTGCAAAAACCAGACTACCTAAACCTTTTCCTACCCCACCCTATTCTACCCAGCCCCCCTCCACCTCACCCCGTCCAATCGGCGCTCGCCACCTCAGCTTTTCTCCCTTCATCCACCAACCACCACGCGCCACCTCCTGCCTTTTTCCCGCCCACCACACTCCACCTGCCCTTGCCCCCACCCCACCTGGGCACGGCCCCCACCACCGACTCCTGCCGACCCGCCTGGTCCCACCACTCCCCACGCGTCCCACCCCGCGTCTCCCTCTCCCTCACGCAATCCCCACCGCCGCCTACCCCGCGTGCCTCTCTCCTCTGCAGCGCCCGACCCCGCCGCAGGAGCAAGCCTCCTTCCTGGACCTCGTCGACCGCCGACCGCCCTCTCCGCCTCCTGCTCGCTGGCCGACAGGAGCCGGCGCCGCCGCCGCCTAGGAGCCCCGTCGTCACCCGCACGAGCCCCGGCCGCCCCGTCTCTCCTCCTCCACCCGCGACCGCGCCTCGCCGCCGCCCTACCTCGCGGTTCCGGCCTTCCCCTCCGCGGCGCCCTCCTCTCCTTCCTCTCCCCCGGCCCGGCCGCATCTCCGCCACCGTCGGCCTCTCCGGCGTCTCCTCCCCGGCTCCGCCCCGTCCCGCGCGGACCTCGTCGCCGACCACGACCCTCCCTCTCCTCGCCGGATGCCGCCCCCTTCCTCCCGCGTTCGTCTCCCCTCCACCGGCCCTTTGCCTCCCCGTCGCCGCCTCCGCCATCGCGAGCGTCCGCCTCCGCTCAGGCCGCCCCTCTCGCGGTGCTCCACCGCCTCCTCGTAGCCGCCGTCGCCAGCGGGGCTCTCCGCCGCCTGCGTCCATCCTCCCGCGGCCACCTGTCCATCGTCGGTGTCGACCTTCTCCCCGTACAGAGCTCCGTCCCGCGCCGAGACGTCCCTGCTGATGTCCCCTTCGGCCAACGCCTCGTCGTCCGCACCTACGGCGCTCGCGGCCGCGACCCCGAACCGCCCCTTGGCCGCCCCGCGTGCGTGGTTGCTCGGTTCCGTTTCCTGTCATCCACGGCTAAGGTGCAGAAGACGGAGACCTAGTACCTTTCCAAGTTTGACAAGTGAACAAGGGTTCCGTTGCACAACATCAATAGGATCGACAAGTCCGCCTCGAGGAGCCGCATAAATCGAGGATCCATCGACAAGACCTCCGACGCGAACACCGAGCTCTTTCTCGGAACCCGAAGGCCGTTTCCCCCCGGACCGCCATGATCTTCTTCTCTGATCCGAAGACCCCGGTACCCGATCCACTCAAGTTCGCCATCAACGACAAGATCGACACCGCCCAGGGCGAATCTGATGCGCCCCTGACGCCGAACCAAGTCCTTCCGGGATGCGACAAGATTTACTTCCGTTGTCCGAGACCGATCTCGTCGAGCCGTTCTCCCGTTGAACCTTGAGACCGACCCCGAACCCCTCGGAGCCCAAGTTCGCCGAACCCTAATGTGATTCCCTATCCGATACCCATTATTTTATAATATGACATTATCAACTATTGCATATTAAATTGTTCATGCATGCATACTTGTCTGTGGTTTGGGGGCATTATGCCGATTCACCTCATAATTAAACATGGAGTCTATATGCGGGATATCTTTGTCTTATTCCGGACTCCATTTAAATTGGCATAGCGAACCGAAGCCATGTTTTGTCTTGCTAATCCAACATTTAATTGCGGGGTAGATAAACAACATGAACCTTCCAATAAATTATCGGGACCCCGGTTCCGCTTAATATGACCTAATTGCATCGCACCTTTGCCATGCCATACATCATACATGCATCATGCCGATCTTTTGCCATAGTAATAAATAGTGCATCCGGTGTTTCTTCTAGTGTTTTGGATCTTCGCGGATAAGGCCGTTGAGTTGATGCGAGTGTCGATCCGATCTTCGGATAAACCTTCAACAATGTTTTTCAGGCGAGCATCTCCCCCTTTCTACCTATCTTACTTTTATAGTATTTATTCCCTCCTGTTGATCTATTGCTATCTGTGTTGCGATGCTCTAGTTTTCGTGCCCATGATATTCCTTGCAGCCTTATATTGCCATGGACACATCCTATTACCTGTTGTTTGGTAGAATAGTTGGACTTGCGCGTCGTAGTCGCTTGCTCAAGTGCTGTTGTGTGTCGCCAAGTACCACAGTTGTTGGAGTATGGCCGCATGTTTAATGTTGGAGTTGATCAAGACTTTAATTAATGTTTAATAACTAAAATTGAAGTAGGTAATGCAGAGGCACCGGTGGGTGATAGACAATATTTGGTTTCTGACCGCTCACTGGTGTCCCGTAGGACCCCGAGTTCTTGACACCTGTTCCGAGATCGAGCGCGCTAACCACATGTGGGATGTGTGGGCACCCCATCGATTAGTACCTGATTTCAAAGTATTGTACTGGGGGCCACAACTAGTTTGAGATTTTATTTACTATTCTGTACTTATGCCATGTTTTACTGCTTTATTTAAATTGTGCGATGTACTGCACCTGTACTGTTTAGGATCGGGACATGTTTTCGCTGTATCGACAAGCCCAGTCATCTTTTCGGGTTCCTAGTCGTTTACAGCCGTCCACCCAAACCCTGAGTCCGTCTCGGAGACCGGCCGACTTCGTTGCGGGTAGACTTAGTGGGGTGGCCCCCATGTACTTGCTTTGGGTCTGGGAAACGTCATGACTTAGGCCCCGCCGACATACCGATGGGTGTATGTTAATTGATCTGGCAAAAAGGTTCGAAGTGTGTGTGGATACTTTGGTGCACCCCTGCAGGGTTAAATCTTTTCGAAAAGCCGTGTCCGCGGTTATGGACGACTTGGAGCACAGTTCTCGATCATAGACAACTATAACTAAAGTTTACTGTTATAATTTGACTTGTATCCGATGTGACTAGTAATCAGCTCAACTACAACGGAATAGCTAAATAAAAGTACCAACAACTGCTGGGTTTTGGGATATCTCATGCTAATTGTATTTGACTAGTAAGTGTCGCAACTACAACGGAATGGTTAAGTAAAACTGCCCACTGCTTATTTTATCAGGATGACTATCTATACTTGACTAGTAATTGCTGCAACGATAACTGAATAAATAAAACTGCCAACTGTGTGAGTTCCTCGGTTGACTTCCTCGTTTGGTGTCGAGGGGGAAATACCAGGATGGGTATGTTTGGTGGTAGTATCAGGATGGTTCCGAATAGGTCTTTCTTATCCCTCTCTGATAGCCGACAGTTATATCGAGTCTCTATAGGTTGTTTAGTACATGCTGCGCTGCCGCTTCAGTCCACCATACCTATGTAGGCGAGGACCGCCGAATTCTAGTCTCGCCGTGTACTGGCCTCAGTACTGACGCTCCTATTTTTCCTTTGCCCTTTGTCGGCACCCCTTTTTGTTTAGCAGGTTTGAGATCGCCGTCGTTAGCAGGGTTACCCTTCCGGCTTGGCCTGGGCAGGGTTATGGACGCCATTGGCTATTCTTCAGGGCTCTTAGCTCAATTTGCATCTTGTCCGTACTCGGACGCTCTATTATTTCAAGGTGATTTGGATCTTTGTCTTGTATATCTGTATTCTTGACTCATGGAGTCGTGTTGTATATATATATCTGTTCTGTGGGTCCCATCGAGGACTGTTGTGTAATGTTATTACTTTGTTTTCCACCCGCACGAAAGTGCCTGGTGGGCACCTTTGAATCGTTTCTATGCGGGTTTGGCGAGAATCGCTAAGACTTGCATAGGGCCGATTCTGAGGGTGTTACAGAGTGGTATCAGAGCGCAGCAGTTGCGATACCCCACAAGTCCAGCCTGTAGGATAACCTAGCTAACGGCCGAAGTAGAGTGTCAAAGCTATTTTTGCAAAATCGGTTGGATAGTTCTGATTAGGTCTAATTTTACTCCTTACCCCTCTGCTGCTCTCCTCTCACCTCTGCGTGTTTTGAATCCGCTCTCTTCTCTCTCTTCGAGTCCAGGATTTCTCGTGGTTGGGTTCCGTCGTACCTTCAGGGTTTCGCTTCCTCCTTTGGTAACGGTGTTGCTACATCTGGTCTTCATGCTATTCGAGGAATCCTTCGTCTGGTGGACTTCTCTGTGTTCCTTGTTTGTGCCTTCCGGTGTTTTCCGGCGCGACGACATCATCTACGCCGGATCCGATGCAGAGTCTGCATCACTCCTTTGTTTCTGAACCTCGATTGTCGAGATCTTCAGTCTGATTCCGAGAATGGTTGCGCGCTTTTCTACTGATTGTGCGGAGTAATAGTTTGGGTGCGTGATGGATTGGCCCCCATGCCGACTACCCCTTCTATTCGCTTTTGTACATTGAAGTGGATGAGAATGCATCGGTTCCCTCTTTCTATCGAAGCTAGAGGTGGCTTTATTTGTTGATACCTCTACCTCCGACCTTTTGTTCCCGGAGTGTTCCCTCGACGATCACGGACAACGACCTCTTGTTAGTGGTGTCGCGAGGATCTACACGATGCGAGAAGATTCAGATCGCCGCCCTTCGTCCCGGTACCATGAGGCGGATCTCGAGGGCGAGATCCATTGTTAGTGGTGTCGAATTGTGGCATCCCGCAAAACCACTACTAGAAAATCGCGTTGTTTTTGTGCATTGCATCATCATGACCGCATGCTCATGTCATCATGCCGCACTGCATTTGAGCATCGTAATCATCATGCATTTGTTTGTCTGAAACTATTTTCGAAAAACATATTTTTGTTTTCTAAATACCCCGCCTGTGTTTCAAATCCAAAACCCGGGTCTCCGGATTATTTCGTTTTGTCTACCAACGGTTTTCAAAAGCCCCGTTCTAAATATTAAAATATTTTTTTTATTTTTTTTAGGGGCAGCCGTACCAGGCCGATCCGACCCAGTCGGCCACCCCAGTGCAAAAACCAGACTACCTAAACCTTTTCCTACCCCACCCTATTCTACCCAGCCCCCCTCCACCTCACCCCGTCCAATCGGCGCTCGCCACCTCAGCTTTTCTCCCTTCATCCACCAACCACCACGCGCCACCTCCTGCCTTTTTCCCGCCCACCACACTCCACCTGCCCTTGCCCCCACCCCACCTGGGCACGCTTCCCAGCGCACCCGACCAAACCCCCTGGGCACGGCCCCCACCATCGACTCCTGCCGACCCGCCTGGTCCCACCACTCCCCACGCGTCCCACCCCGCGTCTCCCTCTCCCACACGCAATCCCCACCGCCGCCTACCCCGCCTGCCTCTCTCCTCTGCAGCGCCCGACCCCGCCGCAGGAGCAAGCCTCCTTCCTGGACCTCGTCGACCGCCGATCGCCCTCTCCGTCTCCTGCTCGCTGGCCGACAGGAGCCGGCGCCGCCGCCGCCTAGGAGCCCCGTCGTCACCCGCACGAGCCCCGCCCGCCCCGTCTCTCCTCCTCCGCCCGCGACCGCGCCTCGCCGCCGCCCTACCTCGCGGTTCCGGCCTTCCCCTCCACGGCGCCCTCCTCTCCTTCCTCTTCCCCGGCCCGGCCGCATCTCCGCCACCGTCGGCCTCTCCGGCGTCTCCTCCCCGGCTCCGCCCCGTCCCGCGCGGACCTCGTCGCCGACCACGACCCTCCCTCTCCTCACCGGATGCCGCCCCCTTCCTCCCGCGTTCGTCTCCCCTCCACCGGCCCTCTGCCTCCCCGTCGCCGCCTCCGCCATCGCGAGCGTCCGCCTCCGCTCAGGCCGCCCCTCTCGCGGTGCTCCACCGCCTCCTCGTAGCCGCCGTCGCCAGCGGGGCTCTCCGCCGCCTGCGTCCATCCTCCCGCGGCCACCTGGCCATCGTCGGCGTCGACCTTCTCCCCGTACAGAGCTCCGTCCCGCGCCGAGACGTCCCTGCCGATGTCCCCTTCGGCCAGCGCCTCGTCGTCCGCACCTACGGCGCTCGCGGCCGCGACCCCGAACCGCCCCTTGGCCGCCCCGCGTGCGTGGTTGCTCGGTTCCGTTTCCTGTCATCCACGGCTAAGGTGCAGAAGACGGAGACCTAGTACCTTTCCAAGTTTGACAAGTGAACAAGGGTTCCGTTGCACAACATCAATAGGATCGGCAAGTCCGCCTCGAGGAGCCGCATAAATCGAGGATCCATCGACAAGACCTCCGACGCGAACACCGAGCTCTTTCCCAGAACCCGAAGGCCGTTTCCCCCCGGACCGCCATGATCTTCTTCTCTGATCCGAAGACCCCGGTACCCGATCCACTCAAGTTCGCCATCGACGACAAGATCGACACCGCCCAGGGCGAATCTGATGCGCCCCTGACGCCGAACCAAGTCCTTCTTCCGGGATGCGACAAGATTTACTTCCGTTGTCCGAGACCGATCTCGTCGAGCCGTTCTCCCGTTGAACCCTGAGACCGACCCCGAACCCCTCGGAGCCCAAGTTCGCCGAACCCTAATGTGATTCCCTATCCGAGACCCATTATTTTATAATATGACATTATCAACTATTGCATATTAAATTGTTCATGCATGCATACTTGTCTGTGGTTTGGGGGCATTATGCCGATTCACCTCATAATTAAATATGGAGTCTATATGCGGGATATCTTTGTCTTATTCCGGACTCCATTTAAATTGGCATAGCGAACCGAAGCCATGTTTTGTCTTGCTAATCCAACATTTAATTGCGGGGTAGATAAACAGCATGAACCTTCCAATAAATTATCAGGACCCCGGTTCCGCTTAATATGACCTAATTGCATCGCACCTTTGCCATGCCATACATCATACATGCATCATGCCGATCTTTTGCCATAGTAATAAATAGTGCATCCGGTGTTTCTTCTAGTGTTTTGATCTTCGCGGATAAGGCCGTTGAGTTGATGCGAGTGTCGATCCGATCTTCGGATGAACCTTCAACAATGTTTTTCAGGCGAGCATCTCCCCCTTTCTACCTATCTTACTTTTATAGTATTTATTCCCTCCTGTTGATCTATTGCTATCTGTGTTGCGATGCTCTAGTTTTCGTGCCCGTGATATTCCTTGCAGCCTTATATTGCCATGGACACATCCTATTACCTGTTGTTTGGTAGATAGTTGGACTTGCGCGTCGTAGTCGCTTGCTCAAGTGCTGTTGTGTGTCACCAAGTACCACAGTTGTTGGAGTATGGCCGCATGTTTAATGTTGGAGTTGATCAAGACTTTAATTACTGTTTAATAACTAAAATTGAAGTAGGTAATGCAGAGGCACCGGTGGGTGATAGACAATATTTGGTTTTCGACCGCTCACTGGTGTCCCGTAGGACCCCGAGTTCTTGACACCTGTTCCGAGATCGAGCGCGCTAACCACATGTGGGATGTGTGGGCACCCCATCGATTAGTACCTGATTTCAAAGTATTGTACTGGGGGCCACAACTAGTTTGAGGTTTTATTTACTATTCTGTACTTATGCCATGTTTTACTGCTTTATTTAAATTGTGCGATGTACTGCACCTGTACTGTTTAGGATCGGGACACGTTTTCGCTGTATCGACAAGCCCAGTCATCTTTTCGGGTTCCCAGTCGTTTACAGCCGTCCACCCAAACCCTGAGTCCGTCTCGGAGACCGGCCGACTTCGTTGAGGGTAGACTTAGTGGGGTGGCCCCCATGTACTTGCTTTGGGTCTGGGAAACGTCATGACTTAGGCCCCGCCGACATACCGATGGGTGTATGTTAATTGATCTGGCAAAAAGGGTCGAAGTGCGTGTGGATACTTTGGTGCACCCCTGCAGGGTTAAATCTTTTCGAAAAGCCGTGTCCGCGGTTATGGACGACTTGGAGCACAGTTCTCGATCATAGACAACTATAACTAAAGTTTACTGTTATAATTTGACTTGTATCCGATGTGACTAGTAATCAGCTCAACTACAACGGAATGGCTAAATAAAAGTACCAACAACTGCTGGGTTTTGGGATATCTCATGCTAATTGTATTTGACTAGTAAGTGTCGCAACTACAACGGAATGGTTAAATAAAACTGCCCACTGCTTATTTTATCAGGATGACTATCTATACTTGACTAGTAATTGCTGCAACGATAACTGAATAAATAAAACTGCCAACTGTGTGAGTTCCTCGGTTGACTTCCTCGTTTGGTGTCGAGGGGGAAATACCAGGATGGGTATGTTTGGTGGTAGTATCAGGATGGTTCCGAATAGGTGTTTCTTATCCCTCTCTGATAGCCGACAGTTATATCGAGTCTCTATAGGTTGTTTAGTACATGCTGCGCTGCCGCTTCAGTCCACCATACCTATGTAGGCGAGGACCGCCGAATTCTAGTCTCGCCGTGTACTGGCCTCAGTACTGACGCTCCTCTTTTTCCTTTGCCCTTTGTCAGCACCCCTTTTTGTTTAGCAGGTTTGAGATCGCCGTCGTTAGCAGGGTTACCCTTCCGGCTTGGCCTGGGCAGGGTTATGGACGCCATTGGCTATTCTTCAGGGCTCTTAGCTCAATTTGCATCTTGTCCGTACTCGGACGCTCTATTATTTCAAGGTGATTTGGATCTTTGTCTTGTATATCTGTATTCTTGACTCATGGAGTCGTGTTGTATATATATCTGTTCTGTGGGTCCCATCGAGGACTGTTGTGTAATGTTATTACTTCGTTTTCCACCCGCACGAAAGTGCCTGGTGGGCACCTTTGAATCGTTTCTATGCGGGTTTGGCGAGAATCGCTAAGACTTGCATAGGGCCGATTTTAAGGGTGTTACATCTCATTAAAAAAATGTGGTATGATGTTTTTTTGCCCTAGGTCGCGCCTTCATATTCCAAACTTGATACCATTGCTTGCTACATCATCTGTATATTCAGGCTAGTGGGTCCCATATGTTAGCCTCATATTAGAATAACCGTGGGTATGATACAACTTTTTTCTTCTCTAGTGTTAACCTATTATGAACTAGATAGCGTCGAATCTGTCGTTTGGTCATGCAGCTAGGTCCCACATGACGACCTCTCATTAGAAGGATCTATTATATGATTGACTTTTTTATTTACTCGCGTCTCAGTGTTTCGAACTTGATAAAGTTGCTCGCTGGATTAGCCGTTTTTCAGGCTGGTGGGTCCCCCATGTCAGCCTCTCATTAGGAGAAACATGTACATACTGGATTTTTTCTCGCCCGCGCCTCCTTATTTCGAACTTAGAAACATTGCTCGATGCAGCTCCTATATAAGGTCTTGTTGGTGGGTCCAACATGTCAATCTATCTGTAAATGAAATGTGTGTATGATGGCCCTTTTTCGGCCGTATCCGCTGTTTTGAACTTTGCAACGTTGTTCGATGCGGCAGTCGTGTATGGTCTTGCTGCCGGGTCGCATGTCAGCCTCTCTGGTATGTTCTGACTTGTGGGTCCCCAATGTAGCCTTGTATGTTTTGGATGGTGGATCCTCGATGCCAGCCTCTCTATACAAGTATATAATTTTTCTTTCAAACTGCCTATTAAACTGGACAGACGCTACATGCTGGTGGTCCGCTATGCCAGCCTCTCAGTAATGCGATATTGGTAGAAAAAAAAATGTAAATCCAAGATATATATAAACCCAAAATATATATGTGCACACAGGGGATTCGAACTCAAGACCTTCGAATTAAATAGACGTAAACTGAGTGCGTTACAACTACACCAAAGATATCTATAGAAAAAATATCATTAAACGTTTATTAGTACTATAACTTATGTATTAGTCTTTTTATAAATATTTTGTGTCCATGTTTATCTATATCTAATAATAAAGTACGGAGTGTTTTTTACGGGTTCCTTTTTTTAGGCGGTTTTGCCCCTATCAGTTGTGAGATATTGCCCATCGTGCCACACATAAGTTAACTAGATGCATCTATGAGCGGATTATTAGTTTACAATCTATTGTTAGCCGTCAGATACTAAAGTAGCAAAAGTGCATCTCTTATCTTAACCTAACAAATTCTCCTTCGTCTCTGCTTTCCCCAAAACGAACATGAAAAAACATCACCACATCTGCCTCCGGTTTCATGTTACGCTAGCGCAAGGTTGAGAAGCCACCCATCCGTAATTCCAAGGCTGGTCCATCGCTCCTAAAAGAGGGACGGGCTCCAATGGACGCACGGCTGCCGTAGCTTCCACCACATCGATTCCACACTGTAGTAGATTAAGGTCATCGCCTTCATCCCGATGGTTCTGTGGAAATTTGATCGTGCCCTCATATGCTACTCCTAGGCTCGCTTAGCTTGAGTGGGGGTGCATGTTCGACAAAGGACAGGTTCGGCTCCAGGTATAGGACGAACTTCGGTGTTCCTCCAACTGGGTCCATCCGTGAAGTTAAGGTATGCTGCCTGCCCCACCAAGTCTGACATGACCAGTACTAGCTAGAGATAATCCAGTTAAGGTGAATTTGGTCGTTGATTTGTCTGTCTATTGTGATGGATGCTTCCTTACTATAAATAGTTTTGTAATTGTTTTTCTCATGTTTTCCCGAAACAATAGAAGCTTCTGCTTTTCACCCTATAAATAATTAAATATGCAAAGGAGTTGCCCCAATGTTGAAAACCATATGAGTCAAACATGTGCAATTTACCTACATATGCAATTTATGTTCACTGTAAAACGAATGGTTGAATTAAGCAAATGATAGTATGCACCTTTTCTTCATCCCCGATCTATCGCCTGTATAAACAACGCTGTTGGGCTTTCTCTTGTGGCCGCGAGATGTCGAATTCTGATTGCATGAGTAAAAATGGAATAGTCCCACCTTGCCCCTTCCAACAAGTTCCACCGGTTTATATAGCTTGCAAGTTCACATGAATTAAACGTCTCTGAAATCAACAAGCAGTACCCGTGATTTAAAATAAAAAAATGCTTGACCCAGTCAGACGTAGAAGACGGGAGAGCTTCCCGAGTTAGAAGGAGCAAGGCGCTGGTGGCTACAGGTAGTGGGCGAGGCAGGGATTCAAAGAGGATCCATGGTGGCTCTGGACGAGCAGCCGCTGGAAACTGATGATGACGGACGCGGCTGCACGTAGCATGGTGAAGCAGAGGGCCGGCCAACTAGACTCCGCTTGATGCAGACGAGTGTGAGAGGTGGGGGATAGAGCGGGTGAGGGAGAGCAGACATGTCTAGGGACATCGGCTCCTTCCTCAATGGTGTGGCATCCATCCAGTTTAGGTAGGGTCGTGTCGGTAGGTTGGGCCTATCTTCTTGGGTGGGCTGGTCTAGGGACATCGGCTCCTTCCTTTCTTTCATATATAACCTTTTTTCTTCTGGAGGAGGCCAGCTGGTCACATGTATTTTAAATTTGAAAACTTTTATACTGTATTTAAAATATGTATCCCTAATTCGTACATAGATCGAAGATAGTTAGCTCCTTTTTTTATAACTCCAATTCTACTTGTTTATACCAACAAAATATTTGCTAATTAAGCAACATTTGTACTTTTATTATTCCATCACAATAAATATGCTGAATTTCTTAATTTAAAAGTTATTTTTTTTCTCTCGATGCAACGTACGGGAACGTTTCCTAGTCTCTTTTAAAATATAAAGGGGCAGCGCTCCTGGCATCTCAATTTATAAAATGTCATATAAAGGAGTAGTTTCTTAAAAACATGGGAAGACAAAGTTGTTTTTGAAGGGGTTGGGGGGGGGGGGGCAATGCCCAAAATGCCGAATTAAAAATATTTTGGACTATGCTCCATGGGCTCCTTTCTCAAATTTCACTGTGATGTGCTCAGCAGTCCCCTAACCCTGAAAAGGCCGAAATATAATATTCTAGGCTGTGCTTCACGACCTTCTTTTTCGAATTTTATTGGGATGTCGTCAATAGTCCCCTTACCCCGAAAAGGCTGAATTAAACTATTCTGGGCTAAAGAGGGTCGGAATGGGCTAGATTTCTTCTCCTCGTTAATGAAAATTGTATCGTGACGTGGCTCGGTAGGATTTGAAACAAAGACCTCACAAAGGGAGGTGGAAAAATGATAATTATTTTGTCAGATATTCATGCTAAAAGTCAAAAGAACCATGAACACGCCCTCCACCCGCGCCAATTTTAGACTGATACCCTATGACTTCACTTGGTGAAATCACACTATACCTTTACCCCTCTCATATCTTTCCAAAACATATATCCAACGGTTCCGATGTCAGAAAGGAAAAAGATCTAGTGCAACTATCCAGTTAGCAACGACAAAACTTTTGACAAATTTTGTACTAGAATTTGAAAGATTCAAAATTACAAAGTAACACCGAAAAATATCAACAAATTCCCAGTTCGTACAACCGCACTTGACAGATTGAAGAACATTTCAAAGTGGCTGATTCACCAATACAGACACTGACATTTAATAGCAGTACAGACATAATCAGTTCTTGTTTTACCTCTGAAAACCTTGGCGCATGATGCGTTTGCCCCTTTTCTCCGAACACACTGCATCATTGGAGCATGCAAAACTGACGATCAAGTCTACTTTTGTGTGCATACCTCATTCTTACATCAATGCCTATGTGACCAACATATATGCAACCTAAAATGTCCAAGCCTCATCTAAATTGTGACAAGGCCATGTTTCAAAACAAAAGCAAAGACCTGTCATCTACTGCTCTTGATTTAAACAAGTACCAGTACATCAATATTAGCTCTACGAAATACTTTAGTAAAAACAACAACAGAAAATTTGACAGATTCAGTAGCATTTGAAAGATTCGGCAGTACAAAATAAGACTGGAAAAGTATCCTACAAGTTTTCAGTTCACATTCAGCAGCACTTGATAGATTCATCAGTAATTTAAAGTGGCCGATTCAACGGTGGCAGAAAATGACCAAAAGAATGGACATGTTCAGCAATACCGACACTGAAATTCAATGGTTGTACAACAATGCGGCAAGGCCAAGTTTCAAAAAGAAAGTGAGACCATGCATATTATCCACTCGATCTGAACAAGTCCCAGTACATAGGTATTACTATAAAATAGATTAGCAGTAGCTGAACTCCATACAAACTACTTTGTGGAAGTATAAAACTATAAGTCTACACTAAGCTAGGAACCAGTACATGTCCCATCATGCGTACTCGAAGAAAAGAGAATGCTTCAGCGTGTCAAAGTGTTGGCCGAGCAACACGCTTGATTTCCTATCTGGGACGCGTCTCTCATTTCAAAGTCGCCTGTCGGCCTCTAGGTTAGCAGCATAAATGTAAAATTCATATCACAAACAAGGAAATTTGGGATCCTTAGTTTTTGCAAATCCAATTACGAAGGGAATCTTCGACCAAATAAACTAGCGAATTAGTACAACATTACATACATTCACACTAGGATCATCATATGCCGATTAAGATGTAATATCTCACCAGTGAATCTTTTCCGATGACAAGTTTGGTAGTATGCTAGTAAAGTCGCGATTTTGACAGAAAAGACATGAGCACTTCTTGCGCGGCGTCGGCCGGCGACGGCCTAATCATTTTCTTGGATGACATTGTTACTATAACCTGATTGAAACTAGCGAACAAGACCAACAACCAAAACTTCACCTCGTACTATGGCGATTCGCACACCGCCGACCTGACCAGCCTGACGGACAGGAGCAAGTCCGTGCTATGCCTGTTAATTTGGGTGATGAATAGCTTGCCCTCCTTCCAAATGTCGATGACCTCAGCTCTCAGCGAGCCCGGTGCAGGAACCGGCATAGATGGGTCCCATTTATGGGGGCTATATCTGGGCACCGTAATCGAGTGGGAAGATATGCGATGCTCGATGAACACTTTCTTGACACCGGTGAACTCACATCCTGGCTCCATGCAGACACACCGATGGTAGTTGCACACGATCTTGTGGTTGTAGACGTCCTTGTAGGAGACCAAAGTCCAGCAGATGTCATTGGGGCATCTACTACCTTTTCTGCCGGCGACTTGGTGGTACATCTCCTTGGAGCATGCGTCCAGCCAGAAGACGCTGGTAGTGTCCAGATGCATAGCTGTTTTGTTAAAGATGTCATCGCCGACTGACATAGGTAAGATTACTCGAAAGCTTATAATTGGCTACCCCATATTGGGTAAAAGGCCTACGACCCATGAAGACCCCAGATAACAGCCCAAGGGAGCAACCGACAAAGACTTTGATTGTATTAGGAAAGAAACCATGAACCGACATTATGTTGGTATTGTAATCACGCTTGTATGAAACTTATCCACATACAGCTTCGAGACCCGGCCTATTATATATAGGACGGGAGAAGCCCAAGCGAGGGTATCGAAATCTAGAGGACAACTTGTAATAGTGTGTTTTCCTAATATTCAGGCGACTTTGTTTTCATCATTTTCCAGACATCTGACGAAATCCCCAGCGTTCTATTTTCCGCGAAACCCCAAGTCCATCTCATGGGCATTGCCGAGGTTATTCCTCGTCAATTGGCGCCATCTGTGGGAAACCTGAATGCTGGAAACACGGATTCGGCGGAACGCTCTCCACCAAGCATCAACTCGACGAAAGCAGATCCACGCCCGCCCACCCTTGTATTGGTATCCGCCGATTTCAACGGCGGATCTGATCTAATCATCGGAAGCCTCCACTTCCAAGCAGAGAACATGCAAGAATCACACCCTTTAGCCCTGATCGCATCAGAACTGTCGGTGAAAAAAGCTATATCCATAGCGGTACCAGCATCATCCATTGGATCCTCCACAGACATCACAACACATATCGAAGTAGGAGAAGAAGGTCACCAGCCAATCCCACCACACGAAGCAAACCCGACAAACTTAGAACCCGAAGAAAGCAGCAAAAACGTCGACTTTGAAGAAAGGATGGCAAAAATCTATCCAGAACTACAATCTCGGAGTACTACCAACACACCCGCAGAAGCAAAATACGATGCCATTAGGCCACACATAACGCGCCACCAGGTGTACATGATCAACGGAGATACCTCAACACCACGCGATGAAACCGGTAATCCTATCCTCAACCCCGACGATATTTTATCAGATGACCATGCATGAAACCACGACAACAAAGGAGAACACGGAAACGGAGGAGGAACAACAGATAATCGCATAGTCCAAGGAGGAGGTGGATAACCTCACACAGGAGAGAGACAAGGACTTCGGCTACCATCGTCGGCATGGCAAAAAGCAAGGGAGGCAATTTTGGGAGCAGTCCCAATGACAGCAGATGCTTCACATGAGGATCTATTGGCGTACCAATATCTGCTCCACCACAAGAAGAGAGACCTACTTCGGATGCAAAGGCAACTCGATGAAAGAAAAATATTAGCCGACGAATCCAGTTTACGACGGGCACGATTAAGCTCTACTCGAGGGTCAAGGAGTGTAACAGGAGCAGCACCACCAAGAAGGGCAACATCTCGATTATAGAATATCCCCGAAGCATAAAGAAGTGGAATCATCCGAGATCTCGACCTATCATTCATGTCAATTTATCAAGCAGGAAACATTGTTAACACCCGGATTTTTAATCCCAGATGCCTGTTATGCCATACATCACAATCCCAGGATTACCATTTTTGCGAGACATAACAGATTGGATATCACAGTACCTCATCCATTACAAACCATAATAAGGTCTTACATAAATAAAGGATCTCATGATCCAGTCTTAATACAAACAAGCAGTAGAAATAATAAGCGTAGCGGTGGGCTCCATCTTCAGTATCACAGGCAATGCTGACGATGGGAGATGATCCTAGTTGTCGTAGCCGTCCTGCTGTCCTTCCTCTTGGTAGTCCTCCTCATAGTCTGGCCACGGGAATAGCCAGGGACAAAGCCATGAGTACTCTTTAAGTACTCGCAAACTATCACTAACAAGTAAGGTAGTTCTAGTAGGAATGCTAAGCTCTAAGTTTATTTGCAAAAGATAAATTTGAAACCTAAGCTGAGTTGAGAAACAAAGAAAGGTAAAATAAAGTTCTAAATCACTCAAATTGGAAGCTTAGTTTTCATAGTCACAACCCTGTTGTGGTCAAGTCAAGTCACAATTCATTTCACAAGTCATTTTGAAAACATCTGACAACGGAATAGTATGGCCACTCCAACTGTCCATGACCCAGACGCGGCTATTCGAATAGTTTGACACTCTACAGAGGTTGTACACTTTCACCACAAAATTCTATACATCCATCAGGGATAGCCCTGAATCATCATACTTAGTATGCGGATAATCAATCATAACCTTTCCTTTACACACTCTAGTATAAGCACCTCTCCTATGATCTTGGCCTCCCAGCCATGGCCATCTGCCATCCTGGGCACTGCATAGGTGGACATCATCAAGAGATAGCCTCAGCTCAAACCTCCACCGCGAGGGAACCCATACTAATGCATATAAACTTCCGGCTAAGCCTTACCCAATTCAAGTATTATGGTTATACGGTAAAATTGGAATGGTATCGCATCCGGACCCAACCATCAGTTTTTATAAAGGGCTAAGGCTCATGCCTCAACATTTTCATCATCATAAACCATTTGTGTTTCTCAACACATGTCAAAACATCTCAATAGAATGACTCATCATTCCAAGGTTTTCATAAGCATTTTCACCAAGAATTCCCATCTAAAGTGATCAAGTTTTATACTTAGCACTAGCCACTAAGGTTAAGAGTGTTCACTAATGAGAGATGCTAATATCAATCTCATGCCATGGAATGACATCTAGTATAGGCCTAGTGTTATACTCTTTATGCTATCTATACTACTTTCCAAAATCTCACAAAGCATTACTAAAAGTAAAGAAACTTTAGTAAAGTAAAAGATTAAAGCTTGCAAGTAAAACTAGGGATGGGTATAAATCAAAACTATATAACCAAAGCATGCCTAAAGCATTTTCTTAATTTAAGGGGGCAAGTGTTAACTTGCTTAGTTCTAACTTGCTTAGTAATGATGGCTTGCAAGTATTAGCTTGCCAATAATAGCTTGCCTTGATTGCTGCAGTGATTGAAGTTCTCTTCGTCTTCTTTAGGGTAGAACTCCTCCTCCTCGTAGACTTGGTCAGTACTATCATCTATAAATAAATACGGGGTACACAATCACCAAAAAAATACTTAACTAGTCTATTTAGCACACCAAGGCACACACTTGATGATCTAGCATCATCAAAATCATCACAAGATTTAAAGAACTAGTTTTATTTATTTTATTTGAGAAAAGTAATTTCTACTCATTGAAATTAATTAAGATTTAATATTCTCCAATTAAAATATGGGATCATGTGGACACATATCATCACCACATATTCTAATACATGGGAATGTGATTTAAAGGGGTTGGTCACATTTTATAAAGTTTAAGATTATTATTTAAATGATTTAAAGTGACTAGAAATGCCCTAATAGCATTATTTGGTACTATTCCAAAGTCACTGCATGCAAACCTAAATAGTAATACATAGACAGATAGGTATTGTCAAATGTGATTTTTGAGAGTTGGAATCAACTCAAAAGCTATTATAGTTGATTTTTGAAAAAAATTTGAATGTAGAAAATTCTTTGTCTTGTTATTTTTTCTATATGTGATATCTAAATCCAATTGATTTAAATCCAACGATCTTTGATAGATATATTAATTATATTTCTAACAAAATTTGAATCGTGCATTTTGATTAAGTGAATCTCTCTGAAATGATTTTTGAATAAGGGGACAGAATCTAGTTTCAAATTAATTGGAAAATACTAATTTGAATCTGTGGGCTAGCGCGGGAAAGGAAATGGGCCGGCCCAGCTGCACTACGCGGGCGCAACGGGCTACTGACAGGGGGGTCCACACGTCAGCGGCACATCTCACGCGAAGCGGTACGGGGCAACCTCAGCGCTACGATTAGAACCTAATCTAACGGCTAAGGCTCGTCGTTCCCGGTGAACAGGTCTTCGGGGAGGACAAACCCTAGCGGCACGGTGGGGGTCTACGGGGGCTCACCTAGGCTCAAGGCGTGGTCGCGACAGCTCCTGGGGCAGCTCCAATCGACGGTGCCTCTTCTCCTCTACAGCGGCAAACTCCAGCGAAATTCCGGCGGGCTGCAACTCGCCTTGCTCCGGGGATGGTGTGGTAGGATCGGTGGTGAGAGGGGAGTAAGATGGTGTGTAGGGGGTGGAGAGGACCTCCTTTTATAGCTCGAGGAAGGGACCGAGGGGCATGGGCATGGCTCGTCGGTGGCGATGCTACATGCAGCTAGCGGGGTAAGGGGCATTCACATTGGGTCGAGCGCGAACGATGCTATGCACGGAAGAAGCAGTGTTCAACGCGGCGCATGGTAGCTGTGGGTCAAGCGGCGGCAAACATGGGTGTCTAGGTGGCTGCTGGGGTTATGGCGGAGCAGTGTGCTCGGGGTGAAGTCGAGGCATGGCGTGTGCACGCTGGTCGGGCGCGGCGCTCTGGGCGTGCTCGGCATGGCGCAGACGTTCTGGGCGCGGTGCTCCTGGGGTGGTCCACGGCCTGGCTGTGATCGAGGGGTGGACAGGGAGAGGCGGTAGGCTGCGGCGATCCTCCTAGGCGTCCTGGACAGGCGCGGGGCGGTCTGCTGCGGCTTGGGCATGGTTGACCGGCGGTGACCATCTTTGGGCGGCACTCCACTGGTGCAGCACCGAAGGGGGGTGCTATCTGGGGCTTGGTTAGATGCTAGGGAGACAGAGGAGTGAAGAGGGGACAGAGGGGTGGAAGATTACTCTGCAAAATAGTGGAGTTTGGCAGGTGCTTAATTAGTGTAGCTAAGGTGTTTGTTTAAATGGACGAAAGAGATTTACATTTGAAATTTTGATTCAATTTTTTTGAGTGGTCTTGTATTAAGCTTGAGTGACTAGGTTTGCTTGGGATTGCCAAGGTGAATTCATTTGATGTGTTTTTGAAAAAGTGGAATCTTCACATATGCATTGGATTCCATTTTCAAATGTCATTTAAATTTAGTGGCTAAGTGTTTTTGTAAGTTTATAAAGTGGGCCTTGGTACATCTTTACTTGATCTAGCAAGGGGTGAAAAGATATAGAAATGTTTCTGTTAGGAATTGACTTCTAGGAACACCTAAAGTGGCCTAGTGGATTAAAATGGTCAAAATGACCATTTGCCTTATTTAACTTTATTTGATTTCTTTTTCTTTGGATTATGTTTGTAAATGGTCTAGATGATGTGGCATTCACCTTTAAACCATTTCATAACATTTAGAACAAACAAGCATGGCATTTTCAAACAATTATATACTAATGCACACACACATGCATTCATATGCCTTTTCTTTAATAAAAGTTTTTGTTAACCCTAAATTGGGTGATTAGGAACTTGATAACCTTGATTAAAGTTTTGGCATGTTACAAACCTTCCCCCCTTGAACAAAATATCGTCCTGATATTAAGAAAAACTAGGAACTAAAGAGATCTGGAAACTCAGTCCTAATGTAATCTTCTCGCTCCCATGTAGCTTCTTCTTCGGTATGATTACTCCATTGGATCTTGAGAAACTTGATACTACGGGTCCTGGTGGTTCAGAAAGTTTCTTCTAAGATACGAATGGGTACTTCATGATACGTCAGATCCTTGTTGATATCAATGGCTTGGTGATCGATGTTCTTGAAAACCTTGGTCTTCTCCGGCACTTCTAAGCATTTGCGAAGTAATGAGATATGGAACACATTATGGATGGCCGACATCTCCTCTGGCAGTTACAGTTGATAAGATACTTCTCCTCGGTGATTCAGAATCTTGAAGGGTTCGATATATCTGGGGGTAACTTTCCTTTTAGCTGAAAACACTACATTCCTTTCAACGGCAACACTTTGAGATACACAAAATCTCTGACATTGAAAGCCAAGTCTCTACGTCTCTTGTCAGCATAACTCTTCTATCTAGATTGGGCAGTCTTGAGGTGCTCACGGACTTTGTGAACCTTCTCTTCCGCTTCTCATAGGATGTCAGGTCTGAAGATCTGACTCTCTCCTACTTGCGACCAATTCAAGGGGGTACGACACTTTCTTCCATATAAGAACTCAAATGGGGCCATTTGCAAACTGGCTTGATAACTGTTGTTGTATGAGAATTCTGCGAAAGGCAGACAATCTTCCCATTTTGATCCATACTCTAACACACAAGCTCTCAACATATCTTCTAAGATCTGGTTGACTCTTTTAGTCTGTCCATCAGTTTGCGGGTGATAAGCTGTGATGAAATTCAACTTGGTCCCTAATCCTTCTTGGACTTTCCGCCAAAATCTCGAGGTAAATTGGGTTCCTCGATCCGACACTATGGTCTTGGGGGTTCCATGCAAACTGACAATTCTAGCAATGTACAACTCTGCTAGCTTCGAACTCTGGTAGGTTGTCTTGACCAGTATAAAATGGGCTACCTTGGACAGTCTATCAACTATGACCCAGATAGAG
The DNA here is from genome assembly GCA_916181665.1 of Avena sativa. Lineage (NCBI taxonomy): Eukaryota > Viridiplantae > Streptophyta > Magnoliopsida > Poales > Poaceae > Avena > Avena sativa. The sequence continues at coordinate 184,014,595 of OV702287.1, read as the reverse complement.
TCATTTCCCCTACTATAAGTAGGCAAACTGGTGATAAAGACCATTCCAACGGAATCCCATTTCCATTCCGGAATCTGCAATGGTTGCAATAGTCCTGCGGGTCTCTGATGTTCTGCTTTGACTCTTTGACAGATATCACACTTGGTGATGTAGCTTCCGATTTCTCTCTTCGTCTTGTGCCACCAAAATTGCTCCTTCAAATCCTGATACATATTCGTTCCTCTGGGGTGGATAGAATAAAGAGTATCATGAGCTTCTTGCATGATAACTTGCATCAGCTCCGAATCTGCTGGCACACAGATACGTCCTTTGTACCACAAAACTCCTTCTTCATCTTCGGTGAATCCAGGTACCTTTCCTGTACCAATATGATGTTTGATTCTGTCGATACTTGCATTTCCCTTCTGGGCTTCCTTGATCTGACTAATCAAAGTGGGTTGAAGTTCAATGCTAGCTAAAAAATCCTTTGCTAACTAGCTCAGTTCTAAACTGCTCCAATTCTTCATGCAAACTTGGCTGGTTTTCTTTGATCATGGTGTTTAATCTACAAGGCAATCTGCTAACAGCATCCGCTACCACATTGGGTTTGCCAGGGTGATAGTGAATGTCAAGGTCATAATCCTTGATTAACTCTATCCATCTCCTTTGCCTCATATTCAGCTCCTTCTTAGTGAAGATATACTTCAAGATCTTGTGATCTGAATAAATCTCACAGCGGTTACCCATAAGGTAATGACACCATGTCTTCAAAGCTAAAACTACAACTGCTAGTTCAATATCATGGGTAGGGTAGTTCTGCTCATGTTGCTTCAGTTGTTGGGACATATATGCTATGAATTTGCCTTCTTGCATCAGCACACATCCGAGACCAATCTTGTATGCATCACAATACACATCAAAAGGCTTCTTGATATCTGGCATGATCAATATTGGGGCTGAAATCAATCTCTTCTTGAGCTCTTGAAATCTTGCTTCACATTTGTCTGTCCATTCAAACTTCTTGTCTTTCTTCAACAATTGGGTCATTGGTCTTGCGATGCTCGAAAATCCGTCGACAAACTTGCGGTAATATCCTGCTAATCCGAGAAATGCGTGGACTTGGGTTTGAGTGGTTGGGGCTTTCCATTCTTCAACATCTTTGATCTTGGCGGGATCAACATCGACTCATCCCGCCGACACAATATGTCCGAGGAATCCTAGTTCTTTCAGCCAAAACTCACATTTGCTGAACTTGGCATACAACTGATGTTCTCTGAGGGTTTCGAGGATGATTCTCAGATGTTGCTCATGGTCTTCTTCTGACTTGGAATAGATAAGAATATCATCGATAAATACAACTACAAACTTATCCAGAAAGTTCATAAAAATCTTATTCATGAGATTCATGAAATAAGTGGGGGCATTGGTTAATCCAAAAGACATGACCGTATACTCATACAATCCATATCTGGTGGTAAAGGCGGTCTTTGGAATATCCGTTGCATGAATTTTGAGTTGGTGATAACCAGTTCTAAGATCAATCTTAGAGAACACTCTGGCACCAGTAAACTGATCAAACAGATCCTCTATCTTGGGTAGTGGGTACTTGTTCTTGATGGTGACATTATTCAACTTCTGGTAATCTGTGCGCAAATGGTTACCTCCATCTTTCTTGTCGACAAACAAAACAGGCGATCTCCATGGCGATGCGCTTGGTTGAATCAAGCCTTTCTCCAGCATAGCATTAAGTTGCTTCTTCAGCTCCACTAACTCTGATGGGTTCATGCTATAGAGTCTCTGAGCTATGGGTCCAGTTCCAGGAATTAGTTCAATAATGAACTCGATATCCCGATCTGGGGGCATACCGGGCAATTCATCTGGGAATACATCGGGGTATTCACAGACTACTCTGACTTGGTCTATGGTGGGTAGGGCTAGACTCTTGTTGCATTTGAATTGACAGGGCAAGGTCTCAGATACATGTTCTACTGATACTCTAGTGCTACTGGTCATGGTTATGGCTTTCTTAGAACAGTCGATCAATCCTTTATGTTTCAACATCCAATCCATTCCTAGTACTACTTCCAAACCTTTGGTTCCAAGTACTATTAGATTGGTGTAAAAATCTGTCCCATGGATTCTGATAGGTACAGCCTTGCAAATTTTTCTAGCTTTGGTGGTTGAACCAGGTATTTGAACAATCATAACATGCTTCAATTTTGTTGGTTGAATCTTACTAGTGCATGCAAATTCTTCTGTAACAAACGAGTGTGATGCTCCATAATCAAACAACACTCTTGCTAATACTGAGTTAACAGAAAACATACCCAGCACAACATCTGGCGCTTCCTGGGCTTCTTCAGCATTCATGTGGAACATACGGCCGTTGCGGTTGAGCGAATTCCCTGGGGCAAATCTTCTTCCAGGCTGAACAGGGCGTTGCTGCTGAGCTGGGGCATTCACATTGGTGGTGGCTGCAAGCTTCTTGGTACACTCATTAGAGTAGTGACCCTTGACTCCACATTCAAAGCAAGTACTGGGACTTGTCTTTAGCTGCAACAGGCACGACATTGCTTCTAGTCCTTGGGGCAGTATTATTGTTGTTGTTGGACTTGGGCGGTGCACAGTTGAAGTTGTTGGAGTTGCCGGGGTTGTTGTTGTGGTTTCCTCTAGACTTCACATTTCCTCCGCTACGATTAGGGTAGCTTGGACGAGACATTGGGGGTCTATTGTTCCTTGGGGCATATCCTGCAGACGGGTTGGGGCGATACTTCTGGGTATTGTGGGACCCATTCTGGTGCATCATTCTGCGCTTGCAGTTGTCATTGGCTTGGTTGATCTTCCCTTCCATCTGGGTGGCAGAGTCGACTAGCTCTTCGAGATCTTCAAAACGGATGTTGACTAATACCGTTTTCATCTCATCATGCAGTCCGTTTAGGAATCTTTCCTTCTTCTTGGCTTCAGTGTTGATCTCATTAGGTGCATACCTAGCGAGGGATAGAAATTTGTCACGGTACTCCACTACCGTCATCTTGCCTTGCTTCAGTTCTCTGAATTCATCTCTCATTCTGGTGACTAAACCTTGCGGCACATGGGTGCGGCTAAACTTGAGCTTGAAAGCTTCCCAAGTCATCACTTGACCGTGGTTCATAGTACGGGTGCTATTCCACCAGTCTCTTGCATCTCCTGCCAGATAGTGGGTGGAAAATAGTACCTTCTTGTTGGCGTCAACTCCTGCAACTTCCAGGTTATTCTCCATTGTTTGTAGCCAGTCATCAACATCCAACGGGTCTTCCGACTTGTTAAAGATAGGGGGATTGGTATTATGAAAGTTCTTGAGTTTGGACCCATGATGATCCTGATTTCCATGGCCTTGATTATTGTGGGCCATCTGAGCTATCTATTGCAGGGTGTCTAGGTTGACTTGGCGCTCTGCTCTACTAGCTTCACGGTCAGAAACTAGCATCTGCAGAATCTGCAACATCGGGTCTTGCAATGAGCTTCTTCCTTCTTGGTTTCCACGAGTCATCTGAAGATTGAGATAGATAATGGGGTAAGAGGGAAAGTTCTAAGGTTCATGGTTTTGTTTTCAAAGCTAAAACTTTGAGTTTGAACTCAGGTTTTGCAAACTAACTCCTTCTCATTCATTCATTCCATCAAGGCACACGATACAAACACACACACCACAACATAAAAGGAAAACAGATGGTTTTAAGAACCATTCTATGAAGCTAAGATACAGTGGGACCAATACAACTCCTTCCTACGGTAGTGATCAAGTGCATCTACTCATCATAAATGAAGTCGGAGTCATCATCATCGGTGTAGAAATCCATGGCATCATCCTCCAGATAGTCATTATCATCACTGAGGTACGAGTGAATATCTCCCTGGATGTCTTCACCTTCTTCCTCTTCTTCTTTTGCTGCAAGCTGAGCTTCTTGCTCCTGGATGGTTGATGTCTACACACTTCTATTCTTGTAGACAATTGTTGGGCCTCCAAGTGCAGAGGTTTGTAGAATAGCAGCAAGTTTTCCCTTAAGTGGATCACCCAAGGTTTATCGAACTCAGGGAGGAAGTGGTCAAAGGTATCCCCTCTCAAGCAACCCTGCAATCAAGATACAAGAAGTCTGTTGTGTCCCCAACACACCCAATACACTTGTCAGGTGTATAGGTGCACTAGTTCGGCGAAGAGATAGTGAAATACAAGTGGTATAGATATAAGCCAACGGTGCTAGAAAATATCTTGATGGCGTGGAAGAGACTAAATGCAAACTGAAATAAAGATGGAAGCAAGCAAACATGTAACATATCTAGTAGCAAATGGTGTTTCAATACTTAGAAACAAGGCCTAGGGATCATACTTTCACTAGTGAACAATCTCATATAAATATCTTCTCTTTATGATACTACTCTAAACTACTCTCCGGTTGGACACTATAATCCATGGTAGGGCTATAACAACACTCCTCAAAGTTCGCTTTCCCCATCTAGATAACCCCACCCTGTCACCTTGAGCACTAGATGGTTCCAACAAACACCACAATTTCATAGAGACATCCAACTCCAAATATAACTCATAACAAGTATTTGTAATCTCTAGCCTAAGTGCCACCATGGTGTGCACGCTGTCACTTTCACACACATGGGGAGAGCAGAGATCTATTAAAGCACTTGAGTAGCAAAGTAGATCTACTTGATTACAAAGCTCATGATCACAATATGATCATGCATAGAGAGAGAGATGAACACATAGCTACCGGTAGAACCCTTAGCCTCGAGAGAGAACTACTCCCTCCTCATCATGGGAATCAGCAACGACGATGGAGATGGTGGTGGAGATCGATGGAGATGGCTCCGGGGGCACTTCCCCGTCCTGGCAGGGTGCTGAACAGAGACTTTCTATCGCTCGAATCTCCCCTTCGGTGGCAGCGGTGCTGTGGAACTTTTCGTGGCTGGAGGCTGTTCTATTTAGGGTTTTTGCATCGGGAGGCATCTTATAGGCGAAGAAGCAAGGTCGATGGACGGCAAGGGGGCCCACACCATGCCATGGCGCGACCTAGGGCTGCCCGCGCCAAGGGGTGGTGTGGCCGCCCTGTGGCCCCCCTCCGTCTCGTCTTCTGGCTCCGTGAGTCTTCCGATAAAATATCAACTTTGGCTTTTGTCCCGTCCAATTCCGAGAATATTCATTTTCTGACTTTTCTGGAACCAAAAACAGAAGAAAATAGGCAACTGGCATTGTGGCATCTTGTTAATTGGTTAGTCCAAGAAAGTGTATAAAAATACTCCAAAGTATGGACAAAACATAAGAAAGTAGATATAAAACAAGCATGGAACATAAAAAATTATAGATACGTTAGCAACGTATCAACATCCCCAAGCTTAACTCCTGCTCGTCCTTGAGTAGGTAAGTGATAAAAAAGAATAATTTTTGAGCTGACATGCACCATCATAAACTTGATCAAAGTATTTGTAAAACAATGATAGCTGGGATCATAGTACTTCAACATAGCATGAAAGATAAAGTTCTAACAATAAGACATAGCAACTATGTTGTAACATGAAAAGGCACAAACAAAAGATTCATGAATAACAATGCTTTGCAAGACGTTTGTTTGTTTCACATAAATAAAACATAGCATAGTGGCATTCAGCTTGTCCCTCATAGAGTAGCAAACATAAATGCATAGGACACCTTCAAAGTTTATAAGGGTGACTAGATACAAATAGTTTAAGAACAAGCAATATCAAAATTATGCATCAATCAACAAGTCTTGGGACAATGCACATTAAACTAAGAATGGCCACTATGCTCTCTAAATAGGTGCATAAAGATAGAAGGTGGAGACTCAACATAAAAGTAAAATAAAGGCCTTCATAGAAGGAAGCAGGGATTCAAGTTTCATAAAGAGCTTCCAAAAATTATGGTACTTATTAGCTTTCAGCTCTCATTGCCCCTATCATAAGCATCTTCAAGTGATTAAGGTTAAAGTGAACAAACTATGGAGTATATGCTTGAAAAAGTATAAGTTGGAAATCTCATGTCCCTTGAATACGAGGGCTGCTCCTCATGCTACGCAAGTTTAGTTACCGGTAAGTTCTTGTCATAATAAGTACATGTGTATCATAGAGAACCGCCAGCGGGGTACCCCTTGCCCGATGATACGGAAGAATCCCCATATCAAAATGACAAGGCAAGCAGACAACAAGCATCTCAGCAATCTTCTTATTTACCATGGGAAAATGGTGCTTTTTTCTCTCTTTCCTCTTTTCTCATCTCTCTCTTTTTTCCTTTTCTCTTTTTCTCAATATCTATCTCTTTTTTATAAGAAGAATGCTTCATAGACAGCTCATTATGGTTACGCTGTAGGGTTCCACCATGATTAGACATGGATTAGACCGGCGGCCCAGGCGTTTCTCTAACACACATACATAACTCCATGGACTTACAAGCTCCCCTTTCATTTCAGACTGACGACATCCATAGACAAAAGAACATGGTATCAACTAGGTACAAAGTACCAGTGCAATGTTGAAAGCGTTCCCCATGACAGCATGGTTCTGCTAATTCACAACTCATAAAGCGCAAGCATATACGCAACATAGATGGGCACAATGGTTCAAATTTATTAAGTGCAAGAAAGTAAAGTGTGCCATCAAGTTCGTGAGAGCTTTAATCACTCATTTTCTCATAACAAGTTTAATTCAGAAGGTAGATAATAACATGAATATACTTGGAATAACAAATGCTAATAGGTAGGTATGGTGGACTCTTTGGAATAACTTGGTTTTAGGAGTTGGATGCATGAGTGGAACTCATACTTGGTTATGGAGGCTAGCAAAAGACTGGGAGCGACCAACTAAGAGAGCAATAATGGCCATAATCATGCAGAGCGACAAAACATCATTAATCAAAGCATAAAGTGATATTACAAGTCGAAAAATAAAGGATCATAAAGGCTATGGTGACTTGGGATAGTCATAACATGGTGTGAGCATGTGCCAAGTCAATCCAAATAAAGCATCAAAGGAGAATACCACAATACTATGCTTTAATATGCTAAAAAAACGCATGATTCTTCAAAGGCACATTAAGCAATCTCAATTGTTTATAACATGTCATGCTACAACAAAGATCACTAAGCATAAAGCCAAAACAATATCAAGCATGGCATGACAAAGCATGGGCCACAGTCAAAAAAAGCTCTCTTTACCACTTAAGCATGAACTTTTCCTACTCTCTTCCAATCCAAACCAAACTATTTGAAAACCAATGCATGAAATAGGGGGTCCAACCAATTTATTCAAAAAACTAAGAAAACCAAGAAAACTAAAAACCAAAACAAAAACGAAAGAGAAGACACTCCAAGAACAACACAACTGTGCATGAAACAATAAAAATGAAGTGTTTGGAAGAAACCTGGGATTTTTATTGATGAAGAAGGGGATGCCTTAGGCATCCCCAAGCTTCAACGCTTGTACCTCTTGAATATTTCTTGGGGTGACACGCGTGGCATCCCCAGCTTGAGCTTTAGTCCATTCTTCATCTCATTACATCATTCCTTCCATACACCTGAAATTTTTCCTTCATACAAAACTTCACACAATCTTTATTAGCAACATTAGTGCACTCAAGATAATAAGTCTTTGGGTTAAGTTTCAACACCAATAAAACTTCCATTAAAACACAAGCTACTGTAGTACTTCCCTCAAAAAGCTCAATTCCCCAAAAGAACTCAAAAAGGAACCAACAAGAAGCAAATGTAAATAATGGCAGAAATCTGTCAAAACAGACCAGCAGGTAAAAACGAAGTTTTTGAAGACCTTCTATTGCTCAAATCGAAAAGTGTTGAACTAACGAAAGTTGGATAACAACCAGGGTTAGAAGAAAAAAAATCACAGCTCAAACCAACGTACAGAGATTTTACACGAATTTTTACAGCGAAGCACAAAAATCTATTTCGGGACAGCAACTTTCCCAAGCATTACTTCTCTCTCATTAGAGGTTACTCTTGGCACAAAAAGAAAATAAAAAGGATAAGGAGCGGTTATTACATAGGTAATAACTTCCAAGACTCATCTAAAACTTTTGGGTTATCTCCCAATAAGTACTTTTCTTTAACGCCTTTAAGTTAGACATGATAGTTTGAGAAGATGCTCACATAGGAAATATGAATTGAAGTAAAAGAGAGCATCAAGAAGAAAATTCAAAACACATTTAAGTCTAACCCACTTCCTATGCATAGGAATCTTGTAAAGAAACAAGTCATGAAAGCACAAAGCAACAAGCATAGGAAAGCAAAACAAGTGCAACTTCAAGACTTTCAACATAAAGAGGGGAAACTTAATATTATTGAGATGCATAAAACCATGTTTCCCTATCTCATAATAACTTTAAGTAGCATCATGAATAAAATTAACAATATAACTATCACATAAAACATTCTTATCATGAGCCACATGCATAAAAGAATTAATACTCTCCACATAAACATAGTCATTCTTATTAATTGTAGTGGGAGTAAATTCAACAAAATAACTATCATTATTATTCTCATCACCATAATCATCAAATATAGGAGGCATATTGTAATCATAATTAATTTCTCCTCAATAGTAGTTGGACTGAAAATATCATATTCATCATTGTAATCATCATATATTGGAGGTATAGTATCATCAAAGTAAATTTTCTCCTCCATTCTTGGGGGACTAAAAAGATCATTTTCATAAAAACTAGCTTCCCCAAGCTTAGACTTTTCCATAGCATTAGCAATAATGGTGTTCAAAGAATTCATACTAATTTTACTATTAGCATGCAAATAAAGTTCCATAGGTTTTTTAATTTTCTCTTTAAACACTTCATGTCCTAACTCAAGATAAATACTATAAAGCTCTCTAATTTTGTTGTTGTTTTCCATTAAGCCTAACTAGTGAAAATAAAAACAAGAAACAAAAAGACAAAATTGCAGAATCTAAAGGAAATAACTTCGAGCGGCACTCACACCGGAGGATGTGAGTACCTTTTACCTTACCTCCCAGGCAACAGCACCAGAAAATAACTTGATGTCTACACACTTCTATTCTTGTAGACAGTTGTTGGGCCTCGAAGTGCAGAGGTTTGTAGAACAGCAGCAAGTTTTCCCTTAAGTGGATCACCCAAGGTTTATCGAATTCAGGGAGGAAGTGGTCAAAGGTATCCCCTCTCAAGCAACCCTGCAATCAAGATACAAGAAGTCTCTTGTGTCCCCAACACACCCAATACACTTGTCAGGTGTATAGGTGCACTAGTTCGGCGAAGAGATAGTGAAATACAAGTTGTATAGATATAAGACAATGGTGCTAGAAAATAGCTTGATGGCGTGGAAGAGACTAAATGCAAACTGAAATAAAGATGGAAGCAAGCAAACATGTAACAGATGTAGTAGCAAACGGTGTTTCAATGCTTAGAAACAAGGCCTAGGGATCATACTTTCACTAGTGAACACTCTCATATAAATATCTTCTCTTTATAATACTACTCTAAACTACTCTTCGGTTGGACACTCTAATCCATGGTAGGGCTATAACAACACTCCTCAAAGTTCGCTTTCCCCATCTAGATAACCCCACACTGTCACCTTGAGCACTAGATGGTTCCAACAAACATCACAATTTCATAGAGACATCCAACTCCAAATATAACTCATAACAAGTATTTGTAATCTCTAGCCTAAGTGCCACCATGGTGTGCATGCTATCACTTTCACACACATGGGGAGAGAAGAGATCTATTAAAGCACTTGAGTAGCAAAGTAGATCTACTTGATTACAAAGCTCATGATCACAATATGATCATGCATAGAGAGAGAGATGAACACATAGCTACCGGTAGAACCCTTAGCCTCGACAGAGAACTACTCCCTCCTTATAATGGGAAGCAGCAACGACGATGGATATGGTGGTGGAGATCGATGGATATGGCTCCGGGGGCACTTCCCCATCCCGGCAGGGTGCCAGAATAGAGACTTTCTGTCCCCCGAATCTCCCCTTCAGTGGCGGCGGCGTTGTGGGACTTTTTGTGGCTGTAGGCTGTTCTATTTAGGGTTTTTGCATCAGGAGGCATCATATAGGCGAAGAGGCAAGGTCGGTGGGCGGCCAGGGGGCCCACATCATGCCCTGGCACGATCTAGGGCTGCCTGCGCCAAGGGTGGTGTGGCCGCCCTGTGGACCTGTAACACCCTCAGAATCGGCCCTATGCAAGTTTCAGCGATTCCCGCCAAACCCGCATAGAAACGATTCAATGGTGCCCACCAGGCACTTTCGTGCGGGTGGAAAACGAAGTAATACCATTACACAATAGTCCACGATGGACCCCACAGAACAGATATATATACAACACGACTCCATGAGCCAAGAATACAGATATAACATACAAAGATCCAAATCACCTTGAAAACGATACAGCATCCGAGTACGGACAAGATGCAAATTGAGCTAAGAGCCCTGAAGAATAACCAATGGCGTCCATAACCCTGCCCAGGCCAAGCCGGAAGGGTACCCTGCTAACGACGTCGATCTCAAAACCTTCTTAAACAAAAGGGTTGCCGACAAAGGGCAAAGGAAAAAGAGAGCGGTCAGTACTGAGGCCAGTACACGGCGAGACTAGAATTCGGCGGTCCTCGCCTACATAGGTATGGTGGACTGAGCGGCAGCGCGGCATGCACTAAACACCCTATAGAGACTCGGGATAACTGTCGGCTATCAGAGAGGGATAAGAAAGACCTATTCGGAACCAACCTGATTCTACCACCAAACATACCCATCCTGGTATTTCCCCCTCGAGACCAAACGAGGAAGTCAACCGAGGAACTCACACAGTTGGCAGTTTTATTCATTCCGTTATAGTTGTGGCAATTACTAGTCAAATATAGATAGCACGAGTCATCCTGATATATTAAGCAGTGGGCAGTTTTAGTTAACCATTCCGTTGTAGTTGCACCACTTACTAGTCAGATACGATTAGCATAAGACATCCCCAACCCAGCAGTTGTTGGCACTTTTATGTAGCCATTCCATTGTAGTGAAGCTGATTACTAGTCATATCGGATACAGGTCAAATTATAACAGTAAACTTCAGTTATAGTTGTCTATGATCGAGAACTGTGCTCCAAGTCGTCCATAACCGCGGACACGGCTTTTCGAAAAGATTTAACCCTGCAGGGGTGCACCAAAGTATCCACACGCACTTCGACCCTTTTTGCCAGATCAGTTAACATACACCCATCGGTATGTCGGCGGGGCCTAAGTCATGACGTTTCCCAGACCCAAAGCAAGTACAGGGGGCCACCCCACTAAGCTACCCACAATGAAGTCGGCCGGTCTCCGAGACGGACTCAGGGTTTGTGTAGACGGCTGTAAACGACTGGGAACTCGAAAGTGTGACTGGGCTTGTCGATACAGCGAAAACGTGTCACGGACCTAAACAGTACAGGTGCATCCTCGCACAATCTTAAATTAAGCAGTAAAGCATGGCATAAGTACAGGATAGTAATAAAGCCCCAAACTAATTGTGGCCCCCGGTACAGTACTTTGAAATCAGGTACTAATCGATGGGGGTGCCCACACACCCCACCTATGGTTAGCGCGCTCGATCTCGGAACAGGTGTCAAGAACTCGGGGTCCTACGGGACACAAGTGGACGGTTAACAACCAAATAACATCTATTGCCCACCTGTGCCTCTGCATTATTTACCTACTTCAATTTTAGTTATTAAATAGTAATTAAAGCCATGATCATCTCCAACATAAAAACATGCGGCAAATATTCCAACAACTGTGGTACTTGACGACACGCAACAGCACTTAAGCAAGCGACAACGACGCGCAAGTCCAACTATCTACCACTCAACAGGTAATAGGATGTGTCCAAGGAAATATAAGGCTGCAAGGGATATCACGGGTACGAAAACTAGAGCATCGCAACACAGGTAGCAATAGATCAACAGGGGGGAATAAATACTATAAAAGTAAGATAGGTAGAAAGGGGGGAGGTGCTCGCCTGAAAAACATTGTCGAAGGTTCATCCAAAGGTCGGGGCGAAGCTCACATCAACTCAACGGCCTTATCCGTGAAGAAGCAAAACACTAGAATAACATCGGATACACTATTTATTACCACGGCGGAAGATCGGGCATGATGCATGTATGATGCATGACATGGCAAAGGTGCGATGCGATTAGACCAAATTAAGCGGAAACGGGGTCCCGACAATTAATTAGATGGTTCGAGTTATTTAACTACCCCGCAATTTTAAATATTGTCTTAACAAGGCAAAATTATATCACCGGTTCGCTACACAAATTTAAATGGAACCCATATGAGACTAGAATGTCCGCATATGGTCTCCATATTTAATTACGAGGTGAATCGGCATAATGCCCCCCAAACCACAAACAAGTATGCATGCATGAACAATTTAATATGCATCAGGTTTTATATATAGCATTTATAAAATAGGGGCTCGGGAAAAGGTTCACACATCTAGGGTCGAAGGTCTTTGGGGTTCGGAGGGGTTCCGGGGTTCGGTCTCAGGGTTCGACGGGGAAACGATGAAGTTCGGACTCGCGATGGAGAACTTGAGTAGATCGGGTACCGGGGTCTTCGGATCTGGGAAGTAGATCTTGTCGCACGGGCGTCAATGCTTCCGGGAAGGAGAACTTGTCGTTCAGGGTCTCGGTGTCCGGGGTGAAGTACTTGGCGTCCTCGAGGAAGTACTTCACGCATCTATGGATCGGTCCTCGGGGTCGAAGAACTTGGCGCGCCAGGGTTCAGCCTTCGGCAGGGTCGGTCTTCGAACTCCGGGATCGGTCTTCGGGTTTGGCACCTGAAGATCTTGCAGAGAGGTTGAACCGAGGAAGTGGCCACGACTCCACCATCTTATCAGTCTCGAAGCATCCATCCACACGTATACCCCACATGTGCAACACCATCATCACAACATTGTTTACCAACAGCTAGCCACCAATCATCAGTGTTTCATCATGGCAGCTACACAGGGATGAGCGGCCCAGCACACGACCAAACATGGACTGCATGGTACGGGGTCGTCGCGACCATGGCGCTGCAGAAGCGACGGGCCTGGCCAGCAGAGGGTTCATCGGAGGGGTGGAGGACCAGTGAGGAAGGGCACGACGGCGAGCTCAAGCGGCCCGCGGACGGCGGACGGCGAGGCGCAGAGGGTAGCGGCGGGGACAGGACGTCGACGCGTTGACCTCGCAGGGGCACCCGTCGCTGGCTGCAGAGGCGGGGCTCGCGGGCCTGCCCACGGCAGCGGGGCTGCACGGCGCTCGGGGCGGGGCGACGCGGAGGATCCGGCCGGAGGTCGAGGACGGGCCGGGGCGAGCGGAAACGGAGCTCGGTGGCGGCGGGGACGCCGGCGGCGGGGCTCGAGGAGGTTGGGGCGACGAGGCTCGCGGACGGGGGAGGCGCTCGGGGCCACGGAGAGCTCGACGGCGGCCGCAGATCGAGGACGGGAAGGCGCGCGCAGGGGCGGCCGGTGCTGGTCAAGGCGAGGCCAGGCGTTGCAGCAGCGCCACCGAGCCGGGGGGAAGCCGAGCGGAGGCGTGCCAGGAAGCAGGACTGGCGAGGGCGTCCTTGGCGGCGGGGCTCCTGGCGATGGCGACGGGATGCAGAGCGAGGAGGCGGCGGCGGGAGGAGGGAGATGCGGGGCGGGGGTCGCGTGGCTCGGGGCATCGAGGAGGTGGGGCGGTCTCGGGGTTGCCCCAGGTGGTGGGTCTGGGCGACGGGAGTGGGCAGGTGGTCTCGGGGTGGGTCAGAAGCAAGGTGGGAGGTGGGGCCGAGGCTGAGGTGGCGGGCTGGGATTGGATAGGGGGAAGGGAGTGGTGAGGTGGCGGGTGGCTATTGGGTGGGGTGAGGTGGAGGCAGGGTGGGTAGATTAGGTTGGGGTAGGAAAGGATTTAGGTAGCTAGGTTTTGTACCGGGGGTGGCCGACTAGGTCGGATCGGTCCGGTTCGGCTGCCCCCTAAAAATAATTAAACATTTTATTTATTTAAAACGGGGCTTTTGAAACCCGTGGGTAGACAAAACGAAATAATCCGGAGACCCAGGTTTGTGTTTGAATAAAGACGGGGCGTTTAGAAAACAAAAACAGATTTTTTCGAAAATAGTTTCAGACGAACAGATGCATGATGATGACGATGCTAAAATGCAATGTGGCATGATGACATGAGCATGCAATCATGATGATGCAATGCACAAGAACAACGCGATTTTCTAGTAGTGGTTTTTGCGGGGCGCCACAATTCGACACCACTAACAATGGATCTCGTCCTCGAGATCCGCCTCATGGTACCGGGAAGAAGGGCGGCGATCTGAATCTTCTCGCATCGTGTAGATCCTCGCGACACCACTAACAAGAGGTCGTTGTCCGTGATCATCGAGAAAACACTCCGGGCAACAAAGGGTCGAAGGTAGAGGTATCAACAAATAAAGCCACCTCTAGCTTCGATAGAAAGAGGGAACCGATGCATTCTCATCCACTTCAATGTACAAAAGCGAATAGAAGGGGTAGTCGGCATGGGGGCCAATCCATCACGCACCCAAACTATTACTCTGCACAATCAGTAGAAAAGCGTGCAACCATTCTTGGAATCAGAATGAAGATCTCGACAATCGAGGTTCGGAACAAAGGAGAAATGCAGACTCTGCATCAGATCTGGCGTAGATGATGTCGTCACGTCGGAAAACACCGGAAGACACAAACAAGGAACAAATAATGATACCACAGATAAAGGATCACTCAGATAGCATGAAGTCCGGAGGTAGAAACACCGTTGCCAAAGGAGGAGCGAAACCCTGAAGATACGACGGGAAAACCACCCACGAGAAATCCTGGACTGGAAGAAGGTAAGAGAGCAGATTCAAAACACGTAGAGGTAAGAGGAGAATAGCAGAGGGGTAAGGAGTAAAAGCAGACCTAATCAGACCTATCCAACCGATTTTTCCAAAATAGTTTTTGACACTCTACTTCGGCCGTTAGCTAGGTTATCCTACAGGCTGGACTTGTGGGGTATCGTAACTGCTGAGCTCTGATACCACTCTGTAACACCCTCAGAATCGGCCCTATGCAAGTTTCAGCGATTCCCGCCAAACCCGCATAGAAACGATTCAAAGGTGCCCACCAGGCACTTTCATGCGGGTGGAAAACGAAGTAATACCATTACACAATAGTCCATGATGGACCCCACAGAACAGATATATATACAACACGACTCCATGAGCCAAGAATACAGATATAACATACAAAGATCCAAATCACCTTGAAAACGATACAACGTCCGAGTACGGACAAGATGCAAATTGAGCTAAGAGCCCTGAAGAATAACCAATGGCGTCCATAACCCTCCCCAGGCCAAGCCGGAAGGGTACCCTGCTAACGACGTCGATCTCAAAACCTGCTTAAACAAAAGGGTTGCCGACAAAGGGCAAAGGAAAAAGAGAGCGGTCAGTACTGAGGCCAGTACACGGCGAGACTAGAATTCGGCGGTCCTCGCCTACATAGGTATGGTGGACTGAGCGGCAGCGCGGCATGCACTAAACACCCTATAGAGACTCGGGATAACTGTCGGCTATCAGAGAGGGATAAGAAAGACCTATTCGGAACCAACCTGATTCTACCACCAAACATACCCATCCTGGTATTTCCCCCTCGAGACCAAACAAGGAAGTCAACCGAGGAACTCACACAGTTGGCAGTTTTATTCATTCCGTTATAGTTGTGGAAATTACTAGTCAAATATAGATAGCACGAGTCATCCTGATATATTAAGCATTGGGCAGTTTTAGTTAACCATTCCGTTGTAGTTGCACCACTTACTAGTCAGATACGATTAGCATAAGACATCCCCAACCCAGCAGTAGTTGGCACTTTTATGTAGCCATTCCGTTGTAGTGAAGCTGATTACTAGTCATATCGGATACAGGTCAAATTATAACAGTAAACTTTAGTTATAGTTGTCTATGATCGAGAACTGTGCTCCAAGTCGTCCATAACCGCGGACATGGCTTTTCGAAAAGATTTAACCCTGCAGGGGTGCACCAAAGTATCCACACGCACTTCGACCCTTTTTGCCAGATCAGTTAACATACACCCATCGGTATGTCGGCGGGGCCTAAGTCATGACGTTTCCCAGACCCAAAGCAAGTACAGGGGGGCCACCCCACTAAGCTACCCGCAACAAAGTCGGCCGGTCTCCAAGACGGACTCAGGGTTTGTGTAGACGGCTGTAAACGACTGGGAACCCGAAAGTGTGACTGGGCTTGTCGATACAGCGAAAACGTGTCACGGACCTAAACAGTACAGGTGCATCCTCGCACAATCTTAAATTAAGCAGTAAAGCATGGCATAAGTACAGGATAGTAATAAAGCCCCAAACTAATTGTGGCCCCCGGTACAGTACTTTGAAATCAGGTACTAATCGATGGGGGTGCCCACACACCCCACCTATGGTTAGCGCGCTCGATCTCGGAACATGTGTCAAGAACTCGGGGTCCTATGGGACACAAGTGGACGGTTAACAACCAAATAACATCTATTGCCCACCTGTGCCTCTGCATTATTTACCTACTTCAATTTTAGTTATTAAACAGTAATTAAAGCCATGATCATCTCCAACATTAAACATGCGGCAAATATTCCAACAACTGTGGTACTTGACGACACGCAACAACACTTAAGCAAGCGACAGCGACGCGCAAGTCCAACTATCTACCACTCAACAGGTAATATGATGTGTCCAAGGCAATATAAGGCTGCAAGGGATATCACGGGTACGAAAACTAGAGCATCGCAACACAGGTAGCAATAGATCAACAGGGGGGAATAAATACTATAAAAGTAAGATAGGTAGAAAGGGGGAGGTGCTCGCCTGAAAAACATTGTCGAAGGTTCATCCAAAGGTCGGGGCGAAGCTCACATCAACTCAACGGCCTTATCCGCGAAGAAGCAAAACACTAGAATAACATCGGATACACTATTTATTACCACGATAGAAGATCGGGCATGATGCATGTATGATGCATGACATGGCAAAGGTGCGATGCGATTAGACCAAATTAAGCGGAAACGGGGTCCCGACAATTAATTAGATGGTTTGAGTTATTTAACTACCCCACAATTTTAAATGTTGTCTTAACAAGGCAAAAATATATCACCGGTTCGCTACACAAATTTAAATGGAACCCATATGAGACTAGAATGTCCGCATATGGTCTCCATATTTAATTACGAGGTGAATCGGCATAATGCCCCCCAAACCACAAACAAGTATGCATGCATGAACAATTTAATATGCATCAGGTTTTATATATAGCATTTATAAAATAGGGGCTCGGGAAAAGGTTCACACATCTGGGGTCGAAGGTCTTGGGGGTTCGGAGGGGTTCCGGGGTTCGGTCTCAGGGTTCGACGGGGAAACGATGAAGTTCGGACTCGTGATGGCGAACTTGAGTAGATCGGGTACCGGGGTCTTCGGATCTGGGAAGTAGATCTTGTCGCACGGGCGTCAATGCTTCTGGGAAGGAGAACTTGTCGTTCAGGGTCTCGGTGTCCGGGGTGAAGTACTTGGCGTCCTCGAGGAAGTACTTCACGCATCTATGGATCGGTCCTCGGGGTCGAAGAACTTGGCACGCCAGGGTTTAGTCTTCGGCAGGGTCGGTCTTCGAACTCCGGGATCGGTCTTCGGGTTTGGCACCGGAAGATCTTGCAGAGAGGTTGAACCGAGGAAGTGGCCATGACTCCACCATCTTATCAGTCTCGAAGCATCCATCCACACGTATACCCCACATGTGCAACACCATCATCACAACATTGTTTACCAACAGCTAGCCACTAATCATCAGTGTTTCATCATGGCAGCTACACAGGGACGAACGGCCCAGCACACGACCAAACATGGACTGCAGGGTACGGGGTCGTCGCGACCATGGCGCTGTAGAAGCGACGGGCCTGGCCAGCAGAGGGTTCGTCAGAGGGGTGGAGGACCGGCGAGGAAGGGCACGACGACGAGCTCGAGCGGCCCGCGGACGGCGGACGGCGAGGCGCAGAGGGTAGCGGCGGGGACAGGACGTCGACGCGTTGACCTCGCAGGGGCACCCGTCGCTGGCTGCAGAGGCGGGGCTCGCGGGCCTGCCCACGGCAGCGGGGCTGCATGGCGCTCGGGGCGGGGCGACGCGGAGGATCCGGCCGGAGGTCGAGGACGGGCCGGGGCGAGCGGAAACGGAGCTCGGTGGCGGCGGGGCTCGAGGAGGTTGGGGCGGCGAGGCTCGCGGACGGGGAAGGCGCTCGGGGCCACGGAGAGCTCGACGGCGGTCGCAGATCGAGGACA
Organism: Avena sativa; assembly: GCA_916181665.1. Taxonomy (NCBI): domain Eukaryota; kingdom Viridiplantae; phylum Streptophyta; class Magnoliopsida; order Poales; family Poaceae; genus Avena; species Avena sativa. Next base: position 183,996,230 of record OV702287.1, on the reverse strand, counting down.
GGAAGGCGCGCGCAGGGGCGGCCGGTGCTGGTCGAGGCGAGGCCGGGCGTTGCAGCAGCGCCACCGGTCTCGGTGTTGCCCCAGGTGGTGGGTCCGGGCGACGGGAGTGGGCAGGTGGTCTCGGGGTGGGTCAGAAGCAAGGTGGGAGGTGGGGCCGAGGCTGAGGTGGCGGGCTGGGATTGGATAGGGGGAAGGGAGTGGTGAGGTGGCGGGTGGCTATTGGGTGGGGTGAGGTGGAGGCAGGGTGGGTAGATTAGGTTGGGGTAGGAAAGGGTTTAGGTAGCTAGGTTTTGTACCGGGGGTGGCCGACTAGGTCGGATCGGCCCGGTTCGGCTGCCCCCTAAAAATAATTAAACATTTTATTTATTTAAAACGGGGCTTTTGAAACCCATGGGTAGACAAAATGAAATAATCCGGAGACCCAGGTTTGTGTTTGAATAAAGACGGGGCGTTTAGAAAACAAAAACAGATTTTTTCGAAAATAGTTTCAGACGAACAGATGCATGATGATGACGATGCTAAAATGCAATGTGGCATGACGACATGAGCATGCAGTCATGATGATGCAATGCACAAGAACAACGCGATTTTCTAGTAGTGGTTTTTGCGGGGCGCCACAGGCCCCCCTCCGTCTTGTCTTCTGGCTCCCTGAGTCTTCCGGTAAAATATCAACTTTGGCTTTTATCCTGTCCAATTCCGAGAATATTCATTTTCTGAATTTTCTGGAACCAAAAACAGAAGAAACTAGGCAACTGGCACTGTTGTATCTTGTTAATATGTTAGTCCAAGAAAGTGTATAAAAATTCTCCAAAGTATGGACAAAACATAAGAAACTAGATATAAAACAAGCATGGAACATCAAAAATTATAGATACGTTAGCAACGTATCAATGGTCTTCTCGAGGTTGGCCACCTTCTTCCGAAGACAAGCGATGGTGCAATCCTTCTTCTCGTGTTGCCGGCGAAGTGATTGGCAATCCTTGACGAGTATGGCGAAAGTCTAGTCCTTCTTGGCAGCAATGGCAAGGTTGTGGTTGGCGTAGACTCGGGCATTGTCCAATTCCTTTTGTTTATCATACAACAGGAAGTAAAGATTATCCACTTGGCGCTTCATCTCCGGGTGACTTGGCATCTCCAATGGCATTCCCATAGAATCATGCCTTGCATAGTGAGCAAAGCAAGTTCCCTAGATCAAGTTGATGTTTTGCCCACACAGACGGGCAAGAGCTTCATGCATAGCCCTGGCTAATCCATCTAGCCAGTTGTTCTCTCGCATGGTGAATTGAATCTTCTCGGAAAGGGGTGCTTCCATCTTGCCTCGAAGATCTACAACTATCAGCCATTGTAGATCTCCTCCTGGAAAATCCTTGAGTTGAGCTCCGAAGAATTCCGGATGCGGGCGCTCAAGGTACTCAGACAGTGCATCCAGATCCCTCTCAAAGATTAGTTGGCCTCCATTGCCCAACTGGTAGAACTTGCAATACTGAACTTCCATCTATAAGAATTTAGGATGAGTAAGTTAGTGAAGTGATCAAGTGTGTCAAATTTTATGTAGTAAAGTAAGAATTTTTTGAGGAACATGATTTTTTTTGAAAGAATCTCAAGGATAAGAGGGGAAATAGGTTTTCATAAATACTCACTTCTTTGGTTTTGAAACTAAGTTTTTGTTTGGATGTCCATTCTAACTAGGGCCTCTTATGGTCAGGATGGCTCTGATACCAACTTGTCAACACCCAAATTTTTAATCCCATATGCCTGTTATGCCATACATCGCAATCCTAGGTTTACCATTTTTGCGAGACATAACAGATTGGATATCACAGTACCTCATCCATTACAAACCTTAATAAGGTCTTACACAAATAAAGGATCTCATGATCTAGTCTTAATACAAACAAGCAGCAGAAATAATAAGCATAGCGGTGGGCTCCATCTTCAGTGTCATAGGCAATGCTGACAATGGGAGATGATCCTAGTTGTCGTAGCCGTCCTGCTGTCCTTCCTCTTGGTAGTCCTCCTCATATTCTGGCCATGGGAATAGCCAGGGACAAAGCCATGAGTACTCTTTAAGTACTCGCAAACTATCACTAACAAGTAAGGTAGTTCTAGTAGGAATGCTAAGCTCTAAGTTTATTTGCAAAAGCTAAATTTGAAACCTAAGCTGAGTTCAAAAACAAAGAAAGGTAAAATAAAGTTCTAAATCACTTAAGTTGGAAGCTTAGTTTTCATAGTCACAACCCTGTTGTGGTCAAGTCAAGTCACAATTCATTTCACAAGTCATTTTGAAAACATCTGACGACGGAACAGTATGGCCACTCCAAATGTCCATGACCGCGGACACGGCTATTCAAATAGTTTGACACTCTGTAGAGGTGGTACACTTTCACCACAAAATTCGATACATCCTTCAGGGATAGCCCTGAATCATCATACTTAGTATGCGGATAATAAATCATAACCTTTCATTTACACACTCTAGTATAAGCACCTCTCCTATGAGCTTGGCCTCCCAGCCATGGCCATCTGCCATCCTGGGCACTGCATAGGTGGACATCATCAAGAGGTACCCTCATCTCAAACCTCCTCCGCAAGGAAACCCATACTAATGCATATAAACTTCCGGCTAAGCCTTACCCAATTCAGGTATTGTGGTTGTACGGTAAAATTGGAACGGTATCGCATCCAAACCCAACCATCAGTTTTTATAAAGGGATAAGACTCATGCCTCAACATTTTCATCATCATAAACCATTTGTGTTTCTCAACACATGTCAAAACATCTCAATAGAATGACTCATCATTCCAAGGTTTTCATAAGCATTTTCACCAAGTATTCCCATCTAAAGTGATCAAGCTTTATACTTAGCACTAGCCACTAAGGTTAAGAGTGTTCACTAATGAGGGATGCTAATATCAATCTCATGCCATGGAATGACATCTAGTATAGGCCTAGTTTTATACTCTTTATGCTATCTATACTACTTTCCAAAATCTCACAAAGCATTACTAAAAGTAAAGAAACTTTAGTAAAGTAACAGATTAAAGCTTGCAAGTAAAACTTGGGATGGCTATAAATCAAAACTATATAACCAAAGCATGCCTAAAGCATTTGCTTAAGTTAAGGGGGAAAATGTTAACCTGCTTAGTTCTAGCTTGCTTAGTAATGATGGCTTGCAAGTATTAGCTTGCCAATACTAGCTTGCCTTGATTGGTGCAGTGATTGAAGTTCTCTTCGTCTTCTTCGGGGTAGAACTCCTCCTCCTCGTAGACTTGGTCGGTACTATCATCTATAAATAAATACGGGGTACAGAATCACCAAACAATACTTAACTAGTCTATTTAGCACACTAAGGCACACACTTGATGATCTAGCATCATTACAATCATCACAAGATTTAAAGAACTAGTTTTATTTAGTTTATTTGAGAAAAGTAATTTCTACTCATTGAAATTAATTAAGATTTAACATTCTCCAATTAAAATTTGGGATCATGTGGACACATGTCATCACCACATATTCTAATACATGGGAATGTGATTTAAAGGGGTTGGTCACACTTTATAAAGTTTAAGATTATTATTTAAATGATTTAAAGTGACTAGAAATGCCCTAATAGCATTATTTGGTACTAGTCCAAAGTCACTGCATGCAAACCTAAATATTATTACATATTTAGATAGGTATTGTCAAATGTGATTTTTGAGAGTTAGAATCAACTCAAAAGCTATTATGGTTGATTTTTGAAAAATGTTTAAATGTAGAAAAGTCTTTGTCTTATTATTATTGCTATATGTGATCTCTAACTCCAATTGATTTAAATCCAACGGGCTTGGATAGATATTTTAATTATCTTTCTAAAAAAATTTGAATCATGCATTTTGGTTAAGTTATGAAATGATTTTTGAATAATGGGATAGAATCTAGTTTCAAATTAATTGGAAAATACTAATTTTAATCTGTGGGCTAGCGCGGGAAAGGAAATGGGCCAGCCTAGCTGCACTGCGCGGGCGCAGCGGGCTACTGATAGGGGGGTCCATACGTTAGCAACACATCTCACGCGAAGCGGTACGGGGCAACCTCAGCGCTACAATTAGAACCTAATCTAACGGCTGAGGCTCGTCGTTCCCGGTGAACAGGTCTCTGGGGAGGACGAACCCTAGCGGCACGATGGGGGTCTACAGGGGATCACCTGGGCTCCAGCTAGGATTGGCGAGGGGGGCGTTGAGGCTGGTAGACGATGGCGGTTCAAGACGTGGTTGCGGCAGCTCCTTGGGCAGCTCCAATAGACGACGCCTCTTCTCCTCTATAGCAGCAAACTCCGGCGGGCTGCAGCTCGCCTTGCTCCGGGGATGGTGTGGTAGGATCAGTGGTGAGAGGGGAGTGAGATGGTGTGCAGAAATGGGGTGGAGAGGGCCTCCTTTTATAGCTCGAGGAAGGGACCGAGCGGCATGGGCGCGGCTCATCGGTGGCTACGCTACAGGCAGCTAGCGGCACGGCTGGAGGTAGGGGACGGTGCGCGGTCTCCTGGCGGTCCTCTATGGCTTAAAGGCGGGGTAAGGGGTAGTCGCATTGGATCAGGCGTAGACAATGCTCTGCGTGGCAGAAGCAGTGTTCGACGCGGCGCATGGTGGCTGCGGGTCAAGCGGCGGCGAACGGGGGTGTCTGGGCGGCTCCTGGGGTTATGGCAGAGCAGTGCGCTTGGGGTGAGGTCGAGGCACGACGTGTGCACATTGGTCGGGCGCGGCACTCTGGAGCGTGCTCGACATGGCGTAGACGTTTTGGGCGCGGTGCTCCTGGGGTGGTCCACGGCCCGGCTGTGATCGAGGGGTGGACAGGGAGAGGCGGTAGGCTCTAGCGATCCTCCTAGGAATCCTGGACAGGCGCGGGGCGGTCTGCTGCGGCTTGGGCATGGTCGACCGGCAGTGACCATCTTTGGGCGGCGCTCCACTGGTGCATCGGCGAAGGGGGGTGCTATCTGGGGCTTGGTTAGATTCTAGGGAGACAGAGGAGTGAAGAGGGGACAGAGGGGTGGAAGATTACTATGCAAAACCATGGAGTTTGTCAGGTACTTAATTAGTGTAGCTAAGGTGTTTGTTTAAATGGACGAAAGAGATTTACATTTGAAATGTTGATTCAAATTTTTTGAGTGGTCTTGTATTAAGCTTGAGAGACTAGGTTTGCTTGGGATTGCCAAGGTGAATTCATTTGATGTGTTTTTGAAAAAGTAGAATCTTCACATATGCATTGGATTCCATTTTCAAATGTCATTTAAATTTAGTGGCTTAGTGTTTTTGTAAGTTTATAAAGTGGGCCTTGGTACATCTTTACTTGATCTAGCAAGGGGTGAAAAGATCTAGAAATGTTTCTGTTAGGAATTGACTTCTAGGAACACCTAAAGTGGCCTAGTGGATTAAAATGGTCAAAATGACCATTTGCCTTATTTAACTTTATCTGATTTCTTTTTCTTTGGATTATGTTTGTAAATGGTCTAGATGATGTGGCATTCACCTTTAAACCATTTCATAACATTTAGAACAAACAAGCATGGCATTTTCAAACAATTCTATACTAATGCACACACACATGCATTCATATGCCTTTCTTTAATAAAAGTTGTTTTAACCCTAAATTGGGTGATTAGGAACTTGATAACCTTGATTAAAGTTTTGGGATGTTACAAACATCAAGGCAAAAACAGCTCAGGAAGCCATTGTGGCCGCGCAAACATATCTGATCACCACTCAACCCGCACCCGACGATCCGCGTGCGGCCCTCCACCGCTCCACACTGATGAACCTCGGCATGGTAGGAGCCTCACTCGCGGAAGTAGAACAAGGACACACACAAAGATCCCCACGCCATCACAATAGTCCTCGGCAAGTAGGACACACCCAACGATCTCGATCACCACACCAAGCGCATCTCATAGGATCTGAGCCACGAAGCAATACAAGAAACAACAATACCCAACATAGGAGCAGCGGACCTAGAGATGAAAGCCGCACCCGACGATATAAAGATGGATATGACGAAGATGACCATGAGCTATGCGGGGCCAGCTGTTTCACACAGAGGATTCACAAGGCCTTAGTAGCCAAGGACTTTAAACTTCCACATGACCGACATAAATACGATGGACTCTAGGAACCCAAAGCTTGGTTAGAAGACTATTTAGCCACCGTCAAATTATAGGGTGGCTCCACAACTACCGCAATGCAAAGTCTACAACTACATCTCACCGGCACCGCAAGATCATGGCTCAAGTAGTTACACGAAGATTCAATTGGTAGCTATAATGATCTGGAAGATAAATTCATCCGACATTTCCATTCTACATTCAAACGACCAGCATCCTTGGAGCAGTTATGAGCGTGCAAACAAAAATCTGGAGAGTCAATAGGAGCGTTCATACAGTGGTGGAATATTATCAAGAACTCAGCTGAATCCATATCCAACGAAAGGGCCATCGACGCCTTCCATGATGGCCTCCGTCGCCGATAATTCATAGAAGAACTGGGACGGGGTAAACCAAAGACAGTATCACAGTTAATGGAGATAGCAAATCGCTGGGCTGATCGAGAGGACGCGCTACATAATAAGCGCATGATCACCCAAGGAAGATAGGGATAAACGCAACAATGATAGAAGAAGAAGGAACAATGATGGAAACATGGGACCAAGTTACGTCACAGTAGGTTTTTTGGGTGAAGGTAACAACAGAAGCACAACCACAACGACGGATATCGCCAGAACAGGGACAACATCGAAGGAAGCCAGTCCGCACAACGGTATCAGCCAAGAGCACGATACCCACCTATGTCCACAATGCAAATGCTAGAAGGGCCCTGTAATATGCATTTTTACGTCGACTCAGCAGACATGCGACAATCCAATCACCTGATGAAAGACTGTCGAACATTCCTGAAGATGCAGGAGTTATGCAACGCAAAGGCAATCGAAGTAGCAAATCGAGGATACACATTCACGTCTGGTGCACTAGCCATCGGTGCTCCACCACCACAAGTGGCACCACTGCAAAACACAAACGATCAAAACAACGACTACCCCAGATCAAAATGAGCAATGTCTATGATTCAGAAAGGGTGTCCATCCAACAGAATTCAGAAGCTCATCACAAGACAAATCAATATGGCGGAAACAACAACATCAGCTACACCCGAATATCTCCATTGGTCAGAGCAAGAAATCACATTCAGCAGAGCCGATGACCCACTTCGGGTCCAACAACCGGGTCACTCAGCCCTAATAGTCGAAGCACAAATTGGCGGGTTCGATATGAGCAAGGTCTTCATGGATCTAGGAAGTAGCATAAATCTGATATACGCAAAAACACTGAGAACAATAGGCTACCGCCTGGATAATCTCGCCCCAACTGAAACATCTTTCCATGGAATAGTACCAGGTAAAGCCGAAATCCCTTTAGGCAAAGTTTTTCTTTATGTTGTTTTTGGTTCCAAGATAAATTTCAGGCGAGAAATACTCGAATTTAAAGTCATGGATTGGCCATCACAATATCATGCAATCTTGGGACGACCAGCCTTTGCACGATTTATGGTAGTGCTGCATTATGCATACTTAATAATGAAAATGCCAGCACCAAAGAGAATTATCACGGTACAAGGAAGTTTCACATGTGCCGACAGCTGTGATCGAGAGTTCAACAAATTTTCTGAATCTTTTGGGATGGCAATGGAGTTTGAGCACCTCAAAAATTCAGCAAATGCACAACCTCTTGAAGTAGCACGTGTCAATCCCGATCGTGCTTTTGACACGGAAAAAGACACAAAAGAAGTACAGATCCACCCCACCGACCCGACGAAAACAACATTCATGGCTTCTAACCTTGATCATGCATAGGAAAGAACGCTCATCGAGTTCCTCTGTGAGCACTAGGAAATTTTCGCATGGCTACCTTCTGACATGCCGGGAATCCCCAGGGAACTCGCTGAGCACGCATTAAATATAGATCAAAAGGCGAATCCAGTAAAGCAACCGCTTTAACGCTTCGCAGAACCAAAGCGCAAGGCCATTGGAAAGGAGCTCCATCGCCTAACTGATGCCAGTTTTATCAAAGAACTAACAAAATCAGAGTGGCTCGCAAACCCAGTATGTGTTCCAAAGAAAAACACTACAGAACTTCAGATGTGCATCGATTTTACTACACTAAACAAGCATTGCCCAAAAGATCACTTCCCATTACCGCGAATTGACCAAATCATCGATGCAACTGTGAGATGCGAACGTCTTTATTTCTTGGACGCTTACTTAGGATACCACCAGATTAGAATGAAGGAAGAAGATCAGGAGAAAACGGCATTTATCACGCCTTATGGCATATTCTGCTACACAACAATGTTGTTTGGCCTCAAGAACGCTGGAGCAACATATCAGCGGATGATGCAGAAGTGCCTGGGAAGCCAAATAGGCACAAACATGCAAGTGTATATTGATGATGTCATAGTTACAACATGTCAAGGATCTGCGCTGATCAAGGACCTAGAAGAAACATTCAGAAATCTCGACAGGTTTAACATCAAACTGAACCCGAAGAAATGTTCCTTTGGAGTCCTGGCAGGGCAACTCCTTGGATATTTGGTATCGGCTAGGGGAATCGAGGCTAATCCCGGAAAAATACAAGCAATCCTCACAATGAAGAGGCCAACAAATCTACGTGGTGTACAACAACTGGCGGGATGAGTGGAGGCGCTAAGTCGTTTTATTGCGAGGTTAGGAGAAAAAGCGCTACCATTCTATGCCCTCATGAGGAAATCAGAAAAATTCGAATGGACGGAAGAAGCTCAGCATGCCTTCGAAGATCTTAAAAGAACACTTTCGACATCCCCTGTCATCGTGTCGCTAAAAGAGAAGGAACCTTTACTCCTTTATATTGCTGCCACACATCAGGTGGTCAGCACGGTCCTGGTCGTAGAGCGACCCGAAGAAGGAAATACCCACAGCGTGCAGAGGCCAGTTTACTTCCTGAGCGAGGTTTTATCGCCATCTAAACAAAGGTACCCACACTACTAGAAACTAGCATACGGGGTATTTATGACAGCATGAAAACTACGCCACTATTTTTTGGAGCACCCGATCATAGTGGTCAACGAAGTGCCTTTGTCAAGCATCCTCAACAATCCAGAAGCAACTGGGCGTGTTTCTCTATGGGGCATCGAATTATCCCCTCGGGATATCACTTATGAGAAGCACAAAGCAATTAAGTCACAAGTTCTGCCAGATTTCATCACAGAGTGGACGGAGTTGCAATGTGTGGGTCCACCAGACCTTTCTAGTGCCTAGACAATGTACTTTGATGGATCAAAAAGAACGGAGGGAGCAGGAGCAGGAGTTGTATTAATATCACCTCAAGGCACCAAAATGCGCTATATTCTTCAGATGAGCTTTACAAACGCATCTAATAACGAAGCGGAATACGAGGCCCTGTTGCATGGCATGCGAATGGCCAAAGCTTGCGGTGCAACTCGCCTCAAAATCTTCGGAGATTCCAATCTTGTGGCACAACAGGTAATGAACAAGTGTGATGCTGTCAGCGAAAACATGATTGCTTATCGTGACTTATATAGCATCATGGAGGCTCAATTTGATGGGTGTGAAGTATCAGATATAGGAAGAGCAAGCAATGAGGAAGCTGATAATTTAGCAAACATCGGATCATTGTGTTTACCAATACCACCAGGAGTTTTTTGGGAAGAGATAGTGGAGCGATCGATCAAAGCGAAAAGAGTCTCCGAGGTTGTAGCACCAAAAACAGGGAAAAAGAAACATCCGCAAAAAGAGTTGGGGGCTCCTTCAGGAACCAAGAACATAGAACAAGCCATCAAAGAAGAAGAACAAGCAATCGAAGAGGTCATGCTAATCGAACCAACCTGGATGCATCCGTATATAGCATACATGACTAAACGAGAGCTACCATAGGATGTGATAGAAGCCCGGCGGATCACCCGACGATCGAAGGGTTTCAGGATAATCAAAGGAGAACTATACAAAAGAAGTATTTCTGGTGTGTTGCAACGTTACGTAACACCCGAAGAAGGAAAAATTATACTGAAAGATATACACGAAGGAGTTTGTGCTCACCATGCTAGTAGCCAAGCAATTGCTGCAAAAGCATTCAGGGCAGGATTTTATTGGCTAACTGCAGTACAAGATGCAAAATACATTGTCAGAACATGCGAGGCATGTCAACGATTCGCAACAAATCCGGAGCACCCGCCACTGAGCTGAATCCCATGCCCTTGGCTTGGCCTTTCGCAAAGTGGGGACTCGACATGGTAGGAAAACTTCACAAATCATCGCCAGGAGGACACGTCTTTCTGCTAGTAGCAGTTGACAAATTTACTAAATGGATTGAAGCAATGCTTGTCACCACTCAAGATGGAACTTTGGCTGTGAATTTTATCAAAGCCATAATATTTCGGTTTGGTGTACCGAACAGCATCATCACGGATAATGGGACCAACTTCACTTCCAATGAGTTCAAGGAGTACTGCCAGGAGATGGTCATCAAAATAAGCTATGCTTCGGTAGCTCACACGCAAACAAATGGACAGGTCGAAAAAGCCAATGGACTAGTTACCACTGGACTCAAAAAGAGACTACTGGCACCACTTGACAGAGCAAAAGGACCATGGGTGGATGAATTGCCATTCGTATTATGGAGTTTACGTACAACTCCAAATAATTCAATGCAAGGGACGCCTTTCTTTTTGGTCCACGGTGCGGAAGCCGTGGTTCTAGTTGAGGTATCACATGAATCGCCAAGAGTAGCTGCATATAATAAAGAGGAATCAAGAGAAGCACTTGAAGATGATTTAGATGCGCTTGATGAAGCTCGAGATGAAGCCCTCCAAAGAGCAACTATGTACCAGCAAAACCTGCGGAATTATCATAGCAGAAGATTGCGGCCTAGGTCCTTCACAATAGGGGACCTAGTTCTTCGCCTCAAGCAAGATGGTCACAAGAAGCTAGAATCGCCATGGGAAGGACCATACATCGTCACAAAAGTTATTCCCGGAGGAGCATATCGACTACAAGACAAGAAGACGAGAGTAAATTACTCAAATCCATGGAACGTAGCACAGCTACGATGCTTTTACGCATAAGATTATTTGCAATATGATAAGAGTTACAGTTCGGATTATTAAGCCAAGATGTCCAAGACAAAGGCTAACAGCCATCCGCTTAAAGAATAATGTACCGTCGATTTTCGCCTTATATATAAACAGATAAGTTTGTATCTTAATATTTATATTCCAAAGGTCAATGCTTTCCATCAAGCTAACAACAACTATGAGCCTATGTCCAGATATAGGCATCCGAACATAGCCTCGGGGGCTACTCCCATCGGGAGCGCTAGCACGCACCTGATAGAAATTTAGTTGTGTATGTAGTATATTGATGATTGCAAAAACCTTTTTGAGTTTTACACTAGTGTATCCTTAAAAAGGTGTTACTCCCATCGGGAGATAGTATAAAATAATAAAACTATCTGATATAATCAGAAAGATTGGCGGCCCAGCAGGCGAACCACCAATAAAGCCAAAAACTCCAGATCACGCTCAGACGCGACAAAAAAATCCGAATGACGTGTTTAGAAACATGAAGGTAAGACCCCAGGATTCGTCCTATGTGGCCTGGTAATCACACTAGAATGCGCTCTGCTAGTAAAAAATCCGTATCAACGATACGATGAAAAATCCCGACGGACGCGTTGGGTACCCGATAAAAATAGAAAACTGGAATTCAGTATTCGGTAAGACCTCAGCGGCTCGAACTGAATTACACTAGTTACAAATTCTGGATTCGAGCCTAGGGACTTGAATTTGATGGAGGTCAACCTTGTTTTTGCCCAGGAGAAATTAACTGATTCCCGATCCGTCGGAAGCATCCGCCTTGTTGTACCAAATCCCTACAAAATATAAAAAGCGATAAAGATAAAGGAAAAAGAAACTTTGAGACTGAACCTAAAACTATGGTTCAGGTAGAGTCTCGGGTGCTACTGACATAGGTATGATTACTCTGAAGCTTATAATTGGCTACCCCACATTGGGTAAAAGGCCTACAGCCATGAAGACCCTAGATAACAGCCCAAGGGAGCAACCGACAAAGACTTTGATTGTATTAGGAAAGAAACCATGAACCTACATTATGTTGGTATTGTAATCACGCCTGTATGAAACCTATCCGCATACAGCTTTAAGACCTGGCCTATTATATATAGGACAGGAGAAGCCCAAGCGAGGGTATCGAAATCTAGAGGATAACTTGTAATAGTGTGTTTTCCCAATATTCAGGCGACTTTGTTTTCATTGTTTTCCTGACATCCGACGAAATCCCTAGCATTCTCTTTTCCATGAAACCCCAAGTCCATCATCATGGACATTGCCGAGGTTATTCCTCGTTACCGACCTTCATCCAGATGTCGTTCAGTCGGTTGTGCCTCGAATCTACAGTTATCTCATACGGATGGATTGGGGGTAATGACGGATCTATGTATGACTGTTGGGCGTATTTGGAGGAGAGGGGTGGTGGCCTAGAAGGAGCAATGTTGCGGGTGAGATGGCAAAAAAATGTGTGAAGTGCACGCTCGAGAAGATCCAAATGTTTCCTCGTGGAGTTGGGGATGGTTCTTTGAACAATGTTTTTTTGCCATGCTCATTGGTTTGTCTTCTATCGAGCGTACCTGCATCGAGGACACCAACTGGAGTTATGGAGTAGGGAGTACTATAGCTACTCTAGACTGGCACGCTGCCATGGAGTGTTCTCTCGTCACATCAGTTATTAGAACTGAGAGATGATTTATTTACTTCTTCCATTTTTATACTACTCCCTCCAGTTCGTATTCTAATGGCCTCAACTTTGTCTAGATTCACATCAGTTTGATAGTCATTGTAAGTTGAGTGAATTATATTTTTCGGTACTTCATACCGAAATACCAAGATGCTGAACCTCATATAAACTTTCTAGAAAGGTACCCCTTTGAAAAGTTTGGCAAGCATGCTAAAGTTGCTAAAACTTTTAGAAAGGCATGAACCCACGGCCTAAATTGCATCATGCCTTGTGAAATAATGACAGGTTCCCAGTTTATATTCAGCAACATTTCAAAGTGACTGATTCAGTAATACAGACTCTGAAATTCAATAGCAGGACGACGAGAATCAATTCTTGTTTCATCCCTAAAAACCTTGGTGCGAGATCAGTTGCTTTTCTCTGAACACACTCGATAAATTGGAGCAAGCAAAACTAACGATCAAGTCTGCTTTTCTCTGCATGCCTTCTACTCACATCAATGCCTCTATGACCCACATATGCAACCCAAAATGCCCCAAGCCTCATCTAGATTGTGACAAGGCCATGTTTCAAAAGAACAGTAAGACCATCTACTTCCCTTGATCTAAACAAGTACCAGTACGCTAGTATTAGTTCTACAAAATACTTTAGTACTATAAAAAAGACAGAATGTTTGATAGATTCGCTAGCATTTGAAAGATTCAGTAGTAATGAATAAAATAGAAAATATCAATAGATTCCAAATACATAATCAGTGGCACTTCACAGATTCAACAACATTTCAAAGTGAACGATTTAGCAGTACATATAATGACCAAAAGAATTGACATATTTAATAATGTAGACATTGAAATTCAATAGATGTAGCAAGGCCATAATTCAAAACAAAGAGAGACCATATTCTGGCCATGTTTCAAAAGAAGAGAAAGATCATCTTCTGCCCTTGATCTAAACAAGTACCAATACATCACTATTAGTTCTAAAAAATACTTTAGTAATAGCAACAACAAAACATTTGACAGATTCACTAGCATTTGAAAGATTCAGCAGTACTGAATAAGATAGAAAAATATCAACATATTCTCAGTTCATAATACTTGATAAATTTAGCAGCATTTCAAAGTGACCGATTTAGCATTTCCTATAATGACCAAAAGAATTGATAGATTCAGCAATGTAGACATTGAAATTCGGTAGATGTAGCAAGGCCATGATTCAAAAGGAAAGAGAGACCATATTCTGCACTCGATCCGTCGGCCTGAACATGTACCAGTACATAGGGATTACTCCTACTACAAAATAGATTAGAAGTAGCTGAAATCCATACAAAATACTCAGAACTACCTTAAGCTAGGAACCACATGTCCCAAAATGACAAGGAAAATCCTGTTGAGGAGTACATGGGTTCAAGTTAGGATCATCACAAGAAGATTAAGATGTGTTATTCTCTAGAGAATCTTGTCGATATGAAGCTTGTATTCCACGGTGAACTCCGACGGTCGATTCTGACGACGAGCGATCAGATTAGACCGATAAACCAACAAAGAGCGAGTGGCTTTAGGCTTCGCAAAGAATACCTCCTCACACAAGTGATGCATGCAAGATGCATACATGAACTTTGTAGTTTGTTGACATGATTACCCACATATTTGCATCATATATAATGTTATATCCATATTTTACATTGATTTTTGGGGATTTACCAATGACCCCCTTTATTTTGGTTATAACACTACAGGGCAGAAAAACCCTGTTTTCTATGTTTTTGATGTTTCAGGACCTATACGGAGTCAAATGGGCCTGAGCTTTTGGGGATGTTAATATTTTACAACGAGAAGCATCTGGAGTGCAAGAACCCTAGGAGAAGGGTCAGGAGGCCCAAAAGAGCCTAGAGGGCGCGCCCAGCCCAGGTAGGCGTGTCCTCTGCCCTCTTTTCCTCCTCGGGCATCCGATTGCCTTGATTCTTTCAACCACGGAGTTCTCTTAACCTAAAAACCCCTATATAAGGACCCCCTGAGGAGTCCTCGAGAAGGAGACACCAGAGACGAAAACAACACCAAATAGAGTCAGATTCAGTGAAGATTGGAGGGGCAAACTCCACTGGAGCCGCCTCCATAGGGATCTCCACCTTCTCCAACATCTCGAGCATCATCACCATGATGAAGAGGGAGTAGTCCACCCCCCTGGACTTTGGGTTTATGGTGGTAACTTGATCTAATCTCTCCATGTATGATCATTGTTGAAGTCCATATGATGTGCGTTGCATGAGTATGGATCTATCTATGTAATTCCTATGGTGGATATTGTGTTATGAGATAGTACTTGTTATTCATTTACTATTGTGTTGGATCTTGTATGGTTTGTCATACTTTGGGAATATTCTATGATGGATGTAATGGTTTAGATCTATACGTAATGCCTTGTTTATCCATATCATGAGGCGATTAACACCACCAAGTGGGGGTAGATGAGAGAGATGTGATAATACTCACAACATATGAACCATTAGAATGTTTTCCATTAAGAAGTATGATGTATGTAGGTAATGGGTGGCTGGGTGACAGCGTCATATGTATTGAGTGACAACAATGTAGCCCAACATCCTTTATCTAGGGGTAAAAGGGAGAAGTATGATGTGTGGTGTGACACAAACCAAATGCTAGCCTTATTGCAAGGGTGACCTAGCAACACAAAGGAGTAATTCTTTCAGCTATGTGTTTTACGACATGTAGCCACCATAAAAGTACCATTAAAACATTGTAATTGTGTGTACCTTTACTATTTATAACATGATAATCGCCAAAGATGGAGAAGAGAGGATTAAGTGAACCCATGTCCATTGTTCCCATAATAGAAAACCCTTGTCTTGTCCTCTTGCATTAAAGAGGATTGGGATACTTTTACATTCTTTGGTTTGTTACATTAAGTTTGCATCTATTAAATCAACCATATTGTTCCATAACTTGTTTAGTGCATAATCAACTAAAACTTGCGACACTTTAGTTGTAAAGAATAGATAGCTTTTCCTTCTTGCTCCTGCAGATCGATACCCTACTTCCACATTGAGAGGTACTACAGTGATCCCCCGCACTTGGGGGTTATAAACAAGCCATTTGGATGCGCAGAGCTCAACTTCACCCTGTACTATGGCGACAAGCACACTGCTGGCCTGACGTACACGACAACTATCAAGATGACTTTGTTGTGCCCATTAAATAGCACACAGAACACCGTGCCATTGTCCCCAGTTACCCCGATATCTACATTCTGTGAGCCCAGTGCCGACACCAGCTTAGAGATGTACCTACCTTTCCTACCGTAGTAGAAAATGCGCAACCTCATGGTGTGGGATTCTCTGAGGTGGGAGAGGAGCACAAATGGCAGGGCGGCGAACTCGCAGCTAGGCACCACAAAGTTCCATGGGACTGCAGCAACGGGCAATGAACATGAATACCTATATGGCTGGACAGCCGATACCAATTGGGTATGTCACCAACATAAAGTAATTAATTAGTATGACATTACATATACTCATATTAGGATCATCACAAGAAGATTTAGATGTGTTAACTCACACTTGAAACTAGTTGTTGATATACTTGTAATCCAGGGGGAATTCCGACGACCGATGGAGAAGATCTCAGGTAACACCACAATTTTGATAGGTATGACATCAGCCCTTTTAGTGCGACTTTAGCTGACGAAGGCCTACTCTTTAGCTCAGATGTCACCGCCATTTCGACTGAATGGAGCTTATGCCATGATGGCAGTGACCATAAAATCACCTTGTACCACGGCGATTCGCATGTCGTCGACCTGACATACCTGATGGATAGGACAATGTCCGTGGTGTACACTTCAATTTGGGAAGAAAAATCTGTGCCCTCTTTCCTGATGACAATGATCTCTGCTCTCTCTGAGCTAGGTGTTGGCACCGGCTTAGTCGGGAACTAGTTCTCGTAGAAGTAGGTCACTTAGGGCAAATGCCTCGTGTGGGCAAGTTTGAAGTGCTCACAGCGCTCGTGCACAGTCCATGGCCGAGTGACGAACTCACATCCTGGCTCTATGCAGACTGCGCACGGGGCGTAGTAGTACTGGATCTTGTGCTCGTAGACATCATTGTAGGAGACCAATGACCAACAACTGTCGTTGGGGCATCTGCTACCTTTTCCGCTAGTGACCTGGCGGTACAACTCCTTGGATCATGTGGCCAGCCTAACGGTGATGGTATTGTCCATATGCATAGATATTTTGTTGAAGATGTCACCGCCGACCTTGCTCCAGCCGCATTGCCACGGGTTGCACCTCGAACCCGCCATCGCGTCCGGATGGATTGCGGGCGAGGGTGGATCTATGTAGAGTTGTTGGTGGTTTTTAGAGGAGAGGGGTGGTGGACTAGAGGGAGTGATGCAACGGGGAAGATGGCGAGTAAAATGTGTGAAGTGTGCGCTAGAGATGCGGCCAGGCGGCATCAGCAAGTGGGGATAAACTAAACAAAGATGGGGAAGTTGGGATACTCTTTGAAAGAGGTTTTTTCTTTTCTTCTGCTGTAGGAAGTGGCTGCATCGAGGAAGCCAGCTAGCGTGATAGAATAGCATGCCGCTGTGCACTAACAAATTAACCATGTCACTTCCTGGCGTAGTATAGTCTCGTCACGTCAGTTTGACCAGACATATTGTTCGGTTCACATCATAGAAAACAAAAAGTTTCCTACGATGGGAACTACTAAGCACCAAGATCTATCTACCTAGATAAGAGCAACGGGTGGATATACATCCATAGAGAACATACCCTTGAATACTAACAAAGTGTAACGAGATTGGACTTATGGATGATGTAGTCGATCGCTTGCTGATCTCAAGATTGAGAGAAAGTCCTAGAGCCGCAAATCAGCAGCACATCCATGATCACACACATGTCCGGTCCACCGAACAACCTTCGCCTCCTTGCTCCAGCGATATAGTAGAAGCAGCAACTCCTTCCAGACAAAAATCTACCGGGAACATGTATCTCGCTAATCCGAGACCATGGGGGAATAATTCTAGAGGGGGAGAGAGATCCTTCACGAGGAGGTGTGCTTTGTGAGGAGAAGTGGGGGGACTTTTATAGGGAGAGGGGGCAGCCCCTCTCCATGGACATCGGCCAAGGGGACGTGCCCCCACCTCTTCCTCATTCATGTGGTGGAAGCTCCACTCACATAAAAATGCATCCACTCAAAAGTCCACTCACATGCATTAAATTTCCACCAAATTTAATGCAACTCTCATTTAATAAAACTCTTTTATTTATTTATTCAGATTTTTAATTACTTTAATTAACAAACATTCACATAAAACCCCCTATAATATTTCAATATCACATGGAGAACCAATTTCAGTAATTTCACCCGAAACAATTTCGATGTCCATTGAAATAATTCTAGCACTTTGTATATCTCTTGTCTAGAACACGTTTGCTCCAAATGGTGTCGGTATCCCTTAAGTGTGTCACCCTACGGTTCGCGAATAATGCATACATGATCGAGACCCTTCTCCAATCAATAATCAGTAGAGGGACCTGGAGATCCTGTAACACCCCAAATCTTTAATCAAGGTCATCAAGTTCCTAATCACCCAATTTAGGGTTAACAAAAACTTTTATTAAGAAAATGAACATGAATGCATGTGTGTGTTGCATTAGTATAGAATTGATTGAAAATGCCATGCTTGAGTGTTCTAACTATTGTGAAATGGTTTAAGGATGAATGCCACATCATCTAGACCATTTACAAGCAAAATCAAAAGAGAAAGAAATCAAATAAGAATAAATAATGCAAATGGTCATTTTGACCATTTTAAACCACTAGGCTACTTTAGGTGTTCCTAGAAGAAGATTTCTAACAGAAGCAATTCTATTTCTTTTCACCCCTTGCTAGACCAAGTAAAGATGTATCAAGGCCCACTTTACAAACTTACAAAAACATCTAGAAAATACATTTAAAGGACATTTGAAAATTCAATCCAATTCATATGGGAAGATCACACTTTTTCAAAAACCCATCAAATGAATTCACCTTGACTTATGCAAGCAAACCTAGTCTCTCAAGCTTAATCTAAGATCACTCAAAAATTTTGAATCAAAAATTCAAAAGTAATTTTCGTGCGGCCATTTCATCAAACACTTGGCATGCACAGAATAATCCCTAGCCTAGCTTCACTGTTTGATATAGTGATCATCGACCAAATTGTCCCCTAGTTACTCCCCTATTCCCTCTAAGCCTAACCCAGCCCCAGACCAGCTCTCCCCTTCGCTGCTGGCACAGTGGAGCGCCACCCGAAAGTGGTCATCGCCGGCTGACCACGACCAGCTCGCACCAGACCACCCCGCGCCCAACCAGCATGTCCACTAGCATCGCCGCACCCTACCGCCACCCCTGTCCAGGCCACAGCCCCAACCGAGCCATGGACCACACTAGCACCGCCGTGCACCGCCTCTCTACGCCATGTCCAGAGTGTGCCAGTGCACCGCGCCCGACCAGCTCGCACACGCCGTGCCTTGATATCCCCTCGCGTGCACAAACCTGCCATGATCGTAGCACCACGGCAGACACCCCGTTCGCCACCGAGCGACCAGTAGCTGTCGCACGTTGCCATAAACACCGTTGCCTCCGCTCAGAGCGCCGCATGCGCCAGACCAAACCAAGCCGCCCCACGCCACACCTTTAAGTCCATGGGAACCAAAAGGGAGCAATGCACCATCCTACGCCCTCGCCCATGCCATTAGCCACCTGTAGTGATGCCACCGTCGAGCTCACCACCGCACCGCTCGGTCCCCTCGTCGAGCTATAAAAGGAGGCCACCCCAGCCTCCATTCCTCACACCATTCGACTCCCCACTCACCACTGAGCCTCCCACACCTCTTCCCGAAGCAAGCCGAGCACCACCGTGCCAGAATTGCACCGGAGTCTGCCGCTGCTGGAGGAGAAGGGCGCCGTCGTTTGTGACCACCCCAATCCTCACGGTGACCATGCCTCGCCTCGCCATCGTCTACCACACCGTTTGCCCCTGTCGCCGAGCCTAGCTGGAGCCCAGGTGAGCCCCGAGACCCCCACCACCGCGTTAGGTTTAGCTCGTCGCTGGAGCTGTTCGTCGTCGACGACGACCCTCTGCCGTTTGATTAGAATTAGATCGTAGCGCCCAGATTGAAAGATACCGATTCATGTTAGATGAGTCACTGACCAGTGGACCCCCTTTGTCAGCCGCGCGCTGCGCTACGCTGTGCAGTTGGGCTGGCCCGTTAGCTTTCCCGCGCTGGCCCGAAAATTCAAATAAGGATTTTCCTTTTTAGTTTAAACTAGCTTCTGTCCCTAGATTCAAAAATTAATTTAGAGAGTTTTACTTAACCAAATTGCATGATTCAAATTTTTCTAGAAAGGTAATTAAAATATCTATCCAAGCCTGTTGGATTTAAATCATTTGGAGTTAGATATAATCTATAGCAAAAATAACAAGGCAGAGACTTTTGTAACTTCAAACATTTTTCAAAAATCAACCATAATATCTTTTGAGTTGATTCCAACTGTCAAAAATCACATTTGATAATATCTATCTGAATATGTAAAAAGATTTAAGTTTGCATGCAGTGACATTGGACTAGTACCAAAATAATGCTATTAGGGCATTTCTAGTCACTTTAAATTTATTAAATAATAATCTTAAACTTTATAAAAAGTAATCAACCCTTTTAAATCACATTCCCATGTATTAGAATATGTGGTGATGACATGTGTCCACATGATCCCATATTTTAATTGGAGAATATTAAATCTTAATTAATTTCAATAAGTAGAAATTACTTTTCTCAAATAAAATAATTGAAACTAGTTCTTTAATGCATGTGATGATTGTGATGATTCTAGATCATCAAGTGTGTGCCTTAGTGTGCTAAATAGACTTAGTTAAGTATTGTTTGGTGATTGTGTACCCCGTATTCCTTTATAGATGATAGTACCGACCAAGTCTACGAGGAGGAGTAGTTCTACCCCGAAGAAGAGGAGGAAAAGTTCAATCACTGCACCAATCAAGGCAAGCTATTATTGGCAAGATAATACTTGCAAGCCATCACTAGATACAAGTTAACCTAAGAAAGATGCCTTAGGAATGCTTGGGTTATATATTTTGATTTATACCCATCCCAAGTTTTACTTGCAAGCTTTACTTTTTACTTTACCAAAGTTTCTTTACTTTTAGTAATGCTTTGTGAGATTTTGGAAAGTAGTATAGATAGCATAAAGAGTATAAAACTAGGCCTATACTAGATGTCATTCTATGGCATGAGATTGAGATTAGCATCCCTCATTAGTGAACACTCTTAACTTAGTGGCTAGTGCTAAGCATAAAACTTGATCACTTTAGATGGGAATACTTGGTGAAAATGATTATGAAAACCTTGGAATGATGAGTCATTCTATTGAGATGTTTTGACATGTGTTGAGCACCACAAATGGATTTGATGATGAAAATGTTGAGGCATGAGCCTTAGCCCTTTATAAAAACTGATGGTTGGGTTCGGATGCGATACCATTCCAATTTTACCGTACAACCACAATACCTTAATTGGGTAAGGCTTAGCCGAAAGTTTATATGCCTTAGTATGGGTTCCCTCGCGGAAGAGGTTTGAGCTGAGGCTACCTCTTGATGATGTCCACCTATGTAGTGCCTAGGAAGGCAAATGGCCATGGCTGGGAGGCCAAGCTCATAGGGGAGGTGCCTATACTAGAGTGTGTAATTGAAAGGTTATGATTGATTATCCACATACTAAGTATGATGATTCAGGGTTATCCCTGACGGATGTATCAAATTTTGTGGTGAAAGTGTACCACCTCTGCTGAGTGTCAAACTATTCGAATAGCAGCGTCCGCGGTCATGGACAGTTGGCGTGGCCATACTGTTTCGTCGTCAGATATTTTCAAAATGACTTGTGAAGTGAACTATGCTTTTGACTTGACCACAACAGGGTTGTGAATATGAAAACTAGGTTCCCAACTTAAGTGATTTAGAACATTTAAGTTAACTTTCTTTGCTTCTGAACTCAGTTTAGATAAATCTAGCTTTTTGCAAATAAACTTAGAGCTTAGGATTCCTACTAGAACTACCTTACTTGGTAGTGATAGTTTGTGAGTACTTAAAGAGTACTCATGGCTTTGTCCCTGGCTATTCCCGTGGCCAGACTATGAGGAGGACTATCCAGAAGAGGGACAATAGGACGGCTATGACAACTAGGATCATCTCCCATCGTTAGCATTGTCTATGACACTAAAGATGGATCCCACTGCTACGCTTATTATTCCGCTGCTTGTTTGTACTAAGACTGGACCATGAGATCCTTTATTTGTGTAAGACCTTATTATGGTTTGTAATGGATGATGTACTATGATATCCAATCTGTTATGTCTCGCAAAAATGGTAATCCTGGGATTGCGATGTATGGCATAACAGGCATGTAGGATTAAAAATCTGGGTGTTGACAGATCCATACTGGCTCCCACACATTCAACGATGACTTCTGTGATCGTGAGAACCTTTAATGCTAGTAACTAAATCCCTTTGTCTCATGATATATTACATGTCCGTGATTCAATCATCGGTATCTCCATACCTAGCTTGATCTTGTTACCGTCATGTACTCTTTTCTCGTCCCCGTGATATAACATTCTAGTGATCACATCACTTGCTTGCAACCTATCTTAATGTGATATCACCGAGAGGGCCCAAAGTATATCTATCTATCACCGGGATGGATAAATCCCACTTTTGATCCATGAGCCTCTACATAACACGTTCAGAGTATCTAAACCCACCTTTATAGTCACCCTTTTATGGTGTGACGTTTGATGTTATCAAGTTACTCTTCTAGTGTCAGTGATTGACATGATCTCATGGTCTAAGGACTAGGATTACTTCGTATGATGTTATAGAAATTGAAACACAATGACTTTGATTGTAATGCTATACTTCGGATGAATGTTCATCACACCATTCCACCAATGTTGTGGCCTCGTTATTAATAACATCCAATGTCCATGATCAGGAAACTTTGATCATCTTATTAATCAACGAGCTAGTTTATAAGAGATACATAACTAGGAACCATTTATTTGTTTATTAAACACACATGTATTAACGTTTCCAATCAATACAATTATCGCATGCAAAATAAACATCTATCATATACTTGCAATGCGATAATAACAACTTTATTATTGCCTCTCAGGGCATATTCCCTTCAGTCTCCCACTTGCACTAGAGACAATAATCTAGTTTACATAGTGATAAATATAACACCCATGGAGTTCTGGTGTTGATCATGTTTTTCCCTAGGGAGAACTTTAGTCAACGGATCTACTACATTTAGGTCCATATGTACTTTACAAATATTTATATCTCCATCCTTGACATGCTCGCAGATGGAGTGAAACCGGCGCTTAATATGCTTGGAATTCTTGTGAGACTTTGGTTCCTTGGCGTTGGCTATGGCTCTATTGTTGTCACAATAGAGCACCGTTAGGTCCAACGCACTAGGAACCACACCTAGTTCAGTTATGAATTCCTTCATCCAAACCGCTTCCTGTGCTGCTTCTGAAGCAGCAACATATTCCGCCTCCGTTGTTGATCCCACCACCATAGGTTGTTTGGAGCTCCTCCAACTAACTGTTGCTCCGTTCATGAGAAATACGTATCCGGATTGAGACTTAGAGTCATCCGGGTCGGTGTCAAAGCTAGCATTGACATAACACTTAGCGACCATCTCTTCTTCACCTCCATATACAAGAAACATTTCCTTAGTTCTTCTTAAGTACTTAATGATATTCTTGACCACTATCTAGTATTCCAAACCTAGATCAGATTGGTACCTACTAGTCAAACTAATAGCATGTGCCACATCTGGTCTTGTACATAGCATGGCCTACATTATAGAGCCTATGACTGAAGCATAGGGGATCTTATCCATTATCTCTCTTTCTTCTGCCGTAGCCAGACTTTGAGTCTTACTCAATGTCTTTCCTTGCAACATAGGTAAGAACCCCTTCTTACTTCCGTCCATTTTAAACTTCTTTAAAATCTTAGCAAGGTATGTACTTTGTGATGGCCCAATTAGGCGTTCATTAGTGCATATTTGCATCATGTTTTACATTATTATTTTGCATCGTAGATGTAGGATTTTGGTATTTTACGGCATTCGCACGCATGTTTTATGTCTGTTTTCACCAGGATCAGGACAGATGATGGATCTAGTGGATACAATTATTGAAGTAGTTGTACTATGGAGAAAAGGAGTCAAAAACAACATAAATCGCTTATTTGGGAAATATTAATAATACCAGAAGAAAACCAGAAGCAAACAAAGGAGGCAGAGAGCGTAACGACCAACTATACGGCAGGAGAATTTTCTCCACCCGTATAGCTCCGGCCATATAGCTGGCGCCGCCTCCGCCTCGTCAAATAGTTTCACCCCGTGCAATTGGTTTGGGGAGACGACATACAGAACACCCAGAAATCACACAAACCTCACCTCCGGAAGGCATATGGAGGGGGAACTCGTCCGTCAGGGATTCATCTTCACCTTGCACAGATCCAGGAGGCTAAGGCATCAATCTCCATCAACCACCGCTGCATCACCACCATCATCATCCATCCCACCTACATCTTGTCTGGATCTTGTTATAATTCCTATACTCGTTGTGGATTTATACAAGTACTATTCATCTATGATTATTCCCATTAGTATTGCCATGATGTTGATTGCCTCCATGTCTGAGTAGATCTTTAGTTCTTGGGGAGATGGAGAAACCTTAGCATATGACTAAGATGAGATAGAGATTATTATGTTATACATCATTACGTGTATGTGTTAATTGTCTTCATCTTGATATTAAGGAGAAGTGCACCTTCTTAATATTTGCCTCTTATGGGGACTCGATGGAGGGGATTACTTGTTAGTAGATGGAGGGATGATAGCGCTTACTGTGACTATAAAGCTGTTGTTATTTCTTACGTTCTAACTTGGGAACCAAGGAGAACTAATCAAGGCATGTCCATGCCATGTGAGAAATCCCTTAATAGCACATTAATGCGATGGTTGTCGGTTATCTGTTGTGGTTATGAGGACGATGTGTGTAGTAGTTGCTGGCAAATCGTCCATATATGGAGCTCCTCCCACACACATACACACTATGAGAATATTCGTTATAATACTCTCGATTACTTAGTCTAAATTGCTAGTGGTGTATCCGCTACTCCCTGAGAATGCATTTTCCCTATTGTAGTTCCAAAGTTCTATTACACACGCGATTCTTACTTTCTGCATTAAGTTTTGCTTTACTTTAAATTACCTTGTTCAACCAAAAACCCAAAAACAACTCTACTTATCTTGCATCTTAAAGTTATTTCTTAAGTACTCCATTTAGTTATAGTTAAAAGAATTTTAGTCTTTCGCCTACTGCTCCCTATGGGATCGTTATCTTTATTTCGAAACTAGCTACGAACGATCTGTGCACTTGCAGTCATCACGCGTCTTGATCTATCTCTATAGATCTTAATGCCTAATATATATGATGCTTCACCAAGGTCCTTCATCGAAAATTTGCTGTTTAGATAACTTTTAACACTGTTTAAAAGATCTATATCATTTCCAATCAATAATATATCATCTACATATAATATCAGAAATGCCACATTGCTCCCACTCACTTTCTTGTAAATACAAGCCTCTCCATAAGTTTGGACAAATCCAAACTGTTTGATCACCTCATCAAAGCGGAGATTCCAATCCTGGGATGCTTGCTTCAGTCCATAGATGGATCGCTGAAGCTTGCATACTTTGTCAGCATCCTTAGGATTGACAAAACCCTTTGGTTGTATCATATACAACTCTTCTTCAATATTATCATTGAGGAACATAGTTTTTACATCCATCTGCCATATCTCATAATCAAAATATGCAACAATTGCTAACATAATCCTAACCGACTTTAGCAACACTACAAGAGAGAATGTCTCATCGTAGTCAACTCCTTGAATTTATCAAAACCCCTTTGTGACAAGTTGAGCTTTATAGATGGTCACCTTACTATCAATGTCAGTTTTCTTCTTGAAAATCCATTTATTCTCAACGGCCTTTCGGTCGTGAGGTAAGTCCACCAAGGTCCAAGCCTGATTTTCGTACATGGATTGCATCTCGGATTTCATGGCTTCTAGCCATTTGCTGGAATCCAGGCTCATCGTCGCTTCTTCATACATCATAGGGTCACATATTTCATCAACCATGAAATTCATGACAGGATTCTTGTACAGTTCAGGAGCTGGACGTGGTCTGCTTGACCTGCGAGGTTTGGTAGTGTCCTCTTTCGGAGTTTCATGATCATGATCATTAGTTCCTTATTCATTTGGTGAAGTCAACTCCGGAACAATTTCCAGCACCGCACCACTCGCTGTTTCATGAAGAGAAGGTTCAATAATCTCTTCGAGTTCTACCTTCTGACTACTCACACCTTTTGCAAGAAACTCTTTCTCTAGAAAGGATCCATTCTTGGCAATGAAAACCTTGCCCTCGGATCTGTGATAGAAGGTGTAACATCCCAAAACTTTAATCCAAGGTTATTAAGATCCAAATCAACAAAATTAGGGTTAACAAAAACTTTTCCAATTAAAATCAATAAAGCATTCATATGTGTGTGCATTTAAATAGGAGTTGTTTTTAATTGCCATGATTAAGTGATCCATTGCTTGTAAAATGATTCTTAGGTGAAATAAACATCATCTAGATCATTCCCAAACAAATCCCAAAGAAAAACAAATCAAAATGAATAAATGAAAGAAATGGTCATTTGTGCCATTTTCATCAACATGCCTACTTTGGCTATTCCTAGTACTCAATTCTTAACAGAAATAAATGTGGATCTTTGCACCCCTTACTAGTACATGTAATGATGTACCAAGGCCCACTTTGTGATCTGCCAAAAACTTTCAAACACTAATTTTAAATGGCATTTGAAAATTGAATCTAGTTCATATGGGAAGATCCCACTTATTCAAAAACCACTCAAATGAGATTTATTTTCAAAACCCAAGCAACCACAGAGTCTCAAGCTTATGACTAACACACCCACAAAAAATCTTTTCAAAATTTAAAACTAAATTTCTTTCAGCCATTTTCACAAACACTTGGCAGGCAGAGATTACACCTAGTATCAGCTCACTGTTTTCTATAGGATTTTGCCACCCATTTGACCTCAAATCACTCCCTCTGTCTCCATTTGATCTAACCCAGCAATAAACACCCCATCCCCTATCCCCTAGCAGCAGTGCCACGCCACCCCGAGGACATGCTCGCCGGCCAAACTTGCCAACGCAGCAGCAAACCGCCCCTCTCTCTCTCTCGCCATGTCTAGGAGCTAGACCAGACCGCACCGCCACCCTCTGTCCCCTCCCCGAGCAAAGCCGAGCCATGGACGACTCACCCAGTGCCGCGCCCAGAGCGTCTACACCATGCCAAGCACACGCCAGAGCTCCGCACCCAACAAGCATGCACACGTTGTGCCTCAACCGCAGCCCGTGCTCATCGCTTCACCACGACCCTAGGAACCGCCCGAACATGCCCGTTCGCCGCCATTTGACCCGCAGCCACCGCACGCCGTGTCGAATGCCGCCTCTGCTGCTCAGAGCGTGAGCACCGCCCGACCGTTTGCTACCGCCCCTAGCAAAACATTTAAGCCATAGCGCACCGCCAGGAGGCAGGCCACAATCCCCTACCTCAAGCCACGCCGCTAGCTCGATGTGCAGCCCTCGCCGGAGTCGCCCGCCCATCCCTTTCTGTCGCCTCGTTGAGCTATGAATAGAGGCTGCCCCAACACAAACCACTCACACCATTCCACTCCCCTCTCCTCACTGGTCCTTCCCCACCTCTAGTCGGAGCAGCTTGAGCACTTGTTCGCTGGAATTTGGCCGGAGAAGCCCGCTGTAGAGGAGGAGAACGCGCCGTCGATTTCGTCCACCCCAGGAGCTGCCATGACCATCCCTGAGCTCGCCGTTGTCCACCAGTTCGTTTGCCCGCCTCGCCGTCATTGCTGGAGCCCTGGTATGCCCCCTGAGCACCACCACCGAGCCGCTAGGGTTAAACCTCGCAGGCGATTTGTCCATCGTTGACGACGAGCCCCAGCCGTAGATCCTAGTTCTAATGTAACGTCCCACATCGCCCCGTACCGCTTCGCGTGTAAAGAGCCACTGACCGGTGGACCCCCCTGTCAGCTGTGCCCCGCACCGCGGAGTGCGACTAGGCCGACCCGTTAGATTTCCCGCGCGACCCATTTACTTCAAATTAGGATTTTTCTATTTAGGTTTAAACTTAGTTCTGTCCCCTAGTTTGAAAATCAATTCAGAGAGATGTACAATCCAAATGGAGTGATTCCAATTTTGTTAGAAAGCTACTGAAAAGATCTATCCAAGTCCGTTGGATTTAATTCATTTAGAGTTAGACATCGCAAGTAGTAAAAATAACAAGACAGAAGCTTTTGTACATTCAAACATTTTTATAAAATCAACCATGATAGATTTTGAGTTGATTCCAACTCTCAAAAATCACATTTAACCATACCTATCTGAATATGTAATAATATTAGGGTTTACATGCAATTAATTTGGACTAGTACCAAAATAATGCTATATAGGCATTTCTAGTCACTTTAAATTATTAAATAATGAACTTAAACTAAAGTAGATGTGATCCAACCCTTAAATCACATTCCCACATGTTAGAATATGTGGTGATGACATGTGTCCACGTGATCCCATATTTTAAGTGGTGAATATTAAATATTACTTATTTTTCAATGAGTAGAAATTACTTTTCTTAAATAAAAAAACAAAACTAGTTAACAAGACTTGTGATGTTTGTGATGATAATAGATCATCCAATGTGTGCCTTAGAGTGATAATTAGACTTGTTAAGTATTGTTTGGTGATTGTGTACTCCGTATGTATTTATAGACGATAGTACCGACCAAGCTTTCGAGGAGGAGCAGTTCTATCAAGAGGAGGAAGAAAACTTGAACCACTACACTGCACAAGGCAAGCCACCATTAACAATGCAAGCTAACACTTCCAAGTATAATGCTTAGCAAGCTAGAGTTAAGCTAGATGATTGAGCAAAGATGCTTTAGGCATGCTTTGGTTATACCACTTTGACTATTATTTACCCCAAGTATTATTTTCAAGCTTTACTTCCTTTACTTTAAACAAAATTCTTTACTTGTTTTGAAGGTAGCATAAAGAGTATAAAACTTGACCTATTTAGATAACTTTAGATGTAATTCTATGTCATGAGATTGATCCCATCTTTCCACCTTAGCGAACACTCTTAACTTAGTAGTTTAGAGTAGATAAAAACTTGAGTCACTTTAGATGGGAACACTTGGTGAAAATGAATTATGAAAACCTTGGAATGATGAGTCATTCTATTGAAATGTTTTGACATGGGTTGACAAACACAAATGGTTTATGATGATGAAAATGTTGAGGCATGAGCCTTGACCCTTTTACAAAACTGATGGTTGGATTCGGATGCGATACCATTCCAAATTTACCGTACAACCACAATACCTGAATTGGGTAAGGCTTAGCCGAAAGTTTATATGCATTAGTATTAGTTCCCTCGTGGGAGAGGTTTGAGCGGAGGCTACCTCTCAATGTTGTCCACCTATGAAGTTCCCAAGATGACAGATGGTCATGGTTGGGAGGCCATGCTCATAGGAGAGGTGCTTATACTAGAGTGTGTAAAGTAAATGTTATGTTTGATTATCTGCATACTAAGTATGATGATTCAGGGTTATCCTTGAGAGATGTATCGAATCTTGTGGTGAATGTGTACCACCTCTATAGAGTGTCAAACTATTCGAATAGCCGTGTCCGCGGTTATGGACAGCTGGAGTGGCCATACTGTTTCGTTGTTAGATGTTTTCAAAATAACTTATGAAAGGAATGATGAACCTTGACTTGACCACAACAGGGTTGTGTTTATTACACTAGCTTCCCAACTTAAGTGATTCTAGAACTTTATTTTTAAAATCTTTCTTTGTTTCAGAACTTAGTTTAGGTTTCAAACTTAACCTTATAGTTAAACTTAGAGTTAGCACTTTACTTTAGAACTATCCTAGTTGTTAGTGTTAGTTTGCGAGTACTTAAAGAGTACTCATGGATTTTGGCCCTGGCTATTCTCATGGCCAGACTATGAAGGAGACTACCAAGATGATGGCCAGCAGGACGGCTATGATAACTAGGACTATCTGCCTTCGTCAGCATTGCATGTGCCCCTGAAGATGGACCCCACCGCTACGCTTTATATTTATTCCGCTGCTTGTTGTATTAAGACTGGATCATGAGATCCTTATTTGTGTAAGACCTTATGTATGGTTTGTAATGGATGATGTACTATGATATCCAATCTGTTATGTCTCGCAAAAATGGTAATTCTGGGATTGCGATGTATGACATAATAGGCATCTGGGATTAAAAATCCGGGTGTTGACAAGTTGGTATCAGAGCCATCCTGACCATAGGAGACCCTAGTTAGAATGGACGTCCGAACAAAAACCTAATTTCCAAACCAAAGTGAGTATTTATGAAAAACTATTTCCTCTCTTACCCTTGGGAATTCATTCTTTCTCAAAAATTCATGTTCCTCAAAATTCTTACATTACTACTTAAAATTTGACACACTTGATCACTTCACTAACTTCCT
This sequence comes from Avena sativa, assembly GCA_916181665.1. NCBI lineage: Eukaryota > Viridiplantae > Streptophyta > Magnoliopsida > Poales > Poaceae > Avena > Avena sativa. The sequence goes on along the minus strand of OV702287.1, from coordinate 183,965,629 downwards.
CATCCTTAATTCTTGTAGATGGAGACTCAGTTCAGCAAGTTCTACCAATTGGGCAATGGAGGCCAGCTGATCTTCGAGAGGGATCTGGATTCACTGTCTGAGTTATTGGGACGCTCGCATCCGGAGTATCTTGGAGCTCAACTTCCAGGACCCCCAGGAGGAGATTTACAGTGGCTAGTCACTGCTGATCTTAGAGGAAGAATCAAAGCACCAACGTCCGGGAGAATCCAGTTCTCCGTGAGAGAGAACAACTGGCTAGATGGATTAGCCAGGGCAATGCATGAAGCGCTCGCACGTCTATGTGCCCTCAGCGTCAACCAAATCCAAGGAGCCCGTTTTGCTCACTATGCAAGATGTGATTTCATGGGAATGCCAATGGAGATGCCAAGTCACCCAGAGCTGAAGCGTCAAGTGGAGAACCTTGACTTACTGCTGTACGATCATCAGAAGGAATTGGACAATGCTAGGGAGTTCGCCAACCACAACCGTGCCATTGCCGCCTAGAAGGCCTAGACTTTCTCACTGCTTGTCAAGGACCGTCAGTCTCTTTGCCTCCAGCGCAAGAAGAAGGATCACACCATCGCCCGTCTTCGCAAGAAGGTGGACGACCTCGAGAAGACCGTCAAGGAGCAGGAAGCTCAGCTTGCAGCAAAGGAGGAAGAAGAGGATGGTGAAGACATCTAGGGAGACATGGATTCTTACCTCAGCAATGATGATGACTTTCTGGAGGAGGATGCCATGGACTTATACACTGACGATGAGGACTCCGACTTCATCGATGATGAGTAGATGCACTAGAGAACTGTCGTAGCATGAGATGCATCGGTCCCACTGTATCGTAGCTTGTAGAATGGTTCTTCAAACCATCTGTTTTCCTTTATTGTTGTGGTGTGTGTTTGTATCGTGTGCTTGTTTGCATGAATGAAATGAAGTTAGTTGCAAAACCTGAGTCAAACTCAAAGTTTTAGCTTGAAACAAAAACCACGAACCTTAGAACTTTCCCTCTTACCCCTTTATCTACCTCAATCTTCAGATGACTCGTGGAAACCAAGGAGGGAGAAGCTCATCGCAAGACCCAATGCTGCAGATCTTGCAGAATCTCATCGCAGACAGAGAAGCAAGCAGGGCAGAACGCCAAGCTAATCTAGCAACACTGCAACAGATCGCCCAGATGGCTCTCAACGACCAAGGGCATGGAAACCAGGATCACCATGGATCCAAACTCAAAAACTTTCAGAATACCAATCCCCTAGTCTTCAACCAAGCTGAAAACCCGCTAGATGCTGATGACTGGCTGCAGACAATGGAAAACAACTTAGAAGTAGCAGGAGTTGATGACAACAAGAAAGTTCTCTTCGCCACCCACTATCTGGTGGGAGATGCAAGAGATTGGTGGACTAGTATCCGTAACATGAACCATGGTCAAGTGATGACATGGGAAGCCTTCAAAGTCAAGTTCAGCCGCACCCACGTGCCGTAGAGCTTAGTCACCCGAATGAGGGATGAATTCAGAGAGTTGAAGCAAGGCAGAATGACTGTGGTGGAATACCATGACAGATTCCTGTCACTTGCCAGATATGCACCTGATGAGATCAACACGGAGGCCAAGAAGAAGGAGAGATTCTTGAACGGACTGCATGATGAGTTGCAGACTGTCCGCGTCAACATCCGTTTCCAGGATCTCGAAGAGCTAGTCGACTCCGCAATTCAGATGGAAGGGAAGATTAACCAGGCAAACGACAACCACAAACGTTGTATGATGCAGCAATCTGGATCCAGCAGTCACGAGAAGTACCGTCCCAACCCCTCACCGGGATATGCACCAAGGAACAACCGACCCCCAACGTCTCGCCCAAGCTACCCCAACCGTAGCAGAGGCAATGTGAAGTCCGGAGTAAACAACCACAACTCCGGCAATGCCAACAATTTCAACCGTGCCCCTCCCAAGAGCAACAACAACAACAACACTGCACCCAGAACTGGCAGCAATGCTGTGCCTGTCGCAGCAAAAGACAAGTCCCAGATCACTTGTTTCGAGTGTGGAGTGAAGGGTCACTATTCCAATGAGTGTCCCAAGAAGACTGCCACCACTGCCAATGTGAATGCCCCAGCTCAACAGCAACGTCGTGTTCAACCAGGAAGAAGATTTGCCCCAGGGAACCCTCACAACCGCAACGGTTGTCTCTTCCGCATGAACGCCGAAGAAGCCCAAGAAGCGCCTGATGTAGTGTTGGGTATGTTTTCTGTCAACTCAGTTCTAGCAAGGGTATTGTTTGATTCGGGATCATCACATTCATTTGTCACCGATCCACCCAACCAACTTGAAGCATGTCATGATAGTTCAAATCCCCGGTTCAACCACAAAATCTAGACAAATTTGCAAAGCTGTGCCTATCAGAATACATGGGATAGATTTTTATGCCAACCTAATTGTACTTGGAACCAAAGGATTGGAAGTAGTACTAGGTATGGACTGGATGTCAAGGCATAAAGGATTGATAGACCATGCTAAGAAAGCCATCACCATGACCAGTAGCTCTAGAGTAACAGTAGAGCATATATCTGAAACCTTACCTCGTCAATTCAAGTGCAACAAGAGTCTAGCCCTACCCACCATAGACCAAGTCAGAGTAGTCTATGAATACCCCGACGTATTCCTAGATGAATTGCCAGGTATGCCCCCGGATATGGATATTGAGTTCATTATCGAACTAATCCCCGGAACCGGACCCATAGCCCAGAGACCCTATAGCATGAACCCCTCAGAGTTAGTGGAATTGAAGAAGCAGTTGGATGCAATGTTAGCAAAAGGCTTGATTCAACCAAGCGCATCACCATGGATATCACTAGTGTTATTCGTCGACAAGAAAGATGGAGGCAACCGTTTGTGCACAGATTACAGAAAGTTGAATGACGTCACCATCAAGAACAAGTACCCTTTGCCAAAGATAGAGGATCTATTTGATCAGTTGACTGGAGCCCAGGTATTCTCAAAGATTGATCTTAGGACTGGTTATCACCAACTTAAGATTCATGCAACGGATATTCCAAAGACCGCCTTTACTACTCGCTATGGTTTATACGAGTATACGGTTATGTCTTTTGGATTAACCAATGCCCCTGCTTATTTCATGAATCTCATGAATAAGATCTTTATGAATTTCCTAGATAAGTTTGTAGTTGTGTTTATCGATGATATCCTTATCTACTCCAAGTCCGAAGAAGAGCATGAGCAACATCTGAGAATCATCCTAGAAACCTTGAGAGAGCACCGGTTATATGCCAAGTTCAGCAAGTGTGAGTTTTGGCTGAAAGAAGTAGGATTCCTAGGACATATTGTGTCTGCCGGAGGAGTCTCTGTTGATCCCGCCAAGATCAAAGATGTCGAACAATGGGAAGCCCCAACCACTCAAACCCAAGTCCGTGCATTTCTCGGATTAGCGGGATGTTACCGCAAGTTCGTAGAAGGATTCTCGAGCATCGCCAGACCCATGACCCAATTGTTGAAGAAGGACAAGAAGTTTGAATGGACCGACAAATGTGAAGCCAGTTTTCAGGAGCTAAAGAAGAGATTGATATCAGCCCCAATTTTGATCATGCCAGATATCAAGAAGCCGTTTAATGTGTATTGTGATGCATCAAAGATTGCTCCCGGATGTCTATTAATGCAAGAGGGCAAAGTCATAGCGTATCTGTCTCGACAACTAAAGCAGCACAAGCAGAACTATCCGACCCATGATCTTGAATTAGCAGCTGTAGTTTTGGCATTGAACACATGGCGTCATTATCTGATGCGTAATCGCTGTGAGATTTACTCAGATCATAAGAGCTTGAAATATATTTTCACTTAGAAGGAACTGAATATGAGGCAAAGGAGATGGATAGAGTTAATCAAGGATTATGACCTTGACATTCACTATCACCTCGGCAAAGCCAATGTGGTAGCGGATGCTCTTAGCAGATTGCCGTGTAGGCTAAACACCATGATCAAGGAGAAGCATCCAAGTTTGTATGAAGAGTTGGAGTAGTTCAGAACTGAATTAGTTAGAAAAGGATTCTTAGCTAGCATTGAACTTCAACCCACTTTGATTAGCCAAATCAAGGAAGCCCAAAAGGGAAATGAAAGTATCGATGGAATCAAACATCGTATTGGTACAGGAAAAGTACCTGGATTCACTAAAGACGAAGAAGGAGTGTTGTGGTACAAAGGACGTATCTGTGTGCCAGCAGATTCGGAGCTGAAGCAAGTCATTATGCAGGAAGCTCATGATACTCTTTATTCTATCCACCCCGGAGGAACGAAGATGTATCAAGATTTGAAAGAGCAATTTTGGTGGCACAAGATGAAGAGAGAAATCGGAAGCTACATCGCCAAGTGTGACATCTGTCAAAGAGTCAAAGCAGAGCACAAGAGACCCGCAGGACTGTTGCAACCATTGCAGATTCCAGAATGGAAATGGGATTCCGTCGGAATGGACTTTAGCACCAGTTTGCCTACTTCTAGTAGGGGAAATGACTCAATTTGGGTCATAGTTGATAGACTGTCCAAGGTAGCTCACTTCATACTAGTCAAGACTACCTACCAGAGTTCGAAGCTAGCAGAACTGTATATTGCTAGGATTGTTAGTTTGCATGGAACCCCCAAGAGCATAATATCAGATCGAGAAACCCAGTTTACCTCGAGGTTTTGGCAGAAAGTTCAGGAAGGATTGGGAACTAAGTTGAACTTCAGCACCGCTTATCACCCGCAAACTGATGGACAGACTGAGAGAGTCAACCAGATCCTAGAGGATATGTTAAGAGCTTGTGTGTTAGAGTACGGATCAAAATGGGAAGACTGCCTGCCTTTCGCAGAATTCTCATATAACAACAGTTATCAAGCTAGTTTGCAAATGGCACCATTTGAATTCCTATACGGAAGAAAGTGCCGTACCCCTTTGAATTGGTCGCAGGTAGGAGAGAGTCAGATCTTTGGACCCGACATTCTCCGAGAAGCCGAAGAGAAGGTTCACAAAGTTTGTGAGCACCTCAAGACCGCCCAATCCAGACAAAAGAGTTATCCTGACAAGAGAAGGAGAGACCTGGCTTTCAATGTTAGAGATTTTGTATATCTCAAGGTTTCGCCATTGAAGGGAACCCAATGCTTTAGTTTGAAAGGAAAGTTAGCCCCCAGATATATCGGACCATTCAAGATTCTGAACCATCGAGGAGAAGTATCATATCAACTGGAACTACCAGAAGAGATGTCTGCCATCCACAATGTGTTCCATATCTCGTTACTTCGCAAATGCCTGGAAGTGCCAGAGAAGACTGAAGTTTTCAAAAACATTGATCACAGAGCTGTGGAGATCAACAATGACCTGACATATCATGAAGTACCCATTCGTATCCTAGAAGAATCTTACAAAACTACCAGGACCAGGAGTATCAAGTTTCTCAAGATTCAATGGAGCAACCATACCGAAGAGGAAGCCACTTTGGAGCGAGAAGATTACATTAGGACAGAGTTCCCAGATCTCTTTAGTTCCTAGTTTTCTTTGTAAATCTCGGGACGAGATTTTGTTTAAGGGGGGAAGGTTTGTAACATCCCAAAACTTTAATCCAAGGTTATTAAGATCCAAATCATCAAAACTAGGGTTAACAAAAACTTTTCCAATTAAAATTAATAAATCATTCATATGTGTGTGCACTTAAATAGGAGTTGTTTTGAATTGCCATGATTAAGTGATCCATTTCTTGTAAAATGATTCTTAGGTGAAATAAACATCATCTAGATCATTCCCAAACAAATGCGAAAGAAAAAAATCAAATGAATAAAAGAAAGAAATGGTCATTTGTGCCATTTTAATCAACATGCCTACTTTGGCTATTCCTAGTACTCAATTCTTAATAGAAATAAATGTGGATCTTTGCACCCCTTACTAGTACATGTAATGATGTACCAAGGCCCACTTTGTGATCTGCCAAAAACTTTCAAACACTAATTTTAAATGGCATTTGAAAATTGAATCTAGTTCATATGGGAAGATCCCACTTATTCAAAAACCACTCAAATGAGCTTTATTTTCAAAACCCAAGCAACCACAGAGTCTCAAGCTTATGACTAACACACCCACCAAAAATATTTTCAAAATTCAAAACTAAATTTCTTTCGGCCATTTTCACACACTTGGCAGGCAGAGATTACACCTAGTATTAGCTCACTGTTTTCTATAGGGTTTTGCCACCCATTTGACCTCAAATCACTCCCTCTGTCTCCATTTGATCTAACCCAGCAATAAACACCCCATCCCCTATCCCCTAGCAGTAGTGCCACGCCACTTCGAGGACATGCTCGCTGGCAAAACTTGCCAACACAACAGCATACCGCCCCTCTCTCTCTCGCCATGTCTATGAGTTAGACCAGTCCACACTGCCACCCTCTGTCCCCTCCCTGAGCAAAGCTGAGCCGTGGACCACTCACCCAGCGTCGCGCCCAGAGCGTCTGCACCATGCCGAGCACACGCCAGAGCGCCACGCCCGACAAGCATGCACACGCCGTGCCTCGACCACAGCCTGTGCTCACCGCTTCACCACGACCCTAGGAACCACCCGGACATGCCCGTTCGCTGCCGTTTGACCCGCAGCCACCGCACGCCGTGTCGAACGCCGCCTTTGCCACTCAGAGCGTGAGTACCGCCCGACCGTTTGCCACCGCCCCTAGCCACGCATTTAAGCCATAGCGCACCGCCAGGAGGCAGGCCACCGTCCCCTACCTCAAGCCACGCCGCTAGCACGCTGTGCAGCCCTCGCCAGAGTCGCCCGCCCATCCCTTTCGGTCGCCTCGTCGAGCTATAAATAGAGGCCGCCCTAGCACAAACCACTCAAACCATTCCATTCCCCTCTCCTCACTGGTCCTTCCCCACCTCTAGCTGGAGCAGCTTGAGCACTTGTTCGCTGGAATTTGGCCAGAGAAGCCCGCTGCGGAGGAGGAGAAGGCTCCGTCGATTTTGTCCACCCCAGGAGCTGCCGCGACCACCCCTGAGCTCGCTGTCGTCCACCAGTTCGTTTTCCCGCCTCGCCGTCATTGCTGGAGCCCTGGTATGCCCCCTGAGCAACCCCACCGAGCCGCTAGGGTTAAACCTCGCCGACGACCTATCCGTCGTCGACGACGAGCCCCAGCCGTAGATCCTAGTTCTAATCTAACGGCCCACATCGCCCCGTACTGCTTCGCGTGTAAAGAGCCACTGACCGGTGGACCCCTGTCAGCTATGCCCCGTGTCGTGGAGTGCCACTGGGCCGGCCCGTTAGCTTTCCCGCGCGACCCATTTAATTCAAATTAGGATTTTTCTATTTAGGTTTAAACTTAGTTGTGTCCCCTAGTTTGAAAATCAATTCAGAGAGATTTACAAATCAAAATGGAGTGATTCCTATTTTGTTAGAAAGCTACTGAAAAGATCTATCCAAGCCTATTGGATTTAACTCATTTAGAGTTAGAGATCTCTCCTAGTAAAAATAACAAGACAAAAGCTTTTGCACATTCAAACATTTTTATAAAATCAACCATGATAGATTTTGAGTTGATTCCAACTCTCAAAAATCACATTTAACCATACCTATCTGAATATGTAATAATATTAGGGTTTACATGCAATTAATTTGGACTAGTACCAAAATAATGCTATATAGGCATTTCTAGTCACTTTAAATCATTAAATAATGAACTTAAACTAAAGTAGATGTGATCCAACCCTTAAATCACATTCCCACATGTTATAATATGTGGTGATGACATGTGTCCACATGATCCCATATTTTAAGTGGTGAATATTAAATATTAGTTATTTTTCAATGAGTAGAAATTACTTTCTTAAATAAAAAGAATGAAACTAGTTAATAAGACTAGTTAAGTATTGTTTGGTGATGATAATAGATCATCCAATGTGTGCCTTAGAGTGCTAATTAGACTAGTTAAGTATTGTTTGGTGATTGTGTACTCCGTATGTATTTATAGACGATAGTATCGACCAATCTTTCGAGGAGGAGGAGTTCTATCAAGAGGAGGAACAAAACTTCAACCACTGCACTACACAAGGCAAGCCACCATTAACAATGCAAGCTAACACTTGCAAGTATAATGCTTACCAAGCTAGAGTTAAGCTAGATGATTGAGCAAAGATGCTTTAGGCATGATTTGGTTATACAACTTTGACTATTATTTACCCCAAGTATTATTTTCTAGCTTTACTTCCTTTACTTTACACAAAGTCCTTTACTTGTTTTGAAGGTAGCATAAAGAGTATAAAACTTGACCTATTTAGATAACTTTAGATGTCATTCTATGGCATGAGATTGATCCCATCTTTCCACCTTAGTGAACACTCTTAACTTAGTAGTTTAGAGTAGATAAAAACTTGAGTCACTTTAGATGGGAACACTTGGTGAAAATGAATTATGAAAACCTTGGAATGATGAGTCATTCTATTGAAATGTTTTGACATGTGTTAAGAAACACAAATGGTTTATGATGATTAAAATGTTGAGGCATGAGCCTTGACCCTTTTACAAAACTGATGGTTGGATTCGGATGCGATACCATTCCAAATTTACCGTACAACCACAATACCTGAATTTGGTAAGGCTTAGCCGGAAGTTTATGCATTAGTATTAGTTCCCTCGCGGGAGAGGTTTGAGCTGAGGCTACCTCTCAATGTTGTCCACCTATGTAGTGCCCAAGATGACAGATGGTCATGGTTGGGAGGCCATGCTCATAGGGGAGGTGCTTATACTAGAGTGTGTAAAGGAAAGGTTATGTTTGATTATCTGCATACTAAGTATGATGATTCAGGGTTATCCCTGACAGATGTATCGAATCTTGTGGTGAAAGTGTACCACCTCTGCAGAGTGTCAAACTATTCGAATAGCCGCGTCCGTGGTTATGGACAGTTGGAGTGGCCATACTGTTTCGTTGTCAGATGTTTTCAAAATAACTTATGAAAGGAATGATGAATCTTGACTTGATCACAACAGGGTTGTGTTTATGACACTAGCTTCCCAACTTAAGTGATTCTAGAACTTTATTTTTAAAATCTTTCTTTGTTTCAGAACTCAGTTTAGGTTTCAAACTTAACCTTATAGTTAAACTTAGAGTTAACACTTTACTTTAGAAGTATCCGACTTGTTAGTGGTAGTTTGCGAGTACTTAAAGAGTACTCATGGCTTTTTTCCCTGGCTATTATCATGGCCAGACTATGAAGGAGACTACCAAGATGATGGCCATCAGGACGGCTATGATAACTAGGACTATCTGCCTTCGTCAGCATTGCCTGTGCCCCTGAAGATGGACCCCACCGCTATGCTTTATATTTATTCCGCTGCTTGTTGTATTAAGACTGGATCATGGGATCCTTATTTGTGTAAGACCTTATGTATGGTTTGTAATGGATGATGTACTGTGATATCTAATCTGTTATGTCTCGCAAAAATGGTAATTCTGGGATTGCGATGTATGACATAACAGGCATCTGGGATTAAAAATCCGGGTGTTGACAGAAGGAATGCTCAATTGTTTCTTCAACAAAGTCAGCGGAGACCTCATATACATCAACGGTTGTTTTCTTCCTCTTTAACCTAAAGTTGTTTTCTTCTTTGTAACCGTTGATGTATATGAGGTCTCCGCTGACTTTGTTGAAGAACTTGGGCTTTCGATGTCGATTCCTTGAGCATAGGTTGGTGTTGACATCGTCTTGATTGGATTTAGAATCTAGCAAGGGTTAAGATGGTACGGTTGAGTACGAGCATACTGAGCAAGTTCACTAAAAAAGGAGAGTTTGATGCACTATTTACAGCCAAAGACCAAAGGTCATAGGCTATGCAGGTTTTCGTAATAATTTCTTCAAAGGTTGCTTTTATTCTGAAAAGCTATGTTCGTCAGCCTTCACAGGTTGATTAGAACTTCATGGAGTTCCTTTCCTGCAGCGTTCACAGCTCCTTCCTAGAACAAGGAGTAACATGTCACACTTTTTTACACTCTGCAGAGGTGCGTTGCTTTACCCATAAGAGATCCTTAACCTTGTTGCACATCCGAGAAGACAACCCATTCATACTTCTTTGGTATGAGGCCCGGTATAAGAATCCAAGCCAATCATTGCCCTTCTTCGCGACCCTGCATAAAGACACGACCCCCCAGGACGTTCCACACCTCTCTTAAGCCCCTTTTGAAAAAGCTATAACTATGGTAGGCCCCTGAAGACTCTATGAGACAGTTGTGCCCCTGGTAAGCTCCCTAAAGTCCAAATGTACCTCCGGCAACCGCTCACAGATAGTCTAGACACCAAAATTGTCGTGGAAATGGCCACGGCAGTCGCTACCACTGGCAGCGATTGAGTGTTTCGTGAGGAAGAGGTTGGCGGCCATCTGCGGTGCGAGATGGGGGCGGATGCACATGGGTTTACCCAGGTTCGGCCCCTCGGAGGGTAAAGACCTACTCCTGCTAGATTAGATTATGAGAGAGCGAGTTATAGGGATGGCGAGCTCGGCGGCTAGGCAGCGAGTCGCTTGAGGGGGTGTATGATGGAACGTAAGTCTCCAGGATACCCTAGGGAGGTTTATATATGAAGCACCTCGCTAGGGTTTACAAGTTATCCCCGAACAAGATAAGGATCCAGAGGCTTTTGACCTAGTCCGACTGGGCTTCTGCTACGCTCCTGGGCTTCTAGTCGCCAGTCGCTGGGCCTTTCCTTCCTTCGTAATCCAGTCGCCATCTTCCGGACACACTCGCAGGCCTTTCGGCCCGATCAGAACGTCCTGCTGGGCATACCCCTTTCGACATATCCCCATCAGTAGTCCCCGAGGCCATCGTTGATGCAGGCGCGGACGTCCTTTTGGCGATTGGAGTAGGCGAGCCCAATTTGGGCGTCCAGTCGAGTCAACGATGGACTCCATTAGAACCAAGGAGAATTTCCCCATGTTTCCACTCGCCGTCTCAATGAATGTCTCCGCCGCCCAGTCGTCGTCTCTGCGAGTGGAAAGACTGGCGAGTGGCGGGTGGACTAAAGGAGTTGGACCGTCAAACCTGGTCAAACTATCCGTTGGAATTTCCAACGGTAACTACGGCGTAATTACCGCGGGTAACGGCTACCCCAATTTTGGCGGGTGGCGTTTCCCATATAAGGGGAGTGATGGTTCAGTCCTGCAGTCCTTCTTCGCATTCTTCACGCTTTCTCATTCGCTATTCCTTCCTCCAATCTTCCTGCACGCGTCCTTCTGACTTGTTCTTTTCACATCACGCGATTCCTCATCCTACCCGATGGCGCCTCCTAAAGGCTCATGGGGGAAATCCAAGTGCACCACGGCCCAACTTAGATCTTTTGAAGACGACGGAGTGCTCCGCAAGGGGAATTGGCGGGTTCCCCCTCCTCCGAGACCGAGCCGAAGCCGCGACCCGGCGAATTCATCTGCTTCCCCAGTCATCTCGAGAGGGGTCTGGGGTTCCCCACCTCTCTCTTTTTCCGTCGCTTCTGCGCGTATGACGCGATCAAGCCATCGGATCTTGGTCCGCACAGCATTGAGCAGCTGGCGATCTTTGTCTCCTTCTGTGAATGTTACCTTGGCTGCAGGCCGTATTTCCCGCTATGGATGGAGCTCTTCCACGGCCGCATCGGGCGCGGGGCGTCCAGCGGCTTGATGCTGCCCGCAGGAGGAGTCACGTTTCAACTGAAGCCGAAGGCCAATTTCGTCAAGCTCCTCTTGCCGAAGAAGGCCACCAGCGAGTGGAAGAAAAGTTGGTTCTACGTCAAGGACGCCACTCCCTCCGATGAAGTGGCTCTTCCCGAGTTCATCGCCGAGAGGAGCGAGCCCTGCCGGTTGGCACCGAAGAAGCTTCCCGAGGATCAGCGGATGGTCGTCGTGGAAATGATGGACCAGATCCAGAAGCTGAAGGGCCAGGGGTTGATTCTGATCAACCTCTACAACTGCTGGCTCGGGCGGCGCCTAGTTCCGCTGGCGGCCCGACCGCACTGGATGTATGAATACAACGGTAAGCACGACCCATCTCGGACCAGCAAGGAGTCGTGGGAGGCCGAGGACTACAAGGCCGCCCTGAAGAAGATCACCGACGCGGAGTTCACCAGCGTGGCGGTCGGGGTCACCCCGTACACTCCTGTGAAGAATGAAGCCCCCACAGTAAGTTCTTTTTCTAATTACTGCGTCCGTGTCTCAATTTCAGTCTCCCCGCTTAGTGTTTCTGACTCATGGTGGCTTTCAGCTTTTTCAGGTGTTGGAGGGCTGGCTCCCTTCTCTTGATGAAGAGGTTCCCCAGGAACTGGACGAGGACTCCGAGGGGGAACCTTCCGACAGCGACAAAGAGGATGAAGAGGTACCTCCCCCAGCTCCCATGGCTTGCAAGACTCGGATGCAGAGACAACGTGAAGTCGAGGCGAGCCGTAGCCTGGACGAGCACGACGAAGGCGACGAGGTCACGCACGAGCAGATGTCCCGGCGCACCGCTACGCCGTCGAAGCCCGCGCGCTGGCCCAAGTCGCCAGCGAAAAGGCCCGCATCATTGGCTAAGTCAGCGGTGGTGTTCGAGTCAGATGACGATTCCGACGATGAAGGTTCTCCCGAAGTCTCGCACAAGGCCCCAAGGGACACAACCCCGACGAAGGGGTCGGAGGGCGAGGACACAGAGGTGGTAGTAGAGGTTCCCCTGGCAGCGATTGCGCCGACGATCGCGGGGGTTCCAGGCCAGGAAGCGGTTGAGACGATGGCGTCCAAGTCGCCGCAGCCGTCAAGGGCATCCGCATCAGAGCCAGAGATCCCGGCGACTATAGCTTCATCGTCAAGGAAGCCCTCGGTTTCGTGGGCTTCAGACGTCTTCGAGAGGGGGCTCAGCCATAAGCTAGGTCCCGAGTTGGACAAGCCCGCCCACATTAGTACCGGGCTTCGCGTCCTTCCGGTCGCAAAGTAAGTAGCGCTCCCTCGTCCCAATTTATCATGCTCCTTTTGTATTGTCGTTGTTTTGACTGAGGGGGGTTCGCGCAAGTCGGGGGCTAAGAAGATTGGGCGTCCTTCGGTGGCTAAGATTCCACCGGCCACCGACGTGGGAGAGGGCGACCCTCCCAAGAAGAGAAAGGCCACCGATGATGTGGAAACCGCTGAGGTCGCGAAGAAGCAAAAGGGGGACGCCGATGATGCTGCGACCAAGGGCAGCGCCGCGGAGTCAGCTGCTGCGCCATTCGCCGAAGAAGTGATGGCGACGCGATCGGAACCAATAGTGGCTGCGTCCGCGCCAGATGCGCCAGCCCCGGCAACCAGCGCCCCTGCCAGAGCGTCGGCGACCTTCCCGCGTTTCATGGAGAGAGGGTTTCCAAGTGTGGCGGACACACAGTCTTCGCAGAATCCAGAAGTCATGGATGCGGACATTGGGTCCCGCCGCGGGCGCACTTCCTTCACGATCCCGTCGACTGACGCCGGGGAACTTCACAAGATGCTCGGCTCTGCTATTCAGGTATGTCCAGTCCCCGAGTTCCTGGTCGCTGAATGTCAGCGTCTGGAAACTGAACATATTGCTCCTTTCCAGTCCCCGAATTCCTAGTCGCTGAATTTCGGGGGCTGGGAATTGAGTTTCTTTTTCCTCCTTCTCTAGTCCCCGAGTTCCTGGTCGCTGAATTTCAGCGGCTGGGAACTGGATTTTGTTTTGTCAGATGCTTAGGTGGGTTCTTTGTTTGCATGGACTGCAAAGGGAGTCGACCGATCATCAGGCCGCAAGAGAGTGCTTGGAGCGTGACTTGCGCGACGAGCAGGAGGTGAACCGGTGGCTTCAGGAGACTATTGGTGAGTATCTATTTGTCTTTATTCTTCTTTTTCTGGTGTGAGATGGTTGTGTGCATTGCTCTGATGTCTTCATTTGCAGATGGTTTCCCGGCTGAGATCTCCAAGGCCCGTGAGGGGTATGTCCCAGTCGCTGAACTGGACACGGCGAATGGGCGAATAGCCTCCTTGGTCAAGGACTTGGAGGAGGCTAAGGTGGCCTCAATTTCTTCGGAGAAACGGGCAAAGGCTACTGTCGCCGCGGCTGAAGAAGAACGCAAAGCCACGGACTCCGTCATCGTGGGGCTCCACAACGAGCAAACTGCCCTGGAGAAGCACATCAAGGAGAACTGCCGGAAACTCCTTGGTGAGTCTCTGTCTTTGCTTTACCCTTTTGTCGAGTCCCTGCTTTGGGGGTTTCATTGTTTCACTGACATTTTATTTTGCAGCTGTGGTAGGCCAAAATGACCCGGTGGTGCAAACTTACAACGCCTCGCAGTGCGTGAGTGCCATGGTGAATGCGGCCACGGCCTCGGCGTTGTGCGTCCAGGCGGCTCTTCAGGGCGTGTCTCCCACCGAAGTCATCCCTGGGGGGCTTACGAAGGTGTGGTGCTATCTGGAAGAGGTGCCCGCTGTTGTGGAATGGATGACGTGCTCGGCGTTCAGGTGCGGGGCCGCCACAGCGTTGAGCTTGGGGCTCGCCCATTTCCCCGACGATTTCGACCTTGACGATGTGACGAGTGGCTATCCGTTGGCGACCGGCACGGTGGGGATGTCAGAGGTGCTGAGGCTGACCGTGAAGGCCACCCCTTACGCTGATCGTGTCCTGGCGATGGGGATTTGCTACCGTGTCAGGAGAGGGTGTTGGCGCCTGGCGACCCCGAGACGGAGCACCGCGACATGAAGTCGGAGCAGCCCTTCCGGTCGTCATTGTCGAGGTCGCTGACAACATACCCGACGAACCCGTGGCAGCCTTTTGTGCGTGTTAAGGGGGGTGGCGCTGCTTCTTCATTAGGGCCTGTGGAGTAAACAATGTAATTGTCCAAGTTGTAATGTATGCCAAGTGGCAAATGCTGTAAGGTTTTTTTTGCAATGTATGCCAGGGGGAGTCGATCGACTCGTGTTGTGATTAGGAATGTGTGTTGTGTTTTGTTTAAGAATTGTTTTGATTGAGCGAGTCCCCGAGCGCATCCGCCCTTTAATGGGGTATAACTCGATTGTGTACTTTTCTGTATTTGTTTTATTTATGCATTGTTTTTATCCCTCGCGTCTTCTGGGTGGTGAGTCCCCGAGCGTGGGTAGGACTGACGTATGAACGAGTCCCCGAGCGTGATGCCCGACCGTATTGGTCATGCTCCTGTTACAGGTTGTGTGTGCATTGTTGGTAACGCGTCTCCTCCCCTGGCCCGGAGAGCCAGTCGCTTGGCGAGCCCTAGGCAGCTCTCTTACTTGGTGTATTCTCGAGCTGCGTGGTGGCTCCCGTTTTGCAGAGTCCCCGTGCGTGGTACTTAACCGTTCGAGTCGCTTTGCACGAGGGTGGGAGGGACAGATCGCTATGAGAAGCGTGTACCGGATGTCTTGGCCCGGTGGGCCAGTCGGGCTAGGCGACTCCAATGGCGGCTCCGGGTTGGCGTTTTTCATGGATGACCCAAGGCCCGAATATTTCCGGTGCCCTTGTGTCGCACTACTTAGCTGTGCCGGTCGCTTGACCAGAGGTTGACTTCCGTGAGTAGCGTATTGCTAGTATGTACGAGTGCGAGTGGCACAAGAATATGGCGAGTGGACACAATTTGTGCGATCTGAATGAATTTCATTATATATTCTGATGGAGTACAGTGTGAGATTCTAGGTATAGAACTTTCTGAGGAGGTTTACATTCCATGGCCTCCCGACCTCCAATTGGCTGTCGCCCCATATGTCGATGAGGTAGTAGGAATCGTTTCCAAGGACCCGACCTATGGCGAATGACCCCTCCCATGGGGGGGAGAGCTTGTGCATGCCCTTCTTATCCTAGGCCAGTCGTAGGACCAAGTCACCTTCCTGGATATATGGTGGTGCGGGAGCGAGCCAGGTCGCATGCCTTGTCGAGTTGATCGATGCTGTCTTGGCGGGCGACCGCGTTGGCCGCCTCGACGTAGTTGGCGACTCGAGGTGAGTCATGCTCCAGGTCGGTTGGCATTATGGCCTCGGCGCCATACACCATGAAGAAGGGCGTGAACCCGGTTGATCGTTTGACGGAGGTGCGAATCCCCCATATCACGGAGGGGAGCTCGTCGATCCAGCATCCTGGGGTGCGCTCGAGGGGCACCTGCAGTCGCGGCTTGAGCCCATGGAGGACGCTCTGATTGGCGCGCTCTTCTTGGCCATTTGATTCTGGATGAGTGACTGATGCGAGGTCGAGTCAGATGCCATGTTCTTCACAGAATTCCGCCATGGCCCCTTTGGGAAAGTTGGTGTCGTTGTCTATTATAATGTTGTGCGGGTAGCCGTACCGGTAGATGAGTTTGCGTAGGAACTTGGTGGCCGTCTTGCCATCGCACTTTTTATCGGCTTGGCCTCGACCCATTTGGTGAACTTGTCGACTGCGACCAGGAGGGGAGTGAAGCCAGACAGGGCCTTCTTGAACGGGCTTACCATGTCCATGCTCCATACGGCGAATGACCACGTGATGGGGATTGTCTTGAGTGCCAAGCCAGGGAGGTGCGTCTAGTTGGCGTATTTCTGGCACCCGACACATCGTTGGACGATGTTGGTGGCGTCGGCGTGCGCGGTGAGCCAATAGAAACCGTGCCGCATGGCCTTGGCGACTAGCGACTTGGCGCCGGCGTGATGGCCGTAGTCGCCGGCGTGAATGTCCTGGATGATCTTGCGACCTTCTTCTGGCTGTACGCAGCGCTGGAACTCGCCAGTCACGCTGCGCTTGTGGAGCTCGCCGTTGATGATGACGAAGGATTTGCAGCAGCGCATGATCATTCGGGCCTCTGTCTCATTGCTCGATAGGAGTTTGTGTTCTAGGAAGGCGACGTATGGTGCTGTCCAGTCGCTAGGTTCCGCAACCATGGCGACTAGGGCCGGTTCTGGTTGCAGTGGGATCCCGACGTCGATCTCTTTTGGTGGGTTGACCGATGGTTTTTGGATGATGTCGAGGAAGACGCCTACTGGTGGCGCTTGTCGGGTCGATCCGATGCGGGAGAGGGCGTCTGCCTCCTCGTTTTTGCGCCTGTCGATCCACTCGACGGAGTAGCTATCGAAGTTTCCTCCCAACTAATCGACGGCTTGGCGGTATGCGATCATCGTTGGGGAGACGGCATCGCACGTCCCGGCGACTTGGCCGACGACTAGATCAGAGTCGCCATAGCATCGTAGGCGGTTGACGTTCATCTCCTTGGCGGCTCTCATGCCGTGAAGGAGGGCCTCGTATTCTGCCATGTTGTTGGTGCAGGGCTTGAAGTTGAGGTGGAGGACGTAGCGGAGCTTGTCTCCTTTGGGGGAGGTCAGGATGACCCCAGCCCCTGCACCGTCGGCGTTCTTGGAGCCGTCAAAGTGGAGCGGCCAGTAGTGGAGGTATGGGAGCTTCTCTAGCTGTTGTGCTTCTTCCCAGTCTGCGAGAAAATTAGCCAGGGCTTGTGACTTAATCGCTTTGCGGGGCTCGTACTTGATGTTGTGGACGCCGATTTCGACGGCCCACTTGGCGACTCGCCCGGTCGCCTATTAGCCAGGGCTTGTGACTTAATCGCTTGGCGGGGCTCATACTTGATGTTGTGGACGCCAATTTCGACGGCCCACTTGGCGACTCGCCCGGTCGCCTCGCGATTGCGTATGATGTCCTGCAGGGGCGCGGAGGAGACCACCGTAATTGGGTGCTCCTGGAAGTAGTGTAGGAGTCGCCGTTGTGCCCGGAATACCGCGTACACCAGTTTTTGGTATTGCAGGTAGCGCTGTCGTGAGTCCGTCAGGACTTCGTTGATGTAGTAAACAGGGCGCTGTATGGGGCACTCCTTGCCCTCTTCCGGTCGTTCGACGACCATCACGGCACCGACGACTCGAGTAGAGGCCGCGACGTAAATGAGCATTGGCTCCTTGTCGAGTGGCGCGGCGAGTAGTGGTGCCGCGAGTAGCACTTCTTTGAGTGCTTTGAGCGCGTCATCAGCCTCCGCGTCCCATTGGAACGTGGGGTTCTTGCTCATCAGGCGGTAGAGGGGCATTTCCTTCTCGCCTAGTCGGGGGATGAAGCGATTGAGGGTCGCGACTCGCCCTGCTAACTTTTGGAAGTCGCGCAGGCACTCGGGTTTCCCGAGTCGCGTGATGGTGTCAATCTTGGTGGGGTTGGCTTCGATGCCTCGCTTGGAGACGACATAACCTAGGAGTTGTCCGATGGGAACGCCGAAGGTGCATTTTCCGGGGTTCAGCTTGATGTTGTACCTCCGCAAGTTTGCGAAGGTTTCGGCTAGGTCGACGAGTAGATCGTCCTGGCGGGTGGATTTTACCACCACGTCGTCGATGTAGACGTGAATGTTGCGGCCAATTTGGCTCACTAGACACTCCTGCATGCACCTCTGGTATGTGGCACCTGCATTCTTGAGGCCGAACGTCATGGCCGTGTAGTAGAATGCGCCGAATGGCATTATGAACGCCGTCTTCTCCTCGTCCTCGACCGCCATCTTGATCTGTTATAACCAGAGTAAGCGTCGAGAAAGCACAGCGACTCTGATCCCACGATCGAATCGATGATCTGATTGATCCGCGGTAGGACGAACTCCTCCTTCGGGCAGGCGCTATTGAGGTTGGTGTAGTCAATGCACATTCTCCATGTGTTGTTCTTTTTTAGAACCAGGACTGGGTTTGCCAGCCACTTGGAGTACTTGATCGGCCGGATGAAGCCCGCGGCTAGCAGGCGCTGAACTTCCTCGGCGATTGCTCGACGGCGCTCTTCATTGAAGGGCCGTAGAGACTGCTTTACTGGTCGCACTTTGGGGTCGGCATTGAGTTTGTGCTTAGCGAGTTCCCTCGGGACACCTGGCATGTCAGATGGCTTCCATGCGAAAATGTCACGGTTCTCACGGAGGAACCCGATGAGCGCGTTTTCCTATGCGGGGCTCATGTGCGCCCCAATGGTGACCGTCTGGCTGGAGTCGCCTGGGACGAGCTCGATGGTGCGGGTGTGCGTGGTCGCCTCGAACGTGGAGTCCACGGCGGTTGGTTTCTTCAGGATGGTGGGGTCGTCCTTGTTGATGTTGCCCGCGTATTTCGCGAGTACCTCTGCATGGTTGGTCTCCGCGGCGATGACGGCGTCGGCGAGCTCGGCGCCCTTGTCTTTGCATTCCACGGCCATGTCGGGGTCGCCGTGGACGGTGATGATGCCGCTTGGCCCGGGGAGCTTCATCATGTTGTAGGCATAGTGTGGGGTCGCCATGAACTTTGCGAATGTCTGGCGGCCCAGGACACAGTGGTAGGGGCTGCGGAAGTTCACCAGCTTGAAGACGATCCTCTCTGTGCGATAGTTTGCTGGAGTGCCGAAGGTGACTGGCAGCGTTAACTTCCCGATCGGGTACGCCTTCCGATCGGGGATGATGCCATGGAAGGTCGCCAGTGTTGGCTCGATGGCTGCTTCTGGGAGCTGCAGCCTTTTGAATGTGTCGAGGTACAAGATATTGATGGAGCTCCCACCATCCATTAATGTCTTGGGCAGCCAGTAATCGGCCACCTTGGGCCTGACTACCAGGGCGACTCGCCCTGCGTATTCGATCCTTGGCGCATGGTCCTGGTGACTCCAGGTGATGCTCTGCTCGGACCAGTTTAGGAAGCGAGGGATGTCGACTTGCGTCACCGCATTGACGGCGACCGTGCGGGCGAGCACCTTCTTCTCGCACTTGGTGCTAAGCCTGGTGAAGGTATGTAGCGAGCCACCGAAGCCGCCGCCGTTCCCGTTGTCCCGAGGTGGGTTGTTGTTGGGGTCTTCCCTTGCTCGTCTCGCCTTCTGAATCTCTTTGAGAGAGTGGAAATCAGCGGTGGTGTGGGTGGCGGGTTTTCCCTCCCTGCTATGATAGATGCAGGGCTGATTGAGCAAGGCGGCGGGGTCGAATTTCGGCCTCGTCGTGTTGTTGGCGCGGTAGTTCCCGCTGTCGCGGTACTTTTCTCCATCACGGCGGTAGTTCTTGGAGTTGCGCTGGCCATAGCCGGCGTTGGCGACAAAGTCGACTCGCCCGTACGTGCGGCACTTGCCGGTGATGCAGGTGTTGCTGTAGCGCATGTCGCGTAGGCGCCCGCTGTCACGGATGCTAGTGCGGCGTCGTCCTCCCGACTCGTCATCGGAGTCTTGGTTGGGGTCTTCCTCCGCATAGCGCTTGGCGATATCGAGGAGGTCGGGGATGTTGTCGAGCATCCGGTAGACCCTCTTGATCTTGGCGACCAGGGGTTCGTACCGGCACGCGTTCTTGAAGCAGTGTATCGCCGTGTTTGGGTGGATGCCGGAGGCGTTTATCCATAGTTCTTGCCATCTTTGGATCCACTGGCGAGTCGACTCGCGTTGTCCCTGGATGCATCGCTTCGGGTCCTCTATGGTGGTGGCGCGGGTGTAGGAGCCCTCGAAGTGCCTCACGAAGGCATTCCGCATTTCTTCCCAGGAGTCGATGCTGTCGGCGGGGAGCGTGTTGATCCACTGCCGGGTCGCACCCTCCATCATCAGGGGGAGGTAGCGAGCGGCGAGCAGGTCGGTGTGTTCTGCGATCCCCATTTCCATGAGGTATGTGTCCAGCCAAACAGCAAGGTCGTACGTCGGGTCGTACTTCTCGATCTCCTTGGGGGCCTTGAAGTTAGCGGGGTATTTTTCCCCGCGAATCATTGGTCCAAAGCATTGCGGCCCGACTCGGCTGAGCGAGCCTCTTGGCTCCGGGTCTCCGCGGTTGGTGAGGGTGTGCCGCAGGTCGTAGGGCTGGCGCGACCGCCACGCCTGATTGTTGATGATGTTCGTTCGGGCATCGAGGGGCTTCCCGTTGGCAGCGACCGTGTTGTTCGCCGGTCGCGGCTCGTTGGTTGACAACGCGGGATTGGCGGCCCATGGTTGGTTCGCCAGGGGCTGGGGTGGTGGGCAAACTAATGCGTTAGCCATGGTGGGGTGGCTGCTTGATGCCGCCCTGCTTGCTGACGAGCGGGAGTACATCCGCCCCCACGGGTCGACTCCCGCGGCTTGTTGCTCGACGGCCCTGACAAGTAGGCCCTTGGCATACTGGATCTGTAGCGCGCCGTCACCTTGGACGTCGAGGTTGGCGATCGCGGTGTCGGCCGCGACGACGTTGTCCATCAGTGTGGAGTATAGTGGTAGCCCGTTGGTGTCACGGGCTTGCGCCGAGATGATGATCCGCGGTTGGTCTGGCGGGGGCACGTGGCCCATGGGTGGTGGAGGGGCCCCAGTCGCCGGCGCACCAAGTGGTGGTCTTGCGGGGTTGCTCCCGCCTGGAGGCGCGTTCTCGCAGTATTCTCGCTTGGCGGCGCGTGTGGGATCTCCTTCGTCGTTGAAGTTCAGGACGCGGCCCTGAACGTTGGGGTTTAGGCAGGTCCTGATGCGGTGCTGGTGATAGAGCGACAGCTCCCGTGCCGTCTCTCGTTCGAGGCGGTATTTCTCGCGCTCGGTGAGTTCGTTGCGTTGCGTCTCCGTGAGCCGCAGGCGGGCTTGCTCCACCTCCGTGACCGTCGCGGTCAGCGGGATCGGCGTGGAGAACGGATCTGGCGGGGCGGTCAGCGATTGGATCTGGCGCGAAAATCCTCGGGGGATTCCGAGCCGGAATCGGAGTCGAAGATCCCCAGGATGGAGGGGTCCTCGAAGTCCTCTAGGTTGGAGACCCGCGTGATGGAGTCCTCCCGTGATGCGGCGGTGATGGATCCGTTGACCGATGCAGGGGTCACGGAGTCAGCGTCGTCCTTTAGGGTGTCATTGTTGGTGGCGGTGTTAGTCTCGACCGCATCGCTAGTGGCCGAGTCGTACTCGGTGACGAGGCCCCTGATGGAGCGGACCTGCTCCTCCGAAAGAAGATCGCGGTGCGGAGGCGACCTGCCGACGATCACCGTCGCGGCTGGATCGACCGCGCCGGTGAAGCTGACGAAGAGGTTGATGGAGCCGACCGGCATCACCGCGGCGTGAGTGACCGGACGTGACGCCGGGATGTAGCTGCTGGGCAAGATCTGCAAGATCCCGCCGATGGCGATCATGCGACCGGTGGCGTGCGGCCGATCGATCGGCGAATAGGGTCTCGCCGCAGAACTCAGGCCAGTCCCGCTATGCCCCACGGTGGGCGCCACTGTCATGGAAATGGCCACGGCAGTTGCTGCCACTAGAAGCGATTGAGTGTTTTGTGAGGAAGAGTTGGCGGCCATCTGCGGTGCGAGATGGAGGCGGATGCACATGGGTTTACCCAGGTTCAGCCCCCCGGAGGGTAAAGACCTACTCCTGCTAGATTAGATTATGAGAGAGCGAGTAACAGGGGTGGCGAGCTCGGCGGCTAGGCAGCGAGTCGCTTGAGGGGGTGTATGATGGAACGTAAGTCTCCAGGATACCCTAGGGAGGTTTATATATGAAGCACCTCGCTAGGGTTTACAAGTTATCCCCGAACAAGATAAGGATCTAGAGGCTTTTGACCTAGTCCGACTGGGCTTTTGCTACGCTCCTGGGCTTCTAGTCGCCAGTCGCTGGGCCTTTCCCTCCTTCGTAATCCAGTCGCCGTCTTCCGGACGCACTCGCAGGCCTTTCGGCCCAATCGGAACGTCCTGCTGGGCATACCCCTTTCGGCATATCCCCATCAAAAATCGCGAGGACTAAGGGGTCCCATCCCATGCGGAGCCTCGAAAGGTACTCTAGCCCACGAAATGGTCATCCTCCCATGTAAAAGGAAGAAGATCCAGCTGACTTCCCTAGAGCCATTGTAGATCTTATGGTCAACGCGTAATTTACGGTGCAAGAATCACTAGCGACATTGGTTGTTAAAGTTCTAGATAATATGTTCCTTTTAACACACAATATACTATTTTTTGATAATTTTATAATTGATAAAATATTTTTAGGAAACAAAATGCAATTACTTTGGATGATAGTTTTAGGAACTACCTTTAAAATGGTTGGATCTATTTTGACTTCATATAAGCATCAATTGGGTTTGTTATTACACTTTAGACTTTAAATAAATAATAGTAAAGGTATAAGCAAAGATTTATAAAATGTTAATGCATTAAAATAAAAGGAAATGGTTTAAACAAGATTCATTAGAACTTTACATTTTATTGTACCTTAAAATTGAGAGGTGATATCTTAATGTGTAGATTTTATTTTCGTGATCATTTTGGTGTATTATATGTAGTTTTAGGGTTTTAACATATTAAGATATGATTTATATAAGCTTTATTACACTATAAAATACTTAATAAATAGTAATTCTTTAGTTACGTGACATAAAAATGTATGCATAAAGTTTATAATTGTATATTTTGTTTTTCTAAGAATTTTGATATCTTATACTTACTTTTATGAATTTTCATTAATAGAATATGCCTTTTTAAAGAATTATCCTTAATAGAATATTTGCTAATTAATAATAGTTATTTCGTTTAAGTTCGAAAATAATGTATGATAATATATTTAAATTATAGAGTTTATTTTTCTAAACATTTTGATATATTATATATATTTTTCTGAATTATAAAACAAAATTTATTGAATTTATAGGATTTAATCATTTTATTAAATTCCTTGAAAATATTTATATTTGAATTTATAATACTTTATTCATTTTCTAAATAGGGCAATACTTTTTATACCGAACAAACATCTAGCCTAAGTCATAGGCATGTCGGCTAGTGGCCACATCGTCATGCCACATTGGCGTGGACTAGTCAACACGCTGACTAGGTGCGGGGTTACGTGAGCGTGACGTCAGCATGTCGTCCTTCGAAGATCAACCTCACAGATCGATGATCGATCGATGGATTGGGAACACGCGCATTGCTGTGGATGTGCACGTTGGAAATGGGGCGCGAAGGCGAGTCTAGTGGTGGCTGTGCCGGCGAATTTTGGTCATCGAAGCTACTCCGGTGACAATCTATTGCGGCGGCCGATGGTGGATTACGAATCACCAGGAAGGTGAAGGAGGGTACTGGAAGAACCTGTGGCTCACCAGGAACGCGAGGTGCGTTGGTGAAGCGAGACGAGGTTAGGAGATGACGAATTGATGGCGCATTTGCGGTGGACGACGATGAAGTTGAGCTCGATTCTAGCGAGCTGGTTGGTTTCTAGCTTGCGCGACTCGACAAGGACGATGTATGAGATGAGGTGGTTCTCCTAGGCATCTCATCTAAGCGCGGGGATGTCGGCATCAATGAGTTCCAGCGAGAACTAGGGTTAGGGTTTTCAGGTTAGTGTGCGGGCGAGAGAGAGAGAGAGAGCTCCAGGGAGAAGGTGAAATGAGGATGAGGACGAGGGATGGTGTTGCCGTGGCCTCCTTATTCCATCTAGGTGACGGCAGCACGGATCTCCATGCCGGCGAGTGGCGACGCTCGCGCCACACAGTTGTTTCGGCGACCGCGCGACGTTGACAACGATGATAAGAAGGACAAACCGGTAAGTTGGGTTGGGCTGGTATTGGGCTTTGGCTGAGTGAGTGGGACACTGTAGGGCATGGACACGGCAGTAGGTAGCGTTGGGGTTCTGGGCCATGGGCCGAGGCTGCGGTCTATTCTTCTTCTTATCCTTTTCTATATTCTGTTTCTATTTTCTGTTTTTACAAAACCATTTCAAATATGCATTTCTTAAGGTTTAAAATATCTAGAATATTTGTAAGTCATGAATATTATTGTATAAAGCAATTATAACCATCTCCTCTTCATTTTCTATTGTGTATAAAAATATTCATAACTATATGAAGGGTACTTTTCGTTAGAAAATATAAATAGGAATTAGGGTTTTAAGAATTTACTTCTTAGATACGAATCTTATAGAAATGTTCTTATTTTCATCATGAAAATTATTATGGTAAGGATTTAAGACGGTGAATGATATATATATATATATATATAGAACTCTATTCATACTTAGCCTCATATAGGAATTGATATATATACATTATAATGCATTAAACCTTGTGGTTCATAATATTTGGTGATTTCTCCTATTCAAAACCTACTTGGTTTTAGTGTTTATAATTACCAGAATTCCATCTTGGTTAAATCATTATGCATGAATAACAATCACTAATGGTGAAATGAAGATGTTCATTTACAAGTAATTATCATGAGTTTTGAGAGGATTTAATGGACTCATATTCTATTATGGATATGGATAAAGATTAAGGGCTAAGACATATTACCATCATGTTTGGTGACCATGGATTATCTCTTAACTTAGAGTGAGATATTGAGATTATCTCCTAATGTGGTCTTGATGGTTCTATTCTTCTATATTTATAATAGGGTTTAAGATAATAAGTTGGACAAGGCTTTCATCAATACACCCTCAATTGGTTTTCTAATTATCTCTTGGTAGTTTCATTTGACCAAGAGATACTATTCAATGGTTACCTAGAAATAGGAATTGGTTCCACTATCAATTTGATTCTAGGGTTTTGGATAAAGAGATAGAAATGGGACTTGTCATGGCTTGATATGATTTGGATTTAAGGCTTCTATGGAACTCCTATATTTATACTTCACTCATCTTGGCTTTAGCTAAGGAATTCCTTTATTAAATATACTCTATATAGATCTCTCATTTTATTCGCTAAGATCTCATCTACCTAATTGACTAGTCATCTACCTCCACCATATCCATCATCATATGATGACATGTTCATGTCACTTCAACAATACTCATTCTCAATCCTTATTCTAATATCTAAATTCCACTTCTTAGCTACCTCTAATGAATCTATCAATTTAGCTATTTCTAACTCCATCCATTACTCCTTTATATTTTCCTTGCATATACTTCCAAGGCTTGCAAGATTACAATCCTTACTATATCACATGTGATATCAATCCTCTAGAAGAGGTATGGTACTACCCCCCATAATACAATATTAATCTTGTATTAGCCTGGTTAAGCTACTGATGGCCCAAATATATCGAGCTCGTTGGGGAACCCCAAGAGGAAGGTATGATGAACATAGCAGCAAGTTTTCCCTCAGTAAGAAACCAAGCTTATCAATCCAGTAGGAGCAAGGAAACACCCCAAAGGTGTAGCTAGCTGAACGTTGGCAGGGCGCACTACCGGTGCCAGCAGCAACATGGAGACCTGCACAACACAACCATAGAACTTTGCCCCCAACTTGCGATGAGGTTGTAAATCTCACCGGTTTTGCTAAAAACAAAGGATTAATCGTATCGAATGGAAGGAAGTAATAGTTTGCAGAAAGTAAACACAAAACAGTAAACAGTTGATTGTAGATTGAATGTAAAAGAAAGGACCGGGGTCCATAGTTCACTAGAGGTGGCTCTCCTTAAGATAGATAACATGCTGGGTGAACAAATTACAGCGGGGCAATTGACAAACATCGAGAAAGCATACAAGCATATTACTAATCATCTTGACTCCTTTGAGACTTGATTGGGCATTACAACATTATACATAGACCGTCATCCAACTGCATCTATGACTAATAATCCACCTTCAGGTTATCATCCGAACCCCCTCTAGTATTAAGTTGCAAGCAACAGATTATTGCTTTACGAATTGCGTGTAAAGTAAACAATACGATTGTTCTATGAACAAAGGATTGTTGTTTTCTCCCTAGTAGCAACAACACATCTAGTACCTTAGAGATTTCTGTCACTTCCCCAGATTAACTTTCCTACTCTTTTCCAAACCAAACCAAACTATTTGAAAACCAATGTATGAAAGAGGGGGTCCAACCAATTTATTCAGCAAACTAAGAAAACCAAGCAAACGAAAAACCAAAACGAAAACGAAAAAGAAGACGCTCCCAGAACAACACAACTGTGCATGAAACAATAAAAATAAAGTGTTTGGAAGAAACCTGAGATTTTTATTGATGAAGAGGGGATTCCTTGGGCATCCCCAAGCTTTGACGCTTGTACTTCTTGGATATTTCTTGGGGTGACACGCGTGGTTATTACTGAAGTAATAACTTCCAAGACTCATCTAAAACTTTTGGGTTATCTCCCAATAAGTACTTTTCTTTAACGCCTTTAAGTTAGGCATAAGAAGCAAGAAAAAGAATCAAGTGTTCTCAAATGAAGAAGCATTAAGATCAATACCGGAAATATCTTCAACAAGGCAAGGTATATTATCCAAATAAGTTCTAGAGGATCCCCTCTCAATGATCTTAGGTTCACTATTTTCATCAAAAGGGTTTTCAGGAACAATCCAATCAAGATTCTTTTCTATGGCTTCATGTATTGCTACCAGTTTAAAGGGTATTGGTATCTTAGTTTCCTCCCCATTAGGCTTAGTTTTGTTCATCTTTTCTCGTGTACCAACAACATCTACACATGAGCCTAGCATATTGAAACGTTCAAATACTTTTCTAGCTTCGTTGGCAACATCATAGAATTCCTTAAGCAAAGTTTCTAGAATAAAATCTCTCTTCTTAGATTCATCAATTTCTTGAAGTTTAAGAAACATTATTTGCATTAAGGGGTTAAGGTTAACAAACCTAGCTTCTATCATGTGAACTAAAGAAGCCGCAGCAACCTCATAGTTTGGAGCAAGTTCTACAAGGGTTCTATCCTCAATATCCTCATGTTTACTAACATGATTAAAGAACACCTCAATATTATATTTTCCAATTATTGAACCACTACCTATTGAAAGGTCTTTCAGGGTGAATTTAGGGATCAACATGGTGAGCTAAGGAAGAGGTAACAACTAAAGGAGACTTATTTTTTTGTGATTTTAATAAAGAAAGCAAACTAAAACTATTCTTTTGTGTTTTTGATAAAGAAACAAGCAAACAAAGCAAAAGTAAACTAAGAAAAACAAAAATAACAAAGTAAAGAGATTGGTTATGAGGGACTCCCCTTGTGAAGATGTCCTTGACTCCCCGGCAACGGCGCCAGAAAAAGTTGCTTAGCCCAAGATATCTCGATCTCGTTGGGGAACCCCAAGAGGAAGATATGATGAGCACAGCAGCAAGTTTTCCCTCAATTATGAAACCAAGGTTATCAATCTAGTAGGAGCAAGGAAACACCCCAAAGGTGTTGCCATCTGGACTTTGGGAGGGCGCAATACCAGCGTCAGCAGCAACGTGGAGACCTACACAACACAACCACAAAACTTTGCCCCAACTTACAGTGAGGTTGTTAATCTCACCGGTTTTGCTGAAAACGAAGGATTAAACGTATTGTGTGGAAGGAAGTAATAGTTTGCAGAAAGTAAACAGAAAGTAGTAAACAGTTGATTGTAGATTGATGGTAAAAGAAAGGACCGGGGTCCATTGTTCACTAGTGGTGGCTCTCCTTAAGATAGATGACATGTTGGGTGAAAAAATTACAGCGGGGCAATTGACAAACATCGAGAAAGCAGTCATGCATATACTACTCATCTTGACTCCTTTGAGATTTGATTGGGCATTACAACATTATACATAGACCATAATCCAATTGCATCTATGACTAATAATCCACCTTCAGGTTATCATCCAAACCCCCTCCAGTATTAAGTTGCAAGCAACAGATAATTGCATTACGCATTGCGTGTAAAGTAAACAATACGATTGTTCTATGAACAAATGATTGTTGTTTTCTCCCTAGTAGCAACAACACATCTAGTACCTTAGAGATTTATGTCACTTCCCCAGATTACTAGAGGCATGAACCCACTATCGAGGATAAATACTAGCATCTACTTGGCGATGTATAGGCGAAAGGGGAGGCCGAGGGGGTGCCGGAGGCGGCCAGACGACCCTGGCGCGAGGCCAGGCTGGGCCGCATGGCCAGGTGGTGTGGCGCGCCCCTGACCCCTCTCCATCTCGTATTCTGGCTCCTTGTGTCCCTCGATGAAAAACTGACTTTGGCTTTTGTCCCGTCCAATTCCGAGAATATTCATTTTCTGACTTTCCTAGAACCAAAAACAGCAGAAAACAGGCAGCTGGCACTATGGCTCTTGTTAATATGTTAGTCCAAGAAAAGTGTATAGAAAGTACTCCAAGTGTGGACAAAATATAAGAAAGTAGATAAAACCAAGCATGGAACATCAAAAATTATGGATACGTTAACGTATCAAGGAGGATCCCCAAGACCCCGGGCAGGAGAAAGAGATCAATGTAGATGAGGCAAAGAAAAGCCAACATCCGCACACCGGCACTACCATTGCAAGCATTGGAGTGTTGGTAAACTCTGCCAAGCTTAGAAGGACTGCACGGATGTCAACTGGAGGGAATCCTCCGCGTCACTGTTTGGCTCCACGGTCACCTTCTTCACGCACCAAGAATCCCTTCCATACCCTTATCCATCATCAATGACAGAATATGCCCAAGGATAAACTACCCTCCAATTGGGATAAGCCTAGTTCTAACCACGCAGGAAGAGAAGACTTCAAGGAGGAAGAGTGGGGAAAGAATCATACGAGCTCAGATTCACAACCCGACATGATCATGCACCGTATCAAGCACAACTCGGAGTTGATTCGTAATCTCACCTTCGAGATTGAGGACTTGGGGAAATTGATCAAAAATCTCATCGAGAGAGCACCACCACCACTGAAGGAGTAATTCGTCATCAGGTTTTGGCATCCCCTTGGTTTGTTCCAAGCTTGGGGGAGTGCTGCGGTATCATATCACTATCTTCTATCTTTTTACCTTTTTAGTAGAGTCATATCATGAATAGAGAAGTTATCATATAGGATGGTTTGCATTATGGAAGTGTCCCCCCTCTTGTTAGATATCTATGTATCCCTTGGCATGAGTTGCCGTTATGGAATATTAATGAGAAGTTCTATCATTTACTCTTTTGCATATCTTATATTAGTTTTCAATTCATGTTATATGATTGATCTTGTTGTTAGTATTGGTATCACTTTGGGATCGTTGAGTAAATTTAGTTGGTTTTGGCAAACCTGGCTCGGTCAGTAGCAACACTATTTTTGATAATTGAATAAAAAAGATAAAAGTACTCTAAAGAAATATAATTTCATCATCTTTCTTTCTTGATTTGCTCATAAGTTTAGTATTCTCTAGTTAAGATCTTTTGTGCATCCAAGGAAGATTGCATGTTTGTTTTTATCACTTGTATGTTTGTTTGTTTCCTTCAACTCTTATGCTTGCTACCCAGCCTTGCTAGCCAAAAACCTGTACTAAGAGGGAATGCTTCTCGTGCATCCAATCCTTAAACCAAAACCTATGCCATTTGTGTCCACCATACCTACCTACTAGCATTATTGCTATTCCAAGTAAATTCATGTTTTTATCTACCTTCCAAATTAAACTTATTATGTGAAAATTAGTGATGAAAGCTCTCACGAACTTGATGGCACACTTTACTTTCTTGCACTTAATAAACTTGAACCATTGTGCCCATCTATGTTGCGTATATGCTTGCGCTTTGTAAGTTGTGAATTAGCAGAACCATGTTGTCATGGGGAACGCTTTCAACATTGCACTTGTACTTTGTACCTAGTTGATATCATGCTCTTTTATTTATGGATGTCGTCGGTGTGAAATGAAAGGGGAGCTTGTAAGTCCATGGAGTTATGTATGTGTGTTAGAGAAACGCCTGGGCCGCCGGTCTAATCCATGCCTAATCATGGTGGAAACCTGTAGCGTAACCATAATGAGCAATCTATGAAGCATTCTTCCTATAAAAAGAGATAGAGATTGAGACAAAAAAGAGAAAAAAGGATTGAGAAAAGAGGAAAGAGAGAAAAAAGCACCATTTTCCCATGGTAAATAAGAAGATTGCTGAGATGCTCGTTGTCTGCTTGCCTTGTCATTTTGATATCGGGATTCTTCCGTATCATCGGGCAAGGGGTACCCGTTGGTGGTTCTCTATGATACACATGTACTTACTATGACAAGAACTTACCGGTAACTAAACTTGAGTAGCATGAGGAGCGGCCCTCGTATTCAAGGGACATGAGATTTTCAACTTACAACTTGTCAAACATATCCTCATATTTGATCACTTTAACCTTAATCACCTAAACATGCCTATGATAGGTGCAATGAGAGTTGAAAGCTAATAAGTATCATAATTTTTGGAAGCTCTTTAGGAAACTTGAAATCCCTGCTTCCCTCTTCGAAGGGCCTATCTTTTGCTTTTTAGTTGAGTCAGTAAACCTATTCCCCTCTATCTCAGTAAGCATTTTGAGTTGTTGTGTTTCATTCATTCATATGATGATTTATTCAACCATGTTTCTTATGTTCCTTGTTTTGCGCATTGCTCTTATCTTAGTGTTTATTACTTTGAAAGCTATCATTGAAAACCTTTATGTGTGAACTCCTGCAAATTGTCAACTATTCTTCGACCAAGAGCTGAGTTTTCCATTACCAATTGTTATTTACTTTATGTATCTTTATGGTGTTTCCTTTACTTATTGCAAGATAAGTTATATAATAGTGAGTTGTCTTCTATTATGATTTATGTATTGATGAATGTGATGCTTCTTGTCCGTATTCTTTTATCGACTCTTCACTCCATAAACCAGAGGTCATGTTTATTGAGCTCAGTTTTCACTCGGGGACAAGCGAAGTCTAAGCTTGGGGGAGTTGATACGTCCATTTTTCATCACTATTCTATATCTTAATTTACTGTTATTCATTGATATATTTCATATTAAGAGATGATACTTATGTTATTTCATCTATTTTTGCATGGTTGATGACTTTTGGAGCATGGACCGCTGTAGTCAGGATTCTGATGGAAAAGGGGTTGTTTGGAGGCGAAATTCGCGAAGATCAGAAAATCCGGGAAAATACATGGAAAATTCTATTTTTCCAAAAGACGAAGATTGCTAGAAGGGGGAGTGGAGATGGGCCTCAGGGGGCCCACACCACCCCCTAGCGCGGGCAGCCCTAGGCCGCGCTAGCAGGTGCTGTGGCCACCCTGGCCCACTCCAGGCTCTCCCCTCTGGCGTATATTATCCCCACGGAACCCTAATACCAGGGGAGCGACCATAGAAAGATTTCGCCACCTCTGCGGGGCCGAAAACTATAGAGAGAGAAATCTCTCTGGCAGATAGAATTCTGCCGGGGGAATTCCTTCTCGGAGAGGGGAGATCGTCGCCATCAACACCACCATCAAGCTGGACTTCATTGGGATCATCACCATCATCATCTCCACCAACACCATCATCACCAGTTCATACCGCTGTAACAATTGGGTTGAATCTTGCATAGTTCTTAGGGGAAACTTTACCGGTGTTGATTACTCCTTGTAGTTGATGCTATTGAGTGAACCATTGAATTATCGTTTATGTTCAGAATGTTACATATCATTATATCATCTCTGATATTGATCCATATGATGTCTTGTGAGTAGTTCGTTTAGTTCTTGAGGACATGGGAGAAGTCATGTTGTTAGTAGTGGAATTGTGTTGAGGAAGATTCAATAGTTTGATATTTAAGATGTGGTGTATTTCTCCTAGTGGTGTCATGTGAACATGGACTACATGACACTTCACCTATATGGGCCTTAGGGGAATGCATTATGTATTTGGCTACTAATCGTAGGGGTTGCCAGAGTGATAGAAACCTGAACCCCTGTTAGGAAACCTTTGCACAAGGGACGTCAGGGTCTTAGAGTTTAAAGCTATGGTTAGGTTTATACCTTAATTACTTTCTTGTACTTACGGATGCTTGCAAGGGGTATAATCACAAGTATGTATTAGTCCTAGGAAGGTCGGTACATTAGCACAGGTTCACCCACACAACACTTAACAAACTAAGGAAGATTAATCAGCTATATGAAGCGAAAGCACTTGACGATATTCCCGTGTGTCCTCGAGAACGTTTGGTCATCTTAAGTAATACAACCGGCTTGTCCTTTGCTAAAGAAAGGATTGGGCACTTGCTGCATTTATTATTATTGTATTTTATTTACTCGTACTTTATTTACCTGCATTATCAAAAACCACTAAAAATCCGTTTGCTAACTATTTACAGAGAATTCCTGCTCCAATCCACTCATCAACACCTTCTGCTCCTCGTTGGGTTCGACACTCTTACTTATCGAAAATACTGCGATACACCCCCTATACTTGTGGGTCATCAATCCTAAGGTCAAAGCATTTGCTCTGATACCAACTGCGGTGACCCAATATACCACTACATGATGGAGTATACTATAGTCGTTGACATAACACTAATGAAACACCATTCCACTAGTATTACATCCCTCAAAGTGGTACAACAGAAACATAGCAGGTCCAAGACATGACTATAGATTACGACTTGATTCTTTACAAAAGATCTAGAGAACACTCTAGGTTAAAGAGGAAGAAAACAACTTCTTACAAAGAAGAACCAGAAATAAACATTTCAATAATAGACTAGCATCTAAACTATCTGGCTTGCAAATGCTGCTATTGCATTGCTCTACATAAGTAGGTTCTATGGCTAGAGATTATACTTCTATCTAATTAGCAACTTCGTCTTTACTTCCTTTGATGTATATGAGGTCTTCGTTGACTTTGTTGAATAACTTGGGCTTTCGATGTCGATTCCTTGAGCATAGGTTGGTGTTGACGTCGTCTTCATTGGCTTTAGAATCTAGCAAGGGTTAAGAAGGTACGGTTGAGTACGAGTGTACTCAGCAAGTTCACTAAAAAGGAATGTTTGATGCACTATCCACAGCCGAAGACCAGAAGTCGTAGGCTATGAAGGTTTTCATAAACATTTCTTCAAAGGTTGCTTTTATTCTGAAAAGCTATGTCCGTCAGCCTTCACATGCTGATTAGAACTTCGTGGAGTTCCTTTCCTATAGCGTTTGCAGCTACTTCCCGAAGCAGGGAGTAACATGTCACACTTTTTTTACACTCTGTAGAGGTGCATTGCTTTATCCATAATAGATACTTAACCTTGTTGCACATCCGAGCGGCCAACCTATTCATACTTCCTTGGTAGAGGCCTGGTATAAGAATCCAAGCCAATCACTGCCATTCTCCACGGCCCCGCATGAAGACACGACCCTCTAGGACATGCCACACCTCTGTTAAGCCCCTTTCAGACAAGCTATTACTCTGGTATGCCCCTGAAGACTCTATGAGACGGTTGTTCCCTAGGTAAGCTCCCTAAAGGTCCAACTGTACCTCTAGAAGCCGCTCACAGATAGTATAGACACCAAAATCGTGGGGACTAAGGGGTCCCATCCCATATCGAGCCTCGAAAGGTACTCCAGCCCACGAAATGGTCATCCGTCCATGCGAAAGGAAGAAGATCCAGCTGACTTCCCTAGAGCCATTATAGATCTTCTGGTTAACACGTAATTTACGGTGCAAGAATCATTGGCAACATTGGTTGTTAAAGTCCTAGATAATATGTTCCTTTACCACTGGAACTTAATAGTAGGTTATTACCATCGATAAATAACCTATAATCATATTATTATGAAAATAGTGTTTTCTGACCTTTTTGAAATGCAGACGATGACAACATTTAAGTTACAAGTATTTGATAGAAAATAACCAAAGGACATGAGAAAGTATGAACTTGCCTTTTGTGATTGCAAGATTATGCACTCACGATCTTCAAGACAACAATAGATCCAAATTCTATAAATAGCATCATTGGTCCGGTAAGGACTAATGTTTAAATAAGCAAGATACAATTATGCATAAGTAATGTAGTGCAATTTGATAAACATGAAACCCTGGAATAATCATTTACAATCTAGGTTTTTGGAAATGGGAATGGTTTCTTTAGAATGGGTTTCACTTTTATACTAGCTTGACATTTTTTGCTTCTTATTACGGCTTGTGAGAGTGTGTGAAACAATACGTAATTACAACAAGTAGCATTAAATACTAAAGCACTCGAATGGGGCATGGTATCTAAAGATTTCTTAAACAAGATTATTAATCAATTAGAGCCTTCATAGCAATGTTTAAGGATTACTTTTAATTTTCTTAGAATAATAACTTTTGAGGAAAATGTTATTTTACAAAGAAAAGTATTTAGTTTTGAAGTTAACATTTTTAAGGTTTCTTATTAACTATAATTATCAAAAAGGAAATCATCATTGAATTTGGACAATCATAATACTTGTAATGGAAACTTAAAAGTTTTGATTATGGTATCATATTATATGTGGTTCACTTCTTAGTGTTTTATAAAAGAGGAAATACATGTAGTATTGCTTTTATTGGAAGTGTTTCTTATTGTTCTAAGTGAATGTAATTACTTTACATACTTAAAAAATTTGGTTTAGATTTTTAAGTGGATTCCCAATCTTGTAAAAGAATTGGTAAAGATTATCCTGATGATTTTATAAATGTATAGAATCCTTTTGACACACAATGTACTATTTTTGATAATTTTATAATTGATAAAGTCTGTTTAGGAAACAAAATACAATTACTTTGGATGATAGTTTTAGGAACTACCCTTTAAAATGGTTGGATCTATTTTGACTTCATATAAGTATCAATTGGGTTTGTTATTACAGTTTAGAGTTTAAATAAATAATAGTAAAGGTATAAGAAAAGATTTATATAATGTTGATGCATTAAAATAAAAGGAAATGGTTTAAACAAGATTTATTAGAACTTTACATTTAATTTTACCTTAAAATTGAGAGGTGATATCTTTAATGTGTAGATTTTATTTTGTGATCATTTTGGTGTATTATATGTATTTTTAGGGGTTTTAAATATTAAGATATGATTTATATAAGATTTATTACACTATAAATTACCTAATAAATAGTAATTCTTTAGTTAGGTGACATAAAAATGTATGCATAAATTTTATAGTTGTATATTTTGTTTTTTAAGAATTTTGATATCTTATACTTACTTTTATGAATTTTCAGTAATAGAATATGTCTTTTTAAAGAGTTATCCTTAATAGAATATTTGCTAATTAATAATAATTATTTCAATTAAGTTGAAAAATAAAGTATTATAATAGATTTAAATTGTAGAGTCTATTTTTCTGAACATTTTGATATATTATATATATATTTTTGAACTATAAAACAAAAGTTATTGAATTTATAGGATTTAATCATTTTATTAAATTCCTAGAAAATATTTATATTTGAATTTATAATGTTTTATTCATTTTCTAAATAGGACAATACTTTTTATACCGAACAGACATCTAGCCTAAGTCACAGACATGTGGGCCAGTGGCCATGTCATCATGCCATGTTGGCGTGGACTAGTCAACACACTGACTGGGTGCAGGGTGACGTGAGCGTGATGTCAGCATGTCGTCATCCGAAGATCAACCTCACAGATCGATGATCGATTAATAGATTGGGAGAACACACGCGGCTGTGGATGTGCGCGTTGGAAAGAGGGCACGAAGGCGAGTCTAGTGGTGGATGCGCCGCCGAGTTTTGGTCATCGGAGCTACTCCGGCGACCATCTATTGCGGCGACAGACGGTGGATTACAACGCGACGATGATACAAAATGAGAGGAAGGTCGAGGAGGGTACTAGAAGAACCATTGGATCCCAGGAACACGACGGTGCGGTTGGTGAAGCGAGACAAGGTTGGGAGATGACGAATCGACGACACATTTGCGGCGGCCAACAATGAAGTCGAGCTCGATTCTAGCGAACTGGTTGGTTCCTGGCTTTTGCGACTCGACATGGACGATGTATGCGACGAGGAGGTTCTCCTAGTCATCTTAGCTAAGTGTTGGGAGGTCGGCATCGACGAGCTCCGACGAGAATTAGGGTTATGGTTTCTGGGTTAGTGTGCGGGCGAGAGAGAGAGAGCTCCAGGGAGAAGGGGAAATGAGGATGAGGACGAGGGATGGCGTCGCTGTGGAATCCTTATCCCATCTAGGTGACGGCGACACAGATCTCCATGCCAGCGAGCGGCAGCGCTCGCGCCATGCAGCTGCTTCGGCGGCCGCGCGACATTGATTTCGACGATAAGCGGGACAAACCGGTAAGTTGGGCTGGGCCTCTATTGGGCTTTGGGTGAGTGAGCGGGACACTATAGGGCACACACACACGGCGGTAGGTAGCACTGGGATTCTGGGTCGTGGGCCAAGGCTGCGGTCTATTCTTCTTCTTTTCCTTTTCTATATTCTGTTTCTATTTTTGTTTTTACAAAACAATTTCAAATATGCATCATTAAGTTTTAAAATATCTAGAATATTTGTAAGTCCTAAATATTATTGTATAAAGAAATTATAACCATCTCCTCTTCATTTCCTATTGTGTATAAAAATATTCATAACTATATGAAGGGTACTTTTCATTAGAAAATATTTATAGGATTTAGGGTTTTAGGAATTTACTTCTTAGATACTAATCTTATAGAAATGTTCTTATTTTCATCATTATAATTATTATGGTAAGCATTTAAGATGGTGAATGATATATATAGAACTCTATTCATACTTAGCCTCATATAGGAATTGATATATATATATACATTATAATGCATTAAACCTTGTGGTTCATAATATTTGGTGATTTCTCCTATTCAAAACCTACTTGGTTTTAGTGTTTATAATTACCATAATTCCATCTTGGTTAAATAATTATGCATGAATAACAATCACTAATGGTGAAATGAAGCTGTTCATTTACAAGTAATTATCATGAGTTTTGAGAGGATTTAATAGACTCATATTCTATTATGGATATGGATAAAGATTAATGGCTAAGACATATTGCCATCATGTTTGGTACCATGGATTATCTCTTAACTTAGAGTGAGATATTAAGATTATCTCCTAATGTGGTCTTGATGGTTCTATTCTTCTATGTTTCAAATAAGGTTTAAGATAATAAGGTGGACAAGGCTTTCATTAATACACCCTCAATTGGTTTTCTAATTATCTCTTGGTAGTTTCATTGGACCAAGAGATACTATTCAATGGTTACCTAGAAACAGGAAATGGTTCCACTATTAATTTGATTCTAGGGTTTTGGACAAAGATCTAGAAATGAGACTTGTCATGGCTTGATATGATCTAGATTTATGGCTTCTATGGAACTCCTATATTTATACTTCTTTCAGCTTGGATTTAGCTAAGGAATTCCTTTCCTAAATATACTCTATATAGATCTCTCATTTTATTCACTAAGATCTCCTCTGCCTAAATGACTAGTCATCTGACTCCACCATATCAATCATCATTTGATGACATGGTCATGTCACTTCAACAATACTCATTCTCTATCCTTATTCTAATATCTAACTTCCACTTCTTAGCTACCTCTAATGAATCTATCAATGTAGTGATGACTGGATTCCTGCACCAACAATATGGTTATTGCAGTACTTGTAGCAGCAAATATTTAAGAGTTTGTCCTGATGGGAGATCGACGAACATAAATAACACGACCCCGCAGCCACGTTGTCAATGCGGACACGTTTCACACCCAAACCGTGGTTTGGAAATAGCCTATTCTATAAGTTATTAGAACAACAATAATTGAGAGAGGTTTGAAATATCTAATAACAAAGAACTTTTAACAAGAACAAATAAACTAAGACAGAAAGTAAACAAGAATATGAACTAAATTAAAGAGATTGTAGTTGTAGGATTGAATGGAATGAGAGAGGGCTTCTAGGCTTCGGTTTCACTAGTACTAGATGGGCAAATATATGTGTGATCTATAAGAGATTTCTCAGACAAATAAACTTTCCCCAATTGATTACCGGGCTGTCACACTGTGTGCACTATGCATGGTTCTTGCGCGTCACCGCAAGGCAAAAGGCACTTCCGGACCAAAGGATCACATACACTCATCTTAGATCACAATAAATTCTAACTTAGTGCACTACATCATACCTCAACCTAGAATTGAATCAACCACTCACACATGGATAAATAGCAAAACATATATAAATATCTAATGATATCACAACCATGTTCAATCTTACAATTACTAAACACAAGAGAGAGAGGGAGATGGAGATGATGATGGACATGGAGATCGATGTGTGGTGGTGGGGATGTCTTCCTTCTCCTCCCCTTCTTCTTTCTTGGATGCCTCGATGGTGATGGTGTTGAGGGAGATATAGATCTCAGAGGTGTGGTTGAGGCAGAGCTCTGCCGCAATGGAGTTCGGATGGGTGGCAGCGGTGGCAGAGCTCCACCCCTGAAGGGCTATGTCTTGGTGGCTCTTTCTTGGGTCCTCCCTCCTTTATATAGGCTTTGTGGGTGCCCTAGGGTTACCCCAATACCATCATATGACTTAGGGAAGGTTTTGGAGCTTTTCTGTGGCGAAATCCTATCGTTTCCGACCCTTTTTACAACTATACGGGCGCAACTATACGGCTGAAATTATTGCTCCGGTCGTATAGTTGCTCGTTAAACCGTCTGTATGCTTTAGTATTTTCGTCACCATTTCTTCATACGAACTCCGTTTTGGATGTTCTTGGGCTCGTTGAGTTCGTATAATCGAGGGCTACAACCTTGTGGTCTTGGATCTTTATTTTGAGAAGTTGGAAAAATTCACTTTTCCAACACCTCAAATGGCTAAGTCTGGTCCCTACAGCTCCTCCATTCTATGCTCTCTTTGTTCCTATCCATAATCATCATCAACACCTACACACATTTCAAAGACAAGGAAGAGGGATAAAATTCTACCTAAACTACTAAATGTCCGAAGCTCATATTGAATTTAATAAAAACAATTAATCGTGCATATCAGGCATAGAATTAGTTAGATGGAGCATGATATGATAAAAAATGACACAATTTATATTGCTAAAAAGTGTTGTATATCACAACCATCAACTTTCCCAAGCTAGATCTTGCTTGTCCTCGAGAAAAAGGGATCGATAACTTCATGGATGTGATCTTGCTTATAATTGGAAATCAATGCACCGCATCCTTGTTTTTCCTGCAAGCTCAAAGTAAGCGAGAACATAATCATACAAGGCAATATAAGCTCAGTTATATTATTCCAAACCACTAGATATTAGTCAAAAACTTATATGCCCCGTGTCAAAGTTAAATCTAGCTTGCAAGTAAACTTTTGATCCTTCTATACGCACTTTATTGTATTTTTATTTGTATAAGGTAAAGCTGAACACGGTTAGTTGTCAATCATAAATAGAAATAGAGTTTTCCAATGCTGCCTACTCATGCCATCTATTAAAGTCTCTCAAGTGCAAACTTCAATTATTGAGCTCATAGAAAATATATT
Source organism: Avena sativa (assembly GCA_916181665.1). Taxonomy (NCBI): domain Eukaryota; kingdom Viridiplantae; phylum Streptophyta; class Magnoliopsida; order Poales; family Poaceae; genus Avena; species Avena sativa. Next base: position 183,925,566 of record OV702287.1, on the reverse strand, counting down.
TCTTAGTAACGAGACCATGCCAAAAGAGTGGTATATGTTCAATCAAGACTGTGCACGCTAGGAAGGACACTCGTGACCATTACCAAGGTTTCCCTTTTCGGTATAATGATTTCTCATAATGGTCAAAGGAGTATTACGACTTTTGCTTTTAACGCATGCCCATGAGAATACCAATGCATACCCAAATATAGCATTTTTTGCTACATATGTTGGGCAACTCATAGCCAAACTCCAAGAGTTTCCTCTTTTTGGATTTTCCAAAGGCTAGCAGAGTTGTTAGCATCCCATGTTGTGCGACAGTGGCACAAGACACGCATAAAGCAATATCTCACTTTGATTTCCAAGACAAAATTTTGGCATATGTAATCTCGAAACTTTGAAACATCATTTCTTATTTGCCAACTCACTCAGTAAGCATCTATTAAGACCATCATTTCCAACACTATGGGGTCATGCTACTCCATAACCATTCACTTAAGACAATTCTGAACAATGTTAACTAGCAAGTTTCGAAGAACTTATTTATTATATTTTTTATTTTCAAAATGTAGAGAACATGGCAATGTATATTTAGAGGATCACAATATTTTTCACAAGCTAGATAAAAGTTGAACAAAGTACATCAAAGCTATGGCTTGTCTCCTATGGGGCCTAACATGAGCAAGTATATCCCTTATATAAATATGAACAAAATCTCACCTAAGCAAGCATTCAAAAACAGAGAGAGACACAATATCATGAAAACTTTTAAGATAGAGAACTTTGCACAAGACTCTACGCATGCAAAGTAACTTCCCCAAGCAAAACTTGAGAATATCATGAAAAAAAAAGAGAAAATGCAGTTATCAAAAGAGAGTATAAGAAGTGGTTACCTCCCCAAGATTAGGTTAAAGCAAGGGTGACACACTTTACCGTTGAGGTGCTTTTAACCTCTACTTTGATGGACAAAGAACCTTTGCTTCAATGAATGTTTCGTGATCCTGTGTATGCCTTCCTTAAGAATCTGGCAGGAACATGACTAGAAAGAAGACAAAATATTTTTGTGTTTTTGAAGACACGGGTTTAGCTAACAAGTGATAAAAATACAAGTCTCACTTAGTCGGTTCATCAACCTAAACACCACGCTTAAGTCAACAAACTAATTCTAGAAGTGCTCTTCTCCTAGATTGTGATGAAGTGTAAGTGAGACAAAATATGAAACACGAGTGTGCAGCCCCTATGTGCTTATTTAAAAGAGGTTTGAGTTGGAAGGTTTTACCAGACATTGATTGTTGAAATGTTGAATTGAAGCAACCAAGTGGATCATGCGAGTGTTTGCACGATTGGCATTACCGTACATGTCATCACACAAGGTTCAAGTCCCTACGAAATTAACACACAAAATAAAAGACAACGGTTTGGTGTACGAACGAAGTTTGTTCACCCAACTAATGAAAGAAAACGAAAATAAAACATGAACTACTAAAGAGAATTACAACTTAAGGAATTTCTGAGATAGAACCTTATTGTTTACATACGCTCGGCTTCTCTAAAACATGGGAGAAGCTCCCAGGTGGTGTTTCGATGTTTTTAGAAGAAGAAGGAAGAAGAAATAATGAAATTTCGAGCAATGGTTACCTTCTAGTTGGTGTTTGAGGGGTTTTCCCAACTATACGGGCGCAACTATACGGCCAGAACAATGTGTTCCTGCCGTGTAGTTGGCCTGTTGTCAAAATTTTAGGGTTTCTACCTAGCGGTGCAGCTATACGGCCAGAACTATACGGTCAGAACAATTTGTTCCTGCCGTATAGTTGGTCGTCAAACCCTTTGTACCTAGAAAAGAAATTATATGAAAGCATCGATATCTATACGATCGGAACTATATGGCCGAAATTTTTATTCCCGCCATATAGTTGGTCATTAAACTCTCTATAGCCATAAAAAAATTCCCGTTTCTTCAAGAATTATTTCTTATTCTGAAACTTAGCGAAACACCATGTTTTGACAGTAAAATGACAGATTAAATTTTTGACCACACTTAGCATGTATAAAACAGGATTTAGGTACAACCGAGTTTATGCAACACATAGTAACAATAAATTCTACCTTTTGAAAACTTCAACAAGATTACTCTAATAGCAAGACATGCAAAGAATAAAAGTGCCAATCCAACATGAATGCAACTATACTCAAGACACAAAACTAAGAAAGACGCCTAATGACTTCCGGGTTGCCTCCCGGGAAGCGCTTTCTTATAACCAAGTAGCCAGGCTTTTATACTCCACATTTATTAAGCAATGGAGGCACCTATAGGAGTAATTTTTCTTACCTCCAACGAGTGTCTGCAGAATTTATATCATTGTTTGCTCTAAGAATTTATATCATCGCTTCTGATGCATCGGTATCTTGTAGGTGTTCTCGTTGCCACGTGAGGATGGATGCACCAAACACGGTAAATGTGTATTCTTTCCTTCCTGCATAGACGGTGTTAAATATTTATTATCAAAATTTGAATATTTACCTTGATTACTATTTTGAGGGTGCAACTCATAATGTCCTTTTGGATCCATTAGCTTGGTCTTTGCCACCGGACTTTCTTGCACCTCATTAGTAAAATAAAAGTCATAGAAAATATATATGGGAGGCACACATGGTTTCGTAATTGGCTCATCATAATTGATTTCCCCCAAAAGAGTATTTAAATAGATACTACTAGAATCATCAAAAACTTCTTCAGGGCAATTATCAGGGATTCTAGAATAATTTAAGTCCTCATCATCACTAAAGTCAGATGAATAATAAGTATCAGGAATAGATGGGGGATCAAGAATAGGTGGGGGATCAGGTTTGAGAGCGGCTTTCGATTTATTCCATTCCTTGATTTCTTTTTCTTCTTTCTTCTTGATGTGTCCCCAATACTCTTCATGAAGCCATTTCACTTCATCTTCAGATGTTAGATGTGTGGGATAGTCAACACGAGGCTTCTTATTTTTATTTTTCCTAGTTTTATGCTTCATGGATTTACCCTTCTTTCCCGCTTCAATGATGCAACAAGTGGAAGATATTGGAGTAACAGTAGAGGGTTGTTCTCCATCGTTAGTAGCAACAATTCTAATATGATTAAAATAATCAGCTATGAAAGGCATTGCTTTACAAAAAACATCTCTAACTAAGGTATCATCATAAGGAATGTTTCCTCTTCTATTTTCATCTTTAAGAAACTCATTGACCAAGTTCTCTAGATCAGTAGGGAGAGGTTTTTCTTCATGCACAATTTCATGTTGCCATTGATGAAAATTATTATGTATATCTCCTAAGAGTTTCCAAGCTTCTTCCAAAGTTTTTCCAAGGAATGCACCATCACACATCATATCTAGCTTATCCTTGGAAGAGTGATTTAAGCCTGCATAAAAGTGGTTCAACAATAACCAATCAGGTAGATTATGATGTGGACAATCATGCATTAATTTGGAGAACCTACTATAAGCTTGTATTAAATCCTCATTGTTGCTCTTCTTGAAACTCAGGATATGAAGCCTATGCTCATAAGTTTGCTTTTGTGAGAAATACTTACCGAGAAAAGCTTCGGAGATACCTTTCCATGAATTGAAGTGTCCTGCGGGATGCGATTTTAGCCAATCTTTAGCTTTTCCTTTCAGCGAGAACTGGAACAGATATAACTTTAGCTTATCATTTGTCCATCCGTTTGCCTTCACTATGGAACACAATGAAGTAAATTTGTCAATATGCTCATATGTATCATTGTTCGGATCTCCTGCAAAAGTTGTTTCCATGATCATATTTATCCACATAGGATTAATCTCATATTCATCCACATCAATAGCGGGCTGAACATTAGGAGCATGTAAATGATCAACACTCGGAGCACCATACTCCGTAAGACTTTTACTTCCCATAGTTCCTATGTTTTTGAATTTCCTATATATAAAATAAATAACAAGACTACTAACAAAAGGTAAACTAATTTTTTTGTTCTTTTCAAATAATAAAAAGTAGTAAGATAAATAGCAACAAATGGAAATAAACTATGTGCGAGTAGGAAGGTAATAACCGGACGCTTAGCTCCCCGGCAACAGTGCCAATTTGATGACTGGGTTCCTGCACCAACAATAGGGTTATTGCAGTAGTAGAAGCAAATATTTAAGAGTTTGTCCTGATGGGAGATCGACGAACAGAAACAACATGACCCCGCAGCCATGTTGTCAATGCAGCCATGTTTCGCACCCAAAACGTGGTTTGGAAATAGCCTATTCTATAAGTTACTAGAACAACGATAATTGAGAGAGGTTTAAAATATCTAATAACAAAGAACTTTTAACAAGAACAATATAAACTAAGATGGAAAGTAAACAGGAATATGAACTGAATTAAAGAGATTGTAGTTGTAGGATTGAATGGAATGAGAGAGGGTTTCTAGGCTTCGGTCTCACTAGTACTAGATGTGCAAATATATGTGTGATCTATAAGAGATTTTTCAGACAAATAAACGTTCCCCAATTGATTACCGGGCTGCCACACTGTGTGCACTATGCATGGTTCTCGTGCGTCACCGCAAGGCAAAAGGCACTTCCGGACCAAAGGATCACATAAACTCATCTTAGATCATAATAAATTCTAACTTAGCGCACTAGATCATAGCTCAACCTAGAATTGAATCAATCACTCACGCATGGATGAACAGGGAAACATATATAAATATATAATGATATCACAACCGTGTTCAATCTTACAATTACTAAACACAAGTGAGAGAGGGAGATGGAGATGATGATGGAGATGGAGATCAATGCACGGTGGTGGTGATGTCTTCCTTCTCCTCCCCTTCTTCTTGCTTGGATGCCTTGATGGTGATGTTGTTGAGGGAGATCTAGATCTCGAAGGTGTGGTTGAGGCAGAGCTCCGCCGCAATGGAGATCGGATGGGTGGTCATGGCGGCAGAGCTCCGCCCTTGAAGGGCTATAGCTTGGTGGCTCTTTCTTGGGTCCTCGCTCCTTTATATAGGCCTTGGGGTGCCCTAGGGTTCCCCCAATACCGTCATATGACTTAGGGAAGGTTCTGGAGCTTCTGGGGCAAAATCCTGTCGTTTCTGACCCTTTTTACAACTATACGGGCGCAACTATACAGCGGGAATTATTGCTCCGCTCGTATAGTTGCTCATTAAATTGTCTGTATGCTTTAGTATTTTGGTCGCTATTTCTTCATACGAACTCTGTTTTGGGTGTTCTTAGGCTCGTTGAGTTCGTATTGTCGAGCGCTACAACCATGTAGTCTTGGATATTTAATTTGAGAAGTTGGAAAAATTTACTTTTCCAACACCTCAAATGGCTAAGTCTGGTGCCTGCAGCTACTCCATACTATGCTCTCTTTGTTCCTTTTGCCTTTGTTTTTTCCATAATCATCATCAACACCTACACACATGTCAACGATAAGGAAGAGGTATAAAATTCTACCTAAACTACTAAATGTCCAAAGCTCATATTGAATTTAACAAAAACAAGTAATCATGCATATCAGGCATAACAATAGTTAGATGGAGCATGATATGATAAGCAAATGACACAATTTATATTGCTAAAAAGTGTTGTATATCACAGCCATCATCTAGCTATTTCTAACTCCATCCATTACTCCTTTATATTCTCCTTGAATCTACTTCCAAGGCTTGCCAGATTACAATCCTCACTATATCACATGTGATATCAATCCTCTGGAAGAGGTATGGTACTACCCCCCATAATACAATATTACTCTTGTATTAGCCTGGTTAAGCTACCATGACTTCCAATACTCCATTCCACTTAGGTTCTAAACTTCATCATACCCTAGCTTGACTACTTATGATCAAGCTGGATGATTCAGCTTACTAGGGTTTTGCCCAATTTGGTATACTCACAACTCTTCTTCAACACCTAGCCATCTATTCTCAAGTGACTTGAGAATAATGACCACCATCCTTTGATCATACTAAGCTTATGCTTCTAATTGTCTAATCAAGATTTATCATCTACTAAGTAGTAGAGTTGTACTAATCTCTTTATAAAGTTTATCTTGTTAAGGAAGCTTACTCCATATTTGTATCTACTTGGCTTAACAAGATTATTATTTGATATTCTATCATTTCTAGCTTTCTTATAACTTCTCAAGCATTAGTTAATTCTTAGGTTTAGATACTTCTTCTAGTTAACTCATGAGTGAGTTACTCCTCCAACATCAAATGGTTTGATCACCACTAAGGATCTCATCCCATTCATGATGGCCCACTTTACCATAACTAGTTCCTTCTCCTTAATAATTTATTTTAAGATTTTGGAAGGTCAACATAATAGGTCAAAGGCTAAAGGTTAATAAGTGTTAGGTCAAGGATTGACCGCTCAATATTGATGATCATTTGACACTAGAATGGAGCTTCTTCATGTGTTTTACACCAAGATGACCTAGACGGCAGTGCCACATATATACAGATATATCATTATCAAGTTTAATCCTTTTAGCATCAATATTATGAATATGTGTATCACTACTATCGAGATTTAACAGAAATAAACCATTCATCACAGGTGCATGACCATAAAAAATATTATCCATATAAATCGAACAACCATTGTTTTCAGATTTAAACAAATAACCACTTGACAATAAACATGATGCGGATACAATGTTCATGCTTAGTGTAGGCACCAAATAACAATTATTCAGATTTATAACTAATACCGACGGCATATGGAGAGGCACCGTTCCGATGACGATCACATCAACTCTTGATCCATTTTCGACACACATCGTGACCTCATCCCTTGCTAGCTGTCGCTTGTTCCATAGCCCCTGATTCGAGTTACATGTATTAGCAACCGATCCAGTATCAAATACCCAGGTGCTACTGAGAGTACTATTCAAGTACACATTAATAACATGTATATCACATATACCTTTGTTTGCCTTGCCAGCCTTATTGTCCACCAAATACTTGGGTCAGTTGTGCTTCCAATGGCCAGTCCCCTTGCAATAATAGCACTCGGTATCAGACTTAGAGCCAACTCGGGATTTCTTTTCAGGTGCAACAATAGATTTTCCACCCTTCTTTCCCTTTTGTTTACCCTGCTTGTCTTTCTTGAAACCGGTGGTCTTATTGATCATCAACACTTGATGCTCTTTATTGATCTCCACTTCTACAGTCTTAAGCATCGATAGAAGATCGGGGAGAGACTTCTTCATGCCCTGCATGTTATAGTTCATCACGAAGCTTTTGTAGCTAGGTGACAGAGATTGGAGAACATGATGTATGCCTAAGTCAATGGGAATCGGTATTCCCAAGGACACAAGCTTATTGGTGTACCCAAAATTTTTGAGTACGTGCTCACTAGCGGAGTTGTTCTCTTCCATCATGCAGCTAAAGAACTTTTCAGAAGCGTCATAACTCTCTATGGTAGCATGGGTATCGAAAATCATTTTCAATTCACCCATGATATCAAAAGTATTGCCATTTTCGAAATGCTTTCGAAGTTCTGGCTCTAGCCCATACAGTATGCTGCAATGAACTAAGTTGTGGTGAGTCAAATAGACATTCTTTTCCTTGTCAGGGGCATCAGGAGTGGGTAGGAAGCCTAGCGGAGCTTCTAGCACATATTGCTTTTGTGCAGCAGTGAGGAGAATCCTCAGATTTAGGGCCCAGTTGGTAAACTTGCTACCAGTCATCGCAAGTTTCTCTTTCTCCATGAACACACTGAAATTAAAAGCAGGTGGTGCCATCTACAACAGAATTTGTAAAGTTTATTTAGACTAAGTTTATGATAGATCGAGTTCAACTAATGCAAATTATTAATGAACTCCTACTCAAAAACAACATCCCTTGTGTGTTTTTGGTGATTACATGAATCAAATCCACTACACCAAGTCTGATCATCACGTGAGTCGGTGTAGCTTCAAAGGAGAGAATCTATATGGGCATCATGTCAACTATATGACTCATGCTTAACTTTTCAGTCCGTGTTCCGAGGCCATGTATGTACATGCTAGGCTCACCAAGTAAGAACCTTAGTACTCACGTGTGTAAAACTGTCTTACACCTGTTGTATGAAAGCGTAGAGTCAAAAACACCCGATCATCACGTGAGGTCTTGAACCGACGAACTTCCTTAATGGTGCATACTTAAGAAAGAACACATTTTATCTTCATATATAAATGAGGGATCATCTTATAATGCTACTAAAACGCCAAACAAGCAATATAAGTTGCAAACATCATATGCAAAAAGTGAAATGATATGGTTCTTGCACTTGATCACTATCATGTGCATCATGGTATGATATTTATCATTCCTTTGTGGGTAAGGCCAATGTCTATGGAACTTACACATTAGGTATGCTATAATTTCCAAGAGTATCAACTATACTTCAAATTATAACATTACCATATCATGACACTAGCCCAGCAACAATCTAAACTAGACGCTTCTAATTTATCAGTTGCAAGTTTTACGTGGCTTAGGGCTTTCAAAGATAGAACTGGTCTTACCTACGAACATGGAACCACAACGATGATAACCAAATTATTAGCAACTTGTTGTAAATCAGATATTGACTATAGTAGGAGAGACAGACACCTGCTAGCCACTTATGCAAACCTAGTTGCATGTCAAGCGTGTAAGAGGTCTCATGTGCGAGGACATGTAAAATTAGTCCGGGCTGCTTCATCCTACTATGCCACCAATATCCAAAATACATGTAAGATGCAATAACATGATCATCATCGCCCACATACTCTTATGTGTACTACCCATGCAAAGCATCTACGCATAGATCAGGCTCTGATACCACTATTGGGTACGCAGCATAGAAAACAAAAAAATTCCTACGATGGGAACTACTAAGAACCAAGATCTATCTACCTAGATACAAGCAACAAGTGGATATACACCCATAGAAAACATACCCTTGAAGACCAACAAAGTGTAATGATATTGGACTCGTGGATGATGTAGCCGACCGATTGCCGATCTCAAGATCGAGAGGAAGTCCTAGCGCCACAAATTAGCAGCGCATCCGTGATCGCACACACATATGGTCCACCAAACAACCTTCGCCTCCTCGCTCTAGCGATGCAGCGGAAGCAGCAACTCCTTCCAGATGAAAAGCCACCGGGAACATGTACTAATCCGAGACCATGCGGGAGACAGATCCTTCATGAGGAGGTGCACTTTGTGAGGAGGAGAGGGGGCCTTTTATACGGCGAGGGGGGGGGGGCAGCCCCCCGCCAAGGGGAGGTGCCCCCACCTCTTCCTCATTCATGTGGTGGAACCTCCACTCACATAAAAATGTCTCCACTCAAAATGCCACTCACATGCATTAAATTTCCACCAAATTTAATGCAACTCTCATTAATAAAAATCTTTTATTTATTTTATTCAAAATTTTGTTAATTATTTTAATTAACAAACATTCACATAAAACCCCCTACAATATTTCAGTATCACATGTAGAACCAATTTCAGCAATTTCACCCAAAACAATTTCCATGTCCATTGAAATAATTCCAGCACTTTGTAAATCTTTTCTCTAGAAGACATTTTCTCCAAATGGTGTCGGTATGCCTTAAGTGTATCACCCAACGGTTCGCGAATAATACATACATGATAGAGACCCTTCTCTGATCAATAATTAGTAGCGGGACCTAGAGATCCATACTGAATCCCACACATTCAATGATGACTTCTGTGATTCGAGATCCGATCATCGGTAATCCCTTTGTCTCACAATATATTACATGTCCGAGATTCGATCATTGGTATCTCCATACCTAGTTTGATCTCGTTACCGACATGCACTCTTTTCTTGTTCCCGTGATATAACATTCTAGTGATCACATCACTTGCTTGCAAGCTATCTTAATGTGATATCACCGAGAGGGCCCAGACTATATCTATCCGTCATCGGGATGGAAAAATCCCACTCTTGATCCACTACAAGAAAAGTTTGCTTCCGCAACGACTTGGCCCAACGGTCTTCCGCGACGAAATTCTTGGCTAGGTCATGGCGATGGAATTTTTTTCACGGTTTCGCAGCCCTCTACTATGACGGATCTTCTAAAAACATGGAGGAAGCTCGGCCAGCGCGTGGCAGAAGCAAGATTTTCGTTTCCTCGTGCGATGTTGACTCGTCGAAGTCTTTTGAGGCGTGTGGGTCCCAGACGTCAGTGTCTCTAGCGGACCATACTTTTTGGTCACGCCTCCCTGATTTGAACTCGATAACATTGCTCGAGGCGTTTGCCGTTTAGTCAGGCTGCTAGGACCCACATGTCAGCCTCTCATTAGAAGGATTGTGTGTATGATGGAATTTTTTCCTTCGCTCGTGCTACCCTGTTCCGAAGTTGATAGCGATGCTTCATGCATCTACCGTCTAATCAACCTCCTGGGACCCACATGTCATCTTCTCATTAGAAGAAACGTGTGTATGATGGAATTTTTTCCTTTGCTAGCGCTACCCCTTTCTGAAGTTGATAGCGCTGCTCGACGCATCTACTGTTTAAACAACCTCCTGAGCCCCACATGTCATCCTCTCATTAGAAGAAACGTGTGTATGATGGATTTTTTTCCTTCGCTCGTGCTACCCTGTTTCGAACTTGATAGCGTTGTTCGATGCATCTACCGTTTAATCACGTTGCTGGGCCCCACATGTCATCCTCTCATTAGAAGAAATGTGTGTATGATATTTGTCGTGCCTTCGTGTTCCGAACTTGATAGCATTGCTCGATGCTTCAGCCGTTTATATAGGCTGGTGGGCCTGACATGTCAGCCTCCTCTATGCAGGAAACATGTCATGCTAGACTTTTTTCTTCTCTTGCGCCTTCCCGTTTGGAACTTGGCAATATTGCTCGATACAGCACCCGTATAATGTCTCCCTGCTGGGTCCACATGTCAGCCACCTATGTAGAGGAAACGTGTGTATGTTGGATATTTTTTGGTCGCGTCCATCGATTTGACCTTGGTAACATTATTCCATGCGGCAGGCGTGTATGTTCTTACTACTGGGGCCCATGTGTCAGCCTCTCTTGACAAGAAACGTGTCGATCTTGGTCTTCTTTTTTCCGGTCGTGACTGTTGTACAAGTACTTTTTAAACGCGCTCGTTAAACTTGATCTCTTTTATGTTAAGGTTGATGGGCGCTAGCTACAGGCAGGTGGGTCGGCCATGTCAGCCTCTTAGTACAAAAAAATTGCTACAGATAAACTGCATGCCTTGCCACTACACAAGAAAATTGTTATGATTTTATAAAATGTAAAAAATGTATACTAACATCGTATATAACTTATTTATTTTTCTTCTTAAAAAATTGCTTGTCCATCTGCTACACGTGATTGCTAGCAGCTCAACTAAAAAATGTTAAGTATAAATAATGTAGTAGGTAGTACTTAGAAAACATGGATAAGCGGAGTTTTTTTGAGGGTGGGTGGACGGTGCCCAAAAAAGGCCGAATTGAAGAAAAATGGGCCAAGCAGGGATTGATGGGCTATTTTTCATGGGCTCTCGCCCAATCTAACTAGGCTATTTGCACAGCTGAATGACCCAAAACATGGCCAAGTTAGAAGGTCTTGGGCTATAATGAGGCCGGATGGGCTAATTTCTTGAGCTCGATAGTTAAAATCCCAAGGTCCGTGTTGGGGCTCGGCCGTATTCGAAAAAAGCCATCAACAAGGAAAAAAGGTATAAAATATGAGCGCCTAGATCCCATGCGCCTAAGAACTTGTTATGTTAAGGCACTGATGTCACCCTACTAATTGTGTTAGTACTCAGTTGTAACCTAGTTGTTGCAACTCATTAAATTCCTAGTTACAAGCTAGTTGCAACAAATGTGTAACCCTCACGTTGCACGAATCGCGAGGTAAATCCAATGGTGAGAGAGGTGACTCTTGAGAACTAGCAAATCCAATAAAATATTCACAGATATTTCTGTGAAAATTGTGGACAAACACCTCGCACCCGCCAAAACTTTCCGCCGAGACCCCAAACTTTCCTAAGCCCACCCTCAATCGAGCGACCAGCCCCCGCTTGTTCAAATTTTGCGTCGTTCTTATGGGAGATGCACCTGATTAGAACTAGGCCACAAACTTCTCCATGCCTTAAAAAAACTTCTTGACGCCTTTCTATCAACAGTGTCGGCCTACCACCGTTGGCCACATCGCTCTTCACGAGACGCACCGGCCGGCGGTCAGCTGAGCGATCCCCATGCTTCGCCTACTAGATTTAGGCACTGGACATTCTTCTTGGCTTTGGTTTGTTCTCCACCTCTCCTAGAAATAGTTAAAGCTTGTGACCATCTAGATTTACAAGGTACATGCAGATTTGGGTAGGTACGTTCTTTAGGTAAATCTATAGTAAAGCTCTGGACAGAAGAGTTGGAAAACATCTTAAAAAGGACTTGGCAGAGATCCTGTGCAAGCTTTTGACCTGATATATTTTCCATCCTTCTTTGATACGATGGAGCATTTGGCTGTTGATGTACCCGATGAGGAAGTACTTAGAGGTACAATACAGTATAGATGGATGTACCCTATAGAATGTTGACTTCGCATTTCCAAGGAGCGGGAAGATATCCGTAGACAGTTTGATAAGCGAGTGTTATGCAAAGATATCTTCACATATAAGACTGTAGAAAAGTTAGATATATTCAGATGTCTGACTTGGCTATGTTTTGTAGGTTCTTCGCAGAAATAAAAGTACCAGCAAATTTTGTTCCACCAATAAAAAGACTGGATGGACTAAGATCTAAGGATCATGTAAGACGCTCAAATTGCACTGTGAATTGTCTATGAATTATCCAGATAGGGTAACCTCTTGTCTATTTTGTAGCGCTCGATTTTAGAGCTTGAATTTCTGGCCCTTATCTGTGGTCCTGATAGGAGTATAACAACAGCTTCAACTTGCATTTCCAATGGTGTTTGCCATAGTACTGATGTACCTTCTGTGGAGACTGACACAACTGGAGGTTGTCCTGATGAACCTGCATTGGATTGCGTTTAGATTCGAAATCCTGCACTTGACAATTATCGTCCCAAGGAAAAGAAGGTTGTGGATCTAGTAATAACGCCTTCTTTAGAACAAGATGCTAGAGGTGATGATTTCCTATGGCAATCCCTACCATTCTATGACTTGTACGAGTAGTTATCGTAATTTAATTGAATTGCATGTCAAAATTGCATATCTTTTGCCTTGTTTCAAAAATAAATAAATATTTGCATGTCTCCTTGTGTTAGTCGATGCAAAGAAGATACTGTTTTCTGTTCAAGTCATGTGAAAAAAATATGTTTGTATGTAGAGACATAAATGCGGATTGGGTGACAAAACCAGCATAAAATTGCCAGATCAATAACACAAGCATAATGGCATTGCAAGAAAAGGAATAGAACCAGCTTTTCACCGTGCTTGTGAAAAGGAGATGAGCCACGAACCACGCCTACAAGTGGCAGAGGCCAATTCTCGTGTAGCTCAGCTAGCATTGGTTTATCATCGATAATACTTAAGCATCTGAATATTATGATTACATACTAGTAGTAGTTCCAATTCCACACTACAGTTCAATAGGAAAAAGTGTAAGAAATTGATACATTGCAAATGTATCTATAATTTTTTATGTTCCATGCTTGGTTTTATCTACTTTCTTGTGTTTTGTCCACACCTTGGAGTACTTTTCATATGATTTCTTGGACTAACCTATTAACAAGAGCCACAGTGCCAACTGCCTGTTTTCTGCTGTTTTTGGTTCCAGGAAGTCAGAAAATGAATATTCTCGGAATTGGACGGGACAAAAGCCAAAGTTGCTATTTTACCGGAAGAGATCTAGAGCTAGAATACGAGACGGAGAAGGGCTGGGGCCCGGCTACACCACCTGGCCACACGACCAGGCCTAGCACGCGCTAGGGGGTTGGTCTGGCCGACCCTAGCACCCCCTCGGCCTCTCCTTCCGCCTATATATTGCCTCCGATACCAAAACCCTAAGGACTCGATCAAATATCCATGAAAGAGTCTCTAGTCGCCGTCATCTCCATCCCTATATCGAGAGGGATCTGAAGCTCTTCCCGACACCCTGCCGGAGAGGGGAATTCACCCTGGAGGCCTTCTTCATCATCATGCAAGCCTCCGGTGTGATGTGTGAGTAGTTCATCTCTGGACTACGGGTCCATGTAGTAGCTAGATGGCTGGTTCTCCTCCTTTGTGCTTTCATGTCTAGATATTGTGAGCTCCGTTCATGATCAAGATCATCTATTTGTAATTCTGCATGTTGTGTTTGCGGAGATCCGATGGATATTGAGATGCTATTTCAGATTGATTATTGATTCTATCATGTCTTTTTTATTTGTGATCTTGCATGCTTTCCGTTGTTAGTAAATATCTTGGCCAAGTAGATGCTAGCAACTCCAAGAGTTAGTATTTATGCTCGATAGTGGGTTCATGCCTCTGGTAATCTGGGGAAGTGACATAAATCTCTAAGGTACTAGATGTGATGTTGCTACTAGGGAGAAAACAACAATCCTTTGTTCATAGAACAATCGTATTGTTTACTTTACACACAATTCATAAAGCAATAATCTGTTGCTTGCAACTTAATACTGGTGGGGGTTCAGATGATAACCTGAAGGTGGATTATTAGTCATAGATGAAGTTGGATGACAGTCTATGTATAATGTTGTAATGCCCAATCAAGTCTCAAAGGAGTCAAGATGATTCGTATATGCTTGTATGATTTCTCGATGTTTGTCAATTTCCCCGTTGTAATTTGTTCACCCAGCATGTTTTCTATCTTAAGGAGAGCCACCTCTAGTGAACTATGGACCCCGGTCCTTTCTTTTACTTTCAATCTACAAACTATTTACTGCTTTGTGTTTACTTTCTGCAAACTATTACTTCCTTCCATTCGATACGTTTAATCCTTTGTTTTCAGCAAAACCTGTGAGATAGACAACCTCATCGTAAGTTGGGGGCAAAGTTCTGTGGTTGTGTTGTGCATGTCTCCACGTTACTGCTGGCACCGGTAGTGCGCCCTACCAACGTTCAGCTAGCTACACCTTTGGGGTGTTTCCTTGCTCCTACTAGATTGATAACCTTGGTTTCTTACTGAGGGAAAACTTGTTGCTGTGCTCATCATACCTTCCTCTTGGGGTTCCCCAACGAGCTCGATATATATGGGCCATCAACAACTTTTTCTGGCGCCGTTGCCGGGGAGTCAAGGACATCTTCACAAGGGGAGTCCCTCATAACCAATCTCTTTACTTTGTTATTTTTGTTTTGCTTAGTTTCTTTTTGCCTTGTTTGCTTTTTTTGTTATCAAAAACACAAAAAAATCAGTTTTACAAGTTTGCTTTCTTATTTAAAAACACAAAAAAATTAGTTCCTATCTTAAGTTGCCTTTATGTCTAGATTTGCTCCAATCACTATGTCCCCCGAGGAAATGATTTTCACTTTAAACAAGGAATTGAGGAGAGCTTCAAGGAAGCTTGGTCTAGAATCTCTGATCTTCATGAAAAAACTGAGCCTAAAATGACTCAAAGCTTGTTCCTTAGCAGTTTTTACCTTGGAATTGCTCTTTGCTATAGATACGCTTTAGATTCTGTTATGGGAGGAGATTTCCTCCAATGTAATGAGGATGATGCTATTAATGCTATAAAGAAATTGATCTTTACTTATAACTCACCTAGCAAAACTAATATTTCCTTCGCAAGCATATTTGCTAGATTAAACATTGAACCCGCACTACTAGCTTAAAAGAGTGCTATAATACGCTTAGGGAGCATCATAATTATGTTCCAATAAATTATGAACCATCAAAGTGGGTCCCCATAGTAAAGATTGATATAAATAATGAAACTTTTCAAGCTCGTTGTGATATCATGTCTAAATTTTGTCTTATGCCGAAAGATATTTATGAATCTTTGAATCTTTGGGGGCTTTCTGAAGGGGGAAAAGAAATAACTCTTGCTAATAATGTTACAATATTACCTATTGGAATAGTTGAAAGAGTGTTTAAAAAGATCCTTGGGAAAATGATTTCTACTGATTATCTTGTTATTGAATGTGCAGGAAAAGGACAAATTACACTTGGAAGGTCCCTATTAAAACTCCTTGGAGCAATAATAGATGTGGGAAAGGGGACCATGCACCTTTATTCTCCACCAAACAATCATATTTTCCCAAAGGTTAAGAATAAAAGTAAGAGAGGTAAGGGGAAGAAATTTGGCTTTAATGCTTCTTCATTTGAGAACACTTGATTCTTTTTCTTGCTTATTATGCCTAACTTAAAGGCGTTAAAGAAAAGTACTTATTGGGAGATAACCCAAAAGTTTTATATGAGTCTTGGAAGTTATTACATCACTAATAACCGCTCCTTGTCCTTTTTTATTTGCTTTTTATGCCAAGAGTAACCTCTAATGAGAGAGAAGTAATGATTGGGAAAGTTGTTGTTCCGAAACAGATTTCTGTGCTTCACCGTAAAAATTCGTGTAAAATCTCTGAAAGTCCTTATGAGGCGTGAATTTTTGTGCTTCTGCCCCAGGTTCTTATCTAACTTTCGTTATTTCAACACTTTTTGATTTGAGCAACAGAAGGTCTCCGAAAAAATTCGTCTTTACCTGCTGGTCTGTTTTGATAGATTTCTGCCATTTTGTGCATTTGCTTCTTGTTGGTTCCTTTTTGAGTTCCTTTGGGGAATTTAGCTTTTTGAGGGAAGTACTACAGTAGCTAGTGTTTTAATTGAAATTTTATTGGTGTTAGAACTGAACCTAAAGACTTATTATCTTGAGTGCACTAATGTTGCTAATAAAGATTGTGTGAAGTTTTGTATGAAGGAAAAATTTCAGGTGTATGGAAGGAATGAGTAATGAGATGAAGGATGGACTAAAGCTCGCGTGTCACCCCAAGAAATATCCAAGAAGTACAAGCGTCAAAGCTTGGGGATGCCCAAGGCATCCCCCTCTTCATCAATAAAAATCCTAGGTTTCTTCCAAACGCTTCATTTTTATTGTTTCATGCACAGTTGTGTTGTTCTTGGACCATCTTCTTTTTCTTTTTCGTTTTCGTTTTCTTGTTTGCTTAGTTTGCTGAATAAATTGGTTGGACCCCCTCTTTCATACATTGGTTTTCAAATACTTTGGTTTGGTTTGGAAAAGAGTAGGAAAGTTCATGCTTAAGTGTTAAAGAGAGCTTGTTTTTAACTGTGGCCTATGCTTTGTCATGCCATGCTTGATACTGTTTTAGATTTATGCTTAGTATTCTTTGCTTTAGCATGACTTGTTATAAACTATTGAGATTTCTTAATGTGCCTTGGATGAATCATGCGTTGTTTTAGCATATTAAAGCATAGTATAGTGGTATTCCCCTTTGATGCTTTATTTGGGTTGACTTGGCACATGCTCACACCATGTTATGACTATCTCAAGTCACCATAAGCCTTTATGATCCCTTAGTTTTCAACTTGTAGTATCACTTTATGCTTTGATCAATGATGTTTTGTCGCTCTGCATGATTATGGCCATTATTGCTCTCTTAGTTTGTCGCTCCCAGTCTTTTGCTAGCCTCCGTAACCAAGTATGAGTTCCACTGATGCATCCAACTCCCTAAACCAAGTTATTCCAAAGAGTCCACCATACCTACCTATTAGCATATGCTATTCCAAGTATATTCATGCTTTTGTTTACCTTCCAAATTAAACTTGTTATGAGAAAACTAGTGATTAAGGCTCTCACGAACTTGATGGAACACTTCACTTTTCTTGCCCTTAATAAACTTGAACCATTGTGTCGTCTATGTTGTATATGCTTGCACTTATTTGTTGGGGATTAGCAGAACCATGCTATCATGGGGGAACGCTTTCAACATTGCACGGGTACTTTGTACCTAGTTGATATCATGCTCTTTTTTCTATGGATGTCGTCGGTGTGAAATGAAAGGGGAGCTTGTAAGTCCATGGAGTTATGTATATGTGTTAGAGAAATGCCTGGGCCACTGGTATAATCCATGATAACATGGTGGAAACCTGCAGCGTAACCATAATGAGCTGTCTATGAAGCATTCTTCTTGTAAAAAAAGAGTCCTATATTGAGAAAAAAGAGAAAAAGAGAAAAAAAGAGATTATGAAAAGAGGAAAGAGAGAAAAAAGCACCATATTCCCATGGTAAATAAGAAGATTGCTGAGATGCTCGTTGTCTGCTTGCCTTGTCATTTAGATATGGGGATTCTTCCGTATCATCAGGCAAGGGGTACCCCATTGGCGGTTCTCTATGATACACATTACTTACGATGACAAGAACTTACTGGTGACTAAACTTGAGTAGCATGAGGAGCGGCCCTCGTATTCAAGGGACATGAGATTTCTAACTTATACTTCGTCAAGCATGTACACCATAGTTTGTTCACTTTAACCTTAATCACTTCAAGATGCTTATGATAGGGGCAATGAGAGCTGAAAGCTATAAGTACCATAATTTTTGGAAGCTCTTTATGAGACTTGAATCCCTGCTTCCTTCTATGAAGGCCTTTCTTCCACTTATATATTGAGTCTCCACCTACTATCTTTATGCACCTACTTTGAGAGCATAGTGGCCATTCTTAGTTCTATGTGCATTGTCCCAAGACTAGTTGATTGATGCATACCTTGATATTGCTTGCTTTAAACTATTTGTATCTAGTCACTCTTATGAACTTTGAAGGTGTCCTATGCATTTATATTTGCTACTCTATGAGGGACAAGCTGAATACTATTATGCTAGGTTTTCTTTATGTGAAACAAACAAATGTCTTGCAAAGCATTATTATTCATGAATCTTTTGTTTGTGCCTTTTCATGTTGCAACATAGTTTCTTTGTCTTATTGCTAGAACTTTGTCTTTCATGTTATGATTGAAGTACTATGATCCCAGCTTTGAATGTTCTACAAATAATTTGATCAAGTTTATGATAGTGCATGTCACCTCAAAAATTATTCTTTCTTTTTATCACTTACCTACTCGAGGACGAGCAGGAGTTAAGCTTGGGGATGTTGATACATTGCAAATGTATCTATAATTTTTGATGTTCCATGCTTGGTTTTATCTACTTTCGTCCACACTTTGGAGTACTTTTCATATGATTTCTTGGACTAACCTATTAACAAGAGCCACAGTGCCAGCTGCCTATTTTCTGTTGTTTTTGGTTCTAGGAAGTCAGAAAATGAATATTCTCGGAATTGGACGGGACAAAAGCCAAAGTTGCTATTTTATCGGAAGACATATGGAGCTAGAATACGAGACGGAGAAGGGCTGGGGCCCGGCCACACCACCTAGCCGCACAGCTAGGCCTAGCCTACGCCAGGGGGTGGTATGGCCGACCCCAGCACCCCCTCGGCCTCTCCTTCCGCCTATATATTGCCTCCAATACCAAAACTCCAAGGACCCGATCAAAAATCCACGAAAGAGTCTGTAGCCGCCATCATCTCCATCCCTAGATCGGGAGGGATCTGAAGCTCTTCCCGGCACCCTGACGGAGAGGGGAATTCACCCTGGAGGCCTTCTTCATCATCATGCAAGCCTCTGGTGTGATGCGTGATTAGTTCATCTCTGAACTATGGGTCCATGTAGTAGCTAGATGGCTAGTTCACCTCCTTTGTGCTTTCATGTCTAGATCTTGTGAGCTCCGTTCATGATCAAGATCATCTATTTGTAATTCTGCATATTGTGTTTGCGGGGATCAGATGGATATTGAGATGCTATTTCAGATTAATTATTGATTCTATCATGTCTTTGTTATTTGTGATCTTGCATGCTTTCCGTTGTTAGTAGCTATCTTGGCCAAGTAGATGCTAGCAACTCCAAGAGTTAGTATTTATGCTGGATAGTGGGTTCATGCCTCTGGTAATCTAGGGAAGTGACAGAAATCTCTAAGGTACTAGATGTGTTGTTGCTACTAGGGAGAAAACAACAATCCTTTGTTCATAGAACAATCGTATTGTTTACTTTACACGCAATTTGTAAAGCAATAATCTGTTGCTTGCAACTTAATATTGGAGGGGGTTCGGATGATAACCTGAAGGTGGATTATTAGTCATAGATGCAGTTGGATGACAGTCTATGTATAATGTTGTAATGCCCAATCAAGTCTCAAAGGAGTCAAGATGATTAGTATATGCTTGTATGCTTTCTCGATGTTTGTCAATTTCCCCGCTGTAAGTTGTTCACCCAGCATGTTATCTATCTTAAGGAGAGCCACCTCTAGTGAACTATGGACCCCGGTTCTTTCTTTTACTTTCAATCTACAAACTGTTTACTGCCTTGTGTTTACTTTCTGCAAACTATTACTTCCTTCCATTCGATACATTTAATCCTTTGTTTTCAGCAAAACCGGTGAGATTGACAACCTCATCGCAAGTTGGGGGCAAAGTTCTGTGGTTGTGTTGTGCAGGTCTCCATGTTGCTACTGGCACCAGTAGTGCGCCCTGCCAACGTTCAGCTAACTACACCTTTGGGGTGTTTCCTTGCTCCTACTGGATTGATAACCTTGGTTTCTTACTGAGGGAAAACTTGCTGCTGTGCTCATCATACCTTCCACTTGGGGTTCCCCAACGAGCTCGATATATTTGGGCCATCAGAAATGCGTAAGGTAACTCCATAATACAGGTTCCAGAGAAAAGCATAGAATTCATAAGAAAGAAAGCTCTGCATCACAGTTCACCACCTTCAGGTGCAACAGTTTCTACAGATTGTAAACCCAAATCACCGCCTCCTTCAGGTGGCACGATAATTTCGAGAGCGGGATCAGCAGCACCAATAGCAGCGCCAGCACCGGTAGCATGAGTCTCCACAATAGCTGAACTATCAAGAACCACAATGTCCTCTGAAGGCTCTTCACTGCCAGCTCCAGTTGCACAAGTCTCCGCGAATGGTAATACCAATCCACTACCTCCATCATCTGGCACGACAATGGCAGGTGTAGGCTCATCAGTACCAGCTGCAGCTGCAACTGCATCAGTCTCCACAGAAGGTAGACAATGAGGCGTCTTAGGTGTAGCAATATGACATCCATTTTGTACTCCATCATCAGGAAACTGAGAGTATTCTTCAACTTTGTGCTTTTGCGGTTACAAGATAAACAGAGATTACAGCGAAAGCATCTACGCGGGACGACAAGAACATATGTCATTCTGTTGATTTACCTTGTCATCTGGGATAGAAGAAGTCACAGGATTGGAACCTATTTCACCGAGAATCCTCTTTTTCGCTCCTTCCCCTATCGCCTTCTACAGCAAGTTGTAATATTGATTACATGATGTTGATTGACAAATATATGCAAATGTTCAAAAGTTTGCGCTGTCGAACTACCAACTTCGAACGGTCCCCACTGTTCTTAGTTATGGGATCTAGCCTAGAAAACAAGCTTATATGTAATCCTAGTCTACAAAAAAGGATGCATACCCGAGATAAGAACTACTCTACACATGACAATGATGCGCAATCAATAATAAAAATTTAATCGCATCATCAACTCTATCATGTATGTTCAGAGTGAATCTAGATACACTTGTTTCACATAAGCTAAAACATCTTATATTATGAAACAGAGGGAATAGGTACGAGTGTTCCAGTATTTTACAATCTGCCATTGCTGCCGCAGGACAGAGATGACGAATGCTCCACCTCCCTATAAAAGGTTGACGCGTCGATCTCACCGCCACCTGTAGAGGATGGAGCCGAGGAGCTGGTCGGCAATAATATGGAGCGAGAGGCCAGGGGGTGGTAGTTGATGGGAAGAAGGGACTGAGTAAAAGAGGCTATGTGTGCATGGGGGAGGCCGGTGAGGGAGTTAAATCCAGATCAAAAGGAACACGTTGCCACGTGTACTGGCGTGTGCAAAACTCCCTCCCTGTCTCTTCTGTGATAGCTACTGACAGTAGTTGACGAGGGTTTAACTCATCAATGCCCATTGTTGTGGACTTGGGTTTTGGAGAAGGAGGGAGCGCTAGAGGCATCAGTCGGCTAGCAAACAAGCACACAGGGACGCAAGGTTTACCCAGGTTCAGGCCTCGTAGAGGTCCCTACTCCTGCTTGTCTGCTCTTGGAATTAACGAAGGAATCGAAGATTACAGGGGCGCGTAGATGTAATTTGGCGACAGTTGTGGAAACTAGGCTTGCGTGTGTCCTCCTCGCCGCCCCTCCTAGCCTTTATGTAGATAGGCTAGGTCTCGGGTAGCAGGTCGAGTCTGTTACAGATTAGGGTTTTCCCTTTAAACTTTCTATCTTAAGCTTCTTCTTGTCTCGCAAGCAATCGAGAGTCCGTGGGCCACTCGAATTCTGTATTGGGCCTTGGCAACGCTGTGGGCTTCTACTGTATCCAGGCCGTATATACCAAACTCGAGTACCTGTAGGGTATACCCATGTCACTAGCCCCCGACTGTCTGGTGGAATCGCAGATTCGACTAGGGACTTTATGAAGCCTTTCGAGTGCATGATTGAGTATTTTTCGAGCGTTCAGTTCATGTCATAGGGATTGTTTATATGCGTGCTTGATTTAGCCAATGTATTGGTATTAGTTAACTGCCTTAGGGCAAAACAACGCAATCTACTCAAACTCGAGTCTCCGGACTCGAATTCGGAAAAGTGCTGGCATAATTCGACTCAGGCTATGGAGGTCTTACATGAGTCGAATTCCAATGTATGGGTGTGAGCACTCGACGCGTCCGTCAAGGCATGTTCATCGTACCTGCAGGCACGGATTTGTTTCTGGTAGTGCACAGCAGATGCGTTGCGAGGCCTTATTTAGGTCTTATCTTCACGCTGTAAGAGCGGGATCCGAATTTTTGTCATCATGGAGATGATTCAGGTGGCCCAGGAGACGCAGTCTCTTTGTAGGGATAGTATGAGGTGGAATCGCCATAGCATTCGAGTGTGTATGTTATCAACACACAATACGATGTACAAATAATCATAGGGTGCACGACCAGCGCTCCCTATGGGAGTAGTCCCCGACTGCCTGGTTGAGTCAAAGACTCAGGTAGGGACTAAAGAACTATTGCGACTGCTGTCGTCTTTTTTTGCTTGTTTCAGTCGAATTAGCTTTCGGCGCTCCCTATGGAAGTAACCCATGATCCATAATCGAATCGTAGATTGGAGTGGTGGGTATGCCTTTAGTGTTCATATTCCTGCATAAAAATGAATCGTAGGGTGCGCGACCAGCGCTCCCTATGGGAGTAGCCCCCGAGTGCTTGGTTGAGTCGAAGACTCGAGCAAGGACTAAAGTAATCGACATCTTCTACTGCTGAAATGATGTCAGTGCTGACAATATGATGACCTTGGTTGCCCGCGTGTGAGGCTTTGACTAGACGTGACAAGTGGTGGGTCCCACTTTCTGACTTTGATTTGACCGGGTGTGCGTAATCTTCTGTTTTAACTGCGTCTCCTCGATTTCCGTGTGTAATGGAGATAGTAGGGGACGGTTCGTGTTTTGGCTTCTCCACGTGTCGATGGCGATGTGCGCCACGCGTCCAATAGGGTTTCTGCTGGCTGTTGGATAGCATCCGTGAGGGGGTTAAGTAGCAGCGTAGCTGCGGTAATTTTCCCATCTGCCTTTCTCTGCTCGTGCCTCCATTGCCATTGCTGCTGCTCTCTTCGTCCCAGCGCTCATCCTCTTCACGGCACTAGACCAACTTCGTGTCTTTCCGAGCTACTTCCTCCGCTCTCACCACAATCGCAATATGGGCAAGAAGAAGGGAGGCGCCGCCGCTAAGTCTGCTGCCGCCATTGCCATCGCCAAGAAGAAGGCAGCCCTGCCACTGTGGGCACCAGCGCTGCCGGCGCTGGGAAGAAGAAGGGCACGGGTACCCGCGTCACCAATGGTGCATGGCGCGCATCCATCATCAAGTCCTCGGAGATCCATCTCCTTCGTCAAGATGGAGTTCTGTCGCCCGTGGAGGATGAGTCACGAGTGCCAGGCGGCGAGGTAATTCCTTGTCCTCCTGCTGGTTTCTGGGTGATGTTCCTTGTGTTCATCATCCGCGGTCTTTCTCTGCCCCTGCATCCTTTCTTCAGGGGCCTCCTTTGCTTCTACGGGCTCCAGCTACATCAGTTGTCCCCAAATTCTATTCTCCACGTCGCCTGCTACATTACCCTTTGCGAGTGCTGGCTCGGAGTCGAGCCGCACTTTGGCCTCTTTAAGGGTGGAGAGACAAGTTGTTCTACATCCGCGACCAGAAGGTCGACAGAGAGCACTATGGACTCGAGCCCTTTGATATCGCAACACCGTGCAAGACGAGGCATTCTTGGAAGAACGTAGTGATGCCTGGCGAGTCCGAGGAGACGGAAGGGCTATACAAGCGCGTCTGCGACCTCGAGAGACGTATGGATAAAGAAGACGGAGGCGCCGCCCTCATTCGCACATGGTTGCGCCGTCGCATCCAGCCTCTGCAGGCTAGAGTCCACCCCATGTTCCAGTTGGCTGGTGCGGACGATGCCACTTGTGTATCTACCGATGGCATTTCTACGGGTGAAGTATATAAGAGGCTGCGACTGGTGACGAAGTATATGGCCAAGGAGGTTCTCCCAAGCGAACCAGTCGTGCCTCCCTTCGACGCCTCTAACCCTCCTCCTGAGGTAGAATTTTGCTACGAAGTAGCTTTCTTTGTCGATTGCCATTAAGTTCTTGATGTATAATGAACTGTTTTCTGAATGCAGGATTGGAAGGTGTCTCCCAATTTGCCCCCTCTTCCTGAAGGGGTTATTCCTCGCGAAGTGGATGAAGAGGATGAGTCAGAATCGACCGTCCCACTTGAAGAGGAGGAGGGAGCCCCCGAGTCCAGTGATCTGGACACTCACAAGCATTCTCACAGCAAGGACTCGGATGCTTCGTCTCCATCGACTCCAGAGGGCCCATCTGTTGGTGCAGAGGAGCCAATTCCCACTGTTCCTGTGCGGTCCATGGCTCCTCCTGCCCGGAAGAAGCTTCGACTGCCAAAGGAATCGTCGGAGTCGGAGGAGAAGTCCTTCGATCTTGATAGATTTGACTGGTAAGTTCTGTGTTCACGACCTCGTATTGATTTCTTCTTTGAGTTACCATCTTTCCTGAAGCTTTTACTTGATTTGTGTTTCAGTCAAGCGGCGACGTCGTCTTTTGATGACGTCCAATTTGTGAAGGAGTCCGGAGTCGCAGACTCCAAGTCCAAGAAGGTGGCTTCACGGTCTCCTTCTCCTCCATTGGCGTCCCACTCCAGGCATAATTCGTCGAGTTCCCCGCATGCTGGGGAACATCAGATGGTTACCCGAATGACTGTGCAACGGCCTTCTTCAGAGTCTGTAGATGATCATATAGGTATCTTGTAATTGGCAATCGAATTTATTCTTGGCACTGTTTTACTTGAACTTTCATTGTCTCCTGATGCATCTCATCGTGAAGGAAGACGCCGGCCTGGCAGAGCAAGTCCTTAACATGGGTCGACAACATGCACGACTGGACAATCGCCATCGCATTGTAGAGAGTAAGTCTTAACTTTATCTTTGTCTTTGCGAATTTTATTGATTCGATTTGGTGACATTCCCTGTATGTTGCAGCTGAGCATAATGAATTACTTCGCCATGCTGCTGCACTAGAGAAGATGCTGGCCGCAGCAATGAAGAATCGCGATGAGGCGGTCGCAGCTTTGGAAGAGTCACGGAAGCGGGAGGAGGATCTCCGTGCCTCCACTGCTGAGAGGGAGAAGTTGTTCGAGGAGCAACTTTTCTCGATTGCCAAGTCCCTCTCAGGTCTTCTTTTTCATTTGGATATGCCTTGCTTTTCTGTTCTTTGCCGTGTGGTTGTTGTACTAACACTTTTGTGTATGCAGAAGCCAGCGGCTTGAGTTTTGATGCCCAATCTCTGCGCCACGCGGATGCCTTGGTTGGTGCCATCGCCGCAGTCGAAGACCACAGCGTATCCCTCCAAAAGACGCTGGGGAAGGCCAAGGATGTGCTCAGTCGCATCCGTGAGGATTTAACTCCCAAGGCCGGACTGATCGACAAACTCGGTGACTTGGTAGAGTCCCTGGCTGGAGGAATCCTTGCTGACTTCAAGAACTCGTAGCGCTCCCTCGGCGCCACCATGGCACTCGCAATGGTGCAGACCCATGGTGTGGAGATGGATCCTGCCGCTATCTCGGAGGCGATGCCTGTCGACGCTGCAGGCCAGTAGGTAGTGTTTGCTCCCTTTGCTGGTAAATGCAGAAATTATGGTCCCTAGCTTATCGAGACACTCACCAAGTACTCCGAGGAGCGGTGTCAAGCGAAGGCTGCGGCGTCTGGGGGTACTACCAGCAAGTCCGTGGCATCGGAAACTGCCACGGATGCGATGATGCCCCCAAGGCCGAAGTCAAAGTCGAAGAAGCACACTGCTCCTTAGTCTTTATATGTAATAGTTCTAGTGTTTGACCTTTGTGTCTGTGAAACAATGCTTTAATGGGGGTACCCCAGTCAGGACTTTGATATGTTTGAATGCATCCAAGCCTTTCATCGGTGTATCCTCAGCCTCTTATTTTTCTTTTGTTTGGTTCGTGATAGGGTACCTCGAGTGGTCCTTCGAGTGATCCTCGTGATCCGTCACCCACTGATGAGACCTTGGCGCAGCCGCGTTCAAGGGTGGATGAGTTGTCCCTGCTTTCGCGACTACGTGATCGTGTTAAGCAGCTGGAACGTGAGTTGCCCATCCTCCGTGGTAACGCGGATGTATGGAAGTCGAGGGTGGAGAAGGCGACCGCCCGTGAGTAGTATCTATTGGAGGAGGTGATGCAGCTGGGCGATCAGTTCAAGTGTTAGCTTTCTGCCCTCTTATCTGTTCTTTTAGTCAATCGCGGGAGTTCCTTGTCTTCATATTTTGCCTTTTTTGCTTGGTGTAGTTGTTAGTGATCGTCATTCGCAGGATGAAAAAGACAGAATCGCCATTCAAATGAACGAACTGACCCAGGAGCAGCTTCAGGCGAGTGGGTATTTTTGGGTGGATCATGATCGTGCGATCGCACTTGCGACCCTGCAGGATCGTGCTTCCCGAGTACTCCACTTTCTGAAGAAGGCGCAGTCGTGCCTGAGGAATATCTACTAGACGATGTTTCCACTAGACGCCATCCCTTCGATCCTGTTGGCTCTCCTAGCTAAGTTCCAGGATTTGAGTGCAGTTCGCGAGTGCGTGCGGCAGCAGTTAGTGGCTAGTGCCAAGGCTGCTTTATCGCTGGTGCGACTGCATAGGCGTGATGTAGATGTTGAAGTTGTTGCTGCTGGACCGCCGACCCCACCGGAAGGTTCGACCTGAAACATGGTTCCTCATTACCAGGCGGTGGATCGTCCAGTAGAAGACATTGTCAATTTCTTTGAGGAACAAACAAATGTTCTTCTGCTGCAGCAGTAGCTGAACTTGTACCCTGTACATACTTGTACAAGTGTTGTAAAGTTTGTATGGATATACTGGATGTAATTAATTTCTATTGACATGTAAAGAGCTTGTTAGCTTATATATTTTGCAGTGTATTTGTACTATCCAGTTCCTTTTCGTTAGCCTGTCTTATTTTATCTCAGCACCTTGCCAACCTGTCAGGTGCGTTGCAGCCGGGATGGTGTTTTATCAAGGGTTTGATAGATGTTGTGTCAGCTACTCGGGATATTGCGACTTGTTCGTAGAACGACGATGTAAAGGGTGGCGTAGCGCCCGAGTGATAAGATTGCCAGAAAAATGAGGGAAAACACAGAGTTTCGGGGCACTTAGCTTTATTTATTCGCATAATAGTACGAGGTATAATGTGTGGCTAAGTAGCCTGGCTGAATAGCCTCATGTGTAAAAAACGACTAGGGGTAGAAGCGACGCAGCTGTGCGACGTTCTAGGGGTTGGAGTATGCGACTCCTGTTTTGAAATCTTTAAGGCAATAGGCGCCACCTGGGATTACTTCTGTAATCACGTATGGTCCCTCCCAAGGGGACTCGAGCTTGAGGTGTCCTTGTTGCTTCAGTCGCAGGACCAAGTCTCCTTCAACGAAGAATCTGGGGCGTAGCCTTCTGCTGTGGTAGTTGCGCAGGTTCTGCTGGTAGATCATCGATCTTTCTGCCGCGATGTCCCGTGCCTCTTCAAGGAGATCGACAGAGTCTTCGAGTGAAAGTGTTGACTCCTGCTCACTGTACGTGACTACCCGTGGGGCTTTAAAGTGTACTTCTGCGGGTAACACTGCTTCAGCACCGTGCACCATGAAGAATGGGGTATATCCTGTGGCGCTATTTGGAGTTGTGCGCAGGCTCCAAAGTACAGACTGCAGCTCATCTGGCCAACACCCAGCGGCTTGCTCAAGTGGCCGAAGGAGTCGCTTATTGATTCCACCACAAACAAGGCCGTTGGCCTTTTCGACTTGACCGTTGGTCTATGGATGAGCTACGGAGACATAGCTTATGTTGATTCCCAGGTTCTCCCAGAAACCCTGGAACTCTTTAGAGGTGAAGTTCATTCCATTTTCCGCGATGATGTTGTGTGGCACTCTGAAGCGATAGACAATGGACTCGAAGAACTTGACGGCACTGGCTCATGGCTGGTTTGTCACCAGCATGGCCTCTATCCACTTGGTGAATTTGTCAACTACGACCAGGAGTAGACGTAGCTCCCTCGCGAAGACTTTGGGAGCTTGCCGACCATGTCGAGTCCCCATTGCGCAAAGGGCCAAGCTAATGGTATTGGCCGCAGTTCTGTACCAGGTGCGTGTGGTTTGTCCGCGAATAGCTAGCAAGCATTGCAGCGCTGGATGATGTCCTTGGCGTCACGCATGGCCGTGGGCCAGTAGAATCCAGATCGTAAAGCTTTGGCAATGAGGGCGCGACTGCCAGCATGGTGCCCACAAGTCCCTTCGTGGATGTTGAGGAGGACGGCCCTCCCGTCCGTGTTGGAGACTCACCGTTGAAGTATTCCCGTGATGCCGCGCTTGTATAGTTCGCTGTTGATGACGGCGAATGCCTTGGATCGCCGTGCGATGTGTCGCGCGTTAGTCGGGTCGTCAGGCAGCCTCTTGCTGAGAAGGTATGTGATGTAGGGTTGAGTCCAAGATGGCTCGATCGTCATTACACCCATTGGTCCTTCGAGTCATGTGTCGAGCTCCAGGTCATGGAGTGCTATTGGCTCATTGGGTGGCGTAGCCCCCCGAGTCCGTTGCTGCGCCTGTTTTCTTCTCTGTGGCCTTTGGCTTGATGGAGCATTCGCAGATATGCTCGGGAAATACCCTAGGTGGTATGGGGGCGCAGGTGGAGCCAATGTTGGTGAGTGCGTCCGCCTCTTCATTGCTTTCGCGGCCTACGTGCCGCAGTTCACAGCCGTCGAAGTCCCCTTCGAGTGTGTCGTAGAGGTCGCGGTAGGCGATCATGTTGTTGTTCAGCGCGTCACACTCATGCATCGTTTGGTTGACCACCAGTTTGGAGTCGCCATAGATGATGAGCCTCTTGGCGCCGCAGGCTTTCGCCATCCGTATCCCGTGTAGCAGGGCCTCGTATTCAGCTTCGTTGTTGGAGGCAGTGAACTGCATTCACAGAATGTATTTCAGCTTGTCTCCCTGGGGTGATGTCAGTATGACACCTGCGCCAGCCCCGTCCTTTCATTTGGATCCATCGAAGTGCACTGTCCAGAGGTAAGACATATCTGGCTTTTCAGGGAGCTGGTTCTCCATCCAGTGCACGAGGAAATCAGGGAGGACTTGCGACTTGATCGCATCACGCTTTTCGTATGTAATGTCTCGTGGAGACAGATCGATTCCCCAAAGCGCGACTCGTCCGGTGGCATCTGGGTTGTTGAGGATATGCCCAAGTGGGGCGTCGTTAACCACCACGATTGGGTGCTCCTGGAAGTAGTGGCGCGTCGCCTGGCTGTCATGAAGATGCCGTATGCCAGCTTCTGGTAATGCGGGTATCGCTACTTTGTTGGCGTGAGCACCTCGCTGAGGTAGTATACTAGGCGCTGCACCCCGTGGACCTTGTTTTCCTCGGCTCGTTCCACCATGAGCGCCGTGCTAAAGACCTGGTTGGTGGCAGAGATGTAGAGCAACAGTGGTTCTTTTTCTCATGGAGCCACCAGTACTGGAGAGGTGTATAGTAGACGCTTGAGGTCTTCGAATGCTTCTTGCGCCTCGTCGGTCCACTCGAACTTGTCAGTTTTGCGGAGAAGTTGGTAGAAGGGCAGTGCCTTTTCGCCCATTCGACTGATGAATCGACTGAGCGCCGCGATTCGCCCAGCTAGCTGTTGGACGCCTCTTACGTTCTTCGGCTTCTCCATGGCTAGTATGGCTTTTATTTTCTTTGGGTTCGCCTCAATCCCCCTCGTGGAGATGAGATACCCGAGTAGTTGCCCAGATGGTATGCTGAAGGAGCATTTGTTCGGATTGATCTTGATCCGGTAGCGGTCAAGGTTGGTGAAGGTCTCGCGTAAATCGTCGATTAGTGAGGCTTCCGCTTTGGTTTTGATGACGATGTCATCAACATAAACTTGGATGTTGCGACCAAGTTGATTCTTGAGGCAAGCCTCCATGCACCTTTGATAGGTGGCTCCTACGTTTTTTAGCCCGAAGGGCATTGTGTTGTAGCAGAACACACCAAAAGGCGTTGTAAACACCATTTTCTCTTGGTCTTCCTCCTTCATTCGAATTTGATTGTAGCCTAAGTAGGCGTCGAGGAAGCGGAGACGCTCACATCCCGCGGTGGAGTCGATGATTTGGTCGATTCGTGGTAACGGGAAGTGATCCTTTGGGCAGTGCTTATTGATGGAGGTGAAGTCCACGCACATCCATAGGATATCCGTGTCTTTTTTGGGCACAAGTACTCTGTTGGCGAGTGTCAACACCCAGATTTTTAATCCCAGATGCCCGTTATGCCATACCTCGCAATCCCAGGATTACCATTTTTGCGAGACATAACTGATTGGATATCACAGTACATCATCCATTACAAACCATACATAAGGTCTTACACAAATAAGGATCTCATGATCCAGTCTTAATACAACAAGCAACGGAAATAAAGATAAGCATAACGGTGGGGTCCATCTTCAGGGGCACATGCAATGCTGACGAAGGCAGATAGTCCTAGTTATCATAGCCGTCCTGCTAGCCATCATCTTGATAGTCTCCTTCATAGTCTGGCCATGAGAATAGCCAGGGAAAAAAGCCATGAGTACTCTTTAAGTACTCGCAAACTACCACTGACAAGTAGTATAGTTCCAAGTTAAAGTGCTAAATCTAAGTTTAACTATAAAGTTAAGTTTTGAAACCTAAGATGAGTTCTGAAGCAAAGAAAGATATATTAAAGTTCTAGAATCACTTAAGTTGGGAAGATATTGTCATAAACACAACCCTGTTGTGGTCAAGTCAAGATTCATCATTCCTTTCATAAGATATTTTGAAAACATCTGACAACGAAACAGTATGGCCATTCCAACTGTCCATAACCGCGGTCGCGGCTATTCGAATAGTTTGACACTCTGCAGAGGTGGTACACTTTCACCAAAAGATTCGATACATCTGTCAGGGATAACCCTGAATCATCATACTTAGTATGCAGATAATCAAACATAACCTTTCCTTTACACACCCTAGTATAAGCACCTCTCCTATGAGCATGGCCTCCCAACCATGACCATCAGTCATCTTGGGCACTGCATAGGTGGACAACATTGAGAGGTAGCCTTAGCTCAAACCTCTCCCGCAAGGGAACTAATACTAATGCATATAAACTTCCGGCTAAGCCTTACCCAATTCAGGTAATGTGGTTGTACGGTAAATTTGGAATGGTATCGCACCCGAATCCAACCATCAGTTTTGTATAAAAGGGTTAAGGCTCATGCCTCATCATTTTCATCATCGTAAACCATTTGTGTTTCTCAACACATGTCAAAACATTTCAACAGAATGACTCATCATTCCAAGGTTTTCATAATTCATTTTCACCAATTGTTCCCATCTAAAGTGACTCAAGTTTTTATCTACTCTAAACTACTAAGTTAAGAGTGTTCACTAAGGTGGAAAAGATGGGTTCAATCTCATGCCATAGAGTGACATCTAAAGCTTATCTAAATAGGCCAAGTTTTATACTCTTTATGCTACCTTCAAAACAAGTAAAGAACTTTGGGTAAAGTAAAGGAAGTAAAGCTTGAAAATAATACTTGGGGTGATAATAGTCAAAGGGGTATAACTCAGGCATGCCTAAGGCATCCTTGCTTGTGTTAGCTAGATTGCAAGGGTTAGCTTGCATTGCTAAGGGTGGCTTGCAAGTACAACTTGCAAGGGTTAACTTGGGGAGTGCTAGCTTGCCTTGGTTGGTGCAGTGGTTGATGTTTTCTTCTTCTTCTTGGTAGAACTCCTCCTCCTCGAAAGCTTAGTCGGTACTATCGTCTATAAATACATACAGAGTACACAATCACCAAGCAATACTTAACTAGTCTAATTAGCATTCCAAGACACATATTTGATGATCTATTATCATCACAAGCATCACAATTTTAATTCAATAGTTTCACTCCTTTTAATTTAGAAAAGTAATTTCTACTCATTGAAAAATTAACTAAGATTTAGTATTCTCCACTTAAAATATGGGATCATGTGGACACATGTCATCACCACATATTCTAACATGTGAGAATGTGATTTAAGGGTTGGATCATAATTACTTTGGTTTAAGCTCATTATTTAATGATTTAAAGTGACTAGAAATTCCTATATAATATTATTTTGGTACTAGTACAAAGTCACTACATGTAAATCTTAATATTATTATATACTCAGATAGATATGATGAAATGTGATTTTTGAGAGTTGGAATCAGCTCAAAATCTATCTTGGTTGATTTTATAAAAATGTTGCAAGGTGAAAATGCTTATATTTTGTTATTTTTACTAGGAGAGATCTATAACTCTAATTGAATTAAATCCAATGGGCTTGGATATATAATTTCAATACCTTTCAGGAAAAATTGGTTTCATGCAATTTGGATTTGTCAAACTCCCAAAATTGATTTTTAAACTAGTGGACAGAAACTAGATTAACTCTAAATAGAAAAAACTAAATTTGAAACTTCCACACGCGTGGGAACTAACTGGGCCGGCCCAGCTACGCACAGCGTGCGCAGTGGGCTGCCTGACAGGCGGGCTCCACCGGTTAGCGGCAGAACTTAACCGAAACGGTATCTAGCATCCTGGGCCACACGATCTAAAGATGATCCAACGGTGGCGAGTCATCGTCGACGACGGATCACTCCGGCGAGAACGTGACCTAGATGCGGCGGTGGGGGTCGATTGGGGGCATACCAGGGCTCCAACAAGGTCGGTGAGGCGGGCAAACGGGCTGGTAGACGACGGCGAGGCGAGGCACGGTTGTGGTGGAGCTTGGGGTGCTCTAAATTGCAAACGCCCTTCTCCTCCTGCTGCAGCGGCTTCAGCTTCAATTCCGGCGAGACAGAGCTCGAGAGGCTTCAGCGAGAGGTGGGTAAGATTCAGTGAGAGGTGAGGAGTGTGGGAGTATGGAGAAATGGTGCTGGGGTGGCCGCTTGATATAGGGTCGACGAGGGGACAAAACGGGTGACGGTGAGGTCATCGGTGATGACGCTACAGGGCTCTCTCGGCATGGGCGAGGGCGGCATTGGAAGTTCTGTTCCCCGACAGTCCTTTGAGGCTTAAAGGCGCGGCAAGGCGAAGTCTCTACTGGTCGGGAGCGTGCATGAACTGCGCGTAGACGATAGTGTTCGACGCTGTTCCTCCGGTCTGTTGGTCGCGAGGCGGCGAACGACGATGTCCGGGCGGTTGTTGGGCCTGCTGCGGCTACTGACACACAATGCTAGAGCTAGGCACGGTCTGTGCGGCTCTGGCGGGCGCGGCGCTCCTGGGTGATCGGCATGGCGGACAGCGGCAAGGGCGCGAGCAATTGAGGCTTGTCCTCCGCTTGTTTTTGGTCAGGGGCTGGTCGAGGCAAAGCGGTGTGATGGCGCTTGTCTCCCAGCAAGCGAAGGAGAGCGCGGGACGGGCTGAGGCGAGCGGTCTGTGGTCGACCTAGGCAAAGCTTCGGGCGGCGAGTTACTGGAGCAGACAGTGGAGAGGGAGAGAGGGTTAGGGCAAGGGTTCTAGCTGGGGGAACCAGGGGACCAAGTTAGGCCCAAATGGTGACCAAAACTACTGCTCACTATAGTGTTCTAAGATTTGCAAGATTTGTGCCTGCCACCTATTCGACACAATGGCTGCAAGAAGCAAAAATTTGAATTTTGGGTTCAAAATTTTTGAGTGATCTCCACTAGTACTAGGTAGTCTCTGGTTGCAAGGGTTTTGAAAATGGAGTTCATTTGGATGGTTTTTGAAATAGGGGTGATCTAGGCATATGCATTGAATTCAATTTTAAATTGTCATTTAAAATTAGTATTTGAATGTTTTTAGCAGATCACAAAGTGGGCCTTGGTACCTCATTATGTGTACTAGCAAGGGTGCAAAGATCCAGAATTATTTCTGTTGGGAAATGAGTCCTAGGAACACTCAAAGTAGTGTAGTGGATTAAAATGACCAAAATGACCATTTACTCCTTTTATTCATTTTGAGTTGTTTTTCTTTGGGAAAAGTTTGGGAATGATTTAGATGATGTTTATTTCATCTAAGAATCATTTTACAATCAATGGATCATTGAACCATGGCAATTCAAATTAACTCCTAATTTAAATGCACATACACATGAATGCTTTCATATTTTGAAATGGAAAAGTTTTTGTTAACCCTAATTTTGATGATTTGGATCTTGATAAGCTTGGATTAAAGTTTTGGGATGTTACAAACCTTCCCCCCTTAAACAAAATCTCGTCCCGAGATTTACAAAGAAAACTAAGAACTAAAGAGATCTGGGAACTCTGTCCTAATGTAATCTTCGCGCTCCCAAGTAGCTTCCTCCTCAGTATGGTTGCTCCATTGAATCTTGAGAAACTTGATGCTCCTGGTCCTGGTGGTTCTGTAGGCTTCTTATAATATACGGATGGGCACTTCCTGATAGGTCAGGTCATTGTTGATTTCTATAGCTCTATGATCGATGTTCTTGAAAACTTTAGTCTTCTCGGGCACTTCCAAGCATTTGCGAAGTAACGAGATATGGAACACATTGTGGATGGCTGACATCTCTTCTGGTAGTTCCAGTTGATACGATACTTCTCCTCGACGATTCAGAATCTTGAATGGCCCGATATATCTAGGGGCTAACTTTCCTTTCAGACTAAAGCGTTGGGTTCCCTTCAATGGTGAAACATTGAGATATACAAAATCTCCGACATTGAAATTCAGGTCTCTCCTTCTCTCGTCAGCATAACTCTTCTTTCTAGATTGGGCGGTCTTGAGGTGCTCACGGACTTTGTGAACCTTCTCTTCAGCTTCTCGGAGAATTTCTGGTCCAAAGATCTGACTCTCTCCTATTTGCGACCAATTCAAAGGGGTACGACACTTTCTTCCGTATAAGAACTCAAATGGTGTCATCTGCAAACTAGCTTGGTAACTGTTGTTATATGAGAATTCTATGAAAGGCAGGCAGTCTTCCCATTTTGATCCATACTCTAACACACAAGCTCTCAGCATATCCTCTAAGATCTGGTTAACTCTCTCAGTCTGTCCATCAGTTTGCGGGTGATACGCGGTGCTGAAATTCAACTTGGTTCCCAATCGTTCTTGAACTTTCTACCAAAATCTCGAGGTAAACTGGGTTCCTCGGTCTGATACTATGGTCTTGGGGGTTCCATGCAGACTAACAATCCTAGCAATATACAGTTCTGCTAGCTTCGAACTCTGGTAGGTAGTCTTGACAGGTATGAAGTGAGCTACCTTGGACAGTCTATCAACTATGACCCAGATTGAGTCATTTCCCCTACTAGAAGTAGGCAACCCGGTGATAAAGTCCTTTCCGACGGAATCCCATTTCCATTCCGGAATCTGCAATGGTTACAACAGTCCTACAGGCCTCTGATGCTCTGCTCTCACACTTTGACAGATGTCACATTTGGCGATGTAGCTTCCGATTTCTCTCTTCATCTTGTGCCACCAAAATTGCTCCTTCAAATCTTGATACATCTTTGTTCCTCCGGGGTGGATAGAATAAAGAGTATCATGAGCTTCCTTCATGATAAATTGATTCAACTCTAAATCTGCTGGCACACAGATATGTCCTTTGTACCACAGCACTCCTTCTTCGTCTTCAGTAAATCCAAATACCTTTCCTGTACCAATACGACGTTTGATTCCGTCGATACTTTTATTTCCCTTCTGGGCTTCCTTGATTTGGCTAATCAAAGTGGGTTGGAGTTCAATGCTAGCTAAGAATCCTTTGCTAACTAATTCAGTCCTGAACTGTTCCAACTCTTCATACAAACTTGGTTGCTTCTCCTTGATCATGGTGTTTAGCCTACACGACAATCTACAAAGAGCATCCGCTACCACATTGGCTTTGTCGGGGTGATAGTGAATGTCAAGGTCATAATCCTTGATTAACTCTATCCATCTCCTTTGCCTCATATTCAGCTCCTTCTGAGTGAAGATATACTTTAAGCTCTTGTGATCTGAGTAAATCTCACAACGATTACCCATCAAATAATGACGCCATGTCTTCAATGCCAAAACTATGGCTGCTAATTCAAGATCATGGGTCAGATAGTTCTGCTCATGCTGCTTCAGTTGTCGAGACAGATACGCGATTACTTTGCCTTCTTGCATCAACACACATCAAAGACCAATCTTGGATGCATCACAATACACATCAAACGACTTCTTGATGTCTAGCATGATCAATATTGGGGCTGATATCAATCTCTTCTTCAGCTCCTGGAAACTGGCTTCACATTTATCAGTCCATTCAAACTTCTTGTCCTTCTTCAACAATTGGGTCATGGGTCGGGCTATGCGCGAGAATCCTTGTACGAACTTGCGGTAGTATCCCGCTAATCCGAGAAATGCACGGACTTGGGTTTGAGTGGTTGGGGCTTCCCATTCTTCGACATCTTTGATCTTGGCGGGGTCAACTGAGACTCCTCCAGTAGACACAATATGTCCTAGGAATCCTACTTCTTTCAGCCAAAACTCACACTTGCTGAACTTGGCATATAATTGATGCTCTCTCAGGGTTTCTAGGATGATTCTCAGATGTTTCTCATGCTCTTCTTCTGACTTGGAGTAGATAAGAATGTCGTCGATGAACACAACTACAAACTTATCAAGGAAATTCATAAAGATCTTATTCATGAGATTCATGAAATAAGCAGGGGCATTGGTTAATCCAAAAGACATAACCGTATACTCGTATAAACCATAGCGAGTAGTAAAGGCGGTCTTCGGAATATCTGTTGCACGAATCTTAAGTTGGTGATAACCAGTCCTAAGATCAATCTTTGAGAAAACCTGGGCTCCAGTCAATTGATCAAATAGATCCTCTATCTTTGGAAAGGGGTACTTGTTCTTGATGGTGACGTCATTCAACTTTCAGTAATCTGTGCACAGACGGTTGCCTCCATCTTTCTTGTCGACGAATAACACTGGTGATCTCCATGGTGATGCGCTTGGTTGAATCAAGCCTTTCTCTAACATGGCATCCAACTACTTCTTCAGTTCCACTAACTCTGAGGGGTTCATGCTATAGGGTCTCTGGGCTATGGGTCCGGTTCCGGGGATTACTTTGATAATGAACTAAATATCCCTATCCGGGGGCATACCTGGCAATTAGGTTGGCATAAAAATCTATCCCATGTATTCTGATAGGCACAGCTTTGCAAATTTTTCTAGCTTTTGTAGTTGAACCGGGGATTTGAACTATCATGACATGCTTCATGTTGGTTGGGTGAATCTTACTAGTGCATGCAAATTCTTCGGTGACAAATGAATGCGATGCTCCAGAATCAAACAATACTCTTACTAAAACAGAGTTGACAGAAAACATACCAAGCACTACATCTGGAGCTTCCTGGGCTTCTTCTGCGTTCATGTGGAAGAGACGACCATTGCGGTTGTGAGGGTTTCCTGGGGCAAATCTTATTCCTGGTTGAACACGATGTTGCTATTGAGCTGGGGCATTCACATTGGCATTGGCTCCAGTCTTCTTGGCACACTCATTGGAATAGTGACCCTTTACTCCACACTCGAAACAAGTGATCTGGGACTTGTCCTTGACTGTGACCAGCACAGCATTGCTGCCAGTTCTGGGTGCAGTGTTGTTGTTGTTGTTGTTGTTGTTGTTGTTCTTGGGAGGTGCACGGTTGAAATTGTTGGCATTGCCGGAGTTGTGATGGTTTCCTCCGGACTTCCCATTGCCTCCACTACGGTTTGGGTAGCTTGGGCGAGACGTTGGGGGTCGGTTGTTCCTTGGTGCATATCCTGGTGATGGGTTGGGACGGTACTTCTGGTGACTGCTGGATCCAGACTACTGCATCATATGATGCTTGCAGTTGTCGTTTTCCTGGTTAATCTTCCCTTCCATCTGAATGGCAGAGTCGACTAGCTCTTTGAGATCCTCGAAACGGATGTTGACGAGGACAGTCTGCATCTCATCATGCAGTCCGTTCAAGAATCTCTCCTTCTTCTTGTCCTCCATGTTGATCTCATCAGTGCATATCTGGCAAGTGACAGGAATCTATCACGGTACTCCACCACAGTGATTCTTCCTTGCTTCAACTCTCGGAACTCATCCCTCATTTGGGTGACTAGACCTTGCGGCACGTGGGTGCGGCTGAACTTGACTTTGAATGCTTCCCATGTCATAACTTGACCATGGTTCATCATGCGGATACTGTTCCACCATGCTCTTTCATCTCCCGCCAGATAATGGGTGGCGAAGAGAAATTTCTCATTGTCATTAACTCTGGCTACCTCCAAGTTATTCTCCATCGTCTGTAACCAGTCATCCGCATCTAATGGGTTTTCTTACGTGCTAAAGATTGGGGGATTTGTATTCTGGAAGTTCTTTAGCTTGGATCCTTGATGATTCTTATTTCCATGTCCTTGGTTGTTGAGAGCCATCTGAGCGATCTATTGAAGTGTTGCTAAGTTGGCTTGGCATTCTGCCCTGCTTGCTTCATGGTCTGCGATGAGATTCTCCAAGATCTGCAGCATTGGGTCTTGCGACGAGCTGCTCCCTCCTTGGTTTCCACGAGTCATCTGAAGATTGAGATAGATATAGGGGTAAGAGGGAAATTCTAAGGTTCATGGTTTTGGGTTTCAAATCTAAAACTTTGAGTTAGACTCAGGTTTTTCAACTAATTCCATTTCATTCATGCAAGCAAGCACATGATACAACACACACCACAACAATCAAAAGAAAACAGATGGTTTGAAGAACCCTTCTGCAAGCTACGATATAGTGGGACCAATACATCTCATGCTACGATAGTGCTCTAGTGCATCTACTCATTGTCCTTGAAGTCGGAGTCCTCATCATCAGTGTAGAAGTCCACGGCATCCTCCTCCAGAAAGTCATCATCATTGCTGAGGTAAGAATCCATGTCTCCCTGGATGTCTTCACCCTCCTCTTCTTCTTCCTTTGCTGCAAGATGAGCTTCCTGCTCCTGGACGGTCTTCTCGAGGTCGGCCACCTTCTTGCGAAGACGGGCTATGGTGCGATCCTTCTTTGTGCGCTAGTGGCGAAGAGACTGGCGATCCTGGACGAGCAGTGCGAAAGTCTGGGCCTTCTGGTCGGTAATGGCATGGTTCTGGTTGGCTAACTCTCTAGCATTGTCCAGTTCTTGTTGTCTGTCGTGCAGCAAGAAGTCAAGATTCTCCACTTGACGCCTCAACTCTGGGTGACTTGGCATCTCCATCGGCATTCCCATGAACTCACGTCTTGCATAGTGCGCAAAACGGGTTCCTTGGATTTTGTTGACGCTTTGGGCACATAGACGTGTGAGAGCTTCATGCATGGCCCTAGCTAATCCATCTAGCCAGTTGTTCTCTCTCACGGAGAACTGAATTCTCCCAGAAGTTGGTGCTTCGATGCTTCTTCGAAGATCCGCTGTGACTAACCACTGTCAGTCTCCTCCTGGGGGGCCTGGAATTTGAGCTCCAAGAAACTCCGGATGTGGGCGTCCCAGTAACTCCGACAGTGAATCTAGATCCCTCTCGAAGATCAGCTGACCTCCGTTTCCCAACTAGTAAACTTGCTGAACTGAGTCTCCATATACAAGAATTTAGGATGAGGAAATTAGTGAAGTGATCAAGTGTGTCAAATTTTATGTAGTAATGTAAGAATTTTGGAGTAACATGAATTTTTTGAGAAAGAATGAATTCCCAAGGGTAAGAGAGGAAATAGTTTTTCGTAAATGCTCACTTTGGTTTTTGGAAACTAAGTTTTTTGTTTGGACGTCCATTCTAACTAGGGTCTCCTATGGTCAGGATGGCTCTGATACCAACTTGTCAACACCCGGATTTTTAATCCCAGATGCCCGTTATGCCATACCTCGCAATCCCAGGATTACCATTTTTGCGAGACATAAAGGATTGGATATCACAGTACATCATCCATTACAAACCATACATAAGGTCTTACACAAATAAGGATCTCATGATCCAGTATTAATACAACAAGTAGCAGAAATAAAATAAGCGTAGCGGTGGGGTCCATCTTCAGGG
This sequence comes from Avena sativa, assembly GCA_916181665.1. Taxonomy (NCBI): domain Eukaryota; kingdom Viridiplantae; phylum Streptophyta; class Magnoliopsida; order Poales; family Poaceae; genus Avena; species Avena sativa. The sequence goes on along the minus strand of OV702287.1, from coordinate 183,884,972 downwards.
GCACAGGCAATGCTGACGAAGGCAGATAGTCCTAGTTATCATAGCCGTCCTGCTGGCCATCATCTTGATAGTCCCCTTCATAGTCTGGCCATGAGAATAGCCAGGGACAAAAGCCACGAGTACTCTTTAAGTACTCGCAAACTACCACTAACAAGTAGTATAGTTCCAAGTTAAAGTGCTAAATCTAAGTTTAACTATAAAGTTAAGTTTTGAAACCTAAGCTGAGTTCTGAAGCAAAGAAAGATAAAATAAAGTTCTAGAATCACATAAGTTGGGAAGCTATTGTCATAAACACAACCCTGTTGTGGTCAAGTCAAGATTCATCATTCCTTTCATAAGATATTTTGAAAACATCTGACAACGAAACAGTATGGCCATTCCAACTGTCCATAACCACGGACGCGGCTATTCGAATAGTTTGACACTCTGCAGAGGTGGTACACTTTCACCACGAGATTCGATACATCTGTCAGGGATAACCCTGAATCATCATACTTAGTATGCAGATAATCAAACATAACCTTTCCTTTACACACCCTAGTATAAGCACCTCTCCTATGAGAATGGCCTCCCAACCATGACCATCAGTCATCTTGGGCACTGCATATGAGGACAACATTGAGAGGTAGCCTCAGCTCAAACCTCTCCCGCGAGGGAACTAATACTAATGCATATAAACTTCCGGATAAGCCTTACCCAATTCAGGTAATGTGGTTGTACAGTAAATTTGGAATGGTATCGCATCAGAATCCAACCATCAGTTTTGTATAAAAGGGTTAAGGCTCATGCCTCATCATTTTCATCATCGTAAACCATTTGTGTTTATCAACACATGTCAAAACATTTCAATAGAATGACTCATCATTCCAAGGTTTTCATAATTCATTTTCACCAATTGTTCCCATCTAAAGTGACTCAAGTTTTTAACTACTCTAAACTACTAAGTTAAGGGTGTTCACTAAGGTGGAAAAGATGGGTTCAATCTCATGCCATAGAGTGACATCTAAAGCTTCTCTAAATAGGCCAAGTTTTATACTCTTTATGCTACCTTCAAAACAAGTAAAGAACTTTGGGTAAAGTAAAGGAAGTAAAGCTTGAAAATAATACTTGGGGTGATTAATAGTCAAAGGGGTATAACTCAGGCATGCCTAAATACATACGGAGTTAACTCAGGGGCACAGGCAATGCTGACGAAGGCAGATAGTTAGGCATGCCTAAATAATCCTTGCTTGGGTTAGCTAGATTGCAAGGGTTAGCTTACATTGCTAAGGGTGGCTTGCAAGTACAACTTGCAAGGGTTAACTTGGGGAGTGCTAGCTTGCCTTGGTTGGTGCAGTAGTCGAAGTTTTCTTCTTCTTCTTCTTGGTAGAACTCCTCCTTCTCGAAAGCTTGGTCGGTACTATCGTCTATAATAACATACGGAGTACACAATCACCAAACAATACTTAACTAGTCTAATTAGCATTCCAAGACACATATTTGATGATCTATTATCATCACAAGCATCACAATTTTAATTCAATAGTTTCACTCCTTTTAATTTAGAAAAGTAATTTCTACTCATTGAAAAGTAATTTCTACTCATTGAAAAGTAATTTAATATTCTCCACTTAAAATATGGGATCATGTGGACACATGTCATCACCACATATTCTAACATGTGAGAATGTGATTTAAGGGTTGGATCATAATTACTTTGGTTTAAGTTCATTATTTAATGATTTAAAGTGACTAGAAATGCCTATATAACATTATTTTGGTACTAGTCCAAAGTCACTGCATGTAAACCTTAATATTATTATATATTCAGATAGATATGATGAAATGTGATTTTTGAGAGTTGGAATCAGCTCAAAATCTATCTTGGTTGATTTTATAAAAATGTTGCAAGGTGCAAATGCTTCTGTTTTGTTATTTTTACTAGGAGAGATCTATAACTCTCATTGAATTAAATCCAATGGGCTTGGATAAATAATTTCAATACCTTTCAGGAAAAATTGGTTTCATGCAATTTGGTTTTGTCAAACTCCCAGAATTGATTTTTAAACTAGTGGACAGAAACTAGATTAACTCTAATAGAAAAAACTAAATTTGAAACTTTCACACGCGCGGGAACTAACTGGGCCGGCCCAGCTACGCACAGCGCGCGCAGCGGGCTGCCTGATAGGCAGGCTCCACCGGTCAGCGACACAACTTAACCGAAACAGTATCTAGCATCCTGGGCCACACGATCTAAAGATGATCCAACGGTGGTGAGTCATCATCGACGACGGATCACTCCAGCGAGAACGTGAGCTAGACGCGGCAGTGGGGGTCGATTGGGGGCATACCAGGGCTCTAGCAAGGTCGGCGAAGCGAGCAAACGGCCACCGCCACTCCTCCTCCGCCGAGCCTCCTTATCAACCGGAGATGGCAGCCGAACGCGGAGGCTGGTGCGGCTCCTCCATCACGGAGGACCACATCCAGAAATACCACGCTACACGCGTCCTTCCGCCGGAGGGGGAAGTAGCGGTGCGGCTGGCGCCGGCGGGAGAGGTGTCACCGCACCCGGCGGAGGGAGAGCGGGTCATCTTCCTCTCGCATCTGGCGTGCGGGTTCGTGTTGCCGGTGCACCCTTCTTCCTCACAATCTTGGCCTTCTTCGACCTCCGTCTCCACCATCTCGGCGCCAACGCAATCGGAATGCTGGCGCACTTTATGGATTTCTGTGAGAGCTATCTCGGGATCCAGCCGGATCTCGGGCTCTTCTGACGGCTCTTCCGAGTCCGGCCGCAGGTGCAGTTCACGAAGGGGCCGCTAGTCGTCTGCGGTGGCGCCTCCATGTACTCCCGCGCGCAGACTGGCTACCCAAAGTTCCTGCTGCACGACACGGTACGACTGTGGCAGCAGTCGTACTTCTACGTCAAGAACATCACTAACATCGACCGGATCAACCTTCCGGCTTTCCAGGATGCCGATTCCAGCCGGTAGCACTGGGATCTAAAGATTTACGGCGACAAGGCGGAGTTGGACGCGATGCTGCAACGCATGCGCTCCCTCGTCACCTGCCGACTAACCGGCCTAGACATCACCCTCAGCTGGATGTCCCGGCTGATGATGCCGTTGCAGCAGCGAGCGCACAAAATGTGCTTCTACTCCGGCCGGCTGGACCCGACCCGGCTGTCGCGCCGCGATCCCTGCTACCACAACCTGAAGGAGTGGGTGTGGACGATCACGAAGGAGCGGCTGCCAGAGAGATGGACCTTCAGCCTGGCGCCCTACAGTCAGGACAGCCGCGCGCCCCACGTAGGTCCTTTTAGCCGGAGCTTTCTTTCGTATTTCTTGCCTTTCTTTCTTGCTTTATCCGACTAACTTCTTGTATTCGGCAAATCTTCCCTTGCATCCTTCGTGAGGATGGTGAAGCCCCCCTCGAGGCGTTTACGCCTGACTTGCCCGAGCCGCGTGCTCGGCGGTCTAGCAAGGAGTCGGACGGGGAAAGTGATGCCTTCCCCAGCCGGAACGATGAACCGGCTGCCGACCCCCACGCGGAGGTTGACGAGGAGGAGGAGGCCGTGCCGGCCTCTGATCTGGCGCAGCACCCTACAACGGACGGTGGAGCTGGCGGGAGCGGCTCTAGCCGTTCTAGCTCCAGCCGGCTTGCCGCGGAGGAGCCGGCCCCCAAGAGGAGCCGGACCAGCGCCCTTCCGCCGAGTCGCCTGGACCGGAAGAAGGGGCCGCCTCCGGTTGTGCAGGGGTACGTCCTTCCTCCTCTTATTTCACCATCTTCTTCTTGTGTCTTTTTCTGTCTTTCTGCCCTTGGCTTATTTTCTTTTCTTTCCTTCTTCTCGTCTTCTGCCTTCTTAGCACGCTGTTCTCCTTTGGAGCCGCGAGCCTGGTGCGAGCGCCGACCGGGTCGCCACCCCACGCTCCGACCACGTCTGGCAGCGCCCCTCCTTCTCCCGTGGCGCCGCCCCCGCCGCCACCTCGAGCTGAACCGGCTGCCTCAGCCGGAGCGAAGGGTCCGCAGCCGGACGTGGTTGCCTAGCCGGAAGAGGAAGGTTCTCAGTCGGGTGGTTCTTCCGCAGGCGCGCGGGGAGCCGCAGCCGGCAAGGAACTTGTGGTTGTCGGTGACGACAACTCCGACGACGAGCCGAGAGAAGAGTGGAGGACAGCGGTGGTTGCCGCGAAGGAGTCCTTGGCCATCAACGCCGCGGACAACGACGCCTCCTCCGCCGCCTCATTGACGGACCTCGCCACCACCCTCGAACTGGTGGTGAAGGAGATCCGGCTGCTGGAGGCCGCAGCCGGCGGGAACCGGTCCTTGGAGCAGAAGCTTGCTGCTGCCAACGGGACCTCCCAGAGTAAGTTGTTTCATCTGGCTTGCCCCCTTTTTTTTGCTGATAGCCGGTTTCGTCGCAGCTATCCTCGTCTGTGCTCAGCGCGAGATCGATCGCTTGAAGAAAGCGAATGACCGGCTGAGCAAGTACAACTCCACTCTGCGGCTGCAGAACAAGGATTGGCACGCGAAGGTAGACGGTGTGGAGGCCACCATCAAGGAGCGCGACGCCTCGCTCGCCAGCCGGATCGAAGCCTTCAACCTTCTCGAAGCCCAGAACAAGGACCAGGAGATGGAGATCAAACGGCTAGCGACGAAGGAGAAGGCTCTGGTGGAGGAGCTGATGCAAGTTGGCCACACAGCTAAGGGTAAGTTCCTCTTTTCCTTCTCCCTTTCATTCCGGATCCGGTAGCCGGATTTAACTCTCTTTTTCTGACAGCGTTTTATCCCGGCATAGACCTGCTGGCATACAACCGGCTGCAGGAGAACTGGCCGGGAGCGCAGCCGACGGCCCAGGAGCTCGTCGTCCTTCTTAGCGAGGAAGCTGCCAAGCTTCGTCAAGCGGTACGGGACATCTTCTCGTTCCTGTGGCCGGATTCTCCGGTTCCAGAGACAATGGCGTAGCTGGCTGCGAAGGTTGGGGAGGTGCCGGCTGCGGTGGACCGGCTACGGGACTTGGCGGCACGAGCTGGAGCGGAGATGGCTCGGGCCCTCATGCTCTCCTGGTACAAGGACGCCCGCATCAAGAAGATCGACAGAGACTTCCGCTCAGGCGCCGACCTTGCCGCCATCCGCCAGGCCCATCTAGAACTCCGAGGCTCCGCCATCAAGATCACCGACTATGTCGACCCCGACGCGGTGCTCACCGACTCGGAGTCCGTCGGTACTCCGGATGTGGAAGCCCCGACACAGCCGGCTGCGGGCACCGGAACTGGATCAAGCGTCGCGCCTCTTCCTCTGCCTGAAACTTCCGCCAGTCAAGATGCTCCTCATGGCAAGGGTCCTGCCGTCTAGTCGCTGCCTCGGGATGCCGGGTGTATTTGTCTTGTTCAATCTTACTTTGAAACTTCTCTGTCTATACGGGCTGTCTCTGGCGCCGGGTAAAATTATGGGAGCTTTGCCTCCTTTTTCCTTTGTTTGTTAATTTTGAACTGGCTTGACTTTCCTTCAACTTGTGCGTTTTGCATTTTCTTTCAACATTTCGCCGATTGACTTTATCCGGCTTACTTCGTCCGACTACACGCCTTTAGCCGGAAGAACTGCACCTCCAGTGGGGGCGCGCTAGCGCACCCACTGGGTGTAGCCCCCGAGATTCGTAGTAGCTGGCGTAGCCAGGTGCTTCGAATCTTCCTTCTTTTCCCTAAATCTTCTAACTTTATCTGACTAGACTCGTCTTAGTCGGCTGCTTTCGCTGGCTGAACACCTTCAGCCGGGAGAACTAACATTCCAGTGGGGGCGCGCGAGCGCATCCACTAGGTGTAGCCCCCGAGATTCGGAGTAGCTGGCGTAGCCAGGTGCTTCGAATCTTCTTTGTCTTCTCTTGCTCCTGCCCTTGCCCTCACCTGGGCTCCGAACGGCCGGCTAAACGCCTTTAGCCGATCGGGAACTACAAGATTCCACTGGGGGCGCGCGAGCGCACCCAGTGGGTGTATCCCCCGAGATTCGGAGCGCTTGATGAAGGCAAGGACTTCGAATCTTCTTCTATTTTCTTCCTGAACTCCGACTCCAGGTAGTCGTACAAGAATATACATACACATACATCCTTACATGTTAATAGGTTAGTCTGCCAAATTGTAGCCGGAAAACAGATTTGTTTTTTCGAAAACTAGCTTGCGCCTTTCTGGACACTTGGTCGCTTTCCCGTGTACTTTCCTGTTTTTGCTGCGTCCTTGCTGGGCAGCCGGGTTGCGGTCTGCAGCCGGAATCGAAGGGAGCTGACAGTACATCGCGCATGGTACTAATGGCTAAGTAACCGGATTGTCTTAAGCTAGTTGCAAGGCTGGGATGCCCGATCTATCGCGTCTCCTCCCCGTCTTTCGTGTGGGATGCCTCGGGCTTTTTCTCTTACTATCCAGACAGCCGGGTTGCGGTCTGTAGCTGAGACGAAGAGTGGGCCTCTGACATCGTCGCACACTACTCAGCCAGTTTGTTAACTTAGCAGGCCGGGCCAGCCGGCAAGCCCCCCGGCAGGGGTTGCCAGAGCCGGAAAACCATAACCCGAAAATAGGTACAAACATATTTCTAGCAAGGAGCCCCCGCGCATCTCGTGGGGGTCCGCATTTTCATTCATAGGGTTTGCAGGATACATACACTGTCTGGCGACTAGGTCTAAAACGGGTGCAGCAAGGCCGCGTTCCAGGGACGCTCGGTCTCCTCGTCTGATTTGTCCATCTTGTTATTGCGTGGCTGCTGCGTGTCGATGAGGTAGTAGGAGTCATTGGGCAGCGCCCGGCTGATGATGAAGGGGCCTTCCCAAGGTGGCGATAGCTTGTGCATGCCCTTCATGTCTTGCACCAGCCAGAGAACCAGATCGCCCTCGTGGAACGCGACTGGGTGGATCCGGCCCGAATGGTAGCGGCGTAGTCGTTGCTGGTACAAGGCTGATCTGGACAATGCCAACTCGCAGGCCTCCTCCAGGAGGTCCACTCCATCCTCCTGTGCCTCCTGGTTGGCCTTTTCATCGTATAAGAGCTTGCGCGGGGAGTCGAACTCGATATCCGCAGAGAGGACGGCTTCCGATCCGTAGACCAGGAAGAACGGGGTGTAGCCGGTTGACCTATTCGGCGTGGTGCGGAGGCTCCATAGCACAGCCGGAAGTTCCTCGATCCAACATCCGGGTGACCGCTCCAACGGCTCGATGAGGCATGGCTTGATGCCGGCTAGCACCAAGCTGTTTGCTCTTTCGACTTGCCCGTTAGACTGCAGGTGCGCGACCGACGCAAGGTCCAGCCGGATGCCCTTGTTGCTGCAGAATCGGGTGAAGGCCCCCTTGGCAAAGTTCATGCCGTTGTCGGTGATGATGTTGTTGGGGTAGCCGAACCGATTGATAATGTCGGTGAAGAAGGTGACGACTGTCGCCCCGTCCAGCTTCCGGATGGGCTTGGCCTCGATCCAGTTCGTGAATTTGTCCACCGCCACAAGCAGATGGGTCATGCCCGCGCGTGCTCGCTTGAAGGGACCGACCATGTCGAGGCCCCGAACCGCAAATGGCCAGGTAATTGGTATGGTCTTGAGTACCGAAGTCGGCATGTGCCTGAGCTGCCCGAAGCGTTAGCACCCATTGCACGCGCGGACCAGCTGCTCAGTGTCCTCGAGGGCGGTGGGCCAATAGAAACCATGGCAAAATGCCTTGGCGACTATTGCCCTTGACGAAGCGTGGTGCCGCACTCGCCCTGGTGGATGTCCTTTTTGTAGCCGGTAGCCCGTGTCCACATCGACACACCTTTGGAAAATGCCGGATACGCTGCGCTTGTATAGTTCGCCATTGATGATGGTCTACGTGTGCGCGCGGCGCCGAATTTTCCTGGCTTCCACTTTGTCATCCGGAAGTTCCGCGTTGGTGATGTAGTTCATGAAGGGCTGCGCCCAGGATGGCACTTCCCGAATGACGAGGATGCTCCCGCTCTCCGGTTGATGGTTGTCGGGGGGTCGTCCGGTGATGTACCCGAGATGGCAGCCCCCGACCTTCTTGACGAGCCAGTAGCCCCTCGGTCTTGCGAACCAGAGGGTACCACCTTGCCGGAGTTGGTGCGGGTCTTCTTCTTTGGAGGTTCTGTCGGCTCCGCTTCTGCCGCTCCATCAGCCGGAGCGCTCCCCGCCCAGATGATGGAGTCCGACTCCGGCGACGGGTTGATGGAGGGCTTGCGCAGGTGCTCCAAGGAGACCCTGGGTGGGATCGCCTGCCTGGTGGATCCAATTCGGGCGAGCAAATCAACTGCCTCGTTGTTGGCGTGGGGGACGTGATGGAATTCGCATCCGTCAAAGGAGGCGCTGAGCTTCTGGATATGGAACCGGTAGAGGGCCATGTTTGCATCCCTGGCGTCCCATTCTCCGGATACTTGCTGCACCACCAGATCCGAATCGCCGAAGCAAAGGATCCGGTTGACACCGATCTCCTTGGCTAGCCGGAGTCCATGCGCCAGTGCCTCGTATTCGGCTACGTTGTTGGAGGCCTTGAAGTGGATCTGCAGCACATACTCTAGCCGGTCTCCCTTGGGCGAGGTGAGTACGATGTCGGCTCCCAAGCCCCCGAGCATCTTCGACCCGTCGAGGTGCATCTTTCAGTGATCCGAATCCGGAACCGGTGGAAGATACTGGGTCTTGGCCCAGTCGACGAGGAAGTCCGCCAACGCTTGTGACTTGATCGTGAGTCAGGGCTCGTACTGGATGGAGTAGGCGGTGAGCTCGATGGCCCACTTGGTGACTTGGCCGGTGGCGTCCTTGTTGCCGATGATCTCCGAAAGGGGTGCGGTGCACACGATCTTAATCGGATGCTCCTGGAAGTAGTGCTTGAGCTTCTTGCATGCTAGGTACACGCCGTAGCACATCTTTTGGTAGTGGGGGTAGTTCTTCTTGGAGAGGGAGAGAACCTCGCTGAGGTAGTAGACGGGCCTCTGAACCGGCTAAGCCTTGCCTTCCTCGGGGCGCTCCACCACCAGGATGACGCTGATGACCCGGCTGATGGCTGCTATATAGAGCAACATCGGCTCCTTGCTAGCCAACATGGCTAGAACCGGCGCTGTGCACAGCATGCGCTTGAGGTCATGAAATGCAGCGTTGGCTTGCGAAGTCCAGGAGAACTTGTTCGTCTTCTTCATCAGCTAGTACAATGGGAGTGCCTTCTCCCCTAGCCGGCTGACGAAACGGCTGAGGGAGGCCAGGCATCCGGTGAACTTTTGGACTCCAAGCAGGCTCCTAGGCGGCTGCATCCCCTCGATGGCCGCGATCTTCTCCGGATTTTCCTCAATGCCTCGTTGTGATACGAGGAAACCGAGGAGCTGACCGGATGGCACTCTGAAGACGCATTTCTCCGGGTTCAGCTTCATCTGGTACTGGCAAAGGTTGCCAAATGTCTCTCCTAGATCTTTGGGGAGGGTGCGCTTCTCCTTGGTCTTGATGACCACATGTCCATGTAAGCATGTACGTTTTGGCCTATCTGCGAGTGCAAGCAGTTCTGCATGTAGCGTTGATAGGTAGCGCCTGCATTCTTTAGACCGAAAGGCATGGTTACGTAGCAGAATGCCCCGTAGGGGGTGATGAACGATGTCTTAATCTGATCAACCGGGTTTAACCAGATCTGATTGTAACCAGAATAACAATCTAGAAAAGACAATAAATCGCAGCCGGCCGTGGAATCGATGACTTGATCGATACGGGGCAATGCGAAGGGGTCTTTCGGGCATGCCTTGTTCAGGCTGGTGTAGTCGATACACATGCGCCAGGTCTTGTTCTTCTTCAGCACCAGGACTGGGTTTGCCAGCCAATCCGGGTGGTATACTTCCATGATGAACCCGGCTGCAAGGAGCCAGGTGATCTCGTCACCGATTATCTTCCTCTTCTCCTCTGCGAACCGGCGCAGAGGTTGCTTGACCGGCTTGGCGTCCGGCCACACATGGAGTGAGTGCTCGGCGAACTCCCTCGGCACACCTGGCATGTCCTTTGGGGACCATGCAAAGATGTCCCGATTCTCACGGAGGAAGTCGACGAGCGTGCCTTCCTATTTCTTGTCCAAGTTGGCACCGATGGTGATGAACTTGGTCTGATCGGAGGGGTCGAGCAGGATCCTCTTCGTCTCCTTTGTCGGCTGGAAAGCTCCTTCTCCAGCCGGTTTGCTGCTAGCCGGTATGTCCTGCTGGGCCATGGCCACATTGCGCATGATCACGCGCTTCTCCTCAGCTATGATGAGGGCCTCTGCCAGTTTGGAACCTGCTGAGGTGCACTCCATCGACCGCTTGAAGCAGCCGGCGACGATGATCACGCCGTTGGGTCCCGGCATCTTCGTCTTGAGGTATGCGTAGTGGGGGACGACCATGAACTTGGCGAGGGCGGGGCGCCCGAGGAGAGCATGATAGGATCTTGTCAGGTTTACCACCTCGAACCAGATCGGTTCGCGGCGGAAGTTCTCCTCAGTCCCGAAGATAACGTCCAGCTGGATTTTACCCAGCAGGGCGCAGGCTGGCCCCGGCAGTACGCCGTGGAACATTGTGGTAGTCGGGTGCAGGTCTCATTCGCGAATGCCCAGCTTTTCCAGCGAGGACTGGTAGAGGAGGTTGAGGCTGCTGCTTCCGTCGATGAGGACGCGCGAAAATCGGCAGGTACGCACGTTGGAGATGATGAGGGGGTCGAGCACCATGGCATAGCCTCCGGGAGTCGGCAGCTGCTCCGGCTGGTCTGCATGGCTCTAGGTGATGGGGGTTTCTGACCAGTTTAGGTACTGGGGGACCGGAGAGACAATAGCGTTGACCTCCTTGGAGCGTCGCCTTCGGCTGTGCTTATCGTCTAGCTCCGTCTCGAAGATGTGGTAGGCAGCGTGCGGTTGGGGGTAGCCGTTGTTGTTGTTTCCGCCGTTGCCGCCGTTACCATCATTGTCGTCTCCCCTAGCCGGTGGTGGTGGTCCACCAGGAGGGGGCGAGGGGAGACAAGGCTAGTTACCCTGGTCTTTTAGCTGGCGGGTCTAGCTGCAATTCCGGGTGGTATGCGTAGCCGGTTTGAAGGGACCGCTGTGCCACTTGCACGGGCCGTCAAACATCTGGTCGAAGGTGAGTCGTGGCTTCTGCCTCCTTGCATCATTAGCCGGTGCGTCGGGCGCACCCTCCACAACATTGACCTGCCACGCGTGGTAGCGAGGCTTTTGTTGGCCGGCTTGGCGGTCCCCATGGAACCGGCTGTCGTTGTCGTCGCGCCTGGAGGATCTGGCTTCTCCAGCCGGATTGCTCGGACGGTCACGAGCCGGCTCCCTAGGAGTCGGACACCCGTCGGCATTTACTCAGTGGGGCTTCTTCATGGCGGCATCCGCCCTGGCATACTGGTCCGCAACAATCATGAGCTCCACCATGGTTTTCGGCTCGTCACACAATAGCCGGTCACGAAGCATGGTGCCTTCTCGGCATCCCTCGATGAAGAAACTGATGGCCTGGCTCTCCAGGATGCCCTCGCAGGTCTTGCGTAGCTCTGTCCACTTGGCGAGGTACTCGCGGTCAGTCTCGCGGTCACCCTGGACGCACAAGGCCAGGTCGCGTGGGTGTCCTGGACGCTTGTACGTGCCATTGAAGTTGCGGACGAACACCTTCTCGAAGTCCGGCCAGGCGTTGATGCTGTTGGGCGCAAGGCTATTGATCCACGTCCTTGCCGACCCGGTTAGCATAAGAGGGACGTAGCGCACCGCTGTGCGCTTGTTCCCATGGGCGATGCCGACTGCCGTTGCATAGTCCGTCAGCCAATCTTCCGGCTTCATGTTGCTGTCGTACTTGGGGGTGTCCCTGGCCAGGGAGAACTTATCCGGAAACGGCTCGTTCCGGATGCGGGGTCTGAAACAAACCGGGTCGGTATAGTCTTCTTCCTCCGTGACGCGCGCTTGAGAGAGGAGCTCGATGCGGTCATGGGCATCCGGACAATCCGGGTTGGATGCTCCCACCCGGCCCGAGAGACGGGAACCGACGGGTCTAGGTGCTCCGGTTGGTGGAGGGGGAGGCGGTGGGTTGCTGTTCACCATTTTCTCCTAGCGCGGCTGGCCCTTGTTGCCAGAGTTGCGACGCCTACTGCGGGCCTTAGCCGGCTGAGGGGAGGACGCCTGTTGGGTGTCGCGCGGGGCACCCCTGCTGTTGACAGGTAGCTTGCTCCCCCTGGAGTAGCTGGGGTCCTCCTGCATCTGCCGGTTGGCATCAGCCTGCTCGTCCGCGATGCGGAGGAGCTCCTGCATGCGAGCATGCTGGCGGACTCGCTCCTTGCCCTCCAGATTGGACAGCTCTTCTGCCGTGGCTCGTGCCGCGCGCAGGTTCTTGATGGGCGTGCTATAGGTGGGCCGGATGAGGGAGGGTGCAGGATCCGGCTCCCCATCCATTTCCATCCTGCCGCCCAGCTCACCGCCCCGGCGCCGTACCTGGCCGTGCCGGCTCGGCTCCGCGGTAGCTGGAGTGAAGCCGTGCGCGCAGTTGTACTCGCGCCAGGTGATCTCGAGTTGCTTGCGGGTTGCCGCCAGCTCCATGGCCTCCTGGAGGAGGATCTGTCTCTCCATGGCGAAGTTGGCTTCCGCCTCCTCCGGGTTATCCCCGAGGTTAACCGGCGTCAGGAGCCGATCAATGGCATCGTCCACCAGATTCCGAGGCTGCGGAGGCGCAGAAGTTCCGACCTCGTCCGCGCCTCGCTCCCGCGGTTGGCGGGGATGAGAGCTGGAGCCGGCCATCATGACCTCCACGCCGCAGGGAGCGACGGAGGCGCTACTGCCCGGATGCGGCATCCGCGACAGAGACGATCTCCCTAGGGAAACGCTCCGAAACGGTGGCGACATAGACGGGAAGGTCGCCGAAGAGCAGGACGGTGCCGTTCGCCGGGAAGGAGGTTCCGGCGAAGCAGAAAGCATTTTCGATGACGCGATCGAATTTGCCGAGCGTGAGCACCAGGCCGGAGGCCACGTGCTCACCGGCTGAAGTGCGGGGTCCCATGCGGAACGTGACTCCGGTCGAAGCCATCAGCCCCATGGTGGGTGCCAGCTGTCGTTGTTTTGGGAACGGCAGTACCTAAGAAGGTTAGATAGAGGTGTGGGGACTAGCAGGGAAGCTACCGATGGCGTCCGCAGACGGGATTGGATACAAGCAAGCGTAGCGGGACGCAGGAAGTACCCATGTTCGGAGCCCTCGTGAGGAGGTAAAACTCCTACTCCTGCCGGATCTGACTATGAGGGATATCTAAACTACAAGTGCTCCTTGAGCTGTATTCTCTAGCTACTGCCTTAAATGCAATGAAGACCAAACCTTACTAGTGAGGCCTTGCCTCTCCTTATATAGGCAGAGAGGCAACGGTCTCACTGGCCAGTCCGACTGGCGGGCCCCACAGGCGGGTCCCAGCCGACTGGTCATCTACAGTGTCCGGTACGGTGTGTCCCATCGGAGTATGAGCGGTATGGCTGTCGTAAGAACAGTGGACGCCGTGCGAGCCTATCGTCAGCATCGGGCCACTGTTCCTGCGTCATCCCCGCAAAGTCTTCGGTATGGCCGAGTAGTTGCCGGTCTTGTCATCGTACAGGGCATATCAAGCACTAATACGCACGTCGTCCTGTCCTCCTTTATTGGTTCCGGCTACGCTGCCGTAGCCGGCTGCTTCTTGCCGATCCGGCTACCATGCGGTAGCCGGCCTAACTTGCCTTGTCCGGCTGCGTCTGGTCAGCCGAACGCGATCTGACTGCGCAGTTTCTTGTCCGGTTGAGGTATTTGGGGATCATACCCCCGACACTAAATTTGAAACTTTCACACGCGCGGGAACTAACTGGGTCGGCCTAGCTACGTACAGCGCGCGCAGCAGGCTGCCTGACAGGCGGGCTCCACCGGTCAGCGACACAACTTAACCAAAACGGTATCTAGCATCCTGGACCACACGATCTAAAGATGATCCAACGGTGGTGAGTCATCATCGACGACGGATCACTCCGGCGAGAACGTGACCTAGACACGGCGGTGGGGGTCAATTGGGGGCATACCAGGGCTCCAGCAAGGTCGGCGAGGCGGGCAAACGGGCTGGTAGATGACGGCGAGGCGAGGCGAGGCGCGGTTGTGGCGGAGCTTGGGGTGCTCTAAATCACAAATGCCCTTCTCCTCCTGCTGTGGCGTCTTCGGCTTCAATTCCGGTGAGAGAGAGCTCGAGCGGCTTCGGCGAGAGGTGGGTAAGATTTAGTGAGAGGTGAGGAGTGTGGGAGTGTGGAGAAATGGTGCTAGGGTGGCCGCTTTATATAGGGTCGACGAGGGGACATAACGGGCAACGGTGAGGTCATCGGTGACGATGCTGCGGGGCTCTCTCGGCATGGGCGAGGGCGGCGTTGGAAGCTCTGTTCCCCGACGGTCCTCTGAGGCTTAAAGGCGCGGCAAGGCGAAGTCTCTACTCGTCGGGAGCGTGCGATGAACTGCACGCAGACGGCGGTGTTCGATGCTGTTTCTCTGGTCAGTTGGTCGCGAGGCGACGAACGACGATGTCCGGGCGGTTGTTGGGCCTGATGCGGCTGCTGACACGCAATGCTAGAGCTAGGCGCGGTCTGTGCGGCTCTGGCGGGCGCGGCGCTCCAGGGTGATCGGCATGGCAAACAGCGGCAAGGGCGCGAGAAATTGAGGCTTGTCCTCCGCTCATTTTTGGTCGGGGGTTGGTCGAGGCGAAGCGGTGTGATGGCGCTTGTCTCCCAGCAAGTGAAGGAGAGCACGGGACGGGCTGAGGCGAGCGGTCCGTGCTCGACCTGGGCAAAGCTTCGGGCGGCGAGTTACTAGAGCAGACAGTGGAGAGGGAGAGAGGTTTAGGGTCGGGGTTCTAGCTGGGGGAACCAGGGGACCAAGTTAGGCCCAAATAGTGACCCAAACTACTGCTCACTATAGTGTTCTAAGATTTGCAAGATTTGTGCCTGCCACCTGTTCGACACAATGGCCGCAAGAAGCAAAAATTTGAATTTTGGGTTCAAAATTTTTGAGTGATCTCCACTAGTACTAGGTAGTATCTGGTTGCAAGGGTTTTGAAAATGGAGTTCATTTGGATGGTTTTTGAAATAGGGGTGATATAGGCATATGCATTGAATTCAATTTTAAACTGTCATTTAAAATTAGTATTTGAATGTTTTTACTAGATCACAAAGTGGGCCTTGGTACCTCATTATGTGTACTAGCAAGGGGTGCAAAGATCCAAAATTATTTTTGTAGGGAAATGAGTGCTAGGAACACTCAAAGTAGTATAGTGGATTAAAATGACCAAAATGACCATTTACTCCTTTTATTCATTTTGAGTTGTTTTTCTTTGGGAAAAGTTTGGGAATGATTTAGATGATGTTTATTTCACCTAAGAATCATTTTACAATCAATGGATCATAGAACCATGGCAATTCAAATCAACTACTAATTTAAATGCACATACACATGAATGCTTTCATATTTTGAAATGGAAAAGGTTTTGTTAACCCTAATTTTGATGATTTGGATCTTGATAATCTTGGATTAAAGTTTTGGTACTTTATGAATTTTGATGATTTGGTGCTTTCCTTGCTCTCGCGTATGAATTTTGCGTCGAGGAGTCTGTTGATCTCCATTCTGGCTGCCTTTGCTCTTGGTTCAGATAGTCGCCGAATTGTCTGCTTGACTGGCCTTGCGTCTGGATTTACATTGAGTGCGCGCTCAGCGAATTCCCTGGGAACCCCTGGCATGTCCGCTGGACACCAGTCGAAGATTTCCCAGTGCTCACGGAGGAATTCGACAAGCGCGAGTTCCTATGCGTAACTCAAGTTGTTAGCGATGAGGGCCGTCTTGGTCGGGACACTTTGGGTGGACCTGGACTTTCTTCGTGTGCACCGACGATTCGAAGGACAGGTCAGGTGAACTTGGCCTACTCAGGGGAGGTAGACTGTTGTCTGTTGACTCCTTTAGCCTTGCGAGTTCCTCCTGCATGCCGAAGGACTAGGAGATTCTGTTGAATTCCCTATCACAGTTGTCGGACCTTTTGAAGTTGCCGTTGATTGTGATTACATCGTTTGGGCCTGGCATCTTCATCTTTATGTAGGCATAGTGTGGAACTTCCATGAACCTCGTGAACGCGACACGTCTGAGGATGCAGTGATATTGTGAAGGCCAATCGACAACCTCAAAGTTGATGTGCTCGCGCCGAAAGTTTTGTGGTGTGCCGAAGATGACATCGAGGTTGATTTTGCACAGGGGATATATGCCTTTCCCTAGGATGATGCCGTGGAACGTCGTGTCTAAAACTTCCAGACACGTCAGAGGGATCCTCATCGCACGCAAGGTACTTGTGAACATGAGGTTAATGCCGCTGCCGTCATCCATGAACACGCAACTCATGTCAAAACTCCTGAACTATGCCTTGAGTACGAGGGGACAGTGGCCGGGACGAGGAACTTGGCGTGGGTGGTCACGCCTGTCGAAGGTGATGCAGGAGTCGCTTCCACTGAGGTAATCAGTGGTGGAAGGAGGAGAGTTGATCGCCAAGTTGACTTGGCGAGTGATGGCCTTCTACACTCGATTTGAGGGACGCCCCCTTTTGGATCACCCCCATGTTGCCCACGGGTGGTGGGTATGGTTCGTCGTCGTGATTCTGGACCGGTGCGGCCACGGGTGGTGGTATTCAGGGAGGTGGTGGAGGAGCTCCATGTGCCACAGCGCCTGGGGTGACTCCATAGCCCATGTTGGCTGCGTCACAATTCATCCAAGCCAGACCTTCGTGGAGCTTGAGAAACTCGCGGCAGTCCTTGAGAAGGTGGCTGGATTTTTTCTTGTTGTCTTGCTTATCGATGTAGAAGTGCACGTTGCACGGTCCGGACAGTTTGTCCTCGATGGTTGTTGCGGGTGCCTCTTCACGAGTGCGGTGCTGCCACACCTGCATGGTTTTCCCGGATTCGCGGTATCCATCGCTGCGATAGCCGCTGTTGCAGTTGTCGTCACGTTTTTCGGCGTAGCCGGCTACGACCATGTTGACGTCATCACGGTCATCGTAGACGCGCATCCGCCGCTTGCCTCGACGGTCGCGTTTGCGCCCGAGGTCGTCATCGTCGTTGGACTAGGTGTGGTTTTTTACCGAATGCTCTCCATTGGCCCACCAATTCGCAATTTCCATAAGGTGGTCGATTGTTTTGGGCTTGGAGCGGCCCAGCTCCTCCCTGAGCTCTATGTAGCGAACACCGCCGTTGAACGCATCAATTGCGCGTTCTTTCGAGATGTTTTACGCGGAATTTTTTATGATGGACCACCTCTGGATGTACGAGTGTAGCGATTCTCCTGACCTTTGCTGGTAGCTCCTCAGCTCTTCGATTGATGCGGGCCTTTTATAAGTGCCCTTGAAGTTGCGTACAAAGATGTAGACCATATCTTCCTAGCTGCGAATGGATCCACGCGGGAGATTGTTGAGCCATGCGCGAGCGGTGCCCTGCAGCTATAGTTGTAGGCATTGCATGGCCATGCTTCGACTCCCACCATGTAGTCTGATGGAGGAGATGTGGTCCTCCAACCAGATCTTTGGGTCTTGTAGGCCATCGAACTTTGAGTTTTCCGACGGGAGTTTGGACCCTTTAGGCATTCGCTTCTGCCTGAAGGCCCTGCTGAAGCATCTGGTGGCGCAGAGTTCAGTCTCGTCCTCTTCTGAATTAGTCGAACGAGCACGTCTTGCCCTTGATTTGTCGATTTTGCGCTGCGTGAGGTCATCGCGTGCATCGTAGTCATGATCGTGTCGCCGTGAGCGGCGACGCCGAGATAGATCATGACTGTCATCGCTGGACGAAGTGAGGAATAGCGTTTTGCCAGAGCCTTGCCTTTCTTTGGCTCCGTCGTTGGCTCTTTGTCGAGGGCAGCCTCGATTAGCCCCAAGCCCGCGATCGTAGATCGGTGCATGACAGCTCTTGGATCTCCAACTGGCGGCTAGTTGTTGAGGAGGTACATGGTGGCCGCTGTCACCGCGGCTTGCGGTGTTTTTGGGACCACATTGCCCCGCGTGTCGACTATTAGAGAGCTGAAGTCTAGGACTTTTGCAGCTTCTATGTGTTCTTGCTCGGTGAGATGGGTCATCCGAGATCGCCTCTTGTTGGCCATGTATTCGTTGCCTTTGGAAGAGGATCCTTCGTGGGAGGAGAGCCTAGCCCGTCGAAGACTCGACTCATCCGCCGCCTTTTTATGCACCTCGAGTTGCACGATTGCGTGTAGCTGGCGTCTGTACTCCTCCTTTAGTAGCCAATGGTAGCCCATCAGCATGTACTGCGGCGTGCCAGGGAGCAGAGGATTGCCTCGCAGAGCTTCTCGGCAATAGGCCCACTCGTTGTCGTCGAGTTTGATCACGACACACTCTCCTATCTATTCGTTCACCATGGTTGGCGGTTCGACTGCCGTTCCATTGTTGACAGGAGGGCCGTTGCCACCATTGGTGGGGCCGCCATTGGGCGTGCTACCATTGGGCGGTTCAGCGCCATTGGGCGGTCCGGTGCCAGATCCGGGGCCAGCGTTTTCGCGATTTGCGGCGGTGTCGCCTGCGTTGATGACCGCGCACATGAAGTGGTTAGGGAAGTTGTTGCTCCCACAACTTTCAGATCCGGAGCCGTAGGCTCCATCTTCGGTGGCTAGATCAACCAGATCGGATTCGTGACTGCTGTCGCTATCCGTGCCCCCAGCTGTTGCCTAGGTGTTGAGCTTGCTGAGGGTGCTGATTGGTGGCGGGAACCACGATGCTAGAGAAATCGCGGGTGCCGTTGTCTGGTCAGGCATGCGAAGCATTCCCATCTGACCAACCTGGAAGCGGAAGCTCCCAATCGCTATACTGATTCCATCGCCCACGGACTCGAAAGCCGGGCGAGTGGCCGGCCTGTGGACGGTGAAGTCAAACGCGCCGAAGAGCTGGCGAATCTCCGCGGTTGCGGAGTTGTAGATCACGGTTGATGGGACCGAAGAAGCCGTGATATCAGCACTCCCAATTCCCACAGACAACGCCAATTGACGAGGGTTTAACTCATTAATGCCCATTGTTATGAACTTGGGTTTTAGAGAAGGAGGGAGCGCTAGTGGCATCAGTAGGCTAGAAAACAAGCACACAGGGACACAAGGTTTACCCAGGTTCAGGCCTCGTAGAGGTCCCTACTCCTGCTTGTCTGCTCTTGGAATTAACGAAGGAATCGAAGATTACAGGGGCGCACAGATGCAATCTGGCGAGAGTTGTGGAAACTAGGGTTGCGTGTGTCCTCCTCGCCGCCCCCTCCTAGCCTTTATATAGATAGGCTAGGTCTCGGGTAGCAGGTCGAGTCGGTTACAGATTAGGGTTTTCCATTTGAACTTTCTATCTTAAGCTTCTTCTTGTCTCGCAAGCAATTGAGAGTCCGTGGGCCACTCGAATTCTGTATTGGGCCTTGGCAACGCCCTAGGATTCTGCTGTATCCAGGCTGTATATACCAAATTCGAGTACCTGTAGGGTATACCCATGTCAGTAGTACTCCAACTAGCTTTAGAGCAAGGACAATAGTATAGCCAGCTGTTAGCTATAAGCCAAGTGTCATGTCATCTATAGACAACTTACAGCTAGCATGTACAATAGTGAGCTAGAAAAATATACTATTTTAGCACTACATGGGTCACCTTTCACTCTCTCAAAGTGCCTAGGAGCACGTGCTAGAACTGGCTCTCGCATGAGAGCCCACTCTTCTTCTCTCTCCTCTTCTCTCTCTTCCAACTAGGCAAGGAAATAATATTTGAATTGTTATAGCCAGCTGACTAGGACTTATTGTACTTGCTCTCATCGAGTTCTCTGGTACTCCTACTAGTAGACCTTTACTACTACTACTACTAGGTAGACAAGCAGTACTTGTTCAGAAGAAGAAAAAACTAGACTAGCACACCATCGTATAGTATTGCCTTGTCAAATCACTAGAGATGCCATGACGAGCGACATGTTTTTACTGGTAAACCTAGAAACATCGTGTTCCTTCCACCGCATGCAGTTTCTGAGCGAAGTACTTACCAACACGTCCAACTTAGGCTTACAGGACCCAAACTGTAGTGAAAAAGAAACAAAACTACGGACCTATAAGGAGTAATACTAACGGTACTACTATTATACAACATTTTGGAAGAAATTATGTACGGAATAGTAGTAGTAGGGCACAACTATACTCCTAATAAGGTTCTTTTACAAGCATGGTGAAATATACATACTAGAGAAACTACCAAGTGTACAAAAGGGGTTTTTGGTCATACGGAGTATTTTACAAGATGGATCGGGTGCGAAACTAAATGCTGAGTACTCGTACATCAGCTAAAAACCAGCCAAAAGAAAGAGTTCAACAGAAGGCCGAGACCAAATGAGCTATCCTTGAATAGGATCATTCCACTCCAAGGCGTTAGAGAAGCTTGGGATGAACCAAAATGGAGTCTCTGACCATATCCAACAAGTGTTGGTGTGGAAACCAACAGTTGCGTCACCATTCGGACTGAAGCGGCAAATTTCAGGATGCAGCCTGTACTCGTAGCAAATTTCTTGGTGGGATGTGTAAACATAGTTCCTTCTCATCAGATGTCCTAGCGGATCATTTGCATCGCCTACTGCAATGATAATCGGATAGTTCACGCCAGTGAAAAGAGAATATGATCCAAGGTCAGTAACCCTTTTCTACCGGTTAGCTGCAGTTAACTGGCTTGTGTCCATTGAGATCACCATGCACTCAAACCCAGAAGGATAGGTGCGAACAGTGCGACCATAGTGAACAACACTAGTATCATCAGCAATTGCATTGCCTGAGACACCATATGTATAGACCAGAAGAAGTCTTGAACCACCGGCAGATCTTGCTAACTACCACCTACCAGGATCATTCTCCTCATCGTCCTCAACAAATCCATGTGTCAGGTATAGCACATCACGTGGCGACAGGATAAGGATAGGACTTTCAAAGGGAAAGGAAATGTAACTTGGAAATAATATTGATATTGATCTGACATTGTAGAAGTTGATATACAGTACTATTTTCAAAAATCTTGATTATACTTAAGATGTTTGATTGCGTAAAAAATGCCAACCTAGGGAGATGATGTGGAAATTCTAATTCTTTTCAAAATGAGGATAGGCTATGGAAATTCTCCTAGAGACACGGTTTGATTAATAGGATCAAATGAAATAGGAAATAATCCTATATGATCTTGAATGTAAAGTTCATAGGGAAAAAAGCAAGGTTGGATCCTACAAGATTTTGGTGTCTTATATACCAAAGGAAAACCAACAAGGATTATTTGTAGGAGGTTTAATATCTTATCTTATCTTACCACTATATAGTGTATAATAACTTTGAATATTGGCTGTTGGATTAGGACTTGTGAATCCCAACATTGCCAGCCGTTGGATTTTCTTTTCCATTCTAGCATCTACTTGAAGATTCTATTGATAGTCTTTAGCACAATGAACACTATGCACAATCCTCAAAACATGCTTCTCCATCATTCTAAAATCTTCTCCTTCATTTCTCAAGACCATGTTAACGAAATTTACAAGTACTAGTACCTAATAAATGTTGACTTCTACATGATAGAAAATACAAGAACTAAATATGCACCCATACTTTATAGATCTCCTTTTGAGCTTTACCTAGTATTATAATTCTATATAGTTATGATATGTCATATGTCTAGTATCTGAGTCTCACGTAAATACTAATAGTAGGTACCATATTTTCCATGGATGTACTAGTACTAGGAGACAAGGCAATACTATCAGCAGAACTCAATCCTATGAATCAAATTACTTATATGTAAGAAAACTTAGTAAAGATTGCATTCCTCTGAAATTCCTAGGGAATTCGTACGAATCAAAGAGGCTAAAATTCAAATGAAATTCCTACTAACCAACGAAACTTCAGAAAAAATAGCTTACATTGATTCAGGAATAATATCTGGGTCTCACATAAGTACTTACTACTAGTAGATACCATATTTTCCATGGGATGTACTAGGAGACGAAGCAATACTATCAGTAGAACTCAATCATATGAAACAAACTACTTATATGTAAGAAAACCTCCTAAAGAGTGCATTCCTCTAAAATTCCTAGGGAATTCCTTCAAACCAAAAAAACTAAATTATTAATGGAATTCCTACTAACCAATGAAAGTTCAGAAAAATTAGCTTGCATTGATTCAGGAACAAAGCTAATAAAATACGTAGGGAGGAGAATTTACCAAGTTCCAGAGACTTCCATGCATAAACATAGCCGTTCTTGGTCACGGCGAACACATGATCATATTGGATAGTAGCATCGCAGTATTTGAAGTAGCCCTGGAACTTATTCACACAAACTGACAATCCATGACTATCATTCCCGTTAATGACAACAATCTTGAATTCGAAAACAGCGACTAGAGAGAAATCTTTGTATCCCCCAGCAGCTGTCGGAACTTAGCAAATGACTATCTTCTGCAGTTTAGTACATCGACCATCATCAGAATCATCCTGAAATGTAAGTGCAGAACCTTCGGTCAGTTCAAACCCCGACACTTGCGGAATAACAATCTTGCGATGAGTGTACACGTTGATAAGGTCCCACGTGAAATCGGGCCCCAACTGTGACAATCCAATCTCCATTGCCGCATGCTCGCTGCTCATCAAAACCATTTGGCATCACAGCATCAGAGGAGAACCTGCCTAGCGGCGTCAGCTTGCACGGGCTGCCCACCACTTCAAAGCAGTCTTTGGATTCCCACGGTCTCACCGTCAGGTGAGAATGAAGAACACATAGGAGGCCAAACGGATGAGAAGAAGGCGTAGTTCCGCTCTCTTTTGCTGATTGGAGAATATGTTTGGACGAACCGATGAGGCTCGCGGCGGTGGTGGCGTCACAATGGTTGATGAGTACTTGAAGAGGGCCTTTGGTGAACACCTTCTGAAACTGCTCAGGATCTTTACAGACCTTGCTCGATCTCACCATGGAAGGAGACTGCAGATGGTGTTTTGGGGGCTTTCTTTGGGGTGGGAGAGGGAGGGAAGATCGTTGGCAAGAGCTGGCGGTCGGGGTGCGATGGTGAAGATAAAGGCTGATGGTGCGTAGTAGTACTACTAGTAGTATTGTAGAAGGTGGGCGAGGGGGGGGGGTGGGGCTCCAATTAAGGCTAGTTGCACAAACCTCCAACAATTAGAGTCGTAGTTGCAAAGAGCTCCAACTGTTGAGCCCCGGGTATGTAAGAAATAATGTTAAGAGGGCTAATCGAGAATTTTGTGCTATGTGCAGCATTTGTACCCAAAAGTAATTGTAGTAGTTTCTTGCAACTAGAATATCCTGATTATCTAGAGTTCCCTGCAATTTTGAATCCAATTATTGGAGGTTTGTGCAATTTCCACCCTCCTCGTGTTCCGAGAAAGCTCTATGACCCTATGTTAAAAAAAATGAAAGACAAAAAAAAAGACCATCTCTCAGGGCTCGTTTGATTTGCAGGATTCTCAAAACATAAGAAGAGGAAACTACATGAATTTGGATCAAGTATGTGTTTGAATCACAGGGAAAGCAAGTGGACGAAAATTTTCCTAAAAATAGAGGGCAAAGGAATACTTTGAAGGAATCTCAATTCCCATGTTTTTCCTATTCCTATATTTTTCCTATCATACGTTCCAAACGGGACATAATTCCTACATACTAGAATCCTATGAATCAAACAAAACAGCGTAGGATTATTTCCTAAGGGACAAGATCCTTCACAAAACCTTTGAATTTTCTTTGAATCAAAGAAGGAATAAAAAAGGTTTCCTCTCTTGGAGAAAAAAAGGAACTCCACCTCTTGGAGAAAAAAAGGAACTCCACCTCTTGGAGAAATAAAAGGAACTCCACCTCTTGGACAATTAAGTGTGACAAGAGTAGCTACTAGAGTCTATGTCTAGTACTAGCTGTAGGCCCAATCGTAGCGCGTTATTACTAGTAGTATACTAGTATAGTAGTATGTATTAGTCTTTGCAGGTGCCTCGAAGGAAACAAAATAAAGCTCTGCAGGTAATAAATGGCCATGGCAATTTTCAAGATACACAATCTTTGCTTGTTCATTTTGATCTGTGTGACAGCCGGAGGATAGAGGAGTACTAGCTGCTTCGTATCTTGAGCCATCGAACTGGAATAGAAATTTGGATATCTAAAAACCTGAATTGTCCTGTCAAATCAATGCTCGTTGCATGCAGCTTGACCAAGCAGACTTACTGCACTACTTTACCGCGCGTCCGAAAAACTAAGGAGTACAAAAAGTACTAGTACAGTACTGTTACACAGAGAGTTTTTTTTAACAGACACAGAGAATTCTATATTCATCTTGTAGCGCCAAAACCATAAGTTGTGCCAATATAGTACTATAGTAGTCACGTCCAGATTGCCTTACAGGAAAAAAAATAGTACGATGAGCAACAAGATCTTTCTATTTTTGTACTTCTATTTGTGTATACTAGTAGTACTACGTACTACTCAGGAACGACATGAGCGTGTGCTCCACTAGTATGCCTCCTCATGTAGGGTAATCCAGTACATAGTAGATTGCCACCACATGGTCATATGATTATTATGCATTGGTCCATGCTCTAGTCATGGGCATGTTCCGTAGCAGTAATTTTTTGTAAAAAATAGATTACTCATAAATAATTACTCCCTCTATCCTAAAATAGTAGTTACTAACTTGGCTTTGTCTATATACGCATGTATTTCGACGCATTTTAGTACTTAGATGCTCCCTCATTTCCAAATTAGAAAGCATACTAGGTTTTGTCGAAGTCAATATGTATAAAGTTTGACCAACTATATGTACAAACATACTAACTTATATAATGTCAAATGCATATAATATGAAAACATGGTTCGTGATAACATTAGCAACACACTTAGTTTACATCGAAAATGCATCCTTCCTCGTACCAAAAGAGAACCTACATGCGACTACTACTAGTAAACTGGAGTAGTAAAATAGTACTACTAGTAGTACTATTTATTTGCTAATACACCATTACAGTCTTGATCATTAGCCGTAGTTTAAGATCATTTTCCTATCGATGCAAATCCAGAAAGATACATGGGTGGACTGTCCAACCTTCATCAGGAACCATGGCGGCACCCCGAGGTACGTCGGCACCCCGAGGTACGTCCTAAGCTTGTCGGACGGTAAGTTGGCCGGTGACGAGCTGCTAGTCAGCTCAATTACCGTATTAAGGCTCTCGACCATCAAGAAGTTCGCTGACCCTGGCGGGCCAGGCGCACACAGTTTCACCATGTTCCGCGGCCACAAGCACCTGTCCTGCCTGATGCACACCAAGGACACGAAGGTGGCCGTGCCGAGCATGCTGATGGTCAGGCCGAACACGACACCGTCATACCCGCAGAGGAGGCGTGTGAGTCCCCTCGTGCTTGTTGGTGGCAGAGTCGGGATGAGGCGAAAGAAGGTGCTGCCATAGATGTCCCTGGTTACTATGACCCCGTGGGCCTTCTTCATGTGGGGAAGGAGCCCTACCGGTGAGGCAATGAAATCACAGGCAGAATCAATGCAGGAGCACGGGCCGTGCGAGCACGCGATCTTGTGCTTGTCGAAGGCGACCAAGCTAAAGCATCCTTCGTAGGGGCACTCAATCATCACCTCAGAGTGGACGGTGTCCATAGCAGCCAGCTCACGGTCGAATCCGCTGACGCGGTATACAAACTTGTGGGAGTGGTTATAGAGGGAAGATCAGCTCGCCGATGCAGTGCCCGCAGGCCAGAAACCCGGGTTGTGTGTATACTAAAGAGTATACTACGATTGTACAGGAATACGCTAGGCATCAGTGCACCGGCGGTGGCTGCACTTGTCCACTTTTTTCTTAGACAGTGTCCACATGATGTACATGCTTCGTCAAAACAAAAAGGCTGCAGAAAGTTGACAAGTGAGTAATAGAGCAGGTGTCACGTTGAACTGTACCAGACAATACAGTATAGATAGAGGGAGAGACTGAGGTAAGAAGATTTAGGTGAGTGAGAGGCAAGAAGATCTACTCCTGGAGAGAGACAAAAAGGATGCGGCCTGCTGCAGGATGTATAGTGCTGCACGGAAAAGACAGAGGACTACATGCATGTCTTCGACACCAACCTGTAATTAACTTTTTTGGTCTTATCAAATTTAAATGGCCTTAATAATCCCAGACAGAGGGAGTACTAGTAATAGTAGTAGTACTACATATTAAAACAAATCAGACAAACTAGTACTGCATTTATTAGTGGTACTTTTTTTGAGAAATTATAATTAGTAGTAGTACTTAGATATGTGAAAAACCAATCCAAGTTACTACTCCAATAGAGAGTACGATCACTCTGTTTTATGGATTCTTGTTTACTATACATACTAGTAGTAAAAGCTAGAATGTAGATTATTTCAGAACAAATTTTGGCTCTACAATATCTAGCATACGCGTAAACCTCAAAAGACACTTCATTGCTTAGTTTCAGTGATCTTGTGATAAAGGCATGGACTTTGATGTAATTTTCATTTTATGAGGTCCTTGATGTAACTTGTACTTCCATCGAACACGTGTTAACTAATAAAGCACCTCGCTCCCACGGGACCTACCACAACTAAAATATAATTACACTGCACCGATTATCAGAAAAAGTGGAACATGGTTTCTTATAATTCCAAAGCTTTTAGAAATAGGATGTTTCAAGCTTCCCAGCTAACTTTGCGCACTTTAGTGAATTTTTCCGATTTAACGAAATTAGGTCAAACATTTACTACACAAGTAAGGGTAATTGATTGGTATTGAATTAAATGTATTTTTAGAGGTAGATGGGTGATGTAGTAAACAATGTCGTCGGTGTTAGTTTCCAACTATCACGAAAGAACATTTAATTCTCAATTTTTCGAGTGATGACAAGATTGCTCTTTTACATAAAGAAACTCCGAAGAATATGGATATGAATACCACAAGTCAAGTTTTCAGACAAAAAGTGTGGACCAACATGTTGTACTGGCGATACCCATGTTTTATGAGCTTT
Organism: Avena sativa; assembly: GCA_916181665.1. Lineage (NCBI taxonomy): Eukaryota > Viridiplantae > Streptophyta > Magnoliopsida > Poales > Poaceae > Avena > Avena sativa. The sequence continues at coordinate 183,857,966 of OV702287.1, read as the reverse complement.
CAAACTTCCAAGCTAACTCCGCCAACTTGAATGACTTTATGCCAATTATTCATCAAATTTAGGTCAAATTTGAACTACAAGTAAATTGTAGGTTGCTTTGAAAGTTTTATGAAAACTCTTTTGGAGGTACCTATTCAGGGGACAATTAATATATCATAAACCACCGAGAGTTTTAACGACACGTTCAACTTCTTGCTAAGATTTTGCATCTTGAAAGTTTAACAAAATTAGGTCAAACTTGAGCTACAAGTAAGCACAAAAGATCGCTCTTGAATTAAATGTTTGTCAATATTTGAATGACTTCCTAGCTAACTCTACCCATTTGAATGATTTTATGTCGATTTATCAAAATTAGGTCAAATTTGAAACTACAAGTATATTCTAGGTTGCTTTGAAAATTCTACGAAAAAGCTTTTAGGGGCACCCATCGACGGGTCATAATCAATATGTCAGAAACCACCGAGAGTTTTGACGATAGTTTCAACATCTTGCTAAGGTTTGGCATCCTAACTATTTAATAAAATTAGGTCAAACTTGAGCTACAAGCAAGTAAGCGTGATATATTTCTCTTGAATTAAATGTCTTTTCAAGGGTAGATGGGTGCATCTTCTTGTAGTAAACAATGCTATCAATGTGAGTTTCCAACTATCAGGAAAAAACATTCTCAATTTTTTGAGTGATATCAAGATTATTCTCTCCTATAAAGGAAGTCTGAAGAATATGGATCTGAATGCCACAAGCCAAGTTTTCACACATATATACTGGACCAACATATTTTACTTACGATTTACCGTGTTTTATGAGTTCTCAAACTTCCTATAGCTTATCGCTCTGCCCACTTGAATGACTTTATATGTCGATTAATCAAAATTAGGTTAAATTTGAACTATATACTACAAGTTTTATAGGTTGCTCTGAAATTATTACAAAAAAGCTTTTGGAGGTACCCATCGGGGGGTCACAATCAATATATGAGAAACAACCGAGAGTTTTGACAACAGGTTTGACTTTATGCTAAGATTTTGCATCATGTCACTATTTAACAAAATTGGGTCAAACTTGGTCTACAAAGTAAGCACGATAGATTGCTCTTGAAATATATGACTTTTCAGAGGTATATGCGTGCAATTTCTTGTAGTAAATAGTGTCGTCAGTGTGATTTTCCAACTATCAGGGAAGAACATTCAATTTTCAATTTTTCGAGTGATGACGAGCGAGGTTGTTCTTTTCCGTAAAGAAATGTCCGAAGAATATTGGATCTGAATGCCAGAAGCCAACTTTACTGACATATATAGTGGACCAACATGTTGTACCAATGATTCCCATGTTTTATGAGTTTTCAAACTTCCTAGCTAACTCTGCCCATTTGACCGAATGACTTTATGTTGATTTATCAAAATTAGGTCAAATTTTAAACTTCAAGTACATTATAGGTTGCTTTGAAAGTTTTACATGAAAACTTTTGGAGGTACCCATTGACGGGTCACAATTAATATATCATAAAACACCGAGAGTTTTGACGATAGGTTCAACTTCTTACTAAGATTTTGCATCTTATCAATTTAACGAAATTAGGTCAAACCTGAGCTACAAGTAATTAAGCGCGATAGATTGCATTTCAAATTAAATGTATTTTCAGAGATAGATCGGTGCATCTTGTTGTAGTAAACAATGTCGTCAATGTGAGTTTCCAACTATAAGGAAAGAACATTCAATTCTACATTTTCCAAGTGAAGACAAGCGACATTGTTCTTTTTTGTAAGAAGTCCGGAGAATATTGGATGTGAATGCCATGCCAAGTTTACAGACATATATAGTGGACCAACATGTTGTACCAACGATTCCCATGTTTTATTTATGAGTTTTCAAACTTCCTAGCTAACTCTGCCCATTTGACTGCATGACTATATGTCGATTTATCGAAATTAGGTCAAATTTGAAACTACAAGTAAATTGTAGGTTGCTTTGAAAGTTTTACAAAAAATATTTTGGATGTACCCATCAAGGGGCACAATTAATATATCATAAAACACCAAGAGTTTTGACTATAGGTTCAACTTCTTGCTAAGATTTTGCATCTTGACAATTTAACAAAATTAGGTCAAAATTGAGCTACAAGTAAGCGCGGTAGATTGCTCTTGAATTAAATGTATTTTCAGATGTAGATTGGTGCATCTTGTTGTAGTAAACAATGCCGTCAGTGTGAGTTTCCAACTATCAGGAAATAACATTCAATTCTACATTTTCTGAGTGAAGACGAGCGAGGCTAGTTGTTCTTTTTTGTAAAGAGAAGTCCAAATAATATTGGATGTGGATGCCACAAGCCAAGTTCATAGACATATATAGTGGATCGACAACATGTTGTACTTGTGATTCCCATGTTTTATGGGTTTTCAAGATTCCTATCTAACCCCGCACATTTGAATAACTTTATGTCGATATCTCAGAATTAGGTCAAATTTGAAACTACTAGTAAATTGTAGGTTTTGCTTTGATAGATTTACAAAAATTCTTTTGGACATACCCATCGAGGGGTCAAAATTAACATACCAGAAACTAGCGAGAGTTTTGACGATAGGTTCAACTTCTTGCTAAGACTTTGCATCTTGATAATTTAACGAAATTAGGTCAAACTTGAGCTAGCTACAAGTAAACGCCATAGACTGCTCTTGAACTAAATGGCTTTCATAGGTAGATCATCGATGCATCTTCTTGTAGTAAACAATGTCGTCAGTGTGAGTTTCCAACTATCAAGAAAGAACATTCAATTCTACATTTTCCGAGTGAAGAATACGAGCGAGGTTGTTCTTTTTCCTAAATAAAAGTCTGAATAATATTGGATCTGAATGCCACAAGCCAAGGTTACATACATATATATTGGACCAACATGTTGTACCAACAATCCCATGTTTTACGAGTTTTCAAACTTCCCAGCTAACTTTGCCCATTAGAACGACTCTATGTCGATTTATCGAAATTAGGTCAAATTTGAAACTACAAGTACTAGTAAATTGCATGTGCCCTACATGTGAGACTCAGATAATAGAGATCTGGCATATCATCACTATATTAAATTATAATAGGTAACGCCAAAAAAATATAATAGGTAAAATTTGAACTACTACAAGTAAACTGTGTAGGTTGCTTTGAAAGTTTTACGAAAAAGCTCTTAGATGTACCCATAGGAGGGGGCACCAGGGGAGGGGTCAATTAATATACTATCAAAAACCAAAAGAGAGTTCCGATGACAGGTTCATCTTCTTGCTAAGATTTTGCGTCTTGACAGTTTAATGAAATTAGGTCAAACTTGAGCTAAACTAAGTGCAATAGATTGCTCTTGAATTTAATGAAATTAGGTCAAACTTGAACTACAAGTAATAAATTGTAGGTTGCTTTGAAAGTTTTATGAAAAAAGCTTTTGGAGGTACCCATCGAGCGGTTAATTAATATATCAGAAACCACAGAGAGTTTTGACAAGTGGTTCGACTTCTAGCTAAGATTTTGCATCATGAAAATTTTGAACACCTTTTGAAAACGATCACTTGAAATAGGGAGAGAGGGCAAATGATATTTCTATTCTCTATGAGCATCCCACAATCTTGATGTGGACCTTAGGCTTAAAGATAACTTTATTTTTTCCAATATGTATATGGTGAACCTTAGCGGAGGCCACATAGTAGGCCTTATTAAGGTGTGCTTTTTTACACAATGCGGGAGTAGTATATTTCTTTGCTTATACATATGGTCACCTCTGTCCACTCGCTGTACATGCTGAGAGAATAAAACGGTGTCAGGGGAAGAGGGCAGCAGCAAAGAGAAATTGAAGGCGGTTCCATGTCAGAGCAAAGTTATGATGGGTTTCGGACACGTGTTACTCCTGTAGCCTTACAGTGTACTACACTATACTAGTACTAGTAAATTTCAGGACCTATGCACACAAAACAAATTGTGTGTTTTCTCTCTCCTTCGCTGCCTCTCACCATCCATCCTCCCTCTCTCCTACCGTTTCCCCTCGCACACCGGCATGGCTGATCTCTCCCTCGTCCACAGCGTGGTGCTGCGCACTTGTGCCTTGGTACGGCGGCTGTGTGTCTCTAGCGTGTTCGGCAGCCGCATTGGTGTGGAGTAGGGACGAGGAGTACATAGGAAGGAAACCACTTTGGTTCTTGGCGGCAAAAAAATTCAAACTTTTCTGGTTTTCGAAATTTTCACTTGCTTCCCAAACATGAGGAGGGTACGTTACTCAAAAGATCGGCCATTCGCAGTACTTCTTATCTTTATCTTGTCTTCTCTCTTACAATACCATACATACCACTATATAGTGTACGGCTAACTTCAAACATTGACCGATGGATCAAGACCGGCAAATCCAAACATTGCTAACCATTGGATCTTCTTTTCCATTCTTAGCATCTACAAAGATTCTACTGATAGTCTTTAGCACGATGAACGCTAGTATACGCAAACCTCAAAACACACACTTCATTGCTCAGTTTCAGGGTCTTTGTGCTAAATGCATGGACTTGTTTGCAATTTTCATTTTTATGAGGTCCTTGATGTTACTTGTACTTCCACCAACCGTGTTAACTCTCAAGCACCTCGCTCCTACGAGACCTACAACAGTTAAAATAAAATGCAACCGCCCCAATTATCAAACAAACTGGACCACGGTTTCTTATACATAATACCCATGTTTTTAGTACTAGGGTTTTTCAAACTTCCTAGCTAACTTTGCACACTTCAGTGACTTCTTGTCGATTAACGAAATTAGGTCAAACTTGAGCTACAAGTAAGCGCGATAGATTTCTCTTGAATTAAATGTATTTTTGGAGGTAGATGGGTGCATCTTGTTTTAGTAAACAATGTCGTCAGTGTGAGTTTCCAACTATCAGGAAATAAAATTCTCAGTTTTCTGAGTGATGACGATATGGTTCTTTTCCGTCAAGAAAGCTCGAAGAATATGGATCTCAATGCCATAAGCTAAGCTTTTAGACATATTAAGTGGACCAACGTGTTTTACTTATGATTCCCATATGTTTTATGAGTTTTCAAACTCCCTAGCTAATTAACTCCGCCCACTTGAATGACTACATGTCGATTTATCGAAATTAGGTCAAACTTGAACTATACATAAATTCTAGGTTGCTCTGGAAGTTTTACGAAAAAGCTTTTGGAGGTACCGTACCGATCGGGGGGTGTCACAATCAATATACGAGAAAAAACCGAGAGTTTTGACAATAGGTTTGACTTCTTGCTAAGATTTTTTATCACATGACACTATTTAACGAAATTGGGTCAAACCTGAGCTACAAGTAAGCGTGATAGATTGCGGTTGAAATTTATGACTTTTCAGAGAGGTAGATGGGTGCATTTTCTTCTAGTAAACAATGTTGTCGGTGCGGTGTGATTTCCAACTATATCAGGAAATAAAATTCAATTATTCTCAATTTTCTGAGTGATGATGAGCGAGGTTGTTCTTTTCTGTAAAGAAATTTCTGAAGAATATTGGATCTGAATGCCAGAAGCCAAGTTTACCGACATATATAGTGGACCAACATGTTTAATTTATGAGTTTTCAAACTTCCTAGCTAACTCTGCCCATTTGACCGAATGACTTTATGTCGATTTATCGAAATTAGGTCAAATTTGAAACTACAAGTAAATTGTAGGTTGCTTTGAAAGTTTTACAAAAATTATTTTGGAGGTACCCATCGAGGAGTCACAATTAATTTATCATAAAACATCGAGAGTTTTGACAATAGGTTCAACTTCTTGCTAAGATTCTGCATCTTGGCAATTTAACGAAATTAGATCAAACTTGAGCTACAAGTAAGCGCGATAGATTTCTCTTGAATTAAATGTATTTTCAGAGCTAGATCGATGCATCTTGTTATAGTAAACAATGATGTCAGTGTGAGTTTCCAACTATGAGGAAAGAACATTCAATTCTACATTTTCCGAGTGAAGACAAGCGAGGCTAGTTGTTATTTTTCGTAAAGTGAAGTCCAAAGAATATTGGATGTGGATGCCACAAGCCAAGTTGACAGACATATATAGTCGATCAACGACATGTTGTACTTGCGATTCCCATGTTTTATGATCTTTCAAACTTCCTAGCTAACTCTCCCCATTTTAATGACTTTAAGTCGATTTATCGAAATTAAGTAAAATTTGAAACTACAAGTAAATTGTTGGTTTTGCTTTGTAATTTTTACGAAAAAGCTTTTAATTTGGAGGTACCCATCGAGGGGTCACAATTAATATATCTGAAAACAACAAGAGTTTTGACGATAGGTTTAACTTCTTGCTAAGATTTTGCATCTTAAAAATTTAACGAAATTAGGTCAAACATGAGCGACAAGTAAGTGCGATAGATAGCTCTTGAATTAAATGTATTTTCAGAGCTAGATCGATGCATCTTGTTGTAGTAAACAATGTTGTCCGTGTGAGTTTCCAACTATGAGGAAAGAACATTCAATTCTACATTTTCCGAGTGAAGACGAGCGAGGCTAGTTGTTATTTTTTGTAAAGTGAAGTCCAAAGAATATTGGATGTGGATGCCACAAGCCAAGTTGACAGATATATATAGTTGATCAACAACATGTTGTATTTGCGATTCCCATGTTTTATGATCTTTCAAACTTCCTAGCTAACTCTGCCAATTTTAATGACTTTAAGTCGATTTATCGAAATTAAGTCAAATTTGAAACTACAAGTAAATTTTAGATTTTGCTTTGTAATTTTTACGAAAAAGCTTTTAATTTGGAGGTACCCATCGAGGGGTCACAATTAATATATCTGAAAACAACGAGAGTTTTGAGGATAGGTTCAACTTCTTGCTAAGATTTTGCATCTTGACAATATAACGAAATTAGGTCAAACTTGAGCTACAAGTAAGTGTGATAGATAGCTCTAGAATTAAATGTCATTTCAGAGGTAGATGGGTGCATTTTCTAGTAGTAAGCAGTGTTGTGGGTGCGAGTGTCCAACTACTAGGAAAGAATATTCAATTCTACGTTTTCCGCGTGAAGACGAGCGAGGTTAGTTGTTCTTTTCTATAAAGAGAAGTCCAAAGAATATTGGATGTGGATGCCACAAGCCAAGTTGATAGCCATATATATGTATAGTGGATCGACAACATGTTGTACTTGCGATTCCCATGTTTTATGAGTTTTCAAGCTTCCAAGATAACTCCGCACATTGGAATAACTTTATGTCGATATCTCAGAATTAGGTCAAATTTGAAACTACAAGTAAATTGTAGGTTTTGCTTTGATAGATTTCCGAAAAATCTTTTGGAGGTACCCATCGAGGGGTCAAAATTAATATGCCAGAAACCAGCGAGAGTTTTGACGATAGATTCAACTTCTTGCTAAGATTTAGAATCTTGAAAATTTTGAACCCCTTTTGAAAACGATCACATGAGAAATAAGGAGAGAGGGGAAATGATTTTTCTATTTTCTATGGGCAACCTATAAGCTTTTAAGGTGCACCTTAGGCTTAAAGATAACTTTATTATCTCCATACTATATAAGGTGAACCTTAATCAACGGATGACACATAGGCCTTAAGGTGTGTCTTTTTACACATTACAGATGACCTTAGGGCATCGCCTATGTATGTAAAAAAAACTTGTTGATAAGATTGCTCCTAACATGACCATGAAATGAATATGAGTTGGAAATTGCAATTTTGCATGATTTTATTAACATCATCCTCCCAATATGATGTAATTTATCTCATAATTTTTTGAAACTCCTAAGTATGATATCCATTCTTCTTCGAGATCCTGAGCATTGGGAGTACAGCCATGGATGATCAGTTGAGGTGTTGGATCGAGGGAGTACGGCCATGGTTTTCTAAAAAAGAGGGGGTACAGCCTACCAAATTTCTATGATTTCATGGGCATGAACAAATTCAAAACCAAAATAAAGCGGTAAAATATCCCGCGTATCCAGACATAGTTCGCGCCCGAAAATTTCAGATACTTTGAAATTCCCATTCGACCCCTATTAAATTCGGTGGGTGGGGGGCTTCACTCATAATTTTCCCAGTATAATGCTAGCAGTACCTAAACCCCCCTCTCTCCTCCAGGAATACGTCACCGGCCGGAACATCCCCGCTGCACTTTAGCCAGCGTACCCCCACACCTGATCTGCTCAACGAACCCTCTTGTCCGGCGCGCTAAGCATATCATCGACCACCTAGGATCTGCGCCATAGACGCCATGGTCCAGCATTCTGCTCGTATCCTCGCCCGCCCAAGATCTGCTTCCCCATCATCGACACCCACTATGACCGTAGCACCTTCGGCAACCTCAACGTGACCCGTGAGGATGCGGAGGAGGCCTAGACGCCATCCCAACTGAGGTAAAACCAGATCTCCCTGCATGATTTTTTGTTGGCAATGTACTGTATTCGTACTAAATTTCCTAACTAACAGGTTCTTTACTTGATATACACCTGTTATATACTAAATTAACCCGTTGTGGTTACGCTTAAACTCCACGCATTGAACTATTTTTATGTACTATACTATTTCTTTGTGAATTATTAGTCACTTAACATATTTGTTTACATTCTGTGTTGTACCTGTCCACATGAGAAATGATTATATAATATCTCTTTCATTCGCTGATCTACGAACTATAGTATTTCCATCGTGTTATTGCCCTGCTATCCTATACTACACGTTTACACACGTCATACTATTTAACCATTATGCAAGAAGCAGCCTTAGTTTGCACACAATATCATAGAGTTAATGGCTCCTATAATCCCGTAAGACCCCATCACTTTTTTTCACTTCATGCCAACGTATATCATGTTGGAACCTATTTGTATTTACAGTTGGCCTTACCTTTATGCAGAGGAGCAACAATGGAGTATAAACTCCGCCCGTCCACATGAGATGCCATAGATCTCATGTAACACCTACCATAAGGCCCCCCACCCAAAGTTTGGTCCTTGCCACATTTTTTGTTTCCTTAAATTTACTATTTGTCTTTCTTGTCTTCATATGTTTTTGCCAAAATTAGCGTCAAACATTTTAGCCCCACTATGGTCTGCTTTTTTTCCATATGCTTAGTTCAATTTCCTAGATATGGAGAGGCCGGGTGTATTGCATCTGTGTTGTCTGATAATAAGAACAAGGCCACACTAGCGATAAGATCCACACATGTATCATAAGGAACTCTGTGCACTTCATCTCACTCTTGTATCTACCGTGTATCATAGTTACATGAATTGGCTATTTTAATACGAGGCACTTGATGGTTCAGTTTGTTGTTCTCAGGCTGCCAAAGCGTTGAAATTATCTGGCTATTCATGAATAATTCAATGTATGATTGCTTAATTCATTGTTTGTCTAAAATTATCTTGCTAGCATATTTGAGGCTCACAATTGATGTGTTTTTGTTGTCTGAGTTACTCTTTTTTGTCTATGATTAAATCAGTGGTAGATTTTGTTGTGTAGTGCCTGGCTAGTTTATATATGAGAAACATAATGGCTTAGTTTTAATAGTCATTTTATTCATGTTCTGCATATTCTAGTTTGAGCAGTCTGCATCAGGTACTTTGGTTGATTGCTCGCACTGTTATTCAAAATGAACTTGTAGTTTGTTTCCCAAGTCTATTGTTTAAGTAACTTGTTTTGTCTTGGTCTCAGCCATCTTCAAGTAGAGTAGTCATTTCACAGAGCAACACATGCTCACATCGCTCCATGGCGCCAGCTGGTCCACTTATTCAAGAAGAAATAGATGTATGAGTCACCACTGTTAATTGCTTCCTTCCTTATATATTACCGCATTGACACAATTAAATTCATGGTGGTGTGATTGCATGGTAATGTTGTTATAGCTTGTTTTGTGTTTGTTTCAGGCTGCAAATGGCCCTCTAAATGCCGAACAAAGACTCGCTTCTCCAAGTTTAAATTTTGTTTCACACAGCAGCAGTGATAATACCTATTGCTCATGGCACACCGCTTCGACTGGTCCTCTTTTTTTTTCAGCCGAAAGATTATTTGAGGATATTGTCAACACCCGGATTTTGAATCCCAGATGCCTATTATGCCATACATCACAATCCCAAGATTACCATTTTTGCGAGACATAACGGATTGGATATCACAGTACATCATCCATTACAAACCATAATAAGGTCTTACACAAATAAAGGATCTCATGATCCAGTCTTAATATAAACAAGCAGCGGAATAATAAGCATACTAGTGGGCTCCATCTTCAATGTTACATCAATGTTGATGATGGGACATGATCCTAGTTGTCGTAGCCGTCCTGCTGTCCATTTTCCTGATAGTCCTCCTCATAGTCTGGCCACGAGAATAGTCAGGGACAAAGCCATGAGTACTCTTTAAGTACTCACAAACTATCACTAACAAGTAAGGTAGTTCTAGTAGGAATCCTAAGCTCTAAGTTTATTTGCAAAAAGCCAGATTTATCTAAACTGAGTTCAGAAGTAAAGAAAACTAAGTAAGTGTTCTAAATCACTTTAAGTTGGGAACCTAGTTTTCCTATTCACGACCCTATTGTGGTCAAGTCAAAATCATAGTTCACTTCACAAGTCATTTTGAAAAATATCTGACGACGGAACAGTATGGCCACTCCAACTGTCCATGACCGTGGACGCGGATATTCGAATAGTTTGACACTCTGAAGAGATGGTACACTTTCACCACAAAATTTGATACATCCGTCAGGGATAACCCTGAATCATCATACTTAGTAAGCGGATAATCAATCATAAGCTTTCCTTTATACACTCTAGTATAGGCACCTCCCCTATGAGCTTGGCCTCCTAGCCATGGCCATCTGCCATCCTGGGCACTACATAGGTGGACAATTCACACCCACGAGGTAGGCTCAGCTCAAACCTCTTCCACGAGGGAACCCATACTAATGCATATAAACTTCCGGCTAAGCCTTACCCAATTCAGGTATTGTGGTTGTACGGTAAAATTGGAATGGTATCGCATCCGAACCCAACCATCAGTTTTTATAAAAGGGCTAAGGCTCATGCCTCAACATTTTCATCATCAAATCCATTTGTGTTTCTCAACACATGTCAAAACATTTCAATACAATGACTCATCATTCCAAGGTTTTCATAATCATTTTCACCAAGTATTCCCATCTAAAGTGATCAAGTTTTATGCTTAGCACTAGCCACTAAGTTAAGAGTGTTCACTAATGAGGGATGCTAATCTCAATCTCATGCCATAGAATGACATCAAGTATAGGACTAGTTTTATACTATTTATGCTATCTATACTATCTTTCCAAATCCTCACAAAGCATTAAGTAAAAGTAAAGAACTTTGGTAAAGTAAAAGAGTAAAGCTTGCAAGAAAAACATGGGATGGGTATAAATCAAAGGTATATAACCAAAGCATTCCTAATGAATCTTCCTTGGGTTATCTTGCATAGTTAACTTGTATAATTCTAGCTTGCCAATAATAGCTTGCCTTTATCGGTGCAGTGATTGAAGTTTTCCTCCTCTTCTTCGGGGTAGAACTCCTCCTCCTTGTATACTTGGTCGGTACTATCGTCAATAAATGAATACGGGGTACACAATCACCAAACAATATTTAACTACTTCTATTTATCACACTAAGGTTCAGACTTGATGATCTAGCATCATCACAATTATCACATGAATTAAATAACTAGTTTTATTTATCTTATTTGAGAAAAGTAATTGCTCCTCATTGAAATTAATTAAGATTTAATATTCTCTAATTAAAATATGGGATCATGTGGACAAATGTAATCACCACATATTCTAATACATGGGAATGTGATTTAAAGGGTTGATCATATTTTATTAAGTTTAAGATTCTCATTTAATAAATTTAAAGTGACTAGAAATGCCCTAATAGCATTCTATTGGTACTAGTCCAAAGTCACTGCTTGCAAACCTAGATATTTTTACATATTCAGATAGATATTATCAAATGTGATTTTTGAGAGTTGGAATCAACTCAAAAGCTATTATGGTTGATTTTTAAAATATGTTTGAAGTTGCAAAAGTCTCTGTTTTATTATTTTTTCTATAGAATATCTCTAACTCCACATGATTTAAATCCAATGGGCTTGGATAGATTATTTAATTACCTTTCTAGGAAAATTTTAATCATGCAATTTGGTTTAGTGAAACTCTCTGAATTGATTTTTGAATAGGTGGACATAAACTAGTTTAAACCTAAATGGAAAAACAATATTTGAATTTCCAGGCCTGAGCGGGAAAGCTAAACAGGCTGGCCCAGCTGCATTGCACAGCACAGCGGGCTGCTGACAGATGGGGTCCACCAGTCAGCGACTGTTCTAACTCGAAACAGTATCTTTCAACCAGAGCCCTACGATCTAATTCTAATCCAATGGCCGTGGTTCATCGTCGACGACGAACAGCTCCGGTGAGGAATCAACCCTAACGTGATAGTGGGGGTCTCGCGGGGCTCACCTGGGCTCTAGCTAGGGTCAGCGACGGGGGCAATCGACGTGGTAGATGATGGCGAGGCGAGGCGCAGTCACGGCAGGGCTTGGGGTGGTCAGAATCGACGGCGCCCTTCTCCTCCAGCAGCGGCGGGCTCCGGTGAAATTCCGGCACGATGGTGCTCGCCTTGCTCCGAGGAGAAGTGTGGGAGTGTCTGTGAGGAGTGGGGAGTGGAGTTGTGTGGATAATGGAGGCGGGGGTGGCCTCCTTTTATAGCGTGGCGAGGGGACTGAGCGGTGCGGTGTGAGCTTGACGGTGGCATCGCTACTGGCGGCTATTGTCGTGGCGGAGGTAGGTGGACGGTGCGATGTTCCCTGGCGGTTCTTACAGGCATAATGGCGAGACGTGGGGCTGCGTGGTTCGGTTGGGACCATGCGGTGTTCCGCGCGGAGGCAGAGGTGTTTGCGGCGGCGTGCGGGAGCTGCGGGTCACGCGGCAGCGAACATGTGTGTCTGCTGGGGTGATGTGATCATGGCAGGCATGCGCGTGCGCGGTGAGGGCAAGGCGCAAGCTGGGCGAGATGGCGTGCTCTGGACATGGCGCAGAGGCACGGTGCGTGGCGTAGCTAGGGTGGTCCATGGCTCGGCTGGGGTCGTGGCCTGGACAGGGGGTGGCGGTGGACTATGGCGCACCTCGTGGAGATCTTGGATGGGCGCGGGGTGGTCTACTGTGAGCTGGCCGTGGTCGGCCGGCGATGACCTCAATCGGGCGGCGCTCCACTGTTTAAACGGCAAAGGAGGGAGCTGGTCTGGGGCTGAGTTAGACTCAGGGGAGACAGGAGAGTAAAGTGGAGACCAATTGGTCAATTGATTACTGTTTAAACAATGAAGTTAGGCAGAGGGTTAATCTGTGTAGTTAAGGTGTTTGTGGAAATGGCCGCATGAAATAAAGTGTGGAATTTTTTATTCAAGTTTTTTGAGTGATCTTAAATGAAGCTTGAGAGTCTACGTTTGCTTGGAAAGGTCAAGGGGAATTGATTTGATGGATTTTTTTAAAAGTGGGATCTTAACATATGAACTAGATTCAATTTTCAACTGTCCATTAAATTTATTTGCAAGATGTTTTTGTAAGTTTGTAAAGTGGGCCTTGATACACTTTTACTTGGTCTAGCAAGGGGTAAAAAGAAGTAGAAATGTTTGTGTTAGAATTTCTCTTCTAGGAACACTCAAAGTGGCCTAGTGGTTAACTTTGGTCAAAATGACCATTTGGTTTATTTATTCCTATTTGATTTCTTTTTCTTTGGATTTTGTTTGCAATTGGTCTAGATGATGTAGTATTCATCTTCAAACCATTTCACATCATTTAGAACAATCATGCATGACATATACACTCAATTCTACACTAATGCAAACACACATGCATTCATATTCATTTTCTTAATAAAAGTTTTTGTTAACCCTAAATTGGGTGATTAGAAATTGATAATCTTGATTATAAGTTTTGGGGTGTTACAGATATCCTCCGAGATGCCCGTGATATTGTTGAGCAAGAAGCCAACAAAACAGATTCAGTAATCACCATAGCACGCAAAGACTTATATGAATTGAAAAACAAGCAAGCTTTAACGCAGAACATACTTAATAAATTCATCTGCAGCTCTCATGGGAAGCCAGTCGTTACATGTCTCGGGATGCAAGCTCCATAGAGACCTTTTCTGTAACACCAGTTATGGTGGTTTTTTAGTTGTGTGGAATCTGATGCAACTTTTATGCTTCATTTTATTACTATCAAGTTTACTAAGGATTGTAATAATCTACTGTAATTTGTAGTTGTAAGTTGTTTGAGGATTGTTACAAACTGAGCATCTATCAGAATTACTACACACACATGAAAAACAGTGAAATTGTAAGAGGTATAACACACGATCTACCGGAACAGGGAGAACGTCCATTGTATTACACGGGCACCATAAAACTTGCAACATTCATAGACGTTCACTCAACAAAGTGAAGACATAAAGAGCTGTCCTGAAGAGAATATATTAGGAGCAGACCCACACAATCCATCAACCTGATGGATAGCCGTTGTAGTAATCGTAGTGGGTGGTACCATCCTCGCCATAAGGCGACACCATCTTCAGCTCAGAATGCTCGACGATTCTGCAATACTCTGCCAGCAATCGATCGAGTTTGAAAGGACGGTCATTGATCCATAATCCTCCTACTCCATACCCATATACAACGCTTGGCTCCTCTTCCCATGCAAGAGCCTCAAAGTTGTAAGCTGTAATCTCGGATAGGTCCGCATAGTATATGCTGCCGGCCTGCACTGTGCGTACCCTGGCGCTGTCAATGCAGACACACCGATTGTCAGCAACGAAGAGAGCATGACTTCCGATGCCTCTGACCGGCTGCAGAACATGGCTCTGGGCATCAATCCGGTAAACAACCGGCTTGATGCCATAGACCGGTCCACTCACAACGAACAACAACTCCTCATTAGACTCGACAAGGTAAAAATGATTCTCTGGGAACTGGCAGCCCGGAACAGGGCCTGCAACAGTGGGATGCATCTCCAGGGTTCATGCGGAGCGCTGCAGCTGGACATCTCCATGAGCAGCATCACACATAGTCGAGAGGACAGACCCGTATCTGACTACGACAAAAACATCATCGGAGTAAGAAGACATGCTCCAGAGTTCCACGAAGTCATACGGTGAGTACCACCCTTCACCAAAGACCGTGCGACTCCCTTCCTTCATGCTCTCATCTGCCTACTAAATGGTGGTGTTCTGATGGTTTGATGTAAACACCATCAACAACGGGAGCATCATCACAGCAACAGAAGCCACCTGCTCGGTCGGTATCTCCGCCCCCAGGCGCTTGATAGCGCCCGAGAAGGGGTTGTACAACCGGATCTTGTACGGCTACACCCTCTGAACAAGCACAAGGAGGCCGCCTGTTGTGCTACCGACATAAAAGTACCTTCTAGAGAGAGAGGGAGGAGAAATAGATATTCAGTCAAGGTAAACAGACTGAAATTCAATCAAGATAAACCATGGAGAAAATCTTGGGCAACAAGTGGACGAAGAAACAGAACTTGAAAAATAGATAGTATAGGATGTGAATGCAAAAAAAAGGATCACATATATACATATGAATATAAAGAAAGCACCTGCAAATAACCCGGCTAATCTTCTTCTCAAGGTGGTGGCCAGTTCTCACGTTCAGCAACGTTATGGCGGCCTCGTCTACCCGATACTCCTCTGACAACTCGTGCTCTAGAACAATCCAGTTGGCTGGCATAAAGCGCTCATCCGTGAAGCCGCGCCAGGCGCTACAGACAGCCCGAAAGGCGGCGTAGAAGTCGAAGTCGTCCGTCGAAAGGAAGATGCCACCTATCTTTTGCATGAGTCCCTCAGGGAGACCAGCCCATGGCGAGTCCACCTGCTTCTTGCCGGCCATGGATGATGGCGTTCGTGTGGTCTCGGTCCCACCGACTGAAATAGGACGCGGTTCTAGAGACACACATTTAAACAAAGACCCGCGAAAGCCAAGCGAATCGTGTGGAAACGAGATGACGGTATGCACACAACAACCACAAGCGAGTTTCATCAAACTGGCACGAGTATGCGCATGCGCACTAATTATGGTACAACAGTCGTGCACACCAACGTACGACTCCTGGGAGCACGCTAGTGTGTAGGTGTAGGATGATACTAATAGTAGTAGTATCATAACCTCACTGTATTTAATTATCCCAAAATCTAAGAAGAAAACGTGCGTTGCCTGGTCCCTCAGGACACACGCAAACGCAGGGCATTTTCCATTTTTTGCATGGCATTTTCCATTTTTCAATTTCACTTGTTGGCTGTGCCCTTGGATGCTCACTGTGTGCTCGGATGGGATGTATGTTCCGTGGAGCTAAAAACCTCATGTTCTCTCAATAGCGCGGTCATTAATTATGAGGTATATACGCTTTTAGTCCCACAACTTGTACCGCAGGAGCATTTTACTCCCTTGCAAAGTGAGCAACACTAGCCCCACAACTTGTAACCAGGAACGTTTTAGTCCAATTCAATCAAATTTCTGTGATTTTGTACGAATTCGTCGTAACTAATTGTGGCATCATATTTTTTGCAAAATGACCCCTATGTATTTTCTGCCTGCCAGTTGTGACCTTGGTACGACTTGACAGGAAGACCTGAATAAGAAAACAAATAAGAAAAACTACCAATGCATTGTAGGGTATCGAACTGATTACTTGTGCTACTGAAAAATCAACCTTGCCACTACAACATGCACACCGAAGTGATTAACTAAAGAGTGCTCCGGCTGATGTGTTCTTTATTTTGGATATTCAAAAATATGTGTTCCGAAGATGTGAAAAAATCTAAAAAAAAGGATCCAAATTATCAATTCAAAATAATTTCCATTCTAGGCTACAACAACAACTCAACTTTATTCCTTTTCATTTTTGCGAATAAGAAAAAACTCATTTTATTCTAGACACTGTAGCTAGCTACTAGGTTAATGACAAAGCTATACAATTGATATTATGGACCATGCTAACATAGACATGAGCATTTTTGCGTTCATATGTGCTTTTTTATTGTATAAATAATTACTTTCCCCCAAGTACTCCTCTTATGGCATAATTACATCCTCTCGAGTACTCCTCATCTCACATAAGTAGTCGTGGGCATCTACCAGCATAGTGGCATATGGGTATGTGTGTCGTTGTACAAAAGTTTTAAGTTCGAATCCATTCGCCTCTTAGAGATTTAACTATTTTATTTGTACGTCTACTAACAGGTGGCCCACTTATCAGTCCGCATAGGGACACAAATGACATACAAAAACATAGAGGGGTCATTTAAAAAAATCAACGTCATTTGTGGACAAATTAAGTCAAATTCATGAAATTCAATTAAATTGGACTAAAATGCTCTCGAGATATAAGTTGTGGGACTTGTATTGCTCATTTTTCAATATGTGGGACTAAAATGCTCTTGCGGTGCAAGATGTGGGACTAAAGGTGTATATACCTCTTAATTATTTTACAGGCTCAATTGCTAGGACGGAGGACCAATTAGTGCTTCTAGTTTTGCTCAATTACTCCTCTAGTTGACCGTAAAATATGAACCACCACGTCGTGTAATGCTCCTTCCCGATCATGTTGTTAAAATGGGAGTGCATCCATTGGCTTGCATGTTTTCAATTAGATGCAGTGGCCACGTGCATTGGCTGGATTTTAGGATTACTACTGTATGCAATAACTAGCTATAAAGCGAGTAGGTGAAGTTAATTCTCCCAACTAGTACTACTTAGGCCTAGTAATACCGAACATAGGGAGTACCTCAAGTGTGGTTATATGGATGATCAGTTGATATGACTCTCGGCCATGAATTCCTGACCATATAGCCATAAGTTCTACCACCTTTTATTACTACTACTACTAGTAGTAGTACATGGACACTAGCAAAATTCAAAATCTCAACCGAGCAACAAAATTACACACACCGACTCCGAAGCATTTCCCACCTAACTATTTCAAAAACTTTGAGCAAAAATCTCCCACCTAGGGAGTACCATTTTTATATTATTATTATTATTAGATGGATGCAAGCCAAATTCAAAATCTCAATCGAGCGGCAAAACCGCACACCCACATTGAAGCATTTCCTGCCCCTCCATTTCAAAAACTTTGAGGCACAATATCCCATCGGGGGAGTACCATTTTGTATTATTATCAGGAGATGGGCGCTAGTCAAATTCAAAATCTCAATAAAGCGGCAAAACCGCACACCGACTTTGAAGCATTTCCCACCCCTGCGTTTCAAAAACTTTGAGGCTAAATCTCCCAATAGGACTGTACCATTTTTGTATTATTATCAGATGGGCGCTTGTCAAATTCAAAATCGAGTGGCTAAATCATACACTGACTTTGAAGAATTTCCCGCCCCTCAGTTTCAAAAACTTTGAGGCAAAATATCCCGCTGGGGCAGTACCATTTTTATATTATTATTAGATGGACGGCCTTAGGTTTCCGAATAGTGTAATGGAAAAAGAAGTGCTTCAAATCATTGCTATTTTACTCGGACCTGTTCTGAAAAAGTCGAGGTATTTCGAATTGTTTGTTGACACGGACGAAGTAAGGGAAAACCTCTGAAATAATTTCCATATTGACCTTGGACATATAAGAGTTTCGAATCGAATCTCTTTTTTCCAAATTCAATATCTCAATCAAGCGGCAAAATCACACACCGATCTTGTTTTGATGCCCTATGGGCAAGCTAAAGTCGGTAGCTTAGGGGCACGATCGTAATTTATGTTTATGTTCACCTCCTTAGTCCGGATTCACCCAGATTTTCCCGCTAGTCCTTCAAAAAATCCCAGCCCCCACTCTCCCACGCCCTCACCTCCATGACCACCACGCGCACCGGCCGGCGGCAATTCCACAGCGGCTGAAGCCGCTTGAGCTGCGGTCTCGTGCACCGCCACGGAGCCGCTTCACTGATACTCAACCACCGGATCTGGTTCACTAGGTCGCTCTACCACTGCATCGGAGCTGCGGTGTTGTTCACCAGGCCGATGGCATCATCGACCGCCCAAGCTCTGCTTCCCATCCGCCGAAAGCTACCCAACCGTACCAGATCCGGTTCACCAGTGTACACCGGACGTGATCTAGTTCAGGGGGTTCCATGTCCACCGCTCTAGACCAGTTGCTCGGCTATCGCCATTCACTGCACTGGAGATGCCTCAGTGATGCTCTCGTACACCACGATCAAGCCGGCATCGACCACCCAAGATCTGCTTCCTTGACGCCAACAGCCGCTGCAACCGCAGCACCCTCGGTGACCGGGACGTCACCCGCACGGTACCAATGATGCTTAGACACCTCTCCGACCAAGGTTAACCAAATTTGCAACTCATTTTTGTTTTGTTAGTATTATAGCTGGTTCAAGCATATCGCAGTGAACTGCATTTTTGTCATCGTGCTCGTACATACAAGTCAGTGGGCATGCCTTCGTGCTAGTACATACAAGGTCATTAGACATGTTGGTTTGCATTCGCTGCTCTACAAATTTCAAGTCATGGACATGACTGTTATTTTGTCATACACATGTTCTTAGCTACTCCATACAACGCTAATTCACTGCTACCGTGTAATTCTTGCAAAATCTAAAGTCAGCGGAAAATATTAGTGTGGATTCCCTGCTCTATAGTTGTTGAATCTATCTGGTCCGTCCTGAGATCAGTTCCTGCTATTATTTCCTCCTTGGCATCATTCTGCTATCCTATAGTAGCCTTTTAAACTCTTCGTACTAATTTGATTATAATTTTGTTGTTGCCATCTGCTTCTTCAAAAGCTGCATCACTAACTATTTCCTTTTCCTTGCATATAGCTCAAAATGGAACAATGAACATGTTGGTTTGGATAGCCTATTCTACAGGTTCACAAGGGATGTCATTAATTCCTTATCTGGTGCTAGTTTATCCTGACAACGGCATAACTGTCCTCTACTATGTAGTTCACTCGTGGTTTGCATTCCTGCTCTAGAAGTTCTCTTATGATTCCATTATAATTTCTGTCTGGTTGATTCTTAGCTATGATAGTAACTACATGCCATTTTGTAGCTCACCGCAAATTCTGAGTCACCCAACGACTATGCATTCCAGGAGATGCGACTGCTTCCATATATATTTGCTGAAATGACCTCGCTTGTTTATATTTGCTAAAATGCTAAAAAACTATTTGTTTGATTGTTCATTTCATTTTAGGCACACTTGTCTAATGCTTGTTTGTCCTGTTCTACAGGTTCACGAGCGACGCCATTATATCTCGCATCTGGTTCTGGGTCTAGTTCGTCCTAAGACACGACATAACTATCCTCTACAATATATAGTTCATTCGTGGTTTGCATTCCTTCTCTACAAGTTCTCGTATGATGCGGTTATAACTTCTATCTGGTTCATTCTTCGCTATGATAGAAACTGCATGCCATTTTGTGTCTCATCGCAAATTCCGAGTCACCCAATGTCTCTTGCATTTTAGGGTATAGAACTGCTTCCATATATATTTGTTGAAATGACCTGGCTAGTTTATTTTTCCTGAAATTCTAAGCCATACACACATTTTTTCATTGCTCGTTTCACAGTAGGTACACTTGTTTAATGCATGGTTGCTTTTCCTGTTTGTTTGACGTGTTGGTCAATAATTGAACCATTAACCAGTTGTAAACTCCATATCATAGCTCCTGCCATATCAGTCAAATGAGTAGTTTGTCTTGTTTGATGTATTACCTATTTATTACTTAGATTCAGGGTGCAATTATTGCTATCGCCACCAAAGAGGGGGCTGCAATATCATGTCTCCTCCAATGTAGCTGTCACACTCAAAGGAAGATGCAGGTGATCAATTGAGAAAGAAAATTGAGGACTCTACTATCAACTTGATTGTCAACTGAAATGCTGATTTTTCTTTCCCTTTAGTTGATAATATGTAATAATTTTAAGAAGTTTGCAGCTGATGTAATATCTAGATAACTCACGTAGGCAATGTATGCATTTAGTTGACGCCGTCCACACATTGTGGTAGTCATTACGATAACTACGCCAGGCAGGTTGATTAGGAAACATTACCGTGCTTTGTTATTGGATCGTCATGTAGATGAACAGAAAAAAATGCCAGATTATATGGACATTTTATGATATTGGCATGGGCTTCAGAAAAGGTTGAAACTGTAAAAGGCCATAAACGTAATGGGTCGCCCTACAAGTGGTAACTGGACGTAATAGTAACATGCCGTAACAGTAACAGGCCGTAAGAGTAACATGTCATAACAGTAACATGCCATAACAGTAATAGGCCTTAATAGTACCATGCCATAACAGTAACAGGCCGTAATAGAAACAGCCTATCGCAGTAACAGGCAAGAAATCATAAAATCCCAGAACAGTAACATGCCAAAACAGTAGTCGGCCTCAACAGTAAAGGGCCGCAACAATGAAAGGCCAGAATAGTGACAAGCCAGAACAGTAATGGCCCGAGAAATTTCTAGGCGAGGGAAGTAACATGTCGACACATTTACCAGACTAGAATAGTAAAGGGCTGCTTATGGGCCTGAACAGCTAAAGCCTGGAACAGTGAAAGGCCAGGACAGGAACAGGCTGGAATAGTAACGGGCCATCTCAGAGAAGGGATGTCAGTAGGCGGCCCACGATGGGCTACGATAAATGTACAGGAGCGACTTGGTGCATGCTGCTAATGGGCCGTAGAGTGTTGGACCATCATGGGCCTTCTTTAGGCCGAAATAGAATTGGGCCTAAAAGTTCGCGGGTCGCTGCTGGCTGCAACTTTGGGCCCATTTCAAACAGTGCAGGACAAAACAGTAACAAGCCATCTTCTTATTGGGATCCCCTAATGGGTCGGCCCAGTTAGTATTTAGCAGGCCTTGGGTGGGCCTGGCTTCTGCCACGGTTTCTATGATCGTTAAAGGCGGTAACTGGCCGCTAACAGCGGCTGTCACGTGGCAGTTTGCATGATGTCAGCAGTTAACACAGCTGGCGAATAGATCTACGATAGAACAAGTTTTCGTGGCTGAAGGTTGCGATCCGCCATGGTCAGGAAAAAACCGTGGTAGATTCTGTTGTGACAGAGCTTTTACCACGAAGGGCATCCTTCGTAGAAGACTTTTTAGCCATGAAAAATGGGCCTTCAACCGTGAAAATCGTCCACTGTAAAAGCCAACTTTTCTTATAGTGATCCATGAGCCTATACATAACACCTTCGGAGTATCTGAACTCACCTTTATAGTCACCTTATTATGGTGTGACATTTGATGTTATCAAGTTACTCTTCTAGTGTCAGTGATTAACATGATCTCATGGTCTAAGAACTAAGATTACTTCGTATGATGTTATAGAACTTTAAACGCAATGACTTTGATCCTAATGCTATACTTCGGATGAATGTTCATCACATCATTCCACCAATGTTGTGACCTCATTAAATACAACATCCAATGTCCATGAGGAAACCTTGATCATCTTGTTAATCAACGAGCTAGTTTATAAGAGAGGCATAACTAGGAACCCTTTATTTGTTTATCAAACACACATGTATTAACATTTCCAATCAATACAATTATGACATGTAAAATAAACATCTATCATATACTTGGAATACGATAATAACAACTTTATTATTGCCTCTCAGGGCATATTCCCTTCAATTATTTACTATTTACAACTTCTATTTTCATACTAGTATTAGGGCATCATCTATGTATGTGGCAGAATTTGTCCATAAGCTAGTACCCACGTACCACACCATAATCTAATTGATTGCACCACTATGGATCTAGTTGAACTTGTCTATAATCTAGACCCACATGTCGGTTAAAAATGCACACATGAAAGAGAGAGAGGAGAAACTAAAATAGTATTCTATTGCTTATGGACAACCCACAAGCTTGTAGGTCACCCTTAAGGTTTTGAGCTTATGGATAGCTTATTGATAGCCTCCACTATGAATGTGGAACTCCTTGTGGACCACCTTTTGCTTATGGATAGCCTTGTTGCTAACATAGTGGATGCCCTTACTCTGAAAAGAAGAGTATGTATCTTCTCAGCAACCTCGTGCACACCTGACAGCTAATCTCTCCCTCGTCCATAGCATGACGATAAGCACATATGCCATGGTTAGGGTTGCGAGTGGGATCCCAAGAAAGTCCCTCTTCTAGTTCATTTGAAGATTCTATAGTATATTATTTTTGAGAAAAGTTAAACCAGTAAACCTCAAAATGAACTAGAAGTGAGACTTTCGCGGGATCCCGTTTGCAACCCTAGCCATGGTACGACAGCTCCGTGTCTGTCTCTGGTGTGTTCATCACCTACATTGTGTTAGTGTGCATAGGAAGGAACCAGTTTGGGCCTTGGGTTGGGGCAGCGGCAAAAAGCATTAGCGAATCAAACTTTTCCGGTTCCGATTTTTTCATTTGCTTCCAAAACATCCCATCTCATTCGATGCATTTCATCAGCAAGATCTGGCAAAAGTGAGCACCACGCTGATTTATTTTTTGTTAAGCAAGCAGTAGTTCTGGTACGAACAGTATGCCTCAGCTAGTGAGTCGAGAAGGAGAGCCAGTCCCGACTACTTTTCCATACTTATATTTAGGACCCTTTGTAGTAAATATATGGACTTATATGTAATTTTCTCTTTTTGGTAGTTTTTTGTTCACCATGCCAAGATGAACCCATCTACCAAATATGGGATTGAACATTACCATAAAGTATGGCTATTTACCCTTATTGTTTGGCCTGAAGCCTAAGAATGTTAATAAATGGTAAGCCATGTTTTGAAGCAGTTTGTTTTTTCGGAAGTTGTTAATACTCATGATTATCATTTTTCATGGCAAGTATTACAAGTTAGAGGACGTCACGTGATGTTTTTTCTTTTATTTTTTTATTGTTTTCGAAATAAGGTTAAACTTTTCTACATGCAAATTCTTAGCGCTAGAAGTTGAATCTTTCAAAAAATCACTAGTTTTCGATGTATTAACACCCTGGTGGGTACTTCCAAAGATAATTGCATAACCTTAAGATAAACCTTGCTACCACTCACTCGTAGTTCAAATTTTACCTAATATTGACAAATCGAATTAAATTCATTTAAGTGGGCGAAGTTCGCTAGGAAACTTGAGAACTCATAAAACTTGGTAATTAATCGTAAGTGGATCATGGTCCACATTTGTCTAAAAACGAGGGTTGTTGTTGTGGCACTCTGAGCCATGCATTTTTATTCGTGCTGGCTTTACAAAAAAATCTTGTCGCTTCAAAATTGATAAAGTTTTATTGTTCCTATAAGTTGGAAACTCCGGTTGACACCATTTTTCACATTTCCAAGATGCACACATCTACCAGATATATGAGACCATTACCATAAAATACGATGTACATATGGATGTTACCTTTGTCATTTGGCTTGAAGTCCAAAAACGTTCATACACGGTAGGCTATATTGTGGATCAGTTTTTCTGTAAGCTATGATGACTCATGTTATTAATTATTTTTAATTATAGGTAGTAGTACACATAAGAGGACGCTATGTGGAAGGCTTCATTTTTTAGGGTTTTCATTAATGTTGTTTCATAGCTAGTGAGGATCAAATTGTTAACATGCATATTCGTGGCAAGAACTTGCATCCTACAAAACTCTCGTTCATTTTAGATGTACTGATCACCTCACTACCATATAGACTCAAAGGATGTTTGTAACTTTTAAAGAGCAATATATCACACTTACTTGCAGTTCAAATTTGACCTAATTTCGATTGCATGGTTGGCTAAGAAGCTTGAAAACTTGTAATTAAACTTATGTCTAAAAACTAGGCTTTATGGCATTCCGGGCCATAGTTTTTGTGCATGGTTTAAAGAAAAATATTCACACTTAGAAAATTAAAAATGTTTTTTTGTTCCTATAAATTGAATAGACATTCTTGTCACTTAGAAAACTGGTAATCTTGATAAATCAGCATAAAGTAATTTAAGTGGGCGGAGTTCAGCTAATAAGAAGCTTGAAAACTCATGAAACTTGGGAACCGTGAGTAAGGACATGGTCGGCCACTCTGTCTGAAACTAGGGTTGTGGCATTTTGAGTCATACTCTTCGGACATTCTATATAGAAAAACACTCATGTCACACGGAAAATTATTATAAACTTTTTCTTCATATTTGGAAACTCCCACTAACAAAACGGATTATTACAACAAGATGAACCCAATCTACCAGATGCGGGAACCATATCATAATTAAACATATGATGTTGACAAGGGCATGACCTTCATCATTAAATTTGGGTTGAAACAAAAGAATAATTAATAATGTGCATGCATGCCAACCAATATTAGCAAGCGTCCAGTTAGTTGTTTGTTTCCAAAAGCCGTCAAAACACGTATTTTTGGAGGTAGATGGGTGCATCTACTTATAGTAAACAATGTTGTCAGTGTGAATTTCCAACTATTAGGAAAGAACATTCAATTTTCAATTTTCTGAGTGATGACGAGATTGTTCTTTTCCATGAAGAAATTAGTCCGAAGGATATGGATCTGAATGCCACAAACCAAGTTTTCAGACATATATAGTGGCCAACATGTTGCACGTACGATTCCCATGTTTATGTGTTTTCAAACTTCCTAGCTAATTAACTCCACCCACTTGAATGAATTTTATTCCGATTTATCAAAATTAGGTTAAATTTGAACTACTGCAAGTAAATAGGTTGATTTGAAGTTTTACGAAAAAGATTTTGGAGGTGCCTGATGCGCTCGACTTTTGACGTAGAGCTCGTTGGGAACCCCAAGAGGAAGGTACGATGAATATAGCAACAAGTTTTCCCTCAGTTATGAAACCAAGGTTTAATCGAACCAGTAGGAGCAAGGAAACACCCCAAAGGTGTTACTAGCTGAGTTTTGGCAGGGCGCACTACCGGTGCTAGTAGCAACATGGAGACCTGCACAACACAACCACATAACTTTGTCCCCAACTTGCGATGAGGTTGTCAATCTCACCGTGTTTTGTGGAAAACAAAGGATTAAACGTATCGAATGGAAAGAAGTAAAAGTTTGCAGAAAGTAAACACAAAGCAGTAACAGATTGTAGATTGTATGTAAAGTAAAAGGACCGAGATCCATAGTTCACTAGAGGTGGCTCTCCTTAGATAGATAACATGCTGGGTGAACAAATTACAGCGGGGCAATTGACAAACACCGAGAAAGCAATATATGCATATACTAATCATCTTGACTCCTCTGAGACTTGATTGGGCATTACAACATAATACATAGACCGCCATCCAACTGTATCTATGACTAATAATCCACCTTCAGGTTATCATCCGAACCCCCTCTAGTATTAAGTTGCAAGCAACAGATTATTGCTTTACGAACTGCGTGTAAAGTAAACAATACGATTGTTCTATAAACAAAGGATTGTTGTTTTCTCCCTAGTAGCAACAACACATCTAGTACCTTAGAGATTTTTGTCACTTCCCCAGATTACCAGAGGCATGAACCCACTATCGAGCATAAATACTAACTCTTGGAGTTGCTAGCATCTACTTGGCCAAGATAGCTACTAACAGCGGAAAGCATGCAAGATCTCAAATAACAAAGACATGATAGAATCAATAATCAATCTGAAATAGCATCTCAATATCCATCGGATCCCCGCAAACACAACATGTATGAATTACAAATAGATGATCTTGATCATGAACGGAGCTCACAAGATCTAACCATGAAAGCACAAAGGAGGAGAAACCAGCCATCTAGCTACTACATGGATCCATAGTCCAAGGATGAACTACTCACACATCACACCGGAGGCTTGCATGGTGATGAAGAAGGCCTCTAGGGTGAATTCCCCTCTCCGGCAGGGTGCCGGGAAGAGCTTCAGATCCCTCCCAATCTAGGGATGGAGATGACGACGGCTACAGAATCTTTCATGGATTTTTGATCGGGTACTTAGGGTCTTCGTCTCGAGGGCAACTTATAGGCGGAAGGAGAGGCCGAGGGGGTGCCAGGAGCGGCCACACCACCCCCTGGCGCGGGCCAGGCCTGACCACGCGGCCAGGTGGTGTGGTGGCTCCCTGACCCTTCTCTGTCTCGTATTCTGGCACTTGATCCCTTCCGGAAAAATAGGCACTTTGGCTTTTGTCCCATCCAATTCCGAGAATATTCATTTTCTGACTTTCCTGGAACCAAAAACAGCAGAAAACAGGCAGCTGGCACTGTGGCTCTTGTTAATAGGTTAGTCCAAGAAATCATATGAAAAGTACTCCAAAGTTGGAACAAAACACAAGAAAGTGGATAAAACCAAGCATGGAACATCAAAAATTATAGATACATTTGCAATGTATCAACATCCCCAAGCTTAACTCCTGCTCATCCTCGAGTAGGTAAGTGATAAAAAGAAATAATTTTTGAGGTGACATGCACCATTAAAGACTTGATCAAAGTATTTGCAAAACATTCAAGGCTGGGATCATAGTACTTCAATCATAACATGAAAGACAAAGTTCTAGCAATAAGCAATGAAACTATGATGCAACATGAAAAGGCACAAACAAAAGATTCATGAATAACATGCTTTGCAAGACTTTTGTTTGTTTCACATAAAGAAAACATAGCATAAAATTATTCAGCTTGTCCCTCAATAGAGTAGCAAATATAAATGCATAGGACACCTTCAAAGTTCATAAGAGTGACTAGATACAATAGTTTCAAACAAGCAATAAAAAGTTATGCATCAATCAACTAGTCTTGGGACAATGCACATAGAACTAAGAATGGCCACTATGCTCTCAAAGTAGGTGCAGAAAGATAGAAGGTGGAGACTCGATATAATGGTGGAAGAAAGGCCTTTTGTAAAAGGAAGTAGGGATTCAAGTCTCATAAAGAGCTTCCAAAAATTATGGTAGTTATAGCTTTCAGCTCTCATTGCCCCTATCATAAGCATCTTGAAGTGATTAAGGTTAAAATGAACAAACTATGGTGTACATGCTTGACGAAGTATAAGTCAGAAATCTCATGTCCCTTGTATACGAGGGCCGCTCCTCATGCTACTCAAGTTTAGTCACCGGTAAGTTCTTGTCATCGTAAGTACATGTGTATCATTGAGAACCGCCAACGGGGTACCCCTTGCCCGATGATACGGAAGAATCCCCATATCAAAATGACAAGGCAAGCAGACAACGAACATCTCAACATTCTTCTTATTTACCATGGGAATATGGTGCTTTTTTCTCTCTTTCCTCTTTTCATAGTATCTCTTTTTTCTTTTCTTTTCTCTTTTTTTCTCAATATAGGACTCTTTTTTATAAGAAGAATGCTTCATAGAAAGCTCATTATGGTTACGCTGCAGGTTTCCACCATGTCAGCATGGATTAGACCAGCGGCCCAGGCGCACATATACTTAACTCCATGGACTTACAAGCTCCCCTTTCATTTCACACCGACAACATCCATATACAAAAGAGCATGATATCAACTAGGTACAAGTACCAAGTGCAATGTTGAAAGCATTCCCCACGAAAGCATGGTTCTGCTAATTCCCCACAAATAAGTGAAAGCATATACAACATAGAAGACACAATGGTTCAAGTTTATTAAAGGCAAGTAAAGTAAGGTGTGCCATCAAGTTCGTGAGAGCTTTAATCACTAGTTTTCTCATAACAAGAGGAAGGTAAACAAAAGCATGAATATACTTGGAATAGCATAAGCTAGTAGGTAGGTATGGTGGACTCTTTGGAATAACTTTTTAGGGAGTTGGATGCATGAGTGGAACTCATACTTGGTTGTGGAGGCTAGCAAAAGACTAGGAGCGACAAACTAAGAGAGCAATAATGGCCATAATCATGCAGAACGACAAAACATCATTGATCAAAGCATAAAGTGATACTACAAGTTGAAAACTAAAGGATCATAAAGGCTATGGTGACCTGAGATAGTCATAACATGGTGTGAGAATGTGCCAAGTCAACCCAAATAAAGCAGCAAAGGAGAATACCACTATACTATGCTTTAATATGCTAAAACAACGCATGATTCATCCAAGGCACATTAAGCAATCTCAATTGTTTATAACAAGTCATGCTACAGCAAAGAATACTAAGAATAAAGCCAAAACAATATCAAGCATGGCATGACAAAGCATAGCCACAGTAAAAAAACAAGCTCTTTTTACCACATAAGCATGAACTTTCCTACTCTTTTCCAAACCAAACCAAACTATTTGCAAACCAATGTATGAAAGAGGGGGTCCAACCAATTTATTCAGAAAACTAAGCAAACCATGCAAACTAAAAACCAAAACGAAAACGAAAAAGAAGACGCTCCAAGAACAACACAACTGTGCATGAAACAATAAAAATGAAGCGTTTGGAAGAAACCTGGAATTTTTATTGATGAAGAAGGGGGATGCCTTGGGCATCCCCGAGCTTTGATGCTTATACTTCTTGGATATTTCTTGGGGTGACACGCGTGGCATCCCCAATCTTGAGCTTTAGTCCATCCTTTATCTCATTACTCGTTCCTTCCATACACCTGAAATTTTTCCTTCATACAAAACTTCACACAATCTCATTAGCAACATTAGTGCACTTAAGATAAATAAGTCTCAAGGTTCAGTTCTAACACCAAATAAACTTACATTAGAACACTAGATACTGTAGCACTTCCCTCAAAAAGCTCAATTCCACAAAGGAACTCAAGAAGGAACTAACAAGAAGCAAATGCAGAAAATGGCAGAAATCTGTCAAAACAGACCAGCAGGTAAAGACGAATTTTTTAGAAGACCTTCTGTTGCTCAAATCAAACAGTGTTGAACTAACTAAAGTTAGATAACAACCTGGGGAAGAAGCACAAACAATTACAGCTCAATCCGACATACAGATCTCTCTCAGGAAGTTTTACGGTGAAGCACAAAAATCTGTTTCGGGACAGCAAATTTCCCAATCATTACTTCTCTCTCATTAGAGGTTACTCTTGGCACAAAAAGAAAATAAAAAGGATAAGGATAGGTTATTACAGAGGTATTAAATTCCAAGACTCATCTAAAACTCTTGGGTTATCTCCCAACAAGTACTTTTCTTTGACGCCTTTAAGTTAGGCATAAGAAGCAAAGAAAGAATCAAGTGTTCTCAAATGAAGAAGCATTAAAACCAACTTTCTTGCCCTTACCTCTCTTACTTTTATTCTTGACCTTGGGGAAAATATGATTGTTTGGTACAGAATAAAGGTTCATGGTCCCCTTTTCCACATTTATTATTGCTCCAAGGAGTTCTAATAGGGACCTTCCAAGTGTAATTTGTCCTTTTCCTGCACATTCAATAACAAGATAATCAATAGAAATCGTTTTCCCAAGGATCTTTGTAAACACTCCTTCAGCTATTCCAAGAGGTAATGTGGTAGTATTATTAGTAAGAGATATTTCTTTTCCTCCTTCAATGTGCCCCCAAGTGTTCAGAGATTTATAAATATCTTTGGGCATAAGACAAAATTCAGACATGATATCACAGGGAGCTTGAAAAGTTTCATTGTTCATCTCAATCTTTAATATAGGGAACCACTTTGATGGTTCAGAGTTTTTTGGAACATAATCATGATGCTCCCTAAGCGTATTATAGCAACTCTCTAATCTAGTAATTCTAGCCTCAAGAGTGTCCACCCTAGCAAATATTTTTACGAAAGAAATATCAGTTTGGCTAGGCAAGTTGTAAGTGAGGATCAATTTCTTTATAGCATTAATAGCATCATCCTCATTACAATGAGGAAATCTCCTCCCACAGTAGCATCCAAAGCATATCTATAGAAAAGAGCAATTCCAAGTTAAAAACTGCTAAGGAACAAGCTTTGAGTCATTTTAGGATTAGTTTTTTCATGTAGATCAGACATTCTCGACCAAGCTTCCTTAAAACTTTCCTCAATTCCTTGTTTAAAAGTGAAAATCATATTCTCGGGTGACATAGTGACTAGAGCAAGGCTAGACATAGTGACAACTTAGGATAGGAACTAATTTTTTGTGTGTTTTGGTTAAAGAAAGCAAACTAGTAAAACTAATTTTTTTGTGTTTCTGAAGAACAAACCAAGCAAACTAAGCAAAAAGAAACTAAGCAAAACAAAAACAACAAAGTAAAGAGATTGGTTATGAGGGACTCCCCTTGTGAAGATGTCCTTGACTCCCTGGCAACGGCGCCAGAAAATCTTTGATGGCGTGTAGTTGACGTGGGAGTTTCTTCTTCGTTCCCCGGCAACGGCGCCAGAAAAAGTTGATGCGCTCGACTTTCGACGTAGAGCTCGTTGGGAACCCCAAGATGAAGGTACGATGAATATAGCAGCAAGTTTTCCCTCAGTTATGAAACCAAGGTTTAATCGAACCAGTACGAGCAAGGAAACACCCCAAAGGTGTTACTAGATGAGTTTTGGCAGGGCGCACTACCGGTGCTAGTAGCAACGTGGAGACCTGCACAACACAACCGCAGAACTTTGTCCTCAACTTGCGATGAGGTTGTCAATCTCACCGTGTTTTGCGGAAAACAAAGGATTAAACGTATCGAATGGAAAGAAGTAAAAGTTTGCAGAAAGTAAACACAAAGCAGTAAAAGATTGTAGATTGTATGTAAAGTAAAAGGACCGGGATCCATGCTTCACTAGAGGTGGCTCTCCTTAGATAGATAACATGCTGGGTGAACAAATTACAGCGGGGCAATTGACAAACACCGAGAAAACAATACATGCATATACTAATCATCTTGACTCCTCTGAGACTTGATTGGGCATTACAACATAATACATAGACCGCCATCCAACTGCATCTATGACTAATAATCCACCTTCAGGTTATCATCCGAACCCCCTCCAGTATTAAGTTGCAAGCAACAGATTATTGCTTTACGAACTGCGTGTAATGTAAACAATACGATTGTTTTATGAACAAAGGATTGTTGATTTCTCCCTAATAGCAACAACACATCTAGTACCTTAGAGATTTCTGTCACTTCCCCAGATTACTAGAGGCATGAACCCACTATAGAGCATAAATACTAACTCTTGGAGTTGCTAGCATCTACTTGGCCAAGATAGCTACTAACAACGGAAAGCATGCAAGATCTCAAATAACAAAGACATGATAGAATCAAGAATCAATCTGAAATAGCATCGCAATATCCATCGGATCCCCACAAACACAACTTGTATGAATTACAAATAGATGATCTTGATCATGAACGGAGCTCACAAGATCTAAACATGAAAGCACAAAGGAGGAGAAACCAGCGATCTAGCTACTACATGGATCCGTAGTCCAAGGATGAACTACTCACGCATCACACCGGAGGCTTGCATGGTGATGAAGAAGGCCTCCAGGGTGAATTCCCCTCTGCGGCAGGGTGCCGGGAAGAGCTTCAGATCCCTCCCGATCTAGGGATGGAGATGACGGCGGCTACAGACTCTTTCGTGGATTTTTGATCGGGTACTTAGGGTTTTCGTCCCGACAGCAACTTATAGGTGGAAGGAGAGGCCGAGGGGGTGCCGGGAGCGGCCACACCACCCCCTGGCGCGGGCCAGGCCTGGCCGAGCGGCCAGGTGGTGTGGTGGCTCCTTGGCCCTTCTCCGTCTCGTATTCTAGCACTTGATCCCTTCCGGAAAAATCGGCACTTTGGCGTTTGTCCCATCCAATTCCGAGAATATTCATTTTCTGACTTTCCTAGAACCAAAAAACTGCAGAAAATAGGCTGCTAGCACTATGGCTCTTGTTAATAGGTTAGTCGAAGAAATCATATGAAAAGTACTCCAAAGTTGGAACAAAACACAAGAAAGTGGATAAAACCAAGCATGGAACATAAAAAATTATAGATACATTTGCAATGTATCAGTGCCCATCAGGGGTTCAATTAATATATATATTAGAAATCACCGAGAGTTTTGACGACATGTTCAACTTCTTGCTAAGATTTTGCATTTTGATAATTTAACGAAATCAGGTCAAACTTGAGCTAGAAGTAAGCATAGTAGATTTATTTTGTACTAAACAAATGTTGTCAGTGTGAGTTTCCAATTATCAGGAAAGAACATTCAAGTTTCAATTTTCTGAGTGATAATGATGAGACTATTCTTTCCCGTAAAGGAAGTCCGAAGAATATGGATCTAAACCAACATGTTGTCCTTACGATTCTCGTGTTTCATGAGTTTTCAAACTTCCTAGCTAACTGTACCCACTTGAATGAATTTATGTCAATTTGTACTATTTTTTCTTTATTTGAATGTTATCGAGGGTGTCAATTTTGTCAGGATGTGGATGCATAGCAAGAACTTGAATCTTTTATAACTTTCGGTGGTTTTCGATGTACCGAATTCCTAGTTAGCTTCAAAAGATTTTTGGAAAATGTTAAGAGGAATCTATCTATCGTGCTTACTTGTAGTTAAAATTTGATATGGTCGGTGGGAGTACGGTTTACATCGAAGACCTCAAAAAAGAGAAAATTACATAGAGGTTTATACATTTAGCACAAAGGGCTCTAAAGCTAAGCAAGGAAAAGCAGTTAGGTCCTTCTCTAGCGAGCAACTGAGTCATACCATTCATACTACTATACTTGTTTCACAATTTGTTTTGCGTGTATATCTTATCTTACCACTATATAGTGTATGAATAACTTTGAATGTTCACCGTTGGATCAAGACTCATGAATGCCTACATTGCCACCTGTTGGATGTTCTTTTCCATTATAGCATCTAGAAGATCGATACTATTGATAGTCGTTCTTATCTTATCTTAACACTGTATAGTGTACGAATAACTTTTAATATGGACCGTTGGATCGAGACTTGCATATCCCAACATTGCCATCGGTTGGATCTTCTTTTCCATTCTAGCATCTAGAAGATACTATTGATATTCTTTCTTATCTTATCGTACCATTATGTAGTGTATGAATAACTTTGAACTTTGACTGTTGAATCAAGACTCGTGAATCCCAACATTGCTAACCGTTGGATCTTCTATCCATTCTAGCATCCATAAGATTCTATTGATAGTCTTTACCACAATGAATGCTATGTAGAAACCTCAAAACACACTTTTCGATAATTCTAGAATCTTCTTCGTTATGTCACTAGAGCATGTCGAGTATTTAGGTAGCTAATAGGTTGATTTCTACATGGTACAAAGTACAAGAACCAAACACACCCGATACTTTATGGACATGGGTCAAAATTATAATTATTTTTTGATCTTCACCTATTTTAATTTTATATAAAAAATGACATGTCATACTTCTATTATCTGATTCTCACATGCAAGGACCATGCAACTCACTACTATATAGTAAAGGTCCTGAAATTTACTACTACTCACTGTACCTTGTACCTTGTGTCAGGAACTTATCGCAGCTTTTCTCTAACATCACACCGCCTTCAAACCCTCCTCTTCACTGCTCTCGCACTGGTACCTTCGTGCTCTCGGTCTCTTCTCGCTCCTATATCTTTTTTCAACGGGGGGGGGGGGGGGGGGGAATCTTAGTGGCAAAATATTGTTCATCTTTCCAAGAAGCACCCATGTACTCCTACCAAATATGGAAACACCACCACGCCAAGTTCTTGCATAGCTAAGAACTTGAATTTTTCAGAACTCCCGGTGGTTTTGCTGTACTTAATTCCTAGTTAGCTTCGAAAGATTTTTGTAAAATTTTACGTGTGCCTGGGTACGGCAGTTTGGCTCTATGTCTCTAGTGTGTTCGTCAACCGGTTGGTATGGAGTAGGAGGAGCACATAGGAAGGAAACCACTTTGGTCATTGGCAGCAAAAAATTGAACTTTTTCAGTTTCCATATTTTCACATGCTTCCCAAGCATCGGGAGGGAAGGTTCACTTGCTTGACCTATGTGTAAAGTGTGAACTTTAGCCTCAAGATGGGACCCACTTTACTTCAGGAATTCTTGCAGTGGGTTAAGAGGGAATTATACACTTAAGGTGGGACCCACATGTGATCTGTCCATATAAATGACACAGTGATAGTAAACCATGGAGAATCATCGTATGATGTACCATATATCGTATTTATTCTCTTCTCGTTTTTTTCTTGAAAAGGACCCTAACATTAAAATAAACATCGAACAATACAAACCACCTCAACAGAATCGAAAATTAAATCGAAATTCTTGAGATGCCCTTTGTCTTCAACCTCGATTCCCCACACCACGAGGAGCAAAGGTACTGTGACACCCTCGAATCGGCCCTATGCAAGTTTTAGCGCTTCCCGCCAAACCCGCATAGAAACGAATCAAGGACGCCCACCAGGCACTTTCGTTTGGGTGGAAAACAAAGTAATATCATTACACAACAGTCCTCGATGGGACCCACAAAACAGATATATATACAACAGCGACTCAACGAGTCAAGAATACAGATATACAATCCAAAGATCCAAATCGCCTTGAAAATGTTACAGCGTCCGAGTATGGACAAGATGCAAATGGGGCTAAGAGCCCTGAAGAATAACCAATGGTGTCCATAACCCTGCCCAGGCCAAGCCAGAAGGGTAACCCTGCTAACGACGTCGATCTCAAACCTGCTAAAACAAAAGGAGTGCTGACAAAGGGCAAAGGAAAAAGAGGAGCGTCAGTACTGAGGCCAGTACACGGCGAGGCTAGAATTTGGCGGCTCTCGCCTATATAGGTATGGTGGACTAAAGCGGCAGCGAAGCATGCACTAAACAACCTATAGAGACTCGATGCAACTATCGGCTATTAGAGAGGGATAAGAAAGACCTATTCGGAACCACCTGATACTAACACCAAAACATACCCATCCTGGTATTTCCCCCTCGACACCACACGAGGAAGTGAAACCGAGGAACTCACACAGTTGGTAGTTTTATTCATTCCGTTATAGTTGAAGCACTTACTAATCGGATATAGATAGCCTGAGTCATCCTGATAGCATAAGTAGTGGGCAGTTTTAGTTAACCAAGAAGTTGTAGTTGCAGTACTTACTAGTCAGATACAATTAGCATGTGACATCCCAACCCAGCAGTTGTTGGTACTTTTATTTCATTCCATTGGAGTTGCAATACTTACTAGGCAGGTATAACATGACACGATACACCCCAGTTCCACTAGTTGGTGGCACTTTTATTATCCATTCCATTGTAGTGAAGCTGATTACTAGTCACATATTAAGTCAAATTTATAGCACTACTTTAGTTATGCTTGTCTATGATCGAGATACTGTGCTCCAAGTTGTCCATAACCGCAGACACG
Organism: Avena sativa; assembly: GCA_916181665.1. Lineage (NCBI taxonomy): Eukaryota > Viridiplantae > Streptophyta > Magnoliopsida > Poales > Poaceae > Avena > Avena sativa. The sequence goes on along the minus strand of OV702287.1, from coordinate 183,821,703 downwards.
GCTTTCAGAAAGATTTACCCTGCAGGGGTGCACAAATAGCAACACACACACGATCAACCTCGGAAAAACCAAATCAAAACCCAACGAGGCTTTCACGACACAGCAATCACAGGATTCATAAAATATTTCAGGGGGCCACCCCATTAAGCTACCCGCAACAAAGTTGGCCGGCCCCGAGACGGACCCAAGGCTTTCGCCAATGGCTGTAAACGACTGGGAACCCGAAAGTATGACTGGGCTTGTCGATACCGCGAGAACACTCCGCAATTCCTAAACAGTACAGGTGCTCCACACACAATAGTAAATAAAGCAGTAAAGCATGGCATAAGTACAGGATAGTAATAAAGGCCCAAACTAGTTTGTGGCCCCAAGAAATAAGAAATGAATCAAGCTCTGGCTAAGGGGGATTCATAGACTCTCCCGGATTGGATAGTGCGAATAGTCAAGGAACAGGTATCAAGTACTCGGGGCCTACGGGACACAAGTGGACATAAAAACCAAATAGCATATATTGCCCACAGGTGCCTCTTTCATTAGTTATCCCAACAATTTAATAGATGTATTTGAAGTCATGATCATCTCCACCATAAACATCTGTCAGCATTCCAACAACTGTGGTACTTGACAACATGATATCGCACCTGAGCATGCAACTACGACTCGCAAGGCCAGCTATCTACCAAATACAGGTAATAGGAGGTGACCAAGGCAATATAGAGGCTACACGGGATATAACTGGTGTACGGAAACTAAAGCATCACGACACGGATAGTAATAGATCACATGAGTAAATAAAGACTATAAATGCAAAATAGGTAGAAGGGGGAGAGATGCTCGCCTAGGAAACACTGCCGAAGATTCATTATCCGAAGAACTTGTCGATACTCGCATCAACTCAACGGCCTAATCCACGAAGAATCAAAGCACTAGAAGAAACACCAGATGCACTATTTAATACTACGGTAGAAGAATCGGCATGTTTATGATATGACACATGGCATGGCACAGATGCAGTGCAGTTAGGCAATATTAAGCTGAACTGGGGTCCCGACAATTAATTAAGTGCTTCAAGTTGTTTAGATACCCTGCAATTTAAATGTTGTCTTAACAAGGCAAAACAAGGTATCGGTTCGCTACACAAATTTATATGGAGGCGATATATATAAGACCAGAATAGCCCGCATATAGCCTCAATGTTTAATTATTAGGTGAATCGACAAAATACCCCCAAACCCCATGATGAGATGCGAGCATGAATAATTTAATATGCAACAAGGTTTATATTACATGTGATAAAATAGGGCTCGGAAAAGAGGATCGCACATAGGTTTTGGCGATCTTGGGGTTCGATGTGGTTCGGGTTCAGATACGCGATGGAGGACTTGTCGTGCCGGGACGGGGAACTTGGGTTCCACGCGGTCGATCTTGCCGTCGATGGCGAACTCGAATGGATCGGGTACCGGTGGTCTTCGGATCCGTGTAGGAGATCTTGACGCCTGTGACGAAGAACTCGGGTTCGAAAGGAGGTCTTGGCGTTCTGATGGATTGGTCCTCCGGGTCGAAGAACTTGGCGTGCCAGGGTTCGGTCTTCGGATCCGAGTAGAAGAACTTGTCATTCCAAGGGGTTTCGGGTACCGTCTTTAGACTCCGGGATCAGGGTCTTGGCATCCGTGTAGGAGTACTTGGTGCTCCATGATGGAGTTCTCGGAATCCGGCACCGATGCTCTTGTGTGGATCTTCGGGTAGTGCGAGTTCACTTGCCAACGCCGGAGCGGAAGGGGTCATGGCGAGAGAACCGACACCACACTGGTACAACATGGGGCAGACCTAGGAGGTCCATGTGCCAACACTGATACATAAGACCACCAAAATGAGGGCTTAGCACAGCAGGACTAAAACAAACAGAGGACAATGTACGCCGTGAAGAGGCCCATGTCCCGTGCAGGCATAGGCTCGAACACCTTGCGGTCGGGTCAGCGATCTGGGTCGTGCAGCCACCAAGCACCCAGATGGAGCTCCTGCGGGCAATGACGGTCGCTGGAGGGCGGCCTCGGTGGAAGCGGGTAGGACGAGGTGGGTCTGAGCCACGACGGCTTGCAGAGGCACGAAGGGCATGAACCGCGGCAGGGAGAGGTGCGAAGGGGGGCGCAGGCGGGTCGGGGTCGAGGTCCAAGCGACGAGGGCACGACCTGCAGGGAGAGGAGACGAGGCGAGGTGGCGGCGGAGGCTGCCGGAGCGGGAGAACGCGTCGACGGGGCGCCGCAGACAAGCTCGGGTCGTCGGTGAAGGGGACCGGTGGCAGGGCTCGGCTCGATGCGGCCGGGTCGCTGGCCGACGCGAGGAAGGCGCGGCGCAGAGGTCGGCGACCGGGGAAGGAGGAGACGGGGGAGGCGAGCGCGGCAGGCCGGAGCTCGAGGCGGACCCGATGAGGCGCCGGCGAGGTGGAAGTCCGAGGCGGCACTAGGAAGTAGAGAGGCGGCATGGGCCGGGCTGCAGGACGACGCCAGTGGTGTGGAGTTGCTGGAGCTGCTGCAGAGAAGGGTCGGGCCCTGCGGGGGCGATCTCGATGGGGAGGCAGAGGAGGACGTGCCAGCTAGGCCGGCGACACGGCGGCGCTGGTCGTGGCCGACGGTGGAGACGAGGGGGCCATGGAATGGCGCGGGGTCGCGCTACCGGGGCAGCTCCAGCAAGGCGGAGGAGAAGGCTGTTGGCGGCGGTACCGACGGGGATCGTGCGCAGAGAGAGGGGGTTCGCACAGAGGAGAACCAGGGGAAGCGGGGGTCGTGGGGATCCCATGCGGGTGGGTGCTACGTGCGTCGAACGCGAGATGTTGGGCTGGGGTTGTCAGGAGGAAGGGGTTGGTCGGGAGTGGTGGGGCCAAGGGCGTCGCTCAGGGTAGGGAGTTGCGTGTTGCGTGTGCGTCCGTGTGTGTGGCGCGACGCGGGTTGGAGTGAGGTGGTCTGCAGCGCTGCTGCGTGCATTGCTGCGATGAAACGCAGGGGCGATGCACGCTAGCGATGGGAGTCGGGGCCAGGTGGGATCGGGCTGGCGGGGTCGTGGCTATGCGCGCGGTCGCTGGTGGCGGCGACTGCCTTGGAGTTGGGTGGGGTGTGTTGGGGTACAACTAGGGTTAGGTTTTTGACTAGTCTTGGATCTGGTTTAGATGGGCCGGGTAGTAGGTAGTCTGGCCCAGTTAGGCCTCTGGCCAGATCGGCTAGACTGCCTCCCTGGTCAAAACTTTTGTTTTATTTATATAAAATAAAACGTTTCAAAAATAGTTTTAGACAAATACAAGATCCAGACGGATCTAGGTTTTTGATTTGAAACAAGGGGAATATCTAGAAAACAAAACTAGGCTTTTAGAAAAATAGTTTTACACAAACAGATGCATGATGACATGACGATGCTCAAATGCAATGTGGCATGATGACATGAGCATGCGGTCATGATGATGCACAAAACCAAAACGCAGCGATTTTCTAGTACTGGTTTTACCGGGGTGCTACAATTCGACACCACTAACAATGGATCTCGCCCTCGAGATCCGTCTCATGGTCCGGGGAAGAAGGCTGATGACATGAATCTTCTCGCTTCGTGTAGATCCTCGCGACACCACTAACAAGAGGTTGTTGTCCATGATCATCGAGAGAACACTCCAGAGAAACAAGGACGAAGGTAGAGGCATCAGAAGATAAAGCCACCTCTAACTCCTGGGGACGGAGTAAAATTGCTTGATCCACCGATTCGATGTACAAAAGCGAATGATAAGAGTAGTCGGATCGTGATTAGTCCATCGCGCACCCAAACCATTACTCTGCACATGAATAGGAGAATTATGCAACCAACTCTCGGAATTCAGACTAAAGATATTGACAAGTGATATTCCGATAATAAAGGAATGATGCAGGCTCTTCATTAGATCTGACGTAGATGAAGTGGTCGTATTGGAAACACAGGAAGGCACAAGAAGGAATAAAGAGAAGTCCAACGGATGATGGATTCCTCAGATAGCATGAAGACCGGATGTAGAAGCACCGTTAACAAAGAAGGAAGCGAAACCCAGAAGGTACGACGGAAACCCAACCACGAGAATTCCTATACTCGAAGAAAAGATGAGAGATTAGATTTAAAACACACAAAGGTAAGAGGAGAATAGCATAAGGATAAGGAGTAAAATCAGACCTAATCAGATCTATCCAACCGATTTTGCAAAATAGTTTTGACACTCTACATCGGCCGTTAGCTAGGTTATCCTACAGGCTGGACCAGTGAGGTATCGCAACTACTGAGCTCTGATACCACTCTGTGACACCCTCGAATCAGCCCTATGCAAGTTTTAGCGCTTCCCGCCAAACCCGCATAGAAACGATTCAAGGACGCCCACCAGGCACTTTCGTGCGGGTGGAAAACGAAGTAATATCATTACACAACAGTCCTAGATGGGACCCACAGAACAGATATATATATACAATAGCGACTCAACGAGTCAAGAATACAGATATACAATCCAAAGATCCAAATCACCTTGAAAATGTTACAGCGTCCGAGTATGGACAAGATGCAAATGGGGCTAAGAGCCCTGAAGAATAACCAATGGCGTCCATAACCCTGCCCAGGCCAAGCCAGAAGGGTAACCCTGCTAACGACGTCGATCTCAAACCTACTAAAACAAAAGGGGTTCCGACAAAGGGCAAAGGAAAAAGAGGAGCATCAATACTGAGGCCAGTACACGGCGAGGCTAGAATTCGGCGGCTCTCGCCTACATAGGTATGGTGGACGGAAGCGGCAACGAAGCATGCACTAAACAACCTATAGAGACTCGATGCAACTGTCGGCTATTAGAGAGGGATAAGAAAGACCTATTCGGAACCACCTGATACTAACACCAAAACATACCCATCCTGGTATTTCCCCCTCGAGACCACACGAGGAAGTCAAACCGAGGAACTCACACAGCTGGTAGTTTTATTCATTCCATTATAGTTGAAGCACTTACTAATCGGATATAGATAGCCTGAGTCATCCTGATAGCATAAGTAGTGGGCAGTTTTAGTTAACCAAGAAGTTGTAGTTGCAGTACTTACTAGTCAGATACAATTAGCATGTGACACCCCAACCCAGCAGTTGTTGGTACTTTTATTTCATTCCATTGGAGTTGCAATACTTACTAGGCAGGTATAACATGACACGATACACCCCAGTTCCACTAGTTGTTGGCACTTTTATTATCCATTCCATTGTAGTGAAGCTGATTACTAGTCACATATTAAGTCAAATTTATAGCACTACTTTAGTTATGCTTGTCTATGATCGAGATACTGTGCTCCAAGTCGTCCATAACCGCAGACACGGCTTTCAGAAAGATTTACCCTGCAGGGGTGCACAAATAGCAACACACACACGATCAACCTCGGAAAAACCAAATCAAAACCCAACGAGGCTTTCACGACAAAGGAATCACAGGATTCATAAAATATTTCAGGGGGCCACCCCATTAAGCTACCCGCAACGAAGATGGCCGGCTCCGAGACGGACCCAAGGTTTGTGCCAATGGCTGTAAACGACTGGGAACCCGAAAGTATGACTGGGCTTGTTGATACCGCGAAAACACTCCGCAATTCCTAAATAGTACAGGTGCTCCACGCACAATCGTAAATAAAGTAGTAAAGCATGGCATAAGTACAGGATAGTAATAAAGCCCCAAACTAGTTTGTGGCCCAGAGAAATAAGAAATGAATCAAGCTCTGGCTAAGGGGGATTCATAGACTCTCTCGGATGTGGATAGTGCGAATAGTCAAGGAACAGGTATCAAGTACTCGGGGCCTACGGGACACAAGTGGACATAAAAACCAAATAGCATATATTTCCCACCGGTGCCTCTTTCATTAGTTATCCCAACAATTTAATAGTTGTATTTAAAGTCATGGTCATCTCCACCATAAACATTTGCCAGCATTCCAACAACTGTGGTACTTGACAACATGATATCGCACCTGACCACGCAACTACGACTCGCAAGGCCAGCTATCTACCAAACACAGGTAATAGGAGGTGTCCAAGGCAATATAGAGGCTGCACGGGATATAACTGGTGTACGGAAACTAAAGCATCACCACACGGATAGCAATAGATCACAGGAGGAAATAAAGACTATAAATGCAAAATAGGTAGAAGGGGGAGAGATGCTCGCCTGGGAAAAACTGCCGAAGATTCATTATCCGAAGAACTTTTCGATACTCGCATCAACTCAATGGCCTAATCCGCGAAGAACCAAAACACTAGAAGACACACCGGATGCACTATTTAATACTACGGTAGAAGAATCAGCATGTTTATAATATGATGCATGGCATGGCACAGATGCGGTGCAGTTAGGCAATATTAAGCGGAACCGGGGTCCCGACAATTAATTAAGTGGTTCAAGTTGTTTAGATACCCCGCAATTAAATGTTGTCTTAACAAGGCAAAACAAGGTATCAGTTCGCTACACAAATTTAGATGGAGGCGATATATATAAGACTAGAATAGCCCGCATATAGCCCCCATGTTTAATTATTAGGTGAATCGGCAAAATACCCCCAAACCCCATGATGAGATGCGAGCATGAATAATTTAATATGCAACAAGGTTTGTATTACATTTTATAAAATACGGCTCGGAAAAGAGGATCACACATAGGGTTCGGCGATCTTGGGGTTCGATGTGGTTCGGGTTTGGATACGCGATGGAGGACTTGTCGTGCCGGGACGGGGAACTTGGGTTCCACGCGGTCGATCTTGCCATCGATGGCGAACTCGAATGGATCGGGTACCGGTGGTCTTCGGATCCGTGTAGTATATCTTGACGCCTGTGATGAAGAACTCGGGTTCGGAAGGAGGTCTTGGCATTCTGATGGATCAGTCCTCCGGGTCGAAGAACTTGGCGCGCTAGGGTTCGGTCTTCGGATCTGAGTAGAAGAACTTGTTATTCCGAGGGGTTTCGGGTACCGTCTTTAGACTCCGGGATCAGGGTCTTGGCGTCCGTGTAGGAGTACTTGGTGATCCATGATGGAGTTCTCGGAATCCTGCACCGATGCTCTTGTGTGGATCTTCGGGTAGTGCGAGTTCACTTGCCAATGTCGGAGCGGAAGGGGTCATGGCGAGAGAACCGACACCACACTGGTATGACATGGGGCAGACCTAGGAGGTCCATGTGCCAACACTGATACATAAGACCACCAAAACGAGGGCTTAGCACAATAGGACTAAAACAAACAGAGGACAATGTACGTCATGAAGAGGCCCATGTCCTGTGCAGGCATAGGCTCGAACACCTTGCGGTCGGGTCAGCGATCTGGTTTGTGCAGCCAACAAGCACCGAGATGGAGCTCCTGTGGGCGGCGACGGTCGCTGGCGGGCGGCCTCGGTGGCAGCGGGTAGGACGAGGTTGGTCTGAGCCACGACGGCTTGCAGAGGCATGAAGGGTGCGGACCACGGTAGGGAGAGTCGCGAAGGGGGGCGCAGGCGGGTCGCGGTCGAGGTCCAGGCGATGAGGGCACGACCTGCCGGGAGAGGAGACGAGGCGAGGTCGCGGCGGAGGCGGCCGGAGCGGGAGAATGCGTCGACGGGGCGCCGCGGACGAGCTCGGGTCGTCGGTGAAGGGGATCGGTGGTGGGGCTCGGCTCGATGCGCCCGGGTCGCTGGCCGGCGCGAGGAAGGCGCGACGCAGAGGTCGGCGGCCGGGGAAGGAGGAGACGGGGGCGGCGAGCGCGGCGGGCCGGAGCTCGATGCGGACCCAACGAGGCGCCGATGAGGTGGAAGTCCGAGGCGGCACCAGGAAGCAGAGAGGCGGCACGGGACTGGCTGCAGGACGACATCGGTGGCGTGGAGTTGCTAGAGCTGCTGCAGAGAAGGGCCGGGCCCTGCGGGGGCGGTCTCTATGGGGAGGCAGAGGAGGATGTGCCAGCTAGGCCGTCGACACGGCGGTGCTGGTCGTAGCCGACGGTGGAGACGAGGGGGCCACGGAAGGGCGTGGGGTCGCGCTACCGGGGCGGCTCCAGCAAGGCGGAGGAGAAGGCCGCTGGCGGCGGTACCGACGGGGATCGTGCGCAGAGAGAGGGGGTTCGCGCAGAGGAGAACCAGGGGGAGCGGGGGTCGTGGGGATCCCGTGCGGGTGGGTGCTGCGTGCGTCGAACGCGAGATGGTCGGCCGGGGTTGTCAGGAGGAAGGAGTTGGTCGGGAGTGGTGGGGCCAAGGGCGTCGCTCAGGGTAGGGCGTTGCGTGTTGCATGTGCGTCCTTGTGGGTGGCGCGACGCGAGTTGGGGTGAGGTGGTCTGCAGCGCTGCTGCGTGCGTTGCTGCGATGAAACACAAGGGTGGTGCACGCTAGCGATGGGAGCCGGGGCCAGGTGGGATCGGGCTGGCGGGGTCGTGGCTGCGCATGTGGTCGTTGGTGGCAGCGACTGCCTTGGAGTTGGGTGGGGTGTGTTGGGGTACGACTAGGGTTAGGGTTTTTGACTAGTCTAGGATCTGGTTTAGATGGGCCGGGTAGTAGGTAGTCTGGCCCGGTTAGGCCTCTGGCCAGATCGGCTAGACTGCCTCCCCGGTCAAAACTTTTGTTTTATTTATATAAAATAAAACGTTTCAAAAATAGTTTTAGACAAATACAAGATCCGAACGGATCTAGGGTTTTGATTTGAAACGAGGGGAATATCTAGAAAACAAAACTAGGCTTTTAGAAAAATAGTTTTACGCAAACAGATGCATGATGACATGACGATGCTCAAATGCAATGTGGCATGATGACATGAGCATGAGGTCATGATGATGCACAAAACCAAAACGCAGCGATTTTCTAGTACTGGTTTTACCGGGGTGCTACAGGTACCTGCCAGATTGACATGTTTTTTTGCAAAGGTGTCGAGGATATCTTTGCGATGGAGGAAGGCGGCTGTGCGGGCGTTGTTTAGGCCCGAGGTGTCCTGAAATAGATACTTCTAAAGGAGCCTGATGAAGTGGTCCTTCTTGTCGTGATGGGCAAGACGCTGCGCGAGGACAACGACCTCCATGTAGACGCCCACTGGCTCAGCGGGAAGAGCCTCGGAAAGCTGCAAGGCCATCAGAGCACGGAACAGATCGTCTCTAGAGAGACACATCAGGGAAGCGATCCACGCGACAACAACCTGGGGTGGATCACCTAGATGAAAAATTGGGTCTAGAAGTCACATATAGGTAGGCTAGATGGATGATAAATCCATAAAAGAAAATGATATCTGTCGTTATGTTGGAAATGGCGGTGCCTAAGGAGGCTAGATAGAGGTGTGGGCCAACGGTAGGGAAGCTATCGACGGTGTCCGCAAGCGGGATAGGATACTATAAAGTGTAGCGTGACACAAGAAGTACCCAAGTTCAGGACCCTCGCGTGGAGGTAACACCCCAACTCCTACAATCTGGCTATGAGAGATATCTGGTATACAAGCTTCTCCTCGAGTTGTATGAACTATCTAGCTGCTCAATGATCAACCCTTGCTACGAGAGCCTTGCTCCCCCTTATATAGGTTGGAGGCAGCGATCTTACTGGCTAGTCCGGCTGGCGGGTTCCATAGGCGGGCCCAGCGGGCTAGTCATCTACAGTACCGAGTACTTGCGGGTCTCATCGAGAGTACGCGTTGTGCGGGTCGTCGTGGGCACAGTGAACGCTGTGCGGGCCTGGCGTCAGCATCCGTCCATTGTAGGCTCATCAGCCACAAAGTCTTCGGCATGGTCTTTTAGTGGAGTGTCTTGTCACTGTACCAGGGCGTACCGCATGCTGTATAGTACGTTGCCCTGCCTTTATTGCGTCCGGCTATGGTCGTATAGCCGGATCCACGTCGTGTCTCCCTTCCTTGTTCCGGCTACCAACCGGTAGCCGGATCCATGCATCTGCGTCCGGCTAGGATCTATTAGCCGGCTGTGAGCTGCCTGCCTTTATTCTTGTCCAGACAAGCTACCCGGGGGTCATCCCCCCGACACTAGCCCTCAAGCACGTGTGGATTTCGCCCTTAGGTGAAATGTACGGGTGCTCCCTCTTGCTTTTGAATTTGTATCCGGCTGCAAACTGGCAGTTGCGCTGCCCATGGCGTTAGTGCTGACGCCGACCATGCACGCACACGCCATCATTGCGGTGCCGCACGCAGTGTCGCGTCCCATCGCACGTCGCCTAGGGAACCATCGTCTGCCACTTTGGTTCTTGCCCCGGAATCTTCTACTTGCATAGTGTGGTTGTGAATGATCCGGAGTGGTTGGTGGGGGTGCGGCACAGCCCAACATGCGCCACACGCAGCCCGAACGGTTGCTCTCCCCCAGAGTTTAAATTCCGCCCAGGGGAGTAGTTCTCCCCACCCTGCTGCTTGCCTTCGCCATTTCTGCCACCATGCGCTCTGCCTGCTCCCGCGCTGCCTCCGCCTTCTCACCGTCAAACTCACCGTGCCGCCTGTTTGAGGTCACCGGAGACACGGGCCCCCGTTTCTCAGCACCCGCAACAACGGCCGACGAGGAGGTGATAGCTTTTGACCGTGGCGCCTGGTGCGAATCATCGGTGACGGAGGACCATATCGCGAAGTACCGCGCCACACGGGTCCTTCCGCTGGAATTGGAGGTGGTGGTGCGGCTCGTGCCGCCGGAGGAGGTGTCACCGCACCCCCAGGAGGGGGAGCGGGTGATCTTCTTGTCCCACCTTGCATGAGGCTTCGCCCTCCCGACGAACCCCTTCCTCCTCACTTTCCTTGCCTTCTTTTATCTGCATCTCCACCACCTCGAGGCCAATGCCTTTGGCATTCTCGCGCACTTCGCAGCGTTCTGCGAGTGCTACCGCGGGATCCAGCCGGATATCGGGCTCTTCTACTGGCTATTCTGCGTTTGGCCATATGTCCAGTTCTCCCAGGGCCCGCTGGTCCCCTGCGGCGGCGCCTCCATCTACTCCCGCGCGCAGACCAGCTACCCGAAGTTCAAGCTTCACGACATGGTCTGACTGTGACAGTAGTCATACTTTTACGTGTACAACGTCACTAACATCGACCGGATCAACCTTCCGGCCTTCCAGGACGTTGAGTCCAGTCGTGAGCATATGGATCTAAAGATTTACGGTGAGAAGACGGAGTCTGACGCGATGCTGCAGCGGATGAGGTCACTCGTCACTGCGGGCCTAACCGGCCTGGACATCACGCTTAGCTAGATGTCCCGGCTGATGATGCCGCTGCAGCAACGGGCGCATAAGATGTGCTTGTACTCCTGCCGGATAAACCCTACCGGCTATCCCGCCGTGATCCCCACTACCACAACCTCAAGGAGTGGGTGTGGACGATCACGAAAGAGAAGTTGGCCGAGAATTTGAACTTCGGGCAGGCTCCGTACATGTGCAAGAACCGCGCGCCCCAGGTAAGTCCTCTGCCCTAGATCTTATCTTCTGTTTCTTGCTTCGCACGCTCATTCGCCTAACCCTCTGTCCTTTTCCATTGCGGCAGAATTTTCCTTGCATCCTTCGGGAGGAGGGCCAGACCCTCCTCCAGGTCTTTACTCCTGATCTTCCGGACCCGCGCGCACGGCGGTCTTGTGAGGAATCTGACAGCGATGCTTACGTCTTCCCCAACCGGAATGATGAGCCGGCGCACGACCCCCATGCATCGGTTGTTGAAAAGGAGGAGACCGCCTCGGCTATTGAACCTAGCGGGCACCGGACGACGGATGGTGACTCTAGTCGGTCCGCCATGGGAGGAAGCGGGTCCGGCCGACCCATGGTGGAGGAGCCAGCAACCAAGAAGAGCTAGACCGGCACGCTGCACCCGAGCCGTGGTGGCCGCAAGAAGGCGCCGCCCCTCCAGTCATCCAGGGGTATGGCTTTCTCCTTCCCCTAATCGCTCGTTTTGTTTCCACGGTTTTGGCCTTCTTTCCTTGCTTTTTCTTACTGGCTTTGTCTTTCTTCTTGCAGCTCCCTCATCTCCTACAGTGTCGCGAGCCCTGCGCGCACGTCTACCGCCTCGCTGCCTCGCGCCATGTCTACCAATCCAACGCCTGCCTCCATTGCTTCCCCCTCACCCTCGCGCGGGAACCCGCCGCCGCGCCGCGCGGATCCGATTGTGGCAGCAAGGGCTAGCGATGCCCCTCCGACTGTCGTGGTTGAGCCGGACACCGCCGCGCTCGACCCGAGTGGCGGTGGGGGCTCTTATGCGGGAGCGAGGTCGTCCGTAACCAGCAACAAGCTGGTGATGGTGGCCGACGACAACTCCGACGGCGAGCCGGGGGAAGAGGCAGGTGGTGCTCCACGAGGCGAAGGAGTCCTTGACCCTCAACGCCGCCGACGACTCTTCCTCCTCCTCCGCGTCCCTAGCTTCTCTAGCCGCTACCTTGGAGGTGGTAGTGAAGGATGTCAAGCTTCTTGAGACCTCGCTCGGAGCCAACCGGACGCTAGAGCAGAAGCTCACGGCGGCGAACAGCACCTCCCAGAGTAAGTCTCCTTATCGGATTATAGTTTCTTCTTCTGCCTCTTTTTATCTTTTACTGATATCCGACTATGCCCTGTAGCCGTCATGGTCTGTGCTCAGCGGGAGATCGACTGGCTCACCAAGGTGAACGATCGCCTCAGCAGGTCCAACTCCTCCCTCCATATTCAGAACAAGGAGTGGCACTCCAAGATGGACAAGATGGAGGCTGTTGTCAAGGAGCGTGACAGCGCCCTTGCCAGCCAGGCCCAGGCCTTCGAGCTCCTTGACGCCCAGTGCAAGGACCAGGAGAAGGAGGTCAAGCGGCTGGCGGAGCGGGAGAAGGCCCTCCTGGAGGAGTTGATGTAGATAGGCCACACCACCAAAGGTAAAATTTCTTGCCGACTCCCTTTCCTTGTGTGGATCCGGTAGCCGGACCTAACTTCGCTTTTTTGATAGCTTATTATCCAGGCGTAGACCTGTTGACCTACAACCCTCTAGGAGAACTGGCCGGGTGAGCAGCCCACCTCCCAAGAGATCGTCGTCCTTCTTGGTGAGGAGGCCACAGAGCTGGGGAAGGCTATCGATGCCATCTTCGACTTCCTATGGCCAGACACGACTGCGCCGGACACCATCACCCAGCTGGCGGTGAAGGTCGCGGAGGTGCTGGCTGCCATCGACCGGCTGAGGGACTTGGCGGTGTGGGCAAGAGCCGAGATGGCGCTGGCGCTGATGCTATCCTGGTACAAGGACACGCGTGTCGAGAAGATTGATGGCTCAATGCACGGCGCCCAGAAAAGTGTTGATGGCTCGTGGTTGATGTAGAGCTCGTTGGGAACCCCAAGAGGAAGGTATGATGAGCAGTGCAGCAAGTTTCCCTCAGTTATGAAACCAAGGTTTAATCGAACCAGTAGGAGCAAGGAAACACCTCAAAGGTGTTACTAGCTGAGCTTTGGCAGGGCACACTACCGGTGCTAGTAGCAACGTGGAGACCTGCACAACACAACCACAGAACTTTGTCCCCAACTTGCGATGAGGTTGTCAATCTCACCATGTTTTGCGGAAAACAAAGGATTAAACGTATCGAATGGAAAGAAGTAAAAGTTTGCAGAAAGTAAACACAAAGAAGTAAAAGATTGTAGATTGTATGTAAAAGACAAGGACTGGGATCCATACTTCACTAGAGGTGGCTCTCCTTAGATAAATAACATGCTGGGTGAACAAATTACAGCGGGGCAATTGACAAACACCGAGAAAGCAATACATGCATATACTAATCATCTTGACTCCTTTGAGACTTGATTGGGCAATACAACATAATACATAGATCGCCATCCAACTGCATCTATGACTAATAATCCACCTTCAGGTTATCATCCGAACCCCCTCTAGTATTAAGTTGCAAGCAACAGATTATTGCTTTACAAACTGCGTGTAAGTTAAAAAATACAATTGTTCTATGAACAAAAGGATCGTTGTTTTCTCCCTAGTAGCAACAGCACATCTAGTACCTTAGAGATTTCTGTCACTTCCCCAGATTACCAGAGGCATGAACCCACTATCGAGCATAAATACTAACTCTTGGAGTTGCTAGCATCTACTTGGCCAAGATAGCTACTAACAACGGAAAGCATGCAAGATCTCAAATAACAAAGACATGATAGAATCAATAATCAATCTGAAATAGCATCTCAATATCCACTGGATCCCCGCAAACACAACATGTATGAATTACAAATAGATGATCTTGATCATGAACGGAGCTCACAAGATCTAAACATGAAAGCACAAAGGAGGAGAAACCAGTCATCTAGCTACTACATAGATCCGTAGTCCAAGGATGAACTACTCACGCATCACACCGGAGGTTTGCATGGTGATGAAGAAGGCCTCTAGGGTGAATTCCCCTCTCCGGCAGGGTGCCGGGAAGAGCTTCAGATTCCTCCTGATCTAGGGATGGAGATGACGGCGGCTACAGACTCTTTTGTGGATTTTTGATCGGGTACCTAGGGTTTTCGTCCCAAGGGCAACTTATAGGCGGAAGGAGAGGCCGAGGGGGCGCTGGGGTCGGCCAGACCACCCCCTGGCGCGGGCCATGCCTAACCGCGTGGCCAGGTGGTGTGGCTGGCCCCTGGCCCCTCTCGGTCTCGTATTCTGGCACTTGATCCCTTCCAGAAAATAGGCACTTTGGCTTTTGTCCCGTCCAATTCCGAGAATATTCATTTTCTGACTTTCCTGGAACCAAAAACAGCAGAAAACAGGCAGCTGGCACTGTGGCTCTTGTTAATAGGTTAGTCCAAGAAATCATATGAAAAGTACTCCAAAGTTGGAACAAAACACAAGAAAGTGGATAAAACCAATCATGGAACATCAAAAATTATAGATACATTTGCAATGTATCAACATCCCCAAGCTTAACTCCTGCTCGTCCTCGAGTAGGTAAGTGATAAAAAGAAATAATTTTGAGGTGACATGCACCATGAAAGACTTGATCATAGTATTTGCAAAACATTCAAAGCTGGGATCATAGTACTTCAATCATAACATGAAAGACAAAGTTCTAGCAATAAGCAAAGAAACTATGATGCAACATGAAAAGGCACAAACAAAAGATTCATGAATAACAATGCTTTGCAAGACGTTTGTTTGTTTCACATAAAGAAAACATAGCATAATAGTATTCAGCTTGTCCCTCAATAGAGTAGCAAATATAAATGCATAGGACACCTTGAAAGTTCATAAGAGTGACTAGATACAATAGTTTAAAACAAGCAATATCAAGTTATGCATCAATCAACTAGTCTTGGGACAATGCACATAGAACTAAGAATGGCCACTATGCTCTCAAAGAAGGTGCATAAAGGTAGAAGGTGGAGACTCAATATAATGGTGGAAGAAAGGCCTTTTGTAAAAGGAAGTAGGGATTCAAGTCTCATAAAGAGCTTCCAAAAATTATGGTACTTATAGCTTTCAGCTCTCATTGCCCCTATCATAAGCATCTTTAAGGTGATTAAGGTTAAAGTGACATAACTAAGAGGATATGCTTGACAAGTTATAAACCGCAATCTCATGCCCCTTACTTACGAAGACCGATCCTCATGCTACTCAACTTCAGTCACGAGTAAGCTCTTGTCATTATAAGTATATGTGTATCATTAAGAACCGCCAACGGGGTACCCCTTGCACATGATACGGGAGCTTTCCCATAATCAAAATGACAAGGCAAGTAGACAATGAGCATCTCAGCGATCTTTTTATTTGCTATTTGCATAGGTTTTTATTGAGGATGCTTCATAGAGTGCTCATTATGGTGATGCTGCAAGTTTCCACCATGATTAGGCATGGCTTAGGATACAAACTCCATGATCTTACAAGTTCCACTTTTATTTCACACCGCCGGGATCCGTAAGCAAAAGAACATGATATCAACGGGGTACAAAGTACAAGTGCAATGTTGAAAGCGTTCCCCATGAAACATGGTTCTGCTAACTTCAACTTATAAAGCGCAAGCATATACGCAACAAAGAAGGACCCAATGGTTCAAGTTTATTAGAGGCAATAAAGTAAAGTGTGCCATCAATTTCGTGAGAGCTTTAATCACTAGTTTTCTCATAACAAGTGGAAGGTAAACAAAAGCATGAATGTACTTGGAATAGCATAAGCTAGTAGGTAGGTATGGTGGACTCTTTGGAATAACTTGGTTTAGGGAGTTGGATGCATGAGTGGAACTCATACTTTGTGGTGGAGGCTAGCAAAAGACTGGGAGCGCCAAACTAAGAGAGCAATAATGGCCATAATCATGCAGAGCGACAAAACATAATTGATCAAAGCACAGAGTGATACTACAAGTTGAAAACTAAAGGATCATAAAGGCTTATGGTGACTTGTGGAAGTCATAACATGGTGTAAGCATGCGCCAAGTCAACCCAAATAAAGCATCAAAGGAGAATACCACTATACTATGCTTTAATATGCTAAAACAACACATGATTCATCCAAGGCACATTAAACAATCTCAATTGTTTATAACAAGTCATGCTACAGCAAAGAATACTAAGCATAAAGCCAAAACAATATCAAGCATGGCATGACAAAGCATAGCCACAGTCAAAACTTTCCTACTCTTTTCCAAACCAAACCAAACTATTTGCAAACCAATGTATGAAAGAGGGGGTCCAACCAACTTATTCAGAAAACTAAGCAAACCAAGCAAACTAAAAACCAAAACGAAAACGAAAAGGAAGACGCTCCAAGAAAAACACAACTGTGCATGAAACAATAAAAATGAAGCGTTTGGAAGAAACCTGGGATTTTTATTGATGAAGAAGGGGATGCCTTGGGCATCCCCAAGCTTTGACACTTGCACTTCTTGGATATTTCTTGGGGTGACACGCGTGGCATCCCCAAGCTTGAGCTTTAGTCCATCCTTTATCTCATTACTCATTCCTTCCATACACCTGAAAATTTTCCTTCATACAAAACTTCACACAATCTCATTAGCAACATTAGTGCACTCAAGATAAATAAGTCTTAAGGTTCAGGTATAACACCAAATAAACTTCCATTAGAACACTAGCTACTGTAGAACTTCCCTCAAAAAGCTCAATTCCCCAAAAGAAGTTAAGAAGGAACTAACAAGAAGCAAATGCAGAAAATGGCAGAAATCTGTCAAAACAGACCAGCAGGTAAAGACGAATTTTTTCGAAGACCTTCTGTTCCTCAAATAAAAAAGTGTTGAACTAACGAAAGTTAGATAACAACCTGGGGCAGAAGCACAAACAATTACAGCTCAATCCGACGTACAGAACTCTCTCAGAAATCTTTACGGTGAAGCACAGAAATCTGTTTCGGGACAGCAACTTTCCCAATCATTACTTCACTCTCATTAGAGGTTACTCTTGGCACAAAAAGCAAATAAAAAGGATAAGGAGAGGTTATTAAAGAGGTAATAACTTCCAAGACTCATATAAAACTCTTGGGTTATCTCCCAACAAGTACTTTTCTTTAACGCCTTTAAGTTAGGCATAAGAAGCAAAGAAAGAATCAAGTGTTCTCGAATGAAGAAGCATTAAACCAAATTTTTTTCATTGGAGAAGCAAAAGAAATCTTTTCTCTCTTTTTAGGTAAGTGTTCTATACCTTCATTGAGTGGGAGTTGATATTTAATGGTGCCTTCTTTCATATCAATGATGGCACCAACAGTTCTAAGAAAAGGTCTTCCCAAAGTAATAGGACAAGAAGCATTGTATTCAACATCCAAAACATAGAAATCAACAGGGACATAGGAGTCGTTAACCATAATAAGAACATCATTAAGACTCCCCATGAGTTTCTTATTAGCATTATCATCAAGTGGTACATTCAAATAACAATCTTCAAGAGGAGGCAAATCAAGCATCTCATAAATCCTTCTAGGCATAATAGAAACACTACTATCAAGATCACATAAAGCTTTGGAATCAAAGTCATTCACTTTCATATTAATGACGGGTTCCCAGCCATCTTCTTTTTTTATAGGAATAGAAGCTTTGTTGGGGGGATACCCCCGGGTAGGGTCACTCCGGGTTATAAGGGCCAAGTTAGCCGAGGTTCGGCAAGGTCAAAGCGGATGCTGGCCGGGTCACCTCAAGGCAGGCCGGATCACGGAGTAACCCGGACGAGGGGGGTCACCTAACATTGTCTCATCCGACTTAAGGAGTAAGTCGGAAGTGCTTGTCTAACTTATATGCAGGAACAGGTGTGGCCGGATCTACTATGATCCGGGTCCTCACTTAGCTTCTGGGAGAAGGAAGGAATCTCTCTGGTCAAAAAGAAGGTCCGGTACGCACTACATGAGCGGAGAAAGCAAGGGCAGGACCACTGGGTCATGGCCGACAAGGGTGACGACGCCCATGTCGGCTGACGCAGGCGCCGCAGAGGCTTACGTCGCTAAAGCATGTGTGACACGGGGGAAAAGCACCCCGGTCGGGTTACCACTTTGGGAGGGGGCATATTCTTAGGAATATGCCTCCACGTATGCCCTAGGCAGGGAACGAACTTCCTCTATATAAGGGGGGCTAGGTTTCTGGTAGAGGGGGTTGGTTGAGCTCTAGTTGGTTTAGTGATTCCATAGTCACTAGTTGAGTTCTTTGAGGCCATAGTGCTAGTTGATCTATGGTTCTAGGGAAAAATAGTAGGCAAGAGCAAGAGAGCTCCTTCTTCCTCCTCTCGCCAATACAGCTCAAGGAGCACTTGTAATCTTGGAGATACACCAATACAAACTTCTGTGTGGAGAATCACTCCACTATCCCTCCCTGGATTCCCCTAGCATGTATTAGTCCCCACCTTTAGCCTATCAATGGCATCTGCCGTGACACCACCACGACAGTTGGCGCCCACCGTGGGGCTAGCGGCGCTAGCAGGGGTGAAGATCCGGACGGGAAACCTCATCGGCACCGGCGAACGCGTAGTCTCCGGGCTCGTTCAGCGCTTTGGAGCGCTGGATTTCGTCAGCGACAACGCCGGCTGCTTCGGCACGCGCCCACCTCCGCGCAACAGCCTCTTCATCAAGCTCGGTGCGCACAAGGTCTACATTGCGGTGGACGTATCAGGCGTTCATCCGCACCGCGTCGTCGACGCGGGGGAACCACCCCTCACTGTGGCTCGCGGGGCGCGTATCGCTCGCTCCCCGGACCATGCGGAGGTGATGATGACTGTGCCAGGTGCAGGCGTGAGCAAGGATCCGGCACCGGACCCGGAGGTAACACCTAAGGCACCGAGGAAAGGTAGAGGACCTCCACTAGAGAGGCCTAAGAACGTACTGAGAGAAGCTATGGATAGCTTGGCTAACCCGGTAGCAGCAGTGGTAGATCCGGCTCAGGCACAGGCCGAGCTAGAGGAAACTAGGCAAACGATACTAGAGGGCGCAAAGAAAATAGCCGCGTCTCAGTAGTCGCTGAACATGACGCTGTGTGAGTATGCAAAGGCAAACAAAGTTGATACGGTAAAAGTAAAAGGGAGAAATCTCATAAGCGAGATGAACAGAGAAGGTGATGATGGAGCAGAAGGGTCGGAAAACTATCTGTCTGTGGGGTTGCTGAAGTATATTACCCCGGCGAAGAACCTCAGAGCAGCAGATGCGGATGCGTCCGAGTTAGAGGGTCTGACGGGTGAGGCCCGACAGAGACAGCAAGATAGGGTTAACGAGCTGGTTCGGATCGCGAACAGACAGAATGAAGAGCTACTGAGAGCTAACCCGAAGAGAGCTGGAGCTTCCAAAATCGTCCATTCGGTGATGGGTAACTCGGAGAAATCCGCTGGAGCCGCATTATCGCCTCATGGTGGTCCAAGGAGAGAAGAGGTAGTCACCTCGGCCAGACGGAACAAGCAGATCGTCCCGTACGACCCGACGCGTGCGGGAAAAGAAAAAGAAATGCGGAAAAATGATGATCGACGGAGTGTGAGCCGAGGTGAAGCTGGCCGAGGTAATCACGACCAAGGCAATGCCGGTCAAGGGAACGCTGCCAACGGCAATGGCGGACAGCATAACTCCGCAGAAGCAGGACAACCGCAGCAGCGGAATATACCGAGGCAAGAGCAAAGCGCCGGCCGAGGTATGCAGCAGAAAGGTGCGGAACGAGAGCAAAACCAATACAACGACGGTGATTCGGAAATGGTGAACGCAGGGTACCCCAGACCAGACTATCATGTGATAGGGTCAAGATTGGGAAGCACGGATTTAATGCCGGATGACGCCAGGTTAAAACTGGATCGCCTGTATAGGTCGGAACAGATCGAATGTCAAGGTCCCCCGGGTCCAGCGTGCTTTGGACCCCGGATCATGAAAGAGCCACCGGTACCCAACTTCCAATTTCCCAGAGGCACGAAGACGTATGACGGCAGTACCAAGCCAGAGGATTGGCTGATAAACTATGCTACGGCTGTGAAAATTGCCACAGGCAACTTGAGATGGGTTGTACGATACGTACCCCAGATGTTGGAAGGTCCGACCAGAGTATGGCTGAATAATTTACCACCCGGAAGCATCAACTGCTGGATAGATTTTGAAGAAATGTTTATCAGCAACTTCTCAAGTACATATCAGAGGCTGAATAGACCGCAGACCCTAGCAATGTGCAAGCAAAGACCTAACGAGACAGATCGAGAATTCTTGACCTGGTGGTGTACCGTGAGAAACTCGTGTGAGGGTGTCATAGAGTCACAGGCCATAGCATGGTTTGCGCAAGGGTGCAGATATGGCAGCGAGCTATGGATGAAATTGCAAAGGAAAATGCCAATTACGTTGGCATAGATGATCCGGATTGCTGATTCGTATGCTTTGGGTGATCCGACTCAACCTAGGATCGCGTCAAACGAGTCGAACGAGGAATACTATCAGAGGGATGGAGCCGGGTCATCTCGGAGGAACGATTACAGAGGAAAAAGAAGAGATGATAGACCGGATCACCGCTACGGTTCACAAAAAGTTGCAGCTGTAAATCAAGATCAGCCCGGAGCAGGGAGCAACCAACGCCAGAGAACGGGAGGGCAATGGACTCCAAGAAATGATGGCAAGAAAACATGGACTCCAGAGCAAAAGAAACAGTGGCAGGAAAAGAAAGACCGTCCGAGGTATACCTACGAGTCGATGTTGGATCAGCCGTGTAAGTTTCACACGCCTCGAATAGCCCGGCGGGTCACACAACGAGGAAATGTGAGTGGATGCGTAAGATAGAACAAGGTGGTTTAGGGAATGCTCAGGCACCCCGGAATGATCAACCTCGGCAGGAGTTACCTCAGCAGCAATTTCTCTCCGGGGCAAACACGCAACAGCTAATGTTGCCTCTCCCTCCGCCGAGGTATGAGAACAATGAGATAAGGGATGCAGTGCATCAGGTGGAAAATCAGCAACAACCGGATCAGAGGTACCCCGGAAACGAGGGAAGGAATGAGTACAGGGAACATCACCAGAGTTATTGTGTGTTCACGACTGAGGAAACAGATAGAAAGAGCTTGCAGCGCCGACATATGGAGGTCAATGCGGTTATGCCAGCAGTGACGAGGTACATGCCTTGGTCGGACCAGGAAATCACCTGGAACATCAAAGATCATCCTAAACTCATGCCGAGCCCAGGTTCGTATGCGCTAGTGCTAGATCCGACGTTCATTGGACCGAACATCAATGTGAGGTTCTCCAAGGTATTGATTGATAATGGCAGTAGCATTAACATAATGTATGTAGATACGATGCGCAAGTTGGGCATCTCGGAGAACATGCTCCAGGCTACGAGAACAACTTTCCATGGCATTGTACCAGGCATCTCTTGTGAGCCCATAGGCAAAGTCCGGGTCGACGTGCTATTCGGCACAAGGGATAACTGCCGAACTGAAAATATGGAGTTTGAGGTGGTGAACTTGGAAAGTGCATATCACGCGTTACCCGGAAGACCAGCATTGAACAAGTTCATGGCAAGCTGCCACATCAGTTATCTAAAGATGAAGTTACCCGGGCCAAATGGAGTGATTACCATTGCTGGAGATTTTCGACATTCCATTGAGTGTGCTTCAGCCGGGTCTAACCTAGCCGAGTCACTCGTGATCGCGCAAGAGAAAAGAAAAATCCAAGAGGTGGCGGCATTAGCTCAGTCCGCGCAGCAGTATATGCCGGCGTTAAGTAACCCGCATGGCAGCGTTTCATTTAAAGCCGCAAAGGACACCAAGAAGGTTCCAGTTGATAAGATGTTCCCGGAGCGCACCGTAACAATTAGTGCCGGGTTAACTGACAAATAGGAAAGCGAGCTCGTCAACTTCCTCCGTGAGAATCGGCATATTTTTGCTTGGTCTACACAGGACTTGCAAGGTGTTCCGCGGGAGTTGGCCGAGCACTCTTTGAACGTAAGACCCGGAGCAAGGCCGGTGAAGCAACCTCTCCGCCGCTTCGCCGAGGATAGGAGAAAAGTCATTGGAGACAAGATAGCTTGATTGCTAGCAGCAGGATTTATCATGGAGGTGTTGTATCCAGATTGGCTCTCTAATCCGGCGCTAGTAGAAAAGAAGAAGGACGATCCGAACATGGCAGTGGTTTGGCGAATGTGTATCAATTACACGAACCTGAACAAGGCGTGTCCAAAAGATCTATTCCCACTGCCGAGGATAGATCAGGTAATAGACTCGACCACGGGATGTGAACTGTTGTCATTCATTGATGCTTATTCTGGCTTCCACCAGATACCTCTGAACCCGGATGATCAAATAAAGACTGCATTTATTACCCCGTACGGGGCTTACTGCTATCGCACTATGCCGTTCGGTTTACGTAATGCAGGTGCAACGTACCAAAGATGTATGCAAAAATGTTTGCACGACCAAATAGGTCAAAACTTACAAGTATACATGGATGATGTGGTTATCAAGACCAAGGAAAGCACAATGCTCCTTGACGACATAAGGCAAACATTCGCTAACTTGAGGAGGTTCCGGATGAAGCTTAACCCGGAAAAATATACCTTCGGTGTCCCGGCTGGAAAATTACTCGGATTTCTCGTCTCCAGCCGAGGTATCAAAGTTAATCCAACTAAGATCCGAGCCATCGAACGAATGGAGCTGCCGAAGTGTCTTAACGATGTCCAGAAGTTCACTGGATGCCTGGCATCGTTGAGTCGGTTTGTATGTCGGTTGGGAGAAAAGGCACTGCCTCTCTACCAACTCATGAAAAAGTCGGATAAATTCGTTTGGACGCCACAGGCCGATGAAGCCTTTGCCCATTTAAAAAAGATGTTGGCCACTGCGCCAGTGTTACCCTCTCCACTATCAAAGGAGCCAATGTTGCTCTACATAGCCGCAACCAACCGAGTTGTAAGTGCAGTAATTGTAGTGGAGCGCAATGAAGAGGGTAAGTCGGTGCAGAGGCCAGTATATTACTTGAGCGAGGTGTTGTCTGCCTCAAAACAGAACTACCCGCACTTTCAAAAGGTGGCAGACGGTGTCTATATGGCGGCAAAGAAGTTAAAGCATTACTTTGAGGAGCACCCCATCAAAGTGATATGTGAAGCCCCCATATCCGAGATAATGGGTAACAAGGATGCGAGTGGCAGAATTGCAAAATGGGCAATTGAGTTAGCCCCTTATGCGCCCCAATATGACAGAAGGGAAGCAATCAAGTCCCAGGATATGGCGGACTTTTTTGTGGATTGGGCCGAGGTACAATACGAACCACCGCCACTAGATCCGAACTACTGGAGGATGCACTTTGGCGGGTCGAAAACCAAAACCGGACTAGGCGCCGGGGTTGTGCTTACCTCGCCAAAGAAGGACCAGCTAAAGTACGTATTGCAGATCATTTCGCGGCATCGAACAATGTCGCTGAATATGAGGCTCTTATGCATGGGCTCAAAGTGGCAAAGGAGATTGGCATACGTCGGATAATATGCTTTGGCGACTCGGATCTGGTGGTGCAGCAGGTGTCCGGAGTGTGGGATGCCCTGGATCCAAACATGGCGCTATACAAATTTCACGTGCAGAAGATATCTGGTTACTTCGAGGGGTGTGAATTTCACCATGTACCCCGAGTGGAAAACGAGGCTGCCGACATGTTGTCGAAGCTCGGATCGACCAGACAGGCAATTCCACCGGGTGTAGCATTGGAACACCTCAGAAAACCATCTATCAGGCCGTCCCCAGGAACCGACTCGATCTATGTCCCGGAAAATACGGAATCCGGAGCTGAGCCCATGGACATTGACACGGGAGGTAGTACGCGAGACCCGGTGACTACATCAGCAAACCCGGGGACTGCCTCGGCAAACCCGGGGACTACCTCGCTAGACCCGGGGACTGCTCGGCGTGATCCGGCTGAAGTTATGCCGGTGGATCAGATGGAAATTGATGAGGACGTATTCCCTCCACGAGCGATACCAGCTTGGGCACTGCCTATATTCCAATTTCTGAAAGACGGAATGTTACCCGCTGAGGAGGTGTTAGCCAGGCAAACTCAGAGGAGAGCAAAGGCATACACGATCATCAATTCCGAGCTGTACAAACGGAGTGTAACCAACGTCCTGCAGTGATGTGTTGACCCGGAAGAAGGACTTGACATCCTTCGAGATATACACCAAGGAGAATGTGGGCATCATGCCTCATCCCGAGCCTTGGTGGCAAAGGCGTTCCGGCATGGATTCTACTGGCCAAGTGCCTTAGAACAAGCAGAAGATCTGGTGAGAAAATGCAATGGTTGTCAAAGGTACGCCACCAAGACACATATGCCTATGTCGGAACTCAAGACCATACCAATTACGTGGCCATTTGCTGTATGGTGCTTGGATATGGTTGGCCCGTTCAAACCAGCAAGAGGAAACATGACACACATTTTGGTCATGGTGGACAAGTTTACAAAATAGATTGAAGTGAAACCTATAAGAAAATGTGATGGAGCTACGGCCGTGACATTTCTCAAAGACATCATCTTGAGATACGGTTATCCACACAGTATTATAACTGATAATGGCACAAATTTTCCTGAAGGAGCGTTTGCGCAATTCTGCCGAGATAAGAAGATCCGACTCGATGTCGGCTCGGTAGCCCACCCCGCATCGAACGGACAAGTGGAAAGATCCAACGGATTAGTATTATCTGGGATAAAACCCTGGCTCATTGAGCCGCTGCAAAGATCAGCGGGGTGCTGGATAGAAGAACTACCAGCGGTACTGTGGAGTTTAAGAACAACTCCGAATCGATCAACAGGCTATACGCCATTTTTTATAGTATATGGGGCAGAAGCTGTATTACCAGCCGACATAGAGCATGATTCGCCTAGGGTCACCCAATACACAGAAGCCGAAGTGCAACAAGCCCGGCAAAATGATGTTGATCTGCTAGAAGAAGCGAGAGAATTGGCACTGTCCAGATCCGCCATATATCAGCAAAATCTCCGGCGCTATCATAGCCGGAAAGTGTGCCCCCGAGTCTTTCGGGAAGGCGATCTGGTGCTCCGGTTGGTACAACATACTACTAGCATGCATAAATTATCCCCCCATGGGAAGGTCCATTCATTGTGAGCAAAGCATTGCACAATGATTCTTACTATCTTATAGATGCAAAGCCACAAGAAAAGAACAAGGCGGACAGGTCCGGAGAGGAATCTAAGTGACTGTGGAATGTAGCACTACTTCGTCCCTTCTACACTTAGCTAAGAAGTGTATGTATCTGAGTCGTCTCGTATGTTGGTATGTATGTCGGTAATGAGCTTATCAATGAAATAGTAGCGCCTCGAGCAATAACTCGGGGACTACCTTAATAATGTTTGTTGTTACTTCTTATGCGGTAGCTGGAATAAGTTGTTCTACTTAACCCGGATTAGTAATGTGTGAGCACCAAAAACCCAATTCTTCGACTTGCTGCTGTCCAACAAGAATTGGCTTCATGGCAAGCAAGAGAACAAGTTTGGAATTGCGTAGCACATGAAAAACGACTAAGGAAACAAGTTTATTCGAGCTCACGTTTGTTTTTTGAACTAACCATGTATTTATTTTCAAGTTATTATGCTGAACTATTTTGAGCTAAGCCTAAAAGTTTCTAAGTATTGTTAAAACAATTTTTGAAGCTCGGGTTCATAAGTCGTAAAACCGAATCAAGGTAGACACAGATCGAGCCAGAGAATTGGACGAACAAGAAAATGAAACTCGGGGACAGTGCCCAAGTTAATCCGGCATAGAAATGTAGTAGCAAAATATCACATATCCAGCATACAATTGCACCCTGCATACCGGGGATCTGATAAATTTTCAAGTTTTTTGGAACTAAGGAGCAGCAGGAGGAGGAAGTTCGGCGTCGTCGTCGCTGTCTTCAATATATATAGCATCATCTTCTCCGCCCTCATCCGACCCATCTTCAACGTTCTCATTGTGCTCGTCCCAGCGGATTCCAGGAAGCTCGGTCCTTCAACCCAGTCATGGATAGGAGAATATTCGACGAGGCTGTAGACACAAGCCTGGCGCCGAGCTACCTACTCCGGATCATCGGTCCATCTGGATCCGGTGCGCCGGCGTGTAAGGAGGTTGAGGTCGATCTTCTCGTACCATGTGAGAATATGGTGAAGGATGGTATCGGCTGCGGCACGCCCAGCGGACTCTCTCCAAAGATCAAGCTGGGTCTCAATTTCCATTAACTTCTCGACGAGAATCGCGATGGTCTCCGGGATACTCTCTCCGGGCCAAAACGTATTGAAAATGCGAACTGCAACATCGAGGATATCCTTGCCATAATTCTTGATGGTCTCCACGCGAGAGGACAAGCTGACCAATAGGTTCTCCATGTCTAAGGGAATGTTCTCACCATCAAGAGCGACGGGAGTACCCCTCTCTTGGCGAAATTTGGCAACAGCAGCGCTTGCAATAGAAGTACCCTCTGGAAAGTGGTCTGGAAACAAGGCAAAGAAAGAAGGTAAAGAAAAGACATATAAGGTAACCCGGAGAATTATGTCGGATAAGGGAAAGGAACTTACAAGAAATATGGCTATGGATCTGGGTTAACTCCTTGATGCAGTCATCGCGTCTTTTGCGAAGTTGCTCAAGCTCAGCGTTTGCCAACCCAAGCTGGAGGTCGGATTCTCTGAGTAGGTCCTGGCCCTTGGAGATCTGGAGAGTAAGGCACTCACACTCTTCTGTGAAGTTCTGGCCAACCTTTTGGAGCTCGGTTTGGTGCTGGGCCTTCATCTTCTCCATCTCAGGCTTGAGCTTGGCAATCTCGTCGTCCTTAGTCCGGAGGAGAGCGAGCTCATCATCCTTTTTCTTCAGCTCGGCTTGATGCTGCCCCGCTTGCTCGAGAAAATGCAGCATCATATCAGGCATGGGCACACTATCCTCAAGCGATGCTGAAATAGTATGTTGACCCGGCAGAGCCGAGGAGTGAATGTTTGCCGAGCCAAGGAGAAGAAGAAATGGAAAACACTACGAGGTCGAACAAAAGAGGACATACCCCGGATTTCCTCCAAGTTCTTCCGCATGATCTTGTTTTCAGCCTCCACCCCAGCTACAGAAACCGAATGAGGAGATTAGTTCGGCGGAAGAAAGTGAAGAAAAATGGAGAGGTGCCGAGGGAGAAAATTACCCCTCTTTTCATGTTCTGCACCAAGTGCAACATGTTTTGCGCGTAGCATCTTGTGGGTATCCAGCAGGCGTTGGAATTTAGCGCTCCGGCGATTGGTGGTTACCTGAAAAAAGTATAGAAGTGTAAAATTAGCTTGGTACATATTCGAAGTGTACAAGATCTGGGCCAAGTGGAACTTAACCCGGCTCTAGGTGTGTGCATATTCGAAGTGTACAAGATCCGGGCCAAGTGGAACTTAACCCGGCTCTAGGTGTGTGCATATTCGAAGTGTACAAGATCCGGGCCAAGTGGAACTTAACCCGGCTCTAGGTGTGTGCATATTCGAAGTATACAAGGTCCGGGCCAAGTGGAAATTAACCTGGCTCTAGGTGTGTGCATATTCGAAGTGTACAAGATCCGGGCCAAGTGGAACTTAACCCGGCTCTAGGTGTGTGCATATTCAAAGTGTACAAGATCCGAGCCAAGTGGAACTTAACCCGGCTCTAGGTGTGTGCATATTCGAAGTATACAAGATCCGGGCCAAGTGGAACTTAACCTGGCTCTAGGTGTGTGCATATTTGAAGTGTACAAGATCCGGGCAAGTGGAACTTAACTCGGCTATAGGTGTGTGCAGATTCAAGGTTTACATGCAGCTACGTTAGTTTTCTAATGAGCATCCGGCCAAGTAACAAGCTACTCCACCGGAGGCTCGGGGACTAATGGTTATTATCTATAGCATGTAAAGGAGAAACGACATACCTCCATCATTCGCCCCACGAGGTTAATTGCCTTAGCGGCGGTATTCATCTGGGCGGAGAATTCTGCGGGACCGAACTTTTCCGGGAGATCGTCGTTGTGGACGAACTCCGCCTTGTTCCAGTTCATGACGAACTCGATAAGGCTCAGAGGGTACCGCTCGCCGGTGGGCATATGGGGTGCCACCAAGCCCTTCGCGTGAGCTTCTTTCCTCTCAACTAGGGCAAGAGCTGGGCTGGTATGCAGAACCATCTGCTGCGCATCAGTTGGCTCGGCAGGAACATCCTTCGCTGCTGGTGATTTCTTCGGAAGCATCGACGATAGGGTTCGCTGCCCGGCCTCGGCGGATGCAGACTTGGTAGTATCCGGAGCCTTTTTTCCCTTAGCTTGCTGGGAAGAAGTAACTGCGGTGGATTTCCCTTTAGAAGATGCTGGAGTAGTTCCTCGCCGAGGTTGAGATGACTCGGACGAGGCAGAAGAACTTGGCACTGGAGCTCTTGTAGCTGGACTTGGAGCTGTTGTTGGTTTCCTTGGTGCCGGGACAGATGCTGGAGCCGGTTCGGTCGCTGATACTGGAACTGTTGCTGGTGCTGGTGTTGAGATAGACTCGGTGGTTGCTGGTTGTGGCAATGCCGAAGTGGTGGACGCTGTCGCCTCGGCTGGACCGACCCCTCCCGCTCCGAGGTCGCGTTCCTCTCGACGAGGTACTGCGGAACCCGGAGTAGCCGCGGAACCTTCCGGAATAGGGCTCAGCGGTCGCGACTCGTCGTCACGAGGAGGATAAGGGCCGGACCGAAGGGGTGAAGATATGCTTGATCCGCTCTGAGGGACCTCCACCGGAGGCCTGGAAAAGAGAATAATGTCAGAAGAGAAATTGCCACGATGCAAGGAAAAGTGAGTTACGCAATGAAAAATGACTTACGCATCCGAGGTTTTGGCGTCCTTAGGTTTCTGAGCCCTCCGTGCCGGGGCTTTGCCTGCCCGTTTGGAGGCAGTCTTGTCTCCGGCCTTCTTTTGCCTTTTTGTGGGCTGAGAAGGTTCGGAGGAAGAACTTGATGCGGCCCCGCGCTTCTTCTTCGACGCCACCGGAACCGGCTCGCCCGTAGCAAGTGGAGGATCCTCGTGGATATGCCCATCGGGGTTAGCTGATGCCGGAAAGGCAAAAGAAAGAGGGACAGCCTCAACAGGTTCAATCACGTCGACATCCGAGTCATCCTCATCCTCGGGCCAATCTCTAAGAGAAGAGAATTTACCGCTGGGTCGTTTGGTAGCGTCGGTCATAGGGAGGAACATCTCCTGGTCCGGCTCCTCCTCATCCGGGATTTCTCGGTCCGGCGCCCACTTAAGGGTCGGATCCGTACCATCCTCGAGAGTTTGCTGAAGGAACAGCTGAGAAAAAGCACGAAGAACAGAGTCAAAAATACAACAAAAACCGACACATACTTGATCCGAAATAAGTTTGCCCCGCGAAGCTTACCGCGGGAGGGAGCCTGTCACGACAGTAGTGCTCAATTCCCCACGTCCATTCGGTGGAGAAATCCTTGTGGGTGGTGAAAAGAGCCTTAACCCGGCGAAAAATCTCCGTGTTGCTCAGCTCGAAGGAGGAGGTCCGGTTGGGGTCGCAGCCGAAACTCAGGTGGCACAACTTGTGGGTGCGCTTCTGGAGGGGAGAGATTCGGTTGCGCACGAACATGATCATGGCATCCTCGTTGCGCAATCCGAGTTTCTTCAGCTCCACGAACCTCTTGTTAACTTGGTTGGCCAGAGCTGTAGGCTTCTTGGGGACCTCCTCCCAGAATTCCGTGTCAGGTGGGCCGAAGCATAGGGCAGCAACCGAATCAAATCTTCAGTACCCTCATTCCGGACGTAGAAGAAGGTCCAGGCCCATCCTTTGCAGGAGTCAAGCCCGGTAACCCGGGGAAAGACGGAAAGTCTCCGGGGCGAGATGGAGGCAGCCCCGAATTGGGTGAGCTTCTTATCCTCCGATTCTACTTGGATATTAGGGATGACGTTGCGACGAAGGCCGAAAAACCGGATCCACAGCTCCTTCGTGGGCCATAGTCCGGTGTTGCCTTCGATCGTAGAAGCAAAGGCGGAGAGAGAGGTGATAGCGTTGGCTGGGAGATGGTGCAGCTGCAAGTGGTAGGTCCTAACCCAATCCCGGAAGAAATCGCTCACCGGCAGACCAAATCCCCGTTGGAAGTGGGACAGGAACACAACAAACTCACCCGAATTGGGTGAGGGGGCCAGTTCGGCGGAGGAGAGACGAGCGGCGACGTCGGCAGGAATGCGTCTGGTCCGGTAGAGCCAGTCAAGGTCATCTTGACAGACCCATGATCCGACCCACGCGCCGCGGTCCGCCGCGGCGGCGTCCTCCTCCATCTCCTGCTCGGCAACGACGAGCTCCTCCTCCGTCATCTCGTATTCGCTATCCTCGCTGGAGCTAGCGGCGGTGGAGATCTGAGGCCTGGATTGGCGTGGACCTGTGGCGAAGAAGCTGCACAGCGGTGGCTGTGATGCAGAGGCACGGGGAAGGTGCGGCGGCGGCGCTGCTGCTAGAAGCACTGGCGACGGCGCGGTCGCTAGGAAGACGAAGGAGAAAGGCAATGGGCAGAGGGGCACAGAAGTGGAAAAATGCTAAGGGGTGCGCCCCTCCGCTACTTAATCGCCCCCTGAGATGGATCAGTGGGATCGCGCTGCACCAACGAGCCACACGGTGTGGCCGTGTATCACCTGCATTAGCCAATCGGAGAAAAGCCACACAGGGGGCCACACAGTAGAAGCAATCCCATGACGCGACGCGCTGATGCGGTAAACGAGGAGGCAGGCGTGACGTGACCCACGCACAGTGATAACTGACAATTACTGCGGCGGTTACTGTGCAGGCCCTTAAAATAAGACGAGGTAATGATTAGCCTCCACGTGGGTTGGCATATGAGAGAAGGAAACGGGGCCCAGATCAAACCATGATAACCATGGGATCCGAGCCAAAATGGTAACCTGGCCCGCAAGCGAAAACTTGGAACGTGCAAAGGGAACATAAATAAATATAATCCGAGATAAAGAGCTAACCCGGAATTAAACATCCAAGGCTCAAACATAAATGAACCTGATGTGGCCTTAGAGGCCAAGGCAGCTAAGACCGCACCAGCTTCGGGGACTAATGTTGGGGGGATACCCCCGGGTAGGGTCACTCCAGGGTATAAGGGTCGAGTTAGCCGAGGTTCGGCAAGGTCAAAGCGGATGCTGGCCGGGTCACCTCAAGGCAGGCCGGATCACAGAGTAACCCGGACCAGGGGGGTCGCCTAACATTGTCTCATCCGACTTAAGGAGTAAGTCGGAAGTGCTTGTCTAACTTATATGCAGGAACATGTGTGGCCGGATCTACTATGATCCGGGTCCTCGCTTAGCTTCTAGGAGAAGGAAGGAATCTCTCTGGTCAAAAAGAAGGTCCCGTGCGCACTGCATGAGCGGAGAAAGCAAGGGCAGGACCACCGGGTCATGGCCGACAAGGGTGACGACGCCCATGTCGACTGACGCGGGCGCCGCAGAGGCTTACGTCGCTAAAGCATGTGTGACGCGGGGGAAAAGCACCCCGGTCGGGTTACCACTTTGGGAGGGGGCATATTCTTAGGAATATGCCTCCACGTATGCCCTAGGCAGGGACCGAACTTGCTCTATATAAGGGGGCTAGGTTTCTGGTAGAGGGGGTTGGTTGAGCTCTAGTTGGTTTGGTGATTCCATAGTCACTAGTTGAGTTCTTTGAGGCCATAGTGCTAGTTGATCTATGATTCTAGGGAAAAATAGTAGGCAAGAGTAAGAGAGCTCCTTCTTCCTCTTCTCGCCAATACAGCTCAAGGAGCACTTGTAATCTTGGAGATACAGCAATATAAACTTCTGTGTGGAGAATCACTCCACTATGCCTCCCTGGATTCCCCTAGCGTGTATTAGTCCCCACCTTTAGCCTATCCATGGCATCTGCCGTGACACCACCACGACAAGCTTTATGTTTCATATTTTCTTCTTTAATCTTTATGAGAGCATCAGTAATGTGTTTTGTAAAAGCCATGTTCATAGCACTAGCATTAGGACTTTTAGCAAGCTTTTGTAGGAACTTAATAACTTCAGAGATGTTGCAACCATCAAGATCAAAATCAACTTTATCATCTAAAGTAGTAGAACTATTAGTAGCCTCAACACTAGTGGTGGTGATAGTAGAAACACTAATCTTTCTAGCAATTTCATCTTCTCTTTCCCACTTAGCATGTAATTCAGCTAATAGTCTAACATTTTCATCAATTCTTACTTGTATAGCATTAGTAGCTGCAAAGGGATTCTCATTAGTTTCAGGTTTAGCAGCCATTTTATTCAAAGTAGATTGAGCTTCAGCCAAAGATGCTATATTTCTTTCAGCATTAGAGAGTTTTTCCTCAATAGTTTTATTGAAAGCAGTTTGTTTACTAATAAACTCTTTAAGCATAACTTCAAGTTCATAGGGAGCACTCGTATTATTGTTGTAAGAATTTCCATAAGCATTACCATTGTTGGGAGGATATTGCTTATACTTGTTGTTACCAATATTGTTCCTATAAGCATTATTACCATAAGCATTGTTGCCAAAGTTGTTATTTCTTATGAAGTTCACATCAACTTGCTCTTCTTGAGCAACCAGAGAGGCTAAAGGAACATTATTTGGATCAATATGGGCTTTCCCATTAACAAGCATAGACATAATCATATCAATCTTATCACTCAAGGAGGAGGTTTCTTCAACAGAATTTACCTTCTTACCTTGTTGAGCTCTCTCAGTATGCCATTCAGAATAATTAACCATCATATTGTCCAGAAGTTTTGTTGCAGCACCAAAAGTGATGGTCATAAAGGTACCTCCAGCAGCAGAATCCAATAGGTTCCTTGAAGAATAGTTCAATCCTGCATAAAAAGTTTGGATGATCATCCAAGCAGTCAGTCCATGAGTGGGACAATTCTTTACCAAATATTTCATTCTTTCCCAAGCTTGAGCAACATGCTCACTATCAAGTTGTTTAAACTTCATTATTTCACTTCTCATGGATATAATCTTAGCAGGAGGATAGTATTTTCCAATAAAAGCATCTTTGCACTTAGTCCAAGAATCAATACTATTCCTAGTTAAGGAATTCAACCATTCTTTAGCTTTTCCTCTCAAAGAGAAAGGAAACAATTTCAGTTTAATAATATCACCATCTATATCCCTATGCTTTTGCATCTCACAAAGTTCAACAAAGTTATTTAGATGGGAAGCAGCATCTTCATTACCAGTACCAGAAAATTGTTCTCTCATAACAAGATTGGGCAAAGCAGGTTTTATCTCAAAGAAAGTATTTTCAGCCACAGGTGGAGCAATAGGAGTGCTCATAAAATCATTGTTGTTGGTGCTAGTGAAGTCACACAACTTAGTGTTTTCAAGAGTAGTCATTTTTTTGTATTTTCAAATAAGAAAGCAAACAAGTAAAACTAATTTTTTTGTGTTTTTGAAGAACAAAACAAGCAAACAAAGCAAAAAGAAACTAAGCAAAACAAAAACAACAAAGTAAAGAGATTGGTTATGAGAGCTCCCCTTGTGAAGGTGTCCTTGACTCCCCGGCAACGGCGCCAGAAAAATGCTTGATGGCTCAATGCACGGCGCCCAGAAAAGTGTTGATGCCAGGCCTGGCCGCGCGGCCAGGTGGTGTGGTGGCTCCCTGGCCCTTCTCCGTCTCGTATTCTGGCACTTGATCCCTTCCGGAAAAATAGGCACTTTGGCTTTTGCCCCATCCAATTCCGAGAATATTCATTTTCTGACTTTCCTAGAACCAAAAAACTGCAGAAAATAGGCAGCTGGCACTGTGGCTCTTGTTAATAGGTTAGTCCAATAAATCATATGAAAAGTACTCCAAAGTTGGAACAAAACACAAGAAAGTGGATAAAACCAAGCATGGAACATCAAAAATTATAGATACATTTGCAATGTATCACAGATCGATGGAGGCTTCCGTGCCGGCGCAGACCGTGTTGTCGTCTTCCAGGCCCATACAGAACTTCGCGCCTCTTCCATCAAGAATGCCGGCTACACCGACATCGACGAAATCCTCATCGACTATGAATCCACCGGGACGCTGGAGATGTTAGCCCAGCCGACGCCACAGCTAGAAGGTGGAGATGTCGTAGCAGGAACCTCCAGCGTGCCTCCTCCTCCCGTAGCCACGGCCAGCCAGGACCAACCGCACGGTAAGCGCCCCACCGCGTAGATGTGATTCTCTGGATGCCGGGTGGAACTGTAATATTTTTCATTTTGCTAACCTTATGTTTATGCACTGGTAAACTTGTGGGGAGCTTCGACTCCCCTTATCTTTATGTACCGAATATTTTTCCTTTCGCTTTTCCTTCTGATTTTTTGTACTTTGCATTTCTTTCCTCTATTGCCAATTAGGCCCGCCTAACTATCCTCATTTGGCTGAACCCCTTTAGCCGGAGGACTACTAATTCCAGTGGGGGCACATCAGCGCACCCACTAGGTGTAGCCCCCGAGATTCGGAGTTCTTGATGAAGACAAGGACTTCGAATCTTCTCTCCTTCTTCCTTTCCTTTGAACTTTTATTTTCTTCTGGCTAAACACCTTTAGTCGGACAGCCTGACCTTGCTTGACCATCCGGACAACCACAATGACGCGCCCCCACTAGGTGCAACCCCCGAGATTCAGAGTAGTTGGCGAGGCCAAGTTCTTCGCATCTTCTCTTCTTTTATCTTGCTCTTTCCCTTGCCCTCACCTGGGCCTGAATATCCGGCTAAACTCCTTTAGCCGGTCGGAAACACATGATTCCATTAGGGGGGCGCGAGCGCACCTAGTGGTTATAGCCCCCGAGATTCAAAGCGCTTGGTGAAGGCAAGGACTTCGAATCTTCTCTTTTTGCTTTTGATAGCCGACTCAGTGTAGTTGTGCAAAACAAACATATAGGTAGATTTGTTTAATATATTAGTCAGTCAGTAAGTGCATTTTTAACAGGCTATGGACTTCGGTCTGTTTCAAAAACTAGCTTGTGCTTCTCTAGGCACTTAGTCATTTTCTCGTGCGCTCTGTTGTTTACGTTGTGTCCTTGCCAGGCAGCCAGGTTGCGGTCTAGAGGCAGAATCGAAGGGGGAGCTGACGATACATTGCTCATGGTACTCGGAGCTTAGTAGCCGAAAAATCTCAAACTAGGCACAAGGCCAGAACGCCCGATCTGTCGCATCTTTTCGCTGTTTTTCATGTGGGGTGCCTCGAGCTTTTGCTCATGCTAGCCGGAAAACCGGGTTGCGGTCTGCAGCCGAGACGAAGGTTGCTATGAAAGTTTTACAAAAAATATTTTGGAGGTACCTATCAGGGGGTCAATTAATATATTAGAAACCACTGAGAGTTTCGACGACATGTTCATCTTATTGGTAAGAATCTTGACAATTTAACGAAATTAGTTCAAACTTGAGCTACAAGTAAGCGTGATAGATTCCTCCTGAATTAAATGTCTTTCCGTAGGTAGATGGGTGCATTTTCTTGTAGTAAACAATGTCATTGGTGTGAGTTTCCAACTATCAGGAAAAAAATTCAAGTCTCAATTTTCCGAGTGATGATGAGATCATTCTTTTCTATAAAGCAAGTCCAAAAGATATGGATCAGAATGCCACAAGCCAAGTTTTCAGACATATATAGTGGACCAACATGTGTTACTTATGATTCCTGATACGTCCATTTTGCATCACTATGCTATATCATAATTTACTGTTATTCATTGACATATTTCATATTAAGAGATGATACTTATGTTATTTCATCTGTTTTTGCATGGTTGATGACTTTTGGAGCATGGACAGCTGCAGTGAGGATTCTGATGGAAAAGATGCTGTTTGGAGGCAAAATTCACGAAGATCAAAAAATCCGGGAAAATACATGGAAAATTCTATTTTTCCAGAAGACGAAGATTGCCAGAAGGGGGAAGTGGAGATGGGCCACAGGGGGGCCACACCACCCCTGGCACGGGTAGCCCTAGGCCGCGCCAGCAGGTGGTGTGGGCGCCCTGGCCCACTACAGGCTCTCCCCTCTGGCATATATTATCCTCCCGAAACCCTAAGACTCGGGGAGCGACCATAGAAAGATTCTGCTGCCTCTGCGGGGCGGAAAACACCGAGAGAGAAATATCTCTCTGGCAGACAGAATTCTGCGGGGGAATTCCTTCCCGGAGAGGGGAGATCATCGCCATCAACACCACCATCAAGATGGACTTCATCGGGATCATCATCATCACCACTAACATCTCCACCAGTACCATCATCACCACTTCATACCGCTATAACAATTGGGTTGAATCTTGCATAGTTCTTAGGGGAAACTTTCCCAGTGTTGATTACTCCTTGTAGTTGATGCTATTGAGTGAACCATTGAATTATCGTTTATGTTCAGATTGTTACACATCATTATTTCATCTCTGATCATGATCCATATGATGTCTTGTGAGTAGTTCGTTTTGTTCTTGAGGACATGGGAGAAGTCATGTTGTTAGTACTGGAATTGTGTCGAGAAAGATTTAATAGTTTGATATTTAAGTTGTGGTGTATTTCTTCTAGTGGTGTCATGTGAACATCGACTACATGACACTTCACCTATATGGGCCTAGGGGAATGCATTGTGTATTTGGCTACTAATCGTATGGGTTGCCAGATTGACAGAAACCTGAACCCCCGTTAGGAAACCTTTGCACAAGGGATGTCAGGGTCTTAGAGTTCAAAGCTGTGGTTAGGTTTCTACCTTAATTATTTTCTTGTACTTGCGGATGCTTGCAAGGGGTATAATCACAAGTATGTATTAGTCCTAGGAAGGTCGGTACATTAGCACAGGTTCACCCACACAACACTTAGCAAACTAAAGAAGATTAATCAACTATATGAAGCGAAAGCACTTGATGATATTCCCATGTGACCTCGAGAATGTTTGGTCATCCTAAGTAATACAACCGGCTTGTCCTTTGCTAAAGAAAGGATTGGGCCACTTGCTGCATTTAGTCTTATTGTCTTTTATTTACTTGTACTTTATTTACCTGCATTATCAAAAACCCCTAAAAATCCATTTGCTAAGTATTTATAGAGAATTCCTACTCCAAGCCATTCGCCAACACCTTCTGCTCCTCGTTGGGTTCTACACTCTTACTTATCCAAAATACTGCGATACACCCCTATACTTGTGGGTCATCAAGACTATTTTCTGGCACCGTTGCCGGGTAGTGAAGTGCTATTGGAGAGTGGAACTGGTAAAGGAAACTTCTACTGTGAGTATTGTTTACTTCTGTTAGTTGCTTTATTTTCAATATGGATAATTCGCTGAGTTTCTTATTTCGTAATGCTACTACCACTGCTAAGGTAGTAGATGAACCACCACTTGCTGAGAATGATACTTTTAAAATACCTACAAGAATTATTGATCGTGTTATGGATAACTATTATGTTGGAGATGGAACTGTCCATCCTGGTGATCATTTTCTCTTTATACATGAATTATGCGGGTTGTTCAAGTATGCAGGTATTACAATAGATCAAGTCAAGAAGAAGTTATTCTCATTATCACTAAAAGGAAGAGCTGAAGAATGGTATAAGCTGCTGAAGAATGGTCAAGCTCTTGAATGGGAGGAAATAGTGCCTCTCTTTGTAATCAAAATTTTATCCTCCTAGTGAGATTCATAAAGATTGGAATCAAATATACAACTTTTGGCCTCTTGATGGATAGAGTACAGCTCAAGCTTGGGGGAGACTGAAGTTACTAATGCTCAAATGTCCCATTCATGAGCTCCCCAACAAAATTATTATCAATAACTTTTATGCAAGGCTCCCTCTTCATGATAAGGATTTATTGTATGCCTCTTGTGTGTTGGATCATTTACACGCATGGAAGAAGAAGCTAAATGGGATCTTCTAGACCGTATTCAAGACAATGCTGAAGCATGGGAGAATGACAAAGGAAGAAAGTCAGGTATAAATTATGATTATGAATGCATTGAATCTTTTATGGGAACTGATGAATTTCAAAATATTAAAAATGCTTATGGTCTAGACTCTCAAGCTATTGCAACTTATTTTAAGGCTTTTGCTTCCTATATTGAAGTTCCTAAAAAGAAGTGGAATAAGTATCATGAACCATATAAATATGTTGCTAAGTGTGTTCCTGCAAGAAATACTGAAGTTTATACTACTAATCATGCTTTACCTGAACCTTACATTGAGAAAATACCTTTCCCAGTTAAAGTAAAGGAACATTCTATGATAGCTAGTATGGTTAATGAAAGTACAAGTAAAGCTGTTGAACCTGATGAACAAAATGATGAACCTATAATAGAAAATGTGAAAGACTTTGTCACTAAATATGTAGAAGATGGGCACACTATCCTCTGTAAGGATACTTCTAATATTGTTTCACAAAGTAGTGTTATGAGAGCTAGTGTCCCTGTGTTTTTTGTTAGGATAAGAGATCATTGCTACAATGGTTCATGTGATAGCTATATCATTAAATTTATGCATGATACTAA
The DNA here is from genome assembly GCA_916181665.1 of Avena sativa. NCBI lineage: Eukaryota > Viridiplantae > Streptophyta > Magnoliopsida > Poales > Poaceae > Avena > Avena sativa. The sequence continues at coordinate 183,782,891 of OV702287.1, read as the reverse complement.
AATTTATTATGAGAGAGGGAAGACTGTTCTTATGCATCTCAATAATATCAAGTTTCCTCGTTTTATGCTTAAAGTCTTTATGTTGCACTTGTTTTGCCTTCCTATGCTTGTAGCCTCTAGTTTCAACTTGTTTGTTTACAAAATCCCCTTGCATAGGAAGTGGGTTAGACTTAAACATGTAAATTTTTGCTTCTTGATGCTCTCTTTTACTTCAATTCATATCTTATGTGAGCTTCATTGAAATTTTCATGCCCATCTTAATGGCTATAAAGAAAGAGCTTTTTGGGAGACAAACCAATTTATTTTTCTTTTAGTTTGTTTTTGTTTCTTTGAGTCTTGGAAGTTATTACTCCGGTAATAACCTCTCCTTATCCTTTTTGTTTGGTTTTTGTGTCAAGATCAACCTCTAATGAGAGAGAAGTAATATTTGGGGAAATTGAAGTCCCGAAATAGATTTTTTTGCTTCACCGTAAAAATTCGTGCGAGATCTCTGTGTGTGGGATTGAGCTGTAATTTTTTGTGCTTCTGCCCCAGGTTGTTATTTAACTTTAGTTAGTTTTGCACTTTTTTATTTGAGCAATAGAAGATTTTAGAAAAAAATGATCTTTACCTACTGGTCTGCTTTGATAGATTTTGCCACTCTTGCATTTGCTTCTTTAAATCGATTTCCTTTTTGAATTCTTTTTGGGTTTTCAGAAGGAGTTGCTACATTAGCTTATGTTTTGATAGATTTCAGTTGAAATTGGACTTAAAAGGTTTATTACCTCTCTTACACTAATGTTGTTAATGAGAATTGTGTGAAGATTTGTGTGAAAGAATTTTCCATGTTATCGGAGAAAATGGTGTAATAAGAAAGAGAAAGGTTTCATGACTCGTGCAATATGAGTATGAAGATGAAGATATTGATGTTATTCAAGTGGTGACTCCGGAAGAATCTACTAAATTCCAAATTCAGAGACCCGCAGAGTCCATTTTGGAATAGGTAACAGTTATGGTAAGAAAAGTTCCGCAAAAATTCTATCCAGTTATACTTTTGGAGTTTTTATCCAACAAGGAAAGGAACGAAGCGAAAGAGGGACGGAAATGGAGCCAGGGTGGCTCACACCACCCCCTGGCGTGGGCCCCCTGGCCGCGCCAGCAGGTGGCGTGGCTGCCCTGGACTCCGTCTCCGACCCGTTTTCTCCCAGTACCTTCCTTTTTGTTGTAAAACTTCGTAATATATAATCTCTCGGATCCCACGAGGTTCGTATATTGTGTTCTCATCGTGTTTTTGTTTCGATCTATTTCTGATAGGTAGAGTCCCAGTTTTGGAGCCACAATGTCTTCCTCTGGATCAGCCAAAGAAGATGCCCCAGCGGATATCATCAACCCATACATGCGAGAGTTGAAGATTCATCCCAAGGAGTTGTTGCTTGAAGATGGGGAGGTACGGATAAAAGAGGTTCAAGGCCCTAAAGGTGAAGGAAGTCTGGAGGACAGGATGGAAGCGCTGGAGCAAGAAGTCTTTAGGTACAAGAAGATGGCAGAACGCGAAGTGGATATCATCCATAAGATTTGTTCCGAACTCATCGCCGAGCACCAAAAGGAGACTGCTGAACTTAAGGATGAAATTCTCTCACTCCACCAAACAACCAACCAACTGCAAGCATAGCTCTACGACGTTCAAAATCAAAACTGTGAGTACGAGGTTAGGTTTAAACGCATAAGTGCTACTGCAAGTTTCAGGATGCTAGAGACCACGATGTATTTTCTTGATGGGGAGCCCTTGCCTTGGAAGTCGGACAATGACGAGAGAACACCACCACCACCGAAGGAGTAATTCGTCATCAGGTTTTGGCATCCCCTTGGTTTGTTCCAAGCTTGGGGGAGTGTCACGGTATCATGTCACTATCTTCTATCTTTTTACCTTTTTAGTAGAGTCATATCATGAATAGAGAAGTTATCATGTAGGATGGTTTGCATTATAGAAGTGTCCCCCCTCTCGTTAGATATCTATGTATCCCTTGGTGTGAGTTCCCATTATGGAATATTAATGAGAAGTTCTAGCATTTATTCTTTTGCATATCTTATATTAGTTTTCAATTCACTGTTATATGATTGATCTTGTCGTTAGTATTGGTATCACTTTGGGATCATTGAGTTAATTTAGTTGGTTTTGGCAAACCTGGCTCAGTAAGTAGCAACAATATTTTTTAGAATTGAATGAAAAAAGACAAAAGTACTCTTAAAGAAATATAATTTCATCATCTTTCTTTCCTGATTTGCTCATAAATTTAGTATTCTCTAGTTAAGATCTTTTGTGCTTCTGCTGGGGGTTTAACTCGTCAATGCCCATTGTTATGGACTTGGATTTTGGAGAAGGACAGAGCGCTGGAGGCATCAGTTGGCTAGCAAACAAGCACACAGGGACGCAAGGTTTACCCTGGTTCAGGCCTCGTAGAGTACCCTACTCCTGCTTGTCTACTCTTGGAATTAATGGAGGAATCGAATATTACAGGGGCGTGTAGATGCAATCTGGCGAGAGTTGTGGAAACTAGGGTTGCGTGTGTCCTCCTCGCCGCCCCCTCCTAGCCTTTATATAGATAGGCTAGGTCTCGGGTAGCAGGTTGAGTCGGTTACAGATTAAGTTTTCCCTTTAAACTTTCTATCTTTAAGCTTCTTCTTGTCTCGCAAGTAGTCGAGAGTCCGTGGGCCACTCGAAGTCTTCATCGGGGCGTGGAAACGCCGTGGGCTTTCACCGTATCTAGACCGTATATACCAAACTCGAGTACCTGCAGGGTATACCCATGTCAGTAGCCCTCGAGTGTCCAGTGGAATCGTATATTCGACTGGGGACTTTATGAAGCCTTTTGAGTGCATGACTGAGTATTTTTCGACTGTTTTGTTTATGTCATAGGGATTGTTGATATGTGTGCCTGATTTAACCGATGTATCATTATCAGGTAACTACCTTAGGGCAAAACAAAGCAATCTAATCGAACTCGAGTCCCCGGACTCGAATTCGAAAAAGTGCTGGTGTAATTTGACTCAAGCCACGGATGTCTTACAGGAGTCGAATTCCAGTATATGGGTGTGAGCACTCGACGCGTCGGTCAAGGCATGTTCATCGTACCTGTAGGCACGGATATATTTTTGGTAGTGCGTAGCAAATGTGTTGCCAGGCCTTATTTAGGTCTTATCTTCACGCTGCAAGCGCGACATCCCAATTTTTGTCATCGCGGAGATGATTCGGGTGGCCTAGGAGACGCAGTCATTTTGTAGGAAAAAATATGAGGCGGTGTCGCCATAGACTTCGAGTGTGGATGTTATCAGCACACAGTACGACGTACAAATAATCATAGGGTGCGTGTCCAGCGCTCCCTATGGGAGTAGCCCCCGAGTGCCTGGTTGAGTCGAAGACTCAGGCAGGGACTAAAGAGCTTTTGTGACTGCTATCGTCTTTTGTTTGCTTGTTTCAGTCGAATTTGCTTCTGGTGCTCCCTATGGGAGTAACCCATGATCCATAGTCGAATCGTAGATTCGAGTGGTTGGGTATGCTTTGAATGTCCAAATTCCTACATGAAAATAAAATCGTAGGGTGCGCCACCACCGCTCCCTATGGGAGTAGCCCCCGAGTGCTTGGTGGAGTTAAAGACTCGAGCAAGGACTAAAGCAGTCGAAGTCTTCTAGTGCTCATCTTGATGAGATCAGTGCTGACGATGTGATGACCTCAGTTGCCTGCGTGAGCAGCTTTGATGGAACGTGACGAGCGGTGGGTCCCATTTTCTGACTTTGATCTGACCCGGCGTGCGTAATCTTTCGTTTTAACTACGTCTCATCGATTTCCGCGTGTAATGGAGATAGTGGGGGACGGTTCGTGTTTTGGCCTCTCCACGTGTTGACTGCGATGTGCGCCACGTGTCTAATAGGGTTTCTGCTGGCCGTTGGATTGCATCCATGAGGGGGTTAAGAGCAGCGCAGCTGCGGTAATTTTCCCATCTCCCCTTTCTCTGCATGTGCTTCCATCGCCATTGCCGCTGCTCTCTGCTTCCTAGAGCTTGTCCTCTTCGTGGCGCTGGACCAACTTCGTGTGTTCCCGAGCTACTTCCTCCGCTCGCACCGCCATCGCAAGATGGGGAAAAAGAAAGGAGGCGCCGCCACTGGGTCTGCTGCCACCACCTCCATCGCCAAGAAGAATGGCGGCTCTGCCACTGTTGGCACTAGCACCGCCGGCGCCGGCAAGAAGAAGGGTGCGGGCACTCGCATCATCAATGGAGCATGGCGCATGTCCACCATCAAGGCCTCTGAGCTCCATGTTCTGTGCCAAGATGGAGTTCTTCCGCTCGCCGAAGACGATTCAAGAGTGCCTGGTGAAGAGGTAACCCCCCGTCCTCCATCGGGTTTCTGGGTGATGTTCCTCGCTTTCATCATCCGCGGTTTTTCTCTTCCCTTGCATCCCTTTGTCAGGGGCCTTCTCTGTTTATATGGGCTCCAGCTGCACCAGCTGTCCTCAAACTCTTTTCTTCACATTGCGTGCTACATCACGCTTTGCGAGTGCTGGCTCGGAGTCGAGCTACACTTTGGTCTCTTAAAGAGGCTTTTCAAGCTAAAGCGTCACTCAGCTTCTGGCTCGTTAGTTTACGACGAAGGCGGCTGCAGGATTCATGTCGACTCCTCCGCTACGTATTTTGACATCAAGCTCACGGCGTCCGTCCAAGGGTGGAGGGACAAGTGGTTCTACGTCCGCGACCAGAAGGCCGACGGAGAGCACTACGGACTTGCACCCTTCGACCCTGTGACGCCGTGCAAGAGGAGGCGTTCTTGGAAGAACGTAGTGATGCCTGGTGAGTCCGAGGAGACGGAAGTGCCGTACAAGCGCGTCTGCGACCTTGAGAGTCGCATGGGTAAAGAAGAGGGAGGCGCCGCCCTCATTCGCACATGGTTGCACCGTCACATCCAGCATCTGCAGGCCAAAGGCCACCCCATGTTCCAATGGGCTGGTGCGGACGATGTCACTTGCGTAGTTGCCGATGGCATTTCCACGGGTGAAGTAAACAAGAGGTTGCGACTGGTGACAAAGTATACCACCAAGGAGGTTTTCCCAGGCGAGCCAGTCATGCCTCCCTTCGACGCCTCAAACCCTCCTCCTGAGGTAAAATTGTGCTATGAAGTAGCTTTATTTGTCGATTGCTTCTGATTTCTTGACATATAATGAATTGTTTTCTATATGCAGGATTGGAAGGTGTCTCCCAGTTTGCCCCCTCTTCTTGAGGGGGTTATTCCTCGTGAAGTAGATGAAGAGGACGAGTCGGAATCGACTGTCCCACTTGAAGAGGAGGAGGAAGCCCCCGAGTCCAGCGGTCCGGACACTCGCAAGCGTTCTCGCAGCAAGGATTCGGATGCTTCGTCTCCGTCAACTCCAGAAGTCCCATCTATTGGTGCAGAGGAGCCGATTCCCGTTGTTCCTATAAGATCCATGGCGCCATCTGCTCGCAAGAATATGCGGCTGCCGAAGGAGTCGTCGGAGTCGGAGGAGCAAACCTTTGAATTTGATAAATTTGACTGGTAAGTCTACAACTCTCATCTTGGTTCCTTTTGGAGTTGAATTTGCTGATGCTGGCTTTTATTTCGTAGTCAATAGGCATCGCCGTCTTCTGGCCACGTCCAATTTGTGAAGGAATCCGGATTTGCGGACTCCAAGGCCAAGGAAGTGGCTGAACAATCTTCCTCTCCTCCATTGGTGGCCCACTCCGGGCACAACTCGTCGAGTTCTCCACACGTCAGGGAGCACCAGATGGTTGCCCAGACGACTGCGCGACAATCGTCTTTGGAGTCTCTAGATGAGCCTGTAAGTGTGATTTTGTTTTGCAGTCAAATTTGTGGTCCATGCTATCTGCTGATCCTTTATTTTTCTCTTGAGGCAGCTCATTGTGAAGGAAGCTGCTCGTTTGGTGGAGCAGGTACTTGCGATGGGTCATCAGCACGCAATGCTAGACAATCGCCATCACGTCGTCGAAGGTTAGTATTTGCTTCTTTTCCTTTGTTCTTGTGAGATTTATACATTCGACTGATGGTCCATCTTGTATTTTGGTAGCCGAGCATAATGAACTTCTTCGTGATGCGACTTCTCTTGAAAATACGCTTGCCGCGGCAGTGAAGAGTCATGACGAGGCAGTCGCTGTGCTGGATGAATCACGGAAACACGAAGAGGATTTGCGCACCTCCATCGCTGCGAGGGAAAGTTGTTCGAAGAACAACTCTTCTCGATTTCCAAGTCTCTTTCAGGTATTCTTTCGTCTGGATTTTGATTGCTTCTTTCTTCGATATCTTGTTATTGTGCTGACGCTTTGCTCTGTGTAGATGCTGGCGGTCTGAGCTTCGACGTCCAGGCACTTCGTCACGATGATGCTTTGGCAGGCATCGTCGCGGTAGTCGAGGACCGCAGCGCTTCCATTCAGGGGACGCTGAATAAGGCCAAGGCTATGCTCAGTCGCATCCATGAGGAGCTGACGCCCAAGGCTGAGCTGATTGAGAACTTGGAGGACCTAGTGGAGTCCCTCACTGGAAGTATTCCCGTAGACTTCAGGAAATCGCAGCGTGCGGTTGGTGCTTCCATGGCACTCGCAATGGTGCAAGCCCATGGCGTGGAGGTGGATCCTGCTGCGGTCTCCAAGGCGATGCCCGTCGGTGCAGATGGTCAACAGGTAGTTTTTAATCCTTTTGCAACTGTCTGTGGCAAGTACGGGCCACAACTCATCAACACAGTCGCCAAGTAGTCCGAGGAGCTGCAGCGAGCCAAGAAGGCGGCGAAGGCTACGGCGTCAGGGGATGGCGGGAAGTCTGTGGTGTCTGATACTGTGACGGACTCGATGAGGCCCCCGAAGCTGAAGTCCAAGTGGAAGAAGCAGGCTGCTCCTTAGTAGTTATATTGTAATAGTTAATAGTTCGACTCCTTTTGTTGAAAACATGCCATTGGCTGAGTGTCTCTGTTGATACTTTTGTCATGTTTGAATGCAGTTGAGCTTTTTTTTGTCCATGTATTGCTTGGTCCCTTATTCGCTCTTGCTTGGCTTGTGATAGGGTACGTCGAGTGGTCCTTCGGGTGATCCTCGGGACCCACCGTCCGCTGATGATATCTTGGCACAGTCGCGTTCAAGGGTGGATGAGTTGTCCTTGCTTTCGCGATTGCGCGGTCGCGTTAAGCAGCTGGACCGTGAGCTGCCCGTCCTTCGCGGTAACGCAGATGTGTGGAAGTCAAGGGCGGAGAATGCTATGGCCCGAGAGCAATATCTGTTGGAGGAGGTGACGCAGTTGGGCGATCAGTTCAAGTGTTAGCTTCCTGTCCTCTTATCTTTTCTTGTAGTCAATCACGATAGTTCCTTGTCTTCATGTGTTGCCTTTTTTGCTTGGTGTAGTTGTCAGTGCTCGTCATCCGCATGATGAGAAAGACAGGATCGCCATCCGAATGAATGACCTGACCCAGGAACAACTTTAGGCAAGTGGGTATTTTTGAGTGGACCACGATCGTGCGATTGCACTTGCGACCCTGCAGGATCGTGCTTCTCTAGTGCTCCATTTTTTGAAGAAAGCACAATCATTCCTGAGGAATATCTATCAAACGATGTTTCCACTAGTCGCTGCCCCTTCGAGCTTGTTGGCTCTCCTGGCTAAGTTTCAGGATTTGAGTGTAGTTCATGACGGCGTGCGACAACAGTTAGTGGCTGGTGCCAAGGCTTCCCTATCGCTGGTGCGACTGCATAGGCCTGATGTGGACATTGAGGTTGTTGCTACTGGGCCGCCGACTCCACCGGTAGGTTCGACCTGGAACATGGTTCCGCATTACCAGGCGGTGGACAGCCCAGCAGAGGAAATTGTCGACTTCTTTGAGGAACAGACAAATGTTCTTCTGCTGCAGTAGTAGTTTTTATTTGTATCCTGCACATAAGTGTACCAGGGTTGTAAAGTTCGTATGTATATGCTAGATGTGATTGATTTATACTGATATGTAAAGAGCTTGCTAGCTTATATGTTCTGCGAGTGTATTTGTACTCTGCAGTTCCTTTTCGTTAGCCTGACTTATTTTATCTTAGCACCTTGCCAACCTGTCAGGTGCGTTGCAACTGGGTTGGTGTTGTATCAAGGGTTCGATTGTTGTTGTGTCAGCTACTCGGGATACTGCGTCTTGTTCGTAGAACGAGGGTGTAAAGTGTGGCGTAGACCCCGAGTGATAAAATTGCTAGGAAAATGAGGAAAATACAGAATTTTGGGGCACTTAGCTTTATTTATTTGCATAATCAGTACGAGGTACAATGTGTGGCTAAGTAGCCTGGCTGAATAGCCTTATTTGTAATGAAAAGAAAGAGGAAAACAACTAGGGGTAGAAGCGTCGCAGCTGCGCGACATTCCAGGGGTTGGAGTATGCGACTCCTGTTTCGAAATCTTTAAGGCGATAGGTGCCACTTGGGATTACTTTTGTAATCACGTATGGTCCTTCCCAAGGGGACTCGAGCTTGAGGTGCCCTTGCTGATTCAGTCGCAGGACCAGGTCTCCTTCGATGAAGGATCTGGGGCATAGCCTTCTGTTGTGGTAGTTGCGCAAGTTCTACTGGTAGATCGTCGATCTTTCTGCTGCGATGTCCCGTGCCTTGTCAAGGAGATCGACGGAATCTTCGAGCGCGAGTGTGGAATCCTGCTCGCTGTACGTGACCACCCGTGGGGCTTTAAAGCGTACTTCTGCGGGTACTACCGCTTAAGCACTGTGCACCATGAAGAACGGGGTGTATCCCATGGCACTATTTGGAGTTGTGCGCAGGCTCCAAAGTACGGACTGCAGCTCGTCTAGCCAACATCCGGTGGCTTGCTCGAGTGGCCAGAGGAGTCGCTTCTTGATTCCACCGCAGATGAGGCCGTTGGCCTTTTCGACTTGACCGTTGGTCTATGGTTGAGCTACGGAGGCATAACTTATGTTGATTCATAGGTTCTTGTAGAAACCCTGGAACTCCTTAGAGGTGAAGTTCGTTCCATTGTCCGTGCTGATGTTGTGTGGCTCCTCGAAGCGCTAGACAATGGACTTGCAGAACTTGACGGCACGGGCTCCTGACTGGTTTGTCACCGGCATGGCCTCTATCCACTTGGTGAATTTGTTGACTGCGACCAGGAGGTAGACGTAGCCTCCTCGCGAGGACTTTGGGAGCTTGCCGACCATGTCAAGTCCCCATTGCAGAAAGGCCAAGCCAATGTTATTGGCCGGAGTTCTGCGCCAGGTGTGTGCGGTTTGTCTGCGAATCGCTGACAAGCATTGCATCTCTGGACGATGTCCTTGGCGTCGCGCATGGCCGTGGGCCGGTAGAATCCAACTCGTAGAGCTTTGGCGACAAGGGCGCGACTGCCAACATGGTGCCCACAAGTCCCTTCATGGATATCGAGGAGGACGGCCCTTCCGTCCGTGTTGGAGACGCACCGTTGGAGTACTCCTATGATGCTGCGCTTGTATAGTTCACCGTTGATGATGGCGAATGCCTTGGATCGCCGTGCGATATGTCGCGTGTCAGTTGGGTCGTCCGGCAGCCTCTTGTTGAGAAGATATGTGATGTAGGGTTGAGTCTAAGATGGCTCGATCATCATGACCCCCATTGGTCCCTCGAATCCTGTGTCAAGCTCCAGGTCGTCGAGTGATATTGGCTCATTGGGTGGTATAGCCCCCGAGTCCGTTGTTGCACTTGTTTTCTTCTCTCTGGCCTTTGGCTTGATGGAGCGTTCGCAGATACGCTCGAGAAATACCCCAGGTGGTATGGGGGCGCAGGTGGAGCCAATGTTGGCGAGTGCATCCGCCTCTTCATTGCTTTCACGGCCTACGTGTCGCAGCTCATAGTCGTTGAAGTCCCCTTCGAGTGTGTCATAGAGGTCGCGGTAGGCGATCATATTTTCATTCAGCGCGTCACACTTGTGCATTGTCTGGTTGATGACCAGCTTGGAGTCGCCGTAGATGATGATCCTCTTAGCACTGCAGGCTTTTGCCATCCGCATCCCGTGCAATAGGGCCTCGTATTCAGCTTCGTTGTTGGAGGCAGTAAACTGCATTCGCAGAATGTATTTTAGCTTGTCTCTTTGGGGCGATGTCAGTATGACACCTGCGCCAGCCCCGTCCTTACGCTTGGATCCATCGAAGTGCATTGTCCAGAGGTAAGACATATCTGCCATTTTGGGGAGCTGGTTCTCCATCCAGTGCACGAGGAAGTCAGGGAGGATTTGCAATTTGATCGCGTCGCGCTTTTCATATGTAATGTCTCGTGGAGACATCTCGATTCCCCAAAGCGCGACTCGTCCGGTGGCATCGAGGTTGTTGACTATATGACCAAGCGGGGCATCGTTGACCACCACGATTGTGTGATCTTGGAAGTAGTGGCGCAGTCGCCTGGCTGTCATGAAGACACTATATGCCAGCTTCTGGTAGTGCAGGTACTGCTGCTTCGTTGGCGTGAGCACCTCGCTGAGGTAGTAGACAGGGTGCTGGATCCCGTGGACTTTGTTTTCTTTGGCTCGTTCTACCACGAGCACTATGCTGACCACCTGGTTGGTGGCGGAGATGTATAGCAACAATGGTTCTTTTTCGCGTGGAGTCACCAGTACTGGCGAGGTAGATAGTAGACGGTTGAGGTCTTCGAATGCTTCCTGCGCCTTGTCGGTCCACTCGAACTTGTCAGTTTTGTGGAGGAGTTGGTAGAAGGGCAGTGCCTTTTCGCCCATTCGATTGATGAATCGAATGAGCATCGCGATTTGCCCAGCCAGTTGCTGGACGCCTCTTATGTTTTTCGGCTTCTCCATGGCTAGTATGGCTTTTATTTTCTCCGGGTTCGCCTCAATCCCTCTCGTGGAGATGAGATATCCGAGTAGTTTCCCAGATGGTACACCGAAGGCGCATTTGTCCGGATTGAGCTTGATCCGGTAATGGTCGAGGTTGGCGAAGGTCTCGCGTAAATCATCGATTAGCGAGGCTTCCTCTTTTATTTTGATGACAATGTCATCAACGTAGACTTGGATGTTGCGACCAAGTTGGTTCTTGAGGCAAGCCTACATGCACCGCTGATAGGTGACTCCTGCGTTTTTGAGCCCGAAGGGCATTGTGTTGTAGCAGAACACACCAAAAGGCATCGTAAACACCATTTTCTCTTGGTCTTCCTCCTTCATTCGAATCTGGTTATAGCCTGAGTAGGCGTCAAGGAAGCATAGACGCTCACACCCCACGGTGGAGTCGATGATTTGGTCGATTCGCGGCAGCGGGAAGTGATCCTTTTGGCAGTTCTTGTTCAGGGAGGTGAAATCCACGCACATCCACAAGATATCCGTGTCCTTTTTAGGTACCAGCACCGTGTTGGCGAGCTAAGTGCTTTCCTTGATCTCGCGTATGAATTTGGCGTCGAGGAGTCTATTGATCTCCATTATGACTGCCTTTGCCCTTGGATCAGACAGTTGCCGAATTGTCTGCTTGACTGGCCTTGCGTCTGGGTTGACGTTGAGTGCATGCTCGGCGAATTCCCTAGGAACCCCTGGCATGTCCGCTGGACACCAAGCGAAGATTTCCCAGTGCTCACGGAGGAATTCGACGAGCGCGAGTTCCTATGCGGAAGTCAAGTTGTTAGCCATGAGGGCCATCTTGGTCGGGTCTGTTGGGTGGACCTGGACTTTCTTCGTGTGCACCGACGAGTCGAAGGATAGGTCGGGTGAACTTGTCCGGCTCAGAGGAGGCAGACTATTGTTCGTCGACTCCTTTAATCTTGTGAGTTCCTCCTGCATTCCAAAGGACTGGGAGATTCTGTTGAATTCCTTGTCGCAACTGTCGGACCTCTCAAAGTTGCCGTTGATTGTGATTACGCCGTTTGGGCCCGGCATCTTCATCTGCAGGTAGGCGTAGTGTGGCACCACCATAAACCTTGCGAACACGACACGTCCGAGGATGCAGTGATATTGTGAAGGCCAGTCGACGAACTCGAAGTCGATGCGCTCTCGGTGAAAATTTTGCGGGGTGCCGAAGATGACGTCAAGGTTGATTTTTCCCAAGGGATATACACCTTTCCCTGGGACAAAGCCGTGAAACGTTGTGTCTGAAACTTCTAGACACGTCCGAGGGATCCTTATTGCACGCAAGGTACTCGCGAAGATTAGGTTGATGCCGTTGCCGCCGTCCATGAAGACGTGGCTCATGTCGAATCCTCCAATCTACGCCTCGAGTACGAGGGGACAGTGGCCTGGACGAGGGACTTGGCGCGGGTGGCCACGCCTGTCGAAGGTGATGCAGGAGTCGCTTCCACTGAGGTACTCAGTGGTGTAAGGTGGAGAGTTGATCGCCAAGTTGACTTGGAGAGTGATGGCCTTCTGCACTCGATTTGAGGGACGCCCCTTTTGGATCATGCCCATGTTGCCCACGAGTCGTGGGTATGGTCCACCACCGTGATTCTAGACCGGTGCGGCCGCGGGTGGTGGAGGAGCTCCGTTTGCCACGGTGCCTGGGGCGACTCCATAGCCCATGTTGACTGCGTCGCGATTCATCCGAGCCAGACCCTCGTGGAGCTTGAGAAACTCGCGGCAGTCTTTGAGAAGGTGGCTGGATTTTTTCTTGTCATCGTGCTTGTCGATGTAGAAGTGCATGTTGCACGGCCCGAACAGTTTGTCCTTAATTGTTGTTGTGGGTGCCTCTTCCCGAGTGTGGTGTTGCCATACCTGCGTGGTTTTTCCGGAGTCGCGGTATCCACCACTGTGATAGCCGCTGTTGCGGTTGTCGTCACGTTTGTCGACGTAGCCAGCTGCGACCATGTTGAAGTCGTCGCGATCATTGTAGATGCGCATTCGACGCTTGCTTCGGCAATCGCATCCGTGCTCGAGTTCCGCTTCGTCGTCGGAGTGAACGCGGTTTTTCACCGAGTCTTCTCCATCTACCCACCGATTCGCGATTTCCATCAGGTGGTCAATTGTTTTGGGCTTTGAGCGGCCCAGCTCCTCCATGAGCTCTATGCGGCGAACGCCGCCGTTGAATGCGTCGATTGCGCGATCCTCCGAGATGTTTTATGCAGAGTTCTTGATGATGTACCACCTCTGGATGTATGAACATAGCGATTCGCCTGACCTTTGCTGGCAGCTCCTTAGTTCTTCGATTGATGCGGGCCTTTTGTAAGTGCCCTTGAAGTTGCGCACAAAGTTGTAGACCAGCTCTTCCCAGCTGCGAATGGATCCGCACGGGAGATTGTTGAGCCATGCTCGGGTGACGCCCTTCAGCTGTAGCTGTAGGCATTGCATGGCCGTGCTTTGACTCCCGCCATGGAGCCTGATGGAGGAGATGTGGTCCTCCAACCAGATTTTCGGGTCCTGCAGACCGTCAAACTTTGGGTTCTCCGATGGGAGCTTGAACCCCTTGGGCATTCGCTTCTGCCTGATAACTCTTCTGAAACATCTAGCACCACAGAGCTCCACATCTTCATATTCTGAGTCAGTCGAGCGAGCTTGCCGTGCCCTTGATTTGTCGATTTTGCGCTACGTGAGGTCATCGCGCGCATCTTAATCTTGATCATGCCACCGTGAGCAGCGACGCCGAGACAGATCGTGACTGTCGTCGCTGGACGAGGGCGAGGAATAGCGTTTTTCTAGAGCCTTGCCTTTCTTCGGCTCCGGCATTGGCTCTTTATCAAGAGCGTCCTCGATTAACCCCAAGCCCGCGATCGTAGATCGGTGCATTGCGGCTTGGGGATCTCCAGCTGGCGGCTGGTAGTTGAGGAGGTACATGGTGGCCGCTGTCACCGCAGCTTGCGGCGTCTTTGGGACCACGTTTCCACGCGTGTCGACTGTCATAGAGCCGAAGTCGAGGACTTTCGTGGCCTCTATGAGTTCCTTCTCAGTGACATGGGCCATTCGAGATCGCCTTTTGTTGGCGACGTACTCGTTGCCTTTGGAGGAGGATCCTCCGTGGGAGGAGAGCCTGGCCCGTCGAAGACTCGACTCATCCGCCGCATTTTTATGCACTTCGAGTTGCACAATCGTGTGTAGCTAGCGTCTGTACTCCTCCTTTAGTAGCCAATGGTAGCCCATTAGCAGGTCCTGCGGTGTGCCAGGGGGCTGAGGATTGCCTCGTAGAGCTTCTCGGCAACGGGCCCATTCGTTGTCATTGAGTCTTATCACGACGCGTTCGCCGGTGTGTTCGTTCACCATGGTTGGTGGTTCGACTGCCGCTCCATTGTTGATGGGCGCGCCATTGCCAGCGTTGGTGGGGCCGCCGTTGGGTGGTCCGCCATTAGGTATGCCAATGTTGGGTGGATCAGAACCATTGCCGCCGTTTTCGCGGTTGGCGCTGGTTTCGCCGGCGTTGATGACAGCGCACATGAAGTGGTTGGGGAAGCTGTTGCTTCCACAACTTTCGGATCCGGAGCCGTAGACTCCATCTTCCGTCGCCAGGTCACCCAGATCGGATCCATGATTGCTGTCGCTGTCTGTGTTCTCAGCTGCTGCTGAGGTGTTGAGCTCGCTGAGGGTGCCGATTGGTGGCAGGAACCACGATGCTAGAGCATTCGCGGATGCTGTTGGATGGTCAGGCATGCGAAGCGTTCCCATCTGACCAACTTGCAAGCGGAAGATGCCGATCGCTAGGCTGATTCCATCGTCCACGGACTCGAAAGCCGGGCGAGTGGCCGGCGTGTGGACGGTGAAGTCGAATGCGCCGAAGAGCTGGCGAAGCTTCGCTGTTGCGGAGTTGTAGATTACGATTGATGGGGCCGAAGAAGACGCAACATCAGCACTCCCAATTCTGACAGACGGCGCCAATTGACGAGGGTTTAACTCGTCAATGCCCATTGTTATGGACTTGGGTTTTGGAGAAGGAGGGAGCACTGGAGGCATCATTCGGCTAGCAAACAAGCACACAGGGACACAAGGTTTACCCAGGTTCAGGCCTCGTAGAGTACCCTACTCCTGCTTGTCTGCTCTTGGAATTAATGGAGGAATCGAAGTTACAGGGGTGCGTAGATGCAATCTGGTGAGAGTTGTGGAAACTAGGGGTGCGTGTGTCCTCCTCGCCACCCCCTCCTAGCTATTATATAGATAGGCTAGGTCTCGGGTAGCAGGTTGAGTCGGTTACAAATTAGGGTTTTCCCTTTAAACTTTCTATCTTGAAGCTTCTTCTTGTCTCGCAAGTAATCGAGAGTTCATGGGCCACTCGAAGTCTTCATCGGGCCGTGGCAACGCCGTGGGCTTTCACCGTATCTGGATCGTATATACCAAACTCGAGTACCTACAGGGTATACCCATGTCAGCTTCCAAGGAAGATTGCATGTTTGTTTTTATCACTTGTATGTTTGTTTGTTTCCTTCAACTCTTATGCTTGCTACCCAGCCTTGCTAGCCAAAAACCTGTACTGAGAGGGAATGCTTTCTCGTGCATCCAATCCTTAAACCAAAACCTATGCCATTTGTGTCCACCATACCTACCTACTAGCACTATTGCTATTCCAAGTAAATTCATGTTTTTATCTACCTTCCAAATTAAACTTGTTATGAGAAAATTAGTGATTAAAGCTCTCACGAACTTGATGGCACACTTTGATTTCTTGCACTTAATAAACTTGATTCATTGTGTCCATCTATGTTGTGTATATGCTTGCGCTTTGTAAGTTGTGAATTAGAAGAATCATGCATCATGGGGAACACTTTCAACATTGCACTACTACTTTGTACCTCGTTGATATCATGATTATTTTTCTTATGGATCCCGGCGGTGTGAAATAAAAGGGGAACTTGTAAGATCATGGAGTTTGTATGTGTGTTAGAGAACGGCCTGGGCCGCTAGCCTAAGCCATGCCTAATCATGGTGGAAACTTGCAGCATAACCATAATGAGCACTCTATGAAGCATCCTCAATAAAAACCTATGCAAATAGCAAATAAAAAGATTGTTGAGATGCTCATTGCCTGCTTGCCTTGTCATTTTTATTATGGGATAACTCCTGTATCATGTGCAAGGGGTACCCCGTTGGCGGTTCTCTATGATACATATGTATTTACAATGACAAGAGCTTACTTGTGACTGAAGTTGAGTAGCATGAGGTTCGGTACTCGTAAGTAAGGGGCATGAGATTTCAACCTATAACTTGTCAAGCATATTCTCTTAGTTGTGTCACTTTAACCTTAATCACCTAAAGATGCTTATGATAGGGGCAATGAGAGCTAGAAGCTAATAAGTACCATAATTTTTGGAAGCTCTTTATGAAACTTGAAATCCCTGCTTCCCTCTATGAAGGGCCTGTCTTTTACTTTTTAGTTGAGTTAGTAAACCTATTCCCTTCTACCTTAGCAAGTATTTTGAGTTGTTGTGTTTCATTCAATCATATGATGATTTATTCAGTCATGTTGCTTATGTTCCTTGTTTTGCATATTGCTCTTATCTTGGTGATTACTACTTTGAAAGCTATCATTGAAAACCAGTTATTTGTGAACTCTTGCAAATTGTCAACTATTCTTCGAACAAGAGCTAAGTTTGTCATTACCAATTATGATTTACTTTATACATATTTATTGTGTTTCCTTTACTTATTGCAAGTTAAGTTATATAATAGTGAGTTGTCTTCTATTATGATTTATGTATTGATGAATGTGATGCTTCTTGTCCGTATTCTTTTATCGACTCTTCACTCCATAAACATGAGGTCATGTTTATTGAGCTCAGTTTTCGCTTGGGGACAAGCGAAGTCTAAGCTTGGGGGAGTTGATACGTCCATTTTGCATCACTATTCTATATAATTTACTATTATTCATTGATATATTTCATATTAAGAGATGATACTTATGTTATTTCATCTGTTTTTGCATGGTTGATGACTTTTTGAGCATGGACAGCTACACTCAGGATTCTGATGGAAAAGGTGTTGTTTGGAGGCAAAATTCGCGAAGATCAGAAAATTTAGGAAAATACATGGAAAATTCTATTTTTCCAGAAGACGAAGATTGCCAGAAGGGAAAGTGAAGATGGGCCACAGCGGGCCCACACCACCCCCTGGCGCGGGCAACCCTAGGCCACGCCAGCAGGTGGTCTGGCTGCCCTGGCCCACTCCAGGCTCTCCCCTCTGGCGTATATTATCCTCATGAAACCCTAAGACTCGGGGAGCGACCAAAGAAAGATTCTGCCACCTCTGTGGGATGAAAAACACCGAGAGAGAAAGATCTCTCCGGCAGACAGAATTCTGCCGGGGGAATTCCTTCCCGGAGAGGGGAGATCGTCGCCATCAACACCACCATCAAGATGGACTTCATCGGGATCATCATCATCACCACCATCATCTCCACCAGCACCATCATCACCACTTCATACCGCTGTAACAATTGGGTTGAATCTTGCATAGTTCTTAGGGGAAACTTTCCCGGTGTTGATTACTCCTTGTAGTTGATGTTATTGAGTGAATCATTGAATTATCGTTTAAGTTTAGATTGTTACACATCATTATTTCATCTCTGATCATGATCCATATGATGTCTTGTGAGTAGTTCGTTTTGTTCTTGAGGACATGGGAGAAGTCATGTTGTTAGTAGTGGTTAGGTTTCTACCTTAGGGTCTTAGAGTTTAAAGCTGTGGTTAGGTTTCTACCTTAATTACTTTCTTGTACTTGTGGATGCTTGCAAGGGGTATAATCACAAGTATGTATTAGTCCTAGGAAGGTCGGTACATTAGCACAGGTTCACCCACACAACACTTAGCAAACTAAAGAAGATTAATCAACTATATGAAGCGAAAGCACTTGCCGATATTCCCATGTGTCCTCGAGAACGTTTGGTCATCCTATGTAATACAACCGGCTTGTCCTTTGCTAAAGAAAGGATTAGGCCACTTGCTACATTTATTCTTGTTGTCTTTTATTTACTTGTACTTTATTTACCTGCATTATCAAAAAACCCTAAAAATCGGTTTGCTAAGTATTACAGAGAATTCCTGCTCCAAGCCATTCGTTAACACCTTCTGCTCCTCGTTGGGTTCGACACTCTTACTTATCAAAAATACTGCAATACACCCCCTATACTTGTGGGTCATCTATTCCCATGTTTTATGAGTTTTCAAACTTCCTAGCTAACTCTACCCGCATGAATTACTTAATGTTAATTTATACTACGTATTTATTCTTTTATGTTATCAATACGGTGTCAATTTTGTCGGGATGCAGATGCATAGAAAGAACTTGAATTTTTCAGAACTTTTGGTGGTGTTCGATGTACTGAATTCCTGGTTAGCTTCAAAATAAATTCAAAATTTTTAAGAGGTATCTATCCCGCTTAGTTGTAGTTAAAATTTGACACGGTCGGTAGGAGTACAGTTTACATCGAAGAACTTGAAAAGGAGAAAGTTACATAGTGGTTCATACATTAGGCATAAATGGCCCTAAAGTTAAGCAAGAAAAAGCAGTCAGGTCCTTCTCTAGTGAGCATCTGAGCAATACCCTTCAGACTGCTATACTTTCTCCACAAAAAAATGCTCCTCACTTTCGAACCAGCGTGTTGGGGGTGTGCTTGGTGCTTTCTCTTTGTAGGGTGTGAAATGGAACGACAAGGCATATCAACGCACGTGGATAGCGCCACGTTGTGGATGAGGCAGAGATCAGCCGGCCGGGATGTGTGGATGGTGATGAGGTAGTGAAGGAGAGAGAAAACACAATTGTTTTGCATGCATATATAGTAAAGGTCTTGAAATTATACTCACTGTACCATGTACCTCGTGTTAGGAACCCATCGCATCTTTGCTCTGATATTGCACTGCCTTCAAATCCTCTTCTCCGCTTCTCTTGTGTTGCCTCCTGCGTGCTCACGGTCTCTTCTTGCTCCCAGATTTTTTTGTCAACAGGGGGAAACTCCTAGTGGCAAAATATTGTTCATCATGCCAAGAAGAACCCATGTACTGCTACCAAATACAGGAACACCACCACACCAAGTTCTTGCATAGCTAAGAACTTGAATTTTTTAGAACTCCCGGTGGTTTTGTTGTACCGAATTCCTAGTTAGCTTTGAAAGATTTTTGGAAATTTTTACATGTGCCTTGGTACGACGGCTCGGCTCTTTGTCTCTGGTGTGTTCGTTAGCTGGGTTGGTGTGGAGTAGGAGGAGTACATATGAAGGAAACCAATTTGGTCCTTGGCGGCAAAAAAACCAAACTTTTCCGATTTCCAAATTTTCACTTACTTCTCAAACATCGAGAGGGGAGGTTATTCAAAATATCGGCCATTCGCATTACTTCTTATCTTATCTTTGTCTTGTCTTATCTCTTATACAAAGAGGGAAATATTGGATCAAGACTGGCAAATCCAAACATTGATAACCGTTGGATCTTCTTTTCCATTATAGTAGCATCTAGAGGATTCTATTGATAACCTTTAGAACTATAAACGCTAGTACGCAAAAACCTCAAAACACACTTCATTGCTTCGAACCACTTTTGGCTGCACATTGTGGGTCCCCTTATAATTCCCATGTTTTTCGTACTAGGATTTTTCAAACTTCCTAGCTAACTTCACACACTTTAGTGGATGTTTGGCGATTTAACGAAATAAAGAAAAAACAAAAAACGAAAGATTTACGCATGATGACTTATCATGTCGCGTGCACTGCGTGCAATGAAAACGGTAACCATGGAAAGTAATATGTGTAAGAGGACACCACATGAAAGTATTTGGTTTGTTATAATTTCTTTTTTTATTTTCATGTCTTCAAAACATTATCAAATTTGTAGGCATGAAGTAGATTCTTGGCATGAAGTTAGTTACCTTTCTCAAAACTCACACGCGTTCTTAGTATATTGACAGCGTTGGTACGTTCAAACAACATTTGTAGAATTCAATAGCAAATCCTATGGCGCTTACTTGTAGTTCATATCTGACATAATTTCGTTAAATCGACATAAAGTCCTCTAAGTGGGAAAAATTAGCTAGGAAGCTTGAACAATGCTAAACTAGGGAATTGTAAGAAAAAGATTATCCACTTTGTCTGAAATGTGGGGTGGTGGCAGTTTTTCAACTAGAGGGTGGGTCTAGAAGGAGCAAGCTGCTCTAGTTAACAACTTTAAGCTATTAGTGGAAGTGCATGTTACATCAAGGACCTAAAAAATAGAAAATTGCATCCAAGTACACATATTTAATACAAAGGGCTCTGAAAATAACCATGTAAAAGTAGTCGGTCTGGCTCTCATTCTCCACCCAGTAGCCGAGGCATATTCTTCATACAGAGTACTAGAACTTGTACTTGCTTAACAAAGGAAATTAGTGTGGTGCTCACTTTAACTAGATCTTGTTGATGAAGTGCACCGAATGCGATGGGATGTATCTTATATTATCTTACCACTATATAGTGTGTACAAACAACTTTTGAACATTGACCATTAGATCAAGACATGCAAATCCCAATATTGCTAGCCGTTAGATCTTTTTCCTATTCTAGCATCTAGAACATTCTATTGGTATTCTTTAATACAATAAATGCTCTAGTACGCGCAAACCTCAAATCGCACTTCATTGCTTAGTTTCAGGGTCCTTTTGTGCTAAATGCATGGACTTGGATGTTATTTTCATTTTTATGAGGTCCTTGATGTAACCTATACTTCCACATACCGACTGTGTTAACTGAAGCACCTCTCTCCTATCAACGCACTTTTCATTTTTTCCAACTATCAGGAAAGGACAATCAATTCTCAATTTTCCGAGTGATAACGAGATTGTTCTTATCCGTAAAGAAAGCACGAAGAATGTGGATCTGAATGCGACAATCCAAGCTTTCAGACATATATAGTGGACCAACATGTTGTACTTATGATTCCCATGTTTTAGGGGTTTTAAAACTTCCTAGCTGACTTTGCCGACTTGAATAAGACTTTATGTCGATTTAACGAAATTAGGTCAAATTGGAACTACAAGTAAACTATTGGTTGCTACGAATGTTTTACCAAAAAGCTTTTGGAGGTACCCATCGAGGGGTAAATTAATATGTTAGAAACTACTAAGAGTTTCAACGATAGGTTCAACTTATTGGTAAGATAATGCATGTTAACAATTTAACAAAATCAGGTCAAACTTGAGCTACAAGTAAGCATGATAGATTGCTCCTGAATTAAATGTCTTTCCGTAGGCATATGGGTGCATCTTCTTGTAGTCAAAAATATCGTTGGTGTGAGTTTCCAACTATCATTAAAGAAATTTCAAGTCTCAAGTTTCCGAGTGATGACAAGATCATTCTTTTCCGTAAAGGAAGTCCAAAAGATATGCATCGGAGTGCCACAAGCCATGCTTTCAGACATATACAATGGACCAACATGTTGTACTTATGATTCCCATATTTTATGAGTTTTCAAACTTCCTATCTCACTCCGCCCACTTGAATGCCTTAATGTCAATTTATACTACGTATTTATTCTTTTTAGTGTTATCAAAACGGTGTTATTTTGTCGGGATGCGGATGCATAGCAAGAACTTGACTTTTTAGAATTTTTGGTGGTTTTCGATGTACTGACTTCTGGGTTAGCTTCAAAAGTTTTTTAGAAAATTTTAAGAGGAATCTATCGCGCTTACTTGTAGTTAAAATTTGACACGGTCGATGGGAGTACGGTTTACATCGAAGACGTCAAAAAAGATAAAATTACATAGAGGTTAATACATTTAGCACAAAGGGCCCTAAAGTTAAGAAAAGAAAAGCAGTCGGGTCCTTCTCGAGCGAGCAGCTGAGCCATACCCTTCGTACTACTATACTTACTTGGTGCTTCCTCTTCGCAGGGTGTGAAATGGAATGACAAGGCAGGTCCACGCATGTGGGCAGCGCCATGTTGTGGATGAGGGAGAGATCAACCGGTCGGGATGTATGGATGGTGATGAGGCGGTGAAGGATATAGAAAACACAATTTATTTTGTGTTCATATAAAGTAAAGGTCCTGAAATTCTACTCACTGTACCATGTACCTCGTGTCAGGAACCCATCACACTTTGCTCTGACATCGCACCGTCTTCAAATCCTCCTCTTCACTGCTCTCGTGCTACCTCCTGCGTGCTCATGGTCTCTTCTCGCTCCCAGATTTTTTTTTTCAATAGGGGGAAATCCTAGTGGCAAAATATTGTTCATCATGCCAAGAAGCACCCATGTACTCGTACAAAATACAGGAACACCACCACACCAAGTTTTGAAAAATTTTATGGTACGGTGGCTCGGCTCTGTGTTTCTAGTTTGTTCGTCAGCCGGGTTGGTGTGAAGTAGGAGGAGTACATAGGAAGGAAACCACTTTGGTCATTGGCGGCAAAAAAAACCAAACTTTTCTGGTTTCCAAATTTTCACTTACTTCCCAAACATCGGGAAGGGATATTATTCAAAATATCAGCCATACGCGCTACTTCTTAAACTTTATCTTGTCTTATCTCTTATATAAAGAGGGAACTATAGTGTACAAATAATTTTGAACATTGACAGTTGGATCAAGACTGGCAAATCCAAACATTGCAAACTGTTGGATCTTCTTTTCCATTGTAGTAGCATCGAGAGAATTTATTGATAGCCTTTAGCACAATAAATGCTAGTACACACAAACCTCAAAACACAGTTCATTGCTTAGAACCACTTTTGGCTACGCATTACGGTTGCCGTTATAATTCCCATGTTTTTAGTACTAGGATTTTTCAATCTTCCTAGATAAATTCACACACTTTAGTGACTTTTTGCCGATTTAACAAAATAAAGAAAAACAAAAAATAAAATATTTACGCATGATGACCTATCATGCCGAGAGCATTGCGTGCCATGAAAACGGTAACCATGGCAAGTAATATGTGTAAGAGGACGCCACATGAAAGTATTTGGTTTGTTATAATTTCTTTGTTTTATTTCCATGTCTTCAAAACATTATCATATTTGTAGGCATGAAGTAGATTCTTTGCATGAAGTTAGTTGCCTTTCTCAAAACTCACGCTAGTGCTTGCTATATT
Source organism: Avena sativa (assembly GCA_916181665.1). Classification (NCBI taxonomy): domain Eukaryota; kingdom Viridiplantae; phylum Streptophyta; class Magnoliopsida; order Poales; family Poaceae; genus Avena; species Avena sativa. Next base: position 183,759,944 of record OV702287.1, on the reverse strand, counting down.
AATAGCGTTGGTACCTTCAAACGACATTTGTAGAATTCAAGAGTAAACCCTATCTTGCTTACTTGTAGTTCATATCTGACCTAATTTCATTAAATTGACATAAAGTCCTCTAAGTGGGCGAAATTAGCTAGGAAGCTTGAAAAATGCTAACTAAGAATTGCATTGTCCACTTTGTTTGAAATGTGGGATGGTGGCATTTTTTCAATTAGAGGGTGGGCCTAGAAGGCGTAAGATGCTCTAGTTAACAACTTAACACGGTCAATGGAAGTGTATGTTATATCAAGGACCTCAGAAAAATAGAAAATTACATTCAAGTCCATATATTTAATACAAAGGGCCCTGAATATAAGAATGTAAACGCAGTCGGGTCTGGCTCTCATTCTCCACCCAATAGCCGAAGCATACTCTTTGTACGGAGTACTAGAACTTGTACTTGCTTAACAAAAGAAATCAACATGCTGCTCACTACTGCAGTCTTACAGTGTGCTACTCCTCCTCTATGCAAGGAAAATAAATTGTGTACTACTCTCTCCTTTGCTGCCTCATGTCCATCTTCCAGCCGATCTCTCACTCATCCACAGCGTGGAGCTGCGCCGTGTGCCATGGTACTACGGCGGCTCTGCGTCTATCTCTTTTTTCATAACTTTTCTCTGACATTGAACCACCTTTAACTCCTATTTGATGCTGCCCTCTTGGGCTGTCTTCTCTAACCTCATAATCTCTTCTATAGTAGATCTTCATTTTTCCCCTCCATTTTGATCCATCTTTTTCCTAGTACTACTAGTTGCTTTATGGAAAACAATGTTCTAGTTTTCACACAAAAAATCCTATCACTTGGAAAATTGAGATCGTCTCTTTTCCTAATACTTGTTGGAAACTCCCCTTGGTAAAATATTGTTTACCATGCCAGATGCACCAATCTACCTAATATGGGAAAATTACCATAAACTATGATGTGGATCACCGGATATGGCATTAGCCTTGGTCGTTTGGCTCGAAACCTGTTCATACATGGCAGGACAATTTTGTGAACCTGGTTTTTCAAAAGTTGTCAAAAATCAAGTTTATCATTTTTCATGGCATGTGATACGTGCAAAAGGATGCCATCCACATGTCTTTCATAAAATTTTAAGAACAATCCACCTCAACCTCATGTTACAATTCCTTTGCTTTCCTATGAATCAAACGCTGCTTTAAGAAAAAATCCCGTAGGCTCCAAATCTTGTAGGATTCAACTGGACATGACATTCTAATAATGTTGTGTTTTTCCTATTCCTTAGTTTTTCCTATCCCATGAATCAAACAGGCCTGATATTGGAGACTCCCACGAGCAACATTGCCTACTAAGCCAGGATGCACCCATTTACCAAATTAATATGGGAACATATCATAAACTATGATGTTGATATGGTCATGACCTTTTTGGGTCATCAGGGTTGAAACCAAATAATATTTATACATGGTTGTACAATATCGCGGGGCTGATTTTTCAAAAGTTGTCAAATCCTGTGGTTATCGGTTTCCTAGCAGGTAGTACATGTGACGTGATAGGATACCATGCGTAAATATTTGTTTTTATATTTTTCTTTATTACATGTGATTGTTTCAAAACGGGTTCAGAATTATCAAGATGCAAATTCTTAGCAAGAAGTTGCATTGGTCAAAACACCCGATTGTTTCCGATATATTAACTGCCTGATGGGTACCTCCAAAAGCTTTTTTTAAACTTCGATAACAATCTACCACTTACTAGAGCTTCTAGTCCAAATTTGACATGATTTAGTTAAAAGAGACATAAAGTCATTCGAGTGGGCCGAGTTAGATAGGAAGCTTTGAAAACTCATAAAACTAGGAAATCGTACGTAAAACATGGTCCACTATATCTAGAAACTCGTCTTGTGGCATTTTGAACTATATTATTTGTACTTTCTGTGCATAGTATTCATGGTGCTAAAGGCTAATAATGGAATCTTATAGATGCTAGACATGACATAATCTAATGTACTAAAAGAAATCTAATGGTCAACAATGTTGGGATTTCCCAATCTTATCCAACTGCCGATGTTCGAATCTATTCGTACACTATATAGTGGTATAGATATTGTGAAGCAACAAAGTAGTTTTTTATTTTAAAAAGAAGTAAAACACTTAAAAAGAAGTCAAACACTTAAAAAGAAGTAGTTTTTATGGTTAAATAGATATTGTGAAGCAACAAAGTAAGAGGACGCCACATGAAAGTATTTTAAAAAGAAGTCAAACACTTAAAAAGAAGTAGTTTTTTATGGTTAAATAGATATTGTGAAGCAACAAAGTAAGAGGACGCCACATGAAAGTATTTGGTTTATTCTTTGTTTTATTTCAATATCTACAAAACATTATCAAATTTGTAGGCATGCATATTCTAGCATGAAGTTAGTTGCATTTTTCAAAACTCGCGATGGTTCTGGATATATTAACACCATTGGTACCAACAAACGAGCTCTGTAAAATTCAAGAGCGACCTATCATGCTTACTTGTAGTTCATATATGACCTAATTTCATTAAATAGGCATAAAGTCCTCTAAGTGGGAAAAATTAGCTAGCTAGAAAGTTTGAACAGTTCTAAAACTAGGAAGTTATAAGAAAGCATGGTTCACTTGTCTGAAATGTGGAGTGGTGGCACTTTTTTCAACTAGGTTTGAGCTAGAAGGAGCGAGATACTTCCTTTAACAACTTAACATGGTTAGTGGACGTACATGTTACATCAAAGACCTCAAAAAAGAGAAAATTACACACAATCCATATTTTAGTATAAAGGGCTTGAAAATAAGCATGGAAAAGCAGTCAGGACTGGCTATCCTTCTCCACCCTCTAGCTGAGGCATACTGTTCGTACTAGAACAACAACTACTTGCTTAACAAAAAGGAAATCAGTATAGTGCTCACTTTTGCTAGCTCTTGCTAATGAAGTGCATCGAATGCGATGGAACGTATATATATATATATATGTATATATACATATCAAGTATAATATCTCTTCTCCATTATTGCGAGTTTCGATCTTTGGAATAACCTTCCATGACAATGTTTGGGACGAAGCAAGTAAAAATATCGAAACCTGAAATGTTTCATTCGCTACTGCTTTTTCCCAAGGCCTAAAGTGGTTCCTTCCTATGCACACCAATGCAACATAGCTGATGAACACACGATAAACAGACACAGAGTCATCGTACCATGGCTAGAGTTGAAAGCGGCATCCCGCGAAAGTCCCTCTTCTAGTTCATTTTGAAGTACTCCTATAAAACCTCAAAATGAACTACAGGACTTTCGCGTGATCCAACTCGCAGCCCTAACCATGGCACAAGTGCTGAGCACCATATTGTGCACGAGGGAGAGATCAATAGGAAGGTGTGCACGTGGGTGCCGAGAAGATACATAATTGATTACATTGTGTAAAATTTGACCGAATAAATAGAGTAAGTAATACTTGATTACATTATGTAAAATAAGTATCATTGGAGGTAGAGTAATACATTCCAATAATGCAAATTTCTACCAACATTCTTTATATATTTAGAGTAAATCTTGGTGAAAGAAAAAACACGCAAAACGAGGACGCCTTATTCCTCTGGATGGAGGTAGAGTAATACTATTCAAATAGAAGCTATAAATAAATAATTTGTCTAGTTAAACTGACGTGATGAGACTATACTACGCCAGGAGGTGACATGGTTAATTTATTAGTGCACATCAGCATGCTAGTCTATCATGCTAGCCGGTGTCCTCGATGCAGCCGCTTCCTATAGCAGAAGAAAAGAAAAAATCTTTTTCAAAGAGCCATCCCATCTTCCCCATCTCCATTTAGTTTATCCCTACTCGCTGACGCTGTCTGGCGGCATTTGGGATCCTCTCCACCGCGCGGTTCACACAGTTTCCTCACCATATCGCCCACTGCATTACTCCTTCTATACCACCACCCCTCTCCTCCAACCCCCCCCCCCCCAACAGTTCTATATAAATCTGCCCTCACCCCTAATACTCCCGGATGCGATGGCGCATTATCTATCAAAAAATTTGGAGAGGTTCTAGGGAGAGCTGGTGGTGCAGTGGCTTTAGCAAGGTCGGCCACGACGTCGTCAACAAAATCGCTGAGCGTCTGGATGCTAAAAGTGTCATCTGGCTGGCCGCATGTTCCAAGGAGCTACACCGCCAAGTTGCCGGCGAAGAAGGTTATAGTTGCCTGAACTACGGTTGCTCGATAGTGGTATCCTTCAACAAACTATATGCCCACATGATCTCTTGCATCCACAGCCCATTTATGTGCATGGAGCCAGGATGCAAGTGGGTTAGCAAAAAATTAAAGTTATATCTGCACCTCAAATCTACCCACTCGATGGAGGTGCCCATAGTCCGCTACATCAGCAAACAATGGGACCCGTCTAAGCTAGTGATTGCATGGGGCTCGCGGAGAACAAATGGCATCGGCATCGGTAAGGCAAGAACACTGTTCATCAGCGAGAAATTTATGGGCACATCACAGAGATTGTCCTATCCGTCAGCCGTGTAAGGTCGATGGTGTGGGAATTGGAGAAGTACGAGGTGAGGATATCGTCAATGGTCTATTTTCATGGGTTCTGTAAGCTCTAGTTTTTTATCAGCCAAATAGTGTGCCACCCGATGCCGTGCTAAATGCGCTCGACAATTACCTGTTAGAGCCGCTGACTTATTGTCAAGCTCCTCAATCGTTGGTCGGTGTTCCCCATGGTGTTCTAGTATAGTATCGACGATGATGTCAACCCATTGTGAGATATCACATCTTAATATTACCGTGATGATCCTCATATGAATGTACTTTGTAATTTTTTAGTCCCTCTGTTCTAATATTAATTACTTTATTTATGTTAGTGGCAAATTCCCTACATAATCGGAGGGGTGGAATATTTTGGAAAGATCCTTAAATTTTACATATATCTTGCTGAGGGTGCACATGCAGAAGCCTATTACGAGTATCCACATGCGATGGTGAAACAAGAGAAGCATGCTAGGTTGGAAAGCAAGTGCTACCCAGCCACAACTTAGACACGCTGAATCGTTGGCATACAGATCTTGTGGTGATTTTGACCTCTCTCTTTTCTCTCATGCATGTTTGGAGTATATGATGGGACATGTAGTAGTTCCCAGCTAGCTTAAGGTACTACTACGATTAGATTACACTTCTACTGAGTATTTTGTATGGAGTTCTGCAACTGCTAATATATGTTGTAATAATTCATATGTACTAGGAATTGTTCAGATCAAGTGCAGAATATGGCATGTATTGCTAAATCTTTCAAAAGCTACCAAGTCTCTCAAATGTTTTGATGTTGCTATTATTAATGTATTTTGTGGAAATAATACTGATGTACTGGTACTTGATTTGATCAATGCAGTAGATTGTTTTGCTTTTCTTTTCAAACATGGCCTTGTCACAAACCCTAGGGCGAATGAGGTACGCACACAAAAGCAAACTTGATCGTCAGTTTTGCTTGCACCAATGATGGAGTGTGCTTGGAGAAAAGGGCAAACTCATCCCATGCCAAGTTTTTGAGAGCTGAAACAAGAACTGATTCTCTCTGTAATGCTATTGAATTTAAGTGTCGGTATTGCTGAATCGGTCACTTTGAAATGCTACTGAATTTGTTAGCTGCTGCTGAATATGAATCTGTGATATTTTTTTGTCTTATTATGTACTGCTGAACCTTTCATATTTGAACTACAAGTCAATTGTAGATTTCTTTGAAAGTTTTACGAAAAAGCTTTTGGAGGTACCCATCGGAGGTCAATTAATATATCAGAAACCACTGAGAGTCTGGAGAATAGGTTTAACTTATTTCTAAGATTTTGTATCTTGATAATTTAATGAAATTTGGTCAAACTTGAGCTACACAAGTAAGATAACAATAGGGAGGTAGTTTGAGCCTTTCAAAAAAAAAGAGGCAGCGCGAGAGTAGGGAAGAGGAGGAGTTGAAGGCGGTGCGATGTCAGAGAAAATCTACGATGGGCTGCTGACACGAGGTACATGGTACACTCTACTAGTATTAAATGTATGGACCTACTAGTATATGCACACACAAAAAATTATGTTTTCTCTCTCCTTCGCTGCCTCTCACCATCCATACTCCATCGATCTCTTCTCTGCAGTCGCGGGTGCATAGGCCGGCCTATCTCTCCCTCATCCACAACGTGACGCTGCACATGTGTGCCTTGGTACGGCATACCGATCTACTTCCAACAACCGTTTTTTCCAAAATTCAACTGATCTATTAATATCAACTTTCATACAAAAAGGCTTAAAAGTAATAATAATAATTACAAAAAGGTCCTTAGACCACCTTGTGATGACTACAAACCCTAGGGAGCTAATTGGAGTGCCTCGCTCCTTCAGGACCTATGGTACCCTAGTTCCATAAAACAAATAAAGAATACCACCGCCCCAATTTTCAGACAAAGTGTACCATGCTTTCTTACAATTCCCAAGTTTTAGGTTTTTCAAGGGGGCATAGAATTGTTTTTATTTTATTCTAGTTTAATCTTCTTGCTTTTTGATGAGGTTGTTGCATCGTAATGATAGATGTTGTATAGTGCAATTGCTAGGTATTGTATATGTTGGTATAAGGCCGTCAATAGATGACGTGCAACTTTGTTATACCTAAGAATCAGCTATACTATTGAACTTGCTCTCACGCACTTGTAGAATATTAATTTATACATAATTCAACAAATCAACGGAAAGTCGTCTGAGTGGGTGAAATTAGGTAGAAAATTAAGCTTGAAAAATATAACATGTAATATATCCAACCACTTTATGTACTATAGTAAATAAATGGCACATGATATGAACTCTAAGCCATATTAATCGTACTTTCTTCTAAAAATACTTTTACTTCTTTACCATGCTAATATGCACTGACCTATACCAAAATATGGGCACACCATCATTATCTTGATGAAGACAGAGTATGCCCATGACCTTGGTCATTTGGCTTAAAACCCAAGAAAGTTCATAAATAGTACATAGTATAGTAGGCCATACCGTGAAGTGAGTTTTTCAAGTATTTTTACTGGTAGAATAAATTAAAGAACAAAGAATGCCCCTAGCAATTTTTCATACAAAGTCGATAATTCTTTCTTATAGTTACCCAAGTTTAAGAATTTTCAAACTTTCAAGCTAAAGCTCCATACAATTAAATGACTCTATGACAATAAAAAGAAATTAGGTCAAACTTGAATACCTGTGAGCGCGATAGACTATTACTCTTGAAAATTTCCAAAATTCTTTTGAAGGTACCCGGGCAACGAATATATCATGGGCCAACAATAGTTTTAAAAAATGCCAATACTAATTAGTATTTGCATACCAAAAAATGTGACCGCATATGGAAAACATTCAAACAAAATAAAGCGTAAAACAAAAACATGAGACTTCATTACGCTTGGCATAATTTTGGTAGTGTAGTATTATTAATTGCTAAGAAAAATGATAAACATGAGTTTTTGACAACTTTACAAAAAACAGATTCGCATTATTAGAGCCTACCATGTATGAACATTCTTAGATTTCATCCCGAACTGCCAATAAGGTCATGGTTATATATATCGATACAATAGCTACTTTATGATACGGTTCTCATATCGGGTAGATGGGCGCGTCTTGGCATAGTAAACAATGTTGCCCGTGGGAGTTTCTGACACTTAGGAAAAAACATTTTTCACTTTTCCAAGTGATTACGGGGATGTTTTGTACTACTAAAGAAAATCAGAAGAATGTGGCTCAGAATGCGACAAGCGTGCCTTGTTTCCGGACATAGAGGACCATGCATGTTTTACTTTCAATTCCTAGGTTCAATGAGTTTTCAAGGTTCGTAGCTAAATTAACCCACCTAAATTACACTACTCCCTACGATTCAAATTAATGTTCTTAGATCTGTCTAGATTTGGATATATGTATCCAGCACATAAACATGACTAGTTACATTTGAATCTAGACAAATATAAGAACACTAATATGGATCAGGGGAAGTCTGTCAAAATTAGGTCAAATTATTTCGAACCACATGTGAGCTGATGATTACTCTAAAATTTTACAAAAACCTTTTGAAGATGCCCACCAGATAGTCAATATATCGAGAATGACCGAGAGTTTGGAAAGATTAAGCTTCTTGCTAGAATATAAGATGTTTAGACAATGTATAAATGGTGGAGCTTACTCGTGTTCCAAAATATAAGATGTTTTAGGTTTGTGAAGGTTATGTATCTAGTCATCTTTTAGTGTGTAGATTCGAAGTGAACCTCTCTAAACCTATACATTAAAAGGTGTCTAGATATATTATCTTCACAAAGCTAAAACATCTTATATTATGAAATGGAGGGAGTATTTATTTGCTTAGACATATGCTCACCTATGTCCACTCGCTGTACATGCTGAGAGAATAGAACGTAGGCAGAGAAGAGGACAACAACAAAGAGAGAAGAGGAGTTGAAGGAGGTTAGATGTCAGGGCAAAGTTATGATGGGTTCCTGACACGAGGTACTGTTGCCTTCCTTACAGTGCAAACTCTACTTGTCCTCCCTCCGGCCCATATTAGTTGTTTTAGATTCATCTAGAAATGAATGTATCTAGTCAAGTTTTAGTGCTAGATACATCTGAATCTAGAAAATTTTGAGTCACCTAATTTGGGTCGGAGGGAGTAGTAAGTTTCAGGACCTATGCACGCAAAACAAATTGTGTGTTTTCTATCTCCTTCACTGCCTCTCATCTCTCCTCCCCTCTCCCCTCACGCACCAGCCCGGCTGATCTCTCCCTCGTCCATAGCATGGCACTACACACGTGTGCCTTGGTACGACGGATCTGTGTCTCTCGCGTGTTCGGCAACCGCGTTTGTGTGGAGTAGGAGGATTCATAGGAAGGATACCACTTTGGTCCTTGGCGGCAAAAAAATTCAAACTTCTCCAATTTTAAAATTTTCACTTGCTTCCCAAATATCAGGAGGGAAGGTTATTCAAAAGATCGGCCATTCACCGTACTTCTTATCTTATATTTATCTTGTCTTATCTCTTACAATACAATACCACTATATAGTGTACGGATAACTTTGAACATTGACCGTTGGATCAAGACTGACAAATCCAAATATTGTTAACCGTTGGATCTTCTTTTCCATTCTTAGCATCTAGACGATTATGTTGATAGTCTTTAGCACAATGAATGCAAGTATGCACAAACCTCAAAATGCACTCCATTTCTTAGTTTTAGGGACCTTGTGCTAAATGGATGGACTTGGATGTAATTTTCATTTTTTATGAGGTCCTTCATGTAAATTGTACTTCCACTGACCATGTTAACTGAATCACCTCGCTCCTACGGGACCTACCATAGTTAGAAGAAAATGCAATAGCCCAAATTATCACACAAAGTGGACATCAGTTTCTTATAATTCCATTTTTCAAGCTTCCTAGCTAACTACACACACTTCACCAACTTCTTGCCGATTTAACGAAATTAGTTCAAACTTGAGCTACAAGTAAGCATGATTGATTGCTCTTGAATTAAATGTATTTTCAGAGGCAGATAGGTGCATCTTCTTGTAGAAAACAATGTCATCGGTGTGAGTTTCCAACTATCACAAAAGAACATTCTCAGTTTCCAACGATCGGGGGGTCATTTAATATATCACAAACCACTACCGAGAGTTTTGACAATAGGTTCAACTTCTTCCTAAGATTTTGCATCTTGACAACTTAAAGAAATTAGGTCAAACTTGAGCTACAAGTAAGCACGATAGATTGCTCTTGAATTAAATGTATTTTCAGAAGTAGATGGGTGCATCTTTTTGTAGTAAACAATGTTGTCGATGTGAGTTTCCAACCATCAGAGATCATTTAATATATCACAAACCACCACCGACAGTTTTGACAATAGGTTCAACTTCTTGCTATCATTTTGCATCTTGACAACTTAACGAAATTAGGTCAAACTTGAGCTACAAGTAAGCATGATAGATTTCTCTTGAATTAATTGTCTTTTCGAAGGTAGATGGGTGCATCTTCTTTTAGTAAACAATCTTATCGGTGTGAGTTTCCAACTATCAGGAAAGAACATTCTAAATTTTCCTATGTTTTTCAAATTTTAAAAATTCCTAGCTAAGTCTGCCGACTTGAATGAGACTTTTTGCCGATTTATCGAAATTAGGTCAAAATTGAACTGGAAGTAAATTGTAGGTTGCTTTAAAAGTTTTACAAAAAAGCTTTTCGATGGTTTTCGGTCTACTAAATTCCTAATTGGCTTCAAATGATTTTTTGAAAATTTTAAGAGCAATCTATTGCGCTTACTTGTAGTTAAAATTTGACATGGTCGGTGGGAGTACGGTTTACATCGAAGATCCAAAAAAAGAGAAAATTACATAGAGGTCCATACATTTAGTACAAAGGGTCCTAAAGTTAAGCAAGGAAAAGCAGTCGGGTCCTTCTCCAGCGTGCAGCTAAGCCATACCCTTCGTACTACTATACTTGCTTCACAAAAACAACGCTCCTCACTTTTGAACCAACGTGCTGGGAGTGTGCTTGGTGCTTCCTCTTTGCAGGATGTGAAATGGAACTACAAGGCATGTTGACACACATGGGTAGCACCATATTGTGGACGAGGGAGAGATCATCTGGCCGGGGTGTGTGGATGGTGATGAGGAGGTGAAGGAGAGAGAAACCATAATTTGTTTTGCGTGCATATATAGTAAAGGTCCTGAAATTTACTACTACTACTACTACTCATTGTACCCTGTACCTTGTGTCAGGAATCCATCATAGCTTTTTTCTGACATCGCACCGACTTTAAATCCTCCTCTTCGCTGCTCTCGTGCTGCCTCCTGCATGCTCACGGTCTCTTCTCGCTCCTATTTTTTTTAACAGGGGGAACTCCTAGTCGCAAAATATTGTTCATCATGCCAAGAAGCACCCATGTACTCCTACCAAATACAGGAACACCACCATGCCAAGTTCTTGCATACTCCCTCCGTCCACAAATAAGCGTACTTCTAGCTCTTAGTCTAAGTCAAACTTTTTTAAAATTTGACTAATTTTTAAAACTAATCTAGCAATATATATAACATGAAATATACATATTATGAAAGTACATTTCAAAATGAATTAACTTGTACTAGTTTGTGTCATAAATATTGCTACATTTATAAATAAAAGTTGGTCGTAAATAGTTAAGTTTGATTTAGAACAAATACTAGAATTACACTTGTTTGCGGACGGAGGGAGTAGCTAAGAACTTGATTTTTTTAGAACCCCCGGTGGTTTTTTTGCTATCAAAGAACTCCTAGTGGTTTTGATATACTGAATTCCTAGTTAGCTGTGAAAGATTTTTGGAAAATTTTACATGTGCCTTGGTTGGTGTATAGTAAGAGGAGTACATAGGAAGGAAACCACTTTGGTCCTTGGCGTGAAAAATTCAAACTTTTCCGGTATCCCAATTTTCACTTGCTTTCCAAACATCGGGAGGAAAGGTTATTCAAAATATCGACCATTTGTAGTACTTTTAATCTTATATTTATCTTGTCTAACCTCTTATATATCTCACCTTACAATACCACTATATAGTGTACGCATAACATTGAACATTGACCGTTGGATCAAGACTAGAAAATACAAACATCGCCAGCCGTTGGATCTTATTTTCCGTTCTAGCATCTAAAAGATTCTATTGATAGTCTTTAGCACAATAAATGCTAGTACGCATAAACCTCAAAACACACTTCATTGCTTACTTTCAGTGTCCTTGTGTTAAATGCATGGACTTGGATGTAATTGTCATTTTTATGATGTTCTTGATATAACTTATACTTCCATGTACCGACTGTGTTAACTGAAAACCTCGCTCCTACGGGTCCTACCAAAGTTAAAAGAAAGTACCACCACCTCAATTATCAGACTGAGTAAACCATGTGGTTATAATTCCCATGTTTTTAGTACTAGGATTTTTTAAGCTTCCTAGCTAACTTCGCACACTTCAGTGACTTTTTGCCAATTTAACGAAATAAAGAAAAAACAAAAAACACAAGATTTACGCATGAAGACCTATCATGTTGCGTGCACTACTTGCCATGAAAACGGTAATCATGGCAAGTAATACGCGTAAGAGGACGCCACATAAAAGTATTTGGTTTATTTTAATTTCTTTGTTTTATTTCCATGTCTTCAAAACATTATCAAATTTGTAGACATGAAGTAGATTCTTAGAACGAAGTTAGTTGCATTTCTGACAACTCGCACCGATTCTTGGTAATTGGTATATTAACAGTGTCAGTACCTTCAAACAACATTTGTAAAATTCTAGAGAAAACCTATAGCGCTTACTTGTAGTTCATATCTAACCTAATTTTTTTAAATCGACATAAAGTCCTCTAAGTGGGTGAAATTAGCTAGGAAGTTTGGAAAATTCTAAAACTAGGGAATTGTAAGAAAATCATGGTCCACTTTTCTTGAAATGTGGGGTTGTGGCATATTTTCAACTAGGGTAGGACTAGAAGGAGCAAGATGCTTCAATTAACAACTTAACATGGTCAGTGGAAGTACATGTTACATCAAGGACCTCAAAAAAGATAAAATTACATCCAATTCCACATATTTAATACAAAGTTCCCTAAAAATAAGCATGAAAAAGCAGTCGGACCTGGATCTCATTCTCCACCCACTAGCCGAGGTATACTCTTTGTACAGAGTACTAGAACTTGTACTTGCTTAACAACGGAAATCAGCGTGGTGCTTACTTTAGCCAGGTCTTGTTGATGAAGTGTACCGAATGTGATGGTTTTATCTTATTTTATCTTACCACTATATAGTGTACGAATAACTTTGAACATTGACCATTATACCAAGACGAACAAATCCCAACATTGCTAGCCGTTGGATCTTTTTTCCAGTTTAGCATCTATAAGATTCTATTAGTAGTCTTTATCACAACAAACGCTAGTAGGTGCAAACCTCAAAACACACTTCATTGCTTAGTTTTGGGATTCTTGTGCTAAACGCATGGTCATGGATGTAATTTTCATTTTTTATGCAGTCCTTGATTTAACTTATACTTCCACGTACCGACCGTGTTCACTAAAGGACCTCGCTCATATGGGTCCTTCCACAGTTAAAAGAAAATGACACCGTCCCAATTATCAGACATAGTGTACCATGTGGTTTCTTATAATTCCCATGTTTTTAGTACTACAATTTTTCAAGCTTCCTAGCTAACTTCGCACACTTCAATTATTAAACGAAATCAGGCCAAACTCGAGCTACAAGTAAGAGAGGTAGATTATGCTCTTGAATTTAATGTTTTTCGTAGGTAGATGGGTGCATCTTCCTATAGTAAACAATATCATCGGTGTGAGTTTCAAACTATCAGAAAAGACATTCAATTATCAATTTTCCAAGTGATGAAGAGATTGCTCTTTTCTGTAAAGAAAGTTCGACGAATATGGATCTGAATGCTACAAGCCAAGCTTTTAGACATATATAATGGGATCCCACTCACAACCATAAACGATGGCACATGTACTCAGCACCATGTTATGGACGAGGGAGAGATCAGCTGGTAGGTGTGTGCAGGGTTTTCGAGAAGATGCCTACTCTTCTTTTTGGAGTAAGGGCATGTTTGATTCAAAGGATTTTAAAAGCACAAGAATAGAAAACCACAGGAATGGTATGTCATAACATGTGAAATCCTATAGGAACAAAAACACAGGAATTAGCTGTAGAAGTCGTTTGATTCCTTCACAGAAAAACACAGAAAAATTGTATGTAGATTGAGTACATGACATAGTTGTCATAGACACATAGAAATTTTTCTAAGAGGTGTAACCTCTTGTTAGAAATCCTATGGGACTGTAGTATAGGAAAGGAATCCATAGGAATCTTGAGTGGTTCAATCCTTTGAATCAAATGGCCACTTATAAAAAATCCTATAGGTAAGAATCCTATAAAATTCATTTGTAAATCCTTTGAATCAAGCATGGCCTAATACTATGAAAATACAAGCTATAAATACTAGTAAATAATGTGTCTGGTTAAACTGACATGACGAGACTATACTACGCCAGGAGGTGACATGGTTAATTTATTACTGCATAGCGGCGTGCTAGTCTATCACGCTAGTCGGTGTCCTTGATGTAGCCGCTTCCTATAGTAGAAGAAAAGAAAAAACCTCTTTCAAATAGCCATCCTATCTTCCCATCTCTGTTTAGTTTATCCCCTCTCGCCGACGCCGTCTGGCCGCATCTCTGGCACGCTTGACACATTTTCCTTGCCATCTTGCCTGCTGCATCGCTCCCTCCAGTCCACCACCCCTCTCCTCCAAAAACCACAAATAGTTCTATATAGATCCGCCCTTGCCCCCAATCCCCCTAGACACGATGGAAGATCGTCTATACAAAATTTGGAGATGTTTGAGGGAGAGCCGATGGTGCAGCAACTTTAGCAAGGTTGTTGATGATGTCTTCAATGAAATTGCTGAGCGTTTGGATGCTAGAAGCGTCGTCTGGTTAGCCTCATGCTCCAAGGAACTACACCGTTGAGTCATTGGTGGAGAAGGTTACAGCTGCCCAAACTACGGCTGCTCGACAGTGGTCTCTTACAATGATGTCTACGACCATATGATCGGGTGCTACTATGTCCCGAGTGTTTGCACGTGGCCAGGATGTGAGTTTGTCGGGCCATTGACCATTCTTTCGAACCACTTGAGAGTTGCCCATAGATCGGGTGTGTCCAAAATTCCCTATAGCTGCCAATACTGGTACCCTTCTAAGACGGTGCCCACAACATGCTTGTGGAGAACAGAGATCATCAACATAGGGAAAGAGGGCATGGAGTTTGGCGCCCAAATTGATGGCCATACCACGGACATCATCCAATCCTGCAGGTACGTCAGGTCAGCAGCGTGTGAATCTTCGCGCTACAAGGTGAAGTTTCGGTCACTACAGTAATGGTCTAGGCTCCATTTGGTTAAAATGGTGGTGAAGTCGGCTAAACTAGCAATGGAAGGGATCATGTTGTACATGTCAAAGCCGCGAAATTACCCGTGATCTTCTGAATGGATCGTCAGAATTCCCCTGGAATATAAGTATCGCAGCAACAATTTTCAAGAGTGAGTTAACACATATAAATCTTCTTGTGATGATCCTATTGTGAATATATATAATGTCCTACTATTTAATTACTTTCGGTTTGTTACAAACCCAATTGGTATGGGTTGTCCTAGAAGATGGTAGTTTTCAATATTCATTTCCAATGCTCATTTCTCTAGTCTCGAGCAACTGCCTGGACCCTAGCTATGAGTTTAACACATGGCCAGTAGTTCTCCTCGCCCACCTCATAGAAGCCCACTCCATGAGGGGGCACTTTTTCCCCTATGGTAGGGAAGTCAGGTACATCTCTAAGCTGGTGTCGGCAGCGGGATGCAGAATGTTGATATCGTGGGAATCTGGAACGATAGTATGGTGTTTTGCGTGCTATTTGACAAGAGTGACGATGTCATCTTGATATCCGTCGTGTGTGTCAGGTCGGCGGTGTGCTTGTAGCCGCAGTACAAGGTGAAGTTGAGTTGTGTGCAGCCAAATGGCTTCAGGGAGGAGGTATTCTTTGCGAAGAGCAACACATCACCGAGAAGTGGTGTGCGCGTGACTAAAGCGACTTGCTCTTTGTGGGTTTATCGGTCTAATATGGTCGCTCGTTGTCGGAATCGACGATCAGAGTTCACCTTGGAATACAAGCTTCAGATTGACTAGAGAATAACACATCTGAATCTTTTAGTGAAGATCCTAATGTGAACCCATGTAGTCCTCGACATGATTTTTATTGTCATTTTGGGACATGTGGTTCCTAGCTTAAGGTAGTTCTGAGTATTGTATGAAGTTCTGTTAGTGCTAATCTTTTATGTCCTATGTTCTGGTACTTATTCAGATGGAACGATCGAGTGTAGAACATGGTCTCTCTTTCCTTTCGAATTATGGCCTGGCAACATCAACCGAATTCAATGTCCGCATTGCTGAATATTTTAATTATTTTTGTCATTATCTTCACCGCTAAACCAGTCACTTTCAAATGGTGTTCCATCTGTCAAGTGCCGTTGATTATGGACTGAGAATCTATTGATATTTTTCTGTTTTATTCACTACTGCTAAATCTTTGAAATGCTAGTGAATCTATCAAAAATTATGTTGTTATTATTACTAAAGTATTTTTAAGAACTAATACAGATGTACTGGTACTTGTTTAGATCAAGGGAAGTAGATGGTCTAGCTCTTCTTTCGAAACATGGCCATAATATGGTCTCTCTTCCCTTTTAAATTATGGCCTTGCTATATCTATTGAATTTCAATATCTGCATTGTTAAATCTAACAATTCTTTTGGTCATTATTTGTACTCCTAAATCGGTCACTTTGAAATGATGTTCAATCTGTCAAGCGTCGTTGATTATGCAATGGGAATCTGTTGATATTTTTCTATTTATTTAGTATCGCTGAATCTTCCAACTGCTAGTGGATCTGTCACATGTTTTGTCATTTTTATTACCAAAGTATTTTATGGAACTAATACTGATGCATGGGTACTTGTTTTGATCAATTGTAGTAGATTTTTTTGCTTTTCTTTTGAAACATGGTGTTGTCTTGGGGCATTTTGGGTTGCATATGAGGGTCACACAGGCATTAATGTGAGAAGAATGTATGCATGAAAAAGCAGACTTGATCATTAGTTTTGCTTGCTCCAATGATCGAGTGTGTTTAGAGAAAATGGCAAACTCATCCTATGCCAAGTTTTATAGAGATGAAACAAGAATTGATTCTCTCTATACTGCTATTTAATTTTAGTGCCTGTATTGTTGAATCAGACACTTTGAAATTCTACTAAATCTGTCAAGTGCCGCTGAATATGAAATGTGAATCTGTGATATTTTCATGTCTTATTATGTACTGCTGAATCTTTCAATGCTACTGAATCTATCAAAAGTTTTGTCGTTGCTGCCTGGCTGTTGTCACTAGAGCTTTTGCCTTTCTGTCATCGGATCCGTTGCATGCTAGACGTTCATGTTTCTGAAAAATGTGAAATAAATCATGAACATAGATTATGATGTGCTTTGTTCATATGCAAAATTTCATCCCAAAATATGACATTGTCTAGCCTACATAAAATAACAAATTTTGTATACATAACACATGATATTATTAATTTAAGTCTTTTCGTTTTTACACAGGTCACATATAATCATATTTTGGGACAAAATCTTAGAAATTCACAAGATACATCACAACCAATGTTCATGATTTATCTCATACTTTTTGAGAACTTCAAAGTATGACAAATAAAAGGGGTGCGTGCACAACTAGTTTGTGGAATATACTTGAGAGATTGTAACTAGTTTGTGGAATATACTTGATAAATCTAAGACATCTAATTTGAGATGGAGGGAGTATTATTTGGGAACTAGCCAAATTCAAAATATCTGCCAAGCGACAAATTTTACTGCCTATGTTGTGTGAATCGTAGGTATCCAATGTTGCATGCAAAGATATGGATATGGATGATCAGTTGATATGACTCTCGGCCTTGAATTCCTAGACAGATAACATACGGTCTACTACCTTTTTTCTATTACTAGATAGATGCTAGCCAAATTCAAAATCTAAATCGAGCGGCAAAATCACCCACCGATCTTGAAGTATTTCCCGCTCCACCGTTTCAAAAACTTTGAGCCAAAATATCCCACTGGGGGTACCATTTTTCTATTATTATTAGATGGGCACTAGCCAAATTCAAAATCTCAATCGAGCGGCAAAACCACACACCAACCTTGAAGCATTTCGCGCCCTTCCGTTTCAAAAACTTTAGAATTTAAAATTCTCATTCTACCCATTGTGAAGACGATAAATGGGCATGCTAAAGTCGGTAGCTAAGGGCACGATCATAATTATTTTTTCCGTTCATCTCTATGGTCCTGAATCACCTAGTTTTTCCCGCCGGCCCTCCCAAAAATTTCAAGCTCCTCTGCCCCCTCCACGATCACTGCGTGCACCGGCTTCAGCTGTGCTCTCATGCCCTGCCGTGGAGCCGCTGCACCGACGCTCACCCATCGGATCTAGTTCAACCGGTATCTCTACCACTGCACCAGAGCTGCAGTGTCATTCACCATGCCGATGGCGTCATAGACCACCCAGGCGCTGCTTCCCCACCACCGAAAGCTACCCAACCGTACCAGATCCACTTCACTAGTGTCCACTAGACGTGATCTAGTTCAAGGAGTTGCATATCCACCGCTCTAGACCAGCTACACGACCGTCACCGTTCACTGCACCTGATCTGCCTCAGCGATGCTCTCGTCCACCATGCTCAAGCCGGCATCAACCGCCCATGATTTGCTTCCCCACCGCCAATAGCCACCACAACCACAGCACCCTTGGTGACCTAGACATCACCCGCATGGTACCGATGATGCTTAGACGCCTCTCTGACTAAGGTAACCAAAACTCCAACCCATTTTTGTTTTGTCAGTAGTATAGCAAGTTCAAGCATGTCGCAGTGAACTGCATTTTTGTAATCGTGCTAGTCCATATAAGGCACTGGCACGCATGTTCTTTGTGGTACATACAAGGTCATTAGACATGTTGGTTTGCATTCGCTGCTCCACAGATTTCCAGTCCTGCACATGTTTGTTATTTTGTCATGTAGATGTTCTTAGCTACTCCTTACAACAATAATTGTCTGCTATTGTGTAGTTCTTGCAAAATGTAAAATCAGTAGAATTTTTTATTTGGGTTCCCTGCTCAACAATTACTGAATCTATCTGATTCGTCCTAAGGTAAGTTTCTGCTATTATTTCCTCCTTGCAATCGTTTTGCTATCCTATATTACTTGTTTAAAATATTCATACTAATTCGATTATAATTTTGTTGTTGTCATCTGGTTCTTCAAAAGCTACAACACTAACTATTTTCTTTTTCTTGCATAGAGCTCAGAATGGACAATGAACATGTTGGTTTGCATATCCTATTCTACAGGTTCACAAGAAATGCCATTATTTCCTTATCTGGTGCGGGTTCGTCCTAAGCAAAGGCATAATTGTCCTCTACTATGTAATTCACTCGTGGTTTGCATTCCTTCTCTAGAAGTTCTCTTATTATGCCATTATAATTTCTATCTCGTTGATTCTTAGCTCTTGATAGGAACTCCATGCCATTGTGTAGCTCATCGCAAATTATGAGTTACCCAATGTCTCTTGCATTCCAGGAGATACCACTACTTCCATATATATTTGCTGAAATAACCTGGCTAGTTTATATTTGCTGAAATTCTAAGAAACACTTTGTTTGATTGCTCATTTCATTGTAGGCACACTTGTCTAATGCTTGTTTATCCTGTTCTATAGGTTCACAAGCGACGCCATTATATCTAATATCTGGTTTTGATTCATCCTAAGCAAAGAAATAATTATCCTACACTATATAGTTCATTCGTGGTTTGTATTCCTGCTCTACAAGTTCTCGTATGATGCGGTTATAATTTCTATCTAGTTCATTCTTAGCTACGACTATAACTACATGCCATTGTGTAGCTCTGCGCAAATTCCAAGTCACGCAACGTCTCTTGCATTTTAGGGTATACAACTGATTCCATATATATTTGTTGAAATGACCTGGCTAGTTTATATTTGCTGAAATCCTAAGCCACCCACACACACATTTTTTGATTGCTCGTTTCATGATAGGCACACTTTTTTAATGTGTTCTTGCTTGTCCTATTTGTTTGATGTGTTGGTCAATAATTGAACCGTTGACCAGTAGTAAACTCCAGTTCATAACTCCTGTCATATAAGTCAAATGAGTAGTTTGCCTTGTTTGATGTATTAACTTGTTATTACTTAGTTTCAGACTATAGTTATTGCTATCGCCACCAAAGAGGGGGCTGCAAGATCATGTACCAAGGTGGTTTTCTAATGTAGCTGTCACACTCAAAGGGAGATGTTGTTAATAGATTGAGAAAGCAAATTGAGGACTCTGCTATCAACTCGATTGTCAACTAAAATGCTGAATTTTCTTTCCCTTGAGTTAATAATATATAATAATTTTAAGAAGTTTGCAGCTGATGTAATATCTAGATAACTCGCATAGGTGATGTAGGCATTTAGTTGACACCGCCCATACATGGTAGTAGGCGATACCATAACTGCGCCAGGCATTTCGATTCGGGAACAATATCGGGCTTTGTTATTGGCCCATCTTGTATTGGGTTGATAATGAACAGTAAAAGATGCTTTCTAATTAAGACAAAATTACCAAGCCAAAATAGTAATAGACCAGAATAGTAATAGGCCACCTGTGGGCCTGGACAGTTGACGACCGAAACAATAAAAGGCTAGAACGGTAACGGACCTTCTCAAAGAAGGGTTGTTAGTAGGCGGCCCACGACGGGCTAGGAGAACAGTGACGGGACAACTGCATGCCTTAACAGTACTGGACCAACTTGGCGCAGGCTGCTAATGGGCCACACAATGTTGGACCAACATGGGCCTTCTATAGGCCGAAATAGTATCGGGCCTAAAAGTTCGCGTGTCATGGTTGGCTACAATAATGGGTCCATTTCAAGAAGTGGAGGACAAAACAGTAACAGACTGTCTTCTTATTAGGCTCTCCTCATGGGTCGACCCACATAATAATTAGCAGGCCTTGGTTGGGCCAGGCCTCTACCCCAGTTTCTATGGCCATTATAGGCGGTAACCGACCGTTAACAGCGCCTGCCACGTGGTAGTTTGCATGACATCAGTAGTCAACATTGTTGGCAAACATATCTACGACGGAACAAGTTTTCGTGGCTGAAGAGTATGATCCACCACGGTTGGAAAAAACACGCGGTATATTCATTTATGACGGGGCTTTAACCACGAAGGCCATACATCGTAGAAGACTTTTTAACCATGAGAAATAGGCCTTCAACCATGAAAATTGCCCGTTGTAAAAGATAACTTTTCTTGCCATCATCAGTGGCCAAGCTCCGGACCACACCGTCCCACTCCGGGATGATCAGCTGGCCCAACAACGCATGTTGGACTACATGGGATGGTCCTAGACCAGTCTAGGTGGTGTAGTGATCCAGTACACCACTACATGGTGTAGTGCGCAAGTAGTTGTCATAACACTCATGGAACAATGTTCCATGAATATTACACCCAGCAGAGTAGGACAACAGAAATATCGTAGATCCAAGGTAAGACTATATTATTCATATTCTGATCCAAAAAAAATATTTGCAGAACCTCCTTGGCACAATGAGGTTTTCAAAGTAAGCTCTTGTCAATCAAAAATATAGAAAGAACAACTTGTATACTAGTCTAGAACTCGATCTACCTCTCGAACTATCTCTATAACTTATGGATGACTATTGCTTAATCAACAACATTCTAAGGCTATGGTTTCTATCACATGAAATTGAGTCCCATCTATGTTTAAATTGATCTCCGCTATCAATGTTTGTAGTATTTAACTCCTTTAACACTATTGACTACTTTGCTCTTCTCGACTAGTCTCGCCTCCTCATAATAGTTTATATTTGTTGTCTTATTGGTTTGGGATGTCGCTAGTAACTTACTAGTGTCTAATAAGGGATAAGAATATTATAACATACTCAACAAATTCTGAATATATGGTTGTTTGATGATTAGTTGTGGATCATAGATCCTAAGCTTCGGCAAGTTCTCGAGATCGGTTTTCTGAAAAAAAAGTTTTATTTAGAACAACTATGTCAATCGGCCTTCACGGGTTATAGAGGACTTCATGGATTCCATTTTCATGTTGCGGTCATAATTCTTTCCCAGAACAGGAAGTAACATGTCAGATTTTTACACTCTGCACATGTGCACTACTTACCCACAAACGTCTATAGATTTGTTGCACATCCATACCACGACTCCCGTTCACACTTCCATATGTATGAGACCCATACTAAAGACTTGATAATAACTGTCCTTCGTCATGACCCCATAGTCCACCCTTTGTTATGAGTTTTGGTCATCGATCGTACGCTCAATTATCATCCCTTTAGATACACTTAAGTTGACATCATGCATCACGTGATGGGGACATTACTAGACCCCACCCTCTGCTCTCCACTTTGTATTACACCCTGACTTAGTGTACAAGGACACACAAACGGAAAAAAGGTACAACCGACTTTCCCATCGCATTTGAGGATCTGTGATCAATGGTTCTATATGGCGCAAGAATCACTGACTATATTTCTTGTTTAATCCTAGACTAGATTTCCTTGTATGATGGAACCTCCACCATATGGCTTACCTTCCATGTATTCCAACCATGGTTTCATTACCCACCATAATAGATTACCCGACCACCCTAGGTCGGTAACCCCGTACTCTGTATTTATTATGAAAATATTAAATTGTTTGTTGAATGTAGTTGATAATGTAATGCTTTTGAAAATTAGTTTTGAAAAATATTCCAATGTACATGCAAGATTGAACTTCCCTCTTGACTGATTGTTATGTAGTCAAATGCTTCTAGTCGGTGGAAACTCCAAATTCCGAGAACAGCAGCATTGGTCCGACAAGGACTAATGTTTAAAGGATTAGCAAGAATGTATAGATGTTAAGTAAACTAACGTTTACCTCTCCTATTTTGGTACTCTGATAAATACAATGTCTATTGGAGTCTAGTATATGATTAATAGCTACTCAGATAATACACTTAAAAACAAGAAATGATTAACATCACTTAATGATCTGATATTTAGTATTTTCACTTTAAACAAATGTTTATTGTTTTAAAATGAAGTGTATGGGTGTAGGAATACACTTGGATACAATCTTGAAGTAAAGTGTATTGGTTGTGTAGAGTTATATACCTTAGGGTATACTTTGTTTTGTTTGGGCGATTTGTATTTGAGTTACTTATAGAAGTATGATGGATAATTATTACTTGGTTTGGTATCATGCTCATGGTGATGCATTATTTGAAAATACCATTAACAAGTTATAGTCAAGTTTTTTTGTTTAAGTGATGAGTTCGGGAGAATTGAGTTAAAAATCCATTTAAGTGGCATTCACGCATAATCAAGTCAAACAAAGATAAGATTTCCAATCAAGACAATCAATACATAGTTTTATTTGTGACTTTCTTTTTAAGGTTCACTCAAAAAGATGTTACAAATGTCAGATATGGGTATGCATATGAAGTTAAACAAGTTGGTTTGTTTTTTGTTTATGCAAGTATGTGTATTAAGGTGTTGTTCAAGTTTTAGGTATTTTAAATGTGAGTGTAAACATATAATTTTTACTTTAAGAAGATAACTGTATAGCAATTTTCTATTCAATTTGGGTTTAAGGAATTCTACTTTAGGAATTTTAAGAATTTCCTTATTATTAAGTATATAAGATTGATCTAATTGGCTGGCTTAAGTGAAGAGATATATTCATTAAAAATAATAATAGTCAGTGAAAATGTTTTAAGATGGATTTGTATTTATTTCAGAGTTTCCTATGTTTGTTATTTGTTTAAAATACTTAGTTTTCTTTATTAAATCATGTTTGAATTATAGTTTCATTTCTATACTATTTATTAAAGTTGAAATATTAGAGAACATTTTATAATTCGATGTTTAAATATTTTCAATGATTATTAAATATTTCCTATGGATTCAAAAGTATTTGGAATTGAGTTCAAAATCCTTAAGATTTTCGTATGTTAATTTTGTTTTCTTAAATTTTAAAATCAAAGGTGACTTTATTTTTATTTATTATACTTTTATAACTTATACTCCCTCTGTCTCGGTTTACAAGTCTCAATCCGAAAAAACATTTGTCCCACATTACCTCTTCTCTAAGGCCTGGATGCATTTAATTAGTCTTCACATCTCCTTTCTCCTTCTTTTTAGCTACTCGTGCATGCGGACAGGGAGGGTGGGAAATGAAACAATTTGCATGGGGACTGGTTGCATGCGTGCAATATGAGGCATCTGATTGGAGAGAGGCAGTTCTTGGGGTAGATTTTAGCAGCCAATGAAAAAATTCCTTGGTCTTGATGTAAAACGATTTGGGCCCTATAAACTAAGACAGAGGGGGTAATATCACTACTATTTCTGTTTTATTATTTTTATAATATTTTTAAACTAATTATAACTTAGCTAAATTTATTAAGAGATTTTTTCTAAAAGAAAAACAAATTGATAATCCTTTTGGTTTAATTGAGCTGGACCCAAATGGCCTAATAGGCTAGCCCATGGTCCAGCTAGATAGAGTGTGACGAGGGTTTAACTCATCAATGCCCATTGTTATGGACTTGGGTTTTGGAGAAGGAGGGAGCGCTGGAGACATCTATCGGCTAGCAAACAAGCACACAGGGGACTCGAAGATTTACCCAGGTTCAGGCCTTGTAGAGGTCCCTACTCCTGCTTGTCTGCTCGTGGAATTAACAAGGGAATCGAAGATTACAATGGTGCGCAGATGTAATCTGGCGAGGGTTGTGAAAACTAGGATTGCGTGTGTCCTTATCGCCGCCCCCTCCTAGCCTTTATATAGATAGGCTAGGTCTCGGGTAGCAGGTCGAGTCGGTTACAGATTAGGGTTTTCCCCTTTAAACTTTCTATCTTTAGCTTCTTCTTGTTCTTCAAGCAATCGAGAGTTCCTAGGTTACTCGAGTCCTTCATCTGGGCCTTTGCGACACCGTGGGTCTTTACATATTTAGGCCGTATATACCAAGCTCGAGTACCTGTAGGGTATACCCATGTCAGTAGCCCCCGAGTGTCCAGTGGAATCGCAGATTCGACTAGGGACTTTATGAAGTCTTTCGAGTGCATGACTGGGTACATTTTTTCGACTGCTTTGTTCGTGTCATAGGGATTTTTGGTGTGCGTGCCTGATTTTAACCGATGTATCGGTATCATTTAACTACCTTAGGGTAAAACAACACCACCTACTCAAACTCGAGTCCCCGGACTCGAATCTGGAAAAGTGCTGGTGTAATTCGACTCAAGCCGCGGAGGTCATACAGGAGTCGAATTCTACTATATGGGTGTGAGCACTCGACGCGTCCGTCAAGGCATATTCATCGTACCTGTAGGCATGGATATATTTCTGGTAGTGCACAGAAAATGCGTTGCCAGGCCTTATTTAGGTCTTACCTTCACGCTCTAAGCGCGACATCCGAATTTTATCATCGCGGAGACGATTCGGTTGACCCAGGAGACACAGTCTCTTTGTAGGGAAAAATTATGAGGCGGTGTCGCTATAAACTTCGAGTGTGGATATTATCGACACACAGTACTTAGTACAAATAATCATAGGGTGCGCGACCAGCGCTCTCTATGGGAGTAGCCCCCGAGTGCCTGGTTGAGTCGAAGACTCAGGCAGGGACTAAAGAACTTTTGTGACTGCTGTCGTCTTTTGTTTGCTTGTTTCAGTCAAATTTATTTCTAGCGCTCCCTATGGGAGTAACCCACGTCCATTATCGAATCATGAATTCGAGTGGTTGGGTTTGTTCTTATTGTCCATATTCCTGCAGAAAAGAAAAAGAAAAAATCCTAGGGTGCGCGACCAGCGCTCCCTATGGGAGTAGCCCCCGAGTGCTTGGTGGAGTCGAAGACTCGAGCAAGGACTAAAGTAGTCGAAGTCTGCTGCTGTATAGCTTTTGATGATGTCAGTGCTGACGATTTCATAACCTCAGTTGCCCGCGTGAGCGAGTTTGACGGGACGTGGCGAGCGGTGGGCCCTACTATCTGACTTTGATTTGATCGGGCGTGCGTAATCTTTATTTTAACCGCGCCTCCTCGATTTCCGCACGTAATGGGAGTAGTGGGGGACGGTTCGTGTTTCAGCTCCTCCACGTGTCTAGCATGATGATCGCAACGCGTCCAGTAGGGTTTTTCTGAGCCGTTGGATTGCATCTTCCAGGGGTTAAGTAGTGGTGCTGCGATGGTAAAATCCACATCTGCTTTCGCTCATCGTTTTCCTTCTTCGCCATTGCCGCTGCTCCCCTGCTTTTTCTACTCTCTTTTTCCTCCGCGGCGCTGGACCAGCTCTGCACATTTCCCAGCTACTTTCTCCGGTCGCATCGCCACCGCGCAATTGGGAAGAAGAAGGGAGGTGTTGCGGCCGATTCCGCGGCTACCACGGCCACGATGAAGAAGAAAGGCGGCTCTGCCGCTGTGGGTACCAGCACCGCCGCTGGCGGGAAGAAGAAGGGCGTGGGCACCCGCGTCACGAATGGTGCGTGGCGTCCCTCCATCATCAAGTCCTCTGATCTCCATCTTCTTCGCCAAGATGGAGTGATGTCCGCCGCAGTCGCCGACGCACGCGTCCCCAGTGGTGAGATAATTCCTTCTCCTCCCACTGGTTTTCGAATGATGTTCTTGGCGTTCATCATTCGCGGCCTCTCGTTGCCCCTGCATCCCTTCTTCAGGGGCCTCCTTTGCTTTTACGGGCTCCAGTTCCATCAGTTGTCCCCGAACTCTATCCTCCACATCTCTTGCTTCATCACCTCTGCGAGTGCTGGCTCGGAATCGAGCCGCACTTCGGCCTCTTCAAGTGCCTCTTCAAGTTGAAGCGCCAATCTGCTTCTGGCTCCTTAGTCTATGATGTAGGCGGCTGCGGAATTCACGTCGATCCATCCGCCACCTATTTCGACATCAAGCTGATGAAGTCCGTCCAAGGGTGGAGGGACAAGTGGTTCTATGTTCGCGACCAGAAGGCCGACGGAGACCACTTCGGACTCGCACCTTTCGATCCCGTGACGCCGTGCAAGAGGAGGCGCTCCTGGAAGAATGTAGTCATGCCTGGCGAATCCGTGGAGACAGATGTGTTGTACGAGCGCGTCTGCAACCACGAGAGTCGCATAGGCAAAGAAGAAGGAGGCTGCGCCCTCATCCGCACGTGGTTGCGCCGTCGCGTCCAGCCCCTGCAGGCCAGAGTCCACCCCATGTTTCAGTTGGCTAGCGCTGACGATGTCACTCGCGTGTCTGCCGATGGCATGTCCGCGAGTGAGGTGGATAAAAGGGTTCGACTGGTGACCACATACACCGTCAAGGATGTTCTCCCTAGTGAGCCAGTCGTTCCCCATTCGACGCATCTAACCCTCCTCCTGAGGTACAATTGTACTACGTAGTAGCTTAGTTTGTTGATTGCTTCTTTGCTGTTTCTTTGCTTTTGTGCTGAATTTGTTGTCTGTATATAGGATTGGGCGGTGTCACCCCGTATGCCCTCTCTTCCTGAGGGGGTTATCCCTCGCGAGGACTTGGAAGAGGACGAGTCAGAATCGACTGTCCTATCCGATGTGGAAGAAGAAGCCCCCGAGTTGGGTAGTCCGGATACTCGCAAGCATTCGCGCAGCGGGGATTCTGATGCGTCGTCTCCTTCGACTTCGGAAGGTGCAGGCGTTGGTGCGGGGTCGCCAATCCCTGCCATTCCTGGGAGTGATGTGGCGCCATCTTCTCGCAAGAAGATGCCACTGCCAAAGGAGTCTTCGTCAGAGTCGGGGGAACCAACCTTTGAATTTGATAAATTTCATTGGTAAGTGTTTGATTTGTCCTTTCTGATTCTTCATTGGCTTTTCCTTGTCCTTGATGTTGGTTTTGTTTTTGCAGTCAAGAGGCGTCATCATCTTCTGGCGACCTCAACGGCCAAGAAAGAGGTCGAGCGTGCTCCTTCCCCTCCATTGGCGTCCCACTCTGGGCACAACTCTTCTAGATCTCCGCATGAAGGGGAGCATCGAATGGTTGCCCGGATGACTGCACACCAATCGACTTCGGAGTCATTGGAGGATCATGTAAGTGTAGGATTTCTTCCTTTGATGTTGCAGTCGATGTTATCTATGCCATCTGCTAATCCCTTGTTGTGCGATAGCCCCTTGTGAAGGAAGCCGCTCACTTGGCAGAGCAAGTGGTTGCGATGGGTCGCCAGCATGCAATGCTGGAGACACATCATTGCGTGGTTGAAAGTAAGTGTTCTTCACTTCCTCTTCTTCTCCTTTTTATATGGTCGACTGATAGTCAATCCCTTTTGTTTTGTAGCTAAACATAATGCCCTCATGCGCAACACTGCCGCCATGGAAAAAACACTGGCTGCGGCTGTGAAGGGCCGCGATGAGGTAATCGCGGCGCGTGACGAGGCTCAGAGGCGTGAAGAGGATTTGCGTGCCTCCATCGCGGCCAGGGAGAAGTTGTTCAAAGAACAACTTTTCTCGATTGCCAAGGCCCTCTCAGGTACAATGTTTGGATATCGTCATCTTTCTTTGTTCGATTTTTGCCATTGGCACTGATGTTTTGTCCATGTATGGGTTTATGTACAGATGCTGGTGATTTGATCTTCGACCCTCAGGCCCTCCGTCGCGATGATGCCTTGGCGGGTGCACTTTCAGCAGTCGAGGACCGCCGCGCCGCCGTTCAGGATATGCTTTCGAAAGCCAAGGGTGTGCTCAGTCCCCTTCGGGAGGAGTTGCCCAAGGCTGAGCTAATCGAGAACATGAACGAGCTGGTGGAGTCTCTCGCCGGGGGTGTTCCTGCGAGCTTCAAGAACTCGCACCATGCGGCTAGCGCGTCAATGTCACTCGCCATGGTGCAGGCCCACGGAGTCGAGGTTGACCCTGCGGCGGTTTCGAAGGCGATGCCCGTTAGTGGGGAAGGCCAGCAGGTAGTCTTTGCTCCCTTCACGACTGCTTGTGGCAAATATGGGCCGCAGCTGATTAGCAGGGTTGCGAAGTACTTCGAGGAGCTGCAGCGAGCCAAGAAGGCGGCAAAGGCTGCGGCATCAGGGGCTGGCGAAAAGTCGGTGGCATCTGACACTGCCACGGACTCGATGAAGCCCCTGAAGCCGTCAAAGTTGAAGAAGCCAATCGCTCCTTAGTAGTTTTGTAATAGTTCACTATTTTATGCTTTTTGTCTAGGACATGCCTTTTGGCGGGTGTATCTGCTGATACTTTTTCCCATTCTTGAATGCACTCGAATCTTTTGTCGGTGTGTCGATTTGATCTTCTTATTCGCTTCTTTCTTGGCTTGTGGTAGGGTACATCAAGTGATCCTTTGAGGGAACCTCAGGACTCACCACCCCTTGATGATACCTTGGCGCCGTCGCGCTCCAAGGTGGATGAGCTGTCGCTGCTTTCGCGACTGTGTGAACGCGTGAAGCAGTTTGAGCGTGAATTGCCCATGCTCCGTGGTAACGTGGATGTATGGAAGTCAAAGGTAGAGAAGGCCGCCGCCCGAGAACAGTATCTGCTTGGCGAGGTGACGCACCTGGGCGACCAATTCAAGTGTTAGTTTGCTTGCTCTTATCTTTTCCATGTAGTCATTCGCGATGGTGCGTTGTCCTTATGCTTCTGTTGTTGCTTCGTATAGTTGTCAGCACGCGTCATCCGCAAGATGAGAAGGAGAGAATTGCCATTCGTATGAATGATCTGACCCAGGAGCAACTTCAAGAGAGTGGATACTTCTGGGTAGATCATGATCGTGCGATTGCGCTGGCGACCCTGCAGGATCGTGCGTCGCAAGTGCTACACTTTCTGAAGAAGTCGCAGTCATGCTTGAAGAACATCTATCGGACGATGTTTCCGCTGGATGTTACTCCACCAAGCCTGCTGGCCCTCCTTGCCAAGTTTCAAGACCTGGCCGCGGTTCGCGAGTGTGTGAGGCAACAGTTGGTGGCTGGTGCCAAGGCCGCTTTGTCGCCGGTGCGACTGCATAGGACTGACGTAGATGTTGCGGCAATTGCGGCTGGGCCACCTGTGCCACCAGCAGGTTCTGCCTGGAATATGGTGCCACACTACCAGGTGGTGGATCGCCCAGCAGAAGAGATTGTTGACTTCTTTGAGGAACAAACCAACGTTCTCTTGTTGTAGTAGTAGCTTAATTTGTATCCTGCACATAAGTGTACCCATGTTGTAAAGTTCGTATGAATGTTGTGTATAATTGATTGTCGAATATGTATAAAGATCTTGTTAGCGTGTAAGTTCGTTGCACTATGCGACTCCTTTTCGTTAGCCTGGCCATGCGTTTATCTCAGTCCCTTGTCAATCTGTCAGGTGCGTTGCAACAGGGTTGATGTTGTGTCAAGGGTTTCGATTGATGTGCGAGCTACTCAGGATATCGCTTTTTAGTTCATAGAATAGATGTGTAAAGGGTGGCGTAGCGCCCGAGTCGATGAGTTGCGGGAAAATAAAGGAAGACACGGAGTTTTGGGGCACTTAGCTTTATTTAGTCGTGAGACAGTATCAAGTACAATGTGTGGCTAAGTAGCCTTGGCTTAGTGCCTTATTTGCGATGCAAAAGTAAAAACGACTAAGGGTAGAAGCGTCGCAGCTATGCGACGTTCCTGGGGTTGGAGTATGTGACTCCTGTCTCTAGATCTTGAAGGCGATAGGCTCCACTGGGGATTACTTCTGTAATCACGTATGGTCCTTCCCAGGGGGATTCGAGCTTGAGATGTCCTTGCTGCTTTAGTCGCGGGACCAGGTCGCCTTCGACGAAGGATCGGGGGCGTAGCCTCCTACTGTGGTAGTTGCACAGGTTCTGCTGGTAGATTGTTGATCTTTCCGTGGCGATTTCTCTCGCCTCGTCGAGGAGGTCGATGGAGTCTTCGAGTGCGAGGGAGGACTCCTGCTCGTTGTAGGCGACCACGCGTGGCGCTTTGAACCGTACTTCGGCGGGCAGCACCGCTTCGGCCCCGTGGACCATGAAGAACATGGTGTAGCCTGTAGCACTGTTTGGGGTTGTGCGTAGGCTCCAGAGTACTGATTGCAGTTCATCTTGCCAGCATCCCGCGGCTTGTGCGAGTGGCCACAGGAGTCTCTTCTTGATGCCGCCGTAGACGAGCCCGTTCGCCTTTTCAACCTGAACGTTGGTCTGTGGATGTGCTATCGAGGCGTAGCTGATGTTGATTCCCAGATTCTCACAGAATTCTTGGAACTCCTTGGATGTGAAGTTCGTTCCGTTGTCCGTGATGATGCTGTGTGGCACTCCAAAGCGGAAGACGATGGATTCGAAGAACTTGACTGCGCTATGCCCCGATTGATTGGTCACTGGCATGGCTTCTATCCACTTGGTGAACTTGTCAACTGCCACCGGGAGGTAGACGTAACCTCCTCGTGAGGACTTGGGGAGCTTGCCGACCATGTCGAGTCCCCATTGCGCGAAGGGCCAGGCCAACGGGATTGGCCGGAGTTCCGCGCCAGGTGCGTGCGGTTTGTCCATGAATCGTTGACACGCGTTGCATTTCTGGACAATGTCCTTGGCGTCGCGCATGGTCGTAGGCCAGTAGAACCCAGCTCGCAGAGCTTTGGCCACGAGGGCGCGACTGCCCGCGTGGTGTCCACAGGTTCCCTCATGGATGTCGAGGAGGACAGCTCTTCCATTAGCCGTGGAGACGCATCGCTGGAGCACTCCTGTGATACTGCACTTGTATAGTTCGCCGTTGATAACAGCGAATGCCTTGGATCGCCGCGCGATGTGCCGTGCATCAGTCGGGTCGTCCGGTAGCCTTTTGCTGAGGAGGTCCGTGATGTACGGCTGTGTACAGGATGATTCGATCATCATGACGCTCATTGGTCCTTCGAGTTCTGTGTCCAGCTCCAGGTCGTCGAGTGCCATTGGCTCATTGGGCGGCATAGCCCCCGAGTCCGTTGCGTCGCTTGTTTTCTTCTCTGCTGCCTTTGGCTTGATGGAGCGTTCGCAGATGCGCTCGAGAAATACTCCAAGTGGTATGGGGGTGCAGGTAGAGCCTATGTTGGCGAGTGCGTCCACGTCTTCATTGCTTTTGTGGCCTACGTGTCGCAGTTCACAGCCATCGAAGTCCCCTTCGAGTGTATCGTAGAGGTCGCGGTAGGCGATCATGTTGTCGTTCAGTGCGTCGCACTCATGCATTGTTTGGTTGATGACCAACTTGGAGTCGCCGTAAATAATGAGTCTCTTGGCGCCGCAGGCTTTTGCCATCCTCATCCCGTGTAGCAGGGCCTCGTATTCAGCTTCGTTGTAGGAGGCGGTGAACTGCATTCGTAGGATGTTTTTCAACTTGTCTCCTTGAGGTGATGTCAATATGACACCTGCGCCTGCTCCGTCCTTTCGCTTGGATCCATCGAAGTGCATTGTCCAGAGGTAGGACATATCTGGTTTTTCAGGGAGCTGGTTTTCCATCCAGTGCACGAGGAAGTCAGGAAGAACTTGCGACTTGATTGTGTCGCGCTTTTCGTATGTAATGTCTCGTGGAGACAATTCTATTCCCCAAAGCGCGACTCATCCCGTGGCGTCGAGGTTGTTGAGGATGTGTCCCAACGGGGCATCGTTGACCACCACGATTGGGTGTTCCTGGAAGTAATGGCGTAGTCACCGGGCAGTCATGAAGACACCGTACATGAGCTTCTGGTAGTGCGGGTACCGCTGTTTTGTTGGCGTGAGGACCTCGCTGAGGTAGTAGACTGGGTGTTGTACCCTGTGGACCTTGTTTTCCTCGGCTCGCTCGATGACAAGAACTGTGTTGACCACCTGGTTGGTGGCGGAGATATATAGCAACAGTGGTTCCCTTTCCCGCGGGGTTACTAGTACTGGCGAGGTGGAGAGCAGGCGCTTGAGGTCCTCGAATGCTTCCTGCGCTTTGTTGGTCCACTCGAACTTTTCAGTTTTGCGGAGGAGTTGGTAGAACGGCAGTGCCTTTTCACCCATCCGACTAATGAATCGACTGAGGGCCGCGATTTGCCCAGCCAGCTGCTGAATGCCCCTTATGTTTTTCAGCTTCTTCATGGCTAGTATGGCTTTTATTTTCTTCGGGTTTGCCTCGATTCCTCTTGCGGAGATGAGGTACCCGAGTAGTTGCCCGGATGGCACGCCAAAGGCGCATTTGTCTGGATTAAGCTTGATCCGGTAGCGGTCGAGGTTGGCGAAGGTTTCGTGCAAATCGTCGATTAGGGAGGCTTCCTCCTTGGTCTTGATTACTATGTCGTCGACATAGACTTGGATGTTGCGACCAAGTTGTTCCTTAAGGCAAGCATGCATGCATCGCTGTGTCACATCCCAAAATTTTCCAAATTTTGAAATGTGAAAATTTTAAACAAAATGAAGAACCAAGTTCTTTGAAATTCAGAAGGAACAAAAACTTTTGGAACATTTAATATAATGCCTCCAAATCCCAAGCCAAACAAAATGATTTTTGTTTGTGAATTGGTGTGCATGTTTTAAAATCCCAAATCACGAAGCATCCATGAGCATCTTGACTTGGTTGCATTTTAAAAACCTAAGAGAAGTGAAAAATATCTCAAACCCTAAAACTCTAATTATTTGTTAACACTAAGAACAACACAATACTTTGGATATACTCCATATGTAGATTAAACAAAAGAACTCCTATGAGGGCTAAAAATATAAAGGACAAATTAATAAAACAATAGAAATTGGTTTCACCCAATTTGGAGCCATGGATAAAAAGATATGAATTATTTAGGGAATAGAATTAAGAAAATGCAATATTAACTATTAAAGCCGATGTGAATAAATTTGGTTAGAAAATTTTGATTTGGAAAGTAAATGTGTTCTATAATGCCCTAAAAACCTAATTTGAGTTTTACAAATTTTTAGAAATTTGTTTGATTCAAATTGGATCATTTAATCAAAAGTTATTTAAGAAAACAGAAAAAGAAAAAAAAACAGTAGGAAAAAAAACAGAAGCAACAGCTCGGCCCAAACCCTAGCCCACTAAGCCCACCCGGCACTCCCCTTTCCCCCTCTGTTTCTCACCGTCCCCCTCTTCACCCCCTCTCACTTACAGACCGACCCCACGCCACGTCACCCCTCCACCTCATCGTCTTCCTTGGCGATGACAGACCTCTCCCCTCTGCCGTTTCCAAATCAGCTCGAATTCGAGCGTTTCTGCGAATTAAACTCCACTCCGACGATGCCCTCTTAAACCGCCACCCCCTCCTCATCATTTCCCCTCAGACGCCACCCCCAGAGAGCCCCCAGGCTCTCCAATTACGAGATCGGACCGCCGCTCACCGACGGTATCCCGGCTACAATTCCGGTGAACCCCGGCTGTTAGGCGCCCTCCCCTCTGCCCTATCATCTTCGCCATGTCCTAACACACTTACTAACCGAGCCATGTACCTTCTCGTGGTCCAGGTCGACGACACGAACCAAGTCCGGCGAGCTCCCTCTGCCGCCACCGTCCGACGGTTTTTCCGGTAAAGGTAGGGTTCCCACCGCTCCTTTTTGGCCACTACTAAACCGTGCTGGACCAGGCGCACTTCACTAACCCTTTTGCTTGTCCGCTCGAGTACCAGATCGACGCCACCATCTCGAGGCCGTGACCTCCGCCGTCGACGCCACTCCGGCGAGGAATACCAAGCACAGCAGAGCTCCCCTCACTTCCCCGCGATCACCAACCAGACCGCCGAGACCTCTGTGGGCCCTCGGTAAGATCACCTTTCCCCCTACGCCTCTGGAACCATCGGAACACCACGAGGCCGACGTGCCGCCGCCGCGCGCCGTCGTTAGCACCGCCAGTCCCCGGCAAGGTGTTTTGTAGTCGTTCGATCATATCCTTGCGGTTAAGATAAGATCACTTAAATGAAAGGGTACGGCTGATCTGATACGTCCAACGTCACTTAAATCCAACGACTACAGAGGTCGATCCGGCAGAACCGGTACCGGCCAATAAGAACACGCCACGTCGCCAGACTATTTTGTTTAAATAGAAAAATAGACAGATTTGTATTAAACTTAGAAATTCAATAACTTTTGATCCACAAATCAGAAAAATACAAATTTGGTGTCTATGGATTCAGAAAAATAAGGCCTTTATTATAGAGGCCTTGTTTGACACTTTTGCTTCTGGAAAATTTGAATTTTAGGCAGAACCTTTTTAGGAGTATTTTACCCATAAAAATTGTTTTGTAAATTATTTTTGGGTGAATCTTTTTGCTATGGATTGCAAATTGAACCCTCTGTCCAGTGAGACCAAAATATAGATTTGGTTGGCTATGCCTAATAGCATGGAAATTATTTAGTGAGTCTAGCCTTTCCAAATGATAGAAATTATTGCTAATTATTACAATTGCACAAATGGTTGCATTTGTAACCTTGCAATTATAAAATGTTCAGAAAGAACTTAGTAGTGTTCAAAACCTTTGTTATAACAATTTGTGCAATAAAATTTCCATCTTGCATGTTTGCATATTTTGCATGATTTTTGTATTGCCATTAGTGCTGACTTTGTGCATGTTTTGTCTTGTTTGTTTTGTTTGATAGATTGTGTGGATTGCCAAGTGTGTTCCTGCAAAGAGTGCACCAACACCACCAACTACTAAGGCAAGTGGCACTATCATCCATGTCCTACTATTTTTCATTACACTTAGTGGATTTTTGTAGTATGCATGATAGGACTACTATGATACTATGCTATGCTATGTCCTATTTAGGATATCCTTTATATATTCCTTAGTGGAAATACTGTAGTTGTAGTATGCTTAGCCCTACTATAGTTTCAGGGTGGAATATACATATTGTGATTGTATGAGGTGTTGGAAAATATATGTTTTATATAATAAAACAAGGACTCAATGAATCACCTGGGTGGAGTGTGGATACTCGGTTGAGAATAAGGTGGCAACGAAGGGAACCATGTCTATGGCTTTCTCTTTCGTGTGTGCACTAGAAGAATACCACCCAGGAACTTAGAGATTGAACATGTTTCTCGTACAGTGGCTTTGGTGTATAGCCACATGCCAAATGGGCTCTGGCCTAGTCAATTACATAGTGGAAGACCCATGCATTGGTACCTCTTCAGGTTAACTGGAATTATGCATTGGAGGTTTATCCTTGCATTGGTGCTTGGTAGATGTGCTGGCATTATGTATTGGGAGGACTTCTATGGAAAGACTTTGTCACATTCTCGATCTGCCGGTACTCCATCTTGGTGAGTACTAATCCAGCGGCCACTAGTGGCGTCAAGACGAGATTGTGTCTTGTGGGTAAAGTGTACAACTTCTGCAGAAGATTAAATTCTAAGTACTTAGCCGTGTCCCCGGTTATGGACAACTCTGAGCAACTAAGGCCTAAAGGTATGGAAGATCTCGACATTCTAATTTCTCAAAGTAAAACTTAATGGTGACAACAAGAGATTAGAAGAACTTGGAGTTTGCCAAGGAGTTCAGAAAGTTATTGAAAGATCAAAACTATTTTTACAAACATAGGATAAAACCATATTGCTTTCCGCAAATGAGCCTAAGATCTACTTAGCCAAATGTGCATGTAGTGATAGTCCAACTTATATTCACAAACTTGTGACACTTGCCAATACATTCAAAGTATTGACCCTTTGTGGCTGCAACCTATCATGTTGCAGGTTATTCTATTGATGAGTATGGATTGATGATAGAGGTTATGAGTCTGCACCCAACATGTTTGCCTATGTCACATGAAGATGAAGGACTCCATGCTTTACTTGTTTTCTGCTGCTTTGTAATAAGATAGCCTATGGCTATGAGTTTGTAATAAAGTATTCATATTCTGGATCATGCGATGTAATATGACCTTTGTATCGTGATATTACATCGTAAACTGTGGGTGCTAGCTATTCGATCCAGGGACTAGCACTGTAATCACAGGGATTCAAACCAAGCCAGGTTTGGGTCTTTACAGATGGTATCAGAGCATTGTGTTGCCTGTAGGTTCGTAACCCTAGGAATTTGGACAAACCCCTTGTTAGGAATGAACTTATATTTTTATACTTATTAGATTTTCTAGTATACCTTGATCATTCTTTACTGAATCTCTCCTCCTTCAAACATGTAGAGGACCAGCCTTTGCTTTCTCCAAGGACCTTGAGGATGGATCATGCCAACAAGGAGATCAAGATACAAGTTGGGACAAGTCCTCGAGCTTGCAAAATATGTGGAGAAGTAGGCCACACCTCTAAGGAACATCAAGATCAATGTCCCTTTTGTGATCACAACCATCCAGTTGGAGAATGCCCCACATCTCAAGTTACTTGTTACCTATTTGAAGGAACTAACCACATTCCTGCCAAGTGCCATCTCGACTTCATAGTACAACAAGTGAAAGAACAAGTGAAGGATGGAATGTATCAAGCTCTTGGGAAGAAAGAAGAAAACCTTAGCCATATCACCTGCTCCAAATGCAAGAAAGAAGGACATAATATCAATGAATGCCCAGAGAAGGAAGTTCAAGAAAACCACAACAACACTTCAAGAAAAAGTACTCGAGACATGACAAAAGCGTTTTGCCATCGCTGCCGGAAGATAGGACACTTCACCGATGATTGCCGAACTCGAAAGAGAGCTCCCACTGATGTTATCATAGTGCGAACCATGAGACATTAGATTGCCTACCAATTACCATGTTCAAGTTATCGATATCGTGTTAGCATATGGATCATGCCGACCTATGTGGTATGACTATACTAGGTTGCTTGTTTCAAGAAAACTTGTTGTTTTCTTCTATAATGAGTTAAAGTCAGAAGTTGCTAAGTGATTGGTTGCTTGATGAATGTTTGATTGAACTGGTTGTTTTGGGTTGAGTGTGTTAGAACTCCCTTAGACATATCTATCTGTCTATCTATCCTTAATTATCCCTATTAAACCAACAGATGCCTCCAAGACGCGCCAACGACCATGATAACAATGGAGACAACAACAACAATGAAAATGAGATGCAACAGATGATGACTGCACAGACTCAGCTAATGCAGATGATGACACAATTCATGGCAACCGTCAACAATCAGAATCAGAACAACAACAATAACAACAACAATCCACCACCTCTGGATATGCTCACTAGATTTCTGAGGTTGAAACCTGCAAAGTTCTCTGGTACTTCTGATCCAATGGTAGCTGATGACTGGTTACGTTCAGGGAACAGAGACCTAGTGACTATTGGATGCTCTGATGCTGAGAAAGTGAGATTTGCAGCGCACTTGCTTGAAGGCCCTGCAGCTACGTGGTGGGACAACTTTCAAGTCACTCACCCCATTGAAGAAGTGACTTGGGAAATATTTGAAGATGGTTTCCGCACTAATCATATCCCTTCATGCGTGATGAGACTAAATAAGAAGGAGTTTCACAACCTTAAACAGTGTCACCGCAGCATTGCTGAATATATTGAGGAATTCAACAATCTATCACGTTATGCTCTAGATGATACTGACACTGATGCTAAGAGAAAGGAAAAGTTCCTAGATGGACTGAATGATGAACTTTCCATGCAATTATCAGTTGCTTATGTTCCAACTTATCAATCACTGTGTGACAAAGCTAGAAGTTTAGAGAGTAAGAAGGATAAAGTTGAGAACAGGAAGAGGAAGCATAGCTTTGGCAAATATCACTCAGGATCATCACAGAAGATGCGTTCATTCAGAAAGGACAATGGAAATTCTGGATCACATCAGCATGAAGAAAATGGACATAATCACCATCACCAGAATCATCACATTAATAATGGAAGTGGTAGTAACAATGTGAATGGTACTAACAATGGAGATAACCTCGGTCATAATCAACATAATGATCCCAAGAAGGACATTAGCCAGTTGCAGTGTTACAATTGTAAGCAACTTGGACACTTTGTAGCAAATTGTCCTGAGAAGAAGAAGAAGAATGAGAATGTTGGAGACTCTAATGGAAGCAATTCCAATGTGACCCAGAAAGGACATGTGAACCACATCAACATGTATGGAACCCTTGAAGAACTAGATGGTGTGGAAGGTAAGCTTTAGCTAACTTAATTCAGTGGTATAAGAATCTCAAGATGGAGAAATGTTACCAACTTTTGGATGTCAATCATTGGACCGTTAGCCAAGTGAATCATCAAATGAAACCCAACAAAGTTTACTTTTAAGGGTGGTAGCACCCAGGTATCCTAAAACCCAACCTATTCTTTCTAGCCTTCTCGAATCTCGGGACGAGATTCCTTTTAAGGGTGGTAGTCTGTCACATCCCAAAATTTTCCAAATTTTGAAATGTGAAAATTTTAAACAAAATGAAGAACCAAGTTCTTTGAAATTCAGAAGGAACAAAAACTTTTGGAACATTTAATATAATGCCTCCAAAACCCAAGCCAAACAAAATGATTTTTGTTTGTGAATTGGTGTGCATGTTTTAAAATCCCAAATCATGAAGCATGCATGAGCATCTTGACTTGGTTGCATTTTAAAAACCTAAGAGAAGTGAAAAATATCTCAAACCCTAAAACTCTAATTATTTGTTAACACTAAGAACAACACAATACTTTGGATATACTCCATATGTAGATTAAACAAAAGAACTCCTATGAGGGCTAAAAAGATAAAGGACAAATTAATAAAACAATAGAAATTGGTTTCACCCAATTTGGAGCCATGGATAAAAAGATATGAATTATTTAGGGAATAGAATTAAGAAAATGCAATATTAACTATTAAAGCCAAAGTGAATAAATTTGGTTAGAAAATTTTGATTTGGAAAGTAAATGTGTTCTATAATGCCCTAAAAACCTAATTTGAGTTTTATAAATTTTTAGAAATTTGTTTGATTCAAATTGGATCATTTAATCAAAAGTTATTTAAGAAAACAGAAAAAGAAAAAAAATTGTATGAAAAAAAACAGAGGCAACAGCTCGGCCCAAACCCTAGCCCACTAAGCCCACCCGGCACTCCCCTTTCCCCCTCTGTTTCTCACCGTCCCCCTCTTCACCCCCTCTCACTTACAGACCGACCCCACACCACGTCACCCCTCCACCTCATCGTTTTCCTCGACGATGACAGACCTCTCCTCTCCTCTACCGTTTCCAAATCAGCTCGAATTTGAGCGTTTCTGTGAATTAAACTCCACTTCGACGACGCCCTCTTAAACCGCCACCCCCTCCTCATCATTTCCCCTCAGACGCCACCCCTAGAGAGCCCCCAGGCTCTCCAATTATGAGCTCGGACCGCCGCTCACCGACGGTATCCCGGCTACAATTCCGGTGAACCCCGGCCGTTAGGCGCCCTCCCCTCTGCCCTATCATCTTCGCCATGTACTAACGCACTTACTAACCGAGCCATGTACCTTCTCGTGCTCCAGGTCGATGACACGGACCAAGTCCGGCGAGCTCCCTCTGCCGCCACCGTCCGACGGTTTTTCCGGTAAAGGTAGGGTTCCCGCCGCTCCTTTTTGGCCACTACTAGACCGTGCTGGACTAGGAGCACTTCACTAATCCTTTTGCTTGTCCACTCGAGTACCAGATCGACGCCACTGTCTCGAGGCCGTGACCTCCGACGTTGATGCCACTCCGCCGAGGAATACCGAGCGCAGCAGAGCTCCCCTCACTTCCCCGCGACCACCAACCAGACCGCCGAGACCTCTGCGGGCCCTCGGTAAGATCACCTTTCCCCCTACGCCTCTAGAACCATCGGAACACCACGAGGCCGACGTGTCACCGCCGCGCGCCGTCGTTAGCACCGCCATTCCCCGACGAGGTGTTTTGTAGTCGTTTGATCATATCCTAGCGGTTAGGATTAGATCACTTAAACAAAAGGGTATGGCTGATCTGATCCGTACAACGTTACTTAAATCCAAACGACTACAGAGGTCGATCCGGCCGAACCGGTACCGGCCAATAAGAACACGCCACGTCGCCAGACTATTTTGTTTAAATAGAAAAATAGACAAATTTGTATTAAACTTAGAAATTCAATAACTTTTGATCCACAAATCAGAAAAATACAAATTTGGTGTCTATGGATTCAGAAAAATAAGACCTTTATTATAGAGGCCTTGTTTCACACTTTTGCTTCTGGAAAATTTGAATTTTAGGCAGAACCTTTTTTAGGAGTATTTTACCCATAAAAATTGTTTTGTAAATTATTTTTGGGTGAATCTTTTTGCTATGGATTGCAAATTGAACGCTCTGTCCAGTGAGACCAAAATATAGATTTGGTTGGCTATGCCTAATAGCATGGAAATTATTTAGTGAGTCTAGCCTTTCCAAATGATAGAAATTATTGCTAATTATTACAATTGCACAAATGGTTGCATTTGTAACCTTGCAATTATAAAATGTTCAGAAAGCCCATAGTAGTGTTTAAAACCTTTGTTATAACAATTTGTGCAATAAAATTTCCATCTTGCATGCTTGCATATTTTGCATGATTTTTGTATTGCCATTAGTGTTGACTTTGTGCATGTTTTGTCTTGTTTGTTTTGTTTGATAGATTGTGTGGATTGCCAAGTGTGTTACTGCAAAGAGTGCACCAACACCACCAACTACTAAGGCAAGTGGCACTATCATCCATGTCCTACTATTTTTCATTACACTTAGTGGATTTTTGTAGTATGCATGATAGGACTACTATGATACTATGCTATGCTATGTCCTATTTAGGATATCCTTCATATATTCCTTAGTGGAAATACTGTAGTTGTAGTATGCTTAGCCCTACTATAGTTTCAGGGTGGAATATACCATATTGTGATTGTATGAGGTGTTGGAAAATATATGTTTTATATAATAAAACAAGGACTCAATGAATCACCTGGGTGGAGTGTGGATACTCAGTTGAGAATAAGGTGGCAACGAAGGGAACCATGTCTATGGCTATCTCTTTCGTGTGTGCACTAGAAGAATACCACCCAGGAACTTAGAGATTGAACATGTTTCTCGTACAGTGGCTTTCGTGTACAGCCACATGCCAAATGGGCTCTGGCCTAGTCAATTACATAGTGGAAGACCCATGCATTGGTACCTCTTCAGGTTAACTGGAATTATGCATTGGAGGTTTATCCTTGCTTTGGTGCCTGGTATATGTGCTGGCATTATGTATTGGGAGGACTTCTATGGAAAGACTTTGTCACATTCTCGATCTGCCGGTACTCCATCTTGGTGAGTACTAATCCAGCGGCCACTAGTGGCGTCAAGACGAGATTGTGTCTTGTGGGTAAAGTGTACAACTTCTGTAGAAGATTAAATTCTAAGTACTTAGCCGTGTCCCCGGTTATGGACAACTCTGAGCAACTAAGGCCTGAAGCTATGGAAGATCTCGACATTCTAATTTCTCAAAGTAAAACTTAATGGTGACAACAAGAGAT
Source organism: Avena sativa (assembly GCA_916181665.1). Lineage (NCBI taxonomy): Eukaryota > Viridiplantae > Streptophyta > Magnoliopsida > Poales > Poaceae > Avena > Avena sativa. The sequence goes on along the minus strand of OV702287.1, from coordinate 183,717,842 downwards.
TAGAAGAACTTGGAGTTTGCCAAGGAGTTCAGAAAGTTATTGAAAGATCAAAACTATTTTTACAAACATAGGATAAAACCATATTGCTTTCCGCAAATTAGCCTAAGATCTACTTAGCCAAATGTGCATGTAGTGATAGTCCAACTTATATTCACAAACTTGTGACACTTGCCAATACATTTAAAGTATTGACTCTTTGTGGCTGCAACCTATCATGTTGCAGGTTATTCTATTGATGAGTATGGATTGATGATAGAGGTTATGAGTCTACACCCAACATGTTTGCCTGTGGCACATGAAGATGAAGGACTCCATGCTTTACTTGTTTTCTGCTGCTTTGTAATAAGATAGCCTATGGCTATGAGTTTGTAATAAAGTATTCATATTCTGGATCATGCGATGTAATATGACCTTTGTATCTTGATATTACATCTTAAACTGTGGGTGCTAGCTATTCGATCCAGGGACTAGCACTATAATCACAGGGATTCAAACCAAGCCAGGTTTGGGTCTTTACAGCTGGTAGGTGGCTCCCGCGTTCTTTAGCCCGAAGGGCATTGTGTTGTAGCAGAACACACCAAAGGGCGTTGTACACGCTGTTTTCTCTTGATCTTCCTCCTTCATTCGAATTTGATTATAGCCTGAGTAGGCGTCAAGGAAGCAGAGGCACTCGCAGCCTGCGGTGGAGTCGATGATCTGGTCGATGCGCGACAACTGGAAGTGATCCTTTGGGCAGTGCTTATTCAAAGAGGTGAAGTCCACGCACATCCGCAGGATATCCGTGTCCTTTTTTGGTACCAGCACCGTGTTGGCGAGCCAAGTGCTTTCCTTGATCTCACGTATGAATTTGGCGTCGAGGAGTCTGTTGATCTCCATTCCAACTACCTGCACCTGTGGCTCAGATAATCACCGGATTGTTTGCTTGACTGGCCTTGTGTCGGGGTTGATGTTGAGTGTGTGCTCGGCGAATTCCCTGGAAACTCCTGGCATGTCCGTAGGACACCAAGCGAAAATTTCCTAGTGCTCACCGAGGAATTCGACGAGCGCGAGTTCCTATGCGGGACTCAAGTTATTGGCGATGAGGGCCATTTTGGCGGGATCCGAGGGGTGAACCTGCACTTTCTTTGTGTGCACTGATGAGTCGAAAGATAAATCAGGCGAGCTTAGCCAGCTTGGGGGAGGCAGACTATTGTCTGTCGACTCCTTTAGTCTCGTGAGTTCTTCCTGCATGCCGAAGGACTGGGAAATTCTGTTGAATTCCCTGTCGCAACTGTCGGACCTCTCGAAGTTCCCGTTGACTGTGATGACGCCATTGGGACCTGGCATTTTCATTTGCAGGTAGGCGTAGTGTCATACTGCCATGAACCTAGCGAACGCGACACGTCTGAGGATGTAGTGATATTGTGAGGGCCAGTCGACGACCTCAAAGTCGATGCGCTCGCGCCGAAAGTTTTTTGGCATGCCGAAGATGACGTCGAGGTTGATTTTGCCCAGGGGGTACACGCCCTTGCCTGGGACGATGACTTGGAATGTTGTGTCTGAGGCTTCTAGGCAAGTTAGGGGAATCCTCATGGCTCGCAAGGTACTCGCGAATATAAGGTTGATGCCGCTTCCACCGCCCATGATGACGCGCTAATATCGAAGCCTCCAATTTGTGCCTCGAGTACGAGGTGACAGTGGCCTGGACGAGGTACTTGAGGCGGATGATCGTGTTTGTCAAAGGTGATGCAGGACTCGCTTCCGCTGAGGTACTCAGTGGTAGATGGTGGGGAGTGTGTGGCCAAGTTAACTTGGCGAGTGATGGCCTTCTGCACCCAATTGGAGGGGCGTCCTTTTTGGATCATCATGGTATCCATGGCCCTTGGGTAGGGTTCGCCTCCCTGGTGCTGGTCCGGTGCAGCTGCGTTTGGGGGCATTCCAGGTGGTGGTGGCGGAACGCCATGTGCTACGGCGCCTGGGACGGCTCCGTAGCCTCTTTCGACTGCGTTGCGGTTCATCTGAGCTAATCCCTCATGTAGTTTGAGGTACTCACGGCAGTCCTTGAGGAGGTGGCTGGACTTCTTCTTTCCATCATGCTTGTCGATGTAGAAGTGCACCGTACATGGCCCGGACAGTTTGTCTTCAATGGATGTTGCGGGTGCTTCATCACGATCGCAGTGTTGCCACACTTGCATGGTTTTCCCAGAGTCGCGGTATCCACTGCTGCGGTATCCGCTGTTGCAGTTGTCGTCGCGTCTATCGGCGTAGCCGGCTGCGACCATGTTGACGTCGTCGCGGTCATCGTAGATGCGCATACGGCGTTTGCCTCGGCGGTCGCGTCTGTGCTCGAGCTCTGCCTCCTCGTCGGAGTGGACGCGATTTTTCACCGAATCTTCTCCATCATCCCACCGATTCGTGATTTCCATCAAGTGGTCAATGGTCTTGCGCTTTGAGCGGCCCAGCTCCTCCATGAGCTCTATGCGGCGGACGCCGCTATTAAATGCGTCAATCGCGCGATCCTCCGAGATGTTTTCTGCGGAGTTCTTGATGATGGACCACCTTTGGATCTAGGAGCGCAGCGATTCGCCAGATCTTTGTTGGCAGCATCTCAGCTCTTCGATTGACACGGGCCGCTTTTATGTGCCCTTAAAGTTACGCACGAAGCTGTAAACCAGCTCATCCCAACTGCGAATGGATCCGCGTGGGATGTTGTTGAGCCATGCTCGGGCGGCGCCCTGCAGCTGTAGCTGTAAGCATTGCATGGCCGTGATTCGACTGCCTCCGTGGAGCCTGGCGGAGGAGATGTGGTCCTCCAGCCAGATTTTTGGGTCCTATAGGCCGTCAAACTTCGGGTTCTCCGACGGGAGTTTGAACCCCTTGGGCATTCGCTTCTGCCTGATGGATATGCTGAAGCATCTGGCGCCGCAGAGCTCCACATCTTCCTCTTCCGAGTCAGTCGACCGAGCACGTCACGCCTGTAACATCCCAATTTCAGCAAACCTGCTTAGTGGTCTAGAATGCAAAAATCAGGGGGAACAAAAACTTTTTCTTGTGCTTAGGTGCAGTGCTTGCTTGTTGATTGCTTGCACTTATGCTTATGATGTGTATCTTAGGATACTCCTTACCTCAAGCTTACTTTACATATTCTCAAACATTCTGGCATTTCAAAACGGGAGCCAAGATGCCTTTGTAACAAAAAACTATTTTGGTAGCTTATATTAACAAAACTATGGAGAGTTATATACTACCATCTCCTTATGTTTTCAAGACAGAATCCTCAACTAATCTTACCTCTAGTTTTCCCAAAACTTTTGTTCAAAGCATTTGAATTCTACTCTTGGTAGAGATACCAAGAACCCTCATCTTATTCAAAACTCAACCTCTTCAAAATGCCCCAACCTTACCCCAAGCTAGGCTTGAAGGTAGCCCTAGAGTAGTTGATTTGTTGATAAGGTGAGTTGCCTTGATCTGCTGTCTGAGGAGTTGTACTGATATGCTGCTTGACTTGTTTGCTTAGGAAGTAGTATGAGACACCCTAGGAGCTCATCACTAGGCTCTAGGTGTTTTCAAATCATCAATCCCTAAGCAAGAAAGCAATCCTTGATGTGATCCCTAGCCAATAGGTGATCATCTAAAACCCTTAACCAGACCCCTTCTAAGGGTCCCCATCCTAGATGTTCTCAAGTCCTTGAAGACCAATATGAAGAAAGGATCTCTTTTACTCACTCCACACTTCAATATCACCCACTTGTTAAAGTTCTAATACCTTGCAACTCCTCCAAGAACATTCCCTCTCCTACTCTAGTCAAACTCCCCAAAACTGCCAAATTTGGCTAAGTCTGGGAACAGTTTCAGCATCACCTTTTTGATTGCCTCCTCTTCTCAAACCATGTGCATTTTTGGAAATGCATCTAAACCATCTTGTTAACCATCCTAAGTACTACCAAGGCCCACATTGGCCCCTGGATAGATCCTCCTCCAACCCACTGATCCATGATGGTTTTGCAAACACGAAATTAACATTTTCCTGCAAAACTAGTCATCATGCCAACTTTGCTAGAAGCTCACACAAACATCCAAACCCCTATGGACCAACTCTATGCATGGTTGTGTTCTACTCATTGTTTTCTATCAATACCTACTTCACTTGACCCAAGTGGACCCTTGAGCTTATTAAACCCACATGGTTTATAAGGCATCATGACTTATATTTCATGGCAGCCTTAATTTCAACAAAGTTGGCCATCACTTCTAGATCACCTCAATTACAATTATTTCAAACTCTTTCTGCCATGATCATCTGTATAACTTGGTCTACCTATCCATCCATACCTTGCACCAAGGTGAGCTCTAAGCCCCAAGATGCAAGCCTGTTTTGGTGGTATAAAAATAACACCACCCTAGATCATCAACTCCTTGCTTTCCACCCTTTTCTAGTGGAATTTCATTCCCCAAGGTTGCAACTGCTTGCTATACCTTGTCTATCTCATCTACCTTGATCCTCAATGTTTATCAATATTTATCCATAATTATTATGGTCCCAAAACTATTTAATTTCTTAAATAGTCAAAATCTCCAAAACTCCCTCCACAAAGGAAAGTTTGGTTTTTACCAAACCACTTCTCCAACTCTTGGCTCTTGTGAGTTCCATATTTCATACCTCAAATTCCCACCTCAAAAATAAATATTTTTGAGAAGCTTTATTATTATTTTTTGTCCATTTTCTTAAATGGCTAAATTGGAATAATAATTGTTTTAAATACTTTTAATCCCCAATTAATCTTGGGAAAATCCAACCTTGCCCAATGGAAATTTATCAAATGATATTCTAAAAGCCACCTCTGCCCTTTTTGAGAAATTTGATTTAGGAGGACTAAAACTCCTCTAAAAAATCCCAAATAAATCCTAGAAGTCTACCTTGACCTCATCTATCTAACAGTACCAATTTCTGCTCTGCTCCAATGTAACTTCTTGTACTTCCTTCTTAAACCTCTAGCTGATCAAATTTGTCAAACAAGCAAACCAATACTCTAATCACTTCCAAACCTCATCCAATCTTGATCGAAGCCCCTCCTTAGCACCAGGACACCACACTGGTCGACTAGTACGGTAGCTACACCCTAGAAAATCCCCATTGTACCCTTTGTACTAGTGGTAAGAGGAGATTTTAACCCCAATTCTTACAAGGATCTTATCCACTAATCACCACAGCCTCCCTCTCTGATCTAGCTCGACTAAATTACCATCCTACCCCTCTCAACCTCCCCCTGGACCAATCACTGGCCAGCATTGCTCTCCCCCATGCCCACTTTGGTAATTTACCTCATCTACTCCCTTCCCTTGGTATAAAGCCAGCAGGCCACCCCAGCCAGCCCTCTGCCCCTCATTTGCCCCCTCTCACTCTCACTTGCCTCCCCCAGCACGCCCTACCTCTCCCCTGCCCTGTGCTGCCCGAAGGAAGAACGAGAGGAGCTCTCGGCCTCCTCTCAAAAATCGAGCAAGGCACCTCCCCCTCTGCTCTATTCCTTCTGCATGTCAGCCCCTAAGCTCCCCTTGCTCTCCTGCATCTAATGGTGCTCTCCTTTATGTCCAGGAACCACTCCTCCGTCATCGGTGTTGAGCTCCGACGAGGTCGCCCTCGGCCTCCGACGCGCCAGCTACCTCCCGGCATCAGATCCCCTCTTGCCGCCCCTCGTTCGGCTCGTCGTCGACCACCACATCGTCCTGCCGCCTCCTCGACCTCCCTCAAGCCCTCAGGTATCCTCCCCGCACTGCCTAGAGTTCCCATCAATGGCCACCATCTGTCGCGTAGACGACGACTGAGCGATGTCCATCGCGACTTGATCCAACGGCCAACAGTGGCCGATAGCCCTTCGCGTCCCGCCGCCGCTGACCGACAGGCCCCGCTTGTCAGGTTCAAAATGAGCCCTCCAACGCGTCGCCCCATGCGCCGTGGGCCGAATTCCCCTAGCCGGCCCAGTAGCTCCCTAGATTCGGCCCCCTTGCACCCCTTTCCTTTTTCTTTTAGCAAATCTTTATTCCAGAGAAGCTCCTGCTAGGTTTAAATCTAAATAAAAGAGTAAAACATTTCCGAATGCCTAGATCTAATTTTCTGGTGGTTCTCTGATGTTTTCTAAAACATGCAGAGGCAACCCCATGGTCAAATTAATTTTCCTTAATTACTGGTAATTAATCTGCTAAAATGTATCTGGTACACTAAATAAATTCCATAGAGAGTTTCACATCTCCATTTGAGATGAACCAAAGACCTACTGAAAGGTATTTGAAATACCTATCATCCAGCATTGATCCTATACCAAGGTGAACTGCATTTTGCCTTTAACAAAAATAACCAAACCAGCCCCTATCTGCCTTACATAAATTCCCCAGGTCTAACCAAATGTGTTATTGACCTGATTCCAATTCCCAGTACTCACTATGATTAATATCTAACAAATCCTCGCAGCTCAGAATTTACTGAGCTCCGGATGAATTTTAGTGATTTAAATACCTCTATGATGGGTATTTTCACTAATTCAATCACTCCAGGAGTTTGGCAACTCCAAAAAGGGTGAATCCAATTCCTAAAAAATGGTATTGGACATGTCTATCACATTCCCTTGGAACCAACTCAATATCTCCTGTAGATTTAATCTGGTAAAAAAAAGAAGAATCATACAGAACTACCTTTAGGATTTTCCTGAGGGCATTCTGGTAATTCTTTTGACATGATTCCAACTCTAGGTGGTTCATTACATCAAGTACTACCAAACCATCCAAGGAAATAATATTTCGAGCTCCAGAACTTTTCTGGTGAATTATTTCCTCAAACTAGAGTTTAATCCACTATTAAAAGCATAACTAATTCTAGAAAATTGATTATCAAGTGTAACCACTTGTGATAGTTTTGTCTTGACAAGACCTACTAGAGGATATACTTTTTGCACATTGGTATCCTACTGAACCCAAAATCCTAATCCAAGTCCCACGTATCTACCCTAGACAACCATCTTCCCAGAGAAGACAACCAGTGGAAATCTTGTAAATTCCACCCTATGGGTCCTACTTCTCCAAAACCTCCCAAGTCCAGAAGTATTTATTATGTTTGTTTGCTGTATGGTTTAATGTTGTATGTCTTGTATTGATTGTGGTATTGCCTGCTTGCATGTGTACCCGATGACGATGATAGTGCGAGTGTCTGACGACAAGAAGGACGGGTTTTATTATTATTATTGTATTGGGTATTCTTGGCCATCTGAAGAAGACCAGGGACATATTGCTGATCACAGCCAAGCCACCATTCCCGAACTCTGTTATATGCCCTAATCTCTTTTACCTGTTTTATATCTTCTTTATCAACTGCATACTGTACATGCATGTTTTGTTTTACAAATACTGTGTTAGTAACTTGGCTCCTCCAAGTTACGATATCGTGTCCTTCGAGGCACCACCATGATGAACCCATCATTTTATCCCCTTTAGTCCGAGAGTACGATGGTTAGCATCCTACCTCCTTGGAAACCCGGTTTCGACAAAAATAAACTGTTTTGGGATTTTCCCCCACTACAAATGTTTCAAAACGGCTTTGTAAAACCCTGGGAAGGGGCATCCTTCCTAGTGGAAGTTTGAACAAAAGAAATGGTGATGAGGAGAAAGGAGAATGTGATGGGATGTTCTACGCCTTTACTGGAACAATTTTTATCCACACAACCACATTACCCTAGGTTGTTGGGGCTTAACTCGTAGTTTGTTCGCATTAGCCGAGGCACTTCTACCATGCTTATAGGGAGAAATCCCTGGAAGATCGGGCAGGCGTCCTAGATCAAAGATCTGAAGCCTGTCACTTGCTTCGGCAAGAGTGAGCCTGAACTGGCAGCAGGCCGGTGCAACAATTGGGTCTCCCGCGGACGGTATGACTTAGGAAGTAAGGAAGGAAGTGGAGTCTCCAGATTTAAGGTATACGCCAAGCTACGGCTTGGGTATGCACGGGTACGGAAGGAAGGACTATGGCTAGGAGCCACATACTCATTGCCGGGGAGAACAAACCCAAGAGGAAAAGCATGCCTTTGCTAGTATGGACAATCGAAAAGTTAGGTTTGATTATCCGGACCCCCATCTACAGCGGTAGTGGGCCGTGGTTGAATCCTGGCGGATGTATTGATTCTTGTGGGGAAAGTGCGCAAACTCTATAGAGTATAACCTATTCAAATAGCCGTGTCCACGGTCAAGGACAGTTGTAAAGGTGTTGGCTAGGAATACCCAAATTGTGCTTGTTTGGGAAACAAGTACTCTGAGGACGAAGGTTCCGAGGGAACCCGAATTGCGAAATGTTTTGGTTTTGACCCGAAGGGGTCGAAGATGTTTAAAAAGGGTTTTTACTACAAAAACTATTCTCAAAACTCTTTTTCAACAAAGACATGGAGATGTCTAGATTTATAAAACAGAAGCATGGTTTTCAAATCTCTTTTTCAACAAAGATATGGAGATGCCATAACTTCAATGTTAGTTTAGGCTTTTCAAAACAACCCCAGATAGAGCTATCTCTCCACAGCCAAAATTGCATTTCCTTTGTTTACTCATCTTGGTGGTTTGCGAGTACATTCAATGTACTCGCGGCTTTGTCCCTGGCTATTTACTTGGCCATACTTTCAGGAATCTTAAGGTGACGTCCATGTGAGCTAGGCCGTCTTCCCAGTCAGCTGCCTGTAGGTTGAGGCACGATTGGGCTCGGCGCTTGGCGAATTTCCGCTGCTAATGATGATGTAGCCATAATGGCATTTATGTAAGTCTTGTAAATTCATTATGTTTCGGATGTTGTAATGATACCTGTCGGTTATGTTCTACGGCTCACTGATCATGGGAACGTGGATGTATGCATAACATGGATTTCTCGGATGAATAATACGGGTGTCCCACAGACTTGGTATCAGAGCCATCCTGACTGTAGGAGACCTTAGTTAGCATCGACGTTAGATAGGAAACGACAAACCTATTTTCTAAAAGACAAGGGAGAAAAGATGACTATTTGCAAAAGTGCTTATGACTTCTCCCCCTCTATTTCGAAAGACTACGTAAATTAATATGATTTCATAAGCTTAAAATCCTGCACACTGTCACTAACTTAACCCCATCTCACAAATCTGCTGTAGATGGCCTCTTTCCGCTCAGAGCGCATCATTATCGGAGACAGTTTTTGGCCCTTTGAAGAGCAACTTCACAACCTACTCAAGATAGTCAAGAGACCCGCGCCAAATATTGAAGGAATAGAACTTCCTCGCAGTAACACCAATGTGATGCAATGGGTCATCAAGGCTATGATTCCTTCCCCCGATGAGGACACCGCGCCCACAATCTTCACCTTCCTCGACAGCAACTGGGTAGATTGCGTGGTGCGGGCCATACAGGAGATCATGGCGCGACTCTGCAAGATCCACGAAGATGAGTTGAAGGATACTCCCTACAACTTGTTCGGAAAGCGAGACGAAGATGGACTTCCCACTGAGTCTTTCCTCACCTGCTGCATCGGGAATCAGCTGGAGGATATGGAATACCTACTCCAATGTTCCCAGGAAGATCTTGACAAGGCCAGACGCGAGAATCTGCTTCTAAAGATGGATATCAACCTACTCCGTAAGCACAAAAGGAGTCTTTAGACCACCAATGCCCGCTTGGCAAGAAAGCTGATCACTGAAGTACCCCCAACCCCTGAAGACAAGAATCCCGGGACTGACGACGAACTCTCCTTCCTCAATGAGTACCAACCCATCGTACAGTCACCCGTGCCGACCGAGTCAACATCCAACCCTGCACCATGGGAAGGCACCACTCTCACCTTCACCGAAGACGAGCTGAATATTCCGCAAACTCCAGAGGACCTGCAGTAGTTGGAAACCTCGAAGCTATCCATGACTCCCCAGATGCACCCTCCGAGTAATCACCCGCCTTGCAACACTCCCCCAGCTAGCAATAGGGTAGAGTCATGTATCGTCCCTGAACGCGTTTTGTAATGCCTAAGTACTATTAGCACCCTCGGGTGCAGATTTGGTGGGTATGTAATGACTTCCTTGATTGCTATGCTTGCTTGCATTGTTCCTTCTTGTGTGTTTTACCCAAGTCGTTACATCAGACCCAACCCGAAAAGTCTGCCACCAACAAGACCTCCCCCAGGATGGCCATGAAGACCGGAAGCTCGAAGAAGGCATGTAGCCGCTGCGGAGACGAAGGGCACCTAGCCAGCAGATGTTCCGATAACTGCCCCAACTGTGGAGAACCCCTTTCACCCAAATCTTGCCCAACTCGACTTATCACTTGTTTCCTCTGTGAAGGCCAAGACCATGTCCCTATCAGATGTCCAATATACCCCCTCATTGGCAAGGCATGTCAACCTCCCGATGTCAACATGGAAAAGCCATCAATTCAGCCACGAAGGAAGAGGAACCCCTGCTTCACGTGTGGACTACCGGTAACTTCAAGAGAGAATGCCCTAAGAGAAAATCTGCCAAGACTTCCGCGAAAGAGAAGCTCGAAGACATCCAAGGTCCCCCTCCACAGAAAAGATGGTCACCCTACCGCTCGCTGCCACGCAGCTCAAGACTGAAGATGTCCCGCGCCCTCCTAGGTGACAGCGCCCCGTGAAAGTAAAGATAGAGAGTAGTTCCTTAACTTACTCTAGGATCGCCCGAACGTCGGCAAGCTAGCCTATATTAGTCTAGCCCAGGTTCCCCTGGAAAGACCGCTTTGATGCCACCTTCCTTTGTGTTGTCATATGTTACCTTAAGAACCCTCTTTTGTCATCTCCCTAAGAAAGTCCCCTATTTGTAACCATCCGACCCACCTTAGTCTAATCCTAAGGGGGAAAGACTGCATCTTTCCCGCAAAATAGATAACCTCTCTACCCGACCGTGAGACCTGAAGACACAGAGATCAAGAGCACAGACTTGTCACAGACTTGGATTCAATAACCCACTTAAGTGAAGCGCCATGGACCCTTATCGAAAGAAGATCCCTCCCCGCAACCATGGTGGACGCCAGCTCGACCTCCGAGTTTCAAGAAAGTTGAAGTGCAATCTCGCTGTCAAGATGTTTCTGTTCGAAGACAAGGTCGAAAAGTTATCCCGCAAGAAACACCTGGTACTAACCCTCAGATAAATCCCCTAACCGTACTCTCCGGAATCTCGGGACGAGATTCTTTTAAGGGGGAAAGGTCTGTAACATCCCAATTTCAGCAACCCTGCTGAGTGGTCCAGAATGCAAAAATCAGGGGGAACAAAAACTTTTTCTTGTTCTTTGGTGCAGTGCTTGCTTGTTGGTTGCTTGCACTTATGCTTATGATGTGTATCTTAGGATACTCCTTACCTCAACCTCAGTTGACAAAAGCTATTTACCAAAACTATCTTGGCTTACTTTACATATTCTCAAACATTCTGGCATTTCAAAACAGGAGCCAAGATGCCTTTGTAACCAAAAACTATTTTGGTAGCTTTTATTAACAAAACTATGGAGAGTTATATACTACCATCTCCTTATGTTTTCAAGACAGAACCCTCAACTAATCTTACATCTAGTTTTCCCTAAACTTTTGTTCAAAGAATTTGAATTCTACTCTTGGTAGAGATACCAAGAACCCTCATCTTATTCAAAACTCAACCTATTAAAATGCCCCAACCTTACCCAAAGCTAGGCTTGAAGGTAGCCCTAGAGTAGTTGATTTGATGATAAGGTGAGTTGCCTTGATCTGCTGTTTGAGGAGTTGTACTGATATGTTGCTTGACTTGTTTGCTTAGGAAGTAGTATGAGACACACTAGGAGCTCATCACTAGGCTCTAGGTGTTTCCAAATCATCAATCCCTAAGCAAGAAATCAACCCTTGATGTGATACCTAGCCAATAGGTGATCATCTAAAACCCTTAACCAGACCCCTTCTAAGGATCCCCATCCTAGATGTTCTCAAGTCCTTGAAGACCAATATCAAGAAAGGATCCCTTATACTCACTCCACACTTCAATGTCACCAACTTGTTAAAGTTATAATACCTTGCAACTCCTCCAAGAACATTCCCTCTCCTACTCTAGTCAAACTCCCCAAAACTTCCAAATTTGGCCAAGTCTGGGAACAGTTTCAGCATCACCTTTTTGATTGCCTCCTCTTCTCAAACCGTATGCATTTTTGGAAATGCATTTGAACCATCTTGTTAACCATCATAAGGACTACCAAGTCCCACATTGGCCTCTGGATAGATCCTCCTCCAACCCACTGATCCATGATGGTTTTGCAAACACCAAATTAACATTTTCCTGCAAAACTAGTCATCATGCCAACTTTGCTAGAAGCTCACACAACCATCCAAACCCCTATAGACCAACTCTTTGCATGGTTGTGTTCTACTCATTGTTTTCTATCAATACCTACTTCACTTGACCCAAGTGGACCCTTGAGCTTGTTAAACCCACATGGTTTATAAGGCATCATGACTTATATTTCATGGCAGCCTTAATTTCAACAAAGTTGGCCATCACTTCTAGATCACCTCAATTACAATTAATTCAAACTCTTTCTGCCATGATCATTTTTATAACTTGGTCTACCTATCCATCCATACCTTGCACCAAGGTGAGCTCTAAGCCCCAAGATGCAAGCCTGTTTTGGTGGTATAAAAATAACACCACCCTAGATCATCAACTCCTTGCTTTCCACCCTTTTCTAGTGGAATTTCATTCCCCAAGGTTGCAACTGCTTGCTATACCATGTCTATCTCATCTACCTTGATCCTCAATGTTTATCAATATTTATCCATAATTATTATGGTCCCAAAACTATTTAATTTCTTAAATAGTCAAAATCTCCAAAACTCCCTCCACAAAGGAAAGTTTGGTTTTTACCAAACCACTTCTCCAACTCTTGGCTCTTGTGAGTTCCATATTTCATGACTCAAATTCCCACCTCAAAAATACATTTTGTCCATTTTCTTAAATGGCTGAATTGGAATAATAATTGTTTTAAATACTTTTAATCCCCAATAAATCTTGGGAAAATTCCCCTAAGTGTGTATTCACCTCTAGGACCCTCCCACACCAAAATCCAACCTTGCCCAATGGAAATTTATCAAATGATCTTCTAAAAGCCACCTCTTCCCTTTTTGAGAAATTAGATTTAGGAGGACTAAAACTCCTCTGAAAAATCCCAAATAAATCCTAGAAGTCTACCTTGACCTCATCTATCTACTAGTACCAATTTCTTCTCTGGTCCAATGTAACTTCTTGTACTTCCTTCTTAAACCTCTAGCTGATCAAATTTGTCAAACAAGCAAACCAATACTCTAATCACTTCCAAACCTCATCTAATCTTGATCAAAGCCCCTCCTCATCACCAGGACACCACACTGGTCGACTAGTACTGTAGCTACACCCCAGCAAATCCCCATTGTACCCTTTGTACTAGTGGTAAGAGGAGATTTTAACCCCAATTCTTACAAGGATCTTATCCACTAATCACCACAGCCTCCCTCTCTGATCTAGCTCGACTAAATTACCATCCTACCCCTCTCCACCTCCCCCTGGACCAATCACTGGCCAGCATTTCTCTCCCCCATGCCTACTTTGGTAATTTACCTCATCTACTCCCTTCCCTTGGTATAAAGCAAGCAGGCCACCCCAGCCAGCCCTCTGCCCCTCATTTGCCCCTCTCACTCTCACTTGCCTCCCCCAGCACGCCCTACCTCTCCCTGCCCTGTGTTGTCCGAAGGAAGAAGGAGAGGAGCTGTCGGCCTCCTCTCAAAAATCGAGAAATGCACCTCCTCCTCTTCTCTATTCCTTCTGCATGTCAGCCCCTAAGCTCCCCTTGCTCTCCCGCATCTAATGGTGCTCTCCTTTCTGTCTAGGAACCCCTCCTCCGTCGTCGGTGTTGAGCTCCGACGAGGTCGCCCTCGGCCTCTGACGCGCCAGCTACCTTCCGGCGTCAGATCCCCTCTTGCCGCCCCTTGTTCGGCTCGTCGTCGACCATCGCGTCATCCTGCCGCCTCCTCGACCTCCCCTGAGCCACCAGGTATCCTCCCTGCACCTCCCCGCTCCGCCTAGGGTTCTCGTCACCGGCCACCCTCTGTCGCGTAGAAGACGACTGGGCGCCGTCCATCGCGACTTGATCCAATGGCCGACAGCGGCCGATACCCCTTCGCGTCCCACCGCCGCTCGAAACGAGCACTCCCGCGCGTCAGGTTCGAAACGAGCACTCCCGCGCGTCGCCCCGTGCGCCGTGGGCCGAATTCCCCTAGCTGGCCCAGTAGCTCCCCAGATCCGGCCCCCCTGCACCCCTTTTCTTTTTCTTTTAGCAAATCTTTATTCTAGAGAAGCTCCTGCTAGGTTTAAATCCAAATAAAATAGTAAAACATTTCCAAATTCCTAGATCTAATTTTCTGGTGGTTCTCTGATGTTTTCTCAAACATGCAGAGGCAACCTCATGGTCAAATTAATTTTCCTTAATTACTGGTAATTAATCTACTAAAATGTATCTGGTACACTAAATAAATTCCATAGAGAGTTTCACATCTCCATTTGAGATGAACCAAAGACCTACTGGAAGGTATTTGAAATACCTATCATCCAGCACAGATCCTATACCAAGGTGAACTACATTTCGCCTTTAACAAAAATAACCAAACCAGCCCCTGTCTGCCTTAGATAAATTCCCCAGGTCTAACAAAATGTGGTATTGACCTGATTCCAATTCCCAGTACTCACTATCATTAATATCTACCAAATCTTTGCAGCTCAGAATTTACTGAGCTCTGGATGAATTTTAGTGATTTAAATACCTCTATGATGGGTATTTTCACTAATCAAATCACTCCAGGAGTTTGGCAACTCCAAAAAAGGTGAATCCAATTCCTACAGAAAGGTATTGGATATGCCTATCACATTCCCTTGGAACCAACTCAATATCTCCTGTAGATTTAATCTGGTAAATAAAATAAGAATCATACAGAACTACCTTTAGGATTTTCCTGAGGGCATTCTGGTAATTCTTTTGACATGATTCCAACTCGAGGTGGTTCATTACATCAAGTACTACCAAACCATACAAGGAAATAATTTTTGGAGCTCCAGACTTTTCTGGTGAATTATTTCCTCAAACTAGAGTTCAATCCACTATTAAAAGCATAACTAATTCTAGAAAATTGATGATCAAGTGAAACCACTTGTGATGGTTTTGTCTTGACAAGACCTACCAGAGGATATCCTTTTTGCACATTGTTATCCTACTAAACCCAAAATCCTAATCCAAGTCCCATGTATCTACCCTAGACAACCATCTTCCTAGAGAAGACAACCAGTGGTAATCTTGTAAATTCCACCCTTTGGGTCCCACTTCTCCAAAACCTCCCAAGTCCAGTAGTATTGCTTATGTTTGTTTGCTGTATAGTTTGATGTTGTATGTCTTGTATTGATTGTGGTATTGCCTGCTTGCATGTGTACCCGATGACGACGATAGTGCGAGTGTCTGACGACAAGAAGAACGGGTTTTATTATTACTATTGTATTGGGTATTCTTGGCCATCTGAAGAAGTCCAGGGACTTATTGCTGATCACAGGCAAGCCACCATTCCCAAACTATGTTATATGCCCTAATCTCTTTTACCTGTTTTCTATCTTCTTTATCAACTGCATATTGTACCTACATGTTTTGTTTTACAAATAGTGCGTTAGTAACTTGGCTCCTCCAAGTTACGATATCGTTTCCTTCGAGGCACCACCCCGATGAACCCATCATTTTATCCCCTTTAGTCCGAGAGTATGATGGTTAGCATCCTACCTCCTTGGAAACCCGGTTTTGACAAAAATAAACTGTTTTGGGATTTTTCCCCCACTACAAATGTTTCAAAACGGCTTTGTACAACCCTGGGAAGAGGCATCCTTCCCAGTGGAAGCTTTAACAAAAGAAATGGTGATGTGGAGAAAGGAGAATGTGATGGGATATTCTATGCCTTTACTGGAACAATTTTTATCCGCGCAACCACATTACCCCAGGTTGCTAGGGCTTAACTCGTAGTTTGTCCGCATTAGACGAGGCACTTCTACCATGCTTATAGGGAGAAATCCTTGGAAGACCGGGCAGGCATCCTAGATCAAAGATCTGAAGCCTGTCGCTTGCTTTGGCAAGAGTGAGCCTGAACTGGCAGGAGGCTGATGCAACAATTGGGTCTCCCATGGACGGTATGACTTAGGAAGTAAGGAAGGAAGTGGAGTCTCCAGATTTAAGGTATACGCCAAGCTGTGGCTTGGGTATGCGCGGGTACGGAAGGAAGGACTATGGCTGGGAGACACATACTCGTTGCCGGGGAGAACAAACCCAAGAGGAAAAGCATGCCTTTGCTAGTATGGACAATCGAAAGTTAGATTTGATTATCCGGACCCCCATCTACAGCGGTAGTGGGCCGTGGTTGAATCCCGGTGGATGTATTGATTCTTGTGGGGAAAGTGCGCAAACTCTACAGAGTATAACCTATTCGAATAGCCGGGTCCACGGTCAAGGACAGTTGTAAAGGTGTTGGCTAGGAATACCCAAATTGTGCTTGTTTGGGAACAAGTACTTTGAGGACGAAGGTTCCGGGGGAACCCGAATTGCGAAATGTTTTGGTTTTGACCCGAAGGGGTCGAAGATGTTTAAAAAGGGTTTTTACTACAAAAACTATTCTCAAAACTCTTTTTCAACAAAGACATGGAGATGTCTAGATTTATAAAACAGAAGCATGGTTTTCAAAACTCTTTTTCAACAAAGATATGGAGATGCCATAACTTTAATGTTAGTTTAGGCTTTTCAAAACAACCCCAGATAGAGCTATCTCTCCACAGCCAAAATTGCATTTCCTTTGTTTACTCATCTTGGTGGTTTGCGAGTACATTCAATGTACTCATGGCTTTGTCCGTGGCTATTTACTTGGCCAGACTTTCTGGAATCTTAAGGTGACGTCCATGTGAGCTAGGCCGTCTTCCCAGTCAGCTGCCTGTAGGTTGAGGCACGATTGGGCTCGGCGCTTGGCGAATTTCCGCTCCTAATGATGATGTAGCCATAATGGCATTTATGTAAGTCTTGTAAATTCGTTATGTTTCGGATGTTGTAATGATACATGTCGGTTATGTTCCACGGCTCACTCATCATGGGAACTTGGATGTATGCATAACAGGGATTTCTCAGATGAATAATCCGGGGGTCCCACAACGCCCTTGATTTGTCGATCTTGCGCTGCGTGATGTCATCACGCGCATCGTAGTCGTGGTCATGCCGCTGTGAGCAGCGACGTCGAGACAGGTCGTGACTGTCATCACTGGATGAGGGTGAGGAGTAGCGCCTTGCCTTTCTTTGGCTCCGGTGTTGGCTCCTTGTCAAGGGCGGCCTCGATTAATCCCAAGCCCGCGATCGTAGATCGGTGCATGGTGGCTCAGGGTCTCCAGCTGGCGGCTGGTTGTTAAGGAGGTACATGGTGGCTGCTGTCACCGCGGCCTGTGGCGTCTTGGGGACCACATTGCCCCGTGTATCGACTGTTATAGAGCTGAAGTCGAGGACCTTTGCAGCTTCTATGTGTTCTTGCTCGATGAGATGGGCCATCCGAGATTGCCTCTTTTTGGTGATGTACTTGTTGCCTCTTGAGGAGGATCCTCTGTGGGAGGAGAGCCCAGCACGACAAAGGCTCGACTCATCTACTGCTTTTTTTGCGCGCCTCGAGTTGCGCGATTGTTTGTACTTGGCACTCAGGAGCCAATGGTAGCCCATTAGCAGTTCTTGCGGAGATCCGAAGGGTAGAGGAGTGCCTCGTAAGGCCTCGCGGCAGCGAGCCCATTCTTGCTTGTTGAGCCTGATCACGACGTGTTCGCCGGTTTGCTCGTTTATTATGGTTGGAGGTTCGACTGCTCCTCCGTTGTTGGCGTTGGTGCGATCGCCACCGTTACCGCCATTAGAACCGTTGCCGCCATTGCCAACAAGAGGTGGGCCGGCTCCATTACCGCGATTGCCATTGTTATCACGGTTGGCAGAGGTATCGCCTGCGTTGATGACGGTGCACATGAAGTGATTGGGGAAGCTGCTGCTTCCACAACTCTCAGATTCGGAGCCGTAGGCTCCATATTCAGTGGCCAGATCGCTCAGATCGGAGTTGCGACTGCTACCGCTGACCGTGTTTTCGACCATTGTCGAGGCGTTGAGTTCACTGAGGGTGTCGATCGATGGAGGGAACCATGATGCTGGGGTAATCGATGGCACCATCGGCTGGTCAGGCATGCGAAGCGTGCCCATCTGACCAACTTGGAAGCGGAAGCTCCCTATTGCCAGGCTGATCCCGTCGGCCACAGACTCGAAATCCAGGCAATTTGCTGGCATGTTGTAACATCCCAAAACTTTAATCCAAGCTTATCAAGATCAAATCATCCAAAAATAGTGTTAACAAAAACTTTTCCAAATTAAAAATGAAAGCATTCATATGTGTGTGCATTTAAAATAGGAGTTGAATTGAAGTGCCTTGTTTAAGTGATCCAATGCTTGTAAAATGTTTCTTAGGTGAATTAAACATCATCTAAGTCATTCCCAAACTTTTCCCAAAGAAAAATAACTCAAAATGAATATTTGAAGTGAATGGTCATTTTGGCCAAATTAACTCTCATGCCTACTTGGGCCATTCCTAGTACTCAAAACTTAACAGAAACATGTGTGGATCTTTACACCCTTGATAGTACACATAATGAGGTACCAAGGCCCACCTTGTGATCTGCAAAAACTTTCAAATGCTAATTTAAATGATAGTTCAAAATTGAATCTATTTCATATGGGAAGATCCCACTTTTTCAAAAACCATTCAAACAAGCTCCACTTTCAAAACCCTTGCAACCAGAGACTACCTAGCACTAGTGGAGAACACCCAAAAATTTTGAAACCCAAATTCAAAAGTTTATTTCTTGCAGCCATTTAATCAAACACTTGGCAGGCAGGTTTAAACTCTAAATACTAGCTCACTGTTCTGCACAGGGTTTCGCCGCCATTTGATCTCCATTTAATCCCTATGTCCCCTTTTGGTCTAACCAGGCCCTTAGCACCCCTCTCCCTTGTCCCTAGCCACCATTCCATGCCAACCCGAGGACATGCTCGCCGGCCAAACCTTGCCCCGCTACAGCAGACCACTCCCCCTTCCCTCGCCATGTCTAGGAGGTAGGCAGGAGCTCACCGCCACCCTCCGTCCCCTGCCTGAGCCGAGCCTCGCCGTGGACCATCGAGGAAAGCCCGCGCCCAGTGCCACCGCACCATGCCGAGCACGCGCCAGAGCACCGCATCCGGAATGTGTGCACAGACTACCGCTCGACCGCAGCCCGCGCCCACCGCTCTACCACGACCCAGGGAACACCCCAGACACCCCCGTTCGCCGCCCAACGCACCACAGCCACCGCTCGCCGTGGACGCTGCTGCTCAGAGCGCCACCTCGCCCAGACCGCATACCACCGCCCCTACGGTCGCATTCACTTCCTAGAGCACCGCCAGGAGACCGCCTGTCGACCGCCACCCTCCGCCATGCCTCTAGCCGGCCGTAGCCATGTCGCCACCGTCGCCTGCCCATCTCGCTTGGTCTCACCGTCGGGCCTATATAAACCGGCCTCCCCAGCCTCTTCTCTCCACACCCACTCACTCCCCACCTCTCACTGAACCTCACCCACCTCTCGCTCGATCCAAGCGAGCTCTACCTCGCCGGAATTGGAGCCGGAGCAGCAACAGTAGGAGGAGAAGGGCTCCTGCGATTTAGGGCACCCCAAGCTCCGCCACAACCGCGCCTCGCCTCGCCGTCGACCACCAGTTCGTTTTCCCGCCTCGTCGACCCCCCTGGAGCCTGGTACGTCCCCAGCAGACCCCCACCGAGCCGCGAGGGTTCGAGCTCACCAGCGACCTGTTCATCGTCGACGACGACTCTCAGCCATAGATCCCACTTCTAATCCTACGGCCCACAGCGGGCGTACCGTTTCGTGTGTTAAGACCCACTAACAAGAGGGACCCCCCTGTTAGCTGAGCCCCACGCCACGGAGCGCCACTGGGCCGGCCCAAGTTCTTTCGCCTGCTAGCCCAGCCATTCAAATTTAGATTTTTCCTTTTTAGTTGAATCTAGTTTTTATCCCCTAGTTTGAAAATCAATTCAGAGAGAGATTTATGAATCCAAATTGCATGAAACTAATTTTGTCTGAAAGGTATTGAAGTAATCCATCCAAGCCCGTTGGATTTAATTCAATTAGAGTTATAGATCTCTCCTAATAAAAATAACAAAATAGAAGCATTTGCACCTTGCAACATTTTTATAAAATCAACCAAGTTAGCTTTTGAGTTGATTCCAACTCTCAAAATCACATTTCATCATATCTACCTAAATATGCAATAATATTCAGGTTTACATGCAGTGACTTTGGACTAGTACCAAATTAATTCTATATAGGCATTTCTAGTCACTTTAAATCATTAAATAATAAACTTAAACCAAAGTAATTATGATCCAACCTTTAAATCTCATTCCCACATGATAGAATATGTGGTGATGACATGTGTCAACATGATCCCATATTTTAAGTGGTGAATATTAAATCTTAGTTAATTTTTCAATGAGTAGAAATTACTTTTCTAAAAACAAAAAGGATGAAACTAGTGAATTAAACTTGTGATCCTTGTGATGATAATAGATCATCAATTGTGTGTCTTAGAAAGCTATCTAGCCTAGTTAAGTATTGTTTGGTGATTGTGTGTTCCGTATGTATTTATAGACGATAGTACCGACCAAGTCTATGAGGAGGAGGAGTTCTACCAAGAAGAAGAAGAAGAAGAAGAAGAAGAAGAAGAAAACTTCAACCACTGCACCAACCAAGGCAAGCTATTAGTGTCAAGTTAACCCTTGCAAGTTTAGTACTTAGCAAGCTAGGATCAAACTAGATGGTTTAGTAAAGATGCCTTAGGCATGCTTTGATCACACCCCTTTGACTATTAGTACCTCAAGTCTTTGTTTACAAGTTTTACCTCCCTTAGTTTACACCAAGTTCTTTACTTGTTTTGAAGGTAGCATAAAAAGTATAAAACTTGACCTATTTAGAAACCTTCAGATGTCATTCTATGGCATGAGATTGAACTTATTACTTCCATCTTAGTGAACACTCTTAACTTAGTAGTTTAAGGTAGATCAAAAAACTTGAGTCACTTTAGATGGGAACACTTGGTGAAAATGAATTGTGAAAACCTTGGAATGATGAGTCATTCTATTGAGATGTTTTGACATGTGTTGAGAAACACAAATGGTTGATGATGATGAAAATATTGAGGCATGAGCCTTAACCCTTTTATAAAACTGATGGTTGGATTCGGATGCGATACCATTCCAAATTTACCGTACAACCACATTACCTGAATTGGGTAAGGCTTAGCTGGAAATTTATATGCATTAGTATTAGTTCCCTCGCGGGAGAGGTTTGAGCTAAGGCTACCTCTCATGATGTCCACCTATGCAGTGCCCAAGATGACTGATGGTCATGGTTGGGAGGCCATGCTCATAGGAGAGGTGCTTATACTAGGGTGTGTAAAGGGAAAGTTATGTTAGATTATCTGCATACTAAGTATGATGATTCAGGGTTATCCCTCATAGATGTATCGAATCTTGTGGTGAAAGTGTACCACCTCTGTAGAGTGTCAAACTATTCGAATAGCCGCGTTCGCGGTTATGGACAGTTGGAATGGCCATACTCTTTAATTGTCAGATGTTTTCCAAATAACATGAAATGAATGATGAACTTTGACTTGACCACAACAGGGTTGTGTTTATGACAATAGCTTCCCAACTTAAGTGATTCTAGAACTTTACTTTACCTTTCTTTGCTTCAGAACTCAGCTTAGGTTTCAAACTTAACTTATAGTTAAACTTAGATTTAGCACTTTAACTTAGACCTATAGTACCTGTTAATAGTAGTTTGCGAGTACTTAAAGAGTACGCATGGCTTTTGTCCCTGGCTATTCTCATGGCCAGACTATGAAGGAGACTATCAAGTGGATGGTCATCAGGACGGCTATTGTAACTACCTCGGTGAATTACACTCTTAGTTACAAGCCTGGATGAGCGGACATGGTTAAAATAGTACGGTGGGGCCCAAATGCCACTCACAGGTAGACCTTTCGGCCGTCCTAACCATTTCCAAACATCGGGACAAGAACGAGCGGCGTAATCGGCAGGCGAAGGGATCAACTACATACACAAATGCGTATGTATGCAAGCCACCATACAACAGTCCTCAGAGCCATTCCATCTAAAAGAAATAGAAATATTGCAACGCCATATGGCAAGATCCAAATATCCTAGATAGATATAATAGTTTAGGATATCTCCTCATACATCAAACATCAGAGTATCAGGCGGAAGCGGAAAACAAGATCCGAGTACGGATAAGAAGCAAATCGGCATAAGATGCCCCATAAATAAACACATCCCGCCCACAGATCTCACGGACCCCCGTTCCCGGAATCTCTACACCGAGTGATTGTTGCCAACATCTTCCGTCTCCTCCACCCAGTATCCATCTTGCGAGTTTACCTGTCCATCTGAATCAAATAATTTATCGTGTGAGACCCTAGGGGTACTCAGCAAGTCTTTATGCCTCTAAAGGGGACACAACCTGGGGTGACGCAATTGCAGCAAAAGATAATACCTAACAATTCTAGGGATACTCGCTAACCATCCGCCTAACCAAACATAGACGGATGTCCGTGAATTATTAGCAACAGTTATATCAGTAATATTAACAGATCCATCCTCCTCCTCGCTTACCAATGAGGAAGCGGACGAAGAGCCCCCTCCCGTTGGCAGTTTTATTATCCATTCCATGAGTGTTGCACTATTTACTAGTCAGGTACTTAGTCAAATTAAAAGCGATACTTTAGTTACACTTGTCTATGATCGAGAAACTGTGCTCCAAGTCGTCCATAACCGCGGACACGGCTTTCAGAAAGATTTACCCTGCAGGGGTGCACAAATAGCAACACACACTCGATCAACCTCGGAAAAACCAAATCAAAACCCAACAAGGCATTCACGACAAAGCGATCACAGGATTCAGAAATGTTTCAGGGGGCCACCCCATTAAGCTACCCGCAACGAAGTTGGCCGGCTCCAAGACGGACTCAAGGTTTGTGTGGACGGCTATAAACGACTGGGAACCCGAAAGTGTGACTGGGCTTGTCGATACAGCGAAAACGTGTCACGATCCTAAACAGTACAGGTGCTCCTCGCACAATCGTAAATAAAGCAGTAAAGCATGGCATAAGTACAGGATAGTAATAAAGCCCCAAACTACTTTGCGGCCCCAAGAAATAAGAATGAATCAAGCTCTGGCTCAGGGGGGTTCATAAGCCTCACGGATGTGGATAGCGCGAATATTCAAGGAACAGGAATCAAGTACTCGGGGTCCTACGGGACACAAGTGAGCATGAAAAACCAAATAGCAGATATTGCTCACCGGTGCCACTTTCATTAGTTATCCCATTACTACTCAGGTTAAGTTGTTTAGGTACCTCGTTATCCATCAGACACTCACATACCCTACACATGTTGTTCTACGACCCGCATGGCTCAAACAACTCCTGTAGTAATGGCTCATGGGATGGAGGAACAAGCTTCGGTGGGGTTTAAAAGTAAAGGCTATGCAGTACTTGGGATTCAGATTAATGCAATCGCGACTCGATGATGCAAGAATAAGATAGAGGCAATAGGTACTATATGTATGCAAGCATGTGGTAGTGCTTGCCTGGCAGCTCGGTTGAAGCGAGGGATGGATCTGGGTAGTGCTCCTGGGTTTCTTGATATATCCCCTGCTTAGCGTCTATTCGAAGAAGAACCAAACAAACAAGGGCCAACATAAATAAAGTGCACAAACATATGAATAAAATGCGACAAGCAAACAATCATGCCATGATGAATGATGCACAATTTGCATGGCAATAATGTAGCATGGCATGGGTGAGGTGTGGGGTACAAGAATAAGGCATTTTATGGAGTTTTAGTCACATTTTATACTCAAATAAGTTGCTGTATACTTTATATTTACATGATGCATGCTGCAATTCAGAACATGGAATGCATAAACAGAAAGGTCTCGTCGAGCTGATCATTTTAGACATACCATATGTCAAATTCGGAGTTGTAAAACAAAAGTTATTAATAAATTAAGGCAAAGGGGCATTTTATTGTAATTTTAATCAACTCGAAAATTAAAGTGTTCAAACATTATTTTGAATAGCATATTTGAATTCCTCACATTTTTCTGATTTCAAAACATATATTACATGTTGAATTTGGGATTATATTTTAAAAGTTATTTAAAAACAGATTTGAATTTGAATTTAAAAACATTTTTGAAAAAGGTGTATTTAAAACAGACAGCCAGAAAAATACTTTTGTCACTCAGCCCAGATCTAGCCACAGACAGTGACAAGTGGGCCCGTGCTGACCTGGCGGAAAAACGACGCAGAGAAACCTTTCTCACCGTGGCCTGAGCTAGTCCATGAGGCTGACAGGTGGGGCCGGCGGTCTCGCGGGTCCACGGCGCGCGTAGCCAGCCAGTGGGCGACACGTCGCGGATCCGGGGGGGCTGCGGGTGAGGGGCTGGAGAGCTGGGGGTTTAACTGCAAAACGGACGCGGAGGCTGACGGTGGGACCGAGATGGAGCGCGGGTTAAGATAAAAAGCTAGGGGGGTTTTCTGCAAAACGCGCGGCGGCACTGTGCTTCTTCTCCACCGTCTGGCGGCAGGTCTGCGCGCGGCGCGGAGCGGGGACTCGAACCCGGGACCTGGCGTGCGTGCTTAGGGGTGGAACCAGTGCGACTGGCTGAGGGTTGGTGACAGCAAGGTGGATGGGGGCTAGATGTGGTTCTGCGCGACGCGGGAGCGAGCCAGCGCAGTGGGCAACGGCGCGCGCAGCGTGCTCGACGAAACAAACGGCGGATCTAGACGGCGACAGCGAGAGTGAGGATGTCAGCGAGAACGAGGGGCTCACCGCGGGTTGGTTGGTGTGGTCAGATCGGGGAGAGGCGCAGAGGATCGTCGACGAGGCTGGCGGCCGGAGTTCTAGGGTTTGGCGTCGGGTGGCGGCGGTACCGGCGGTTCTGGGGATCCTCCTTCACGTTGGCGTGTCTAGGGTGAAGCAGAGGGATGTCCTCGATCCCCTCGGCCTCTTCCACGATGAGCTTGACGTCCGGAACGACGAGGGCGACGATGTGCTGGCGGCGGGCGGCGTCGGCTGCTGGTGGGCGTCGGTGCAGAAGAAGGGGAGGAGGGCAGGGCGCTGGGCGGATCTGGGAGAGGCAGAGGAGCTGTGTGGAAGGAGGAAAAGGAGGGAGGGAGGAGGAGCCGTGGCAGGGGTAGGTAAGGGTGGCTTCGGTGCCACCTTTTTCCTCTTCTCCTCTCACGTGCTGGCTCGGGCTGGGGTAGCTAGGGCATGGAGAGGGGCTGGAGGTGGGCCAGGAAGAGGAGGAGGGAGGCTCGGGCTGGAGGGGCCCTCATGGCAGGGAGAGAGAAGAGAGGGAGAGAGGGTGGAGCTCGGTTAGGAGCTAGGCTCGGGTTAGGGTTTTTGGTTAGGGTTAGAGAGAGGGGTGGCTGGGGTGTGGGCCAGGAAGAGAGGGTGACCAGGTGGCCAGGGAGAGAGGACACCTCGGCATGGAGTGGTTAGGGTGGGGGTGTGGTTTAGAGAGGAGGGAAATGAGAGAGGGTGTAACTAGGGTTAGATTAGAGAGGAAACTAGGTTTAGGGTTTGGGTTAGCTAGGTTAGAGAGAGGAGAGGGTGATGGCTTAGGGTTATAGAGATAAGAGTTGAATATGCCCACACATGGCTTGCATGGATGGGGGAATGGTTGTAGGGTTTTTAACATGAATCAAACAAGATCAAGCATGAAGAGTGGTAGAGAGAGAGATGGTGGTGAGGGGTAGAGAAGATCCCTAAAAGAGAAAACCCATTTAACCCAAGAGAGAAACAAATGGCTAAAGTGGTGGTACTCTTGCATGGCCCATGCAAAAATAATAAATGCCTTGGTTAAATTCTTGTGAAAACAAAAATAATAGCATGGCATTATTCTTATGCATTCCCAAGAAGTGGAATAAAGGCCAAGCAAAAGAATTTATAGAATTGGATCCACCCTATCTCCCATGAGCTAGATAATACCAAAAGAAAATAAAATACAAGCTCATGGGTAATGGGATGGTGGAATTATAAGGTGGTGAAAAGAAAGGGTGGTGGAGTAGAATAAAAGATATGCCCCCAACTCAACTTGAGCATTAAACAATATATCAATAACCAAATACAATATCAAGAGGCAAATACAATTTACAATGCATATGAGAGAAGAACCAAAACAAAAAGGGTTTTATATGATGCTCAAATGCAAGGTGGCATGATGACATGAGCATGATATAATTATGATGCAACAATTATATATAGGAAGTAGCCATTATATAGACTAGGCTAGTAGCATTGCAATTGTTAGACAATTGGGATGCTACAACTCTCCCCCACTAAACAAGAATCTCGCCCCGAGATTCCTAGGAAAAGGAAAACAACACAAGGAGAGGCGGGTGTTCGAACGAAGGTGACCCTCACGTTCCCAAGTTGATGAACAACGGAATAACTTGCTAGACTTGATGCGAGTCTTGCGTTTTTCTTGAGAAACAACGGTTAGAAGAGTTGAAGGATTGTCGTGAGACAAGAAGGATAGGATGGACATAGCTCCGGTTTTCTCAAGAAACATGATAAAAGAAAAAGAACCACTTGTGAAAGAAAGGACAAGATGATGTATCATGGATAAAGAAAGACACATCATTAAGATTAAAGATTTACCGATACTAGAGAGGATGAACCTTTGTCTCGCCGGAAGAAAAAGAGCTAGGTTGGAGAGGTTTGAACCACTATGACAATAGCATCGTATCTTCTCTCGGATTTGAGAAATGAAGTACGGAAACAATAATGCCTTCAAACAATAGAGTCCCTTGATATCAAAAGAAAGATTTAGTTAGACATCGTCGGATTAGATTCTTCTTGCGCCGGTAAGACCCAAAGGATCACGCAATTGAGGTGTGCGGATATAACTTCCAGAGATGGATGTGAAGCCAGATCATGGTGGAATCCCGAGAAGCAAAGAATATGGAGGATCTGGAGTTTATTGTAGATATACTTATTGCCTTCTTTAGCCTTGAGGCTAACGCAATAGATTTGCGGCGGATGGCATCAACCATAATTGGCTTTACCACAGAAAAAGAATTGATGAAACAAAGAGAGATAGTTTCCTTTCATCTTGTTTGGGGATGTCGAGCATCGGTAGAATGACAAGGACAGAAAAGAGTTTGCGTTTGTTTCCGCCAGATAATTGAAGATTTTGCTCCATCTAGAATAGACAGACCACCAACAAGAGATTAATGATTACTTTCTTCGAGAGAGCACTCCGGAAAAACAAGGACGGAAGTAAAAGTATCGAGGGATAAAGGCCACTTCTAACTTCCGTGGAATGAGTGAAATCACATTAATTCACCAATTCAATGTACAAGAGCGAATGATAAGAGTAGTGGTATGGTAGCTACTCCATCCCGCACTCAAAGCATTACTCCGCACATGAATAAGAAAACCATGCAACCCAACTACCGAAACGGACTGAAGGTATTGACAATAACTCATGGAACTTCGTTAGAAAACAAGGATAGATGCAAACGATTCACCGGATTCATAGATAGATAAAGATGATGATGTTGTTGTCATGTCTGAAGTACCAAGCCACCAGAAAGATATGAAGGAAGATTACGGATAAGAACTGCAAGATTCAACAGCTACAGAAAAGATAGCACCAACTTGAACAGAAGGAATACAAGATCTAGAAGGTCTCCATGGCCTCCGGTGGATTGAGCATAGACGATAGGGCGAGAGGGTTTCAAGAGATTACTTGACGAGACTGAGGTGAAAGAACTCCATGTTCTTCTTGAAAAGATTGAGAGAGATTTAGCAGCCTTGAGGAAATCTTCAGTGGAGCGACGCTGATAACTCGCCAACAAGGAAAGACTCCGGTTTTGATTGAAGATGGAGATGGAATTAACAATGCGCTTGCTGATTCCAGAATTGAAGTGATGTATTTTGCAGAAGGACGTGGTCGAGATAGGTGACTTCAAAAAGTTAGAATTCTCACTTTGAGACTTTGCACACAGGCAGTGCTCACGAAGCTTGAGAGAAAGAGACACAGATGATCTTCCATGTCCTTCCATTGATATCGAATAGGCAAGCATATTATCAACATATACCACCATGGATTAACAGGATATTCCTAGAATATCAAGTTCAAGAGGCGGGAGAAACGAACAAATGCTCGAAACACTTTCTGAGCTCAACACTCTTTGAAAGATCAATATTAAGAGCACGGGTTCGTGTTGAAGAAGATGCACTGGAAGAATAGATTATCTGGTCCTTCGGAAGAAAAAGAGATGTCACCTGGTTCACATTGTCGATTGGATCACCTGTTACAAGGATAAAGAGATCTTGGATAAAGAAACGATGATAGCTCATACCTTAAGCAAAGCTATCAGAAGCGAAAAGATGCAATTCCCTCGTATCCAGGAGAATTGTGCAGATATGGGGTTCAAAAAGATGTGCAGCATGATGAACAGATGATAGAGCGCCGTAGTGCTTTGAGAAACTCCGGATTGCCAAAGATGCTTGAATATGCATAGATATGATCACGGTGTACTCAAAATCACAGGAGATAACCGTCACCATTTGGAGGATAGTGGTGATTGCATTTTCAATATTCCACTCATGATAAGTGTCATATAGCTATGCCGAGAACCAAATTACACTCACCAGCATCGGATCGACACATGTTATGTATTTGGCCCAAGAGAATTGGAGATGAAATAAAACTCCAGGATTAAGCGCCGGTGACAAAAGAATGAGTTAGCATGGACATGCTGATAAAAGGGAGATAGATAATGTTTCACACACGACTGGAAAGGAGTGTGGAAACACAGATGTATCAAAGAAAATTTTTCCGCATTTTTCGGCATTAAAATACCAATAGATGCGCAAAATCACTTATCAGGTAGAGATTAGCAACTCCACATTCTGTGAAAGCATGCTGGAAGGAAGAACACCCTTAAGAAGATGGCACCGGTTAACAAGGAGTCGGATAGATCGCGCCGGTTTTCAAAAGCCTGTCAGTATGGAATGTACCAACAGTTGATAACCAAAGGCAGATTATGGTAACAAATTGGATGCAACAGATAGACAAGGAATTACACACACACACACACACACACACCTTCTATGGTACTACGGAAACCCAGAACACGTGAATCCTAGTTTGAATTTTAAGAAGAGGATTGAAAACGTTACACTTCCTTACCAGAAAAGGGTGGGTGGGTGGGTAAGAAGAAAAGTGGAAGCAGTCCTACTCTCACGTTTTGTTTTTCCCTAGTATACATAGCTACCAAAAATATTTGCTAGACTGACAACGACCATTTGGCTGAGACCCTGAAGGCCGGGATGGCTCTGATACCAATTGTAACTATCTCGGTGAATTACGCTCTTAGTTACAAGCCTGGATGAGTGGACATGGTTAAAATAGTACGGTGGGGCCCAAATGCCACTCACAGGTAGACCTTTCGGCCGTCCTAACCATTTCCAAACATCGCGACAAGAACGAGCGGCGTAATCGGCAGGCGAAGGGATCAACTACATACACAAATGAGTATGTATGCAAGCCACCATACAACAGTCCTCAGAGCCATTCCATCTAAAAGAAATAGAAATATTGCAACGCCATACGGCAAGATCCAAATATCCTAGATAGATATAATAGTTTAGGATATCTCCTCATACATCAAACATCAGAGTATCAGGCGGAAGCGGAAAACAAGATCCGAGTACGGATAAGAAGCAAATCGGCATAAGATGCCCCATAAATAAACACATCCTGCCCACAGATCTCACGGACCCCCGTTCTCGGAATCTCTACACCGAGTGATCGTTGCCAACATCTTCCGTCTCCTCCACCCAGTATCCATCTTGCGAGTTTACCTGTCCATCTGAATCAAATAATTTATCGTGTGAGACCCTAGGGGTACTCAGCAAGTCTTTATGCCTCTAAAGGGGACACAACCTAGGGTGACGCAATTGCAGCAAAAGATAATACCTAACAATTCTAGGGATACTCGCTAACCATCCGCCTAACCAAAGATAGACGGATGTCCGTGAATTATTAACAACAGTTATATCAGTAATATTAATAGATCCATCCTCCTCCTCGCTTACCAACAAGGAAGCGGACGAACAGCCCCCTCCCGTTGGCAGTTTTATTATCCATTCCATGAGTGTTGCACTATTTACTAGTCAGGTACTTAGTCAAATTAAAAGCGGTACTTTAGTTACACTTGTCTATGATCGAGAAACTGTGCTCCAAGTCGTCCATAACCGCGGACACGGCTTTCAGAAAGATTTACCCTGCAGGGGTGCACAAATAGCAACACACACTCGATCAACCTCGGAAAAACCAAATCAAAACCCAACGAGGCATTCACGACAAAGCGATCACAGGATTCAGAAATGTTTCAGGGGGCCACCCCATTAAGCTACCCGCAACGAAGTTGGCCGGCTCCGAGACGGACTCAAGGTTTGTGTGGATGGCTGTAAACGACTGGGAACCCGAAAGTGTGACTGGGCTTGTCGATACAGCGAAAACGTGTCACGATCCTAAACAGTACAGGTGCTCCTCGCACAATCGTAAATAAAGCAGTAAAGCATGGCATAAGTACAGGATAGTAATAAAGCCCCAAACTACTTTGTGGCCCCAAGAAATAAGAATGAATCAAGCTCTGGCTCAGGGGGGTTCATAAGCCTCCCAGATGTGGATAGCGCGAATATTCAAGGAACAGGAATCAAGTACTCGGGGTCCTACGGGACACAAGTGAGCATGAAAAACCAAATAGCAGATATTGCTCACCGGTGCCACTTTCATTAGTTATCCCATTACTACTCAGGTTAAGTTGTTTAGGTACCTCGTTATCCATCAGACACTCACATACCCTACACATGTTGTTCTACGACCCGCATGGCTCAAACAACTCCTGTAGTAATGGCTCATGGGATGGAGGAATAAGCTTCGGTGGGGTTTAAAAGTAAAGGCTATGCAGTACTTGGGATTCAGATTAATGCAATCGCGACTCGATGATGCAAGAATAAGATAGAGGCAATAGGTACTATATGTATGCAAGCATGTGGTAGTGCTTGCCTGGCAGCTCGGTTGAAGCGAGGGATGGATCTGGGTAGTGCTCCTGGGTTTCTTGATATATCCCCTGCTTAGCGTCTATTCGAAGAAGAACCAAACAAACAAGGGCCAACATAAATAAAGTGCACAAACATATGAATAAAATGCGACAAGCAAACAATCATGCCATGATGAATGATGCACAATTTGCATGGCAATAATGTAGCATGGCATGGGTGAGGTGTGGGGTACAAGAATAAGGCATTTTATGGAGTTTTAGTCACATTTTATACTCAAATAAGTTGCTGTATACTTTATATTTACATGATGCATGCTGCAATTCAGAACATGGAATGCATAAACAGAAAGGTCTCGTCGAGCTGATCATTTTAGACATACCATATGTCAAATTCGGAGTTGTAAAACAAAAGTTATTAATAAATTAAGGCAAAGGGGCATTTTATTGTAATTTTAATCAACTCGAAATTTAAAGTGTTCAAACATTATTTTGAATAGCATATTTGAATTCCTCACATTTTTCTGATTTCAAAACATATATTACATGTTGAATTTGGGATTATATTTTAAAAGTTATTTAAAAACAGATTTGAATTTGAATTTAAAAACATTTTTGAAAAAGGTTTATTTAAAACAGACAGCCAGAAAAATACTTTTGTCACTCAGCCCAGATCTAGCCACAGACAGTGACAAGTGGGCCCGTGCTGACCTGGCGCAAAAACGACGCAGAGAAACCTTTCTCACCGCGGCCTGAGCTAGTCCATGAGGCTGACAGGTGGGGCCGGCGGTCTCGCGGGTCCACGGCGCAGGCAGCCAGCCAGTGGGCGACACGTCGCGGATCCGGGGGGGCTGCGGGTGAGGGGCTGGAGAGCTGGGGGTTTAACTGCAAAACGGACGCGGAGGCTGACGGTGGGACCGAGATGGAGCGCGGGTTAAGATAAAAAGCTAGGGGGGGGGTTCTGCAAAACGTGCGGCGGCACTGTGCTTCTTCTCCACCGTCTGGCGGCAGGTCTGCGCGCGGCGCGGAGCGGGGACTCGAACCCGGGACCTGGCGTGCGCGCTTAGGGGAGGAACCAGTGCGGCTGGCTGAGGGTTGGTGACAGCAAGGTGGATGGGGGCTAGATGTGGTTCTGCGCGACGCGGGAGCAAGCCAGCGCAGTGGGCGACGGCGCGCGCAGCATGCTCGACGAAACAAACGGCAGATCTAGACGGCGACAGCGAGAGTGAGGATGTCAGCGAGAACGAGGGGCTCACCGCGGGTTGGTTGGTGTGGTCAGATCGGGGAGAGGCGTAGAGGATCGTCGACGAGGCTGGCGGCCGGAGTTCTAGGGTTTAGCGTCGGGTGGCGGCGGTACCGGCGGTTCTGGGGATCCTCCTTCACGTCGGCGTGTCCAGGGTGAAGCAGAGGGATGTCCTCTATCCCCTCGGCCTCTTCCACGATGAGCTTGACGTCCGGAACGACGAGGGCGACGATGTGCTGGCGGCGGGCGGCGTCGGCTGCTGGTGGGCATCGGTGCAGAAGAAGCGGAGGAGGGCAGGGCGCTGGGCGGATCTGGGAGAGGCAGAGGAGCCGTGTGGAAGGAGGAAAAGGAGGGAGGGAGGAGGAGCCGTGGCAGGGGTAGGTAAGGGTGGCTTCGGTGCCACCTTTTTCCTCTTCTCCTCTCACGTGCTGGCTCGGACTGGGGTAGCTAGGGCGTGGAGAGGGGCTGGAGGTGGGCCAGGAAGAGGAGGAGGGAGGCTCGGGCTGGAGGGGCCCTCATGGCAGGGAGAGAGAAGAGAGGGAGAGAGGGTGGAGCTCGGTTAGGAGCTAGGCTCGGGTTAGGGTTTTTGGTTAGGGTTAGAGAGAGGGGTGGCTGGGGTGTGGGCCAGGAAGAGAGGGTGACCAGGTGGCCAGGGAGAGAGGACACCTCGGCATGGAGTGGTTAGGGTGGGGGTGTGGTTTAGAGAGGAGGGAAATGAGAGAGGGTGTAACTAGGGTTAGATTAGAGAGGAAACTAGGTTTAGGGTTTGGGTTAGCTAGGTTAGAGAGAGGAGAGGGTGATGGCTTAGGGTTATAGAGATAAGAGTTGAATATGCCCACACATGGCTTGCATGGATGGGGGAATGGTTGTAGGGTTTTTAACATGAATCAAACAAGATCAAGCATGAAGAGTGGTAGAGAGAGAGATGGTGGTGAGGGGTAGAGAAGATCCCTAAAAGAGAAAACCCATTTAACCCAAGAGAGAAACAAATGGCTAAAGTGGTGGTACTCTTGCATGGCCCATGCAAAAATAATAAATGCCTTGGTTAAATTCTTGTGAAAACAAAAATAATAGCATGGCATTATTCTTATGCATTCCCAAGAAGTGGAATAAAGGCCAAGCAAAATAATTTATAGAATTGGATCCACCCTATCTCCCATGAGCTAGATAATACCAAAAGAAAATAAAATACAAGCTCATGGGTAATGGGATGGTGGAATTATAAGGTGGTGAAAAGAAAGGGTGGTGGAGTAGAATAAAAGATATGCCCCCAACTCAACTTGGGCATTAAACAATATATCAATAACCAAATACAATATCAAGAGGCAAATACAATTTACAATGCATATGAGAGAAGAACCAAAACAAAAAGGGTTTTATATGATGCTCAAATGCAAGGTGGCATGATGACATGAGCATGATATAATTATGATGCAACAATTATATATAGGAAGTAGCCATTATATAGACTAGGCTAGTAGCATTGCAATTGTTAGACAATTGGGATGCTACAGCTATGATAACTAGGACTATCTGCCTTCGTCATCATTGCATGTGCCCTTGAAGATGGACCCCACCGCTACGCTTATCCTTTATTTCCGCTGCTTGTTGTATTAAAGACTGGATCATGAGATCCTTATTTGTAATGGATGATGTACTGTGATATCCAATCCGTTATGTCTCGCAAAAATGGTAATCCTGCGATTGCGAGGTATGGCATAACGGGCATCTGGGATTAAAAATCCGGGTGTTGACAAGTTGGTATCAGAGCCATCCTGACCATAGGAGACACTAGTTAGAATGAACATCCAAACCAAAAACTTAGCCTCAAAACCAAAGTGAGTATTTATAAAAAACTATTTCCTCTCTTACCCTTGTGAACTCATTCTTTCTTAAAAATTCATGTTCCTCAAAATTCTTACATTACTACTTAAAACTTGACACACTTGATCACCTCACTAATTTCCTCATCCTTAATTCTTCTAGATGGAGACTCAGTTCAGCAAGTTCTACAAGTTGGGAAACAGAGGTCAGCTGATCTTCGAGAGGGATCTGGATTCACTGTCGAAGTTACTGGTGCACCCACATCCGGAGTTTCTTGGAGCTCAACTTCCAGGACCCCCAGGAGGAGACCTACAGTGGCTAGTCACCGCAGATCTTAGAGGAAGCATTGAAGCACCAACTTCCGGGAGAATTCAGTTCACCGTGAGAGAGAACAACTGGCTAGATGGATTAGACAGGGCAATGCATGAAGCTCTCGCACGTCTATGTGCCCTCAGCGTCAACAAGATCCAAGGAACCCGTTTTGCCCACTATGCAAGACGTGACTTCATGGGAATGCCAATGGAGATGCCAAGTCACCCAGAGTTGAGGCGTCAAGTGGAGAATCTTGACTTCTTGCTGCACGACAGACAGCAGGAATTGGACAATGCCAGGGAGTTAGCCAACCAGAACTGTGCCATCACCGACCAGAAGGCCCAGACTTTCGCACTGCTCGTCCAAGATCGCCAGTCTCTTCACCGCCAGCGTGCAAAGAAGGATCGCACCATCGCCCGTCTTTGCAAGAAGGTGGCCGACCTCGAGAAGACCGTCAAGGAGCAGGAAGCTCAGCTTGCTGCCAAGGAAGAAGAAGATGAGGGTGAAGACATCCAGGGAGACATGGATTCTTACCTCAGCAACGATGATCACTTTCTAGAGGAGGATGCTGTGGACTTCTACACTGATGATGAGGACTCCGACTTCATCGACGATGAGTAGATGCACTAGAGCACTGTCATAGCATGAGTTGTATCGATCCCACTGTATCGTAGCTGGCAGAATGGTTCTTCAAACCATCTGATTTCCTTTGTTTGTTGTGGTGTGTGTTGTATCGTGTGCTTGCTTGCATAAATGAAAATGAAGTTAGTTGAAAAACCTAAGTCTAACTCAAAGTTTTAGCTTTGAAAACCCAAACCATGAACCTTAGAATTTCCCTCTTACCCCTATATCTATCTCAATCTTCAGATGACCCGTGGAAACCAAGGAGGGAGCAGCTCGTCGCAGGACCCAATGCTGCAGATCTTGCAGAATCTCATCGCAGACCGTGAAGCAAGCAGGGCCGAGCGCCAAGCCAACTTAGCAACATTGCAGCAGATCGCCCAAATGGCTCTCAACAACCAAGGACATGGAAATCAGGATCACCATGGATCCAAGCTCAAAAAATTTCAGAATACCAATCCCCCAATCTTCAACCAATCTGAAAACCCATTAGATGTTGATGACTGGTTATCACCAACTTAAGATTCGTGCAACGGATATTCCGAAGACCGCCTTTACTACTCGCTATGGTTCATACGAGTATACGGTTATGTCTTTTGGATTAACCAATGCCCCCGCTTATTTCATGAATCTCATGAATAAGATCTTTATGAATTTCCTAGATAAGTTTGTAGTTGTGTTCATCGACGACATCCTTATCTACTCCAAGTCAGAAGAAGAGCATGAGCAACATTTGAGAATCATCCTAGAAACCCTGAGAGAGCATCAGTTATATGCCAAGTTCAGCAAGTGTGAGTTTTGGCTGAAAGAAGTAGGATTCCTAGGACATATTGTGTCTGCCGGAGGAGTCTTTGTTGATCCCGCCAAGATCAAAGATGTCGAAGAATGGGAAGCCCCAACCACTCAAACCCAAGTCCGTGCATTTTTCGGATTAGCGGGATACTACCGCAAGTTTGTAGAAGGATTCTTGAGCATCGCCCGACCCATGACCCAATTGTTGAAGAAGGATAGGAAGTTTGAATGGACAGACAGGTGTGAAGACAGTTTCCAGGAGCTGAAGAAGAGATTGATTTCAGCCCCAATTTTGATCATGCCAGACATCAAGAAGCCGTTTGATGTATATTGTGATGCATCCAAGATTGGTCTAGGATGTGTATTGATGCAAGAAGGCAAAGTTATCGCGTATCTGTCTCGACAACTGAAGCAGCATGAGCAGAACTATCCGACCCATGATCTTGAGCTAGCAGCTGTGGTTCTAGCGTTGAAGACATGGCGTCATTATTTGATGGGTAATCGCTATGAGATTTACTCAGATCACAAGATCTTGAAGTATATCTTCACTCAGAAAGAGCTGAATATGAGACAAAGGAGATGGATAGAGTTAATCAAAGATTATGACCTTGATATTCACTACCACCCCGGCAAAGCCAACGTGGTAGCGGATGCTCTTAGCAGATTGTCGTGTAGGCTTAACACCATGATCAAGGACAAGCAACCATGTTTGTATGAGGAGTTGGAGTAGTTCAGGACTGAGTTAGTTAGCAAAGTATTCTTAGCTAGCATTGCACTTCAACCCAGTTTGATTAGCCAAATCAAGGAAGCCCAAAAAGGGAATGAAAGTATTGACGGAATCAAACGTCGTATTGGTACAGGAAAGGTACCTAGATTCACGGAAGACGAAGAAGGAGTACTATGGTACAAAGGACGTATCTGTGTGCCAGCAGATTCGGAGCTGAAGCAAGTTATCATGAAGGAAGCTCATGATACTCTTTATTCTATCCACCCCGGAGGAACGAAGATGTATCAGGATTTGAAATAGCAATTTTGGTGGCACAAGCTGAAGAGAGAAATCGGAAGCTACATCGCCAAATGTGACATCTGTCAAAGAGTCAAAGCAGAACATCAGAGACCTGCAGGATTCTTGCAACCATTGCAGATTCCGGAATGGAAATGGGATTCCGTCGGAATGGACTTTATCACCGGTTTACCTACTTCTAGTAAGGGAAATGACTCAATCTGGGTCATTGTTGATAGACTGTCCAAGGTAGCCCACTTCATACCTGTCAAGACATCATACCAGAGTGCAAAGTTAGCAGAACTGTACATTGCTAGGGTTGTTAGTCTGCATGGAACCCCCAAGACCATCGTATCAGATCGAGGAACCCAGTTTACCTCGAGATTTTGGCAGAAAGTTCAGGAAGGTTTAGGAACCAAGTTGAACTTCAGTACCACTTATCACCTGCAAATAGATGGACAGACTGAGAGAGTCAACCAGATCCTAGAGGATATGCTTAGAGCTTGTGTGTTGGAATATGGATCAAAATGGGAAGACTGCCTGCCTTTCGCAGAATTCTCATATAACAACAGTTATCAAGCTAGTTTGCAGATGGCACCATTTGAATTCCTATACGGAAGAAAGTGTCGTACCCCTTTGAATTGGTCACAAGTAGGAGAGAGTCAGATCTTTGGACCCGACATTCTCTGAGAAGCAGAAGAGAAAGTCCACAAAGTCCGTGAGCACCTCAAGACCGCTCAATCCAGACAGAAGAGTTATGCTGACAAGAGAAGGAGAGACCTGACTTTCAATGTCGTAGATTTTGTATATCTCAAGGAGTCACCATTAAAGGGAACTCAATGCTTTAGTCTGAAGGGAAAGTTAGCCCCCAGATATATCGAACCTTTCAAAATTCTAAACCATCGAGGAGAAGTATCGTATCAACTGGAACTGCCTAAAGAGATGTCAGCCATCCACAATGTGTTCCATATCTCGTTACTTGGCAAATGTTTGGAAGTGCCCGAGAAGACGGAAGTTTTCAAGAACATCGATCACAGAGCTGTGAAAATCAACAATGACCTAACCTATCGGGAAGTACCCATCCGTATCTTAGGAGAAACCTACAGAACCACCAGTACCATGAGCATCAAGTTTCTCAAGATTCAGTGGAGCAACCATACCGAGAAGGAAGCCACTTGGGAGCGCGAAGATTACATTAGGACAGAGTTCCCAGATCTCTTTAGTTCCTAGTTTTCTTTGTAAATCTCGGGACGAGATTTTGTTTAAGGGGGGAAGGTTTGTAACATCCCAAAACTTTAATACAAGCTTATCAAGATCAAATCATCCAAAAATAGGGTTAACAAAAACTTTTCCAAATTAAAAATGAAAGCATTCATATGTGTGTGCATTTAAAATAGGAGTTGAATTGAAGTGCCTTGTTTAAGTGATCCAATGCTTGTAAAATGTTTCTTAGGTGAATTAAACATCATCTAAGTCATTCCCAAACTTTTCCCAAAGAAAAATAACTCAAAATGAATATTTGAAGTGAATGGTCATTTTGGCCAAATTAACTCTCATGCCTACTTGGGCCATTCCTAGTACTCAAAACTTAACAGAAACATGTGTGGATCTTTACACCCCTTGATAGTACACATAATGAGGTACCAAGGCCTACCTTGTGATCTGCAAAAATCTTTCAAATGCTAATTTTAAATGACAGTTCAAAATTGAATCTATTTCATATGGGAAGATCCCACTTTTTCAAAAACCATTCAAACAAGCTCCACTTTCAAAACCCTTGTAATCAGAGACTACCTAGCACTACTGGAGAACACCCAAAAAATTTGAAACCAAAATTCAAAAGTTTATTTCTTGCGGCCATTTAATCAAACACTTGGCAGGCAGGTTCAAACTCTAAATCCTAGCTCACTGTTCTGCACAGGGTTTTGCCCCCATTTGATCTCCATTTAGTCCCTATGTCCCCTTTTGGTCTAACCAGGTCCTTAACTCACCGCCACCCTCTGTCCCCTTCCCGAGCCGAGCCTCGCCGTGGACCACCGAGGAAAGCCCGCGCCCAGTGCCACCGCACCATGCCGAGCACGCGCCAGAGCACTGCACCCGGCACACGTGCACAGACCGCCGCTCAACCGCAGCCCACACCCACCGCTCCGCCATGACCCAGGGAACACCCCAGACACCCCCGTTCGCCGCCCAACGCACCACAGCCACCGCTCGCCATGGACGTTGCCGCTTCTGCCGCTCAGAGCGCCACCTCGCCCAGACTGCATACCACCGCCCCTACGCTCGCATTCACTTCCTAGAGCACCGCCAGGAGACCGTCTGTCGGTCGCCACCCTCCGACATGCCTCTAGCCGGCCATAGCCATGTCGCCACCGTCGCCTGCCCATCCCGCTCGGTCTCACCGTCGGGCCTATATAAACCGGCCTCCCCAGCCTCTTCTCTCCACACCCACTCACTCCCCACCTCTCACTGAACCTCACCCACCTCTCGCCGGAGCCAAGCAAGCTCTGCCTCGCCGGAATTGGAGCCGGAGCAGCCACAGTAGGAGGAGAAGGGCTCCTGCGATTTAGGGCACCCCAAGCTCCGCCACAACCGCGCCTCGCCTCGCCGTCGACCACCAGTTCGTTTTCCCGCCTCGTCGACCCCGCTGGAGCCTGGTACGTCCCCAGCAGACCCCCACCGAGCCGCGAGGGTTCGAGCTCACCAGCGACCTGTTCATCGTCGACGACGACTCTCAGCCATAGATCCCAGTTCTAATCCTACGGCCCACAGCGCGCATACCATTTCGCATGTTAAGACCCACTGACAAGCGGGACCCCCCTGTCAGCTGAGCCCCACGCCGCGGAGTGCCACTGGGCCGGCCCAAGTTCTTTCCCGCGCTAGCCCAGCCATTCAAATTTGGATTTTTCCTTTTTAGTTGAATCTAGTTTCTGTCCCCTAGTTTGAAAATCAATTCAGAGAGATTTATAAATCCAAATTGCATGAATCTAATTTTGTATGAAAGGTATAGAAGTAGTCCATCCAAACCCGTTGGATTTAATTCAATTAGAGTTATAGATCTCTCCTAATGAAAATAACAAAACAGAAGCATTTGCACCTTGCAACATTTTTATAAAATCTACCAAGTTAGCTTTTGAGTTGATTCCAACTCTCAAAAATAACATTTCATCATATATACCTAAATATGCAATCATATTAAGGTTTACATGCAGTGACTTTGGACTAGTACCAAATTAATGCTATATAGGCATTTCTAGTCACTTTAAATCGTTAAATAATAAACTTAAACCAAAGTAATTATGATCCAACCTTTAAATCTCATTCCCACGTGATAGAATATGTGGTGATGACATGTGTCAACATGATCCCATATTTTAAGTGGTGAATATTAAATCTTAGTTAATTTTTCAATGAGTAGAAATTACTTTTCTAAAAACAAAAAGGATGAAACTAGTGAATTAAACTTGTGATCCTTGTGATGATAATAGATCATCAATTGTGTGTCTTAGAAAGCTATCTAGCCTAGTTAAGTATTGTTTGGTGATTGTATGTTCCGTATGTATTTATAGACGATAGTACCGACCAAGTCTACAAGGAGGAGGAGTTCTACCAAGAAGAAGAAGAAGAAGAAGAAGAAAACTTCAACCACTGCACCAACCGAGGCAAGCTATTAGTGTCAAGTTAACCCTTGCAAGTTTAGTACTTAGCAAGCTAGGATCAAACTAGATGGTTTAGTAAAGATGCCTTAGGCATGCTTTGATCACACCCCTTTGACTATTAGTACCTCAAGTCTTTGTTTACAAGTTTTACCTCCCTTAGTTTACACCAAGTTCTTTACTTGTTTTGAAGGTAGCATAAAAAGTATAAAACTTGACCTATTTAGCAACCTTTAGATGTCACTCTATGGCATGAGATTGAACTCATTACTTCCATTTTAGTGAACACTCTTAACTTAGTAGTTTAAGGTAGATCAAAAAACTTGAGTCACTTTAGATGTGAACAGTTGGTGAAAATGAATTGTGAAAACCTTGGAATGATGAGTCATTCTATTGAGATGTTTTGACATGTGTTGAGAAACAAAAATGGTTGATGATGATGAAAATATTGAGGCATGAGCCTTAACCCTTTTATAAAACTGATGGTTGGATTCGGATGCGATACCATTCCAAATTTACCGTACAACCACATTACCTGAATTGGGTAAGGCTTAGCTGGAAATTTATATGCATTAGCATTAGTTCCCTCGCGGGAGAGGTTTGAGCTGAGGCTACCTCTCATGATGTACACCTTTGCAGTGCCCAAGATAACTGAAGGTCATGGTTGGGAGGCCATGCTCATAGGAGAGGTGCTTATACTAGGGTGTGTAAAGGGAAAGTTATGTTTGATTATCTGCATACTAAGTATGATGATTCAGGGTTATCCCTGACAGATGTATCGAATCTTGTGGTGAAAGTGTACCACCTCTGGAGAGTGTCAAACTATTCGAATAGCCGCGTCCATGGTTATGGACAGTTGGAATGGCCATACTGTTTCGTTGTCAGTTGTTTTCCAAATAACTTGAAATGAATGATGAACTTTGACTTGACCACAACAGGGTTGTGTTTATGACAATAGCTTCCCAACTTAAGTGATTCTAGAACTTTACGTTACCTTTCTTTGCTTCAGAACTCAGCTTAGGTTTCAAACTTAACTTATAGTTAAACTTAGATTGAACACTTTAACTTAGACCTATAGTACATGTTAATAGTAGTTTGCGAGTACTTAAAGAGTACTCATGGCTTTTGTCCCTGGCTATTCTCATGGCCAGACTATGAAGGATACTATCAAGAGGATGGTCATCAGGATGGCTATGATAACTAGGACTATCTTCCTTCGTCAGCATTGCCTGTGCCCTTGAAGATGGACCCCACCGCCACGCTTATCTTTTATTTCCGCTGCTTGTTGTATTAAAGACTAGATCATGAGATCCTTATTTGTGTAAGACCTTATGTATGGTTTGTAATGGATGAGGTACTGTGATATCCAATCCGTTATGTCTCGCAAAAATGGTAATCCTGGGATTGCGAGGTATGGCATAACGGGCATCTGGGATTAAAAATCCGGGTGTTGACACATGTGGACGGTGAACTCGAACGCGCCGAAGAGCTGGCGAATCTCCGATGTTGCAGAGTTGCAGATCGCGGTTGATGGGGCCAAAGAAGCCGCAACATCAGCACTCCCAATTCCCACAGACGGCGCCAATTGACGAGGGTTTAACTCATCAATGCCCATTGTTATGGACTTGGGTTTTGGAGAAGGAGGGAGCGCTGGAGTGATCTATCGGCTAGCAAACAAGCACACAGGGGACTCGAAGATTTACCCAGGTTCAGGCCTCGTAGAGGTCCCTACTCCTGCTTGTCTGCTCGTGGAATTATCAAGGGAATCGAAGATTACAATGGTGCGCAGATGCAATCTGGCGAGGGTTGTGGAAACTAGGGTTGCGTGTGTCCTTCTCGCTGCCCCCTCCTAGCCTTTATATAGATAGGCTAGGTCTCGGATAGCAGGTCGAGTCGGTTATAGATTATGGTTTTCCCCTTTAAACTTGTTATCTTTAGCTTCTTCTTGTTCTTCAAGCAATCGAGAGTTCGTAGGTTACTCGAGTCCTTCATTTGGGCCTTGGCGACACCGTGGGCCTTTACATATTTAGGCCGTATATACCAAGCTCGAGTACCTGTAGGGTATACCCATGTCAGAGTGACTACCCTAGCCC
Source organism: Avena sativa (assembly GCA_916181665.1). NCBI lineage: Eukaryota > Viridiplantae > Streptophyta > Magnoliopsida > Poales > Poaceae > Avena > Avena sativa. Next base: position 183,675,029 of record OV702287.1, on the reverse strand, counting down.
GATCCCGCCTCTCTCTCTCTCATTCTCTCTCACTAGCATTCCCATTATCACTCACGCACATGATCGTGACCTCTCCTGGAGATTCCCCTCTACTCGTGACAATGTTGTTCGCCACCCTCGACATTGGCCATCATCACCCATCTCAACCGCCACCACCCGTATTGTTGCCCTCCAGAGTCGATGCCTACGACCATAGGGAACCATGGCTATGGCTTGGGGTGGCTCGGCCCCAGGCGCTACCAGCACCGCCGCCCACCGGTGAGGTGTTGTCCTAGTTGCCTTCATCGGCCTTCACAACATGCATGGCCGTCATCCCAAGCTGGTGAGTCGTCCAACTAGATGTGGATGACTTGTTCATGATGAGGTTCCTCGCCGGTGTGTCATCCAACTTGGAGTGGATGACTCGTTCATGCTAGTCATTCTGTCGGCATTCCATAATGGCGTGAGGGACTAGATGCGGCGACCCAACATACCACAGCATGATGTAGTACACTATAGTCATTGACATAACACCAATGAAACACCGTTCCACTAGTATTACATCCCTTGGAGTGGTACAACAGAAACATCACGGGTCCAAGACATGACTATAGATTACAACTTGACTCTGTAGAAAAGGTTCAGAGAACACTCTAGGTTATAGAGGAAGAAAGCAACCTCTTACAAAGAAGAACCAATAGTTCATAACTATCATACTAATAAGACTTGTATCTAAACTATTTGGTTTTGCAATTGATGCTATTGCAATACTCTACAGAAGTAGGTTCTATGACTAGAGATTAAACTCCTATCTAATCAGGAACTTTGCCTTCACTTCAATTAAGGTATATCTTGACTCCATTGGCTTCGTTGCAGAACTTGATATTTCGTTGTTGATTCCTTGAGCACAAGTTGGTGTTGACGATGTATTCATCGGCTTTTAGAATCTATCAAGGGTTAATAAGGTATGGTTGAGTATGAGCGTACTCATCAACTTCACTAAAAAGGAGTGTTTTATGCACTATCTACAACCACAAACCAAAGGTCATAGATTATGCAGGTTTTTGTAAACATTTCTTCAAAAGTTTCTTTTATTCTAAAAATCTATGTCCGTCATCCTTCACAGGTTTACCAAAACTTCGTGGAGTTCCTTTCCTACCACGTTCGTAGCTCCTTCCCGAAAAAGGGAGTAACATGTCACACTTTTGTAGACTCTGCAGAGGTGCATTCTTTACCCATGTGAGACCAGTATGCATGTTGCACAACCAAGTAGAAAGCTTGTCCATACTTCCTAGGTATGGGTCCCGATATAAGAATCCAAGCCGATCACTGGCCTTCTCCACGACCCCACATGCCAACACGACCCGTCAAGCAGAACGACCTCTGTTAACCCGCATATAAGCATATATAACTATGGTTGACTCCTTGAGGACTCTAGTGAGCAGAGCAATGTCCCCGGTAGCCCCCACAAAGTAGAAGACCTACCTATGATAGTCCCTCACAGATGATCTAGACACCAAGATCACGGGGAACTGAGGGGTCCCACCCACGTTCTGGTCCTCGAAAGGAATAACAACGCCATGATATGGTCATCCGTTGACATGCAGAAGGAAGAAGATCAAGCTAACTTCTCCTTCCCATTCTAGATCTCATGGTTAATACTTAATATACGGTGCAAGAATCACTGGCAACATTGGTTATTAATTCATAGATGATATCTTTGCATGCAATGGTGATTCCATTGTCAGTCATAATAGATTAGTTGACCACCCTAGATCAATAACCACTAGTTCAAGTCAATTATGAAAATAGTATTTTCTGTCATCCTTTTTGAAATGCATATGATAACAATAGTAGATTGCAAATACTTGGTAGAAAATAACCAAAGGACGTGAGCAAGTCTGAACTTGCCTTTGTGATTACAAAATTATGCAATCATGGTCTTCGAGACAATATAAGATCCAATATCTGAAAACAGCATCATTGGTGCGGTAAGGACTTTTTTTGAGAGAGAGAGAAGGTCCGGTAAGGACTAATGTTTAAAGAAACAATATCCTGCTATGCATAAATAATGCCATGCATTTTGTAAAAAACTTGAGGTAATACTCAATATTGTGAAGGAGTTGAACTTAGGTGATTTCTTTAAGATTTGGTTTATCTTCAACTTTACTTCACAAGAACATATATCTATAAGGAACTTAAGTCTTAGCATACAAGATATAAAAGGTAAAGCACAATAGTAATACAAGTGTAGGGTTGATTGGTACCATGTAACTATTATGAAAGTCTAGGTTTTAAGTTGTTAAGACTTAAAAGAACTAACATATTGTGTTTGTTTGAAGGGTAAAAAAGAATAACATTTGAAGAAAATATTGCTTATCTTAAGTTAAACAGTTCTAAAGATTACCAGGATTTAGACTATGGTTTTTGATAAAGTATAAATTATTCTGAGTTATTATACTTCTAGTTTATTCTATATTAGACCAAACTTAACTATAAAAATATAAATGAATTTAAGACATAAGGTGTGTAAAATATTACCAAGCTCTAAGTGTTTTTCTAAGTATGATTAAGAATGTGAGATCATTCACTTCCAATATAAGAGAATGATGAGTTCAAGATTTGGTTTGCTATTATAATCCTAAAAACAAATGTTATTGTATTGCTGATAACATAAATAGATGATCTCAATAGTTTGCTAGGATTTGAAGTATTTAGACATTCATAAGAATTAATTCTATTATTTTAAAGAAGTAACTTTATCTAAATTTTACTGGTTTTTCTTTGCAGAATTAAATTCTATGTTTCAATAAATGGCCAATTAAAGCTAACCAAGATTTATGTTGATTTATAAATGATAAAAGAGAATATATCCTTTTTATTTTAATAGAAGAAAATGACTATAAAGTTAATTATAACACTTATTTTTTATAAATCATAAAATGACTTGGAATTTTATTAGCATTTTTATAAAATAATAGATTTATTTTATACACAAAAATGGTTTTTCAGGATTTTCCTTATTTTGTTATATTTCATTGAGTATTTTAGTGGTTTTAATATTTAATTGTATTTTATTTCACTCAAACAAGTAATGTTATATTTTTTTCCTAGGTAGAGATAATTTTTGTGATCATTTTGATCAATTATATGTATTTTTAGGATTTTCCTTTCTAGAGCTAAAATAATCTCGAGGGTGTTTCTGTAATATCCATATTCTTTATTTAATTATTTATTTTTCAACTTCTTTTTCTTATGGGCTTAACCCACAAACCAACCTGGACCACAGGCCGATTCGGCCCACCCCGACACATCTAGTTGGGCCTTCAACCCAACCCCCACTCTCTCTTACCTGACACACACACACACTCACGGGGACATGTGATGGCCCAAATTATATGGAGCTCATTGGGGAACCCCAAGAGGAAGGTATGATGAGCACAGCAGCAAGTTTTCTCTCAGTACGAAACCAAGGTTATCAATCCAGTAGGAGCAAGGAAACACCCCAAAGATGTAGCTAGCTGAACGTTGGCAGGGCGCACTACCGGTGCCAGCAGCAACGTGGAGACCTGCACAACACAACCACGGAACTATGTCCCCAACTTGCGATGAGGTTGTCAATCTCACCGGTTTTGCTGAAAACAAAGGATTAAACGTATCGAATGGAAGGAAGTAATAGTTTGCAGAAAGTAAACACAAAGCAGTAAATAGTTTGTAGATTGTATGTAAAAGAAAAGGACCGGGATCCATAGTTCACTAGAGGTGGCTCTCCTTAAGATAGATAACATGCTGGGCAATTGACAAACATCGAGAAAGCAATACATGCATATACTAATCATCTTGACTCCTTTGAGATTCGATTGGGCATTACAACATTATACATAGACCACCATCCAACTGCATCTATGACTAATAATCCACCTTCATATTAGCATCCGAACCCCCTCCAATATTAAGTTGCAAGCAACAGATTATTGCTTTACGAATTGTGTGTAAAGTAAACAATATGATTGTTCTATGAACAAAGGATTGTTGTTTCCTCCCTAGTAGCAACAGCACATCTAGTACCTTAGAGATTTCTATCACTTCCCCAGATTACCAGAGGCATGAACCCACTATCGAGCATAAATACTAACTCTTGGAGTTGCTAGCATCTACTTGGCCAAGATAGCTACTAACAACGGAAAGCATGCAAGATCACAAATAACAAATACATGATAGAATCAATAATCAATCTGAAATAGCATATCAATATCCATCGGATCCCCGCAAACCCAACATGCAGAATTACAAATACATGATCTTGATCATGAACGGAGCTCACAAGATCTAAACATGAAAGCACAAAGGAGGAGAACCAGCCATCTAGCTACTACATGGACCTGTAGTCCAGAGATGAACTACTCACGCATCACACCGAAGGCTTGCGTGATGATGAAGAAGGCCTCCAGAGTGAATTCCCCTCTCTGGCAGGGTGCCGGGAAGAGCTTCAGAACCCTCTCGATCTAGGGATGGAGATAACAGTGGCTACAGACTCTTTCATGGATTTTTGATCGGGTACTTAGGGTTTTCGTCCCGAGGGCAATAGATAGGCGGAAGGAGAGGCCGAGGGGGTGCTGGGGTCGGCCAGACCACCCCCTGGCGTGGGCCAAGCCTGGCCGCGCGGCCAGGTGGTGTGGCCGGCCCCTAGCTCTTCTCCGTCTTGTATTCTGGCATCTGATGACTTCCGGAAAAATAGGCACTTTGGCTTTTGTCCCATCCAATTCCGAGAATATTCATTTTCTGACTTTCCTGGAACCAAAAACAGCAGAAAACAGGCAGCTGGCACTGTGGCTCTTGTTAATAGGTAAGTCCAAGAAATCATATGAAAAGTACTCCAAAGTGTGGAGAAAACACAATAAAGTGGATAAAACCAAGCATGAAACATCAAAAATTATAGATACATTTGCAATGTAGCAACATGCATGACCTCCTCTCCTCTATTTCATTTTCCCTTCCTCTCTCGACACCACCACTACCACCTTGATTCCGGCGAGTATCGGTCGCCGCGGTCACCTCCACTAGCTTCCACAACACCGCCGTAGTCCAAATTATATGGGGTTAACACCTCAATGCCCATGGTTGATGGACTTGGGTTTTGAGATAAAGGGGAGCGCTAGAGGCTTCGTTCAGCTAATAGGAAAGCAACTGAGGGACATGATGTTTACCCAGGTTCAGGCCCCCAGAGGGAAAACCCTACTCTTTGTCTTCTCTTTATTGACGATGAACCGGAGGTTATAGAGGGTGCCTTGATGGCGATGGTGCGCATATGTAATCAGGCGGGTGTTTATGCTAGGGTTTATGATATCATCCTCATTGCTCCCTCCTGGACTTTATATGGGGAGACCAGGTCTCAGCATATAACCAAGTCAGTTACAGATTAGGGTTTATCCCTTTAATTTTCTATCTAAAGTTTGTCGTATCTTCCAAGGAGTCGTGTCCTCCATGGGCATGGGCCACCGAATCTTCATGGCCTTCATTGTTCAATACAGATCGTCACGTGGGCCTCCATTGGGCAGAACCAGGTAGGCCAATGTTAGGCACCCGTAGGGAATACCTATTTTAGTAGCCCTCGAGCGTCCATTCAAATCATAGATTCAGATGGAGACTTTGAAATCTCCCGTCGATAGAAATAAGTGTTTATCACCCGAAAATTTGTCGGGTCATACTATTCGAGTCATATGGATGGTTGATGTACGTGCCTTGGCTCATCCAAAAGATCAGGACCAGTTAATTTCTCTTGGGAAAAAATGTCATCTACGCAAACCCGAGTCCTTGGACTCGAATTCGGAAATTGCTGGCATAATTTGACCCATGCCGCAGAGGCTTTACTGAGTTGAATTCTAGTGATTATGGTTATGTACCCAACGCATCCGTCAGGATTTTTCATCACACTTGTTGGTATGGTATTTATCTGGTAGAGCACAGCAGATGAGGTTGCTAGGCCATCAGATTTTATCTGAGGTCTTATCTTTATGTCGTGGATGCATCATCCAAATATTTGTCACCGTGGAGGTGATTCGGGTGGCCAAGGAGACGTTGCCTCTTTACTTGACAAGTGTGGTGTATAGGAGGCAGAGTCACCAAAAGCTTCGACTACCGATGGATTGCCCCATTCTATGGATGCAGTCGATGTAGAGGTTCCAAGGAGCAAATCCAATTTTCCTTTCTTTTCATAGGGTTCGCGACCAGCGCTCCCTATGGGAGTAGCCCCCGAGAGACTGTTCGAGTCATAGACTCGAGTAGGGACTTATAGCCGTGGGTTTAATCAACATTATTAGTTGACACTTTTCTTCAGTAGCCAACTTTGTCAATCGACAGTGCTTATGGAATAATAGTACTGACTCAGAAGTGCGTCAAGTCAGTAATTCATCTTTTCTTTGAGTGGTTTTCAATCGACACTGCAGGTGTTTTATTTTCTTTGATCACATGATCAGTGCTCCCTATGGGAGTAGCCCCCGAGTCCTTAGTATAATCGTTGATTTGAGTGAGGAATTGGAGCATATCACTCAAAAGCCATAAATGTGCATGTTCAACGCTCCATTTTGGAATAGTCCCCGAGTGTCTAGCCGAATCGTAGATTCAGGCAGGAACTCGGGTCTTGCACCTGATTGTCGTAGTTCATAATAGGCTGACACTAGACCTAGAAATACATCGGGTGCACGACCAGTGCTCCTGATAGGAGTAGCCCCCAACTAAGTGAGTCGAAGAAATAACCGTCGCTAGCTCCACCTTCTGCTATGAATGTGAATGCCAATGACGTCAATGGTGATGCTAGGTGAGATTGACCGTCACTGTGAGCAGTGGTGATGGGACTTGACGTTGCGGGCCCCAAAAGCTGACTGGGATTTGACTAGCCATTGTGTGAATTGGGGTATTTAACCGCGTCTCCTCGAGTTTCATGCGTAGTGGATATAGTGCGCGGACAGTTCGGGTTTCTTCCTGCCATGTGTTTGTGTTGATGCACTCCATGCACTGACAGCGGGAAATCAATGGTTGGGATCTCTTGCCTTCTGTGTTAAGTACTAAGAGGCACCGGTAAGTTTTCCCCTTCTTCCATCTTCTTCTTCATCGCATCAACTTTCTCCTTGTGCCGCTCCATTGCCCCATACACTTCTTTTTGCACTAGAAGTGCTTCACGTATTCCCAAGCTTGTTTCTCCGGTTGCGGCAGAAGATGCGTGCCACAAAGATGGTGAAGGATAAGAAATCCATAGGTGCTGGATCGAGCACCACCGCTGCCTCGAAGAAGAAGGCCACTGGGGGTCGCATCACCAATGGTGGCTGGCAGCGTTCGTCGGTCAAGGTTGCTGAACTATGGTAGCTCCGACAAGTCGGCTTGATTACAAAGGAGGAGAAAGATTGCAAGATTCTAGGTGCAGAGGTAATCCCCAATCCTCCTGCCGGATTTTGGGTGATGTTTCTTGCCTTTGTCCTTCGAGGACTGTCTCTTCCTCTCCACGATTTTGTTCGTGGTTTGCTCTTTTTGTACGGCTTATAGCTACATCAGCTATCTCCGAATTATATTTTCCACATCGCCTTCTTCATCACGGTCTACAAGTGTTGGCTTAGAATTGAGCCGCACTTCGTGCTCTTCAAGAAGCTCTACAACGTGAAGTGGCAGCAGCATCTGGCAATGCAGTGTATGAGGTGGGCGGATGCGGCATCTTTGTTCGTCCGAACTAACAGTACTTTAGCTTCAACATTGTGGAGTCCATGCAAGGATGGAGGGCCAAGTGGTTCTACATCCATGACCAGAAGCTGATGGGTCAAAAGCATGGCCATGCGTTATTTGATGCGAGTGTTGCGACAAAGAGGAAGCGGTCCTGGAGGAACGAGATTCCTTCGAGTAAAGTTGACGAAGTCGAAGCCTTGTACAAGCGAGTGCAGGATCTGCAGATGGAGTGTGGCAAAGAGGTCACGGATATCGACATCATCCGCACATTTCTGCAACGCTGGGTACAGCCCCTGCAAGCTAGGGCATACCAGATGTTTTTGTATGTTGGTGCCACTGTCCCGGTGTGAACATCTACTAATGATTGGTCATTTGCAGAGCTGGACAAGAGAATCAAGTCACTGACCAGTTTGACTATTGATGAGGCGCTTCCCGTGGAAACATCGACTATGCCCTTCTGCGCCACCAATCTCGTGCCAGGTAAGGTTCTTGTTGTATACTCATTTGCTCTTATGCAGTCACATGGTGTGATCTTGACCATCTTGGTATCGTGTTTGCAGGGCCTGAATGTTAAAGGCATGATTCCCTATCGCTCGATAAGTATGATGATGCCCTGACGGTGAGGAGTTGGACAAGTTAGAGCCGATCGTCCCTGCTGCTCAGTCATAGGAAGCCCCTGAGTCCAGCGAGGGTGGCACTTGTAAGAGGGGATAGTGCCAAGGTTTAGATGCTTCGACTCCGGAAACTCTGAAGGGGCCTGCTCCTAGTGCGGATGCTACTGGGTCGTTCCCGGCAGTACCCATCCGGACTGCACCGCCCGCTCCTTAGGCTAAGATGCAAAAGAGAGCAGAGGTGGCGGTCTTTGACCTTGACAATTTCAGCACGTAAGTGTCTTCGGTTGTTGTCTTATGATCTGATCATGGTTGGTTTGGTTATCTGATGGATGTGCTCAATTTATAGGGAATATACTCTAGAGGGTGCTGCGAAGGATTAAATTGATGAAGAAGTCATGGATTCCAAGGCCACGAGTGCTGAGGAAGCGGCGCCCTCCCCTAAGATGGTGGCCACTAATGATGTCAGTTCTTCGATTTCTCCCAAGTTGGTCGGACGAAGAATTGTCACTTGGACTACCACACAACACCCTTCGGAGTCTTCGGGTGACCATGCAAGTGACCCATGTCTCTTCTACAGAGCCACCGAGTCCTCTGTTCTGATTTGAAGTGTTTATATAGCCATTTTTGTGGAACATGGTATAGATGGGCCAGCAGTATGTGCGGTTGGATTCGGACTATCAGCAGCTCCAAGGTGAGTTACTCTGGCCTTGCCCCTTAATTTGTTGCTTGCAGGAACTAGCTGATGAGATGCATCTTGCTTGTTTGTTAAAGGAAAACAATCAAGCTCTACGTCGCCTGGAGTCTCTTGAAAAGAGTATCGATATGGCAAAGGCAAAGGAGAAGAATGTGGTTGAAGCCCTCGAGCACTTCAAGCCTGAGTCGAAACAGCATGAGGAGGGCCTGGCAGCGGCGGAACAGGAGTGCAATATTGCATGTACGTGTGCTTCAACTTGTTGTGTGTTGGATTGATAATCGATGACCGTCCATCTGCAGATGCGGCTGGTGTTGACTTCGATCGCCGAGTGCTTGCACGTGACGACCCCTTGGCTAGTGTCGTGGATACGGTCGAAAACCATAGCACTTATGCTAGGGATGTCCTCCTCAAGGCCAAGGTCATGCTTGGGCGCTTCCACCGGGATGCCTTCACGGGGGACGCGCCCCAGGAGTACAAGTATACGTAGAAGGTAGCTGGTGCTTCCCTCGGGATGGAAATGGTGTAGGCCTGTGACACGGACTTGGACATCAGCAAGGTCACCTCCAGGATGCCGATGACATGATGGCTCTAAAATATAGCTATCTACGTCCACATTTTAACTAGATATTGTTCATAACTTTGATGAAATATCTCTCTAAACCCTGCCACTAATGCTAATATTTATAGGGGTATCCAATCCTTTCTTTTATAAATTTCTTGCGCAGATAATGTCGTCTAAAGGAGGGAATCACTATATTAAAGTCAAAGATACGAGATTTCCAACTACTAGAAGAAACCAGGAGCCGTAAGATGGAGGCAGACGCTTTAACGACCAACTATACGACCAGAGCAAAAAAATCTGGCCGTATAGCTCCGGCCGTATAGTTGGCACCATCACCGTTAGGTCAAACAGAACAACTTTCATAAAGGTACCCCTATATAAATAAGCCTCAGGCGACGAGAAAACAAGACATACCTCGCCAAAAAGTCTCTGCCATAGATCTCCAGCCGCCTCCAGATCTCAAAACCCTTCTCCATCTCCATAGCCATATTCCACCACTTGTAATAGTAGATCTCTTCTCTGATTGGTGACATTGTAAGACTATTGCTATCAATCTTATGATTTTCATTACAATGTTTGTGATTGTTGATCTCATCTCTATGTGTGAGTAATTCTCCTTAGGCTAAGGGCTTTGGCCTCGCTATGTAGCAATTGTGCATGTTATTTATCATAGATGGGATCATGTATTAGTTTGTATGACATGATGATTATTGTATCCTCTCTTGCCTCAATCTAAGTACTTGGTAGGTACCCAAGACCCCGAGGGTTGATCCAGGTATAGGGAGTATGAGTAATGATTGATCTACAGGTTGGGAACCCTAGTGAGAGAAGGGGTAGTACGGCTATATGTGAGGCATTTACTTGGGATTAACGGTGACATGACTATGCATGTCATTAGTTCTCTTTCTTCTACGGATGAGACTAGTAGCTTATTGCTATAAGCGGTTGCGGGGGCAATAGCAATTATAGATGCACTTCCCACATATAATTTATCTTGCTCTAACAAGTACATGCATACTTTATTTCTATCTTTTATTCCCATCAGATGTTTTGCACAGCTACAGGTGAAACCAAACACCCTAGGCCCTCTCTCTCCATCATCGACAACAACAAAAAGACGCAAGCTATTGGTCTGGTAAAAACACAAAAGGAATTCTAAAACCCCCGAAGGTCTGTAAAGTAACTTCACTATGCATTCGCTTCCTGAGGATTCGATAACCTAGGTCTACTAGGGAAAAGAAGCTACACTACATCCATAATCCGGATCGAAGGTATCAACCCTCTTTGTGGTGCCGTTGCCAGGGAAGCAATAGCTACCCTGGTGAGGTTATTAGGAACCTTGCTAGTTTTAATTCTTGTTTTTAATTTTGTTAGTTTGCTTTTAGTTTTTATTTGATAAACCAAAAAAAATAGTTAGCCTTTAAATTCTTGTTTTTACTATTATAATTCTTTGATTAAGAAAACCCAAAAACAAAGGAAATATGGCTGAAAAGAAGCTTGGGAGTTTGCTACTCCCAACAATGATTATTTGCGTACTCCTATTACTCAGCCAGCAATCGCTGCTGATGACTATGAAATTAAGCCCCATTATTTAAGTTATGTTCAACAGAATCAATTTGGAGGCTCTGTTGTTGAAGACGCAGGTATGCACTTAAATACTTTCACTAAAATATGTGATATGACGCGTATAAAAGAAGTTTACCCTAATGCAGTCAAATTATGTCTATTTCCTTTCTCTCTAAGAGGGACAGCAAAAGAATGGTTGCTATCTTTGCCTACAGATACTATTACATCATGGATGGGATGTACTTCTTTATTTATGACTAAATTTTTCCCACCTGCAAAGACTATGCAACTCCGATTTAATATTACTTGTTTTAGACAGGAAGAGCGTGAGCCACTAGCGGTTGCATGGGAGATGATGAAAGAATGCCTAAGAAACTGTCCTAGTCATGGGATGGAAGATTCGTTAATCCTCCATTTATTTTATAATGCTCTTAATCCTATATCTAAGTCTATGCTTGATACTATAGCTGGAGGAACATTCATGGGTAAGCATATTACCGAAGCAAAGCATCTGTTGGACAATATGCAAGACAACCATGCCCAATGGCATGTGGAAAGATCAAACACGAAGAAGGTGAACACTATTTCACCACAAGAAGACAAAGAACTCAATGCCAAGTTGGATGAGCTCATAGTAGCCGTAAAAGGTAAGGAAACCCAAGTAAGAGCCACCCCTGAAACAAATATTGAAGAAATAGACTTTGTAGATCATGATGATTATAACCCTTCTTGGAAGAAGAGATACAATCCTAACTTTCAGAAACATTATTCTAGTCCTGCAGGTAATTCTAATAATAATATGTGAACTGGTAATGGTAGTCTCCAAGAAACACTTAAGTCTTTTATAGACTCGAAAAATGAACAAAACAATATTCTTGTTAAAATAACGGAGAACCATGATGCTATGGTTGGTAAATTATCTAACCAAGCTGTTAGTTTGAGAAATGATTTGCAGGCCCTTCAAGAAAGAATGAGGATCGTTGAGGCACAACTAGGTAAGATAACCGAGAGTCAAACTCTCATTCTAGCTAAATTTGCAGGTAAAGATGAGCCCAATCATGTTGAAGAACTCAAAATGATGAGGATCCAAAGGGAGGAGCCTAAAGAACTTGATTATAGTAATGCCCCTTCACCAAGCTACACCATCAAAGACCTCGTAAAGAGGATCAACGTAAAAATTCCAGTAAGTGAAGGTAACGATGAAGCCATGTATCAACACTTTGTTGATCAAGTAGAAATTAAGGTACGCGAGCTTGAAGAGGAATACAAGAAAATCGCTGAAAAGTTACCTGTTAAAGTAGATAACATATTTGAGCCTACTATTAAGATAAAGATTCGAACCAATGAGATAGCTGCACTTTGTGATCTAGGTTCAAGCATCTCAACAATTCCAAAGAGTCTTTTTAACAAGTTAAATCTTGGCTCCTTTGAAAACTACTGAGTTAAAATTGCATCTAGCAGATTCTACCTACAAACAAGCTGTAGGAATTAAGGAGAACACTTTAGTTTACATCAAAGGTTGTCTTGCTCTAATTGACTTCGATATTGTTGACATGCCTGAAGATATTGTTGCTCCTATAATACTCCGTCGTCCTTTCTTGATAACTATAAAGGCTTTAATTAACCTTCATGAAGGGAACGTGAAGTTACAATTGCCTTCGCGGGATCCTTTTGTTATCCATTTCCCCAGGAAAAACAAAAGCCAAACATGACGAGAAGGAGGCCATCACCTTGAAGGCCAATTACTTTGGAGTGGGTGTTCCACTCATCTAGCCCAAGTGAGTATCATTAATGTCAAGCTATTGACCATAAAATAGTACTCCATGGGAGGCAACCCATGTTAAATAAAGGTTTGAGTTAAGTTTTTAGTTCTAGTTTAAGTTTATGTTTAATAAAGAGTGCTAGAAAACTCCATTTGAAGAGAAGAAGTTCGGTAGTACTTGAAATTCTGCTATATTCATGTTATTATTGGTCGACAATATTTACTGTCAATTTTCTATCATAAACAAGGTATATCACTAAGTTACAAAAAAGAAGTAATTCTCGAAGAAATATGCATGCAGAGACTTTAACGACCAACTATACAGCGAGAATAAAAAATCCGGCCGTATACTTCCAACTATATAGATATCTTTGCCTTTGACAATTTTCTTTTCATGAATACAGAGAGTTTAACGATCAACTATACGGCGGCAATAAAAATTTCGGCTGTATAGTTCCGGTCGTATAGATATCTTTGTCTTCGACAATTTTGTTTTCATGTGTACTAGGAGTTTAACGACCAACTATATGACAGGAATAAAAATTCCGGCCGTATAGCTCTGGTCATATAGATATCAGCGCCTTCGTACAATTCCTTTTCTAATATACTGGGAGTTTAATGACCAACTATACAGCAGGAATAAAAATTCTGACCATATTGTCCTGGCTGTATAGATATCGATGCCTTTGTATATTTTCTTTCGCAGGGACAGACAGTTTAACGACCAACTATACAGCAGGGACATTTTGTTCCGGTCGTATAGTTGCGTCTGTATAGCTGCGCCACCAGGAGGAAACCCTAATATTTTGACAGAACACCAACTATACGGCGGAAACACATGTTCTGCATGTATAGTTGTGCCCGTATAGTTGCGTCCGACCACAAAATCGCACGGGAAGGTACCTCCAACTCCAAAACTTCAATCCTTTTTCTCTCTTCTACCTCCAAACTCTCTCAAAACCTCAAGAGATCTTCATCTCTACTCAATTTCGTTCAATTTCCTCGCACACGAGTGATCTATGGTATGTTTCTCCTCCGATCCCCCAATTACTTTTTGCAAACTCATATTCGATCTATTGTCATTATCAATCTAGGGTGAGACCAACTATGAACCAATTGCCATAATTTTGCTTGCCTAGATTATTATCTTGAGGAGATTCTTACTGTGCTATGATGAGGAATATATTGTATTTACTGTTGCTGGATCAAAAAGGTTTATTTTTGCCTTTCTTCAATATTTTAGATGATGAACACAAGGAGCCAAACTCGTGCTCGTGCCACCGCTAGCGCTTCTCGGGCTGCCGCTCAGGAATGCATGGGGATACGGTTCAGGGATGAGGCCCATCGCGAATGCTTCAACAGGATCAAGAACCACGAAGTGAAGGCCACCAAGTGGGATTGCCCCATTATATTGAACCAACTCGGTATTTCTGATGACTTTAATATACTTTGCGATAGAGCTAGCCTGCAATACTTTGTGTACAATGATATACCTACTTATCGTCGCTTAACCATTGAATTCCTAAGTTCTTTGCAAAGCACCGTTAAACAATGGCAAGGAGAGGACACTATTTCTTTCCGTCTAATAAAAAATAACTACACCTTAACATTAGATGAGTGGTGCACATGCTTTAATTTGCCAAACAATGATGTTCATGCTTTACGTGCATCCTTTACTGGCTTAAAATCCTTCCCCTGAACAATACTATAATGGAATGAACTTCACTACTAGAGTGAACAAAGGGAAGAATATTCAACATCCTGCAATTCGCTATTTGTTCTATGTTATTGCTAACACCTTGCAGGCACGTAATGAGTTCACGAGACTCAATGAGGAGGACATCCTAGTCCTCGCGAAGGCTGCTTACATCAACTGCGGCTTGTCACTTAACTTGGGCGCCATCCTTGTGCGCTACTTGGAGCACCAAGCCTCCCAAAGCCAAGGGCCAATCATAGGTGGAGGCATCATCACCATGCTTGCCACTTCCCTAGACCTCGACCTAGGTGAGTTGCAACCCGTACTAGGTGAGACGCGTGTTGGTTTCTCCACTTTGAGATCCTACGGAATGCTCACTAGGAGAGGTGGTGCTTATTATCTGCATATTGCTGGAGCTAGGCGTCTATACCCCGCTCCTATGTCTAATGGTCTTTTCTCTATCGGGGAAGGACATTTTCTATATGACTTGCAGGTTGAGCAACACCAACCTAAGGAAGAGATTTTAGAAGAGGATGAGGACCAAGAGGAGGAGCAAGAAGTTCCTTATCAGGAGGAGAAGCCACAAACCCAGTTCGCCACATACCAATATTTTCAAGGACTTGGAGGGACTGTGGAGAGGATGCATAGCCTCTCTTTGAACCTCCGAGAATTAACAAGTAACCTCTAAACTCAATTTGCGAACTGGAGTAATGACTTTTTCTCGCCACCATAATGATTAGAAGGGCTTGCAAAAGCCTAAGCTTGGGGAAGTTTCCTCGTGTATCTTTATTTGGCGTTTATTTTCTTTTATTTATTTCGAGGTTGCGTTTTTATTTGAGTTTATGATCACTCGGGTTGGTTTCCCCAACACTTTATCTTTAGTTATTTCTATTTGTTTTCGAGATTTTCTAGCCAAGCTTTGCCGCCAATTTTCTATTCTTTAATCCTCTCTCAAAAACAACAAAAAGATTTCTCCATTGATGTTTATTTTCCCTCTTTCTTTTCTTTCTGCCTCGAGGTCTTCATATATATTTGTAGGAGAGTGATCGACTTCGAGTTTCCAAGAAGCAAATAAAAAAGGAAGAGAGAAGTGGACCCAAACATGAGAGGTATGCCTTATGACTCCCCACTTTTGAAGTTTGAGAAACCATGCTAGTTAGTAGTAAATGTTAAGATATTATATAGGTGGAGTGAGTCTTTTTATCGTACTAAGATTTTTTGTTTGCATGGGTATTTAATTGGGTACGTTTTGTTCCAGCTCTCGTAATTAACCGAGTCTTGCCTAAAAATTGCTAAACAATTGTAATAATAAAAAGTCTCACAATTGAAGTCTTGGGTGTTGTAGTGCTTAGTCTTGAAGGCTTATTCCTAGAGACACTCGACACCACTGAAAATATTGATTGACTTGATAGCTCTCTTTGAAAGGATTTGTTCGATTGAATTAATGTTTAGTGGTTTTTGTGAGCATGCTAAAGTTTGACTTGTTAATCATAAGAATGATATAGATTTATGTGTGTCAAACCTCATGGGATGCCAACAACTCCACTGGCCTATGAACAATCTTCATGGAGAAACTCCTAGATTTCGGCTGTGAGTTGATTAAACACTTGTAGCAGCAATGCTATAGTGGGTAAGATTCTTGGCACTCCCGGGTAGTTGTAATCATGATGGAATCACTCCTCTGGCTATTATGAGTAATCATTATGCAAAAGGAATAAAAACCTTAGTGATGCCACGAGTGTCCGTCACAGCCCATAAACTAATAAAAATCTTTTGCATGCTCTTAATTACTTAAAAACTGAAATTCTTGAAGGACAATGAATAGGAAAGTAGTGCTTGAAAATTCTTGATTTATTGATGTGGGAGAATTGAGATACTCTAGTGTATATGCTTTTCATGACAACTCTCACACTCTTAATTTACATGATTATACTTTATTCAAAGGCAAGCCTATGAGTTGATTGCTTGACATGGAATAAAGTTTACTCATTTGAATCATCCATATTTACAATAATTTTGCTGCACTATAAGGATGCATGAAATCCGTATGATATGCTTGTCATTACTCTATCTATGCTAAAGTTTTTCAGATTTATGAAGTAGAGGAAATATGAGACTACTAATCATGAGTAAGATCACCATCTCGTTATTTCAGTTTAAATGCTGAGTTCCGTTTTTATTTTGGTTTTCTTGCTCGGGGACGATCAAGTTTAAGCTTCGGGAGGTTGATGGCTCTGAAATATAGCCATCTACGTCCATATTTAAACTGAATATTGTTCATAATTTTGATGAAATATCTCTCTAAACTCTGCAACTAATGCTAATATTCAGAGGGGTATGCAATCCTTTCTTTTATATTTTTCCTGCGCAGATAATGTCGTCTAAAGGAGGGAATCACTACATTAAAGTCAAAGATATGAGATTTCCAACTACAAGAAGAAACCAGGAGCCGTAAGGCGGAGGCAAATGATTTAACGACCAACTGTACGACCGGAGCAAAAACTTCAGCCGTATAGCTCCGGTCGTATAGTTGGCGCCGCCACCGTTAGGTCAAGCAGAACAACTTTCATAAAGGGACCCCTATACAAAGAAGCCTCTGGCAATGAGAAAACAAGCCAGACCTCGCCAAAACGTCTCTGCCACAGATCTCCAGCCACCTCCAGATCTCAAAACCCTTCTCCATCTCCATAGCCATATTCCACCACTTATAATAGTAGATCTCTTCTCCGATTGGCGACATTATAAGACTATTGCTATCAATCTTATGATTTTCATTACAATGTTTGTGATTGTTGATCTGATCTCTGTGTGTGAGTAATTCTCCTTGGGATAAGGGCTTTGGCCTAGCCATGTAGCAATTGTGCATGTTATTTATCATAGATGGGATCATGTATTAGTTTGTATGATATGATGATTATTGTATCCTCTCTTGCCTCAATCCAAGGACTTGTCAGGTACCCAAGACCCCGAGGTTTGATCCAGGTATAGGGAGTATGAGTAATGACTCATCTGCAGGTTGGGAACCCTAGTGAGATAAGGGGTAGTACGGATATATGTGAGGGATTTACTTGGAATTAACTGTGACATCACAATGCATATCATTAGTTCTCTTTCTTCTACGTATGAGACTAGTAGGTTATTGCTATAAGCGGTTGCGGAGGCAATAGCAATTATGGATGCACTTCCCACATATAATTTATCTTGCTCTAACAAGTACATGCATACTTTATTTCTATCTTTTATTCCCATCAGATGTTTTGCACAACTACAGGTGAAACTAAACGCCCTAGGCCCTCTCTCTCTCCATCATCGCAACAACAAAAATACGCAAGATATTGGTCCGGTAAAAACACAAAAGGAATTCTAAAACTCCCGAAGGTCCATTAAAGTAACTTCACTATGCATTCGCATCCCGAGGATTCGATAACCTAGGTGTACTAGGGAAAAATAAGCTACACTACATTCGTAATCTAGATCGAAGGTATCATGACGGCAGAAGGCAAGGAGGTATCTTTCGTTCCTTTCGCCAAGCACTGCAAGAAGTATGGCCCGCGGCTAATTGAGTTGCTCATAAAGATTTATGCGGAGCAAAAATTGTTGGCCGCGGCAAAATCCACGGTAACGGAGTCTGCCATGGAGGCCACGAAGCCCTCAGATGCTGCCGCATAGATAGCGGTGCGCTGCATCTTGCTATCCCCTTTTGTGTAAAGTTTTAAACTTTGTAGTTCTTTTAGTTGCCTTGCGAATGATGACCACCAGTATTTGTGTAGCTTTTGCTGAAAATTCTATATTTTGATTATCTATCGATATCCATGCTTGTGTTTCTTTGTGTGGGGTATGCCGTTTTGTCATATGTTGAATGAGGTTCTCATCTTCTAGCTTTTCGCTTCTATAGGGTGCTACAAGTGGCGCGCTGAATGCTCCGTCCTCTTCTACTCCTTTGGTTCCCTTGCGGTTGAGAGCTGACGATATGTCGCAACTCCCTCTGCTGCGCGATGATGTAAAATATATGGAAAAAACCATTACGATCCTCCGCGGCAACGCCGATGTGTGGAAGTCAAAGGCAGAGAAGGCTTCAAATAGGAGAAGTATCTGCTAGGAGAGGTGGCACAGATCAGTGAGCAGCTACAGTGTGAGCATCTCTGGCTGATTTTTGTCCTTCGGATTTTTGCTTGGTGTCGACTGGATTCTTATGACTCTGTGTGTATAGTTGTGAATCTTATTCTGCGGGAGGAGAAAGAGTGCGTCAACATCCGATTGAGCTGCCTGACTCAGGCGGAGCTAGAAGCTGGTGGATTCTTCTAGACTGGCCGGGGTCGAGTGACCGTGTTGGCGACATTGCAGGATCGCGTCTCCCAAGTGCTTGATGTTTTGAAGCACACACAATCATCATTCGCATCTATATATAGTGCCATGTTTCCTCTAGCTTGCTTGCATTGCTGTGAAAGTTCCGCTATGTAGGTGTTGTGCGGGAGTGCATTCACCAGCATCTTATTGCGGGTGCCAAGGCAGGGCTGGCTCTTGTTCATATGCAACATCCGGATGTGGACCTGGAGGCTGTCACTGAAGGGCCACTGATGCCTCTGAATGGCCTGGCATGGAATATGCGACCGCATTGTCATGCGGTTGCTCAGCCCACAGAAGACATCATCCAGTTGTTCGACGAGCGTACAAACGTCATACTCCAACAACAAGGGTAGAGTTTAGCGTGTGTAGGCCATGTAGATAATGTAAAATTTGTGTAATCCTAGGGGATATTTGTTTATGTGTTGTATATTGATGCAAGTGCACTATTACTGCGCCTTTTTTTAGCTTGACGCTGAACAATCTCAGTACCCTGCCAACCTATCAGTTGAGTTGCAACTGGCAAGGAGTTTTTAAGGATTCGATTACGGGCAGAGTCAGCTACACAGGTTGTCACGATTGAGTTGTATTAGAGTTAGAATCAGTGAAGCTATCAAAGAGGTGTAGCCCTTGAGTGCATTGTATGTGAAGTAAAAGGAGGTGAACTCATAGTTTGAGGAACTTAGCTTTATTGATTGGAGGGTCGTAGGTACATGTTTTGGCTAAGTAGCCTAGATGAGTAGCCTTATGGTAAAGTAAAAAGTCTAGGGCTAGAAACATCGCAGCCGTGGGACGTTCCAGGGGTTGGAGTACTCGACTCTAGTTTCTACGTCCTTGAGGCGACATGCGCCACCTGGAATCACCTCGGTGATGATGTAAGGTCCCTCCCAGGGGACTCGAGCTTTAGATGCCCTTTCTTCTTGAGTCGCAGGACTAGGTCTCCTTCGGAGAAGGACCTTGGGCACAGCCGTTGGTTGTGGTAGTTGCAGAGGTTATGCTAGTAGACACTCGAGCGACCGGCATCGATGTCGTGCGCTTTGTCCAGTAGGTCAACATCATCTTCGAGTGCAGTCGTGGATTCATCTTCGTCGTAGGCGACCAATCGTGGGGCCTTGTAGTGTACTTCGGCAGGTAACACCGCTTCGGTGCCATGCACCATGAATAAGGGTGTGTAGCTGGTGGCGTTGTTTGGAGTTGTGCGCAGGATCCATAGCACCGAGGGGAGTTCTTCAGCCTAGGCTCCAGCGGCTCGCTCGAGAGATCATAGGAGTCTCTTCTTGATGCCGTTGCAAACGAGGCCATTGGCCTTTTCAACTTGTCCGTTGGTTTGGGGGTGCGCCACGGAGGCATAGCTGATGTTGATGCCCAACCCCGTGCAGAAGTCCTGGAACTCCTTCGAGGTGAAGTTCGTTCCATTGTCGGTGATGATGCTGTGAGGCACCCTGAATCTAAAGACGATGGACTCAAAGAACTTGACGGCCGTGGTGCCAGCTTGGTTTGTTACGGGCGTAGCATCGATCCACTTGGTGAACTTATCGAGAATAGCGAGGAGGTAGACATATCCTCCAGGTGAAGATTTATGCAGCTTGCCGACCATGTCGAGTCCCCATTGTGTGAAGGGCCATGCCAATGGTATTTGCCATAGCTCGGAGGCCAGCGCATGTGGCTTATCCATGAACCTATTGGGTTCGTACCATAGAAACCAAAAAAATCCTACGATGTGAACAACTAAGCACCAAGATCTATCTACCTAGATACAATCAACAGGTGGATATACATCCATAGAGATCTTACCCTTGAAGACCGAAAACCTTTGTTAACAAAATATGATTTTGTGGATGATGTAGTCGTTCACTTGCCGATCTCAAGATCGTGATGAAGTCCAGCAAGTCCAGCAGGTCCAGCACTAGCAAGTCCAGCAGGTCCAGCACCAGCAAGTCCAGCACCACAATGCAGCGGTGCATCCGTGATCACACACACGTCCGGTATCCCGATAACCTCTGCGTCCTCGCTCTAGGGATGAAGCAGAAGTGGCAATTCCTTCCAGATAAAACCACTGGGAACATGTATCTCGCTAATCCGAGACCATGGGGAATAATTCTAGAGGGAGGAGAGATCCTTCATGAGGAGGTGTGAGAGTGGAGGGGGAGGACGTGCTCCTTATATAGGGGAGGGGGCTGCCTAAGGGGCATGGCCGCCAGCCATGGTGGGTGCCCCCACCTCTCCCTCATTCATGTGGGTGGAGCTCCCACTCACATAAACACACCTCCACTCACATGTCCACTCACATGCATTGAATTTTCACCAAATTTAATGCAATCTCTCATTAATTAAAAATATTTTATTTATTTTATTCAGAGTTTTGTTAATTACTTTAATTAACAAACATTCACATAAAACCCCCTACAACATTTCAATATCACATGTAGAACCAAGTTCAGCAATTTCACCCGAAACAATTCCGGTGTTCATCAAAACAATTCTAGCGCTTTCTTAATCTTTATATGAAACATATTTGCTCCAAAATTATGTTGGTATCGTGTGTCACCCTATGGTTTGCTAATAATGCAGACATGATCGAGATCCCTCTCCGATCAATAATCAGCAGTGGGACCTAGAGATCTGTACTAACTCCCACACATTCAATGATTACACTAGTGATCGTGAGAACCTTTCCCTTTGTCTCGTGATATATTACATGTACGAGATTCGATCATGGGTATCCCCATACCTAGTTTGATCTCATTGCCGACAAGTACTCTTTTCTCGTTCCCGTGATATAACATTCTAGTGATCTTATCACTTGCTTGCAAGCTACATCAATGTGATATCACCGAGAGGTCCTAGAGTATATCTCTCCATCATCAGGATGGAGAAATCCCACTCTTGATCCATGAGACTCTACATAACACCATCGGAGTATCTAAACCCACCTTTATTGTCACCCTGTTATGGTGTGACGTTTGATGTTATCAAGTTACACTTCTGGTGTTAGTGATTAACATGATCTCATGGTCTAAGGACTAAAGTTACTTCATATGTTGTCATAGCAATTTTAACACAATGACTTTAATCGTATTGCTATTCTTCGGATGAATGTTCATCACAACATTCAACCAATGTTGTGACCTTGTTATTACCAATATCAAATGTCCATGATCAGGAAGCCTTGATCATCTTGTTAATCAACGAGCTAGTTTATAAGAGAGGCATAACTAGGAACCCTTTATTTGTTTATTAAACACACATTTATTAACGTTTCCAATTAATACAATTATAGCATGCAAAATAAACCTTTATCATAAACAAGGAATAAGATATAACCACTTTATTATTGCCTCTCGGGCATATTCCCTTCAGTCTCCCACTTGCACTAGAGTCAATAATCTAGTTTATAAACTTTGCGCATTGAACAACTATGGCTTTCTTGTGTTGTATATACACGTTTGCTAGTGGTAAACATAATCTCCGGATCTAACACTTTCAGGTCCGTATGTATTTGCATGTCTTTGCATCTCTACGCATCACTCATTCTCTAATGAGATGACATTCTATAAATTTCGTCCTTTGGTGAGACCTTTAGTTCCTTTGGGTTAAAACATGTTGATATAATTGTCGTACAATATATCTTCATAGTACTAGCCCACATTGAACCACACCTAGTGTAACACCCCAGTTCTAGTTAAATAGCAATTAGGGTTTGTTTGTGCACTCATGAGCATCATCTCTTAAAATGCATGCAAAGAAAATTAATGAAAACCCTAAACCCTATTTTCCCTCTTCATCTCAAATACATCCAAATGGCTTTTGAATTTTGAAAAGTACAAAAGTGTGGACCCAATTTGAATAAAAGGGCCCTGCAATATTTTCTATAAATTCTTAAAGCCTCTGGTATTTTTGAAATACCCAAAAATGTTTTGTATTTGAAATTACCAAAGAGAAATGAAAACATAAAATGGAAAAGTTTTTAGAAATAAAAAACAGAGCTAGCAGCCTAGCATGCCGGCCTAGCTCCTTCCTCTCTCTACCTATCACCCACGCACAGCAGCAGTAACCCGCCTCGGAACCTTTGTCGTAGCCCGTTTGCTGCCCAAGTCGGCCCACCTAGCCCGATACCCCTTCGACGTCATCTTACTCCCGGTGACGCGAAGCTGCTCAGTGGCATGCTCGCCGCCGCCCGATGCGATCGTCACCATCAGCCATGCGCCAAGATCCTCGCCACCATTCTAGACACGGATAAGGATGCCGAGACGTGCCCCTCCTTTCCTCTAGTTCTCCCTTCCCTAGCTCTCTCTCGCCCCGCACGTGAACCAGAACCCTAGCCACCCAGGTCTCGTTGGTCGCCATCATCCCGCACCTCCCCATGCCCTGCTGATAGATCCACGAGCTCCGCCTCATCCCGCTCATGCCCCTGGCCAAAGGAATCAGCTGCAGGATCCCGCAATTGAGCAGGTCAACCACGCCTTCCTCGTCTCTAACCGAGCTCCACTGCACCTCACCATCATTGTCTGACCTTCCTGGCCTCAACGTCGAGCTCGTCAGCATTAGGGTGAGCCCCTGGTGTCGAGGAACCATTCCCCTCCCTTCCCCTTGCCCTGTGTTGCCATCGCGTCGAGCATCTGCAGGAACCATCACCGTGCGCCATCGTAGCTATCGCTCCGGCGACCAGATAGGAGCAGCGCCACCACCAAACGGTCTGACATGCAAGCCTGCGTCCAGCGCATGCCTTTGCGCAGCCCCGCTTGCCCTCTATCGCCGCCCCTTTTCCATTCCGCAGCTCACCGATGTCCGTGACATCACGGTGATGTCACCCGGGCGTCACCGCGTGGGTCAGACCCGGCCAAACCCGGGCTGGGTCCCACCCTGCCCGCATGGATGCTGAGGTGGCACCAAGGCCCTCTGTCAGCCTCACTGGCTAGGGTTAGCCCTAGTGTAAAATGTTTTAACTGCCTGTGCTGACGTTTGTGTTGACGCAATAAAGGTTTTATATTAGTTTAATAATTCTAGAAATTGGTTTAATCTTATAAAATCAATAACTAATTATTTATAACTTAGAAAAATATGTATAATATATCAAAATGTTCAGAAAAATGAGATCTATCTATCAGCATCAAAATCATGCATTGTTCAACAACTTTAACTACAATTTTAATTAGAATAACAAATCAACCCCTCTTATATGCATCTGGGGTTTCTTTGAATTAGGGTTTATATCCCTTGGGCCCTATTTAAAATGTTTAACCTTGCCTTAGGGGTTCATTACAATACTAATTAACTTGTCATATCATCATCCTTGCTTGAGCATTGCATCAATGCCATGTGTTGATTGTTTTCCTCTCTCTTTCCGGAGTTTCCGCTTCTTCCCGTTAGAATACAATACCGATTCCAAGATCGAAGACCGAGATCAACACCATCGAAGATCGATAAACAATACTTGACCTACTGTAATCAAGTCAAGTACAAGATATCTGAAGATTTGCTTTTTGGTTATCAACAGGTAAAGGCAAGAATATCCCCGAAATCATTTCAATTCTTGCCATGATGCATAGGATTCTATGGTGGTCTTTTATCGATAGATAGAGTATCCTATTTGTTGCATTACTCCCTTTGAGCTTATATTACCTGATCCACTGCTCCTAGCATAACTAGGTTTGGCTTGTGTGCACTGCTAGAGCTTATATCTATGTCTTTCATAGCCATTCTTAGTTATCAGTGCTGGTTCATCCAGATGATGTATCAGATGCAAAGAATCTAGTATGATAGGAGAATGAGGTATACTGATGAGGTGAGATCAGTGGTAAAGGTTAAACATGCTAAGGCTTGTATGGGTGGCCACAGTGGGATGTGGTTTTTGTAGTCCCAAGCTCGCCACCACTAGGACCCGAGTTCTTGTTTTTGTAACCGAGATGAGCGTACAACCACACGGGCCTATAAAACCCCACGATTAACTCACTTTCCTAGTATATTCCATGAGTCACATAGTTCGGGCATTCCATTCCACATATGCATATATGGTTGTTCTCGAAGGCGGTGAAGGAGGTGCATCATAATAGGTAGGTAAGTGTGGCCGGGGTTGCTTGAGGTGGTTCCTCTAGTGAACCAACCTCGCCTCACATCTCTAGGGACCGACTTCGGGATTTGACCCATTATGGAAAAACTCTCCTTAGGGCGTCACTCATGGTCTCGATGAAAGCAACGTAAAGGTCGTGTCTAACCACCCTCTATCGGCCTTCCAAGGAAGAGGGCTAATATACTGGCATTAAGAGTCGGTTAGTACGTGTGGGTAAAGTTGTACACCCCTATAGGGTTAAATATTTTTGAAAAGTCGTGTTCACGGTTATGAACACTTGGTGACTGAATTCTAAGATGATGGAGAACATTAACCTAACCGTAAAACTTGGAGGTTTCAACATGTGCTTAAGGATGCTTCCTCATGGGTACGAGGGGGTGATCCTAGTTGTGAGATGAGGATTACTTTGGTCAATATCAAAACATGATGATCAATTCTTTGGAGATGTTGCTCTCTTATCCCCTTTTAAATATTCTGATTATACGAGCTTCTTCTCCCTCTTGATTTACAAACAAAGATGGCTTTATGCAAAATAACCCCATAAGCCATAAGTCTTGCGGAGTACACCCCGTACTCACCCTTGCTTTGTTGATACTTTTGTAGCATAGTAAGTGTTCCCTGAAGATGAGTTTCACATGACATCGACACTGACGAGTAGCTTGGGGTTCCCGGCCGGTATCCTGGAATCTATGGGCTGGGACGTCATCGTTATGCTTCAGGCCTCTTAGGCCATTTGTTGAGTTTGCTATACTCAATTAGCATAATTTGCCTTCAGTTGTTTGATGTTTGTGGTCAGTGACCTCTGCTTGTATTATTTTGGTTCTTTTCTCAGTTATGAGCTTGCTGTACTCAGTTTTGTGTCACAAGGTCACTATTGTGTTACATAATTATCACTGAATATCCTCGAGCTCTAGGTTAAACTTATGTCAGGCTAAGGTCTGGGATTTGTTTAACCCTGATCTTGGGGGTGTTACAGTTTTTGGTATCAAAGCAGTATTGATCGTAGGAAAACCTTGCTATTGGTCGATGTTGAGTCTAGTGCATGTGAAAACTATTTTAAAGATGAAAAGTATTTGCGAAAACTCTAGTATGCTTCTTTTGCTCCTTATCTGGTATCGCTCTTAACTCTGGTTCATCATACCTTATGTTAATTTAGAAAAGTTTTAATATCTCTTCTAGTCTTTCAAATCTTAGGTGCCTTCTGGGCATGATGTTTCTCAACCAGTTGACCTAGTGTTGAGTTTTCTAGAGTTGTGTGTGTTGTGAATTCCTTGCACCCTTTTCTCTATTTCAGTGAGAGATTTCTTCCCATCATGATCTCTCTACCCTACGAGCGCACAATGTTATATTGTAGGATCCATAGTGTTCTGTTCCAAGCTTCGAGGTTTCTATTCGCCTCATGTGCCTCCTTTTTATTTGTTTGGGTACTTTGGAAGTCGTTTGTTCTCTTGGAAGCTACCTTGTAGTTACTACCTTGCAGTGCACGCTGTGTCACTCAAGTAGTAGTTACTATTTTCTCGGGTTTTAACCCTTGGACTTGAACCGAAGATCCCAGATTGTGCTGGATTTCAGTGTTGTGAATCTTGTACATGAAGCTGATCTTTTACCCAAGGTCTGTTCCATTGACCCATGTTGCTGATGTTTAAGAATTACCTCAGGATGACTAATTTCAAATATAGCCTTCAAGATTGTGGTCTTTGTTGCGATTGAATTGCGGCAACTAAAGACTTCCCCTACCACTAGCTATGGCAGATGTTCTTTAATGGAACCAAATAGATCACGACAAGAGTACTCATCATGAGTCTCACATATACACTCGTGACTCTGCCCCACCTCTCACTTCTTTGAATTGGTTTTCGGAAGAGTGATAATCTATGCATCCACATCTCGGGATTATATCCTTGATGGCTCAAAATGTAGAGCTCGTTGGGAACCCCAAGAGGAAGGTATGATGAGAACAGTAGCAAGTTTTCCCTCGGTTATGAAACCAAGGTTATCGAACCAGTAGGAGCAAGGAAACAACTCCAAGGTGTTGCTAACAACTTGGAATCCTACACAACACAACCAAAGAACTTTGCCCCAACTTATAGTGAGGTTGTCAATCTCACTGGTTTTGCTAAAAACAAAAGATTAATGTATATTTTGGAAGATAGTAATTGCTTGAAGAAAGTAAATAGTGAACGGTAAATAGTAGATGGTATATCAATGGTAAAGGAATGGACTAAGGTCCACAATTCACTAGAGGTGTTTCTCCTTAAGATAAATAGCATGTTGGGTGAACAAATTACAGCGGGGCAATTGACAGATTGAGAAAGCATAACAATGCATATACTAGACATCTTGACTCCTATGAGATTTGATTGGGCATTACAACATAATACATAGACCGTAATCCAACTGCATCTATGACTAATAATCCACCTTTTGGTTATCGTCCAAACCCCTTTCAGTATTAAGTTGCAAGCAATGGATAATTGCATTAAGCATAGTGTGTAAAGTAAACAATACAATTGCCCCATGGACAAAGGATTGTTGTTTTCTCCCTAGTAGCAACAGCACATCTACAAACTTAGAGATTTATGTCACTTCCCCAAATTACTAGAGGCATGAACCTACTATCGAGCATAAATACTCCCTCTTGGAGTTGCAAGCATCTACTTGGCCAAGATAGTTACTAACAACGGAGAGCATGCAAGGTCAAAAATAACATAGACATGATAGAATCAATAATCAATCTGACATAGTATCTCAATATCCATCAAATCCCCGCAAACAAAACATATAGGATTACAAATAGATGATCTTGATCATGAACGGAGCTCACAAGATCTAAACATGATAGCACAAAGGAGGAGAACCAACCATCTAGCTACTACATGGACCCATAGTCTAAGGGTGAACTACTCACATATCACACCGGAGGCAGGGATGGTGATGAAGAAGGCCTCCAGGATGATCTCTCCCCTCCGGCAGGGTGCCGGGAAGAGCTTCAGATCCCCCTAATCCAGGGATGGAGATGGTGGCGGCTACAGACTCTTCCGTGGATTTCTCATTGGGTCCTTAGGGTTTTCGCATCGGGATACTTTTATAGGTGAAAGGGTAAGGTCGATGGCGGCCCGAGGGGCCCACACTAGGTGGTGGCGCGCCTAGGGGGCATGCCACCCTAGGGTGTGGCCGCCTCGGCGCCCTCCTCCATCTCTGCTTTGGACTCCGTCTTGTGTCGGGTAAAATATTGACTTTGGCTTTTGTCCCATCCAATTCCGAGAACATTTCCTTACTAGATTTTCTGAAACCAAAAACAGCAAAAAACAGGCAAATGGCACTATGGCATCTTATTAATAAGTTAGTTCCAGAAAATGTATAAAAATACCTTAAAGTGTGAACACAACATAAGAAAGTTGATATAAAACAAGCATGGAGCATCAAAAATTATACGTTTACAACGTATCAAGCATCCCCAAGCTTAACTCCTACTCGTCCTCGAGTAGGTGAGTGATAAAAAGAATAATTTTTGAGGTGGCATGCACCATCACAATCTTGATCAAGGTATTTGATAAGCATTGATAGCTGGGATCAAAGTACTCTAAACATGAACATGAAAGATAGAGTTCTAACAATAAGACATAGCAACTATGTTGTAACATGAAAAGGTACAAACAAAAGATCATGAATAACAATGCATTGAAAGATGTTTGTTTGTTTCACACACAGAAAACATAATAAGAGTGGTATTCAGCTTGTCCCTCATGGTATAGCAAAACATAAATGCATAGGACACCTTCAAAGTTCATAAGGGTGACTAGATACAAATAATTTAAGAACAAGCAATATCAAAGTTATGAATCAATCAACAAGTTTTGGGATAATGCACATTAAACTAAGAATGACCACTATGCTCTCTCAATTGGTGCATAAAGATAGAAGATGGATACTCAACATAAGAGTAAAAAAGAAAGGCCCTTCACAGAGGGAAGCAGGGATTTCAATTTTCATAAAGAGCTTCCAAAAATTATGGTACTTATTAGCTTTCAGCTCTCATTACCCCTATCATAAGAATCTTTAGGTGATTAAGGTTAAAGTGACACAAATATGAGCATATGCTTGACAAGTTATAAGTTGAAAATCTCAGGCCCCTGGCTTACGAGTACCGAACCTCATGCTACTCAACTTTAGTCACAAATAAGTTCTTGTCATTGTAAGTACATGTGTATCATGGAGAATCATCAATGGGGTACCCCTTGTCGCATGACATAGGAGTTATCCCATATCAAAATGACAAGGCAACAACAATGAGCATCTCAGTGATCTTTTTATTTGCTATTTGCATAGGTTTTTATTGAGGATGCTTCACAGAATGCTCACTATGGTTATGCTGCAAGTTTCCACCATGAAGGCATGGCTTAGGCTAGCCACCCAGGTGTTTCTATAACACACATACAAACTCCATGAGCTTACAAGCTCCCCTTTTATTTCACACCGCTGGGATCCATAAACCAAAGAACATGATATCAACTGAATAATAAGTACAATGTTGAAAGCGTTCCCCATGGTACATGGTTCTGCTAATTCACAACTTATAAAGTGCAAGCATATAAGCAACATAGATGGACACAATGGTTCAAGTTTATTAAGTGCAAGAAAGTAAAGTGTGCCATCAAGTTTGTGAGAGCTTTAATCACGAATTTTCACATAACAAGTTTAATTTGGAAGGTAGATAAAAACATGAATATACTTGGAATGGTGTAACACACCATGCATAGGAATTTATAGTGGACTCTTTGGAATAACTTGGTTTTCTTGGGGGTTGGATGCATGAGTGGAACTCACACTTGGTACATGTGGAGGCTAGCAAAAGACTGGGAGCGACCAACTAAGAGAGCAATAATGGCCATAATCATGCAAAGCGACAAAACATTATTAATTCAAGCATAAAGTGATATTACAAGTCAAAAACTAAATGATCATAGAGGCTAAGGTGATTGGTTCATAGTCTTAACATGGTGTAAGCATGCGCCAAGTCAACCCAAATAAAGCATCAAAGGAGAATACCACAATATTATGCTTTTGTATGCTAAAACAATGCGTGATTCTTTCAAGGCACATTAAGCAATCTCAATTGTTTGGAACAAGTCATGCTACAGAAATAATCACTAAGCATAAAGTCAAAGTAACATCAAACATGACACGATAAAGTCTAGACCACAGTCAAAACAAACTCCTTTTGTACCACTTATAAGCATGAAGCTTCCTACTCTTTTCCAACACCAATCAACTTATTTGAAATGATGTATGAATGCGGGGGTCCAACCAATTTATTTAAGAAAACCAAACAAAAGAAAACTAAAAACAAAAACAAAGATTCTCCAAGAACAACACAATTGTGCATGAAACAATAAAAATGAAGTGTTTTGTAAGAAAACCTGAGATTTTTATTGATGAAGAAGGGGATGCCTTGGGCATCCCCAAGCTTTGACACTTGTACTTCTTGAATATTTCTTGGGGTGACATGGGTCGCATCCTCAAGCTTGAGCTTTTGTCCATTCTTCATATCATCACATTATTTTTCCCTACACTTGAAAATTTCCTTCATACAAAACTTCACACAATCTTCATTAGCAACATTAGTGTATTAAAGATAATAAGTCTTTGGGTTTAGTTTCAACGCAAGTAAAACTTCCATTAAAACACAAGCTACTGTAGCAAGTCCTTCTAAAATCTCAAGTGATCAAAGAGAACTCAAAGAGAAAGATATTAAGAGGCAAATGCAAATAATGGTAGAAATCTGTCAAAACAGACCAGCAGGTAAACCCAATTTTTTCGAAGACTTTATGTTGCTCAAATCGAAAAGTGTTAAACTAACGAAAGTTAGATAATAACCTGCGGCATAAGCACAACACATTATAGCTCAATGCAATGTACAGGGAGTTTTCACGATATTTTATAGTGAAGCACAAAATTCTGTTTTGGGACAGCAACTTTCCCAAGTCTTACTTCTCTCTCATTAGAGGTTATTCTTGGCACAAAAACCACACAAAAAGGATAAGGAGAGGTTATTACTGAGGCAATAACTTCCAAGACTCGAAAAAAGAAAAACTTACTGAAAGTAAAGATAATTTGGGTTATCTCCCAATAGTGCTTTTCTTTAACGCCTTTCAGTTAGGCATAGGAAGCAAGATTCAAGTATTTTCAAATGAAGAAGCATTAAGATCAATACCAGAAATATCTTCAACGAGGCAAGGTATCTTATCCAAATAAGCTCTATAGGATCCTCTCTCAATACTCTTGGGTTCACTATTTTCATCAAACAGGTTTTCAGGAACAATCCAATCAAAATTCTTTTCTAAGGCTTCATGCACTCCTACAAGTTTAAAAGGTATTGGTATCTTAATTTCCTCTCCATTTTTGGGTTTGGTTTTGTCCAACTTTTCTAGTGTACCAATAACATCTACACATGAGCCTAGCATATTAAAACGATCAAAGACCTTTCTAGCTTCCTTAACAACATCATTGAA
The DNA here is from genome assembly GCA_916181665.1 of Avena sativa. Lineage (NCBI taxonomy): Eukaryota > Viridiplantae > Streptophyta > Magnoliopsida > Poales > Poaceae > Avena > Avena sativa. Next base: position 183,643,517 of record OV702287.1, on the reverse strand, counting down.
TTCTTTAAGCAAAGTTTCAAGAATAAAATCTCTCTTTTCAGTATCCACAATATCTTTAAGTTTAAGAAACATTATTTGCATAATGGGGTTAAGGTTAACAAACCTAGCCTCCAACATATGAACTAGAGAAGCTGCAGCAATTTCATAATTTGGAGCAAGTTCTGCTAAGGATTTATCCTCAATATCCTCATGCTTGCTAACATGATTAAAGAATTCTTCGATATTATCTTTCCCAATTATAGAGCCACAACCTATTGAAAGGTCTTTCAGGGTGAACTTAGGGATCAACATGATGAGCTAAGAATGAGGTGACAACTATAGAAAGAACTAAATTTTTTGTGTGGTTTTGATAAAGAAAAGCAAACCAGCACATTTTTTTGTGTTTTTGATAAAAAGAAACAAGCAAACAAAGAAAAATAAACTAAGCAAAACAAAAACAAAGTAAAGAGATTGGTTGTGAGGGACTCCCCTTGCGAGAATCTTCTTTCTCCTTGAAAAGTGACTGATGGGGAGGAAGAGATTGAAGCTATCCTTAACTCCCCGGCAACGGCACCAGAAAAGTGCTTGATGGCTCAAAATGTAGAGCTCGTTGGGAACCTAATGGCCCAAAATATATCGAGATCATTGGGGAACGCCAAGAGGAAGGTATGATGAGCACAGCAGCAAGTTTCCCCTCAGTTATGAAACCAAGGTTATCGAATCAGTAGGAGCAAGGAAACACCTCCAAGGTGTTGTTTCCAACTTGGAATCCTGCACAACACAACCACAAAACTTTGCCCCAACTTACAGTGAGGTTGTCAATCTCACCGGTTTTTGCTGAAAACAAAGGATTAAACATATTGTTTGGAAGATAGTAATAGCTTGCAGAAAGTAAACAGAAAATAGTAAATAGTTGTAGATTAATGGTAAAAGAAAGGACCAGGGTCCATAGTTCACTAGTGGTGATTCTCCTTAAGATAGATGACATGTTGGGTGAACAAATTACAGCGGGGCAATTGACAAACATTGAGAAAGCATACATGCATATACTAATCATCTTGACTCCTATGAGATTTGATTGGGCATTACAACATTATACATGGACCGTAATCCAACTACATCTATGACTAATAATCCACCTTCAGGTTATCATCCGAATGCCCTCCAGTATTAAGTTGCAAGCAATATATAATTGCATTAAGCATTGTGTGTAAAGTAAACAATATGATTGTTCTATGAACAAAGGATTGTTGTTTCCTCCCTAGTAGCAACAGCACATCGAGTACCTTAGAGATTTCTATCACTTCCCCAGATTACCAGAGGCATGAACCCACTATCGAGCATAAATACTAACTCTTGGAGTTGCTAGCATCTACTTGGCCAAGATAGCTACTAACAACGGAAAGCATGCAAGATCACAAATAACAAATACATGATAGAATCAATAATCAATCTGAAATAGCATCTCAATATCCATCGGATCCCCGCAAACCCAACATGCAGAATTACAAATACATGATCTTGATCATGAACGGAGCTCACAAGATCTAAACATGAAAGCACAAAGGAGGAGAACCAGCCATCTAGCTACTACATGGACCCGTAGTCCAGAGATGAACTACTCACGCATCACACCGAAGGCTTGCGTGATGATGAAGAAGGCCTCCAGAGTGAATTCCCCTCTCTGGCAGGGTGCCGGGAAGAGCTTCAGATCCCTCTCGATCTAGGGATGGAGATAACAGTGGCTACAGACTCTTTCGTGGATTTTTGATCGGGTACTTAGGGTTTTCGTCCCGAGGGCAATAGATAGGCAGAAGGAGAGGCCGAGGGGGTGCCCTAGGAGGCCACACCACCCCTGGCACGGGCCAGGCCTGGCCGTGTGGCCAGGTGGTGTGGGCGTCCCCTGGCCCCTCTCTGTCTCGTATTCTGGCTCATGTCCCCCTCGATGAAATATTAACTTTGGCTTTTGTCCCGTTCAATTCCGAGAATATTCATTTTCTGACTTTCCTGGAACCAAAAACAATAGAAAATAGGTAGTTGGCACTATGGCGTCTTGTAATAGGTTAGTCCAAGAAAGTTTATAAAAATACTCCAAAGTGTTGACAAAACATAAGAAAGTAGATATAAAACAAGCATGGAACATCAAAAATTATAGATACGTTAGCAACGTATCAACATCCCTAAGCTTAACTCCTGCTCGTCCTCGAGTAGGTAAGTGATAAAAACAAAGAATAATTTTTGAGGTGACATGCACCATCATAAATTTGATCAAAGTTTTTGTAAAACATTGATAGCTGGGATCATAGTACTTCAACATAGCATGAAAGATATAGTTCTAACAATAAGACATAGCAACTATGTTGTAACATGAAAGGATACAAACAAAAGATTCATGAATAGCAATGCTTTGCAAGACGTTTGTTTGTTTCACATAAAGAAAGCATAATGAGAATGGTATTTAGCTTGTCCCTCATAGAGTAGCAAAACATAAATGCATAGGACACCTTCAAAGTTCATAAGGGTGACTAGACACAAATAGTTTAAGAACAAGCAATATCAAAGTTATGCATCAATCAACAAGTCTTGGGACAATGCACATTAAATTAAGAATGGCCACTATGCTCTCTCATTAGGTGCATAAAGATAGAAGATGGAGACTCAACATAAAAGTAAAAGAAAGGCCTTCATAGAAGGAAGCAGGGATTCAAGTCTCATAAAGAGCTTCCAAAAATTATGGTACTTATTAGCTTTCAGCTCTCATTGCCCCTATCATAAGCATATTTAGGTGATTAAGGTTAAAGTGACACAACTAAGAGGATATGCTTGACAAGTTATAAGTTGAAATCGCATGCCCCTTACTTACAAGTACCGAACCTCATGCAACTCAACATCAGTCACAAGTAAGCTCTTGTCATTGTAAGTACATATGTATCATAGAGAATCGCCAACGGGGTACCCCTTGCACATGATACAGGAGCTATCCCATAATCAAAATGACAAGGCAAGCAGACAATGAGCATCTCAGCGATCTTTTTATTTGCTATTTGCATAGGTTTTTATTGAGGATGCTTCATAGAGTGCTCATTATGGTTATGCTGCAAGTTTCCACCATGATTAGGCATGGCTTAGGCTAGCGGCCTAGGTGTTTCTCTAACACACATACAAACTCCATGATCTTACAAGTTCCCCTTTTATTTCACACCACCGGGATCCATAAGCAAAAGAATCATGATATCAACGGAATAATAAGTGCAATGTTGAAAGCGTTCCCCATGATACATGGTTCTGCTAACTTCAACTCATAAAGCGCAAGCATATACGCAACAAAGATGGACACAATGGTTCAAGATTATTAAGTGCAAGAAAGTAAAGTGTGCCATCAAGTCTGTGAGAGCTTTAATCACTAGTTTTCTCATAACAAGTCTAATTTGGAAGGTAGATAAAAACAAGAATATACTTGGAATAGCAAGTGCTAATAGGTAGGTATGGTGGACTCTTTGGAATAACTTGGTTTTATTTGGAATTGGATGCATGAGTGGAACTCATACTTGGTTATGGAGGCTAGCAAAAGACTAGGAGCGACCAACTAAGAGAGCAATAATGGCCATAATCATGCAAAGGGACAAAACATCATTAAATAAAGCATAAAGTGATATTACAAGCCGAAAACTAAAGGATCATAAAGGCTATGGTGACTTGCGATAGTCATAACATGGTGCGAGCATGCGCCAAGTCAACCCAAATAAAGCATCAAAGGAGAATACCACAATATTATGCTTTAATATGCTAAAACAACGCATGATTCTTTCAAGGCACATTAAGCAATCTCAATTGTTTATAACATGTCATGCTATAGCAAAAATCACTAAGCATAAAGCCAAAAAAATATCAAGCATGACATGACAAAGCATAGGCCACAGTCAAAAACAAGCTCCTTTTTACCACTTAAGCATGAACTTTTCCTACTCTTTTCCAACCCAAACCAATTTTATTTGAAAACTAACATATGAATGAGGGGGTCCAACCAATTTATTCAAGCAAACTAATCAAACCAAGCAAATGAAAACTAAAAACGAAAAACGAAGATGCTCTAAGAACTAAACAATTGTGCATCAAACAATAAAAATGAAGTATTTGGAAGAACCTGAGATTTTTATTGATGAAGGGGATGCCTTGGGCATCCCCAAGCTTTGACGCTTGTACTTCTTGAATATTTTTTGGGGTGACATGGGTGGCATTCCCAAGCTTGAGCTTTAGTCCATTCTTCATATCATTACATCATTCTTTCCTTACACTTGAAATTTTCCCTTCATACAAAACTTCACACAATCTTCATTAGCAACATTAGTGTACTCAAGATAATAAGTCTTTGGGTTCCGTTCAAACACAAGTAAAACTTCCATTAAAACACAAGCTACTGTAGCACTTCCCTCAAAAAGCTCAATTCCCCAAAAGGAATCAACAAGAAGCAAATGCAAATAATGGCAGAAATCTGTCAAAACAGACCGGCAAGTAAAAACCAATTTTTTTTCAAAGGCCTTATGTTTCTCAAATCGAAACATGTTGAACTAACGAAAGTTGGATAACAACCTAGGGCAGAAGCACAAAAAATTACAGCTCAAACCGGCGTACAGAGATTTTACATGAATTTTTACATCGAAGCACAAATTTTTTTTCGGGAAAGCAACTTTCCCAAGCATTACTTCTCTCTCATTAGAGGTTACTCTTGGCACAAAAACCACACAAAAATGATAAGGAGAGGTTATTACTGAAGCAATAACTTCCAAGACTCAACTAAAACTTTTGGGTTATCTCCCAATAAGTACTTTTCTTTAACGCCTTTAAGCTAGGCATAAGAATTTCGATGATGCTCACATATGAAATATGAATTGAAGTAAAAGAGAGCATTAAGAAGAAAATTCAAAACACATTTAAGTCTAACCCACTTCCTATGCATAGGAATCTTATACGCAAATAAATTTCCAAAGAACAAAGTGACAGACATAGGAAGATAAAACGAGAGTAACTTCAAAACTTTCAGCAAATAGAGAGGTGTTTCAGTACCATGAACACTTTTACAACCATATTTTCCTCTCTCATAATAATTTTCAGTAGCCTCATGAATAAACTCAACAATATAACTATCACATAAAGCATGATTTTCATGATCTACAAACACATAATTTTTATCAAGCTCAAAAATAGTGGAATTAAAACCTTCAAACCCACTTTTAACAATTTTATAACAAGATGACTGATCAATCTCATTTTCAATAGTATTACAATTAATATTATCAACCAATATAGGACCATCATCTAGAGCTTTATTATAAACATTTTCAAAAGAATCCTCAGGAACATAACATTCATCCTCCTTTAGTAAGCATGGGGGATAATCAAATATTGTAAGGGGTAAAGAGTTACTCTCATTAGAAGGTAGGAATGGGTAGATCCATTATTCCTCCTCTTGATAATCACTCTCCTCCTCTTTTTCATCCAATGAGCATCCAGTTTCAGCAATTTCTTCTTCCATAGGCTCCTGCAAGGCATTAGTCTCTTCCGCTGGTGGAGAGCATCTATTAAGATATTCAAGAATATAGCCATTTTCTTCCTTGTAATTATCAAAGAAAATTTTAAGTATATCATAAACCTCATATTTATAAGGTGCATCATGAATATTTTTAATAAAATAAGCTAGTTCGAATGCACCCTTCCAAGCAATAAATTCTTCAATTTGTTTCACATCATAAAAGTCATAATTTCCCTTAACATAAGAAGATATGGTAACATCATCATTATACTCACATTGAAAAGGGAGATGTTTATACCTCTTACAGCAACAAGATTTATCAAAGCAATAAGTAACATTATAAGTAGAGCACACGTTTCTAGCAATGGTATACAATTTATCAATTTGTTCCTATAAGTGTTTCCCCTTTTCTGACAAGCGGTGTTCCTTATAATAATATTTTTGTTCTTCCGTGAACCCACCTTGCCAGTTAGATTCAGTTTCAAAGAAACCAACCATTGATAGAAAGCATGATAAAGCAAGACAATAACAGACCAACGAAAATAAAAACTATAGTAGGAACTAATATTTTTATATTTTTGATAAAAAGAACAAGAAAACAAAGCAGAAATAAACTAAGCAAAACAAAAATAACAAAGTAAAGAGATTGGTTATGAGGGACTCCCCTTGTGAAGATGTCCTTGACTCCCCGGCAACGGCACCAAAAAAATACTTTGATGGCGCGTGGTTGACGTGGGAGCTTCTTCTTCTTCAATCCCCAGCAACAGCGCCAGCAAAATAACTTGATGGCCCAAAATATATCGAGCTCGTTGGGAAACCCCAAGAGGAAGGTATGATGAGCACATCAGCAAATTTTCCCTCAGTTATGAAACCAAGGTTATCGAACCAGTAGGAGCAAGGAAACACCTCCAAAGTGTTGTTTCCAACTAGGAATCCCGCACAACACAACCACAAAACTTTGCCCCCAACTTACAGTGAGGTTGTCAATATCACCGGTTTTGCTGAAAACAAAGGATTAAACGTATTGTGTGGAAGATAGTAATAGCTTGCAGAAAGTAAATAGAAAACAGTAAATAGTTGAAGATTAATGGTAAAAGAAAGGACCAGGGTCCATAGTTCACCAGTGGTGATTCTCCTTAAGATAGATGACACGTTGGGTGAACAAATTATAGCGGGACAATTGACAACCATCGAGAAAGCATACATGCATATACTAATCATCTTGACTCCTATGAGATTTGATTGGGCATTACAACATTATACATAGACCGTAATCCAACTGCATCTATGACTAATAATCCACCTTCAGGTTATCATCCGAACCCCCTCCAATATTAAGTTGCAAGCAACAGATAATTGCATTAAGCATTGTGTGTAAAGTAAACAATACGATTGTTCTATGAACAAAGGATTGTTGTTTTCTCCCTAGTAGCAACAACACATCTAGTACCTTAGAGATTTCTGTCACTTCCCCAGATTCCTAGAGGCATGAACCCACTATCGAGCATAAATACTCCCTCTTGGAGTTGCTAGCATATACCCGGCCATGATATCTACTAACAACGGAGAGAATGCAAGATCACAAATGATAAAGACATGATAGAATCAATAATCAATCTGAAATAGCATCTCAATATCCATCGGATCCCCGCAAACACAACATGTAGGATTACAAATAGATGATCTTGATCATGAACGGAGATCACAAGATCTAGACATGGTAGCACAAAGGAGAAGAAACAACCATTTAGCTACTACATGGACCCGTAGTCCAAGGATGAACTATTCACGCATCACACCGTAGGCTTGCATGGTGATGAAAAAGGCGTCTAGGGTAAATTCTCCCCTCCGACAGGGTGTCGGGAAGAGCTTCATATCCCTCCCGATCTAGGGATGGAGATGATGGAAGCTACACTCTTTCGTGGAATTTTGATCGGGTACTTAGGGTTTCTGTATCGGAGCATCTTATAGGCGAAAGGGGGGGCGAGGGGGTGCCCTAGGCGGACACACCACCCCCTGGCACGGGCCAGGCCTGGCCGCGTGGCCAGGTGGTGTGGGCGACCCCTGGCCCCTCTGGCTCCGTGTCCCCCTCGGTGAAATATTAACTTTGGCTTTTGTCCCGGCCAATTCCGAGAATATTCATTTTCTGACTTTCCTGGAACCAAAAATAGCAGAAACAGGCAGCTGGCACTGTGGCATCTTATTAATAGGTTAGTCCAAGAAAGTGTATAAAAATACTCCAAAGTGTGGACAAAACATAAGAAAGTAGATATAAAACAAGCATGGAACATCAAAAATTATAGATACGTTAGCAACGTATCAGAACCCCAAGAGGAAGGTATGATGAGCACAGTAGCAGGTTTTCCCTCAGTTATGAAACCAAGGATATCGAACCAGTAGGAGCAAGGAAACAACTCCAAGGTGTTGCTAACAACTTGGAATCCTGCACAACACAACCACAGAACTTTGCCCCAACTTACAGTGAGGTTGTCAATCTCACTGGTTTTGCTGAAAACAAAGAATTAAACGTATAGTGTGGAATATAGTAATTGCTTGCAGAAAGTAAATAGTAAATGGTAAACAGAGGTGTTTCTCCTAGAGGAGTTTCTCCTTAAGATAAATAGCATGTTGGGTGAACAAATTACAGCGGGGCAATTGACAGATTGAGAAAGCATAACAATGCATATACTAGACATCGTGACTCCTATGAGATTTGATTGGGCATTACAATATAATACATAGACCGTAATCCAACTACATCTATGACTAATAATCCACCTTTCGGTTATCATCCGAACCCCTTTCAGTATTAAGTTGCAAGCAACGGATAATTGCATTAAGCAAAGTGTGTAAAGTAAACAATTAAATTTCCCCATGGACAAAGGATTGTTGTTTTCTCCCTAGTAGCAACAACGCATCTACAACCTTAGAGATTTCTGTCACTTCCCCAGATTACTAGAGGCATGAACCTACTATCGAGCATAAATACTCCCTCTTGGAGTTCCAAGCATCTACTTGGCCAAGATAGCTACAAGCAAAGGAGAGAATGCAAGATCACAAATAACATAGACATGATAGAATCAATAATCAATCTAACATAGTATCTAAATATCCATCGGATCCCTGCAAACACAACATATAGGATTATAAATAGATGATATTGATCATGAATGGAGCTCACAAGATCTAAACATGGTAGCACAAAGGAGGAGAACCAACCATCTAGCTACTGTATGGACCTATAGTCCAAGGGTGAACTACTCACGCATCACTCCGAAGGCAGGAATGGTGATGAAGAAGGCCTCCGGGATGATCTCTCACCTCCGGCAGGGTGCTGGGAAGAGCTTCGGATCCCCCAATCTAGGGATGGTGATGGCGACGGCTACAGACTCTTTCGTGGATTTCTGATCGGGTCCTTAGGGTTTTCACATCGGGACAATTTTATAGGCGAAAGGGCAAGGTCGGTGGCGGCTCGAGGGGCCCACACTAGGTGGCAGCGCGCCCAGGAGGAGCGCCACCCTAGGGTGTGGCCGCCTCGGCGCCCTCCTCTGTCTCTGCTTTGGACTCCGTCTTGTGTCGGGTAAAATATTGACTTTGACTTTTGTCTTCGTCATACTCTAGGACCAGGTCAAAGTGTTGTAATCCGCAAATCAAGAGGTATGATTAGCTTCTATCTGTTCCACCTTAAAGTATCACACCCTTTTATACTAAGAGGTCATGATGAGTTTCATCACCCCTTAATGAAGTGATGCTCTTACATATTTTTACCACCCTTTCTTCGAGATTTCATGCTCGAGAATAATGTGTGTGTAATGATGTGGCCATCTGAGATTCTTAGAAATTCTTATTGCTTTGAACTCCAAGGACATTTGGGTAATCCTTAGCATGACTAAGGATGATTGTGCTACCAATTCCGTTATCATGGTACACTCTCCTCGACGAAAGAGTTAGGCTTGTGCCGAAGCTCTTAAACTATGTCTTCTTGCCTTACCAAGCAAGTTTCCTCTCAAACAAAGTGACATAACGGCGTTCCGTGATATTCTAGATGTCTTTCTAAAAGTATCGCCATGTTGCCACATGACTATGTAATCAAGTTCTTGAGCAAGCAAGTTCTCTAAACTGCTCCTTTCCCCAAGGATCTATAATGGATACCCTTGAACTATTTGGTTGAGCCTAAACAACAACTTGGAGAGTTGTAAGAAAAAAGTTCTATCTGACTTAGTTCATCTTAAAGGGATGTCTAATTCTGTTTGTGCTAAATAAAGATAGTATTTCCTTTGTGGATATGTTATCTTACCCCTGCCTTTGATTTTATTTGGGTTATTGTCAAATCAAACTCAGTTCCAAGGACTATCTTGATGATGTTGCTACTCGTGATGTTTCACTTGAGTACATCTTCATGTCCTTTGGTCTGACCAATATTGTTTCCTTGTTCATTTGACATATGAGTCCATCCCCCTAGAGTGTCTTGATAAGTTTTTTGTTGAGCCCATCGATAACATCCTTATCTTCTCCAAGCTAGACTAGATTCATATGGAACCTTTGGCATTAAAGTTGGAATTTTTTTGAGAACCGTCTTAGAGTCATTTCAAAGTATGTGTTATGTATGTTAGAAGTAACCTTCTCTGATTCACAAGCAATTGTTGAAAGAGGTCACCATGGATTTGAGTAGAGTTATCTTTGTTCCTCTACGGACACATGTGTATTTTGTCGCAAGTACTCAATGTATGAGCAGTTGTATTTTGACAATCTGGCAATGCATGGGTCTAGAAATCTAGCTTAGTCTATTGGAGCTTGACACAGTATTCCATGTCTTGAGAATCTAGTGACATTATCCTTGTGGTGAATGTTGCAAGCTTTCTATTCAGATACGCTAAGTCTGAATTATCATCTCACCGAACCAAATCTAAACCTCAAGTAGATATGATGGTTGGTGTTCTACAAGGTTTTGACATAGGTTTCCTTGTAAATCTGTCAGAATTGATGTAATGGTTGACACAATTAGTCGGAAGACCTATTGCCATATTCCCTTGAACCAGCAATAACAACCACTCTTCATGAGGCTTCTTCTATGATTTATTATAGGAGTTGTGCTTATGGTTTCCTTTGTATCTGAAGTCCAACCTTTACGTGGTGTGTACTTTCTTGAACATCAAAAGAGAACATTTAAAGTAATGTTGCTAAATGTCTCTTGGTCGATCCTCCAGACCTTTTTATGTTGGCAAGCTTCTTGTTGTGCCAAGTAATTGAAGTCTGAGAATGAAGTTTCTTTTTCCTCGTGTCATCGGGAATCCTCCTATTTAATCATCCTAGTGGTGTAAAGTGATATCATGATCTTTGGAAAAGATTTTGATAAACTAGGATGGATAAAGAGTTTTCCTTCATTTCTCGACCATGTTCATAGAGTGACTACGATTTGGTAATCAGAAGTTTCTCTTGTTACATGTTCCTTGTGACTCTTACGAGTCTTCACCACAAAACATCTTTCTATCTTGACCTTCTATTGAACAAAGAGTGAACCTTATGTATCAAAAGTAGTTCAATAGCTTGGTTATATGTATCTCTGTATCCCTAGAAGCTCTACTTAATCCGTCTAGTAGAGTTTCATCTCTTGAAGTCTGTGGTCATGTTCTTTTTATTGTAAGCTTTCCTTTTTGGAACTCTTCTGAAACTCCATGGTCTCAATCCTTATGAAGACCAGCTATCTGTTAACTTGAAACCTTCTCCTGTTGTTTCCTTCATTACCTTGACGTGTTCCATGTCATCATCTCAGAGTTGTTTATGAAAAATCCTTTCATCAGTTGACCATGAGATACTAGGTGTGTTGTTTAGTGTGTTTCTCACTTATCCTTAGAGTGACCCTGTTTCCTTCTCCTTTCCTACCTTTGGAATCTTGGCTCGAGATTCTCGTAAGGGGTATAGATTTGTAACACCCCAGTTCTAGTTAAATAACAATTAGGTTTGTTTGTGCACTCATGAGCATCATCTCTTAAAATGCATGCAAAGAAAATTAATCAAAACCCTAAACCCTATTTTCCCTTTTCATCTCAAATACATTCAAATGGCTTTTGAATTTTGAAAAGTACAAAAGTGTGGATCCCAATTTGAATAAAAGGGCCCTGCAATATTTTCTATAATTTCATAAAGCCTCTAGTATTTTTGAAATACCCAAAATAGTTTTGTATTTGAAACAAAAAATGGAAAAGGTTTTAGAAATAAAAAATAGTGCTAGCAGCCTTGCATGCCGGCCTAGCTCCTTCCTCTCTCTACCTGTCACTCACGCGCAGCAGCAGCAACCCACCCTGGAACCTTTGTCGCAGTTTGTTTCTCGACCCAGTCGGCGCACCTGGCTCGATACCCCTTCGACATCATCTCCCTCCCGGTGACACAAAGCTGCATGGTGTCACGCTCGCTGCCGCTCGGTGCGGTCGCCGTCGTCAGCCATGCACCAAGATCCTTGCTACCGTTCTAGACAGAGATAAGTACACCGAGACGTGCCCCTCCTTCCCTTTGGTTCTCCCTCCCTGGATCTCTCTCTCTCGCCCCGCATGTAGACCCGAACCCTAGCCACCTAGGTTCCACCGGTCGCCATCGTCTCGTGCCTCCCCGTGCCCTGCCGACAGCTCCACGAGCTCCGCCTCATCCCGCTCATGCCCCTGGCGGAATCGGCCGCGGGAGCCCACAATCGAGCGGGCCAACTATGCCTTCCTCATCTCCGACCTTCCCAGCCTCAACGCCGAGCTCGTCAGCATCAGGGTGAGCCCTCAGTGCCAAGGCACTATTCCCCTCCCTTCCTTTTTGCCCCGTGTCGCCATTGCGTCGAGCACCTATAGGAACCATCACCGTGCGCCATCAAAGGTATCGCTCCGACGACCAGATAGGAGCAGCGCCGCCACCAAACAGTCTGCCATGCAAGCTCGTGTCTAGCGCACGCCTTTACGTAGCCCTGCTTGCCCTCTATCGCCACCCCTTTGTCGTTCTGTAGCTCACCATCATCGGTGACGTCATAGTGACGTCACCCAGGCATCACCACGCGGGTCAAACCCGGGTTGGGTCCCACCCAACCCGCGTGGATGTTGAGGTGGCACCAGGCCCCTCTGTCAGCCTCACTGGCTAGTGTTAGCCCTGGTGTAAAATGTTTTAACTCCTGTGCTGACGTCTGTACTTACGCAATAAAGGTTTTATATTAGTTTAATAATTCTAGAAATTGGTTTAATCTTATAAAATCAATAACTAATTATTTATAACTTAGAAAAATATATATAATATATCAAAATGTTTAGAAAAATGAGATCTATCTATTAGCATCAAAATCATGCATTGTTCAGAACATTAATTACAATTTTAATTATAAGAACAAATCAACCCCTCTCATATGCATCTGGGGTTTCTCTGAATTAGGGTTTATATCCCTTGGACCCTGTTTAAAATGTTTAACCATGCCTTAGGGGTTCATTACAATACTAATTAACTTTTCATATCAGCATCCTTGTTTGAGAATTGCATCGATGCCATGTGTTGATTGTTTTCTCCTCTCTTTCCGGAGTTTCTGCTTCTTCCCGGTAGAATATGATACCGACTCCGAGATCAACACCATTAAAGATCGACAAACAATACTTGACCTACTGTAATAATGTCAAGTACAAGATATCCAAACATCTGCTTTCTGGTTATCAACAGGCAAAGGAAAGCATAGCCCCACCATTATACAATCCTATGGATTAGAAAGCATTTCAATTATTGCCATGCTACATACGATTCTATTATGGTCTTTTATAGATAGATAGAGTATCCTATTTGTTGCATTACTCCCTTTGAGCTTATATTACCTGATCCACTACTCCTAGCATAACTAGGTTTGGCTTGTGTGCACTGCTAGGGCTTATATCTATGTCTTTCTTAGCCATGCTTAGCTGCCAGTGTTGGTTCATCCAGATGATTTATTAGATGCAAAGAATCTAGTATGATAGAAGAACGAGGTATAGTGATGAGGTGAGATCAGTGGTAAAGATTAAACATGCTAAGGCTTGTATGGGAGGCCATGGTGGGATGTGGTTTTTGTAGTCCCATGCTCGCCACCACTAGGACCCGAGTTCTTGCCTTTGGAGCCGAGACGAGCGTACAGCCACACGGGGCCTGGAAAACCCCAAGAGTAACCAACTTGCCTAGTAGATTCCATGAGTTACATAGTACGGGCATTCCATTCAACATATGCATATTTGGTTGTTCTCGAAGGCGGTGAAGGAGGTGCATCACGTAAGCATGGTCGGCGTTGCTTGAGGCGGTTCCTCTGGTAAACCAACCTCGCATCACATCTCTAGGGACCATCTTCGAGATTTGACTTGTTACGGCAGAACCCTCCTTAGGGCATGACTCATGGTCTTAGCGAAAGCAAGGTAAAGTCCGTGTCTAACCACCCTCTGCTGGCCTTCCAAGGAAGAGGGCTAATGTACTAACATTAAGAGCCGGTTAGTACGTGTGGGTAAAGTTGTACACCCTTGTAGGGTTAAATCTTTTCAAAAAACTGTGTTCATGATTATGAACGCTTGGTGACCAAATTCTAAGTTCATAAAGAACATTAACCTAATCGTAAAACTTGGAGGTTTCAACGTGTGCTTAAGGATGCTTCCTCATGGGTACGAGGGGGTGATCCTAGTTTTGAGATGAGGATTACTTTGGTGGATATCAAAATATGATGATCAATTCTTTGGAGATGTCGCTCTCTTATCCGTTTTTAAAATATTCTGATTAGACGAGCTTCTTCTCCCTCTTGATTTACAAACAAAGATGGCTTTATGCAAAATAACCACACCAACCATAAGTCTTGTGGAGTACACCCCGTACTCACCCTTGCTTTGTTGATACTTTTGTAGCAGAGTAAGTGTTCCCTGAAGACGAGTTCCATACGATATCGACACCAACGAGTAGCGTGGGGTTCCCGGACGATAGCCTGGAATCTATGGGCTAGGACGTCATCTTTATGCTGCAGGCCTCTTAGGACATTTGTTAAGTTTGCTATACTTAATAGCATAATTTGCCTTCCATTGTTTGATGTTTGTGGTCAGTGGCCTCTGCTTGTATTGTTTTGGTTCTTTTCTCAGTTATGAGCTTGCTGTACTCAGTTTTGTGTCACAAGGTTACTATTGTGTTACTGAATTCTCACTGAATATCCTCGAGCTCTAGGTTAAACATATATCAGGCTAAGGTCTGAGATTTGTTTAACCCTGATCCTGGAGGTGTTACACCTAGTTTGATAACAAACTACTTAACACAAATGCCTCCTTTGCTGCTACTATAGTAGTCATATACTTAGCCTTTTGTTGTAGTATTCGTCACAATCTCTTAACTTTGGAACTCATCCAAATCCATCATGGAACCTCCTTTCCATTACATTGTTCCACCCATAGTTTAAATTGAGATAAACTATATCTTGTGACAAAACTAGTAGTAATGTAACACTTTTCGATAAACTATTTCTAACTTTTGTCACCTCTACATAAATATATTCTTAGATCTTCCAAAGATCATAAGAATATCTTTACTACCGTCCAATGATAATCTTATAAATCATTTTGGTATATGCTCACAACATGTAGAGCATAGGACATATCTGGATATGTACATATCATGGTACATATCCTCCTCGTTGCTCTCTCCTGGCCTTTATATGGGGAGGCCAAGTCTCAGGATACAATTGTTTTGGTTAAAGATTAGGGTTTGTCCCTTTAATTTTCTATCTAAAGCTTGTTGTATTTTCCAAGGAGTCGCGTCCTCCACGGGCTTGGGCCACCCGAATCTTCATGGGCTTCATTGTTGAATATATATCATCATATGGCCTCCGCTGGTCCAAACGAGGTAGGCCAAAGTTAGGCACCCGTAGGGAATACCTATGTCACTAGCCTAACCCTCCATCCAACTCGATTTGGTTTTAAGGCCTTAATGAGCTCGCCCCCTTCAGTTCTCTAGCTAGGGTTCCTTTGCCTTGGCGCCCCTGTGCGTCGGCGATCCTGTGGTGATCTACTGGCGAGGTGATGCTGGTAGTGGTACCATGATGGTGGTGTCCACCCTCTGCCGTGGTGCCTTGTTGGCGTGGCGCCACTGCAAACACAGCTCGGTGCGGTGATGCGATGCGATGTTCTTCGTACTACTATGCCATGACCATCACCGATAACCCCTCTACCTCCTCTTCATCTATTTTATAGCAAGGACACCGGGTACGAATTCTTCTCTCCTTTTCTTCTTCCTCTCCCTCTCTAATTCTTTCTCCCAGGCTCACGGTCAATTTCTCTGGCCAACATGTTCAGCAATATTTGCTCACAACAATGTTCACGTCTTGGTTTTCTTATGATTCAAACTATTCTTAGATGATTTTCATGATGCTTTACTCACAAATTTATCTATACTATGGGCTGGTGTTGATAACTGGTTTCTCTGTATTAGGAACTAAGATGTTGTGGTTCCTTTGCTTATTCTAGATATATCTCTGATTTTCCTATGCCACCCATGACCTAAATTATGTGTTCCCATGGTTATGTACTATATTAATTGTTGTGACAATCTGATAGTAATGTATAGGTGGTTTTCTACTAATTTGTGGTGCAACATCTCAACTGGGATGAGTAACTCATCCCAACAATCATCCTAAGTGCTTGTGTAGCTATAGCGGTGTCAATCTATGATTTATGATGCCTCGGATTGGATGATTTATTCATCTATGACATTTTGTTCTTGGGCTAATTAAACACTATTCCAAGTGATACTTAACACGTGCTAAATATGGTGACTCAATTTAGAGGAAATGGTCATCCTTGGCCTGCGTGGCTTATTGTTGTTAGCTTTGTCAAAATTGGACTGTTTAATTGAAAGGAATGCAATTAACAACTTTGTTCTCCCTATTGGTGAAATACTATAATTTATCCATCTGGTAAAACAATTACATGCATGCTTCCCTTGACCTTGGCTTAGATAATTCCCAAATAATTCAAAGGTGTAAGTGAACTTACTGTCCACAACTGTTTATAGAAAATATATTTATACCTTTGAGTATAGAGTGATTCTTTATATGTGTTGATCTAAATCTTGGATTCAATGATGTGCTCACTGAACCTATAGCTCAATGTAATCTTGATTTGAGCTTGTTCTGAGCACTGGTAGTTATAAATTATTAAGAATGATTCCTAGTTGAATCGTCCTAGGAAATTGATTTAAATCAAATTTCTGATTGTTTGCATATGATATATGATGTGTTTGGCTTAGTGTTGACTTCATGTGTGAAATGTGCATGATGAACTGAACCAATGGTTTAGTGACAATCTTAGTCCTCTATTGGATAAATTCACATTTCTTATGATTCCTAGCAAAAGATAGCCAGGGAAATGATTTATTAATATTTCTTTATGCTGGCTTCTGCTACCTAGAAGTGGTTGTTGTGGTGCCCCCTTTAGAGTGTGCACAACAACCCTCCTTATAGCATGATCTGCTCTCATATAGAATTATTGTGCTTGCTAGAATCATTTCTTCTAAATAATTACTTGATGGGATTTACCTAAACACGGTCCCTGCCCATGATGCAAAAGACTGAGGCTTAACTTATATAAGAACAGATGCTATGATTGATCATAGAGATGGATAATCACCTAATATTGTGAAAGTTGCTGAAATATGTTGTGGATGTGCTTGATCTGCTAGCTATTCTTGTCCTTGTACAAGATCCACTTATCTTTGTTGATGGTGCCTGCTCCTCCTGGTGATCATGGTTTACTCTTCCTTAATGAGCTTGTTCTGTTGATGTTGATGTGGATGTCCTGCCCTTCTTGGGATTGATGGCCTTCCCTCCCTTATGCCATTGGACTATTCTGGTTGATGTTCTTGGTGGTGTGGAGGAAAATATAAGGTGGAGATGGAATAGGAGCGAAAATATGGTGTGGAGAAAGTGAGTAGAACAAGCTAGCAGCAAAGTTGCGGTTGTACTGGTTCCTTTTTATGTTGGATTCCTTTTTTGTGGTGTTGACAACACATGCAAATGCATGTGTTGTGTAAGCTCCTTATAGATGGGACCTGCTTGTACAAGTTTGCACTCCGCTAGATCCTTTCTCTGTGGATCAGCTTGTCTGGGTGGATATCATCTCGAGTTGGGTTTATATCTGGTCTTGCCAAATGGATTTTTTCGCCCAAAGCTAATGATGTTGTGTTGAAGCCACTATACTGATAAGAATATATATATTTAACTAGACCCTTTTAAATAAATACTCAATGATGAATTTGTAGCATCCGTAGGCCAAATCTGGGAGTATAATTGATACACACTAACACAATATTCCTCTGTTTGTATTTCTATCTTTGTTTTTCTTTTTGTAGGAAAAGTGGAATGAAATAAGAACAAAGAAAGATTAGTTTAGGATCTCTTTTAATTAGCCTAACAAATTCTTTTTTGTTTTCTTTAATAAAGTGTAAAACATTGTACCATTACCTTTATAATAAAGATTGTTACCTTTTAATATCCTTGTAAGTTTTATTTTCTATTTAAATAAGTGTAAATACATTGTAATATTTATATTAATGTAATAAAATATTTCTTTATCCTTCTATTTATTTATTCCAATTACTTTATTAATATTTAAATATTGTAACGTCATATTACTTTATTCAAAAATTTCTATTACATTACTCCTAATAAGTACTTAAATATTCCATAATTCAATTTGTGATTTTTTCTAAATTCATTTGAATTCAAATTTGAAATTCAAATACATGTTCGAATTATTTCCCCCTCAAAACACAAAGCTTCCATAGAGGTCATGTTGAAATTTATCGCAATTACCCTGATGTTTTCATCAGAACAAAAGAAACCTCGATCCCTCTACATCCCTTTTAGTTTTGCGTGAAAATTATCCAGATTTTCTTATGCATGAAGTGTACATACATGTGTTCTCTTCTTTATTGACCTAAATATCAGGATCCTACTGCTCCGTGTCGTGCTAGTTTTTGCCTGTCGCTGGTGCGACAAATGGATACAGGTGGACTACTTCGGCGATCAGGTGGTGCTGAATAAAAACTGACCGGAGATGGTCTACAAGTATGATCTTCAGCAGGACAACGTTGTGGAGTTCAAGATTCAGGCATTCGTTCCGAAGATGACGATCTACAAGGCCGGCTCTTCCACCAGGCAGTACATCTCTCCTGATCACAGCTAGAAGACGTCCTAATGTTATCTTATTATGTGTTATCTAATGTTAGTAGTAGTAGAAGTAGTGTGCTGGTAAACAACTAAACATGTGATGACTTTTGATCGGGGGTTAAACCCCCGGTGGTTCAAGGGCATCCCTGTAGATGCTGCTTTTGATCAGAAGTGTTAGTAAGATTATGGCGTGAAGATGTTACAAACCTGATAAGTAAGATGGAGGTGGTCTGTTTATGTGTATTTATTGTGTGTTGTGGGTGTATGACATGCTCTTGAGCATGCTGTGTGCAGTGTGATTATAAGATCATCCAATTTAAAATGGGTAACCTATCTTAGACACGTAAGTGCAAAACCAAAAAAACAAACAACCGTTAATTGCATCGGCGCTGAAATAACCTCAAATACATGCAAACAAACAACAGACCAAAATTGGACGAAAACTAGATGTAGCCAACTAATCAAGATGCCAAAGTTGGTCCAGGCCAAGTGCCAAAACCGGAAAATTTCAGCACGATCAAGCAAACACGCCCTAGATCTCCAAATCCTTGCATGTGAGTTTGTCTTTTGCAAATCTGAAGCTATATTTTTCTTCAACTCCACACCACAATCTCATTTTTCCATCTTGCATGGCGTAGAAGTCCATCCCAAGTACCAGTGCCAGCCCAAAGCTAGCGCGAAGCGAACCTACAGGAACACCTTGACCTCCCCGCGCGCCTGAAAGTAACGTTGAAAACGGAACGAAAACGGACGAAAACATACCTTATCATTCTCGTTTCCTCTTGTGTTACCGGGATCGGAAACGAAACGGAAAACTCCGGAAATAAACACGAAATCGGAAATCATCGAAAATGAATATGGTACGGATACGTACGGATACGATACGAAAACAGACATTCGTCGGAATATAATAGTGGTGTAATATCAGGGTGTGTCGTATAATAGACAAAGAATATCTCACAACTTTGAAAAGCGACAATTGAATATAAAGTAACACACATAATTCAACACTTCAACAAGCACACAAATTCACATAATTAGTTTCACATCAACGCTAAGATCCTCACGTGATTAGTATGTCGCCTGGGCTAGTTGTATACATAGATCATTCATATATTCTATGGCTCAACAAGCGAAAGAAAAATCACTGATGCAAAATACTATCTCGTACATAGGCTTGGCTGGTTATATTTCCGGAAAGTTTCTATATTTGATTATCCGAAATTTTCTTACCGTTTCCGTTTTCACCGGAAATCGCTTCATTGTTTCCTTTTCTATTTCCGTTTAAAATATTCCGTTTTCGTTCTTTTTTCGCAAAATGCCGTTTTCGTTTTCTTTTTAGCTCTCTATTTCTTTTCTTTCAAAAACGGACGAAAAATTTTCTTACCATTTTCAACCCTACCTGAAAGACACTCGCTCTTGCGGGATCGTACTACCGGACACAAATTATCGTATGTTTTAGCAGCGCTGATCCGACTACATATCTTCCCAAGAGCAAAAAAAAAAAAAAAAAAAAAAAACTCCACATGCGCATACACCCGGCACTGAAACAAACTCTAGCTTACGGTCAACACAATTTCCCCAATGCCAACCGCCTGTGAGAATCTACGGACTGAACTCCCCGCCAAAAAGAAATGAAAAAGAATCTACGGACTGAACTTCTCATCCAGTTTCATCATCAGAAAACAAAAAATACTACTACTAAGAAAAGAAGATTTCAGATTCGATTTCAGTCCTGTCCATGGAGCCTGACGTTGAGCCTCCTGAGCCAGATGGAGTGCAGGATCATGTGGAAGACGTTGAACCGCCGGGGCGGGCCGTTGACCATGAAGTGCCGGCGCACCATCCTCACACGTCGCTGCATCCGTATGTACTGCCGCGGCGAAACGGCGGCGAGGATCCTCTTGAGGTCCGGTATGTCTGTCATGGACACACGCACCGAGAAGGCCGGCCAGTTGAGCACGTCGCTGAAGGGCAGCACGTAGTCGTCGCCGATCACCACCGGCACGCACTCCAGGTAGATGGCCTCGACTACTCTCGGGCTCGCCACCTCGTACCCGCTCGGGCACAGGCAGTACTTGCTCCGCCGCATCATGTCGATGTACGACACGCCCTGGGGCAGGTACTCGCTCACCTGCACGTCGGGGTCCTTTCCCTTCCAGTGCTCCAGGAGCACCGGCCGAACGGGGCCATGGTCGCCGCCGGCGAAGAAGGCCAGGATGGGACGGTGCGACGCCGACGGCCCGCCGACCTGTTTGTCGATGATGTCGCTCCGGAGGTTGATCTCCGGGAGAGAGACGTCCTTGGAAGGGTTGAAGCCTTCTGACGTGTTGGCGTTGCACAACACCCGGATGGAGTTGGAGAAGAGATGGCCGTCCGCGACGTGACATACGGCCCCTGTCACACACAGTCATTCGTCAAAACTGACAATCGCTGATGTACAATTAACATACAGTAGTTTTCTGTTTGATAATCAACAATTAACAGAGTTCAGAAAAACTTACCCAGTCGTGGCAGGATAGCATGAAGTGATCCGCTCCGAGGCTCCGGTTCCAGTACGGGTACTTGGTCGACAGCACATGGATGTAGTCAAAGATGGTCCGTCGTAGCGGGCTCATGTCATGCGAGGTGGGCTCATAGATCATCTTCACCATCTTGACGACGCTGAAGGGAAGAAAGAAAACATGGGCAAGCTCGGGATCCCTCGTGCGCATCCGGTTTTCCATCTCCATGGCATATATGAATCTGCCCTCTGTCGAGTATATGCTGCGGCACGGCCCGTCGTGGAACACCGGTGGCTCGCCTTCTTCGTACACATAGATCTTGAACAGCTTTTCCATCTCCAAGTAGCTCCTACCAAAATCTTTCTCAGTACTACTATTCCGATGCTATTACAGTCCCTGATGGTAAAAATGTTTAGGAATTAGGGTACCTGTGAAATGCATAGGCATTCCTGTACACCGGTCCAAGCGGCACATGATCTTTGTCGGTTAATGGAGGCCGGTTGTCTTTGTTTCGGATAGCTTCCCTTATCACTGAACGAGCTTTGGCGAGACCGAGTTCTAATCTCTCCAATTTTCCATCCCTCCTCCTCCTCTGCACTAGCGGCATTACTTCAATCGTGCCATCCAATGTCGGAGCATCATCAAATCCACTTTCCGCCGCCTGTCACACAAAGTTAACCCATCGTACATGTATACCAAGTTCAAAACATATTCATGTTCCATACAAACAAACAAAACAAAACGATGTAAGCTCTACTGTCCGCGGACTAAAAAGCTATTGCCAGTTCTAAATAATGCGTAACTGTTTGATCCAAAACAGACTCAGTTAGCAACAGCTTGTGATCTGCGATTTTGTGGGGTGGGCATATAAGTATGTAGCACCAGCGACAACTGTCTGAATATTTATGGACGAATCATTCCTTCCTAGGGATTAGACATTAGAGCAGATAAATACATTTAGTACAAACTTAGATCGCCCACAGTGATCCATGATGCGATCACCTCAAGTTCCTCTTGTCCGATCCCCAATATGGAAGCAATTCTCAGTTTTGCACAAGTAACAGCGGATATCATTCAAGTACCAGTACGGACTATAGCAGATAAATTCATTTTGTTTTGAGTTTGTGCAAAATACAGAGTAGGGCCAGTGCTGGCCGGTTTGGATCAAACCCCTGCTTGTGTGGTCCTCTCCTCTTGCAATCCTGGAAGTATATTATACATCAATGATCCAAAACTTTGTGCCTTGATGTCAAGCCCATATGGAAGGGACGAATATGTCTTTCCTTGTGACTTGAACCTGTTAGCACCAAGACAAGAACATCTCGCCTGTCTTTTTCTCTCGACAAAGAGAGAGGGGAATATATCTTTCTTCTTTAGTGTATATATACTCCATCTGATCCATGGGCTACACTATTGATGCGAATTTTCTTCTGAGGAAACTATTGATGTGGATTTTGTACGTGCCAGTTCATTTCTCGCAGGAACAGAAAGCAATTATTGCGTTCCAAACGGACGAGTATCAAATAGTACTAGGAAGGATACAAAAAGTAAACCAAATTGCCATATGTCCACATTTCGAATATGGCAACTCTATCAGCGATTACTTTCAACTACTAGTATTTCTATTTCTACGCGGAGAAATTTAATACTACTAAGTAGCACTAGTACTCCATTTCCAAGTCAAGATAAACCATAATTAACCGCGTTCACATATTTCCTTAATTGGGGGTATCAAAATAATTAAAATCACGTCAATCCTGTGCGCGCGAGAGAACGTTGCGTCGCGCGCATCGGTTCCACCAATGCATGCGTCTCCGCCGATGCCAGCACAATCGATACGGAAAACAATGAAACTACTAGTAGTAATTCTCTTTCACACTTACAGAACAGAAATAACTGGAAACAACTCAAGGGAAACAAAATTGGAATTAATTTAAGGGGATTTTAGACACGACGAGAAGGAAAGCTGGAGAAAATTCGTACCGGAGCCGGAGAAGGAGCCGGCGCGACGGAGACGTGAGGCGACGCGCCGTCAACATCACCCAAGTCAGAGTTGACCAAGGACGACACCAGCGGGTCGCCGCCCGTGTCTCCCCGGAACAGCACCTCCTTGCCAGTGCTGCTCTGGCCACCGGAACCGCCACCAGCGCCGTCCGTAGAGGTGGCCAGCAGAGGACCACCGCTGCCTCTGTTGCTGCCTGTCGCGGTTGGCCGCGACGGGGACAAAACTCTAGGAGAAGAAGAGGAGGAAGACAGGAACCATGACGAAGCCCGAGCCCTTGGATCCAAGACGACCACCAGGAAGGTCACGAGCGCAAGGCAAGCGGCCACAGCACAGGTGGCCTTGCCGCCATGTCCATGTCCATGCAAGCACGGCATGGCCGGCTACCTCGTGGCTGCTTCGGTGCCAAGGAAAGGATGCGGCGAGACCATGGCAAGGTAGCTCTCCTCTTGGACCAGCAGATGGATTGCGATGGCACCAAGCTTAATTAATCAAGGCGTCTTCGTGATCGAGAGGATGGAAAGCTAGGCTCTTGTGATTGCTTGCCACGGAGAGGAAGAAAAGGATGTGTGTGAGACTGAGAGTCTGTCTGCCTTCGCTGACAAAGGAAACAATTATACTACGGACTGGAAGTAGTATAAGACGCGTGGGTCCCACGGCACACAGGATTCTGTATTATAGTCCGGGTTACGAGCCCGGTCAATGTGTGGATTTTCGAATTAAGTCCTTTGATTCTCCCATTTTGCATATGCTAGTCCTTGAACGTCACACGTATTTACTCATGTACTACACTACTTGTATAGTATGTGGAAGTATAATCTCCAGCGTATGAAATACTACTAGTAAGTATGGGAAGGGATATATATATGGTATGATATCAGTACCATATCTTGCAATGAGATACTACCATTATCGTAATCAAAATAAAGGTGGCTAATTGATGAGTATATTATATATCGTATAGTATAAGTACGACGTAATACAAAGTAGATCTTGCAGCAGTAGATACGAGACTACAAATAGAACAACGGATCTTCCTGTAGGATCGTTTGAGGTGGGAGAGAGGAAATAAAAATCAGACCAAAAAAATCTGCCTCCGAGTTATGTTTTGTTATGTCTATCCTAAAATATAACATGTTTTGAAAGACTACTTTTAGCTTATATTTTTATATTTTATAACTAAGGTAGTATAAGATAAACTATTTTACTGCATTCACATGTTTCTAGTTATTTTACAAGCAACACAAAAATGTCAGAGCCAAGCAATTATTAATTGCAATATTAGTCCTCGAAATCGGCTCCTGTCTCACTTTATAAACTAGTTGATTCCCCGCGCGTTGCGGCGGGCATTAGAGGTGATTCTCTTGTATGCAAACTATGGCATTAATCTATCAAAATATGATCAAAATATGCAACATTGATGGGAACACATCCATATTCTACAATCAAGTCAGAAAATATGTCATACCAATATTTGAGTACCATATATTGTTCAAAGGGAAAAAAATATTTTGGTTGGCTAATGCAGAAGCTTGCATAGCATTGAGCATTTCACCAAATTCCTATAGTTTGAGACCGTTGCATATAGATTAGAAAGAAGATATTTGACACATCAAATTGTTTTTGAACCACAATGGCTAGCACTAAATTTCAGTAGCAACTCATGCAAAGCATGATAAAGTAAAGAAAAAACAACAATTCTTAAAGTGAACAAATCTCTTGAAACAACTGTAGATGAAAATATACCAAAACCCAGGAAGCCAAGGCCTGTTGCGAACCAGATATGAATTAATTGCATATATAATAGTACTGCTGCATGTATTAGTGATAAAAATGTCCAAGCGAGAATTGAATATCGAAGCAGAACAGAGTATTTATTTAAGAAAAATGTATAAATAAGATGACTGGCCAGCACGGCTGCAGGCAAGAGTAATCTCCACGGCTGCAGTCTGCTGACACAGTCTTACAGAAGTACTCGGTCTGCAACAGAGCGAGTACTCGCGCTAGCTCATCCACTTCAACACAGGCATTAGCCCGGTTTTTGCGGGCATTTCGTACTTATGTATAGATAGAGGATTATTGGAGTGACAAATAATGAAAATATTTTTGTTTACGCCCCGTTTTTCCTCTAATATCTCTTCCAATTAGATTTTGCCTTGGTCCCGCTGCTCAGTGTAATAAGCCTAGTAAACCCGAACCAATGGAGTAGAAACTGTAAAAAGTTATTTATTATTTAAAATATGTATGCAAATAGGGATTATAGCTGGCTGGCATTATCAAACATATACCGCTGAAAAGAGATAAATAATGTGAAGTACTTACTCATGGAGATATACATGCATTGGATCTTTACAAAATATTAGTAATGAGAATTCTTGATTAAAATTGAAAGGTGGTTAATCTAGACATCAATAATTCTTGATTTAAGCAACAATACATGTAATATTTGGTAGAAGGCAGTGCAGCTCTTATGTTGTTCCATGCGTTGTTGACAATGTCCTGCATTTGGTAAAAAAAAGTATTATTAGCAAGTTATACTTCTGAATGAAGCTAGCTATGAGAAACAGAACTTTATGATAGTGTTTTTTTTGCGGCATGAGAATTTGAGAGGATTTACCTTTCCTTATGTCGATTGACAATCTGACGAAGTTGAAGTACTTCACGTTCTAGAAATTTGATGATCTTTTTGTAGCAGAGCTGCTGCAACGAAGTGGTTTTAAATTTGAACATTAATTGGAACAAAAGAGAGATTAGGGTTGGTGGTTGGAAAACTTATGTAGTGGATTTCTCGCTAGCTAGATGCTGTTGCTTGATCGATATATGAGGAGCACAACAACGAAATAAGTCGGTACATAACTTATGTATTAAAAGATATATCATGAAGTAGGATAGAAAATTTTAGTTGACAAAATTATCCTACTGACCTTTATTTCTAACCTTTGTATGCCGAACTCCGGACATTCGAAGAAGCTGATTATTCTAATTCGGGTGACAATAGTTGTGACTGACGCCATGTGCGATTGAAATCTGCAAATCACAATAGACAAATTGATTTGAAGTGAAGCAGGTATTATTATTTCTGTTTATAGTGGTAGCCAATCTTTATTGGCACATATATACCGTAGGAAAAGTTCCTGTGCGTATATGCTAATTCAATCTAACTAATTAAATTCAGAGACGGCAGTTTGATGATTAACAAAATATACTCCCTCTGTTTCAAAATATAAGATGTTTTAGGTTTGTGAAGAAGATGAATCTAGACTTATTTTAGTATGTAGGTTCACTTAACTTTAGGATGAATCTACACACTAAAAGTATAGATTCATTTTCTACACAAACCTAAAATTTTGAAACGGAGGGAGTACGTGCGTATGATGGAATGGAGGACCAACTTACAGAAGCGAAGCAGTAATGGCCATTGCCGGCAAAAGGTCGAGTATCTTTTGAGCTGGAAAGCGATCTGACAAACTGAAAAATATAAGCTTGGGGTTACGAATACTCCTGGGGAGGCTGAAAATCGGGAGCATCCAGCTACCTTCCGAGGGGGCTAGTGTCGAAGATGAAGATGCAAGTAGGACATCGCGCTAGATGATGGTACAGGCAGGTTTTTAAGCACCATGGCAGCGACGAGTCGATCGAAAAAAGCAGTTTCTTCCGCATTTTATGAGGTAATAATGGACGTCCATGAATGCTACGTGAGTCTGGCCGAGAGATGGTGGGTTGCGGTGGTAGAGGAGATGGACATTATTGACATTTATCGAGTCATAATTTTCAGTGAGGAAGATCAGACGTGAAGGCGTCATTCAGACGAACGGCCATTCGGTATTTCGTGGCCGCACCAGCCCATGAAATGATGTCCGTGTCATGTGGCTAGAGCAGACCACAAAGGGACGTCCAGCCCATGTACAAAGAATCGGCTTCATTAGCCCATGTAGTAAATGTCAGGAATGGATATACACGGAGGAAACCAACTACGAGAGGCGTGCTACGAACCGATTACCGACGCTCGACATGAAGGAACAGGGGTGGGAAAATTAGGACGTGACGTGGACGCACGAGAGGCTAGGAAATTCAGGTAGTGGGGGATTGCTATTTAGATATAGAAGATAAATCTCTACGGTCGAACCGATACATAGTGGAGAATCTGTAGTACAAACACTGCGATAGAAAGAGAACAAGACGATAAAACTGAAGGAGAAGTATGAGCAACTTGAAGCCACAACTCCACGACTAGATGAACAAAGAGGTTGCACCGTTGAACGAAGAAGTCTTTCTTATCAAAATTGTTGTTGCTCTAGTTAGTTTTGCTTGTGTTCTGATTGTTTCATAAGAAATAGTGAGCTAAGAAAAATAGTGTCAGTGAAGGAATGTGAAGAGTAGTTGGTCTAGATTATTTATCTATCTATTTAAGCAATGAACTGTCGGTAAGTATGTAAGAACCAGGTGGTTATTTATTATGTAAGAAATGCATACTAATGATTATCTTTTCGATAAAGGGAATATATCGTGAAAATACGAATTACATCCAGTCTGTACACAAGCAAAATGTCTAACTATATATTAAGGATGCACGTAGTAGGAAAGAGAAAAAAGCCCTGCCACAGTGATCAATCTCGCAACAGCACACTAAACACCACCAAAGACAACACCAAATCATAAAAATAGTCCTCCAAAGGTGACGACTCCAAGAAGAGAAGAGAACACAAGCACCATCGTCACCTCAATAATCTTAGGTTTTCACCCTAGAGAAAATTTGAGTTCTGAAGACAATGTCTTCAACCTGGTCATTGCTAGGTACAATCAATGAAGGTCAGATCTTGGGTTTTTCACCCTCAAAATCGAGACTCGGTAGTTGAGGAACACTACCAAACCTGAAAACCACTGGTGCTACCGCCCCACTTGGCAAGGCCGCTAGTCCAAGTCACCAAACACTAAGCTCAGCCTTCATTGCATTTGAAGAAACTTTATTTCATTCCTTCAGATTCTCCAAATGCAGACGTCATGACATTCTCCACCTCTCTCAATACCATGGAAATATATCAGTAGACATGTCCCATGATTTCGACGAAAAGCACAGCTTCGCGCCACACCCACTTGAAGAAGCACGGGCAGATGCAGGGCTGCGCACGATCGTATCCCATCCGATCTAGAAAACTAGGAGCGTCCTGAGCCAATCCATAGATCTCCATCGGAGCATTCTAGAACTCATCACCGGCCAGATCGAGGAGGATCAAAATTAGCTAGGTCGGCAATTTGGTGCTAGAAGACCAAAAGATAAACCACCTTTATTGACCTAGATCATCCCCATGTCACTAATCCAGTAGACCAAGTTGTCCTGATCTCCCCCACTGGCAACCGGAGCCCCAAGGATGATCTAGAGAAGTGGGAGAGCACAACCCACACCACCCGATATTAGCACCAGACACCAACACCTCGAGCACGCGCTGAAGTGAGGATACCCCTACACCATATGTGCGATGCCGCACTTGGGCCAGCGCCTCAGAAGACCACGTCGCCTGCATAGCACTATGTCCTTGCCGGAAGTCTCGTCCCGCGCGGCAACCACCACGTGATTTGGAGAGAGGGAATCCCACCCGATTACGCCCATTGTGGCAGAGGCGAACTGGATGTCAGTGGATGGAAGGCTCACGGTCGTTCATGGGAGCGATGCGGGACTGATCCTATTTTTCTTCCTTCTATAAATTGTGGGAGAATTTCACTTCCCTAGCCTCTACACCATATAAGGATGCACACAACCATCAAGTATGAGTACCATGATTTTTAATCTTGGTAAAACACTAATCATGGTACTCGGAATAAATTGCATGAGTACAAGGAGAGCCTGATCCTCAAGTATAAATAGGAAACCTCAATTCGCATACATGAGGATTTGAACCCATGTTGGATTTGTATATCCACTCCTCCAACCAGTTGATCTAGGATCTATCTATCTATCTACCCATCTATCTATGATATTTAGCTATATTATGTTGGTTATGTATGTAAGAGTGCACCATTGTTTGTTATCTGTCAACACCCGGATTTTTAATCCCAGAAGCCCGTTATGCCATACCTCGCAATCCCAGGATTACCATTTTTGCGAGACATAACGGATTGGATATCACAGTACATCATCCATTACAAACCATACATAAGGTCTTACACAAATAAGGATCTCATGATCCAGTCTTAATACAACAAGCAGCGAAATTAAAAGATAAGCGTAGTAGTGGGGTCCATCTTCAGGGGCACAGGCAATGCTGACGAAGGCAGATAGTCCTAGTTATCATAGCCGTCCTGCTGGCCATCATCTTGATAGTCTCCTTCATAGTCTGGCCATGAGAATAGCCAGGCACAAAAGCCATGAGTACTCTTTAAGTACTTGCAAACTACTACTAGTAGGTACTATAGTTCTAAGTTAAAGTGCTAAATCTAAGTTTAACTATAAAGTTAAGTTTGAAACCTAAGCTGAGTTCTGAAGCAAAGAAAGATAAAATAAATTTCTAGAATCACTTAAGTTGGGAAGCTAGTATCATAAACACAACCCTGTTGTGGTCAAGTCAAGATTCATCATTCATTTCAAGTTATTTGGAAAACATCTGACAACGAAACAGTATGGCCATTCCAACTGTCCATAACCGCGGACGCGGCTATTCGAATAGTTTGACACTCTGCAGAGGTGGTACACTTTCACCACAAGATTCGATACATCTGTCAGGGATAACCCTGAATCACCATACTTAGTATGCAGATAATCAAACATAACCTTCCCTTTACACACCCTAGTATAAGCACCTCTCCTATGAGCATGGCCTCCCAACCATGACCATCAGTCATCTTGGGCACTGCATAGGTGGACATCATGAGAGGTAGCCTCAGCTCAAACCTCTCCCGCGAGGGAACTAATACTAATGCATATAAATTTCTAGCTAAGCCTTACCCAATTCAGGTAGTGTGGTTGTACGGTAAATTTGGAATCGTATCGCATCCAAATCCAACAATCAGTTTTATAAAAGGGTTAAGGCACATGCCTCATCATTTTTATCATCATAAACCATTTGTGTTTCTCAACACATGTCAAAACATCTTAATATAATGACTCATCATTCCAAGGTTTTCACAATTCATTTTCACCAAGTGTTCCCATCTAAAGTGACTCAAGTTTTTGATCTACTCTAAACTACTAAGTTAAGAGTGTTCACTAAGGTGGAAGTGATGGGTTCAATCTCATGCCATAGAATGACATCTAAAGGTTTTTAAATAGGTCAAGTTTTATACTCTTTATGCTACCTTCAAAACAACTAAAGAACTTTGTGTAAACTAAGGGAGGTAAAACTTGTAAACAAAGACTTGGGGTAACTAATAGTTAAAGGGGGTGTGATCAAAGCATGCCTAAAGCATCTTGGATCAAGTTAACTAGCTTAATTCCAGTTTACTACAATAGCTTGCACTGTTAATGGTGGCTTGCTACAATAAGTTTTGCAAGGGTTAGCTTGCCAATAATAGCTTGCCTTGGTTGGTGCAGTGGTTGAAGTTTTCTTCTTCTTCTTTGTAGAACTCCTCCTCGTAGACTTGGTCGGTACTATCGTCTATAAATACATACGGAACACACAATCACCACACAATACTTAACTAGGCTAAATAGCATTCTAAGACACACATTTGATGATATATTATCATCACAAGTTTAATTCACTAGTTTCATTCTTTTTAATTTAGAAAAGTAATTTCTACTCATTGAAAAATTAACTAAGATTTAATATTCACCACTTAAAATATGGGATCATGTTGACACATGTCATCACCACATATTCTAACATGTGGGAATGAGATTTAAAGGTTGGATCATAATTACTTTGGTTTAAGTTCATTATTTAATGATTTAAAGTGACTAGAAATGCCTATATAGCATTATTTTGGTAATAGTCCAAAGTCACCGCATGTAAACCTTAATATTATTATATGTTCAGATAGGTATGGTGAGATGTGATTTTTGAGAGGTGGAATCAACTCAAAATATATCTTGGTTGATTTTATAAAAATGTTGTAAGTTGCAAAAGCTTCTGTTTTATTATTTTTATTAGGAGAGATCTATAACTCTAATGGAATTAAATCCAACGGGCTTGGATATATCATATCAATACCTTTCAGATAAAATTAGTTTCATGCAATTTGGATTTATAGATCTCTCTGAATTGATTTTCAAACTAGGGGACAGAACTAAGATTTAAACTAAAAAGAAAAATCCAATTTTGAATGGCTGGGCTAGCGCGGGAACGAACATGGGCCGGCCTAGTGGCGCTCCGCGACGCGGGGCTTAGCTAACATGCGGGATCCACCAGTCAGTGGCACAAAAACACCGAAACGGTATCTAGCATTCTAGGCCGCACGATTAAAAGGGGATCTAACGGTGGGGGTTCATCGTCGTCGATGTATTACTCCGACGAGAACTTGACGTAGACGCGGCGGTGGGGGTCGACTGGGGCGTACCAGGGCTCCAGCAAGGTCGGTGAGGCGGGCAAACGGGCTGGAAGACGACGACGAGGCGAGGCGGCTGCGGCCGAGGGGCGGTTTGTGCACGCGGGGACAGGGCACGCTCTGCAGGCGGCGTCGGCATGGTCGACCAGCTCCGGGCGCGGCGGTTCTTGGTTGTTCTGGTCTCTGGCTCTGGGTTGGGGCTGGTTGGACGGTGGAGGTGGACCACGGGCGACGTGCTGGACAAGGTGAGAGAGGCTGGCGGCTGCTGTAGCGCGATGTCGCCGGTGAGGGTGCTCAAGGTGCTCGGCCTTAATGGCCATGACCATTTGGTCGTGTGCACAGGGCTTGGCCGGGCTAGCAAGGGGTAGGGGTGCACTGGGGAGGACAAGGGGACCGAGTTCGGCCCAAATGGTGACCAAAATTACTGCTCAAAATAGTGTTTTGAATTTAGCCAGATTTGTGCCTGCCACCTGTTTGATGAAATGGCCGCAAGAAGTAAACTTTTGAATTTTGGTTTCAAAATTTTGGGGTGATCTACACTAGTGCTAGGCAGTCTCTGATTGCAAGGGTTTTGAAAGTGGAGCTCATTTTGATGGTTTTTCAAATAGGGGTGATCTATGCATATGCATTGAATTCAATGTTCACATGCCATTTAAAATAAGCAAAAGCATGTTTTTAGCAGATCAAAAGGTGGGCCTTTTTAATTATTTTTGACTTGATTTTCTTTAGTAAAAGTTTGGGAATGATGTAGATGAGGTTTAAATCACCTAAGAAACATTTTACAACCAAAGAATCACAGAACCATGGCAATTCAAATCAATTCCTAATTTAAATGCACATACACATGAATGCTTTCATTTTTAATTTGGAAAAGTTTTTGTTAACCCTAAATTTTGATGATTTAGATCTTGATAAGCTTGGATTGAAGTTTTGGGATGTTACAAACCTTCCCCCCTTAAACAAAATCTCGTCCCGAGATTTACAAAGAAAACTAGGAACTAAAGAGATCTGGGAACTCTGTCCTAATGGAATCTTCGCGCTCCCAAGTGGCTTCCTCCTCGGTATGGTTGCTCCACTGAATCTTGAAAAACTTCATGCTCCTGGTCCTGGTGGTTCTGTAGGCTTCTTCTAAGATACGGATGGGTACTTCCTGATAGGTCAGGTCATTGTTGATTCCCACAGCTCCGTGATCGATGTTCTTGAAAACTTCAGTCTTCTCGGGCACTTCCAAGCATTTGCGAAGTAACGAGATATGGAACACATTGTGGATGGCTGACATCTCTTCAGGCAGTTCCAGCTGATATGATACTTCTCCTCGACGGTTTAGAATTTTGAAAGGTCCAATATATCTGGGGGCTAACTTTCCCTTCAGACTAAAGCGTTGAGTTCCCTTCAATGGTGAAACCTTGAGATATACAAAATCTCTGACATTGAAAGTCAGGTCTCTCCTTCTCTTGTCAGCATAACTCTTCTGTCTGGATTGAGCAGTCTTGGGGTGCTCACGGACTTTGTGAACTTTCTCTTCTACTTCTCGGAGAATGTCGGGTCCAAAGATCTGACTCTCTCCTACTTGCGACCAATTCAAAGGGGTACGACACTTTCTTCCATATAGGAATTCAAATGGTGCCATCTAAAAACTAGCTTGATAACTATTGTTATATGAGAATTCTGCGAAAGGCAAGCAGTCTTCCCATTTTGATCTGTATTCCAACACACAAGCTCTAAGCATATCCTCTAGGATCTGGTTGACTCTCTCAGTCTGTCCATCGGTTTACGGGTGATACGCGGTGCTGAAGTTCAACTTGGTTTCTAATCCTTCTTGAACTTTCTGCCAAAATCTCGAGGTAAACTGGGTTCCTCGATCTGATACGATGGTCTTGGGGGTTCCATGCAGACTAACAATCCTAGCAATGTATAGCTCTGCTAACTTTGCACTCTGGTAGGTTGTCTTGACAGGTATAAAGTGGGCTATCTTGGACAGTCTATCAACTATGACCCAGATTGAGTCATTTCCCCTACTAGAAGTAGGTAAACCGGTGATAAAGTCCATTCCGACGGAATCCCATTTCCATTCCGGAATCTGCAATGGTTGCAACATTCCTGCAGGTCTCTGATGCTCTGCTTTGACTCTTTGACAGATGTCACACTTGGCGATGTAGCTTCCGATTTCTCTCTTCATCTTGTGCCACAAAAATTGCTCTTTCAAATCCTGATACATCTTTGTTCCTCCGAGGTGGATAGAACAAAGAGTATCATGAGCTTCCTTCATGATAACTTCCTTCAGCTCCGAATCTGCTGGCACACAGATACGTCCTTTGTACCACATTACTCCTTCCTCGTCTTTAGTGAATCCAGGTACCTTTCCTGTACCAATACGACGTTTGATTCCGTCAATACTTTCATTCCCCTTTTGGGCTTCCTTGATTTGGCTAATCAAAGTGGGTTGAAGTTCAATGCTAGCCAAAAATCCTTTGCTAACTAACTCAGTCCTGAACTGCTCCAACTCTTAGTACAAACTTGGTTGCTTCTCCTTGATCATGGTGTTTAGCCTACACGGCAATCTGCTAAGAGCATCCGCTACCACATTGGCTTTGCCGGGGTGATAGTGAATGTCAAGGTCATAATCCTTGATTAACTCTATCCATCTCCTTTGTCTCATATTCAGATCCTTCTGAGTGAAAATATACTTCAAGCTCTTGTGATCTGAGTAAATCTCATAGCGATTAACCATCAGATAATGACGCCATGTCTTCAATGCTAGAACCACAGCTGCTAGCTCAAGATCATGGGTCGGATAGTTCTGCTCATGCTGCTTCAGTTGTCGAGACAGACACGCAATGACTTTGCCTTCTTGCATCAATACACATCCTAGACCAATCTTAGATGCGTCACAATACACATCAAACGGCTTCTTGATGTCTGGCATGACCAAAATTGGGGCTGATATCAATCTCTTCTTCAGCTCCTGAAAACTGGCTTCACACTTGTCAGTCCATTCAAACTTCTTGTCCTTCTTCAACAATTGGGTCATGGGTCGGGCGATACTCGAGAATCCTTCTACGAACTTGCGGTAGTATCCCGCTAATCCGAGAAATGCACGGACTTGGGTTTGAGTGGTTGGGGCTTCCCATTCTTCGACATCCTTGATCTTGGCAGGATCAACAGAGACTCCTCTGACAGACACAATATGTCCTAGGAATCCTACTTCTTTCAGCCAAAACTCACACTTGCTGAACTTGGCATACAACTGATGCTCTCTCAGGGTTTCTAGGATAACTCTCAGATGTTTCTCATGCTCTTCTTCTGACTTGGAGTAGATAAGGATGTCGTCGATAAACATAACTACAAACATATCTAGGAAATTCATAAAGATCTTATTCATGAGATTCATGAAATAAGCAGGGGCATTGGTTAATCCAAAAGACATAATCGTATACTCATATGAACCATAGCGATTAGTAAACATGGTCTTTGGAATATCCGTTGCACAAATCTTAAGTTGGTGATAACCAGTCCTAAGATCAATCTTTGAGAATACCTTGGCTCCAGTCAACTGATCAAATAGATCCTCTATCTTTGGCAAGGGGTACTTGTTCTTGATGGTGATGTCATTCAACTTTCTATAATCTGTACACAGACGGTTGCCTCCATCTTTCTTGTCGATGAATAACACTGGTGATCTCCATGGTGATGCACTTGGTTGAATCAAGCCTTTCTCTAACATGCCATCCAACTGCTTCTTTAGTTCCACTAACTCTGAGGGGTTCATGCTATAGGGTCTCTGGGCTATGGGTCCGGTTCCGGGGATTAGTTCGATAATGAACTCAATATCCCTATCCGGGGGCATACCTGGCAATTCATCTAGGAATACGTCGGGGTATTCACAGACTACTTTGACTTGGTCTATGGTGGGCAGGGCTACACTCTTGTTGCACTTGAATTGACGGGGTAAGGTTTCAGAGATATGCTCTACTGTTACTCCAGAACTACTGGTCATGGTGCTGGCTTTCTTAGCACAGTCTATCAGTCCTTTATGCCTTGACATCCAGTGCATACCTAGTACTACTTCCAATCCTTTGGTTCCAAGTACAATTAGGTTGGCATAAAAATCTATCCCATGTATTCTGATAGGCACAGCTTTGCAAATCTTTCTAGCTTTAGTTGTTGAGCCGGGGATTTGAACTATCATGACATGCTTCAAGTTGGTTGGGTGAATCTTACTAGTGCATGCAAATTCTTCGGTGACAAATGAATGTGATTCTCCCGAATCAAACAATACTCTGGCTAAAACTAAGTTAATAGAAAACATACCCAGCACTACATCTGGCGCTTCCCTGGCTTCTTCTGCGTTCATGTGGAAGAGACGGCCGTTGCGGTTGTGAGGGTTCCCTAGGGCAAATCTTCTTCCTGGTTGAACATGACGTTGCTGCTGAGCTGGGGCATTCACAGTGGCATTAGTTGCAGTCTTCTTGGGACACTCATTGGAGTAGTGACCCTTCACTCCACACTCAAAACAAGTGATCTGGGACTTGTCCTTGACTGCGACAGGTACAGCATTGCTGCCAGTTCTGGGTGCAGTGTTGTTGTTGTTGTTCTTGGGAGGTGCACGGTTGAAATTGTTGGCATTGCCGGAGTTGTGATTGTTTCCTCCGGACTTCACATTGCCTCCGCTACGGTTGGGGTAGCTTGGGCGAGACGTTGGGGGTCGGTTGTTCCTTGGTGCATACCCTGGTGAAGGGTTGGGACGGTACTTCTGGTGACTACTGGATCCAGACTGATGCATCATACGACGCTTGCGGTTGTCATTTGCCTGGTTAATCTTCCCTTCCATCTGAATGGCAGAGTCGACTAGCTCTTCGAGATCCTGAAAACGGATATTGACGAGGACAGTCTACATCTCATCATGTAGTCCGTTCAAGAATCTCTCCTTCTTCTTGGCCTCCGTGTTGATCTCATCAGGTGCATATCTGGCAAGTGACAGGAATCTGTCACGGTACTCCACCACAGTCATTCTTCCTTGCTTTAATTCACGGAATTCATCTCTCATCTTGTTGAATAGACCTTGCGGCACGTGAGTGCGACTGAACTTGACTTTGAAAGCTTCCCATGTCATCACTTGACCATGGTTCATATTGCGGATACTATTCCACCAAGCTCTTGCATCTCTCGCCAGATAGTGGGTGGTGAAGAGAACTTTCTCATTTTCATCAACTCCTGCAACTTCGAGGTTGTTTTCCATGGTTTGTAACCAGTCGTCAGCATCTAATGGGTTTTCAGATTGGTTGAAGATTGGAGGATTGGTATTCTGAATTTTTTTGAGTTTGGATCCATGGTGATCCTGATTTCCATGCCCTTGGTTGTTGAGAGCCATTTGGGCGATCTACTGCAGTGTTGCTAAGTTGGCTTGGCGCTCGGCCCTACTTGCTTCACGGTCTGCGATGAGATTCTGCAAGATCTGCAGCATTGGGTCTTGCGACGAGCTGCTCCCTCCTTGGTTTCCACGAGTCATCTGAAGATTGAGATAGATATAGAGGTAAGAGGGAAATTCTAAGGTTCATGGTTTTGGGTTTTCAAATCTAAAACTTTGAGTTAGACTCAGGTTTTTCAACTAACTTCATTTTCATTCATGCAGGGAAGCACACGATACAACACACACCACAACAATCAAAGGGAAACAGATGGTTTGAAGAACCATTCTGCAAGCTACGATACAGTGGGACCGATACAACTCATGCTACGATAGTGCTCTCGTGCATCTACTCATCATCGATGAAGTCGGAGTCCTCATCATCAGCGTAGAAATCCACAGCATCCTCCTCCAGAAAGTCATCATCGTTGCTGAGATAAGAATCCATGTCTCCCTGGATGTCTTCACCCTCATCTTCTTCTTCCTTGGCGGCAAGCTGAGCTTCCTGCTCCTTGATAGTCTTCTCGAGGTCGGCCACCTTCTTGCGAAGACGAGCGATGGTGCGATCCTTCTTGGCACGCTGGCGGCAAAGAGACTGGCGATCCTAGACGAGCAGTGCGAAAGTCTGGGCCTTCTGGTCGGCAATGGCACGGTTCTGGTTGGCTAACTCTCGGGCATTGTCCAGTTCCTGCTGTCTGTCATGTAGCAAGAAGTCAAGATTCTCCACTTGACGCCTCAACTCTAGGTGACTTGGCATCTCCATCGGCATTCCCATGAAGTCACGTCTTGCATAGTGAGCAAAACGGGTTCCTTGGATCTTGTTGACGCTGAGGGCACATAGACATGCGAGAGCTTCATGCATTGCCCTGGCTAATCCATCTAGCCAGTTGTTCTCTCTCACGGAGAACTGAATTCTCCGGAAGTTGGTGCTTTGATGCTTCCTCTAAGATCTGCGGTGACTAGCCACTGTAAGTCTCCTCCTGGGGGGCCTGGAAGTTGAGCTCCAAGAAACTCCGGATGTGGACGTCCTAGTAACTCCGACAGTGAATCCAGATCCCTCTCAAAGATCAGCTGACCTCCGTTTCCCAACTGGTAAAACTTGCTGAACTGAGTCTCCATCTACAAGAATTAAGGATGAGGAAATTAGTGAAGTGATCAAGTGTGTCAAGTTTTAAGTAGTAATGTAAGAATTTTGAGGAACATGAATTTTTGAGAAAGAAAGAGTTCACAAGGATAAGAGAGGAAATAGTTTTTCATAAATACTCACTTTGGTTTTGAAACTAAGTTTTTGTTTGGACGTCCATTCTAACTAGGGTCTCCTATGGTCAGGATGGCTCTGATACCAACTTGTCAACACCCGGATTTTTAATCCCAGATGCCCGTTATGCCATACCTCGCAATCCCAGGATTACCATTTTTGCGAGACATAACGGATTGGATATCACAGTACATCATCCATTACAAACCATACATAAGGTGTTACACAAATAAGGATCTCATGATCCAGTCTTAATACAACAAGCAGCGAAATTAAAAGATAAGCGTAGCGGTGGGGTCCATCTTCAGGGGCATAGGCAATGCTGACGAAGGCAGATAGTCCTAGTTATCATAGCCGTCCTGCTGGCCATCATCTTGATAGTCTCATTCATAGTCTGGCCATGAGAATAGGCAGGGACAAAAGCCATGAGTACTCTTTAAGTACTCGCAAACTACTACTAACAGGTACTATAGTTCTAAGTTAAAGTGCTAAATGTAAGTTTAACTATAAAGTTAAGTTTGAAACCTAAGCTGAGTTAATGAAGAAAATAAAGATAAAATAAATTTCTAGAATCACTTAAGTTGGGAAGCTAGTATCATAAACAGAACCCTGTTGTGGTTAAGTCAAGATTCATCATTCATTTCAAGTTATTTGGAAAACATCTGACAACGAAACAGTATGGCCATTCCAACTGTCCATAACCGTGGACGCGGATATTCGAATAGTTTGACACTCTGCAGAGGTGGTACACTTTCACCACAAGATTCGATACATCTGTCAGGGATAACCCTGAAACATCATACTTAGTATGCAGATAATCAAACATAACCTTCCCTTTACACACCCTAGTATAAGAACCTCTCCTATGAGCATGGCCTCCCAACCATGACCATAAGTCATCTTGGGCACTGCATAGGTGGACATCATGAGAGGTAGCCTCAGCTCAAACCTCTCCCGCGAGGGAACTAATACTAATGCATATAAATTTCCAGCTAAGCCTTCCCAATTCAGGTAGTGTGGTTATACGGTAAATTTGGAATGGTATCGCATCCGAATCCAACCATCAGTTTTATAAAAGGGTTAAGGCTCATGCCTCATCATTTTCATCTTCATAAACCATTTGTGTTTCTCTACACATGTCAAATCATCTCAATAGAATGACTCATCCTTCCAAGGTTTTCACAATTCATTTTCACCAAGTGTTCCCATCTAAAGTGACTCAAGTTTTTGATCTACTCTAAACTACTAAGTTAAGAGTGTTCACTAAGGTGGAAGTGATGGGTTCAATCTCATGCCATAGAATGACATCTAAAGGTTTTTAAATAGGTTAAGTTTTATACTGTTTATGCTACCTTCAAAACAAGTAAAGAACTTTGTGTAAACTAAGGGAGGTAAAACTTGTAAACAAAGACTTGGGATAACTAATAGTTAATGGGGGTGTGATCAAAGCATGCCTAAAGCATCTTGGATCAAGTTAACTAGCTTAATTCCAGTTTACTACAATAGATTGCACTGTTAATGGTGGCTTGCTACAATAAGTTTTGCAAGGGTTAGCTTGCCAATAATAGCTTGCCTTGGTTGGTGCAGTGGTTGAATTTTTCTTCTTCTTCTTCTTGGTAGAACTCCTCCTCGTAGACTTGGTCAGTACTATCGTCTATAAATACATACGGAGCACACAATCACCACACAATACTTAACTAGGCTAAATAGCATTCTAAGACACACATTTGATGATCTATTATCATCACAAGTTTAATTCACTAGTTTCATTCTTTTTAATTTAGAAAATTAATTTCTACTCATTGAAAAATTAACTAAGATTTAATATTCACCACTTAAAATATGGGATCATGTTGACACATGTCATCACCACATATTTTAACATGTGTGAATGAGATTTAAAGGTTGGATCATAATTACTTTGGTTTAAGCTCATTATTTAATGATTTAAAGTGACTAGAAATGCCTATATAGCATTATTTGGGTACTAGTTCAAAGTCGGTGCATGTAAACCTTAATATTATTATATATGCAGGTAGGTATGGTGAGATGTGATTTTTGATAGGTAGAATCAACTCAAAATCTATCTTGGTTGATTTTATAAAAATGTTGTAAGTTGCAAAAGCTTCTGTTTTGTTATTTTTATTAGGAGAGATCTATAACTCTAATGGAATTAAATCCAACGGGCTTGGATATATTATTTCTATACCTTTCAGACAAAATTAGTTTCATGTAATTTGGATTTATAAATCTCTCTGAATTGTTTTTCAAACTAGGGGACAGAACTAAGATTTAAACTAAAAAGAAAAATCCAATTTTGAATGGCTGGGCTAGCGCGGGAACGAACATGGGCCGGCTCAGTGGCGCTCCGCGGCGCAGGGCTCAGCTGACATGCAGGCTCCACCAGTCAGCGACACAAAAACACCGAAACGGTATCTAGCATTCTAAGCCGCACGATTAAAAGGGGATCTAACGATGGGGGTTCATCGTCGTCGACAGATTACTCTGGCGAGAACTTGACCTAGACGCGGTGGTGGGGGTCGACT
Organism: Avena sativa; assembly: GCA_916181665.1. Classification (NCBI taxonomy): domain Eukaryota; kingdom Viridiplantae; phylum Streptophyta; class Magnoliopsida; order Poales; family Poaceae; genus Avena; species Avena sativa. The sequence goes on along the minus strand of OV702287.1, from coordinate 183,602,636 downwards.
GGGGGCGTACCAGGGATCCAGCAAGGTCGGTGAGGCGGGTAAACGGGATGGAAGACGACGGCGAGGCGAAGCATGGTTGCGGCGGAGCTTGGGGTGCCCTAAATCGCAGGCGCCCTTCTCCTCCTACTGTGGTAGCTTCGTCTCCAATTCCAGCGAGGCAGTTCTCAAGCGGTGTCGTCTAGAGGTGGGTGAGGTTCAGTGAGAGGTGAAGAGTGAGTGAGTGTGGAGAAATGAGGCTGGGGAGGCCGGCTTATATAGGCCCGACAGTGAGCCCGAGCGGTGTGGGCAGGTGACTCCGGCGAGGCGGCACAGGGGGCTAGTGGCGTGGCTCAAGGTAGGGGACGGTGGCCTGTCTCCTGGTGGTGTGCTAAGGCTTAAAGGCACGGCAAGGCGAGCTCTGTGCTGGTCGGGAGCGTCACACGCTCTAGGCGGCAGAGGCTGCGGGTTCGACGGCGAGCGGTGGCTGGGGTGCGTTGGGCGGCCAGCGGGGGTGTCTGGGGTGTTCCCTAGGTCCTAGCGGAGCGGTAGGCGCAGGCTGCGGCCGAGGGGCGGTCAGTGCACGCGGGGACAGGGCACGCTCTGCGGGCAGCGTCGGCATGGTCGACCAGCTCCGGGCACGGCGGTTCTTGGCTGTTCTGGTCTCTGGCTCTGGGCTGGGGCTGGTTGGACGGTGGAGGTGGACCACGGGCGACGTGCTGGACAAGGTGAGAGAGGCTGGCGGCTGCTATGGTGCGGTGTTGCCGGTGAGGGTGCTCAAGGTGCTCGGCCTTAATGGCCATGACCATTTCGTCGTGTGCACAGGGCTTGTCCGGGCTAGCAAGGGGTAGGGGTGCACTGGGAGGGACAAGGGGACCGAGTTAGGCCCAAATGGTGACCAAAATCACTGCTCAAAATAGTGTTTTGAATTTGGCCAGATTTGTGCCTGCCACCTGTTTGATGAAATGGCCGCAAGAAGTAAACTTTTGAATTTTGGTTTCAAATTTTTTGGGTGATCTACACTAGTGCTAGGCAGTCTCTGGTTGCAAGGGTTTTGAAAGTGGAGCTCATTTTGATGGTTTTTCAAATAGGGGTGATCTATGCATATGCATTGAATTCAATGTTCACATGCCATTTAAAATAAGCAAAAGCATGTTTTTAGCAGATCAAAAGGTGGGTCTTGGTACCTCATTATGTGTACTAGCAAGAGGTACAAAGATCATGAATTGTTTCTGTTAAGAAATGAGTGCTAGGAACACTCAAAGTAGTGTAGTGGATTAAAATGGCCAAAATGACCATTCCTACTTTTTAATTGTTTTTTATTTGATTTTCTTTAGTAAAAGTTTGGGAATGATGTAGATGATGTTTAAATGACCTAAGAAACATTTTACAACCAAAGAATCATAGAATCATGATAATTCAAATCAATTCCTAATTTAAATGCACATACACATGAATGCTTTCATTTTTAATTTGGAATAGTTTTTGTTAACCCTAAATTTTGATGATTTAGATCTTGATAAGCTTGGATTGAAGTTTTGGGATGTTACATTATATATATTAGCATTTGCACCTCTTTTGGTCTTTTACCAATAGTAGATGTAAGGTGACAAAGAACACAAAGAATCAGCAGATGAAATGGCCAATGTAGCATAACATACCATCAAATAAGAAATGAAAAAGTAATGTTTGAACCATCTTCTTTGACATCATGTAAACAATGACCTCAACATATATTGTAGTACAAGTGAACCATAACTTAAGTGGCATATGATTGACAGCAAGTGAACCATAACTTAAGTGGCATATGATTGACAGCAAGTGAACCATAACTTAAGTGGCATGTGATTGTACTACAGTGTATCATATATAAACATAAGGCAATAAAAAATCCATGCATTTTAAGAATTTTTTGCATAGGTATTACAACAAACACATTCACTTTTCTCGCCTAAGTTCACCAAACATATTCACTTGCCCTTCTTGGGAAATCGACCTATGTACCTAGTATTTATATATGAATCAACCATCAATGAACATTATAGGCATGCAGCCTTGGAGAAAAACCTCTTTTGCATGCTTCCAAACTCATGTAAGTTCACTTGAACCTTCCCAACTCATCAACACAAATATAGAAGGAGCTGCTAGGATTACTTCTTGTAATCTCATTGTCATAACCCCATTAAAGATTGTACTAATGCTCTTTATTACCATATATAACCTTTAGTGCAAGCCGTTTAGCTCTCAATGGCTTGCTTCATCTTGGTATCATCTTCCACTACTTCTGCAAAATTCTCGATAAGTTATTCATGTCCATGTCCTCGTCTTCCCTAAATCTTTCCAATTACTTGTCATCTATAAGGTTTGTTGTGAAAGATTTTATCTTCCACTTCATGTTGCAGGTATGCTCACGCTCATATCTTTTGATCATCCAATTCTTTGGTATGCTCATGCTCATGTATTTTTATCATCCAATTCTTTGTTCTGTTGTCATAAGATGGCCACATGTATCAAATACACTCCTTTTCTTTATCACCAAAACATTTGGCCTTTATCCTCATCAAATCATTGACTGCCAATATAATGTCCCATCTATTTTGGCAACTATATTCTCCGATTTCCTTTATCACCATATGAATTATCTCAAAAAGTTACACTGAAAGAAAGTCACAACAACATCACATGTGGGCCATGACGGTTATAAACACCGAGGCACACGCCAAATCGCCATACTCGCGCTTACACAGTAAAAAAACTCTAGGGACAACTGTGTCAGGGAAAGTGCAGATGCCCTGTTTTTTCATGTAGTGTATGGTCATCCATTGTTTGGTCTATTCCATGGCACCATACGCGATGCGCCTCAATGAGAACCCGATGTTATAATTAGTGTTGTTACACATAATATGCTGCGCATTATTTTTCCATGCTTGATATTCTTCTGGCAACAAAAAAATCACGATAAATGATAAACAAATAAGTTCACTAATACCATTCATATCAAAGTTTGCATGATACTGAGATATAATTTTGTTTCCATTGCAATATTTGAGCCCCTTTATATTCATTGCATTAAATAGGAGCCCTGTGTAACTCCAAAAGAAATGAATATTAAAACTAGTCTAAAAAGTGGAAAACTTATTCTTGAGAGACTCTCTATTCTGCATGATATTCTCCACACATGCTACTATGACGGCCATGGGGACATACCCATCATTATCTAAGCACGCTGCTGTGACAGCCATGCGATACTCCTATCATCCTCCGCGCATGTACTGTGACAGGCGTCGTGACATGGCCACCATCCTCCACACGCCTTACGTTGCCGATGTTGTCGTGGATCTGAAAGAGAGATCAGATCGATTACATAAAGAAAAATGATGAAATATAGTCACTCTCTAGATGAGATGAAGAATATACCTTAGGCTCGTGAAAGAACATGGAGGACTCATGTGTGGATGTTGCACCATATTGGGAGATAGTACCTAGCCTATACATCTTCAGCTTCCACGTCATCTTCTTGGAATGACCATAGTTAGGAGGGACGATAACGGAAGATATGGGAGTTGGTGTGATCTAGGATATTCATGAAAATGGAAATGCTCAGATATAGGGTCCGGCTTGCTGAGTAAGAGTCACTAAATAGAGTACATAGTAAGGAGTGGGGAGTGAGAGTGGAGACTAAGGGTTCCCTTGTATTATGTAGGAAATAGGGCTAGAAAGTATGGGAGATCCAGTTTTTTATATGGGTTGTAGAACAAGTACGGCTAGTCATGTGGGATCCATGTGCACAAGTGGCCCATACGTCAGACTCCAACAGCCACTGTGGTTTCCTATAAGTTGGCCCATGTGGTTAATTCTTTGTCAAGGTTAAAGACTGGATTTATGTTTTGTGCAAGTAATTACCCTAGAAGTGGGTGTTATGTGAATAAATAAATGGTGGTTATGGTTATGTGCAATAAAATCCCCAATAGTTGGTGTTATGTGTAATTTCCTCACATATAAAGGTTCATACTTAGGTGGGCAGTGGTAAGCAACACTAGTCAGCGAGACAAGCCTAATCGGTCAGTATGATGTGCTTGAACATTCTCCAGCGTACGACTAACAATTAACGGTGCTTGCGATGGATGTCGCAATACATAATGCATTTGTTGCCCAAATGTGTCATACAAAATGTCGCTCTTGTGTGCCAGGTACCACGACACAATTATGTGTTGATATGTGGTCTATCACAACGCATAATTTTCTACTCCTTGATAGGTGTCGAGAATGCTCATCCACCAGGTAGCATGTAGTGACACCCCTAGGATCAAGGTTAAAACAATCCTAGACCTTAGTCTGACATAAGCCTAAACTAGAGCTCGAGGATATCCAGTGAAGAATCGGTAACACAACAGTAACCCTGTGACAAGAAAGTTATTACAACAAGCTCATAACTAAGCAGAGATCCAAATATTATAAGCAGAGGTCACTGATCACAAACATTAAACAACAGAAGGCAAATTATGTTATTAAGTATATAAAATTTAACAAATAGCCTAAGAGGCCCGAAGCATAATGATGACGTCCAAGCGCATAGATTTTAGGTTGTCGACTAGGAACCCCAAGCTACTCGTTGATGTCGATGTCGTATAGAACTCATCTTCAGGTGAACACCTACTCCGTTACAAAAGTATCAACAAAGCAAGAGTGAGTACAGGATGTACTCAGCAAGACTTATGGCTGGTGGAGCAGTTTTGCATAAAGCTATCTTTGTTTGTATAACATGAGGGAGAAGATGAACAATATATACCCTAGAGACAAATAATAAATGGGTTTTATTATCATATCTCAATTAGTTCGTAAATTTTTGTATTGCGTTATAACTGTATCAAGCGAAAACATTGATATAGGTGTGGTATGAAACAGACTCAGTCCCTAGTAACCTCTATTTATACTAATTAGTTGGCAAACCGATAATCAAGGTTGCCTGATCATAGAGCATTTATGCCAGCTGATAACAGAGTCACATATGATATGATGGACATTTCCCAAAGATAGTTATTGCATCACAATCAAGTCACAAGGTTCATCGTTGCAATAGTTAGAAGCGTAGTATCCTTCTCCTTAGACCATGAGATCATATTAATCACTATCTCTCTCGGCTGTTTTGATAATGTCAACCGTCATGTCTAGAACTGGGTGGCCATAAAGGTGTGCGTCAGGTATTCCAAAGGAATAGTTGAGGCTTATGTTATGAAGATCGGAATTTGTTCACCCGCGTGACGGGAAGATACACACGACCTACTTGGTGAGATTACATCCATAATAATGCAACATGTAACTAGGTCACAGGGATGAAATATCAAAGGAACAAGTGAAACAGAACTTGCCGGTAATGAGATTGAACAAGGTATGTAATGTTGATGACCAGATCTCAGATCATATCGAAGAACAAAGGGAATTGGACTCGACGTTTATAGTTCACATGACATTGTCTTCATGGAATGCACATGGGTCATTATGGGCATCCCGGTCCTGCTAATGATCATTGATATGAGAGGTGTCTCGATCATGTATGTAATGTTCCTCGTGTCGTTGGGGAAATATACTTAAGGGTACGATGAGTTAGAGATCTTCTATAAGATGGAATCATAGTAGAGAAAGAGAGAAATCAGAATCATTCCAAAGAGAAGAGAATCCGAATTTGGTTGAAGGAAGAGAAAGGAAAAGGGACTGAAAGGTGTTTTGGGTAAATATGCATTTCTTATATGTTAATTGTGAATTAATATGTACTAAATAAATATTAAAATTAAAATTTATAGGGCAACTTCCTCATTAGGCCAAAACCCCGGAGGGAATTGGCTCAGGAGGAAGCCACCGTGAAAAAGGGAAGAAAATAGCACTATAGCCGCTACTGGACCACCACTAGGCGGCCCACACACGGGTAGGTGGGAGCTAGGAGAGCCGCGCTAAGCGCCACTCAGGGCGGCAGGCTGCTGGGCACAACACAGCACACAGGCGGACCGTGACTGTTGGGGATATACTTTCCGGGTATACCCATTGTGATTCGATGACCAGGGTGCCCACTTCGAGTTAGTGCTATGATCCACGGGTAGCCCAGTCAAGGAGAGAAGTTGAAAGCCCATCCAACTACGGGAAGGCCCAGAAGAATTATTGACTTAGGCCTGTAGGAATACTTGTAGTCCAAGATATACTATGTAATCGACTCTGTATCGTAGCCGGATAGGACTCTCCTATAACCATAGGACCGGATGACTATATAAGCTGTCATAGGGATCGATATTTAGGGAACCAATCACCATAACCTCAACTCACACAGAAGAATCCTCTATTGCAATCTATACTTCTGTGTCACATCCCAAGATTTCAAAAATTGGGACTAGATTTTTTTTTGCATTTGCATGTCATTCATAAGCATTGCATTTACATCCATGCAATTTTTTTTTGCAAGAATTGAATTTCAAAAACCCTAACCCAAATCGGTTTTGCAATTAATCCTATGAGGATTAAATAAGGATTTTATAAATCCGATATTTTTGAACTACACAAAGTGATCAAAAATAATCCTAAAATGATCTACAGGATTTTAGAAAAATTCAGAAATAAAAATCATCTCATTTGGAAGTTATATGAAAAAGATATAAAGAAAATAAGAAATAGAAAAGGAATAAAAATAAAAGAATAAAAAAAACTAACCTAACCTACCCGGCCAGCCGAAGCGGCCCAGCCCACCTAATCCCTCCCTAACTAATGCTCGCTCACAACCGCCAGCGAGCACCAGCGGCCCATCTCCCTCTCACCTACTCTAACGTGCACGCGCAAGCCAGCGCAGCCACCAACGGCCCAACCGCCACGCAGCACGCCAGCCCGCTTCCCCTCTCTGCGACTGACGAGCCAACCCCATCATGTCATTGTCCTCCTCTCGTCTCTATCGTGTTCGTGACGAACACCGACCCTCCTGACCGAATTCGCGACAAAATCGGGCACACCCGTTCGCGATTTTGCCTGCATCTGCACGCATGGGCCCTCTATATATTCTCCCTCTTCCGCTTCCTGCGTTTTTTTCGCCGATTACGAACCCTAGAACCCCATCATCGAGCTCCTGATCCCGCCGCCATTGACGCCGCCGCAGAGCTCCCAGATCGACCGCGAATCAGTGGATTCCGTCGCCCCCTTGCCTCCCTTTTTACCTCTATCCGGCTCCCCTTGATGCACGGCATCTCTCTGGCCCTTTCCCCTCCTCTGCAGCGCACCGGAGCACCGCCGATTGCTCGCCGGAGCACCGCCGGAGCCGAGCACGTCCAACTGCACTCCGCCATCGCCTAGGGAAGTGCCACACCTCGCCGAGACCACCACTGTGACCTCCGCACGCCGCCGCACTTCGTGGACCTCGTCGCCGACCCCGGAGATCGCCGGAACCACCTGAAGCATCGCTGACCGAACCGCTGCCGCCGCCATCCGCCGTCATCTTCCTCGTCGTCGGTGAGCTCCTGGACGAACAGCTCCCCCACCGTCTGATCGTCTCTGGACGGTGCAGATTAGATCCCAGAACGTGCTAGTACCAGCCTGCCGTGTGGAGCCCGTGTGTACGCCACGTAAGCGTCACGTCGGAATTGACCTGCCCAGTCAACAGCTGTGTCAGCGCGACATATGCTAGGGAATATTCTCTTTTAAATTGAAATAGAATAAAATATACAGAAAATGATTATAACTTTTAAAAATCGTATAAAAAGATTTACTAGTCCAAAAATAGCAAATGATATGTCGTTGGAAAGCCCTTTTCTTGTAGATTATTAATATGCAACTAGTTTAGACAGTTGCTGTAAGGTTTTGCAATAGTTATTCAAATAGTTTAATATCCTTTCTGTAGTATTAAATTCATAGAAAATAAACTACATATCAGAAAAATACAAATGATATACCCCTGGATTCACAAAATTGTGGAGAATAAGATTCTAGAATAAAATTACAAGTTTACAGTATTAAAAGGTTTATTGTAGTATTTTAGTTATAGAAAATGATCTGTAAACTATTTTGACCTGAATCCTTTTGCTCCAGGTTATAAATTGAAACCTCTATCCAGGAGTATTTTTACCATAAATTAACAATACTGTTTACAATAGAATACAATTTAAATTGAATAAAACTTGTTAAATGGATCTAACTAATGCAATAAATGGTTTTGATGCATTAAAAAAAGCCCTCCATGCATTCCATCAGTAGATATAATGATCAGAGAACCTAAGTATGCTATTGGATCTATTATTAAATTGTCATGTATGCATTGATTCATCATTGTTTTATTGTATTGTTGTATAGTTGCTTGTTTGCAATGTTTTGAATGGTGTATTTGTTGTGCTTTGTCCGAAGCAATAGATTGCGAGGAGTGTGACTGTTGCGATCGTGACAAGTGCAACGATTGCAATTGTGAGGATTGTTTGAACGACTACATCAACTAAAGGCAAGTGGCACTATCATAAATGTCCTACTTATTTTCCTATGCATTGTAGTTGTTTTTAGTAGAGTTGCATGTGTAGGAATATTTTGCACTATAAGCTATGTTATGTCCTATTTAGGATATCCTTTTGTATCTTGATTAGTGGAAACATCGTAGTTGTAGTATGCTTAGCCCTGCTATAGATTCGTGGTGGAATATCATGTTATGAGTATTATGAGGTATTGGAAAAGGATATGGTTTTATATAATAAAACAAGTACTCAATGAATCGCCTGGGTGGAATGTGAATACTCAGTTGTGAATAAAGTGGCAACAAAGGGGACCGTATCTTTGGCTACCTCTCTCGTGTGTGCACTATAAGAAGACCACCTAGGATCCTAGAGATTGAACATGTTTCTCGTACAGTGGCTTCCGTGTACATCCACATGCTAATATGGGCTTTGGCTTAGTTAATTACATAGCGGAAGACCCTTTGCATTGGTACCTCTTCAGGTTAACTAGAATTGTGTATTGGAGGTTATATCCTTCCATTGGTGCTTGTTAGACGTGCTAGCATTGTGTATTGGGAGGACTTCTATGGAAAGACTTTGTCACATTCTCGAATCTACCGGTATACCAATTGGTGTGTACTAATCCAGTAGCCACTGGTGGCATCAAGACGAGATTATGTCATGTGGGTAAAGTGTACAACTTCTACAGAAGATCTAAATCTAATCGATTAGCCGTGTCCCCGGTTATGGACAATATTGAGCAACTAAGGCCTGAAGCTTATGGATGATCTCGACATTCCAATTTCTTAATAAAAAAATTGATGGTTTGAACATGGGAATAGGAGCACTTGGTGTTGGCCAATGTGTTCAGACAATTTTCAGAAAGGATTAAAACAGTTTTGAAAAGATAGGATAAAACTATTGCTTTATGCAAATGAGCCTCAAACTCCACCTAGACAAATATGCATGTAATTGATAGGTTCCATTTTATATCCACATACTAGTGACACTTGCCAATACATTCAAAGTATTGACCATTCATGGCTACAACCTTTCATGTTGCAGGTTATATCGTTTCTGAGTGATCGTTATAGGTCGCGAACCTCCACTCAACAGTTGTTCGCCTATGGCACAATTGAAGATGGAGCCTACTATATGTTTATGCTTCCGTATGCTATTGAACTATTTTAGCTAGCCTTTGAGCTATGCATTATGTAATAATTGCAGATTCTGGATCATTCGATGTAATAATGATGCACTATTATATTGTTTGGTATTCATCTGTACTGTGGGTGCCAGTGAACCGATCCAGGGATTGGCACTATACACAGGAACTCATCCTTATCAGGAGAGGGTGTTACATTCTGGATCTACCATATTACTACATTTCTAGTAGGAGTAGGATCCATCCTCCGTAGGCGGATTCGAACTTGGGTAAGCTTGTGTGCTCATCGTCCCGGACGACCGTATGTTTCACACCCACATCTTTCTATGCCCCGAGGACCCTATAATGGCATGCTTGTCTTCAATCCGACGATAGTTGGCGCCCACCGTGGGGCAGGTGACCTTCGGAGCTGCGTTCTAGGTAGAATTTGCACAGATCGAAATTGGCAAAGCAATCACCGTCAGCCAGGTTCTCTATGCCAGCGATGTCCCTCTCATCCTTCTCAACGAGACTTGGATTCTGGCTAGGGAGACCATGACCATCTACATAATCATGTATTTTGGAGAGATCGATGTTTACCTCAGTTTCGCTAAACCTGCCCAACCCACCCTAGCGGTTATGATAGAGGCAAAAGAAACTTCTAGATCTGCTTTGTCCGCGGAGGTGGCAGAGTTTTGGATCTCGGAAATCGCTAATCCCACCCAGCCTGCGCAAAGCGGAGATCATGGAGAAGATCGGATCTGAAGAATATCTCCCTCAGGAGGTCGAATCTCAGGAAGATCAAAGCATCAACAACTCCGGATCCTACTATGCCAATGCTAGAGCAAGAAAATCGCTTCTGAGGCACACCGTGAAGTGAATGATGATGAGTGCCATAGTCAACACAGATAGAGTTCTCGAGACCATAAAAAGTTTCGAGGAAGCTAAAGAATAAGGCCTCACCCACCTTAGAGCACATGGATCGCACTTTGTTGGGTACGTTGGCTCATGATCTGGCTCGGCTGATGCTGGATATGACAAATACTCGGTGATGGACGCAATCAGAACAAACGTCAACACACCGGCCTCCCTAAAAGATTCCATGATGTCAGCAGAATTCCGGGCGTTTGAAGTAGAAATTGAAGAGAAGATTAACTCCAAGGTTGCGGAAGAAGGAGAAGGTATGGATCTAAGTCCTTACAACAGTATGGATGGGAGACGATGAAAACTCTCCTGAACCACAAGATGATATGGATCTCGGAGAGAATCCCGACATCCAGATGTCTAAAAGTACTGATAGAAGCTTAACTCCAGGAATCAGACCAAAAGGCGTCTTTGCCACAGGGGCCGGTAAGGCCAACAAGGCAAAGAAGAAGAATAAGAAAAACAAGACTCCGACTAAAGATCTTCTTGCTCAAGAGGAGGTTGCCAAAGAATACGAGGAGGATTCAAACGACACTCTAATCCCGAAGAACCAAACAAGACTCCGGTGGATGGACACGTGGTTACCCCTGGTGCCCATGAAATTCTCGGAGAAGCACTTACAACGCTGATCCCAATAGCCTCGGATCTTACGCCGGACGAGTTTGAGAAAAGGGCCCAAGCCCTATAAGTGCATAGCTAGGTACTCTTGGATGAAGCCACTCATCTCATCAAGGAGAAACAGTGCATTGCAGCCGCATGATAGTACAACTCCCTGCAGCATCAGAAGACCTAGAACGGCCCTGAGTTGGCCAACAAAAATCTGGAAGTTCAAAAATCTCTATTTGGAAGGAACAAAGTAAACATAGTCATGGGATATCCTCAGATCGATACCAAGGGAAACCGGGTGTATAACACGCCGGTAGAAAATACTTCTGTGGCCTAATAGATCTTGGTGAATAATCCAACTCAATGGGTAGGAATAAACACACCAATTGAGATATTTATCTAAGGAAATTTCCTTAGAGAATTCTTTCTCCCCCTCTCTCTCTAGTTGTGTCCTTGTGTTGACACGGCCCCACAAAAGGACTGTACATGCAAGAGACGACGCACCTACAGCACGTCGTTGCGCTGTAGGGATTCCAAGCCAGAGATCTACTTCCGCATTCCTAGCAGGGATCAGGGAACCAGAGGTCGTCATCATACATTGTATGTGTACGACACCTCGAGGGTGCTACCAATAGTACACATTGGATGTCGTGAGCCGAAGCTGCTACACGATGAATATGGAGCAAGGGGTGACCTACGAGGAGCTTTGTGACCTTCAGGTCGGCTATGAGTATGGCTACATCATCCACATTCCTCTTGGAACGTTAACCTCTTTCGGACTACAAGGGTATGTATCCTAAACTCCAATCGTTACTACATTACTACATAGATAGATCCTAGGCAATCGAGGTATTCATGTAGGGAATTTTTTGTTTTCTGCCATAGAACCCCTTCAGAAGAAGCTCGTCCAATCAGAATATTTTAAAAGGAGAGAAGAGAGCAACATCTCCAAAGTAGTGATCATCATCTTTTGATATCCACCAAAGCATCATCATCACTTATCAACTAGGATCATCCCCTTGTATCCATGAGGGAGCATCCTTAAGCACACATTGATCTGCCAAATTTTATGATTAGGTTATAGTTCTCTATGATCTTAGAATTTGGTCACCAAGTGTTCATAACCGTGAATATGGATTTTCGAAAAGATTTAATCCTATAGGGGTGTACAACTTTAACCACACATACCAACCGACTCTTAATGCCAGATCATTAGCCCTCTTCCTTGGAAGGCTGACAGAGGGTGATTAACCATGACCTTTACCTTGCTTTCGCGGAGACCATGAGTCACATCCTAAGGAGAGTTCCACCATAACGGGTAAAATCCCGATGCCGGTCCCTAGAGATGTGAGGCAAGGTTGGTTTACCAGGGGCTCTATCCATCCCAAGCAACCTTGTCCAAGCTTCCCTACCTGTTATGATGCACCTCCTTCACCACCTTCGAGAACTATCAGAATGCATATGTCGAATGGAACACCCAAACTATGTGACTCATGGAATCTACTAGGCAAGTTAGTTAGTCGAGGGGTTCCCAAGCCCCATGTGGTTGTACGCTCGTCTTGGTTCCAAAGGCAAGAACTCGGTTCCTAGTGGTGGCGAGCATGGAACTACAAAAACCATATTCCACTGTGGCCTCCCATACAAGCCTTAGAATGTTTGACCTCATATCACCTTCATACCTCGTTCTCCTGTCATACTACATTCTTTGCATCTGATACATCATTAGTATGAACCAGCACTAACAACTATGCATGGCTAAGAAGGACACGGATATAAGATCTAGCAATGCACACAAGCCAAACCTAGTTATTCTAGGAGCAATGGATCAGGTAATATAAGCTCAAAGTGAGTAATGCAACATATAGGATACTCTATCTATTGATAAAATACCACAATAGAACCGTATGCATCATGGCAAGAATTGAAATACTTTGAAAGCATAGGATTGTATAATGGTGGGGATATCCTTGCATTTGCCCGTTGATAACCAATAAGCTGACCTTTGAACATCTTATACTTGACTTGGTTATAGTTGGTCAAGTATTGATCCTCGATCTTTGATGGTATTGATCTCTAGCTTCGATCTCGGATTTGTTCTTGGGTTCTATCTGGAAGAAGCAAAACACCGGAAAGAAAGGGAAACAATCAACACATGGCGTAGATGCAATGATCAAGAAATAATGATGATATGACAAGTTAAATAGTATTCAAATGTAACCCTATTATAGGCTTGATAATTTTAAACAGGCTCTATGGGGTGCAAACCCTAAAACATCACGCAGAGCAACATAGCTGGAGCGGCGAGTTCAACGGCGGCCAGCGGCGGCTAGAGTTGAGCGGCGTAGGCATGGAAGAAAACATGGGGAGGACAGTGGAGTAGCTCAGGGGGATAGGAAGATCACCATGAATGTGAAGGAGGGGTTGGCGAGGCAAGCGGTGGTCGGAATCAACGACGAAGGCAGCGACCGGACCTCGGGAAGGAGCGGTCAATTGGGTCGACTGGGAGCTTCCCGACTTGGGTGGTTGTACAAGGAGAACGAGGAGACGTTGGCAATTCTGCTGGTGAACTCAGCTGGGCGAGGGACAGTGCAGAACGACGGGGAACGGTGGCTACTAGGAGCTAGGTTTTTGGCCAAAAGGGGGTAACCGCGAGAGGTCACAAGAGGGAGTGAGATGGGTATAGAGGGGAACATATCTGTTCTTATCTACGTGACCAGGGGTGGAGGCGGGTATTGTAGGGCGAGGGAGATCGATGGCGAGCGCACGGGACATGCAGGTGCTTGTGTTGTCCTTCTGTCTGAGGAAGAAGAAAAGGAGAGGACGATGAAGGGGTACAGGCCAGATGGGCTGGTTGCTGAGCCGGCTGCGGGTGCGCATGAGCGGCAGGAAGAGAGGGAGTAGGGTTGGGCCGGCCTGGTTCTAGTCTGGATCTGTTTTTTATTTCTGAAATCTTTTCCTTTTCTCAATTTCACTTTTGTAAAAACATCAGAAATCTGTTTTGTATATTTCAAAAACACCAAGGCTTTGTAAATTATTTTAAATACTTATGGGGGCCTTTTAATCCATTTGGGCTCCATGCATTTTGGATTTTCAAAAAACAAAATCATTTTAGAAGGGTTTTCAAAGAGAGGGGAGTAGGGTTTTGTTTTGTTTTTATTTACACTTTTGTCTTCACAAAAATAATGATGCTCATACTATGCACATCAAACCCTAATTAGTACTTAACTAAAACTGTGGTGTTATAGCTCTATCCCTTTTATGAGAATCTCGACCCGAGATTCCAAAGGTAGGAAGGAAGAAGGAAACATTGTTATGCTAGGTAGAAGAAGGAAACACACTATATAGCACACCGAATATCTTATGGTCAACTCATGGAAGGAGTGTTCAAACCAACTCTAAGATGACAAACATGAAACATGTCAAGGTAACAAAGGAAATAAAAGGTGAAGGTTTCAAGTTGTTAGATAGCTGGTCTTCATAAGGATTGAGACCATGGAACTTGAGAAGGTTTTAAACTTCTATTGAAAGGGGCTGCCAACAAAATCAACATGACCACAGACGAGAGGTGAAGCTCTACTAGATGGCTTAAGTAGAGATTTCACGGATATAGAGATACGGAGAACCATACTGTTGAACTACTTTTGAAATAGAAGGGTCACTCTTTCATTCATAGAAGGTCAAGATAGAAAGGTTGCTTTATGGGGAGGAATCATAAGAGTCACAAGAAACATATAGCAAGAGAACTTATGATTACCAAAATCATAGTTGCTCTTCGAGCATGTTTAGATAAAATGAAAGGAACTCTTTATTCATCTAGGGATATCAAAATCTTTGCCAAAGATTGTGATATCACTTTACACCACCAGGATGAATAGATAGCAACATTCCAGATGACATGAGAAAAAGAAACTTCATTCTTAGACTTCAATTACTTGGCACAACAAGACACTTGCTGATGGCTGTGAAAATAGCCATCTTTCTTCATGTTTAAACTTCATTTTTAGTCAGGTAATTGACCAAGAATCTCTCTAGCCTTGCTACTGATGACTAATTATTTCAAAGATGTGCAGGAAATCATGCTTTTAAGGTGAAATGAGGGGCCATAAATGAATATTTTGAGGAAGTCCACATGGCCAAGTAATTCTGGAGTAAAAACCATTCGACGGAGGCCATAACGACCACTAGTACAGGCAAGGAATGCACGTATGGCCCGCCTGTACTAGGTGGTGTTGGCTTTGTCTTGTCAAACCCTACAACTTTCGTGAAGGCGCCTATATATTTCGAGGTCCCAACCACCGCGCAGAGGGCCACCATTCTCAGATTACATCACAACACCACCAAAGGAGATCCACCACCATAGTTCATCCTCTCCTCCATCCATCCTCTCCATAGCCATAGCCATTAGCTTGTACTTGGGATCTCCTTGTGATTCGGTGACCATTGTAAGAATATTTGATTTTAACCTAAGTATTTTGCACAATGTTTTCTATCTTTGATCTTATTGTTATGAGTGAGTTGTCCTCACAGGCTGCGGGTCGGGGTGAAACCTTGCAGCGATTATGTGCATCTAATCTATGGGAGTATTGTGTATTGATTGAATAGAGATGTGTATATTTGTTTCTTTCTCTATTGTCTTGGTATATGGACTTGTAGGTACCCAAGATCCCAGAGATTGATAAAGGCTCGAGGTGAGATTCTTGGTTAGCGGCGATCTCATAGGAAACCCAGTGATAGAAAGGGGAGTACGGTCTTTGCTTAGTGATACATTGTGGAACAACATAAACATCACTTCTCAAGGCTTTGATATGTGTTTTCACTTAATAATTGTTTGGTGCTTCGCGGTGCAAACAGTTGGATCAAAAGACTATTTCTATGTCTATGACTCATAGGGGCTCTAGTATATCGGAATGTGCCGCCCACAAATTATATATATATATATATTAAATCATTACACATGAATATGCGTATTACTATATTTATCCCATATGATGTGAAGTTGTAGGTGAATCTTCAACCCTGCCCTATCTTCATCCATTGATACAACCCACATTATAAAGTAAACTAGAAAGGTTCGATGAACGAAGGTAACAAAGAAACAAGTCTTGTAGACACGCCTTATTATTTTACTTTTGGCATTGTTTCCTAAGGATTCGATTAAATCTAGGTCTACTAGGGAAAAAACTACTATATTGACACCATGAATCCGGATCGAAGGTATCACTTGCCAACGTAAAGGGTCTAGGGGATAAACCGAGAGACATTTAGCGTCACTACTTTAAATGTTCTCCTTGATGTTCATGACACCAGACATCAAGTAAAGGTCAGACTTCGGTTACAAAGGAAACCATGAGCACAACTCCTATAATAAATCATATAATAAGACTCATGAAGAGTGGTTGTAATTGCTGATTCAAGAGAATATGACAATAGGTCTTCCAAGTAATTATGTCAGCCAACATCTCAATCTTACTGGATTTACAAGGAGACCTATGTCAAAACCTTGGAGAACACTAACCAATATATTTGCTTGAGATTCATATTTGGTTAGGTGAGATGATACTTCAGACGCAGCATGTCCGAATAGAAAGTGTGCAACATTTACACATAGGTAAAGTCACTAGATTCTCAAGGTATGGACTATAGTGTTAAGCTCCAAACGACTGAGCTACATTGCTAGACCCATGTATTAACAACTTTTTAGGGGACAACTGCACCTACCTAAAGTACTTGAAACTAAACACACATGTGTCCTTAAGGGAACAAAGGTAACTCTACTCAAATCCACATCGACATCTTTCAACATTTGCACGTGAATCAAAGAAGGTCACTTCTAACATCCAGAACTTTGAGATGACTCAAAGATGGTTCTCAAAAGTTTTCCAACATTAATGCCAATTGTTCCATATGAATCTAACTAGCATGGATAATATAAGGATGTCATCGATGGGCTCAATAGAAAACTTATCGATATACTCCAAGAAGATGGACTCATATGTTGTGAACAAGGAAAAAGTATTGGTTAGACCAAATAATATGAGGACGCATTCAAGTGAAACATCACGAGTAGCAACATCATCCAGATAGTCCTTGTAACTAAGTTTGGTTTGATGATAACCCAAATCAAATCAAAGGCGGGGGGAGATAACATATCCACAATGGAAATACTATCTTTCTTCACGAACAAAACTAGACATCCCTTTAAGGAGGAACTGAGTCAGATAGAACTTTTGTCTTACATCTCTCCAAGTTGTTGTTTAAGCTCAACCAACTAGTTTAGGAGTATCCAGTATAGATCCTTGGAGAAATAGGAGTTCGGAAAACTTGCTTTCTCTAGAACTTAACAATATGGTCATGTGGCAACATGGAGATACTTCTAGAAAGACGTCTAGAATATCACGAACCACCAATATGTCACTTAGTTAGAGAGGAAACTTGCTTTTCAAGGCAACAAGACATAATCTCAGAACTTCGGCACAAGCCTAACTCTTTGACTGAAGAGGGTGCACTATATTATTGGACTTGGTAGCACGATCATCCTTCGCTTAGTGATTAGATAACCAATCACGCCAAGAATGACACAAATGTCCTTGGAGTTTCAAAATAATAATGATTGCTAAGAATCTCAGATGGCCACATTGTTACACACACACATAATTCATGAACATGAACAACTCAGAGGAAGGGTGGTAAAAATCTGTAAAAGCATTACTTCATTAAAAATGTCATGAACTCAACATGTCATCTTAGTATAAAAGAGCATGACACTTTAGGGTAGAACAGAAAAGAAGCTAATCAAGCCTCTTAATATAAGGATTACAACACTTTGACCTAGTCCTAGAAATGATGAGGTACCGGAGTTTGTTTCTCCTAACAACCTGAAATGGTTTGTCTTGATAGACCACAAGAGTATCTTACATCAGAGGACACTTATGCACATTTACTACTTGGCTACCAACTAGTAGACAAAGGTCGGAAAAACAAGGGGAAAGGAACATGCTCACAATAGAATCCCAAGATGTGGATGCATAGATTAACAATCTTCTGAAAACCTATGCAAATAAGGAAAGGTGTGGCAGTCACGAGTACAGATGCGGGACTCACGAGGAGTACTCTTGTCGTGATCTATTTGGTTTCGTTAAAGATCATCTGCCAGAGCTAGTGGTAGGGGAAGTCCTTAGTTGTCATGATTTAATCATGGCAACAACCATGAGCTTGAAGGCTATATCTGAATTTAGCCATCCTGAGGTAATGTGTGAACATTTACAATAGGGGTCAATAGAATGGATCTTGGGTTAAAGATTAGCTTCATGTAGTATATTCACAACACTAGAATCCAGCACAATCCGGGACCTTCGGTTCAATTCCAAGGGTTAAAACCCGAGAAAAGAAGTAACTACTATCTGAGTGACACAACATTCACAACAAGGTAGCAATCATGAGGTAGCTTCCAAAAGAAGATACGACTTCTGAAGTACCCAAACAAACAAAAAGAAGACATACGAGGTGAAAGGAAACCTCAAAGCCTGGAACAGAACACTATGTAACCTACAATATAATATTGTGGGCCCAGAAGATAGAGAGATCTTGGTGGAAAGGAATCTCTCAACTGAAGTAGAGCAAAGGTAACAAGGAACATAACACACACAACTCTAGATAACTCAACAACTAGGTCAACTGGTTGAGAAAAGACATGCTCAAAAGGCACCTAATCTTTGAAAGACTATAAGACATATCAATTTTTTCCCAAATCAACACGAGATAAGATGACCCAGAGTTAGAGTGATACCAAATAAGGAGTAAAAGAAGCATACTAGATTTTTCACAAGTAGTTTCATAAGAACTAGACTCAATATCGAAAAATAGCATGGTTTTCCTACAGTTGGTACTACTCTGATACCAACGCATGTGACACCCCCGAGATCAAGGTTAAACAAATCCTAGACCTTAGTCTGACATAAGCCTAACCTAGAGCTCAAGGATATCTAGTGAAGAATCGGTAACACAATAGTCCTACGACACGAAAATCATTACAGCAAGCTCATAATTGAGCAGAGAAGTAAAATATTACAAGAAGAGGTCACTAACCACAAACATCAAACAATGGAAGGAAAATTATGCTATTAAGTATAGCAAACTTAAAAACATCCTAAGATGCCTGGAGCATAACGATGACATCCTAGCCCATAGATTCTAGGCTGCCGGCCTGGAACCCCAAGCTACTCGTCATTGTCGATGTCGTACATAAGTCATCTTCAGGGGAACACTTACTCTGCTATAAAAGTATCAACAAAGCAAGGGTGAGTACAGGGTGTACTCAGCAATACTTATTATGGCTGGTGGAGCTATTTTTCCTAAAGTTATCTTTGTTTGTAAAACAGGAGGGAGAAGAAGCTCGTCTAATTAGAATATTTTAAAATAGGATAAGAGAGCGACATCTCCAAAGTAGTGATCATTATCTTTTGATATCCACCAAACCATCATCATCACCTATTAACTAGGATCACCCCCTCGTATCCATGAGGAAGCATCCTTATGCACACATTGATCTGCCAAGTTTTACGATTAGGTTATAGTTCTCTATGATCTTAGAATTTAGTCACCAAGTGTTCATAACCATGAAGGTGGCTTTTCGAAAAGATTTAACCCTACAGGGATGTACAACTTTACCCACACGTACCAACCGACTCTTAATGCTAGATCATTAGCCCTCTTCCTTGGAAGGCCGACAGAGGGTGATTGACCATGACCATTACCTTGCTTTCGTCGAGACCATGAGTCAGTCCCTAAAGAGGGTTCCACTGTAATGGGTCAAATCCCGAAGCCGGTCCTAGAGATGTGAGGCGAGGTTGGTTTACCAGGGGCTCTATCTACCCCAAGCAAACTTGTCCATGCTTTCCTACCTGTTATGATGCACCTCCTTTACCGCCTTCGAGAACTACCAGAATGCATATGTCTAATGGAACACCCAAACTATGTGCTTCATGGAATCTACTAGGAAAGTTAGTTAGTCGAGGGGTTCCCAAGCTCCATGTGGTTGTACACTCGTCTCGGTTCCAAACGCAAGAACACTATTCCTAGTGGTGGCGAGCATGAGACTACAAAAACCACATCCCACGGTGGACTCCCATACAAGCCTTAGCATGTTTAATCTCGTATCACCTTCATACCTTGTTCTCCTATCATACTAGATTCTTTGCATCTGATACATCATTAGGATGAACTAGCACCGACAACTAAGCATGGCTAAGCAGGACACGGATATAAACTCTAGCAGTACACACAAGCCAAACCTAGTTATGCTAGGAGCAGTGGATCAGGTAATTTAAGCGCAAAGGGAGTAATGCACCAGATAGGATACTTTATCTATCGATAAAAGACCACGGTAGAATCATATGCATCATGGTAAGAATTGAAATACTTTGAAAGCATAGAATTGTATAATGGTGGGGCTATGCTTGCCTTTTTCTGTTGATAACCATTAAGCAGACCTCAGAGCATCTTGTACTTGAGTTAGTTAGAGGTAATCAAGTATTGATCCTCGATGGTGTTGATCTCTAGCTTTGACATCAAACTTGTTCTCGAGTTCTACCGAGAAGAAGCAAAACACCGGAAAGAATGGGAAACAATAAACACATGGCATCGATGCAATGCTCAAGCAATAATTATGATATGACAAGTTATATAGTATTCAAATGTAACCCTATTACAGTCTTGATCATTTTAAACAGGGTCTGAGGGGTGCAAACCCTAAAACAAGGGAACCTTAGAATCACCTACGGGGGTTCATTTTGTTCTTCTAATTAACTTGTTAGTTTAAGTTGTTGAACAATTCATGATTTTGATTCTAGCAGATAGATCTCATTTTTCTAAACATTTTGATATATTATATGTATTTTTCTGACTTTTAAATTAAAAGTTATTAATTTTACAAGATTATAACATTTTCTGAAATTAATAAACCAATTAAAAGGGTTTTTATAGCGTCAGCATGACGCATGGATGACATCAGTGCATACCTTAATACTTTTTATACTACGGCAGGACTACCCACTGACACTGACCTGTGGGACCTAGGGCCTGATCAACGCGACACGCTGGCAACCCACGCCAGCATCCACGTCACGGACACGCAAATGCCACCTAAGAGCCACGTCGGCTCCACATCTGCATGCCGATAGACATGCTGGATGGTGGCAGGGGCAGCGCTAGGGGCTTGTTGGGAACCGTGGGTGTGTGCGCTGGATACGGGAGAGCATGCAGAGCAGCATAGCGGAGAGGCGAGTTCAACGGCGGCGGCTAGAGGCAAGCGGCGTAGGCATAATAGAGAACACGAGGAGGACAGTGGAGTGGCTCGGGAGGATAGGAAGCTCACCATGAGCCTAGAGGAGGGGTCGGCGAGGCAAGCAGCGGTCGGAATCGATGACAAAGGCGGCGCCCGGACCTCAGGAAGGAGCGGTCGATTGGCATGACTAGGAGCTTCCCTGACTCGGGCAGTTGAACAAGGATAGCGAGGAGACACTAGTGTTTCTGCTGGTGAGATCGGCTAGGAGAGGGACGGTGCAGAACACCAGGGAACAGTGGCTACTGGAAGCTAGGTATCGACCGGAAGGGGATCACTGCGAGAGGTCCCAAGAGGGAGTTAGATGAGTATGGGAGAGAGAGAGAGGGGAACATGTTCGTTCTTATTTGCGTGACTAGGGGTGGTGGTGGGCATCATAGGGCAAGGGAGATAAATGGCGAGTGCGTGAGACACGCAGGTTCTTGCAGCGTCCTTCTGTTAGAGGAAGAAGAAAAGGAGAGGAAAACGAAGGGGTACGTGCCGGATGGGCTGGTTGCTAGGACGGCTGCGGACACACGTGAGTGGAAGGAAAAGAGGGAGAAGGGTTGGGTCGTCCTGGTTCTGGTCTGGGCTCTGTTTTTTATTTCTAAAATATTTTTATTTTTCGTTTTCTCAATTTCCCTTTTATAAAAACATTTGAAATTTGTTTTGTATATTTCAAAAATACCAGGGCTTTGTAATTTATTTGAAATACTTCTAGGGCCTTTTAATCCAGTTGGGCTCCATGCATTTTGGATTTTTGAAATACAAAATCATTTTAGAAGGGTTTTCAAAGAGGGAGGGGAAGTAGGGTTTATGGTTTTGTTTTGCTTTGCACTTTTGTCTTAGCAAAAATAATGATGCCCATGCTATGCACATCAAACCCTAATTAGTAGTTAACTAAAACCGGGGTGTTACACATATACATTTCGTTTATGCCACCCAAATAGTGTCGCATATGAGGGTATTTCTTTAGTGAGTTAACACACTGTAAATCTTCTTGTTTGAATGTCTTAAACATGAAATTCACATTCTTTAGAGTCAACATCATTGAAGATCTCCCGTTTTTTGCCTTACCTTTTATTATAATATTTTTTTTCTATCTTTTCATCATCATTGTTGGGGGATAACCCTGGGTAGGGTCAAGCCGGGTTGCAATGGTAATGTTAGCTGAGGTACGGCAATGTCATAGCGGGAGCTGACCGAGTCACCTGAAAGCAAGCTGAGTTACGGGTGACCCGACCCAGTCGATGTTCACCCAATGCTACCTTGGCCGACATAAAGTATACTTTGGCATCATCAATGTTACTTGTTTGCAGGTACCCAGAGCCGAGTTAGCCAGGCAGGAGCCTAGTTACCACTTGGCTTACAAGAGAAGGAAGGAATCTTCCATGGTCAGTTCTTTTCTCTCTCCACTATAGCATGAGCGTAGAGGACAGAGGGGAGGACCAACAAGTACGGGCCTATAAAGGTGACGTCGCCAGACCGTTCTTGGTCAGGTGATGCCACGCCGCAGAGGGGCTCAGAGAGGCTTATGCCATGGGTCCTAGATGGCTTATGAAGGGAAAAAGGGGTGCACCACTTTGCTATTTTGGGAGAGGCATATTCGGAGAATATGCCCTCCACGTATGCCCTAGCTTGTAACCTGGCCTCCCCTATATAAGGAGGGCCAGGATCTCCATAGAGGGGGTCGACCATTTTACGGGAAGAACCCTAGAGAGAGGTGTGGGTAGTAGAGAAGTACATCTTCTTCCTCCCCACGAACATCTCGAGGAGCATCTGTAAACACCATTGATCTAGTGAATACAAATCATCTATGTGTGTAATCACCACACTATCCCTCCCTGGATACCTATAGCACACTTTGGCCTCATCTTTAGCCTATCCATGGCATCTATCGTGCCACCACCATGATAGTTGGCGCCCACCGTGGGGCCAGCAGCGGCGCTAGCTAGAGTGAAGATCCGGATATGAAGTATCATCGCCATCGGGGAACGCATCGCCTCTGAGCTTGTTCGATGCTTTGGAGCGCTGGACTACGTCAGCGACAATGCCGGAAGCTTTGGCAACCGCCCACCTCTGTGCAATAGCCTCTTCATCAGCCTCGATGCCCACAAGATCTATGTTGAGGTGGATGAGTCATGCGTTCACCCGCTACACATCGTCGAGGGAGGCGAACCTCCTCTCAGCGCGGCTCGTGTCTCACGGCCCGTGTATCACTCGCCCCGCTAGCTGCGTTGTGGTCATGATGACCGCACCTGATGCAGGAGCAAGCAAGGACCCGGTGGAGAACCCGGAGATAACAACGAAGGTACCTAGGACAAGAGGTCCACCAGTAGATAGGCTAGAGAACATGATGCAGCAGGTAATAGATAGCTTAGCAACTCCCATAGCACATGTCGTAGATCCGGCTCAGGCACATGCTGAGCTGGAAGAGACCCGACTGAAGATGTTAGTAGGGGCAAAGAAGGTAGCAGAGCTGCAACAGTCACTTAACATCACGATGCATGAATATGCAAAAGCAAATCGGATTAGTCTGACCCGTATGGACGATGTGAAGATTAGTGGTCGAAACCTCATCACTGAGATAGACAAATAATACGTACCTAAGCCGGGTTATTCAGCCACCCTAGTGAGAGCAGGGCTGGAGAGGAATAGCACCCCGGCAAAAAATCTCAGGGCTATAGATGCGGCAACGTTCGAGTTAGAGGGCCTGACCGGCAAAGCCCGGGAGAGGCAATAGGAGAGAGTAAATCACTTGGTGAGAGTCGCTAACAAGTAGAATGAGGAGATACTTAAGGCAAACCCGGCAGGAGCAGGAGGTTCCCGCGTCGTTCATTTGGCAGGAGGCACTTCGGCAAAATCCACTGGGGCAGCATCATCCCCTCACACGGGCCTAAGAAGGGAAGAGGTAGTGACCTCGGCAAGAAGGAATAAGCAGATAGTCCCATATGACCCGGCAAGGGTAGGAAAAGTAAAAGTGGTACAAGGTGATGAGGATAGTCAAAGTGCCAGCCGAGGTGAAGCTGGACGAGGTAAGCGCGACCAAGGCAATGCCAGTCAGGGGAACGCATGGGCTTGGTAATGCCGGACAGCGTAACTCAGCAGGAGCTGGGCAAAATCCACCCCGACAGCATCTGCAACAGAACATACCTCGGCAAGAGAAAAGTGTTGGCCCCGCTATGCAATAGCAATATGCTCCTCCGGGTCAAGATAGGTACAATGATGGTTATTCGGCAATAGCTGATGTCGGGTTTCCTAGGCTGGATCACCATGTGATAGGATCGAGGCTGGGAAACAGGAACCTATAGCCAGATGATGCGAGGTTGAAGCTGGACCAAATTTATAGGTCGGAAATGATAGAGGGACAAGGTCCTCTGGGTCCAGCATGCTTTGGACCTTGGATTATGAGAGAACTGATACATCATAAATGTATCTATAATTTTTGATACTCCATGCTTGTTTTGTATCAACTTTCTTATGTTTTGTTTACACTTTGAGGTATTTTTATACATTTTCTGGAACTAACCTATTAATAAGATGCCACAGTGCCAGTTGCATGTTTTCTGTTGTTTTTGGTTTCAGAAAAACTAGAAAGGAAATATTCTCGGAATTGGATGGGACAAAAGCCAAAGTCAATATTTTACTAGAAGGAACACAGAGTCCGAAGGGGAGACAAAGTGGGGCCACGAGGTGGCCACACCTAGGGCTGGAGCAGCCACCCCCTAGGGCGCGCCGCCCCATGGTGTGGGCCCCTCGGGCCGCTGCCGACCTTGCCCTTTCGCCTATAAAATTGTCCCGATGCGAAAACCATAAGGACCCGATCAGAAATCCACGAAAGAGTCTGTAGCCGCCGCCATCTCCATCCCTTGATTGGGGGGTCCGAAGCTCTTCCCGGCACCCTGCCATAGGGGAGAGATCATCCTGGAGGCCTTCTTCATCACCATGCCTGCCTCCGGTGTGATGCGTGAGTAGTTCACCCTTGGACTATGGGTCAATGTAGTAGCTAGATGGTTGGTTCTCCTCCTTTGTGCTATCATGTTTAGATCTTGTGAGCTCCATTCATGATCAAGATCATCTATTTGTAATCCTATATGTTGTGTTTGCGGGGATATTATGGATATTGAGATACTATGTCAGATTGATTATTGATTCTATCATCTCTATGTTATTTGTGATCTTGCATGCTCTCTGTTGTTAGTAACTATCTTGGCCAAGTAGATGCTTGCAACTCCAAGAGGGAGTATTTATGCTTGATAGTAGGTTCATGCCTCTAGTAATCTGGGGAAGTGACAAAAATCTCTAAGGTTGTAGATGTGCTGTTGCTACTAGGGAGAAAACACCAATCCTTTGTCCATGGGGCAATTGTATTGTTTACTTTACACACTTTGCTTAATGCAATTATCTGTTGCTTACAACTTAATACTGGAAGGGATTCAGATGATAACCTAAAGTTGGATTATTAGTCATAGATGCAGTTGGATTATGGTCTATGTATTATGTTGTAATGCCCAATCAAATCTCGTAGGAGTCAAGATGTTTAGTATGCATTATTATGCTTTTCTCAATCTGTCAATTTCCCCGCTGTAATTTGTTCACCCATCATGCTATTTATCTTAAGGAGAAACACCTCTAGTGAACTGTGGACCCTAGTCTACTCCTTTACCATTGATATACCATCTGTTGTTTACCGTTTACTGTTTACTTTCTACAGTCAATTACTATCTTCCACACTATATGTTTAATCCTTTGTTTTCGGCAAAACTAGTGAGATTGACAACCTCACTGTAAGTTGGGGCAAAGTTCTGTGGTTGTGTTGTGCAGGATTCCAAGTTGCTAGCAACACCTTGGAGTTGTTTCCTTAATCATACTAGTTCGATAACCTCGGTTTCATAACTAAGGGAAACTTGTTGTTGTGCTCATCATACCTTCCTCTTGGGGTACCCAATGAGCTCTACATATTGAGCCATCAAGCACTTTTCTGGCGCCTTTGCCGGGAATTAAGGACAGCTTCAATCTCTTCCTCCTCGTCAATCACTTTTTAGGGAGAAAGAAGATTCTTGCAAGGGGAGTCTCTCACAACCAATCTCTTTACTTTGTTTTTGTTTCGCTTAGTTTATTTTGCTTTGTTTTTCTTGTTTCTTTTATCAAAAACACACAAAAAATTTAGTTCCTATTTCAATTTCTACTGTTTAATCTTGCAAAAAAATGACTACTCCTGAAAACACTAAGTTGTGTGACTTCACTAGCACAAACAACAATGATTTCATGTGCACACCTATTGCTCCACCTATTCCTGAAGCTGCTTTCTCTAAAATTAAACCTGATTTGCTCAATCTTGTTATGAAAGAACAATTCTCTGGTGCTGGTACTAATGATGCTGCTGCTCACCTTAATAAATTTGTTGAACTTTGTGATATGAAAAAACATAGGGATATAGATGGAGATATTATTAAGCTTAAATTGTTTCCTTTCTCTTTGAGAGGAAAAGCTAAAGAATGGTTGCTATCCCTACCTAGAAATAGTACTGATTCTTGGATTAAATGCAAAGATGCTTTCATTGGAAAATATTATCCCCCTGCTAAGATTATATCTATGAGAAGTGAAATAATGAAATTTAATCAATTTGATAATGAAAATGTTGCTCAAGCTTGGGAAAGAATGAAATATTTGGTAAAGAATTGCCCCACTCATGGACTGACTGCTTGGATGATTATCCAAACATTTTATGCAAGACTGAATTATTCTTCAAAAAATCTGTTGGATTCTGCTGTTGGAGGCACCTTTATGACCATTACTTTGGGTGCTGCAACAAATCTCCTTGATAATATGATGGTTAACTATTCTGAATGGCACACTGAGAGAGCTCCACAAGGTAAGAAGGTAAATTCTGTTGAAGAAACATCCTCCTTCAGTGATAAAATTGATGTTATTATGTCTATGCTTGTTAATGGAAAAGCTCATATTGATCCAAATCATGTTCCCTTAGCCTCTTTGGTTGCTCAAGAAGAGCAAGTTGATGTGAACTTCATTAGAAATAATAATTTTAGCAACAATGCCTATAGGAATAATTTTGGTAGTAATAATTATATGCCATATCCTCCCAATAATGGTAATGCTTATGGAAATTCCTACAACAACAATAGAAGTGCACCCTCTGAACTTGAAGTCATGCTTCAGGATTTTATTAGTAAACAAACCACTTTCAATAAAACTGTTCAGGAAAAACTTTCGAAGGCTGAAAAAATATTTCATCTTTGTCTGAAGCACAATCCTCTTTGATTAATAAAATGGCTGCTAAACCTAAAACTATGGAAAACTTCTTTGCTGCTTCTAATTCCATACAAGTTAGAATTGATGAAAATGTTAGACTGTTAGTTGAATTGTATGCTAAGTGGTAAAGAGAAGATGAAATTGCTAGAAATAGTTGTATTTGTACTATTACAACCACCAATGTTGATGCTAGCAAACCACATGAAGTCGCCATTCCTTTTGTAACAATGCCTAAAACCAATGGAACCTTTTCCAATAAAAATGCTGAAATTCTTCGAAATATGGGAAACGATAGTTCTACTACCTTGGATGGCAATTTTGATTTTGATCTTGATGGTTGCAATATTTCTGAAGTAATTATGTTCCTACAAAAGCTTTCTAGAAGTCCTAATGCTAGTGCTATGAATATGTCCTTTACAAAACACATTACAGATGCTCTCATAAAAATTAAAGAAGAAAAATTGAAACATAAAGCTTCTATTCCTAGGAAATTAGAAGATGGTTGGGAACCCAACATTAATATGAAAGTGAATGATTTTGATCTCAAAGCTTTATGTGATTTTGGTACTAGTGTCTCTATTATGCCTAGAAAGATTTATGAAATGCTTGATTTGCCACCATTGGAAGATTGTTATTTAGATGTCCAACTTGATGATAATGCTAAAAAGAAACTCATGGGGAGTATTAATGATGTTCTTATTATGGTTAACAATACCTATGTCCCAGTTGATTTCTATGTTTTGGATGTTTAATGCAATGCTTCTTGTCCTATTATTTTTGGAAGACCTTTTGTTAGAACTGTTGGTGCCATTATTGATATGAAGGAAGGCACCATTAAATATCAATTCCTACTCAAGAAAGGTATAGTACACTTCCCTAGGAATACATAGAA
Organism: Avena sativa; assembly: GCA_916181665.1. Lineage (NCBI taxonomy): Eukaryota > Viridiplantae > Streptophyta > Magnoliopsida > Poales > Poaceae > Avena > Avena sativa. The sequence goes on along the minus strand of OV702287.1, from coordinate 183,574,056 downwards.
GATAACTTTTGCCTCTCCTATTAAAACAAAATTTGATATTAATGCTTCTTAATTTGAAAATACTTGAATCTTGCTCCTATGCCTAGCTAAAAGGCGTTCAAGAAAAGCACTATTGGGAGATAACCCGAATTATTTTTACTTTCAGTAAGTTTTTCTTTTGTTGAGTCTTGGAAGTTATTGCCTCAGTAATAACCTCTCCTTATCCTTTTTGTGTGGTTTTTGTGCCAAGAATAACCTCTAATGAGAGATAAGTAAGACTTGGGAAAGTTGTTGTCCCGAAACAGATTTTTGTGCTTCACTGTAAAAAATCGTGAAAATCCCTATACGTCGGATTGAGCTATAATTTTCTGTGATTATGCCCCAAGTTATTATATAACTTTCGTTAGTTTAGAACTTTTCGATTTGAGCAACAGAAGGTCTTCGAAAAAAACGGTTTTTACCTGCTGGTATGTTTTGACAGATTTCTCCCATTATTTGCATTTGCCTCTTAATATCTTTCTCTTTGAGTTCTCTTTGATCACTTGAGCTTTTAGAAGGAATTGCTACAGTAGCTTGTGTTTTAATGGAAGTTTTACTTGTGTTTAAACTAAACCCAAAGACTTATTATCTTGAATACACTAATGTTGCTAATGAAGATTGTGTGAAGTTTTGTATGAAGGAAATTTTCAAGTGTAGGGAAGAATAATGTGATGAGATGAAGTATGGACAAAAGCTCAATCTTGGAGATGCCACGCGTGTCACCCCAAGAAATATTCAAGAGGTAGAAGCGTCAAAGCTTGGGGATGCCCAAGGCATTCCCTTCTTCATCAATAAAAATCTCAGGTTTTCTTCCAAAACACTGCATTTTTATTGTTTCATGCACAATTGTGTTGTTATTGGAGCGTCTTTGCTTTTGTTTTTAGTTTTCTTTTGTTTGGTTTGCTTAAATAAATTGGTTGGACCCCCGCATTCATATGTTGTTTCAAATAAGTTGATTGGTGTTGGAAAAGAGTAGGAAGCTTCATGCTTATAAGTGGTACAAAAGGTGCTTGTTTTGACTGTGGCCTAGACTTTATCATGTCATGTTTGATGTTGCTTTGACCTTATGCTTAGTTATTATTGTTGTAGCATGACTTGTTCTAAACAATTGAGATTGCCTAATGTGTCTTGAAAGAATCATGTGTTGTTTTAGCATACAAAAGCATAATATTGTGGTATTCTCCTTTGATGCTATATTTGGGTTGACTTGGCACATGCTTACACCATATTAAGACTATGAACCAGTCACCTTAGCCTCTATGATCATTTAGTTTTTGACTTGTAATATCACTTTATGCTTTAATTAATAATGTTTTGTCGCTTTGAATGATTATGGCCATTATTGCTCTCTTAGTTGGTTGCTCCTAGTCTTTTGCTAGCCTCCACCTGTACCACGTACGAGTTCCACCCATGCATCCAACCTCCAAGAAAACCAAGTTATTCCAAAGAGTCCGCTATAAATTCATATGCATGGTGTGTTACACCATTCCAAGTATATTCATGTTTTTATCTACCTTCCAAATTAAACTTTTGTTATGTGAAAATTAGTGATTAAAGCTCTCATAAACTTGATGGCACACTTTATTTTCTTGCACTTAATAAACTTGAACCATTGTGTCCATCTATGTTGCTTATATGCTTGCACTTTATAAGTTGTGAATTAGCAGAACCATGATACCATGGGGAACGCTTTCAACATTGCACTTATAATTCAGTTGATATCATGTTATTTTGTTTATGGATCCCAGCGGTGTGAAATAAAGCTTGTAAGCTCATGGAGTTTGTATGTGTGTTAGAAAAACGCCTAGGCGGCTAGCCTAAGCCATGCCTAATCATGGTGGAAACTTGCAGCATAACCATAGTGAGCATTCTGTGAAGCATCCTCAATAAAAACCTATGCAAATAGCAAATAAAAAGATCATTGAGATGCTCATTGTTTGTTGCCTTGTCATTTTGATATGGGAAAGCTCCTGTTTCATGGGCAAGGGGTACCCCATTGGCGGTTATCCATGATACACATGTACTTACAATGACAAGAACTTACTTGTGACTAAAGTTGAGTAGCATGAGGTTTGGTACTCGTAAGCAAGATGCATGAGATTTTCAACTTATAACTTGTCAAGCATATCATCATATTTGTGTCACTTTAACCTTAATCACCTCAAGATGCTTATGATAGGGGCAATGAGAGCTAAAAGCTAATAAGTACCATAATTTTTGGAAGCCCTTTATGAAACTTGAAATCCTTGCTTTCCTCTATGAAGGGCATTTCCTTTTACTTTTATATTGAGTCTCCATCTTCTATCTTTATGCACCAACTGAGAGAGCATAGTGGTCATTCTTAGTTTAATGTGCATTGTCCCAAAACTTGTTGATTGACTCATAACTTTGATATTGTTTGTTCTTAAATTATTTGTATCTAGTCACCCTTATGAACTTTGAACGTGTCCTATGCAGTTATGTTTTGCTATACTATGAGGGACAAGCTGAATACCACTCTTATTATGTTTTCTATATGTGAAAAAAACAAACGTCTTTCAATGCATTGTTATTCATGATCTTTTGTTTGTACCTTTCATGTTACAACATAGTTGCTATGTCTTATTGTTAGAACTCTATCTTTCATGCTCATGTTTAGAGTTCTTTGATCCCAGCTATCAATGCTTTACAAATACCTTGATCAAGATTGTGATGGTGCATGTCACCTCAAAAATTATTCTTTTTATCACTTACCTACTCGAGGACGAGCAGGAGTTAAGCTTGGGGATGCTTGATACGTCATAAATGTGTCTATAATTTTTGATGCTCCATGCTTGTTTTGTATCAACATTCTTAGGTTTTGTTTACACTTTGAGGTATTTTTATACATTTTCTGGAACTAACCTATTAACAAGATGCCATAGTGCCAGTTGCCTATTTTTTGCTATTTTTGGTTTCAGAAAAGCTAGTAAGGAAATATTCTCGGAATTGGACGGGACAAAAGCCAAAGTCAATATTTTACCAGAAGGAACACGGAGTCTGAAGGGTAGCCGAAGTGGGGCCACGAGGTGGCCACACCTAGGGCTGGTGCGGCCACCCCTAGGGCGCGCCGCCCCATGGTGTGGGTCCCTCGGGCGCCCACCGACCTTGCCCCTTCGCAAATAAAAGTAACCCGATGTAGAAACGCTAAGTACCCGATCAAAAAACCCATGAAAGAGTCTATAGACGCCGCCATCTCCATCCCTAGATTGGGGGGATCCGAAGCTCTTCCCAGCACCCTGACGGAGGGGATAGATCATCCCGGAGACCTTCGTCATCACCATGCCAGCCTCCGGAGTGATGCGTGAGTAGTTCACCCTTGGACTATGGGTCCATACAGTAACTAGATGGTTGGTTCTCCTCCTTTGTGCTACCATGTTTAGATCTTGTGAGCTTCGTTCATGATCAATATCATCTATTTATAATCCTATATGTTGTGTTTGCAGGGATACGATGGATATTGAGATACTATGTTAGATTGATTATTGATTCTATCATGTCTATGTTATTTGTGATCTTGCATGCTCTCCTTTGCTAGTAGCTATCTTGGCCAAGTAGATGCTTGTAACTCCAAGAGAGAGTATTTATCCTCGATAGTAGGTTCATGCCTCTAGTAATCTGGGGAAGTGATATAAATCTCTAAGGTTGTAGATGTGTTGTTGCTACTAGGGAGAAAACAACAATCCTTTGTCCATGGGGCAATTGTATGGTTTACTTTACACACTTTGCTTAATGCAATTATATGTTGCTTACAACTTAATACTGGAAGGGGTTCAGATGATAACCTGAAGGTGGATTATTAGTCATAGATGCAGTTGGATTATGGTCTATGTATTATGTTTTAATGCCCAATCAAATCTCGTAGGAGTCAAGATGTTTAGTATATGCATTGTTATGCTTTCTCAATCTGTCAATTTCCCCACTGTAATTTGTTCATCCAACATGCTATTTATCTTAAGGAGAAACACCTCTAGTGAACTATGGACCCCAGTCCACTCCTTTACCATTGATATACCATCTACTGTTTACCGTTTACTGTTTACTTTCTACAAGCAATTACTATCTTCCACACTATACATTTAATCCTTTGTTTTCAGCAAAACTAGTGAGATTGACAACCTCACTGTAAGTTGGGGAAAAGTTCTGTGGTTGTGTTGTGCAGGATTCTAAGTTGCTAGCAACACCTTGGAGTTGTTTCCTTACTCCTACTGGTTCGATAACCTTGGTTTCATAACTGAGGGAAACTTGTTGCTATGCTCATCATACCTTCCTCTTGGGGTTCCCAACGAGCTCTACATATCTTGAGCCATCAAGAACCACCTATGTCGAACTTTTAGTTGGCCAGAGGCACAAAGACGTATGACGGCAGCACCAAGCCGGAGGATTGGCTAATTAACTATGCAACAACTGTGTGGCATCCCGCTAAAATCACTACTAGAAAATCGCTGTGTTTTTGTGCATTGCATCATCATGACCGCATGCTCATGTCATCATGCCACATTGCATTTGAGCATCGTCATCATCATGCATGATTTGTCTCAAAACTATTTTCGAAAATCTATTTTGTTTTTCTAAATAAGCCCCGTCTTTATTCAAATACAAAACTCGGGTCTCCGGAATATTTTGGTTTGTCTAAATACGGTTTGCAAAAGCCCCGTTTTAAATAATAAAATATTTATATTATTTTTTTGGGGGTAGCCGAACCGGGTCGAACCGACCCAGCCGGCCACCCCAAAACAGCTAAACCCTAAATCTAACCTAGCCTAACCCTAGACCCAGCCCGACCCACACCCCGCTAGCCCTACACCACCGCCGCCATAGCAATCCCAGCTGCAACCAGCTCGCACAGCACACAGCATGCACCTGCGTGCACCGCATGTTGCCGCCACCGACCAATCCATCCACAGCGCACATCCCGCACCTGTGTCTCGCCCTCCTTCCGATCCGACACGCTCCATCTCGCCCCGCAACCAACCTCCACCAACTGCCCCGTTCCCTGGCCTGTTCCTGGCCACGCACAAGTCGAGCACGCACGCGCACGCCAGCAGCACGCAGCGCCATCCCCTGGTCCACCAACTCGGCTGGCCCCACCACGACCGCTCCTCCCTCGATCCCATCGCCCAACCCCCCACTCGGCCCCGCGATCCCCTTCTCCGCTCGTGTGCCGCCGCCCGCAGGAGCCGCACCCTGGCCACGTTCCCCATCCCCGAGCGCCACTGCAGGCCTCTGTCATGATGCCGCGTGCGGCCTTGCCGTCCTCGTCGCTCCTGGCGGCCGTAGAAGCCCGGCCACCACCGCGTCTGCCTCCCGCCGTCTCGCCCTCTTCCGCCGCCGCTTGTACCCCTCTCCGGCGCCCGTCCTCGAGCCTACCGACCCAGCCGCGCAAGGCACCGCCGCCAGGAGGTACTCCCCGAGCGTTGCCGCCTCTTCCCCATGCGCAGAGCTCGCTCGAGCTCCTCTCCGGCCATCTCCCTTGTCCGGCTCCAAGAGCCGCACCATCGTGCGCTCCCTCATCAACCGCCACACCCTCGTCGCCTTGAACCGCGTCGGTCGCAAGCTTGCTCGACCCCGCCACCGCTTCCTCTGCATCTTGCGTCACCGCCATGGTCGTCCTCCTCGTCGCCCTGCAAGCCACCGATGGCTACGCCCTCCTCCTCGTCGTTCCTCTGCCAGAGCTCGCCCGCGACTCTGAGTTCTGCGCGACTGCCGCCACTGTCGACCCTCCAGCGAGTCCTTGGTGTCGCTGTCCTGTTGGAGCCCAGCGCCTGCCATGGCATCTCCACCCTCATTGTCTGCAAGCCCGGCAGCCCTCGTCGCATCGCGTCGGCCGTCGTCCTCCGTTACCTCCACCGTGGCAAGCACACCACCACTCGCGGCTCTCCAGATCGAGCCCGCCTTCCATTTCCAGACAACCAGGATGGCCTCACACCGTGCGTATCCTTGCTACAGTGCCCACACCTTGCTGCTTCTCCGTTTTTCCTATGGTGTTGCAATGTATGTTGACGAATGGTACTGCTTGTGTACCTAGATGAGGTGGTAGTGCGGTGAGTTTGGCTACATCGGCTAATAAAACCTCGTCCAGTAATCCGAAGAATCGGTGATGCTGTCTAAAGACCACGCAGCCATGTGTAGGCCCCTGTCGCCACGCCAAGATCTACTTCCGAACGCGTTGACCGATGCCGGCAACCGGTGATCGACATGGCACACCAAGCTCTTCTTCTCGGAACAACAAGTACTCCTTCACGGACCGCAAGACCGATCCCGTCAAACCCGAAGACCCCGAAGCCCGATCTGAAGACCGATCCCGGCGAGACCAAACCCGAACCCCTTTGAACCAAGATCTTCGACCCTAGATGTGTGACCCCTACCTATCCCTATTTTATAAATGCTATATATAAAACTTGTCGCATATTAATTGTTCATGCATGCATATCTGTCTGTGGTTTGGGGGCATTATGCCGATTCACTCATAATCAAATATGGAGGCCATATGCAGGCTAATCTAGTCTTATATCGGCTCCATTTAAATTTGTGTAGCGAACCGATGCCATCTTTTGCCTTGTTAATACAACATTTAAATTGTAGGGTTTTAAATAACTTGAACCGTCTAATTAATTGTCGGGACCCCGGTTCCGCTTAATACTGCCTAATTGCACCGCATCTGCATCATATCATAATCATGCCGGATCTTCTGCCGTAGTATTAAATATTGCATCCGGTGTTTCTTCTAGTGTTTGCTTCTTCGTGGACTAGGCCGATGAGTGGATGCGAGTACCGACAAGTTCTCCGGATATGATCTCTGAAAGTGTTTCCCAGGAGAGCATCTCTTCCCCTTCTACCTATTTTGCATTTATAGTCTTTATTTCCTCCTGTTGATCTATTGCTATCCGTATCTCGATGCTTTAGTTTCTGTACACCAGTTATATCTCGTGCAGCCTCTATATTGCCTTGGACACCTCCTATTACCTGTGTTTGGTAGATAGCTGGCCTTGCGAGTCGTAGTTGCGTGCTCAGGTGCGATATCGTGTTGTCAAGTACCACAGTTGTTGGAATGCTGGCAGATGTTTATGGTGGAGATGATCATGACTTTAAATACAACTATTAAAATGCTAGATATAACTAATGCAGAGGCATCGGTGGGCAATAGATGTTATTTGGTTCTTCCACGCTCATTTGTGTCCCGTAGGCCCCGAGTACTTGATACCTGTTCCTTGATTTTTCGCACTATCCACATCCGAGAGGCCTTATGGACCCCTCCTGAGCCAGAGCTTGATTCATTTCTATTTCTTGGGGCCACAAACTAGTTTGGGGTTTTATTTACTATCCTGTACCTATGCCATGCTTTACTGCTTTATTTAAGATTGTGCGTGGAGCACCTGTACTGTTTAGGATTGCGGAGTGTTTTCGCGGTCTCGACAAGCCCAGTCACACTTTCGGGTTCCCAGTCGTTTACAGCCATTGGCGCAAACCTTGGGTCCGTCTCGGAGCCAGCCAACTTCGTTGCGGGTAGCTTAATGGGGTGGCCCCCTAAAATATTTATGAATCCTGTGATCGCTTTGTCGTGAATGCCTCGTTGGGTTTTGAGTTGGTTTTTCCGAGGTTGATCTAGTGTGTGTTGCTATTTGTGCACCCCTACAGGGTAAAACTTTCTGAAAGCCGTGTCCGCGGTTATGGACGACTTGGAGCACAGTATCTTAATCATAGACAAACATAACTAAAGTAGTGCTATAAATTTGACTTAATATGTGACTAGTAATCAGCTCAAGTATAACGGAATGGATATTAAAAATGCCAACAGCTGGTGGATCTGGGTTGTTTTGTGACATGCTGTACCTGCCTAGTAAGTATTGCAACTCCAATGGAATGTGATAAAAGTGCCAACAATTGCTGGGTTTTGGGATTCCTCAGGACAATTATATCTGACTAGTAAATGTTCCAACTATAATGGAATGGTTAATTAAAACTGCCCACTACTTATGCTTCAGGAGGACTCATGCTATCTATATCTGATTAGTAAGTGCTGCAACTATAACGGAATGAGTAAAATTGCCAACTGTGTGAGTTCCTTGGTCCGACTTCCTTGTTTGGTCTCGAGGGGGAAACACCAGGATGGGTATGTTTGGTGTTAGTATCAGGTTGGATCCGAATAGGTCTTTCTTATCCCTCTCTCATAGCCGCCAGTTTTACTGAGTCTCTATAGGTTGTTTAGTGCTGCTGCACTACCGCTTCAGTCCACCATACCTATGTAGGCGAGAGCCGCCGAATTCTAGCCTCGCCGTGTACTGGCCTCAGTATTGACGCTCCTCTTTTTCCTTGCCCTTTGTCGGCCCCCTTTTGTTTTAGCAGGTTTGAGATCGACGTTGTTAGCAGGGTTACCCTTACGGCTTGGCCTGGGCAGGGTTATGGACGCCATTGGTTATTCTTCAGGGCTCTTAGCCCCATTTGCATCTTGTCCGTAGTCGAACGCCGTAGCGATTTCAAGGTGATTTGGATCTTTGTATAGTATATCTGTATTCTTGACTCATGGAGTCGTTGTTGTATATATATATATCTGTTCTGTGGGTTCCATCGTGGACTATTGTGTAATGATATTACTTCGCTTTCCACCCGCACGAAAGTGCCTGGTGGGCGTCCTTGAATCATTTCTATGTGGGTTTGGCGAGAAGCGCTAAAACTTGCATAGGGCTGATTTGAGGGTGTTACAAACTGTGAACATCACCACAGGCAACTTGAGATGGGCTGCGAGATATGTACCTCAGATGTTGGAAGGGTCTGCAAGAGTCTAGTTAAACAATTTGCATGCGGGAAGTATCAACTATTGGATAGATTTTGAGGAGATGTTCATCAGTAACTTCATGAGCACGTATAAGAGGCCAAATAGGCCACAGACATTGGAAATGTGCAAGCTAAGGCCAAATGAGATAGACCGGGAGTTCTTCACTCGTTGGTGCAATGTGCGCAATTCATGCGAGGGGGTGATTGAGTCACAAGCCATTGCTTGGTTTTCACAAGGATGTAGGTATGCGAGTATGTTGTGGCAGAGGTTGCAAAGAGATATGCCAACTACGTTGGCTGAAACAATCACAATTGCTAACTCCTATGCATTGGGTGATCCAACTCAACCTCGGCTTGTGTCAGATGGGTTGAATGAACAATACTACCACCGAGATGGAGCCGGGTCATCCCGCCGAAACGATTTCCAGGGTAAGAGGAGAAATGAGCAGCTGGATTACAGATATGGTTCACAACAAGTTGCATAAGTAGAGCCATACCAACCTGGAGCTAGAAATAGCCAGTGATAGAAGAGCAGAGGACAACAATTGACCCCGAGAAATGATGGCAAGAAAACTTGGACACCGGAGCAGAAGAAACAGTGGTGATAAAAGAAGGATAGGCCGAGGTATACATATGAGTCCATGTTGGATCAACCATGCAAGTTTCACACGCCTAATCCGAGTAACCCGGTGAATCACACGACTTGGCAATGTGAATGGATAAGGAAAATAGAGCAAGGTAGCTCAGGAAATGCTCATGCACCTCAGCATGATGCACCACGCCACGATGCACCTTAGCATGAAGCACCTCGGCACGATGCACCTCGGCAGCAGCAGGTCACTATGCCAAATGGGCAGCAGATGATGTTGTCACCACCCCCGCTGTGGTATTAAAATCACGACAGAAGGGATGCAGTGCATCAGGTGGAAAATCGGAACCAACAGAACCAAAGATACCCCGGCTATGACGGGAGAAATGAGTATAGAGAACATCATCAAGCTTACTGTGTGTTTACCATGGAGGAAACTGATAGACAGAGCGTGAGACACTGACATGTGGAAATCAATGCAATGATGCCAACTGTGAGGAGGTATATGCCTTGGTCTGATTAGGAAATTACTTGGAGTATCAAGGATCACCCTAGGCTCATGCCGAGTCCTGGATCATATGCCTTGGTGCTTGACCCAACCTTCATCGGGCTAAACATCAATGTGAAGTTCTCCAAAGTGTTGATTGATAATGGCAACAACATCAATATCTTGTACAAGGACACAATGCATAAGCTGGGAGTTTCAGAAAACATGCTTCAGGCAACCAAGACCATATCTCACGACATTGTTCCGGGTTTGTCTTGTGGGCCCATTGGAAAGTTCCGGATTGACGTTTTATTCGGCACCAGGGATAACTGCCGAACTGAAAACTTGGAGTTCGAGGTAGTAGATTTGGATAGCGCTTATCATGTGTTACTCAGCAAGCCAGCTCTATTTAAGTTTATGGCTAGTGATCACATCGGCTACTTAAAGATGAAAATGCCAGGCCCAAATGGGGTAATCGCCATAATTGGGGACTTTCAGGCACTCAATGGAGTGTTCTTCAGCTGGGTCAAACTTGGCCAAGTCACTCATGATAGCACAAGAGAAAAGAAGAATCCAAGAAGTGGTAGCATTGGCTCAGTCCGCACAGTTGAATATGCTGACCCTGAGTAACCCGCATGGAAGTGTTTCGTTTCAAGCAACAAAGGATACCAAGAAGGTGCCCATTGATGATCAGTCCCAGAGTGCACCGTAACTATTGGTGCCGAGTTATGCGACAAATAGGAAAGCTAGCCCGTCAACTTCCTCCGTGAGAATTAGCATATCTTTGCCTTGTCCACACAAGATCTGCAAGGTGTACCGAGGGAGTTGGTCGAGCACTCTTTGCATGTGAGACCCAGAGCTAAGCCGGTGAAGCAACTTCTCCGCCACTTCGCCAAAGATAGGAGAAAGGTCATTGGTGATGAGATAGCTCAGCTCCTTGCAGCTGGGTTTATAATGGAAGTACTCTATCCGGATTGGCTATCTAATCCGGTGCTTGTGGAAAAGAAGAAAGGTGATCCAAATGTGGCAGTGGTGTGGCGTATGTGTATTGATTACACGAACTTGAATAAGGCGTGTCCAAAAGATCCATTCGCACTGCCGAGGATAGATCAGGTCATTGATTCGACCGCTGGGTGTGAGTTGTTGTCATTTGTAGATGTGTATTCTGGTTTCCACCAGATACCCTTGAACCCAGGTGATCAAATAAAGACTACTTTCATTACCTCGTATGGGGCTTATTGCTATCACACCATGCCATTTGGTTTACGTAATGTAGGAGCAACGTATCAGAGGTGCATGCAAAAATATTTACATGATCAGATTGGCAAAACTATCCAAGTATATGTTGATGATGTTGTGATAAAACAAAGGAAAGCAAAATGCTCCTAGATGATATCTGGCAAACATTTGCAAACCTAAGGAGGTTCCAACTGAAGCTTAACCCAGAGAAATGTACCTTTGGTGTACCGGCTAGTAAGTTAATTGGTTTTCTCGTATCCAGCCGAGGCATCGAGGCCAACCCCACCAAAATCCGAGCTATAGAGAGAATGGAGCTGCCGAAGTGTCTTAACGATGTTCAGAAGTTCACTGGTTGCCTGACATCATTAATTCGGTTTGTATGTCAACTAGGGGAAAATGCATTGCCTCTCTATCAGCTAATGAAAAAAGCAGATAAATTCACATGGACACCGCAAGAAGATAGTGCATTTCATGAACTGAAAAAGATGTTATCTTCTGCACCTGTGTTAGCCTCACCACTATCCAAGGAGCCAATGGTGCTCTATATAGCAGCGACCAACCGAGTCGTAAGTGTCGTGGTAGTGGGGGAGCGTGACGAAGAGGGTAAGTTGGTGCAGAGGCCGGTATATTACCTAAGTGAAGTACTATCCACTTCGAAGAAAAACTATCCACATTATCAGAAAATGGCATATGGTGTTTATATGGCAGCTAAGAAGCTTAAGCATTACTTCGAGGAACACCCCATAAAAGTGATATGTGAAGCACCCATATCCGAGATAATGAGTAACAAAGATGCTACTGGCCGGATTGCAAAATGGGCAATTGAGTTAGCCTCCTATGCACCTCAGTATGATAGAAGGGACGCTATCAAATCTCAAGCAGTGGCTGACTTTTTCATGGATTGTGCCGATATGCAGTATGAACCACCTCTACCAGACTCAAACTACTGGAGGATGCATTTTGATGGATCAAAGATGAAAGAAGGGCTAGGGGCCAGGGTAGACATTACCTGGCCTAAAAAGGATCAACTCCGCTATGTTCTTCAGATCCATTTTCGAGCATCAAACAAAATAGCCAAATATGAGGCACTTGTGCATGGATTGAAAGTGGCAAAGGAGATTGGAATACGTCGGATACAATGCTTCGGTGATTCGGATCTAGTGGTGTAGCAAGTGTCTGGCCATTGGGACGCGCTAGATGCAAACATGGCTTTTATAGATTTCATGTCCAAAAAATAAATGTGTACTTTGAGGGGTGTGAGTTCCACCATGTACCTCGGGCAGAAAATGATGCAACCGACATACTGTCTAAGCTAGGCTCATCTCGGCAAGCTATCCCGCTAGGAGTTTCTCTAGAGCATCTGAGAAAACCGTCTATTACTCCCTCACAAGAATCTGAGTCGATCTTTATCCTGGCAAATCCGGATCAGAAGCTACCCTAGTGGACATTGACTGGGGGACACCTCGGCAAACCCGGGGACCACCTTGGCAACCCGGGGACTGCCTCGGCAAACCCGGGGACTACCTCGGTGAACTCGAGGATAGCCTCGGCAAACTAGGAGACTGTTCAACTTGATCCGGCAGAAGTTATGCCGGTCGATGCAATGGAAGTTGACAAAGTACTTTCCCCAGCTCGTACTGTACCAACATGGGTGCAGCCAATATTTGAATTCCTGAAAGATGGAATGTTGCTAGGTGACGAGGTACTCTCGAGGCAGGTGCAGAGAAGAGAAAATGCTTATACTATAATCAATGTCAAACTGTATAAGAGAAGTGTCACAAGTGTCTTGCAGCGATGTGTTGACCCGAAAGAGAGGCAGGACATTCTCCAAGATATACATCAGGGGGAATGTGGGCATCATGCCTCGTCCAGAGCCTTAGTGGCAAAAGCTTTTCGGCATGGATTTTACTAGCCAAGTGCCTTGCAGCAAGCCGAGGATCTTGTAAGAAAATGCAATGGGTGTCAGAGGTATGAAAGCAAGACACATCTGCCAATGTCTGAACTTAAACCATACCTATCACTTGGCCATTTGTAGTGTGGTGCTTAGACATGGTTGGATCATTTAATACGGCCAAGGAAAACATGACCCATATATTAGTCATGGTAGACAAGTTCACAAAATGAATAGAAGTAAAGCCGATAAGAAAGTGTGATGGAGCTACGACAGTGACGTTCCTCAAGGATATTATCCTGAGATACGGTTATCCACACAATATCATAACTGATAATGGCACAAATTTCGCCGAAGGAGCATTTGCCTAGTTCTGCCAAGATAAGAAGATCCAGCTAGATGTCGCATCAGTGGCCCACCCCGCATCGAACAGGCAAGTGGAAAGATCCAACAGACTAGTACTGTCCAGGATAAAACCTCGGCTCATTGAGTCGCTGCAAAGATCAGCGGGGTGCTGGATAGAGGAACTACTAGTGGTATTATGGAGCTTAAGAACAACTCTGAATCGATCAACAGGCTATACACCATTCTTTCTGGTATATGGGGAAGAAGTTGTATTACCAGCCGACATAGAGCATGACTGGCCTATCGTCACCCAATACACAGAAGCCGAAGTGCAAGAAGCGCAGCAAAATGATGTTGATCTGCTAGAAGAAACGAGAGAATTGGCCTTGTCCAGATCCGCCATATATCAGAAAAATCTCCGATGCTACCATAGACGAAAAGTGAACCCTGAGTCTTCCGGGAAGGAGATCTAGTACTTTGGCTAGTGCAACGCACTGCCGGCATGCATAAGTTGCCCCCCTCCCCATGGAAAGGGCGATTCATTCTAAGCAAAGCACTACACAATGATGCCTATTACCTCATTGATGCACAACCATAGGAGAAAAACAAGGCGGATAGGTCCGGCGAGGAATCCAAGCGCACATGGAATGTAGCTCTACTTCTTCCATTTTACACTTAGTTAAAAGTGTATGTATCTCAAACTCTCATATGTCAGCCTGTATGTCGGCAATGATCTTATCAATGAAACCTCAGCACCACAAGCAGGAACTCGGGGACTGTCTTAATAATTTTTATTTTTTGTATTTACTTTTTTATACGTCGGCTGGCTTAAATTTCTTACACCTTAGTCGGACTAGTAATGTGTAGGCACCAAAAGCTAACTCTTCGACTTGCTACTGTCCAATAAGAATTGGCTTCATGGCAAGCAAGAGAACAAGTTTGGAATTGCTAAGCACATGAAAAATGACTAAGGAAAGGAACATAATCGAGCCAAGATTTATTTTCTAGACTAACCCCTATATTTACTTTATTTTTGTTGTGTTGAATTATTTTGAGCTAATCCTAAAGTTTCAAGTATTGTTAAGTCAATTTTTTGAACCTCAGACTCATGAGTCGAACGCCGAATCAAGGTAGACACGGGCCAAGTCATTAAATTGGGAGAACAAGAAAATGAAACTTGGGGACTTTGACCAAGTTAATCGGACATAAAAACTTAAGCTGTAGCAAAATAACACATTGTTTTATACATCTACACCCGCATACCGGGGATTTATCAAATTTCAAAGTTTTTGTTCCTCAAGGAGCCACATCAGCCAAACTATCTGTAGCAGGAGGGGGTAAGTTGTCCTCGGCATTGGGAGCCTCAGTTTTAGCTTCATCATCCGGATTAGCTTCGGCATCCACAGCATCATTGGCTTCCTCGGCATAATCTGAACCTTCCTACTCTTCAGCATCCGAACCCTCTTCGACATATGCATCATCGATGACTTCAAGGAAACTCGGCCCCTCATTCCATTGATGACAATGGGCATATTGAATGCGGTCATAGGTGTGAGCTTGGCGTTGGGTGATGTAGGTTGGATCGTTGGTCCATCTAGATCCAGTGCGCATGCGGCTGAGAACCTCCGGGTCAAGACCTTCGTACCAGGATAACACAAAGCTTAAGGTTGTGTCAGCTCCAGCATGCATAGAGGATTCCCTCCACAGATTGAGTTGAGTCTCGCACTCCATCAACTTTGCAATCAATGGGGTGGGACCTTTAGGAGTGGTCTCTATAGGCCAAAGGGCATGAAATACCTGGATAGCAGCATCCATGAGGTCCACTCTAAAGCTCTTCATAGGTTCCACCTGAGCTGCGAAGCTCACCAATGTATCCTCCATGTCATGAGGAATTGGTTATGTAGAAGGAACAACCTAGGTACCTCTCTTCGACCGAAACTTGGTAACAACAGTGATAGCACGGGAGTTGGACTCCATAAAATTGCTTGAAGATGAGACAAATAAGATCAGTCAATAAGAGCACAAGACCTAGGAAAAGAAATGACGACATAGGAAGAAAAACTCACGAGATACATAGTTGTTAATCCGAGACAACTCCATGAGCCAGGCAGCGTTCCTCTTCTTGAGTTTTTCATGCTCAGTGTTCACCGAATCAAATTTTATGTCGATGTCATTGAGCATATCCTTGCTCTTGTCAAGTGCGGTTCTTAGCCGATCCTATTCTTTAGTAAAGGTCTGATTAACTTTATCCATCTCAACTTTCTGGAGACTTTTCAATTTTTGAATCTCGGCATTAAGCTAAGTGATCTCATCATCTTTTTGTCGGGTCTAAGCAATTTCATCATCTTTCTTCTTTAACTCGGCCTGATATTGTCTACTTGTTTGAGAAAATGAAGCATCATATCAGGCAGAGGCACACTATCTTGAAGGGACACTACGAATAATTTTTGACCCGACAGAGCCGAGTATGATTGCCTGCCGAGTAAAAATGAAAAAGGACAAAGGATAAGAAGCAAAATAAAGCTACCTTTCATTTCAGCCAACTTCTTCTTCGTCGCCTTGTTTTCGGCCTCCACATCGGCTGTAGGATCCGAGTCACAAGTTAATTCGGTAGCTAAAAATGAAGACAAGTAAAAGCAAACATATAAAAGAAAGAACTATACTTCTTTTCTTCAGCTCATGCAACAGGGCCTTATGCTTTGCGCTAAGCTCTTTGTGGGAGTTCAGAAGCCACTGAAACTCGATGGTCCGACGGTTGGTGGTGATCTGAAAAGGAAAATATCAGCTCATGAGTCATAGAGAATATTTGAAACTACTTAAGACCCAGGCCAAGTGGAACTTAAGCCGTCTCTAGGTGAGTGAATATTTGAAGCTACTCAAGACCCAGGCCAAGTGGAACTTAACCCGGCTCTAGGTGAGTGAATATTTGAAGCTACTCAAGACCCGGGCCAAGTGGAACTTAACCCGGCTCTAGGTGAGTGAATATTTGAAGCTACTCAAGACCCGGGCCAAGTGGAACTTAACCCGGCTCTAGGTGAGTGAATATTTGAAGCTACTCAAGACCCGGGCCAAGTGGAACTTAACCCGGCTCTAGGTGAGTGAATATTTGAAGCTACTCAAGACCCGGGCCAAGTGGAACTTAACCCGGCTCTAGGTGAGTGAATATTTGAAACTGCGCAAGATCTAGGCCAAGCGGAACTTAACCCGGCTCTAGGTGAGTGGTTATTCGAAATGACTAAGATAAGATACTCTGGAATTTAAAGACGCACAAGTTCAGTGTTGAGAGCATTCAGCCGAGTAACACGTTACCCCACCGGAGGCTCGGGGACTGGAGGATATGTCTACAATAAGTTGTGCATATGAAAAAAGGTGGGTGAGGGATTTACCTCCATCATCTTACTAGCACAACCAATGGCTTTTGCAGCAGTATTCATCTAGGCACCAATCTCCGTGGGGCCAAACTTTGATGGATTGCTAGAGCTAACATCGATGAATTCGGCATTATTCCAGTTGTTGACGTAGTCAAAGAGCGAGCCATAGCTCTCCCTGCTGAGAGTCCGAGTCATGACCAAGCCCTTGGCATGTGCAGCTTGGCAGGAGAGCTTAGCAGTTGCCGGACTTGTGTGCAACATGAGTTTTTTATCCGGAGTTGGGCTAGAGGCAGTGCTGCCCTGTTGCATCATGGATGCAATGATGCGCTGCCTAGACCCGACCGTTGATCCCTTGGCTACAACTTTGTTTGCTTCAGCAGCAGTTGTGGCCTTGGTCGCGTCCGCAGGCTTCTTGGCTTTGGTAGTTGGCTTGGCCTGCTACAGCGGGGCTGAAGGTTGCGCCCCGGTCGAAGATATTGGCGCAGCTGATTTGGCCTTCGAGCTAGGACGAGTCTGAGTTTCTCGCTGAGTCTGGGTAAACTCGGACGAGGCGAGAGGTGCTTCTAGAGAAGAACTTGGTTGAGGTTGAACTTGGGTCGGTGCCGGAGTCACCAGCACCTCGGTAGAATCTTGTTCAGCACCGATGTTGCTGGCACTATCATCAACTGATTGTTGCTGAGCAGAAGAGGCACTAGGCCAATCCGACATAGAAACATCCTTGGAGGCGCCACCACTCTTCGTGCCAACTTTGCCCTCCTCTTGCCAAGGTGGGCTGAGATTCGGCGCAGCTGCAGAGCTCTCCCAAATTCGGCTCAGGGTAGGAGCGTCCTCATGGCGAGGAGAAGATGGATCACCCCGAAGAGGTGAGGCTATGCTCGAGCCACTCCGAGAAATGTCTTTGGGGGCCCTGCCTAGTCAGACAGAAAACAGATACCAAGTTGGAACAGAAAGAGAGAAACAAGAAATACACATAAAGGGAGAGAAGCTACTCAAGGAACAAGAAAAGAAAGAAGAGCTTACTCGGATGCAATAGGTGGTTACATGGGTTTCGGGTCTCTTCAGATGGTAGCCTTACCAGGAAGCTTGCTGGCGGCCTTGTTGTCGGGTTTCTTCAATCGTTTTTTGGTCCTGGGCGGCTCAGATAGAGGATCCGAGGTAGCATCCCGTTTCTTCACAAAGGAAGGGGCTGGCTCGCCCACGGCAAGAGGATGATCGGTGTGGACCTGACCAGCCAGGTTAGCTGGAGTCGGATCAGCCGGAAAATCCTATGAGATAGGCATCATATCAAATACCTCAAGAACTTCACAATCAGCAACATCTCGATCATCATCCAGCCAATCCCTTAATATAGAAGTCTTACCAGAGGGTCGGCTAGAGCTAGGGCCCAGAATAGGCAGGAACTTTTTAGAGTCCGCTGCTCCGTATCCGAGGTATTGCGGTCCTTCCCCCACTTGAGGGACGGGTCCGTGCCATCCTCAATTGTTTGCTGAAGAAATGTCTGAAAGGAACTGGACAAAAAGGTCATATAAATAACACTGTCTGACATAAGCGGTAACTCAGAAAAAGGGTCGCGTGAGGGATGTACCACAGGAGTATCTCGGATGAAGTGCTCAAACCTCCACTCCCAATCTTTGGTCATTGGGGTCTTGAAGATAGCCTTAACCTAGCGGAAGATCTGAGTGTCAGAGATCTCATATGACGAGGTTCGGTTGGGGTCAAGGTGCCCGCTCATATGGCAAAGCTTGTGGGTGCGCTGCTGCAGCGGAGAGATTTGGCTCCGGATGAAGGTGGTCATTATATCCTCACCACACATCCCCAACAACTTCAACTCGTTGATGCATTTCTCCACCAAATCAACCAAGGTGCTAGACCTTCTCGGTATCCGACCCCATTTGGTCCTATCAGGCACGCCGAGAGAGAAGGGGGGCAGTCGAATCTTGTCCTCCAGGGTATCGTTCTTCACGTAGAAGAACATCTTGGCCCATCCCTTGCAAGACTCTAGGCCAACAACTCGGGGGAACGTGGACTCTTTCCAAGGTGAGATGGAAGTTGTCCTGCATTGAGTCAGAGATTTGTCGATGGGGCGAAGGTCCTTGTTCGGAATAACGTTGGCCCGGAAGCCGAAGAACTTGAACCAGATGTAAATTGAGGGCCATAGGCCGAGGTACCCCTCAACCGCGGAAACAAAGGTAGAAAGAGAGGTGATGGCATTTGTCAGAAGGTGATGGGGTTGAAGACAGAAGGTGTGTGAGGAATTCATGGAAGGAATCGCTGATGGGCAGGCCAAAACCTTGTTGGAAGTGAGAAAGGAAAACTACAAACTCACCAGGATTGGGAGATGGAACAAGCTCTTCATAGGGGAAGTGACAAGAAACTCCGGCAGGGACGCAGTGGATGTGCATGAGACAATCTATGTCATCCTGGCAGACCCAGGAACCAGCCCAAGCTCCACGTTCGTGGTTGGTGCCGCCCTCTTCGTGTTCCTCGACGGTAGCAACCTCGTGAGGCATCTCTAGATCCCCTTCCTCGCAAGTGTAATTTGAGGCAGGGGAAAGGGGATTCGACTAGCACGGACCCGTAGAGATAGAGCAGGCGACAGCGGAGCACGGCAGCGGTGGCGCTATCGCTGAGCGAAGAAAAAGAAAAGGGAGAGGCACAAGCAGATAGAGCGACTGGGGAAATGGCTAAGGGGCGCCCCCGCTCCCCTATTTAACCACGCCTCTAGTAGGGGTAGTGGGATCGCTATGCGCGGCGGGCCACACGGTGTGGCCATGTATTCGCCGGCTCAGCCAATCATCAGCAAGCCACAAAGAGGGTCACACAACGTAGCTGATCGTGCGACACGATGTGGCGTTGCGGTTATCAAAGAGGCGCCACATTGTGACGTTTGCGCAGTAATTCCTGACAACATGCATAGTAACTGCTGTAGGCCCTTAAAATGAGGCAAAGTAATGATTACCCTCCACGTGGGACGTGGGGAAGTGTACGCGAGAAGGAAGGAATGTAAGTGGGTAACCAAGATATGAGAGTATAACCCAGCCAACAAGGAATAACTCGGAATGAGCCAAGGGAGTTCAAAAAAACAACAAGTCTACAGGGAAAAAGCCAAGTTCAGAACGTGCCGACATGAGAATACCTCGACAAGAAGAACAAAGAATTTAGTGGGTTAAACCTGTTGTGGCCTTATCAACTGAAGTTGCTAAGACCGCACCAACTTCGGGGACTAATTTTGAGGGGATAACCATGGGTAGGGTCAAGCCAGGGTGCAATGGCAATGTTAGCCGAGGTACGACAAGGTCAAAGCAGGAGCTGACCGAGTCACCTCAAGGCAAGCCGAGTTACGGGCGACCTGGCCCGGTCGATGTTCACCCAACGCTACCTCGGCCAGCATAAAGTATATATCGGCATCATCAATGTTACTTGTTTACAGGTACCCAGAGCCGAGTTAGCCAAGCAGGAGCCGGGTTACCACTTGGCTTATAAGAGAAGGAAGGCATCTTCCATGGTCAGCGCTTTTCTCTCTCCACTATAGCATGAGCACAGAGGAAATAGGGGAGGACCAGCGAGTACGGGCCGACAAAGGTGACGTCGCTAGACCGTTCTTTGCCGGGTGACGCCACGCCGCAGAGGGGCTCAGAGAGGCTTACGCCATGGGTCCTGGACAGCTTACGAAGGGGAAACGAGGAGCACCGCTTTGCTTTTTTAGGAGAGGCATATTCGGAGAATATGCCCTCCACGTATGCCCTAGCTTGTAACCTGGCCTCCCCTATATAAGGAAGGCCAGTATCTCCATAGAGGGGGTCGACCATTTTTACTAAGGGAAGAACCCTAGAGAGAGGTGTGGGTAGTAGAGAAGTACATCTTCTTCCTCCCCACGAACAGCTCGAGGAGCATCTATAAACACCATTGATCTAGTGAATACAAATCATCTATGTGTGGAATCACCACACTATCCTTCCTGGACACCTCTAGCGCACTTTGGACCCATCTTTAGCCTATCCATGGCATTTGTCGTGCCACCAACACGACAATCATCAACAACATTGTTACCATCCAAGTCATCATCATCCTCACTAATGTCATTCTCTTAATCAACATAACGTGAATCAGCATCTTCACCTTCATTTCCTCTACTTTCTATTCATTCCTCCCTATATAGCTTCTAGTTTGTTGATCATCATCGTTACATCCAGACTAATACAACTTGGTCCTTGGCATCAATCCATCCCTTCTTTCTAGTCTATCTTCCTCAATATCTATGGACGGATGACTTGAATCAAAACTAGGTTATCAACTTCACCAGCTGGTTCTGCTGAATGCGGAGGCTTTCATGGGCTAACGATAGGACATAGATTGGCAATAGGAAACTAAATGACATCATCCCAGTTCATTGTCCTGATTGATTCATCATGGTCTAGATACAAACTAATGAAATGGTGCCCAATTCAACAAATGTACACATTACAAATGTGTCTTTTTCGTGTCTGATCTATCTCAACCTACTCCTGTCTATTGTCATAATAGGAATACACACCGTCCCGTAAATCTCATATCCCATATCCTTCACATTGTTTTCCAACATTAGTGGTGACCAAGTAGTTATATACACATTATCATAAAATATCACAAACCCATCTACATAGCTTTTATTGGTACCACTTCCAATACAATAGCCCCCATGGTTTATTTCTATTGAGAAAAGTTTGCTACAAGGCCCACTAAAACAATAAACATCGAAATTCATTAAAATTGTATCCAACATTGCATGATTTCTACTGAAAAAACTGAGCTTACTAAACCCTACTCAAATCCCCAAATCAAAACTCTCCTCAAACTGAGAAAACCTGTTGAAACCGCTACTAATCGACCATGGCAACAACATGAAGACACATTGCACGAGCAATCCCTAACCCTAACAATAAAAAGACTTATTTTTACACCAGATTGAGGGCCAGTCTTGTGGGACTAATTTTAGAAGGGAGGAGGGTTGATACGTCCATAACATATCTATAATTTTTGATGGTTTTATGCTAATAATATGCTTTTGACACTACTTTTTATATAAAGTTTATGATTTATTTGGACTAACCTACTAATAGTTGCAAAAGTGCACAATGTTCTTGTTTTACACTTTGATGTGTAGGAATTACCAAGAATACAAGTGGAAACCTTGTTGGAGTCAAATTGTGATTTTTTTCCAGAAATCAGTCTCAGAATTGTTTTTGAAGATGGTCACGTTTCGGGTCGAAGACGGCGTCAAACAGAAAACGCTTCAACTACAAAGTTGTTGAAAATTTTGCGACAAACGTTTCAGACATAAAATTTAGCTGATTCCGAGTCCGGACGGGCCCGCTAGACCCAATTTACTACAGCCGAAGATGGGGTGACGGGAATCCGAGAAGCTATATAAAGGGAGGAAATCTAATTCGCCCAAGGCATCTCCACTCACGAATTTGCAGCCACCAAAGCCACGTTTTTGCCTCCCCCATGGATCCCATCTCCATGGGTGAGGGCTTCCAAGAAGCCATGAAGGAAGGGGGCTAAGGGGCGGTGCTCCCCCATGATACCGGCGGCGGGGAAGGAGTCCCCCGCGCCGCCACCGGCGCCGCCACCGCCCTCTTTACCATCTTCACCGCCATCTTCATCACCTAATCCTCCTAGTATGAAGTGGTTCATCCTCCCACACACCTCTATACCGTCCTATGTAAACATGGTGTTTGATGCTATAAGTTATAATCCTATGATCTATGTCATGTTTGCATAGTTTCTTTGTTCTTAGATTGAATGGTTGAAGGGTCTTTGGTTCATTAGAGTTGTATGTTGATATGGTACAGTCCTTTGGTGTCCATTATATTTGTGTGCGCATGGTTTAAACATCATAGGGTTTGTAGTATGTGTAAAAGGAAGGGGGAGTTCTGCCGGAGTGACAGAAACCTGAGGACGCGAACCGGAACATTGCACGTATGGGAGTAAAAGGACCATTAAACTTAAGGCTATGGTTGGGGAAACCTTAGTGCATTGTTAGTACTTACGGCTGTTTGCTAACAATCCAATCATATAGTACATGTAATTCCAAGTAGTGGAGCGCATGTATATTTAGCCTCTCCCACATAGAAAACCGCATCGAAGATAATGAACCTGATATATTCGCTATTTAAACTTGGACAAAGACACCACAATTACCACCACTATTCTACACTCATGGTTATGTTAGTTTAGTGTATTTTATTGATGTAGCAACTAGCTTTACTTTCTTGTTATTTATTATCATGCAAAGCTATCTCTATTACTCGTATTGTTGCTCTAGTTTTATTTCCTAGATAATGCAAACGTTTAGTGTGCGTAGAGTTGTATCAGTGGTTGATAGAACTTGAGAGAATATTTATCCTACCTTTAGATCCTCATTGGGTTCGACACTCTTACTTATCGAAAAGGCTACGCACGATCCCCTATACTTGTGGGTTATCAAGGGTCTCCTTCAAGCCGCCGCATCAGAGACATTGTAAGCTCATCGACTAGCGAAAGAAGCTAGATGCCTAGACCATGCCACCAGCAAGCCGACGACCACCGCCTCCACCACCCTCTCACTACATAGCCATGATGCTCGTCTCCCCCTCCCCCATCTCGGAATGATCGCATGGAGAGGACGAAGGAGGCAACTCATCTACTGCTTTTGTTGGTGGAGGAAGGGCAGATGAGGGAGGTAGTAGAACTCGTGGGGGGCTTTCACAAAATAACCAGGCCACACGGACAATCTCTCGGCCACCAGTGGCTGACAGTGGGGACCACCGCATGATAGTCATCGCATATCACATTGTACTGTCCATTAATAATGACCGTGACAGACCCACACATATTTGGTGATAGTAAATCGCATATCATAGTGTACAGTGACCTATGCCAGTAAGAGCATTGAATTTGGTGACCAATGATGTATTTTACTCTATCTGAAACATATAATTCTCTTGTAGAGAAGGTTGGTGGAAAATATAAGGAACCAACATTATCTGAAACAATGAACAATTTGACTAGTGCACGCATGGCAGGTTTAGAATGTGAAGTGAATAAGACTTATAAGTTTGTTTAAAAGTCAAACTCTACTAAATTTGACCAAACATGTAAAAACACATAAGCATCTACATATGAAACTAATACTTTATGAAAACTATATTTTATGATGAATCTATTGACATTGACTTGATTTTGTAATTTTTCATATTTTTATCCAAAACATTAGTCAAACTTACAAGCCGTTGATATTTTATTGAATTTATAGTACTAAGACATACTAATATTCATCGTAAATTTACACATACCTGTTTGCTCTGGTCCCTAGGGTGATCTCGAGGTGATCTAGGTTTTCTCTTGGCGATGTTGTCTCCTCCATGAGTCCCTTATCATTTCCTTCTCCGATTGATCCTTCCCTATCGACCTGGCATCTGGTGCGCTCGGGCTGATCAAGGGGGCAACTGGACTGCCTACCCGGCCTTGGTGTCCTTGGTGTTAGGGTTTTGGATCTTTGAGTTGGGTGATTGGAACCATGGCGTCGGTGTTAGAAGAGACGTCTGGCTCGGGGCTACGGGATGACGGTGACGAGACTCTGGCACATGCTATGCAGCACATGGAGTTGCATGGAGGTGAACTCGACGACGTGGTGGTTGGTGAACGGGATCTGGCAGAGATGAAAAAGAGTGCTCGTTGGCTCGCAGTTGCTCGTGTGCACACCTCAAAGAGTTTCAGCGCCGATGCGTTATTCCAAACTTTGCGCTATATCTGGAGCTTGACGATCGATCCAGAATTACGGGAGGTTGATGACAATCTCTTTACCTGCAAATTTTTCTATTTAGGGGATTGGAACAAGGTGCTGCACAAGGGCCCTTGGCTATTCTGCAAATTGGTTGTTGTCATGGCGGAGTATGATGGCATGGTAGATCCAGCATCAATTGACCTGAACCGTACTGCTGTTTGGGCTCAGATTCATTCGATCCCGAAGCTGTACCGGACGAAGGACATTGTTGATCAGTTGGCTAGAAGGATTGGGGAGGTTAAGAGCATAGTGTTGCAACATCCTCGCTGGTTTGAAGGTGACTATGTTAGAGTTTGGGCTATAATTGACGTTGACAAGCCATTATTCTGTTGGTCTCCTCTGAATATAGCTGGTACAGGGCATACTCTGTTGCATGTTAAGTATGAGAAGATTAGACATTTTCGATGTTTGTGGCATTATGGGACATGATGTAGAGAAGTGTGGAGATGGTGTCCATAAACCAGAGGATATCCAGAAGTGGATGTTGGCTAAAAGGAGGACCCAAACGAACACCCTCCCAAGCTTCTGAGGGCCCTTTCCTGCAAGGGGGGTGGTCGTGCCCATGGGGTCCATGGTGATAACCCGTTTGCTAGACCTCAGAAGAGGTCATCGGGGGATGCACACCTAGATAAGGAGGATGATCTGAAGGATACATCCTCGAGCCCTATGAAAATCAATGCGGAGGTGATGGGAGAGGATAAGGAACTTGGTAACGAGGGTGACCCTAGTGCTAGGAGGAACCTGGGGTTTGAGAACATGGAGGAGGACCTGGCGACTGCAATAAACACAACTGTGCTAGAGGGTATTGATACTGTTGTGCCCCCTTTGCGCTCTACTTATGTGAAAAGCAAGGACATAACGAAACTGAGAAGAACTGACTCATCTGGAAATTCCTTGGCATCATCGGTGGCCTCCTTTGAGGAGGACCGCAGGGCCCGATGAGTATTATAGACTGGAACGGCCGGGGACTAGGGAAAACCGTGACCGTTTAAGAGCTAAACTGCCTAGTGCAGACCTACAGGCCCTGCCTAGTCTTCATTTGTGAAACTAGGCAATCTGAGGAGAGGGTGAAAAAATTACGTTTCTGGATTGGTATGAAGCATTGTTGCCATGTTAAAGGAGATGGCTCGGGTGGTGGGATGGCCCTCTATTATCAAAAGGATATTATAGTGGAGTTACTTTCTTTCAGCATACGCCACATTGATGTCCATATCAGCAGGGGCCCATTTGAGTTTAAATGGAGAGGGACCTTTGTCTATGGAGAACCTCGAGCTTGTGATTGTCATCACATGTGGACGACACTGCGGCAGCTGAAACCTCGTTCTTCTGAACCCTGGCTGATGATGGGGGATTTCAATGAAGCTATGTGGCAGGAGGAGCACTTCTCAAGGACGAAAAGGTCGGAACGGTTAATGATGGATTTTAGGGAGGTGCTTTCCCACTGCGATCTGCGCGATATAGGGTTCACGGGCACCCCGTGGACATATGATAATAAGCAGAAGGGTGACCACAACATCAAAGTCCGGCTAGATAGAGCAGTTGCGTATCCCTTGTGGTCTGCCTGCTTTCCTTTGATGCAGCTGAGGCATCTCACCTCGTCTAGATCGGATCACTGCCCTCTTTGTTGGCCGTTGATGTAGTGGATGAGTCAAGCCCGGCGAGGCCTATACGCCGCTATGAGGTCATGTGGGAGAGGGAGCCCTCGCTTCATGCTGTTGTGGAGGAGGCCTAGTCCCGCCGAGTTCATGTGGACGACTTGGGGGACGTGGTTGTGTCGATGCAAACGATGATGGCCAGCCTACACAACTAGAAGACTAAACATTTTAAATCAGTTCCAAGGGAGATGGAGAAAAAGAGGAGAGAACTTGAGGCCCTAGCTCTACTATCCGATGTTGAAAGTGTCACAAAGAAAGAAGAGCTAGCGAGAGAGATGGATGCAATATTATATAGAGAAGAGATTATGTGGTTGCAGTGATCACGTGTTGCGTGTCTTCGAGAGGGTGATCGTAATACAAAGTATTTTCACCGTTGCGTGTCTTGGAGGAGGAAAAAGAATCGTATCTGCAAGATAAAATGTCATGATGGCTCTTGGACCATGGATCCCCGTGAGATGGAGGAGTTGACATTTTTCAAAAAGCTCTATACTCGTGAAGATGATATCGACCCGAGAATCATTACAGATTTGCTATAGACTTGTGTGGATACGGATGCTAATGAGAGGCTATGTGCTCCTTTTATAGAGAAGGAAATTAGCGATGCACTATTCAAAATTGGCTCCCTCAAACCGCCTAGGCCTGACGGGTTTCCAGCGTGATTTCTCCAACGTAACTGGGACCTATTAAAAGAAGATGTGGTAAGGGTGGTCCAGCGCTTCTTCACGGATGGAGTCATGTCAGATGATGTAAATGACATAACCATTATGCTAATCCCAAAGAAAAATGATCTAGAAGAGCTAAAGCACTTTCAGCCAATCAGTTTGTGCAATGCGATTTTCAAAGTGGTCTCGAAATGTCATAGTAACATACTTTGTCCTATGTTACAGAATATCATTTCCCCGACACAGAGTGCTTTTGTGTCGGGCCGTCTCATTACGGATAATGCGTTTGTGGCCTTTGAGTGTATTCATGCAATTCAAAATGGTGCAGCGTCGAAGAAGGAATTTTGTGCATGTAAGCTAGATATGGTAAGGCTTATGATCGCGTGTATTGGAGGTTCTTGGAAGGGTTTTAGTGAAATTGGGCTTCCACAGTCAATGGATTCGATGGGTTATGGCTTGTGTGATCACCGTTCGATACTCTATTCGCTTTAACGGTCATAGTTTGGACCCCTTCACCCCGACACGCGCCCTCCGCCAAGGTGATCAACTTTCACCATATTTATTTCTCTTCGTGGCTGATGGTTTATCTTGCTTGATTAGAAAGGAGATTGAGGATGGGTGATACCTTCGATCCGGATTACGGATGTAGTATAGCTTCTTTTTCCCTAGTAGACCTAGGTTATCGAATCCTCGGGAAGCGAATGCATAGTGAAGTTACTTTAACGGACCTTCAGGAGTTTTAGAATTCCTTTTGCGTTTTTACCAGACCAATAGCTTGCGTCTTTTTGTTATTGTCGATGATGGAGAGAGAGGGCCTAGGGAATTCGATTTCACCTATAGCTGTGCAAAACATCTGATGGGAATAAAAGATAGAAGTAAAGTATTCATGTACTTGTTAGAGCAAGATAAATTATATGTGGGCAGTGCATCCATAATTTCTATTGCCTCCGCAATAGCTTATAGCAATAACCTACTAGTCTCATCCATAGAAGAAATAGAACTAATGATATGCATAGTGATGTCACCGTTGATCCCAAGTAAATCCCTCACATACAGCCATCCTACCCCTTCTATCACTGGGGTTCCCAACCTGCAGATCAGTCATTACTCATACTCCCTATACATGGCTCAACCCTCAGGGTCTTGGGTACCTAACAAGTCCTTGGATTGAGGCAAAAGAGGATACAATAATCATCATGTCATACAAACTAATACACAACCCCATCTATGATAAATAACATGCATAATCGCTACATGGCTAGGCCGAAGCCCTTAGCCCAAGGAGAATTACTCACACATAGAGATGAGATCATTAACCATAAACATTGCAATAAAAATCATGAGATTGATAGCAATAGTCTTACAATGTCGCCAATCAGAGAAGAGATCAACTATTACAAGTGGTGGAATATGGCTATGGAAATGGAGAAGGGTTTTAAGATCTAGAGGCGGCTGGTGATCTGTGGCAGAGTCTTTTGGCAAGGGTCTGGCTTGTTTTCTCGTCGCCCGAGGATTCTTTATATAGGGGTCCCTTCATGAAAGTTGTTCTGTTTGACCTAATGGTGGCGGTGCCAACTATACGGCCGGAGCTACACGGCCAGAATTTTGCTTCGGTCGTATAGTTGGTCGTTAAAGCGTCTGCATCTGCTTCATGGCTCCTAGTTTCTTCTGGTTGTTGGAAATATCGTATCTTTGACTTTAATGTAGTGATTCCCATCTTTAAACGACATTATCTGCGCTGAAAAAATATAAAAGAAAGGATGTCATACCCCTTTGAATATTAGGCATTAGTGGCAGGATTTAGAGAGATATTTCATAAAAATTATGAATAATATCCAGTTTAAATGTGGATGTGGATGGCTATATTTCAGAGCCATCAACCTCCCCAAGCTTAAACTTGATCGTCCCCGAGCAATCAAACCAAAATCAAAAAGGAACTCAGCATTTAAACTGAAATAACGAGATGGTGATCTTACTCATGATTGGTAATCTCATGTTTCCTCCACTTCATAAATATGAAAAACCTCAGCATAGATAGAGTAATGGCAAGCATATCATGCGGGTTTTATGCATCCTTATAGTGCAGCAAAATTATTGTCAACATGGATGATTCAAATGAGTAAAGTTTATTCCATGTCATGTAATCAACTCATAGGCTTGCCTTTCAACGATAAAGTATAATCATGTAAATTGAGAGTGTGAGAGTTCTCATGAAAAGCATATACACTAGAGTATCTCAATTCTCCCACATCAATAAATCAAGACTTTTCAAGCACTACTTTTCTATTCATTGTCCTTCAAGAATTTCGGTTTTTAAGTAATTAAGAGCATGCCAAAGATTTTTATCAGTTTATCGGGTTGTGATGGACACTCGTGGCATCACCAAGGTTTTTGTTCCTTTTGCATAATGATTACTCATAACAGCCAGAGGAGTGATTCCATCATGATTACAGCTACCCAGTAGTGCCAAGAATCTTACCAACTATAGCATTGCTGCTACAAGTGTTTAATCAACTCATGGCCGAAATCTAGGAGTTTCCTCCATGAAGATCGTTCGTAGGCCAGCGGAGTTGTTGGCATCCCATGAAGTTTGACACACATAAAGCTATATCATTCTTATGATTAACAAGTCAAACTTTGGCATGCTCACAAAAACTGATAAACATTAATTCAATCAAACAAATCCTTTTAAAGAGAGCTATCAAGTCAATCAACATTTTCAGTGGTGTTGAGTTTCTCTAGAAATAAGCCTTCAAGACTAAGCACTACAACACCCAAGCCTTCAATTGTGAGACTTTTTCTTATTACAATTGTTTAGCAATTTTTAGGCAAGACTTGGTTAGTTACGAGAGCTGGAACAAAGTGTACCCAATTAAATACCCATGCAAATGAAAATCTTACTACAATACAAAGACTCACTCCACCGGTATAATATCTCAACATTTACTACTCACTAGCATGGGTTTCTCAAACTTCAAAAGTGGGGAGTCATAAGGCATACCTCTCATGTTTGGTTCCACTTCTCTCTTCCTTTTTTATTTGCTTCTTGGAAACTCGAAGTCTATCACTCTCCTGCAAATACATTAAAACCTCGAGGCGAAAAGAAAAGAAAGAAGGAAAATAAGGAAAAATGGAGAAATATTTTTGTGTTTTTTAAGAGAGGGGGTTTAGAGAATAGAAAATTGGCGGCAAAGCTCGGCTAGAAAATCTTGAAAGCAAATAGAAAGAACTAAAAATAAGGTGTTGGGGAAATCAACAAGAGTGCTTATAAACTCAAATAAAAACACAACCTTGAAATAAATAAAAGCTAATGAACAACAAATAAAGATACATGAGGAAACTTCTCCAAGCTTAGGCTTTTTCAAGCCCTTCAAATCATTGTGGTGGTGGGAAAAAGTCGTTACTCCAGTTCGCAAATTGAGTTGAGAGGTTACTAATTGATTCTCAGAGGTTCAAAGAGAGGCTATGCATCCTCTCCACAGTCCCTCTAAGTTCTTGGAAGTCTTGGTATGTGGCAAACTGGGTTTGTGGCTGCTCCTCTTGATAAGGAACTTCTTGTTCCTCCTCTTGATTCTCATCCTCCTCCGGAATCTCCTCCTCGGGTTGGTGTTGCTCAACCTGCAAGTCATATAGAAAACGTCCTTCCTCGATAGAGAAAAGACCATTAGGCATAGGAGCAGGATAGAGACGCCCAGCTCTAGCAATATGCAGATAATAAACACCACCTCTCCTAGTGAGCATTCCACAAGCTTTCAAAGTGGAGAAACCAACATGTGTCTCACCTAGCACGGGTTGCAACTCACCTAGGTCGATGCCTAGGGTGGTGGCAAGCACGGTGATGACGCCTCCACATGTGATTGGTCCTTGGCTTTGGGAGGATTGGTGCTCTAGGTAGCACACAAGGATGGCGCCCAAGTTGAGTGACAAGCCGCAGTTGATGTAAGCAGCCTTTGCGAGGACTAAGATGTCCTCCTCGTTGAGTCTCGTGAACTCATTACATGCCTGCAGGGTGATAGCAATAACATAGAACAAATAGCGAATTGCAGGATGTTGAATATTCTTCCCCTTGCTTAATCTAGTAGTGAAACTCGTTCCATTATAATATTGTTTAGGGGTAGGTTCTAAGGCAGTAAAGGATGCGCGTAAGGCATGAACATCATTGTTTGGAAAATTAAAACATGTGCACCATTCATCTAATGTTAAAGTATAGTTGTTGTTCATAAGTCGAAAAGAAATAGTGTCCTCTCCTTGCCATTGTTTAACGGTGCTTTGCAACAAACTTGGAAATTCAATGGTTAAGCGACGATAAGTAGGCACATCATTGTACACAAAGTTTTGTAGGCCAGCTCTATTGCAAAGTAAATTGAAGTCATAAGAAATACCGAGTTGGTTCAATATAATGGGGCAAGCCCACTTGGTGGCCTTCACTTCACAGTTCTTGATCCTGTTGAAGCGATCACGTTGGAGCTCATTCCTGAACCGTATCCCCATGCGTTCTTGAGCGGCATCCCGAGAAGCGCTAGCGGTGGCACGAGCACGAGTTTGTCTCCTTGTGTTCATCATCTAAAACATTAAAGAAAGGCAAAAACGATACTTTTTGATCCAACAACAGTAAGTGCATCATATTCCTCATCATAGCACACTAATGAATCTCCTCAAAATAATAATCTAGGCAAGAAAATTATGACAATTGGTTCATAGTACGTCTCACCCTATATTGATAATGACAATAGATTGAAGATGAATTTGCAAAAAGTAATTGGAGGATCGGAGGAGAAACATACCGCAGATCACTCGTGTGCGAGGAAATCAAACGAAATTGAGTAGAGATGGAGATCTCTTGAGGTTTTGAGAGAGTTTGGAGGTATAAGAGAGAAAAATGATTGAAGTTTTGGAGTTGGAGGTACCTTCCCGTGCATTTTTGTGGTCGGACGCAACTATACGGCCGGAACAATGCGTTCCCGCCGTATAGTTGGCCTTCTGTCAAAATGTTAGGGCTTCCTCCTGGTGGCGCAGCTATACGGCCGCAACTATAAGGCCGGAATAAAATATTCCCACCGTATAGTTGGTCATCAAACTATCTGTCCCTGGGAAAGAAAATATATAAAGGCGTCGATATCTATACGACCGGAACTATACGGCCAGAATTTTTATTCCCGCCGTATAGTTGGTTGTTAAACTCTCAGTACATTAGAAAAAATTGTACGGAGGCACCGATATCTATACGACTGAAGCTATACGGCTAGAATTTTTATTCCGGCCATATAGTTGGTCGTTAAACTCTTAGTACATATTAAAGAAAAAAATTCGATGACAAGTATATCTATACGACCGGAGCTATACGTCTGGAATTTTTATTCCCGCCATATAGTTGGTCATTAAACTCCCTGTGTACATCAAAAAATCCATTTCTTTGAAAACTATTTCTTTTCCTGTAACTTAGTGATATACCTTGTTTTTGACAGAAAATTGACAGTAAATATTGTCGACCAACAACAGCATGAATAAAACAGGATTTTTAGTACTACCGAACTTCTTCTCCTCAATTGGAGTTTTCTAGAACTCTTTATTAAACATAAACTTAAACTAAAACTAAAAACTTTACTCAAACCTTTATTTCACATGCGTTGCCTTCCATGAAGTGCTCTTTTATGGTCAATAGCTTAACCTCAATGTTGCTCACTTAGGCTAGATGAGTAGAACACCCACTCTAAAGTAATTAGCCTTCAAAGCGATGGCCTCCTTTTCATCATGCTTGGCTTTCTTCTTCCTGGGAAGTGAATAACAAAAGGATCCTGTGAAGGCAATTGAAGCATCACGTTCTCTTCATGTAGATTAATCAAATCCCTAATAGTTCTTAAGAAAGGACAGCCTAATATAATAGGAGCAGTAGCATCTTCAGGCATATCAAAAATAACAAAATCAATGAGAGCGGGACAACCTCTAATGTATACTAAAGTTTTCTCCTTAAATCCTACAGCTTGTTTGTAGGTAGAATCTGCTAGATGTAATTTTAACTCAGTGATTTCAAAAGAGCCAAGATTTAACTTGTTAAAGAGACTCTTCGAAATTGTTGAGACGCTTGCACCTAGATCATAAAGTCCAGCTATCTCATTGGTTCTAAATTTAATCTTAATAGTAGGCTCAAATATGTCATCTAACTTCACAGGTAATTTTTCAGCAATTTGCTTATATTCTTCCTCAAGCTCACGTACCTTTATTGCTACCTGATTAACGGAGTGCTAGTACATAGCTTCCTCACTACCTTTACTTACTGGAATCTTAACGTTGATCCTTTTTATGATATCTTCAACGGTGTAGCTTGATGAAGGAGCATTACTATAATCAAGTTCTTCAGATTTCTCCCTTTGAATTTTTATTATTTTGAGGTCTTCAACAGGATTGGGCTTAGCTTTACCTGCAAATTTAGCTAGGATGAGAATTTGACTCTCGGTTATGTTACCTAGATATGCCTCAACGATCCTCGTTCTATCTTGGAGGGCCTGCAAATCATTTCTCAAACTAACAACTTGGTTAGATAATTTAACAAGCATAACATCATGGTTCTTTGTTATTTTAACAAGAATATTGTTTTGTTCATTTTGTGAGTCTGTAAAAGACTTTAATGTTTCTTGGAGACTACCATTACTAGTTCTCATATTATTATTAGAATTACCTATAGGACTAGAATAATGTTTCTGAAAGTTAGAATTGTAATTCTTCTTCCAAGTAGGGTTATAATCATTACGAGTTATGAAGTCTATTTCTTCAATATTTGTTTCAGGGGTGGCTCTTACATGGGCATCCTTACCTTTTACTACTAATAAGAGCTCATCCAACTTGGCATTGAGTTCTTCATTTTCTTGTGGTGAGATGGAGTTCACCTTCTTCGTGTTTGATCTATCCACATGCCATTGGGCATGGTTGTCTTGCATATTGTCTAGCAGCTGCTTTGCTTCGGTAATATGTTTACCTATGAACGTTCCTCCAGTTGCAGTATCAAGCATAGAATTAGACACAGGGTTAAGAGTATTATAAAATAGATGGAGAATTAACCAGTCTTCCATCCCATGACTAGGATAGTTTCTCATGCATTCTTTCATCCTCTCCCATGCAAGCTCTAGTGGCTCACGCTCTTCCTGTCTAAAACCAGTAATATTAGATTTGAGTTGCATAGTCTTTGCAGTGGGAAAATTTTAGTCATAAATAAAGAAGTACATCCCACCCATGATATAATAGCATTTCTAGGCAAAGATAGCAACCATTGTTTTGCTCTTCCTCTTAGAGAGAAAGGAAATAAACGCAATTTGACAGCATCGGGATCAACGTCTTTTATACGCATCATATCACATATCTCAGTAAAAGTATTTAAGGGCATACCTGTGTCTTCAACATCAGAGCCTCCAAATTGATTCCGTTGAACCAAACTTAAGTAATGGGGCTTAATTTCATAGTCATCAGCAGAAATTGCTGGCTAAGTAATAGGAGTACGCAAATAATCATTGTTCAGAGTAGCAAACTCCCCAAGCTTCTTTTCAGCCATATTTCCTATGTTTTTGGGTTTTCTTGAACAAACAATTATAATAGTAAAAGCAAGAATTTTAAAGGCTAACTAATTTTTTTGGTTTATCAAATAAAGACTGAAAGCAAACTAATAAAATTAAAACAAGAATTAAAACTAGCAAGGTTCTTAATAACCTCACCAAGGTAGCTATCCTTGGCAACGGCGCCAAAAAAAGGGTTGATACCTTCGATCTGGATTACAGATGTAGTATAGCTTCTTTTTCCCTAGTAGACCTAGGTTATCAAATTCTCGGGAAGCGAATGCATAGTGAAGTTACTTTAACGGACCTTCGAGAGTTTTATAATTTCTTTTATGTTTTTACCGGACCAATAGCTTGCATATTTTTGTTGTTGTTGATGATGGAGAGAGAGGACCTTGGGCGTTCGGTTTCACCTGTAGCTGTGCAAAACATCTTATGGGAATAAAAGATAGAAATAAAGTATGCATGTACTTGTTAGAGCAAGATAACTTATATGTGGACAGTGCATCCATAATTACAATTGCCCCGGCAACCTCTTATAACAGTAGCCTACTAGTCTCATCCATAGAAGAAAGATAAGTAATAATATGCATAGTGATGTCACCGTTAATCCCAAGTAAATCCCTCATACAGCCGTATTACCCCTTCTGTCACTGGGGTTCCCAACATGCAGATCAGTCATTACTCATACTCCCTATACCTAGATCAACCTTCAGGGTCTTAGGTACCTGACAAGTTCTTAGATTGAGGCAAAAGAGGATACAATAAATCATCATGTCATACAAACTAATACACGATCCCATCTATGATAAATAACATGCACAATCGCTACATGGCTAGACCGAAGCCCTTAGCCCAAAGAGAATTAATCACATATAGAGATGAGATCAACAATCATAAACATTGTAATAAAAATCATGAGATTGATAGCAATAGTCTTACAATATCGTCAATCGGAGAAGAGATCTACTATTACAAGTGGTGGAATATGATTATGGAGATGGAGAAGGGTTTTGAGATCTGGAGGCAGCTGGTGATCTGTGGCCGAGTCTTTTGGCGAGGGTCTGGCTTGTTTTTTCTCGTCGCCTGAGACTTCTTTATATAGAGGTCCCTTCACGAAAGTTATTCTGTTTGACCTAACGGTGGCGGCGCCAACTATACGCCCGGAGCTGTACGGTCAAAATTTTGCTCCGGTCGTATAGTTGGTCGTTAAAGCGTCTGCCTCCGCCTCACGGCTCCTGGTTTTTTCTGGTTGTTGGAAATCTCGTATCTATGACTTTAATGTAGTGATTCCCATCTTTAAACGACATTATCTGCACAGGAAAAATATAAAAGAAAGGATTGCATACCCCTTTGAATATTAGGCATTAGTGGCAGAATTTAGAGAGATATTTCATCAAAATTATGAATAATATCCAGTTTAAATGTGGACGTCGATGGATATAATTCAGAGCCATCAATAGGGCCCTTCAAGAGCTGCATATTTGTCGACACGCTCTGGGCATGTCACATCTTTTATTCGCCGATGACAACCTCCTTTTCTTCAAAGGGTCTGTTAATCAAGCTTATGTGGTCAAATCAGTATTGGACAAGTATGAGAGAGGTACAGGGCAGTTGGTAAGCTTGGGAAAGTGTTCCATCCTTTATGGTGGTATTTGTTTAGCGGAGGTTCAATCTGAGGTAAAGAATATTCTTAGATATGATACAAAATGCTTTGAAGAAAAATATTTGGGACTCCTTGTGCCGGAGGGACAAATGAAAAACGTGAAGCTTGGATCTACCAAGGAGAAATTTGCAAAAAGAGCCAACGATTGCTGTGAGAAATACATATTTGGTGCTGCGAAATAAGTTCTAGTGAAAGCATTGTTGCAATCCTTGCCAACATACGCTATGGGCATCTTCAAATTTGATGTCGGTTTACTAGATGATCTATCCCAAATTGTGAGGAATTTCTAGTAGGATGATAAACATGATCGAAGATGCATGCATTGGATGTCGTGGGAGAAGATGACACGTCCTAAATCTCAGGGTGGTATTGGCTTTCGAGATCTCGCATTTTTAATCAGGCTCTGCTGGCTCGGCAAGCTTGGAGGTTACTCTACGCTCCTGGCACGTTGTGTGCTCGACTGCTCAAAGCCAGGTATTTTCCCTCGGCAAACCTACATGATACTGCTTTCATTTAGAATACGTCGGCCTCGTGGCAGGGAGTTATGCACGGGCTAGAGTTACTAAACAAAGGTGTGATATAGCGCATTGGATCTGGTTCCCATGTGAGAATTTTTCGTGATAATTGGATCCCCCGGCCGGGGGCTTTGAGTGTCATTGCTTGTAGGGGAAACTCGAGAAGAAGATGGGTTAGCGAGCTCATTGATCATGGCACACACTCATGGGATGAAGAGGCGGTCAGATCATGTTGTTCGGTATACGATGCTAATGCTATTATATCCATCAAACTTCCTACTAGGCAATGTGAAGATTTTGTGGCTTGGTATCCTGAGAGCAACGGTCTTTTCTCAGTTCGGTCGGCATATAAGTTGGGTATGGAACCTACCTACAATTCTTTGAGCAGGGGTCAGTCGAGCTCTGAGCCAGCGGGGGATCGGCGGATATGAGACCTTGTGCGGAAGGCAAAAGTTCCGAACAAAATTCGTGTCTTCACTTGGAAGGCGGCGACTTCCTTGTTGGTTGTGAAAGAGAGCCTTAGTAGGCGTATTCCAACTGTTGATTCTGTTTGTTCTATCTGTGGCCAGGAAGATGAGGACGAGCACCATGCCCTAATTCGGTGTACTCTGGCGCGGGCACTGAGAGAGGAGATGTGCAATGTGTGGGACCTACCTACAGAAGAAGAGCTCCAGGTCACTGGCCCGGAGTGGCTACTCACGCTGCTGCATGGGATTTCCGCCGACAAGCGTTCACGAATTCTTTTTCTGCTTTGGAGGGTTTGGCACCACCGCAATAATATTGTTCATGGGGATGATAAGGCCTCGGTTGCTGCATCAGCGACATTCATTACAAATTAGATGATCTCCTTCTCAGCCGTGGCGCCTATTAGTCCTAAGGCGAAGGGGAAGGAGAATGTAACCAACAATGATCACTTGGCAGGCCCAATCACTATACACTCCAATTGGATACCACCAGATGAAGGAACATTGAAAATGAATGGGGACGCGGGCTGGGGTTTCCTTACCAAGAGGGTCGGCTTAGGTATAATAATCAGGAATCATCTCGGTCGGCCGCTTTTTTCGGAATGGAAATTTATACCGAGTTGTACTAGTGCTGAAGAGGCCGAGATCATGGCCTCCCTTGAAGGATTGAAGTGCCTATCTGTCCACTTCGCTGACCCTGCGTCGTTGGAATCTGATTGCTCACGGGTCGTGCAAACAATTATTGGTTCAGGTGGAGATCGTTCGGAATATTGGAGCCTGTATCGTCAAGCAAGGGAGATCCTGAGGAGTTATGTATGGATTACTGTTGCCAAAGTGGATCGGTCTAGCAATACAGTTGCTCATGTTTTGGCTCAATTAGGCAAATCAGGATCTAGTGGTAGTTGTTGGGATCTACGGTTGATCGTGATTGTATGAACATTGTGTAATTCTTAGAGTTTTTTACGTATTCTTTTTCTTACCAGAATATCTCAGAGGACTGAAAGGTTTTTAATAAGACGGTTTGATGCTCATATTTAATGGAAGTGTTCGTACTAAAACATATTCATCGTAAACGGAGTGAGTATGCAGTTTGCTACCGAATACACGAGGTTACTGCCGTGATACGGTGAGGAAAAACACGAGCCCCTGCGCCGCTGTGCGCCTGGGAGGGGG
This sequence comes from Avena sativa, assembly GCA_916181665.1. NCBI lineage: Eukaryota > Viridiplantae > Streptophyta > Magnoliopsida > Poales > Poaceae > Avena > Avena sativa. The sequence continues at coordinate 183,535,837 of OV702287.1, read as the reverse complement.
CAGAGTCTAAAACTGCGAGCGGGTGGCAAACGAGGGGGGCGCAGAGTGAAAAACACGCCGCTGGCCACGACGCATCGATCCTGAGGCGAGATCATGGAGAGAAGGCGGGCTCCGTGTCCACGCGCACGTTGCCAGCAGCCGAGGAGATACCGGAGCCCATACTCCAACGCAAGAGACAAGCGAAGCGTCGGCCGGCTGCCCGGCTGACTGCTGGTGAGCGGTGCGCCGGTGACTCGGGCCGGAACGAGCCGCGTGGCTTCTGCGCCAGGACGAGGGGTGACACGTTTCCGAGCCGCCTCGTGTTTAATGCTACAACTCTACTACTACGCCTTCGCGCCATCTCAGTCTGCTACGAGGCAAAGCGTCAATGGTTTCGGCTGTTCTGCGTGCATACTGGTGTGCTGCCGCGCGGCCGTTTCGATGCTTTATCGCGTGACAGGTCCGAGAAGACACCGAATAACCCAGCCGGCACCAAAACATGCAGCTAATATTCCCTCCAAAAAAAAATGCAGCTAATATAACCCGGAGCTAGAGCATTTGGAACCAGCGTGCCTACAGGAGGGTGGCTTAACAGAAAAAAAGTGCTTCCGGAGGTGCAAATATGATAAAAATGCTACTATCTCCGATCAATAATAATTGTCGTTGATTTAGTATAAAATTTATACTAAATCTCCGACACTTTTTTTGGGTGTCCGGTGCACCACGTGGCCAGCCGTGGATTCGCCACTACAACGGTGAACCAAAATGCCAAAACACCGAGCCAAATATTTACCACCAATTATCGATCGAACAAGTGCGAGCATAAGCAAGCCTCCTCCAATCAGTAATTTCACCTAGAGCTCTTTTGATATATATAGGACTTTCAAAAGATTTACTCCGTGGATGGCATTTGGAGTACGCGACTCGGTGGCCGCTCCTACCCCGCGTCGTCCCGCGCGGGCGATCGGGGCTAACCCTAATCCCCTCCGTCACGCACCCTCTCTATCTATCCCCTCCCCCGCCGTCGCCAGCAGACGCCGTCGGGCAAAGTCCTTGTGGTGCCGGTGGCAGCGGGTCTTCCTTTTTTCGGCGGCACCTAGAGCTGGCAGGAGCTCGACGTGGCGGCGGTGCGATTCAGCCATGGTGGCGGGCTCGACCGGTGGTGGCGTGTCGACGCCGACGGAGCACGCAACCACTGGGCATCGCGGTGGGAGGGCACCCGGGTGTCGGCTCTGTCCGGCTCAGGTGAGTGAGGCTGCAATGGTGCGGCTCCAGATCTGCGGCGGCGGAGCTTGTGGGCGTGCGGCTCGGTGGTGGAGGGGCTGGGGTGGCCACTCCCTGTACTCAGACGGCAGCGGCGGCCGTGGAGCAGCAGTGCGGTGGCGGGATGGATCCGGGCCGGATCTGGGCCCGATCAAGGCATGTTGGGCCTACAGGCTGATCTGGATCTGATCTAGCCTGATCTGACCTGCTACTGTGTCCGGTCAACAACCACCTCCGGTGGATGGGGGCAGTTCCCCTCACCTAGTGTAACATCCCAAAACTTTAATCTAAGCTTATCAAGGTCCAAATCATCAAAAATTAGGGTTAACAAAAACTTTTCCAAATTAAAAATGAAAGCATTCATGTGTATGTGCATTTAATTTAGGAATTGATTTGAATTGCCATGGTTCTGTGATTCTTTGCTTGTAGAATGTTTCTTAGGTGAAATAAACATCATCTAAGTCTTTCCCAAGCAAATCCCAAAGAAAATCAATTCAAAAACCATTAAAAATGAGGAATGGTTATTTTGGCCAAATTAACTATCATTCCTACTTTGGCTATTCCTAGTACTCAAAACTTAACAGAAATATTTGTGGATCTTTACACCCCTTGCTAGTACACATAATGAGGTATCAAAGCCCACTTTGTGATCTGCTAAAAACAGTCAAATGCTAATTTTAAATGACAGTTTAAAATTGAATCTATTTCATATGGAAAGATCCCACTATTTCAAAAACCACTCAAACAAGCTCCATTTTCAAAACCCAAGCAACCACAAAGTCTCAAGCTTATGCCTAGCAAACCCACCAAAAATCTTTTTAAAATTCAAAAGTTTATTTCTTGCGGTCATTTAATCAAACACTTGGCAGGCAGGGTTAAACTCTAAATCCTAGCTCACTGTTTTGAACAGGGTTTTGCCCCCAAATGATCTTCATTTAATCCCCTTGTTCCATCATGATCTAACCAGACCATTAGCACCTCACCCCCTTGTCCCTAGCCACAGTGCCGAGCCACCCTGAGCACCAGCTCGCCGGCCGACCATGCACTCACCCCAGCAGACCACCTCCCTCTCTCTCGCCATGTCTAGGAGGTAGCCAGGACCTCACCGCCACCCTCTGTCCCTTCCCCGAGCCAAGCCCAGCAGTGGACCACCGAGCAATCCACGCGCCCAGTGCCACCGTGCCATGCCGAGCACGCGCCAGAGCGCCGCACCCGGCACGCGTGCACAAGCCGCCGCTCGACCGCAACCCGCGCCCACCGCTCCGCCACGACCCAGGGAACACAACGGACACGCCCGTTCGCCGCCCAATGCACCACAACCACCGCTCGCCGTGGACACCGCCGCCTCTGCCGCTCAGAGCGCCAGCTGTCCCCGACCGCATACCACCGCCCCTAAGCCAGCACTAAGTTCCTAGAACACCTCCAGGAGACCGCGCGTCGATCGCCACCCTCAGCCATGCCGCTAGTCGCCCGTAGCCATGTCGCCACTGTCGCCTGCCCATCCCTCTCGGTTTCGCCGTCGAGCCTATAAAAGGAGGGCACTCCCAGCCATTTTAAGCACACCACTCCACTCCCCTCACCTCACTGATCATCCCACACCACTAGCCGGAGCAAGGGGAGCAGCAGCTCGCCAGAATTGCACCGGAGCAGGCCGCCTCTAGAGGAGAAGGGCGCCGCTGATTGAGACCACCCCTGGAGCTTCCTCGACTGTCCCTGAGCTCGTCGTCGACCACCAGTCCATTTGCCCACCTCGCCAACCTTGCTGGAGCCCTGGTACGCCCCCTATGCACCCCCACCGAGCTGCTAGGGTTCGAGCTCGCCGGCGACAGGTCTATCGTCGACGACAAGCCACAGCCGTTGATCCCCACTCTAATCCAACGTCCCACTTTGCCCCATACCGCTTCGCGCGTTATGACCCGCTGACCGGTAGACCCTCCCTGTCAGCTGAGCCCCGCGCTACGGAGTGACACTGGGCCGGCCCGTTAGAGTTTCCCGCGCGACCCAGTTAGTTTGAATTAGGATTTTTCTATTTAGTTTAAACTTAGTTCTGTCTCTGTTTGAAAATCAATTCAGAGAGATTTACAACTCCAAATTGCATGAAATCAATTTTGTCTAAAAGGTATTGAAAAGATCTATCCAAGCCCATTGGATTTAATTCAATTAGAGTTATAGATCTCTCCTAGTGAAAATAACAAAATAGAAGTATTTGCACCTTGCAACATTTTTATAAAATCAACTAAGATAGGTTTTGAGTTGATTACAACTCTCAAAAATCACATTTCATCATATCTATCTAAATATGTAATAATATTAAGGTTTACATGCAGTGACTTTGGACTAGTACCAAAATAATGCTATATAGGCATTTCTAGTCACTTTAAATCATTAAATATTGAATTTAAACCAAAGTAATTATGATCCAATCCTTAAATCACATTCCCACATGTTAGAATCTAGACTTCTTGCTGCATGACAGACTACAGGAACTGGACAATGCGGGGGAGTTAGCCAACCAGAACCGTGCCATTGCCGACCAGAAGGCCCAGACTTTCGCACTACTCGTCCAGGGTCGCCAGTCTCTTTGCCTCTAGCATGCAAAGAAGGATCGCACCATCGCCCGTCTTCGCAAGAAGGTGGCCGACCTCGAGAAGACCGTCAAGGAGGAGGAAGCTCATCTTGCAGCCAAGGAAGAAGAAGATGAGGGTGAAGACATCCAGGGAGACATGGTTTCTTACCTCAGCAACAATGATGACTTTCTGGAGGAGGATGCCGTGGACTTCTACACTGATGATGAGGACTCCGACTTTATCGACGATGAGTAGATGCACTAGAGCACTGTCGTAGCAGGAGATGTATCGGTCCCACTATATCGTAGCTTACAGAATGGTTCTTCAAACCATCTGTTTTCCCTTTGATTGTTGTGATGTGTGTTGTATCGTGTGCTTGTTTGCATGAATGAAAATGAAGTTAGTTGAAAAGCCTGAGTCTAACTCAAAGTTTTAGCTTTGAAAAAACCAAAACCATGAACCTTAGAATTTCCCTCTTACCCCTATATCTATCTCAATCTTCAGATGACTCGTGGAAACCAAGGAGGGAGCAGCTCGTCACAAGACCCAATGCTGCAGATCTTGCAGAATCTCATCGCAGACTGTGAAGCAAGCAGGGCAGAGCGCCAAGCCAATTTAGCAACATTGCAGCAGATCGCCCAGATGGCTCTCAACAACCAAGGACATGGAAATCAGGATCACCAGGGATACAAACTCAAAAAAATTCAGAACACCAATCCCCCAATCTTCAGCCAATCTAAAAACCCATTAGATGCTGATGACTGGTTACAGACAATGGAAAACAACTTAGAAGTTGCAAGAGTTGATGAAAATGAGAAAATTCTCTTCGCCACCCACTACCTAGCAGGATATGCAAGAGCTTGGTGGAATAATATCCGCAATATGAACCATGGTCAAGTGATGACATGGGAAGCATTCAAGGTCAAGTTCAGCCGCACCCACGTGCCACAAGGTCTAGTCAACGGAATGAGAGATGAATTCCGTGAATTGAAGCAAGGAAGAATGACTGTGGTGGAGTACCGTGATAGATTCCTGTCACTTGTCAGATATGCACCTGATGAGATCAACACGGAGGCCAAGAAGAAGGAGAGATTCTTGAACGGACTGCATGATGAGATGCAGACTGTCCTCGTCAACATTCATTTCAAGGATCTCGAAGAGCTAGCCGACTCTGCCATTCAGATGGAAGGGAAGATTAACCAGGCAAACGACAATCGCAAACATCGTATGATGCAGCAATCTGGATCCAGCAGTCACCAGAAGTACCGTCCCAACCCCTCATCGGGATATGCACCAAGGAACAACCGACCCCCAACGTCTCGCCCAAGCTACCCCAACTGTAGCGGAGGCAATGGGAAGCCCGCAGGAAACAATCACAACTCTGGAAATGCCAACAATTTCAACCGTGCACCTCCCAAGAACAACAACAACAACAACAACAACACTGCACCCAGAACTGGCAGCAATGTTGTGCCTATCGCAGTCAAGGACAAGTCTCAGATCACTTGTTTCGAGTGTGGAGTAAAGGGACACTATTCCAATGAGTATCCCAAGAAGACTGCAGCCAATGCCAATGTGAATGCCCCAGCTCAGCAACAGTGTCGTGTTCAACCAGGAAGAATATTTTCCCTAGGGAACCCTCACAACCGCAACGGTCGTCTCTTCCACATGAACGCAGAAGAAGCCCAGGAAGCGCCAGATGTAGTGCTGGGTATGTTTTCTGTCAACCCAGTTTTAGCAAGAGTATTGTTTGATTCAGGAGCATCGCATTCATTTGTCACCGAAGAATTTGCATGTACTAGTAAGATTCACCCAACCAACCTGAAGCATGTCATGATAGTTCAAATCCCCGGTTCAACAACCAAAGCTAGAAAAATTTGCAAAGCTGTGCCTATCAGAATACATGGGATAGATTTTTATGCCAACCTAATTGTACTTGGAACCAAAGGATTGGAAGTAGTACTAGGTATGGACTGGATGTCAAGGCATAAAGGACTGATAGACTGTGCTAAGAAAGCCATCACCATGACCAGTAGTTCTGGAGTAACAGTAAAGCATATCTCTGAAACCTTAACCCGTCAATTCAAGTGCAACAAGAGTGTAGCCCTGTCCACCATTGACCAAGTCAGAGTAGTCTGTGAATACCCCGACGTATTCCCAGATGAATTGCCAGGCATGCCCCTGGATAGGGATATTGAGTTCATTATCAAACTAATCCCTGGAACCAGACCCATAGCCCAGAGACCCTATAGCATGAACCCCTCAGAGTTAGTGGAACTGAAGAAGCAGTTGGATGCCATGTTAGAGAAAGGCTTGATTCAACCAAGCGCATCGCCATGGATATCCCCAGTGTTATTTGTCGACAAGAAGGATGGAGGCAACCGTCTGTGCACAGATTACAGAAAGTTGAATGACGTCACCATCAAGAACAAGTACCCCTTGCCAAAGATAGAGGATCTATTTGATCAGTTGACTAGAGCCCAGGTATTCTCAAAGATTGATCTTAGGACTGGTTATCACCAACTTAAGATTCGTGCAACGGATATTCTGAAGACCGCCTTTACTATTCGCTATGGTTTATACGAGTATACGGTTATGTATTTTGGATTAACCAATGCCCCTGCTTATTTCATGAATCTCATGAATAAGATCTTTATGAATTTCCTAGATAAGTTTGTAGTTGTGTTTATCGACGACATCCTTATCTACTCCAAGTCAGAAGAAGAGCATGATCAACATTTGAGAGTTATCCTAGAAACCCTGAGAGAGCATCAGTTATATGCCAAGTTCAGCAAGTGTGAGTTTTGGCTGAAAGAAGTAGGATTCCTAGGACATATTGTGTCTGCCGGAGGAGTCTCTATTGATCCCGCCAAGATCAAAGATGTCGAAGAATGGGAAGCCCCAACCACTCAAACCCAAGTCCGTGCATTTCTCGGATTAGCGGGATACTACCGCAAGTTCGTAGAAGGATTCTCAAGCATCGCCAGACCCATGACCCAATTGCTGAAGAAGGACAAGAAGTTTGAATGGACTGACAAATGTGAAGCCAGTTTCTAAGAGCTAAAGAAGAGATTGATATCAGCCCCAATATTGGTCATGCCAGACATCAAGAAGCCATTTGATGTGTATTGTGACGCATCCAAGATTGGTCTAGGATGTGTATTGATGCAAGAAGGCAAAGTCATCGCGTATCTGTCTCGACAACTGAAACAGCATGAGCAGAACTATCTGACCGATGATCTTGAGCTAGCAGCTGTGGTTCTAGCATTAAAGACATGGCGTCATTATTTGATGGGGAATCGCTGTGAGATTTACTCAGATCACAAGAGATTAAAGTATATTTTCACTCAGAAGGAGCTGAATATGAGGCAAAGGAGATGGATAGAGTTAATCAAGGATTATGACCTTGACATTCACTATCACTCCGGCAAAGCCAATGTGGTAGCGGATGCTCTTAGCAGATTGTCGTGTAGGCTAAATACCATGATCAAGGAGAAGCAACCAAGTTTGTATGAAGAGTTGGAGCAGTTTAGGGCTGAATTAGTTAGCAAAGGATTCTTAGCTAGCATTGAACTTCAACCCACTTTGATTAGCCAAATCAAGGAAGCCCAGAAGGGGAATGAAAGTATCGACGGAATCAAACGTCGTATTGGTACAGGAAAAGTACCTGGATTCACCGAAGACGAAGAAAAGAAGTACTGTGGTACAAAGGACGTATCTGTGTGCTAGCAGATTCGGAGCTGAAGCAAGTTATCATGAAGGAATCTCATGATACTATTTATTCTATCCACCCCGGAGGAACCAAGATGTATCAGGATTTGAAAGATTAATTTTGGTGGCACAAGATGAAGAGAGAAATCGGAAGCTACATCGCCAAATGTGACATCTGTCAAAGAGTGAAGGTAGAGTATCAGAGACCTGCAGGACTGTTGCAACCATTACAGATTCCGAAATGGAAATGGGATTCCGTCGGAATGGACTTTATCACCGGGTTGCCTACTTCTAGTAGGGGAAATGACTCAATATGGGTCATAGTTGATAGATTGTCCAAGGTAGCCCACTTTATACCTGTCAAGACTACCTACCAGAGTGCAAAGTTAGCAGAACTGTATATTGCTAGGATTGTCAGCCTGCATGGAACCCCCAAGACCATCATATCAGATCGAGGAACCCAGTTTACCTCAAGATTTTGGCAGAAAGTCCATGAAGGATTGGGAACCAAGTTGAACTTTAGTACCGCTTATCACCCGCAAACTGATGGACAGACTGAGAGAGTCAACCAGATCCTAGAGGATATGCTTAGAGCTTGTGTGTTGGAATACGGATCAAAATGGGAAGACTGCCTGCCTTTCGCAGAATTCTCATATAACAACAGTTATCAAGCTAGTTTGCAGATGGCACCATTTGAATTTCTATACGGAAGAAAGTGTCGTACCCCTTTGAATTGGTCGCAAGTAGGAGAGAGTCAGATCTTTGGACCGGACATTCTCCGGGAAGCAGAAAAGAAAGTTCACAAAGTCCGTGAGCACCTCAAGACCACCCAATCCAGACAGAAGAGTTATGCTGACAAGAGAAGGAGAGACCTGACTTTCAATGTTGGAGATTTTTTGTATCTCAAGGTTTCGCCATTAAAAGGAACTCAACGCTTTAGTCTGTAAGGAAAGTTAGCCCCCAGATATATCGGACCCTTCAAGGTTCTGAACTGTCGGGGACAAGTATCGTATCAACTGGAACTGCCTGAAGAGATGTCAGCCATCCACAATGTGTTCCATATCTCGTTACTTCGCAAATGCCTGGAAGTGCCGGAGAAGACGGAAGTTTTCAAGAACATCGATCACAGAGCTGTAGAGATCAACAATGACCTGACCTACCGGGAAGTGCCCATACGTATCTTAGAAGAAGCCTACAGAACCACCAGGACCAGGAGTATCAAGTTCTCAAGATCCACTGGAGCAACCATACCGAGGAGGAAGCCACTTGGGAGCGCGAAGATTACATTAGGATAGAGTTCCCAGATCTCTTTAGTTCCTAGTTTTCTTTGTAAATCTCAGGACGAGATTTTGTTTAAGGGGGGAAGGTTTATAACATCCCAAAACTTTAATCCAAGCTTATCAAGATTCAAATCATCAAAATTTAGGGTTAACAAAAACTTTTCCAAATTAAAAATGAAAGCATTCATGTGTATGTGCATTTAATTTAGGAATTGATTTGAATTGCCATGGTTCTGTGATTCTTTGCTTGTAAAATGTTTCTTAGGTGAAATAAACATCATCTAAATTTTTCCCAAGCAAATCCCAAATAAAATCAATTCAAAAACCATTAAAAATGAGGAATGGTCATTTTGGCCAAATTAACTATCATGCCTACTTTGGCTATTCCTAGTACTCAAAACTTAACAGAAACATTTGTAGATCTTTACACCCCTTGCTAGTACACATAATGAGGTACCAAGGCCCACTTTGTGATCTGCTAAAAAATTCAAATGCTAATTTTAAATGACAGTTTAAAATTGAATCTATTTCATGTGGGAAGATCCCACTATTTTAAAAACCACTCAAACAAGCTCCATTTTCAAAACCCAAGCAACCACAGAGTCTCAAGCTTATGCCTAGCAAACCCACCAAAAATATTTTCAAAATTCAAAAGTTTCTTTCTTGCCGCCATTTAATCAAACACTTGGCAGGCAGGGTTAAACTCTAAATCCTAGCTCACTGTTTTGAATAGGGTTTTGCCCCCAAATGATCTCCATTTAATCCCCTTGTTCCCTCATGATCTAACCAGGCCATTAGCACCTCACCCCCTTGTCCCTAGCCACAGTTTCAAGCCACCCCGAGCACCAGCTCGCCGACCGACCATGCACTCACCCTAGTAGACCACCTCCCTCTCTCTCGCCATGTCTAGGAGGTAGCCAGGACCTCACCGCCACCCTCTGTCCCTTCCCCGAGCCAAGCCCAGCAGTGGACCACCGAGCAATCCACGCGCCTAGTGCCACCACGCCATGCCGAGCACGCGCCAGAGCGCCGCACCCGGCATGCGTGCACAAGCCACCGCTCGACCGCAACCCGCGCCCACCGCTCCGCCACGACCCAGGGAACACGACGGACACGCCCGTTCGCCACCCAACGCACCACAGCCACCGCTCGCCGTGGACACCGCCGCCTCTGCTGCTCAGAGCGCCAGCTGCCCCCGACCGCATACCACTGCCCCTAAGCCAGCACTAAGTTCCTAGTGCACCGCCAGGAGACCGTGCGTCGATCGCCACCTCAGCCATGCCGCTAGCCGCCCATAGCCATGTCGCCACCGTCGCCAGCCCATCCCACTCGGTCTCGCCGTCGAGCCTATAAAAGGAGGGCACTCCCAGCCATTTGAAGCACACCACTCCACTCCCCTCACCTTAGTGATCATCCCACACCACTAGACGGAGCAAGGGGAGCAGCAGCTCGCCGAAATTGCACCGGAGCAGGCCGCCTCTGGAGGAGAAGGGAGCCGCTGATTGCGACCACCCCCGGAGCTGCCTCGACCGTCCCTGAGCTCGCCGTCGACCACCAGTCCGTTTGCCCGCCTCGCCGACCTTGCTGGAGCCCTGGTACGCCCCCTATGCACCCCCGCCGAGCCGCTAGGGTTCGAGCTCGCCGGCAACAGGTCTGTCGTCGACGACAAGCCACAGTCGTTGATCCCCACTCTAATCCAATGTCCCAATTTGCCCCGTACCGCTTCGCGCGTTATGAGCCGCTGACCGGTGGACCCCCCTGTCAGCTGAGCCCCGTGCTGCGGAGTGACACTGGGCCGGCCCGTTAGAGTTTCCCGCGTGACCCAGTTAGTTTGAATTAGGATTTTTTCTATTTAGTTTAAACTTAGTTCTGTCTCTGAGTTTGAAAATCAATTCAGAGAGATTTACAACTCCAAATTGCATGAAACCAATTTTGTCTGAAAGGTATTGAAAAGATCTATCCAAGACCGTTGGATTTAATTCAATTAAAGTTATAGATCTCTCCTAGTGAAAATAACAAAACAGAAGCATTTACACCTTGCAACATTTTTATAAAATCAACTAAGATAGGTTTTTAGTTGATTCCAACTCTAAAAAATCACATTTCATCATATCTATCTAAATATGTAATAATATTAAGGTTTACATGCAGTGAATTTGGACTAGTACCAAAATAATGCTATATAGGCATTTCTAGTCACTTTAAATCATTAAATATTGAACTTAAACCAAAGTAACTATGATCCAATCCTTAAATGACATTCCCACATGTTAGAATATATGGTGATGACATGTGTCCACATGATCCCATATTTTAAGTGGTGAATATTAAATCTTAGTTAATTTCTCAATGAGTAGAAATTACTTTTCTAAAATAAAAAGGATGAAACTATTGAATTAAACTTGTGATGCTTGTGATGATAATAGATCATCAAATGTGTGTCTTAGAATGCTAATTAGACTAGTTAAGTATTGTTTGGTGATTGTGTATTCCGTATGTATTTATAGACGATAGTATCGACCAAGTCTACGAGGAGGAGGAGTTTTACCAAGAAGAAGAAGAAGAAAACTTCAACCACTGTACCAACCAAGGCAAGCCACCATTAACAATACAAGCTAACACTTGCAAGTATAATGCTTAGCAAGCTAGGATTAAACTAGATGGTTTAGCAAAGATGCTTTAGGCATGCTTTGATTATACCATTTTGACTATTAGTTACCCCAAGTATTATTTTTAAGCTTTACTTCCTTTACTTTACCCAAAGTTCTTTACTTGTTTTGAAGGTAGCATAAAGAGTATAAAACTTGACCTATTTAGAACCCTTTAGATGTCATTCAATTGCATGATATTGATCCCACCATTTCCACCTTAGTGAACACTCTTAACTTAGTAGTCTAGAGTAGATCAAAAACTTGAGTCACTTTAGATGGGAGCACTTGGTGAAAATGAATTATGAAAACCTTGGAATGAGGAGTCATTCTATTGAGATGTTTTGACATGTGTTGAGAAACACAAATGGTTTATGATGATGAAAATGTTGAGGCATGAGCCTTAACCCTTTTATAAAACTGATGGTTGAATTCGGATGCGATACCATTCCAAATTTACCGTACAACCACATTACCTGAATTGCGTAAGGCTTAGCTGGAAATTTATATGCATTAGTATTAGGTCCCTCGCGGGAGAGGTCTGAGCTGAGGCTACCTCTCAATGTTGTCCACCTATGTAGTGCCCAAGATGACCGATGGTCATGGTTGGGAGGCCATGCTCATAGGAGAGGTGCTTATACTAGGGTGTGTAAAGGGAAGGTTATGTTTGATTATCTGCATACTAAGTATGATGATTCAGGGTTACCCCTGACAGATGTATCGAATCTTGTGGTGAAAGTGTACCACCTCTGTAGAGTGTCAAACTATTCGAATAGCCACGTCCGCGGTTATGGACAGTTGGAATGGCCATACTGTTTCGTTGTCAGATGTTTTTCAAACAACTTATGAAATGAATGATGAATCTTGACTTGACCACAACAGGGTTGTGTTTATGACATTAGCTTCCCAACTTAAGTGATTCTAGAACTTTATTTTATTTTTCTTTGCTTTAGAACTCAGCTTAGGTTTCAAACTTAACTGTCGAGTTAAACTTAGATTTAGCACTTTAGCTTAGAACTATTTTACTTATTAGTGGTAGTTTGCGAGTACTTAAAGAGTACTCATGGCTTTTGTCCCTGGCTATTCTCATGGCCAGACTATGAAGGAGACTATCAAGATGATGGCCAGCAGGACGGCTATGATAACTAGGACTATCTGCCTTCGTCAGCATTGCTTGTGCCCCTGAAGATGGACCCCACCGCTACGCTTATCTTTCATTTTTTCTACTGCTTGTTGTATTAAAGACTGGATCGTGAGATCCTTATTTTTGTAAGACCTTATGTATGATTTGTAATAGATGATGTACTATGATATCCAATCCGTTATGTCTCACAAAAATGGTAATCCTGGGATTGCGAGGTATGGCATAACGGGCATCTGGGATTAAAAATCCGGGTGTTGACACCTAGGCTGCTGTACGGCCTGTGGGTTATAGGATCTTTGTGCCCACCCACCTCGCCCTGCCTATTGACTTCTCGGTGTGTTGTTGGTCATAGCTTGGACTAGAGCTCGTGGACGCTAGGGCGGTAGCCTCGGAAGGTGGACCGCGCTGGTGTCTCTTCGGCGAGCAACGTGGCGATGGTGATGGCTTTGGTCCTTGGTCGCTAGGATGGCAAGGAGCAGGCAGCGGGAGTCCTTGGTGGTGGCGGCGCCTCGGCTATGGCATCGCCCAAATCGTGCTCTGAAGACCGGGCTCGGCGACAGCGGTTGATCCTTTAGTGGGCATGTATGTAAGTCTATCCAGGCAAAAGCCCCGCGTTTTGACGCTGACGGCAGCGATGCCCGCGGGTACCGTCACCCTCTTGGGGGCGCTGTTGTGGGTACCTTTCCATGCGAGGGCTCCGGGTGAAAACCCTAGACCGTCGGTCTCGTCGATGGTAGCGCGTGGTGTCGTTACCCTCTTGGGGGCATCAAGGTGGAGTCCCTTTTCCCTTAGGTCTCAACGCTGTCTTCGGTGGCAAGTCTTGGGTTTTCTTGTCCTTTTTGTTTATCTTTGATCTGTTGTGTAAGAGGTCTCCTCATTACCTTGTATCGGTATGGTCGTGTTGGCTTTATTTATAAAGCAGGGCGAATGCCTGATTCGAAGAAAGATTTACTCCGTCATTATCTAGATTCACTCAATTTTGGCGAATCTTTTACATCTATTTTGAGATCGGGGGAGTATATAGGATTGAGGTCCTAAAATTATCGTGATCAAACCGGTTGATTCATAGGTCATATTTTATAGGAAAATGACACCAATACAAATTTGCAATGTGCATTCGTAGTGAAAAAATATTAGGTTAAGCCTCATAAAAATGGCATATCCTATATTTTCGTATTTCTATTTTTTTTACGTCCCACGCTGGATGGTCAGAGTTATCTAACAGAATCATCGCCAATGAGCCCCAACATCATATTAGCCATATTTATTTTTTTACCTCAGCCGCGTTGTAGCTACAGTGGCTTGCACGGTTAAGCGCCTCGCACCCCTCGGCCCACCTAATAGAGCATCTCCGGCCAGTTCCCCGCAAGACTCCACCTCCCGCCCCCTCTCTCTCGCCCTCTTAGTGTATCTTTACCGGAGCAACCTAAACGTGTGATATTTCGGTCTGTTTGGGTTGGTCCGCGGCTGCTTTTGGATTGGGTCCGGCCTGTCAGGCCAACCGCGTCCAGCCGCGCAATCCATCTGTCCGGACCTGACCAGTGATGTCGCTGGCCAGAATTTTATTCTTTTTACATATTTGAATATAAAGTACATAGAGAAATGTATATTTTTACCAATGGTGAGGAAATCGGTAATCGTTAACTGCTCGGTCGATTTGGGAGTAGCGACTAATTGGAATTCAGATGATTAACTAATTTAATCGGTCGGTTATTAATCGGTACAACCTACATCAATTAGCACCTAAAATACGTGTATATAAGAAAGAAATAGTATATGTGCCTTTATATGCCCAACTCTACTTATCTAGAGCCCAAAACCCATTAAAACACATATGCTTCTCCTTTGACCTCTGAAATTGCTCTTCTCCCACCACCTATCCAGGGTACTGGTTAGTGATGGCGTGAATCGAGCTCTTGGAGGTGGGAATCAAGCGGGAGCTTCGCAAAACCTACTTCATTGGGACGGGCTAGTGGTTGGACGGGCGATGCGCTGAAAATTTTGCAAATTTTTGGACCAAGTGTAGTAGTTAATCGGGAATATACCTAGTAATCGGTCTATCAGAGCTATTTGTCGGCATAAAGGATTAACACAAATGATTAGTGGTAATCGACACGGTTAGGTCCCTAGTAGCGATTAATCGGCCTATTAATCGCTGATTCGGACGATTTTTTGAACAGTAATTTTTACAAGCAAATAAGCTATATTAGGTATTCTAATTAAAGTATCATATGAATAGTTCGCACTCACATGGTTCAATAAAAATTAACCAAATGTCAGTCAAATTACAGAAACAAATAAAGCATTAACCGTTTAGATTTCCTGCGTAAGCCCATATATGTTCAACCAAATCTAGTTGAAGTCGGTCATGGGTGTTCCTGTGACGTAAATTTTCATGCACTTGTATAAATTTTTCCCAAGACGCTACACCTAGCTCTGGCTCAACCAATTGACCCTGAAAATCCTAGCCTTGGTCCAAGATGTCGTCGTCACACTCATCGTCGACGATCATGTTGTACATGATCACACAAGCAGTTATCACATTCCATATCCTCTTTGTGCTCTAGGTTCTAGCAGGGTATCGAACAATAGCCCATCTTGACTGCAGCACACCAAATGATCACTCCACGTACTTCCTAGCGGCATCTTGCTCTTTCGCAAACCTCTTGCATTTCTCATCTCCAGGGTTGCGGGTTGTCTTCACAAAGGTGTCCCAGGATGGATAGATACGTCAGCTAGATAGTACCCCCATATCATATGCATTGCCATTGATCTCATAAGAAACCTGTGGGGAGTTGTATTCTGCCAGCCTAACAAACACCGGAGACCTCTGCATTATATTGATATCATTGCTTGATCCAGCCATGCCAAAAAAGGAGTGCCAAATCTTGAGATCATGTGATACAACAGCCTCAAGTATGACAGTGCAACCCTCTACACGCCCTTTGAACTGTCCTTGCAAACCAAAAGGACAGTTCTTCCACTGCCAATGCATGCAGTCGATGCTGCCAAGCATCCCAGGAATTCTAGGAAACCCCCTACTCTCGTTGATGGACAGAAGGCGGGCAGTGTCTTTGGTGTTGGGCTCTCTCAGATATACTTTGCCAAACACCGCTACAACTGCGCTACAGAATCTGTACATGGCCTCATGGCATGTGGACTCACTCATGCGCATGTAGTCATTGAGGAGATCACCGGGCACTCCATATGCAAGCTGCCGAATGGCAGCAAAACATTTCTGGTAAGAGGAGAAGCCAATCTTGCCGGTCCAATCACTGCATCTAGCTTGCTTTGTATTCTAAAAACACTCTCTGTGTGTAGCAACAAAGCACTGTATATAAAATAAACTTAGCAAAAGAACACATATGTGGCATGACAAAAGTACATATGTAAAAGAACCTTGGCCAAAAGGTATCTCTCCGTCGATTGACACTATGTGTAAGTGAAGGGTTCCTTAGCAGAAAACAAAAAAATCCTAACAAAAAGAACAATATAGCTAAGATTTATCTATACAGATGTAAAGTAACGAGAGGGATTCAGTGTTCATACCCTTAAAGTTTGAAAGCAGGATTACGTTCCCGTTCAAACGTTGCTGATGAAACCGAAGTGTAGCTGACCTCAAGATCGAGTAGGAATACAAGCGTCCAACACCACAAGTGATGGTGCCTCTGAAGTACTACACACGTCCGGTGTAGGGACGTCTTTCGGGCTCTGGTCTAGCAAAGCAGCGGAAGAAGAAGATCCGAACTGACTCTAGTTACACGATGGTGTGTGTATGGTGGAAAAACCTCTAACTCGTTGTGCATGTTCCAAACTTGGGAACACATACATAAGGGAGAGATAGAGGAGAAGAGGCCAAAGCCAATGGATGAAGATGGGAGAGGGATCTCCCCTTCTTATATAGGGGAAGGGGAGAACTCTGTCCCTCAAAGTCCTGGGGTGGGACTAAAACAAAGGGAGGAGGAGGGGCTGGCCTCCGGTGGTGGGTGGGCGCCACCCTGCCCTCGCCATGGCATAGGTCCCGCTAGAAGTGGGGAGGTCCCCCACCCCGCGTGCCCCTCTTGCCCTCTTGGGCCTTTCCCTCCGGGAAGGCCCATTAGGTGGGCTTTTGCTCCTTTTATTAATTAATTCATTCATTTAATTAATAATAAATACATTTTAATTCATTCCTTACACTTCAAAACACCTTTTAGACCCCTCCGAACAAGTTTGATTTTTTCCCGGAATGATTCTGGTTCTCTTTCTTCTATCTCTCTTACGGTTGTGGATCATCCCTAAGCATCTCTACCCTTAAGTGTGACACCCTGTCGATTCGGGAATGCATAGACGTGATCGAGACACCTCTCTGATCAGTGACCAACAAAGGGATATGGAAACCCATGATGCCCCCATGCTTTCCATGAATTACATATCGATTGAACCTTAAACGTTGAGTCTCATTCCCTTTGCACTATGATGTCTGGTTTGTCTAAGATCCGATCTCCGATATTGCCATACCTAGTTCGATCTTGTTACCTACAAACACATATTTACTCGTTCTCATGATATTAAATCCTCGTGACATAGTCACATGCTTGCAAGCTCATTCATGTAATCTCACTGAGTGGGCCCAGAGTATCTATATGTCACTCGGATAGGCAAATACTGATCTTGATACATACGCCTCAACATACCCCTCTAGAATATCCAATATACACCTTTATGATCACCCTGTTATGGTGTTATGGTTGATGTAAATCTAAGAAGCCTCGGGTGGTAGTGATTAAACATGATCTCACAGTCAAAGGAGTGAGTTACTATGCTTTGCTTCATATCGCAATGTTCAACCATGTGACTGGATCACATTGCAATAATATGGTTGGGTGTGTGTCCATCACATCATTCATCTAATGAAGTGACCTCATTGTCAATTGACATAAATGTACCATGATCGAGAAACGTCGATCATAGATTTCCCAACGAGCTAGTTATCTAGAGGATACTAGGGACTTCGTTTATTTACATACCACGTGTGTATTAATGTTCTCGCTTGTTGGGAATATGCCCTAGAGGCAATCATGGTTGATGATATTTCCCAAAGTATTCATAAAGTAAAGTTGTCCTTGTATGAACATCAGATATGTATCACCGAATACGTGATTTAGTTGTGGAACTATGTATTCATGATTGTTCATACTAGATTATCCTTGGTCATTGAGGTTGTGCTGGACACACAACTTAGACCAATGTACAAGATGGCTAATGACACGGTTCCACTTGTCATGGGCATGGTGACGCTATTCCAACTTACACTGATTCGGCTAAAGAGTTTAGCGAGTCGGACTGACCCACAGTTGAGATGCAACGAGCATGTTATCATTTGCAGTCTCAAGCAATGGAATCCTTTGACTTGAGGTGATTGCATGATCCGAGTTATGGATCACTAACTTAGGTTCTATCAAACGATGATCCGTAAATGGGACGTTATAGAGGTAGAGTTCGGGTTGGTTGTGAAGCAAGCTGCGTGACGTGGATTACCAAGATGAGATTTGCCCCTCCTTAATGGAGAGATATTCTCTAGGCCCTCTCATGTGATATGATTCAGAAGCATGGCCATGTGCTACTCAGTTAAGTGTTAACTAACGAGTCGGACTGAGAGTTAGTCTAGTGAATCACATATCATGGTACGAGAAGAGAGTTAAGCTATTTAAGGCATGGCAACTACTTGCCTATAGCTTAACAGGTATATCGTGTGGCAAATGGACTTGGACGAAAGTCAAATTGAAGGTTCGTCTTCTGACTTTGCGGCGCTTGGGATATGGCACGTCTTGCTAGAGGCCGCTACCATCTATCGAGTTGAGACCAAGTGTTCATGGGAGTGAGTTGGACTCAAAGCCATGAAGGGATACTTGGAGGAGTAGCTTATGTCGTGTCCAGGTGTACATGAACCTATAGGGTCACATACTTAAGGGTTAGGAGCCCATGTGGATTTAGTCCATGTGGAGATTGGGATATGGCCTAAATGAGCCTCAAGCGTTGAGCCCAGCTATGAGTGTATATAAGTGGAGTGACAAGGGATAGTCCCTGACCTAGCCGTCACTTTCTCCACTTCCATTTCGGGCTAGATAGGATCGAGCAATCCTCTGTCCGAAGTTCCTTCCTATATGTGTGGATATCGGTAGAGGTGTTGCACGTGCAGTGCTAGAGACGGGGAAGCTCGTGGGGGTCTAGCGAAGGAGTTCGTGGGATCTAGAGAAGTTGTCCGCAGGATTCGGAGGGCAGTCTGTGGGATCGTTCGACACTGCTTCGACACGCTACATCAACTTCCGCATCTATGCGTCTAGCGGTAATCTCGTGGCCTATAACCTGAGCTAAATCTTGGGAGTACCGCGTAGGGAATTTTTTTTGTTTATCTCTGCATGGCCCAATAGTGGTATCAGAGCGAAAGCTTCTGGTTTTAGGCTCTAGATCTGTGCGTATGTGATATGCACTAGGTGGTGGATAGGATCCACTTAGGGTTTCGGTGGTCGATCTATGAGATAGATCGGTTTTGTGCAAGATTGATTGGATCAATCGCACTCGGGGGTGCATGGAAGATCAAGTGTGGATGATCAATGAGATTGGTCAGATCTGCACATGGATCAGATTTGGGTAAAAGTGTTTTATCCAATGAAGGAATCCATGGTTCGGAATGCAGATTAGATCTGCGATTTCGAAAAAATCGTCGGGCGCTACCCGCCCCCACGAGGGGCATTGCCCCTTTGATCCCCGCCTGCTATCCGGCTAGCAGGACCACCAGCTTCGCCCTATCGTAGCGCATTAGATGTCGTTGCGAGGTTCACAACATCGGTAGATATCGTATCTATGCATAACTTGTTTTGCAGGAAGTTGTGAATGGTATGG
Source organism: Avena sativa (assembly GCA_916181665.1). Classification (NCBI taxonomy): domain Eukaryota; kingdom Viridiplantae; phylum Streptophyta; class Magnoliopsida; order Poales; family Poaceae; genus Avena; species Avena sativa. The sequence continues at coordinate 183,516,363 of OV702287.1, read as the reverse complement.
CTTATGTGCATGTGATGTGTGTAATCCATATGTGATCTGTGTATCACGGGTTTGTCAGCCGGCTGGAGCCAAAGTGTTGTCACTGTTATTATATAACAACATGCGTGTCAGCATGGGTTGCCATCTTCTCGTATATTCCTGAGTGCTAGTGTAGCATGTTTGGCGGACTTGAAGGACACGGCAGCCAAAGGCATGACGAACAGGTTCATGGAGATGGAGATCACCATGAAGGGAGCCATACCATTTCACATTATAATTGGATTATTTTGTGTTATTGTTATGTCTCTAGTTTTACCTCTATAAGATAGTGGTTAAACTTTAATCCCTCAAAGAAGGTCTAGTCGGTCTCCCCGCCGATGCTGCACCATCACAAGTCGGACATTCTTGGTAGTGGGCTCATAAAATTGAGGTGCTGCCAATTATTTTAGACTAGGTGGGTTCGAGTCGGACTCTTACAGCGGTTGTGGGGCTCGGGGAAAGGGCGGTCGGGAACCGGGGCATGAGATGCCACCCGACCAACAGGAGTCACATGAGATGCGATTGGCAAGGATTTGCCTACCTAGATCACTTGACGGCTAGTGGTGATGCTAAAGCTCACTAGTCGGCTTGCTTATTTAGGATCCTGAATCACTAAGTAACCATCGGATGGGTGTTGGTTCTAGTGGGAGCATAAGTATTAAAATGTTTAATACGCTTGCTCTTTTATGAATACTTGTCTTAAGTGTTTTGCATATTTCTGTTGTACATAATGGCACCTAGTAGCAATCTCCCTCAATTGTCCAGTTTTGCATTGAGGACCATCCTAGAGAAAGATAAACTTAATGGAACAAACTTCACCAACTGGTATCGTAATCTTAGAATTGTTCTCAAACAAGAAAAGAGGGACCATGTTCTAGACAACCCGCTTCCAAATGTGTCAGATGAGAATGCGAGTGTCGCAGCAACCAATGCCTAATGTAGAACATGTGATGAGTCTATAGAAATTAGCTGTCTTATGCTTGCTCACATGGAACCGGACTTGCAGCAGTAGTTCGAGAGGTATCAAGTCTCTCAAGTATGTTCTAGGCTCAAGCAAAGACCGAGAGGTATCAAGTCTCTCAAGCTTTGCTGAGTTGTAAGCATATGGATGGTGATCCACTGAGTCCGCATGTGATCAAGATGGTTTGTTACGTGTAGTCTCTAGAAAGGCTTGGCTACCCCATTAGCGAAGAGTTTGCTATGGATATAATTCTTAACTCTCTTCCTAGTGTGTATGGTTAGTTCATATCGAACTACCACATGCATGGTATGGATAAGAAGCTCACTAAATTACATGGGATGCTTAAGCAGGTAGAGGTTGATCTCAAGAAAGGTACCAGCCAAGTGTTGGTGGTACATAAGAAGGCTAATATTAAGAAGAGTTCTTGGACTAAGAAGAAGAAGGCTAAGTCAGGAGGTAATGCTCAGGATGAGATCCCGAGCGTTTCCTCAGGGACAAAGTCATCTCCTTCAGCCAGATCCGCTTGCTTCTATTGCAAGGCGGATGGCCACTGGAAGAGGAATTACAACAAGTATTTGGCGGATAAAGCCAAGAGTGGAGGTGTGACTTCCAACTCAGGTACACTTGTTTGCAATGTTACAAACCTTTATCTTGCTGATGCACCTAGTAGTTCTTGGGTATATGATACCAGATCATTCATTCATACATGTAACTCGTTGCAGGGACTGGTAAGAACTAGGGGCGTAGCAAGAGGCGAGGTTGACATTCGGGTCGGCAACAAAGCAATAGTCACTGTGTTGGAAGTCAGCATGATGCAACTTCATTTACCTTCTGGATTCTTAATGGAACTAAATAATTGTTATTATGTTCCAGTGCTTAGTCGAAACATCATTTCTGCCTCATGTTTGATGAGACAAGGCTATGACTCTAATATTAAGAACAATGGTTGTTCTTTATATTTGAATGATATGTTTCACGGCTTTGCACCCATTCAGAACGGGTTATTTATTTTGAATCTTGATGGTGGGTCGGTCTATAATGTAAATGTCAAAAGGTTGAAACCAAATGATCTGAATATGACTTATTTTTGGCACTGTCGACTTGGTCATATAAGTTGGAAACACATGAAGAAGCTCCATGATGATGGACTCCTAACTTCGTTCGACTTGGAGTCGTTCGAGACATGTGAATCCTGCCTTCTAGGCAAGATGACCAAGACACCTTTTGCAAGGAGTTATGAAAGGGCACCTGACTTGTTGGGACTAGTACATAGTGATGTATGTGGTCCAATGAGAACGACAGTCAGGGGTGGTTATGAGTACTTCATTACCTTCACTGATGATTTGAGTAGATATGGATATGTCTACTTGATGATACATAAGTTGGAAGCCTTTGAAAAGTTCAAAGAATTCCAGAATGAAGTACATAATCAACTCAGCAAGAAAATAAAGTTTCTTCGGTCGGACCGAGGAAGCGAGTACATGAGCCACGAGTTTGATGACCATCTGAAGAGTTCCTCAGCTCACTCCGTCGGGTACGCTGCAGAGGAACAGTGTGTCGAACGACGGAATCGGACCTTGTTGGACATGGTACAATCAATGATGAGTTGGACATATCTACCTTTATCATTTTGGGGTTATTGTCTAGAAACAGCGGCGTTCACACTAAATAGAGTACCATCAAAATCGGTAGAGAAGACACCACATGAGATGCAGACTGGCAAGAAGCTGAGTTTGTCTTTTCTTAAGATTTAGGGTTGTGAAGCATTTGTCAAGCGACTTCAGACGGACAAGCTTATAGCCAAGTCGAATAAGTGTATTTTTGTTGGGTATCCAAGGGAAACCTTGGGTTACTAATTCTACCACCGAGAAGAGGGCAATGTGTTTATCGCTAGGAATGGTGTCTTCCTTGAGAAAGAGTTTCTTAGTCAGGAAGTTAGTGGGAGTACGGTGCAGCTCGAAGAAGTTCGAGAGGAACCGGTCAGTAGCAATTTGGTGAAAGCCATGGAGGTTGAGCCAGTCATGGTAGCTAAGCCGGCAGCTGCACCTACACTGTGAAGATCAGCAAGATTGCGAAGTGTTCGTGATGTATTACTGTTAGATAGTGATGATCCGACAACTTATTCGGAAGTGATGGTGGGTTCTGATTCTGAGTCATGGCTTGGATCCATGAGATCCGAGTTAAAGTCCATGGATGAGAATCAAGTTTGGAACTTAGTTGATCTGCCAAACGGTGCAAGAACCGTCGAGTGCAAATGGGTCTTTAAGAAGAAAACTGATATGGATGGAAACGTTTATGTCTATAAAGCACGGCTTGTTGCGAAGGGGTTCTGGTAGGTTCAAGGAGTTGACTACGATGAGACTTTCTCACCCATAGCGATGCTTAAATCAGTTCGGATCATGTTAGCTATGGCAACCTATTTCGACTATGAGATATGGCAGATGGATGTCAAAATGGCTTTCCTTAATGGAAAATTAACCGAGGACGTGTACATGATACAACCCGAGGGTTTTGTCGATCCGGCTAATACTGACAAGATATGCAAATTTCATAAATCCATTTATGGGTTGAAGCAAGCATCTTGGAGTTGGAACATTCACTTTGATGAGGTAGTAAAGTCATTTGGCTTCATCAAAAGTGATCATGATTCTTGTTTATACAAGAAGTTTAGTGGGAGCAAAGTAAACTTTCTGATCTTATATGTGGACGACATATTATTGATTAGAAATGATGTCCAAATGTTGCAAGAAACCAAGGAGTCATTGGAAAGGAGTTTCTCAATGAAGGACTTGGGTGAGGCAACTTATATACTAGGAATTAGAATCTATAGAGATAGATCCAGGTGGCTCATTGGATTGAGCTAGAGTACATATTTGGACAAAGTGTTAAAGAATTTCAACATGGAATCATCTAAGAAGGGGTTCTTACCGATGTCCCATGGCATAAAACTTAGCAAGACTCAGTGTCCTTCGACCACTAATGAGAGAAGTAGGATGAGTGCGATTCCGTATGCTTCGGCAGTCGGGTCCATCATGTATGTCATGATTTGTACTAGGCCAGATGTTCCCTATGCTCTAAATGTTGTTAGGAGATACCAGGCTGACCCTGGAGAAATCCACTAGGCAGCGGTTAAGAACATTCTTAAGTACTTGAGAAGGACTAAGGATGTGTTCCTAGTTTATGGAGGTGAGGTTGAACTCAGTGTAAGGGGTTACATGGCTGCGAGTTACCTTACTGACTCAGATGATTCTCGTTTGCAATCTGGGTACATGTTTGTAATGAATAGAGGGACTGTAAGCTAGAAGAGTTCCAAGCAAGATACTATGTCTGCATCTACAATAGAGGCTGAGTATATTGCTACCTAGGAGGCGACAAAGGAAGCTGTTTGGATCAGGAATTTTCTGATTGATCTTGGTGTGGTTCAGGGCTCATCCAATCCGTTAGACGTGTATTGTGACAACAATGGTGCTATTACACAAGCCAGGGAACATAGACAACACAAGAAGAAGAAAACATATACTCATGCGATACCACCTGATTCGCCAGTTTGTAGATCAAGGAGATATCAAGTTATGCAAGGTACACACGGATGCAAATGTTGCAGATCCATTGACAAAGCCACTTCCACAGCCTAAGCATGAGGCACACGTAAGATCAATGGGCATGAGATGCCTAGACATGTGATGTCGGTATGATTGACTCTAGTGCAAGTGGGAGACTATTCAGAATATGCCCTAGAAGCAATCATGGTTGATGATATTTCCCAAAGTATTCATAAAGTAAAGTTGTCCTTGTATGAACATCAGATATGTATCACTGAATGCGTGATTCAGTTGTGGAACTATGTATTCATGATTGTTCATACAAGATTGTCCTTGGTCATTGAGGTTGTGCTCGACACACAACTTAGACCAATGTGCAAGTTGGCTGATGACATGGTTCCACTTGTCATGGGCATGGTGATGCTATTCCAACTTACACTGATTCGGCTAAAGAGTTTAGCGAGTCGGACTGACCCATAGTTGAGATGCAACGAGCATGTTGTCATTTGCAGTCTCAAGCAATGGAATCCTTTGACTTGAGGTGATTGCATGATCCGAGTTTTGGATCGCTAACTTAGGTTCTATCAAACGCTGATCCGTAAATGGGCAGTTATAAAGGTAGAGTTCAGGTTGGTTGTGAAGAAAGTTGTGTGACGTGGATTACCAAGATGGTATTTTCCCCTCCGTAATGGAGATATATTCTCTGGGCCCTCGTGTGATATGATTCGGAAGCATGGCCATGCGCTACTCAGTTAAAACTGTTAACTGAGGAGTCGTACTGAGAGTTAGTATAGTGAATCACATATCATGATATGAGAAGAGAGTTAAGCTATTTAAGGGATGCCAACTACTTATCTATATCTTAACAGGTATATCGTGTGGCAAAGGGACTTGGACGAAAGTCAAATTGAAGGTTCGTCTTCTGACTTTGTGACAGTTGGGATATGGTACGTCTTGCTAGAGGCCGCTACCATCTATTGACTTGAGACCAAGTTTTCATGGGAGTGAGTTGGACTCAAAGCCATGAAAGGATACTTGGAGGAGTAGCTCATGTCATGTCCAGGTGTACGTGAACCTACAGGGTCACACACTTAAGGGTTAGGAGCCCATGTGGATTCGATCCATGTGGAGATTGGGATACGACCTAAATGGGTCTCAAGCATTTAATCCCAGCTAGGAGTGTATATAAGTTGAGTGACAAGGGATAGTCCCTGACCTAGCCGTCAATTTCTCCACTTCCATTTTGGGCTAGACAGGATCTAGAAATCCTCTGTCTGAAGCTCCTTCCTGTATGTGTGGATACCGGTAGAGGCGTTGCACGTGCAGTGCTGGAGATGGGGAAGCTCGTGGGGGTCTGGTGAAGGAGTTCGTGGGATCTGGAGAAGCTGTCCGCGGGATTCGGAGGACAATCCGTGGGATCGTTCGGCACTACTTCGACGCGCTACATCAACTTCCGCATCTACACGTCTAGCGGTAATCTCGTGGTCTCTAACCTGAGCTAGATCTTGGGAGTACCGCGTAGGGGAAACTGTTTTGTTTATCTCTGCATGCCCAACACGGTTTAATACACTTATAACATGGTATAAAATTAGTATGAACATATGATATATAACAACAATAAAACAACTTCATTATTGGCTTATAGGACACATCTTCAATAGTCTCCCACTTGCACTCGAGTACAAATAAACTAGTTTACATTTGGGAAGAATTTAACACCAATAGCATTCTGGTGTTGACCATGCTTTGCTCGTGGTAGATGCTTTATGAACGGATCTGCGACATTAAGATCCGTATGCACTTTGCAAATTCTAATGTCACCATCACTGGCAAACTCCCTTATCACATGGTAACGCCGGAGTATGTGCTTGGTCATAGAGTGGAACCTCTAGTCTTTCGCGTTCGCAATGGCCCCCATGTTGTCGCAGTAGATGCACATATATTCATTCATCCTTGGGAACATTCCAAGTTCGATGACGAACTTACTCAGCCATACAACTTCATTCACCGCTTCTGAAGTAGCAGTGTACTCTGACTCCATCCTAGATTGAGCCACCGAGGATTGCTTCCAACTCTTCTAGCTGATCGCGCCACCGTTGAACAAAAATACATACCCTATTTGAGACTTTGAGTCATATGGATCAGTGCTGAAACTTGCATCCGCATAGCCAGTTACAGCAAGTTCCTCATCACTTCCTCCAAACACTAGAACCATATCCTTAGTTCTTTTCAAATGATTAAAGATATTCTTAACTATTGTCCAATGAACCATCACAATGTTACTTTGGAAACTTCTCGTCAAACTAAGAGCCAGGGCCACATCCGGTCGAGTACTCGACATGGTATACGTGATAGAACCTATGGCTAAAGCATAGGGGATGACCTTCATCGCTTCCTTATCATCATCCATATTTGGACACTGAGTCAAACTCAATGTTCAACCTTTTATTATGGGCAAGAACCCTTTCTTAGCCTCATCCATTCCGAACCTCTTCAGAACTTTATCAAGGTAAGTACTCTAACTAAGTGCTAATAGGCCCTTCGATCTATCTCTATAGATCTTAATGCCTAAAATGTACGCAGCTTCACCAATGTCCTTCATGGAAAATTGACTATTCAAATAGTCTTTCACGCTATTCATAAGATTCATATCATTCCTAGTCAGAAATATGTCATCCACATAAAGCACTAGGAATGTCACTGAGCTCCCACTCATTTTCTGATAAATGCAAATTTATTCCCCATTTTGGACAAATCCAAACCTTTGATAACTTCCAAAGTGAAGATTCCAGCTCTAAGATGCTTGCTTTAGTCCATAAATGGAACGCTAAAAGCTTGCATACCTTACCAGCATCTTTTGGATCAACACAACCTTTTGGATGCATCATATAGAGCTCTTCCTCAATGTTGCCATTTAGGAACGCATTTTTTACATCCATCTGCCATATTTCATAATCAAAACATGCAACAATTGCTAGTAAAACCAGAATAGACTTAAGCTTCACTATGGGAGAGAATGTCTCGTCATAGTCAACTCCTTGAATTTGTCATAAACCCTTTGGGAAAATTCGAGTATAGAAAGTGATGTTGTCGTCAGCATCAGTCTTTTTCTTAAAGATCTGTTTATCTCTACAGCATTGTGGCCTTCGGGAATATCAACCAAAGTCCATAATTGGTTATCATACATGGATCCCATTTCGGATTTCATGGATTCAATCCATTTCTCGGACTTGGGGCCTTCCATTGCTTCCTTGTAGGTCGCGGGTTTGTCTTGTTCAACCAACATGACCATCTTGATAAGATTGCCATACCACTTGGGAGCAGTACATACTCTTGTTGACCTGCAAGATTCAGTAGGTACCTCTATGTGGTTATCATGATTATCATCATTTGATCCCACTCCAATAGATGACGATGGTTGCAGAACATTTTCCTTTGCACCAATCTGTATTTGGAGGTCAGGATCAACCATCTCATCGGGTTCTACTTTCCTTCCACTTACACATTTCGCGAGAACTCTTTCTCGAGGAAGGTACCATTCTTAGCGACAAAAGTTTTTCCTCGGCCTTATTGTAGAAGGTGTATCCAATCATTTCCTTTGGATAACCTACAAAGATATACTTTTTTGCTTCCGGTTCGAGTTTGTCGGGCCGCAGTTTCTTAACATAAGCTTCACATCCCCAAACTTTCAGGAATGAAAACTTTGGCTTCATGCCATGACATATCTTATATGACATTGTAACCATGGACTTGGATGGCATCCTATATAAAAGGAATGTGTATCTCTAACTCATACCCCCAGAATGAAACAGATAAGTCGGTGAGAGACATCATAGACCGCACACTATCTAATAGAGTGCGATTACATTGCTCAAACACACCATTGCGCTGTGGTGTTCTAGCAGGCGTAAGTTGTGGTACAATACCACAAGCCATAAGATGCGTGCCAAACTCATAAATGAAATACTCGCCTCGTCGATCAGATCGAAGGTGCTTGATTTTCTTGTCAAGTTTATTTTCAACTTCACTCAGAAACTCCTTACACTTTTCTAATGTTTCAGACTTATGTTTCATTAAGTAGATATACCCATACCTACTCAAATCATTAGTGGAGGTGACAAAGTAATGATAATTATTACGGGCTGAGATGCTCATTGGTCCACATACATCGGAATGTATGATACCCAATAAGTCTGTCACCCATTCCATCACTCCAGAGAACGGCGTCTTGATCCCATAAGGCACAGCTCGCATATATCGAGAGATTTAAAATCTAATGACTCGAAAATTCCATCATAATGGACCTTCTCATGCGTTTTACATTGATATGACCCAGACGACAATGCCACATATACGTGGAATTATCATCTCTAAGCTTACATCTCTTGGCATCAATGCTACGGATGTGCGAATCATTACAATCAAAATTTAACTAAAATAAACCATGACTTTCCGACACATGAGCATAAAAGACATCATTCATGTAATAGAACAACCACTTGTTTCTGATTTAAACGAATAACAATCTTGCAACAAGCAAAATCCACTCACAGTATTCATCCTCAATGTAGGTACAAAGTAATAGTTATTCAAAATTAAAACTAATCTCGGCGGGAGACGCAAAGGGAGAGTGCCGACAACCATCATGTCCATCTTGTGGATGTTGCCGACATGCATCGTCACCTCGTCCTTCACCAAGTGCCTCTTATTATGTAACTCATGAGGAGAGTTACAAATATGAGCAACAGAGCTAGTATCAAATACCCAGATGTCTCTCTTGGCACTTGTGAGTAAAACATCAATAACATGTATACAACATATACCTTTCTCTTTAGCGACAATCTTGCCAGCTGATACCTTCGATCCGGATTCACGGATGTAGTATAATAACTTTTTCCCTAGTAGACCTAGGTTTAATTGAACCTTGGAAAGAATGCTAAAAATGAAATAAAAAGGACATGTCTACAAGACTTTGTTTCTTTGTTTTACCTTTGTTTACCGGACCAATCTAATTTAGTTTTATAGTGAGTTGATTCAATGGATGGAGATAGGTCAAGGTTGAAGATCCACCTACAGCTGCACATCGTATGGGATAAAAGATAATAATAAGTACAATCATGTGTAATGTTTTAATAGGGATAATCTCTTGTGGGAAACACATCCTAATATACTAGAAGCCTTGTGATACAACAGGCATAGCAATAGTCTTTTGATCCAACCGAGTGCACAATGAAGCAACAGGCTACAAACGATTATTAAGCGTAAAACACAGATCAAAGCATTAAGTGGTGAAGTTGTTGTGATCCCGAATGGGTCGCTAAGCAAACACCGTACTACCCTTTCTGTCATTGGGGTTCCTATGAGATTGCCACTATTCAAGTATCTCACCTCAAGATTTATTAATATCGGGGGTCTTGGGTACCTACAAGTCCAAATATCAAGACAAGAGACAAAGAAACAAAAGATACAAATCTTTATTTCGAATAAAACACAATGCTCCCATAGATTAGATGCACATAATCGCCACGAGGTTTCTTCCCAACCTGCATCCCGTGAGGACTACTCACTCATAACAATAATATCAAGGATAGAAAACATTGTGCAAAATACTTAAACTGAAATCAAATATTCTTACAATGGTCGCCGAATCACAAGGAGATCTTAAGTACAAAGTAATGGCTATGGCTAATGGAGGGGATGGAAGATGGAAGGGATGAAAAATGGTATGGATCTCCTTTGGTGGTGCTGTGATGCAATTTGAGAATGGCAGCCTTCCGCATGGCGGCTGAGACCTCAAAATATATTGGCGTCTTCATGAAAGTTGTAGGCATTGACGAGATGGAGCCGCCTCCACATGGTACGGGCAGACGGTACGGGCAGGCCCTACCCGTACCAATGGTCGTTATGGCTACTGTCACCTAGAGTTTTCTCCACAATTACTTGGTCATGTGTACTTCCTCAAAAACCTTTATTATGACTCCAGATTTCGCATTAAAAGCGTGATTTTCTGCACAACACAAATCAAAGCAATGGTTTGCATATCTTTGCAATTATTAGTCATTAGTGGCAAGGATAGAGAGTTTCTTGTCAATTGCTTGACTAAAAACAATGTTTAAACACGGTGGAAGATGGCTATTTTTGGATCCATCACAAGCCTTCTTATCCTCCAAATACTTGGAGCACTTGTGTTTCTAGTGATTGTCACCCTTGAAGTAGTAGCATGTGACGTCTGGCTTGGGGTCCGAACTTGGCCCCCTTGGAGAACCGTCAACAATCTTTCCATCCTTCTTTGGTTTCCCCTCTTTCCCTTACCCTTCTTCCTGGGCTTCTTGAAGTCAACTATATTATTGGCTATCAAGACGGTGTGCTCCTTCTTGATCTCCACCTTAGCGTGCTTGAGCATAGTGAACAACCCACCTAGGGTTTTGGTCATCCCCTTCATGTTGTAGTTCATGATGAATCCTTTGTAGCTAAAGGGCAACGATTGCAACACCTTATCAATTACTAGATCATCATTAATTTTGCAATCAAGGGCATTCAAGCGCTAAATGTAGCCAGGCATTTTTACTACATGCTCGCTCAAGTTGTTGTGCTCTTCCATCTTAGCCAAGAAGAACAATTCTGAGGATTCATACCTCTGGGCTCTGACCTGAGGCGCAAAGATGGCCTTGAGATTAGAGATTATCTCATAAGCACTCACCTTATCAAAGCAATTTTGTAGCCCAGCCTCCATGGCATAGAGCATGCCACTCTAGACACATGCGTTAGCATCCGCCTTAGTCTGATAAACATTTTTATCATCTTGGGAGGTGGAGGCAGCAGGCATGTCACCTATCTCAGCTTCAAGTATATAGGAGAGCTTCTGGAGAACGAGCAGAATCCTCAAATTCCAAGACCACGTGGTGAAGTTTGACCCATCAGTTATACGCTTTTCTATCTCAAGGAAAGGGCCTAGGTTGAAGGTGGGGCGAGACATCTACAATGGTATTTGCAAAGTCATTAATCTTATGTTCATAATACGAGTTCATATTTAGTTAAACTAAATTACCAGAACTTCCACTTAAATGAATATCCCTCGACGTTGTTTTAGTTATTACACGATCCTCATTCACTATAACACCCCCGATCATCATGGCCGATGTTATAACTTCAAAGGTAGATATCGACATGTGAATCACATCACCATGTGACACATGTTTAATTTTTCGATCACTTGTATTCCGAGGCCATGTCTATACATGCTAGGATTTCCAAATTTAATCTTAGTGTATTGCAGTGCAACATTCCTTACACCCACTATATGCAAACATTGATATGTCTAGCACCCGATCATCACGGTCTGCTTCATAACGATGGACTTTCTTGGCGGTGCACACTAATGGGAGAACACGCATGTTGGAATTGAGTGTGAGAGGCCATCTTATAATGCTACTGTCGTAAGTCTAATAATATCAGAATAAGATGCATAATCAATCAACATCATATGTAAACTGTTTATGTGATATGACATGGTCGTCACACCTTGATATCCATCGAGTGTGTCGGTATTGCACCAGATTCATGGCGCCACCTTGCCTTCGGCAGTTCATCTCATAAACACTTACCTTGATCATACATATCACAAGCCCCTGGGGTGTCGAGTGGGATCTCACCTAGATCCCACCTCTAGTTCATTTTGAGATTTCTAGTGTAAAATTTTGACAAAATTTTGCACTAAAAATTCAAAATTAACTAGAAGTGGGATGTAGGTGGGATCCCACTTGACAACTTAAAGCCCCCTGCAAAATAAAGTTATATGCCTCTACTTTATCTTTTCATATTTTACGTGGCTATTTGAGCTTTCACACAAGAACTGTTTCTTACCTGCGAACATCAACCACAACATTGATTGACTAGTTGCCGCTTTAAGTATCTTTTTAGGGTCGTCCTTCGTAAATGCCATATCAACTAATATAGAAGAGACAGACACCCGCTAGCCACTTATATGGTACATGCCATATGTTGAGCATGGAACCAATCTCACGTAAGCTTACGCGCAAGGTCGGTCCGGGCCGCTTAATCGAACATTGCCGCGATATGAGCAAGTACATGTGGAAGGGTAACAACTAGAAAATCAATGCCCACATATTTCTGTGTGCTCTACTCGTACTAATACATCTACACATATATCAGCTTTCCTACCACTGAAGGGTTCCATAGCAGAAAACAAAAAAAATCCTAATGATGAGAACAACATAGCCAAGATCTATCTATGTAGATGTAAAGTAACAAGAGGGATTCGGTGTTCATATCCTTGAAGACCGAAAGCAGGATTACGTTCCCGTTCAAACGTTGTTGATGAAACAGAAGTGTAGCCGACCTCAAGGCCGAGTAGGCATCCAAGCTACCAGCACCACAAGTGGCGGTGCCTCCGAAGTACTACATACATCCAGTATAGAGACATCTCCCAGCTTCTAGTCCAGCAAAGCAGTGGAAGAAGAAGATCCGAACCGACTCCAGTTGCACGATATGTGTGTATGGTGGAGAAAGATGTACCTTGTTGTGCATGTTCCAATGTTGGGAGCACACATGAGGGAGAGAGAGGATGAGGAAAAATACAATGGGATGAAGATGGGAGAGGGATCTCCCCTTCTTATATAGGGGAAGGGGGAGCACTCCTTACCTCAAAGTCCCGGGGTGGGACTAAACAAAGGGAGGAGGAGTGGTTAGCCACCGGCGGTGGGTGGGACCCACCCCGCGCGTGCCATGGCCTAGGTCCGGCCGGCGGTGGGGAAGGCCCCACCCCGCGCGCCTCCTCTTGCCCTCTTGGGCCCTTCCATTCGGGAAGGCCCATTAGGGGGGATTTTGCTCCTTTTATTAATTAAATACATATTTATTAATTTATTCATTCAATTAATAATAAATACATATTAAATCATTCCTTACACTTCTAAGCACCTTTCGAACCCCTCCGAACAACTTTGGTTTCTCCCCGAAACGATTCTGGTTTGCTCTCTTCTATTTGGCTTATGGTCGCGGATTATCCCTAAGTGTCTCTATCCTTAAGCGTGACACCCTGTCGGTTCAGGAACGTACAGACATGATCGAGACACCTATCCGATCAGTGGACAATAGAGGGATCTAGAAACCCATGATGCCCCCATGCTTTCCATGAATTACATGATCGCTTGAACCTTAAACGTCGAGTCTCATTCCCTTTCCAACGTGATACCTAGTTTGTCCAAGACCTGATCTCCGGTATCGACATACATAGTTCGTTCTTGTTACCGACAAACATATATTTACTTATTTCCATGATATTACATCCATGTGACCTAATCATGCTTGCAATCTCATTGATGTAATCTCACCGAATGGGCCCAGAGTATCTACCCATTAGTCGGATAGGCAAATCCCGATCTTGATATATACGCCACAACATACCCCTCTGGAATACCCAATATACAGCTTTATGATCACCCTGTTATGGTGTGACAGAATAAGCAGCCTCGGGTGGTAGTGATTAAACATGATCTCACGGCCAAAGGAGTGAGTTACTACGCTTTGCTTCATATCGCAAAGTTGAATTTGTGTGACTTGATCACATTGCAATACTATGTTTGGGTGTGTGTCCATCACATGATTCATCTAATAAAGTGATCTCATTGTCAATTGACATAAATGTACCATGATAAGGAAACCTCGATCATCGATTGCCCAATGAGCTTGTCGTCTAGAGGATATTAGGGTCTTTGTTTGTTTACATATAATACGTGTATTAATATTTCCGCTTAATATAGTTTTAGCATGGTATAAAACTATTATGAACATATGAGATATAACAACAATGAAACAACTTTATTACTAGCCTCTAGGGCATATCTCTAGCAGTAAGCAACTTAGAGCATGCGTGAAGCAACAAAAGCACCATGGATGTAGAATAACTTAATATGTTTCATTAAGTAAGTTAAAGAGTAGAAGTAACTTAATTAAGGTTGATAAAAAACTTGTATCAGATGGGGAACGCACAAAAACCAAAAAGTAGGAAACAACCCCTCCAAAAAAATAACTACATAGATGTAGAAATAATGTAACAAAGTTTCAATAAGCAACATAAAAATTAGCAGTGAGTAACTTATTAAAATGGATAAGCATCTTATGCTGGTCAAGGGCCATCGTTAGCTCGTCCTCGCAGCGTCATGGTTGTTGTCATCGGCTCAACCTTGCTCTGTGCACCAACAACAGGATGGATGCTAGTCAAAGGCCTTGAACGGTTGGCACTCGTGTTGGGTGTCATGGATGCTGCCATCAGGAGATCGTTCTAGTCTCCAATGGGATGGGCTTTGATCGGGGACCATTGTAGGATTCACAAAAGAACATTTGTGCACGAATTAACATCATGTGTAAGCAACTTAAGATCTTACATGACACAACTTAATAAAATGTGGCAGGCAACTGATCAATCTGGATAGTTGGATGGTGAAGCAGGATAAAAATAACCCATAGCCATGGATAGGAATGAACAAATAACTTAAGAGGTTACAATACATAAGAAAATAGGATAAGCAACTAATCAATCCAGATGATTTCTTGGCGAACCATGAAAAAAACCCTAGTCAATGGATAGGCATGAAAAAGGAAACTTAAGAGGTTAGTGTACTCAACTTAATAAAATGAAATAAAGGAACTAATCAATTTGGATGTTGCTGAAGCGGAACAAATTACACTTATTCCATGGGAAAAAATGCAGAAACAAACTTAAGGGGGTGTGGACAACTTATTCAGTGAAGCAAAGACATTAATATTGCAGCAAAAAAACTTTGTTGGATCCACACAAGATCCACAACAACTTACTAAATTTGCATCTACAACATAGGTTAGCCTAGAGATCCAACTTAGAAGTATATAACTACACAATTTAGTTGCATACTACAAAACAACTTAGGTAAAAGTTAAGACCAACTTAGTCAGTGGAGAAAAAGCAACTTAACTAAAACAACATACTATTGGCTGACATTTGGTTGTGAGTCAAAACTTAGGTTAGACGAAGGTAAAATAACTTAGTCAATTAACAGAAAGTAACTAGTTAAATTATTAGTAAACTCGGGCATGCTAACAAAATAAACTAGTTAAATTAGTAGACAAACTTACCTGTGCATATAGGGAAGCAACTGTAATAGGCTGATTGCCTACAATGAAAAGAAAACAACTATTACTGCCAAGGTAATAATCACTATTAGTTTAGGTAGAAAAATGATAGTTGGAACAGATGTGGCAACTTTCCATGACATAAACAACTTGAACAAATTTTCCTATGGCACCTAGAAAGATAATATTCATGGGGAACCTAAATGTCCCTGCATCACTAGTGAGAACATTCACCATGGTCCTATTAAACAAAAGGTGTGTGATGGTCATGTTAGCAGCCAGCTAAAAAAGTGTTGTTGCTAAAAAGCGAACTTATTAGACTCGTTATGAAAACAACTTAAGGCTGGTGGAAAAGCAACTTAACTAAATTAGTAGCGAACTAATTCATGTTGTTAAAGAACAAACTTAGCTAGATAGTAAAAACACAACTTAAGCATATTGAAACAATCAACTTAGTTGGATTCAGTAGCAAACTTGAGAATATTGATGAAAAGCAACATAGATAGTTTGTAAAACACAACTTAAAAATGCTACAAAAATCAACTTATTTAAATTCAATAGCCAACTTGATTAAATTAGTATGCAAATTAATTAAATTAATAAGAAATTTAACCATGATTCTTAATAAAATAGAATGCAGTGAAGGATAATCTGACTAATATTATGCCGAAAGCAACTAAACCGGGCCATGGCCACAACATGATAAAATATCCCCATGCAACATTACAAAGAAAAAACACATACTTAGATGCCAACAAAATCAACTAATCAGGAATCACCATACAACGCTACGTCATCCCTACTACAACTTAGGCTAGAGTCAAACAACCGAATAAAATTATGCACCCAAAGTTGGTTGGAGGGATTAACAAAAAGCAACTAATCAGATACCATCATACAACTATACATAATCTCTGCTACAACTTAGGGACAGTAAATACAACTAGATAGAAAACATGTACCCAATTCAGTTGTAGGGATTCAAAAAAAGTAACTAACCACACATTATCATAAATTTTTGTCCCGTTCTATCTACAACGCAATTGGGTAATGGCTGTGAGTAGACTTAAACTGCAAACAAATCCCATGATAAAAAGTAAGTGCATGAGGTACATAGAAACCTAACGACGTTCGGATCTACAGGCATCTAGAGTGTCTATGCTCTACCACCATCTGATTTTTTTCGTGGTCCTATTAAGCATACTTCGCAAACAAAATTTTGAAGGAAATCTGATGTGGATATAAAATCCACACTACAAAAGAGCAAAAATAGGCATGTATTAGCACTCTCTATCTACCACGACATGGACCAAAATTGCTTGTGATGCTTCTGTAAAAACTCATGCAGAAATAGGTTCAAGGTTGTCGTTGTTTGACGATAATGCCTAAGCATCAAAACAAGTAGTAGACACGCCCCAAATTAGCATTAGAAAAATTGGGGGAATGCACGGAGGTATGATTTCTAACATTTTCCAATTCTCATAGTGCAAAAGGCCAAGCAACGCACTTAATTCGATACTCCTATTACTCGTAGCTATAGTTGTACTGCGCGTGAGAGGCCAATTTTTGGGCGGGTGGCGGGGCAACGGCGGTTGCGATGGTGGGGTAGCAACATCTGCTCCGGCGGGGCGGTGGCGCTCTACGGAGCACAACTGGGAGGCGCGGAGGAAGACAGAGACGGCTGCAAATATGGTCAGCGGTGGCGGCGGCCTACCTTCGTGGCAGCGGTGTTGTGTCCTGGCTCTATTTGCAGGCTGGATCTGGAGCTTCCTCGGGCTCATCTGGAGTGGAGGTTGACCCGCTCGTTTCGATCGCTGGGAGCAGGCCAACGGTGTGGGGACTGTTGGATTGGCTTGAATAAAGGTGGTGGTCCTTGGATTTCTCTCTCGCCATGATGAAGAACTGCCTGTCACTGGCCATCATTGATCTTGGGTGGACTACCGAGTTCTGAAAGACTCTGTTGTTGAATTCCAAATGGACGACATGCCTAGAGTTGGCCGGTGCAGACGGTGTTTCGGTCACGCGCAACCATGTTTTTTGCTGGCCGTTTGGTTTTAGAGGGGCATTGTGAAGATTTGCGGCCTGTTGCCAACATGGGACTTTCTTTGGTTCCACGACGAAGTCAGAAGCGGAGAATGGCATGGAAGCCTGGAACTGAAGACCGACGATGGAAGTTTGAGTCCTAAGGGTGTAGGGATTCTTGCTTGGTGTTTTGTGACTTGGACAGTGTAATTGGCAAGTGGGGGCGACAACACAGGAGGAATTCAGTGTCTAAACCTACATTTTGAAAATGGAAGGTCTATCGTTAACTGGTTGCATGTGACAATGACCTTGTTGAAGGCATTATTTTGTGAGTGCGGACTTTCTCCAGGGTGAAAACCTATAGTCTTTGATCAGGGCGATGACGACACTTGAGCACTGTTCCTTTCTTGTAGGCATCTCTTTTGGAGTTGTTCGGATTTTTTATGCTGTTTTGCTGGTGTTTGGTCCGCGGTTTTAAGGAACTGATCACTAAAGTTGGACTTTTTATGTAAATATGCAATTCTTCTTTCTTTATTAAGTTGTGTGCATCTATAATGCCAATAGGATAATATGTTGTTATAGAGGATGGGTGTAATTGGTATCTCGTGATATTAATATATGCTCCTTTCCTATAAAAAATTGTACTAAGAAAGGGACCATCGTTTCAGAGTGGTACCAGATCGAAGTAGATGCTTGCATGCATGAAAGATGCAGGAGCCAAATAAAGGACCCACTCTGACACCCTTCCTGCTCTACATGCCGACCATATGCATATGCTGCTTCTCGCGAGAGGACATCGGAGGCATGGCGAGGCGGACATAATCTGCCACCAAGCTCTGCGCCAACGATATATGCGCCCTACCCATCTCCGTTGCCATTCTCCGACCTCCACATGTGGCATAGCCTTTCTGCTCTCTGTGCCCCATGGATGGCACTCCGTCGGCGTGCAACAGATCCCTCGATCGGTAGAAGTCGTCTATGGTCGCCTTGGATGTGGCATGTGACCAGGGATGGCTGGGGAATCGTCCGGCTAGCAGGCGACACGGGAAGATAGGGTTGGTGTGATTGGGGCTGCAGTGATGTAGTGTGAGGGAATCAGCCGCAGAGAAGGCCTCCAGCGGTCTGAGAGAAAGGGAGCACCAGCCACCGACATAGGCGAGTGACGAAGAGAAAGGGGATCAATGTGAGAGATGTGTGTGCACGAGCGAGAGACGGAGGGGTGCATTTTTTGAGGTAGTGTTGTCGTTTTCTCTCGCTGTCGAAACGTCGCATGCTCAATCAGAATGCATCGTACGAACGAGAATCGAGAGATCTCCTCGAATCAGGCTTTCTCCCCGCTATATTAATATAGCCAACCACACGATACAATGAGAATGTTGGGGCCGTAGCACAACCAAGCCCAAAAGAAGAGAAAAAGACTAAAAGAGAAACATAAGCCAGCATTCGTAGCTCGACGAAACGAAGAGGCCCCTCAATCACTGCGCCCTCCATAAAAGTCCCACCACTCTCCTGGCATTTCGAACCGCCATGTACCAAGCAGCACCTTCAACAAGGGATGTGACAACGACACCACTGCTGCCAGGAACAGTCCTAGGGTTTCTCCGATACACGTAGGGGATGGAGAGGGGGGAACTTGACGCCCTTCAAGAATGGATGGTGACACCCACAGGCGTCACCGCGTCGGTGTTGGACGGGGCCGACAGGTATTTCGCCCACCCCTAAACAACCAACACCCCGGACAGTCCGAAACGCTCCACCACACCCACCGCCAACCAGCACACGCCACCATGGAAAAGTGGCCAACTTCGTCATCTCACTAAGGATCTCGGTGCAAGGTCTCGAGGCACAAGTGAAGGTGGCAATGGTCACAAGGGGGTAGTAGCATCGTAGCCACACGGGAGGGAACTACCTCCACCATCGTGGCAGTAGCCGACCGGACGTAGCTATTGGGGATATACTTTTCGGGTATCCTCACAGTACCTCACTGACCAGGGTGGCCCACTTCAGGTTAGAGCTTTGCTTCACGAGTGGCCCAGTTAGGGAGAAGAGACGGAGTCCAGTCCGGCTACGGGAAGGCCCAGAAGACTTACCGACATAGGCCCATAGTGTTACTTGTAGTTCAAGATGTACTCTGTAACCGACTTTTAGTCGTAGCCGGATAGATCTCTCCTGTAAACCCTAGGCCGGATATCTATATAAGCCATCCTAGGGAGATCCTTTAGGACACACCTCAATAGTCTACAATCTCAACTCGCACAGTCGAAACCCTTGTAACCCATATTCCGGCTCTGCCGTATTATTGGATTGCTAGCAGGAGTAGGATCCGCCCAAAGCCGGCGGATTCGAACCTGGGTAAACTTGTGTGCTCACCGTTCTAGAATACCGTACATCTCACACCCCTCTCTTCCACATGCCTCGAGGACTCCTTTATGGCGTACTTGTCATCAATCCGACGACAGTTGGCGCCCACCGTGGGGCATGTGAGCTTTGGATCTGCGTTCCGAGCGGAATCTGCAAGAATCGGAATCGGCGAGACCATCGCCGTCGGTCGCATCCTCTACGCCAGTGACGTCTCTCTCATCGTTCTCGACGAGACCTGGATTCCGGCCAGGGAGGTCGTGACTGCCTACACTATCATGTCTTTCGGCGAGATCGATGTGTACATCGAATTCACTGAACCTGTCCCACCCACCCCAGCGGTGATGATAGAGGCAGAAGAAATTTCTGGGTCCCCTTTGTCCGCGGAGGCGACAGAGTTCCAGATCTCAAAAAACCCTAATCCCACCTAGCCCGCACCCGTTGCGGAGATAGTGGAGAAATACGGGCCTGAAGCAGACCTTGCGGCTCAAGTCGAATCTAGAGTGGATCTCCCTAGCGAGGCCGAATCCCAGATTGATCCACCAGCAACAACCTTGGTTTCGGATTTGCCAACGCCGGAACAGATCAACCGTTCCTGAGGCACATGTTGAGGCGCATGATGATGCAAGACGCAAGCGTGGATGTGGTTCTCGAAACCATCAAGATCTTCGAGGAAGCCCACGAGGAAAGCCGCAACTACCTCAGGATCCGCACATCGCACTTCATCAGATATGTTGGATCCGGATCCGGCTCTGCCGATGCTGGAGACAACACCGACTCGGTGCTGGAGGCGATTGGAACAAACACTGACTTACCCGCATCTTCGGATGACTCGATGATGTCGGCGGATTTCCGAAAGTTCTCCGCAGAGTATGAAGAGGAGTACAACTCCAAATCTACAGAAGAGGGAGAAGCAATGGATGAAGGATCTGAGGAAAACTCTCCCAAAGCGCAGGATAACATGGATATCAGAGATAATCCCGAGCTCCAGATGTCCGAAAGTACCGATCAGAGCTTGACTCCGGGAAACGGACCCAAAGCCATCTTTGCTACCAGTGCTGCCAAGAAGGCAAAGAAGAAGAACAAGAAGAACAAGACCCTAGCAAAAGATCTTCCGGCAGAGGAAGTGATTGCCGAGGAATATGAGGAAGACTCAGATGGAGCACTTATCCCAAACGAGCCCAAAGAAGAGTCGGTGGATGGACACGTGATCACCGAAGGTGCGCGTAAACTCATCGATGATGCATTAACCACACCTATCCCTACAGATGCAGAACTTACTGCTGAAGAGCTGGATAAAAGGGCCCAGGCCCTAGAAGCGCGTCACCAACTACTCCTCGATGAGGCCAAAAACATCAAGGAAGAAAAGAAATGCATGGCAACTGCGGAGAAGTACATCTCTCGGCAGCATCAGAAGACCCGGAAAACGTCACACTCGTGACGACCAATTCCCGGAAATTCACAAAGTCCTATTTGGAGAAGACCATGGGATGCCTCAACTCGACAGCAAGAGAGATTGGGTATATCCAACACCAGTGCAAAACACCGCCGCTGCTCGAGAAATCCTAGCAAATAATCCAAGACCAGAATAGGTTCGATTGGGCATTAAGGTACTCACAAAGGGTCTGGAGCAACAGAAGGCCGCCCAGTCCGGAAGCGGAAAACTGGTCTCCCAAACTGACCAATGTCGCATGGATCTGGCCTGGAATGACGTAAGACCCCAACGTGCTCCAGAACAGCATCACTGTTCTGACCGTTGGGAAGACAACTACTCAAGAACCGGATCTTCAGGACAACATCACAAAGTTGCACGTGACTGGCGCAATGTTACTCCAGCTGCGGAGCAAGAGGAAATTGCTGCACTATATCTGAAGAATCCTCCTCGGCGAGAGTCGAACAATCACAGGGAGGAAGACAAAGAGAAACGTCGGGAGGAGGACCATCAAAGAATGCCACCTCCTAGACATACAAGTCATCCGACTGACGGACGAAGGAACGACGGACACCGTGCTGAGTCAAGCCAACAAGGGGCTCGTCATAATGAAGATCCTCCCTGGAACCGGAATAGTGACACTCCGGACGGAGGCCGGCGATCAGCCGGAAACAATCCAGCTGCTCCACCCTCTCCACCAAGCTGCCATCACAATGGCTCCCAAGGAGGCCAAGGAGGGCGTCGTGGCGGAGGAGGTGGTGGCAGAAGCCGAAGTCTGGCTCCAAGGCACCATGGCCATAGCCGTCAATCAGGGCGATATTTGTCCCCAGGTGACGCAAGGCACATGATTAACTCCAACATAGAGGCGCGGCGCTACGAGAATGACGATATATACGTGGGCCCAAAATGCTTCGGACCACGCATAAGAGCAACAAAATTTCCGGAAGGATTTGCTATCTCAAGACACATTCAAGCCTACGACGGTATGGCTTGGCCAGATACTTGGCTCCAGGATTTTTTCCAGGCTTGTTGTATCGCCAAAGGCGGAAACAGCCTGGTCGCAACCTGATATCTCCCACTCATTTTGTGGAAGACGGCATGATCATGGCTCAATGAACTTCTGGAGAACACCATCCACAACTGGTATGATATGTAGAGTGCGTTCTTTCAGAATTTCGAAGGCACGTATCGGAGGCCCTGTACGATAGGAGACCTACAACATTGCACCCTGAAAGCCGGAGAAACTTGCCGAGATTATCTCGGATGATGGATTGACACCAAGAACTCCTGTGAAGGAGTAAATGACCAAACTGCGATCGAAGCTTTCATTGCAGGACTCCCAATTGGTTTACTACGTCATCGCTTGAAGTGTGACAAGGTCACTGATTTAGGAGAAATGATAGAAACAGCAAGCAAGTATGCAGATGCTGACGACGATGCAGAGGGATTACTTAACACCCTAGCTGTGCCACAGTCGGCAAAACAACCAAAGCAGCAAGCTCAGAAGCGCAAGAACACCTCGGAAGAAAAACCCAACATGGAAACGACAGTGGTCACTACTACTTTCGGGTCTGGAGGACGAGGAGGGCGTGGCGGTGGCCGTGGACACGGTTGTGGGACATCGAGGGTCCAAGGTAGAGGAGACCAGTAGCCTGGCAAAACCTACTCTTGGGCCGACATTGCCAATAACCCATGTGTGCATCACTTAGATGACAATGGGGGCTCGTCTCACACAAACGCCGAGTGTCGTTTTAATGACAACATCAAGAAAGATGATACCGCTGGCTATAGGGCTAAGTGGAAGAAGGGAAAGAAGAATCCCGAAAAATATAAAGAGACCAAGGATGATTCCGACATGGAGGAAGCCGATGCTTCAAATCCCAAACCGGAAGGGAAAAAGAACTTCCTGACAAAGAAAGACACTTACGTCACCTTCCTCGGATCTCAACCAACTAAGGTCAAGAAAGTAGTTTTACATGAGCTCAATGCAACAGTTCCGGCTGTCCCTCAATTCTTGGACTGGTCGGAAGTGGCAATCACCTTTGACCGTGCTGATCATCCGCCTAAGTTGCACAGGCGAGGAAAATACGCCTTAGTCGTCAATCCACTTATTGACGGCTATGGTTTCTCCAAGACTCTCATGGATGGCGGTAGCAGCATTAACATTCTATATGTCGAAATGCTACACCAGATGAAGACTCGGAGACCCAGCTGAATTACAGCTCTGTGATCTTTCACGGAGTTTTCCCAAGAAGACAAGCAAATTCCCTGGGAGACATTACTTTGGATGTCACCTTTGGAACTCCAAAGAACTACTAGACGGAAGCACCTTCCTTTGAAGTGGTCCCGTTCAAGAGCGCATACCACGCTATATTCGGACGTCCGGCTTACTGGGCTTTTATGGCTCGTCCGTGTTACATTTACAATATGATGAAAATTCCAGGTCCCAACAGCGTGATCACCATTAGGAGAGACCCGAAGAAGGCGCGAGACTGCGAGGACGGAAATGCCGCCTTTGCTGAAGCCGTGTTGCACGCCCAGGAGTACCAGGAGATCAAGAAGACCATAGATCCATCTGAGATGCCCGCGACAAAGAAGGAGGTGACAAAGCCGAATCTAGAGTTCAAGGCATCGGAAGAGACGAAGAAGATGCCGTTGAAGGATGATGACCCCTCCAAGGTGACCCAGATAGGCGTAGGCCTAGATAGCACATAGGAAAGCGCGCTCGTCAAGTTCCTCCAAGAAACTTAAGATATCTTCGCATGGCAGCCATCTGACATGACCGAAGTACCTAGGGAACTTACCGAGCACTCTTTAAATGTACACCCGAACGCTAAACTCGTCAAACAGTCCCTATGACGTTTTGGCGATGAAAAGCGTAAGGCAATAGATAAGGAACTAGCCCGGATTGAGTTAGCCGGATTCATAGAAGAGGTCATCCACACTGAGTGGTCGGCCAATCCTATAATGGTCCCTAAAAATGACACCACTGATTTAAGGATGTCTGTTGATTATACTGCCTTGAACAAGGCTTGTCCCAAAGATCCGTTCGCTCTGCCTAGGATTGATCAAGTTATCGATTCTACGGCAGGCTCGGAACTCCTATGTTTTCTCGACACATATTCCGGTTATCACCAAATCCGGATGAAGGAATCTAACAAAGTCAAAACTTCATTCATAACTCCCTTTGGAACCTTCTGTTTCGTTATGATGCCCTTTGGGCTCAAGAACACAGGAGCTACGTACCAACGCACTATGCAGTGTTGCCTCCACGATCAAATCGGATGCAATGTACATGCATATGTGGACAATATTGCGGTGATGTCCAAAAAGAAGGAAACCTTGATTTCCGACTTGGAGGAAATGTTCGCCAATCTACGAAAATACAACATAATTCTTAACCCAAAGAAATGCTTCTTCGGAATCCCAGCCAGAAAATTGTTAGGTTTATCATGTCTCAAAGAGGCATAGAGGTAAACCGAGACAAAATCAAGGCTATACTCAATATTTCCAGGCCGACTCGCCTGAAGGACATTCAAAGACTAACTGGTTGCATTGCCGCAGTCAGTCGGTTTGTAAGCCGGCTCGGTGAAAGAGCTGCACCACTATACAAGCTCCTGAAAAAGACCAAGAAATTTGTTTGGACCGAGGAAGCTGAAGCTGCGCTACAAGACCTGAAAGCAGTACTCTCCTCTGCTCCCATCCTCGCAGCACCGGAACCATAGGAACCGATGTTGCTCTATCTCGCTGCGATAAACAAGGTCGTCAGTATCGTCATAGTGGTGGAGAGACCGGAGGAAAATCAGGAACACCTGGTGCAGCGTCCGACTTACTATCTCAGCGAGGTCTTAACTGAATCAAAATAGCGGTATCCGCACTATCAAAAGCTGGCTTACGGTGTGTTCTTAGCATCTCGTAAGTTACGGCATTATTTTCAGGAACATCCAATTACTGCGGTGAGCACAGCTCCATGAGAGATATAATCAACAATAGTGACGCCACAGGACGCATCACCAAATGGGGCATAGAGCTTGGAACTTTCGACATTGAGTACAAACCTCGTACAGAAATCAAATCCCAAATCCTTGCTGACTTTGTTGCTGATTGGATAGAGACAACGAAGAATATGACCCTGCCAGAGTCAGAATATTGGACCTTGCATTTTGACGGGTCTAAAGCACTCGGGGGCTCGGGGCTGGCGTGGTGCTCAAATCACCCGAAGGAGATAAACATTTCTATGTATTGCAGATACACTTCACGGTAACAAATAACATTGCCGAGTATGAAGCATTACTGCATGGAATCCGGATTGCTAAGGATATCGGCATCCGACGTTTAATGTGTTATGGAGATTTGGATCTTGTTGCACAACAAGTGTCGGATATCTGTAAGGCAAACAAGCACATGGCGGCATATAGGGCTATCGTGGATGAACTATCTAAATCGTTTGAAGGGTTTGAAGTTCAACACATCCCTCGAACAGAAAATGAGGAAGCATATGCACTATCTCGAATAGGCTCTGCCTGGAAAAAGGTCCCGGATGGCGCTTTTTTAGAGCACCTCAAGGTTCCCTCTATAAAAGGAGTGGACGACGAATATCCGACCAAATCCGACTCACCTTTAGTAGCAGTTCTGGTTGTGATTCCTAGCTGGACTCAACCCTACCTTGATTTCTTGGTAGACGGAAAATTACCCGAAGACAAAGTTCTGATCCGGCAGATCGTCCGACGAGCAAAATCCTACACTATAATTAGTGGTGATCTCTATAAGCGGAGTGCATCTGGGGTTTTCCAGCGCTGTGTATCTCCGGAAGAAGGAGTGGAAATCTTATGAGAGATCCACGAAGGCGAGTGTGGTCACCACGCTACAGCCAAATCTCTAGTGGCAAAAGCTTTCTGACACGGTTTTTTCTAGATTACAGCCAAGGCAGATGCCGAACAGCTGGTCAATATGTGCAAGGGCTGCCAAAAATACGCCAAACAAGCTCACGTTCTGGCTGATCAGCTGCGAACAATACCTATAACATGGCCTTTCGCGGTCTGGGGGCTTAACATGGTAGGACCGTTTAAACGGGATCCAAGTGGATTTACTCAGCTCTTAGTGATGGTGGATAAGTTCACCAAATGGATTGAGGCTAAACCCGTCACCAATTGTGATGGAGCAACAGCCAGAAGATTTGTTGAGGATGTTATAATCCAATATGGTTATCCGCATAGCATTATCACGGACAACGGGAGTAACTTTTCTATGGGAGAACTTGCCGAATTCTGTAATGAACAAAATATCCGGCTTGGCATTGTGTCAGTCGCACATCCGCAAGCTAATGGACAAGTCGAAAGAGCAAATGGTCTAATCATACAAGGCCTAAAACCAAGACTCGAAGCACCACTATGACGTGCTGCGAGGGCTTAGGCAGAGGAATTACCTTCTGTAATATGGAGTTTGTGAACAACTCCAAACAGTTCAACCGGATACACACCTTTCTTCTTGGTCTATGGCGCAGAAGCAGTTCTTCCCAGTGATTTGATTCACACTTCTCCTAGAGTGGCTGCATATATTGAAGAGGATGCCGAAATTTCTCGACAAAATGATCTCGACTTAGTCGAAGAAGTTCGCGTCGTTGCTGAGATGAGATCAACAGCCTGTCAGCAGAAGTTACGCAAGTATCATAGCCAGAGAGTCAGAAACCGGTCTTTCAATAAGGGCGATTTGGTTCTCCGGCTTGTGCAGCAAAGAAAGCACAAACTTTCCCCAATATGGGAAGGGCCATTTTTAGTTAGTAGAGTATTGCACAATGGTTCATACTACCTAACCGATATGCGGCCAGTCAAAGAAAGACCTGCTACTAAGAAGAGAAAGAGAGCTGGAGGCAGTACAAACCCGGATGAGTTAGACAGACCATGGAATATTGCTCAGCTCCGTCCCTTTTATTCTTAGTTTATTTTTCTTTGTAATCATATATGTGTACATGTTCAATGAGAAATAAAGTCTTGGTTGCCTCAAATTCTTTCTGAGAAGTTCTTACCATCTTATTTCCGAATGATCATGTCACAGTCGAAAATCCTAGAATACTTGAAAGTACTTTATGCTCATGTTTGTTCTGGTTTAGATTTCCGATTCTAAAATTGCTACCTTCGGGTATAAATCTAAATTTTCTAGTCTATACTTTGGTTATTTGTCTGATTGCTGGATGCGGGCATTTTCCGAGTAGTAAATTGTTGGTACTGGAAGCCAGCTTTGTTTCCGAGTTTAAACTGGTATAGCAATTGAGCTCCGTTGCTCGGCAAAGTTTCCGTGCTAAAAGTTGGCCGGCTCATGAAAGGGACGAGGCGGAAAGCCAGATAAACGATAAGTGCAGACAAAAAATACAAGTGCTTATGCAAACATTTCAGGCACATAATATGGAAGTCAAAAGTGTTGAATAGATAACATAAAGCTTAGCACTAGCAAAAGCATTATACTACTTATTTACAGAACCAAATTGTTTTCAGAATAACACATTGTTCTTTCTGATACTCTATGATGCAGGGGGAGAGGTACGAGCTGCCGGCTCGCTGGGTACATCAGCCTTGTTTTGATAATGTTCTGAGATGTTCAAATCCGATATGGTTTGATCATCGTCGGAAACTTCGGCTGTTTCTTCGGAAGACGGAGGCGGCGTGTCCACGCGGGTGAAGAAGGGAGTGTCGTAGCTGGTCAAATCAGCTACGTGGCACCCATATTCAGCGCAGGATTCCATGATAGCCTTGATGTCTTGCTCCTGTCCATCTTCGTCCACCTTACTGTACCCTCTGGTTACTTGCCAGATTTCCATGTTAGCATGGTAGCTCATAACCATGGTGAGAGCGTTTTGCGCTGTGGCATATCCTTGGCCTTATCTCGCACCTCAAAGACGGACATGCTAAGCATGTCTGGAACCTTGAGAACTTCACCAATATCTTCGAGGGATTGGCGGAAGTCATGTAGCAAATCACCGACTTGGGTAAGCCGGTTGATGCGAGATTCGGCAGAGGCTGAGTCCATTAAGTTCAGAGGACCTATGCATATAATGCAAAGGGTAAGTCAAGTAAACCTGTACTCCAAAGAGTCGGAAGATGCAGATAAGTCAGAAAAGGTAAACATACCAAAGATGACATCGTCGACTTTGGCCTTCTCTTCCCGAAGACTTTGGAGTTCAGCCCGGAGTGCCTCGGTAATGTCCCTTTCTTTGAACAGATCATTGTTGAGATCCGAGATTTTCTTATCTTGAAGCGTAATCTTACGATCATGCTCCTCGGTGGCCATGGAGGTGGATTCGAGAATTTGAGCAATGCTCTTCTCATGATCCGCCTTAAGCTTATCCAGCTCTTGGCGGAGTTCCTTGTTTTCCACCACCAGGGTTTTCAGATTCTTGGCATGTTCAATCATAGCACAGGACTGCTTTACCAGTGTTGTAGTCAAAAGAACAACAGTTAAACAAAAATTCGACTATGAAATACAAGACAAGGTTTGAGTTCTGGAATGTTTACCTTTGGCCTCATCCCTGGAAACTTTCAATTGTGCATTTTCAAGCCAGAGAGCTCTGATTTCTTTCCGCTTGTTGCAAACATTCTTCAATAAATCCTAGTTATAGGAATATAGTTTCTGTAAGTCAGAATACCCAGAGTCAGAAGTCTACTAAAGACTCGGGCAAATATTTTTACTAATATCAGCACGAGCCTTGGGGGATACACTAGTTAATTTTTTAGCATCCTAATGAAGCATAAAACCGGATTTCACTGTCCAGCTTCATGCTTGGGGGCTAGAGGATATGATATGAAATAAGGAAAAACAGGAGTTGGAATTCCGACTTACATATTGTTCGCGAGTGAGTTTGTCCAAACTCGCATTCACTTCAACAGCAACCTTTTCGGCGAAGGTTAGGGGGATCACTGGCGTAGTTGGAAGCTCGCCGGTCCTCAGCTTCTCATCACGAAGACGAACTTGTTCAAGAAGATCAGAGTGCTTGATATCCTCTGCTTCTTGCTCTTCTTCTTCGGCAGAGAAAGTCCGGCTTTCCAGGCATTGTCGGGCTAGCCGTTGAATCTCCTCCACAGACTTCCGAGATAATCCAAGTTTGGCAAGTCCTGGATTATCCAGGAGATTGTTGGTCAAGGTCTCTGCCGAGGGATCATTACCCGAAGAGGGTTCACCCTTATCAAGACTTGAGTCACCCATGGTGACGTCAGTCTATGATCCAAGGATCACTAGCTCTGCTGTTTGAGACGGATCATCTGCAACAATCAGAGATGGAGTAATCTCTGGCGCTGTAGAAGGCTGAGGGGCAGGAGTCGGAGGATCTACGACAGGAGAAGTCAAGTTGAGCTTCGACTGACATAGAGGCTTCGAGATAACCCCTTTCCCTTTGCCCTTGGTGAGCTGTTTAGCTCTGAGAAGGTAATAGAACAAAGAACATTACATCTCGAAAGGAATTACGAGCAAAATAGAAAGACCTTGTGAGGAAAGATTACCTCTTCACAACGGGCACTTCTTTTGTGCCGATGGCCACTGTCGGAGCTTTGCGCTTCCGAGGAACTATGTCCGGCAGTGGAACCAATTCACCCTCATCCTGAGAAAACACAGCAGGATATCCCTCGATAGGAGCGAACTCCGACTCGGGGAGGTCAGCAAACTGAAAAGAAGAAGTATCTCAGTATTGCGAAATAACATAAAGACGAGCACATAAAAATAGTTGCTGCTGAAGCTTACCGGCACAACGGGATTTTCCGCTGTATGCATGTCCAAGGATAGCTCCAGAATCTTCCTCTCAATCCGCTCCCTTATCAGCCATTTGATTTGGCTTAAATAATCTTTTGGCTCGTAGGTTTTGGGGCTGATGCGGAGGGAATCCTTCTTCGATGATGTGATGGAATGCATCAGTCGATCTCCATGATGTTGAAGAGGTTGGATCCGGCGTGCCACCCAGCATTGAACTAAGTCGGACCCTCTCAGGCCCTTGTGTTTCATCAGATACTCGATCCGCCTCTTAGCGAGGAGCAGATCGTCACTAAGAGCCGGAGCAAGCTCATCCCAGGACTCTTAGGGCGTGGCGGCTCCATCGACGAAAGACGGCAAAGCATGACCTTTGCCGGGAGCAGGAATATCCTTGTGATAGAAAAAAGTGGACGGCCATTGTTTGACCGACTCACTAGCCATGATCCGAGGATAGACGCGCTCTCGCCTAACCGAAAAACTAATAGTACCAGTAATATAAGGATTACTGGCGGTAATGGAATTTCTCCGGACATGGAAGTAGTATCAGAAGAGAGTAAGGCTCAGCCTAATGCCGAGATACCCCTCGCACAAAGAGGCATACGCACTCATCTCTAAGATGGAGTTCGGGGGGAGATGATGGAGATGAACTCTGTAATGACCTATGACCTCGGAAAAGAAATCTAAGGGAGGGAAGCTCAAACCTCTGTCAAGATGAGTGCCGAAGTGCACTCGTTCGTCATCGCGAGGGTTGGGGATGGTTTCGCCGAAGCTGCTCCGCCAGTCGCCGGCACGGAGCAGCCCTTCTTCTTCCACGACACTGTAACAACCTCAGACCCTACGCTCTAAGTTCAAGCCTGGATGAACCAAAAGTGGTTAAAGTAGTACAGCGGGGTCCCAGGAGCCACCCACGTGTAGGCTCGTCGGCCGCCCTAACCACTTCCAAGAACATCGGGACAAGAACGAGCGGCATAGGCAACAGGCAGAGAGATCAAATACATACACAAGTGAGTATGTATGCAAGCTACCTTACAACAGTTCTCAGAGCCATACCATCTAAAAGAAATAGAAATATTGCAACACCATACGGCAAGATCCAAATATCCTAGATAGAGATAATAGTGTAGGATAGCTCCTCATACATCAATCAACAGAGTATCAAGCGGAAGCAGGAAACAAGATCCGAGTACGGACAAGAAGCAAATCGGCATAAGATTCCACATAAATAAGCACATCCCGTCCACAGATCTCACGGATCCCCATCCCCAGAATCTCTACACCGAGTGATTGTTGCCAACATCATCTGTCTCCTCCACCCAGTATCCATCTTGCGAATACACCTGTTCATCTGAATCAAACAATTTATCGTGTGAGACCCTAGGGGTACTCAGCAAGTCTTTATGCCTCTAAAGGGGACATATACCTAGGGTGACGCAACTGCAGCAAAATATAATAACTAACAAGTCTATAGATACTCGCTAACCATCCGCCTAAACAAAGATAGACGGATG
The DNA here is from genome assembly GCA_916181665.1 of Avena sativa. Classification (NCBI taxonomy): domain Eukaryota; kingdom Viridiplantae; phylum Streptophyta; class Magnoliopsida; order Poales; family Poaceae; genus Avena; species Avena sativa. The sequence goes on along the minus strand of OV702287.1, from coordinate 183,484,662 downwards.
TCTGTTAATTAGTAACAACAGTTATAACAGTATAAAGTAACAGATCCATCCTCCTTCTCGCTTACCAACGAGAAAGCGGACAAACAACCCATCCGTTGGCAATTTTATTAACCATTCCATGAGTATTGCACTATTTACTAGTCAGGTATTTAGTCAAATTAAAAGCGGTACTTTAGTTATACTTGTCTATGATCAAGAAACTGTGCTCCAAGTCATCCATAACCGCGGACACGGCTTTCAGAAAGGTTTACCCTGCAGGGGTGCACAAATAGCAACACACACACGATCGACCTTGGAAAAACCAAATCAAAACCCAACAAGGCTTTCACGACAAAGAATTCACCGGATTCATAAAATATTTCAGGGGGCCACCCCATTAACCTACCCGCAACAAAGTTGGCCGGTTCCGAGACGGACCCAAGGTTTGTGTCAATGGCTGTAAATGACTGGGAACCCGAAAGTGTGACTAGGCTTATCGATACCGCGAAAACATTCCACGGTCCAAAACAGTACAGGTGCTCCACGCACAATCTTAAATAAAGCATTAAAACATGGCATAGGTACAGGATAGTAATAAAGCCCCAAACTACTTCATGGCCCCAAGAAATAAAGTACAAATCAAGCTCATGCCAAGGGGGATTCGTAGAGTCTCCCGTATGTGGATAGTGCGAATAGTCAAGGAACAGGAATCAAGTACTCGGGGTCCTACGGGACACAAGTGAGCATGAAAAACCAAATAGCAGATATTGCTCACCGGTGCCTCTTTCATTAGTTATCCCATTACTACTCAGGTTAAGTTGTTTAGGTACCTCCTGGTCCATCAGACTCTCACATACCCTACACATGCTGTTCTACGACTCGCATGGCTCAAACAACTCCTGTAGTAATGGCTCATGGGATGAAGGAACAAGCTCGGTGGGGTTTAAAAGTAAAGGCTATGCAGTACTTGGGATTCAATTTAATGCATTCGCGACTCCATGATGCAAGAATAAGATAGAAGCAATAGGTACTATATGTATGCAAGCATGTGGCAGTGCTTGCCTGGCAACTCAGTTGAAGCGAGAGATGGATCTGGATAGTACTCCTGGGATTCCTGATATTTCCCCTACTCGGCGTCTATCTGAGAAGTACCAAACAAACAAGGCCAACATAAATAAAGTACACAACCATATGAATAAAATGCGACAAGCAAACAAGCATGCCATGATGAATGATGCACAATTTTCATGGCAATAATGTAGCATGGCAAGGGTGAGGTGTGGGGGCAAGAATAAATCATCTTATTAAGTTTTTAGTCATGTTTTGCTCCCATCACACTTGCTGTCCACTTAATATTTATATGATGCATGCTTCAATTCATATCATGGAATGCATAATCAGAACGGGCTCGTCGCGCTGATCGATTTAGACATATTATTTGCCAAATTTGGAGTTATAGAATTAAAGTTATTAATTAATTAAGAAAAAGGCATTTTTATTGCAATTAAACAATTTCGAAAATTTAAATTAGTCAAACATTATTTTGAATGGCAGATTTGAAATCCTCACATTTTTCTAATTCAAAAACATATATCATTTGTATTATTTGGATAAGTCAATTAAAAGATATAATTTCCTGGATTTAAAACATATTTAACAATTTCTGAAAACATTTTTATTAACCAGAAAAGAACAGAGACTTTTTGCACACAGGGGCAGCTAGCCACAGCCGCTGACGGGTGGCCCATGCGCTGACTCAGCAGCACCGGCGTGGCGTGGACTGCGCCGGATCTTTTGCACTGCGAGTCCACCAAGCCGCGGTCACTGACTGGTGGGACCGAGACCACGACAGGTCCACGCGCGGGCGGGCGAAGGAAGCACAGCCACGTAGCGTATCCGGGGGACTGCGGACGGGAATCAGCGGAAGCCAGGGTACCTTTTTGTAAAAATGGCATGGCGGCTGAACGATGGGCTCAGAAGACCGCGGGTGGAGGCGGGAAAAAGTACAGGGGCTTATGCGCAAAACTCTCTGCTAGGCTGACGAAACTGAAAAAATAGAGTGAGAAAAACAGTAGCTGCTCCCGACTTTGATTGAAGATGGTGACAGATTGGCTACAGAACTCGCGACGACGCAAAAAGCAAAGATGTAGAGGGAAGGTTGGTCTACAACTTTGCTGTTTGGAGCTTCACCAACGGAGGTCTGTAGCGGACGGGGCGAGGAGAAGAATAGAGGGGGAAAATACGGGCCGGCTGCAGACTGGATTTCGATCGGAAACGCAAGAGCTGGAGCAATCTTGCGAGAATAATTCAGGGCGCTTCGCCGAACCAAATTGAGCGTGTAATGGCTCGTTTTAAAGAGGGGAGGACCATCTACCACTTTTGTTCTCACAGAAACCAAAGAGGAGCAACACAACGACGACACAGACGCGAAGAACAGGGGAAGTCACGGCTACAGACGCTGCTGCAGCTGCTGTCCGCGGCGTGCGTGAGCGCCGTGCGCGTGGCGACTGGCGCGGTCTGGCATGCGCGCGTGACAGGGAAGGCTGGGACGGCATCAGGGCAGAGGAGGTTGCTGGAGGAAGGGGTATTCTCACCTCGCGCTTGTCGGCAAACCGAGCAGGCCGGAGCGGGGCACGAAGAGGAAGCAGATGGGGTGGTCGACGCGGCGGCTGCGGCGGCACGGCCTCAGCGACGGTGTTATGTGGTTGCCCAGCCCTCCTCCTCCTATATCCTGGTGCTGTACAACATCAGGGACAATGTGCACCTCCTCGCGTGGCTCCTGGGCAAGGTGGCTCGGTGGTGACGGCAGCAGGACAACGTCGGGGACAGGGTAGACGACGGTCGGGTTTAGGGCTGGCTGGGGATCTCGATCCCGATCCAGGGCAGGTGAGAAGGGGAGAGGGATGGGGATGGAGGTTAGGTGAGGAGGGTGAGGCTGGCAGCTGCCTCTGCTTGCTTTATGCCGAGGCAAGGGAGAGCGAGCACGGCGCGGTGTGGGGTGGGGCTGGCGATCACGTGCGGTGCGCTAGAGGGAAAGAAGAGAAACAGGAGGCGTGCAGGGCGTCAGGTTCAGGCTGGGAGGGGCGCGTTGCAGCTGCTGTCGTTGCTCGGTTCAGGGAAAAAACATCTCCCTCCCAGATTGCCTTGGTGCACATGTGTGTGTAAACCGGTGCATGCAACAACACACCAAAAGAGGGTGTAGATAGCTAGCTGGTATATGTATGTGAGCATGTAGGGTTTAGGTGGAGTGGATGGTTAGAGATATGGTAGAGATAGGACTCCCTCTTTATATTTGTTTGGTTTTGAATTTATTCCCCAAACCTTGTTTGAAACACATACAAAAAGCCAACAAGATCCCAAAACGAATTTTAGAAAAGCCAAATGTTAAAAGGGTCTAATATTTCATGTGACTAGATTAGGTGGTTTTATATTGCATATATGTGAGACAAATTCATGCATGTGGTGGTGTAAGAAAAGAGAAACAAAACAAGATTTGAGGTGAACAAAAACAAGGATAATATTGGTGGATCCATACACTATACATGGATGGGCATGAAATAAATACCAAGAACAAAATGTTAGGGCCCACATATACATGTATGGTGGTATTAGAATGGATTCCAAAGAGAGATGAAATTGACAAGTTAATAGGTGGAAAGAATTAAGGAGATATGCCCTCAACTTAACTTGGGCATGAAGCAATTTATCAAGAACCAAATACAATATATCAAGAGGCAAATACAATTAATAAATGCATATGAGATAAGAATGATGCCCAAATGCAAGGTGGCATGATGACATGAGCATGATATAATTATGATGCAACAATTATATGTAGGAAGTAGCATTTTATTATTAGACCATGTAGCATTACAGATATTAGACAGATGGGATGCTACAACTCTCCCCCACTAAATAGGAATCTCGCCCCGAGATTCTAGGAAGAAGAAGAAGACACGAAGTGGGTAGGATACTTGGCACGGAGCTCATCCTCGTGTTCCCAAGTGGCTTCGTCAACGGAATGGTGCGACCACTGCACCTTGTAGAATTTTATAGACTTGTTGCGAGTCTTTTTTTCTGTGACTTCTAGGATTTTTGTGGGGTGTTCTTGATAAGACAGGTCTTCTTGGAGATTGATAAGCTCATGGTCCACGGTCCTGCCGGGATCCTTGAAGCACTTCTTGAGTTGAGAGATATGGAAAACATCATGGACCTTGAGTTTTTAGGAAGCTCAAGAGCATAAGCAACTTCTCCTCTTCTTCCACGAACTTTGAAAGGACCGATGTATCTAGGAGCCAACTTTCCTTTGATACCAAACCGGTGCGTGCCTCTCATGGGAGTGACACGAAGGTAAACGAGATCACCAGGGACATACTCCATGTCCGTGTGCTTTCTGTCATAGTTGCTCTTCTGGCGACTTTGAGCAACCTTCAGGTTTTCGAGAATGATGTGAACCTTCTCCTCCGCTTGAGTTACAATGTCGGGGCCAAACAATGTTCTTTCACCTGCACTCGACCAACCAATCGGAGTTCTGCATTTGCGGCCATAGAGAACCTCAAATGGTGCCATCTTTAGACTCTTATGGAAGCTGTTGTTGTAAGAGAACTCAGCATAAGGAAGGCATTCTTCCCATTTCATGCCGAAAGAGATGACGCAAGCATGGAGCATATCTTCCAGAATCCGATTGATCCTTTCAACTTGTCCTTGCGACTGAGGGTGATAGGTCGTGCTGAAATTCAACTTTGTTCCCAAAGCATTTTGGAAACTTCCCTAGAACTTGGAAGTGAAGATGCTTCCACGGTCTGAACTGATCTCAAGAGGAACCCCATACAGAGAGACAATTCTGTTGATATAGAGCTCAGCCAACTGAATTGCAGAAATTGTTTCCTTGACGGGAAAGAAGTGAGCCACTTTAGAAAGCCTATCGATGACAACAAAGATTGCATTGTTGCCTTTCTGCGACCTTGGAAACCCAGTTATGAAGTCCATCTCTACTTTCTCCCATTTCCATTCCGGAGGCTTCAATGGCTGTAGAAGACTGGAAGGTTTCTGATGGATAGCTTTAACTCTACGGCAGACATCGCACTCGGAGACATACTTGGCACAATATCGTTTCAACCTAGGCCACCAATACTGTGTTTTCAAGTCCATGTACATCTTAGTGCTGCCAGGGTGGATAGAAAGAACAGAATCATGAGCTTCTTTGAGAACTTGCTCTCTCAAACCCGGATACTTCGGAACGAACATCTGGTGCTTAAAGAATAGAGTGCCTTGGTCGTCAAGGTGGAAAGGTTCATACTTCGGAAGCTGAATCTTGGAGATGATGTTTTTAGTGTAAGGATCACCAAGTTGAATGGAGCGAATTTTTTCTTCCAAGAGAGGGGTTGCCAGAAGATTTAGAAGATACCCTTGATCCACAATTTCAAGGTTGAGCTGGCAGAATTCCTCGCACAGGAGAGGTTGTTGTTGTTCCACCATGAGGTTGTTGACATAAGCTTTTCGGCTGAGAGCATCGGCCATCACATTAGCTTTGCCAGGAGTGTAGTTGATGGTCAGATCAAAATCATTAATTGCTTCAATCCACCTCCTCTGACAAAGGTTGAGATTCGGTTGTGTGAAGATATACTTCAGACTCTTGTGATCAGAAAAGATCTCACAACGGTTGCCAAGCAAGTAGTGTCTCCATACTTTCAAAGCAAAGACAACTGCTGCGAGTTCGAGGTCATGTGTAGGATAGTTGATCTCATGCGTCTTCAACTGTCAAGAGGCATAAGCAACAACTTGTTTTTCTTGCATAAGGACCGCACCCAATCCTTGCAAGGAGGCGTCACAGAATATCTGGAAAGGCTTTGATGTATCTGGAGGAATCAAGACTGGAGTGTAAGTGAGCTTCTCTTTGAGGGTTTCAAAGCTTGCTTGACATGCAGGAGACCAAAGGTATTTCTTGCCTTTCTTGAGGAGATCGGTAAGAGGCTTCGCAATCTTCGAGAAGTTCTGAACGAAGCAACGGCAGTAACTAGCCAAACCAAGGAAACTCCGGACTTCTTTGACATTTTTGGGTGGAAGCCACTCAACAATTGTCCGAACAGTTTCTGGGTTAACGGTAATGCCCTTGGAAGAGATGACGTGACCAAGATAGGTGACTTCGGGAAGCCAAAATTCACACTTGGAGAACTTTGCATACAGGCTGTTCTCACGAAGCTTGTGTAGGACACACCGAAGGTGTTCTTCATGTTCTTCCTTTGACTTAGAATAGACTAGAATGTCATCTAGATAGACCACAACGAACTTATCAAGATACTCCATGAAAACCGAGTTCATAAGCCTCGAGAAGGTGGTAGGTGCGTTGGTGAGACCGAAAGACATGACCGTGTACTCATACAGGCCATAGCGGGTGGTGAAAGCTGTTTTGGGAACATCTTCCTTGCGAATCTTGATTTTATGATATCCACTTCTCAAGTCAAGCTTAGAGAATACCACAGCTCCGGCTAGCTGATCGAAGAGATCATTAATCCACGGAAGGGGCTATTTATTCTTAATGGTTTTAGCATTGAGAGCCCGATAGTCAACACAAAGTCTATCGGTCCGGTCTCGCTTCTTCACAAAGATGGTTGGGCTACCCCAAGAAGAAGTGCTGTGCAGAATGAAACCCAACTTCTCTTGTTCATCAAGCTGACGTTTGAGTTCAGCCAATTCAGTAGGACCCATTTTATAAGGTCGCTTGGAGATAGGAGCGGTTCCAGGTTCAAGCTCAATCACAAACTCGACCTCTCGGTTAGGAGGCATACCTGGTAACTCTTCAGGAAAAACATCTGGGAACTCACAGACCATCGGAACACTCTGAATAGCATCCATAGCATCATCATTCAGAGCTGCCAAAGAGAAAAGCTGAATTGCAGGAGTCAGACTTGGAGAATAGACTATATGGCCTTCAGGAATTTTCATAGAAACCGAGCGTTCAGCACAATCAATCACAGCTGTATTTGCCGTTAACCAATCCATGCCCAAGATGACATCAATGTCAGAGTTGCCGAGAATGATTAAGGAAGCCAGAAATGAAGAACCACCAATTAGAATTTGATTGCCATGACTGATCTTGGTAGATAGCATTCTTTCCCTAGGAGAAAGAACCATTAACTTTTTATCCAGTTGGTCTATAATTAGCTCATGCTCATTTGCAAACTTGTGAGAAACAAAAGAATGCGATGCACCAGAATCAAACAAAACTCATGCAGGAACTGAGTTAATGGGAAGCGTACCCATCACAACTCTAGTTGCATGTTCAGCTTGAGCGACGTTGACACAGTTGGCACGAGCAACAGTGGACCCGGGCTTGGTGTTGATGTTGAGAGCCCGAGGTGGAGGTGCACGAACCATAGAAGAACTTGTTGTGGGTCTTGGAGGTGGTGGAGGAAGAGCTTTATTGTTCATGGGACAACTCTAGTGTTGATGCTCAGTGTTCCCACAAGTGTAGCAAGCACCAGGTGGACGTGGAGCAGCATAGCCAGGGACTCCGCCAGGCGCTCCAGGGTAGTTGTGGTTGTAGCCCCTAGGAGCCGCGGTGAAGGAGTTTGGTGGCCTTGTCGCGTAGCTTGAAGGTCTTGGTGGAGCCGGGAGCGACGGTGTGGTATTAGCAACCCACACGCGGCGCTTAGAAGGAGCTGTCATAGCTAAAGAGCTTGCTGCGTCACGACTGTGTTTCTTGGACTCCTCGAACACTTTCCTACTGGCTTCTTCCTGTAGAGCTGTATGTTGGAGTTCTAGAAAAGAACCCGGCCTTGCATGAGTGATTGCATATTTGATAGATGCATTGAGCCCTTGCCTGAACCTCTTTTGCTTCTTCTTGTCATCAGAGATCTCATCACCACCATACCGAGAAAGATTCATGAAGTTTCTGATATAGGTATTGACATTGTCATTGCCCTGCTTGAGGTTGAGAAACACTTCCTTCATCCTTTCCATGACAATTTCTGACAGGTATTGCTCTTTGAAAGCACCAGTGAACTGCTCCCAAGTAGGCTGAAAACCAGAGTGGTTTGCCTTCAGGTAATTATCCCACCATAGAGTTGCGTCTCCCTTCAGAAAGTGAGTGGCACATTTTACCCATTCTTGCTCAGGAACATCAGCAGTCATCAGCAACCTTGACATCTCATGCAGCCAATCATCAACATCTAGTGGCTGATCAGACACCTCAAAGTGGCGCGGGTTAAACTTCAGAAAGATCTTGATGTCTCCTCGCTTGGGAGGTGGGGGTAGCGGAACAAACTCATTCCTCCTGACACTTTCTTCAAAGCGTTGCTGGTTCTGTTGCATTGTTCCCAAGGCATTAACAATACTTGCCAACGCAGGCCCTAGTTCAGGTCGTATGTCCTCCTCATTGCGGCGTGGTGGTGCCATCCTGGGATTGATATAAAACTCAAGTCAGTACCGTAATGGTAATAATAATAGAAAATAGTACCAAAATGGAATTAACCAAGATTAAAGGATACAAATTACTAAGATGATATTAAAATATCAACAAAGTTCAAAGCACCTAGAAGATATTAAGCATATCACACACGACTGAACAAGGAGTGTGGTACACAAGGCTATCAAAGAAAAAAAAATCCGCAAATTTTGGCATTAAAATACCACTATATGCGCAAAACCACTTAACGAATCAAGATTAGTAACTCTACCAATTCAATATACAAGAGCGAATGATAAAATTAGTGGTATGGTCGCGACTCCATCCCGCACTCAAATCATTACTCCGCACATGAATAAGTAAAACACATATCCTGACTCTCTTCTTCTTAAGATGAACCTAAAGAACAGCAATTACGGAAAACAAACACCCCAAACAAGATAGCATCGGATAACAAAGAGTAAGACAAATCGCGTCGGTTTACAAAAGCCTGTCGGTATGGAATGTACCAATAATTGATAACCAAAAGGCAGATAGCAACAACAAGTTGGATGCAACAGATAGACAAGGAATTACACACACACACACTCACACAACCTATGGTACTACGGAACCCAGAACACGTGAATCCTAGTTTGAATTTTAGAAGAGGATTGAAAACGTTACACTTCCTTACCAGAAAAGGGTGGGTGGGTGGGTAAGAAGAAAAATAGAAGGAGTCCTACTCTCACGTTTTGCTTTTCCCTAGTATACATAGCTACCAAAATATTTCCTAGACTGACAACGACCATTTGGCTGAGACCCTGAAGGTCGGGATGGCTCTGATACAAATTGTAACAACCTCGGACCCTACGCTCTAAGTTCAAGCCTGGATGAACCAAAAGTGGTTAAAATAGTACAGCGGGGGCCCAGGGGCCACCCACGTGTAGGCCCGTCGGCCGCTCTGACCACTTCTAAGAACACCGAGACAAGAGCGAGCGGCGTAGGCAACAGGCGAAGAGATCAAATACATACACAAGTGAGTATGTATGCAAACTACCTTACAACAGTTCTCAGAGCCATACCATCTAAAAGAAATAGAAATATTGCAACGCCATACGGCAAGATCCAAATATCCTAGATAGAGATAATAGTGTAGGATAGCTCCTCATACATCAATCAATAGAGTATCAAGCGGAAGCGGGAAACAAGATCCGAGTACGGACAAGAAGCAAATCGGCATAAGATGCCACATAAATAAGCACATCCCGCCCACAGATCTCACGGATCCCCATCCCCGGAATCTCTACACCGAGTGATCGTTGCCAACATCATCTGTCTCCTCCACCCAGTATCCATCTTGCGAATACACTTGTTCATCTGAATCAAACAATTTATCGTGTGAGACCCTAGGGGTACTCAGCAAGTCTTTATGCCTCTAAAGGGGACATATACCTGGGGTGACGCAATTGCAGCAAAAGATAATAACTAACAAGTCTATAGATACTCGCTAACCATCCGCCTAAACAAAGATAGACGGATGTCCGTTAATTAGTAACAATAGTTATAACAGTATAAAGTAACAGATCCATCCTCCTTCTCGCTTACCAACGAGAAAGCGGACGAACACCCATCCGTTGGCAGTTTTATTAACCATTTCATGACTATTGCACTATTTACTAGTCAGGTATTTAGTCAAACTAAAAGCGGTACTTTAGTTATACTTGTCTATGGTTGAGAAACTGTGCTCCGAGTCGTCCATAACTGCGGACACGGCTTTCAGAAAGGTTTACCCTGCAGGGATGCACAAATAGCAACACACACACGATCGACCTCGGAAAAACCAAATCAAAACCCAACGAGGCTTTCACGACAAAGCATTCACCGGATTCATAAAATATTTCAGGGGGCCACCCCATTAAGCTACCCGCAACGAAGTTGGCCGACTTCGAGACGTACCCAAGGTTTGTGTCAATGGCTGTAAACGACTGGGAACCCGAAAGTGTGACTGGGCTTGTCGATACCGCGAAAACATTCCACGATCCAAAACAGTACAGGTGCTCCATGCAGAATCTTAAATAAAGCAGTAAAACATGGCATAGGTACAGGATAGTAATAAAGCCCCAAACTACTTCGTGGCCCCAAGAAATAAAGTACAAATCAAGCTCATGCCAAGGGGGATTCATAGAGTCTCCCGTATGTGGATAGTGTGAATAGTCAAGGAACAGGAATCAAGTACTCGGGGTCCTACGGGACAAAAGTGAGCATGAAAAACCAAATAACAGATATTGCTCACCGGTGCCTCTTTCTTTAGTTATCCCATTACTACTCACGTTAAGTTGTTTAGGTACCTCGTGGTCCATCAGACTCTCACATACCCTACACATGCTGTTCTACGACTCGCATGGCTCAAACAACTCCTGTTGTAATGGCTCATGGGATGGAGGAACAAGCTCGGTGGGGTTTAAAAGTAAAGGCTATGCAGTACTTGGGATTCAATTTAATGCATTTGCGACTCCATGATGCAAGAATAAGATAGAAGCAATAGGTACTATATGTATGCAAGCATGTGGCAGTGCTTGCCTGGCAGCTCAGTTGAAGCGAGAGATGGATCTGGGTAGTACTCCTGGGATTCCTGATATTTCCCCTACTCGGCGTCTATCCGAGAAGAACCAAACAAACAAGACCAACATAAATAAAGTGCGCAAGCATATGAATAAAATGCGACAAGCAAACAAGCATGCTATGATGAATGATGCACAATTTTCATGGCAATAATATAGCATGGCAAGGGTGAGGTGTGGGGGCAAGAATAAATCATCTTATTAAGTTTTTAGTCATGTTTTACTCGCATAACACTTGCTGTCCACTTAATATCATGATGCATGCTTCAATTCATATCATGGAATGCATAATCAGAACAGGCTCATCGCGCTGGTAAATTTAAACATATTATTTGCCAAATTTGGAGTTATAGAATTAAAGTTATTAATTAATTAAGAAAAAGGCATTTTTATTGCAATTAAACAATTTCGAAAATTTAAATTAGTCAAACATTATTTTGAATGGCAGATTTGAAATCCTCACATTTTTCTGATTCAAAAACATATATTATTTGTATTATTTGGATAAGTCAATTAAAAGATATTATTTTCTGGATTTAAAACATATTTAACAATTTCTGAAAACATTTTTATTAACCAGAAAAGAATAGAGACTTTTTGCACACAGGGGCAGCTAGCCACAGCCGCTGACGGGTGGCCCATGCGGTGACTCAGCAGCGCCGGCGTGGCGTGGACTGCGCCGGATCTTTTGCACCGCGAGTCCACCAAGCCGCGGTCACTAACCGGTGGGACCGAGACCACGACGGGTCCACGCACGGGCGGGCGAAGGAAGCACAACCACGTAGCATATCCGGGGGACTGCGGACGTGAATCAGCGGAAGCCGGAGTACCTTTTCGTAAAAACAGCGCGGAGGCTGACCGGTGGGCTCAGAGGACCGCGGGTGGAGGAGGGAAAAAGTACAGGGGCTTATGCGCAAAACTCTCCGCGAGGCTGACGAAACTAAAAAAATAGTCTGAGAAAAACAGTAGCTGCTCCCGACTTTGATTGAAGATGGCGAGAGATTGGCTGCAGAACTCGCGACGATGCAAAAAGCAAAGATGTAGAGGGAAGGTTGGTCTACAACTTTGGTGTTTGGAGCTTCGCCAACGGAGGTCTGCAGTGGACGGGGCGGGGAGAATAACAGAGGGAAAAAATACGGGCCGGTTGCAGACTGGATTTCGACCGGAAACGCAAGAGCTGGAGCAATCTTGCGAGGATAATTCAGGGCGCTTCGCCGAACCAAATTGAGCGTGTAATGGCTCCTTTTAAATAGGGGAGGACCGTCTACCACTTTTGTTCTCGCAGAAACCAAAGAGGAGCAACACAACGACGACACCGACGCGAAGAACAGGGGTAGGCACGGCTACAGACGCTGCTGCAGCTGCTGTCCGCGGCGTGCGTGAGCGCCGTGCGCACGACGACTGGCGCGGTCTGGCATGCGCGCGCGACAGGGAAGGCTGGGACGGCATCAGGGCAGAGAAGGTTGCTGGAGGAAGGGGATGCTCACCTCGCGCTCGTCGGCAAGCCGAGCAGGCCGGAGCGGGGCGCGAAGAGGAAGCAGACGGGGTGGTCGACGCGGCGGCTACGACGGCACGGCCTCGGCGACAGTGTTATGTGGTTGCCCAGCCCTCCTCCTCCTAGCTCCTGGTGTTGTACAACATCAGGGACGATGTGCACCTCCTCGCGTGTCTCCTGGGCAAGGTGGCTCGGTGGCGACGGCAGCAGGACAACGTCGGGGACAGGGTAGACGGCGGCCGGGTTTAGGGCTGGTTGGGGATCTCGATCCCGATCCAGGGCAGGTGAGAAGGGGAGAGGGATGGGGATGGAGGTTAGTTGAGGAGGGTGAGGCTGGCAGCTGCCTCTGCTTGCTTTATGCCGAGGCAAGGGAGAGCGAGCACGACGCGGTGTGGGGTGGGGCTGGTGATCACGTGCGGTGCGCTAGAGGGAAAGAAGAGAAACAGGAGGCGTGCAGGGCGTCGGGTTCAGGCTGGGAGGGGGCGCGCTACAGCTGCTGTCGTTGCTCGGTTTAGGGAAAAAAACATCTCCCTCCCAAATTGCCTTGGTGCACATGTGTGTGTAAACCGGTGCATGCAACAACACACCAAAAGAGGGTGTAGATAGCTAGCTGGTATATGTATGTGAGCATGTAGGGTTTAGGTGGAGTAGATGGTTAGAGATATGGTAGAGATAGGATTCCCTCTTTATATTTGTTTGGTTTTGAATTTATTCCCCAAACCTTGTTTGAAACACATAAAAAAGCCAACAAGATCCCAAAACGAATTTTAGAAAAGCCAAATGTTAAAAGGGTCTAATCTTTCATTTGACTAGATTAGGTGGTTTTATATTGCATGTATGTGAGACAAATGCATGCATGTGGTGGTGTAAGAAAAGAGAAACAAAACAAGATTTGAGGTAAACAAAAACAAGGATAATATTGATGGATCTATACACTATACATGGATGGGCATGAAATAAATACCAAGACCAAAATGTTAGGGCCCACTTATACATGTATGGTGGTATTAGAATGGATTCCAAAGAGAGATGAAATTGACAAGTTAATAGGTGGAAAGAATTAAAGAGATATGCCCTCAACTTAACTTGGGTATGAAGCAATTTATCAAGAACCAAATACAATATATCAAGAGGCAAATACAATTAATAAATGCATATGAGATAAGAACCAAATGAAAAGGGTTTTATATGATGCCCAAATGCAAGGTGGCATGATGACATGAGCATGATATAATTATGATGCAACAATTATATGTAGGAAGTAGCATTTTATTATTAGACCATGTAGCATTACAGATGTTAGATAGATGGGATGCTATAGACACGGATCTTGGGATCGTCGAGGACGCACGGGATCCAAACCCCGTGGTTGCTCTCCTTCTCCGCCGCTGCTGCTGTCGCTGTTGTCGCCGCCGTGCCGGAGGATGATGCAGAAGCCATTTTTCCGGTGCGCCGGTGACCTTGGATGGGCGGCGCTGGAGATTTTTTGGGGAGCAGAGGATCTCTAAGTTTGTGGGAGGCATAAGGGAGAAGAAAACAGCGCAAAGTGCTGGTGAGGAGAGATGAGGAATATGATCTCGCCGCTTATATCCACCGGCCACATCAAGATTCGTGTAAACCCTATAGTGAACATGCCACGTGTCGTGGAATGGACTGGGAAACCCCCACGCGTGATTACGCCGCCTCGATCTCCACGCATGCATTGAAACGGTAACTCGGTTCCGCGAAAGGCGGATCCACCAACGGTCGTGCTGACAGGAAATGTCTGTCAGTGACACGACTTGACCATGACTGTTGTCAGGTTACGTCAGAGACCAAGTTCCGGCTTAGTTTGAATTTCGAGCTGGAAGTCTGAATAAACGTACTCATAGGTCCGACTCATTTTTTGAGACCTGGACCGTATCTTTTCTTTCGAAGTTTCAGGAGCCTTTCAAGATTCTGCAAGCCGAAGATCAAGCTAGATGATGATGAATCTGACTTTGGATCTTGGAGGCCTCCGGGGGCTGCTATTGGGGATATACTTTCTAGGTATCCTCACAGTACCTCACTGACCAGGGTGGCCTACTTCGGGTTAGAGCTTTGCTTCACGGGCGGCCCAGTCAGGAAGAAGAGACGGAGTCCAGTCCAGCTACGGGAAAGGCCCAGAAGACTTACCGACATAGGCACATGTTGTTATTTGTAGTTCAAGATGTACTATGTAACCGACTTTTAGTCGTAGCCGGATAGATCTCTCCTGTAAACCATAGGCCGTATATCTATATAAGTCGTCCTAGGGAGAGCCTTAAGTGCACACCTCAATAGTCTACAGTCTCAACTCGCACAGTCGAAACCCTTGTAACCCATATTCTGGCTCTGCCATATTATTGGATTGCTAGCAGGAGTAGGATCCGTCCAAAGCCGGCGGATTCGAACCTGGGTAAACTTGTGTGCTCACCGTCCCGGAATACCGTACGTCTCACACCCCTCTCTTCCACACGCCTCGAGGACCCCCTCATGGCATACTTGTCATCAATCCAACGACAGTAGCAACACGGGCACACCAGGTTTCGGGCCCGGCCGGGCCCAAATGGGCCCGTAAAGCCCCCGTCGCCACGATGCAGCAAGGGCAGCCGCAACGCCGCTACCACCCTAAAACCACCGTCGCCCCTCCTCCACCTCTAGAGAGCCTCAAGGCCGAACACAAGCGGATGGCCCACCCTAACCCAGATGGGGCCCGATTGGGCCTAGATATGGGCCAAATCATGGCACAACTAGCAGCCATGGCTGCACCTCCCAGCCCCGCCGCCACGCTCCAATCCTCCCAGCACACGGGTTCCACGCCGCCGTGCAAGCTGCTTCTCCGCCCTTGGGGACCCCGCCTCCCTCCAAGCAGACAGGAAAGGGCTGTCCTGCCGCCGCCAGCATCGCACGGGAGACCCCCGACGGCCACGCCAGCGGCGGCAGTAGAGGAGAGTGTGGAGAGGGGGCTGGGGGCGGGGTCGAGGCGGCGCCCGCCCGTCGCCCGCGGGCGGGGCGAAAGCGGGGCTCTATCGGGTCCACCGAAGGCAAGAAACTATCACGGGGAATCGAGAGCTCAGTAGAGCTAACCAGCTCCCGAGCAATTTTTAGCGTTTGGGTTATTCGAGTAAATTGCAGATAACTACCACAATTCGGGCGCGAGTTACGAGTCAGTACCAGCATTTGTAATTTTTGCGAGTCAGTACCAAATCTGAGACATAGTGTTGCAAATTACACTAATTTTTATCTAATAGCATTTTAACTTGCTTCATGACAAGTAAGACCCATCTACAGAGCTGACTAGTCAATAAAAATTGCCACTTAGACATTTAGACTTTTCAGTGTCTCTCTCAGATCCCAACCGCACTTCGTTTTCCCACCGCGTCACCCGCATCTGCTGACCGTTGTGCTGCCGTGCTACCCTCCCCTTGCCCACGGTGTGGCCCGCCGCGAGGTTCTCCGTGCCACCGTGCTAGCCCCCCAGCACGCCGCCGCGCCGCCCTCCCCTTGCACACCGCCGCCCGCCGCCCGCCGTGAGGTCTTCCGCGTTGCCACCTCTGCCAGCCGACTTACTCGCAAACTCGGATCCTTGACGTCCCAATGGGTGTGCCACACCGAGGGCCAGATGGCTTGGTACATCGAGGACGACCGCACCAGCCACGTGCACAGATGCCACGTCGTCGCCGTCGTCCGCGCCGTTCGACCAAGGTCCATGCGCGAGGCCATTGCCTCCTTCGTCTCCAAGCTCACCTTCCACGACATGTGCGTCGTCCTCCGTGAGCAGCACGGGTGGCGCTAGGCCCAGGAGTTCTTCTCCTGGATGAAGCTCCAAGTACAGATCAAATGCCCCAAAATATCGCAGCTAAAGAGCCAAATTTTTCAGAATCCTGTACCAATTTTTTCCAAATTTATCCAAATCCTGATGCAATGCTCCGTCAAATCCTCAATTTCTTGCTCTGTTCGTGCGTTGCAGCTGTGCCAAGAGTCCAGCGTGGTGGCCTACACCATCCTCCTCAGGCTGTGTATGGCCAGACAAGGAAGATCAAACTCGCCGAGATGACATTCCTCAAGATGCTGGAGGCCGCCATGGAGCGGACGCGGTGCCCTGCGGCACCCTGCTTTACGCATACGCGCGCCCGGGCAAGCACAGTAACATGATGCTCTTCTACTGACCGACGAGGGGATCTTTTCTTCTTATTTATTTTTATTTAAATTGGGTCAACTGTGGATATGCCAAAGAAAAATCAAAATGTCTACACGGCAACTTTTGTTGACTAGTCAACTCTGCAGATGGGTTTTTTTTTTTTTTGAGATACTCTGCAGATGGGTCTCACTTGTCAGAAAACATGTTAAAATATTACTAGATGAATGCCCGTGCGTTGCAACGGTCTAATAAACTGAACCTCGACAATGCGAGCAGAGCTGGTTTGAAATTAAGCCCATAGCTTTTAAATGTTAAGTACTAATTTTGCACCAAAATTATATGCATGATTCATGCTAGCCTTACGTATTGCATTATTTTTAGATTATCTATCTTTCTCATATTGGGCAGACAAGAAACTGATAATTTTGTTGATTGTTGATGCCATTCCCTCTTTTCCATTATCAAGAATCCGTGGTTTGCAAAGTCAAAATATCTCTACAATGCATGGTTTTCAACCATGTTTGTTGACGGTTTAACCTCCCTAGAAGTTTCACGAGTTAAGACAGTTTTACCTCTCCTAGTTTTATATATTTTGGATAAGGTAGAACCTGCTTATGGTTAATTGCAAAAGTAAATAGAGAAGCATCAACAAGTTCATTCTTAGACAAAACAGCAGCATTCGCTCCGAGTGTCAGCCCAAGGTTAATGCAGTTATACCAAAACAAAAGTACATATATATTATCCATTAAATGAAATATAATAAGTATGTAACACAGTGAACAATGCAGTCAACACTATTTCCTTGCACCAATACACGTACTCCAACACTTGTATAATCCCCACCTGAAAATTCCTGTAAGTATTTGAGTACATAAGCTAGCTAAAAAAAATGGATGAAGGAATCCTCTCAGTGTTTTGATTTTAAAGGTTGCGGAGGGATTGGTTGGGATAAGTAATTCTTCTTTCCATTTATAGAATTAGAATTTCATCTTATGAAAATGCTAAGAACACTGGTACAGAGCTGGAGCACATATAATTGCAATTTACAATTTCTCTATACTAATGTTCTTACTATCTCCGGTGAGCTGGTGCATGAAGTGCTAGATTATTTACACCTAGGTTCGTTCGTTCGTCAACAAGCCTGAATCCATCAATTCAGAATAAGCAGCTAGAAGAAGTGTGAGTGTCATCCTCTGCCTGTGCTCACCAACATAGCTAGCTATTTTGTTAAATGCCTGTCCGTGTGAGCCAGCTAGCATAATGCAGGTGACACCGCTGCTACCGGCTACCACCGCCTCAAGACCATGAGCTGGCTGGCTACATGGCGACAATGATTCAACATGCCGCTGACAGCCTTGTCCTGGATATCGCCCAAGGCAGTGCAGATTCATCCGGAGTTTCTGCTGGGTGCGGATCTCGTCGGACGAGAGGGTAGGGAAACAGATCAAGCCACCTCTGGTGCCTGCTAGATGAGGCCATGGAGTCAAACAACTCGTTCCAGGTCAACATGGCCGCGCCGGATAATCAGGCGACCAGATCAGCCGGCCGCCATAGTCAGCATCAGAAGGGGAAGCAGCAGATTAGTCGGCCACCCTGGTCAGCACCAGAAGGAGGTGGGCATTCGGGGAGCTCGCCTCGCGTGCGCCGTCAGCCAACATGACCTTGCTGGTCGATCCCAAGCCACACTCAGCCAGTTCCGCCTCTTTCCGCACGAGGCCACCTGCTCCTGAAGCTACGGCTGGTCAAGCTCCTGACCCAGTCCCGTCCTTCAGCGCCGTGCATCGATCCGCCAACAGCAAGGTCAACGGAGGGGCGGTCACCATTGGGATTTTTTTCTCCCATGGGAAGGATGACCGCGATGTCACCTACCTCCCGCTCTGGTCGGCCACCCCGCGCCCGTCTGACCTCTGCCCGTGGCCTCTGCCGCCTCTGGTCCTCTTCCGCGCGTGCGCCAGTCGAGCGAGATCGACAAATCCAAAATTCTGAGGCACCTCCAAATTAATTTCCAATAGGCCAGCGCGAGATCGAGCGGCGGAGGGCAGCCACGGAGAACTTCGATTCACCTCCTCCATGCCCTTGCCGTTAAGGGAGGAAGGGTATCGAAGGGGAGCGGTCCCGGCGAGCTCGAGGGCCGGCACTATGGGCGCCACGGGTCAGAGCTGCAGGGACGACGGAGAGGAGGGGCAAGGCGGCTGAACGATCCCGACGAGCTCGAGGGCCGGTGCTACGGGCGCGACGGATCAGAGCTGCAGCCGCAATGGAGAGGAGAAGGCGAGAGATGCAGTCGCAATGGAGAGGAGGAGGCGAGGCGGCTGACCCGGTGTGCTAAACGAACCGTTCAGTTTTTATTTTACTTAGCGGTGGCAAACCATGTAAATACCCCAAACAGGCAGGGGCAAAACCGTATTATTACATAAAAATTAGTGCAATCTGCAACACTGTGTCTTAGATTTGGTACCGACTCGCAAAAATTATGAATGTTGGTACTGACTTATAACTCGCGTCCGAATTGTAATAGTTATCTGCAATTTACTCGGGTTATTCAACGACACCAATTTGACTCAAACCCAAACATACGTACTCCAATATATACGGATGCTTATATTCTCACGTGATCACAAGCAAATAAATCAGCACGAACGAACGGATAATTTCGATAATTATTGTCACATCTTACTGCCGGGCCCTTCGATCCTGAACGGCCTCCTGCTCTTGCTGGGGCCCTTCCCCTTGGCCCACCCTCTGAGCTTGTGGAGCAATCTGGGCCGTCCGGTCCCGGTGCTGCAGCCCGCCAACGCCATGCACGACTGCTCCCCGGCGCCGCGGGACGACGCGTTGGAGGAAGTCTTGCAGAGCTCCACCTCGTTGCTCGGAGCGGCAGCCACCACCATCTTCTCCCCCTTCTTGAGCTGCGCTGCCGCCGTCGGGTCGTCGCCATTGTCATCTCCGATCACCACCGTGCCCTTGCCACCGCCCTCTCCATCGTCGCTGAGCAGGAGGTCGTGCTCCAGCCACGCCGTGATCCAGCCGAGGTAGATCAGCTCCTCCATGTCCGCAGCCCACCGGTCCCGGAGCACCTCCAGCCCGTCCATGAGGTCCTTGCTGCTCGATAGCTTCCGCATGCTCCTCTCCACGATGACCTCCACGTTCTGCGCCAGTGCGCCGTGCACGGTCCAGGAAGTCTCGATCAGACGGAAATGGAAGCAGGGAAAAAATTGATACACCGAAAAGAAGAAAATGATTTGCTGCTTGTCAAGATACGTACCTCGTTGTTGGTTCCTTTGTCCTTCTGCAGCTGCAAAACCAGCTGCTTCATCTCCTCCATGAGCTGCTCAAAGCCTTGGCATCTCGTCGCCATCTCTGCTTCCCGGGCATCCAGAGCCAGGATCCTTCCATCTATGGCTTCGAACTCCTGCTTGCTCTTCTTCGTGATCTTCCTGAATTTGTTCTGCAGCGCATCGAGACTCGCCCGCATCACGGCGAACTCTTCAGCGGCTGCACGGATCTCCGCAGCACCTGCTTCAAGCCGCTGATTCTGGGACTCCATCAGCTCCAGCTTCATGCCCAGGCACATGATCTGCATCTTCTGGTACGTCGACTCTTGTTCCTTCATGTCGCAGTAGTCGTGGAACCGCGACTCGATGCCGGCCGCTCGCTCCTCCAGGGCTGATACGGCGCGCTTCAGGCTCTCTACCTCTTCGGGTTCGGGGGGCGGTACCTGATCTTGTTGGAACTCCTGGTTGTTGACTGAAACTTCTGATGAACTCTCGGTGGCCTGTGCCACCATGATTTCTTCAGTAAGGGAAGCATGCCTTGCATGTCGGCCGCTGAGAAGCCTACCGGTGCTGCAGGGGATCTCTGCTTGCACCAGCTTCCGCGACTCCATTTCTGCTCCTTCCACTTCTCCCTGAGTCGAACTCGAACCGTATGATGACGGTTGATCTAGTTGGATTGAGCTATCAGATGAGTCTAGGTCACTGTGCCTGTTTGTTCTATCTGCTATGAGGCCACAGATAAACGAACCAGCTAGGGGAAAAGCCAAAGGAATTATTATCTTCAGAAGGAGATTCTTGATGCCCTCTGCCTTTTCACTTCCCATTTAGAACATTTCGTCATTCCTTCAGTCGCCATGAGACAAGCTCTTTAGTACTATATCCAGTGCCCCACCCCACAAGTTCTGACTTGCTTTGCCTTCAAGGCTAAACTATGCTAAGTTTCTTCAGGTCTAAAACCCATCAACAGTTGTTTTACTAACATCTTTGATCAAGACACAAATGTTTGCCTCTTCCACGTAAATTGATATTATTTTAACAGATTAACAGCACAAGTTTGTAACCATTTAGAATTCATCTTTGCCTTGCAAGGCAAGGATAGTATTGTTATGTTTCTTGCTTAAGAGAAGAAAGCAGAGTCTTAGCATGCACAAGATGCAAAGGCTCCCCAGTTTGTGTGAACATTTGGACAAGCTCATCTATCTACTGGGCTGGGCATCAGGAAACCTTTCCTATTGGTCAAAAAGGTGTTACCTACGGATGATGGAAAACTAAAACTGGTGACAAATGAGATATCTTCTGGTAAGATATAACATATGGTACATACCCGTATATAAGCAATAATAGTGAACCATGTGAAATAGAAAAGGATCCAGGTAACACCAAACATAGACCAACTCATCATACACAAGCAAGCATACGCTACAGGAACAAATATAGCAAGTCCTTTTTAAAGATGAATATGTACTCCTTTTAGAGCCCCTTTTCGCTTTCACTTTACAGTTTTGTTGATTACTGTAACTGCTTTGGATAAATGTGTATATGCATTCCTGTCGCATTGAAATCGCATACTGGAACCTAAAAGACAATTGCACAACTTATCCTTCGACGATCTTCACAGGACTCCTGTAGAGCAGAATGGTTTTCGTTAGTGGTGACAAGACAAAAAAAAGGCAACCGTGCAAGTTAAAGTACTTCTCCTACCCAAATGGACTCTGTTTGATTGATAGTAGTTCAACATCCAGCTGTTGGACACAGAGAACATTTAGTGATGAGATACAGAAAATAACAAGTTCAACAACAGCAAATAGATGAAGAATAATGGAACGATTATTGGTGTAAATGGCATGTAAATAAATTACAGCCTACCTCAATAGTTGCATTAGGAGGAATTTCTTGAACGCCTTTTTTCCCATAAGCGAGCTCAGGGGGAACTATGATCAACCTCTGAAATTTCATTATCGTCAGAGTGCAGAACAACAACATTTTCCACATATAAGAAATCATGACAGGAGCAGATTTGTTATGGGTGTTCATGTCTCAAAATGGTCTCACATGTATAAAGTGATCACTAAAGATTAAAAAATAGAGTGAGAACTGACAAATCCTTGGAATGTGATCTTTTTGCTGATATCAGACTTAAATGAATATATGTTTCTTGACAATTGACATGATGTGTAGCGACTTAGAATATTTAAAAACGTTGCCAACAGGGGAATGATCCCTCCCTTGGTTATACGTTGTTAGGTAGGTGAGACACCCGGTTTATTCATGCCTCAGCGGCGACTCGAAAGTCTGCCAATGCTGGGACTCGAACCCGGGAGGGCTGGTCTCCACACCCGGAGTATAAGCCACCAGGCCACCAGACCAGGCCAGCGGCGACTTAGAATATTTCATGATCATCAACTAAGGAAACAATATCTAATATAGTCAGTCAATACTATTTGTTTGTGAAGCAGTGAGTGATGGATAACTTAGTTATTTGCGACAAGTATCAACGTACCTTTGCTCTGTACAAAGTCACATAATTGTTCATTTCAAAAGAAAAATTGTATAGCAAAATCAAAACAAAAAGCATAGCAGTTACTCACCTGACCTCCAACTTTCATTCCCTCAACCCCTAGATCCAATCCTTTGAGAACATTGCCTCTTTCAGAATTTCCAACATCAAACCCATACGGCTACAGATGATTTAGACGAGTAAAAGACACAAAATTCAGAAGAATTATATTCGAAACTACGATCACTTTTCAAAGACCAACAGGTACTAGTTAAGAACCATGCGTGATAAAAAAAAGTCTTGTTTTAGATGAGGAAAAGGTGAAAAGAACTTGTACAATAAAAAATCCATTTCATGAATCAGTTCTATCTCTTTATTAAACCTAGTTGTCTTACTATCATACAAAGAAAGAAGCAGAAAATATTAAGGGAGTACCGATCCACCAGTGACACCAAGACCCTGTCTGCTTGTCATGAATGTTATTCCCTTCCACTTGGCCACGTAATGTACCTATACTAAGATAAGAAATGACCACCATACTTGAAAAAATGAAGCTGAAAAGAAATTGCAACTTCTGAAAATTCAGCATTCTAGTGTATAAGTGGATGTTCATTGTCAACATATGCCATCACTTCCAGGATGGAACACTCTTACTCAAATTAGTTTCGTTAGGCCAATCTTGCAATTTTTAGCAGGGGTAACTGAATTAGCTGAAATACTACTATGGCTACACATCTGTGAACGACCGATATGACTTGATGCAATTTTTTTTCCGATAAGGATATGACTTGCTTTTTTCTCGAGTTTCTGTTTGGGTTTCATATCTAGCCTACCCCAACTTGCTTGGGACAAAAGGCTCAGTTGTTGTTGAAGGATATGACTTGATGCATGTTGAGGCAAAGATCTCGTTCCTATGGCTTAAAGAAGGTGACTGTAACTCTAAATTGTTCCATGCTCCCGACCGTGAGCACATAGACGCGGTTAGGGCCTATATTATGTCTGCTGCTGTGTAACCTTCGCCTCCCTCTCTCTCTCGAAGTCCACTTCGAGTAATGCAACAACGGTGGTCCCCCCCCCCCCCCCCCCCCCCCGCGCGCGGTAATTCTCGAAAAAAAACTCTAAACTGTTCCACATCAAAGCTTCGGTACCATTAGTTTTCTACCTACCACTTGAGAGAAACCACCATTATCCTCTCCAGATTGGCTTTCCCTGAGGTGGACCTGTCCAGCCTTGACACTCCTATTTCTGAACCCATAGGTAAAAGCTACCATCTTCAATATGCACCCAGAAAATGCTCCTGGTCCAGATGGTTTCACTGGCCTGTTCTTTAGGCACTGTTGGGATGTGGTGAAAGATGACCTAATGCTTGCTATCTGTACTTGAGAGGGAAAATTTAAAATCCCTACACTTCCTTAACTCGGCCATTATGATCTTGATGTCCAATAAGCCAGATGCCTCTACCCCTAAAGACTGCAGGTTCATTAGTTTGATAAAAGTCCTTGCTTCAAGATTACAGCCGTTGCTTCAGCAATTAATGTCCCCTTGCCAGAATGCTTTTATAAAGGGATGAACTATACTTTTTTTTTGAATGGTCCACCCGGGGGGGGGGGGTGTGTGGTGGTGGTGTTCCCCACTTGGATTTTTTCATTCGAAAAAGGCTCAAAAGGCCAGATAGTTTACAGCATAGGGTTTTAGAGCATCTCTAGCAGATATGGCAAACCCCAAATCCGCGTATCCAGGGCACCCCAACGCGGATTTGGGGTTCGAAAAGCACGCAGACAGTTCAGATACGCCATATGAAACTGCAAATTTAAAAAAAACGCGCGCACGACGGAAGAACAGTTCGATCGGAGAGTTCATGCTTGCATTGGTCCTAAATTCGACTACTTACATCAAAAGCAACTACAATATCCGCCGCCACGGCACTACATTGCAGCAAAATCGGCTCCAGGATACTCACCGGAGCCCTATGCCGTGGCGGCGGCGCGTCAACTCCTCACTCCTCGTCGCTGACGAGGTCGACGAAGACGCGGTCCTACTCGACGGCGATGTGCCTCCATTTGGCGGCCTTGTCCGTGTCCTGCTGGCTGGAGCGCGCGACGAGGCCGACGACGGTGTCGAGCTCACGCTCCGCGACGAAGTCACCCGGCGCGAGGCCCGCGTTGACGCCGAGCTGCGGGAGGAGGAGCTTGAACTGCTCGTCGTCGAGGTAGTCGCCCGGGGCGAAGTGAGGGAGGCGCAGCGGCTTCGGCTCCGGCTCGGCGTCCTCCATCTTCACCACCAACGCCGTCGGCGGGCGCTGGCGGGAGCTCGACCCCGAGGACGACGAGGCCGCAAAAGAGGAGGCGGCACATCCGCGACGTCGTAGTTGCGGTAGTGGTAGCTACCACGGATGCTCGCCGCGTCCGACTTCACCTTCTCCGCCTCCGTCTTCTCGCCGGCGGGAGGAGCAGTGGAGCTCCCACCGCGCTCGGTGGAGCGTCCGCCGCGGCCCACCTAGCCGCCCCCGCGCCTGCGCCCTGCCACCATCGTTGCCGGCGGGAGGTGGGGACGCTCGATCTACACTCTACCGCGTTGATTGCTCGCCGGAGGGGCGGCGATTTGACATCGGCGGGAGGCGGAGAGGCGGAGGAGCGGATGGAGTTTGGCCCCCATCCGCCTCGCCGACCGCTATATATGCGGGTGTTTTGGCGATTTGGGCTGCGGCCTGGATACATTTTCCGGGCCAGACCACCGATGCGGGGTCTGGTCTGGCCCAATAAACGGCCGAAACCCCCATATCGGCCCGCCACCCGCGTTTGCGATATGGGGGATTTGCTAGAGATGCTCTTAGAGCAGAGAGAACAGCAAAGCGGGGGTTTGAGGAGTAGAGGACAGGGCAGGACACCTAGTTACCCATCTAAGCAGGAGATCCAAGTGTCTGCATCGCCTCGGATCTTAGCAGGCAAGCGCAGCCGCCAAAGCTGAGCATCCTCTTTGCATGCAGCAAGCAACCGTGCGTGGCAAGCGTGCTCGCCACAGAAGGCACACCGTTGCGATGCTTCCAAATATTCCAGCAGCAAAGGATGATGAAGGTGGATGACGTGGCGCCGCTGATCGCCGCGGGGGCGGCGTATCCATGGAGAGCGTGGACATCAGCTTCCAGAGGAAACTACCCACCGATGGAGGACCAGAAGCCGGCTGCGAACAGGCACCCAAAAATGATGTGAGCAGCCGTTTCACGCGTGCAGCCGCAGATGGGGCAGCAGGCTTCATCTGCAGTGAGCACCTTCTTCTTCAACAGCGACGTGCCCGACTGGATCCGGGACTGCACCAACAGCCACGCGAAGAACTTGGCCTTCGAGGGAGCATACCCATCCCAGACGAAGCTGGCGAAGGGAGCCTGAACATGGCCGGAGTGTGACAGGCGGTATAGCTCAGCCACGTCCAGAGCTCGACCCTTCTTGATGCAGCGATCAAGCGACCGAGAATCCGCCCATGGGGACAGGAGCACAGCCTTGACGGACGGGAGAAGAGAGGACAGCTCGCGCTCACCAACCGTGGTGAGCCGTGGCACCAGGGAGGCCCTGACCCCACGCGCGACTACCTCAGCGACAGAAGCATGCGGATTTGTGGCGTGGGAGTATAGAGCCAGCATCCGAGTGCAGAGCGCGCCGCCACCGCCCAGTCATTGAGCCAGAAGCTGGTATGGGTCCCGTCACCGACGAGGGGGCGGAGATCGCGCGGTAAAGCGGCATGAGGTCCGCCAGGGCGCGCCAGTGAGGCCCCAAGGACGATCGCTTCCCGGCAGCAGCAGGGCCGCTGATAGAGCTCCACGCCCAGCGTGCCCAAGGAGAAGAGGGGGCCGAGTGCAGGCGGTGAAGCAACTTGACCTGCAAACACATGTTTTGGGCAGCGATACATTTGATCCCGAGTCCTCCTTCCTCCCTGGGGTGGCAGACCTGTGTCCAGGCGATCAGACACTTAGCGCCGGACACACGCCCCTCAATGTTCCACAAGAAGGCTCTGCTGAGGGCGTCAATGGCACGCAGCAGAGCGGGCGGCAACTCCATAGCCCCCATGGCATAGGCGGGCAGGGCATCCAGAACGGCGTTGAGGGGTACAATGCGACCACCCGAAGACAGAAGGAGCGCACACCACCCCGATAGGTACTTATCAATTTTTTGCGATGAGCGGAGAGAAGAACTCGATCTTCAGCTTCCCGCAGGCGAGTGGCAGGCCCAGGTACGTTTGGGGGAATCCTTCAACTCGACACCCCAGTTCAGACTGCATCTCAACGACAAGGTCAGAGTCCACATGCATCGGCACCATGGTGCTTTTACTGAAGTTGATCACCAGCCCTGTCGCAAGAGCGTATTGGTCCAGAAGCTGTTTGAGGCGACGCGCTGCGGCGGCGCTGGCCCTGCAGATTATCAGAGTGTCGTCTGCGTACTGCAGCACAGGGCACGGAGCATCATCGCACAGCGGGTGTCGGAGGATCAGGTCTTGCTGGATAAGCCGCTGCAACAGATCGCCCATCAATGTGGGATGGGTCTCGCGACACCTGCTCTCTCGACACCTGTCCCAGGTCACGTTCATGGCGGGTTTGGCTCGACCACCCCCCATGGAGGTTCAAGGTGTACGGGGCGTGGCGAGCACGTGGTGGTTTCCTCGTCTCCTACCTCCGTCATCCTTCCGTCTCCTGTTCCGGGTTCATCGAACTTTCCGCCTCTCGCGAGACACTTGGATTTCAGATCTAGGACTGCTAGACGTGTGACGCTGGCGATCTTCAGCGATGGAGGCGAGGAAGTTTCAAGCAACGGCGCGTTTTAGAGATCCGGGAGCGATGTTGAGGAAGGAGATTGGAGAAGGGGAGCAGCTGCGATCCATTCCAGTTCTCTCTGCCGAAGTGTCAAATTGGGGATCAAGCCGACCGCGCTCGAGGCAAAGGAAGGTAGGGCTTCAGAAGGTTCCTCCCCGCATTTTGGACTCTGCATCGGTTCCTTTGGCCCCATTGACATTGGGGGTGGAAGCACTGAGGGTTTCAGAGGTGCAGCCAGTTCGGCTGCGTCGATCTCGGCAGAGGAAGGAGCGGAGTCTGAAATCAATTTCAAAGGAGATGATGCCAGCACCTGCTCTAGCTGTGGTTCGTCAGTCAGCAGTGTTGCAGAGACAGATTCAGTGCAGGAAGAGGGGGAGGCCTCGGAGAGCAGCTTCTCCTCTCTCCTTTGCAGAACAGTCTGCAAGGCATCTGCTCTCACAGGATTGGGACCCGATTCAGATGGTGCCAGAGTTCTCGAGGAAGGAGATGTTGGCAGTGGTGGCTCTTCTGCAGTTAGAGACACAAACGTAGGAGATCGTCCAGACTCCGGAGCTTTTCGCAAAACAAGCACACAGGAAGTGACACAAGGATCTGTTCCCTTAGCTGCGCAGGAACATGCAACGATTGCAGCTGAGCAACAAAAGGAGAAAAGGTTCAGGCTATGGCGGGGGCCAGCTCTCAGTGGGGAGGGGGACGTGGTTGAGCAAAAGGAGAGGGGTTTTTTCGACCAGCTCTGGAATATTCCATCGCATCCCACCTACTGTGGGACAGCTGGTGCTCCAAGCCCATCGCCATGATCGGTGCGGCCACAGATCTCACCGTCAAAAGGCAGGTCGCAGAAAGTGCTCCTCAGGGCTAGGGTTTTTCTTCCTCCACTCCCGGCGGCGGAAGAAACTTCAGGTCTGAAGTGCTTAGGTGTTGAGAGTGCTGAATCTGTTGCTGATTTGCTGGGTTGTGGAATAGGAACAATGGCTGATCGTGGAAGAGGTAAAGGGAGAGGGAAGCCTGGGAGCTGGAGCCCTGGCAGCAACAACCAAATCAACCTAGTCAGATGCAACAGCAGCAAGCCCACTTTGAGTTTGGACAGATGCAGCCCCAGTTTTTCCCCAATCAACCTTAGTTTGGGTTTCATCCAGGTAATATGCCTCCACCCTGGGGTTTTCCTGGTCCTTTCCATGGTTTTCCTCCCCCTCAGCAGTTTGGGATGCACTCCAACCAGTGGGTGGCTCCCCAGAACAATCTCCGCTAGTAGGATCAGATTCATAGTGGTGAGCAGCCTAGTAAGAATAAACCTGCCCCAAAACCCAAGAAGAAAGTCCCTATGGCTCAGAAGGAACAACTTCCTCTTGGCTCTTCTGCTGGATTGGTTCCTCCCCGGATGAGCTACATTGATGCCATCCGTATGTGTTGTGGGGAACCTGGGCACCATCAGGCTGATGGATAAGTCTCTGTCCTATGGTCTTTGTGGGACAGCACACATGGTCCTTGTGTCAAGGACTGGCAGTTAGAGATAGAGCATCAAGGACTGGTTGTTAGATAGAGCATCCTTGACTGCTGCTTTAGACTAGCAGCTAGCATATCCTTGGCTGGTTAGCAGCCTATAAATATGTATCCCCAACCCCTCAGGTTGGTATGGCATTTGTGTGAGTTTGTGTGAGAAATAAAATCAGAAAATTGCCCCAACTCCTAGTGTCATCCTCTCCCTCGATGAGAGTTGGAATTCAGTGACTAACAAGTGGTATCAGAGCCAAGTTAGTTTGTAGCCTGAGCATCTCCTGCTCATCTCCTTCCCCGGTAGTAGCAGCAGCTCCGGCTGCCCCTGCTCACTCTTCTCTCTCTGCGCAGATGAGTAGCAGCTCGTCGGTAGCAGCCCCCTCTCCACCCAGCAGCTCCCCAGCGGCGAGCCATGTCCACAAGCCACTCTCAGCACTCGGTAACCTCAAGCACGCGGCGTCGGCAGGAGGCCGAGCTCGCCGCGGCAGAGGAGCGCGAGCGAGTGGCGGCAACAACCGCTGCGGCGGCAGAAAGGGCGTCAAGGCTGGCAGCAGCCAGAGCGGAGGTGGAAGCAGCAGCGGAGGAGGATGCAGCACGTGAGGCAGCGGCGGAGGTCCAGGCTCTGCGCGGCAGCATCAGCGGCTTCGTTTCAGGCGACGGCAGCGTCGACGCAAACCACGACGCAGCCGGCGAGCGGACGGCGTGGTGGGCAGCCGAACACGCCCAAGCGCACGGCGGTGGCGCTCCCGGAGGAGGCGCGCATGGCGGTGGCGCTCCTAGGGGAGGCGTGCGCGCACGGCGACGGCGGCCGAAACGACCAAGACCGCGGCCTCCACGAGGTCCGGGCTGTGGTCAGGGACGTTGGTCCCGGTGTTGGGTGGCCTACCCTCACCAAAACCAACTACGTCGAGTGGGCCGCGGTCATGAAGGTCCGGCTCCAGGTGCGGCGCATGTGGGAGGCAGTCCGGGATGCCAACGTCGACCACCATGACGATCGACGGGCGCTGGACGCCCTCCTCGCCACAGTCCCGCCCGAGATGCAATTCTCGCTTTCCAACAAGCGGACTTCCAAGGAGGCTTGGGACGCCATCGCTGCGGCACGCATGGGCATCGCCGCGCCCGCAAGTCCACTCTGCAAGCACTTCGCAAGGAGTGGGAGAACCTGGCCTTCAAGCCAGGTGAGGATGTTGATGACTTTGCTCTCCGTCTCAACACTCTGTTGCAGAAGATGGTGCAGTTCGGCGAGGACACCTACAACGAGGAGAAAGCTGTCGAGAAGCTTTTTCGCTGCGTTCCCGACAAGTACAGGCAGATGGCTCGCTCGATCGAGTCTCTGTTGGACCTCTCCACGATGTCGATCAAGGAGGTGATAGGTCGCCTCAAGGTCGTCGACTCTGACGAGCCATAGCCTCAGTCAGGGTCCATCACCACTGGAGGGAAGCTACTTCTCACTCGGGAGCAGTGGTATGCCTGCCAAGGTGACAGGAAGAAGGGGGAGCCTTCTTCCACGACAGGCGGCCACAAGCGCGGCAAGCCGCGCAGCGCGCAAAGACGCCCAGGGCGGCGCCGCCGGCAAGTAGAAGCCGGCACGAGATGATAGTTGCCGCAACTGCGGCCAACTTGGCCATTGGGCCAAGGGCTGTCGACAGCCATGACGCGGCCAGGCCAACGTCGCACGGGCGGAGGAGGAGCCGGCTTTGTTCATGGCACATGCAAGCATCGAGCTAACTCCAGCAGCACCAGCCGCGGCGGCGGCTCTCCTCCACCTTGACGAGCCAAAGGCACACGCCCTCCTCGGCGACGGCTCCGGCGGCGACAAGACTGACGGGTGGTGCCTAGATACCGGCGCTACCCATCACATGACCGGTCGACGGGAGTTCTTCGCCGAGCTCGACTCCAGCGTGCGAGGCTCTGTCAAGTTTGGGGATGCCTCCGCCATGGAGATTAAGGGCGTCGGCTCTGTCATCTTCACCGCCAAGACTGGAGAGCACCGGCTGCTCACCGGTGTCTACTACATCCCCGCGTTGAGGAACTCCATCATCAGCTTGGGACAGCTGGATGAGAACGGCTCGAGCGTGCTGATCAAGCATGGGATCCTACGCATCTAGGATCGCCATGGTCGCCTTCTTGCTAAGGTAACTAGAGGTGCGAATCGACTCTATGTCCTTAACGTGCAGGTGGCGCAACCCCTCTGTCTCGCCGCTCGTCGGGACGACGAGGCATGGCAGTGGCACGAGTGCTTCGGGCACCTTCACTTCGAGGCTCTGAAGCGGCTCAGTACCACGGAGATGGTGCGAGGCCTACCGTGCCTTGACCATGTAGAGCAGTTCTGCGACGTCTGCGTGATGACGAAGCAGAGGCGGATCCCTTTTCCCCAGAGGGCGAGCTTCCGAGCCAAGGAGAGGCTCGAGCTCGTGCACGGGGACTTGTGTGACCCGGTGACACCGGCCACACCGGGAGGACGATGCTACTTCCTGCTGCTCGTCGACGACCTCTCTCGCTACATGTGGGTGATGGTCCTCGGTAGCAAGGGAGAGGCTGCGGACGCCATTAGGCGCGCACAGGCTGCTGCGGAGGCGGAGTGCGGCCGCAAGCTACGCGTGCTGCGCACCGACAACGGCGGCGAATTCACAGCGGCTGAATTCGCGTCGTACTTCGCTGATGAGGGCATTCAGCGTCACCACTCCGCGCTGTACAGTCCACAGCAGAACGGCGTCGTCGAGCGGCGCAACCAGACGGGTGTGGGGATGGCCCGGTCCCTCCTCAAGCAGAGAGGGATGCCGACTGTCTTCTGGGGAGAGGCGGTGGTGACGGCCGTCTACATCCTCAACCGCTCGCCTACCAAGGCGCTTGACGGCAGGACGCCGTACGAGGCTTGGCATGGGCGCAAGCCGGCGGTCTCCCACTTGCGGGTCTTCGGCTGCCTCACGTTTGCCAAGGAGCTTGGCCACATCGGCAAGCTCGACGACAGGAGCATTCCGGGAGTGTTCATCGACTACGCGGAGGGCTCGAAGGCCTACCGCATCCTCGACCCGAAGACACAGCGTGTGCGCACGGCGCGAGACGTTGTGTTCAACGAAGGGCAAGGATGGGCGTGGGACAAGGCGGTGGATGACGACTCGACTCCGACGTATGACGACTTCACTGTCGAGCACATCCACTTCGAGGGAGCTGGGGGAGTGGGTAGCTCTTCTTCGCCCAGCATGCCTACCTCAGCCCCCGAGTCTTCATCGACCCCGGCGTCTGCTACACCGGCAGCACCACACTCTCCGACCACGACTTCAGCTACGACGAGTCCTTCGCCGACTCGAGCACAGTCGACGACACCTCGTACTCCAGCACCGACAGCCACCCCTCCGGGCACGTCTACTCCAGCACCAGCTCACGTCGAGCACAACCCGGTGGAGTTCGCTTCCCCGCTCCCTCACGACGAGGAGCGCATCGACGCGTACTACGATGGCGAGCCGCTGCGGTACCGCACAATGGAGAACCTTCTCGGCGACCAGCCGGTGCCGGGACTGGTGCCACACGACCTGGAGGCACAGTTGCACCTTGCGTGTGACGAAGGCGAGCCTCCGTCTTTTGCAGAGGCCGAGAGAGACGCGGCATGGCGCGTCGCGATGCAGTTGGAGATGGATGCGGTTGAGCAGAACCGCACCTGGGAGCTTGCTGACCTCCCTCGTGGTCACCGCGCGATCACCGTTAAGTGGTTGTTCAAGCTGAAGAGGGATGAGGCCAGCGCCATCGTCAAGCAGAAGGCTCGCTTGGTGGCACGAGGTTTCGTGCAGCAGGAGGGGGTCGACTTCGACGACGCCTTTGCTCCCGTGGCATGGATGGAGTCCGTGCGACTCCTCCTTGCGCTGGCTGCCCAGGAGGGCTGGCGTGTCCATCACATGGATGTCAAGTCGGCGTTCCTTAACGGCGACTTGAAGGAGGAGGTCTACATGCACCAGCCGCCGGGATTTGCGATCCCGGCAAGGAGGGCAAGGTGCTCCGCCTGCGCAAGGCCCTTTACGGCTTACGGCAGGCACCGAGGGCGTGGAATGCCAAGTTGGATTCCACGTTAAAGGGAATGGGCTTCGAGCAAAGCCCGCACGAGGCGGCCATCTACCGGCGGGGCAATGGAGGAAATGCCCTGCTAGTGGGCGTCTATGTCGACGACTTGGTGATCACCGGCACCAAGGATGCGGAGGTGGCGGAGTTCAAGGAAGAGATGAAGGCCACCTTCCAAATGAGTGACTTGGGGCCCCTCTCCTTCTACCTAGGAATCGAGGTGCACCAGGACGACTCCGGGATCACGCTTCGACATACCGCCTATGCCAAGCGCATCGTTGAGCTAGCTAGGCTCACCGACTGCAACCCAGCCCTCACTCCGATGGAGGAGAGGCTGAAGCTCAGCCGCGACAGCACGACGGAGGTGGACGCTACGCAGTAACGGCGTCTTGTGGGGAACCTTCGCTACCTCGCCCACACACGACCGGACTTGGCATTCTCCGTGGGCTACATTAGTCGGTTCATGTAGCGACCAATGACGAAGCACAGCAGGTCATGAAGAGGATCGTCCGCTACATTGCGGGGACTCTCGACCATGGTCTCTACTACCCTAGGTGCCCTGGGGCGGCACACTTCGTCGGGTACAGCGACAGCGACCACGCAGGCGACATCGACACCAGCAAGAGCACAAGCGGGATCCTCTTCTTCCTCGGCAAGTGCCTCGTGAGCTGTCAGTCAGTCAAGCAGCAGGTGGTGGCCATGTCCAGCTGCGAGGCCGAGTACATAGCGGCCTCCACCGCTTCCACTCAGGTGCTCTGGCTCGCTCGACTGCTTGGTGATCTCCTCGGTCGAGACACTAGAGCGGTGGAGCTCAGGGTGGACAGCAAGTCCGCTCTGGCCCTGGCGAGGAACCCCGTGTTCCACGAGCGGAGCAAACACATCCGGGTGAGGTACCACTTCATCCGAAGTTGTTTGGATGAAGGGAGCATCACGGCGAGCTACATCAACACCAAGGATCAGCTTGCGGATCTGCTCACCAAGCCTCTTGGGCGGATCACGTTCGTCGGACTCTACTCCAGGATTGGATGGTCCAGCCTTCCCACAAGACGACGCACAAGACTTAGGGGGAGAATGATGGATAAGTCTCTGTCCTATGGTCTTTGTGGGACAGCACACATGGTCCTTGTGTCAAGGACTGGCAGTTAGAGATAGAGCATCAAGGACTGGTTGTTAGATAGAGCATCCTTGATTGCTGCTTTAGACTAGCATCTAGCATATCCTTGGCTGGATAGCAGCCTATAAATATGTATCCCCAACCCCTCAGGTTGTTATGGCATTTGTGTGAGTTTGTGTGAGAAATAAAACCAGAAAATTGCCCCAACTCCTAGTGTCATCCTCTCCCTCGATGAGAGTTAGAATTCAGTGACTAACACAGGCTGCTTGTGACAAAGCCCATATGTGCTTTATCTGCAAATCTCTAGTGCACTCTATGAAGAACTGTCATCTCAAGAAGAGGCCTAATCAGGTTGCTAAGTACATTGGTAGTGGAGCTACAGGTCTAGGGTTCTACCACATTGAATCCCCTGAAATGATACTTAACCCAGGTGCTTCTACAAAAAACTGTGGAGTGGTGCTGGTTGAGGAGGGAGAGATTTCTGAAGGAGAGCTGGCAACTAATTTTTCCAAGATCTACAAAACCAACTGGCCTTGGCAGATCAGGGAACTGAGTTGTAGTGGCTCCTTTCTTGTGAAGTTTCCTCCCCATATTAATGTTGAGTTGGTTATATGTTACCCAACGTTTGCTCTTGTCAAAGAGGGAGTGTGAGTCAAAGTTGAGGCCTGGAATGAAGACTCTGAGCCTGTTGAGTCCCTATCTGAAACTTGGATCAAGATTACAGGTTTACAGTCAAAATGGTGTGAGTGGAACATTCAGGACCAAGCTACTTCAATCTGTGGGATTCTTCAGGATGTAGATTGGCTTAGCATTTTTAGAAACAATGCTAAAGAAGTGAGGGTGAAAATTAGATGTAGGGACCCTAGTAAGTTGCCTTCCAGCAGGCTTTTTGATTTCCACGGTCACCTCTTCAAGTTGGGTTTCACTGTGGATATGACAGATCCTGAGGAATTCCAGGATGATGATCTGCTAGGGGATGAAATGGAGGATAGGAACAAGAAAGGTGGATCTGGGGTGCTAATCAGCAATGTCACTCAGACCAAGGAAGGTTTGGGGACAAAGGTGGAGAACAGAATAGAAGTGAAAATGTTTCTGGCAGTTCCTTCACTCCCTCTGCTGCCTAGTCTGATAAAAATAGGACAAGGGGATTGGAGGGAGGAACTCCTACTGCTTCTTCTGCTGTTTTCCAATTACTGGTCCAAAAAGGCTTAGTGAACATGGAAGGAGCCTTTGTCTGGGATAAATCTCCAGGAGACACTATGGTTAGCTCTGAGGTGCATAAGTTCTAGAATGAGGAAGAGCATAGCTACATGTCTTTGGATCAGAAACTGCTTTTGGTGGAGGAGGATCAGGGAAAAAAGCAAGGGCTGCCACAACTCCCTGATGATCTTATGCCAAGTTTTGGTGACATCGATGTGAATAGAAGTGCAGCCAACAAGGCAGAGCAACAGAATTGACAGATCTCAGAACATTATTGATAAAGCTCGGGAAAGAAAGAAAGTGGTCAACCTAAAAGTTCCTAAGAAGATGAAAGGTATAAATGTCCCAAAACCCTTTCTAGATTCTTGATGTTCATGAATTAGATGATATGACTACTGTTATTAGTCTAGAAATTAATGAACTAGATCACCAACCCAGCAGTAGTAAACAACTGGGTGTAGTTAATGTTTGTAGTGACCCAGAACTAGATAATTTAGATGATGTAGCTAATGTGTGGACTGAAGTAGTTAGGAAATCTCGGGACAAGCACCCCAGGAAGATAGCTAAATGTTAGTAGGTTTTTGGAATAGTAGAAGCCTTTCTGCTATAGGCAGGAAGAAATATATAGATGATAATCTAGTTCCTCTTAATCTAGATTTCATTGGTTTTCAGGAAACTGAGAAAGACTCTTACATCAATTATTTTCTGAAAACCATCTTAGGCAATAGAAATTTTGCATGGAATTTTCTTCCATCTGTTGGCACTGCTGGTGGGATTCTGGTAGGAGTTAATTTAGACATGTTTGAGATTTTGTCTTGGGAAATCAAGACTTTCTCTGTCAGTGTTATAGTCAAGAATATTCTAGATGGTTTTACTTGTAGAATTACTACTGTCTATGGATCTTCTTATGAAGATAGGAAACAAGAATTCATTTCTGAACTCCATGAACTTTTCCTTAATTGGCAGGGTCCTACCCTTGTGGGAGGGGACTTTAATCTAGTAAGATATGTTGATGATAAGAGCAATCATAACATAGATTTTAGATGGGCCAATAAATTCAATGCTTGGATTAAAATGTGGGCTTTGATGGAAATTGTCCTAGCTAATAGATCCTTCACCTAGGGGAATAACCAGGAAGAGCTGATTATGAGTAGGATTGATAGGATGTTCTGCACTACTGAATTTGAAGCTCATTTCCCTCTAGCCCATGGCAGGGCACTAGCTAGGGTAGGGAGTGACCATACACCAATTATCGACTCTGGTGAGGGGCATTTCCCTAAAAAAAGTAGTTTCAAGTTTGAAAAATGGTGGCTTGCTAGGCCTGAATTTAGAGAGATAGTTGCTAAAGCTTGGGCCTTGCAGGTGAATAGTACCAATATGGTGGATATTTGGCAAGCTAAAGTTAGATTATTTAGAAGATTGGCTAAGGGGTGGAGTCTCAATTTAGAGGTTGATATTAGAAAAAACAAAAAAGCTCTGATGGAAGAATATGATAATTTAGATATTAAAGCTGAAACTCATATTCTTTCTGATGAAGAAAAAATTAGATTTGATCTTATCCTCCAGGACATGAATAGATACTGGATTATGGAAGAGACAAAAGCTAGACAAAGATCTAGAGATAGGGATATTATAGAAGGAGATAGGAATACAACCTATTTTCATGTAGTAGCAAATCAAAAGCGCAGGAAAAAACTTATCCATGTCTTAGATGGTCCAGAGGGTCCTGTTACTGACATAAAGGGCATGTTGAAAGTTGCTACTGATTATTATAAAGAGCTTTGCAGTAAAGAGGATAGGCCAGATATTAGACTTCGACAAGATTTCTTTACTAAGGAAGAAAAAGTTAGTGATAGTGAGAGTGATATACTGGGGGTTGCCTTTACTTTAGAGGAGATTAAGGAAGATGTTTTTAGTTCTTACTCTGATGGAGCCCCTGGACCTGATGGACTTTCCTTTATTTTTATCAGCATTTTTGGGATGTTATTGCCTTTGATCTGCTGAATATGTTTAATGCTTGGAATAGGAATGAGTTAGATCCTTTTAGATTAAATTTTGCTATGGTTACCCTGATCCCTAAGGAGGATAATGCTAGAAGTATGAAAAAATTTAGACCTATTAGTCTATTGAATTGTTCCTTTAAGATTTTTACAAAAGTTCTGACTAACAGATTAGCCAATGTTATTGGTAGACTTATAGATCATCAACAAACTGCCTTTATTAGAGGTAGATTTATCCTTGAGAGTGTAGTAACTGCTCATGAAATCATCCATGAGGTCCACAGGAAGAAAACCCAAGGGATGGTTTTTAAGATTGATTATGAAAAAGCATATGATAGAGTTAATTTAGATTTTTTTGTATGAGATTCTAGAGGCTAGAGGTTTCTGTCACCAATTCATTAGACTAATCAGACAAGTTACCCAAGGAGGGTCAATTGGTGTTAAGATAAATGACACTGAAAGTGACTTCTTCTTGACAGGTAAGGGGCTAAGGCAAAGGGATCACATTGCTCCCTTATTGTTCAATCTTTTTGTAGATGTCTTCTCTAAGATGCTTGTGAAAGGATCTAGACATGGGCTGATTAGAGGCATGTGCCCTAACTTCCTCCCTGGTGGAGTTGCTTGTCTCCAATATGCAGATGACACTTTGCTGTTCTTAGAGAATGATGATATGTAGCTATTAATCTTAAAAGGATTTTAACTTGTTTTGAGCAAATTTCAGGGATGAGGATTAATTACCATAAGGGTGAGTTAATTCTCATTAATATGTCCAAGGAGGAACTCCAACCTTTCATTGATATTTTTCAATGTGTGGCTGGAGATTTCCCTGTTAAGTATTTAGGAATCCCTCTTCACTATGGTAAATTGAGAAGAGAAGATTTGCAGCCTCTGATAGAGAGTATTATTAGAAGGATTACTAATTGGAGGGGGAAACTGTTATCCTCTGCTTCCAAAAGAATCCTTATTCAAGCTTGCCTAGCCAGTATTCCTATATATGTCCTTTCTTTCTTCAAATTTCCAAAATGGGCCTTGAGTCTTATTGATACTCAATTGGCAAAAAAAAAATCTGGAATGATGAAGAAGGAAATCATAAGATTCATCTGGCTAATTGGCCTTCAGTTTGCATGAAGAAAGATTTTGAAGGAATGGGAATCCCCAACCTACAGGATCTTAATTTATGTTTGATAGGTTCTTGGGTTAAGAGATATATTCAAAGAGAAGGGGCTTTGTGGAGGAGAGTTATAGATGCTAAATACAACACAAAAAACCCTAATATCCTGTGTTGCCAAGAGACTCATCCTTCTACCTTCTGGAAAGGGGTTATGTGGGCTACTAGAGCCATTAAGTTTGGTTATAAATGGCATGTAGGTAATGGTAGGAATACTAGGTTCTGGGAGGACATTTGGTTTGGGAATTCGCCTCTAGCTTCTCAGTTTTGGGATCTATACATAATCTCCAACCAACAAACCAAGACCATGGCCGACCTTTGGGATGGTACTCAGTTAAAATGTGACTTTAGGAGAACTTTTTCTGATGAGATGATGGCTCAGTGGTTTGAGTTGCAAGCCATTGCTAAAACGGTTGTGCTCTCTCATATTGAGGACCAACTCATCTGGCAATATGAAACTAATGGGGTGTACTCCTCCAAATCAATGTATGATTTGCTTAATTTTAGAGGGATTACACTTGTCTATCTTCATGTTGTTTGGAGTCTGAAAATCCTCCCAAGAATCCAGGTTTTTCTCGGGTTGTTCTCACATAATAAGATAATGACTAGAGACAACCTAAGAGCTAGGGGGTTGCCAAAACCTTTAGAGTGTGAGCTTTGCAAAGAGATAGAACACCTCCTCTTTGAATGCATTGTAGCTAGGCAACTCTGGGGAGAGGTAGCAGAAGTTTTTGATATCCATGTCATTAACTATGAATCTATTGCTTTGAAATGGCTTGCTAACAAAAGGTTTTTGCATTTTAATGTCGTAACTTCTGCAGTCCTCTGGGCTCTGTGGAATAATAGGAATAGTATTGTTTTTAATATAACTTCTTGGATTAATATGAAACAGGTCTGGCGCCTGGTTCTGCTCTATCTGAGGAACTGGAAGCTCCCTTTCAAAGATTTGGAGGAGGGAATGATCGAGCAATTTATGACCAAGTTGATGCAAAAGCTGAAAAATCTATTGCCCCTCCCAGCGCACTGAAGTGCGTGGATTTCGGGTGGGTCTCCTCTTGGAAAACCACGGCATCTTCGAGCTACGGGGGAAAAACATCACTGGAGTACCTGCAAGAGCATCCTGAGCAGAGTGATTTGATTCATGCGGTGATCTGAGTAGGTGCTGCCGATGGCAAGAGGCATGTGTTTGTAATATGTCAGTTTTTGCGCATGGTCCCTGTGTTGGGTCTCTTTTGCTGAGTAGTTTAGTAGTTAGCTGGTTCCGGGCTTTTGTTTCGGCTTGGTGTTTCTATCGGTGCTTGCGGCTGTTGTTAGCCGAAGTAGACTGTTTCTTTGTTCTGTTACCTTTTAGCTTTTGTTCTACCAGAGTTTCATTATGATTAATGGAACTGGGGAGAAATCCCTTTTAGTCTAAAAAAAACAGATCGCCCATCAGCGGATACAGGTACGGCGAGAGAGGATCTCCCTGACGGAGGCCGCGTTTGCAATTGATCCAGCGTCCAGGAATCCCATTCAGCAAGATCAAAGACATAGAGGAGTTGAAAATGGCATCCATCCAGTTGCACCAAACCTCGGGGAAACCACGCGCTTCCATGACAGTTCTCAGGCTCTTCCAGTCAATAGAGTCAAATGCTTTCGCAAAATCGAGTTTGAGCACAATCATGGGAACCTTCCTCTTGTGGCAGCATTGCACAATCTCAGTAAACAGCAAAGGCTCTGAAACAAAGTAAAACCCCTCTTGTTCTGAAGCTGGACAGTTTCAAAAGCTTTTGATTCATTTTTTTTTGGAATTTCTTCTTGATCTCGCACAGAGGTTTCAGCTCAAGATGGACTGAAATGATTGCTTGCCTCCTCTCCACTAGTTCAGCCAGGATCTAGTCAACTCTGAGCTCACCAATGCTATGAACCACGCGAGAGGTTTGTGGCAAGGTGACCCTTTGTCGCCCCTTTTATTCGTGTTGGTAATGGATTGCGTAGGAAGGCTAATTGACAGAGCACAACATGAGGGTCTGTTCTCTCCCCTAGGTCCTCTCCCCATCAGATTTAAATATTCCCGATATGATGATATCATTATATTGTGCAATCCATCCCCTCCAGAAATTGAGGTTGTCATGCAGATTTTCCACCTCTTTGGTTGTGCAACTGTGCTGAAAACTAATCTGGCTAAAAGCAGCATTTTACCTATCTGCTGTGAAGATGTGGACTTGAGCTTGATTCAGCATATTTGCAACTGTTCCATTGGCCAGCTCCCTGCTCCCCTGTACTTAGCTTGGGATACCTCTTTCAGTCAAGAAACTCACAGAGGCAGACCTTCAAGGTACTTTTTATAGGAGCGCTGCTATGCATCTGACGAGAAATCCATTGTCAAAGAAGCTCTTGCTAATAATCACTGGATGCAGTGGGACGACTCAGACAAGCACTGCTATTCTAGCTGATAAAACCTTCCTTGAGCTGTTCCATGCATCCACCAAAATCACCATCAACAATGGCTCTGCCAAATCATTCTAGAACCATCACTGGCTTGACGGCATCATCCTTCGCCACCATTTTCCAGTTCTGTACAAGCAAAGTAGACAGAAGAAGATCTCTGTCAGAGAAGTTCTTGCTAATAATCACTGGATTCAGCTTTGCTGCCCTCCCCTCACCTCTGAATTCCTCAGAGTTTATCTGGTTGTGGAATAAGACCGGCAACATGATTATCACCTCCAACGAAGAAAATATCATCTCCTTGAAATGCACTGCTAACTGCCAGTACAGCGCCACCTCTTTGTATCTTGCTCATTTCAGGGAGCAATCCCTCCCCTTCTCTTCCAGGACATCTGGAGGACACCAATCGCTCCCGAATGCACGTTCCATGCGTGGCTGTTAATTCAAGGCTAACGCTTAGCTGCTGACAACCTGATCTAGCGTGGATGGTCCAAAACCCTGATCTGCACACTCTGCAACTCTGTTCCTTGCACTGGTCTTTACTTGGTGTTCTGCTGCAGTTACTCTCAAAAGATTTGAGGAAGGCTCCTGATTTAATTTCATTTAAATGCTTCGGTTGCACCAAACCGGCAGTCCAGCAGTCTTGCCTCTTGGTCGATCGATATCATCCAACGCTCTTTTCTTCAGCTCCTTCTCACAAAGCCTGGAATGCGCTGGTCATGGCAACTTGGTGGTTCATATGCAAAGAGCGAGATGCTAGATTTTCAACAATATATTTTCTACTGAGGAAAAACTAGCTGAAAATATCATTGATGAACTTCCATCATGCATCAAGCTGGTCTCAAAGAGGTGACGGCGCTGTTTGTCAGGCTACCAGACTAGGGTTTGGATTGACGTTCTCTTAATTCTTTCAGCCCTGTTCTTTTCTCTTTCTGCCTTGGGATCATGAGATGTAAATATTTTCAGACCCTACACTTCTATTCTCTGGCTCTCGCCAGTTCCCTTAATGAATGAAAAGTAGCGCTGCTAAATTTCCTTAAAAAAACTTTTTTCTGAAATATGCATCAAAGTGCATCTCATTTGTATTAGAAGAACGCTGAGAAGATGCCAGACTAATAAGAATGTAAACCAAAACCAAAAACAACTCTTAACAAAACCTAACAAAGAAAAACGAAATGACAGTGGTACACATGCTTGAAAAAGAATGTCCATACAATTATAAGATGACACCTTTTATGTGATGATTTAGAGTATGAATCAGAGAGACGAATCAGTACATAATTTCAAGAATGTAAATGGAAAGTTTGCACGGTTCAGATTTCCCATTTGATGGGACCTCGGCCTAGTTTACTCATCAATAGACATTTATTTATTATATCTCAACAGTGGTTGCCAGTGTGAATGCAAATGACAATAAATTCTTCACATCGTAGCATGATTCTAGAAATGCTAAGTTTGATCAAATACAGATACTGTGGGCGTTACGTACTGCGACGCGGGATCCCTTAACAGCTTTAGCTCCGCCTCCTACCTTGATGTCATAGTACCTGCTCAACACTTTTATAAGTTACGGTCCATTGATGTGATGGCAACTAATTAGCAGATCATGATTTGGCATTCAAGTCAAACAAAAGAAAATATACACCAGATCTTCAGCAACTATTTTCACATACACGAACAGATTCGATCGTATTTGTCAGATCAGTTGACCTTGCCTATCAGTAGAATGTACTGTATCCGACTTAAACGCCTTATGTAGGACAGTATGACTGTATCAGGATAGGAGCTATGTTAGCTTTGCGACAAGTAAATAACGAAGAACGAAAATAAAATCGCAGCGAGGGGACACAGATTTAACGTGGAAAACCCTCTCCAACAAAGAGAGAGGAAAAACCACGGGCGCCAGCCAGCGAAACTTTACTATAACGAGGAGTGTTTACACAACGCCGGGGATTTCACAGATGCAACTTATCCCAGCCGGCGGCTTACAAGAGGTATATATAACGGTGGTAACCTAGGTCATTAACGATCCGCATCGGCCCAAGCCTCCGGCGACGGGCCTCCGTCAGAAGTTGGCCTCTACTTTATAGAATTTGGATCAACATATAACAAGCTACACGTTCAGCAAAACACCATGTAATTGGCCTAGTGCACTGACCATTCTACATTCTATAAAGCTTGCTGATTGCCGGTCCAAATTACAGGCATGTACACCTGAAGAGCGCAAGAGCTGAAGAGCACAATGAGCACTGGCTAAATCAGTAGAGTGAAGCGTACTTGATGCCATTAGGCAGGGTGGTGAAGTCGCTCTCGGGAATCTTGGAGGTCCTAAACTGCCCAAATGAACCAAGCAAACAGAAGGAATCTCAGTCCAATCTCATCCGATGCTAAAACCTGAACTACTGAAGCAGGACATGACACGATCGAGCACAAGGATTCTTACAACTCTCCTGCTGGTCGACACGGCGCCAGCTTCCTCTCCTCCGGCGACGCCAATCCCCACGGCTGCGGCACAAAACCATTAACTAGAACACACGAGCTGATAAAACTGAACCCGGAAGAAAGTGTCGAATGACGGAGAGGGTATTGAGAACCTGCAGTGGCGGCGGCTAGCGAGGCGAACCATCGCCGGGTGGTTGCCCCTTCCGGGGAGGCGTCCGACCGGCAGCAGCGGCAGGAAAAGGCTGCTGGCCGCCGCACCGCCTTGGCCGCGGGGGAGAGGGAGAGGGGGAGGGCGCTGCGCCGGGACAGGGAGGGAAGGAGGGAGGAGAGCTCCATTGATTTGTTTTGGATATTTTTTCTGAGTTGGATGACTTTACGTTCGTGGCCTCTGAATTTCCAACCTGAACTGGCCCAGGCCACTTCCGCGAGAGGTCGGGGAATGCTGGATTTTCAGGGGTCTGTTTGTTTCGAACGATTCTCCTGGGATAAAATTTTCTACTCCCTCCAACCCAAATTACTCGACTTAGATTTGGCTAGATTCGACTGTATCTAGACATAATTTAGTATTAAAATCATATTTTGACAAATTTGAATCAACTAATTTGGATCGGACGTAGTAGAAAATTTCCTACTATGCTTGTTCCCGTTGAATTTTTTTCTAAGAATTCATTTGCACTAGATTTTACGGGGAAATCAAACGTCCACTTTTTCCGTGAAAACACGAAAAACATTGGATTTCAATTTATTGATAGATAAAAAAAAGTTTTGTACAATATATACACTAGCTCAGCAGTCAGCAGGAGGAAAGCCCGAAGAACAAAGGAAAGAAGAAGCTGGAGGCTCAGCTGTCAAATTCAGAGAATCAGGAAATCGAGTTGTATCCACCACTACAGAAGACGGGGCTAGCAGTTGGCCTATTGGAGGGGACGCACAAGATGGCACCCAAGGTAGAGCTCTCCTCGCACCTACTCTGGGGTCTGATTTCAATCGGTACGACAATTCATATGCAAGAAGTATCCAAGGGAAAAGCAAAATGGGGAGTGGCGGGCCTCATCGCAGAAACAGGAGCTTGTCTATGAGGCGTATGGTGTGCCCCTACTCTACATCACGCAGCAGATCGCCTACAAGAAGCAGCTCATAAGAACAACCAGAGTACGATCCATGGCCACTTTGGTCTGTGTCACTAGCTGACTCGGAAGACATGGTGGATTATCGCTATGGGTCTTTCTCGCCTCCTCAGATGGTTGGTGACAACTATGTGGCTCCAGATGTTGGTTTTGGCCCTGCTGGAGGAAGAGGACAGATGTGAAATACAACATAGAGCCTGTTTTGGAGAACCTCTGGATGTTAGCATGCAAGATCACCAACAAGAACAACTTGGAGGAGACATAGACTTGGATGAAGAGGCAATGGCACCAGCCTCAAAGGCGCCACATGCGCCATGAGCACTCTAGGATGGAACTGCCAAGGGATGGGCAAGAGCCTTGGCAGCCTAAGATGTGCCATCTTGCCAAAATGATCCATACAACCAAATCCCAGGTAATCTTTATTAGAAATATGCCCTAGAGACAAATAGTAACAAGGACTATTATCATATTTTATAAAGTTT
This sequence comes from Avena sativa, assembly GCA_916181665.1. Taxonomy (NCBI): domain Eukaryota; kingdom Viridiplantae; phylum Streptophyta; class Magnoliopsida; order Poales; family Poaceae; genus Avena; species Avena sativa. The sequence goes on along the minus strand of OV702287.1, from coordinate 183,439,957 downwards.
ATGATTAAGTTTTATATCATGCTATAACTGTATTGAGTGGAAACATCAATACATATGTGATATATAAACAATCAGGGGTTCCCAGTGAAACTCTAGTCACTGGTTCATTGGTCAACATATGATCAAGTTTCCTGATCATGTGGCATTTATGCCAGTTGTAAATGGAATCAACTCATTCTGAGAATGAGATGATGAACCAATACCCAACCTAAACATCGTGACCCGATCATGTCACGAAGTTCAAGTTACGATGATTAGAAATGGATCCACATAGACTATTCCTTAGATCGTGAGGCTATATCAATCACTGCCTCCCGAGAGTGCTTAGATAGCATCAAGTGCCACTTGGTAATACAGTGGTTATAAAGGTGTGTTCAGGTACTCGGAGGAAACCGTAGAGGCAATATATGTCAAGAGCGGGATTTGTCCGTCTACATGACAGAAAGATACTCAAGGGCCCACTCGAAGAAGTTATATCCAATAGTTGCGTAGTGTGTGATTTGATCATAGGGATATCACTTGTCGGAACGAGTCAAGTAGCATTGTTTAGTAACGAGATTGAACACGACATGGTGATGTCATTGATCAGATTTCGATCAATGCAAGTATCGAGAGACAAAGGGAATAAGACACGACCGTCTTGGTTCAAACGACGAAAGATCTTCGTGGAACACACAGGGGTCACATGGCCATCCAGGTCCCTCTATCAATCATTGGTCTGGGAGTGTCCCGACCATGTCTGGAGTGTTCCCGAACTGTAGGGTATCACGCTTAAGGGTTTGATGATGCTTAGAGAGTGTTTATAGGATCGGAAGAATCGTCGAAGAATAGTAGAGAGAAAACCGGAAGGGTTTCGGTAAGTCCAGAGGATGTCCGGAGTGGAGGTGGAAGTTGTTCCATAGCCACGGAGGTTGAATAATATGTGAATAAATGTTAAATATTGATTTAATCATTTATTCATAATTATTTAATAAAGAGAAAATCAATTAAATGGTCAAAGGGCTTAATGGGCCAATTCCCGGAGGGGAAAGGGCCCAAGAGGGAAAGGCAAGAGGGGAGAAGGGGCAAGGGGGTGGCCGGCTAGGCCAAGCCCCCCCCCCTCGCGTGGGGCCCACTAGGTTCGGTCGGCGGCTGCCCCCCCTCTCCCTCTCCTTTAGTCCCACCCCGGGACTTTGAGGCCCTCCCCCTATATAGTGGGGGTATTTGGCCAGATAAACACACACAATATTTAATAAAGGTCTTATCACTTTTGGGAAGACCTCCAATTGATATTCTCTCTCTCTCGTGACCATGGTCCCAAGTTCGGACTGCGTGAACGAGAGACATCTTCACCGCGGAGCGCCGTCGCGCTGCGGAATTCGGATCCAGGAGCTCTACTTCCACAATTGTTGTTGGATCGGGGAAGCGGGAGTCATCGTCAGCCACCGGATGTGTGTAACTCCCCGCGAGGTGTCACACTTGAGGCACTCAAGTCGTTGGAGTTGTAGGAGCACAAGGACTTCATCACGACCTTGAGGTCGGCTTCGGCTCGTCTACATAAACCACGCTCTCTTGAGCGTTGACAACGCCTTTCGGTCTTCAAGGGTAAGTTCGCGAAAAACCCCTCCCGTTACTGCATTACTAATAGATAGGTCCTGGCAACATCAAGGGTTTAGGGGCATAGGGTAAAAATTTATTGTTTTCATACGCGGAACCCCTACAATCTTTGTATTAGAAATTAAATCCTCAAAAGTTAATTCAAGTGATCTTGCGGCAAGGTTTAATATATGTGATGCAATTTTAGTGCCTTCTCGAAGACGTTCGGGGGCTATGGCTGATGTGGACATATGATGTTCAAGTGCTTGTTCATAGTTTCAATCAGCATATTGTCCTAGCCACTACTATTATTAGAAGTAGTACTCCGTTTTGGTCTGATTTGTATATATGGTGATCCCTATCCTCGAAGTACTGGGCAAATCTGGGGCCAAGTTGCCTCTTTTGTATATGATAATGCTGGTATGCATATCATGTGTATAGGAGACATGAACGAACTCTTGTATGATGTGGACAAAAGCCCCTTAAATATTAATCGTGCTCATATGAATGATTTTCGTTTGATGATAAAAAATTGTGGTTTGTTTAACCTGGGTTTCAGTGGGCCGGCATATACCTGGACAAACAAAAGATTTTCTTCGGAACCAATCTATGAGAGACTGGATATATGCTTGGTTAATGCATAATGGTTGAAAGGGCATGTATGCCCCCATGTGTGGTTTTGGTAATTAATGACAATCTCTATGGATTAATGTGTGAATTGAGTTTCACTTGTAGGCTTTGTCCATTGGCATCGCTTGGACCATGTGTTGGTTTCAAGGCTAAAAAATGAAGAAGAAGAAATGTCCAAGGGCTTTGTGCCTATTGGAATCATATAGAAGAAGAAGATCAAGAGTGTCTTGAAGAAGAAGATGGAGCTCCTCATGGCTATCTTCAAGACATCATCAAGAAATTAAGTGCAAGCTCAAGATGCGCCATCTCTAGAAGATCTCATGCTTGAAGCTTGCAATCCTCGGTGATCATGGTGTGATGAAGACAAGTTCAAAGAAGAGGTTTCCCCAAGGAGTATGGCAGAGCAATTCACAAGTCTTCATCAAGAAAAGCGCGAGCAAGAGCAATCAAGAAAGGTGTTACATCTTGAAGGATACAAGATCGTCTACATCAAGCTCAAGTGGAATGCTCAAAGCAAAGGTATGATCTTGATAGGTTTTCTATTTTACCGGTCTCTTGTAGTGTTGGGAGACCGGGTTTAGGATAGATAGCCATACTATCAAGAGGGGCTCTCGAGTGGGTGGCTCAATCGCCTCTTTCAGAGAGAGCTCAAAGGGAGAAAATACCATGAATATATAGGTGAGATATATCCCAAGGTGTGGAGCCAGAAAACTCGCAAGATCAAAAACGCAATAAGATATGCAAGGGAAATCCGTTTTTGATGAACTATATCTTGTTATGAAGATAACCACAAGCTCTAGATCCTCACATGGACAAGAACCAAACAACAACCAAGAAAGATGATGCTATGTCTACAAAGGTTTGAACTCTCTCTAAAAGATGTGATCGAGTCACCCACTCAAGAGCCCCTCTTGATAGTACGACTATCTATCCTGAACCCGATCTCCCACCACTACAGGAGACTGATAAAATAGAAAACCTATCAAGATCATACCTTTGCCTTGAGCATTCCACTTGAGCTTAATGTAGACCTTCTTGTCCTTCTCAAGATGGAATGCCTTTCTTGATTGCACTTGCTTGATGAAGACTTGTGAATAGCTCCCCATACTCCATGGGAAAACCTCTTCTTTGAACTTGTCTTCATCACTTCATGATCATCAAGGATGGCAAGCTTCAAGCATGATATCTTCTAGAGATGGCACACCTTGAGCTTGCACATAATTTCTTGATGATGTCTTGAAGATGACCATAAGGAACTCCATCTTATTCTTCTTCAAGACATACTTGATCTTCTTCTTCTTCTACTACTACTTGATTCCAACAGGCACAAAGCCCTTGTAAATTGGTTCTTGTTTTTCAACCTTGAAACCAACACATGGTCCAAGTGATGACAATGGACAAACCTACAAGTAAAACTCAATTTACATGTTAGTCCATAGAGATTGTCATTAATTACCAAAACCACACATGGGGGCATACATGCCCTTTCACTTTGCATTCTTGCATCATCTTTCTTGGTTCTTATTTGGATCTTGTCTATGTGAGGATCTAGAGCTTGTGGTTTTCTTCATAACAAGCTCTAGTTCATCAAAAACGGATTTCTCTAGAATATCTTTTTGCGTTTTTTATCTTGCGGGTTTTCTGGCTCCACACCTTGGGAGATAACTCATATATATATTCATGGATTCTACACGTCATTATCTTTCCAACAAAATTGGTTTCATATTGTTTGGAGTTCGGATGCAAAAGTTCTTACAAACTTGGTTCTGAAAGTTCCCTTAGGCGGAAGTTCCGGCGCACCACCGGTAGTAGAGCTAGGGAATGTTTGCCGCCGGTAGTACCGGGTGATGTACCGGGCTAACTTCTTCTCATCCTGGGTTTAGGTTAGTATCATCTCTATTTGGAGAGTCCTATTTGATGGAACTTTGATCGGAAGTTTAGGAGGTAGTACTGCTCGGGCATTTTGCCGCCGATAGTACCGGTGGAAGTTCCAGCCAGGATCATTTTCTATCTTTCACGCCGCTGCTTTTGATAGTTAGCCAGGTGCTAGCGGTAGTACCGGCCATCCACTGGTATTACCATACAAGGTCGTAAATATCCCAAATGATCAGATTGGGGGAGCCCTTTAAAAGGGCCGTGTTCGTTTTGCGGCCCCAAAGTTCACGGGCGAGTGCATCGCGGGGCCCGACTTGCCTGTAATTGCCGCATTTCACAAAGTTGGGATGCCAACTACCGAGAGGGGTCATTTTGAGGCAAACTCATCTCACCCTACCAAATTCAAACATTCCGTCAAACTGCCCCATGAAGTAGACGGTCGGGACCCTCATGTCAGTAATTTGTCCGTGACTCGAGCACTAACATGGCAACCATTTAGGCAAATCGAGGAACTAAGGGCCTTTTGTGTAGTTTACCATATTCACAAATGCACTCCCTCCTTTCGCATGAACCCTAGCACCGGCGGCATCAAAATCCACCCTCCAGCTAGAACAATCCCTTCGGACATTTGACTTCCAGCGCCAAGTTGATGCACCCATTCACTGATCCCGAGCTCCAATGCCACATGTCGTGCCCGCCGTTGCGAGGCTCTAGCCCGCCTCCGCTGCCGACGAGCTGAGCAGCACGGAGGATGGCAGATCCTACTACCGAGGAAGAAGAAGTTCTAGCTACATGTGGGTGAGTTACTATTCTCTTTGCTATTCGCACTAACTATAAATGCTAGCTGGCTATTGAACCTATAATTGTTTGCTAGCGCAACGCTGACAAACAATTTGTGTCCACAATTTTCTGTCAAGTGGGATCTCCGCGGACCACCCTTACTTGGTTACGGTAGCCCTCTTTAGCTGCGACTCTAAATTAGCAGGGGTGAAGGGCAGGTGGTATGGATACCATTGTCTCGCGATGGAAGAAGCGCCTGCACAGATCTGCACTATCCCTGGTATGGTTGCTGCTCTGTGTAAACATGCTGAAATAGGGCCGAAGAAGACTACAAAGTTTAGCTTCATGGATGAATGAGGCATCATGGTTCCTCTAACATGTGACAGTCAGCTAATTGGGTTGATGAAATGCTTTGGCTTGCATGTTTATGTTGAATTGTGATGTACTGGATGTGGAAGCTGCTGCAACTAGGAGTCGCCCTACTATTCTTGGATAGGGTGGTCACTCGAACCCTTGCTCATGGTAAGCAAAAGTCTCTTGGGGTTTGCATGTTTGTGCTGAATTGTAATTTTTGTTTTGTTTACTCTGTAGATATTAGGTAGTTAGCCGTGTCCTGTTTCTTTGGCAAGAAGCACCGCAAGGTTAGAAACATGATTGCCGTGTCAGTCATTTTTCTGCCGGAAGAAAATCAAAACGAGTGGAGTGATGATGATGGACACGATTCTAGTGCTGATTGTCCCGGCGATGCAGAGTACATGGAGTTAAGAAAATTGGCACCCAGGAAGAGGAAGAAGCTAGTGGACGTGAATGCTTGGCACCCAGGCAGGGGAAGAAGGCTGCTGGCAATGAAGATGCATAATAATGTGTTGAGCTTGAACCTATATATGTAATTCAGTTAAATTCTGGAGCTCATCTATGCGTGGAACTTGTCGGGCGAAACAATCTACCCACATTCTTGGAGTAAAATGTACTGCAACTTGAGGTTTGGAAACGGCCAAGTCACTAGTTGAATCCAAAATTGTGATTGTGCCACTACTATCTCAAAACTCCCAGCACCGGGACCACCATTGCTGAGGGGGAGCGGGTCTCCAAATTCGATGCAATGTTAGTGGCACAGAAATAAATTATTTAAGCTGCTACACTCCACGAAGCAGCAACTTATTTCAGTTGTTGGAAAATGACATGGCAACATAAACAACAATGGCAACCGATAATGCCCAGATAATGAGGAAATCGGTACCACCTCCTAATCTTGAGCCCGTCTATCTCACCACCTCCCTGCTCCTGCCTCCCCTGCATCTGGCGAAGCTCCCAGATCTCTAGTAACATGGTGTGCGTGCTTCCACTTTATAAATTGTGGTTGTGCCATTTGCATTCGGTAGAATCCACATAGATTACGTTTAAACAAACCACCAAAGTCATAATACCACCATCATCAGACAAAAGGAAGTAATGAAGGGCTAAGACAGATTAACAGACGACCAATTTTTTTCTCCCAGGACTCCGAGACCACTAGTTCAGACTGCTAGGTAAACAAGTATTACTATTACAATAAAAAAGTACGGAGTTCAAGCAAAATAGAACTAGTTATCACACATCTCCTTGATCTTCCTAATCTTAGACCGATGCGCATCTTCCTGTGAGAGCAAGGATTGAATCGTCCGCGCCGTGCTTTTAACATCTTCCTTGTACAACTTCAATTGTTTCTCTACATTTATCCTCATCACTTGTTAATACTCGTAGTTGTGAACTGTAGGACTTTGGCCTGGTGAAGTTCAATCCTTGCTTGAGTCATTTCTTGCTCTGCTTTAGCCTTCAGAGCCAACGCCACGTCCCTCTCCTTCTCAACTTTGCTAACCTTGTCTTGCACCCTCCTGAGATCTCGTGAAGCTTGGTTTGTGTCAACATGGTCAAATAACTTCATCTGAGCATTCTCAAGAATTGAGCTGACTATGGATTCTTTCAAATCAACAGTCATATCCCATAGTTTGTCCAACGTTTTCTGCATCGATTTGGGCCACTCTAGACCTACCCATTTGACAACATTACAACTTCTGCATGGCAACATTGCATCCTGTCCTTGACTCCCTAAAAACCTCCTTCCTGTGTTGCGTCCTTCGAACGCTACAAATTTAGCGGGCACATCTCCATGTTCACATAGCGGAGGACTGTCTCCCTCCACTAAACTATGATAGTCGGAATCCTACAATGTCTGGTTATCCTAACACATCATACGTGGATCAGTAATCAGAGTAGATCTAGCTCAAAATAGATAAATGGCCACATATGTTAGAGATGAGACGACTCACATAAAAATCACCGTCGATGTTGTCACGACGCGTTTCCTCACCGTCTCCCCTTAAACCCATGGTGAAAGGGGGTGGGGACCGTGGATGCTGCGGGAGAGATCGCTAGAGGCGCTGTCGCCTTGTGGCTATGGCAGGATGGAAAAGAAGTGGGGAAGTGTCTTCGAGGGGAAGGAAGAGAAGTATGGGGAGGAAGAGAAGTAAAGGGGACGTGACATAGGCAGGTGGGCCCACGGAACACGTGACACTAACAAGTGGGAGCGCGCGGTATTGCTAGCTTGTCCAGAGCAAGCAGACAGTAAGCATGGCCAATCATGTCGTAGAGCAGCCTACTCGTTGATCGCTCTTACGGAGAACCATCCAAATCATCCAAGCACCCCGATTGCACGGTCTGTAACAATCGTCATGTAGAAAAAGTGTCTTGGGGCGTGCCTTCTAGGAGACTTGATCTAACAGCCACCATTGGGGTCTAAGGTTACAATCTAACGGCCACCACAATGATGCACTGGTGGTGCATGTGTTCTTTTCCAAAACCACAATGATGCACATTGATATACACACACATCCAAGTGGGTGTGGTTAAGCAGCATCTTTCAAATTGGTGATATAATGAATGTTGTAGTTGAATCCTAGCATGCTGCTAGGGTTCCTAGACATGGTTGGACATATGATGGAGTGGCATCATTGCATGTGTTCTTTTCCAAAACCAAAATGATGCACGTGTATACACAAACACACATCCAAGTGGGTGTGTTGATGCAACATCTTTAAAACTGGTGATACAATGCATGTTGTAGTTAAATCCCAGCATGTTGCTAGGGTTCCTAGACATGGTTAGACACATGCTAGAGTGGCATCATTGCATGTGTTCTTTTCCAAAACCACAATGATACACACTGATACACACACATCCAAGTGGATGTGGTGATGCAGCATCTTTCAAACTGGTGATACAATGCATGTGGCAGTTGAATCCCAGCATGCTGCTAGGGTTCCTGGACATGGTTGGACACATGCTGGAGTGGCATCATTGCATGTGTTCTTTTCCAAAACCACAATGATGCACACTGATACACACACACACACATCTAAGTGGGTGTGGTGATGGAACATCTTTCAAACTGGTGATACAATGCATGTTACAGTTGAATCCCAGCATGCTGCTAATACATTGCAAATGTATCTATAATTTATGATGTTCCATGCTTGGTTTTATCTACTTTCTTGTGTTTTGTCCACACTTTGGAGTACTTTTCATATGATTTCTTGGACTAACCAATTAACAAGAGCCATAGTGATAGCTGCCTGTTTTCTGTTGTTTTTGTTCCACGAAGTCAGAAAATGAATATTCTCAGAATTGGACGGGACAAAAGCCAAAGTTGCTATTTTACCGGAAGACATCTGGAGCCAGAATACGAGACGGAGAAGGGCTGGGGCCTGGCCACACCACCTGGCCACGCGGCCAGGCCTGGCCCGCGCCAGGGGGTGGTCTGGCCGCCCCAGGCACCCCCTCGTCCTCTCCTTCCGCATATATATTGCCTCTGATACGAAAACCCTAAGTACCCGATAAAAAAATTCACTAAAGAGTCTATAGCCGTCGTCATCTCCATCCCTAGATCGGGAGAGATCTGAAGCTCTTCCCGGCACCCTGCCAGAGAGGGGAATTCACCCTGGAGGCCTTCTTCATCATCATGCAAGCCTCCGGTGTGATGCGTGAGTAGTTCATCTCTGGACTACGGGTCCATGTAGTAGCTAGATGGCTGGTTCTCCTCCTTTGTGCTTTCATGTCTAGATCTTGTGAGCTCCGTTCATGATCAAGATCATCTATTTGTAATCCATACATGTTGTGTTTGCGGGGATTCGATGGATATTGAGATGCTATTTCAGATTGATTATTGATTCTATCATGTCTTTGTTATTTGTGATCTTGCATGCTTTTTGTTGTTAGTAGCTATCTTGGCCAAGTAGATGCTAGCAACTCCAAGAGTTAGTATTTATGCTCGATAGGGGGTTCATGCCTCTGGTAATCTGGAGAAGTGACAGAAATCTCTAAGGTACTAGATGTGCTGTTGCTACTAGGGAGAAAACAACAATCCTTTGTTCATAGAACAATCGTATTGTTTACTTTACACGCAATTCGTAAAGCAATAATCTGTTGCTTGCAACTTAATACTGGAGGGGGTTCGGATGATAACCTGAAGGTGGATTATTAGTCATAGATGCAGTTGGATGGCGCTCTATGTATAATGTTGTAATGCCCAATCAAGTCTCAAAGGAGTCAAGATGATTAGTATATGCTTTTATGCTTTTCTCGATGTTTGTCAATTGCCCCGCTGTAATTTGTTCACCCAACATGTTATCTATCTTAAGGAGAGCCACCTCTAGTGAACTATGGACCCCGGTCCTTTCTTTTACATGTAATCTACAAACTGTTTACTGCTTTGTGTTTTACTTTCTGCAAACTATTACTTCCTTCCATTCGATATGTTTAATCCTTTGTTTTCAGCAAAATCGGTGAGATTGACAACCTCATCGCAAGTTGGGGACAGAGTTCTATGGTTGTGTTGTGCAGGTCTCCATGTTGCTGCTGGCACCGGTAGTGCACCCTGCCAACGTTCAATTAGCTACACCTTTGGGGTGTTTCCTTGCTCCTACTGGATTGATAACCTTGGTTTCATAACTGAGGGAAACTTAATGCTGTCCTCATCATACCTTCCTATTGGGGTTCCCCAACAAGCTCGACATCAACCACGAGCCAGCAAGTATTTTTCTGGCGCCGTTGCCGGGGAGTCAAGGAAATCTTCACAAGGGGAGTCCCTCATAACCAATCTCTTTACTTTGTTGTTTTTGTTTTTCTTAGTTTGCTTGTTTCTTTATCAAAAACACACAAAAATAGTTTTACAAGTTTGCTTTCTTTATCAAAAACACAAAGAAATGACTACTCTTGAAAACACTAAGTTGTGTGACTTCACTAGCACTACCAACAATGATTTTATGAGCACACCTATTGCTCCACCTGTTCCTGAAGCTACTTTCTTTGAGATAAAACCTGCTTTACTCAATCTTGTTATGAGAGAACGATTTTCTGGTATTGGTAATGAATATGTTGTTGCCCATATAAATAACTTTGTTGAACTTTGTGAGATGCAAAAGCATAGGGATATAGATGGTGATATTATTAAGCTGAAATTGTTTCCTCTCTCTTTGAGAGTAAAAGCTAAAAAATGGTTAAATTTCCTAACTAGGAATAGTATTGATTCTTGGACTAAATGCAAAGATGCTTTTATTGGAAAATACTATCCTCCTGCTAAGATTATATCTATGAAAAGTGAAATAATGAATTTTAAACAATCTGATAATGAACATGTTGTTCAAGCTTGGGAAAGAATGAAAACTTTGGTAAAGAATTGTCCCACTCATGGACTAACGGCTTGGATGATCATCCAAACCTTTTATGCAGGATTGAACTATTCTTCAAGGAACCTATTGGATTCTGCTGGTGGAGGTACCTTTATGACCATTACTTTGGGTGCTGCAACAAAGCTTCTAGACAATATGATGGTTAATTACTCTGAATGGCATACTGAGAGAGCTCCACAAGGTAATAAGGTAAATTCTATTGAGGAAACCTCCTCCTTGAGTGATAAGATTGATGTTATTATGTCTATGCCTGTTAATGGGAAAGCCCATATTGATCCAAATAATATTCCTTTAGCTTCTTTGGTTGCTCAAGAAGAGCAAGTTGATGTGAACTTCATAAGAAATAATAATTTTGGCAATAATGCTTATAGGAATAATTTTGGTAACAACAATTATAAGCCATATCCTCCCAACAATGGTAATGCTTATGGAAATTCCTACAACAACAATAGGAGTGCTCCCTCTGAACTTGAAGTTATGCTTAAAGACTTTATTAGTAAACAAACTGCTTTCAATAAAACTATTGAGGAAAAACTCTCTAATGCTGAAAGAAATATAGCATCTTTGGCTGAAGCTCAATCTTATTTTAATAAAATGGCTGCTAAACCTGAAACTAATGATAATCCCTTTGCAGCAACTAATGCCATACAAGTAAGAATTGATGAAAATGTTAGACTATTAGTTGAATTGCATGCTAAGTGGGAAAGAGAAGATGAAATTGCTAGAAACATTAGTGTTTCTACTATCACTACCACTAGTGTTAAGGCTAGTAATAGTTCTACCACTCTAGATGATAATTTTGATTTTGATCTTGATGGTTGTAATATTTCTGAAGTTATTAAGTTCCTACAAAAGCTTGCTAAAAGTCCTAATGCTAGTGCTATGAACATGGCCTTTACAAAACACATTACTGATGCTCTCATAAAGATTAAAGAAGAAAAGATGAAACATAAAGCTTCTATTCCTATAAAACAAGAAGATGGTTGGGAACCCATAATTAATATGAAAGTGAATGATTTTGATTTCAAAGCTTCATGTGATCTTGATAGTAGTGTTTCTATTATGCCTAGAAGGATTTATGATATGATTGATTTGCCACCACTTGAAGATTGTTATTTGAATGTACCACTTGATGATAATGCTAAAAAGAAACTCATGGGGAGTATTAATGATGTTCTTATTATGGTTAACAATGCCTTTGTCCCCATTGATTTCTATGTTTTGGATGTTAAATGCAATGCTTCTTGTCCTATTACTTTGGAAAGACCTTTTCTTAGAACTGTTGGTGCCATTATTGATATGAAAGAAGGCACCATTAAATATCAACTCCCACTCAAGGAAGGTATAGAACACTTCCCTAAGAAGAGAGATAAGATTTATTTTGCCTCTCCTATGAAAACAAAATTTGCTCTTAATGCTTCTTCATTTGAGAACACTTGATGCTTTTTGCTTCTTATGCCCAACTTAAAGGCGTTAAAGAAAAGTACTTATTGGAAGATAACCCAAAAGTTTTAGATGAGTTTTGGAAGTTATTACTTCAGTAATAACCGCTCCCTATCTTTTTTATTTGTTTTTTGTGCTAAGAGTAACCTCTAATGAGAGAGAAGTGATGATTGGAAAAGTTGTTGTCCCGAAAAAGATTTCTTGTTTCACCGTAAAAATTCTTGTAAAATCTATGGACGTCCTTTTGAGGTGTGAATTTTTGTGCTTATGCCCCAGGTTGTTATATAACTTTCGTTAGTTCAACACTTTTTGATTTGAGCAACAGAAGGTCTTCGAAAAAATTCGTGTTTACCTGCTGGTCTGTTTTGACAAATTTCTGCCATTTTCTGCATTTGCTTCTTGTTGGTTCTTTTTTGAGTTCTTTTGGGGAATTGAGCTTTTTGAGGGAAGTGCTACAATAGCTAGTGTTTTAATGGAAGTTTTATTGGTGTTATAACTGAACCTAAGGACTTATTATCTTGAGTGCACTAATGTTGCTAATAAAGATTGTGTGAAGTTTTGTATGAAGGAAAAATTTCAAGTGTATGGAAGGAATGAGTAATGAGATGAAGGATGGACTAAAGCTCAAGCTTGGGGATGTCACGCGTGTCACCCCAAGAAATATCCAAGAAGTACAAGCGTCAAAGCTTGGGGATGCCCAAGGCACCCCCTTCTTCATCAATAAAAATCCCAGGTTTCTTCTAAATGCTTCATTTTTATTGTTTCATGCACAGTTATGTTGTTCTTGGAGCGTCTTCTTTTTCGTTTTCATTTTGGTTTTTCGTTTGCTTTTGTTTGCTTAGTTTGCTGAATAAATTGGTTGGACTCCCTCTTTCATACATTGGTTTTCAAATAGTTTAGTTTGGTTTGGAAAAGAGTAGGAAAGTTCATGCTTAAGTGGTAAAGAAAGCTTCTTTTTGACTGTGGCCTATGCTTTGTCATGCCATGCTTGATATTGTTTTGGCTTTATGCTTAGTATTCTTTGCTGTAGCATGACTTGTTGTAAACAATTGAGTTTGTTTAATGTGCCTTGGATGAATCATGCGTTGTTTTAGCATATTAAAGCATAATATTGTGGTATTCTCCTTTGATGCTTTATTTGGGTTGACTTGGCACATGCTCACACCATGTTATGACTATCTCAAGTCACCATAAGCCTTTATGATCCTTTAGTTTTCAACTTGTAGTATCACTTTATGCTTTGATCAATGATGTTTTGTCGCTCTGCATGATTATGGCCATTATCGCTCTCTTAGTTTGTCGCTCCCAGTCTTTTGCTAGCCTCCGTAATCAAGTATGAGTTCCACTCATGCATCCAACTCCCTAAACCAAGTTATTCCAAAGAGTCCACCATACCTACCTACTAGCATATGCTATTCCAAGTATATTCATGCTTTTGTTTACCTTCCAAATTAAACTTGTTATGAGAAAACTAGTGATTAAAGCTCTCAAGAACTTGATGGCACACTTTACTTTTATTGCCCTTAATAAACTTGAACCATTGTGTCGTCTATGTTGTATATGCTTGCACTTATTTGTTGGGGATTAGCAGAACCATGGTGTCATGGGGAACGCTTTCAACATTGCACGGGTACTTTGTACCTAGTTGATATCATGCTCTTTTGTCTATGGATGTCGTCGGTGTAAAATGAAAGGGGAGCTTGTAAGTCCATGGAGTTATGTATATGTGTTAGAGAAACGCCTGGGCTGCTGGTCTAATCCATGCTGACATGGTGGAAACCTGCAGCATAACCATAATGAGCTGTCTATGAAGCATTCTTCTTATAAAAAAGAGTCCTATATTGAGAAAAAAGAGAAAAAGAAAAAAAAGATTATGAAAAGAGGAAAGAGAGAAAAAAGCACCATATTCCCATGGTAAATAAGAAGATTGCTGAGATGCTCGTTGTCTGCTTGCCTTATCATTTTGATATGGGTATTCTTCCGTATCATCGGGCAAGCGGTACCCCGTTGGCGGTTCTCTATGATACACATGTACTTACGATGACAAGAACTTACCGATGACTAAACTTGAGTAGCATGAGGAGTGGCCCTCGTATTCAAGGGACATGAGATTTCTAACTTATACTTTGTCAAGCATGTACACCATAGTTTGTTCACTTTAACCTTAATCACTTCAAGATGCTTATGATAGGGGCAATGAGAGCTGAAAGCTATAAGTACCATAATTTTTGGAAGCTCTTTATGAAACTTGAATCTCTGCTTCCTTCTATGAAGGCCTTTCTTCCACCATTATATTGAGTCTCCACCTTCTACCTTTATGCACCTACTTTGAGAACATAGTGGCCATTCTTAGTTCTATGTGCATTATCCCAAGACTAGTTGATTTATGCATACCTTGATATTGCTTGTTTTAAACTATTTGTATCTAGTCACTCTTATGAACTTTGAAGGTGTCCTATGCATTTTGCTACTCTATGAGGGACAAGTTGAATACTATTATGCTATGTTTTCTTTATGTGAAACAAACAAACGTCTTGAAAAGCATTGTTATTCATGAATCTTTTGTTTGTGCGTTTTCATGTTGCAACATAGTTTCTTTGTCTTATTGCTAGAACTTTGTCTTTCATGTTATGATTGAAATACTACGGTCCCAGCTTTGAATGTTTTACAAATACTTTGATCAAGTTTATGATGGTGCATGTCACCTAAAAATTATTCTTTATTTTTATCACTTACCTACTCGAGGATGAGCAGGAGTTAAGCTTGGGGATGTTGATACATTGCAAATGTATCTATAATTTTTGATGTTCCATGCTTGGTTTTATCTACTTTCTTGTGTTTTGTCCACACTTTGGAGTACTTTTCATATGATTTCTTAGACTAACCTATTAACAAGAGCCACAGTGCCACCTGCCTGTTGTCTGCTATTTTTGGTTCCAGGAAGTCAGAAAATGAATATTATCGGAATTGGACGGGACAAAAGCCAAAGTTGCTATTTTACCGGAAGACATCTGGAGCCAGAATACGAGACGGAGCAGGGCTAGGGCCTGGCCACACCACCTGGCCGCGCGGCCAGGACTGGCCCGCGCCAGGGGTGGTCTGGCCGCCCCAGGCACCCCCTTGGCCTCTCCTTCCGCCTATATATTGCCTCTAATACGGAAACCCTAAGTACCCGATAAAAAATCCATGAAAGAGTCTGTAGCCGCCATCATCTCCATCCCTAGATCGGGAGGGATCTGAAGCTCTTCCCGGCACCCTGCCAGAGAGGGGAATTCACCCTGGAGGCCTTCTTCATCATCATGCAAGCCTCCGGTGTGATGCGTGAGTAGTTCATCTCTGGACTACGGGTCCATGTAGTAGCTAGATGGCTGGTTCTCCTCCTTTGTGCTTTCATGTCTAGATCTTGTGAGCTCCGTTCATGATCAAGATCATCTATTTGTAATCCATACATGTTGTGTTTGCGGGGATTCGATGGATATTGAGATGCTATTTCAGATTGATTATTGATTCTATCATGTCTTTGTTATTTGTGATCTTGCATGCTTTCTGTTGTTAGTAGCTATCTTGGCCAAGTAGATGCTAGCAACTCCAAGAGTTAGTATTTATGCTCGATAGGGGGTTCATGCCTCTGGTAATCTGGAGAAGTGACAGAAATCTCTAAGGTACTAGATGTGCTGTTGCTACTAGGGAGAAAACAACAATCCTTTGTTCATAGAACAATCGTATTGTTTACTTTACACGCAATTCGTAAAGCAATAATCTGTTGCTTGCAACTTAATACTGGAGGGGGTTCGGATGATAACCTGAAGGTGGATTATTAGTCATAGATGCAGTTGGATGGCGGTCTATGTATAATGTTGTAATGCCCAATCAAGTCTCAAAGGAGTCAAGATGATTAGTATATGCTTGTATGCTTTCTCGATGTTTGTCAATTGCCCCGCTATAATTTGTTCACCCATCATGTTATCTATCTTAAGGAGAGCCACCTCTAGTGAACTATGGACCTCGGTCCTTTATTTTACATACAATCTACAAACTGTTTAGTGCTTTGTGTTTTACTTTCTGCAAACTATTACTTCCTTCCATTCAATACGTTTAATCCTTTGTTTTCAGCAAAACAGTGAGATTGAAAACCTCATCGCAAGTTGGGGACAGAGTTTTGTGGTTGTGTTGTGCAGGTCTCCACGTTGCTGCTGGCACCAGTAGTGCGCCCTGCCAATGTTCAGCTAGCTACACCTTTGGGTGTTTCCTTGCTCCTACTGGATTGATAACCTTGGTTTCATAACTGAGGGAAACTTACTGCTGTGCTTATCATACCTTCCTCTTGGTGTTCCCCAAGGAGCTCGACATCAACCACGAGCCATCAGCTGCTAGGGTTCCTAGACATGGTTGGACACATGATGGAGTGGCATCATTGCATGTGTTATTTTTGAAAACCACAATGATGCACAATGATACACGCACATAACCCAGTGGGTGTGTGTAACATCCTAGGATTAGCACCTCGAAATAGACAGGACACATGTTTGTGCATTGCATTCATGCATAAGAAAATCCAGGAAATTTTCGCGCAAAACTAAAAGAATGTAGAGGGATCGAGATCTCTCTTGTTCTGGTGGAAACATTGGGGCAAGTGCGATAGATTTCGATATGACCTCTATTGAATCTTTGTATTTTGAAGGGGGGGGGTTATTCAAACATGTATTTGAATTCAAATGAAGTTAGAAACTTCACAAATTGAATTAGGGAATATTTAAATACTTAGGGAAAATGGGATGTAAATTCTTGAATAAAGTAATATGATATGACAACAGATAATTAATAATAAAGAAATTGGAATAAATAAAGGAAAGAATAAAGGAATACCTTATTATATTAATACATATATTACAGTGTTCTTACAATAAGTGAAAGAAAGGTAACTTTTAATACAATAATAAATATTACCTAAATATGAATTCAAGAAAACTACAAGTAACAAAATTCACAAGAAAGAACATTTAACTTTATTAATTAAATACAATATTACAAAGTCATATACATTTTTCCAAATTACAACAATAAGAAAACAGAAAAGCCTAAACTAAAAGTTATGCTATTTCTTCATCTTGTGTATCTTCATTCTTAATTTTGATCCCTGCAAAGACAAAACAAAAGAAAACAAGTGAAAAAGCAAAGAGAGAGTTAGTGGGTTTGTGCTCTCAGAGGTTTAACAGTGAGGTGCACTGTTTATGTTCATCACAGAGCAGTAATTAGGGGCCTAAGTAGAATCTGTTCTTATCAGCATATCAGCCTCATATTAACTTCATTGGCAATGGATCTAAAATTGAATTATAGAGAGAAGGGAAAGGGCTAGTGACAAGCACTGGGTGCACATAGTAAAGATTGCTAATGCACAATCTGGATAGGAACAAGTCCATCGATGAAGCAAGCTCACGAGCACCTTACTCAGACATGCACTCAGTGAGTTGTCAACACATGGGAGAGTGAGCAAGAAGGAACCAAACAACTACCTCTGAGGCAGCACACACAGACACCACCATTTTTGCTCACACAAGCTTCATCCACACACATCACTGTTCTTCACTAGAACAACAAATCACCAACTCGTTCACAGAAATCAGACCCAACCACAGTTCCTATGCTCACTTGGAGGAGTTAGGAAACAGATCAGCACCAGGTGGAGTAGGATAGCAACATCAATATTTAGTAATACCAGTAGCAGATTCATCTAGGAAGAGGAGTAAAAGATCAGAAGAACAAGTTAGAGCTGAAACACTGAACTCAAAGGACATCAACACCACTAATCCACTATCATCTCCACATAGAAGAAGAAAAGAAGTGGATCAAGATCTAGAAGTATACATCATAAATGATCAAGCATCAGGTTAATCACCACCTCAGATTATAATCATTGTTTCGATCGGACCTGATCAAAGAACAATTTGGGTGGGTAGAAGAATTACTCTCAGCCTTGCATACAAGTAGTATGCACGACTCGTCATAGAGTATTTAGGGAAAGAAAGTAGCAGATCATGCTACTTAGACCTACTATTGTGCACACTCCACATGGGAGGCACCACAACAGCAGATCTTGTAGCAGCAGAAGCCACCAAGTTGGTTAAACACAAAACTAGTACCAAATATACTCTTATTTAAATTATGTGCCTCAGCCTTTGCATCATAGGCCAGGCTAAAAAATCAAGCACATAAACCTGTTCTTATGTAAATTTAAGGCCTCAGTCTATGCATCATTGGTAGGGACATAGCAGCAGATCATGCTACCTGGGCCATCACTATGCACACGGCAAGACTATAGGTACCACAACAACAACCTAGGGCAACAAGAGCCACTAAAGCAACCTTTTACACTGGCTAATCAACTTGTGCAAATAAATAGTTCAGTTTAGAACATTTTCATAGGCTAGAACTCTAAGAATCATCTGAATACTTCACTGTCATGTTGACAGTAATAAAAATCACAGGAAAGCTAAGGAATCATTCCAAGTTTTGGCTGTAATACTCACAGTATAATTACCAAATCCACTATGGGGCTAATCTTCTATAAACCTTCTTATCATCTTCCTAGAAAAGGTCTAGGAATCAAAGTTTTTATCTTGTTCCTATTATTAGAATGGTCAGGAACTCAATCAGTCCAATATCTCCACAAGACACCAGAGCTAATAGCCAAGGTATCAAGGTCAATGTTAAACTGGCAACAACAGACTCTAAAACTTGAACATTAAATCATCCCTACAAGTCACTTGGAATAATGCCACAAGCCATAGGTCATATCATGTGCAAAAAGATCTAGAAATTGTTCATCAGATTGCTAAATAGAACAGCGCATTTGTTCAGATAAGTGCTACTCATAGCAACAACACTAGAACTAAATCATAGATGCTTGGATGAGTAAATCATCCAAAAAAGAGCATCATACACAGGGTCAACCTTTTGCAATTGATCAAGGGAGATAGGCAAAACCATATACCATGAACCAATAGTTCATCACTAGCACCAGCGCACATGTACATGAACAATACTTGCCCACAAGTAATCCCTAGAACTAACAGAAATACTGCCAGACCCAAATCCAATCAGTACCACATATAAAATTCAAGATTTCCAGAACCTAAACTTGTGTCCTACACCTGAACTAGTGCATCGGCTCAAAGGCCGGTCATAAAAGAAAAATACCTGAACCGGAGGCATGGTCGATGCTTTAGGGGCATTGTAGACAAACTAGGCAAGGAGACGATGCCGGGGTTGCGCCACAACACCGTTCCACCGGCATCGAGGGAGTGGTGGATGACACTACATCGTCAGCACAGCAGAAGCATCACCACCATTAGTATACCACCACAGTGAGGCAGCGCATCAAAGGACACCGGGGTTGCAGTCATCTACTGCCGTCCCGCTAGTGTTAGGTGGAGAGGGGCGTGGTGAAGATGGAGCAAGGGAGATGTAGGGCAGGAGCCGCGGGAGAGCCAGGTCGCATCATCCTCGACGCCGAACTAGGGCGGTGCATCCTAGGGCTGGCAGCAGGCCGCACAGGGGTGGTGTCCAAGGCCGAGGCAGAAGTAGGCAAGGTAGAGGCCAGGAACAGAGAACATGCCTGTGTGGAGCGGTGCCGGCAAGGGCCGAAGCCAGCGGCGGCAGCCGGAATGGCTGGCGTTTGCTGGAATCAAGCATGCCACAACGGCATCACACGCACAAGGGGGGAACGAGAGAGATGAGGATCGTATGTGCGTGTGGCGTGTGTGTGGGTGAGGTGGGTCGGGTTGGGGGTAACCCCAGGCTAGACCAGGTTGGTCCCTAATGGGCTTGTCCACTGGACTTGGTCCAGTCCTCACCAGTTGGGCCATAGCCAAATTATCGCCCCACAAAAAATCAGTTTTCTATTTATTAAGTACCAAAATACCCCTAAACTCATTTGAGCCCTAGAAAAATATAGAAAATCCTAAAAATACATATAACATATCGAAATGATCACAAAAATAATATATACCTAAGAAAATATAACTTAACTTATTTAAGTTAAATAAAATGCAAATAAATGTTAACCCCACTAAAGCCTAAGTGATATTTCATAAATTGAGGAAAAGTCCTAAAAATGAATAAAAAATATTTTTTGCATATTAAAATAAGTCTACTATTTTATAAAAATACTAACCTATTTTTTTTGAAATAAAACTCGAAGCAAATATTTAAATACATATAATCCTTTGTAGAAAATTATAAAAATAAGAATAATACTTAAAAATAAATAAAAATCGTTTTAAGATCATGAATAAACATAGTCTACTATAAAAATACTAAATGTATGATTCCAAAGGTTTTTAAGGTTTTCAAGTAATAAATCCTTATCTATTATGTAAAATACCTATTTTGTAAATTTTTTAAAAACATCTCTTAAATAAGAAATAATCACAATTCTATATATAAAACCTTAAATCCCTAATAACTAAATACTAAGTCCAAAGCCATAACTTGGATCTATAATAAAACTTAAGTGTAACTTATTAACCTTATAAAACTCTTTCAAAATCATAAATCCAAACTAAACCAACAAATTTAAGTAAATTTTAAACATCATAAAAGTGAATGCTAATTATCTCTTAACTATTCTTAAACATAATTCCAACTCTAATAGATTATCCAAATCATCTAAATTTACTTTCCTTAATAACATAAACTATATTCATAATAACAAATCACATTTAAACTCATCATTCACTTAAGTTAAAAGTGAATGACCCCATACCTTTAAACATGCTTGTTGCAAGGTTTAAAACTTATTAATACTTTTAAACACATCACACCCTAGATCTATTTATGTTTTAAAGTTAACTTTGGTACACCAAGTCATGCATAATGCCTAAAGAATATTTCTTTTTTTATAGTTAACTTTTGTCTGATTCAAATTAAGTCATAAGGCATCTCAAATCCAAGCTTATTGGATAAGCGTAAACGACATCTATCACATTCGATTAACCACAAAGATTGTTTAAACTTTAACAAAGGAATCTTTTCTTCAAAAGTTATTCATTTTGCCACTTCAAACAACAATCTTATAATAAGTCCCTTAACTCTTAACGACTTAACATAATAAATCCCATCATAATTACCAGATAACAATTCACCTCAATCTAAGAATATTATTATACTTCACTTTTATACTTTGCATGTTAAACACTTAAATGATTTTACCGTGTAAAGTAATCTTTTCCTAAAAGGTTATTCTTTTAAGAAACATTAAAAGTAATCCTTCAACATTTCTATAGAGGCTCTAATTGATTAATAACTGTAACACCCCAAAAATACTAATCAAGATTATCAAGTTCTAATCACCCAAGTTTAGGGTTAACAAAAACTTTTATTACTAAATTGAATATGAGTGCATGTGTGATTTGCATTAGTGTATGATTGAGTGAAATTGCCATGTTTGATTGCTACAAATGATAAGAAATGGTTTAAAGATGAATACTACATCATCTAGGCCAATTACAAACAAAATCCAAAGAAAAAGAAATCAAATATAAAGTATATAAGCAAATGGTCATTTTGACCAAAATTAACCACTAGGCCACTTTTTGAGTTCCTAGTAAAGAATTTCTAACAGAAACATGCCCATTTATTTTCACCCCTTACTAGACCAAGTAAAAGTGAACCCAAGCCCACTTTACAAACTCACAGAAACTATTTTCAAATCTATTTAAAGGACAGTTCAAAATTGAATGAAGTTCATGTGGTAAGATCACCCTTTTGCAAAAACCACTCAAATCAATTCACCTTGGCAAACCCAAGCAACCAGAGACTACCAAGCATAAGTTTAGACCACTCAGCAAAATTTCATTCAAAAATTTCAAATTTAAATTCTTGCGGCCATTTAGTCAAACACCTTGCAGACACTAATTAAACTCTGCCTAACTCCACTGTTTGGAGCAGTGATCACTCGACCACTTGCCCTCATTTCACTCCCCTGTCTCCCCCAGCACCTAGTAATGCAGTGGACAGGCTCCCCCCTTTGCCGTTGCGCCAGTGCAGCGCCGCCTGAGGCTTGCCATGCCGGTCGACCATGGACCGCTCGCCAGAGACCACGCCGCCCTCGTCCATGATGTCTAGCAAGCAAGCCACCGTCCGCCGCCACCCCCTGTCCAGCCCGTGCCCCTAGCCAGGCCATGGACCACCAGAAAACTGACGCGCCCACTTTCTCTGCGTCGTGCCAAGAGCGCGCAAGAGCACTGCAGCCGACTAGCTCGCACGCGCCACGCATCACCCTCTCCGTGCGTGCACACCCTCACCATAACACCAGCTAGCTCCCAGACATCCCCGCTCGCCATCGCGCGACCCGTAGCCCTCGTGCGCAGTCTCGAACACCACCAGTTCCATGCAGAGCACCGCTCGCGCCCGACCAGTCCTGACCGTCCCTGCCACGCCATTAAGCCCGTGATGACCGCCAGGGAGCACTGCGTCGCCCCCTACCCTCAGCCATGCCGCTAGCTCGCTGTAACACCGTCGCCGGAGGAGCAAGCCCATGCCGCAATGCCTCCCCTCCCGCTGGTGTATAAATAGAGGCCCTCTCCACCTCAATTCACCACACCACCTCACTCCCCACTCCTCATAACACCTTCCACACCTATCCCCGGAGCAAGGCGAGCACCACATCGCCGGGATTTGGCCAGAGTCCGCCGCTGCAGAGGAGAAGAGGAGCCGTCGATTGGAGTCGCCCCAGGAGCCGCCGCGACTACCGTTCGAACCGTCGTCATCGACCACGTCGTTCGCCCCCATCACCGACCCTAGCTGGAGCCTAAGTGAGCCTCACATGACCCCCACCGCCGTGTTAGGGTTAGAACCTCGTCGGAGCTGTTCGTCATCGATGATGAACCTCGGCCGTTAGATCAGGTTCTAATCGTAGGGCCTAGATTGAAAGATACTATTTCGGTTAGATAGAGTCGCTGACTAGTGGGACCCCCCTGTCAGTTGCCCTCTTCGCCGCGCTATGCAGATTGGGCTGGCCCAGTTAGTTTCCCGCGCATAGCCCAGTGATTCAAATAATTATTTTCCATTTTAGTTAAAACCAGTTTCTGTCAGTAGATTCAAAAATCAATTCAAAGAGATTCACTAAACCAAATTGTATGATTCCAATTTTGTTAGAAAGATATTCAAATTATCTATCCAAGCCCGTTGGATTAAAATCATTTGGAGTTAGAGATCACCTATACCAAAAATAACAAGACATGGACTTTTCCAACTTCAAACATTTTTGAAAAATCAACCATAAACGCTTTTGAATTGATTCCAACTCTAAAAAGTCACATTTGACAAGATCTATCTGAATATATAAAAATATTTAGGTTTACATGCAGTGACTTTGGACTAGTACCAAAAGAATACTATATAGGCATTTCTAGTCACTTTAATTCTATTAAATGATAATCTTAAACTTTATAAAATATGACCACCACTTTAAATCACATTCCCAAGTATTAGAATATGTGGTGATGACATGTGTCAACATGATCCCATATTTTAATTAGAGAATATTAAATCTTAAGTATTTTCAATGAGTAGAAATTACTTTTCTAAAATAAGTTAAACAAGATTTAGTCTTTATTTCATGTGATGATTGTGATGATGCTAGATCATCTAGTGTGATCCTTAGTGTTCTAAATTGAAGTAGTTAAGTATTGTTTGGTGATTGTGTACCTCGTATTCATTTATAGACGATAGTACCGACCCGGGATACGAGGAGGAGGAGTACTACCAAGAAGAAGAGGAGAACTTCAATCACTGCACTACTCAAGGCAAGCTAACACTTGCAAGTTTCATACCTACGCAAGCCTAACACTACAAGTTAACTATGCAAGCCATCACTAATTACAAGCTAGAACTATGCCAGCTAACACTTGCCCACTTGAGAACTTAAGCAAGATGCATTAGGCATGCTTGGTTATATAACTTTGATTATACCCATCCCAAGATTTACTAGCAAGCTTTATTCTTTTACTTTACCAAAGTTCTTTACTTTTAGTTAGTGCTTTGTGAGTATTGGAAAAATAGTATAGACACCATAAAGAGTATAAAACTAGGCCTAAGTAGTTATACTTGGATGTCATTCCAAGGCATGAGATTAGAGTTGGATAGTTACCCTTGATTAGCACCCCTCATTAGTGAATACTCTCAACTTTAGTGGCTAGTGCTAAGCATAAAAGTTGATCACTTTAGATGGGAATACTAGGTGAAAAGGGATTATGAAAACCTTGGAATGAGGATTCATTCTATTGAAATGTTTTGACATGTGTTATGAACACAAAAGGATTTAAGGATAAAAATGTTGAGGCATGATCCTTAGCCCTTTATAAAAACTGATGGTTGGGTTCAGATGCGATACCATTCCAATTTTACCGTACAACCACAGTACCCGAATTGGGTAGGGCTCAACTGGAAGTTTATATGCCCTAGTATGGGTTCCCTCGCGGAAAGAGGTTGAGCTGAGGCTACCTCGTGAGTGTGAATGTCCACCTATACAGTGCCCAGGATGGCAGATGGCCATGGCTGAGAGGCCAAGCTCATAGGGGAGGTGCATATACTAGAGTGTGTAATTGAAAGGTTATGATTGATTATCCGCATACTAAGTATGATTATTCAGGGTTATCCCTGACGGATGTACAAATTTTGTGGTGAAAGTGTACAACCTCTGCAGAGTGTCAAATTATTCGAATAGCCGCGTCCATGGTCATGGACAGTTGGAGTGGCCATACTGTTCCGTCGTCAGATGTTTTCAAAATCTTATGAATTAAACTAGGACTTTGACTTGACCACAACAAAGTTGTGGATATGAAAGCTAGGTTCCCACTTATGTGATTTAGAACATTAACTTAGTTTTCTTTACTTCTAAACTCAGTATGAGATAAACCTAGCTTTTTACAAATAAACCTAGAGCTTAGGATTCCTACTAGAACCACCTTACTTGATAGTGATAGTTTGCGAGTACTTAAAGAGTACTCATGGCTTTGTCCCTGGCTATTCCCGTGGCCATACTATGAGGAGGACTACCAGGATGATGGACAGCAGGAGGTCTACGACAACTAGGATCATCTCCCATCGTCAATATTTCCCGTGACTCTGAAGATGGAGCCCCTACTACGTTTAGTTTTCCGCTGTTTGATTTGTATTAAGATTGGATCATGAGATCCTTTATTTGTAAGACCTTATTATGGTTTGTAATGGATGATGTATTGTGGTATCTGTTATGTCTCGCAAAAATGGTAATCCTGGGATTGCAAGCTATGGCATAACAGGCATCTGGGATTAAAAATCCAGGTGTTGACAAGTTGGTATCAGAGCCATCCTGACCATAGGAGACCCTAGTTAGAGTGGACGTCCGAACAAAAAAAATTAGTTTCAAAACAAAAGAAGTGAGTATTTATAAAAACCTATTCCCACTCTTATCCTTGATTCTTTGAAAAAAAGTCATGTTCCTAAAAAATTCTTGCTTTCTTACATAAAATTTGACACACTTGATCACCTCACTAACTTACTCACCCTAAATTCTTATAGATGGAAGTCCAGTATTGCAAGTTCTACCAGTTGGGCAACAGAGGCCAACTGATCTTTGAGAGGGATCTAGATGCACTGTCAGAGTATCTTGAGCGCCCACATCCAGAATTCTTCGGGGCCCATCTCAACGATCACATAGGATGAGATCTACAATGGCTGATAGTTGCAGATCTCAGAGGCAAGATGGAAGCACCCACTTCGGAGAAGATCCAATTCACCTTGCATGAGAACTACTGACTAGATGGATTAGCCAGGGCTATGCATGAAGCTCTTGCCTGTCTGTGTGGGAAAACATCAATCTGATCTAGGGAACTCGCCTTGCTCACTTCGCAAGGCGTGATTCTATGGGAATGCCCTTGGAGATGCCAGGACACCCAGAGCTGAAGCACTAGGTGGAAAATCTTGAATTCATGTTGTATGATAGGCAGAAGGAGTTGGACAACGCCCGTGCCTACGCCAACCAATACCATGCCTTTGCAGTTAAGAAGGACCAGACCCTCGCCATTCTCGCCAAGGAGCGCCAATCACTTCGTCATCAGTGTGACAAGAAGGATCGCACCATCGACTGTCTTTGCAAGAAGGTGGCTGATCTCGATAAGACCATCCGTGAATAGGAAGTCCAGCTTGAAGAGAAGGAGTAGGAAGGTGAAGATATCCAGGGAGATGTTTACTCTTACCTCAGTGATGACAACGACTACCTGGAGGAGGATGCCATGGAGTTCCACACTAATGATGATGATTCCGACTTCATTGATGATGATTAGATGCACTTGAGCACTACCGTAGGAATGAGTTGTACCGGTCCCACTATATCATAGTTTCATAGAATGGTTCTTAAAACCATTTGTTTTCTATTTGTGTGTGGTGTGTGTTTGTATGGGGTGCTTTGAATGAATGAATGAGAAGAAGTTGTTAGTTTGCAAAACCTGAGCAAAACTCAAAGTTTAAAGCTTTTGAAACAAAACCATGCACCCTACAGATTTCCCTCTTATCTCATTATCTATCTCAATCTTCAGATGACTCGTGGAAATACCGGAGGAAGAAGTTCATCTCAGGACCCGATGCTGCAGATTCTGCAAATGCTAGTTTCTGACCGTGAAGCTAGTAGAGCTGAACGCCAAGCAAACCTATCCACTCTTCAACAGATAACTCAGATGGCCCACAATAATCAAGGTCACGAAAACCAGGATCACCATGGATCCAAGCTCAAGAACTTTTAGAATACCAACCCACCTATCTTTAATAAATCTGAGGATCCCTTAGATGCTGATGACTGGCTGCAAACCATGGAGAACAACATGGAGGTCGCAGGAGTTGAAGCCAATGAAAAAGTACTATTTGCCACCCATTATCTGGCAGGAGATGTAAGAGCCTGGTGGAATAGCACCCGTACCATGAAGGAAGGTCAGATGATGACTTGGGAAGCATTCAAGATCAAGTTCAGCCGGACTCATGTGCCCCAAGGTTTGGTCACCGGGATGAGGGATGAGTTCAGGGAACTGAAGCAAGGAAGGATAACGATAGTTGTGTACCGTGACAAATTTCTGTCCCTAGCTAGATATGCCCCTGATGAGATTAACACCAAAGCAAAGAAGAAGGAAAGGTTCCTGAATGGATTACATGATGAGATGCAGACTGTGTTAGTCAACATCCGTTTTGCAGATCTTGAAGAGCTAGTAGATTCTGCTGTTCAGATGGAAGGGAAGATAAACCAAGCCAATGACAACCACAAGCGTCGCATCATGCACCAGCCTGGATCCCACCATACCCAGAAGTATCGCCCCAACCCGTTGATACATTGCAAATGTATCTATAATTTTTGATGTTCCATGCTTGGTTTTCTATACTTTCTTGTGTTTTGTCCACACTTTAGAGTACTTTTCATATGATTTCTTGGACTAACCTATTAACAAGAGCCACAGTGCTAGCTGCCTGTTTTCAGCTGTTTTTGGTTCCAGGAAGTCAGAAAATGAATATTCTCGGAATTGGACGGGACAAAAGCCAAAGTTGCTATTTTACCGGAAGACATCTGGAGCCACAATACGAGACGGAGAAGGGCTGGGGCCTGGCGACACCACCTGGCCGCGCGGCCAGGCCTGGCCCACGCCAGGGAGTGGTCTGGCCGACCCCAGCACCCCCTCGGCCTCTCCTTCCGCCTATATATTGCCTCCAATACCAAAGCCCTAAGTACCCGATCAAAAATCCACGAAAGAGTCTGTAGCCGCCGTCATCTCCATCCCTATATCGGGAGGGATCTGAAGCTCTTCCTGGCACCCTGCCAGAGAGGGGAATTCACCCTGTAGGCCTTCTTCATCATCATGCAAGCCTTCGGTGTGATGCGTGAGTAGTTCATCTCTGGACTACGGGTCCATGTAGTAGCTACATGGCTGGCTCTCCTCCTTTGCGCTTTCATGTTTAGATCTTGTGAGCTCCATTCATGATCAAGATCATCTATTTGTAATTCTGCATGTTGTGTTTGCGGGGATCCGATGGATATTGAGATGCTATGTCAGATTGATTATTGATTCCATCATGTCTTTGTTATTTGTGATCTTGCATGCTTTCCGTTGTTAGTAGCTATCTTGGCCAAGTAGATGCTAGCAACTCCAAGAGTTAGTATTTATGCTCGTAGTGGGTTCATGCCTCTGGTAATTTGGGGAAGTGACAGAAATCTCTAAGGTACTAGATGTGTTGTTTCTACTAGGGAGAAAACAACAATCCTTTGTTCATAGAACAATCGTATTGTTTACTTTACACGCAATTCGTAAAGCAATAATCTGTTTCTTGCAACTTAATACTGGAGGGTGTTTGGATGATAACCTGAAGGTGGATTATTAGTCATAGATGCAGTTGGATGACTGTCTATGTATAATGTTGTAATGCCCAATCAAGTCTCAAAGGAGTCAAGATGATTAGTATATGCTTGTATGCTTTCTCGATGTTTGTCAATTGGCTCGCTGTAATTTGTTCTCCCAACATGTTATCTATCTTTAGGAGAGCCACCTCTAGTGAACTATGGACCCCGGTCCTTTCTTTTACTTACAATCTACAAACTGTTTACTGCTTTGTGTTACTTTCTGCAAACTATTACTTCCTTCCATTCGATACGTTTAATCCTTTATTTTCAGCAAAATCGGTGAGATTGACAACATCATCGCAAGTTGGGGCAAAGTTCTGTGGTTGTGTTGTGCAGGTCTCCATGTTGCTGCTGGCACCGGTAGTGCACCCTCCCAATGTTCAGCTAGCTACACCTTTGGGGTGTTTCCTTGCTTCTACTGGATTGATAACCTTGGTTTTGTACTGAGGGAAAACGTGCTGCTGTGCTCATCATACCTTCCTCTTGGGGTTCCCCAACGAGCTCGATATATTTGGGCCATCAACAACTTTTTCTGGCGCCATTGCCACGGAGTCAAGGACATCTTCACAAGGGGAGCCCTCATAACCAATCTCTTTACTTTGTTATTTTTGTTTTGCTTCGTTTCTTTTTATTTTGTTTGCTTGTTTCTTTATCAAAAACACAAAAAATTACTTTTACAAGTTTGCTTTCTTATTTAAAAACACAAAAAAAATTAAGTCTCCTTTAGTTGTTACCTCTTCCTTAGCTCACCATGTTGATCCCTAAATTCACCCTGAAAGACCTTTCAATAGGTAGTGGTTCAATAATTGGAAAAGATAATATTGAGGAGTTCTTTAATCATGTTAGTAAACATGAGGATATTGAGGATAGAACCCTTGCAGAACTTGATCCAAACTATGAGGTTGCTGCAGCTTCTTTAGTTCACATGCTGGAAGCTAGGTTTGTTAACCTTAACCCCTTAATGCAAATAATGTTTCTTAAACTTAAAGAAATTGATGACTCTGAGAAGAGAGATTTTATTCTAGAAACTTTGCTTAAGGAATTCTATGATGTTGCCAAGGAAGCTAGAAAAGTCTTTGAACGTTTCAATATGCGAGGCTCATGTGTAGATGTTGTTGGTACACGAGAAAAGATGAACAAAACTAAACCTAATGGGGAGGAAACTAAGATTCCAATACCCTTTCAACTGGTAGCAATACATGAAGCCATAGAAAAGAATCTTGATTGGATTGTTCCTGAAAACCCTTTTGATGAAATAGTGAACCTAAGAGCATTGAGAGGGGATCCTCTAGAACTTATTTGGATAATATACCTTGCCTTATTGAAGATATTTCTGGTATTGATCTTAATGCTTCTTCATTTGAGAACACTTGATTCTTTTTCTTGCTTCTTATGCCTAACTTAAAGGCGTTAAAGAAAAGTACTTATTAGGAGATAACCCAAAAGTTTTAGGTGAGTCTTGGAAGTTATTACTTCAGTAATAACCGCTCCTTATCCTTTTTGTTTGCTTTTTGTGCCAAGGGTAACCTCTAATGAGAGAGATGTAATGATTGGGAAAGTTGCTCTCCCGAAATAGATTTCTATGCTTCACCATAAAAATTCGTGTAAAATCTTTGAACGTCCTTTTGAGGCATGAGTTTTTGTGCTTCTGCCCCAGGTTGTTATCTAACTTTCGTTAGTTCAACACTTTTTGCTTTGAGCAACAGAAGGTCTTCGAAAAACTCCTTCTTTACCTGCTGATCTATTTTGATAGATTTCTGCCATTTTTTGCATTTGCTTCTTGTTGGTTCCTTTTTGAGTTCTTTTGGGGAATTGAGCTTTTTGAGGGAAGTACTACAGTAGCTAGTGTTTTAATGGAAGTTTATTTGTGTTAGAACTGAACCTAAAGACTTATTATCTTGAGTGCACTAATGTTGCTAATAAAGATTGTGTGAAGTTTTGTATGAAGGAAAAATTTCAGGTGTATGGAAGGAATGAGTAATGAGATGAAGGATGGACTAAAGCTCAAGCTTGGGGATGCCACGCATGTCACCCCAAGAAATATCCAAGAAGTACAAGCGTCAAAGGTTGGGGATGCCCAAGGCATCCCCCTCTTCATCAATAAAAATCCCAGGTTTCTTCCAAACGCTTCATTTTTATTGTTTCATGCACAGTTGTGTTGTTCTTGGAGCGTCTTCTTTTTCGCTTTTGTTTTGGTTTTTCGTTTTCTTGGTTTTCCTAGTTTGCTGAATAAATTGGTTGGACCCCCTATTTCATACATTGGTTTTCAAATAGTTTGGTTTGATTTGGAAAAGAGTAGGAAAGTTGATGCTTAAGTGGTTAAGAGAGCTTGTTTTTGACTGTGGCCTATGCTTTGTCATGCCATGCTTGATATTGTTTTGGCTTTATGCTTAGTATTCTTTGCTGTAGCATGACTTGTTATAAACAATTGAGATTGCTTAATGTGCCTTGGATGAATCATGCGTTGTTTTAGCATATTAAAGCATAATATAGTGGTATTCTCCTTTGATGCTTTATTTGGGTTGACTTGGTGCATGCTCACACCATGATATGACTATCTCAAGTCACCATAAGCCTTTATGATCCTTTAGTTTTCAACTTGTAGTATCACTTTATGCTTTGATCAATGATGTTTTGTCGCTCTGCATGATTATGGCCATTATTGCTCTCTTAGTTTGTTGCTCCCAGTCTTTTGCTAGCCTCCGTAATCAAGTATGAGTTCCACTCATGCATCCAACTCCCTAAACCAAGTTCTTCCAAAGAGTCCACCATACCTACCTACTAGCATATGCTATTCCAAGTATATTCATGCTTTTGTTTACCTTCCAAATTAAACTTGTTATGAGAAAACTAGTGATTAAAGCTCTCAAGAACTTGATGGCACACTTTACTTTTCTTGCCCTTAATAAACTTGAACCATTGTGTCGTTGATGGCTCGGTGTTAATGTAGAGCTCGTTGGGAACCCCAAGAGGATGGTATGATGAGCACAGCAGCAAGTTTCCCTCAGTAATGAAACCAAGGTTTAATCGAACCAGTAGGAGCAAGGAAACACCCCAAAGGTGTTGCTAGCTAAGCCTTGGCAGGGCGCACTACCGGTGCTAGTATCAACATGGAGACCTGCACAACACAACCACAGAACTCTGTGCCCAACTTGCGATGAGGTTGTCAATCTCACCGTGTTTTGCTGAAAACAAAGGATTAAACTTATCGAATGGAAGGAAGTAATAGTTTGCAGAAAGTAAACACAAAGCAGTAAACAGTTTATAGATTGTATGTAAAAGAAAACGACCGGGATCCATAGTTCACTAGAGGTGGCTCTCCTTAAGATAGATAACATGCTGGGTGAACAAGTTACAGCAGGGCAATTGACAATCATCAAGAAAGCAATACATGCATATACTAATCATCTTGACTCCTTTGGAACTTGATTGGGCATTACAACATTATACATAGACCGCCATCCAACTGCATCTATGACTAATAATCCACCTTCAGGTTATCATCTGAACCCCCTCTAGTATTAAGTTGCAAGCAACATATTATTTCTTTACGAAATGTGTGTAAAGTAAACAATACGATTGTTCTATGAACAAAGGATTGTTGTTTTCTCCCTAGTAGCAACAGCGCATCTAGTACCTTAGAGATTTCTGTCACTTCCCCAGATTACCAGAGGCATGAACCCACTATCGAGCATAAATACTAACTCTTGGAGTTGCTAGCATCTACTTGGCCAAGATAGCTACTAACAACAGAAAGCATGCAAGATCACAAATAACAAAGACATGATATAATCAATAATCAATCTGAAATAACATCTCAATATCCATCGGATCCCTGCAAACACAACATGCAGAATTACAAATAGATGATCTTGATCATGAACAGAGCTCACAAGATCTAAACATGAAAGAACAAAGGAGGAGAACCAGCCATCTAGCTACTACATGGATCCGTGGTCCAAGGATGAACTACTCACGCATCACACCGGAGGCTTGCATGATGATGAAGAAGGCCTCCAGGGTGAATTCCCCTCTCTGGCAGGGTGCCGGGAAGAGCTTCAGATCCCTCCTGATCTAGGGATGGAGATGACGGCGGCTACAAACTCTTTCGTGGATTTTTGATCGGGTACTTAGGGTTATCGTCCCGAGGGCATCTTATAGGCAGAAGGAGAGGCCGAGGGGGTGCCTGGGCTGGCCACACCACCCCCTGGCGTGGCCAGGCCTGGCCTGCACGGCCAGGTGGTGTGGTGGCCCCCTGGCTCCTCTCCGTCTCGTATTCTGGCATCTGATGACTTCCGGAAAAATAGGCACTTTGGCTTTTGTCCCGTCCAATTCCAAGAATATTCATTTTTTGACTTTCCTAGAACCAAAAACAGCAGAAAACAGGCAGCTGGCACTGTGGCTCTTGTTAATAGGTTAGTCCAAGAAATCATATGAAAAGTACTCCAAAGTGTGGACAAAACACAAGAAAGTGGATAAAACCAAGCATGGAACATCAAAAATTATAGATACATTTGCAATGCATCAACATCCCCAAGCTTAACTCCTGCTCGTCCTCGAGTAGGTAAGTGATAAAAAGAAAGAATAATTTTTGAGGTGACATGCACCAACAAAGACTTGATCAAAGTATTTGTAAAACATTCAAAACTGGGATCATAGTACTTCAATCATAACATGAAAGACAAAGTTCTAGCAATAAGACAAAGAAACTATGATGCAACATAAAAAGGCACAAACAAAAGATTCATGAATAACAATGCTTTGCAAGACGTTTGTTTGTTTCACATAAAGAAAACATAGCATAATAGTATTCAGCTTGTCCCTCATAGAGTAGCAAATATAAATGCATAGGACACCTTCAAAGTTCATAAGAGTGACTAGATACAAATAGTTTAAAACAAGCAATATCAAGTTATGCATCAACCAACTAGTCTTGGGACAATGCACATAGAACTAAGAATGGCCACTATGCTCTCAAAGTAGGTGCATAAAGATAGAAGGTGGAGACTCAATATAATGGTGGAAGAAAGGCCTTTATAGAAGGAAGTAGGGATTCAAGTCTCATAAAGAGCTTCCAAAAATTATGGTACTTATAGCTTTGAGCTCTCATTGCCCCTATCATAAGCATCTTGAAGTGATTAAGGTTAAAGTGAACAAACAATGGTGTACATGCTTGACGAAGTATAAGTTAGGAATCTCATGTCCCTTGTATACGAGGGCCGCTCCTCATGCTACTCAAGTTTAGTCACCGGTAAGTTCTTGTCCTCGTAAGTACATGTGTATCATAGAGAACCACTAACGGGGTACCCCTCGCCCGATGATACGGAAGAATCCCCATATCAAAATGACAAGGCAAGCAGACAACGAGCATCTTAGCAATCTTCTATTTACCATGGGAATATGGTGCTTTTTTCTCTCTTTCCTCTTTTCATAATATCTTTTTTTTTCTTTTTCTCTTTTTCTCAATATAGGACTTTTTTTACAAGAAGAATGCTTCATAGACAACTCATTATAGTTACGCTGCAGGTTTCCACCATGTCAGCATGGATTAGACCAGCGTCCCAGACGTTTCTCTAACACATATACATAACTCCATGGACTTACAAGGTCCCCTTTCATTTCACACCGACGACATCCATATACAAAAGAGCATGATATCAACTAGGTACAAGTACCAAGTACAATGTTGAAAGCGTTCCCCATGACAGCATGGTTCTGCTAATCCCCAAAAAATAAGTGCAAGCATATACAACATAGACGACACAATTGTTCAAGTTTATTAAGGGCAAGAAAAGTAAAGTGTGCCATCAAGTTCGTGAGAGCTTTAATCACTAGTTTTCTCATAACAAGTTTAATTTGGAAGGTAAACAAAAGCATGAATATACTTGGAATAACATAAGCTAGTAGGTAGGTATGGTGGACTCTTTGGAATAACTTGGTTTAAGGAGTTGGATGCATGAGTGAAACTCATACTTGGTTGTGGAGGCTAGCAAAAGACTGGGAGCGACAAACTAAGAGAGCAATAATGGCCATAATCATGCAGAGCGACAAAACATCACTGATCAAAGCATAAAGTGATACTACAAGTTGAAAACTAAAGGATCATAAAGGCTATGGTGACTTGAGATAGTCATAACATGGTGTGAGCATGTGCCAAGTCAACCCAAATAAAGCATCAAAGGAGAATACCACTATACTATGCTTTAATATGCTAAAACAACGCATGATTCATCCAAGGCACATTAAGCAATCTCAATTTTTTTATAACAAGTCATGCTATAGCAAAGAATACTAAGCATAAATCCAAGACAATATCAAGAATGGCATGACAAAGCATAGGCCACAGTCAAAAACGAGCTCTTTTTACCACATAGGCATGAACTTTCCTACTCTTTTCCAATCCAAACCAAACTATTTGCAAACCAAAGTATGAAAGAGGGGGTCCAACCAATTTATTCATAAAACTAAGCAAACCAAGCAAACAAAAAACCAAAACTAAAATGAAAAATAAGACGCTCCAAGAACAACACAACTGTGCATGAAACAATAAAAATGAAGTGTTTGGAAGAAACCTGAGATTTTTATTGATGAAGAAGGGGATGCCTTAGGCATCCCCAAGCTTTGATGCTTGTACTTCTTGGATATTTCTTGGGGTGACACGCGTGGCATCCCCAAGCTTGAGCTTTAGTCCATCCTTCATCTCATTACTCATTCCTTCCATACACCTGAAATTTTTTTTCATACAAAACTTCACACAATCTTTATTAGCAACATTAGTGCACTCAAGATAAATAAGTCTTAAGGTTCAGTTCTAACACCAAATAAACTTCCATTAGAACACTAGATACTATGGCACTTCCCTCAAAAAGCTCAATTCCCCAAAAGAACTCAAAAAGGAACCAACAAGAAGCAAATGCAGAAAATGGCAGAAATCTGTCAAAATAGACCAGCAGGTAAAGTCGATTTTTTCCGAAGACCTTCTGTTGCTCAAATCAAAAAGTGTTGAACTAACAGAAGTTAGATAACAACCTGGGGCAGAAGCACAAAACTTCACGCCTCAAAAAGACGTTTAGAGATTTTACATGAATTTGTACGGTGAAGCACAGAAATCTGTTTTGGGACAGCAACTTTCCCAATCATTACTTCTCTCTCATTAGAGGTTACTCTTGGCACAAAAAGCAAATAAAAAGGATAAGGAGCGGTTATTACTGAAGTAATAACTTCCAAGACTCATCTAAAACTTTTGGGTTATCTCCCAATAAGTACTTTTCTTTAACGCCCTTAAGTTAGGCATAAGAAGCAAGGAAGAATCAAGTGTTCTCAATTGAAGAAGCATTAAGATTAATACTAGAAATATCTTCAACGAGGCAAGGTATATCATCCAAATAAGTTCTAGAGGATCCCCTCTCAATGCTCTTTGGTTCACTATTTTCATCAAAAGGGTTTTCAGGAACAATCCAATAAAGATTCTTTTCTATGGCCTCATGTATTGCTACCAGTTTAAAGGGTATTAGTATCTTAGGTTCCTCCCCATTAGGTTCGGTTTTGTTCATCTTTTCTCGTGTACCAACAACATCTACACATGAGCCTAGCATATTGAAACGTTTAAAAACTTTCCTAGCTTCCTTGGCAACATCATAGAACTCTTTAACCAAAGTTTCTAGAATAAAATCCCTCTTTTCAGGGTCCTCAATTTCTTTAAGCTTAAAAAATATTACTTGCATTAAGGGGTTGAGGTTAACAAACCTAGCTTCTAATATGTGAATTAAAGAAGCTGCAGCAATCTCATAGTTTGGAGCAAGTTCTGTAAGGGATCTATCCTCAGTATCCTCATGTTTACTAACATGATTAAATAATTCTTCGATATTATCTTTCCCAATTATAGAACCACTACCCATTGAAAGGTCTTTCAGGGCGAATTTAGGGATCAACATGGTGAGCTAAGGAAGAGGTGACAACAATTTTTTTTGTGTGTTTTTGATAAAGAAAGCAAACTTGTAAAACTAACTTTTTTGTGTTTTTGATAACAAAACAAGCAAACAAAACAAAAAGAAACTAAGCAAAACAAAAATAACAAAGTAAAGAGATTGGTTATGAGGGACTCCCCTTGTGAAGATGTCCTTGACTCCCCGGCAACGGTGCCAGAAAAATGCTTGATGGCTCGGTGTTGATGTAGAGCTCGTTGGGAACCCCAAGAGGAAGGTATGATGAGCACAGCAGCAAGTTTCCCTCAGTTATGAAACCAAGGTTTAATCGAACCAGTAGGAGCAAGGAAACACCCCAAAGGTGTTGCTAGCTGAGCCTTGGCAGGGCGCACTACCGGTGCTAGTAGCAACGTGGAGACCTGCACAACACAACCACAAAACTCTGTCCCCAACTTGCGATGAGGTTGTCAATCTCACCGTGTTTTGCTGAAAACAACGGATTAAACATATCGAATGGAAGGAAGTAATAGTTTGCAGAAAGTAAACACAAAGCAGTAAACAGTTTATAGATTGTATGTAAAAGAAAAGGACCGAGATCCTTAGTTCACTAGAGGTGGCTCTCCTTAAGATAGATAACATGCTGGGTGAACAAATTACAGCGGGGCAATTGACAAACATCGAGAAAGCAATACATGCATATACTAATAATCTTGACTCCTTTGGAACTTGATTGGCATTACAACATTATACATAGACCGCCATCCAACTGCATCTATGACTAATAATCCACCTTCAGGTTACCATCTGAACCCCCTCCAGTATTAAGTTGCAAGCAACAGATTATTGCTTTACGAATTGCATGTAAAGTAAACAATACAATTGTTCTATGAACAAAGGATTGTTGTTTTCTCCCTAGTAGCAACAGCACATCTAGTACCTTAGAGATTTCTGTCACTTCCCCAGATTACCAAAGGCATGAACCCACTATCAAGCATAAATAATAACTCTTGGAGTTGCTAGCATCTACTTGGCCAAGATAGCTACTAACAATGGAAAGCATGCAAGAACACAAATAACAAAGACATGATAGAATCAATAATCAATCTAAAATAGCATCTCAATATCCATCGGATCCCCGCAAACACAACATGCAGAATTACAAATAGATGATCTTGATCATGAACGGAGCTCACAAGATCTCCTCCTTTGTGCTTTCATGTCTAGATCTTGTGAGCTCCATTCATGATCAAGATCATCTATTTGTAATCCATACATGTTGTGTTTGCAGGGATCCGATGGATATTGAGATGCTATTTCAGATTGATTATTGATTCTATCATGTCTTTGTTATTTGTGATCTTGCATGCTTTCCGTTGTTAGTAGCTATCTTGGCCAAGTACATGCTAGCAACTCCAAGAGTTAGTATTTATGCTCGATGGTGGGTTCATGCCTCTGGTAATCTGGGGAAGTGATAGAAATCTCTAAGGTACTAGATGTGTTATTGCTACTAGGGAGAAAACAATAATCCTTTGTTCATAGAACAATCGTATTGTTTACTTTAAACGCAATTCGTAAAGAAATAATCTATTGCTTGCAACTTAATACTGGAGGGGGTTCGGATGATAACCTG
Source organism: Avena sativa (assembly GCA_916181665.1). Taxonomy (NCBI): domain Eukaryota; kingdom Viridiplantae; phylum Streptophyta; class Magnoliopsida; order Poales; family Poaceae; genus Avena; species Avena sativa. The sequence continues at coordinate 183,401,953 of OV702287.1, read as the reverse complement.
AAGGTGAATTGTTAGTCATAGATGCAGTTGGATGGCGGTCTATGTATAATGTTGTAATGCCCAATCTAGTCTCAAAGGAGTCAAGATGATTAGTATATGCTTGTATGCTTTCTCGATGTTTGTCAATTGCCCCGCTGTAATTTGTTCACCCAGCATGTTATCTATCTTAAGGAGAGCCACCTCTAGTGAACTATGGACCATGGTCCTTTCTTTTATATACAATCTACAAACTGTTTACTGCTTTGTGTTTTACTTTCTGCAAACTATTACTTCCTTCCATTCGATACGTTTAACCCTTTGTTTTCAGCAAAACCGGTGAGATTGATAACCTCATCGCAAGTTGGGGACAGAGTTCTGTGGTTGTGTTGTGCAGGTCTCCACGTTGCTGCTGGCACCGGTAGTGCGCCCTGCCAACGTTCAGCTAGCTACACCTTTGGGGTGTTTCCTTGCTCCTACTGGACTGATAACCTTGGTTTCATAACTGAGGGAAACTTACTGCTGTGCTTATCATACCTTCCTCTTGGTGTTCCCCAAGGAGCTCGACATCAACCACGAGCCATCAGCTGCTAGGGTTCCTAGACATGGTTGGACACATGATGGAGTGGCATCATTGCATGTATTATTTTTGAAAACCACAATGATGCACACTGATACACGCACATAACCCAGTGGGTGTGTGTAACATCCTAGTATTAGCACCTCGAAATAGACAGGACACATGTTTGTGCATTGCATTCATGCATAAGAAAATCCAGGAAATTTCGCGCAAAACTAAAAGAATGTAGAGGGATCGAGATCTCTCTTGTTCTGGTGGAAACATTGGGGCAAGTGCGATAGATTTCGATATGACCTCTATTGAATCTTTGTATTTTGAAGGGGGGGGGGTTATTCAAACATGTATTTGAATTCAAATGAAGTTAGAAACTTCACAAATTGAATTAGGGAATATTTAAATACTTAGGGAAAATGGGATGTAAATTCTTGAATAAAGTAATATGATATGACAACAGATAATTAATAATAAAGAAATTGGAATAAATAAAGGAAAGAATAAAGGAATACCTTATTATATTAATACAAATATTACAGTGTTCTTACAATAAGTGAAAGAAAGGTAACTTTTAATACAATAATAAATATTACCTAAATATGAATTCAAGAAAACTACAAGTAACAAATTTCATAAGAAAGAACATTTAACTTTATTAATTAAATACAATATTACAAAGTCATATACATTTGTCCAAATTACAACAATAAGAAAACAGAAAAGCCTAAACTAAAAGTTATGCTATTTCTTCATCTTGTGTATCTTCATTCTTCATTTTGATCCCTGCAATGACAAAACAAAAGAAAACAAGTGAAAAAGCAAAGAGAGAGTTAGTGGGTTTATGCTCTCAGAGTTTAACACTGAGGTGCACTGTTTATGTTCATCACAGAGCAGTAATTAGGGGCCTAAGTAGAATCTATTCTTATCAGCATATCAGCCTCATATTAACTTCATTGGCAATGGATCTAAAATTGAATTACAGAGAGAAGGGAAAGGGCCAGTGACAAGCACTGGGTGCACATAGTAAAGATTGCTAATGCACAATCTGGATAGGAACAAGTCCATCGATGAAGCAAGCTCACGAGCACCTTACTCATACATGCACTTAGTGAGTTGTCAACACATGGGAGAGTGAGCAAGAAGGAACCAAACAACTACCTCTGAGGCAGCACACACAGACACCACCATTTTTGCTCACACGAGCTTCATCCACACACATCACTGTTCTTCACTAGAACAACAAATCACCAACTCGTTCACAGAAATCAGACCCAGCCACAGTTCCTACGCTCACTTGGAGGAGTTAGGAAACAGATCAGCACCAGGTGGTGTAGGACAACAACATCAATATTTAGTAATACCGGTAGCAGATTCATCTAGGAAGAGGAGTAAAAGATCAGAAGAACAAGTTAGAGCTGAAACACTGAACTCAAAGGACATCAACACCACTAATCCACTATCATCTCAACTTATAAGAAGAAAAGAAGTGGATCAAGATCTAGAAGTATAACTCATAAAAGATCAAGCATCAGGTTAATCACCACCTCAGATTATAATCATTGTTTCTATCGGACCTAATCAAAGAACAATTTGGGTGGGTAGAAGAATTACTCTCAGCCTTGCATACAAGTAGTATGCACGACTCGTCATAGAGTATTTAGGGAAAGAAAGTAGCAGATCATGCTACTTAGACCTACTATTGTGCACACTCCACATGGGAGGCACCACCACAACAGATCTTGTAACAGCAGAAGCCACCAAGTTGGTTAAACACAAAACCAGTACCAAATATACTCTTATTTAAATTATGTGCCTCAGCCTTTGCATCATAGGCCAGGCTAAAAAATCAAGCACATAAACCTGTTCTTATGTAAATTTAAGGCCTCAGTCTATGCATCATTGGCAGGGACATAGCAGCAGATCATGCTTCTTCGGCCATCACTATGCACACGACAAGACTATAGGTACCACAACAACAACCTAGGGCAACAAGAGCCACTAAAGCAACCTTTTACACTGGCTAATCAACTTGTGCAAATAAATAGTTTAGTTTAGATCATTTTCTTAGGCTAGAACTCTAAGAGTCATCTGAATACTTCACTGTCATGTTGACAGTAATAAAAATCACAGGCAAGCTAAAGAATCATTCCAATTTTTGGCTGTAATACTCACAGTATAATTACCAAAGCCACTATGGAGCTAATCTTCTATAAACCTTCTTATCATCTTCGTAGAAAAGGTCTAGGAATCAAAGTTTTTATCTTGTTCCTGTTATTAGAATGGTCAGGAACTCAATCAGTCCAATATCTCCACAAGACACCAGAGCTAATAGCCAAGGTATCAAGGTCAATGTTAAACTGGCAACAACAGACTCTAAAAATTGAACATTAAATCATCCCTACAAGTCACTTGGAATAATGCCACAAGCCATAGGTTATATCATGTGCAAAAAGATCTAGGAATTGTTCGTCGGATTGCTAAATAGAATAGAGCATTTGTTCAGATAAGTGCTACTCGTAGCAACAACACTAGAACTAAATCATAGATGCTTGGATGAGTAAATCATCCAAAGAAGAGCATCATACACAGGGTCAACCTTTTGCAATTGATCAAGGGAGGTAGGCAAAACTATATACCATGAACCAGTAGTTCATCACTAGCACCAGCGCACATGTCCAGGAACAATACTTTCCCACAAGTAATCCCTAGAACTAACAGAAATACTGCCAGACCCTAATCCAATCAGTACCACAGATAAAATTCAAGATTTCCAGAACCTAAACTTGCATCCTACACCTGAACTAGTGCATCGGCTCAAAGGCCGGTCACAAAAGAAAAATACCTGAACCGGAGGCATGGTCGATGCTTTAGGGGCATCATAGACAAACTAGGCAAGGAGATCGATGCAGGGGTTGCGCCACAACACTGTTCCACCGGCATCGAGAGAGTGGTGGATGACACTACATCGTCAGCACAGCAGAAGCATCACCGCCATTAGTATACCACCATAACGAGGCAGCGTATCGAAGGACACCGGGGTTGCAATCATCTACTGCCGTCCTGCCAGCGTCAGGTGGAGAGGGGCGTGGCAAAGATGGAGCAAGGGAGATGTAGGGCAGGAGCCGCGGGAGAGCCAGGTCGCATCATCCTCGACGCCCAACCAGGGTGACACATCCTAGGGCTGGCAGCAGGCCGCACAGGGGTGGTGTCCAAGGCCGAGGCAGAAGTAGGCAAGGTAGAGGCCAGAAACAGAGCACATGCCTGTGTGGAGCGGTGCCGGCAAGGGACGGAGCCAGCGGCGACAGCTGAAATGGCTGGCGTTCGCTGGAATCAAGCATGCCACGGTGGCATCACATGCACAAGGGGGAAACGAGAGAGATGAGGATCGTATGTGCGTGTGGCGTGTGTGTGGGTGAGGTGGGTCGGGCTGGGGGTAACCCCAGGCCAGACCAGGTTGGGCCCTAATGGGCTTGTCCACTGGACTTGGTCCAGTCCTCACCAGTTGGGCCACAGCCAAATTATTGCCCCACAAAAAATCAGTTTTCTATTTAATAATTACTAAAATACCCCTAAACTCATTTGAGCCCTAGAAAAATATAGAAAATCCTAAAAATACATATAACATATGGAAATGATCCCAAAAATAATATATACCTAAGAAAATATAACTTAACTTATTTAAGTTAAATAAAATGCAAATAAATGTTAACCCCACTAAAGCCTAAGTGATATTTCATAAATTAAGGAAAAGTCCTAAAAATGAATAAAAAATCTTTTTTGCATATTAAAATAAGTCTACTATTTTATAAAAATACTAACCTATTTTTTTTCAAATAAAACTTGAAGGAAATATTTAAATACATATAATCCTTTGTAGAAAATTATAAAAATAAGAATAATACTTAAAAATAAATAAAAATCATTTTAAGATCATGAATAAACATAGTTTACTATAAAAATACTAAATGTATGATTCCAAAGGTTTTTAAGGGTCTCAAGTAATAAATCCTTATCTATTATGTAAAATACCTATTTTGTAAATTCTTTAAAAACATCTCTTAAATAAGAAATAATCACAATTCTATATATAAAACCTTAAATCCCTAATAACTAAATACTAAGTCCAAATCCATAACTTGGATGTATAATAAAACTGCGAGATCTAGGCACATGGCTTAATAGGATTGATAGGATACCCATATCAACAAGTTGCAACTTCTTTTCCAGAAGCTCATTCGAAAAGAATTCTAAGGTTAAGCGTGCTTGGCCTAGAGCAATTCTAGGATGGGTGACCTACCGGGAAGGGGGTAACCGGGTGCGCACGAGTGAGGACAAAGTGCGTAGAAAAGACTAGTGTTGGTCTGTGGGGCCAGTCTAGATATCCTATTAAGCTGCCAGGAGTGACACCCCCGGGCCCAGGAGTGGACGGGGTGTTACAAGTGGTATCAAAGCCGACCTCGCGGTTAAACGGGTGTGTGCGGGTTAGTGGCGGGACATGTGGAGCATGACACGTGTGGCCCAGAGTGGACACGGCATGTCATATGTGCCGGCACTAGACGCACATATGCGTGCCAAGAGGGAACGTTCCTGGGGTGTGCTTGATCGATGAGGGCATCGATCTTCTAAAGGGTGGGTGTATGTGAGATCTAGGCACATGGCTTAATAGGATTGATAGGATACCCATATCAACAAGTTGCAACTTCTTTTCCGGAAGCTCATTCGAAAAGAACTCTAAGGTTAAGCGTGCTTGGCCTAGAGTAATTCTAGGATGGGTGACCGACCAGGAAGTGGGTAACCGGGTGCGCACGAGTGAGACAAAGTGCGTAGAAAAGACTAGTGTTAGTCTGTGGGGCCAGTCTAGATATCCTATTAAGCTGCCAGGAGTGACACCCCCCGGGACCAGGAGTGGACGGGGTGTTACAAAAACTTAAGTGTAACTTATTAACCTTATAAAACTCTCTAGTCTATTTACGCCTAAAACACGAGGCAAGGATATCTATTTACAATAAAAATGACATCTTGCGGTGCCATTGTTAGTTCACCTCCGACTGCGTCATCTTCGGGAAAGGGGAAGTAGCGAAGGCCCTAGATCTTCTCTGTTCAGCAGAGATTTTTGTATTGGCCCCCGGGCGAAGGCATTGATACCAGCTATCTTTCGTTCTTTCCTGACAACTCGACTTTGGCTCAAGTCGAAACTAAGGCGTTAGCGCATCGTTTTCTTGCTTGATTTTTATATGATTTTCTGAAGTGATCTGTCCAACTAAGTAGAAAAGGACAGACGGGCTACGCGTGGTATAGGGCTGCTCGTCCCGCCTGGTGTTGAGGGAGATACTTTTTCTTTTCTTTAGCTGGAACCATGGAATTCTCACGTAATACTTAATCATACAGATCTAGCAGAGGATAAAGAAGCCAGTCCATTTTTCAAAATCATAAATCCAAACTAAACCAACAAATTTAAGTAAATTTTAAACATCATAAAAGTGAATGCTAATTATCTCTTAACTATTCTTAAACATAATTCCAACTCTAATAGATTATTCAAATCATCTAAATTTACTTTCCTTAATAAGATAAACTATATTCATAATAACAAATCACATTTAAACTCGTCATTCACTTAAGTTAAAAGTGAATGACCCCATACCTTTAAACATGCTTGTTGCAAGGTTTAAAACTTATTAATACTTTTAAACACATCACACCCTAGATCTATTTATGTTTTAAAGTTAACTTTGGTACACCAAGTCATGCATAATACCTAAAGAATATTTATGTTTTTATAGTTAACTTTTGTCCGATTCAAATTAAGTCATAAGGCATCTCAAATCCAAGCTTATCGGATAAGCGTAAACGACATCGATCACATTCGATTAACCACAAAGATTGTTTAAACTTTAACAAAGAAATCTTTTCTTCAAAAGTTATTCATTTTGCCACTTCAAACAACAATCTTATAATAAGTCCCTTAACTCTTAACAACTTAACATAATAAATCACATCATAATTACCAGATAGCAATTCACCTCAATCTAAGAATATTATTATACTTCACTTTTATACTTTGCATGTTAAACACTTAAATGATTTTACCGTGTAAAGTAATCTTTTCCTAAAAGGTTATTCTTTTAAGAAACATTAAAAGTAATCCTTCAACATTTCTATAGAGGCTCTAATTGATTAATAACTGTAACACCCCAAAAATACTAATCAAGATTATCAAGTTCTAATCACCCAAGTTTAGGGTTAACAAAAACTTTTATTACTAAATTGAATATGAGTGCATGTGTGATTTGCATTAGTGTATGATTGAGTGAAATTGCCATGTTTGATTGCTACAAATGATAAAACAAATGGTTTAAATATGAATACTACATCATCTAGGCCAATTACAAACAAAATCCAAAGAAAAAGAAATCAAATATAAAGTATATAAGCAAGTGGTCGTTTTGACCAAAATTAACCACTAGGCTACTTTTTGAGTTCCTAGTAAAGAATTTCTAACATAAACATGTCCATTTATTTTAACCCCTTACTAGACCAAGTAAAAGTGAACCCAAGCCCTTACAAACTCACAGAAACTATTTTCAAATCTATTTAAAGGACAGTTCAAAATTGAATGAAGTTCATATGGTAAGATCACCCTTTTGCAAAAACCACTCAAATCAATTCACCTTGGCAAACCCAAGCAACCAGAGAATACCAAGCATAAGTTTAGATCACTCACCAAATTTCATTCAAAAATTTCAAATTTAAATTCTTGCGGCCATTTAGTCGAACACCTTGCAGACACTAATTAAATTCTGCCTAACTCCACTGTTTGGAGCAGTGATCACTCGACCACTTGCCCTCATTTCACTCCCCTATATCCCCCGGCACCTAGTAATGCAGTGGACAGCCTCCCCCCTTTGCTGTTGTGCCAGTGCAGCGCCGCCCGAGGCTTGCCACGCCGGCCGACCATGGACCGCTCGCCAGAGACCACGCCACCCTTGTCCATGATGTCTAGCAAGCAGGCCACCGTCCGCCGCCACACCCTATCCAGCCCTTGCCCGCTGCCAGGCCATGTACCACCAGAAAACTGACGCGCCCACTTTCTCTGCGCCGTGCCGAGAGCGCTAGAGCGCCACAGCCAACTTGCTCGCACGCGCCGCACCTCGCCCTCTCCGCGCGTGCACACCCTCGCCATAACACCAGCTAGCTCCCAGACATCGCCGTTCGCCACCGCGCGACCCGTAGCCCCGTGCGCCATCTCGAACACCGCCAGTTCCTTGCAGAGCATCGCCCGCGCCCGACAAGTCCAGACCGCCCCGTGCCACACCATTAAGCCTGTGATGACCGCCAGGGAGCACTGCGTCGCCCCCTACCCTCAGCCATGCTGCTAGCTCGCTGTACCGCCATCGCCGGAGGAGCAAGCCCATGCCGCAATGCCCCTCTCGCTGGTGTATAAATAGAGGCCCTCTCCGCCTCAATTCACCACACCACCTCACTCCCCACTCCTCACAACACCTCCCACACCTCTCCCCGGAGAAAGGCGAGCACCGCATCGCCGGAATTTGGCTAGAGTCCGCCGCTGTAGAGGAGAAGAGGAGCCGTCGATTGGAGCCGCCCCAAGAGCCGCCGCGACCACCGTTTGAACCGCCGTCGTCAACCACGTCGTTCACCCCCATCGCCGACCCTAGCTGGAGCCTAGGTGAGCCTCACACTACCCCCACCGCCGCATTAGGGTTAGAACCTCGCCGGAGCTGTTCATCGTCGATGATGAACCTCAGCCGTTAGATCAGGTTCTAATCGTAGGGCCTAGATTGAAAGATACTATTTTGGTTAGATAGAGTCGCTGACTAGTGGGACCCCCCGGTCAGTAGCCCTCTGCGCCGCGCTATGCAGATTGGGCCAGCCCAGTTAGTTTCCCGCGCACAGCCCAATTATTCAAATAATTATTTTCCATTTTAGTTAAAACCAGTTTCTGTCAGTAGATTCAAAAATCAATTCAAAGAGATTCACTGAACCAAATTGCATGATTCCAATTTTTTAGAAAGATATTAAAATTATCTATCCAAGACCATTGGATTCAAATCATTTGGAGTTAGAGATCACCTATACCAAAAATAACAAGACATGGACTTTTCCAACTTCAAACATTTTTCAGAAATCAACCATAAATGCTTTTGAGTTGATTCCAACTCTCAAAAATCACATTTGACAAGATCTATCTGAATATGTAAAAATATTTAGGTTTACATGCTGTGACTTTGGACTAGTACCAAAAGAATGCTATATAGGCATTTCTAGTCACTTTAATTCTATTAAATGATAATCTTAAACTTTATAAAATATGACCACCACTTTAAATCACATTCCCAAGTATTGGAATATGACATGTGTCAACATGATCCCATATTTTAATTGGAGAATATTAAATCTTAAGTATTTTCAATGAGTAGAAATTACTTTTCTAAAATAAGTTAAACAATATTAAGTCTTTATTTCATGTGATGATTGTGATGATGCTAGATCATCTAGTGTGATCCTTAGTGTTCTAAATAGAAGTAGTTAAGTATTGTTTGGTGATTGTGTACCTCGTATTCATTTATAGACGATAGTACCGACCCGGGATACGACGAGGAGGAGTACTACCAAGAAGAAGAAGAGGAGAACTTCAATCACTACACTACTCAAGGCAAGCTAACACTTGCAAGTTTCATACCTATGCAAGCCTAACACTACAAGTTAACTATGCAAGCCATCACTAATTGCAAGCTAGAACTATGCAAGCTAACACTTTCCCACTTGAGAACTTAAGCAAGATGCATTAGGCATGCTTGGTTATATAACTTTGATTATACCCATCTCAAGATTTACTAGCAAGCTTTATTCTTTTACTTTACCAAAGTTCTTTACTTTTAGTTAGTGATTTGTGAGTATTGGAAAAATAGTATAGATACCATAAAGAGTATAAAACTAGGCCTAAGTAGTTATACTTGGATGTCATTCCAAGGCATGAGATTAGAGTTGGATAGTTACCCTTGATTAGCACCCCTCATTAGTGAATACTCTCAACTTTAGTGGCTAGTGCTAAGCATAAAAGTTGATCACTTTAGATGGGAATACTAGGTGAAAAAGGATTATGAAAACCTTGGAATGAGGATTCATTCTATTGAAATGTTTTGACATGTGTTATGAACACAAAAGGATTTAAGGATGAAAATGTTGAGGCATGATCCTTAGCCCTTTATAAAAACTGATGGTTGGGTTCAGATGCGATACCATTCCAATTTTACCGTACAACCACAGTACCCGAATTGGGTAGGGCTCAACTGGAAGTTTATATGCCTTAGTATGGGTTCCCTCGCGGAAAGAGGTTGAGCTGAGGCTACCTCGTGAGTGTGAATGTCCACCTATACAGTGCCCAGGATGGCAGATGGCCATGGCTGGGAGGCCAAGCTCATAGGGGAGGTGCATATACTAGAGTGTGTAATTGAAAGGTTATGATTGATTATCCGCATACTAAGTATGATGATTCAGGGTTATCCCTGACGGATGTATGGAATTTTGTGGTGAAAGTGTACAACCTCTGCAGAGTGTCAAACTATTCGAATAGCCGTGTCCGCGGTCATGGACAATTGGAGTGGCCATACTGTTCCATCGTCAGATTTTTTCAAAATCTTATGAATTAAACTATGACTTTGACTTGACCACAATAGAGTTATGGATATGAAAGCTAGGTTCCCACTTAAGTGATTTAGAACATTAACTTAGTTTTCTTTACTTCTAAACTCAGTATGAGATAAACCTGGCTTTTTACAAATAAACCTAGAGCTTAGGATTCCTACTAGAACTACCTTACTTGTTAGTGATAGTTTGCGAGTACTTAAAGAGTACTCATGGCTTTGTCCCTGGCTATTCCTGTGGCCATACTATGAGGAGGACTACCAGGATGATGGACAGCAGGGGGTCTATGACAACTAGGATCATCTCCCATCGTCAGCATTGCCTGTGACTCTGAAGATGGAGCCCCTACTACGTTTATTTTTCCGCTGTTTGATTTGTATTAAGATTGGATCATGAGATCCTTTATTTGTAAGACCTTATTATGGTTTGTAATGGATGATGTATTGTGGTATCTGTTATGTCTCGCAAAAATGGTAATCCTGGGATTGCAAGCTATGGCATAACAAGCATCTGGGATTAAAAATCCAGGTGTTGACAAGTTGGTATCAGAGCCGTCCTGACCATAGGAGACCCTAGTTAGAATGGACGTCCGAACAAAAAAAATTAGTTTCAAAACAAAAGAAGTGAGTATTTATAAAAACCTATTCCCACTCTTATCCTTGATTCTTTGAAAAAAAGTCATGTTCCTAAAAAATTCTTGCTTTCTTACATAAAATTTGACACACTTGATCACCTCACTAACTTACTCACCCTAAATTCTTATAGATGGAAGTCCAGTATTGCAAGTTCTACCAGCTGGGCAACAGAGGCCAACTGATCTTTAAGAGGGATCTAGATGCACTGTCAGAGTATCTTGAGCGCCCACATCCGGAATTCTTCGGGGCCCAACTCAACGATCACATAGGAGGAGATCTACAATGGCTGATAGTTGCAGATCTCAGAGGCAAGATGGAAGCACCCACTTCGGAGAAGATCCAATTCACCTTGCATGAGAACTACTGACTAGATGGATTAGCCAGGGCTATGCATGAAGCTCTTGCCCGTCTGTGTGGGCAAAACATCAATCTGATCTAGGGAACTCACCTTGCTCACTTTGCAAGGCGTGATTCTATGGGAATGCCCTTGGAGATGCCAGGACACCCGGAGCTGAAGCACCAGGTGGAAAATCTTGAATTCATGTTGTATGATAGGCAGAAGGAGTTGGACAACGCCCGTGCCTACGCCAACCAATACCATGCCTTTGCAGTTAAGAAGGACCAGACCCTCGCCATTCTCGCCAAGGAGCGCCAATCACTTCGTCATCAGTGTGACAAGAAGGATCGCACCATCGACTGTCTTCGCAAGAAGGTGGCTGCTCTCGATAAGACCATCCGTGAATAGGATGTCCAGCTTGAAGCGAAGGAGTAGGAAGGTGAAGATATCCAGGGAGATGTTTACTCTTACCTCAGTGATGACAACGACTACCTGGAGGAGGATGCCATGGAGTTCCACACTGATGATGATGATTCCGACTTCATTGATGATGATTAGATGCACTTGAGCACTACCGTAGGAATGAGTTGTACCGGTCCCACTGTATCGTAGTTTCACAGAATGGTTCTTAAAACCATTTGTTTTCTATTTGTGTGTGGTGTGTGTTTGTATGGGGTGCTTTATATGAGTGATTACGAATAAGTTATTAGTTTGCAAACCCTGAGTCAAACTCAAAGTTTAAAGCTCTTGAAACAAAAACATGAACCCTACAGATTTCCCTCTTATCTCATTATCTATCTCAATCTTCAGATGACTCGTGGAAAGTCCGGAGGAAGCAGTTCATCTCAGGACCCGATGCTGCAGATTCTGCAAATGCTAGTTTCTAACCATGAAGCTAGTAGAGCCGAATGCCAAGCCAACCTATCCACTCTTCAACTGATAGCTCAGATGGCCCACAATAATCAAGGTCACGAAAACCAGGATCACCATGGATCCAAGCTCAAGAACTTTTAGAATACCAACCCACCTATATTTAATAAATCTGAGGATCTCTTAGATGCTGATGCCTGGCTGCAAACCATGGAGAACAACATGGAGGTCACAGGAGTTGAAGCCAATGAAAAAGTACTATTTGCCACCCATTATCTGGCAGGAGATGCAAGAGCCTGGTGGAATAGCACCCGTACCATGAATGAAGGTCAAATGATGACTTGGGAAGCATTTAAGATCAAGTTCAGCCGGACTCATGTGCCCCACGGTTTGGTCACCAGGATGAGGGATGAGTTCAAGGAACTGAAGCAAAGAAGGATGACGGTAGTTGAGTACCATGACAAATTTCTGTCCCTAGCTAGATGTGCCCCTGATGAGATTAACACCGAAGCAAAGAAGAAGGAAAGGTTCCTGAATGGATTACATGATGAGATGCAGACTGTGTTAGTCAACATCCGTTTTGCAGATCTAGAAGAGGTAGTATATTCTGCCATTCAGATGGAAGGGAAGATAAACCAAGCCAATGACAACAGCAAGCGTCGCATCATGCACCAGCCTGGATCCCACCATACCCAGAAGTATCGCCCCAACCCGTTGATACATTGCAAATGTATCTATAATTTTTGATGTTCCATGCTTGGTTTTCTATACTTTCTTGTGTTTTGTCCACACTTTGGAGTACTTTTCATATGATTTCTTGGACTAACCTATTAACAAGAGCCATAGTGCCAGCTGCCTATTTTCAGCTATTTTTGGTTCCAAGAAGTCAGAAAATGAATATTCTCGGAATTGGACGGGACAAAAGCCAAAGTTGCTATTTTACCGGAAGACATCTAGAGCCAGAATACGAGACAGAGAAGGGTTGGGGCCCGGCCACGCGACCTGGCTGCGCGGCCAGGCCTGGCCCGCACCAAGGGGTGGTCTGGCCGACCCCAGCACCCCTCAGCCTCTCGTTCCGCCTATATATTGCCTCCGATACCAAAACCCTAAGTACCCGATCAAAAATCCATGAAATAGTCTATAGTCGCCGTCATCTCCATCCCTAGATCGGGAGGGATCTGAAGCTCTTCTTGGCACCCTGCCGGAGAGGGGAATTCACCCTGGAGGCCTTCTTCATCTTCATGCAAGCCTCCAGTGTGATGCGTGAGTAGTTCATCTCTGGACTACGGGTCCATGTAGTAGCTAGATGGCTGGTTCTCCTCCTTTGTGCTTTCATGTTTAGATCTTGTGAGCTCCATTCATGATCAAGATCATCTATTTGTAATTCTGCATGTTGTGTTTGCGGGGATCCGATGGATATTGAGATGCTATGTCAGATTGATTATTGATTCCATCATGTCTTTGTTATTTGTGATCTTGCATGCTTTCCGTTGTTAGTAGCTATCTTGGCCAAGTAGATGCTAGCAACTCCAAGAGTTAGTATTTATGCTCGATAGTGGGTTCATGCCTCTGGTAATCTGGGGAAGTGACAGAAATCTCTAAGGTACTAGATGTGCTGTTGCTACTAGGGAGAAAACAACAATCCTTTGTTCATAGAACAATCGTATTGTTTACTTTACACGCAATTCGTAAAGCAATAATCTGTTGCTTGCAACTTAATACTGGAGGGTGTTTGGATGATAACCTGAAGGTGGATTATTAGTCATAGATGCAGTTGGATGACGGTCTATGTATAATGTTGTAATGCCCAATCAAGTCTCAAAGGAGTCAAGATGATTAGTATATGCTTGTATGCTTTCTCGATGTTTGTCAATTGGCCCGCTGTAATTTGTTCTCCCAGTATGTTATCTATCTTTAGGAGAGCCACCTCTAGTGAACTATGGACCCCGGTCCTTTCTTTTACTTACAATCTACAAACTGTTTACTGCTTTGTGTTACTTTCTGCAAACTATTACTTCCTTCCATTCGATACGTTTAATCCTTTATTTTCAGCAAAATCGGTGAGATTGACAACATCATCGCAAGTTGGGGCAAAGTTCTGTGGTTGTGTTGTGCAGGTCTCCATGTTGCTGCTGGCACCGGTAGTGCACCCTCCCAATGTTCAGCTAGCTACACCTTTGGGGTGTTTCCTTGCTTCTACTGGATTGATAACCTTGGTTTTGTACTGAGGGAAAACTTGTTGCTGTGCTCATCATACCTTCCTCTTGGGGTTCCCCAACGAGCTCGATATATTTGGGCCATCAACAACTTTTTCTGGCGCCATTGCCACGGAGTCAAGGACATCTTCACAAGGGGAGCCCTCATAACCAATCTCTTTACTTTGTTATTTTTGTTTTGCTTCGTTTCTTTTTATTTTGTTTGCTTGTTTCTTTATCAAAAACACAAAAAATTACTTTTACAAGTTTGCTTTCTTATTTAAAAACACAAAAAAAATTAAGTCTCCTTTAGTTGTTACCTCTTCCTTAGCTCACCATGTTGATCCCTAAATTCACCCTGAAAGACCTTTCAATAGGTAGTGGTTCAATAATTGGAAAAGATAATATTGAGGAGTTCTTTAATCATGTTAGTAAACATGAGGATATTGAGGATAGAACCCTTGCAGAACTTGATCCAAACTATGAGGTTGCTGCAACTTCTTTAGTTCACATGCTGGAAGCTAGGTTTGTTAACCTTAACCCCTTAATGCAAATAATGTTTCTTAAACTTAAAGAAATTGATGACTCTGAGAAGAGAGATTTTATTCTAGAAACTTTGCTTAAGGAATTCTATGATGTTGCCAAGGAAGCTAGAAAAGTCTTTGAACGTTTCAATATGCGAGGCTCATGTGTAGATGTTGTTGGTACACGAGAAAAGATGAACAAAACTAAACCTAATGGGGAGGAAACTAAGATTCCAATACCCTTTCAACTGGTAGCAATACATGAAGCCATAGAAAAGAATCTTGATTGGATTGTTCCTGAAAACCCTTTTGATGAAATAGTGAACCTAAGAGCATTGAGAGGGGATCCTCTAGAACTTATTTGGATAATATACCTTGCCTTATTGAAGATATTTCTGGTATTGATCTTAATGCTTCTTCATTTGAGAACACTTGATTATTTTTCTTGCTTCTTATACCTAACTTAAAGGCGTTAAAGAAAAGTACTTATTAGGAGATAACCCAAAAGTTTTAGGTGAGTCTTGGAAGTTATTACTTCAGTAATAACCGCTCCTTATCCTTTTTATTTGCTTTTTGTGCCAAGGGTAACCTCTAATGAGAGAGAAGTAATGATTGGGAAAGTTGCTGTCCCGAAATAGATTTCTATGCTTCACCGTAAAAATTCGTGTAAAATCTTTGAACGTCCTTTTGAGGCATGAGTTTTTGTGCTTCTGCCCCAGGTTGTTATCTAACTTTCGTTAGTTCAACACTTTTTGCTTTGAGCAACAGAAGGTCTTCGAAAAACTCCTTCTTTACCTGCTGATCTATTTTGATAGATTTCTGCCATTTTTTGCATTTGCTTCTTGTTGGTTCCTTTTTGAGTTCTTTTGGGGAATTGAGCTTTTTGAGGGAAGTACTACAGTAGCTATTGTTTTAATGGAAGTTTATTTGTGTTAGAACTGAACCTAAAGACTTATTATCTTGAGTGCACTAATGTTGCTAATAAAGATTGTGTGAAGTTTTGTATGAAGGAAAAATTTCAGGTGTATGGAAGGAATGAGTAATGAGATGAAGGATGGACTAAAGCTCAAGCTTGGGGATGCCACGCATGTCACCCCAAGAAATATCCAAGAAGTACAAGCGTCAAAGGTTGGGGATGCCCAAGGCATCCCCCTCTTCATCAATAAAAATCCCAGGTTTCTTCCAAACGCTTCATTTTTATTGTTTCATGCACAGTTGTGTTGTTCTTGGAGCGTCTTCTTTTTCGCTTTCGTTTTGGTTTTTCGTTTTCTTGGTTTTCTTTGTTTGCTGAATAAATTGGTTGGACCCCCTCTTTCATACATTGGTTTTCAAATAGTTTGGTTTGATTTGGAAAAGAGTAGGAAAGTTCATGCTTAAGTGGTTAAGAGAGCTTGTTTTTGACTGTGGCCTATGCTTTGTCATGCCATGCTTGATATTGTTTTGGCTTTATGCTTAGTATTATTTTCTGTAGCATGAATTTTTATAAACAATTGATATTTCTTAATGTGCCTTGGATGAATCATGCGTTGTTTTAGCATATTAAAGCATAATATAGTGGTATTCTCCTTTGATGCTTTATTTGGGTTGACTTGGCACATGCTCACACCATGTTATGACTATCTCAAGTCACCATAAGCCTTTATGATCCTTTAGTTTTCAACTTGTAGTATCTCTTTATGCTTTGATCAATGATGTTTTGTCGCTCTACATGATTATGGCCATTATTGCTCTCTTAGTTTGTCGCTCCCAGTCTTTTGCTAGCCTCCATAACAAAGTATGAGTTTCACTCATGCATCCAACTCCCTAAACCAAGTTATTCCAAAGAGTCCACCATACATACCTATTAGCATATGCTATTCCAAGTATATTCATGCTTTTTTTACCTTCCAAATTAAACTTGTTATGAGAAAACTAGTGATTAAAGCTCTCACGAACTTGATGGCACACTTTACTTTTCTTGCCCTTAATAAACTTGAACCATTGTGTCGTCTATGTTGTATATGCTTGCACTTATTTGTTGGGGATTAGCAGAACCATGCTGTCATGGGGAACGCTTTCAACATTGCACGGGTACTTTGTACCTAGTTGATATCATGCTCTTTTGTCTATGGATGTCTTCGGTGTGAAATGAAAGGGGAGCTTGTAAGTCCATGGTGTTATGTATATGTGTTAGAGAAACGCCTGGGCTGCTGGTCTAGTCCATGCTGACATGGTGGAAACCTACAGCGTAACCATAATGAGCTGTCTATGAAGCATTCTTCATATAAAAAAAGAGTCCTATATTGAGAAAAAAGAGAAAAAAGAAAAAAATAGATTATGAAAAGAGGAAAGAGAGAAAAAAGCACCATATTCCCATGGTAAATAAGAAGATTGCCGACATGCTTATTGTCTGCTTGCCTTGTCATTTTGATATGGGGATTCTTCCGTATCATCGGGCAAGGGGTACCCCGTTGGCAGTTCTCTATGATACACATGTACTTACGATGACAGGAACTTACCAGTGACTAAACTTGAGTAGCATGAGGAGCGCCCCTCGTATTCAAGGGACATGAGATTTCTAACTTATACTTTGTCAAGCATGTACACCATAGTTTGTTCACTTTAACCTTAATCACTTCAAGATTCTTATGATAGGGGCAATGAGAGCTGAAAGCTATAAGTACCATAATTTTTGGAAGCTCTTTATGAGACTTGAATCCCTACTTCCTTCTATGAAGTCCTTTCTTCCACTTATATATTGAGTATCCACCTTCTATCTTTATGCACCTACTTTGAGAGCATAGTGGCCATTCTTAGTTCTATGTGTATTGTCCCAAGACTAGTTGATTGATGCATACCTTGATATTGCTTGTTTTAAACTATTTGTATCTAGTCACTCTTATGAACTTTGAAGGTGTCCTATGCATTTATATTTGCTAATCTATGAGGGACAAGCTGAATACTATTATGCTACGTTTTCTTTATGCGAAACAAACAAACGTCTTGCAAAGCATTGTTATTCATGAATCTTTTGTTTGTGCCTCTTCATGTTGCAACATAGTTTCTTTATCTTATTGCTATAACTTTATCTTTCATGTTATGATTAAAGTACTATGATCCCAGCTTTGAATGTTTTAAAAATACTTTGATCAAGTTTATGATGGTGCATGTCACCTCAAAAAATAGTCTTTCTTTTTATCACTTACCTACTCGAGGACGAGCAGGAGTTAAGCTTGGGGATGTTGATACATTCCAAATGTATCTATAATTTTTGATGTTCCATGCTTGGTTTTATCTACTTTATTGTGTTTTGTCCACACTTTGGAGTACTTTTCATATGATTTCTTGGACTAACCTATTAACAAGAGCCACAGTGCCAGCTGCCTGTCTTCTGCTGTTTTTGGTTCCAGGAAGTCAGAAAATGAATATTCTCGGAATTGGACGGGACAAAAGCCAAAGTTGCTATTTTACCGGAAGACATCTGGAGCCAGAATACGAGACAAAGAAGGGCTGGGGCCCGGCCACACCACCTGGCCGTGCGGCCAGGCCTGGCCCACGCCAGGGGTTGGTCTGGCCGACCCCAGCACCCCCTCGGCCTCTCCTTCCACCTATATATTGCCTCCGATACCAAAACCCTAAGTACCCAATCAAAAATCCACAAAAGAGTCTGTAGCCGCCGTCATCTCCATCCCTAGATCGGGAGGGATTTGAAGCTCTTCCCGGTACCCTGCCGGAGAGGGGAATTCACCCTGGAGGCCTTCTTCATCATCATGCAAGCTTTTGGTGTGATGCGTGAGTAGTTCATCTCTGGACTACGGGTCCATGTAGTAGCTAGATGGCTGGTTCTCCTCCTTTGTGCTTTCATGTTTAGATCTTGTGAGCTCCGTTCATGATCAAGATCATCTATTTGTAATTCTGCATGTTGTGTTTGCGGGGATCCGATGGATATTGAGATGCTATTTCAGATTGATTATTGATTCTATCATGTATTCGTTATTTGTGATCTTGCATGCTTTCCGTTGTTAGTAGCTCTCTTGGCCAAGTAGATGCTAGCAACTCCAAGAGTTAGTATTTATGCTCGATAGTGGGTTCATGCCTCTGGTAATCTGGGGAAGTGACAGAAATATCTAAGGTACTAGATGTGCTGTTGCTACTAGGGAGAAAACAACAATCCTTTGTTCATAGAACAATCGTATTGTTTACTTTACATGCAATTCGTAAAGCAATAATCTGTTGCTTGCAACTTAATACAGGAGGGGGTTCGGATGATAACCTGTAGGTGGATTATTAGTCATAGATGCATTTGGATGACAGTCTATGTATAATGTTGTAATGCCCAATCAAGTCTCAAAGGAGTCAAGATGATTAGTATATGCTTGTATGCTTTCTCGATGTTTGTCAATTGCCCCACTATAATTTGTTCACCCAGCATGTTATCTATCTTAAGGAGAGCCACCTCTAGTGAACTATGGATCCCGGTCCTTTCTTTTACTTAAAATCTACAAACTGTTTACTGCTTTGTGTTTACTTTCTGCAAACTATTGCTTCCTTCCATTTGATACGTTTAGTCCTTTGTTTTCAGCAAAACCAGTGAGAATGACAACCTCATCGCAAGTTGGGGGTAAAGTTCTGTGGTTGTGTTGTGCAGGTCTCCACGTTGCATCTGGCACCGGTAGTGCACCCTGCCAACGTTCAGCTAGCTACACCTTTGGGGTGTTTCCTTGCTCCTACTGGATTGATAACCTTGGTTTCGTACTAAGGGAAAACTTGCTGCTGTGCTCATCATAGCTTCCTCTTGGGGTTCCCCAACGAGCTCGATATATTTGGGCCATCACCCGTGTGCATGATATGCCCCAAGAAACAACAGACCCCCTATGTCCCGTCCAAACTATCCCAATCGTAGCGGAGGAAACCTGAAGTCTGGAGGAAACCACAACAACAACCCCGACAACTCCAATAACTTCAACCGTGCACTGCCCAAGTCCAACAACAACAACAACAACAACAACAACAATACTGTCCCAAGGACTGGAAGCAATGTTGTGCCTATCGCAGGAAAAGACAAGTCCTAGATTACTTGCTTTGAATGTGGAGTCAAGGGTCACTACTCCAATGAGTTCCCCAAGAAGCTTGCAGCATCCACCAATGTTCAGCCTGGAAGGAGATTTTCTCCAGGGAACTCGCTCAACCGCAACGGCCGTCTGTTCCACATGAATGCTGAAGAAGCGTATGAAGCCCCCGATGTCGTGCTGGGTATGTTTTCTGTTAACTTAGTACTTGCAAGAGTGTTGTTTAATTCTGGAGTATCGCACTCGTTTGTTACAGAAGAATTTGCATGCACTAGTAATATTCAGCCAACAAAATTAAAGCATGTTATGATAGTTCAAATACCTGGTTCAACCACCAAAGCTAGAAAAATTTGCAAAGCTGTACCTATCAGAATCCATGGAATAGATTTTTATGCCAATCTAATAGTATTTGGAACCAAAGGTTTGGAAGTAGTACTAGGAATGGATTGGATGTCGAAACATAAAGGATTGATAGATTATGCCAAGAAAGCCATAACCATGACCATTAGCTCTGGAGTATCAGTAGAGCATGTATCTGAGACTTTTCCCTGTCAATTTAAATGCAACAAGAGTCTAGCCCAACCAACCCTAGACCAAGTCAGAGTAGTCTATGAATAGCCCGAAGTATTCCCAGATGAATTGCCTGGTATGCCCCCAGATCGGGATATCGAGTTCATCATTGAACTAATTCCTGAAACTGGACCCATAGCTCAGAGACCTTATAGTATGAACCCATCTGAATTAGTGGAGCTAAAGAAACAACTTGATGCTACGTTGGAGAAAGGTCTGATTCAACCAAGCGCATCGCCATGGAGATCACCTGTTCTGTTTGTGGATAAGAAAGATGGAGGTAACCGTTTGTGCATGGATTACCGGAAGCTGAATGATGTCACCATCAAGAACAAGTACCCACTGCCGAAAATAGAGGATCTATTTGACCAGTTGACCGGTGCAGTGTTTTCTAAGATTGATCTTAGAACTGGTTATCATCAACTCAAGATTCATGCAACGGACATTCCAAAGACTTCCTTTACCACTAGATATGGATTGTGTGAGTATACGGTCATGTCTTTTGGATTAACCAATGCCCCCGTTTTTTTCATGAATCTCATGAATAAGATTTTTATGAACTTCCTAGATAAGTTTGTTGTTGTTTTTATCGATGATATTCTGATCTATTCCAAGTCAGAAGAAGACCACGAGCTCCACTTGAGAACCATCCTTGAAACCCTTAGAGAACATCAGTTGTATGCCAAGTTTAGCAAGTGTGAGTTCTGGTTGAAGGAAGTAGGATTCCTAGCACATATTGTGTCGGCAGGAGGAGTCGCTGTTGATCCCGCCAAGTTCAAAGATGTTGAAGAATGGAAAGCCCCAACCACTCAAACCCAAGTCCGCGCATTTCTTGGATTAGCAGGATATTACCGCAAGTTCATTGAAGGATTTTCGAGCATCGCAAGACCGATGACCCAATTTTTGAAGAAAGATAAGAAGTACGAACGGACGGATAAGTGTGAAGCAAGTTTTCAAGAGCTCAAGAAGAGATTGATTTCAGCCCCAATTCTGATTATGCCAGATATCAAGAAGCCTTTTGATGTGTATTGTGATGCATCCAAGATTGGTCTCAGATGTGTGTTGATGCAGGAAGGCAAAGTCATAGCATATCTGTCCCGACAACTGAAGCAACATGAGCAAAACTACCCTACCCATGACCTTGAACTAGCAACCGTAGTTTTAGCATTGAAGACATGGCGTCATTACCTTATGGGTAACCGTTGTGAGATTTATTCGGATCACAAGAGTCTGAAGTATATTTTCACCCAGAAGGAGCTGAATATGAGGCAAAGGAGATGGATAGTGACATGGATATACCCTACAGGTACTCGAGCTTGGTATATACGGCCTGGATACATGGAGGCCCACGGTGTCGCCAAGGCCCAAATGAAAGACTCGAGTGGCCTACGAACTCTCGATTGCTTGAAGAATGAGAAGAAACTAAAGATAGAAAGTTCAAAGGGGAAAACCCTAATCTATAACCGACTCGACCTGCTACCCGAGACCTAGCCTATCTATATAAAGGTTAGGAGGGGGCGGCGAGAAGGACACACATAACCCTAGTTTCCACCACCCTCGCCAGATTGCATCTGTGCACCATTGTAATCTTCGATTCCTTTGATAATTCCACAAGCAGACAAGCAGGAGTAGGGACCTCTACGAGGCCTGAACCTGGGTAAATCTTCGAGTCCCCTGTGTGCTTGTTTGCTAGATGATAGATGTCTCCAGTGCTCCCTCCTTATCCAAAACCCAAGTCCATAACAATGGGCATTGATGAATTAAACCCTCGTCAATTGGCGCCGTCTGTTGGAATTGGGAGCGCTGATGTTGTGGCTTCTTCGGCCCCATCAATCGCGATCTACAACTCCGCAACAGCGGAGATTCGCCAGCTCTTCGGCGCATTCGACTTCACTGTCCACACGCCGGCCACTCGCCTGGCTTTCGAGTCCGTGGGTGATGGAGTCAGCCTGGCAATAGGGAGCTTCCGCTTCCAAGTTGGTCAGATGGGCACGCTTCGCATGCCTGACCAGCCGACGGTGCCGTCGATTGCCCCAGCATCATGGTTCCCTCCATCCATCGACACCCTCAGTAAGCTCAACGCCCCGACAACAGTCGAGAACACTGTTAGCGACAGCAGTCACGACTCCGATCTGAGCGATCTGGCCACTGAAGATGGAGCCTACGACTCCGGATTTGAGAGTTGTGGAAGCAGCAGCTTCCCCAATCACTTCATGTGCACCGTCATCAACGCAAGCGATACCTCCGCCAACCGCGATAACACTGGCAATCGCGGTAACGGAAGTGACCCACCTCTTGTTGGCAATGGCGGCAACGGTGCCAATGGCGGTAACTGTGGCGATCGCACCAACGCCAACAATAGAGGAGCAGTCGAACCTCCAACCATAATAAATGAGCAAACCGGCGAACGCGTCATGATCAGGCTCAACGAGCAAGAATGGGCTCGCTGCCGCGAAGCCCTGCGAGGCACTCCTCTACCCTTCGGATCCCTGCAAGAACTGCTGATGGGCTACCACTGGCTCTTGAAGGAAGAATTCAAGCGCCAAGTACAAACAATCGCGCAACTCGAGGCGCGTAAAAAGGCAGTAGACGAGTTGAGCCTTCGTCGTGCTGGGCTCTCCTCCCACGGAGGATCCTCCTCAAAGGGCAACGAGTACATCGCCAAGAAGAGGCAATCTCGGATGGCCCATCTCACCGAGCAAGAACGCATAGAAGCTGCAAAGGTCCTCGACTTCAGCTCTATGATAGTCGATACACGGGGCAATGTGGTCCCCAAGACACTGCAGGCTGCGGTGACAGCGGCCACCATGTACCTCCTTAACAACCAGCCGCCAGCTGGAGATCCCCGAGCCACCATGCACCGATCTACGATCGTGGGCTTGGGATTAATCGAGGCCGCCCTCGACAAGGAGCCAACACCGGAGCCAAAGAAAGGCAAGGCGCTAGTAAAGCTCTACTCCTCACCTTCATCCAGTGATGACAGTCACGACCTGTCTCGACATCGCCGCTCATGGCGGCATGACCACGACTACGACGCGCGTGATTGTTGGAGATATGCCCTAGAGGCAATAATAAATATAGTTATTATTATATATATCTTTGTGTTTATGATAAATGTTTGCATTCATGCTATAATAGTATTAACAAGGAAACCATTAATACTTGTGTGATTTGTAAACTTAATTTGAAGTCCCTAGTATAGCCTCTATACTTCACTAGCTTGTTGGTTGATTGATGATGTGGTTTCTTTGTCATGAACATTGAGATGTTATCAACAACAAGATCATATCGTTAGGAGAATGATATGGTGGACATACTCCTATAGACAAGCGTAGCATAAAGATCAAGTCATTTCAATAGTTCAATTGCTATATGCTTTCTGATACATAGTAACCTAATTCCTTCGACCATGAGATCATGCATATCACCTTTACTGGATGGATGCTTTGATGTCATCAAACACCACACCGTAACAGGGTGGCTATAAAGGTGGCATTGAGTGTTCGGAAAGTATTGGTTGAAACACATGGATCAAGAGTGGGATTTGTCCATCCACATGACGGATAGATATTCTCTGGGCCCTCTCGGTGAAATGTCATTCAATTAGCTTGCAAGCATGTGACTTGGTCACAAGGGATCACATATCACGGGAACGAGAAAAGAGTACTTATCAGTAACGAGGATGAACTAGGTATGCAGAGATACCGACGATCATAACCTCGGATAAGTAACATATCGTGAGACAAAGGGAAATTGGTATCGTATGTAAGTGGTTCATTCGATCGCAAAGTAATCGTAGAAATATGTGGGAGCCATATGAATTTCCAGATTCCTCTATTGGTTATTGTTCGGAGAAGTGTCTCGATCATGTCCGCATAATTCACGAACCGTAGGGAGACACACTTAAGGATTCGACGTTGTTTGAGTAGTTATGGTATTATGAGAAAGAGACCGAATGTTGTTCGGAGTCTCGGATGGGATCCGGGATATCACGAGGTGATCCGGAATGGTCCGGAGAATAAGATTCATATAAGGAAAGACCCGTTTCGGAGTTCGGGAATGATTCCGGTGTTTTCATCGGGGATATTCTAGAAGGTTCCGGATTGTCCGGCACTCCGGGGGGGAAGGGGTACATGAATGTGTCATTACTTATTGGAATGATTGCATCATGTACTAAGTGTTCTTGCTGTCCCAAATATAGGATTAAATTGAATCCTAAAACAGAAAAGTCAAATGTCCAGTTTGAAAGTCAAACTGCCAAAACAAGAAACTGTGGGAAACAAGCAAGAGGAGTTGGAACCAACCTGGAGGAGGAGTTGGACTCCTCCAGGCCGGCGCCCAGCCCAAGGCCGAGTTAGGGAGGGACTCCCTCCCTCCCCTGGCGCGCCCACCCCCTCCCACCTATATAAGGAGGGGCAGGGCTCCCCTCCTAGACACACAAGTTTCCTATCCTCTAAACTAAACCCTAGATCTAGACCCCGGTTTAGAGCTATTCGGTTTAGAGCCTTCTAATTGGTTTAGAGCCTTCTAATTGGTGTGTCTAATTACTAGACCACTAATAGCCTCTCTCATAAGCTCCACCATACTCGCACCGGCTTAAGGCGAAGCCCTGCGGGATTTCCCCTCTACCTCCGGTACCACGCCGTTGTGCTGCCGGAATCGCGAGGAGAGTGCTACAACCTCCGCTGCCTGCTGGAACAAGGGAGAGGAAGGTCTTCGTCGAGTACCGAACGTGTGACCGACTGCGGGAGCGCTGCGGGAACGCGGTGCCGGAAGGATCGTCTACGCGATCTTGAGATCGGAAAGAGTACGACTACATCACCCACGAGAATCTGCTCTCGTTAAACACTTTGGAATCTTCGAGGGTGAGTTATTCCATCGACTCGTTGCTACAATCTAGTAGATAGATCTTGGCTTGTTTGTTTGTATGCGATAGAAAATTTTTGTTTTCCATGCTACGAACCCCTACAGTGGTATCAGAGCCGTGTCTATATGTAGATCTGTTGCACGAGTAGAACACAATGGTCATTGTGGGCGTTGATGCTTTTATTGTAGATTGCTTTTTGTGTACTTTGCATCTTGCGGTATGTTGGGATGAAGCGGCCCGGGCTAACCTTACATGACATCGTTCATGAGACTTGCTCCACGTTTGACATGCAACTTGTATTGCATAAGTGGCTTTGCGGGTGCCTGTTTCTCCTAGCATAGTTAAGATCCAATTTACAACGGGTAATCAACAATGCTAGTATCAATGTTGTGGTTCTTGTTCGTAAGTTAGAACGACACTTATGGAAAGCCCCAAACCACGTAAAATATGCAAAGAAAGTAGAAGCGTCTAACTTTGTTTTGCAGGGGTGTGCAGTGATGTGATATGGCCATGATTGTGATTATATTTGATGTATGCAATGTTCCTTATTGTAAGTTGGCAACCGGCAGGAGCCATATGGTTGTCTTTAATTTCTGTTAAGACCTGCGTGTCTATTCAAAATAGTTGTAATAGTTGAAGCTGGTGGACGACAACCATGGAGAAGCGTCATTGACCTTGATGCTATGCCGGTGATGATGGAGATCATATTCGTGCTTGAAGATGGAGATCGGAAGCACAAAGAAGAAAGGCCATATCATATCACATATTATGAATTGCATGTGATGTTAATCCTTTATGCATCTTGTATTGCTTAGTAGACGACGGTAGCATTATAAGATGATCCCTCATGCACATAAATTTCAAGTTCTAAAGTGTTCACCCTTAGTATGCACCGTTGCCAAAGCTTGCTGCTTCGAAGCACCACGTGATGATCGGGTGTCTTTGATTCCGCGGGTGAATACAACGTAAGCAAGCCAGATTTGCTTATGCGGAAGCTAAGGTTTGATCTTGACGAGCCTAGCATGTACAGACATGGCCTCAGGAACACGGATCGCCGAAAGGCAAAGCATGAATCATATAGTAGATATGATGAACATGATGATTGTTCGCCATTAAAACTATATCAGCTCTCGTGATGATCGGTGTTGATGTAGTGGATTTGGTTCGTGTGATCACTAAAACAATGTGAGGGATGTTGTTTTGAGTGGGAGTTCACCTAGTTTAATTTCATTAATTAATTTGAACTCAATTTGTCATAAACTTAGTCTAAACTATTGCAAATATGTTGTAGATCAATGGCAGCCCCTACCATCAATTTTAATGCGTTCCTAGAGAAAGAAAAGTTGAAAAACAATGGAAGCAACTTCGCGGATTGGTTCCGCAATTTGAGGATTGTCCTCACAGCTGGTAATTTGACCTATGTGCTGGATGCACCGCTAGGTGACCCACCTGCAGCTGATGCTACCGATGAAGTAAAGAATGTTTACCTTGCTCGAAAGAATCAGTACTCCATAGTTCAGTGTGCTATCTTGTATGGTTTAGAATCGGAGCTTCAGAAAAGGTTTGAAGAGTCAGATCCATATGATATTATCGAGGATCTCAAATTAATTTTTGAGACTCATGCGGCAATTGAAAGTTATGAAGCTTCTGAAAAGTTCTTTAACTGCAAGATGGAAGAGGGTAGCTCCGTCAGTGAGCATGTGCTTAAGATGTCTGGGCACGCAAATAAACTTCAAAGTTTGGGTATAGTGATTCCTAATACTTTGGGAGTTTACCGCATCCTCCAATCACTACCACCAAGTTACAAGAACTTTGTGATGAACTACAACATGCAGAACATGAACAAAGAGTTGCCAGAACTATTTGCTATGTTAAAATCTGCAGAAGTGGAGATCAAGAAAGAGCACCAAGTGTTGATGGTCAATAAGACCACCAAATTCAAGAAAGGCAAGTCTAAGCAAAAGGGACACTTCAAGAAGGGTGGTAAGAAAGTTACCACGCCGACGAAGAAGACCAAGGCTGGACCTAAACCTGAAACTGAGTGCTTTTACTGCAAGGGAGAAGGTCACTGGAAGCGGAATTGCCCAAGGTACTTGGCGGATTTGAAGAACGGCAACATCAAGAAGAAAGGTATATCTGATATACATGTTATTGATGTGTATCTCACTAGTACTCGTAGTAGTGCCTGGGTATTTGATACTGGTTCGGTTGCTCATATTTGTAACTCGAAACAGGAGCTGCAGAATAAACGGAAGCTAGTGAAGAACGAGGTGACGATGCGCGTAGGAAACGGATCAAAGGTTGATGTGATCGCGGTCGGCACGCTACCTCTTCATCTACCATCGGAATTAGTTTTATACTTAAATAATTGTTATTTGGTGCCTGCATTAAGCATGGACATTATATCAGGATCTTGTTTATTGCGAGACAGTTACTTGTTTAAATCCGAGAATAATGGTTGTTCGATTTATATGAGTAATGTGTTTTATGCACATGCACCTTTGATAGATGGTCTATTCATATTGAATCTCGATAGTAGAAATACACATATTAATAACATTGAGGCTAAACGTTTGAAATCAAGCGATAATTTGACCTATATGTGGCACTATCGTCTTGGTCACATTGGAGTGAAGCGTATGAAGAAACTCCATTCTGATGGACTTCTTGAATCACTTGATTTTGAATCACTTGAAAGATGCGAAGCATGTCTGATGGGTAAAATGACTAAGACTCCATTTTCTGGTATAATGGAGCGAGCTACGGACTTACTAGAAATCATACATACCGATGTGTGTGGTCCAATGAGTGTAGCATCGCGCAGTGGTTATCGTTATGTTCTTACCTTCACGGATGACTTGAGTAGATATGGGTATATCTATTTCATGAAACATAAGTCCGAAACTTTCGAGAAGTTTAAGGAGTTTCAAAGTGAGGTAGAGAATCAACGTAACAAGAAGATTAAATTTCTACGTTCTGATCGTGGAGGTGAATATCTAAGTTACGAGTTTGGCGAGCATTTAAAGAAGTGCGGAATACTTTCACAATTGACACCGCCGGGAACACCACAGCGTAATGGTGTGTCTGAACGTCGTAATCGAACTCTCTTAGATATGGTTCGTTCTATGATGTCACTTACAGATTTACCGCTATCATTTTGGGGTTATGCATTAGAAACAGCCGCATTCACTTTAAATAGGGCACCATCTAAATCCGTTGAAACGACACCGTATGAATTATGGTTTGGGAAGAAACCTAAATTGTCGTTCCTTAAAGTTTGGGGATGCGAAGCCTATGTAAAGAAGTTACAGCCGGACAAGCTTGAACCCAAAGCGGAAAAATGCGTCTTCATAGGATACCCGAAGGAAACTATTGGGTATACCTTCTATCATAGATCCGAAGGCAAAATCTTTGTTGCCAAGAATGGATCCTTTCTAGAGAAGGAATTTCTCTCGAAAGAAGTGACTGGAAGGAAAGTAGAACTCGACGAGGTTGTCGAACCTTCTCTCGAAATTACGAGTAGCGCAGCACCGGAAGAAATTCCTGTGGTGCCTGCACCAATAAGAGAGGAAGCTAATGATAGTGATCATGAAACTTCGGTTGAAGTTGCTACAGAGCCTCGGAGGTCAACGAGAACTCGTACCACTCCAGATTGGTATGATTCCGTTATAAATGTCATGTTGGTGGACAACACCGATGACCCCGAGACATATGAGGAAGCGATGATGAGCCCAGATTCCAATAAATGGCAAGAAGCCATGAAATCCGAGATTGGATCCATGTACGAAAACCAAGTATGGACTTTGGTGGACTTACCGGATGGCCGGAAGGCTGTCGAGAACAAATGGATTTTCAAGAAGAAAACAGATGCTGATGGTAATGTTACTGTCTATAAAGCTCGACTTGTCGCAAAAGGGTTTCGACAAATTCAAGGAGTTGACTACGATGAGACTTTCTCACCGGTAGCGAAGCTAAAGTCTGTGAGGATTATGTTAGCAATCGCTGCATATTATGATTATGAGATATGGCAGATGGATGTCAAAACAGCATTCCTCAATGGAGACATTGATGAAGAGTTGTATATGATACAACCCAAAGGTTTTGTCGATCCTAAAGATGCTAACAAGGTATGCAAGCTTCAACGGTCCATCTATGGATTGAAGCAAGCATCCCGAAGTTGGAATCAACGTTTTGATAAGGTAATCAAAAGTTTTGGTTTTGTACAAACTTATGGAGAAGCTTGTATTTACAAGAAAGTGAGTGGGAGCTCTGTAGCATTCTTAATACTGTATGTGGATGACATATTGTTGATTGGGAATGATGTAGACCTTCTTAATAGTGTCAAAGAGTATTTGAATAATAGTTTTTCAATGAAGGATCTTGGCGAAGCAGCTTACATATTAGGCATAAAGATTTATAGAGATAGATCGAAACGCCAAATATCATTGTCACAAAGTACATATTTGGACAAAGTTCTAAAGAAGTTTGGAATGGAAGAAAGCAAGAAAGGGTTCTTGCCCATGTTGCCCAATACGACCTTGAGTAAAACTCAAAGTCCGACATCGGCAGAAGATAGAGAAAGAATGAGTAAGACTCCCTATGCCTCAGCCATAGGATCTCTAATGTATGCCATGCTATGTACTAGACCCGACATCGCATATGCTGTTAGTTTAACTAGCAGATATCAAAGTGATCCAGGAGTGGATCATTGGACAGCGGTCAAAAACATCCTTAAGTACTTGAGAAGAACTAAGGATATGGTTCTTTCTTATGGAGGTGATGAACAGCTCGTTGTTAATGGTTACACCGATGCTAGTTGGAACACCGATCCAGATGATTCTAAATCACAATCTGGATACGTATTTATTTTGAATGGTGCAGCAGTTAGCTGGAGGAGTGCAAAGCAAAGCGTTGTGGCGAGATCTTCAACTGAATCGGAATACATGGCTGCTTCGGAGGCTTCACAAGAAGCGATATGGATGAAAGAGTTCATTACATAGCTGGGTGTGGTTCCTAGTGCGCTGGACCCAATGTCTATCTACTGTGATAACATGGGCGCCATAGCCAATGCGCAAGAACCAAGGTCACACAAGAAGCTGAAGCATATCAAGCTACGTTTTCACGCTATTCGAGAACATATCCAGGATGGGGATAAAAAGATTTGCAAAGTACACACAGATCTGAATGTGGCGGATCCGTTGACTAAACCTCTCCCGAGGGCAAAACATGACCAACACCAAACTGCCATGGGTGTTCGGTATATTACCATGTAATCTAGATTAGATGACTCTAGTGCAAGTGGGAGACTGTTGGAGATATGCCCTAGAGGCAATAATAAATATAGTTATTATTATATATATCTTTGTGTTTATGATAAATGTTTGCATTCATGCTATAATAGTATTAACAAGGAAACCATTAATACTTGTGTGATTTGTAAACTTAATTTGAAGTCCCTAGTATAGCCTCTATACTTCACTAGCTTGTTGGTTGATTGATGATGTGGTTTCTTTGTCATGAACATTGAGATGTTATCAACAACAAGATCATATCGTTAGGAGAATGATATGGTGGACATACTCCTATAGACAAGCGTAGCATAAAGATCAAGTCATTTCAATAGTTCAATTGCTATATGCTTTCTGATACATAGTAACCTAATTCCTTCGACCATGAGATCATGCATATCACCTTTACTGGATGGATGCTTTGATGTCATC
This sequence comes from Avena sativa, assembly GCA_916181665.1. NCBI lineage: Eukaryota > Viridiplantae > Streptophyta > Magnoliopsida > Poales > Poaceae > Avena > Avena sativa. The sequence continues at coordinate 183,370,971 of OV702287.1, read as the reverse complement.
AAACACCACACCGTAACAGGGTGGCTATAAAGGTGGCATTGAGTGTTCGGAAAGTATTGGTTGAAACACATGGATCAAGAGTGGGATTTGTCCATCCACATGACGGATAGATATTCTCTGGGCCCTCTCGGTGAAATGTCATTCAATTAGCTTGCAAGCATGTGACTTGGTCACAAGGGATCACATATCACGGGAACGAGAAAAGAGTACTTATCAGTAACGAGGATGAACTAGGTATGCAGAGATACCGACGATCATAACCTCGGATAAGTAACATATCGTGAGACAAAGGGAAATTGGTATCGTATGTAAGTGGTTCATTCGATCGCAAAGTAATCGTAGAAATATGTGGGAGCCATATGAATTTCCAGATTCCTCTATTGGTTATTGTTCGGAGAAGTGTCTCGATCATGTCCGCATAATTCACGAACCGTAGGGAGACACACTTAAGGATTCGACGTTGTTTGAGTAGTTATGGTATTATGAGAAAGAGACCGAATGTTGTTCGGAGTCTCGGATGGGATCCGGGATATCACGAGGTGATCCGGAATGGTCCGGAGAATAAGATTCATATAAGGAAAGACCCGTTTCGGAGTTCGGGAATGATTCCGGTGTTTTCATCGGGGATATTCTAGAAGGTTCCGGATTGTCCGGCACTCCAGGGGGGAAGGGGTACATGAATGTGTCATTACTTATTGGAATGATTGCATCATGTACTAAGTGTTCTTGCTGTCCCAAATATAGGATTAAATTGAATCCTAAAACAGAAAAGTCAAATGTCCAGTTTGAAAGTCAAACTGCCAAAACAAGAAACTGTGGGAAACAAGCAAGAGGAGTTGGAACCAACCTGGAGGAGGAGTTGGACTCCTCCAGGCCGGCGCCCAGCCCAAGGCCGAGTTAGGGAGGGACTCCCTCCCTCCCCTGGCGCGCCCACCCCCTCCCACCTATATAAGGAGGGGCAGGGCTCCCCTCCTAGACACACAAGTTTCCTATCCTCTAAACTAAACCCTAGATCTAGACCCCGGTTTAGAGCTATTCGGTTTAGAGCCTTCTAATTGGTTTAGAGCCTTCTAATTGGTGTGTCTAATTACTAGACCACTAATAGCCTCTCTCATAAGCTCCACCATACTCGCACCGGCTTAAGGCGAAGCCCTGCGGGATTTCCCCTCTACCTCCGGTACCACGCCGTTGTGCTGCCGGAATCGCGAGGAGAGTGCTACAACCTCCGCTGCCTGCTGGAACAAGGGAGAGGAAGGTCTTCGTCGAGTACCGAACGTGTGACCGACTGCGGGAGCGCTGCGGGAACGCGGTGCCGGAAGGATCGTCTACGCGATCTTGAGATCGGAAAGAGTACGACTACATCACCCACGAGAATCTGCTCTCGTTAAACACTTTGGAATCTTCGAGGGTGAGTTATTCCATCGACTCGTTGCTACAATCTAGTAGATAGATCTTGGCTTGTTTGTTTGTATGCGATAGAAAATTTTTGTTTTCCATGCTACGAACCCCTACAGTGATGACATCACGCAGTGCAAGATCGACAAATCAAGGGCGCGACGTGCTCGGTCGACTGACTCGGAAGAGGAAGATGTGGAGCTCTAAGGCGCTAGATGCTTCAGCAGATCCATCGGGCAGAAGCGAATGCCCAAAGGGTTCAAACTCCCGTCAGAGAACCCGAAGTTTGACGGCCTACAGGACCCAAAAATCTGGCTGGAGGACCACATCTCCTCTGTCAGGCTCCACGGAGGCAGTCGAAGCATGGCCATGCAATGCTTATAGCTACAGCTGCAGGGCGCCGCCCGAGCATGGCTCAACAACCTCCCACGCGGATCCATTCGTAGTTGGGATGAACTGGTTTATAGCTTTGTGCGCAACTTTAAAGGCACATACAAGCGACCCACGTCAATCGAAGAGTTGAGATGCTGTCAGCAAAGATCTGGCGAATCGCTGCGCTCCTACATCCAAAGGTGGTCCATCATCAAGAACTCCGCGGAAAACATCTCGGAGGATCGCGCGATTGACGCATTCAATGGCGGCGTCCGCCGCATAGAGCTTAGGGAGGAGCTAGGCCGCTCAAAGCCCAAGACCATTGACCACCTGATGGAAATCGCGAATCGGTGGGCCGATGGAGAAGATTCGGTGAAAAATCGCGTTCACTCCGACGAGGAGGCAGAGCTCGAGCGCAAACGCGACCATCGAGGCAAACACCGTATGCGCATCTACGATGACCGCGACGACGTCAACATGGTCGCAGCTGGCTACGCTGACAAACGCGACGACAACCGCAACAACGGATACCGCAACAGTGGATACCGCGACTCCGGGAAAACCACGCAAGTGTGGCAACGCCGCGATCATGATGAAGCACCCGCAACATCCATTGAAGACAAACTGTCCGGGCCATGTTCGGTGCACTTCTACATCGACAAGCATGATGGAAAGAAGAAGTCCAGCCACGTCCTCAAGGACTGCCGCGAGTTCCTCAAACTACATGAGGGAATAGCTCGGATGAACCGCAACGCAGTCGAAAGAGGCTACGGAGCCTCCCCAGGAGTCGTAGCACATGTTTCTCCGCCACCACCACCTGGAATGCCCCCAAACGCAGCTGCACCGGACCAGCACCAGGGAGGCGAACCCTACCCAAGGGCCATGGGTACCATGATGATCCAAAAAGGACGCCCCTCCAATTGGGTGTAGAAGGCCATCACTCGCCAAGTTAACTTGGCCACACACTCGCCACCATCTACCACTGGGTACCTCAGCGGAAGCGAGTCCTGCATCACCTTCGAAAAACGCGATCATCCGCCTCAAGTACCTCGTCCAGGCCACTGTCCCCTCGTACTCGAGGCACAAATTGGAGGCTTCGATATGAGCCGCGTCTTCATGGACGGTGGAAGCAGCATCAACCTTATATTTGCGAGTACCTTGCGAGCCATGAGGATCCCCCTGACTTGCCTAGAAGCCTCAGACACAACATTCCACGGCATCATCCCAGGCAAGGGCGTGTACCCCCTGGGCAAAATCAACCTCCACGTCATCTTCGGCACGCCAAAAAACTTTCGGCGCGAGCGCATCGACTTTGAGGTCGTCGACTGGCCCTCACAATATCACTGCATCCTCGGACGTGTCGCGTTCGCTAGGTTCATGGCAGTGCCACACTAAGCCTACCTGCAAATGAAAATGCCAGGTCCTAATGGTGTCATCACAGTCAACGGGAGCTTCGAGAGGTCCGACAGTTGCGACAGGGAATTCAACAGAATTTCCCAGTCCTTCGGCATGCAGGAAGAACTCGCGAGATTAAAGGAGTTGACAGACAACAGTCTGCCTCCCCCAAGCCGGCCAAGCTCGCCCGATTTATCTTTCGACTCATCAGCGCACACAAAGAAAGTGCAGGTTCACCCCTCGGATCCCGCCAAAACGGCCCTCATCACCAACAACTTGAGTCCCGCATAGTAACTCGCGCTCGTCGAATTCCTCCGTGAGCACTGGGAAATTTTCGCCTGGTGTCCTGCGGACATGCTAGGAGTTCCCAGGGAATTCGCCGAGCATGCACTCAACGTCAACCCCGACGCAAGGCCAGTCAAACAAACAATCCGGCAATTATCTGAGCCACGGGCGCAGGCAGTTGGAATGGAGATCAACAGGCTCCTCGACGCCAAATTCATATGCGAGATCAAGGAAAGCACTTGGCTCGCCAACACAGTGCTGGTACCAAAAAAGGACACGGATATCCTGCGGATGTGCGTGGACTTCACCTCTCTGAATAAGCACTGCCCAAAGGACCACTTCCCGTTACCACGCATCGACCAAATCATCGACTCCACCGTGGGCTACGAGCGCCTCTGCTTCCTTGACGCCTACTCAGGCTATAATCAGATTCGAATGAAGGAGGAAGATCAAGAGAAAACAGCGTTTACAACGCCCTTTGGTGTGTTCTGCTACAACACAATACCCTTCGGGCTAAAGCACGCGGGAGCCACCTACTAGCGATGCATGCAGGTTTGACTTAAGGAACAACTTGGTCACAACATCCAAGTCTATGTCGACGACATAGTAATCAAGACCAAGGAGGAAGCCTCCCTAATCGACGATTTGCGCGAAACATTCGCCAACCTCGACCGCTACCGGATCAAGCTCAATTCGGACAAATGCGCGTTTGGCGTGCCATCCGGGCAACTACTCGGGTACCTCATCTCCGCAAGAGGAATCGAGGCAAATCAGAAGAAAATAAAAGCCATACTGGCCATGGAGAAGCCGAAAAACATAAGGGGCGTTCAGCAGCTGGCTGGGCGAATCGCGGCCCTCAGTCGATTCATTAGTCAGATGGGTGAAAAGGCGCTGCCCTTCTACCAACTCCTCCGCAAAACTGAAAAGTTTGAGTGGACCAACGAAGCGCAGGAAGCATTCGAGGACCTCAAGCGCCTGCTCTCCACCTCGCCAGTACTAGTAACCCCGCGGTAAAGGGAACCACTGTTGCTATATATCTCCGCCACCAACCAGGTGGTGAGCACAGTGCTCTTCATCGAGCAAGCCGAGGAAAACAAGGTCCACGGGGTACAACGCCCAGTATACTACCTCAGCGAGGTCCTCACACCAACAAAACAGCGGTACCCGCACTACCAGAAGCTGGCGTACGGCGTCTTCATGACCGCCCCGCGACTGCGCCATTACTTCCAGGAACACCCAATCGTGGTGGTCAACGACGCCCCTTTGGGACACATCCTCAACAACCCCGACGCCACGGGATGAGTCGCGCTTTGGGGAATAGAATTGTCTCCACGAGACATTACATACGAAAAGCGCGACGCAATCAATTCGCAAGTTCTTCCTGACTTCCTCGTGCACTGGATGGAGAACCAGCTCCCTGAAAAACCAGATATGTCCTACCTCTGGACAATGCACTTCGATGGATCCAAGCGAAAGGACGGAGCAGGCGCAGGTGTCATATTGACATCACCTCAAGGAGACAAGTTGAAATACATCCTGCGAATGTAGTTCACCGCCTCCAACAACGAAGCTGAATATGAGGCCCTGCTACATGGGATGAGGATGGCAAAAGCCTGCGGTGCCAAGCGACTCATTATTTACGGCGACTCCAAGTTGGTCGTCAACCAAACAATGCATGAGTGTGACGCACTGAACGATAACATGATCGCCTACCGCGACCTCTACGACACACTCGAAGGGGACTTCGACGGCTGTGAACTGTGACACGTAGGCCGCGAAAGCAATGAAGAGGCGGACACACTCGCCAACATAGGCTCTACCTGCGCCCCCATACCACCTGGATTATTTCTCGAGCGCATCTGCGAACGCTCCATCAAGCCAAAGGCAGCAGAGAAGAAAACAAGCGCAGCAACGGACTCGGGGGCTATGCCACCCAATGAGCCAATGGCACTCGACGACCTGGAGCTGGACACAGGACTGGAAGGACCAATGAGCGTCATGATGATCGAATCATCCTGGACGCAGCCGTACATCACGTACCTCCTCAGCAAAAGGCTACCGGACGACCCGACTGATGCACGACACATCGCGCGGTGATCCAAGACATTCGCTGTTATCAACGGTGAACTATACAAGCGCAGTATCACAGGAGTGCTCCAGCGATGCGTCTCCACGGCTGATGGAAGAGCTGTCCTCCTCGACATCCATGAGGGAACCTGTGGACACCACGCGGGCAGTCGCGCCCTCGTGGCTAAAGCTCTGCGAGCTGGGTTCTACTGGCCTACGACCATGCGCGACGCCAAGGACATCATCCAGAAATGCAACGCGTGTCAATGGTTCGCGGACAAACCGCACGCACCTGGTGCGGAACTCCAACCAATCCCATTGGCCTGGCCCTTCGCGCAATGGGGACTCGACATGGTCGGCAAGCTCCCCAAGTCCTCACGAGGAGGTTACGTCTACCTCCTGGTGGCAGTCGACAAGTTCATCAAGTGGATAGAAGCCATGCCAGTGACTAATAAATCGGGGCATAGTGCAGTCAAGTTCTTCGAGTCCATCATCTTCCGCTTTGGAGTGCCACACAACATCATCACGGACAATGGAACGAACTTCGCATCCAAGGAGTTCCCAGAATTCTGTGAGAATCTGGGAATCAACATCAGCTACGCCTCGGTAGCACATCCACAGACCAACAGTTAGGTTGAAAAGGAGAACAGGCTCGTCTACAGCGGCATCAAGAAGCGACTCCTCCGGCCACTCGAACAAGCCGCGGGCTGCTGGCCAGACAAACTGCAATCAGTACTCTGGAGCCTACGCACAACCCCAAATAGTGCTACAGGCTACAGCCCGTTCTTCATGGTCCACGGGGCCGAAGCGGTGCTTCCCGCCAAAGTACGGTACAAAGCGCATGCGTGGTCGCCTACAGCGAGCAGGAGTCCTCCCTCGCACTCGAAGACTCCGTCGACCTCCTTGACGAGGTGAGAGAAATCACCACGGAAAGATCAACGATCTACCAGCAGAACCTGCGCAACTACCACAGTAGGAGGCTACGCCCCCGATCCTTCATCGAAGTCGACCTGGTCCTGCGGCTAAAGCAGCAAGGACATCTCAAGCTCGAATCCCCCTGGGAAGGACCATACGTGATTACAGAAGTAATCCCAGGTGGCGCCTATCGCCTTCAAGACCTAGAGACAGGAGTCTCATACTCCAACCCCTGGAACATCGCACAACTGCGACGCTTCCACCCTTAGTCATTTTTACTTTTGCATCGCAAATAAGGCACTCAGCCAAGGCTACTTAGCCACACATTGTACTTCATACTGTCTCATGAATAAATAAAGCTAAGTGCCCCAAAACTCTGTGTCTTCCTTTATTTTTCAGCAACTTATCAACTCAGGGGCTATGCCACCCTTTATACATCTGTTCTACGAACTAAAACGCGATATCTTGAGTAGCTGGCACATCAATCGAAACCCTTGACACAACATCAACCCCAGTTGCAACGCACCTGACAGGTTCACAAGGGACTGAGATAAACGCATGGCCAGGTTAACGAAAAGGAGTCACATAGTGCAACACACTTACACGCTAACAAGATCTTTATACATATTCGACAATCAATTATACACAACATTCATACAAACTTTACAACATGGGTACACTTATGTGCAGGATACAAATTAAGCTACTACTGCAACAAGAGAACGTTGGTTTGTTCCTCAAAGAAGTCGACGATCTCTTCTGCTGGGCGATCCACCGCCTGGTAGTGCGGCACCATATTCCAGGCAGAACCTGCTGGTGGCATAGGTGGCCTAGCCGCAATTGCCGAAACATCTACGTCAGGCCTATGCAGTCGCACCAGCGATAAAGCGGCCTTGGCACCAGCCACCAACTGTTGCCTCACACACTCGCGAACCGCAGCCAGGTCTTGAAACTTCGCGAGGAGGGCCAGCAGGCTTGATGGAGTAACATCCGGCGGAAACATCGTCCGATAAATGTTCTTCAAGCACGACTATGACTTCTTCAGAAAGGGCAGCACTCGCGACGCACGATCCTGCAGGGTCGCCAGCACAATCGCACGATCATGATCTACCCAGAAGTATCCACTCTCTTGAAGTTGCTCCTGGGTCAGATCATGCATACGAATGGCAATTCTATCCTTCTCATCTTGCGGATGACGCGTGCTGACAACTATATGAAACAACGACAGAAGCATAAGGACAGCGCACCATCGCGAATGACTACAAGGAAAAGATAAGAGCAAGCAAACTAACACTTGAATTGGTCGCCCAGCTACGTCACCTCGCCAAGCAGATACTGTTCTCGGGCGGCGGCCTTCTCTGCCTTTGACTTCCATACATCCGTGTTACCACAGAGCACGGGCAATTCACGCTCTAACTGCTTCACGCGGTCACGCAGTCGCGAAAGCAGCGACAACTCATCCACCCTGGAGCGCGATGGTGCCAAGGTATTATCAAGGGGCGGCGAATCCTGAGGTTCCCTCAAAGGATCACTTGATGTACCCTACCACAAGCCAAGAAAGAAGCGAATAAGAAGATCAAATCGACACACAGACAAAAGATTCGAGTGCATTCAAGAATGGCAAAAAGTATCAGCAGATACACCCGCCAAAAGGCATGTTCTAGACAAAAAGCATAAACTAGTGAACTATTACAAAACTATTGAGGAGCGATTGGCTTCTTCGACTTCGATGGCTTCGGGGGCTTCATCGAGTCCGTGGCAGTGTCAGATGCCACTGACTTTCCGCCAGCCCCTGATGCCGCAGCCTTTGCCGCCTTCTTGGCTCGCTGCAGCTCCTCAGAGTACTTCGCAACCGTGTTAATCAGTTGTGGCCCATATTTGCCACATGCAGTCGCGAAGGGAGCAAAGACTACCTGTTGGCCGTCCGCGCTAATGGGCATCGCCTTTGAAACCGCTGCAGGGTCAACCTCGACTCCGTGGGCCTGCACCATGGCGAGTGACATTGATGCGCCAGCCACACGGTGAGAGTTCTTGAAGCTTGCAGGAACACCCCCAGCGAGAGACTCCACCAGCTCGTTCATGTTCTCGATTAGCTCAGCCTTGGGCATCAACTCCTCCCGAAGGCGACTGAGCACGCCCTTGGCTTTGGAAAGCATATCCTGAAAGGCGGCGCTGCGGTCCTCGACTGCTGAAAATGCACCCGCCAAGTCATCATCGCGACGGAGGAGCTGAGAGTCGAAGCTCAAATCACCAGCATCTGTACATAAAACCATACATGGACAAAACATCAGCGCCAACGGCAAAAAATCGAACAGAGAAAGATGATGATATCCAAACATAGTACCTGAGAGGGCCTTGGCAATCGAGAAAGGCTGTTCTTCGAACAACTTCTCCCTGGCCGCGATGGAGGCACGCAGATCCTCTTCACTCCTCTGACCCTCGTCACGCGCCGCGATTGCCTCATCGCGACCCTTCACAGCCGCGGGGAGTGTTTTTCCATGGTGGCAGTGTCGCGCAGGAGGGCGTTATGTTCAGCTACAAAACAAAAGGGATTGACTATTAGTCGACCATATAAAAAGGAGAAGAGGATGAAGTGAAGAACACTTACTTTTGACCACGCGATGACGCGTCTCCAGCATTGCATGCTGGCGACCCATCGCAACCACTTGCTCCGCCAAGTGAGCGGCTTCCTTCACAAGGGGATATCGCACAACAAGGGATCAGCAGATGGCATAGATAACATCGACTGCAACATCAAAGGAAGAAATCCTACACTTACATGATCCTCCAATGACTCCGAAGTCGATTGGTGTGCAGTCATCCGGGCAACCATTCGATGCTCCCCTTCATGCGGAGATCCGGAAGAGTTGTGCCTGGAGTGGGCCGCCAATGGAGGGGAAGGAGCACGCTCGACCTCTTTCTTGGCCGTTGAGGTTGCGACTCCTGACTCTTTCAAAAACTAGACGTCGCCAGAAGATGACGACACCTCTTGACTGCAAAAACAAAACCAACATCAAGGACAAGGCAAAGCCAATGAAGAATCCGAAAAGACAAACCAAATACTTACCAATCAAATTTATCAAAGTCAAAGGTTGGTTCCCCCGACTCTGACGAAGACTCTTTTGGCAGTCGCATCTTCTTGCGAGAAGATGGCGCCATGGCGCTCATAGGAATGGAAGGGATTGGCGACCCCGCACCAACGCCTGCACCTTCCGGAGTCGAAGGCGACGACGCATCGGAATCCTCGCTGCGCAAACGCTTGCGAGTATCCGGACTACCCGACTCGGGGGCTTCCTCTTCCACATCGGATAGGACAGTCGATTCTGACTTGTCCTCTTCCAAGTCCTCGTGAGGAATAACCCCCTCAGGAAGAGGTGGCATACAGGGTGACACCGCCAATCCTGTATACAGACAACAAATTCAGCACAAAAGCAAAGAAACAACAAAGAAGCAATCAACAAACTAAGCTACTACGTAGCACAATTGTACCTCAGGAGGAGGGTTAGAAGCGTCGAACAGGGGAACGACTGGCTCACTAGGGAGCACATCCTTGACGGTGTATGTGGTCACCAGTCGAACCCTTTTATCCACCTCACTCGCGGACATGCCATCGACAGACACGCGAGTGACATCGTCAGCACCAGCCCACTGAAACATGGGGTGGACTCTGGCCTGCAGGGGTTGGACGCGATGGCACAACCACGTGCGAATGAGGGCGCAGCCTCCCTCTTCTTTGCCTATGCGACTCTTGAGGTTGTAGACGCGCTCGTACAACACATCTGTCTCCGCGGACTCACCAGGCATGACTACATTCTTCCAGGAGCGCCTCCTCTTGCACGGCGTCGCGGGATCGAAAGGTGCGAGTCCGAAGTGGTCTCCGTCGGCCTTCTGGTCGTGAACGTAGAACCACTTGTCCCTCCACCCTTGGACGGACTTCATCAGCTTGATGTCGAAATAGGTGGCGGATGGATCGACGTGAATTCCGCAGCCGCCTACATCATAGACTAAGGAGCCAGAAGAAGATTGGCGCTTCAACTTGAAGAGGCCGAAGTGCGGCTCGATTCCGAGCCAACACTCGCAGAGGGTGATGAAGCAAGAGATGTGGAGGATAGAGTTCGGGGACAGCTGATGGAGCTGGAGCCCGTAAAAGCAAAGGAGGCCCCTGAAGAAGGGATACAGGGGCAACGAGAGGCCGCGAATGATGAATGCCAAGAACATCACTAGAAAACCAGCGGGAGGAGAGGGAATTATCTCACCACTGGGGACGCGCGCGTCAGCGACTATGGTGGATAGCACTCCGTCTTGGCGAAGAAGACGGAGATCAGAGGATTTGATGATGGAGGGACGCCATGCACCATTCGTGACGCGGGTGCCCGCGCCCTTCTTCTTCCCGCCGGCAGCGGTGCTGGTACCCACAGCGGCGGAGCCACCTTTCTTCTTCACCGCGGCAGCAGTAGCCGCGGAATCGGCCATAGCACATCCCTTCTTCTTCCCTATTGCGCGGTGGCCATGTGACCGGAGAAAGTAGCTGGGAAATGTGCGGAGCTGGTCCAGCGCCGCGGAGGAAAAGAGAGTAGAAAAAGCAGGGGAGCAGCGGCAATGGCAAAGAAGGCAAACGATGAGTGAAAGCATATGTGGATTTTACCGTCGCAGCACCACTACTTAACCCCTGGAAGATGCAATCCAATGGCTCAGAAAAACCCTACTGGACACGTGGCGATCATCGTGCTAGACACGTGGAGGAGCTGAAACATGAACCGTCCCCCCACCACTCCCATTACATGCGGAAATCGAGGAGGCACGGTTAAAATAAAGATTACGCACGCCCAGTCAAATCAGAGTCAGGGAGTGGGACGCACCGCTCGTCATGTCCCGTCAAACTCGCTCACATAGGCAACTGAGGTCATGAAATCATTAGCACTGACGTAATCAAAAGCTACGCAGCAGCAGACTTCGACTACTTTAGTCCTTGCTCGAGTCTTCGACTCCACCAAGCACTCGGGGCCACTCCCATAGGGAGCGCTGGTCGCGCAACCTATGATTTTTTCTTTTTCTTTTCTGCAGGAATATGGACAATCAAAACAAACCCAACCACTCGAATCCGTGATTCGATTATGGACGTGGTTTACTCCCATAGGGAGCGCTGGAAATAAATTCGACTAAAACAAGCAAACAAAAGACGACAGCAGTCGCAAAAGTTCTTTAGTCCCTGCCTAAGTCTTCGACTCAACCAGGCACTCGGGGGCTACTCCCATAGGGAGCGCTGGTCGCGCACCCTATGATTGTTTATACTAAGTATTGTGTGTCGATAACATCCACACCCAAAGTTTATGGCGACACCGCCTCATAATTTTTCCCTACAAAGAGACTGCATCTCCTGGGTCACTCGAATCGTCTCCGTGATGATAAAATTCGGATACAGCGTGAAGGTAAGACCTGAATAAGGCCTGGCAACGCATTTGCTGCGCACTACCAGAAATATATCCGTTCCTACAGGTACGATGAATATGCCTTGACGGATGCGTCGAGTGCTCACACCCATATACTAGAATTTGACTCCTGTAAGACCTCCACGGCTTGAGTCGAATTACACCAGCATTTTTCCGGATTCGAGTCCGGGGACTCGAGTTCGAGTAGGTGGAATTGTTTTACCCTAAGGTAGTTAACTGATACCGATACATCGGTTAAAATCAGGCATGCACACCAACAATCCCTATGACATAGATAGAGCAGTCGAAATGTGTACTCAGTCATGCACTCGAAAGACTTCATAAAGTCTCCAGTCGAATCTGCGATTCCACTGGACACTCGGGGGCTACTGACATGGGTATACCCTACATGTACTCGAGCTTGGTATATACGGCCTGAATACGTGGAGGCCCACGGTGTTGCCAAGGCCCAAATGAAGGACTCGAGTGGCCTACGAACTCTCGATTGCTTGAAGAACAAGAAGAAACTAAAGATAGAAAGTTCAAAGGGGAAAACCCTAATCTGTAACCGACTCGACCTGCTACCCGAGACCTATCCTATCTATATAAAGGTTAGGAGGGGGGCGGCGAGAAGGACACACATAACCCTAGTTTCCACCACCCTCGCCAGATTGCATTTGCGCACCATTGTAATCTTCGATTCCTTTGATAATTCCACGAGCAGACAAGCAGGAGTAGGGACCTCTACGAGGCCTAAACCTAGGTAAATCTTCGAGTCCCCTATGTGCTTGTTTGCTAGCCGATAGATGTCTCCAGCGCTCCCTCCTTCTCCAAAACCCAAGTCCATAACAATGGGCATTGATGAGTTAAACCCTCGTCAGATAGAGTTAATCAAGGATTATGACCTTGACATTCACTATCACCCCGACAAAGCCAATGTGGTAGCGGATGCTCTTAGTAGATTGCCGTGTAGATTAAACACCATGATAAAAGAAGCCCAACCAAGTTTGCATGAAGAGTTGGAGAAGTTTAGAATGGAGCTAGTTAGCAAAGGATTTTTAGCTAGCATAGAACTTCAACCCACTTTGATCAGTCAGATCAAGGAAGCCTAGAAAGGAAATGCAAGTATCGACGGAGTCAAGCATCGTATTGGTACAGGGAAGGTACCCGGATTCACCGAAGACGAAGAAGGAGTTTTGTGGTACAAAGGACGTATCTGTGTGCTAGCAGATTCCGAGATGAAGCAAGTTATCATGCAGGAAGCTCATGATACTCTTTATTCTATCCACCCTGGAGGAACGAAGATGTATCAGGATTTGAAGGAGCAATTTTGGTGGCACAAGATGAAGAGAGAAATCGGAAGCTACATAGCTAAGTGTGATATCTGTCAGAGAGTCAAAGCGGAACATCAGAGACTTGCAGGACTTTTGCAACCATTGCAGATTCTAGAATGGAAATAGGATTCTATCGGAATGGATTTTATCACCGGTTTGCCTACTTCTATTAGGGGAAATGACTCTATTTGGGTCATAGTTGATAGACTATCCAAGGTATCCCATTTTATACCTGTCAAGACCACCTACTAGAGTTCGAAGCTAGCTGAGCTGTACATTGCTAGAATCGTTAGTTTGCATGGAACCCCTAAGACCATAGTATCGGATCGAGGAACCCAGTTTACCTCAAGATTTTGGCAGAAAGTCCAAGAAGGATTAGGAACCAAGCTGAACTTCAGCACAACTTATCACCCGCATACCGACAGACAAACTGAAAGAGTCAACCAAATCTTAGAAGATATGTTGAGAGCTTGTGTGCTAGAATATGGATCAAAATGGGAAGATTGTCTGCCTTTCGCAGAATTCTCATACAACAACAGTTATCAAGCCAGTTTGGAAATGACCCCATTTGAATTTCTGTATGGAAGGAAGTGCCATACCCCCTTGAATTGGTCACAAGTAGGAGAGAGTCAGATTTTCGGACCCGACATCCTACGAGAAGCCAAAGAGAAGGTTCACAAAGTCCGTGAACACCTCAAGACCGCCCAATCCAGACAGAAGAGTTATGCTGACAAGAGACGTCGAGACCTGACCTTCAATGTCGAAGATTTTGTTTATCTCAAAGTATCGCCCTTGAAGGGAATGCAACGTTTTCAACTGAAAGGGAAGTTAGCCCCCAGATATATTGGACCCTTCAAGATTTTGAATCGCTGAGGAGAAGTATCATATCACCTGGAACTACCAGAGGAGATGTCAGCCATCCATAATGTGTTCCATATCTCGTTACTTCGCAAATGCCTAAAAGTTCTGGAGAAGACCGAAGTGTACAAGAACATCGATCACCGAGCCATAGATATCAACAAGGATCTGATGTATCGTGAAATACCCATTCGTATTCTGGAGTAAGCCTTCAGAACCACCAGGACCCGGAGTATCAAGTTTCTCAAGATCCAGTGGATAAACCGTACCGATGAAGAAGCTACTTGGGAGCAAGAGGATTACATTAGGACTGAGTTTCCAAATCTCTTTAGTTCCTAGTTTTTCTTAAATCTCGGGATGAGATTTTGTTTAAGGAGGGAAGGTTTGTAACACCCCAAAAATACTAATCAAGATTATCAAGTTCTAATCACCCAAGTTTAGGGTTAACAAAAAATTTTATTACTAAATTGAATATGAGTGCATGTGTGATTTGCATTAGTGTATGATTGAGTGAAATTGCCATGTTTGATTGCTACAAATGATAACAAATGGTTTAAAGATGAATACTACATCATCTAGGCCAATTACAAACAAAATCCAAAGAAAAAGAAATCAAATATAAAGTATATAAGTAAATGGTCATTTTGACCAAAATTAACCACTAGGCCACTTTGTGAGTTCCTAGTAAAGAATTTCTAACAGAAACATGTCCATTTCTTTTCACCCCATTCTAGACCAAGTAAAAGTGAACCCAAGCCCACTTTACAGACTCACATAAACTATTTTCAAATCTATTTAAAGGATAGTTCAAAATTGAATCAAGTTCATATGGTAAGATCACCCTTTTGCAAAAATCACTCAAATCAATTCACCTTGGCAAACCCAAGAAACCAGAGACTACCAAGCATAAGTTTAGATCACTCACCAAATTTCATTCAAAAATTTCAAATATAAATTCTTGCGGCCATTTAGTCGAACACCTTGTAGACACTAATTAAACTCTGCCTAACTCCACTGTTTGGAGCAGTGATCACTCGACCACTTGCCCTCATTTCACTCCCTGTCTCCCCTAGCACCTAGCAATAAAGTGGACAACCTCCCCCTTTACCGTTGCACCAGTGCAGCGCCGCCCGAGGCTTGCCATGCCGGCTGACCATGGACCGCTCGCCAGAGACCACGCCACCCTCGTCCATGATGTCTAGCAAGGAGGCCACCGTCCACCGCCACCCCCTGTCCAGCCCTTGCCCGCAGCCAGGCCATGGACCACCAGAAAACCGCCATGCCCACTTTCTCCGCGTCGTGCCGAGAGCGCGCCAGAGCGCCACAGCCGACCAGCTCGCACGCGCCGCGCCTCGCCCTCTCCGCGCGTACACACCCTCGCCATAACAACAGCTAGCTCCCAGACATCCCTGTTCGCCGCCGCGCGACCCGTAGCCCCCGTATGCCGTCTCGAACACCGCCAGTTCCACGCAGAGCACCGCTCGCACCCGACCAGTCCAGATAGCCCCGTGCCGCGCCATTAAGCCCGTGATGACCGCTAGGGAGAACTTCGTCGCCCCTACCCTCAGCCATGCCGCTAGCTCGCTGTACCACCGTCGCCGAAGGAGCCAGCCCATGCCGCAATGCCTCTCTCGCCGGTGTATAAGTAGAGACCCTCTCCGCCTCAATTCGCCACACCACCTCACTCCCCACAACACCTCCCACACATCTCCCTGGAGCAAGGCGAGCACCACATCACCGGAATTTGGCCGGAGTCCGCCGCTGTAGAGGAGAAGAGAAGCCTTCGATTGGAGCCGCCCTAGGAGCCACCGCGACCACCGTTCGAACCGCTGTCGTCGACCACGTCGTTCGCCCCCATCGCCGACCCTAGATGGAGCCTAGGTGAGCCTCACACAACCCCCACCGCTGCGTTAGGGTTAGATCCTCGCCGGAGCTGTTCGTCATCGATGATGAACCTCGGCCGTTAGATCAGGTTCTAATCTAAGGCCTAGAAAGATACCGTTTCGGTTAGATAGAGTCGCTGACTAGTGGGACCCCCTGTCAGTAGCCCTCTACGCCACGCTGTGCAGATTGGGCCGGCCCAGTTAGTTTCCCACGCACAGCCCAGTGATTCAAATAATTATTTTCCATTTTAGTTAAAACCAGTTTCTATCAGTAGATTCAAAAATCAATTCAAAGAGATTCACTGAACCAAATTGCATGATTCCAATTTTGTTAGAAAGATATTCAAATTATCTATCCAAGCCTATTGGATTCAAATCATTTGGAGTTAGAGATCACCTATACCAAAAATAACAAGACAGAGACTTTTCCAACTTCAACATTTTTCAAAAATTGTCGGGGGGATGATCCCCGGGTAGACCAAGACGGGACCAACTGGCTGGCTCCAAGGAGCGCACGCCTCCTGGACCCAGATCAAGGAACCGCGGCCAGGTGGAATTCCCATCTGGTCCATACTCAAGTTTCCCCGGCTGGCCTGTCTAGCCGGGTAGCTAGAAGAACCGGCTGGGAGGCCGCTCCTAGCCGTCCGCCTCGGATCCGCTGGACGTTGCACGGTGGGGATGACGCTCCTTGCAGAGTGCACCCTTGACCAGACAGGCTGTCTGGCCTGGCCGGCACTACTAGACAACTGCGCCAAAGCTGGAGGCTGACGAGCAAAGCAAGGGCTGACGAGGAAAGCCCCGGCTTACGCATAAAGAGCCGGCTGACGGATAAAGAGCCGGATGACAAGTAAAGCAGGGGCGCTGAGCGCTAAAGCATGGTCCTCCCCTTTACTAGAGGCTTAACTAGACCCGGGCCTTCCGTTTGGCCCTGTCCAGCCGGCCTACTTTGTAAAGCCTAAATCCAAACAGTAAACCCTAGAACCCACTTTGTAAGCTACCTCCTCGACCTGTATATAAAGGGAGTAGCGCTAGGGTTCTAGGTAAGCTCAAGCAGAAGGAAAATAGACACCAGAAGAAGGACTTAGAGAATTCTTAGCAAGAAGTAGCTAAGGAAACAGCTCAAGGAGCACTTGTATTGGGCGCCCGCCCCCTTTGATAGTAGATTCTGGCAGGAGTAGGAGTTTTACCTCGCCAAGAGGGCTCCGAAGAAAAATAATCGCGGCCTTAGCAACCCGCACGAATTCCGTGGCATGCCTCTCTGAGGCCCCTCCCACCGGCACTCGCCGGCGCCACTCCGGCGTCATCGCGTACCAAATCATGGGCTCCTCTTCACTTGATTCATCTGGTGGTGATTGGAAAATCACCTATTCCGGGAGTTCCACTGATGGTAAGTTCCTTGTTGGATCTCTGGTTCTCTCGGCTAATCGCTGGTTGGTCATTCTCAATGCCAACGTTTCTCCACTTGAGGGTAGAAGTATGGAAAATGGGGAGGTACTCATGATTGGTTCTGTGGTGAGGTTCCCCTCTCATCTTGCAAGAATCAATGATATTTTGGCACCATCTTCTGGTTTTCTTGGGATTTCTCATGTTATTGAATACAAGGTTGAAGATTTGAAACTTATGTGGCACGTTACTAGCTCTTCCTTGCCATCTGATGATTTGGACAAAGCTCCTGGTTTTTTGGTCCTTTATTCTCTTGCTAAGCGTGTTGTGTTGCTAAATCATGACAAGGTGGTGATTGATGCTAGATTCCTTCTTCAAAATGAGAAGATCTTCTCTGGTGTGACTTTGGATCTTGTAATCAAAAGGGTGGTGGTGGGTGCTAAATTGTCGACGTGCCCCTTGCATCATCGGACAAGATCAACAAATGCACCTCATTGGATTTCTCTAAAGGAAAGTTTTTTGAGACAAATACGTTCAAAAAATTTGGACATCACATCAATTTCTCTGGAGGATTTCGTAGAAGGCCTTTGTTCCTGGTTGGCTCATTTGGTCATGCAAATTTTAAGATTGATGTTCACTATTGGCATTGTACTCCAAGCATGTTTTGGGGGACAAGCATCAAAATTTCAAGTCAAGATCCTCCAAGATAGAACATTTAGGTTCTCTATTGCATCACATGCGGTGGGTTTTGAAATATATAATTCTGGTTCTTTCTCAGATGAATCATTTATCTTGATGATCAACCTTTGGGGTGATGGAGGTCCAAATTGGAAATTCGAAGAGAAAGAATATTACAAAGAATTGGACAAGGATTGGATTTTTGTCTCATACAAAAAGAAAAATAAGAATTCAGTCTTTGATCGTATTGGTTCGCCGACGTCAACGGCCCCATGCAATAACGGTCAAATCAAAGGTGATATTAAACGAGTTGTACCGGGTACATCATTTGCGGAAATAGTGATTAATGGTAAAGTTATTGAGGGTGTGAAATCTCCTGCAAACAACAAATCAACCTGAATTAATTTGCCTGGTCTTTTACCATTTTTGAAATTCCCAACTTTCCCTTCTTGTCCCTGGCCCGACAAATCTTACCTGCATTGGTTCAAGGCCCATGTCACGCCGCAAGTATCGCTGCCCAGGGTGTTTGATTGTATTAAAGATTTTGCTCTTGCCCAAAAAAAGAATTCGCACGAACCCCCTGCCTCCTCAACTCCCACGCTTGCAGAAACCCCAACTTCCTTGCTCTGATCGTCGCCGGCGACAACCGCCGACACAATGGCAAACATTCCACTTGACCCACAGCCTTTCCTACCCCACGGCTTCGAGATTCTGCAGGTGGCTGGCCGGAATCGGGTCAAGAGGGTGGTGGTTCCTCTTCGACCGGGGGCACATGAACAGTATGCTATTGCGCACATTCACCCACTTCCCCTAGTCCAGTTCCATTTGATAATATCAGAGATGTGTTGCAAGATTTCTTTTTCAATGAGGCTCGTGTTGATTTCCGTGATATTCAAGATTGTCCATTTGGCTCTGCATATGTTCAATTTACCAATGTCAGTGACCAAGACCGGTTAATTGCTGCGGGTCCAATCCCCTTCCAGGATGTTGCAATCTCTTTTGCTAGGCACAATGAGGGTATTAACTGGCGTAGGACTCAATTTAACAATGATTGCTGGGTTATGCTCCTGGGTCCTCCACTTGATCATTGGCATACTGAGGACCTGAATACATTCTTCTCTGATATTGGTAAGGTGCTACTTTGGGAAAGGGACCCTGAGCACAAGGGCAGTATCATTGCTAAACTCAGAGTCACTGATCTTTTAGATGTTCCTACAAGTGTTAGATTCACCATTGGGGACCTTGTGGAAACAGAATCATGGAATTTCTCTGTTGAACTTTTAAACAACAATCTCCTGGGAGGGGGCCCACCTGATGAGGACCCATTATCTGATGATGATGCTGACCCTCATCCCTTGCCTGTGGTGGGACCCATTTTTGGCCCCCTCCTCCACCACCTCCTACACAACCTGAAGGGGACATTGGTGGATGGGACCAATGGGTTGAGCCTGATCCCCAACAAAATAATGCTGGTTGGGGTAATTGGAATGCAGTTCAAGGACCTGTGTATGCTGAGGGTGTTGACATGCCTATTGATAACTTGGATTTGCCACCTCAGGAGGCTGACAGTGCTGTTACTGGTTCCATTCCTGTTGCCAATGTTTCTTTTGACAATGACAAGGCATCTGTCCATGGATCTGATGATAGTGAAGTGGAACAGTATGCTGATGCTAACCAGGATGTGGGCATGGGAGAGGGACTGCTTAATATTCTGCAGAATTACCAGGATGATGAGGAGGAGAACCACCATGCTAATGAAGGAAATCAACAGGATGACTGGATGATTGAAGACACAAACCTTCTCTCCCCCAATGAGGCACACCTGCAAGTTGGGATGGCCATCACTCCATTTGCTAATTCCTCTGAAGTACTATCTGCTAGGCAGTCCTTCTCCAAGCAAGCACTAGAACTCTGGGATAGATTCTTTGCTCCACACATCAATCTCTCACCTGACAAAGGCAAACTGCAATGTGATATCCCTGTAAGTTAGTTTAACTTTATCACCCTCATGCTCATCACTCCTGAAAAATTCAGTTGGGCAAGACACTTTCTTACTTCTCCCCTTTGGGATATTATTAAGGAGCCAATAGCAGAAGAAAATACTTTCACTTTCATTATCCCTGATGAATGTGTTGGACAGATGCCTCCTCACTGCCTGAATGAATCTCCATCAAACTTGATGGTGCCAAATGCTCCTGCAAAAAAGAGGAGGGGTAAAGAACCATTGGTGGACTCTGAGGTGAGAAGGAGCCCCAGAATTGTGGAACTTAATGGGGGATTTAAAAGCCATGTGAATTGTTCTGATCCTAATTGTCTCTCTTGCAATGCTGCACCATCTTGTCTCAGTAATAAAGTTGTTAAGAACCTTGCTGATTCATTTTGCAAGGTTAAGGAGGGGGAACTTGAGAAAAGGCTGCTGAAGAAGAGCAGGGTCAATGATATGATCATCAAGCCACCTGGAAAACCTGGACCAAAGAAGACTAGTTCTGACACAAACCTTCCAAGCAAGAAGAAAGGTGGAGCTGCTGATTCTTGTGGACAGCAGTCTAAGAAGAAAGCACCTAAATAATGTTTTTAATGTCTGCAAAATATTGTCCTTTTGTGACTGGATCATTTACCCTTGGAGTCTGTTATGAGTTGTTTAAAACCATTATGCTGCTATGCATGTTTATGAATTCAGTACGCTATGATATTTACAAGTTTGTTTGCATGACTACAAACCTTGTGTCACCCCAATACTCACTCAATCTGTTTATCAATGAGTAACAGCAGAAATTGGAAGATTCTGAACTGGAATCTCAGAGGAATTAACTCTAAGATGAAATGGTTGGCATTAAAAAGTAAAATCATTGAATCTAAATGTGACATCATTTGGCTCCAAGAAACCAAGAGAGAAATCTTTGATACCAATTATTTAAAGAAATTCTGTCCAAATAAGTTTGACAGCTTTGACTTCCTACCGTCAATTGGTGCTTCTGGAGGGATCATCATCATATGGAGCAGTTCATTATTTAATGGCATCAGAGCATTCCAAAATGAATTCTCCACTTCTGTCACTTTCACCTCACAACTATCTAATGACTCCTGGACTCTTACAAATATCTATGGCCCATGTCAAGCTGATAGGAAAATTGAATTTTTGGACTGGTTTTCCAACATCTCTATGCCTGATAATGTAGATTGGCTTCTCTTAGGGGATTTTAATCTTATCAGAAGACTTACTGATAGAAATAAAAGTGGGGGGATGTTAATGAAACTATGCTTTTTAATGATGCTATCAGCAACCTGGGACTTATTGAACTACCACTGAAAGGAAGGAAATTTACTTGGAGTAACATGCAGAAAGACCCACTTCTGGAAAGACTTGATTGGTTCTTTACTTCTAGCTCATGGAGAACCAAATATCCATATACTTTGGTTACCCCCTTATCCAAGCCTACTTCTGATCATCTACCTTGTGTCATCTCTATTGGAACTAACATTCCCAAGACAAAAAAAATTAGATTTGAAAATTACTGGCTTCATCATTCTGATTTTAAGATGATTGTGCAAAATGCCTGGAATATACCAGTGAATTATCATGACTTGGCAAAAAGGATATGTGCCAAGTTGAAAAATGTGAGGAGAGGCATCAAGATATGGGCCAAGCAGTTACCATGCTTAAGGGACCAAATTGCTAAGGTGAATGACACAATTGACCTTCTGGATCTACTTGAAGAATCTAGAACCTTAACCATCAATGAATGGCACCTCAGAGATATTCTGAAATCCCATATTATCTCTCTACTCCAGAACCAAAATACCTATTGGAAACAAAGAGGAAAATTAAATGGGTAAAACTAGGGGATGAAAACACAAAGTTTTTTCACTCCAAAGCTACCATCAGTTATAGGCACAATTATATTTCAATGATCAAGAATGAAAATGGCCATGAATTTTTCAATCACTATGACAAGGATGATATTCTTTGGAATGACTTCAGAGCAAGAATGGGTACATCAAACAAAACTAAGACGCATTACAACCTAGCAGATTTCTATGGAAATGGAATGACTGAGGAGATGAAGAATTCACTTGAAAAACCTTTTCTTGACAAAGAAATTGAGGAGGTTATCTCTGATTTTCCAAATGACAAGTCACCTGGGCCTGATGGTTTTAATAATGAATTCATCAAAAGCTGCTGGTCAATCATTGGAAATGATATCAAATAATCGATTCATGATTTCTTCAATGAGAAAGTCTCTCTTGAGAGCATCAACTCATCCTACATTACTCTCATTCCTAAAGTCACATGACCTTCTACCTCTGCTGATTTCAGACCAATTTCCTTATTGAACTGTGTGTTCAAAATCATTACCAAACTTCTTGCAAATAGACTGCAATCTATTATTCTGGAATTGGTGCATAAAAATCAATATGGTTTTCTCAATAATAGATCTATTCAGGATTGCCTTGGATGGGCATTTGAATACCTATTCCAATACCACAAGTCAAAGGAGGAAATCCTAATTCTAAAACTTGATTTTGAGAAGGCATTTGATACAATTGATCACTCTGCCATCATAAATATCCTTAAAGCTAGAGGATTTGGCAGGAAATGGATCAAATGGATAGAAATGATCTTTGAATCTGGAACCTCTGAAATCCTACTAAATGGAGTGCCTAGGAAAAAATTCTATTGCAGGAGAGGTTTGAGACAAGGAGACCCTCTTTCACCACTACTATTTGTTCTTGCTGCTGACCTTCTACAATCTGTCTTGAATAAGGCCATGCATATGAACCTTCTAACACCCCGTATAGATGGACCACCCAACAGTGATTTCCCTGTTATTCAATATGCTGATGATACATTGGTGGTACTTAAGGCAGGTGCTACTCAATTATTGTGCTTGAAAGCACTTCTTCAAACATTTGCAAATTCCTCTGGGCTCAAAGTCAACTATTTGAAATCTAGCATGATGCCAATAAACTTATGTAATGATAGGTTAATGCATTTTGCGATGACAATCAATTGTCACACTGGTAGCCTCCCTTTCACCTATCTTGGTTTGCCACTAAGCATTTCAAAACCATCTATGGAACACTTTTTTCCCATTGTTCAAAGAGTTGAGAGAAGATTATGTGGTATAGCTGATTTCTTGAACTATGGAGGAAAATTGCAACTGGTAAAATCTGTTCTGTCCTCACTCCCTCTCTTTTTCATGAGCTATTTGGAGGTACCAATTGCCATCAAGGATCAAATTATAAAATACATGAGACATTGTCTATGGATAAAAAAGACTGAAGATGTTCAAGCAAAAGGAAAATCTCTGGTGTCTTGGGATAAAATCTGCCATCCTAAAAATCAGGGAGGTCTAGGGGTACTAAACCTGCAGATTCAAAATACTGCCCTCCTTCTAAAAAACCTGGACAAATTCTACAATCACCATGACATCCCTTGGGTTCATCTCATATGGGAAACTTACTAGAAAAATGGAAAATTACCTGGAAGAAGCATGGAAGTATCATTCTGGTGGAAATCTCATATCAAATTAATTGCTAATTTTAATGCAATGGCTAAGTTCAATCTGAATTCAGGAAAGTCTGCATTTTTTTGGTCTGACCTTTGGCAAGATGAGTGCCTGATGAATAAATTCCCTCACCTTCTGTCCTATGCTAAGTTTTCAAATATTAGTGTACATGACTTCTTACATGCTGATTACTTGGAGGATAATTTTCACCTACCACTTTCTCAACAAGTATACTCCGAGTTTATAATCATGGAAGAAAGATGCCAGGAAATCATGCATACCTTTCATGGGGATACCCATGATAATTGGAGCTATATTTGGGGGTCAGATAAATTTGAAGTAAAAAAGGCCTACTCAGCCATGATTGGATATTCACCGTCACCACCACACTTCTCTTGGGTATGGACATCCTCTTGCCAAAATAAACACAAGTTCTTCTTCTGGCTTTTGCTTCTGGATAGATTGAATACAAGGAATCTTCTGAAAAGAAAGCAGTTCATCCTGCCTGACTACAACTGTGTAACTTCCAACTGCTACTTGGAAGAGTCAGTAAATCATCTATTCTGGGAATGTTCATTTGCAAACAAATGCTAGGACCATATTTACAAAAACAGAACTACAAACCTATCAGGATTGGAAGCTATTTCAGACATCAAAGAAAAGTTACACCTACCATTTGTAATGGAAATCATTATCATGACTACCTGGGGTATATGGATATGTAGAAATGAGAAGATTTTTAATGACAAAAGACCCACACTTGAAAGATGGAAAGCAATCTTCTATCAAGAAATGAGATGGTTACAGTTCAGAATCAAAAGAAAATACAAGGAGAAATTCAAAGCCTGGCTGAACCAACAATTAGATCAGGGATATGGTAGACTTTACCCACTTTACAATGGTTTTATTTTCCTGTTTTGATCTACCTTAGATCGATAGACTATATGTATTTATCTTTGTAACATACTCATACCTTATAATAAAAAAATTGCAGTGGGGATTCGCCCTACTATTTCACCTCAAAAAAAAGAGAGGGCTCCGAACCTGGGTACATCACTGTGTTTGCAGTATCTGTGCCCAACCTGTTGCGAGTAGCCACAGATAGCAACCTGATTGTCCTCTTCAAGCAATCCCCGATGGCACTGCCATGTTCCACACCACGAAAGTTGGCGCCCACCGTGGGGCACATCGCTTCGGCTGGGATCATCTTTCGCACGGGACTTCCACTCGTTGTCGGAGAACGAGTAGCCTCTGGCCTTGTCCTCACTCTCAGCTCCAACGACCGCGTCCTCGGCAACGTGTCCTGCTTCCCTGGGGGAACTTTCCCAAGCGGAGGCTCCATCATGCGCTTCAGCGAGCACCGCGCCTACGTCGTCACCGTCCCTGAGGCCTTCCCTCGTGAGGTCGTCACCATCTTTGGCGCACCCCCTGGCTTCTCCACCTCGCGCATCACCAGCGGCAGCGTCGAGGTCATGATGGCAGGCTCAATGGAGCATCGCCGCCCACCTCTGGAGTGCAACGTGGACGACCGTGCCACCAACTCGCGCCTCCCGAACCCGGAATTGATCAACTCATCCATCGAGCACCTCTGAAACCCCATCACCCCCATCAAGGCGGATCCAGCTGCAGCTGCGGCAGCCCTGGAAACTACGCGCCAGAACCTTCTAGAGGAAGCTAGCAAGGTGGCGCCCACCCAACGGCGGATGAACGCCACCATGCGGGAGTACAACATCGTGCACGGCTTCGAGCGCCTACCCGACACCAGTCGGTTAGCTCAGCCGCCAGGCCGGAACCTCGGCTCGGAGATGGATCGTGCCGCTGATCCGCGCACACCCATGGTGCAGCCGGCCTACAACACCCCCGCCAAAAACATGAGGGCCTCGGAGGCGGCAGTTGCAGAACTTAGCCACCTAGAGGGCGAAGAACTGCTCCATCAACAAGCGCACGTCCAGCTCCTCGTGGTCACGGCGAACAAGCAACAAGCCGAGGCAGAACTCAGCATGGCTAGCAACAGCAGAACCCAGCCGGCTCGCCGGATGGCGGACCCGGCTACAGGCGGCAACAAAGCATCTTCCCCAAACAGAGTGATACAAAGCAACCGCCCACGCAGTGGATCTGTAGGCCGCGGGCACAATGCCCGCGACGTGGCAGCTGTTACCAGCAAAAATCGCGAGCCGACCGACGAAGTCGAAAAAGGCCAAGCGCTCCCAAGTCCCGCCTATCTGGCCGGCTGGGACCACTCGAGCCGGATGAACAACAAGATGCACGCGTGCGAATCGGCCTGCTAGTCCAATCACGCGCGCTGGAGGAAGAAAGTCCAGCCGGACCAAGATGTTTCGGACCGCACATCCGGAACAAACCGTTTCCAAAGGGATTTTCGCTCCCAAGGGATACGCCAAAGTACAATGGCTCGGTCAAGCCGTAAGACTGGCTGGTGGACTATACCACCACCGTGGGCATCGCCAACGGCAACCGCCAGGTAGCAGTACACTACGCCCCTCTCATGCTCCTCGACTCAGCCAGGACATGACTAAACAGTCTCCCTGACAACAGCATCAACGCTTGGATCGATTTCGAGCAGACATCGTTCGCAACTTCACCGGCACTTACAAGCGCCCAGGCCGGCCTGGCGAGCTCGCTCTTTGTGTGTAGGGCCCGTATGAGTCTGATCGCTCCTACATCACTCGATGGACGAGCATGCACAACTCCTGTGAGGGGGTACGCGAGCACCAGGCGGTTGATTTCTTCATCAACGGCTGCAGAGATGGCACTATGCTCAAGCATAAGCTTCACCGGGTGGAACCCACAACCATGGCCCAGACCATGGCCATCGCGGACAAGTATGCCACGGCCAACGCGGCGATGAAAAGATCCGTCCGAGTGGACGACCAAGGGCAAATAATCGTTGGCGTCGCTGTAGGTCGGCGCCAGCCGAAAGGGAATGGGCACAATTCCAGGCGGCACGACAATCGCCACAGCAAGATAAAGGACGACCAGACGGATAACCAATATGGCTCCAGGCAGGTGGCAGCAGTGCAGGAGGATCCGACTGCAGGCGGAAGCCGGAGACAGAAGCCTGATGACCGGCCTCCAAGGCCCAAGTACACCATTGAGTCCATGCTTGATGGGCCATGCAAGTTCCATAGCGGGGGAAACAAGCCGGCCACACACACGACACGCCAGTGCACCTGGACAAAGAAGATAGCGGAAATTGCTGGCGCACCCGCTTGACAGGCGCCACCTCCTCCAGCCGGCGGGCCGCCAGGCGAGCGCAACAACCAACATCGAAGGAAGGACGACGACAACAACTACCCTCGCTAGGTGGGAAATTACCACATCTTCACCACGGAGCTGGACACCAAGCACAACAAAAGGCATCACGACACGGAGGTGAACGCAATCGTTCCCCCGTTCCCCAGTACCTCAACTGGTCGGAGCAAGAAGTTGCATGGAGCCGGAAGGACCAGCCGCTGAGCTGCCTCACCCGGGCACCTACGTGATGGTTCTGGATCCTATCATTGTCTCCCAGAAGCATTCCTGTAGATTCTCCCGCGTCCTCGTTGATGGAGGGAGCAGCATCAACCTCCTGTACCGCAGATCGCTCGACCGGCCCAGTATCAGTGAGTCACAGCTAGAGCCATCAAGCACCTCCTTCCACAGAGCCATCCCCGGCCCTTTGCACTCCCCATCGGAAAAATCCGGCTGGACGTCATCTTCGGCACTGAGGACAACTTCCGCCGCGAGCCCATCTGGTTCGAGGTGGTCAACCTCTACAGCGCGCACCATGCAATCCTGGGGCACCCATCGCTCACCAAGTTCATTGTGGTGCCACATTACCCCTACCTCAAGATGAAGCTGCCAGGGCCCAAAGGCGTCATCACTGTAGCCGGCTGATACAGACGGTCTGTAGAATGCGCCATAGACGGGTCCAAGATAGCTGAAGCCATGATCAGCGCAGAAGAAAAACGCATAATCATGCAGAACGTGGCAGCCCTGCAGAAGGACATGCCAGCTGGCGAGCCCAAGCCAGCCGAAGAGGCACAATTCAAGCCATCGAAGGGAACGAGGAAGATCCTGCTGAACGAGGCCGAGTCGGACAAGTTTGTCCTGGTCGGAGACGGCCTTGGCAGCAAATAGGAAAGCGCACTCATCGACTTGCTCCGCGAGAATTGGGATATCTTCGCATGGTCCCCCAAGGACATGCCAGGTGTTCCGAGGGAGCTCGCCGAGCACTCTTTACATGTTAGACCGGATGCAAAACCGGTCAAACAGTCACTACGCCGCTTCGCGGAAGAAAAAAGAAGAACAATTGGGGAAGAGATCACCCGGCTGCTTGCAGCCGGATTCATCATGGAAGTTTTCCACCTAGAATGGCTAGCAAACCCAGTACTAGTGCTGAAGAAGAACAAGACTTGGCGCATGTGTGTTAACTACACCAGTCTGAACAAAGCATGCCCCAAGGATCCATTTGCCCTGCCAAGGATAGACCAAGTGATTGACTCCACGGCAGGCTGCGAGCTGTTGTCATTTCTGGATGCATATTCCAGCTACCATCAGATCCGACTGAACCCTGCTGATCAAATAAAGACATCATTCATCACTCCTTATGGAGCATACTGCTACACCACAATGCCATTCGGATTGAAGCATGCTGGAGCAACATACCAGCACTGCATGCAAAAGTGTTTGCAGAATCAGATTGGCAGAAACGTACACGCCTATGTCGATGATGTGGTAGTCAAGACCAAGGAGCACCAGACACTCCTTGAGGACCTGAAGGAAACATTCACTAACCTCCACTGGTCCAGATGAAGCTGAACCCGGAGAAGTGCGTATTCGGCGTCCCAGCCAGTCAGCTACTTGGTTTCCTCGTATCTGAGTGAGGAATCGAGCGCATGCAGCCGCCCAAGAACTTGAGAGATGTCTAGAAGTTCACCGGCTGCCTAGCTTCCCTCAGCCGGTTCATCAGCCGACTAGGCGAGAAAGCACTCCCACTATACCAGCTCATGAAGAAAACGGACAAGTTCGTCTGGACATCGCAGGTACTCTTGCTCTCGAAGCAGAACTACCCTCATTACCAGAAGCTGGTGTACAACGTGTACATGGCCGCCAAGAAACTGAAGCACTACTTCCAAGAACACTCCATCCGGGTGGTGGCGCTAGCACAACTTGCGGAGATCATCGGCAACAGAGACGCCATCGGTCGGGTGGCAAAATGGGCCATAGAGCTCGCTGCCCACAACATACAGTACGAGCCAAGAACGGCGATCAAGTCTTAGGCCTTGGCGGACTTCCTCGTTGATTGGGCAAAAACACAGTACTTGCCGCCTTGCCCTGACTCCACGCATTGGAAACTGCATTTCGACGGCTTCAAGATGTATGGAGGTCTCGGAGCCGGAGTGGTCATCACCTCTCCAAAAGGAGACCGGCTGGAATACGTGCTACAGATCCACTTCTACGCTTCCAACAACGTTGCTGAGTATGAAGCGCTCGTCCACGGCCTCAAGATGGCAAAGGAAATAGGCATCCAACGCATCCTATGCTTCGGCGATTCTGATCTGGTGGTGCAGCAAGTATCGGGCGACTGGGACGCTAGAGACGCAAACATGGATCTATACCATTTCTTCGTGCAGGAGCTATGCGCCTGTTTCAAAGGATGCGAGTTTCACCATGTTCCCAGGATAAACAACGAGGCCACAGACACACTCGCCCGCATCGGATCGACAAGACAACCAATTCTGCCTAGAGTTTCGCTTGAACACCTGCGCAGGCCATCAATCACACTGTCTCCCGAATCCGACTCCATCATATTGGACGCGGACCCAGGGACTGCCGGCTCCAAGACCTCCACGACGGCTGCAGCACACCCGGGGACTGCCTTGCCGCACCCGGGGACTGCCGGCTCCAAGACCTCGGGAATGGCTGCAGCACACCCGGGGACTGCCGGCTCTAAGACCTCCTTGATGGCTGCAGCACACCCGGGGACTACTTCACCGCACCCGGGGACTGCCGGCTCCAAGACCTCCGTGACGTCTTCACCGCACCCGGGGACTGCTCCTGCGCACCCGAGGACTGCTGCCTCCAGCGTAGAAGCTGCCGGCTCCACCGCCCCACCCGGACGGCCCCTAGACGAGCCTGACCTGGCCATCCAGGCAGAAGTGAATCTGCTAATGCAAGCTGTGTGTGCCATCCGGGAAACACCAACATGGGCCAAGCCGTTCATGGATTTCCTAGCCAATGGAGAGCTACCCGAAGAGGAGGTGTAGGCAAGACAGATCAAGCGTAGAGCCAACGCATACACCATCATCAACAACGAGCTCTACAAGCGCAGTGTTGGCGGCATCTATCAACGATGTGTGGGCCAAGAGGAAGGAATTCGGCTGCTGGTTGACATCCACCAGGGCAAGTGCGGACATCACGCATCATCACGAGACATTGTGGCAAAGGCTTTCTGCCACGGGTTCTACTGGCCCACAACACTAGAAGACGCTGAGCAGATTGTCAAGGCATGCAATGGGTGTGAGCGGTTCAGCCAGTAGAAGCACATTCCGTCTGCAGCACTCAAGACTATTCCCATCACCTGGCCGTTCGTCGTCTGGGGGCTGGACATGGTTGGCCCCTTCAAAACGGCCAGATCCGGCATGACCCACTTGGTGGTGGCGGTGGACAAGTTCACCAAGTGGATAGAGGCAAAGCCGATAAAGAAGCTGGATGGGCCAATGGTGGCCAAGTTCTTCACAGACATAATCACGCGCTTTGGCTACCCCAACAACATCATAACCGACAACGGAACAAACTTTGCCAAGGGAGCTTTCGCACGATTCTGCGGAGATAAGGGCATCTGCCTAGATCTGGCATCTGTGGCACACCCCTAGTCCAACGGGCAGTGCGAATGAGTAAACGGTCTGGTCCTAGCCGAAATCAAGCCCCGGTTGATCGAACCACTGATGTGATCTCCCGACTGCTAGATTGAGGAGCTGCCGGCTGTACTCTGGAGCCTGCGCATAATGCTAAACCGGTCCACCGTCTACACCCCCTTCTTCCTCGTTTATGGGGTGGAGGCGGTTCTGTCCACTAACATCGAGTTCGATGCACCCCGCAAACTGCTCTACACAGAACAACAGGCCAAGGAAGCATGGAAAGACAATGTCGATCTCTTGGAGGAAGCCCGCGAACTGGCCTTGTCCAGTTCAGCCATCTTCCAATAGAACCTGCACCGCTACCACGCCAGCCGAATACGGAGAGTTTCGTTCCGCGAGGGTGATCTGGTGCTAAGGATGGTCTAAGACACCAAGGGGATGCACAAGCTGTCTCCACCTTGGGAGGGCCCATTCATAATCAGCCGGGCACTGCAGAACAACTCGTACTACCACATCGATGCCCGCAAGCCGGAAAAGAACAGGATGGACCGCTTAGGCGAAGAACTGAATGCCCATGGAACGCCAGCCTACTCCATCCCTTTGACGCTTGAACAAGAAGTGTATGTACCTTACTTTCATGTAATGAACAAGCATAGGAGCCTCGATACAGTCTTGGGGACTCCACAATAAAATAAGCATGTCATGCTGCACAAATTGGCTTTTCCGGCTGCATTACTCTAACCCCGGAGCCGGCGATCCGCCTCGGGGACTCGCCGGTTGGCCCAGACGGCTGCAGGATCCACGCGGCAAAGTACTGTACGTGGTTCCTAAGGCTTCCTTTTCGGTTCCGGTTGCAGACCGCAAGCCGGCTGACAGATCCGGCAAGATCAGAACACTCAAAGGCCCCTACACGAAAACGCCACGAGGAAAACAAAAACGTCTGGACAACCCGGATGCGCTCGTTCACTCAAAGGCAATGATCCAAACCCGAAGTATCGTGCAGTACGCCTACCAAGCTACCCCTTTGACTCCGGCTAAAAGCTAGCAAGGGAACATCACTGAAATTGGCCAATGCTCACTCAGAAAAGGGCAAAGACATTAAACTTGCGTGAAACAGCAGAAATCTGAAAACTAGTTCGTCTAAGATTAAATTTTTGACTTGCATATGTTTAACCAGGCAAACAACTTGTTTGTTTCTATGCTTGCTGATGACCCACAAGTATAGGGGGTGTATCATAGTATTTTCGAGGGAAGTGAAACCCAATTTATTGATTCGACACAAGGGGAGCCAAAGAATATTTATAAGACTTAACAACTGAGTTGTCAATTCAGCTGCACCTGGAAACAATCTTGCTCACATCAGTTTATCAGTAGCAACAATTTTGTAGTAGGAGTAGCAAAGTAACAGCAGTAGTAAAGTAAAGACAGCAGTAACAATAGCAATAAACAGTAGGATTCGAGTGCGGTAGGCATAGGGATGGATGGACGAGCGTTGCATGGACAAGACAATTCACATAGCAATCAGAACATAGGGAAATTGCAGATAAATAAGATAAAGCATCCAAGTACTAGATAATCCTAGGCATGTGTTCCATATATAGTCATACGTGCTCGCAATGAGAACTTGCACAACATCTTTTGTCCTGCCAGCCCGTTTGTAGCGGGGCCTCCAGGGAACTTCTGGCAATTATGGTGCTCCTTTTAATAGAGCACCGGAGCAAAGCATTAACACTCCGTGAACACATGTGATCCTCACATCAAAGCCATTCCCTCCGGTTATCCCGATTTCTGTCAGTTCGGGGCCATTGGTTCCAGACAACAACGTGTGTATACAACTTGCAGATAAGACCATAAACAATACTGTCATAATGAATCAATAACATGTTCAGATCTGAAATCATGGCACTCGGGCCCTAGTGACAAGCATTAAGCACAACAAGTCGCAACAAAGTCATAAAGCACTAATAAAAGATACTAGGCACCATGCCCTAACAATCTAATGCCATTACATGAACGATCTCATCCAATCCCTACCATCCCCATAGCCTAATGTGGGGGATTACTCACTCATAGATGGGGGAAACATGGATGGTCGATGGAGAAGTGATGGTGATGATGATGGCGATGATCTCCTCCAATTCCCCATCCCGGCAGGGTGCCAGAACAGAGTTTCTGGTGCTGTTTCGTGGAATCTGGTGGTGGCGGCGGAGCGGAACTCCTTCTGGAAAAACGTCGACCCCCCCGAAGTTTTTAGGTCAAAAGGCTCCTTATAGGCGAAGAGGGAGACCGAGGGGGTGCCTAGGGGCCCACACCACCCCCTGGCGCGGCCTGGCCTGGCCTGCGCCAGCAGGTGGTGTGGCCACCCCTGGCTCTTCTCCGTCTCGTATTCTGGCTCCTGGAGTCTTCGGGTGAAATAGGGTTTTTGGCATATTTTCCCGGATTTTTCCTGATAGTTGGTTTCTGCATAAAAAGTAGACACCAAGGCAATTCTGCTGAAAATAGCGGCAGTCCGTGTTAGTTGCATCCAAATCACACAAGTTTAGAGGAGAAACAATAGCAAAAGTGTTCGAGAAAGTAGATACGTCTTGAACGTATCAACTCCCCCCAAGCTTAGCTTATTACTTGTCCTCAAGCAATTCAGTTGAAAACTGAGTGCGATAAAAGAACTTTCATAATAAAGATGTAAATATTTATTAGACAATTCAGTTGAAAACTGGATAGCTTCATATGATGTAAATATTCTAAGCAATGTGATCAACTACTTAGACAATTCATAATAAAGAGTATGCAACTAAGTTTACTTAATAGGAATTGCAAGCTATGCAGAGATTCCAACTCAAGAATAATAAGTAGCATGAAGTATAAACGTAAGCAACATTATAATGCTCATAAAAAGGTATGATAGAGTGGTATCTCGCTTGCCTTTGATTATGAATATCAAGGCACCTCTGAAATTCAAGTGATGACTAGAAGTAAAGATATCAAGGATACAAGCATCAAAGTCATAACACAAATAATCAAGTAATGAGACAAGCACAAAGAATGACAACTATGCTCTCAAGAAGGTGCTCAAAGAATATGTGGAGACTCAACAAGTAAAGGAAAAGGTTTTGAATAATTTGAAAGGCTTCCAAATGTTGAAAGTAAGGTACTCATTAGCTTTGAGCTCTCATTGCCCCTATCATAAGCATCTTTAATGTGGTTAAGGTGAAAGTGAGGTCCAATCTGAGTTATATGCTTGACAGACCATAAACTGAAAATCCCATGTCCCTTGAGTACGAGGGCCGCTCCTCATGCTACTCAACTTTAGCTCCTCATGTCATCGTAAATATGTGCGTATCATTGAGAACCGCCGATGAAGATGATACGGAAGAATCCCCATATCAAAATGACAAGGCAATCAGACAATGAGTATCTCAGCAATCTTCTTATTTACCATGGGAAAATGGTGCTTTTTTATCTCTTTCCTCTTTTCATAAATCTTTTTTTTCCTTTTCTCAATAGCTATCTCTCTTTTTTTTTATAATAAGAATGTTTCATAGATATCATTATGGTTACGTTGCAGGTTTCCACCATGTCAGCATGGATTAGACCAGCGGCCTAGGCGTTTCTCTAACACACATACATAACTCCATGGACTTACAAGCTCCCTGTAACAACCTCGGACCCAACGCTCTAAGTTCAAGCCTGGATGAACCAAAAGTGGTTAAGGGTTTACAGCGGGGGCCCAGGGCCACCCACGTGTAGGCCCGTTGACCGCCCTCACCACTTCCAAGAACATCGGGACAAGAGCGAGCGGCGTAGGCAACAGGCGAAGAGATCAAATACATACACAAGTGAGTATGTATGCAAGCTACCTAACAACAGTTCTCAAAGCCATACCATCTAAAAGAAATAGAAATATTGCAACGCCATACGACAAGATCCAAATATCCTAGATAGAGATAATAGTGTAGGATATCTCCTCATACATCAATCAACAGAGTATCAAGCGGAAGCGGGAAACAAGATCCGAGTACGGATAAGAAGCAAATCGGCATAAGATGCCATATAAATAAGCACATCCCGCCCATAGATCTCACGGATCCCCATCCCCGGAATCTCTACACCGAGTGATCGTTGCCAACATCATCTGTTTCCTCCACCCAGTATCCATCTTGCGAATACACTTGTTCATCTGAATCAAACAATTTATCGTGTGAGACCCTAGGGGTACTCGGCAAGTCTTTATGCCTCTAAAGGGGACATATACCTGGGGTGACGCAATTGCAGCAAAAGATAATAACTAACAAGACTATAGATACTCGCTACCCATCCGCCTAACCAATGATAGACGGATGTCCGTTAATTAGAAACAACAGTTATAACAGTATAAAGTAACAGATACATCCTCCTTCTCGCTTACCAACGAGAAAGCGGATGAACAACCCATCCGTTGGCAGTTTTATTAATCATTCCCTGAGTATTTCACTAATTACTAGTCAGATATTTAGTCAAATTAAAGACGGTACTTTAGTTATGCTTGTCTATGATCGAGAAACTGTGCTCCAAGTCGTCCATAACCGCGGACACGGCTTTCAGAAAGATTTACCCTGCAGGGGTGCACAAATAGCAACACACACTCGATCAACCTCGGAAAAACCAAATCAAAACCCAACGAGGCATTCACGACAAAGCAATTACAGGATTCATAAAATATTTCAGGGGCCACCCCATTAAGCTACCCGCAACGAAGTTGGCTGGCTCCGAGACGGCCCAAGGTTTGTGTCAATAGCTGTAAACGACCGGGAACCCGAAAGTGTGACTAGGCTTGTCGATACCGCGAAAACATTCCACGATCCAAAACAGTACAGGTGCTCCACGCACAATCGTAATTAAAGCAGTAAAACATGACATAAGTACAGGATAATAATAAAGCCCCAAACTACTTTGTGGCCCCAAGAAATAGAAATGAATCAAGCTCTGGCTCAAGGGGGTCCGCAGGTCCTCCTGTATGTGGATAGTGCGAATAGGCAAGGAACATGAATCAAGTACTCGGGGTCCTATGGGACACAAGTGAGCATGAAAAACCAAATAACAGATATTGCCCATCGGTGCCTCTTTCCTTAGTTATCCCATTACTACTCAGGTTAAGTTGTTTAGATACCTTGTTTTCCACCAGACACTCACATCCCTACACATGCTGTTCTACGACTCGCATGACTCAAACAACTCCTGTAGTAGTGGTTCATGGGATGGAGGAACAATCTCGGTGGGGTTTAAAAGTAAAGGCTATGCAGTACTTGGGATTCAATTTAATGCATTCACGACTCCATGATGCAAGAATAAGATAGAAGAAATAGGTACTATATGTATGCAAGCATGTGGTAGTGCTTGCCTGGTAGCTCAGTTGAAGCGAGAGATGGATCTGGGTAGTACTCCTGGGATTCTTGATAATTCCCCTGCTCGGCGTCTATTCGAAGAACCAAACAAACAAGGGCCAATATAAATAAAGTGCGCAAGCATATGAATAAAATGCGACAAGCAACCAAGCATGCCATGACGAATGATGCACAATTTACATGGCAATAATGTAGCATGGCAAGGTGAGGTGTGGGGACAAGAATAAATCATTTTATTAATTATTTGGACAAGTTTTATTACCATAAACAGTTCTGATTATTTAATATTTATATGATGCATGCTTCAATTCATATCATGAAATGCATAAACAGAACGGGCTCGTCGCTCTGATCGATTTAGACATATTATTTGTCAAATTTGGAATTACGGAATTAAAGTTATGAATTATTTAACAAATAGACATTTATTAGCAATTAAATTATTTTGAAAATTTTAGTTGCTCAAAATTTATTTTGGATGGCATATTCGAATTCCTGTCATTTTTTATGATTAGAAAACATATACCATATACCTTATATGAAAATAGTGATAAAAAGGTGTGATTAAACATTTAAATAAAGCAGTTAATAATATTCTAAAAATATTTATTATTATTCCACATGTGACAACATAAAGAGTGGCCAGGATTTTTTTGATAAATTGTAACTAAAGAAGTGACCGTGGTTAGGTAGTTAAAAAGGACAGGGTCATTTGAGAAAAACATCCAGAACCGATTCAGTTGTCTTAGACGAACTAAAATTTGAGCACGCAAAAACAGCTAGCTCGATCGATCTTTGCGAGACGATTGCTAGGGATCTGCTGATCCATTTCGCCCACCGTTTGAAACTGCGCGTAGATGGAACCACCAGCAAGAGAATCATGTAAAGGCGGCGCTGGAGATACACGGTGTAGGTCGTGAGGTTGAAGGGAACAGAGGTTGAAACTCGGTTGCGGACGAACGTTTTGACAGGAAAGCGGCTGTGATATTAGTCCGCCTTTCGACGACGATTGTGAGCGCTACAGGCTATTTATTGGAGCTGCATTTGTTGCAACAGAGAGAAGGATGTGCCGAGTATTGGAGCGAAGGAATAACGGCGCTGTAGGAGAGATGGGACGGCCGGTAACTGGCAAGGAACAGAGGTGTCCAAGAGGGGGTTGCGCACACGCTGACAGACGAACTCATCAGCGTGCTTGCAGCAGAACGAGCCAACTTCGGCAGTGATTTTCCAACAGCTACGTGATTAGATTTTGTTGCGGTTTGATGCGTTACCGAGAGGGTACTTCCTTCTACGGCTTTCGTCAAGGAACCTTCGCCGGAGGAGCGGTCGTTGCGCCGGAAAAATACGGAGTACAGAAGGGAAAACATTCGCATGCGCTGTGTGTGTAACTGCAAACACTGCAAGTTTTCTAGATTAACGATCGTGAGAAAATGGCAAACATCGGACGACGATGGTGAGCTTCTCTGACCTCCGGTTTGAGCGACGTTTGCTTATGAGTGAATCTGTACATACTATCAAGAGACAGCCACGAAGAGATGAGCCCTTCGTAGACTGAGACGGACAAATATCTTATGGGGAACAGAGGGTGCGTCACGCGGTTGTGGACTGAAATTTTCGTCAGGTGAGCGACAGTGATTTTTGCCTCACTTTCGAGGAGGATTGCGAGGGCTTACGAGCTCGGTTTTGAGCGTGGCCAGATGCGCTGGAAAGAGGAGAGTTAGGATCTAACCTAGGTTCCGGAATTTCGATCAGAGGTGGGCTGTGCGAGATGTGGTGGCGCGATGAACAGAGGCAACAGAAGAAGCTGCGTCACGCGCATGCTTTCAGCGGACGCGGCAAGCGATGCGGGCACGGAGGCTGCAGATGGCTAGAGGGAGTAGAACCATGTCCAGGGGGGAGAGGGAGGCGGGACTCACCATGTACTCGTGGCTAGCCCAGATAGGCCGAGCGGGGAGCGGAGAGGAAGTAGAGGCGACGGAGACGCCGTCGGGCTGCCTGTGGGTTCATGGTGGCGTCGGCTTGATGCTGCTGATCCTTCTTCACGTCCCAGGTACTGGGAAGCTTCGAGTGCTCCTAGTGCACCTCCAGGACATGGAGGCATGCACTCTGGGCAGCAGTTCAGCAACGAGATAGATTGTAAGGTGGGAGATGCTAGAGATCGAGATCTCGATCTGGGGTTGAGGAGGATGAGGCTGCCAGTGGTATCTGCTACTTTATGCAGAGGAGAGGGAGAGAGGGCACGACAGGGGCGTGGACTGAGGCGATCACGTGCTTAGCCGGTGAAGCTGTGGTTTGGTCTGGCCAATGGCTTGAGGGATCTAACTAGTAGGTTGCACACATAAAGAAAAAAAAAGAGAGAGGGCACACGCGCATGTGTGTGGATACTATGCATGGGGGTGTAGCATGTGTGTAGGTGTGTTCACATGTATACACATGGCTATGTAGATTAGGTGTGTGTGAGATAGAAAGTTTTAGAAGAATAAAAAGAGTGGTTTAGGCTAGAATACATTTCCTGATAGCTTTGTTAGTCCTTTTTTTTGTTTGAAATTTAAAACAACTCAAGGAAAAAGAAACAACCCAAACCATCTAGAATTCAAGGGATTAAAGGGAAGAAGAGAGGTTCCCAATATTGCATGGCCCATGCGTGTATGACATGCATGCATCCTAGTTGTGAAAACAACTAGGGTTTTCAAATGGCCTAGGTTTTATTCAAGCACCTCATGGGTTTTAACTCATAAGATTTATAGATGGGACCTCCTCACTTTACATGGTCCTTTAAGGAGTGATGGCATGCTCGAATGATGGTGGCCAAGCTAGTGTGTGTACCACTAGTACTCCATGCATTCGCCATAATTCAAATAAGCCCACAATTCAAATACGAAGGGACAAGAAGAGGACTCTAGTCCACATAGCCATGCAAGGATGGCCAAGTAGGCTCCCGTATCAAATATTGTGAAAACAATAAGAGACCAACTATGGAAGCATGTAGAGATAAGGATCCATACCCAAATATTGATGAGCTAGAATTAATTTCCAAAAGGAAATGCAATTGCTCATATTACTTGGGATGGTGGAATTGTGGATAGAGCCAAGAAAGGTGGTGGAGTTTGGAAAGATATGCCCACAACTCAACTTGGGCATGAAGCAATTCATCGAGAAGCAAATACATTTTTTATTAAGAAAAAAATACATTTAATAAATGCATATGAGATAAGAACCAAATGAAAAAGGGTTTTATATGATGCTCAAATACAATGTGGCATGATGACATGAGCATGATATAATTATGATGCAACAATTATATGTAGGAAGGTAGCATATATATAGACTAGACTAGTAGCATTGCAATTGTTAGACAATTGGGATGCTACAACTCTCCCCTACTAAACAAGAATCTCGCCCCGAGATTGCTAGGAAAAAGAAACCAACACAAGGAGAGGCGAGTGTTCGGAACGAAGGTGACTCTCACGTTCCCAAGTTGATGAACAACGGAATGGTGCAACCACTACACCTTGCAAACACTTGCTAGACTTGTTGCGAGTGTGCGTTTGCTTCAAGAAACAAAGGGTTAGAAGAATTGAAGGATTGTCGTGAGACAAGAAGGATAGGATGGACATAGCTCCGGTTTCTCGAGAAACATGTTAAAAGAATAGAACCACTTGTGAAAGAAATAGAAAGGACGATGTATCAGGGAGAAAGAAACGACACACCATTAAGATTAAAGATTTACAGATACAAGAGAAGATGAATCTTTGTCTCATCGGAAGAAAAGAATGACTTTTTAGAAGTTATCAACCACTATGAAAATAGCATTGTTTCTTCTCTCGGATTTGGGATAAGAAGTTCGGAAACAATATCGCCTTCCAACAATAGAGTTCCTTGATATCAACAGAAAGATTTAGTTAGACATTGTCGGATTATATTGCTGTTGCGCCGGTAAGAACCAAAGGATCACGCAATTGAGGTGCACAGATATAACTTCTAGACAAGGAGGTGATGCTAGATTATGGCGGGATCCCGAGAAGAAAAGAATATAGAGGATCTGGAATTTATTGTAGGGATACTTATTGCTTTCTTTAACCTTGAGGCTAATGCAATAGATTTGTGACTGATAGCATCAACCATAATTGGCTTTACCACGAGAAAGGATTGACAAAAGGAAGTCAAATATATACTTCATCCATCTTGTTGACGATGTCGAACACTAGTGGAATGAAGGGGAACTGAGAAGATATTGCATTTGCTTCCACCAGATAATTAAAGATTTTTCTCCATGTAGAAAGGACGAGATCACCAACAAGAGATTATTAATTATGTTCTTGAGAGAAAACTCCGGAAAACAAGGACGTAAATAGAAGTATCGAGAAATAAAGGCCACTTCTACTTCCGTGGAATGAGTTAAATCGCACAAATTCACTAATCCAATGTACAAGAGCGAATGATAAGAGTAGTGGTATGGTAGCTACTCCATCCCGCACTGAAAGCATTACTCCGCACATGAATAGGAAAACCATGCAACCCAACTCCCAAAACAGACTAAAGATCTTGACAAAAGAACTCATGGAACTCCATTAGAAAACAAGGATAGATGCAAGCGATTCGCCGGATGCAAAGATAGATACAGATGATGATGTTGTCGTCATGTCGGAAGACCCAAACCACTGGAAAAGATATGAAGGAAGATTATGGAGAACAGCTGCAAGATTCAACAGATAGAAAAAAGGTAGCACCAACTTGAATAGAAGGATTACAAAAGATCTGAAAAGTCTTCATGGCATCCGTCGGATTGAGCATAGAAGATAGAGAGAGGATTTCAAAAGGTTTCTTGATGAGCGAAAGATCAAGGAATTTCTTGTCCTTCTTGAGAAGATCTAAGAGATATTTAGAAGTCTTGAGGAACTTCACCGAAACAACGATGATAACTTGCCAAACAAGGAAAAAGCTCTGGAGTTGGTTGAAAATGGAGGATGGAATTAACAATTGACTTGGTGATTCCAGAATTGTAGCGATGTATTCAGCAGAAGGATGTGGTCAAGTTAGGTTACTTCAAGTCGGAATTCACACTTTGAGAACTTTGCACAAAAGGCGTTATTCATGAAGCTTGAGAGAAGGTGAAGAATATGCTATTTATCTTCTTCCATTGATATAGAATAGGCAAGCATATCGTCATGATATACCACCAAGAATTATCGAGATGTTTCAAGAATACGAAGTTCAAGAGGCGGAAGGAACAAATGAATGCTCGAAACACTTTCTAAGCTCAACGCTTTTTGAAAGATCAACATTAAGAGCAAGGTTCGTGTTCAAAGAGATGCATTGGGAGAATAGCTTATCTGGCCCTTCGGATAATAAAAGAGATACTGACTATTCCCTTGGTTGATCGGATCACCGGTTGAAACGAGAAGAGATTTTTGGATAAGAACCGATGATAACTCATACATTTAAGCAAAGCTATCAGAGATGAACGAATGAGATTCTCCTGTATCAAAGAGAACCTTGCAGATATGGAGTTCAAAAAGATTTGAAGCTTGATAAACGAATGATAATCCACCATATTGCCTTAAGAAACCTCCGGATTGCCAAAGATACTTGAATATGATATAGATATGATCATGGTACAACTCAAATACACAAGAGTTAACCATAATCGTTTAAAGAATTATATTAATAGCATTAACCATATTCCACTCATGATAAGCGTCATATAGATATACCGAGAACCAAATTACAATCGCAAGCATCAGATCGACGCAAGTTATGTATTTAGCCCCAAAAGAATTGAAGATGAAGTAAAACTTCAGGATTATGCACCCTTGACAAAAGATCGAGTTAACATGGACATATCGATAGAAACAAGGTAGATAGTGTATCACACACGACTAAAAGGAGTGTGGAACACAGATGTATCAAAGAAAAAATTTCCGCATTTTTCGGCATTAAAATACCAACAAATGCGAAAAACCACTTAACAGATAGAGATTAGCAACTCCACATTCTGGGAAAGCATGCAGGAAGGAAGAACACCCTTAACAAGATTGCGTCGATAACAAAGAGTAAGATAGATCGCACCGGTTTACAAAGAATCAGATAGATCGCGTTGGTTTACACCAAGCCTGTCAGTATGGAATGTACCAACAGTTGATAACCAAAGGCAGATTGCGACAAAAAGGTTGGATGCAACAGATAGACAAAGAACTACACACACATCCTATGGTACTATGGAAACCCCAAACACGTGAATCATAATTTGAATTTTTAGAAGAGAATAGATAAATGTTACACTTCCTTACCAGAAAAGGGTGGGTGGGTGGGTAAGAAGAAAAATGGAAGCAGTCCTACTCTCACATTTAGTTTTCCCTAGTATATGTAGCTACCAAAATATTTTCTAGACTGACAACGACCATCTGGCTGAGACCCTGAAGAGCGGAATGACTCTGATACCAATTGTAACAACCTCGGACCGTACGCTCTAAGTTCAAGCCTGGATGAACCAAAAATGGTTAAAGTAGTACAACGGG
Organism: Avena sativa; assembly: GCA_916181665.1. Lineage (NCBI taxonomy): Eukaryota > Viridiplantae > Streptophyta > Magnoliopsida > Poales > Poaceae > Avena > Avena sativa. The sequence goes on along the minus strand of OV702287.1, from coordinate 183,328,708 downwards.
GGCCCAGGGCCACCCACGTGTAGGCCCGTCGACCGCCCTAACCACTTCCAAAAACATCAGGACAAGAGCGAGCGGCATAGGCAACAGGCGAAGAGATCAAATACATACACACATAAGTATGTATGCAAGCTACCTTACAATAGTTCTCAGAGCCATACCATCTAAAAGAAATAAAAAATATTGCAATGCCATACGGCAAGATCCAAATATCCTAGATAGAGATAATAGTGTAGGATAGCTCCTCATACATCAATCAACAGAGTATCAAGCGGAAGTGGGAAACAAGATCTGAGTATGGATAAGAAGCAAATCGACATAAGATGCCACATAAATAAGCACATCCCGTCCACAGATCTCACGGATCCCCATACCCAGAATCTCTACACCGAGTGATCGTTGCCAACATCATCTGTTTCCTCCACCCAGTATCCATCTTGTGAATACACCTGTTCATTTGAATCAAACAATTTATCGTGTGAGACCCTAGGGGTACTCAGCAAATCTTTATGCCTCTAAAGGGGACATATACCTGGGGTGACGCAATTGCAGCAAAAGATAATAACTAACAAGACTATAGATACTCGCTACCCATCCGCCTAACCAATGATAGACAGATGTCCGTTAATTAGAAACAATAGTTATAATAGTATAAAGTAACAAATCCATCCTCCTTCTCGCTTACCAACGAGAAAGCGGATGAACAACCCATCTGTTGGCCGTTTTATTAATCATTCCCTGAGTATTTCACTAATTACTAGTCAGATATTTAGTCAAATTAAAGACGGTACTTTAGTTATGCTTGTCTATGATCGAGAAACTGTGCTCCAAGTCGTCCATAACTGCGGACATGGCTTTTAGAAAGATTTACCCTGCAGGGGTGCACAAATAGCAACACACACTCGATCAACCTCGGAAAAACCAAATCAAAACCCAACGAGGCATTCACGATAAAGCAATCACATGATTCATAAAATATTTTAGGGGGCCACCCCATTAAGCTACCCGCAACGAAGTTGGCCGGCTCCGAGAGGGACCCAAGGTTTGTGTCAATGGCTGTAAACGACTGGGAACCCGAAAGTGTGACTGGGCTTGTCGATACCGCGAAAACATTCCACGATCCAAACAGTACAGGTGCTCCACGCACAATGATAATTAAAGCAGTAAAACATGGCATAAGTACAGGATAATAATAAAGCGCCAAACTACTTGGTGGTCCCAAGAAATAGAAATGAATCAAGCTCTGGCTCAGGGGGGTCCACAGTTCCTCCCGTATGTGGATAGTGCGAATAGGAAAGGAACAAGAATCAAGTACTCGGGGTCCTATGGAACACAAGTGAGCATGAAAAACCAAATAACAGATATTGCCCACCGGTGCCTCTTTCCTTAGTTATCCCATTACTACTCAGGTTAAGTTGTTTAGATACCTCGTTTTCCACCAGACACTCACAAACTCTACACATGCTGTTCTACGACTCGCATGGCTCAAACAACTCCTGTAGTAGTGGCTCATGGGATGGAGGAACAAGCTCGGTGGGGTTTAAAAGTAAAGGCTATGCAGTACTTGGGATTCAATTTAATGCATTCACGACTCCATGATGCAAGAATAAGATAGAAGCAATAGGTACTATATGTATGCAAGCATGTGGTAGTGCTTGCCTGGTAGCTCAGTTGAAGCGAGAGATGGATCTGGGTAGTTCTCCTGGGATTCCTGATAATTCCCCTGCTCGGCGTCTATTCGAAGAAGAACCAAACAAACAAGGGCCAATATAAATAAAGTGCGCAAGTATATGAATAAAATACGACAAGCAACCAAGCATGCCATGATGAATGATGCACAATTTACATGGCAATAATGTAGCATGGCAAGGTGAGGTGTGGGGACAAGAATAAATCATTTTATTAATTATTTGGCCAAGTTTTATTACCATAAACAGTTCTGATTATTTAATATTTATATGATGCATGCTTCAATTCATATCATGAAATGCATAAACAGAACGGGCTCGTCACGCTGATCGATTTAGACATATTATTTGTCAAATTTGGAATTACGGAATTAAAGTTATGAATTATTTAACAAATAGACATTTATTAGAAATTAAATTATTTCGAAATTTTTAGTTGCTCAAAAATTATTTTGGATGGCATATTCGAATTCCTGTCATTTTTAAGATTAGAAAACATATACCATTTACCTTATATGGAAATAGTGATAAAAAGGTGTGATTAAACATTTAAATAAAGAAGTTAATAATATTCTAGAAATATTTATTATTATTCCACGTGTGACAACATAAAGAGTGGCCAGGATTTTTTTTGATAAATTGTAACTGAAGAAGTGACCGTGGTTAGGAAGTTAAAAAGGACAGGATCATTTGAGAAAAACATCCCGAACCGATTAAGTTGGCTTAGACGAACTGAAATTTGAGCATGCAAAAACAGCTAGCTCGATCGATTTTGGCGAGACGATTGCTAGGGATCTGCTGATCCGTTTCACCCACCGTTTGAAACTGCGAGTAGATGGAACCACCAGCAAGAGAATCATGTAAAGGCGGCACTAGAGATACACGGTGTAGGTCGTGAGGTTGAAGGGAACAGAGGTTGAAACTCGGTTGCGGACTGACGTTTTGACAGGAAAGCGGTTGTGATATTCGTCTGCCTTTCGACGACGATTGTGAGCGCTACAGGCTATTTATTGGAGTTGCATTTGTTGCAACGGAGAGAAGGATGTGCCGAGCATTGGAGCGAAGGAATAACGGTGCTGTAGGAGAGATGGGACGGCCGGTAACTGGCAAGGAACATAGGTGTCCAAGATGGGGTCGCGCACACGCTGACAGACGAACTCATCAGCGTGCTTGTAGCGGAACGAGCCAACTTCGGCGGTGATTTTCCAACAGCTACGTGATTAGATTTTGTTGCGGTTTGATGCGTTAGCGAGAGGTACTTCCTTCTACAACTTTCATCAAGGAACCTTCGTCGGAGGAGCGGTCATTGCACCGGAAAAATACAGAGTACAGAAGGGAAAACGTGCGCATGAGCTGTGTGTGTAACTGTAAACACTGCAGGTTTTCTCGATTAACGATCGTGAGAAAATGGCGAACATCGGACGACGATGGCGAGCTTCTCTGACCTCCGGTTTGAGCGACGTTTTCTTATGAGTGAATCTGGACATACTATCAAGAGACAACCATGAAGAGTTGAGCCCTTGGTAGACTGAGACGGACAAATATCTTGTGGGGAACAGAGGGTGCGTCACGCGGTTGTGGACTGAAATTTTCGTTAGGTGAGCGACAGTGATTTTTGCCTCACTTTCGAGGAGGATTGCGAGGGCTTACGAGCTCGGTTTTGAGCGTGGCCAGATGCGCTGGAAAGAGGAGAGTTAGGATCTCACCTTGGTTCCGGAATTTCGATCGGAGGTGGGCTGTGCGAGATGTGGTGGCGCGATGAACAGAGGCAGCAGAAGAAGCTGCGTCACGCGCATGCTGTCAGCGGACGCGGCGAGCGATGCAGGCACGGAGGCTACAGATGTCTAGAGGGAGTAGAACCATGTCCAGGGGGAGAGGGAGGCGGGACTCACCATGCGCTCGTGGCTAGCCCAGATAGGCCGAGCGGGTAGCGGAGAGGAAGTAGAGGCGACGGAGACGGCGTCGGGTTGCCTGCGGGTTCATGGTAGCATCGGCTTGATGCTGCTGATCCTTCTTCACGTCCCAGGTACCGGGAAGCTTCGAGTGCTCCTAGTGCACCTCCAGGACATGGAGGCATGCACTCTGGGCAGCAGTTCAGCGACGAGATAGATTGTAAGGTAGGAGATGCTAGAGATCGAGATCTCGATCTGGGGTTGAGGAGGATGAGGCTGCCAGTGGTATCTGCTACTTTATGCAGAGGAGAGGGAGAGAGGGCACGACGGGGGCGTGGACTGAGGCGATCACGTGCTTAGCCGGTGAAGCTGTGGTTTGGTCTGGCCAATGGCTTGAGGGATCTAACTAGCAGGTTGCACAAAAAAAGAAAAAAAAGAGAGAGGGCACACGCGCATGTGTGTGGATACTATGCATGGGGGTGTAGCATGTGTGTAGGTGTGTTCACATGTATACACATGGCTATGTAGATTAGGTGTGTGTGAGAGAGAAAGTTTTAGAAGAATAAAGAGAGCGGTTTAGGCTAGAATACATTTCCTTATCGCTTTGTTAGTCCTTTTTTTGTTTGAAATTTAAGACAACTCAAGGAAAAAGAAACAACCCAAACCATCTAGAATTCAAGGGATTAAAGGGAAGAAGAGAGGTGCCCAATATTGCATGGCCCATGCGTGTATGACATGCATGCATCCTAGTTGTGAAAACAACTAGGGTTTTCAAATGGCCTAGGTTTTATTCAAGCACCTCATGGGTTTTAACTCATAAGATTTATAGATGGGACCTCCTCTCTTTACATGGTCCTTTAAGGAGTGATGGCATGCTCGAATGATGGTGGCCAAGCTAGTGTGTGTACCACTAGTACTCCATGCATTCACCACAATTCAAATAAGCCCACAATTCAAATACGAAGGGACAAGAAGAGGACTCTAGTCCACATAGCCATGCCAGGATGGCCAAGTAGGCTCCCATATCAAATATTGTGAAAACAATAAGAGACCAACTATGGAAGCATGTAGAGATAAGGATCCATACCCAAATATTTATGAGCTAGAATTAATTGCCAAAAGGAAATACAATTGCTCATATTACTTGGGATGGTGGAATTGTGGATAGAGCCAAGAAAGGTGGTGGAGTTTGGAAAGATATGCCCACAACTCAACTTGGGCATGAAGCAATTCATCAAGAAGCAAATACATTTTATTAAGAAACAAATATATTTAATAAATGCATATGAGATAAGAATCAAATGAAAAAGGGTTTTATATGATGCTCAAATGCAATGTGGCATGATGACATGAGCATGATATAATTATGATGCAACAATTATATGTAGGAAGGTAGCATATATATAGACTAGACTAGTAGCATTGCAATTGTTAGACAATTGGGATGCTACACTCCCCTTTTATTTCACACCGACGACATCCGCAAACAAAAGAGCAAGGTATCAACTGGGTATATATATACAAGTGTTGAAAGCGTTCCCCGTGACAGCACGGTTCTGCTAATCCCTAGCCTATAATTAGCAAGCATATAACTTTCATGGCGAGTTCACAATGGTTCAGGTTTATTAAGTGCAGGAAATAAAGTGTGCCATCAAGTTCGTGAGAGCTTTACTAACTAACTTTCTCATAACAAGCAAACATTTTATCCGGAAGAAAACAAGGCATATTGAATATGCACGGAAGTAGCAAATGATGCTAATAGGTAGGTATGGTGGACACCTTGGCAATATTTGGTTTAAGGGAGTTGGAAACATGAGTAAAATACTCAGTGGAAGTGAAGGCTAGAAATAGTAAGGGAGCGACAAACGAGAGAGCAATAGTTGTCATAATCATGCTTGCAACAAAACAGGACTAATCATGGCATGAAAGTGATTCAAGATCCTCAAGGCAAAATAATTCATCGAGGCTCAACTGATTATTACAGTCATGTGCATGCGTGAGCATGTGCCAAGTCAATTCAAATGAAAGATTCAGAGGAGGATACCACGGTGTCATACCAATTTATGAATAGAGCAATGCAAGCAAACATTCATAAGACATGCTACAAACTATTAGCGAGCTGGAGCTAATCATAAGAAAGTAAGAACTACTAAGCATCCAAAGAAAACATACACTCTACATGAACGGACTAAGCATGCCCATAGTGATGAGTATATGTACAAAAATGAAAACAAATAGAGTTTGTTACCAGCCACTTACCACGCCTCAAGTTGTCATTAATCCTCATTATTGCTCTTCACTTGTGTGGCTTGAATAATAATATGAAACCAATATTCCACTGAGGACTGCTGAACCCTGTAGCAAACTCACAAAAACCAAAGAAGAATGACAAATATTTTTGTTGTTTTTGATTTTTTAAAACAAGAACCAAAGGAAAAACAAGCAAAGAAAAATCTTTTTGGGTTTTTCAAATAGTTCAAACAAAGCAAAAAGGGAAAAAAACCAAGACAAAAAGAAGAAGCAAACCAAAGAGAAACAACAGAAATATTTTTGGTCTTTTTGTGTTTTAGAAATCAAAAGCAAAGAAGAACAAAAACTAAAAAGAGAACGAAAACATGAATATACAAAGTACCGACGCAACATGAAATGAATATGAGTGCGGTGTCGGCGTACCTCCCCCCAAGCTTAGGCTTTTGGCCTAAGTGGGTATCAATCCAAGTACGAATAAGGGTTCCAAGCAGGCGGATCATGATAAGAATGGTCGTAGTTGGGCCCGTGGGAAGAAGAAGAAGCTCCCCAATCATAAGCAGGCTGCTGATATGAAGACTCTCCCTCATTCGAGGGTTGGACCGAATCATCCGTGACCTCCCTTCTAGTGTCCTGTTCCTGTTGGGAGAGCTCTCCCAAGTACGTGTCAAGCTCCTCCTCAGTTAGGGACCATCCTTCCCTGTTATCAAGGTTAAACAAAACAGGTGCAGGCAAAAGAACAACACACTCGGACTTGCTCTTTCTCCAACCAGCTTTGAGAAACGTTATTTCATAAGATAACTCACTCATACTAGCCCACGAGGAAACAAATTTATGCTGTATCATAGAATTAAGATCAAGCCTTTCTATGGGAAACTGTAGGTCTAGATGATCAGGCACTAAACCATGCAATGCTAGTAAACGAGAAGCAATGAGGCCTCCACAAATTCCACCTTTCTCACGGTTAGCAGCAAGACGGAAAGCTATCAAAGCACCTAAGTTGTAATACCTATCTCGTTTAAGAGCAACAGAGATAAATGCTAGATCAAACGAAGATAACTTATTGGCAGTTTTCCTAGCAAGAACACACTTGGCAATAAAGTAGGCAAAGTAGGGAATGGAGGGAAGATGAATGTTACGGATTTTTCCACTCTCCTTCGAGAAGCTACTCCCTTGGCAAATTTCTGCGTATAAATCCATGAGTGGTTCAGGTCTCTCCTTAATCTTTCTACATGATCCCCATTGAGGTACCTTAATAGCTGCACAAAAATCATCAAGAGAAAGGTCAACAACAATATTGTAAATTTTGTAATGGACCATGGGGTTAGGCAAAGAGTTACTAAATTGGAAGTCCTGCACCACATACATGGTTAGCTTCACAAATTGACAAGGTTCATCTTCCAAAAAGTGCTCTAACCCTTCATTAGAAACCAAAGTGTGGAAATCTTGTAGAATTCCTGCAGCTCTCATGAACTCAGAGCATGGATAAATGGAGGGAAAAACTTCCTCCTCCCGGTGGACCTTCATGACCTCAGGCACCCAAAGCTCATGTTGGTTTAGGTGGTGTTTAAACACCTATTAAACAAGTGATTGCAAAGTGAATATAATGAAGCATTCTACTCATAGGGACTTGTAAGAGGCCTAAACATGCATCAAAACTATATCTCTAAGCATTAAACAAGCTTACAGGCTCTCATAACTAGTCACCTACAGTAGCAAAATACTGAATATATAATCCACTAAACACAAATCTACTTGGACAAGGGGAGGAGTCACATACCAAGGAACAAATGCTCCAAACTTCTACAAGAAAGATGGGCTGAGCAAGGAGATCGACAAAATCGAGAGCAAGCACAGCAAGAACGCGATTTTGAGCAATGAACTGGAGCTTACTCAGGAGAGAGAAAAAGTGGCAGGTGAGAGAGTTAGTGGGGGGCCAGGGGTGGCCCACACCAGGGCATGGCGCCACCTAGGGCTGGCCGCGCCACCATGTGGTGTGCCTACTTGGTGGCCCCCCTGGTACCTCCCAGGTACTCCTCTGCCCCTTTTTTCACGTAAAAATTTAATATGATTTTTTTGGAATTTTTCAAGACACTTTATTTTTGGGCATTTTTCAGAAATAGAAGAATGATTTTTCTGACAGACAGATTTTTTTCTTTTGGAAACATGATGCAAGGACAAAACAAGGCTAGAACTACAGAAGTTCTAAGACACTCTAACATGCAAGCAACTAACAACAAAAATAAAGCTAAACGGAAACAAAAACTAAAATGGAAAGGATAGAAATAAACGGAGATAATCATAATGAAAACATTGTTTTGTTCAATAAAATCCTTTTGTTAACAAGGTTGATCAAGTCATGCTACCAAAACAATTCCATATGAGACAAAACTTTGTATTCCACTAATGATTATGTTACCTCAACCTTGATAGCAATGGTCCGAATCATAATAGTTTCAATTTTTTCTCTTGGTATGGGACAATATATTTCTCCAACTTGAATGCCTTCAACATGTTCAATTGAATTCAAACCATAAGTCCTTTCAATCTTCTTGGGGAAATAGATAGTATGTTCCTTGTCATTAACATTAAAAGTCACCTTTCCTTGATTACAATTAATAACAGCTCCTGTAGTATTAAGAAAAGGTCTCCCAAGAATAATAGACATATTATCATCTTCAGGCATTTCAAGCACAACAAAATCAGTTAATATCAAGCAATTGTGGGCCACCTGAACAGGTACATCCTCCTCAGATATACCCACAGGAATAGTGGTAGATTTATCAGCCATTTGCAAAGATATATCAGTTGGTATTAATTTTTCAAGTTGAAGCCTCTTATAGAGAGAGAAAGGCATAACACTAACTCCAGCTCCCAAATCACACAAAGCAGTTCTAACATAACTGTTCTTAATAGAGCAAGGGATAGTTGGAATCCCTGGGTCTCCAAGTTTCTTAGGAACCTTACCATTGAAGGAATAATTAGCAAGCAAAGTAGAAATTTCTTCATTAGGGATCTTCCTTTTATTCGAGACAATATCCTTCATATACTTTGAGTAAGGAGGCAATTTAATAGCATCAGTCAAAGAAATTTGCAGGAATAAAGGTTTCATCCACTCACAAAACTTATTATAGTGTTCATCTTCCTTTGACTTGTGTTTCTTATCAGGGAAAGGCATAGGTTTTTGGACCCAAGGCTCTCTTTCACTACCATGTTTCTTAGCAATAAAATCTTCTTTGGTGTATTTAGTATTCTTAGTGTGGTTTTCAGGTTCTTCTTCAACTTTTTCTTCATTAGGAACTTCATTTTCTTCATTACCACTTTCAGTTTCAGCATCAAAGATAGATATACTATTAGGATCTACAGCAGGTTCAAAGGGTTCTACAACAGTTTTATGTTTCTTTTTCCTTTTCTTACGAGTAGAGCCACTACTTTCAGCTTGTTGAGAATCCTGCTCAATTCTTTTGGGATGCCCCTCAGGATATAGAGGATCTTGGGTAGTAGCTCCACTTCTAGTTCTAATTTCATAAGCATGTTTTTCTTTAGCAGCATTAACTAGCAAGTCGTTTTGCACTTTAACGAGTTGATCTATTTGAGTTTGAACCATTTGAAAGTGTTTAACAATCATTTTAACATCATTAGAGGTTATTTCCACAATATCTTTCAACTCAACAATAGCTCTAGTGTTTTCCATTAGATGATTTTGCACCCTTTTATTAAAGTTATCTTGCTTAACAATAAAGATATCGAATTCTTCTAAGCATTGATCAGGAGGTTTAGAGTAAGGGATATCACCTTCATCAAAGTGTTGGAGAGAGTGTACCTCAATAGTGGATGCGTAGGGAATAGGCTTACATAAATCTTCTATAGGAGGTAAATTCTTGACATCTGCAGCTTTAATTCCCTTCTCCTTAAGACATTTCTTAGCTTCCTTCATCACTTCATCATTTAATTGAATAACTCCCCTCTTCTTTGATGTTGGAATAGGCACAGGAATAGATGGTTCAGGTACAATTACTTCAGGTATAGCTTGTTTAGGAGGAGTCCAATCTTCATAATTCTTGCTTATTTTAGCCATTAATTCCTCGGCTTCCTTCGGAGTCCTATTCCTGAAAACACAATCAGCACAACTATCTAGGTATGTCCTAGATTCTTCAGTTAGTCCATTATAAAATATATCAAGAAGCTCATTCTTAGGTAATGGACTTCCAGCCTGTGCATGAATCAAAGCACAAAACCTTGCCCAAGATTCAGGCAATACCTCTTTTTCTCCCTGTTTAAAATCAAAAAGTTCCTGCAAAATAGCATGTCTAGCACTAGGAGGAAAATATTTCTGCAGGAAAGTACTAACAAGCACTCAGGGCTATCAATAGATCCAGGAGGTAAATTACTAAACCAAGTTTTAGCTTCTTCTTTCAGTGAAAAGGGGAAAATCTTGGCAACAAAGTAAGTACGCATCTTAATATCATCAGAAAACAAACCATTAATGGTAGAAAGTTCATTCATATGTGCTACCGCACTTTCATTCTTAGTCCCACAAAAAGGTTCTTTCTTGACAATAGCTATGTAAGATAGATCGAGAGAGAAATCATAATCTTTATCTGTAATGTTTATGGGAGAAGCAGCAAACTTAGCAATCGGAGACAATTTGGGTCTAATAGTACGCCTCTCAAGGAAATTCTTAGTAGCGCTCCTATCATGGGTGTTTTTACATTCTTTAATAAATTCATCGGTAATCTCAACATAACCATCTTCAATATCATAACTTTCACTAGACTCAGGTGAATTAACAGGTGTGGTAGTGTCTTCATTAGGAGTTTCGGTATTTCCAGCTATAGTTCTAGCAATCGTAGCATCTAGGAAAGGACCTAATGAACCACTCTTATCAAGCACAGTAGAAGCAGCATCATAAGCATCAGAAGTTTCAGATTCAGCAGTAGTAGCAGTGTGTGTAGCATGTGTATGTGGTGGTGTAACGAGCTTACTTATAACAGATGGTGAATCAAGAGCAATAGAGGTGTTCAGAACCGTACCTCTTCTTGTAGTGGATGGTAAAATAGGAACCTTGCCATCACGAGACTTACCCATGATGGATGGATAGCAGTGAACAACAAAGAATCCAAGTGGACTTGATAAATAAAGCTATGCTCCTCGGCAACGGCGCCAGAAAATAGTCTTGTTGACCCACAAGTATAGGGGGTGTATCATAGTATTTTCGAGGGAAGTGAAACCCAATTTATTGATTCGACACAAGGGGAGCCAAAGAATAATTATAAGCCTTAACAACTGAGTTGTCAATTTAGCTGCACCTAGAAACAATCTTGCTCACATCAGTTTATCAGTAGTAACAGTTTTGTAGTAGGAGTAGCAAAGTAACAACAGTAGTAAAGTAAAGACAGCAGTAACAATAGCAGTAAACTATAGGATTCGAGTGCGGTAGGCATAGGGATGGATGGATGGACGGGCGTTGCATGGACAAGACAATTCACATAGCAATCAGAACATAGGGCAATTGCAGATAAATAAGATAAAGCATCCAAGTACTAGATAATCCTAGGCATGTGTTCCATATATAGTCATACGTGCTCGCAATGAGAACTTGCACAACATCTTTTGTCCTGCCAGCCCATTTGCAACGGGGCCTCAAGGGAACTTCTAGCAATTAAGGTGCTCCTTTTAATAGAGCACCAGAGCAAAGCATTAACACTCCGTGAACACATGTGATCCTCACATCAAAGCCATTCCCTCCGTTTATCCAGATTTCTGTCACTTCGAGGCCATTGGTTCCGGACAACAACGTGTGTATACAACTTGCAGATAAGACCATAAACAATAATGTCATAATGAATCAATAACATGTTCAGATCTGAAATCATGGCACTCGGGCCCTAGTGACAAGCATTAAGCACAACAAGTCGCAAAGTCAGAAAGCACTAATAAAAGATACTAGGCACCATGCCCTAACAATCTGATGCCATTACATGAACGATCTCATCCAATCCCTACCATCCCCATAGCCTACAATGGGGGATTACTCACTCATAGATGGGGGAAACATGGATGGTCGATGGAGAAGCGATGGTGATGATGATGGCGATGATCTCCTCCAATTCCTCATCCCGGCAGGGTGCCAGAACGGAGTTTCTGGTGCTATTTCGTGGAATCTGGTGGTGGCGACGGAGCAGAACTCCTTCTAGAAAAACATCGAACCCCCCAAAGTTTTTAGGTCAGAAGGCTCCTTATAGGCGAAGAGGGAGACCGAGGGGGTTCCTAGGGGGCCCACATCACCCCCTGGCGCGGCCTGGCCTGGCCCGCGCCAGCAGGTGGTGTGGACACCCCCTAGCTCTTCTCCGTCTCGTATTCTGGCTCCTGGAGTCTTCAGGTGAAATAGGTTTTTCGGCATATTTTCCTAGATTTTTCCTGATAGTTGGTTTTCTGCATAAAAAGTGGACACAAAGGCAATTCTGCTGGAAACAGCGTCAGTCCGTGTTACTTGCATCCAAATCACACAAGTTTATAGGAGAAACAATAACAAAAGTGTTCGGGAAAGTAGATACGTTTTGGACGTATCACTTGCATGAGCCAAAGTTCAATGGCGAGCACCGCCAAGGCGGAGGCAGAAAGCTTCCAGGCGGTAGCAGAGGAGGTCAAGGAGATTTGACCCGGTTGTATTCTCCAGCCGACCCGAACCTCGGGGACTACACCCTGTGGGTGCGCTTGCACGCCCCCACACAGAAACCTGCAAAACAAAGAGAACAAAGGAGATTCGACCCGGCTGTATTCTCCAGCTGGCCCGAACCTCGGGGACTACACCCTGTGGGTGCGCTTGCGCGCCCCCACAAAGAAGAGCGCATGCAGAAGATGCAAAACAGAAAGTGCAAACAGAAGAGCACGAGCAAATAAGATAAAGGGAGGCGATGCTCCCACACAAGTTCAGTATGTCACAGATGGACAATTGTTCACACGGCACACAGAAAAGGCAGATTTTTCAAAGTCACAAATACTCCCGGCATACCGTGGATCATATTCACTGAGGGGCTGGTGGCTTCAGTTGGAGCATGGCTGCAGGAGGCGACATCCGTCGAGGCGGTCTGCGGTGCAACTAGAGCTTCGGTGCGTGCCGCATCCGGACTGTGGAAGTACCGCTCCATGCCGGCTGGATCACTGAAGTCCCTGTCCAGCGCGGCGTAGCTCCCGAACAGCACAGGAGCGGATGTTGGGGACGTCAGCATGGAGCTGGTCGTAGCTGGTCCCTTGGCGGAATCCACGGGAAAGGCACCGCAGATCCACGTCGGGGTACGAGGACTTAAGCAGCGCCAACACCATCTCCGTGCCGCCTCGAGCTGCCCACTCCCGAGCCACGTTCATGAGCTCCGGGGCACCCTAGAGACGCTTAGCCTGGACGTCCATGGTGGTAGGCAGGATGGCCTCAGGCCAGACATAGTCAAAGACCTCGAGGGCAGCAGCGCGGAGCTTGTTTGCTTCCTTGCTGACGACCGTCACCAGCTCCCCCGGATGGAGATCCCGTTCCGAGTCCGTCTCGGGAATCCGGCCTAGCGCCCGATCTATCACCTCAGGATACTGAGCTGTATCCAGAAAAGAGGGCAACGATCAATATCGACCACAAAGGGCAAATCCGCAAAAGGAGCTCAAGTCAAAATCACTTACTGACAATGATCTCAGCGATCTGGCAGAGCTCCGACAGCGCTGCCGCCTCCTTGGCCTTGGAGAACTTGAGGGCGTCCGCCTGGGTGGCATAAAGCCCTTCCAGGTTCTTCAGCGCCTTGGTCCGGGTGTCCGTGGACTTCTTGGCCCTACCAGCCTTGATATCCATCAGCTGTTGCTGTGCAGTCAGCTTGGCGATCTGGTCCTGGCGGGTCTTGTTGGCCTCCTCCAGCCGGGCGACCTCGTCCTTCAGCCGAGCCACCTCGCGGTCTCGGTCCGCCAGCAGAGCTACAGGAGGGTAACCGATACTCAACAAGAAGCGCGATAAATCGTGCAATTGGGAATACACAACAGAGCGAGCGATCTTATGGCCCAGGTCCCGTGAGGTGTTCACGGCGTCGGTGAGAGCCCTCTATGCAAGAAAGGAGAGATAAGAACCAAGAGAAACAACTACGTTGCGAGACAGCAACAAAACAACAAGACTAGCAGCGGCCCCCAGCGTCCTGGCTTGGCCCAGCCCCTGCTCCAATGCCCCCACCAGCAGGCGGATCTAGCCAACAGCCAGCGGCGCCGCCTCCGACAACTGTGCCAGAAGGGCGTCCGGCGGCGGCGCGGCACGTGCCGACGTCCAGCCGGTGACCTAGAGGTCGTCGTCGCTCACCGCAGCCGCGGAGGGCCCAACCTCTGGCTGGACGGGAGCAGCCGGCGGTGGCACCTCCACCGGCTCCTCCACCCGATAGGCGCTAGAGTCAGCACCCACAGCTAAGCCAGTGGGAGGGACGGCTGCACCGGCACCCCCAAATGACAAACACCCCGCGAGCCTGGTGACATCCCCAGCCTGGTGAAGCGTTGTGGGCTCATCCGCCGGCACCACATCCATCGCTGCCGCCTCAGGCCTGGAGCCGGCGCTGCCTCCGGAGCCGGAGCCGGGCAGGCTCGGACGTCGGAGCCGGAGACGGGACATCGTCGGTGGCTGGAGCCAGCGCAGCCTCAGACGCCGAAGCCGGCATGGCCTCGGACGCCGGAGCCGGCACGCTCCCTTCTGCCGCAAGCAGAGGGGTGGACACGGTGGCGACGGTCACGGAGTCGGGCAAGGACATAGCCTCGCTGCAGAAGCACAAGAAGTGAGTAACACAAACGCAAGTAAGGCAACACCAGCACCAAAAGGACAAGGGCACCTACCCAGCAATGCTCGGCATGACGGGCGCGGTGCAGTGGCGGCATGACTTCTTGCCGCCACCTGCAGCCGGGGCGACGTTGGTAGGGGCGGCGCGTTTCCCCTGCCCCTAGGCACAGCAAGCTCTGCCAGCTCCACGTCCTCGCCGTGCGCAGCTATCCCAAGGACAAGCGAAAAGTTAAGATTACAACTACAAGCATGGCAAGTGCAAGCACGACAAAGGTAGGGAACAAATTTTCACCAGGTGGGAACTCGTAGTCCTCGTCGGCCCGCATGGGGAACCGCTCTGCCTCCACGGGCGGAGCCTTCACCAGCTTGAAGTCCGCGGCGAAGTTGGGGAGCTCGGTGTCCCCCATACCGTCCTTCGCGAGCTGCACCGTGAAAAGCTACTCAACAAGGGAAAATAAGAGGCATGAAACGGGAGTCCCTCAGGAAAATCCACCCGGCGAAAAGCAAGAAAAAACATACCTTTGGCAGCAGCCGACTGCGGTGGTATGGCCGGCAGGAGAACTGCCACTCCTCCTCCAGCGCCTCCTTCGAAATGGTGGCGAGCCATTCGCGGAGGGCGACGCACGGGACGTCCAGCCGGGATACCTGGGTGGGATCTAGATGGCCGGATATGTGGCACATCTTGTGCGACTGGTGCTGCAGCGGGAGCACGCGGGTCGCCATCCAGGACAATAGAATGTCCCAGGCGGTGAGCCGCTCCTTCTCCACGAGGACGGTGATACATTGCAAATGTATCTATAATTTTTGATGTTCCATGCTTGGTTTTATCCACTTTCTTGTGTTTTGTTCCAACTTTGGAGTACTTTTCATATGATTCCTTGGACTAACCTATTAACAAGAGCCACAGTGCCAGCTTCCTGTTTTCTGCTGTTTTTGGTTCCAGGAAAGTCAGAAAATGAATATTCTCGGAATTGGACGGGGCAAAAGCCAAAGTGCCTATTTTTCCGTAAGGTATCAAGTGCCAGAATACGAGACGGAGAAGGGCCAGGGAGCCACCACACCACCTGGCCGCACGGCCAGGCCTGGCCCGCGCCAGGGGGTGGTGTGACCGCTCCCGACACCCCCTCGGCCTCTCCTTCCGCCTATATATTGCCCTCAGGACAAAAACCCTAAGTGCCCGATCAAAAATCCACGAAAGAGTCTGTAGCCGCCGTCATCTCCATCCCTAGATCGGGAGGGATCTGAAGCTCTTCCCGGCACCTTGCCGGAGAGGGGAATTCACCCTGGAGGCCTTCTTCATCACCATGCAAGCCTCCGGTGTGATGCGTGAGTAGTTCATCCTTGGACTACGGATCCATGTAGTAGCTAGATGGCTGGTTCTCCTCCTTTGTGCTTTCATGTTTAGATCTTGTGAGCTCCATTCATGATCAAGATCATCTATTTGTAATTCATACATGTTGTGTTTGCGGGGATCCGATGGATATTGAGATTCTATTTCAGATTGATTATTGGTTCTATCATGTCTTTGTTATTTGTGATCTTGCATGCTTTCCGTTGTTAGTAGCTATCCTGGCCAAGTAGATGCTAGCAACTCCAAGAGTTAGTATTTATGCTCGATAGTGGGTTCATGCCTCTAGCAATCTGGGGAAGTGACAGGAATCTCTAAGGTACTAGATGTGTTGTTCCTACTAGGGATAAAACAACAATCCTTTGTTCATAGAACAATCGAATTGTTTACTTTACACGCAGTTCGTAAAGCAATAATCTGTTGCTTGCAACTTAATACTGGAGGGGGTTCGGATGATAACCTGAAGGTGGATTATTAGTCATAGATGAAGTTGGATGCCGGTCTATGTATTATGTTGTAATGCCCAATCAAGTCTCAAAGGAGTCAAGATGATTAGTATATGCATGTATTTCTTTCTCGATGTTTGTCAATTGCCCCGCTATAATTTGTTCACCCAGCATGTTATCTATCTAAGGAGAGCCACCTCTAGTGAACTATGGATCCTGTTCCTTGTCTTTTACATACAATCTACAATATTTTACTGTTCTGTGTTTACATTATGCAAACTATTACTTCTTTCCATTCGATACGTTTAATCCTTTGTTTTCCACAAAACACGGTGAGATTGACAACCTCATCGCAAGTTGGGGACAAAGTTCTGTGGTTGTGTTGTGCAGGTCTCCACGTTGCTACTAGCACCGGTAGTGCGCCCTGCCAAAGCTCAGATAGTAACACCTTTGGGGTGTTTCCTTACTCCTACTGGTTTGATTAAACCTTGCTTTCATAACTGAGGGAAACTTGCTACTGTGCTCATCATACCTTCCTCTTGGGGTTCCCAAAAAGCTCTACATCAACACTGCCATCAAAGACATTTTTCTGGGCGCCGTGCATTGAGCCATCAAGCATTTTTCTGGCGCCGTTGCCGGGGAGTCAAGGACATCTTCACAAGGGGAGTCCCTCATAACCAATCTCTTTACTTTGTTGTTTTTGTTTTGCTTTGTTTGCTTGTTTCTTTATCAAAAACACAAAAAAAATAGTTTTACTAGTTTGCTTTCTTATTTGAAAACCCAAAAAAAATGACTACTCTTGAAAACACTAAGTTGTGTGACTTCACTAGCACCAAAAATAATGATTTTATGAGCACACCTATTGCTCCACCTGTGGCTAAAAATACTTTCTTTGAGATAAAACCTGCTTTGCTCAATCTTGTTATGAGAGAACAATTTTGTGGTATTGGTAATGAAGATGCTGCTTCTCATCTAAATAGCTTTGTTGAACTTTGTGAGATGCAAAAGCATAGGGATATAGATGGTGATATTATTAAGCTGAAATTGTTTCCTTTCTCTTTGAGAGGAAAAGCTAAAGAGTGGTTGAATTCCTTAACTAGGAATAGTATTGATTCTTGGACTAAGTGCAAAGATGCTTTTATTGGAAAATATTATCCTCCTGCTAAGATTATATCCATGAGAAGTGAAATAATTAATTTTAAACAACTTGATAATGAGCATGTTGCTCAAGCTTGGGAAAGAATGAAATCTTTGGTAAAGAATTGTCCCACTCATGGACTGACTTCTTGGATGATCATCCAAACTTTTTATGCAGGATTGAACTATTCTTCAAGGAACCTATTGGATTCTGCTGCTGGAGGTACCTTTATGACCATCACTTTGGGTGCTGCAACAAAACTTCTGGACAATATGATGGTTAATTATTCTGAATGGCATACTGAGAGAGCTCCACAAGGTAGGAAGGTAAATTCTGTTGAGGAAACTTCCTCCTTGAGTGATAAGATTGATATTATTATGTCTATGCTTGTTAATGGGAAAGCCCATATTGATCCAAATAATGTTCCTTTAGCCTCTTTGGTTGCTCAAGAAGAGCAAGTTGATGTGAACTTCATAAGAAATAACAACTTTGGCAACAATGCTTATGGTAATAATGCTTATAAGAACAATTTTGGTAACAACAATTATAAGCCATATCCTCCCAATAATGGTAATGCTTATGGAAATTCTTACAACAGTAATAAGAGTGCTCCCTCTGAACTTAAAGTTATGCTTAAAGAGTTTATTAGTAAACAAACTGCTTTCAATAAAACTATTGAGGAAAAACTCTCTAATGCTGAAAGAAATATAGCATCTTTGGCTGAAGCTCAATCTTCTTTGAATAAAATGGCTGCTAAAACTGAAACTAATGATAATCCCTTTGTAGCTACTAATGCTATACAAGTAAGAATTGATGAAAATGTTAGACTATTAGCTGAATTACATGCTAAGTGGGAAAGAGAAGATGAAATTGCTAGAAACATTAGTGTTTCTACTATCACCACCTCTAGTGTTGAGGCTAGTAATAATTCTACTACTTTGGATGATAAAGTTGATTTTGATCTTGATGGTTGCAATATCTCTGAAGTTATTAAGTTCCTACAAAAGCTTGCTAAAAGTCCTAATGCTTGTGATATGAACATGGCCTTTACAAAACACATTACCGATGCTCTCATAAAGATTACGGAAGAAAGATGAAACATAAAGCTTCTATTCCTATAAAACAAGAGGATGGTTGGGAACCCGTCATTAATATGAAAGTGAATGACTTTGATTTCAAAGCTATGTGTGATCTTGATAGTAGTGTTTCTATTATGCCTAGAAGGATTTATGATATGCTTGATTTGCCTCCTCTTGAAGATTGTTATTTGAATGTCCCACTTGATGATAATGCTAAAAAGAAACTCATGGGGAGTCTTAATGATGTTCTTATTATGGTTAACGATTCCTATGTCCCTGTTGATTTCTATGTTTTGGATGTTGAATACAATGCTTCTTGTCCTATTACTTTGGGAAGACCTTTTCTTAGAACTGTTGGTGCCATCATTGATATGAAAGAAGGCACCATTAAATATCAAATCCCACTCAAGAAAGGTATAGAACACTTCCCTAAAAAAGAGAAAAGATTTCTTTTGCTTCTCCTATGAAAACAAACTTTGGTCTTAATGCTTCTTCATTTGAGAACACTTGATTCTTTTTCTTGCTTCTTATGCCTAACTTAAAGGCGTTAAAGAAAAGTACTCATTGGGAGATAACCCAAAAGTTTTAGATGACTCTTGGAAGTTATTACTTCAGTAATAACCTCTCCTTATCCTTTTTATTTGCTTTTTGTGCCAAGAGTAACCTCTAATGAGAGAGAAGTAATGATTGGGAAAGTTGCTGTCCCGAAACAGATTTTTGGGCTTCACCGTAAAAATTCGTGAGAGAGCTCTGAATGTCGGATTGAGTTGTAATTGTTTGTGATTCTGCCCCAGGTTGTTATCTAACTTTAGTTAATTCAACACGTTTTGATTTGAGCAACAAAAAGTCTTCGAAAAAATTCGTCTTTACCTGCTGGTCTGTTTTGACAGATTTCCGCCATTTTCTGCATTTGCTTCTTCTGGGTTCCTTTTTGAGTTCTTTTGGGGAATTGAGCTTTTTGAGGGAAGTGCTACAGTAGCTAGTGTTCCAATGGAAATTTATTTGGTGTTAGAACTGAACCTTAAGACTTATCTATCTTGAGTGCACTAATGTTGCTAATAAAGATTGTGTGAAGTTTTGTATGAAGGAAAATTTTCAGGTGTATGGAAGGAATGAGTAATAAGATGAAGGATGGACTAAAGCTCAAGATTGGGGATGCCACGCGTGTCACCCCAAGAAATATCCAAGAAGTACAAGCGTCAAAGCTTGGGGATGCCCAAGGCATCCCCTTCTTCATCAATAAAAATCTCAGGTTTCTTCCAAACGCTTTATTTTTATTGTTTCATGCATAGTTGTGTTTTTTTGGAGCATCTTCTTTTTTGTTTTCGTTTTGGTTTTTAGTTTTCTTGGTTTGCTTAGTTTTCTGAATAAATTGGTTGGACCCCCTCTTTCATACATTGGTTTGCAAATAGTTTGGTTTGGTTTGGAAAAGAGTAGGAAAGTTCATGCTTATGTGGTAAAAAGAGCTCGTTTTTTGACTGTGGCCTATGCTCTGTCATGCCATGCTTGATTTTGTTTTGGATTTATGCTTAGTATTCTTTGTTGTAGCATGACTTGTTATAAACAATTGAGATTGCTTAATGTGCCTTGGATGAATCATGCGTTGTTTTAGCATATTAAAGCATAGTATAGTGGTATTCTCCTTTGATGCTTTATTTGGGTGGACTTGCCGCATGCTCACACCATGTTATGACTATCACAAGTCACCATAGCCTTTATGATCCTTTAGTTTTCAACTTGTAGTATCACTTTATGCTTTGATCAATGATGTTTTGTCACTCTTCATGATTATGGCCATTATTGCTCTCTTAGTTTGTCGCTCCCAGTCTTTTGCTAGCCTCCACAACCAAGTATGAGTTCCACCCATGCATCCAACTCCCTAAACCAAGTTATTCCAAAGAGTCCACCATACCTACCTACTAGCTTATGCTATTCCAAGTATATTCATGCTTTTGTTTACCTTCCAAATTAAACTTGTTATGAGAAAACTAGTGATTAAAGCTCTCACGAACTTGATGGCACACTTTACTTTTCTTGCCCTTAATAAACTTAAACCATTGTGTCTTCTATGTTGTGTATGCTTGCAATTATTTGTTGGGAATTAGCAGAACCATGCTTTCATGGGGAACGCTTTCAACATTGCACTTGGTACTTGTACCTAGTTGATATCATGCTCTTTTGTATATGGATGTCGTCGGTGTGAAATGAAAGGGGAGCTTGTAAGTCCATGGAGCTATGTATATGTGTTAGAGAAACGCCTGGGCCGCTAGTCTAATCCATGCTGACATGGTGGAAACCTGCATCGTAACCATAATGAGCTGTCTATGAAGCATTCTTATTATAAAAAAAGAGTCCTATATTGAGAAAAAGAGAAAAAAAGAGATACTATGGAAAGAGGAAAGAGAGAAAAAAGCACCATATTCCCATGGTAAATAAGAAGAATGCTGAGATGCTCCTTGTCTTCTTGCCTTGTCATTTTGATATGGGGATTCTTCCATATCATCGGGCAAGGGGTACCCCATTGGCGGTTCTCTATGATACACATATAATTACGATGACAAGAACTTACCGGTGACTAAACATGAATAGCATGAGGAGCGGCCCTCGTATACAAGGGACATGAGATTTCTGACTTATACTTCGTCAAGCATGTACACCATAGTTTGTTCACTTTAACCTTAATCACTTCAAGATGCTTATGATAGGGGCAATGAGAGCTGAAAGCTATTAGTACCATAATTTTTGGAAGCTCTTTATGAGACTTGAATCCCTACTTCCTTTTACAAATGCCTTTCTTCCACCATTATATTGAGTCTCCACCTTCTATCTTTATGCACCTACTTTGAGAGCATAGTGGCCATTCTTAGTTCTATGTGCATTGTCCCAAGACTAGTTGATTGATGCATACTTTGATATTGCTTTTTTAAACTATTGTATCTAGTCACTCTTATGAACTTTGAAGGTGTCCTATGCATTTATATTTTCTAATCTATTGAGGGACAAGCTGAATACTTTTATGCTATGTTTTCTTTATGTGAAACAAACAAACGTCTTGCAAAGCATTGTTATTCATGAATCTTTTGTTTGTGCCTTTTCATGTTGCATCATAGTTTCTTTGCTTATTGCTAGAACTTTGTCTTTCATGTTATGATTGAAGTACTATGATCTCAGTTTTGAATGTTTTGCAAATACTTTGATCAAGTCTTTGATGGTGCATGTCACCTCAAAAATTATTCTTTTTTTATATCACTTACCTACTCGAGGACGAGCAAGAGTTAAGCTTGGGGATGTTGATACATTGCAAATGTATCTATAATTTTTGATGTTCCATGCTTGGTTTTATCCAATTCTTGTGTTTTGTTCCCACTTTGGAGTACTTTTCATATGATTTCTTGGACTAACCTATTAACAAGAGCCACAGTGCCAACTGTCTGTTTTCTGCTGTTTTTGGTTCCAGGAAAGTCAGAAAATGAATATTATCGGAATTGGACGGGACAAAAGCCAAAGTGCCTATTTTTCCGAAATGGATCAAGTGCCAGAATACGAGACGGAGAAGGGCCAGGGAGCCACCACACCACCTGGCCGCATGGCCAGGCCTGGCCCGCGCCATGGGGTGGTGTGGCCGCTCCCGGCGCCCCCTCGGCCTCTCCTTCCGCCTATATATTGCCCTCGGGGCAAAAACCCTAAGTGCCCGATCAAAAATCCATGAAAGAGTCTGTAGCCGCCGTCATCTCCATCCCTAGATCAGGAGGGATCTGAAGCTCTTCCCGGCACCCTGCCGAAGAGGGGAATTCACCCTGGAGGCCTTCTTCATCACCATGCAAGCCTCTGGTGTGATGCGTGAGTAGTTCATCCTTGGACTACGGATCCATGTAGTAGCTAGATGGCTGGTTCTCCTCCTTTGTGCTTTCATGTTTAGATCTTGTGAGCTCCGTTCATGATCAAGATCATCTATTTGTAATTCATACATGTTGTGTTTGCGGGGATCCGATGGATATTGAGATGCTATTTCAGATTGATTATTGATTCTATCATGTCTTTGTTATTTGTGATCTTGCATGCTTTCCGTTGTTAGTAGCTATCCTGGCCAAGTAGATGCTAGCAACTCCAAGAGTTAGTATTTATGCTCGATAGTGGGTTCATGCCTCTGGTAATCTGGGGATGTGACAGAAATCTCTAAGGTACTAGATGTGTTGTTGCTACTAGGGAGAAAACAACAATCCTTTGTTCATAGAATAATCGTATTGTTTACTTTACACGCAGTTCGTAAAACAATAATCTGTTGCTTGCAACTTAATACTGGAGGGGGTTCGGATGATAACCTGAAGGTGGATTATTAGTCATAGATACAGTTGGATGGCGGTCTATGTATTATGTTGTAATGCCAAATCAAGTCTCAAAGGAGTCAAGATGATTAGTATATGCATGTATTGCTTTCTCGATGTTTGTCAATTGCCCCGCTGTAATTTGTTCACCCAGCATGTTATCTATCTAAGGAGAGCCACCTCTAGTGAACTGTGGATCCTGTTCCTTGTCTTTTACATACTATCTACAATCTTTTACTGTTTTGTGTTTACATTCTGCAAACTATTACTTCTTTCCATTCGATACGTTTAATCCTTTGTTTTCCGCAAAACACGGTGAGATTGACAACCTCATCGCAAGTTGGGGAAAAAGTTCTGTGGTTGTGTTGTGCAGGTCTCCACGTTGCTACTAGCACCGGCAGTGCGCCCTGCCAAAGCTCAGCTAGAAACACCTTTGGGGTGTTTCTTTGCTCCTACTAGTTCTACTAAACTTTGGTTTCATAACTGAGGGAAACTTGCTGCTGTGCTCATCATAACTTCCTCTTGGGGTTCCCAACAAGCTCTACATCAACACCGCCATCAAAGACATTTTTCTGGGCACCGTGCATTGAGCCATCAGACGGCCAGCCAGGAGCCCATCCGGTCGATGTTGCCCTGGGCGCCTAGGTGCTGGACGGTCCAGGCCTTCCGGCTGGAGGGGACGTTGGCGAAGGCGGGGACCTTGATGAAGTCCACCTCCATGTGGTTGCGCACGTAGAAGTATGAGCGCTGCCAGAGCTTGACGGTGTCGGGGAGTTCCAGGCGGGGGATGGGCGCTGACGGCCGCGGGTAGATGGTGCAACAGCCTGTCTCCGTCAACGGGCCGCCCTTTCCCACTACCTGCACCTTGAAGTGGAAGAACTTCAAGAAATTCACGGCGTCGGGGCAGACACCGAGGTACGCCTGGCAGCAAGCCGCGTGATGCGACAACATCGACACGGCGTTCACTCTGAGGTGGTGGAGCTGCAGATCAAAAGTGTCCAGCAACTCCAGGACAAAGCGGGTCATCGGCAGCCCGAGGCCGCGAGCAAAGTGCGCGAGAAAGACGACGGATTCGTCGGGCTGGGGGTGGGGCACCCGCTCGCCCTCCGGCGCGAGGCGATGCTTCACCACCCGCTCCGACGGCAGGAACTTCCCCTGCCGATACTTCTTCACGAGCTCCTCCGTGACGTAGGAGCCGCACCAGCCGCTGGCGACCTCGGGCAGCATATTGCCTAGGAAGGTAGCCGTGATGGAGGCGCGGGGTCCCGTGGTCGAATAAGAAGGGAGGCGCCAGCGACCAAAGAACGGTGGCGCGGAGGAGCAGAGGGAGGCTAGAGCGCAAGGAAGAGTAGGGATGGCAAGTGCATGGAAGCGATGTGAGGAATCACTGCTCCTCGCGCACGTATTTATCAGCGAAGGGTAACCGTGCCGGTTCCCCTTCCCCGACGCCACGTGGCAAAGCAACTACCCCACTACCCCGCGATGGTTCGTGGCGGATCGCGTGTGCCAGCGTCGCGTGTGCAGAAGATCCCGCAGGCATTACTGCAGGAGGAAAAACGCTCCCACGATCTCCAAGAAGATCCCGCAGGCATTACTACAAGGAAAAACGCTCAAACTGACGCGACGCATGCCAGAAATGGCAGGCGTGGCTTACGCAAGCACCAATGGCAGCAGTTTGGCGATCCATCTCCAAGCCAGCTGTGGCAACCAGTTAAGAATATCACCCATAACACCCTATGGGTGGGTTCATCGGCTCCGTAGCCGGTGAACTCCAGCCGGGAAAATAGCACAGAATCCAAAGCCGGTACAGGACAAAAAAATACAAGACAAAGACTATAAGACAAACGAAAAAGACAAGGCATCTGCGTCATCTGCCATTTCAAATGAGCACGCAAGAACTTCTCCACAAGGCCAAGTCCTAACGCGCTCGAGGACTAGTGTCAGGGGGATGGCCCCCGGGTAGACCAAGACGGGACCAACCGGCTGGCTCCAAGGAGCGCACGCTGCCTGGACCCAGATCAAGGAACCGCGGTCGGGTGGAATTCCCAGCCGGTCCATACTCAAGTTTCCCCGGCTGTCCTGTCTAGCCGAGTAGCCAGAAGAACCGGCTGGGAGGCCGCTCCTAGCCGACCGCCTCAGATCCACTAGACGTTGTACGGTGGGGATGACGCTCCTTGCTGAGCACACCCTTGACCGTATAGGCTGGCTGGCCTGGCCGGCGCTACTAGACAACTGCGCCAAAGCTGGAGGCTGCCAAGCAAAGCAAGGGCTGACGAGGAAAGCCCCGACTTACGCATAAAGAGCTGGCTGACGGATAAAGAGCCGGATGACAAGTAAACTAGAGGTGCTAAGCGCTAAAGCATGGTCCTCCCCTGTACTAGAGGCTTGACTGGACCCAGGCCTACCGTTTGGCCCTGTCCAGCCAGCCCACTTTGTAAAGCCCAAATCCAAACAGTAAACCCTAGAACCCACTTTGTAAGCTACCTCCTCGACCTGTATATAAATGGGGTAGCGCTAGGGTTCTAGGTAAGCTCAAGCAGAAGGAAAATAGACACTAGAAGGACCTAGAGAATTCTTAGCAAGAAGTAGCTAAGGAAACAGCTCAAGGAGCACTTGTATTGGGTGCCCGCCCCCTTTGATAGTAGATTCTGGCAGGAGTAATAGTTTTACCTCGCCAAGAGGGCTCTGAACCTGGGTACATTGCTGTGTTTGCAGTATGTGTGCCCAACCCGTTGTGAGTACCCACCGATAGCAACCTGATTGTCCCCTTCAAGCCATCCCCGATGGCACTGCTGTGTTCTACACCACGACAAAAATCAACCATAAATGCTTTTGAGTTGATTCCAACTCTCAAAAATCACATTTTACAAGATCTCTCTAAATACGTAAAAATATTTAGGTTTACATGTAGTGACTTTGTACTAGTACCAAAAAAGAATGCTATATAGGCATTTCTAGTCACTTTAATTCTATTAAATGATAATCTTAAACTTTATAAAATATGACCACCACTTTAAATCACATTCCCAAGTATTAGAATATGTGGTGATGACATGTGTCAACATGATCCCATATTTTAGTTGGAGAATATTAAATCTTAAGTATTTTCAATGAGTAGACCTTACTTTTCTAAAATAAGTTAAACAAGATTAAGTCTTTATTTCATGTGATGATTGTGATGATGCTAGATCATCTAGTGTGAGACTTAGTGTGCTAAATATAAGTAGTTAAGTATTGTTTGGTGATTGTGTACCTTGTATTCCTTTATAGACGATAGTACCGACCCGGGATACGAGGAGGAGGAGTACTACCAAGAAGAAGAAGAGGAGAACTTCAATCACTGCACTACTCAAGGCAAGCTAACACTTGCAAGTTTCATACCCATGCAAGACTAACACTACAAGATAACTATGCAAGACACCACTAATTGCAAGCTAGAACTATGCAAGGTAACACTTGCCCACTTGAGAACTTAAGTAGGATGCATTAGGCATGCTTGGTTATATAACTTTGATTATACCCATCCCAAGATTTACTAGCATGCTTTATTCTTTTACTTTACCAAAGTTCTTTACTTTTAGTTAGTGCTTTGTGAGTATTCGAAGTATAGATACCATAAAGAGTATAAAACTAGGCCTAAGTAGTTATACTTGGATGTCATTCCAAGGCATGGGATTAGAGTTGGATAGTTACCCTTGATTAGCACCCCTCATTAGTGAATACTCTCAACTTTAGTGGCTAGTGCTAAGTATAAAACTTGATCACTTTAGATGGGAATACTTGGTGAAAAAGGATTCTGAAAACCTTGGAATGAGGATTCATTCTATTGAAATGTTTTGACATGTGTTATGAACACAAAAGGATTTAAGGATGAAAATGTTGAGGCATGAGCCTTAGCCCTTTATAAAAACTGATGGTTGGGTTCGGATGCGATACCATTCCAATTTTACCGTACAACCACAATACCCGAATTGGGTAGGGCTTAACTGGAAGTTTATATGCCTTAGTATGGGTTCCCTCGTGGAAAGAGGTTGAGCTGAGGCTACCTCGTGAGTGTGAATGTCCACCTATGCAGTGCCCATGATGGCAGATGGCCATGGCTGGGAGACCAAGCTCATAGGGGAGGTGCCTATACTAGAGTGTGTAATTGAAAGGTTATGATTGATTATCCGCATACTAAGTATGATGATTCAGGGTTATCCCTGACGGATTATCGAATTTTGTGGTGAAAGTGTACCACCTCTGCAGAGTGTCAAACTATTTGAATAGCCGCGTCCGCGGTCATGGACAGTTGGAGTGGCCATACTGTTCCGTCGTCAGATGTTTTCAAAATGACTTATGAATTGAACTATGACTTTGACTTGACCACAACAGAGTTGTGGATATGAAATCTAGGTTCCCACTTAAGTGATTTAGAACATTAACTTAGTTTTCTTTACTTCTAAACTCAGTATGAGATAAACCTGCCTTTTTGCAAATAAACCTAGAGCTTAGGATTCCTACTAGAACTACCTTAATTGTTAGTGATAGTTTGCGAGTACTTAAAGAGTACTCATGGCTTTGTCCCTGGATATTCCCGTGGCCAGACTATGAGGAGGACTACCAGGATGATGGACAACAGGAGGTCTACGATAACTAGGATCATCTCCCATCGTCAGCATTGCCTGTGACTCTGAAGATGGAGCCCCTACTACGTTTATTTTTCCACTGCTTGATTTGTATTAAGACAGGATCATGAGATCCTTTATTTGTAATACCTTATTATGGTTTGTAATGGATGATGTACTGTGGTACCAATTCTGTTATGTCTCGCAAAAATGGTAATCCTGGGATTGCGAGGTATGGCATAACATGCATCTAGGATTAAAAATCCGGGTGTTGACATAATCTTGCTTACGGAATATTTTAGATACCATGCCCCATTTGAGTGCTTTAGTATTGTATGCTACTTGTTGTCTTTACATATTGTTTCACACACACACTCTCACAAGCCTTAATAAGAAGCACAAGTGTGAAGCTGGTATAAAAGTGAAACACATTCTAAAGAAACCATCCCCGGTTTTCGAACCCTAGATCAGATACGATTATTCCGGGGATTCATGTTTATCAAATTGCATTACATTACTTATGCATAATTGCATCTTGCTTATTTAAACATTAGTCCTTATCAGACCAATGATGCTATTTCCAGATTTTGGATCTTCTATTGTCTCGAAGACCGTGATTGCATAATCTTGCAATCACAAAAGGTAAGTTCACACTTGCTCATGTCCTTTGATTAGTTTCTATCAAATGCTTGTAACTCAAATGTTGTCATCACCCGCATTTCAAAAAGGTCAGAAAACACTATTTTCATAATAATATGATTATAGATTATTTACTAGATGGTAATAATCTACTGATACAGTTCTAGTGGTAAAGGAATATAATATCTAGGACTTAATCAACCAATGTCGCCAGTGATTCTAGCACCGTATATTACGCGTGCACCATGAGATTTGGAATGGGACAGAGAAGTCAGCTATATCTTCTTCCCCTCGCATGTAGCCGGATGCACAGGTCATGGCTTTTATCCTCATATCGTGCATTAATTGGTCATTCGTAGATAATATGCAGCATATGGGTGGGAACCCTCAACATCCCACGATAGTTCTGGCATCTGAACGGTCTGTACTAACCATTGCCGTAATTCAAGATGTGGGCATGGTGTACACCAAGGAGACATGTGGGGTCGCGAAGGGGGCAGTGATTGGCTTGGATTATCTACTGGGCCCCGCATCTAGGAATTGTGGACGGGAATAAGCTGCCCGGTTGTGCAACAAGGATTTGGTCTCTCATGGGTAAAGTAATGCACCTCTGCAGAGTGTAAGAACTGTGACATGTTACTCCCTGTTCCGGGAAGGATCTACGAACGTGGCAGGAAAGGAACTCCATGAAAGTTCTGGTTAACCTGTGAAGGCTGTCGGACATAGTTTTCAGAATAAAAGCAACCTTTGAAGAAATGTTTATGAAAACCTGCATTGCCTACGACCTCTGGTCTATGGCTGTAGATAGTGCATCAAACACTCCTTTTTAGTGAACTTGCTGAATACGCTTGTACTCAACCGTACCTTCTTAACCCTTGCTAGATTCTAAGCCATTGAAGACGACATCAACACCAACTTATGCTCAAGAAACCATCATTGAGAACTCAAGTTCTTCAATAAAGTCAGCGAAATCAACATATACATCAACCGAAGTGAAGACGAAGTTCCTGTGTAGATAGGAGTAGACTCTCTAACGATAAAACCTACTTCTATAGAGCATTTCAATAGAAGCAATGGTAAGCCATATAGTTTAGATGCTAGTCTTAGTCTAAAGATAGTTCTGAGTTGTTACCTCTAGTTCTTCTTGTAAAGAGTTATTTTCTTCCTCTTTAACCTAGAGTGTTCCGTGGATCTTTTGTAAAGAGTCGAGTTGTAACCTATAGTCATGTTTTGGACCTGCTGTGTTTTTATTGTACCACTCCGAGGGATGTAATACTAGTGAACGATGTTTCATTGGTGTTATGTCAACGACTATAGTGTACTACATCATGCAATGGTATGCTGGGTCACCGCAGATGGTATCAAAGCATATGCTTTGACCTTAGGATTAAAACCCTTTTAGGAGATCTGTAAGTTGGATAGTGACTATAGGAAGCCACCTTATCTAAACAAAGAATTGTGATGGGTATCCACTTGAGGATAATATTGTCACACTTAAGTTGGATACTTTTGTCATCTTTCTTAAGGATTAGTTATATGTATTTGATACATCGTAAACGTACCTATAATTTTTGATGTTCCATGCTTGTTTTATATCTACTTTCTTATGTTTTGTTCACGCTTTGAGGTATTTTTATACATTTTATGGAACTAACCTATTAACAAGATGCCACAATGCCAGTTGCCTATTTTCTACTGTTTTTGGTTTCAGAAAATCTAGAAAGGAAATATTATCGGAATTGGAAGGGACAAAAGCCATAGTCCATATTTTACCCTAAGCAATACGGAGACCGAAGGGGAGGCAAAGTGGAGCACCAGGGAAGCCACACCTGTTGGCCACGCGGCCAGGGGCTTGCCACTAGGGGGTGTGGGGCCCCTGGTGCTCCACTGACTTTGCCTCTTCGCCTATAAAAGCCTTCCGGGATGAAAACCCTAAGTACCCGATCAAAAATCCACGAAATATTTGTAGCCGCCGCCATCTCCATCCCTAGATCGGGGGGATCCGGAGCTCTTCCTGGCACCCTGGCGGAGGGGAGAGATCACCCTGGAGGCCTTCTTCATCACCATTCAAGCCTCCAGAGTGATGCGTGAGTAGTTTACCCTTGTACTATGGGTCCATGTAGTAGCTAGATGGTTGGTTCTCCTCCTTTGTGCTATCATATTTAGATCTTGTGAGCTCCGTTCATGATCAAGATCATCTATTTGTAATCTTACATGTTGTGTTTGCGGGGATCTGATGGATATTGAGATGCTATTTCAGATTGATTATTGATTCTGTCATGTCTATGTTATTTGTGATCTTGCATTCCCTCCGTCGTTAGTAGCTATCTTGGCCAAGTAGATGCTAGCAACTCCAAGAGGGAGTATTTATGCTCGATAGTAGGTTCATGCCTCTAGTAATCTGGGGAAGTGACAGAAATCTCTAAGGTTGTAGATGTGATGTTCCTACTAGGGAGAAAACAACAATCCTTTGTCCATGGGGTGATCGTATTGTTTACTTTACACACTTTGCTTAATGCAATTATCTGTTGCTTGCAACTTAATACTAGAAGGGGTTCGGATGATAACCTGAAGGTGGATTATTAGTCATAGATGCAGTTGGATTACGGTCTATGTATAATGTTCTAATGCCCAATCAAATCTCATAGGAATCAAGATGTTTAGTATATGCATCGTATTCTTTCTCAAATCTGTCAATTGCCCCGCTATAATTTGTTCACCCAACATGATATCCATCTTAAGGAGAAACACCTCTAGTGAACTATGGACCCTAGTCCATTCTTTTACCATTGATATACCATCTATTGTTTACCGTTTACTTTTACTTTCTGCAAGCAATTACTATCTTCCACACTATATGTTTAATCCTTTGTGTTCAACAAAACCGGTGAGATTGACAACCTCACTGTAAGTTGGGGCAAAGTTTTGTGGTTGTGTTGTGCAGGATTCCAAGTTGCTAGCAACACCTTCAGTTGTTTCCTTGCTCCTACTAGTTCGATAACCTTGGTTTCATAACTGAGGGAAAACTTACTATTGTGGTCATCATACCTTCCTCTTAGGGTTCCCAACGAGCTCGATATATGGAAGGTACGATGAGCACAGCATCAAGTTTTCCCTCAGTTATGAAACCAAGGTTATCGAACAAGTAGGATCAAGGAAACAACTGCAAGGTGTTGCTTGCAGCTTGGAATCCTGCACAACAAAACCACAAAACTTTGCCCCAACTTACAGTGAGGTTGTCAATCTCACCGGTTTTGCTGGACACAAAGGATTAAACGTATAGTGTGGAAGATAGTAATTGCTTGCAGAAAGTAAACAGTAAACGGTAAACAATAGATAGTATATCAATGGTAAAAGAATGGACTGGGGTCCATAGTTCACTAGAGGTGTTTCTCCTTAAGATAGATAACATGTTGGTTAAACAAATTACAACGGGGCAATTGACAGATTTGAGAAAGCATACAATGCATATACTAAACATCTTGATTCCTATGAGATTTGATTGGGCATTACAACATTATACATAGACTGTAATCCAACTGCATCTATGACTAATAATCCACCTTCAGGTTATCATCCGAACCCCTTCCAGTATTAAGTTGCAAGCAACAGATAATTGCATTAAGCAAAGTGTGTAAAGTAAACAATATGATCGCCCCATGGACAAAGGATTGTTGTTTTCTCCCTAGTAGCGACAGCACATGTACAACCTTAGAGATTTATGTCACTTATCCAGATTACTAGAGGCATGAACCCACTATCGAGCATAAATACTCCCTCTTGGAGTTGCTAGCATCTACTTGGCCAAGATAGCTACTAACAACAGAGAGCATGCAAGATCACAAATAACATAGACATGATAGAATCAATAATCAATCTGAAATAGCATCTCAATATCCATTGGATCCCCGAAAACACAACATGTAAGATTACAAATAGATGATCTTGATCATGAACGGAGCTCACAAGATCTAAACATGATAACACAAAGGAGGAGAACCAACCATGTAGCTACTGTATGGACCCATAGTCCAAGGGTGAACTACTCACGCATCACTCCGTAGGTTGGCATGGTGATGAAGAAGACCTTCGGGATGATCTCTCCCCTCAGGCAGGGTGCCGAGAAGAGCTTCGAATCCCCCCGATCTAGGGATGGAGATGGCGGCGGACATAGACTCTTTCATGGATTTTTGATCAGGTACCTAGGGTTTTCGTCCCGGGGGGCTTTTATAGGCGAAAGGGCAAGGTCGGTGGAGCTCCAAGGGGCCCACACCACCTGGTGGCGCGCCCTTGGCCGCGCGACACTTGGTGTGGCCACCCTGGTGCGCCACTTTGTCTCCCCTTCGGTCTCCGTGTTTCTTTGGGTAAAATATTGACTTTGGATTTTGTCCCATCCAATTTAGAGAATATTTCCTTACTAGCTTTTTTGAAACCAAAAACAGCAGAAAACAGGCAACTGGCACTGTGGCATCTTGTCAATAGGTTAGTTCCAGAAAATGTATAAAAATACCTCAAAGTGTGAACAAAACAAAAGAAAGTTGATAAACAAGCATGGAGCATCAAAAATTATAGATACGTTTACGACGTATCAAGCATCCCCAAGCTTAACTCCTCCTTGTCCTCGAGTAGGTAAGTGATAAAAAGAATAATTTTTGAGGTGACATGCACCATCACAATCTTGATCAAGGTATTTGAAGGGTTTCGCAGCATAGTAAATCAAAATTTTCTACGGAAGCGAACAGAAGGAAAGCCAAGATCTAATCTAGGAGATGCATACAACGAGAGAGATTGGATTAGATCTTCATACCCTTGAAGATTCGCACAGCGGAACGTTCGTCGGAACGTGGGTGATGTAGTCATACTTGCTTCTCCTCCTCGCGATCCGATCCGATCTAGCACCACAAGTGGCGGTGCCTCCGTGAGATGCACACGTGCAGCACCTCGACGTCTCCTCCTTCCTCGGACCAGCAAGTAGGGTGGAGAGATAGATTGGATCTACAACGCCACGACGCGGTGTATATGGTGGAGAATTTCTGCAGCAGGGCTTCGCCTACAAACAGTCGGGAGGGAGAGAGGAAGGCAGCAGGGCTACTAGGGTTTGGAGGAAGGTGTGTGTGTGGGGGGGGGAGGGGGCGCACCAGCCCTCTATATAGAGGGGGGGTGCGGCCAGCCCTTGCCCATCCTCCAAGCCTATCTCTAGTTTAAACGATTTAAACTTTCCCTTATCTAGAAACCCTATCTCTAGTTTAAACGAGTTTAAACTTATCTAGGATCGGCTGGGCCCTATGGGGCCTTGTGCCCCTGGCCCAATGCGGCCAGGACACTCCCTCATAGGCCCATGCCCCCTCCCGGAAGGTGGGGCCACGTTGGTCCCCTTCCAGAAGGTTCTAGAAGCTTCCGGTACAATACTGATTAATCCGGAACAATTCCGAACTCCAAAAACTGCACTGCCTTATATGAATCTTATTCTCTGGACCACTCCGGAACCTCTCGTGATGTCCCGGATCCCATCCGAGACTCCGAACAAAAATTCATAAACCAAGTATCCAATCTATCCTAGCGTCGAGACACGTTAAGTGTGTGACCCTGCGGGTTCGAGAATATGCAGACATGATCTTCTATCAATAATCAACAGCGGGGTCTGGGCACCCATATTGACTCCCACACATTCATCGATGATCATATCGGATGAACCACGATGCCAGGATTCAATCAACCCCATATACATATTCCCTTCGTCTCGCGATATTTTACTTGCCCGAGATTCGATCATCGGTACTGTCATACCTAGTTCAATCTCGTTCATAGCAAGTACTTTACTCGTTCCGTAATCCGATATCACTTTGTGATTAACTCCTTAACCACATGCTTGCAAGCGGTGTTGATATCGATTACCGAGTGGGCCTGAAGTATATCTCTCCGACTTGGGAGGGACAAAACCCCATCTCTATACATACAACCCAACAGATACTTTCCGATCACCTGAGAGACACCTTTATGATCACCCTCTCATAGGATGACGTTTGATGACCTCAAAGCTTTCTTCCGATACCAGGGAGTTGTATTATCTCATGGTCTAAGGAATACAATATTTGACATAGGAAAAGCTTCGCAAAGATGAACACAAAGACACGATCTAATTGCTTCGCTTAGTTTGGGTCTGTCCACCATATCATTCTCCCAATGATATGGTCTCATTATCAATTGACAACTCATGTCTATGGTTAGGAAACCTTAACCATCATTGATCAATGAGCTAGTCCATAGAGGCGTACTAGGGACACGGTGTTGTTCACAAACCACACAAGTATTAATGTTTCCGCTTAATACAATTCTAGCATGGAATATAAACTTTATCATGAACAAGAATTATAATAATAACATCTTTATTATTGCCTCTAGGGCATAATTCCAACAGTCTCCCACTTGCACTAGAGTCAATAATCTAGTTTACATTTGGCAACAATCTCACACCCATGGCACTGAGGTGCTGATCATGTTTTACACGTGGAAGAGGTTTAGTCAATGGATCTGCGACATTCAGATCTGTATGTACTTTGCTGATCTTCAGATCTCCATCTGCTATATAATCTTGGATTATATGAAACTTGCGGTTGATATGCTTGGTCTTTGGATGATATCTTGGTTCCTTAGCGAGTGCTATGGCCCCAGTGTTGTCACACAATATCTCCAGTGGGTCCAATGCACTTGGAACCACGCCAAGCTCAGTGATGAAGTTTCTGATCCAAACTCCTTCACTTGACGCTTCTGCAGCAGCCATGTATTCCGCTTCTACTGTAGATCCCGCGATCACGCTTTGCTTGCAGCTTCTCCAGCTCACAACTCCTCCATTCAAAATATACACGTATCCTGTTTGAGATTTACAATCATCCTTGTCGGTGTCGAAACTAGCATCGACGTAACCTTTTACGACGAGCTGTTCATCACCCCCATAGACTAAGAACATTTCTTTAGTCCTATTTAGGTACCTTAGGATGTTCTTCACGGCTGTCCAGTGTTCCACTCCTGGATCACTTTGATATCTGCTCATCAAACTAAGAGCATTGGACACATCCGGTCTAGTACACAGCATGGCATACATGATGGAACCTATGGCCGAGGCATAAGGCACTTTGCTCATAGCTTCCCTATCATTTACCATAGCTGGACACTGAGCCTTGCTCAATATCTTACCTGACAACATAGGCACTGAACCTTTCAATGCCTTATCCATTCTGAACCTTTTTAGAACTTTGTCTAGGTATGTACTCTGGCTTAAAGCTATCAGGCGTCTTTGTCTATCTCTATAGATTTTTATGCCCAATATATAAGCAGCTTCACCTAGGTCTTTCATTGAAAAACACTTGTTCAAATAACTCTTCACATCGTTAAGCATGTTGATGTCATTTCCAATAATCAATATGTCATCCACATATAGTACCAGAAACGTCACCGAGCTCCCACTCACTTTCTTGTAGATGCAAGCTTCGTAGCAATTTGGAAGAAATCCAAAGCTCTTGATCACTTGATCAAAACGAAGGTTCCAACTCCGAGATGCTTGCTTCAGTCCATAAATGGAACGCTGAAGTTTGCATACTTTATCAACATCCTTAGGATCGACAAAACCTTCGGGTTGCATCATATACAACTCTTCATCAATGTTGCCATTGAGGAAAGCAGTCTTGACATCCATCTGCCATATTTCATAATCATGAAACGCAGCAATTGCTAATAAAATCCGAATGGACTTAAACATCGCTACGGGAGAGAAAGTCTCATCATAGTCAACACCTTGAACTTGTCGAAAACCTTTCGCAACAAGCCGTGCTTTATAGACGGTAACATTACCATCCGCGTCCGTTTTCTTCTTGAAGATCCATTTGCACTCAACGGCCTTTCGGTCGCTAGGAGGGTCCACCAAAGTCCATACTTGGTTTTCGCTCATGGATCCCAATTTGGATTTCATGGCCTCTAGCCATTTCTCAGAGTCTGGGCTCATCATCGCTTCCTCATAGTTCGTAGGTTCGCTGTCTTCTACTAACAAGACAGTCAAGACAGGGTTGCCGTACCACTCAGGAGGGGCACGCGACCTTGTCGACCTGCGACGTTCAGTAGCAGCATCGTCCGAAGCTTCATGATCCTTGTCATTAGCTTCCTCTATTGTTGGTGCAGGCGGCACTGGAACAATTTCAGGTGCTGCGCTACTCTCCAATTCAAGAGAAGGTTCAATAACCTCGTCTAGCTCTACTTTCCTCCCACTCACTTTTTTTCGAGAGAAACTCCTTCTCAAGAAAGGAACCGTTCTTTGCGACAAACACTTTGCCTTCGGTTCTGTGATAGAAGGTATACCCAATAGTTTCCTTAGGGTATCCTATGAAGACACATTTCTCCGCTTTGGGTTCGAGCTTGTCCGGCATCAACTTCTTGACGTAAGCTTCGCATCCCCAAACTTTAAGAAACGACAACTTAGGTTTAGCACAAAACCACAGCTCATACGGTGTCGTCTCAACGGATTTAGATGGAGCCCTATTTAAAGTGAATGCAGCGGTTTCTAATGCATAACCCCAAAATGATAACGGCAAATCAGTAAGAGACATCATCGATCGGACCATATCTAATAGGGTTCGATTCCGGCGTTCAGACACACCATTGCGCTGTGGTGTTCCGGGTGGCGTGAGTTGTGAAACGATTCCACTTGCTTTGAGATGCGTGAGAAAATCATAACTTAAATATTCGCCCCCACGATTGGATCGTAGAAACTTAATCTTTCTGTTACGATGGTTCTCCACTTCATTCTGAAATTCTTTGAACTTTTCAAATGTTTCAGATTTATGTTTCATTAAATAGATATACCCATGTCTACTTAAGTCATCGGTAAAAGTGATAAAATAGCGATATCCACCGCGCGTCGAAACACTCATCGGTCCGCATACATCGGTATGTATGATTTCCAACAAGTCCGTTGCTCGCTCCATCATACCGGAGAACGGGGTTTTGATCATCTTGCCCATGAGGCATGGTTCGCATGTGTCAAATGATTCAAAATCAAGAGACTCCAAAAGTCCATCAGAATGGAGTTTCTTCATGCGCTTTACACCAATATGACCTAGATGACAGTGCCACAAATAAGTAGTATTATCACTATCTACTTTGCATCTCTTAGCCTCAATGTTATGGATGTGTGTTTCATCCCTTTCGAGATTTAGAAGAAATAAACCATTCACAAGGGGTGCATGACCATAAAAGATGTTACTCATATAAATAGAACAACCATTATTCTCCGATTTAAATGAATAACCGTCTTGCAATAAACACGATCCAGAAATAATGTTCATGCTCAACGTAGGCACATAATAACATTTATTAAGGTTTAAAACTAATCCCGAAGGTAAAACTAAGGAGAGCGTGCCGACGGCCATCACATCAACTCTTGATCCGTTGCCAACGCGCATCGTCACCTCATCCCTCGCAAGCCGTCGTCTATTCTGTAGCTCCTGTTTTGAGTTACAAATATTAGCAACTGAACCGGTATCAAATACCCAGGCACTACAACGAGGGCTAGTAAGGAAAACATCAATAACATGTATATCAAATATACCTTTGATGGTGCCAGCCTTCTTGTCCGCTAAGTACTTCGGACAGTTGCGCTTCCAGTGACCCTTGTCCTTGCAATAGAAGCACTCAGTGTCCGGCTTAGGACCAGACTTGAGCTTCTTCTCAGCAGGGGCAACGCGCTTGCCGCCGCCTTTCTTGAAGGGCTTCTTTGCACCCTTACCTTTCTTAAAGGAGGGCTTGTTGACCATCAACACATGATTATCCTTCTTGATGTCCACCTCCGCAGCCTTCAGCTTTGCGAAGAGCTCGGTGATCGTATCAGTGGAACCAATCTAATTATGAGTCACTACAAAACTTTTGTAGCTGGGAGGGAGTGATTGCAGAACCCTGTCAATCTTGAGCTCCTCTGGAATCGTGCATTCCAGTTGCTCAAGGCATTGAGTGTAGCCCGTCATCTTAATGGCGTGCTCACTAACGAAACTCCCTTCCTCCATCTTGCAGTTAAAGAACTTCTCGGAGATCTCATATCTCTCAGAACGGGCCTGAGTCTGAAACATGGTTTTCATCTCTTCGAGAATCTCAAAGGGCCCGGGATACTCTTCAAAACGATTTTGAAGTTCCGGTTCCATAGCAAACAACATGGTGCTCTTAATCACACCATAATCATCTTTACGCGACTGATAGACAGCTTTCTCATCAGCCGGCGCAGTTGCAGCAGGGGGGTCACCTAACGCTTTCCCAAGGACATAGTCCTTTTGTCCGCCAGATAGAATGATTCTTAGATTACGGAGCCAATTGGTGAAGTTAGACCCATTGTTTCTAAGCTTTTCCTTCTCCGCGAAAACGTTGAAGTTGAAGTTGGACTTGGCCATGTGATCTACAGTATTTGCAAGTACAATTTAGACTATGTTCATGATAAATAGTTCAACTTAATCAAATTACTAGATGAACTCCCACTAAATTCAACATCCCTCAAGTTGTTTAGTGAACACGATCCAAATTCACCACACCTAATCCGATCATCACGAGAAGAGATGTGGTTTCAATGGTGGACAACGAAGTGTCGATCATATCATTCATATGACTCATGCTTAACCTTTCGGTTCTTGTGTTCCGAGGCCATGTCTGTACATGCTAGGCTCGTCAAGTTAGACCCAAGTATTTCCGCGTGTGCAAAACTGGCTTGCACCTGTTGTATGTGAGCGTAGAGTCTATAGCACCCGATCATCACGTGATGCTTGGACACGACGAACTTTCGCAACGGTGCATACTTGGGGAGAACATAGCTTTTATCTTGATCTTTAAGTGAGGA
This sequence comes from Avena sativa, assembly GCA_916181665.1. NCBI lineage: Eukaryota > Viridiplantae > Streptophyta > Magnoliopsida > Poales > Poaceae > Avena > Avena sativa. The sequence goes on along the minus strand of OV702287.1, from coordinate 183,289,644 downwards.
ATCATCTTATAATGCTACCGTCGCGATCTAAGCATAATAAGATGCATAAAAGGATAAACATCACATGCATATAACTTTATGTGACATGGTATAGCCAATCTTCGCGCAATGATCTCCATCTTGTGTGTTCCGGCATGATCTCCATCACATCACCATGATTGCCTCCACCACGAATAGCAACTACAACTATTGCTAACTACTTAGCGATAAAGTAAAGCTATTACATGGCGTATAAGAAGTTGACTCGCAGGTCATACACAATTATAAAGACAACCATATGGCTCCTGCCGGTTGTGTACTCATTGACATGCAAGTCGTGAAACATTACAAAACATGATCATCACATACAATATACACATCACATCTTGGGCCATACCATATCACAGAAAACACTCCCTGCAAAAACAAGTTAGACGCCTCTACTTTGTTGTTGCATGTTTTACGTGGCTCATGGGAGTAGATGCTAAGAACGATTCTTACCTACGGAAAGCCACAACGGTGATATTATGGTTGCCAAACTCTGGTGTTAATCCCATGACAACTATAGTGAGAGAAACTGACATCCACCAGCCGCATGTGTGGAACAAGCCACACGTCAAGTGCGGAGCCGGTCTCGCGAACGACGTCGCGTAAGGTTGGCCTGGACCGCTTCAATCTCACTATCCCGCGTCATAAGAAGAACACAAACAAGAGGCTTGCAACAGAAAACATCAACGCCCGCAACAACCATGTTGCGTTCTACTCGTGAAACACATCTACGCATAGATCTAGCTCTGATACCACTGAAGGGTTTTGCAGCATAGTAAATCAAAATTTTCTACGGAAGCGAACAGAAGGAAAGCCAAGATCTAATCTAGGAGATGCATACAACAAGAGAGATTGGATTAGATCTTCATACCCTTGAAGATTCGCACAGCGGAACGTTCGTCGGAACGTGGGTGATGTAGTCGTACTCGCTTCTCCTCCTCGCGATCCGATCCGATCTAGCACCACAAGTGGCGGTGCCTCCGTGAGATGCACACGTGCAGCACCTCGACGTCTCCTCCTTCCTCGGACCAGCAAGTAGGGTGGAGAGATAGATTGGATCTACAACGCGACGGCGCGGTGTATATGGTGGAGAATTTCTGCAGCAGGGCTTCGCCTACAAACAGTCGGGAGGGAGAGAGGAAGGCAGCAGGGCTACTAGGGTTTGGAGGAAGGTGTGTGTGTGGGGGGGGGAGGGGGCGCACCAGCCCTCTACATATAGAGGGGGGGTGCGGCCAGCCCTTGCCCATCCTCCAAGCCTATCTCTAGTTTAAACGATTTAAACTTTCCCTTATCTAGAAACCCTATCTCTAGTTTAAACGAGTTTAAACTTATCTAGGATCGGCTGGGCCCTATGGGGCCTTGTGCCCCTGGCCCAATGCGGCCAGGACACTCCCTCATAGGCCCATGCCCCCTCCCGGAAGGTGGGGCCACGTTGGTCCCCTTCCGGAAGGTTCTAGAAGCTTCCGGTACAATACCGATTAATCCGGAACAATTCCGAACTCCAAAAACTGCACTGCCTTATATGAATCTTATTCTCCGGACCACTCCGGAACCTCTCGTGATGTCCCGGATCCCATCCGAGACTCCGAACAAAAATTCATAAACCAAGTATCCAATCTATCCTAGCGTCGAGACACGTTAAGTGTGTGACCCTGCGGGTTCGAGAATATGCAGACATGATCTTCTATCAATAATCAACAGCGGGGTCTGGGCACCCATATTGACTCCCACACATTCATCGATGATCATATCGGATGAACCACGATGCCAGGATTCAATCAACCCCATATACATATTCCCTTCGTCTCGCGATATTTTACTTGCCCGAGATTCGATCATCGGTACTGCCATACCTAGTTCAATCTCGTTCACAGCAAGTACTTTACTCGTTCCGTAATCCGATATCACTTTGTGATTAACTCCTTAACCACATGCTTGCAAGCGGTGTTGATATCGATTACCGAGTGGGCCCGAAGTATATCTCTCCGACTTGGGAGGGACAAAACCCCATCTCGATACATACAACCCAACAGATACTTTCCGATCACCTGAGAGACACCTTTATGATCACCCTCTCATAGGATGACGTTTGATGACCTCAAAGCTTTCTTCCGATACTAGGGAGTTGTATTATCTCATGGTCTAAGGAATACAATATTTGACATAGGAAAAGCTTCGCAAAGATGAACACAAAGACACGATCTAATTGCTTCGCTTAGTTTGGGTCTGTCCACCATATCATTCTCCCAATGATATGGTCTCATTATCAATTGACAACTCATGTCTATGGTTAGGAAACCTTAACCATCATTGATCAATGAGCTAGTCCATATAGGCGTACTAGGGACACGGTGTTGTTCACAAACCACACAAGTATTAATGTTTCCGCTTAATACAATTCTAGCATGGAATATAAACTTTATCATGAACAAGAATTATAATAATAACATCTTTATTATTGCCTCTAGGGCATAATTCCAACAGTATTCGTAAAGCATTGATAGTTGGGATCAAAGTACTCTAAACATAAGCATGAAAGATAGAGTTCTAACAATAAGACATAGCAACTATGTTTTAACATGAAAAGGTACAAGCAAAAGATCATGAATAACAATGCATTGAAAGATGTTTGTTTGTTTCACATATAGAAAAACATAATAAGAGTGGTATTCAGCTTTTCCCTCATGGTATAGCAAAACATAAATGCATAGGACACCTTCAAAGTTCATAAGGGTGACTAGATAAAAATAATTTAAGAGCAAGAAATATCAAAGTTATGAATCAATCAACAAGTTTTGGGACAATGCACATTAAACTAAGAATGACCACTATGCTCTCTCAATTGGTGCATAAAGATAGAAGATGGAGACTCAACATAAAAGTAAAAATAAGCGAGGATTCAAGTTTCATAAAGAGCTTCCAAAAATTATGGTACTTATTAGCTTTCATATCTCATTGCCCCTATAATAAGCATCTTAAGGTGATTAAGGTTAAAGTGACACAAATATGAGGATATGCTTGACAAGTTATAAGTTGAAAATCTCATGCCCCTTGCTTATGAGTACCGAACCTCATGCTACTCAACTTTAGTCACAAGTAAGTTCTTGTCATTGTAAGTACATGTGTATCATAGGGAACCGCCAACAGGGTACCCCTTGCCCCATGACACAAGAGCTATCCCATATCAAAATGACAAGGCAACAGACAATGAGCATCTCAAAGATCTTTTTATTTGCTATTTGCATAGGTTTTTATTGAGGATGCTTCATAGAATGCTCAGTATGGTTATGTTGTAAGTTTCCACCATGATTAGGCATGTCTTAGGCTAGCCGCCCTGGCGTTTCTCTAACACACATACAAACTCCATGAGCTTACAAGCTTCCTTTTTATTTCACACAGCCGGGATCCATAAACAAAAGAACATGATATCAATTGAATAATAAGTGCAATGTTGAAAGCGTTCCCTATGGTAGCATGGTTCTGCTAATTCACAACTTATAAAGTGCAAGCATATACGCAGCATAGATGGACACAATGGTTCAAGTTTATTAAGTGCAAGAAAGTAAAGTGTTCCATCAAGTTTGTGAGAGCTTTAATCACTAATTTTCACATAACAAGTTTAATTTGGAAGGTAGATAAAAACATGAATATACTTGGAATGGTGTAACACACCATGCATAGGAATTTATAGTGGACTCTTTGGAATAACTTGGTTTTCTTGGGGGTTGGATGCATGAGTGGAACTCATACTTGGTACATGTGGAGGCTAGCAAAAGACTGGGAGCGACGAACTAAGAGAGCAATAATGGCCATAATCATGCAAAGCGACAAAACATTATTAATTAAAGCATAAAGTGATATTACAAGTCAAAAACTAAATGATCATAGAGGCTAAGGTGATTGGTTCATAGTCTTGACATGGTGTAAGCATGTGCCAAGTCAACCCAAATAAAGCATCAAAGGAGAATACAACAATATTATGCTTTTGAATGCTAAAACAACGCATGATCCTTTCAAGGAACATTAAGCAATCTCCATTGTTTGGTACAAGTCATGCTACAACAATAATCAGTAAGCATAAAGCCAAAGCAATATCAAACATGACATGATAAAGTCCAGGCCACAGTCTAAACAAGCTCCTTTTGTACCACTTATAAGCATGAAACTTCCTACTCTTTTCTAATCACCAATCAACTTATTTGAAACTACATATGAATGCGGGGGTCCAACAAATTTATTTAAGCAAACCAAATAAAAGAAAACTAAAAAAAAACGAAGACGCTCCAAGAACAACACAATTGTGCATGAAACAATAAAAATGAAGTGTTTGGAAGGAAACCTGAGATTTTTATTGATGAAGAAGGGGATGCCTTGGGCATCCCCAAGATTTGTCGCTTGTATTTCTTGAATATTTATTAGGGTGACACGGTTGGCATCCCCAAGCTTGAGTTTTTGTCTATACTTCATCTCATCACATTGTTCTTCCCTACACTTTAAAATTTCCTTCATATAAAACTTCACACAATCTTCATTAGCAACATTAGTGCATTCAAGATAATAAGTCTTTAGGTTCAGTTTCAACACAAGTAAAACTTCCATTAAAACACAAGATACTGTAGCAACTTCTAAAAGCCCAAGTGATCAAAGATAACTCAAAGAGAAATAGATTAAGAGGCAAATGCAAATAATGGCAGAAATCTGTCAAAACAGACCAGCAGGTAAAAACCAATTTTTTCGAAAACCTTCTGTTGCTCAAATCAAATCGAAAAGTGCTAAACTAACGAAAGTTAGATAATAACCTGGGGCATAAGCACAGAAAATTAAAGCTCAATCCGACATACATGGATTTTTCATGATTTTTTACAGTGAAGCACAAAAATCTGTTTCAGGACAACAACTTTCCCAAGTCTTACTTCTCTCTCATTAGAGGTTATTCTTGGCACAAAAACCACACAAAAAGGATAAGGAGAGGTTATTACTGAAGCAATAACTTCCAAGACTCAACAAAAGAAAAACTTACTGAAAGTAAATATAATTTTGGTTATCTCCCAATACTGCTTTTCTTTAACGCCTTTCAGCTAGGCATAGTAATTTGAGAAGATGCTCACACAAGAACTATGAATTGAAGAAAAAGAGAGCATCAAGGAGAAAATATGATACACATTTAAGTCTAACCCACTTCCTCTTCATAGGAATCTTGTAAGAAAATAAATCAAAGAACCACATAGTAACAATAATGGTTAGATAAAACAAGAGCAACTTTGGAACTTTCAATATAAAGAGAGGTGTTTTAGTAACATGATAATTCCAACAACTATATTTTCCTCTCTCATAATGATTTTTAGTAGCATCATGAACAAACTCAACAATATAAATATCACACTCATCCTCCTTTGGTAAGCATGGAGGGCGATCAAATAAGGTATTAGTTAAAGAGTTACTCTTATTGGGAGGTAGACATGGGTAGCTACTCCATTCTTTCTCCTCTTGATCATCACTCTCCTCTTCTTATTCATCCAATGAGCTTCCCGTTTCAGCAATTTCTTCTTCCGTTGGTGGAGATCATATATTAAGATATTTAAGAATAGCCATTTTCTTCCTTGTAATTATCAAAGCAAAATTTAAGTATATCATAAACCTCATATTCATAAGGTGCATCATCAGTATTTTCAATAAAATAAGCAAGTTTGAATGCACCCTTCCAAGCAATAAATTCTTCAATTTGTTCCACATCATAAAAGTCATAATTTACCTTAACATAAGAAGATATGGTAACATTATCATTATACTCACATTGAAAAGGTAGGTTTTTATACCTCCTACATCGACAAGATTTATCAAAGAAATAAGTAACATTATAAGTAGAGCACACGTTTCTAGCAATGGTATACAATTTATTAATTTGTTTCCATAAGTGTTTCCCATTTTGTGACAAGAGGTGTTCCTCATAATATTTTTGTTCTTCCGTGAACCCACCTTGCCAATAAGATCTAGTTTCAAAGAAACCAACCATTGATAGAAAGCATGATAAAGCAAGACAATGACATACCAACAAAAATAACAACTATAGTAGGAACTAATTTTGTGTGTATTTTTGATAAAGAAACAAGCAAACAAAGCAAAATAAACTAAGAAAAACAAAAACAAAGGAAAGAGATTGGTTGTGAGAGACCCCCTTGCAAGAATCTTCTTTCTCCCTAAAAAGTGATTGACAAGGAGGAAGAGATTAAAGTTGTCCTTAACTCCCCGGCAACATCGCCAGAAAAAGCTGCTTGTTGGCTCAAGATATGTAGAGCTTGTTGGGAACCCCAAGAGGAAGGTATGATGAGCACAACAACAAGTTTCCCTCAGTTATGAAACCAAGGTTATCGAACCAGTAGGAGTAAGGAAACAACTCCAAGGTGTTGCTAACAACTTGTAATCCCGCACAACACAACCATAGACCTTTGCCCCAAATTACAGTGAGGTTGTCAATCTCACTGGTTTTGCTAAAAACAAAGGATTAAACGTATAGTGTGGAAGATAGTAATTGCTTGCAGAAAGTAAACAATAAACGGTAATCAGTAGATGGTATATCCATGGTAAAGGAATGGACTAGGGTCCATAGTTCCCTAGAGGTGTTTCTCCTTAAGATAAATAACATGTTGGGTGAACAAATTACATCGGGGCAATTGATATATTGAGAAAGCATAACAATGCATATACTAGACATCTTGACTCCTATGAGATTTGATTGGGCAATACAACATAATACATAGACCGTAATCCAACTGCATCTATGACTAATAATCCACCTTCAGGTTATCGTCTGAACCCCTTCCAGTATTAAGTTGCAAGCAACAGATAATTGCATTAAGCAAAGTGTGTAAAGTAAACAATACGATTGCCCCATGGACAAAGGATTGTTGTTGTGTCCCTAGTAGCAACAACACATCTACAACCTTAGAGATTTCTGTCACTTCCACAGATTACTGTAGGCATGAACCCACTATCGAGCATAAATACTCCCTCTTGGAGTTGCAAGCATCTACTTGGCCAAGATAGTTACTAACAACGGAGAGAATGCAAGATCATAAATAACATAGACATGATAGAATCAATAATCAATTTGACATAGTATCTCAATATCCATTGGATCCCCACAAACACAACATATAGGATTACAAATAGATGATCTTGATCATGAACGGAGCTCACAAGATCTAAACATGATAGCATAAAGGAGGAGAACCAACCATCTAGCTACTTTATGGACCCATAGTCCAAGGGTGAACTACTCACGCATCACTCCGGAGGCTGGCATGGTGATGAAGAAGGCCTCTAGGATGATCTCTCCCCTCTGGCAGGGTGCTAGGAAGAGCTTCGGATCCCCCCGATCTAGGGATGGATATGGCGGTGGCTACAGACTCTTTTGTGGATTTTTGATCGGGTACCTAGGATTTTCGTCCCGGGGGGCTTTTATAGGCGAAAAGGCAAGGTCGGTGGAGCTCCAGGGGGCCCACACCACCTGGTGGCACGCCCCTGGCCGCGCGGCCACTAGGTGTGGCCACCCTGGTGCGCCACTTCGTCTCCCCTTTGGTCTCGGTGTTGCTTTGGGTAAAATATTGACTTTGGCTTTTGTCTCGTCCAATTCCGAGAATATTTCCTTACTAGCTTTTCTGAAACCAAAAACAGTAGAAAACAAGCAACTAGCACTGTGGCATCTTGTCAATAGGTTAGTTCCAGAAAATGTATAAAAATACCTCAAAGTGTGAACAAAACATAACAAAGTTGATATAAAACAAGCATGGAGCATCAAAAATTATAGACACGTTTACGACGTATCATAGGGTAATTAATACACCTAGGAGGATCCGCAGTTGGTATCCGTAGATGGTATCCTAACACTTTAGCTAATTAGGTCATCTTTGTATGATTTAAAGATCATAAAACTTGTCCTAAGTTAAGTTAGAACTAAGGAAGTATGAAATTAAGGCAATCGTTTTTCGAGACGTTCCATGAAGTCGGGTTTATTAGTGAGAAATAATGTCTAAGGAGATAAAAGTAAGACAAGTAACATTGTAAGATTCATTTCGGAGATCCACAATTGTGTGGGTGTACCGCAAGTTCTTTCGTGAGACTTTATATAGGTAAGGTATAAGCTAGATGGAGACCAATATCCTTACTATTGAGTTAATGGGTATTATACATATAGTTTTAGAGACCGTTAGAAGACCCCAAGGGGGAGAGTAAACAATAAACACTGAAGTGTTGTTACCTGTTTCTTTGAGTAAACAGTAAAAGGGAGGTATTGCTATTCAACTCTCCAAATACAGGTTGGAAAAGAAGTACTAGATTATGATGAGGTTAAGCCTTATCCTCATAAGGTTATAAGAAATCATCATTATAAAAGTACTCCCAAGAGTATGTCAGGATGAAAGACCGAAGTTTATTTCAAGATAGTAGTGCTCAAACCTTAAGGCAATTAATAAATGGAAGTTGCAGAAGTACTTAAGGGGATAACAAAAGATTATCTAAGGCTTGATAAGGTAATAGCTTGAAGGTGATAAAATAGATTAATCCTAATAGACTAATTCTAAAGGAAACAACTCTTAAGTGGTCCTTAAGTGGGAATATAGCACATCCAGTTATATATATGTAGAGGAACAAGAAACTCCGATAAGTATGGACTAAATGTATTCAAAACTAATATTCAGAAAGACTACCAGTATAAACCATACATGATAAACCAAAAATTTAGTCTTTTGGCCACAACTATTGTCTAATAGAATTTAAAATATGTTTTAGTGAGACTTCCTATACCTTACATAGTATAATAAGGAAGCTCGATGATCAAGTAAAGGAGTTGGATTAGAATACCTAATTGGGGAAGTGAACTAAAGAAGAGACCCCAATTTAAGGATTTTATAATAAGGACATAACCCTAAGGGATGATAGAAAAAGGAACTTTGGGGTATTGGAGACAACAAGTTGGAGATTTTCAAGTATGATGAGAGTTCAAGGAAAAGATATGGATATGGGATACTACAATTATTCCCATTTGAGATTACCATGGAGTTGAGAAATGTCATGACTAACACAAGTCACTTCCTCATTCCAAAATGTAAGAGAGTGCAAACTTCGGGGATGAAGTTTATTAAGGGGGAGAGTCTATAACATCCCAGGATTAGCACCTCGAAATAGACAGGACACATGTTTGTGCATTGCATTCATGCATAAGAAAATCCAAGAAATTTTCGCACAAAACTAAAAGAATGTAGAGGGATCGAGATCTCTCTTGTTCTGGTGGAATCATTGGGGCAAGTGCGATCGATTTCAACATGACCTCTAATGAATCTTTGTATTTTGAAGGGGGAGTTATTCAAACATGTATTTGAATTTCAAATTTGAATTCAAATGAAGTTAGAAACTTCACAAATTGAATTAGGGAATATTTAAATACTTAGGGAAAATGGGATGTAAATTCTTGAATAAATTAATATGATATGACAACAAATAATTAATAAAAAATAATTTGGAATAAATAAAGTAATACCTTATTATATTAATACAAATATTACAATGTTCTTACAATAAGTGAAAGAAAGGTTACTTTTAATACAATAATAAATATTACCTAAATATGAATTCAAGAAAACTACAAGTAACAAATTTCACAAGAAAGAACATTTAACTTTATTAATTAAATACAATATTACAAAGTCATATACAGTTGTCCAAATTACAACAATAAGAAAACAGAAAAGCCTAAACTAAAAGTTATGCTATTTCTTCATCTTGTATATCTTCATTCTTCATTTTGATCCCTACAAAGACAAAACAAAAGAAAATAAGTGAAAAAGCAAAGAGAGAGTTAGTGGGTTTATGCTCTTAGAGGTTAATAGTGAGGTGCACTGTTTATGTTCATCACAGAGCAGTAATTGAATCTGTTCTTATCAGCATATCAGCCTCAGATTAACTTCATTGGCAATGGATCTAAAATTGAATTACAGAGAGAAGGGAAAGGGCCAATGACAAGCACTGGGTGCACATATCAAAGATTGCTAATGCACAATCTGGATAGGAAAGTCCATCGATGAAGCAAGCTCACGAGCACCTTACTCGGACATGCACTTAGTGAGTTATCAACACATGGGAGAGTGAGCAAGAAGGAACCAAAGAACTACCTCTGAGGCAGCACGCACAGACACCACCATTTCTACTCACATGAGCTTCATCCACACACATCACTGTTCTTCACTAGAACAACAAATCACCAACACATTTGCAGAAATCAGACCCAGCCACAGTTCCTATGCTCACTTAGAGGATTTAGGAAACAGACCAGCACCAGGTGGAGCAGGACAACGACATCAATATTTAGTAATACCAGTAGCATATTCATCTAGGAGTAAAAGATCAGAAGGACAAGTTGCAGCTGAACTAGTGAACTCAAAGGATATCAACACCACTATCATCTCCAATTAGAAGAAAAGAAGTGGATCAAGATCTAGAAGTATACATCATAAAAGATTAATCCTCGGGTTAATCACCACCTCAGATTATAATCATTGTTTCTTTCAGACCTGATCAAAGAATAATTTGGGTGGGTAGAAGAATTACTCTCAGTCTTGAACACAAGTGCTATGCATGACTCATCATAGAGTATTTAGGGAAAGAAAGTAGCAGATCATGCTACTTAGACCTACTTGTTGGAAATATGCCCTAGAGACAAATAATAATAAGGATTATTATCATATTTCATAAAGTTTATGATTAAGTTTTATATCATGCTATAACTGTATTGAGAGGAAACATCAATACACGTGGGATATATAAACAACCAGGGGTTCCTAGTGAAACTCTAGTCACTGGTTCATTGGTCAACAGATGATCAAGTTTCCTGATCATGTAGCATTTATGCCAGTTGGAAATGGAGTCAACTCATTCTGAGAATGAGATGATGAACCGATACCCAACCTAAACATCATGACCCAATCATGTCACGAAGTTCAAGTTACAATGATTAGAAATGGATCCTCGTAGACTATTCCTTAGACCGTGAGGCTATATCAATCACTGTCTCCCGAGAATGCTTAGATAGCATCAAACGTCACTGGGTAATACAGTGACAATAAAGGTGTGTTCGGGTATTTGGAGGAACCGTAGAGGCAATATATGCTAAGAGCGGGGTTTGTCCATCCACGTGACAGAAATATACTCAAGGGCCCACTCGGAGAAGTTATATCCAATAGCTACGCAGCGTGTGATTTGATCACAGGGATATCACTTGTCGGAACGAGTCAAGTACATTGTTCGGTAACGAGATCGAACATGACATGGTGATGTCATTGATCAAATCTTGGGCAATGCGAGTGTCAAGAGAAAAATGGAATAATAAACGATTGTCCCGGTTCAAACAACGAAAGATCTTCGTGGAATGCACAGGGGTCACATGGCCATCCAGGTCCCTCTGTCGATCATTGGTCCGAGAGTGTCCCGACCATGTCTAGAGTGTTCCCGAGCCATGAGGTATCACTCTTAAGGGTTTAATGATGCTTAGAGAGTGTTTATAGGATCGGTAGAATCACAAAAGAAGAGAAGAGAGAAAACCGGAAGGGTTTCGGTAAGTCCGGAGGATGTCCGGAGTGGAGGTGGAAGATGTTCCATAGCCACGGAGATTGAATAATATGTGAATGAATGTTAAATATTGATTTAATCATTTATTCATAATTATTTAATAAAGAGAAAATCAATTTAAAAGGTCAAAAGGCTTAATGGGCCAATTCCGGAGGGAAAAAGACCCATGAGGGAAAGGCAAGAGGAGAAAGGGCCAAGGGGGTGGCCGGTGGCCCTATTGGGCCAGCCCCCCCCCCCCCCCACATGGGGCCCATGGAGGGGTGGTTGGCGGCGCCTCCCCCACCTCCTCCTCCTTTAGTCCCACCCTGGGACTTTGAGGGAGGTAGTACCTCCCCTCCCCTATATATAGTGGGGGTATTTGGCCAGATAAATAGACACAAGATTCAATAAAGGTTTCCTCACTTTTGGGGAGACCTGCAATTGATATTCTCTCTCTCTCTCTCTCTCTCTCTCTCTCTCTCTCTCTCGTGACCGTGGTCCCAAGTTCGGACTGCACGAACGAGAGACATCTTCACCGCGGAGCGCCATCGGGCTGCGGGATTCGGATCCAGGAGCTCTACTTCCGCAACTGCTGCTGGATCAGGGAAGCAGGAGTCATCGTCAGGCACCGGACATGTGTAACTCCCCATGAGGTGTCACACTTGAGGAACTCAAGTCGTTGGAGCCGCAGGAGCGCAAGGACTTCATCACGACCTTGAGGTCGGCTTTGGCTCGTCTACATCAACCACGCTCTCCTGAGCGTTGACAACGCTTTTCAGTCTTCAAGGGTAAGTTTGCGAAAAGCCCATCCCGTTACTGCATTACTAATAGATAGGTCCTGGCAACATCAGGGGTTCAGGGGTGTAGGATAAAAATTATTGTTTTCATACGTGGAACCGCTACAGTGGTATCAGAGCTAGATCTATGTGTAGTAATGCTAGTACGGGTAGAACACATGAGATGTAGCATGTGGGCGTTGATCTTTTAGTTGTTACCCTCCCATGTGTACTTGTGTATACCACAGTAATGCTTGATGAAGCGGCCCCCAACCGACTTTACGCGTTCATTCAGGAGACTGGCCCGTGCTTGACATACGGCTTGTACCGTATAAAGTGGCTTTGGGGGGTGTATGTCTCTCTTGCATTAGTTGGTATGCCATTTGCAATGGAGGGCCTCTAAAGGGGTATAGTATAGACAACTACTTGATCAGCGTTGTGGTGAAAGTTCGTAGGTAAGAACGGTTCTTGTGCGAAAGCCCATTCAACCACGTACAATATGCAAAGATAAAGTAGAGGCGTCTAACTTTGTTTTGGAGGGGGCATTGCTTTGTGATATGGTTGAGGCAAAGGCGAAGTGATTACCTTGTGTTACGTAGTAGTAGATAGTCACGGAAGTGACGGACTACCACGCTGGAAAGACACCGGTACCCTGGTGTCTACGGTGCCGGAACCCTGGCGCCGGAATCCGGTGACGACGGATGGAGATCATGACGTGAAGGACCATATCACATCACATTTACATTCAATGTTATTGTTTGTATATCTTATTGTGTGCTAGTATTAGATACTCGACGGCAGCCTAATAAGATGATCCCTGTTTAAAATTACCAATGATTATGTTCACCCTTAGTGTGCACCACCAAGAAAGTTCTTCAGTATGAGGCAGGCCGTGATGAGCGGGTGTCAGACATATATACGTTCGCATAAAGTGGGTGTAAGCCATGTTACACAGAGAATACACTAAGGTTGATTTAGTGAGCCTATCATGTTACAGAGACGTGGCCTCGGAACGCGGATGGTCGAAAGATCGAGCACAAGTCGCATGAATGATGTGACTGATGTTTAGCGTCCACCCTAGAACCCACATTGATGGCCGTGATGATCGGGGGAGATGTGGGGAAAAGGGGTCGTGTTATCACTAGAACCCTTCAAGGGATAGGTGTTTCTGAATGGAGTTATTATTAACTCATTTAATTATAAACTTAGTCTAAATTCCTTTTGCAATTATAAATGTAGAAAATGGTTCTCCCTGATGCTACCTTTCCTGTTGACGATTGGTTAGAAGGAGAGAAGCTTAGGCTATATGGATCAAACTTCTCTATATGGGTTGCGTGTCTCCACGTTCTCCTTAGAGAGAATAACGTGTTCGGCTATATACTCAACGAGATGGATTTGGAGCAGCCCTATTTCTATGAGACTCCAGAACAGCGGGAGGACCGTTGTTATCGTCGTGAGATGGCCTCCTTCATTTCAGTTACAATGCGTTTCAGAATGGTGGATGAGTTGTGGCCTATCGTGGGTAATATCGACCCTCGTACGGTAATGCTACAGCTTAGGACACATTTCGTGGAACAAGCACACATATGGGAGCATGAGCTGATGGGAGACTTCCTCTCCATTAAGATGGAGGAGAACTCATCGCTTGACGACCACTTGGAGCGCATGCATGATGGGTACATGAGGCCTGCATACTTCCTGGATAGCTGGATGATGGGCTCTTTTGCAAATGGCATTGTGCTGTAGTCGTTGCCACCAAGATACCAAGCACAAGTCAGGACTTGCATTATGAGAGGCGACGCGGAAACACTGGATTTCCACAGGTTCATATCACATCTCAGGGATGTGATGGTTGAACCCATTGTCGCTGAGGTCATCAATGACAAAGGTATATATTTGATATACGATTTTATAAATGTTATAATCTTACAAACACATTTGCAGTGTTAAGTATATTTGATACTTGTTCTGTTTTACTGAAAACAGGTCCTTCTGCATAGAGGTGCTTGCTGGAGAGGATGCGATGCTGCGTGTTGATGGAGAGCATGATGATGATGGCCAATGACACTCTCCCTCGACATTTACCACTTAGTTTATGTATTAGGATGATTATTGTAATCAAAAGATTGTGAACTTCTTTAGTGTGTCTCACACTTTGTGAGACGGTTATTCATATCAGTTTGTAACAAACAGTTGTTCCACTTTTATGAATGATCTCTATTCGTGTTCATATCTTGTTTGATTATGTGTGAATTATCCTGGTTTTGAAACTAATTGATAATACATGAACATTTATAAAATATCGAAATGCCTTAAAATACCCAACTTAATGATATATTCATTAATGAATGAAACCATTGTTTAAATTCAAAGTTATTGATAATATGTGAAAGACACTTGTTTTCTTATCACAGAATCATGCCTAAGTTCAACAAAATAACTTGAACACCATGTATTGCTTGAATACAAAGTGTTTTAATGAATTGTTAAAACTAAATACATATTCGATGTATTGTGTTTTGACAAAAATGGTAATTATCATTATATGATTGTTTAAATGTGTAAAGAAGTTTACCAAAGGAAACATGAGTATAAAACTATTTGATATGATCAAAGTGTTTCATCAATAAAGGGTATTAAAGTTAAATGAGAATCTAATTACTATGATTTGATCAATAGTAATGAAATTCGACTTTATAAGAATGGCATAAAATAATTGTGGAATGCAAAGTGTTTTGAAACTTCAAAATGCAAAACATCACAATATGATATTAGATATCAAAATGGGTGAATAGATGTCGCCAAATAAATCGTTGTAGTGTAGATGTAGAGACCATTAGTTAGAAATAGTTAGCACTCAATTAGAACATATAGTGAACCATCTGGATTCGTGAGATTGGCTCCATATCTAGTATGGATCGTCTTAAAAGTTTTGGGGTTATTTCGATATAACCAAAACAATAGCGAATAAGTCCTTGTAGAGTATTCATTGGAAACTTTGAATACGAAATCCATAGCTAAAACCAAAAGAGAAGCAAAACTAGTATTGCTTGGATTTTGGTACATTTTCGAGAAAGTTCACATTCAGTGATATTTCTCGATTATGGAGCAAATGGAAGATAGTGTAAAACACGATGAGGATTCAAAACCCTGCATTAGAGTGTTGAGAAGCGCAACGGAAAGTGTTCCTAAACGATTCTCTTCATAAAGGAAAGAATCAATGATAATGATCATTGTGTTTTCCCCACTAGTGTTTTCACTACATAAAGTAGGATTCAAAATGTTGCCCATATCTTGTATGGAGACATTTGTGAATCATTTGTCATGATTACCAGAATATGACATACCTACAAACTACTAAGGAAATAATGGTGAACTAGAATTATGAGAAATCCTATAAGCAAAATTCCCTTGAGATTAGAAAGCAATTCGTTGCTGAATCTTACAAGTAAAGGAGTTACTTGAATTTTCCCAAATGACTACAAAGCCATAGTGGAAAAGGGGGTGAATGACAAAAGTACAATTTGTCAAGTATTAGACGAATTCAAATGAATTTGATTCAAGTGTGTTGAATGTCCAATGGATTTAAAACTAGTAAAAGTACTAGTATCTCATAGTAAATCTCCAAGTCTGATATTTGATCAAAGGATTTTGAAATCGTTCAAAATAGTGAGTGGATATGCAATTTGCCTGAAATTGAGTGGGAGCTATGAAAGTCTTCCTAAAACAATATGTGTAGGACATATTTTGAGTGGGAGCAATAGGCCATCAGTGGAAATAAGTATTGGAGCATGATCACTAAGGCTATGGATAAGATGCATATTATAGAAGTTGGAATTTGGATAGATAGTACACCACTGAAAGGGAAATGGACGTCGCCTAGAAGGGGGTGAATATGCGTTTTAAAATTATTATGGTTTAGGCTCTAATAAATGTGGAATAAAACTAATGTTTAATTTATCAAAGCACAAAACCTAAAACCACTAGGTCCACTAAGTGCACCAACAACCTATGCTAAGCAAGACAAGCAACACGGTGATAGCAAGATATAATACTTCAGGCACGATGGTTATCACAATGTAAATTGCATAAGTAAAGGGATCAGTTGAGAGATAACCGATGGACATGGAGACAATGATTTTTATCCTAAAGTTCACTTCCAAAGAAGCTACGTCTCTGTTGGAGAGGTGCGATGGTGCAATGCTCTCCGAATGCCACAAATGGCTCACCTTGAGATGTGGTGGATCAATGCTCACCCAACACTGCACAAGGCCTCACCCCAAGATGCGAAGGCACGCAACTCACTGACACCACAAAAGGCTCACCTTATTCTCCCATGAGCTCGCCCATAAAGGCCTACTCACGATCCACTATGGGACACTTGAGGGCGGTAACCAAACCCGTACAAGGCTTGGGGCAATCTCCACAACTTAATTGGAGACTCCCAAGAATAAAGCCCCAAAAGGCCACAAGCTTGAGGAATCTCCACAACTCAATTGGAGGCCCCAAGAAAAATGCGACAAAAGGCCATAAGCTTTAGGAATCTCCACAACTCCACACAACCGTCTAGGGTTCCAAGAACCCAAGACTAACAAGCCCAAGAGCTTGAACTCGCCGAATCTCCAAGGAGAACTCAAACCTATGCACCAAATGCAAGAGGCAATTCCTTCACTCTCAAATTCCACCAAATCTACAAAAGCTATTGGGGGAATAAGAGAGGAAGAACACAAGAGGAGAACACAAAACTCTCCAAAATCTAGATCCCAAGGATTCCTTCACAAAGAAGGGATTTGGTTTGGTGGGATTGTAGATCTAGATCTCCTCTCTCAAATCCCTAAAAAAGATGCAAAATCATAGGAGGGGGAAGGGGAGAGGACAAGCTCTTCAAGGTCAACAATGGAGGGGGGAGAGAGAGAGAGTGAAAAACGGACCAAAAGAACTAGTGCCCACAAAGGGGAAGAGGAGCCCCTTTTAAAGGAGGAAATAATTTTCTGGCCCGAAAGTTGAGACGCCAAGGCAAAGCGGTGCCCAAGTTGCTTGTAATAGGCCGCGTTGCCCATAGTTGGCGTGCCAAATACTCAGAGGGTATTTTTTAGCATGAAATCAACTTAACGTTTGAATACAAAATATCAGGCTAACGCCCGTCAAGTTGCCCTCCGGTCAGTTTTCATCGTTATGTCGCTGCCATCGTGGAGGCATTGTTGTTGCCATGTACTCCCTCCGTCCTAAGGCTTAAGGCCTATAATTTTTTCGAAAAATCAAGGCGCTTGCCATCTTGTAGCGCTTGCGCCTGTATCCATTCCTCATTACGTCGTCTTCTTATTCCCTGGAGCGGCGATCTGTGGTCACGACCATGGCGCAGAGCTGGGATGTCATTTCCTTCGGTGGTGAGATCTGGGACATGGACGAAATGACTCAACTCTGCTCTCCTCCCTATGCCTAATCCCATCATCTTCTCCTCTTCTTATTCTACCACTGGGATTTTCATTGATATCGCCAACCCACTTTGCAGGATCACAAGGCTAGAGGATTTCTCTCAAAAAAGGCTAGAGGATATGCAGCAAATGGGTATGCGCAATTAAATTTCTTGGTAGGATTTGACACATGAAAAAGAATGACGCAGAGCACATGAGCTAAGGTGATGCAGTGGATAGGACAACACGACCGATAGCGTGTATTGACGTGACAACACAGGGCGCATATATCCTTGTTATTACTACTTTTAATCTTTGTATACTCAAAAGATGGAACGACCGCCGCCACACATCTCTCCATTGGACTTCCGTCCCTGTTGTTAACCACTACATCAGAAGCGCATTGATGGTTCCACTATTCCCCTATCTTGCAGAAACCACTCTTCTTCTTCCTATCATCTGTCTTCTACTTCCCTCGCCGTCTTATTTCCGTCTTCTCCTTGCCGCCATGGAAGGTTACACTCTAGAGACAAGCTTCGTTTCCCATGGAAATAAGAAGATAGACATCGTCTACACCAATGAGGAGGAGACAGTGGTGCGAGTCCTGAGGATGTACGAGGATTGGCTTGAGAAAGACGAGGACAAGTTCATGGGATTGGACCTCGAGTACACCAAGGAGGACCCAGAGTACGAGAATGAACTCGTCTTCGTTCAACTGGCATTGAGGAAACATGTCCTCGTCTACCACTTCTCCTGGTTTGTAGATATGCTCTCTGTAGTTAACCGCTTTTAGGGTTTTCTTATTTTTGAATGGTCACTTGTATGGTTTTAATTAGTTGATCTTGCCTTTACTAAACTGTAGTAGTCCCAAAATTTGCTTATGGAATCTATCCATTTGCTCATCTTGCAACTACTAAATTTTATTAGGACAAATAAATTATGACAAGCCAATGTTGAGAGTCTTGATCTTGCATTTACTAAACTTTCGTAACTTAAAATTATATTCAAATGATGATCTTGCATTGACAAAACATTTTTAGTTACTAATTTTGGTCACGCATTTTATGATGACAAACTACATACTTTTAGGACTGACAAGAAGTGTCGGGTGCTGCGCCAATTCCTTGTAGAAAAAGTAATTTTTTTCTGCACTATCGACAATAGAACTGATTTTTTAAAATTTTGTTATGAGGGAATTACAATTCATGCGCACAAGTGGATCGATATTCAGAGTCTTGTCAAGATCATAGGGGGCTCGAGGAGGGATGGAATGGATACACTCGCAACTAAAATGATCAATGAGTCATACAACAGAATGAAGATAGATTTCCCTAAGTATATGCATGATTTCTGGGAGGAGAGGCCGTTGTCTAAGATAAACCTGAAGTATGCAGCCATAGATGCTTACGTGACCTACCAGTTGTATGTTCAGATCCATCTCTTTCTATGTTTCCTCGTGTTTTGGCCCAGTTGCAAGAGGGAAGACAAGCTTAGGGGAGCCCTTTGTACCAAATGCAGTTTAGCTAAGCGTGATGCTGCATATGCAAAGAAAATGGCTGCATCTGAAGCAGCAAACAGAGAGACTGCATCTTCCAGTGGCAACAACCAGGCCTGTGATGCACCGCTCATTGTGTCGCAGGATGCTAAAGATAGGGAAGCCAAGGCAGCTTCCAGGTGGGATGAACTTGCATTTGGTAAGCTGTGGGAGACCAATAAGGAAAGCGATAACTAGGATGGTGGCAGTTGGTCTCCTAGGAATGATGGCAAGCGCCTCAAGTGGTTTGATGAGAAGTGAATTAAATTTTACTTCTTTGTGTTATGTTTCTGTATGTGTCTGGTAGCTTGTCAAGATGGCTAGCGCCTCAAGTTGTTTGAAGAGAAGTGAATTAGATTTTACTTCTTTGTGTTATGTTTCTCTAATGTGTCTGATAGCTTGTCAAGATGGTAGCTCGTTAATTAGCAGTTTGAAAGAGCACATTTTCCCTCTCTCGCTAACATTTATGTTTCTTTTTGCCCAAATTGGTAGCAAATCTAGAGCAGCTTCTCTCTTTGATCATTCGTTCCTTTTGGCCCTTGTTTTGGCCCGATCTGGTAGCAAATCTAGAGCAGCAAATCACACCGGAAGAATACATACATTCAGAAACCAAAATAGATGTAGATATAGATGTGTGAAGCTTAATAGGATATAGCAATATAAAGTAGGTTGCTTAATGAGGTTCGATACATTTGCTGCTCAGGAGTCATCACACACAATATACAAAAATAAAAGAAGCTGCTTAGCAGCAGCAGCAGTAGCAGTCGTAGACACGTTCAACCCCTCCTTGCTTGCGCCTCCGCCTCCTCCCTCTGGCGCTTCCTCCACTTCTTGCTTCCCAGTCCCTTGATCTTGGGGACCTTGGGATTGATCGGAGGCATGCGACCCTCTTCGATGGCCACCCACTAGAGGTTACGAAGTTCAATGCCAAGCGCCTGGTGTTCAGCGTTGTAGGTGTTGACGTTCACGGTTTGGCCGACTTTGGGAGTGCCGGAGCTCAAGCCCTCTGCATGCATCACGACGCAGTTGAAGTTGGTGCCAGCGAGTCTCTTCCTATAGAAGGGGCAACTATAGAAGCCGCCAGCGAAGAAGGTGTCGTACTGGCTGGCCTACAGCCTCCTCAACACCTAACGAGTCTTGGTGTGCCTGGACTCGTCATCGCTACAGATGTCACTGCCGTACACCTATTGGAAACAAGATAGGATTAGATGATGTAAGAAGATCGAGCAACCGAAATCCGAAAAACCGAACCCTAAGAACCCAAGATCTAACATCCAATAATGGGAACGGGAGAAGAACCAGGGAAGGGAACACACCCTAGTTACCTCCGACCATGGGTCGTCGATGCCGGTGTCATAGGGGTTCACCGGAATGGTGTACTGCTCTAGATTGTAGGGGTCCTAGAAGAGCTGGATCTGCCCGTGACTGGTTGGGGCCTCCTTGTCGGCGGCTACATCAGAAGCGGGGATGGGGGCCTAGACGGGGACGGAGGCTTCCATCGATGCCTCGACGGAGGCCTAGACAGGGACATCGGCTGCTTTCAAATGCCTCGTGGGGTGCCGGAAAAGAGAAGAGAGCCTCCTCACTAGTGACCTTGGAGGCGATGATGGCCACCGCATCCTCCTTCGCCATCACTGGCACGGTTGGGGTTTTCTTGGGAGTTTGCAGAAGGTGATGGGACAGTGGAGACGGTTGAGTGAGGAGAGTGAGAGAGAGTGAGAGTGGGTAGGTAGAGAGGGAGATGGGCTCTATAATAAAGGTGAAGAGAAGGGACATTTTGTTGCACCACCATGCACCGTGCCACATAGGCTACTACACCATGCACCACGACACGCGCATGGTACGTCACGTTTTTCCCAGGCCATGCATGGCAGTTCTGAATTCAGCTGCATGCAAAGGGCGCAGACACAATTTCTAAGTACAAAGGTTGACATGGCCATAAAACTGGCGATAAAAGATAATTATAAGGGGAAATGTAAATGAGAAGGTAGGTGGATCTACGGTGAGATTTGTGGGGTTTTGCTAGATCGGGCAAAGGTAGGTGTGGATGAGTGCGGAGACATTAGGTCTCCTCGAGGGCCCCCTTCCCTGAGGCCCATTTCTCAGCTCTTTGGCCTCCGGCTGACACGTGGAAGTTTCTTGCCGTAGGGCCCAGTTGGAAGTGAGATTAAGAGCGCTCTGCGTAAAAATAGGATATGCCTTATTAAAATCAAGTGGCAATAAATTGCAGCACCCATTGATGTCCGTGCACTCGATGACCCCATTGCCCTGTGCATGCATTATGGCGTAATAGTAATAGTAGGCTTTTTAGACGAGATTAAACGTGACATGACCAGTCGATGACTTTTTAAATGTACGACTGCGTGTTCCTTCTTGTAGAAGTGTCGCTAAGGGAGAGACATTCGTGCATTCTCACGCTGTATTGTGTAGCATGACGCGTGCAATGATCTGCCACGGAGGATCAACGGTTGGCGTGCACGATCCGCGTGACAACCGTGTCAACCATAGGGCATAGCAGCCAGAGTGAGCACATGTTTAGGCTTTATGTGATTTATGACTAGGAGAAAGGGCAAAACAGACTAAGGGATAAAAATAGAAAATATAAAGAGATTTTAAAAATTGAAAGTGAGTGTTTAGTGAGTGTTTTATACAATGAAATACATCTTGGCATACATCAAATTATTTTCAACTGCAACATTGTTGTTTTGGAAAAGAACACATGCAATGATGCCACTCCAACATGTGTCCAACCATGTCCAGGAACCCTAGAAGCATGCTGGTATTCAACTACCGCATGCATTGTATCACCAGTTTGAAAGATGTTGCATCACCACATCCACTGGGATGTGTGTGTATCAATGTGCATAATTGTGGTTTTGGAAAAGAACACATGAACTGATGCCACTCCAGCATGTGTCCTACTATGTCCAGGAACCCTAGCATCATGTTGGGATTCAACTACAACATGCATTGTATCACCAATTTGAAAGATGATGCATCACCACACCCACTAGGATGTGTGTATGTGTGTATCAGTGTGCAACATTGCGGATTTGGAAAAGAACACATGCAATGATGCCACTCCAGCATGTGTCTAACCATGTCTATGAACCCTAGCAGCTTACTAGGATTCAACTGCAACATGTACTGTATCACTAGTTTGGAAGATGTTGCATCACCACACCCACTTGGATGTGTGTGTATCAGTGTGCATCATTGTGGTTTTGGAAAAGAACACATGCAATCATGCCACTCCAGCATGTGTACAACCATGTCTAGGAATCCTAGCAGCTTGCTTGGATTCAACTAAAACATGCATTGTATCACTAGTTTGAAAGATGCTGCATCATCACACCCACTTGGATGTGTGTGTGTATCACTGTGCATCATTGTGGTTTTGGAAAAGAGAACATGCAATGATGCCACTCCAGCATGTGTCCAACCATGTCCAGGAACCCTAGCAGCATGCTGGGATTCAACTACAACATGCATTGAATCACCAGTTTGAAAGATGTTGCATCACGACACCCACTGGGATGTGTGTGTTAGTGTGCGTCATTATGGTTTTTAAAAATAACACATGCAATGATGCCACTCTAGCATGTGTACAACCATGTTTAGGAACCCTAGTAGAATGCTGGGATTCAACTGCCACATGTATTGTATCACCGGTTTGAAAAATGTTGCATCACCACACCCACTTGGATGTGTGTGTGTCAGTTTGCATCATTATGGTTTTGGAAAATAACACATGCAATGATGCCACTCCAACATGTGTACAACCATGTTCAGGAACCCTACAGCATGATGGGATTCAAGTGCAACATGCATTGTATCACCAGTTTGAAAGATGCCGCGTCACCACACCCACTTGGATGTGTGTGTATCAGTGTGCATCATAGTGGTTTGGAAAAGAACACATGCAATGATGCCACTCCAGTATGTGTCCAACCATGTCCAGAAACCCTAGCAACATGGTGGGATTCAACAACAACATGCATTGTATCACTTGTTTGGAAGATGCTACATCACTACACCCACTAGGATGTGTGTGTGTTTCAGTGTGCATCATTGTGGTTTTTAGAAAGAACATATGCAATGATGCCACTTCAACATGTGTCCAACCATGTCCAGGAACCCTAGCAGCATGCTGGGATTCAACTACAACATGCATTGTATCACCAGTTTGAAAGATGCTGCATCACCACACCCACATGGATGTGTGTGTATCAGTGTGCATTATTATGGTTTTGGAAAAGAACACATACAATGATACCACTCCAACATGTGTCCAACCATGTCCAGGAACCCTAGCAGCATGCTAGGATTCAGCAAAAACATGCATTGTCTCACCAGTTTGAAAGATGCTGCATCACCACAGCCACTTGCATGTGTGTGTGTATCAGTGTGCATCATTGTGGTTTTGGAAAAGAACACATGCAATGATGCCACTCCATCATGTGTCCAACCATCTCCAGGAACCCTAGCAGCATGCTGGGATTCGATTGCAATATGCATTGGATCACCAGTTTGAAAGATGTTGCATCACCACACCCATTGGGATGTGTGTGTATCAGTCTGGATCATTGTGGTTTTGGAAAAGAGCACATGCAAGGATGCCACTCCAGCACGTGTCCAACCATGTCCAGGAACCCTAGCAGCATGCTGGGATTCAACTGCAACATGCATTGTATCACCAGTTTGAAATATGATGCGTCACCACACTGTGGTGACCTAGCATACCACTGCATTATGTAGTACACTATAGTCGTTGATATAACACCAATGAATCATCTTTCACTAGTATTACATCCCTCAGTGTGGTACAATAGAAACACAGCAGGTCCAAGACATGACTATAGATTACAACTCGACTCTTTACAAAAGATCCATAGAACACTCTAGGTTAAAGAGGAAGGAAACAACTCTTTACAAGAAGAACCAGAGGTAACAACTCGGAACTATCTTTAGTCTAAGACTAGCATCTAAACTATATGGCTTACCATTGATGCTATTACAATGCTCTACAGATGTAGGTTTTATGGTTAGAGAGTCTACTCCTATCTACTCAGGAACTTCGTCTTCACTTCAGTTAACGTGTATGTCGACTTCGCTGACTTTATTGAAGAACTTGACTTGTCGATGATGGTTTCTTAAGCATAAGTTGGTGTTGACGTCGTCTTCAACGGCTTTGAACCTAGCAAGGGTTAAGAAGGTACAGTTGAGTACGAGCGTACTCAACAAGTTCACTAAAAAGGAGTGTTTGATGCACTATCTACAGCCATAGACCAGAGGTCGTAGGCAATGCAGGTTTTCATAAACATTTCTTCAAAGGTTGCTTTTATTCTGAAAACTATGTCCGACAGCCTTCATAGGTTGACCAGAACTTTCATGGAGTTACTTTCCGGCCGTGTTCGTAGATCCTTTCCGGAATAGGGAGTAACATGTCACAGTTCTTAAACTATGCAAAGGTGCGTTACTTTACCCATGAGAGACCAAATCCTTGTTGCACAACCGGGCAGCTTATTCCCGTCCACAATTCCTTGATGTGGGGACCAGTAGATGATCCAAGCCAATCACTGCCCCCTTCACGACCCGACATGTCTCCTTGGTGTACGCCATGCCCACATCTTGCATTACGGCAATGGTTAGTATAGACCGTTCAGATGCCAGAACTATCATGGGACGTTGAGGGTTCCCACCCATATGCTGCATATCTTCTATGAATTACCAATTAATTCACACTACGAGGATAACAGCCACGACCTGCGCATCCGGCTACATGCGAGAGGAAGAAGATACAGCTGAATTCTCCGTCCCATTCCAAATCTCATGGTTAACGCGTAATATACGATGCTAGAATCACTGGCGACATTGGTTGATCAAGTCCTAGATATTATGTTCCTTTACCACTAGAACTATGTCAGTATATTATTACCATATGGTAAATAATCTATAATCATATTATTATGAAAATAGTGTTTTCTAACCTTTTTGAAATGCAGGTGATGACAACATTTGAGTTGCAAGCATTTGATAGAAACTAATCAAAGGACATGAGCAAGTGTGAACTTGCCTTTTGGGATTGCAAGATTATGCAATCACGGTCTTGAGACAATAGAAGATTCAAAATCTGGAAATAACATCATTGGTCCAGTAAGGACTAATGTTTAAAGAAGCAAGATGAAATTATGCATAAGTAATGTAATGCAATTTGATAAACGCGAATCCCCAGAATAATCGTATCTGATCTAGGGTTCAAAAACTGGGGATGGTTTATTTAGAATGTGTTTCATTTTTATACCAGCTTCACACTTGCGCTTCTTATTAAGGCTTGTGAGAGTGTATGTGTGAAACAATATGTAAATACAACAAGTAGCATACAATACTAAAGCACTCAAATGGGGCATGGTATTTAAAAGATTTCTTAAGCAAGATTATTAATCAATTAGACCCTCTATAGAAATGCTGAAGGATTACTTTTAATGTTTCTTAAAAGAATAACCTTTTAGAAAAAGATTACTTTACAAGGTAAAAGCATTTAAGTGTTTAACATGCAAAGTATAAAAGTGAAGTATAATAATATTCTAAGATTGAGGTGAATTGCTATCTGATAATTATGATGGGTTTTATTATGTTAATTTGTTAAGAGTTAAGGGACTCAGTATAAGATTATTGTTTGAAGTGGCAAAATGAATAACTTTTGAAGAAAAGATTTCTTTGTTAAAGTTTAAACAATCTCTGTGGTTAATCGAATGTGATCTATGTCGTTTACGCTTATCCGATAAGCATGGATTTGAGATGCCTTATGACTTAATTTGAATCAGACAAAAGTTAACTATAAAAACATAAATATTCTTTAGGCATTATTCATGAATTTGTATACCAAAGTTAACTTTAAAACATAAATAGATCTAGGGTGTTATGTGTTTAAAAGTATTAATAAGTTTTAAAACTTGCAACAAGCATGTTTAAAGGTATGGGATCATTCACTTTTAACTTAAGTGAATGATGAGTTTAAATGTGATTTGTTATTATGAATATAGATTATCTTATTAAGGAAAGTAAATTTAGATGATTTGAATAATTTATTAGAGTTGGAATTATGTTTAAGAATAGTTAAGAGATAATTAGCATTCACTTTTATGATGTTTAAAATTTACTTAAAATTGTTGGTTTAGTTTGGATTTATGATTTTGAAAGAGTTTTATAAGGTTAACAAGTTACACTTAAGTTTTATTGTAGATCCAAGTTGTGGCTTTGGACTTAGTATTTAGTTATTAGGGAGTTAAGGTTTTATATAAAGAATTGTGATTATTTCTTATTTAAGAGATGTTTTTAAAGAATTTACAAAATAGGTATTTTACATAATAGATAAGGATTTATTACTTGAAAACCTTAAAAACCTTTGGAATCATACATTTAGAATTTTTATAGTAAACTATATTTATTCATGATTTTAAAATGATTTTATTTATTTTTAAGTATTATTCTTATTTTTAAAATTTTCTACAATGGATTATATGTATTTAAATATTTGCTTCAAGTTTTATTTGAAAAAAATTAGGTTAGTATTTTTATAAAATAGTAGACTTATTTTAATATGCAAAAATGATTTTTTATTCATTTTTAGGACTTTTCCTTGATTTATGAAATATCACTTAGGCTTTAGTGGGGTTAACATTTATTTGCATTTTATTTAACTTAAATAAGTTAAGTTATATTTTTCTTAGGTAGATATTATTTTTATGATCATTTTGATATGTTATATGTATTTTTAGGATTTTCTATATTATTCTAGGGCTCAAATGAGTTAAGGGGTATTTTGGTAATTATTAAATAGAAAAATTGATTTTTTGTGGGGCAATAATTTGGTTGTGGCCCAACTGGTGAGGACTGGACCAAGTCCAGTGCATAGGCCCATTAGGGCCCAACCTGGTCTGGCCTGGGGTTACCCCCAGCCCGACCCACCTCACCCACAGACACGCCACACGCACATACGATCCTCATCTCTCTCGTTCCCTCTTGTGCACATGATGCCGCCGCCGCATGCTTGATTCTGGCAAACACCGGCCATTTCAGCTACCACCGCCGGTTATTGAAGCTCCATTGCCGCCTGGCCAATCTGGCCCTCCAATTTGATTTGGCCTCGAGGCCCTATCGAGCTCGCCCCCAACGCTTATCTTCTTAGGCTAGGCACCACTGCATGTGTTGATCCTGCCAGCTCTGGCCCTTGTCGGCACCGCTCCACATAGGCATGTGCTCTGTCTCTGGCCTCTACCTCGCCTACTTCTGCCTCGGCCTTGGCCACCACCCCTGCGCGGCCTGCTACCAGCCCTAGGATGCGCCGCCCTGGTTCAGCGTCGAGGATATGATGTGGCCTGGCTCTCCCGTGGCTCCTTCCCTACATCTCCTTTGCTCCATCTTCGCCACGCCCCTCTCTACCTGACGCTGGCAGGACGACAGTAGACGGCTACAACCTCGGAGTCCGTCGATGCGCTGCCTCACTGAGGTGGTGTACTAATGGTGGTGATGCTTCTATTGTGGTGACGATGCAGTGTCATCCAACACTCCCTCTACGCCGGCGGAACGGTGGTGTGGCGCAACCCTGGCATCGATCTGCTTGTCTACTTTGTGCATGATGCCCCTAATGCATCGACCATGCCTCCGGTTTAGGTATTTTTCTTTTGTGACCGGCCTTTGAGCCGATGCACTAGTTCAGGTGTAGGACGCAAGTTTCGGTTCTGGAAATCTTGAATTTGATCTGTGGTACTGATTGGATTAGTGTCTAGCAGTATTTCTGCTAGTTCTAGGGATTACTTGTGGGCAAGTATTGTTCCTGGACATGTGCGCTGGTGCTAGTGATGAACTACTGGTTCATGATATATGGTTTTGCCTATCTCCCTTGATCAATTGAAAAGGTTAACCCTGTGTATGATGCTCTTCTTTGGATGATTTACTCATCCAAGCATCTATGATTTAGTTCTAGTGTTGTTGCTACGAGTAGCACTTATCTGAATAGATGCTCTATTCTATTTAGCAATCTGATGAACAATTCCTAGATCTTTTTGCACATGATATGACCTATGGCTTGTGGCATTATTCCCAGTGACTTGTAGGGATGATTTCATGTTCAAGTTTTAGAGTTTGTTGTTGCCAGTTTAACATTGACCTTGATACCTTGGCTATTAGCTCTGGTGTCTTGTGGAGATATTGGACTGATTGAGTTCCTGACCATTCTAATAACAGGAACAAGATAAAAACTTTGATTCCTAGACCTTTTCTAGGAAGATGATAATAAGGTTTATAGAAGATTAGCCCCATAGTGGCTTTGGGAATTATACTGTGAGTATTACAGCCAAAACTTGGAATGGTTCCTTAGCTTGCATATGATTTTATTACTGTCAACATGACAGTGAAGTATTTAGATGATTCTTAGAGTTCTAGCCTAAGAAAATGATCTAAATTGAACTGTTTATTTCCACAGGTTGATTAGCCAGTGTAAAAGGTTGCTTTAGTGGCTCTTGCTACCTTGGGTTGTTGTTGTGGTACCTCTAGTCTTGTAGTGTGCACAGTGATGGCCCAGGTAGCATGATCTATTGCTATGTCCTTACCAATGATGCATAGACTAAGGCCTTAAATTTACATAAGAACATGTTTATGTGCTTGATTTCTTAGCCTGGCCTATGATGCAAAGGCTGAGGCACATAATTTAAATAAGAGTAGATTTGGTACTGGATTTGTGTTTAACCAACTTGGTGGCTTCTGCTGCTACAAGATCTGCTGTTGTGGTGCCTCCCATGTGGAGTGTGCACAACAGTAGTGTAGGGGTTCCGCGTATGAAAACAATAATTTTTATCCTATGCCCCTGAACCCCTAATATTGCCAGGACCTATCTATTAGTAATGCAGTAACGGGAGGGGCTTTTCACGAACTTACCCTTGAAGACCGAAAAGTGTTGTGAACGCTCAGGAGAGCATGGTTGATGTAGACGAGCCGAAGCCGACCTCAAGGTTGTGATGAAGTCCTTGCGCTCCTGCGGGTCCAACGACTTGAGTGCCTCAAGTGTGACACCTCACAGGAAGTTACACACGTTCGGTGCTTGACGATTACTCTCGCTTCCCCGATCCAGCAGCAGTTGCAGAAGTAGAGCTCCTGGATTCGAATCCCGCAGCACGTTGGTGCTCCGCGGTGAAGATGTCTCTAGTTCGTGCAGTCCGAACTTGGGACCACGGTCACGAGAGAGAGAGAATATAAATTGGAGGTCTCCCCAAAAGTGAGGAAACCTTTATTGAATCTTGTGCGTATTTATCTGGCCAAATACCCCCACTATATATAGGGGAGGGGAGGTACTACCTCCCTCAAAGTCCCGGGGTGGGACTAAAGGAGGAGGAGGTGGGGGGAGGCGCCGCCGACCACCCCTCCATGGGTCCCACGTGGGGGCTGACCCAATAGGGCCGCCGGCCACCCCCTTGGCCCTTTCTCCTCTTGCCTTTCCCTCATGGGCCCTTTTCCCTCTAGAATTGGCCCATTAAGCCTTTTGACCTTTTAAATTGATTTTCTCTTTATTAAATAATTATGAATAAATGATTAAGTCAATATTTAACATTCATTCACATATTATTCAATCTCCATGGCTATGGAACATCTTCCACCTCCACTCCGGACATCCTCCGGACTTACCGAAACCCTTCCAGTTTTCCCTCTTCTCTTCTTTGGTGATTCTACCAATCCTATAAACACTCTCTAAGCAACATCAAACCCTTAAGCATGATACCTCACGGTTCGGGAACACTCCAGATATGGTCGGGACACTCCCGAACCAATGATCGACAGAGGGACCTGGATGGCCATGTGACCCCTGTGCATTTCCACGAAGATCTTTTGTCGTTTGAACCAGGACAATCGTGTCTTATTCCCTTTGTCTCTCGACACTCACATTGACCGAGATCTGATCAATGACATCACCATGTCGTGTTCGATCTCGTTACCAAACAATGCTACTTGACTCGCTCCGACAAGTGATATCCCTGTGATCAAATCACACGCTGCGCAGCTATTGGATATAACTTCTCCGAGTGGGCCCTTGAGTATATTTCTGTCACGTGGACGGACAAACCCCGCTCTTGGCATATATTTCCTCTATGGTTCCTCCAAATACCTGAACACACCTTTATTGTCACTGTATTACCAAGTGACGTTTGATGCTATCTAAGCATTCTCGGGAGATAGTGATTGATATAGCCTCACGGTCTAAGGAATAGTCTACGAGGATCCATTTCTAATCATCGTAACTTGAACTTCGTGACATGATCGGGTCATGATGTTTAGGTTGGGTATTGGTTCATCATCTCATTCTCAGAATGAGTTGACTCCATTTCCAACTGGCATAAATGCCACATGATCAGGAAACTTGATCATCTGTTGACCAATGAACCAGTGACTAGAGTTTCATAGGGAACCCCTGGTTGTTTATATATCACACGTGTATTGATGTTTCCTCTCAATACAGTTATAGCATGATATAAAACTTAATCATAAACTTTATGAAATATGATAATAATCCTTATTATTATTTGTCTCTAGGGAATATTTCCAACAGTCTCCCACTTGCACTAGAGTACAAATAAACTAGCTACATTTGTTCTTAATCATTGGCACCATATATCCCAGTACCCTGAACATGCTTGCTCATGGAAGAGGTTGAGTCTTGGGCCTGTACTTTACAGTCCAAATCCTTTGCAACTTACTAATGTCACCTTGGTTGACATTAATACTTTATCATCACATGATAACATCTTTGTGTATGCATCGTCGCTATGGCAGCAGAACAAGGCCGAATTCCAGGAGCCTACTGTGACTTTAGGTCAACCTCGAGGGCTTTCTCATGGGCACTGTGCCCTGGGACACATCATTCTACGTTAAAAGCAAACTAGCCCCGCCATAACATTATACAACACTTTAGATGGTACCCTTATCTATTATTATAAATGTATTCATCAAAACACGAGTGCAACCAATGCAACTTTCGATGTTTTGTTCACCTCGCTTCCTACTTGACTTTAGTCGGTATTACAGGAGTTTCCAACATATTACCTTATAACATAACCCTTTATGCTTTATGATATGTCATCCTTTATGGATTCAGAAAATATGTCTACAGTTCTCTATCAGACACTATGGAAAAACTTAGCTCAATGTTCCGTGATTCGAACTTAATCACTTTTCAAACATTCCTTATTGGATCATATATTATGTTAATTTATTATCATGGTTTTCTAAGATAGAACCTATGTCTAAACATAATGGATGATGATCATCCTTTTTCTTTGTTTCAACCATTGATGTTAAACTTAATACTATTCCTAACTTGAGTTATTAAGGACCAGTTCCTTAATTAACATCTATTCTGAAACCCTTTTCAGGATCCTTTAAGGAATACTACATAATATCATAATACACTTATTAACAACTTCTACTCCTTATAAATCATTATTTATCGGCATTTGCGCTCTTATTCTTAATGTGTCGAATACACACTTAAGAATCACTCCTATAATCTCCCACTCAAAATATGTTGCCAACATATTTGGGTACGAGTCACTACTCTTAATCAAACTATGTTCCTACATATTTAAATTTGAGACTTATAGCTCGGAAAATCAAACGTTCCTTTAAATTTGAAAACTAGTGGCTAAAAGAAAAGGATTTCTAGCAACATGCTAAAAATCTGCCTGGACCACTGAGGCAACATGTTCCTTCTCCACAAGAACTAATCATCTTGTAGGAGCTCTGCAGATATGTAGCAGGAAAAATAAGACAATCCAACATGAGCTAAGTGACATTGAAGAGAAGATAAAGGACATACAATGGATGCCTTTGCAATATCAAGATCTTGCCCTAGAAGCAAGGTTGGTGGAAAGGTGCGAGCAAA
This sequence comes from Avena sativa, assembly GCA_916181665.1. Taxonomy (NCBI): domain Eukaryota; kingdom Viridiplantae; phylum Streptophyta; class Magnoliopsida; order Poales; family Poaceae; genus Avena; species Avena sativa. The sequence goes on along the minus strand of OV702287.1, from coordinate 183,257,361 downwards.
ACATGGTTAAGCTGACCAACTTTTACATGTAGAGAGCAAAGAAGAATTGGATAAAAGACAGGGACAAGAACACCTCCTTCTTTCACAAGGCAATCACAAAAATAAGAAGGAACACAATTGTGTCAGTAAAGGATGAAAACAATCTTATCCATTTTATGCCTGACAAGATTGGTAACACCTTTGTGAATTATTTCAGGCAGATCTTTGCTTCTCCTAATCCTATCCATGACAGGCATTTCCTAAATACCCATATGCTAGAGCCAAGTAATGATTATACTTATTCTATACCAGACAAAAAGGATCTCTAGGATACTCTGAAGGAAATGAATAGGAATTCTTCCCCTGGACCTAATGGCTTCAATGTGGAATTCTATTTTGCAACATGGGACTAGATATGGGAAGATGTATACATGTTGGTAAAATATTTCTTTGAATCAGGTATTCTTCCCTCCCATATAAATGACACCCACATTGCTTTAATTCCCAAGAGGCTTATCCCCTTTGTCCCAACCGATTATAGACCTATAAGCCTTTGCAATGCCATCTACAAACTAATTGCAAAAACCCTTGTAAACAGGCTTAAACCTCATTTGCCTGACTACATTCACCCTGCACAACAAGCTTTTATTGAAGGGAGATGCATCATTAACATCATTATCATAGCCCAGGAGATCACCCACTCATTTGCTCTCTCCTCTTGGAAGAACAAAGCTTTTATGCTAAAGATTGACCTGGCCAAGGCTTTTGACAAAGTTGAATGGAGCTTTATTGTTCGTGCTCTCGCACGTAAAGGGTTGCATGGTCATTTCATTAATTTTATCCACGCGTGCTTTTCCTCGCCAATTTTATATGTTTTCATTAATGGCCAGCCTTGTGCAAAGTTTAGAAGCAACAAAGGTATACGACAAGGATGTCCTCTATCTTCGTACCTTTTTGTTTGACCATAAATGGGTTATATATTGAGCTACAAGAGGCTATGGCTAATTTATCCCTCCGTGGCATCACTCTTGGACCAAATTGCCCTCATATTCACTCTTTGCTTTTCATAGACGATCTCCTAATCTGGGGCAAAGCTGATATTGATGAAGCATCAACCATGAAAAAAGTTTTGGACTCCTATTGCAAGCAATCTGGCCAGACTCCAAAGCTGGCCTAAATCAGGTATTATCTTTAGCAAGATTGTGGACCAGAATACAATTGAAGTTATTAGTCACATATTTCCTGTCCCTCACATTGATTCCTCCTTTATCCACCTTGGCCATACTCTCATCCTTCCTAGCAAAGACAGAGCCTCAGCTTGTAACTTTGTCATTGAGAAATTCAAAAACAAACTCACCACCTACAAGCTGACCACTTATCTCATGCTGCTCGTCTCACCCTTATCCAGTCTGTTTTTCCCACCATTCGTGCCTACTACATGTCCAATATCATCTTCCCCTAAAGCTTCATCTCCAGACTCAATGCAATTGTGAGAACCTTTTGGTGGAAAGGCATCACCTAAGATAGAACAAACAAAGCCCTTTGTCTTAGGGCTTGGAAGGATGTTTGTGCATAAAAAAAAGGAAGGATGCCTAAGTATAAGAAAATTCCAAGCTATCAACTACAATTTAATTCTGATGGCAGCCTGGCGCATAGCTCACAATCCTGAAGATTTTCTCCACCAAATTCTTAAAGCTAAATACTTCCCAAACTCCACCATTTGGCGCCCCAATCCCAACATTCCCTAGTCTTCCTTTTGGTCTTCCATTCTTAAAGTGTTACCTATCCTCAAATCCCACTCCTACTACCAGATTACTCAAGGCAACATGTCTATCTAGAACAATCCTTGGTGTAATCAATGGGAGAAAATCTATGAATGTTTGATCATTCAAGACAAGAACTACATCTATCCAGCTAAAGTTAAGGATCTTTGGTGCCCAAATGGAATTATATGGGACAGGCATATCATCGACTCTCTCTTCCAAAACCCCCTGGCAGATCATATAAAACAAACAACTATCATTCCTTCTCAGGGGAATGACCTTCTTTGTTGGAAACACATCGCTACTGGAAAATGCAATGCAAAAAGTGCTTATTATGCTTGCTTGCAATACCTTCAAGAAGAGGAGAGGCTAAACCAAGGAAAGTTTCAACTCCAACTATTAATCTTCTAAATCATATTTGGAAATAAAAGGAGACCCTTCCAAAAATTCAGACTTTCGCTTGGAGGCTACTGCAGAAAGCAATTCCCACTGGTGCTTGGGTAGGGAAATACTCTGATCATATAAGAAAACTCTATTGTAGATGTGGCCTAGAAGAAAATGACATCCACCTTTTCTTCACTTGCCAATTTTTCAAAGCAGCATGGTTCAGCTCTCCTTGGTATATAAGGATGGAGAACATTACTCAACATAATCGTTCACTTACAAACATCATTCAGTGTCTCCTTAACATGAACCACCCATATGCATCCATTCCGAACATCTTTACTTTCGTTTGGTGCATATGGAAACCCATGAATGATTGTCTTTTCAACAGGAATCAAGGGAAACCTTACCAAATCATCATTAATTCCCAGGCGATTCTTAACTCCATGAGTCTCATTGAGCTCCCGATCAACTCTTCTCAAAACCCAAGCAATCAGAAGGGAAATCAGTACCAGGAGGATGGATCAAATTGAGAAGACAATGTTAATCAAGAGGAGAATGACCAAAGAACAATTATCTTCTCACGTTCAACCTGGAAGAGGGATTAAAACCCAGATGCCACAGACTATGAATTCACAAGCCTCGGTATATTCGTACAAACAAAAGAGGGAAAATGTCATCTCAAGCTGGAAATTTAAGCTTCCACTTCCTCTGCTATCTCTGTCTTTCAGGCTGAAGCAAAGGCTATGCTTCTCGCAACTAAAATTGCATAGAAGATGTGCATGAGTAAACCTCTTCTTTTAACAGACAATAAGCTTCTGATGATGGTAGTTGCAAGCAACAATAGACTCTGGATTCATTCACTAGAATTCTAGAGATACTCTTGCAAAGATTCTAAACTCTATAAGGAATACCAAAGCAAGAGTGTCTCATGTTAATAGGGAAAATAACCAAATGGCTCACATATGTGCTCATAAGGTATAGAAGAACTCCCTTACTATACCTAACCTTAGCTGCTCTTCCACAGTGCACTATCAATCCTCCTGCCCCTTTCTTTCTATCTTTAGACACTCAAATTGGCAGGACTTTGTAATTCGTAATGTAAACTGTTGTTGAGCAGACCAATAAATTTTTGGTGCCTTTTGGCACCATCAGTTTGTTCAAAAAAATAGCTCAGATGATCCGACACCCCATACAACTCAACCCACTAGATCCACGGGGCCACCAGGATCAAAGCACTAAGGCCATGTGCCCGAGCAACAGCCCAAAAGAGAGCTTCAGATCTGATTGTATCAGGAAGGCTGCTCATGTTAGGTGATGCATTGTTGAAGACGGACATGTTCCGCTGCTTCGAAATCCACCAGTCCGTCAACATGACGAGCGAGGTTGTCTCCTTTCGCAAGGCGTGGGAGGTGGATGACGAAGCCTACAACCACCAGTCCACGAAGTCTCCTTCTCCATCTGGTGGTGTGACCGTTGATCGCATCCAAGAAAGCACCTCATGCCAGATTGCCTTGGAGCAGGGGTAACCCATAAGGAGGTGAGTCATGATCTTGGTAGTGGTCACACAGGGGTAGCACGGGGGGTGAGATAAACCCCTTCTCGCAAGCCGCTCAGTCGTCCAACATTGGTCCTGGTAGGCCAGCCAGACGAAGAACTTCACTCTGTGCGCTGCCCAAGTCCTCCAGGTGAGTTGCCAAGATCTTGATGCGATTGATCCCTAGAACATGATCTCATAGCAAGACTTGGCAGAGTATTGGGTGTCCGACGTCCACCACCAGCGAAGGGTATCTGGCCCTTCAATCAACCCAAATTCTCGCACCCGAATCCAAAGCTATACATATTGCCAAAGGGTAAGCAGACTCAATATCGGTAATCCAACGACGCTCCAGCAGCGCCTCTCTCACCGTTCGGCGCTTCCTAGTGTGTCTAGTGATGAGCACGAAAAGCTCATGTGCTATCTCCCGAACGGTCCTCCTGTCAAGCCATTGGTCCAGCCAAAACATTGATGTGGACTGATGGCCTACAAGAGCACATGTTCGTCAGAGCAATTTTTTGTGGAAGTATTAGTTCCAGTTTTTATATCGATCCCGACAAGGAGCTTAGGAAAGTGTTTATCTGCGGTGTTTCTATCGTACTCAAGGTGTCACTTGTCTTCAATTGACTGCAAGAGTTGAGGTGGAAATGAATGAGTGGAAATAAAGTAGTTTTGAGTATTGAACGATACTTAAAGTAAATAACATAAAACTAAAAGAGCACGGAGGTTTCCAGCAGATGGGAAGTTAGTCGCGGGGAGAAACGGTTCATGGTAATAGTGAACTAGACATGCACCGCCGACATATCACTTGAACATTATGTGATAGGAGGGGTGAGCTTTCAAGTGTTTTCAACCTCGTGAAAATACGTTTTTTTTTGCTTCGTTTTAGTTTTTTCGAAAAATTTAATAGAGGAACGCACTTTAATTGTCAGCGAAGAGGCGGCTTGCCTCTGTTTCTATTGAGAAATCAAAAGTGTAGTATATGAGTGATGACCTATAAAGTGTAAGCTAGATCGAATGGCAAATAAGCCATGAATGGATATTTAACAAAATTAAAACTTAGTTACATTTCTATATGGCTATGTTGGAGAGTGCATAATTAAAGTTTTTGGTCTTCCTGTAACCTTTGCTGCTTCACTTGGTCCTCTCCTCCCCTATGACCTTACCTTACAATTGTGCCAGTTCTCGTCCATCTATGCTCCCATTCATTGATCTGTAAAAAATAAATGATTGAGAAATGTGCTCAAATTTCATTACTATCCAAAAGGATGCTCACTGGTAATTTATTATAGATATTAGCGCATAGCATGGCTGAATAAAACTGCCACAATGCAGACAATGATTCCTTTTTGCCTATACATTCAAAGAGAACATGGTTCCATAAAATGAGATAATTATATACCATTAATATATATATTTCATATTGACAACACTAAGATCTAATAGTGGCAGGGATACCTTCAAAGTGTTGGACTGAAAGCAGATTCTTAGCTCCTTCATGTAGAGACACAACCTGGAAAACTTCTCAGGCGAATAGTGCTCGAATAATGAAGAATGATAGCATTATGAATTACCTGGACGGTGTAAGAACCTGAGGACGGTACCTCTACTAAATAAGTTGTGAATCAGATGGTATTGGTTTAAAATATAGAGTAACTGCATACGTATCTAATGAACATAGAAGAGCGGTATATTCTAACTAACTTGCAAACATTCACTACCAGCTAAGATGAAGTGTCTACTGACAATGAGAACTAAGGATGATATCAAAGATTGTACCTAGCAAGAACATACGAAAAGCACATCTAAGCAAGTAGTACATATACCTAAGTTGCAAAATAGGCAGCGACTTTCACTAATCTCGGAATTAATATTACATTTTGGATTGCACGAGACACCATGCAAAATATGGTAATGCAATCACATGTACTTAATATCCAATAAGAATGTATCTAAAATTTTAAAAACCATAGACATACTACGAAGCATAATAGAAATCGGCACTGAGAACGTAATCCAAGCAAATGCACATTGTAATAGATTGTGTATTGATATGTTCGCACAAAAATGGCAGCAGCGACATTAATTCAATACATATTGTTGCATATGCATTAGTAACTTGATAAATTATTATCATGATGTATATGTAGAGCTGGCTCAGAGTTGACATCACACTCCAAATGCATATATACCAAGCAATAAATTTTAAAATTGTAGAAAATGAAATTGGAGCCATACATGATTTTAATTACCTCGCTGAATTAGCAATCGCTGGTAAAAGAAAATAAATACTCGAATGAAGGAAAATATACAGAATCATGTACAGGTCGCCTCCCTATTTAGCATCTGGTTCACATCGACATCAGCACCCATGATGCCATACATAATGAGAATAAAGGAAATGCGCATAAAAATTCGGACAGTAGTTCCTAGTGTATATCAAGTTTTTAGGTCAGCAGTGTCATCTGATTCCTGAAACAATTCATGTATCTAAGTTCGTCACCATGTAGACAGTTAAAAAAACTGAAGAACTCTCTCAGTAAAAAGTAGACATGATCTCAGATTTACATGAAAACACTGATTTACTATAAGATTTCCACGCTTTATATGTAATTGAAAAGTGCCGGTACTCCTGAGTGGGTAAACACCTGAGCCTAGTTCAACTGGTTGGGGGAGTGGATGTACAAACCCGATACCCGAGTTCAAATCCTCATGGAAGCGAATTAAGGTTCATATTTATACTTGAGGCCCATGCTCTCCTGATACTCATGCAATTTATTTTGAGGACCAGGCTTGGTGCGTAACCAAGTTTAAAAATCCTGGTACTCATGCTTAATGGCTGTGTGCATCCCTAGTTGGTGCAGAGGATGGGGAAGTGAAATCCTCCCTCCATTTAGGTCCTCCTCCCTCCTCTCCCTCCTCTCTCCCCCGTGTGGCGACGGGAGGGGAAACCCTAGCCGTCGCCGCCCCAGCCCCTCCCAACTCCCCTCCCTCCTCTCCCCCCGCTGCCACCAAGGGCGTGGCCAGGCAAAGGCTGGATGCTGTCGGCGGCGGGGGGATCTCTCGTCTTCCCTGGCGTAGATCGGCGGCATAGGACGCCAATCCTCGTTGCGGATGGGGTGCTTGTCAGGCACCTCAACGACGTGGCATCTCTGGCGCGCGGCGGCTGTGGCATGGCCGGAGGAGCAGCGACATGGAGGACGGCGATCTGGTGCCCCTCATCCCTCTAGCCAAGAAAACTCCAGGGGAAACCTCTGATCCCGAGAGATCGAGCAATGTCGGTGTCCTGTGCATCGTTCCCCTCTTGAGGGCATCGCTTTTGGAGTTCTCACCGGCTGTAGGGATCGGCAGAGGCCCTGGGTTTGGTGGAGGTGGTTATCTTATTCGTCGAAGGTGGTCGGCCTGCGGCTGGTTTGGCAGATCTCATGATCCATCTTCCAGTCCCAGCAGCGACGCGAGGAGACATAGGTACCGGTGAAAACCGAGCCATTGGCAAGCGATGGCGGCATTACCATGTCATTACCTTGATGAAGGCATCGTCGTGCACCTTGTGTCGACCTCAATCATGCTACTCCGGGGGAAACCCTAAGATCTTCGGGTTGGACGATGGCGGTGCCGTGGTGTCGATATCGCGTTTTCTCCTTGGAGCATCGCCTGTGGAGCAGCGTTGGACGAAAGCGGCGGGAGGGTGGAGCGGCTAGCGCGCGGGGGTGGTGCTGCTTGGCACCGAGGTGGTGTCGGTGGCTGGTGTGGCGAGAGTCTGCGCATTGATCTACATGATGATGATGGGTTGGCGGAAGATTTTGAAGGCGGCGACATCCGGAGCATGTGCGTGGGCGCAACTCCATGGATATGCTCGACGGTTCTAGGACTCCTTTCACTTGAGTTCGTGCCGCCGTGCCAAGGCACTCTAGCTTCTCTTGGCGAGTGGCAACAGTGTGGGTGACCATTGGAGGGTCGAAACAGGTAGATAGGGGTTTGATAGATCTCGTTGGGGAGCTGGCGATACAGTTATCGTTTTTGCTCAGCATTTAGCTTTGGCGGTTCCGGTTTGTATCATCTTTATAATGGCTTTTGCCAAACAATGTGGTTCTAATAATAAACATTGTCTATGTGCATCGCTTGATGGAGAGGACGGGGCTTCGCTCCCCATTTCGAAAAAAAAACATAAGAACTAATGCTTATGAACAGGGAGAAACCAAATCAAAAGAAGAGGGTTCGTGTCATGATTGTTTTTATTTTTATATGAAGATCATGGACAACACAACAGTAGATAAACAAAAATCCGTAGTTGGGAAGGAATCTATACAATTTTCAAGATATAATACCCATCTCTCTAAAAATCCCTCGTCAATTCTAAGTCTTTGTTGTGAGAGGAGTTGGAAGATAACGCCACAGAATTATAATAGCCTATTTAAGTTCTGAGCCAAAAATAGAGAAAGACATAATCAAAAAAATATGAGATTTTCAAATTAAGTGTTTATGCGCGCACACACACCTTGCTTAGTAAGATGAGGCATTGGAGTGAATCACAGGGTCAATAGCCATTAGTTCCTTTGCTATTAAACAGTAAACCAATCTAACAGACTGTAGACTTAGACCACCACCAAAGGCCATAGCGAAGAAACAACACTCGACATCACAACTTTGATGCACACATTCTTTAAGTTCAATGTATGAAAAAATATTAGAAAATTAGAAAAGCTATAGAAAATACACATTAAATTTCCCTTCAAAAATTGGACGACCTTTTTTTACTGAATTTTAATTCTCTAACTGATCAATATAACAAAGTTTTTTCCATCAAAGAAACAGTGCGCTAAATATGATGGTACTGCCTAGATTAATTTTGAGACTAACATTGCCCTAGATTTGTGAATACTACTTTGATAACTGACATGTCACTAATCACAAAATAAGACACCATCATAAGCTTTTTTGATTGAAGGGTTTGCAAAATTCTCCCACCTGCTTCGATCAAAAGGTTCCACCCATGTAGGAAAGACTACCAACAAAGTGCCAACATTATCCCATGCCCCTGCTACATTAATTATTTGGTCAAATATTACAAGTAACGACTAACTATCACTTGTACTAACAAATCACAATGATAGCTTGAAGCAGCAAGTTTTATCTTTCTATTTACAATTTGAACATATTCATAGCAGCTTGCCAACTTACAACAATAATAATTTTCTATATTTTGTCTCATTTTTTATCCCTATTAAAATAAATATAGCCAAAAAGTAAAAGTATAGCGCTATACATTAACCCCGATGTGGTTAATAGTGATAATAAAAAAGGCAGGCTAAAAGATGTAATAAATACATGTGACTATAAATCTTAGTATTATGCGTGTGATTTTCACCGAGATCAATGGCGGTAGAGCCTAACGCGGGCATACATGACGATGATTACGGTGTATTTTACAAATGTATCTTATATAAACGTGAGGGGACAGATACTCAAAAAAAGGAAGCCCTCACTAATTTTCAACATTTTGATATTTCAAATTATTAATTCAATTATAATGATATTTCTTGTTTGAAATCCAGAACTAACAGATTATAAAGAGCAGCAAGTTAGTTCACTAAAGGTGTGCTGAAAGAAGTAGTTGGTGTGATTGCATGAAGATGGTTGAAATAATTATACATGATCATTTAGGGACTCAATATTAGAGAATTGTGAGTGTCTATCCCTGGTGGTAGCACATAAGCTATTAACACTAGATGATACCCCGCACGTTGTTGCGGAAAAGGTTAGATACATTTGTAGCATTCTATTAGTTTCAGGCAAAGAGAGATATTAGCATTGTTGCTATGACTTTTCACTACTGAAACTTACAACATCATGCAAGGTACGGTTGTTGTATTTCTACTCAATCCAAAAGGTCCCAAATAGCTTGGATTCAATCAATGTAGGTTTAGTTGTACAACCTCCAATAACTTTCAATTCAGTTAAAAATTGATAGAGGCATGTAAATTGGTAGCCTGAGCTAGATGTATCAGCCACACAGGAACAGATGGATTTGGCTGATGATATTACAATGAAATTGGCGAGACGATGCAGTCAAACGTTGCTGACCAAGATATCAACTATAGCGCTCTATTCAAGAATATTGTACCAGAAAGAGTTTTCTGTGGTATTAATTCTCTACCTTTTTGCAGGCACCAGAATGATTGAATATGCTTCTAGTATGAGGTTTGATGCTGGTTCGAAAGGATTCCATCTCTTGGTTTCTGTTTGGAGCATTCAACAACAAACTGTAAGTTTCTAGCTCGTGCATAGTTTCTGAACTTTGGTACACAATTAGATAGCTGTCAGTACTATATATAGAATCACTACTCAGCCTCAGCCTGGTGCTTTGTTCATTCAAAATCCAATTGGTACAGTATGTGGGTACCATATGAATATAGGACTCAACATAGTATAAATATCTATATAGCAAGGTACATTACTTTCAGTCTCATGAATATAGGAAATGTTATGGTAAATCTTCTCAGAAACTTGTCTGTCTTCAGCATGTTCAAAAGCCCATAAGGTACCACTATGATTTCATCAAAGTTTGAAGTTTACTGGTTAATCAATCTATAGACATGAGCCTATTCTGAACACAATATGCTGCAAATGTAAGGTAACCCTTCTTTTTGCATGTCACGTGAATTTTCAAGAAAACCACCTAAGGTAATTCTTGGGAAATCTGGTGAACGGTTGGCACACAACATATTGCACAGATGATGCATAATCTGCTAGGAAGCTGCACTAAAACCTGATATGATATACATCTGATATCTTGGTCAGAAAATCCCAAAATCCCATAACAACAAACCGCTCTTTCCAAAAAAAAATCATGGAGGAAGAACATCTCCAAATAACTGTTAAAGCTTTGGAGAAAGGTCTGAAAATCCCAAAATCCGATAACAACAGACCACTCTTTCCAAAAAAAATCATGGAGGAAGAATAGCTCCAAATAACTGGAAAACTTTGGAGAAAACGTATACCATATGTGCGATCCATTTGATAGCTCACTCTAGAAAACCATGAAATCCAACACTCTAGGCCACTCTTCTATAAATCATAGAGGGAGAACAACTCAAGCTCTCGTTACAGATCTTGTGAAAACCACCTGCAATAGTAGATCTGGATGGGGGAGATTCATCTCGTGTGGCCATAGCCAAACGATCACCTTTAACACATGAAAGAACTATCAGCATCTCACTATTCACCTTGATCCACTGGAGGGCACAGCAAACGGAGAATCCCTGCTGCCGATGAAGAACACCACGCTAGGATAAGCCCAAACAGGAGCTCGAGCAGCATCAATGAAATGAAATCGACATGGTAGAGTATTGCCAGCACCGTGGAGGTTAGGAGATGGAATGATATTTGGAACAGGGTGGGGGAAGTGGGATCGCAATGGAATGGAAAGGGGATTAGAAAACCACCATAAATAAAAGGAGAGGTCATGAAAACATGCCAACTTCAGTTACGAAATCATGAAGAGAGCGCTATGGTGTACTGCTATGCACATTGATTGAGAGATGGAAGACATAATGATGCGACAGTCTATGGATTCAGATGCATTCGGTGGATAGGTGGAGAGGTGGAGAAGAGGAATAGTTTGAGCTGGATAGGGAATCGACTTGAGGCCTTTTGCTCAGATGGACAACCAAACGTGCAGGAACAGAGAATGGTTTGTGCTGACATCGCAGACAATGGAGCAGAGCGGGACTATTTTGGCTGACATGGCACATATGGTAAGGTGGATAGGCTGCATGTTGAGAGAAATATGTTAGTAGGCAGAAATTAGTAATGACGGTTGCTTGATGGATAGTCTCCATTTCAGCAGCCTGGTTGCCTCTTTATTTGGTGCACATGGATCAATTTGGTTTCATAGTGCAGTTGGAACCCTCGTCCTAACTGAGGAAGAACAAAACTTGAGATCAGAATTCTCTTCTAGCACTGTATAGTTTACTCATTTTGCATTTATCTTGGACACTTACCTGACAAGATTTGTCTTTCTATTTAGATGTGAATAGTTCCTTGTACTGCAGGTAATAAACACGTTGTGACTTGTGAGATAAGAGCAATGTGATAGTACACTTGTACTGCATGTGACCGATAGTTTCTAAGATAAGAGCATCAGTTTAGAGAATTACACCACTATGGAATATATGTGCATATGTACCTTTCATTAGATGATGTAGCTACCGGTGTTGGATTCTTCCTCTTTTTGCTTTGTGCTGTGGATCATGTATCCTTGTACGAAGAATTGAACTGTATTTCTACATTGCATCGATACACGAGGATTGATCTGTGTGTCTGTCTTTGCTGCACTTACACAGTGAAATCATGCTTCTTTGTTGGGCGGGAACAACTTCTTGCTTATCTTCTTCTTTCATGGTGAAATCATACACTGCAAAAAGTTGGATAGCTGCTGAGCTGATTTTATATGTGCAGTGGTGGGTTATATCTTCTCGAAATAGGCTTTCGCCCCGGTTTATAAATAAAGCACACAGGTGAGACTGCTGCTGGGCCAGACAACACAACGCCCAAAGGAACACACACCACGATACAAGATGCTGGGGCAGCAGCACACACACACGCCCGGACTAAAAACAAGGAACACAAAAAGGAATGGAGACGGAGGTGGATGGACTAGATGATAAAGACCACAACCACTGCACCCACCAAAGAATACCCACCCCGCTCCTAACCCCGACTCGTCAAGCACCAAGAAGCACCCTTAAGAGGGAAAGCGATCGCTGCTGCCCGGTGAAGGAAATATGCCCTGAGAGGCAATAATAAAGTTGTTATTATGTATTCCTTGTATATGATAGATGTTTATTTTGCATGCTATAATTGTATTGATAGGAAACATCAATACATGTGTGTTTAATAAACAAAAGGGTTCCTAGTTATGCCTCTCTTATAGACTAGCTTGTTGATTAACAAGATGATCAAGGTTTCCTGATCATGGACATTGGATGTTGTTAATAACAAGGTCACGACATTTGTGAAATAATGTGATGAATATTCATCCAAAGTATAGCATTACGATCAAGTCATTATGTTTATATTGCTATAACATCATACAAAGTAGTCTTAGTCCTTAGACCATGAGATCATGTTAATTGCTAACACCGAAAGAGTATCTTGATAACATCAAACGTCACACCGTAACAGGGTGACCATAAAGGTGGGTTCAGTGCTATGAAGGTGTTATGTTGAGGCTCATGGATCAAGAGTGGAATTTGTCAATCCCAATGACGGATAGATATACTCTGGGCCCTCTCGGTGATATCACATTAAGATAGCTTGCAAGCAAGTGATGTGATCACTAGAATGTTATATCACGGGAACGAGAAAAGAGTACATGTCGGTAACGAGATCAAACTAGGTATTTGGATATCGGTGATCGAATCTTGGACATGTATTATATCATGAGACAAAGGGATTAAATTGCTGACATTAAAGGTTCTCACGATCACAGAAGTCATCGTTGAATATGCAGGAGTCAGTATGGATCTCCAGGTCCCGCTTCTGATTATTGATCTGAGAGGAGTCTCAATCATGTCTGCATTATTCACGAACCGTAGGGTGACACACTTAAGGGTTGTCGGACACCATTTAGGAGCACATATGTTCCAGATAAAAGGTTTGCAAAGTGCAGGAAATGTAAGCAGGAATTGTTTCGATAGAAACCGAAATTGTTTCGGGTGAAGTTGTAGAAAGTGGTTCTGCATGTGATATTAAAATGTTGCAAGGGGTTTTATGTGAATGTTTGTTAATTAAAGTAATTAACAAAATTCTGAATAAAATAAATAAAAGAGTTTTATTAATTGAGAGTTGAATTTAATTGGGTGGAAATTAAATACATGTGAGTGGGATTTTGGGTGGAGGCCATGTTTATGTGAGTGGAGGTTCACCACATGAATGAAGGAGGGGAGGAGTCCCCCCCTCATGCGCCGGCTATGGGAGGGGAGGGGTCTCCCTCCCTCCTATATAAAGCCTCCCTCTCCCCTCTCACAAACCACACCTCCTCGTGAAGGATCTCTCTCCCCCTCTAGATATTCCCCCATGGTCTCGGATTAGCGAGATACATGTTCCCGGTGGCCTTGCATGTGGAAGGAGTTGCTGCTTCCGCTGATTCGCTGGAGCGAGGAGGTGGAGGTTGTCCGGTGGCTTGAACGTGTGTGCGAGGACGGATGCGCTGCTGATTTGCGGCGCTCGGACTTCCACACGATCTTGAGATCGGCAAGAGTACGACTACATCAACCACGAGTTCCTACTCGCTAACAAAACTCGTTGTCTTCGAGGGTAAGTTCTTCATGGATGTATGTCCATCCGTTGCTCTGTATCTAGTAGATAGATCTTGGCGTATAGTTCTCATCGTAGGAAATTTTTTGTTTTCTATGTTGCGGACCCAACAGTGGTATCAGAGCCTGATCTATGCGTAGGTGCTTTGCACGGGTAGTACACATATGTTTCTATGTGGGCGATGATGATCATGTTATTGCATCTTCTATGTACTTTGGATATTGGTGGTATAGTGGGATGACGCGGCCCGGACCAACCTTACATGTCATCATACATGAGACCGGTTCCACGACTGACATGCAACTAGTTTTGCATAAGTGGCTAGCGGGTGTCTATCTCTCCTACTATAGTCAATATCTGATTTACAACGAGTTGCTAATAACTTGGTTATCCTCGTTGTGGTTTATGTTTGTAGGTAAGACCGGTTCTATCTCCGAAAGCCCTAAGCCACGTAAAACTTGCAATTGATAAATTAGAGGCGTCTAGTTTAGATCGTTGCTGGGCTAGTGTCTTGATATGGTATTATTGTAAGTAGATGTATGATAGATACTCTTACAACTCACTTAACGTGTAAGTTCCATAGACCTTGGCCTTACACACAAAGGAATGATAGAGATCATACCACGATGCAAATGATAGAGATCAAATGCATGGACCATATCACCTCACTTCACACATTAGATGTTAGCATCTTATATTGCTAGTTTGGCGCTTTTGGTAGCATTATAAGATGATCCCTCATTTAGATATCAAGATAAAATGTGTTCTTCCTTAAGTATGCACCGTTTTGTGGATCGTGTTTTGAGGCATCACGTGATGATCGGGTGTTCTCGACTCTAACGGGTGTAAGACAGTTTTACACACGTGAATACTAAGGTTCTTACTTGACGAGCCTAGCATGTACAGACATGGCCTCGGAACACGGACCGAAAGGTTAAGCATGAGTCATATAGTTGATATGATGCCCATATAGATGCTCGCCTTTGAAGCTACACCGACTCAGGTGATGATCGGACTTGGTGTAGTGGATTTGGTTCATGTAATCACCAAAAGGACACGAGGGATGTTGTTTTTGAGTGGGAGTTTATTAGTAATTTGGATTAGTTGAACTCAATCTATCATAAACTTAGTCTAAATATATTTTATAAATTCTGTTGTAGATGGCACCACCTGCTTTTAATTTCAATGTGTTCATGGAGAAAGAGAAGCTTGCTACGAATGGTAGCAACTTCACCAACTGGGCTATGAATTTGAGGATTCTCCTCACTGCTGCACAAAAGCAATATGTGCTAGAGGCGCCGCTAGGCCCCCCACCAGCTCCTGATGCCCCTGATGAGGAAAAGAACGTCTATATAACTCGTCAGGAGGACCATAACTTAGTTCATTGCGGCATACTGTATGGGCTAGAGCCAGAACTTCGAAAACGTTTCGAAAATGGCAATGCCTTTGATACCATGGGAGAATTGAAAATGATTTTCGATACCCATGCTGCCGTAGAGAGTTATAATGCTTCTGAAAAGTTCTTTAGCTGCATGATGGAAGAGAACAACTCCGTTAGTGAGCACGTACTCAAAATGTCTGGGTACGCCGATAAGCTTGTGTCCTTGGGAATAACGATTCCCATTGACTTAGGCATACATCGTGTTCTCCAATCTCTGCCACCTAGCTACAAGAGCTTCGTGATGAACTATAATATGCAGGGCATGAAGAAGTCTCTTCCCGAGCTTCTGTCAATGCTTAAGACTGCAGAAGTGGAGATTAGGAAAGAACATCAAGTGTTGATGATCAATAAGACCACCGGTTTCAAGAAGGACAAGAAAGGCAAGCAGAAGGGAAAGAAGGGCGGCAAATCTGTTGCCGCGCCTGAAAAGAAACCCCGAGCTGGCCCTAAGTCTGACACCGAGTGCTACTATTGCAAGGGGACTGGCCATTGGAAGCGCAACTGCCCCAAGTATTTGGCAGACAAGAAGGCCGGCAAGGCAAACAAAGGTATATGTGATATACATGTTATTGATGTGTACTTGACTAGTACTCGCAGTAGCACCTGGGTATTTGATACAGGATCGGTTGCTAATATATGTAACTCGGTTCAGGGGCTGCGGAACAAGCGACAACTAGCAAGGGATGAGGTCATGATGCGGGTCGGCAATGGATCAAGAGTTGATGTGATCGCCGTCGGAACGCCGCCTCTCCATATGCCGTCGGGATTAGTTATAAACCTGAATAATTGTTATTTGGTGCCTGCACTGAGCATGAACATTGTATCCGGATCGTGTTTGATGCAAAGTGGTTATTCGTTTAAGTCTGAAAACAATGGTTGTTCGATTTATATGAATAATATCTTTTATGGTCACGCACCTGTGTTGAATGGTTTATTTCTGTTGGATCTCGATAGTAGTATTACGCATATTCATAATGTTGATGCTAAAAGGATTAAACTTGATAATGATATATCTGCATATATGTGGCACTGCCGTCTAGGTCATTGGCGTTAAACGCATGAAGAAACTCCATTCTGATGGACTTTTGGAATCACTTGACTTTGAATCATTTGATACATGTGAGCCATGCCTTATGGGCAAGATGACTAGAACGCCGTTTTCCGGTTCAATGGAATGGGCGACAGATTTATTGGAAATCATACATACTGATGTGTGTGGACCAATGAGTGTGTCGGCGCGAGGTGGATATCGTTATTTTGTTACTTTCACGGATGATTTGAGTAGATACGGGTATATCTATTTGATGAAACATAAGTCTGAAACCTTTGAAAAGTTCAAAGAATTTCAGAATGAAGTGGAAAATCATCATAACAGAAAGATCAAATTTCTGCGGTCCGGCCGTGGAGGAGAGTATCTTAGTTACGAGTTTAGCACACATATGAAAGACTGTGGAATAGTTTCACAACTTACGCCTGCCGGAACACCACAACGTAATGGTGTGTCAGAACGTCGTAATCGTACTTTATTGGATATGGTTCGATCTATGATGTCTCTGACTAACTTGCCACTGTCATTTTGGGGTTATGCACTGGAAACCGTTGCATTCACTTTAAATAGGGCACCATCTAAATCCGTTGAAAAGACACCGTATGAATTATGGTTTGGAAACAAACCTAAGCTGTCATTTCTTAAAGTTTGGGGATGCGATGTTTATGTGAAGAAACTTCAACCGGATAAACTCGAACCCAAAGCGGAAAAATGCGTCTTCATAGGATACCCTAAGGAAACGATTGGGTATACCTTCTATCACAGATCCGAGGGAAAGGTCTTTGTTGCCAAGAATGGATCCTTTCTTGAGAAGGAGTTTCTCGCGAAAGGTGTGAGTAGTCAGAAGGTAGAACTCGAAGAGGTTATTGAACCTTCTCTTCATGAAATGGCGAGTAGCACAGTACTGGAAGTTGTTTCGGAGTTGACTTCACCTAATGAAGAGAGAGCTAATGATATTGATCATGAAACTCCGAAAGAGGACACTACCGAACCTCGCGGGTCAAGCAGGACACGTGCAGCTCCTGAACTGTACGGCAATCCTGTTATGAATTTCATGATTGATGAAATAGATGACCCTGCGACGTATGAAGAAGCGATGATGAGCCCTGATTCCAACAAATGGCTAGAAGCCATGAAATCCAAGATGAATCCATGTACGAAAACCAGGTTTGGACCTTGGTGGACTTACCTCACGATCGAAAGGCCGTTGAGAATAAATGGATTTTCAAAAGAAAAACTGATGTTGATGGTAATGTAACCATCTATAAGGCTCGACTTGTCGCAAAGGGGTTTCGACAAATTCAAGGAGTTGACTACGATGAGACATTCTCTCCCGTAGCGATGCTTAAGTCGGTTAGGATTATGTTAGCAATTGCTGCATATTTCGATTATGAAATATGGCAGATGGATGTCAAAACTGCATTCCTCAATGGTAATATTGAAGAAGAGTTGTATATGATACAACCTAAGGGTTTTGTCGATCCTAAGGATGCTGATAAGGTGTGCAAACTTCAGTGATCCATCTATGGACTGAAGCAAGCATCCCGGAGTTGGAATCTCCGCTTTGATGAGGTGATCAAAGAGTTTGGATTTGTCCAAACTTATGGAGAGGCTTGTATTTACAAGAAAGTGAGAGGGAGCAATGTGGCATTTCTGATATTATATGTGGATGACATATTATTGATTGGAAATGATATAGATCTTTTAAACAGTGTTAAAAGTTATCTAAACAACAAATTTTCGATGAAGGACCTTAGTGAAGCTTCATATATATTAGGCATTAAAATCTATAGAGATAGATCAAGACGCCTAATTGGGCTATCGCAGAGTACATACCTTGATAAGATATTAAAGAAGTTTAATATGGACGGAAGTAAGAAGGGGTACTTACCTATGTTGCAAGGCAAGACATTGAGTAAGAATCAAAGTCCAGCTACGGCAAAAGAAAGAGAGATAATGGATAAGATCCCCTATGCCTCAGCCATAGGCTCTATAATGTATGCCATGCTATGTACAAGACCGGATGTGCCACATGCTATTAGTTTGACTAGTAGGTACCAATCTGATCCAGGTTCGGAACACTGGATAGCGGTCAAGAATATCCTTAAGTACTTGAGAAGAACTAAGGATATGTTTCTTGTATACGAAGGTGAAGAAGAGCTAGTCGCTAAGTGTTATGTCGATGCTAGATTTGACACTGATCTGGATGACTCTAAGTCTCAATCCGGATCGTATTTCTCTTGAACGGAGCAGCAGTTAGTTGGAGGAGCTCCAAACAACCTGTGGTGGCTGGATCAACGACGGAGGCGGAATATGTTGCTGCTTCAGAAGCGGCGCAGGAAGCAGTTTGGATGAAGGAGTTCATAACGGAACTAGGTGTGGTTCCTAGTGCGTTGGACCCAATGGTGATCTATTGTGACAATAATGGAGCCATAGCCAACGCCAAGGAACCAAGGTCTCACAAGAATTCCAAGCATATTAAGCGTCGGTTTCACTCCATCTGCGAGCATGTCAAGGATGGAGATATAAAGATTTGTAAAGTGCACACGGACCTGAATGTAGCAGATCCGTTGACTAAAGTACTCCCTAGGGCAAAACATGATCAACACCAGAACTCCATGAGTGTTAGATTTATCACTATATAAACTAGATTATTGTCTCTAGTGCAAGTGGGAGACTGAAGGAAATATGCCCTGAGAGGCAATAATAAAGTTGTTATTATGTATTCCTTGTATATGATAGATGTTTATTTTGCATGCTATAATTGTATTGATAGGAAACATCAATACATGTGTGTTTAATAAACAAAAGGGTTCCTAGTTATGCCTCTCTTATAGACTAGCTTGTTGATTAACAAGATGATCAAGGTTTCCTGATCATGGACATTGGATGTTGTTAATAACAAGGTCACGACATTTGTGAAATGATGTGATGAACATTCATCCGAAGTATAGCGTTACGATCAAGTCATTATGTTTATATTGCTATAACATCATACAAAGTAGTCTTAGTCCTTAGACCATGAGATCATGTTAATTGCTAACACCGGAAGAGTATCTTGATAACATCAAACGTCACACCGTAACAGGGTGACCATAAAGGTGGGTTCAGTGCTATGAAGGTGTTATGTTGAGGCTCATGCATCAAGAGTGGAATTTTTCAATCCCGATGACGTATAGATATACTCTAGGCCCTCTCGGTGATATCACATTAAGATAGCTTGCAAGCAAGTGATGTGATCACTAGAATGTTATATCACGGGAACGAGAAAAGAGTGCATGTCGGTAACAAGATCAAAGTAGGTATTTGGATATCGATGATCGTATCTCGGACATGTATTATATCATGAGACAAAGGGATTAAATTGCTGACGTTAAAGTTTCTCACGATCACAGAAGTCATCTTTGATTATGCAGGAGTCAGTATGGATCTCCAGGTCCCGCTTCTGATTATTGATCTGAGAGGAGTCTCAATCATGTCTGCATAATTTGCGAACCGTAGGGTGACACACTTAAGGGTTGCCGGACACCATTTAGGAGCACATATGTTCTAGACAAAAGGTTTGCAAAGCGCAGGAAATGTTTCGATAGAAACAGGAATTGTTTCGATAGAAACCGGAATTGTTTCGGGTGAAATTGCAGAAAGTGGTTCTGCATGTGATATTGAAATGTTGCAAGGGTTTTATGTGAATGTTTGTTAATTAAAGTAATTAACAAAATTCTGAATAAATTAAATAAAAGAGTTTTATTAATTGAGAGTTGCATTTAATTTGGTGGAAATTAAATACATGTGAGTGGCATTTTGGGTGGAGGCCATGTTTATGTGAGTGGAGGTTCACCACATGAATGAAGGAGGGGAGGAGTCCCCCCCCTCATGCGCCGGCTATGGGAGGGGAGGGGTCTACCTCCCTCCTATATAAAGCCCCCCTCTCCCCTCTCACAAACCACACCTCCTCGTGAAGGATCTCTCTTCCCCTCTAGATATTCCCCCATGGTCTCGGATTAGGGAGATACATGTTCCCGGTGGCCTTGCATCTAGAAGGAGTTGCTGCTTCCGCTGATTCGCTGGAGCGAGGAGGTGGAGGTTGTCTGGTGGCTTGAACGTGTGTGCGAGGACAGATGCGCTACTGATTTGCGGCGCTCGGACTTCCACACGATCTTGAGATCGGCAAGCGTACGACTACATGAACCACGATTTCCTACTCGTTAACAAAACTCGTTGTCTTCGAGGGTAAGTTCTCCATGGATGTATGTCCACCCGTTGCTCTGTATCTAGTAGATAGATCTTGGCGTATAGTTCTCATCATAGGAATTTTTTTGTTTTCTATGCTGCGGACCCAACACCCGGACCGGAAATTGGCCCTAGGATTTCCCCGGCACATAGAGGGAAGTGAGGATAGCCATGACGCCCTTCAAGAAGGGAGGTGCCACCCACGGGCGGCATCGCGTCGGTGTCGGTCGTGCCGACAAGGATTTCTCCTGAAGACCCTATCCACAAGCCTCGGACGAGCCGTTGCATAGGAGACCTGCGAGGGCGAGGCCTCGCCACCACCGATACATTGCCACGAAAGAGTCTGTAGCCGCCATCATCTCTATCCCTAGATCGGGAGGGATCTGAAGCTCTTCCAAGCACCCTGCCGGAGAGGAGAATTCACACTGGAGGCCTTCTTTATCACCATGCAAGCCTCTGGTGTGATGCGTGAGTAGTTCATCCTTGGACTACAGGTCCATGTAGTACCTAGATGGTTGGTTCTTCTCCTTTGTGCTACCATGTCTAGATCTTATGAGCTCCGTTCATGATCAAGATCATCTATTTGTAATCATACATGTTGTGTTTGCGGGATCTGATGGATATTGAGATGCTATTTCAGATTGATTATTGATTCTATCATGTCTTTGTTTTTTGTGATCTTGCATGCTCTCCGTTGTTAGTAGATATCTTGGCCGAGTAGATGCTAGCAACTCCAAGAGGGAGTATTTATGCTCGATAGTAGGTTCATGCCTCTAGTAATCTAGAGAAGTGACAGAAATCTCTAAGGTACTAGATGTGCTGTTGCTACTAGGGAGAAAATAGCAACCCTTTGTTCATAGAACAATCGTATTGTTTACTTTACACGCAGTGCGTAATGCAATTATATGTTGCTTGCAACTTAATACTGGAGGGGGTTCGGATTGATAACCTGAAGGTGGATTATTAGTCATAGATGTAGTTGGATTATGGTCTATGTATAATGTTGTAATGCCCAATCAAATATCATAGGAGTCAAGATGATTAGTATATGCATGTATGCTTTCTCGATATTTGTCAATTGCCCCGCTGTAATTTGTTCACCCAACATGTCATCTATCTTAAGGAGAACCACCACTAGTGAACTATGGACCCCGGTCCTTTCTTTTACCATCAATCTACAAGTGTTTACTGCTTTCTGTTTACTTTATGCAAGCTTTTACTTTGTTCCACACAATACATTTAATCCTTTGTTTTCAGCAAAACCGGTGAGATTGACAACCTCACTGTAAGTTGGGGGCAAAGTTCTGTGGTTGTGTTGTGCAGGATTCCATGTTGGAAACAACACCTTGGAGGTGTTTCCTTGCTCCTACTGGTTCGATAACCTTGGTTTCATAACTGAGGGAAAACTTGCTACTGTGCTCATCATACCTTCCTCTTGGGGTTCCCTAACAAGCTCGATATATTTTGGGCCATCAAGAATTTTTTTTGCGCTGTTGCTGGGGAGTCAAGGACATCTTCACAAGGGGAGTCCCTCATAACCAATCTCTTTACTTTGTTTTATTTGTTTTTCTTAGTTTATTTCTGCTTTGTTTGCTTGTTTCTTTATAAAAAACACACAAAAAAATTTAGTTCCTACTTCAAGTTGTTTTTATGTCTAGTTCTGCTCCAATCACTATTTCATTATGGATAGCCCACTAGGTTTCCTATTTGGGAAAACTACTATCATTGCTAAGGTAGTAGATGAACCACCGCCTACTAGAACCTCCATGGAAGATTTTATAAGGTATAGAGAATCTTATAAGGGTAAAGTCATGAGAGCCGTGTTAAAAAGGTTGGACCTAATTGCTAAAAAAAATCTTAAACGCCATGATGTAAATTGTTTCTCTGAACAGGATACTAAACATCTTAAATTCCAATGTGGCTTTAGTAAAGAATTTGTAATTATGAACTATCATTGGAATAACAATATTCATCTTGGATATGAAGAAGTAGAACAATTCGTTTTGTTTATGGGAGCTTCTGAAATAGAATCCTTCATGTCTAAAAACTATGAAACATGTGTTGCTTGTAAAGACCTTAAAGATATGGTCTCTTCTATCCTTGATCATTGCATAGAAAATTTCAGCAATAATTGTTATATCATTGATTATAAAGAGAGACTCAGTCATGCACACGAATGTGTCCACAATTTGTAGGAGCCTATGGAAGAAGAAATTGCTGAACCTGAAAGCTCATTGGATGAAAAAGAGGAGGAGAGTGATGGACAAAAGGGGGAAGAATGGATTAGCTACCCATGCCTACCTTCTAATGAGAGTAACTCTTTAGCCCTTACATTATTTGTTTGTCCCCCGTGCTTACCAAAGGAGGATGAATGTTATGTTCATGTGGATTCTTTTGAAAAATCTACTATGGGTAAAACTTGTGATAATAATTATGCTCGTGTTATCTTTGATAATCCTTTATTAGTGCCTAACTTCTAAATGCATGGTACTAAAGAGCGTTGCTTAGAAAATGTTTATGATAAAGATTTAGATGATGGTCCTATATTGGTTGATAATATTAATTGTACTACTATTAAAAATGAGATTGGAGGGCTCTTGATCTTATCTTGGAACCCCATACCTCTTGAGAATGATCAGTCACCTTGTTATAAAATTGTTAAAAATGGGTTTGAAGGTTTTAATCTCATTTTTTTGAGCTTGATAAAAATTATGTGTTTGTAGATCATGAAAAGCATGCTTTATGTGATAGTTATATAGTTGAGTTTATTCATGATGCTACTGAAAATTATTATGAGATAGGAAAATATGGTTGTAGAAGTTTTCATGGTACTGCAATCTATGTGCTGAAAGTTTCGAAGTTACTCTTGTTTTATCTTCCTATGCCTGTCATTTTGTTCTTTGAGAATTTATTTGCATACAAGATTCCTATGCATAGGAAGTGGGTTAGACTTAAATGTGATTTGAATTTGCTTCTTGATGCTCTCTTTTACTTCAATTCATATTTCCTATGTGAGCATCTTCTCAAACTTTCATGCCTAACTTAAAGGCGTTAAAGAAAAGTACTTATTAGGAGATAACCCAAAAGTTTTAGATGAGTCTTGGAAGTTATTGCTTCAGTAATAACCTCTCCTTATCCTTTTTATTTGCTTTTTGTGCCAAGAGTAACCTCTAATGAGAGAGAAGTAATCCTTGGGAAAGTTGCTGTCCCGAAACAGATTTTTGTGCTTCACTGTAAAAATTCGTGTAAAATCTCTGTACGTCGTTTTGAGGCGTGAATCTTTGTGCTTCTGACCCAGGTTGTTATCTAACTTTCGTTAGTTCAACACTTTTTGATTTGAGCAACAGAAGGTCTTCGAAAAAATTGGTTTTTACCTGCTGGTCTGTTTTGATAGATTTCTGCCATTATTTGCATTTCCTTCTTGTTGGTTCCTTTTTGGGTTCTCTTTGGGGAATTGAGCTTTTCAAGGGAAGTGCTACAGTAGGTTGTGTTTTAATGGAAGTTTTATTAGTGTTGAAACTGAACCCAAAGACTTATTATCTTGAGTGCACTAATGTTGCTAATAAAGATTGTGTGAAGTTTTGTATGAAGGAAGAATTTTAGGTGTATGGAGAGAATGATGTAATGAGATGAAGAATAGACTAAAGCTCAAGCTTGGGGATGCCACCCCGTGTCACCCCAAGAAATATCCAAGAAGTACAAGCGTCAAAGCTTGGGGATGCCCAAGGCATCCCCTTCTTCATCAATAAAAATCTCAGGTTCTTCCAAACACTTCATTTTTATTGTTTCATGCATAGTTGTGTTGTTCTTGGAGCATCGTTGTTTTTGTTTTTGGATTTGTTTGCTTGGTTTTCTTAGTTTTCTTGAATAAATTGGTTGGACCCCCTCTTTCATACATTAGTTTTCAAATAGTTTGGTTTGGATTGGAAAAGAGTAGGAAAGTTCATGCTTAAGTGGTAAAGAGAGCTTGTTTTTGACTGTGGCCTATGCTTTGTCATGTCATGCTTGATATTTCTTTGGCTTTATGCTTAGTGATCTTTGCTGCAGCATGACATGTTATAAACAATTGATATTGCTTAATGTGCCTTGAAAGAATCATGCGTTGTTTTAGCATATTAAAGCATAGTATTGTGGTAATCTCCTTTGATGCTTTATTTGGGTTGACTTCGCGCATGCTCACACCATGTTAAGACTATACCAAGTCACCATAGCCTCTATGATCATTTAGTTTTCGACTTGTAATATCACTTTATGCTTTAATTAGTAATGTTTTGTCGCTTTGCATGATTATGGCCATTATTTCTCTCTTAGTTGGTCGCTCCCAGTCTTTTGCTAGCCTCCATAACCAAGTATGAGTTCCACTCATACATCCAACTCCAAATCAAACCAAGTTATTCCAAAGAGTCCACCATACCTACCTATTAGCATTTGCTATTCCAAGTATATTCATGTTTTTATCTACCTTCCGAATTGAACTTGTTATGAGAAAACTAGTGATTAAAGCTCTCACGAACTTGATGGCACACTTTACTTTTCTTGCCCTAATAAACTTGAACCATTGTGTCATCTATGTTGTATATGCTTGCACTTATATGTTGGGGATTAGCAGAACCATGCTGTCATGGGGAATGCTTTCAACATTGCACTTGTACTTTGTTCCTAGTTGATATCATGCTCTTTTGTCTATGGATGTCGTCGGTGTGAAATGAAAGGGGAGCCTGTAAGTCCATGGAGTTATGTATGTGTGTTATAGAAACGTCTGGGCCACTGGTCTAATCCATGCCTAATCATGGTGGCAACCTACAGCGTAACCATAATGAGCAATCTATGAAGCATTCTTCTGATAAAAAAAGAGATAGAGATTGAGCAAAAGAGAAAAAAGATGAGAAAAGAGGAAAGAGAGAAAAAATCACCATTTTCCCATGGTAAATAAGAAGATTGCTGAGATGCTCGTTGTCTGCTTGCCTTGTCATTTTGATATGGGGATTCTTCCGTATCATCGGGCAAGGGGTACCCCGTTGGCGGTTCTCTATGATACACATGTACTTACTATGACAAGAACTTACCGGTAACTAAACTTGAGTAGCATGAGGAGCGACCCTCGTATACAAGGGACATGAGATTTCCAACTTATACTTTGTCAAGCATATACTCCATAGTTTGTTCACTTTAACCTTAATCACTTCAAGATGCTTATGATAGGGGCAATGAGAGCTGAAAGCTAATAAGTACCATAATTTTTGGAAGCTCTTTATAAAACTTGAATCCCTGCTTCCTTCTATGAAGGCCTTTCTTCCACTTTTATGTTGAGTCTCCACCTTCTATCTTTATGCACCTATTGAGAGAGCATAGAGGCCATTCTTAGTTTATTGTGCATTGTCCCAAGACTTGCTGATTGATGCATAACTTTGATATTGCTTGTTCTTAAACTATTTGTATCTAGTCACCCTTATAAACTTTGAAGGTGTCCTATGCAATTATGATTTGCTACATTATGAGGGACAAGCTGAATGCCACTATGCTATGTTTTCTTTCTGTGAAACAAACAAACGTCTTGCAAAGCATTGTTATTCATGAATCCTTTGTTTGTTCCTTTTCATGTTACAACAAAGTTGCTATGTCTTATTGTTAGAACTTTATCTTTCATGCTATGTTGAAGTACTATGATCCTAGCTATCAATGTTTTACAAATACTTTGATCAAGTTTATGATGGTGCATGTCAAATAAAAATTATTGTTTTTTTATCACTTACCTACTCGAGGACGAGCAGGAGTTAAGCTTGGGGATGTTGATACGTTGCAAACGTATCTATAATTTTTGATGTTCCATGCTTGGTTTTATCTACTTTCTTATGTTTTGTCCACACTTTGGAGTACTGTTTATACACTTTCTTGGACTAACCTATTAATAAGATGCCACAGTGCCAACTGCCTGTTTTCTGCTATTTTTGGTTCCAGGAAAGTCAGAAAATGAATATTCTCGGAATTGGACGGGACAAAAGCCAAAGTCAATATTTGACCGAGGGGGACACGGAGCCAGAATACGAGACATAGAGGGCCCAGTGGCCGCCCACACCACCTGGCCGCGCGGCCAGGCCTAACCCGCACCACGGGGTAGTGTGGCCGCCTAGGGCACCCCCTCGGCCTCCCCTTTCACCTATATATTGCCTCAGATACAAAAACCCTAAGTACCCAATCAAAATTCCACGAAAGAGTCTATAGCCGCCATCATCTCCATTCCTAGATCGGGAGGGATCTGAAGCTCTTCCCAGCACCCTGCCAGAGGGGAGAATTCACCCTGGAGGCCTTCTTCATCACCATGCAAGCCTCCGGTGTGATGCGTGAGTAGTTCATCCTTGGACTACGGGTCCATATAGTAGCTAGATGGTTGGTTCTTCTCCTTTGTGCTACCATGTCTAGATCTTGTGAGCTCCGTTCATGATCAAGATCATCTATTTGTAATCATACATGTTGTGCTTGCGGGGATCCGATGGATATTGAGATGCTATTTCAGATTTCTATCATGTCTTTGTTATTTGTGATCTTGCATGCTCTCCGTTGTTAGTAGATATCTTGGCCGAGTAGATGCTAGCAACTCCAAGAGGGAGTATTTATGCTCGATAATGGGTTCATGCCTCTAGTAATCTGGGGAAGTGACAGAAATCTCTAAGGTACTAGATGTGCTGTTGCTACTAGGGAGAAAACAACAATCCTTTGTTCATAGAACAATTGTATTGTTTACTTTACACGCAATGTGTAATGCAATTATTTGTTGCTTGCAACTTAATACTGGAGGGGGTTCAGATTGATAACCTGAAGGTGGATTATTAGTCATAGATGTAGTTGGATTACGGTCTATGTATAATGTTGTAATGCCCAATCAAATCTCATAGGAGTCAAGATGATTTGTATATGCATGTATGCTTTCTCAATATTTGTCAATTGCCCCGCTGTAATTTGTTCACCCAACATATCATCTATCTTAAGGAGAACCACCACTAGTGAACTATGGACCCCGGTCCTTTCTTTTACCATCAATCTACAAGTGTTTACTGCTTTCTGTTTACTTTATGCAAGCTTTTACTTTCTTCGACACAATACGTTTAATCCTTTGTTTTCAGCAAAACCGGTGAGATTGACAACCTCACTGTAAGTTGGGGATAAAGTTCCGTGGTTGTGTTGTGCAATATTCCAAGTTGAAAACAACACCTTGGAGGTGTTTCCTTGCTCTTACTGGTTCGATAACCTTGGTTTCATAACTGAGGGAAAACTTGCTACTGTGCTCATCATACCTTCCTCTTGGGGTTCCCTAACGAGCTCGATATATTTTGGGCCATCAACCACCAAACTTGCCGCCCACGAGCACGCGCCATGCCAGTCCCGACTCCACCATCATTTTCTCACCAAGATTACCGACGCAAGGTCTATAAGATGAGGCAGACGTTGTTCGAGGCAGGGCCAATAGAGTCGCATCCGTGCGGGAGGGAACTACCTCCACCGCCAAGGGCGGTAGTCGACCGGACGCGACCACGGGCAAACCAGTCCCCGTTAGGTCCGGCCGGGTCCAACGGACCCTTAATGCCCCCGCGGGGGCACACCAATCCCACGAGAGTATGGCCAGGCCCAGAGGGGGCTGTAAAGCCCGTAGTCACGCTGCAATAGGAGGAACGCAGACACCGCTGGACCTAGACAAACCTAGAGTGCCACCATCCGCAGAGAAAGCGTGGAGGAGGGCAAACCTGCCCGCCCCGGCCAAGATGAAGCCCCAAGGGCCCAGGTCTGGGCCAAGGAAACCCGTCCAGATCCGCCTACCACCGCCTGTCGCCAGCCGCGCTGCCCCACCACCAGCAACTCATGGGTTATATCTTCATGAGTTGGTTCTTTGTAGGTACCTTTTTTTAGCTGATTCAATTGGCATCTCCTTCTTTCTTTTGTTGTTTTATGCTATCAATCTTGTGTCCTCCTTCGAGAGAAATCAATACCTAGTGGATATAAGTGGTGCAGAAAAGCTAGAAAAATCCAATGGTTCTTTTGTTTGTTTACCTCTTCTAAATCTGGTCATGTTGTTTCTATGACGTTTTTGGTAGGCGCGTTCTCTAGATCTTTGGTGGCGAGTGATGTGTTTGCCATATGTTCAGAATCATCGGGCTACAAAGGTTTCTCGTTGTTTCTGATGGGTTGGATGAATCGGTTGATGATGTTGCTAGAGCGATAGCAGGTGGATGGTTGCGGTAGAGAGTCACATAGACGAATAATTTCCTTGGTTGTGGTTTTGCTTCTGCAATAAAAGTAGGATGATAAGATAGTAGTTTGCAAATAGTAGGACAAAATAGTATATTCACTAATTCATAAAAGCTCACTATGGTGATATCCATCAATATAACGTGCAATGGGGAAATCACCTGAAACAAAAGTGACATGCTACCTACATATTACTACATGTGACACTGAAAGAGTCATTTGCTACATAAATTTAGAGGACCAAATTTCATTTTTTAATAGTTGAAGAATCTCCCAAATACCATTTTAACACACAAAGTGACGAGGGGTTAACTCATCAATGCCCATCGTAGATGGACTTAGTTTCGAGGAAGTGGGGAGCGCTGGAGGAATTGATCGGCTAGCAAACAAGCACACAAGGGACACGAGGTTTACCCAGGTTCAGGCCTTGCAGATGACCCTACTCCTGCTTGTCTGCTCTTGGAATTATCGAGGAGTCGAAATTTACAGGGATGCACAGATGCAATCTGGCGATGGTGTAGAACCTAGGGTTGTGGATATCCTCCTCGCCGCCCCTCCTAGACTTTATATAGATAGGCTAGGTCTCAGGATACCAAGCCAAGTCGGTTACATATTAGGGTTTTCCCTTTAAACTTCTATCTCGAGTTTGCCATGTGCTGCAAGGACTCGAAGTCTCCTAGGTCACCTGAATCTTGACTAGGCCTTAGCAACGTCATGGGCTTCTTCTAGGCTGGACCGTATATGTTGATCTCGAGTAACTGTAAGGTATGCCCATGTCAGTAGCCCTCGACTGTCCGGTCGAATCGCAGATTCAAGTGGAGACTTATGAAGCCTTCGAGTGCATAGTCGAGCATGTTTTCGAGTGCTCTAATTTGTATCATAGGGATTGTCGATATACGTGCCTAATTCATCTGATGTATTGGGATATGTTAACTGCCTTAGGGAAAAACAACACAATCTACTCAAACTCGAGTCCTCGGACTCGAATTTGGAGATGTGCTGGCGTAATTCGACCCATGCCGCGGAGGTCTTATAGAATCGAATCCTAGTGTATAAGTGTGGGCACTCAACGCGTCCACCAAGGCTTATTTCATCGTACCTACAGGCACGTATTATTTCTTGTAGAGCGCAGCAGGTGCATTGCCAGGCCTTCTTCAGGTCTTATCTTCACGCTGCAAGCGTGGCATCCAAATTTTGTCATCGCGGAGATGATTCAGGTGGCGTAGGAGACACAGTCTCTTTGCAGCGAAAATATGGGGCCGAGTCGCAAATGCTTTCGAGTGTGGATGCAGTCAACATACATTTATTTAAAAGAAAAGAATCATAGGGTGCACGGCCAGCGCTCCCTATGGGAGTAGCCCTCGAGTGCCTATTCGAATCGCAGACTCCAGTAGGGACTATGAGTGTTTTTGACTGCTGTCATCTTTTGCTTGTTTTAGTTGAATGTGCTTCCAGCGCTCCCTATGGGAGTAACCCTGAGTCCACATTCGAATTGTCGATTCGAGTGAAGGGTTCAAGTGCAATTTCATTGTCAATTTTTTTTAAGTCTATGAAGTTTATTAGGTGCGCGGCCAGCACTCCTGTTAGGAGTAGCCCCGAGTGCTTGGTCGAGTCGAAGACTCGAGTGAGGACTAGATTAGTCACAAGATGCTCCTGCTGGAGTTAATGACGTCAGTGCTAATGATGAGATGACCTCATTTGCCCGTGTGAGCGGTTTTGACATGACGTGACGAAAGTGGGGCCCCATTTCTGACTTAGATTTGACCAGGCATGCGTAATCTTCAGTTTTAACTGCGTCTCCTCGATTTTCGTGTGTAATGCCAAAAGTGGGGTGACGGTTCATCGCTTGCCTCGCCACATGTCCATCTTGATGTGCGCCACGCGTTTGATTACTGCGCTTCTGGTCGTTGGATTGCATCTGCACTGAGGTTAAGTAGGGGACTTCTGTGCGGTAATTTCCTCACAACTCATCTTATTCTTCCTCGCGCTCTACCTCCATTGCTGCTATTTGCTGCTTCATTGCTCGCGCCCCTGTTGCTGCGCTGGACAGCCTCAAGACCTTCCCAAGCTACTTTCTACGCTCGCACCGTACTCGCAAGATGGGAAAGAAGAAAGGCGCCTCCGCTGCTGGATCTGCGGCCACGACCGTTGCGGCTAAGAAGAAGGGCGCTGCCGCCACGGGCACCGGTAGTGTTGCCGCAGCTGCCAAGAAGAAAGGCGCGGGTACGCGCGTTAGGAATGGATCATGGTGGTAGACCACCATCAAGGAAATGGAGCTCTTCAACTGGCGCCAAGATGACGCTCTCCCTACTACTGAGGATGACTGCCGGATTCCCGGCGACGAGGTAATCCCCAATCCCCCACCGGATTTTGGGTGATGTTCCTCGTGTTTGTCATTCACGGTCTTTATCTCCCCCTCACAAGTTTGTTAGGGGGTTACTCTGCTTCTACGGGCTCCAGTTCCATCAGCTGACCCCCAATTCCATTTTTCATATTGCTTGCTACATCACCCTTTGCGAGTGCTGGCTTGGAATCGAGCCACACTTTGGCCTTTTCAAAAAACTCTTCAAACTAAAGCGCCAGTCAGGCTCTGGGTCGGTAGTCTATGATATAGGAGGCTGCGGGATCCATGTAGACCCCAATGTCCAATATTTCTCCCTCAACTTCAATGCATTTGTCCAAGGGTGGAGGGAGAAGTGGTTCTATATCCATGACCAGAAGGTTGATGAGGAACACTTTGGTCTCGCGCCTTTTGATTCGAAGAAAGAATGCAAGAGAAGGATGTCGTGGAAGAACACGGTGATGCCCGGCGAAGCCGAGGAAACTGAGGCTCTGTACAAGCGTGTCTGTGACCTTGAGCTCCGCATGAGGAAGGAAGTGGGTGGCGTAGACCTCATTCGCACCTGAATGCGTCATCAAGTGCAGCAGCTGTAGGCTAGGGCGCATCCGATGTGCTGCTAGACTGGTGATGATGACGTCACTCGCATTTCTCGAGAGAATATTTCCTCGGGTGAAGTAGACAGGAGGTTTTGGCTGCTGACCAAGTACATAGCCAATGAGAAACTCCCTAGTGACTCAGTCGTGCCTCCCTTCTATGCGAGTCACCCTCCGCCTGAGGTGGCTTTCTTGTGAGCTCTTCTTGTTTTTCGATTGCCTGCTAAGTTTTCCTTTATACTGATGTTGCTCCTTGTTCCAGGACTGGAAGGTGACCACTATGTTGCCTCCTCAGCCGGAGGGAGTAATCCCTCATGAAGCAGAAGAGGAGGACGAGTCGGGCTCCACCATACCTATTGAGGAAGAGCAGGAAGCCCCCGAGTCCAGCAGGAACAGGACCCGCAAGCACTCCCGAAGCAAGGACTCGGATGCATCCTCGCCGACGATGCCAGAGGGTCCTCCGACTGTGGTGGAGGAGCCAATTCCCGCTGTGCCTATGCGTGCTGTGGCTCCTCCTCCACGGAAGAAGCTGAAAACACCGAAGGAGGTGTTTGATGACCTCTTCGACCTTGATGACTTCGACTGGTGAGTTTGTTCCTCTGCTGATTTGTTCTTGTGTCCTGAAATCCCTTTCTCTGAAGTTGTTTTTGTATATTTATGTTGTAGCATAACTACATCATCACCATCCAATGACTGCCGCTTTGTGAAGGATTCTGGAGTCGCGGACTCCAAAGAAAAAGATGTGGTGGAGCAGTCACATTCTCCGCAGGTGGCAGCCAACTTTGGTGCCAATTCTTCGGGTTCCCCCCATGCTGGGGGCACCAGATGGTTGCCCGGATGCTTATGCAGAAGGAAACTTTGGAGTCCCTGGAGGAGCATGTAAGTTCTCTTGACTAAGTTAGTCGAATTTAAGTGGATGCTGATGCATATCTTCTTGCAGCCTGTCGTGAAGGAATCTATTCGCCTCGCCGAATGGATTACGTCGATGGGCCGTCAACATGCCTTGCTGGAGACCCAGCATCGCACATTCGAGGGTGAGCTTGCGCTTTGTATATATGTGTTGCTGCTACAAAAGATCGCCAATCTTAAGTTTTTGCTACCGTTCTTTATAGGTGAGAACAGTGAGATCCTCTGTAGCGTCAGCTCCTCCGAGAAGGGTCTTGCCGCGACAGAAAAGAAATGCGTCAAAGCGCTCAAAGCTCTTGAGGAGTCGAAGAAGCATGAGGAAGACTTGCGCTCCGTTGCAGTTGACTGATACGTCCATTTTGCATCACTATTTTATATCATAATTTACTGTTATTCATTGATATATTTCATATTAAGAGATGATACCTATGTTATTTCATCTATTTTTGCATGATTGATGATTTTTGGAGGATGAACCACCGGAGTCAGGATTCTGATGGAAAAAGCACTGTCCAGATGCAAAATTCACGAAGATCAGAAAATCCCAAAAAATATATGGAAATTCCTATTTTCCATAAGACGAAGGAGGCCAAAAGGAGGAGTGGAGATGGGCCACAGGGGGCCTACACCACCCCTGGCACGGGTCCCCCTAGCCGCACCACCAGGTTGTGTGGCCACCCTGGCCTACCTCCAGCATCGCCCTTCCGCATATATATTCCCCTTGAAAGCCTGAGATTCAAGGAGTGACCACAGAAATATTCTGTCGCCTTGATACATCCATAACATATCTATAGTTTTTGATGGTTTTATGGTAATAATATGCTTTTGACACTCCTTTTTGTATAAAGTTTATGATTTATTTGGACTAACCTACTAATAGTTGCAAAAGTGCACAATTTTCTTGTTTTATACTTTGATGTGTAGGAATTACCGAGAATACAAGTGGAAACCTTGTTGGAGTCAAATTAGGGTTTTTCCAGAAATCTGTCTCAGAACTCTTTTTGGAGATGGTCACGTTTCTGGTCTAAGACAGCGTCAAATAGAAAACTCTTCAACTACAAAATTGTTGGAAATTTCGCGACAAACATTCTGGACATAAAATTTAGCTGATTCCGAGTCCGTACGAGCCTGCTAGACCCGATTTACTGCAACCCAAGATGGGGTGACGGGAATCCGAGAAGCTAATGGGAGGAAACCTAATTCGCCCAAGACACCTCCACCCACGAATTTGCAGCCGCCAAAGCCACATTTTTGCCTCCCCATGGATCCCATCTCCATGGGGGTGGGCTCCCAAGAAGCCATGAAGGAAGGGGGCTAAGGGGCGGTGCTCCCCCATGATACCGGCGGTGGGGAAGGAGTCCCCCGCGCCGCCGCCGGTGCCGCCGCCACTCTCTTCACCATCTTCACCGAAGTCTCCATCACCTAATCCTCCTAGTATGCAGTGGTTCATCCTCCCACACACCTCTGTACCGTCCTATGTAAACATTGTGTTTGATGCTATAAGTTATAGTCATATGATCTATGTCATGTTTGCGTAGTTTCTTTGTTCTTAGATTGAATGGTTGAATGTCTTTCGTTCATTAGAGTTGTATGTTGATATGGTACAGTCCTTTGGTGTCCAATATATTTGTGCGCACGTGGATTAAACATCATAGGGTTTGTAGTATGTGTAAAAGGAAGGGGGGAGTTCTGCTAGAGTGACAGAAACCTGAGGACGCGAACTGGAACGTTGCACGTATGGGAGTAAGAGGACCATTAAACTTAAGGCTATGGTTGGGGAAACCTTAATGCATTCCAAGTAGTGAAGAGCATGTATATTTAGCCTCTCCCATATAGAAAACTGCATCGAAGACAATGAACATGATCTATTCGCTATTTAAACTTGGACAAAGCCACCACAATTACCACCACTCTTCCACACTCATGGTTCTGTTAGTTTAGTGTATTTTATTGCTGCAGCAACTAGCTTTACTTTCTTGTTATTTATTATCATGCAAAGCTATCTCTATTAATCGTATTGTTGCTCTAGTTTTATTTCCTAGATAATGCAAATGTTTAGTGTGTGTAGAGTTATATCAGTTGTTGATAGAACTTGAGAGAATATTTATCCTACCTTTATCTCCTCGTTGGGTTCGACACTCTTACTTATCGAAAAGGCTACACACGATCCCCTATACTTGTGGGTTATCAAGACCTTTTCTGGCGCCGTTGTCGGGGAGCAATAGCGTGTGGGTGAATATTCTTGTGTGCACTTGTTTGTTTTATCTCTAAGTAGTTTTTACTTTCAGTTTTAAGTTGTTCTCTATCTTAGTATGGATAGGGAATGTGAATTACAAAAAAAAAGTTGTACTTGTTACCTAAAAACCTTTTCAAAAAGGAAAGTGATTGGAAAGATGAGTAATGGTTAAGTGGGGGTCGACCTTGAACACTTGTGTTCATGCCTATGAAACCAAAACACATCTTCCCATGGAAGATTTTCAGTTGAAAGCCGCAGGAAAGAATGGGAAAGTTTTTGTGTTGAAGTTTTTTCATAGAGAATAAGGAACACCAAACAGAGAAATTTAAGAATGGCTAAAAGTTTCTTTAACAACCCCTCGGTTTGCAAACCTTTAAACTTTGTTTTTTGAGCAACATAGAAACTTGAATAAATTTGGAGCGTTTGTATCTTTTTATTTATTTGTCTTAGCATCAAACACCAGTTACATTTGTTTTCTTTGAGTCTTGGAATTTGTTACCTTTGTAGAAACCACTCCTTATCCTTTTTATTTGCTTTTTGTGCCAAGAGTAACCTCTAATGAGAGAGAAGTAATGCTTGGGAAAGTTGTTGTCCCGAAACAGATTTTTGTGCTTCGTTGTAAACATTCGTGTAAAATCTCTGTACGTCGGTTTAATCTGTAATTTTTTGTGCTTCTGCCCCAGGTTGTTATCCAACTTTCGTTAGTTCAACTCTTTTCGATTTGAGCAACAGAAGGTCTTCTAAAAAATTGGTTTCTATCTGCTGGTCTGTTTTGACAGATTTCTGCCATTATTTGCATTTGCTTCTTGTTGATTCCTTTTTGTGTTCTCTTTGGGAAATTGAGATTTCCAAAGGAAGTGCTACAATATCTTGTGTTTTAATGGAAATTTAATTGGTGTTGAAACTGAACCCAAAGACTTATTATCTTCAGTACACTAATGTTGCTAATGAAGATTATGTGAAGTTTTGTATGAAGGAAAAATTTCAGGTGTTAAGGAAAGAATGATGTAATGAGATGAAGAATGGACTAAAGCTCAAGGTTGGGGATGTCACCCCGTGTCACCCTAAGAAATATCCAAGAAGTACAAGCGTTAAAGCTTGGGGATGCCCAAGGCATCCCCTTCTTCATCAATAAAAATCTCAGGTTCTTCCAAACACTTCATTTTTATTGTTTCATGCACAGTTGTGTTGTTCTTGGAGCGTCTTCGTTTTCATTTTTGTTTTTCGTTTGCTTGGTTTGCTTAGTTTGCTTGAATAAATTGGTTGGACCCCCTCATTCATACATTAGTTTTCAAATAAGATTGGTTTGGATTGGAAAAGAGTTGGAAAAGTTCATGCTTAAGTGGTAAAAGGAGCTTGTTTTTGACTGTGGCCTATGCTTTGTCATATCATGCTTGGTATTGTTTTTTCTTTATGCTTAGTGATTTTTGTTCTAGCATGACATATTACAAAAAATTGATATTGCTTAATGTGCCTTGAAAGAATCATGCGTTGTTTTAGCATATTAAAGCATAATATTGTGGTATTCTCCTTTGATGCTTTATTTGGGTTGACTTGGTGCATGCTCACACCATGTTAAGACTATTCCAAGTCACCATAGCCTTTATGATCCTTTAGTTTTCGACTTGTAATATTACTTTATGCTTTAATTAATGATGTTTTGTCGCTTTGCATGATTATGGCCATTATTGCTCTCTTAGTTGGTCGCTCCCAGTCTTTTGCTAGCCTCCATAACCAAGCATGAGTTCCACTCATGCATCCAACTACAAATAAAACCAAGTTATTTCAAAGAGTCCACCATACCTACCTATTAGCATTTGCTATTCCAAGTATATTCATGTTTTTATCTACCTTCTGAATTAAACTTGTTATGAGAAAACTAGTGATTAAAGCTCTCACAAATTTGATGGCACACTTTACTTTTCTTGCCCCTAATAAACTTGAACCATTGTGTCGTCTATGTTGTATATGCTTGCACTTATATGTTGGGGATTAGCAAAACCATGCTGTCATGGGGAACGCTTTCAACATTGCACTTGTACATTGTACCCAGTTGATATCATGCTCTTTTGTCTATGGATGTCGTCGGTGTGAAATGAAAGGGGAGCTTGTAAGTCCATGGAGTTATGTATTTGTGTTAGAGAAACGCCTAGGCCGCTGGCCTAATCCATGCCTAATCATAGCGTAACCATATTGAGCAATCTATGAAGCATTCTTCTTATAAAAAAGAGATAGAGATTGTAACATCCCAAAACTTTAATCAAGGTTATCAAGATCCAAATCATCCAATTTAGGGTTAACAAAAACTTTTTATCATTAAAACAATTAAGAATGCATATGTGTGTTGCATTAATATAGAATTGTTTTGAATTGCCATGTTTGTTTGTTCTAATGGTTGTAAAATGATTCAAAGGTGAATTCCATATCATCTAGATCATTTCCCAAGCAAAATCCAAAGGAAAAGAAATCAAATAAGATTAATAAATGCAAATGGTCATTTGTACCATTTTAATCCACTAGGTCACTTTAGGTGTTCCTAGAAGTCAAATTCAAACAGAAACAATTCTAACTCTTTGCACCCCTTGCTAGTACAAGTAATGATCTACCAAGGCCCACTTTCAAATCTTACAAAAACATTTGAACTCCAAGTTTAAATGGCATTCGAAAATGGAATCCATTTCATATGCATAGATCACACTTTTCTAAAAACCACTCAAATGAGTTCCCCTTGACCATCCCAAGCAACCACAGATGCTTAAGAATATGACTAACACATCCACCAAAAATCATTTCAAAATTCAAATAAAATCTTCTTGCGGCCATTTTGTCGAACAGTTGGCAGGCAAATAAAATCTTCCTAACTAACACTATTGTTGATGAATGCTTTGTCGAGCCATTTGGCTCAATCTTGTCCCCTCTGCTCTCCCTTGTCCCCTAGCTCTAACCAAGCCATCACAGAGCTACCATTTAGCCCCCAGCTGCAGTGCCGCGCCACCCCGACACCATGATCACCGGCCGACCATGCACACGTCGCAGGAGCACACACCGCTCTCTTCCGCTGCTCCAGGGAGGTAGGCGTGATAGCACCGCCGCCCTTGGTACCTTCCCCGAGCCTTGCCAGCCCCTAGACCACTGAGGAATGCTCGTGCCCACCGCCTCTGCACCGTGCACAACTCACGCCAGAGCGCCGTCCCCGACAGGCCCGCACAAGCCGCGCCTTGCCCTCAGCTCACGTGCGCCGCTCCGCCTTAACCCCAGCACACCCCAAGACATGCCCTTTTCCTGCCGCGCGACCAGCAGCCACCGCACGCCGCGTCGAACACCACCTCTGCCACGCAGACCGCCAGCCTCGCCCGACCAAACGCCACCGCCCCTAGCGTCACCTTTACGTCTTAGCTGACCGCCAGGAGGCAAGCCACCGTCTGCCTACACCGCCCATGCCTTTAGCGCCCTGTACCGTTGTCACCGACGAGCTCACCGTCGCCCTCACAGTCTCCTCGTCGAGCCTATATAAGGATCCCTCCCCAGCACAAATTCCTCACACCACTCAACTCCCCTCTCTCTCAGAACCACCTCATACCATCGCCTGAGCCGCTCGAGCAGCAGTTCGCCGGAATTGCGCCGGAGTTTGCCATAGCAGAGAAGAAAGGGGCCCGTCAATTTCGTCCAACCCAGGAGCCGCTGCGACCTCGCCTAAGTCCGTCGTCATCTCCTCGTTCGATCGCCCCCATCGCCACGTTAGCTGGAGCCCTGGTAAGCCCCCATTGCACCCCCATTGAGTCGCTAGGGTTCCGTTTTGCCGGTGACCTGTCCGTCGTCGACGACGAGCCACAACTGTTGATCTAGGTTCTAATCGCATGACCCACATCGCCCCGTACCGCTTCACGTTAGAAGAGCCACTAACATGCGGGACCCCCTGTCAGCTGTCCTCTGTGCCGCGGAGTGTAACTGGGCTGGCCCGTTAGTGTTCCCACGCTGGCCCTATGTTAACACCCGGATTTTTAATCCCAGATGCCTATTATGCCATACCTCGCAATCCCAGGATTACCATTTTGCGAAACATAATGGATTGGATATCACATTACATCATCCATTACAAACCATACATAATGTCTTACACAAATAAGGATCTCATGATCCAGTCTTAATACAAGAAGCAGCGGAAATAAAATATAAGCGTAGCGGTGGGGTCCATCTTCTGGGGCACAGGCAATGCTGACGAAGCAGATAGTCCTAGTTATCATAGCCATCCTGCTGGCCATCATCTTGATAGTCTCCTTCATAGTCTGGCCATGAGAATAGCCAGGGACAAAAGCCATGAGTACTCTTTAAGTACTCGCAAACTACCACTAACAAGTAGTATAGTGCTAACTTAAAGTGCTAAATCTAAGTTTAACCATAAAGTTAAGTTTGAAACCTAAGCTGAGTTCTGAAGCAAATAAAGATAAAACAAAGTTCTAGAATCACTTAAGTTGGGAAGTTATTGTCATAAGCACAACCCTGTTGTGGTCAAGTCAAGATTCATCATTCATTTCATAAGTTGTTTTGAAAACATCTGACAACGAAACAGTATGGCCATTCCAACTATACATAACCGCGGACGCGACTATTCGAATAGTTTGACACTCTGCAGAGGTGGTACACTTTCACCACAAGATTCGATACATCTGTCAGGGATAACCCTGAATCATCATACTTAGTATGCAGATAATCAAACATAACCTTTCCTTTACACACCCTAGTATAAGCACCTCTCCTATGAGCATGGCTTCCCAACCATGACCATCAATCATCTTGGGCACTGCATAGGTGGACAACATTGAGAGGTAGTCTTAGCTCAAACCTCTCCCGCGAGGGAACTAATACTAATGCATATAAATTTCTAGCTAAGCCTTACCCAATTCAGGTAGTGTGGTTGTACGGTAAATTTGGAATGGTATCGCATCTGAATCCAACCATCAGTTTTATCAAAGGGTTAAGGCTCATGCCTCATCATTTTCATCATCGTAAACCATTTGTGTTTCTCAACACATGTGAAAACATTTCAATAGAATGACTCATCATTCCAAGGTTTTCATAATTCATTTTCACCAATTGTTCCCATCTAAAGTGACTCAAGTTTTTAT
Source organism: Avena sativa (assembly GCA_916181665.1). Lineage (NCBI taxonomy): Eukaryota > Viridiplantae > Streptophyta > Magnoliopsida > Poales > Poaceae > Avena > Avena sativa. Next base: position 183,217,216 of record OV702287.1, on the reverse strand, counting down.
CTACTCTAAACTACTAAGTTAAGAGTGTTCACTAAGGTGGGAAATGTGTTGGGTCCGCATCATAGAAAACAAAAAATTTCCTACGGTGTGAACTACACGCCAAGATCTATCTACTAGGTACAAAGCAACGGGTGGACATACATCCAACAAGAACTTTCCCTCGAAGACAACGAGTTTTTTTAACAAGTAGGAACTCGTGGTTGATGTAGTCGTACACTTGCCGATCTCAAGATCGTGAGGAAGTCCGAGCAGGTCCGGCTCCAACACGTCCTTCAGATCTAGCTCCAGCACCACCAAGTCCAGCACCGCAAAGCAGCGGTGCATCCGTGATTGCACACACGTCTGGTACCCCGACAACCTCCGTCCCTCGCTCCAGCAAAGCAGCGGAAGCAGCAACTCTTTTCCAGATAAAGCCATCGGGAACATGTATCTCGCTAATCCGAGACCATGGGGGAATAATACTAGTGGGGGTGAGAGATCCTTCACGAGGAGGTGTGTGTGAGAAGTGAGGAGGGGGTGGCCTTTTATAGGATGAGGGGGGTGCCCCTCCTTCATGGCCCGCACATGGAGGAGGTGACCCTTCACCTCCTCCATTCATGTGGTGGTAACTCCCTCCACATAAATTTGCCCCTTCACATTCTCTTTTAAAGTCTCCACTTTAAATGCATTAAATTTCTCCAGATTTAATGCTCTCTCATTTAATAAAACTCTTTTATTATTTTTATTCAGAATTTTTTAATTTCTTTAATTAACAAACATTCACATAAACCCCCCTGCAACATTTCAATATTACATGCAGAACCAATTTCAGCAATTTCACCCAAAACAGTTTCGGTGTGTAACACCCTCAGAATCGGCCCTATGCAAGTTTTAGCGAATCCCGCCAAACCCGCGTAGAAACGATTCAAAGGTGCCCACCAGGCACTTGCGTGCGGGTGGAAAACAAAGTAATCACATTACACAACAGTCCTCGATGGGACCCACAGAACAGATATATACATCAACGACTCCATGAGTCAAGAATACAGATATATAATACAAAGATCCAAATCACCTTGGAAACGATAGAGCGTCCGACTACGGACAAGATGCAAATGGGGCTAAGAGCCCTGAAGAATAACCAATGGCGTCCATAACCCTGCCCAGGCCAAGCCGGAAGGGTAACCCTGCTAACGACGGCGATCTCAAACCTGCTAAAACAAAAGGGGTGCCGACAAAGGCAAAGGAAAAAGAGGAGCGTCAGTACTGAGGCCAGTACACGGCGAGACTAGAATTCGGCGGTCCTCGCCTACATAGGTATGGTGGACTAAAGCGGCAGCGCAGCATGCACTAAACAACCTATAGAGACTCGATATAACTGTCGGCTATCAGAGAGGGATAAGGAAGACCTATTCGGAACCAACCTGATTCTACCACCAAACATACCCATCCTGGTATTTCCCCCTCGAGACCAAACGAGGAAGTCAACCGAGGAACTCACACAGTTGGCAGTTTTATTCATTCCGTTATAGTTGCGGCAATTACTAGTCAAATATAGGTAGCATGAGTCATCCTTATATAATAAGCAGTGGGCAGTTTTAGTTAACCATTCCATTGTAGTTGCAACACTTACTAGTCAGATACAATTAGCATGAGAAATCCCAAATCCAGCAGTTGTTGGTACTTTTATTCAGCCATTCCGTTGCAGTGGAGCAGATTACTAGTCAAATAAGGATACAGGTCAAATTATAACAGTAAACTTTAGTTATAGTTGTCTATGATCGAGAACTGTGCTCCAAGTCGTCCATAACCGCGGACACGGCTTTTCGAAAAGATTTAACCCTGCAGGGGTGCACCAAAGTATCCACACGCACTTCGACCCTTTGTGCCAGATCAGTTAACAAACACCCATCGGTTTGTCGGCGGGGCCTAAGTCATGACGTTTCCCAGACCCAAAGCAAGTACATGGGGGCCACCCCACTAAGCTACCCGCAACGAAGTCGGCCGGTCTCCGAGACGGACTCAGGGTTTGTGTAGCCGGCTGTAAACGACTGGGAAACCGAAAGTGTGACTGGGCTTGTCGATACAACGAAAACGGGTCACGGTCCTAAACAGTACAGGTGCAGTACCTCGCACAATTTAAATAAAGCAGTAAAGCATGGCATAAGTACAGGATAGTAATAAAGCCCCAAACTAATTGTGGCCCCCGGTACAATACTTTGAAATCAGGTACTAATCGATGGGGGTGCCCACACACCCCACCTGTGGTTAGTGCGCTCGATCTCAGAACAGGTGTCAAGAACTCGGGGTCCTACGGGACACAAGTGGACGGTTAACAACCAAATAACATCTATTGCCCACCTGTGCCTCTGCATTTACCTACTTCAATTTTTAGTTGTTAAACAAGGATTAAAGCCATGATCATATCCAACATTAACATGCGGCAATACTCCAACAACTGTGGTACTTGACAACGCGCAACAGCACTTGAGCAAGCGACTACGACGTGCAAGTCCAACTATCCACCAATCAACAGGTAATAGGATGTGTCCAAGGCAATATAGGGCTGCAAGGGATATCACGGGTATGAAAACTAGAGCATCGCAACACCGGTAGCAGTAGATCAAAAGGGGGGAATAAAGACTATAAAAGTAAGATAGGTAGAAAGAGGGAGAATGCTCGCCTAAAAACATTGCTGAAGGTTCATCCGAAGATCGGGTCGTCACTCGCATCAACTCATCGGCCTAATCCGTGAAGAAGCAAAGCACTAGAAGAACACCGGATGCACTATTTAATACTACGGTAGAAAATCGGGCATGATGCATGTATGATGTATGACATGGCAAATATGCGATGCAATTAAGCAATATTAAGCGGAACCGGGGTACCGACAATTAAATAGATGGTTCATGTTGTTTAGAAACCCCGCAATTTAAATGTTGTCTTAACATGGCAAAAGATCGCACCGGTTCGCTACACAAATTTAAATGGGACCGATATAAGACTAGATAAGCCTGCATATGGACCCCATATTTAATTTAGGTGAATCATCTAGATACCCCCAAACACCCACAATATGCATGCAAACATGTTCATTTAATATGCAATAAGATCAATAACATATATTATAAAAAGATGAGGGGTCTCGGGTAGGGGTCACACATCGAAAGACGATCTTGGGGTTCCGAGGGTTCGGGGGATCGGTCTTCGGATCGGGGCATCGGAGATCTTGGTTAGGTTTCGGTTCGGCCTCGACGCCGAGATCGGTCTTGGGTCTCCGGTCTCAGGGAAGGAGAAAGAAAGCGCCACGGTTCGGTCTTCGCACTTGGGGTCTTCGGTTTCCGTGAGGAAGAACTTGACATCTTCGGGTTCGGGACGAGGACCTTGGCGTTCCGTGTAGAAGATCTTGTTCGGTTCACTGTTGTTGGCGTTGTGGTTCTTTTGGCAACGATCCGGTAAATGAATCCTCGGAACATCTTGGAACGGCCTCGAGCTGCTAGCACACAAAGACTGGATAAACAAACAGAGACACGCACATGCCCTCACACCCTCTTACACACACACGCACAGGAGGTTATAGAGAGGAACCGGCGGACGGCTCGCAGCAAGCACGCAAGCGGCAGTGTTGCGGGGTCGCGGAGGCAGCCGGGGCGACGGCGGAACTGCGGCCGGCGGGCTCACGAGGCGGGCAGGCCGGACAAGGTGGACCTGCGCTCTCCTTGGGGTCGGCCCCTGGCGGCAGAGCACGAGCGACGAGGGACGAGGCCGATGGCGAGGTCTTGTCGGGCGCAGGCGGCAGAGCCAGAGCAGGGGGCGGCCGGATGCAGAGCGAGGAGGGTTGAAGGGAGGAGGGCGCCGACGACGACGGAGATGCGGCCGGGTCGGAGGTGCTTGGGCACGGCGGCGCTCGGGAGGAGCGAGGCGGAGGAGGTCGAGGTCGAGGAGGGCCCGGGCGGAGAGGCGGCCGCAGAGGGGGGAAGGGCCGGCGGCGGTGCGGAGGCGAGATCTCCGGGAGGAGAGAGGCGCGGGGACGACGGTGCTCGGCGAGGTCGAGGCGGAGGAGGGGAGAGGCGGGGGCGCGGCACCCGGAGACAGACGAGGTCGACGCAGGCCGGGCTGCAGCGGGGCAGAGGGCGCGGGGTCGACAGGAGGAGGAGGGGGCCGCCACGGAGCTCGGGGTCGCATCGGGGAAAGCGGAGACGAGGCACGGCGGCGGCCGGAGCGAGGCGGGCGCTGCGGGCGACGACGGACGGGAGGCCGGCGGAGGTGGGCCACGCGCGGAGAGGAGAGCCGAGAGAGGCGAGAGGAAGGCGCGGCGAATGACGGCGGGGCGAGCCCGAGCGGCGGAAGGAGGAGTCCGGCGAAGGCGGACGGCCCGGCGAGGAAGGAGGAGGACCGACGGAGAGAGAGGAGGGAGCAGACGTTGGTGGGGAGAGAGAGAACGGGGGGGGGGGGGGGGGGAAGGCGTGCCAGGGGCGGCTACCGCGGGTGGGCCCGGGAGCAGGTGGGGCGCAGGCGGAGATCAAGGCCGGGGTCTGCCTCACGTGGGCGGGAGTGGGGCGACCAGGGGGATGGGGAGGCGTGCAGGTGCGTGGGGACGCGTGCGCGAGCGGGAAAAGGACGGTGGGGGCCAGGCTGGCGGCGGACCACAGGAGGAGTGGTGGCGCGTCTGTCCAGAGGCTGATGTGGCGCACAAGGGTTGGAGGGAGGATAGGGCCGGGGTGAGGTGGCGACCGATGATTGGTCGGGGTGATGTGGCTGGGGACTGGGTAGGTTAGGGTTAGGTAGGAAAAGGGTCTGGTTAGTCTGGTTTTTGTACTGGGGGTGGCCGACTGGGTCGGATCGGCCCGGTACGGCTGCCCCCTAAAAAAATAAAATAAATATTTTAATATTTAATACGGGGCTTTTGAAATCCATTGGTAGACGAAACAAAATAATCCGGACAAGCCCGGGTTTTGTAGTTTGAATAAAAGATGGGGTGTTTAGAAAACAAAACCCAGACTTTTCAAAAATACAGTTTTAGACAAACCATGCAAGATGACATGACGATGCTCAAATGCAATGTGGCATGATGACATGAGCATGCGGCCATGATGATGCAATGCACAAAAACAACGCAATTTTCTAGTAGTGGTTTTTGCGGGGCGCCACACGGTGTCTATTGAAATAATTCCAGCGCTTTCTTAAATCTTTATCTGAAACATATTTGCTCCTAATGGTGTCGGTATCCCTTAAGTGTGTCACCCTACGATTCGCGAATAATGTAGACATGATCGAGACCCCTCTCCGATCAATAATCAGCAGCGGGACCTGGAGATCCATACTGACTCCTACACATTCAACGATGACTTCTGTGATCGTGAGAACCTTTAACGCTAGTAACTAAATCCCTTTGTCCCACGATATATTACATGTCCGAGATTCGATCATCAGTATCTCCATACCTAGTTTGATCTCGTTACCGACATGCACTCTTTTCTCGTTCCCGTGATATAACATTCTAGTGATCACATCACTTGCTTGCAAGCTATTTCAATGTGATATCACCGAGAGGGCCCAGAGTATATCTATCCGTCATCGGAATGGACAAATCCCACTCTTGATCCATGAGCCTCAACATAACACCTTCGTAGCACTGAACCCACCTTTATAGTCACCCTGTTACGGTGTAACGTTTGATGTTATCAAGATACTCTTCCGGTGTTAGCAATTAACATGATCTCATGGTCTAAGGATAAAGATTACTTCGTATGATATTATAGCAATATAAACATAATGACTTTGATCGTAATGCTATACTTCGGATGAATGTTCATCACATCATTCCACCAATGGTGTGACCTTGTTATTAACAACATCCAATGTCCATGATCGGAAACCTTGATCATCTTTGTTAAACAACAAGCTAGTCTATAAGAGAGGCATAACTAGGAACCCTTTTTGTTTATTAAACACACATGTATTGATGTTTACGATCAATACAATTCTAGCATGTGAAATAAACATTTATCATAAACATGGAATAAGATAATAACCACTTTATTATTGCCTCTCGGGCATATTCCCTTCAGTCTCCCACTTGCACTAGAGTCAATAATCTAGTTTGAAAAACTTTGCGTATTGAACACCTATGGCTTTCTGGTGTTGCATATACGCTATTTCTAGTGGTTAACATAATCTCTGGATCTGACAGTTTCAGATCCGTGTGTATTTGCATGTCTTTACGTCTCTACGCATCACTCATTCTCAAATGAGATGACATTGTATAAATTTGGTCCTCTGGTGAGACATTTAGTTCGTTCGGCTCAAAAATATGTTGCTATTATTGTCACACAATATATCTTCATAGTATTAGCCCACTTTGAACCACACCTAGTTTGATAACAAACTACTTAACACAAATGCCCTCCTTTGCTGCTACTATAGCAGTTATATACTTAGCCTTTTGTTGTAGTATCCGTCACAATATATCAACTTTGGAACTCATCCAAATCCATCATGGAACATCCTTTCCATTATATTGTGCCACCCATAGTCTAAATTGAGATAAATTTAATTTGTATTTTGTGACAAAACTAGTATCAATGTAACACTTTACAATGAACTACCTTTAACTATTTGTCACTTATACATTATATATTCTTAGTTCTTCGAAAGCTCATAAGAATATCTTTACTATTGTCCAATGATCATCTTATGAATCATTCTGGTATATGCTCATAACATTTAGAGTATAGGACATTCTGGATATATACATATCATGGTATAATCGATCAGAATCTTCATGTGATTTTACTCACCAAGTGTTGAAACACTTGAATCTAAATACAATTCTTTCCACGCAGCAAGAACCTTTCTTGTTGTTTCCATATTGAACCCTTTCAACATCTCATATTGAACCCTTTCAATATCTTATATATGTATGTCTGGCACAACCATATTAGCGCCTTAATCTATCCATATAGATATTGATGCCTAATATTCCAGGTTTGCCCAAGTCTTTCATCGAAATCTTATTTTAATGAAATTCTTAACTTGTGTCAATTCAAGATACATCATTTCCAATCAACAATATGTCCTCTACATAATGTATTAGAAATATGTCTCGGTGCTCCCACTTAATTTCTTGCAAATGCAAGCATCTTCATCATCTCCGATGAATTTAAACTCTTTTAATAGTTTCATCATGGTGAAGATTCCAACTCCACTATGCTTACTTCAACTATTGAAGTTTACATGCCCTTTTAGCACCCTTTGAATTAACAAAACCCTTCGGACCATGTCATGTACACATCCTAGGTTACCGTTCTATTATAAGAACCTTGTTTTGTTTATTCAACTACCATATACCAAATTATATGTAGTGGTTGCTACATTAATCCGTCAAGACTATATATCGCTATGAAAGATCAAATCTTGTCATAGTCAACTCCTTGAACATTGTCGTAAACTTCTTTTCGACATGTCGACTATTTCATAGATGTTAAACATCCATGTCTTATTTCTTTATAAATCCAAACACGACCGATAGGCTTCACGCCTTTCCGGAGGGTCTTCCAAGTTCAGAAACTTGTTTTCTCGTGTATGGATACTATCACGGATTCTATGACTTCTAGTTATTTTATGGAGTCAGGGCCCATCATCGCTTCTTTGCATGTAGTCGGTTCATCATTGTCAAAACAATAACGACTTGCTTATCAAATCTTACTATTTGATTCTTACCGACCCACACGGTTCTATAGGAACTCTAATCTCCGAGATCACACCTTTTGTAATCACGAGAGCCATGAGCATTGTGGCCGCCACCGGGACACTTTCCGGCGCTGTGCTACTTAGCACATATAGCTAAGGTTCAACAACCTTATCAAAGTTCTATTGTCCTCCCACTTAACTTTTCACGAAAAGTTCCTTCTAAAGAAACTTGACGTTCCAAGCGACAAACTCTTTTGGCCTTGGTGTTATGGAGAAATTCCCAACAATGTCTTTGGGATAACCTACAAAGACGTGTTTATCCGACTTTGGTTGTAAACATTTTACTTATGCATAGCATACCAAAATTTAAGAAAAGACAATTCGGGTTTTATCCCAAACCATAACTCATATGGTGTCATTTCAATGGATCATGATGGTGCTCTTTTCAGTGTAAAAGCGATAGTCTCTAAAGCTTCAATCCTTAAAACATAATGGCAGTTTTATAAATGACACCTTTGATCTTACCATGTCAAACATGGTTTTATTTCATCTCTCGAATATGCCATACTCCTATGGTTTATCGAGAAAACACAAATCATGGAACAATTCCTCAAATCTTAGGTGTTTTGCTAAACCTGTAACTCAAATATCTTCCTTTATGATCAAATCATAAACTCTTTTATTTTCTTGTTACAATGATTTTCCACTTCATCTTGAAAGTCTCTGAACAACTTTCAAATGTTTCATACTTCTTCCTTATTAAGTAAATATACAGATATATTCACTCAAATTTTTGAAGAAAGCATATGAAGCAAAAAGATCCATCGCATATGGCTACCCATAATGGACTATGCACATCAACATGTACAATTTCTAATAAGCTAGGCATCCGTTCCTGTCTGGCCTATGGACGGAGTTTCAATTATCTCAAGGAAAGTATCACATGCGTCAATTGGTCAAAATCAAAAGACTCCAAAAATCCATCAACATGGAGTTTCTTCATGTTTTATTTCCAATATAATTTAAAGCAGCGATGTCACTTCATAAGTGATCTTTTAATCATTTGTCTTGCGACATTTTAGCAATAATGTTTATGGATGTGATTTCTCCCACTAGACTTGTAAAAGTTCATCCATCCTTTATGGAATACGGTAATTTATTTGAACAACCATTGTTCTCGTAATACCGGAACAAAATAACAATTATTTAAACAAATCTTGAAGGATTGGTTTGATGACAACGAAAAACACAATAACACTTTATTTGTTTTCGATGAACATCATCACTCATTCTCTTGGTAGTTACTTAGGCCATTGTAGTTCATGAATTGCATTGTCCTGTATGACACTTCATACCAACCAATTCGGTATCCAATACCTAAGAACCACATTGTTTAACAAGCAAGGAATATAGCCATAACATGTATATCTTCTATATACCTAAGTTGGACATCTCCAACCTTTTATTTTCTGCCAAATATTTTATAGATTCTCTTTCAGCAATTCCTTTTCTTTTAAAAGAATCTATCAACATCAATAGTGGTGTCATCAACATGACACATGGTACAAAGCGTATATAGTCAAATACTAATACCTTTAGACTTGCACTTTGAAGTGGATCACCATCATCAAATGTTTGGTGTTCTTTTCAAAATCCATTCTTTAGTAATCTATTAGTGTAGTAAACATTTTACTTACATCTTCTATTCATCCTTATCATGACAACTTTCATGATCAAGCTATTATAGCCTATAAGGAAGAACCGCGAGTATAATATCAGTTCCCAAAACCTTTTTGGTAGATTCGGATGCCTAGCATCTCCATCCTTCACATATTCTCATACAATATGAGAACATGTATTTTGCTAAATTATACTCTATCATAATGCAACCAAAAACATTGTTTTAGATATCACAATATCTTTCACACATGATGGTTTCTGAAACAATTTTCAGCTCCAATATAATCTTGATATTAAAACAACTTTTTGAATATCAATAATCATGGAGGCAAACATGATACTTTAGATACTAACATTGGAATTCTTACTCTTGATTTAATACTACTTATTAAACTTCATGAAGTAAATAGAGTTTGCTGAAAGTTTGCAATAGGACTTATAAACTTTAAATTGACATTCAAAATAATACGATACCAGTTCGTAAAGTAAATATCCAGAATTCTATAGTTCTATTATCTCAAATAAAAACTAAGCCTAAGGTAGAAAACGAATGCCAATGACTACAACAAATTATGCAAATTTACTTCGATTTAGTTTATGACAAATTGAGTTCGACTAATCCAAATTAGAAATGAACTCCCACTCAAAAACGACATCCCTCGTGCCTTTTTGGTGATTACATGAACCAAATCCACTACACCAAGTCCGATCATCACGTGAGTCGGTGTAGCTTCAAAGGCGAGCATCAATATGGTCATCACATCAACTATATGACTCATGCTTAACCTTTCAGTCCATGTTCCAAGGCCATGTTTGTACATGCTAGGCTCGCCAAATAAGAACCTTAGTATTCGCGTGAGTAAAACTGTCTTACATCCGTTGCATGAAAGCATAGAGTTGAGAACACCCGATCATCACGTGATGTCTCGAAACACGATCCATATAACGGTGCATACTTAAGGAAGAACACATTTTATCTTGATATTTAAATGAGGGATCATCTTACAATGCTACAGAAAGAGCCAAACTAGCAGTATAAGATGCTAACATCTAATGTGTAAAGTGAGATGATATGGTCCATGCATTTGATCTCTATCATTTGCATCGTGGTATGATCTCTATCATTCCTTTGTGTGTAAGGCCAAGGTCTATGGAACCTACACGTTGAATGTGTTGTAAGAGTATCTGTCATACATCTACTTACAACAATACCATATCAAGACACTAGCCCAACAACGATCTAAACTAGATGGCTCTAATTTATCAATTGCAAGTTTTACGTGGCTTAGGGATTTCGGAGATAGAACCGTTCTTACCTACAAACATGAACCACAACGAGGATAACCAAATTATTAGCAACTCATTGTAAATCAGATATTGACTATAGTAGGAGAGACAAACACCCGCCAGACACTTATGCAAAACTAGTTGCATGTCAGTCGTGGAACCGGTCTCATGTACGATGACATGTAAGGTTGGTCCGGGCCGCTTCATCCCACTATGCCACCAATATCCAAAATACATAGAAGATGCAATAACATGATCATCATCGCCCACATATCAACATATGTGTACTACCCGTGCAAAGCACCTACGCATAGATCAGGCTCTGATACCACTGTTGGGTCCGCAGCATAGAAAACAAAAAATTTCCTACGGTGTGAACTACACGCCAAGATCTATCTACTAGGTACAAAGCAACGGGTGGACATACATCCAACGAGAACTTACCCTCGAAGACAACGAGTTTTGTTAACGAGTAGGAACTCATGGTTGATGTAGTCGTACACTTGCCGATCTCAAGATCATGAGGAAGTCCGAGCAGGTTAGGCTCTAGCACGTCCTTCAGATCCAGCTCCAGCGCCATCAAGTCCAGCACCGCAAAGCAGCGGTGCATCCGTGATCGCACACACGTCCGGTACCCCGACAACCTCCGTCCCTCGCTCCAGCAAAGCAGCGGAAGTAGCAACTCTTTTCCAGATAAAGCCACCGGGAACATGTATCTCGCTAATCCGAGACCATGGGGGAATAATACTAGAGGGGGAGAGAGATCCTTCACGAGGAGGTGTGTGTGAGAAGTGAGGAGGGGGTGGCCTTTTATAGGAGGAGGGGGGTGCCCCTCCTTCATGGCCGACGCATGGAGGAGGTGACCCTTCACCTCCTCCATTCATGTGGTGGTAACTCCCTCCACATAAATTTGCCCCTTCACATTCTCGTTTAAAGTCTCCACTTTAAATGCATTAAATTTCTCCAAATTTAATGCTCTCTCATTTAATAAAACTCTTTTATTATTTTTATTCAGAATTTTTTTAATTACTTTAATTAACAAACATTCACATAAAACCCCCTGCAACATTTCAATATTACATGCAGAACCAATTTCAGCAATTTCGCCCGAAACAGTTTTGGTGTCTATTGAAATAATTCCAGCGCTTTCTTAAATCTTTATCTGAAACATATTTTCTCCAAATGGTGTCGGTATCCCTTAAGTGTGTCACCCTACGGTTTGCGAATAATGCAGACATGATCGAGACCCCTCTCCGATCAATAATCAGCAGCGGGACCTGGAGATCCATATTGACTCCTACACATTCAACGATGACTTCTATGATCGGGAGAACCTTTAACGCTAGTAACTAAATCCCTTTGTCCCGCGATATATTACATGTCCGAGATTTGATCATCGGTATCTCCATACCTAGTTTGATCTCGTTACCGACATGCACTCTTTTCTCGTTCCCGTGATATTACATTCTAGTGATCACATCACTTGCTTGCAAGCTATTTCAATGTGATATCACCAAGAGGGCCCAGAGTATATCTATCAGTCATCGGGATGGACAAATCCCACTCTTGATCCATGAGCCTCAACATAACACCTTCGTAGCACTGAACCCACCTTTATAGTCACCCTGTTACGGTGTGACGTTTGATGTTATCAAGATACTCTTCCGGTGTTAGCAATTAACATGATCTCATGGTCTAAGGATAAAGATTACTTCGTATGATATTATAGCAATATAAACATAATGACTTTGATCGTAATGCTATACTTCGGATGAATGTTCATCACATCATTCCACCAATGGTGTGGCCTTGTTATTAACAACATCCAATGTCCATGATGAGGAAACCTTGATCATCTTTGTTAAACAACAAGCTAGTCTATAAGAGAGGCATAACTAGGAACCCTTTTTTTTATTAAACACACATGTATTGATGTTTCCGATCAATACAATTCTAGCATGTGAAATGAACATTTATCATAAACATGGAATAAGATAATAACCACTTTATTATTGCCTCTCGGGCATATTCCCTTCAAAATGATGGGTTCAATCTCATGCCATAGAATGACATCTAAAGGGTTCTAAATAGGTCAAGTTTTATACTCTTTATGCTACCTTCAAAAACAAGTAAAGAACTTTGGGTAAAGTAAAGGCAGTAAAGCTTGAAAATAAAACTTGGGGTAACTAATAGTCAAAGTGATATGACTCAAGCATGCCTATAGCATCTTTGATCAAGTTATCTAGCTTAATTATAGCTTGCTAACAATAGCTTGCCTTGGTTGGTGCAGTGGTTGAAGTTTTCTTCTTCTTCTTCTTCTTCTTGGTAGAACTCCTCCTCCTCGTAGACTTGGTCGGTACTATCGTCTATAAATACATACGAAGTACACCATCACCAAACAATACTTAACTAGTCTAATTAGCATTCTAAGACACACATTTGATGATCTATTATCATCACAAGCATCACAAGTTTAATTCAATAGTTTCATCCTTTTTATTTTAGGAAAGTAATTTCTACTCATTGAGAAATTAACTAAGATTTAATATTCACCACTTAAAATATGGGAGAATATGGACACATGTCATCACCACATATCCTAACATGTGGGAATGTGATTTAAGGGTTGGAACATAATTACTTTGGTTTAAGTTCATTACTTAATGATTTAAAGTGACTAGAAATGCCTATATAGCATTAATTTGGTACTAGTCCAAAGTCACTACATGTAAACCTTAATATTATTACATATTCAGATAGGTATGAAGAAATGTGATTTTTGAGAGTTGGAATCAACTCAAAATCTGTCTTGGTTGATTTTATAAAAATGTTGCAAGGTGTATTCTTCTGTTTTATTATTTTTACTAGGAGAGATATATAACTCTAATTGACTTAAATCCAACAGTCTTGGGTAGATCTTTTCAGTAGCTTTCCAACAAAATTGGAATCACTTCATTTGGATTTGTAAATCTTTCTGAAATGATTTTCAAACTAGGGGACAGAACTAAGTTTAAACTAAAAAGAAAAATCCTAATTCAAACTAACTAGGTCGCGCGGGAAACGCTAACGGGCCTGCCCAGTTTCACTCTGCAGCACGGGGCTCAGCCGACAGGGGGGTTCACCAGTCAGTGGCTCATAACGCGCGAAGCGGTACGGGGCAAAGTGGGACGTTGGATTAGAGTGGGGATCAACGGCTGGGGATCGTCGTCGACGACGGACCTGTCGCCGGCGAGCTCTAACCCTAGCGGCTCGGTGGGGGTGCATAGGGGGTGTACCAGGGCTCTAGCAACAACGGCGAGGCGGGCAAACAGACCGGTGGTCGACAGCGAGCTCAGGGACGGTCGAGGCAGCTCCGGGGGTGGTCACAATCAGTGGTGCCCTTCTCCTCCAGAGGCGGCCTGCTCCGGTGCAATTTTGGCGAACTGCTGCTCCCCGTGCTCTGGCTAGAGGTGTGGGACGATCAGTGAGATGAGGGGAGTTGGATGGTGTGCTGCAAATGGCTGGGGGTGCCCTCCTTTTATAGGCTCGACGGCGAGACCGAGAGGGATGGGCAGGCGACGGTGGCGACATGGCTACGGGCTGCTAGCGGTGGCTTGTGCATGCGCGCTGGGTGCGGCGCTCTGGCGCGTGCTCGGCATGGCGCGGTGGCACTGGGCGTGGGGGTTTGGCGGTGGTCCACTGCTTGGCCTGGCTCTGGGAGGGGACAGTGGGCGGCGGTGAGGTGCTGGCTATCTCCTAGACATGGCGAGAGAGGGGAGATGGTCTGCTGCGGCGGTGACCAAGTTGGCCGGCGAGTTGGGGCTCGGCTTGGCATGGCCATGTTGCTAGGGGGTAGGGGATGGGGTAGTTAGGTCCTGGTTAGATCATTAGGAGACAATGGGAGCAAATGGGGGTCAAATGGGAGACAAGTTTGGCCAGAACACTATTCAAAATAGTGAATTTGGTTTTGTTTGAATTCTGCCTGCCAAGTGTTTGATAAAATAGCCGCATGAAATTTACTTTTGAATTTTGAAAAGATTTTTGGTGGGTGTGCTAGTACTAAGATTGAGAATCTATGGGTGCTTGGGTTTTGAAAATTGAGCTTGTTTGAGTGGTTTTTGAAATAGTGGGATCTTCCCATATGAAATAGATTCAATTTTAAACTGTCATTTAAAATTAGTATTTGAATGTTTTTAGCAGATCACAAAGTGGGCCTTGGTACCTCATTAGGTGTACTAGCAAGGGGTGTAAAGATCCACCTTTGTTTATGTTAGGTTTTGAGTACTAGGAATAGCCAAAGTAGGCATGGTAGTTAATTTGGCCAAAATGACCATTCAGTTCAATTATTCATTTTGAGTTGTTTTCCTTTGGGAAAAGTTTGGGAATGATTTAGATGATGTTTATTTCACCTAATAATCATTTTACAAGCAATGAATCATAGAACCATGGCAATTCAAATCAATTCCTAAATTAAATGCACATACACATGAATGCTTTCATACTTTGAATTGGAAAAGTTTTTGTTGACCCTAATTTTGATGATTTGGTTCTTGATAAGCTTGGATTAAAGTTTTGGGATGTTACACCCTAGAATTCAAATAAGTGTTTATCTATTTAGACTTAATCTAGATTCTGCCCCCTTGTTTACAAATCATTTTAGAAAGATTTACTTAACCAAATGACATGATTCCAATTTTTTTTGGAAAGCTAATTTAAATCTCTATCCAAGACCGTTGGATTTAAATCAATTAGAGTTATAGATCACATATAGAAAAAATAACAAAACGGAGACTTTTGTACATTCAAACATTTTTCAAAAATCAACCATAATAGCTTTTGAGTTGATTCCAACTCTCAAAAATCACATTTGACAATACCTATCCGAATATGTAATCATATTTAGGTTTGCATGTAGTGACTTTTGACTAGTACCAAAATAATGCTATATAGGCATTTATAGTCACTTTAAATTATTTAAATATTAATCTTAAACTTTATAAAAGGTGATCCAACATTTAAATCACATTCCCATGTATTAGAATATGTGGTGATGACATGTGTGCACATGATCCCATATTTTAATTGGAGAATATTAAATCTTAATTAATTTCAATAAGTAGAAATTACTTTTCTCAAATAAGATAAATGAAACTAGTTAATTAAATCTTGTGGTGAATGTGATGATACTAGATCATCAAGTGTGTGCCTTAGTATGCTAAATTGACTAGTTAAGTATTGTTTGGTGATTGTGTATTCCGTATATATTTATAGACGATAGTACCGACCAAGTCTACGAGGAGGAGGAGTTCTACCCCGAAGAAGACGAGGAGAATTTCAACCACTGCACCAACCAAGGAAAGCTATTATTGGCAAGCTAATACTTGCAAGCCATCACTAGATGCAAGTTAACCTAAGGAAGATGCATTAGGCATACTTTGGTTATACCTTTTTGATTTATACCCATCCCAAGTTTTACTTACAAGCTTTACTTTCTTTTACTTTACCAAAGTTCTTTACTTTGTTTATAGATAGCATAAAGAGTATAAAACTTGGCCTATCTAGTTAGAATTATATGTCATTCTATGGCATGAGATTGAGATTAGCATCCCACCTTAGTGAACACTCTTAACTTAGTAGTTTAGAGCTAAACCAAAAACTTGATCACTTTAGATGGGATTACTTGGTGAAAATGACTTATGAAAACCTTGGAATGATGAGTCATTCTATTGAGATGTTTTGACATGTGTTGAGACACACAAATGGTTTATGATGATGAAAATGTTGAGGCATGAGCCTTAGCCCTTTATAAAAACTAATGGTTGGTTTCAGATGCGATACCATTCCAATTTTACCGTACAACCACAATACCTGAATTGGGCAAGGCTTAGCCGGGAGTTTATATGCATTAGTATTAGTTCCCTCGTGGGAGAGGTTTGAGCTAAGGCTACCTCTCAATGTTGTCCACCTATGCAGTGCCCATGATGGCAGATGGCTATGGCTGGGAGGCCAAGCTCATAGGAGAGGTGCTTATACTAGGGTGTGTAAAGGAAAGGTTATGTTTGATTATCTGCATACTAAGTATGATGATTCAGGGTTACCCCTGATAGATGTATCGAATTTTGTGGTGAAAGTGTACCACCTCTGTAGAGTGTCAAACTATTCGAATAGCCGCATCCGCGGTTATGGACAGTTGGAGTGGCCATACTATTCCGTTGTCAGATATTTTCAAAATGACTTATGAAATGAATTGTGACATGACTTGACTACAACAGAGTTGTGACTATGAAAACTAAGTTCCCACTTAGGTGATTTCAAACTTTATTTTATCTTTCTTTGTTTCTGAACTCAGCTTAGGTTTCAAACTTAACTTTGCAAATAAACTTAGAGTTTAGCATTCCTACTAAAACTTCCTTACTTGTTAGTGATAGTTTGCGAGTAATTAAAGAGTACTCATGGCTTTGTCCCTGGCTATTCCTGTGGCCAGACTATGAGGAGGACTATCCGGAAGGAGGACAACAGGACGTCTATGACAACTAGGATCATCTCCCATCGTCAGCATTGCCTATGACACTGAAGATGGAGCCCACCACTACGCTATTTATTTTGCTACTTGTTTGTACTAAGACTGGATCATGAGATCCTTTATTTGTGTAAGACCTTATTATGGTTTGTAATGGATGATGTACTGTGATATCCAATCTGTTATGTCTCGCAAAAATGGTAATCCTGGGATTGCGATGTATGGCATAACAGGCATCTGGGACTAAAAATCCGGGTGTTGACAGAGATTGAGAAAAAGAGAAAAAGAAAAAAAGAGATGAGAAAAGAGGAAAGAGGAAAGAGAGAAAAAACCACCATTTTCCCATGGTAAATAAGAAGATTGCTGAGTTGCTCGTTGTCTGCTTGCCTTTTCATTTTGATATGGTGATTCTTCCGTATCATCGGGCAAGGGGTACCCCGTTGGCGGTTCTCTATGATACACATGTACTTACTATGACAAGAACTTACTAGTAACTAAACTTGAGTAGCATGAGGAGCGGCCCTCGTATTCAAGGGACATGAGATTTCCAACTTATACTTTGTCAAGCATATACTCCATAGTTTGTTCACTTTAACCTTAATCACTTCAAGATTCTTATGGTAGGGGCAATGAGAGCTGAAAGCTAATAAGTACCATAATTTTTGGAAGCTCTTGATGAGAATTGAATCCCTTCTTCCTTCTATGAAGGCCTTTCTTTTACTTTTATGTTGAGTCCCCATCTTCTATCTTTATGCATCTATTGAGAGAGCATAGTGGCCATTCTTAGTTTAATGTGCATTGTCCCAAGACTTGTCGATTGTTTCATAACTTTGATATTGCTTGTTCTTAAACTATTTGTATCTAGTCACCCTTATGAACATTGAAGGTGTCTTATGGATTTATGTTTTGCTATACCATAAGGGACAAGCTGAATACCACTCTTATTATGTTTTCTATATATGAAACAAACAAACGTCTTTCAATGCATTGTTATTCATGATCTTTTGTTTGTACCTTTTCATGTTACAACATAGTTGCTATATTGTTAGAACTCTATCTTTCATGTTCATGTTTAGAGTACCTTTGATCTCAACTATCAACGCGTTTACAATAATGATGATCAAGATTGTGTTGTATGCATGTCACCTCAAAAATTATATTGTTTTTATCGTTTATCTACTCGAGGATGAGCAGGAACTAAGCTTGGGGATGTTGATATGTCCATAACGTATCTATAATTTTTGATGGTTTTATGGTAATAATATGCTTTTGACACTCCTTTTTGTATAAAGTTTATGATTTATTTGGACTAAGCGACTAATAGTTGCAAAAGTGCACAATGTTCTTGTTTTATACTTTGATGTGTAGGAATTACCAAGAATACAAGTGGAAACCTTGTTGGAGTCAAATTGGGATTTTTCCAGAAATCTGTCTTAGAACTATTTTTGAAGATGGTCACGTTTCTGGTCGAAGACGGCGTCAAAGGGAAAACTCTTCAACTACAAAATTGTTGGAAATTTCGCGACAAACATTCTGGAGATAAAATTTAGCTGATTCCGAGTCCAGACAGGCCCGCTAGGCCCGATTTACTTCAACCCAAGATGGGGTGATGGGAATCCGAGAAGCTATATAAAGGGAGGAAACCTAATTCGCCAAGACATCTCCACCCACGAATTTGCAGCCGCCAAAGCCACGTTTTCCCCTCCCCCATGGATCTCATCTCCATGGGGGAGGGCTCCCAAGAAGCCATGAAGGAAGGGGGCTAAGGGGCTGTGCTCCCCCATGATACCGGCGGCGGGGAAGGAGTCCCCCGCGTCGCCGTCGGTGCCGCCGCCGCTCTCTTCACCATCTTCACCGCTATCTCCATCACCTAATCCTCCTAGTATGTAGTGGTTCATCCTCCCACACACATCTGTACCGTGCTATGTAAACATGGCGTTTGATGCTATAAGTTATAATCATATGATCTATGTCATGTTTGCGTAGTTTCTTTGTTCTTAGATTGAATGGTTGAACGTCTTTGGTTCACTGGAGTTGTATGTTGATATGGTATAGTCCTTTGGTGTCCATTATATTTGTGCGCGCATGGATTAAACATCATAGGGTTTGTAGTATGTGTAAAAGGAAGGTGGGAGTTCTACCGGAGTGACAGAAACCTGAGGACGCGAACCGAAACGTTGCACGTATGGGAGTAAGAGGACCATTAAACTTAAGGCTATGGTTGTGGAAACATTAATGCATTGTTAGTACTTACGGATGTTTGCTAACAATCCAATTATATAGTACATGTAATTCCAAGTAGTGAAGCGCATGTATATTTAGCCTCTCCCACATACAAAACGGCATGGAAGACAATGAACCTGGTTTATTCGCTATTTAAACTTGGACAAAGCCACCACAATTACCACCACTATTCCACACTCATGGTTCTGTTAGTTTGGTGTATTTTATTGCTGCAGCAACTAACTTTACTTTCTTATTATTTATTATCATGCAAAGCTATCTCTATTAATCGTATTGTTTCTCTAGTTTTATTTCCTAGATAATGCAAACGTTTATTGTGCGTAGAGTTGTATCAGTGGTTGATAGAACTTGAGAGAATATTTATCCTACCTTTAGCTCCTCGTTGGGTTCGACACTCTTATTTATCGAAAAGGCTACACACGATCCCCTATAACTTGTGGGTTATCATGCCTCTACGGGGTTTAAACTACAGAGACAGAAAGAGCTCTCTAGCAGCAGAAATCTGCCGGGGAATTTCTTTCCTGGAGAGGGGAGATCGTCGCCATCAACACCGTCATCAAGCTAGACTTCATCGGGATCATCATCATCATCATCTCCACCATCATCTCCATCAGCACCATCATCACCACTCCGTACCGCTGTAACAATTGGGTTGAATCTTGCATAGTTCTTAGGGGAATCTTTCCCGATGTTGATTACTTGTTGTAGTTGATGCTATTGAGTGGAACCATTGAATTATTGTTCATGTTCAGATTGTTACTTATCATTATTTCATCTCTGATCTGGATCCATATGATGTCTTGTGAGTAGTTCCTTTAGTTCTTGAGGACATGGGAGAAGTCATGTTGTTAGTAGTGGAATTGTGTTGAAAAAGATTTAATGGTTTGATACTTAAGTTGTGGTGTTATCTTCTAGTGGTGTCATGTGAATTTCGACTACATGATACTTCACCTTTATGGGCCTAGGGGAATGCATTGTGTATTTGGCTACTAATCGTGGGGTTGCCGGAGTGACAGAAACCTGAATCCCCGTTAGGAAACCTGTGCTTAGGTTTTTATCTTAATTATTTTACTGTAGTTGCGGATGCTTGCAAGGGTTATAATCACAAGTATGTATTTGTCCTAGGAAGCTCAGTACATTAGCATAGGTTCACCCACACAACACTTATCTAACCAGAGAAGATTAATGAACTATATGAAGCGAAAGCACTTGACAATATTCCCATGTGTCCTCGAGAACGTTTGGTCATCTTAAGTAATACAACCGGCTTGTCCTTTGCTAAAGAAAGGATTGGGACACTTGCTGCAATTATTATTATTGTCTTTCATTTACTCGCACTTTATTTATTTGCATTATCAAAACCCCTAAAAATCCGTTTGCTAAGTATTTACAGAGAATTCCTAAAACAAACCACTTGTCAACACCTTTTGCTTCTCGTTGGGTTCGATACTCTTACTTATAGAAAATACTATGATACACTCCCTATACTTGGGTCATCAATACTATTTTCTGGTGCCATTGCTGGGGAGTGAAGTGCTATTGAAGAGTGGAACTGGTAAAGGAAACTTCTACTATGAGTATTGTTTATTACTGTTTGTTACTTTATTTTCAACATGCATAATTCACTTAGTTTCTTATTTCAGAATGCTACTACCACTACTAAGGTAGTAGATGCACCACCACCTGCTAAAATTGATCCTTTTAAAATACCTACAAAAATTGTTGATCGTGTTATGGATAACTACTATTTTGGAGATGGAACTGTCCATCCCGGTGATCATTTGCTTTTTATACATGAATTATGCGGATTGTTCAAGTGTGCAGGTATTACAACAGATCAAGTTAAGAAAAAGTTATTCTCTGTATCATTGAAAGGAAGAGCTCAGGAATGGTATAAGCTGCTAAAGAATGGTCAATCTCTTGAATGGGAGGAAATTGTACCTCTCTTTTATTCCAAATTTTATCCTTCTAGTGAGATTCATAAAGATCAGAATCAAATATACAACTTTTGGCCTCATGATGGAGAGAGTACCACCCAAGCTTGGGGGATATTGAAGTCACTAATGCTCAAATGTCCTATTCATGACTTCCCTGATAATATTATTATCAATAACTTTTATGCAAGGCTTTCTCTTCATGATAAGGATTTATTGGATGCTTGTTGTGCTGGATCATTTACATGTATGAAAGAAGAAGCTAAATGGGATCTTCTAAACCGTATTCAAGACAATGCTAAAGAATGGGAGAATGATAAAGGAAGGAAGTCAGGTATAAATTATGATTATGAATGCATTAAATCTTTTAGGGGAACTGATGACTTTCATAATATTAGTGTTGCTTATGGTCTCGATTCTCAAAATATTGCAAATTGTTTTAAGGCATTTGCCTCTTATATTGAAATTCCTAAAAATAAATGGAACAAGTATCATGAGCCATATAAAGATATTGTTAATTGTGTTCCTGCTAGAAATACTGAAGTATATACTGCTGATTGTGTTTTACCCGAACCTTACATCGAGAAAATACATTTCCCTGTTAAGGTAAAGGAACATTCTATGATAGCTAGTATGGTTAACAAAAGTACAAAGAAAGCTGTAGAATCTGATGAACAAATAGATGTTGAACCTGCAATAGCAAATATGAAAGATCTTGTCACTAAAAAATGTAGAAGATGGGCACATTATCCTTTGTAAGGATACTTCTACTATTGTTTCACATCCTAGTAGAACTAGGAAATCTAGTGTCCTTGTGTGTTCTGTCAGAATAAGTGATCATTGCTACTATGGTTCATGTGATAGTTATATCGTTAAATTTATTCATGATGCTAAAAGTTATT
The DNA here is from genome assembly GCA_916181665.1 of Avena sativa. Lineage (NCBI taxonomy): Eukaryota > Viridiplantae > Streptophyta > Magnoliopsida > Poales > Poaceae > Avena > Avena sativa. The sequence goes on along the minus strand of OV702287.1, from coordinate 183,194,999 downwards.
ATGAGAGAGGGAAAATGTTTCTATGCATCTCAATAATATTAAGTTTCCTCGCTTTATGCTGAAAGTCTTTATGTTGCACTTGTTTTGCCTTCCTATGCTAGTAGCCTCTGGTTTCAATAATTTTTTTCTTACAAAATTTCCTTGTATAGGAAGTGGGTTAGACTTAAATATGTGTATATTTCCTTCTTGATGCTCTCTTTTACTTCAATTCATAATCTTATGTGAGCATCATTGAAATTTATCATGCCTATCTTAATGGCTATAAAGAAAGAGCGTTTGGGAGACAACCCATTATATTTTTGCTTTCAGTTTATTTTTGTTTATTTGAGTCCTGGAAGTTATTGCTTTTGTAATAACCTCTCCTTATCATCTTTTTGGTTTTTATGTCAAGATCAGCCTCTAATGAGAGAGAAGTAAGATTTGGGGAAGTTGCCGTCCCGAAACAGATTTTTGTGTTTCACCATAAAAAATCGTGAAAAATCCTAGAATGTCTTACTGATCTGTAATTTTGTGTGTGCATGCCCCAGGTTATTATTTAACTTTCATTAGTTTTGCACTTTTATATTTGAGCAATAGAAGATTTTCGAAAAAATTGACCTTTACCTGCTGGTCTGTTTTGGCAGATTTCTGCCTTTTTGCATTTGCCTCTTAAACCGAGTTCCTTTTTGAATTCTTTTGGGATTCGGAAGGAGTTGCTACAGTAGCTTATGTTTTGATGGATTTCAGTTGAAATTGAACCCAAAGTTTTATTATCTTGCATGCACTAATGTTGCTAATGAAGATTGTGTGAAGTTTTGTATGAAAGAAATTTTCAAGTGTTAGGAGAGAATGATGTAATGAGATGAAGAATGGTCAAAGACTCAAGCACTATATTTTTTGAGATTCTTATAATGAAGATATTGATATTATTCAAGTGGTGACTCCGGAAGAATTTATTAAAGACCAAATTCAGAAACCTACAGAGTCCATTTTCGAATAGGTAACAGTTCTGGTAAGAAAGGGTCCGCGAAAAACTTTCGAATCTATATTTTTGCAGTTTTTATCTAACATGGAAGATAATGAGTCGAAAAAGGGATGGAAACGGAGCCCGGGGGGCTCACACCACCCCGTGGCGCGGGCCCACCTACCGCGCCACTAGGGGGTGTGGCCACCTCGGAGGCCGTCTCCGACCCGTTTTCTCCCAGTACCTTCTTTTTGTTGTTAAACTTTGTAATATATAATCCCCCAGATCCCCCGAGGTCCGTATATCATGTTCTTGTCGCGTTTTCGTTTCGATCTGTTTCTGACAGGCAGATTCTCAGTTTTGGAGCCACAATGTCTTCCTCTGATCACCCAAGGAGGATTCCTCCACGGACATCATCAACCCATACATGTATGAGTTGAAGATTCACCCCAAGGAGTTGTTGCTCGAAGATGGGAAGGTACAGATAAAAGACGTTCAGGGCCCTAAAGGAGAAGGTAGTCTGGAAGACAGGATGGAAGCACTGGAGCAAGAAGTCTTTAGGTATAAGAAGATGGCAGAACCGAAGTGGACATCATCCATAAGATAAGTTTAGGACTCATCGCCGAGCACAAGAAGGAGACTACTGAGCTTAGGGATGAAATTCTCTCACTCCATCGAACAACGAACTAACTACAAGCAAATCTCTACAACATGCAAAATCAAAACTGTGAGTATGAGGCTAGGTTTAAACACATAAGTTCTGCTGCTAGTTTCAGGATATTGGAAACCAAGATGTCCTTTGTTGATGGGGAGCCTTTACCTTGGAAGTCGGATGATGTTGAGAGAACACCACCACCACTGAAGGAGTAATTCGTCATCAGGTTTTGGCATCCCCTTGGTTTGTTCCAAGCTTGGGGGAGTGCCGCGGTATCATATCATTATCTTTCATATTTTTACCTTTTTATTAGAGTCATATCATGAATAGAGAAGTTATCATATAGGATGGTTTGCATTTGGAAGTATCTCTCCTCTAGTTAGTTATCTATGTATCCCTTGGTGTGAGTTGCCATTATGGAATATTAATGAGAAGTTATATCATTTACTTTTTTCACATCTTATTTTAGTTTGCAATTTCTGTTATATGATTGATATTGTTGTTAGTATTGGTATCACTTTAGGATCATTAAGTAAATTTAATTAGTTTTGGAAAACCTAGCTCGGGTCAGTAGCAACACTATTTGAGGATTGAATGGAAACGAGAAAAGTACTTTTAGTAATATAATTTCATTATCTTTCTTTCTTGATTGGCTCATAAGCTTAGTATTCTCTAGTTAAGATCTTTTGTGTTTCCAAGGAAGATTGCATGATTGTTTCTATCACTTGTATGTTTGTTTCCTTCAACTCTTATGCTTGCTACCCAGCCTTGCTTGCCAAAAACCTGTACTGAGAGGGAATGCTTCTCGTGCATCCAATCCTTGAACCAAAACCTATGCCATGTGTGTCCACCATATCTACCTATTAGCTTTATTGCTATTTCAAGTAAATTCTCAAGTTTTATCTATCTTCCAAATTAAACTTGTTATGTGAAAATTAGTGATTAAAGCTCTCACAAACTTGATGGCACACTTTATTTTCTTGCACTTAATAAATTTGAACCATTGTGACTATCTTATGAAGCTTGTATGCTTGCAAATTATAAGTTGGGAGTTAACAAAACCATGTTATCATGGGGTCCTCTTTCGACATTGCACTTATTATTTAGTTGATATCATGTTCTTTTGTTTATGGATCCCGGCGGTGTGAAATAAAAGGGGAGCTTGTAAGCTCATGGAGTTTGTATATGTGTTAGAGAAACGCCTAGGCGGCTAGCCTAAGCCATGCCTAATCATGGTGGAAACTTGCAGCATAACCATAGTGGCATTCTATGAAGCATCCTCAATAAAAACCTATGCAAATAGCAAATAAAAAGATCGTTGAGATGCTCACTGTCTATTGCCTTGTCATTTTGATATGGGATCTCTCCTGTGTCATGGGGCAAGGGGTACCCCGTTGGCGGTTCTCTATGATACACATACACTTACAATGACAAGAACTTACCGGAGACCAAAGTTGAGTACCATGAGGTCTGGTACTCGTACTCAAGGGGCATGAGACTTTTAACTTATAATTTATCAAGCATATAACTCATATTTTACCTCACATTAACCTTAATCACCTAAAGATGCTTATAATAGGGGCAATTAGAGCTGAACGCTAATAAGTAATATAATTTTTGGAAGATCTTTATGAAACTTGAAATCCCTGCTTCCCTCCGCGAAGGGCCTTTCTTTTACTTTTTAGTTGAGTCAGTAAACCTATTCCTTTCTATCTCAAGCAAGCATTTGAGTTGTTGTGATTCAATCATCGATATGATGATTTATTTAATCATATTTCTTATGTTCCTTGTTTTGCACACATCTCTTATCTTAGTGAATATTACTTTGAAAGCTATCATTGAAAACCCCATTATGTTTGACTCCTGCAATTTGTTAACCGTTCTCTGATCAAGAACAAAGTTTGCCATTACCAATTATGATTTACTTTGTGTATCTTTATTGTGTTTCCCTTACTCATTGCAAGTTAAGTTATGTAATAGTGAGTTGTTTTCTATTATGATTTGTGTATTGATGAATGTGATGCTTCTTCTCTGTATTATCTTTATCGGCACTTCACTCCATAAACCTGTGGTCATGTTTATTGAGCTCAGTTTTCGCTTGGGGACAAGCGAGGTCTAAGCTTGGGGGAGTTGATACGTCCATTTTGCATCACTATTTTATATCATAATTTACTGTTATTCATTGATATCTTTCATATTAAGAGATGATACTTGTGTTATTTCATCTATTTTTGCATGATTGATGATTTTTGGAGCATGAACCACCGGATTCAGGATTCTGATGGAAAAAGCACTATCCAGATGCAAAATTCGCGAAGATCAGAAAATCCCAGAGAATATATGGAAATTCCTATTTTTCCAGAAAACGAAGGAGGCCAGAAGGAGGAGTGGAGATGGGCCATAGGGGGCCCACACCACCCCCCTGGCGTGGGTCCCCTGGCCGCGCCAGCAGGTGGTGTGGCCACCCTGGTCCACCTCCAGCATCTCCCTTCCGCATATATATTCCCCTCGAAAACCTAAGACTCGGGGAGCAACCATAGAAAGATTCTGCCGCCTCTGCGGGGCAAAAACTGTAGAGAGAGAAAGAGCTCTCCGGTAGGCAGAAATCTGTCGGGGAAATTCCTTCCCGGAGAGGGGAGATCGTCGCCATCAACACGATCATCAAGCTAGACTTCATCGGGATCATCATCATCTTCACCATCATCTCCATCCGCACCATCATCACCATTCCGTACCGCTGTAACAATTGGGTTGAATCTTGTATAGTTCTTAGGGGAAACTTTCCTGGTGTTGATTACTTGTTGTAGTTGATGCTATTAAGTGGAACCATTGAATTATTGTTCATGTTCAGATTGTTACTTATCATTATTTAATCTCTGATCTTGATCCATATGATGTCTCATGAGTAGTTCGTTTAGTTCTTGAGGACATGGGAGAAGTCATGTTGTTAGTAGTGGAATTGTGTTGAGAAAGATTTAATGGTTTGATACTTAAGTTGTGGTGTTATTCTTCTAGTGGTGTCATGTGAACGTCGACTACATGCTACTTAACCTTTATGGGCCTAGTGGAATGCATTGTGTATTTGTCTACTAATCGTGGGGTTGTCGGAGTGACAGAAACCTGAACCCGCGTTAGGAAACCTTTGCATAAGGGAGTGTAGGATCTCAAAGTTTAAGGTTGTGGTTAGGTTTCAATCTTAATTACTTTCTTTTAGTTGTGGATGCTTGCAAGGGGTATAATCACAAGCATGTATTAGTCCTAGGAAGGTCAGTACATTAGCATAGGTTCACCCACACAACACTTATCCAACAAGAGAAGATTAATCAACTATATGAAGCGAAAGCACTTTATAATATTCCCATGTGTCCTCGAGAACGTTTAGTCATCTTAAGTAATACAACCGGCTTGTCCTTTGCTAAAGAAAGGATTGGGCCACTTGCTGCAATTATTATTATTGTCTTTATTTACTCGCACTTTATTTATTTGCATTATCAAAAACCCCTAAAAATCCGTTTGCTAAGTATTTACAGAAAATTCCTGATCCAAACCACTTGTCAACACCTTCTACTCCTCGTTGGGTCTGACACTCTTACTTATCGAAATTACTACGATACACCCCTATACTTGTGGGTCATCATTGGCAGAGAGAAAGTGTTCATGGAATAGCTTTTTCTATTGCTAAGGCACTCTCAGATATGATGCTGCATCATTTTGTTTGTTATGTACTTTTCCTGTATGTTGTTGTGCTCATATGTATCTTCTGCTAATGCTGCTGGCGTAGACTTCGACGCTCAAGCTTTGGCCCGCCCAGATGCCTTGACCGGTGTTGTGGCTGCAGTCGAAGACCGCAGCATCTCTGTCAAGGACTCACTCGAGAAGGCCAAGGGTGTGCTTGGGCGTCTTTGAGAGGAGATGGTACCCAAGGCCAAGCTGATCAAATATCTCGATGGCTTAGTGGAGTCCTTCGATGGAGGCGTGCCCATGGACTTCAAGAATGCTCAGAGGGGGTTTGGAGCAACCATGGGACTCTTGATGGTGCAAGCTCATGGTGTTGATCTGAACCCCAGCCAGGTCTCCTCGGTGATGCCGGTCACTACGGATGGCCAACAGGTAGTGTTTGCTCCCTTTTCCACTAGTTGTCATAAATATGAGCCTCGGCTCATTGAGACACTCGTGAAGTATTTGGTGGAGCTGAGGCGGTTGAGATGGCGAAAGCCACAGTGTTAGAGGCTGTAACCGAGAAGGCGGCAGCGTCAGAGGCTGCCACTGACTCGAGGAAGCCCCTGAGTGCTAATGCGTAGATATAGGCTATCCCTCTGTTGACCTTTTGTAATACTCTAGCTTCTCCAAACGTCTTTTTGATTTGCATTGTGTCTACTGGGGTGCTCCCTTTGCAAACTTGCTGAACTCGATGTTTTTATTATTGACATTGTTTTGAATGGTTGGTCTTATCCATCTCTTCCTCTGCCTGGATAGGGTCATTCGAGTGATCCATCTGACGCACCTCCCACCGATGAACCTGTGGCGTAACCACGTTCAAAGGTGGAGGAGCTATCGCTGTTGTCTTGATTGCGTGATCGCATAAAACACTTGGAGCGGGAGATGCCCATGATCCGTTGTAGCACCGATGTGTGGAAGTCAAAAGCCAAAAAATCCAATAAACGGGAGAAATATCTTCTTGGCGAGGTGGCTCAGCTAAATGAGCAATTGGAATGTTAGTTTCCTTAGCTTCTTCTTCTTTCTTAGCCAGTTGTAGCGGCGATTTAGCCTTATGCTTTTTTCTTCCCTTTGTAGTTGTTAGTGCTCGCCGTCCACATATGGAGAGGAATAGAATCGCCATTCGGTTAAACAACTTGACCCAGGAGCAACTGGAAGCTAGCGGGTACTTTTGGGTTGATCAGGATCGCGCAGTCACGCTGGCGACATTGCAGGATCATGTGTCGCAGGTGATGTGTACTTGAAGAAGGCGCAGTCGTGCCTGAAGCACATTTTTTGGGAAATGTTTCCCTTGGATGCAGTACCTTCAAGCTTGTTCGCTTAGCTAAACAAGTTCTAGGATGCCAGCACAATTCGCGAGTGCGTGCGTCAGCAATTAGTCGCAGGTGCCAAGGCTGCACTAGCACTTGTTCGCCTGCACCGACCTGATCTGGATCTTGCAGCTGTTGCCGCTGGACCACCAACCCCGCCAGAAGGGATGGCGTGGAACATGGTGCCACATTATCGGCCAGTTGATCAGGCAGCTGAAGATATCATCGAGTTGTTCGAAGAACGTACCCATATTCTCCTTTTACGGTAGTAGAGTAGTTTTGAACCTGCACAGAGATGCATAGGTGTTAAAAAGTTCGTATAAGTGAGTCAGGTGTTTTTTGTTACCCGTTTACATGTAAAAGCTTGCTATCTTGTATATTTTTTGAGTAGCTTGTACTCTGCAGTTCCTTTTCGTTAGCCTGACACATACTTATCTTAGCACTTTGTCAACCTGTCAGGTGCATTGTAGCTGGGTTGGTTTTACCAAGGATTAGATTAATAGTACGTTAGCTACTCAGGCTACTGCGTTATTCGTGTAGCGAGGTGGAAAGGGTGGCGCAGCCCCCGAGTAATGTAATTACAAGTAAAAATAGAAACACAAAGTTGGAGGCACTTAGCTTTATTTATTCGTAGAATATCAGGAGATAAAATATGTGGCTAAGTAGCCTGGCTGAATAGCCTTATTTGTAAAAAGTAAAACATCTAATGGTAGAAACAACGCAGCTGTGCGACGTTCTAGGGGTTGGAGTATGCGACTCCACTTTCTACATTTTTAAGGTGGTAGGCGCCACCTAGGATTACTTTGGTAATCACATAAGGTCCCTCCCAAGGGGACTCGAGCTTGAAGTGCCCTTGCTGCTTCAGTTGCAGAACCAGGTCTCCTTCGATGAAGGACCTTGGGCGTAGCCTTCTGCTGTAGTAGTTGCGGAGGTTTTGCTCGTAGATCGCAGATCATTCTGCTGCTATCTCGCGTGCTTCGTCGAGGAGGTCGATAGAGTCTTCGAGTGCGAGAGTTGATTCCGCTTCATTGTATGCTATGACCCATGGGGCTTTGTAGCGTACTTCTGCAGGTAGTACTGCCTTGGCACCATGTACCATGAAGAATGGAGTATAGCCTGTGGCGCTATTTGGAGTTATGCCCAGGCTCCATAGTACTGATTGTAGCTCCTCGGGCCAGCATCCGGCAACTCTTTCGAGTGGCCTGGGGAGCCTTTTCTTGATGCCGCTGCACACGAGGACGTTGGCCTTTTTGACCTGACCGTTGGTGTGAGGGTGCGCCACCAAAGCGTAGCTGATGTTGATCCCTAGGTTTTCACAGAAATCCTGGAATTCATTCGAGGTGAAGTTTGTTCCGTTGTCCGTGATGATGTTGTGTGGCACCCTGAACCGGAAGACGATGGACTCGAAGAATTTGACGGCGGTGGCCCCTGATTGGTTTGTCACCGGCATGGCTTCAATCCACTTGGTGAATTTGTCGACTGCGACGAGGAGGTAGACGTATCCTCCAGGTGAAGATTTTTGCAGTTTGCCGACCATGTCGAGTCTCCATTGCGCGAAGGGCCAGGCCACAGGTATTGGCCTAAGCTCTACACCAGGTGCGTGCGGTTTGTCAGTGAATCTTCGGCAAGCATTGCACTTCTGGACGATGTCCTTAGCATCGCGCATTGCCGTTGGCCAGTAGAATCCAGCTCACAGAGCTTTCGCAACCAGAGCGCGACTGCTAGCGTGATGGCCGCAAGTGCCTTCGTGTATCTCGAGGAGGCTCTTCCGTCTCCATTGGAGATGCATCGTTGAAGGAATCCTGTGATGCTGCGCTTGTACAGTTCACCGTTGATGAGGGCGAAAGCCTTGGATCGTCGCGCTATATGTCGCGCATCTGTCGGGTCATCTGGCAAACTTTTGCTGAGTAGGTATGTGATGTATGGTTGTGTTTAGGATGGCTTGATCATCATGACCTCCATGGGGCCTTCGAGTCCCGTCTCTTGCTCCATGTCCTCAAGTGCCTTCAGTTCGTCAGGTGGCGTAGCCCCCGAGTCCTTTGACGTGCTAGTTGTTTGCTCTAGAATCTTTGGCTTGATGGAGCGTTTGTAGATTTGCTCTAGGAATACTCCAGGTGGCACCAGGGCATAGGTGGAGCCAATGTTGGCGAGTGTATCCGCCTCCTCATTGCTCTCATGGCCGACGTGCCGCAGTTCGCAGCCATCGAAGTCCCCTTCGAGTGCGTCATAGAGGTAGCGGTATGCGATCATGTTGTCGCTCAGAGTGTCGCACTGGTTCATGGTTTGATTTACTACCAGTTTAGAGTCGTCGTAGATGATGAGTTGCATTGCGCCACAAGCTTTGGCCATCCGCATCCCATGGAGCAGGGCCTCGTATTCAGCTTCGTTGTTGGAGGCGCGAAACTGCATTCGTATAACATACCTCATCTTGTCACCTTGTGGCGATGCCAGGATGATGCCTGCACCAACTCCTTCTCGATGTTTTGATCCGTCGAATTGCATTGTCCATAGGCAGGACATGTCTGGCGTGTTGGGGAGCTGGTTTTCCATCCAGTGAATGAGGAGGTCTGGGAGTACTTGCGACTTGATTGCATCTCGCTTCTCGTATGTGATGTCTCGTGGAGACAGTTCTATTCCCCAAAGTGCGACACGTCTGGTGGTGTCGGGGTTGTTGAGGATGTGCCCTAGTGGAGCATCATTCACCACAATGATGGGGTGCTCCTGGAAGTAGTGGCGCAGTCGTCGGGCTGCCATGAAGACGCCGTATGCCAACTTCCGATAATGCGGGTACCACTGTTTTGTCGGCGTGATCACTTCGCTGAGGTAGTAGACTGGGCGTTGTACCCCGTGGACTTTGTTTTCTTCGGCTCATTCCACTACGAGCACAGTACTAACCACCTGGTTGGTGGCAGAGATGTATAACAACAGAGGCTCCTTTTCCTGAGGTGATACCAACACCGGCGAAGTGGATAGTAGACGCTTGAGGTCTTTGAATGCTTCTTGTGCTTCTTCTGTCCACTCGAATTTGTTAGCCTTGCGAAGGAGCTGGTAGAAAGGCAGCGCCATCTTGCCCATTTGACTGATGAATCGACGGAACGCCACGATTTGCCCAGCTAGCTACTAGACGCCTTTTACGTTCTCCGACTTCTCCATGGCCAGTATGGCCTTTATTTTCTTCGGGTTGGCTTTGATCCCACTCGCGGAGATGAGGTACCCAATCAGTTGCCTAGATGGTACGTCGAAGGCGCATTTGTCTAGATTCACCTTGATCCGGTAGCGGTTGGGGTTATCGAAGGTCTCGCGGAGATCATCGAGTAACGAGGGTTCCTCCTTAGTTTTGACGAAGATGTCATTGATGTAGACTTGAATGCTACAACCAAGATGGCTCTTGAGGTAGGCCTGCATACATTGCTGATAGGTGGCCTCTGCGTTTTTCAGCCCGAAGGGCATCATTTTGTAGCAGAAGACGCCAAAGGGCGTGATAAAGGCCGTTTTCTCCTGGTCTTTCTCCTTCATTCGAATCTGGTGGTAGTCTGAGTAGGCATCGAGGAAGAAGAGGCGCTCGCATCCCGCGGTGGAGTCGATTATCTGGTCGATCCATGGCAATGGTAAGTGATCCTTTGGGCAATGTTTGTTCAAGGAGGTGAAGTCCACGCACATCCGCAAGATATCCGTGTCCTTTTTAGGAACGAGCACGGGGTTTTCTACCCAGGTGCTTTCCTTGATCTCGCGTTATAGTTAGCGTCGAGGAGTCTGTTGACTTCCATACCGACCGCTTTTGCCCTTGGCTTAGATAGGCAATGTATCGTCTCCTTCACCGGTCTTGCTTCAGGATTCACATTGAGTGAGTGCTCGGTGAATTCCCTAGGAACCCCTGGCATGTCCGTTGGACACCAGGCGAAGATTTCCCAGCGCTCACGAAGGAATTCGACGAGCGCAAGTTCCTATGCGAGACTCAAGTTGTTGGCGATGAGGGCCATCATGGTTGGGTCCGTTGGGTCGACCTAGACCACCTTGGTGTGGACCGATGAGTCGAAGGATTGGTCGGGTGTGCTTGGCTTACTCGGAGGAGGTAGAATGTTGTCTATCGACTCCTTCAGCCTCGCTAGCTCCTCCTGATGCCGAAAGACTGCGAGATTCTGTTGAATTCCCGATCGCAGATGTCTGACCTCTCGAAGCTTCCGTTGATGGTGATAATGCCGTTGGATCCCGACATATTCATCTACAGGTATACGTAGTGTGGCACCGCCATGAACCTCGCGAACACGACACGTATGAGGATGCAGTGGTATTGCGAGGGCTAGTCGACCACTTCGAATTTGATGTGCTCTCACCGGAAGTTTGCTGGCGTTTCGAAAATGACATCCAAGCTGATCTTGCCCAGGGGTATACGCCTTCCCTGGGATGATGCCGTGGAATGTTGTGTCTGAGGTTTCTAGAAATGACAGAGGGATTCGCATGGCGTGCAAGGTGCTTGCGAACATGAGGTTGATGCCGCTGCCACCGTCCATGAACACGCGACTCATCTCGAAGCCTCCAATTTGTGCCTCGAGCACCAGGGGATAGTGACCTAGGCGAGGCACTTGACACGGATGATCGTGTTTGTCGAAGGTAATGCAGGACTCGCTCCCACTGAGGTACTTAGTGGTGGAGGGTGGAGAGTTCATCACCAGGTTAACTTGGCGAGTGATTTATTTTTGCACCCGATTTGATGGGCGTCCTTTTTGGGTCATTCCAATGTTTCCTAGTGCTCGCGGGTACTGCTCACCTCCGTTGTTTTGGACTGGCGCAGCTGTAGGTGGTGGTGGCCCAGGTGGTGGTGGTGGAGCTCCATGAGCCACGACACTCAGGGCAGCTCCATAGCCTTGGTTTATCTGATGGGTTCGTAGCATGGAAAACAAAAAATTTCTACCGCCAGAACGAACAAAACCGAGATCTAATCTATTAGACATGTGCAACGAGATAGATCTGTACTAACCCTCGTAGATCCGAAAGCGTTACGAGATTAGATCTTGGGGTTGATGTAGTCGATCACTTGCCGATCTCAAGATCGTGTGGATGATCCTTCCGGCGCCGTGTTCCGGCAGCGCTTCCGCAGTCGGTCACACGTGCGGAGTCGAAGCAGACCTTCCTCTCCCCGTTCCAGTGAGCAGCGGAGGTAGTAGATCTTCTCCACAGAATCCCAGCAGCACGACGGTGTGGTGGTGGTGGTGGTGGAGTAGAGATTTCTGCAGGGCTTCGCCTAAGCCGGAGCAGAGCGAAGGAGGAGGAGAGAGGCGGCGGCTAGGGTTTGTTATGGGAGAGGTCTAGGGGGTGGCGCCCCCTCCCCTCTATTTAAAGGAGGGAGGCACCATGGGAGGGGGAGTCCTAGTAGGACTCCCCTCCCTCCTTGGCCGGCGGATTGGGAGGGGGGAGGAATCCTCCTCCCCCACGAATCCGTGTCTTGCCCCACAAAGACTCCTTGATCCTTTCTTGGTTTTCAAGCAAACTCCAAGAAATCTTCTAGAACCTTCCAGAACATTCCGAAACCTTCTAGAATCTCCATACAAACACTCCGGAACATTTCCTAACTTATAAAATCATCCCCAATATATGAATCTTATTCTCCGGACAATTCCGGATCTCCTCGTGATGTCCCGGATCCAATCCGAGACTCCGAACAACATTCGGTCTCCAACGCATATTCCATATCTACTTAAAACAACTTCGAACCTTAAGTGTGTCACCCTACGGTTCGTGAATATGCAGACATGATGAAGACACCTCTCCGATCAATAACCATCAGCGGGATCTGGAGATCCATAATGGCTCCCACATATTCAACGATGACTTCGTGATCGATAGAACCATTAACATACGAAACCAATTTCCTTTGTCACGCGATATTCTACTTATCCGAGGTTTGATCGTCGGTATCTCCATACCTAGTTCTACCTCGTTACTGATAAGTACTCTTTACTCGTTCTATGTTATGTCATCCCATGTGACCTAGTCACATGCTTGCAAGCTAACTAGATGACATTCCACCGAGAGGGCCCAGAGCATATCTATTCGTCATATGGATGGACAAATCCCAATCTTGGTCCATGCGCTTCAACACATACTTTCAGAATACCCAATGACACCTTTATAACCACCCAGTTACGAAGCGGCGTTTGATGTCATCAAAGTGCCCATCCGTTGATGGTGATTAACATAGCCTCATGGTCGAAGGATTATGTTACTATGCATTTGAAAAGCTTGTAGCAAAACGAACTTAATGACTTGATCTTATGCTATGCTTACTATGGGTGTGTGTCCATCACATCATTCTCCTAATGATATGATCTTGTTATTAACGACATCCAATGTCCATGATCAGGAAACCATGATCATCCATTAATCAACAAGCTAGTTTAACAAGAGGCTTACTAGGGACTCTTTTATGTTTACAAAACACACAAGTATTAACGTTTCCTGTTAATACAATTATAGCATGGGATGTAAACATTTATCATAAACATAAAGATATAATAATAACCACTTTATTATTGCCTCTTGGGCATATCTCCAACAGTCTCCCACTTGCACTAGAGTCAATAATCCAGTTAAAAACTTGTGCATTCAACACCTATGGCTTTCTGGTGTTGTATAGACACTATTGCTAGTGGTAAACATAATCTTCGGATCTGACACTTCTAGGTCCGTTTGTATTTGCATTTCCTTGCATCTCTACGCATTACTCATTCTCCAATGAGATGGCATTGTATAAATTTGGTCCTTTGGTGAGACCTTTAGTTCCTTGGGATTAAATCATGTTGATACAATTGTCATACAATGTATCTTCATAGTATTATCCCGCTATGAACCACACCTAGTTGCATAACAAACTACTTGACGCAAATGCCCTCATTTGCTGCTACAATAACAGTCATATACTTAGCCTTTTGTTGTAGTATCTGTCACAATGTTTTAACTTTGGTACTCAACCAAATCCGTTATGGAACTTCCTTTCCATTACATTGTGCCACCCATAGTTTAAATTGAGATAAACTTAATTTGTGACAAAACTAGTATCAATGCAACAATTTACAATGAACTATTTGTCACCACTATATAAATAATATCTTCTTAGTTCTTCCACAGATCATAGGAATATCCCTACTATTGTCCAATGATCATCTTATGAGTCATTCTGGTATATGCTCATAACATTTAGAGCATAGGACATATCTGGATGTGTACATCTCAAAGAATGATTGATCAAAATATTCTTGTGATTTCACCAAGTGTCAAAACACTTGAATCACGTGTCAACACACTTGAATCTTGATTCAGTCCTTTCCGTGCGTCAAGAACCTTTCTTGTTGTTTCCATATTGAACTCATTCAACATCTTATCTATGTACATTTGGCAAAACCATATTAGCGCCTCAATCTATCCATATAGACATTGATGCCTAATTCTTGGGTTATGCCTAAGTCTTTCATCGAAATGAAATTCTTAACCTGTGTCAATAAAAGATACATCATTTCTAATCAACAATATATCTTTCACATAATGTATTAGAAATATGTCTTAGCGCTCCCATTTAATTTCTTGCAAAATGCAAACATCTTCATCATCTCTGATGAAATTAAATCTTTTAACGGTTTCATCACGGTGAACATTCCAACTCCGCGATGCTCACTTCAACCATTGAAGTTTTGCATACTCTTTTAGCATCCGTTGAATTAACAAAAAACCCTTTGGATCGTGTCATGTACACATCCTAGGTAACCATTCTATTAGAAGAACTTGTTTTGTTTGTTCAACTACCATATACCAAAATATATGTAGTGGTTGCTACATTAATCCGTCTAGACTAAATATCGCTATGAAAGATCAAATCTTATCATAGTCAATTCCTTGAACATTGTCGTAAACTCTTTCCGACATGTCGACTATTTCATAGATGTGAAACATCCATGTCTATTTCTTTATAGATCCATATACGTCTGTAAGGTGTTGCACCTTTCCAGAGGGTCTTTCAAATTCAAAGCTTGATTTCTCGTGTATGGAATTATCACGGATTTTATGGCTTCAAGCCACTTAACGAAGTCAGGGCCCATCATTGATTATTTGCATGTAGTCGGTTCATCATTGTCAAACAACAATGATTTAACTCTCAAATCTTGGCATTTGATTACTTACCCGACCTACTTGGTTCAATAGGAACTTAGATCCTCGTGACCACATCCTTTGAGGCACGTGAGCCATGAGCATTGTTGCTGCCTCCGGGACACTTACCGACGCTGCGCAACTCAGCACATATTAGCCAAGGTTCAACAACCTTGTCAAAGTTCTATTGTCCTCCCACTTAACTTTTCACCAAAAATTCCTTCTCAAGAAACTCGACATTCTAAGCGAAAAACACTTTTGTCTTCGGTGTTATGGAGGAATACCCAATGGTTATTCGAAATAACCTACAAAGACATGCTCATCCGACTTTGGTTGTAAACACTTTACTTATGCCTAGCATACCAAAAATATAAGAAAGGACAACCTGGGTTTTATCCCAAACCATGACTTATATGGTGTCATTTCAACGGATCACGATGGAGCTCTTTTCAGTGTAAATGCGGTAGTCACTAAAGCTTTAATCTTTAAAATATAATGGCAGTTTTATAAATGACACCTTTGATCTTACCATGTCAAACAAGGTTTCATTACATATCTTGAACACTCCATACTCCTATGGTGTTTTGGGAAATGCAAATCCATGGAACGATTCCTCAAATCTTAGGTGTTTTGCTAAACTTGTAACTCAAACATCTTTATGATCCAATCATAAACTTTTTTATTTTATTGTTACAATAATTTTCCACTTCATCTTGAAAGTCTTTGAACATTTTCAAATGTTTCATACTTCTTCCTTATTGAGTAAGTATATACATATACTCACTCAAATCTTCGGAGAAAGCATATGAAGTTGAAATCCATCGCCCATGACTACACATAATGGACTATATACATCAATATGTACAAATTCCAATCAGTTAGTCGTCCGTTCCTCTTTTGGCCTACGAACGGAGTTTTAATTATCTCCAGGAAAGTATCACATGCGTCATTTGATCAAAATCAAAGACTCCAAAAATCCATCAACATGGAGTTTCTTCATGTATCCCTTTCAATATAATTTAAACGGCGATGTCACTTCGCAAGTGATCTTTCAATCATTTGTCTTGCGACATTTTAGCATTAGTTTTATGGTCATTATTTCTCCAACCAGACTTGTATATCATCCATCTATTATGCAATACGGTAATTATTTGAACAACCTTTTGTCGTCATAATACCTGATCAAAAATAACAATTATTGAAAAAAATCTTGAAGGCAAGCTTTGATGTTAACGAGCAACACAACAACCCTTTGTTTGTTTTTCGATGAACATCATCACATATTCTCTTGCGAGTTACTTAGGCCATTGCAGTTCACGAATTGTGTTGTCCTGTATGACACTTCATACCAACCAATTCGGTATCCAATACCGCAGAACCACATTGTTTAACAACCAAGGAATACAGCCATAACATGTATCTTCTATATACCTAAGTTGGATATCTCCAATCTTTTCTTTTCTGCCAAATATTTTATAGATTCTCTTTCAACAATTCCTTTTCTTTTAAAAGAATCTATCAACATCAATAGTGGTGTCATTCACATGACACATAGTACAAAGTGTGTATAGTCAAATACTAATACCTTTGGACTTGCACTTTGAAGTGGATCACCTTCATCAAATGTTTGGCATTCTTTCAAAGTTCCATTCTTTAGTAATCTTTTAGTGTAGTAAACATTTTACTTACATCTTCTATTCATCATTATCATGACAACTTTCATGATCAAGCTGCTATAGCTTATAAAGGTGAATTGCGGGTATAATGTTTCTTTTCCAAAACCTTTTGGAGGATTAGGACGACTGGCGTCTCCAACCTTCACAAATTCTCATCAAATATGAGGACGTATACTCTATCATGTTGTAACCAACACATTGTTTTAGATATCCCAATACCTTTCACATATGATGGTTTCTGAAACATTGCTTTCAGCTCTTAGATAAACTTGATATTAAAAACAATCTTTTGTGTATCAAGAATCATGGAGGCAAACATGATACATTAGATACTAACACTGGAATTGTTACTCTTGATTTAATACTGTTTATTAAACTTCACAGAGTAAACGGAGTTTGCTGAAAGTTTGCAACATGACTTTTAAACTTTAGATTGACACTCAAAACAATACGATACCAGTTCGTAAAGAAAATATCCAGAATTTCTATAGTTCCACTATCTCAACTATAACTAAGCGTAAGGTGGTGAACGGATGCCAATGACTACAACAAACTATGCAAATTCACTTTGATTGTGTTTATGATAAATTGAGTTCGACTAATCCAAATTACAAATGAACTCCCACTCAAAACAACATCCCTCAAGTTGTTTTAGTGATTACACGAACCAAATCCACTACACCAAGTCCGATCATCACGTGAGATGATGTAGCTTTAAAGGCGAACAATCAACATGTTCATCATATCATCCATATGACTCATGCTTTACCTTTCGGTATTCCGTGTCCCGAGACCATGTTTGTACATGCTAGGCTCGTCAAGGTTAACCTTAGTATCCGCATGTGCAAATCTGGCTTGCACCCATCGTATGGACACGTAGAATCTATCACACCCGATCATCACGAGATGCTTCGAAACGACGAGTCTTAGCAATGGTGCCTACTAAGGATGAACACTTTATTACTTGATATTTAGTGAGAGGGATCATCTTGTAATGCTACCGTCGCGATCTAAGCAATACAAGATGCATAAAGGATTAACATCATAGGCAATTCATAATTAGTGTGATATGATATGGCCCTTTCTTCTTATGCCTTTGATCTCCATCTCCAAAGCACGGACATGATCTCCATCATCACCAGCATTGCGTCAAGGTCAGTGGCGCCGCTTCATGGTTGTCCATCATCACTAGCAACTATTACAACTACTTGGAATAAAGCTATTACAAGATGAATAGACACGCAGGTCTTAACAGAATTAAAGACAACCATTAGGCTCCTGCCGGTTGCCATATTACAACAAGGATCATTGTATACATCAAATATAATCACAATCACATGATGGCCATATCACATCACAAAACCCCTGCAAAAACAAGTTAGACGCCTCTAATTTTCTTTGCATGTTTTACGTGGTTTGGGGCTTTTGAATAAGAACGGATCTTACCTATGAAACTGAACCACAACGTTGATACAAGTGCTATCGAGTGAAAGTGTAGATTGGATCTATACTATGATGGGAGAGACAGAAACCCGCAAAGCCACTTGTGCAAAGCAAGTTACACGTCAATCGTGGAGCAAGTCTCATGTGCGATGACATGTAAGGTTAGCCCGAGCCGCTTCAGCCCACCATACCGCAAGATGCAAAGTACACAAAGCAAAAGACGGCACGA
Organism: Avena sativa; assembly: GCA_916181665.1. Taxonomy (NCBI): domain Eukaryota; kingdom Viridiplantae; phylum Streptophyta; class Magnoliopsida; order Poales; family Poaceae; genus Avena; species Avena sativa. The sequence goes on along the minus strand of OV702287.1, from coordinate 183,176,887 downwards.
GCACCAATGCCCACAAAACCATTGTGTTCTACTCGTGCAACAGATCTACGCATAGACAAGGCTCTGATACCACTGATGGGTTCGTAGCATAGAAAACAAAATTTTTCTACCGCCAGAACAAACAAAACCCAGATCTAATCTAGATAAAAGCCAAGATCTAATCTATTAGACATGTGAAACGAGATAGATCTGTACTAACCCTCGTAGATCCGAAAGCGTTACGAGATTAGATCTCGGGGTTGATGTAGTCGATCACTTGCCGATCTCAAGATCATGTGGACGATCCTTCCGGCACCGCGTTCCGGCAGCGCTTCCGCAGTCGGTCACACGTGCGGAGTCGAAGCAGACCTTCCTCTCCCTGTTCCAGCAAGCAGCGGAGGTAGTAGATCTTCTCCACGGAATCCCAGCAGCACGACGGTGTGGTGGTGGTTGTGGAGTAGAGATTTCTGCAGGGGTTCGCCTAAGCCAGAGCAGAGCGAAGGAGGAGGAGAGAGGCGGCGGCTAGGGTTTGTTATGGGAGAGGTCTAGGGGTGGCGCCCCCTCCCCTCTATTTAAAGGAGGGAGGCGCCATGGGAGGGGGAGTCCTAGTAGGACTCCCCTCCCTCCTTGGCCGGCGGATTGGGAGGGGGGGAGGAATCCTCCTCCCCCATGAATCCGGGTCTAGCTCCACAAAGACTCCTTGATCCTTTCTTGGTTTTCAAGCAAACTCCAAGAAATCTTCTAGAACCTTCCAGAACATTCTGAAACCTTCTAGAATCTCCATACAAACACTCTGGAACATTTCCTAACTTAGAAAATGATCCCCAATATATGAATCTTATTCTCCGGACAATTCCGGATCTCCTCGTGATGTCCCGGATCCAATCCGAGACTCCGAACAACATTCGGTCTCCAACGCATATTCCATATCTACTTAAAACAACTTCGAACCTTAAGTGTGTCACCCTACGGTTCGTGAATATGCAGACATGATGAAGACACCTCTCCGATCAATAACCATCAGCGGGATATGGAGATCCATAATGGCTCCCACATATTCAACGATGACTTTGTGATCGATAGAACCATTAACATACGAAACCAATTCCCTTTGTCACGCAATATTCTACTTATCCGAGGTTTGATCGTCGGTATCTCCATACCTAGTTCTACCTCGTTACTGATAAGTACTCTTTACTCGTTCTATGTTATGTCATCCCTTGTGACCTAGTCACATGCTTGCAAGCTAACTAGATGACATTCCACCGAGAGGGCCCAGAGCATATCTATTCGTCATATGGATGGACAAATCCCAATCTTGGTCCATGCGCTTCAACACATACTTTCAGAATACCCAATGACACCTTTATAACCACCCAGTTACGAAGCGGCGTTTGATGTCATCAAAGTGCCCATCCGTTGATGGTGATTAACATAGCCTCATGGTCGAAGGATTATGTTACTATGCATTTGAAAAGCTTGTAGCAAAACGAACTTAATGACTTGATCTTATGCTATGCTTACTATGGGTGTGTGTCCATCACATCATTCTCCTAATGATATGATCTTGTTATTAACGACATCCAATGTCCATGATCAGGAAACCATGATCATCCATTAATCAACAAGCTAGTTTAACAAGAGGCTTACTAGGGACTCTTTTATGTTTACAAAACACACAAGTATTAATGTTTCCTGTTAATACAATTATAGCATGGGATGTAAAAATTTATCATAAACATAAAGATATAATAGTAACCACTTTATTATTGCCTCTTGGGCATATCTCCAACATTATCGCATCCCGATTCATCTGGGCCAGACCTTCGTGGAGCCTGAGGAACTCACGACAATCCTTTAGAAGGTGACTGGATTTTTTGTTGACGTCGTGCTCGTCGATGTAGAAGTGTATGTTGCATGGTCCGGATAGTTTGTCCTGGATAGATGTTCCAGGTGCCTCATCACGAGTGCGACATTGCCACACTTGCGTGGTTTTCCTGCTGTCACGGTATCTACAGCTACAGTATCCGCTGTTGCGGTTGCTGTCATCGCGTTTGTCGGTGTAGCCAGCCGCGACCATGTCGACTTCCTCGTGGTCCTCGAAACCACGCATCTGGCGTTTTCCTTGGCGATCACGTCTATGACCGAGATCATCATCATCGTCTGAGTGGACGCGGTTTTTCACCGACTCCTCTCCATCAGCCCACCTGGTCGCGATCTCTATCAGGTGGTCAATTGTTTTGGGCTTCGAGCGGCCTAGCTCCTCTCTGAGCTCTCTCCGATGCACGCCACTATTGAATGCGTCGATTGCGCGATCCTCAGAGATGTCCTCTGCAGAGTTTTTGATGATGGACCACCTCTGAATGTATGAGCACAGCGACTCACCAGTCTTTTGGTAGTAGCCTCTTAATTCTTTGATTGATGCAGGCCTTTTGTAAGTGCCCTTGAAGTTTGGCACGAAGCTGTAAACCAGCTCATCCTAGCTGCAAATCAATCAGCGTGGGAGGTTATTGAGCCACGCATGGGCGGCACCTTGTAGCTCTAGCTGGAGGCATTGCATGGTCATGCTCATGGTGCCACCGTGTAGCCTGGCGGAGGAAATATGGTCTTCCAACCAGATCTTCGGGTCTTGGAGGCCATCGAATTTTGGGTTCTCCGATGGGAGTTTGAACCCTTTTGGCATTCGCTTTTGCCGTATGGCTCTGCTAAAGCAGCTGGCACCGCAGAGCTCTATCCCGTCATATTCCGAGTCAGTCGAATGGGCGCGCCTCACGCACATCTTGTCGACTTTGTGCTGCATGATGTCATCGCGTGCGTCGTAGTTGTAGTCGTGCCACCGTGAGCGGCATCGTCGTGACAAGTCATGGTTGTCGTTGCTGGAGGAGGAGGAAGAGTAGCGCTTGGACAGAGCCTTGCTTTTCTTTGGCTCCACCGTTGGGTCCTTTATGAGGGCAGCTTCGACTAGTCCCAGGCCAGCGATCGTAGATCGGTGCATGCCGGATTGTGGGTCCCCAGATGGTGGCTGGTTGCTGAGCAGGTACATGGTGGCCGCTGTTACCGCTGCCTGCGGCATTTTCAGGAGCACATTGCCCCGCGTATCCATTGTCATAGACGAGAAGTCGAGGACTCGTGCGGCCTCTTCTCTCTCCTTATCAATGAGATGAGCTAGTCGAGAGCGTCTTCTGGTGGTTGTATGGTCATTGCCTTTGGAGGAGGTTCCTCCAATGGAAGAGAGACGAGCTCGCCGAAGTCTCCTAGGTCACCCGACACAGACGACGTCAATTGACGAGGGGTTAACTCATCAATGGGCATTACAAATGTACATAGGTTCGAGGAAGTGGGGAGCGCTGGAGGCATCGATCGTCTAGCAAACAAGCACACAAGGGACATGAGGTTTACCCAGATTTAGGCCTCGCAAAGGACCCTACTCCTGCTTGTCTACTCTTGGAATTATCGAGGAGTCGAAAGTTATAGGGATGCAATCTGGCGATGGTGTAGAAAGTAGGGTTGTGGATATCCTCCCCGCCGCTCCTCCTAGCCTTTATATAGATAGGCTAGGTCTTGGGATAGCAGGACGAGTCAGTTCCCTTTAAACTTCTATCTCGAGCTTGCCGTGTGCTGCAAGGAGTCGAAGTCTCCAAGGTCACCCGAATCTTGACTGGGCCTTAGCAACGCCGTGGGCTTCTTCTAGGGTGGATGTTGGGGATATACTTTCCGGGTATCCTCATAGTTCCTCACTGACCAGGGTGGCCCACTTCGGGTTAGAGCTTTGCTTCACGGGCGGCCTAGTCAGGCAGAAGATACGGAGTCCAATCCGTCTACGGGAAGGCCCAGAAGACTTACCAACATAGGCCCATAGTGTTACTTGTAGTTCAAGATGTACTCTGTAACCGACTCTTAGTCGTAGCCGGATAGATCTCTCCTGTAAACCCTAGGCCGGATATCTATATAAGCCGTCCTAGGGAAAGCCTTTAGGGCACCTACTCTCACAATAGTCTACAAACTTAACTCGCACAGGCGAAACCCTTGTAACCCGTATTCCGGATCTCCCGTATTACTGGATTGCTAGCAGGAGTAGGATCCGTCCAAAGCCGGCGGATTCGAACCTGGGTAAACTTGTGTGCTCACCGTCTCAAAATACCATACGTCTCACACCCCTCTCTTCCACACGCCTCGAGGACCTCCTCATGGCATACTTGTCATCAATACGACGACAGTTGGTGCTTACCGTGGGGCAAGTGAGCTTCGGATCTGCGTTCCGAGCAGAATATGCAAGAATTGGAATCGGCAAGACTATCGCCATAGGTCGCATCCTCTACACCAGCGACGTCCCTCTCAGCGTTCTTGACGAGACCTGGATTCCGGCTAGGGAAGTCGTGACCACATACACAATCATGTATTTCGGTGAGATTGATGTTTACATCGGTTTCGCTGAACCTGCCCCACCCACCCCAACAGTGATGATAGAGGCAGAAGAAATTTCTGGGTCCCCTATGTGCTAGAGGCTATCGGAACAAGCGTCGAATTACCGGCATCTTCGGATGACTCCTGATATCGGCAGATTTCCGGAAGTTCTCTGCGGAATATGAAGAGGAGATTAATTCCACAACTGCTGCAGAAGGAGAAGACATGGACGAAGGATGCGAAGAAAACTCTCCCAAAGCACAGGACAACATGGATCATGGAGATGATCCCGAGAACCAAATGGCCAAAAGTACTGATCAAAGTTTGACTCCGGGAAATAGGCCCAAAGCCGTCTTTGCTATTGGCGCTGCCAAGAAGGCAAAGAAGAAGAACAAGAAGAACAAGACCCTGGCAAAAGACCCTCCGGAAGAGGAGGTGATCGTCGAGGAATATGAGGAAGACTCGGATGGAGCACTTATCCCAGATAAGCCCAAAGAAGAGTCGATGGACGGACACGTGATCACTGAAGGTGCGCATAAAATCATCGATGCTGCATTAACCACACATATTCCTACGGCTGCAGAACTTACTGCTGACGAGCTGGACGAAAGGGCCCAGGCCCTAGAAGCGCGTTGCCAAGTACTCCTCGATGAAGCCAAAAACCTTGAGGAAGAAAAGAAATGCATGGCAACTGCGGAGAAGTACAACTCTAGGCAACACTAGAAGACCAGGAAACGTCATACTCATGACGACCAATTCCCGCATAATCACAAAGTCCTCTTTGGAGGAGAGAATGGGATGCCTCAGCATGACAGCAACGGGGATTGGGTGTATCCAACTCTAGTGCAAAACACTGTTGTGGCTCGAGAAATCCTATCTGCTAATCCAGGCCCAGAGCAGATTCGTTTGGGCATTAAACTACTCAACAAGGGTCTGGAGCAGTAAAAGGTTGCCCTGTCCGGAAGCCAAAAACTGGTCTCCCATTCTGACCAATGTTGCACGGATCCGGCCTGGAATGATGTAAGACCTCAACCTGTTTCGGAACAGCATCATCGTTCCGATCGTCGGGAAGACAACTACTCAAGAACCGGATCTTCAGGACATCACCACCAAGCTGCACGTGACTGGCGTAACGTTACCCCAGTGACGGAGCAAGAGGCAATCACTGCACTAAATCCAAAGAATCCTCCCCAGTGAGAGTCGAAGGATCGCAGGGAAGAAGATAAAGAGAAACGTCGGGAGGAGGATCGACAAAGAATGCCACCTCCTGGACATACAAGAAGTCCGGCTGACGGATGAAGGAACGACGGACACCGTGCTGAGTCAATCCGGCAGGGGGCTCGTCGTAATGAAGATCCTCCCTGGAACCGGAATAATGACGCTCCAGACGGAGGCCGGCGAACAGCCGGAAATAATCCAGCTGCTCCACCCTCTCCACCAAGTAACCATCACAACTGTTCCCAAGGACACCAAGGAGGGCGTAGTGGTGGAGGAGGTGGTGGCAGAAGCCGAAGTCTGGCTCCACGGCACCACAGCCATAGCCGTCATTCGGGACGATCTTTATCCCCAAGTGACGCAAGACACAGGATCAATTCCAACATAGAGGTGCGGCACTACAAAAACGATGATATATACATGGGCCCAAAGTGTTTCGGACCATGCATAAGAGCTATAAAATTCCCGGAAGGATTCGCTATCTCAAGACATATTCAAGCCTACGATGGCATAGCTCGGCCAGATACTTGGCTCCAGGATTTCTTCCAAGCTTGCTATATCGCCAAAGGCAGAAACAATCTGGTTGCAACCCGATATCTCCCACTCATGTTGCGGAAGACGGCACGATCATGGCTCAATGAACTTCTGGAGAACACCACACAACTGGTATGACATGCAAAGTGCGTTCTTTCGGAATTTCGAAGGCACATACCGGAGGCCCTATACGGTACGAGACCTACAGCGTTGCACCCAGAAAGCCGAAGAAACATGCCGGGATTATCTTGGACGATGGATCGACACCAAGAACTCCTGTGAAGGAGTAAACGACCAAACTGCGATTGAAGCTTTCATTGCAGGACTCCTAATTGGTTTACTACGTCATCGCTTGAAGTGTGACAAGGTCACTGATTTGGGAGAGATGATAGAAACATCGAGCAAGTACGCAGATGCTGATGACGATGCAGAAGGATTACTCAACGCCATAGCTGTGCCACAATCGGCAAAACAACCAAAGCAACAAGCTCAGAAGCGCAAGAACACCTCAGAAGAAAAGCCTAACACAGAAACGACAGTGGTCACTACTACTTTCGGGTCTGGGGGACGAGGAGGGCACGGTGGTGGCCATGGACGCAGTCATGGGACATGAAGAGTCCAGGGTAGAGGAGACGAACAACCCGGAAAAACCTACTCCTGGGCCGACATTGCCAATAACCCATGTGTGCATCACTTAGACGCCAATGGGGGCTCGTCCCACACAAACGCCGAGTTTCGTTTTAATGACGACATCAAGAAAGACAATACCGCTGGCTATAGGGCTAAGCGGAAGAAGGGAAAGAAGAATCCCGAAAAAGATAAAGAGACCAAGGATGATTCCAACATGGAGGAAGCCGATGCTTCAAATCCCAAGCCGGAAGGAAAAAAGAATTTCTCGGATCTCAACCAGCTAAGGTCAAGAAATCAGTTCTACATGAGCTCAACGCAACAGTCCCGGTTGTCCTTCAATTTTTGGATTGGTCGGAAGTGGCAATCACCTTTGATCGTGCTGATCATCCGCCTAAGTTGCACATGTAAGGAAAATACGCCTTAGTCATCAATCCACTGATTTCCAGCTATGGTTTCTCCAAGACTCTCATGGATGGTGGCAGCAGTATTAATATTCTGTATGTTGAAACGCTACGCCGGATGAAGATCTCGGAGACCCAGCTGAACTACAGCTCTGTGTTCTTTCACGGAGTTGTCCCAGGAAGACAAGCAAATTCCCTGGGGGAAATCACTTTGGATGTTACCTTTGGAACTCCAAAGAACTACCGGACGGAAGCACTTTCTTTCGAAGTGGTCCCGTTCAAGAGCACATACCACGCTATATTCGGACGTCCGGCTTACTGGGCTTTTATGGCTCGTCCGTGTTACATTTACAATATGATGAAAATTGCAGGTCCCAACGGCGTGATCACCATTAGGGGAGATCCGAAGAAAGCGCGAGAGTGCAAAGATGGAAATGCCGCCTTTGCTGAAGTCGTGCTGCACGCCCAGGAGTACCAGGAGATCAAGAAGAGCATAGATCTGTCCGAGATGCCCGCAATGAAGAAGGAGGTGACAAAGCCGAATCCAGAGTTCAAGGCATCAGAAGAGACGAAGAAGACGCTGTTGAAGGATGATGACCCCTCCAAGGTGACCCAGATAGGCGTAGGCCTAGATAGCGCATAGGAAAGCGTGCTCGTCAAGTTCCTCCAAGCAAATCAAGATATCTTCGCATGGCAGCCATCTGACATGACTGGAGTACCTAGGGAACTTTCTGAGCACTCTTTAAATGTAAACCCGAATGCTAAACCCGTCAAACAGTCCTTACGATGTTTTGGCGGTGAAAAGCGTAAGGCAATAGCTAAGGAACTAGCACGGCTCGAGTTAGCCGGATTCATAGAAGATGTCATCCACACTGAGTGGTCGGCCAATCCTGTAATGGTCCCTAAAAAGGACACCACTGATTTAAGGATGTGTGTTGATTATACTGCCTTGAACAAGGCTTGCCCGAAAGATCCGTTCGCTCTGCCTAGGATTGATCAAGTTATCGATTCTATGGCAGGCTCGGAACTCCTATGTTTTCTCGACGCATATTCCGGTTATCACCAAATCCAGATGAAGGAATCTAACAAAGTCAAAACTTCATTCATAACCCCTTTTGGAACCTTCTGTTTCATTACGATACCCTTTGGGCTAAAGAACGCAGGAGCTACGTACCAACGCACAATGCAGCATTGCCTCCATGATCAAATCGGATGCAATGTACATGCATATGTGGATGATATTGCGGTGATGTCCAAAAAGAAGGAAACCCTGATTTCCAACTTGGAGGAAACGTTCGCCAATCTACGAAAATACAACATAATTCTTAATCTGAAGAAATGCTTCTTTGGAATCCTAGCCGGAAATTGTTAGGTTTTATCGTGTCTCAAAGAGGCATAGTGGTGAACCGAGACAAAATCAAGGCTATACTCAATATTTCCAGGCCAACTCGCCTGAAGGACGTACAAAGACTAACTGGTTGCATTGCCATAGTCAGTCGGTTTGTAAGCCGGCTTGGTGAAAGAGCCGCACCACTATACAAACTCCTGAAAAAGACCAAGAATTTTGTGTGGACCGACGAAGCTGAAGCTGCACTCCAAGACCTAGAAACAATACTCTCATCTGCTCCCATCCTTGTAGCACCGGAACCACAGGAACCATTGTTGCTTTATCTTGCTGTGAGAAACAAAGTCGTCAGTATCGTCATGGTAGTGGAGAGACTGGAGGAAAATCAAGAACACTTGGTGCAGCCTCCGACTTACTATCTCAGCGAGGTCTTAACAGAATCAAAACAACGGTAACTACACTATCAAAAGTTGGCTTACGGTGTGTTCTTAGCATCTCGTAAGCTACGACATTATTTTCAGGAACATCCAATTGTCGTGGTGAGCATAGCTCCCATGAGAGATATAATCAACAAAAGTGATGCCACATGACGTGTCGCCAAATAGGGCATAGAGCTTTCATCTTTCGATATTGAGTACAAACCTCGTACAACAATCAAATCCCAAATCCTCGCTGACTTTGTCACTGATTAGACAGAGACAACGGAGAGTATGACCTTACCAGAGTCAGAATACTGGACCTTGCATTTTGACGGGTCTAAAGCGCTCGGGGGATGGCGTGGTGCTCAAGTCACCCCAAGGTGATAAACTTTTCTATGTATTGCGGATACACTTCACGGCAACAAACAACATTGCCGAGTATGAAGCATTGCTGCATGGAATACGGATTGCTAAGGATATCGGCATCCGACGATTAATGTGCTATGGAGATTCGGATCTTGTTGCACAACAAGTGTCGGATATCTGTAAGGAAAATAAGCACATGGCAGCATATAGGACTGTCGTGGATGAACTATCTAAATCGTTTGAAGGGTTTGAAGTTCAACACATCCCTCAAACAGAGAATGAGGAAGCAGATGCACTATCTCGAATAGGCTCTACCCGGAAAAAGGTCCTGAATGGCGCTTTTTTAGAGCACCTCAAAGTTCCCTCTATAAAGGGAGTGGACGAGGAATACCCGACCAAATCTGACTCACCTTTAGTAGCAGTTCTGGCTGTGATTCCCAGCTGGACTCAACCCTATCTTAATTTCTTGGTAGACGGAAAATTACCCGAAGACGAAGTTTTGAGCCGACAGATCGTCCGACGAGCAAAATACTATACTATAATTAGTGGTGAGCTCTATAAGCGGAGTGCATCTAGGGTCTTTCAGCGCTGTGTATCTCCGGAAGAAGGAGTGGAAATCTTACGAGAAATCCACGAAGGTGAGTGTGGTCACCATGCTGCAGCCAAGTCTTTAGTGGCAAAAGCTTTCCGGCATGGTTTTTTCAGGCTTACAACCAAGGCAGATGCCGAACGACTGGTCAAGACATGCAAGGGCTACCAAAAGTACGCCAAACAAGCTCACGTTCCGGATGATCAGCTGAGAACAATACCTATAACATGTCCTTTTGTGGTCTGGGGGCTTGACATGGTAGGACCATTTAAATGAGCTCCAAGTGGATTTACACACCTCTTAGTGATAGTGGATAAATTTACCAAATGTATTGAGGCTAAACCCGTCACTAGTTGTGATGGAGCAACAACCATAAGATTTGTTGAGGATGTTATAATCCAATACGGTTATCCGCATAGCATTATCATGGACAATGGGAGTAACTTTTCTATGGGAGAGCTTGCCGAATTCTACAACGAACAAAATATCCGGCTTGACTTTGCGTCAGTCGCACACCCATAAGCTAATGGACAAGTCGAAAGAGCAAATGGTTTAATCTTACAGGGCCTAAAACCAAGACTCGAAGCACCATTACGACATGCTGCGGGGGCTTGGGCAGAGGAATTACCTTCTGTAATATGGAGTTTGCGAACAACTCCAAACAGGTCAACTGGATACACACCTTTCTTCTTGGTCTATGGCGCAAAAGCAGTTCTTCCTAGTGATTTGATTCACACTTCTCCTAGAGTGGCCACGTATATTGAGGAGGATGCCGAAATTTCTCGACAAAATGATCTCGACTTAGTTGAAGAAGTTCGCGTCGTTGCTGAAATGAGATCAACCGCCTATCAGCAGAAGTTACGCAAGTATCATAGCCAGAGAGTCAGAAACCATTCTTTCAATAAGGGCGATTTGGTTTTCCTGCTTGTGTAGCAAAGAAAGCACAAACTTTCCCCAATATGGGAAGGGCCATTTCTAGTTAGTCGAGTATTACATAATGGTTCATACTACCTAACTGATATGCGACCAGTCAAAGAAAGACCTGCTACTAAGAAGAGAAAGAGAGCTGGAGGCAGTACAAATCTGGATGAGTTAGACAGACCATGGAATATTGCTCAGCTATGTCCCTTTTATTCTTAGTTTACTTCTCTTTGTAATCATATATGTGTACATGTTCAAAGAGAAATAAAGTCTTGGTTCCCTCAAAAATTTTCTGAGAAGTTTTTACCATCTTATTTCCGAATGATCATGTCGCAGTCGAAATTCCCAGAATACTTGAAAGTACTTTATGTTCATGTTTGTTCTGGTTTAGATTTCTGATTCTAAAATTGGTACCTTTGGGTATAAATCTAAATTTTCTAGTCTATACTTTGGTTATTTGTCTGATTGCTGGATGCGGGTATTTTCCGAGTAATGAATTGTTGGTACTGGAAGCCGGCTTTGTTTCCGAGTTTAAATTGGTTTAGCAATTGAGCTCCGTTTCTCGGCAAAGTTTCCGTGCTGAAAGTTAGCCAGCTCATGAAAGGGACGAGGCGGAAAGTCAGATTAACGATAAGTGCAGGCAAAATACAAGTGCTTATGTAAACATTTCAGGCACATAATATCAAAGCCAAAAGTACTGAATAGATAGAATAAAACTTAGCACTAGCAAAAGTATCATACTACTTATTTACAAACCCAAATTGTTTTTTAGAATAACACAATGTTCTTCTGATATTTTATGATGCAGGAGGAGAGGTAGGAGCCGCCGGCTCGCTGGATACATCGGCCTCGGCTTGGTAGCATTCTGGGATGTTCAAATCCGATATGGTTTGATCATCATCGGAAACCTCAGCTGTTTCTTCAGAAGGCGGAGGCGGCGTGTCCACGCGAGTGAAGAAGGGAGTGTCGTAGCTGGTCAAGTCAGCTACGTGGCACCCATATCTGTCGCAGGAGTCCATGATGGCCTTGATGTCTTGCTCTTGTCCGTCTTCGTCCACCTTGCAGTACCCTCTGGTTACTTGCCAGATTTCCATGTTTCCATGGTGGCTCATAACCATGGTGAGAGCGTTTTGCGCTGCGGTTCGCACATAGGACATGTTCCAGTCCTGAACCAACTGCGGCATATCCTTGGCCTTGTCTCGCACTTCAAAACCATACATGCTATGGATATCCGGAACCTTGAGAACCTCGCCAATGTCTTCGAGAGATTGACGGAAGTCATGAAGCAAATAACCGACTTGGGTAAGCCGGTGGGTGTGAGGCTCGGCAGAGGTGGAGTCCGTCAAGTTCAGAGGACCTGTGCATATAATGCAAAGGGTAAATAAACCCGAACTTTAAAGAGTCGGAAGATGCAGAAAAATCAGAGAAAGGGAAACGTACCAAGGTTGACATCGTCGACTTTGGCCTTCTCTTCACGAAGACTCTGGTGTTCAGCCCGGAGCGCCTTGGAAATGTCCTTCTCTCTGAATAACTCGTCGTTGAGATCCGAGATTTTCTTATCTTGAAGCGCAATATTGCGATCACGCTCATCGGTGGCCATGGAGGTGGACTTGAGAATTTGAGCAATTCTCTTCTCATGATCCGCCTTGAGCTTATCCAGCTCTTGGCGAAGTTCCTTGTTCTCCACCACCAAGGTTTTAAGATTCTCGGCCTCTTCGATCATGGTGCAAGACTGTTTTACCAGTGCTGTAAGTCAAAAGAACAACAGTTCAACAAAAATTCGATTATGAAACATAAAGACAAGGTTTGAGTTTTGAAATGTTTACCTTCGGACTCATCCTTGGAAACCTTCAGCTATGCATTTTCAAGTCGGAGAGCTCTGATCTGTTTCCGCTTGTTGCAGATATTTTTTAGTAATTCCTGGTTATGCGAATTAACTTTTGTAAGTCAGAATACCCAGAGTCAGAAGTCTACTAAAGACTCGGGCTAATATTGTAACTAATATCAGCACGAGCCTTGGGGGCTACACTAGTTCATTCTTTGGCATCCTAAGTAAGCATAAACCCGGATTTAACTATCCAACTTCATGCTTGGGGGCTAGAGGATATGATATAAAGTAACATAAAGGAAAAAGTGAGTTGGAATTCCAACTTACATATTGTTCATGTGTGAGCTTCCTCAAGCACATGTTCACTTCAGTTGTAACCTTCTCGGCAAGGGTGAGCGGGATCAGTGGTGGAGGTGATAATACACCAGCTCTCAGTCCCTCATCGTGAAGGCGGACTTGTTCAAGAAGTTCGGAGTACTAGACGTCCTCCCCTTCTTGTGCTTCTTCTTTGGCAGAAAGATTTCGGCTTTCCAAGCACTGCCGGGCCAAACGCTGGATTTCCTCCGCAGATTTCCGAGACAGGCCAAGTATGGCAAGTCCCGGATTTCTTAGAAGATTGTCAGCGAAGATTTCTGCCGAGGGATCATTACCCGAAGAGGGTTCAGCCTTATCAACACCTGAGTCACTCATGGTGACATCAGTTTGCGACTCCAGGATCGCTGGCTCTGCTGTTTGAGCTGGATCTTCTACAACAGTCAGAGATGGAGCAATCTCCAATCTTGTAGAAGGCTGGGGAGCGGGAGTCGGAGGAGCCACGGCAGGAGAAGCCAGTTTGAGCTTCAACTGGCGCAGGGGCTTCGTGGCCGTTTCCTTCCCCTTGCCCTTGATGAGCTGTTTAGCTCTGAGAAGATAATGGAACAACATTACATCTCAGAAGGAATTACAAGTAAATACAAAAGACCTTGTGAGGAAATATTACCTCTTCACAATGGGCACTTCTTTGGTGCCGATGTCCAATGTCGGAGCTTTGCGTTTCCGAGGAACGACATCCGGCATTGGGACCAACTCCCCCTCATCCTGAGAAAACTCAGGAGGGTATCCCTCGATAGGAGCGAACTCCGACTCGGGGAGGTCAGCAAGCTGAAAAGGAAAAACATCTCAGTATTGCAAAGATAACATATAAATGAGCATGAAAAAAGAGTTACTGCTGAAGTTTACCGGCACAATGGGATCTTCCGCCATATACATATCCAGAGACAACTCCGGAATCTTCCTCTCGATCCGCTCCCTTATCAGCCATTTGATTTGGCATACATAATCTTTCGGCTTTAGGGATTTGGAGCTGATGCGGAGAGAGTCATTTTTTGACGATGTGATGGAGTGCACCAGTCGATCTCCGTGATGTTGTAGGGGTTGAATCTGGCGTGCCACCCAGCAGTGAACTAAGTCGGACCCTTTCAGGCCCTTGTGCTTCATTAGGTATTCGATCCGTCTCTTGGCGAGAAACAGATCGTCACTGAGAGTCGGAGCAACCTCGTCCCAAGACTCTATAGGCGTGGCGGCTCCATCAACGAAACACGGCAAAGCTGTGTCTTTGCCGGGAGCGGGGATATCCTTGGGGTAGAAGAAAGTGGACGACCATTGTTTGACCGAGTCACTGGCCATAATCCGAGGATATACGCGCTCTCTTCTAACGGAAAAACTAATAGTACCGGTAATATAAGGATTACCGATAGTAATGGAATTTCTCCGGACATGAAAGTAGTATCGGAAAAGAGTAAGACTCGGCCTAATGCTGAGGTACCCCTCGCACAAAGAAGCATATGTGCTCATCTCTAAGATGGAGTTCGGGGGAAGATGGTGAAGATGAACGCCATAATGATCTATAACCTTGGAAAAGAATTCCGAGGGAGGAAAAGAAAGACCTCTGTCGAGGTGAGTGCCGAAATGCACTCGCTCGTCGTTGCGGGGGTTGGGGACGGTTTCGCCGAAGCCGCTCCGCTAGTTGCCGGCACGGAGGAGCCCTTCGTCTTCCACGACCTGGAGCTTGGGATCGTCCAGGACACAGGGAATCAAGACTCCACGGTGGCTCTCCCTCTCTGCCGCCACCGTCGTCGCTAAGCCGGAGGATGATGAAGAAGCCATTCTGATTCGGTGCGCCGATGACCTTAGATAGGCGGCGCTGGAGGTGTTTTTGCGGGAGCAGTGGAGCACTGGGTTCATGGGAGGCGTAGAGGGGAAGGAAACGATGCTAGAGCTGGTGAAGAAGATTGGGGGAGAAATCCACACCACTTATATCCGCCAGGCGCGTCAAGATTCGTGTAAACGCTACAGTAAACGTGCCATGCGTCGTGGAAAGGACGGGGAAACCTCCACGCGATGATTATGCCGCCTCGATCTCCACACACGCATTGAAACGGCGCCTCGATTCCACGAAAGGCGGACCCACCAACAGTCGTGCTGACAGGAAATGTCTGTCAGTGACGTGACTTGACCATGGCTGGTGTCAGGCTATGTCAGAGACCAAGTTCCGGCTTAGTTTGAATTTCAAGCTAGAAATCTAAATAGATGTGTTGATAGGTCCGACTTATTTTAAGACCCGGATCGTACTTTTTGTTTGAAGTTTCAGGAACCCTTCAAGATTCTGCAAGCCGAAGATCAAGCTACATGATGATACATCCGACTTTGGATCTTGGAGACTTCCAGGGGCTGCTGTTGGGGATATACTTTCCGGGTATCCTCATAGTTCCTCACTGACCAGGGTGGCCCACTTCGGGTTAGAGCTTTGCTTCACGGGCGACCCAGTCAGGGAGAAGATACGGAGTCCAATCCGGCTACGAGAAGGCCCAGAAGACTTACCGACATAGGCCCATAGTGTTACTTGTAGTTCAAGATGTAATCTGTAAGCGACTCTTAGTCGTAGCCAGATAGATCTCTCCTGTAAACCCTAGGCTGGATATCTTTATAAGCCGTCCTAGGGAAAGCCTTTAGGGCACCTACTCTCACAATAGTCTACAAACTCAACTCGCACATGCGAAACCCTTGTAACCCATATTCCGGCTCTGCCGTATTACTGGATTGCTAGCAGGAGTAGGATCCGTCCAAAGCCGGCGGATTCGAACCTGGGTAAACTTGTGTGCTCACCGTCCCGGAATACCGTACGTTTCACACCCCTCTCTCCACACGCCTCGAGGACCCCCTCATGGCATACTTGTCATCAATCCGACGATAGTGGACCGTATATGCTGATCTCGAGTACCTATAAGGTATGCCCATGTCACAAAGTAAGAAAACAATTGGATGACTATGAGAGAAGGAATTTTAGACGCTACCTTCAATCCCTAAGAAAAGCAATTACTCTTCTAGTTTTGAAGCATTAGTATAAGCATCTGAATATGATATGAATATTGCTCTTGTAGTGCCACATTGATAGACTATTGCCCGAATAAACATCCTTGGAGAAGGAAAATTCTAATTCTTCACCATATCAAACTTCAATATTAAAAGGGACACCAACTATACTGACACCTTGAAGCAACCTGAAACATTCAGCAATGGCCAATGACATAGGTAAGTCATATTTGTCCAAATTAATAAGCAAGTGCTATAGACAGGTTATGTATCCATTCTACACCTTGGTATCAACTATTACAAACCCAAGAATCTGGTCTATCCATGCTGACCAGGAAATCTTCTTCCATTAAAGACCAACCATCCACAAAACCATGGTCATCAATGGAAAGCAAGAACTGCAGACCTGCATAAGTGAACCATAAAACCTCTTAGAAGTAAGCAGATCAGTAAAAACAATAAGAGAATAGTAAACAACCAAAAACAATGAAAAAACACCTAATCACCCGACAACCCTGAAATAGGATCCCAAGACCTTCGTTCACAAAAAAGATATAAAGTAAATGCGCATGGCTGCACATGAGATAACCCAATAAAAAGTAGAAAAAGAGTATTTCAAAACTCCACCATTTTATTAACGAGTGAAGATGGTGACTTCTAGATATTCTTCATTTCCTAGGTTTGCTTGCAATTTGCAAATAGTGTTGGATCACTAGGCTGGTGTGTTTTATTTGTGATTACCTAGTATTATTCACGAGTAATAATTCCTATATTGCTTGTCTAAAAACAGATCATGTTCTAATGGATTGTTGAAGCTCCTCATGGTTATTTGTGTTGTTAATCATGCTAGCAACCGTGAATTTGCATTGTGAACTCATTTGAACATCAAAGGACTGGCGGCCATTATGTGTGATGTGAATAGAAATACAAACAACCTCAAATTAGTTCTGTATAAAAATTAGCTCATGCATGCAAAAAGCATGTTTGAAATAAACACAATCATTATTGTAAAATATAAAAAATCCTAGGTATGAGGCTATGAGACCAGCAAGAAGGCTCATCTGAGTATATATTTTTCTTCTCCCCTTGGCTTCATTCAGGTTCTCCTTGTTACTTTGCAAGGCAAACACCTTCAAAAGGTAAGGGAATGAGAAGGAAGGTGAAAGAAACAGGAAAACATGGAAGATAAGCTTGCTCCAGCTAGACACAACCTTCGGCAATCTTGGTGAGATATACATCTTCTCAAACTCCACGGTGCTTCTCCGCTTTCGTAAAAAATATGTTCAATCAATGTAAGTATTATTTGAGTAGGAGTGAGCAGTTTTGGCCTCAATAGTTACTTGCATCCGTAAGAAAAATGTAGGGGCTACAAACCAAAACAAATTCAAATATAATTGGCAGGGGTTTTCAAGGCTCGAGACAAAAAAGTTAATATCCATAAATTAACAAACATCAGTTAGAGAATTATTCTGTCACATGCCAACAAAATCTAACAAATCAAATCTTAAATCTGATATGTAAAGCAATGATGGAGAAAATGACATCTACATTTTATCTGTACCAGCAGCCTACATAATTGACACATCACTATTGTATTCCAGAATAATAAATAGTCATTTAATTGGGTTTACAATTTGATTTTCAAGAGTTATTTCGTACATTTTATCCTTAAAGGGGCATTTAACTACAAAAAATACAATGGCAATGAAGGATATTATCAAAAAAATGATCAATAGCATGTACAACACCTACTCTAAGCATAACATCTCCTGAGTAATTGGAGTGTATCATTGTCTAGTGCACTGCCTGCAACATAACATATATTGTCAGGAAGGAAGCACAACAAAAGCATAGCGAAATAAATAGCCTACAATAATCTAAGCAACAAAGGGGACATGCCACTAATATAAACAACATTTAACATGTTCAATTATTATTGCATCTCTCGGGAGAGTAGTATGATTGTTCTTCGGCTGATCCACATTTTCATGAAGTTCTCATCGTGCCATCATGATTTGCGGGTTGATCACCCTAGGCTCCTCATTCAGATGATAACTAAATGAAACTGGCGACACCAGAATAGGAAGCAAATAGCAGTAACAATCTCACGTGCTTTGTCGAGGAGGTTGATAGAGTCTTCGAGTGCGAGAGTTGATTCCGCTTCATTGTATGCTATGACCCGTGGGGCTTTGTAGCGTACTTCTGCAGGTAGTACTGCCTGGGCGCCGTGTACCATGAAGAATGGAGTATAGCCTGTGGCGCTGTTTGGAGTTATGCACAGGCTCCATAGTACTGATTGTAGCTCCTCGGGCCAGCACCCGACAGCTCTTTCAAGTGGCCCGAGGAGCCTTTTCTTGATGCTGCTGCAGACGAGGCCGTTGGCCTTTTTGACCTAACCATTGGTATGAGGGTGCGCCACCAAAGCGTAGCTGATGTTGATCCCCAGGTTTTCGCAGAAATCCTAGAATTCATTCAAGGTGAAGTTTGTTCCGTTGTCCGTGATGATGTTGTGTAGCACCCTGAATCGGAAGACAATGGACTCGAAGAATTTGACGGCGGTGGCCCCTGATTGGTTTGTCACCGGCATGGCTTCAATCCACTTGGTAAATTTGTTGACTGCGACGAGGAGGTAGACGTACCCTCCAAGTGAAGATTTTTGCTGTTTGCCGACCATGTCGAGTCTCCATTGCATGAAGGGCCAGGCCACGGGTATTGGCCTGAGCTCTACACCAGGTGCGTGCGGTTTGTCCACGAATCTTTGGCAAGCATTGCCCTTCTGGATGATGTCCTTAGCATCACGCATTGCCGTTTGCTAGTAGAATCCAGCTCGCAGAGCTTTCGCAATGAGAGCGCGACTGCTAGCGTGATGGTCGCAAGTGCCTTCGTGTATCTCGAGGAGGCTCTTCCATCTCCATTGGAGATGCATCGTTGAAAGACTCCTGTGATGTTGCGCTTGTACAGTTCGCCGTTGATGAGGGCAAAAGCCTTTGATCGTCATGCTATATGTCGCGCATATGTCGGGTCATCTGGCAAACTTTTGTTGAGTAGGTATGTGATGTATGGTTGTGTTTAGGATGGCTTGATCATCATGACCTCCATGGGGCCTTCGAGTCCCGTCTCTTGCTCCATGTCCTCAAGTGCCTTCAGTTCGTCGGGTGGCGTAGCCCCCGAGTCCTTTGACGTGCTAGCTGTTTGCTCTAGAATCTTTGGCTTGATGGAGCGTTTGTAGATTTGCTCTAGGAATACTCCAGGTGGCACCAGGGCATAGGTGGAGCCAATGTTGGCGAGTGTATCCGCCTCCTCATTGCTCTCGCGACCTACATGCCGCAGTTCATAGCCATCGAAGTCCCCTTCGAGTGGGTCATAGATGTAGCGGTATGCGATCATGTTGTCGCTCAGAGTGTCGCACTGGTTCATGGTTTGATTTACTACCAGTTTAGAGTCGCCGTAGATGACGAGTCACGTTGCGCCACAAGCTTTGGCCATCCGCATCCAATGGAGCAGGGCCTTGTATTCAGCTTCATTGTTGGAGGCGCAGAACTGCATTCGTAGAACATACCTCATCTTGTCACCTTGTGGCGATGTCAGGATGACGCCTGCACCAGCTCCTTCTCGATGTTTTGATCCGTCGAAGTGCATTGTCCATAGGCAGGACATGTCTGGCATGTCGGGGAGCTGGTTTTCCACCCAGTGGATCAGGAGGTCCGGGAGTACTTGCGACTTTATTGCATCTCGCTTCTCGTATGTGATGTCTTGTGGAGATAGTTCTATCCCCCAAAGTGCGACTCGTCCGGTGGTGTCGGGGTTGTTGAGGATGTGGCCTAGTGGAGCATCGTTCACCACAATTGTGGGGTGCTCCTGGAAGTAGTGGCGCAGTCGCCGGGCTGCCATGAAGATGCCGTATGCCAACTTCCGATAATGCGGGTACCGCTGTTTTGTCGGTGTGAGCACTTCGCTGAGGTAGTAGACTGGGTGTTGTACCCCGTGGACTTTGTTTTCTTCGGGTCGTTCCACTACGAGCACAGTACTAACCACCTGGTTGGTGGCAAAGATGTATAACAATAGGGGCTCCTTTTCCTGAGGTGTTACCAACATCGGCGAAGTGGATAGTAGACGCTTGAGGTCTTCGAATGCTTCTTGTGCTTCTTCTATCCACTCGAATTTGTCAGCCTTGTGAAGGAGCTGGTAGAAAGGCAGCGCCTTCTCCCCCATTTGGCTGATGAATCGACTGAGCGCCACGATTCGCCTAGCTAGATACTAGACACCTTTTACGTTCTCCGGCTTCTCCATGGCCAGTATGGCCTTTATTTTCTTCGGGTTGACTTCGATCCCTCTCGCGGAGATGAGGTACCTGAGCAGTTGCCCAGATGGTACACCGAGGGCGCATTTGTCTGGATTCACCTTGATCCGGTAGCGGTTGGGGTTATCGAAGGTCTCACGGAGATCATCGAGTAGCGAGGCTTCCTCCTTAGTTTTGACGATGATGTCGTTGACGTAGACTTGAATGTTATGACCAAGCTAGCTCTTGAGGTAGGCCTGTATACACCGCTGATAGGGGACCTCTGTGTTTTCATCCCGAAGGGCATCATTGTGTAGCAGAAGACACCAAAGGGCGTGATAAAGGCCATTTTCTCCTGGTCTTCCTCCTTCATTTGAATCTGGTGGTAGCCTGAGTAGGCGTCGAGGAAGTAGAGGCGCTCGCATCCCGCGGTGGAGTCGATTATCTGGTGGATCCATGGCAATGGGAAGTGATCCTTTGGGTAATGTTTGTTCAAGGAGGTGAAGTCCACGCACATCCGCAGGATATCCGTGTCCTTTTTAGGAACAAGCATGGGGATTTCTACCTAGGTGCTTTCCTTGATCTCGCGTTATAGTTAGCGTCGAGGACTCTGTTGACTTCCATATCGACCGCTTTTCCCTTGGCTCAGATAGTCAATGTATCGTCTGCTTCACCGGTCTTGCTTCAGGATACACATTGAGTGAGTGGTCGGCGAATTCCTTAGGAACCCCTGGCATGTCTGTTGGACACCATGCGAAGATTTCCCAGCGCTCACGGAGGAATTCGACGAGCGCGAGTTCCTATGCGGGACTCAAGTTGTTGGCGATGAGGGCCGTCTTGGTCGGGTCCGTTGGGTAGACCTGGACCACCTTGGTGTGGACCTATGAGTCGAAGGATTGGTCCGGTGTGCTTGGCTTACTCGGAGAAGGTAGACTGTTGTCTATCGACTCCTTAAGCCTCGCTAGCTCCTCCTGCATGCCGAAAGACTGGGAGATTCTATTGAATTCCCTGTCGCAGCTGTCTGACCTCTCGAAGCTTCCGTTGATGGTGATAATGCCGTTGGATCCCGACATATTCATCTGCAGGTATGCGTAGTGTGGCACCGCCATAAACCTCACGAACACGACATGTCCGAGGATGCAGTGGTATTGCGAGGGCCAGTCGACCACTTTGAATTTGATGCGCTCTCACCGGAAGTTTGCTGGCGTTTCGAAGATGACATCCAAGCTAATCTTGCCCAGGGGGTATACGCCTTCCCTGGGATGATGCCGTGGAATGTTGTGTCTGAGGTTTCTAGACATGACAGAGGGATTCGCATGGCGTGCAAGGTGCTTACGAACATGAGGTTGATGCCCCTACCACCGTCCATGAAGACGTGACTCATCTCGAAGCCTCCAATTTGTGTCTCGAGCACCAGGGGACAGTGACCTAGGCGAGGCACTTGACGCGGATGATCGCGTTTGTCGAAGATAATGCAGGACTTGCTCCCACTGAGGTACTCAGTGGTGGAGGGTGGAGAGTTCATTGCCAGGTTAACTTGGCGAGTGATTGATTTTTGCACCCGATTTTATGGGCGTCCTTTTTGGGTCATTCCCATGTTTCTCAGTGCTCGCAGGTACTGCTCACCTCCGTTGTTTTGGACTGGCGCAGCTGCAGGTGGTGGTGGCCCAAGTGGTGGTGGTGGCGCTCCATGACCCACGACACTCGGCGCAGCTCCATAGCCTTGGTTTATCGTGTCGCGATTCATCTGGGCCAGACCTTTGTGGAGCCTAAGGAACTCACGGCAATCCTTTAGAAGGTGACTGGAATTTTTCTTGTAGACGTTCTTGTCGTTGTAGAAGTGTACGTTGCATGGTCTGGACAGTTTGTCCTAGATAGATGTTCCAGGGGCCTCATCACGAGTGCGGCATTGCCACACTTGCGTGGTTTTCCTGCTATCACGGTCTCCACGGCTACGGTATCCGCTGTTGCAGTTGCTGTCATCGTGTTTATCGGTGTAGCTAGGCGCGACCATGTCGACTTCCTCGCGGTCCTCGTAACCACGCATCCGGTGTTTTCCTTGGCGATCACGTCTACGACCGAGATCGTCATCATCGTCTGAGTGGACGCGGTTTTTCACCGAGTCCTCTCCATCAGCCCACCTGTTCGTGATCTCTATCAGGTGGTCAATTGTTTTGGGCTTCGAGCGACCCATCTCCTCTCTGAGCTCTCTCCGGCGCACGCCACCATTGAATGCCTCGATTGCGCGATCCTCAGAGATGTCCTCTGCAGAGTTTTTGATGATGGACCACCTCTGAATGTATGAGCGCAGCGACTCGCCAGTCTTTTGGTAGCAGCCTCTTAATTCTTCGATTGATGCGGGCCTTTTGTAAGTGCCCTTGAAGTTTTGCACGAAGCTATAAACCAGCTCATCCCAGCTACGAATCGATCCGCGCGGGAGGTTATTGAGCCACGCACGAGCGGCACATTGTAGCTCTAGCTAGAGGCATTGCATGGTCGTACTCGTGGTGCCACCGTGTAGCCTGACGGACGAAATATGATCTTCTAGCCAGATCTTCGGGTCTTGGAGGCCATCGAATTTTGGGTTCTCCAATGGGAGTTTGAACCCTTTTGGCATTCGCTTTTGCCGTATGGTTCTGCTGAAGCAGCTGGCGCCGCAGAGTTCTATCCCATCATATTCCGAGTTAGTCGAATGGGCGCGCCTCGCGCGCATCTTGTTGACTTTGTGCTGCGTGATGTCATCGTGTGCGTCGTAGTTGTAGTCGTGCCGCCATGAGCGTCATCATCGTGACAAGTCATGGTTGTCATTGCTGGAGGAGGAGGAAGAGTAGCGCTTGGCCAGAGCCTTGCTTTTCTTCGGCTCCGCCGTTGGGTCCTTGATGAGGGTTGCTTCGACTAGTCCCAGGCCAACGATCGTAGATCGGTGCATGCCGGATCGTGGGTCCCTAGCCGGTGGCTGGTTGTTGAGCAGGTACATGGTGGCCGCTGTTACCGCTGCCTGCGGCGTTTTCGGGAGCACATTGCTCCATGTATCCACTGTCATAGACGAGAAGTCGAGGACTCGTGCGGCCTCTTATCTCTCCTTATCAATGAGATGAGCCAGTCGAGAGCGTCTTCTGGTGGCTGTATGGTCATTGCCTTTGGAGGAGGATCCTCCAATGGAAGAGAGACGAGCTCGCCAAAGTCTCCTAGGTCACCCGACACAGACAACGTCAATTGACGAGGGGTTAACTCATCAATGGACATCACAAATGTACTTAGGTTCAAGGAAGTGGCGAGCGCTGGTGGCATCGATCGTCTAGCAAACAAGCACACAAGGGACACAAGGTTTACCCAGATTCAGGCCTCGCAAAGGACCCTACTCCTGCTTGTCTGCTCTTGGAATTATCGAGGAGTCAAGAGTTATAGGGATGCGCAGATGCAATCTGGTAATGGTGTAGAAACTAGGGTTGTGGATATCCTCCTCGCTGCTCCTCCTAGCCTTTATATAGATAGGCTAGGTCTTGGGATAGCA
Organism: Avena sativa; assembly: GCA_916181665.1. Taxonomy (NCBI): domain Eukaryota; kingdom Viridiplantae; phylum Streptophyta; class Magnoliopsida; order Poales; family Poaceae; genus Avena; species Avena sativa. The sequence goes on along the minus strand of OV702287.1, from coordinate 183,153,112 downwards.
GGTCGAGTCGGTTACATATTACAGTTTTCCCTTTAAACTTCTATCTCGAGTTTGCCGTGTGTTGCAAGGATTCAAAGTCTCCAAGGTCACCCGAATCTTGACTGGGCCTTAGCAACGTCATGGGCTTCTTCTAGGGTGGACCGTATATGCTGATCTCGAGTACCTGTAAGGTATGCCCATGTCACAAAGTAAGAAAACAATTGGATCACTATGAGAGAAGGAATTTTATTCGGTACCTTCAATCCCTAAGAAAAGTAATTACTCTTCTAGTTACGAAGCATCAGTATAAGCATCTGAATATGATATGAATATTTCTCTTGTAGTGCCACATTGATAGACTGTTGCCCGAATAAACATCCTTGGAGAAGGAAAATTCTAATTCTTCACCATATCAAACTTCAATATTAAAAGGGACACCAACTATACTGACACCTTGAAGCAACCTGAAACATTCAGCAATGGCCAATGACATAGATAAGTCGTATTTTTCCAAATTAATAAGCAAGTGCTATAGATAGGTTATGTATCCATTCTACACCTTGGTATCAACTAGTACAAACCCAAGAATCTGGTCCATCCATGCTGACCGGGAAATCTTCTTCCATTGAAGACCAACCATCTAGAAAACCATGGTCATCAATGGAAAGCAAGAACTGCAGACTTGCATAAGTGAAACATAAAACCCCTTAGAAGTAAGCAGATCAGTAAAAACAATAAGAGAACAGTAAACGACCAAAAACAATGAAAAAACACCTAAACACCTGACAACCCTGAAATAGGATCCCAAGAACTTCATTCGCAAAAAAGATATAAAGTAAATGGGCATGGCTGCACATGAGATAACCCAATAAAAAGTAGAAAAAGAGTATTTTAAAACTCCAACATTTTATTAAGGAGTGAAGATGGTGACTTCTAGATATTCTTCATTTCCTAGGTTTGCTTGCAATTTGCTAATAGTGTTGGATCACTAGGCTGGTGTGTTTTATTTGTGATGACCTAGTATTATTCATGAGTAATAATTTCTATATTGCTCGTCTAAAAATAGATCATGTTCTAATGGATTGTTGAAGCTCCTCATGGTTATTTCTGTTGTTAATCATGCTAGCAACCGTGAATTTGCATTGTGAACTCATTTGAACATCAAAGGACTGGCGGCCTTTATGTGTGAAGTGAATAGAAATACAAACAACCTCAAATTAGTTCTGTATAAAATTAGCTCATGCATGGAAAATGCATGTTTGAAATAAACACAATCATTATTGTAAAATATAAAAAATCCTAGGTATGAGGCTATGAGACCAGCAAGAAGGCTTATCTGAGTATATATTTTTCTTCTCCCCTTGGCTTCATTCAGGTTCTCCTTGTTACTTTGCAAGACAAACACCTTCAAAAGGTAAGGGATTGAGAAGGAAGGTGAAAGAAACAGGAAAACATGGAAGATAAGCTTGCTCCAGCTAGACACAACCTTCGGCAACCTTGGTGAGATATACATCTTCTCAAATTCCACGGTGCTTCTCCGCTTTCGTAAAAAATATGTTCAATCAATGTAAGTATTATTTGAGTAGGAGTGAGCAGTTTTGGCCTCAATAGTTACTTGCATCCGTAAGAGAAATGTAGGGGCTACAAACCAAAAGAAATTCAAATCTAATTGGGCAGGGGTTGTCAAGGCTCGAGACAAAAAAGTTAATATCCATTAATTAACAAACATCAGTTAGAGAATTATTCTGTCACATGCCAACAAAATCTAACAAATCAAATCTTAAATATGATATGTAAAGCAATGATGGAGAAAATGACTTCTACATTTTATCTGTACCAGCAGTCTACATAATTGACACATCACTATTGTATTCCAGAATAATAAATAGTCATTTAATTGGGTTTACAATTTGATTTTCAAGAGTTATTTTTTACATTTTATGCTTAAAGGGGCATTTAACTACAAAAAATACAATGGCAATGAAGGATATTATAAAAAAATGATCAATAGTATATACAACACCTACTCTAAGCATAACATCTCCTGAGTAATTGGAGTGTATCATTGTCTAGTGCACTGCCTGCAACATAACATATATTGTCAGGAAGGAAGCACAACAAAAGCATAGCGAAATAAATAGCCTACAAAAATCTAAACAACAAAGGGGACATGCCACTAATATAAACAACATTTAACATGTTCAATTATTATTGTATCTCTCGGGAGAGTAGTATGATTGTTCTTCGGCTGATCTGCATTTTCATGAAGTTCTCATCGTGCCATCGTGATTTGCGGGTTGATCACCCTAGGCTCCTCATTCAGATGATAACTAAATGAACCTGGCGACACCAGAATAGGAAGCAAATAGCACTAAAAATCTCACGTGCTTTGTCGAGGAGGTTGATAGAGTCTTCGAGTGCGAGAGTTGATTCCGCTTCATTGTATGCTATGACCCGTGGGGCTTTGTAGCGTACTTCTGCAGGTAGTACTGCCTGGGCGCCGTGTACCATGAAGAATGGAGTATAGCCTGTGGCGCTGTTTGAAGTTATGCGCAGGCTCCATAGTACTGATTGTAGCTCCTCGGGCCAGCACCCGACAACTCTTTCAAGTGGCCCGAGGAGCCTTTTCTTGATGCCGCTACAGACAAGGCCAATGGCCTTTTCGGCCTAACCGTTGGTCTAAGGGTGCGCCACCAAAGCGTAGCTGATGTTTATCCCTAGGTTTTCGCTGAAATCCTAGAATTCATTCAAGGTGAAGTTTGTTCCATTGTCCGTGATGATGTTGTGTAGCACCCTGAATCGGAATACAATGGACTCGAAGAATTTGACGGCGGTGGCCCCTGATTGGTTTGTCACCGGCATGGCTTCAATCCACTTGGTGAATTTGCTGACTGCGACGAGGAGGTAGACGTACCCTCCAAGTGACGATTTTTGCAGTTTGCCAACCATGTCGAGTCTCCATTGCACGAAGGGCTAGGCCACGGGTATTGGCCTGAGCTCTACACCAGGTGCGTGCGGTTTGTCCGCGAATCTTTGGCAAGCATTTCCCTTCTGGATGATGTCCTTAGCGTCACGCATTGCCGTTGGCCAGTAGAATCCAGCTCGGAGAGCTTTCGCAATGAGAGCGTGACTGCTAGCGTGATGGTCGCAAGTGCCTTCGTGTATCTCGAGGAGGCTCTTCCGTCTCCATTGGAGATGCATCGTTGAAGGACTCCTGTGATGTTGCGCTTGTACAGTTCGCCGTTGATGAGGGCGAAATCCTTTGATCGTCGCGCTATATGTCGCGCATATGTCGGGTCATCTGGCAAACTTTTGTTGAGTAGGTATGTGATGTATGGTTGTGTTTAGGATGGCTTGATCATCATGACCTCCATGGGGCCTTCGAGTCCCGTCTCTTGCTCCATGTCCTCAAGTGCCTTCAGTTCGTCGGGTGGCGTAGCCCCCGAGTCCTTTGACGTGCTAGCTGTTTGCTCTAGAATCTTTGGCTTGATGGAGCGTTTGTAGATTTGCTCTAGGAATACTCCAGGTGGCACCAGGGCATAGGTGGATCCAATGTTGGTGAGTGTATCCGCCTCCTCATTGCTCTCACGACCGACATGCCGCAGTTCATAGCCATCGAAGTCCCCTTCGAGTGGGTCATAGATGTAGCGGTATGCGATCATGTTGTCACTCAGAGTGTCGCACTGGTTCATGGTTTGATTTACTACCAGTTTAGAGTCGCCGTAGATGACGAGTCACGTTGCGCCACAAGCTTTGGCCATCCGCATCCCATGGAGCAGGGCCTCGTATTCACCTTCGTTGTTGGAGGCGCGGAACTGCATTCGTAGAACATACCTCATCTTGTCACCTTGTGGCGATGCCAGGATGACGCCTGCACCAGCTCCTTCTCGATGTTTTGATCCGTCGAAGTGCATTGTCCATAGGCAGGACATGTCTGGCATGTCGGGGAGCTGGTTTTCCATCCAGTGGATCAGGAGGTCCGGGAGTACTTGCGACTTGATTGCATCTCGCTTCTCGTATGTGATGTCTTGTGGAGACAGTTCTATCCCCCAAAGTGTGACTCGTCCGGTGGTGTCGGGGTTGTTGAGGATGTGGCCTAGTGGAGCATCGTTCACCACAATTGTGGGGTGCTCCTGGAAGTAGTGGCGCAGTCACCGGGATGCCATGAAGATGCCGTATGCCAACTTCCGATAATGCGGGTACCGCTGTTTTGTCGGTGTGAGCACTTCGCTGAGGTAGTAGACTGGGTGTTGTACCCCGTGGACTTTGTTTTCTTCGGATCGTTCCACTACGAGCACAGTACTAACCACCTGGTTGGTGGCAGAGATGTATAACAATAGGGGCTCCTTTTCCTGAGGTGTTAGCAACATCGGCGAAGTGGATAGTAGACGCTTGAGGTCTTCGAATGCTTCTTGTGCTTCTTCTGTCCACTCGAATTTGTCAGCCTTGAGGAGCTGGTAGAATGGCAGCGCCTTCTCCCCCATTTGACTGATGAATCGACTGAGCGCCACGATTCGCCTAGCTAGCTACTGGACACCTTTTACGTTCTCCGGCTTCTCCATGGCCAGTATGGCCTTTATTTTCTTCGGGTTGGCTTCGATCCCTCTCGCGGAGATGAGGTACCTGAGCAGTTGCCCAGATGGTACACCGAGGGCGCATTTGTCTGGATTCACCTTTATCCGGTAGCGGCTGGGGTTATCAAAGGTCTCACGGAGATCATTGAGTAGAGAGACTTCCTCCTTAGTTTTGACGATGATGTCGTCGACATAGACTTGAATGTTATGACCAAGCTAGCTCTTGAGGCAGGCCTGTATACACCGCTGATAGGTGACCTCTGTGTTTTCATCCCGAAGGGCATCGTTGTGTAGCAGAAGACGCCAAAGGGCGTGATAAAGGCCATTTTCTCCTGGTCTTCCTCCTTCATTTGAATCTGGTGGTAGCCTGAGTAGGCGTCGAGGAAATAGAGGCGCTCGCATCCCGCGGTGCAGTCGATTATCTGGTCGATCCATGGCAATGGGAAGTGATCCTTTGGGCAATGTTTGTTCAAGGAGGTGAAGTCCACGCACATCCGCAGGATATCCGTGTCCTTTTTAGGAACAAGCATGGGGATTTCTACCTAGGTGCTTTCCTTGATCTCGCGTTATAGTTAGCGTCGAGGAGTCTGTTGACATCCATATCGACCGCTTTTGCCCGTGGCTCAGATAGTCAATGTATCGTCTGCTTCACCGGTCTTGCTTCAGGATACACATTGAGTGAGTGGTCGGCGAATTCCTTAGGAACCCCTGGCATGTCTGTTGGACACCAGGCGAAGATTTCCCAGTGCTCACGGAGGAATTCGACGAGCGCGAGTTCCTATGCGGGACTCAAGTTGTTGGCGATGAGGGCCGTCTTGGTCGGGTCTGTTGGGTAGACCTGGACCACCTTGGTGTGGACCGATGAGTCGAAGGATTGGTCCGGTGTGCTTGGCTTACTCGGAGAAGGTAGACTGTTGTCTATCGACTCCTTCAGCCTCGCTAGCTCCTCCTGCATGCCGAAAGACTGGGAGATTCTATTGAATTCCCTGTCGCAGTTGTCTGACCTCTCGAAGCTTCCGTTGATGGTGATAATGCCGTTGGATCCCGACATATTCATCTGCAGGTATGCGTAGTGTGGCAGCGCCATAAACCTCGCGAACACGACATGTCTAAGGATGCAATGGTATTGCGAGGGCCAGTCGACCACTTTGAATTTGATGCGCTCTCACCGGAAGTTTGCTGGCGTTTCGAAGATGACATCCAAGCTAATCTTGCCCAGGGGGTATACGCCTTCCCTGGGATGATGCCGTGGAATGTTGTGTCTGAGGTTTCTAGACATGACAGAGGGATTCGCATGGCGTGCAAGGTGCTTACGAACATGAGGTTGATGCCGCTACCACCGTCCATGATGACGTGACTCATCTCGAAGCCTCCAATTTGTGCCTCGAGCACCAGGGGACAGTGACCTAGGCGAGGCACTTGACGCGGATGATCGCGTTTGTCGAAGATAATGCAGGACTTGCTCCCACTGAGGTACTCAGTGGTGGACGGTGGAGAGTTCATTGCCAGGTTGACTTGGCGAGTGATTGATTTTTGCACCCGATTTTATGGGCGTCCTTTTTGGGTCAGTCCCATGTTTCTCAGTGCTCGCGGGTACTGCTCACCTCCGTTGTTTTGGACTGGCGCAACCGCAGGTGGTGGTGGCCCAAGTGGTGGTGGTGGCGCTCCATGAGCCACGACACTCGGCGCAGCTCCATAGCCTTGGTTTATCCCGTCGCGATTCATCTGGGCCAGACCTTTGTGGAGCCTAAGGAACTCATAGCAATCCTTTAGAAGGTGACTGGAATTTTTCTTGTAGACGTTCTTGTCGTTGTAGAAGTGTACGTTGCATGGTCTGGACAGTTTGTCCTAGATAGATGTTCTAGGGGCCTCATCACGAGTGCGGCATTTCCACACTTGCGTGGTTTTCCTGCTATCACGGTCTCCACGGCTACGGTATCCGCTGTTGCAGTTGTTGTCATCGTGTTTATCGGTGTAGCTAGCCGCGACCATGTCGACTTCCTCGCGGTCCTCCTAACCACGCATCCGGTGTTTTCCTTGGCGATCACGTCTACGACCGAGATCGTCATCATCGTCTGAGTGGACGAGGTTTTTCACCGAGTCCTCTCCATCAGCCCACCTGTTCGTGATCTCTATCAGGTGGTCAATTGTTTTGGGCTTCGAGCGACCCATCTCCTCTCTGAGCTCTCTCCGGCGCACGCCACCATTGAAAGCGTCGATTGCGCGATCCTCAGAGATGTCCTCTGCAGAGTTTTTGATGATGGACCACCTTTGAATCTTTGAGCACAGCGACTCGCTAGTCTTTTGGTAGCAGCCTCTTAATTCTTCGATTGATGCGGGCCTTTTGTAAGTGCCCTTGAAGTTTTGCACGAAGCTATAAACCAGCTCATTCCAGCTACGAATCGATCCGCGCGGGAGGTTATTGAGCCACGCACGGGCGGCACATTGTAGCTCTAGCTAGAGGCATTGCATGGTCGTACTCGTGGTGCCACCATGTAGCCTGACGGAGGAAATATGATCTTCTAGCCAGATCTTCGGGTCTTGGAGGCCGTCGAATTTTGGGTTCTCCAATGGGAGTTTGAACCCTTTTGGCATTCGCTTTGGCCGTATGGTTCTGCTGAAGCAGCTGGCGCCGCAGAGTTCTATCCCATCATATTCCGAGTTAGTCTAATGGGCGCGCCTCGCGCGCATCTTGTTGACTTTGTGCTGCGTGATGTCATCGTGTGCGTCGTAGTTGTAGTCGTGCCGCCATGAGCGTCATCATCGTGACAAGTCATGGTTGTCATTGCTGGAGGAGGAGGAAGAGTAGCGCTTGGCCAGAGCCTTGCTTTTCTTCGGCTCCGCCGTTGGGTCCTTGATGAGGGTTGCTTCGACTAGTCCCAGGCCAACGATCGTAGATTGGTGCATGCCAGATTGTGGGTCCCCAGCCGGTGGCTGGTTGTTGAGCAGGTACATGGTGGCCGCTGTTACCGCTGCCTGCGGCGTTTTCGGGAGCACATTGCTCCATGTATCCACTGTCATAGACGACAAGTCGAGGACTCGTGCGGCCTCTTATCTCTCCTTATCAATGAGATGAGCCAGTCGAGAGCATCTTCTGGTGGCTGTATGGTCATTGCCTTTGGAGGAGGATCCTCCAATGGAAGAGAGACGAGCTCGCCAAAGTCTCCTAGGTCACCTGACACAGACGACGTCAATTGACGAGGGGTTAAATCATCAATGGCCATCACAAATGTACTTAGGTTCAAGGAAGTGGGGAGCGCTGGAGGCATCGATCGTCTAGAAAACAAGCACACAAGGGACACAAGGTTTACCCAGATTCAGGCCTCGCAAAGGACCCTACTCCTGCTTGTCTGCTCTTGGAATTATCGAGGAGTCAAGAGTTATAGGGATGCGCAGATGCAATCTGGCAATGGTGTAGAAACTAGGGTTGTGGATATCCTCCTCGCTGCTCCTCCTAGCCTTTATATAGATAGGCTAGGTCTTGGGATAGCAGGTCGAGTCGGTTACATATTACCGTTTTCCCTTTAAACTTCTATCTCGAGTTTGGCTTGTGTTGCAAGGAGTCAAAGTCTCCAAGGTCACCCGAATCTTGACTGGGCCTTAGCAACGTCGTGGGCTTCTTCTAGGGTAGACCGTATATGATGATCTCGAGTACCTGTAAGGTATGCCATGTCACAAAGTAAGAAAACAATTGGATCACTATGAGAGAAGGAATTTTATTCGGTACCTTCAATCCTTAAGAAAAGTAATTACTCTTCTAGTTACGAAGCATCAGTATAAGCATCTGAATATGATATGAATATTGCTCTTGTAGTGCCACATTGATAGACTGTTGCCCGAATAAACATCCTTGGAGAAGGAAAATTCTAATTCTTCACCATATCAAACTTCAATATTAAAAGGGACACCAACTATACTGACACCTTGAAGCAACCTGAAACATTCAGCAATGGCCAATGACATAGATAAGTCGTATTTTTCCAAATTAATAAGCAAGTGCTATAGATAGGTTATGTATCCATTCTACACCTTGGTATCAACTAGTACAAACCCAAGAATCTGGTCCATCCATGCTGACCGGGAAATCTTCTTCCATTGAAGACCAACCATCTAGAAAACCATGGTCATCAATGGAAAGCAAGAACTGCAGACTTGCATAAGTGAAACATAAAACCCCTTAGAAGTAAGAAGATCAGTAAAAACAATAAGAGAACAGTAAACGACCAAAAACAATGAAAAAACACCTAAACACCTGACAACCCTGAAATAGGATCCCAAGAACTTCGTTCGCAAAAAAGATATAAAGTAAATGGGCATGGCTGCACATGAGATAACCCAATAAAAAGTAGAAAAAGAGTATTTTAAAACTCCAACATTTTATTAAGGAGTGAAGATGTTGACTTCTAGATATTCTTCATTTCCTAGGTTTGCTTGCAATTTGCAAATAGTGTTGGATCACTAGGCTGGTGTGTTTTATTTGTGATGACCTAGTATTATTCATGAGTAATAATTTCTATATTGCTCGTCTAAAAACAGATCATGTTCTAATGGATTGTTGAAGCTCCTCATGGTTATTTCTGTTGTTAATCATGCTAGCAACCGTGAATTTGCATTGTGAACTCATTTGAACATCAAAGGACTGGCGGCCTTTATGTGTGAAGTGAATAGAAATACAAACAACCTCAAATTAGTTCTGTATAAAATTAGCTCATGCATGGAAAAAGCATGTTTGAAATAAACACAATCATTATTGTAAAATATAAAAAATCCTAGGTATGAGGCTATGAGACCAGCAAGAAGGCTTATCTGAGTATATATTTTTCTTCTCCCCTTGGCTTCATTCAGGTTCTCCTTGTTACTTTGCAAGACAAACACCTTCAAAAGGTAAGGGATTGAGAAGGAAGGTGAAAGAAACAGGAAAACATGGAAGATAAGCTTGCTCCAGCTAGACACAACCTTCGGCAACCTTGGTGAGATATACATCTTCTCAAATTCCACGGTGCTTCTCCGCTTTCGTAAAAAATATGTTCAATCAATGTAAGTATTATTTGATTAGGAGTGAGCAGTTTTGGCCTCAATAGTTACTTGCATCCGTAAGAGAAATGTAGGGGCTACAAACCAAAAGAAATTCAAATCTAATTGGGCAGGGGTTGTCAAGGCTCGAGACAAAAAAGTTAATATCCATTAATTAACAAACATCAGTTAGAGAATTATTCTGTCACATGCCAACAAAATCTAACAAATCAAATCTTAAATCTGATATGTAAAGCAATGATGGAGAAAATGACTTCTACATTTTATCTATACCAGCAGTCTACATAATTGACACATCACTATTGTATTCCAGAATAATAAATAGTCATTTAATTGGGTTTACAATTTGATTTTCAAGAGTTATTTCGTACATTTTATCCTTAAAGGGGCATTTAACTACAAAAAATACAATGGCAATAAAGGATATTATAAAAAATGATCAATAGTATATACAACACCTACTCTAAGCATAACATCTCCTGAGTAATTGGAGTGTATCATTGTCTAGTGCACTGCCTGCAACATAACATATATTGTCAGGAAGGAAGCACAACAAAAGCATAGCGAAATAAATAGCCTACAAAAATCTAAACAACAAAGGGGACATGCCACTAATATAAACAACATTTAACATGTTCAATTATTATTGTATCTCTCGGGAGAGTAGTATGATTGTTCTTCGGCTGATCCGCATTTTCATGAAGTTCTCATCGTGCCATCGTGATTTGCGGGTTGATCACCCTAGGCTCCTCATTCAGATGATAACTAAATGAAACTGGCGACACCAGAATAGGAAGCAAATAGCACTAACAATCTCACGTGCTTTGTCGAGGAGGTTGATAGAGTCTTCGAGTGCGAGAGTTGATTCCGCTTCATTGTATGCTATGACCCGTGGGGCTTTGTAGCGTACTTCTGCAGGTAGTACTGCCTGGGCGCCGTGTACCATGAAGAATGGAGTATAGCCTGTGGCGCTGTTTGGAGTTATGCGCAGGCTCCATAGTACTGATTGTAGCTCCTCGGGCCAGCACCCGACAGCTCTTTCAAGTGGCCCAAGGAGCCTTTTCTTGATGCCGCTGCAGACGAGGCCGTTGGCCTTTTCGGCCTAACCGTTGGTCTAAGGGTGCGCCACCAAAGCGTAGCTGATGTTTATCCCCAGGTTTTCGCAGAAATCCTAGAATTCATTCAAGGTGAAGTTTGTTCCGTTGTCCGTGATGATGTTGTGTAGCACCCTGAATCGAAAGACAATGGACTCGAAGAATTTGACTGCGGTGGCCCCTGATTGGTTTATCACCGGCATGGCTTCAATCCACTTGGTGAATTTGCTGACTGTGACGAGGAGGTAGACGTACCCTCCAAGTGAAGATTTTTGCAGTTTGCCAACCATGTCGAGTCTCCATTGCACGAAGGGCCAGGCCACGGGTATTGGCCTGAGCTCTACACCAGGTGCGTGCGGTTTGTCCGCGAATCTTTGGCAAGCATTTCCCTTCTGGATGATGTCCTTAGCGTCACGCATTGCCGTTGGCCAGTAGAATCCAGCTCGCAGAGCTTTCGCAATGAGAGCGCGACTGCTAGCATGATGGTCGCAAGTGCCTTCGTGTATCTCGAGAAGGCTCTTCCGTCTCCATTGGAGATGCATCGTTGAAGGACTCCTGTGATGTTGCGCTTGTACAGTTCGCCGTTGATGAGGGCGAAAGCCTTTGATCGTCGCGCTATATGTCGCGCATATGTCGGGTCATCTGGCAAACTTTTGTTGAGTAGGTATGTGATGTATGGTTGTGCTTAGGATGGCTTGATCATCATGACCTCCATGGGGCCTTCGAGTCTCGTCTCTTGCTCCATGTCCTCAAGTGCCTTCAGTTCGTCGGGTGGCGTAGCCCCCGAGTCCTTTGACGTGCTAGCTGTTTGCTCTAGAATCTTTGGCTTGATGGAGCGTTTGTAGATTTGCTCTAGGAATACTCCAGGTGGCACCAGGGCATAGGTGGATCCAATGTTGGTGAGTGTATCCGCCTCCTCATTGCTCTCACGACCGACATGCCGCAGTTCATAGCCATCGAAGTCCCCTTCGAGTGGGTCATAGATGTAGCGGTATGCGATCATGTTGTCGCTCAGAGTGTCGCACTGGTTCATGGTTTGATTTACTGCCAGTTTAGAGTCGCCGTAGATGACGAGTCACGTTGCGCCACAAGCTTTGGCCATCCGCATCCCATGGAGCAGGGCCTCGTATTCAGCTTCGTTGTTGGAGGCACGAAACTGCATTCGTAGAACATACCTCATCTTGTCACCTTGTGGCGATGCCAGGATGACGCCTGCACCAGCTCCTTCTCGATGTTTTGATCCGTCGAAGTGCATTGTCCATAGGCAGGACATGTCTGGCATGTCGGGGAGCTGGTTTTCCATCCAATGGATCAGGATGTCCGGGAGTACTTGCGACTTGATTGCATCTCGCTTCTCGTATGTGATGTCTTGTGGAGACAGTTCTATCCCCCAAAGTGTGACTCGTCCGGTGGTGTCGGGGTTGTTGAGGATGTGGCCTAGTGGAGCATCGTTCACCACAATTGTGGGGTGCTCCTGGAAGTAGTGGCGCAGTCACCGGGATGCCATGAAGATGCCGTATGCCAACTTCCGATAATGCGGGTACCGCTGTTTTGTCGGTGTGAGCACTTCGCTGAGGTAGTAGACTGGGTGTTGTACCCCGTGGACTTTGTTTTCTTCGGATCGTTCCACTACGAGCACAGTACTAACCACCTGGTTGGTGGCAGAGATGTATAACAATAGGGGCTCCTTTTCCTGAGGTGTTAGCAACATCGGCGAAGTGGATAGTAGACGCTTGAGGTCTTCGAATGCTTCTTGTGCTTCTTCTGTCCACTCGAATTTGTCAGCCTTGTGAAGGAGCTGGTAGAAAGGCAGCGCCTTCTCCCCCATTTGACTGATGAATCGACTGAGCGCCACGATTCACCTAGCTAGCTAATGGATACCTTTTACGTTCTCCGGCTTCTCCATGGCCAGTATGGCCTTTATTTTCTTCGGGTTGGCTTCGATCCCTCTCGCGGAGATGAGGTACCTGAGCAGTTGCCCAGATGGTACACCGAGGGCGCATTTGTCTGGATTCACCTTGATCCGGTAGCGGTTGGGGTTATCAAAGGTCTCACGGAGATCATCGAGTAGAGAGGCTTCCTCCTTAGTTTTGACGATGATGTCGTCGACGTAGACTTGAATGTTACGACCAAGCTAGCTCTTGAGGCAGGCCTGTATACACCGCTGATAGGTGACCTCTGTGTTTTCATCCCGAAGGGCATCGTTGTGTAGCAGAAGACGCCAAAGGGCGTGATAAAGGCCGTTTTCTCCTGGTCTTCCTCCTTCATTTGAATCTGGTGGTAGCCTGAGTAGGCGTCGAGGAAATAGAGGCGCTCGCATCCCGCGGTGCAGTCGATTATCTGGTCGATCCATGGCAATGGGAAGTGATCCTTTGGGCAATGTTTGTTCAAGGAGGTGAAGTCCACGCACATCCGCAGGATATCCGTGTCCTTTTTAGGAACAAGCATGGGGATTTCTACCTAGGTGCTTTCCTTGATCTCGCGTTATAGTTAGCGTCGAGGAGTCTGTTGACTTCCATATCGACCGCTTTTGCCCTTGGCTCAGATAGTCAATGTATCGTCTGCTTCACCGGTCTTGCTTCAGGATACACATTGAGTGAGTGGTCGGCGAATTCCTTAGGAACCCCTGGCATGTCTGTTGGACACCAGGCGAAGATTTCCCAGCGCTCACGGAGGAATTCGACGAGCGCGAGTTCCTATGCGGGACTCAAGTTGTTGGCGATGAGGGCCGTCTTGGTCGGGTCCGTTGGGTAGACCTGGACCACCTTGGTGTGGACCGATGAGTGGAAGGATTGGTCCGGTGTGCTTGGCTTACTCGGAGAAGGTAGACTGTTGTCTATCGACTCCTTCAGCCTCGCTAGCTCCTCCTGCATGCCAAAAGACTGGGAGATTCTATTGAATTCCCTGTCGCAGCTGTCTGACCTCTCGAAGCTTCCGTTGATGGTGATAATGCCGTTGGATCCCGACATATTCATCTGCAGGTATGCGTAGTGTGGCACCTCCGTAAACCTCGCGAACACGACACGTCCGAGGATGCAATGGTATTGCGAGGGCCAGTCGACCACTTTGAATTTGATGCGCTCTCACCGGAAGTTTGCTGGCGTTTCGAAGATGACATCCAAGCTAATCTTGCCCAGGGGGTATACGCCTTCCCTGGGATGATGCCGTGGAATGTTGTGTCTGAGGTTTCTAGACATGACAGAGGGATTCGCATGGCGTGCAAGGTGCTTACGAACATGAGGTTGATGCCGCTACCACCGTCCATGAAGACGTGACTCATCTCGAAGCCTCCAATTTGTGCCTCGAGCACCAGGGGACAGTGACCTACGCGAGGCACTTGACGCGGATGATCGCGTTTGTCGAAGGTAATGCAGGACTTGCTCCCACTGAGGTACTCAGTGGTGGAGGGTGGAGAGTTCATCGCCAGGTTAACTTGGCGAGTGATTGATTTTTGCACTTGATTTTATGGGCGTCCTTTTTGTGTCATTCCCATGTTTCTCAGTGCTCGCGGGTACTGCTCACCTCCGTTGTTTTGGACTGGCGCAGCTGCAGGTGGTGGTGGCCCAAGTGGTGGTGGTGGCGCTCCATGAGCCATGACACTCGGCGCAGCTCCATAGCCTTGGTTTATCGCGTCGCGATTCATCTGGGCCAGACCTTTGTGGGAGCCTAAGGAACTCACGGCAATCCTTTAGAAGGTGACTGGATTTTTTCTTGTAGACGTTCTTGTCGTTGTAGAAGTGTACGTTGCATGGTCCGGACAGTTTGTCCTAGATAGATGTTCCAGGGGCCTCATCACGAGTGCGGCATTGCCGCACTTGCGTGGTTTTCCTGCAATCACGGTCTCCACGGCTACGGTATCCGCTGTTGCGGTTGCTGTCGTCGTGTTTATCGGTGTAGCTAGCCGCGACCATGTCGACTTCCTCGCAGTCCTCGTAACCACGCATCCGGTGTTTTCCTTGGCGATCACGTCTACGACCGAGATCGTCATCATCGTCTGAGTGGACGCGGTTTTTCACCGAGTCCTCTCCATCAGCCCACCTGTTCGTGATCTCTATCAGGTGGTCAATTTTCTTGGGCTTCAAGCGGCCCATCTCCTCTCTGAGCTCTCTCCGGCGCACACCACCATTGAATGCGTCGATTGCGCAATCCTCAGAGATGTCCTCTGCAGAGTTTTGGTAGTAGCCTCTTAATTCTTCGATTGATGCGGGCCTTTTGTAAGTGCCCTTGAAGTTTTGCACAAAGCTATAAACCATCTCATCCCAGCTACGAATCGATCCGCGCGGGAGGTTATTAAGCCACGCACGGGCGGCACATTGTAGCTCTAGCTACAGGCATTGCATGGTCGTACTCGTGGTGCCACCGTGTAGCCTGACGGAGGAAATATGATCTTCTAGCCAGATCTTCGGGTCTTGGAGGCCGTCGAATTTTGGGTTCTCCAATGGGAGTTTGAACCCTTTTGGCATTTTCTTTTGCCATATGGTTCTGCTGAAATAGCTGGCGCCGCAGAGTTCTATCCCATCATATTCCGAGTTAGTCGAATGGGCGCGCCTCGCGTGCATCTTGTCGACTTTGTGATGTGTGATGTCATCGTGTGTGTCGTAGTTGTAGTCGTGCCGCCATGAGCGGCATCATCGTGACAAGTCATGGTTGTCATTGCTGGAGGAGGAAGAGTAGCGCTTGGCCAGAGCCTTGCTTTTCTTTGGCTCCGCCGTTGGGTCCTTGATGAGGGTTGCTTCGACTAGTCCCAGGCCAACGATCGTAGATCGGTGCATGCCGGATCGTGGGTCCCCAGCCGGTGGCTGGTTGTTGAGCAGGTACATGGTGGCCGCTGTTACCGCTGCCTGCGGCGTTTTCGGGAGCACATTGCTCCATGTATCCACTGTCATAGACGAGAAGACGAGGACTCGTGCGGCCTCTTATCTCTCCTTATCAATGAGATGAGCCAGTCGAGAGAGTCTTCTGGTGGCTGTATGGTCATTGCCTTTGGAGGAGGATCCTCCAATGGAAGAGAGACGAGCTCGCCAAAGTCTCCTAGGTCACCTGACACAGACGACGTCAATTGACGAGGGGTTAACTCATCAATGGCCATCACAAATGTACTTAGGTTCAAGGAAGTGGGGAGCGCTGGAGGCATCGATCGTCTAGCAAACAAGCACACAAGGGACACAAGGTTTACCCAGATTCAGGCCTCGCAAAGGACCCTACTCCTGCTTGTCTGCTCTTGGAATTATCGAGGAGTCAAGAGTTATAGGGATGCGCAGATGCAATCTGGCAATGGTGTAGAAACTAGGGTTGTGGATATCCTCCTCGCTGCTCCTCCTAGCCTTCATATAGATAGGCTAGGTCTTGTGATAGTAGGTCGAGTCAGTTACATATTACGGTTTTCCCTTTAAACTTCTATCTCGAGTTTGCCGTGTGCTGCAAGGAGTCAAAGTCTCCAAGGTCACCCGAATCTTGACTGGGCCTTAGCAACGTCGTGGGCTTCTTCTAGGGTGGACCGTATATGCTGATCTCGAGTACCTGTAAGGTATGCCCATGTCACAAAGTAAGAAAACAATTGGATGACTATGAGAGAAGAAATTTTAGACGGTACCTTCAATCCCTAAGAAAAGTAATTACTCTTCTAGTTACGAAGCATCAGTATAAGCATCTAAATATTGCTCTTGTACTGCCACATTGATAGACTGTTGCCCGAATAAACATCCTTGGAGAAGGAAAATTCTAATTCTTCACCATATCAAACTTCAATATTAAAAGGGACACCAACTATACTGACACCTTGAAGCAACCTGAAACATTCAGCAATGGCCAATAACATAGGTAAGTCATATTTTTCCAAATTAATAAGCAAGTGCTATAGATAGGTTATGTATCCATTCTACACCTTGGTATCAACTAGTACAAACCCAAGAATCTGGTCCATCCATGCTGACCGGGAAATCTTCTTCCATTGAAGACCAACCATCCAGAAAACCATGGTCATCAATGGAAAGCAAGAACTGCAGACCTGCATAAGTGAAACATAAAACCCCTTAGAAGTAAGCAGATCAGTAAAAACAATAAGAGAACAGTAAACGACCAAAAACAATGAAAAAACACCTAAACACCTGACAACCCTGAAATAGGATCCCAAGAACTTCGTTTGCAAAAAAGATATAAAGTAAATGCGCATGGCTGCACATGAGATAACCCAATAAAATGTAGAAAAAGAGTATTTCAAAACTCCAACATTTTATTAAGGAGTGAGGATGGTGACTTCTAGATATTCTTCATTTCCTAGGTTTGCTTGCAATTTGCAAATAGTGTTGGATCACTAGGCTGGTGTGTTTTATTTGTGATGACCTAGTATTATTCATGAGTAATAATTCCTATATTGCTCATCTAAAAATAGATGGTGTTCTAATGGATTGGTGAAGCTCCTCATGGTTATTCATGTTGTTAATCATGCTAGCAACTGTGAATTTGCAGTGTGAACTCATTTGAACACCAAAAGACTGGCTGCCTTTATGTGTGAAGTGAATAGAAATACAAACAACCTCAAATTAGTTCTGTATAAAAATTAGCTCATGCATGCAAAAAGCATGTCTGAAATAAACACAATCATTATTGTAAAATATAAAAAATCCTAGGTATGAGGCTATGAGACCAGCAAGAAGGTTCATCTGAGTATATTTTTTCCTTCTCCCCTTGGCTTCATTCAGGTTCTCCTTGTTACTTTGCAAGACAAACAACTTCAAAAGGTAAGGAATTGAGAAGGAAGGTGAAAGAAACAGGAAAACATGGAAGATAAGCTTGCTCCAGCTAGACACAACCTTCGGCAACCTTGGTGAGATATACATCTTCTCAAACTCCACGGTGCTTCTCCGCTTTCGTAAAAAATATGTTTAGTCAATGTAAGTATTATTTGAGTAGGAGTGAGCAGTTTTGGCCTCAATAGTTACTTGCATCCGTAAGAGAAACGTAGGGGCTACAAACCAAAAGAAATTCAAATCTAATTGGGCAGGGGTTGTCAAGACTCGAAACAAAAGAGTTAATATCCATTAATTAACAAACATCAGTTAGAGAATTATTCTGTCACATGCCAACAAAATCTAACAAATCAAATGATAAATCTGATATGTAAAGCAATGATGGAGAAAATGACATCTACATTTTATCCGTACCAGCAGTCTACATAATTGACACATCACTATTGTATTCCAGAACAATAAATAGTCATTTAAATGGGTTTACAATTTAATTTTCAAGAGTTATTTCATACATTTTATCCTTAAAAGGGCATTTAACTGCAAAAAATACAATGACAGTGAAGGATATTATCAAAAAAAGGATCAATAGTATGTACTACACCTACTCTAAGCATAACATCTCCTGAGTAATTGGAGCGTATCATTGTCTAGTGCATTGCCTGCAACAGAACATATATTGTCAGGAAGGAAGCACAACAAAAACATAGCGAAACAAATAGCCTACAAAAATCTAAACAACGGAGGGGACATGCCACTAATATAAAAACATTTAACATGTTCAATTATTATTGTATCTCTCGGGAGAGTAGTATGATTGTTCTTCGGCTGATCCGTATTTTCATGAAGTTCTCATCACACCATCGTGATTTGCGGCTTGATCACCCTAGGCTCCTCATTCGGATGATAACTAAATGAAACTGGCAAAACCAGAATAGGAAGCACATAGCACTAACAAACGATTCTACATTTCTCTTGGTTCATCTTGACATCGCAGTGGGTACTGATATGAAACACCATATCTCATAAGAAGCAACATGGATAAATGGTAGTGTCTCACAGACTAAACATGCTGGAAGTAAATTATCCATACACTAATTACAGAAGAGCATATATAAACAGTAGAATGATATTTTTTTAAACAAGTTGAATAATTGGCTTGATCATGTCACTCAGCCAACCCAATCTAAGGTTATCAGTACATTGACCTAGGAATTATAATATTTTAATCATCGTACTCACCCCGACCGTTGCTGCTCTTGCTGTTGGATATACAATGTGAGGAGATAGCTAACTCATTGGATCATTGCTGGGAGGGAGAGTCATAGAAGCTTACCCAATCCACTTGACATGGTCGTTGAGCACGGGCACCCTGTCGTTGTAGTCCTATAGGCGAGCTTGACACACAACATCAGAATTTGCAGGCGACCATGGACCCTTACTTGTGGATTATCGCTCGAGGGCGATGAATGGTCCCTGCAAGCACAACTCGCCATTACCATTGGCCACCATCTAACAAACAATCAACTCCACGATTAAAAATTTATCGTCTACCAAACAACTGTTGCAAATTAAACACACATATAAGCTAATGAGCAAATCATCCATAAAATGACTACATCCTAGAAAGTAAATATAAGATAGGCTGATATGTGAATGTATGACCTTGACCAAGATTCATTATTGTGTCTTTAATTGGAACTTCCATTGGTTTCTAGCTCTTGAAGCTCTTTAATGCTTGTCACAAAAATAACTGAAGGTGTATGGAAGATAACCTTTAGTCCATCAGATTGGTGGTTCATTTTTTCTGTCGAACCAGGGTGAAGACACATATGTAGTCCGGAGCAAGAACCAGTTTGCTTTGCGACCCTTACAACAAACTACAATAGAAACCACCACTGCAGGAGAGCAGGGTCATCTTGGACATGTTTTTGACATCTTACCTAATTGGTTCAAACAACACAGTTGACTCATGTGCATCTAGAAGGTCTAAGGAAAAAAGTAAAACACATAATTAAAGAAGATCAAGGGATTCCATGATTAAACATCAAACATGGGGGAAATAAAAGAAGCTAGCTCTACCTGCTCTGAATGTCGAAACAATAGGCATACACTCAATTCCCGCTAGTAAGAAAACTCCATCGAAGCAAGCACCAACTTCTCAGGAAGCCACACCGGCCCATCACCACAGCAACCAACACACCGCCAGATGAGTTTTGCGGGGGATGTCAAGCCAACAATAGCGAGATCCCAATGCCAATTAGCAAAACTAGAAACGAATACACAAGGCCTCGCGATGATGAAGAAACTTAAGGACAAGCCAGGAGAAGTTGCCGAGGACGACCTCCTTGGACTTTTTGGTGGAGCCGTCTATGACGGTGTCCTTGATGTGGAGGAGGAACTTCCCTCCCCTGTGAGTGCGCAAAGAGGTAGTCAGAGAGCGTGTGGCAGGTGCCCTCGAGGTGGAAGTCGTCATCGTGGGCTCGTGGCTTCGCATCTGGATCCTTCCGCCTGCCCCCCCCCCCACGCATCTACTAGAGGAGATGGCAGAAGAGTGGTGGGAAGATAAGGGCGGAGGCCCTCCCTGCATACCCGCCTACCACCATGAATCCACTGTGTCACCCACTGCCAAAATTGTTGTCACATGCTGAACAAGGGAGAGGATAAGATGGGTGAATGAAGGAGAGGCAGCGGGCGGAAACCCTAGACCAAGAGCTCGGGAGGAAGAAAAGAAAAGATGCAGGACATGATTTGGGGGGTGCGAGTGCCTTTGACCGATAGGGACCCACGCGCCAGGGACAGCGGTTGGCCTTCGCGACTGCAAATGGCCTGAGAGGCCTAGCTTTTTGCTCACGCTTAATCTATAGAGTAATGTGCTAAATGGAATAAAATGAGATAAGTGAATATAGTACTTATTATTCATATGTGATTAGGTAAGCAACCCATATACCAATAAAGAGTCCTCTTGTTAGATTTTTGTTGGCACTTGTTTTGGGCTTGTAATTAATAAAAAAATAGGGAAAGACACTTGGAAAGTCCACTTGGAGGATTATTAATCATCATCAAAGAGACACCGTATCAAGTCAAGGCATTATCAGGCTTAATAGCCAATTATGCTAGTGTTCAGAGAAGACTCGAAGACTGATATATGGAGGCTTCAACTATGAGTCCTTTAAGATGATATCAAATAAAAAGTGTTGAACATGAAAGTTGTGTGCCTCATCGAAACAAGCAATTTTGGTTTTTGAATCATCTCAAGTCAAGTTAGTATGAAAATTTGAGAGCGAAAATACTGCCAGAGGCTGAATGAGCATGGTCAGAACCTGGGGTCGCTGGACCACCGACCATGTCTCACCTTAGGCAGAGCAATGGACCCAGGCGACCCAAAAAACCTCCTAATTCGTTCAATCTTCTTACGACTTAATTTAA
Organism: Avena sativa; assembly: GCA_916181665.1. NCBI lineage: Eukaryota > Viridiplantae > Streptophyta > Magnoliopsida > Poales > Poaceae > Avena > Avena sativa. The sequence goes on along the minus strand of OV702287.1, from coordinate 183,132,256 downwards.
GCGGTCAATATCAACTCATATGGAAAAGTGCAAAACATGAAGGTTCTTTGTTTTTTCGAGGTGAACAACTTTGATTTTGGAGTCAACTTCTTTTGAGCAAGTATGTGGCCTCCAGATTTAAGATATGGCCGAATTGAGTTAAATTCGTTGGGTCTAAATCCGCGTTCGATACAAAAATAAAGGGAAAATTCCATCAAGCAGACAAGTTGGAGTAGGGACCTCTACGAGGCCTGAACCTGGGTAAACCTTGCGTCCCTATGTGCTTATTTGCTAGCCGATTGATGCTTCCAGCGCTCCCTCCTTCTCCAAAACCCAAGTCCATAACAATGGGCATTGATAAGTTAAACTCTCATCAATTGGCGCCGTCTGTGGGAATTGGGAGTGGTGATGTTGCGGCTTCTTCAGCCCCATCAACCGCGATCTACAACTCTGCAACAACGGAGATTCGCCAGCTCTTTGGTGCGTTCGACTTCACCGTCCACACGCCGGCCACTCGCCCGGCTTTCGAGTCTATAGGCGACGGAATCAGCCTGGCGATCGGGAGCTTCCGCTTCCAAGTTGGTCAGATGGGCACGCTGCGCATGCCTGACCGGCCAGCAGCATCCGCGATTGCTCCAGCATCGTGGTTCCCACCACCAATCGGCGCCCTCAGCGAGCAAAACACCTCAACAGCAGCTGAGAGCACGGACAACGATAGCAGTCGCGGATCCGATCTGGGTGGCCTAGCAACGGAAGATGGGGTCTACGGCTCCAGATCCGAAATTTGCGGAAGCAACAACTTCCCCAACCACTTCATGTGCACCTTCATCAACATCGGCGAAACCAGCGCCAATCCCGAAAACGGTGGCAACAGCCCTGATCCACCCAACGGTGGCATACTTATAGCGGACCACCCAATGACGGCCCCACCAACGGTGGCAATGGTGTGCCCGTCAACAATGGAGGGGCAGTCGAACCTCCAACCATGGTGAACGAACACACTGGCGAATGTGTCATGATCAAGCTCAACGATCTCGAGTGGGCTCGTTGGCGAGAAGCCCTGCGAGGCAATCCTCTGCCCCCCGGCACACCGCAAGATCTACTGATGGGCTATCATTGGCTACTAAAGGAGGACTAGGGACGCCAATTAAAAAAGATTGCGCAACTCGAAGCGCGTAAAAAGGCGGCGGACGAGTCAAGTCTTCGGCGGGCTGGGCTCTCCTCCCACGGAGGATCCTCCTCCAAGGGCAACGAGTACGTGGTCAACAAGAGGCGATCTCGAATGGCCCACCTCACTGAGCAGGAGCGCATAGAAGCTGCGAAAGTCCTCGACTTCATCTCTATGATAGTCGACACAAGGGGCAACGTGGTCCCAAAGACGCTGCAAGCTGCGGTGACAGCGGCCACCATGTACCTCATCAACAACCAGCCGCCGGCTGGAGATCCCCGAGCCGCCATGCACCAGTCTACGATCACGGGCTTGGGGTTAATCGAGGCCGCTCGCGACAAAGAACCAACGCCGGTGCTGAAGAAAAGCAAGGATCTGGGAAAATGATATTCCTCACCCTCGTCCAGCGACGACAGCCACGACCTGTCTCGACGCCGCCGCTCACGGCGACACGACCACGACTACGATGCATGCGATGACCTCACGCAGCGCAAAATAGACAAGTCAAGGGCACGATGCGCCCGCTCGACTGACTTAGAGGACGAAGACGTGGAGCTCTGTGGCGCCAGATGCTTCAGCGGGGCTATCACGCAGAAACGAATGCCCAAGGGGTTCAAGCTCCCATCGGAGAACCCATAATTTGACGGCCTGTAGGACCCGAAAATCTGGTTGGAGGACCACATCTCCTCCGTCAGGCTCCCGGCGGGAGTCGAAGCACGGCCATGCAATGCCTGCAGCTACAGCTGCAGGGCGCCGCCCGAGCATGGCTCAACAACCTCCCGCACGGATCCATTCGCAGCTAGGAAGAGCTGGTCTACAGCTTTGTGCGCAACTTCAAGGGCACCTACAAAAGGCCCGCATCAATCGAAGAACTGAGATGCTGCCAGCAAAGATCGGGCGAATCGCTACGCTCGTACATCCAGAGGTGGTCCATCATCAAAAACTCCACAGAAAATATCTCGGAGGATCGCGCAATCAACGCATTCAACGGCAACGTTCGCCGCATAGAGATCAGGGAGGAGCTGGGCTGCTCGAAGCCCAAAACAATCGACCACCTGATGGAAATTGCGAATCGGTGGGATGATGGAGAGGATTCAGTAAAAACCCACACCTACTCCGACGACGACGACAACCTCGGGCGCAGACGCGACAGTCGAGGCAAGCGGCGAATGCGTATTTACGATGACCGCGATGACGTCAATATTGTCGCAGCAGGCTACGCCGACAAACACAATGACAACCGCAACAGCGGCTACCGCAGTGGTGGATACCGCGACTCCAGGAAAACCACGCAAGTATGGCAACGCCGCACCCGCGAAGAGGCACCCGCAACAACAATTGAAGACAAACTGTCCGGGCCGTGCAACGTGCATTTTACATCGACAAGCACGACAACAAGAAAAAATCCAGCCACCTTCTCAAGGACTGCCGCGAGTTTCTCATACTCCATGAGGGCCTGGCTCGGATGAATCGCTACGCGGTCAACAGGGGCTACAGAGTCGCCCCAGGCGCCGTAGCAAATGGAACTCCTCCACCACCACCTAGAGTACCACCACCCGCGGCCGCACCGGTCCAGAATCAAGGCGGCGAGCCATACCCACGGGCCGTGGGCCACATGATGATCCAAAAAGGGCGCCCCTCAAATCGGGTGCAGAAGGCCATCACTCGCCAAGTCAACTTGGCGACAAACTCTCTGCCATCTACCACTGAGTACCTCAGTGGAAGCGACTCCTGCATCACCTTCAACAAACGCGACCACCCACGCCAAGTACCTCGTCCAGGCCACTGTCCCCTCGTACTCGAGGCACAGATTGGAGGCTTCGACATGAGTCGCGTCTTCATGGATGGTGGAAGCAGCATTAACCTCATGTTCGCGAGTACCTTGCAAGCAATGAGGATCCCACTGACATGTCTAGAAGTCTCGGACATGACGTTCCACGGCATCTTCCCAGGGAAGGGCATATACCCCCTGGGCAAAATCAACCTCGACGTCATCTTTGGCACGCCAAAAAACTTTCGACGCGAACGCATCAACTTCGAAGTCGTCGACTGGCCTTCACAGTACCAGTGCATCCTCGGACACGTCGCGTTCGCTAGGTTCATGGCAGTGCCGTACTACGCCTACGTGCAGATGAAAATGCCAGGTCCAAACAACGTCATCACAATCAACTGAAGCTTCGAAAGGTTCGACAACTATGACAGAGAATTAAACAGAATCTCCCAGTCCTTCGGTATGCAGGAGGAGCTCGCAGGATTGAAGGAGTCGACAGACAACAGTCTGCCTCCCCTGAGCCGGCCAAGTTCACCCGACATGTCCTTCGACTCGTCGGTGCACACGAAGAAAGTCCAGGTCCACCTATTGGACCCAACAAAGACGACCCTCATCGCCAACAACTTGAGTTCCGCATAGGAACTCACGCTCGTCGAATTCCTCCGTGAGCACTGGGAAATCTTTGCTTCGTGTCCAGCAGACATGCCAAGGATTCCCAAGGAATTCGCCGAGCACGCACTCAACGTTAACCCAGACGCAAGGCCAGTCAAACAGACAATTTGGTGATTGTCCGAACCAAGGGCAAAGGCGGTTGGAATGGAGATCAACAGACTCCTTGACACCAAGTTCATACGCGAGATCAAGGAGAGCACTTCGCTCGCCATGTAGCTACTACATGGACCCGTAGTCCAGAGATGAACTACTCACGCATCACACCAGAGGCTTGCATGATGATGAAGAAGGCCTTCAGGGTGAATTCCCCCTCCAGCAGGGTGCCGGGAAGAGCTTCAGATCCCTCCAGATCTAGGGATGGAGATGACGGCAGCTACAAACTCGTTTTTGGACTTTTGATCGGGTACTTAGGGTTTCCGTATCAGAGGCAATATATAGGCGAAAGGAGAGGCCGAGGGGGTGCCTGGGGCAGCAAGACCACCCCCTGGCGCGGGCCAGGCCTGGCCACGTGGCTAGGTGGTGTGGCTAGGCCCCAACCCCTCTCTGTCTCGTATTCTGGCTCCAAGTGTCCCCCGGTAAAATAATAACTTTGGCTTTTGTCCTGTCCAATTCCGAGAATATTCATTTTCTGACTTCCTGTAACCAAAAATAGCAGAAAACAGGCAGCTGGCACCATGGCTCTTGTTAATAGGTTAGTCCAAGAAATCATATGAAAAGTACTCCAAAGTGTGGGAAAAACACAAGAAAGTGGATAAAACTAAGCATGGAACATCAAAAATTATAGATACATTTGCAATGTATCAACATCCCTAAGCTTAACTCCTGCTCGTCCTCGAGTAGGTAAGTGATAAAAAGAAAGAATAATTTTTGAGGTGGCATGCACCATCATAAACTTGATCAAAGTATCTATAAAACATTCAAAGCTGGGATCATAGTACTTTAATCATAACATGAAAGACAAAGTTCTAGCAATAAGACAAAGAAACTATGTTGCAACATGAAAAGGCACAAACAAAAGATTCATGAATAACAATGCTTTGCAAGACGTTTGTTTGTTTCACATAAAGAAAACATAGCATAATAGCATTCATCTTGTCCCTCATAGAGTAGCAAATATAAATGCATAGGATACCTTCAAAGTTCATAAGAGTGACTAGATACAAATAGTTTAAAACAAGCAATATTAAGGTATGCATCAATCAACTAGTCTCGGGACAATGCACATAGAACTAAGAATGGCCACTATGCTCTCAAAGTAGGTGCATAAAGGTAGAAGGTGGAGACTCAATATAATGGTGGAAGAAGGGCCTTCATAGAAGGAAGTAGAGATTCAAGTTTCATAAAGAGCTTCTAAAAATTATGGCACTTATAGCTTTCAGCTCTCATTGCCCCTATCATAAGCATCTTGAAGTGATTAAGGTTAAAGTGAACAAACTATGGTGTACATACTTGACGAAGTATAAGTTAGAAATCTCATGTCCCTTGAATACGAGGGCCGCTCCTCATGCTACTCAAGTTTAGTCAACAGTAAGTTCTTGTCATCGTAAGTACATGTGTATCATAGAGAACCGCCAACGGGGTACCCCTTTCCCGATGATACGGAAGAATCCCCATATCAAAATGACAAGGCAAGCAGACAACGAGCATCTCAGAAATCTTCTTATTTACCATGGTAATATGGTGCTTTTTTCTCTCTTTCCTCTTTTCATATTCTCTTTTTTTCTCTTTTTTCTCAATATAAACTAACCAAACCAAGCAAACAAAAAACCAAAATGAAAACAAAAAAGAAGACGCTCCAAGAACAACACAACTGTGCATGAAACAATAAAAATTTAGCGTTTGGAAGAAACCCGGAATTTTTATTGATGAAGAGGGGGATACCTTGGGCATCCCCAAGATTTGACGCTTGTACTTCTTGGATATTTCTTGGGGTGACACGCGTGGCATACCCAAGCTTGAGCTTTAGTCCATCCTTCATCTCATTACTCATTCCTTCCATATACCTGAAATTTTTCCTTGATACAAAACTTCACACAATCTTTATTAGCAACATTAGTGCACTCAAGATAATAAGTATTTAAGGTTAAGTTATAAACACTATCTATTGTAGCACTTTCCTAAAAAATCTCAATTCCCCAAAAGAACTCAAAGAGGAACCAACAAGAAGCAAATGCAGAAAATGGCAGAAATCTGTCAAAACAGACCAGCAGGTAAAGACGGATTTTTTCAAAGACCTTCTATTGCTCAAATCAAAAAGTGTTGAACTAAAGTAATGCTATGAATAACCCAGTATCGAATACTGGTAATAATATCAGCAAAAGAACGTTCTCCCGTGCTTCCAGACATGCCGATCTCCCCAAATTTTTGTACATTCAAAAAAGGAATTGATTCCGTAAAAGATGGGATCAACCAGTAAATAGAAAATTACTGATATTCATCCTTGTGAGATTGTCAATTTTGTACCAAAGGTGTATTTTGATTATACCGAATTAGTATAGCTATCGTTCCTATGGCACAGTAAGTTACATAACAACCTAGGGCAAAAGAAAAAAAATTCACGCCTCACAAGGACATTCAGAGATTTTACAAGAATGTTTACGGTGAAGCACAGAAATCTGTTTCGGGACAGCAACTTTCCCAATCATTACTTCTCTCTCATTAGAGGTTACTCTTGGCACAAAAAGCAAATAAAAAGGATAAGGAGCGGTTATTACTGAAGTTATAACTTCCAAGACTCATCTAAAACTTTTGGGTTATCTCCCAATAAGTACTTTTCTTTAACGCCTTTAAGTTAGGCATAAGAAGCAAGAAAAAGTATCAAGTGTTCTCAAATGAAGAAGCATTAAAACCAAATTTCTTGCCCTTACCTCTCTTACTTTTATTCTTAACCTTGGGAAACATATGATTGTTTGATGGAGAAGCAAGGTGCATGGTCCCTTTTCCCGCGTCTATTATTGCTCCAAGGAGTTCTAGTAGGGACCTTCCAAGTGTGTAATTTGTCCTTTTCCTACACATTCAATAACGAGATAATCAGTAGAAATCATTTTCCCAAGGATCTTCGTAAACACTCCTTCAGCTATTCCAATAGGTAATATTGTAGCATTATTAGCAAGAGATATTTCTTTTCCTCCTTCAGAAAGCCCCCAAAGATTCAAAGATTCATAAATATCTTTAGGCATAAGACAAAATTGAGACATGATATCACAACGAGCTTGAAAAGTTTCATTATTTATATCCATCTTTACTGTGGGGAGCCACTTTGATGGTTCAGAATTTATTGGAACATAATTATGATGCTCCCTAAGCGTATTATAGCAATCTTTCAAACTAGTAGTGTTGGTCTCAAGGGTGTTCAATCTAGCAAATATGTTTGTGAAAGAAATATCAGTTTTGCTAGGCAAGTTGTAAGTAAAGACCAATTTCTTTATAGCATTAACAACATCATCCTCATTGCATTGGAGGAAATCTCCTCCCACAACAGCATCTAAAGCATATCTATAGCACAGAGCAATTCCAAGGTAAAAACTGCTAAGGAACAAGCTTTGAGTCATTTTAGGCTCAGTTTTTTCATGTAGATCAGAGATTCTAGACCAAGCTTCCTTGAAGCTCTCCTCAATTCCTTGTTTAAAAGTGAAAATCATTTCCTCAGGTGACATAGTGATTGGAGCAAGGCTAGACATAATGGCAACTTAAGATAGAAACTAAATTTTTTTGTGTTTTCAATAAAGAAAGCAAACTAGTAAAACAAATTTTTTTGTGTGTTTTTGATAAAGAAACAAGCACATAGAGCAAAAGTAAACTAAGTAAAACAAAAATAACAAAGTAAAGAGATTGGTTATGAGGGACTCGCCTTGTGAAGATGTCCTTGACTCCCCGGCAACGGTGCCAGAAAAAGTTGTTGATGGCCCAAAATATATCGAGCTCGTTGGGGAACCCCAAGAGGAAGGTATGATGAGCACATCAACAAGTTTTCCCTCAGTATGAAACCAAGGTTATCAATCCAGTAGGAGCAAGGAAAGACCCCAAAGGTGTAGCTAGTTGAATGTTGGCAGGGCACACTACCGGTGCCAGCAGCAACGTGGAGACCTGCACAACACAACCACAGAACTTTGCCCCAACTTGCGATGAGGTTGTCAATCTCACAGTTTTGCTGAAAACAAAGGATTAAACATATCGAATGGAAGGAATTAATAGTTTGCAGAAAGTAAACACAAAGCAGTAAACAGTTTGTAGATTGAATGTAAAAGAAAGGACCGGGGCCCATAGTTCACTAGAGGTGGCTCTCCTTAATATAGATAACATGCTGGGTGAACAAATTATAGCGGGGCAATTGACAAACATCGAGAAAGCATACAAGCATATACTAATCATCTTGACTCCTTTGAGACTTGATTGTGCATTACAACATTATACATAGACCGCCATCCAACTGCATCTATGACTAATAATCCACCTTCAAGTTATCATCGGAACCCCCTCCAGTATTAAGTTGCAAGCAACAGATTATTGCTTTACAAATTGCGTGTAAAGTAAACAATACGATTGTTCTATGAACAAAGGATTGTTGTTTTCTCCCTAGTAGCAACAACACATCTATTACCTTAGATATTTCTGTCACTTCCCCCGATTACCAGAGGCATGAACCCACTATCGAGCATAAATACTAACTCTTTGAGTTGCTAGCATCTACTTGGCCAAGATAGCTACTAACAACGGAAAGCATGCAAGATCACAAATAACAAAGACATGATAAAATCAATAATCAATATGAAATAGCATCTCAATATCCATCGGATCCCCGCAAACACAACATGTATGGATTACAAATATATGATCTTGATCATGAACAAAGCTCACAAGATCGAAACATGAAAGCACAAAGGAGGAGAACCAGCCATCTAGCTACTACATGGACCCGTAGTCCAGAGATGAACTACTCACGCATCACACCAGAGGCTTGCATCATGAAGAAGAAGGCCTCCAGGGTGAATTCCCCCCTCCGACAGGGTGCCGGGAAGAGCTTCAGATCCCTTCCGATCTAGGGATGGAGATGACGGCGGCTACAAAATCTTTCATGGACTTTTGATCGGGTACTTAGGGTTTCCATATCAGAGGCAATATATAGGCGGAAGGAGAGGCCGAGGGGGTGCCTGGGACGGCCAGACCACCCCCTGGCGTGGGCCAGGCCTGGCCGCGCGGTCAGGTGGTGTGGCTAGGCCCCAGCCCCTCTCTGTCTCGTATTCTGACTCCAAGTGTCCCCCGGTAAAATAATAACATTGGCTTTTGTCCCGTCCAATTCCGAGAATATTCATTTTCTGACTTCCTGAAACCAAAAACAGCAGAAAACAGGCAGCTGGCACTGTGGCTCTTGTTAATTGGTTAGTCCAAGAAATCATATGAAAAGTACTCCAAAGTGTGGACAAAACACAAGAAAGTGGATAAAACTAAGCATGGAACATCAAAAATTATAGATACATTTGCAATGTATCACCCTTCTACCAACTTCTCCACAAAACCGACAAGTTCGAGTGGACCGACGAGGCGCAGGAAGCATTCGAAGACCTCAAGCGTTTACTATCTACCTCACCAGTACTAGTGACCCCACGAGAAAGAGAACCATTGCTGCTATATATCTCCGCCACCAACCAGGTGGTCAGCACAGTACTCGTGGTGGAACATGCCGAAGAAAACAAAATCCACGGGGTGCAGCGCCCAGTCTACTACCTCAGCGAGGTGCTCACACCAACAAAGGAGCAGTACCCGCACTACCAGAAGATGGCATATGGCGTCTGCATGACAGCCAGGCGACTGCGCCACTACTTCCAAGAGTACCCAATTGTAGTGGTCAATGATGCCCCACTTGGACATATTCTCAACAACCTCGACGCCACTGGACGAGTCGCGCTCTGGGGAATCGAGCTGTCTCCACGAGACATTACATATGTGAAGAGCGACGCGATCAAGTCGCAAGTCCTCCCTGATTTCCTTGTACACTGGATGGAGAACCAGCTCCCCAAAAAACCAGATATGTCTTACCTCTGGACGATGCACTTCGATGGATCCAAGCGTAAGGATGGAGCTAGCGCAGGTGTCATACGGACATCGCCCCAAGGAGACAAACTGAAATACATTCTGCGAATGCAGTTCACCGTCTCCAACAACGAAGCTGAATACGAGGCCCTATTGCACGGGATGCGGATGGCAAAGGCATGCGGTGCCAAGAGGCTCATCATCTACGGTGACTCCAAGCTGGTTGTCAACCATACGATGCACGAGTGCGACGCGCTGAACGAAGATATGATCACCTACCGCGACCTCTATGACACACTCGAAGGGACTTTGACGGTTGCGAGCTGCGACACGTAGGCCGCGAAAGCAATGAAGAGGCGGACGCACTCGCCAACATTGGCTCCACCTGTGCCCCCATACCACCTAAGGTATTTCTCGAGCGTATCTACGAACGCTCCATCAAGCCAAAGGCCACAGAGAAGAAAACAAGCGCAACAACGGACTCGGGGGCTACGCCACCCAATGAGCCAATGGCACTCGACGACCTCGAGCTTGACACGGGACTCGAGGGATCAATGGTGGTCATGATGATCAAACCATCTTGGACTCAACCCTATATCACATATCTTCTCAGCAAGAGGCTGCCTCACGACCCGACTGACGTGCGACACATCGCATGGCGATCCAAGGCATTCGCCGTCATCAACGACGAACTATACAAGTGTAGCATCATAGGAGTACTCCAACGGTGCGTCTCCAACACGGATGGAAGGGCTATCCTCCTCGACATACATGAAGGGACTTGTAGACACCATGGTGGCAATCGTGCCCTCGTCGCCGAAGCTCTATGAGCTGGATTTTACTGGCCCACGGCCATGCGTGACGCCAAGGACATAGTCCAGAGATGAAATGCTTGTCAGCGATTCACGGACAAACCGCACACACCTTGCGTGGAACTCCGTCCAATACCATAAGCTTGGCCCTTCGCGTAATGGGGACTCGACATGGTCGGCAAGCTCCCAAAGTCCTCACGAGGAGGCTACGTCTACCTATTGGTCGTAGTCGACAAATTCACCAAGTGGATAGAGGCCATGCCAGTGACAAACCAGTTAGGAGCCAGTGCCGTCAAGTTCTTCAAGTCCATTGTCTATCGCTTCGGAGTGCCACGCAGCATCATCACGGACAATGGAACGAACTTCACCTCTAAGGAGTTCTAGGGTTTCTGCGAAAACCTGGGAATCAACATAAGTTATGCCTCCGTAGCTCATCCACAGAACAACGGTCAAGTCGAAAAGGCCAATGGTCTCGTCTGCAGCGGAATCAAGAAGAGACTCCTCCGGCGACTCGAACAAGCCGCCGGATGTTGGCCAAATGAGCTGCAATCCGTACTCTGGAGCTTACGCACAAGTCCAAACAGTGCCATGGGATACACTCCGTTCTTCATGGTGCATGGTGCTGAAGCGGTACTACCCGCAGAAGTACGCTACAAAGCACCACGAGTGGTCGCTTACAGCGAGCAGGATTCACCTCTTGCACTCGAAGACTCCGTCGATCTCTTTGACAAGGCACAGGACATCGCAATAGAAAGATCGACGATCTACCAGGAGAACCTGCGCAACTACCATAGGAGAAGGCTACGCCCCAGATCCTTCATTGAAAGAGACCTGGTCCTGCGACTGAAGAAGCAAGGACACCCCAAGCTCGAGTCCCCTTGGGAAGGACCATACGTGATTACAGAAGTAATCCTAGGGGGCGCCTATCGCCTCAAAGATTTCGAGACAGGAGTCGCATGCTCCAACCACTGGAACATCGCGCAGCTGCAATGCTTCTACCCTTAGTCGTCCTTTTTTCTTACATTGCAAATAAGGCTATTCAGCCAGGCTACTCAGCCACACATTGTACCTCGTACTGATTCTGCAAATAAATAAAGCTAAGTGCCCCTAAACTCTTGTTTTTCTAGCAATTATATCACTCGGGGGCTACGCCACCCTTTACACCCTGGTTCTACGAACAATACGCAGTATCCCGAGTAGATGACACAACAACAATCGATCCCTTGATACACCAACCCAGTTGCAACGCACCTGACAGGTTGGCAAGGCGATGAGATAAAATAAGTCAGGCTAACGAAAAGGAACTGCAGAGTACAAATACACTCGCAAAACATACAAGCTAGCAAGCTCTTTACATATCAATATCAATTAATTATATACAACATACATATACAAACTTTACAACACTGGTACATTTATGTGCAGGATACAAGTTAAACTACTGTTGCAACAGAAGAACGTTTGTCTGTTCCTCAAAGAAGTTGACAATTTCCTCCGCTGGGCGATCCACCGCCTGGTAATGAGGAACCATATTCCAGGTCGAACTTGTCGGTGGACTAGCAGCAACAGCTGCAATATCCACATCAAGCCTATGCAGTCGCACCAACGACAATGCAGCCTTGGCACCAGCCACTAACTGTTGTCGCACACACTCGCGAACTGCACTCAAATCCTGAAACATAGCCAGGAGAGCCAACAAGCTCGAAGGGATGGCATCTAGTGGAAACATCGTCTGGTAGATATTTCTCAGTCACGACTGCGATTTCTTCAGAAAGTGGAGCACTCGCGAGGCACGATCCTGCAGGGTCGCAAGTGCGATTGCGCGATCATGATCCACCAAGAAGTACCCACTTGCCTGAAGCTGTTCCTAGGGCAGGTCGTTCATATGAATGGCGATCCTGTCTTTTTCATCCTGCGGATGACGTGCGCTGACAACTATACCAAGCAAGAGGAAAAAGTATGAAGACAATGAACTACCGCGACTGACTAAAAGATAAGATAAGGGGTCAGAAAGCTAACACTTGAACTAATCACCCAGCTGCGCCACCTCCTCTAGGAGATATTGCTCTCGGGCGGTGGCCTTCTCCGCCCTCGACTTCCATACATCCTTGTTACCACGGAGGACGGGTAGTTCGTGTTCCAGTTGCTTAACGCGATCGCGCAGTCGTGAAAGCAAGGACTGCTCGTCCACCCTTGAGTGCGACTGCGCTAAGGTATCACCAGCGGATGGTGAATCCCGAGGCTCACTCGAAGGACCACTCCATGTACCCTATCACAAGCCAAGCAAGAGAAAATAAGGCACCAAGCAACACATGGACAAAAACTCAAGTGCATTCAAACATAGAAAAAGTATCAACAGAGACACTCAACCAGCGGCATGGTTTCAACAAAAGGAGTCGAGCTATTAACTATAACAAACATAACTATTGAGGAGCATCTTGCTTCTTCGACTTGGACTTCGGCTTCGGGGGCCTCATCGAGTCCGTGGCAGTATCAGACGCCATAGACTTCCCGCCGGCCCCTGATGCCACAGCCTTCGCCGCCTTCTTGGCTCGCTACAGCTCCTCAGAATACTTGGCGACTGTGTTGATGAGTTGCGGCCCGTACTTGCCACAGAAAGTTGCAAAGGGAGAAAAAACTACTTGATGACCATCTGCGCCGACGGGCATCATCTTGGAGACCATGGCTTGATCCATCTCCACTCCATGGGCTTGCACCATGGCGAGTGCCATGGAGGCGCCGACCGCATGGTGCGATTTCCTAAAGTCCAAGGGGATACCTCCAGCAAGGGACTCCACCAGGTCATCCAAGTTCTCAATCAGCTCAGCCTTGGGCGCCAGCTCCTCGCGGATGCGACTGAGCACACCCTTAGCTTTGATCAGCGTTCCTTGAATGGAAGCGCTACGGTCTTCGACTGCCGTGACAGCGCCTTCCAAGGCATCATCGCGACGAAGCGCTTGGGCATCGAAGCTCAAACCGCCAGCATCTACATAGAGCAAAGCGTTAACACAAATAGCAAGACATCGAAGAAAGAAGCAATCAAGACCCAGAAAAAAATACCTACAAGAGACTTGGCAATCGAGAAGAGCTGTTCTTCGAACAACTTCTCTCTCGTAGCGATGGAGGTGCGCAAATCCTCTTCACGTTTCCGCGATCCATCAAGCGCAGCAACTGCCTCATCACGACTCTTCACCGCTGCAGCGAGCGTCTTTCCAAGAGAAGCAGCTTCGTGAAGAAGTTCGTTATGCTCAGCTGCAAAAATACAAGATGGACCGTCAGTCGAATGTATAAAAACATCACAAGGACAAAGAAGAAGAAGCAAAAAATACTAACTTTCAACCACGCGATGGCGATTGTCCAGCAATGCGTGCTGTTGACCCATTGCAAGTACCTGCTCCGCCAGACGAGCAGCTTCCTTCACAATAAGCTGCCACAGAAGAAAAATAAAAGGATCAACAGATAGCATGGACGACTAATTCGACTGCAAAAAGCAACATCACACATACGTGCTCCTCTAAATACTCCGAAGTCGATTGCCGCGCAGTCGTCCGGACAACCATCTAGTGCTCCACAGCGTGTGGAGAACTCTATGAATTGTGCCCGGAGTGGGCCGCCAATGGAGGAGAAGAAGATCGCTCAGCCACTTCCTTGGCCTTGGAGTCCCCGACTCCAGATTCCTTAAAAAATTGGACGTCGCCAGAAGATGACGACGTCGGTTGACTACGGAACAAAAACCAGCGTCAGGAAATGCAACTCCAAAAGGAACCAAGATGAGAATTGTAGACTTACCAGTCAAATTTATCAAAATCAAAGGTTTGGTCCTCCGACTCTGATGACTCCTTCGGCAACCGCATCTTCTTGCGAGCAGATGGTGCCATGGAGCTCACAGGAACAACAGTAATCAGCGACTCAGCACCCATAGCTGGGCCTTCTGGAGTCGAAGGAGACGACGCATCCGAATCTTTGTTGCGCGAACGCTTGCGAGTGTCCGGACTGCTGGACTCAGGGGCTTCCTCCTCCTGTTCAAGTGGGACGGTTGATTCCGACTTGTCCTCTTTGTCTACTTCGCGAGGAATAACCCCCTCAGGAAGAGGGGGCAAACTAGGAGACACCTTCCAATCCTGCATACAGAAAACAAGTCAGCACACGTCAAGAAAATCAGAAGCACTCGACAATCAAAGCTACTTCGTAGCACAATCATACCTCAGGAGGAGGGTTAGAGGCATCAAATGGAGGCACGACAGGTTCACTGGGGAGGACATCCTTGGTGGTGTACTTGGTCAGCAATCGCACCCTCTTATCTACTTCACCCGCGGAAATGCCATTGGCAGATACGCGAGTGACATCGTCCGCACCAGCCCATTGGAACATGGGGTGGATTCTAGCCTGCAGAGGCTGGATGCGATGGAACAACCATGTGCGAATGAGGGCTCAACCTCCCTTTTCTTTACCCATGCGATTCTCGAGGTCGTAGACGTGCTCGTACAGCACTTCTGTCTCCTCAGACTCGCCAGGCATCACCATGTTCTTCCAAGAATGCCTCCTCCTACACGGCATCACGGGATCGAAGGGCGCAAGTCCATAATGCTCTTCGTCGTCCTTCTGGTCACGGATGTAGAACCACTTGTCCCTCCACCCTTGGACGGATGCCATGATCTTGATATCGAAGTATGTGACGGAGAAGTCGACATGGATCCCGCAGCCTCCTACGTCGTAGACTACAGAACCAGATGCCGACTGGCGCTTCAGCTTGAAAAGCCGTTTGAAGAGACCAAAGTGTGGCTCGACTCCGAGCCAGCACTCGCAAAGTGTAATATAGCAGGCAATGTGGAGAATAGAGCTTGGGGACAGCTGATGCAGCTGGAGCCCATAGAAGCAAAGGAGGCCCCTGAAGAAAGGATGTAGGGGCCGAGACAGACCACAGATGATGAACGCTAGGAACATCACCCGGAAACCAGTAGGAGGACAAGGAGTTACCTAGCCACCTGGCACTCGTGAGTCACCGACCACGGGAGACAGAACTCCATCTTGACGAAGAAGACGGAGCTCGGATGATTTGATGATGGACGCGCGCCACACACCATTGGTGATGCGGGTACCTGCGCCCTTCTTCTTCCCAGCGTCGGTGGTGCTAGTGCCCACAGCGGTGGAGCCGCCCTTCTTCTTGGCAGTAGCAATGGCGGCGGCAGATTCAGCGGCGGCAACTCCTTTCTTCTTCCCCATCTTGCGGTGGCGGTGCGAGCGGAGAAAATAGCTCGGAAACACCCGGAGTTGGTCCAACGCCGCGAAGGGGATGAACTCCAGGAAGCAGAGAGCAGCAGCAATGGTGATGGAGGCACAAGCAGAGAAAGAGCAGATGTGAAATTACCGCAGCTATTGGACGTGTGGTGCACATCGCGATCGACACGTGGAGAGGCTAAAACATGAACCGTCCCCCACTACCTCCATTACACGCAGAAATCAAGGAGGCGCAGTTAAAACGAAAGATTACGCATGCCCGGTCAAGTCAGGGTCAGAAAATGGGACCCATCGCTCGTCACGTCCCGTCAAAGCTGCTCACGCGAGCAACTAAGGTCATCACATCGTCAGCACTGATGATATCAAATTGAGCACTAGAAGACTTCGACTACTTAAGTCCTTGCTCGAGTCTTCGACTCCACCAAACACTCGGGGGCTACTCCCATAGGGAGCACTGGTCGTGCACCCTACGATTTTCTTTTTATGCAGGAATATGGACATTCAAAGCTTACCCAACCACTCGAATCTACGATTCAATGATGGATCATGGGTTACTCCCATAGGGAGCGCTGGAAACAAATTAGACTGAAACAAGCAAACAAAAGACGACAACAGTCGTGAAAGTTCTTTAGTCCCTCCCTGAGTCTTCGACTCAACCAGGCACTCGAGGGCTACTCCCATAGGGAGCGCTGGTCGTGCACCCTATGATTATTTGTAAATCGTACCGTGTGTTGATAACATCCACACTTGAAGTCTATGGCGACACCGCCTCATATTTTTCCCTACAAAGAGACTACGTCTCCTAGGTCACCTGAATCATCTCCGCGATGACAAAAATTCGGATGCCACACTTGCAGCATGAAGGTAAGACCTGAATAAGGCCTAGCAACGCACTACCAGAAATATATCCGTTCCTACAGGTATGATGAACATGCCTTTACAGACGCGTCGAGTGCTCACACCCTTATACTGGAATTCGACTCCTGTAAGACCTTCGCGGCTTGAGTCGAAATACACCAGCACTTTTCCGAATTCGAGTCCGGGGACTCGAGTTCGAGTAGATTGTGTTGTTTTGCCCTAAGGCGGTTAACTGATACCGATGCATCGGTTGAATCAGGTACGCATATCAACAATCCCTATGATATAGACAGAACACTCGAAAAAATACTCAATCATGCACTCGAAAGGCTTAATAAAGTCCCCAGTCGAATCTACGATTCCATTGGACACTCGGGGTGCTCCTGACATGGGTGTACCCTGCAGTTACTCGAGTTTGGTATATACGATCCAGATACAGTGGAATCCCACGGTGTTGCCATGGCCCGATGAAGACTTCGAGTGGCCCACGGACTCTCGATGACTTGCGAGACAAGAAGAAGTTTAAAGATAGAAAGTTTAAAGGGAAAACCCTAATCTGTAACCGACTCGACCTGCTACCGGAGACCTGGCCTATCTATATAAAGGCTAGGAGGGGGCGCCGAGGAGGACACACGCAACCCTAATTTCCACAACTCTCGCCAGATTGTATCTGCGTGCCCCTATAATCTTCGATTCCTCCGATAATTCCAAGAGCAGACAAGCAGGAGTAGGGACCTCTACGAGGCCTGAACCTGGGTAAACCTTGCGTCCTTGTGTGCTTGTTTGCTAGCCTATTTATGCTTCCATCGCTCCCTCCTTCTCCAAAACCCAAGTCCATAACAATGGGAATTAACGAGTTAAACCCTCGTCAGGTATCATGAATCTTCAATCTTCCTACGTAGATGCATACTACACTTATGTTGATGTTGCTAGATCTTTTGATATGTATACTGTATTGACTATCCCTAGTTTTTACTATGTGCAAAAGCCGATGCATAATAATCTACATGCTTCAACTTATCTTAGTAACTTGCAACATGTATTCGAATTCTCATGCATTGGCAACCCCAG
The DNA here is from genome assembly GCA_916181665.1 of Avena sativa. Lineage (NCBI taxonomy): Eukaryota > Viridiplantae > Streptophyta > Magnoliopsida > Poales > Poaceae > Avena > Avena sativa. The sequence goes on along the minus strand of OV702287.1, from coordinate 183,114,657 downwards.
AAATTCATATGCCGATGAATAACATGACGAATTCTGTTAATCCATATGAAACACCCGATTTTAGAAATTTCAATAGCATGCAAGCAAGTGTTTCATCTTCATATTCATCGGCAAATAAGTTACAATCTCTAGGTTTAGCTTCAAATATGCCGATGGATAGGGAAATTGGACATGCTACAACTAGTTATTTGCCTAATTACTCTCAATCATCATATGCTACACCTTATGTTTCAGCACCGTATGCAACTAGTGATATTCATAATTCGGCTTCACACCTTTATGGTTATAGCCGAATAAGTGGAAACTCAATAGAAGCTAATGTGCCTTCATCTAGTACTGTAGCATATGGTACATCCCCCGCACAATTGAAAAGTTTCGATGACACCTCATTGCTGAAAGATACAAAAAACATTAGGGGGGGCATTCTTATGCAGGAAAAAATGACTTGAAGGAAAAACTTACACCTGAGTTCAAGAAGTTTAATTCTCTTCACCGAGAACTAGAAGATAGGCCCCACGATCTTGCTACAATACAAGCTTATGAGGCATACAACAAGAAGCATGAAGCGGAGCATAAGGCAAACAAGATCAGGTTTTCCCTTTCTCAATTGCTATGTTTCAACAACACTACACTGCCGAAAGAAACTAAAAGCATCGGGAGGAAATCATGTGCAGGTGAGGTTAACACCGATAATGTCATTACATTTGATGATTTATCGGAGAAAAATTTCTAGCTATTTGAGACACTCAAGAAGAAGCGTGATGAGGAGTTTGCTGCACTTGAAAAGAATAAGAAAAAACTTCAAGAAGAAGAACTGCAGAAGTTTCTTGCAAGTCTTGAAAAGGACTATCAAGACAATACTACTCAAGTTAAAGGAATCAATTTATCTCCTCCACACAGCAATCAAGGTGAACCCTCTGCTACAATGAGGCAAAAAGAAGAAGCTTACGAATCTGATGAAACTCATGAAGGTACACATGATTCAGCTTGGATGGTTAATTCGGTTATTAAAAAGCCAAATCAGAGAATAAATGTGCTGAATCTACCAAATCAGAAGAAGCAAGCTTCGTTGATCAAGAGCATGGCAAGCTTAGCAAAACTGTTATGCTTGATTTTTATAGATGTAAGGGAGCTTACATGTTGCCCTATGAGTTTCGTGCCAAAGAAATTTGTGAACATCAACAACAACAAGATATAGCCAAACAATATTCGATTGACAACGAGCATCAAAGTGAAGAGGCACAAAATCCAGAAAAGAAAGAAGACAAGGCGTTGGAGAATTATCTAGAGGATGCGCAAGATATTGTTCAGGTCATGCAACTATCATACTCTCTCAATGTCTTCAAAGAGCTACATCTAGCAAATAATTTACTTATATTCCAATTTGGTCAAAACTTTATTGTTGATGCATCTATTAACAAAATTCTCATAAGTTATGAAAGACCAATCGAGAAAGATACTTCATTTTTTAGAAATATAATTGTCACCAAACATATCGGTCAATACATTGTGCCCTTTAGAGAGACCGATAATAACAAATGATCACAACATAAGTTTTCCCTATTGTTTCATTTGAATTTTATATGTACATGGGTAGCTTCGTTTATTTCATACTTGGCTAACATTTGGTCGAGACGTACGTGTTTTAACTTTATTGGTTTTAGAAACTTAAATATAAGGTTATTGTCTCTTGAGAAAACTATGTATTCAAAGATATCGGAAGAGAGGTGCACAAAACAATGCATAGCCGAATTAGATGATATAGAATCTGAACCATCGGTTGGTCATATCCAAAGCCATTCTCATAAAAAGATCGGTTAGAGGATAAAAGGTGTACCTATAGTTTGAGAATGTGTGATCATATATTTGATATGTTGCTAAAAATTGATTATATTAGAATTCTTGATCAAATGTTCTATCATCATTACAAGGACGAATGTATTGCAAGTTGCATGATTCGTTCGAGCATAGTATAGAGGATTGCAATATGTTTCATCAAATAGTACAATCGACTGTTAATAAAGGAAGATTGAAATTTGCTGAAACACAAATTGATGACCAATCTATTTCGATTGGTCTTGATGGCCAAAAGATATTACATCGGCTACCTCTAGTCGATTCATTTAATGATGAGCAGGTATACAAGGAAGATGATGGAATCAAGATTTCAAGCATAGATATTGTTGAAGAGCATATTGAAGATGTTCTTGAAGGTGAGAGTTCCATTGAATCTACAATGAAGATATCAAGCACTGGGGGACAACAAGAAAAATTGAAGATCGATGCATGCAAAACTCAGAAGGATAAGGGCCACAATAAGAACAAGGGTAAGAAGTCAAAAGTAACTTTCTCTCAGTTGTTGGAAAAATATCAAAAGGAGAGTGAAGCAAAAAGTGCTTATCAGATAAGTAATTCAAAAGCATCAAGGTCACCCGCAAGAAAAAAGTGTAAATACATGGATTGGTGAAAGAAGAAATTTAATGCAACAAATTCATATCGTCCTTTTGGGCCACCAATTCCAGTGTCATGGATACCTTACTACGCTAGCTTTTATTCATGTCCATCATGGGGAAGGTATGATTCATGGGTACATTATCCATCTAATTCTAGATCATCTCACCCAAATTTTGCAGCTCCAAGAAGATCAATTGATCTACAATCACGCATCAAAGACTGTTTCAATCAAAAAGAATCGGCCCGAAGTTCATGGGTAAAGAAGGAAGTGGTCAAGCAAGTATACTAAATCAAAAAGGATGGACGCAAGTGTGCTGTTTCAAATTTAATTCAAAATAATGAGAAGCCAACTGAATTGATGTTGGCTACTAAGGGCAAGGAAGTGAAGCGAGTAACTTTCAAAGACCCAATTTCTGAATCTGAACAAGCAAAATTGAAGGTGCCTAAGATTAAGAAATTAGTGCCATTGTGTGAAAGGAAACCATAACCAAGATGCTCACTCGGCTTATCAAATTGGCAAGAGAGGAAGCTATATAGGCTTATAGCCAAGGAGCTGAAGAAAATAAACATGACATGGGTTTCCAAAGTAATCCCTCAAGGAAAGAAAGATGTGCGAGATCCTATCATAAGAAGGCCAACAAGAGTGGAAAACAAAAAGAATAAAGCCAACAAGCAATCAGGCCAAAGAATTCGGTATCAATATCCAAAGCTTCGGCTAGCACACCATCCATATTATTATACTTCACCATTAATGCCTATGCCATGGAATTCATCCTCAGGTATGATTGGTTACCCACCATGAATTTATTTTGATCCATGGATGCATCATAATTATGTACATCATGAAAGAGTATTACCAAATCATTATTCATATGATTACTTGAATTTTGTTGCTAATCCAAGAGGCTAAATGCTTGAAGTTCATAATCAGATTTGTTGTTTTGTTTAATTCGCTATAGATACTTTGGTGGATGGATTATGCATGCCCATTGGGGCAAAGATATATGGCTGTTATTTATTTTATCGCCCTCAGATCATTATTCAATCATGGCCAATGTGTGTTCTAACATTGTCCTTAGTGCTAAGGGTTAATTGGATAGACGCCACTCCAATTCTGGGCTATTTAAGAAACGCCACTACAACTTTCAACTTTTGAAAAATGCCACTATAATTCTTCATACATTTCATATACGCCATTATGGCCATTTCAACACACATACCCCATAATATACACTTGTATTTCTATCATACATACGTATATACGGTAGCCCTCACTAGAATCAGCTTAGGCCATGTGTATTTCTTTAGACTGCTGACTATGCTTCCTCCATGTCATAGAAAACAGTATTAAAGCCATAATTTACAATGAGTTATATGTATCTCTATCAGTAAGCACCATAAAAGCTAAAATTTACGTTAACTAACTAAATAGTGTATAATAAATTAGCGTAGCCTGAGTTAAAAAAATAGCAAGCGAAAAGAGTACTTCATACGTGCAGCCATTTTATTCTCGAAGAGCATAAATACAACACGTGTGTATTGATTTATTACAAATATAATATTAAAAAATAACAAAACCATTATTACACACAAATGAATTAGCAAAAAAAGTTTAAATATGGTGAGGCGCACCTTGTATACGTACGTACCACAATAATATAAGTGTATATCATGTTGTACGTGTGTGAAAAATAGGCATAATGGCGTCTATGAAATGTATAGAGAATTGTAGTGGTGTTTTCCAAAAGTTCAAAGTTGCAATGGCATTTCTCAAATAGCTAGAAATTGTAGTGGCATTTATCTAATTAACCCTAGTGTTAATTGAGACAGAGGCAAGGTATGCATTCATTAGCATTTGTGCTTATGCTTATGTGTTGATAATTTGTCTTATAAATCTTTAAAATCTATGACATGCCAAATTGTTTTTAATTTTATTGTTGGACGTAGGTGCTGAACATGATATTGATATTGATCTTGTATCTCTAGTACTGTGATAACCCGATTTTACAGACTATTAATTAATTTGGCTTAACCTCTAATTGCTTAGATTTTTGCTAATCCATAGTCTTTAAAGTGGAAGATTAATCTTTGCATGAAATAACAATTAGAGAATTAATCAATAAGATAGTTAGAACCAGACTACTATGTGCATGTCAACGAGCTAAATCTCCCGTGAGAGAAGAATATAAGTAATCCTTAGCTAGCTAATACTCATCGAGTATTACATGCAAGCACTGGCGTGAGATATTTCAGAAGCAAGCAGGCAACGTGGCACCATATTATTGAACATGCATTTAAGGTTTTTTTTAGGTGGCAGCACATGAGTAGCTTAGTCATCTTTATTCTGGCGTGGACTCGTGCATGGCTAGCATGACCTGAGTCAACTCGTTCGTGTCCACCAGGGAGAGAAAAGAAAATAGTGGCAACACACAAGAAGCTAGGACACGCCTGGTCAGTTCCTTAAGGAAGAAGCGGCGAGGAGTGGTGCATCTCAGATATTTTAGCTAGAGTGTTAGACGGTGCGTCTAGATATTTAGCTGGTCTTAGTCGGTACTCTGAGTCCTATAAATAGTTGTAGTTCTACGACGCTGCTTCACGACACTGAGCTATAGATAGAGAAGGCCAGAGCACATCAAGAGAGAGACCAGTATAAGACAGAGCGCTAGAGACAGAGCGCTAGAGGAGAGGCTGTATCAAGCATGCGTACATGTTCCGGAGGAGATGAAATACAAAAGGGAGATGCTGCTAAAGAGTTAGATCCATCGGCGATCTGCTCGCCTATATTTAGGCGTATGTACCTTGAGTGAGGAGCGTACCCTAGAGCCGATGGGTGGTTTTATACGGAGAGAGATATTGTGCTGTATCGGATTAGACATATACATAGGGAGGTTCTTCTGGAGTTGTAGATGAGAGTCGATCCATATATGGGTGTTTATGCCCCTATTGGATTTCTTATCAGCTGGATTTTTCTTATATATTGAGATAGATATATTTTCAATTCAGGCAAGCTTCTTATACATCTTTCATATATTTTGTAAAATATGTTTTATAAATCTATGATGCATTATTTAAGATACGAGAGATGTTGGGTATTTTCCTTCGAAGTATTTATGGACTAATACGCTGGAGTCGTCATACGGTGATGGATCCATTTGGAGCCACTGATACGAACCGGATATTTGTCATATGGATTTGGAGAAAACCATGATAAATAAAATAAATATTTTCTAAAGTAAAATTTGGTGCTATCACTAGTAGAAAACGGCTAGATCTGGCCCCAGGGGGGTGGCAGGCACTAGCCCCGGTTTGAACGGGACCTTTAGTCCCGGGTCGTGTAACAAACCGGGACTAAAGGGTTTCAGGCAGGCTGGGTCTGGCGCCCGACCCTTTAGTTCCGGTTTGTTATATGACCCGAGGCTAAAGGTGGACCTTTTGTCCCAGTTCTAGACACGAATCGGGAGTAAAGGTCTGGTTATATCTTCTTTCCCCACCTGTCCGAGCCACCATTTCAAGCTGGTGGCTCTCCTCTCTCTCTTTCTTGCTTCAAGCTTGAGTTCATGTCTTTTTTTTTCAAGATTTGTCTATATTTTGTGGTGCCCCATCTATCCGAAGGTTCTAAAAGGTGAGCAACTTCATCCTTTGAACTCTCATTGCTATATTAGCTAATTTCATGCTCTATCTTGTAGATGGATTTGTGGATTTAGTTTGGTAGTAATTTTTGCAATAATAACATGAGATCGATGTTTAGATTCTATCTATCTTGTATTAATGTAAGGAACTCTAAGGTAAATATCATAATATGTGGATTCTATCTATATATATCTTGTTTTGGCACATAGTCTCGAAATTTGATTTTATAAGCACACACATGCGTGAGTTCATCATTCTAACTAGCTGGGCAAAATATCCTTCTTCGTCTACCTGCGTTCAACAAACTGAAAAAATTATAACAAAGATAGGGTTAATTCATAAAGCTTGATAAGAAGACATCACAGTACATCTTCGAAAAGCTCCTCTATGGCGAGCTCCTCGAAGATGTCTGAGGATAGGATCCTAAGACATCTTCGAGAGAAGCTCCGCCGTAGTGGTGTCCCTCTCGCACCATCTAGCTAGATCAGTATGCTGGTGGAGCTAACTAATTTCACATATTAGAGAGTGCCTCTACGGCGAGCTCCTCGAAGATGTCTGAGGACGAGGTCCTAAGACATCTTCGAGAAGCTCCGCCGTAGTGGTGTCCCTGGTATCGCACACCATCTTGCAGTTCTTCACAAGAATGCATACCTATTTATAGATTAAGCAGCACAACATAGTGTCGGGCACTGATGACATAATGTCGACACACTCACCCCTAGCATAGTGCTGCCACCCACCCAAAATACTGTCGTCATTTAATTTACTAGCTTAGTGATGCCCACTGAGGACATAGTGTCGACATGTTGTCTCCACATCCACATTTAGTCCCGGTTGGTGCCTCCAACCAGGACTAAAGGTTCATCATATCTTTAGTCCCGGTTGCTGGCTTTAATTTTGTTTTTTAGATTAGTACTACTTAATTATGATTATGTTTTTTAGATTAGTACTAATCAGTATGCTGGTGGAGGTAACTAATTTCACATATTAGAGAGTGCCTCTACAAGGACGAGGTCCTAAGACATCTTCGAGAAGCTCCGCCGTAGTGGTGTCCCTGGTCTCGCACACCATCTTGCAGTTCTTCACAAGAGTGCATACCTATTTATAGATTAAGCAGCACAACATAGTGTTGGGCACTGATGACATAATGTCGACACACTCACCCCTGGCGTAGTGCTGCCACCCACCCAAAATAGTGTCGTCATTTAATTTACTGGCTTAGTGCTACCCACTAAGGACAGAGTGTCGACATGTTGTCTCCACATCCACATTTAGTCCCGGTTGGTGCCTCCAACCGGGACTAAAGGTTCATCATATCTTTAGTCCCGATTGCTGGCTTTAATTTTGTTTTTTAGATTAGTACTAATTAATTATGATTATGTTTGATGTACTTAATTAATTATATAATGCAGATGAGCCGACAATGGATGTACGCTGACCGACTCTCTAGCAAGTTCATTAAAGGCGTGCATTCTTTTCTCCTTGTGGCCGAGGCAAACAAGCGGAATGGTTTTATGTCTTGTCCATGTGGTGTCTGTCGGAATCATAAGGAATACTCTTCCTCAAGAGTCCTTCATAGCCACCTGTTTCGGTCCGGTTTCATGACCAACTATAATTGTTGGACCAAGCACGGAGAAAGAGGGGTTATGATGGAAGACAACGAAGAAGAAGAGAATGATAACGACTACCCTACTATGTCCCCTGAATATGACGGTACTACAATGGAAGACATTGATGAAGAAAAAGATGAAGAACGGGCATCAGATCTGCCCGATGATGATCTTAGTCGGGCCATTGCTGATGCCCAGGAAGAATGCGTAACTGAAAGTGAGAGGTTGAAGTTCAAGAAGATGTTAGAGGATCACAACAAATTATTGTACCCAAATTGTGAAGATGAGCACAAAAAACTGGGTAGCACACTGGAATTGCTGCAATGGAAGGCAGAGAACGGTGTTACTGACAAAGGATTTAAAAAGTTGCTGAAAATAATGAAGAAGTTGCATCCAAAGGATAACGAACTGCCCGCCAGTACCTACGAAGCAAAGAAGGTTGTCTGCCCTCTAGGATTAGAGGTGCAGAAGATACATGCATGCATTAATGACTGCATCCTCTACCGCGGCGAGGAGTACGAGAATTTGGATGCATGCCTAGTATGCACTACATTGCGGTATAAGATAAGACGAGATGACCCTGGTGATGTTGAGGGCGAGCGCCGCATGAAGAGGGTTCCTGCCAAGGTGATGTGGTATGCTCCTATAATACCACAGTTGAAACGTTTGTTCAGGAACAAAGAGCATGCCAAGTTGTTGTGATGGCACATGGAAGACCGTAATAAAGACGAGATGTTGACACACCCCGCTGATGGGTCGCGGTGGAGAAAAATCAAGAGAGAGTTTCCGGACTTTGCAGGTGATGCGAGGAACTTATGGTTTGGTCTAAGTACAGATGGCATGAATCCTTTTGGGGAGCAGAGCTGCAGTCATAGCACCTGGCATGTGACTCTGTGTATCTATAACCTTCCTCCTTGGTTGTGCATGAAGCGGAAGTTCATTATGATGATAGTGCTCATCCAAGGCCCGAAGCAACCCGGCAACGACATTGATGTGTACCTAAGGCCATTAGTTGAAGAACTCTTACAGTTGTGGCACGGACAAGGTGTACGTGTGTGGGATGAGAACAAGTAGGAGGAATTTGACCTACGAGCGTTCTTGTTCATAACAATCAATGATTGGCCTGCTCTTAGTAACATTTCAGGACAGACAAACAAGGGATACAATGCATGCACACACTATTTAAACGAGACTAAAAGTATATATTTGGATAAATGTAAGAAGAATGTGTACCTGGGGAATCGTCGTTTTCTTCCACCCACGCACACCCTAAGAAAGAAATGTAAGCATTTCAATGGTGAGGCAGACAACCGGTGTAAGCCTATCCACCGTACTGGTGATGATGTATTTGATATGGTGAAGGATTTAAAATTAATCTTTGGAAAGGGACCTGGTAGACAATCTGTTCCGAAGGACGATGTCGGACACGCACCCATGTGGAAAAAGAAATCTATATTTTGGGAGCTACCCTATTGGAAAGTCCTAGAGGTCCGCTCTGCAATTGACGTGATGCACCTGACGAAGAATCTTTGCGTGACCCTGCTAGGATTCTTGGGCGTGTATGGGAAGCGCAAAGATACACCTGAAGCACGGCAGGACCTACAACATATAAAAGACCGAGACGACATGCATCCAAAGCTGTTTGAAGGTACTGCAAGCTACGCTCTTACCAAAGAAGAGAAGGAAATCTTTTTTGAAGTCCTTTACAGTATCAAGGTCCCGTCTGGTTTCTCGTCGAACATAAAGGGAATAATAAATATGGCAGAGAAAAAATTTCAAAACCTAAAGTCTCATGACTGCCACGTGCTTATGACCCAGCTGCTTCCGATTGCATTGAGGGGACTCCTACCGAAAAATGTTCGAGTACCCATTGTGAAGCTATATGCATTTCTCAATGCAATTTCTCAAAAGGTAATCAGTCTAGATAGTCTACCAAGGTTACAGAAAGATGTGGTCCAATGTATTGTCAGCTTCGAGTTGGTTTTCCCACCATCCTTCTTCAATATTATGACGCACCTCCTAGTTCACCTAGTCGAAGAGATTAACATTCTCGGTCCTGTATTTCTACACAATATGTTCCCCTTTGAGAGGTTCATGTGAGTGTTAAAGGAATATGTTCATAACCGTGCTAGGCCAGAAGGAAGCATCTCAAAGGGATATGGAACAGAGGAGGTCATTCAGTTTTGTGTTGACTTTATTCCTGACCTTAAGCCCGTCGGTGTTCCTGAATCACGGCATGAGGGTAGACTTAGTGGAAAAGGCACGCTAGGAAAGAAAGCAAGGATATGGATGGATGGACATTCTCTTACTAAAGAACACTAGACAATTCTACAAAGTTCCACCTTGGTGGCTCCGTATATTGAGGAACACAAGAATATTGTACACTCTAACAACCCGGGGAAGCTTGGCTCCTGGATTAGAGATGAACACATGAGGACTTTCAGCGGTTGGTTGCAGACACATCTCATGAATGAAATAAATGTTGGAGAGCAGTTGTACTTGTTAGCCAGGTCACCATCTTCGACTATATTGACTTTCCAAGGGTACGAGATAAATGGGAATACATTTTATACGATCGCCCAAGATAAAAAGAGCACCAATCAAAACAGTGGTGTCCGATTTGATGCAACAGACGAGAATGGGCAAAAGGATACATATTATGGTTACATAGATGGGATATGGGAACTTGACTATGGACCTTTTTTTAAGGTCCCTTTGTTTCGGTGCAAATGGGTCAAGCTGACAGGAGGCGGGGTTGAGGTAGACAAGAAATACGGAATGACAATAGTGGATCTCAACAACCTTGCGTATAGAGATGAACCATTTGTCCTAGCCAATGATGTGGCTCAGGTTTTTTATGTGAAGGACATGTCTACCAAACCGAGAAAAAGTAAATATAAGCAAAAGAATACATCATACGACGATCCAAAGCGCCACATAGTTCTTTCAGGAAAAAGAAACATCATGGGGTTGGAGGATAAGACAGACATGTCAGAAGATTATGATAAGTTTCATGAAATTCTGCCCTTCGCTATGAAGGATGACCCAAGCATCCCGTTAAGTAAGGAAGATGCTCCATGGTTATGGATTAGAAGAAAACCCTAACAATAGATATGTGTGGATGTTGGTTGACGAGGGTTTAACTCGTCAATGCCCATTGTTATGGACTTGGGTTTTGGAGGAGGGAGCGCTGGAGACATCTATCGGCTAGCAAACAAGCACACAAGGGACAAAGGATTTACCCAGGTTCAGGCCTCATAGAGGTCCCTACTCCTGCTTGTCTGCTCGTGGAATTATTGAGGGAGTCGAAAGTTACAATGGTGCGCAAATGTAATCTGGTGAAGGTTGTGGAAACTAGGGTTGCGTGTGTCCTTCTCGCCGCCCCCTCCTAGCCTTTATATAGATAGGATAGGTCTTGGGTAGCAGGTCGAGTCGGTTACAAGTTAGGGTTTTCCCTTTAATCTTTCTATATTTAGCTTCTTCTTGTTCTTCAAGCAATCGAGAGTCCGTAGGTTACTCGAGTCCTTCCATCCGGACCTTGGCGACACCGTGGGACTATATGTATTTGGACCGTATATACCAAGCTCGAGTACCTGTAGGGTATACCCATATCAGTAGCCCCCGAGTGTCCAGTGGAATCGCAAATTCGACTGGGGACTTTTGAAGCCTTCGAGTGCCTAAATGAGTACATTTCGATTGCTTTTATTTGTGTCATAGGGATTGTTGATATACGTGCCTGATATAACCGAAGTATTGGTATCAGTTAACCACCTTAGGGTGAAACAACGCAATCTACTCAAATTCGAGTCCCCGGACTCGAATCTGGAAAAGTGCTGGTGTAATTCGACTCAGGCCACGGAGGTCTTACAGGAGTCGAATTCTAGTTATATGGGTGTGAGCACTCGACGCATCCGTCAAGGCATGTTCATCGTGCCTGTAGGCACGGATACATTTCTGGTAGCGCGCAGTTAAATGCGTTGCTAGGCCTTATTCAGGTCTTACCTTCACGCCGTAAGCGCGGCATCCGAATTTTATCATCGCGGAGACGATTCGGGCATCCCAGGAGACGTAGTCTCTTTGTAGGGAAAATTTGTGAGGCAGTGTCGCCAAAGGTTGCGAGTGCGGATGTTATCAACACACAGTTTTTGTGCAACTAATCATAGGGTGCACGACCAGCGCTCCCTATGGGAGTAGCCCCCGAGTGCCTGGTTGAGTCGAAGACTCAGGCAGGGACTAAAGAACTTTTGCTACTGTTGTCGTCTTTTTGTTTATTTGTTTCAGTCGATGCCTCAGGCAGGGACTAAATATTCGCGACTGTTGTCGTCTTTTGCCTGCTTGTTTCAGTCGAATTTGTTTCCGGCGCTCCCTACGGGAGTAACCCATGTCCATAATCGAACTATGTTTCGAGTGGCTGGGTTTGCTTTTGTGATTGTCTTCGTTCCTGCAACAAGAAAAGAAAAAGTCGTAGGGTGCACGGCTAGCGCTCCCTATGGGAGTAGCCCCTGAGTGCTTGGTGGAGCCGAAGACTCCAGCAAGGACTAAAAATAGTCGAAGTTTTCCACTGCGTAGCCTTGGTGCCGTCAGTTGCCCGCGTGAGCGATTTTGACGGGACGTGACGAGCGGTAGGTCCCACTTTCTGACTTTGATTTGACTGGGCGTGCGTAATCTTATTTTTAACTGTGCCTCCTCGATTTCCGCGCGTAATGGTAGAAGTGGGGGGACGGTTCGCGCTTCCTCTTCTCCACATGTCGAACGCGATGCGTGCCACGTGTCCAATAGGGTTTTTGTCAGCTGTTGGATTGCATCTTCCAGGGGTTAAGTAGCGGCGCTGCGGTGGTAATTTTTCATCTGCACTTTTTCGTCCTCGCTGCCGTTGCCATTGCTGTTGTTCTTCTGCTTTCCTGCGCTCGTCTCCTCCACAGCGCTAGACCACCTCCGTTCGTTTCCAAGTTACTTTCTGCGCTCTCATCGCCGCTGCGCAATGGGAAAGAAGAAAGGAGGCGCTGCTGCTGATTCCACGGACACTGTTGCCGTGACGAAGAAGAAGGGTGGCTCCACTGCTGCGGGCACCAGTGCCGCCGCCGGCGGGAAGAAGAAGGTCGTGGGCACCCGCGTGACAAATGGTGCGTGGCGCCCTTCCATCATCAAGGCATCGGATCTCCGTCTTCTCTGCCAGGACGGAGTTATTTCTGCGGCAGTCGCCGATGCGCGTGTCCCCAGCGGTGAGACCATTCCTACTCCTCCTGCTGGTTTTCGAGTGATGTTTCTCGCATTCATCATTCGAGGTCTCTCCTTGCCTCTCCACCCCTTTCTTAGGGGTCTTCTTTGCTTCTACGGGCTCTAGCTCCATCAGCTGTCCCCAAATTCGATTCTCCACATCACCTGCTTCATTACCCTTTGCGAGTACTGGCTCGGAATCGAGCCACACTTCGGTATTTTCAAGCGCTTGTTTAAATTGAAGCGCCAGTCTGCATCTGGCTCTTTAGTTTATGACGTAGGTGGTTGCGGTATCCATGTCGACCCATCCACCACCTACTTCGACATCAAGCTTACCAAGTCCATCTAGGGATGGAGGGACAAATGGTTCTATGTCCACGATTAGAAGGCCAAAGATGAGCACTTTGGACTCGCGCCCTTCGATCCGGCGACTCCCTACAAGAAGATGCGTTCTTGGAAGAACGTAGTTATGCCTGGCGAACTCGCAGAGACGGACGTGTTGTACCAGCGCGTCTGCGATCTCGAAAGTCGCATAGGCGCAGAAGAGGGAGGCTGCGCTCTTATCAGGACTTGGTTGTGCCATCGCGTCCAGCCTCTCCAAGCTAGAGTCCATCCCATGTTTCAATGGAGTGGCGCTAATGATGCCACTCGCGTGTCTGCTGATGGCATGTCCGCGAGTGAGGTGGATAAGAGGATTCGACTGGTTACGAAGTGCACTGTCAAGGATGTGCTTCCAAGCAAACCAGTTGTTCCTCCTTTTGATGCTTCGAATCCTCCTCCCGAGGTATAGTTGTGCTACGCAGTAGCTTATTTTCACGATTGCTTTTCTGTTTGCTTACTTGCTCTGTTTGTATGCAGGATTGGGCGGTGTCGCCTTGTATGCCTCCTCTCCCTAAGGGGATTATTCCTCGTGAAGCTTTGGAAGAGGACGAGTCTGAGTCGACTGTCCCTTCTGATGTGGAAGAGGAAGCCCCCGAGTCTTAGAGCCCGGATACTCGCAAGCGTTCGCGTAGCAAGGACTCCGACTCGTCGACTCCTTCGACTCCAGGAGGTGCGGCTGTTGGCGCGGAGTCGCTAATTCCTGCCGTTCCTGTGAGGGCTGTGGCATCGTCTTCTCGCAAGAAGATGCGATTGCCCAAGGAGACTTCGTCGGAATCAGCGGCGACCACGTTTGATCTTGACAACTTTAACTGGTAAGTTTGCTAGGTCATTCATTCTTTTCTGTTTTCTTCTTGATGGTTTTGCCCTGGAGTTTGCCCTTTTCTCAATATGGACTTGGTCTTGTAGTCAAGAGGCGTCGTCATCTTCTGTCGACATCGAGTTTTTGAAAGAATCGGGAGTCGCGACTTCAAGGGCCAAGGTAGAGGTCGAGCGCGCTCCTTCTCCTCCCGCGACGGCCCACTCTGGGCACAATTCTTCGAGGTCTCCTCACGTAGGGGGGCATCGAATGGTTGCTCGGATGATGGTTTAGCAAACCTCTTCGGAGTCGCTAGAAGACCATGTGAGTATATCTTCCTTTCTTTTTAGTGTGGCAGTCGATGTTTTCTGTTTCCCTTTCTGATCCCTTATTTTGTGCGACAGCTCCTTGTAAAGGAAGCCGCGCAAGTGGCGGAGCAAGTGATGGCAATGGGCCGCCAGCATGCAATGATGGAGTCGCGTCACCGCGTCGTTGAAAGTGAGTGTTCTACACTTGTTCTTTTCGTCTCTTCCTTCTTGGTATAGTCGATTGATAGTCAACTTTTGGTTGCCATGTAGCTGAGCATAATGCTTTACTGCGCAACGTTGCCACCTTGGAAAAGACGTTAGCCATAGCTGTGAAGGGGCGCAACGAGGCAATCGCGGCTCGTAATGATGCACAGAAGCGCGAAGAGGATCTGCGTGCCTCCCTTGCGGCTAGGGAAAAGTTGTTCGAAGAGCAACTGTTCTCAGTCGCCAAGGCCCTTTCAGCTACCTTTGTCGGTAGATATTTTATTGTTGTCCTTCTCTGCATCTGGAGTTTTGCCAGTGGCGCTAGAGATTTCATCCATGTGTGGGTTTTCTATGCAGATGCTGGCGATTTGAGCTTTGACCCGCAGGCCCTTTGTCGCGATGACGCTCTGGCGGGCGCGGTGTCTGCGGTCGAGGATCGTAGCGCCGCTGTCCAAAATACGTTGTCCAAGGCCAAGGTCACCCTTGTTGGAGATATGCCCAAGAGGCAATAATAAAGTGGTTATTATTATATCTTTATGTTTATGATAAATGTTTACATCCCATGCTATAGTTGTATTAACCGGAAACATTAATACTTGTGTGTTTTGTAAACATAAAAGAGTCCCTAGTAAGCCTCTTGTTAAACTAGCTTGTTGATTAATGGATGATCATGGTTTCCTGATCATGGACATTGGATGTCGTTAATAACAAGATCATATCATTAGGAGAATGATGTGATGGACACACACCCATAGTAAGCATAGCATAAGATCAAGTCATTAAGTTCGTTTTGCTACAAGCTTTCAAATGCATAGTAACCTAATCCTTCGACCATGAGGTTATGTTAATCACCATCACCGGATGGATACTTTGATGACATCAAACACCGCTTCGTAACTGGGTGGTTATAAAGGTGTCATTGGGTATTCTGAAAGTATGTGTTGAAGCGCATGGACCAAGATTGGGATTTGTCCATCCATATGACGGATAGATATGCTCTAGGCCCTCTCGGTGGAATGTCATCTAGTTAGCTTGCAAGCATGTGACTAGGTCACAAGGGATGACATATCACGGAACGAGTAAAGAGTACTTATCAGTAACAAGGTAGAACTAGGTATGGAGATACCGACGATCAAACCTCGGATAAGTAGAGTATCGCGTGCCAAAGGGAATTGGTTTCGTATGTTAAATGGTTCTATCGATCACAAAGTCATCGTTGAGTATGTGGGAGCTGTTATGGATCTCTAGATCCCGCTAATGGTTATTGATCGGAGATGTGTCTCCATCATGTCTGCATATTCACGAACCGTAGGGTGACACACTTAAGGTTCGAAGTTGTTTTAAGTAGATATAGAATATGCGTTGGAGACCGAATGTTGTTCGGAGTCTCGGATTGGATCCGGGACATCACGAGGAGATCCGGAATTGTCCAGAGAATAAGATTCATATATTGGGGATCATTTTCTAAGTTAGGAAATGTTCCGGAGTGTTTGTATGGAGATTCTAGAAGGTTTCGGAATGTTCTGGAAGGTTCTAGAAGATTTCTTGGAGTTTGCTTGAAAACCAAGAAAGGATCAAGGAGTCTTTGTGGGGCAAGACACGGATTCGTGGGGGAGGAGGATTCCTCCCCCCCTCCCAATCCGCCGGCCAAGGAGGGAGGGGAGTCCTACTAGGACTCCCCCTCCCATGGCGCCTCCCTCCTTTAAATAGAGGGGAGGGGGCGCCACCCCCTAGCACTCTCCCATAACAAACCCTAGCCGCCGCCTCTCTCCTCCTCCTTCGCTCTGCTCCGGCTTAGGCGAAGCCCTGCAGAATTCTCTACTCCACCACCACCACCACACCGTCGTGCTGCTGGGATTCCGTGGAGAGATCTACTACCCCCGCTGCTCACTGGAACGGGGAGAGGAAGGTCTGCTTCGACTCCGCACATGTGACCGACTGCGGAAGCGCTGCCGGAACGCGGCGCCGGAAGGATCGTCCACACGATCTTGAGATCGGCAAGTGATCGACTACATCAACCCCGAGATCTAATCTCGTAACGCTTTCGGATCTACGAGGGTTAGTACAGATCTATCTCGTTGCACATGTCTAATGGATTAGATCTTGGCTTTTATCTAGATTAGATCTGGGTTTTGTTCGTTCTTGCGGTAGAATTTTTTTGTTTTCCATGCTACGAACCCATCAGTGGTATCAGAGTTGTGTCTATGCGTAGATCTATTGCATGAGTAGAACACAATGGTTTTGTGGGCGTTGGTGCTCGTGCCATCTTTTGCTTTGTGTACTTTGCATCTTGCGGTATGGTGGGATGAAGCGGCTCGGGCTAACCTTACATGTCATCGCACATGAGACTTGCTCCACAGTTGACGTGCAACTCGTATTGCACAAGTGGCTTTGCGAGTGTCTGTCTCTCCCATCATAGTATAGATCCAATCTACACTTTGCACTTGATAGCACTTGTATCAACGTTGTGGTTCAGTTTCGTAGGTAAGATCCGTTCTTATTCGAAAGCCCCAAACCACGTAAAACATGCAAAGAAAATTAGAGGCGTCTAACTTGTTTTTGCAGGGGTTTTGTGATGTGATATGGCCATCATGTGATTGTGATTATATTTGATGTATGCAATGATCCTTGTTGTAATATGGCAATCGGCAGGAGCCTAATGGTTGTCTTTAATTCTGTTAAGACCTGCGTGTCTATTCATCTTGTAATAGCTATATTCCAAGTAGTTGTAATAGTTGCTAGTGATGATGGACAACCATGAAGCGGCGCCACTGACCTTGACACAATGCTGGTGATGATGGAGATCATGTCCGTGCTTTGGAGATGGAGATCAAAGGCATAAGAAGAAAGGGCCATATCATATCACACTAATTATGAATTGCCTATGATGTTAATCCTTTATGCATCTTGTATTTCTTAGATCGCGACGGTAGCATTATAAGATGATCCCTCTCACTAAATATCAAGTAATAAAGTGTTCGTCCTTAGTAGGCACCATTGCTAAGACTCGTCGTTTCGAAGCATCTCGTGATGATCGGGTGTGATAGATTCTACGTGTGCATACGACGGGTGCAAGCCAGATTTGTACATGCGGATACTAAGGTTAACCTTGACGAGCCTAGCATGTACAGACATGGTCTCGAAACACGGAATACCGAAAGGTAAAGCATGAGTCATATGGATGATAAGATGAACATGTTGATTGTTCGCCTTTAAAGCTACATCATCTCACGTGATGATCGGACTTGGTGTAGTGTATTTGGTTCGTGTAATCACTAAAACAACTCGAGGGATGTTGTTTTGAGTGGGAGTTCTTTTGTAATTTGGATTAGTCAAACTCAATTTATCATAAACACAATCAAAGTGAATTTGCATAGTTTGTTGTAGTCTTTGGCATCCGTTCACCACCTTACGCTTAGTTATAGTTGAGATAGTAGAACTATAGAAATTCTGGATATTTGCTTTACGAACTGGTATCGTATTGTTTTGAGTGTCAAAAGTTTGAAAGTCATATTGCAGACTTTCAGCAAACTCTGTTTACTCTATGAAGTTTAATAAATAGTATTAAATCAAGAGTAACAGTTCCAGTGTTAGTATCTAATGTATCATGTTTGCCTCCATGATTCTTGATACTCAAAATATTGTTTTTAATATCAAGTTTATCTAAGAGCTGAAAGCAATGTTTCAGAAACCATCATATGTGAAAGGTATTGCGATATCTAAAACAATGTGTTGGTTACAACATGATAGAGTATATGTCCTCATATTTGATGAGAATTTGTGAAGGTTGGAGATGCTAGTCGTCCTAATCCTCCAAAAGGTTTTGGAAAAGAAACATTATACTCGCAATTCACCTTTATAAGCTATAGCAGCTTGATCATGAAAGTTGTCATGATAAGGATGAATAGAAGATGTAAGTAAAATGTTTACTACACTGAAAGATTACTAAAGAATGGAATTTTGAAAGAATGCCAAACATTTGATGAAGGTGATCCACTTCAAAGTGCAAGTCCAAAGGTATTAGTATTTGACTATACACACTTTGTACTATGTGTCATGTGAATGACACCACTATTGATGTTGATAGATTCTTTTAAAAGAAAAGGAATTGTTGAAAGAGAATCTATAAAATATTTGGCAGAAAAGAAAAGATTGGAAATGTCCAACTTAGGTATATAGAAGATACATGTTATGGCTGTATTCCTTGGTTGTTAAACAATGTGGTTCTGCGGTATTGGATACCGAATTGGTTGGTATGAAGTGTCATACAGGACAACACAATTCATGAACTGCAATGGCCTAACTAACTAGCAAGAGAATATGTGATGATGTTCATCGAAAACAAACAAAGGGTTGTTGTGTTGCTCGTTAACATCAAAGCTTGCCTTCAAGATTTGTTTCAATAATTGTTATTTTGATCAGGTATTATGACGACAAAAGGTTGTTCAAATAATTACCGTATTCCATAATAGATGGATGATATACAAGTCTGGTTGGAGAAAAAACGACCATAAAACTAATGCTAAAATGTCGCAAGACAAATAATTGAAAGATCACTTGCAAAGTGACATCACCGTTTAAATCATATTAGGGATACATGAAGAAACTCCATGTTGATGGATTTTTGGAGTCTTTGATTTTGATCAAATGACGCTTGTGATACTTTCCTGGAGATAATTAAAACTCCGTTCGTAGGCGAAAAGAGGAACGAACGACTAACTGATTGGAATTTGTACATATTGATGTATATAGTCCATTATGTGTAGTCGTGGGCGATGGATTTCAACTTCATATGCTTTCTCCGAAGATTTGAGTGAGTATATGTATATACTTACTCAATAAGGAAGAAGTATGAAATATTTGAAAATGTTCAAAGACTTTCAAGATGAAGTGGAAAATCATTGTAACAAGAAAATAAAAAAGTTTATGATTGGATCATAAAGAAAGATGTTTGAGTTACAAGTTTAGCAAAACACCTAAGATTTGAGGAATCGTTCCATGGATTTGCATTCCCCAAAACACCATAGGAGTATGGAGTGTTCAAAATATGTAATGAAACCTTGTTTGACATGGTAAGATCAAAGGTGTCATTTATAAAACTGCCATTATATTTTAAAGATTAAAGCTTTAGTGACTACCGCTTTTACACTGAAAAGAGCTCCATTGTGATCCGTTGAAATGACACCATATAATTCATGGTTTGGGATAAAACCCAGGTTGTCCTTTCTTAAATTTTTGGTATTCTAGGCATAAGTAAAATGTTTACAACCAAAGTTGGATGAGCATGTATTTGTAGGTTATTTCGAATAACCATTGGGTATTCCTCCATAACACCGAAGACAAAAGTGTTTGTCACTTAGAATGTCGAGTTTCTTGAGAAGGAATTTTTGGTGAAAAGTTAAGTGGGAGGACAATAGAACTTTGACAAGGTTGTTGAACCTTGGCTAATATGTGCCGAGTTGCGCAGCGTCGGTAAGTGTCCCAGAGGCAGCAACAATGCTCATGGCTCACGTGCCTCAAAGGATGTAGTCACGGGGATCTAAGTTCCTATTGAACCAAGTAGGTCGGGTAAGTAATCAAATGCCAAGATTTGAGAGTTAAATCATTGTTGTTTGACAATGATGAACCGACTACAAGAAAATAATCAATGATGGGCCCTGACTTCGTTAAGTGGCTTGAAGCCATAAAATCCGTGATAATTCCATACACGAGAAATCAAGCTTTGAATTTGAAAGACCCTCTGGAAAGGTGCAAGACCTTACAGTCGTATATGGATCTATAAAGAAATAGACATGGATGTTTCACATCTATGAAATAGTCGACATGTCGGAAAGAGTTTACGACAATGTTCAAGGAATTGACTATGATAAGATTTGATCTTTCATAGCGATATTTAGTCTGGACGGATTAATGTAGCAACCACTACATATATTTTGGTATATGGTAGTTGAACAAACAAAACAAGTTCTTCTAATAGAATGGTTACCTAGGATGTGTCCATGACACGATCCAAAGGGTTTTGTTAATTCAAAGGATGCTAAAAGAGTATGCAAAACTTCAATGGTTGAAGTGAGCATCGCGGAGTTGGAATCTTCACCGTGATGAAACCGTTAAAAGGTTTAATTTCATCAGAGACGATGAAGATGTTTGCATTTTGCAAGAAATTAAGTGGGAGCGCTGAGACATATTTCTAATACATTATGTGAAAGACATATTGTTGATTAGAAATGATGTATCTTTTATTGACACAGGTTAATAATTTCATTTTGATGAAAGACTTAGGCATAACCCAAGAATTAGGCATCAATGTCTATATGGATAGATTGAGGCGCTAATATGGTTTTGCCAAATGTACATAGATAATATGTTGAATGAGTTCAATATGGAAACAACAAGAAAGGTTCTTGACGCACGGAAAGGACTGAATCAAGATTCAAGTGTTTTGACACTTGGTGAAATCACAAGAATATTTTGATCAATCATTCTTTGAGATGTACACATCGAGATATGTCCTATGCTCTAAATGTTATGAGCATATACCAGAATGACTCATAAGATGATCATTGGACAATAGTAGGGATATTCCTATGATCTTTGGAAGAACTAAGAATATAGTATTTATATAGTGGTGACAAATAGTTCATTGTAAATTGTTGCATTGATACTAGTTTTGTCACAAATTAAGTTTATCTCAATTTAAACTATGGGTGGCACAATGTAATGGAAAGGAAGTTCCATAACGGATTTGGTTGAGTACCAAAGTTAAAACATTGTGACAGATACTGCAACAAAAGGCTAAGTATATGAATACTATTGTAGCAGCAAATGAGGGCATTTGCGTCAAGTAGTTTGTTATCAAACTAGGTGTGGTTCATAGCGGGATAATACTATGAAGATACATTGTATGACAATTGTGTCAACATGATTTAATCCCAAGGAACTAAAGGTCTCACCAAAGGACCAAATTTATACAATGCCAACTCATTGGAGAATGAGTAATGCGTAGAGACGAAAGGACATGCAAATACACACGGACCTGGAAGTGTCAGATCCGAAGATTATGTTTACCACTAGCAATAGTGTCTATACAACACTAGAAAGCCATAGGTGTTGAGTGCACAAGTTATTAACTAGATTATTGACTCTAGTGCAAGTGGGAGACTGTTGGAGATATGCCCAAGAGGCAATAATAAAGTGGTTATTATTATATCTTTATGTTTATGATAAATGTTTACATCCCATGCTATAATTGTATTAACCGGAAACATTAATACTTGTGTGTTTTGTAAACATAAAAGAGTCCCTAGTAAGCCTCTTGTTAAACTAGCTTGTTGATTAATGGATGATCATGGTTTCCTGATCATGGACATTGGATGTCGTTAATAACAAGATCATATCATTAGGAGAATGATGTGATGGACACACACCCATAGTAAGCATAGCATAAGATCAAGTCATTAAGTTCGTTTCGCTACAAGCTTTCAAATGCATAGTAACCTAATCCTTCGACCATGAGGTTATGTTAATCACCATCACCGGATGGATACTTTGATGACATCAAACACCGCTTCGTAACTGGGTGGTTATAAAGGTGTCATTGGGTATTCTGAAAGTATGTGTTGAAGCGCATGGACCAAGATTGGGATTTGTCCATCCATATGACGGATAGATATGCTCTAGGCCCTCTTGGTGGAATGTCATCTAGTTAGCTTGCAAGCATGTGACTAGGTCACAAGGGATGACATATCACGGAACGAGTAAAGAGTACTTATCAGTAACGAGGTAGAACTAGGTATGGAGATACCGACAATCAAACCTTGGATAAGTAGAGTATCGCGTGACAAAGGGAATTGGTTTCGTATGTTAAATGGTTCTATCGATCACAAAGTCATCGTTGAGTATGTGGGAGCTGTTATGGATCTCCAGATCCCGCTAATGGTTATTGATCAGAGATGTGTCTCCATCATGTCTGCATATTCACGAACCGTAGGGTGACACACTTAAGGTTCGAAGTTGTTTTAAGTAGATATGGAATATGCGTTGGAGACCGAATGTTGTTCGGAGTCTCGGATAGGATCCAGGACATCACGAGGAGATACGGAATTGTCCAGAGAATAAGATTCATATATTGGGGATCATTTTCTAAGTTAGGAAATGTTCCGGAGTGTTTGTATGGAGATTCTAGAAGGTTTCAGAATGTTCTGGAAGGTTCTAGAAGATTTCTTGGAGCTTGCTTGAAAACCAAGAAAGGATCAAGGAGTCTTTGTGGGGCAAGACATGGATTCCTGGGGGAGGAGGATTCCTCCCCCCTCCCAATCCGCCGGCCAAGGAGGGAGGGGAGTCCTACTAGGACTCCCCCTCCCATGGCGCCTCCCTCCTTTAAATAGAGGGGAGGGGGCGCCACCCCCTAGCACTCTCCCATAACAAACCCTAGCCGTCGCCTCTCTCCTCCTCCTTCGCTCTGCTCCGGCTTAGGTGAAGCCCTGCAGAATTCTCTACTCCACCACCACCACCACACCGTCGTGCTGCTGGGATTGTGTGGAGAGATCTACTACCTCCGCTGCTCGCTGGAACGGGGAGAGGAAGGTCTGCTTCGACTCCGCACGTGTGACCGACTGCGGAAGCGCTGCCGGAACGCGGCGCCGTAAGGATCGTCCACACGATCTTGAGATCGGCAAGTGATCGACTACATCAACCCCGAGATCTAATCTCGTAACGCTTTCGGATCTACGAGGGTTAGTACAGATCTATCTCGTTGCACATGTCTAATAGATTAGATCCTTGCTTTTATCTAGATTAGATCTGGGTTTTGTTCATTCTTGCGGTAGAAATTTTTTGTTTCCCATGCTACGAACCCATCAACCCTTAGTCGCCTCCGAGAGGAGTTGATGCCAAAGGCGGAGCTGGTCGACAATGTGGAAGAGCTAGTGGAGTCGCCCGCTGAGGGTGTGCCTGCCACATACAAGAACTCCCTCCACGCGGCTGGCGCGACCATGTCACTTGCCATGGTGCAAGCCCACGGAGTCGAGATAGATCCCTCTGCGGTGTCGAAGACGATGCCTGTTGGCGCAGATGGTCAGCAGGTAGTATTCGCTCCCTTTGCGACTGCCTGTGCCAAATATGGCCATTCCTTGATAAATACCGTTGCCAAGTATTCGGAGGAGCTCCAGCATGCTAAGAAGATCGCGAAGGCTTCGGCCTCAGGAGTTGGCAGAAAGTCTGTGGCGTCTGATACTGCCACGGACTTGATGAAGCCCCCGAAGCCGTTGAAGTCGAAGAAGCCAGCTGCTCCGTAGTTAGTTTTTTGTAATAGTTGATGAATTGTCCTTTTGATTGGAGAACATGCCTGCTGGCGAGTGTGTTTGTGGATACTTTATGCTGATCCTGAATGCATCTGTTACTTTTGACTTTGTGTTAAGTTGGTCGCCTTTTTTTTCCTCTGGCTTGACTTTTTGGTAGGGTACATCAAGTGGTCCTGTGGGGGGAACCCACCACCGCGCTCCAGGGTAGAGGAGTTGTCCTTGCTTTCGCGACTTCGTGATCGCATTAAGCAACTGGAGCGTGAGTTGCCCGTGATCCGCGGTAGCACGGACGTGTGGAAGTCGAAGGCTAAAAAAGCCGCCACCCGCGAGCAATATCTGCTTGGCGAGGTGACGCAGCTGGGCGACCAGTTTAAGTGTTAGTTTGCTCATCCTCATCTTTTCCTTTGTAGTTAGTCGGAATGGTACGTTGTACTCATGCTGTTGATGCTGCTTCGTGTAGTTGTTAGCGCACGCCATCCGCAGGAGGAGAGGGATAGGATTGCCATCCGCCTTCATGATCTCATCGAGGAGCAACTTCTGGAGAGTGGATACTTCTGGGTAGATCATGATCGTGCGACTGCGTTGGCGACCCTGCAGGATCGCGCCTCGCAAGTGCTTCTTTTCCTGAAGAAGTCACAGTCGTGTTTGAAGAACATGTATCGGGCGATGTTCCTGTTGGATGACACTCCATCAAGCCTGCTGGCTCTCCTGACCAAATTTCAAGATATGTCCGCGGTTCGCGAGTGCGTGAGGCAGCAGTTGGTGGCTGGTGCCAGGGCTGCCCTCTCAATGGTGCGTTTGCACAGGCCTGACGTGGATGTCGCCGCCATTGCCTCTGGGCCACTGATGCCACCAGCAGGATCTTCCTGGAATATGGTGCCGCACTATCAGGCGGTGGACCGCCCAGCCGAGGAGATCGTCGACTTCTTCGAGGAACAAACTAATGTTCTTCTGTTGCAAGGGTAGCCAAATATGTATCCTGCACATAAGTGTACTTGTGTTGTAAAGTTCATATATATTTGTAGATAATTTATTGTTGAATGTGTACAAATAGCTTTGTAAGCGTGGGGTGCGTTGCACTTATGCGAGTCCTTTTCGTTAGCCTGGCCATTCTTTTATCTCGTTCCCTTGTCAACCTGCCAGGTGCG
Organism: Avena sativa; assembly: GCA_916181665.1. Classification (NCBI taxonomy): domain Eukaryota; kingdom Viridiplantae; phylum Streptophyta; class Magnoliopsida; order Poales; family Poaceae; genus Avena; species Avena sativa. The sequence goes on along the minus strand of OV702287.1, from coordinate 183,089,607 downwards.
TTGCAGCTGGGTTGAGTTTGTGTTAAGGGGTTCGATTGATGTGCCAGGTACTCAGGATGTCGCGTTTTTGTTTGAAGAACATATGTGTACAGGGTGACGTAGCCCCCGAGTATGAAAATTGACAAAGTAAAGGAGAGCACAGAGTTTCGGGGCACTTAGCTTTTATTTATTCAAAGAATAGGACGAAGTACAATGTGCGGCTAAGTAGCCTTGGCTGAGTAGCCTTATTTGTGATGTAAAAGTAAAGAAAAAAATGACTAAGGGTAGAAGCGTCGTAGTTGTGCGACGTTCCAAGGGTTGGAGTATGCGACTCCTGTCTCTAAATCTTGAAGGCAATAGGCCCCACCTGGGATTACTTCTGTAATCACGTACGGTCCTTCCCAAGGGGACTCGAGCTTGAGATGCCCCTGCTGCTTCAGTCGCAGGACCAAGTCACCTTCGATGAAGGATTTGGGGAGAAGCCTTCTACTGTGGTAGTTGCGCAGGTTCTGCTGGTAGATCGTTGATCTTTCCGTGGCGATTTCCCTTGCTTTGTCAAGGAGGTCGACGAAATCCTCGAGTGCGAGGGATGACTCTTGTTCGCTATAAGTGACCACGCCTGGCGCTTTGTACTATACCTCGGCGAGTAGTACTGCTTCTACTCCGTGCACCATAAAGAATGGCGTGTAGCCCGTGGCGCTATTTGGGGTTGTACGTAGACTCTAGAGTACAGATTGTAGCTCATCTGGCTAGCAACCCGCCGCTTGTTCGAGTGGTCGCAGGAGTCGCTTCTTGATGCCACTGCAGACAAGCCCGTTTGCTTTTTCCACCTGACCGTTGGTCTGTGGATGCGCCACTGAGGCGTAGCTGATGTTGATCCCTAGGTTCTCGCAGAATTCTTGGAACTCCTTGGATGTGAAGTTCGTCCCATTGTCGGTAATAATGCTATGTGGCACGCCGAAGTGGTAGACGATGGACTCGAAGAACTTGACTGCGCTGTGTCCTGATTGGTTGGTCATTGGCATGGCCTCGATCCACTTGGTGAATTTGTCGACTACCACCAAGAGGTAGACGTAGCCTCCGCGCGAGGATCTTGGCAGCTTGCCAACCATATCAAGCCCCCATTGTGCGAAGGGCCAGACCAATGGAATAGGCCATAGCTCTGCGCCTGGTGCGTGTGGCTTGTCCGCGAATCGCTGGCAAGCATTGCATATTTGGACTATGTCCTTAGCGTCGCACATGGCCGTGGGCCAGTAAAATCCAGCTCGTAGAGCTTTGGCGACGAGGGCGCGACTGCCTGCGTGGTGCCCGCAGGTCCCTTCATGGATGTCGAGGAGTATTGCTCTTCCGTCAGCCATGGAGACGCAACGTTGTAGCACTCCTATGATGCTGCGTTTATACAGTTCGCCGTTGAGAACGGCGAATGCCTTGGAGCGTCGCGTGATGTGCCGTGCATCTATCGGATCGTCCGGTGGTCTCTTGCTGAGGAGGTATGTGATGTACGGCTGCGTCCAAGATTGTTCGATCAACATGACGCTCATTGGTCCCTCGAGTCCTGTGTCCAACTCCAAGTCATTGAGTGCCATTGGCTCATTAGGTGGCGTAGCCCCCGATTCCATGGCTGTGCTTGTTTTCTTCTCTGCAACCTTTGGCTTGATGGAGCGTTCGCATATGCGCTCGAGAAATACCCCATGTGGTATGGGGGCGTAGGTAGAGCCTATGTTGGCGAGTGTGTCCGCCTCCTCGTTGCTTTCGCGACCTATGTATCGCAACTCGCAACCATCGAAGTCTTCCTCGAGTGTATCGTAGAGGTCGCGGTACGCGATAATGTTGTTGTTCAGTGCGTCGCACTCGTGCATTGTTTGGTTGACAACCAACTTGGAGTCGCCGTATATGATGAGCCTTTTGGTGCCACAGGCTTTTGCCATCCTCATCCCATATAACAGGGCCTCGTATTCAGCCTCGTTGTTTGAGGCTGTGAACTGCATTCGCAGGATATATTTCAGCTTGTCCCCTTGAGGTGATGTCAATATGACACCTGCGCCTGCTCCGTCCTTCCGTTTGGACCCATCCAAGTGCATTGTCCAGAGGTAGGACATATCTGGCTTGTCCGGGAGTTGGTTCTCCATCCAGTGCACGAGAAAGTCAGGGAGCACTTGCGACTTGATGGCGTCGCGTTTTTTGTACGTGATGTCTCGTGGAGACAGCTCTATCCCCCAAAGCAAGACTCGCCCCGTGGCGTCGGGGTTATTGAGGATATGTCCCAACGGGGCGTCGTTGACTACCACGATTGGGTGTTCCTGGAAGTAGTGGCGCAGTCGCCGGGCGGTCATAAAGACGTCGTACGCTAGCTTCTGGTAGTGCGGGTACCGCTGTTTTGTTGGCGTGAGGACCTCGCTGAGGTAGTATACCGGGCGTTGTACGCCGTGGACTTTGTTTTCCTCGGTCCGCTCGATGACGAGCACTGTGCTGACCACCTGGTTGGTGGCGGAGATGTACAACAACAGTGGTTCCCTTTCTCGTGGAGTCACCAGTACCGACGAGGTGGATAGCAAGCGCTTGAGATCTTCGAATGCTTCTTGTTCCTCGTTGGTCCACTCGAATTTTTCGGCTTTGCGGAGGAGCTGGTAGAAGGGCAATGCCTTTTCATCGACTGATAAATCGACTGAGAGCCGCGATTCATTCGGCCAGTTGCTAGACGCCTCTTATGTTCTTCGGCTTCTCCATGGCCAGTATGGCTTTTATCTTCTTCGGGTTCGCCTCGATCCCCCTCGCAGAGATGAGGTATCCGAGTAGCTGCCCAGATGGTACGCCGAAGGCGCATTTGTCTGGATTGAGCTTGATCCGGTAGCGATCGAGATTGGTGAAGGTTTCGTGCAAATCGTCGATTAGAGAGGCTTCCTCCTTGGTCTTGATTACTATGTCGTCGACATAGACTTGGATGCTGTGACCTAGTTGTTCCTTGAGGCAAGCCTGCATGCATCGCTGGTAGGTGGCTCCTGCGTTTTTTAGCCAGAAGGGCATTGTGTTGTAGCAGAACACACCAAAGGGCGTTGTAAACGCTGTTTTTCTCCTGATCTTCCTCCTTCATTCGAATTTGATTATAGCCTGAGTAGGCATCGAGGAAGCAGAGGCGCTCGCATCCCGCGGTGGAGTCGATGATCTGGTCGATTCGTGGCAGCGGGAAGTGATCTTTTGGGCAGTGCATATTTAAAGAAGTGAAGTCCACACACATTCGTAGGATGTCTGTGTCCTTTTTTGGTATCAGTACCGTATTGGCGAGCCAAGTACTTTCCTTGATCTCGCGTATGAACTTGGCCTCGAGGAGTCTGTTGATCTCCATTCCGACTGCCAGCGCTCGTGGCTCAGACAGTCGCCTGATTGTTTGCTTGACTGGCTTTGTGTCGGGGTTGACGTTGAGTGCGTGCTCGGCGAATTCCCTGGGAACTCCTGGCATGTCCGCAGGACACGAGGCAAAATTTTTCCAGTGCTCACGGAGGAATTCGACGAGCGCGAGTTCCTATGCGGGACTCAAGTTGTTGGCAATGAGGGCCGTCTTGGCGGGATCCGATGGATGGACCTGCACCTTCTTTGTGTGCACGGATGAGTCGAAGGAGAGATCAGGTGAGATTGGCCTACTCAAGGGAGGCAGACTGTTGTCTGTCCTCTCTTTCAGTCTTGCGAGTTCCTCCTGCATGCCGAAGGACTGGGAGATTCTGTTGAATTCCCTGTCGCAAGCGTCAGATCGCTCAAAGTTCCCGTTGATCGTTATGACGCCGTTGGGGCCTGGCATTTTCATCTGCAGGTAGGCGTAGTGGGGTACTTCCATGAACCTGGCGAATGCGACGCGCCCAAGGATGCAATGGTATTGTGAGGGCCAGTCGATGACCTCAAAGTCGATGCGCTCCCGCCGGAAGTTCTTCGGCGTGCCAAAGAGGACGTCCAGGTTGATTTTGCCCAGGGGGTATACGCCTTTCCCCGGGACGATGCCGTGGAACGTTTTGTCCGATGCCTCCAAACAGGTTAGAGGGATCCTCATTGCTCGCAAGGTACTCGCGAATATGAGGTTGATGCCGCTTCCGCCATCCATGAAGACACGACTCATGTTGAAGCCTCCAATTTGCACCTCGAGTACGAGGGGGCAATGATCTGGGTGAGGTATTTGAGGTGGGTGGTCGTGTTTGTCGAAGGTAATGCACGACTCACTTCCACTGAGGTACTCAGTGGTGGATGGTGGTGAGTGCATGGCCAAGTTGACTCGGAGAGTGATGGCCTTCTGCACCCTATTGGAGGGGCGCCCCTTTTGGATCATCATGGTACCCATGGCCCGTGGGTACGGTTCGCCTCCGTGGTGCTGGTCCGGTGCAGCTCCGTTCGGGGGTGGCCCAGGTGGTGGTGGTGGTGCGCCATGTGCCACGGCGCCTGGAGCGGCTCCGTAGCCTCTTTCGACTGCATTGCGGTTCATCCGAACCAATCCCTCGTGTAGCTTGAGGAACTCGCGGCAGTCCTTGAGGAGGTGGCTGGACTTTCTCTTGCCATCATGCTTGTCGATGTAGAAGTGTACCGTGCATGGCCCGGACAGTTTGTCCTTGATGGAGGTCGCGGGTGCTTCATCGCGAGTGCGGTGTTGCCACACTTGCGTGGTTTTCCCGGAGTCGCCGTATCCGCCGCTGCGGTATTCGCTGTTGCCGTTATCGTCGCGTCTATCGGCGTAGCCGGCTGCGACCATGTTGATGTCATTGCGATCGTCATAGACGCGCATGCGACGCTTGCCCCGGCGGTCGCGTCTGCGTTCGAGTTCTGCCTCCTTGTCAGAGTGAACACGATTCTTCACCGAATCTTCTCCATCGGCCCACCGATTCACGATCTCCATCAGGTGGTCGATGGTCTGGGGTTTTGAGCGGCCTATCTCCTCCCTGAGTTCCATGCGGCGGACACCACCGTTGAATGCGTCAATCGCGCGGTCTTCTGAGATGTTCTCTGCGGAGTTCTTGATGATGGACCACCTTTGGATGTAAGAGCGCAGCGATTCGCCAGATCTTTGCTGGCAGCATCTCAGTTCTTCGATTGAGGCGGGCCGTTTGTACGTGCCCTTAAAGTTGCGCACGAAGCTGTAGACCAGCTCATCCCAACTGTGAATGGATCCGCGTGGGAGGTTATTGAGCGCTGCCAAGGTGGCGCCCTGCAGCTGTAGCTGCAAGCATTGCATCGCAGTACTTCGACTGCCTCCATGTAGCCTGACGGAGGAGATGAGGTCCTCCAGCCAAATCTTGGGGTCCTGCAGACCGTCAAATTTCGGGTTCTCCGATGGGAGTTTAAACCCTTTAGGCATTCGCTTTTGCCTGATGGATCTGCTGAAGCATCTGGCGCCACAGAGCTCCCCATCTTCCTCTTCCGAGTCAGTCGACCGAGCACATCGTGCCCTTGACTTGTCGATCTTGCGCTGCGTGAGTTCGTTGCATGCATCGTAGTCACGATCGTGTCGCCATGAGCGGCGGCGTCGAGACAGGTCGTGACTGTCATCGCTGGACGAGGGCGAGGAGTAGCGCTTTGCTCTTTTTTGGGTCTGGTACCGGCTCCTTGTCGAGGGCGGCCTCGAATAATCCCAGGCCCGCGATCGTAGATCGGTGCATGGCCGTTTGGGGATCTCCAGCTGGCGGCTGGTTATTGAGGAGGTACATGGTGGCTGCTGTCACTGCGGCTTGCGGTGTCTTGGGAACCACGTTGCCTCTCGTGTCGACTGTCATAGAGCCGAAGTCGAGGACTTTCATGGCCTCTATGCGCTCTTGTTCGGTGAGGTGAGCCATCCGCGACTACCTCTTCTTGGCGAGGTACTCGTTGCCTCTTGAGGAGGATCCTTCGTAGGAGGAGAGCCTAGCACGACGAAGGCTTGATTCATCCGGTGCTTTTTTACGCGCCTCAAGTTGCGTGATTGCTTGTTTTTGGCGCTTGAACTCCTCTTTTAGGAGCCAGTGGTAGCCCATCAGCAGTTCCTGCGGGGACCCGAAGGGTAGAGGTGCACCTCGTAGGGCTTCGCGGTAGCGATCCCACTCTTGCTCGTTGAGCCTGATCACGACGTGTTCGCCGGTTTGCTCGTTGATCATGCTAGGAGGTTCGACTGCTCCTCCGTTGCCACCGTTAACGCCATTTCCACCATTGCCAATGTTGGGTGGATCGGTGCCGTTGCCGGTGTTGCCACCGTTGCCGCGATTGGGTGGATCGGTGCCGTTGCCGGTGTTGCCACCGTTGCCATGATTGGCGGAGGTGTCGCCCCTGTTGATGACGGCGCACATGAAGTGATTAGGGAAGCTGTTGCTTCCACAACTTTCAGATCCGGAACCGTAGGTTCCATCTTCAGTGGCCAGATTGCTTAGATCGGAGTCGCGACTGCTGTCGCTGACCGCGTTCTCGACTGCCACCGGAGCATTGAGCTCACTGAGGGTGCCGATCGATGGAGGGAACCATGATGCCAGGGCAATCGCTAGTGCTGTCGGCTGATCAGGCATGTGAAGCGTGCCCATCTGACCAACTTGGAAGCGGAAGCTCCCAATCGCCAGACTGATTCCGTCGCTCACAGACTCGAAGGCCGGGCGAGTAGCCGGCGTGTGGACGGTGAAGTCGAAGGCGCCGAAGAGCTGGCGAATCTCCGCTGTTGCGGAGTTGTAGATCACAGTTGATGGGGCCGAAGAAGCCGCAACATCAGCACTCCCAATTCCCACAGACATCGCCAATTGACGAGGGTTTAACTCGTCAATGCCCATTGTTATGGACTTGGGTTTTGGAGAAGGAGGGAGCGCTGGAGACATCTATCAGCTAGCAAACAAGCACATAGGGGACAAAGGATTTACCCAGGTTCAGCCCTCGTAGAGGTCCCTACTCCTGCTTGTCTGCTCGTGGAATTATTGAGGGAGTCGAAAGTTACAATGGTGCGCAGATGTAATGTGGCGAAGGTTGTGGAAACTAGGGTTGCGTGTGTCCTTCTTGCCGCCCCATCCTAGCCTTTATATAGATAAGCTAGGTCTCGGGTAGTAGGTCGAGTCGGTTACAAGTTAGGGTTTTTCCCTTTAATCTTTCTATCTTTAGCTTCTTCTTGTTCTTCAAGCAATCGAGAGTCCGTAGGTTACCCGAGTCCTTCCATCCGGGCCTTGGCGACACCGTGGGCCTGTATGTATTTGGACCGTATATACCAAGCTCGAGTACCTGTAGGGTATACCCATGTCATTGGTGATGTACAATATTATTAAACCTTTATTTTTAATGATCTGCTTATATGTATATGGATATGAACTATCTCGATCTCAATAGGTAGTATTGCAACTTGCTGTGGCCAGACATTTATTAATATTAAAACATAAAAATTAGTCATAATCATATCTAGCCCTATAGTACACAGCTTCAGGGTCCTCTTCGGAATCGTCATCGTCATCGTCGTCGCTCGTAGCACGCGGCTGGATCCTCAGCCCTTCCTCATAGCACGTGGCTGGATCCTCCGGTCTCGGATTCACGACGCGCGGGGGAGGGGGCTCCCGGATGATGACCTCAGTACACCCTAGGCCTTCACCACCACCACCATTCCTGTGGCTATGCGGCTGGTGAAAGTGCGGGTACCTCAGGTGGGGATGGTCTCCCATGGAAATATAGCACATCAAGCCGGCGATAGTCCGGTTCGCCCACTACAGGCGGCGACCAGCCTCGTTGTGGTTCACTGGGGGCGGGTCGTCACCCTCGTACCTGGCGAGCTCCCTTTCCTGCCGGTTTGCGAAGAAGGCATTCCAGGTGTCGAGGTTGTTGGGATCCCAATGGGGATCCATCCGCTGCTCCAGCATGAGCTCGAGGTAGAAGTGGTTCGTGATGGCCGCCTGGCGGGCCGAACCTTGAGGCACAGGAGGAACAGGAACCCCTCCAGCGCTCAGTATCCAGCCGGCGGGGAGGCGGTACCCCGGCGGGCATGGGTAGCTGGAGGCACACAACGCCTCGGTCTCCTCGAGCGTCAGAAAGGCCTAATAAGAGGTGTCCATTGTTGTGAGAGAGAAGGTGTGGATGTGTGGATGGACATGGCGGTCGGTCTAGATATAGAGGGAAATGGCGGAAGAACATGGCGGGAAGCGGGGGAAATAGCGGGAAAACATGGCAGGAAGCGGGAGAAATGGCGGGAAATATGTTTTAGTCCTAATTTTAGTATTAAATATTATATTTTTAATGAGTATATTATTTTTTGTGAATATTTTGGTATATTATATGTATTTTTCTGTTTTTAAATAATAAACTATATTTTCCAACATTTGTACTAATATAATACTTGTTAAACAATAGATAATTTCATTTAAGTTGTATAATAAAGTATGACAATAGATTTAAATTATAGATCTTCTTTTTCTGATATTTTTGTTATATAATACATAATTTTCTAAAAACTATAAACCATTTTTGTTTTTGGTGCCAAAAATCACCTTTAGCCCCGGGTTATAATACAAACCGCGGCTAAAGGTCCCCCTACAAACCGGGGCTAAAGGGTGTACACGCGCGGGAAGAGCGGCGGGCGAAAAACCCTTTAACCCCGGGTTGTAATACAAACCGGTGCTAAAGGGGGACCTTTAGTATAAATACCCCCACCCCCACCCCGGGTCGTGCCACGACCCGGAGAGCCACATCTTCTTCCCACACACAGGAGCTCGCCGCGCCCACGCCGTCCGCCGTGCCGCCGCCCGTGCCACCCCGTCTCCGCCCCGTCCCACGCCGATCGAGCAGCCGCGCCGCCCCACCCCGAGCCACCGCGCCGCCTCTCCGCACCTTCTCCGCCCCGCGCCGCCTCAGGTGATCGCCGCCCCGCCACTATTTTGATTGATTTTGGTATTAATTAGGTTATTTTGGTTGATTTTGGTATTATTTTGGTTGATTTAGTATTAATTAGGTTATTATAGTATTAATTAGTATTATAGCTAGATTGGTATTAGTATTTAGTATTAGTTACTATTTAGTATTTAGTTAGTATTAGTATTATAGGTTATTATAGTATTAGGTTAGTATTACTATTTAGTATTAGTTAGTATTTAGTATTATTATTAGTATTAGCATTTAGTAGTTAGTATTAGTATTAGGTTAGTATTAGTATTTAGTATTAATATTAGTTAGTATTAGTATTAGGTTAGTATTTAGTTAGTATTAGTATTAGGTTAGTATTTAATTGTATATGTTAGTATTTATCTAGGGTTATTTAGGGTTAGTTAGAATACTTAGTTAATTAGGTTTAGTTTAGTTAGTGTTACGTTTAGGGTTAGTGTTATTAGGGCAATACTTAGTGATTTAGTTCTGTTTATGTTTTATGATTGTTTATTGCTATTATTTAGTTATGCCGCGTCCTCCTCGTCCGAGCCTACTGGACTCCGTCGGTTCCGGGGATGTCCGAGCCTGGGCTCCGCCGGGTTGGCACTGAGAGGTGCTACCTGTCGGGACTCGTACCTTGGTGAGAAATCCAGGTATCATCGTCTACCCGGAGCTTCTTTGGTAGCTTCCACGAGGTCCAGGAGTGGTGCAGTGGGAGCCGGCTCCCGAGGAGGTGGTACATCGTCGTATCAGGGAGGAGGACGAGCATGTACGACGATACACGTATCTTTTGGAAACTAGGTTCTCCAATATCTGGCAGGTTCACGGATATCACCCGAGCTATTCTCCGGTGATGGTTCCTCTTCTCTGGCTGCGGAGCTCTCGTAGCACAGAACACGACAGCCGAGATCGCTAGTTTGATATGAGCGAGATGTATTAATAATGTACTTTATATTATGAGCGAGATATGAGCAAGATGTATTAATAATGTACTTTATCTTATATTATTGTACTTTATCTTAATCACTAAGAAGTACTGTATTCGAGTTATCGCAATTGTAATATTATTTTACTTAATGCAATATTCTTTTACTTAATGCAATATTCTTTTTCTGTATTAGTTAAGCTATGGACGGTAGACAGAATGAAGAGGATCTTCTCAACATGATAGATGAGGGTACTGGGGGTTCTTATTACGATGGCTCCGAGTATCTTAATTTGTCTAGAGGAGACGATGGTGGAGACGATAGTGGAGACGATGGTGCTGACCATGGTGGAGACCATGGTGAAGACACAATAATAATAACAAACTCTGTCGAGGTATATAAAGTCTCTATCGATCGATCACTAGTATAGATGCACTAATTGATTCGTATATATGTACTGACGAATGTTTCTTCTCTTAGATCTCTGCTTCCGACCAATCTTCTACAAGGACAAGAGGCCCGACACACAAGTTGCCCGCTGATGTCCGTTTCAGCATTGACTTAGTCTCTCCGCTGGGTCAACCGTTGGAGCCCGAAGAATCCGTGAATGCATTTGTAACTCAATGTAGAGTGATTGCTAGAGACACCGTCCCGATCACCACATGAAATTGGAATAAGCCAGGAAAGAAAAAGGATCTTGCTGGGGCTAGTTTTGTAGATGAAAAAGCGAGAGATGCGATGTGGAATTCTCTCATGACACATTTCAACCTACCAGTCTTGGAGACTGATGAGCTCACACAGCAAATGCCGAGGAAAGTCAAGTACTTTTCTCTTAAGAAGAAGGGTGAACTATTCAAGGAATGGAAGAAAAGATTGTACCACAAGTATGTCTTGAAGAAAGAAACTCCTCCATTCACTGGCCCACTAGAGTTGCAGCAGGATAACTAGGCCGCATTTGTGGAATACAAGACCTCGGCACCAGCTGTGGCAATGTCAGAAAAGAATAAGATAAATGCAGCCAAAAAGAAATATCACCATCATATGGGCACATGTGGCTACAGGAGTGTCATGCCTAAGTGGGATAAAGCTAAGGCAGACCTGGAGGCTAAATGGGTCACTCCAGCTACGTCTCGTTGGCCCAGGAGGTCAAGAAATTGGGTACTCGTGCATGGGGCATCGTATGACCCAGAAACAGGCGAGATTGTTGCAGCCGGAGAAGTTTCTTCACCCAAGAATGAACTTATTAAAGTGATAAAAGAGGTTGAAGAGGGAACGTTTGTTCCCGTCAGAGAGAACGATGAGCTAACAAAGGCTCTCGGGAATCCTGAAAAGGCTGGACGAACAAGAGGGTTCAGACTTCTTGTCCATGGGTTATCGGGTTTCCTGAGGACCTTGACACGTACAGAAGCCGATCAAGAAAAACAAAGCGGCAAAAAGAGGAGGATACGGAGCGGTTCGCGAGGTTTGAAGCCATGCTGCAGGAGCATCACCAGGAGCTTAATGAACTTAAAGGACTCCGACAGCAAGATCCTGCACCAGACAGTACGGTCAGTCCATCGCAACAGAAATGCAGCGTGGCTTCCACGGAGGGCCACAGTAATGATGCAATGATGGATGTGTACCCCGTGGATGCAATTAAGGAGAAGACTAGTTGTGGGCTGCATGTTGAACTGAAGAACATATCCATGAAGGTGGCAGTCGGCTTTGCTATACCTTCTGCACCGGGTGCGACCTACCATTGCAATCCGATTCCAGCTGGCTATGCTCGTGTCGGCGTGGATGAAGTTCAACCGATGTGTCAGTCACTACAGCTTGATATCCCTGGAGCTGAAGGGGAGACGACACTAGAAGAAGTCACGAGTGGCTTCATTCTTTGGAAAAAAGAATACATCAAGTTTCCAGGCTTGACACCAAGGCCACCTTCCCCACCGAGAAACAATCCATCACCTCCAAGGCCACCGTCTCCTCCCAGTAAAAGTCCACCTCCAAGTGCACCGTCTCATCCCAGTAAAAGTCCACCACCTCCAAGTCCAATCCATGACCCCAACACGAGTCCATCTCAATCTGCGCAGCCGCCTCCACCCACTAAGGGCCAAAAGCGGAAGAATATCACCGCTCCGTCGAGCAATAACCGATGCCCAAAGCGACAGTTGTCGCCCCTCCCAAGAGTACCGCTAGTTCCTCCCAAGAGGGCTTACGACCTGACCGATGAGGAGACCAATGCGGTCGTACGGGCCGAAGTGGATGCTCATTTTAAAAAGAAACATTTCAGTTGTGTAGGTAAACCTTGTGTAGGTACCACTGGATTCTTCTAAGCATTTCAGTTGACTTGGGAAGAGTTCACATCATGGACTCACTAAACAAAGACATTGAAGACTACCGCAACATTATCGATTGGCTCCAGAGGTAATTTCAACCATTATCGCACTATATCGGTTTCTTTCGTTCATTTTCTAGGATATCAAGTGGTTATTAACTCATACATTAATTTTCTTTGTCGGGTAGGGTTTGGACACGGTTCAAGAACCATGTCCGCGGTCAATGGCGTGAGGAGCTATTTTTTAAATCGCTCTCAGTAAGTAGTACGAGCTAAGTCCGCGCATCTATTTAATTCTTGTTTATGTGCATTTATCATGCTAGAGTTATTATTTGATTGAATTATATTCTTGTAAAGTCCGCGAGGCAGCCACGGGGGACTAATCTATGTGGATTCTACGTGTGCAAGTTCATTCGCATCACTATCGAGAAGACCTTGGAAAATGTTCGAGTGAGTAAACAATATATTCACCCTTTATTTTATTACAAAAAGTTGTGTTGAGTCTAATTCATACGATCTCCTTCTTTATATAGTTGGACGCGATGCGGGGCAAGCTCCTACCAGAGGACCGCCTAATAGCAATTCAAGAGGAATTTGCTGAATTTTTTGTCGACGAGGTCATAAACCCACACGGAGAATTCTCTCTATGTAGACCCTAAAGCATCCATGTAATGATCTCCATGTAATCAAATAGACATGCTCTGGACCCGGTTGGGACTCTATGTATGCTTGTAAGAGAAATTATATTATATATTGCATCAATATGTACAAGTACTGTGTAGTAGCGTTCTGTATGTATACTAAAACTTGTTTCTAATGAAAACACAGAATGAAAAATAATTGAACATAAAACACAAAATGAAAAGAAAAACATAAAACCCTAAAACCCCATCTCCTGCTGCGGCAGCCAAATGGCCCAAAACGCTACCGCGGCAGGGAACCGGTTCGTGTTACGAATCGGGACTAATGTCCTCCAGCCTAGTGCGGCTCACGGGGCGACGTGGTTGGACCTCTAGTCACGGTTCGTAACAGAACCGGGGCTAAAGCTTGGATCTTTAGTCCCGCTTTTTGTCGCGGGTCGCATTGCGGGACTAAAGGTCCTTACGAACCGGGGCTAATAGGCTGGTTACTAGTGTATGAAGGTAACCATATTGTAACGGTCACCATCCAGGTATGGGACTGGCTGAGTTCTCCGCTAGGGACGGCGCTGAAACGGAACATGTCAGTGATGGATCCGTAGGATCGATCGACATAAGTAAATTCAGGTGTCCGGGTTTTAGTGGGTAAAAGAGCTCTGCTCTTCTAATTCCTGTGTGGTTCTAGTTGAGGTTGTCGACGTCGGAGTACCCTATGTAGAGTGTAAAAGCGTTAATATTAACCCCTGTGACTCCCAGGTTTGGGAATGCTTACTTTCATGTGTGGCACCATGCGTTTTTAAATTGCCTAATAAGTTTATTCACCTGTTTTTGAAAAGCAAAATTTATTTTACAATTTATATTATTACATGTGTGGCACCCTTGCTCGCAATGTTTTTACTAGAGTTGCGCAACAGGAGAGATCGTCACTTGAAGATTAAGCTGGGACCGGTGGGTTGGGAAGCAACTTAGAGAACCTATTTGTATTCTTTTGTAAATATAAAAGAAAGTTGTAAAATTAATATAATGAGCTTCTCGAGATCCACTGTACCAGCTTTTGCCTGTATTTTTAGCCTTACGGGTATATAGGCCTTCAGGTCTATATACGTGTGGCAGTTGTCATTCTACCGGGTCGGGTCTCGGGGCGTGACAAGTACCATGGAGATTAAATTTTGACTCTTCAGTTTTAAATGCAATAACCAATGCGTTGGTATTGTTTATTTATCTTCTTATGATATTGTTTTATGAAGTCTCATGCCACTTAGAATATCTTGCACAAACCATATAGCCGAATGTGAAGCTTTGCTATTCGTGCTAGAACTTTAGCATGCTATAGGTGCTACACATATGGAGGCTTCTAGTGATTCGTTGTGAGTAGTGCGACAATGTCCATGGTTTACCAAAGTATCGATGAATCACTTGTTATTTATCTTGATAGATGTCTAGATGTAACTTTTATCTTGCATTAATTTATCATTGCTCATACTCTAGACATGAAAACTGAAGTGCAAATGATTTAGCTCAACAAACATCCGGCTACCATGTTATTAACGATATATTTCATATTCCATACGAGCCGATTCTTTGTTTCACTAACGTAGGTAATGCCTGATTGGAGACCACTGTTTCAGCCACTAATGAAAGATCTAGTATAGGTGAAGATGAAGAATAGAGGAATCCCACTATTTATTACATGAAAATCTGAACCAATGGTGAACATGATAGTTCAGTTGCTTTTCAAATACTCATTAATAGGTAATGATCTTTATTGCTGAATAGTTGGTGATATTCCTCTTGAGCAACATGAATGAAGATCTGGTCAGGATCATTATGGGAGTTGCTCATGAAGGAAATTATGATATTCATCAACTTCAGGATAAGGCAATTGTTCTTAACACAAATTATTTGAGGAAATCATACCCAAGTGGTTGATATATATTTATCGCCCTTAGCACATATGGCCGATATAGAGTTATCACCGTAAGACAACCAATGATCGATTGAGTGTTGACATCATCCTAAGATTAAAAGTGGAGTAACTTATTTTCTGGTATGCAAGCTTTGCCAGAAAATAGGATGCATGTGTTGGCACTCGTTTTGGGATCGTAATTAATCATGCAAAATGGGAAGAGACACTTGTAAAAGTCCACTTGGAGGATTATTAATCATCATCAAAAAGGTACCGTATCAAGTCAAGGCATTATCAGGCTTAATAGCCGATTATGCTAGTGTTCAGAGAAGACTCGGAGACTAATATATGGAGGCTTCAACTATAACTCCTTTAAGATGACCTCAAATGAAAAAGTGTTGAACATGAAAGTTGCGCGCCTCGTCAATACAAGCAATTTTGGTTCTTGAATCATCTCAATCCGGGTTAGTATACAAATTTGAGAGCCAAAATACTACCATAGGCCGAATTAGCACGGTCAGAACCAGGGGTCGTCGGACCACAGACCATGTCACCTTAGGCGAGAGCAATGGAACCGGGTGACCCAAAAAACCTCCTAATTCGGTCAATCTGCTTACAACTTAATTTAAGCGGTCAATATCAACTCATATGGAAAAGTGCAAAACATGAAAGTTCTTCGTTGTTTCGAGGTGAACACCTTTTCTTTTGGAGTAAACTTATTATGAGAAAGTATGTGGCCTCCAGATTTAAGATACGGCTGAATTGAATTAAATTCGTTCAGTCTAAATCCGAGTTTGATATGAAAATAATGGGAAAAGTCCATCAAGATTAGATCAGATGAAAAAGTGGCCAACATCAAAGTTGTTCGTTGTTTTGACACGCACAACTTTTCTTTTTATGACATTTTGATCCAAGCTTGAACATTTACACAAATTTCGGGTTTGCTTGCTCGAGTTGGACCCCAACTATGGTTTTGGACGTGGATCCAACATTCTTTCTTGCATAGAAAGTCCAGCCGCTCCTTATATACATGAGGGGTGAATGATGATTGAACCAACACCAATCGAACACACAAATCTACTTTCCGTCTTCATCTACTTTTATCCCTCTCCCCTTGTATCTTTCTTCTCGTTCATCTGTAGTTCTTCATATCAGAGGGTTGTGAATCATGAGGCTCTAGGGGCGGTCAGGCCGACCTAGGGCAGCCCATAGCTGCCGCGACGCCCTGACGAGGTCCCTCCCAGGCGAGCGGGGTTTCAGGTCTTCAAAAGCGCCCGCCAGACTGTTTTGCGTACCGCGATTCCGGCGAGCCTCCCTCGGCGCGTGCTGCCGTGCATCTCACTCGGCTTCGAGGGTACACGGTGACATGTTCGTGTACAAACCTTTTTTCTCGATTTCAATGATCCTTCTGCCTGGTACCGGAGTGTGTGAAACCATGAAGGTGCTGCCATTAGTGACACTTGGGATGTCGTGCAAGGACCTAGGGTGACTTGCGAGGAGCTTGGCGACCTTGAGGTCGACTATGATTTTGACTACTTCATCTCTGTTCCCCTCGGAACGTTAAGCGCTAGTCTTCAAGGGTATATTACCGAAACCTTCTCTGCTACAACATTACTCATAGATAGATCCTGGCAATTGGTGTTGCACTAGCTATGGAAAATTTGTGTTTTCTACTACTGAACCCCTTCAGTGGTGATGGCGGCCTCCACATATTTTACGGCCTTGGTCATGCACGTGATGGCGATGACGTCCTCCTATCCTAGCAGCAACCTCTTCCTATTCTTGGAAGGCTCGGAGCCACCACAAATGAAGGCGTTTGTGCTGCCGCTAGGACCGCCGCCTGAAGTAGCAGAACCACTGATGGCTTCGTTCTTGCCCTCGTCATCAAGCACCAATGTCTTCGAATCCTAGGTCGGCACATACTTAGGGTTGGGTGTGCCAAGAGGCTCACTAGAGCCCTTGGCAAACCTGCCATTGGCAAGGACAAACGATAAGTTGGTCTCCATCTGCCTATAATTGGCAATTGACTTGTTCAGGTACTCGGCATCCTTGGAATGATCCTAAGATAGGACATTTTAGGGAGTTTAGTGCAAGTTCGAACAAAAGGGATGTTAGTGGAATAACTGAAATTAGTTACTACCGTGATGTGGCCTTTGTAGTGGGTGTCCTCCAAGATGATGGTGCAACTCTCCTTATCCCAGCTAGCTCCACCAAGGTCTCTGATTTTTGACACATGGATCCACCTGGACCTCCACTTACACAGGTGGTTGTACACCTGTTGTGAGGACACCTTGATGCCACAAAACTCAAACACCTTCTGGGCACAAGTGTTCAAGTGCACCTCCTTCAACCCCTTCTGCATCCTCACAGCGCTCTTGATGATCTCACACATCTTGTCCAGCACGAACATGGAGAGGAATGGTTCTCACTTCATGCTACCCTTCACCCTGTTATCATGGCTAGTGATGTGGGATTTTCTATCCTTGACAACATTCTTCTTAGCCATGATAAGTGCAACTTTCTCTGCAATCTGCTCCACTGTGTATGCAGTCATAGGAGGTGGAGACATGATCTCCGACCGCTGTGGATAGGTGAGCCTAAAAGTCAGGAGTTGGGGTTGGGTCTCAGCCACATAGGTTTCCTAAGAATCCATGAGGGCCTGGCTGAACTCATCAGGGGTCATGTCCTACATGTACCACCGTCGCACATACGAGGACCTAGACTAAATAACCTACCTAAACATGCAATAAGGCCACACAATCATTGATCTATGACTACATCATGCATTTTATTGGGCATACTACCATAGAACTACCACAAACTACACTTAGATCTAGCAGGTCGAAGCTACTAGAGGTGGGGTTCGAAAAAAAGGATCGGCACCCGAGGAGCGGAGAACATCGTCAGTGAAGAGCTTAGAGATGAACACATGTCGGAGTCGTCCTACAACCACATACGTTGTTACCGTCGCTTACCTGCTCGCCGGTGAAGATCTTGGTTGGCTTGAGAGCTCAAAAAGGGGGGTGGTGACACAACTACTAGCAGTGAGAGAACCAATGATATATAGCATGACAATTCAGTGGGCAATGACAAAATTTCTCCCACCGACTTTTGGGGAAAAGCGGGTGCTTGCGCCATCACTGAGCTTGCATGGGCGACGCGTTGCTTCCCCCTTTTTTTGCATGAGATCAGCCTGTCCCCGTGGAAACGCCTAAAATCGGCGTTCCTAGTGGGCCAAGTTTTGGACTGCTTTAAAACCCATGAGTGCAAGAAATCCATGCGACCTAGGAAAACAAATAGCCTTATTTCTTCTGGCCCTATGTGAGAAACGGGAAAGTGGGTTAGAAAACACGCCCATAGTGACCATTGAAAAAAATACATTCACTGTTGTGCAACACACACTGAGAGATGGTGCAACAATCGAATTTGTGGTTGGTTCTCTCGATTTAACATGTTATTCACCTTTACTTACAATGAGGCCTTCATGAAAATCAATAGTGTTTCTAGTCGGCCTAAGGTTGGTGATGCACTGAATGATGAGATCCTTTAAAAAGCATCTATGAAATCCATTGAAAGCAGGCGTATAAGGGTTATAAGGTATACCGGGTGTCGAGGGAAGGTGATTCCTGGTGGCCGATGTATCTTTGCCGGCATTAGAATGTGGTGTACTTACATTTTTAAAAAATTCCACCTATCAATTAATAATCATCAAAAATAGTATAAAGGAGTCCAAAGGTAATAAAAATTATAAATAGATCATTGGACCACCTAGCGAGGACTACATACACTAGCACGAGTCGGAGACGTGTCGCCGTTATCGCTCCTCCATTATCGGAACCGAGCAAAACTTGTCGTAGTAGAGCTTGTTGTAGTCGTCATGCTAAGGCACCAAACCACCAGCGCATGAGAGTAGAAACCATCATCGAAGATGATAAACGTACATCAGAAGAGACAAATCAAAAACCACATCAACAAATACGAAAACTGACCGGACCTCAAGAGATCCACTGGACACACGACTCCATGCGCATCCGTCACCACTAGGTGCACCACCAGAGCAAGGATTGAGCGAAGAGAACCTTATTCTGAATGTATGACGTAGCTACTGCCTCAACATCCTAAAGAAGACCCTGAAAACAGTCTTAACAAAGAACGTGAACCTACCCGCCGGCAAGAGGCAGTGATCTACCACACCTCCAAGGCACCAAGGCCGACAGAGACCAAGCGGATCGGCAGTGTTATCGGCAAGAGGGAAGAAACCCTATATGGGTTTTAGAACTCTGCCGCCTCTTCTTTACTCTCGTCTTGTGTATAGGTTTGTTACCTGTACTATATCATGGTGTACTTACATGACTATGACTTAGAGAATCTCCACTCGTTCGATGTTCCTAGGCCCAAATCCGGCGATATTTAGCGCCGGATGGATGTAACTTTTGGTCTGGGAACGGCCAGTTTCCCAGTCGCGTTCCTAGACCGAGTTCCCAGACAAGGCAAAATCAACGACATTTCGCCCAATTCGGCTCAAATTCACATAGTTCGGCATAAATATGAATATAGAGCAATGTTTGTCATAGTTCACCATGATTGAAACACAACATAGTTCGTCATAGTTCGGCCTAGTTCGGCATGGCCGCTATGTGTTCCCCTACACATCCATATGTGCTCCACCAAATCATCCTACAGTTGTTGATGCATTGTCGGGTCTAGGATCTCCTGACGCATGGCGATGAAGGCAGCCCATGATGCCGGTACCTGGTGATCAAGCTCTGCAAGAGTCCCATTTCTATAGTATGGCTCCTCCTGCTCGAGCAAATCCAGTGGATGGTTCCGCTCATCCTCAATGATCATGTTGTGCAAGGTCACACAACAGTTAATCACTTCCCACATATGATCTTTCGACCAGGTCATAGAAGGGAACCGAACAACTGCAAACGTCTATTGGAGCACACCAAATGTCCGCTCCACGTCCTTCTAACAAGCATTATGTTCCTTGGCAAACTGAGCATGCTTGGGCGGCATGGGGCTTGAGATAGTCCTCACAAATGTTGTCCATCTTGGATAGATGCCATCTGCAAGATAGTATCCCTTGTTGTAGTGGTGGCCATTGATTTCAAAATCCACAGGGGAACTAATGACTGCAAGTGCACAGATCATTTGTAGCTAGTTTCAAAATAAAGATATTGATCTCATAGGGAGCAGGAGTCTGAAGTCTAATAACTCTTGAAATAGATACTGCAATAGAAATGCTAAATAACGTTCTAAGTGACAAGATAAAATGCGAGTGTTGTGTAAAAAGGTGTTTTTGGGTTTTTGGTTTAAGAGCAACAATAAATAAAGTAAAACAACTGAACACAGAAAGTAAGTATCGCGTATGTAAGAGAGATTAGAACTGCAATAGGGAAAAAGCGTTCTCAAGGAGTGGCGAAAACACAACTAGCATTATAAGGAGCTAAGGTAAAGATTATTATCATGAACATTCTCAACTATGTATGTGTGGGAGGAACTCCGTATTTGGACAAATAGGCAGCAACCGCTGCTCACATTATCCTCATAACCACAACAGTTAGCAATCAACATCAATCAAATTACTGTGCTATTAAGGGACGTAATCCCGTAGGACGTATCCCATGGCATGGATAGTCTTCCATGAGTTTCCTCGGTTCCCAAGTTGATACATAAGGGGTGCCAATAGCTTTATAGTCACTGTAAGTGCTAACACACCTCCGTCTACCAATAAGTAGTTCCCTCCATCAAGTCCCCATGAGAGGCAAATATTGAGAGGTCAACTTCTCTCAACATCAATATGAAGACAATCTAACACATGGTCACAGCAATGAATATCATAATAAACTTTATCTTATTTCAATCTCATACCAGGGTTTCTCCATCTCGCCAAGAACTAATGATCTACTTAGACATGGAGGCAATCAACATCATGACAATAACGATGGAATCTATCATAGATGAATAGTACTTGTATAAATCCACAACGAGTACGGAAATTACAACAAGATCTAGATAAGATGTAGATGGGATGGATGGAGATGGTGGTGATGCAGCGGTTGAAGACAAAGATCGATGCCTTAGCCGCCGGATCTGCGCAGGGCAAAGATGGATCCCCAGTGGACGAGTTCCCCCTCCAGATGCCTTCAGGAGGTGACGTTTCGGTGATTTCTGGTTGTTCTGTATGTCGTCTCTCCGATCCAGTTGCACGGGGTGAAACTATTTGAGGAGGCGGTGGCGGCGCCAACTATACGACAGGAACTATATGGCTGGAAAATTTATTCCCGCCGTATAGTTGGTCGTTAAACCATCTGTGTGCCTTGATCGCTTTGAGTTTTCTTCTGGTATTATTGATATTTCCGAAATAAGCAATTTACATTGTTTTTGACTCTTTTTCTCCCTAGTATAACTGCTCCAAGAATTGTGTCCATTGTATCTATCATTTGTCCTGATCCTGGTGAAAACAGACATAAAAATGTGCGCACGAGCATCGTAAAATACCAAGATCCTACATCTACAATGCAAAATAATAATATAAAACATGATGCAAATATGCACTCATCAACTTCCCCAAGCTTGGACTCTTTCTCATCCCGAGCAAGTTTAGCTTAGTAGATGTGATCCTCATATTCATGAAGCTGAGTCGATAAAATAAATGAGGCAGTTGCAGCATGCGTTTATCATATATGATACATAGGAATAAGTTCATAAATAGTACCTTACTCAAATCAGCCGAATAATATTAGCAGGCTTCCACACCTTAGCACTTAATAGTTCACAAAAGATCACTCTCAATATGATGTAAAAGTATTCAGTTAAACTGAATGAGTTAGCGAGGTAGTCGTAAGTGTTTTAGGATTAACATATCCATTTGGGATTCAAAATCTCAAATCTTCTCTTTGTCATACTACAATTTAGTGGTGTATGCCTATTTGCTCTTTGCACATTCGCTCTTTTTCTTCTTTCGTTTCTTATCTTTTGTGTATTTTTTCACACTTTTGTTTAAGTGTTGTGCAAAGGAGCTAGCCATATATTCCACTTCATGTAGGAATTCAAAGTTAAACAATCTCAATTACCAAATTCCAGTTGTATATGAAGCAATCTTTGTAGCTTGAATATTCTACCTCGTCTTATTCTCACTCTAATTTGATAGCACTTTTAATTCTCCTTTTTTCAAGGTTTCTTTTTCAACTTAACTGATTGGATAATTTTTCTTTCTTTGCAAATCAAACCATGTACTTACAACATATTGACCAAATTATCTTTGTATGTTCCATTAATACCAATGGTGTGGAAGACTCTTATTGCTATCATCAAGTGCAAGTAAAATTATACTCAAGCCATTCATATATTCAATAAGACAAGCACAAACTTAATATTGCTCCATATATAATAATAAACTTGGAATTTCATAAAAGGGATCGACTATTCCTGAAGGGAATTCTAATGATGCAAACTCTATTTCTAGTTTGAACTAATGCAAGAGTAAAATAGTAATGTAAAACTTATAAGATAGGTTACAAGGTCTTAAAGATCTCCCCAAGCTTAGAATCAAGCCAGGCGGGATCAAATAATCCCTTGCGATTATTTGATACCGTGATTATTGTAAATCACTGTGGCGCCATGGCATGTAACAGCACGGTGCGTAGCTTCTTGTTGGTATCCTCTAGAGTAGTGATGCGGCTGTAGCACCTGTGCAGATCAGATTGTAGATTGTCCACTTTATCTGCGAGCTTAGTCACCAATGGGAGAAGATCATCCTTCTTCTCTATCTCCTTGAGATGGTGGCGGACTTCGACGCGATGAAGTAGTTCCTGCTTCTCATATATCTCCAGTGCTTGCATGCGATCCTTGGTCCCGGGAACAACTTCTTCTTCCTCATCCATAATTGATGGATCGGGGAAGTGGAAACCGTACTTCCACTCTTCTTGAGGCTTCACTCTCATACGAGCACCAATGGTAGGCTTCAGGAGTGGCGCATTTGTTCCCTTGCTAGCACCTGCACCAATATTAGGTAATTCCATACGCTTGTGTGGCCTGGGGTCTGTGGCGATGAACTTGACCGTCTCCACATGCCCTATTCCATGCGACTTGTGACCTTCTCTCTCTTCTTTAGCTCTCTTCATTTCCGCCTAGTTGATCTCTAGGGGATCATAGACATCACGGCGGATGTAGACATCGACCACATCTTCATCAGAATTATTGTTGTAGAAGCTTGGCTCGACATACTCCTTGTACCTTGGGATAAACCTCTCCACTTCCTCGTCATCGTCCTCGATGGACGGGCTGCTAGACGGTCTCTAGAAGGAGCAATGAGACCCAGGGGTTTCCCACGGCTTGGGACGGGATAGCATATGGCTAGATTGTTTCCTGGTGATTATGATTAGAGAGAGACAAAGGCAGTATATAAGGGGGGTCTGAGGTCAGTAAAACTCGCGAGAAACACCAAATTCCCGCCCAAGAAAAGTATCTTAACGAAATAGGGAAAGAAATCATGGATTTGGAAGAGTCCTGTCACGTAACGACCAACTATACGGGTGCGGCCCGTATATCTCTAGCTGTATAGTTGGTTTCGGGCAGATATTTCCAAATATCTCGAGTCCAGGTCGGTTAAGTTACAACCCGGAACCGATAATAATTTTTTTATCAGGGAAAAACAAAAAAGTAAACGAAGATGTCTGAGAGTTTAACGACCAACTATACGGTCGGAATATCATCTTCGATCGTATAGTTGCGACCGTATAGATACATACATCCAAAATCAAAAGTGTCTAAGAGTTCAACGACCAACTATACGGCCGAAATTTTATCTCCGGTCGTATAGTAGCACCCGTATAGGTCTAGACATCGAAAACACTTCACGAAGAAGATATAGAGGGTTTAACGACCAACTATACGGCGTGAGATTTTTCTCCGGTCATATAGTTGCGCCCGTATAGTTGGTAAAAAACTCCAGAAAATTCAGAAAAATACAAGGAATTCAATGGAAAAAATTCAGAAGTAAAATCTATGAAAACAAATCACTTATTTCAATAAAAACACTTACCTTGAACTTACCATTTACTTATTCAAGGATGATAAGATCCTCCAACAACAAAGACTTCTTATCTTTTGGAGGAATTGACCTAATAATTCTCTTAAGCGAAAATCACCAGGACTAAAGTTCCTCTCAATAAGATTGGTGTCTTGATGGGCAAATATGGACACTGCATCCAACATCTTTATTTCTTGACTCTGCATAATCTACAACTCAAATTCTTGAAGTAAAAGAATCCAATGGATTAGTCTTGGCTTATGGTTTTTCCTCTTGAGGAGTTCTTTTAAACTATCACGATCCGTATGAACTCTTACTTTTGCATCAACTATATAAGAACGAAATTTATCACAAGAGAAGAATACAGCAAAAAGTTCCCTTTCTTCCTTAGGATAATTCTTTTGAGCACTGTTAAGAGTTCTACTAGCATGGTGTATAATACTAAATCTGCGACCTATGTGTTGTCCCAGAGTTACTCCTACAACATCATCACTAGCTTCACATATTAAGTCAAAATTCATATCCCAGATAGGTGGTTTAATGATAGGAGCATGGGATAAAGCATATTTAAGTTTATCAAAGGCTACAAGACATTTATCATCAAAATTAAATCTTACTCCCTTTTGTAGAAGGTTAGTCAAAGGTTTAGATATTCTAGAGAAATTTCTAATGAACCTTCTATAAAAACCCACATGACCAAGGAAACTTCGTATACATTTTATATCCCTAGGTTGTGGCATTCTTTCTATGGCTTCAACCTTAGATCTATCCACTTTAATTCCCTTACCTGATACCTTATGTCCAAGGACTATACCTTCTTTGACCATAAAATGGCACTTCTCCCAGTTTAGAACAAGATTGGTCTCTTTGCAATGCTGCAAAACTCTTTTGAGATTATCCAAGAACTAGTAAACGAAGTTCCATAGAGAGAAAAGTCATCCATACATACTTCCATTATCAGTTCTATAAAATCTATGAAAATAGCAGTCATGCATCTTTGAGAAGTAGCCGGAGCATTACATAAACCAAAGGCATACATCGGTAAGCATGTAAACCATAAGGACTAATGAAAGTTGTTTTAAGTTGGCCATTAGGATGAACAGCTATTTGAGAAAAACTAGAGTATCCGTCCAAGTAGCAAAAATGAGTGTGGTTTGCTAACCTTTCTAAAGTTTGATCTATGAACGGTAAAGGATAGTGATCTTTCCTAGTTTCTTTATTCAATTTTCTGAAATCTATGCACATCATATGGCCAACAATAGTTCTAGTACGTATCAATTCATTGTTTTCATTAGGAACAACAACAAACCGCCCTTCTTAGGGACACAATGAACAAGACTTACCCAATCACTTTCTTTAACAGGATAGATTATACCTGCATCCAGTAGGTGTACAATTTATTTTCTTAACACTTCCTTCATTTCGGGCTTCAGTCTTATATTAAATTCTGCAACTGGTTAGCACCTTCTTCCATGAATATTCGATGGACGGTTATCATGGGACTAATGCCCTTCAAATCATCCACTGAGTACCCAAAGGCCTTGTGATCCTCCTTAAGTATTTTCATGAGTTTTTCTTCTTCTCCTGAAAGTTTAGCACTAATAATAATAGGGAATTTATCTGTATCATCTAAAAATTTGTATTTAAGATTATCTGTTAGAGTCTTCAATTCTGGGGGTGATAATTCCTCGTCCCCTCTCTTTTCTGGCTCTTCGAAAGCCTCATTAGTTGGAGGTCCTATAATGGGAGTGAATCGAATTCATATTCTAGTTCTTCTAGGGACTTGGCCTCCATAACTATTTCTTCATAATTTAAGTCTTCATTTGTTTCTTATTTTTGATCACTAAAGAAGAGAGATGCCATTTCCTCAATATTTTTCTCTTTCTCTTCTTCTTGTATTTGTGGAGGCCTGTCTTTAAATTTGGAAAAGTGGAATTCTTTTTCCGCTCCCCCAAGCTTAAGAGACACAGTCTCCTTTTTGAAATCAACATAGGCACCTACATCACTCAAAAAGTTTCTTCCAAATATAATTGGGCAAAGAGTGTCAGCTAGCATATCAACCACTACAAAATCGATAGGAAAGTTTTTGTTGCAAATTGTGACAGTTGCATCTTCAACTACTCCTATTTAAATTCTAAGAGTTTTATTGGCTAACATGATTGTCATATCGGTATTTTTAATTGTAGTCGGTTCTATTTCTTCTTCTATTTCTAAATATAAACCATAAGATATAACATTAACTTTGGTGCCAAGATTGCATAAACCATAATGCGAGGTTTCCTTAAATATGCAGGGAAGAATAGGTTTACCCACATCTTTTACCTTTGTTTTACCTTCAACCAATACGGAAGTCTCTTCATCAAGTTCAACTTTGTTACAATGTGCATACATAGCCATAATTGCTTCCTTTGTTACCTCTTCATCTTTGGTTTCTTCCAAATGTTCCACAACTTCTAGTATACTTTCCTCTTCCTTCTTCTCCTGTACTACTTTGACCTGTTCATATTGAAAAAATATGCTTATGTGTAGTGTTAGGGAAAGGTATCTCATATGTTGGTTCTAGGGAGGCCAGTGTTACTTTAACTTCTCTTTTCTTCTCATGTTCGGGTGGTGGATCATACTTGACAAAACCTTCTTTTGGATCTTTGATGTGTTCTGTAAAAGCTTTGACAACTTGCAACACAAGATCTGAATCCAAATAAAGTTCTGTTGATAATTCTTTAACATGGTCCTTTTTATTATAGTCATGAATACAATCATGATCTATTTCTACGCCTCCTTCGCTTCCTAGACCAAAATTCCATGAAACTCTATGATCACGAATTCTCTTAAGTAAAGCCCAAGATTTTGTTATAGGAAGATTCATAAAGGCTCCTTCTGCAAAAGAGTCTAGTCAATTTTATTAGGTTCAATTCAACCGCCATAAAAGATATGCAATAAATACCATTCAGGAAAATCATGACGAGGACATAGACGTAGTAGATCTTTAAATCTGATATAAGCTCTTACTAGTCCTTCATTAGGACGGTTTATCCAAGTCATTATAAGATGCCTGATTCTAAAAGATTTTGACAATGGATAATATTTTGCTAGAAATTCATAGGCTAGATTATCCCAAGTAGTAGTGGCTTCAGGGGTAGATATCTATACCGTGGATAATATTAGCAGTATATCCCGTCAATTGAAAAGTACCACATATATCTTTGAAACATCCAATACGCTCATATGGATCAGGATCTTCTTCATCCCCTGTAAATTGCTTCTTGTGTAGAATACCATGTAATAGAGGATTTATTTAAAACCCCCTTGTCTTCTCATTGGAGTTGTCTCTTTTATAAAGATCATAGGGATTCCCAAAGTGGCTGAGTGGGTTAGCACTAGTCATATGCTCAAACTCCATCATGTTGGTGGAAACATGTAACTCAAAACAAAACTTAGTAAGACAAAAATAAATAAACAAAAAGTAAAAGACCTAGAATGCTTAGCTCCCCGGCAACGACGCCAAAAAATAGATTGATGATTGCAAGTGCATAGATCATTTGTAGCTAGTTTAGAAATAAAGATATCGATCCCACAGGGAGCAGGAGTCTGAAGTCTAATAACACTTGAAATAGATACTACAATAGAAATGCTAAATAAGGTTCTAAGTGACAAGAGAGGTGTTTTGGGGTTTTTGGTTTAAGAGCAACAATAAATAAGGTAAAACAACTGAACACAGAAAGTAAGTATCATGTATGTAAGAGAGATTGGAACTGCAATAGGGAAAAAGCATTCTCAGGGAGTGGCGGATACACCACTAGTATTATAAGGAGCTAAGGTAAAGATTATTATCATGAACATTCTCAACTATGTATGTGTGGGAGGAACTCTGTATTTGGACAAATAGGTAGCAACCGCTGCTCACATCATCCTCATAACCACAACAGTGAGCAACCGACATCAATCGAATTACTGTGCTATTAAGGGACGTAATCCCGTAGGACGTATCTCATGTCATGGATAGTGTTCCGTGAGTTTCCTCGGTTCCCAAGTCGATACGTAAGGGGTGCTAACAGCTTTATAGTCACTGTAAGTGCTAACACACCTCCATCTACCAACAAGTAGTTCCCTCCATCAAGTCTACAGGAGAAGCAAATACTGAGAGGTAGACTTCTCTCAGCATCAAGATGAAGATAATCTAACACATGGTCACAACGATGAATACCATAATAAACTTTATCTTATTTCAATCTCATACTAGGGTTTCTCCATCTCCCCAAGAACTAATGATCTACTCAGACATGGAGGCAATCAATATCATGGCAATAACAATGGAATCTATCATAGATGAATACTACTTGTATAAATCTACAACGAGTATGGAAATTACAACAAGATCTAGACAAGATGTAGATGGGATGGATGGAGATGGTGGTGATGCAGCGGTTGATGATGAAGATCGATGCCTTACCCTCCCGGATCTGTGCAGGGCGAAGATGATCCCCAGTGGACGAGTTCCCCCTCCAAATGCATTTCGGATCTAAGGTTTTGGCGATTTCTGGTTGTTCTGTATGTCATCTCTCCGATCCAGTTGCACGGGGTGAAACTATTTGAGGAGGCGGTGGTGGCGCCAACTATACGACGGGAACTATACAGCCGAATAATTTATTCCCGTCGTATAGTTGGTCGTTAAACCGTCTGTGTGCCTTGATCGCTTTGGGTTTTCTTCTAGTATTATTGATATTTCCCAAATAAGTGATTTATATTGTTTTTGACTCCTTTTATCCCTACTATAACTTCTTCAAGAATTGTGTCCATTGTATCTATCATCTGTCCTAATCCTGGTGAAAACAGACATAAAATGTGCGCGCGAGCGCCGTAAAATACCAAGATCCTACATCTACAATGCAAAATAATAATATAAAACATGATGCAAATATGCACTCATCAGGACCACGAACCTCAACAAGCTTAGCAGAGACATTTGACGACTTGAGGACGTTGATGTTGTTGTTTGATCCTGTCATGCCAAAGGAGTGCCAAATCCAAAAATTATGTGTAGCAACTACCTCGAGTATCATAGGGCAACCTCCTTTGTGGACTTTGTAAATTCCCTGCCAAGCAAATGGACAGTTCTTCATGTGCCAATGTATGCAGTCGATGCTGCCAAGCATCCTAGGAAATTCCCTACTTTCATTGGATCTGAGCAATATCTTTAGCAGTGCGTGTTCTCAAGTATTGTGGCCCAAATGGGCCAAATCCACCGTGTTTTTCATCTGGAAACACGACTGGGCGATTTTTCGCCGTCCGAATGAAAAACATGGCGTGGGGAGGCCCTGCTAGGAATGCTAGTGGAGATGCTCTTAGTGTCGGCTATGTTTGGTAGCAATGTAATTCGAAAACAAAGTAGTTTTTGAAAGAGACGATATTAGTACGGTGACATGTTTTCCAATGTTATATTGTATTTATTGACGATTTTGCTAGTTCATGGTCGAATCCAGAATATTAACTTATCACTCGGCAGGTTCTGGGGCCATTTGATTTGAATCGTGATTCAGACACTTGAGAATTGCATATGAGGTTGCAATCGCAGCCAAAATTTCGCAATTTCACATGAATTACACGTAAATTAGATGATATAATCTGACTAAGGATTAACTTAATTCTTCATCGATGGAGAATCAACCACATCCATTTATCAACTAAATTAGCAAGTTGCAAATTTGCAGGAAGAACGGCTGATTCTTCCGCCTAGCTCGATGACTTGGAAACCCCATGATTCTATCAAGAACAAGTTCACCATTACAATGAAAACAATGATAACGCTATTGCTTGCTCCGGCAACTCCACCCATTCCGCGATCACAGAGGCCTGCCTCTGGACTAAGCAGCTGCGCGCGACATTCTTCCCCGTTGTCATCAAGGGGAACCAGGTGCTGCCATCAAGGGGCGGCATAAGATGTGTGTCGTGCTCTTTTGTGTTGCCAAGAGGGGCACCGGGATCTCGGTGACATCGTCTTCATTGTTTTCTTCTACTCCCTCCGGTCCATATTACTTGTCGTTAAATTGGATGTATCTAGCAAAAAAACATGTCTAAATACATCCATTTCAGTGACAAGCATTATGGATCAGAGGGAGTACTTTTGTTAGACTGGCCATCCATAGCGCTCATGCGATAAAATTCTTCCTAGAGGCCTTGTCTAGGAGTTGTGTACCTTCTATTCATTATTTCTTTTTTCTTAGGGCTTGTGGTAGGTGTTGGGGGTGCTATCGACATGAAGGTGGCTTCGGTTAATGGATGTATGATCTTGTTAGGTTTTGTAGTCCTTCTGTTCCAAATAAATGATTTGAGCTTGTCTAACACAAGTCACTTATTTTAGGACAGATGAAGTAGAATAAATTAATACTCTCCATGTTTCAAAGTATAAAATGTTTTAACTTTTATAAAATATATATCTAGACCCCTTTTAGTGTGTACATTCGGAGTGAACTACGCACTAAAAGGGTCTAGATACATGATCGACAACTCCCAGCCGTTGCCTCTCCTATATCCCGATGTCAATGATGGTGTTGTAAGATTGAAGTTTTATAGGTACGGTCTTTGAGATCTTGATTCGCCAGATCGAGCTTGGATTTTTTCTCATAGTTGTCGCGAGGAGGATTATCCTCACAATATTCGTCCTGGCTGCTAGGTCTTCGATAATGGAGATTCATACTCTCGATTTTCCTGCGACGTCGATTTGGCTGTTCAGTTTCTTTTCCCTGGAATACTGGTGGTGGTGCTCTTGCCGATGTCTAATTACTCTAATGGTTGTTGTTGGCTCGTGGTTGATATCGAGCTTGTTGGGGAACCCCAAGAGGAAGGTATGATGAGCACAGCAGCATGTTTCCGTCAGTTATGAAACCAAGGTTATCGAACCAGTAGGAGCAAGGAAGCACCTCCAAGGTGTTGTTTCCAACTTGGAATCCTGCACAACACAACCACAAAACTTTGCCCCGAACTTACAGTGAGGTTGTCAATCTCACCGGTTTTGCTGAAAACAAAGGATTAAACGTATTGTGTGGAAGAAAGTAATAGCTTGCAGAAAGTAAACAGAAAATAGTAAATAGTTGTAGATTGATGGTAAAAGAAAGGACCAGGGTCCATAGTTCACTAGTGGTGGTTCTCCTTAAGATAGATGACATGTTGGGTGAACAAATTACGGCGGGGCAATTGACAAACATCGAGAAAGCATACATGCATATACTAATCATCTTGACTCCTATGAGAAGTGATTGGGCATTACAACATTATACATAGACCGTAATCCAACTGCATCTATGACTAATAATCCACCTTCAGGTTATCATCCGAACCCCCTCCAGTATTAAGTTGCAAGCAACAGATAATTGCATTAAGCATTGCGTGTAAAGTAAACAATACGATTGTTCTATGAACGAAGGATTTCTGTTTTCTCCCTAGTAGCAACAACACATCTAGTACCTTAGAGATTTCTGCCACTTCCCCAGGTTACTAGAGGCATGAACTCACTATCCAGCATAAATACTCCCTCTTGGAGTTGCTAGCATCTACTCGGCCAAGATATCTACTAACAACGGAGAGCATGCAAGATCACAAATAACAAAGACATGATAGAATCAATAATCAATCTGAAATAGCATTTCAATATCCATCGGATCCCCGCAAACACAACATGTAGGATTACAAATAGATGATCTTGATCATGAACGGAGCTCACAAGATCTAAACATGATAGCACAAAGGAGAAGAACCAACCATCTAGCTACTACATGGACCTGTAGTCCAAGGATGAACTACTCACGCATCACACCGAAGGCTTGCATGGTGATGAAGAAGGCCTCCAGGGTGAATTCTCCCCTCCGGCAGGGTGCCGGGAAGAGCTTCAGATCCCTCCCGATCTAGGGATGGAGATGACGATGGCTACAGACTCTTTTGTTGATTTTTGATCGGGTCCTTAGGGTTTATGTACCAGATGAATATATAGGTGAAAGGGGAGGCTAAGGGGGTGCCCTAGGCGGCCACACCACCCCCTAGCACGGGCCAGGCCTGGCCGCGCGGCCAGGTGGTGTCAGCAGCCCCTGTCCCCTCTCCGTATCGTATTCTGGCTCTGTATCCCCCTCGGTGAAATATTGACTTTGGCTTTTGTCCCGTCCAATTCCGAGAATATTCATTTTCTGACTTTCCTGAAACCAAAAACAGCAGAAAATAGGCAGCTGACACTGATATGTTGCAAATGTATCTATAATTTTTGATGTTCCATGCTTGTTTTATATCTACTTTCTTATGTTTTGTCCACACTTTGGAGTATTTCTATACACTTTCTTGGACTAACCTATTAACAAGATGCCACAGTGCCAGTTGCCTGCTTTCTTCTGTTTTTGGTTCCAGAAAAGTCAAAAAATGAATATTCTGGGAATTGGACCGGATAAAAGCCAAAGTCGATATTTTACTAGAAGACTCACGGAGCCAAAAGACGAGACGGAGAGGGGCCACAGGGTGGCCACACCATGTGGTGGCGCGGGCTAGCCCTGGCCGCGCCACCAGGTAGTGTGGGCCCCCTGGCCGCCCATCGACCTTGCCTCCTTCGCCTATATATTCCTCCCAAGACAAAAACCCTAGATCGTCAATCAGAAATCCACGAAAAGTTCCGCAGCGCCGCCGCCACCAAAGGGGAGATTCGGGGGACAGAAAGTCTCTGTTCCGGCACCCTTCCGGGACGGGGAAGTGCCCTCGGAGCCATCTCCATCGGTCTCCACCACCATCTCCATCACCATTGCTGATTCCCATGATGAGGAGGGAGTAGTTCTTCCTCAAGGCTAAGGGTTCTACCAGTAGCTATGTGTTCATGTCTCTCTCTATGCATGAGCATATTGTGATCATGAGCTTTGTAATCAAGTAGATCTACCTTGCTACTCAAGTGCTTTAATATATCTCTGCTCTCCCCATGTGTGTGAAGTTGACAGTGTGCACACCATGGTGGAACTTAGGCTAGAGATTACAAATACTTGTTATGAGTTATATTTGGAGTTGGATGTCTTTATGAATTTGTGGTGTTTGTTTGAACCATCTAGTGCTCAAGGTGACAGTGTGAGGTTATCTAGATGGGAAAGATGAACTTTGAGGTGTGCTGTTATAGCCCTACCATCGATGAGAGTGTCCAACCGGAGAGTAGTTCAGCGTAGTATCATAAAGAAGAATATATTTATATGAGACTGTTCACTAGTGAAGCTATGATCCCTAGGCCTTGTTTCTAAGCACTGAAACACCGTTTGGTATTAGATCTAATACATGTTTGCTTGCTTCTATCTTTATTTCAGTTTTACTTTAGTATTTTCCATGCCATCAAGCTATTTTCTAACACGGTTACCACTTATAATTATCCATCCCACTTGTATTTCACTATCTCTTTGCCGAACTAGTGCACCTATACACCTGACAAGTGTATTGGGTGTGTTGGGGACACAAATGAATTCTTGTATCTTGATTGAAGGGTTGCTTGAGAGGGGCTACCTTTGACCACTTCCTCCCTGAGTTCGATAAACCTTGGTGATCCACTTAAGGGAAAACTTGCTGTTGTTCTACAAACCTCTGCACTTGGAGGCCCAACAACTATCTACAAGAATAGAAGTGCATAGACATCAGGCACTGTGGCATCTTGTTAATAGGTTAGTCCAAGAAAGTGTATAAAAATACTCCAATGTGTGGACAAAACATAAGAAAGTAGATATAAACCAAGCATGGAACATCAAAAATTATAGATACGTTAGCAACGTATCAACATCCCCAAGCTTAACTCCTGCTCGTCCTCGAGTTGGTAAGTGATAAAAAGAAAGAATAATTTTTGAGGTGACATGCACCATCATAAACTTGATCCAAGTATTTGTAAAACATTGATAGCTGGGATCATAGTACTTCAACATAGCATGAAAGATAAAGTTCTAACAATAAGACATAACAACTATGTGGTAACATGAAAAGGCACAAACAAAAGATTCATGAATAACAATGCTTTGCAAGACGTTTGTTTGTTTCACATAAAGAAAACATAGCATAATAGCATTCAGCTTGTCCCTCGTAGAGTAGCAAATATAAATACATAGGACACCTTCAAAGTTCATAAGAGTGACTAGATACAAATAGTTTAAGAACAAGCAATATCAAAGTTATGCATCAATCAACAAGTCTTGGGACAATGCACATTAAACTAAGAATGGCCACTATGCTCTCTCAATAGGAGCATAAAGATAGAAGATGGAGACTCAACATAAAAGTAAAAGAAAGGCCTTCATAGAAAGAAGCAGGGATTCAAGTTTCATAAAGAGCTTCCAAAAATTATGGTACTTATTAGCTTTCAGCTCTCATTACCCCTATCATAAGCATCTTGAAGTGATTAAGGTTAAAGTGAACAAACTATGGAGTATATTCTTGACAAAGTATAAGTTGGAAATCTCATGTCCCTTGAATAGGAGGGCCGCTCGTCATGCTACTCAAGTTTAGTTACCGGTAAGTTCTTGTCATAGTAAGTACATGTGTATCATAGAGAACCACCAACGGGGTACCCCTTGACCAATGATACAGAAGAATCCCCATATCAGAATGACAAGGCAAGCAGACAACGAGCATCTCAGCAATCTTCTTATTTACCATGGGAAAATGGTGCTTTTTTCTCTCTTTCCTCTTTTGTCATCTCGTTTTTTTCTGTTTTTCTCAATCTCTATCTCTTTTTTATAAGAAGAATGCTTCATAGATTGCTCATTATGGTTACGCTGCAGGTTTCCACCATGATTAGGCATGGATTAGACCGGCGGCCCAGGAGTTTCTCTAACACACATACATAACTCCATGGACTTACAAGCTCCCCTTTCATTTCACACCGCCAACATCCATAGACAAAAGAGCATGATATCAACTAGGTACAATGTACAAGTGCAATGTTGAAAGCGTTCCCCATGACAACATGATTTTGCTAATCCCCAACATATAAGTACAAGCATATACAACATAGATGACACAATGGTTCAAGTTTATTAGGGGCAAGAAAGATAAAGTGTGCCATCAAGTTCGTGAGATCTTTAATCACTAGTTTTCTCATAACAAGTTTAATTCGGAAGGAAGATAAAAACATGAATATACTTGGAACTGAAAATGCTAATAGGTAGGTATGGTGGACTCTTTGGAATAACTTGGTTTTATTTGGAGTTGGATGCATGAGTGGAACTCACACTTGGTTATGGAGGCTAGCAAAAGACTGGGAGCGGCCAACTAAAAGAGCAATAATGGCCATAATCATGCAAAGCGACAAAACATCATTAATTAAAGCGTAAAGTGATATTACAAGTCGAAAACTAAAGGATCATAGAGGCTATGGTGACTTGGGATAGTCATAACATGGTGTGATCATGCGCCAAGTCAACCCAAATAAAGCATCAAAGGAGAATACCACAATACTATGCTTTAATATGCTAAAACAACGCATGATTCTTGCAAGGCACATTAAGCAATCTCAATTGTTTATAACATGTCATGCTACAGCAATAAATAACTAAGCATAAAGTCAAAACAATATCAAGCATGACATGACAAAGCATAGGGCACAGTCAAAAACAAGCTCCTTTTACCTCTTAAGCATGAACTTTTCCTACTCTTTTCCAAACCAAACCAAACTTATTTGAAAACTAATGTATGAAAGAGGGGGTCCAACCAATTTATTCAAGCAAACTAAGCAAACCAAGCAAATGAAAACCAAAAACAAAAACGAAGACGCTCCAAGAACAACATAATTGTGCATGAAACAATAAAAACGAAGTGTTTGGAAGAAACCTGGGATTTTTATTGATGAACCAGGGGATGCCTTGGGCATCCCCAAGCTTTGACGCTTGTACTTCTTGGATAGTCCTTGGGGTGACACGTGTGGCATCCCCAAGCTTGAGCTTTAGTCCATTCTTCATCTCATTACATCATTCTCTCCATACACCAGAATTTTTTTCCTTCATACAAAACTTCACACAATCTTTATTAGCAACATTAGTGCACTCAAGATAATAAGTCTTTGGGTTCAGTTTCAACACCAATAAAACTTCCATTAAAACACAAGCTACTGTAGCACTTCCCTCAAAAAGCTCAATCCCCCAAAAAGAACTCAAAAAGGAATCAACAAGAAGCAAATGCAAATAATGGCAGAAATCTGTCAAAACAGACCAGCAGGTAAAAACCAATTTTTGCGAAGACCTTATGTTCCTCAGATCAAAACATGTTGAACCAACTAAAGTTAGATAACAACCTAGGGCAGAAGCACAAAAAATCACAGCTCAAACCGACGTACAGAGATTTTACACGAATGTTTACAGCGAAGCACAAAAATCTGTTCCGGGACAGCAACTTTCCCAAGCATTACTTCTCTCTCATTAGAGGTTACTTTTGGCACACAAAAAAGGATAAGGAGCGGTTATTATAGAGGTAATAACTTCCAAGACTCATCTAAAACTTTTGGGTTATCTCCCAATAAGTACTTTTCTTTAACGCCTTTAAGTTAGGCATAAGAAGCAAGAAAAAGGATCAAGTATTCTCAAATGAAGAAGCATTAAGAGCAAATTTTGTTTTCATAGAAGAGGCAAAAAGGATCTTCTCTTTTTTTAGGGAAGTGTTCTATACCTTTCTTGAGTGGAAATTGATATTTAATGGTGCCTTCTTTCATATCAATAATGGCACCAACAGTTCTAAGAAAAGGTCTTCCCAAAGTAATGCATTCAACATCCAAAACATAGAAATCAACGGGGATATAGGCATTGTTAACCATAATAAGAACATCATTAATACTCCCCATGAGTTTCTTTTTAGCATTATCATCAAGTGGGACATTTAAATAACAATCTTCTAATGGTGACAAATCAAGCATATCAAATCCTTCTAGGCATAATAGAAACACTACTATCAAGATCACATAAAGCTTTGAAATCAAAATCATTTACTTTCATATTAATGATGGGTTCCCAACCATCTTCTAGTTTCATAGGAATAGAAGCTTTATGTTTCATTTTTTCTTCTTTAATTTTTATGAGAGCATCAGTAATGTGTTTTGTAAAGGCCATATTCATAGCACTAACATTAGGAATTTTAGCAAGCTTTTGTGGGAACTTAGTAACTTTAGAGATATTGCAACCATCAAGATCAAAATCATAATTATCATCTAATGTAGTGGAGATATTGTTTCCCATATTCCGAAGAATTTCAGAATTTTTATTAGAAAAGGTTCCATTGGGTTTACTAGCATCAACATTAGTGGTAGTGATAGTAGAAACACTAATATTTCTAGCAATTTCATCTTCTCTTTCCCACTTAGCATGCAATTCAGCTAATAGTCTAACATTTTCATCAATTCTAACTTGTATGGCATTAGTAGCAACAAAGGGATTTTCAATAGTTTCTGTTTAGCAGCCATTTTGTTAAAAGAAGATTGTCCTTCAGCCAATGATGCTATATTTCTTTCAGCATTAGAGAGTTTCTCCTCAATAGTTTTATTGAAAGCAGTTTGTTTGCTAATAAAATCTATAAGCATAACTTCAAACTCAGAGGGTGCACTTCTATTATTGTTGTAGGCATTTCCATAAGCACTACCATTATTGGGAGGATATGGCCTATAGTTATTATTACCAAAATTATTCCTATAGGCATTGTTGCTAAAATTATTATTTCTTATAAAGTTCACATCAACTTGCTCTCCTTGAGCAACCAAAGAAGCTAGAGGAACATTATTTGGATCAATATGAGCTTTCCAATTAACGAGCATAGACATAATAACATCAATTTTATCACTCAAGGAGGAGCTCTCTTCAACAGAATTTACCTTCTTACCTTGTGGAGTTCTCTCAGTATGCCATTCAACATAGTTAACCATCATATTATCTAGAAGCTTTGTAGTAGCATCCAATGTAATGGTTATAAAGGTACCTCCAGCAGCAGAATCTAGTAGATTTCTTGAAGAATAGTTCAATCCTGCATAAAAGGTTTGGATAATCATCCAAGTAGTCAGTCCATGAGTGGGACTATTCTTTACCAAAGATTTCATTCTTTCCCAAGCTTGAGCAACATGTTCATTATCAGATTGTTTAAATTTCATTATTTCACTTCTCATAGATATAATCTTAGCAGGAGGATAGTATTTTCCAATGAAAGCATCTTTGCATTTAGTCCAAGAATCAATACTATTTCTAGTTAGGGATTGCAACCATTCTTTAGCTTTTCCTCTCAAAGAGAAAGGAAACAATTTAAGCTTACTACTATCTCCATCTATATCCCTATTCTTTTGCATCTCACAAAGTTCAACAAAGTTATGTAGATGAGCAACAACATCTTTAGTACCAATTCCAGAAAATTGTACTCTCATAACAAGATTGAGTAAAGCAGGTTTAATTTCAAAAAAAGTAGCTTCAGGAACAGGTGGAGCAATAGGTGTGCACATGAAATCATTGTTGTTGGTGCTAGTGAAGTCACACAACTTAGTGTTTTCAAGAGTACTCATTTTTGTGTGTTTTTAATAAAGAAAGCAAACTAGTACACCTAATGTTTTTTGTGTTTTTGATAAAGAAACAAGCAAACAATGTGGAAATAAACTAAGCAAAACAAATAATACAAAGTAAAGAGATTGGTTATGAGGGACTCCGCTTGTGAAGATGTCCTTGACTCCCTGGCAACGGTGCCAGAAAAATATTTGCTGGCTCGTGGTTGATATCGAGCTCGTTGGGGAACCCCAAGAGGAAGGTACGATGAGCACATCAGCAAGTTTCTCTCAGTTATGAAACCAAGGTCATCGAACTAGTAGGAGCAAGGAAACACCTCCAAGGTATTGTTTCCAACTTGGAATCCTGCACAACACAACCACGGAACTTTGTCCCCAACTTACAGTGAGGTTGTCAATCTCACCGGTTTTGCTGAAAACAAAGGATTAAACATTTTGTGTGGTAGAAAGTAATAGCTTGCATAAAATAAACAAAAAACAGTAAAGAATTGTAGATTGATGGTAAAAGAAAGGACTGGGGTCCATAATTCACTAGTGGTGGTTCTCCTTAAGATAGATGACATGTTGGGTGAACAAATTACAGTGGGGCAATTGACAAACATCGAGAAAGCATGCATGCATATACTAATCATCTTGACTCCTATGAGAAGTGATTGGGCATTACAACATTATACATAGACCGTAATCCAATTGTATCTATGACTAATAATCCACCATCAGGTTATCATCCGA
Source organism: Avena sativa (assembly GCA_916181665.1). NCBI lineage: Eukaryota > Viridiplantae > Streptophyta > Magnoliopsida > Poales > Poaceae > Avena > Avena sativa. The sequence continues at coordinate 183,050,734 of OV702287.1, read as the reverse complement.
ACCCCCTCCAGTATTAAGTTGCAAGCAACAGATAATTGCATTAAGCTGCGTGTAAAGTAAACAATACGATTGTTCTATGAACAAAGGATTGTTGTTTTCTCCCTAGTAGCAACAACACATCTAGTACCTTAGAGATTTCTGTCACTTCCCCAGATTACTAGAGGCATGAACCCACTATCGAGCATAAATACTCCATCTTGGAGTTGCTAACATCTACTCGGCCAAGATATCTACTAACAACGGAGAGTATGCAAGATCATAAATAACAAAGACATGATAGAATCAATAATCAATCTGAAATAGCATCTCAATATCCATTGGATCCCCGCAAACACAACATGTAGGATCTACAAATAGATGATCTTGATCATGACGGAGCTCACAAGATCTAAACATGATAGCACAAAGGAGAAGAACCAACCATCTAGCTACTACATTGACCCATAGTCCAAGGATGAACTACTCATGCATCACACCGGAGGCTTCCATGGTGATGAAGAAGGTCTCTAGGGTGAGTTCTCCCCTCTGGCAGGGTGCCGGGAAGAGCTTCAGATCCCTCCCGATCTAGGGATGGAGATGACGGCGGCTACAGACTCTTTCGTGAATTTTTGATTAGGTCCTTAGGGTTTCTGTATCGGAGGCAATATATAGGCGAAAGGGAGGCCGAGGGGGTGCCCTAGGCGGCCACACCACCCCCTGGCACAGGCCAGGCCTGGCTGCGCATCCAGGTGGTGTGGGCGGCCCCTGGACCTCTTCGTCTCGTATTCTGGCTCCATGTCCCCCTCGGTGAAATATTGACTTTGGCTTTTGTCCCGTCCAATTCCAAGAATATTCATTTTCTGACTTTCCTGGAACCAAAAGCGGCAGAAAATAGGCAGCTGGCACTATGGCATCTTGTTAATAGGTTAGTCCAAGGAAGTGTATAAAAATACTCCAAAGTATGGACAAAACATAAGAAAGTAGATATAAACCAAGCATGGAACATGAAAAATTATAGATATGTTAGCAACGTATCAGTTGCGCGCGTGCACGTAGCCTTGGTATTGCGGCTCAAATTAAAACTATGGAAGAACCCTCATTAGTATTTACAGGTCTATGGTTTGACATCTATGTGATGTTTATTAGGCTGCCTTCAGACAAGTGCAAGATTGTGTCATGGAAGAAGATTTTGAAGACCTTCGAGATTTACTCGTTTTCTTTTAGATTTTATTTTGTAGTCGTTGAAGATAGTTTATGTATCTCTACCATGTACTATTTGTTGCTATGAATATATGTGGTATTGATTGTAAAAAAAGGTCTAGATACATGTTTTAAAACAGATAGTAATATAGAGTTGTATGCACACAGAGACTAGGTTATCATTCGGCGGAAAGGTACACGTGTCGTGGCCTTGAGCCCTTGGTTGAGTATGGCAGCTGACCCCTTAGGGCATCCACTATGTGCAAAACACTACACCTTAAGTCCTACTCCATCCGTTTTAAAATATCAGATGTTAGCAAAGCTAAAACATCTTATATTTTAAAATGGAGGGAGTATGTGGCAATGCTTGTAGTCTACCTTATACATAGTAGAGAAAATATGAGTTGTCCATAAGCTTATAGTTGACCTTAAGCTTATGTGTTCTCCACGAGCAATAGAAAAAAATATCCTCTCTTCTCTCTCATGCATGAGTATATAGGATGATACATGTGGGTCCCAGCTTTAGTTTAAAGTTCACGTTATACATAGTGGAATATTTTACAAGAGAGGTGAGTCCTACCTTATGGCTAAAGTTCACCTTATACATAGGAGATGTCCTTAGAGCTTATTGCCTGAAATGTTGGCCCTTGTCTTGTCAAGTAACGGATATATTGAGTAAAAGCTCACGAGGGTGGTGTTTGCAACATGGACTCGGTTGATCGACCCCTTTGGTGTGCTTGATGTCAAAGTGATGTGGGTTATTATCATGGTGATAGTCGTAGGATAAACAGGCTATACAACCTTTACTTAGTATATTGTCAGAAAATTATTTTGGCTCCCATGTCTAGATGCTCCTGTTTTCTAGGCCAATCATATTCTCTACCATTCAGGTTCATCAGAGTATTCAGATATGTATTTTTCTTTGTATCTCCTTTTATGAATAGTCGCTACAGTAGCATGGCTCATGGCTGACACCTCATAAATGCCTTACGTATCGTTTGAGCCCGCAAGTATAGACGTTTGTGGATTCTAGACCGATCCGTCCAGAAAACATGGACCAGTACAATTAACTAGCGAAAGTGCCCGTGTGCAAGCAATGGGTCTAAAATAAATTATAGATTGACTCGGTGTTCAATTTCTAGAAACATTCTAAATATCAATCAAACCTCTTAGGTTTAACTTTTGGTCTTTTTTATCAATAAAACTATTTTCTTTCCTTATGTGAATCGTTTGCATATGCTTTTCATAAATTATGAAGATTGAACAAATTATTTAGAGAAACTGCAAATGCAATATCTAAAGATCTTAAACCTACATGCTTCTCTTTTTTGTGGATTTTTTGGCCAGTTCTAGGATTTAACATGGGGACGACACGTGTGTGTTTGCTTGTTTTGATTTCCGTAGGTACTTTCTCATGGACCGTTTGGGTGTCTCTAGCATTTGAGCAGCTAGCTTGTGCTTCATGGGTTGGCTACTTGGGCACTTTCCTGGTGTGGACGTAGCTAAAACCAATTGGGGAACGGATCATCGTGGGTAGGCTTTCGATGTTGTGCACGATCTGCCAAGGATTTATGTCATTTTCTACTTGTTCCTTGTGCTGGTTTTGGTGATGCTCTCACGTTATCGACAGTTCACTGTTTGAGACAATCTAGAAATCCCTCTGATCTTCTTGTTTATGCCACGCGTTAGTTGCATTGCTACGTGGGATACAATTCCGCTGCCTCACACGTGGTATCCTTGTTGGCTGGTCTGGAGAGCTCTGTCGGCCACCTTTTCTCGACTTCCTCCTCTCTCTCTCCACCCATTAAATCTTCAACGATCCAATCCTCCCTGGATGATCTCCGCATACACCGGCCTCCATCCACCTAAGTTCTTCCCACACAATCCCAAACTTCTCCATCGGTTCCGTTCTAGCGGGCTCAGCAACGGCGCCCCAACACCGGTGCTCGACCAGCGGCCTTCCCATTAGCGTCTCTGTAGGGTTCCGTAGCAGAAAACAAAAAACTTCCTACGTTGGAACTCACTAACACCCAAGATCTATCTATGCAGCAATGCAGTAATGACCGGAGCATATAGAATACATACCCTTGTAGACCGTACGCGGTTAACGTTCCGAGGGGAACATGGTTGAAGTATTCAAACTCGTAGTCGACCTCAAGGTCGCGAAGCTCCTCGTAGGTCACCCCTTGCTCCTTCTTCATCATGCAATAGCTTCGGCTCACGACATACAAGGTACCTCAAGTGAGGCCCCTCGTGGTTTCGTCCACATACGGTGTATGATGACGACTTCCGACTCATTGATCCCTGCCGGGAGTGCGGAAGTAGATCTCTAGCTTGGAATCCCTGCAGCGCAACAGTGTGCTACAGGTGCGTCTTCTCTTGCGCTAACAGTCCTTTCTTGGGACCGTACCAACGCGTGCTGACAACTATGTAGAGAGAGAGGGAGGAATTCTCTAAGGAAAATGCCATAGAGAATATCTCAAATTTTATGTCTAATACCACTCATGGGACCTCTTTATATAGGGGAGGGAGGTGTGCCCTCCCCTTTGGATTTCCTATGTGGGACTAATCAAGGGAGAGAGGGGGGCGCCATGGGCCCTAGGGCTTCATGGGCCGGCTAGCCAGGGGTGGGCCCCACCCCGCGCACAGCCCTAGGCTGGTCAGGTGGGCCCCGTTGAGGTGTCTAGGCCTTGACCCTTTGGCCCTTGGCCCTTCCCTTCTTCGGTTTTTTCTCATGGGCCCTTTTTCTCTAGGTAGTTTGGCCCATTAATGGAATACCCCTTCAAATTAGATTTTAATATTATATTCAATATTAATTACATTAACTAACACGTAAATACATATTACAAAATCCGGCTTGACTCGAAACACCTTTTGGTTCCCTTTTGATTTCCTTCGAACGACTTCGGAACTTTCCCGGAACGATTTCGGTTCTCTCACGGAACTTTTCCAATTTATTTTTCTCTTTCATATGGTGATTCCAACTTATAGAGGATCTCTAGCTCATCGTATCCTTAAGTGTATTTCCCCATGGCTCGGGAATGGCACAAACATGATCTCCATCAATGATCAATAGCAGGACCGGGATGCCCATAATGACCCATGTGCATTCCACGATGATAATGTCATTTGAACCGTAAATAGTCATTTTCCATTCCCTTTGCCACTTGATACCTAATTCACCCGAGATTTGATCTACGCTATCTCCATACCTTCGTTTGATCTCGTTACTGATGAACTTGTTTTCTCATTTCCGTGTCGTTGCATTCTGTGACCCAGTCACACACTTGCAAGCTTCGTTAATGCAACGTCACCGAGATGGCCACTAATGTATCTGTCTGTTACATGGATGGGCAAATCCTGGTCTTGATATGTACTCCTCTACACGCCCCTTTGGGAAACCTGAGTGGCACCTTTTAGATCACCTAGTCATGGAATGATACTTGATAACCATCTAAGCTCCCTCCTGAATGGTGATTTGCATTATCTCACAATCTAAGGATCAGGTTGCGAGGTTTCCTTAGTTTATCATTAATGGTGAACTTTGTAACTAGATCTCATTAAGATACAACTGGTTGGGTTGTTTATCTATCATATCATTCAACTAATGACGTGACCTCATTGTCAATTGGCATAAATTCCCATGAACTCGAAACCCTAGATCATCCTCATGACCAATGAACAAGTTTGCTAGAGGTAACTAGAGACTTGGTTTGTTTACATACCACACGTGTATTAACGTTTCGTATTAATATAGTTATAACATAGTATGAAACTATTATGAACTAATTGAGATATGACAATAAAAACGTATTTATTATTTGCCTCTAGGGCATATCTCCTTCAGTCTCCTACTGATGTCTACAAGTGCACATATGGTTTGTAGCTAGTTTCGAAGTATAGATACCAATCCCACAGGGAGCCCAAAGGTAAGTGTTTATGGGTGAAGTCTCTGTCACACCCGAAGTTGCCATAGGTCTTCGAATGAATTAACTACAAGTGTTGAAATAAAGATGGGGTTTTGATTAAATGAGATGTATTTAAATAGAACTAAAATTTAAACTTCAGAAATATAAAGAATAAAATTAAAGAAATTGGTTGTTTGTTGTTTCCTGCAGATGGCAAAAGAAGGCGTGGGGAGATTCAGTTCATGGTGATAGTGACTGTTCCAGGTGGATGAATGATAAATGTATCAATTATAATCTTATAAATATATGTGTAGGCGAGCAACCCATAATTAGCTGAAACTCCTCTTGGTAGATTTCATCCCAACTTCAATAATCCTACTAGCCTGTTACCAAAACCATGGTCAGACACTAGACAATTAAGACCCTTCAGGTCGCTTAGCGATTAAGCTCCTTGGATCGGACTAATGCAATAAGCATAGTGGTTCCTTGTTATCCTCGAGTCTACTACTTTTCCATTGATATCCCCGTGTCACCCGGGGGTCGCCGGTCCACTAGCGAACAAGATCTTATCTATGTAGAACAAAGCACCAGGTTGTCTGGGACCTTAATTGGACAACAAGCATTAGACATCCCATAGATAGTCAAGCACACATATTATAGTAATTAGAACGAATCACAAACTAATGGAAAATATATGAAGGCACATCACATCTCACCAATCCCCTACATCTCCCATGCCCAAGGGAATTACTCACACATGAGAGAAGAATAGATCATCGATATAATCAAATAAAGGGAATTCGTCTTTATATTACCATGGAGATCCACAATAAGAATATAAAAATATCCAACACAATTCAAGATGGGAAGAAACAATCTCAAACCCTAGTGTTGCAAGGTGGAGATCCCTCTCTCTCTCAAGTACAACTAGTGGCTATGGGGGTGTATTGGCTAGGAGGTCGAAGATCGTGGAGCAAGATGAAGAACATCTTCCCCTTCTTCTCTAGATCTCCTCTTTATCCCTTCTAGATGGTATGGTGGCTGCTACGTTGTGTTTTCTTCCCCGGACCCTTCATGGAAGTTGTACCTTTTGACAAGATAGAGGTGGCGGCAACTATACGGCTGGAAAAATATTCCCGCCATATAGTTGCTCGTTAAAGCTTATGTATGCTCCCCTCGAGTGCTTCAAACGAGAGACTTTCTTGTTTTCTCCAGAATATTGTGTTTCTCTAGTTAAAACCTTCTGTTGACATTCTTACGAGGGTTTAACTCGTCAATGCCCATTGTTATGGACTTGGGTTTTGGAGAAGGAGGGAGAGCTGAAGGCATCAATCGGCTAGCAAACAAGCACATAGGGATGCAAGGTTTACCTAGGTTCAGGCCTCGTAGAGGTCCCTACTCCTGCTTGTATGCTCTTGGAATTATCGAGGGAGTCGAGCGTTATAGGGGTGCGCAGATGCAATCTGGCGATGGTTGTGGAAACTAGGGTTGTCATTGTCCTCCTTGCTACCCCCTCCTAGCCTTTATATAGATAGGCTAGGTCTTAGGTAGAAGGTCGAGTCGGTTACAGATTAGGGTTCGTCCCTTTGAACTTTCTATCTTAAGCTTTGTCTTGCGTTGCAAGCAATCGGAGTCTCCGTGAGTCACCCGAATCCTCAATTGGGCTCTGGCAATGCTATAGGATTCTGCCGTATCTGGACCGTATATATAAAACTGGAGTACCTGTAGGGTATGCCCATGTCAGTAGCCCCCGAGTGTCCAGTGTAATCGTAGATTCGAGTGGAGACTTTATGAAGTCTTTCGAGTGCATGGCTGAGCATGTTTTCGAGTGTTCTGTTTTGTGTCATAGGGATTGTTGATATACGTGCCTAATTTAACCGATGTGTCGGTATCAGTTAACTACCTTAGGGCAAGACAACGCAATCTACTCAAACTCGAGTCCTCGGACTCGAATTCGGAAAAGTGCTGGTGTAATTCGACTCAGGCCGCGGAGGTCTTACAGGAGTCGAATTCCAGTATGTAAATGTGAGCACTCGACGCGTCCGTCAAGGCATATTCATCATACCTGTAGGCACGGATATATTTCTGGTAGTGCACATCAGATGCGTTGACAGGCCTTATTCAGGTCTTATCTTCACGTTGTAAGCGCGACATCCGAATTTTTGTCATCGTGGAGATGATTCGGGTGGCCTAGGAGAGGCAGTCTCTTTGCAGGGAAAATATCAGGCGGAGTCGCCGTAGCATTCGAGTGTGGATGTTATCGACACACAGTACGATGTACAAGAATAAATAATCATAGGGTGCACGACCAGCGCTCCCTATGGGAGTAGCCCCCAAGTGCATGTTCAAGTCGCAGACTCGAGTGGGGACTAAAAACATTTTGCGAATGTTGTCGTCTTTTTGTTTCTTGTTTTAGTTGAATGTGCTTCCAGTGCTCCCTATGGGAGTAACCTGTAGTCCACAATCGAATCGTTGATTCGAGTGAAGGGTTTTCGTGAAGCTTGTATACCTGCATAAAAAATTCTTTCAGGTGCGCGGCCAGCGCTCCTGTGAGGAGTAGCCCCCGAGTACTTGGTTGAGTCGAAGACTCAAGTAAGTACTAAAGTAGTCAAACTGTTCTTCTGCTGGAATTGATGACGTCAGTGCTATCGACGTGATGACTTCAGTTGCCCGCGTGAGCAGCTTTGACGGGACGTGACGAGCAGTGGGTCCCACTTTCTGACTTTGATTTGACTTGGCGTGCATAATCTTCTATTTTAACTATGTCTCCTTGATTTCCGCGTGTAATGGGAGTAGTGGGGGGATGGTTCGCGTTTTACCCTTGCCACGCGTCAGTGTCGATGTGCGCCATGCGTCTGGTAGGTTTTGTGCTGACTGTTGGATGTCATCTGCTAGGTGGTTAAGTAGGGATACACCATGTAGTAATTCCCCACATCTCTCTTCTTTGCTCGCACTTCCTCTGCCATTGTTGCTCTTCCTGCTCCTTTGCGCACCTCTTCTCCGTGGCACTGGACCAGCTCCGCGACTTCCCTAGTTACTTCCTGCGCTCGTGTCGCCATCAAAGATGGGCAAGAAGAAAGGAAGCTCTGCCGCTGGATCTGTGGCCGCCATTGTCGCTGCCAAGAAGGGAGGCACCGCCACCGTGGGCACCAGCGCCACCAGCGCTGGGAAGAAGAAGGGTGCGGGGACTAGCGTCACCAATGGGTCCTGGTGCCCATCTATCATCAAGCCCACGGAGCTGTTCAATCTTCGTCAAGATGGAGCACTTCCTCCCATGGAAGACGATTCCCGCGTACCTAGCGAGGAGGTAATTCCCGTTCCTCCTGCAATTTTCTGGGTGATGTTCCCTGCGTTCATCATCCGCGGTCTCTCTCTTCCCTAGCATCCTTTTGTTAGGGGTCTTCTCTGTTTCTATTGGCTCCAGCTGTACCAGCTGTCCCCAAATTCGATTCTCCACAACACTTGTTTCATCACCCTTTGCAAGTGCTGGCTCGGAATCGAGCCACACTTTGGTCTCTTCAAGAAGCTTTTTAAGCTCAAATGGCAGTCGGCATCTGGTTCGGTAGTCTATGACGTAGGAGGCTACGTGATCCACGTCGACTCCACCACCACTTACTTCAATATCAAGTTCACCGCGTCTGTCCAAAGGTGGAGAGATAAGTGGTTGTACATCCACGACCAGAAAGTCAATGGAGAGTACTACGGACTCGCGCCCTTCGACCCCATGGCAGCTTGCAAGAGGAGGCGTTTCTGGAAGAATGTCGTGATGCCTGGCAAATCCGAGGAGATGGAGATGTTGTATCAGCGTGTGTGCGACCTCGAAAGCCGTATAGGCAAATAAGAGGGTGGCGCTGCGCTCATTCGCATGTGGTTGCACTGTCGTATCCAGCCTCTGCAGGCTAGAGTCCATCTGATGTACCGATGGATCGGTGCTAGCGATGTCACTCGCATATCTGTGCAGGGTATTTCTACCGGTGAGGTAGACAGGAGGTTGTGATTGGTGACCAAATACACCGCCAAGGAGGATCTCCCAGGCGAATCAGTCGTGCCTCCTTTTGACGCCAACAACCCTCCACCTGAGGTAGAGCTTTCCTGCGAAGTAGTCTGTATTTTTCGATTGGTTGCCAAGTGCTTGATACATTGCAAATGTATCTATATTTTTGATGCTACATGCTTGGTTTTATCTACTTTCTTGTGTTTTGTTCCAACTTTGGAGTACTTTTCATATGATTTCTTGGACTAACCTATTAACAAGATGCCACAGTGCCAGTTGCCTATTTTCTGCTATTTTTGGTTCTAGGAAAGTCAGAAAATCAATATTCTCGGAATTGGACCAGACAAAAGCCAAAGTTGATATTTCTCAAAAGATTCACGGAGCCAGAAGGAGACACGAAGGGGGCCCCAAGGGTGGCCACACCACCCCTTGGCGCGGCCAGCCCAGGCCGCTCTAGGGCATGGTGTGGGCCCCCTGGCCAGCCACCGACCTTGCCTCCTTCGGCTATATATTCCTCCCGAGGCAAAAACCCTAGATCGTCAATCAGAAAACCATGAAAAGTTCCGCAGCGCCGCCGCACCGAAGGGGAGATTCGAGGGACAGAAAGTCTCTGTTCCGACACCCTGCCGAGGCGGGGCAGTGCCCCCGGGGCCATCTCCATCGATCTCCACCACCATCTCCATCAGCATTGCTGATTCCCATGATGAGGAGGGAGTACTTCTCTCTCAAGGCTAAGGGTTCTACCGGTAGCTATGTGTTCATCTCTCTCTATGCATGATCATATTGTGATCATGAGCTTGTAATCTATAGATCTACCTTGCTACTCAAGTGCTTTAATAGATCTCTACTCTCCCATGTGTGTGAAAGTGACAGCTTGCACACCATGGTGGCACTTAGGCTAGAGATTACAAATACTTGTTATGAGTTATATCTGGAGTTGGATCTTTATATGAAATTGTGGTGTTTGTTGGAACTATCTAGATCTCAAGGTGACAGTGTGGGGTTTTCTAGATGGGAAAGATGAACTTTGAGGTGTGCTGTTATAGCCCTACCAATGATTAGAGTGTCCAACCAGAGAGTAGTTAAGAGTAGTATCATAAAGAGAAGATATTTATATGAGAGTATTCACCAGTGAAAGTATGATCCCTAGGCCTTGTTTCCTTGCTTCCTTCTTTATTTCAGTTTGCCTTTAGTCTCTTCCACGCCATCAAGTTATTTTCTATCACCGTTACCACTTATAATTATCCATACCACTTGTATTTCACTATCTGTTCGGGAAACTAGTGCACCTATACACCTGACAAGTGTATTGGGTGTGTTGGGGACACAAGAGACTTCTTGTATCTTGATTGCAGGGTTACTTGAGAGGGAATACCTTTGACCACTTCCTCCCTGAGTTTGATAAACCTTGGGTGATCCACTTAAGGGAAAACTTGCTGCTGTTCTACAAACCTCTACACTTGGAGCCCCAACAACTGTCTACAAGAATAGAAGTGCGTAGACATCAAGCTATTTTCTGGCGCCATTGCCGGGGAGGTAAGGTAAAAGGTACTCACATCCTCCGGTGTGAGTGCTCGAAGTTATTTCCTTTAGATTCTGCAATTTTGTTTTTTTGTTTCTTGTTTTCACTATTTAGGCTTAATGGAAAACAACAACAAAATTAGAGAGCTTTATAGTACTTATCTTGAGTTAGGACATGAAGTGTTTGAAGAGAAAATTAAAAAACCTTTGGAACTTTATTTGCATGCTAATAGTAATGTTGTTAGTATGAATTCTTTGGACACCATTATTGCTAATGCTATGGAAATGTCTAAGCTTGGGGAAGCTAGTTTTTATGAAAATGATCTTTTTAGTTCCCCAACTTCGGAAGATAGCTATTCTATTTCTTATGATGATACCAAACCTCCAATATATGATGATTACAATAATGAGTATGATATTTTCAGTCCACCTACTATTGAGGAGAAAATTAGTGATTACATATGCCTCATATATTTGATGATTATGGTGATGAGAATAATAATGATAGCTAGTTTGTTGAATTTGCTCCCACTATAATTAATAAGAATGACTATGCTTATGTGGAGAGTAATAATTATTATATGCATGTGGCTCATGATAAGAATGTTTTATGTGATAGTTATATTGTTAATTTTATTCATGATGCTACTGAAAGTTATTATGATAGAGGGAAACATGGTTTTATGCATCTCAATAATATTAGGTTTCCCCTCTTTATGTTGAAAGTCTTGAAGTTGCACTTGTTTTGCTTTCCTATTCTTGTTGCTTTGTGCTTTCATGACTTGTTTCTTTACAAAATTCCTATGCATAGAAAGTGGGTTAGACTCAAATGTGCTTCGAATTTGCTTCTTGATGCTCTCTTTTACTTCAATTCATATTTCTTATGTGAGCATCTTCTCAAACTATCATGCCTAACTTAAAGGCGTTAAAGAAAAGTACTTATTGGGAGATAACCCAAAAGTTTTAGATGAGTCTTGGAAGTTATTACTTCAGTAATAACCTATCCTTATCCTTTTTATTTGCTTTTTGTGCCAAGAGTAACCTCTAATGAGAGAGAAGTAATGATTGGGAAAGTTGCTGTCCCGAAACGGATTTCTGTGCTTCACCATAAAAATTCGTGTAAAATCTCTGAATGTATTTTTGAGGCTTGAATTTTTGTGCTTCTGCCCCAGGTTGTTATCTAACTTTCGTTAGTTCAACACCTTTTGATTTCAGCAACAGAAGGTCTTCGAAAAAAGTCGTCTTTACCTGCTGGTCTGTTTTGACAGATTTCTGCCATTTTCTGCATTTGCTTCTTGTTGGTTCCTTTTTGAGTTCTTTTGGGAATTGAGCTTTTTGAGAACTGCTTTAGTAGCTTGTGTTTTAATGGAAGTTTTATTGGTGTTGAAACTGAACCTAAAGACTTATTATCGTGAGTGCACTAATGTTGCTAATAAAGATTGTGTGAAGTTTTGTATGAAGGAAAAATTTCAGGTGTATGGAAGGAATGAGTAATGAGATGAAGGATGGACTAAAGCTCAAGCTTGGGGATGCCACGCGTGTCACCCCAAGAAATATCCAAGAAGTACAAGCGTCAAAGCTTGGGGATGCCCAAGGCATCCCCTTCTTCATCAATAAAAAACCTAGTTTTTTCCAAACGCTTCATTTTTATTGTTTCATGCACAATCCTGTTGTTCTTGGAGCGTCTTCTTTTTCGTTTTTGTTTTGGTTTTTCGTTTTCTTGGTTTTCTTAGTTTTCTGAATAAATTGGTTGGACCCCCTCTTTCATACATTGGTTTGCAAATAGTTTGGTTTGGTTTGGAAAAGAGTGGGAAAGTTCATGCTTATGTGGTAAAAAGAGCTTGTTTTTGACTGTGGCCTATGCTTTGTCATGCCATGCTTGATATTGTTTTGGCTTTATGCTTAGTATTCTTTGCTGTATCATGACTTGTTATAAACAATTGAGATTGGTTAATGTGCCTTGGATGAATCATGCGTTGTTTTAGCATATTAAAGCATAGTATAGTGGTATTCTCCTTTGATGCTTTATTTGGGTTGACTTGGCGCATGCTCACACCATGTTATGACTATCTCAAGTCACCATAGACTTTATGATCCTTTAGTTTTCAACTTGTCGTATCACTTTATGCTTTGATCAGTGATGTTTTGTCGCTCTGCATGATTATGGCCATTATTGCTCTCTTAGTTTGTCGCTCCCAGTCTTTTGCTAGCCTCCACAACCAAGTATGAGTTCCACTCATGCATCCAACTCCTTAAACCGAGTTATTCCAAAGAGTCCACCATACCTACCTACTAGCTTATGCTATTCCAAGTATATTCATGCTTTTGTTTACCTTCCGAATTAAACTTGTTATGAGAAAACTAGTGATTAAAGCTCTCACGAACTTGATGGCACACTTTACTTTTCTTGCCCTTAATAAGCTTGAACCATTGTGTCGTCTATGTTATATATGCTTGCACTTATTTGTTGGGAATTAGCAGAACCATGTTGTCATGGGGAACTCTTTCAATATTGCACTTGGTACTTGTACCTAGTTGATATCATGCTCTTTTGTATATGGATGTCGTCGGTGTGAAATGAAAGGGGAGCTTGTAAGTCCATGGAGTTATGTATATGTGTTAGAGAAACACCTGGGTCGCTGGTCTAATCCATGCTGACATGGTGGAAACCTGCAACGTAACCATAATGAGCTGTCTATGAAGCATTCTTCTTATAAAAAAAAGATTCCTATACTGAGAAAAAATAGAAAAAGAGAAAGAAAAAAAGAGATTATGAAAAGATGAAAGAGAGAAAAAAACACCATATTCCCATGGTAAATAAGAAGAATGCTGAGATGCTCATGTCTGCTTGCCTTGTCATTTTGATATGGGGATTCTTCCGTATCATCGGGCAAGGGGTACCCCGTTGGCGGTTCTCTATGATACACATTTACTTACGATGACAAGAACTTACCGGTGACTAAATTTGAGTAGCATGAGGAGCGGCCCTCGTATTCAAGGGACATGAGATTTCCAACTTATACTTTGTCAAGCATATACTCCATAGTTTGTTCACTTTAACCTTAATCACTTCAAGATGCTTATGATAGGGGCAATGAGAGCTCTTTATGAGACTTGAATACCTACTTCCTTCTATGAAGGTCTTTCTTCCACCATTATATTGAGTCTCCACCTTCTATCTTTATGCACCTACTTTGAGAGCATAGTGGCCATTCTTAGTTCTATGTGCATTGTCCCAAGACTAGTTGATTGATGTATAACTTGATATTGCTTGTTTTAAACTATTTGTATCTAGTCACTCTTATGAACTTTGAAGGTGTCCTATGTATTTATATTTGCTACTCTATGAGGGACAACTGAATGCTATTATGCTATGTTTTCTTTATGTGAAACAAACAAACGTCTTGCAAAGCATTGTTATTCATGTATCTTTTGTTTGTGCCTTTTCATGTTGCAACATACTTTATTTGTCTTATTGCTAGAACTTTGTCTTTCATGTTATGATTGAAGTACTATGATCCCAGCTTCGAATGTTTTACAAATACTTTGATCAAGTTTATGATGGTGCATGTCACCTCAAAAATTATTCTTTCTTTTTATCACTTACCTACTCGAGGACGAGCATGAGTTAAGCCTGGGGATGTTGATACATTGCAAATGTATCTATAATTTTTGATGTTCCATGCTTGGTTTTATCTACTTTCTTGTGTTTTGTTCCAACTTTGGATTACTTTTCATATGATTTCTTGGACTAACCTATTAACAAGATGCCACACTGCCAGATGCCTATTTTCTATTGTTTTTGGTTCCAGGAAAGTCAGAAAATCAATATTCTCGGAATTGGACCGAACAAAAGCCAAAGTTGATATTTTCCCGGAAGATTCACGGAGCCAGAAGGAGACACAAAGGGGGGCCACAGGGTGGCCACACCACCCCTTGGCGCGGGCCAGCCCAGGCCGCGGCAGGGCATGGTGTGGGCCCCCTGGCCGGCCACTGACCTTGCCTCCTTCACCTATATATTCCTCCCGAGGCAAAAACCTTAGATCGTCAATCAAAAATCCACGAAAAGTTCCGTAGCACCGCCGCCACCGAAGGGGTGATTCGGGGGACAAAAATTCTCTGTTCCAGCACCCTACCGGGACGGGGAAGTGCCCCTGGAGCCATCTCCATCGATCTCCACCACCATCTCCATCACCATTGCTGATTTCCATGATGAGGAGGGAGTAGTTCTCTCTCGAGGCTAAGGGTTCTACCGGTAGCTATGTGTTCATCTCTCTCTATGCATGATCATATTGTGATCATGAGCTTGTAATCTATAGATCTACCTTGCTACTCAAGTGCTTTAATAGATCTCTACTCTCCCCATGTGTGTGAAAGTGACAGCGTGCACACCATGGTGGCACTTAGGCTAGAGATTACAAATACTTGTTATGAGTTATATTTGGAGTTGGATCTTTCTATGAAATTGTGGTGTTTTTTGGAACCATCTAGAGCTCAAGGTGATAGTGTGGGGTTTTCTAGATGGGAAAGATGAACTTTGAGGTGCGCTGTTATAGCCCTACCAATGATTAGAGTGTCCAACCGGAGAGCAGTTAATAGTAGTATCATAAAGAGAAGATATTTATATGAGAGTGTTCACTAGTGAAAGTATGATCCCTAGGCCTTGTTTCTAAGCACTGAAACACCGTTTGCTATTAGATCTGTTACATGTTTGCTTGCTTCCTTCTTTATTTCAGTTTGCCTTTAGTCTCTTCCACGCCATCAAGCTATTTTCTATCACCGTTACCACTTATAATTATCCATACCACTTGTATTTCACTATCTCTTCGCCAAACTAGTGCACCTATACACCTGACAAGTGTATTGGGGACACAAGAGACTTCTTGTATCTTGATTGCAGGATTGCTTGAGAGGGAATACCTTTGACCACTTCCTCCCTGAGTTCGATAAACCTTGGGTGATCCACTTAAGGGAAAAATTCCTGCTGTTCTACAAACCTCTGCACTTGGAGGCCCAACAACTGTCTAAAAGAATAGAAGTGCATAGACATCAGTGTTCTATATGTACTGATGTTTCTTCTGACTGTAGGACTGTAAAGTGGCGTCCAACATGCCTCCTCAGTTTGAAGGAGTTATCCCGCGTGAAGCGGTGGAAGAGGACGAGTTGGATTCGACCTTCTCGATTGAAGAAGAGGAGGAAGCCCCCGAGTCCAGTGGCCACGGCACTCGCAAGCACTCCCCCAGCGAGGATTCGGACGCTTCTTCACTGACAACACCGAAGGGATCTCCTACTGCTGTGGAGGAGCCTATCCCTATCGTGCCTGTATGTGAGATGGCTCCTCCCGCTCGGAAGAAGCTAAGGCTGCCGAAGGAGTCGTCGGATGACTCCTTTGACCTCGGCAAATTCAACTGGTGAGTTTTAACATCCGCGAGTTCGTCTTGTTTTCTACGAAGTTGCTTTTCTGAAGTGGCGCTGGGCATGTTTTGTAGTTAAATGGCATCGTCGTCTTCTGACGATGTCCAATTTGTAAAAGAATCCGGAGTCGCAGACTCCAAGACCAAGGAGGTGGCCGCGCGGTCTCCTTCTCCTCCAGTGGCGGCCCACTCCGGCGCCAATTCTTCGAGTTCTCCCCACACTGGGGGGCACCAGATGGTTGCACGAACGACTGCCCGATAGGCATCTTTGGAGACCCTGGAGGAACACTTGAGTGTCTTATTTGCCGTTGGCATTCGAATTTGTGTTTTGGCTGACACTTAGTCTTCACTTCTCTTAGTGTAGCTCATCATGAAGGAATATGCTCGCCTTGCGGAACAAATCCTTGCTTTGGGTCGTCAGCACGCCCTGCTGGAGAATCGCCAACGCGCAGTCGAAGGTTTGTAGTGATCTTCTCTCTTTTCTCTGCTTATGTGGGATTTTGTGAATTAAGTTTTGTCGGGCTCTGTCCTTTTGTAGGGGAGCATAATGAGCTTCTCCACCGCGTCACTTCCCTCGAGAAGGGACTTGCCGCAGCGGAGAAAAGGCACGATGAGGCAGTCGCGGCTCTAGAGGAGTCGCAGAAGCGTGAGGAGGACTTGCGCGCCTCCACTGCCGAGAGGGAGAAGTTGTTCGAAGAGCAACTTTTCTCGATTGCAAAGGCTTTTTCGGGTATTGTTCAGCTACACTTGTATTTTTCCTATTTTGATTTCATGTTGCTGTGCTGATACTGTGTGTATGCAGATGCCGCCGGCGTAAACTTTGATGCCCATGCCCTGCGCCATGCGGATGCTTTGGCTGGAGCTATGGCCGCGGTCGAGGACCGCAGTGTGTCCCTCCAAGATACACCCGGAAAGGCCAAGAACATGTTGAGCCGCCTCCGGGAGGACCTGACTCCAAAGGCTAGTCTAAT
Organism: Avena sativa; assembly: GCA_916181665.1. NCBI lineage: Eukaryota > Viridiplantae > Streptophyta > Magnoliopsida > Poales > Poaceae > Avena > Avena sativa. The sequence continues at coordinate 183,033,747 of OV702287.1, read as the reverse complement.
CGACAATCTCAATGACTTGGTGGAGTCTTTCACCGATGGCATTCCTATGGACTTCAAGAACTCCCAACGATCTATCGGCGCCACCATGGCACTCACGATGGTGCAAGCCCATGGCGTGGAGTTGGACCCCAGCGTGATCTCTAAGGTGATGCCTGTCAACACGGATGGCCAACATGTAGTGTTTGCTCCCTTCGCTTCTAGCAGTGGTAAGTATGGGCCTCAGCTCATCGATACAATCGCGAGATATTCGATGGAGCTGCAGCAAGCAAAGGCGGCGAAGATTGCGGCATCTAGGGCTACAACCGGAAAGTCTATGGCGTCGGAGCCTGCCACGGATTCGATGAGGCCCCCAAAGTCGAAGTCCAAGTCGAAGAAGAAGATTGCTCCATAGCTGCCCTTTTATAATAGTTGTAGCTTTCTTTTGCTGATCCACATTTTGTAGGGGGGGTGCCCCCTTGATACTTTATCGAATTTGAATGCAATCCTCCTTTTTATCAATGTATGATTGGTATCATTTGCCTCTTGCTTGATTGTAACTAGGGTCCTTCGAGTGGTCCTCACGACTCTCCTCCCACCGATGAAACCATGATGCAGCCGCGTTCAAAGGTGGAAGAACTGTCGTTGCTTTCGCGACTTCGCGATCGTATTAAGCAGTTGGAGCATGAGTTGCCCATGATCCACGGTAAGGCGGATGTGTGGAAGTTGAAAGATGAGAAGGATAGCGCCCGCAAGAAGTATCTCTTGGGTGAAGTGACGCAGTTGAACGAGCAATTTAAATGTTAGCTCTCTGTCTTCTCATCTTCCCTTTTAGCCAGTCGCGTCGATGCCTTGTCCTCACACTTTGCTCTTGCTTGGTGTAGTTGTTAGTGCTCGTCATCCGCAGGATGATAAGGACCGGGTGGCCATTCGAATGAATAACCTGACCCAGGAGCAGCTGCAGGCTAGTGGGTATTTTTGGGTGGACCACGACCATGAAGTCGCATTGGCGACCCTACAAGATCGTTCTTCGCGAGTACTTCAATACTTGAAGAAGGCGTAGTCGTGTCTTAGGCATATCTTCCAAGCAATGTTTCCTCTCGACGCGGTACCCTCCAGCCCGTTGGCTCTTCTGGCAAAGTTTCAAGATATAAGAACGGTCCGCGAGTGCGTGCGGCAACAACTGGTCGCTGGTGCCAAGGCTGCATTGTCGTTGGTGCGATTGCATAGGTCAGATGTGGACGTCGCGTCTGTTGCTGCTGGACCGCCGCCTCCACCAGAAGGGATGACCTGGAACATGGTTCCGCATTATCAGGCGGTCGATCGGCCAGCAGAGGACATCATCAACTTCTTTGAAGAGCAGACGAATGTTCTTCTTTTGCAGCAGTAGCGTAATTTGTATCTTGCACATAGATGTATAAGTCTTTTAAAGTTCGTATGATTGTGTTGGGTGTATCTAATACCCATTGATATGTGAAAGCTTACTAGCTTGTATAATTTTCAAGTGTATTGTATTCTACAGTTCCTTTTCATTAGCCTGACTTGTATTTATCTCGGCACCTTGCCAACCTGTCAGGTGTGTTGCAACTGGGTTGGTGTTTATCAAGGGTTCAATTGGTAGTGTGTCAGCTACTCAGGATACTGCTATTTGTTCATAGAACTAAGGTGTAAAGGGTGGCGCAGCCCCCGAGTGATGAAATTGCAAGAAAGATAGAAAAAAGACACAAAGTTTTGGGGCATTTAGCTTTATTTATTCGCAGAATAGTACAAGGTACAATGTGTGGCTAAGCAGCCTGGCTGAATAGCCTTATTTCTAATGTAAAAACGACTAGGGGTAGAAACGACGCAGCTGCGTGATGTTCCAGGGGTTGGAGTATGCGACTCCGCTTTCTAGGTCTTTGAGGCGATATGCGCCACCTGGGATTACTTCAGTAATCACATAGGGTCCTTCCCAAGGGACTCGAGTTTGAGGTGCCCTTGTTGCTTCAGTCGCAGGACCAGGTCTCCCTCGACGAAGGATCTGGGGAGTAGCCTTCTACTATGGTAGCTGTGGAGGTTCTGCTGATAGATCGTTGATATTTCTGCGGCGATCTCGCGTGCCTCATCAAGGAGGTCGACGGAGCCTTCGAGCGCCAGAGTTGATTCCTGCTCACTATATGCAACCACCCGTGGGGCTTTGTAGCGTACTTCTGCAGGTAGCACCTCTTCTGCGCCATGCACCATGAAGAATGGAGTGTAGCCCGTGGTGTTGTTTGGAGTTATGTGTAGGCTCCAAAGTACAGACTGCAGCTCGTCTGGCCAGCATCCGGTGGCTTGTTCGAGTGGCTGAAGGAGTCGTTTCTTGATTCCGCCACAGACGAGGCCGTTGGCCTTTTCGACTTGACCGTTGGTCTGAGGGAGAGCCACCGAGGCGTAGCTGATGTTGATTCCCAGGTTTTCGTAGAATTCCTGGAACTCCTTGGAGGTGAAGTTCGTCCCATTGTCCGTGATGATGCTATGTGGCACTCCAAAGCGGTAGACGATGGGCTCGAAGAGCTTGATGGCGCTGGCTCCTGATTGATTGGTCACCGGCATGGCCTCGATCTACTTGGTGAATTTGTCGACCGCGACTAAGAGGTAGACATAACCTCCTCGCGAGGATTTCGGGAGCTTGCTGACCATGTCGAGTCCCCATTGTGCGAAGGGCCAAGCCAATGGTATTGGTCTGAGTTCCGCTCTAGGTGTGTGTGGTTTGTCCGCGAATTGCTGGCAAGCGTTGCAGCGCTAGATGATGTCCTTGGCGTCACGCATGGCCGTGGGCCAATAGAATCCAGCTCGTAGAGCTTTGGCGACGAGGGCACGACTGCTAGCATGGTGTCCGCAAGTGCCTTCATGTATGTCGAGGAGGACGGCCGTTCCGTCCCCGTTGGAGACGCACCGTTCAAGTACTCCTGTGATGCTACGCTTGTACAGTTCGCCGTTGATGAGGGCGAATGCCTTGGATCATCACGCGATGTGTCGCGCATCAGTCGGGTCATCTGGCAGCCTCTTGCTGAGAAGATATGTGATGTACGGCTGTGTCCAAGATGGCTCAATCATCATGACCTCCATTGGGCCTTCGAGTCTCGTACCAAGCTCCATGTCCTCGAGTGCCATTGGCTCGTTGGGTGGTGTATCCCCTGAGTCCGTTGACGTGCTTTCTCACTTATCTGGAGCTTTGGGCTTGATGGAGCATTCGCAGATGCGCTCCAGGAATACCCTAGGTGGTATTGGGGTGTAGGTGGAGCCGATGTTGGCGAGTATATCCACCTCTCCGTTGTTTTCGCGGCCAACGTGTCGCAACTCGCAGCCGTCGAAGTCTCCCTCGAGTGTTTCATAGAGGTCGCGATAGGCGATCATGTCGTCGCTCAGTACGCCGGACTCGTGCATTGTTTGGTTGACCACCAGCTTGGAGTTGCCGTAGATGATGAGACTCTTGGTGCCGCAGGCTTTCGCCATCCGCATTCCAGGATTAAGGCTTCGTACTCGGCTTCATTATTGGAGGTTATGAACTGCATTCGCAGGACATACTTCATCTTGTCTCCTTGGGGCGATGTCAGTATGAAACTTGCGCCAGCTCCGTCCTTTCGCTTGGACCGTCGAAGTGCATTGTCTAGAGAGAGGACATATCTGGTTTGTAGGGGCGATGGTTCTCTATCCAGTGCATGAGGAAGTCCTGGAGAACTTGCGAATTGATCACGTCGCGCTTCTCTTATGTGATGTTGCGTGGCGACAACTCTATGCCCCAAAGCGTGACTCACCCAGTAGCGTCAGGATTATTGAGTATATGTCCGAGTGGGGCGTCGTTCACCACCATGATTGGGTGCTCCTGGAAGTGGTGGTGCAGTCGCCTGGTTGTCATGAAGACACCATACACCATGAGAATAACTTCTTCTTGACTTGATCTGTAGTGATACCTGCACACTTGAACAACCCGCATAATTCGTGTATAAAGAGTAAATGATCATCGGGATGGACAGTTCCATCCCCAACATAGTAGTTATCCATAACACAATCAATAATTCTTGTAGGTATTTTGAAAACATCATTCTCTGCAGGTGGTGGCTTATATACTACCTTAGAAGTGGTAGTATCATTACCAAATAAGAAACTCAGGGAATTATCCATAACGAAAATAAAGCAACTAACAGTAGTAAACAATAATCACAGTAGAAGTTTCCTTTAACAGTTCCACTCTCCAATAGCGCTTCACTCCCCGGCAACGGCGCCAGAAAATAGTCTTGATGACCCACAAGTATAGGGGGTGTATCACAGTATTTTCGATAAGTAAGAGTGTCGAACCCAACGAGGAGCAGAAGGTGCTGGCTAGTGGTATGGATCAAGAATTCTCTACAAATACATAGCAAACGGATTTTTAGGGGTTTCTGATAAAGCAAGTAAACAAAGTACGAGTAAATAAAAGACAATAGGAATAAATGCAGCAAGTGGCCCAATCCTTTATGCAGCAAAGGACAAGCCGGTTGTATTACTTAAGATGACCAAACATTCTCGAGGACACATAGGAAGACTGTCAAGTGCTTTCGCTTCATATAGTTGATTAATCTTCTTTAGCTTGCAAAGTGTTGTGTGGGTGAACCTGTGTTAATGTACCGCCCCATCCAAGACTAATACATACTTGTGATTATACCCCTTGCAAACATCCGTAAGTACAAGAAAGTAATTAAGGTAGAAACATAACCACAACTTTAAACTCTAAGACCCTTACGTCCCTTGTCCAATGGTTTCCTAACGGGGGTTCAGGTTTCTGTCACTCCGGCAACCCCTACGATTAGTAGCCAAATACACAATGCATTCCCCTAGGCCCATATAGGTGAAGTGTCATGTAGTCGACGTTCACATGACACCACTAGAAGAAGTACACCACAACTTAAATATCAAACTATTGAATCTTTCTCAACACAACTGCACTACTAACAACATGACTTCTCCCATGTCCCCAAGAACAAAACGAACTACTCACAAGACATCATATGGATCATGATTAGAGATAGAATAATGATGTATAACAATTTAAACATAAACAATAATTCAATGGTTCACTCAATAGCATCAACTACAAAGAGTAATCAACACCGGGAAAGTTTCCCCTATGAACTATAGCAAGATTCAACCAATTGTTACAGAAATATGGAGATGGTGATGAGGGTGCTGATGGTGATGATGGTGGTGATGATGATGATGATGATCCTGATGAAGTCCAGCTTGATGGTGGTGTTGATGGCAATGATCTTCCCTCTTCAGGAAGGAATTCCCCAGGCAGAAATCTGTCTGCCGAGAGATCTTTCTCTCTCGGTGTTTTCCACCCCACAGAGGCGGCGGAATCTTTCTATGGTTGCTCCCCGAGTCTTAGGGTTTCGGGAGGATGATATACGCTAGAGGGGAGAGGCTGGAGTGGGCCAGGGTGGCCACACCACCTCCTGGCGCGGCCTAGGGCTGCCCGCGCCAGGGGGTGGTGTGGGCCCCATGTGGCCCGTCTCCACTCCGTCTTCTAGCATCCTTAGTCTTCTGGAAAAATAGGATTTTCCGTATATTTTCCCGGATTTTATGATCTTCGTGAATTTTGCCTCCAAACAACACCTTTTCCATCAGAATCCTGACTGCAGCGGTCCATGCTCCAAAAGTCATCAACCATGCAAAAAACCGATGAAATAACATAAGTATCACCTCTGAATACGAAATATATCAATGAATAATAGTGAATTAAGACATAGAATAGTGATGCAAAATGGACGTATCAACTCCCCCCAAGCTTAGACTTCGCTTGTCCTCAAGCGAAACTGAGCTCAATAAACATGGCCTCAGGTTTATGGAGTGAAGAGTCGATAAAAGAATATGGACAAGAAGCATCACATTCATCAAATACATAGATCATAATAGAAGACAACTCACTATTATATAACTCAACTTGTAATGAGTAAAGGAAACACAATAAAGATACATAAAGTGAATCATAATTGGTAATGGCAAACTGAGCTCTTGGTCGAAGAATATTTGATAATTTGTTGGAGTTCACAAATAACTGGTTTTCAATGACAGCTTTCAAAGTAGTAAACATCAAGATAAGAGCAATGTGCAAAACAAGGAACATCAGACATGATCGAATAAATCATTATATGAATGAATGAAACACAACAACTCAAAATACTTGCTGAGATAGAAGGGAGTAGGTTTACTGACTCAAATACAAAGTAAAAGAAAGGCCCTTCGCAGAGGGAAGCAGGGATTGCAAGTCTCATAAAGAGCTCCCAAAAATTATGATACTTACTAGCTTTGATCTCTCATTGCCCCTATCATAGGCATCTTTAGGTGATTAAGGTTAAAGTGATCAAATATGAGGATATGAATTGACAAGTTGTAAGTTGAGAATCTCATGTCCCTTGAATACGAGGGTCGCTCCTCATGCTACTCAAGTTTAATCACCGGTAAGTTCTTGTCATCATAAGCATATGTGTATCATTGAGAACCGCCAAGGGGGTACCCCTTGCCCGATGATACGGAAGAATCCCCATATCAAAATGACAAGGCAAGCAGACAACAAGTATCTCAACAATCTTCTTATTTACCATGAGAATATGGTGCTTTTTTCTCTCTTTCCTCTTTTCATAATATCTCTTTTTTTCTTTTCTCTTTTTTCTCAATCTCTATCTCTTCTTTTTATAAGAAGAATGCTTCATAGATACTCGTTATGGTTACGCTGCAGGTTTCCACCATGTCAGCATGGATTAGACCAGCGGCCCAGGCGTTTCTCTAACACACATGCATAACTCCATGCACATACAAGCCCCCCTTTAATTTCACACCTACGACATCCATAGACAAAAGAACATGATATCAACTTGGTACAAAGTTCCAGTGCAATGTTGAAAGCGTTCCCCATGACAGCATGGTTCTGCTAATCCACAACTTACAAAGCGCAAGCATATACGCAACATAGGTGAGCACAATGGTTCAAGTTTATTAAGTGCAAGGAAGTAAAGTGTGCCATCAAGATCGTGAGAGCTTTAATCACTAATTTTCACATAACAAGTTTAATTTGGGAGGTAGATAAAACAAGAATTTACTTGGAATAGCAATAATGCTACTAGGTAGGTATGGTGGGCACAAATGGCAAAGGTTTTGGTTTAAAGGAGGTGGATGCACGAGAAGAATACCCTCTCAGTATAGGTTTTTGGCTAGCAAGGCTGGGTAGCAAGTACAAGAGTTGAAGGAAACAACCAAACATACAAGTGATAAAGACAAACATGCAATCTTCCTTGGAAGCACAAAAGATCTTAACTAGAGAATACTAAACTTATGAGCAAATCAAGAAAGAAAGATGATGAAATTAATTTTTTTCTTTAGAGTACTTATATGTTTTCATTCAACTCTCAAAAATAGTGTTGCTACTGACCAAGCCAGGTTTGCCAAAACCAACTAAATTAACTCAATGATCCCAAAGTGATACCAATACTAACAGAAAGATCAATCATATAGCCTCGAGTTGAAAACTAATATAAGCTATGCAAAAGAGTGAATGATAGAACTTCTCATTAATATTCCATAACAGCAACTCACACCAAGGGATACATATCTAACGAGAGAGGGGACACTTCCATAATGCAAACCATCCTACATAATAACTCCTCTATTTATGATATGACTCTACTAATAAGGTAAAAAGATAGAAGATAGTGATGTGATACCGCGGCACTCCCCCAAGCTTGTAACAAACCAAGGGGATGCCAAACCTGATGAAGAATTACTCCTTAGGTGGTGGTGGTATCCTCTCGATGAGCCTCTTGACCAGTTTCCCCAAGTCCTCAATCTCGAAGGTGAGAGTACGAATCAGCTGTGAGTTTTGCTCAATGCGGCTCATGATCATGTCGTGTTGAGAATTCCAGCTCTTGCTATTCTTTCCCCACTCTTCCACCTTGAAGTCTTCTTTTCCTGCATGCCTAGAACGAGGCAAATCCCGATTGGAGGGTAATTTCTCCTTGGGCGTATTCTGGTATTGATGCTCATGGATAAGGGTATGGAAAGGATTCTTGGTGCATGGAGGAAGTGACCAGGGATCTGAACGGTGATGAGGAGGTTTCCCTCCAATTGACATAGTCCTGGTAGGGTTTTCCACCACTCCAATGCTTGCAATGGTAGTGTCCGTGTGCTTTGCCTCCTCTTCATCTTCACTCTTGATCTCCTTCTCCTGCCTGGGGTCTTGGAGGTCTTCCTCCATAGGCTCCTTCCCTTTATCCATGGCGGACACCATGGTGCTTCTAATCTTTCAAAGAGTATGTCCTGGCAGAAATAGATCAAAACAAAAACACGACTAAAACACGATATACAAACCTCGAGGGATCGGGGGGGTTATATATTACGAAGTTTCATAACAAGAGGAAGGTACTGGGTGAAAACGGGTCGGAGACGGAGTCCGGGGTGGACTCACCACCTGGTGGCGCGGCCAGGGGAGGGCCCGCGCCACAGGGTGGTGTGGGCCACCCTGGCTCCGGTTCTGCCCTTTTTTCGCTTCGTAACTTTCCATATTGACTGAAAACTGCAAAACTATAGTTGGATTGTATTTTCGCGGAACTTTTCTTACCAGAACTGTTACCTATTTGAAAACAGACTCTGCAGGTCTCTGAATTTGGGATCTAATAGATTCTTCCAGAGTCATTACTTGAATATCATCGATATCTTCATCTTCATACACTTATTACTTGAATCATAAAACCCTTCTCTTCCTTATTACACCATTATCTCCACTTCCTGGAAATTTCTTTCACACGAAACTTCACAGAGTTCTCATTAGCAACATTAGTATATATGAAGTGATAAAATCTTTTGAGTTCAACTTCAACTGAAAACCATCAAAACATAAGCTACTGTAGCAACTCCTTCTGAAAACCCAAAAAGAATTCAAAAAGGAAATCGAATAAAGAAGCAAATGCAAGAGTGGCAAAATCTGTCAAAACAGACCAGCAGGTAAAGATCAATTTTTTTGGAAATCTTATGTTTCTCAAATCAAAAGGTGCAAAACTAACGAAAGTTAAATAACAACCTGGGGCAAAAACACAAAAAATTACAGCTCAAGCCGACATACAGAGATCTCTCACGTATTTTTACGGTGAAGGACAAAAATCTGTTTCGGGACAGCAACTTCCCCAAATATTACTTCTCTCTCATTAGAGGTTGATCTTGTCACAAAAACCAAACAAAACAGATAAGGAGCGGTTATTACCGAAGTAATAACTTCCAAGACTCAAAGAAACAAAAACAAACTGAAAGCAAAAACAAATTGGGTTGTCTCCCAAAAATCTCTTTCTTTATAGCCATTAAGATGGGCATGATAATTTTGAAGATGCTCACTCGGGAATATGAATTGAAGTGAAAGAGAGCATTAAGAAGCAAAAACACACACACACATTTAAGTCTAACCCACTTCCTATGCAAGGGAATTTTTTAAACAAACAAGTTGTTGAAACCAGAGGCAACTTGCATAGGAAAGCAAAAGAAGTGCAACATAAAAACTTTCAGCATAAAACGAGGAAACTTGATATTATTGAGATACATAAGAACACTTTTCCCTCTCTCATAGTAACTTTCAGTATCATGCATAAACTTGACAATATAGCTATCAAAAGAGCCATCATAACAATGATCACTTATTCTAACAGAAAACATTGGAATACTAGCTCTCATAAGACTACTTTGTGAAATAATATTAGAGGTATCCCTACAAAGGATAGGGTGTCCCTCTTTTTCATGTTTAGTAACAAAGTCTTTCACATTTGCTATTATAGGTTCATCAACCATTTGTTTATCAGGTTCAACAGCTTTATTTGTACTTTCATTAACCATACTAGCTATCATAGAATGTTCCTTTATCTTAACTGGGAAAGGGATTTTCTCAATGTAAGGTTCAGGTAAGACATGATTAGTAGTATAAACTTCAATATTTCTTGCAGGAACACTCTCAACAATATATTTATAAGGTTCATGATACTTATTCCACTTCTTTTTAGGCACTTCAATGTAGGAAGCAAAGGCCTTAAAATAAGAAGCAATAGCTTGAGAGTCTAAACCATAAGAATTTTTAATATTTTGAAAGTCATCAGTTCCCATAAAAGATTCAATGCATTCATAATCATAATTTATACCTGACTTTCTACCTTTGTCATTCTCCCAAGCTTCAGCATTGTCTTGAATACGGTCCAGAAGATCCCATTTAGCTTCTTCTTCCATGCGAGTGAATGATCCAGCACAAGAGGCATCCAATAAATCCTTGTCATGTAGAGGGAGTCTTGCATAAAAGTTATTGATAATAATATTGTTGGGGAGCTCATGAATGGGACATTTGAGCATTAGTAACTTCAATCTCCCCCAAGCTTGAGCTGTACTCTCTCCATCAAGAGGCCAAAAGTTGTATATTTGATTCCGATCTTTATGAATCTCACTAGGAGGATAAAACTTTGAATAAAAGAGAGGCACTATTTCTTGCCGTTCCAGAGCTTGACCATTCTTTAGCAGCTTATACCATTCCTCAGCTCTTCCTTTCAGTGATAATGAGAATAACTTCTTCTTGACTTGATCTGTAGTGATACCTACACACTTGAACAACCGGCATAATTCGTGTATAAAGAGTAAATGATCACCGGGATGGACAGTTCCATCCCCAACATAGTAGTTATCCATAACACGATCAATAACTCTTGTAGGTATTTTGAAAACATCATTCTCAGCAGGTGGTGGCTTATCTACTACCTTAGCAGTGGTAGTAGCATTACCAAATAAGAAACTTAGGGAATTATCCATAACGAAAATAAAGCAACTAACAGTAGTAAACAATACTCACAGTAGAAGTTTCCTTTACTAGTTCCACTCTCCAATAGCGCTTCACTCCCCGGCAACGGTGCCATAAAATAGTCTTGATGACCCACAAGTATAGGGGGTGTATCGCAGTATTTTTGATAAGTAAGAGTGTCGAACCCAACGAGGAGCATAAGGTGCTGGCTAGTGGTATGGATCAGGAATTCTCTGCAAATACTTAGCAAACGGATTTTTAGGGGTTTTTGATAAAGCAAGTAAACAAAGTACGAGTAAATAAAAGACAGTAGGAATAAATGCAGCAAGTGGCCCAATCCTTTATGCAGCAAAGGACAAGTCGGTTGTATTACTTAAGATGACCAAACGTTCTCGAGGACAGATGGGAAGACTGTCAAGTGCTTTCGCTTCATATAGTTGATTAATCTTCTTTAGCTTGCTAAGTGTTGTGTGGGTGAACCTGTGCTAATGTACCGCCCCATCCAAGACTAATACATACTTGTGATTATACCCCTTGCAAACATCCGTAAGTACAAGAAAGTAATTAAGGTAGAAACCTAACCACAGGTTTAAACTCTAAGACCCTTACATCCCTTGTGCAATGGTTTCCTAACGGGGGTTCAGGTTTCTGTCACTCCGGCAACCCCTACGATTAGTATCCAAATACACAATGCATTCCCCTAGGCCCATATAGGTGAAGTGTCATGTAATTGACGTTCACATGACACCACTAGAAGAAGTACACCACAACTTAAATATCAAACTATTGAATCTTTCTACACAACTCCACTACTAACAACATGACTTCTCCCATGTCCCCAAGAACAAAACGAACTACTCACAAGACATCATATGGATCATGATCAGAGATAGAATAATGATGTATAACAATTTAAACATAAACAATAATTCAATGGTTCACTCAATAGCATCAACTACAAAGAGTAATCAACACCGGGAAAGTTTCCCCTATGAACTATAGCAAGATTCAACCAATTGTTACAGAAATATGGAGATGGTGATGAGGGTGCTGATGGTGATGATGGTGGTGATGAGGATGATGATGATGATGATCCCGATAAAGTCCAGCTTGATGGTGGTGTTGATGGCGACGATCTTCCCTCTCCGGGAAGGAATTCCCCCGGCAGAAATCTATCTGCCGGAGAGATCTTTCTCTCTCAGTGTTTTTCGCCCCGCAGAGGCGGCGGAATCTTTCTGTGGTTGCTCCCCGAGTCTTACGGTTTCGGAAGGATGATATACGCCAGAGGGGAGAGGCTGGAGTGGGCCAGGGTGGCCACACCACCTCCTAGCGTGGCCTAGGGATGCCCGCGCCAGGGGGTGGTGTGGGCCCCCTGTGGCCCGTCTCCACTCCGTATTTTGGCATCCTTAGTCTTCTGGAAAAATAGGATTTTCCGTATATTTTCCCGGATTTTCTGATCTTCGCGAATTTTGCCTCCAAACAGCACCTTTTCCATCAGAATCCTGACTGTAGCGGTCCATGCTCGAAAAGTCATCAACCATGCAAAAAGAGATGAAATAACATAAGTATCACCTCTCAGTACGAAATATATCAATGAATAATAGTGAATTAAGACATAGAATAGTGATGCAAAATGGACGTATCAACCAGCTTCTGGTAGTGCGGTACCACTGTTTTGTTGGCTTGAGCATCTCGCTGAGGTAGTAGACTGGGTGTTGCACCCCGTGGACTTTATTTTCTTCGGCTTGTTCTACTACGAGCATAATTCTGACCAGCTGGTTGGTGGCAGAGATGTAGAGCAGTAGTGGCTCTTTTTCGCGAGGCGTCACCAGTACTCGCGAGGTGTATAGTAGACGCTTGAGGTCTTCGGATGCTTCCTGTGTTTCGTCTGTCCACTCGAACTTGTCAGCCTTGCGGAGAAGTTGGTAGAAGGGCAGTGCCTTTTCGCCCATTCGACTGATGAATCGACTGAGCGCCATGATTCGCCCAACTAGCTGTTGTACGCCTTTTACGTTCTTCGGCTTCTCCATGGCTAGTATGGCCTTTATTTTCTTCGGGTTTGCTTCGATCTCTCTCACAGAGATGAGATACCCGAGTAGTTGGCCAGACGGTACAGTGAAGGCGCATTTGTCCGGATTGAGCTTGATCCGGTAGCGGTCGAGGTTAGCGGAGGTCTCGCGGAGATCGTCGATTAATGTGGCTTCCTCTTTGGTTTTGATGATGATGTCGTCGACATAGACTTGGATATTGCGGCCAAGTTGGTTCTTGAGGCAAGCCTGCATGCACCGCTGATAGGTGGCTCCCGTGTTTTTTAGCCCAAAGGGCATCGTGTTGTAGCAGAACACACCAAAGGGTGTCGTGAACGCGGTCTTCTCTTGGTCTTCCTCCTTCATTCGAATCTGATTGTAGCCTGAGTAGGCATCGAGGAAGCAGAGGCGCTCACATCCTGTAGTGGAGTCCATTATTTGGTCGATCCGTGGCAATGGGAAGTGATCCTATGGGCAGTGCTTGTTTAAGGAGGTGAAGTCCACGCACATCCGCAGGATATCCGTGTCCTTTTTAGGCACAAGCACTGTATTTGCGAGCCAGGTGCTTTCCTTGATCTCGTGTATGAAATTTCCGTCGAGGAGTCTGTTGATCTCCATTCGGACTACTTTTTTCCCGTGGTTCAGACAGTCGCCGTATTGTCTACTTGACTGTCCTTGCGTCAGGATTCACATTTTTTGAGTGTTCGGCGAATTCCCTGGGAACTCCTAGCATGTCTGCTGGACACCAGGCGAAGATCTCCCAGTGCTCACGGAGAAATTCGACGAGCATGAGTTCCTATGCAAAACTCAAGTTGTTGGCGATGAGGGCCGTCTTGGTCGGGTCTGTCGGGTGGACCTGGACCTTCTTTGTGTGCACCGACGAGTCGAAGGATATGTCAGGTGAACTTGGTCTACTCAGGGGAGGCAGACTGTTGTCTATCGACTCCTTTAATCTTCCAAGTTCCTGTTGCATGCCAAAGGACTGGGAGATTCTGTTGAATTCCCTATCACAGCTATCAAACCTCTCGAAGCTTCCGTTGATTGTGATGACACCATTTGGTCCTGGCATCTTCATCTGCAAATAGGCGTAGTGTGGTACTGCCATGAACCTTGCGAACATGACACATCTGAGGATGCAGTGGTACTATGAGGGCCAGTCGATGCACTCTCACTAAAAGTTTTGTGGCATGCCGAAGATGACGTCGAGGTTGATCTTGCCCAGGGGGTACACTCCCTTCCCTAGGACGATGACGTGGCACATCATGTCTGAGACTTCCAGACATGTCAGGGGGATCCACATTGCTCGCAAGGTACTCGCGAACATGATGTTAATGCCGCTTCCGCCGTCCAAGAAGACACGACTGATGACCCACAAGTATAGGGGGTGTATCGCAGTATTTTCGATAAGTAAGAGTGTCGAACCCAACAAGGAGTAGAATCTGTTGATGAGTGGCTTGGAGCAGGAATTCTCTGTAAATACTTAACAAACAAATTTTTAGGGGTGTTTGATAATGCAGATAAATAAAGTATGAGTAAATAAAATACAATAATAATAAATGCAGCAAGTGGCCCAATCCTTTCTCTAGCAAAGGACAAGCCGTTTGTATTACTTAAGATGACCAAACGTTCTCGAGGACACATGGGAATACCGTCAAGTGCTTTCGCTTCATATAGTTGATTAATCTTCTTTAGTTTGCTAAGTGTTGTGTGGGTGAACCTGTGCTAATGTACTGACCTTCCTAGGACTAATACATACTTGTGCTTATACCCCTTGCAAGCATCCACAAGTACAAGAAAGTAATTAAGGTAGAAACCTAACCACAACTTTAAACTCTAAGACCCTTACGTCCCTTGTGCAATGGTTTCCTAACGGGGGTTTAGGTGTTTGTCACTCCGGCAACCCCTACGATTAGTAGCAAAATACACAATGCATTCCCCTAGGCCCATATAGGTGAAGTGTCATGTAGTTGATGTTCACATGACACCACTAGAAGAAATACACCACAACTTAAATATCAAACTATTGAATCTTTCTCAACACAATTCCACTACTAACAACATGACTTCTCTCATGTCCTCAAGAACTAAACGAACTACTCACAAGACATCATAGATGATATAATGATATGTAACAATCCGAACATAAACGATAATTCAATGGTTCACTCAATAGCATCAATTACAAGGAGTAATCAGCACCGGGAAAGTTTCCCCTAAGAACTATGCACGATTCAACCCAATTGTTACAGCGGTATGAAGTGGTGATGATGGTGCTGGTGGAGATGATGGTGGTGATGATGATGATGATCCCGATGAAGTCCATCTTGATGGTGGTGTTGATGGCGACGATCTCCCCTCTCCGGGAAGGATTTCCTCCGGCAGAATTCTGTCTGCTGTAGAGATCTTTCTCTCTCGGTGTTTTCCGCCTCGCAGAGGCGGCGAAATATTTCTGGGGTCACTCCCTAGGTATTAGGGTTTCGAGGGGATAATATACGCCATAGGGGAGAGCCTGGAGTGGGCCAGGGCGGCCACACCACCTGCTGGCACGGCCTAGGGCTGCCCGCGCCAGGGGGTGGTGTGGCCCCCTGATGACCCACAAGTATAGGGGGTGTATCGCAGTATTTTCGAGGGAAATGAAACCCAATTTATTGATTCGAAACAAGGGGAGCCAAAGAATATTTATCAGCCTTAACATCTGAGTTGTCAATTCAGCTGCACCTGGAAACAATCTTGCTCACAGCAGTTTATCAGTAGCAACAGTTTTGTAGTAGGAATAGCAAAGTAACAGCAGTAGCAAAGTAAAGACAGCAGTAACAAAAGCAGTAAACAGTGGGATTCGAGTGCGGTATGCATAGGGATGGATGGACGGGCGTTGCATGGACAAGACAATTCACATAGCAATCAGAACATAGGGCAATTGCAGATAAATAAGATAAAGCATCCAAGTACTAGATAATCCTAGGCATGTGTTCCATATATAGTCATACGTGCTCGCAATGAGAACTTGCACAACATCTTTTGTCCTGCCAGCCCGTTTGCAGCGGGGCCTTAAGGGAACTACTGGAAATTAAGGTGCTCCTTTTAATAGAGCACCGGAGCAAAGCATTAACATTCCGTGAACACATGTGATCCTCACATCAAAGCCATTCCCTCTGATTATCCCGATTTCTGTCACTTCGGGGCCATTGCTTCCGGACAACAACATGTGTATACAACTTGTAGATAAGACCAAAAACAATACTATCATAATGAATCAATACCATGTTCAGATCTGAAATCATGGCACTCGGGCCCTAGTGACAAGCATTAAGCACAACAAGTCGCAACAAAGTCATAAAACACTAATAAAAGATACTAGGCACCATGCCCTAACAATCCGATGCCATTACATGAACGATCTCATCCAATCCCTACCATCCCCATAGCCTACAGCAGGGGATTACTCACTCATAGATGGGGGAACCATGGATGCTCGATGGAGAAGCAATGGTGATGATGATGGCGATGATCTCCTCCAATTCCCCGTCCCGGCAGGGTGCCAGAATGGAGTTTTTGGTGCTGTTTTGTGGAATCTGGTGGTGGCGGCGGAGCGGAACTCCTTCTAGAAAAACGTCGAACCTCCCAAAGTTTTTAGGTCAGAAGGCTCCTTATAGGCAAAGAGAGAGGCCGAGGGGGTGCCTGGGAGGCCCACACCACCCCCTGGCGTGGCCTGGCCTGGCCCGCACCAGCAGGTGGTGTCGCCACCCCTGGCTCTTCTCCGTATCGTATTCTGGCTCCTGGAGTCTTCGGGTGAAATAGGATTTTTTGCATATTTTCCCGGATTTTTCCTGATAGTTGGTTTTCTGCACAAAAAGTAGACACCAAGGAAATTCTGCTGAAAACAGCGTCAGTCTGCATTAGTTGTATCCAAATCACACAAATATAGAGGAGAAACAATAGCAAAAGTGTTCGGGAAAGTAGATGTGTTTTGGACGTATCAACTCCCCCCAAGCTTAGCTTATTGCTTGTCCTCAAGCAATTCAGTTGAAAACTGAGTGCGATAAAAGAACTTTCACGAACACATTTGCTTCATAAGATGTAAATATTTTCAGCAATGTGATCAACGACTTAGACAGTTCATAATAAAGAGTATGCAACTGAGTCTACTTAATAGTCATTGCAAGCTATGAAGAGATTCCAACTCAAAAATAATAAGTAGCATGAAGTATAAACGTAAGCAACATTACAATGCTCATAAAAAGGTATGATAGAGTGGTATCTCGCTTGCCTTTGATTATGAATATCAAGCTACCTCTGAAGTTCAAGTGATGACTAGAAGTAAAGATATCAAGGATACAAGCATCAAAGTCATAACACAAATAATCAAGCAATGGGACAAACACAAAGAATGACAACTATGCTCTCAAAAAGGTGCTTAGAGAATATGTGGAGACTCAACAAGTAAAAGAAAGGTTTTGAATAATTTGAAAGGCTTCCAAATGCTGAAAGTATGGTACTCATTAGCTTTGAGCTCTCATTGCCCCTGTCATAAGCATCTTTAATGTGGTTAAGGTGAAAGTGAGGTCCAGTCTGAGTTATATGCTTGACAGACTATAAACTGAAAATCCCAAGTCCCTTGAGTACGAGGGCCGCTGCTCATGCTACTCAACTTTAGTTACCGGTAAGTTCTTGTCATCGTAAGCATGTGGGTACCATTGAGAACCACCAACAGGGTACCCCTTGCCTGATGATACGGAAGAATCCCCATATCAAAATGACAAGGCAAGCAGACAATGAGTATCTCAGCAATCTTCTTATTTACCATGGGAAAATGGTGCTTTTTTCTCTCTTTCCTCTTTTCATAAATCTTTTTTTCTTTTTCTCAATAGCTATCTCTCTCTTTTTTTATAAGAAGAATGCTTCATAAATATCATTATGGTTACGCTGCAGGTTTCCACCATGTCAGCATGGATTAGACCAGCAGCCCAGGCGTTTCTCTAACACACATACATAACTCCATGGACTTATAAGCTCCCCTTTTATTTCACACCGACGACATCCGCAAACAAAATAGCAAGGTATCAACTAGGTATATATTTACAAGTGTTGAAAGCGTTCCCCGTGACAGCACGGTTCTGCTAATCCCCAGCCTATAATTTGCAAGCACATAACTTTCATGGAGAGTTCACAATGGTTCAGGTTTATTAAGTGCAGGAAATAAAGTGTGCCATCAAGTTGGTGAGAGCTTTACTAACTAATTTTCTCATAACAAGCAAACATTTTATTCAGAAGAAAACAAGGCATACTGAATACGCACGGAAGTAGCAAATTATGCTAATAGGTAGGTATGGTGGACACTTTGGCAATATTTGGTTTAAGGGAGTTGGAAACATGAGTAAAACACTCAGTGGGAGTGGGGATAGCAATAGTAAGGGAGCGACAAACAAGAGAGCAATAGCTGCCATTATCATGCTTGCAACAAAACAGCACTACTCATGGCATGAAAGTGATTCAAGATCCTCAAGGCAAAATAATTCATCGAGGCTTAACTGATTATTACAGTCATGTACATGCGTGAGCATGTGCCAAGTCAATCAAATGAAACATTCAGAGGAGGATACCGCGGTGTCATACCAATTTATGAATAGAGCAATGCAAGCAAATATTCATAAGACATGCTACAAACCATTAGCGAGCTAGAGCTAATCATACGAAAGCAAGAACTACTAAACATCCAAAGATAACATACACCCTACATGAACAGACTAAGCATGCCCATAGTGATGAGTATATGTACAAAAATGAAAACAAATAGAGTTCGTTACCAGCCTCTTACCACGCCTCAAGTTGTCATTAATCCTCATTATTGCTCTTCACTTGTGTGGCTTGAATAATAATATGAAACCAATATTCCACTAAGGACTGCTGAACCCTGTAGCAAACTCACAAAACCAAAGAAGAACGACAAATATTTTTGGTGTTTTTGATTTTTAAACAAGAACCAAAAGGGAAAAACAAGCAAAGCAACATCTTTTTGGGTTTTTCGAATAGTTCAAACAAAGCAAAAAGGGAAAAACAAACCAAGGCAAAAAGAAGAAGCAAACCAAAGAGAAACAACAGAAATATTTTTGGTCTTTTTGTGTTTTTAGAAAGCAAAAGCAAAAGAAGAACGAAAACTAAAAAGAGAACGAAAACATGAATATACAAAGTACCAACACAACATGATATGAAGATGAGTGTGGTGTCGACGTACCTCCCCCCAAGCTTAGGCTTTTGGCCTAAGTGGGTATCAATCCCAAGCTGGACAGGATGAAGTGTCACCGTGGTACGACGAGGAAGTACCCTCGTCCTGGTGCGAGCTCGAGTACGTCCCTCCATAATGTGCGGAGTAATCATAGGAGGGCACATCCTCCTGGTGCTGCTCGTGGAAACCCAGCAAGCGAAGATGCTCGTCCACCTCCTCCTTGGAGCGCGACCACGGTCTCCTGTGAACACTAAACAAAGAAGGTTGTGGCAAAAGGATCTCCCTTTCATCCCCGTCAGTGAAAAGCATCCTATATACTAGATTGTCCAAATCAGAAGTAGTAGTGACAAAGTGATGAGCTTTCATAGCAACAAGGTCAACCCTCCGTGGTGCCAGCATAGCATCATAGGGATCCACTGAAAGACCTAACCCATTGACTATACGCGAGGCAATGATGCCCCCATAGATAGGCCCCCTAGCAGCTAGGCGGAGAGCAATAAGCGAGCCAAGATTGTACCGAGTATCATTGTTAAGCACAGCAGCAAGGAACGCTAAATGATAGTTGGAGATATTTCTTGTGTTCTCCCTACCAAGCACGCTAGTAGCAAGATAGTATGCAAAGTATCTAAGAGCAGGGAGTTGGATATTTCTTATCTTTCCGCGCTGCGCCACGTGGTCATCATCATTGGTCACCCCTCGGTAAATCTCCAACAAACCAGCGGGTCACCCTTGGATTTTCTTCACGGTCCCTGTCATGCGTACACCTACAATACTGCAAAATCTCTCCAAAGGCATGGTGAAGGGCAGATTATAGATTTTAAAAGAGACAATCGACTGATAGGATGTGTTAGTAAACGTGAAGCTCTCAACAAAAGTTTTGGTGAGCATAGTGTATTGCGCACTCTCATCTTGCATATATGAGGTCAAACCAACCCTCTCAATCAGTAGCAAGAAATCATCAAGAATACCTGCAGCTTGTAAGAAAGTAAAACAAGGAAAAGAGGATGGGTGAGCATCCACATCATCCCTTTCACTACCAATACGAGTTGCAATGGGATCTTCGTTGTATGATGGCCTAGCCTGAGAGGCTGTTCTTGAGGGTCTCGACCTCCTAGGTGCATCACTCTCAAATATCTCTCCAAAATTATGGTCGTTCATGCTTGGTATTCTGAAATTTAAACACCTATTAAACAAGTGATTGCAAAGTAAATATAATGATGGATTCTACTCATAGGGACTTTTAAGAGGCCTAAACATGCATCAAAACTATCTCTCTAAGCATTAAACAAGCTTACAAGCTCTCATAACCAGTCACCTACAGCAGCAAAATACTCAAGATATAATCCACTAAACACAAATCACTTGGACAAGGGGAGGAGTCACATAACAGGGAACAAATGCTCCAAATTTCAGCAAGAAAGATGGGCTGAGCAAGGAGATCGAAAAAATCGAGAGAATGCACAGCAAGAACGCGATTTTGAGCAATGAACTGGAGCTTACTCGGGAGAGAGAAGAAAGTGGCAGGTGAGAGAGTTAGTGGGGGGCAGTGGTGGCCCACACCAGGGCATGGCGCCACCCAGGGCTGGCCGCGCCACCATGTGGTGTGCCTGCCTGGTGGGCCCCCCTGGTACCTCCCAGGTACTCCTCTGCCCCTTTTTTCACGTAAAAATTTAAAATCAATTTTCTAGAATTTTTCGAGACACTTTATTTTTGGGCATTTTTCACAAATAGAAGAATGATTTTTCTGACAGGCAGATTTTTTTCTTTTGGAAACATGATGCAAGGACATAACAAAGCTAGAACTACAGAAGTTCTAAGACACTCTAACATGCAAGCAACTAACAACAAAAATAAAACTAAATGAAAGCAAAAACTAAAATGCAAAGGATAGAAATAAACAGAGATAATCATAATGAAAACATTGTTTTGTTCAATGGAATCCTTTTGTTAACAAGGTTGATCAAGTCTTGCTACCACAATTGCATATGAGACAAAACTTTGTATCCCACTAATGATTATGTTACCTCAACCTTGATAGCAATGGTCCCAATCATAATAGTTTCAAATTTTTCTCTTGGTATGGGACAATATATTTCTTCAACTTGAATGCCCTCAACATGTTCAATTGAATTCAAACCATAAGTCCTTTCAATCTTCTTGGGGAAATGGACAACATGTTCCTTGTCATTAACATTGAAAGTCACCTTTCCTTGATTACAATTAATAACAGCTCCTGCAGTATTAAGAAAAGGTCTCCCAAGAATAATAGACATATTATCATCTTCAGGCATTTCAAGCACAACAAAATCAGTTAATATCAAGCAATTATGAGCCACTTGAACGGGTACATCCTCACATATACCCACAGAAATAGTGGTAGATTTATCAGCCATTTGCAAGATATATCAGTTGGTATCAATTTTTCAAGCTGAAGCCTCTTATCGAGAGATAAAGGCATAACACTAACTCCAGCTCCCAAATCACACAAAGCAGTTCTAAAATAACTGTTCTTAATAGAGCAAGGGATAGTTGGAATCCCTGGGTCTCCAAGTTTCTTAGGAACCTTACCATTGAAGGAATAATTAGCAAGCAAAGTAGAAATTTCTTCATTAGGGATCTTCCTTTTATTCGAGACAATATCCTTCATATACTTTGAGTAAGGAGGCAATTTAATAGCATCAGTCAAAGGAATTTGCAGGAATAAAGGTTTCATCCACTCACAAAACTTATTATAGTGTTCATCTTCCTTTGACTTGTGTTTCTTATCAGGAAAAGGCATAGGTTTTTGGACCCAAGGCTCTCTTTCACTACCATGTTTCTTAGCAATAAAATCTTCTTTGGTGTATTTAGTATTCTTAGTGTGGTTTTCAGGTTCTTCTTCAACTTTTTCTTCATTGGGAACTTCATTTTCTTCATTACCACTTTCAGTTTCAGCATCAGAGATAGATATACTATTAGGATCTATAGCAGGTTCAGAGGGTTCTACAACAGTTTTATGTTTCTTTTTCCTTTTCTTACGAGTAGAACCACTATTTTCAGCTTGTTGAGAATCCTGCTCAATTCTTTTGGGATGCCCCTCAGGATATAGAGGATCCTGGGTAGCAGCACCACTTCTAGTTCTAATTTCATAAGCATGTTTTTCTTTAGCAGCATTAACTAGCAAGTCATTTTGCACTTTAACGAGTTGATCTATTTGAGTTTGAACCATTTGAAAGTGTTTAACAATCATTTTAACATCATTAGAGGTTCTTTCCACAATATCTTTCAACTCAACAATAGCTCTAGTGTTTTCCATTAGATGATTTTTCACCCTTTTATTAAAGTTATCTTTCTTAAAATAAAGATATCAAATTCTTCTAAGCATTGATCAGGAGGTTTAGAGTAAGGGATATCACCTTCATCAAAGTGTTGGAGAGAGTGTACCTCAATAGTGGATGAGTAGGGAATAGTCTTACATAATTCTTCTATAGGAGGTAAATTCTTGACATCTGCAGCTTTAATTCCCTTCTCCTTAAGACATTTCTTAGCTTCCTTCATTACTTCATCATTTAATTCAATAACTCCCCTCTTCTTTGATGTTGGAATAGGCACCGGAATAGTTGGTTCAGGTACAATTACTTAAGGTATAACCTGTTTAGGAGGAGTCCAATCTTCATAGTTCTTGCTTATTTTAGCCATTAATTCCTCAGCTTCCTTAGGAGTCCTATTCCTGAAAACACAATCAGCACAACTATCTAGGTATGTCCTAGATTCTTTAGTTAGTCCATTTTAAAATATATCAAGAAGCTCATTCTTAGGTAATGGACTTCCAACCTGTCCATGAATCAAAGCACAAAACCTTGCCCAAGATTCAGGCAATACCTCTTTTTCTCCCTGTTTAAAATCAAAAATTTCCTACAAAACAGCATGTCTAGCACTAGGAGGAAAATATTTCTGTAGGAAAGTACTAATCAAGTACTCAGGGCTATCAATAGATCCAGGAGGTAAATCACTAAACAAAGTTTTAGCTTCTCCTTTCAGTGAAAAGGGGAAAATCTTAGCAACAAAGTAAGTTCGCATCTTAATATCATCAGAAAACAAGCCACTCATGGTAGAAAGTTCATTCATATGTGCTACCACACTTTCATTTTTAGTCCCACAAAAAGGTTCTTTCTCGACAATAGCTATGTAAGATAGATCGAGAGAGAAATCATAATCTTCATCTATAATGTTTATGGGAGAAGCAGCAAAACTAGCAATAGGAGACAATTTGGGTCTAATAGTACGCCTCTCAAGGAGACTCTTAGTAGTGCTCCTATCATGGGTGTTTTTACATTCTTTAATAAATTCATCGGTCATCTCAACATAACCATCTTCAATATCATAACTTTCACTAGACTCAGGTGAACTAACAGGTGTGGTAGTGTCTTCATTAGGAGTTTCGGTATTTCCAGCTATAGTTCTAGCAATCGTAGCATATAGGAAAGGACCTAATGAACCACTCTTATCTAGCACAGTAGAAGCAGCATCATAAGCATCAGAAGTTTCAGATTCAGCAGTAGTAGCAGTGTGTGTAGCATGTGTATGTGGTGGTGTAAGGAACTTACTCATAACAGATGGTGAATCAAGAGCAGCAGAGGTGTTCAGAACCGTACCTCTTCTTGTAGTGGATGGTAAAATAGGAAACATGCCATCATGAGACTTACCCATGATGGATGGATAGCAGCGAACAATAGAGAATCCAAGTGAACTTGACAAATAAAGCTATGCTCCCCGGCAACGGCGCCAGAAAATAGTCTTGATGACCCACAAGTATAGGGGGTGTATCGCAGTATTTTCGAGGGAAGTGAAACCCAATTTATTGATTCGACACAAGGGGAGCCAAATAATATTTATCAACCTTAACAACTGAGTTGTCAATTCAGCTGCACCTGGAAACAATCTTGCTCACAGCAGTTTATCAGTAGCAACAGTTTGGTAGTAGGAATAGCAAAGTAACAGCATTAGCAAAGTAAAGACAGCAGTAACAAAAGCAGTAAGCAGTGGGATTCGAGTGCGGTAGGCATAGGGATGGATGGACGGGCGTTGCATGGACAAGACAATTCACATAGCAATCAGAACATAGGGCAATTGCAGATAAATAAGATAAAGCATCCAAGTACTAGATAATCCTAGGCATGTGTTCCATATATAGTCATACGTGCTCGCAATGAGAACTTGCACAACATCTTTTGTCCTGCCAGCCCGTTTGCAGCGGGGCCTCAAGGGAACTACTGGCAATTAAGGTGCTCCTTTTAATAGAGCACCAGAGCAAAGCATTAACACTCCGTGAACACATGTGATCCTCACATCAAAGCCATTCCCTCTGATTATCCCGATTTCTGTCACTTCGGGGCCATTGCTTCCGGACAACAACGTGTGTATACAACTTGTAGATAAGACCAAAAACAATACTATCATAATGAATCAATAACATGTTCAGATCTGAAATCATGGCACTCGGGCCCTTGTGACAAGCATTAAGCACAAGAAGTCTCAACAAAGTCATAAAACACTAATAAAAGATACTAGGCACCATGCCCTAACAATCTAATGCCATTACATGAATGATCTCATCCAATCCCTACCATCCCCATAGCCTACAGCAAGGGATTACTCACTCATAGATGGGGGAAACATGGATGGTCGATGGAGAAGCAATGGTGATGATGATGGCGATGATCTTCTCCAATTCCCCGTCCCGGCAGGGTGCCAGAACAGAGTTTCTGGTGCTGTTTCGTGGAATCTGGTGGTGGCGGCGGAGCGGAACTCCTTTTGGAAAAACGTCGAACCCCCTGAAGTTTTAAGATTAGAAGGCTGCTTATAGGAGAAGAGACAGACCGAGGGGGTGCCTGGGGGGCCCACACCACCCCCTGGCGTGGCCTGGCCTAGCCCGCGCCAGTAGGTGGTGTGGCCACCCCCTGGCTCTTCTCCGTCTCGTATTCTGGCTCCTGGAGTCTTCGGGTGAAATAGGATTTTTTGCATATTTTCCCGGATTTATCCTGATAGTTGGTTTTCTACACAAAAAGTAGACACCAAGGCAATTCTGCTGAAAACAACGTCAGTCCGCATTATTTGTATCCAAATCACACAAATATAGAGGAGAAACAATAAAAAAAGTGTTCGGGAAAGTAGATACGTTTTGGACGTATCACCCCCCTGTGGCCCATCTCCACTCCTCCTTCTGGCAATCTTCGTTATATGGAAAAATAGAATTTTCCATGTATTTTCCTGGATTTTCTAATCTACGCGAATTTTGCCTCCAAACAGCACATTTTCTATCAGAATCTTGACTGCAGCGGTCCATGCTCCAAAAGTCATCAACCATGCAAAAACAGATGAAATAACATAATTATCATCTCTTAATATGAAATATATCAATGAATAACAGTAAATTATGATATAGAATAGTGATGCAAAATGGACGTATCAACTCCCCCCAAGCTTAGACTTCGCTTGTCCCCAAGCGAGAATTGAGCTGAATAAACATGACCTCAGGTTTACAGAGTGAAGAGTCGATAAAAGAATACGGACAAGAAGCATCACATTCATCAATACATAAATCATAATAGAAGATAACTCACTATTATATAACTTAACTTGCAATAAGTAAAGGAAACACAATAAAGATACATAAAGTAAATCATAATTGGTAATGACAAACTTAGCTCTTGGTCGAAGAATAGTTGACAATTTGCAAGAGTTCACAAATAATTGGTTTTCAATGATAGCTTATAAAGTAGTAAACACTAAGATAAAAGCAATGTGCAAAACAAGGAACATAAGAAACATGATTGAATAAATCATCATATGAATGAATGAAACATAACAACTCAAAATACTTGATGAGATAGAAGGGAAAAGGTTACTGACTAAACTAAAAAGTAAAAGAAAGGCCCTTCGCAGAGGGAAGGAGGGATTTCAAGTTTCATAAAGATCTTCCAAAAATTATGGTACTTATTAGCTTTCAGCTCTCATTGCCCCTATCATAGGAATCTTTAGGTGATTAAGGATAAAGTGATCAAATATGAGGATATGCTTGACAAGTTGCAAGTTGAAAATCTCATGTCCCTTGAATACGAGGGCCGCTCCTCATGCTACTCAAGTTTAGTTACCGGTAAGTTCTTGTCACATTAAGTATATGTGTATCATAGAGAACCGCCAACGGTGTACCCCTTGCTCGATGATACGGAAGAATCCCCATATCAAAATGACAAAGCAAGCACACAACAAGCATCTCAACAATCTTCTTATTTACCATGGGAAAATGGTGCTTTTTTCTCTCTTTCCTCTTTTCTCATATCTTATTTTTTCTCTTTTTCTCAATATCTATATCTTTTTTTATAAGAAGAATGCTTCATAGAATGCTCATTATGGTTACGCTGCAGGTTTCCACCATGATTAGGCATGGATTAGACCAGCAGCCCGGGCGTTTCTCTAACACACATACATAACTCCATGGACTTACAAGCTCCCCTTTCATTTCACACCGACAACATCCATAGACAAAAGAGCATGATATCAACTAGGTACAAAGTACAGGTGCAATGTTGAAAGCGTTCCCCATGACAGCATGGTTCTGCTAATTCACAACTTACAAAGCACAAGCATATACGCAACATAGATGGGCACAATGGTTCAAGTTTATTAAATGCAAGAAATTAAAGTGCGCCATCAAGTTCGTGAGAGCTTTAATCACTAATTTTCACATAACAAGTTTAATTCAGAAGGTAGATAAAAACATGAATTTACTTGGAATAACAATAGTGCTAGTAGGTAGGTATGGTGGACACAAATGGCATAGGTTTTGGTTTAAGGATTGGATGCACGAGAAGCATTCCCTCTCAGTACAGGTTTTTGGCTAGCAAGGCTGGGTAGCAAACATAAGAGTTGAAGTCAACAAACAAACATACAAGTGATAAAAACAAGCATGCAATCTTCCTTGGAAGCACAAAAGATCTTAACTAGAGAATACTAAGCTTATGAGCAAATCAAGAAAGAAATATGATGAAATTATATTTCTTTAAGAGTATTTTTATCTTTTTCATTCAATTCTCAAAATAGTGTTGCTACTGACCGAGCCAGGTTTGCCAAAACCAACTAAATTTACTCAATGATCCCAAAGTGATACCAATAATAACGACAAGATCAATCATATAACCATGAATTGAATACTAATATAAGATATGCAAAAGAGTAAATGATAGAACTTCTCATTAATATTCCATAACGGCAACTCACTCCAAGGGATACATAGATATCTAACAAGAGGGGGGACACTTCCATAATGCAAACCATCCTACATGATAACTTCTCTATTCATGATATGAGTCTACTAAAAAGGTAAAAAGATAGAAGATAGTGATATGATACCGTGGCACTCCCCAAGATTGGAACAACCCAAGGGGATGCCAAAACCTGATGACAAATTACTCCTTCGGTGGTGGTGGTGTTCTCTCGATTGGCGCGAGGAAATCTTCTAGTGTCTTACGAAGCCTGTTATTCTCCTCTTGAAGCATATCCACCTTCCTCCTCAAGAGTCAGTACTTGTCGCAGAACTCATCAGTTACTCGTAGAGCTTCCACTGCTTTAGGGTAGGAACTGAGATCTAGAGTTGGAGGTATCAGCCCCTTCATGCCTGCTTTCATGTCCTTTACTTCCTCCCCGATGTTCCGGTCCATGTCTTCGCGCCTAGTTGCGATCCTTTCTTCTTCCACCCATACTACGAAGGTCTTCCGCGCCAAGTTGCGATGGAGCTCACGCCGGCACCGCAGCTCATAGTCCTCCAAAGAAGAACCCTGAAGTGACATCTGAACAGCGAAAACACGATGAGAACACGATATACAAACCTCGGGGGATCCGGGGGATTATATATTACGAATTTTTACAACAAAAGGAAGGTACTGGGAGAAAACGGGTCGAAGATGGAGTCCGAGGTAGCCACACCACCAGCCGGCGCGACCAGGGGCCCCGCGCCAGGGGGTGGTGTGAGCCACCTAGGCTCCGCTTCCGTTCCTCTTTCGCTTTGTTGCTTTCCTTGTTGGATAAAAACTCCAAAAATATAATTGGACAGAATTTTCGCAGAACTGTTACCTATTCGAAAACAGACTCTACAAGTCTCTAAATTTGGTCTTTAGTAGATTCTTCCGGAGTCATCGCTTGAATAACATCAATATCTTCATCTTCATACTCATATTGCTCGAGTCATGAAACCTTTCACTTTCTTTACACCATTTTCTCCGATAACCTGAAAATTTCTTTCACACAAAACTTCACACAATTCTCATTAGCAACATTAGTATAAGCAAGGTAATAAACCTTTTAGGTTCAAATTCAACTGAAATCCATCAAAACATAAGGTACTGTAGCAACTCCTTTCGAAAACCCAAAAAGAATTCTAAAAGGAAATCGATTTAAGAAGCAAATGCAAGAGTGGCAAAATCTGTCAAAACAGACCAGCAGGTAAAGATCAATTTTAAAAAAAATCTTTTGTTGCTCAAATCAAAAGGTGCAAAACTAACGAAAGTTAAATAATAACCTGGGGCAGAAGCACAAACAATTACAGCTCAATCCGACGTACAGAGAGCTTTCACAAATTTTTATGGTGAAGCACAAAAATCTGTTTCGGGACAGCAACTTCCCCAAATCTTACTTCTCTCTCATTAGAGGTTATCTTGGCACAAAAACCAAACAAAAAGGATAAGGAGAGGTTATTGCCAAAACAATAACTTCCAAGACTCAAGTAAAAAAATCAAACTAAAAGCAAAAATAAATTGGATTGTCTCCCAAAAAGCTCTTTCTTTATAGCCATTAAGATAGGCATGATAATTTCAATGAAGCTCACATAAGAATATGAATTGAAGTGAAAGAGAGCATTAAGAAGAAAAAATATATGTGTCTAAGTCTAACCCACTTACTATGCAAGGGAATTTTGTAAAAAATAAATTGTTGAAACCAGAGACTGCTAGCATAGGAAGGCAAAACAAATGCAACATAAAGACTTTCAGCATAAAGCGAGGAAACATAATATTATTGAGATGCATTAGAACCGTCTTCCCTCTCTCATAATAACTTTCAGTATCATGCATAAATTTGATGATATAACTATCATAAGAACCATTGTAGCAATGATCACTTATCCTAACAGAAAACACAGGGACACTAGCTCTCTTAATACTACTTTGTGAAACAATATTAAAAGTATCCTTACAAAGGATAGTGTGTCCCTCTTCTACATATTTAGTGACAAAGTCTTTCAGATTTGCTATTATAGGTTCACCATCCATTTGTGTATCAGGTTCAACAGCTTTATTTGTACTTTCATTAACCATACTAGCTATCCTAAAATGTTCCTTTATCTTAACTGGGAAAGGTATTTTCTCAATCTAAGGTTCAGGTGAAACATGATCAGTAGTATAAACTTCAGTATTTCTTGCAGGAACACTACTAACAATGTCTTTATAAGGTGCATGATACTTGTTCCACTTATTTTTAGGAACTTCAATATAGGAAGCAAAAGCCTTAAAATAAGTTGCAATATCTTGAGAGTCTAGACCATAAGCATTTTTAATATTTTGAAAATCATCAGTTCCCATAAAAGATTCAATGTATTCATAATCATAATTTATACCTGACTTTCTTCCTTTGTCATTCTCCCATGCTTCAGCATTGTCTTGAATACGGTCTAGAAGATCCCATTTAGCTCCTTCTTCCATGCATGTAAACGATCCAGCACAAGAAGCATCCAATAAATCCTTATCATGAAGAGAAAGTCTTGCATAAAAGTTATTGATAATAATATTGTGAGGGAGCTCATGAATAGGACATTTGAGCATTAGTAACTTCAATCTCCCTGAAGCTTGAGTTGTACTCTCTCCATGAAGAGGCCAAAAGTTGTATATTTGATTTTGATCTTTATGAATTTCACTAGGAGGATAAAATTTTGAATAAAAGAGAGGTACTATTTCCTCCCATTTGAGAGCTTGACCATTCTTCAGTAGCTTATACCATTCCTTGGCTCTTCCTTTCAGTGATAATGAGAATAACTTCTTCTTGACTTGATATGGTGTAATACCTGCACACTTAAAAAACCCGCATAATTCGTGTATAAAGAGTAAATGATCACCGGGATGGACAGTTCCATCTCCAACATAATAGTTATCCATAACACGATCAGTAATTCTTGTAGGTATTTAAAAGTATCATTCTCAGTAGGCGGTGGTTCATCTACTACCGTAGAAGTGGTAGTAGCATTACGAAATAAGAAACTCAGTGAATTATCCATATTGAACATAAAGCAAGTAACAGAAGTAAACAATACTCACAGTAGAAGTTTCCTTTACCAGTTCCACTCTCCAATAGCGCTTCACTCCCCGGCAACGGCGCCAGAAAATAGTCTTGATGACTCACAAGTACAGGGGGTGTATCGCAGTATTTTCGATAAGTAAGAGTGTCGAACCCAACAAGGATCAAAAGGTGTTGACGAGTGGCTTGGAGCAGGAATTCTCTGTAAATACTTAACAAACGGATTTTTAGGGGTTTTTGATAATGCAGATAAATAAAGTACGAGTAAATAAAAGACAATAATAATAAATGCAGCAAGTGGCCCAATCCTTTCTTTAGCAAAGGACAAGCCGGTTGTATTACTTAAGATGACCAAACATTCTCGAGGACACACGGGAATATTGTCAAGTGCTTTCGCTTCATATAGTTGATTAATCTTCTTTAGTTTGCTAAGTGTTGTGTGGGTGAACCTGTGCTAATGTACCGACCTTCCTAGGACTAATACATACTTGTGATTATACCCCTTTCAAGCATCTGCATGTACAAGAAAGTAATTAAGGTAGAAACCTAACCACAGCTTTATACTCTAAGACCTTGACATCCCTTGTGCAAAGGTTTCCTAACGGGTGTTCAGGTTTCTATCACTCCGGCAACCCCTACGATTAGTAGCCAAATACACAATGCATTCCCCTAGGCCCATATAGGTGAAGTGTCATGTAGTCGACGTTCACTCAATAGCATCAACTACAAGGAGTAATCAACACCGGGAAAGTTTCCCCTAAGAACTATGCAAGATTCAACCCAATTGTTACAGCGGTATGAAGTGGTGATGATGGTGCTGGTCGAGATGATGGTGGTGATGATGATGATGATGATCCCGATGAAGTCCAGCTTTATGGTGGTGTTGATGGCGATGATCTCCCCTCTCCGGGAAGGAATTCTCCTAGCAGAATTCTTTCTGCCGGAGAGATCTTTCTCTCTTGGTGTTATCCGCCCCGCAGAGGCGGCGGAATATTTCTGTGGTCACTCCCCAGGTATTAGGGTTTCGAGGGGATAATATACGCCAGAGGGGAGAGCCTGGAGTGGGCCAGGGTGGTCACACCACCTGCTGGCGCGACCTAGGGTTGTCCGCGCCAGGGGGTGGGGTGCCCCCCCTATGGCCCATCTCCACTCCCCCTTCTGGCAATCTTCGTCTTCTGGAAAAATAGAATTTTCCTTGTATTTTCTTGGATTTTCTGATCTTCGCGAATTTTGCCTCCAAACAGCACCTTTTCCATCAAAATCCTGATTGCAGCGGTCCATGCTCCAAATGTCATCAACCATGTAAAAACAAATGAAATAACATAAGTATCATCTCTTAATATGAAATATATCAATGAATAACAGTAAATTATGATATAGAATAGTGATGCAAAATGGACGTATCAACGACTCATCTCGAACCCACCGATCTACGCCTCAAGTACCAGGGGACAGTGGACTGGGCGAGGTACTTGACGTGGGTGGTCGCTTTTGTCGAAGGTGATGCAGGACTCGCTGCCACCGAGGTACTCAGTGGTGGATGGCGGAGAGTTTATCACCAAATTGACTTGGCGAGTGATTGCCTTCTGTACTCGGTTTGAGGGGCGACCCTTTTGGAGCATTCCCATGTTTCCCAATGGTCGGGGGTACGCCTCGCCTCCATGGTTGTGGGCTGGTGCAGCCGCAGGTGGTGGTTGTCCGGGCGGTGGTCGAGGAGCTCCATGTGCCACAACGCCTAGGGCTGCTCCATAGCCCTGGTTGATCGCATCGCGATTCATCTGGGCCAGGCCCTCATGGAGTTTGAGGAACTTGCGGCAATCCTTTAGAAGGTTGCTGGACTTTTTCTTGCCGTCGTGCTTGTCGATGTAGAAGTGCACGTTGCATGGTCCGGACAGTTTGTCCTGGATGGATGTTGCGGGTGCCTCTTCACGAATGCGGCGTTGCCACACCTGCGTGGTTTTTCCAGCATCGCGGTATCCACCGCTGTGATATCCATTGTTGTTGTTGTCATCGCATTTTTCGGCGTAGAGGGCTGCGATCATGTCGACTTCGTCGTGGTCCTCATATCCGCGCATTCGGCGTTTCCCTTGGTGATCACGTCTGCGCCCGAGGTCGTCGTCGTTAGAGTAGGCACGGTTTTTCACCGAGTCCTCTCCATCAGCCCATCGATTCACGATTTCCATCAGGTGGTCGATTGTTTTGGGCTTCGAGCGGCCCAGCTCCTCCCTGTGCTCTCTGCAGCGTACGTGGCCATTGAACGCGTCGATTGCACGATCCTCGGAGATGTCTTTTGCAGAGTTCTTGGTGATAGACCATCTATGGATGTACAAGCGCAGCGACTCGCTAGATCTCTGATGACAGCCTCTCAGCTCTTTGATTGATGCGGGTCTTTTATAAGTGCCCTGAAGTTGCGTACGAAGCTGTATACTAGCTCTTCCCAGCTGCAAATAGATCCGCGCTGGAGATTGTCGAGCCATGCGCGAGCGGCGCCTTGCAGTTGCAGCTGCAGGCATTGCATGGCCGTTCTTCAACTCCCGCCATGCAGCCTGACAGAGGAGATGTGGTCCTCCAGCCAAATCTTCGGGTCCTGTAGGCCATCAAATTTTGGGTTCTCCGATGGGAGTTTAAATCCTTTAGGCATTTGCTTCTGCCTGATGGCTCTGCTGAAGCATCTGGCGCCACAGAGTTCCATCTTATCGTCTTCCGAGTCAGTCGAACAAGCGCACCTTGCGTGCATTTTGTCAACCTTGCACTACGTGATGTCATCACACGCGTCGTAGTCCTGGTCGTGCCGCCGTGAGCGACGACGTCGAGATAGGTCGTGGCTATCATCGCTGGATGAGGGCGAGGAGTAGCGTTTGGCTAGAGCCTTGCTTTTCTTCGGCTCTGGCTCATTATCGAGGGTAGCTTCGATTAGCCCTAGGCCCACGATCATAGATTGGTGCATGGCAGCTCACGGATCTCCAGCCGGTGGCTGGTTATTGAGGAGGTACATGGTAGCTGCTGTCACCGCTGCTTGTGGTGTCTTCGGGAGCACCTTGCCCCGCGTATCCACCATCATAGAGCCGAAGTCGAGGACTTTCACGGCTTCTACGTGCTCCTTGTTGGTGAGGTGGGCCAGTCGAGATCGTCTTTTGTTGGCCACGTATTCATTGCCTTTGGAGGAGGATCCTCCACAGGAGGAGAGCTGAGCCCGCTGAAGGCTCGACTCATCCGCCGCCTTTCTGCGCACTTCGAGTTGCGTGATTACTTGTTGTTGGCGCTTGTACTCCTCCTTGAGTAGCCAGTGGTAACCCATCAGCATGTCTTGCGATGAGTTCATCGGCAAAGGATTGCCCCGCAGAGCTTCTCGACAGCGAGCCCACTCGTTGTCATTGAGATGGATCAGCACGCGATCTCTGGTGCTCTCATTTGCCATGAGGTGCGGTTCTCCTCCGGTCCCGTTGTTGGTGGGTGTACCGTTGGTGGGTCCACCATTTGCGACTGGTATACCGCCGTTGGTCGGTCCAGTGCTGGTACCAGCATTTTCGCGATTGACGCTGGTGTCGCCCGCATTGATGACAACGCATATTAAGTGATTGGGGAAGCTGTTGCTCCCAGAACTTTTAGATCTGGAGCCGTAGGCTCCATCTTCTGTGGCTAGGCCACCTAGATCGGATTCGCGTCTGCTGTCGTTGTCCGTGCTCCTAGCTGTTGCCGAGGCGCTGAGATCACTGAGGGTGCCGATTGGTGGTGGGAACCACGATGCTGGAGCAATCGTGGAAGTCGTCGGTTGATCAGGGAGGCGAAGGGTGCCCAGCTGACCGACCTAGAAGCGGAAGCTCCCGATCGCCAGACCGATCCCATCGCCCACAGACTCGAAAGCCAGGCGAGTGGCCGGCGCGTGGACGGTGAAGTTGAAAGCACCGAAGAGCTGGCGAATCTCCGATGTTGTGGTGTTGTAGATCACGGTTTGAAGGGGTCGAAGAAGCCGCGACATCAGCACTCCCAGTTCCCATAGACGACGCCAATTGACGAGGGTTTAACTCGTTAATGCCCATTGTTATGGACTTGGGTTTTGGAGAAGAAGGGAGCGCTGGAGGCATCAATCGGCTAGCAAACAAGCCCATAGGGACGCAAGGTTTACCTAGGTTCAGGCCTCGTAGAGGTCCCTACTTCTGCTTGTCTGCTCTTGGAATTATCAAGGGAGTCGAAAGTTACAGGGGTGCGCGGATGCAACCTAGTGATGGTTGTGGAAACTAGGGTTATGATTGTCCTCCTCGCAACCCCTCATAGCCTTTATATAGATAGGCTAGTTCTCAGGTAGCAGTTCGAGTCGGTCAGATTAGGGTTCGTTCCTTTGAACTTTCTATCTTAAGCTTATTCTTGCATTGCAAGCAATCGGAGTCTCCGTGAGTCACCCAAATCCTCAATTAGGCTCTGGCAATGCCGTGGGCTTCTGCCATATCTGGACCGTATATGTCAAACTCGAGTACCTGTATGGTATGCCCATGTCACATTCAGAACCTAAAACACACATTAAAAACCAAGTTTTCTTTGCTACCGAAGTATTAGCGTTAGGTAAAGCTAGAAAACGATCAAATCCACGAGAAAACCATCAATAAAAGCCATCAAAAATGTGTCAAATCTCACACCTATCAACTCCCCCAATCTTAGATGTTGCTCTCCCTCGAGTGAGAAGGAAATAAGGAAGAATAGCGGAGATTTGAGACTAAAAATAAAAGAACTCACAAGTTTGAATTGGTGTCAAATTGTTTTCTTCACAATCCCTGCAGTCTTAAATATGGTCATACAAGTATTCACAAGATTGCACTGAGTCCACTTCCTAACCATATATATCTTGTTAGGAAATAAATCATATGCCCAAGCAGGTGTCAAAAGTTTTTACCTAGGAAGTGAGACAAATTCTTTTGGTGTCTCTCTTTGTTGAGAGATGAAAACTTTTTTTTCTTGTTTATTTAATAAATTAAGAGTACTCAAGTTGGCATCAAAACATTTAATTTAAGAAAAACTCATCTACTCCCATGTCAAAATTTCAAGACTCTCAAAGCACCTTTTTCTTTGTTTTGTCTTTCAAAAACTTCAGCTCTTTCATAGAGAAATCAAGCCACTATTTTTAACATGTTAATTGGGGCTGTGTTATGCACTCGTGACCATGCCAATAAATAATTGTTGAGCAATAATGGGTCAGAGGAGTACTACAACTTCACTTGGAACATGGAACCATGAGGAGACTAAATTTTTTACCCGTCATAGCATTACTACTACAGACGTTTACATAACTCAATAGCCGAAATCAAGTGGTTTCCCACATTTAGATCATTCGTTGGCCAGCGGAGTTAATAGTTCCCCATGGAGCACGACAGAGATGTAATGACACACGTAAAGCAATATCTTACGATAATTATTAGAAAAAGTAGTGGCATAATCTCTACTACTTCGAAGCATCCATTTTATCGAACAATTTCAATCAAGGGTACTATCGAGTGTATTTATATTAAGCTCAAATGGGATGGAGTAGTTCTAAAATCAAATTCTTTGAACTAAACATGGAGTCAAGTCATCTCTCAGATGCTTTTTCTTGTTGTAAAAATGTAGGAAGTATTTTTAACCAAGTTCATTGCTCATTGTTTCAAGGCTAAAAAGATGACACTAGCAAAGGAATAGAATTTCTAGGATAACAAGCTAAGCGGGGAGTGACTCCAGTGCAAGGAAGTAAATAATTGTAGGATCAATTTAAGGTTGCAGAAAGGATGATAAAAGGAATGTGATACCTCTTCTTGCTTGCTTCGTTATCATATTTGAGTCAAACCCCCTCTGTGTTTCCATATTGCCAAGTCACCTGAAATTGAGCAATCTACGAGAGAAACAAAGAAATGAACTTGCGAATAAAATTACAACTAATTTTTTGTATTTTTGGTTTTAGGAATGCAAACTGAAAATAAACATGCAACTCAAAGAAATAAAATAAATCCAAGGAAGAAATAAAAACATGAATGCAAAGTTTGGAGGTTTTCAAACCTCCCCCAAGTTTAGGCTATTGCTAGGCTCAGTTGTTGCCATCATTCGGCGGCTGGTGCGGATACTGCTGGTAGTAGTTGGGGAAGTGGGTCATGAAGTAACTGAAGTTGTGAGTCAAATCACTCACATGTTCATTCACTCCTTGAAGAGTGTGGTCGTTCTCCCCAACACGCTGGTTGAGCTGCTGGAATTCCTGATAGGGGACGTAGCCATACCCTTGCTATGGCTGGTTGGGTTCTGAATGGTGGACATCATCTTCTTGTAAAATTGCCTACCACCATTAATAGAAATAACCTCCCAAGTATCTCCACTTGTGACGCTATAGAGGTTAGTAACAGTGAGCTCCCCAACACGAGGGAAACCGAAAGCATAGCAAAATTGTTCAAAATTTATTTCATAGTGCCGCCGGTTCATGGTGAATCTTACCGTGCACATATTACCTTTCTCCCTGCGGTCGTCGTAGAAGGAGGCAAGGAACTCATGAGTAAGCTCGGTCTAGGTATCGTTGCTTGCGAAGCCAAGTACCATCAACCCTGCCTTGTTGCACATGAGGTCGAAGTCCGCCTTCAACCCCGCCACGGTGACAAAGCTGTGGTCGGCCCAACGTGTGGGCAACACCCTCCTCGATGAAACCATATCCAACTTGGGGTTACGCGTGGATCGGGTCCCCAAGCTCGAGCCCTCACCCTATTGGCGCTTGCTCAAATGAAAGAGGTTACTGATTTTGTTCATCGTGATGCACTGAAAAATTTCACCATAAAACCTTAGGCATATAGTTTCTACATGATATATGAATGATCCTACGTGGAAAAATTCAATCCTAACATGAGAAATTAATAGGAAAAACAAAATAAGCTTGAGTTCATCCACTAGATCAATGTGAGAGTTTTAACCATGGAAATCTGAAAATACAGCATGGATAGAGAGAGAAACATACCGATCTGTTGATTCCCCCACTCAAACAAACGAAATCTACGAAGAATCAAGAGTTCAAGGTGGATTTTGAGAGGTTTGGAGAGAGAATATGAGAGAAAAAATGAGAAGAGGTGGAAGACCTAGCCGCCCCGGTGCGATTTTGTTGACGTACCAAACTATACGGCCAGAACTATACAGCTGGGTGATATTGTTCCACCCGTATAGTTGCGGTGGCGCCGCCAACTAGGGTTTCTTTATACAGAAAACAACTATACGGACGCAACTATACGGTCGTATCACAATGATTCCGCTGTATAGTTGGTCCTTAAACCCTCTGTCCCTCGAGATAAATTTCTAAAACAGGCATCGATATCTATACGACCAGAGCTATACGGCTGGAATTTTTATTCCCGCCATATAGTTGGTCGTTAACTCTCAGTACCTTTGGGATAAATTTCTGCGAAGGCATCGATATCTATACGACTGGAGCTATACGGCCAGAATTTTTATTCATGTCGTATAGTTGGTCATTAAACTCTCAGTACTTTTTAAAAAAAATTGTACGAAGGCATCGATATCTATACGACCGGAGATATACGGCCGGAATTTTCATTCCCACCATATAGTTGGTCGTTAAATTCTCTATGCCTTCAAAGAAAATTTGTTGATGGCAAAGATATCTATACGACCGGAACTATACGGCCAAAAAATTTATTCCCGCCGTATAGTTGGTCGTTAAACCATCAATAGTCATTAAAAAATTTCTATTTCTTCGAGAATACCTTCTTAGCCCAAAACCTAGAGAAATACCTTATTTTTGACAGAAAATTGATAGTAAAAATTGTCGACCAACATTAGCGTATTAAGAGCAAAAAATTTAGCTTCTGTAGAAGGAAAACTCAAACTTTTATTTTTATTCTTATTCTATACTCATTCAATCGATGTTTCTACTACGTTTTGACAGCTGCATCTTCACGGGCGCGCTTCCGCAAGAATGTCTGTGAAAAAGTGGTAGAAATGCGATGGACTTTTTATTCTCTAATCTACTTTATTGACGAGATGGGTTGACTCCCATTAAGCATTTTATTAAGAATGGTTGAGTAACTCAAGCTCTTCTTTGTTCTCGAATTCTTACCTTGGGTTGCCCCTTATCAAAGGCACTTACCACATGAACTCGTTTTGCCAGTGGAATATATATTTCTCCTGCTTCTAGCATGTTTGAAAAATACCGAATGATTTCAGCATC
This sequence comes from Avena sativa, assembly GCA_916181665.1. Lineage (NCBI taxonomy): Eukaryota > Viridiplantae > Streptophyta > Magnoliopsida > Poales > Poaceae > Avena > Avena sativa. The sequence goes on along the minus strand of OV702287.1, from coordinate 182,995,201 downwards.
ATAAACATTAAAGATTATCTTTCCTTCAGCACAATCAACTAATGCCCCTACAGTACTAAGGAAAGGTCTCCCAAGTATTATAGATAGTTTTTCATCTTCAGGCATCTCAAGATAATAAAATCAGTGGGAATAACATGCTCATCTATTCTAAGTATAACATCCTCAATCATACCAATGGGATGTTTAGTGGACTTGTCAGCCATCTGTAAAGTGATAGTAGTAGGGGAATACTCCCCTAATCCTAACCTTTTATAGAGGGAGTATGGCATTACACTAAATCCTGCTCCTAGATCACACAAAGCATTATGAATATCAGTTCTACCTATTGAGCATGAAATAGTTGGTATTCCGAGATCACCAGACTTAGACAACAACTTCCCATTAGCAGGGTAGCTCGTTACCATGGCAACAGTCTCAGTTATTTCTTTCTTTCTACTAAGAATATCACGGAGGAATTAAGAATAGGTAGGAACTTTGATTGCATACGCAAACGGAATTTCCAGACGAAGGTCACTAAGTGCCTTCGTAAAAGAATTAGAAATTACCTGATTTGGTGCTTTCTTTTTTCGATCTGGATAAGGAAGCTTTTTCTCACCTGACTTATTCTTGTCTTTTACCTTTTGTGGGGGGTCAGGCTCCTTTGTCGTTTTATTTTGTTGTTGCTTATTTTTTCTTCTTTTCTACTATAACAACTTCATCTTACTTGCTTATCTCCTTTTCTTCTCTTGGATAAACCATCTCCGCATCAGAGTCATAATAGTCATCTTGTGCATCATTTTGGTCCTCCTTGGTTTGATCTTGTGTTTCAGTTTCATCCCGAGGATCCACCAATGTATCATCTTCTTGGCTTGCTTCGAGCAAGGCTTTTTCCTTTCGCACTTTTTCGACTTCATATTCCGGTGGTCCTAAGGGTCATGTAACAACTGCACCCCTTCTTGTGACAACATTAGTAGAAACAGGAGTATCTTTATCTCTGCGAAGAAAAATGGGATAACCAGATGCTCTTTGTTCACACTGGGTTTCAATCATACTAAGATACTTGTGAAATAATTTTATTTCTTGGCCAATCTCATCATAATTTTCCGTGAGTTCCGCCAAAATCTTTTTGTGTTTTTGAAAGTTCTTATGCATATTATTATGAGATTTTACTTGTCGATGTTTTAATTCTTGAAAAACTTTTCTAGTTTCATCTTCTTCAGTTAAAACTTGTAACAAATCTACTTCGTTTTCCTTAACAAGTTCAGAAGGTATACCTTTCTCTTTCATTGTTTTGCGTACCTCAGGCATAAGATCACGAGCTATTCGAATTATCCATTTTTCTAGCTTAGTGCCAAAATCGGGATTATATAAAGAATCATTCTTATCCCTAGTACACATCAATTCCAGACATTCCTTAATAGTTAGAGTATTTATAGACCCTCCTGTTGAGAAGTCAAGCAATTCTCTACATTGAGTATTAAGACCATGGTAAAATAAATGGCAAATAGTTGGTTCAGAATAGCCATGATTGGGAATACTATTGATCATTCCAAAGAATATTTCCCAGGCTTGTGGGTAGTTTTCTCCCACATTCTGACTAAAGTTGTCTATATTCTTTCTTAGTTCAGTTACCTTTTTGAAAGGACTAAACCTATTTATGAATTTAATAATGCAGTTTTCCCAACATTTAATGTAATGGCGAGGGAGAGAATATAACCAATCTAGAGCTTTACCTTTAAGAGACCATCAAAATAATTTAAGATGAGAGAAGTCTCTTGGAAAACCTTTTGGTCCAAGCGATGTTATCACATCATCAAACTCTCTAATATGTCTTCCTGGGTCTTCATCTTCCCTTCCACTGAAAGCTTTTTCCTGCAAATTTTTAATAATTCCACCATCAAATCGATATTCTCTAACTCCAGGATTAGGGAATTCTATTGGTTGTTTAAGAAATTCAGAACTTGGAGCACTATATTCTCTAAGAGTTTTCTCAGGTTTCATATGAGTTGTCTTGTAAATAGACAAGATTTCCATAATACCACTCAGGTTTTCAACTTCAACTTTATTTGATATTAAAAGATTTTCAATAATCTCTTCATGCCTTTGAGCAGTCATGTGCTCAATATAATCTCGTAGATAGGTCTTACCAGAGCGTGTAGACCCTTTGTCTCCTAGGGAGAACATTTTGTAGTAGCAACACCTGAAATGTCAAAAGACAAACACTTAGCGCTTAGCTCCCCGGCAACGGTGCTAGAAAATAGCTTGATGTCTGCAAGTGCACAAGTCGTTTGTAGCACTTTTTGAAGTATAGATATCGATCCCACAGGGAGCCCAAAGGTAAGTGTTTATGGGTGAAGTCTCTGTCACACCCGAAGTTGTCACATGTCTTCGAGTGAATTGACTGCAAGTGCTAAAATAAGGACGGGGTTTTGATTAAATGAGATGTATTTAAATAGAACTAAAAATTTAAACTTCAGAAATATAAAGCATAAAAGTTAAGAATGACTTTGTTGTTTGTTGTTTCCTGCAGATGGCAAAAGAAGGCGCGGGGAGATTCAGTTCATGGTGATAGTGATTGTGCCAGGTGGACGAATGATCAATGTAAAAATTATAATCTTATAAATATATGTGTAGGCGAGCAACCCATAATTAGCCAGAACTCCTCTTGGTAGTTTTCATCCAAACTTCAATAATCCTACTACCCTGTTACCAAAACCATGGTCACACACTAGAAGATTAAGACCCTTCAGGTCGCTTAGCGATTAAGCTCCTTGGACGGACTAATGCAATATGGACAGTGGTTCCTCGTTATCCTCGAGTCTACTAGTTTTCCATTGATATCCCCGTGTCACCCGGGGGTCGCCGGTCCACTAGCGAACAAGATCTTATCTATGTAGAACAAAGCATCATGTTGTTTGGGCCCTTAATTGGACAACAAGCATTAGGAATCCCACAGATAGTCAAGCACACATAATATAGTAATTAGAATCAATCACAAACTAATGGAAAATATATGAAGGCACATCACATCTCACCAATCCCCGACATCTCCCACGCCCAAGGGAATTACTCAAACATGAGAGAGGAACATATCATCGATATAATCAAATAAAGGGAATTCATCTTTATATTACTGTGGAGATCCACAATAAGAATAGAAAAAAATCCAACATAGTTCAAGATGGGAAGAAACAATCTCAAACCCTAGTCTTGCAAGGTGGAGATCCCTCTCTCTCTCTCTCAAGTACAAGTAGTGGCTATGGGGGTGTATTGGCTAGGAGGTCGAAGATCGTGGAGCGAGATGAAGAACGTCTTCCCCTTCTTCTCCGGATCTCCCCTTTCTCCCTTCTGGATGGTATGGCGGTTGTGTTGTGTTTTTGTCCCCGGTCCCTTCATGGAAGTTGTCCCTTTTGACAAGACAGACGTGGCGGCAACTATATAACGAGAACTATACGGCCGGAAAAATATTCCCGTCGTATAGTTGCTCATTAAAGCTTTTGTATGCTCCCCTCGAGTGCTTCCAAAGAGAGACTTGCTTGTTTTCTCTAGAATATTGTGTTTCTCTAGTTAAAACATTCTGTTGACATTTAGAACCTGAAACACACATTAAAAACCAAGTTTTCTTTGCTACCGAAGTATTAGTGTTAGGTAAAGCTAGAAAACAATCAAATCCGAGAGAAACCATCAATAAATGCCATAAAAAATGTGTCAAATCCCACAGCTATCACCCACTTGCACTAGAGTACAATTAATCTAGCTCGCATTTTACTCATCATAAACCATATCACATATGAGTTTATTGATCATGCATGCTTATGGAAAACATCATGTCCATGTTCTATTTTACCAGATCATTATGTCTTTGCAACTTGTTAATGTCTTCCTAACTTTGACATTCATACCATTATCTCATAATGGGTTGAAGTATTCGTTTGGCGACAACGTGAGACTTTGTTTCTAGTGTTTATAATGATGGTCATTTTCACTGTTGTCGTCTAAACTTCGAAACACACTTTGCAATCCTTTGTGTATATACGGCAGTTATGGCAGCAGAACGAGGCCGGTTTCCAGGAGCCTATAGTGACTTTAGATCAACCTCAGGGGCTTTCTCATGGACATTGTGCCCTGGGACACATCATTCTACGCTAAAGACAAACTAGTCCCACCTAACAATAAACATCACATCAGATGGATCCTTTATATTTCTATATCTATGTAGATCCCAGTGCATGAAATGCAACTATGCCACTTACTTTGCTTCTTGCCATTTAAGTATAAACTTAATTCTGGTTCAGTGATTAACTCAAGAATCACTTCAAGACATGTTCTTACAATTAAGAGCTTGTCCTTCCAACTAGAACCTCAGGTCACATTACGTCGAGTATACAATATGGTTGTATGGAAGAACCTATGACTGAGGCATAGGAGATGCAACACATCTCTTTATTCCTTTTAACCATCATTTTAATACTAAGAATAACTCAATGATTCATACAAGTGAGAACATCTTTATTTTCCTTGTTGCATTCTGAACTACTTCAGAATCTTATCTAGGATATTCTAAACATCTTCAGAATCAAGTCCAGGAAGCATTCGACTATGATGTTTATTAAACTTACCAATCTATCTCGACAGATCTCATTGTTTAATAACTTGTTCAACTTCATTCATATTTACTAACTTAAATGTTATCAATACCAATCACATCATTCATATATGTTGTCCACATATCTCAGAATGATTTCATGCTCCCACTCAAATATGGCATCCATATATGAGATCCAGGGATTTCACTTAGCCCTCACTCAAAATATGTCTACTACATATTAAGATTTGGCCAAGCTACTTATCTCCCACTCAAAATATGTCTCTTACATATTAAGATTTGTCCAAGCTAATTAGCTCCCACTTAAATGCAGGTCCTCTCGATAATCTTGGAAATTCCAAAATTCTTTGATCATCAAATTGAGAATTCCAGCTACGAGATTCCAATATCCATATATTGCTGGTGTAAATCCAATAGACTCAAGCATCGCCACATTTGTAGTCAGCTCCTTTAATTTGTCCATACTTTGTGACAAATCGAGCTTTACGTCTCCATTAAGTTTCATTTCCATCTTATGACTTTGAAGTCATTCAGAAATATAAAGTAAACTTCTTTACTTAATAAGATCAAGTAACATATTACTTCGCAATCTTAAATGTAACTTAATATATGATTTTATCGCTCTTGTTCATTTCTCACAGTTAGGTCCATCATGCTTCTTTGTAATCAATGAAAAAAATAGCACTCTATAGCTCCGCTACAGCGTCGCTATAGCGTATTCGGGAGGCAGACGCTACGCTATGCATAATATGCTTGCTATGACGCTAATCGTGTTTTAGGGGCGCTAAATGGCGCTAAACATGCTATACGTTATAATGTAATAGTGCGCTATAAAAAACTTGAAAATATCGGCAGTCCATCTAGCCCATTCAGCCCGCACGAGTCAACAAACCTAGCTCACGCAACTCCCAGCCCCATGTCGCATCCAATTCCCCACCACGCGACGGTGGTGGCAGCTGCAAGCTGTAGCATCTCCCTTCATATCCTCCGGCTCCGGCTGGCCGGACGCCTCCATCCGACATGTCCCCGACCAAAAGGAGTGTAGCTAGCAACACCGCAGCAAGCGATGCCCCGCCTAGCTTCAGTCCCGTGGATCTCCACTTCTCCTCCATCTTGGAGAGCACCGGAATGGGCATGATGTCTGCCTCGCCCCAAAGAAGACAACCATCGGGTAAGTTACTAAGTTTAGAACCTCCTCCTCATTGTCTAGCATTTAGTATTGTAGATGTAGTGATGTACTGATGTAGTAATTACTAATTAGCTGAATTAGTGATGTAGATGCAACGCTGTGTAGATGTACTGGTTTCTTGAAGGAACGCGACCATTTTATGTGACTGACTGAAAAATATATGTCCTTCATTTTGAATTTGGTGATCATTTTGATCCGAACTCTGTCATTTGGTCATCACTTGTTAATTGGTTATGCATGTATTACTTTGCACAATTTTTTAGCTACGGAAATCCTTAATATACAGACTATATCTATCAAATTTTATTATTTTTTTGCAAAATGCTATTTTGAAAAATAGCATGCTATTAGCGCGCTATAAATTGCGTAGCGTTTAGAGAGAGGCGGCGCTAAAGTAAATAGCACACTATTTTTTTGTTGTTTGTAATTCGTAGGTATGTCTTGTTCATAAACATGAAAAGTGAAGCAATAATATATTTCCACGAACTTGCAGAGTATATATTGTTGAATCCTAATTTGTTTAGTAAAAGTATTCACTAAAACATTATGATCATTATCATTAGTTTCTTTTCTATTTGTAGAGTTCGGTTTCATGAAACAAATTTTGCTGCGCTACTCAACAATCAGGAGGTAAGGTCAAAACCTTGTTTGATCTTCTACTTCTTCCACCTGTATCTTCATAAAGACACATCAACTTTGGACAACAGCAGGTTTGCCCCTTGTGGAACATGTATTCATAGTTGCCTAAGAACACGCTGCAAAGACTTGTTTATTCACCACAATTTCGAATTATCGAAACCTCTAGAAACTCGAACTTTCCATAACTCTTATGGTGTTGTTTCCACGAATCTTTAGATGTTCCTTTGTATGTCAACCAAGTGTTTTCTCATTTCGATCTCTAATTCTAAGCGATAACTATAACCCTGATAAGAGATAATATTATACCATATGTATCTAGTACATAATGATTATGTTATTTAGATATTTCAATACACTTTGAATTTGCCCTATTATCATTATTTGTGAAACCTCTTTCACATGTCCTTTTATGCCAAAATTAATTTAATTACTTTAGTCATGTAGATCAAATCAAAGAGACTTTGGTATTCTTGTTAATTCAATATCCTCCTTCACTTTGAAATCTTTTGAATAATTCAAAACATTTTCAAACTTATGTTTCATTAAGTAAATACTCATATTCACTTAAATCCACAATGAAGTGTGAAATAATGATTTCCACTATTTGTTGAAAATACGATACATCATTGTGTATAAGATTAAACATTAAGTATAAATAATGATTTCCACTATCTTGTTGAAAATACGATACATCATTATGTATAAAGTTCAAAATTTCTTCGCATATCACCGTTTTATCAGAATGCGGAGTTTTAATCATCTGCCCAACGAGGCATGGTTTTGCAAAGTCTCTAGATTAAGCATCTAAGACCCCGATATTCATTTATAATGAAAAAGATGCAATAACCAAAATGACTTAAACTATAGTGTCATGTCATCATTAAACTTTGGATATCTTTTAGCATTCTAATCCTTTATGAATGTTTAAACTATTATTATTGACATAGTGATGAGAATAACTCATTTATAATCGTAATGTGACCATAAAGGTATTATTCATAAGAATAGTACAAATAGCTTGTAACTTATTCATATTAACAACCGTCTCGCCATAAGAAAGACACACAAACAAGGATTACAAAATTATATTAAAGTCCACTAATCCAAATGATAAACGTTTGAGGAAAGGGGTGATGTCGGCCATCAACTGTTTTTCTTGCCTCATCATGCCCCATTGCCTCAATTCTAGAAATTCTCAAGCAGACCATCCTATTTTCACAAAACGGGACAAGTATCAAATACTTTACAAACTGCAATGAGTTTTGTGAGAACCACATTTATAATTTGTATATCTAACATATCCCCTTTTTCATTTATGACCTCCATTGCAATCAAGACCTTCTGAGAGTTCATAACTCTAATGCAAGATTGTAAGTGTTTCTCCAAATATTCCCTTCTTCATCCATCATGGAAGAAAACTCATCCAATGGCTCATACTTTATGTGCCTGATCTTGCAGAATACAAGATTGTAATCCAACTCCCTATCGAATGGAGAATGGATTATTGGATGATTATGGAGAACACACAAACATTGCGGAGTCATCGGACTATCTCCTAAGTTTCATATCAAGCAATATGTTTCCCATGGTCACAAAGGACCTCAATGTGATAGGCCATGATCTACTAAGATATTTGCAAACAGACATCTAGACTAAGTTCATAATATGAGTTCAATTTATAATTGATCTCCCACTAAAATAGTCATCCCCTAGACGATTTTAGTGACCACATGATCCCAATCCTCTGCACCTCCCCCGATCATCACGACCATCAGTGCAGCATCAAAGCTAGATATTCCCTAATGTCAATCACATCATCCATGTGACTCATGCTCGATCTTTCGATCTCTTGTGTTCCGAGGCCATGTCTAGACATGCTAGGCTCGCCAAATCTAACTTGTGTGTATTCGTTGTGCAACATGGCTTACACCCACTGTATGCGAACATAGATATGTCTGACACCTGATCATCATGGTGCTACCTCATAACGAAGAACTTTCTTGGTGGTTCACACACAAGGGGAACACGATCATTGGAATTAGACATGGATTATCTTATTTGATACCGTTGAGTATCTAATACTAGCACACAATAAGATGTAAAATAGGTATCAACATCATATGTATATTATTATATGATATGGTCCTTCTTATTGTGCCTTGATCTCCATCGAGCACTCCGGCATGATCTCCATCTTGCCCTTGGTTTGACGCCAAGTCCACGATGCCACCACCAGGTCGTCCATTAGAACGATGACTATTACTATACTACTTAGTAACAGAAAAGAAAAATACTTTACCTCCGTAATGACCGATGACTGCAAGTGCACATATCGTTAGTAGCTAGTTTCGAAATAAAGATATCAATCCCACAGGGAGCAGGAGTCTGAAGTCTAATAACTCTTGAAATAAATATTACGATAGAAATGCTAGATAAATTTCTAAGTGACAAGATAAAATGCGAGTATAGTGTAAAAAGGTGTTTTGGGGTTTGAGGTATAATAGCAATAATAAAGTAAAGAAAAACAACTGAATACAGAAAGTAAGTATCGCGTATGTAAGAGATATTGGAACTGCACTAGGGAAAAGTGTTCTCAGGGAGTAGCAGATACACCACTAGTATTATAAGAAGCTAAGATAAAGATTATCATCATGCACATTCTCAACTATATATGTGTGGGAAGGACTCCATATTTGGATGAATAGGCAGCAACCGCTACTCACATCATCCTCATAACCACAGCAGTCAGGAATCGACATTAATCGAATTACTGCGCTAATAAGGGACGTAATCCCGTAGGACGTATCCCATGGCATGGATAGTGTTTCGTGAGTTTCCTCGGTTTCCTAAGTTGATACGTAAGGGGTGCCAACAGCTTTATAGTCACTGTAAGTGCTAGCACACCTCCGTCTACCAACAAGTAGTTTCCTCCATCAAGTCCCCACGAGAGGCAAATATTGAGAGGTCGACTTCTCTCAACATCAAGATGTAGAAAATCTAACACATGGTCACATCAATGGATATCATAATAGACTTTATCTTATTTCAATCTCATACTAGGGTTTCTCCATCTCCCCAAGAACTAATGATGTACTCAGACATGGAGGTAATCAACATCAAAGAAATAACAATGGAATCTATCATATATGAATAGTAATTGTATAAATCCACAACGAGTATGGAAATTACAACAAGATCTAGACAAGATGTAGATGGGATGGATGGAGATGGTGGTGATGTAGTGGTGGATGATGAAGATCGATGCCTTAGCCTTCCGGATCTGTGCAGGGCGAAGATGGATCATTGGTAGATGAGTTCCCCCTCCAGATGCCTTTCGGAGGTGAGGTTTCTGCGATTTCTGGGTGTTCTGTATGTTGTCTCCTCAAACCAGTTGCACGGGGTGAAACTATTTGACGAGGCGGAGGCGGCGCCAACTATACGGCCGGAGCTATATGGCCGAAAAATTTGCTTTGGTTATATAGTTGGTCGTTGGTATCTCTGCCTCCTTTGTTTGCTTTTGGTTTCTTCTCGTATTATTAATATTTCCCAAATAAGCGATTTACGTTATTTTTTACTCCTTTTCTCCATAGTACAATTGCTCCAAGAATTGTATCCATTGGATCCATCATCTTTCCTGCTCCTGGTGAAAACAGACATAAAATGTGCGCGCGAGCACCGTAAAATACCAAGATCCTACATCTACAATGCAAAATAATAATGTAAAACATGATGAAAATATGCACTCATCAACGACCAATACCATATCATAATCACATGCCCTCATGCAAAATAAAGTTAGATGCCTCTACTTTATCTATTGCAAGTTTTACGTGGTTGTTAGGGCTTTCACAATACAACCGTTTCTAATCTACGAACTTTCCAACCAAAACATGGATCCAACAGTTGTCTCTACTACACCCCTTTCGGTGCTCTCCATTGTAAATGCTATATCAGCTGTTGAAAGAGAGACAGACACCCGCTAGACACTTATACGGAACAAGCCGTATGTCGAACATGGAACCAGTCTTGCATACGAATACACATAAGGTCGATCTGGGCCGCTTCATCAAACAATACCGCGATATAAACAAGTACACGTTAGAGGGTAACAACTAAGCAATCAATGCCCGCACAATACTTGTGCATATTGGCCATACAACACTCCTACGCATAGATCGGCTCTAATACCACTATAGGGTTCCGTAGCAGAAAACAAAAAATTCCTACGTTGGAACTCCCTAATGCCCAAGATCTATCTATGTAGCAATGCAGTAAAGACCAGAGCATATAGAATACATACCCTTGTATACCGTATGCGGTTAACGTTCCGGGGGAATGTGGTTTAAGTAGCCGAACTCGTAGCCGACCTCAAGGTCGCGAAGATCCTCACAAGTCACCCCTTGCTCCTTCTTCATCGTGCAACAGCTCCGGCTCACGACATCCAAGGTGCCTCAAGTGAGGCCCCTCGTGGTTTTGTACACATACGGTGTATGATGACGACCTCTGACTCTTTGATCCCTGCTAGGAGTGAGGAAGTAGATCTCCGGCTTGGAATCCCCGCAGCGCAACGGCGTGCTGCAGGTGCATCGTCTCTTGCGCGAACAGTCCTTTCTTGGGACCGTACCAACGCGTGGAGACAACTATGTAGAGAGAGAGGGAGGAATTCTCTAAGGAAAATTCTTTAGATAACATCTCAAATTATGTGTCTAAGCCCACTCATGGGCACCCCTTTATATATGGGGAGGGAGGTGTGCCCTCCCCTTTGGGTTTCCCATGTGGAACTAATCAAGGGAGAGAGGGGGAGGCGCCATAGGCCCTAGGGCTCCATGGGACGGCTGGCCAGGGGTAGGCCCCACCCCGCGCATAACCCTAGGCTGGCCGGGTGGGCCCCCTTGAGGTGGCTAGGCCTTGTCCCTTTGGCCCTTGGCCCTTCCCTCCTTCGGTTTTCCCTCATGGGCCCTTTTCCCTAGGAAGTTTGGCCCATTAGTGGAATACCCATTCAAATTAGATTTTAATATTATATTCAATATTAATTACATTAATTAATATGTAAATACATATTACAAAATCCGACTTGACCCGAAACACCTTTCGGTTCTCTTTCGATTTCCTAGAAACGACTTTGGAACATTCTCGGAATGATTCTGGTTCTCTCATGGAACTTTTCCGATTTTTTCTCTCTTTCATATGGTGATTCCATCTTACAGAGGGTCTCTAGCTCATCGTACCCTTAAGTGTATTTACCCACTGCTCGGGAATGGCACAAACATGATCTCCATCAATAATCAATAGCGGGACCAGGATGCCCATAATGAGCCATGTGCATTCCACGATGATAATGTTGTTTGAATCATAAACAGTCGTTTCCCATTCCCTTTGCCACTTGATACCTAGTTCACCCGAGATTTGATCTACTGTATCTCCATACCTTCATTCGATCTTGTTACCGATGAACTTGTTTTCTCGTTTCCGTGTTGTTGCATTCCATGACCCAGTCACATGCTTGCAAGCTTTGTTAATGCAACGTCACCAAGATGGCCACCAATGTATCTGTCTGTTACATGGATGGGAAAATCCTAGTCTTGATATGTACTCCTCTACATGCCCCTTTGGGAAACCTGAGTGGCACCTTTTCGATCATCCAGTCACGAAATGATACTTGATAACCATCTAAGCTCCCTCTAGAACAATGATTTGCATTATCTCACAGTCTAAGGATCAGGTTGCGAGGTTTCCTTAGTTTATCATTAATGGTGAACTTTATAACTAGATCTCATTAAGATACAACTGGTTGGGTTGTTTGTCTATCACATCATTCAACTAATGACGTGACTTTATTGTAAATTAGCATAAATGCCCATGATCTTGAAACCCTAGATCATCCTCAGGACCAATGAACTAGTTTGCTAGAGGTAACTAGAGACTTGGTTTGTTTACATACCACACGTATATTAGCGTTTCGTATTAATATAGTTATAGCATAGTATGAAACTATTATAAGCTAATTGAGATATTACAATAAAAAACTATTTATTATTTGCCTCTAGGGCATATCTCCTTTAGTCTCCATGGCGGCTAGCCCCGGCAAACTATCCTCCCAGGCGACCGCTACCCCTGCTGACCCACACGGCACCGCCTCCACAGAGCAGCGACGCCTCTTCTCCACACAGCGCTACTGCTCTAGTCCCCACGTCGTGCGAAATCCCCCTGGCTAATCATCGTCGCTCCATGCGACGCCTCTGATCCCCATGGTGAGAATCCCTCTTTAATCTTAGTGTTCAATTAAATTTCCATTACTAAAATCCTTGAATGCAGTTCTGCCTGTTCGATGAGTTATGTGATTTCTTTGATTAGTCTAAGTTTTAGGAACAAATAAAATTGGGATTTGGATATTATTGGCTTCCCCAACCTTTGAACCCTTGCCAGGCTCAAGATTCTTTCTGTCGGGGCTGGCTCAACTAATCTCTTTCCAGCAAAAAGGATACATCTAATTTCTAAAAAAATGATGCTTGTTTTTCTCGAACGTGCGATGCGTTCAACCTTGCAGGTACCCGCCTCCCATTCCGTCTTTGATTGATTCCTGTTGCCCTAGCACGAGGTGGATAATCCGTCTATGCCTTTCAGAATGATGTTGATTAAAACGTCAGTAGTAGTGGAGGGCACCATGTTTTGGCAACCATGCGCATCAGTTTTGGTCGAGTGCTCCATAGCAGGTTATGTTAGATCTATGAGTACTTGGCATACTATGACTATCGTGTGTTGCTCTTTTATCTTGGGGAATGGTCTGGCTTTAATATGATAAATTACTATACCTAGAGCTTACCAATCAAATCTGTTTTTTGGGGTGGAGCAGTTTAAGAGTAATTATTGTCACACAAGATGAAACATGGCCCATGCTCATTAATTTTAGCACACATTATTCAGTAGACCTGATATGGCTAGGATAGTCTTATTTGCACACCATACATCTGATGTGTATCATATCTTATTAATCCATCTGTTATAAATGCTTCCTTCTGAATAAACAGATATTTCATATCTGGCATGCAATAAGACAAATTTAATAACCAATTATAGATTGATTGTGTCGTACCAGTTATACTGGATTGTTGTATCTTTTTTCAGATCATACTATCATGCAGATCTTGAAGGTAAAGGCTCCTTACACTTTGATTGCGCTTGTTGGTTTGCGGCCCCAAAATTCGTGGGCGAGTACATTCCAGTACCCGAGTTGACATCAATCTCGTGGAGGGGCCATAGAAGAATCGCCAATTGTTCAGAAGAGCCAAATCTAACAGCCAAACGGTTGTTTGAACCAGACGAAAAACGGTTGAACTCAAATACCACCATTAGGTCAACTCTTCTTAGCCCGCCTTGTTAGTATTCCCTGTTATCTTTTGCGGCCGTGGACTAGTTTATCCCTACGTAGACCAGATCTATTTCTTTGCTCTGCTCTGCTCTTCTCCCCTGCTCCCCTTCCCATAACCTTTGCTCAGCTTCGGCTGCTCGTCCCATGTCGGTGCTCGCACTTGCTCTAAATTGCGTCCCCGCCATGTCCGGTCAACCTCCCACGCCCCTAATCGAAGCTCGCAGCCGTCGCCGTCGCTCATCCGCTGTATCGGAGCTTCGCATTCTTCGCCTCTAGCTAGTCCTTCTCGGACGGCGAAGCGCGTCCCGTCGGGAGATCCTGGCCGACGACCGGCCTCGAGTAGTTGTGTGCTGCCGCGCACCCCAGGCATGGTAGCCCTTGTACAACAGTTCGATGACCATTCTCTCATGGCTACCGTGATGGGCGTCCGTCCCGCCGTGTCACCGATAGAGTTGCTGTCGGGTTTCAAGTCTCGTTTTGGGATGAGACGAAATGAGGTCAAGATTGAGGTATGCGCACCGCTATTCGATTTTTTCATCCGGTTCGAGCACAGCTCAGACACCGAGCGTGTTCTGCATTCTTCCCATTCTTTCGAGTGCTGCGGGGATAAAATGAGCTTCATGTGTTGGCATCGCGCCTGTGGGTGGGACGATCACTTGGGGCAGCTTTGTTTCTTCTTCAAACTCAGCTTTGACGGCCTCCTATTGGATGCTTGAGAGCCGGAGGCCCTCAAGCAGGTCATCAGTAGCCTTGGCGGCGAGCTGGTGGAAATCATGCCACCGAGCAACAGATGGGTTATCAAGGTAAAGGCATGGCTAAAAGATCCTAAAGCTATTCCAAAGATGTACGAGGTGCAGATTCCAAGCAGGGCAGGGCGACAGCTTTGCTGGAAGAACCCGGTCATCATTCACCCGGAGGAGGTTATGGAATCGGTACATGGCATTCAAGACCCCGAAGAGGCGGCCATAAAGCGTCCTCATCGCCTGCAGTGTTGGCCTAGAAGGATCGATGGCACGGGACCACCACCGTTCCGCGACAGCGCACACAGTTTTGGTGGGGGAACTGGGCTTGGACAAGCTGGTGGTTCTGATTTCTCTCGAGTGAAGACAGAACTCTAGTGAATTGCTATAGTATGTGTGGCTAATGAATTTGTAGTATGGAGAGCGTAGTAGGAAGTTAGCATCGAATAAAAATGTGTAATAGTTTGAATCGATGTAGTATGTGTGGGTAATGAATTTGAAGTATGTGTGTATAATGCCTCTATGTTGAACAGCGTGCTTTATAATTTATGTGAATAACCAAGGACAACCTCATGAAAAGAGGGTGGTCTGCAATGAGCAATGTCAATTCTGTGGATGCCATGAAAATGTAGTCCATCTCCTCTTCAAGTACAAGGAGCTAGATTTGTAACACCTTGAACCGCTGGACCATTTTGTAGATAGCACAAGACAAAGGAAAAATGGTTTACAGCATAGACAGTATACGCAAAATCTGTACATAAACTGTCGTCTGAATTTTATCTGTCTAGGATAAAAAATGCCAGTTAACTGGATTTAACCATGAGTAGTAATTGAAGGAAATAGATACTTGATAGTATTTGTTTACAACAGTAGTACTTCCATACAAAAGGGTCTTATACCTGCACAAAAGTGGGCTAAACTTCCTACCAGTTTATAGAACAATGCGTCAGCATTTCATCTACAAAATCCATTCTCCAGTCTGAACTTAACTATTCTACACTGAAGAAACTGTAGATCTCCACCAGAAAAGTTGGCTGGCCAATTTCCTTGAGAGGACGTAAGTTCTTTGATCATTTAACCAAAACTGATCTATTGCCTTCCCGCCAAACTACAAGAAATCTGCATCGTTCATGCACGACTGCTTTGCATGCGCCAGTCCCAGATCAGTAGGACCATCTGCGCTGCTGCAACGATTTCTTCGAAACTGAAATTCGGCATCTTCTTTTTGGGATCGTAGGTCTGTGTGAACTGGAACCTGAATTCTGGTGCTGAGCTGATGCCCACCGCCGGCTCTAGCTGTCGAACAATCCAACATGCTAAGTGTAGACACTTGGTCGCCGCCATGGTACGGCCTCCGACGGTGCGTTGGATGGAGCGTCTTTGTCGCAGACGGTGTGTTCCCAGCCTCCCCTACTGCGGTAAGGTAGTCCGTGCCGAAGCGTGGACACGAGAGTTCCTAGACCTTGGCATTGCCCTGTTCGAGGGTGTGTACCCTCGGCAGCATGCTCTCATGAACAATTTGATACGTACCTTGTTCCCCCTGCCTAGAGCATGTCGTAATGCCGCCGCGCGATTTCTCCACATCGCTCTCTTAGCCCTGCTCGCCGCATCCAGCGCTGATGACGCCAGCACCGCTGCCGCAGCTGGCACATTCAGCAAAATCATCCACCTTTCAGGGCAATGGGAGACCGGCCTTGGAGTAGAGCTTCATGGCCTGCCTTAGAGGGGCTAAATACCCTAGTTTCGGTGGCTATCGTGGCGGCGGCGGCTACTTAGGCGGGGCCATGTTACCCTAGGTGGTGCGACGTGGCAGAGTTGTGCAAGGTGAACTGTGGTTTGTCAGAGAAGGGGAGTGACAGACTAACAGTAGGTTTGGACTATGGGCACGCGTGAAAATAATCATCTCCCATTTCCCGAGAGGGTAATAATTCGACACTCATTGCATTAACCGATCAATCTTTATATCCCTTCTTAGCATAAGAGTGCGGACATATTAGAAAGATCGGTCGTGGCTATCCACCTCATCGGGCAATGTACTAGGACAGGTAGGAGACCTGGTTCCATTTTAGAAATGTTGAAGACTGTGCCCTTATGTGTATACGATATTATTTCTATGCCACTATGTACCGTCGAATTGTAGCAACACCATCAGAAACAGGGGATGACGATGTGGCATGTTTTGTTTTTTTAAAGGGAATCAGAAACAGGGGAAGGCGATGTGGCATGTTTTCTGACTGGCGGGCCCGCCTCCTCCACCTTCGACGGTGCGCATCCCATGTTCGAGGACTAGTGCCACCCACCAACACATTATTGTGCAATTTTCCATGTTTTGTCGCAACTAGCGCTGCTCCACTCTTCTGCTCCTGCCGCCGCCACTCCGTTCAGTTGTGCACCGCTCTCGTCTTCCCCTTGGGCTGTCGTCCTCCCGCCCTCCCCTCCATGCCATCCCCTCCCCTCCCTGCCCTGACTCCTTGTTGCCGTCCACCTCCCAGGCGCGTTTGGAAACAAAAACCGAGAGTCGGCAGTTTGGTTAGGCGCCCAACGACGCTGGTGATCCGGATCCCGCTCGGAGATGGATCGTGCGAGGCTTGAGAACACGGAGATGGGTCCTGCACGGCTAGAGAGCACGGAATCTCATTCAAGTCTAGAGAGCACAGAGGAGAATAAAATAGGGGAAGGGAAAGCGGGGTGCAGAGCTTTGGAGGTATGGAGCCTGGAGAAGGTGCCGTATGTCCCCATTGAAGGGTAAGAACTGTGATTCCTTTTCTGCATACCCCAATTAGCGTTTCTAGTCCCATGGTGATGGCAAGGATATGTGTTGGTAACCGCAGGACGTCTGTACAACTTGTCCTTGAGCATGATGCTTTGTCAAGCGAGCATGAAGACACTGAAATGTGTGGCAGTGCGGATGATGATGAAAGCATATCCAGACGTGGCTGTCGACCCTGATAGGATGGAGAGTAGGGAATATTTGGTTGATTCGAACTTTGGGCCTAATTATGGGACTGATGAGGAAGAGTAATGTGAATATGTGGAAATGGGATGTAGATACGACGACGAAGACGAGGACGGGCCAGTGATACACTTTGACAGGGACAATCCTACAATTGATGAGGGGACTGTCTTTGAGAATGTGGAGGACTGCAGATATGTAGTTGCAACCTATGCAATTAGACTTGGGTTCGAATTTATCATTGAAAAGAGCAACCAAAAGAGATTTAGGGTGCATTGTGGGGAAAGTAATGGGTGTAAATGGATATTACATGCATCTCCAATGCGGGGTGGACACCCAATTTCAGGTTGCAATAGCTACATTTAGTTTCAGTCTTTCTCATATTTATTCTGCTGATAATTAGCTCTGAATTATTTGGATTCTTATCGAATGCAGATCAAAGTAAACATGAAGAAACACAACTGCCCTAATACTTCTTTAAGTGATAAAATTAGACCGATGACTACCAAGTGGATTGCTGCTACTGTACTTGACTGGGTGAGGCAGGATCATAACATTGGACCTGCTAAACTCAGAGCAAAGATTAGCAAAAAGTTTAATGTTTTGATTCCTTACCACAGAGTCTTTGATGGGAAGGAGATGGCTCTAGACTTCATTCAAGGCAAATGGAATGACAGTTTTCACATGTTGTATAGTTTCAAACCTCAGGTTGAGAAAACATCACCTAGTAGTGTTGTTGACATCAATTACAAGGTTGTGAAAGGAAGAGAAAAGGTCTCAAGGGGGGTCAGGTATAAGTAGGCAGATAAGAAATGATTCAGGAGATGTTTTGTCTGCCTGAAGGCATGCTGGAAGGGGTTCCTAGACGGCTACAGGCCATACTTGGCAATAGGCGCAACTTCTTTAACAGGGAAGTTCAGGGGACATGTTGCTTCTACTTGTGCTTTGGACATCCATAATTGGCTTCTACCCGTAGCTTATGTTGTTCTTGAGGGTGAATCAAACGAAAGCTGGACATGGTTCATGCAGAGACTACGGGCAGTAATTGGTCACCTTGAAGGTTTGGTGATACACAGTGGTGCATGCAAGGGTCTTGAGAATGCTGTTGATGATGGGTTTCCTATGGTTGAGCATCGGGAATGAATGCGGCACCTCGCTACTAACTTCACGAAGAAGGTCAAAGGAAAGATCTTTAAAGAGGACTTGTGGCGATCAGCATAAAGATACACCCCAAGCAAGCATGCTACTTACTTGCAGAACATGTATGTAGTGCCAAAGGTGAAAAAAATACCTTGAAGAACATCACACCAAGTTATGGGCCAGAAGCAAGTTTGGTGAGTAAAGCAAGGTGGATTTTGTTTGCAATAATTTGGCAGAGAGTTTCAATGCTAATATTTTGAGCATGAATACACCTGGAATTGTAGTTTTTTTGGAGGCAATAAGACAGTGCATAATGGTAAAGATAGATTTAAAGCAAATAATTTGTGCAAGAAATTTTTTAGGCCATAAAATAGTTCCAAAGGTGGTTATGTTACTGAATGCAAGAACCAGGGCAATGAGAATGATAAAGATGAGGATGGTTAGAAGTTTCAGAACATTGGCTGAGGTTTATGCAGAATACAAGCATGGAACTGAACGGAGGTACACTATAGACATTAGAAACAAGACTTGTTCATGCAGGCAGTGGCACATTACTGGTCTGCCATGTCACCATGCACTGTACTTCATCTTAAAGCTTAGAGGTAGCAGAGCTGAAATAGAGAACTATGTTGACAACTATTTCTCCATGGACAAGTTTTCTGCAACTTATGCAGAAAATATACCACCTATGGCTGATGAAAATGATTGGGAGATTGTCGATCCAGGGTTCAAACTTCAACCACCAATTCTTAGGAGGCCACCTAGGAGGCCTAGAAAGCTAAGGATCAAAGACTCCACCGATAAAGGTTCAAGGATGGGAGCTAGGAAAAGGAAATGCAAACGTTGTGGAGGATTCGGCCATATCAAGAGGTTGTGCAAAAACCTAGTTACACATGATCTTGTCCCTGTTCACACCCCGGTGGCAGAAAATGAGGCTTCTTAGCCAGAACTGGAGGAAGAGCAATGATACATTGCAAATGTATTTATAATTTTTGATGATCCATGCTTGGTTTTATCCACTTTCTTGTGGTTTGTCCACAATTTGGAGTACTTTTCATATGATTTCTTGGACTAACCTATTAACAAGAGCCACAGTGCAGGCTGCCTGTTTTCTGCTGTTTTTGGTTCCAGGAAAGTCAGAAAATGAATATTCTCGGAATTGGACGGGACAAAAGCCAAAGTGCCTATTTTTCGAGAAGACTCCAGGAGCCAGAATACGAGACGGAGGAGGGCCAGGGGCTGGCCACACCCCCCAGGCGCGGGCTGGGCCTGGCCGCGCCAGGGCATGGTGTAGTGGCCCCAGGCACCCCCTCGGTCTCCCTCTTCGCCTATAAGAAGCCTTCTGACCTAAAAACTCCGGGGGGTTCGACGTTTTTCCAGAAGGAGTTCCGCTCCACCGCCACCACCAGATTCCACGAAACAGCACCAGAAACTCCGTTCTGGCACCCTACCGGGACGGGGAATTGGAGGAGATCATCGCCATCATCATCACCATCGCTTCTCCATCGACCATCCATGTTTCCCCCATCTATGAGTGAGTAATCCCCCGATGTAGGCTATGGGGATGGTAGGGATTGGATGAGATCGTTCATGTAATGGCATCAGATTGTTAGGGCATAGTGCCTAGTATCTTTGATTAGTGCTTTATGACTTTGTTGCGACTTGTTGTGCTTAATGCTTGTCACTAGGGCCCGAGTGCCATGATTTCAGATCTGAACATGTTATAGATTCATTATGATAGTATTGTTTTTGGTCTTATCTGCAAGTTGTATACACACGTTGTTGTCCGGAACCTATGGCCCCGAAGTGACAGAAATCGGGATAACCGGAAGGGAATGTCTTTGATGTGACGACCACATGTGTTCACGGAGTGTTAATTCTTTGCTGTGGTGCTCTATTAAAAGGAGCACCTTATGTGCCAGTAGTTCCCTAGAGGCCCCGCTGCAAACGGGCTGGCAGGACAAAAGATGTTGTGCAAGTTCTCATTGCGAGCACGTATGACTATATATGGAACACGTGCCCAGGATTATCTAGTACTTGAACGCTTTATCTTATTTATCTGCAATTGCCCTATGTTCTGATTGCTATATGAATTCTCTTGTCCATGCAACACCCGACCATCCATCCCTATGCCTACCGCACTGGAATCCCACTGTTTACTGCTTTTGTTACTACTGTCTTTGCTTTACTACTGCTGTTACTTTACTATTCCTACTACAAAACTGTTGCTACTGATAAACTGTTGTGAGCAAGATTGTTTCCAAGTGCAGCTGAATTGACAACTCAGTTGTTAAGGATGATAAATATTCTTTGGCTCCCCTTGTGTCGAATCAATAAATTGGGTTTCACTTCCCTCGAAAATATTGCGATACACCCCCTATACATGTGGGTCATCAAGACTATTTTCTGGCGCCGTTGCCGGGGAGCATAGCTTTATTTATCAAGTTTACCTGGATTCACTATTGTTCAAGCTAAGTTTATTTTCTCCTTGTTTTCTTTATCAAAAATACAAAAAAAAGTAGTTCCTACTCTAGTTGTTATTTTCGTTGGTCTGTTATTGTCTTGCCTTATCATGCTTGTTGTCAATGGTTGGTTTCTTTGAAACTGAAGCTTATTGGCAAGGTGGGTTCACGGAAGATCAAAAATATTATTATAAGGAACACCGCTTGTCACAAAAAGGGAAACACTTATGGGAACAAATTGATAGATTGTATACCATTGCTAGAAATGTGTGCTCTACTTATAATGTTACTTATTGCTGTGATGAGTCTTGTTGCTGAAAGAGGTATAAACACCTCCCTTTTCAATGTGAGTATAATGATAATGATACCATACCTTCCTATGCTAAAGGAATTTATGACTTTTATGATGCGGAACAAATTGAAGAATTTATTGCTTGGAAGGGTGCTTTTGAGCTTGCTAGTTTGCTTGAAAGTATTGATGAGTCACCTTAAAATATGAGGTTTATGGTATACTTAAATTTTGCTTTGATAATTACAAGGACGAAAATGGCTATAATTTTTGAATATTTTAATAGATGCTTTCCACAAATGGAAGAGACTAATGCCTTGCAGGATCCTATGGAAGAACAAATTGATGAACCTGAAATATCATTAGATGAAAAAGAGGAGGAGAGTGATGAACAAAAGGAGGAAGAATGGATTAGCTAACCATGCCTACCTTCTAATTAGAGTAACTCTTTATCCCTTACATTATTTGATTGTCCTCCATGCTTACTAAAGGAGGATGAATGTTATGTTCCCGAGGTTTCTTTTGAAAATGTTTATAATAAAGCTCTAGTGCTTCTAGATCATGAAGAGCATGCTTTATGTGATAGTTATATTGTTGAGTTTATTCATGAGGCTACTGAAAATTATTATGAGAGAGGAAAATATGGTTGTAGAAGTTTTCATGGCATTGAAACACCTCTCTATGTGCTGAAAGTTTTGAAGTTACTCTTGTTTTACCTTCCTATGCCTGTCACTTTGTTCTTTGCGAATTTATTTGCTTACGTGATTTCTATGCATAGGAAGTGGGTTAGACTTAAATGTGTTTTGGATTTGCTTCTTGGTGCTCTCTTTTACTTCACTTCATATTTCTTATGAGAGCATCCTCTCAAACTTTTATGCCCGAAGATGATAATATGTCTATTATTCTCGGGAGACCATTTCTTAAATATTACAGGAGCTGTTATTAATTGTAATCAAGGGATGGTGACCTTCAATGTCAATGACAAGGAACATACTATCTATTTCCCCAAGAAGATTGAAAGAACTTATGGTTTAAATTCAATTGAACATGTTGAGGGCATTCAAGTTGGAGAAATATATTGTCCCATACCAAGAGAAAAATTTGAAACTATTATGATAGGGACCATTGCTATCAAGGTTGAGGTAACATAATCATTAGTGGAATACAAAGTTTCGTCTCATATGCAATTGTTTTGGTAGCAAGACTTGATCAACCTTGTTAACAAAAGGATTACATTGAACAAAACAATGTTTTCACCATGATTATCTCCGCTTACTTCTATTCTATCCATTTCAGTTTTTGCTTATGCCTAACTTAAAGGCGTTAAAGAAAAGTACTTATTGGGAGATAAACCAAAAGTTTTAGATGAGTCTTGGAAGTTATTACCTCTGTAATAATCGCTCCTTATCCTTTTTATTTGCTTTTTGTACCAAGAGTAACCTCTAATGAGAGAGAAGTAATGATTGGGAAAGTTGCTATCCCGAAACAGATTTTTGTCCTTCGCTGTAAAAATTCGTGTAAAATCTCTGTACGTCGTTTTGAGGCGTGAATTTTTTTGATTCTTCCCCAAGTTGTTATCTAACTTTCGTTAGTTCAACACTTTTTGATTTGAGCAACAGAAGGTCTTCGAAAAAATTGGTTTTTACCTGCTGGTCTGTTTTGACAGATTTCTGCCATTTTTTGCATTTGCTTCTTGTTGGTTCCTTTTTGAGTTCTTTTGGGGAATTGAGCTTTTTGAGGGAAGATCTACAGTATCTAGTGTTCTAATGGAAGTTTATTTGGTGTTAGAACTGAACCTTAAGACTTATTTATCTTGAGTGCACTAATGTTGCTAATAAAGATTGTGTGAAGTTTTGATGAAGGAAAAAAATTCAGGTGTATGGAAGGAATGAGTAATGAGATGAAGGATGGGCTAAAGCTCAAGCTTGGGGATGCCACGCGTGTCACCCCAAGAAATATCCAATAAGTAGAAGCGTCAAAGCTTGGGGATGCCCAAGGCATCCCCTTCTTCATCAATAAAAATCTCAGGTTTCTTTCAACCACTTCATTTTTATTGTTTCATGCACAGTTGTGTTGTTCTTGGAGCGTCTTCTTTTTCGTTTTCGTTTTGGTTTTTAGTTTGCGTGGTTTGGTTGGACCTCCTCTTTCATACATTGGTGTTCAAATAGTTTGGTTTGGTTTGGAAAAGAGTAGGGAAGCTCATGCTTAAGTGGTAAAGAGAGCTTGTTTTTGACTGTGGCCTATGCTTTGTCATGCCATGCTTGATATTGTTTTGGATTAATGCTTAGTATTCTTTGTTGTATCATGACTTGTTATAAACAATTGAGATATCTTAATGTGCCTTGGATGAATCATGCGTTGTTTTAGCATATTAAAGTATAGTGTAGTGGTATTCTCCTTTGATGCTTTATTTGGGTTGACTTGGCACATGCTCACACCATGTTATGACTATCCCAAGTCACCATAAGCCTTTATGATCCTTTAGTTTTCAACTTGTAGTATCACTTTATGCTTTGATCAATGATGTTTTGTCGCTCTGCATGATTATGGCCATTATTGCTCTCTTGTTTGTCGCTCCCTTACTATTGCTAGCCTTCACTTCCACTGAGTGTTTTACTCAAGTTTCCAACTCCCTAAACCAATTATTTCCAAAGTTTCCACCATACCTACCTATTAGCATCATTTTCTACTTCCGTGCATATTCAATATGCCTTGTTTCCTAACGAATAAAATGTTTGCTTGTTATGAGAAAGTTAGTTAGTAAAGCTCTCACGAACTTGATGGTACACTTTATTTCCTGCACTTAATAAACCTGAACCATTGTGAAATCTCCATGAAAGTTATATGCTTGCAAATTATAGGCTGGGGATTAGCAGAACCGTGTTGTCACGGGGAACGCTTTCAACACTTGTAAATATATAGCCAGTTGATACCTTGCTCTTTTGTTTGCGGATGTCGTCGGTGTGAAATAAAAGGGGAGCTTGTAAGTCCATGGAGTTATATATGTGCGTTAGAGAAACACCTGGCCCGCTGGTCTAATCCATGTTGACATGGTGGAAACCTGCAGCGTAACCATAATGATATCTATGAAGCATTCTTCTTATAAAAAAAGAGAGATAGCTATTGAGAAAAAGAAAAAAAAGAGATTTATGAAAAGACGAAAGAGAGGAAAAAGCACCATTTTCCCATGGAAAATAAGAAGATTGCTGAGATACTCATTGTCTGCTTGCCTTGTCATTTTGATATGGGGATTCTTCCGTATCATCGGGCAAGGGGTACCTCGTTGGCGGTTCTCTATGATACGCACATATTTACGATGACAAGAACTTACCGGTAACTAAAGTTGAGTAGCATGAGGAGTGGCCCTCGTACTCAAGGGACATGGGATTTTTAGTTTATAGTCTATCAAGCATATAACTCAGATTGGACCTCACTTTCACCTTAACCACATTAAAGATGCTTATGATAGGGGCAATGAGAGCTCAAAGCTAATGAGTACCATACTTTCAGCATTTGGAAGCCTTTCAAACTTTTCAAAACCTGTTCATTTCCTTGTTGAGTCTTCACACATTCTATGAGCACTTTCTTGAGAGCATAGTGGCCATTCTTAGTTCTATGTGCATTGTCCCAAGACTTGTTGATTGATGCATACCTTGATATTGCTTTTTTTAAGCTATTTGTATCTAGTCACTCTTGTAAACTTTGAAGGTGTCCTTTGCATTTATATTTGCTACTCTATAAGGGACAAGCTGAATGCCACTATGCTATGTTTTCTTTATGTGAAACAAACAAACGTCTTGCAAGGCATTATTATTCATGAATCTTTTGTTTGTGCCTTTTTGTAACATCCCATAACTTCAATCCAAGCTTATCAAGATCAAATCAACCCAAAAATGGGGTTAACAAAAACTTTTCCAAATTTAAAATGAAAGCATTCATATGTGTGTGCATTTAAAATAGGAGTGGTTTTGAATTGCCATGATTGTGTGATCCAATGCTTGTAAAATGTTCCTTAGGTGATTTCAACATCATTCCCAAACTTTTCCTAAATAAAATCAAAACAAAAAGAATTAAAAAGGAGGAATGGTCATTTTGGCTATTTTAATCCACAACACTACTTTGGCTATTCCTAGTACTCAATTCTAAACAGAAACAATTCTTGATCTTTGTACCCCTTGCTAGTACACATAATGAGGTACCAAGGCCCACTTTTGGATCTGCTAAAAACATTCTTTTACTTATTTTAATGGGCATTTGAAATTTGAATCTAATGCATATGCATAGATCACCCCTATTTCAAAACCCATCTAATGGAGCTCCACTTTCAAAACCCTTGCAACCAGAGACAACCTAGCACTACTGGAGATCACTAAAAAATTTTGAAACCAAAATTCAAAACTTTCTCTCTTTCAGCCATTTCATCAAATAACTTGTGCGCACAAATCTGGCCAAATTCAAAACACTGTTTTGAGCAGTGATCTTGGTCACCATTTGTGCCTAACCTTGTCCCCTTGTTCCCTCAGTACCAGCCCTACCCTTTGCTAGCCCGGCCACACCCTGTGCACACGACCAAATGGTCATGGCCATTAAGGCCGAGCACCTTGAGCACCCCCACCGGCGACATCGTGCCACAGCAGCCACCAACCTCTCTCGCCATGTCTAGCACACCGCCAATGGTCCACCTCCACCGTCCAACCAGCCCCAGGCTAGAGACAGAGGGTAGAGCAGCAAGGAACTGCCGTGCCCGGAGCTGGTCGAGCATGCCAACGCCACCCCCAGAGCGCGCTCTATCCCTGCTCGCACAGACCACCCTTGGCCACAGCCCGCGCCCGCTGCTCCGCCACGACCTGGAGAACACCCCAGACACACCCGCTGGCCGCCCAAAGCCTCACAGCCACCGCTTGCCGTGGACACCGCCGCCTCTGCCTCTCAGAGCGCCACCTCGCCCAGACCGCGTGCCGCCGCCCCTACGGCCGCATTCAATCCCTAGAGCACCGCCAGGGGACCGCACGTCGATCGCCACCCTTAGCCGTGCCTCTACCCTGCCGTAGCCTTGTCGCCGGAGTTGCCTGCCCATCCCGCTCGGTCTCACTGTCGGGCCTATAAAAGGAGCCCTCACCAGCCTCTTCTCTCCACACCACTCCACTCCCCTCACCTCTCTGAACCTCACCCACCTCTAGCCGGAGCAAGGCGAGCTCTGCCTCGCCGGAATTAGAGCCGGAGCAGCCGCAACAGGAGGAGAAGGGCGCCGCTGATTGCGACCACCCCAAGCTCCGCCGCAACCGCGCCTCGCCTCACTGTCGTCTTCCAGTTTGTTTGCCCACCTCGCCGACCCTGCTGGATCCCTGGTACGTCCCCATCAGACCCCCACCGAGCCGCTAGGGTTCGAGCTCGCCGGCGACCTGTTCGTCGTTGACGACGACCCTAAGCCGTAGATCCCCCTTCTAATCCTACGACCCACAGCACGCGTACTGTTTCATGTGTTAAAACCCACTGACAAGCGGGACCCCCCTGTCAGCTGAGCCCCGAGCCACGGAGCGCCACAGGGCCGGCCCAAGTCTTTTCCCGCGCTAGCCCAGCCATTCAAATCTGGATTTTTCTTTTTAGTTTGAATCTAGTTTCTGTCCACTAGTTTAAAAATCAATTCAGAGAGTTTTATAAATCCAAATTGCATGAAACTAATTTTGTCTGAAAGGTTTTGAAATGATCTATCCAAGACCGTTGGATTTAATTCAATTAGAGTTATAGATCTCTCCTAATAAAATTAACAAAACAGAAGCTTTTGCAACTTGCAACATTTTTATAAAATCAACCAAGTTAGCTTTTGATTTGATTCCAATTCTCAAAAATCACATTTCATCATATCTATCTAAATATGTAATAATATTAAGGTTTACATGCAGTGACTTTGGACTAGTACCAAAATAATGCTATATATGCATTTCTAGTTACTTTAAATCATTAAATAATGAACTTAAACCAAAGTAATATTGATCCAACCCTTAAATATCATTCCCACATGTTAGAATATGTGGTGATGACATGTGTCAACATGATCCCATATTTTAAGTGGTGAATATTAAATCTTAGTTAAATTTTCAATGAGTAGAAATTACTTTTCTAAATTAAAAAGGTTGAAACTATTGAATTAAACTTGTGATGCTTGTGATGATAATAGAGCATCAATTGTGTGTCTTAGAATGCTATCTAGCCTAGTTAAGTATTGTTTGGTGATTGTCTACTCCGTGTGTATTTATAGAAGATAGTACTGACCAAGCTTACGAGGAGAAGGAGTGCTATCAAGACGAAGACGAAGAAAAATTCAACCACTTAACCAACCAAGGCAAGCCACCATTAACAGTGCAAGCTACCCTTAGCAAGCCAGCAATACCCAAGTTAACCCTTGCAAGTTAGTGCTTAGCAAACTAGAAACAAACTAGATGGTTTAGCAAAGATGCCTTAAGCATGCTTTGATCACACCCCTTTAACTATTAGTACCTCAAGTCTTATTGACAAGTTTTACCTCCCTTAGTTTACACAAAGTTCTTACTTGCTTTGAAGGTAGCATAAAAAGTATAAAACTTGACCTACTTAGAAACCTTTAGATGTCATTCTATGGCATGAGATTGATCCCATCCTTCCACCTTAGTGAACACTCTTAACTTAGTAATTTTAGAGTAGATCAAAAACTTGAGTCACTTTAGATGGGAACAAGTGGTGAAAATGAATTGTGAAAACCTTGGAATGATGAGTCATTCTATTGAGATGTCTTGACATGTGTTGAGAAACACAACTAGTTTATGATGATGAAAATGATGAGGCATGAGCCTTAACCCTTTTATAAAACTGATGGTTGGATTCGGATGCGATACCATTCCAAATTTACCGTACAACCACATTATCGGAATTGGGTAAGGATTAGCTGGAAATTTATATGCATTAGTATTAGTTCCCTCACGGGAGAGGTTTGAGCTGAGGCTACATCTCATGATGTCCACCTATGAAGTGCCCAAGATGACTGATGGTCATGGTTGGGAGGCCATGCTCATAGGAGAGGTGCTTATACTAGGGTGTGTAAAGGGAAGGTTATGTTTGATTATCTACATACTAAGTATGATGATTCAGGGTTATCCCTGACAGATGTATCGAATCTTGTGGTGAAAGTGTACCACCTCTGCAGAGTGTCAAACTATTCGAATATCCGCGTTCGCGGTTATGGACAGTTGGAATGGCCATACTGTTTCGTTGTCTGATGTTTTCTAAATAACTTGAAATGAACGATGAACTTTTACTTGACCACAACAGGGTTGTGTTTATGATTATAGCTTCCCAACTTAAGTGATTCTAGAACTTTACTTTATCTTTCTTTGCTTCTGAACTCAGCTTAGGTTTCAAACTTAACTTTATAGTTAAACTTAGATTTAGCAATTTAACCTAGAACTATAGTACTTGTTAATAGTAGTTTGCGAGTACTTAAAGAGTACTCATGGCTTTTGTCCCTGGCTATTCTCAGGGCCAGACTCTGAAGGAGACTATCAGGAGGATGGTCATGAGGACGGTTATGATAACTAGGATTATCTGCCTTCGTCAGCATTGCCTGTGCCCTTGAAGATGGACCCCACCGCTACGCTTATCTTTTATTTCCGCTGCTGGTTGTATTAAACACTGGATCATGAGATCCTTATTTGTGTAAGACCTTATGTATGGTTTGTAATGGATGATGTACTGTGATATCCAATCCGTTATGTCTCGCAAAAATGGTAATCCTGGGATTGCGAGGTATGGCATAACGGGTATCTAGGATTAAAAATCCGGGTGTTGACAAGTTGGTATCAGAGCCATCTTGACCATAGGAGACCCTAGTTAGAATGGACGTCCAAACCAGAAACTTAGCTTCAAAACCAAAGTGAGTATTTATGAAAAACTATTTCCTCTCTTACCCTTGTGAACTCATTCTTTCTCAAAAATTTATGTTCCTCAAAATTCTTACACTACTACTTAAAATTTGACACACTTGATCACTTCACTAACTTCCTCATCCTTAATTCTTGTAGATGGAGACTCAGTTCAGCAAGTTTTACCAGTTGGGAAACAGAGGTCAGCTGATCTTCGAGAGGGGTCTGGATTCACTGTCGGAGTTACTGGGACGCCCACATCCGGAGTTTCTTGGAGCTAAACTTCTAGGACCCCCAGGAGGAGACCTATAGTGGCTAGTCACAACAGATCTTCGAGGAAGCATCAAAGCACCAACTTCTGGAAGAATTCAGTTCTCCGTAAGAGAGAACAACTGGCTAGATTGATTAGCTAGGGCAATGCATGAAGCTCTCGCACGTCTATGTGCCCTCAGCGTCAACAAGATCCAAGGAACCCGTTTTTCCCACTATGCAAGACGTGACTTCATGGGAATGCCGATGGAGATGCCAAGTCACCCAGAATTGAGGCGTCAAGTGGAGAACCTTGACTTCTTGCTTCAGGACAGACAGTAGGAACTGGATAATGCCAGGGAGTTAGCCAACCAGAACTGTGCCACTGCCGACCAGAAGGCCCAGACTTTCGCACTGCTCATCCAAGATCACCAGTCTCTTTGCCGCCAGCGTGCAAAGAAGGATCGCACCATAACCCGTCTTCGCAAGAAGGTGGCCAACCTCGAGAAGACCATCAAGGAGCAGGAAGCTCAGCTTGCCGCCAAGGAAGAAGATGATGAGGGTGAAGACATCCAGGGAGACATGGATTCTTATCTCAGCAACGATGATGACTTTCTGGAGGAGGATGCTGTGGACTTCTACACTGATGATGAGGACTCTGACTTCATCGACGATGAGTAGATGCACTAGAGCACTATCGTAGCATGAGATGTATCATCTCATTGTATCGTAGCTGGCAGAATGGTTCTTCAAACCATCTGTTTTCCCTTTGATTGTTGTGGTGTGTGTTGTATCGGGTGCTTTCTTGCATGAATGAAAATGAAGTTAATTGAAAAACCTGAGTCTAACTCAAAGTTTTAGCTTTGAAAACCCAAAACCATGAACCTTAGAATTTCCCTCTTACCCCTATATCTATCTCAATCTTCAGATGACTCGTGGAAACCAAGGAGGGAGCAGCTCGTCACAGGACCCAATGTTGCAGATCTTGAAGAATCTCATCGCGGACCGTGAAGCAAGAAGGGCCGAGCGTCAAGCCAACTTAGCAACATTGCAGCAGATCGCACAAATGGCTCTCAACAACCAAGGACATGGAAATCAGGATCACCATGGATCCAAACTCAAAAAAATTCAGAACACCAATCCCCCAATCTTCAACCAATCTGAGAACCCATTAGATGCTGATGACTGGTTACAGACCGTGGAAAACAACCTTGAAGTTGCAGGAGTTGATGAAAATGAGAAAGTTCTCTTTGCCACCCACTATCTGGCGGGAGATGCAAGAGCTTGGTGGAATAGCATCCGCAATATGAACCATGGCCAGGTGATGACCTAAGAAGCATTCAAAGTCAAGTTCAGCCGCACCCACGTGCCGCAAGGTCTCGTCAACAGGATGAGAGATGAATTCCGCGAATTGAAGCAAGGAAGAATGACTGTGGTGGAGTACCGTGACAGATCCCTGTCACTTTCCAGATATGCACCGGATGAGATCAACACGGAGGCCAAGAAGAAGGAGAGATTCTTGAACGGACTGCATGATGAGATGCAGACTATCCTCGTCAACATCCATTTTCAGGATCTCGAAGAACTAGTCGACTCTGCCATTCAGATGGAAGGGAAGATTAACTAGGCAAATGACAACCGCAAGCGTCGTATGATGCAGTAGTCTGGATCCAGTAGTCACCAGAAGTACCGTCCCAACCCCACACCAGGATATCCACCAAGGAACAATCGACCCCCAAATCCTCGCCCAAGCTACCCCAACCGTAGCGGAGGCAATGTGAAGTCCGGAGGAAACAATCACAACTCCGGTAATGCCAACAATTTCAACCGTGCCCCTCCCAAGAGAAACAACAACAACAACACTGCACCCAGAACTGGCAGCAATGTTGTGCCTGTCGCAGTCAAGGACAAGTCCCAGATCACCTGTTTCAAGTGTGGAGTGAAGGGTCACTACTCCAATGAGTGTCCCAAGAAGACTGCCGCCAATGCCCCTGTGAATGCCCCAGCTCAGTAGCAGCGTCGTGTTCAACCAGGAAGGAGATTTGCCCCAGGGAACCCTCACAACCGCAACGGTCGTCTCTTCCACATGAACACAGAAGAAGCCCAGGAAGCGACAGATGTAGTGCTGGGTATGTTTTCTGTCAACTCAGTTTTAGCAAGAGTATTGTTTGATTCTGGAGCATTGCATTCATTTGTCACCGAAGAATTTGTATGCACTAGTAAGATTCACCCAACCAACCTGAAGCATGTCATGATAGTTCAAATCCTCGGTTCAACTACAAAAGCTAGAAAAATTTGCAAAGTTGTACCTATCAGAATACATGGGATAGATTTTTATGCCAACCTAATTGTACTTGGAACCAAAGGATTGGAAGTAGTACTAGGTATGGACTGGATGTCAAGGCATAAAGGATTGATAGACTGTGCTAAGAAAGCCATCACCATGACCAGTAGTTCTGGAGTCACAGTAGAGCATATATATGAAACCTTACCCCGTCAACTCAAGTGCAACAAGAGTGTAGTCCTGCCCACCATAGACCAAGTCAGAGTAGTCTGTGAATACCCCGACGTATTCCCAGATGAATTGCCAGGTATGCCCCCCAGATAGGGATATTGAGTTCATTATCGAACTAATCCCCGGAACCGGACCTATAGCCCAGAGACCCTATAGCATGAACCCATCAGAGTTAGTGGAACTGAAGAAGCAGTTGGATGCCATGTTAGCAACAGGCTTGATTCAACCAAGCGCATCGCCATGGAGATCACCAGTGTTATTCATCGACAGGAAAGATGGAGGCAATCGTTTGTGTACAGATTACAGAAAGTTGAATGACATCACCATCAAGAACAAGTACCATTTGCCAAAGATAGAGGATCTATTTGATCAGTTGACTGGAGCTCAGGTATTCTCAAAGATTGATCTTAGGACTGGTTATCACCAACTTAAGATTCATGCAACGGATATTCCGAAGACCGCCTTTACTACTCGCTATGGTTTATACGAGTATACGGTTATGTCTTTTGGATTAACCAATGCCCCTGCTTATTTCATGAATCTCATGAATAAGATATTTATGAATTTCCTAGATAAGTTTGTATTTGTGTTCATCGACGACATCCTTATCTACTCCAAGTCGGAAGAAGAGCATGAGCAACATCTGAGAATCATCCTAGAAACCCTGAGAGAGCATCAGTTATATGCCAAGTTCAGCAAGTGTGAGTTTTGGCTGAAAGAAGTAGGATTCCTAGGACATATTGTGTCTGCCGGAGGAGTCTCTGTTGATCCCACCAAGATCAAAGATGTCGAAGAATGGGAAGCCCCAACCACTCAAACCCAAGTCCGTTCATTTCTCGGATTGGCGGGATATTACCGCAAGTTCGTAGAAGGATTCTCGAGCATAACCCGACCAATGACCCAATTGTTGAAGAAGGACAAGAAGTTTGAATGGACAGACAAATGTGAGGCTAGTTTCCAGGAGCTGAAGAAGAGATTGATATTAGCCCCAATTTTGATCATGCCAGACATCAAGAAGCCGTTTGATGTATATTGTGATGCATCCAGGATTGGTCTAGGATGTGTATTGATGCAAGAAGGCAAAGTCATCGCTTATCTGTCTCGACAACTGAAGCAGCATGAGCAGAACTATCCAACCCATGATCTTGAGCTAGCAGCTGTGGTTCTAGCATTGAAGACATGGCGTCATTATTTGATGGGTAATCGCTGTGAGATTTACTCGGATCATAAGAGCTTGAAGTATATCTTCACTCAGAAGGAGCTGAATATGAGGCAAAGAAGATGGATAGAGTTAATCAAGGATTATGACCTTGACATTCACTATCACCCCGGCAAAGCCAATGTGGTAGCGGATGCTCTTAGCAGATTGCCGTGTAGGCTTAACACGATGATCAAGGAGAAGCAACCAAGTTTGTATGAAGAGTTGGAGCAGTTCAAGACTGAATTAGTTAGCAAAGGATTCCTAGCTAGCATTGAACTTCAACCCACGTTGATTAGCCAAATCAAGGAAGCCCAGAAGGGAAATGAAAGTATCGACGGAATCAAACGTCGTATTGGTACAGGAAAGGTACCTGGATTCACCGAAGATGAACAAGGAGTACTACGTTACAAAGGACGTATCTGTGTGCCAGCAGATTCGGAGCTGAAGGAAGTTATCATGAAGGAAGCTCATGGTACTCTTTATTCTATCCACCCCGGAGGAACAAAGATCTATCAGGATTTGAAAGAGCAATTTTGGTGGCACAAGATGAAGAGAGAGATCAGAAGCTACATTGCCAAATGTGACATCTGTCAAAGAGTCAAAGCAGAGCATCAGAGACCTGCAGGATTGTTGCAACCATTGCAGATTCCGGAATGGAAATGGGATTCCGTCAGAATGGACTTTATCATCGGTTTGCCTACTTCTAGTAGGGGAAATGACTCAATCTGGGTCATCGTTGATAGATTGTCCAAGGTATCCCATTTTATACCTGTCAAGACAACCTACCAGAGTGCAAAGCTAGCAGAGTTGTATATTGCTAGGATTGTTAGTCTGCATGGAACCCCCAAGACCATCGTGTCAGATCGAGGAACCCAGTTTACTTCAAGATTTTGGCAGAAAGTTCAGGAAGGATTAGGAACCAAGTTGAACTTCAGTACCGCGTATCACCCGCAAACAGATGGACAAATTGAGAGAGTCAACCAGATATTGGAGGATATGCTTAGAGCTTGTGTGTTGGAATACGGATCAAAATGGGAAGACTGTCTGCCTTTCGCAGAATTTTCCTATAACAACAGTTATCAAGCTAGTTTGCAGATGGAACCATTTGAATTCCTATACGGAAGAAAGTGTCGTACCGCTTTGAATTGGTTGCAAGTAGGAGAGAGTCAGATCTTTGGACCCGACATTCTCCGAGAAGCAGAAGAGAAAGTTCACAAAGTCCGTGAGCACCTCAAGACCGCCCAATCCAGACAGAAGAGCTATGCTGACAAGAGAAGGAGAGACCTGACTTTCAATGTCGGAGATTTCGTATATCTCAAGGTTTCACCATTGAAGGGAACTCAACGCTTTAGTCTGAAGGGAAAGTTAGCCCCCAGATATATCGGACCTTCAAGATTCTGAACCGCCGAGGAGAAGTATCGTATCAGCTAGAACTTCCTGAAGAGATGTCAGCCATCCACAATGTGTTCCATATCTCGTTGCTTCGCAAATGCTTGGAAGTGCCTAAGAAGACTGAAGTTTTCAAGAATATCGATCACAGAGCGGTGGAAATCAACAATGACCTGACCTATCGGGAAGTACCCATCTGTATCTTAGAGGAGGCCTACAGAACCACCAGGACTAGGAGCATCAAGTTTCTCAAGATTCAGTGGAGCAACCATACCGAGGAGGAAGCTACTTGGGAGCAAGAAGATTACATTAGGACAGAGTTCCCAGATCTCTTTAGTTCCTAGTTTTCTTTGTAAATCTCGGGACGAGATTCTGTTTAAGGGGGGAAGGTTTGTAACATCCCAAAACTTCAATCCAAGCTTATCAAGATCAAATCAACCCAAAAATGGGGTTAACAAAAACTTTTCCAAATTTAAAATGAAAGCATTCATATGTGTGTGCATTTAAAATAGGAGTGGTTTTGAATTGCCATGATTGTGTGATCCAATGCTTGTAAATTGTTTCTTAGGTGATTTAAACATCATCTACATCATTCCCAAACTTTTCCTAAAGAAAATAAAATAAAAAAAATTAAAAAGGAGGAATGGTAATTTTGGCTATTTTAATCCACTACACTACTTTGGCTATTCCTAGTCCTCAATTCTTAACAGAAACAATTCTTGATCTTTGTACCCCTTGCTAGTACACATAATGAGGTACCAAGGCCCACTTTTGGATCTGCTAAAAACATTTTTTTACTTATTTTAATGGGCATTTGAAATTTGAATCTAATGCATATGCATAGATCACCCCTATTTCAAAACCCATCTAATTGAGCTCCACTTTCAAAACCCTTACAACCAGAGACTCCCTAGCACTAGTGGAGATCACTCAAAAATTTTGAAACCAAAATTCAAAACTTTCTCTCTTTCGGCCAATTCATCAAACAGCTTGTGTGCACAAATCTGGCCAAATTCAAAACACTGTTTTGAGCAGTGATCTTGGTCACCATTTGTGCCTAACCTTGTCCCCTTGTTCCCTCAGTACTAGCCCTACCCTTTGCTAGCCCGGCCACACCCTGTGCACACGACCAAATGGTCATGGCCATTAAGGCCGAGCACCTTGAGCACCCCCACCGGCGACATCGCATCACAGCAGCCGCCAACCTCTCTCGCCATGTCTAGCACACCGCCAGTGGTCCACCTCCACCGTCCAACCAGCCCCAGGCCAGAGACAGAGGGCAGAGAGGCCAGGAACCGCTGCGCCCGGAGCTGGTCGAGCATGCCAATGCCACCCCTAGAGCATGCTCTGTCCCCGCTTGCACAGACCGCCCCTTGGCCACAGCCCGCGCCCGCCGCTCCGCCACAACCTGGAGAACACCCCAGACACCCCCGCTGGCCGCCCAAAGCCTCACAACCACCGCTCGCCGTGGACACCGCCGCCTCTGCCTCTCAGAGCGCCACCTCACCCAGACCGCGTGCCACCGCCCCTATGGCCGCATTCAATCCCTAGAGCACCTCCAGGGGACCGCCCATCGATCGCCACCCTTAGCCATGCCTCTACCCCATCGTAGCCTTGTCGCCGGACTCGCCTCCCCATCCCGCTCGGTCTCACCGTCGGGCCTATAAAAGGAGCCCTCCCCAACCTCTTCTCTCCACACCACTCAACTCCCCTCACCTCTCTAAACCTCACCCACCTCTAGATGGAGCAAGGCGAGCTCTTCCTCGCCCGAATTGGAGTCGGAGCAGCCGCAACAGGAGGAGAAGGGCGCCGCTGATGGCGACCACCCCAAGCTCTGCCTCAACCGCGCCTCGCCGTTGTCTTCCAGTTTGTTTGCCCGTGTCACCGACCCCGCTAGAGCCCTGGTACGTCCCCAGCAGACCCCCACCGAGCCGCTAGGGTTGGAGCTCGCCAGCGACCTGTTCGTCGTCGACGACGACCCTAAGCCGTAGATCCCCCTTCTAATTCTACGACCCACAGCGCGCGTACCGTTTCCCGTGTTAAAACCCACTGACAAGCGGGACCCCCTGACAGCTGAGCCCCGTGCCGCAGAGCGCCACTAGGCCGGCCCAAGTATGTTCCCGCGCTAGCCCAGCCATTCAAATCTGGATTTTTCTTTTTAGTTTGAATCTAGTTTCTGTCCACTAGTTTAAAAATCAATTGAGAGAGTTTTATAAATCCAAATTGCATGAAACTAATTTTGTCTGAAAGGTTTTGAAATGATCTATCAAAGACCGTTGGATTTAATTCCATTAGAGTTATAGATCTCTCCTAATAAAAATAACAAAACAGAAGCTTTTGCAACTTGCAACATTTTTATAAAATCAACTAAGTTAGATTTTGAGTTGATTCCAACTCTCAAAAATCACATTTCATCATATCTATCTGAATATGTAATAATATTAAGGTTTACATGCAGTGACTTTGGACTAGTACCAAAATAATGCTATGTAGGCATTTCTAGTCACTTAAATCATTAAATAATGAACTTAAACCAAAGTAATATTGATCCAACCCTTAAATCTCATTCCCACATGTTAGAATATGTGGTGATGACATGTGTCAACATGATCCCATATTTTAAGTGGTGAATATTAAATCTTAGTTAAATTTTCAATGAGTAGAAATTACTTTTCTAAATTAAAAAGGTTGAAACTATTGAATTAAACTTGTGATGATAATAGAGCATCAATTGTGTGTCTTAGAATGCTATCTAGCCTAGTTAAGTATTGTTTGGTGATTGTCTACTCCGTGTGTATTTATAGAAGATAGTACCGACCAAGCTTACGAGGAGGAGGAGTGCTATCAAGACGAAGACGAAGAAAACTTCAACCACTGCACCAACCAAGGCAAGACACCATTAACAGTGCAAGCTACCCTTAGCAAGCTAGCAATACCCAAGTTAACCCTTGCAAGTCAGTGCTTAGCAAACTAGAAATAAACTAGATGGTTTAGCAAAGATGCCTTAAGCATGCTTTGACCACACCCCTTTAACTATTAGTACCTCAAGTCTTATTGGCAAGTTTTACCTCCCTTAGTTTACACAAAGTTCTTACTTGTTTTGAAGGTAGCATAAAAAGTATAAAACTTGACCTACGTAGAAACCTTTAGATGTCAATCTATGGCATGAGATTGATCCCATCCTTCCACCTTAGTGAACACTCTTAACTTAGTAATTTTAGAGTAGATCAAAAACTTGAGTCACTTTAGATGGGAACAAGTGGTGAAAATGAATTGTGAAAACCTTGGAATGATGAGTCATTCTATTGAGATGTCTTGACATGTGTTGAGAAACACAACTGGTTTATGATGATGAAAATGATGAGGCATGAGCCTTAACCCTTTTATAAAACTGATGGTTGGATTCGGATGCGATACCATTCCAAATTTACCGTACAACCACATTACCTAAACTGAGTAAGGCTTAGCTGGAAATTTATATGCATTAGTATTAGTTCCCTCACGGGAGAGGTTTGAGCTGAGGCTACCTCTCATGATGTCCACCTATGCAGTGCCCAAGATGACTGATGGTCATGGTTGGGAGGCCATGCTCATAGGAGAGGTGCTTATACTAGGGTGTGTAAAGGGAAGGTTATGTTTGATTATCTGCATACTAAGTATGATGATTCAGGGTTATCCCTGACAGATGTATCGAATCTTGTGGTGAAAGTGTACCACCTCTGCTGAGTGTCAAACTATTCGAATAGCTGCGTCCGCGGTTATGGACAGTTGGAATGGCCATACTGTTTCGTTGTCAGATGTATTCTAAATAACTTGAAATGAATGATGAACTTTGACTTGACCACAACAGGGTTGTGTTTATGATAATGGCTTCCCAACTTAACTGATTCTAGAACTTTACTTTATCTTTCTTTGCTTCTGAACTCAGCTTAGGTTTCAAACTTAACTTTATAGTTAAACTTAGATTTAGCACTTTAACCTAGAACTATAGTACCTGTTAATAGTAGTTTGTGAGTACTTAAAGAGTACTCATGGCTTTTTTCCCTGGCTATTCTCATGGCTAGACTATGAAGGAGACTATCAGGAGGATCGTCATCAGGACGGTTATGATAACTAGGATTATCTGCCTTCGTCAGCATTGCCTGTGCCCTTGAAGATGGACCCCACTGCTACGCTTATCTTTTATTTCCGCTGCTGGTTGTATTAAAGACTAGATCATGAGATCCTTATTTGTGTAAGACCTTATGTATGGTTTGTAATGGATGATGTACTGTGATATCCAATCCGTTATGTCTCGCAAAAATGGTAATCCTGGGATTGCGAGGTATGGCATAACGGGCATCTGGGATTAAAAATTCGGGTGTTGACACTTTGCATGTTGCATCATAGTTTCTTTGTCTTATTGATAGAATATTGTCTTTCATGTTATGATTGAAGTACTATGATCCCAGCTTTGAATGCTTACAAATACTTTGGTCAAGCCTTTGATGGTTCATGTCACCTAAAAAATTATTCTTTTTTTATCACTTACCTACTCGAGGACGAGCAGGAGTTAAGCTTGGGGATGTTGATACATTGCAAATGTATCTATAATTTTTGATGCTCCATGCTTGGTTTTATCCACTTTCTTGTGTTTTGTCCACACTTTGGAGTACTTTTCATATGATTTCTTGGACTAACCTATTAACAAGAGCCACAGTGCTAGTTGCCTGTTTTCTGCTGTTTTTGGTTCCAGGAAAGTCAAAAAATGAATATTCTCGGAATTAGACGGGACAAAAGCCAAAGTGCCTATTTTTCTAGAAGACTCCAGGAGCCATAATATGAGATGGAGGAGGGCCAGGGGCTAGCCACACCCCCCCAGGCGTGGGCTGGGTCTGGCTGCGCCAGGGCATGGTGTGGTGGCCCCAGGCACACCCTCGGTCTCCCTCTTCGCCTATAAGAAGCCTTCTGACCTAAAAACTCCGGGGGGTTGACATTTTTCCAGAAGGAGTTCCGCTCCGCCGCCACCACCAGATTCCACGAAACAGCACCAGAAACTCCGTTCTGGCACCCTGTCAGGATGGGGAATTGGAGGAGATCATCGCCATCATCATCACCATCGCTTCTCCATCGACCATCCATGTTTCCCCCATCTATGAGTGAGTAATTCCCCGCTATAGGCTATGGGGATGGTAGGGATTGGATGAGATCGTTCATGTAATGGCATCAGATTGTTAGGGCATGGTGCCTAGTATCTTTTATTAGTGCTTTATGACTTTGTTGCGACTTGTTGTGCTTAATACTTGTCACTAGGGCCCGAGTGCCATGATTTCAGATCTGAACATGTTATTGATTCATTATGATAGTATTGTTTTTGGTCTTATCTGCAAGTTGTATACACACGTTGTTGTTTGGAACCTATGGCCCCGAAGTGACAGAAATCGGGATAACTGGAAGGGAATGGCTTTGATGTGAGGATCACATGTGTTCACGGAGTGTTAATGCTTTGCTCCGGTGCTCTATTAAAAGGAGCACCTTAATTGCCAGTAGTTCCCTAGAGGCCCCGCTGCAAACGGGCTGGAAGGACAAAAGATGTTGTCAAGTTCTCATTGCGAGGACGTATGACTATATATGGAACACATGCCTAGGATTATCTAGTACTTGGATGCTTTATTTTATTTATCTGCAATTTCCCTATGTTCTGATTGCTATGTGAATTGTCTTGTCCATGCAACGCCCGTCCATCCGTCCTTATGCCTACCGCACTCGAATCCCACTGTTTACTGCTTTTGTTACTACTGTCTTTGCTTTACTACTACTATTACTTTACTATTCCTACTACAAAACTGTTGCTACTGATAAACTGCTGTGAGCAAGATTGTTTCCAGGTGCAGCTGAATTGACAACTCAGTTGTTAAGGATGATAAATATTCTTTGGCTCCCCTTGTGTCGAATCAATAAATTGGGTTTCACTTCCCTCAAAAATACTACGATACACCCCCTATACTTGTGGGTCATCAAGCAACGTGAAGACGAAGAATTTGAGGAAGTGCAAGAGGTGGAGGAAAACGATGATGAGCACTCGGAGGAAAACATAGGTAAGCAGCAAATTTATGAAGAAGTGGAGGTGCCGAAGAGAAAAGGGTGTGAAAAGAAACAAAAGGGTAAGCGGAACTGGGAGGAAAAGGCAAATAATGGAGGTGTATTAGAATATGAAGAAGTTGCAAGGGTGATTGAGGATGTTCTTGAGGATGTTTCGGCTAACTGTAGGAGAAATAATAAATCCCTGCCAATTTCATCGTTGTACGATTCTCCAGATGAAAGGTAAGCTTAAAAATTGTTTTATTTGCCATTTGATCATTTTTTTTATCCTCATCAACTGTTGCTTAATGCAGGATGGGCTACTAGACTAATAAGATGAGCAGAAAGAAGCAGGCACAGTAACATCGTATGTTGAATTATCATTGAAACTAAACTAGTCGTGTCGTCTTTATTTATATCTGGCGTGTGCAATGTGTCTATGATGGGGTCATGTGGACCAAATTACAATTTTTTAAATATTATTACATTAATTTTTTACCTGCGTATGTACGCAGCTACTAGTTCCCATCTCCCTTGGATTCCCATCTCCTCGAGCGCACTCCAGAATTATGGCTGTGTCATCAAGTGCTCGTAGCGGAGTCAGCGTATTGTCCTATTAGATGTGAATGCAATGACTTTGTTTGTTCAGAATTTGATGACTTTTGATTAGTTTGAAAGACAAAGAAACCTAAAACATGGCCAATATATGCCATCAGAAACTATTCCTCAAAAAATATTATTACTCCCTCCGTCTAGAACTAAGTGACTTGAATTTGTGTAGATTCGTATGTATATAGACATGTTTTGGGTATAAATACATTTAAATATCTAAAAAAAGTAAGTCAGTTATACCTGGACAGAAGTAGTACACTATTACAACACGCTCGACCCCTTCTCCTCCGGCGCAATCCAAATTATGGTTGTGCCATCAAGTACTAGGAGCAGAGTCAGTGTATTGTCCCATCTGATATGCTAGGAACGTGCAACTTTATTTTTAGGATCATACGAGTTTCGACTAGTTTCAAAGACAAAGACACATGGCCAACATATATAGATTATGACGCTAATCGACTATGACTCAACTGACCCGGATCCAAAGAGGGCATTAAGATACCATACATAGATTTAATTTATGCTTAAGTGGCCCTAATCGACTATGACTCAACACATGGCCTGCAGTCTCCATCATCGACGACGTTGTCCGCGTCGTCGTCAGCCTCCTCCGCGTCAGAATCGATGCTGCATTCCCGGAAACATTCCTCCTCCTCACGGATTCTTCACGGCGCACCGCATCGATAATGGTGGAGGTCGTATGCCCAGGCACTGCCCAGAAGCGCAGCCTCCCTTCGGGGTTGTGCAGATCCGGGTGGATCTCCCGCCGGTGGATTCCGCACAGCTCAATCAACACCATCTGCTCCTTCTTGAACTAATTTCGCTAGTACGCGCTCGTGCGCGAGTACCATGCCATTTCGCTCTTCCGCTCCGGTAGCTGGCGGCAGCGCTCCTCGATCTGCCTCGCCAACGTGTTGTATCGCAAGAACGGCGCGATAGGAACCCCGTCGTAGCTGAGCTCGAAGCCGGCCGGCAGCCTCACGAACAGCGACACGAGTATGTCGTAGTGGGTAAACATCTGAGCCTCGTGCAAGCTGATTTTGGGCCTCTCCCTCTCCATGGCGATGAAGGAACACGATCTGAGCTTCGGCCCCGAGGTTAAGGGGATAAGGGCAAGGACGTAGGCCCAATAGTGGATGCCACTGCCAATCAGTTCGCAGAACAGACTTCTCGTGGATTGCCCTCACGAAGGACATCTTTATTGTCCACACACCCTGATCCAACGGCGCCTAACACTACAAGAAAAGTTGGCTTTTACAACAAACGATTTTCGTGGTTGAAGGCCCGTTATTTGTGGCTAAAAAGTCTTCTACGATGGATGCCCATCGTGGTAAAAGCCCCGTCACAAAAGAATCTACCAGGGTTTTTTTCTAGACCGTGGAGGATCGCACCCTTCAGCCACGAAAATGTGTTCCGTCGTAGATCTGTTCGCCAGTCGCGTTGACTGTTGACGTCATGCAAAATGCCACGTGGCAAACACCATTAACGCCCAGTTACCGCTGTTAACGGCCACAAAAACCATGGTAGAAGCTAGGCCCAGCCAAGGTCTGCTAATAATTAAGTGGGCCGACCCATAAGGGGAGCCCAATAAGATTATGGCCCGTTACTATTTCGTCCTACACTGTTTGAAATGGGCCCAAAACAAGCAACCAGTAGCAGCCCGAGAATTCTAGGCCCATTACTGTTACGGCCTACAGAAGCCCACACTGTTCGAATACTGTGCGGCCGTTAAAAGCCTGTGTTAAGTAGGCTTGATACTGTTAAGGCCCATGGTCAGCATGTCACTGTTCGCACAGCTCGTCCTGAGCCGCCTACGAATGGCCCACTTTTGAGAAGGTCCGATACTGTTCTGGGATTTTACTATTCTAGCTCGTTACTATTCTTGCCGTCTACTATTCATGTCTGTTACTATTGCGGTCCTTTACTGTTCTGGCCCATTACTGTGCTAGTTGCCATTGTTCTGGCTTGCTGTTGTTCAGGCATGTTACTGTTCTAGCCTGTTACTATGCTGGGTTGCTACTGTTCTGGTTTGCAGGTGTTTTGGTCTGCTACTATTTTGGCCTGTTACTGTTTTACACTATTACTGTCCTGGCCTATTACTATTCTAGCCTGTTACTGTTCTGGCCTGCTGCTGTTCTGGACTGTTACTATTTTGGCCTGTTAGTGTTTTGGCCTATTACTGTTCTACCCAGTTGTTGTTACTATTTCGATAATTCTAAAGGCCATGAAAATATTATAAAAGGAGTATAATTAGCGATCATCTTTTACTGTTCATGGAAAACGCAATAAAAGAAGGGCAAATAACAAAACCCTATACAGTTACCTGATCGACCTGGCTGGCGCAGTTATTGTACCGCCATTCGTGGACGACATCAGCTAAATGCCTACATGGCCTATGCGAGTTATCTAGATATTACATCAGCTGCAAACTTCTTAAAAATATTACATAATATGAACAAAAGGGAAAGAAAATTCAGCATTTCAGTTGTCAATCAAGTTGATAGTAGAGTCCTCAATTTTCTTTCTCAATCCATCAACTACATCTCCCTTTGAGTGTGACAGCTACATAGGAAAACCACCTTGAGACATGATCTTGCAGTCCCCTCTTTGATGGCGATAGCAATAATTGCAGTCTAAAACCTACTAATAACAAGTTAATACAGCAAAGAAGACAAACTACTCATAGCTAAGAATGAACCAGATAGTAATTATAACTGCATAATACGAACATGTAGAGCAGGAATGCAAACCATGAATTAACTATATAGTAGAGGATAGTTATGTCGTTGGCTAGGACGAACCAGAACCAGATACGAGATATAATGGTGTGGCTTGTGAA
The DNA here is from genome assembly GCA_916181665.1 of Avena sativa. Lineage (NCBI taxonomy): Eukaryota > Viridiplantae > Streptophyta > Magnoliopsida > Poales > Poaceae > Avena > Avena sativa. The sequence goes on along the minus strand of OV702287.1, from coordinate 182,951,075 downwards.
CCTATAGAACGGGTCAAACAAACATTAGACAAGTATGTGAACAATGAAATGAGCAATCAAACAAAGTGTTTCTTAGAATTTCAGTATAAACTAGCCAGGTCATTTCAGCAAATATATATGGAAGCAGTGGTATCTACTGGAATGCAAGAGTCGTTGGGTGACTCGGAATTTGCGGTGAGCTACACAATGGCATGCAGTTACTGTCGTAGCTAAGAATGAACCACATAGAAATTATAACCACAGCATACCAGAACTTGTGAGTAGGAATGGAAAAAACGAATGAACTATATAGTAAAGAATAATTATGCCGTTGATTAGGACGAACCAACACCAGATACAGAAAATATATAATGGCATCGTTGGTGGACTTGTAGGCTGTGCAAACCAACATGTTCAATGTTGCCTTTTTGAGCTCTTCGCAAAGAAAAAGAAAAAGTGTTGCAGCTTTTGAAGAACTAGATGGCAACACCAAAATTATAATCGAACTAGTACGAAGAGTTTGAACGGGTACTATAGGATAGCAGAATGATGCCAGGGAGGAAATAATAGCAGAAACGTAGCTCAGGAATAACCAAATAGAGTCAGTAACTATGGAGCAGGGAATCCATACTAATATTTTCCACTGACATTACATTTTGCAAGAACTACACAATAGCAGGCAATTACTGGTGTACGGAGCAGCTAAGATAAGAACATATGCATGATAATATAACAGACATGTGCATGACTTGAAATTTGTAGAGTGGCGAATGCAAACCAACATGTCTAATGACATTGTATGTACTAGCACGAAGAATAGACATACCCAGTGACTTGCATGTACTAGCATGATTACAAAAATGCAGTTCACTCTGACAGGCTTGAACCTGCTATACCGCTGACAAAACAAAAACGGGTTGGAGATTTGGTTACCTTGGTCGGAGAGGCGTCTAAGAATCATTGGTACGGTGCAAATGACGTCTAGGTCACGAGGGTGCTACGGTTGCGGTGGCTGTTGGCGTCAGGAAAGTAGATCTTGGGCGGTCGATGCTGGTGCAGTCAACGGCAACGACCATGTAGCTGGTCTAGAGCACTGGACATGGAACTTTTTGAACTAGATCCCGTCTAGTGGACAAAGATGAAGCTGCGCCGATATGGTTGGGTAGCTTTTGGCAGCGGCGAAGCACAGCATGGGCGGTCGACGACGCCATAGGCACGGTGAGCAAGACCACAACTCTGGTGGAGTGGCAGAGAGACCCGGTGAACTAGATCCAATGGGGTGGGCGTCGATGAAACGGCTCCGGCAGCCGTGGAATTGCCACCGGGTGATGCACGTGGTGGTCGTGGAGGTGAGGGCGTGGGAGAGAAGCCTGGGATTTTGGGAGGGCCAGCTGGCAAAACTGCATCAATCGGGACTATGGAGGTGAACAGAAAAATATTTATGATCGTGCCCCCAAGCTACCGACTTTAGCGTGCCCATAGGGCGTCTAAACAATGGGTAGAATGGGAATTTTAAAGTAAAAAGTTTTTAAAATGGAGGAGCGCGAAATGCTTCAAAGTCAGTGTGTTATTTTGCCGCTCGATAGAGATTTTGAATTTGGCTACCGCCCAAATAATAATAATAATAGAAATGTGGTACTCCCCGATGGGAGATTTTGGCTGAAATTTTTTGAAACAGTGGGGCGGGAAATGCTTCAAAATCGGTGTTTCATTTTGCCGCTCGACAGATATTTTGAATTTGGCTACCGGCCAAATAATAATTAATAGTAAAGTGGTACTCCCCGGTGGGAGATTTGGGCTTAAAGTTTTTGAAACAATGGGGCGGGAAATGCTTCAAAGTCAGTTTTTGATTTGGCCGCTCGATAGAGATTTTCAATTTGGCTACTTGCTAAATAATAATTAATAGAAAAGTGGTACTCCCCGGTGAGATATTTGGCCTCAAAGTTTTTGAAACGGTGGGGCAGGAAATGCTTCAAGGTTGGTGAGTGATTTTGCCGCTCGATAGAGATTATGAATTTGGCTACTAGCCAAAATAGAAAAATGGTACTCCTCAGTGGGAGATTTGGCCTCAAAGTTTTTGAAACAGTGGGGCCCGAAATGCTTCAAAGTCAGTGTTTGATTTTCCTGCTCGACAGAGATTTTGAAATTGGCTACCAGCCAATATTAATAATAGAAAAATGGTACTCCCCGGTGGGATATTTGGCCTCAAAGTTTTTGAAACGGTGGGCGGGAAATGCTTCAAAGTTGGTTTTTGACTTTGCCGCTCGAGAGAGATTTTGAATTTGACTACCGGCCAAATAATAATTAATATAAAAGTGGTACTCCCCGGTGGGAGATTTGGCCTCAAAGTTTTTGAAACGGTGGGGCGGGAAATGCTTCAAAGTCACTATTTGATTTTGCCGCTGGACAAAGATATTGAATTTTGCTACCGGCCAAATAATAATAATAGAAAAATGGTACTCCCCGCTAGGAGATTTGCCCTCAAAGTTTTTGAAATGGTGGGGCGGGAAATGCTTCAAAGTCGGTTTTGACTTTTCTGCTCCACAAAGATTTTGAATTTGACTACCAGCCAAATAATAATTAATAGAAAAGTGGTTCTCCCAGGTGGGAGATTTGGCCTCAAAGTTTTTGAAATGGTGGGGTGGGAACTGCTTCAAAGTCAGTGTTTGATTTTGCCGCTTGATAGAGATTTTGAATTTGGCTACCGGCCAAATAATAATAACAGGTACTCCCCGGTGGGACGTTTGGCCACAAAGTTTTTGAAACGGTGGGACGGGAAATGCTTCAAGGTCAGTGTGTTATTCTGCCGCTCGATTGAGATTTTGAATTTGGCTACCAGCCAAATAATAATAATAGAAAAATGGTACTCCCCGGTGGGAGATTTTGCCACAAAGTTTTTGAAACGGTGGGACATGAAATGCTTCAAGGTCAGTGTGTGATTTTGCCGCTCGATTGAGATTTTGAATTTGGTATTGGCCAAATAATAATAGAAAAAAGCCAGTAGACCGTACGCTATCTGTCTAGGAATTCAAGTCCTAGAGTCACATCAACTAATCATCCATGAGCATAATAATTGTGTAGACGGATATTTTGAATTTGGCTAGCGTCCAGGAAACATTTGGATAAAAGGTGTACTCCCTATTCAGGAATTGAAGGCCGAGAGTGACATTAACTTATCATCCATAATGAAAATTGGATAACTCCGATTCAAATAGGGTTGGCTGTAGGTTTTGCCGCTCGACTGAGATTTTTTAATTTCGTTAATGGTACTCCCTCAGTACGAATTTAAGGCTAATTCACATCAACTGATCATCAAAATACTTACCATATTGGCAAAGAAATTGGATACATAATCTCCGATTCAAACGGGGTAGGCGGTAGGATTTGTTGATGGACTAAGATTTTGAATTTGGCGGTTGTCCAAAGAAGAAAAAATCTTTGTGAGGTTCATGAATCCAAGGCTGAGAGAGTGAGGTTGGGGAACAGGATTTTTGTGCATCGAGCATACGGTAAACAGATAAAAGCATGATGCGAAACAAATACTCCCTCCGTTTTTGTTACATGGCTCCAAACACAACCCGGGCTCTATAGCAGGAACCATTTCACAAGACCATTGTATTCACCTGTCATTGTCAGGGTTCATCTTCAATTTAGACAAGTCTCTTCATCTATGGGCTCTTGAGAATTCTGCTGATCTCGTAACATCTTCAACTCCGCATCACATGCTAATGCTTTCTGTCTCATATCATCGATTGCTTGTCTATGCACTTCCTGTTCAGCCCGTAGTGCTACAATTTCTTCCTGACTAGACAAATATGGTGACTTGGACTTGTACTTGGACTTGCACTGCCACAACCCAGCATTACGCAGGAACGTGCTTTTAGGATGACCTTCACCTTTTAGTACCATTTTAAATGTTTCTAGACATTCTTCTTGGGTTTGTTCCAGACCATCTTTCCCATGTTTTGCCATCTCATCATTCAATTTAATCTATAAGGTTATCAGTTGGTAGACATGGGTGAGAGAAGAAAAGCAAATATAGAGAAACATGCAGACAGCACATTTACCCTATCTATGAACAAATCTTACAAGTTGGCATGGCCGATTACGCATTATATATATTGTAGTAAAAGTATAGCTATCTGATCATAGTGATAAGGATTTTATCACTAGCACGCAATAACAGGACTATGCCAACATGGCATCTATCTGTTTCTTCATCGCCGGGTGCATGATATACACAAGATAACTCTTTGTACAGCTGAAACTGAAACTCACACTAGTTGGAAATCATCTAGTACTTAAATTAAAAAGAAAACTGGGTAGAAGTTCAGGTAGTGTTGCACATCTAACTATACATATAAATCACTGCAGGTGTGTCATCACAAAATATCAATCGAACAGAAGACTTACAATAACACTCTCAGCAGAGGGATTGAGCCCTTCTTTTTTGCTCGTCTAGCATGCCTGGAATTTTTGTTGCAGACTTACGACACCTTTCTGCACAAAGTGGGCGGAACACATTATCAAAATATAAGAAGCACAAAGTTTGTAGAAGATTAAAAACTAATTATTCTTACTATTGCGCTCAGGTGGCCAACCAATGGACGAGATCTAGTTTGGTTTGTAAAGCATTGTGCGGCACAGTTTCTCTTGTTTTTCTCAGTGTTCATATGCAAAAGGAGACTAGTGATACAAATGTGCAAATAGGAATTTTGAATGTGATATGGTATCAGTCTTCACAAATCATACCGTAATCTTTGGATAAAGCCAGTGGTCGAGAAGATCTATCCAGTGTTGGTCAGTCATGGTGTGTTCCATAAGAGTCGTTCTTTGAATATCCTTGCCTGCCTTACCATCAAAGTATTTACTCTTTAGCCTATGGCGCTGTTGGCACAAAGAATAGGAGAACATGTCCATGAGAACATACTCTACATCCTCATTATCCTGGTCGAAGTTGAATTTTGTCTGTCGATAAGAATGGAACATTTTATGTGTTATGTGACTTAGAATAGAACCAAGAGCAAGCTTGAATGCATGGGACAGAGCACCATGACTTATGTGTAACTTCTGCAGTAATGAATTGTAATGGTCAGGGGTCTGTTGGTGGAGCTTGAATGAAGCGAAGATGGGAATATCATTCCTGACAAAAACGCCTATTTCAGATGCTAGAAAAGCAGATTCTTCTGGATCTTCTGGCCTTCGCTTGCCAGGCACAATAGAATTGATGCAATCTCTAGATTGCGTTCTGGAAATTTTAGCTTCAAGCTTTTTTCCTACCGTTGGCCCCCTTTTCTTAAATCTTTGTGTAGCTGCCAATTCAACCATTACATCAAGCTTGCACAGTATATATAAGGAAGCATGCATCGATAATCCTTGGAACACATACCTTGTTTGGCGACAGGCTGATCAACAGGTTGGTGATCATCGCGACCTTGTTGGTGTTGTGCCAGCAGTGTTAGGCAAGTAGAGTTCAAAACTGGTTCGACTTTCAATTGTTGCTGGGTATCTTGATTTGCAATTGGTGATTGTGGAATGTGTGGGATGGTATTTGCTGCTTCTACTACTGTTGGAACCTGTGGTGTGCCGCCAAGACGACACTTTTTAGCCGTATGTGAGTTTCCTGATTTTCGTTTATTGTATTTCACGGCGTGTGTTTGTGTTCCACCGATAGCATTAGCAGGATGACTTGTCGACGCTTCGAGTTTGGTACGTGAACGTGTCTTACATGAACCAGTTGATTCCTGACACACATAAACAATACTTCAATCTTTTATAGTTCTATATGTAATGAGATGCACATGGAACAGAAGAATAGTAAGGCAAAATGTGTTCTATGTATATGATGCATGAACTAGGCAGAGGGCATTGCAAAATATTTGGTGGGATTGAAATACAAAACATGGAAAATGCAACAGATATCACAATTAAAAAATAGAGCAAGCACCTTGGGGGGTGGACAAGCCGACGGACTAGTAGGGAGGTCCTCGATGGGTCCAACTTCCTGAGTCAGGCTTCCCTCGAAATATTGGTCATCAACGGAAACTAATGCTGAATTGGACACTTGCCGATCATAGTTTTTCTCCCTACTGTTACCTGGAAGGGTCTTAGGTGAACCAGCTGTTTCCTGATACACATAAGCGATACATTAATCTATCAAAGTCCTATGTAAAATGAGATGCGGATAGAACAGAAGAACAGTAAGGCAAGATATGCTGAACATATATGATGCATGAACTAAGCATATGGCATTGCCCAACATTTGGTGGGAATTGAGGTACGAAACATGGAAGATGAAACAAATATCGCAATGATAAGAAAGAGCAAGAACCTTGGGCAGTGGACAAGCAGGCGGATTAGGGAGGGGGTTCTCGACCGGTCCATCTTCCTAAGTCAGGTCTCCCTCGGGGTTTTGTTGATCTTGAGGATAAAATTCTGCATCAGAATCCTGGACTTCATGATTGGTGGTTGTAGCTACGAAAGATCTAACTCTCTGTGGGCTGAGCGACCTTGCATATTTGGAATTCTTTAATAATCTATGTTCCCTAGTCTTCCGTTCTTCCTCATCAGTCGGACGCAAATCACCTTACATGCATCAGCAAAAAATATATCATATGAGATTTAAGAGCGAGGTGTGTGTAGAAGAGCAAGTTAGTACAGTGCTAGAAAGCAGTTGAAAGCTCTAAAGGAACAATGACAGACATATGGTTATACGATGCCTCGACAAGAAATGTCAGAGTACAAGATAAAAAACTCAGTGCGAGAATGCAGCAAAACAAGTGATGAACTACTTTCAGACATCAAATGCGTAAAGAGCATATGAAGTGTATGGCAGCAACCTTTGTGACCGCGATTACGCAATTTCCTTCCCGTGCCTTTGCCGGACTTACAGTGAGCTACGACCTCGCCATTCGCCCTTGAGAGGGTTTGCCTCCCCATCTCTCCGGCGCCATGGACAAGGTCGAGGAAGCAGATCTGGTGCCATGGAGTCGGGGAAGTGGTCCCAACGAAGCTACGACGGCATTTGCTGAGCCGGCTCCGGCGCCGTGAACCTCGTGTACAGAGGAGCTGATCTGGTGCGGGCCAGCGTCAGGAGATGGTAAAACATCTTTGCGGTCGCTATGGTGGCATACTGGTGGAGGGGCTGTGAAGGGGAGATGGGACGAAGGAGCATGGCCCTGGTCGTGCAAGGTGATATCGAGGGATTCGGCCCGAAGGGCGCAGGTGGTACTAGTATGTTTGAAACTTTGAATTGTGTGGCACGTGGGAATTTACAAGAGAAAACATTTTGAGGAATGGCCTTTGGCGCGTTGTTTCTGGACCAAAGGGCGAGATGAAAATTTAGTACCGTTTGAATTTTGGACGCAGGAGCCCATTGCGGCGGGTGTTTCTGGCGCACTGCTTGGTGGAAGAGGTGATTTCGGCTTGTGGTTTGTCGCTCAGTTGATTTTTTTTTGTACTCGATCTACTACTGCATTCTGAATGATTGACTTTAGGGCCACACAAGTTTATAGTGCACGAATTTATTCACGGTAATGGGCACGAACTACCTTTCATGGTAGTGTGTTAATTTTCGGCAAAACGTGTTTCTACAGATCTAAATGAAAGTGCAAAATAAGGTTTCAAGTTTATCACGGGAAAATGTTGCTTTTCCATTTTCCGAATGGCTAGAATGAGACTGGGATACATTGTCTAGATGCAGCAATTAGGTACAGTACAGTTTCATACAACATGCCAAAAAAAATATCAGGCTGACAACACAACAAAAGTCATCCTTATTATTCGAAATAACAATCTATTCGCATGGTGGTTCTTTCATCACCTTTCAAAAATCATCTGCCTGCAAAGTTGCGCGGAGAATCTCTGCTCGTGATTGCACCTGTTCCAAAACCGTCATGTTGATCTCATTGACATCTGCATCAACCGAATTGGGAACACGATTTTCAGCGAATAACTTCTAAATATCATCGGCAGCATCAAGGCCATCTTCAATAGTAGAAATCCATCCCCGGTTCAATTCTCCGATCCGCCGAGTGGTTGTGTCCAAATCATTTGGAGAAGCCTAATCTAAGCTTCGGCCATGCACCATACTTCGGTTTGGTTCGTAGAAATGGTTGTATCACTGGCACGCTGAATATCTGTGCTGCGAACCTCCTTGGCAGGGACATGATCATGCACTTTCTTATGCAAATTGCAATGCAGCAAATCAATCAGTAAATAACACATAAGATGCAACAAATAGCCATGTTTAGGGTACTCGACCAGGCCATGTTTCTGTACCAGTCGTGTTGTGCCGAGCAGGGTTAGATCCGCATTTCCAAAAATCTTCAGGATTCCTTGGCAAGACATGGCATGTTTCGGCAGTACATCATCTTCCATGTCTTACAAAAAATATATACTAGTATGACAAGACAGGGCAAGCAAAGGCTAAACTACTCTCAAAAATAAAATGCATAACGACAGTGCGCATATATGCAAAATGGAGGCAAACCATTGTCTGGGGAGGATTGTTGGGGGTTATCATTGGGCTGGCGAGGCTTTGGACTAGTGCGAGATAACCAATTTGGCTTGACGACTAGCAGTTGCCTTCTTTTCTCTTTGAACCGATCCCGCAGTACTGCAACTAGCATGCATTAGAAATAATTGGTAACGAGAAGGCACAGCAAGGAAGCGATGAACTACATTCGGAAGTAGTAGTAAAGTGCAAGGAAAGCGGGCATAGTAAGTGTGCAGCAACCTTTGTCTCGGCTGTACGGAGTTCTAACCATCGCCCTGGTGCGGGGTCCGCGTGGCGTACGCATCTCTCGGTTGGGGTGGTGGGGAAGCTGACACTCTGAGTGGGGGAAGCAGATGCAATGAAGCAACGACGGTAGCGTGGATGATGACGTCGCTGAGTAGACTTTGGACCTGGAAGTCGGCTAAGGAGGGATGGGATAGAGGATGATGTGAGTATGGTTTGTGGAGTCGGCGGGCGAGAGAGCGAGAGGCCCCGTCAGTATGGAGGTATGCCGAGAACTGAGAAGTGAAGGAAGGGTTAAATTTTGGGAAAGATAGAAGGGAGGGTCCCTATAACATCCCAAAACTTCAATCCAAGCTTATCAAGATCAAGTCATCCAAAAATGGGGTTAACAAAAACTTTTCCAAATTTAAAATGAAAGCATTCATATATGTGTGCATTTAAAATAGGAGTTGTTTTGAATTGCCATGATTGTGTGATCCTTTGCTTCTAAAATGTTTCTTAGGTGATTTAAACATCATCTACATCATTCCCAAACTTTTCCTAAAGAAAATCAAATCAAAAAGAATTAAAATGAAGGAATGGTCATTTGGACAAATTTAACTCTCATACCTACTTTGGCAATTCCTAGTACTCATTTCTTAACAGAAACAATTCTTGATCTTTGCACCCCTTGCTAGTACACATAATGAGGTACCAAGGCCCACCTTTTCATCTACTAAAAACCTTCTGTAAACTATTTTAAATGATAGTTTAAAATTGAATCTAATGCATATGCATAGATCACCCCTATTTCAAAAACCATCAAATTGAGCACCATTTTCAAAACCCTTGCAACCAGAGACTACCTGTCACTAGTGGAGATCACCCAAAAATTTTGAACTCAGAATTCAAATCTTTTTCTCTTGCGGCCATTTCATCAAACACTTGGCAGGCAGAATCACACCTGTAATCCTAGCTCACTGTTTTGAACAGAGTTTTGCCCCCATTTGATCCCCATTTACTCCCTCTGTCTCCCAATGATCTAACCAAATCCTAAACACCCATCCCCTACACCCCTAGCAACAATGCCATGCTGACCCGAGCCATGCCTCGCTGGCCAAACTTGCAACCGCTGCAGCAGACCACCCCTCTCCCCCTCTCCATGTCTAGGAGGCAGCCAGCACCGCACCGCCCCTCTTTGTCCCTTTCCCGAGCCAAGACCAGCCATGGACCACAGAGGAGAACCCGCGCCCAGTGCCACGGAAACATGCCGACGCCGCCCGCAGAGCACGCACTGTCCCCGCGTGCACAAGCCACCGCTCGACACCAGCCCGCGCCCACCGCTCTGCCTCGACCTAGAGAACACCCCAGACACCTCCGTTCGCTGCCCAAAGCCCCACAACCACCGCTCACCGTGGACACAGCCGCTTCGGCCGCGCAGAGCGCCACCTCACCCCGACCGCATGCCACCGCCCCTACGGCCGCATTGAAGCGCTAGAGCACCGCCAGGGGACCGCCCATTGATCGCCATCCCTAGCCATGCCGCTAGCTCGCCGTAGCCATGTCGCCACCGTCGACCGCCCATCCCGCTCGGTCTCACCGTCGAGCCTATAAAAGGAGCCCTCCCCAGCACCAAAGACTCACACCATTCCACTCCCCTCACCTCTCTAAACCTCAACCACCCCTCGCTGGAGCAAGTGGAGCAGCAGCTCGCAGGAATTGGAGCCGGAGCCGCCGCCTCTGGAGAAGAAGGGTGCCGTTGATTCCGGCCACCCCAAGCTCTGCCGCGACCATGCTCGCCTCGCCGTCGTCTTCCACTTTGTTCGTCCGCATTGCCGACCCCACTGGAGCCCTGGTACGCCCCCAGTAGACCCCCACCGAGCCGCTAGGGTTCGAGCTCGCCGGCGACCCGTCCGTCGTCGACGACGACCCTCAGCCGTAGATCTAGCCTCTAATCGCACGGCCCACAGCGCGCGTACCGTTTCGCGTTTTAAGTGCCGCTGACAAGTGGGACCCCCCTGTCAGCTGAGCCTCGTGCCGCGTAGCGCCACTAGGCCGGCCCATTTCCTTTCCCGCGCAAGCCCGTAGATTCAAATCTAGATTTTTCTTTTTAGTTAGAATATAGTTTCTGTCTAGTGTTTCAAAATTCAATTCTGTGAGTTTGACAAATCCAAATTGCATGAAACTAATTTTGTCTGAAAGGTATTGAAATGCTCTATCCAAGCCCATTGAATTTAATTCATTTAGATTTATAGATTTCTCTTAATAAAAATAAGAAGACAGAAGCCTTTGCAACTTGAAACATTTTTGTAAAATCAAGCAAGTTAGCTTTTGAGTTGATTCCAACTCTCAAAAATCACATTTCATCATATCTATCCAAATATGTAATAATATTAAGGTTTACAGGAAGTGACTTTGGACTAGTACCAAAATAATGCTCTATAGGCATTTCTAGTCTCTTTAAATCATTAATAAATAAACTTAAACCAAAGTCATATTAATCCAACCTTTAAATCTCATTCCCACATGTTAGAATATGTGGTGAGGACATGTGTCCACCTGATCCCATATTTTGGTGGTGAATATTAAATTTTAGTTAATTTTTCAATGAGTAGAAATTACTTTTCCAAAATAAAAAGGTTGAAACTATGGAATTAAACTTGTGATGCTTGTGATGATAATAGATCATCAATTGTGTGGTTTAGAATAATACTTAGCCTAGTTAAGGATTGTTTGGTGATTGTGCACTCCCTATGTATTTCTAGACGATAGTACCGACCAAGCCTTCAGGGAGGAGGAGTTCTACCAAGAAGAAGAAGAAGAAGAAGAAAACTTCAACCACTACACCAACCAAGGCAAGCTATTAGTGGCAAGCTAACCCTTGCAAACATGCTTTAGTAAGCTATTGTAGCAAGCTAGAATAAAACTAGATAGTTTAGTAAAGATGCCTTAAGCATACTTTGATCACACCCCCTTAGTTTACGCAAAGTTCTTTAATTAATTTTGAAGGTAGCATAAAGAGTATAAAACTTGACCTACTTAGAAACCTTTAGATGTGATTCTATGGCATGAGATTGATTCCACCTTTCCACCTTAGTGAACACTCTTAACCTAGTGTTTTAGAATAGATCAAACTTGAGTCACTTTAGATGGGAACACTTGGTGAAAATGAGTTGTGAAAACCTTGGAACGATGAGTCATTCTATTGAGATGTTTTGACATGTGTTGAGAAACACAATTGATTTATGATGATGAAAATGATGAGGCATGAGCCTTAACCCTTTTATAAAACTGATGGTTGGATTCGGATGCGATACCATTCCAAATTTACCGTACAACCACATTACCTGAATTGGGTAAGGCTTAGCTAGAAATTTTTATATGCATTAGTATTAGTTCCCTCACGGGAGAGGTTTGAGCTGAGGCTACCTCTCAATGATGTCCACCTATGCAGTGCCCAAGATGACTGATGGTCATGGTTGGGAGGCCATGCTCATAGGAGAGGTGCTTGTACTAGGGTGTGTAAAGGGAAGGTTATGTTTGATTATCTGCATACTAAGTATGATGATTCAGGGTTATCCCTGACAGATGTATCGAATCTTGTGGTGAAAGTGTACCACCTCTGCAGAGTGTCAAACTATTCGAATAGCCGCGTACGTGGTTAAGGACAGTTGGAGTGGCCATACTGTTTCGTTGTCAGATGTTTTCTAAATAACTTGAAATGAATGATGAACTTTGACTTGTCACAACAGGGTTGTGTAGATGATAATAGCTTCCCCACTTAAGTGATTCTAGAACTTTACTTTATCTTTTCTTGGTTCAGAAATCAGCTTAGGTTTCAAACTTAACTTGATAGTTATTCTTTAAATTTAGCACTTTAACTTAGAATCATAACCCTTGCTAGTAGTAGTTTGCGAGTACTTAAAGAGTACTCATGGCTTTTGTCCCTAGCTATTATCATGGACAGACTATGAAGGAGATTATCAAGATGATGGTCAGCAGGACGGCTATGATAACTAGGACTATCTGCCTTTGTCAGCATTGCTTGTGCCCCTGAAGATGGACCCCACCGCTATGCTATCGTTTATTTCCGCTGCTTGTTGTATTAAAGACTGGATCATGAGATCCTTATTTGTGTAAAACCTTATGTATGGTTTGTAATAGATGATGTACTGTGATATCCAATCCGTTATGTCTCGCAAAAATGGTAATCCTGGGATTGCGAGGTATCGCATAACGGGCATCCCGGATTAAAAATCCGGGTGTTGACAGTCCCGCCAATAATCCTCTAAACTTTTGAACTAGAAGATCCCACCAATATCACGCGAAAATTTAGTGCTGAATCATGCTTGGCTCACCTCCTGAGTAGTATTAAAAGGAAGGCTCGAAAAGCAGCACACATCGACTGCGATGGGACAGTGGCGGGCGTGTGCAGCTTGTGAAGAAAAGTGGGAGTCTAGTACGGTGGCGGATAGATGAAAAAGAAAATTGGGGTGGTGTTGGCTGCCAGCCGTGGCCCTCACAATAAATAAATAAATATTTCAAATTCGTGTAAATACATCAAATAATTGATCCAACGGTCAGCATTCAAAGTTATTTGTATGAATGGGGCCCATATACTGTAGTGAGCGAAACAGCTGAGTGAACTTGGGTTTCTTAGCTAAACGGTGCGCATATGCATATGCCAACTCATTTGAACTAATTTAGGCAGACATCACTGTAACTTAAGTGGTTTAATTTATCTAGGAATCATAAAAACTCATAGAACCTAGGAATCACAAGGAAAACATGCATGCTCCCCAATGTCCGAAAACATGGCGTGCTTGTCGTATTTCGAGCAAAATTCTTCTGCTTTTCTTTACTAGTATGAAACATCCTCGTAATCACTTGGAAAAGTGAAAAATTTTCTTTCATAATTGTCCGAAACTCCCACGGTCAACATTGTTTACTATGCCAAGACGCACCCATCTACCCGATGTGAGAACCCTATCATAAAGTGTAGCTAGGATATCGATATATATAGCCATGACCTTATTGGTCCTTCAGACTGAACCCAAGAATGTGCATACATTGTAGGCTACTAGTAAATTGCATGTGCCATGGACGTGAGACTCAGATAATAGACATATGACATATCATCATTATATAAATTATAATAGGTAAAGCACAAAAAATTATATATTTGATCAACATATATAAGTATGGGTGTATATTTGGTTCTTGTACTTTGTATCATCATGTAGAAGGCAAAGATTATTAGCTACCTAACACTTGAAATTTTTGGTGACATGGTCTAGAGAAACGAGGGAGAGGATTCTAGGAGTATGATGGAGAAGTGTGTTTTGAGGTTTGTGCATAGCATTCATTCTGTTGAAGACTATCTATAGAATATTCTAAATGATCGAATGGAAATGAAGATCCAACGGTTGGAAATATTGGGATTCACGAGTATTGATCCAATGGTCATCATTCAAACTTATTCATATCTTACCACTATTAGTAAATTGCACATGCCCTGCACGTGATACTCAGATAATAGACACGTGACATATCATCACTATATAAAATTATCTCTACTATTATAATAGAGCAGTTTTGAATTGGATCCATAGCACCAATCTTGACCATTGGGCTGTTAGATCCAATGGTTCAAAGCATCTAGATTCGTGTTAAATAATACCTAGAGCAAACTTCACCATGTTCCAGAACCATCATTTCACCACACCCAAAATTTCATAGCAAGGTAGGTTGTATTCTCAATATGTGTAGATAGTTATGATTAATAGACTTAATTTATGCATTTTGGGGGTGGTGACATGATGGTTCTAGAACATGGTGGAGTTTTCTCTAGTTATGTACTATATATTCAACATGAAACTAGTTGCTCTGAACCATTGGATGTAACAGCCCAATGGTCAAGATTGGTGCTATGGATCCAATTCAAAACTGCTCCACTATATTAGTAGAGAGAATACAGCCTACTGTGCTATGAAATTTTGGGGGTGGTGGCATGATGGTTCTAGAACATGCATGATGGAGTTTGCTCTAGGTACTATTCAACATGAATCCAGCTTCTCTGATCCATTACTGGATCTAACAACCCAACGGTTACGATTGGTGCTATGGATCCAATTCAAAACTGCTCCATTATAGTAGTAGAGATAGAGATATCTTACCACTATATAGTGCACGAATAACTTTGAATATTGACCATTGGATCAAGACTCATGAATCCCAACATTTCCAACTGTTGGATCTTCTTTTCAATTCTAGCATCTAGAAGATTCTATTGATAGTCTTCAGCATAATGAATGTTATGCACAAACCTCAAAATACACTTCTCCATCATGTAGAAGTTAGTGATTATTAGCTATCTAAAACTTTAAAATTGTGGTAACATGGTCTATAGAAACGAGGCAGAAGATTCTAGAATGATGGAGAAGTGTGTTTTGAGTTTTGTGCATAGCATTCATTGTGATGAAGACTATCAATAGAATCTTGTAGATGCTAGAATAATGGAAAAGAATATCCAACGGCTGGAAATATTGGGATTCGCGAGTCTTGATCGAACGGTCAATATTCAAAGTTGTTTGTATATTGTTTACCAATTGCAAGATATGCACATCTACTTTCTTGTAGTACTACCAAATATGGGAAATTTACCATAAACTATGATGTGGATATGTCCACGACCTTGTGAGGTTGCTCAGCCTGAAACTTGTTCATAAAAAAACAAGATGATTATTAATCCAGCAGATGGCTTGAATTTCGGGGGGAGGGTAGAAGTAGATTGGTGTGGACGAGGAAGAGACAAGCCAGATTGTGCACCCGCGGCTGCAGAGAAGAGATCGATGGAGGATCGATGGTGAGAGCCAGCGAAGGAGAGAGAAAACACAACTTGTTTTGTGTGCATATTACTACTAGTAAGTCCATATATTTACTACTAGTGGAGTGTACCTCGTGTCAGCAGCCCATCATAGCTTTGCTCTGACATCGCACTGCCTTCCGACTCCTCCTCCTGCTGCTCTCGTGCTGCCTGCTTTTTTTTGGAAAGATCCGCCTCCCTTTTCGAGTAGTACTAGTACGGAAGTGGAGTACTTTGCTTTACAGAGAAAAATATTTCCATCGCTTAATTGGAGTTGTTACTTTTCCTAGTATTTGGGAACTCCCATTGGCAAAGCTATTTACCAACGCCAAGATGCGCACATCTACTTTCTTGTAGTACTACTACAAAATTCCCATAAACATGGATATGTCCGTGACCTTGCTTGGCCGCTCGTCCTGAAACCTGTTCATACTTATACATGGTAGGCCATTTTTGTGAAGCGGCTTTTTTCAAAAGTTGTGAAAAACTCACGTTAAGTATTTTCCATGCCAGTAATACAAGCAAAAGGACGCCATGCATGAGTCCCCCTGTTTTTTTGGCCTATTTCTCTCTCTTTTTTCATAGCAGGGTCAACTTTGCCGGCATGCAAAGTCTAGAAAGAAGTTGAATCTTTGAAAACTCTCGGTCGTGTTCTCCATATATTGGCTGTCTGGTGGGCAACTTCAAAAGATTTTTGTGGAATTTAAAGAGCAATTGGCAGCTCACATGTGGTTTGAAATAATTTGACATAATTTCGGAAGACTCCCTCCGATCCATATTAATGTTCATCGATTCATCTAGATTCGAATGTATCTAGTCATGTTTCTGTGCTAGATACATATACCCGAATCTAGACAAATCTGAGAACATTAATTTGAATCGGAGACAAGTCAGATAAGAGACGTCTGACATATCATCACTATATAAAATTATAATAGATAAATCAGAAAAATATAAATTTGATCAACATATATAAAGTATGGGTGTATATTTGGTTCTTCTACTTTGTATCGTCATGTGTTGAAGTCAAAGATTATTAGCTACCTAACACTTGAAATTTTTGGTAGTAACATTTGTCTAGAGAAACGAGTGATAAGATTCTAGTATGATGGAGAAGTGTGTTTTGAGGTTTGTGAATAGCATTAATTATGCTGAAGACTATCAATAGAATCTTCTCGATCCTAGAATCGAAAAGAAGATCCAACGACTAGAAATGTCGTTCGGATTCGCGAGTCTTGATCCAACGGTCAATATTCAAAGTTATTTGTATTCGTACATTATATAGTACTTGGTAAGATAAGATTGTATGAATAACTTTGAATGCCGACCATTGGATCTCAATACTCGTGAATCCCAATATTTCCAACCGTTGGATCTTCTTTTCCATTATAGCATCTCGAACATTGTATAGATAGTCTTCAGCATAATGAATGCTATGCATAAACCTCAAAACACACTTCTCCATCATACTATGAATCTTCTCTCTCATTTCTCTAGACCATATTAACAAAAAAATCAAGTGTTTTGGATAGCTAATAATCTTTGACTTCTACATAATGATACAAAGTACAAGAACCAAATATACACCCATACTTTATGTATGTTGATCAAATTTATATTTTTTGTTCTTTACCTATTATAATTTTCTATAATGATGATATGTCATACGTCTATTATCTGAGTCTCACATGTAGGGCACTCCTCTCACTGCTCTCTCGCGCTGCCTACCTTTTGGAGTACTAGAACAGAATGAGGTGGAGTACTTTGCTTTATAGAAAAAATATTTCCATCGCTTAGTAGAGTTGTTACTTTTCCTAGTATTTGGAAACTCGCATTGGCAAAGTTGTTTACCAATGCCAAGATGCACACATCTACTTTCTTGTAGTACTACCAAATTACCATAAACTATGATGTGGATATGTCCATGACCTTGCTTGGTCGTGTTCATACTTATACATGGTAGGCCATTTTTGTGAAGCAGGTTTCTTCAAAAGTTGTGAAAACTCATGTTTATTATTTTTCATGGCAGGCAATACAAGAAAAAGGATGCCATGCATGAGTACCCCTGTTTTTGTTACCTATTTCTCTCGCTTTTTCCAAAGCAAGGTCAACTTTGTCGGCATGGAAAGTCTAGAAAGAAGTTGAATCTTTGAAAGCTCCCAGTCGTGTTCTCGATATATTGGTTGTCTGGTGGGAACTTCAAAAGATTTTTGTGAAATTTAAAGAGCAATTGGCAGCTCACATGTGGTTCGATATAATTTGACCTAATTTCGACAGACTCCCTCCAATCCATATTAATATTCATAGATTTATCTAGATTCAAATGTATCTAGTCATGTTTCTGTGCTAGATACATATATCTGAATCTAGACAAATCAGAGAATATTAATTTTAATCGGATACAATAGTGTAATTTAATTGGGTTAATTTAACTACGAACCTTGAAAACTCAAAGAACCTAGGAATCGCAAGTAAAACATGGATGGTTCGCTATGTCCGGAAACATGGCGCCCTTCTCGCATTCAGTGCCACATTCTTCTGATTTTCTTTACTGCTAGTACAAAACATCCCCATAATCAGTTGGAAAAGTGAAAAATGTTTTTTCCTAATTGTTCGAAACTCCCACATGCAACATTGCTTACTAGGACAAGACACCCATCTACCCGATGTCAGAACCCTATGTAAAAGTGTAGCTAGGGTATACATCGATATAGAAGGCCATGACCTTATTGGTCATTCGTGCTGAAAACCAAGAATTAATAATATTACATCATGATGGGCTATAATGTGAATCCGTTTTCCCTAAGGTTGTCGAATCTCATGTTTATCATTTTTCTTAGTAATTAATAATACTACTAGCAAAAGTACCCCAATCGTAATGAAGTCTCATGTTTTTGTTTTACGCTTTATTTTGTTTGAATGTTTTCCATACACGGTCAAATTTGTCGGTATGCAAATACTAATCAGTAATGGCATTTCTCAAAACTATTGTTGGCCCATGATATACTGGCTGCCTGGGTACCTTCAAAATAATTTTGGATATTTTCAAGAGTAATAGTCTATCACGCTCACATGTATTCAAGTTTGACCTAATTTCGTTTAATTGACTTAGAGTCATGCATTTAAGTGCACGTGGAGCTTTAGCTTGGAAGTTTGAAAAATACTTAAACTTGGGAACTGTAAGAAAGAATTGTCCACTTTGTACGAAAATTTGGTGAGCCATTCTTTCTTATTCTTCTACCAGTAAAAGTACTTGAAAAACTCACACTTCTGGTATTGCCTACTATATCATGTACTACTATGTATGAACTTTCTTGGGTTTCAAGCCAAATGACCAAGGCCATGGACATACCCTGTCTTCATCAAGATAATGACCATGTGCCCATATTTTTGTATAGCTAGGTCGGTGCATGTTAGCATGCATGGTAAAGAAGTAAAAGTATTTTTTTGGAAGGAAGTGCGATCAATATGGCTTAGAGTTCATAGCATGTGCCATTTATTTACTATAGTACATAAAGTGGTTGGATATATTACATGTTATATTTTTCAAGCTTAATTTTCTAGCAAATTTCACCCGATTTGTCGAATTAGGTATAAATTAATATTCTACAAGTGCGTGAGAGCTAGTTCAATAGTATAACCGAGTGTTAGGTATAACAAAGTGACACGTCATCTATTGCCGGCTTTATACCAGCATGTACAATACCTAACATTTGAACTATAGAACAACAAGTATTACATGCAGCAACCTCATCAAAAAGCAAGAATATTAAACAGGAATAAAATGAAAAACATTTCTATGCCAGCTTGAAAAATCCTAAAACTTGGGAATTGTAAGAAAGCATGGTACACTTAGTCTGAAAATTGGGGCAGTGGCATTCTTTATTTATTTTTTGGAACCTGGGTACCGTAGGTCCTGAAGGAGCGAGACACTCCAATTAACGCACTAGGGTTTGTAGTCATCGCAATGTGGTCTGAGGACCTTTCTGTAATTATTATTATTACTTTTGAGACTTTTTGTATTGGTGTAGATGATTATTAATCCAGTAGATGGCTTCAATTTCGGGGGGAAAACGGTTGCTGGAAGTAGATCGGTGTGCCATACCAAGTCACATGTGCGCGGCGCCACGCTGTGGACGAGGAAGAGACAAGCCGGACTTTGCACCCGCGGCTGCAGAGAAGAGATCGATGGAGGTTGGATGGTGAGAGCCAGCGAAGGAGAGAGAAAACACAACTTGTTTTCTGTTCATATTACTACTAGTATGTCCATAGATTTACTACTAGTAGAGTGTACCTCGTGTCAGCAGCCCATCATAGCTTTGCTCTGACATCGCAGCGCCTTTTGACTCCTCCTCCCGCTTCTCTCGCGCTGCCTCCTTTTCTTTGGAAGGAGCCGCCTCCCTTTTCGAGTAGTACTAGTACGGAAGTGGAGTACTTTGCTTTACAGAGAAAAATATTTCCATCACATAGGAAATTGGAGTTGTTACTTTTCCTAGTATTTGGGAACTCTCATTGGCAAAGCTCTTTACCAAAGCCAAGATACGCACATCTACTTTCTTGTAGTGCTACTACAAAATTCCCATAAACATGGATATGTATGTGACATTGCTTGGTCGCTCGTCCTGAAACCTGTTCATACTTATACATGGTAGGCCATTTTTGTGAAGCGGCTTTTTTCAAAAGTTGTGAAAAACTCATGTTTATTATTTTTCATGGAAGGTAATACAAGCAAAAGGATGCCATGCATGAGTCCCCCTATTTTTTTGGCCTATTTCTCTCTCTTTTTTCAAAGCAGGGTCAACTTTGTCGGCATGCAAAGTCTAGAAACAAGTTGAATCTTTGAAAACTCTCAGTCGTGTTCTCCATATATTGGCTGTCTGGTGGGCAACTTCAAAAGATTTTTGTGGAATTTAAAGAGCAATTGGAATCTCACATGTGGTTCGAAATAATTTGACATAATTTCGACAGACTCCCTCCGATCCATATTAATGTTCATAGATTCATCTAGATTCAAATGTATGTAGTCATGTGTCTATGCTAGATACATATACCCGAATCTAGACAAATCTAAGAACATTAATTTAAATCGGAGACAATAGTGTAATTTAAGTGGGTTAATTTATCTACGAACCTTGAAAACTCAAAGAACCTAGGAATCGCAAGTAAAACATGGGTGGTTCGCTATGTCCAGAAACATGGGAACCTCAAAACACTTTCCCATCATTCTAGAATCTTCTCCCTCGTTTCTCCAGACCATGTTACCAAATTTTGAAGTTTAGGATTATCTAATAATCGTTCACTCTACATAATATAAAATGTACGAGAACCAAATATACACCCATATATTATAGATGTTGATCAAATTTATATTTTTTTTCTTTACCTATTATAATTTTATATAGTGATGATATATCAGACATCTATTATCTCAGTCTCACGTGCAGGGTACGTGCAACTTACTAGTTTGCTACTAGTACTACATGAATTTTTTGGATAAATTACATGTTATATTTTTCAAGCTTAATTTTATATTCCCTCCGACCCAAATTAGTTGACTTAGTTTTATCTAGATTCGTAAGTCTAGATACATGAATCTAGACAAATCTAAGTCAACTAATTTGGGTCGGAGGGAGTAGCTAACTTCACCCAAAAGTACATCATGCTTCAATCAACACGTTTGGTGGAATTAAAAGGTTACATCAAAAAATAGAAAATTACATCCAAGTCCATACAACTGGCACAAAGGCCCCTAAAAATTAGCTTGGAAAGGCAGTCGGGTCTGGCTCAATTTCAATCGAGCAGCTAAGCCATACTCCTGCTACTACTGTTTGCTTCACACACGAAACACAGCGCGCACCTGCAAGTTGATCGTGGTCGAAGGGACGAGATTGCTCGAAACGAGTAGAGGAGCACACTGCCCCCCTACCGAGTCGATTCCCCCAGTCGCACCTTCGTCGGCCACAGGTTCCTCACGCTTGAGCTCGAACTTGAGCATGTCCTGATGGTGAGCAAGGGCCAACATAGGATCGATAGGCTCGAGGGGACCAAGGATGGCGTCGTCTGCCATGGCCACGGTGACCTGGCGCCCACCAGAGTTGTCTGCCCCGGTCGCATGCTCGCTTCCCGCAGGTTCCTCGCGCGCGAGCTCGAACTCGAGCATGTCGAGCATGTCCTGATCGTAAGCAAGGGCCAGCATAGGATCGATAGGCTCGAGTGGACCCAAGACGGTGTCGGCCATGGCCACGGCAACTTGGCGCACACCCGAGTTGTCTGCCCTGGTCGCATTATCGCTGGCTGCAGGTTCTCGGCGGAAGGATTGAACATTGTCTCGCACGGGCTTAACTTGGCCACCGTTGATGTCCAGCCAAAGCACCTGCCCGGATGCAGCTTTGTCACAGTCGAAAGGGAGGCACACCGGGACTAGCGCTTTGTTGTAGAGGTCCACTTTTGTTCGCCTGCCGTGTTGACACCTCCGTGATGCGGCCAGCGCAGGATCGGTAGCCTCGAGGGGGCCCAAAATCGCATCGTTGGCCGGCAGGGCCAACGCACGTTTACCGCGAGCGACCAGACACTCTATAGAGGTGGCTCCAATGGCGGCTCCAACAGCGGCATGTTCCCGCCGGATGAACTTTTTTGGGGCCTGGCTTCGAGCCGAAGCAGACCTTCGAGGACGACGCAGCCAATCCGCCGGGATTCCTTCAAGTATTTGTGAGGATAACATGCCTTTGGTGGAAGAAAGAAATTTCGCCGGAGAGTAGAATGAAGGAGAAAGTATAGTACTTGTAGTACTACTAGCGGTGCTACTCAGTTTTGACCCAACTTTTCTCCAAGGAGTACTTTTTTTAGATGCTCCAAGGAGTATACAGAGCGACCGCTTGGCGGCGCGTGAGTTTTTTCGCAGTCGTTGGTTGTCCGGGGCATTAACTCACAAGAGAAATGTCATATCGGTATTTGTAGCGGACGTACTTTCAGCTGGTCGCAGTCTAATTGGATAGTAGGAGTAGTAGTACTATACACTCTCGAAATAGAGGTGGCGAGCAGCTGGCAGCTCGCGCAACGAGTCTGGTAAATTCTTGGAGTATGTACTCCAGTTTACAGTAGTAATAAGTTGCACATGCCTTAGTGCTCCAGCACGTGATAGAACTATAGAAGTACAGTATATCATATTATCTCTACTACTATAATAGAGCAGTTTTAAATTGGATCCATAGCACCAATCCTGACCGTTGGGCTGTTAGATCTAATAGTTCAGAGCAGCTGGATTCGTGTTGAATAGTACCTAGATCAAACTCTACCATGCATGTTCTAGAACCATCATGTAACCACCCCAAAAATTTCATAGCATAGTAGGCTGTATTCTCTCTACCATTATAATGGATCAGTTTTGAATATGAATGATACATAGCACCAATCCTTATCATTAGGTTGTTAGATCCAATGGTTTAGAGCAGCTGGATTCGTGTTGAATAGTACCTAGAGAAAACTCCACCATGTTCTAGAACCACCATGTTGAATAGTACCCATGATATGCCATACGTCTATTATCTGAGTCTCACATGCACGGCACGTGCAACTTACTAGTCACTATATAGAAGTACTCCAGCACGTGAGACTCGCATATTCATATTTTTTGAGCTTTACCTATATTATATAATCTTACCGCACTATATTTTCTACGCAGTACTTTGAACTTTGAAAAATCGATCAAGCCTGGCAAATCCTAACATTGCAAACTGTTGGATCTTCTATCCATGCTAGCATATAGAATATTCCATTAATAGTCTTTAGCACAATGAACGCTATGCATAAACCTCAGAACGCACTTCTCAATAATTCTAGAATCTTCTTCGTCATTTCTCTCGAGAATAACGAGTAATAGGTAGCTAGTAGCAGTAGGTTGATTTCTACATGACATAAGGTACATGAACCAATTATACACCCTATACTTTATGGACGTGGCTCAAAATTATAATTATTTATTAATGATACCAACACAATCTCTTTCATCATTATAGTAGGTTGATTTCTACATGACACAAGGTACAAGAACCAATTATACACCCTATACTTTATGGACGTGGCTCAAAATTATAATTATTTTTCAGTGATACCAACACAATCTCTTTCATCATTAATTGTCGTGACACATAAGCATTTTCCATGCATGTAATAAGGTCTTTGACAATGGGGGAGTCTCTTAGCGCGGCATACTAGGTAAAATGCTTTTGTGGCATGTCAATTAGGAGGAGAGATGGTGTTTTTGTAACTTACTAGTACGCAGTAGCTAAGATACATCCTTTGCATGTAATCATAGGCAAAAAGAGTTGATTGCCCAATAAAATGCATGCATGAGAGAAAAAACATTAAATTAAGATACAACCTCTAAAATATAATGCATTGGAGAGGTTATCTATTAGGTATTTATAACTCCTATGGTAACGTGCTAAGCTACACCCTATTGTGAAAGGCCTAATGCATGATACAGTACGTCCCACCTGATACCCCCATTGGGGCTAGTCTCATACTCTCATCCCAGATAGTGGTAGAGTAGTAGTACTAGTACCTCCATCCCGGAGTAGTACTTGAGTATAGTATTTAGTCTTCCACGTAGCCCTAGGTCGTGAAAGCGACGTGTACACCGGGTCAGATGGAGATAATTAATTGGGGAACACAGCGCTTCCCTAGTTTTCTCCGCACAGGTCTCTTGCCAAAGAGATAAGGTATCGGTTCATGTTCGTTGAATTTGGATGGACAGACGATATTGCCTAGAGTGAGATGAGGAGTCTAGTACTCCTAGTATTTAACTATTGTACCAGTCTCTCTCGCTTTCATCAACCCTCTTAGATCTGTGCTCCTCCCTCTGCTCTCTCGCTCGGTATCAAAATCCCTCTGAGATCCGCCGTAGTTGAAGAAGACGGCTCTATAGAGGACGAGTGGTTTGAAGCTATGATTGACATGAGTGCAATGAGGCGGGTCTTCAGCTACAGACTGTGTTCTCAAATTGTTCGTCGTCCCGTGTACATGGTTATTACTACTTCTTTCTTCATGATGTTTTCCACACTGGTTTGATACAACTCTTGTTTTTGGGGTAAATCTCTTTTCTTGCACGATCAGTGCTTTGGCAAGGCCGCGGCGCACATTGCATGTGCACAATGTGTTGGAAAATTGTCCGATGGCCAGTGCCCGGGGTGTGAATATAGAGGCGTCTTCGAACCAACCACTGTCATGGATTAGATGTCCTCGGGAATGAAGCTCAAGTGCAGCAACAAAGGTTGTGACATAGCTGGCATCTTCCTCGAGTTCATCAAACACTAGACAGCGTGCCCGCACGGGCAGAGGGCGACATAGGTTCTTGACAAAAAATAATCGTATGATATTCGGGTGTCTATGTGTGTGTTGATTCTGTTTATAGTATGGTTTAGTTTCTGCCATGGTTGTGTTGTACCTATACTAGTTATGTTATGTACAAATTGAATCATCATCGCATCCACATAGTTTCTCTCTTTTACCGATAGCAAGGGGAAGTACCACCAGCCTGTGCATCTACATAGTTGCTCTCTTTTAGCTAAAAAGCTTGGAAATCCGTAGAACTTGGGTGGCCCTGAACAGCGTATGCAAATATCGGTGCCCAAACCACTTCTCATCCATCCAGCACCGGTGCCTACGCTGCACAGACGATGCCACAAAAAAATCAAGGATATGTTAAAATATTGGTCTTCCTTGTCCAGCTCAACTACCCTTCCACTATTTAACACAGAGACAACGGCCATCCCTCTCGTCACGTGGGAGCAGTGACATGACATGATAATTAATGATGAAAAAGAGGGAGGTATTACCATAACATCACACATTTATATGAGTCTACAACCTAATTAATTAGGTCTTGCATGACACCACACACATGTTATCACCCACTATGAAGATAGTAACATATGCAAGTTACTATATTTAGGATGGTCATGGTGGGGAGTAACTTAGAATAGTAACATGCATATGTTACTAGTCCAAGTTACAACCTCCATTTTCGCTAAATAAAATAAAATAAGTTACTACATCCATAGTGGAAAGTAACATAGGTGTGGTATCATGCAAAGTCTCAATTATTGCAATGTAGACTCATTTTGTCTTGAAATTCTGCCGGAATCGCACTGTGTAGTGAGGAGAGAGAAACAATGATTTTCTAGTTCTTATGGCCGGGTCATACTAGTATGGTCGACCGCAAGGTTTCTTAGCTTAAGACCGAGTGCTACAATGTTTAAATTCCACTAAGGTCGAGCATGGGTGTCTTATATCTGACCTTATTTTCACATTGGAGACGCCCTTTGTAACATCCCAAAACTTTAATCCAAGTGATCAAGATCCAAATCATCAAATTTAGAGTTAACAAAAACTTTACCTATTAAAAATATTAAAGCATTCATATTTGTGTGCATATAGTTTAGGAGTTGATTTGAATTGCCATGATTAAGTGATCCATTGATTGTAAAATGATTCTTAGGTGAAATAAACATCATCTAGATCATTCCCAAACAAATCCTAAAGAAAAACAAATCAAAATGAATAAAAGAAGCAAATGGTCATTTGTGCCATTTTAATCAACATGCCTACTTTGGCTATTCCTAGAACTCAAATCCTAACAGAAACAAATGTGGATCTTTCCACCCCTTGCTAGTACAAGTAGTGATGTAACAAGGCCCACTTTGTGTTCTACCAAAAACATTCAAAAACTAATTTTAAATGGCATTTGAAAATTGAATGTAGTTCATATGAGAAGATCCCACTTATTCAAAAACCACTCAAATGAGCTCCATTTTCAAATCCCAAGAAACCACAGATGCTTAAGCATGCGACAAACAAGTCAACCAAAAATCATCTAAAAATTCAAAACTTGAATTCTTTCAGCCATTTCTACAAACACCTTGTGGGCAGAATTCAAACAAAAAACCAAAATCACTATTTGAGCAGTGTTCTGGCCAAACGTGTCCCCCACATTGCCACCAAACCCTCTCCACTGCTTCCCCTACCCTTCTCTAGCCCGGCCAAGCACTGTGCCCCGACCAAATGGTCATGGACATCAATGCCAAGCCCAAAACAAGCACCCCACCGGCGACAACATGCCACAGCCACCGCCAGCCTCGCCCACCATGTCCAGCACATTGCATGTGGTCCACCTCCACCGTCCAGCCAGCCCCAGCCCGTGGACAGCGCAAGGAGCAGCCAGGAACCGCCACGCCCGGAGCCTGTCTGCCATGCCGACGCTGCCCACAGAGCGCGCACGGTCCCCGCTCGACCAGACCCCGCCTCGCTCCAGCCGCCCGCCTACACGATCACCACCGTCCTAGGAAGCTAACGGACATGCCCGTTCCCCCGACCATGCCCTGTAGTCGCCGGCCGCCGTGAAACTCGCCATCGGTAGAGACATAGTGCGCGCCGCACCACTCAGCTCCCCCGACCGCAAACCACTGCACACGCACCGCCGTGACACTCGCTAGGGCACCGCCCACCGTCCTAGCCCACCGCCCACACCTCTAGCTCGTTGTGTCGTCGTCACCGGCGAGCACCGCCCATGCTCCTCTGCCGCTTCGTCGAGCCTATAAAAGGAGGCCAACCCAGCACAAACTCCTCACACCACTCTCATCCCCTCCCTCTCAGAACACTCTTGGAGCCCCACTGGAGCAAGCCGCCATCTGCAGCGCCAAAATTTCGCCGGAGTCTGCCGCGGAAGGAGAAGAAGGGGGGCGTTGATCAAGGCCACCTCTCGTGACGCTACCGGTACCAAGAGAACCGCCGTCCTCGACTTGTTCATTTGCCCGCCTCGCCAACCCTCGTCGGAGCCCCGGTAAGCCGCCCCAGACCCCCACCGAGCCGCTAGGGTTCCACCTCGTCGGCGACCTATCCGGCGTTGATGACAAGCCACAGCCGTAGATCTTCATTTTAATCTAATGGCCCACGTCGCCCCGTACCGCTTCGCGTTTAAAGAGCCGCTGACATGTGGACCCCCCTGTCAGCTATTCTCTGTGCCGCGAAACGCCACTGGGCCGGCCCGTTAGTTTTCCCGCGCTAGCCCGTGAATTCAAATGTGGATTTTTCTATTTTAGTTTGAACCCACTTATGTCCCTTAGTTCAAAAATCAATCTAGGAAGATTTACTGAACCAATATGAGTGATTAAATTTTGTTATAAAGCTACTGAAAAGATCTATCCAAGCCCATTGGATTTAATTCATTTAGAGTTAGAGATCTCTCCTAGTAAAAATAACAAGACAGAAGCATTTACACATTCAAACATTTTTATAAAATCAACCATAATAGCTTTTGAGTTGATTCCAACTCTCAACAATCACATTTAACCATACCTATCTGAATATGTAATAATATTAAGGTTTGCATGCAGTGACTTTGGACTAGTACCAAAATAATGCTATATAGGCATTTCTAGTCACTTTAAATCATTAAATATTAAACTTAAACCAAAGTAAATGTGATCCAACATTTAAATCACATTCCCATATGTTAGAATATGTGGTGATGACATGTGTCCATATGATCCCATATTTTAATTGGAGAATATTAAATCTTAGATATTTCTCAATGAGTAGAAATTACGTTTCTTAAATAAAAAGAATGAAACTAGTTAATAAAACCTTGTGATGCTTGTGATGATATTAGATCATCCAATGTGTGCCTTAGAATGCTAAGTAGACTAGTTAAGCATTGTTTGGTGATTGTGTACTCCGTATGTATTTATAGACGATAGTACCGACCAAGCTTTCGAGGAGGAGGAGTTCTACCAAGAGGAGGAGGAAGAAAACTTCAACCACTGCACTGCACAAGGCAAGCCATCATTAATAATGCAAGCTAACCCTTGCAAGCTAGATAACCTAAGCAAAGGCATTAGGCATGCTTTGGTGATACCATTTGGATTTATACCTAGTCCAAGATTTTAATTTCAAGCTTTACTTTCTTTACTTTACCAAAGTCCTCTACTTGTTTTGAAGGTAGCATAAAGAGTATAAAACTTGACCTATCTAGATAACCTTGGATGTCATTCTATGGCATGAGATTGATCTTATCATCCCACATTAGTGAACACTCTTAACTTAGTAGTTTAGAGCTAAACTAAAACTTGAGCCACTTTAGATGGGAACACTTGTTGAAAATGACTTGTGAAAACCTTGGAATAATGAGTCATTCCATTGAGATGTTTTGACATGTGTTGAGAAACACAAATGGTTTATGATGATGAAAATATTGAGGCATGAGCCTTAGCCCTCTTACAAAAACTGATGGTTGGATTCGGATGCGATACCATTCCAAATTTAGCGTACAACCACAATACCTGAATTGGGTAAGGCTTAGCCGGAAGTTTATATGCATTAGTATTAGTTCCCTCACGAGAGAGGTTTGAGCTGAGGCTACCTCTCGATGTTGTCCACCTATGCAGTGCCCAAGATGACAGATGGTTATGGTTGGGAGGCCATGCTCATAGGAGAGGTGTTTATACTAGGGTGTGTAGAGGAAAGGTTATGTTTGATTATCTGCATACTAAGTATGATGATACAGGGTTATCCCTGACAGATGTATCGAATCTTGTGGTGAAAGTATACCACCTCTGCAGAGTGTCAAACTATTCGAATAGCCGCGTCCGTGGTTATGGACAGTTGGATTGGCCATATTGTTTCATTGTCAGATGTTTTCAAAATAACTTATGAAATGAATGATGAATCTTGACTTGACCACAACAGGGTTGTGATTATGACACTAGCTTCCCAACTTAAGTGATTCTAGAACTTTATTTTATCTTTCTTTGTTTCTGAACTCACCTTAGGTTTCAAACTTAACTTTATAGTTAAACTTAGAGTTAGCACCTTACACTAGAACTATACTACTTGTTAGTTGTAGCTTGCGAGTACTTAAAGAGTACTCATGGCTTTTGTCCCTTGTTATTCCTATGGCCATACTATGAAGGAGACTACCAAGATGACAGCCAGCAGGACGGCTATGATAACTAGGACTATCTGCCTTCGTCAGCATTTTCTGTGCCCCTGAAGATGGACCCCACTGCTACGCTTATTATTTATTTCGCTGCTTGTTGTATTAAGACTGGATCATGAGATCCTTATTTGCGTAAGACCTTATTTATGGTTTGTAATGGATGATGTATTATGATATCCAATCTATTATGTCTCGCAAAAATGGTAATACTGGGATTGCGATGTATGACATAACATGCATCTGGGATTAAAAACCCGGGTGTTGACAAGTTGGTATCAGAGCCATCCTGACCATAGGAGACCCTAGTTAGAATGGACGTCCGAACAAAAAAAAACTTAGTTTCAAAAACCAAAGTGAGTATTTATGAAAAAATATTTCCTCTCTTACCCTTGGGAATTCATTCTTTCTCAAAAATTCATGTTACTCCAATTATTACATTACTACCTAAACATTTGACACACTTGATCACTTCACTAACTCCCTCATCCTTAATTCTTGTAGATTGAGACTCAGTTCAGCAAGTTCTACCAATTGGGCAACGGAGGCCAGCTGATCTTCGAGAGGGATCTAGATTCATTGTCTAAGTTATTGGGACGCCCGCATCCGGAGTTTCTTGGAGCTCAACTTGCAGGACCCCCAGGAGGAGATTTATAGTGGCTAGTCACCGCTGATCTTCGAGGAAGCATAGAAGCACCAACGTCCGGGAGAATCCAGTTCTCCATCCGAGAGAACAGCTGGCTAGATGGATTAGCCAGGGCAATGCATGAAGCTCTCGCACGTCTATGTGCCCTCAGTGTCAACCAATTCCAAGGAACCCGTTTTGTTCACTATGCAAGACGTGACTTCATGGGAATGCCGATGGAGATGCCAAGTCACCCGGAGTTGAAGCATCAAGTGGAGAACCTTGACTTCCTGTTGTACGATCGCCAGATGGACTTGGAAAATGCTAGGGAGTTTTCCAACCACAACCGTGCCATTGCCGCCCAGAAGGCCCAGACTTTCTCACTGCTTGCCAAGGACCGTCAGTCTCTTCGCCTCCAGCGCGAGAAGAAGGATCGCACCATCGCCCGTCTTTGCATGAAGGTGGCCGACCTCGAGAAGACCGTCAAGGAGCAAGAAGCTCAGCTTGCAGCAAAGGAGGAAGAAGAGGAGGGTGAAGACATCCAGGGAGACATGGATTCTTACCTCAGCAATGATGATGACTTTCTGGAGGAGGATGCCGTGGACTTCTACACCGACGATGAGGACTCCGACTTCATCGACGATGAGTAGATGCACTAGAGCACTGTCGTAGCATGAGATGTATCGGTCCCAATGTATCGTAGCTTGTAGAATGGTTCTTAAAACCATCTGTTTTCCTTTGTTGTTGTGATGTGTGTGTTTGTGTCGTGTGCTTGTTTGAATGAATGAAATGAAGTTAGTTGCAAAACCTGAGTCAAACTCAAAGTTTTAGCCTTGAAATCAAAACCATGAACCCTAGAACTTTCCCTCTTACCCCTTTATCTATCTCAATCTTCAGATGACTCGTGGAAACCAAGGAGGGAGCAGCTCATCGCAAGACCCAATGCTGCAGATCCTGCAGAATCTCATTGCAGACAAAGAAGCAAGCAGTGTAGAGCATCAAGCTAATCTAGCAACACTGCAACAGATCGCCCAGATGGCTCTCAACAACCAGAACCATGGAAATCAGGATCATCAAGGATCCAAGCTGAAGAACTTCCAGAATACCAATCCCCCAATCTTTAGCACTTCGGAGAACCCATTAGATGCAGATGACGGGTTGCAGATGATGGAGAATAATTTGGAAGTAGCCAGAGTTGATGACAATGAGAAGGTTCTCTTTGCCACCCACTATTTGGCAGGAGATGCAAGAGCATGGTGGAACAGCATCCGCCTGATGAACCATGGTCAAGTGATGACATGTGAAGCCTTCAAAATCAAGTTCAGCCGCACCCACGTGCCGCAGGGCTTAGTCACCAGAATGAGGGATGAAATCAGAGAATTGAAGCAAGGCAAAATGACTGTGGTGGAGTACCGTGACAGATTCCTATCGCTTGCTAGATATGCACCTGATGAGATCAACACGGAGGCCAATAAGAAGGAGAGATTCCTGAACGGACTGCATGATGAGATGTAGACTGTCCTCGTCAACATCCGTTTCTAGGATCTCGAAGAGCTAGTCGACTCTGCGATTCAGATGGAAGGAAAGATTAACCAGTAAAACGACAACCGCTAACGTCGTATGATGCAGAAAACTGGATCCAGTAGTCACCAGAAGTACCGTCCCAACCCCTCACCAGGATATGCACCAAGGAACAACCGACCCCCAATGTCTCGCCCAAGCTACCCCAACTGTAGCGGAGGAAATGTGAAGAGTGGAGGAAACAACAATCACTCCGGCAATATCAGAAATTTCAACCGTGCCCCTCCCAAGACAACAACAACACTGCACCCAAAACTGGAAGCAATGTTGTGCCCGTCGCAGCTAAAGACAAGTCTCAGATCACTTGTTTCGAGTGTGGAGTGAAGGGTCACTACTCAAATGAGTGTCCCAAGAAGACTGTCGCCACTGCCAATGTGAATGCCCCAGCTTAATAGCAGCGTCATGTTCAACCAGGGAGAAGATTTGCCCCAGGGAACCCTCACAACCGCAACAGTCGCCTCTTCCACATGAACAGCGAAGAAGCCCAAGAAGCGCCAGATGTAGTGCTGGGTATGTTCTCTGTCAACTCGGTTTTAGCAAGAGTATTGTTTGATTCAGGAGCATCGCATTCATTTATCACCGAAGAATTTGCATGCACTAGTAAAATCCACCCAACCAACTTGAAGCATGTCATGATGGTTCAAATTCCTGGATCAACTACAAAAGCTAGAAAATTTTGCAAAGTTGTGCCTATCAGAATACAGGGGATATATTTTTATGCCAACCTTATAGTACTTGGAACTAAAGGATTGGAAGTAGTACTAGGTATGGACTGGATGTCAAGGCATAAAGGACTGATAGACTGTGCTAAGAAAGCCATCACCATGACCAGTAGCTCTGGAGTAACAGTAGAACATATATCTAAAACCTTACATCGTCAATTCAAGTGCAACAAGAGTCTAGCCCTACCCACCATAGACCAAGTCCGAGTAGTCTATGAATACCCCGACGTATTCCCAGATGAATTGCCAGGTATGCCCCCGGATAGAGATATTGAGTTCATTATCGAACTAATCCCCAGAACCAGACCCATAGCCCAGAGACCCTATAGCATGAACCCCTCAGAGTTAATGGAATTGAAGAAGCAGTTGGATGCCATGTTAGCAACAGGCTTGATTCAACCAAGCGCATCGCCATGGAGATCACCAGTGTTATTCGTCGACAAGAAAGATGGAGGCAACCGTCTGTGCACCGATTACAGAAAGCTGAATGATGTCACCATCAAAAACAAGTACCCTTTGTGAAAGATAGAAGATCTATTTGATCAGTTGACTAGAGCTCAGGTATTCTCAAAGATTGATCTTAGGACTGGTTATCACCAGCTTAAGATTCGTGCAACGGATATTCCGAAGACCTCCTTTACTACTCGCTATTGTTTATACGAGTATATGGTTATGTCTTTTGGATTAACCAATTCCCCTTCTTATTTCATGAATAAGATCTTTATGAATTTCCTAGATAAGTTTGTCGTTGTGTTTATCAACGATATCCTCATCTACTCCAACTCAGAAGAAGAGCATGAGCAACATCTGAGAATCATCCTAGAAACCCTGAGAGAACATTGGTTGTACGCCAAGTTCAGCAAGTGTGAATTTTGGCTGAAAGAAGTAGGATTCCTAGGACATATTGTGTCTACCGGAGGAGTCTCTGTTGATCCCGCCAAGATTAAAGATGTCGAAGAATGGGAAACCCCAACCACTCAAACCCAAGTCCGTGCATTTCTCGGATTGGCGGGATATTACCGCAAGTTCATCGAAGGATTCTCGAGCATCACCAGACCCATGACCCAATTGTTGAACAAGGACAAGAAGTTTGAATGGACTGACAAATGTGAAGCCAGTTTCCAGGAGCTGAAGAATAGATTGATATCAGCCCCAATACTGATCATGCCAGATATCAAGAAGTCGTTTGATGTATATTGTGATGCATCCAAGATTGGTCTCGGATGTGTATTAATGCAAGAAGGCAAAGTTATCGCCTATTTGTCTCGACAACTGAAGCAGCATGAGCAGAACTATCTAACCCATGATTTGGAGTTAGCAGCCGTAGTTTTGGCATTGAAGACATGGTGTCATTATCTTATGGGTAATCGTTGTGAGATTTACTCGGATCACAAAAGCTTGAAGTATATTTTTACTCAGAAGGAGTTGAATATGAGGCAAAGGAGATGGATAGAGTTAATCAAGGATTATGAACTTGACATTCACTATCACCCCGGCAAAGCCAATGTGGTAGCGGATGCTCTTAGCAGATTGCCATGTAAGCTAAACACCATGATCAAGGAGAAGCAACCAAGTTTGTATGAGGAGTTGGAGCAGTTTAGAACTGAGCTTGTTAGCAAAGGATTCTTAGCTAGCATTGAACTTCAACCCACTTTGATTAGCCAAATCAAGGAAGCCCAGAAGGGAAATGAAAGTATCGATGGAATCAAACATCGTATTGGTACAAGAAAGGTACCTGGATTCACTGAAGACGAAGAAGGAGTGTTGTGGTACAAAGGTCGTATCTGTGTGCCAGCAGATTCGGAGCTGAAGCAGGTTATCATGCAGGAAGCTCATGATACTCTTTATTCTATCCACACCAGAGGAACGAAGATGTATCAAGATTTGAAAGAGCAATTTTGGTGGCACAAGATGAAGAGAGAAATCGGAAGCTACATTGCCAAGTGTGACATATGCCAAAGAGTCAAAGCACAGCATCAGAGACCCACAGGATTGTTACAACCTTTGCAGATTCCAGAATGGAAATGGGATTTCATCAGAATGGACTTTATCACCGGTTTACCTACTTCTAGTAGGGGAAATGACTCAATCTGGATCATTGTTGATAGACTGTCCAAGGTAGACCACTTTATACCTGTCAAAACCACCTACCAAAGTTCGAAGCTAGCAGAGCTGTATATTGCTAGATTTGTTAGTCTGCATGGAACCCTCAAGACCATAGTATCAGATCGAGGAACCTAGTTTACCTCGAGATTTTGGTAGAAAGTCTAGGAAGGATTAGGCACCAAGTTGAATTTCAACATCGCTTATCACCCACAAACTAATGGACAAACTGAGAGAGTAAAGCAAATCTTAGATGATATGCTCAGAGCTCGTGTGTTAGAGTACGGATCAAAATGGGAAGATTGCCTGCCTTTCGCAAAATTCTCATATAACAACAGTTATCAAGCTAGCTTGCAAATGGCACCATTTGAGTTCCTATATGGAAGAAAGTGTCGTACCCCATTGAATTGGTCGCAAGTAGGAGAGAGTCAAATCTTCGGACCCAACATTCTCCAAGAAGACGAAGAAAAGGTTCACAAAGTCCGTGAGCACCTCAAGACCGCCCAATCCAGACAAAAGAGTTATGCTAACAAGAGAAGGAGAGACCTGACTTTCAATGTCGGAGATTTTGTATATCTCAAGGTTTCGCCATTGAAGGGAACCCAGCTCTTTAGTCTGAAAGGAAAGTTAGCCCCCAGATATATCGGGCCCTTCAAAATTCTGAACTGTCGAGGAGAAGTATCGTATC
Source organism: Avena sativa (assembly GCA_916181665.1). NCBI lineage: Eukaryota > Viridiplantae > Streptophyta > Magnoliopsida > Poales > Poaceae > Avena > Avena sativa. Next base: position 182,915,803 of record OV702287.1, on the reverse strand, counting down.
AGCTAGAACTGCCAGATGAGATGTCCGCCATCCATAATGTGTTCCATATCTCGTTACTTCGCAAATGCCTAGAAGTGCCAGAGAAGACTGAAGTTTTCAAGAACATCGATCACAGAGCTGTGGAAATCAACAAGGACCTGACATATCATGAAGTGCCCATCCGTATCTTGGAAGAAGCTTACAGAACCACCAGGACCAGGAGTATCAAGTTTCTCAAGATTCAATGGAGCAACCATACCGAAGAGGAAGCCACTTGGGAGCGAGAAGATTACATGAGAACAGAGTTCCCAGATCTCTTTAGTTCCTAGTTTTCTTTCGTAAATCTCGGGACAAGATTTTGCTTAAGGGGGAAGGTTTGTAACATCCCAAAACTTTATTCCAAGTGATCAAGATCCAAATCATCAAATTTAGAGTTAACAAAAAGTTTTCCTGTTAAAACTATTAAAGCATTCATATGTGTGTGCATATAGTTTAGGAGTTGATTTGAATTGCCATGATTAAGTGATCCATTGATTGTAAAACGATTCTTAGGTGAAATAAACATCATATAGATCATTCCCAAACGAATCCCAAAGAAAAACAAATTAAAATGAATAAAAGAAGCAAATGGTCATTTGTGCCATTTTAATCAACATGCCTACTTTGGCTATTCCTAGAACTCAAATCCTAACAGAAACAAATCTGGATCTTTGCACCCCTTGCTAGTACAAGTAGTGATGTACCAAGGCCCACTTTGTGATCTACCAAAAACTTTCAAACACTAATTTTAAATGGCATTTGAAAATTGAATGTAGTTCATATGAGAAGATCCCACTTATTCAAAAACCACTCAAATGAGCTCCATTTTCAAATCCCAAGCAACCACAGATGCTTAAGCATGTGACAAACAAGTCCACCAAAAATCATCTAAAAATTCAAAACTTGAATTCTTTCGGCCATTTCTACAAACACCCTATGAGCAGAATTCAAACAAAAAACCAAAATCACTATTTGAGCAGTGTTCTGGCCAAACTTGTCCCCCCACATTGCCACCAAACCCTCTCCACTTCTTCCCCTACCCTTCTCTAGCCCGTCCAAGCACTGTGCCCCGACCAAATGGTCATGGACATCAATGCCAAGCCCAAAACGACCACCCCACTGGCGACAGCATGCCACAGCCGCCGCCAGCCTCGCCCACCATGTCCAGCACGTCGTCTGTGGTCCACCTCCATTGTCCAGCCAGCCCTAGCCCGCGGACAGCGCCAGGAGCAGCCAGGAACCGCCGCGCCCGGAGCCTGTCTGCCATGCCGACGCCGCCCGTAGAGCACGCACGGTCCCCGCTCGACTAGACCCCGCCTTGCTCCAGCTGCCCGCCTACACGATCACCACCGTCCTAGGAAGCTAACGGACATGCTCGTTCCCCCGACCACGCCCCGTAGTCGCCGGCAGCCGCAAAACTCGCCGTCGGCAGAGACATAGTCCCCCGACCGCAAACCACTCCACACGCACCGCCGTGACACTCGCCAGGGCACCGCCCACCATCCTAGCCCACCGCCCACACCTCTAGCTCACTGTGTCGTCGTCACCGGCGAGCACCACCCATGCTCCTATGCCGCTTCGCCGAGCCTATAAAAGGAGGCCACCCCAGCACAAACTCCTCACACCACTCTCATCCCCTCCCTCTGAGAACACTCCCAGAGCCCCACCGGAGCAAGCCGTTGTCCGCAGCGCCAGAATTTCGCCAGAGTCTGCTGCAGAGGGAGAAAAAGGGGGCCATTGATCAAGGACACCTCTCGGGACGCCGCCGGTACCAGGAGAACCGCCGTCCTCGACTTGTTCGTTTGCCTGCCTTGCCGACCCTTGCCGGAGCCCCGGTAAGCCGCCCCAGACCACCACCGAGCCGCTAGGGTTCCACCTCGCCGGCGACCTGTCCGTCGTCGACGACAAGCCACAATCGTAGATCTTCCTTTTAATCCTACGGCACATGTCGCCCCGTACCGCTTCTCATTTAAAGAGCCGCTGACATGTGGACCCCCCCTGTCAGCTGTTCTCTGCGCCACAAAACGCCACTAGGCCGGCCCGTTAGTTTTCCCGCGCTAGCCTGTGAATTCAAATGTGTATTTTTCTATTTTAGTTTGAACCCACTTTTGTCCCTTAGTTCAAAAATCAATCTAGGAAGATTTACTAAACCAATTTGAGTGATTCAAATTTTGTTAGAAAGCTACTGAAGAGATCTATCCAAGACCGTTGGATTTAATTCATTTAGAGTTAGAGATCTCCCTAGTAAAAATAACAAGACAACAGCATTTACACATTCAAACATTTTTATAAAATCAACCATAATAGCTTTTGAGTTGATTCCAACTCTCAAAAATCACATTTAACCATACCTATCTGAATATGTAAAAATATTAAGGTTTGCATGCAATTACTTTGGACTAGTACCAAAATAATGCTATATAGGCATTTCTAGTCACTTTAGATCATTAAATATTAAACTTAAACCAAAGTAAATGTGATCCAACCTTTAAATCACATTCCCATATGTTAGAATATGTGGTGATGACATGTGTCCATATGATCCCATATTTTAATTGGAGAATATTAAATCTTAGATATTTCTCAATGAGTAGAAATTACTTTTCTTAAATAAAAAGAATGAAACTAGTTAATAAAACCTTGTGATGCTTGTGATGATATTAGATCATCCAATGTGTGCCTTAGAATGCTAAGTAGACTAGTTAAGCATTGTTTGGTGATTGTGTACTCCGTATGTATTTATAGATGATAGTACCGACCAAGCTTTCGAGGAGGAGGAGTTCTACCAAGAGGAGGAGGAAGAAAACTTCAACCATTGCACTGCACAAGGCAAGCCATCATTAACAATGCAAGCTAACCCTTGCAAGCTAGATAACCTAAGCAAAGGCATTAGGCATGCTTTGGTGATACCATTTGGATTTATACCTAGTCCAAGATTTTAATTTCAAGCTTTACTTTCTTTACTTTACCAAAGTCCTCTACTTGTTTTGAAGGTAGCATAAAGAGTATAAAACTTGACCTATCTAGATAACCTTGGATGTCATTCTATGGCATGAGATTGATCTTATCATCCCACATTAGTGAACACTCTTAACTTAGTAGTTTAGAGCTAAACTAAAACTTGAGCCACTTTAGATGGGAACACTTGTTGAAAATGACTTGTGAAAACCTTGGAATAATGAGTCATTCCATTGAGATGTTTCGACATGTGTTGAGAAACACAAATGGTTTAAGATGATGAAAATGTTGAGGCATGAGCCTTAGCCCTCTTCCAAAAACTGATGGTTGGATTCGGATGCGATACCATTCCAAATTTACCGTACAACCACAATACCTAAATTGGGTAAGGTTTAGCCGGAAGTTTATATGCATTAGTAGTAGTTCCCTCACGGGAGAGGTTTGAGCTGAGGCTACCTCTCGATGTTGTGCACCTATGAAGTGCCCAAGATGACAGATGGTCATGGTTGGGAGGCCATGCTCATAGGAGAGGTGTTTATACTAGGGTGTGTAAAGGAAAGGTTATGTTTGATTATCACCTCTGCAGAGTGTATCGAATCTTGTGGTGAAAGTATACCACCTCTGCAGAGTGTCAAACTATTCGAATAGCCGCATCCGCGGTTATGGACAGTTGGAGTGGCCATACTGTTTCATTGTCAGATGTTTTCAAAATAACTTATGAAATGAATGATGAATCTTGACTTGACCACAGCAGGGTTGTGACTATGACACTAGCTTCCCAACTTAAGTGATTCTAGAACTTTATTTTATCTTTCTTTATTTCTGAACTCACCTTAGGTTTCAAACTTAACTTTATAGTTAAACTTAGAGTTAGCACCTTACACTAGAACTATACTACTTGTTAGTGGTAGTTTGCGAGTACTTAAAGAGTACTCATGGCTTTTGTCCTTGGCTATTCCTATGGCCAGACTATGAAGGAGACTACCAAGATGACGGCCAGCAGGACGGCTATGATAACTAGGACTATCTGCCTTCGCCAGCATTGCCTGTGCCCCTGAAGATGGACCCCACCGCTACGCTTATTATTTATTCCACTTCTTGTTGTATTAAGACTAGATCATGAGATCCTTATTTGTGTAAGACCTTATTTATGGTTTGTAATGGATGATGTACTGTGATATCCAATCTGTTATGTCTCGCAAAAATGGTAATCCTGGGATTGCGATGTATGACATAACAGGCATCTGGGATTAAAAACCCGGGTGTTGACACCCTTATGGTAACATAGCTAGTTACCCCAAGGCTCTCTCTCATCATTTAATTTTATGCCATGTCATCTAAATGCTTAGTTGGTAATACATGTAGGACTATGTACTACCCAAATTACTCCCACTAGCACTATGACGAGCCTAAACAGAACCATGAAGAGAGGATGAGCCAGGAATGACGTTGGGGAGTGACGAGGTAGCGCGGCCCCGCCTTTTGTTCGAGTAGTCCACTATCAGGGTCAATTTGATTCCATGGATTTTCCTAGGAATTTTGTAGGACTAAATCCTATAGGAAATTTTCCTATGAAGATTGTTTGATTTGTAGGAATGATTCCCATAGGATTTTTTGCCTAAGGATTCCTTTGTACAGTACTAGTTTTCGTAAGAAATCAAACATTCACCCATACCTCTTTTTTAGATTCCTATGGTGGAATCAAACACACTTTGGTGCATATAAATTTCTATAGGATTGGAGTGAACATGATAATGCAATCCTACATTTTTCCTATTCCTACGATTTTCCTATCCTACAAATCAAACAGGCCCTCACCCATTTCCCCTAGCATCTTCCCCCTCATCCAGGCCATCACCATGGACTCGGCCCCGCCCCCTCCCGTCCCCTCCCCTCCCCCACCCCCAAAAAAATCCCCAAATGGCGGCACCGCCGGAACTAGAGCGCTCTTCACAGGAGCGCATCATCGACTCTAGACCCCATGTCTTCCGTGCCTGCCGCGTTTCCACAGCCACAACTGACTTCTCCATCTTTGAGCCATAGTTTGTTAACGAGGCGATGCCGTACACAATGACACTGAAGATCTTATCCTCGAGGACGTACAAGCTTAGGAGGATGCCTGGCTCCATCCCAGCCCCTCTAGAGGAGGACGATGTCACGACCACACCCTGCAAAGAGGAAGTGTTGAATCTCAGCTTGCCTCCTAGCAAGCTGCGAAGAGCGAACAAGATCGTGGGAACTATGCGCAAGGTTCTTGGCCGTGTATGGCTGCTGAAGAACCTGCAACTCACAGCGGAGGAGTGGGACATCATCATGCCGTAAAACACTCTGCATCGGCTCTGGCTTGAGGCGTGTATGTGGGTCGATGGGTTCCACTTCGACCTAACCCTCAGCCTGAATCTCCAGCTCATCGTCAACTTGCCGACGCTTCAAGATAGTTGGTACCTGGTTGAGCAGGAGGATGGCCACTACAGCATATGCATATGCCAACTCATTTGAACTAATTTAAGCAGACAACACTATAATTTAAGTGGTTTAATTTAGCTACAAATCATAAAAACTCATAGAACCTAGGAATCACAAGGAAAACATGCATGCTCGGCAATGTGCGGAAACATGGCGCGCTTGTCGCATTTTGAGCCAAATTCTTCTGATTTTATTTACTAGTATGAAACATCCTCATAATCACTTGGAAAAGTGAAAAATGTTCTTTCATAATTGTCCGAAACTCCCACGGTCAACATTGTTTACTATGCCAAGACGCACCCATCTACCCGATGTGAGAACCATATCATAAAGTGTAGCTAGGGTATCGATATATATGGCCATGACCTTATTGGTCCTTCGGACTGAAACCAAGAATGTTCATACATTGTAGGCTACTAGTAAATTACACGTGCCATGCATGTGAGACTCAGATAATAGACATATGACATATCATCATTATATAAAATTATAATAGGTAAAGCACAAAAAATTATATATTTGATCAACATATATAAAGTATGGGTGTATATTTGGTTCTTGTACTTTGTATCGTCATGTAGAAATCAAAGATTATTAGCTACCTAACACTTGAAATTTTTGGTGACATGGTCTAGAGAAACGAGGGAGAGGATTCTAGGAGTATGATGGAGAAGTGTGTTTTGAGGTTTCTGCATAGCATTCATTCTGCTGAAGACTATCTATAGAATCTTCTAAATACTCGAATGGAAAAGAAGATCCAACGGTTGGAAATATTGGGATTCACGAGTATTGATCCAACAGTCATAATTCAAAGTTATTCTTATCTTACCACTATTAGTAAATTGCACATGCCCTGCACGTGATACTCAGATAATAGACGTGTGACATATCATCACTATATAAAATTATCTCTACTATTATAATTGAGAAGTTTTGAATTGGACCCACAGCACCAATCCTGACCATTGGGCTGTTAGATCCAATGGTTCAAAGCAGCTAGATTCGTGTTAAATAGTACCTAGAGCAAACTCCACCATGTTCCAGAACCATCATTTCACCACCCCCAAAATTTCATAGCACAGTAGGTTGTATTCTCAATATTTGTAGATAGTTATTATTAATAGACTTAATTTATGCATTTTGGGGGTGTGACATGATTGTTCTAGAACATGGTGGAGTTTGCTCTAGTTCTGTACTATATATTCAGCACGAAACTAGTTGCTCTGAACCATTGGATGTAACAGCCCAATGGTCAAGATTGGTGCTATGGATCCAATTCAAAACTGCTCCACTACAGTAGTAGAGAGAATACATCCTACTGTGCTATGAAATTTTGGGGGTGGTGGCATGATGGTTCTAGAACATGCATGGTGGAGTTTGCTCTAGGTACTATTCAACATGAATCCAGCTTCTCTGATCCATTATTGGATCTAACAGCCCAATGGTTAGGATTGGTGCTATGGATCCAATTCAAAACTGCTCCATTATAGTAGTAGAGATAGAGATATCATACCACTATATAGTGTACGAATAACTTTGAATATTGACCGTTGAATCAAGACTCGCGAATCCTAACATTTCTAGCTGTTGGATCTTCTTTTCCATTCTAGCATCTAGAAGATTCTATTGATAGTCTTCAGCATAATGAATGTTATGCACAGACCTCAAAACACACTTCTCCATCATGTAGAAGTCAGCGATTATTAGCTATCTAAAACTTTAAAATTTTGGTAACATGGTCTACAGAAACGAGGCAAAAGATTCTAGAATGATGGAGAAGTGTGTTTTGAGTTTTGTGCATAGCATTCATTGTGATGAAGACTATCAATAGAATCTTCTACATGCTAGAATAATGGAAAATAATATCCAACGGCTGCAAATATTGTGATTCGCGAGTCTTGATCCAACGGTCAATATTCAAAGTTGTCGTATATTGTTTACCAATTGCAAGATATGCACATCTACTTTCTTGTAGTACTACCAAATATGGGAAATTTACCATAAACTATGATGTGGATATGTCCACGACCTTGCGAGGTTGCTCGGCCTGAAACTTGTTCATAAAAAAAGATGATTATTAATACAGTAGATGGCTTGAATTTCGGGCGGGTGCTGGAAGTAGATTGGTGTGGACGAGGAAGAGACAAGACGGATTGTGCACCCGCGGCTGCAGAGAAGAGATCGATGGAGGATGGATGGTGAGAGCCAGCGAAGGAGAGAGAAAACACAACTTGTTTTGTGTGCATATTACTCCTAGTAGGTCCATATATTTACTACTAGTGGAGTGTACCTCGTGTCAGCAGCCCATCATAGCTTTGCTCTGACATCGCACTGCATTCCGACTCCTCCTCCCGCTGCTCTCGCGATGCCTCCTTTTTTTGGAAGGAGCTGCCTCCCTTTTCGAGTAGTACTAGTACGGAAGTGGAGTACTTTTCTTTAATGAGAAAAATATTTCCATCGCTTAGAAAATTGGAGTTGTTACTTTTCCTAGTATTTGGGAACTCCCATTGGCAAAGCTATTTACCAACGCCAAGATGCGCACATCTACTTTCTTGTAGTACTACTACAAAATTCCCATAAACATGGATATGTCCATGACCTTGCTTGGTCGCTCGTCCTGAAACCTGTTCATACTTATACATTGTAGGCCATTTTTGTGAAGCGGCTTTTTTCAAAAGTTGTGAAAAACTCATGTTAATTATTTTTCATGGCAGGTAATACAAGCAAAATGACACCATGCATGAGTCCTTGATGTCTACGCACTTCTATTCTTGTAGACAGTTGTTGGGCCTCCAAGTGCAGAGGTTTGTAGAACAGCAGCAAGTTTTCCCTTAAGTGGATCACCCAAGGTTTATCGAACTCAGGGAGGAAGTGGTCAAAGGTATCCCCTCTCAAGCAACCCTGCAATCAAGATACAAGAAGTCTCTTGTGTCCCCAACACACCCAATACACTTGTCAGGTGTATAGGTGCACTAGTTCGGCGAAGACATAGTGAACTACAAGTGGTATGGATAATTATAAGTGGTAATGGTGATAGAAGATAACTTTATGGCGTGGAAAAGACTAAAGTAAAACTGAAATAAAGATGGCAGCAAGCAAACATGTAACAGATCTAATTGCAAATGGTGTTTCAATGCTTAGAAACAAGGCCTAGGGATCATACTTTCACTAGTGAACACTCTCATATAAATATATTCTCTTTATGATACTACTCTCCGGTTGAACACTCTAATCGATGGTAGGGCTATAACAGCACACCTCAAAGTTCATCTTTCCCATCTAGAAAACCCCACACTATCACCTTGAGCACTAGATGGTTCCAACAAACACCACAATTTCATAGAGACATCCAACTCCAAATATAACTCATAACAAGTATTTGGAATCTCTAGCCTAAGTGCCACCATGGTGTGCACGCTGTCACTTCCACACACATGGGGAGAGCAGAGATCTAATAAAGCACTTGAGTAGCAAGGTAGATCTATAGATTACAAGCTCATGATCATAATATGATCATGCATAGAGAGAGAGAGATGAACACATAGATACCGGTAGAACCCTTAGCCTCGAGAGAGAACTACTCCCTCATCATCATGGGAATCAGCAATGGTGATGGAGATGGCGGTGGAGATCGATGGAGATGGCTCCGGGGGCACTTCCCCGTCCCGGTAGGGTGCTGGAACAGAGACTTTCTGTCCCCCAAATCTCCCCTTCGGTGGCGGCGGTGCTGCGGAACTTTTCGTGGATTTCTTATTGATGATCTAGGGTTTTGGTATCGGGAGGCTCTTATAGGCGAAGGAGGCAAGGTCGGTGGCCAGCCAGGGGGCCCACACCATGCCCTGGCGCAGCCTGGGCTAGCCCGTGCCAAGGGGGGTTGTGGCCACCCTGTGTACCCTCTCCAACTCTCCTTCTGGCTCCGTGAGTCTTCCATGAAAATAGTAACTTTGGCTTTTGTCCCGTCCAATTCCGAGAATATTCATTTTCTGACTTCCTAGAACAAAAACAGCAGAAAACAGGCAACTGGCACTGTGGCATCTTATTAATAGGTTAGTCCAAGAAATCATATGAAAAGTACTCCAAAGTTGGAACAAAACACAAGAAAGTAGATAAAACCAAGCATGGAACATCAAAAATTATAGATACATTTGCAATGTATCAACATCCCCAAGCTTAACTCCTGCTCGTCCTCGAGTAAGTAAGTGATAAAAAGAAAGAATAATTTTTGAGGTGACATGCACCATCATAAACTTGATAAAAGTATTTGTAAAACATTCAAGGATGGGATCATAGTACTTCAATCATAACATGAAAGACAAGGTTCTAGCAATAATACAAAGAAACTATGATGCAACATGAAAAGGCACAAACAAAAGATTCATGAATAACAATGCTTTGCAAGACGTTTGTTTGTTTCACATAAAGAAAACATAGCATAATAGCATTCAGCTTGTCCCTCATAGAGTAGCAAATATAAATGCATAGGACACCTTCAAAGTTCATAAGAGTGACTAGATACAAATAGTTTAAAACAAGCAATATCAAGTTATGCATCAATCAACTATTCTTCGGACAATGCACATAGAACTAAGAATGGCCACTATGCTCTCAAAGTAAGTGCATAAAGATAGAAGGTGGAGACTCAATATAATGGTGGAAGAAAGGCCTTCATAGAAGGAAGTAGGGATTCAAGTCTCATAAAGAGCTTCCAAAAATTATGGTACTTAATAGCTTTCAGCTCTCATTGCCCCTATCATAAGCATCTTGAAGTGATTAAGGTTAAAGTGAACAAACTATGGTGTACAAGCTTGACAAAGTATAAGTTAGAAATCTCATGTCCCTTGTATACGAGGGCCGCTCCTCATGCTACTCAAGTTTAGTCACCGGTAAGTTCTTGTCATCGTAAGTACATGTGTATCATAGAGAACCGCCAACGGGGTACCCCTTGCCCGATGATACGGAAGAATCCCCATATCAAAATGACAAGGGAAGCAGACAACGAGCATCTCAGCAATCTTCTTATTTACCATGGGAATATGGTGCTTTTTTTCTCTCTTTCCTCTTTTCATAATATCTCTCTTTTTTTTCTTTTTCTCTTTTTTTCTCAGTATAGGACTCTTTTTTTATAAGAAGAATGCTTCATAGACAGCTCATTATGGTTACGCTACAGGTTTCCACCATGTCAGCATGGATTAGACCAGCGGCCCAGGCGTTTCTCTAACACATATACATAAATCCATGGGCTTACAAGCTCCCCTTTCATTTCACACCGACGACATCCATGGACAAAAGAGCATGATATCAACTAGGTACAAGTACCAAGTGCAATGTTGAAAGCGTTCCCCATGACAACATGGTTCTGCTAATCCCCAACAAATAAGTGCAAGCATATACAACATAGACAACACAATGGTTCAAGTTTATTAAGGGCAAGAAAAGTAAAGTGTGCCATCAAGTTCGTGAGAGCTTTAATCACTAGTTTTCTCATAACAAGTTTAATTTGGAAGGTAAACAAAAACATGAATATACTTGGAATAGCATAATCTAGTAGGTAGGTATGGTGGACTCTTTGGAATAACTTGGTTTAAGGAGTTGGATGCATGAGTGAAACTCATACTTGGTTGTGGAGGCTAGCAAAAGACTGGGAGCGACAAACTAAGAGAGCAATAATGGCCATAATCATGCAGAGCAACAAAACATCATTGAACAAAGCATAAACTGATACTACAAGTTGAAAACTAAAGGATCATAAAGGCTATGGTGACTTGAGATAGTCATAACATGGTGTGAGCATGCGCCAAATCAACCCAAATAAAGCATCAAAGGAGAATACCACTATACTATGCTTTAATATGCTAAAACAACGCATGATTCATCCAAGGCACATTAAGAAATCTCAATTGTTTATAACAATTCATGCTACAGAAAAGAATACTAAGCATAAGGCCAAAACAATATCAAGTATGGCAGGACAAAGCATAGGCCACAGTCAAAAACAAGCTCTTTTTACCACATAAGCATGAACTTTCCTACTCTTTTCCAATCCAAACCAAACTATTTGAAAACCAATGTATGAAAGAGGGGGTCCAACCAATTTATTCAGCAAACTAAGCAAACAAAGCAAATGAAAAACCAAAACAAAAACGAAAAACAAGACGCTCCAAGAACAACACAACTGTGCATGAAATAATAAAAATGAAGTGTTTGGAAGAAACCTGGGATTTTTATTGATGAAGAGGGGGATACCTTGGGAATCCCCAAGCTTTGACGCTTGTACTTCTTGGATATTTCTTGGGGTGACACGCGTGGCATCCCCAAGCTTGAGCTTTAGTCCATCTTTCATCTTATTACTCATTCCCTTCCATACACCTGAAATTTTTCCTTCATACAAAACTTCACACAATCTTAATTAGCAACATTAGTGCACTCAAGATAAAAGGTCTTAAGGTTCAGTTCTAACACCAAATAAACTTCCACTAGAACACTAGCTACTGTAGCACTTCCCTCCAAAAGCTCAATTCCCCAAAAGAACTCAAAAAGGAACCAACAAGAAGCAAATGCAGAAAATGGCAGAAATCTGTCAAAACCGACCAGCAGGTAAAGACGAATATTTTCGAAGACCTTATGTTGCTCAAATCAAAAAGTGTTGAACTAACAAAAGTTAGATAACAACCTGGGGCAGAAGCACAACCAATTACAGCTCAATCAGACATACAGAGCTCTCTCACGAATGTTTATGGTGAAGCACAAAAATCTGTTTCGGGACAGCAACTTTACCAATCATTACTTCTCTCTCATTAGAGGTTACTCTTGGCACAAAAAGCAAATAAAAGGATAAGAGCGGTTATTACTGAAGTAATAACTTCCAAGACTCATCTAAAACTTTTGGGTTATCTCTCAATAAGTACTTTTCTTTACCGCCTTTAAGTTAGGCATGATAGTTTGAGAAGATGCTCACATAAGAAATATGAATTTAAGTAAAAGAGAGCATCAAGAAGCAAATTCAAAGCACATTTAAGTCTAATCCGCTTCCTATGCATATGAATCCTGTAAAGAAACAATTCACGAAAGCACAAAGCAACAAGCATAGGAAAGCAAAACAAGTGCAACTTTAAAATTTTCAACATAAAGAGGGGAAACTTAATATTATTGAGATGCATAAAACCATGTTTCCCTCTCTCATAATAACTTTCAGTAGCATCATGAATAAAATTAACAATATAAATATCACATAAAACATTCTTATCATGAGCCACATGCATATAATAATTATTACTCTCCGCATAAGCATAGTCATTCTTATTAATTGTGGTAGGAGCAAATTCAACAAAATAGCTATCATTATTATTTTCATCACCATAATCATCAAATATAGGAGGCATATTGTAATCATTATTAATTTTCTCCTAAATAGTTGGTGTACTGAAAATATCATACTCATCATTGTAATCATCATATATTGGAGGTTTGGTATCATCATAAGCAATAGAATAGCTATCTTCCAAAGCTGGGGAACTAAAAAGATCATTTTCATAAAAACTAGCTTCCCCAAGCTTAGACTTTTCCATAGCATTAGCAATAATAGTGTCCAAAGAATTCATACTAACAACATTGCTATTAGCATGCAAATAAAGTTCCATAGGTTTTTTAATTTTCTCTTCAAACACTTCATGTCCTAACTCAAGATAAATACTATAAATCTCTCTAATTTTGTTGTTGTTTTCCATTAAGCCTAACTAGTGAAAACAAGAAATAAAAAGACAAAATTGCAGAGTCTAAAGGAAATAACTTTGAGCACTCAGACCGGAGGATGTGAGTACCTTTTACCTTACCTCCCCGGCAACGGCGCCAGAAAATAGACGTTTGCCGTGGGAGGTTCTTCTTCTTTAATCCTCCGGTGTGAATACCTTTTACCTTACCTCCCGGCAATGGCGCCAGAAAATAGCTTGATGTCTACGCACTTCTATTCTTGTAGACAGTTGTTGGGCCTCCAAGTGTAGAGGTTTGTAGAACAGCAGCAAGTTTTCCCTTAAGTGGATCACCCAAGGTTTATCGAACTCAGGGAGGAAGTGGTCAAAGGTATCCCCTCTCAAGCAACCCTGCAATCAAGATACAAGAAGTATCTTGTGTCCCCAACACACCCAATACACTTGTCAGGTGTATAGGTGCACTAGTTCGGCGAAGAGATAGTGAAATACAAGTGGTATTGATAATTATAAGTGGGAATGGTGATAGAAGATAACTTGATGGCATGGAAAAGACTAAACTAAAACTGAAATAAAGATGGAAGCAAGCAAACATGTAACAGATCTAATTGCAAACGGTGTTTCAATGCTTAGAAACAAGGCCTAGGGATCATACTTTCACTAGTGAACACTCTCATATAAATATATTCTCTTTATGATACTACTCTAAACTACTCTTCGGTTGAACACTCTAATCGATGGTAGGGCTATAACAGCACACCTCAAAGTTCATCTTTCCCATCTAGAAAACCCCACACTATCACCTTGAGCACTAGATGGTTCCAACAAACACCATAATTTCATAGAGACATCCAACTCCAAATATAACTCATAACAAGTATTTGAAATCTCTAGCCTAAGTGCCACCATGGTGTGCATGCTGTCACTTTCACACACATGGGGAGAGCAGAGATCTAATAAAGCACTTGAGTAGCAAGGTATATCTATAGATTACAAGCTCATGATCACAATATGATCATGCATAGAGAGAGAGAGATGAACACATAGCTACCGGTAGAACCCTTAGCCTCGAGAGAGAACTACCCCCTCATCATCATGGGAATCAGCAATGGTGATGGAGATGGTGGTGGAGATCGATGGAGATGGCTCCGGGGGCACTTCCCCGTCCCGGCAGGGTGCCGGAACAGAGACTTTCTGTCCCCCGAATCTCCCATTCGGTGGCGGCGGCGCTGCGGAACTTTTCGTGGATTTCTGATTGATGATCTAGGGTTTTGGTATCGGGAGGCTCTTATAGGCGAAGGAGGCAAGGTCGGTGGCCAGCCAGGGGGCCCACACCTTGCCCTGGAGCAGCCTGGGCTGGCCCGCGCCAAGGGGGGTGTGGCCACCCTATGGCCCCTCTCCGACTCTCCTTCTGGCTCCGTGAGTCTTCCGGGATAATAGTAACTTTGTCTTTTGTCCCGTCCAATTCTGAGAATATTCATTTTCTGACTTCCTGGAACCAAAAACAGCAGAAAACAGGCAACTAGTACTATGGCATCTTGTTAATAGGTTAGTCCAAGAAATCATATGAAAAGTACTCCAAAGTTGGAGCAAAACACAAGAAAGTAGATAAAACCAAGCATGCAACATCAAAAATTATAGATACATTTGCAATGTATCAGTCCCCCTATTTTTTTGGCCTATTTCTCTCTCTTTTTTCAAAGCAGGGTCAACTTTGCTGGCATGCAAAGTCTAGAAAGAAGTTGAATCTTTGAAAACTCTCGGTCATGTTCTCCATATATTGGTTTTTTGGTGGGCAACTTCAAAGGATTTTTATGGAATTTAAAGAGCAATTGGCAGCTCACATGTGGTTTGAAATAATTTGACATAATTTTGGCAGACTCCCTCCGATCCATATTAATGTTCATAGATTCATCTAGATTCAAATGTATCTAGTCATGTTTCTGTGCTAGATACATATACCCGAATCTAGACAAATCTGAGAACATTAATTTGAATCGGAGACAAATCAGATAAGAGACGTCTTACATATCATCACTATATAAAATTATAATAGGTAAAGCAGAAAAATATAAATTTGATCAATATATATAAAGTATGGGTGTATATTTGGTTCTTCTACTTTGTATCTTCATGTGTAGAAGTCAAAGATTATTAGCTACCTAACACTTGAAATTTTTGGTAGTAACATTGGTCTAGAGAAACGAGTGATAAGATTCTAGTATGATGGAGAAGTGTGTTTTGAGGTTTGTGCATAGAATTAATTATGCTAAAGACTATCAATAGAATCTTCTAGATGCTAGAATGGAAAAGAAGATCCAACGGTTGGAAATGTTGTTTGGATTCGTGAGTCTTGATCCAATGGTCAATATTCAAAGTTATTTGTATTCGTACACTATATAGAACTTGGTAAGATAAGATTGTATGAATAACTTTTAATGCCGACCATTGGAACTCAATACTCGCGAATCCCAATATTTCCAACCATTGGATCTTCTTTTCCATTATAGCATCTAGAAGATTGTATAGATAGTCTTCACCATAATGAATGCTATGCATAAAACTCAAAACACACTTCTCCATCATACTAGAATCTTCTCCCTCGTTTCTCTAGACCATATTAACAAAAAAAATCAAGTGTTTTGGATAGCTAATAATCTTTGACTTCTACATAATGATACAAAGTACAAGAACCAAATATACACCCATACTTTATGTATGTTGATCAAATTTATATTTTTTTGTGCTTTAGTTATTATAATTTTATATAATGATGATATGTCATACGTCTATTATCTGAGTCTCACATGCAGGGCACTCCTCTCGCTGTTCTCGTGCTGCCTACCTTTTGGAGTAGTAGTACAGAATGAGGTGGAGTATTTTTCTTTATAGAAAAAATATTTCCATCGCTTAGTAGAGTTGTTACTTTTTCTAGTATTTGGAAACTCGCATTGGCAAAGTTGTTTACCAATGCCAAGATGCACACATCTACTTTCTTGTAGTACTACCAAATTACCATAAACTATGATGTGGATATGTCCATGACCTTGCATGGTCGCTCGTCCTCAAACCTGTTCATACTTATACATGATAGGCCATTTTTGTGAAGCGGGTTTCTTCAAAAGTTGTGAAAACTCATGTTTATTATTTTTCATGGCAGGCAATACAAGAAAAAGGACGCCATGCATGAGTCCCCCTGTTTATGTTACCTATTTCTCTCTCTTTTTCCAAAGCAAGGTCAACTTGGCCGGCATGCAAAATCTAGAAACAAGTTGAATCTTTGAAAACTCCTGATCATGTTCTCGATATATTGGTTGTCTAGTGGGAAACTTCAAAAAAAATTGTGAAATTTAAAGAGCAATTGGCAGCTCACATGTGGTTCGATATAATTTGACCTAATTTTGACAGACTCCCTCCGATCCATATTAATATTCATAAGTTCATATTGATTCAAATGTATCTAGTCATGTTTCTATGCTAGATACATATATCCGAATCTAGACAAATCTGAGAATATTAATTTGAATTGGATATAATAGTGTAATTTAATTGGGTTAATTTATCTACGAACCTTGAAAACTCAAAGAACCTAGGAATCGCAGGTAAAACACGGATGGTTCGCTATGTCCGGAAATGTGGCGCGCTTCTCGCATTCAGTGCCACATTCTTCTGATTTTCTTTGCTGCTAGTACAAAACATCCCCATAATCAGTTGGAAAAGTGAAAAATGTTTTTCCTAATTGTTCGAAACTCCCACGGGCAACATTGTTTACTAGGCCAAGACACACCCATCTACCCGATGTTTGAACCCTATGTAAAAGTGTAGCTAGGGTATACATTGATATAGAAGGCCATGACCTTATTGGTCGTTCATGCTGAAAACCAAGAATTAATAATATTACATCATGGTGGGCTATAATGTGAATCCGTTTTCCCTAAGGTTGTCGAATCTCATGTTTATCATTTTTCTTAGCAATTAATAATACTACTAGCAAAAGTACCCCAATCATAATGAAGTCTCATGTTTTTGTTTTACACTTTATTTTGTTTGAATGTTTTCCATACGCGGTGAAATTTGTCGGTATGAAAATACTAATTAGTAATGGCATTTCTCAAAACTGTTGTTCGCCCATGATATATTGGTTGCCTGGGTACCTTCAAAAGAATTTTGGATATTTTCAAGAGTAATAGTCTATCACGCTCACATGTACTCAAGTTTGACCTAATTTCGTTTAATTGACTTAGAGTCATGCATTTAAGTGCACGTGGAGCTTTAGCTTGGAAGTTTGAAAAATAGTTAAACTTGGGAATTGTAAGAAAGAATTGTTCACTTTGTACGAAAATTTGGTGGGGCCATTCTTTCTTATTTTTCTACCAGTAAAAGTACTTGAAAAACTCACTTCTGGTATTGCCTACTATATCATGTACTACTATGTATGAACTTTCTTGGGTTTCAAGCCAAATGACCAAGGTCATGGACATACCCTGTCTTCATCAAGATAATGACCATGTGCCCATATTTTGGTATAGCTAGGTCGGTGCAAGTTAGCATGCATGGTAAACAAGTAAAAGTATTTTTTGGAATGACATGGCTTAGAGTTCATAACATGTGCCATTTATTTACTATAGTACATAAAGTGGTTGGATAAATTACATGTTATATTTTTCAAGCTTAATTTTCTAGCTAATTTCACCCACTCAGACGACTTTCCGTCGATTTGTCGAATTAGGTCTAAATTAATATTCTACAAGTGTGTGAGAGCTAGTTCAATAGTATAACCGAGTGTTAGGTATAACAAAGTGACACCTCATCTATTACCGGCTTTATACCAGCATGTACAATACCTAACATTTGAACTATAGAACAACAAGCATTACATGCAGCAACCTCATCAAAAAGCAAGAAGATTAAACAGGGATAGAATGAAAAACATTTCTATGCCCGCTTGAAAAATCCTAAAACTTGGGAATTGTAAGAAAGCACGGTACACTTAGTCTAAAAATTGGGGCAGTGGCATTCTTTATTTATTTTTTGGAACCTGGGTACCGTAGGTCCTGAAGGAGCGAGACACTCCAATTAACGCACTAGAGTTTGTAGTCGTCAATGTGGTCTGAGGACCTTTCTGTAATTATTATTATTACAATTGAGACTTTTTGTATTTGTGTAGATGATTATTAATCCAGTAGATGGCTTGAATTTTGGGGGAAAACGGTTGCTGAAAGTAGATCGGTGTGCCGTACGAAGTCACACGTGCGCAGCGCCACGCTGTGGACAAGAAAGAGACAAGCCGGATTGTGCACCCGTGGCTACAAAGAAGAGATCGATGGAGGATGGATGGTGAGAGCCAGCGAAGGAGAGAGAAAACACAACTTGTTTTGCATGCATATTACTACTAGTAGGTCCATATATTTACTACTAGTGGAGTGTACCTCGTGTCAGCAGCCCATCATAGCTTTGCTCTGACATCGCACCGCCTTTCGACTCCTCCTCTCGCTGCTCTCGTGCCGCCTCCTTTTTTTGGAAGGAGCCGCCTCCCTTTTCGAGTAGTACTAGTACGGAGTGGAGTACTTTGCTTTACAGAGAAAAATATTTCCATCGCTTAGAAAAATGGAGTTGTTACTTTTCCTAGTATTTGGGAACTCTCATTGGCAAAGCTATTTACAACCGCCAAGATACGCACATCTACTTTCTTGTAGTACTACTACAAAATTCCCATAAACATGGATATGTCTGTGACCTTGCTTGGTCGCTCGTCCTAAAACCTGTTCATACTTATACATGGTAGGCCATTTTTGTGAAGCGGCTTTTTTCAAAAGTTGTGAAAAACTTATGTTTATTATTTTTCATGGCAGGTAATACAAGCAAAAGGACGCCATGCATGAGTCCCCCTATTTTTTTGGCCTATTTCTCTCTCTTTTTTCAAAGCAGGGTCAACTTTGCTGGCATGCAAAGTCTAGAAATAAGTTGAATCTTTGAAATCTCTCGGTCGTGTTCTCCATATATTGGCTGTCTGGTGGGCAATTTCAAAAGATTTTTGTGGAATTTAAAGAGCAATTGGCAGCTCACATGTGGTTCGAAATAATTTGACATAATTTCGACATACTCCCTCCAATCCATATTAATGTTCATAGATTCATATAGATTCAAATGTATCTAGTCATGTTTCTGTGCTAGATACATATACTCGAATCTAGACAAATCTAAGAACATTAATTTGAATCGGAGACAGTAGTGTAATTTAAGTGGGTTAATTTATCTACGAACCTTGAAAACTCAAAGAACCTAGGAATCACAAGTAAAACATGGGTGGTTCGCTATGTCCAGAAACATGGGAACCTCAAAACACTTCCCCATCATTCTAGAATCTTCTCCCTCTCTTCCCCAGACCATGTTACCAAATTTTGAAGTTTTAGATTAGCTAATAATCGTTCACTCTACATGATATAAGAAGTAGAAGAACCAAATATACACCCATATATTATAGATGTTGATCAAATTTACATTATTTCTGCTTTACATATTATAATTTTATATAGTGATGATATATCAGACGTCTATTATCTGAGTCTCACGTGCAGGACACGTGCAACTTACTAGTTTACTACTAGTACTACATGAATTTGTTGGATAAATTACATGTTATATTTTTCAAGCTTAATTTTATAATCCCTCCGACCCAAATTAGTTGACTTATTTTTATCTAGATTCGAATGTATCTAACACTAAAATAAGTCTAGATTCATGAATCTAGACAAATCTAAGTCAACTAATTTGGGTCTTAGGGAGTAGCTAATTTCACCCGAAAGTGCATGATGCTTCAATCAACACATTTGGTGGAATTAAAAGGTTACATCAAAAAATAGAAAATTACATCCAAGTCCATACAACTAGCACAAAGGCCCCTAAAAATTAGCTTGGAAAGGCAGTCGGGTCCGGCTCAATTTTAATCGAGTAGCTGAACCATACTCTTGCTACTACTGTTTGCTTCACATACGAAACACAGCGCGCACCTGCATGTTGATCATGGTCGAAGGGACGAGATTGCTCGAAAAAAGTAGATTCCCCCAGCCACACCTTCGTCGGCCGCAGGTTCCTCGCACTCGATCTCGAACTTGAGCATGTCCTGATGGTGAGCAAGGGCCAACATAGGATCGATAGGCTAGAGGGGACCAAGGATGGCGTCGTCTTCCATGGCCACGGCGACCTGGCGCCCAGCCGAGTTGTTTGCCCCGGTCGCATGCTCGCTTCCCGCAGGTTCCTCGCGCGCGAGCTCGAACTTGAGCATGTCCTGATCATAAGCAAGGGCCAGCATAGGATCGATAGGCTCGAGGGGACCCAAGACGGCGTCGGCAATGACCACAGCAACCTGGCGCCCACCTGAGTTGTTTGCCCCGGTCACATTATCGTTGGCTGCAGGTTCCCGGCAGAAGGATTGAACGATGTCTCGCACGGGCTTAACTTGGCCACTGTTGATGTCCAGCCAAAGCGCCTGCCCGGATGCAGCTTTGTCACAGTCGAAAGTGAGGCACACCGGGACCGACGCTTTGTTGTAGAGGTCCACTTTTGTTCGCCTGCCGTGTTGATGCCTCCGTGATGCGGCCAGCGCAGGATCGGTAGCCTCGAGATGGCCCAAAATTGCGTCGTCGGCCGGCAGGGCCAATGCATGTTTACTGTGGGCGACCAGGCGCTCTACAGAGGTGGCTCCAACGGTGGCTCCAACAGCGGCATGTTCCCGCCGGATGAACTGTTTCGAGGCCTGGCTTCGAGCCGAAGCAGACCTCCGAGGATGACGCAGCCAATCCACCGGGATTCCTTCCAGTATTTGTGAGGGTAACATGCCTTTGGTGGAAGAAACAAATTTCGCCGGAGAGTAGAATGAAGGAGAAACTATAGTACTAGTAGTACTACTAGCGATGCTACTCAGTTTTGATCCAGCATTTCTCCAAGGAGTACTTTTTAGATGCTCCAAGGAGTATGTAGAGCGGCCGCTTGGCGGCGCGTGAGTTTTTTCACAGTCGGTGGTTGTCCGGGGCATTAACTCACAAGAGAAATATAATATCGGTACTTGTAGCGGACGTACTTTCAGCTCGCCACAGTCTAATCGGATAGTAGGAGTAGTAGTACTATACACTCTCGAAATAGAAGTGGCGAGCAGCTGGCAGCTCGAGCAACGAGTCTGGTAAATTCTTGGAGTATGTACTCCAGTATACAGTAGTAATAAGTTGCACATGCCTTAGTGCTCCGGCACGTGATAGAACTATAGAAGTACAGTATATCATATTATCTCTACTACTATAATGGAGCAGTTTTGAATTGGATCTATAGCACCAATCCTGACCGTTGGGCTATTAGATCCAATGGTTCAGAGCAGCTGGAGTCGTGTTGAATAGTACCTAGATCAAACTCCACCATGCATGTTCTAGAATCATCATGTCACCACCCCAAAAATTTCATAGCACAGTAGGTTGTATTCTCTCTACCACTATAATGGAGCAGTTTTGAATATGAATGATCCGTAGCACCAATCCTTATCATTAGGCTGTTAGATCCAATGGTTTAGAGCAGCTGAATTCGTGTTGAATAGTACTTAGAGCAAACTCCACCATGTTCTAGAACCACCATGTCGAATAGTACCCATGATATGTCATACGTCTATTATCTGAGTCTCACGTGCACGGCACGTGCAACTTACTAGTCACTATATAGAAGTACTACGGCATGTGAGACTCGCATATTCATATTTTTTTGAGCTTTACCTACATTGTATAATCTTACCACACTATATTGTCTACGCAGTACTTTGAACTTTGAAAAATCGATCAAGCCTGGCAAATCCTAACATTGCAAACCGCTGGATCTTCTATCCATGCTAGCATATAGAATATTCCATTGATAGTCTTTAACACAGTGAACGCTATTCACAAACCTCAGAACACACTTCTCAATAATTCTAGAATCTTTTTCATCATTTCTCTCGAGAATAACGAGTAATAGGTAGCTAATAGTAGTAGGTTGATTTCTACATGACATAAGGTACAAGAACCAATTATACACCTTATACTTTATGGACGTGGCTCAAAATTATAATTATTTTTTAATGATACCAACACAATCTCTTTCATCATTATAGTAGGTTGATTTCTACATGACACAAGGTACAAGAACCAATTATACACTATATACTTTGTGGACGTGGCTCAAAATTATAATTATTTTTCAGTGATACCAACGCAATCTCTTTCATTATTAATTGCCGTGACACATAAGCATTTTCCATGCATGTAATAAGGTCTTTGACAATGGCGGAGTCTCTTAGCGCGGCATACTAGGCAAAATACTTTTGTGGCATATCAATTAAGGAGGAGAGAGGATGTTGTTGTATCTTACTAGTACGTAGTAGCTAAGATACACCCCTTGCACGCAAATATAGGCAAAAATAGTTGATTGCCCAATAAAATGCATGCATGAGAGAAAAATATTAAATTAAGATACAACCTCTAAAATACAATGCATTAGAGAGGTTGTATATTAGCTATTTATAACTCCTATGGTAACGTGCTAAGCTACACCCCATTGTGAAAGGCCTAATGAATGATACAGTACGTACCACCTGATATCCCCATTGGGGCTAGTCTCATACTCTCATCCCAAATAGAGGTAGATTAGTAGTACTAGTACCTCCATCCCAGAGTAGTACTTGAGTATAGTATTTAGTCTTCCACGTAGCCCTAGGTCGTCAAAGCGACGTGTACACCGGGTCAGAGGGAGATAATTAATCGGGGAACACAGTGCTTCCCTAGTTTTCTCCATGCAGGTATCTTGCCAAAAAGAGAAGGTATCGGTTCATGTCCGTTAAATTTGGATGGACAGATAGAGTGAGATGAGGAGTCTAGTACTCCTAGTATTAACTATTGTACCAGTCTCTCTCTTGCTCTCGTCAACCCTCTCAGATCTGCGCTCCTCCCTCTATACTCTGCTCGGTATCAAAATCCCTCTCAGATCCGCCGAAGTTGAAGAAGACGGCTCTATGGCGGACGAGTGGTTTGAAGCTATGATTGACATGAGTGCAACGAGGCGGGTCTTCAGCTGCAGACTGTGTTCATCGTCCCGTGTACATGGTTATTAATACTTCTTTCTTCATGATGTTTTCCACACTGGTTCGATACAACTCTTGTTTTTGGGATAAATCTCTTTTCTTGCACGAGCAGTGCTTTGGCAAGGCCGCGGCACACATTGCATGATCACAATGTGTTGGAAAATTGTCCGATGGTCTGTGCCTGGGGTGTGAATACGGAGCCATCTTTGAACCAACCACTGTCGTGGATCAGATGTCCTCGGGAATGAAGCTCAAGTGCCGCAACAAAGGTTGTGACATGGCTGGCAGCTTCCTCGAGTTCATCGAACACCAGACGACATGCCCGCATGGGCAGAGGGCGACATAGGTTCTTGACAAAAAAGAACCATATGATATTCAGGTGTCTATGTGTGTGATGATTCTGTCTAGAGTATGGTTTAGTTTCTTCCATGGTCGTGTTGTACCTATACTAGTTATGTTATGTACAAATTGAATCATCATCACATCCACATAGTTTCTCTCTTTTACCAATATCAAGGGGAAGTACCACCAGCCTGTGCATCTACATAGTTGCTCTCTTTTAGCTAAAAAGCTTGGAAATCCGTAGAACTTGGGTGGCCCTCAACAGTGTATGCAAATATCGGTGCCCAAACCACTTCTCATCCATCCACCACCGGTGCCTACGCTGCACAGACAATGCCACAAAAAAATCAATGGTATGTTAAAATATTGGTCTTCCCTGTCCAGCTCAACTACCCTTCCTCTATTTAACGCAGAGACAATAGCCATCCCTCTCGTCACGTGGGAGCAGTAACTTGCATGTACATGCAATGCCAACTAAGAAAATTGGTGATATGATATGATAATTAATGATGAAAAAGAGGGAGGTATTACCATAACATCACTCATTTATACGAGTCTAGAACCTAATTAATTAGGTCTTGCATGACACCACACACATGTTATCACCCACTATGAAGACAGTAACATATGCAAGTTACTATATTTAGGCTGGTCATGGTGGGGAGTAACTTAGAGTAGTAACATGCATATGTTACTAGTCTAAGTTACTACCTCCATTTTCGCGAAATAAAATAAAATAAGTTACTACCTCCAGAGTGGAAAGTAACATAGGCGTGGTATCATGCAAAGTCTCATTTATTGCAATGTAGACTCATTTTGTCTTGAAATTCTGTCAGAAGCGCATTGTGTAGTGAGGAGAGAGAAACAATGATTTTCTAGTTCTTATGGCCGGGTCATACTGGTATGGTCGACCGCAAGGTTTCTTAGCTTAAGACCGAGTGCTACAATGTTTAAATTCCACTATGGTCGACCATAGGTGTCTTATATCCGACCTTATTTTCACATTGGAGACGCCCTTATGGTAACATAGCTAGTTACCCCAAGGCTCTCTCTCATCATTTAATTGCATGCCATGTCATATAAATGCTTAGTTGGCAATACATGTAGGACTATGTACTACCCAAATTACTCCCACTAGCACTATGACAAGCCTAAATAGAACCATGAAGAGAGGACGAGCCAGGAATGACGTTGGGGAGTGATGAGGTAGCGTGGCCCCGCCTTTTGTTCGAGTAATCCACTATCAGGGTCCATTTGATTCCAAGGATTTGCCTAGGAATTTTGTAGGATTAAATCCTATAGGAAATTTTCCTATGACGATTGTTTGATTTGTAGGATTGATTCCCATAGGATTTTTTCCTAAGGATTCCTTTTTACAGTACTAGTTTTCGTAGGAAATCAAACATTCACCCATACCTCTTTTTTATATTCCTATGGTGGAATCAAAAACACTTTGGTGCATATGAATTTCTATAGAATTGGAGTGAACATGACAATGCAATCCTACATTTTTCCTATTACTATGATTTTCCTATCCTACAAATCAAACAGGCCCTCACCCATTTCCCCTAGCCTCTTCCCCCTCATCCAGGCTAGCACCATGGACTAGGCCCCGCCCCTCCCGTCCCCCTACCCTCCCCCCACCCCCAAAAAAATCCCCAAATGGCGGCGCCGCCGGAACTAGAGCGCTCCTCATAGGAGCGCATCATCGAGTCTGGCCCCCATGTCTTCCGTGCCTGCCGCGTCTCCGTAGCCGCAACCGACTTCTCCGTCTTTGAGCCACAGTTAGTTAACGAGGCGATGTCGTACACAATGAGAATGAAGATCTTCTACTCGAGGAAGTACGAGCATAGGAGGATGCCTGGCTCCATCCCAGCCCCTCTAGAGGAGGACGATGTCATGACCACACCCTGCAAAGAGGAAGTGTTGAATCTCAGCCTGCCTCCCAGCAAGCTGCGAAGAGCGAACAAGGTCGTGGGAACTGAGCGCAAGGTTCTTGGTCGTGTATGGCTGCTAAAGAACCTGCAACTCATGGCGGAGGAGTGGGACATCATCATGTCGTACGACATTCTGCACCGGCTCTGGCTTGAGGCGTGTATGTGGATCGACGGGTTCCACTTCGACCTAACCCTCAGCCTGCATCTCCGGCTCATCGTCAACTTGCCGGCGCTTCAAGACAGTTGGTACCTGGTTGAGCAGGAGGATGGCCACTACATCATACGCATGCAAGCGCTATCGAAGTGCACAATGGTGTGTCTCCGGGGATGCAACCATCCATACCACTACAAGTGCATCTTCACTTGGTTTGAGACCAGCGCCAGCTGCCCTATCTGCCGAGACAATGTGCTCGCCCATCTCTATTGACACGAGGTGCATATACCCCCTTTTGTATGAAACTGGCCGTGTGGTTGATAATTAATTAATGTAATGAACCATTGTTTCTACTACACGCCAAGTGAACCTGTTCTATATATGTTTGCACTTGTCAAATTAAGCTTAATCCAATTTAGACAAGGAAAACAATTAGTCTAGGATTACAATCCAACAGGAAATTGTCATCATGTCTCATACATTTTACAAAGAGAAAACCAATGTGAATCACTATTCATCTTATCACTTCATAATATGAAACAATAGTCTAATCATCATCACCATCATCGCTTTTTGCACCGCCGCATTCTAGATGCACATATTCCCACTAGGTTGGATCTTCTTCCCCTTGCCATTCATCATACATGTCCTGAGATTCATCAGGTAGAACTAGTTTATTCCTATCTTTGTCGACTACACTAACCTCGACAGTGAAATCTACTTGTCCATCATGCGTAGAGCCGCCTCTGGCAATCAAATTTTCATCGACGTCAGCCAGTTCAGTTACCATACAACCACTGAGATCATCTTGGTGGGCAACATTTGTGGTGACTGGCTCATCATACTCATTCACATCATAGGTGCTCCTTACCTCAAACGTTTGCACATATTGCCAGTCCTTATTATCTTTGTCATCCAAGAAAATCACCTTGGAAGCTTGAGTTACCAAAATATAAGGTTCCTCCTTGTACCACTCAGCAGTAGTATTGATCGATATGAAATTCCCATCATTTTTGGGGCCTCTTTTCTTGTTCGGATCTTGGTCATACCAATAACACTTGAATAGAACCATAGATCGACCACCAGTCTTGTCGTTATAATTCAACTCAATAACCTCTTTTATGCAACCATAATGATCATAGTCATTTGACTTCTTCATTTTGGCTGTCAAGTGCTCTCCACTGGTCGTGATGCCACAGTTTTGTGTCTTCAGATGTTTCTCACGCTCATAAGTGTTCTAGTGGATACCATCGTCATTGCAAGCTGAAGCTATCTACACCCTCTTTGCCAGACCACATGATAGGGCATAGAGACCATCACTAACATCGCCTGGTTTCTCTTCACGCAGCTTCGTGATCTACGGTTATACAAAATAATCAAGAGGTCGTCTCATGTGCACAATTCGTATGCAATTCAAAGTTCAATTGACCACCTTACATGATTCCTAAACCATTCCTGAAACCCACCCCCACATACTGGTGCAGCATAATCTTTTCCTTTGGTTGATTTAAATAACCTACAAAAACGATACTCAAGTAAGACATCTGAACATATCTTGCTACAAGTTTCATTTCATATATGTGAGGATATGTATGAATAGTGCTCACGCAACAAAGTTTTCGGCCTCATCAGCGTTATTCGGCACATACAAAGTAAGTTGGTCATATTCGTGCTGCATTAATGTTCTATGTTCCTTCTTTCCTACTAGGAGAACACCATGGTTAAAAACAGATTTTTCAACTTCTTCAATTCTGCCACCCATACTGGATCTCGTTTTATGATCAGGAATGTATCTTGAGCAAAATGCAAATGCTTTAGCAGCGGTGTATGCCTCTGCAATGCAAGTCTCTGCTCTAGCCTTGTTCTTGATAGTACCCTTGAAAGTGCAAAGTTGACGTTCTATAGGGTACATCCATCCGTACTATATGGGACCTCTATAAAGTGCATCTTCAGTCAGATGAACAGCCCAATGCACCATCACATCAAAGAAGGCTGGTGGATATATTAGCTCAAGCTTGCACAGGATTTCTGCTATGTCCGTCTGAAGACGCGCTACAACTCTTCTGTCCAGAGTTTTGCTACAGATTTCCCTAAAGAACTTTCCCAACTCTGCAAGCACGTTTTACAAATCCTTGTTTAGTAAACCTTTAACGCCAAGAGCTAAAAGCCTTTGTAGTAGGATGTGGCAATCGTGAGTTTTCAACCCTTGGAGCTTGTTCCCCTCTGCATTGATACAATTTGCAATGTTGGAAGCAAATCTAGATGGGAACTTCACACCTTGGAGGAAGTCACAAAATAATACCCTTTTATTCATTAGCAAGGTAAATTCTGCACCTCGAAATTTGTAATTTTTTCACCGCCCTTATCAACCGTATCTTCAGGATGCAGCTTCAAGTTTTTGTTAACGTTGAGTTTTTCACAGTCCAGCCTAGCATTATAGCTATCTTTTGTCTTAGATGGAATGTTGAGTAATGTGCCTATAATGATGTCACATATATTTTTCTCCATGTGCATGACATTAATATTATGTCGAAGTGTCTTACCAGCCCAATAAGGCAAGTCCCATAGAGTGGATCTGTGCTTATAAAATATTCTCGGTTCCTTTTCCTTCCCTTGGGAATCTTCTGGTACTTCTTCCGCTCTCTTCCTTTTGGATGCTGCTCCTACTGTCGGTGCATCTTCTGTATTCTTTCTTTTACCTCGTCTGGTAGCTGGTTGTTTTCCTGGTTTGACATTTCTGCCCTTTTGTAAATGCGCCTGCAACTTAGCTGCAGTGAACTTTTGTGGTGTAGTGCCATATTCAGTCCTCTTTCCATAGAACTGCAATTGTTTCAAGTTTTTTTAGAATTTGTGGCCTTGAGGAAGAAAAACCCGGTGGCCAAGGAAACCAGCCTTATTTTGTAGCCTCACTGTGACCTGTTTTGTCTCATAATGAACACATGCGTTATAATCTGCTGTCACTCTGCCTGATATAGTGCCAAGAGATGGAAAATCATGGGTGCAGAATAACACAGTAGCACGCATAGGGAACTTGGCATCTTCATGGTTGCTGGCAAGGATATCAGGAGTCATGACACCCTTCCATAGTTCCTGCAAGTCTTGTATAAGAGGCTGCATGAACAGATCAAAATCCTTCAAAGGTGATTTGGGACCTGGGATGAGTAAAACCAGCAAGAAGTTTGACTGATTAGTGCATGCCCAGGGAGGCAGGTTGTATATTGTAACAAGTACTGGCCACATGTTGTACGAGTTACTCATGTTGCCAAATGGGTTAAATCCATCTGTAGCTAGGCCAAGTCTCAGGTTCCTTGGATCTGCTACAAATCCTGGATGGGCCTTGTCAAAGTTCTTCCATTCATCGTCATCAGCTGGATGTCTGAGTAAGTAATCACCTAGCTTGAGAATCTCTTTGTGCCATCTTGTTTCCTTAGATGTTTGTTCTAACTGAAACAACCTCTTCAATCTATCTATAATTGAAAAATATCGCAGAATCTTACAAGGATATTTCTTCTTTTTATCACCATTTTTCCATCTTGATTCATTACATACTTGGCATTCATAGAGGTTTTCATAATCCTCCCAGAACAGTACACAGTTATTTGGACAAAAATAGATCTTCTCATATGATAGTCCAAGTACCTTGATGTACTGTTTCATCTCATAAAAGGATTTTGGCAGAACTTCCCTTGGGATTGACTCGCTGTACACCTTAATCACTGAATCACAAGCTTTGTTGGTAATTTTGTTGAATGACTTCTCCTTTAGTAATTTCATTACCAGTTCGAATCTTGAGATACCAGAATCAGGATCCACTGAACACTTGGCATCTTCTATTAGGTTAGAGAAAAGTGATCTTTTAAGAGAAGGAGCGCCTTTTTTGCTTGCACCGGGGTACATGTCCCTTAACAAACTAGAAAGGTCCTCATCCTCGATCTGATGAGCTTCAGGCGGCTCAACATCAGCTAGAGGATCAAGAATAGGCTGATCATATGGTTAACCATGTTTAGTCCACCTAATATATGTGCGTTGCATCCCATTAACGAAAGTATGGTCTGCGACTATGCTCTGACTCAGCTTTTTATAATTAAGGCATTGTCGGCATGGGCAAAACACATCTGAGTCGTCGTTATGCTGTCTAACAAACTTCATGAAGTCATTAACACCTTCCCAATATGAAGGTGTTGCTTTTTTCCATTCAGTATCCAATATCTATCCATCTGTTGAGGATAGAGATGGTCATAAGCTTTCAAGATATTTCACCGAACAGGTTGATTACAGATCTAATTTAGCCAAGATATATGAGCAACCTGATTGAATATAGAACTATAAATGCCACGTAATTTTAGCTTATTTCAGAAATTGAGTGTAGAACTATGTTACATATTTGAGAGAACAAATTGACCGAGAACAAAATGACAACCAATTTAAACAAATAGATCAAGTGCAAAACAATGTCAAATGAGCAGATCGAGTATGAAACTACTTCTAGGGAATGATTGAGCGAACTAAGGATATTATAAGCGTACCGTAGGGATCGACCAGCTGACCGCCGGCCTGTGTGCGTCTCGAAAAGAACGGCGCCGCCAGCAATGGTGTCAGGCCGCCTCGGCTGATAGATGGAGTGTGAATGTTTTGTTGCGCAGCTTGTGGTTTTGACCGCCTGCGCGTCTCTAGAAGAATGGCGCAAAGAGACGGTAGCGGGCTGCTGGAGTGAAGGCACGAGTTGGAAAGTTTTGGCGCACACGAGGTATGTGTCCTGGTTATCGACAATTTTCACGCGAAAATATCGGCCAAAATTTTCTCCCTCGTTTTTTTAATCCTTGTTGAGGTCTGGAATTTTTATTACTAAGCCCATGAAATTAGCCTATCAGGCCCAATCATAGGCCAAAACCTTCAATTCGGCCTTTTCATTGTCTTGTGGCCGCCGACCATAGCGCATTCAGTTTTGGAGTGAGCCCATGAAGAATAGGGCATCCGTCCCTAGTTATCCCAGAATCTTTTTAATTCGTCCTTTATGGTCATCCCCTTCCCTAGCCCCCCAGAAAAAGCTCCGCCTACCTATGTTGTTTTGTTGAAACTACTGCATTACTAGTAAGTTCCACGTACGCTGCACGTGAGAACCAGATAATAGATATATGACATATCATCACTATATAAAACTATAATAGATAATTTTCAAAAAATATATAATTTGATCGACATCTATATAGTATGTGTGTATATTTGGTCCTTTACTTTGTACCATGTATATTTAGACCTAGCAATGGATCGATGTTAAAACAGCGGACGGGGCTGAAAAAAAGTCCATCATGTGCATGTTTCATTTACAGAGAGGCTGACACATGGGACCCAATAGCACGGCCTTAGAGAGATGCTGCATCGAGCAACATTGCCAAGTTCGAAATAGGGAGGTGCGAGTGAGAAAAAAGTCCAGCATGATGAGAGGCTAACATGGAGGACCCAGCAACGTTATCAAGTTCAACCTAAAAAAAATCCAACATACACACACGCCTTTTCGAGGTTAGGGAACTGTTTTTTAGCGCAGGGTCAAGGAACTGCTTAGCACAGGCCAGTGAAATTTGAGAAAGGTTCCCATGGAGCATAGGTAAGAACATTTTAATTCGGCCTTGTCAGGGTCAAGGGAATGCTTAGCACAGCCCAGTGAAATTTAAGAAAGGAGCCCATGGAGTATAGTGCATGTAGATGGACCATGTAGAATAGCCCAAAATATTTTTAATTCGGCCTTCTGAGCATTGCCCCCCACCTCTTAAAAAAAACTCCGCGTCCACCTCTTAAAAAAACTCCGCTATATTTTTAAGAAACTAGTCCATTATATATGTGGCATTTTATAAATTGAAATGCTAGGAGGCTGCCCTTTTATTTTTAAAAATATAAACACGGACACACGACATCTTTTTAAAAACATTAAAACATAACTTGAAGGTACTAAGGAATGTTTAATAATATATTTTCTATAAATATCTTTGGCGTAGTGGCGACAACACAGTTTAAATCTATTGGAAGTCCAAAATAGCAGATGTGGCCGAAAAAAAGGTCGATCATACATACACACATTTCATTTAAAGATAAACCTATATGTGGGTCCCACCAGCGCGGCCTTATACAGGTGCTGTATTGAACAATGTTGCCAAGTTCGAAACAGGGAGGCGCGAGCGAGAAAAAAGTCCATCATGCACACATTTGTTCTAATGAGAGGCTAACTTTGGGGGGACCCAGCAGCCTGAAAAAACCGCTGATGCAGCGAGCAACATTATCAAGTTCGAAACACGGAGCGCAAGCAGAGAAAAAAGTCAATCATACAACCGATCCTTCTAATGAGAGGTTGTCTAGTTAGGAATAGGGTGGCGCTAGAGTAGTGAAAAAAAAGTCCGTCATACCCATGATTCTTATAATGTGAGACTGACATAAGGAACCCACCAGCACGGCTGATGCAGCGAACAACGCTATCATGTTCGGAACACGGAGGCACGACTGAGGGAAAAAATTCTATCATACACATGTTTCTTCTAATGAGAGGATGACATGTGGGGTCCAGGAGTTTGATTAAACGGCTGATGCAGCGAGCAACGCTATCAAGTTCGGAACACGAAGGCGCGATAGAGGGTAAAAAATCCATCATACACACGTTTCTTCTAATGAGAGGATGACATGTGGGGCCCAGCATCGTGACTAAACGGTAGATGCATCGAACAACGCTATCAAGTTCGGAACAGGGTAGCGCGAGCCAAGGAAAAAATCATCATACAAACGTTTCTTCTAATGAGAGGATGACATGTGGGGCTCAGGAGGTTGGTTAAATGGTAGATGCGTCGAGCAGCACTATCAACTCGGAACGGGGTAGCTCCAGCGAAGGAAAAAATTCCATCATACACACGTTTCTTCTACTGAGGGGATGACATGTGGGTCCCAGGAGGTTGATTATACGGTAGATGCATCGAGCAGCGCTATCAACTTCGGAACAGGGTAGCGCGAGCGAAGGAAAAAATTCCATCATACACACAATCCTTCTAATGAGAGGCTGACATGTGGGACCTAGCAGCCTGACTAAACGGCAGACGCCTTGAGCAACGTTATGAAGTTCAAATCAGGGAGGCACGACCGAAAAGTATGGTCCGCTAGAGACACTTGCTGGCTCGTGGTTGATGTCGAGCTCGTTAGGGAACCCCAAGAGGAAGGTATGATGAGCACAGTAGTAAGTTTCCCTTAGTTATGAAACCAAGGTTATCGAACCAGTAGGAGCAAGGAAACACCTCCAAGGTGTTGTTTCCAACTTGGAATCCTGCACAACACAACCACAGAACTTTGCCCCCAACTTACAGTGAGGTTGTCAATCTCACCGGTTTTGCTGAAAACAAAGGATTAAACATATTGTGTGGAAGAAAGTAATAGCTTGCAGAAAGTAAACAGAAAATAGTAAATAGTTGTAGATTGATGGTAAAAGAAAGGATCGGGGTCCATAGTTCACTAGTGGTGGTTCTCCTTAAGATAGATGACATGTTGGGTAATCAAATTACAGCGGGACAATTGACAAACATCGAGAAAGCATACATGCATATACTAATCATCTTGACTCCTTTGAGATTTGATTGGGCATTACAACATTATACATAGACTATAATCCAACTGCATCTATGACTAATAATCCACCTTCAGGTTATCATCCGAACCCCCCCCCCCCCTAGTATTAAGTTGAAGCAACAGATAATTGCATTATGCGTTGCGTGTAAAGTAAACAATATGATTGTTCTATGAACAAAGGATTGTTGTTTTCTCCCTACTAGCAACAGCACATCTAGTACCTTAGAGATTTCTGTCACTTCCCTAGATTACTAGAGGCATGAACCCACTATCGAGCATAAATACTAACTCTTGGAGTTGCTAGCATCTACTTGGCCAAGATATCTACTAACAACGGAAAGCATGCAATATCACCAATAACAAAGACATGATAGAATCAATAATCAATCTGAAATAGCATCTCAATATCCATCGGATCCCCGCAAACACAACATGTATGATTACAAATAGATGATCTTGATCATGAATGGAGCTCACAAGATCTAAACATGGTAGCACAAAGGAGAAGAACCAACAATGTAGCTACTACATGGACCTGTAGTCCAAGGATGAACTACTCACGCATCACACCGGAGGCTTGCATGGTGATGAAGAAGGCCTCCAGGGTGAATTCTCCCCTCTGGCAGGGTGCCGGGAAGAGCTTCAGATACCTCCCGATCTAGGGATAGAGATGACGGCGGCTACAGACTCTTTCGTGGAATTTTGATCGGGTTCTTAGGGTTTCTGTATCGGAGGCATCTTATAGGCGAAAGTGTAGGGGTTCCGCGTATGAAAACAATAAAATTTTACCCTACGCCCCTGAACCCCTGAAGTTGCCAGGACCTATCTATTAGTAATACAGTAATGGGAGGGGCTTTTCGCGAACTTACCCTTGAAGACCGAAAAGCGTTGTCAAAGCTCAGGAGAGCGTGGTTGATGTAGACGAGCCGAAGCCGACCTCAAGGTTGTGATCAAGTCCTTGCGCTCCTTCTG
The DNA here is from genome assembly GCA_916181665.1 of Avena sativa. Classification (NCBI taxonomy): domain Eukaryota; kingdom Viridiplantae; phylum Streptophyta; class Magnoliopsida; order Poales; family Poaceae; genus Avena; species Avena sativa. The sequence continues at coordinate 182,881,558 of OV702287.1, read as the reverse complement.
GCTCCAACGAATTGAGTACCTCAAGTGCGACACCTCGCGGGGAGTTATACACGTCCGGTGCCTAACAATGACTCCCGCTTCCCCGATCCAGCAGCAGTTGCGGAAGTAGAGCTCCCGGTTCTGAATCCCGTAGCGCGACGGCGCTCCACGGTGAAGATATCTCTCGCTCGCGCAGTCCAGACTTGGGACCACGGTCACGAGAGAGAGGGGGAGAGAGAAAATATCAATTAGAGTTCCTCCCAAAAGTGGGGATACCTTTATTGATTATTGGTGTATTTTTCTAGGCCAAATACCCCACTATATATAGGGGGAGGGGAGGTACTACCTCCCTCAATGTTCCGGGGTGGGACTAAAGGAGAGGAGGGGGAGGAGGTGGCCGCCGGCCACCTAGTGGGCCCCGCGCGGGGGGGCTAGGCCCAGCCGGCCTCCCCTTTGCCCCTTCTCCCTCTCTCCTTTCCCCTAATGGGCCCTCTCCCTCCAGAAATTGGCCCATTAAGCCTTTTTGACCTTTAATTGATTTTCTCTTTATTAAATAATTATGAATAAATGATTAAATCAATATTTAACATTCATTCACATATTATTCAACCTCCGTGGTCATGGAACACCTTCCACATCCACTCTAGACATCCTCCGGACTTACCGAAACCCTTTCGGCTTTCTCCCTACTTTTCTTCGGTGATTCTACCGATCCTATAAACACTCTCTAAGCATCATCAAGCCCTTAAGCGTGATACCCCACGGTTCAGGAACACTCTAGACATGGTCGGGACACTCCCTCACCAATGATCAATAGAGGGGCCTGGATGTCCATGTGACCCCTGTGCGTTCCACGAAGATCTTTCGTTGTTTGAACTGGGACAGTCGTGTCTTATTCCCTTTGTCTCTTGATTCTTGCATTGCCCGAGATCTGATCAATGACATCACCATGTCGTGTTCAATATCGTTACCGAATAATGCTATTTGACTCATTTCGACAAGTGATATCCCCGTGATCTAATCACACGTTGCGCAGCTATTGGATATAAGTTCTCCGAGTGGGCCCTTGAGTATCTTCCCGTCACATGGACGGACAAATCCCGCTCTTAACATATATTGCCTCTACTGTTTCCTCCGAGTACCTGAACACACCTTTATAACCACCATTTTACCAGATGGCGTTTGATGTTATCTAAGCACTCTCGAGAGATAGTGATTAATATAGCCTCACGGTCTAAGGAATAGTCTACGAGGATCCTTTTCTAATCATCATAACTTGAACTTCGTGACATGATCGGGTCACGATGTTTAGCTTGGGTATCGGTTCATCATCTCATTCTCAGAATGAGATGACTCCGTTTCCAACTGGCATAAATGCCACATGATCAGGAAACATGATCATCCGTTGGCCAATGAACCAGTGACTTGAGTTTCACTGGGAACCCCTGGTCTGTTTGTATATCACACGTGTATTGATGTTTACACTCAATACAGTTATAGCATGATATAAAACTTAATCATAAACTATATGAAATATGATAATAGTCCTTACTACTATTTGACTCTAGGGCATATTTCCAACAGTCTCCCACTTGCACTAGAGTACAAATACACTAGCTACATTTGTTCTCAATTATTGGCACCATATAACCGGTACCTAGAACATGCTTGCTCATGGAAGAGGTTGAGTCTTGGGTCTGCACTTTGCAGTCCCAAATCCTTTGCAACTTACTAATGTCACTTTGATTGACATTAATACTTTATCATCACATGATAGCATCTGTGTGTATGCATCATCGCTACGGCAGTAGAACGAGGCCTGATTCTAGGAGCCTACAGTGATGTTAGATCAACCTCGAGGGCTTTCTCATGGACACTGTGCCCTGGGACACATCATTCTACGTTAAAAGTGAACTAGCCCCGCCATAACTTTATACAACACTTTAGATGGTACCCTTACCTATTATTATAAATGTATTCATCGAAACACTAGTGCAGTCTATGCAACTTTCGATGTCTTTCGATGACTTTGATTGGTATCTACAGAAGTTTCCAACATATTCCCTTGTAACATAACCCTTTATGCTTTAAGATATGTCATCCTTTATGGATTTGGAAAACATGTTTACAGTTCTCTATTAGACACTATGGACAAACTTAGCTCAACGTTCTGTGATTCGAACTTAATCACTTTCAAACGTTCCTTCTTGGATCACATATTATGTTAAGTTATCATCATGGTTTACTAAGATAGAACCTATGTCTCAACATAGTGGATGACTATCATCATTTTCTTTCTTTCAACCATTGATGTTAAACTTAATACTATTCCTAATTTGAGTTATTAAGGACCAGTTCCTTAATTAACTTCTATTCCGAAACCCTTTTCAGAATCCCTTAAGGAATACTACATAATATCATAATACACTTATTATCAACTTCTACATCTTATAAATCATTATATATAAGTATTTGCGCTTTCATTCTTAACACACTTAAGAATTACGCCTATAAGCTCCCACTCAGAATATGTTCCTACATATTTGAGTTTGAGACTTATATTGCTCCCACTCAAAAATATGTCAATCACATATTGTTTCAGGAAGACTTTTATAGCTCCCACTCAATTTTATGCAAATTTCATATCCATTCACTATTTTGAACAACTTAAAAATCCTTTGATCAAATATCAAATTTGGAGATTTACAATGAGATACTAGTACTTTACTAGTTTTAAATCCACTAGACATTTAGCACACTTGAATCAAATTCATCTGAATTTGTCCACTACTTGACAAATTGTGCTTTTTGTCATTCACCCCTTTTTCCTACTATGGCTTTGAGGTCATTTGGGAAAATCCAAGTAACCCTTTTTACTTATGAGATTCAGCAAGAACTGCTTTCTAATCTCAAGGGAAGTTTGCTTCTAGGATTTCATAATTCTAGTTTACCATTATTTTCTTAGTAGTTCGTAGGTATGTCATATTCCAATAATCATGACAAATTATTCACAATTGTATCCATAAAAGATATGGATTACATTTTGAATCCTACTTCATATAGTGAAAACACTAGTGGGGAAAACACAATGATCAAAATCATTGATTCTTTCCTTCTATGAAGAGAATTGTTCAGGAACATTGTCCATTGCGCTTCTCAACACTCTGATGCAGGGTTTTGAATCCTCATCGTGTTTTTCACTAATTTCCATTTGCTCCATAATTGAGAAACATCACTAGAAGTGAGCTTTCTCAAGAATGCACCAAAATCCAAGCAATGCGAATCTTGCTTTCCTTTTGGTTTCAGCTATGGGTTTGGTATTCAAAGTTTTCCAATGAATACTCTACCAGGACTTATTCCCTATTGTTTTGGTTATATCAATTAACCCCCAAAACTTTCACGAATTCAAATGGTTCACTACAAATTCTAATTGAGTGCTAACTATTTCTAAGCTAATGGTCTCTACATCTACACTACAACGATTTATTTGGTGCCTTCTATTCAACCCCTTTCATATCCAATATCACATTGTGATGCTTTGCATTTTGACGTTCCAAAATGCTTTGCATTCCACAATTTCTTTTATGCCATTCTTATAAAGTTGAATTTCATTACTATTGATCAAATCGTAGTAATTGGATTCTCTTTTATATTTATACCCTTTTATTGATGAAACATTTTGATCAAATCAAATAGTTTCATATTCATGTTTCCTTTGGTAAACTACTTTACACATTTAAACAATCATTTAATGATAATTACCATTTTCGTTAAAAATCCAATACATCGAATATGTATTTACTTTTAACAATTCTTTAAACACTTTGTATTCAAGTAATACACGGTGTTCAAGTTAACTTGCCGAACTTAGGCATGATTTATATGTGATAAGAAATCGAATGACTTTCACATATTATCACATAACTTTGAATTTAAACAATGGTTTTTCATTCATTAATGAACATATCATTAAATTGGGTATTTTAAACAAGGCATTTTTAGTGTTTTACAAATCTTCATGAATTATCAATTAGTTTCAAACAACAAGGATAATTCACATATAATCAAACAAGATATGAACACGAACAGAAATCATTCATAAAAGTAGAACAACTGTTTGTTACAAACTCATATGAATAACCGTCTCACGAAGTGTGAGACACACTAAAGAAGTTCACAATCTTTTGATTACATTAATCATCCTAAAACACAAACAAAATGATAAATGTCGAGGGAGAGTGTCGTCGGCCATCATCATCATGCTCGCCATCAACACGCAAAGTCACCTCCTCTCCAGCAAGCACCTCTCATGCAGAAGGACCTGTTTTCAGCAAAACAGAACAAGTATCAGATATACTTAACACTGCAATGTGTTTGCAAGATTATAACATTTATAAAACTGTATATCAAATGTATACCTTTGTCATTGATGACCTCTCCGGTGATTGGTTCAACCTTTACGTTCCGGAAACGTAATATAAACTGATGGAAATCCAATGCTTTCGTACCACCACTCATGATGGTACTCCGGACATGTCCTTCGTAGCTCGGAGGCAACGACCGAAGTAGTACGTCTATCGCAAATGGATCAGCCATCCAGTAATCCACGAAGTGAACCAGTCTTGTATGTCCATCCAGCATGCGCTCCAAGTGACTCTTTAGACATGTATGCTCCTCCATCTGTATGGAAAGGAACTCTCCAAGTAGCTCATGCTTCCACATGCACACATGGCCTATGAACTCTGCTCTCAGCTGATCCACCATCGAATATGGATCAAGATCACCCATGAGCGGATGTAGTTCATCCACCATCCCGTAACGCATTATTATCTGAATATAGGTGGACATCTCTTGACGATAGTAGCGGTCTGCTAGCTCTTGTGGGGTCTCGTAGTAATCGGGCTCAGTCAAATCCATCGTGCGGTGTATGTAGTCTACCACATGATTCCTAGTAAGGAGATCATTTAGGCACACAAGCCAACTAAGGAAGTTGGATCCATCAAGTCTAAGTTTCTCACCCTTTACCCAATCCTCAATGACAAAGTAAGCTTCACGGTGAGCCATCTACATTTATAATTGCAAAAGGAATTTAGACTAAGTTTATAATTAAATGAGTTAATAATAACTCCACTCAGAAACACCTATCCCCAAAAAGGTTCCTAGTGATAACACGACCCCTATCATCCACATCTCCCCCGATCGTCACGGCCATCAATGTGGGTTCAAGGGTGGACGCTAAACGTCGGTCACATCATTCATGCGACTCGTGCTCGATCTTTCGACCATCCGTGTTCCGAGGCCACACTTATCTAGCGTGCTAGGCTCGCCAACTCAACCTTAGTGTATTCGCTGTGCAACATGGCTTACACCCACTGTATGCGAACGTAAATATGTCTGACACCCAGGCCTGTAACCCTGGATCGCCTCATACCGAAGAACTTTCTTGGTGGTGCACACTAAGGGGGAACACAATCATTGGTAATTTTAACAGGGATCATCTTATTAGGCTACCGTCGAGTATCTAATACTAGCACACAATAAGACATACAAACAATACCATTGAATGTAAATGCGATGTGATATGGTCCTCCACGTCGTGATCTCCATCCGTCGTCACCGGGTTCCGGCGCTAGGGTTCCGGCGTCGTAGACACCAGGGTACCGGTGTTATTCCGGCGTGGTAGTGCGTCACCTCCGTGACTATCTACTACTATGTAACAAAAGGTAATCACTTTACCTTTGCCACAACCATATCACAAAGCAACACCCCTCCTGCAAAACAAAGTTAGACGCCTCTACTTTATCTTTGCATGTTTTACGTGGCTAAATGGGCTTTCGTACAAGAAACGTTCTTACCTACGAACTTTCAGCACAATGCTGATCAAGTAGTTGTCTCTACTACACCCCTTTCGGGGCCCTCCGTTGCAAATGGCATACCAACTAATGCGAGAGAGACAGACATCCCCCTAAGCCACTTTATACGGTACAAGCCGTATGTCGCGTCGACCAGTCTCGCGAATGAACGCGTAAAGTCGGTTGGGGGCCGCTTCATCAAGCATTACTATGGTATGCACAAGTACACGTGGGAGGGTAATAACTAAAAGATCAATGCCCACACGCTACATCTCGTGTGTTCTACCCGTACTAGCATTACTACGCATAGATCTTGCTCTGATACCACTGTAGGGGTTCCGCGTATGAAAACAATAAAATTTTACCCTACGTCCCTGAACCCCTGAAGCTTCCAGGACCTATCTATTAGTAATACAGTAACGGGCGGGGCTTTTCGTGAACTTACCCTTGAAGACCGAAAAGCGTTGTCAACGCTCAGGAGAGCGTGGTTGATGTAGATGAGCAGAAGCCGACCTCAAGGTCGTGATGAAGTCCTTGCGCTCCTTCTGGCTCCAACGACTTGAGTGCCTCAAGTGCGACACCTCGCGGGGAGTTACACACGTCTGGTGCCTGACGATGACTCTCGCTTCCCCGATCCAGTAGCAGTTGCGGAAGTAGAGCTCCCGGATCCGAATCCTGTAGCATGACGGCGCTCTTCGGTGAAGATGTCTCTCGCTCGCGCAGTCCAGACTTGGGACCATGGTCATGAGAGAGAGAGAGGAGAGAGAAAATATCAATTAGAGGTCCTCCCAAAAGTGGGGAGACCTTTTTTGATTATTGGTGTATTTTTCTAGGCCAAATACCCCACTATATATAGGGGGAGGGGAGGTACTACCTCCCTTAAAGTCCCAGGGTGGGACTAAAGGAGAGGAGGGGGAGGAGGTGGCCGCCGGCCACCTAGTGGGCCCCGCGTGGGGGGGGCTAGGCCCAGCCGGCCTCCCCTTTGCCCCTTCTCCCTCTCTCCTTCCCCTAATGGGCCCGCTCCCTCTGAAAATTGGCCCATTAAGACTTTTTGACCTTTAATTGATTTTGTCTTTATTAAATAATTATGAATAAATGATTAAATCAATATTTAACATTCATTCACATATTATTCAACCTCCGTGGTCATGGAACACCTTCCACCTCCACTCCGGACTTACCGAAACCCTTCCGCTTTTCTCCGTACTTTCTTCTTTGATTCTACCAATCCTATAAACACTCTCTAAGCATCATCAAGCCCTTAAGCGTGATACCCCACGGTTCGGGAACACTCCAGACATGGTCGGGACACTTCCGCACCAATGATCAACAGAGGTACCTAGATGGCCATGTGACCCCTGTGCATTCCACGAAGATCTTTCGTCGTTTGAACCGGGACAGTCGTGTCTTATTCCCTTTGTCTCTCGATACTTGCATTGCCCGAGATCTGATCAATGACATCACCATGTCGTGTTCAATCTCGTTACCGAATAATGCTATTTGACTCGTTTCGACAAGTGATATCTCCGTGATCTAATCACACGCTGCGCAGCTATTGGATATAACTTCTCCGAGTGGGCCCTTGAGTATCTTCCCGTCACATGGACGGACAAATCCCGCTCTTGACATATATTGCCTCTATTTTTTCCTCCGAGTACCTGAACACACCTTTATAACCACCATTTTACCAGATGGCGTTTGATGCTATCTAAGCACTCTCGGGAGACAGTGATTGATATAGCCTCACGGTCTAAGGAATAGTCTACAAGGATCCTTTTCTAATCATCATAACTTGAACTTCGTGACATGATCGGGTTACGATGTTTAGCTTGGGTATCGGTTCATCATCTCATTCTCGGAATGAGATGACTCCATTTCCAACTGGCATAAATGCCACATGATCAGGAAACAAGATCATCTGTTGGCCAATGAACCAGTGACTAGAGTTTCAGTGGGAACCCCTGGTTTGTTTGTATATCACACGTGTATTGATGTTTCCACTCAATACAGTTATAGCATGATATAAAACTTAATCATAAACTTTATGAAATATGATAATAGTCCTTACTACTATTTGACTACAGGGCATATTTCCAACAGAAAGGGGAGGCCGAGGGGTGCCCTAAGCAGCCACACCACCCCTGGCGCGGGCCAGGCCTGGCCGTGCGGCCAGGTGGTGTGGCGGCCCTTTGGCCCCTCTCCGTCTCGTATTCTGGCTTCGTGTCCCCCTCGGTGAAAAACTGACTTTGGCTTTTGTCCCGTCCAATTCCAAGAATATTCATTTTCTGACTTTCCTAGAACCAAAAACAGCTGAAAACAGGCAACTAGCACTGTGGCATCTTGTTAATAGGTTAGTCCAAGAAAGTGTATAAAAAGTACTCCAAAGTGTGGGTAAAACATAAGAAAGTAGATAAAACCAAGCATGGAACATCAAAAATTATAGATACGTTTGCAACATATCAACACTGACGGCCGGGACCCACACGCTTCAAAAGACTTTGGCGAGTCAACATCGCACGAGGAAATGAAAATCTTGCTTCTTCCACGCGCTAGCCGAGCTTCCTTCGTGTTTTTAGCAGATCCGTCGTAGTAGATGGCCGCGAAACCGGAAACAAAAAGTTTTCCATCAGCCACGGTCGAGCCGAGCATTTTGTCGCGGAAGACACACCTTCTACGACGACCGTCGGGCCAATTCATTGCGAAAGGAAATTTTTCTTGTAGTGTAACAATTGGGGATTGGGTCTTCAAGAAGCCCGGAGCGGTTGCTGGTTAGTTCTGCATCCCGATTGTTTGTGGCCAACGGCTGTCATTGAAAAGAACACATATGCAAATGTCTCTGGTGGATCCATGTGGTTTATGGAAAGAACACACATGCAATGACACTAGTGGTGGTTTAGGAAAAAAAGAACACACATGAAAATACATGCAATGACAACTAGTGGATCCATGTGGTTTATGAAAAGGACACACATGCAATGACATGCAGTGGATCCAAGTAGTGGTTTATGAAAAGAACAAACATGCAATGACTCTGGTTGTGGTTTATGAAAAGGACACACATGAAATGACATGTAGTGGATCCATGTGGTTTATGAACAGAACAAACATGCAATGACTCTGGTTGTGGTTTATGAAAAGAACAAACATGCAATGACTTTGGTTGTGGTTTAGGTAAAGGACACACATTGCAATGACATGAAATGACACGGGTGGATCCATGTGGTTTATGAGAAGGACACACATGCAATGACAAATGGTGGATCCATGTGGTTTATGAAAAGAACACCACAAGCTGGACTGGCATCATTGCATGTTTGTTCTTTTCAAAAACCTCAGTGATGCACACTGGCACACATGCACACACACACACATTCAACGACTCTAGTGGTGGTTTATGAAAAGGACACACATGCAGTGACTCTGATGGATCCAGTTGGTGGTTTATGAAAATGACACACATGCAATGACTCTAGTGGTGGTTTATGAAAAGGATACACATGTAGTGACTCTGGTGGATCCATGTGGTGGTTTATGAAAAGAGCAAACATGCAATAACTCTGGTTGTGGTTTATCAAAAGGACACACATGCAATGACATGCAGTGGATCGAAGTGGTGGTTTATGAAAAGAAAAAACATGCAATGACTCTGGTTGTGGTTTAGGAAAAGGACACACATTGCAATGACACTAGTGGTTGTTTATGAAAAGAACACACAAGCAAAGACATGCAATAACACTGGTGGATCCATGTGGTTTATGAGAAGGACACACATGCAATGACAACTGGTGGATCCATGTGGTTTATGAAAAGAACACCACATGCTAGAGTGGCATCATTGCATGTGTTGTTTTCAAAAAACCATAGTGATGCACACTAATACACACATGTCGTGACTCTAGTGGTGGTTTATGAAAAGGACACACATGCAGTGACTCTGGTGGATCTAGGTGGTGGTTTATGAAAATGACAAACATGCAGTGACTGTAGTGGTGGTTTATGAAAAGGACACACATGCAGTGACTCTGGTGGATCCAGGTGGTGGTTTATGAAAAGAACAAACATTCAATGACTTTGGTTGTGGTTTAGGAAAAGGACACACATTGCAATGACACTTGTGGTGGTTTATGAAAAGAACACACATGCAAACACTAGTGGAGAACGGGCCTTTAGTCCCGGCCCGTAAGAGCCTTTAGTCCCGGTTTTGGTATCGGGACTAGAAAGGCGGGACTAAAGGCCCACCCACTAGTCCCGGCCCTCTTACCAGCCGGGACCAATGGGCATCCACGTGGCCGTCTCTACGGGCACGGGGTGCCACCCATTAGTCCCGGTTCGTATTACAAACCGGGACAAATGGTTCTCTGCCGCGACAGAATTTTAGGCACTTTCTCTGCCGCGGCAGAGAATTCAGTTTGTATCCTTTTTTTCATTGGTTGTGGTTTATGAAAAGGACACACATGTAGTGACATGTAGTGGATCCAAGTGGTGGTTTATGAAAAGAAATGCAATGACTCTGGTTGTGGTTTAGGAAAAGGACACACATCACAATGACACTAGTGGTGGTTTATGAAAAGAAAACACATGTAAATACATGCAATGACACTGGTCGATCCATCTGGTTTATGAGAAGGACAAACATGCAATGACAACTGGTGGATCCATGTGGTTTATGAAAAGAACACCACATGCTGGAGTGACATCATTGCATGTGTTCTTTTCAAAAACCATAGTGATGCACACTAACACACACACACACATGCAATGACATGCAGTGGATCAAAGTGGTGGTTTATGAAAACAACAAACATGCAATGACTCTAGTTGTGGTTTAGGAAAAGGACACATATTGCAATGACACCAGTGATGGTTTATGAAAAGAATACACATGCAAAGACATGCAATGACACTGGTGGATCCATGTGGTTTATGAGAAGGACACACATGCAATGAAAACAGGTTGATCCATGTGGTTTATGAGAAGGAAACACATGGAGTGACTCTGGTGGATCCGGGTGGTTTATGAAAAGGACACACATGTAGTGACATGTAGTGGATCCAAGTGGTGGTTTATGAAAAGAAATGCAATGACTCTGGTTGTGGTTTAGGAAAAGGACACACATCACAATGACACTAGTGGTGGTTTATGAAAAGAAAACACATGCAAAGACATGCAATGACACTGGTCGATCCATCTGGTTTAAGAGAAGGACACACATGCAATGACAACTGGTGGATCCATGTGGTTTATGAAAAGAACACCACATGCTGGAGTGACATCATTGCATGTGTTCTTTTCAAAAACCATAGTGATGCACACTGACACACACACACATGCAATGACTCTAGTGGTGGTTTATGAAAAGGACACACATGCAATGACTCTGGTGGATCCAGGTGGTGGTTTACGAAAACGACAAACATGCAATGACTCTAGTGGTGGTTTATGAAAAGGACACACATGCAGTGACTCTGGTGGATCCTGTGGTGGTATATTAAAAGAACAAACATGCAATGACTCTGGTTCTGGTTTATTAAAAGGACACATATGCAATGGCATGCAGTGGATCCAAGTGGTGGTTTATGAATAAAACAAACATGCAATGACTCTAGTTGTGGTTTAGGAAAGTCCACACATTTCAAAGACACCAGTGGTGGTTTATGAAAAGAGTACACATGCAAAGACATGCTATGACACTGGTGGATCCATGTGGTTTATGAGAAGGACACACATGCAATGAAAACTAGTGGATCCATGTGGTTTATGAGAAGGAAAACTTTGAAAGACTCTGGTGGATCCAGGTGGTTTATGAAAAGGACACACATGTAGTGACATCCGGTGGATCTAAGTGGTGGTCTATGAAAACAACAAACATGCAATGACATGCAGTGGATCCAAGTGGTGTTTTATGATAAGAACAAACATGCAATGACTCTGGTTCTGGTTTAGAAAAAGGACACACATTGCAATGACACTAGTGGTGGTTTATGAAAAGAACACACATGTAAAGACATGCAATGGCACTGGTGGATCCATGTGGTTTATGAGAAGGACAGACATGCAATGACAACTGGTGGATCCATGTGGTTTATGAGAAGGAAACACATGGGGTGACTCTGGTGGATCCAGGTGGTTTATGAAAAGAACAAACATGCAATGACTCTGGTTGTGGTTTAGTAAAAGGACACACATTGCAATGACACTACTGGTGGTTTATGAAAAGAAAACACATGCAAAGACATGCAATGACACTGGTCGATCCATCTGGTTTATGAGAAGGACAAACATGCAATGACAACTGGTGGATCCATGTGGTTTATGAAAAGAACACCACATGCTGGAGTGACATCATTGCATGTGTTCTTTTCAAAAACCATAGTGATGCACACTGACACACACACACACATGCAATGACATGCAGTGGATCAAAGTGGTGGTTTATGAAAACAACAAACATGCAATGACTCTAGTTGTGGTTTAGGAAAAGGACACATATTGCAATGACACCAGTGATGGTTTATGAAAATAATACACATGCAAAGACATGCAATGACACTGGTGGATCCATGTGGTTTATGAGAAGGACACACATGCAATGAAAACAGGTCGATCCATGTGGTTTATGAGAAGGAAACACATGGAGTTACTCTGGTGGATCTGGGTGGTTTAAGAAAAGGACACACATGTAGTGACATGTAGTGGATCCAAGTGGTGTTTATGGAAAGAAATGCAATGACTCTGGTTGTGGTTTAGGAAAAGGACACACATCACAATGACACTAGTGGTGGTTTATGAAAAGAAAACACATGCAAAGACATGCAATGACACTGGTCGATCCATCTGGTTTATGAGAAGGACAGACATGCAATGACAACTGGTGGATCCATGTGGTTTATGAAAAGAACACCACATGCTGGAGTGACATCATTGCATGTGTTCTTTTGAAAAACCATAGTGATGCACACTGACACACACACACATGCAATGACATGCAGTGGATCAAAGTGGTGGTTTATGAAAACAACAAACATGCAATGACTCTAGTTGTGGTTTAGGAAAAGGACACATATTGCAATGACACCAGTGATGGTTTAAGAAAAGAACACACATGCAAAGACATGCAATGACACTGGTGGATCCATGTGGTTTATGAGAAGGACACACATGCAATGAAAACAGGTTGATCCATGTGGTTTATGAGAAGAAAACACATGGAGTGACTCTGGTGGATCCGGGTGGTTTATGAAAAGGACACACATGTAGTGACATGTAGTGGATCCAAGTGGTGGTTTATGAAAAGAAATGCAATGACTCTGGTTGTGGTTTAGGAAAAGGACACACATCGCAATGACACTAGTGGTGGTTTATGAAAAGAAAACACATGCAAAGACATGCAATGACACTGGTCGATCCATCTGGTTTATGAGAAGGACACACATGCAATGACACTGGTGGATCCATGTAGTTTATGAGAAGGACACACATGCAATGAAAACAGGTTGATCCATGTGGTTTATGAGAAGGAAACACATGGAGTGACTCTGGTGGATCCGGGTGGTTTATGAAAAGGACACACATGTAGTGACATGTAGTGGATCCAAGTGGTGGTTTATGAAAAGAAATGCAATGACTTTGGTTGTGGTTTAGGAAAAGGACACACATCACAATGACACTAGTGGTGGTTTATGAAAAGAAAACACCTGCTAAGACATGCAATGACACTGGTCGATCTATCTGGTTTATGAGAAGGACACACATGCAATGACAACTCGTGGATCCATGTGGTTTATGAAAAGAACACCACATGCTGGAGTGACATCATTGCATGTGTTCTTTTGAAAAACCATAGTGATGCACACTGACACACACACACATGCAATGACTCTAGTGGTGGTTTATGAAAAGGACACACATGCAATGACTCTGGTGGATCCAGGTGGTGCTTTACGAAAAGGACAAACATGTAATGACTCTAGTGGTGGTTTATGAAAAGGAGACACATGCAGTGACTCTGGTGGATCCTGTGGTGGTTTATTAAAAGAACAAACATGCAATGACTCTGGTTGTGTTGTATTAAAAGGACACACATGCAATGGCATGCAGTGGATCCAAGTGGTGGTTTATGAATAAAACAAACATGCAATGACTCTAGTTGTGGTTTAGGAAAGTCCACACATTGCAATGACACTAGTGGTGGTTTATGAAAAGAATACACATGCAAAGACATGCTATGACACTGGTGGATCCATGTGGTTTATGAGAAGGACACACATGCAATGACAACTAGTGGATCCATGTGGTTTATGAGAAGGAAAACTTTGAAAGACTCTAGTGGATCCAGGTGGTTTATGAAAAGGACACACATGTAGTGACATCCGGTGGATCTAAGTGGTGGTCTATGAAAACAACAAACATGCAATGACATGCAGTGGATCCAAGTGGTGTTTTATGATAAGAACAAACATACAATGACTCTGGTTGTGGTTTAGAAAAAGGACACACATTGCAATGACACTAGTGGTGGTTTATGAAAAGAACACACATGTAAAGACATGCAATGGCACTGGTGGATCCATGTGGTTTATGAGAAGGACAGACATGCAATGACAACTGGTGGATCCATGTGGTTTATGAGAAGGAAACACATGGGGTGACTCTAGTGGATCCAGGTGGTTTATGAAAAGAACAAACATGCAATGACTCTGGTTGTGGTTTAGTAAAAGGACACACATTGCAATGACACTACTGGTGGTTTATGAAAAGAACACACATGCAAAGACATGAAATGACACTGGTGGATACATGTGGTTTATGAGAAGGACACACATGCAATGACAACTAGTGGATCCATGTGGTTTATGAAAAGAACGCCACATGCTGGAGTGGCATCATTGCATGTGTTCTTTTCAAAAACCACAATGATGCACAATATCACACACACACACACATGAAGTGACTCTAGTGGTCGTTTCTGAAAAGGACACACATGCAGTGACTCTGGTGGATCTAGGTGGTGGTTTATGAAAAGAACAAACAAGCAATGACTCTAGTGGTGGTTTATGAAAAGGACACACATATAGTGACTCTGGTGGATCCAGGTGCTGGTTTATGAAAAGAACAAACATGCAATGACTCTGTTTGTGGTTTAGGAAAAGGGCACACATAGCAATGACATTAGTGGTCATTTAGGAAAAGAACACACATGCAAATACATGCAATTACAACTAGTGGATCCATGTGGTTTATGAGAAGGATACACATGCAATGACAACTGGTGGATCCATGTGGTTTGTGAGAAGGACACCACGTGCTAGAGTGGCATCATTGTATGTTTATTCTTTTCAAAAACCACACCGATGCACACTGACACACATGCACACACACACATGCAATGACTCTAGTGGTGGTTTATGAAAAAGGACACACATGAAGTGACTTTGGTGGATCCAAGTGGTGGTTTATGAAAAGGACACACACGTAATAACTCTAGTGGTAGTTTATGAAAACGACACACATGCAAAGACTCTGGTGGATCCAGGTGGTGGTTTATGAAAAGAACAGACATGCAATGACTCTGGTTATGGTTTATAAAAAGGACACACATGCAATGTCATGCAGTGGATCCAAGTGGTGGTTTATGAAAAGAAAACCATGCAATGACTCTGGTTTTGGTTTATGAAAAGGACACACATTGCAATGACACTAGTGGTGGTTTATGAAAAGAACACACATGCAAAGACATGAAATGACACTGGTGGATCCGTGTGGTTTATGAGAAGGACCCACATGCAAATACAACTGGTGGATCCATGTGGTTTATAAGAAGGAAACACATGGAGTAACTCTGGTGGATCCAGGTGGTTTATGAAGAGGACACACATGCAGTGACATGTAGTGGATCCAAGTGGTGGTTTATGAAAAGAACAAACATGCAATGACATGTAGTGGATCCAAGTGGTGGTTTATGAAAAGAACAAACATGC
Source organism: Avena sativa (assembly GCA_916181665.1). NCBI lineage: Eukaryota > Viridiplantae > Streptophyta > Magnoliopsida > Poales > Poaceae > Avena > Avena sativa. Next base: position 182,865,749 of record OV702287.1, on the reverse strand, counting down.
AATGACTTTGGTTGTGGTTTAGGAAAAGGACACACATTGCAATGACACTAGTGGTGGTTTATGAAAAGAACACACATGCAAAGACATGCAATGGCACAGGTGCATCCATGTGGTTTATGAGAAGGACACACATGCAATGACAACTGGTGGATCCATGTGGTTTATGAGAAGGAAACACATGGAGTGACTCTGGTGGATCCAGGTGGTTTATGAAAAGGGCATACATGAAGTGACATGTAGTGGATCCAAGTGGTGGTTTATGAAAAAACAAACATGCAATGACTCTGGTTGTGGTTTAGGAAAAGGACACACATTGCAATGACACTAGTGGTGGTTTATGAAAAGAACACGCATGCAAATACATGCAATGACACTTGTGGATCCATCTAGTTTATGAGAAGGACACACACATGCAGTGACTCTAGTGGTGGTTTTCGAAAAGAACACACATGCAATGACTCTGGTGGATCCAGGTGGTGGTTTACGAAAAGGACAAACATGCAATGACGCTAGTGGCGGTTTATGAAAAGGACACACATGCAATGACTCAAGTGGATCCAGGTGGTGGTTTATGAAAAGAACAAACATGTAATGACTCTGGTTGTGGTTTATGAGAAGGACACACATGCAATCACATGTAGTGGATCCAAGTGGTGGTTTATGAAAAGAACAAACATGCAATGACTCTAGTTGTGGTTTAGGAAAGGCCACACATTGCAATGACACTAGTGGTGGTTTATGAAAAGAACACACATGCAAAGACATGCAATGACTCTGGTGGATCCATGTGGTTTATGAGAAGGACACACATGCAATGACAACTGCTGGATCCATGTGGTTTATGAAAAGAACACCACATGCTGGATAGGCATCATTGCATGTGTTATTTTCAAAAACCAAAGTGATGCACACTGACACACACACACATGTAGTGACTCTGGTGGATCCAGGTGCTGGTTTATGAAAAGGACAAACATGCAATGACTCTAGTTGTGGTTTATGAAAAGGACACACATGAAGTGACTCTGGTGGATCTAGGTGGTGGTTTATGAAAAGAGCAAACATGCAATGACTCTGGTTGTGGTTTAGGAAAAGGACACACATTGCAATGACACTAGTGGTGGTTTATGAAAAGAACACACATGCAAATACATGCAATAACAACTGGTGGATCCATGTGGTTTATGAGAAGGACACACATGCAATGACAACTGGTGGATCAATGTGGTTTGTGAAAAGGACACCACATGCTGCAGTGGCATCATTGCATGTTTGTTCTTTTCAAAAACCACACTGATGCACACTAAAACACATGCAAACACACACATGCAATGACTCTAGTGGTGGTTTATGAAAAGGACACACACGCAGTGACTCTGGTGGATCTAGGTGGTGGTTTATGAAAAGGACACACATGCAATGACTCTAGTGGTGGTTTAAGAAAAGGGCACACATGCAAAGACTCTAGTGGATCAAGGTGGTGGTTTATGAAAAGAACAAACATGCAATGACTCTGGTTGTGGTTTATGAAAAGGACACACATGTAGTGACTCTAGTGGATCCATGTGGTGGTTTATGAAAAGGACAAAAATGCAATGACTCTAGTGGTGGTTTATGAAAAGGACACACATGAAGTGACTCTAGTGGATCCAGGTGGTGGTTTATGAAAAGAAAAAACATGAAATGACTCTGGTTCTAGTTTAGGAAAAGGACACACATTGTAATGACACTAGTGGTTGTTTATGAAAAGAACACACATGCAATGACAACTGGTGGATCCATGTGGTTTATGAGAAGGACACACATGCAATGATAACTGGTGGGTCCAAGTGGTTTGTGAAAAGGACACCACATGCTGGAGTGGCATCATTGCATGTTTGTTCTTTTCAAAAACCACACTAATGCACACTAACACACATGCAGACATACACATGTAATGACTCTAGTGGTGGTTTATGAAAAGGACACAGATGTAGTGACTCTGGTGTATCCAGGTGGTGGTTTATGAAAAGGACACACATGAAATGACTCTAGTGGAGGTTTATAAAAAGGACACACATGCAAAGACTCTGGTGGATCCAGGTGGTGGTTTATGAAAAGGACAAATAGGCAATGACTCTGGTTGTGGTTTATGAAAAGGACACACATGTAGTGACTCTGGTGGATCCAGGTGGTGGTTTATGAAAAGGACAAACATGCAATGACTCTAGTGGTGGTTTATGAAAAGGTCACACATGCAGTGACTCTGGTGGATCTAGGTGGTGGTTTATGAAAAGAACAAACATGCAATGACTCTGGTTGTGGTTTAGGAAAAGGACACACAATGCAATGACACTAGTGGTAGTTTATGAAAAGAACACACATGCAAAGACATGCAATGACACTAGCGGATCCATGTGGTTTATGAGAAGGAAACACCGGCAATGACAACTGGTGGATCCATGTGGTTTGAGAAATGGACACCACATGCTGGAGTAGCATCATTGCATGTTTGTTCTTTTCAAAAACCACAATGATGCACACTGTCACACATGCAATGACTCTAGTTGTGGTTTATGAAAAGGACACACATGCAGTGACTCTGGTGGATCCAGGTGGTGGTTTATGAAAAGGACACACGTGCAATGACTCTAGTGGTGGTTTATGAAAAGGACACACATGCAAAAACTCTGGTGGATCCAGGTGGTGGTTTATGAAAAGAACAAACATGCAATGACTCTGGTTGTGGTTTATGAGAAGGACACTCATGCAATGACATGCAGTTCATCCAAGTGGTGGTTTATGAAAATAACAAACATGCAATCACTCTGGTTGTGGTTTATGAAAAGGACACACATGAAATGACATGCAGTGGATCCATGTGGTTTATGAAAAGAACAAACATGCAATGACTCTGGTTGTGGTTTAGGAAAAGGACACACATTCCAATGACACTAGTGGTGGTTTATTAAAAGAACACACATGCAATGACACTAGTGGATCCATGTGGTTTATGAGAAGGACACACATGCAATGACAACTGGTGGATCCATGTGGTTTGTGAAAAGGACATCACATGCTGGATTGGCATCATTGCATGTTTGTTCTTTTCAAAAACGACAGTGAAGCACACTGACACACATGCACACACATGCATTGACTCTAGTGGTGGTTTATGAAAAGGACACACATGCAGTGACTCTAGTGGATCTAGGTGGTGGTTTATGAAAAGGACACACATGCACTGACTCTAGTGGTGGTTTATGAAAGGGACACACATGCCAAGACTCTGGTAGATCCAGGTGGTGGTTTATGAAAAGCACAAACATGCAATGAATCTGGTTGTGGTTTATGAAAAGGGCACACATGCAATGACATGCAGTGGATCCAAGTGGTAGTTTATGAAAAGAACAAACATGCAATGACTCTAGTTGTGGTTAATTAAAAGGACACACATGAAATAACATGTGGTGGATCCATGTGGTTTATGAAAAGAACAAACATGCAATGACTCTGGTTGTGGTTTAGGAAAAGGACACTCATTGCAATGAAACTAGTGGTGGTTTATGAAAAGAAAACACATCCAAAGACATGTAATGACAACTGGTGGATCCATGTGGTTTATGAGAAGGACACACATGCAATGACAACTGGTGGATCCATGTGGTTTGTGAGAAGGACACCACATGATGGAGTGGCATCATTGCATGTTTGTTCTTTTCAAAAACCATAGTGATGCACACTAACACACATGCACACATAAATGTAATGACTCTTGTGGTGGTTTATGAAAAGGACACACACGAAGTGACTTTGGTGGATCCTGGTGGTGGTTTATGAAAAGGACACACATGCAATGACTCTAGTGGTGGTTTATGAAAAGGGCACACATGCAAAGACTCTGGTGGATCCAGGTGGTGGTTTATGAAAAGAACAAACATGCAATGACTCTGTTTGTGGTTATGAAAAGGACACACATGCAATCACATGCAGTGGATCCAAGTGGTGGTTTATGAAAAGAGCAAAAATGCAATGACTCTGGTTATGGTTTATGAAAAGGACACACATGAAGTGACATGTAGTGGATCCCAGTGGTGGTTTATGAAAATAACAAACATGCAATGACATGTAGTGAATCCAAGTGGTGGTTTATGAAAAGAACAAACATGCAATGACTCTGGTTATGGTTTAGGAAAAGGACACACATTGCAATGACACTAGTGGTGGTTTATGAAAAGAACACACATGCAAAGACATGCAATGCCACTGGTGGATCCATGTCGTTTATGAGAAGGACACACATGCAATGACAACTGGTGGATCCATGTGGTTTATGAGAAGGAAACACATGGAGTGACTCTGGTGGATCCAGGTGGTTTATGAAAAGGACACACATGCAGTGATATGAAGTCGATCCAAGTGGTGGTTTATGAAAAGAACAAACATGCAATGACTCTGGTTGTGGTTTAGGAAAAGGACACATATTGCAAGGACACTAGTGGTGGTTTATGCAAATGACACACATGCAAAGACATGCAATGACACTAGTGGATCTATGTGGTTTATGAGAAGGACACACATGCAATGACAACTGGTGGATCCATGTGGTTTATGCAAAGGACACACATGCGGTGACTCTAGTCGTGGTTTATGAAAATAAGACAACATGCAAATGACACTGGTTAGTCCATGTGGTTTAGTATGAAACATGCATTTTCCATTTCTGAAAGGAACACACATGCCTACTGATGACCCACAAGTATAGGGGATCGCAACAGTCTTCGAGGGAAGTAAAACCCAATTTATTGATTCGACACAAGGGGAGCCAAAGAATATTTATAAGCCTTAACAACTGAGTTGTCAATTCAGCTGCACCTGGAAACAATCTTGATTGCAGTAGTTTATCAGTAGCAACAGTTTTGTAGTAGCAATAGCAAAGTAATAGCAGTAGTAAAATAAAGATAGTACTAACAATTGCAGTAAATAGTAGGATTAATGTGTGGTAGGCACGGGGATGGATGGACGGGCGTTGCATGGACAAGAAAATTCATGTAATAATCAAGACATAGGGCATTTGCAGATAAATAAGATAAAGTATCCAAGTACTAAATAATCATAGGCATGTGTTCCATGTATAGTCATATGTGCTCGTAATGAGAACTTGCACAACATCTTTTGTCCTGCCAGCCCGTTGCAGTGGGGCCTCAAGGGAATCTACTAGAAATTAAAGTGCTCCTTTTAATAGAGCAACGGAGCAAAGTATTAACACTCCATGAACACACGTGATCCTCACATCATAGCCATCCCCTCTGGTTATCTCGATTTCTGTCACTTCGGGACCTCGGGTTCCGGATAATAATATGTGTATACAACTTGCAGGTAAGATCATAAACAATAATATCATCACGAATCAATAACATGTTCAGATATGAAATCATGGCACTCGGGCCCTAGTGACAAACATTAAGCATAACAAGTTGCAACAATGTCAAAAAGCACTAACAATAGACACTAGGCACCATGCTCTAACAATCTAATGCAATTGCATGAACGATCTCATCCAATCCCTACCATCCCCATAGCCTACTGCGGGGGATTACTCACTCAAGGATGGGGAATCATGGATGGTTGATGGAGAAGCATTGGTGATGATGATGGCGATGATCTCCTCCAATTCCCCATCCCGGCAGGGTGCCAGAACGGAGTTTCTGGTTCTGAATCGCCATTTCTGGTGGTGGCGGCGCAACGGAACTCTATCTGGAAAAATGTCGAACCCCCCCTTTGTTTTTAGCTCAGAGGGCTTATGTAGGCGAAAAGATAGGTCGTGGCGGAGACCGAGGCGGCCACACCACCCCCTGGCCCGGCCTGGCCTGGCCCACGCCACCAGGTGGTCTAGGCCCCTCGTGGCCCCTCTCTGTCTCGTCTTCTGGCTCCGCGAGTCTTCTGGTAAAATAGGAGTTTTGCGATATTTTCTGGAATTTTTCCTGAAAGTTGATTTCCTGTACAAAAACGAGACACCAAAGCAATTCTACTGAAAACAGCGTTAGTCCACATTAGTTGTATCCAAATCACACAAATTAGAGAAGAAACAATAGCAAAAGTGTTCAGGAAAGTAGATACGTTTTGGACGTATCACCTACTCTTTCTGCTTTCTATTTGAATCCCTTATTCTGTCTTGCCCTTGGTTTTTTGATACTACTCGGTTTTGCCCTATCTCTTGGACACAAATCTCACAAAAGCCCAAATGTGTGCTCACTCTAGGTGCTACGCCCTGATTGGCTGACACAGATGTCACGCGGATCTTGTCCACCAACCGTTGATCCTCTATGATCCAACAGGCAGGATAACCCATCCCTTCTCCACTTTTTTATGCAGGGTCTATCCGTGCCACTTCTCTATCCGTGCCACTGATACTTTACCTCCATAAACAAGTGAAAATACATCTAAATAAAATAAATGATCATATTTCGAAGAAGCTATCGTCTTCGTCAACGCCATGGTCCTTGCCATCGCCGCCATCGATGTCCTCCTCTGATGAACCGACACCGCCCCCTTCTTCGTATAAGCTCACTATCTCCTCGTCGGAGTCCTCCTCCTCCTCCTCTTCGTAGTCCCACGGGTCCACATCACTCTCCTCCGCTTCTGCCTCCAACTGATCGATGAACGCCTCCTCGTTGGCCAAGTCGGACTCCACCAAATAGTTGTCTCCTCTCTTCTTCCTGGTCTTCTTCTCGTTCCTCTTCTTGTCCGTACTCGCCGGTGCAACACGCGCCCCTGTCCTGGCTGCTGCTTTGCTCTCGTCCATCGCTGCAGGTACCCCACACTCCTCATGCACGGCTGGTACGAGCTTCGACGTCATGGTATCCTCGAGTGTCGATGTCGATGGATCCTGGCGTGGTCGAACACGACGTGCTGCCTCAGTAGGCAACTCGCGAGTGCAAAGGATGCAGCGAAGATAAGGGGACATAGGATGGTCAGTGGACGGCTTGTACCTGGCATTGCCACAGCGAGGGGGCATCGTGCTCGAGGAAGTTGTTCAGAATGATCGATGGCTGGTACATGGAGTTGGGTGCCAATCTGATCAAGGACGAGCAGAGGTTTCGTGCATCGTGTACACGCATGAATTTGTCGATTATTAAAGAAAATGTAATATCTCGCGTACTGAACATAATTTGATCACAACAAAAGTGGCACAGTGTATTCTAGACTCGTAAATATCCTGTGTGCGCCTGTCGGCGTGGATTTCAATGGAGTTCGATGTGCTAACGTGATCGTGCAGCAGTTGCACGCGTCATTGCCCCATCAACACGTGACACACGCACGCGGGACGTGCACGCCGATGCCCGTGATTACCACCCGGCTCCACTCATTTTTATGGGTAAGCTCGCACTCCTCTTATTATATACTGGATTTTAGGCGGCGCCGAAGACCATTGAACTTTCCATCGCAATAAAGACACATCCCATTGATTCCCTATCCCTGCCTCCCTGGCTTCTTTGAGACGGTAGATTGTACACGGTGGTCTTGTATAATAGTAGTAGTACTACTGGACCACGGCCTGTACTCTTTGACTCTTCTCCCACACTAATCACTATCTTCTTCCTCCTGTGCCACCTCCCTCCCCCTGCAAACCATGGCTCCCCTGAGGAGAGGCCGATCGACCATCCTCACGGAGAAAAAGGAGAGAGCTTGCCGCGAGTCAGTTCTTGTTCTACCAGCCCCTCAAGCCGGGCTTGTTGGTTTGCAGCCCGAAAGTTCCTGGGCGAGTGCATCGTGGTACCCAAGTTGCATGTAATTGCCGCGTTTCTAAAGTTGGGTTTCCAACTATTGAGAGGGGCTATTTCGAGGCAAACTCATCTCACCCCTACCAAATTCAAACATTCTGTTAAACTGCCCTGTGAAGTAGACGATTCGGACCCACATGTCGGTCATCTGTCCATGACACGAGCGCCAACGCGGTAACCTCTTAGGCAAATCGAGGAACTAGGTGGCTTGGATGCGTTGACTAATTTCACAAATACATTCCCTCCTTTCCCCTAGCACTAGCGGCGCCGAAATCCACCCTCTAGGCAGAACGATCCCTTCGTACATTTGACTTCCGGCGCCCAGTTGATGCGCCCATTCGCTGATCCCGAGCTCCAATGGCACATGCCGTAGCCACCGTTGCGAGGCTCTAGCTCTCGCCGCCAATGAGCTAAGCAGCTCGGAGGATGGCAAATCCTACTACCAAGGAAGAAGTTCTGGCTACATGCGGGTGAGCTACCCTTCTCTTTGCTATTCGCACTAACTATAACTGCTAGCTGGCTACTGAACCTAAAATTGTTTGTTAGCCCAACGATGACAAACATATTTTGTCCACAATTTTCTGTCAAGTGGGATCTTCGCAGACCACCCTTACCTGGTTACGGTAGCCCTCTTTAGGTATGACTCTAAATCATCAAGGGTGAACGGCAAGTGGTATGGACACCATTGTATCACGATGGAAGAAGAGCATGCGCAGATCTGCACTATCCTTGGTATGGTTGCTGCTCTGCGTAATCATGATGAAATATGGACGAAGCAGGCTGCAAAGTTTAGCTTCATTAATGAACGAGGCATCATGGTTCCTCCAACGCGACTGTGTGATTGCATAAAGCAGTTGGAGCGAGAGTTGCCCATTATCCATGGTAACACGGACGTGTGGAAGTCAAAGGCTGAGAAGGCCAGTGCTCGCGAGAAGTATCTCCTAGATGAAGTTGTGCAGTTGAACGAGCAATTTAAATGTTAGCTCTCTATCTTCTTATCCTTTTCTTTAGCCATTCGCGGCGATGCTCTGTCTTATGCTCTGGTCTTGCTTCTTGTAGTTGTTAGCGCTCGTCATCTGTAGGATGAGAGGGACCGGGTTGCCATTCGAATGAATGACTTGAACCAGGAGCGGCTGCAGGCTAGTGGGTACTTCTGGGTGGACCACGATCATGCAGTCGCGTTGGCGATGCTGCAGGATTGTGCATCGTGGGTGCTTCAGTGTTTGAAGAAAGCGCAGTCGTTCCTTAGGTATATTTTTCAGGCGATGTTACCCTGGACGCTATGCCTTCAAGCTTGTTAGATCTGCTGGCAAAGTTTCAAGATATCAGTGAGGTTCGTGAGTGCATGCACCAACAGCTGGTCGCAGGTGCCAAGGCTGCATTGGCGCTTGTTCGACTGCATTGGCCAGATGTGGATATCGCGGCTGTTGATGCTGGATCACCGCTGCTGCCAGAAGGGATGACCTGGAATAAGGTGCCACACTATCAGGCGGTTGACCGGCCAGCTGAGGATATTGTAGATGTCTTTGAAGAGCAAACAAATGTTCTCCTTTTGCGGCAGTAGTGTGGTTTTAGACCTGCACATAGGTGTATAAGTGTTGTAAAATTCATACAATTGTGATGGGTGTGTTCGATACCCGTTAATGTGTAAAGAGCTTGCTAGCTTGTATATTTTTCGGGTGTATTGAAATCTGCAGTTCCTTTTTGTTATCCTGGCGTATATTCATCTCAGCACCTTGCCAACCTGTCAGATGCGCTGCAGCTGGGTTGGTGTTTATCAAGGGTTCGATTGGTAGTGCGTCATCTACGCAGGATACTGTGTTGTTCGTAGAACAAAGTGTAAAGGGTGGCGCAGCCCCCGAGTGATATAATTGCAAGTAAAACAGAAAAGACACAAGGTTTGGGGCACTTAGCTTCATTTATTCACATAATATCACGAGGTACAATGTGTGGCTAAGTAGCCTGGCTGAATAGCCTTATTTGTAAAGTAAAAACATTTAAGGGTAGAAACGGTGCAGCTGCGCGACGTTCCAAGGATTGGAGTATGCGACTCTTCTCTCTAAGTCTTTAAGGCGATAGGCGCCACCTAGGATTACTTCGGTAATCACATAAGGTCCTTCCCAAGGGGACTCGAGTTTGAGGTGCCCTTGCTACTTCAGTCGCAGGACCAGGTCTCCTTCGACGAAGGATCTAGGGCGTAGCCTTCTGCTGTGGTAGTTGCAGAAGTTCTGCTGGTAGATCATGGATCTCTCTGCTATGATTTCGCGTGCCTCATCGAGGAGGTCGACGGAGTCTTCGAGTGCGAGAGTTGATTCTGTCTTGCTGTATGCTACCACCCGTGGGGCTTTGTAGCGCACTTCTACGGGTAGTACCGCCTCGGCACCATGTACCATGAAGAACGGAGTGTAGCCTGTAGTGCTGTTTGGAGTTGTGCGCAGGCTCCATAGTACTAATTGCAGCTCGTCGGGCCAGCACCCTGTAGTTCTTTTGAGTGGCCCAAGGAGCCTTTTCTTGATTCCTCCGCATACGAGGTTGTTGGCCTTTTCGACTTGACCGTTGGTCTGAGGATGTGCCACGGAGGCGTTGATATTGATCCCCAGTTTCTTGCAGAAGCGTTGGAATTCGTTCGAGGTGAAGTTTGTTCTGTTGTCTGTGATGATGATGTGTGGCACCCCAAACCGGAAGATGATGGACTCGAAGAATTTAACGGCGCTGGCTCCTGATTGATTCGTCACTGGCATGGCCTCAATCCACTTGGTGAACTTGTCGACTACGACGATGAGGTAGACGTATCCTCCAGGTGAGGACTTCTGAAGCTTGCCGACCATGTCGAGTCCCCATTGTGCGAAGGGCCAGGCCACAGGTATTGGCCTGAGTTCCGCGCCAAGTGCGTGCGATTTATCCACGAATCGCTGGCAGTCATTGCAACATTGGACGATGTCCTTGGTGTCGCACATTCTGTTGGCCAGTAGAATCCAGCTCAGAGAGCTTTGGCGACAAGGGCATGACTGCCGGCGTGGTGCCCGCAAGTGCCTTCGTGTATGTCGAGGAGGATAGCTCTTCCGTCCCCATTGGAGACGCACCGCTGAAGGACTCATGTGATGCTGCGCTTGTACAGTTCGCCATTGATAAGGGCGAATGCCTTGGATTGTTGTGCTATATGACGCGCATCAGTTGGGTCATCTGGCAGCCTTTTTCTGAGCAAGTATGTGATGTATGGCTATGTCTAGGATGGCTCGATCATCATGACCTCCATGGAGCCTTCGAGTCATGTGCCTGGCTCCACGTTGTCGGGTGCCATTGGCTCACTGGGTGGCATAGCCCTCGAGTCCATTGTCGTGCTAGCTTTAGGCTCTGTGGCCTTTGGCTTGATGGAGCGCTCGCAGATGCACTCTAGAAATACTCCAGGTGGCACTTGGGCGTAGGTGGAGCCAATGTTGGCGAGTATGTCCGCCTCTTCATTGCTCTCGCGACCGACATGTTGCAGCTCGCAGTCGTCGAAATCCCCCTCGAGTGCGTCGTAGAGGTCACGGTAAGCGATCATGTTGTCACTCAGAGCGTCGCACTCGTTCATTGTTTGGTTGACCACCAGTTTGGAGTCACCATAGATGACGAGTCGCTTGGCGCCGCAGGATTTTGCCATACGCATCCCATGGAGCAAGGCTTCATATTCAGCTTCATTGTTGGAGGTTGTGAACTGCATTCGCAGAACATACCTCATCTTGTCACCTTGAGGCGATGTCAGGATGATGCCTGCGCCAGTTCCTTCCTTGCGCTTGGACCCATCGAAGTGCATTGTCCATAGGTAGGACATGCCTGGCTTGTCGGGGAGCTGGTTCTCCATCCAGTGCACAAGGAAGTCTGGGAGAACTTGCGACTTGATCGCGTCGCGCTTCTCATATGTGATGTCTCGTGGAGACAGTTCTATTCCCTAGAGCATAACTCGTCCAGTGGCCTCGGGATTATTGAGTATGTGCCCAAGTGGTGCATCGTTCACCACTACGATTGGGTGCTCTTGGAAGTAGTGGTGCAGTCGCCTAGCTATCATGAAGACGTCGTACGCCAGCTTCTGATAATGCGGGTACCGCTGTTTTGTTGATGTGAGCACCTCGCTCAGGTAGTAGACTGGGCGTTGCACCCCGTGGACTTTATTTTCTTCAGCTTGCTCCACCGCGAGCACAGTGCTGACCACCTGGTTGGTGGGGGAGATGTATAGCAACAGCGGCTCCTTTTCATCGAGGTGTTACCAACACCGGCGAGGTGGACAGCTAATTGGGTTGATTAAAAGGTATGCTTCGTCTTGCATGTTTGAGCTAAATTGTGATGTACTGGATGTGGAACCTGCTACAACTAGGAGTCGCCCTTCTATTCTTGGAGAGGGTGGTCGCTCGAACCCAATTAGCTCCTGGTAAGCAAAAGTCTCTTGGGGTTTGCATGTTTGTGCTGAATTATAATTTTTGTTTTATTTACTCTGTAGATATTAGGCAGTTATGCAACAGTCCTGTTTCTTTGACAGGAAGCGCCACAAGGTTAGAAACATGACTGCCGGGTCAGTCATTTTGCTGCCGGAAGAAAATAAAAATGAGTGGAAAGATGATGATGGACACGATTCTGGTGTTGACTGTCCCGACGATGCAGACCACGTGAAACTAAGAAAATTGGCACCGAGGAAGAGGAAGAAGGCGGGAAATGAAGAAGCCAGTGGACGTGAAGGCTTGGCACCTAGGCGGGGGAAGAAGGCTGCTGGCAATGAAGATGCATAATAATGTGTTGAACTTGAACCTATATATGTAATTCGGTTAAATTCTGGAGCTCTGTGTGTGGAACTTGTTGGGCAAAACAATCTACACACATTCCCGGAGTAAAATGTACCGTGACTTAGGGTTTGGAAATGCCCGAGTCAGTAGTTGAATCTGAAATTGTGCTTATGCCACTACTATCTGAAAACACGCAGCACTGGTTCCACGATTGCCCAGGGGCAGGAGGTCTCCAAATTCGATGGAATGTAAGTGGCATAGAAATAAATTATTTAAGCTAGTACACTCCACGAAACAGCAACTTGTTTCAACTACTACACAACGACATGGCAACATAAACAGCAATGGCAATCGATAATGCCTAGATGATGAGGAAATCGGTACCACTTTCTGGCCTAATCTTGAGCCCGTCTATCTCACCGCCTCCCTGGTCCTGCATCCCCTGCATCTGGTGAAGCTCCCGGATCTCCAGTAACAGGGTGTATGTGCTTCCACATTATAAATTATGGTTGTGCCATTTTCATGCGGCACAATCCACGTAGATTACGTTTAAACAAACCACCAATGTCAGAGTACCACCATCATCAGACAAAAGGAAGTAATGCAGAGTTAAGACAGATTAACGGGCAACCAATTTTTTCTCCCAGGACTCCGGGACCACTAGTTCAGACTGCTAGTATGTACAAGTAGCGGTCTGAACTAGAGTTATTACAACTTAAAAAATTACGGAGCTCAAGCTAAATAGAACTAGTTATCACACATCTCCTTGATCTTCCTAATCTTAGCCCGATGCGCATCTTCCTGCGAGAGGAAGGATCGAATCATATGCTCCTTCCTTTTAGCATCTTCTTTGCACAGCTTCAATTGTTTCTCTGCATTTATCCTCATGCACTTGTCAATACTCATAGTTGTGAACTGCAGGACTTTGGCCTGGTGAAGTTCATTCCTTGCTTGTGTCAGTTCTTGCTCTGCTTTAGCCTTCAGGGCCAACACCACATCCCTCTCCTTCTCGACTTTGCTAACCTTGTCTTCCACCCTCCTGAGATCTCGGTTAAGCTTGGACGTGTCAACTTGGTCAAATAGCTTCATCTCAGCACTATCAAGAAGTGAGTTGACTATGGATTCTTTCAACTCAACAGTCATATCCCATAGTTTGTTCAGCGTTTTCTGCATCGATTTCGGCCACTCTGGATCTACCCATTTGACAACACCGCAACTTGTGCCTTGCATCATTGCACGATGTCCTTGACACCATAAAAACCTCTTGCCTACGTTTCGTCCTTCGAACGCTACATAGCAGGCACATATCCATGTTTACATAGCGGAGGACTGTCTTCCTCCGCTAAACCATGATAGTCGGAGTCGTACAGCGTCTGGTTGGCCTAACACATCATACGTGTATGACTAAATAGAGTAGATCTAGCTCAAAATAGATAATTGTCCACAGATGATAGAGATGAGATGACTCACATCGAAATCACCATCCCTATCGTCACGACGCGTTTCCTCACCGTATCCCCTTGAACCCATGGCGAGAGGGGGTGGGGGACTGGGTTGGAGGCGCCGTCGGCTTGCATCTACAGGAGGATGGGAGAGAAGTGGGGAAAGTGGCTTCAAGGGGAAGGAAGAGAATTATGGGGAGGAAGAGAAGTAAAGGGGACGTGACACTAGCATATGGCCCACGGAACTCGTAACACTCGCAAAAGGGGATCGCGCGGTGTTGCCAGTTTCTCCAGAGAAAGCGAACAGTAAGTGTGGCTAATCATGTCGCAGAATAGCCTACTCGCGGATCGCTCTTACAAAGAACCATCCCAATCGTCCAAGCGCCCCGATCGAACGGTATGTAAAAATCGTCATGCAGAACAACTATGTTAGGGCGTACCTTCTAGAAGACTCGGTCTAACGGCCTCCACCATTGGGGGCTAAGCTTAGGGCTCTCCTAAGGTTAGGATCCATGTGGTTTATGAAAAGAACACACATTTCAATGACACTGGTGGATCCATGTGGTTTATGAAAAGAACACACATTTCAATGACACTGGTGGATCCATGTGGTTTATGAAAAGAACACACATGCAAATGACTCTGGTGGATCCATGCGTGGTTTGTGAAAAAAAAACACATTCACTGACTCTAGTTGTGGTTCATGAAAAGAACACACATGCAATGACACCGGTCGATCCATATGTGGTTTGTGAAAAGAACACACATGCTCATGTGGTTTATTAAAATAACAAACATCCAATGACTCTAGTTGTGGTTTATTAAAAGAACACACATGCAATGACACTAGTGGATCCATGTTGTTTATGAAAAGAACAGACATGCAATGACTCTAGCTGTGGTTTATGAAAATAACAGACATGCAATGACTCTGGTGGATCCATATGTGGTTTATGAACGAACATTCAATGACTCTGGTGGATCCATATGTGGTTTGTGAAAAGAACACACATGCAATGACTCTAGTGGATCCTTATGTGGTTTGTGAAAAGAATATACATGCATTGACTCTAGTGGATCCTTATGTGGTTTGTGAAAAGAACATACATGAAATGACTCTAGTGGATCCATACGTGGTTTGTGAAAAGAACAGACATGCAATGACTATATGTGGTTTGTGAAAAGAACAGGCATGCAATGACTCTGGTGGATCCATATGTGGTTCATGAAAAGAACACACATGCAATGACTCTAGTGGATCCATATGTGGTTTGTGAAAAGAACAGACATGCAATGACACTGGTGGATCCATATGTGGGTTGTGAGAAGAACAGACATGCAATGACTCTAGTGGATCCATATGTGGTTTGTGAAAACAACACACATGCAATGACTCTAGCTGTGGTTCATGAAAAGAACACACATGCAATGACATTGGTGGATCCATATGTGTTTTAGGAAAAGAACACACATTCAATGACACTTGTGGATCCATATGTGGTTTGTGTAAAGAACACACATCCAATGACTCTAGCTATGGTTAATGAAAAGAACACATGAAATGACTCTAGTGGATCCATATGTGGTTTGTGAAAAGAATAGACATGCAATGACTCTAGTTGTGGTTCATGAAAAGAACACACATGGAATGATACTGGTGGATCCATATGTGGTTTGTGAAATGAACAGACATCCAATGACTCTAGTTGTAGATCCATATGTGTTCTATGAAAAGAACACACATCCAATGACTAGTTGTGGTTAATGAAAAGAACACATGAAATGACTCTAGTGGATCCATATGTGGTTTGTGAAAGAATAGACATGCAATGACTCTAGCTATGGTTCATGAAAAGAACACACATGCAATGACACTGGTGGATCCATATGTGTTTTGTGAGAAGAACACACATTCAATGACACTGGTGGATCCATATGTGGTTTGTGAGAAGAACACACATGCTCATGTGGTTTATGAAAAGAGCACATATCCAATGACACTGGTGGATCCTTATGTGGTTTGTGAAAATAACACACATGCAATGACACTGGTGGATCCATATGTGGTTTGTGAAAAGAACACACATCCAATGACTCTAGTGGATCCTTATGTGGTTTGTGAAAAGAACGGACATGCAATGATTCTAACTGTGGTTTATGAAAAGAACAGGCATGCAATGACTCTGGTGGATCCATTTGTGGTTTGTGAAAGAATAGACATTCACTAACTCTAGTTGTGGTTCATGAAAAGAATACACATCCAATAACACTGGTGGATCCATATGTAGTTTGTGAAAAGAACACACATCCAATGACTCTAGCTGTGGATCCATATGTGTTCTATGAAAAGAACACACATGCTCATGTGGTTTATGAAAAGAACAGACATTCACTGACTCACGTTGTGGTTCATGAAAAGAATAGGCATTCACTGACTCTAGCTATGGTTTGTGAACAGAACAAACATGCAATGACTCTAGCTGTGGTCTAGAAAAGAACACACATGCAATGACTCTGGTGGATCCATATATGGTTCATGAAAAGAACACACATGCAATGACTCTAGTGGATCCATATGTGGTTTGTGAGAAGAATAGACATGCAATTACTCTGGTGGATTCATATGTGGTTTGTGAAAAGAACACACATGCAATGACTCTAGTGGATCCTTCTGTGGTTTGTGAAAAGAACAGACATGCAATGACTCTAAATGTGGTTAATGAAAATAACACACATGCAATGACTCTGGGGGATCAATGCATGGGTTGTGAAAATAACACACATCCAATGACTCTGGTTGTGGTTAATGAAAAGAACACATGAAATGACTCTAGTGGATCCATATCTGGTTTGTGAAAAGAACAGACATGCAATGACTCTAGTTGTGGTTCATGAAAAGAACACACATGCAATGACACTGGTGGATCCATATGTGTTTTAGGAAAAGAACACACATTCAGTGACACTAGTAGATCCATATGTGGTTTGTGAGAAGAACACACATGCTCATGTGGTTTATGAAAAGAACACACATCCAATGACACGGGTGGATCCTTATGTGGTTTGTGAAAAGAACACACATGCAATGACACTGGTGGATCCATATGTGGTTTGTTAAAACAACACACATCCAATGACTCTAGTGGATCCTTATGTGGTTTGTGAAAAGAACACACATGCAATGACACTGGTGGATCCATATGTCGTTTGTGAAAAGAACACACATCCAATGAATCTAGTGGATCCTTATGTTGTTTGTGAAAAGAATAGACATGCAATGACTCTAACTGTGGTTAATGAAAAGAACACACATGCAATGACACTGGTGGATCCATATGTGTTTTAGGAAAAGAACACACATTCAATGACACTTGTGGATCCATATGTGGTTTGTGTATAGAACACACATCCTATGACTCTAGCTATGGTTAATGAAAAGAACACATGAAATGACTCTAGTGGATCCATATGTGGTTTGTGAAAAGAACAGACATGCAATGACTCTAACTGTGGTTCATGAAAAGAACACACATGCAATGATACTGGTGGATCCATATGTGGTTTGTGAAATGAACAGACATCCAATGACTCTAGATGTGGATCCATATGTGTTCTATGAAAAGAACACACATCCAATGACTCTAGCTATGGTTAATGAAAAGAACACATGAAATGACTCTAGTGGATCCATTTGTGGTTTGTGAAAAGAACAGACATGCAATGACTCTAGCTATGGTTCATGAAAAGAACACACATGCAATGACACTGGTGGATCCATATGTGTTTTGTGAGAAGAACACACATTCAATGACACTGGTGGATCCATATGTGGTTTGTGAAAAGAACACACATGCTCATGTGGTTTATGAAAAGAACACACATCCAATGACATTGGTGGATCCTTATGTGGTTTGTGAAAATAACACACATGCAATGACACTGGTGGATCCATATGTGGTTTGTGAAAAGAACACACATCCAATGACTCTAGTGGATCCTTGTGTGGTTTGTGAAAAGAACAGACATGCAATGACTCTAATTGTGGTTTATGAAAAGAATAGGCATGTAATGACTCTGGTGGATCCATGTGTGGTTTGTGAAAGAATAGACATTCACTAACTCTAGTTGTGGTTCATGAAAAGAACACACATCCAATAACACTGGTGGATCCATATGTAGTTTGTGAAAAGAACACACATCCAATGACTCTAGCTGTGGATCCATATGTGGTCTATGAAAAGAACACACATGCTCATATGGTTTATGAAAAGAACAGACATTCACTAACTCACGTTGTGGTTCATGAAAAGAATAGACATTCACTGACTCTAGCTATGGTTTGTGAAAAGAACAAACATGCAATGACTCTAGTTGTGGTCTAGAAAACAATACACATGCAATGACTCTGGTGGATCCATATATGGTTCATGAAAAGAACACACATGCAATGACTCTAGTGGATCCATATGTGGTTTGTGAGAAGAATAGACATGCAATGACTCTGGTGGATCCATATGTGGTTTGTGAAAAGAACACACATGCAATGACTCTAGTGGATCCTTATGTTGTTTATGAAAAGAACAGACATGCAATGACTCTAAATGTGGTTAATGAAAAGAACACACATGCAATGACTCTGGTGGATCCATGTATGGGTTTATGAAAAGAACACACATTCAATGACACGGGTGGATCCTTATGTGGTTTGTGAAAAGAACACACATGCAATGACACTGGTGGATCCATATGTGGTTTCTGAAAACAACACACATCCAATGACTCTAGTGGATCCTTATGTGGTTTGTGAAAAGAACACACATGCAATGACACTGGTGGATCCATATGTGGTTTGTGAAAAGAACAGGCATGCAATGAATCTAACTGTGGTTAATGAAAAGAACACACATGCAATGACTCTGGTGGATCCATGTGTGGTTTATGAAAAGAACAGACGTTCACTGACTCTAGCTGTGGTTAATGAAAAGAACACATGAATGACTCTAGTGGATCCATATGTGGTTTGTGAAAAGAACACACATCTAATGACTCTAGATGTGGTTCATGAAAAGAACACACATGCAATGACACTGGTGGATCCATATGTGTTTTAGAAAAAGAACACACATTCAATGACATTACTGGATCCATATGTGGTTTGTGAGAAGAACACACATGCTCATGAACTCTAGTGAATCCATCTTGGCATAATTTGATGTATGCCACGATGTATTTCATTGTACAAGACACTCACTTTCCATTTTTATACTACTCAGTTTTGCCCTTGGTTTTTGATACTACTCAGTTTTGCTCTCTCTCTCTCTTTCATAGAAGCCCAAACATGTGCTCACTCTATGTGCTATGCCCTGATTGGTTGTCGCAGTTGTCACGCAAATCATGCGCACCAATCGTTGATCATGTGTGATCCAACAAGGATCATTGCACACGTCGTGCCCTTCACAATACAGCGTGAGACAGCATGGACGTCTCCCTTAGCGAGACTTCTACAAGAAGGAACACGAAGCCGTCCACGGAAAAAGTCATCGACTAGTCATGTCATGTTTAATCAAGTCTGAAAAGGCTACTACTACTACAACACATGCACAGGGCAATGGGGTCATCGAGTGCACGGTTGTCGGCGGACACTGCAATTTATTGCCACTTGATTTTAATAAGACATATCCCATTTGCAGCGCTCTCAATCTCACTTCCAACTGGGCCCTACTGTAAGTAACTTCCATGCGTCAAGGGGGGCCCTCGAGTAGATCTAACGTTGCTAGAAATTGGTTCTGTGCCACTTGCATGCAGTGGAATCGAGGTCTGCCATGAGCGTGTTTTCAATGTAGTTCTAAAGTGGAGATCGTGGTTGTTTCAAAAAAAGTGAACCCAAAAAAAGGTGGAGATCGTGGTAGGCCCATCCCTCCCACCCACCACACGTGTCCACTTGAGGACTACGAATGGTCCATTGTTTATAAACCCGCTCTGCCTTCTTCTTCCACGAGCTCGTGTCACTTTCCCCAATCTATCTAGTCCCAAAACCCGAATATGCACCTATGCACGTGCCGAAGCTCCTTTGCTTGCACCACCTCCTTCCCTAGGTGCACCATGAAGCGTACGCGTGGAGACGAGTCGGAAGTGAAGACAGTTGAAGGCGCAGCAGGAGATGGCTTGGTCGTCGCCAAGCAGGCGGAGGTGTCTTCTCTAGGCATGAACACCACTCATCACCATGCTGTCGAGGGTTCGAGCTTATCCGTTCAGCTAGTATCCGTCACTGTCGAGCAGCAGGTGGCCGAGAATGCCGTGGTGCCTGAAGGGAATATGCCCGAGAGGAAATAATAAAGTGGTTATTATATTATTCCATGTTTATGGTAAATGTTTATTTTGCATACTATAATTGTATTAATTGGAAACGTTAATACATGTGTTTTTAATACACAAAATACAAAGTTCCTAGTAATGCCTCTCATATAAACTATCTCATTGATTAACAAGATGATCAAAGTTTCCTGATCATGGACATTGGATGTTGTTAATAACGAGGTCACAACATTGGTGGAATGATGTGATGAACATTCATCCGAAGTATAGCAATATGATCAAAGTCATTGAGTTTATATTGCTATAACATCATACGAAATATTCCTAGTCCTTAGACCATGAGATCATGTTAATCACTAACAGCGGAAGAGTATTTTGATAACATCAAACGTCATACCGTAACAGGGTGACTATAAAGATGGGTTCAATGCTATGAAGGTATTATGTAGAGGCTCATGGATCAAGAGTGGGATTTTTCCATCCCGATGACGGATAGATATACTTGAGGCCCTCTCGGTGATATCACATTGAAATAGCTTGCAAGCAAGTGATGTGATCAGTAGAATGTTACATCACGAGAACAAGAAAAGAGTGCATGTCGGTAACGAGATCAAACTAGGTATTTGGATACCCATGATCGAATCTCGGACATGTAATATATCGCAAGACAAAGGGATTTAGTTACAATGTTAAAGGTTCACACGATCACAAGAGTCATCGTTGAATATGTGGGAGTTAGTACGGATCTCTAGGTCCCGATGTTGATTATTGATCGGAGAGGGGTCTCGATCATGTCTACATTATTCGCCAACCATAGGGTGACACACTTAAGGGATACCGACACCATTTGGAGCAAATATGTTTCAGATAAAGATTTAAGAAAGCGCAGGAATCATTTCGATGGAAACCGGAATTGTTTTGGGTGAAATTGCAGAAAATAGTTCTGCGTGTGATATTGAAATGTTGCAAGGGTTTTATGTGAATGTTTGTTAATTAAAGTGATTAACAAAATTCTAAATAAAATAGTTTTATTTAATGAGAGCTTGTATTAAATTTGGTGGAAATTTAATGCATGTGAGTGGATTTGAGTGGAGGTGTGTGTTTATGTGAGTGGGAGCTCCACCCACATGAATGAGGGAGAGGTGGGGGCACCCACCATGGCCGGAGCCAAGCCCGCTTGGGCTGCCCCCATCCCCTATATAAGGAGCACCTCCTCCTCCTCCACTCTCACACCTCCTCGTGAAGGATCTCTCTCCCCCTCTAGTTATTCCCCATGGTCTCGGATTAGCGAGATACATGTTTCCGGTGGATTTATCTGGAAAGGAGTTGCTACTTCTGCTGCTTTGCTAGAGCGAGGGATGGAGGTTGTCGGGTACCAGACGTGTGTGTGATCACGGATGCATTGCTGCTTTGCGGTGCTAGACTTGATGGTGTTGGACTTGCTGGAGCTAGATCTGATGGACGTGCTGGAGCTGGACCTGCTGGACTTGCTAGACTTCATCACGATCTTGAGATCGGCAATTGTACGACTACATCATCCACGAGTTCTATGTCGTTAACAAAGCTTTGTTGTCTTCGAGGGTACGTTCTCTATGGATGTATATCCACCTGTTGCGTGTATCTAGTAGATAGATCTTGGCGTATAGTTCCCATAGTAGGAAATTTTTTGTTTTCTATATCGCGAACCCAACAGTGATATCAAAGCCTAATCTATGCGTAGGTGCTTTGCACGGGTAGTACACATATGTTTATATGTGGGTGATGATGATCATGTTATTGTATCTTCTATGTATTTTGGATATTGGTGGCATAGTGGGATGAAGCGGCCCGGACTAACTTTACGTGTCCTCGCACATGAGACCGGTTCCATGACTGACATGCAACTAGTTTTGCATAAGTGGCTAGTAGGTGTCTGTCTCTCCTACTATAGTCCATATCTGATTTACAACGAGTTTCTAATAACTTAATTATCATTGTTGCGGTTCCATGTTCATAGGTAAGACCGGTTCTATCTTCGAAAGCCCTAAGCCACGTAAAACTTGCAATGGATAAATTAGAGGCGTCTAGTTTAGATTGTTGTTGGGCTAGTGTCATAATATGGAAATGTTGTAAGTTGATGTATAGTTGATACCCTTACAACACACCTAAAATGTAAGTTCCATAGACCTTGGCCTTACACACAAAGGAATGATAGAGATCATACCACGATGCAAGTGACGGTGAGCAAATGCATGGACCATATCATTCCACTTTACACATATGATGTTTGCATCTTATATTGCTAGTTTGGTGTTTTAGTAGCATTATAAGATGATCCCTCATTTAGATATCAAGATAAAAATGTGTTCTCCCTTAAGTACGCACCGTTTATGTTTTGCCGCTTCAAGACATCACGTGATGATCGGGTGTACTTGAATCCCCGATCATATTTTGGGTGTAAGACAGTTTTACACACGCGAGTACTAAGGTTCTTACTTGGCAAGCCTAGCATGTACAGACATGGCCTCGGAACACGGACCAAAAGGTTAAGCATGAGTCATTTAGTTGATATGATGCCCATATAGATGCTCGCCTTTGAAGTTGCACCGACTCACGTGATGATCAGACTTGGTGTAGTGGATTTGGTTCATCTAATCACCAAAAGGACACGAGGGATGTCGTTTTTGAGTGGGAGTTCATTTCTAATTTGGATTAGTCGAACTCAATTTGTCATAAACTAAATCACAGTGAATTTGCATAATTTGTTGTAGTCATTGACATTTGTTTACTACCTTATGCTTAGTTTTAATTGAGATAATAGAACTATAGAATTCTAGATATTTACTTTACGAACTGGTATCGTATTGTTTTGAATGTCAATTTTAGAAGTCCTATTGCAAACTTTCAGCAAACTTTACTTACTCCATGAAGTTTAATAGTTAATATTAAATCGAGAGTAAGAATTCCAATGTTAGTATCTAAAGTATCATGTTTGCCTCCATGATTCTTGATATTCAAAAGTTATTTTTAATATCGAGGTTATCTAGGAGCTGAAAGAATTGTTTCAGAAGCCATCATGCGTGGAAGATATTTTGATATCTGAAACAATGTTTATGGTTGCAATATGATAGATTATAATTTGGCAAAATACATGTTCTCACATTGTATGAGAATTTGTGAATGTTGGAGACGCTAGACGTCCTAATCTCCCAAACAGGTTTTGAGAACTACATTATACTCAAAATTCGCCCTTATAAGCCATAGTAGCTTGATAATGAAAGTTGTCATGATAAGAATGAATAGAAGATGTAAGTAAAATGTTTACTACACTAAAATATTACTAAAGTATTGATTTTTTGAAAGAACACCAAACATTTGATGATGGTGATCTATTTCAAAGTGCAAGTCCAAAGGTATTAGTATTTTACTATACATGCTTTGGACTATGTGTCATATGTACGGCGCCACTGTTGATGTTGATAGATTCTTTTAAAAGGAAAGGGAAATGTTGAAAGAGAATCTATAAAATATTTGGCAGAAAATAAAAGACTGGTAATGTCTAGTTAAGGTATATAGATGATATACATGTTATGGTTATATTCTTTGCTTGTTAAACAATGTGGTTCTTGGGTATTGGATACCGAATTGGTTGGTATGAAATATCATACAAAACGACGCAATTCATGAACTACAATGGCCTAAGTAACTAGCAAAATAATATGTGATGATGTTCATCGAAAACAATTAAGGAGTTATTGTATTCATCGTTGACATCAAAGCTTGCCTTCAAGATTTGTTTAAATAATTGTTATTTTGTTCCAGTATTATGAGAACATTGGTTGTTCAAATAATTACCGTATTCCATAAAAGATGGATGAACTTTTATAAGTCTAGTTGGAGAAATCACATCCATAAAACTAGTGCTAAAATGTCACAAGACAAATGATTGAAAGATCACTTACAAAGTGACATCGCCGTTTAAATTATATTGGATAGAGAACATGAAGAAACTCCATTTTTAGTGGATTTTTGGAGTCTTTTGATTTTGATCAATTGACGCTTGTGAAACTTTCCTCGAGATAATTGAAACTCCGTTCATAGGCCAAACAGGAACGGATGACTAACTTATTGGAAATTGTGCACGATGATGTGCATAGTCCATTATATGTAGCCATGTGCGGTGCATCTTTCGGCTTCATATGCTTTCTCCGGAAATTTGAGTGAATATATCTATATATTTACTTAATAAGGAAGAAGTATGAAACATTTGAAAAGTGTTCAAAGACTTTCAAGATGAAGTGGAAAATCATTGTAACAAGAAAATAAAAGAGTTTATGATTTGATCATAAAGGAAGGTATTTGAGTTACAGGTTTCACAAACCACCTAAGATTTTGGGAATTGTTCCATGGATTTGCATTTCCGGATAAACCACAGGAGTATGGTATATTCGAGAGATCAAATCAAACCTTGTTTGACATGGTAAGATCAAAGGTGTCATTTATAAAACTGTCATTATGTTTTAAAGATTAAAGCTTTAGAGACTACCACTTTTACACTGAAAAGAGCACCATCGTGATCCGTTGAAATGACACCATATAAGTTATGGTTTGGGATAAAACCCGAATTGTCTTTTCTTAAATTTTGGTGTGCTATGCATAAGTAAATGTTTACAACCAAAGTCAGATAAGCACGTTTTTGTAGGTTATGCCAAATATTGTTGGGTATTCCTCCATAACACCAAGAACAAAAGAGTTTGTCGCTTGGAACGTTAAGTTTCTTGAAAAAGATTTTTTCGTGAAAAGTTAAGTGGGAGGACAATAGAACTTTAATAAGGTTATTGAACCTTAGCTATATGTGCTAAGTAGCGCAGCGTAGAAAGTGTTCCAGTGGCAGCCATAATGCTCATGGCTCCCGTGATTACAAAGGTTGTGATCTTGGAGATTAGAGTTCCTATTTGAACCATATGCATCGGGTAACAATCAAATAATGAGATTTGATAAGAAAGTCGCTATTGGTTTTGACAATAATGAACCGACTGCATGCAAAGAAGCGATGATGGGCCCTGACTCCATAGAATGACTAGAAGTCATAAAATCCGTGATAGTTTCCATACACGAGAAATCAAGCTTTTGAACTTGGAAGACCCTCTGAAAAGGCATGAAGCCTATCGGTCATGTTTGGATCTATAAAGAAATAGACATGGATGTTTCACATCTATGAAATAATCGACATGTTGAAAAGAAATTTACGACAATGTTCAAGGAGTTGACTATGACAAGATTTGATCTTTCATAGCGATATTTAGTCTTGACGGATTAATCTAGCAACCACTACATATAATTTGGTATATGGTAGTTGAACAAACAAAACAATGTTCTTCTAATAGAATGGTTACCTAGGATGTGCACCAGATACGGTCCGAAGGGTTTTGTTAATTCAAAGGGTGCTAAAAGGGCATGCAAACTTCAATAGTTGAAGTGAGCATAGCGGAGTTGGAATCTTCACCATGATGAAAATGTTAAAGGAGTTTAATTTCATTGGAGACGATGAATATGCTTGCATTTGCTAGAAATTAAGTGGGAGCGATGAGACAAATTTCCAATACATTATGCAGAGTACATATTGTTGATTGGAAATGATGTATCTTTTATTGACACGGGTTAAGAATTTCATTAAAATTAGATTTTGATGAAAGACTTGGGCAAAACCGGAATATTCGGCATCAATGTCTATCTGGATAGATTGAGGCGCTAATATGGTTGTGCCAGACGTGCATATATGAGATATTGAAAAGGGTTCAATATGGAAACAACAAGAAAGGTTCTTGCTACATGGAAAGGATTGTATCAAGATTCAAGTGTTTCAACACTTGGTGAGTAAAATCACATGAAGATTTTGCTCAATAATACCATGATATGTACATATCTAGATATGTCCAATGCTCTAAATGTTATGAGCATATACCAGAATGATTCATAAGATGATCATTGGACGATAGTAAAGATATTCTTATGAGCTTTGCAAGAACTAAGAATATATCATGTATAAGTGACAAATAGTGAATAATAGTTCATTGTAATATGTTACATTTGTACTAGTTTGTCACAAGATACAAATGGGTGGCACAATATTGTGGAAAGGAAATTCCATGATGGATTTGGATGAGTTCCAAAGTTAAGACATTGTGACGGATACTACAACAAAAGGCTAAGTATATGACTGCCATAGTAGCAGCAAAGGAGGGCATTTGTGTCAAGTAGTTTGTTATCAAACTAGGTGTGGTTCACAGTGGGATAATACTATGAAGATATATTGTACGACAATACTATCGACATGTTTTCACCCAAGAAGAACTAAAGGTCTCACCAAAGGACTAAATTTATACAAAGCCATCTCATCTCATTAGAGAACGAGTGATGCGTAGAGACGCAAAGACATGCAAATACACACGGACCTGAAAGTGCCAGATCCGGAGATTATGTTAACCACTAGCAAACGTGTATATTCAACACCTAGGTGTTGTATATACAACTTTACAAACTAGATTATTGACTCTACTGCAAGTGGGAGACTGAAGGGAATATGCCCGAGAGGCAATAATAAAGTGGTTATTATCTTATTCCATGTTTATGATAAATGTTTATTTTGCATGCTATAATTGTATTAATTGGAAACGTTAATACATGTGTGTTTAATAAACAAAATACAAAGTTCCTAGTAATGCCTCTCATATAAACTAGCTTGTTGATTAACAAGATGATCAAGGTTTCCTGATCATGGACATTGGATATTGTTAATAACGAGGTCACAACATTGGTGGAATGATGTGATGAACATTCATCCGAAGTATAGCATTATGATCAAAGTCATTGAGTTTATATTGCTATAACATCATACGAAGTAATCCTAGTCCTTAGACCATGAGATCATGCTAATCACTAACACCGGAAGAGTATCTTGATAACATCAAACATCACACCGTAACAGGGTGACTATAAAGGTGGGTTCAGTGCTATGAAGGTGTTATGTGGAGGCTCATGGATCAAGAGTGGGATTTGTCCATCCCAATGACGGATAGATACACTCGGGGCCCTCTCGGTGATATCACATTGAAATAGCTTACAAGCAAGTGATGTGATCACTAGAATGTTATATCACGGGAACAAGAAAAGAGTGCATGTCGGTAACGAGATCAAACTAGGTATTTGGATACCTATGATCGAATCTCGAACATGTAATATATCGCGAGACAAAGGGATTTGGTTATGACATTAAAGGTTCACACGATCACAAGAGTCGTCGTTGAACATGTGGGAGTCAGTACGGATCTCGAGGTCCTGCTGCTGATTATTGATTGGAGAGGGGTCTCGATCATGTCTGCATTATTCGCGAACCAACTTAAGGGATACTGACACCATTTGGAGCAAATATGTTTCAGATAAAGATTTAAGAAAGAGCTGGAATCATTTCGACAGAAACCGGAATTGTTTCGGGTGAAATTGCAGAAACTGGTTCTGCATGTGATACTGAAATGTTGCAAGAGGTTTTATGTGAATGTTTGTTAATTAAATTGATTAACAAAATTCTTAATAAAATAAGTAAAATGGTTTTATTTAATGAGAGCTTGCAATAAATTTGGTGGAAATTTAATGCATGTGAGTGGATGTGATTGGAGGTGTGTGTTTATGTGAGTGGGAGCTCCACCCACATGAATGAGGGAGAGGTGGGGGCACCCACCATGGCCGGTGCCATGCCCCCTTGGGCTGCCCCCATCCCTGTATAAGGAGCACTGCCTCCTCCTCCACTCTCACACCACCTCGTGAAGGATCTCTCTCCCCCTCTAGTTATTCCCCGTGGTCTCGGATTAGCGAGATACATGTTCCCGGTGGCATTATCTAGAAAGGAGTTGCTGCTTCCGCTGCTTTGCTGGAGCGAGGGACGGAGGTTGTCGGGGTACCAGACGTGTGTGCGATCACGGATGCACCGCTGCTTTGCGGTGCTGGACTTGGTGGTGCTGGACTTGCTGGAGCTGGATCTGATGGACGTGCTAGAGCTGGACCTGCTGGACTTGCTGGACTTCATCACGATCTTGAGATCGGCAAGTGTACAACTGCATCATCCACGAGTTCCATCTCGTTAATAAAGCTTTGTTGTCTTCGAGGCTACGTTCTCTATGGATGTATATCCACCTGTTGCTTGTATCTACTAGATAGATCTTGGCATATAGTTCCCATCGTAGGAAAAAAATTGTTTTCTATGCTGCGAACCCAACAGTGTCAGCGACAGATCTGGATGGGGGAAGGTGCAGGCGGAGGCAATCCGGTGCTCGACATCAACGACCCCATCGTCATCCAAGAAATCTTCGACGCAATCGCAGAGAATGACGAGTTCGAGGAGGAGGTCCTTGATGAGGTACTACATTGCTAGCTTCTCTAGTCGCAGCCGTAGATTTCACTGTTCATACATAGGATCTGCTTAATCATGTATAGATTCTTTTGCTCTTGAAGTAGGGTAGTATATATATGGTTTGAACGATCGATTGATGCATCTGCCATCTAGTCACAAAACCCCAATCCATCTAGTCACAAAACCCCAATCTGCTCATCTGCCATCTAGTAAATTTACATTTGCTTAACTTGTTGTTGTTCATACGTGTTTTCTTATGCTGTAAATTTAATCGATTAACATTTGATTTAGGGTTTTAGGGTTTGTTAGTTGAGTGTTGATTTCGATACACAACATGCCTATAACATTACATTTCTATTCCTCATTGAGCCCAATGATTCAATTTTGCCCCAAATAGTACAAGGGAGACAGATCTGATGGTGTTGTTTTCTTAGGGATGGTTAGTGAACCTGAGGCAGCAATTTGTATAAACAATATAGGTTGTGATATTGGTATTTTGGTTCTCCAACTCCATCTCTAAAAAAAATAATGAGGCCCTTAATTTATCCTCATATGGAACCTATATATAATCATTGTATAGTTTCTGATCTTTGAATGAGTCGTATGACGCATATGTATATCCCTGAATATTGTTTTGTACGATTATATTTCAATTTCTTATTGTGGCCAATGATTCAAATTTTCCCCAAAAGAGAGGCAGACACATTGGTGTCAAAAAATTTCAGGGATGAGTTAGCGAACCTAGGGCGATATACAAGAACAATATAGGTTGTGCAATTATTACTTGTTTTGCTTACGCCATCCCTGAAGAAACTTATGAGGCTGCAATCTTTATTCTACTTTCATAGAACTATGATATTTGAATTATGTATTCCATGCATTCATAGTGTATAAGAATTACATTTCAGTTTGTCACCGAGGCCTATGATTGAAATTTTCCCCAAAAGAGTTCAAGGGGAGATACATATGATGGTGTCGTGTTTTCGGGATGGGTTGGTGAACCTGAGGCAGCAATGCACACAAACAATATAGGTTGTGTTATTGGTACTTTGGTTCGCCAACTCCATCTCTAAAAAAATTATGAGGCCCTTGATTTATTCTCATATGGAACTACATATATGATCCTTGAATTGTTTCTGATCTTTGAATGATTCGTATTATGCATATGCATATGAATGGTTTTGATCATAAGTATTTTTAACATGTACCTGAAGATTAATTGTTTGGTTTTTTATTTATAATTACAATATTTAGGCTTGTTTTTGTACCTGACTGTGTATATCTCTGAATATTGTTTTGTACGATTACATTTCAATTTCTTATTGTGGCCAAAGATTAAAATTTTCCCCAAAAGATAGACCGACACATTGGTGTCAGATTTTTTCAGGGATGAGTTAGCAAACCTGGGGCGATGTACAAGAACAATATAGGTTGTGCAATTGTTACTTGGTTCACTAACGCCATCCCTGAAGAAACTTATGAGGCCCCTAGATTTATTCTACATACACTCTGATCCAACTAATTGTTATTTTGTTGAGATGAAATGATATATGAACTGATCAAACTGTTGCTGAGATGCTTTCTCTTTGATATCAACTTAATATTGTCTTACATATATATGTTGTCAATTCTTGAGTTGTAATACAATTCAATCATATATATGAGTTCTAAGTTATGTTCTTAAAAATCAACATGATGATGATGATGTAGACGATAGCAAGGTATCTAGGGACAACAAGAGCCTCTACGTGCTGAGGCGGTTACGGTGTAGGAAAATCCATTTCTACCGTAGGGGGAGACTGTTTTGCCCATTCTATGGCAGAGCAATCAATGTGGACCTTGACAACATGATATAGCATGCGGTGGGAATTGCTAGAGGCGGAGGCAGAAGGCATAGGCCGATCACCTTGGCACGGCACGCAGCCTTCGGCAAATTCCTCCGGGATTATGTCAGGATTGGCCTGTATCGCCTCGACTAGGTTGCCCCTGCCCCGCTAGGCGTCTCCGTGTCCCGGCCTCCTGTTGCTGCCCTTGCTTTTAATTTGTTTCAGTTAATTATTACATGTGTGTTGCATGTAAGACAATATATTTGTGGTGTCTCTGGTGAACCTTCTATATATATGTATTAATCTACTCCTTTATATGGAGTGCCTTAAAATTTCTAGTGTTTAATTATATTACTAATCATGCTCATGCACACTACCAAATATTTCTAGTGTTCAATTATATTATAATTGTCAAGGAATGCATAACCAAGTTAAATTGGTCAAAATTTCGTATTTAAGTAACTAAATGATCTCACATCGGCGGTGGACGTTGGCAGAAGCCGAGGCCGAAGGCATCAACCGAAGACCTTGGCACGGCACGCAGCCTTCGGAAATTCATTACAGGTTCAACAACGGGTTGCCGCCGCCCAGCTCCGAATTCGCTAACAGGTTCAACATGACAGAACTTGAGCTACTGAGGGTACAGCTCCCACAGAGACCTCGGCAGGGGTGGCAGAATTGGCACGGGCGCGACCACGGTGACGGCGAGCTCGGATTCTGGAGGAGGAAAACATGACCAAGCATGGTCAACGCGGTGACAGATCTCACCGGGAACCAATTCTCATCCTTGCGCCATGCCATGGTGAGGGCGAGCTCTGACTCAGGATGGGGAGGAGAGCAGGGCCGAGCAGGTTCGTCCATGTCCCAGCTCCGCGCCATGGCCATGACCATAGATTGTCGCTCCGGGGAAGAAGACACGTAATGGATGCAGGTGCCAACGCTGCAAGCCTACATGGAGGAGAGCGGGGCCGAGAAGGTTCGTCCATGTCCCAGCTCCACGCCATGGCCACGACCACAGATTGCCGCTCTAGGGAAGAAGAAGACGTGTAATGGATGCAGGCGCCAACAATGCAAACCTACATGGCAGTCACGACGGCAGCGACATACCGGCGAAAACTCATAGGGGGGGCAACTTGACGGGCGTTAGCCTGATATTCTGGATTGAAACATAAAGTTGAATTCGTGCCGAAAAAGACGCTCTGAGTATTTGGCACGCGAACTGTGGCCATCGCGGCTGATTACAGGCAACTTGGGTACCACGTTGCCTGGGCGCCTCAACTTTCGGGCCGCAAAATGATATTCTCCCTCAAGCCCCCCTCTCACTGAGGCCCAATCTGTCCCGACAATGGCGCTGAATGTTCTAGTAGGCGAGGGCTCCTCCCGGTACGGTCTTCTTGTTCTAATTCTTCTCCATCTCCTTCTCCATCATGATCTTATTCTGCTTCTTCTTGTTTTTCTTCTTCTTCTTGCTCTTCCTCTTCTACGTATTACAGGCCAACCGTGGATCCAGAATCCACCACGACGAAGGCGTTGTAGGATCCGTTCAGTCCCATTCCACGTCTCAGCCAGGTAGCCGTGATCGAAGGCCGAGTATCGTGACAAGGTGGTCGCGATCAGTTCCAAAATTGACAACCAACATGAGCTTGCACGCTCCCTCACCCAAGCTAATGAGAGCCTACACAAAGCAATTATCTGTGCAGAAGGATATCTCACTAGATTTTGCACATGACATCGTGAGGCTGCAGAAAGTGCTCGATCGTAATTTGAACAGGCAAGAACAGGCTATCAACATAATCAATGAGCTCATGGAGGAGAAGAAGAATCTCGTGGAAAGGTGCACCCTCCTGCAGGACGAAGTCACCGAGGCACTCAGAGGGCGCATCGAGGAAACCAAGGCTGCCATTCGAGCCTACCATGATAGGAACCGTTGCCTGGATGCAGTGAAAGAGATAAAGGAGGACATGAGTAGAGGGATCACCATACTCGAGGGTGTTCGGAAAGAGAATGAGGAGCTAAGGGCTTGTTTGGAGACGTATCGGAGCAATACCCAAGTTTGATTCCCGTTAGAGGGGGCACAAATATCAGTTCGTGCTCCACTCTTTTTGTAATATTTAGGGTTCAGGGAGCAATGCCCAAATCTGCTTCCCATTATAGGGTGCAATAAGAATCCTAGGGCAACTCCTTATCTATCTAGACATGTGTAGGTGTTCATGTTCATGAATGGACACCATGAGCTCTTTCCATTCTGTATCTGGACATAGGTTTCTGCATTATGAGTTTGCCACTAGCCCACTACTATTTGGTGACATGGGAAAAACCCACAACACACTAAACTGCAGATAAACCTTATTTGTCTTTCAAATTGAAATTATGACAGTGCCACTAGTCGATTCATAAAATGTTGATTACTCCTAGATTGCTTCTTCCTTGAAATTATGACAGTGCCACTAGTCGATTCAGTTAATTATGGAAACTAACCAGCTTGTCCTAGTGAACTGAACAAATCATACTATGTATTTTTGTTGCAGGGAAAGAGGCGAAAGCTCAACTAGGACCTGGTGACCTGGCTAAATGACAAGATAGCCATCCAAAGGGAGAAGCAGAATTCCCAGAAACTGGCCTTTGACCACCTGCGTGTTGAAGTCACGGTCCTTTTTGACAAGTGCCAGGAACTGAAGGAGGTAAACACCGGCTGGGTGAAGCTTCACAGGGAAGGTCGCACCTCGGCTAGGAAGCAGACGGATATCATGAAAGGGATCTTAAAGGAAAATCGTATGGCTACGGACCAACTTCTCGAATCCGTGACGGAGCGCTGGAACCTACGGCCGGCGCACGACAAAGTACTGAAGGAGTTGTCCGATCTTAGGGAGGAAAACAAGCAGCTCCAGGCCAGCCTCGCTTGAACCCAACATATGTCTATTTAGTACCGAACTGCCTGGTTTATCCTCTGCAGTGGTGATGTTGTAAACGTGAACTTAACTCTATGCACGATATGTGTGTTCGTCTGAAATTAATTTGCTTAAGGATTGAGTTTGGCTTAGTTAAGAAAGCGCAAGTGCAAGTCTTACAGTTAACTAGTTTCAGGCATTAGCACAACATAAATTATTTATCTCAAATTTCCTTTATCCTCTATAGTTTGTCCTTGATCACCCTCGCGCGCCTTCTTCAGTTTCTTCAACAGATCCGCAATGCAGTACTCTAGCTTCTTCTTGTCTTCCCTGAGCTGATCCCTCTCCTTTTCTGCATTATGAATCAACAACATGTGACTATCCTGAAGCTTCTTTGCAGTTCCAACAACCAAGCTCCCATTGATTCTATCACTTAGTTCTGACAGCAAATTCTCGATTTCTTGTTCCAGCTCCTTATTTCGTAATGGCAGCTTGTAATTTTTTTTAGCTGCATCACAAGCATCAGTAAATCTCCCCGACCTTTCCAACTCATACATCTCCCATAACTGTGCCAAACATTTCTTAAGTGCATCTGGCCACTCAAGATCCACCCACTCTACTGCTTTACACACCGGTCCAACCTAAAAAAACACACACTATCGTGTTATGAACATACATGATACATTTTTCTTCATGTCACCGTTGCACATAATGTAAAAAAACCTGATTTGTACAGCCCAAAAACCTTCTCCCAGTGTTACTGCCTTCGAATGCAACATATCTCCTTAGTTTTAGCCCATGGTCACATGGTACCTCTCCATCGAGATCTAGGCCCTCCCATTCGGAGTCGTAGATCGTCCGTGGTACCTATAGGTAAACACAAAGCTAGAATTGAACACGATTGCATGCACATATGGAGCTCAGATTGAGAGATTAACCAATGCCTAACCCTAGCCCGAGAAAATAGAGGAACTCACATCGTGGAAGGAATACTCGATGTCAAAGAGAAGGTTGTCGCTACTCGACTGGTCGTCCTCGTCGTTCTAGGACAACATGGTGCATGCATCGTCGCTGGTGACATCGTCAGTGTCGGTGAGGAGAGAGAGAGAGAGAGAGAGAGAGAGAGAGAGAGAGAGAGAGAGAGAGAGAGAGAGAGAGAGAGAGAGAGAGAGAGAGAGAGAGAGAGAGAGAGAGAGAGAGAGAGACAAAAGTGAAGTGCGTCACCGCTGCAACAATAACTAAATTGGCATGTTACAATAGTTTAATGGATACCATGCCCTTTCCCTGGATTACTGTCTCTTGCCTAATATGGTTTCTCTTCATACATTCTTATTTCAAATATTAAACATGTACTCCCTCCATCCCAATTTCATTGCCTAAGGAAAACATACCAGTAATACTACATCATCTCAAGAAACAAAATCATGTCAGCTACAAGGTACTTATGCATCACTTGTTCAGTCATGGTTTCACAAAACATTACAATCTCTCAACAAACATAATCACATAAACAAGTATATTACATCAACTCAAGAAACAAAATCATGTCAACTACAAGGTACTTACGCATCACTTGTCTAGTCATAGTTTCACAAAACATTACATTACAATCTCTCAACAAACAAAATAACAGAAACAAGTACAGTACATCATCTCAAGAAACATAATCATGTCAACTACAATGTATTTATGCATCAATTGTTTAGTCATGCTTTCACAAAACATTACATTACAATCTTCCAACATAATAACAGAAACAAGTATAGTACGTCATCTCAAGAAACATAATCATGTCAACTACAATGTACTTATATCTTATTACAACAACGATGGTTTCAGTGAGGAGAGTGACATGTCCGAAAATCTCAACAGCTGGCACAACATTATATCGCAATTTCTCAACAAACATAATCATAGAAACACGGTCTAAGTGCAACATCAGTCAATGTTAGAAATACAGGCAGGGGAACCCCACGGACCATATGACAAGCCTAGGGTAGCAGCTCTCATCAGATCTCATCAATGTCAACCACCTCATTCTGTTCAGCCACTACATCCAATGTAACATGTTCAACAAAATCAGAAATGGTACCAAGGAAGAACACCTTCCTGGTTCGCTTCTTTCGTTGCATAATCTGCATAAGATCTTCAGTTTCCAAAACATCTATGAATTGCTGCTTCTTATGATGCCACCATCGGATTTGTGCCATCTGCTTAGGGCCAATACTGATATCCTTACCGATAATCTCTCTCATTTCATCAAGAGTTATGTTTTTGGAATTGACAATGATCTCCATAGTACATGATGAAATTGGCTTATTAACTCCCTCATCAAGTTTTGCCATGTATGAATCCACCTCTAAGTGTATACTGAACTTATCTAGATCAGCATCTATTTGTTCCATAGTGTCTAGGAGCCGGAGCTCTGGCAGCAAGATCTCCAACATCTGCATACATGTCATCAATCATCGCTTCAACTTTCACCTTACGATCAGTTGGACAACACTATCAAACCATCTGAAGCTCATGGGAGTGCTCAATTTGCATATAGGTATCAGTCATGTTGCGTCACACCAATTTTGTCCTCTGTCTAGAACCCCAGGGAATCCTAGCGGCAAGCATATCTACCAGCTGCAAAACAAACACGACCTCTTTGCAATTAACAAGCAGATGCACATCTTTCCTGAACACAACCCTCTCGCAACCAAAATCTAGTTTTGCAGTGTACTGGTGAACATGAACTGTGAACTCATATAGGTCCCTTATATCAAAGTTGTGCCTAATTTGATTTAAAAGGGGAACTTTTCAGTTCGTTCGATTCTATTATGCCGTAACTAATCTACTTCTAAGATAAGACACAGATAAGAAAAATTCACCTCTCGCTCTTCTCCCGGGTTTTTTTTCGATATCTGGGTGCCGCATCGGCCCACCGGAGCCGAACAATCCGCCGCCGGCCTTGCTTTTCTCTTCAACCCGATACTCGTAGGTACCCTGGGAGCAGAATCCTTGCTGACCTCCTCGATAACCAGGGCTGAAGACCTCGCCGCTGCTTCGCGTTGAGCCCTAGACTCTGGCCCCGACGAACCTGAATCAGTCAGTGATGTAGCTACAACCTTCACCTTGCAAGACATGTTGGGCCGCTGCCGTCTGATTTAGTGTCGGAGGAGGGAGAAAAAAGGTCATCCGCCGTTGGCAGATTCAGGGTCGGGGAAGGGAAGAAAAAGGACCGCCGCTGCCACAGCCAGATTCAGTGTCGAGAGTTAGGAAAGTATAGTAATGGATTTGCCCCTACGACACGTGCAGGGTGGCTAAGAAGAGAGACCAGCGAAGAAGGGGCACAGCAGGAACTAGTGTAACGAAATATCCTGACTTAACAGGCGCGATTTGAAAATATTGGGTTTGGCTATCATTCACTCGAAACACCCCTCTCAGCAATTGGCGCCCCAACTTTTCAAATCGCGGTGATTAAAATCAACTCGGGTATCGCGATGCACTAGCATCTCAACTTTCAGGCCGCAAAATAATATTCTCACTTTGATGATAAAAAATTTATCAGACATCCCGCTGACCAAATTTTGAACTCTATATTTATATACTTACCACAATTTTCTCTCTTATGTGATTTTCTTCATTGGTTAGCCCTAAATACACTCTAATGTAGCTCCATTTTGTTTCTACTAGGGGATTGAATCCAAACCTCTAGAGTCCCAACATGGGTGCCAAACGAGAGACTACATGTTTTCAGCACATGAATCACAAATATATGAATAGGAAAAGTGGAAGATTAAGATTGTCACATACTATGGATTCCAATAAAATTCCAGATTTATGTTTTTTTAGGTGATGCCTTTGGATGGCGCACATGATAAATACATGATTTTTGTAAGGAAGGGATCAGGAGATTTGGCATAACCTATTTTCGCATGTTCCTGACATTGTTACAACCACAAACTAGCGAACTACTACCCTAGGGTATTGTCACAACAACAAACTGACGAAGTGCTACCTATTTATGTATATTGTTCCTTCTTTAAAGCCCAACTCAAGATTCGTTCTGCTGGGGCTGGCTTAACTAATCTCTTTCTAGCGAAAAGTATACATCTAATTCCCTAGGATGCCTATTTTCGTTGACCGTGCGGTGGCGCATTCAACCTTGCAGGATTCGGGCTTGGTGGAGGAGAGGTAGAAGGACAGTTGCATCCACACGTTGAAAGATCTTACTGCCGAGGTTAGGTTTTTTATTTATTCATGTGGATGTTGTTTTTGCTGAACAGATCTCACACGCTTGAGGTTATAATTTCTGGTCCATAGAATTGTGGTTTAAGGCCAGCTCATACGATTTTTATTATTCGATTCTATGGCATTTTCTTGGTACCATAGTAGACTTGACTGCATTTAGAAAAAATGATTATCTTGTCAAAGTTGTTAGTGTTTCCTGTTTGAATTACTTCTCAACTTGAGAAACAATGAATGATGTAAAACAAGAGACAGAAGTTCTACTATTGACATTGGTGATGGTAGATATACTATGTTTGAAACAGAAGTTCACACAGAAGATCCCTTTATTCAAGTTTTCTTGCTCATTGTACTCTTGGTTGTTGATCTGCTACAGTTGATTCACGTTATGCTGCTACATGTGCAAATGGCCGTATTTGTGCACCACATTGCATGCAAATCATAGTAATACTTTGACACAGTTGCTAATATTTTCTTTATGGAGATTCTATCATATTTTGACCCTTTTTTCATAAAATATCCCTCATGTTGAACATTTTTTTATTAACTCTTTTTATTTTATTTTAAGATCTCATGTCGAAGCTGTTACAATCCATGTGACTTAGTACTTCGTGACTGCTGCCAAGGATAATACATGATGTTTATATGATGTATCGACATGGTCTTGCCTCTCACAGGTCCACTCACATAGGATACAATTGTCATTTCCTATGTGTGCACTTACATACATGTGTATGCAATGCTAAAAGATTTTTTATCAGTTTGGCGAGGCATCAGGACAAGAGGGATATACATCTGCTTCTTTCCACCCAGATAGTCTTATCCTTGGAACGGGAACTACTAGAGCTATTGTCAAAATTTGGGATGTGAAGACAAAGGTTGGTACGGCAATTGTTTTCAAGAATATGCATCAGATGGTCATGCATTTCTGTTCTTGAAATATAATTCCTAATGCCCGTTTATTTCTCCGTAGTCAAATATTGCAAAGTTTGAGGGGCATGCTGGACCAGTCACTGTATGTCCTTCTAAGTTTGAGGGGCATGCTGGATCGATCACTGCTATGTCCTTCTCTGAAAATGATTACTTCCTATCAGTATACATGTTTCCATAAAAAATGTGCACAACGTTGGATGTATTTGTATTATGATATCTTCACCGTCCCCTTACAGACTGCTGCTCTTGATGGTGTCAAGATTTAGGGTCTACAAAAATTGATATTTTTTAGGACTTCCCCGCCTATTCTGGTAAGAAACTTTTTATGTCACTTCCATGCTCAATACAGTAGTGAATTTTGGAGCATATAGATGAGTAAGTTTTGAATGGTGCACATGCATAGCTTTAATGCCTTCTCCTTTGTTCTGCAGTGGAATATGATTTTAAAGGAAGATATGTTGCCGTTGTTGGCTCAGATATAAGGTGTATTATTGATTTCTGGCGTAGTGGCATTGCTACTAGAGGGGAATAGGTCTAGATGTGATATGTTGGCCTCCGTGGAAATGTTATCCCTCCTCTGTCGACTGTGTTATAATTTAGAATAGATATTTAGTATCTCCTATCTCCTGCCAGTGGTTCCATGGTTTACCAAGTAGCTAGCGTTAAGATAGAATGGAATCTTATCAGACCCTACCAGATTTTTCAGGAATAGGTTTGGACCCCTCATTTGCCCTGGTTGAGTTTGGCATGTACTATGATTGAGGTGAACTAGCTTATTGTGACTACTATCCTTTGATAGGGAACTGCCCACCGCGACATTTGGAGTGGACTCTAAGTATGTCACAGTTGGTTCTCTTATCGTTGTGGCACGAAGCTGTTATTTGTGAGCTAATGCAAACAAAATCATGAATTGTGCAGCTTCTATTGCTGCACCAGGAAATTCATCTCACTGCGCCAGTATGGACGCGTTCTCAGCTTATTCCAGCACCCGTCAATATGGCATGCAAAACTTCCCACGGCACCAGCACGGGCGCGGCGCGCCTGTCCCAGCTAGTATCAAATAAACACTAGTATCAAATAAACAGAGGAAGCATCGTCTTTTTGTCAGAGAGAATTTGTTTTCAACACCAAATATAATTTTTCCTGGTACCAACAACGGTGTGGATCTAGCCGGTAAAAAAAGTACTCCCTCCGTAAAGATGTCGCAGCCCTCCCGACCTCTAGTTCATTTTACTTTTTGCAAAAATATCCCTAATACATTTAGAACGTTTGAATTTAGGCTTCAAAATAGAAATCCAAATTGAAATTTTCCGTCGCGCTGTTTCCGTCGATCGACCGGTCCGTCACCGTCCCGCTGCCCTCACGACGTCGGAAGCAAGCACAGATCCCGCCGGCCTCCCGCCGGAGCCGGCAGTCCGAGCTCGCGGACGTGCTGGAGATTGATCGCCGGGGCGCAGGAGCTCGCGGACACCGGACTGGGATGCTCGACCTTGCGGGCAGCCGGCCAGCTAGTCGCGCTGCTCTTGTTGTCATTCTCCCCCGCCTCCGCAAATCCCTCGCCGTCCGCTGCCGCTCGACCGAGGAAGGAGGTCGTGGCCTTCGTCTTTGAGGATGAGGACGAGGCCGCTCCTGGCCGCGAGCTCCTGGCTGTGTCCTGAGTAGTATAGGTTTAGTTGTACCGAGTCTGTCAAAGTGTCGAGCCAGAGAATCAAAATCTGGATGAATTTTGACAGCAGTATAATTTTGAGTCAAAAAATCAAAATCTCAGATAAATTTTCACGGCAATACTAAGTTCTGAACTTACAGGAGATTAATCCGACAGCTTCAGATATTGGTACTCCTGCACCTGAATTTTTTTCGAATTTTGACAGTATGTGTCCAGTCTAGCTTGTACCTCTGTCATACCTCCAGAGTTCTTTTGATACTGAACATGCAAGGAAACCTGACAGCAGGCATCAAATTGATGCACAACGTAGATTTGATGACTATCAAGTTTATTGAGAAAATTTCAGAGCACGGTTAAGTAGCACGGTCCACTAGTTATAATATTCAACAGTTCTAGTTCAAACAACACAGTGCACTACTGTTACTAGGAGTATTCAAAGTTTCAGTGCACTGTCAAGTTCGTTGAGAAACTTTCAGGAGTAATGCAGTAGAAGATGTGCTGTAAAAGGAATACTTATGTGCAGTTATCATTCTATTACGTATGTGAGTAGAAGAAGCATAAACCTAAATCTAAATCAGTAAACTAGAACTCCATTTCTTATGCCAAACAATAGCACATATATTCTTGTTCAGCAACCATAGAAAAGATTAAATGTTTAGTGTACAAATAGCACCTTTAGCAGATATAAGTGGCAAACTGAAATATATTGGTACACTGAATTTCTTGCATAACCAGTCACACATAATCAGACAACATATATCCAGTAACCAACATTTTGACTACACTGATAGATAATAACATAGGTTCAGCTAGCTGTACTAGCAGTGCACATACATTTTGGCTCCTTGTTGTTCACAAAATACAAGCACATACAAGTTGTACTAGCAGTGCACATACATAAAAATCTACTTAGAAAAAGGGACGGCTCCGCCTACATGTGAAGATCTTTCAAGCTAAAATAATGGGTAGCCATGAGAAATCTCGATCGGAGAAGATATCCTTGATTTGCAACTATAGAAGCGATGCCCTGAAAAATTTACTTAAAGCAGGTATCTGCGACCTTGGCTTAATATTCCTTGACGGAGTACTACTACCTCCAGTTCATATTAGTGTTCTCAAATTTGTCCTTGACGGTGGCAACTGGACAATTATATCAGGGGACAATCCCGGATGTACCTGCAAACACCAAGATTATGCAATGTTGGACATGAAGAAAAAACTTCTAAGGCTGCTCCAATCTATTCCAAAATAAATAAAACATGGAGACACTAATAGGAACAATAATAAGGGATATCAGCTTCGTTTGTGCATGAAGCTAGCAATCCAATCCTCACCTTTGTGGTGAAGCAACCATCGAACAAGAGAAACCCTATGAACAAATAGGAAGAAAAAAATCTTGCACCGCCCTGATCTTCCCCGTCTGTGCAGGAAGCTAGCAATCCAATCCTCACCTTGCGCCGCCCTGGTCTTCCCCGTCGGCCACTAGGCACGGGCGCGCCGCCCTGGTTGTCCTCGGGCGGCGACCAGCACGCGAGCGAGCATGGCCGCCGGCCGGCGGGGACCTCTTCCGTGGGGGTGGGGGTGGGGGTGGGGGGCGCTGTAGGAGAGGAGATGAGGGGGTGGCGGCTGGATCAAAAAAAATCGGACCTTGGTTAGCAGAAATATCCGACTT
Organism: Avena sativa; assembly: GCA_916181665.1. Lineage (NCBI taxonomy): Eukaryota > Viridiplantae > Streptophyta > Magnoliopsida > Poales > Poaceae > Avena > Avena sativa. The sequence goes on along the minus strand of OV702287.1, from coordinate 182,823,865 downwards.
TGGGCGTGTCTTCATCGGCAGTAGCGCGGGGATCTATACAACAGGGGAGCAAGCCGGTGGTAGCATGGTGTGGGGTAAGCTGCAGCTTGGGGCGGGGCCAGGGGAGCTGCGGCATGGGGCGGCAGGGGACGGGCTGGGACTAGCAACGTGCGGCGGCGAGGCGAGCAGAGCGGAGCAAGTGAGGAAGACGACCGTGTCTACTGCAGGTTATGTCGGAAGTTTTACAAGGTTGTTTTTGCAAAATGACCCCTTCGACATTCTTTACGAGACAGAGGGAGTACACTACAGGGAATAGTCACTACGTCGACGGCTTTTACCTGTCGACATAGGCCAAATTACCATCGACGTAGGTCTATGCCGTCGGTGTAGCCCTATCGGCGCAATACGGCGTCGGCCTAGACTAATATGTTGGCGGCGTAATAAAGTCATCGGCGTAGCTTAGATGGGCCCCACCTAGACGGCTAACGGCGTTAGGATACGCCGAAGCCTTAGCCGTCAGCCTACTTTTTATTTTTTATTTTATTTAATTATTTTTCAAAAAAAATAAAAAATTAGAACTTCTTTTCCAAAAATTTGAATTATTTAATTTGTTAATCTCACAAATGATTTTTTTAACTCTAATTATGTTTAATCTTTTGGTTCAATTATACTAATAGTCAAACTTTTCAATCGGTTACCCATCCTAGCATTACTCCTGCCCCAACAGGCTTAACTTCTCTGTTCCTTCTGGATGAGCTTTCGATAAATGAATTAGACCTTGTTGATAATACGAGCATATCAATCCTATTAACCCTTAGATCATACTGTTACACGTCTTTATTTTTAAAATTTCAAACAATTATTTAAGTAAACAAAAATGAATAAGTAATAATAATCTTGAATTCAAATGACAATAAAATAAATATTTTTTCTATTTAATATAGAATCATTCATATCTTTAAATTCGTAAATCGGAATCCGACAAATAATATGTCTAAATCGATCAGAAAAATGCGAAGAATCCAAACATGACTTCCATATCATATTTTTAATCATACATCATGTATTTTTAAATAAAATTTATTTAACAGTGTTTAGATCTTCAAAAAATCATATTATGAGTATAAAAATGGTTAAAACGGTGGGCATCAAGATTCTTACCTATATGATGATACTCGCTAAACTTGCATTGGATCTCTAAAGAAACATCATATTATGAGTCTAAAAATGTTTTTTTTAAATCATGAGCATTAGATCATATACATATAGTTTGAACCGGACTCACTTCCTACCGATTCGGCAGACATTTATCTTTTTCACCAGGGGTGAAAGGAAAGGTTTGATATACTCCGGTTAGGACATTGTCTATGTAAGACGGTCTAATATGTTTTGAAAAATATGATGCTACCATTTTGAAACTGTAATTTGGTGCTTGTTTCACAAAACGCCCCGTTTTGTGCGCTCAGAAAATAGAAAATAGCTTTTTTGTACGACGAAAATGAAAACTTTCTCCTACAATATTATTCGCCATAACATGGTGCACATGTGTGCACAATATGGGGCACAGTATCACAAACTATGCCCTGATTCTAGCCATACATTGATTATTTGACTCGAAAGCCAAGAAACCTCGAACATGATAGGTCGTTTTGTGAAGGGTTTTTTGAGACATAATCAATTTATCAAGTTTGGTATTTTTTTTACAACTATGCCGCATAATATGACACCACGCAAAATATTTACATTATTCGGACCGTTTTTGAATTTCTTATGCCTGTTTTAAAATTTTCCTATTTCAAACTATGATCAAAACGGTGGGCATGAAGATATGTGACGGGCCTCGCTAAAACTGGCATTGGATCTCTGAAGAAACATCATATTGTCAGTCTAAAAATGATTTTTTCCAAAAAATCATGAGCATTAGATTATGTACCTATAGTTCAAACCGGACGCTCTTTCTACCGATTCGGCAGACATTTGTCTTTTTTACCAGGGGTGGAAGGAAATGTTTGAGATATCCCGGTTGGAACATTGTCCATGTAAGATGGTATAATTTTTTTGAAAAATAAGATGGTGATGGGTTCGTAGCATGGAAAATAAAAAATTTCTACCGTGAGAACGAACAAAACCTAGATCTAATCTAGATAAAACCAAGATCTAATCTATTAGACATGTGCAACAAGATAGATCTGTACTAACCCTCGTAGATCCGAAAGCGTTACGAGATTAGATCTCGGGGTTGATGTAGTCGATCACTTGCCGATCTCAAGATCGTGTGGACGATCCTTCCGGAGCCGCGTTCCGGCAGCGCTTCCGCAGTCGGTCACACGTGCGGAGTCGAAGCAGACATTCCTCTCCCCGTTCCAGCGAGCAACGGAGGTAGTAGATCTTCCCCACGGAATCCCAACAGCACGACGGTGTGGTGGTGGTGGTGGAGTAGAGAATTCTGCAGGGCTTCGCCTAAGCCGGAGCAGAGCGAAGGAGGAGGAGAAAGGCGGCGACTAGGGTTTGTTATGGGAGAGTTCTAGGGGGTGGCGCCCCCTCCCCTCTATTTAAAGGAGGGAGGCGCCATGGGAGGGGGGAGTCCTAGTAGGACTCCCCTCCCTCCTTGGCCGGCGGATTGGGAGGGGGGAGGAATCCTCCTCCCCCATGAATCCGTGTCTTGCCCCACAAAGACTCCTTGATCATTTCTTGGTTTTCAAGCAAACTCTAAGAAATCTTCTAGAACCTTCCAGAACATTTCGAAACCTTCTAGAATCTCCATACAAACACTCCGGAACATTTCCTAACTTAGAAAATGATCCCCAATATATGAATCTTATTCTCCGGACAATTCCGGATCTCCTCGTGATGTCTCGGGTCCAATCCGAGACTCCGAACAACATTCGGTCTCCAACGCATATTCCATATCTACTTAAAACAACTTCGAACCTTAAGTGTGTCACCCTACGGTTCGTGAATATGCAGACATGATGAAGACACCTCTCCGATCAATAACCATCAGTGGGATCTGGAGATCCATAACGGCTCCCACATACTCAACGATGACTTCTTGATCGATAGAACCATTAACATACGAAACCAATTCCCTTTGTCACGCGATATTCTACTTACCCGAGGTTTGATCGTCGGTATCTCCATACCTAGTTCTACCTCGTTACTGATAAGTACTCTTTACTCGTTCCATGTTATGTCATCCCTTGTGACCTAGTCACATGCTTGCAAGCTAACTAGATGACATTCCACCGAGAGGGCCCAGAGCATATCTATTCGTCATATGGATGGACAAATCCCAATCTTGGTCCATGCGCTTCAACACATACTTTCAGAATACCCAATGACACCTTTATAACCACCCAGTTACGAAGCGGTGTTTGATGTCATCAAAGTACCCATCCGGTGATGGTGATTAACATAACCTCATGGTCGAAGGATTAGGTTACTATGCATTTGAAAGCTTACAGCAATACGAACTTAATGACTTGATCTTATGCTACACTTACTATGGGTGTGTGTCCATCACATCATTCTCCTAATGATATAACCTTGTTATTAATGACATCCAATGTCCATGATCAGGAAACCATGATCATCATTTAATCAACAAGCTAGTTCCACAAGAGGCTTACTAGGGACTCTTTTATGTTTACAAAACACACATGTATCAGTGTTTCCTTATAATACAATTATAGCATGGGATGTAAACATTCATCATAAACACAAAGATATAATAATAACCACTTTTATTATTGCCTCTTGGGCATATCTCCAACAGTCTCCCACTTGCACTAGAGTCAATAATCTAGATTACATGGTAATATACCTAACACCCATGGCGTTCTGGTGTTGGTCATGCTTTGCTCTAGGGAGAGGTTTAGTCAACGGATCTGCCACATTCAGATCAGTGTGTACTTTGCAAATCTTTATGTCACCATCTCGGACATACTCGCAAATAGCATGGAAACATAGCTTGATGTGCTTCAGCTTGCTATGTGACCTTGCTCCTGTGCATTAGCTATGGTACCTGTGTTGTCACAGTAGATGGCCATCGGGTCCAACGCACTGGGAACCACGCCAAGTTCAGTAATAAACTCCTTCATCCATATGCCTTCTTGTGCAGCCTCCGAAGCAGCTATGTATTCCGATTTAGTTGAAGATTTCGCCACAACGCTTTGTTTGGCACTCCTCCAGCTCACTGCAGCACCATTCAAAATAAATACGTATCCAGACTGTGACTTCGAGTCATCTGGATCGGTGTTCCAACTAGCATCAGTGTAACCGTTTACAACAAGCTGTTCATCACCTCCATAAGAAAGAACCATATCCTTAGTTCTATTCAGGTACTTTAGGATATTCTTGACCGCTGTCCAGTGTTTCATTCCAGGATCACTTTGATATCTGCTAGTCAAACTAACAGCATGTGCTATATCCGGTCTTGTACACAGCATGGCATACATGATAGAACCTATGGCCGAGGCATAGGGAATATTATTCATCTTTTCTCTATCTTCTGTCGTAGCCGGACTTTGATTCTTACTCAAGGTCTTACCTAACAACATGGGCACGAACCCTTTCTTGCTCTCTTCCATTCTAAACTTCTTTAGAACTTTGTCTAAGTATGTACTTTGTGAAAGCGCTATTAGGCGTCTTGATCTATCTCTATAAATCTTGATGCCTAGAATATATGCCGCTTCGCCAAGATCCTTCATTGAAAAACTATTATTCAAATAGGTTTTGACGCTATTAAGAAGTTCTATATCATTCCCAATCAACAATATGTCATCTACATATAGTACTAGGAATGCTACAGAGCTCCCACTCACGTTCTTGTAAATACAAGCTTCTCCATAAGTTTGTATAAATCCAAAGTTTTTGATTACTTTATCAAAACGTTGATTCCAACTCCGGGATGCTTGCTTCAGTCCATAAATGGAGCGCTGAAGTTTGCATACCTTGTCAGCATCACTAGGATCGATAAAACCCTTGGGTTGTACCATATACAACTCTTCCTCAATGTCACCATTAAGGAACGCCGTTTTGACATCCATCTGTCAAATCTCATAATCGAAATATGCAGCAATTGCTAACAAAATCCTCACAGACTTTAGCTTCGCTACTGGTGAGAAAGTCTCATCGTAGTCAACTCCTTGAATTTGTCGGAACCCTTTCGCGACAAGTCGAGCTTTATAGACGGTAACATTACCATCAGCATCTGTTTTTCTTTTGAAAATCCATTTGTTCTCGACAGCCTTACGGCCATCCGGTAAGTCCACCAAAGTCCACACTTGGTTTTCGTACATGGATCCCATCTCGGGTGTCATAGCTTCTAGCCATTTGTGGGAATCTGGCCTCACCGTAGCTTCTTCATACGTCGCAGGGTCATCAGTGTTGTCCACCAACATGACGTTCAAGGCAGAGTCATACCAATCAGGAGTGGTACGAACCCTCGTTGACCTGCGAGGTTCTGCAGTAACTTCGTTCGAAGTTTCATGATCACCATCATTAGATTCCTCTCCAATTGGTGCAGGCGGCACAAAAACATCTTCCGGTGCTGCGCTACTGTCAATTCTGAGAGAAGGTTCAATAACCTCGTCGAGTTCTACTTTCCTTCCAGTCACTTCTTTCGAGATAAACTCCTTCTCAAGAAAGGATCCATTCTTGGCAATGAAAACTTTGCCTTTGGATCTATGATAGAAGGTATACCCAATTGTTTCTTTAGGGTATCCTATGAAGACGCATTTCTCCGCTTTGGGTTCAAGCTTATCAGGCTGTAACTTCTTTACATACGCTTCGCAACCCCAAACTTTAAGGAACGACAACTTAGGTTTCTTACCAAACCACAATTCGTACGGTGTCGTTTCAACAGATTTAGATGGTGCCCTATTTAAAGTGAATGCGGCTGTCTCTAATGCATAGCCCCAAAACGATAGTGGTAAATCTGTAAGAGACATCATAGACCGAACCATATCTAAGAGAGTTCGATTATGACGTTCGGACACACCATTACGCTGTGGTGTTCCCGGCGATGTCAACTGCGAAAGTATTCCACATTTCTTTAAATGCATGCCAAACTCATAACTCAGATATTCACCTTCGCGGTCAGAATGCAGAAACTTAATCTTCTTGTTACGATGATTTTCCACTTCACTTTGAAATTCCTTAAACTTCTCGAAAGTTTCGGACTTATGTTTCATAAAGTAGATATACCCATATCTACTTAAGTCATCCGTGAAAGTGAGAACATAACGATATCCACCACGCAACGCTACACTCATTGGACCGCACACATCGGTATGTATTATTTCCAATAAGTCTGTAGCTCGCTCCATTATTCCAGAGAATGGAGTTTTAGTCATTTTTCCCATTAGTCATGCTTCGCATCTTTCAAGTGATTCAAAATCAAGTGATTCAAGAAGTCCATCAGAATGGAGTTTCTTCATACGCTTCACTCCAATGTGACCAAGACGACAGTGCCACATGTATGTAGAATTATCATTCAATTTTATTCGTTTAGCATCTATGTTGTGAACATGTGTATCACTACTATCGAGATTCAATAAGAATAAACCATTCATCTCAGGTGCATTACCATAAAAGATATTACTCATATAAATCGAACAACCTTTATTCTCAGACTTAAAAGAGTAACCGTCTCGCAATAAACAAGATCTAGATATAATGTTCATGCTTAACGCAGGCACCAAATAACAATTATTCAAATTTAAAACTAATCCCGAAGGTAGATGTAGAGGGAGAGTGCCGACGGCGATCACATCAACCTTGGAGCCATTTCCAACGTGCATCGTCACCTCGTCTCTCGCCAGTCTTCGTTTATTCCGTAGCTCCTGTTTCGAGTTATAAATATGAGCAACCGAACCAGTATCAAATACCTAGGCACTACTACGACTACTAGTAAGATACACATCAATAACATGTATATCAAATATACCTTTCTTCTTGATGTTGCCGTTCTTCAGATCTGCCAGGTACTTGGGGCAGTTACGCTTCCAGTGACCAGCACCCTTGCAGTAGAAGCATTCAGTTTCAGGTTTAGGACCAGCCTTGGGCTTCTTGGTAGGTGCGGCAGCTTTCTTACCGTCCTTCTTGAAGTTGCCCTTTTTCTTAGGCTTGCCCTGTTTCTTGAAATTGGTGGTCTTATTGACCATCAATACTTGGTGCTCCTTCTGGATCTCCACTTCAGTAGTTTTTAGCATGGACGATAGTTCAGGCAACGTCTTGTTCATGCAGTGCATATTGTAGTTCATCACAAAGTTCTTATAACTCGGTGGCAGTGATTGGAGGACACGGTGAATCCCTAACTCATTAGGAATCGTTATCCCCAACTCTTGGAGCTTGTTTGCGTGCCCAGACATGGTGAGCACGTGCTCGCTAACGGAGCTTCCCTCTTCCATCTTGCAGGTAAAGAACTTTTCGGAGGCCTCATAGCTCTCCACGGTCGCGTGAGTCTCAAAAATGAGCTTGAGCTCCTTAATGATCTCGAACGGGTCGTGGTGCTCAAAACGCTTCTGGAGCTCCGTTTCTAAACCGTACAGGATGGCACACTGAACTATGGAGTAATGATTTTTCCGAGTGGCGTAAACATTCTTTACGTCATCGGTGGCATCATCTGCAGGTGGGTCACCTAGCGGTGCTTCGAGCACATAGGTCATCTGACCAGCCCTGAGGACAATCTTCAGACCACGGAGCCAGTCCGTGAAGTTGCTTCCATTGTTCTTAAGCTTTTCTTTCTCTAGGAACGCATTGAAATTGATGGAGAGATTCGCCATAATCTACAACAAATTTGCAAGTAGTTTAGACTAAGTTTATGATAAATTGAGTTCAGTTTTAATTCTTAAATTAACTAGGTGAACTCCCACTCAAAACAACATCCCTCACATTGTCTTAGTGATTACACGAACCAAGTCCACTACACCAAGTCCGATCTTCACGAGAGAAGATGTAGTTTCATCGGCGAACAATCTTCATGTTCATCATATCACTTATATGATTCATGCTCTACCTTTCGGTATTCCGTGTTCCAAGACCATGTCTGTACATGCTAGGCTCATCAAGATTAACCTTAGTTTCCGCATGTGCAAATCTGGCTTGCACCCGTTGTATGCACATGTAGAATCTATCACATCCGATCATCACAAGATGCTTCGAGACGACGAGTCTTAGCAACGGTGCCAACTAAGGACGAACACTTTATTACTTGAAATTTAGTGAGAGGGATCATCTTATAATGCTACCGTCGCGATATAAGCAATACAAGATGCATAAAGGATTAACATCACAGGCAATTTATAATTAGTGTGAGATGATATGGCCCTTTCTCTTATGCCTTTGATCTCCATCTCCAAAGCACGGACATGATCTCCATCATCACCAGCATTGCGTCAAGGTTAGTGGCGCCGCTTCATGGTTGTCCATCATCACCAGCAACTATTACAACTACTTGGAATAAAGCTATTACAAGATGAATAGACACGCAGGTCTTAACAGAATTAAAGACAACCACTAGGCTCCTGCCGGTTGCCATATTACAACAAGGATCATTGCATACATCAAATATAATCACAATCACATGATGGCCATATCACATCACAAAACCCCTGCAAAAACAAGTTAGACGCCTCTAATTTTCTTTCTATGTTTTACGTGGTTTGGGGCTTTCGAATAAGAACAGATCTTATCTACGAAACTAAATCACAACATTGATACAAGTGCTATCGAGTGCAAAGTGTAGATTGGATCTATACTATGATGGGAGAGACAGACACCCGCAAAGCCACTTGTGCAAAGCAAGTTACACGTCAAGCGTGGAGCAAGTCTCATGTGCGATGACATGTAAGGTTAGCCCGAGCCGCTTCATCCCACCATACCGCAAGATGCAAAGTACACAAAGCAAAAGACGGCACGAGCACCAACGCCCACAAAACCATTGTGTTCTACTCGTGCAACAGATCTACGCATAGACAAGACTCTGATACCACTGATGGGTTCGTAGCATGGAAAACAAAAAAATTCTACCGCGAGAACGAACAAAACCCAGATCTAATCTAGATAAAAGCCAAGATCTAATCTATTAGACATGTGCAACGAGATAGATCTGTACTAACCCTCGTAGATCCGAAAGCGTTACGAGATTAGATCTCGGGTTTGATGTAGTCGATCACTTGCCGATCTCAAGATCGTGTGGACGATCCTTCCGGCGCCGCGTTCCGGCAGCGCTTCCGCAATCGGTCACACGTGCGGAGTCGAAGCAGACCTTCCTCTCCCCGTTCCAGCGAGCAGCGGAGGTAGTAGATCTTCTCCACGGAATCCCAACAACACGACGGTGTGGTGGTGGTGGTGGAGTAGAGAATTCTGCAGGGCTTCACCTAAGCCGGAGCAGAGCGAAGGAGGAGGAGAGAGGCGGTGGCTAGGGTTTGTTATGGGAGAGTTCTAGGGGGTGGCGCCCCCTCCCCTCTATTTAAAGGAGGGAGGCGCCATGGGAGGGGGAGTCCTAGTAGGACTCCCCTCCCTCCTTGGCCGGCGGATTGGGAGGGGGGAGGAATCCTCCTCCCCCATGAATTTGTGTCTTGCCCCACAAAGACTCCTTGATCCTTTCTTGGTTTTCAAGCAAACTCCAAGAAATCTTCTAGAACCTTCAAGAACATTCCGAAACCTTCTAGAATCTCCATACAAACACTCTGGAACATTTCCTAACTTAAAAAATGATCCCCAATATATGAATCTTATTCTCCGGACAATTCCGGATCTCCTCGTGATGTCCCGGATCCAATCCGAGACTCCGAACAACATTCGGTCTCCAACGCATATTCCATATCTACTTAAAACAACTTAGAACCTTAAGTGTGTCACCCTACGGTTCGTGAATATGCAAACATGATGAAGACACCTCTCCGATCAATAACCATCAGCGGGATCTGGAGATCCATAACTGCTCCCACATACTCAACGATTACTTCTTGATCGATAGAACCATTAACATACGAAACCAATTCCCTTTGTCACGCGATATTCTACTTACCCGAGGTTTGATCGTCGGTATCTCCATACCTAGTTCTACCTCGTTACTGATAAGTACTCTTTACTCGTTCCATGTTATGTCATCCCTTGTGACCTAGTCACATGCTTGCAAGCTAACTAGATGACATTCCACCGAGAGGGCCCAAAGCATATCTATCCGTCATATGGATGGACAAATCCCAATCTTAGTCCATGCGCTTCAACACATACTTTCAGAATACCCAATGACACCTTTATAACCACACAGTTACGAAGCGGTGTTTGATGTCATCAAAGTACCCATCCGGTGATGGTGATTAACATAACCTCATGGTCGAAGGATTAGGTTACTATGCATTTGAAAGCTTACAGCAATACGAACTTAATGACTTGATCTTATGCTACGCTTACTATGGGTGTGTGTCCATCACATCATTCTCCTAATGATATAACCTTATTATTAATGACATCCAATGTCCATGATCAGGAAACCATGATCATTATTTAATCAACAAGCTAGTTCCATAAGAGGCTTACTAGGGACTCTTTTATGTTTACAAAACACACATGTATCAGTGTTTCCTTATAATACAATTATAGCATGGGATGTAAACATTCATCATAAACACAAAGATATAATAATAACCACTTTTATTATTGCCTCTTGGGCATATCTCCAACAGTCTCCCACTTGCACTAGAGTCAATAATCTAGATTACATGGTAATATACCTAACACCCATGGCGTTCTGGTGTTGGTCATGCTTTGCTCTAGGGAGAGGTTTAGTCAACGGATCTTTCACATTCCGATCAGTGTGTACTTTGCAAATCTTTATGTCACCATCTCGGACATACTCGCGAATAGCATGGAAACGTGTGTGCACAAAATAGAAAATAGTTTTTCTGTACGACGAAAAGGAAAACTTCCTTCTACAACATTGTTCACCATATCATGATGCACATGTGTGCACAATATGGACACAGTATCACAAACTATGCCCTGATTCTAGCCATAACATTGGTCATTTAACCCGAAAGCCAGGAAACCTCGAACATGATAGGTTATTTTATAAAGGGTTTTTTGAGACATAATCAATTTACCAAGTTTGGTATTTTTCCTTGCAACTATGTCACATATTATGACACCACGCGAAAGATTTATATTGTTCGGACCGTTTTTGAATTTCTTATGACCGTTTCAAAAAAAAATCGTTTCAAATTATGGTCAAAACGGTAGGCATGAAGATATGTGATGGGCCTCGCTAAAACTTGCATTGGATTCTAAAGAAACATCATATTGTGAGTCTTAAAATGTTTTTTTTCAAAAAAATCATGAGCCTTAGATCATGTACCTATAGTTTAAACTGGACTCACTTCCTACCGATTCGGTACACACTTATCTTTTTCAACAGGGGGGAAGGAAAGGTTTGAGATACCTTAATTGGGATATTGTCTATGTAAGATGGTCTAATATTTTTAAAAAATAGGATGATACCATTTTAAAACTGTCATTTGGTGTTTGCTTCACAAAACAGCCCTTTTTACACTCAGAAAATAGAAAATGTGTTATACAAAATTATATGTAATGTTTTTATATTTTTTTCAATAAAAATATGTAATATTTGAGTTTAGTTAGATAGATCTTATTTTTCTGCAAATTTTGATATATTATATGTATTTTTTTGAATTAGAATAATTTAGTTATAATTTTTCTAGTATTAAATGACAAAAAGGGAAAATAGCTATGCCGACGGCTTTACCATCGGCGTAGGTGTGAAACCTAGGTCGACGGTTTTGCCGTCAGCGTAGCATTGATGCCGTCTCATCTTCCTCATAGCCTACCTAATACGCCGACGGCCCGTCTACGCCGATAGCTTTTTTTGCATACGCCGACGGCTTTTCTAGACCGACGGCCCGTTTGCCCGCCCGGCTCGTGCTTCTACGCCGACGGTCTCGAGCGCCTTAAGTTTCGTGTAGTGGTAGTACATCTTAAAGAAAAGAACAACTATCACCGTCCTCCACCACAGATTGGTTCTTATCTCAAATCTTATCTTCTTTGACTCTGACATCGTCCATGGTGAACTCTGCACTACGAACAACTAAATCAGTGCTCCTCCAAATAACTGTCCTCCAAGTAAATCAGTCCATGGTTTGATACTCGTCCCATGGAACCCATTCTTATGGTTGGCTGAGCATCTCTATGGCTCCCAAGTTCGTTGATCCATTGGAGCTTCTATGCCTGGCCATGCCTGACCCACCATGCGCACGGGCCCTTGATGCTCTCCCCCGGCCCCGGCTGGCCGCCATCCTAAACATCGTGGGTCACTCCCCATGTGTCTCTGGTCCCGGCTCCCTCCCGGCCAAAGAGCTCAGGGCCCGCCTTGTTTCTCCTCTAGTTGGACGTTGTCCGTGGTCACATGGCCGCCGGTCGCGCCCAAGCTCGCTCGCCCGCCTCCCAGAGAGGACCCGGCGTCTAGTCTCATAGCGAGAACATGTGCCATACGCGTTCTTCAGTTCCCCCGGGGCAGCGCGTTCCCCTGTACGGATGAAAACGGAAGCTCGTGGAAATCCTCGACAACAGCCGTCGTTCCCGCCCCTGTCTCCCTAGACCTCAAACCCCCTCCCCGTGCGGCCAACCGTCGATCCCCGACGTGAGTCCCTCGCTTGATCCCTTCTCCGTGCCGATCGAGGCCCCTGCTCTGGCCCCGCCTCAAGCTCCTAGTCATTTTATCTGCTGCCCTCACTGTTGCACGGCTATCCTCCTAGATCCCGAGCTCGCCTCCGGCCGCCGCCGTCCAAGCTGATCGTCCGGCCGTCCTCCTGCTAACCCTCTTTCCGTACATGGCCGTCTTCAAAGAACCTCTGCGAGCTTGTCTCCTTGTTGTCTTCCCCGCTCGAAGCCGTGAGCTCCTCGTGGAGTGAAGGCCGACGGCGGCTGCACGTCAATTGAGGGAGAGGGAGGATAAGGGGTCGCGTGCGATGGAGAAGAAAAAAGAAGAATCACTATTTTTAACTTGCCGGTGGCAATAACTGTAATATCTCTCAAACACTAGTGGTAAAACTGTCCGAAAACGGACCAAACCAAAGAAACAGTTCTGCTTTTACTAGCATGTACTATACTATGTCCGTGCCTTGTAACGGCAGAGAAAATATATCTATATAACCTGTTTCATATATACAATTGCACCACCGGTGACTGTCGTAAGTTGCACGGAGCAGTAAACATGCACGAGGAGCACCAGCCGATAGTGAGCTTGTACTTTATGTATATACTCTTGTGTTGCCAACACCTCCTCCGAACAACATTTGGATCGCCATGGTTGTCACCTCGTGGTCGCTCCAGTGACAGCATAGAAGCAACACTTGTCGGTTCTCCAATAAAATTGAATAGACAGCTAATTAGATGGTATGGTAATTTTAGTACTATTATATTTTATTTTCGAGAATATTTTTTGTATTCTACTTGAAAAAGGCAATTAAAGAAAAATTAGACAAAAGAAACAAATGTGGAGGTTAAAAAAAGTGCCGTGCAAAGCTAGCACCTCACGTGATTAAGGAAAACGTTCTATATAGAGATACAAAAGTGTCTTATGTATTTTTAAAAGAAATACATGCATGCAGCTAAGCTAGCACCTCACTTAATCGAATGAACACGGGAAGAAGGGATCCAGAAGCCTCTTGTATATTTGCTAAAAGAAATACATGCATGAAGCTAAGCTAGCACCTCACCTCATCGATCGAACACAGGAAGAAAATCTTGACCGGAAGATTGGCAGGTCTTCCGGAGCTCTGTCCAGAGCCAAACTTGTCGGTCTCCATGTCCTAGTAGATAGTAGTGGATGTTGGTTGCAGCCACAATCTCGGTGCCAGAGATCGAACTGATGATGTCGCATCTGATATGGCAAGATAGTCGATTTTTAAAGGGCATTAGTTTACATGGCTGCCTCCGATATGCCAAAATAACAAGGTGTAACATCTGAATTGTACTCTCAACTCTGATACTCGGAAAAAGTAAAACCGTAACAATCCAAGATGAGGCCGAGGGAGAAGCACCTGGAATAGGCGCACTTCCTGCACGACAGTGTCGCCTTGGTACCGGACAACCTGCCAATGGCGATCTCATGGACCTGGCCAAGGACACCTCCTCCAACACCTCAGATTTGGATGATCTGACTCTATTTATCGATTCTCGATTTCAGTTAGAACGCTCGCCGGCCTCCCCCAAGACCTCTAGGCCGCTCCTTTGCACGCCTAGTATATCAGGCACCCAGTCTTGCCATCATATGTTCCTCGTCTTCTCTCCGCCATGTATCTTGCTTGATTTGTACTCCCTCTATTTCAAAATATAAGATGTTTTAGATTTGTTAAGAAAATGTATCTAAACTTTTTTTAATGTATAGATTCATCTCAAATTTAAGTGAAACTATATACTAAAAGAAGTCTACATATATTTGATCCACAAAGCTAAAACACCTTATATTTTAAAAGGGAGTAGTCGAGTAGCTAGCTCGCGTCGTGGAATGCTGATTGATTTGATGTCGGACAATCAATCACTCCAATATTTTAAGGCTCAAGGGTGGCACGATCGTGAAAACGTTGGATCGGTTTGTTATCCAACACTGTCATGGTAAATTTTTTTCCACACCCTTTTGTGGCTGTGGTTTCGTATTATATTCCTCTCGTTTTAAAATATAAGATGTTTTAGCTTTGTGAACGGAGTGTATTAATACGTCATAAAACGTATCGATAATTTTTGATGCTTCATGCTTGTTTTATATCAATTTTCTTATGTTTTGTTCACACTTTGAGATATTTTTATACATTTTCTGAAACTAACCTATTAACAAGATGTCACAGTGCGCCAGTTGCCTGTTTTCTGCTGTTTTTGGTTTCAGAAAAGCTAGTAAAAAAATATTCTCGGAATTGGACGGGACAAAAGCCAAAGTCAATATTTTACCAGAAGGAACACAGAGTCCGAAGGGAAGTCGAAGAGGAGCCACGAGGCGCGCCAGCCCCTGGTGTGGGCCCCTCGGGTGGCCACTGACCTTGCCCCTTCGCCTATAAAAGTATCCGATGCAGAAACCCCAAAGACCCGATCAAAAATCCACGAAAGAGTCTGTAGCCGCCTCCATCTCCATCCCCAGATCGGGGGATCCGAAGCTCTTCCTGGCACCCTGCCGGAGGAGAGAGATCATCCTGGAGGCCTTCTTCATCACCATGCCAGCCTCCGGAGTGATGCGTGAGTAGTTCACCCTTGGACTATGGGTCCATACATGTAGCACCCTGGTAAAACCACTACTAGAAAACCGCGTGTTGTTTTTGTTTTGTGCATCATCATGATCGCATTGTCATGTCATCATGCATCTTTTTGCCTAAAACTATTTTCTAAAAGTTTATCTTTGTTTTCTAAATACCCCCGTCTTTGTTTCAAATTAAAAACCCGATCGTCCAGATATTTTGTTTTATCTAAAAACTATTTACAGAAGTCTATTTCAAATAAAATAAATAAATAACTAAAGTAAAATGTTTTACCGGGAGAGGCCGCCAGCCTGCCGAGCCGAAATTCTAGCAAGCCAGTAGCCTACTACCCCGCTAAAACCTAACCCTAATCCCCACCTAATCCTACTCCCAGCCGCCGCCACACCCTACACCTATCTAGCACACCACGTCGCTCCCCACCCCGACCCACCTGCCCAGATCCCCACACGCCCCGTACGCGGTCAACCACCCCGATGCGACCCGAGCCCCACATCCTCCCCTCGAGCCCCAAGCCCCAAGCCCCGCCGCCAGGCCTCCCTCCCGTCCTCCTCCGCGCGTGGCTGTGCCACCGGCGACCTCGCCGCCTCCCATTGACCGAGCGTCGCGGCCACCTCGACCCCGACGGTCTCCCTGCCGCTCGAGCTCTGCCGGCCGCGGACCCCGTCTCGCTGGCTGACTCCGGAACCTCTCCTCGCCGCTAGCTCCTTCCTCGATGGGCCCCGAGCCACCCGTCAGCCGCCGTCACGAGCTCCTCCGGCCAGCCCACCTCGTTGTCGTGGCCCTGAGCCCCTGCTCGTCTCCTCCTGTCGCCAGAGATAGCGCCGTGTGCGCCCGTCCCCTGTTCCCCGTGACCTCTGCAGGGCGCCTCCTCCCTCTTCGGTTGTTGTTCGTCATCGAGCCACCGCCATGCCCTGCATCTTCGGCCGCTAGCCCTGCTTCCCCAGCATGCTGTCAGCCTCTGTCCGGGCCGCCTCGCGTCCCTCTGCCCCAGCAGCGACCCCGCACGCCTCTCCCTCACCGACCCTGTCGCAGAGCCACTGCGCGCGTCTCCCGAGCCCGGCTGTGCGCCTCGCCTCACCTGCCTCCGGCAAGCACCCCTCGCCGCGCTGTCCTCTGCGGCACCTGGTCGCGTCGTTGCCATCGCCAGTGCCCCGTCCTGCTTGATGCTGCCCGACGCCTTGCGCTGCTGTTTTCGTGCCACGGTTTGACAAGTACCTTGGCGATATATGTGCGGTGGGCTATGAGTCCCTAACTATCGTGTTGTGAGGACATAGTGGCAACCGTGTGGAGATAGTATGATGCCACGAGAAGAACACATATGCCTATGAGACCTTTTCATTCGGTGCCTCGTTTTACAAGTTCTGCCTCAGCGAGGACAAAACATCCGAAGACCGGACTGATGCTGGACCAAGATCGTCATCGTCAATGAAGCCGGAACATCAAGGCCTCCTTCACAGAAAACCCCAAGGGCTTCGACATGGACAAGATCTACCACACGGAAACCGAAGACCATCAAAACCGAAGGTCGAACCCCGACGCTTTCTCCTTCCTATCCGAAGACCGATCTTGGAGTCCGAAGACCCGAACCCCATGGAACCCTCGAAACCAAGATCGTCGAACCCTAATGTGATCCCCTTTTCGAGACCCCTATTTTTATAATATATGACATATATCTTGTTGCATAATTAAATCATCATGCTTCGCATACATATTCCTTTGTTTGGAGGTATTTGGATGATTCACCTAAATTAAATATGGAGATCATATGCGGTCTTTTCTAGTCTTATATTGACTCCATTTAAATTTGTGTAGCAAACCGATGCCATGTTTTGCCTTGTTAATGCAACATTTAAATTGCGGGGTATCTAAATAACTTGAACCATTTAATTAATTGTCGGGACCCTGGTTCCGCTTAATATTGTCTAGTTGCACCGCATATTTCCCATGTCATGCATCATGCCCGGTCTTCTATCGTAGTATTAAATAGTGCATCCGGTGTTTCTTTTAGTGCGTCGCTTCTTCGCGGATTAGGCCATTGAGTTGATGCGAGTATCGACAAGTTCTTCGGATATCAACCGTTGGCTATGTTTTCCAGGCGAGCATTCTCCCCCTTTCTACTTATTTTGCGTTTATAGTCTTTACTTCCTCCTGTTGATCTATTGCTATCCTTGTTGTAATGCTTTAGTTTCCGTGCACCATTTATATTCTTTGCAGCCTCTATATTGTCTTGGACACATCCTATTGCCTGTTGATTGATAGACAGTCTGCCTTGCAAGTCGTAGTTGCTTGCTCAGGTGTTGCTTCGTGTCGTTGTCATTCCACCGTTGATAAAAGGTTGGCACATGCTTAATGATAGAGATGTTTAATGGTGGAGATGATCATGACTTTACTTTCAACTGATAATTAAAATGCTGGGAATAGATATAACTAATGCAGAGGCATCGGTGGGCAATAGCTAATATTGGGTTCTTCCATGCTCACTTGTGTCCCGTAGTCCCCGAGTACTTGATACTTGTTCTTGACTATTCGCACTATCCACATACGGGAGAGTCTATGAAACCCCCTTAGCCAGAGCTTGATTCATTTCTTATTTCTTGGGGCCATAAACTAGTTTGGGGCTTTATTACTATCCTGTACTTATGCCATGCTTTACTGCTTTATTTACGATTGTGCGTGGAGCACCTGTACTGTTTTGGATGTGGAGTGTTTTCGCGGCATCGACAAGCCCAGTCACACTTTCGGGTTCCCAGTCGTTTACAGCCATTGACACAAACCTTGGGTCTGTCTCAGAGCCGGCCAACTTCGTTGCGGGTAGCTTAATAGGGTGGCCCCCTGAAATATTTTATGAATCTTGTGATTGCTTTGTCGTGAAAGCCTCGTTGGGTTTTGATTTGGTTTTTCCGAGGTTGATCATGTTTGTGTTTCTATTTGTGCACCCCTGTAGGATAAATCTTTCTGAAAGCCGTGTCCGTGATTATGGACGACTTGGAGCACAATATCTCGATCATAGACAAGCATAACTAAAGTAGTGCTATAAATTTGACTTAATATGTGACTAGTAATCAGCTTCACTACAATGGAATGGATAATAAAAGTGCCAACAACTGGTGGAACTGGGGTGTATCGTGTCATGTTATACCTTCCTAGTAAGTATCGCAACTCCAATGGAATGAAATAAAAGTGCCAACAACTGCTGGGTTTGGGATGTCACATGCTAATTGTATCTGACTAGTAAGTACTGCAACTACAACTGAATGGTTAACTAAAACTACCCACTACTTATGCTATCAGGATGACTCATGCTATCTATATCTGACTAGTAAGTGCTTCAACTATAATGGAATGAATAAAACTGCCAACTGTGTGAGTTCCTCGGTTTGACTTCCTCGTTTGGTCTTGAAGGGGAATACCAGGATGGGTATGATTGGTGTTAGTATCAGGTTGGATTCGAATAGGTCTTTCTTACCCCTCTCTAATAGCCGACAGATGTATCGAGTCTCTATAGGTTGTTTAGTGCATGCTTCGCTGCCACTTCAGTCCACCATACCTATGTAGGCGAGAGCCGCCGAATTCTAGCCTCGCCGTGTACTGGACTCAGTACTAACCACTCCCTTTTCCTTTGCACTTTGTTGGCACCCTTTTTGTTTTAGCAGGTATGAGATCGACGTCGTTAGCAGGGTTACCCTTCCGGCTTGGCCTGGGCAGGATTATGGACGCCATTGGTTATTCTTCAGGGCTCTTAGCTCAATTTGCTTCTTATCCGTACTCGGATGCTGTATCGTTTTCAAGGTGATTTGGATCTTTGTATTATATATCTGTTATGTGGGTTCTATTGTGGACTATTGTGTAATGATATTACTTCGTTTTCTACCCGCATGAAAGTGCCTAGTGGGCGTCCTTGCATACGGCCGATTCGAGGGTGTTACAATACAGTAGCTAGATGGTTTCTCCTCCTTTGTGCTATCATGTTAGATCTTGTGAGCTCCGTTCATGATCAAGATCATCTATTTGTAATCCTATATGTTGTGTTTGCGGGGATTCGATGAATATTGAGATAACCCAATCTTTTTTACTTTGTGATTATTTTGCTTAGTTTCTCTACTTTATTTTCTATGCTTCTTTTTATCAAAAATACAAAAAAAATAGTTCCTACTATAGTTGTTATTTTTGTTGGTCTGTTATTGTCTTGCTTTATCATGCTTTCTATCAATGGTTGGTTTTTTGAAACTAGATCTTATTGGCAAGGTGGGTTCACGGAAGAACAAAAATATCATGAGGAACACCGCTTGTCACAAAAAGGAAAACACTTATGGGAACAAATTAATAAATTATATACCATTGCTAGAAACGTGTGCTCTACTTATAATGTTAATTACTGCTTTGATAAATCTTGTTGTAGGAGGTATAAACACCTCCCTTTTCAATGTGAGTATAATGATAATGTTACCATATCTTCTTATGTTAAGGGAAATTATGACTTTTATGATGTGGAACAAATCGAAGAATTTATTGCTTGGAAGGGTGCATTCGAACTTGTTTATTTGCTTGAAAATACTGATGATTCACCTTATAAATATAAGGTTTATGATATACTTAAATTTTGCTTTGATAATTACAAGGAAGAAAATGTCTATATTCTTAAATATCTTAATAGATGCTCTCCACCAATGGAAGAGACTAATGCCTTGCAGGAGTCTATGGAAGAAGAAATTGCTGAAACTGGAAGCTCATTGGATGAAAAAGAGGAGGAAAGTGATGATCAAGAGGAGGAAGAATGGAGCAGCTACCCATGTCTACCTCCCAATAAGAGTAACTCTTTAACTAATACCTTATTTGATCGCCCTCCATGCTTACCAAAGGAGGATGAGTGTGATATTTATATTGTTGAATTTGTTCATGATGCTACTGAAAATCACTATGAGAGAGGAAAATATGGTTGTTGGAATTCTCATGTACTAAAACACCTCTCTTTATATTGAAAGTTCCAAAGTTGCTCTTGTTTTATCTACCCATTCTTATTACTATGAGCTTCTTTGATTTATTTTCTTATAAGATTCCTATGCATAGGAAGTGGGTTAGACTTAAATGTGTATCATATTTTCTCCTTGATGCTCTCTTTTGCTTCAATTTATATTTCTTATGTGAGCATCTTCTCAAATTACTGAGCCTAGATCAAAGGCGTTAAAGAAAAGCACACTTGGGAGATAACCCAATGTAATAACCTCTCCTTATCCTTTTTGTGTTGTTTTTGTGCCAAGAATAACCTCTAATGAGAGAGAAGTAAGACTTGGGAAAGTTGCTGTCCTGAAACAGATTTTTGTGCTTCACTATAAAAAATCGTGAACAATACCTATATGTCGGATTGAGCTATAATTTTCTATTCTTATGCCCCAAGTTATTATCTAACTTTCGTTAGTTTAGAACTTTTCGATTTGAGCAACATAAGGTCTTCGGACAAATCGGTTTTTACCCGCTGGTCCGTTTTGACAGATTTCTGCCATTATTTGCATTTGCCTCTTAATCTCTTTATCTTTGATCACCTAAGCTTTTATAAGGAATTGCTACAGTAGCTTGTGTTTTAATGGGAGTTTTACTTGTGTTGAAACTAAATCCAAAGACTTATTATCTTGAATACACTAATGTTGCTAATGAAGATTGTGTGAAGTTTTATATGAAGGAATTTTTCAAGTGTAGGGAAGAATAATGCGATGAGATGAAGTATGGACAAAAGGTCAAGCTTGGGGATGCCACCTGTATCACCCCAAGAAATATTCAAGAGGTACAAGCGTCAAAGCTTGGGGATGCCTAAGGCATCCCCTTCTTCATCAACAAAAATCTCAGGTTTTCTACCAAAACACTTCATTTTTATTGTTTCATGCACAATTGTGTTGTTCTTGGAAAGCGTCTTTGTTTCTGTTTTTAGTTTTCTTTTGTTTGGTTTGCTTAAATAAATTGGTCGGACCCCTGCATTCATATGTTGTTTCAAATAATTTGATTGGTGTTGGAAAAGAGTAGGAAGCTTCATGCTTATAAGTGGTACAAAAGGAGCTTGTTTTCACCGTGACCTAAACTTTATCATGTCATGTTTGATGTTGCTTTGACCTTATGCTTAGTGATTATTGTTGTAGCATGACTTGTTCCAAACAATTGAGATTGCCTAATGTGCCTTGAAAGAATCATGCGTTGTTTTAGCATACAAAGCATAATATTGTGGTATTCTCCTTTGATGCTTTATTTGGGTTGACTTGGCACATGCTTACACCATGTTAATACTATGAACCAGTCACCTTAGCCTCTATGATCATTTAGTTTTTGACTTGTAATATCACTTTATGCTTTAATTAATAATGGTTTGTCGCTTTGCATGATTATGGCCATTATTGATCTCTTAGTTGGTCGCTCCCAGTCTTTTGCTAGCCTCCACCTATACCAGGTATGAGTTCTTCTCATGCATCCAACCCCCAAGAAAACCAAGTTATTCCAAAGAGTCCACTATAAATTCCTATGCATGGTGTGTTACACCATTCCAAGTATATTCATGCTTTTATCTACCTTCCAAATTAAACTTGTTATGTGAAAATTAGTGATTAAAGCTCTCACAAACTTGATGGCACACTTTATTTTCTTGCACTTAATAAACTTGAACCATTGTGTCCATCTATGTTGCTTATATGCTTGCACTTTATAAGTTGTGAATTAGCAGAACCATGCTACCACGAGGAACGCTTTCAACATTGCACTTATTATTCAATTGATATCATGTTCTTTTGTTTATGGATCCCGACGGTGTGAAATAAAAGGGGAGCTTGTAAGCTCATGGAGTTTGTATGTGTGTTAGAGAAACGCCTGGGTGGCTAGCCTAAGACATGCCTAATCATGGTGGAAACTTGTAGCATAACCATAGTGAGCATTCTGTGAAGCATCCTTAATAAAAACCTATGCAAATAGTAATAAAAAGATCGCTGAGATTCTCATTGTCTGTTGCCTTGTCATTTTGATATGAGAAAGCTCCTGTGTCATGGGGCAAGGGGTACCCCGTTGGCGGTTCTCCATGATACACATGTACTTACAATGACAAGAACTTACTTGTGACTAAAGTTGAGTAACATGAGGTTCGGTACTCGTAAGCAAGGGGCATGAGATTTTCAACTTATAACTTTTCAAGCATATCCTCATATTTGTGTCACTTTAACCTTAATCACCTCAAGATGCTTATGATAGGGGCAAGGAGAGCTGAAAGCTAATAAGTACCATAATTTTTGGAATCTCTTTATGAAACTTGAAATCCCTGCTTCCCTCTATGAAGGGCCTTTCTTTTTTACTTTTATATTGAGTCTCCATCTTCTATCTTTATGCACCAATTGAGAGAGCATAGTGGTCATTCTTAGTTTAATGTGCATTGTCCCAAAACTTGTTGATTGATTCATAACTTTGATATTGCTTGTTCTTAAATTATTTGTATCTAGTCACCCTTATGAACTTTGAAGGTGTCCTATGCATTTATGTTTTGTTATACCATGAGGGACAAGCTGAATACCACTCTTATTATGTTTTCTATATGTGAAACAAACAAACGTCTTTCAATGCATTGTTATTAGAGATCTTTTGTTTGAAACTTTTCATGTTACAACATAATTGCTATGCCTTATTGTTAGAACTCTATCTTTCATGCTTATCTTTAGAGTACTTTGATCCCAGCTATCAATGCTTTACAAATACCTAGATCAAGATTGTGATAGTGCATGTTGATGTCTACGCACTTCTATTCTTGTAGACAGTTGTTGGGCCTCCAAGTGCAGAGGTTTGTAGAACAGCAGCAAGTTTTCCCTTAAGTGGATCACCCAAGGTTTATCGAACTCAGGGAGGAAGTGGTCAAAGGTATCCCCTCTCAAGAAACCCTCCAATCAAGATACAAGAAGTCTCTTGTGTCCCCAACACACCTAATACACTTGTCAGGTGTATAGGTGCACTAGTTCGGCGAAGAGATAGTGAAATACAAGAGGTATGGATAATTATAAGTGGTAACGGTTCCAGAAAATAGCTTGATGACGTGGAAGAGAATAAAAGCAAACTGAAATAAAGATGGCAGCAAGCAAACATGTAACAGATCTAGTAGCAAACGGTGTTTCAGTGCTTAGAAACAAGGCCTAGGGATCATACTTTCACTAGTGAACACTCTCATATAAATATCTCCTCTTTATGATACTACTCTTAACTACTCTCCGGTTGGACACTCTAATCCATGGTAGGCTATAACAGCACACCTCAAAGTTCATCTTTCCCATCTAGATAACCCCACACTGTCACCTTGAGTACTAGATGGTTAAAACAAACACCACAATTTCATAAAGACATCCAACTCCAAATATAACTCACAACAAGTAATTGTAATCTCTAGCCTAAGTGCCACCATGGTGTGCACGCTATCACTTTCACACACATGGGGAGAACAGAGATCTATTAAAGCACTTGAGTAGCAAGGTAGATCTACTTGATTACAAAGCTCATGATCACAATATGATCATGCATAGAGAGAGAGATGAACACATAGCTACCGGTAAAACCCTTAGCCTCGAGAGAGAACTACTCCCTCCTTATCATGGGAATCAACAACGGTGATGGAGATGGCTTCGGGGGCATTTCCCCGTCCCTGCAGGGTGCCGGAATAGAGACTTTCTGTCCCCCGAATCTCCCCTTTGGTGGTGGCGGCGTTGCGGAACTTTTCGTGGATTTCTAATTGACCACCTAGGGTTTCTGTATCGGGAAGAATATATAGGCGAAGGGGCGAGGTCGGTGGCCAGCCAGGGGGCCCACACCATGCCCTAGCACGGCCTAGCGGGACCCGCGCCTAGGGGTGGTTTGGCCACCCTGTGGCCCCCCTTCGTCTCTCCTTCTGGCTCCGTGAATCTTCCGGGAAAATAACGACTTTGGCTTTTGTCCGGTCCAATTCCGAGAATATTCATTTTCTGACTTTCCTGGAACCAAAAACAACAGAAAACAGGCAGCTAGCACCGTGGCTCTTGTTAATAGGTTAGTCCAAGAAATCATATGAAAAGTACTCCAAAGTGTGGGCAAAACATAAGAAAGTAGATAAAACCAAGCATGGAACATCAAAAATTATGGATACGTTTGCAACGTATCAACATCCCCAAGCTTAACTCCTGCTCGTCCTCGAGTAGGTAAGTGATTAAAAGAAAGAATAATTTTTGAGGTGACATGCACCATCATAAACTTGATCAAAGTATTTCTAAAACATTGATAGCCAGGATCATAGTACTTCAACATAACATGAAAGACAAAGTTCTAGCAATAAGACAAAGAAACTATGTTGCAACATGAAAAGGCACAAACAAAAGATTCATGAATAACAATGCTTTGCAAGACGTTTGTTTGTTTCACATAAAGAAAACATAGCATAGTGGCATTCAGCTTATCCCTCATAGAGTAGCAAACATAAATGCATAGGACACCTTCAAAGTTCATAAGAGTGACTAGATACAAATAGTTTAAAACAAGCAATATCAAAGCTATGCATCAATCAACAAGTCTTGGGACAATGCACATAGAACTAAGAATGGCCACTATGCTCTCAAAGTAGGTGCATAAAGGTAGAAGGTGGAGACTCAACAAAAAAGTAAAAGAAAGGCCTTCATAGAGGAAGCAGGGATTCAAGTTTCATAAAGAGCTTCCAAAAATTATGGTACTTAATAGCTTTCAGCTCTCATTGCCCCTATCATAAGCATCTTGAAGTGATTAAGGTTAAAGTGAACAAACTATGGTGTATATGCTTGACGAAGTATGAGTTGGAAATCTCATGTCCCTTGAATACGAGGGCCGCTCCTCATGCTACTCAAGTTTATTCACCGGTAAGTTCTTGTCATCGTAAGTACATGTGTATCATAGAGAACCGCCAACGGGGTACCCCTTGCCCGATGATACGGAAGAATCCCCATATCAAAATGACAAGGCAAGCAGACAACGAGTATCTCAGCAATCTTCTTATTTACCATGGGAATATGGTGCTTTTTTCTCGCTTTCCTCTTTTCTCATATTTTTTTCTTTTTCTCTTTTTTCTCAATATCTGGCTCTTTTTTTATAAGAAGAACGCTTCATAGACAGCTCATTATGGTTACGCTGCATGTTTCCACCATGACAACATGGATTAGACCAGCGGCCCAGGCGTTTCTCTAACACATATACATAACTCCATGGACTTACAAGCTCCCCTTTCATTTCACACCGAAGACATCCATAGACAAAAGAGCATGATATCAACTAGGTACAAAGTACAAGTGCAATGTTGAAAGCGTTCCCCATGACAGCATGGTTCTGCTAATCCCCAACAAATAAGTGCAAGCATATACAACATAGCTGACACAATGGTTCAAGTTTATTAAGGGCAAGAAAAGTAAAGTGTGCCATCAAGTTCGTGAGAGCTTTAATCACTAGTTTTCTCATAACAAGTTTAATTCGGAAGGTACATAAAAACATGAATATACTTGGAATAGCAATTGCTACTAGGTAGGTATGGTGGACTCTTTGGAATAACTTGGTTTTATTTGGAGTTGGATGCATGAGTGGAACTCATACTTGGTATGGAGGCTAGCAAAATACTGGGAGCGACCAACTAAGAGAGCTATAATGGCCATAATCATGCAAAGCGACAAAACATCATTGATCAAAGCATAAAGTGATACTACAAGTTGAAAACTAAAGGATCATAAAGGCTATGGTGACGGGATAGTCATAACATGGTGTGAGCATGTGCCAAGTCAACCCAAATAAAGCATCAAAGGAGAATACCACAATACTATGCTTTAATATGCTAAAACAACGCATGATTCTTCAAAGGCGCATTAAGCAATCTCAATTGTTTATAAAAAGTCATGCTACAGCAAAGAATACTAAGCATAAAGCCAAAACAATATCAGGCATGGCATGACAAAGCATAGGCCACAGTCAAAAACAAACTCTCTTTACCACTTAAGCATGAACTTTCCTACTCTTTTCTAATCCAAACCAAACTATTTGAAAACCAATGTATGAAAGAGGGGGTCCAACCAATTTATTCAGCAAACTAAGAAAACAAAGAAAACAAAAAAACCAAAACGAAAACGAAAAAGAAGACGCTCCAAGAACAACACAACTGTGTATGAAACAATAAAAATGAAGTGTTTGGAAGAAACCTGGGATTTTTATTGATGAAGAGGGGGATGCCTTGGGCATCGCCAAGCTTTGACGCTTGTACTTCTTGCATATTTCTTGGGGTGACACGCGTGGCATCCCCAAACTTGAGTTTTAGTCTATCCTTCATCTCATTACTCATTCTTTCCATACACCTGAAATTTTTCCTTCATACAAAACTTTACACAATCTTTATTAGCAACATTAGTGCACTCAAGTTAATAAGTCTTTAGGTTCAGTTCTAACACCAATAAAACTTCCATTAAAACACAAGCTACTGTAGCACTTCCCTCAAAAAGCTCAATTCCCCAAAAGAACTCAAAAAGGAACCAACAAGAAGCAAATGCAGAAAATGGCAGAAATCTGTCAAAACAGACCAGCAGGTAAAGACGAATTTTTTCGAAGATCTTCTGTTGCTCAAATAAAAAAGTGTTGAACTAACGAAAGTTAGATAACAACCTGGGTCAGAAGCACAAAACTTCATGACTCAAAAGGACTTACAGAGATTTTATACGAATTTTTACGGTGAAGTACAGAAATCTGTTTTGGGACAGCAACTTTCCCAAATCTTACTCCCCTCTCATTAGAGGTTATTATTGGCACAAAAAGCAAATAAAAAGGATAAGGAGCGGTTATTACTGAGGTAATAACTTCCAAGACTCATCTAAAACTTTTGGGTTATGTCCCAATAAGTACTTTTCTTTAACGCCTTTAAGTTAGGCATGATAGTTTGAGAAGGTGCTCACATAAGAAATAAGAATTGAAGTAAAAGAGAGCATCAAGAAGCAAATTCAAAACATATTTAAGTCTAACCCACTTCCTATGCATAGGAATCTTGTAAATAAACAAGTCATGAAAGCACAAAGCAACAAGCATAGGAAAGCAAAACAAGTGCAACTTCAAAAATTTCAACATAAAGAGGGGAAACTTAATATTATTGAGATGCATAAAACCATGTTTCCCTCTCTCATAATAACTTTCAGTAGCATCATGAATAAATTAACAATATAACTATCACATAAAACATTCTTATCATGAGCCACATGCATAAAATAATTAATACTCTCCACATAAACATAGTCATTCTTATTAATTATAGTGGGAGCAAATTCAACAAAATAGCTATCATTGTTATTATCATCACCATAATCATCAAATATAGGAGGCATATTGTAATCATAACTAATTTTCTCCTCAATAGTAGGTGGACTAAAAATATCATATTCATCATTGTAATCATCATATATTGGAGGTTTGGTATCATCATAAGCAATAGAATAGCTATCTTCCAAAGCTGGGGAACTAAAAAGATCATTTTCTTAAAAACTAGCTTCCCCACACTTAGACTTTTCCATAGAATTAGAAATAATGGTGTCCAAAGAATTCATACTAACAACATTGCTATTAGCATGCAAATAAAGTTTCATAGGTTTTTTAATTTTCTCATCAAACACTTCATGTCCTAACTCAAGATAAATACTATAAAGCTCTCTAATTTTGTTGTTGTTTTCCATTAAGCCTAACTAGTGAAAACAAGAAACAAAAAGACAAAATTGCAGAATCTAAAGGAACTAACTTCGAGCACTCACACCAGAGGATGTGAGTACCTTTTACCTTACCTCCCCGGCAACGGCGCCAGAAAATAGCTTGATGTCTACGCACTTCTATTCTTGTAGACAGTTGTTGGGCCTCCAAGTGTAGAGGTTTGTAGAACAGCAGCAAGTTTTCTCTTAAGTGGATCACCCAAGGTTTATCGAACTCAGGGAGGAAGTGGTCAAAGGTATCCCCTCTCAAGCAACCCTGCAATCAAGATACAAGAAGTCTCTTGTGTCCCCAACACACCCAATACACTTGTCAGGTGTATAGGTGCACTAGTTCGGCGAAGAGATAGTGAAATACAAGTGGTATGGATAATTATAAATGGTAACGGTTCCAGAAAATAGCTTGATGGCATGGAAGAGACTAAAAGCAAACTGAAATAAAGATGGCAACAAGCAAACATGTAACAGATCTAGTAGCAAACGGTGTTTCAGTGCTTAGAAACAAGGCCCAGGGATCATACATTCACTAGTGAACACTCTCATATAAATATCTTCTCTTTATGATACTACTCCTAACTACTCTCCGGTTGGACACTCTAATCCATGGTAGGGCTATAACAGCACACCTCAAAGTTCATCTTTCCCATCTAGATAACCCCACATTGTCACTTTGAGTACCAGATGGTTCAAACAAACACCACAATTTTATAAAGACATCCAACTCCAAATATAACTCATAACAAGTAATTGTAATCTCTAGCCTAAGTGCCACCATGGTGTGCATGCTATCACTTTCACACACATGGGGAGAGCAGAGATCTATTAAAGCACTTGAGTAGCAAGGTAGATCTACTTGATTACAAAGCTCATGATCACAATATGATCGTGCATAGAGAGAGAGAGATGAACACATAGCTATCGGTAGAACCCTTAGCCTCGAGATAGAACTACTCCCTCCTCATCATGGGAATCAGCAACGGTGATGGAGATGGTGGTGAAGATCGATGGAGATGGCTCCGAGGGCACTTTCCCGTCCTGGCAGGGTGCCGAAACAGAGACTTTATGTCCCCCGAATCTCCCCTTCGGTGGCGGCAGTGCTGCGGAACTTTTCGTGGATTTCTGATTGACCACCTAGGGTTTCTGTATCGGGAAGAATATATAGGCGAAGGGGCGAGGTCGGTGGCCAGCCAGGGGGACCGCACCATGCCCTGGCGCGGCATGGGAGACCCGCGCCTAGAGGTGGTTTGGCCACCCTGTGGCCCCCCTTCGTCTCTCCTTCTGGCTCCGTGAATCTTTCGGGAAAATAACGACTTTGGCTTTTGTCCGGTCCAATTCCGAGAATATTCATTTTCTGACTTTCCTGGAACCAAAAACAGCAGAAAACAGGCAGCTGGCATTGTGGCTCTTGTTAATAGGTTACTCCAAGAAATCATATAAAAAGTACTCCAGAGTGTGGACAAAACATAAGAAAGTAGATAAAACTAAGCATGGAACATCTAAAACTATGGATACGTTTGCAACGTATCACATGTCACCTAAAAATTATTCTTTTTATCACTTACCTAATCGAGGACGAGCAGGAGTTAAACTTGGGGATGCTTGATACGTCATTAACGTATCTATAATTTTTGATGCTCCATGGTTGTTTTATATCTATTTTCTTATGTTTTGTTCACACTTTGAGGTATTTTATAGATTTTCTGGAACTAACCTATTAACAAGATGTCATAGTGTCAGTTGCCTGTTTTCTGCTGTTTTTGGTTTTAGAAAAGCTAGTAAGGAAATATTCTCGAAATTGGACGGGACAAAAGCCAAAGTCAATATTTTACCAGAAGGAACACAGAGTCTGAAGGACAGTCTAAGAGGGGCCACCAGGCGGCAACGCCATAGGGTGGCACGCCCCTGGGCACGCCAGCCCCTGGTGTGGGCCCCTCGGGCAGCCACTGTCCTTGCCCCTTCGCCTATAAAAGTACCCCGATGTAGAAACCCTAAGGACCCGATCAAAAATCCACGAAAGAGTCTGTAGCCGCCGCCATCTCCATCCCTAGATCGGGGGATCCGAAGATCTTCCTAGCACCCTGTTGGAGGGGAGAGATCACCCAGAGGCCTTCTTCATCACCATGCCAACCTCCGGAGTGATGCGTGAGTAGTTCACCCTTTGACTATGGGTCCATACATTAGCTAGATGGTTGGTTCTCCTCCTTTGTGCTATCATGTTTAGATCTTGTGAGCTCCATTCATGATCAAGATCATCTATTTGTAATCCTATATGTTGTGTTTGCAGGGATCCGATGGATATTGAGATACTATGTCAGATTGATTATTGATTCTATCATGTCTATGTTATTTGTGATCTTGCATGCTCTTCGTTTTTAGTAGCTATCTTGGCCAAGTAGATGCTTGCAACTCCAAGAGGGAGTATTTATGCTCGATAGTGGGTTCATGCCTCTAGTAATATGGGGAAGTTACAGAAATCTCTAAGGTTGTAGATGTGCTGTTGCTAATAGGGAGAAAACAACAATCCTTTGTCCATGGGGCAATTGTATTGTTTACTTTACACACTTTGCTTAATGCAATTATCTGTTGCTTGCAACTTAATACTGGAAGGGGTTCGGATGATAACCTGAAGGTGGATTATTAGTCATAGATGCAGTTGGATTACGGTCTATGTATTATGTTGTAATGCCCAATCAAATCTCGTAGGAGCCAAGATATCTAGTATATTCATTGTTATGTGATACGTCCATTTTGCATCACTATTATATGTCTTAATTCACTATTATTCATTGATATATTTCATATTGAGAGGTGATACTTATGTTATTTCATCTGTTTTTGCATGGTTGATGACTTTTGGAGCATGGACCGCTGCAGTCAGGATTCTGATGGAAAAGGTGCTGTCTGGAGGCAAAATTCGCGAAGATCAGAAAATCCGAAAAAATATACGGAAAATTCTATTTTTCCAGAAGACTCAAGATGCCAGAAGATGGAGTGGAGGTGGGCCACAGGGGGCCCACACCACCCCATGGCGCGGGCAAGCCCAGGCCGCGCCAGGGAGCCCACTCTAGCCTCTCCCCTCTGGTGTATATCTTCCTCCCGAAACCCTAAGACTCGGGGAGCGACCACAGAAAGATTCCGCCGTCTCTACGGGGCGGAAAACACCGAGAGAGAAAGATCTCTCCGGCAGACAGATTTCTGCTGGAGGAATTCCTTCCCGGAGAGGGGAGATCATCGCCATCAACACCACCATCAAGCTGGACTTCATCGGGATCATCATCATCATCATCATCATCACCACCACCATCATCATCAGCACCCTCATCACCATCTCCATATTGCTGTAACAATTTGGTTGAATCTTGCATAGTTCATAGGGGAAACTTTCCCGGTGTTGATTACTCTTTGTAGTTGATGCTATTGAGTGAACCATTGAATTATTGTTTACGTTCAGATTGTTATACATCATTATTCCATCTCTGATCATGATCCATATGATGTCTTGTGAGTAGTTCGTTTTGTTCTTGAGGACATGGGAGAAGTCTTGTTGTTAGTAGTGGAGTTGCGTTGAGAAAGATTCAATAGATTGTTATTTAAGTTGTGGTGTACTTCTTCTAGTGGTGTCATGTGAACGTCGACTACATGACACTTCACCTATATGGGCCTAGGGGAATGCATTGTGTATTTGGCTACTAATCGTAGGGGTTGCCGGAGTGACAGAAACCTGAACCCCCGTTAGGAAACCATTGCACAAGGGACGTAAGGGTCTTAGAGTTTAAAGTTGTGGTTAGGTTTTACCTTAATTACTTTCTTGTACTTACGGATGTTTGCAAGGGGGTTTAATCACAAGTATGTATTAAGTCTTGGATGGGACGGTACATTAGCACAGGTTCACCCACACAACACTTAGCAAGCTAAAGAAGATTAATCGACTATATGAAGCGAAAGCACTTGACAGTCTTCCCATGTGTCCTCGAGAACGTTTGGTCATCTATAGAAATACAACCAGCTTGTCCTTTGCTGCATAAAGGATTGGGCCACTTGCTGCATTCATTCTTACTGTCTTTTGTTTACTCGTACTTTGTTTACTTGCTTTATCAAAAAACCCTAAAAATCCGTTTGCTAAGTATTTGCAGAGAATTCCTGATCCATACCACTAGCCAGCACCTTCTGCTCCTCGTTGGGTTTGACACTCTTACTTATCGAAAATACTGTGATACACCCCCTATACTTGTGGGTCATCAAGACTATTTTCTAGCGCCGTTGCCGGGGAGTGAAGCGCTATTGGAGAGTGGAACTGGTAAAGGAACCTTCTACTGTGAGTATTGTTTACTTCTGCTAGTTGCTTTATTTTCGTTATGGATAATTCGCTGAGTTTCTTATTTGGTAATGCTACTACCACTGCTAAGGTAGTAGATAAGCCACCACCTACTGAGAAAGATGTTTTCAAAATACCTACAAGAATTGTTGATCGTGTTATGGATAACTACTATGTTGGGGATGGAACTGTCCATCCCGGTGATCATTTACTCTTTATACACGAATTATGCGGGTTGTTCAAGTGTGCAGGTATTACTACAGATCAAGTTAATAAGAAGTTATTCTCATTATCACTGAAAGGAAGAGCTTAGGACTGGTATAAGCTGCCAAAGAATGGTCAAGTTTGGAATGGGAGGAAATAGTGCCT
Source organism: Avena sativa (assembly GCA_916181665.1). Lineage (NCBI taxonomy): Eukaryota > Viridiplantae > Streptophyta > Magnoliopsida > Poales > Poaceae > Avena > Avena sativa. The sequence goes on along the minus strand of OV702287.1, from coordinate 182,791,205 downwards.
CTCTTTTACTCAAAGTTTTATCCTCCTAGTGAGATTCATAAAGATCGGAATCAAATATACAACTTTTGGCCTCTTGATGGAGAGAGTACAGCTCAAGCTTGGGGGAGATTAAAGTTACTAATGCTCAAATGTTCCATTCATGAGCTCCCCAATAATATCATTATCAATAACTTTTATGCAAGGCTCCCTCTACATGATAAGGATTTATTAGATGCTTCTTGCGCTGGATCATTCACTCGTATGGAAGGAGAAGTTAAATGGGACCTTCTAGATCGTATTCAAGACAATGCTGAAGCTTGGGAGAATGACAAAGGTAGAAAATCAGGTATAAATTATGATTATGAATGCATTGAATCTTTTATGGGAACTGATGACTTTCAAAATATTAAAAATGCTTATGGTCTAGACTCTCAAGCTATTGCTTCTTATTTTAAGGCTTTTGCTTCTTATATTGAAGTTCCTAAAAAGAAGTGGAATAAGTATCACGAACCTTATAAAGATGTTGCTAAGAGCGTTCCTGCAAGAAATACGGAAGTTTATATTGCTAATCATGTTTTACCTGAACCTTATATTGAGAAAATGCCTTTTCCAATTAAGGTAAAGGAACATTCTATGATAGCTAGTGTGGTTAATGAAAGTATGAATAAGGCTGTTGAACCTGATAAACAAATGGTTGATGAACCTATAATAGCAAGTGTGAAAGACTTTGTCACTAAGTATGAGGAAGAGGGACACCCTATCCTTTGTAAGGATACCTCTAATATTGTTTCACAAAGTAGTGTGATGAGAGCTAGTATCCCTGTGTTTTCTGTTAGAATAAGTGATCATTGCTATGATAGTCCTTGTGATAGCTATATTGTTAAGTTTATACATGATACCGAAAGCTACTATGAGAGAGGGAAAAGTGTTCTTATGCATCTCAATAATATCAAGTTTCCCCGTTTTATGCTGAAAGTTTTTATGTTGCACTTCTTTTGCCTTTTTATGCAAGATGCTTTTGGTTTCAATAACTTGTTTGTCTATAAAATCCCCTTGCATAGGAAGTGGGTTAGACTTAAATGCATGTGTGTTTTTGCTTCTTAATGCTCTCTTTCGCTTCAATTTATATCCCTATGAGAGCTTCTTCAAAATTATCATTCCCATCTTAATGGCTATAAAGAAAGAGCTTTATGGGAGACAACCCAATTTGTTTTTGCTTTCAGTTTGTTTTTGTTTCTTTGAGTCTTGGAAGTTATTACTTTGGTAATAACCGCCCCTTATCCGTTTTGTTTGGTTTTTGCGTCAAGATCAGCCTCTAATAAGAGAGAAGTAAGAGTTGGGGAAGTTGCTGTCCCGAAATAGATTTTTATGCTTCACCGTAAAAATTCGTGAGAGATCTCTGTATGTAGGATTGAGCTGTAATTTTTTGTGCTTCTGCCCCAGGTTGTTTTTTAACTTTCGTTAGTTTTGCACTTTTTGATTTGAGCAACAGAAGATTTTCGAAAAAATTGATCTTTACCTGCTGGTCTGTTTTGACAGATTTTGCCAATCTTGCATTTGCTTCTTTATTCGATTTCCTTTTTGAATTATTTTTGGGTTTTCAGAAGGAGTTGCTACAGTAGCTTATGTTTTGATGGTTTTCAGTTAAAGTTGGACTCAAAAGGTTTTATCACTTCACTTATACTAATGTTGCTAATGAGAACTGTGTGAAAGAAATTTCCAGGAAGTGGAGATAATGGTGTAATAAGGAAGAGAAAGGTTTTATGACACAAGTAATAAGTATATGAAGATGAAGATATCAATGATATTCAAGTGATGACTCCGGAAGGATCCACTAAATACCAAATTCAGAGACCTGCAGAGTCCGTGTTCAACTAGGTAACAGTTTTGGTAAGAAAATTTCCGCGAAAATACAATACAACTATATTTTTGCAGTTTTCAGTCAATAAGGGAAGCTACGAAGCGAAAAAGGGACGGAAACAAAGCCGAGGGGGCCCACACCACTCCTTGGCGTGGGCCCACCCCTGGACGCGCCACCAGGTGGTGAGTCCACTCCGGACTCCGCCTCCGACTCGTTTTCTCCCAGTACCTTCCTTTTGATATGAAACTTCGTAATATATAACCCCCCGGATCCCCCGAGGTCCGGATATCGTGTTTTCGTCCTGTTTTTGTTTTGATCTATTTCTGTCAGGACATACTCTTTGAGATCTTAGAAGCACAATGGTGTCCGCCAAGGATAGAGAGAAGGATCCCATGGAGGAAGACCTCCAAGGCCCCGAGAAGGAGAAGGAGACCAAGAGTGAAGGTGAAGAGGAGCAAGGCCAACGTGCGCATACCGGCACTACCATTGCAAGCATTGGAGTGGTGGAAAATCCAGCCATTGGAGGGAAGCCTTCTCATCACCGTTCAGATCCCTGGTCACTTCCTCCACGCACCAAGAATCATTTCCATACCCTTATCCATGAGCATCAATACCAGAATATGCCCAAGGGGAAATTACCCTCTAATTGGGATTTGCCTCGTTCTAGCTATGCAGGAAAAGAAGACTTCAAGGAGGAAGAGTGGGGAAAGAATAGCAAGAGCTGGAATTCTCAACACGACATGATCATGAGCCACATTGAGCAAAACTCGCAGCTTATTCCTAATCTCACCTTCGAGATTGAGGACTTGGGGAAACTGATCAGAGAGCTCATCGAGAGGATACCACCACCGCCGAAGGAGTAATTCGTCATCAGGTTTGGCATCCCCTTGGTTTGTTCCAAGCTTGGGGGAGTGCCGCGGTATCACATCACTATCTTCTATCTTTTTACCTTATTAGTAGAGTCATATCATGAATAGAGGAGTTGTTTTGTAGTATGGTTTGCATTATGGAAGTGTCCCCTCTCTCGTTATATATGTATCCCTTGGTGTGAGTTGCTGTTATGGAATATTAATAAGAAGTTCTATCATTCACTCTTTTGCATAGCTTATGATAGTTTTCAATTCGTGGTTATATGATTGATCTTGTTGTTAGTATTGGTATCACTTTGAGATCATTGAGTTAGTTTAGTTGGTTTTGGCAAACCTGTCTCGGTCAGTAGCAACACCCCTTTTGAGAGTTGAAAATAAAAAGATAGAAGTACTCGAGAGAAAAATAATTTCATCATCTTTCTTTCTTGATTTGCTCATAAGTTTAGTATTCTCTAGTTAAGATCTTTTGTGCTTCCAAGGAAGATTGCATGTTTGTCTTTATCATTTGTATGTTTGTTTGTTGCCTTCAACTCTTGTACTTGCTACCCAGCCTTGCTAGCCGAAAACCTGTATTGAGAGTGCATCCACTCCCTTAAACCAAAACCTTTGCCATTTGTGTCCACCATACCTACCTAGTAGCATTATTGCTATTCCAAGTAAATTCTTGTTTTGTCTACCTCCCAAATTAAACTTGTTATGTGAAAATTAGTGATTAAAGCTCTCACGAACTTGATGGCACACTTTATTTTCTTGCACTTAATAAACTTGAACCATTGGGTCCTTCTTTGTTGCGTATATGCTTGCGCTTTATGAGTTGAAGTTAGCCGAACCATGTATCATGGGGTCCGCTTTCAACACTTCATTGGTACTTGTACCTAGTTGATATCATGTTCTTTTGCTTATGGATCCCGGCGGTGTGAAATAAAAGTGGAACTTGGAAGATCATGGAGTTTATATGTGTGTTAGAGAAACGCCTGGGCCGCTAGCCTAAGCCATTCCTAATCATGGTGGAAACTTGCAGCATAACTATAGTGAGCATTCTATGAAGCATCCTCAATAAAAACCTATGCAAATAGCAAATAAAAAGATCGCTGAGATGCTCACTGTCTGCTTGCCTTGTCATTTTGATTATGGGATAGCTCCTGTGTCATGTGCAAGGGGTACCCCGTTAGCGGTTCTCAATGATACACATGTATTTACAATCACAAGAGCTTGCTCGTGACTGAAGTTGAGTAGCATGAGGATCGGTACTCATAAGTAAGGGGCATGAGATTTCAACTTATAACTTGTCAAGCATATCGTCTTAGTTGTGTCACTTTAACCTTAATCACCAAAAGATGCCTATGATAGGGCAATGAGAGCTGAAAGCTAGTAAGTATCATAATTTTTGGGAGATCTTTATGAGACTTGCAATCCCTGCTTCCCTCTGCGAAGGGCCTTTCTTTTACTTTGTAGTTGAGTCAGTAAACCTATTCCCTTCTATCTCAGCAAGTATTTTGAGTTGATGTGTTTCATTCATTCACATGATGATTTATGCAATCATGTTTCTTATGTTCCTTGTTTTGCACATTGCTCTTATCTTGAAGTTTACTACTTTGAAAGCTTTCATTGAAAAACCAGCTATTTGTGAACTCTAGCAAATTATCAACTATTCTTCGACCAAGAGCTAAGTTTGCCATTACCAATGATGTTTTACTCTATGTATCTTTATTGTTTTTTCTTTACTCATTGCAAGTTGAGTTGTATAATAGTGAGTTATATTCTATTATAATCTATGTATTTGATGAATGTGATGCTTCTTGTCTGTATTCTTTTATCGACTCTTCACTCCATAAACCTGAGGTCATGTTTATTGAGCTCAGTTTCGCTTGGGGACAAGCGAAGTCTAAGCTTGGGGGGAGTTGATACGTCCATTTTGCATCACTATTATATGTCTTAATTCACTATTATTCATTGATATATTTCGTATTGAGAGGTGATACTTATGTTATTTCATCTGTTTTTGCATGGTTGATGACTTTTGGAGCATCGACCGCTGCAGTCGGGATTCTGATGGAAAAGGTGCTGTCTGGAGGCAAAATTCGCGAAGATCGGAAAATCCGGGAAAATATACGGAAAATTCTATTTTTCCAGAAGACTCAAGATGCCAGAAGATGGAGTGGAGGTGGGCCACAGGGGGCCCACACCATCCCATGGCGCGGGCAAGCCCAGGCCGCGCCCAGGGAGTGGTGTGGCCACCCTAGCCCACTCCAGCCTCTTCCCTCTGGCGAATATCTTCCTCCCAAAACCCTAAGACTCGGGGAGCGACCACAGAAAGATTCCGCCGCCTCTGCGGGGTGGAATACACCGAGAGAGAAAGATCTCTCCGACAGACAGATATCTGCTGGAGGAATTCCTTCCCGGAGAGGGGAGATCGTCGCCATCAACACCACCATCAAGCCGGACTTCATCGGGATCATCATCATCATCATCATCACCACCATCATCAGCAGCATCACCCTCATCACCATCTCCATATTACTGTAACAATTTGGTTGAATCTTGCATAGTTCATAGGGGAAACTTTCCCGGTGTTGATTACTCTTTGTAGTTGATGCTATTGAGTGAACCATTGAATTATTGTTTACGTTCAGATTGTTATACATCATTATTCCATCTCTGATCATGATCCATATGATGTCTTGTGAGTAGTTCGTTTTGTTCTTGAGGACATGGGAGAAGTCTTGTTGTTAGTAGTGGAGTTGCGTTGAGAAAGATTCAATAGATTGTTATTTAAGTTGTGGTGTACTTCTTCTAGTGGTGTCATGTGAACATCGACTACATGACACTTCACCTATATGGGCCTAGGGGAATGCATTGTGTATTTGGCTACTAATCGTAGGGGTTGCCGGAGTGACAGAAACCTGAACCCCCGTTAGGAAACCATTGCACAAGGGACGTAAGGGTCTTAGAGTTTAAAGTTGTGGTTAGGTTTTACCTTAATTACTTTCTTGTACTTACGGATGTTTGCAAGGGGGTTTAATCACAAGTATGTATTAAGTCTTGGATGGGACGGTACATTAGCACAGGTTCACCCACACAACACTTAGCAAGCTAAAGAAGATTAATCGACTATATGAAGCGAAAGCACTTGACAGTCTTCCCATGTGTCCTCGAGAACGTTTGGTCATCTATAGAAATACAACCGGCTTGTCCTTTGCTGCATAAAGGATTGGGTCACTTGCTGCATTCATTCTTACTGTCTTTTGTTTACTCGTACTTTGTTTACTTGCTTTATCAAAATACCCTAAAAATCCGTTTGCTAAGTATTTGCAGAGAATTCCTGATCCATACCACTAGCCAGCACCTTCTGCTCCTCGTTGGGTTTGACACTCTTACTTATCGAAAATACTGCGATACACCCCCTATACTTGTGGGTCATCAAGACTATTTTCTGGCGCCGTTGCCGGGGAGTGAAGCGCTATTGGAGAGTGGAACTGGTAAATGAACCTTCTACTGTGAGTATTGTTTACTTCTGCTAGTTGCTTTATTTTCGTTATGGATAATTCGCTGAGTTTCTTATTTGGTAATGCTACTACCACTGCTAAGGTACTAGATAAGCCACCACCTACTGAGAAAGATGTTTTCAAAATACCTACAAGAATTATTGATCGTGTTATGGATAACTACTATGTTGGGGATGGAACTGTCCATCCTGGTGATCATTTACTCTTTATACACGAATTATGCGGGTTGTTCAAGTGTGCAGGTATTACTACAGATCAAGTTAATAAGAAGTTATTCTCATTATCACTGAAAGGAAGAGCTGAGGACTGGTATAAGCTGCCAAAGAATGGTCAAGTTTGGAATGGGAGGAAATAGTGCCTCTCTTTTACTCAAAGTTTTATCCTCCTAGTGAGATTCATAAAGATCGGAATCAAATATACAACTTTTGGCCTCTTGATGGAGAGAGTACATCTCAAGCTTGGGGGAGATTAAAGTTACTAATGCTCAAATGTCCCATTCATGAGCTCCCCAATAATATCATTATCAATAACTTTTATGCAAGGCTCCCTCTACATGATAAGGATTTATTAGATGCTTCTTGCGCTGGATCATTCACTCGTATGGAAGGAGAAGTTAAATGGGACCTTCTAGATCGTATTCAAGACAATGCTGAAGCTTGGGAGAATGACAAAGGTAGAAAGTCAGGTATAAATTATGATTATGAATGCATTGAATCTTTTATGGGAACTGATGACTTTCAAAATATTAAAAATGCTTATGGTCTAGACTCTCAAGCTATTGCTTCTTATTTTAAGGCTTTTGCTTCTTATATTGAAGTTCCTAAAAAGAAGTGGAATAAGTATCACGAACCTTATAAAGATGTTGCTAAGAGCGTTCCTGCAAGAAATACGGAAGTTTATATTGCTAATCATGTTTTACCTGAACCTTATATTGAGAAAATGCCTTTTCCAATTAAGGTAAAGGAACATTCTATGATAGCTAGTGTGGTTAATGAAAGTATGAATAAGGCTGTTGAACCTGATAAACAAATGGTTGATGAACCTATAATAGCAAGTGTGAAAGACTTTGTCACTAAGTATGAGGAAGAGGGACACCCTATCCTTTGTAAGGATACCTCTAATATTGTTTCACAAAGTAGTGTGATGAGAGCTAGTATCCCTGTGTTTTCTGTTAGAATAAGTGATCATTGCTATGATAGTCCTTGTGATAGCTATATTGTTAAGTTTATACATGATACCGAAAGCTACTATGAGAGAGGGAAAAGTGTTCTTATGCATCTCAATAATATCAAGTTTCCCCGTTTTATGCTGAAAGTTTTTATGTTGCACTTCTTTTGCCTTTTTATGCAAGATGCTTTTGGTTTCAATAACTTGTTTGTCTATAAAATCCCCTTGCATAGGAAGTGGGTTAGACTTAAATGCATGTGTGTTTTTGCTTCTTAATGCTCTCTTTCGCTTCAATTTATATCCCTATGAGAGCTTCTTCAAAATTATCATTCCATCTTAATGGCTATAAAGAAAGAGCTTTATGGGAGACAACCCAATTTGTTTTTGCTTTCAGTTTGTTTTTGTTTCTTTGAGTCTTGGAAGTTATTACTTTGGTAATAACCGCCCCTTATCCGTTTTGTTTGGTTTTTGCGTCAAGATCAGCCTCTAATAAGAGAGAAGTAAGAGTTGGGGAAGTTGCTGTCCCGAAATAGATTTTTATGCTTCACCGTAAAAATTCGTGAGAGATCTCTGTATGTAGGATTGAGCTGTAATTTTTTGTGCTTCTGCCCCAGGTTGTTTTTTAACTTTCGTTAGTTTTGCACTTTTTGATTTGAGCAACAGAAGATTTTCGAAAAAATTGATCTTTACCTGCTGGTCTGTTTTGACAGATTTTGCCAATCTTGCATTTGCTTCTTTATTCGATTTCCTTTTTGAATTATTTTTGGGTTTTCAGAAGGAGTTGCTACAGTAGCTTATGTTTTGATGGTTTTCAGTTAAAGTTGGACTCAAAAGGTTTTATCACTTCACTTATACTAATGTTGCTAATGAGAACTGTGTGAAAGAAATTTCCAGGAAGTGGAGATAATGGTGTGATAAGGAAGAGAAAGGTTTTATGACACAAGTAATAAGTATATGAAGATGAAGATATCAATGATATTCAAGTGATGACTCCGGAAGGATCCACTAAATACCAAATTCAGAGACCTGCAGAGTCCGTGTTCAACTAGGTAACAGTTTTGGTAAGAAAATTTCCGCGAAAATACAATACAACTATATTTTTGCAGTTTTCAGTCAATAAGGGAAGCTACGAAGCGAAAAAGGGACGGAAACAAAGCCGAGGGGGCCCACACCACTCCTTGGCGTGGGCCCACCCCTGGACGCGCCACCAGGTGGTGAGTCCACTCCGGACTCCGCCTCCGACTCGTTTTCTCCCAGTACCTTCCTTTTGATATGAAACTTCGTAATATATAACCCCCCGGATCCCCCGAGGTCCGGATATCGTGTTTTCGTCCTGTTTTTGTTTCGATCTGTTTCTGTCAGGACATACTCTTTGAGAGCTTAGAAGCACAATGGTGTCCGCCAAGGATAGAGAGAAGGATCCCATGGAGGAAGACCTCCAAGGCCCCGAGAAGGAGAAGGAGACCAAGAGTGAAGGTGAAGAGGAGCAAGGCCAACGTGCGCATACCGGCACTACCATTGCAAGCATTGGAGTGGTGGAAAATCCAGCCATTGGAGGGAAGCCTTCTCATCACCGTTCAGATCCCTGGTCACTTCCTCCACGCACCAAGAATCATTTCCATACCCTTATCCATGAGCATCAATACCAGAATATGCCCAAGGGGAAATTACCCTCTAATTGGGATTTGCCTCGTTCTAGCTATGCAGGAAAAGAAGAATTCAAGGAGGAAGAGTGGGGAAAGAATAGCAAGAGCTGGAATTCTCAACACGACATGATCATGAGCCACATTGAGCAAAACTCGCAGCTTATTCCTAATCTCACCTTCGAGATTGAGGACTTGGGGAAACTGATCAGAGAGCTCATCGAGAGGATACCACCACCGCCGAAGGAGTAATTCGTCATCAGGTTTGGCATCCCCTTGGTTTGTTCCAAGCTTGGGGGAGTGCCGCGGTATCACATCACTATCTTCTATCTTTTTACCTTATTAGTAGAGTCATATCATGAATAGAGGAGTTGTTTTGTAGTATGGTTTGCATTATGGAAGTGTCCCCTCTCTCGTTATATATGTATCCCTTGGTGTGAGTTGCTGTTATGGAATATTAATAAGAAGTTCTATCATTCACTCTTTTGCATAGCTTATGATAGTTTTCAATTCGTGGTTATATGATTGATCTTGTTGTTAGTATTGGTATCACTTTGAGATCATTGAGTTAGTTTAGTTGGTTTTGGCAAACCTGGCTCGGTCAGTAGCAACACCCCTTTTGAGAGTTGAAAATAAAAAGATAGAAGTACTCGAGAGAAAAATAATTTCATCATCTTTCTTTCTTGATTTGCTCATAAGTTTAGTATTCTCTAGTTAAGATCTTTTGTGCTTCCAAGGAAGATTGCATGTTTGTCTTTATCATTTGTATGTTTGTTTGTTGCCTTCAACTCTTGTACTTGCTACCCAGCCTTGCTAGCCGAAAACCTGTATTGAGAGTGCATCCACTCCCTTAAACCAAAACCTTTGCCATTTGTGTCCACCATACCTACCTAGTAGCATTATTGCTATTCCAAGTAAATTCTTGTTTTGTCTACCTCCCAAATTAAACTTGTTATGTGAAAATTAGTGATTAAAGCTCTCACGAACTTGATGGCACACTTTATTTTCTTGCACTTAATAAACTTGAACCATTGGGTCCTTCTTTGTTGCGTATATGCTTGCGCTTTATGAGTTGAAGTTAGCCGAACCATGTATCATGGGGTCCGCTTTCAACACTTCATTGGTACTTGTACCTAGTTGATATCATGTTCTTTTGCTTATGGATCCCGGCGGTGTGAAATAAAAGTGGAACTTGCAAGATCATGGAGTTTATATGTGTGTTAGAGAAACGCCTGGGCCGCTAGCCTAAGCCATTCCTAATCATGGTGGAAACTTGCAGCATAACTATAGTGAGCATTCTATGAAGCATCCTCAATAAAAACCTATGCAAATAGCAAATAAAAAGATCGCTGAGATGCTCACTGTCTGCTTGCCTTGTCATTTTGATTATGGGATAGCTCCTGTGTCATGTGCAAGGGGTACCCCGTTAGCGGTTCTCAATGATACGCATGTATTTACAATCACAAGAGCTTGCTCGTGACTGAAGTTGAGTAGCATGAGGATCGGTACTCATAAGTAAGGGGCATGAGATTTCAACTTATAACTTGTCAAGCATATCGTCTTAGTTGTGTCACTTTAACCTTAATCACCAAAAGATGCCTATGATAGGGCAATGAGAGCTGAAAGCTAGTAAGTATCATAATTTTTGGGAGATCTTTATGAGACTTGCAATCCCTGCTTCCCTCTGCGAAGGGCCTTTCTTTTACTTTGTAGTTGAGTCAGTAAACCTATTCCCTTCTATCTCAGCAAGTATTTTGAGTTGATGTGTTTCATTCATTCACATGATGATTTATGCAATCATGTTTCTTATGTTCCTTGTTTTGCACATTGCTCTTATCTTGAAGTTTACTACTTTGAAAGCTTTCATTGAAAAACCAGCTATTTGTGAACTCTAGCAAATTATCAACTATTCTTCGACCAAGAGCTAAGTTTGCCATTACCAATGATGTTTTACTCTATGTATCTTTATTGTTTTTTCTTTACTCATTGCAAGTTGAGTTGTATAATAGTGAGTTATCTTCTATTATAATCTATGTATTTGATGAATGTGATGCTTCTTGTCTGTATTCTTTTATCGACTCTTCACTCCATAAACCTGAGGTCATGTTTATTGAGCTCAGTTTCGCTTGGGGACAAGCGAAGTCTAAGCTTGGGGGGAGTTGATACGTCCATTTTGCATCACTATTATATGTCTTAATTAACTATTATTCATTGATATATTTCGTATTGAGAGGTGATACTTATGTTATTTCATCTGTTTTTGCATGGTTGATGACTTTTGGAGCATCGACCGCTGCAGTCGGGATTCTGATGGAAAAGGTGCTGTCTGGAGGCAAAATTCGCGAAGATCGGAAAATCCGGGAAAATATACGGAAAATTCTATTTTTCCAGAAGACTCAAGATGCCAGAAGATGGAGTGGAGGTGGGCCACAGGGGGCCCACACCATCCCATGGCGCGGGCAAGCCCAGGCCGCGCCCAGGGAGTGGTGTGGCCACCCTGGCCCACTCCAGCCTCTTCCCTCTGGCGAATATCTTCCTCCCAAAACCCTAAGACTCGGGGAGCGACCATAGAAAGATTCCGCCGCCTCTGCGGGGTGGAATACACCGAGAGAGAAAGATCTCTCCGACAGACAGATATTTGCTGGAGGAATTCCTTCCCGGAGAGGGGAGATCGTCGCCATCAACACCACCATCAAGCCGGACTTCATCGGGATCATCATCATCATCACCACCACCATCATCAGCATCACCCTCATCACCATCTCCATATTGCTGTAACAATTTGGTTGAATCTTGCATAGTTCATAGGGGAAACTTTCCCGGTGTTGATTACTCTTTGTAGTTGATGCTATTGAGTGAACCATTGAATTATTGTTTATGTTCAGATTGTTATACATCATTATTCCATCTCTGATCATGATCCATATGATGTCTTGTGAGTAGTTTGTTTTGTTCTTGAGGACATGGGAGAAGTCTTGTTGTTAGTAGTGGAGTTGCGTTGAGAAAGATTCAATAGATTGTTATTTAAGTTGTGGTGTACTTTTTCTAGTGGTGTCATGTGAATGTCGACTATATGACACTTCACCTATATGGACCTAGGGGAATGCATTGTGTATTTGGCTACTAATCGTAGGGGTTGCCGGAGTGACAGAAACCTGAACCCCCGTTAGGAAACCATTGCACAAGGAACGTAAGGGTCTTAGAGTTTAAAGTTGTGGTTAGGTTTTACCTTAATTACTTTCTTGTACTTACGGATGTTTGCAAGGGGGTTTAATCACAAGTATGTATTAAGTCTTGGATGGGACGGTACATTAGCACAGGTTCACCCACACACCACTTAGCAAGATAAAGAAGATTAATCGACTATATGAAGCGAAAGCACTTGACAGTCTTCCCATGTGTCCTCGAGAACGTTTGGTCATCTATAGAAATACAACCGGCTTGTCCTTTGCTACATAAAGGATTGGGCCACTTGCTGCATTCATTCTTACTGTCTTTTGTTTACTTGCTTTATCGAAAACCCCTAAAAATCCGTTTGCTAAGTATTTGTAGAAAATTCCTGATCCATACCACTAGCCAGCACCTTCTGCTCCTCGTTGGGTTCGACACTCTTACTTATCGAAAATACTGCGATACGCCCCCTATACTTGTGGGTCATCATTATGCTTTCTCAATCTGTCAATTGCCTCGCTATAATTTATTCACCCAACATGCTATTTATCTTAAGGAGAAACACCTCTAGTGAACTGTGGACCCTAGTCCATTCCTTTACCATTGATATATCATCTACTATTTACCGTTTACTTTTTACTTTCTGCAAGCAATTACTATCTTCCACACTATACGTTTAATCCTTTGTTTTCAGCAAAACCAATGAGATTGAGAACCTCATTGTAAGTTGGGGCAAAGTTCTGTGGTTGTGTTGTGTAGGATTCCAACTTGTTAGCAACACCTTAGAGTTGTTTCCTTACTCCTACTGGTTCGATAATCTTGGTTTCATAACTGAGGGAAACTTGCTGATGTGCTCATCATACCTTCCTCTTGGGGTTCCTAACGAGCTCTACATATTTTGAGCATCATGTATCTAGACCCCTTTTAGTGTGTAGGATCACTCCAAATCTAGATGAATCTTTTAGGATGGACGAAAGCATAGAGAGACGGACAAAGAGAGAAACCTTGATCCCTTTATTATTAGTATATATATACAGATATAGATATCTCTCTACTATATAAAAAGTGTTAAGGTGGTTTTCGTTGCCTCAAATTTTCGTCCGGCATCCAACTTTTGCCCAACAACCAAGTACAGAACGAGTTCATACCGAACTCGGTTATTACCGAAGTACCAATCCAACTCGACTTCTATTTAATATGTTCTCCTCTCCCCACAAAAATTCATCCATATGTAGCCCTACTCCCGTGCTTACGATTCCTAGATAAATCCTTCACGGTGGTGAATGGAAGTGCTGGGCGCCGGACTAAGAGCATCTCTAGCAGTGCCCGTAAATAGCCCAAAACCGTAAAATAACCGATGTTTATCGGTGCCCCAGAAAAAACGCGCGCCGATCAGTGCCCGTAAACAGATCCGGCCCGAAAAAAGGTTTACGGGGCACGCTAAATATCGCTCGCGGAACCGAGCATATCTGGTTTCCGCGGCCGAACCGAGCGCTAACCCTCACTCCTCTTCATTCTTGGCAGGACAGAAGTTTCCTCCACCTCTCTTTCCGCTTCCGCTTTGCTGCCACCGTCGATCTACCTCCCCCGCCACTCCCCTCCCTCGCTGCCACGTGGAATCGACGCCATGGATCCCGCATAGCTCCCGCCGGTAGCTGTTGAGTTCACCGCAACAGCCGTCCTCCAGCACTCCGGCAGTCCACACAGGCTCGCCGGCCGCCGCCACGTTGGCCATCAAGAGGAGGAAGCGCGCGGACGGGCAGGCCATCCCGCCGGCCACCGCTCCCGTGACTGGCAGTTCTCACGCCACGCCTTTCTCCGCCCAGGCACAAGCACCCAAGAAGGTGCCCGCCAAGCGGAAGAAGCCCACACGGAAGACGGCGGCGGCGGCGAGAGGCGCCAAGAACCAGTACCGCCCCGTTCCTCCGCAGCATGCAACTCCGTTGGACGGGATTGCCTCACAGGAAGCCCCCACGATTGGCGCCCACAACTCGTTCGGCAAATTTCCACCAAGGTACGAAGAGGGATCTGCCTTGTTCTCATCATTCCAGCAATTACTCAACGATAGCGAGGTCTATACCATCGAGCCACCACTCGTTGCATATGATTTGGATGGCGATGAGGTAGAGGATGGCGAAGAAAATGCATTGGAAGAGGATGGCAAAGAGGATGCATTGGAAGAGGTTGATCAAGCCGCCTAGGATGAGGCGAAAGAAAAGAAGAGGAGGGCACTGAACTACACCGATATCGAGGACAGTTGCTTGTGTCGGGCGTGGTCGGATGTGTCACTTGATGCTGTCCATGGCAATGACCAAACCGGGAAGCGTTATTGGATTCGAATTGAAGATAGATTTTTTAGGCTCATGCCTCGTGTAGCAAACCCGGTAACCCGCACCTATCATTCCCTACAAGGCCGGTGAGATGTGATCAAAGCTACTTGTAGCCGATGAAGTGGAGCGCTCGAGCAAATCCGGGCAAATCCTGCAAGTGGTGTGAGCATTGACCAATGTGTAAGTGCCCCTATCTTGCATTTCTAGTTGTGATCAAGGCTATATAGACATGATCTAACATACATTCTATTAACTTGTAGGAAATCCTAGCAATAAAAAAGTACAAGATGGTGGCGACCTCCAAAGGAAAGCCATTTATGCTCCAACATTGCTGGAAGTTGCTTGAACATATGGAGAAGTGGAAGTTGAGGGATCAAGAAACAAAACCAAAAAAGGGAGTTTTGCTTCAATTGGATGATAGTGACAATGAGGGTGGAAGAAATGGAGGGAGGCTGGGAGAAGGCAAGAAGGCAAAAGAGTGGATCAAGATTGAGAGAGAAGCTATGGACATGGCATCGAAGATTGATGAAATGGTGAAGTCGAAGGAAACAATGACGATGAAGACATTAGAAGCAAAAATGATTATGAAGGAGAAGAAGAATGAGATGAAGCAAGCAAGGTGGCAATCAGTTCGTGACTTAGAGGAGAGAAAGATAGCACTTGAGGAGAAAAAATCCAATGTCGAGATATTAGCCGAAGAGAATAGGATCATGATGATGGATCCGAGCTTGATGGATGCTATCACAAAAGAGTGGTGGAACATTCATAGGGCCGAGATCGTAGCAGGGAGGAAGCAAGTCATGGTCGATGCTGCCGGAGAGCCCATCGACGATGACGCTAGGGCCGCTTCGATGCATGGTTCTTCTTCGGCTACGGCAATGGCTGCTGCTACCGGAGAGCCCATCGACGACGACGCTAGGGCATGAGCTCGACCTGCGTATGTTGTTTGACGTGTCTTTTTTAGTTTAGATTTTTATGCAATGATTGCTGACTTTTGCTGTCGAAACTGTCAAAATAATGTTTACGGTTTTGTCTACAGTTCACCCCGCCAAGCAGTCCCCGTAAATCTGAACCGCAAAACAGAATATTTGAATATTCTGTTTTGCGGTTCGGGTTTATGGGGACTGCTCGACGCCGCCTCCCGCGAAGCGAGCAATCGCAGATTCAGCGCACGATACTCCGACGTTTACAATTTGCTATTTACGAGCACTGCTATAGATACTTCAACATAGTTAACCAGCATAACAACAAACTCTTCATGGGAGGCAACCCATGTAAAATAAAGTTTTTATTTGTGTTAGTTTTTTTAAAGAGCGTTCAAGAAGATCCTTTAAAAAGAGAGAAGAAATCAAGATAACCCTCTCTTTATGATATTTGCTAACACATGACCAAAGAAGGTATTGCATTTTTATGAAGTATATTCGCCGTTGGTCTTTTGTTAAAATAGATATGTAAAGATGTATGAAGTTTTCATCGAAACTTCTTAATTTTTCGTGTTTACTGCACGTGCGCGTCTAACGACCACCGGTACGACCGGAGCCGGCTGTACCGTGTGCCCGTACCACATCTCGACACAAACGAATGTATTTTTAAGATTTTTGTTGCAGAGTATAGAAGAATTAACGACCTAACGTACGACGGGAGGAAACCGTACAAATGTACATACATCCTGCTTTAAAGAAACACAACATTAAAAATAGTGTGTTTTTCGAGATCTGTTTTATTCTTTTCAAATATATCTAGCACTGAAATATATTTAGATACATCCAAATCTACAGAAATCTGAGAATATTAATTTGGATTGGAATATGGTGAATTGATATTGTGTATTCCTCAGTTTTTTCCAAGTAAAAGTATGACATCATTCAAAGGTGAACCCATGGTTTAAAGATCTTATTATCAGGGAATGGACAAAAGGAAGACAAACTCTTTTTTTCAAAATATGAAAATAATAATTTCAAGTTTCAAACTATCTGTTTTTTTTTAAAGAAGTTTTTGAATATGACAAAATTGAGGCTCCATGGAGCCTCAACTCCATTTTGAGTTTGCGTTATTATCAGCTTTATACACTATTTTTATACCAGTACTCTTGGCTTAAGACATAGGTGGTCTGCATTTAACCTTGTTTTTTAAAGTACAGTGTTCGTTCTACCTGGAAATTGAGAAACTGAGTGCTACTTGATCATTCAGGCAAAAAACACTGCAGATTTGTTGATCAAAAGTCCTAAACCTACCTACATTTTTTTCAGGTGTGTTTCTTTGAAATTTATTGATCGAAGGCAATGTTTATTTAACTGATCAATTAGAAGTTTAGTAGGGAATTCAGCAAGACTGGAGCACATGGATTTGACATGCAAAGTTGTGTATTATTGTTTTCATATGGAATATAATCTGATTTTCTCATCTATACAACATATCTGTTTTTCTTTACGATCATTGTAGTCACAAAAGCATTGTTTGTTGTTGTCAAAGAATAAAGAGAGACATAGTTACTGCACTATGCACATATTTCATTTATTTGAATAAATATTTAATGTACCAATATCTCTCGCGCTTTACGGGATGACCATTTATTGATTTGCTAAGTTTAAACAGCCAATGAAGAAAGAAGAGAAAGAGATAATTGGTATATTTCGTTGTATGACTAAAAACCACACGAGGCAGTATGTTCACCTTTATCTAAGTTATAAAAGTTGTTTGATTGTATATTAGTCTATTTTTTATTTCATGGCAACGAACGGGCATTCAACTAATAGATATAGACAACCTGTTCGTAACTAACATATTTTTGGGTCTTGTGCTAAACATCAAACTTTCAAACTGCAACCCTGACCTGGCGAGGCTCAATCTTCCTACTGCTGTTGCCAGCCGCATGGTTTCGGCCCCCCTCACCAATTCGTAGAAGGGGCAAGCACTAATACTGCTGGTAGTTATACGAATTAAGGGACTACTCTCTCAAAAAATTAAGGGACTACTCCTAATTAATTTCCGGGAATTAGACTAGGAGCCTACAGCCGCATGGGCCAAGCCCAGGAAGCGCAAATAGCCTAGTTCTCGCAAATGCAGGATGCACTACCCGCAGTTATGTGGCCTCTCTAGTCTCTAGTAGGTTTATCCATGATTCGATAGCGGTACGATCTAGGGCATAGCCGCCGGCCATTAGCTCAAATTTTGACGCTTTGTCGGCTGTCAATACCTGCGATAATGTGCCTGCTTCCTGTGACCGTTTCGTCCCCTGACGAGCGATGCCAGGGCATGTTACTCGTTTCTATTCGCCCCACTGACGAGCGATGCCAGGGAGGCCGCTACTGATTGCCCTTCGTCTTGCCGCATCTATGTATTTGACATCAGATTAATTTCTCAAGGTATGTATTTTGTCTTATGGCATAGTAACAATTATGTCTTAGTGATCGTAGTTGCATCAAGTACTGCTCAGATGAGAGAAATAGATTTTTATGTTTCCCTTCAATTTAATGTTACTTCTTTAGTTTAAGAACAAAAGAGAAACAAATAGAATATTAAAACGTATTACTTTTTGTGAGCAATCTCATTGAAGTGTGTGCTTAAATTTTCATTTCAATATCTCGAGTTTTGCTCTGATAAGATTATTAATTCCTAAACAACTTTTAGAACTGTTGGTCTAAATCTAGACCTGTCAATGTAAAAAAATTGTGTCTCCCAGATTAGATATATTATGAAAATGGAGTATCCTTGCAAAAATATGTCACTACGTGATATTGCGCCAAACATGGTATATCAACATATAACAATAGCATATGTGAACTTTGTCACCCCCCCCCCCCCCCCTTCCCCCACCTAAATCTTGGATCCGCCCCTGCCTCGAGTCGTCAAGTAACCGTGATGTTTAGTTTAGACTGTAAGCATTTGAACCTAGCGTAACATAAGCTCGTGGTAAGTGTTGTGCCACCTAATTTGAATCTAGCCCCGTGGTGCAATCATGTATAATAGTGTCATGCCGAAGTAATGTTCTGCTTATGACATGTAAGAGCATCTCTAGCCCAAGTATACGAATTTAGAGGACAAAAAGCCTCCCTAAACTTTAATTTCCTAAATTTGGTCCTCTAAATTTTGCGCCGCAGATTCGAACCCCAATAGCTTAAAGAACTAAAGTTTTGTTTTTGCAAATCAAACCAAAGTATCAATATTACAAACCAAAATAAATTTAATAAGTCAAATTATTCATTATTACAAACGAATTAATGAACGTAATAAATTGTTTCAAATCACTGTGATCCTCCATGGATTTTGTTATTGTGAGGAACAAGTCCTTTTGCATCCGAAACCATCGCCAGAATTGCTTGTCTTGATAGATTGCACCGGGGTTGAAATAATCATGCGTGATCCGAGCATGGCCCTCGGCACTATTCCGGTTGATACACACATGGCCGAATTGCGATCCTTGCCCCGGCCTCCGAAAATCCTCGTTCACAATCAGCAAGCCATCTCTAAATCTTTGTCGTCTTCTTCCTCCTCTAACGAAGAGTCATCGAAGATCATCTCTTTCAACCTCTTCATCTATAGCTGAAGGTGCTCTCGGTCAAGCCGGTTGCAAATGAACAAAAGACAAGTCGTATAGAAATTTCATCGAGTACCTTGAGTGCGGCAGAGGTAGAGTCCGCGAACGGTACCGTAGAGCCGGGCAAAAGGGTTGACGCCTCCGACAGGGCTGCACGACCACTGGGCTACCATGTGGTGGCCGTGGAAATCAAGTCATCGGGCCAACATGACGACCGGCCGTTGACAAAGCTCGAAGCAGCCACCGGGCGTAAAGCTCGTCCGACCGAGGGCTACGATGGTTGTTGTCAGCCGGTTTTGGTCCGGGATGACGTTTCTGAACCTGAAACACTACAGCTAACTGAAGGAAAAACAGCAGTTCAGTTCAGAGTAAAATACGATGGAGAGAGAGAGTTTGTGCTGCTGACTCGTGTAGCTTTTCTGTGTTGATTCTATCTCCTTTTAAACATGGTTACAAGATCAGCACGTTTGTGATCCGATTTGGACGCGCCATCCCACGCCCCACGATCCACAATGTCTCGCTTGACCTGGTGCTACCGATAAGTGAGGATAACGTGCACTAGCACTTCTCCATGATCTACCCGTGTGTATGGCTCACAGGCGAGACCATCGACATGTTATTTTCTTTTAAACAGAAAACCTACACTACGACACGATGAGCTTATTGAGCTAACAATTCTCCCTCGTAAGCTCAACGTGCTACCTTGATTTCCATGACCTCTAGCCTCTGCCGCATCTCGATGAAACGAACGCATCCGAGGGCCTTCGTCAGAATGTCCACCAGCTGATCCTGTGTGCCAACATGGATGAGTTCCACTTGTCCAGTTTCCATTGCCTCACGCACAAAATGAAACTTCACATCGATGTGTTTGCTGCGATCATGATGAACTGGATTTTTGGCTAAGGCTATTGCTGACTTGTTATCAACCAGCAGTGTGAATTTTGCTGGTTCTTGACCAAGCATTTCTCCCAGAAGACGGCTCAGCCACACTCCCTGGCAGGTAGCTGCTGCAGCTGCGATATATTTAACTGATTGCAACAATCTTTTCCTTCTGAGATGTCCAACTGACAGGATTTTTCTCGAGGAGAAAAACTTGCCCAGACGTGCTCTCGCGATCCCCTGCATCTCCTGCATGATCACTATCGCTGTAGCCTAGGAGGACTGCTCCCCTTGCCCAGCTCTGTATTTGCAGCCGTAGTGTGCAGTTCCCTTTATGTAGTGAATGATCTGCTTCACTGCTGCCCAATGTGCAGTGCTCGGCCGCTCCATAAATCGACTGACAATGCCTACTGAGTGTGCAAGATCAGGTCGAGTGTTGACGAGGTAGCGGAGGCTGCCGATCACGCTGCGGTACAGAGTAGCATCGACTGCCTTTTGCCCATCTTCCTTCGTCAGTTTCAGTCTACCCTCCATTGGAGTGTGGCAGCTGTTGCAGTTGCTCATGCCCGCCACTTCGATGATATTGTGGGCATAGCTCTGTTGGCACAGAGTGATTTCTCCTTCAGATTGGTGCACCTCGATCCCCAGATAGTAGCTTAGGAGCCCGAGATCGCTCATCTTGAACAGGTTTTGCATCTGCACCTTGAACTCAGTTATGGCTGATGCCTCTGTCCCAGTGATGATGAGATCATCCACGTAGACGCCCACCAACAAAAAGGAGGTGTCGTCGCCGCGATGATAGACTGCATGCTCCAGTGGGCTTCTTGCAAACCCGAGCTAGCTGAGTGTACTGTCCAGCTTCGCGTACCCGGCGCATGGTGCCTGTCGTAGTCCATATAGGGCTTTCTTCAGCTTCATCACTGCTTGTTCCTTGCCGGCGGTAATGTACCACGACGGTTGCGCCACATAGACCTCCTCTGACAGCTCGCCTGAGAAATGCAGACTTAACGTCCATGTGATGCACTTCCCAACCCGAGTGTGCAGCGAGTGCGAGCAGGAGGCGCACAGTCTCCATGCGAGCCACGGGCACGAACACTTCCTCGAAGTCGACGCCCTGCCGCTGCGCGTATCCCTTGGCCACGAGCCGAGCCTTGTATTTGACAACCTTGCCATCTGGATCACGCTTGACCTTGTACACCCATTTCAGGCCAATCGCCTTGTGCCCTGCAGGAAGAGAGGCAAGCTCCCAGGTGCAGTTGTCGATGATGGAGATCATCTCGTCGTCCATGGCAGCCTTCCAGTTCGCGTCGCCCAGCGCCTCGCTGATGTCGTGCGGCTCCTCCGCGCTGAGCAGGCAGCACTCGAGTAGAGCGTGTTCTGCCTCAGTCTCGTCGAGGATGTCAGAGAGGCGACGGTAGCAAAGAGGCCCAGAGTTGATGTCGTGGGCGTCGTCGTGCGTGGGCGGCGCGGCCCAGCGCGTGTCCCGTGCCGCTGCAGGCGTGCACAGGTTTGGTACTGACGGTGTGCTGGGCAGCGTGGCGGGTGAGCCCTGTGTCGGAGTGGAGGGCATCACCACCGTGCCAGCACCCGTGTCCAGCTCCTGACCGCCGGACTCGGTGGTGTACACCACCGTGAAGGTGTTGATCCCTGTGTCCTGTGGCTGCGACGCGGACGACATCGCCTTGCCCACATCGTCCCAAGTCCATGGCCTGCTTCCTTCAAAGACAACATCACGAGTGACTTGTACCTTTTTTGTTGCAGGATTGTAGACTCTGTAGCTCTTCGATCCACTCTCGTACCCCACGAGCACCATCAGTGTGGAGCGATCCGAGAGCTTGGTGATGTCGGGGCCTATGTTCTTCACATGTACCGTGCAGCCAAACGTGCGCAAGTGTTGCACATTCGGCTTCCGGACGTACCACGCCTCGTATGGCGTGACACCATCTAGGCTCCTCGTCGGGGCCCTGTTGAGGATGTAGACAACGGTGGTGACCGCCTCCGCCCAGAAGTACGCCGGCATGCCCATGCTCTTGATTAGGCACCGTGCCATCTCGACAATAGTCTAATTCCGGCGCTCGATGACGCCGTTTTACTGCGGTGAGTAGGGTGCCGTGGTGTAGTGCTTGACGCCGAGATTGTCGTAGTGTTCGCGGAACTCCAGCGAGTTGAACTCGGCGCCCTGGTCAGACCGAAACGCGCGCAGCTTGAACTGTCCTTCAGCCTCAGCCAGCTTCTGCACCTTCTTGAAGTGATCGAACGCCTCGTCCTTCGTCCTGAGGAGCTCCAGCCACATGTACCGAGAGTGATCGTCAACCACCAGGAGAAAATACTTTTTACCTCCAGGCGACGGTGGCGAGATCGGCCCACAGATGTCCGTGTGCACGAGCTCCAGGCCGTGCTCTGCGCGGTACGCGGTGGCCTGGGGAAAAGGTGCTCGGTGTTGCTTCACCAGCGCACAGCCATCACAGTATTCCTCGACGCGGCACGAAAGTGCAGGTGCCCCATCCTGGCATGCCAACGCCAGGTGATGTCGTCACCCTTCGTCAGAAGACAAGTGGGCGAGTCGATGGTCAGTATGCCAGTGTATAACCGGCTCCCTGTGCGCTTGACACGGGCCAACATCCTTTCGCTGGGGTCGTGGATCGTCATGACGCCGTGCTTGATGCCGATGCCGCACCCGCCCTTGTCGAGCTGGCCGACCGATATGATGTTGCTCCTCAGGCTCGGGATGTAGAAGACATCAGCGAGTGCGCGCTGCTCGCCCTTCTGGGTGCGGAAGACGATGGTGCCGCGGCCACGGATCGGCACCACGGAGCCATCCCCGAATTTCACCATGCCGTGCACGGTGTCGTCCATGGTGGCGAACATGTGGCGCTCGCCAGTGATGTGACTGCTCGCGCCTGTGTCAAAGAACCATACGCCGTCAGGGGAGGGAATCGGGATCACCTTTTCTTCGTTCAGGTAGACGGCTTGAGGCGCCATGGCCTCGGTGACCACCGCCATGAGCAGGCCGCCCTGGTGCTCTTCGCCGGGCTGGATCAGGTTCGCCGTCTCCTGCTGCTTCTTCTTCTCGCGATCGCGCTGCGCTTTGTGCAATTCCTTAGCCCAGTGTCCAGCTTTGCCACAATAGTTGCAGTTCCCCTTCCGACGCTCGCCGCCGCCGGAGCCTCCCCCCTCTTGGGAGGTCTTGCTGCCGTCCCCGCCCGGCGATTTGGGTTTGCCCTGAGGCTTCCCCTTTTTCTCACCACCGGAGGGACAGCCACCCGTGCGCTAGCTCTGCCGAGCCGCCCACTCCTCTTCCGTGAGCAGAAGCTTGCCGACGCCATCCGTCACCCCTTCATCCAGGTCGTATCCCTCCTCGGCGGTGATGAACTTGCCGGTGAGCTCCTCGATGGAGAGCATGCGCAGATCGACGGTTTGCTCAATCTCCATCGCCACAATCCGGTACTTGCGTGGGGTGACGCGGAGGAACTTGAGGACGGCCTTGTACTCGTTGATGGGGTCACCGAGCAACTCGGGGTCATTGATGATGGCCATGAGCCGGAGCGCCAAGTCCTCGTCTGATTCCCCGGCCCTGAATCAGAGCTCCTCCCACTCCCGTCGGCGAGTCTGAGCCTTAGCCTCGTGGATCCGCTCACAGCCGAGACGCATCGTTTTGATGGTCTCCCAGGCTGTCTTGGCGTAGTCCTTGACCGCCAGTGTTCGCACCAGCTCCGGCGGGACGGCGCGAAGGAGGGCCGCGAGCGCAGCCCGGTCGCCAAATTCGATGACGTCCCAGAGGTGCGCCGCCTGGAGCTGCACCCGCATCACCATTGCCCACTCCGGGTAATTGGTGCGCATGAGGTTTGGGTACTGCACAGCGCCGCCGCCGCCGCTCTCCCGAACGACGCGCTCGTGCACAATGATTTCTCTGTCGCCACGCACCCGGCTACGACCACGCCGCGGAGGCGGGGACACGGAGGCGCGGCGCTGCGGTGGCGGCTTGGACCCGCCAGAACCGCCTCCGCCGCCCTGAATCCCCTTGGCCTTCTCCGCCGGCGCCGCAGCCGCTGCTGCCTTCTCCGCCGCATCGCGAGACTTGGACATCCTAGGGATCGAACGGGGCTCGGATACCAAATGACGTTTCTGAACCTGAAACACTACAGCTAACTAAAGGAAAAACAACAGTTCGGTTCAGAGTAAAATACGATGGAGAGAGAGAGAGAGTTTGTGCTGCTGACTCGTGCAGCTTCTCTGTGTTGATTCTATCTCCTTTTAAACATGGTTACAAGATCAGCACGTTTGTGATCCGATTTGGATGCGCCATCCCACGCCCCACGATCCACAACGTCTCGCTTGACCTGGTGCTACCGATAAGTGAGGATAACGTGCACTAGCACTTCTCCATGATCTACCCGTGCGTATGGCTCACATGCGAGACCATCAACACGTTATTTTCTTTTAAACAGAAAATCTACACTACGACACGATGAGCTTATTGAGCTAACACGGGACCGTCGAGTTGCACCTTTCCCATGCTCCGACGGCCCTTCTGGCGAAAGAATCGACATCGCCGTGGTCGGAATCAACCTTGAATTGATGGTGGATCAGCTCAATGCGGCGTTTCTCGGGACCGATTCCAGCGACGGCTAGCACCAATGAGTGGATCATTCTCGGGACCGATTCCAGCGACGGCTAGCACCAATGAGTGGATCAGACGGAGAGAAAAATGGCAGCGGGTGTTTTTGGCTATCGGCGGAGGCGATTGGTGGTCGGCGGTGTGAACGCCGATGGAAATACGGCGGCGGGCGGCGAGGCTGCGACAGCGAGGCCGAGGACTAAAAATTAAGTCCGTGGTCAGCTATATTTGGGGGCCGCGGAGGCTGAGGATTAATAATTATTCTCCACTAGAACTGTTTGGGGTTTGGTTAGAGACGGTTGCGGCGTTAGCAGCGTATTTTTTATCCTCTAAAGACTTTTTTTTACTTCGGCTAGAGATGTTATAAGACCCTTATATAATTTAATGTAAAGAAGTTGGCTCTAAGCACCTCAAGTTTGCCAGTTCAGGCTAGCACATACAGTAGTAATGAAATGCCAATTAAATCGAGTCTTTGCACATGACAGCACAATTCCGACGCAATAGGTACTCACCGTTCGCCTTCCCATCACCATCGATTTGGTGTTCTTGTCCACGATACTATATCCCCTATATTTGCAAGTTTCTCAGTTTGCGCGCTCGCAAGGTAAGCACGCTCAAGCTAAATTCTCTCCCTGCACGTACCATCTTTCAATTTTTTTTGAAAATGAGCATATATTAATATCACACGGATACCAATTACACCCAGCCTCTGCAACAATGCATACCCTATTGGTAATACGGATGCACACAGCCAAAAAAAAAAAGAATTACAAAAAAGAAAAGTCCCGTTGCAGGAATCTGATCCTTAACAGCAGCGACACTATCACCACCAAAACAACACCAGAAATCCAACACCTCCAAAAGCGACGCCTCCAAGAAGGAAACAGTGCACAAGCGCTGTCATCGCCCGATCAAAAATCTTAGGTTTTCACCCTGGAGAAAGTCCTCGCTCGCAAAGCAATGCCTTCTGCAAGGTCATTGCTAGACACAACCAATGAAGGCCAGACCTTAGGTTTTCACCCTGTAAGGTAAGACTGTGAACTCCTCCTGTGATGACAAACGCTGCTGCGAGTCACAGATATCCAAGCCAGATCCTCATCGCCATAAAGTCTCAAACCACCATAGCTCGCCCACATGTCTCTGCCTTCATGACATTCTCCGCATCTGACTTCACCATGTGTATCGTCAAAGACATGTCGCATGATGGTAACAGGTAGCAGAGCTTCACCACGCTCCCACTGAAACCAATCGGCCAGCAAAAAACACAGGTGAGCATGACCGAATTCCTTCCGATCCAGCAAGCTCCAGGCATATGCGCCCATGGGAGTTCGCCGGCGGAGCCTTCCGGAACCAGACACTCCGGCCAGATCAATGGAGACCCGCATCAAGTAGATCTTCGTCTTGGTGCGAGATAGATCCAAGGACCACCCCCTTTATTGAAACCGAGCCAGCAGCCCCCACGCTACCCGCCGGAAACTAGCAGGATCCGCCTTAAAGCAGCAAGATCTTCTGGCCGACCACTCCGACGAAGAAGGAAGTCACCACCACCATGCCAGGGGCAGCAACCCCAAGCGCCCTAGTGCCGCGAGCATGGCCCGGAGATCCTGAGCGCCGGCGTCGGCGACGAACGGAATAGATCTCGGCCCGTAGGCACGGATTCCCGCCGTCGCGTGCAACCATCTGGACCAAGGACCCCCAGTCGCCGCCAGCCACAACACCACCGCCGAACCAGCGCGGGCACGGACGCCACCGCTGCCATGCCAGATCGCGGCCAGGGTCGCCGCCACCGCCGCTACGCCGCCAGATCTTTGCCCGACGACGCCCCGGGCGGCGGCGGTGGGCAGGAGGATCTTGAGGGGAGGGTCGGCCGGAGAGGAGAGGGGCCGCCCGGTGCGGCGTGCCGCCGCCGTGCGGGTGCGGGAGAGGGGACATACCATCTTTTAATAATTTTCCGACAATGGCTCACGTCACGAACTAGCAAACCCCCTGCCGGACTAAAAACACTACCCACCATCCTGAAGACCAGAGCTAGAGGTTGCACGATGAGTACATTTGCTTTTTGAGAGCAACCACATATTTCATTAATCGAAAACCGAGTTACATAAAACAACACATGTGGAAACTAATGACAAATTGTGATAAAATGATTATCATGAAAACAATGCAGATAAAATCGTAAGAGATCGAGAAATACAAAACGATCCTTAGGTTTTCCTACAACGACCGAAGCTAGAGGGAGACGTCCAACTCCAGCGCCATCGCTGCGAGGAAACATACTTATCCACGTAAAAAAAATCATCGCAGGATCGCTTGGGCGGCGACCTCGTGTCTTAGGGCATATAAATTTCTTGGACGAGGTCCATCAGTCATCACTGTAGAATAATATTTGTCTCTCTATTGATTGCCTAGTTTGGAGATTACAAGGGGTATATATGAGGGGCCGACGGCTAACCCTAACTTGAATTACAAGCAAACTCTAAAACAAGTCGTAACGGACTCTTATTCTAACATCCCCCCGTAGTGTCAACGTGGGGTTCACCAACGTTGAGACTGAAACGAATGTCGGTAAACGATGATGTAGGCAGCCCCTTGGTGAAGATGTCTGCAAACTGCGCAGTAGTAGGAACATGTAGAACTCGAACTTGTCCAAGAGCCACCTTCTCCCGAACGAAATGTATGTCAATCTCGATATGCTTGGTTCGTCGATGTTGTACAGGATTACTGGACATATAAACAGCGGAAATGTTATCACAGTAAACCACAGTAGCCTGCTAGACAGGACAACAGAGATCGAGAGAAGCTGACGCAACCAAACCGTTTCGACGACAGCATGTGCCACTGCACGGTACTCGGCCTCTGCAGACGAACGCGAAACTGTAACCTGCCGTTTCGAAGACCATGAAATCAAGTTGTTACCAAGAAAAACACAGTATCCGGATGTGGATCGACGAGTATCCGGGCAACCAGCCCAGTCGGCATCGGAGTATGCTGTCAAAGTGTGTGGAGATGATGAATAAATGTGCAGACCATGGTCTAAGGTACCTTTGAGATAGAGAAGGACACGTTTGACATGATTATAATGGGGAACTCGAGGATCATGCATATATAGACAGGCTTGTTGGACAACAAAGGAAATTTCTGGGCGAGTAAGAGTAAGATATTATAAAGCACCAGTTATACTACGATAAAGAGTGGCATCGGAGAAGACATCACCAGAAGAAGAAAGCTTAGTTGTAATGTCTACAGGAGTTTTAGAAGGTTGACAGTCAAGCATGCCAGATTTAGTGAGAAGATCTAAAATATATTGACGTTGTGAAAGAAATAAACCATGAGAATCACGAGTGACAGCTATTCCGAAGAAGTGATGGAGAAGTCCAAGATCAGTCATGGAGAACTCAGATCGTAGTAAAGAGATGATGTGATCAAGAAATTGTTGAGAAGAAGCTGTTAAAACTATATCATCGACATATAAGAGAAGATAGGCAGTTTGAGAGTTGTTGTGATAAACAAAAAGAGAGGAATATGAGGGTGAAGGATGAAATCCGATAGTGAGAATAAAGGTAGAGAAACGTTGAAACCATGCACGAGGAGCTTGTTTAAGACCATATAGAGATTTTTTAAGGAGGCAAACATGATTTGGATTAATGGAGTCTTCGAATCCTAAAGGTTGCTGGCAATAGACAGTTTCATTGAGTGATCCATGTAAGAAAGCATTTTTAACGTCAAGTCGATGAATAGGCCAAGAGGAAGTGACTGCAAGACTAAGAACTGTTCGAATTGTGCTGGGTTTAACTACAGGAGAAAATGTTTTATCGTAATCGAGACCGTGTTGTTGAGAGAAGCCTCGACAAACCCAACGAGCTTTATAACGAGAGAGAGAACCGTCGGAGTGAAATTTTTGACGAAAAACCCATTTACTAGAAACAACATTTGCACTAGGAGGACGAGGGACGAGTTGCCAAGTTTTATTATCTATAAGAGCTTGAAATTCATCTCGCATAGCAGAAGTCCAGTGGGGATCAAGAAGAGCCGATTTATAAGATTTGGGAATGGGAGATATAGATGGAGCAATATTAAGATTTAATTTTTGAGTAGGCAATTTAAATCCGGATTTTGCACGTGTGCGCATGACGTGTTCATTAGTGGGTTTAGTGATAGGAACAGCACGTACGGGAGGTTGAAGAGGGGACGGGGAAGAATTGCCTAGTGCAGTGGAGGATGCAGGCATTGGAGAGGCAGGGTCGGGAGGCGCGGTAGGAAAGTCTGCCGCGGCAGCGTTTTCAGCCAAATTGGCTGCCGCGGCAGAGCCCGATACCGCGGTGTTATCGCATGCTGCCGCGGCAGGATTTGCAGCTGTTTCGGCTGCCGCGGCAGGGGTCGGGGAGGAGTGTGGTGGTGTTGGATTTGGTGTGATGTAGAGAGGATTGAAGGTGGGTCGGCGAGGTGAGGAAGTCGTGATAGAAGTGTCGGTCTCGGATGACGTGTGACGTTGTGAAAAAGGAAAAACATTTTCAATAAAAGTGACGTGTCGAGAGATGTGAATACAGCCAGAGAGGAGATCAAGGCAACGAAAACCTTTATGTTCATCGGAGTAACCAAGAAACACGCAGGAGATGGATCGGGGGGCTAGTTTATTTGGTGATTGGGTATACATGTTAGGGAAGCAAAGGCAACCAAAAATACGAAGCTCGGAGTAATCGGGATGACATCTAAAAAGAGAAAAATAGGGAGTGCTATAGAGATTGGATTTAGTTGGTCGAATATTGAGAAGATAAGTTCCAGTGCGTAGGGCCTCTGCACAATATCTAGGAGACATAGATGAGTGAATTAAAAGTATACGAATAATATCATTAATTATTCAGAGAGCTCGTTCGGCCTTGCCGTTTTGGAGAGAGGTATAGGGACAGGAAAAACGAAGGAGGATACCATGACTAAGGAAGAAATTTCTATTTCGATTATTGTCAAATTCTTTATCATTATCGCATTGAATAAATTTTATAGGCAAAAAGAAGTGAGTTGCTACATATCGTGGACATCAGATTTGTTGCGCATAGGAAAAGTCCAAATAAAGTGTGTGAAATCATCAAGAATAACAAGATAGTATTTGAAACCAGAAAAACTTTCATATGGAGAGGTCCATAAATCACAATGTAGTAATTCAAAGGGAAAAGTGCTAGAAGATTGGGAGGTACTAAAGGGAAGACGAACATGTTTTCCCAATTGACATGACTCGCAAACTGAAGTATCATGATAATCTTTATTACATAAAATTAAAAATTCACTAAGAAGATTGGATAGTGTGGCAGCTTGAGGATGTCCGAGTCGTTGATGCCATAAATCTACCGAAGCAGCCATGGAGGAGGGCTGAGCGGTGGTGGGTGCGCCGTTGACAGAGTATAGGTCTCGAGAACTATTGAAGCGTACGATCTCCGCCTTGGTCATGTAATCCTTCACAGATAAGCCAAAACGACCAAATTCGACGGAGACAGGATTATCACGTGTAAATTGGCGAACGGAAATTAAGTTTTTAATTAGGGCAAGGACAACAAGAACATCGCGAAGAAGAAGTGGTTTGGTGGTGGATGGAAGATGGGTTTGACCAACCCAATGGATAGGGATTAAAGAACCATCTCCAAGAGTAATAGAGGAAAAATGTGAAGAAGTGCACGATGACAGCATATTATGCGAATTAGACATATGACTAGATGCACCAGAATCGAAAATCCAATCCATACCTGAGTTTCCTTGAGCAGCAAAGTTGTTCATGGCCTGGAGGAATGCAGCTTGGTCCCAACTAGGGGTTGTCGCAGGAAACGAGGTTGGTGCAGTTGGCGGCGCTGAAGCGAGCGGTGGCGGCGGAAGCTGGTACATCGGATAGTTGTCGCCTGTTGAGGTGTTGTAGTTCATTGGTGATGGTGCGCTGTAGGGATAGTAGGATGGAGCAGCGACGTAGGCCTGCGATGGAGGGCATAGAGCAAGTAGTCCGGGAGAGCCGGTGTGCGGGCGCATGCCCGACATCCAGGAGCCGGTGTAAGCGGGTGGAGCGCCGACTGGAGACGGAGCCGCCCAGGTCATGGGCTAGGCCTGCACAAGGCCGGTCCACGGGTCATGGGGTGGGCGGTAGTTCGGCGATGCTGGAGGTGCTGGAGCCGGTGGAGGAGCCGGAGCTGGTGGCGCGCCTGAAGGAGCCGATGGTGCCGAGGGTCGTGGAGGACAGTAGATCGGTCGTGTGCCACGGTAGTTGGGGCTGGGGCGCCATCCTGGAGGTGGTTGCACCGGTGCAGGAGGAGGCGGCGGTGGTGGTGCTAGAGCCGGAGGGCGTTGGATGGCCGCAAAGACTTGGGGACGAGCCTCCTTGGTGGTGATGGCGCGATCAGCCCATTGAAGCATGGAGCGGACCTCGGAGAAGGAGGGTTGCGGACGCATCATGGGAATGAAGGAGGCTTGCTTCTCAAAACGTTCACCGAGTCCGACGAGAAGAACATTGATGAGTTGGCGGTCGTCGATGGGGTCACCGAGTTCGCGGAGCTCGGCGGCGAGGGACTTGAGCCGCTGACAATAAACCCCCACGGGGGAGTCACCTTGGACGGTGCTGTGGAGCTCGGTGTGCAGGGTGTTGACGCGGGCGTCGACGTTGTCTTGAAACAGTTAACGGAGGACCGCTCAAAGCATGGCGGCGTTGGAGGCGTCGCGGAGGACGAGATTGAAGATCTCGGTGGACACCCGTTGGTAGATCCATTGGATGATGACGAGGTCGTCCTTTACCCAGCGAGGATCCGAAGGCTGGGGAACGGAGTTGGCGTCGACGTGGCCGAGGAGATTGCAACGACCTAGATGAACTTCGAAGAGGTGGCGCCAATGGTAGTAGTTGTGCTTGGGAAGATCTAAAGTAACAGGGATAAAATGACTAACATCTTGAATTGTATCGGCATATTGGATGATGGGTGGGATAGGATTTGCTAGGTTTTGGGTGGGGATAGAGCAGGAGGATTGCGCCATAGCGGCTGCGAGTTTGGAGGCGGCGAGCTTTGCACGCCGCTCGAAGTAGCCGGGCGGCGGCGGTGGTGGCGGGTTGGGCGGCGACATGCCCTAGATCAGTTTAGTCTGATACCATGTAGAATAATATTTGTCTCTCTATTAATTGCATAGTTTGGAGATTACAAGGGGTATATATAAGGGGCCGACGGCTAACCCTAACTTGAATTATAAGCAAACTCTAAAAATAACGGACTCTTATTCTAACAATCACAGTCATGGGCCGTTGGTCCACCTACAATCCCAGTAGCCGGCCGTTTATGAGCAGGATTGGACAAACGGCTCGATCAGAATTCCCGTTTTCTCTGTGGGGCCATTGTATTCTCGCAGACCAGTATATCCAGTTTCTGCATGCATGTATGTCGCCATAAATTGATTTTGGCACAGATCTTCATACTGTAGCTCTTTCGGTGGTTCAGATGGCGGGAGTAGATGGACACGGGAGCCAAAACTCCAACCGTATATCGCCCCCTTTCTTCTTTCAGATTGTTCGTACGGGGCTCCAGATAACTCAACTTTACCGGCTGGCTGGAGTATACGAAGATAACTCAACTTTCCTTCTAAAAGGTGGTGAGAGGATGCTTGTCCTTGCGATAGAGAAGGGTCGCCAAGCGCGCAGCATAGCTTAATGGCATCTCCGGCGGCGACCCAAATGGTCGTGCCACGTACAGTATCCGAATCAAATAATAGCTATATGGTCCGACAGGACGCAAGCTACAGCAGCGTGACCCATCCGACTGACACAGCTGGCTTAACCCATCGGTTCACCAAATTTAGGTGGTTGATGCATCTGCCGGACACGGGTGGACATAACGCGTGTCCACCCCGATGACCGCGGGCCTGTATAACAGCGACCTAGAGCGGCAGCATACTAACCGGTGGCAGCAGCCATGAACCATGGACATCAATGTTGGCGCTGACAAACGCGGCATCGCCTGAATTTCTACGCCGACATTGATGGTAAAGGTGCTAGAGCCTATGTGCACATTGACAGGCAGGACTTCTTAAACCGGTCCCGTGGCCCTCGGTAACGCACACTCCAGTGCCCGCCATTGCCAAAAAAAGGGAGCATGCTCATGTCTCCTCCATCACGATGAAGATGCCGTCCTGGCTGAAGAAGAACAAGAACGACCGCGAGGTGAGCTCGATCTTGTCAGCCCACCGCCGTCTCCAACTACGGTCGCCCACTCCACCGCCACCGACACCGCCACCTCCACGCTTCCTCCGCGGGTTACCGCCATCGCCAAGGCCGGAGGCATACGTTCGTCCTACGGCACGAATCATAGATCCTAACGAGGAGCGCCAACGGGACCAGATCTATGTGCCGGTGCTGGAGTGCGAGTGGCGCTGGAGAGAGGGGGACATCATCGCCCACCACGATGCCTCTCTCCCAAGCGGTTGGCACCTCAACATGGAGAGGGTGCCGGTGCCGTCAGCGCTGAAGAAGGGGAAGAGGCCGAGGGCGGAGATACGTCGCGACGTCACCAAACTCCCGCCCGTGGTGCGGTTCGAGCACGCGTACCAGGACGACAACTATTGGCACGACTTCCTCGTGTGGGAGCAGAACACGCGGCGGGCGCCGGCTTACCGCGACGAGTTCCAGCTGTGGGAATTCTCCGATGGCATCCCCACCTTCTCCGATGACAATGACGATGATGGCGAACAAGACGACGGCGAAGGCGACAACGTCGCCAAGTAGGAGGTAGAGGATGCGATCGGCATGGGCGTCGGCCTCCTGCCCCCGAGTACCAGGTCGTCATGGGGGCGAGCTACGACGAGGAGGAAAACTGCTGCAGCAAGCCCTGGCGGTGTCCGCGGCGGAAGAGGATGCCAAATGCTTAGGGCTCTGCCACGCTGTCAAGTTGACGAGGATGGTTGCGGTGCATATGCCTCCTCCCCCGCCGTTGTCGTCGCATGCGCCACCACAGGCCCCAGAGTACGGGAAAATGGTGCCGCCGCCGCCACCGCCTGCGCCTCAGCATGACTAGCCGATGTGTGTCAGGCAGGTGATCGACCCGCTAGCGCAGCCTGCACTGCCGTCGACGAACCTCTAGGCATCGCCGGAGTACGTCGATCTTGTGTCCAACAATGAGATGTAGCTGACCCCGCCGTCACCGCAGGCCAAGGGCAAGGACGATGACGACGACCAAGGCCGTACCTAGTTTTTTTTTTAAAAATTCCTATGTAAATTATTCATGAGTCAATGGAAATCTAACCTAAATTTTGCGAGCAATTTAAGTTCCATTTGAAAAAAATTGGTACACCGGATTTTTTTGGGCACACCGCGGACAGGATGGATAGCGTACTGGCTAGACAGACCGAACGGCGACCCAAATTCAATCTGCGGCCTACCCATCCGGATCAAAATACGGCGGTTTGCGTTGCTGAAGATGCCCTAACTTCAGACGATCCGTGCTGCAGGCACATCAGTGGCGACGACTGCAGACGGCATCGCTGTGTGACGTGTCGGTCCTGGACAAATCAAATTAGGAGGCGCAGGACCGTAGTGTGACAGTGTTGAATCCCAAAAGCGGCAACCAGGATGTGCAGCGGGAGGAAAATCAAATCGGCCCTCCTGTCGTAGCGTCACTGCGGGGGAAACCAGACCCCAGGTGGTACTGTAGGAACCCAATGTCCCCCCTTCCCTCCCAGATGTAGTATGATGATAGCATAGGGATGTTCTAGAAGAATCTTCATATGCATATATATTTATAAAATGGGTGTTTATACACGTTATTTATTCCTAGTTATTGCACTACTAAAAGCACATCTTCTACTTTCTCTCCCCCGTCTCTCGCTCTAAAGTCTCCTGTAGCCGAGCGCACGTCGTCGGAGTTCAGGCCCCTCTCGGGTCCTCTCCACTGGAATAGCCGGTCAGAGTAGGACTGGGAGAGGTACCGAAGTAGTTAGGGCTTGTAGCTGTAGTCTAGTTGTGGGCTCTATGCCCAGTAGCAGGAGGCTAGCTCAGGATCTCGGCTCCCAGATCCGTCGAGCTGTTGGGCTCTCTCTTCTCGTGCTCCTTCTCAGATGGCTGGAGTTAGGAGAGGAGGGGAGGGCCAAAGTCTCCAATAATAAAGTTGTGGCTTCCTGCCATCTGGAGACGCAGAGGGGTTGTGAGCGGATTCCCTTCTCGGACGGCCATGGAGGAGGGGGAAGGTCATGAGGCAACGAGTGGTGTGGGGTCTTGCTCTCGGCCGGCCATGGCGGCGAGGGAGAGCAACGATGCGGTGCTACTATTTCTTCTTCGACTTGGTGGCATTGCCCTCCTGTGGTGGGGTATGGTTCGGGTGTGGATCCCTAACTCAAGCAGTTCCGAGCGCCTCCTAGCTTGTGCAGTCGTCGTGGTGGCGGTGACCTGCAGGAGGTTGGCTTCATTGCTCTGCTTGTGGCCGGAGAGCCACAGGAAGGTGAGAGTTGTGATCTTGCACGGCCTCCCGAAGCTGCGCAAGATGGTGATCCCAAGCGACGATGTTCTTGTCGAAGCTATCCATGGCCAAAGTGGCCTGTTATCGCTCGGAGGTTCCCGAGCTCTCTCTTTAGCAAAGCCAGAGTGATGCAAGAGTGTTCACTAGTGCTTGCGTAGAAGTTCATCCTCGACCACGGCAAGGGGCCCAAGGCCGGCGATGCCCCAAGTCATAGGGTCTTTTCTGCAAAAGATGATGTTCTCCTTTCAGCCCCCCCTTTCTTCAAGGCCCAGATGTAAAATGTACCCACCAACTGGTTAATTCAAGTCGCTTCTAGGATTTTCGGACCCTATCCCACTTTTAAAAAAAAGTTATTGCACTACTCACCATCATTCGTTTGCACGTTACTTTCGAATGACAAGAGTCACATTGGTGTGCGGTGTGTGTCTCTCGTCTGTTTTAGCACTTATATTGCTTGAGGGTACCATACATACTATAAATCTTTCCTGTACTACTCAATAACTCAGATCAGAGTACATATTTAGACTAGTTACAGTGAAACGTATCATATACTAGTATCATGAGCACTTATATTGTTTGAAGGTACCATACATGTTGTAAATCTTTCATGTGCTACTCGGTAACTCAGATCAAAGCACATATTTAAACTAGTCACACTAGGAAGTATCATATAGTTATATCATGTATATTATACTGGTAATATCATGTATATTGTACTAAATTGTGGGCGTGTATTTTTTTGAGACAGCACCATTTTAAAAACCATTTAATTATTTATTTTAAAACATGATAGGCAGGCCCCACGTGGGCCCACACCCTACAACGCCTTCATTCCACCACGCGTCCCACCATGCCGCCCGCAACCCCATTCCACCATGCGCCCACTACTCCTCTGATTCACCGTTGCCGGCCGCCGTCGCCACCGGCCGGGCTCCCCCTCCTCCTCTTGCAGCCACTGCTCCCTCCCCTCTCGCAACCGCTGCTCCTCCTCCTCTCGCCGTCACCGCACCGTCCTCGTTGATCCGCCGCCGTCGGCGGTCGCCGCCTCGAGTAAGCCTCAGATCCCCTTTTCTTTATTTGTTTCAGTTATTTGGTTTAGTGTATTATTTTAGTATAACTCATGTAGTGTAGTTATCTAATAATTAGTATTTACTTATGGATTCTTGTTGTTTTTACATAAATGAAGTGTTATATGAGTTGTTAGATTTTGTGTAGCCATTCCATTTTCTAACAATTGCACATAGATGAATTGTTATATGAATTCTTGTAGAAAATTATTGTTATTTGCTATGAAAATTACCCTATGGATGAATTATTTTTAGTATGTGTGCAATTTATTTATCTTTTATACATAGCAAATGGATCACGTATGTGCTAAGTGTGGCGACAGGAGGCGTGATGCGTGCCATCAAGTGGTCATAATGCCTGCCTTTAGTGGAAGATCTAGAACCTTCTACTTGGTTGTTCGTGAGAACTTTCTAAATATGATGGTATGTTTTAATACATCATGTTATTGCTAAGTTTTTCATTTATGTATTGTTGCAGGATATTTTTTGTCTAAATATTGTTTCTTAAATTTTACACAGTATATCCCATGTTTTGCATGACGTGAAATTTTGGAAAATATCAACATTGGCGAAGCTGAAGAGACCGTAGGTATGACCGGTATAATCATATGGAAAGACCAGGTCTTTAAAGTTCTTATCACAAATGAAGTCGATATAAACTTCTTTGGTGGCCATGCTTGGACTGAACTTGCCCAAGGGTGTGTTTTTCACGCTGGTGGGACACTATGACTGAGTATTTAGGAAGCTGATCATGGAAGAATCAATCTCCACTACAATTATATCGCCCCTCCTAGCTACTATCAGTAGTAGTGGATTCAACTATCTAGTCAAACTTAAATAAACTAGCTAGTACCCAGTTGAACCTGAATCATGTGCTACTTTTGTAAATCTATGATTAAATATTGACGTGTTATTTCTCTAGCATGTACATGTTATATGCTATTATACTGGTATTGCGATCTAGACTAAATATTTCTATCAATTTTGAAAATAGCAGCAATTTTTTTAATTCATACAAAAACTTAGTGGTGTATCAGCCACGCCACTAGTATAGCTTCTACCGGTGGCGTGCCATAGATGCCACTAGTATCAGATGTACTCGTGGCGTGGTCTAGGCACACCACTAATATATAATATAGTTACCAGTGACGTGGTAGTGGTGACGTGCAACTCCCACGCCACTAAGTGGTGATTTCGCACGCCACCAGTGAGCAAATCTGCACTAGTGGTTCTTTCCTCATACATGTTGCAAGAAATTAACCATGCTTATACATATCATAAGACCACTTGTTAAGTAACATATTTTGCCATGACCCGATACACCACAAAATGTTAGTGAGCAAGTCATTGGTATAACACTCATGAACACCGATTCACAAATATTATATCTCTCAGAATGGTACAACAAAAGCATTGCGGGACCAAGTATCACACACTTACTACCACAAGCTAAAAGTGTATAAAAAGTTCTGAAATACTTTAACTAGAAAGCCTCATCACTAAAGGTACGACGAAACTAAGTGTCGTCAGATTGAAGACATGTACGCCGAGAGGGGTTCCTCGAGGCACGTGGTGAAAGGGGGGTGTGAGGCGAAGGTATTCCAGGACGGTGATGACACAAGCTTTACCTAGGTCCGAATCCGTCGGCTTTGGACAGATCCTACTCCTGCTAGCAATTCAGTAATACGGTAGAGCCAAAAGTACAGATTACAAGAGAGGTTCGCCTATGCGAGTTGAGGTTGTAGATTATGGGATTTCCCTAAAGGCTGGTCCCTAGGCCGGCTTATATAGATATCCAACCTAGAGTTACAGGAGAGACCTATCCGGCTACAATACAAAGTCGGTTACAGAGTATATCTTGGACTACAAGTAACTAAAAAGGTCTAAGCCGGTTATAGAGTACATCTTGGACTACAAGTAACTAAACATGCCTAAGTCGGTAAGTCTTCTAGGCCTTCCGTAGCCGGATAGACCTCCGTTTTGTCTCCCTGACTGGGCCGCCCGTTGAGCAAAGCTCTAACCCGAAATAGGCCACCCTGGTCAGCGAGTCACAATGGGTATACCCGGAAAGTTTATACCCAACAATAGACCCAGAAGCCTGCAAGATCCAAAGTTGGATTTCATCGTCTAGCTTGATCTTTCTTCGGCTGCAGAGTCTTGAAGGGTTCCTGAAACTCCAAAATAAAAGTAAGATCTGGGTCTCAAATTGAGTCAGACCAATGAATATGTCATATGGCTTTCCCAGCTTGACATTCAAACTAAGCCGGAACTTGGTCTCTGACGTAACCTAACACCAGTCAAGGTCAAGTCTTGGCACTGACAAACATTCCTGTCAGGGTGACCATTGGTGGGTCCGCCTATCGCGGAACTAAGGCGTCGTTTAATGCGCGCACAGAGATCGAGGAGGCGTAATGTTCTCGAGGAAGTTGTCCGGTTCTTTTCATGACATGTGGCACGTTTCACTATTTGTTCACACGAATCTTGACGCAGGTGAGACTTCTAAGGGGTCTAGATCTCCTCATTATCTCTCTCCAATGCCTCTTCCATCTTCTTCCTCCAAATGACACCGCGCCCTTTTCTCCCTTTTCCGCCCCCCAAATCTCACAGCGCCACCCATCCAAGGTCACCGCCCCCATCCAAATGGCTGAGGCATCTTAATCCGGTACGACGGTGACGACGACGGCAACGACTGCGGTGGCAGAGAAGGAGAATTTCTGTGGAGTCTGGATCTCCTGTGTCCTCAACGACAAGAAATTGCGTGGCATTGAGAAGGAAGGCCTCCTCTATGCCGGTGACTCGTGGTGCGGTTTCGACGAGGTTTTCCCCATCCCTCGCGCCGTAGAGAGGGTTCACTTCGGCACCCACTTGGACCGAGGTTTGAGCTTCCCCTCTTAGAGTTCTCCTCTGAGGTTGTAGATCATTATGGAATTCAACTCCACAACTTCCCCCCCCAAACACGATTCTAGAGCTTAGCGCTTATGCTTCCTTGTCCGAGGGTTATCTCAGGATAAAACCGAGTCTTGTTTTGTTCTGGTACTACTTTGGTACCTGGAGAAATTCCATCACCGCCGGTAATCCCTACATTACCGAAACACTAAGCCTGACCCTTAGGAGAGACCGAGTCTACCCCAAGGTTATAGCCAGTGAGTCAGTGAAGAAGTGTCCGTCCACGTTCTTTTACCATAAGGACAAGCCGGATTTTGTCGATGGTGCCGCCATGCCCCAAGAGTCTTGGGATGCAGATCCTCCAGCTCTTACTGAAGATTTGATCCGCGCCAAGAGGCGGATTGAATATTTGATGAAGCATAAAGGATGTCAACACCCGGATTTTTAATTCCAGATGCCTGTTATGCCATACATCGCAATCCCAGGATTACCATTTTTGTGAGACATAACAGATTGGATATCACAGTACATCATCCATTACAAACCATGATAAGGTCTTACAACAAATAAAGGATCTCATGATCTAGTCTTAGTACAATCAAGTAGCGGAATAAATAGCGTAGCGGTGGGGTCCATCTTCAGAGTCACAGGCAATGCTGACGATAGGAGATAGTCCTAGTTATCATAGCCGTCCTGCTGTCCTTCATCTTGGTAATCTCCTTCATAGTCTGGCCATAGGAATAGCCAGGGACAAAAGCCATGAGTACTCTATAAGTACTCGCAAACTATCACTAACAAGTAAGATAGTTCTAATAGGAATGCTAACTCTAAGTTTATTTGTAAAGTTCAGTTTGAAACCTAAGCTGAGTTCAGAAACAAAGAAAGATAAAAGAAGTTTGAAGACACCTAAGTGGGAACTTAATTGTCATAGTGACAACTCTGTTGTGGTCAAGTCATGTCACAATTCATTTCATAAGTCGTTTTGAAAAAATCTGACAACGGAACAGTATGGCCACTCCAACTGTCCATAACCGCGAACGCGGCTATTCGAATAGTTTGACACTCTGCAGAGGTGGTACACTTTCACCACAAGATTCAATACATCTGTCAGGGATAACCCTGAATCATCATACTTAGTATGCAGATAATTAAACATAACCTTTCCTTTACACACCCTAGTATAAGCACCTCTCCTATGAGCATGGCCTCCCAACCATGACCATCTGTCATCTTGGGCACTGCATAGGTGGACAACATTGAGAGGTAGTCTCAGCTCAAACCTCTCCCGCGAGGGAACTAATACTAATGCATATAAACTTCCGGCTAAGCCTTACCCAATTCAGGTATTGTGGTTGTACAGTAAAATTGGAATGGTATCGCATCCGAACCTAACCATCAGTTTTGTAAAAGGGTAGGCTCATACCTCAACATTTTCATCATCATAAACCATTGGTGTTTCTCAACACATGTCAAAACATCTCAATATAATAACTCATCATTCCAAAGTTTTCACAAGTCATTTTCACCAAGTATTCCCATCTAAAGTGAATCAAGTTTTGGGTTTTGTTCCAACTACTAAGTTAAGAGTGTTCACTAAGGTGGGATACTAATCCCAATCTCATGCCATAGAATGACATCTAAGTCTAACTAGATAGGTCAAGTTTTATACTCTTTATGCTACCTTTAAACAAGTAAAGGACTTTGGTAAAGTAAAGAAAGTAAAGCTTGTAAATAAAACTTGGAATAGGTATAAGTCAAAATGGTATAACCAAAGCATGCCTAATGCCTTTGCTTAGGTTATCTAGCTTAATTCTAGCTTGCATAGTTAAGACACTTGCAAGTGTTAGCTTGCATTGTTAATGATGGCTTGCTTTGTGTAGTGAAGTGGTTGAAGTTTTCTTCCTCCTCCTCTTGGTAGAACTCCTCCTCTTCGTAGACTTGGTCGATACTATCGTCTATACATACATACAGAATACACAATCACCAAACAATACTTAACTAGTCTACTTAGTACACTAAGGCACATATTTGATGATCTATTATCATCACAAGCATCACAAGGTTTAATGGACTAGTTTCATTCTTTTTATTTTAGAAAAGTAATTTCTACTCATTGAAAATTCACTAAGATTAATATTCTCCAATTAAAATATGGGATCATGTGGACACATGTCATCACCACATATTCTAACATATGGGAATGTGATTTAAATGTTGGATCACATTTTAATAAGTTTAAGTTTAATACTTAATGAGTTAAAGTGACTAGAAATGCCTATATAGCATTATTTTGGTACTAGTCCAAAGTCACTGCATGCAAACCTGAATATTATTACATATTCAGATATGTATGGTTAAATGTGATTTTTGAGAGTTGGAATCAACTCAAAAGCTAATATGGTTGATTTTATAAAAATGTTTGAATGTGCAAAAGCTTCTG
Source organism: Avena sativa (assembly GCA_916181665.1). NCBI lineage: Eukaryota > Viridiplantae > Streptophyta > Magnoliopsida > Poales > Poaceae > Avena > Avena sativa. Next base: position 182,749,792 of record OV702287.1, on the reverse strand, counting down.
TCTTGTTATTTTAACTAGGAGAGATGTCTAACTCTAAAAGATTTAAATCCAACGGGCTTGGATAGAGATTTTTAGAAGCTTTCCAAAAAAATTGGAATCACTCAATTTGGTTCAGTAAATCTTCCTAAAATGATTTTTAAACTAAGGGACATAATTGATTCTAAGTCTAAATAGAAAAATCCTAATTTGAATTACTGGGTCAGCGCGGGAAACTAAATGGGCCAGCCCAGTGGCGCTCCGCGGTGCAGAGGGCGATTGACAGGCTGGTCCCGCATGTCAGCGACACTTAATACCCGAAGCGGTACGGGGCAATCTGGGCGCTACGATTAGAACACAGATCAACGGTCCACGATCATCGTCGACGACAGACTCGTCGCCGGCGAGACCGAACCCTAGCGTGGTCGGTGGGGGTACGGTGGGGGCATACCAGGGCTCCAGCTAGTGCGGCGATGCGGGCAAATGAACTGGACGACGACGGTGGACTCAGGCGAAGTCACGGCAGGGGCTGAGGTGGACGAAATCGACGAGAGCTTCTCCTCCTCTGCTGCGTCTGTCTCCGGCGAAATTCTAGAAATGGGCTGCTCGAGCGGCTCCGGCGAGAGAGGGGAAACAATCAGTGGAGCGAAGGGAGTGAGGTGGTGTGCAGAATGAGGCTGGGGGTGGCCTCCTTATATAGGTTTGACGAGTGGACCGAAGGGTGTGGGCTAGCGTCTTCAGCAAGGGCGGTACAGAGGGCTACCGGCATGGGCGAGGTAGGCGGACGGTAGGCGGTCTGCTGGCAGTCCTCTACATCATAATGGCGATGCTAGGGGCGGTGGCATTTGGTCGGGGGCTTCCCGCGCTCTGGGAGACAAAGGCGGTGCTCGACGGTGATCATGGCGACTGTGGGTCACGCGGGGGTGCACGACCGTGTCTGGCGGGGTGTGGGTGTCGAGGCGGAGCGGCGTTCGCGATTTGGTGTTGAGGCGCGGTCTGTGGCGTGCTGGCGGCGATCGCGCTCTGGCGTGCGCTGCGTATGGCGCAGAGAGAAAGGGCGGCGCTACTCTGGGGTGGTCTAGTGCCTGGCTGGGCTTGGGGAAAGGACAGGGTGTCGCGGTTCGGTGCGGTCTATCTCCTAGACATGGCGAGAGAGGGAGGGGCGGTCAGCTAGGAGTTGTCCATGCTCGACCGGCGAGCATGGCGCTCAGGTGGCGCGACACTGCTGCAAACGGCTAAGGGGTAGCCCCTTGATGGCATGGTTGGTACTGGGGGAGACAATGGGAGAGGTTTTAGGCCTTAGTGGCATTGGATCACTGCTCTAAAACAGAACTAGTTAGGAAGTTTGTTTAGTGCTCACTAAGTGTTCGACACAATGGCCGCAAGAGATTTTAAATTGAATTTTTGAAAGATTTCTGGTATGTTCTTTGATCTGATGTTTGATAGACTGCGGTTGCTAGGATTTGTTAAATGGAATTAATTTGAGTGGTTTTTGCAAAAGTGGTATCTAGACATATGAACTAGATACAATTTTCTACTGTCATTTAAAATTAGTGTTTGAAGGTTTTTGGGAGATCACAAAGTGGGCCTTGGTACATCACTACTTGTACTAGCAAGGGATGCAAAGATCCACAATTGTCTCTGTCTAAAAATGAGTGCTAGGAATAGCCAAAGTGGGCTATGTGATTAAAATGGCAAAAATGACCATTTGCTTATTTAATTCTTTTTGATTTACTTTTATTTGGGATTTGCTTGGGGATGATCTAGATGATGTGTAATTCACCTTAGAGTCATTTTACAATCAATAGATCACTCAATCATGGCAATTTAACTCCTATTTAAATGCACACACATATGAATGCTTAAAGATTTTTAAATATAAAAAGTTTTTGTTAACCCTAAATTGGGTAGATTTGATCTTGATCACTTGGATTAAAGTTTTGGGATGTTACAAACCTTCCCCCCTTAAACAAAATCTTGTCCCGAGATTTAAGAAAGAAAACTAGGAACTAAAGAGATCTAGGAACTCAGTCCTATGTAATCTTCTCGCTCCCAAGTGGCTTCCTCTTCGGTATGGTTGCTCCATTGAATCTTGACAAATTTGATACTCCTGGTCCTAGTGGTTCTGTAGGCTTCCTCCAAGATACGGATGGGCACTTCACGATACGTCAGGTCCTTGTTGATATCAACATCTCGGTGATCTATGTTTTTGAACACTTCGGTCTTCTCTGGCACTTCTATGAATTTGTGAAGTAGCGAGATATGGAACACATTATGGATGGCTGACATCTCTTCTGGCAGTTCTAGTTGATACAATACTTCTCCTCGACGGTTCAGAATCTTGAAGGGTCCGATATATCTGGGGCTAACTTTCCTTTTAGACTAAAATGCTGGGTTCCCTTCAATGGTGAAACCTTGAGATATACAAAATCTCCAACATTGAAAGTCAGGTCTCTCCTTCTCTTGTCAGCATAACTCTTTTGTCTGGACTGGGTGGTCTTGAGGTGCTCACGAACTTTGTGAACCTTCTCTTCAGCTTCTCGGAGAATGTCAGGTCCAAAAATCTGACTCTCTCCTACTTGCGACCAATTCAAAGGGGTACGACACTTTCTTTCGTATAGGAACTCAAATGGGGCCATTTGCAAACTGGCTTGATAACTGTTGTTATATGAGAATTCTGCAAAAGGCAGACAATCTTCCCATTTTGATCCATACTCTAACACACAAGCTCTCAACATATCCTCTAGGATTTGGTTGACTCTTTCAGTTTGTCCATCGGTTTGCGGGTGATAAGCGGTGCTGAAATTCAACTTGGTTCCTAATCCTTCTTGGACTTTCTGCCAAAATCTTGAGGTAAATTGGGTTCCTCGATCCGATACTATGGTCTTGGGGGGTTCCATGCAGATTGACAATTCTGGCAATGTACAACTCGGCTAGCTTCGAACTCTGGTAGGTTGTCTTGACAGGTATAAAGTGAGCTACTTTGGACAGTCTATCAACGATGACTCAGATTGAGTCATTTCCCCTACTATAAGTAGGCAAACCGGTGATAAAGTCAATTTCGACAGAATCCCATTTCGATTCTGGAATCTGCAATGGTTGCAACAGTCCTGCGGGTCTTTGATGTTCCGCTTTGACTCTCTGACAGATATCACACTTGGCGATGTAGCTCCCAATTTATCTCTTCATCTTGTGCCACCACAATTGCTCCTTCAAATCTTGATACATCTTTGTTCCTCCGGGGTGGATATAATAAAGAGTATCATGAGCTTCTTGCATGATAACTTGCTTCAGCTCTGAATCTGCTGGCACACAGATATGGCCTTTGTACCACAGAACTCCTTCTTTGTCTTCGGTGAATCCAGGTACCTTTCTTGTACCAATACGACATTTGATTCTGTCGATACTTTCATTTCCCTTCTGGGCTTCCTTGATTTGGCTAATCAAAGTGGGTTGAAGTTCAATGCTAACTAAAAATCCTTTGCTAACTAGCTCAGTCCTGAACTGCTCCAACTCCTCATACAAACTTGGTTGCTTCTCCTTGATCATGGTGTTTAGCCTACACGGCAATCTGCTAAGAGCATCTGCTACCACATTGGCTTTGCCGGGGTGATAGTGAACGTCAAGGTCATAATCCTTGATTAACTCTATCCATCTGCTTTGCCTCATATTCAGCTCCTTCTGAGTGAAAATATACTTCAAGCTTTGGTGATCCGAGTAAATCTCACAGCGATTACCCATCAGATAATGACGCCATGTCTTCAGTGCCAAAACTACGGCTACTAACTCAAGATCATGGGTCGGATAGTTCTGCTCATGCTGCTTCAGTTGTCGAGACAGATACGCGATGACTTTGCCTTTTTGCATCAATACACATCCGAGACCAATCTTGGACGCATCACAATACACAGCAAACGGCTTCTTGATATCTGGCATGATCAATATTGGGGCTGAAATCAATCTCTTCTTCAGCTCCTGGAAACTGGCTTCACATTTGTTGGTCCATTCAAACTTCTTGTCCTTCTTCAACAATTGAGTCATGGGCCTGGCGATGCTCGAAAATCCTTCTACGAACTTGCGGTAATATCCCGCTAATCCGAGGAATGCACAGACTTGGGTTTGAGTGGTTGGGGCTTCCCATTCTTCGACATCTTTGATCTTGGCGAGATCAACAGCGACTCCTCCGACAGACACAATATGTCCTAGGAATCCTACTTCTTTCAACCAAAACTCACATTTGCTGAACTTGGCATACAACCGATGCTCTCTAAGGGTTTCAAGGATGATTCTCAGATGTTGCTCATGCTCTTCTTCTGACTTGGAGTAGATAAGGATATCGTCGATAAACACAACAATGAACTTATCCAGAAATTTCATAAAGATCTTATTCATGAGATTCATGAAATACGCAGGTGCATTGGTTAATCCAAAAGACATAACCGTATACTCGTATAAACCATAACGAGTAGTAAAGACGGTCTTCGGAATATCCGTTGCACGAATCTTAAGTTGGTGATAACCAGTCCTAAGATCAATCTTAGAGAACACGTTTGCTCCAGTCAACTGATCAAATAGATCCTCTATCTTTGGCAAAGGGTACTTGTTTTTGATGGTGACGTCATTCAACTTCCTGTAATCTGTGCATAGATGGCTGCCTCCATCTTTCTTGTCGATGAATAACACTGACGATCTCCATGGCGATGCGCTTGGTTGAATCAAGCTAGTTGCCAACATAGCATCCAACTGCTTCTTCAATTCCACTAACTCTGAGGGGTTCATGCTATAGGGTCTCTGGGCTATGGGTCCGGTTACGGGGATTAGTTCAATAATGAATTCAATATCTCTATCTGGGGGCATACCGGGCAATTCATCTAGGAATACGTCGGGGTATTCACAGACTACTCTGACTTGGTCAATGGTGGGCAGGGCCAGACTCTTATTACACTTGAATTGATGGGGCAAGGTTTCAGATATATGCTCTACTGATACTCCAGAGATACTGGTCATTGTGATGGCTTTCTTGGCATAGTTAATCAATCCTTTATGCTTTAACATCCAATCCATTCCTATTACTACTTCCAAATCTTTAGTTCCAAGTACTATTAGATTGGCAAAGAAATCTATTCCATGTATCCTGATAGGCACAACTTTGCAAATTTTTCTAGCTTTTGTAGTTGAACCAGGGATTTGAACTATCATGACATGCTTCAAGTTGGTTGGGTGAATCTTACTAGTGCATGAAAATTCTTCGGTGACAAATGAGTGCGATGCTCTAGAATCAAACAACACTCTTGCTAAAACTGAGTTGCCAGAAAACATACCCAGCACTACATCTGGCACTTCTTGGGCTTCTTCGGCGTTCATGTGGAAGAGACGGCCGTTGCGGTTGTGAGGGTTCCCTGGGGCGAATCTTCTTCCTAGTTGAACACGATGATGTTGTTGAGCTCGGGCATTCACATTGACAGTGGTGGCAACCTTCTTGGGGCACTCATTGGAATAGTGACCCTTCACTCCACATTCAAAACAAGTGATCTGAGACTTGTCTTTTGCTGCCACGGGCAACATTGCTTCCAGTTCTGGGTGCAGTGTTGTTGTTGTTGTTGCTCTTGGGAGGTGCACGGTTGAAATTGCTGGTGTTGCCGAGGTGATTGTGGTTTCCTCCAGACTTCACATTTCCTCCGCTACGGTTGGGGTAGCTTGGGCGAGACATTGGGGGTCGGTTGTTCCTCGGTGCATATCCCGCTGAAGGGTTGGGACGGTACTTCTGGTGACTGTTGGATCCAGCTTGGTGCATCATACGACGTTTGCGGTTGTCGTTTGCCTAGTTAAGCTTCCCTTCCATCTGAATGGCAGAGTCAACTAGCTCTTCAAGATCTTGGAAACGGATGTTGACGAGGACAGTCTGCATCTCATCATGCAGTTCGTTCACGAATCTCTCCTTCTTCTTGGCCTCCTTGTTGATATCATCAGGTGCATACCTGGCAAGGGACAGGAATCTATCACGGTACTCCACTACAGCCATTCTGCCTTGCTTCAACTCTCTAAATTCATCCCTCATTCGGGTGACTAGACCCTGCGGCACATGGGTGCGGCTGGACTTGATTTTGAAGGCTTCCCATGTCATCACTTGACCATGGTTCATTGTGCGGGTGCTGTTCCACCATGCTCTTGCATCTCCTACCAAATAGTGGGTGGAAAAAAGAACCTTCTCGTTGGCATCCACTCCTGCTACTTCTAGATTGTTCTCCATTGTCTGCAACCAGTCATCAGCATCTAGTTGGTTCTCTGAAGTACTAAAGATTGGGGGATTTGTATTTCTGGGAGTTTTTGAGTTTGGATCCATGATGATCCTGATTTCCATGGTTCTGGTTGTTGTGAGGCATCTGGACAATTTGCTGCAGTGTTGCTAGATTATCTTGGCGCTCTGCCCTACTAGCTTCACGGTTTGCAATGAGAGTCTGCAGAATCTGCAGCGTTGGATCTTGCGATGAGCTTCTCCCTCCTTGGTTTCCATGAGTCATCTGAAGATTGAGATAGATAAAGGGGTAAGAGGGAAAGTTCTAAGGTTCATGGTTTTGATTTCAAAGCTAAAACTTTGAGTTTGGCTCAGGTTTTTGCAACTAACTTCTTTTCATTCATTCAAGCAAATCACACAATACAAACACACACACACCACAACATCAAAGGAAAACAGATGGTTTTAAGAACCATTCTGTAAGCTACGATACAATGGGACCGATACTCATTACTCCTACGATAGTGCTCTAGTGCATCTACTCATCATCGATGAAGTCAGAGTCATCATCATCGGTGTAGAAGTCCACAGCATCTTCATCTAGATAGTCATCATCATTGCTGAGGTAGGAGTCAATATCTCCTTGGATATCTTCACCTTCCTCTTCTTCTTCCTTTACGGCAAGCTGAGCCTCTTGCTCCTTGATGGTCTTCTCGAGGTCGGCCACCTTCTTGCGAAGACGGTCGATGGTGCGATCCTTCTTGGCGCATTGACGGTGCAGAGACTGACGATTCTGGATGAGCAGTGAGAAAGTCTAGGCCTTCTGGGCGGAAATGGTGAGGTTGTTGTTGGCGAGCTCTCTTGCATTGTCCAATTCCTTCTGCCTGTCGTATAGTAGGAAATTGAGGTTCTCCACTTGACGCTTCAATCTTGGGTGACTTGGCATCTCGAGCGGCATTCCCATGGAATCACGCCTTGCAAAATGAACAAAGCGGGTTCCCTGGATTAGGTTGACACTGAGGGCACACAGACGCGCGATAGCTTCATGCATTGCCCTGGCTAATCCATCTAGCCAATTGTTCTCTCTCACGGAGAACTGAATCCTCCCAGATACTGGTGCTTCTATCTTGCCTCAAAGATCAGCAGCCACTAGCCATTGTAAATCTCCTCCTGGTGGACCCGAGAGTTGAGCTCCAAGGAATTCCAGATGAGGATGCTCCAAGAACTCAAAAAGTGCATCCAAATCCCTCTCAAAGATCAGTTGGCCTCTCGAAGATCAGTTGGCCTCTCGAACTAATACTAATGCATATAAACTTCCGGGTAAGCCTTACGCAATTCAGGTATTATGGTTGTACGGTAAAATTGTAATGGTATCGCATCTGAACCCAACCATCAGTTTTGTAAAAGGGTTAAGGCTCATGCCTCAACATTTTCATCATCATAAACCATTGGTGTTTCTCAACACATGTCAAAACATCTCAATAGAATGACTCATCATTCCAAGGTTTTCACAAGTCATTTTCACCAAGTATTCCCATCTAAAGTGAATCAAGTTTTGGGTTTTGTTCCAACTACTAAGTTAAGAGTGTTCACTAAGGTGGGATGCTAATCTCAATCTCATGCCATAGAATGACATCGAAGTCTAACTAGATAGGTCAAGTTTTATACTCTTTAAGCTACCTTTAAACAAGTAAGGGACTTTGGTAAAGTAAAGAAAGTAAAGCTTGTAAATAAAACTTGGAATAGGTATAAGTCAAAATGGTATAACCAAAGCATGCCTAATGATGGCTTGCCTTGTGTAGTGCAGTGGTTGAAGTTTTCTTCCTCCTCCTCTTGGTAGAACTCCTCCTCTTCATAGACTTGGTTGATACTATCGTCTATACATACATACAGAATACACAATCACCAAACAATACTTAATTAGTCTACTTAGTACACTAAGGCACATATTTGATGATCTATTATCACAACCATCACAAGGTTTAATGAACTAGTTTCATTCTTTTCATTTGAGAAAAGTAATTTCTACTCATTGAAAATTCACTAAGCTTAATATTCTCCAATTAAAATATGGGATCATGTGGACACATGTCATCAACACATATTCTAACATATGGGAATGTGATTTAAATGTTGGATCACATTTTAATAAGTTTAAGTTTAATACTTAATGATTTAAAGTGACTAGAAATGCCTATATAGCATTATTTTGGTACTAGTCCAAATTCACTGCATGCAAACCTTAATATTATTACATATTCATATAGGTATGGTTAAATGTGATTTTTGAGAGTTGGAATCAACTCAAAAGCTAATATTGTTGATTTTATAAAAATGTTTGAATGTGCAAAAGCTTATGTCTTGTTATTTTAACTAGGAGAGATCTATAACTCTAAAATATTTAAATCCAACGGCCTTGGATAGAGATTTTCAGTAGTTTTCCAATAAAATTGGAATCACTCAATTTGGTTCAGTAAATCTTCCTGAAATGATTTTTAAACTAAGGGACAGAATTGATTCTAAGTCAAAATAGAAAAATCTTAATTTGAATTACTGGGTCAGCGCGGGAAACTAAATGGGCCGGCCCAGTGGCGCTTCGCGGCGTAGAGGGCGACTGACAGGCTGGTCCCGCATGTCAGCGGCACTTAAAACCCGAAGAGGTATGGGGCAATCTGGGCGCTATGATTAGAACACAGATCAACGGTCCACGGTCGTCGTCGATGACAGACTCGTTGCCGGCGAGATCGAACCCTAGCACGGTCGGTGGGGGTACGGTGGGGGCATACCAGGGCTCCAGCTAGTGCGGCGATGCGGGCAAACGAACTGGATGACAACGATAGACTCAGGCAAAGTCACGGCAGGGGCTGAGGTGGACGAAATCGACGAGAGCTTCTCCTCCTCTGCTGCGGCTGTCTCCGGCGAAATTCCGGTGATGGGCTGCTCGAGCGGCTCCGGCGAGATAGGGGAAACGATCAGTGGAGAAAGGGGAGTGAGGTGGTGTGCATAATGAGGCTGGGGGTGGACTCCTTATATAGGTTCGACGAGTGGACTGAAGGGTGTGGGCTGGCGTCTCCGGCGAGGGCGGTATAGAGGGCTACCGGCGTGGGCGAGGTAGGCAGACGGTGGGCGGTCTGCTAGCGGCCCTCTACGGCATAATGGCGACGCTAGGGGTGGTGGCATTTGGCTAGGGGCTTGCCGCGCTCTGGGAGACAGAGGCGGTGCTCGACGGTGATCATGGCAACTGTGGGTCGCGTGGTGGTGCACGACCATGTCTGGCGGGGTGTGGGTGTCGAGGCGGAGTGACGTGCGCGATTTGGTGTCAAGGCACGGTCTGTCGCGTGCTGGCGGCGATCGCGCTCTGGCGTGTGCTGCGTATGGCTTAGAGAGAAAGGGCGGTGCTGCTCTGGGGTGGTCTAGTGCCTGGCTGGGCTTGGGGAAAGGACAGGGAGTCGTGGTGTGGTCCTGTCTATCTCCTAGACATGGCGAGAGAGGGAGGGGCGGTCAGCTGGGAGTTGTCCATGATCGACCGGCGAGCATGGCGCTATGGTGGCGCGACACTGTTGCAAACGGCTAAGGGGTAGCCCCTTGATGGCATGGTTGGTACTGGGGAGACAATGTGAGAGGTTTTAGGCCTTAGTGGCATTGGATCACTGCTCTAAAACAATACTAGTTAGGCAGTTTGTTTAGTGCTCACTAAGTGTTCGACACAATGGCCGCAAGAGATTTTAAAGTGAATTTTTGAAAGATTTTTGGTGTGTGCTTTGATCTGATGCTTGGTAGACTATGGTTGGTAGGATTTGTTAAATGGAATTCATTTGAGTGGTTTTTTGCAAAAGTGGTATCTAGACATATGAACTAGATACAATTTTCTACTGTCATTTAAAATTAGTGTTTGAAGGTTTTTGGGAGATCACAAAGTGAGCCTTGGTACATCACTACTTGTACTAGCAAGGGGTGCAAAGATCCACAATTGTCTCTGTTTGAAAATGAGTGCTAGGAATAGCCAAAGTGGGCTATGTGATTAAAATGGCAAAAGTGACAATTTCCTTATTTAATTCTTTTTGATTTACTTTTCTTTGGGATTTGCTTGGGGATGATCTAGATGATGTGTAATTCACCTTAGAGTCATTTTACAATCAATAGATCACTCAATCATGGCAATTTAACTCCTATTTAAATGCACACACATATGAATGCTTAAAGATTTTTAAATAGAAAAAGTTTTTGTTAACCCTAAATTGGGTAGATTTGATCTTGATCACTTGGATTAAAGTTTTGGGATGTTACAAAGGCCTAAAGAGACCCAACCTAGTCCACTGCTGGTTGGCGCATTGTGGCGCCCCGCAAAAAAACCACTACTAGAAAATCGCGTTGTTTTTGTGCATTGCATAGTCATGACCGCATGCTCATGTCATCATGCCACATTGCATTTGAGCATCGTCATGTCATCTTGCATTTGTTTGCATAAAACTATTTCCGAAAAGTGTGTTTTTGTTTTCTAAACACCCCGTCTCTATTCAAATATAAAACCCGGGTCTATCCGGAATATTTTGTTTTGTCTACCAACGGTTTGCAAAAGCCCCGTTTTAAATAATAAAACTTTTATTTTATTTTTGGGAGGCAGCCAGCCAGGCCCGAAAGCCCAGCCGGCCACCTCCAGATAAAAAACCTACCTACCCCAGACCTACCCAAACCCCTTTGCTACCAAATACTCTACCCACTCTAATCCTACCCAGCCCTCCACCTCACCCCAGCCAATCCCCTTCCTCCACATCACCAGCCCCTCCCTTTTTCCCACCAACCACCGCCACCCAGCCGCCACCTGGCCCGTTTCCCGCCCAGCCGCGCGGCTGCCCCACGGCCTCGCAGCGGACAGCCACCCCTGGCCCATGTGCAGACGCGCCTCTCCCGCCCATTCCCCCGACAACCCCCCCTGCCGCTCGTCCCCACCAACCCCCCCTCTCTCTCCACGCGCCCTCGTGGACCCACCTCCCCTGGCCACGATCGCCGCAACCGCCCCGCCTCGGGCTCTCCGCCCACGCCCACCCCACCTACTCCATCGCGGCTGCTCCCACACGCACTTCCACCAACCCCGCTGTCTCCGGCTGCCCCCGCTCCGATCCCCGGCCGCCCTTGCCGGTGCTCGGCGACCTCGGCCGCGTCACCAAGGCCACCGCTCGAGCCCGACCCGAGCCTGCAGCCCCTATTCCTCCTCCTCCGCCTCTCCTCCCGCCCCGGCCGTCGCCCTCTCGCCTCTTCCCTCGCGCCGCTTCGCGCCTCCCCTCCGGCCACCGCTAGACCGACACTGTGGCCAGCCCAGCCGCGAGCACCTTCGACCTCCCCAGGCAGAGCCTCGCCTGCGCGCCCCCGCGTCGTCCCCGCCTCCTTGGGCTCCTCCCCGCCAAGCTCTTCTCCGCAACGACCGGTGCCCCGCCCCTCTCCTCCTCGCCGCAGCGAGCCCCGCGACCTTCCTGACCCCGCTCGCCAAGACCTCCGCCGCCGCGGGTTCCCTCTGCTCGCCGTCGTCCGCGTCGCCTCCCTCGACCAGCACGTGGGCCCCGCCTCCATCATCGGCCCCGTCGCCTCCATCTACATGCGCCACTCGACTCTGGCCCATCAGCAGCTGCCGCGGCCACTCCGACGACCCTCCTTCGCTCTGGCCGCGACCCCTGCAGCGCCCCGTCCTCGCCGTCTCCGTTGCGGCCATGATCCCTAGACCACCTCGCCGTACCGCGTCGATCACGCACGTGTTTGCCTAGACGCTCGTGTTCCGCCGCATCGCGCCATGCAGTGCTGTAATAAGAAACGAGGGGCTCGAGCCTGTTTTTGTTTTTTTCTCTTTTGTGGTGTTTGGTTCCTGTTGTTACCAAAGTGCTTTGCAGTTGGGTGTTGTAGAGGTGATGTTGCTGCTGTTACGCGATGGTGATGCTACCTAGTACCTCTCGGCGAACGAAAACTGCAAGTGAGATGGGCACCCCGAGAAGCCACCCGAAGTCCACCACAACCGAACTTGGTTCACCCTCGGCCACCGATGCCGAATCAAGTTCTCCTTGGACCCGAGAACGCCAACATCTCCTTCCTGAACCGAAGACCACGGAACGACAAGCACTTCATCTCGGAGCACCAAGACCTTCTACACGGATCCGAACATCGAACCCCCGGTCGCCAAGGTCGTCGACACGGATATGCCAAGTACTTCCTCGAGGATGCCAAGTTCATCTTCCCGAACGCCAAGACCGACCCGATACGCGGACCTGACAAGGTCTTCGCAACAACAAGAACGACATCGACCAGGGCGAATCCGATGCGCCCCAACGCCAAACCAAGTCCTTCTTCCCGAATGCGACAAGATCTACTCCGTTGTCCGAGGATGCTTCCGCCGAGACCGATCCCCGTCGAACCCTGACGAACCCCGAACCCTCAGAACCCAAGATCCACTGAACCCAGATGTGTGAACCTTTTCCCGAGCCCCTATTTTATAAGTGCTATATAAACCCTGTTGCATAATAATTGTTCATCTCGCGTGCATATCATAATCATGCCGGATCTTCTGCCGTGGTATTAAATATTGCATCCGGTGTTTCTTCCAGTGTTTGCTTCTTCGCGGATTAGGCTGATGAGTGGATGCGAGTACCGACAAGTTCTCCAGATATGATCCGTCGGCAGTGTTTTCCCAGGCGAGCATCTCTCCCCCTTCTACCTATTTTGCATTTATAGTCTTTATTTCCTCCTGTTGATCTATTGCTATCCGTGTCGCGATGCTTTAGAGTTCCGCACCAGATATAATCCTTGCAGCCCTTATATTGCCTTGGACACCTCCTATTGCCTGTTGCTTGTTAGACAGCTGGCCCTGCGAGTCGTAGTTGCTCGCTCAGGTGTTGCCTCGCGTCGTCGATGTTCCATAGTTGTTGGGCGGTTGGCAAATGTTTAATGGTGGTGTTGATCATGTTTCTAATTACAGCTTATTAATTAATGTTGATAGTAGTTTAATGCAGGGGCACCGGTGGGTAATAGACAATATTTGGTTCTTAACCGCTCACTAGTGTCCCCTAGGACCCGAGTTCTTGACACCTGTTCCAAGATGGAGCGCGCTAACTACAGGTGGGGTGTGTGGGCACCCCCATCGGCTTACTACCTGATTTCAAAGTACTGTACCGGGGGCCACAAGTAGTTTGGGGCTTTATTACTATCCTGTACCTATGCCATGCTTTACCGCTTTATTTAAGATTGTGCGTGGAGCACCTGTACTGTTTAGGATTGCGGAGTGTTTTCGCGGTATCGACAAGCCCAGTCACACTTTCGGGTTCCGAGTCGTTTACAGCCATTGACGCAAACCTTGGGTCCATTCCGGAGCCAGCCAACTTCGTTGCGGGTAGCTTAGTGGGGTGGCCCCCATGTACTTGCTTTGGGTCTGGGAAACGTCATGACTTAGGCCCCGCCGACATACCGATGGGTGTATGTTAACTGATCTGGCAAAAAGGGTCGAAGTGCGTGTGGATACTTTGGTGCACCCCTGCAGGGTTAAATCTTTTCGAAAAGCCATGTACGCGGTTATGGACGACTTGGAGCACAATTTCTCGATCATAGACAACAATAACTAAAGTTTACTGTTATAATTTGACTTACATATGAGATGACTAGTAAGTTGGATAACTGCCATGGAAAGATTAAATAAACCTGCCAACCATGTGAGTTTTCCTCGGCTTGACTTCCTTGTTTGGTCTCGAGGGGGAATACCAGGATGGGTATGTTTGGTGTTAGTATCAGGTGGTTTCGAATAGGTCTTTCTTATCCCTCTCTAATAGCCGACAGTTGAATCGAGTTTCTATAGATTGTTTAGTGCATGCTGCGCTGCCGCTTCAGTCCACCATACCTATGTAGGCGAGAGCCGCCGAATTCTAGCCTCGCCATGTACTGGCCTCAGTACTGACGCTCCTCTTTTTCCTTTGCCCTTTGTCGGCACCCCTTTTGTTTTAGCAGGTTTCGACGTTGTTAGCAGGGTTACCCTTTCGGCTTGGCCTGGGCAGGGTTATGGACGCCATTGGTTATTCTTCAGGGCTCTTAGCCCAATTTTCATCTTGTCCGTACTCGGACGTTGTATCGATTTCAAGGTGATTTGGATCTTGTATTGTATATCTATATTCTTGACTCGCTGAGTCGCTGTTGTATATATATATCTGTTCTGTGGGTCCCATCGAGGACTGTTGTGTAATGTTATTACTTCGTTTTCCACCCGCACGAAAGTGCCTGGTGGGCGTCCTTGAATCGTTTCTATGCGGGTTTGGCGGCAAGGGCTAAAACTTGCATAGGGTCGATTCGAGGGTGTTACACGCATCGGATTCAACCCCTCCAGTACCATGGTGACCGGCTCATGCACACGGTCACCAAGAGTAAGAAAGATAGCTTGAGGATCAGCCTGCTACCAATCCCGAACAAGGATTATGAGACCCGGATCAAGTGGTTGATCAAGGAGTGGGTTGAGAAGAATATTCCAGACATCTATCCGGATATGTATACTGTTGACAATACTTTGACACCAGTATGTTTTCTGGGTGATTCTTTCATACTCAATGACTTGCTCATCTATAATTTGTTAGTTGTTTGCAATACTAAGATATTCTGTCTTTTAGCTTGCTGACCTCCCTGAGTCGGAGCTTTCTCCTCTCGAGGGATATCCGCCTAAGGATCCGGTTCCTTAGGAGGATGAAGATCTTGAACTACTACCGGAGGCGCTTACCCAGAAGCACAAAACTTCGACTGTCGCTGTGGGCATCCAGAAGGTGCCCATTGTAAAGAGGTAAACTTCCTTACAAGGTTCTATATATTAACTCATATTCTTTCTGAATTTCAACGATCTTACTCTGTTACTATCCAGGGCTAAAATAATTGCTAAGGGTAAGGCAAGAGGAAATCCGGGGAAGATTTTGCGCCAGCAGAAGTTGACTTTGGTTTCACCTGCTACCCCGCCTCCGACTCCTACCCCAAAGCCATCATCAGCACTAGAGGGTACTTCCTCTCCGCATGTTGAAGATGTTTCGGATCATTCTTTAGAGCCAGCAAACCTTGGTCCGTAGACCGACGTCACTATGAGTGACTCGGGACTTGATAAGGGTGAACCTGCAAAGGGTAATGATACCTCAACTAAGACCTTTGCATAGAACGTTCTATATAATTTGGGTATTGCCAAACTTGGCCTTACTCGAAAGAGCGCAGAAGATATCCAGAAGTTGGCTCTACATTGCTTGGAGACCCCAGAATATCATAGCGGAGGAGGAGGTGCAATAATCCGAGGACATCAAACTCGTCAAGCTTCTTGACGAAGTTCGTCTTTGCGACGAGAAGTTGAAGGCCGGTGTGGCCCCGCCACCACCAGTGATTCCTTTGACTCTCGCCGAGAAGGTTTCTTCTGACGTGAACATGAGCCTCAACAAATTTACTCATGAACATTATGTAAGTCATAATCCGACTCTTTTTATTGTATTTCATATCATATCCTCTTGCCCCGAAGCATGAAGTTGGATAGGAATCCAGTTTTATGCTTTTATAGGATGCCAAAGGATGAACTAGTATAGCCCTCCCCCAAGGCTCGTGCTAATATTTAACCTAGTTAAAATATTAGCCCGAGTCTTAGTAGACTTCTGACTCTGGGTACCATTCTGACTTATAGAAAGTTAATGCTTATAACCAAGATTTGTTGAAGAATATTTGCAATAAGCGGAGAGAGATTAGATCTCTCCGATTTGAAAATGCTCAACTTAAAGTTGCAAAAGATGAAGCTGAAGGTAAGCATTTCAGGCCTCACTTTCATAGCCTATTTTTCGAGTTGTAGCCGAATATTTGTTTGACTTCATTTCTTGCTACTTGAGAACTCGTGAAACAGTCGTGCAAAATGATTGAACAAGCCGAAGATTATAATGTCTTGGAGGTGAAGAATGCTGACTTGCGTGCTGAGCTAGAAAAACTCAAAGTAGATCATGAGACCAGGATCGCCAATGTTCTTGAATCCAGCAATCACGCTACTAAGGCACGTGACCGTACCAAATCCAAGCAAGACAAAAAAATCTTGGACTTGCAAAATGCCTTGGACAGGGAGAAAGATACCTCTGAAGCTCTTCGGAATGAACTCCAAAGTTTTCGAGAAGAGAAGACCAAAGTAGATGATGCTATCTTTGGTAAGTTTACTGTCTCTGAATTGTTGTTTTTCCGACTTTGTATACTTGGATATATTATTGACCTTGTTTTCTTATCTTCAGGTCCTCTCAACATTCTTGATGCCTATTCATCTAAGTCTCGTACCAGCCGGCTTGTCGCCATCGGGGACCTGATCCATGATTTTTGCTAGTCTTTGGAGGAAATTGGTGAATCCGTCCAACTCTCTCGCTTGAACTCAATCTCAGCATTTGAGCTATGAGACAAGGTGAAGGATATGCCCAAGATTGTTAAGGATTGGAACATGTCGTATGCATGCACAGTGGCATAGAATGCCCTAACAATGGTAATGAGCCACAATGGAAGCATGGAAATATGGCAATTTACCAAGGGTTATTCCACTGTCGATGTAGACGGCAATCCACGGAACATCAAAGAGATCTGGGATGCTTGTGCTGGATATGCCTCTCGCGTGGCCGAGCTGACTAGCTATGATGAGCCATTCTTCACACCTGTTGAAGTGTTACCTCCTCTTAGGAAACAAATTGCCGAAGCTTCTGAAGACGATGAGAAGACTGAATCTGACATACTCGTCTCAGAAAGATACCGAGGTGATACGGGTGATGTTTCCAGCGAGCCAACAACTGCTTCATCTCCACATGCATCGTAGAATGTACTAGAAAAACCATGTGCTATTCTGAAAAACAATTTGATTTGAATAAGTAGAATATTATTTTGCTTGTGCTAAGATTGTAAGAGCTTATGCTTTACTCTTTTAGCACTTTTGGCTTTTTTATTTGTTGTGCTCAAAAAATAGTTAAGCACTTATTTTGTCTAGACTTATCGTTTATCTGGCTTTCCGCCTCGTACCTTTCATGAGCCGGCAAACCTTTAGCACAGAAACTTCGCCGAGCAACGGATCTCAATTGCTAAACTAGTTTAAACTTGGAACCAAAGCCCGCTTCTAGTACCAACAATTCACTACTCGGAAAATACCCGCATCCAGCAATCAGACAAAACCGCAAGTATAAACTAGAAAATTTAGACTTATACCCGAAGGTAGCATTTTTTGAATCGGAAATCTAACCAGAACAAACATGAGCATAAAGTACTTTCAAGTATTCTGGGATTTTCTACTATGACATGCTCATTCGGAAATAAGATGGTACATAAAAAACATCTCAGAAAAAACATTAAGGAGACCAATACTTTATTTCTTTTTGAACATGTATATGGATAAAATTACAAAAAAAGAAATTTAAGAATAAAAGGGACGTAGCTGAGCAATATTTCATGGACGGTCTATTTCATCCAGATTTGTACTACCTCCAGCTCTATTTCTCTTCTTAGTAGTAGGTCTTTCTTTTTCTGGCCTCATATCAGTTAGGTAGTAAGAACCATTATGCAATAGTTGGCTAACCATAAAGGGCCCTTCCCATATAGGGGTAAGTTTGTGTTGGGTTCGTAGCATAGAAAACAAAAAATTCCTACGATGGGAACTATTATATGCCAAGATATATCTACTGGATACAAGCAATGGGTAGATATACATCCATAGAGAACATACCCTCGTAGACCAACAAAGCTTTGTTAACAAGATGGAACTCGTGGATGATGTAGTCGAATGCTTTCCGATCTCAAGATCATGTGGAAGTCCTAGCGCCGCAAATCAGCAGCGCATCCATCCTCGCACACACGTTCAGGCCACCGAACAACCTCCACCTCCTTGCTCTAGCGATGCAGCGAAGCAGCAACTCCTTCTAGACGAAATGCCATCGGGAGCATGTATCTCGCTAATCCGAGACCATGGGGGAATAATTCTAGAGGGGGAGAGAGATCCTTCACGAGGAGGTGTGAGGAAGGAGTGAGAGAGGGGGCTTTTATAGGAGGAGGGGGTACCCCTCCCCATGGACGACGCCCCATGGGGGTGACCCCTCACCTCCCCCATTCATGTGGTGGCAACCCCCTCCACATAAATATGCTCTTCACATTCTATATTAAAGTCTCCACTTTAAATGCATTGAATTTCTCCAAATTTAATGCTCTCTCATTTAATAAAACTCTTTTATTAATTTTATTCAGATTTTTTGTTTATTACTTTAATTAACAAACATTCACATAAAACCCCCTGCAACATTTCAATATCACATGTAGAACCAATTTCAGCAATTTCACCCGAAACAATTTTGGTGTCTATTGAAATAATTCCAGCGCTTTGCAATTCATTTGTCTGAAACATATTTTCTCCAAATGGTGTTGGTATCCCTTAAGTGTGTCACTCTACGGTTCGTGAATAGTGCAGACATGATCGAGAACCCTCTTAGATCAATAATCAGATGCGGGACCTGGAGATCCATACTGACTCCCACACATTCAACGATGACTTCTGTGATCGTGAGAACCTTTTAACGCTAGTAACTAAATCCCTTTGTCTCACGATATATTACATGTCCGAGATTCGATCATCAGTATCTCCATACCTAGTATGATCTCATTGCTGACATGTACTCTTTTCTCGTTCCCGTGATATAACATTCTAGTGATCACATCACTTGCTTGCAAGCTATCTTAATGTGATATCACCGAGAGGGCCCAGAGTATATCTATCTATCATCGGGATTGAAAAATTCCACTATTGATCCATGAGACTCAACATAACACCTTCGAAATACCCGAACCCATCTTTATAGTCACCCTGTTACAGTGTGACGTTTGATGTCATCAAAGTATTCTTCCGGTGTTAGCAATTAACATGATCTCATGGTCTAAGGATAAAGGTTACTTTGTATGATGATATAGCAATATAAACATAATGACTTTGATCATAGTGCTATACTTTGGATGAATGTTCATCACATCATTCACCAATGATGTGACCTTGTTATTAACAACATCTAGTGTCCATGATCTGGAAACCTTGATCACCCTGTTAATCAACGAGCTAGTTTATGGAGAGGCATAACTAGGAACTTTCTATTTGTTTATTAAACACACATATATTAAGGTTTCCGTATTAATACAATTATAGCATGCAAAATAAACATCTATCATATACTTGGAATACATATAATAATAACTTTATTATTGCCTCTCAGGGCATATTCCCTTCAGTCTCCCACTTGCACTAGAGACAATAATCTAGTTTACATAGTGATAAATCTAACACCCATGGAGTTCTGGTGTTGATCATCTTTTGCCCTAGGGAGAAATTTAGTCAACGGATCTGCTACATTTAGGTCCGTGTGTACTTTACAAATCTTTATATCTCTATCCTTGACATGCTCGCGGATGGAGTGAAACCGACACTTAATATGCTTGGAATTCTTGTGAGACCTTGGTTCCTTGGCATTGGCTATGGCTCCATTGTTGTCACAATAGATCACCATTGGGTCCAACGCACTAGGAACCACACCTAGTTCCATTATGAACTCATTCATCCAAACCGCTTCCTGCGCCGCTTCTGAAGCAGCAACATACTCCGCCTCCGTCATTGATCGAGCCACCATAGGTTCTTTGGAACTCCACCAACTAACTGCTGCTCCGTTCAAGAGAAATACGTATCTGGATTGGGACTTAGAGTCATCCGGATCGGTGTCAAAGCTAGCGTCGACATAACACTTAGCGACCAGCTCTTCTTCACCTCCGTATACAAGAAACATATCTTTAGTTCTTGCTAAGTACTTAAGGATATTCTTGACCGCTATCCAGTGTTCTGAACCTGGATCAGATTGGTACCTACTAGTCAAACTAATAGAATGTGCCACATTCGGTCTTATACATATCATGTCATACATTATAAAGCCTATGGCTGAAGCATAGGTGATCTTATCCATTATCTCTCTTTCTTCCACCGTAGCCGGACTTTGAGTCTTACTCAATGTCTTGCCTTACAACATGGGTAAGAATCCCTTCTTACTTCCGTCCATATTAAACTTCTTTAATATCTTATCAAGGTATGTACTTTGCGATAGCCTAATTAGGTGCCTTGATCTATCTCTATAGATCTTAATGCCTAATATATATGACGCTTCACCAAGGTCCTTCATCGAAAATTTGCCGTTTAGATAACTTTTAACACTATTTAAAAGATCTACATCATTTCCAATCAATAATATGTCATCCACATATAATATCAGAAATGCCACATTGCTCCCTGACGAGGGTTTAACTCATCAATGCCCATTGTTATGGACTTGGGTTTTGGAGAAGGAGGGAGCGCTGGAGACATCTATCGGCTAGCAAACAAGCACATAGGGGACAAAGCATTTACCCAGGTTCAGGCCTCGTAGAGGTCCCTACTCCTGCTTGTCTGCTCGTGGAATTATTGAGGGAGTCGAAAGTTACAACGATGCGCAGATGCAATCTGGCGAAGGTTTGTGGAAGCTAGGGTTGCGTGTGTCCTCCTCGCCACCCTCCTAGCCCTTATATAGATCGGCTAGGTCTCGGGTAGCAGGTCGAGTCGGTTACAAGTTAGGGTTTTCCCCTTTCAAACTTTCTATCTTCAGCTTTCTCTTGATCTTCAAGCAATCGAGAGTCTGCAGGTTACTCGAGTCCTTCTATCTGGGCCTTGGCGACACCGTGGGCCTATATGTATTTGGACCGTATATACCAAGTTCGAGTACCTGCAGGGTATACCCATGTCAGTAGCCCCCAAGTGTCCAGTGGAATCGCAGATTCGACTGGAGACTTTTTTGAAGTCTTCGAGTGCCTGAATGAGCACATTTTCAACTGCCTTTATTTATGTCATAGGGATTATTGATATACGTGCCTGATATAACCGAAGTATCGGTATCAGTTAACCACCTTAGGGTGAAACAATGCAATCTACTCAAATTTGAGTCCCCGGACTCGAATCCGGAAAAGTGCTGGTGTAATTCGACTCAGGCAGCGGAGGTCTTACAGGAGTCGAATTCCAGTTATATGGGTGTGAGCACTTGACGCGTCCGTCAAGGCATGTTCATCATGCCTGTAGGCACGAATATGTTTCTGGTAGTGCGCAGTTAAATGCGTTGCCAGGCCTTATTCAGGTCTTACCTTCACGCCGTAGGCGTGGCATCCGAATTTTATCATCGCGGAGACGATTCGGGCGTCCCACGAGACGTAGTCTCTTTGTAGGAAAAATTTGTGAGGCGGTGTCGCCAAAGGTTGCGAGTGCAGATGTCATCAATACACAGTTTTCGTGCAAATAATCATAGGGTGCGCGACCAGCGCTCCCTATGGGAGTAGCCCCCGAGTGCCTGGTTGAGTCGAAGACTCAGGCAGGGACTAAAAACTTTTGCGACTGCTGTCGTCTTTTTGCTTACTTGTTTCAGTCGAAGACTTAGGCAGGGACTAAAAACTTTCGCGACTGCTATTGTCTTTTGCCTGCTTGTTTCAGTCGAATTTGTTTCCAGCGCTCCCTATGGGAGTAACCCATGTTCATAATCGAACTGTGTTTCGAGTGGTTGGGTTTGCTTTTGTGATTGTCCATGTTCCCACAACAAGAAAGAGAAAAGTCATAGGGTGCGCGGCCAGCGCTCCCTATGGGAGTATCCCCCGAGTGCTTGGTGGAGTCGAGACTCCAGCAAGGACTAAAAATAGTCGAAGTTTTCCACTGTGTAGCCTTGGTGACGTCAGTGCTGACGCTTGTATGACCTTAGTTGCCCACGTGAGCGAGTTTGACGGGACGTGACGAGCGGTGGGTCCCACTTTCTGACTTTGATTTGACTGGGCGTGCGTAATCTTATTTTTAATTGCGCCTCCTTGATTTCCGCGCGTAATGGTAGAAGTGGGGGGACGGTTCGCGCTTCCTCTTCTCCATGTGTCCAAGGCGATGTGTGCCACGCGTCCAATAGGGTTTTCGTCAGCCGTTGGATTGCATCTCCTAGGGGTTAAGTAGCGGTGCTGCGGCGGTAATTTTCCATCTGGGCTCTTTCTTCCTTGCTGCCATCGCCATTGCTACTGTTCTTCTGCTTTCCTGCTTTCGTCTTCTCCACAGCGCTGGACCACCTCCATTCGTTTCCAAGCTACTTTCTGCGCTCTCATCGCCGCCACGCAATGGGAAAGAAGAAAGGAGGTGTTGTCGCTGATTCCGTGGCCACCATTGCCGCGACGAAGAAGGGTGGCTCCGCTGCTGCAGGCACCAGCGCCACCGCCGGCGGGAAGAAGAAGGTCGCGGGCACCCGCGTGACCAATGGCGCATGGCGCCCCTCTATCATCAAGGCGTCGGATCTCCATCTTCTTTGCCAAGATGGAGTTATCTTTGCGGCAGTCGCCGATGCGCGCGCCCCCTAGCGGTGGGACCATTCCTGTGCCTCCCGCTGGTTTTCGAGTGATGTTTCTTGCATTCGTCATTCGTGGTCTCTCCTTGCCTCTCTACCCCTTTCTTAGGGGTCTTCTTTGCTTCTACGGGCTCCAGCTCCATCAGCTGTCCCCAAATTCAATTCTCCACATCACCTGTTTCATTACTCTTTGCGAGTGCTGGCTCGGAATCGAGCCACACTTTGGTCTTTTCAAGCGCCTGTTTAAATTGAAGCGTCAGCTCGCCTCTGGCTCTTTAGTTTACGAAGTAGGTGGTTGCGGTATCCATGTCGACCCATCCGCCACCTACTTCGACATCAAGCTTACCAAGTCCGTCCAGGGATGGAGGGACAAATGGTTCTATGTTCACGACCAGAAGGCCAAGGACGAGCACTTTGGACTCACGCCTTTCGATCCCGCAACTCTCTGCAAGAATATGCGTTCTTGGAAGAACGTGATCATGCCTTCCGAACTCGCGGAGACATACGTGCTATATCAGCGCGTCTGCGACCTCGAGAGTCACATAGGCGCAGAAGAGGGAGGCTACGCCCTTGTCAGGACTTGGCTGCGTCATCGCGTCCAGCCTCTCCAGGCCAGGGTCCACCCCATGTTTCAATGGGGTGGCGCTGATGATGCCACTCGCGTGTCTGCTGATGGCATGTCCGCGAGTGAGGTAGATAAGGGGGTGCGACTGGTTACGAAGTACACCCTCAAGGATGTGCTTCCGAACGAGCCAGTCGTTCCTCCTTTCGATGCTTCGAATCCTCCTCCTGAGGTACAGTTGTGCTACGCAGTAGCTTATTTTCGCGATTGCTTTTTCTGTTGCTTACCTGTTATGTTTGCTGATCTTTACTGTTTGTATGCAGGAGTGGGTGGTGTCGCCTTGTATGCCTCCCCTCCCTGAGGGGATTATTCCTCGTGAAGCTTTGAAAGAGGACAAGTCTGAGTTGACTGTCCCTTCTGATGTGGAAGAGGAAGCCCCCGAGTCCGAGAGCCTGGATACTCGCAAGCGTTCGCGTAGCAGGGACTCCGACGCGTCGACTCCTTCAACTCCAGGAGGCACGGCTGTTGGCGTGGAGTCGCCAATTCGAGCTATTCCTGTGAGGGCTGTGGCACCGTCTTCTCGCAAGAAAATGCGATTGCCCAAGGAGTCTTCGTCAGAATCGACGGCTGCCACGTTTGATATTGACAACTTTAACTGGTAAGTTTGCTGGGTTATTCATTCTTTTCTGTTTTCTTCTTGTTGGTTTTTGCCCTGGAGTTTGCCCTTTTCTCAATGTGGACTTTGTCTTGCAGTCAAGAGGCGTCATCATCTTCTGGCGACGTCGAGTTTTTGAGGGAATCGAGAGTCGTGACTTCAAGGGCCAAGGTAGAGGTCGAGCACGCTCCTTCTCCTCCGGCGGTGGCCCACTCCGGGCATAATTCTTCGATCTCTCGTCACGTAGGGGAGCATCGAGTAGTTGGTCGGATGACGGTTCAGCAAACTTCTACGGAGTCGCTGGAGGACCATGTAAGTATATCTTTCCTTCTTTTCTAATGTGGTAGTCAACGCCTTCTGCTGCCCTCTACTGACTCCTTGTATTGTGCGACAACTCCTTGTAAAGGAAGCCGCGCAGGTGGCGGAGCAGGTGATGGCGATGGGTCGCCAGCATGCGATGCTGGAGACGCGCCACCGCGTGGTCGAGAGTGAGTGTTCTATACTTATTCTTTTCGTCTTCTCTCTGTTTTGGTATAATCGACTGACAGCCAATTATTGACTGCCATGTAGCTGAGCATAACGCTTTACTGCGCGATGTCGCCACGTTGGAGAAGACACTAGCCGCAGCTGTGAAGGGGCGCGACGAGGCAATCGCGGCTCGTGATGATGCTCAGAAGCGCGAAGAGGATCTGCACGCCTCCTTTGCGGCAAGGGAGAATTTGTTCGAAGAGCAACTGTTCTCAGTCGCCAAGGCCCTCTCAGGTACCTTTACTGGTAGATATTTTATTGATGTTCTTCTCTACATCTGGAGTGCCGGTGGCATTAGCAATTTGATCCATGTGTGTATTTTGGTGTAGATGCTGGCGACTTGAGTTTTGATCCATAATCCCTTTGTCGTGATGACGCTCTGGCGGGCGCAGTGTCTGCGGTCAAGGATCATAGCGCCGCTGTCCAAAATACGTTGTCCAAGGCCAAGGCCACCCCGAGTCGCCTCCGGGAGGAGTTGATGCCGAAGGCGGAGCTGGTCGACAATGTGGAAGAGCTGGTGGAGTCACTCGCTGGGGGTGTGCCTGCCACGTACAAGAACTCCCTCCGCGCAGCTGGCGCGACCATGTCGCTTGCCATGGTGCAAGCCCACGGAGTCGAAGTAGATCCTTCTGCGGTGTCGAAGACGATGCCTGTTGGCGCGGATGGTCAGCAGGTATTATTCGCTCCCTTTGCGACTGCCTGTGCCAAATATGGCCATTCCTTGATAAATACGGTTGCCAAGTATTCGGAGGAACTCAATCGTGCAAAGAAGGCGGCGAAAACTTCGGCCTCAGGGGCCGGCGGAAAGTCAGTGGCATCTGATACTGCCACGGACTTGATGAAGCCCCCGAAGTCAAAGAAGCCAGCTGCTTCGTAGTTAGTTTCTTATAATAGTTGATGAATTGCCCTTTTGATTAGAGAACATGCCTATTGGCGAGTGTGTTTGTGGATACTTTATGCTGATCCTGAATGCATCTGTTACTTTTGACTTTTGAGTTGGTCGCGTTATTTGCCTCTGGCTTGATTTTTGGTAGGATACATCAAGTGGTCCTATGGGGGAAACCCCGGACTCGCCATCTCTTGAGGATACAATGGCACCACCACGCTCCAGGGTAGAGGAGCTGTCCTTGCTTTCGCGACTTTGTGATCGCGTTAAGCAACTGGAGCGTGAGTTGCCCGTGATCCGCGGTAGCGCGGACATGTGGAAGTCAAAGGCTGAAAAAGCCGCCCCCCGCGAGCAATATCTGCTTGGTGAGGTGACGCAGCTGGGCGACCAGTTTAAGTGTTAGTTTGCTCATCCTCGTATTTTCTTTGTAGTTAATCGCAATGGTACGTTGTACTCATGCTATTGATGCTGCTTCCTGTAGTTGTTAGCGCACGCCATCTGCAGGAGGAGAGGGATAGGATTGCCATCCGCCTTCATGATCTCACCCAGGAGCAACTTCAGGAGAGTGGATACTTCTGGGTAGATCATGATTGTGCAACTGCGTTGGTGACCCTGCACGATCGCGCCTCGCGAGTGCTGCTCTTTCTGAAGAAGTCGCAGTCGTGTTTGAAGAACATCTATCGGGCGATGTTCCCGCTGGATGATACTCCATCAAGCCTGCTGGCTCTTCTGACCAAATTTCAAGATATGTTCGCGGTTCGCGAGTGCGTGAGGCAGCAGTTGGTGGCTGGTGCCAAGGCTGCCCTCTCCATGGTGCGTTTGCACAGGCCTGACGTGGATGTCGCCGCCATTTCCTCTGGGCCACCGGTGCCACCAGCAGGATCTACCTGGAACATGGTGCCGCACTATTAGGCGGTGGACCGTCCAGCCGAGGAGGTCGTCGACTTCTTCGAGAAACAGACTAATGTTCTTCTGTTGCAAGGGTAGCCAAATATGTATCATGCACATAAGTGTACTAGTGTTGTAAAGCTCCTATATATTTGTAGATAATTTACTGTTGAATGTGTACAAATAGCTTTATAAGCGTGGGGTGCGTTGCACTTATGCGAGTCCTTTTCATTAGCCTGGACATCTTTGTATCTCGTTCCCTTGTCAACCTGTCAGGTGCGTTGCAGCTGGGTTGAGTTTGTGTTAAGGGGTTTGATTGATGTGCCAGCTACTCAGGATGTCGCGTTTTTGTTTGAAGAACATATGTTTATAGGGTGGCGTAGCCCCCGAGTATGAAAATTGACAAAGTAAAGGAGGGCACAGAGTTTCGGGGCACTTAGCTTTTATTTATTCAAAGAATAGTACGAGGTACAATGTGCGGCTAAGTAGCCTTGGCTGAATAGCCTTATTTGCGATGTAAAAGTAAAGAAAAACGACTAAGGGTAGAAGCGTCGCAGTTGTGCGACGTTCCAAGGGTTGGAGTGTGCGACTCCTGTCTCTAAATCTTGAAGGCGATAGGCGCCACCTGAGATTACTTCTGTAATCACGTACGGTCCTTCCCAGGGGGATTCGAGCTTGAGATGCCCCTGCTGCTTCAGTCGCAGGACCAGGTCACCTTCGATGAAGGATCTGGGGCGAAGCCTTCTACTGTGGTAGTTGCGCAAGTTCTGCTGGTAGATCGTGGATCTTGCTGCGGCGATTTCTCTTGCCTCGTCGAGGAGATCGACGGAGTCTTCGAGTGCAAGAGATGACTCTTGTTCACTGTAAGCGACTACACGCGGCGCCTTGTATCGCACTTCGGCGGGTAGTACTGCTTCTGCTCCGTGCACCATAAAGAATGGTGTGTATCCCGTGGCGCTGTTTGGAGTTGTTCATAGACTCCAGAGTACGGACTGGAGCTCATCTGGCCAGCAACTCGCGGCTTGCTCGAGTGGCCTAAGGAGTCGCTTCTTGATGCCGCTGCACACGAGCCCGTTTGCTTTTTCCACCTGACCGTTGGTCTGTGGATGCACGACTGAGGCGTAACTAATGTTGATCCCCAGGTTTCTGCAGCATTCTTTGAACTCCTTGGATGTGAAGTTCATCCCGTTGTCAGTGATGATGCTGTGCGGCACGCCGAAGCGGTAGACAATGGATTCGAAGAACTTGACCGCGATGTGCCCTGATTGCTTGGTCACTTGCATGGCCTCGATCCATTTGGTAAACTTGTCGACTGCGACCAAGAGGTAGATGTAGCCTCCTTGTGAGGACCTTGGGAGCTTGCCCACCATATCAAGCCCCCATTGTGCGAAGGGCCAGGCCAATGGAATGGGCCGTAGTTCTGCGCCTGGTGCGTGTGGCTTGTCCGCGAATCGCTGACAAGCGTTGCACTTTTAGACTATATCCTTGGCATCGCGCATGGCCCTGGGCTAGTAAAATCTAGCTCGTAGAGCTTTGGCAACAAGGGCGCGACTGCCGGCGTGGTGCCCGCAGGTCCCTTCATGGATGTCGAGGAGGACTACTCTTCCATTGGCTAGGGAGACGCATCGTTGTAACACGCCTGTGATGCTGCGTTTATACAGTTCGCCATTGATAACGGCGAATGCCTTGGAGCGTCGCGCGATGTGTCGTGCGTCTGTCGGGTTGTCCGGTAGGTGCTTGCTGAGGAGGTACGTAATGTACGGCTGCGTCCAGGATTGTTCAATCATCATGACGCTCATTGGTCCCTCGAGTCCTGTGTCGAGCTCCAAGTCATCAGGTGGCATTGGCTCATTGGGTGGCGTAGCCCCCGAGTCTGTTGCTGCGCTTGTTTTCTTCTCTGCAGCCTTTGGCTTGATGGAGCGTTCGCATATGCGCTCGAGAAATACCCCAGGTGGTATGGGTGCGCAGGTGGAGCCTATGTTGGCGAATGCATCCGCCTCCTCATAGCTTTCGCGACCTACGTGTCGCAACTCGCAACCATCGAAGTCTGCTTCAAGTGTGTCGTAGAGGTCGCGGTATGTGATCATGTTGTTGTTCAGTGCGTCGCACTCGTGCATTGTTTGGTTGACGACCAGCTTGGAGTCGCCATATATGATCAGCCTCTTTGCGCCGCAGGCTTTTGCCATCCTCATCCCGTGCAACAGGGCCTCGTATTCAGCCTCGTTGTTTGAGGTTGTGAACTGCATTCGCAGGATGTATTTCAGCTTGTCCCCTTGAGGTGATGTCAGTATGACACCTGCTCCTGCTCCATCTTTCCTCTTGGACCCATCGAATTACATTGTCCAGAGGTAGGACATATCTGGCTTGTGCGGGAGTTGGTTTTCCATCCAATGCACGAGGAAGTCAAGGAGAACTTGTGACTTGATTGCCTCGCGCTTTTCTTATGTGATGTCTCGTGGAGACATCTCGATTCCCCAAAGCGTGACTCGTCCCGTGGCGTCGGGGTTATTGAGGATATGTCCCAATGGGGCGTCGTTGACTACCACGATTGGATGTTCCTGGAAGTAATGGCATAGTCGACGGGCGGTCATAAAGACGCCGTACGCCAGCTTTTGGTAGTGCGGGTACCGCTGTTTTGTTGGCGTGAGGAGCTCGCTGAGGTAGTATACCGGGCGTTGTACGCCGTGGACCTTGTTTTCCTCGGCCTGCTAGACGACGAGCACTGTGCTAACCACTTGGGTGGTAGCGGATATGTACAGCAACAGTGTTTCCCTTTCTCATGGAGTCACCAATACTGGCGAGGTGGATAGCAGGCGCTTGGGGTCTTCGAATGCTTCTTGCGCTTCATTGGTCCACTCGAATTTGTCAGCTTTGTGGAGGAGCTGATAGAAGGGCAGCGCCTTTTCTCCCATTCGACTGATAAATCGACTGAGGGCCGCGATTCGTCCTGCTAGTTGCTGGACGCCTCTTATGTTCTTAGGCTTCTCCATGGCCAGTATGGCCTTTATCTTTTTCGAGTTTGCCTCAATCCCTCTCGCGGAGATGAGATACCCGAGCAGATGCCCAGATGGTACACCGAAGGCGCATTTGTCCGGATTGACCTTTATCCAGTAGCGATCGAGATTAGCGAAGGTTTCGCGCAAGTCGTCGATTAGAGAGGCTTCTTCCTTGGTTTTGATTACTATGTCGTCGACATAGACTTGGATGTTGCGACCTAGTTGCTCCTTGAGGCAAGCCTGCATGCACCGCTGGTATGTGGCTCCCGCGTTTTTTAGCCCGAAGGGCATTGTGTTGTAGCAGAACACACCGAAGGGCGTTGTAAACGCGGTCTTCTCCTGGTCTTCCTCCTTCATTCGAATTTGGTTATAGCCTGAGTAGGCATCGAGGAAGCAGAGGCGCTCGCATCCAGCGGTGGAGTCGATGATTTGATCGATCCGTGGTAGCGGGAAGTGATCTTTTGGGCAGTGCTTGTTTAAAGAAGTGAAGTCCACGCACATCCGTAGGATATCCGTGTCCTTTTTTGGTACCAGCACTGTATTGGCGAGCCAAGTGCTTTCCTTGATCTTACGTATGAATTTGGCCTCGAGGAGTCTGTTGATCTCCATTTCGACTGCCTGTGCTCG
Source organism: Avena sativa (assembly GCA_916181665.1). NCBI lineage: Eukaryota > Viridiplantae > Streptophyta > Magnoliopsida > Poales > Poaceae > Avena > Avena sativa. The sequence goes on along the minus strand of OV702287.1, from coordinate 182,720,030 downwards.
TGGCTCAGACAGTCGCCTGATTGTTTGCTTGACTAGCCTTGCGTCGGGGTTGACGTTGAGTGCATGCTCGGCGAATTCCCTGGGAACTCCTGGCATGTCCGCAGGACACCAGGCGAAAATTTGCCAGTGCTCACGGAGGAATTCGACGAGCGCGAGTTCCTATGCGGGACTCAAGTTGTTGGCGATGAGGGCCGTTTTAGCGGGATCTGATGGATGGACCTGCACCTTCTTTGTGTGCACAGATGAGTCGAAGGAGAGGTCAGGTGAGCTTGGCCTACTCAGGGGGGGGGCAGACTGTTGTCTGTCGTTTCCTTCAATCGTGCGAGCTCCTCCTGCATGCCGAAGGACTGGGAGATTCTGTTGAATTCCCTGTCGCAACTGTCAGATCGCGCGAAGCTCCCGTTGATCGTGATGACGCCGTTGGGACCTGGCATTTTCATCTGCAGGTAGGCGTAGTGGGGTACCGCCATGAACCTAGCGAACGCGACGCATCCGAGGATGCAGTGGTATTGTGAGGGCTAGTCGACGACCTCAAAGTCGATGCGCTCACGCCGTAAGTTCCTTGGCGTGCCGAATATGACGTTGAGGTTGATTTTGCCCAGGGGTATACGCCTTTCCCTGGGACGATGCCGTGGAACGTTGTGTCCGATGCCTCCAAGCAGCTTAGAGGAATCCTCATTGCTCGCAAGGTACTCGCGAATATGAGGTTGATGCCGCTTCCGCCATCCATGAAGACGCGACTCATGCCGAAGCCTCCAATTTGCGCCTCGAGTACGAGGGGGCAATAACCTGGGCGAGGTACTTGAGGCGGGTGGTCGCGTTTGTCGAATGTAATGCACGAATCACTGCCACTTAGGTACTCAGTGGTGCATGGTGGCGAGTGCGTGGCCAAGTTGACTTGGCGAGTGATGGCCTTCTGCACCCTATTGGAGGGGCGCCCCTTTTGGATCATCATGGTACCCATGGCCCGTGGGTACGGTTCGCGTCCGTGGTGCTGGTCTGGTGCAGCACCGTTCGGGGGTGGCCCAGGTGGTGGTGGTGGTGCGCCATGTGCCACGGCACCTGGAGCGGCTCCGTAGCCTCTTTCGACTGCGTTGCGGTTCATCCGAACCAATCCCTCATGTAGCTTGAGGAACTCGTGGCAGTCCTTGAGAAGGTGGCTGGACTTTCTCTTGCCATCATGCTTGTCGACGTAGAAGTGTACCGTGCATTGCTCGGACAGTTTTTCCTCGATGGAGGTCGCGGGTGCTTCATCGCGAGTGCGGCGTTGCCATACTTGCGTGGTTTTCCCGGAGTCATGGTATCCGCTATTGCGGTTATCGTCGCGTCTATCGGCGTAGCCGGCTGCGACCATGTTGACGTCATCGCGATCGTTGTAGACGCGCATGCAACGCTTACTCCGGCGGTCGCGTCCTTGTTCGAGTTCTGCCTCCTCGTCAGAGTGAACGCGATTCTTCACCGAATCTTCTCCATCGGCCCACCGATTCGTGATCTCCATCAGGTGGTCGATGGTCTGGGGCTTTGAGCGGCCTAGCTCCTCCCTGAGTTCCATGCGGCGGACACCACCGTTGAATGCATCAATCGCGCGGTCTTCCGAGATGTTCTCCGCGGAGTTCTTGATGATGGACCACCTTTGGATGTAAGAGCACAGCAATTCGCCAGATCTTTGCTGGCAGCATCTCAGTTCTTCGATTGAGGCGGAGCGTTTGTACGTGCCCTTAAAGTTGCGCACGAAGCTGTAGACCAGCTCATCCCAGCTGCGAATGGATCCGCGTGGGAGGTTATTGAGCCATGCCCGGGCGGCGCCCTGCAGCTGTAGCTGCAAGCATTGCATGGCAGTACTTCGACTTCCTCTATGTAGCCCGACGGAGGAGATGTGATCCTCCAGCCAGATCTTGGGGTCCTACAGACTGTCAAATTTCGGGTTCTCCAATGGGAGTTTGAACCCTTTAGGCATTCGCTTTTGCCTGATGGATCTGCTGAAGCATCTGGCGCCGTGGAGCTCCCCATCTTCTTCTTCCGAGTCAGTCGACCGAGCTCGTCATGCCCTTGACTTGTCAATCTTGCGCTGCATGAGTTCATCGCGTGCATCGTAGTTGCGATCGTGTCGCCGTGAGCGGCGGCGCCGAGACAGGTCGTGACTGTCATCGCTGGACAAGGGCGAGGAGTAGCGCTTTGCTAACGCTTTGCCCTTTTTTGGGTCTGGTACCGGTTCCTTGTCGAGGGCGGCCTCGATTAGCCCTAGGCCCGCGATCGTAGATCAGTGCATGGCCGTTCGGGGATCTCTAGCTGGTGGCTGGTTATTGAGAAGGTACATGGTGGCCGCTGTCACCGCGGCCTGTGGTGTCCTGGGAACCACGTTGCCTCTCGTGTCGACTGTCATAGAGCCGAAGTCGAGGACTTTCGCGGCGTCTATGCGCTCTTGTTCGGTGAGGTGAGCCATCCGCGATTGCCTTTTCCTGGCGAGGTGCTCGTTGCCTCTTGAGGAGGATCCTCCATAGGAGGAGAGCCCAACGCGACGAAGGCTCGACTCGTCCGCCGCCTTTTTACGCGCCTCAAGTTGCGCGATTGCTTGTTTTTGGCGCTTGAATTCCTCTTTTAGGAGCCAGTGGTAGCCCATCAGTAGTTCCTGCGGGGACCCGAAGGGTAAAGGTGCACCTCGTAGGACTTCGCGGCAGCATTCCCACTCTTGCTCGCTGAGCCTGATCATGACGCGTTCGCCGGTTTGCTCGTTGATTATGCTAGGAGGTTCGACTGCTCCTCCGTTGCCACCGTTACCGCCGTTGCCGGTGTTGGGCGGGTCGGTGCCATTGCTGGTGTTACCACCGTTGCCGCAATTGGGTGGATCGGTGCCGTTGCCGGTGTTGCCACCGTTACCGTGGTTGGCGGAGGTGTCGCCCGCGTTGATGATGGCGCACATGAAGTGATTTGGGATGCTGTTGCTTCCACAACTTTCAGATCCGGAACCGTAGGTTCCATCTTCAGTGGCCAGATCGCTTAGATCGGAGTCGCGACTGTTGTTGCTAACCATGTTCCCAACTGCTGCCAGAGCATTGAGCTCACTGAGGGTGCTGATCGATGGAGGGAACCATGATGCTGGGGCAATCGCCGGTGTCGTCGGCTGATCGGGCATGCGAAGCGTGCCCATCTGACCAACTTGGAAGCGGAAGCTCCCAATCGCCAGGCTGATTCCGTCGCCCATGGACTCGTAGGCCAGGCGAGTAGCCGGCGTGTGGACGGTGAAGTCGAAGGCGCGGAAAAGCTGGCGAATCTCCGCTGTTGCAGAGTTGTAGATCGCGTTTGATGGGGTCGAAGAAGCCGCAACATCAGCACTCCCAATTCCCACAGACGGCGCCAATTCACGAGGGTTTAACTCATCAATGTCCATTGTTATGGACTTGGGTTTTGGAGAAGGAGGGAGCGCTGGAGACATCTATCGGCTAGCAAACAAGCACACAGGGGACAAAGGATTTACCCAGGTTCAGGCCTCGTAGAGGTCCCTACTCCTGCTTGTCTACTCGTGGAATTATTGAGGGAGTTGAAAGTTACAACGGTGCGCAGATGCAATCTGGTGAAGGTTTGTGGAAGCTAGGGTTGCGTGTGTCCTCCTCACCGCCCCCTCCTAGCCCTTATATAGATAGGCTAGGTATCGGGTAGCAGGTCGAGTCGGTTACAAGTTAGGGTTTTCCCCTTTCAAAGTTTCTATCTTCAGCTTTCTTTTGATCTTCAAGCAATCGAGAGTCCGCAGGTTACTCGAGTCCTTTTATCTGGGCCTTGGTGACATCGTGGGCCTATACGTATTTGGACCGTATATACCAAGTTTGAGTACCGGCAGGGTATACCCATGTCACTCCCACTCACTTTCTTGTAAATACAAGCCTCTCCATAAGTTTGGACAAATCCAAACTCTTTGATCACCTCATCAAAGCGGAGATTCCAACTCTAGGATGCTTGCTTCAGTCCATAGATGGATCGCTGAAGCTTGCATACCTTATCAGCATCCTTAGGATCGACAAAACCCTTAGGTTGTATCATATACAACTCTTCTTCAATATTACCATTGAGGAATGTAGTTTTGACATCCATCTGCCATATTTTATAATCAAAATATGCAGCAATTGCTAACATAATCCTAACCGACTTTAGCATCGCTACGGGAGAGAATGTCTCATCATAGTCAACTCCTTGAATTTATTTAAACCCCTTTGCGACAAGTAGAGCTTTATAGATGGTCACGTTACCATCAGCATCAGTTTTTATTTTGAAAATCCATTTATTCTCAATGGCCATTCGGTCGTGAGGTAAGTCCACCAAGGTCCAAACTTGGTTTTCGTACATGGATTCCATCTCGGATTTCATGGCTTCTACCCATTTGTTGGAATCCAGGCTCATCATCGCTTCTTCATACATTGCAGGGTCATCTATTTCATAAACCATGAAATTCACAACAGGATTCTTGTATAGTTCAGGAGCTGCACGTGTCCGACTTGACCTATGAGGTTTGGTAGTGTCCTCTTTCGGAGTTTCATGATCATTATCATTTTTTCCCTCTTCATTCGGTGAAGTCAACTCCGGAACAATTTCCGGAGTTGTGCCACTTGCTGTTTCATGAAGAGAAGGTTCAATAACCTCTTCGAGTTCTACCTTCCCACTACACACGCCTTTCACGAGAAACTCTTTCTCTAGAAAGGATCCATTCTTGGCAACGAAAACCTTACCCTCGGATTTGTGATAGAAGGAATACCTAATTGTTTCTTTAGGGTATCCTATGAAGACACATTTTTCCGTTTTGGGTTCGAGTTTATCAGGTTGAAGTTTCTTCACATAAACATCTAAACCCCAAACTTTAAGAAATGACAGCTTAGGTTTGTTTCCAAACCACAATTCATATGGTGTCGTTTCAACGGATTTAGATGGTGCCCAATTTAAAGTGAATGCATCGGTTTCCAGTGCATAACCCCAAAATGACATTGGCAAGTCTGTCAGAGACATCATAGATCGAACCATATCCAATAAAGTAGGATTACAACGTTCCGACACACCATTACGTTGTGGTGTTCCGGCAGGCGTGAGTTGTGAAACTATTCCACTATCTTTCATGTGTGTGCTAAACTCGTAGCTAAGATACTCTCCTCCACGATCAGATCGTAGAAATTTAATGTATCTATTATGATGATTGTCCACTTCATTCTAAAATTCCTTGACCTTTTCAAAGGTTTCAGACTTGTGTTTCATCAAATAGATATACCCGTATATACTCAAATCATCCGTGAAAGTAATAAAATAATGATATCCACCTCGCGCCGACACACTCATTGGACCACATACATCTGTATCTATGATTTCCAATAAATCTATCGCCCGTTCCATTGAACCAGAAAACTGTGTTCTAGTCATCTTGCCCATAAGGCATGGCTGACATGTATCAAATGGTTCATAATCAAGTGATTGCAAAAGTCCATCAGAATGGAGTTTCTTCATGCGTTTAACACAAATATGACCTAGATGGTAGTGCCACATATATGCAGATATATCATCAGCAAGTTTAATCCTTTTAGCATCAACATTATGAATATGTGTAACACTATTATCGGATCCAACAGAAATAAATCATTCATCACAGGTGCATGACCATAAAAGATATCATTCATATAAATTAAACAACCATTGTTTTTAGATTTCAAGGAATAACCACTTCGCATCAAACACGATCCGTATACAATGTTCATGCTCAGTGTAGCCACCAAATAACAATTATTTAGATTTATAACTAATCCCGACGGTAGGTGGAGAGGCAGAGTTCCGATGATGATCACATCAACTCTTGATCCATTACTGACACGCATCTTCACCTCACCCCTTGCTAGCTGTCGCTTGTTCCGCAACCCCTGATTCGAGTTACATATATTAACAACCAATCCAGTATCAAATACCCAGGTGATACTACGAGTACTAGTCAAGTACATATCAATAAAATGTATATCACATATACCTTTGTTTGCCTTGCCGGCCTTCTTGTCCACCAAATACTTGGGGCAGTTGCGCTTCTAATGGCTAGTCCCTTACAATAATAGCACTCAGTATCAGACTTAGGGCCAGCTCGAGATTTTTTCAGGCGCGACAACATATTTGCCGCCCTTCTTTCCCTTCTTTTTACCCTTCTTGTCTTTCTTGAAACCGGTGGTCTTATTGATCATCAACACTTGATGTTCTTTCCTAATCTCCACTTCTGCAGTCTTAAGCATTGAAAGAAGCTCGGGGAGAGACTTCTTCATGCCCTGCATATTATAGTTCATCACAAAGCTCTTGTAGCTAGGTGGCAGAGATTGGAGAACACGATGTATTCCTAAGTCAATGGGAATAGTTATTCCCAAAGATACAAGCTTATCGGAGTACCCAGACATTTTGAGTACGTGCTCACTAACGAAGTTGTTCTCTTCCATCATGCAACTAAAGAACTTTTTAGAAGCATTATAACTCTCTACGGTAGCATGGGTATCGAAAATCATTTTCAATTCACCCATGGTATCAAAGGCATTGCTGTTTTCGAAAAGCTTTCGAAGTTCCGGCTCTAGCCCATATAGTATGCCACAATGAACTAAGTTTGGTCCTCCTGACGAGTCAAATAGATGTTATTTTCCTCGTCAGGGGCATTAGGAGCTTGTGTGGGGGGGGGGGTAGCGGCGCTTCTAGCACATATTGCTTTTGTGCAGCAGTTAGGAGAATCCTCAAATTCATGGCCCAGTTGGTAAAGTTGCTACCATTTGCCGCAAGTTTCTCTTTCTCCATGAACACATTGAAATTAAAAGTAGGTGGTGCCATCTACAACAGAATTTATAAAGTTTAGACTAAGTTTATGATAGATCGAGTTCAACTAATCAAATTACGAATGAACTCCCACTCAAAAACAACATCCCTCGTGTATTTTTGGTGATTACATGAACCAAATCCACTACACCAAGTCTGATCATCACGTGAGTCGGTGTAGCTTCAAAGGCGAGCATCTATATGGGCGTCATATCAACTATATGACTCATGCTTAACCTTTCGGTCCGTGTTCTGAGGCCATGTCTGTACATGCTAGGCTTGCCAAGTAAGAAACTTGGTACTCGCGTGTGTAAAACTGTCTTACACCTGTTTATGATCATGGATTCAAGTACACCCGATCATCACGTGATGTTTTGAAGTGGCAAAACACAGAAAAGTGCGTACTTAAGGGAGAACACATGTTTATCTTGATATCTAAATGATGGATCATCTTATAATGCTACTAAAACGCCAAAACAAGCAATATAATATGCAAGCATCAAATGTGTAAAGTGAAATGATATGGTTCTTGCAGTTGATCACCATCATGTGCATCGTGGTATGATCTTTATCAATCCTTTGTGTGTAAGGCCAAGGTCTATGGAACTTACACGTTAGGTGTGTTGCAAGAGTATCAACAAGACATCAACTTACAACATTACCATATCATGACACCAACCCAACAACAATCTAAACTAGATGCGTCTAATTTATCAATTGCAAGTTTTACGTGGCTTAGGGTTTTCGAAGATAGAACCGGTCTTACCTACGAACATGGAACCACAATGATGATAACCAAATTATTAGCAACTCGTTGTAAATCAGATATTGACTATAGTAGGAGAGACATACACCCGCTAGGCACTTATGCAAAACTAGTTGCATGTCAAGTGTGGAACATGTCTCATGTGCGAGGACATGTAAAGTTAGTCCGGGCCGCTTCATCCCACTATGCCACCAATATCCAAAATACATGAAAGAAGCAATAACATGATCATCATTGCACACATACCCATATATGTACTACCCGTGCAAAGCATCTATGCATAGATCGGGCTCTGATACCACTATTGGGTTTGTAGCATAGAAAACCAAAATTTTCCTATGATGGGAACTATTATACGCCAAGATCTATCTACTAGATACAACCAACAGGTGGATATACATCCATAGAGAACATTCCCTCATAGATCGACAAAGCTTTGTTAACGAGATAGAACTTATGGATGATGTAGTCGAACGCTTGTCGATCTCAAGATCGTGTGGAAGTCCTAGCGCCGCAAATTAGCAGCGCATCTGTCCTCGCACACACGTTCAGGCCACCGAACAACCTCCACCTCCTTGCTCCAGCGATGCAGTGGAAGCAGCAACTCCTTCTATACGAAATGCCACCGGGAACATGTATCTCGCTAATCCGAGACCATGAGGGAATAATTCTAGAGGGGGAGAGAGATCCTTCACGAGGAGGTGTGAGGAAGAAGGAGTGAGAGGGGGGCCTTTTATAGGAGGAGGGGGTACCCCTCCCCATGGCCGGCGCCCCATGAGGGGTGACCCTCACCTCCCCCATTCATGTGGTGGTAACCCCCTACACATAAATATGCCCCTTCACATTCTCTATTAAAGTCTCCACTTTAAATGCATTGAATTTCTCCAAATTTAATGCTCTCTCATTTAATAAAACTCTTTTATTAATTTTATTCAGATTTTTTTGTTAATTACTTTAATTAAAAAACATTCACATAAAACCCCCTGCAACATTTCAATATCAGATGCAGAACCAATTTTAGCAATTTCATCTGAAACAATTTTGGTGTCTATTGAAATAATTCCAGCGCTTTGCAATTCATTTATCTGAAACATATTTGCTCCAAATGGTGTTGGTGTCCCTTAAGTGTGTCACCCTATGGTTCGTGAATAATGCAGACATGATCGAGACCCCTATCAGATCAATAATCAGAAGCGGGACCTGGAGATCCATACTAACTCCCACACATTCAACGACGACTTCTGTGATCGTGAGAACCTTTTAACGCTAGTAACTAAATCCCTTTGTCTCGCGATATATTACATGTCCGAGATTCGATCATCGGTATCTCCATACCTAGTTTGATCTCGTTGCCGATATGTACTCTTTTCTTGTTCCCATGATATAACATTCTAGTGATTACATCACTTGCTTGCAAGCTATCTTAATGTGATATCACCGAGAGGGCCCAGAGTATATCTATCTGTCATCAGGATTGACAAATTCCACTCTTGATCCATGAGCCTCATCATAGCACCTTCAAAAATACCCGAACCCATCTTTATTTTCACCTTGTTACGGTGTGACATTTGATGTTATCAAAGTATTCTTTCGGTGTTAGCAATTAACATGATCTCATGGTCTATGGATAAAGATTACTTTGTATGATGCTATAGCAATATAAACATAATGGCTTTGATCATAATGCTATACTTTGGATGAATGTTCATCACATCATTCACCAATGTTGTGACCTTATTATTAACAACATCCAATGTCCATGATCAGGAAACCTTGATCATCATGTTAATCAACGAGCTAGTTTATAGAGAGGCATAACTAGGAACTTTCTATTTGTTATTAAACACACATGTATTAATGTTTCCATATTAATACAATTATAGCATGCAAAATAAACATCTATCATATACTTGGAATACATATAATAAAAACTTCATTATTTCCTCTTAGGGCATATTCCCTTCAGTTTGTGCTCTGTTTTTTTGCACTAGTCGAAGAACCAGACCGCCCTTCATAAAAGACCGGTTTATAACTCTCTGACTATGATACTTGTCTAACTTCTGCTGATAGGCTGTAGATCTCTGCTCAGCAACGACGCAAACTTCCTCGAGCATATCAAGGTCATCTTGTCGAGCGACTTCGGCATCCTCTTTGACATACGCCGTGACTCAGGGAGAAGTATGAATAAGATCACTCAGAAGAACATCCTCTACACTGTGGACCAAGAAAAAAGGTGTATATCTGGTTGACTTGTTAGGAGTAGTGCGCAAACTCCATATCACAGATGGTAATTCATCTGCCCAAGCCCCCGCAACATGATGTAGTGGTGCTTAGAGTCTTGGTCTTAGGCCTTGAAGAATTAAACCATTTGACTTGTCCATTAGCTTGTGGATGTGCGACTAATGCAATATCAAGTCGGATCCCTTGTTCATTGCAAAATTCGACTTGTTCTCCCATGGAAAAGTTACTCTTGTTGTCTATAATGATACTGTGCGGATACCCGAATCGGATGATCACGTCCTCGATGAATTTTCTGGCTGTTTCTCCATCACAACTTGTGATGGGTTTTGCCTCAATCCATTTCGTGAATTTATCCACCATCACAAGAAGGTGAGTGTATCCACTTTGAGCCCATTTTAATGGTCCTACCATGTCAAGCCCCCAGACTGCAAAGGGCCACGTAATCAGAATTGTTCGCAGCTGATCAACCAGAACATGGGCTTGTTTGGCATATTTTTGGTAACCTTTTCATGTCTTGACTAGCCGTTCGACATCTGCCTTAGCTGTAAGCCAGAAAAATCCGTGTCTAAAGGCCTTTGCCACTAAAGATTTGGCTGTTGCGTGATGTCTGCATTCACCTTCATGGATTTCCCTTAGGATTTCCACTCCTTCCGGACAAACACAGCGCTGAAAGACCTAAGACGCACTCCTCTTATAGAGCTCACCTCCCACCACTGTGTAGGATTTTTCTCGTTGGACGATTTGTCGGCTCAGAACTTTGTCTTCGGGTAATTTTCTATCTACCAAGAAATCAAGGTAGGTTTGTGTCCAACTAGGAATTATAGCCAGAACTGCTATGAGCCGTGAGTCGGATACTCCTCATCAACTCCTGTGATAGAGGGAACTCTCAAATGCTCCAGAAAAGCACCATCCAGGACCTGTTTCCGCACAGAGCCTATTCTACATAGAGCATCCGCTTCCTCATTTTTTGTTCGGGGAAAGTGTTAGACTTGAAACCCTTTGAACAATTTAGATAGTTCATCCGTGACAGCTCTGTATGCTGCCATGTGATTATTTGCATTACAAATATTGGATACTTGCTATGCAACTAAATCCGAGTCTCCGTAACACATGAGTCGGCGAATGCCGATGTCTTTTGCAATTCGAGTTCCATGTAGCAGGGCTTCATACTCAGCAATGGTGTTTGTCGCTGTGAAGTGAATCTGCAATACATAGAACATTTTATCGCCTTGAGGTGACTCGAGCACCACGCCAGCCCCCGAGCTCCCGAGCGCTTTGGACCCGTCAAAGTGTAAGGCCCAAACTTCCATCTCTGGGAGACCTGTGTTTTCTACTGTCTCTGTCCAATCAGCGACAAAGTCAGCAAGGATCTAGCATTTGATTAATGTGCGAGGTTTGTACTCAATATCAAAAGTTTCTAGCTATATGTCGCACTTAGCGACGTGTAATGCCCTCGAAATGGGTCTATGCAGATCTCAGCATTTTCCGCCAAAACCTGCATAGATGCGATCCAAAGACGCCCACCAGACACTTTCATGTGGGTGGGATATTCAAAAATTAGTTACAACACAATAGTTTATAATAGAACCCACAAGAAACTCATATTTACAAAAATGACTAGTCGAGTCAAGAATACAAATGATACGATTCAAAGATACAACTCAAGAGAAAAAGCAAAATAGCATCTGAGTACGGAGAAGATCCAAATGGGACTAAGAGTCCTGAAGAATAACCAAGCGGTGTCTATAACCCTGCCCAGGCCAAGCCGGAAGGGTAACCTTGCTAACATCGTCGATCACATATCCGTCAAAGCCAAAGGGTGTCGGCAAAGGGCAAAGGAAAACAGAATGAGAGCGGTCAGTACTGAGGCCAGTACACGGCGAGTCTAGAATTCGACGGTCCTCGCCTACATAGGTATGGTGGGCTTAGCGGCATCAAAGCTTGCACTATCTAACTTATAGAGACATGCTACAACTTCGGCTATTAGAGCGAGATAAGAGAGCACTATGCAGTAACCTGAATATAACCCCAATCATAACCCATCCGAAGAGTTCCCCCTCAAAGACCAGTCGAGCAAGTCCTCTTACAGAACACAAATGGTGGGAATTTTAGTTAAACAGTTGTTTAGTTGATAAGGCTAATTACTAGTCATACTATTAAAGGAAAAACATTAGTGGCGTTGTCTATGATCATGACACCATACTCCTGAGGCGTCCATAACCGTGGACACACGGTGACATGGGTATACCCTACAGATACTCATGATGAGCATATACTGTCCAGCCCAAGAGGAGTCCACGGTGTCATTGAAGCGCAATACAAGTTCGGGTGGCCCAAAGGAACATGACTCCTTGGAGAACACGACAAAGAATAGATAGAAACTTGAAGGGAAAACCCTAAACTGTAACCCACTTGGCCTGCTATCCCGAGACCTAGCCTCCCTATATAAAGGCTAGGAGCAGGAGGCGAGGAGGACAATCCACAACCCTCACATACACCTCGTTAGATTGCATCTGCGCACCCATTGTAACTTTCGACTCCTTGATAATCAAAGAGCAGACAAGCAGAAGTAGAGTCCTCTTCAAGGCCTAAACCTAGGCAAAACCTCGTGTCCCCCTATGTGCTTGTTTGCTAGCCGATCGATGCCTCCAGCGCTCCCCAATTCCTCATACCTAAGTCCATCAACGATGGACATCGATGAGTTAATACCTCATCAATTGGCGCCGTCTATGAGAATCGGGAGTGCTGATGTTGCGGCTTCCTCGGCCCCATCGACTATGATCTACAACTCCGCTCCAATGGAGAATCGCCTCCTCTTCGGCGCCTTCTACTTCACCATCCACTCGCCAGCGGCTCTCCCAAACTTCAGGTCCGTAGGCGATGGAGTCGGTTTGATGATCGGAAGCCTACACTTCCAGGTCGGTCAGATTGGCATGCTCTGGTTCCCCGATCACCTGCAAGCTCCTTCGATTTCTCTTGCCTCGTGGTTTCCACCACCAATTATCACCCTGAGCGAGCTCAACACCTCAGCACTAGCTGACGATACACATAGCAAGAACAATTGAGAGTCCAATATGTGCGATCTGACATTGCAAGACGGAGCTTATAGCTCCGGATATGAGAGCTGTGGGAGTAGTAGTTTCCCCGGCCATTACATGTGTGACGTCATCAACAACGGCGGTGACACCCAAGGGAACACCGGCACCATCGTCAACAATGGCGCACCAGTCAACAATGGTGCTCCTAGCAATAGTGCTCCTACCAATGGTGCTCCTACAAATGGTGCCCCCACCCCTCCCAACCCCGACAATAACGGCAAACAAGCCAACAACGGGATGGAGCGCCAGCAAATTCACCTCAACTAGGAAGAATGGGAGAGGTGCAAGGAGGCCTTCCAAGGCAATCCCGTGCCACCAAACGTGTCATAGCAGATGCTAATGGGGCACCATTGGCTACTTATTCAGGAGTGCAACCGCCAGTAGGTGGTAAATGCACAATTCGAGGCCTGCAGGAAAGCCGCGGACGAGTCGAGTTCCCGACGGGCAGCGCTCTCTTCAATCGGTGGATCCTCCTCCAAGGGCAACAGACCTGCGGTCGCCAAAAGGCGCTCTCGCCTGGACAACCTCATAGACAAGGAGCGGGAAGAGGCCACTCGAGTCCTCGACTTCTCTCTCCTATCGATGGACTCACAGGGTAACATGACCTCGAAAACACCACAAGCAACGGTGACAACAGCCACCATGTACCTGCTCAACAACCAGCCACCAGCCGGAGATCCGCGATCTGCCATGCACCGATCGACGATCGCCGGCCTTGGACTGGTCAAAGCCGCGCTCACCAAACATCCAACACCAGAGCCAAAGGGTCCAAAGAAAAGCAAGGCTCCATCCAAGTACTACTCGCTCGCCTCTAGCAAGGACGAGCACGACTTGTCGCGGCGACGCCGCTCATGACGACACGATCGCGACTATGACATGCGAGATGACATCACACAACGCAAAGTCGACAAGATGCGCGCCAAGCGCACCTACTCAACATAGTCGAAGGATGAAGGAACAGAGCTCGGTGGCACCAGCTGCTTCAGCAGAGCCATATGGCAGACACGAATGCCGAAAGGGTTCAAACTTCCTTCAGAGAACCCAAAGTTCGATAGCCTCTAGGACCCGAAGATCTGGCTAGAAGACCACATCTCTTCCATCAAGATGCATGGCGGAAACAAGTGCATAGCCATGCAGTGCCTCCAGCTGCAACTACAAGGCGCTGCTCGCGCATGGCTCAATAATCTACCCAGCCGATCGATCAGCAACTAGGAGGAGCTGGTCTACAGCTTCGTCTAAAACTTCAAGGGCACCTAAAAAAGGCCTGCATCAATCGAAATGCTCAAAGCCTGCTACCAAAAGCCGAGCGAATCCCTTCGCTCCTACATCCAAAGGTGGTCCATCATAAAAAACTCGATGGAAGATATCTCCAAGGATTGTGCAATCAACACGTTCAATGATGGTGTCCGCCGCAGTGAGCTCAGGGAGGAGCTGGTCCGCACGAAGCCCAAAACCATCGACCACCTAATGGACATCATGAATCGGTGGGCGGATGGATAAGACTCGGTGAACAAGCACCATGCTCACTCAGACGACGAGGATGACCTCGGCTGCATACGCGACCGTCCAGGGAAGAGTCAGATGCGCGGTTATGAAGACCGTGAGGAAGTCGACATGGTCACCGCCCCCTATGCCGACAAGCACGACAAAGGAAACTTTAGTAGCGGATACCGTAGCAGCAGCTATCGTGATAATGGAAAACCCGCGCAAGTGTGGCAACACTGCACCCGTAATGAAGCACCTAGAACGTCTATCCAGGAGAAGTTGTACGGACCCTACAACGTTTATTACTACATCGACAAGCACGATGGCGAGAAGAAGTCTAGCCACCTCCTCAAGGACTGCCACGAGTTCCTAAAGCTCCACGAAGGCTTCGTCCAGATGAATCGCGACGCGATAAATTAGGGGTATAGAGCTTCCCCAGGCGCCATAGCTCATGGAGCACCACCATCACCGCTTGGAGGACCCACGCAGCTTGCAGTTGCACCGGTACAGAACAATGGAGGTGAACAATACCCACGAGCACTTGGAAACATGGGTATGATCCAAAAGGGGTGTCCCTCCAATAGGATGTAGAAGTTGATGACTTGCCAAATCAATTTGGCCGTAAACTCTCCATCCTCGACTATTGAGTAAATCAGCGGGTGCGAATCCTACATCACCTTCGACAAGAGTGACCACCCACACCAAGTCCCTCGCCCAGACCATTCCCCTTTGGTTCCCAAGGCGTAGATGAGTGGCTACGAGATGAGTCGAGTCTTCATGGACGACAACAACGGCATCAACCTCATGTTCGCCTGCACCCTGCGCTCCATGCGGATCCCCGTCTCCTGCCTGGAGGCATCCGAAACAACCTTCCACGACATTGTCCCAGGGAAATGCGTATTCCCCTTTGGCAAAATCAATCTGGACGTCATCTTCAGCACGCCGGCAAACTTCCAGCGAGAACGCCTCGAATTCGAGGTGGTCGACTGTCCGTCACAATACCACAAAATCCTCGGACATGTCGCGTTCGCTAGATTTATGGCGGTCCCGCACTACGCCTACTTGCAGATGAAGATTCCAGGACCCAACGGCATTATCACCGTTAGAGGGAGCTTCGCCAAGTCAGATAGCTGCAACAGGGAATTCTACAGAATCTCCCAATCCTTCGGCATGCAAGAAGAGCTGGCAAGACTCAAGGAGTCGACCGACAATAGTCTTCCTCCTATGAGAAATGAGAACACACTAGACTACTCCTTTGACTCATCAGTGAACACCCAGGTGGTCCAGGTCCACCCAACGGACCCGATCAAGATGGCCCTCATCACCAACAACTTGAGTCCCATATAGGAGCTCGCGCTCGTCGAATTCCTCCATGAGTGCTGGGAGATCTTCAACTTGTGTCCAGCGAACATGCCAGGAGTTCCCAGGGAATTCGCTGAGCAGACACTCAATGTGAATCCAGATGCAAGACCAGTAAAGCAGTCAATGCATCGACTGTCAGAACCAAGGGAAAATGCGGTCGGTATGGAAGTCAACAGACTCGTCGACGTCGATTTTATACGTGAAATAAAGGAAACACCTGGGTAGTTAACCCCATGCCCATTCCTAAAAAGGACACGGATATCCTGTGGATGTGCGTGGACTTCATTTCTCTCAAGAAGCACTGCCCGAAGGACCACTTCCCATTACCACGGATCGACCAAATAATCGACTCCACCGTGGGATGTGAACACCTCTACTTCCTCGACGCCTACTCAGGCTACCCTCATATTCGAATGAAGGAAGAGGACCAAGAGAAGACGACCCTCATCACGCCCTTTGGCATTTACTTCTACACCACAATGCCCTTCGGGCTGAAGAATGCAGGAGCCACCTATCAGCGGTGTATGCTAGCCTGCCTAAAAAATTAGCTTGGTCGAAACATCCAAGTTTATGATGACGACATTGTCATCAAAACTAAGAAGGAAGCTACACTCATCGACGATCTCCATGAGACCTTCGATAATCTTGACCGCTATCGGATCAAGCTGAATCCGGAAAAGTGCGTCTTGCACGTACCATATGGGCAATTGCTCGGGTAAGGGGAATCGAGGCCAACCCAAAGAAGATAAGAGCCATACTGGTCATGGAGAAGCCAAAGAACGGCAAAGGCGTCCAACAGCTGGCTGGGTGAATCATGGCGCTCAGTCGATTCATAAGTTGAATGGGCGAGAAGGCGCTACCGTTCTACCAGCTCCTCCGCAAAACAAAAAAGGTCAAGTGGATAGATGAGGTGCAAGAAGCATTCGAAGATCTCAAGCGCCTGCTCTCCACCTCCCCCATGCTGGTGACCGCCAGGTAAAAGGAGCCAATGTTGCTATACATCTCCTCCTCTAACCAAGTGGTTAGTACCATGCTGGTGGTGGAATGAGCCGAAGAAAACAAGATCCAATGGGATGCAGCACCCCGTATACTACCTCAGCAAGGTCCTGATACCAACAAAGTAGCAGTACCCGAATTACTAGAAGCTGGCTTACGGTGTCTTCATGACAGCACAACGACTGCGCCACTACTTTCAGGAGAACCCCATAATCATGGTGAATGACGCCCCGCTGAATCACATCCTCAACAACCCTTACACCACGGGGCGGGTTGCCCTCTGGGGCATCGAGTTGTCCCCACGGGATATCGCCTATGAGCGGCGAGTGGTGATCAAGTCGCAGGTCTTACCGGACTTCCTCGTCCACTAGATGGAGAGCCAGCTCCCTGACACACCAGATATATCCAACCTCTAGACCATGCACTTCGATGGATCCAAACACAAGGACGGAGCTGGCGCAGGTGTCATCCTGACGTCTCCTCAAGGCGACAAGATGCGATACATCCTTCGGATGAAGTTCCGCGCATCAAACAATGAAGTGGAGTATGAGGCACCGATCCACGGTCCGCAGATGGCCAAGGGCTATGGCACCACCGGCTCGTCATCTATGGTGATTCCAACCTCATGGTCTAGCAAACCATGAACATGTGCGATGCGTTGAGCGACAACATGGTTTCGTACCGCGATCTTTACAACGCACTCGAAGGAGACTTTGACGGCCACGAGCTGCGTCACATGGGATGCGGAAGCAATGAGGACGCTGATATACTCACCAACATTGGCTCCACCTGTGCCCCATTGCCACCAGGCGTATTCCTCGAGCAGATCTATAAGCGCTCCGTCAAGTCGAAGACTCCTGCAGGACCATACAGCACGACAACGGACTCGGGGGCTGCGCCACCCGAAGAGGCCGACAATTCTAGCAATGCAGAGCAGGGATTCACACCCGAAGGTCCCATGGAGGTCATGCTCGTTGATCCATCCTGGACGCAGCCATACATCACATACCTGCTCACCAAAAGGCTGCCAGATGACCCAACATACTTGCGACACATAGCGCGACATTCCAAGGCTTTCACCATCATTAATGGCGAGTTGTACAAGCGCAACATCATGGGAGTCCTCCATCGATGCGTCACCAATGGCGATGGAAGAGGCATCCTCCTCGAAATACACGAAGGCACCTGCGAACATCATGCTGGCAGTCGCACCCTAGTCGTCAAGGATCTACGAGCAGGCTTTTATTGGCCCTCAGCAATGCATGATGCCAAGGACATCATCTAGAAGTGGAATGCTTGTCAAAGATTCGTGGATAAGCCGCAGGAACCAGGCGCAGAACTCAGGCCAATACCTGTGGCTTGGACCTTTGCGCAATGGGGACTTGACATGGTCGGCAAGCTGCCAAAATCATCGCCGGGAGGTTACGTGTTCCTCCCTGTTGTAGTCGATAAGTTCACCAAGTGGGTTGAATCCATGCCGGTGACTAACCAGACAGGTGCCACCTCCGTCAAGTTCTTCGAGTCCATCGTCTTCAGGTTCGGGGTGCCACAAAACATCATCACCAAAAATGGTACGAACTTCACCTCAATGGAATTCCAGGATTTCTGCGAAGACCTGGTAATCAACATCAGCTATGCCTTAGTAGCACATCCTCAGACCAACGGTCAAGTCGAAAAGGCCAATGACCTTGTATCCAAGAACATCTATCTAAGGTCGCGCTACTGGGTCCCACATATCAGCCTCTCTGTAAATGAAACGTGCGTATGATGAACTTTTTTCTGGCCACGCCTGTTGTTTTGACCTTGGCAACTTGCTGGGTCCCAGATGTCAATCACCTCTGTGCAGGAAACGTGTCTATGTTGGGTCCGAGCTGATAGCCTCTATTTGAAAGAAATGTGTGTATGTTGGACTATTTTTCGGGTCCCAGATATCAGCCTCAGAGTACAAAAATGCTCATAAAGGCCGAATTAAAAATATTCTGGGCTAACTCAGATGGATTCCCTATTCATCATGGCTTATTCCATGGGCTCACTCCGAAATTGAATGGGCTATGGTCGCTGGCCACAAGACCATGAAAAGGCCGAATTAGAAGGTATTGGGCTATGCTTGGGGCTGATAGGCTAATTTCATAGGCTATGCTTGGGCCTGCTGGGTCCGACATGTCAGTTTCTGTATAAGTGCAACGTGTGTATGATGGACTTTTTTTGGCCGCATCCGCTGTTTTCACCATGGCAGCCGTGTATGGTCTTACTGCTAGGACCCTTATGTCAGCCTCTCTAGCATGCTGGCTTGTGGGTCCCTGGTGCAACCTTGTATGTTTTGTCTGGTGGGTCCCCGATGCGAGCCTCTCTATACAAGCATTTAAACTTTTTTTTGAACCCACCCTCGAAACAAACTCCAGGGACGCTGCATGCTGGTGGGTCCGTGATGTCAGCCTCTCCGTAATGTGATATTGCTAGAAGAAAAAAATGTAAACACAAGATACGATTCGAACAAAAGAACTTCAAATCAAATAAACGTAAACTAAGTGTGTTGCCACTACAACAAAGATATTTATAGAATAAATATCATTAAACTTTTATTAGTACTATAATTTGTGTATTAGTCTTCTTAAAAATATTTTATGTGCCTATGATTATCTCTTTTAAAATATAAAAGGGCAGCGCTCCTGGCATCTCAATTTATAAAATGCCACATAATTGAGTATTTTCTTAAAAACATGGGTATGCGGAGTTTTTTTATTTTGCGAGGTGGGTGGCAATGCCCAAAAGGACGAATTAAAAAGAGTTTGGCTATTCTACATATGCTGCTCTACGTGGGTTATACTCCGTAGGCTATGCTCTAGGGGCTTCATTCTCAAATTTTACTAGGCTGTGCTCAGTAGTCCCCTGACCCCTAAAAGGCTGAATTAATATGTTCTTGGCTATGCTCCATGGGATCCTTTCTCAAATTTCACTCGGCTGTGGTCAGCAGTCCCCTGACCCTGAAAAGACCGAATAAAAATGTTCTGGGCTAAAGAGGGGCCGAATGAGCTACTAGATTTCTTCTCCTGGTTAATAAAAATTGCATTATGATGTGCTCGACCGGATTCAAAACAAAGACCTCAGAGAGGAAAGGGGAAAGCGATAATTGTTTTTTGTAGCTATTCATGTCAAAATTCATAAGTACAACATAAGGTAGAAAAAATATCAACAGATTCAAAGTTCATATTCAGGAGCACTTGACCAATTTAGCAGCATTTCAAAAGTGACCAAATCAGCAATATAGACAATAAAATGCAATAGAAGTACAGTGAGAACCAGTTCTTGTTTCAGCTCTAAAAACCTTGTCACACGGTTATTTTGTCCTTTTCACCAAACACACACGACCATTGGAGCAAGCAAAACTGACGATCAAGTCTACTTTGAGTACCTTCTTCTCACATCAATGCCTGTGTGACCCCTGTATGCAACCCAAAATTCCCAAGTCTCTTCTAGATTGTTACATGGCCATGTTTCAAAAGAAAAGCAAGACTATCTACTACCCTTGATTTAAACAAGTACTAGTACATCAGTATTAGTTCCACAAAATGCTTTAGTAATAGCAACGATAGAACATTTGAGAGATTCAGTAGCTTCCCTGCTTGAAATTCTATAACAGTACAGAGAGAATCAGTTCTTGTTCCAGCTAAAAAAACTTGGCGCACGATCAGTTTGGCCTGTTCTCCGAAGAGACCATCAGAGCAAACAAAACTGTAGTCTGCTTCGGTGTGAATACCTACTCCTTACGTTAATGCATGTGTGACCGCCCATATGCAACCCAAACTTCCCAAGACTAATGTAGATAATTGTGACAATGCTAAGTTTCAAAAGAAAAGCAAGACAATCTGATGCACTTCATCTAAACAAGTACCAGTACATCATAGTTCATTCTACAAAATATTGTACTAATAGTAACGATAGAGCATTTGAAAGATCTAGCAGTACAGAATAAGACCGTGAAAATATTAGACAGATTCTCGGATAATATTCAGCAGCACTTGACAAAGTCAGCACAACATTCAAAGTGACTAGTTGGCAGTACACAGACAGTGACCATGACAGATTCAGCAATGCGAACATTGAAATTCAATAGATGTAGCAAGGCCTGATTCAAAAGGAAAGCGAGACCATATTTTGCACTGTGCCGGTCGATCTGAACAAGTACCGAACAAAACTTTTGACAGGTTCAGTAGCATTTGAAAGATTCAAGAGTACATTATAAGAAAGAAAAATATCGACAAATTCCTAGTTCACATTCAGCGGCACTTGGACATATTCGGCAGCATTTCAAAGTGACAATTCCAGTTTACCCTTTTCTCCGAACACTCATCATTGGAAGAAACAAAACTGACAATCAAGTCTGCTTTTGTGTGCATGCCTCCTTATCACATCAATGCCTGTGTGTGACCTCCGTAGGCAACTCAAAATGCCCAAAGACTTATCTAGATTATGAGTTTATGACAAGGCCAAGTTACAAAAGAAAAGCAAGACCATCTACTACACTTGATCTAAACTAAGCTATCATATTACATAGTATTACTATTACTTACGGTAGTTTGGTTCCAATCGTGGGCATTGGCGAAGCTTGGGATGAACCATAATGGAGTCTCCAGAGATTTCCATGCAATGTTGGTTGAGAAACCAACAGCTGCTTCTTCGGTATTTAGACTAAAGCAGCATATTTCAGGAAACGGCATATATCCAAGTCCTATTGCACGGTGGGAGGTGTAGCCACAGTTTCTTCTCATCAGATATCCTAGGGCAACATCTGTACCGCCTACCGCAATGTTAATCAGACAGTTCAATCCAAGGAAAAGGGAATATGCTCCCAGGTCATCAATCGCTATCCATGGCTTAGGTGGATACAAGTAAGCAATGTCCTTTGAGTACACCTTGCAGCCAAACCCAGTAGCATAGGTGCCACAAGTGCGACCGCAACGATCAACACTATGATCAGCAACATGATTGCCATGACCATAATAAGTACCGCCATAAAAATCCTCATCAGTAATGCCCACGGTATGGATAAGAAGAAGGCGAGATTCATCTGCAGATATTGCTAAGAACCATAAACCAAGTTCGTGCTCGTCATCATATATGGCATCAAGGTTGCCCTCCTCGAGATGCGCGACAGGTGGTGATCGGAGCAAAATAGGACCTTCAAAAAGAAATTACGGCCAAATCAGCCAACACTAGTTTACATCCATTAAAACTGAAGCTAGTGTTTAGAAAAGGAATGGATCAAACTTACCAAAATACAGATGATTCCAGACATAAACACTGCCACTCTTAGTGGCTGCAAACACTAGACCCTTGTGGATAAATGCATCCATGTATCTGAAATAGCACTAGAACTGGTTCTCAAGAAACTGTCCATGCATAGTCATCGCCATCAAGGGGAGAAATTGAGTAGTCGAAGATAGCGATAAGAGAAAACTCTAAATAATCCGCCACAACTGTGGGAGCTCGGCAAATAGCAATCTTCCAGAGAAGAATAGGGCGATCATTATGCATGATTGTAAACAGATATTTGGTGGGTACAAACTCATTGACTTGTGGAGAGGAACATGTTGATGAGTGTACACATTGACAAGCTCCCACTTGCACTCGGACCCAACAGTGGCGATCCAATCTCCATTGGCACCTAGCCACTACTTACCATACAATTTAGGAACACAGCATCAGAGGTGAACCTGTCCAGCGACGCCAGCTTGCATGTCGTGTCCTTTCCCTCGAATGTCATCTTGCAAGTACTCGTTGCATTCCCATGGTTTCTTAGTCAGGTGAGAATGAAGAACACAGGGGAGGCCAAATGGCTGAGAAGCATGTAAAGTTGCACTATATTTTTCCGAGTTAAGAAGATGTTTGGACGAACCGGTGAGGCTCGCGGCGGTGATGACGTCGCAGCTGGTTATGAGTTCTTCAAGTGGGCCTTCGGTAAAAACATCCTAGAACAGCTCAGAATCATCACTGTCCTTGCTCGGTCATGCCATCTCAAGGGAGCTGATGGAAGTTGGGACGGTGGCTTGATTTGGTTTTCTGGAAAAGAGGGAAGATCGATGGCTGCAGGCGGGATAGGGAGAAGAACAAACACTCTCAAACTATGCGGTGAACAGGATTGGAAAGCGGCATTGTGGAGGAGAAGAACGGCAGCGCTTGGCGTAGAGGTAGGGTAATGGGGAACTGGGGATAGAGCGTATAGGTGATGACTGGGTTCCTGCACCAATAACAGGGTTATTGTAGTACTTGTAGCAGCAAATATTTAAAGAGTTTGTCCCGTTGGGAGCTCGGTGAACACGACCCTGCAGCCACATTGTCAATGCGACCATGTTCGCACCCAAACCGTGGTTTAAAAATAGCCTATTCTATAAGTTGCTAGGATAAATGAATTTAAG
Source organism: Avena sativa (assembly GCA_916181665.1). Classification (NCBI taxonomy): domain Eukaryota; kingdom Viridiplantae; phylum Streptophyta; class Magnoliopsida; order Poales; family Poaceae; genus Avena; species Avena sativa. The sequence continues at coordinate 182,696,859 of OV702287.1, read as the reverse complement.
ATGTTTTGTAATAACTACTACTAGGACTGGAAGAAAACTAGAACAAAAGTAAAACTGAAAAGAGGTGAATAAAATGAGATGAAATATTAATGCTATGATTCCTCGAGTAATGTTGTGTATACCGGCGCATGATAAGTGCTTATGTAATTGCTGTTAACTATAATTGTGGCGGTCCCTCATATACCGTTGTCTCCCACCATTGGTAAGTGGCAACTAGACAACTCAATTGTCCACACCCTTTTCGGACATGGGTCATCTCGTAAGATAATAGTGTATTAAGGTAATAATACCAATCAAGGTAAACCAGAGCAAAGGCATTAAGTTCTATGGACAGCCGTACTCCTAAGCAAGTGAGCTAGTCACAAGATATCCCGTCTGTCACTTTGGGGTCAAGAAATTCACAACACTATACCTATCTATATCATGAGTGATCTTGAGGGAACTCTGGGTGGTGCATCCAAAGCTGCTATTGCCTCCTCAAATCACTTATAGCAAATAGCCTATTAGTTCTACCCATGGAAGAGCAGAGATGAATGATAAGTTTTATGACACTCCGTGAATCCCTAGTAAATTCCTCAACAATGGATTGGACGTCTCCAATCACTAGAATAATATCATGAATAGAGCAATGTAAAGAGAAAGCATAAACATATTAATTAACAAGAACACACCACACTTCAAATACTCAAATCATCATAACATTAATAAAAGGGGGTTCAAGCCATGTTACAACCCATCACGGAGATCATGATGGGGAAGGATGAAGGAGTAGCGGTGATGGAGATGGTGATGACGGCATGGTGATGGTGGTGTCGGCGTGGTGATGGCAGCGTCCTCCTTCTCCTCCTCTTCTTGCTTTGATGGCTTGATGGAGATCTGGATCTTGGTGGATCTATAGAGGCTATGGAGGCGGCATGGTGGCAGGGTGCCAACGTGGAGGCAATAGATGGGATATAGATCTTGTATATGGTGTATGGTGGCTTTCTCCTCTCTTCTTTGACTCCTCCCTCCTTTATATAGGCCTTGGGGGTGCCCTAGGGTTCCCTCAATACTGTCATATGACTTAGGGAAGGTTCTGGAGCTTCCGGAGGGCGAAATCCCATCGTTTGTGACCTTTTTGGCAACAATACGGCGGGAGCTATACGGCCGGAATTTTTGCTCCCGCCGTATAGTTGGTCGTTAAACCTTTGGTACTCTTTAGTAAATTGGTCGCCATTTCTTCATACGAACTCTGTTTTGGGTGTTCTTGGGCTCGTTGAGTTCGTCTCGTCAAGGGATACAACCTTGTGGTCTTGGATCTTTATTTTGAGAAGTTGGAAAAATTCACTTTTTCCAACACCTCAAATGGCTAAGTCGGGTCCCTACAGCTCCTCCATATTATGCTCTCTTTGTTCCTTTTGCCTTTGTTTTATCCATAATCATCATCAACACCTACACACATGTCAAAGACAAGGAAGAGGGATAAAATTCTACCTAAACTACTAAATGTACAAAACTCATATTGAATTTAATAAAAACAAGTAATCATGCATATCAGGCATAGCAATAGTTAGATGGAGCATGGTATGATAGGCAAATGACACAATTTATATTGTTAAAAAGTGTTGTATTATAACAGCCATCAACTTCCCCAAGCTAGATCTTGCTCGTCCTCGAGCAAAAGGGATCGATAACTTAATGGATGTGATCTTGTTTATCATTGGAAATCAATGCACCATATCCTTGTTTTTCCTTCAAGCTCAAAGCAAGAGAGCACATAATCATAGAAGGCAATATAAGCTCAGTTATATTATTCCAAACCACTAGAGATTAGTCAAAAACTTCTATTCCCCATGTCAAAGTTAAATCTAGCTTGCAAGTAAACTTGTGATCCTTCTATATGCACTTTATTGAATTTTTGTATTTTTATTTGTATAAGGAAAGGCTGAACACAGTTAGTTGTCAATGAGTATGAACATTCTTCGATTTTAGTTGAACGACCAATGTCAAGGCCATATAAACATCATACTTTATGCTGATGATCCCATATCAGAGAATCTGCATGGCAACAGATTTGGCCATATTTTGAAAACAATCAAAGAGGAAGTAGTACAAAGTGTTTGGCTCAGATCAGCTCGTCTCTCGAGAAGGAGCCGAAATAGAAAGTTTTCCTTTGTAGGGTCCTTTGTGCTAAATGTAGGAACTCCATGTAATTTTCCCTTTTTAAGTCCTTGATGTAAAATGTACTCCCACCGACCATGTAAAATTCTAACCTAAAAGTAAGTGGTGAAATTTAAATGAATTTAAGCTTAGTTGTCAACGTGTATGAACCATATTCTCGTATTTTCAAGACAAACAGCAAAGGTCAAGGCCATATATACATCATACTTTATGCATATGATCCCATATCCAAGAATTTGCGTGCCAAAAGATTTGGCCATATTTTGAAAACAATTGAAGATGAAGTAGTGTGAAGAGTATGGCTCGATCAGCTGCTCTCTAGAGAAGGAGCCAAATCCAACTATTTTACTTGCTTAATTTAAGGGTACTTTGTGCTAAATGTATGGACTTCTATGTAATTTTCACTTTTTAGGTCCTTGATGCAAAATGTACTTCCACGCCCATGTAAAATTCTAACCTAAAAGTGGAAGTGGTGAAATTTCGATGATTTTAAGCTTACTTGTCAACGAGTATGACCATTATTGGATTTCAAGCCAAACGACCAAGGTCAAGGCCATATGAACATCATACTTTATGTTGATGATCCCATATGAGAGAATTTGCAATGCAACAAATTTGCCATATTTTGAAAACAATCAAAGAGGAAGTAGTCTGTAGAGTTTGGCTCAGATTAACTGATCTCTTTAGAAGGAGCCGAACCGGAATGTTTTACTTTTAGGGAGCTTTATGATAAATGTATGAACCTCGATGTAATTATTGCTTTTTCAGGTCCCTGATGTAAAATGTACTCTGACCAACCATGTAAAAATCTTACCTGAAAGTAAGTGGTGAAATTTAAACGAATTTAAGCTTAGTTGTCAATGAGTATGAACCATTCTGGGATTTCAAGATGAACGACCAAGGTCATGATCCCATATTCAAGAATTTGCATGCCGACAATTTTTTTCCATATTTTGAAAACAATCAAAGATGAAGAGTATGGCTTAATCAGCTGCTCTCTCGATAAGGAGCCAAACCCGACTGTTTTCCTTGCTTAATTTTAGGGTCCTTTGTGCTAAATGTATGGACCTCGATGTAATTTCCTCCTTTTTAGGTCCTTGATGTAAAATGTACTTCCATGCCCGTGTAAAATTCTAACCTAAAAGTGTAAGTGGTGAAATTTCGACGATTGTTTAGCTTACTTGTCAACGAGTATGACCATTATTGGATTTCAAGTCGAACGACCAAGGTGAAGGCCATATCAACCATCATACTTTATGTTGATGATCCCATATGAGAGAATTTGCATGGCGATAAATTTGGCCATATTTTGAAAACAATCGAAGAGGAAGTAGTATGTAGAGTTTGGCTCAGATCAGCCGATCTCTCAAGAAGGAGCCGAACCAGAAAATTTTCCTTTTAGGGAGCTTTATGATAAATGTACGGACCTCGATATAATTTGAGCTTTTTTAGGTCCTTGATGTAAAATGTACTCTGACCAACCGTGTAAAAGTCTAACCTAAAAGTAAGTGGTAAAATTTAAAAAAATTAAGCTTAGTTGTCAATGAGTATGAACCATTCTGGGATTTCAAGATGAACGACCAAGGTCATGATCCCATATCCAAGAATTTGCATGCCGACAAATTTGGCCATATTTTGAAAACAATCGAAGATGAAGTAGTATGAAGAGTATGTCTCGATCAGCTACTCTCTCGAGAAGGAGCCGAACGCGACTGTTTTCCTTTCTTAATTTTAGGGTCCTTTGTGCTAAATGTATGGACCTTGATGTAATTTTCCCTTTTAGGTCCTTGATGTAAAATGTACTTCCACGCCCGTGTAAAATTCTAACCTAAAAGTGTAAGTGGTGAAATTTTGATGTGTTTAGCTTACTTGTCAACGAGTATGACCATTATTGGATTTCAAGCCAAACGACCAAGGTCATGGCCATATCAACATTATACTTTATGTTGATGATCCCATATGAGAGAATTTGCATGGCGACAAATTTGGCCATATTTTGAAAACAATCAGAGAGGAAGTAGTATGTAGAGTTTGGCTCTCAGATCAGCTCATCTCTCGAGAAGGAGCTGAACTAGAAAACTTTCCTTTTAGGGAGCTTTATGATAAATGTATGGACCTCGATGTAGTTTTTTCTTTTTTAGGTCCGTGATGTAAAATGTACTCCGGCCAATCGTGTAAAAATCTAACCTAAAAGTAAGTGGTGAAATTTAAACGAATTTAAGTTTAGTTGTCAATGAGTATGAACCATTCTGGGATTTCAAGATGAACGACCAAGGTCATGATCCCATATCAAAGAATTTGCATGCCAACAAATTTGGCCATATTTGGAAAACAATCAAAGATGAAGTAGTATGAAGAGTATGGCTCGATCAGCTACTCTCTCGAGAAGGAGCCAAACCCGAATGTTTTCCTTGCTTAATTTTAGGGTCCTTTGTGCTAAATGTATGGACCTCGATGTAATTTTCCCCCTTTTGAGGTCCTTGATGTAAAATGTACTCCGACCGACAATATAAAATTCTAACCTAAAAATATATGGTGAAATTTAAACGAATTTAAGCTTAGTTGTCAATGAGTATGAATTTTTTTGGATTTCAAGCCGAACGACCATAAGGTCAAGGCCATATCACTACATCATACTTTATGCTGATGATCTCATATCCAAGAATCTGCATGGCGACAAATTTGGTCATATTTGTAAAACAATCAAAGAGGAAGTAGTACGAAACGTATGTCTCGATCAGCTGCTCTCTCAAGAAGGAGCCGACCCCGACTATTTTCTTTGCTCAATTTTAGGGTCCTTTGTGCTAAATGTATGGACCTCAATGTAATTTTCCCTTTTTTAGGTCCTTGATGTAAAATGTACTCCCACCTCCCGCGTAAAATGCTAACCTAGAAGTAAGTGGTGAAATTGAAACAAATTTAAGCATAGTTCTCAACGAGTATGAAAAATTCTTGGATTTCAAGACGAACGACCAAGGTCAAGGCCATATATACATCATACTTTATGCTTATGATCTTGTATCCAAGATTTTGCATGCTGACAAATTAGGCCATCTTTTGTAAACAATCAAAGATATTAAAAAAATTAATTTCAAATTTTCAAGCGACATGAATTTATTTTTTGAAAAGCAAGTAAGAAGAATTTATTTCCATTTTGGTCCTTGGCGGCAAAAGGTATTACTACTACTCCCTCTGACCCAAATTAATTGACTTGCATTTATCAGATTCGAATGCATCTAGCACTAGAACATGTTTAGATACATCTAAATCTAGAAAAATTCGAGTAAAGTAATTTGAGGGAGTACAATAGAGTATCAATTCAAACTTTCCCGGTTTTGAAATTTTCACTTCGTTAACAAACATTCGGGGGGAGGATATTCAATAGATCGCCATTCACAGTACTACTAGTAGTACCAAAAGAAACTTTTTTTGACGATAGTACCAAAATAAAGGACATCTCAAAAGAAACTTCATTCAACCATTAACATAACAGCACGAGTTTACATATATAGGACTCGCTGCTGAACTAGTGCATGTTCGGTGCCTCCTAGCACCTAGTCTGTGCCGCTAGTGGCAACTCGTGACATCTGCACCAACGCCAACTCCAGCGACACAGCCGGCTCCTGACTCATCGGCACCTCTGGATAACACGGCGGCACCTCTGGATAAGGCAGTGGTACCACCTAAGCCATCAGCGGCACCTCCAGATAAGGTGGTGGTACCTCCGGAGCCATCGACGGCACCTCCGGAGCCATCGGCAGATCCGGGAGGACACTGTGGATGAAGTTGCTGTTGTTGGTGAACCTGTCCCAGTAGTTGGTGAAAATGTTGGCGTCGGTGAACACCACCATCTCGCAGTCGTAGCGGAAGGCCTGGCCGTAGAGGAGACGGGCGTCCCTAAAGTTGACAAACTTGACCTTCAATGTCCCGTCTGGATTGTCGTGGAGGCGGTACATACGGTACTTGCGGCAACCGTACCCAACATCGAGGAAGCCACACGCCAGCTGCCACAGTGTTCTCCGTGGGGAGAAGGCCCAAATGCGCAGGGGCATTATCCTCCTGTGCAGCGATGTCAGGGTCTTTGTGCTCTGGTATGGCGGGTGGCAGCCGGAAGGTGGCCATGGATGACAGACGAGGATAGAGATGGTTGCTGGAAGCGGGGGATTAGAGATGGATTGGTGCGGGGAAGGGGAGAGGATAAATAGGAAGGAGATGATGCGAGATTAATGTGGCAGATTACCGAAGCGAGGGGACAATCAATGTCGCTGATGAAGCCGATGCGTGTGGCAAATATCAATGACAATGAGTAGGGTAAGCGATTGGATGGAACACTGGCTCTGCTTCCCACACTTGATGGACAAGTCATAATTTTGTGGTGCGTCCAAGGCGAACGCGACCTCCCCAATCTGTGGGACCTACGTGGATTATTGAGTTGATAGGTGATAACAAATTGATAAAGTGAGCTATATTCTACTCCCTCTGGTCCTATTTTTTACTTTATTACTCAATATATCCTGCTTCATTGGAAGTTGATATGAATACCATCAAACTTGTATTCAAGCCTTAAGGAGGCATTCGAGGAAGCAAGAAGGATCCTGACAAGCTACTGTACTTATACTACTAGCCACTATTGCTCCTGGATGGAACTATGGAACTTTTATAGCAACTAGTACTAGTAGTACTACTCAAGTATTAATCCTGTTTGTATTATTAGTACTCAGCTTTTGGTGCCTAGTGGATCTCGTACTGCTAGCAAGGCGAGCAAGGGCTCCTTCCACCGCAAATCTTTTGCCTTGTTTTAAAAAAAATGCTCCCCCACCCAAAATTCGGTCTCGTCGCTGCCTTTCGTGAAAGAAAAGGCTCCTGGATGAAGGATAATCATCCTACTCCCTCCTCCTCAATGCGGCATTGGCTACTATGCTCCACTCATGCATCTATGCCTGGCACTTGTTTAGGTGGGAAGAATCATAGCAGTCACCTCTTCCTTCCCATGTAAGTTTCCACGCAATGGAGTACAACCGTGCAGGCGCAGCAGTGCAGAGAAAGTTGGGGCCCGTGGTGGTCCAGCCAAACTTTCCTTCTGTTTGCCTCATGCTTCCACCCAAAAATAAGCTCTGGCTAGATGTTTTCTTTCTATTCCATATTAGGCTGCTCTTCATAGTGCTAAATAACTTAGGCTAGTAAAACTTTCACATGTTACTATAGTACCTTCAAAGTGTATTGGGTAATAACATATGTCTAGTGTCATGTTACTTAGGCCTACTTGTAGGAGTAGCTCATATCTCCTGGATGAAGGAGAATCATCCTCCCTCTCTCCTCTTCAGTGCGGCATTGGCTGCTCTGCTCATGCATCAGTGAATCTATGACTTTAATTGGACTTGTTCAGGTGGGTAGCATCACAGCAGTCACCTCTTACTCTTTTTTGGCGAATCATAGTCACCACCTCTTCCTTCCCATGGAGTACGGAGTAGTACAACCGTGCAGGCACAGTAGTGTAGAAGTTGGGGCCCTTGGTGGTCCAACCCAACTTTCCTTTTGTTTGCCTCGTCCTTCCACCCATATTTTAGGCTGTTCAAGTGCTAAATAACTTAGACTAGTAAAAGTTTCACATGTTACTACCTTCACAGTATTGGGTAATAACATGTATCTAGTGTCATGCAAGGCCTAATTAATTAGGTTGTAGGAGTATCTCGTATGGAACTTGGTTTCGTTGACTCGACTCCACCATAATCTATAGGATTCAAAGGATTTCCAAAGGAATTCTATAGAATTCCAATCTATAGGAATTTTTTCAATATAATGTGTTTGTTTTAAAGGAATAAATCCTACAAAACTCCTATGCATTGCTTCCCTACACTACAATCCTTTAGGATTTATAACAAGAGGTCAGACCTCTTGGAAAAATTCCTATGTGGGTATGACATGTACCTAAACCGTATAAAATTTCCTATGTTTTTCCTGTGGTGCAATCAAACACCTTATCTTACCGATTCCTGCATTTTTCATCTCTATAGGAAAGTGAGAATGAGGCAATAGCCTAGTGGTTGGGTCGCAGTTGGCACATCCCAACGACTAGAGTTCGATCCCTATTAGGGACGAATTTCCGGAATTCTCACGCTGACCTACTTCTACTATATATATTAAAAAGTGTCTAGTTCCTCCTAGCACAGTTTCATCTTTTTTTATAAGTGTCACGTCATTCTAATCCTGGACTTCTCCTATTCCTATGTTTTACAAATCCTTTGAATCGAACGAACCCTGAATACACGGTGTACACGCCCTACTATTTTACTTATAGCATGCTGACTAGTCCTTAGCAATTCCAATAGTATAGTCAACAACTTGCTTGTACAATACACTAGTTACCTCTAAAGGTTTACTGTACTTACACATGAATAGTTTATGTGTAAATGGCCCACCTCACATACTCACAAAGCAACTAGGAGCAATATGGACAACCATGTAGTAGGAACATACTACCTTGGTTGCCACTAGAAAAATCTGTTATAATTTTCCAAGTAACTATTTTTGTAAGCAACCACACGTGGAATAAGGCCCATTTGACGACCCCATTTTTTACACAAAGTGCACACAATTTTATGGGAAATTCTAAAGTTACATGAATTTATAAGCTAGCTAATTTTGCCACTTAACTCCCTCTATAGATTTACCAAAATTATGTCAAACTTGAACTACGGTCGTATCATAGGCTGCTCGCTCCTTAGCTTCGCCTACAAAGTGGCGGATCCAAATGGTGGCTAGGGCAGTGAATGGACCACCTTAAGATTTCTAAATAGCCTATATTATAAAGAAAAAATAAAAACATTATTAAATAAAAATTTCCCTATTAGACTGCCCTCACATGTTGAGCTGGATCCGTGAAATCGTTTTAAGGAACCCAAGTTAGTCAATACAATATCGACAAACACTAGGAGGTTTGAAAGATTCGACTTGCAATGAATTTACATGTTGGCCGGCAAATTCCTGTGAGTTTTAAAAAATAAGAAAAAACAAAAAAAAACTATAATACTTGCGCACGATATCCTCTTGTGTGAATCCCCACCTACCATGCAAAATAATGGCAAGCTTTAGTTTGGATAAATCTTGAGAGTATTTATTTGCAATATGGCATACCATGTACGGACATGCATGGGTTTCAAATCAAATGGCCATTCTTATGTGGGCACCCATAATGTGTAGCCAAAAGTAGTTCCATATTTCCTTTTTGTATTTTGGAACTAGTTCCCTACACTATGGAGGTGGTTCCAAATGAGAGAAAACTAGGAACCGGAGCAAGTAGTTGCTCCGATGCCAAATTTCCGTTTTGGTTTTTGTTACTAGTTCCCTACACTATGAGGGTAGTTCTATATTTTCTTCATGTGTTTTTAGCTAGATGGTAGGACCCACATTATAAATATTTGGAACCACTACATTATGGAGATCCTTCTATATTTATACCAAAGCCAAAATTACCTTTACGTCAGATTTGGCAATGGCAACATTGTGGGAATAATGCCCGTATTGGGTAAATGCGCATCTAGGCATGATATGGGAAACAATGTTTATATTTTTTAACAAAGTACATGACGAATTTCATAAAGCTAGCTACTATCCTTCCATTTCTACACAAAAATAGACCATGTTTTATGGAAAATTCTCCAATTACATGAACTTTTGACCATTCTAGCTAATTTCAACCACCTAAAGTACTTGTTATTGATTTATCAAAATCAGATCAAATTTTAACTATGACTGCATGATAGGTTGCTAGCTCTCTAATTTCACGTAAAATTGCTTTAAGGTACTAGAGTAGTCAATCTATAGAAAACAACTAGAGGTTTGAAACCATCAAGTTATTTCGAAGAATTACACAACAGCTGACAAGCTTAAACTAGTTATAATTTTTCCAAGACAAATAAAGAAAAATCAAAATGATGTATAACTTGTGCATCACATTCTCTTGAGCGTACTAGTTGTGATAAGTATGAGTGTTGATTACTTTCGAAAACCTTGGTTCGTAATATGGTCTACCATATTGTGAAGATGCTTAGCTTTCAAATCAAATTACTAGGGTCATGGCTATATCTACATTGTAGTAGACGAATAGTGTGCCCATATTTAGTAGATGAGTGTATGTTGGTATGGGAGAATGTGTTTATACTCATAGTTCCCAACTTTCATGAACAAAAAATAGTTTTCAATTTTGTAAGTGATAGACAATGTTCATTTGTTAAGTTAGTACACGGAGAATAAGGCTCTGAATGGTAAGACCCCATTATTTGCACATGCAGACCATATTTATGGGATATTTTTAAGTAATAACATGAATTTTCAATCTGTCTAGTAGCTATTTTCTCTGATTGGAACTACTTCATGTCAATCTACCAAATTTATATATATCAAATTTGCACGACGAGTGTGTTATAGGTTCCTGAATCATTTAAGGTACCCAAGATTTGAATATCTAAAAACCACCATCAGGTTTGGAAAATTCAACTTCTTGCAATGTCTATGCACACAACATTTATCACTATTCGTCCTTACAATCACTATAATTATGTCCTCGCTGCTGAAATTGAAGGAAAATCATCATAGATCCCTGCTCTTCCCTCTCTTATCTACCTGTCCCCTCTTAGAAAGCTTCGCAGCCCCCATCATGTACGCGTAGTGCTTTCACGCATGATTATAGTACAAACAGTACTAGTCTGGCGGTTCTACTACATATGAAGCCTAGCGATAGTGAGAAAGCAGACCCCCATCGTGTGAGCCATGTTTTTTTACGAGATAAAATCTAGCATGATCCGAAAATTGATCTCCCAATTCTCATATTTGATTTTTATTCTCGAATAAGATCACATAGAACATCACACGAACATTTAGTTTTTAGCTGTGGAGCTGCATCAAATCTTATCGTAATAAAATGTACGCATAACATTGAATATTCAATGTTGGATCAAGACTCGCAAATCCCAACATTGCCAACCTTTGGATATTCTTTTCTATTCTAGGATCTAGAAGATTCTATTGGTAGTGTTTAGCAGAATGACTGCGCAAACCTGAAAACACACTTCTCGATCATTCTAGAATCACCTCTGTCATTTCTCTAGACCATGGTACCAAAATTTTCAAGTATTAGGTAGCTAATAAACGTTTATTTCTACATGATATAAAGTACAAGAACCAAATATACACCGTTACTTTTTATAGATGTGGCTCTTTCATATTTTTGAGCTTTACCTATTATAGAGCATAATTTTATATAGTGATGATATGTCATACTTTATTATTATGTGAGTCTCACATGCAAGGCACATGCAACTTACTAATAAAAGGATGGTGCACAAATATAAAGAGGCCGCTAATCTTGTCCAACTAAACCATGAATTTATAGATAATAAGGCCTCAAAATATACAAAAAAGACCCTAGTACAGAAAGGAAAGGCGCAATCAGGTAGAGCTTCATTGATTATCAGCGGTGGTATATGAAAGAAGGGCACAGCTCGAGGCCGGCTGAAAGAGTCCTCATTTCCCCTACCCAAATCGTAATGCTTGGGACTGTCACTCTGAAGATAGAAGCCACCACTCTCAACTGTTTCTCCTTCTCCCAGCCCCTCAAGCCCCGGCGGGTCTACAAGGTCTCTCCATTTCTCCCTCACAATCCATTGATTTTTCTTTTGTCAGTTCGTCCGTGTAACTATTTTATTTTTTGAACTTACATTTCTACAGTGCATGGATATTAATCTAGTCTTCCACCACTACGTCTGCAAGATCACCTCCTGCTAGAAGTGCGAGCACCCTAGCAGCAGATTCGCCCATGATCCCGCCATGGATGCCATCCTATCAGCGGCTAGGGTCGAGTGCGTCCACAAAGGCTGCATTAGTTAGCTGCCCTACTACGAACTCCACGAGCACAAAATCACATGCCAGTACGCTCCTTTCACTTGCATGGAGACCGGCTGCAACTTTGTCGCCCTGCCACTAGCGCTCATCGCCCACCTCGAAGCGGTCCACTCGATCCAAGTGCACAAGATCCAGTATGCCACCACCAAATCTTTCCAGGAGCTGGTGCCGCTGCCGGGCGAGGCATCCCGCCAGCTCATCCTCGTCGGGGAGCAGGACGACACCGTGTTTGTCCTGACGATTGGCACGGTAAGCATGGCCCCCCTCGTGTCTGTGGTATGTGTTAGGGCCGCGATGTGTGACTTGCCGGTGTACAGGGGAGTATGTGGACGGAATGTCCGCCCCTGCTCTCCTGGACGAATGACAGGAGGAGGACCGACACCATGATGGTGGAGCTCGACACGTCGAGCTCTGCTAAGCCGGGCGACATCACGTCTAAGGACCTTACGTCTTACCTGGCGGCGCCACTTCATTACCTGGTCGGTCCTGCTACGTCGAAGTAGCTGTGTTTCTTCTTTCGCGTCGAGTCTTAGTGGTGATATAAGTTGTTGTTAATTGGTTTAATTGCAGAAAGATCGTTTGAATACCAGGAATAGTGGATTTTGTAGTAGTAGTACTCTATCTCTGTCTCAAGAAATAAGGGTCCCTTATTTTTCTTGTTTTTTGTTTGACCAAGATTTACTCTAAATATATATGAAGAATGTTGGTACTTTACAAATTTAGCATCATTAGAAAGTGTGTTTCAATACGAATTCAATGAAACAAATTTACACAATATAAGTAAATTTTAGTTGCTCCATTTATTCGGTCAAACTTTACTTTGGAGTGCGCGTGTGCCTTATTCCTTGAAATGGAGGTAGATGAATTCAGTGGATATACTCTCCTAAGTTTTTTTTATGAAGTCTTAACTTCCAATGAGTTGGGTGGATGTACTCTGCTGAGTAGTAAGCTGAATAGGATTATAAGGCTCTCTATTTAGGAAGGCCAGAGGGCCAATTCACAATACTACCAAGTAGATGAATTATTCACTATAATTAATTTATGCATGCACCACTAGTTTTACATGCATGAGACGCTAGATAAAAAGGGGACATGATGAGAGATGAAACAACATGCATTGGGAGATTGAGAGATATCTAAATTAATGAGTCACGGGAATTAAGACAATAAATAAGATAGGTCTTACAATTTCTAACAATTTTAAAAAGCTCTCTAGCCAAATAATCCCAAACAAAGGTAAGAGTACTGGTCAAAATACATTCGGGTGTACTAGTATGTAGTAGTAGTATAATAGTGGAGTACGGTAGTAGTAGTAGTACTCCCCTCTGGTTCATATTAACTGTCACTAGATTGGATATACTCATATCTAGCACTAAAATATGTCTAGATACATCCATTTTCGTGACAAGTAAATATAGCCATTTTTGGAGTAGTACTAGTTTGGTTGGAAGAAATCATATTCTTTCCGCAGTATTCTTTCCACGGTAGGGATGGTGATTTTTTTGCTAGTAGTAGTACTAGTACATAGCAAGTGGTAGTAATATATATGTTTATACTGTACTAACTCAATATACATTTGGGAATCGACAAAAGTTCATCTTGCGGTTCTACTACTACAGTGCTACTAGCAGTTTTTCAGGTGCCCATTCACCCTCTATATTTTGGCAGTACTATGCCCTTAAGCACTATAAATGGAATTACTCAAAGAAAGTCTCTACCACTATAAAATTATAATTTGCCATGGATGTTGATTGACAAGACAATTCATTGAGGTGGGGTGGGCTGTTGGCGTGCTACGATGCCTACTCCCACTATCACTCTGAAGTGAAAATAAAATAAACAGCTGCAATTCCTTGCATTAATTCGTGCCTCCGCCCCTTGCATGCCTACAATATATACATGCATTAACTTCTGTGAGTAGTAGTACAAGTAGGAGTAGTATCAAGCAAGGATATACCGAAATGCAAAATATACTCATAGGTCACATGGTGTACCATTCTGACTCTTCGTATTCTTCTTCTTCTTTGGTCTACTTGCGCTTGCCCTTGCCCTTCTTCCTTAGTTTTTTTGTTTAACATTTCGAGAGTTTGTTGACCCCTCTCAAAGTTCACTATCTGCATGCATACCTCGCAGGTCACGTAGGCGTCGAGGCTTGCATACTTTATCTGCTCTTCGGTCAGGGGCATGTTCCCCCACTTCTTGTGGTCCTTATCCTTCTTCTTCTTTATGACTTTGTAACGGATGTCTATGAGGGCCACCATGTAGTGAGCCAAAGAATCCTTCTCATTCATGGAGCCGGCAGGCTTCCACCTCTTCTGGATGTCCATGAAGTTCATCACTGGCACTAGAGAACGCCTAAGCCTGATACCGTCGTTGCTAATGTCGTCGCCTGCAAAGGAAATGTTAGGGTTAGCGAGGAACTCTGCTAGCTTGGAGCATGGATGATCAGCCTAGCAGATCTGGTAGACCAGGCAATCCATGCCCACACATAGCTAGACGATAGCAGCCTTCAGCATCGATAATTGCTCATTGGTGTACTCGACGTCGAGGCCAACAATCTTGTTGTCCGTTTTCTCTAGGAGCTTTTGGATTTTCTCGATGTAATTGTTCACCACCGACACTCTGTTGGTATACACCACCTGTAGTGTGGTGTTGCTAGGGTCCAGGAAGTAGTACATCTTGTCCAACGGCACCAACATGGACAGTGATTGGCGCCTTCTTTTGTTTGGCAGAGGTCCTGCCGGGTGACAGAAAAGGAATGGGATAGAGAAGAAAGGAACAACTAGGAAGATCGGGAGATGCATGCATGAGCGGTTCTGGAGACGAAAGGGCATGTAGTTTCCCCTGCCCCGGCCATGTACTCCTATAGAATAGAATTTATTTACGGATCAGTTTTACGGACGCGGATTATTTAGGTAGCCATAGGTTGATTTATAGATTATACAAAAAGTACAAGAACCAAACACACGGGATACTTTATGAACGTGGCTCGAAATTATAAATATTTTTTGAGTTTCACCTACTCCCTCCGACCCAAATTAGTTGACTCAAAATTTTCAAGATATGGATATATCTAATACTAAATCATGTCTAGATACATTTGAATCTAGACAAATCTAAGTCAACTAATTTGGATCGGAGGGAGTACTATAATTTTATATAAAAATGATATGTCATACTTATATTATCTGATTCTCACGTGCAAGGCACTTGTAACTCACTAGTTATTTTTTATCTTATCTTATCTTATCTTACCACTATATAGTGTATGAATAACTTTGAATATTGACCGTTGAATCAAGACTCGCGAATCCTAACATTTCTAGCCGTTGGATCTTCTTTTCTATTCTAGCATCTAGAAGATTCTATTAATAGTGTTCATCACAATGAATGCTATGCACAAAACTCAAAACACACTTCTCCATCATTCTAGAATCTTCTCCCTCGTTTCTCTAGACCATGTTACCAAAAATTTCAAGTTTTAGATAGCTAATAATCGTTGACTTCTACATGATATATAAAATACAAGAACCAAATATACACCCATACTTTATAGATGTTGATCCAATTTATATTTTTTCTGCTTTAGCTATTATAAATTTATATAGTGATGATATATCAGACGTCTATTATATGAGTCTCACTTGTAGGATACGTGCAATTTACTAGTGATATACAGTGTATGAATAACTTCGAATATTGAGCGTTGGATCAAGACTCTCGAATTCCAACATTGCCAGCAGTTGGATCTTCTTTTCCATTTTAGCATCTAAGAAATACTACTCCCTCCGTCCATAAATAACTGACTTGGGTTTGTCTAGATTCGAATATATCTATACACTAAAATGCATCTAAATACATTTGAATCTAGACAAAACCAACTCAGTTATTTTTGGATGAAGGGAGTACTTTTGATAGTCTTTAGCATAATGTATGCATATTACTACTCCAAGTTACCTACCACGCAGACCAGCCTTAGAGCATCTCTAGCATGGAAAAAATAGTGCGCTATTTCATGCTATTTAGCGTGATATAGCGTATTTATAGAGTCGACAATATTTTTTAAACATTTTTCTCGCTATGGCACTATTTTTTAAATATCTTGCTATATCGCGCTAAAACATCATAGCGTTAGCGCTATTTCAAGTATAGGACGTTATTTTTTTGATGATGTCAAGTAAGTAAACATACAATAAAAATTTGATTGTTAAACTTAGGTCATCACGTCAAGCTGCCGCCTCCTGCTGCAGCACCCGACGTTGTACCTTGATTCAGCCCTGCCGGTTATCCTCCAACTTGGATAACGCCAGAATAGATTATGCATGTACAAGTATTATTACTCTAGGCAATTCATTAGATGCTAAAATCCTTTATATTCATGATATACCTATTATATTTTTTTAATTTTTACAAAAAGATGTTTTGTAAAATAGCGCGTTATTAGCACGCTATAACTTTCATATCGTCTGGAGAAAAGCCACGCTAAATTAAATAGCACACTAGTATTTTTTGCCTTGATCTCTAGTGGCTTGTCTAAATTTGGTAGTCTCTTAGAGCATATCTAGTGACTTGTCTAAATTTGGTAGTCTACATCTTCACATAGATAATGGTGTAAAAAGATTCCTTTCTATATTACTTTAGTTTTCTAGTGGATAGTCTAAATTTGATAGTCTATATGTTCATATGCACACAAATAGTCAATATACATAGCAAATCAGTACAACTATGCTCTGATTTGGTGTGGGAGCAAGCTCGAGAGCGACCAACTTTGCTTTAGACATGGTGGGTTGGTTGTCCAAATATGGAGAACGAGTACCTAGTCTGGAGGATGTCTAAATTTTAGACCACCAGATACACAAGCCATCGGAGGCATTTTTTCATCGATGGTGGTATATATTTGGCTGAGACTACAGGATAAACTAGCCACTAGAGATGCTCTTAGGCTGGTCATAGTGGGAAACATACTAGTTCATGTTACTACCTTCATGTGTGTACGTAATTGTGAAGAGAATATGCCCAAGAGGCAATAATGAAGTGGTTATTATCTTATTCCTTGTTTATGATAAATGTTTATTTTGCATGCTATAATTGTATTAATTGGAAACGTTAATACATATGTGTTTAATAAACAAATACATGGTTCCTAGTTATGCGTCTCTTATAAACTAGCTCATTGATTAACAAGATGATCAAAGTTTCCTGATCATGGATATTGGATGTTGTTAATAACGAGGTCACAACATTGGTGAATGATGTGATGAACATTCATTCGAAGTATAGTATTACAATAAAAATCATTTTGTTTAAATTGCTATAACATCATACAAAGTATTCTTAGTCCTTAGACCAAGAGATCATGTTAATTGTTAACACCAGAAGAGTACTTTGATAACATCAAACGTCACACCGTCACAGGTGTAACACCCTCAGAATCGAACCTATGCAAGTTTTAGCGAAACCCGCCAAACCCGCATAGAAACGATTCAAAGGTGCCCACCAGGCACTTTCGTGCGGGTGGAAAACGAAGTAATAACATTACACAACAGTCCTCGATGGGACCCACAGAACAGATATATATATAACAGCGACTCCATGAGTCAAGAATACAGATATAATATACAAAGATCCAAATCACCTTGAAAACGATAGAGCGTCCGACTACGGACAAGATGCAAATGGGGCTAAGAGCCCTGAAGAATAACCAATGGCGTCCATAACCCTGCCCAGGCCAAGCCGGAAGGGTAACCCTGCTAACGACGTCGATCTCAAACCTGCTCAAACAAAAAAAAAAGGGGTGCCGACAAAGGGCAAAGGAAAAAGAAGGAGCGTCAGTACTGAGGCCAGTACACGGCGAGGCTAGAATTCGGCGGTCCTCGCCTACATAGGTATGGTGGGCTGAGCGGCAGCGGCAGCATGCACTAAACAACCTACGGAGACTCGATACTACTGGCGGCTATCAGAGAGGGGTGAGGAAGACCTATTCGGACCCAACCTGATACTATCATCAAACAAACCCATCCTGGCGTTTCCCCCTCGAGACCAAACGAGGAAGTCAACCGAGGAACTCACACGGTTGGCAGTTTTATTTATTCAGTTATCGTTGCAGTAATTACTAGTCAGGTATATATGATCATCCTGATAAAATAAACAGTGGGCCATTTTAGTCAAGCATTCCGTTGTAGTTGCAATACTTACTAATCAGATACAGATAGCATGAGATAACCCAAAACCCAGCAGTTGTTGGTACTTTTATTCAGCCATTCCGTTGTAGTTGCAATACTTACTAGTCAGGTACAATGGTCGCAAGCGACACACCAAACATGCAATTGTGGGCAGTATTAATTAGCCATTCCATTATAGTGAAGCTGATTACTAGTCATTATATAGTCAAGTTTATAGCAATAAACTTTAGTTATGCTTGTCTATGGTCGAGATACTGTGCTCCAAGTCGTCCATAACCGCGGACACGGCTTTCAGAAAGTTTTACCCGGCCGGGGTGCACCAATAGCAACACACACTAGATCAACCTCGGAAAAACCAAATCAAAACCCAACGAGGCTTTCACTACAAAGCAATCACAGGATTCAGAAATATTTCAGGGGGCCACCCCTTAAAGTAGACCCGCAACGAAGTAAGCTAGCTCCGAGACGGCCTCAAGGTTTGGGTGGACGGCTGTGAGCGACTGGGAACCCCAAACGGGGCTTGTCGACACCGCGAAAACGTGTCCCGATCCTAAACAGTACAGTGTGCTATCTGTCGCACAATCGTAAATAAAGCAGTAAAGCATGGCATAAGTACAGGATCGTAAATAAAACCTCAAACTAGTTTGTGGCCCCAAGAAATAAGACTGAATCAAGCTCTGGCTAAGGGGGGTCCCATATACCTCCCGGATGTGGATAGCGCGATAAATCAAGGAACAGGTATCAAGTACTCGAGGTCCTACGGGACACAAGTGGGCGTTCGGAAACCAAATATTTTCTATCACCCACCGATGCCTCTGCTTACTTCAATTTTAGTTGTTAAACAGGAATTAAAGTGAACGATAAGTAAAACTAGAATCATCTCCAACGTCAACATGCGGCAATACATCAACAACTGTGGCACCGGTCGACAAGCAACAACACTTGAGCAAGCGTCTGCGACGCGCAAGTCCAACTATCTACCAAACAACAGGTAATAGGATGTGTCCAAGGCAATATAGGGCTGCACAGGATATCACGGGTACGGAACTAGAGCATCGCAACACAGATAGCAATAGATCAACAGGAGGGAAATAAATACTATAAAGTAAGATAGGTAGAAAGGGGGAGATGCTCGCCTGAAAACATTGTCGAAGGTTCAACCGAAGATCGGGGCGAAGCTCACATCAACTCAACGGCCTTATCCGCGAAGAAGCAAAACACTAGAAGAAACACCGGGTGCAATATTCAAGATTACGGCAAAAGATCGGTATGATGCATGCATGATGAATGACATGGCAAAGGTGCGATGCAATTAGGTCATATTAAGCGGAACCGGGGTCCCGACAATTAGTTAGGTGGTTCAAGTTATTAACCTACCCCGCAATTTAGATGTTGTTTAACAAGGCAGAAGATAGCACCGGTTCGCTACACAAGTTTAAATGAGGCCAATATGAGACTAGATTTGCCCGCATATGGGCCCCATATTTGATTATTAGGTGAATCGGCATAAGGCCCCCAAACCACAGATATGCATGCGAGATGACAATTAAATATGCAATAAGTTGTTATGTTATAAAATAGGGTTCGAGGAAAAGGGGTCACACATTTAGGGTTCGGCAGATCTTGGGTTCCGGGGTTCGGGGTTCGGTCTCGGGGTTCAGGGTTCGACGGATGCGTGCTCGGATAGCGGGGGTAGATCTTGTTGTCCTGTGTCGGTGACCTCGGCGTCCGGGAAGCAGGACTTGGTTCGGCGCCGGGGGCGCATCGGGTGCTTCCGGGTCGGTGTCGTTCTTGTCGTCGGCCAGATCTTGTCGGGTCCGGGATGAAGTACTTGTCGCGCCGGGGTCGCGGTGCCTTTGGGTACCGATTGTAGATCTTGGCGTCTGAGGAGAAGATCGTGTCGCTCCGAGACGGTGATCTTGGCGTTCGGGTAGTTGTTGTCGATCTTGGAAGGTTATCGGGGTTCCCTTGAAGGAGATCCTGGGGTGGCGCCGCAGGCCCGCGATGGCGAACTCGGGGCTCCGTGTCGACGGCTTCAGGGTCCCACGGGTTTTCGAGGATCGGTCTTCGGAAGATCTCGGCATGGGGACGGATTTTGGCATCACGCACCTAGCATTGGTCGTTACTGATGGTTTACAACAATAACAACTAGAGCATGTTGATTAATGCTAGGCAGCAGCATCGCTGTCAAACAATCATGGCAAGGATTCACGTGGCATCTCATGAACGCGAACACAGGTGCCATGATGACGATGCCGGGCAGAGCTCGCGGGCGCGCTTGAACCAGCTCGACGCGTTGGTGCGGCCCTGGGGAACAGAGGCCGAGCGGCCGAGCACCGATGGGGTTCCGCGGCGACGACGGTTGCGGACGGGCGGGGTAGAGGCGCGGATCTGGCTCGCAGACGGTCGGCGGGGAGGCGGCCGGAGGAGGTCGACGACGCGGGCCCGCCGGCGACGGCGGCGAGGCGAGGAAGGGAGCCCGGCGAACGGGGCGGCGGCGGCCTTGGCGAGGAAGGAGGCGGCCGCGGGGCCGCAGACGAACACGGTCGGGGCGAGGGGGTAGGTAGCGGCGCCGGCGACGCGAGGCGGGGAGGCCGGAGGGGCCTGGGAAGCTCACGCGGACGGCGGGGCGGTTCGCCGTCGACGGAGAGGGAGGACGGGGCCGGAGGCGAGGGATCAGGCGCGGGCGGCGGGGCGCTCGCTGGGCGTCGGGGCGCGCGGCGCGGCCGGAGGGGCGGGTTGCGGGCTCCGGCGAGCGTGGGGAGGACCGGGGCCAGGCGGTGGCGTCGAGTGGGGAGGCGAGAGCGGTCGGCGAGGTGGGGGGGTGGTCGGGCCATGGTGCTTGCGTGAGGGAGGCCGAGCGGGGAGGTAGAGGAGGAGGGTTGTCGGGGCAGGCGGTTGGGAAGGAAAGAAGAGGGAGGGGAGGAGGAAAAGGAACAGGGCCAGGAGAGGTGGGCCGGATGTGGGGCCAGGGGCAGGCGGGTCCCAGGCGACAGGGGAGGCAGGGGGTTGGTGGCCGGTCCAGGGGGAGGGTGGTCACGCGGTGGGGGTGGCTGAGTGAGCAGAGAGGAGAGAGAGAGGGGGGAAGGTTGGGTGATGTGGCAGTTTTAGATTGGTTAGGGGGGAGGGGAGAGGGTGAGGTGGCATGTTCTGATTGGGTGGAGTGAGGTGGCCAGGGGGTGTGGGTAGGATAGTGGGTAGCTTTAGGAATTTAGGAGGTGGGCCGATTTAAAAACAGGGGTGGTCGTTCGGGTCTACTCGGCCCGTTCGACTGCCCCACAAAAATAATTTAATATTTTATTTACTTTAATTGGACCATTTGCAAACCGATAGCAACAAAACAAAATACTCCGGAGCCCCGGGGTTTGGCGTTTGAATAAATATGGGGCGTTTTAGAAAACAAAACGGGCTTTGCGAAAATAGTTTTGGCAAACAATGCATGATGATGACGATGCAATGCACAAATTCAACGCGATTTTCTAGTAGTGGTTTTGCGGGATGCCACAATTCGACACCACTGACAATGGATCTCGCCCTCGAGATCCGCCTCATGGTACCGGAAGAAAAGGTCGGCGATCTGAATCTTCTCGCTTCGTGTAGATCCTCGCGACACCACTAACGAGGGTTCCTTCTTCATCTGGAAAAACGGCGACACCACCAACAAAGGGTCGTTGATCCTGATCGTCGAAAGAACACTCCGGAAACAAAAGGTCGAAGGTAGAGGTATCAACAAATAAAGCCACCTCTAGCTTCGATGGAAAGAGGGAACCGATGCATTCTCATCCACTTCAATGTACACAAGCGAATAGAGTGAGTAGTCGGCATGGGGGCCAATCCATCACGCACCCAAACTATTACTCCGCACAATCAGTGGAAAAGAGTACAACCATTCTCGGAATCAGACGGAAGATCTTGACAAGCGAGGTCCGGAAACAAAGGAGTGATGCAGACTCTGCATCGGATCTGGCGTGGATGATGTCGTCGCGTCGGAAAACACCGGAAGGAACAAACAAGGAACAAAGAATGGTAACACCGTAGACGGATTCATCAGGCAGCTTGAACACCGGATGGTAGGTCACCGTTATCAGAGGAGGAAGCGAAACCCTGAAGGTACGACGGAAACCCAACCACGAGAAATCCTGGACTCGAAGAGAGAGAAGAGAGCGGATTCAAAACACGTCGAGATAAGAGGAGAATAGCAGAGGGGTAAGAAGTAAAATCAGACCTAATCAGAACTATCCAACCGATTTTCGAAAATAGTTTTGACACTCTACTTCGGCCGTTAGCTAGGTTATCCTACAGGCTGGACTTGTGGGGTATCGCAACTGCTGGGCTCTGATACCACTCTGTAACACCCTCAGAATCGAACCTATGCAAGTTTTAGCGAAACCCGCCAAACCCGCATAGAAACGATTCAAAGGTGCCCACCAGGCACTTTCGTGCGGGTGGAAAACGAAGTAATAACATTACACAACAGTCCTCGATGGGACCCACAGAACAGATATATATATAACAGCGACTCCATGAGTCAAGAATACAGATATAATATACAAAGATCCAAATCACCTTGAAAACGATAGAGCGTCCGACTACGGACAAGATGCAAATGGGGCTAAGAGCCCTGAAGAATAACCAATGGCGTCCATAACCCTGCCCAGGCCAAGCCAGAAGGGTAACCCTGCTAACGACGTCGATCTCAAACCTGCTCAAACAAAAAAAAGGGGTGCCGACAAAGGGCAAAGGAAAAAGAAGGAGCGTCAGTACTGAGGCCAGTACACGGCGAGGCTAGAATTCGGCGGTCCTCGCCTACATAGGTATGGTGGGCTGAGCGGCAGCGGCAGCATGCACTAAACAACCTACAGAGACTCGATACTACTGGCGGCTATCAGAGAGGGGTGAGGAAGACCTATTCGGACCCAACCTGATACTATCATCAAACAAACCCATCCTGGCGTTTCCCCCTCGAGACCAAACGAGGAAGTCAACCGAGGAACTCACACGGTTGGCAGTTTTATTTATTCAGTTATCGTTGCAGTAATTACTAGTCAGGTATATATGATCATCCTGATAAAATAAACAGTGGGCCATTTTAGTCAAGCATTCCGTTGTAGTTGCAATACTTACTAATCAGATACAGATAGCATGAGATAACCCAAAACCCAGCAGTTGTTGGTACTTTTATTCAGCCATTCCGTTGTAGTTGCAATACTTACTAGTCAGGTACAATGGTCGCAAGCGACACACCAAACATGCAATTGTGGGCAGTATTAATTAGCCATTCCATTATAGTGAAGCTGATTACTAGTCATTATATAGTCAAGTTTATAGCAATAAACTTTAGTTATGCTTGTCTATGGTCGAGATACTGTGCTCCAAGTCGTCCATAACCGCGGACACGGCTTTCAGAAAGTTTTACCCGGCCGGGGTGCACCAATAGCAACACACACTAGATCAACCTCGGAAAAACCAAATCAAAACCCAACGAGGCTTTCACTACAAAGCAATCACAGGATTCAGAAATATTTCAGGGGGCCACCCCTTAAAGTAGACCCGCAACGAAGTAAGCTAGCTCCGAGACGGCCTCAAGGTTTGGGTGGACGGCTGTGAGCGACTGGGAACCCCAAACGGGGCTTGTCGACACCGCGAAAACGTGTCCCGATCCTAAACAGTACAGTGTGCTATCTGTCGCACAATCGTAAATAAAGCAGTAAAGCATGGCATAAGTACAGGATCGTAAATAAAACCTCAAACTAGTTTGTGGCCCCAAGAAATAAGACTGAATCAAGCTCTGGCTAAGGGGGGTCCCATATACCTCCCGGATGTGGATAGCGCGATAAATCAAGGAACAGGTATCAAGTACTCGAGGTCCTACGGGACACAAGTGGGCGTTCGGAAACCAAATATTTTCTATCACCCACCGATGCCTCTGCTTACTTCAATTTTAGTTGTTAAACAGGAATTAAAGTGAACGATAAGTAAAACTAGAATCATCTCCAACGTCAACATGCGGCAATACATCAACAACTGTGGCACCGGTCGACAAGCAACAGCACTTGAGCAAGCGTCTGCGACGCGCAAGTCCAACTATCTACCAAACAACAGGTAATAGGATGTGTCCAAGGCAATATAGGGCTGCACAGGATATCACGGGTACGGAACTAGAGCATCACAACACAGATAGCAATAGATCAACAGGAGGGAAATAAATACTATAAAGTAAGATAGGTAGAAAGGGGGAGATGCTCGCCTGAAAACATTGTCGAAGGTTCAACCGAAGATCGGGGCGAAGCTCACATCAACTCAACGGCCTTATCCGCGAAGAAGCAAAACACTAGAAGAAACACCGGGTGCAATATTCAAGATTACGGCAAAAGATCGGTATGATGCATGCATGATGAATGACATGGCAAAGGTGCGATGCAATTAGGTCATATTAAGCGGAACCGGGGTCCCGACAATTAGTTAGGTGGTTCAAGTTATTAACCTACCCCGCAATTTAGATGTTGTTTAACAAGGCAGAAGATAGCACCGGTTCGCTACACAAGTTTAAATGAGGCCAATATGAGACTAGATTTGCCCGCATATGGGCCCCATATTTGATTATTAGGTGAATCGGCATAAGGCCCCCAAACCACAGATATGCATGCGAGATGACAATTAAATATGCAATAAGTTGTTATGTTATAAAATAGGGTTCGAGGAAAAGGGGTCACACATTTAGGGTTCGGCAGATCTTGGGTTCCGGGGTTCGGGGTTCGGTCTCGGGGTTCAGGGTTCGACGGATGCGTGCTCGGATAGCGGGGGTAGATCTTGTTGTCCTGTGTCGGTGACCTCGGCGTCCGGGAAGCAGGACTTGGTTCGGCGCCGGGGGCGCATCGGGTGCTTCCGGGTCGGTGTCGTTCTTGTCGTCGGCCAGATCTTGTCGGGTCCGGGATGAAGTACTTGTCGCGCCGGGGTCGCGGTGCCTTTGGGTACCGATTGTAGATCTTGGCGTCTGAGGAGAAGATCGTGTCGCTCCGAGACGGTGATCTTGGCGTTCGGGTAGTTGTTGTCGATCTTGGAAGGTTATCGGGGTTCCCTTGAAGGAGATCCTGGGGTGGCGCCGCAGGCCCGCGATGGCGAACTCGGGGCTCCGTGTCGACGGCTTCAGGGTCCCACGGGTTTTCGAGGATCGGTCTTCGGAAGATCTCGGCATGGGGACGGATTTTGGCATCACGCACCTAGCATTGGTCGTTACTGATGGTTTACAACAATAACAACTAGAGCATGTTGATTAATGCTAGGCAGCAGCATCGCTGTCAAACAATCATGGCAAGGATTCACGTGGCATCTCATGAACGCGAACACAGGTGCCATGATGACGATGCCGGGCAGAGCTCGCGGGCGCGCTTGAACCAGCTCGACGCGTTGGTGCGGCCCTGGGGAACAGAGGCCGAGCGGCCGAGCACCGATGGGGTTCCGCGGCGACGACGGTTGCGGACGGGCGGGGTAGAGGCGCGGATCTGGCTCGCAGACGGTCGGCGGGGAGGCGGCCGGAGGAGGTCGACGACGCGGGCCCGCCGGCGACGGCGGCGAGGCGAGGAAGGGAGCCCGACGAACGGGGCGGCGGCGGCCTTGGCGAGGAAGGAGGCGGCCGCGGGGCCGCAGACGAACACGGTCGGGGCGAGGGGGTAGGTAGCGGCGCCGGCGACGCGAGGCGGGGAGGCCGGAGGGGCCTGGGAAGCTCACGCGGACGGCGGGGCGGTTCGCCGTCGACGGAGAGGGAGGACGGGGCCGGAGGCGAGGGATCAGGCGCGGGCGGCGGGGCGCTCGCTGGGCGTCGGGGCGCGCGGCGCGGCCGGAGGGGCGGGTTGCGGGCTCCGGCGAGCGTGGGGAGGACCGGGGCCAGGCGGGTGGCGTCGAGTGGGGAGGCGAGAGCGGTCGGCGAGGTGGGGGGGTGGTCAGGCCATGGTGCTTGCGTGAGGGAGGCCGAGCGGGGAGGTAGAGGAGGAGGGTTGTCGGGGCAGGCGGTTGGGGAGGAAAGAAGAGGGAGGGGAGGAGGAAGAGGAACAGGGCCAGGAGAGGTGGGCCGGATGTGGGGCCAGGGGCAGGCGGGTCCCAGGCGACAGGGGAGGCAGGGGGTTGGTGGCCGGTCCAGGGGGAGGGTGGTCACGCGGTGGGGGTGGCTGAGTGAGCAGAGAGGAGAGAGAGAGGGGGGGAAGGTTGGGTGATGTGGCAGTTTTAGATTGGTTAGGGGGGAGGGGAGAGGGTGAGGTGGCATGTTCTGATTGGGTGGAGTGAGGTGGCCAGGGGGTGTGGGTAGGATAGTGGGTAGCTTTAGGAATTTAGGAGGTGGACCGATTTAAAAACAGGGGTGGTCGTTCGGGTCTACTCGGCCCGTTCGACTGCCCCACAAAAATAATTTAATATTTTATTTACTTTAATTGGACCATTTGCAAACCGATAGCAACAAAACAAAATACTCCGGAGCCCCGGGGTTTGGCGTTTGAATAAATATGGGGCGTTTTAGAAAACAAAACGGGCTTTGCGAAAATAGTTTTGGCAAACAATGCATGATGATGACGATGCAATGCACAAATTCAACGCGATTTTCTAGTAGTGGTTTTGCGGGATGCCACAACAGGGTGACTATAAAGGTGGGTTTGGGTACTCTAAAAGTGTTCCGTTGAGGATCATGGACCAAGAGTGGGATTTGTCCATCCGGATGATGGATAGATATACTCAGGTCCCACTCAATGATATTACATTGAGATAGCTTACAAGCAAGTGATGTGATCACTAGAATGTTATATCACAGGAACGAGAAAAGAGTGCATGTCGGTAATGAGATCAAACTAGGTATGGATATACCGATGACCGAATCTCGGACATGTAATATATCGCGAGACAAAGGGATTTAGTTATGACGTTAAAGGTTCACACGATCACTAGAGTCATCGTTGAATGTGTGGGAGTCAGTACGGATCTCCAGGTCCCGCTACTGATTATTGATTGGAGAAAGGTCTCGATCATGTCTGCATTATTCATGAACCGTAGGGTGACACACTTAAGGGATACGAACATCATTTAGGAGCAAATATGTTTCAGATAAAGATTATGAAAGCGCTGGAATCATTTCGATGAAAACCAGACTTGTTTTGGGTGAAATTGCTGAAACTGGTTTTGCATGTGATATTGAAATGTTGCAGGGAGTTTTATGTGAATGTTTGTTAATTAAATTAATTAACAAAATTCTGAATAAAATAAATAAAAGTGTTTTATTTAAAGAGAAAAATGCATTTAATTTAGTGGACATTAAATGAAATGAGTGGAGTTGAAATTTATGTGAGTGGGCTTAGTGGAAGCTCCACCCACATCAATGAGGGAGAGGTGGGGGCACCCACCATGGCTGGCCAGCCATGGTAATGGGGATGCGCCCCACCCCCTATAAGAGGATCCCCATGGCTCTTCTCCACTTTCCCCACCTCTTCATGAAGGTTCTATTCTCGCTCTAGTTATTCCCCACGGTCTTGGATTAGCGAGATACATGTTCCCGGTGGCTTTATATGGAAAGGATTTGCTGCTTCCGCTGCATCACTGGAGGAAGGAGGCGGAGGTTGTTCAGTGGACCAGACGTGTGTGCGAAAACAGATGCAGCACTGCTTTATGGTGCTGAACTTTATGGTGCTGGACCTGATGGTGCTGGAACTGCTGGACCTGAAGGACTTCATCATGATCTTGAGATCTTCAAGTGTATGACTACATCAACCACGAAATTAGTTTTGTTAACAATGATTTGTTTATCTTCAAGGGTATGTTCTTTATGGATGTATATCCACCCGTTGCTTGTATCTAGTAGATAGATCTTGGTGTATAATAGTTCCCATCGTAGGATTTTTTTTTCTATGCTGCGAACCCAACAGTGGTATCAGAGCCTGATCTATGCGTAGATTCTTTGCACGAGTAGTACACATAAGAGTATATGGACGATGATGATCATATTATTGCATATTCTATGTATTTTGGATATTGGTGGCATAGTGGGATGAAGCGGCCCGGAGTAACTTTACATGTCCTTGCACATGAGACCTGTTCCACGCTTGACATGCAACTAGTTTTGCATAAGTGGCTAACGGGTGTCTATCTCTCCTACTATAGTCAATATTTGATTTACAATGAGTTGCTAATAATTTGGTTATCATTGTTGTGGTTCCATGTTCGTAGGTAAGACCGGTTCTATCTTCAAAAGCCCTAAGCCAAATAAAACTTGCAATGGATAAATTAGAAGCGTCTAGTTTAGATTGTTGTTGGGATGATGTCATGATATGGTAATGTTGTAAGTTGATGTATAGTTGATACTCTTACAACACACCTAAACGTGTAAGTTCCATAGACCTTGGCCTTACACACAAAGGAATGATAAAGATCATACCACGATGCACATGATAGTGATCAAGTGTAAGAACCATATCATTTCACTTTACACATGTGATGTTTGCATCTTATATTGCTTGTTTGGCGTTTTAGTAGCATTATAAGATGATCTCTCATTTAGATATCAAGATAAATATGTGTTCTTTCTTAAGTACACACCGTTTTATATTTTGTCGCTTCAAGACATCACGTGATGATCGGGTGTACTTGAATCCACATTTGTACAACGGGTGTAAGACAGTTTGACACACCCGAGTACTAAGGTTCTTAGTTGGTGAGCCTATCATGTACAGACATGGCCTTGGAACACGGACCAAAAGGTTAAGCATGATTTATATGGTAGATATGATGCCTATATAAATGATCGCTTCTGAAGCTACATCGACTCACGTGATGATCAGACTTGGTGTAGTGGATTTGGTTCATGTAATCACCAAAAACGACTTGATGGATGTTGGTTTTGAGTGGGAATTCATTTGTAATTTGGATTAGTCAAATTCAATTTATCATAAACTAAAATCAAAGTGAATTTGCATACTTTTTTGTAGTCATTCGAATCCGTTTACTACCTTGCGCTTAGTGTTAATTGAGATAATAGAACTATATAATTCTGGATATCTAGTTTACAAACTAGTATCGTATTGTTTTGAATGTCAATTTAATATTTAGAAGTCCTATTGCAAACTTTCAGCAAACTCTACTCTATGAAGTTTAATAAGTAGTATTAAACAAAGAGTAACAATTCCAGTGTTAGTATGTGAAGTATCATGTTTGCCTCCATGATTCTTGATATTCAAATATTGTTTTAATATTGAGGTTATCTAGGAGCTGAAAGAATTGTTTCAGAAACCATCATGTGTGGAATATACTGTGATATCTAAAACAATGTTTATGGTTGCAATATGATAGAGTATAATTTGGCAAAATACACGTTCTCATATTGTATGAGAATTTGCGAAGGTTGGAGACGCTAGACGTCCTAATCTCCCAAAAAGGTTTTGGGAATTGACATTATACTCGCAATTCATCCTTATAGGCTATAGTATATTGATCATGAAAGTTGTCATGATAAGGATGAATAGAAGATGTAGGTAAAAAATTTACTACACTAATAGATTACTAAAGAATGAATTTTTGAAAGAACACCAAACATTTGATGATGTTGATCTACTTCAAAGTGCAAGTCAAAAGATATTATTATTTGACTATACACGCTTTGGACTATGTGTCATATGTATGGCGCCACTATTGATGTTGATAGTTCTTTTAAAAAGAAAAGGAAATGTTGAAAGAGAATCTATAAAATATTTGGCAGAAAAGAAAAGACTAGAAATGTCCAGTTAATGTATATAGATGATATACATGTTATGGTTGTATTCTTTGCTTGTTAAACAATGTGTTTCTTGGGTTTTGGATACCGAATTGGTTGGTGTGAAATGTCATACAAAACAATGCAATTCATGAATTACAATGGCCTAAGTAACTAGCAAGAGGACATGATGTTCATCGAAAACAAATAAAGTTTTATTGTGTTCATTGTTGACATCAAAACTTGCCTTCAAGATTTGTTTAAATAATTGTTATTTTGTTCCGATATTATGTGAACAATGGTTGTTCAAGTAATTACCGTATTCCATAGAAGATGGATAAAATTTTACAAGTCTAGTTGGAGAAATCACGTCCATAAAACTAATGATAAAATGTCGCAAGACAAACGATTGAAAGATCACTTACGAAGTGGCATCGCCGTTTAAATTATATTGGAAAGAAAACATGAAGAAACTCCATGTGATGGATTTTTGGAGTCTTTGATTTTGATTAAATGACGCTTGTGAGACTTTCCTCGAGATAATTGAAACTCCGTTCATAGGCCAAAAGGGAACGGGTGACTAACTTATTGGAAATTGTGCATATTGACGTATATAGTCCATTATATGTAGCCATGTGCGGTGGATCTTTTGACTTCATATGATTTCTCCGAAAATTTGAGTGAATATATCTGTATATTTACTTAATAAGGAAGAAGTATGAAACATTTGAAAATTGTTCAAAGACTTTCAAGATGAAGTGGAAAATTATTGTAACGAGAAAATGAAGAATTTATGATTCGGTCATAAAGGATGATATTTGAGTTACATGTTTAGCAAAACACCTAAGCTTTGAGGAATTGTTCCATGGATTTGCATTTCCTAATAAACCATAGGACTATGGTATGTTCGAGAAATCAAATCGAACCTTGTTTGTCATGGTAAGATCAAAGGTGTCATTTATCAAACTGCCATTTTGTTTTAAAGATTAAAAGCTTTAGAGACTATCACTTTTACACTGAAAAGTGCACCATCATGATCCGTTGAAATGACACCATAAAGGTTATGGTTTGGGATAAAACCCAAGTTGTCTTTTCTTAAATTTTGGTATGCTAGGCATAAGTAAAATGTTTACAACCAAAGTCATATAAGAACTTCATTGTAGGTTATCCTAAAGAATTTGTTCGGTATTCCTCCATAACACCGAAGACAAAAGAGTTTATCGCTTGGAACGTGAAGTTTCTTAAAGAAGGCATTTTTTCAGAAAAGTTAAGTGGCAGGACAATAGAACTTTGATTAGGTTGATGAACCTAAGCAACATGTGCTAAGTAGCACAGCGCCGGAAAGTGTCCCGGAGGGGGCTAAAATGCTTATAGCTCCCGTGATTACAAAGGTTGTGATCTCGGAGATTAGAGTTCCTATTGAACCATGTGGGTCGATACGAATCAAATAGTAAGATTTGAAACAGAGGTTGTTATTGTTATGAAAATGATGAATCGACTGCATGCAAAGAAGCAATGATGGGCCCTGACTCCATAAAATGACTAGAAGTTATAAAATCCGTGATAGTATCCATACACAAGAAATCAAGTTTCTGAACTTGGAAGACCCTCCGGAAAGGCGTGAAGACGATTGGTCGTATTTGGATCTATAAAAAAATATACATGGATGTTTGACATCTATGAAATAGTCGACATGTCGGAAAGAAGTTTACGACAATGTTCAAGGAGTTGACTATGACAATATTTGATCTTTCATAGTGATATTTAGTCTTGACGGATTAATGTAGCAACCACTACATATAATTTGGTATATGGTAGTTGAACAAACAAAACAATGTTCTTATAATAGAATGGTTACCTAGGACGTGTACATGACACTATTTGAAGGGTTTTGTTAAATCAAAGGATGCTAAAAAGGCGTGCAAACTTCAATGGTTGAAGTGAGCATAGCGGAGTTGGAATCTTCACCGTGATGAAAATGTTAAAAGAGTTTAATTTCATCGGAGACGATGAAGATGATTGCATTTGCAAGAAATTAAGTGAGAGCACTGAGACAAATTTCCAATACATTATGTAGAGGACATGTTGTTGATTGGAATGATGTATCTTTTATTGACATGGATCAAGAATTTCATTAAAATTGGATTTTGATGAAAGACTTAGACAATACCGAATATTTGGCATCAATGTCTATATGCATAGATTGAAACGCTAATATGCCTGTGCCAGACGTACATATATGAGATATTGAAAGGGTTCAATATGGAAACAACGAGAAAGGTTCTTGCCACATGGAAAGGGTTGAATCAAGATTCAAGTGTACTGACACTTGGTAAGTGAAACGAGATTCAAGTGTTTTGACACTTGGTGAGTGAAATGAACAGGAATATTTTGATCAATAATATATACCATGATATGTACATATCCAGACATGTCCTATGCTTAAAATGTTATGTGCATATACCAGAATGATTCATAATATGATCATTGGACGATAGTAAAGATATTCTTATGAGTTTTGGAAGAATTAAGAATACATCATGTATAAGTGACAAATAGTTAAAAATAGTTCATTGTAAAGTGTTACATTGATACTAGTTTGTCACAAGATACAAATTAAATTTTTCTCAATTTAAACTATGGGTAGCACCATGTAATGGAAAGGAGGTTCCATGATGGATTTGGATGATTTCCAAAGTTGATACATTGTGACAGATACTACAACAAAAGGCTAAGTATATAACTACTATAGTAGCAACAAAGAAGGGAATTTGGTTAAGAAGTTTGTTATCAAACTAGGTGTGGTTCATAGTGGGCTAGTACTATGAAGATATATTATGCGAAAATTATATCAACATGTTTTAACCCAAAGGAACTAAAGGTCTCACAAAAGTACTATATTTATACAATGCCATCTCATTGGAGAATGAGTGATGCATAGATACGCAAAAACACACAAATACACGCGGACCTAAAATTGTCAGACCCGTAGATTATGTTAAACACTAGTAAACGCATATATACAACACCATAAATCCATAGGTGTTGAATGCATAAGTTTACAGACTAGATTATTGACTCTAGTGCAAGTGGGAGACTGAAGGAAATATGCACGAGAGGCAATAATAAAGTGGTTATTATATTATTCCTTGTTTATGATAAATGTTTATTTTGCATGCTATAATTGTATTAATTAAAAACGTTAATACATGTGTGTTTAAAAAACAAATAAAGGGTTCCTAGTTATGCCTCTCTTATAAACTAGCTCGTTGATTAACAAGATGATCAAGGTTTCCTGATCATGGACATTGGATGTCGTTAATAACAAGGTCACAACATTGGTGAATGATGTGATGAACATTCATTCGAAGTATAGCATTATTATCAAAGTCATTGTGTTTAAATTGCTATAACACATACGAAGTAATCGTAGTCCTTAGACCATGAGATCATGTTAATTGCTAACACCGAAAGAGTACTTTGATAACATCAAACGTCATGCCATAACAGGGTGACTATAAAGGTGGGTTTGGGTACTCTGAAAGTGTTACGTTGAGTCTCATGGATCAAGAGTGGGATTTTTCCATCCTGATGATGGATAGATATACTCAGGGCCCTCTTGGTGATATCAAATTGATATAGCTTGCAAGCAAGTGATGTGATCACTAGAATGTTATATCACGAGAACGAGAAACGAGTGCATGTCGGTAATGAGATCAAACTAGGTATGGAGATACCAATGATCGAATATCGGACATATAATATATCGCGAGACAAAGGGATTTAGTTACGACGTTAAAGGTTCACACGATCACTAGAGTCATCGTTGAATGTGTGGGAGTCAGTACGGATCTCCAGGTCCCGCTGCTGATTATTGATTGGAGAAAGGTGTCGATCATGTCTGCATTATTCGCGAACCTTAGGGTGACACACTTAAGGAATACGAACATCATTTAGGAGCAAATATGTTTCAGATAAAGATTATGAAAGCGCTGGAATCATTTCGATGAAAACCGGACTTGTTTCGGGTGAAATTGCTGAAACTGGTTTTGCATGTGATATTGAAATGTTGTAGGGAGTTTTATGTGAATGTTTTTGTTAATTAAAGTAATTAACAAAATTCTGAATAAAATAAATAAAAGTTTTTTGTTTAAAGAGAAAAATGCATTTAATTTAGTGGACATTAAATGCAAGTGAGTGGAGTTGAAATTTATGTGAGTGGGCTTAGTGGAAGCTCCACCCACATGAATGAGGGAGAGGTGGGAGCACCCACCATGGCTAGCTAGCCATAGCCATGGGGCTGTGCCCCACCCCCTATAAAAGGAGCCCGATGGCTCTTCTGCACTTGCCCCACTTCCTCGTGAAGGTTCTCTTCTCCCTCTAGTTATTCCCCATGGTATCAGATTAGCGAGATACATGTTCCAGGTGGCTTTATCTGGAAAGGAGTTGCTGCTTCCACTGCATCGCTATAGCGAGGAGGCGGAGGTTGTTCAGTGGATCGGACGTGTGTGCAATCATGGATGCACCACTCCTTTGTGGTGCTGAACTTGATGGTGCTAGACCTGATGGTGCTGGAACTGCTGGACCTGAAGGACTTCATCACGATCTTGAGATCGACAAGTGTACGACTACATCAACCATGAAATCAATTTCGTTAACAATGCTTTGTTGATCTTCAAGGGTATGATCTCTATGGATGTATATCCACATGTTGCTTGTATCTAGTAGATAGATCTTTGGCGTATAATAGTTCCCATCGTAGGAATTTTTTTTGTTTTCTATGCTACGAACCCAACAAATTGAGCCGAAGGTAGAGACCCTATTTTTGTAGAAATGGCTCCGGAAATACTCTGTACCTAGAAAGGCTAGGACATTTTTATAGTAATTGGACAATAGCTACTCCTAGGATAGGATAGGATAGGATATTATTATTCTATATCTTTTGAACTGTATAGCCAAATTCAAAATCCTAGAGCGGCAAATTCTCCCGCCTCACCTCCACCGAAATATTTTGAGTGGTCACATGCCCCAAGTTGTAGCCATACAAAATTCCTTTTCTACCCCTAATAATGGCCTATGTACTAATGTCGGGGCGTGGGTATGGTTCGTAATCCCGCTCCCCCAGGGGGTCCCCACAGCTCTGAATCTGGGTAGTCCACCTTCCATCGACGCCATTTCCCCCATAGCACTCCGAAAAACCCTAACCCCTTTCTTGTTAGAAATATGCCCTAGAGACAAATAGTAGTAAGTACTATTATCATATTTCATATAGTTTATGATTAAGTTTTATATCATGCTATAACTGTATTGAGTGGAAACATCAATACACGTGTGATATACAAACAACCAGGGTTTCCCAGTGAAACTCTAGTCACTGGTTCATTGGTCAACGGATGATCAAGTTTCCTGATCATGTGGCATTTATGCCAGTTCGAAATTAGGTCATCTCATTCTGTGAATGAGATGATGAACCAATACCCAACCTAAACATCGTGACCCGATCATGTCACGAAGTTCAAGTTACGATGATTAGAAATGGATCCTCGTAGACTATTCCTTAGACCGTGAGGCTATATCAATCATTGTCTCCCAAGAGTGCTTAGATAGCACCAAACGCCATCTAGTAATATGGTGGTTATAAAGGTGTGTTCAGGTATTCGGAGGAAACCGTAGAGGCAATATATGTCAAGAGCGGGATTTGTTTGTCCATGTGACGGGAAGATAGTCAAGGGCCCACTCGGAGAAGTTATACCCAATAGCTGCACAACGTGTGATTTGATCACGGGGATATCACTTGTCGGAACGAGTCAAATAGCATTTTTCAGTAACGAGATTGAACACGACATGGGGATGTCATTGATCAGATCTCGGGCAATGCAAGTATCGAGAGACAAAGGGAATAAGACACGACTGTCTCGGTTCAAACGACGAAAGATCTTCGTGGAACGCACAGGTGTAACACGGCTAACTAGGTCCCTCTGTCGATCATTGGTGCGGGAGTGTCCCGACCATG
Source organism: Avena sativa (assembly GCA_916181665.1). Classification (NCBI taxonomy): domain Eukaryota; kingdom Viridiplantae; phylum Streptophyta; class Magnoliopsida; order Poales; family Poaceae; genus Avena; species Avena sativa. The sequence goes on along the minus strand of OV702287.1, from coordinate 182,660,882 downwards.
TCTAGAGTGTTCTTGAACCGTGGGGTATCACGCTTAAGGGCTTGATGATGCTTAGAGAGTGTTTATAGGATCGGTGGAATCGTCGAAGAATAGTAGAGAGAAAACCGGAAGGGTTTCGGTAAGTCCGGAGGATGTCCGGAGTGGAGGTGGAAGGTGTTCCATAGCAACGTAGATTGAATAATATGTGAATGAATGTTAAATGTTGATTTAATCATTTATTTATAATTATTTAATAAAGAGAAAAATCAAATAAATGGTCAAAGGCTTAATGGGCCAATTCCCGGAGGGGAGAGGGCCCATTAGGGGAAAGGAGAGAGGGAGAAGGGGCAAGGGGAAGGCCGGCTGGGCCTAGCCCCTCGCGTGGGGCCCACTAGGGTGGCCGGTGGCCACCCCTCGCCCCTCCTCTCTGTTAGTCCCACCCCGGGACTTTGAGGGAGGTAGTACGTCTCCTCCCCCTATATATAGTGGGGGTATTTGACCAAATTAAATACACCAATAATCAATAAAGGTCTTCTCACTTTTGGGAGGACCTCTAATTGATATTTTATCTCTCCCCCTCTCTCTCGTGACCGTGGTCCCAAGTCTGGACTGCGCGAGCGAGAGACATCTTCACCGCGGAGCACCGTCGCGCTGCGGGATTCGGATCCAGGAGCACTACTTCCGCAACTTCTGCTGGATCTGGGAAGCGGGAGTCATCGTCAGGCACCGGACATGTGTAACTCCCCGCGAGGTGTCGCACTTGAGGCACTCAAGTCATTGGAGCCAAGGAGCGCAAGGACTTCATCATGACCTTGAGGTCGGCTTCGGCTCGTCTACATCAACCACGCTCTCCTGAGCGTTGACAACGCTTTTCGGTCTTCAAGGGTAAGTTCGCGAAAAGCCCCTCCCGTTACTGTATTACTAATAGATAGGTCCTGGCAGCTTCAGGGGTTCAGGGGCGTAGAGTAAAATTTATTGTTTTTATACGCGGAACCCCTACATTTCTCACCTCCGGCTCCTGCACCACTTCACCAGAGCATATCTCCGCAGCGCTTCGCCGGCCTACATGCCATCCAACCCCCTCTCACCTCCAGCACCTGCACCACCGCACCGTAATCATCTCCGTCGCACTTTGCCCTCCTACACGCCACCTAACCCCCTATCTCACCTCCAGCTCCTACTCCACCGCACCAGAACATCACTACCGAACTTTGCCCGCCCACAAGCCACCCCAAACCCCCTATCCCACCTCCGGCTCCTGCACCACCACACTTCGCCGACCTACATGCCATACCTCGATACCATATACTTCTGACCAATATACAGGATCAACCGATGGCCACCTTACCGAACCTAGTTCGCTGACACCCTCTTCCATACAACTATGTTAGTTTTGCCGACTCCCTCGTCCACAGCACCTGACCTTCTTCACCTACGCTGGTGTGCGCTGCATTAGATCTGCTTCATGGACTCAATAGTCCACTACACCAGATCTGCTTCACCGATGCTCTTGTGCAACACCTTGAATCCATAATCGATCGTAACAGTTCTGCTTCACCGACGACGCCGTGCACGGCACCGGATCTCCTTCATCGGCCATCTTGTCAAGCAATCCAGACCCATCAACAACCTCCATAGATCTGCTTCATAGACGCCGTTGAGATCTATCTACTTCAGCCCGACTCACCACTACTGGGCACCCTCAGCGTCCTTGACGTGAGCCGCAAAGATGTCGTGTATGCATAAACGACGCCATGACCTAGGTAAACCAGATCTACTTGTTCGTTCGTTTCAATATAGCAGGTATAAGACTGCGACAGTGAACTGCATTTCTATATTGGTGGTAAATTCCTACCTCAATACTGGCTTAATTGATATCACACTCTCTCTTGATAAATTTGGTGTAGTCTATGTTAAATCCAGGCGTTAAACTACTCCTTCAGTTTCAAGGTATAAGGCATCCTTGTTATGCGTGTTTTTTCTTTGACCAAGAATTACTCTTAATATACATAAACAATTTTGGTAGTACAAAACTGACATCACTAGAGTTCATTGGTATTATGCAGTTCATGGCAAATGTTAATTCACTGAACATCTGAAGCTGCCTACCTGTTCTACAAGTTCACAAGTTATGTCATCATAATGTGCATTTGCTTTGTCTATTGCTACCTGACTGCATGTAATTTTGGAGTTCGTTGGTAGTTTTAAGCCACTAAACATGTAGGTTAACATTCCCTGCTCTACAAGTTCAGAATTTATGCTATTTTAATTTCAATCTGGTTGTTAAACAACCATAGTAATTGCCTTCTCTTATGTAATTCATCGCAAATTTTATGTCATTGAACTTGTTGGTTTTGCATTCCCTTTGCAAATTATGCCATTATTATGTGTTTCAGTTAAGCTCCGACAGTAGCTGCCGCCTATTGTGTACTACTCCCTCCATTTCAAAATATAAGATGTTTTAGCTTTGTGAAAGGAGTGTATCTAGACACCATTTAGTGTGTAGGTTTACTCCAAACCTACATGAACCTACACACTAAAAGTGGTCTAGATACACTTCTTTCACAAAGCTAAAACATCTTACATTTTGAAACGGAGGGAGTACATCCATTCCGTAAAAGAAGGCCTAATATTTTTTAAAGTCAAACAATGAGGACTTCTACCAAGCTCATAGATAAATATATTAAGGGTTAATGTGGCATTTGCGTCTATGAAAATATATACCCTGATGTATCAAATGGCGTTGGTTTGGCATGGTAGATGTTCCTGGTATGTTCTACAAACTTGGTCCAATTTTGCGTCGATTAACTTGCGAAAAATTTATACGCCTTATTTACTTTGGATTGGATGTAGTATTACATGGCATGTTTTAAGGCAGTTAACATGGTTATCTGCATGCCCTGGTCTATAAATTCAAGTTTCTCAATTATAATTTTTGTAGCATCAGTATCTACCTTCAATTATGTAGTTCATGGCATTTTAAGTCACTTCACAGATGGGTTAGCATTCCCTGTTCTGTAAGTTCACGAGATATACCATTGTAATGTCTATCTTGTTTGTCCAAATGTTAGTACAGTAATTTCCTGCTCTGTAGATGGTGACAAATTTTATGGAACTTCTCATATTTGTTTGCAATCCTATTTCACAGGTTAAATCTTTGTAATTTCTCTCTTGTTTGTGCTAAGGAGTGACTGTAACTACATTCTATTTTGTCGCCATGGCAATCTTTATGTCATTTAAATGTTTGTTTATATTCCGCCATTCCCTGCTCTACGTGTTCACAAGTGATTATACTATAATGTCTATCTAGTTCTTCGTAAACAGCAAGCACTATCTGATTTTATTTCCTCTCATAGGGAACACGGAGAATCATAGAGTGAATCGCCCCTACAATCTTGTAAGTACCTGTTGCTTTCTATTTTTGAATGCAAACATGTTTTATGTGAATGAGTGGCCTGAACCTATATGCAGAGGAGCAACAATAAGGTAGATGGATCGTCTATCCAAGTAATGGATGAAGTGGATGTCTTCAAAGAACGAACTGCCAACAGGATGTCCTCCAACGGAACTTCACAAAGAGAAATAGTAAGTCTCTTGTTTTTACTGAGATGTGCTTAGTGTCAGATGCTTGTTTGTACGAGGTACCACATGATTCGGCTAATGATTAGAACAAGGTTGACATTAAACAAGACTGGACAAAAAACCAAACGTAAATCCCTTGATTTATAATTCAATGTGCTCATTTGATTTTGGTGATGATCTATTCTTTCTATATTTGACTTGTGTTCATCTATCTATCTATCTATATATCTATCTATCTATATGTTAACTAGATCATGATTAGGTGGTGGTGATTTAAGTATATCCACTTTCATGCTATATTTTTCTACTATGTAACAAAGACCAATTGTAAATCTCTCGAGTTATAATTCATTTTTCTCACACAATCATCGTGATGATCTATTCTTTGCTATATTGACTCATCATCATATCTATCTATCTATCTATCTATCTATCTATCTATCTATCTATCTATCTATCTACATATACGTCAACTAAACTATGATTATATGGTGGTAATTTAAGTATATCCACTTTTATGCTAATTTATGGTCTATTATTGTATTTTTCTGCTATATTTAAGAGTTTGTATGCACTCTGGAGGTAGTCACATTGTCTAGTGTCGGCACCACATGAATTGTCCAATGATTAGAACAAGATGACCTTTAATGGTACTACACAAAGACCAAACATAAATCCCTTGATTTATAATTCAATTTTGCTCACTAAATCATGGTGGAGATCTCTTTTTGCTATATTTGACTGATGATTTTCTATCTATATATATGTTAACTAGACCATGATTAGGTGGTGGTGATTGAAGTATATCCATTTTAAGCTAATCTATATTCTATTATAATATTAGAGATCGCCACCATGATTGAGCTTATATGCACTCTGGAGGTAGTAACATAGTCTAGTGTTATATGTATGAGACTAGTATAAATTACTTGGTCTTGGTGGGGAGTAACTTGGACTAGTAAAAATGCATACAATACTAGTCCAAGTTACTCTACCAACACTAAAGGGTGTCTAGATACATTCGTTTCACAAAAGCCATAACATCTTATATTTTAAAACAGAGGGAGTTCTATCTAGACTAATCATAGTGATATTGTCATAGATATTATTATCTAATATGATCCCAGTTACTATATATGTACTATAACCATCTTAATATGATCCGGAAGTCTATCGTCCACCTGGTGTTTGATTGCTTAATTCATTACCTCAATAGCTACTCTACATGATGCATATTGAGATTCTATTGCAAATTTGATTCTTTAGTTTGCTCATTATTATAGCAATGTAATGATTTTCTTAACTTAAATGGTCAGAACACCGCCCTGTCAAGGCAGAAGCTGCAGGTTCGAGCCCCATCAGTCCCAAACTAGGGAAGCCAATTTCTGTGAGAAATACAATGTTTGATTAATAATAAACAAGAGATTTTCATCTATACATGATCAGATGATCTTGCGAGTTTAATATTAGCCACCAGATGGTTCAATTGGTTATGGTTCCTGTGAATTTTAGTTGACTTGTGATTGCATCAATGCTATATTCTGACGTGGTTCCCAGATATACATTGTTTAAATACTTCATTGACCTTGCAAGGTGCACAATGTATCATTTGCTTGTGTCTACTGGATTTTCTTTCCTAGTTATACGTACAATGATACTGTTAGCAGTTGGAAATACAATAGTTGTAGGCATTACAAAGAAGGTTTGTGCTACTTTTTGGACGCGTCCAACTATTGTTTTGGCAACAAATGACCCATCTCTTTGTTTCTCTTCTTTTTTTATTTACTGGCCCGACGATCAAAATATTTGACTGATCTGGCTACTGAAAAGGAATGGTTGATATCTTGTTTGTCTGAAATGATTCTAGTAGTCTATTTAAGACACTTGATCTATTGCTTGTTTTTTCAAGATACTATCATAGTTCCCTGATGATTAAAGCAATGCCACATGTGGTTGGAGGTCACTTTTTTGGCTAGTTCATACTATAGACCATTTTAAATGCTATTTTTATATTTTAGGTTATTACTTTTTCCGACCAGTTCTAAGCAGCTGAAGGAATATCACGCACCTATTTTTGTTATATTTTCGTTATGCAGTGATATGATTAGTTTATGAGGGAAAGAGTCGAGTTGCTTGATTCCCTACATTCATTGCTACACTAGTTTAGTTAGTCTGCATGAGACACACATATTGATATCTTGATTTGTTATATTAGGACAATGCTAACTTTGAAATTCTTTGACAACAAACATGGTGTTTTTTGCCTGCTTTGCTGCAATAACTTAATATGTCTTAGTTTCAGCATGCAAATAACATGTAGTGTTTGTTCTAGAGTGGCTGTGATAATGAAACATGTACGCATCGGTCCAGGACATCGACAGTTCCTGTTATTTCGGAAAGAGATGTACAAGGCACATCATTGATTCTTCCTGTCCATTGATGAATTAGAATTATTTTATATATAAGACGGCCGCCAGTTAGCTGGTACGTTGCGCTGACTTGTTTTCTTTGTTTTAGACTACACATGAAGTTATGGGGACGGAAGGGAGGAATCCTACGTTAAGTATTAATGTCATTTCACAAAGTAGCTGTGACAGTGATTATTGCTTGCATCGGTCCACAGTTTTAGTTTTTTTTGCTGAAAGAGGTGTTATAACTGCACTCCAAACAATTGATTTAATTGAACAAGAAACAGAGCAAATAGATGGAATAATCACGATTACACGTGAATAGATACAGGAACTGAAAGATCGACAAGATTTGGCGAACTGTCTACTTGATAATCTCTTCTACAACTGTCATGGTATCCAATTGTTACTTGATGGGGATGTAAGCTCCATAGCAGAAACCCTGTTCCAACCCATATCTGGTGATGTCTCTATAATGCTTGATCTTGTTTTTGTTGAGATTCTGGTTTGTAATAAATTTCAAAAAATATCTGTTGATGTAATAGGGTGATCCTAGCGCAGCCATTAGCGGGCTAAAATATTAACGGACTGTTTAAAACTAGAATTGTGTTATAGTTATAGAATATGCAAATATGCTGGCTAGCAGATGGGCCTAATAAACAGTAAAAGGCTGTAAGTGGCAGGCCAAAATATTGGTGGGCCTCATAAGCGGCCAAGGCCCTAAAAACATACATGGTCGAACAGCAACATGCAAGAACAGTAAAAGGCCCGAACAGTAATGGGCCCGAAGATTAATATACCTAAACAGTAAAAGACCTAAAACAGTAAAAGACCTGAAACTTTAAAAGGCCTAAACAGTAAAAATCCCGCACAGTAGAGGGCCAACTGAGCAAAGCAGACAGAAGATTAAAAAGGCCTGAATAGTAAATGGCCGGAACAGCAGAAGGCCATAAGAGCAAAAGGCCTAAATAGTGAATGGACGGAACAGTAAAAAGCCAGAACAGTAAAGAATCCTAACACTGGCAACCCAGAAATGTAAAAGGCCATAACAGTAAATGGGTAGAACAGGAGCGGACCCCACGGGCTGTAGGAACAGTAACAGGTCGCCTGCAGACCTTAACAGTGCCTGACCTACTAGCACAAGCCCCTAATGGGTCGCATATTATTCTACCAAAGTGGGCCTTCTTTAGTCTGAAACAGTAACGGGCCTAAAAATCATACGGGTCCTGGATGGATTCATTAATGGGCCACATCAAACAATGCATGAGGAAAGAGTAAAGGGCCGTAGTATTATTGGGCTCTCCTCATGGGCCGGCCCACTTAACAATTAGCAGGCCTTGTCTGGGCCAGGCTTCTGCCACGGTTTCTGTGACCGTTAACGGCAGGTGCCACGTGGCATTTTGCATGACGTCAGCAGTCAACGCGGCTGGTGAATAGATCTACGATGGAACAAGTTTTCATGGCCGAAGAGCGCAATCCGCCACGGTAAAAAAACCGTGGTATATTCTTTTGTGACGGGGCTTTTACCATATAGGACATCCGTCGTAGAAGACTTTTTAGCCACGAAAATCGTCCATTGTAAAAGCCAACTTTTCTAGTAGTGTGATATTCTCCAAATAAATAAAACTAAGTGCCTCAACTATGTGTCTCGCCACATTTACTTTTATTCGTATTTTGCACTCGGGGGCTATGCCTCCTTGACGACATCTTCACATACACAACCTCGTAACGCAATGACCCGAATAGCTGACTATGTTGTCAATCGAACCCTTGATAACTCCAACCCAGTTGCAATGCAACTAACAAGCTGGCAAGGTGCTGAGATCCGCAAGCGTCAGGCTAACAAAAAGGCACTGCATCAGAAACTTACTCACAAAACACATAGGCTAACAAGCTTTACATACAGCATGGGTACCAAAACACCTAGTAAAAAATATTATACAAGCTTTACAACACTTATATACGTTGTGCACGACACAACTATTCTACTGACACTGAAGGAGTACATTTGTGCGTTCAACGAACAAATTTACAATCCTCTCCGCTGGCGCGACGACCGCTCGATACTGCGGCACCATATTCCATGACATTCCCTCTGGAGGTGCTAGCAGACCTTTTGCAATTGCCTCCAAATCCACGTCTAGAAGCTGCATACGTACAAGTGCTAGCGTAGCCTTGGCACCCGCGACAAGTTGCTGATGCATGCACTCACGTACGGTACCAGCATTCTAAAACCTACGAAGCAATGCTAGCAGGCTCGGCGGGACAATGTCCAATGGGTACATCACCACAAATATATGCCTCAAGAACGACCGGGCTTTCTTCAAGAAATGCAGCACCTACGACACGTGATCCTGCAATGTTGCAAGCACAATTACACAATTTCGGTCGGTCCATAAAAACCCACCAACCTCTAGTTGCTCCGGAGTCAAGCAATTGAGTCGGATACTAATGTGATCATTTTCTTCCTGCAGAATGAGAATGACATCTACACAGATAGCAACAACAAAGTATCAGTCAACACTATGACGATACAGAAGAACAAGAATAAGGGAGTCAAAAACACCCACATTGCAACTGCTCGTTGATTTGAGCTACCTCACCAAGAAGATAAGTTCCTCGCTCCGCTGCCTTATCTGCCTTCGACTTCCAGACACCGGCATTTTTGCGAATCATTAGTGTGTCCTGCTCCAAATGCTTCACGCGATCACGCAGGCAGGACAAAAGCGACAGTTCTTCCACCTTTGATCGGGGAGACGCCACAGGCACAGCAGAAGGAGGCGTACCTTGCACGCCACTTCAAGACCCCTAACCAAGCAAAAGTTCGAAGCATAAGAACCTTTCTAGGCATGGAACTCGAGTAAATGAAGCACACAGAACATTTATACATCAAATTTAAACAACTAGTTCCGACAGGGGCACCCCCACAAAAGTAGTTCAAGACAAGCCTAAGGTTTCAGCATCGCTACAAAAGAATACAAGAAAGACAACTACGCCTACGCATCAGCACTCGTGGGCTTCGCAGACTCTGGGCGAGCATCTGACTCCGTGACCTTGGTAGCAGCAGCTCCAGACATTGTGGCTGTCGCTGCTCTACGACGCTTTTGCTTTGCGGAGTACTTAGCGAGCGTCTCTATACGACAAGGACCATACTTTTGGCAGTTAGTAGCAAATGGGCTGAAAGTTACCTCTTCACACTCCATGGTCGTTGGCATCCTTGAAGTGATATTGGTGACATTCAAGTTCGCACTGCACACTTGCGCCATCGCCAGCCCGAAAGATGCATCGGCTCCCTTCTACGCATTCTTGAAATCCGCAGGAACGCCCCCGGCGAAGGTTTCGACCAGGACGTCAATATCTTCAACAAGCTTGGCCTTGTGGAGCATCTCTTCTTGAAGATGCCCAAGAATGGTCTTAGCCTTCTTGAGTGAGTACTGGGTGGAGACGCAGCGATCTTCGATTGCCACGACAGCACCAGCCAGGACATCCTCGCAGGCCAGCGCCTAACAATCTAAGTCCACTCCGGCGGCATATACGATTGACTCACACAAGTCAGCAAAGGAACAAACAAAGACAAAGAAGAAAATTTGAATTAAACAAGTTTGTAGAAAAGCATACTAGAAAGTGCTTGGGTGATAGAGAGAAGTTGTTCTATGAACCCTTTCTCTCTGTCAGCTGCGGCGGCCAATAGGTCTTCTTCGCGCTTCTTCGAGTCCAGTTTGAAGCGCTCGAGGGCTTCGTGTGCCTCGTCCCGCTTGATCTCCACCACGCTGAGTCCTTTTTCGAGGGAGCTCAGTCAACGAAGAAGGTCGTTGTTTTCGACTGATCGCGGAATATGGTGCGTCAAGCGCAATGGACAAATATATCTCACAAATAATGACGAGAACAAAAAACTTACTCTCCAACTAGCGGTGGTCAGTGTCTAGCCGAGTGTGCTGCCGGCCAAGGCTCACAATCTGCATGCCAAGACGAACAACATCCTAGAGGATAGGCTGTATAAACATAAAGTGTGTCAAGAGCAAATATGACACCAAGGAACTTCAGACTAACTAACTCATCTACACTTACGTGGTGACCTGAAGACTCCGAAGGTTCTTTCTGCGCTAGCATCCGATCAAGAACCCTACGTTCCCCCAAATGGGGAGAGCTCGAGGAACTTGCGCCAGAGGAGGACGCTGTCTTCGGGAAGGGTTCGGATTCATCCGCACCCTTCGAGTCTATGACTCCAATGTCCTCTAGGACACGGTCAGTACCAGACGACGAAAATGCAGTCAAACTACAATATGAATAATGAGACATTCAGCACAAAGACAATGCAGCCAAGACTGATATTTACACACATCGAGTAGCAAAAACTCACCCGTCAAATCTGTCGAGGTTGAAGTCATCATCCAGCTTTTTATTTAGCCTCCTCGGCTTCTTTAGCAGCGATGGGGCCATGCTACGGATAGGCACCACTGGAATTCGATGTGCAGTACCCACCTCAGCTGAAGGACCCCTTGGCGTCTCCGACATAGATGCATCTGAGTCTTCACTCCTGGAGAACTTGCGAGTGTCATCTTTGCCGAAATCAGGGATTTCCTGCGTGTCAACGACAGGCAAAGTCGACCCTAATTCATCCTCTTCTTCAGCCTCGGGAGGAAGTATCCCCTCCGGCTGAGGCGGCAGCACACTCGCAACTTTCCAATCATGATGCACGCAACAAATTACAATGAAAATATTCCTGCGGACAAGAATGATGAAGAAGAGTCGATAGAAAATTTACCTCAGGAGGAGAATTAATTGCACGAAATGGCAAAGTGGGTGAATCCCCAGGAAGAATATCCTTGGAGGTGAATTTGGTGAGCGCCTAGACTTTTCTATCCACCTCCACCGATGATAGATCCTCAAAAGAAATCCAAGTTGGGTCATCCACACTGGTCCATCACAACATTGGGTGTGCCCTGGCCTGCAGATGCTGCACCCGACGCTGCAACCATGTGCGGATGAGATCCATGCTGGTAACTTCCTGGCCTCAAACAAGCTGAAGGTCGCAGACACGCTTGTATAAGACTTTAACTTCCTCTGTTTTGCCCAGCATTACGAAATTCTTCTAGGATCTCCTTCTCTTCAGCTCAGCCTTCAGGTCAAAAGGAGTAAGTCCAAATCTTTTGCCATCAACCTTTTGGTCCCAGATATAAAACCATTTTCCCCTCCATCCTTGGACGAACTTGACAATATTGAGGATAAAATACTGGATATTGGGGTCCACTTATATGCCGCATATGCCGATATCATATACTATAGAGCCGCACCCCGAATGCCTCTTCAGTTTGAACAGTTTCTTGAAAATACCAAAGTGTGGCTCGATTCCGAGCCAGCACTCGTACAAGGTAATATAGCACGCGGTGTGCAAGATGGATTTGGGGGTCAACTGATGCACCTAAAGCCCATAAAAGCAAAGCAACCCTCGCACAAACTTGTGGAGGGGGAGATAGAGACCCCAGAGAATAAAAACCAGAAACATCACCTGAAATCCAGCAGGAGGATCAGGGATTACCTCTGGTCCAGGCATTTTGCAATTAGCTTCGTTGGCTGGAAGCAGACCGTCATGGCGATGCGTCTGGAGCTCATCCTCCTTCAAAGAGGTGCGCCACCATGACCCGTTGGTCATGCGGATCCCTGCACCCTTCTTCTTCATGGCCGCGACAGCAGTACCGAACCTAGTGGTGGCGGCGCCCTTCTTTTTCGCCATAGTGGCGGCAACGGTAGATCTAACAGCAGCAACGCCCTTCTTTTACCCCATCTTATGGTGGCGAAGGGATCGGAGGAAGTATCTAGGAAAGTCTTTGAGAACGTCTAGTGCAACGGAAGAGATTGCCGCAGTGAAGCAAAGGAGAACGACAATGGCAGAAAGTGCACAAAGGAGGAAGAATCTCGGTGCGGAAATTACCGCACATGATCCCTACTTAAGCATCGACGAATGCCATCCAACGGCACGTAGAGCTTCATCCATACACATGGAGCACATCGACGAAGACGCATGGTAGTGCATATACCAAACCGTTGCTGCACCATCCCCATTGCGCGTGAGAATCAAGGAGGCACAGTTAAAACCATAATTTACGCGTGACTGGTCAAATCCTAGTCAGAGTTTGGGGCCTACCTCCATCACGTACCATCAACACCGCTTATGATGGCAACTGACCTCATTGGATTGTCGACACTGACGTCATCCAAATATGCACTCCAGCAGGAGTTCCCTTCGTTTGATCTAGTCCTTGGTCGACTCTACGACTCGACCAAAAACTCAGGGGCTATTCCTAACAGGAGCGCTGGTCGTGCACCCGAATATTTTAAAGGGCATAAAATGGCCTTGTTAAACATACAAAGACATTTATATCTCAACCCCCTCTTTTAAATCAATGATTCGATTACGGACTCGGGGGCTCCTCCCATAGGGAGCACTGGACAATCAACAAAGCTAAATATAACAACATCAGTCGACAAATGTTCAAAGTCCCCACTCGAGTCTGCGACTCGAGTAGGCACTCTAGGGATACTCCCATAGGGAGCGCTAGTCGCGCACCCTATGAAAAGGAAAGATATTTGTACATGCCAAAACATGTCAACCACGTCCATATCGTGAGCATTTGAAGCATTCGGCGACTTCACCTCATGTTTTTACCCTGCAAAGAGATTGCGTATCCTAGGCCACCCGAATCACCTCTATGGTGACTAAAAATTCAGATGTCGCGTTTACAACGTGAAGGTAAGACCTACAAAAGGCCTGGCAACACACCTGTTGCGCTCTACCAGAAATAATCCGTGCCTACAGGCATGATGAAATAAGCCTCGACGGACGTGTTGAGTGCCCACAATAAAAACACTGGAGTTCGACTCTATAAGACCTCCACAACATGAGTCGAATTACACCAGCAATGTTCCGAATTCGAGTCCGAGGACTCGAGTTTGAGTAGATAGTGTTGTTTTTTCCTAAGGTAGTTAACTGATCTCGATCCATCGGATGTATCAGGCACGCATATCAGCAATCCCTATGACACAAACTAAAGGCACCCGCACTCGAAAACTTTATAGTCTCCACCCGAATCTGTGACTCGACTGGACATTCGGGGGCTACTGACATGGGTATACCCTACATGTACTCATGATGAGCTTATACGGTCTAGCCCAAGAGGATTCCACGATGTCATTATAGCCCAATACAAGTTCGGGTAGCCCAAAGGAACACGACTCCTTGGAGAACACTGCAAAGAATAGATAGAAACTTGAATGGAAAACCCTCTGTAACCGACTCGGCCTGCTATCCTGAGACCTAGCCTCCCTATATAAAGGCTAGGAGGGGACAGTGAGGAGGACAATCCACAACCCTCGCATACACCTCTCCAGATTGCATCTGCGCACCCCTTGTAACTTTAGAATCCTTGATAATCAAAGAGCAGACAAGCAAGAGTAGGGTCCTCTTCGATGCGTGAACCTGGGTAAAAACTTGTGTCCCCCAATGTGCTTGTTTGCTAGCCGATCGATGCCTCCAGCGCTCCTCAAACCTAAGTCCATCAATGATGGGAACTGATGAGTTAACCCCTCTTCACATGGCTTCTCGAAAAGATTTACCCTGCAGGGGTACACTACTGTACCCAAACACATGCTCAACCCTTCAGGCTGCATATTACGCATGCCTTCTGAATCTCACAACAAGAACTATCCCGTAACTATGCGCGTATCTAGAGGTATCACCTAATATGTGGAACCAACCAAGAGGTACGATGATTCTTAAGGAAGGCACATCGTTTGCATATACTGATGGATCGGGCCCTGCGAGGTAACTTGTACACACCTTGGGTGCCGCCACCTCATACCGCGATTTATGTATGCAAGCCATGGCAGTCTACCAAAATATCAAGTCCGAAGACATATTCAACTCACCCATGTACGAGGACATATTATGCGTATGCACCAAATGGAAAACCAATTTTGTGACCCTCTGGATAAACGAATAGCGCCGGTAGTTGAGGGGGGGGGGGGGGTCCCAGAGGCCCCACGTTTGGTTAGCGCGATCAACTTAGAACTAGTATCATAGAACGAACTATTTCTAGGTCGACTCAAGCAGTCCCCAAAGATGGTCGCTGTTGGGGCCTTATCATTAGGTGAAATCATAACCAATATCATCAATTTAATTATCTTAGTATCAATCATATCTAGATATCACGGGTCACATGTATGAGAGCAGTGCTAAGCATGCCTATGACTCGCAAGGATAAAGTTATCTAATGAAACAAGGCAATAGGAGAACCAAGGCTATATAGTGGAGCAGGTAAAGAAGGGAACATCACTAAAGCATCAACAACAAGGATAACAATAGATCAAAGGGAGGAAGTAAAGACTATAAATGAAAAATAGGTAGAAGGGGGAGAATGCTCGCCTATGAGACAAAGTCGGTATCCGAAGGATTGTCGTATCTCGCATCAACTCAACGGTCTATCCAGTGAAGAAGCAAAACAATAGAAAGACCAACCTGTGCAATAATTAATACTACGGTGAAAGATCCGGCATGTTTATGATATGATGCATGACATGGCAATATGCGTTCTATCTTAACAATGTTAAGCGGAATCAGAATCCCGGTGATTAATATCATGGTTCAAGTTATTTAGATACCCACAATTTAAATATTGAATTAATAAGGCAGAACATAGCATCGGTTCGCTACACCAATTTAAATGGAGTCCAGAATAGGACAAAGGCATCCCACATAAACACTCCATATTTAATTTAGGTTAATCAACCATTTAATCAAAAGCATGTTTAATTTAGTATGCAATAAGTTGTATGTCGTTTTTAGAAAATAGGGTCCTCGGATAGGGGTCTCATGTTTAGGGTCAAACATATTGGGTTCAGAGGAGTCCGGGTTCGGTCTTGGAAAGGGGTTCTCTGCAATTCATGAAGAAAAGCTTCGGGTCATTGACTCCGGGAAGGAGATCTTAGCGGGTCCACGGACAACTTCTTGGGGATTCCAGCACAGGCACTCTTGGCCACAAAAACATGGCACATGGGCACCTGAGCAACACACAAACATCATGACATGCACGCCCTCACGCGGATGATATGCAGAGGCAGATCTACTGGAACCAGGGTACATGACAGAGTGGAAGGACTAGCATACGACACTTGGGAAGGTCGTGCACAGGCACGCGGCTAGTGGAGGCCGAGCAGGAAGGAGAGCCTGGCGGCAGAGCTGCAGTGAGAGGCGAGGACGGAGACCAACGAGGTCGAGGAGATAAGGTCCCTGGGCGGCGTTGGGCATGGCAGAATGCTGAGCCGTGACTATCCATCAAGAACTGAGGGCGACAATGCCATGGATGGAGGCGAGGTCGGATGCGGAACTTTCTGACGAGGAGGCGACGTGGTGTTTGGCGGCGGACTGTCATAGAGGCGAGGAAGGGCGAATCTAGGAAGCCGAGGCTCCTACCAGTGGCAGCGCTCTCGGAAGCTTGAGGAGGCATGGGGCATGGCGGTAGAAGTTGAGGCGCTGCAGATGGTGCCACACGGCCGGGGAAAGAGAGGAGGGCGGCCCTAGTGACCAGAGCACATAGTGGCAGAGGGCCAACGAGGAGGAGGTCCTTGGTGGCGGCTCTGCAAAGGGAGATCACGTTGGGGACGAGAGGAAGGAGGATCGGGGTTGGTCTCGCGATGGGGGAAGGGATCAAGGTGAGGCTCGATGGGATTAGGAAGGGAACGGTTGGCAGGGGCGGACGTGTCACATGGGAACGGGGTAATGTGTGGAGATTGTGGTGCGAGGAGAG
Source organism: Avena sativa (assembly GCA_916181665.1). NCBI lineage: Eukaryota > Viridiplantae > Streptophyta > Magnoliopsida > Poales > Poaceae > Avena > Avena sativa. Next base: position 182,645,110 of record OV702287.1, on the reverse strand, counting down.
GTGTGCGTCGCCTTTATTAGTCGCGTGCCACCGAGTGTGTGCGTGTGTATCGTGTTGTGTGTGGCGTGCATGTATGGCGGCCTCAGGTGCATGCGTTGCGCGCTGTGTGCCGGCGGCTAGCGGGTGTGTACGACATGCGGCAGGGGGTTAGGGTTAGGTAGGTTAGGGCTTGCGGTGAGGGGTAGTAGGTGGCTAGCTGGGCCTTTTGGCCCGGCCGGCTGCCTCCCCTTAAAAATACTTTTATTTATTTATTTTATTTTTAAAAGCCTTTTATAAATAGTTTTTAGACAAATAAGATCCAAAAAAGACCAAGGTTTTTAATTTGAAATTAAAGAAGGGGACTAATCAAAAGATAAAATAGGCTTTCAAAAATATTTTAGAACAAAAATATGCATGATGTCATGATGATGCACACAATAAAAAGGGAATTTTTAATAGGGAATAATTTTGGGTGTTACAGGGTGTATCATGTGGCATCGATGTTGTTGATTGTGTATCTCATAAGAGTTGTGCTCACCACGGTAATTTTGTGCTCTTGAAAATAATGTCGTAGCTTTCTGGATGAAAAACACACCGTAGGCTAAATTTTAGTAATAAGGATACCTTAACTTTGATTCAGTCAAAATGTCGCTGAGATAATAAGTTAGACGATGCACCAGGTGTTCCTGTTTTTCTTATGGCCGTTCCACCACCATGACGACATTGATGACTCTATTTGTCACGACTAAGTAGAGCAAAATTGGTTCCTGTGGTTCCGGTGCTGCAAGAGTAGGGGCAAACGAGAGTACGACTTTCAGATCCTGAAGTGCAGCTTCAGCTTCATCAGTCTAGACGAACTTCTTGGTATTTTTCAGGAGCTTTTAAAAAGGTGCGACTCTTTCATCGAGCTGGCTTACGAACTAACTGACCGTGGCAATGTAGCCAGTTAGCCGTTGTATGTTCTTCGAGCAAGTTGGCCTGGCAATGTTGAGTATAGCCTTTATTTTGTCACGGTTCACCTCTATGCCTCTTTGAGACACAATGAAACCTAATAATTTTCCATTTGGTATTTCAAAGAAACACTTCTTCGGCTTAAGCATTATGTTGTATTTTCGTGGATTGCTGAATGTTTCCTCTGTCGGAAATTAGTGTTTCCTTATTTTTATACATCACAGCTCTATCATCTACATATGCATGTACATTGCGTCCTATTTAATCGTGGAGGCTGATGAGTGCATATTTGCATCATGTTTCACATTATTATTTTGCATTGTAGATATAGGATCTTGGTATTTTACGGCGTTCGCACGCACATTTTATGTGTCTTTTCACCAGGATCAGGACAGATGATGGATCCAATGGATACAATTCTTGGAGCAGTTGTACTATGGATAACATGAGTAAAAAACAATGTAAATCGCCTATTTGGGAAATATTAATAATACTAGAAGAAAACCAGAAGCGAACAAGGGAGGCAGAGAGTTCAACGACCAACTATACGGGTGGAGAAATTTTTCTAGCCGTATAGCTCCGGCCGTATAGTTGGCGTCGCCTCCACCTCGTCAAATAGTTTCACCCTGTGCAATTGGTTCGAGGAGACGACATACAGAACACCTAGAAAACGCAGAAACCTCACCTCCGGAAGGCATCTGGAGGGGGAACTCATCTACCGGGATCCATATTCGCCCTGCATAGATCCGGGAGGCTAAGGCATCGATCTTCATCATCCACAGCTGCATCACCACCATCTCCATCCATCCCATCTACATCTTGTCTAGATCTTGTTGTAATTTCTATACTCGTTGTGGATTTATACAAGTACTATTCATCTATGATTGTTTCCATTACCATTGCCATGATGTTGATTGCCTCAATGTCTAAGTAGATCATTAGTTCTTGGGGAGATGGAGAAACCCTAGTATGAGCTTGAAAAAAGATAAAGTCTATTATGATATTCATCACTGTGACCATGTTGATGTTGAGAGAAGTCGACCTCTCAATATTTGCCTCTTGTGGGGACTTGATGAAGGAAACTACTTGTTGGTAGACATAGGTGTGCTAGCACTTATAGTGACTATAAAGCTGTTGGCACCCCTTACGTATCAACTTGGGAAACCGAGCAAACTCACGAAACACTATCCATGCCATGGGATACGTCCTATGAGATTACTTCCCTTAATAGCGCAGTAATTCGATTGATGTCAATTGATGTCTGTTGTGGTTGTGAGGATGATGTGAGCAGCGGTTGTTGCCTATTCGTCCAAATACGGAATTCCTCCCACACATACATAGTTGAGAATGTTCATGATGATAATCTTTATCTTAGATCTTTAAAATACTAGTGGTGTATCTTCTATTCCCTGAGAACGCATTTTTCCTGCTGCAGTTCCAATCTCTCTTACATACTCGATACTTACTTTCTGTACTTAGTTGTTTTACTTTACTTTATTGCTCTTATACCTAAAACCCAAAAACACCTTTTTTTACACAATACTCGCATTTTATCTTGTTACTTAGAACTTTATCTAGCATTTCTATCATAATATTTATTTCAAGAGTTATTAGACTTCAGACTCCTGCTCCCTGTGAGATCGATATCTTTATTTCAAAACTAGCTACAAATGATCTATGCACTTGCAGTCACCAAGCTATTTTCTGGGGTCATTGCCGGGGAGTTAAGCGATGTAGGTCTTTTATTTTTGCTTATTTATTTTTTGTCTTGCTAAATTCTGGTTTGAGTTACAGGTATTCACCAACATGATGGAGTTTGAGCATATGACTAGTGCTAACCTACTCAACCACTTTGGGACGCCCTATGATATTTATAAAAGAGACAACTCTAATGAGAACACAAGGGGGTTTGAAATAAATCATCTACTACTTAGTATTCTACATAAGAAGCAATTTACTGGAGATGAAGAAGATCCTGATCCATATGAACATATTGCATGTTTTAAGGATATATGTGGCACTTTTCTATTGACGGGATATACCGTCGATGAGGTAAGGGTTAAAGTTTTTAGTCAAACTTTGACACGTACAACTCTCTCATGGTATAGATCTCTACCCCTCAAGCCACTACTACTTGGGATAATCTAGCTTGTGAATTTCTATCAAAATATTATCCATTATCAAAATCTTTTGGAATCACGCGTCTTATAATGACTTGGAAGAATCATTCTAATGAAGGACTAGTAAGAGCTTATATTAGATTTAAAGATTTACTACGACTATGTCCTCATCATGATTTGCCTGAATGGTATTTACTACATATCTTTTATGGCGGTTTAATTGAACCTAATAAAATTGAACAAGACTCTTTCGCGGAAAGAGCCTTTATGAATCTTCCTATAACTAAAGCTTGGGCTTTACTTAATAGAATTCGCGATCATAGAGTTTTATGGAATTTTGGTCTAGGAAGTGAAAGAGGCATAGAAATAGAGCATGATTGTATTCATGACTATAATAAAAAATGGCCATGTTAAAGAATTATCAAAAGAACTTTATTTAGATTTAGATCTTGTGTTGCAAGTTGTTAAAGCTTTTACAGAACATATTAAAGATCCAAAGAAGGGACCAGTCAAGTATGATCCACCACCCGAACTAGAAAAGAAAAGAGAAGATGAATCAACACTGGCCTCCGTAGAACCAATATATGAAGTGCCTTTCCCTAACACTGCACAAAAGCATATTTATGAATATGAGCAGGTCAAAGAAGTACAGAAAAAAGGGAAGAGGAAAGCATGCCAAAGGTGAAGGGGTAACCGAGGAAGCAATTATGGCTATGTACTCACACTGTAACATAATTGAACTTGATGAAGAGACTTCCGTATTGAAGGAAATATGCCCTGAGAGGCAATAATAAAGTTGTTATTATGTATTTCTTGTATATGATAGATGTTTATTTTGCATGCTATAATTGTATTGATAGGAAACATCAATACATGTGTGTTTAATAAACAAAAAGGGTTCCTAGTTATGCCTCTCTTATAGACTAGCCCGTTGATTAACAAGATGATCAAAGTTTCCTGATCATAGACATTGGATGTTGTTAATAACGAGGTCACAACATTTGTGAAATGATGTGATGAACATTCATCTGAAGTATAGCATTACGATCAAAGTCATTATGTTTATATTGCTATAACATCATACGAAGTAATCTTAGTCCTTAGACCATGAGATCATGTTAATTGCTAACACCGGAAGAGTAATCTTGATAACATCAAACGTCACACCGTAACAGGGTGACTATAAAGGTGGGTTCGGTGCTACGAAGGTGTTATGTTGAGGCTCATGGATCAAGAGTGTAATTTGTCAATCCCGATGACGTATAGATATACTCTGGGCCCTCTCGGTGATATCACATTAAGATAGCTTGCAAGCAAGTGATGTGATCACTAGAATGTTATATCACGGGAACGAGAAAAGAGTGCATGTCGGTAACGAGATCAAACTAGGTATTTGGATACCGATGATCGAATCTCGGACATGTATTATATCATGAGACAAAGGGATTAAATTACTAGCGTTAAAGGTTCTCACGATCACAGAAGTCATTGTTGAATGTGCAGGAGTCAGTATGGATCTCCAGGTCCTGCTTCTAATTATTGATCTGAGAGGAGTCTCAATCATGTATGCATTATTCGCGAACCATAGGATGACACACTTAAGGGTTATCGGACACCATTTAGGATCACATATGTTTTAGACAAAAGGTTTGCAAAGTGCAGGAATTGTTTCGATAGAAACCGGAATTGTTTCCGGTGAAATTGCAGAAAGAGGTTCTGCATGTGACATTCAAATGTTTCAAGGGGTTTTATGTGAATGTTTGTTAATTAAAGTAATTAACAAAATTCTGAATAAAATAAATAAAAGAGTTTTATTAATTGAGAGTTGCATTAAATTTGGTGGAAATTTAATGCATGTGAGTGGAATTTTGGGTGGAGTCAAAATTTATGTGAGTGGAGCTTCACCACATGAATGAGGAAGAGGTGGGGGCACCCCCCTTTGGCCGCTGGCCATGGGATGGGAGGAGCCCCCCTCTCCTATAAAAGGCCCCCCTCTCCTCCCTCACAAAGTACACCTCCTCGCCCCCTCTAGATATTCCCCCATGGTCTCGGATTAGCAAGATACATGTTCCCAATGGCCTTGCGTATGGAAGGGGTTGCTGCTTCCGCTGATTCGCTGGAGCGAGGAGGTGGAGGTTGTCCGGTGGCTTGAACGTGTGTGCGAGGACGGATGCGCTGCTAATTTGCTACGCTCGGACTTCCACACGATCTTGAGATCGGCAAGCATACGGCTACATCAACCACGAGTTCCTACTCGTTAACAAAACTCGTTGTCTTCGAGGGTAAGTTCTCCATGGATGTATGTCCACCCGTTGCTCTGTATCTAGTAGATAGATCTTGGCGTATAGTTCTCATCGTAGGAAATTTTTTGTTTTCTATGCTGGAGACCCAACACGTATTGGTTGTAGGTAAAACAAAGGTAAAAGATGTGGGTAAGCCTATTCTTCCCTACATATTCAAAGAAACCTCTCATTACGGTTTATGTGATCTTGGCACCAAAGTTAATGTTATATTTTATGATTTCTACTTAGAAATAAAATAAGAAATAGAACTGGCTACAATTGAAAATACTGATATAACAATTATGTTAGCCAATAAAAACCTTAGAATTCCAATGGGAGTAGTTGACAATGCAACTGTCACAATTGGCAACAAAGACTTTCCTATTGATTTTATAGTTGTTGATATGCCAGCTGACACTCTTTGCCCAATTATATTTGGAAGGAACTTTTTGGGTGATATAGGTGCCTATGTTAACTTCAAGAAGGAGATTGTGTCGCTTAAGCTTGGGGGAACAGAAAACAAATTCCATTTCTCCAAATTTAAAGACAGACCTCCACAAATACAAGAAGAAGAGAGAACTATTGAGGAAATGGCGGATCTTCTCTTTAGTAATCAAGAAGAATAAATAGATGAAGATCCAAATTATGAAGAAATAGTTATGGAGGACAAGTCCCTGGGAGAACTAGAAAATGAATTCGATCCACTTCCCGTTTTGGGACCTCCAACTGATGAGGCTTTTGAAGAGCCAGAAAAGAGAGGGGATGAGGAATTACCACCCCCATAGTTGAAGACTCTACCAAAAAAATCTTAAATACAGGTTTTTAGATGATACTAATAAATTCCCTATTATTATTAGTGCTAAACTTTCACGAGAAGAAGAAGAAGAACTCATGAGGATACTTAAGGAGCATCGCCAAGCCTTTGGGTACTCAATGGATGACTTGAAGGGCATTAGTCCCATGATAGCCGTCCATCGAATATTCATGGAAAAAGGTGTTAAACCAGTTGCAGAATTTAATAGAAGACTGAAGCCTGAAATGAAAGAAGTGGTAAGAAAAGAAATTGTACGCCTATTGGACGCATGTATAATCTATCATGTTAAAGACAATTATTGGGTAAGTCCTGTTCACTGTGTTCCTAAGAACGGCGGTTTTACTGTTGTTCCTAATGAAAACAATGAATTTATACCTACTAGAACTATTGTTGGGCATAGGATGTGCATACACTTTAGGAAATTAAATAAAGAAACTCGGAAAGATCACTATCCATTACCGTTCATAGATCAAACTTTAGAAAGGTTAGCAAACTGATACGTCCAAAACGTATCTACTTTCTCGAACACTTTTGCTATTGTTTCTCCTCTAAACTTGTGTGAATTGGATACAACTAACATGGACTGACACTGTTTTCAGCAGAATTACCTTGGTGTATAGTTTTTGTGCAGAAAATCAACTATCAGGAAAAATCCCGGAAAATATGCCAAAAATTCTATTTCACCAGAAGACTCACGGAGCCAGAAGACGAGACGGAGGAGGTCCACGTGGGGCCCACACCACCTAGTCACGCGGGCCAGGCCAGGCCGCGCCTAGGGGTGGTGTGGCCGCCTCGGTCACCCCCTCGGCCTCCCTCTTCATCTATAAGTTTCCTCTTGACCTAAAAACCAAGGGGGGTTCGACGTTTTTCCAAAGAGAGTTCCGCTACGCTACCACCACCAGATTCCGTGAATTAGAACCAGAAACTCCGTTCTGGCACCCTGCCGGGACGGGGAATTGGAGGAGATCATCGCCATCATCACCTTCGCTTCTCCATCGACCATCCATGATTCCCCCATCCATGAGTGAGTAATCCCCCGCTGTAGGCTATGGGGATGGAAGGGATTGGATGAGATCGTTCATGTAATGGCATCAGATTTTCAGGGCATGGTGCCTAGTATCTATTATTAGTGCTTTTTGACTTTGTTGCAACTTGTTATGCTTAATACTTGTCACTAGGTCCCGAGTGCCATGATTTAAGATCTGAACATTTTATTGATTCATTATGATACTATTGTTTGTGATCTTACTTGCAAGTTGTATACACATATTGTTATCCGGAACCAAAGTCCTCGAAGTGACAATAATCGGGATAACTGGAGGGGATGGATTCGATGTGAGGATCACATGTGTTCACAGAGTGTTAATGCTTTGCTTCGACGCTCTATTAAAAAGAGCACCTTAATTGCCAGTAGTTCCCTTGAGTCCCCGCTGCAAACAGGCTGGCAGGACAAAAGATGTTGTGCAAGTTCTCATTGCGAGCATGTATGACTATATATGGAACACATGCCTATGATTATCTAGTACTTGGATGCTTTACCTTATTTATCTGCAAATGCCCTATGTCTTGATTGCTATATGAATTGTCTTGTCCATGCAATGCCCCTCCATCCATCCCTATGCCTACCGCGCTTTAATCCTACTGTTTACTACAATTGTTACTATTGTCTTTACTTTTACTACTGCTATTACTTTGCTATTGCTACTACAAAACTATTGCTACTGATAAACTGTTGTGAGCAAGATTGTTTCTAGGTGCAGCTGAATTGACAACTCAGTTGTTAAGGCTTATAAATATTCTTTGGCTCCCCTTGTGTCGAATCAATAAATTGGGTTTCACTTCCCTCGAAAATACTACGATACACCCCCTATACTTGTGGGTCATCAAGACTATTTTATGGCACCGTTCCCGGGGAGCATAACTCTATTAATCAAGTTCACTTGGAATCACTATTGTTCGCTGCCCTCCATTCATCATGGGTAAGTCTCGTGATGGAAAAGTTCCTATATTACCATCCACCATAAGAAGAGGTACGGTTCTGAACACCTCTGTTGCTCTTGATTCACCATCTGTTATTAGTAAGCTTCTTACACCACCACATACACATGCTACACATACTGCTACTACTGCTAAATCTGAAACTTTTGATGCTTATGATGGTGCTTCTACGGTGCTTGATAAAAGTGGTTCATTAGGTCCTTTCCTAGATGCTACGATTGCTAGAACTATAGCTAGAAATACTGAAACTCCTAATGAAGACACTACTATACCTGTCAGTTCACCTGAGTTTATAGAGAGCTATGATATCGAAGACAAATATATAGAAATGAATGATGAATATATTAAAGAATGTCAAAACACTCATGATAGGAGTGCTATTAAGAGTCTCCTTGAGAGACGTACTATAAAACCCAAATTTTCCCCTAATGATAAGTTTGCTACATGTCCCATAAACATTAAAGATAAGGATTATGATTTCTCTCTCGATTTATCTTACGTAACTATTGTTGAGAAAGAACCTTTTTGTGGGACTAAGAAGGAAAGTGCTGTAGCACCTATGACTGAGCTTTCTTCCATGAGTGGCCTATTTTCTGATGATATTAAGATGCGCACCTACTTTGTTGCTAAAATTTTCCCTTTTTCACTAAAAGGAGAAGCTAAGGCTTGGTTTAATAATTTACCTCCTGGATCTATTGATAGCCCTGATTGCTTGATTAGTACCTTCCTTTAGAGATATTTCCCTCCTAGTGCTAGACATGCCATTTTGCAGGAACTTTTTGATTTTAAATAGGGAGAAAAAGAGATATTGCCTGAATCATGGGCAAGGTTTTGTGCTTTGATTCATGCACAGGCTGGATGTCCATTACCTAAAAATGAGCTTCTTGATATGTATTATAATGGACTAACTGAAGAATCTAGGACATACCTGGATAGTTGTGCTGATTGTGTTGTTAGGAATAGAACTCCCAAGGAAGTTGAGGAATTAATGGCTAAAATAAGCAAGAATTATGATGAATGGACTCCACTTGAGCCAATTACACCTGAGACGGCTACACTTGACTTAACTGTGCCTGAGCCATCACCAACATCAAAGAAGAGGGGAATTATTGAACTAAATGATGAAGTGACGAAGGAAGCTAAGAAATGTCTTAAGGAGAAGGGTATTAAATCTGAAGATGTGAAGAATTTACCTCCTATTGAAGAATTATGTAAGACAATCTCGCACCCACCCACTATTGAGGTACACCCTCTCCAACATTTTGATGAAGGTGATATTCCTTATTCTAAACCTCCTGATCAATGCTTGGAAGAATTTGATGTTTTTATTGGTAAGCAAGATAATTTTAATAAAAGCGTGCAAAATCATCTAATGGAAAACTCTAGAGCTATTATTGTGTTGAAGGATATTGTGGAAAGAACCTCTAATGATGTTAAAATGCTTTTTAAACATTTCCAAATGGTTCAAACTCAAATTGATCAGCTTATTAAGGTACAAAAAGATTTTCTAGTTAATGCTTCTAAGGTAAAACAAGCTTATGAAATTAGAACTAGAAGTGGTGCTGCCACCCAGGATCCTCTATGTCCTGAGGGGCATCCTAAAAGAATTGAGCAAGATTCTCAACAAATTGAAAATAGTGGTACTTCTCCTAAGAAAAGGAAAAATAAACATAAAACTATTGTAGAGTCTTCTGAACCTGCTAATGATCCTAATAGAATATCTGTCTCTGATGCTGAAACTGAAAGTGGTAATGAAGAAAATGATGCTCGTAGTAAAGAAAAAGTTGAAGAAGAACCTAAAAGACACACAAAGAATACTAAATACACTAAAGAAGATTTTGTTGCTAAGAAACATGGTAGTGAAAGCGAGCCTTGGATCCAAAAACCTATGCCTTTCCCTGATAAGAAACACAAGTCAAAGGAAGACGAACACTATAATAAGTTTTGTGAATGGATGAAACCTTTATTTACCTTTGACGGATGCTATTAAACTGCCTCCTTATTCAAAGTATATGAAGGATATTGTCTCTAATAAAAGGAAGATCCCTAATGAAGAAATTTCTACTTTGCTTGCTAATTATTCCTTTAATGGTAAGGTTCCAAAGAAACTTGGAGACCCAGGGATTCCAACTATTCCATGCTCTATTAAAAATAGTTATGTTAGAAGTGCTTTGTGTGATTTAGGAGTAGGAGTTAGTGTTATGCCTTTTTCTCTCTATAAGAGACTTCAATTGGAAAAATTAATACCAACTCATATATCTTTGTAAATGGCTGATAAATCTACTACTATTCCTGTTCGTATATGTGAGGATGTACCTATTCAAGTGGCTCATAATTTCTTGATATTAACTTACTTTGTTGTGCTTGAAATGCGTGAAGATGAAAATATGTCTATTATTCTTGGGAGACCTTTTCTTAATACTGCAGGAGCTGTTATTAATTGTAATCAAGGAAATGTGTCTTTTAATGTTAATGATAAGGAGCATACTGTCTATTTCCCCAAGAAGATTGATAGGACTTATGGATTAAATTCAATTGAATATGTTGAGGGTATCCAAGTTGGAGAAATATATTGTCCCATACCACGAGAAAAATATGAAACTATTATGATTGGGACCATTGCTATCAAGGTTGAGGTAACATAATCATTAGTGGAATACAAAGTTTTGTTTCATATAAAATTGTTTTGGTAACAAGACCTGATCAACCTTGTTAACAAAGGGATTTTAATGAACAAAGCAATGTTTTCACCATGATTATTTTCGCTTACTTTTATTTTCATCCATTTTAGTTTTTGCTTTTACTTAGTTTACTTTTCTGTTGCTAGTTGCTTGCTTATTAGAGTGTCTTAGAACTTTTGAAGTTTTAATTTTGTTTTGTTATTGCATCATTGTAACATCCCAAAACTCTAATCCAAGCTTATCAAGAACCAAATCATCAAAATTAGGGTCAACAAAAACTTTTCCAATTCAAAGTATGAAAGCATTCATGTGTATGTGCATTTAATTTAGGAATTGATTTGAATTGCCATGGTTCTGTGATCCATTGCTTGTAAAATGATTCTTAGGTGAAATAAACATCATCTAAATCATTCCCAAACTTTTCCCAAAGAAAAAGAACTCAAAATGAATAATTGAAGTGAATGGTCATTTTGGCCAAATTAAGTACCATGCCTACTTTGGCTATTCCTAGTACTCAAAACCTAACAGAAACAAAGGTGGATCTTTACACCCCTTGCTAGTACAACTAATGAGGTACCAAGGCCCACTTTGCAATCTGCTAAAAACATTTAAATAGTAATTTTAAATGATAGTTTAAAATTGAATCTATTTCATATGGGAAATCCCACTATTTCAAAAACCACCCAAACAAGCTCAATTTTCAAAACCCAAGCACCCACAGAGTCTCAAGCTTAGTACTAGCACACCCACCAAAAATATTTTCAAAATTCAAAAGTAAAGTTCATGCAGCCATTTTATCAAACACTTGGCAGGCAGAATTCAAACAAAACCAAATTCACTATTTTGAATAGTGTTCTGGCCAAACTTGTCTCCCATTTGACCCCCATTTGCTCCCATTGTCTCCTAATGATCTAACCAGGACCTAACTACCCCATCCCCTACCCCCTAGCAACATGGCCATGCCAAGCTGAGCCCCACCTCGCCGGCCAACTTGGTCACCGCCATAGTAGACCATCTCCCCCTCTCTCGCCATGTCTAGGAGATAGCCAGCACCTCACCGCCGCCCACTGTCCCCTCCTCAAGCCAGGCCCAGCCATGGACCACCGAGAAATCCCCTCGCCCAGTGCCACCGTGCCATGCCGAGCACGAGCGAGAGCGCCGCACCCGGCACACGTGCACAAGCCGCCGCTCGACCGCAGCTCGCGCCCACCGTGTTGCCACGACCCAGGGAGCACGCCAGACACCCCCATTCACCGTGCAACGCCTCACAGCCACCGCTCACCGTCGAAGTCGCCGCCTCTCCCGCTCAGAGGGCCAGCTCCGCCCGACCGCTTACTACCACCCCTAAGCCCGCATTAAAGTCCTAGAGCACCGCCAGGAGACCGCGCATCGATCGCCACCCTTAGCCATGCCGCTAGCAGCCCGTAGCCATGTCGCCACCATCGCCTGCCCATCCCTCTCGGTCTCGCCGTTGAGCCTATAAAAGGAGGGCACACCTAGCCATTTGCAGCACACCACCCAACTCCCCTCACCTCACTGATCGTCCCACACCTCTAGCCGGAGCACGGGGAGCAGCGGTTTGCCAGAATTGTGCCGGAGCAGGCCGCCTCTTGAGGAGAAGGGTGCCGCTGATTGCGACCACCCCCAGAGCTGCCTCGACCGTCCTTGAGATCGCCGTCGACCACCAGTCTGTTTGCCCGCCTCGCCGTTGTCGCTGGAGCCCTGGTGCGCCCCCTATGCACCCCCACCGAGCCGCTAGGGTTAGAGCTTGCCGGCGACAGGTCCGTCGTCGACGACAATCCCCAGCCGTCGATCCCCATATTAATCCAATGCCCCAGATCGCCCCATACCGCTTCGTGCGTTATGTGCCGCTGACTGGTGGACCCCCTGTCAGCTGAGCCCCGTGCTGCGGAGTGAAACTGGGCCGGCCCGTTAGCGTTTCCCGCGCGACCCAGTTAGTTTGAATTAGGATTTTCTTTTTAGTTTAAACTTAGTTATGTACCCTAGTTTGAAAATCAATTCATAGAGATTTACAAATCCAAATGAAGTGATACCAATTTTTTTGGAAAGCTACTGAAAAGATCTACCCAAGCCCGTTGGTTTTAATTCAATTAGAGTTATAGATCTCTCCTAGTAAAAATAATAAAAAAGAAGCAATTTCACCTTGCAACATTTTTATAAAATCAACCAAGATACATTTTGAGTTGATTCCAACTCTTAGAAATCACATTTCATCATACCTATCTGAATATGTAATAATATTAAGGTTTACATGCATTGACTTTGGACTAGTAACAAAATAATGCTATATAGGCATTTCTAGTCACTTTAAATCATTAAATAATGAACTTAAACCAAAGTAATTGAAATCAAACCCTTAAATTACATTCCCACATGTTAGAATATGTGGTGATGACATGTGTCCATATGATCCCATATTTTAAGTGGTGAATATTAAATCTTAGTTAATTTCTCAATGAGTAGAAATTACTTTTCTAAAATAAAAAGGATGAAACTATTGAATTAAACTTGTGATGCTTGTGATGATAATAGATCATCAAATGTGTGTCTTAGAATGCTAATTAGACTAGTTAAGTATTGTTTGGTGATTGTGTACTCTGTATGTATTTATAGACGATAGTACCGACCAAGTCTACGAGGAGGAGGAGTTCTACCAAGAAGAAGAAGAGAAGAAAACTTCAACCACTGCACCAACCAAGGCAAGCTACTATTGGCAAGCTAACACTTGCAAGCTATTGTTAGCAAGCTAGAATTAAGCTAGATAACTTGATCAAAGATGTTATAGGCATGCTTGAGTCATATCACTTTGACTATTAGTTACCCCAAGTTTTATTTTCAAGGTTTACTTCCTTTACTTTACCCAAAGTTCTTTACCTGTTTTTGAAGGTAGCATAAAGAGTATAAAACATGACCTATTTAGAACCCTTTAGATGTCAGTCTATGGCATGATATTGAACCCATCATTTTCCACCTTAGTGAACACTCTTAACTTAGTAGTTTAGAGTAGATAAAAACTAGAGTCACTTTAGATGGGAACAATTGGTGAAAATGAATTATGAAAACCTTGGAATGATGAGTCATTCTATTGAAATGTTTTGACACGTGTTGAGAAACACAAATGGTTTATGATGATGAAACTATTGAGGCATGAGCCTTAACCCTTTTATAAAACTGATGGTTGGATTCGGATGCGATACCATTCCAAATTTTACCTACAACCACATTACCTGAATTAGGTAAGGCTTAGCCGGAAGTTTATATGCATTAGTATTAGTTTCCTCGCGGGAGAGGTTTGAGCTGAGGCTACCTCTCAATGTTGTCCACCTATGCAGTGCCCAAGATGACTGATGGTCATGGTTGGGAGGCCATGCTCATAGGAGAGGTGCTTATATTAGGGTGTGTAAAGGAAAGGTTATGTTTGATTATCTGCATACTAAGTATGATGATTCAGGGTTATCCCTGACAGATGTACCGAATCTTGTGGTGAAAGTGTACCACCTCTACAGAGTGTCAAACTATTCGAATAGCCGCGTCCGCAGTTATGGACAGTTGGAATGGCCATACTGTTTCGTTGTCAGATGTTTTCAAAACAACGTATGAAATGGATGATGAATCTTGACTGGACCACAACAGGGTTGTGCTTATGACAATAACTTCCCAACTTAAGTGATTCTAGAACTTTGTTTTATCTTTCTTTGCTTCAAAACTCAGCTTAGGTTTCAAACTTAACTTTATGGTTAAACTTAGATTTAACACTTTAAGTTAGCTCTATACTACTTGTTAGTGGTAGTTTGCGAGTACTTAAAGAGTACTCATGGCTTTTGTCCCTGGCTATTCTCATGGCCAGACTATGAAGGAGACTATCAAGATGATGGCCAGCAAGATGGCTATGATAACTAGGACTATCTGCCTTCGTCAGCATTGCCTGTGCCCCCGAAGATGGACCCCACCGCTACGCTTATCTTTTATTTCCGCTGCTTGTTGTATTAAGACTGGATCATGAGATCCTTATTTGTGTAAGACCTTATGTATGGTTTGTAATGGATGATGTACTGTGATATCCAATCTATTATGTCTCTTCAAAATGCTGGGATTGCGAGGTATAGCATTACGGGCATCTAGGATTAAAAATCCGGGTGTTGACAAGTTGGTATCAGAGCCATCTTGACCATAGGAGACCCTAGTTAGAATGGACGTCCGAACAAAAACTTAGTTTCAAAACCAAAGTGAGTATTTACAAAAAACTATCCCCTCTCTTATCCTTGTGAACTCATTCTTTCTCAAAAATTCATGTTCCTCAAAATTCTTATATTACTTAAAATTTGACACACTTGATCACTTCACTAATTTCCTCATCCTAAATTCTTGTAGATGGAGACTCAGTTCAGCAAGTTTTACCAGTTGGGAAACGGAGGTCAACTGATCTTCGAGAGGGATCTGGATTCACTTTCGGAGTTACTAGAACGCCCACATCCGGAGTTTCTTGGAGCTCAACTTCCAGAACCCCCATGAGGAGATCTATAGTGGCTAGTCACCGCTGATCTTAGAGGAAGCATCGAAGCACCAACTTCTGGGAGAATTCAGTTCTCCGTGAGAGAGAACAACTGGCTGGATGGATTAGCCAGGGCAATGCATGAAGCTCTCGCACGTCTATGTGCCCTCAGCGTTAACCAACTCCAGGGAACCCGTTTTGTTCACTATGCAAGACGTGACTTCATGGGAATGCTGATGGAGATGCCAAGTCACCCAGAGTTGAGGCGTCAAGTGGAGAATCTTGACTTCTTGCTACACAACAGACAACAGGAGCTGGACAATTCTAGGGAGTTAGCCAACCAGAACCGTGCCATTGCTGACCAGAAGGCCCAGACTTTCGCACTGCTTGTCCAGGATCGCTAGTCTCTTCGCCGCCAGCGTGCAAAGAAGGATCGCACCATCGCTCGTCTTCGCAAGAAGGTGGCAGACCTCGAGAAGACCGTCAAGGAGCAGAAAGCTCAGCTTGCAGCAAAGGAGGAAGAAGATGAGGGTGAAGACATCCAGGGAGACATGGATTCTTACCTCAGCAACGATGATGACTTTCTAGAGGAGGATGCTGTGCACTTCTACACTGATGGTGAGGACTCCGACTTCGTCGACAATGAGTAGATGCACTAGAGCACTATCGTAGCATGAGATGTATCGGTCCCACTATATCGTAGCTTACAAAATGGTTCTTCAAACCATCTATTTTTCTTTTGATTGTTGTGGTGTGTGTTGTATTGTGTACTTGTTTGCATGAATGAAATGGAATCAGTTCAAAAACCTGAGTCTAACTCAAAGTTTTAGAGTTGAAACCAAAACCATGAACCTTAGAATTTCCCTCTTACCCCTATCTCTATCTCAATCTTTATATGACTCATGGAAACCAAGGAGGGAGCAGCTCATCGTAAGACCCAATGTTGCAGATCTTGCAGAATCTCATCGCAGACCGTGAAGCAAGCAGGGAAGAACGCCAAGCCAACTTAACAACACTGCAACAGATCGCCCAGATGGCTCTCAACAACCAAGGGCATGGAAATCAGGATCATCATGGATCCAAACTCAAAAACTTTCAGAACACCAATCCCCCAATCTTCAACCAATCTGAAAACCCACTAGATGCTGATGACTGGTTGCATACAATGGGAAAAAACTTAGAAGTTGCAGGAGTTGATGAAAATGAGAAAGTTCTCTTCGCCACCCACTATCTGGCAGGAGATGCAAGAGCTTGGTGGACTAGTATCCGCATTATGAACCATGGTCAAGTGATGACATGGGAAGCATTCAAACTCAAGTTTAGCTGCACCCACGTGCCGCAAGGTTTAGTCAACAACATGAGAGATGAATTCCGCGAATTGAAGCAAGGAAGAATGACTGTGGTGGAGTACCATGACAGATTCCTGTCACTTGCCAGATATGCACCTGACGAGATCAACACAGAGGCGAAGAAGAAGGAGAGATTCTTGAACAGACTGCATGATGAGATGCAGACTATCCTCGTCAACATTCGTTTCGAGGATCTCGAAGAGCTAGTCGACTCTGCCATTCAGATGGAAGGGAAGATTAACTAGGAAAACGACAACCGCAAGCGTCGTATGATGCAGCAATCTAGATCCAGCAGTCACCCGAAGTACCGTCCCAACCCCTCACCAGGATATGCACCAAGGAACAACTGACCCCCAACGTCTCGCCCAAGCTACCCCAACCGTAGCGGAGGCAATGTGAAGGCCGGAGGAAACAATAACCACTCCGATAATGCCAACAATTTCAACCGTGCACCTCCCAAGAGCAACAACAACAACAACACTGCACCCAGAACTGGCAGCAATGCTGTGCCTGTTGCAGTCAAGGACAAGTCCCAGATCACTTGTTTCGAGTGTGGAGTAAAGGGTCACTATTCCAATGAGTGTCCCAAGAAGACTGCCGCCAATGCCACTGTGAATGCCCCAGCTCAACAGCAGCGTCGTGTTCAACCAGGAAGAAGATTTGCCCCAGGGAATCCTCACAACCGCAACGACCTTCTCTTCCACATGAACGCAGAAGAAGCCCAGGAAGCGCCAGATGTAGTGCTGGGTATGTTTTCTGTCAACTCAGTTTTAGCAAGAGTATTGTTTGATTCGGGAGCATCGCATTCATTTGTCACCGAAGAATTTGCATGCACTAGTAAGATTCACCCAACCAACCTGAAGCATGTCATGATAGTTCAAATCCCCGGTTCAACAACCAAAGCTAGAAAAATTTGCAAGGCTGTGCCTATCAGAATACATGGGATAGATTTTTATGCCAACCTAATTGTACTTGGAACCAAAGGATTGGAAGTAGTACTAGGTATGGACTGGATGTCAAAGCATAAAGGACTGATAGACTGTGCTAAGAAAGCCATCACCATGACCAGTAGCTCTAGAGTAACAATAAAGCATATCTCTGAAACCTTACCCCGTCAATTCAAGTGCAACAAGAGCCTAGTCCTACCCACCATAGACCAAGTCCGAGTAGTCTGTGAATACCCCGACGTATTCCAAGATGAATTGCCAGGTATGCCCCCGGATAGGGATATTGAGTTCATTATCGAACTAATCCCCGGAACCGGACCCATAGCCCAGAGACCCTATAGCATGAACCCCTCAGAGTTAGTGGAACTGAAGAAGCAGTTGGATGCCATGTTAGAAAAAGGCTTGATTCAACCAAGCGCATCGCCATGGAGATCACCAGTGTTATTCGTCGACAAGAAAGATGGAGGCAATCGTTTGTGCACAGATTACAGAAAGTTGAATGACGTCACCATCAAAAACAAGTACCCATTGCCAAAGATAGAGGATCTATTTGATCGATTGACTGGAGCACAGGTATTCTCAAAGATTGATCTTAGGACTGGTTATCACAAACTTAAGATTTGTGCAACGAATATTCCTAAGACCGCCTTTACTACTCGGTATGGTTTATACGAGTATACGGTTATGTATTTTGGATTAACCAATGCCCCTGCTTATTTCATGAATCTCATGAATAAGATCTTTATGAATTTCCTAGATAAGTTTGTAGTTGTGTTTATCGACGACATCCTTATCTACTCCAAGTCAGAAGAAGAGCATGAGCAACATCTGAGAATCATCCTAGAAACACTGAGAGAGCATCAATTATATGCCAAGTTCAGCAAGTGTGATTTTGGCTGAAAGAAGTAGGATTCCTAGGACATATTGTGTCTGCCGGAGGAGTCTCTGTTGATCCCGCCAAGATCAAAGATGTCGAAGAATGGGAAGCTCCAACCACTCTAACCCAAGTCCGTGCATTTCTCGGATTAGCGGGATACTACCGCATGTTCGTAGAAGGATTCTCGAGCATAGCCCGACCCATGACCCAATTGTTGAAGAAGGACAAGAAGTTCGAATGGACTAACAAATGTGAAGCCAGTTTCTAGGAGCTGAAGAAGAGATTGATAACAGCCCTAATATTGATCATGCCAGACATCAAGAAGCCGTTTGATGTGTATTGTGATGCATCCAAGATTGGTCTAGGATGTGTATTGATGCAAGAAGGCAAAGTCATCGCGTATCTGTCTTGACAACTGAAGCAGCATGAGCAGAACTATCCGACCCATGATCTTGAATTAGCAGCCGTAGTTTTGGCCTTGAAGACATGGCGTCATTATTTGATGGGTAATCGCTGTGAGATTTACTCAGATCACAAGAGCTTGAAGTATATATTCACTCAGAAGGAGCTGAATATGAGGCAAAGGAGATGGATAGAGTTAATCAAGGATTATGACCTTAACATTCACTATCACCCCGGCAAAGCGAATGTGGTAGCGGATGCTCTTAGCAGATTGCCGTGTAGGCTAAACACCATGATCAAGGAGAAGCAACCAAGTTTGTATCAAGAGTTGGAGCAGTTCAGGACTGAACTAGTTAGCAAAGGATTCTTAGCTAGCATTGAACTTCAACCCACTTTGATTAGACAAATCAAGGAAGCCCAAAAGGGGAATGACTCGACAGAATCAAACGTCGTATTGGTACAGGAAAGGTACCTGGATTCACTGAAGATGAAGGAGTAATGTGGTACAAAGGCCGTATCTGTGTGCCAGCAGATTCGGAGTTGAAGCAAGTTATCATGAAGGAAGCTAATGATACTCTTTATTCTATCCACCTCGGAGGAACAAAGATGTATCAGGATTTGAAAGAGCAATTTTGGTGGCACAAGATGAAGAGAGAAATCGGAAGCTACATCGCCAAATGTGACATCTGTCAAAGAGTCAAAGCAGAGCATCAGAGACCCGCAAGACTGTTGTAACCATTGCAGATTTCGGAATGGAAATGGGATTCCGTCGGAATGGACTTTATCACCGGTTTGCCTACTTCCAGTAGGGGAAATGACTCAATCTGGGTCATAGTTGATAGACTGTCCAAGGTAGCCCACTTTATACCTGTCAAAACTACCTACCAAAGTGCGAAGCTAGCAGAACTGTATATTGCTAGGATTGTTAGTCTGCATGGAACCCCCAAGACCATAGTATCAGATCGAGGAACCCAGATTACCTCGAGATTTTGGCAGAAATTTCAGGAAGGATTGGGAACCAAGTTGAACTTCAGCACCGCTTATCACCCGCAAACTAATGGACAGATTGACAGAGTCAATCAGATCCTAGAGGATATGCTTAGAGCTTGTGTGTTGGAATACGGATCAAAATGGGAAGACTGCCTGCCTTTCACAGAATTCTCAAATAACAACAGTTATCAAGCTAGTTTGCAGATGGCACCATTTGAATTCCTATACGGAAGAAAGTGTCGTACCCCTTTGAATTGGTCGCAAGTAGGAGAGAGTCAGATCTTTGGACCCGACATTCTCCGAGAAGCCGAAGAGAAAGTTCACAAAGTCTGTGAGCACCTCAAGACTGCCCAATCCAGACAGAAGAGCTATGCTGACAAGAGAAGGAGAGACCCGACTTTCAATGTCGGAGATTTCGTATATCTCAAGGTTTCACCATTGAAGGGAACTCAACGCTTTAGTCTGAAGGGAAAGTTAGCCCCCAGATATATCAGACCTTTCAAGATTCTGAACCACCGAGGAGAAGTATCGTATCAACTGGAACTGCCTGAAGAGATGTCAGCCATCCATAATGTGTTCCATATCTCGTTACTTCGCAAATGCTTGGAAGTGCCTGAGAAGACGGAAGTTTTCAAGAACATCGATCATAGAGCTGTGAAAATCAACAATGACCTGACCTATCGGGAAGTACCCATCCGTATCTTAGAAGAAGCCTAAAGAACCACCAGGACCAGGAGTATCAAGTTTCTCAAGATTTAGTGGAGCAACCATACCAAGGAGGAAGCTACTTGGGAGCGCGAAGATTACATTAGAACAGAGTTCCCAGATCTCTTTAGTTCCTAGTTTTCTTTGTAAATCTCGGGACGAGATTTTGTTTAAGGGGGAAGGTTTGTAACATCCCAAAACTTTAATCCAAGCTTATCAAGATCAAATCATCCAAAATTAGGGTCAACAAAAACTTTTCCAATTCAAAGTATGAAAGCATTCATGTGTATGTGCATTTAATTTAGGAATTGATTTGAATTGCCATGGTTCTGTGATCCATTGCTTGTAAAATGATTCTTAGGTGAAATAAACATCATCTAAATCATTCCCAAAATTTTCCCAAAGAAAAACAACTCAAAATGAATAATTGAAGTGAATGGTCATTTTGGCCAAATTAACTACCATGCCTACTTTGGATATTCCTAGTACTCCAAACCTAACAGAAACAAAGGTGGATCTTTACACCCCATGCTAGTACACCTAATGAGGTACCAAGGCCCACTTTGTGATCTACTAAAAACATTCAAATACTAATTTTAAATGACAGTTTAAAATTGAATCTATTTCATATGGGAAGATCCCACTATTTCAAAAACCACTCAAACAAACTCAATTTTCAAAACCCAAGCACCCACAGAGTCTCAAGCTTAGTACTAGCACACCCACCAAAAATATTTTCAAAATTCAAAATTAAAGTTCATGCGGCCATTTTATCAAACACTTGGCAGGCAGAATTCAAACAAAACCAAATTCACTATTTTGAATAGTGTTCTGGCCAAACTTGTCTCCCATTTGACCCCCATTTACTCCCATTGTCTCCTAGTGATCTAACCAGGACTTAACTACCCCATCCCCTACCCCCTAGCAACATGGCCATGCCAAGACGAGCCCCACCCCGCCGGCCAACTTGGTCACCGCCACAGCAGACCATCTCCCACTCTCTCGCCGTGTCTAGGAGATAGCCAGCACCTCACCGCCGCCTAGTGTCCCCTCCCCGAGCCAGTCCCAGCCGTGGACCACCGAGAAATCCCGCGCCCAGTGCCACCGCACCATGCTGAGCACGTGCCAGAGCGCCGCACCCGGCACGCGTGCACAAGCCGCCGCTCAACCGCAGCCCGCGCCCACCGCGTCGCCATGACCCAGGGAGCACGCCAGACACCCCCATTCGCCGTCCAACGCCTCATAGCCACCATCCCTAATCCCGCATTAAAGTCCTAGAGCACCACCAGGAGACCGCACGTCGATCGCCACCCTTAGCCATGCCGCTAGCAGCCCGTAGCCATGTCGCCACCATCGCCTGCCCATCCCTCTCGGTCTCGCCGTCGAGCCTATAAAAGGAGGGCACCCCCAACCATTTGCAGCACACCACCCAACTCCCCTCACCACACTGATCGTCCCACACCTCTAGCCGGAGCACGGGGAGCAGCAGTTCGCCAGAATTGCGCCGGAGCATGCCGCCTCTGGAGGAGAAGGGCGCCGCTGATTGCGACCACCCCCGAAGCTGCCTCGACCGTCCCTGAGCTCGCCGTCGACCACCGGTCCGTTTGCCCGCCTCGTCGTCGTCGCTGGAGCCCTGGTATGCCCCCTATGCACCCCCACCAAGCCGCTAGGGTTAGAGATCGCCGGCAATAGGTCCGTCGTCAACGACGATCCCTAGCCGTTGATCCCCACTCTAATCCAACGCCCCAGATCGCCCCGTACCGCTTCGCGTGTTATCATCCGCTGACTGGTGGACCCCCTGTCAGCTGAGCCCCGTGCTGCCGAGTGAAACTAGGCCGCCCCGATAGCGTTTCCCGCGTGACCCAGTTAGTTTGAATTAAGATTTTTCTTTTTAGTTTAAATTTAGTTCTATCCCCTAGTTTGAAAATCAATTCAGAGAGATTTACAAATCCAAATGAAGTGATTCCAATTTTGTTGGAAAGCTACTGAAAAGATCTACCCAAGCCCGTTGGTTTTAATTCAATTAGAGTTATAGATCTATCCTAGTAAAAATAATAAAACAGAAGCAATTGCACCTTGCAACATTTTTATAAAATCAACCGTCTCAAAAATCACATTTCATCATACCTATCTGAATATGTAATAATATTAAGGTTTACATGCAGTGACTTTGGACTAGTAACAAAATAATGCTATATAGGCATTTCTAGTCACTTTAAATCATTAAATAATGAACTTAAACCAAAGTAATTGAAATCCAACACTTAAATTACATTCCCACATGTTAGAATATGTGTTGATGACATGTGTCCAGATGATCCCATATTTTAAGTGGTGAATATTAAATCTTAGTTAATTTCTCAATGAGTAGAAATTACTTTTCTAAAATAGAAAGGATGAAACTATTGAATTAAACTTGTGATGCTTGTGATGATAATAGATCATCAAATGTGTGTCTTAGAATGCTAAGACTAGTTAAGTATTGTTTGGTGATTGTGTACTCCGTATGTATTTATAGACGATAGTACCAACCAAGTCTACGAGGAGGAGGAGTTCTACCAAGAATAAGAAGAAGAAAACTTCAACCACTGCACCAACCAAGGCAAGCTACTATTGGCAAGCTAACACTTGCAAGCTATTGTTAGCAAGCTAGAATTAAGCCAGATAACTTGATCAAAGATGCTATAGGCATGCTTGAGTCATATCACTTTGACTATTAGTTACCCCAAGTTTTATTTTCAAGCTTTACTTCCTTTACTTTACCCAAAGTTCTTTACCTGTTTTTGAAGGTAGCATAAAGAGTATAAAACTTGACCTATTTAGAACCCTTTAGATGTCATTCTATGGAATGAGATTGAACCCATCATTTTCCACCTTAGTGAACACTCTTAACTTAGTAGTTTAGAGTAGATAAAAACTTGAGTCACTTTAGGTGGGAACAATTGGTGAAAATGAATTATGAAAACCTTGGAATGATGAGTCATTCTATTGAAATGTTTTGACATGTGTTGAGAAACACTAATGGTTTATGATGATGAAACTATTGAGGCATGAGCCCTAACCCTTTTATAAAACTGATGGTTGGATTCGGATGCGATACCATTCCAAATTTTACCATACAACCACATTACCTGAATTGGGTAAGGCTTAGCCGGAAGTTTATATGCATTAGTATTAGTTTCCTCGCGGGAGAGGTTTGAGCTGAGGCTACCTCTCAATGTTGTCCACCTATGCAGTGCCCAAGATGACTGATGATCATGGTTGGGAGGCCATGCTCATAGGAGAGGTGCTTATATTAGGGTGTGTAAAGGAAAGGTTATGTTTGATTATCTGCATACTAAGTATGATGATTCAGGGTTATCCCTGACAGATGTATCGAATCTTGTGGTGAAAGTGTACCACCTCTACAGAGTGTCAAACTATTCGAATAGCCACGTCCGCGGTTAAGGACGGTTGGAATAGCCATACTATTTCGTTGTCAGATATTTTCAAAACAACGTATGAAATGAATGATGAATCGTGCCTGGACCACAACAGGGTTGTGCTTATGACAATAACTTCCCAACTTAAGTGATTCTAGCACTTTGTTTTATCTTTCTTTTCTTCAAAACTCAGCTTAGGTTTCAAACTTAACTTTATGGTTAAACTTAGATTTAGCACTTTAAGTTAGCACTATACTACTTGTTAGTGGTAGTTTGCGAGTACTTAAAGAGTACTCATGGCTTTTGTCCCTGGCTATTCTCATGGCCAGACTATGAAGGAGACTATCAAGATGATGGCCATCAAGACGGCTATGATAACTAGGACTATCTGCCTTTGTCAGTATTGCCTGTGCCCCTGAAGATGGACCCCACCGCTACGCTTATCTTTTATTCCCGCTGCTTGTTGTATTAAGACTGGATCATGAGATCCTTATTTGTGTAAGACCTTATGTATGGTTTGTAATGGATGATGTACTGTGATATCCAATCCGTTATGTCTCGCAAAAATGGTAATCCTGGGATTGCGAGGTATGGCATAACGGGCATCTGGGATTAAAAATCCGGGTGTTGACAATCATTCCAAAGCCATCTTTCTGTCAGAAAACATCAATACCTGAAAATTGCTAAAAAATAAAGTGTCTCGAAAAATTCCAGAAAATTCATATTAAATTTTTACGTGAAAAAGGGGCAAAGAAGTGCCTGGAGTGACCCAGGGGGGCCCACCAGGCAGGCACACCACCCGGTGGCGCGGCCACCCCAAGGGCACGCCTAGGCATGGTGTGGGCCACCCCTAGCCCTGCACTCACTCTCTCACTTGCCACTTCCTTCTATCTCCCGAGAAAACATCAGTTCATTGCTCAAAATCGCGTTCTTGCTGTTCTTGTCCATGATTTTTCGATCTCTTTGCTCAGCCCATCTTTGCTGCTGAAATTTGAAGCATTTCTTCTCCGGTATGTGTCTCCTTCGCTTGTCCAAGTAGATTTCTGTTTAGTGGTATATATCTTGTGTATTTTGCTGCTGTAGGTGACAGGTTTTGTGAGCTTGTGAGCTTGTTCAATGCTTAGAGAAATTGTTTTGATGCATGTTTAGGCTTCTTACAAGTCCCTATGAGTAGTTCCCTTCATTATGTATTCACTTTGAAAACACTTGTATAATGGATGTTTAAATTTCAGAATAGAAGATGAATGAACACCAACTCAACCAACATGAATTGAGCGTGCCTGCAGTTATGAAGGTTCACCGTGAGGAGGAAGTCTTTCCCTCTGCCTATCCATGCCCCGAATTCATGAGGGTCGCAGGGATTTCTCAAGATTTCCACACTTTGATTACTAATGCAGGATTGGAGCATTTTGTGGGAGACGAACCTACCCAATATGTGAAACTAACTATGTATATGGTGTAGGATTTCCGGTTTAGTTACTCCCTGCCTAACCCCATGGTCCACTACAAAATTTACAATGTAGCTGTTGATCTCCCTTTTGATGACTTTTGTGCAGCTATTAGAGTACCACAGTGGAGTTCGTGTGGAAGGAGTAGAGAGCGACCTACATGATACAATGCGAATGTATCTATAATTTTTGATGTTCCATGCTTGGTTTTATCTACTTTCTTGTGTTTTGTCCACACTTTGGAGTACTTTTCATATGATTTCTTGGACTAACCTATTAACAAAAGCCACAGTGCCAACTGCCTGTTTTCTGCTATTTTTGGTTCCAGGAAGTCAGAAAATGAATATTATCGGAATTGGACGGGACAAAAGCCAAAGTTGCTATTTTACTGGAAGACATCTGGAGCCAGAATACGAGACGGAGAAGGGCTGGGGCCCGGCCACACCACCTGGCCGCGCGGCCAGGCCTGGCCCGCGCCAGGGGGTGGTCTGGCCGACCCCAGCACCCCATCGGCCTCTCCTTCCGCCTATATATTGCCTATGATACCAAAACCCTAAGTACCCGATCAAAAATCCACGAAAGAGTCTGTAGCCGCCGTCATCTCCATCCCTAGATCGGGAGGGATCTGAAGCTCTTCCCGGCACCCTGCCGGAGAGGGGAATTCACCCTGGAGGCCTTCTTCATCACCATGCAAGCCTCCGGTGTGATGTGTGAGTAGTTCATCTCTGGACTATGGGTCCATGTAGTAGCTAGATGACTGGTTCTCCTCCTTTGTGCTTTCATGTCTAGATCTTGTGAGCTCCGTTCATGATCAAGATCATCTATTTGTAATTCTGCATGTTGTGTTTGCGGGGATCCGATGGATATTGAGATGCTATTTCAGATTGATTATTGATTCTATCATGTCTTTGTTATTTGTGATCTTGCATGCTTTCCGTTGTTAGTAGCTATCTTGGCCAAGTAGATGCTAGCAACTCCAAGAGTTAGTATTTATGCTCGATAGTGGGTTCATGCCTCTGGTAATCTGGGGAAGTGACAGAAATCTCTAAGGTACTAGATGTGTTGTTGCTACTAGGGACAAAACAACAATCCTTTGTTCATAGAACAATCGTATTGTTTACTTTACATGCAATTCGTAAAGCAATAATCTGTTGCTTGCAACTTAATACTAGAGGGGGTTCGGATGATAACCTGAAAGTGGATTATTAGTCATAGATGTAGTTGGATGGCGGTCTATGTATAATGTTGTAATTCCCAATCAAGTCTCAAAGGAGTCAAGATGATTAGTATATGCTTGTATGCTTTCTCAATGTTTGTCAATTGCCCCGCTGTAATTTGTTTACCCAGCATGTTATCTATCTTAAGGAGAACAAAATTTGCTCTTAATGCTTCTTCATTTGAGAACACTTGATTCTCTTTCTTGCTTCTTATGCCTAACTTAAAGGCGTTAATAAAAGTACTTATTGGGAGATAACCCAAAAGTTTTAGTTGATTTTTGGAAGTTATTACTTCAGTAATAACCTCTCTTTATCCTTTTTATTTTCTTTTTGTGCCAAGAGTAACCTCTAATGAGAGAGAAGTAATGATTGGAAAAGTTGCTGTCCCGAAACAGATTTCTGTGCTTCACTGTAAAAATTCGTGTAAAATCTCTGAACATCCTTTTGAGACGTGAATTTTTGTTCTTCTGCCCCAGGTTGTTATCTAACTTTCGTTAGTTCAACACTTTTTGATTTGAGCAATAGAAGGTCTCCGAAAAAAGTCTTCTTTACCTGCTGGTCTGTTTTGACAGATTTCTGTCATTTTCTGCATTTGCTTCTTGTTGGTTCCTTTTTTAGTTCTTTGGGGGAATTGAGCTTTTTGAGGGAAGTGCTACAGTATCTAGTGTTTTAAATGGAAGTTTTCTTGGTGTTATAACTGAACCTTAAAGACTTATTATCTTGAGTGCACTAATGTTGCTAATAAAGATTGTGTCAAGTTTTGTATGAAGGAAAAATTTCAGGTGTATGGAAGGAATGAGATGAAGGATGGACTAAAGCTCAAGCTCGGGGATGCCATGCGTGTCACCCCAAGAAATATCCAAGAAGTACAACCGTCAAAGCTTGGGGATGCCCAAGGCATCCCCTTCTTCATCAATAAAAATCCCAGGTTTCTTCCAAACGCTTCATTTTTATTGTTTCATGCACAGTTGTGTTGTTCTTGGAGCATCTTCTTTTTCATTTTTGTTTTCGTTTTGGTTTTTTGTTTGCTTGGTTTTCTTAGTTTGCTGAATAAATTGGTTGGACCCCCTCTTTCATACATTGGTTTTCAAATAGTTTGGTTTGGTTTGGAAAAGAGTAGGAAAGTTCATGCTTAAGTGTTAAAGAGAGCTTGTTTTTGACTGTGGCCTATGCTTTGTCATGCCATGCTTGATATTGTTTTGGCTTTATGCTTAGTATTCTTTGTTGTAGCATGACTTGTTATAAACAATTGATATTGCTTAATGTGCCTTGGATGAATCATGTGTTGTTTTAGCATATTAAAGCATACTATAGTGGTATTCTCCTTTGATGCTTTATTTGGGTTGACTTGGCGCATGCTCACACCATGTTATGACTATCTCAAGTCACCATAAACCTTTATGATCCTTTAGTTTTCAACTTGTTTTATCACTTTATGCTTTGATCAATGATGTTTTGTCGCTTTGCATGATTATGGCCATTATTGCTCTCTTAGTTGGTCGCTCCCAGTCTTTTGCTAGCCTCCATACCAAGTATGAGTTCCACTCATGTATCCAACTCCAAATAAAACCAAGTTATTCCAAAGAGTCCACCATACCTACCTAGTAGCAATTTCTATTCCAAGTATATTCATGTTTTTATCTACCTTCCGAATTAAACTTATTATAAGAAAACTAGTGATTAAAGCTCTCACGAACTTGATGGCACGCTTTACATTTATTTCCCTTAATAAACTTGAACCATTGTGTCGTCTATGCTGTATATGCTTGCACTTATTTGTTGGGGATTAGCAGAACCATGCTTTCATGGGGAACGCTTTCAACATTGCACGGGTACTTTGTACCTAGTTGATATCATGCTCTTTTGTCTATGGATGTTGTTGGTGTGAAATGAAAGGGGAGCTTGTAAGTCCATGGAGTTATGTATATGTGTTAGAGAAATGCCTGGGCCGCTGGTCTAATCCATGCTGTCATGGTGGAAACCTGCAGCGTAACCATAATGAGCTGTCTATGAAGCGTTCTTCTTATAAAAAAAGAGTCAGATATTGAGAAAAAAGAGAAAAATAAAAAAATATGAGAAAAGAGAAAGAGAGAAAAAAGCACCATATTCCCATGGTAAATAAGAAGATTGCTGAGATACTCGTTGTTTGCTTGCCTTGTCATTTTGATATGGGGATTCTTCTGTATCATCGGGCAAGGGGTACCCCGTTGGCGGTTCTCTATGATACACATGTACTTACGATGACAAGAACTTACCGGTGACTAAACTTGAGTAGCATGAGGAGCGACCCTCGTATTCAAGGGACATGAGATTTCCAACTCATACTTCGTCAAGCATATACACTATAGTTTGTTCACTTTAACCATAATCACTTCAAGATGCTTATGATAGGGGCAATGAGAGCTGAAAGCTATTAAGTACCATAATTTTTGGAAGCTCTTTATGAAACTTGAATCCCTGCTTCCTTCTATGAAGGCCTTTCTTTTACTTTTTTGTTGAGTCTCCACCTTCTACCTTTATGCACCTACTTTGAGAGCATAGTGACCATTCTTAGTTCTATGTGCGTTGTCCCAAGACTTGTTGATTGATGCATAGCTTTGATATTGCTTGTTTTAAACTATTTGTATCTAGTCACTCTTATGAACTTTGAAGGTGTCCTATGCATTTATGTTTGCTACTCTATGAGGGAGAAGCTGAATGCCACTATGCTATGTTTTCTTTATGTGAAACAAACAAATGTCTTGCAAAGCATTGTTATTCATGAATCTTTTGTTTGTGCCTTTTCATGTTGCAACATAGTTTCTTTGTCTTATTGCTAGAACTTTGTCTTTCATGTTATGTTGAAGTACTATGATCCCAGCTATCAATGTTTTACAAATACTTTGATAAAGTTTATGATGGTGCATGTCACCTCAAAAATTATTCTTTCTTTTTATCACTTACCTACTCGAGGATGAGCAGGAGTTAATCTTGGGGATGTTGATACGTTGCAAATGTATCCATAATTTTTGATGTTCCATGCTTGGTTTTATCTACCTTCTTATGTTTTGTCCACACTTTGGAGTACTTTTCATATGATTTATTGGACTAACCTATTAACAAGAGCCACAGTGCCAACTGTCTATTTTCTGCTATTTTTGGTTCCAGGAAGTCAGAAAATGAATATTCTTGAAATTGGACAGGACAAAAGCCAAAGTTGCTATTTTACCGGAAGACATCTGGAGCCAGAATACGAGACGGAGAAGGGCTGGAGCCTGGCCACACCACCTGGTCGCGTGGCCAGGCCTGGCCCGCGCCAGGGGGTGGTCTGGCCGACCCCAGCACCCCCTCGGCCTCTCCTTCCGCCTATATATTGCCTCTAATACCAAAACCCTAAGTACCTGATCAAAAATCCACGAAAAAGTTTGTAGCCGCTGTCATCTCCATCCCTAGATCGGGAGGGATCTGAAGCTCTTCCCGGCACCCTGCTGGGGAGGGGAATTCACCCTGGAGGCCTTCTTCATCACCATGCAAGCCTCCAGTGTGATGCGTGAGTAGTTCATCTCTGGACTACGGGTCCATGTAGTAGCTAGATGACTGGTTCTCCTCCTTTGTGCTTTCATGTCTAGATCTTGTGAGCTCTGTTCATGATCAAGATCATCTATTTGTAATTCTGCATGTTGTGTTTGTAGGGATCCGATGGATATTGAGATGCTATTTCAGATTGATTATTGATTCTATCATGTCTTTGTTATTTGTGATCTTGCATGCTTTCCGTTGTTAGTAGGTATCTTGGCCAAGTAGATGCTAGCAACTCCAAGAGTTAGTATTTATGCTCGATAGTGGGTTCATGCCTCTGGTAATCTGGGGAAGTGACAGAAATCTCTAAGGTACTAGATGTGTTGTTGCTACTAGGGACAAAACAACAATCCTTTGTTCATAGAACAATCGTATTGTTTACTTTACACGCAATTCGTAAAGCAATAATCTGTTGCTTGCAACTTAATACTAGAGGGGGTTCGGATGATAACCTAAAAGTGGATTATTAGTCATAGATGTAGTTGGATGGCGGTCTATGTATAACGTTGTAATGCCCAATCAAGTCTCAAAGGAGTCAAGATGATTAGTATATGCTTGTATGCTTTCTCGATGTTTGTCAATTGCCCCGCTGTAATTTATTTACCCAGCATGTTATCTATCTTAAGGATAGCCACCTCTAGTGAACTATGGACCCCAGTCCTTTATTTTACATTCAATCTACAAACTGTTTACTGCTTTGTGTTTACTTTCTGCAAACTATTACTTCCTTCCATTCGATACGTTTAATCCTTTGTTTTCAGCAAAACCGGTGAGATTGACAACCTCATCGCAAGTTGGGGGCAAAGTTCTGTGGTTGTGTTGTGTAGGTCTCCACGTTGCTGCTGGCACCGGTAGTGCTCCCTGCTAACGTTCAGCTAGCTACACCTTTGGGGTGTTTCCTTGCTCCTACTGGATTGATTACCTTGGTTTCTTACTGAGGGAAAACTTGCTGTTGTGCTCATCATACCTTCCTCTTGGGGTTCCCCAACGAGCTCGATATATTTGGGCCATCACTACACCACTCATGGACCTGTACGAGGAAATTTGCCAAGGGAGCAGCTTCTCAAAGGAGAGTGGTAAAATTTGTAATATTCATCTCCCCTCTATTTGATATTTTGCCTACTTTATTGCCAAGTGTGTTCTCGCTAGGAAAACTACTAATAAGTTATCCTCATATGATCTAGCCTTCATCTCAGCTGCCTTAAAACGAGATAGGACTTATAATTTGGGCGCCTTGATAGCTTTCTGTATTGCTGCTAACCATGAGAAAGGTGGAATTTGTGGAGGCCTCATCGCCTCTCTTTTACTAGCTCTGCATGGTGTAGAGCCTCATCATTTAGACCTACAGTTTCCCATAGAGAGGCTTGACCTTAATTCCATGATACAACATAAATTTGTTTCTTATTGGGATAATTTGAGTGATTTATCTTATGAAATAACCTTCCTCGAGGCTGCTTGGAGAAGGAGTAAGTCCGAGCATGTTGTTCTTTTTCCTGCGCCTATTTTGTTTAACCTTGATACCAGGGAAGGATGGTCACTCACCGAGGAAGAGCTCGATGCATATCTGGAGGAGCTCTCCCAGCAAGAGTAGGATACTGGATGGGAGATTACAGATGATTCGGTCCAGCCCT
Source organism: Avena sativa (assembly GCA_916181665.1). Classification (NCBI taxonomy): domain Eukaryota; kingdom Viridiplantae; phylum Streptophyta; class Magnoliopsida; order Poales; family Poaceae; genus Avena; species Avena sativa. The sequence goes on along the minus strand of OV702287.1, from coordinate 182,613,226 downwards.
CGAATGAGGGGGAGTCTTCGTATCAGCAACCTACCTATGATTGGGGAGCTTCTTCTTCTACACAAGGGCCTAACTACGATCATTCCTATGATGACCCGCCGGCCTGGAGTTCCTACCCGCGTTGGGGTTGATACCCACTTAGGCCAAAAGCCTAAGCTTGGGGGGAGGTACACCGACACCACACTCATGTACATATCATGTTTAGTCGGTACTTTGTATATCCATGTTTCGTTCTCTTTTTAGTTTCTGTTCTTTCTTTACTTTTGCTTTCCAAAACACAAAAAGAGCAAAAATATTTTTCTTGTTTCTCTTTGTTTGCTTCTTTGTCTTTTTAGCCTTGGTTTGCTTCTTCCTTTTTGCTTTGTTTTGATTATTCGAAAAACCCAAAAAGATTTCGCTTTGCTTGTTCTTCCTTTTGGTTCTTGCCTTTAAAAATTAAAAACCAAAAAATATTTGTTGTTCTTCTTTGGTTTTGTGAAGTTCGTTGCAGGGGTCAGCAGTCCTCACTGGAGTTGGGTTTCATGTTATTATTCAAGCCACACAAGTGAAGGGCAATAATGAAGATTAATGACAACTTGAGGTGTGGTAAGAGGCTGGTAATGAATTCTATTTGTTTTCATTTTTGTACATATACTCATCATTGTGGGCATGCTTAGTCTGTTCATGTAAGGTGTATGTTATTTATGGATGCTTAGTAGTTCTTGCTTTCCTATGATTAGCTCCAGCTTGCTAATGGTTTGTATCATGTCATATGAATGTTTGCTTGCATTATTCTATTCATAACTTGGTATGACACTGTGGTATCCTCCTCTGAATGTTTCACTTAAATTGACTTGGCACATGCTCACGCATGCATATGACTAAAACAATAATCAGTTAAGCCTCGATGAATTATTTTGCCTCAGGGGTCTTGAATCACTTTCATGCCATAATTAGTCCTGTTTTATTGCAAGCATGATTATGATAGTTATTGCTCTCTCGTTTGTAGCTCCCTTACTATTGCTAGCGTTCACTTGCACTGAGTATGAGCTGTACTCATGTTTCCAACTCCCCAAAACCAATATTGCCAAAAGTGTCCACCATACCTACCTATTAGCATCATTTGCTAGTCCGTGCATATTCAGTATGCCTTGTTTTCTTCCGAATAAAATGTTTGCTTGTTATAAGAAAGTTAGTTAGTAAAGCTCTCACGAACTTGATGAACTTTACTTTCTTGCACTTAATAATCTTGAACCATTGTGTCCGTCTTTGTTGCATATATGCTTGCGCTTTATGAGTTGAAGTTAGCAGAACCATGTATCATGGGGAACACTTTCAAAAGTGCACTTATTATTCCGTTGATATCATGATTCTTTTGCTTATGGATCCCGATGGTGTGAAATAAAAGGGGAACTTGTAAGATCATGGAGTTTGTATGCGTGTTAGAGAAACACCTAGGCCGCTAGCCTAAGCCATGCCTAATCATGGTGGAAACTTGCAGCATAACCATAATGAGCACTCTATGAAGCATCCTCAATAAAAACCTATGCAAATAGCAAATAAAAAGATCGTTGAGATGCTCATTGTCTGCTTGCCTTGTCATTTTGATTATGGGATAGCTCTTGTATCATGTGCAAGGGGTACCCCGTTGGCGGTTCTCTATGATACATATGTACTTACAATGACAAGAGCTTACTTGTGACTGAAGTTGAGTAGCATGAGGTTCGGTATTCGTAAGCAAGGGGCATGAGATTTCAACTTATAACTTGTCAAGCACATCCTCTTAGTTGTGTCACTTTAACCTTAACCATTTAAAGATGCTTATGATAGGGGCAATGAGAGTTCAAAGCTAATGAGTACCATACTTTCAGCATTTGGAATCCTTTCAAACTTTTCAAAACCTTTTCATTTCCTTGTTGAGTCTCCACATATTCTATGAGCATTTTCTTGAGAGCATAGTTGTCATTCTTAGTGTAATGTGCTTGTCTCAAAACTTGGTTAATTGTGTCATGACCTTGATGCTTGTATCTCTGATATATTTACTTCTAGTCTTCACTTGAACTTCAGAGGTGCCTTGGCATTTATGTTTGCTCTACAATCAAAGGCAAACGAGATACCGCTCTATCATACCTTTTTATGAGCATTGCAATGTTGCTTATGTTTATGTTTCATGCTACTTACTATTTTTGAGTTAGAATCTCTTCATAGCTTGCAATGATTATTAAGTAAACTTAGTTGCATACTCTTTATTATGAATTGCCTGAGTGTTTGATCATATGCTAAGAATATATACATCTTATAAAGCAAATGTGTTCATGAAAGTTTCTTTTATCGCACTCAGTTTTCAACTGAATTGCTTGAGGACAAGCAATAAGCTAAGCTTGGGGGAGTTGATACGTCCAAAACGTATCTACTTTCCCGAACACTTTTGCTATTGTTTCTCCTCTAAACTTGTGTGATTTGGATACAACTAACAAGGACCGACGTTGTTTTCAGCAGAATTACCTTATTGTCTAGTTTTTGTGCAGAAAATCAACTATCAGGAAAAATCCTGAAAAATATGCCAAAACTCCTATTTCACCAGAAGACTCACGGAGCCAGAAGATGAGACGGAGGAGGGCCACGAGGGGCCCACACCACCTGGCCGCGCGGGCCAGGCCAGGCCGCGCCTAGGGGTGGTGTGGCTGCCTCGGTCACCCCCTCGGCCTCCCTCTTCGCCTATAAGTTGCCTCTTGACCTAAAAACCAAGGGGGGTTCAACGTTTTTCCAAAGAGAGTTCTGCTACGCCGTCACCACCAAATTCCACGAATCAGAACCAGAAACTCCGTTCTGGCACCCTACCGGGACGTGGAATTGGAGGAGATCATCGCCATCATCATCACCTTTGCTTCTCCATCGACCATCCATGATTCCCCCTCCATGAGTGAGTAATCCCCTGCTGTAGGCTATGGGGATGGTAGGGATTGGATGAGAACGTTCATGTAATGGCATCAGATTGTTAGGACATGGTGCCTAGTATCTATTATTAGTGCTTTTTGACTTTGTTGCAACTTGTTATTCTTAATGCTTGTCACTAGGGCCCGAGTGCCATGATTTCAGATCTGAACATGTTATTGATTCATTATGATAGTATTGTTTGTGATCTTACCTGCAAGTTGTATACACATATTGTTGTCCGGAACCAAAGGCCCCGAAGTGATAATAATCGGGATAACCGGAGGGGATGGATATTATGTGAGGATCACATGTGTTCATGGAGTGTTAATGCTTTGCTCCGGTGCTCTATTAAAAGGAGCACCTTAATTGCCAGGAGTTCCCTTGAGGCCCGCTGCAAACGGGCTGGCAGGACAAAAGATGTTGTGCAAGTTCTCATTGCGAGCACGTATGACTATATATGGAACACATGCCTATGATTATCTAGTACTTGGATGCTTTACCTTATTTATCTGCAAATGCCATATGTCTTGATTGCTATATGAATTGTCTTGTTTATGCAACGCCCTTCCATCCATCCCTATGCCTACCGCGCGTTAATCCTACTGTTTACTGCAATTGTTACTATTGTCTTTACTTTTACTATTGCTATTACTTTGCTATTGCTACTACGAAACTATTGCTACTGATAAACTGTTGTGAGCAAGATTGTTTCCAGGTGTAGCTGAATTGACAACTCAGTTGTTAAGTCTTATAAATATTCTTTGGCTCCCCTTGTGTCGAATCAATAAATTGGGTTTCACTTCCCTCAAAAATACTGCGATACACCCCCTATACTTGTGGGTCATCACAAACCATACTCATTTTTGCTACTTGGACGGATATGCTGGTTTTCTCAAATAGTTGTTCATCCGGATGACCAACTTAAAACAACTTTAATTAGTCCTTACGGTTTACATGCTTACCGATGTATATCCTTTGGTTTATGTAATGCTCCAGCTACTTTTCAAAGATGCATGACTGCTATTTTTGCTGATTTAATAGAACTTATAATGGAAGTATTTATGGATGACGTTTCTGTCTATGGAACTTCGTTTAATAGTTGTTTAGATAATCTTAAAAGAGTTTTGTAGCGTTGTGAAGAAACTAATCTCATTCTAAACTAGGAGAAGTGTCATTTTATGGTCAAACAAGATATAGTCCTCGGACACCAGGTATCAGGTAAGGGAATTGAAGTTGATAGAGCTAAGGTTGAAGCAATAGAGAGAATGCCACCACCTAGGGATATTAAAGGTATAAGAAGTTTTCTTGGTCATGTGGGTTTTTATAGAAGGTTCATTAGAAATTTCTCTAGAATATCTAAACCTTTGACAAACCTCTTGCAAAAAGGAATGAGATTTAATTTTGATGATAAGTTTCTTGAAGCCTTTGATAAACTCAAAAATGCTTTATCTCCCGCTCCTATTATTAAACCACCTATCTGGGATACAACCTTTGATTTAATATGCGAAGCTATTGATGATGTTGTAGGAGTAACTCTAGGACAACATATTGATCATAGATTTAATATTATACATCATGCTAGTAGAACTCTCAATGGTGCTCAAAAGAACTACCCTAAGGAAGAAAAGGAACTTTTTGCTGTATTTTTCTCTTGTGATAAATTTCGTTCCTATATAGTGGATGCAAAGGTAAGAGTTCACACCGATCGTGATGGCTTAAAAGAACTCCTTGAAAGGAAATACCATAAGCCAAGGCTAATCCGTTGGATTCTTTCACTTCAAGAATTTGAGCTGCAGATTATGCAAAGGCAAGAAATAAAGATGTTAGATGTAGTGTCCATGTTTGCCCCGCAAGACACAAATCTTATTTAGAGGAACTTTAGTCCTGGTGATTTTTGTTTATGGGAATTATTCAATGAACTAAGGTCAATTCCTCCAAAAGAGAAGAAGCCTTTGTTATGGGAGGAACTTTTCATACCGGAATAAACAATGGTAAGAGCAAGGTAAGTGTTCTTACCCAAATAAGTGATTTATTTTCACAATTCTTACTTTTAAAAATTCTGCATTTGAATTCGTTGTATTTTTCTGAAATTTTAGAGGGTTTTTCCAACTATACGGGAGGAGCTATACGACCGGAGAGGGAGCTCCCACCGTATAATTGGTCGTTAAACTCTTTGTATCAACTTCGTGAATTTTTTTTGCTATCTGAGCCTATACGGTCACAACTATACGACCGGAACCAAAAATTGCGGCTGTATAGTTTGTCGTTAAACTCTCAGATGATTTTGCTTTTGATGTCTGTATCTATACGGTCACAACTATATGACCGAAACCAAAACTTTCGGCCGTATAGTTGGTCGTTAAACTCTCAGACACTTTTGTTTTGATGTATGTATCTATACGATCGCAATTATACGACCAGAACAAAAAATTCTGGCGGTATAGTTGGTTGTTAAACTCTCAGACACTTTTTCTTCGATCTTTCATTTATTATTCATCTAAAAAAACGTTATTGTCGGTTCCGAGTCGTGATTTAATCGATTTGGACTCAAGATATTTGGAAATATCTGTCCGGAACCAACTATACTGCCGGAGCTATACGAGCCATGCACATATAGTTGGTAGTTACGAGGCAGGACACTTCCAAATCCGTGATTTCTTTCCCTGTTTTGTTCAGATTCTTTTCTTGGGCGACAATTTGGTGTTTCTCGTGAGTTTTACCGACCTCTATCCCCCCTTATATACTTCCATTGTCTCCCTCTATAATCATAATCTCCAGGAACCAATTTAGCGATGTGCTATCCTGTCCTAGGCCGTGGAAAACCCATGGGGATCATTGTTCCGTCCTAGGACCGCTCAAGTAGCCCATCCATGGAGGACGATGATGAGGAGGTGGAGAGGTTTAGCCCAAGGTACAAGGAGTACGTCGAGCCAAGCTAGTTCAACAACGATTCCGATGATGATGTGGTTGACATCTACATCCGCCATGACGTCTATGATCCACCAGAGATCAATTGGGTGGCGATGAAGAAAGCTCAACAAGAGAGAGAAGATCGCAAACCACATGGAAAAGGGTGCGTGGAGACGGTCAAGTTCATCACTACAGATCAAAGGCCGCACAAGCGTAAGGAATTATCTAATATTGGTGCAGGTGTTAGCAAGGGAGCCGAGGTACCACCCGAGAAGCCAACCATTGGTGCTCGCATGAAGGTCAAGCCTCAAGAAGAGTGGAGGTACGGTTTCCACTTCCCCGATCCATAAATTATGGATGAGGAAGAAGAAGTTGTACCGAGGACCAAGGATCGCGTACGGGCGTTGGAGATATATCAGAAGCAGGAGATACTCCATCGTGTTGAAGTCCGCCATAGTCTCGATGAGATGGAAAAGAAGGAAGACCTCTTTCCATTGGTGACTAAGCTCCTTGATTGAATGGACACTCTGCAGTCTGATTTGTGAAGGTGCTACAGCCGCATAACTACTTTGGAGGAGACCAACAAGAAGCTACGCACTACGGTGTTACATGCCATGGCACCCTGTTGATATACAACAATCACGGTATCAAATAATCGCAAGGGATTATTTGATCCCGTCTGGCTTGATTCCAAGCTTGGGGAGATCTTTAAGACCTTGTAATCTATCTTATAAGTTTTACTACTATTTTCGCATTAGTTCAAACTAGAAATAAAGTTTGCATCATTAGAATTCCCTTCAGGAATAGTCGATCCTTTTTATGAAATTCCAAGTTTATTATTATATATGGAGCAATATTGAGTTTGTGTTTGCTTTATTTGATATATGAATGGCTTGAATATAATTTTACTTGCACTTGATGATAGCAATAGGAGTCTTCCACACCATTGGTATTAATAGAACACCTAAAGATCTTTTAGTCAATATGTTGTAAGTCTACATTTTGATTTACAAAGAAAAATTATCTACACAGTTAAGTTGAAAAAGAAACCTTGAACAAAAGAAAATAAAGTGTTATCAAAATAGAGTGGGAACAAGTCGAGGTAGAATCTTCAAGTCATAAGAATGCTTCATATAGAGTTGGAATTTGGTAATTCAGATTGTTAAACTTTGAATTCCTACATGAAGTGGAATATATGGCTAGCTCCTTTGCACAACACTTAAACAAAATTGTGAGCATATATATACAAAAGAAAAGAAAAAAAGAAAAAAAAGAGCGATTGTGCAAAGAGCAAGTAGACATATACAAGTGAGTTGTAGTATGACAAAGAGATACTTTTGAGATTCTAAATACCAAATGAATATGTTGATCCTAAAACACTTGGGACTACCTCGTGAACTCATTCGGTTGAACCAGATTCTTTTACATTATATTGAGATTCATCTTTTATGATCTATTGATCACTAAGGTGTGGAAGCCTTTTAATACTATTCTGATGGTTCGAGTAAGGTACTATTCATGAACTTATTCCTATGTATCATACATGATAAATACATGCTGCAATTGCCTAATTTATTTTATCGACTCAGCTTCATGAATCTGAGGATCACATCCATTAAGCTAGAGCTTACTCAGGACGAGCAAGAGTCTAAGCTTGGGGAAGTTGATGAATGCATATTTGCATCATGTTTTACATTATTATTTTGCATTGTAGATGTAGGATTTTGGTATTTTACAGCATTCACCCACACATTTTATTTCTGTTTTCACCAGGATCAAGACATATGATGGATCCAATGGATACAATTCTTGGAGCAGTTGTATTGTGGAGAAAAGGAGTCAAAAATAATGTAAACCGCTTATTTGGGAAATATTAATAATACCAGAAGAAAACCAGAAGCGAATAAGGGAGGCAGAGAGTTCAACGACCAACTATACGGGCGGAGCAATTTTTCCGGCCGTATAGCTCTGGCTGTATAGTTGGTGATGCCTCCGCCTTGTCAAATAGTTTCACCCCGTGCAATTGGTTCGAGGAGATGACATACAGAACACCTAGAAATCGAAGAAACCTGACCTCCGGAAGGCATCTGGAGGGGGAACTCATCCACCGGGGTTCTATCTTCGCCCTGCGCAGATCCAGGAGGCTAAGGCATCGATCTTCGTCATCCACCGCTGCATCACCACCATCTCCATCCATCCCATCTACATCTTGTCTAGATCTTGTTGTAATTCCTATACTCGTTGTAGATTTATACAAGTACTATTCATCTACGATTGTTTCCATTACCATTGCCATGATGTTGATTGCCTCCATGTCTGAGTAGATCATTAGTTCTTGGGGATATGGAGAAACTCTAGTATGAGATTGAAATAAGATAAAGTCTATTATGATATTCACCGCTGTGACCATGTGTTAGATTTTCTACATCTTGATGTTGAGAGAAGTCGACCTCTCAATATTTGCCTCTTGTGGGGACTTGATGGAGGAAACTACTTGTTGGTAGATGGAGGCATACTAGCACTTACAGTGACTATAAAGCTGTTGGCACCCCTTACGTATCAACTTGAGAAACCGAGGAAACTCATGGAACACTATACATGCCATGGGATACGTCCTACATGATTACGTCCCTTAATAGCGCATTAATTCGATTGATGTCGATTGCTGAATGTTGTGGTTATGAGGATGATGTGAGCAGCGGTTGTTGCCTATTCGTCCAAATACGGAGTTCCTCCCACACATACATAGTTCAGAATGTTCATGATGATAATCTTTATCTTAGATCTTTACAATACTAGTGGTGTATCCGCTATTCCCTGAGAATGCCTTTTCCCTACTGGAGTTCCATTCTCTCTTACATACGCGATACTTACTTTCTGTACTCAGTTGTTTTACTTTAATTTATTGCTCTTATACCTAAAACCCTAAAACACCTTTTTACACAATACTCACATTTTATCTTGTTACTTAGAACTGTATCTAGCATTTCTATCATAATATTTATTTCAAGAGTTATTAGACTTCAGACTCCTGCTCCCCGTGGGATCGATATCTTTATTGTGAAACTAGCTACAAACGATTTGTGCACTTGCAGTCATCAGAGGTAATGCTTCATAGTGCGCTGGTACATAGCTCCTGCATTTTTGAGCCCAAAGGGCATTGTTACATAGCAGAATGTTCCGAAAGGGGTGATGAACAAATTCTTTATTATGCCTGACTCCTTCATATGAATTTGATGATATCCGTAATATGCATCGAGAAAACATAGGAGTTCCGAGCCTATTGTCGAGTCGATAACTTGATCGATTCTTGGCAGAGCGAACGGATCTTCGGGACAAGCCTTATTCAAGGTAGTATAATCAACACACATCCTTAAATCAGTGGTGTCCTTTTTAGGGACAATTATAGGATTGGCCGACCAATCAGTATGGATGACCTCTTCTACGAATCTGTCTAACTTGAGTCGGGCTAGTTCCTTAGCTATTGCTTTGCACTTTTCATCACCGAAACGTCGTAAGGACTATTTGACGGGTTTAGCATTTGGGTATACATTTAGGCTGTGCTCGGCAAGTTCCCTAGGTACTCCGGTCATTTCAGATGGCTGCCATGTGAAGATATCTTTATTGGCTTTGAGGAACTCGACGAGCACGCTTTCCTATGCGTGGCCTAAGCCGATGCCTATCTGGGTCACCTTGGAGGGGTCATCATCCTTCAACAGTGTCGTCTTCGTCTCTTCCAATGCCTTGAACTCTGGAGTTGGCTTTGTCACCTCCTTCTTTGTTGCAGGCATCTTAGACGGGTCGATCTTCTTCTTGATCTCCTGCTACTCCTTGGAATGCATCACGCCTTCAGCAAAGGCGGCATTTCCATCCTTGCATTCTCGTGCCTTCTTCGGGTCTCCCTGGATCGTGATGATGCCATTGGGACCTGGAATTTTCATCATATTGTAAATGTAACAAGGCGAGCCATAAAAGCCCAGTAAGCCGGATGCCCAAAGATAGCATGCCATGCGCTCTTGAATGGGGCCACTTCAAAGGAAAGTGCTTATGTCTGGTAGTTCTTTTGAGTTCCAAAGGCAACATCCAAAGGGATCTCTCCCAGAGAATTTGCTTGTCTTCTAGAGACAACTCCATGAAAAGTCACAGAGATGTGATTCAGCTGCGTTTCTGATATCCTCATCCGGTGCAGTGTTTCAATGTAGATGATGTTGATGCTGTTGCCACCGTCCATGAGGGTCTTGGAGAACCCATAGCCGTCAATAAGTGGATTGACGACTAGGACATATGTTCCTCGCCTATGTGGCTTAGGTGGATGATTCCTTTGGTCAAAGGTGATTGTAACTTCCAACCAGTCCAAATACTGAGAAACAGCCAGAACAGTTGCGTTGAGCTCATGCATAATTGCCTTTTTGACTTTAGCAGGTTGGGATCTAAGGAAGTAGACATAATTGTATTTCTTGGTTGGGAAGGTCTTCTTTCCATCCCACTTAGGATTTGAAGCGTCTGCCTCTTCCATGTTGGGATCTTCCTTGGACTCCTTGTCTTTGTCAGAAATTTTCTTTCCTTTTTGTTGCTTGGCCCTGTAGCCATCTGATTCGTCTTTCTTGATGTCGTCATTGAAACGACACTCGGCATTGGTGTGGGACGAGCCCCTATTGCCATTCGGGTGATGCACACACGGATTAATGTGGGCCCAAGAGTAGGTTTTGTCAGGTTGCTGGTCTCCTCTACCTTGGACTCTGGAAGTTCCACGGCCTCGTCCCCGGCCGCCTCCATGGCCTTCTCGTCCTCCAGACCCGAAATTTGCATTATCTATTGCGGTTTTCGAATTGGGTTTTTCCTCCGAGGTGTTCTTGTGTTTCGAGGCCTGCTGCTTCGGCTGCTTAGCTGACTGTGGTACAACCAATACATTTAGCAATCCCTTTGAATCATCGTCGGTGTCAGCGTACTTGCTTGTTGTCTCTATCATCTCCCCCAAATCAGTCACTTTGCCACACTTTAAGCAATGATGCAACAAACCAATTGGGAGTCCTGCGATGAATGCTTTGATCATAGTTTAGTCGTTTACTCCCTCGCAGGAGTTCTTCGTGTCGATCCATCATCCGAGGTAGTCCCGACAAGTTTCTCTGGGTTTCTAGGTGCACCACTGTCGGTCTCCAACTGTGCAGGGCCTCCTGTATGTTCCCTCGAAGTTCTGAAAGAAAGCACTTTGCATGTCATACCAGTTGTGGATGGTGTTTTCCGGAAGGTCATTGAGCCATGATCGAGCCATCTTACTTAGCATAAGCGGGAGATACTGGGTCACGACCAATTTGTTTCCTCCTTTGGCGATGCAGCAGGCATGGAAGAAATCCTGGAGCCAGGTGTCTAGCCGAGGCACGCCATCGTAGGGTTGGATGTGCCTTGAGATAGCAAACCCTTCCGGAAAGTTTGTTTGTCGTATGCACGGTCCGAAGCATTTTGTACCCACATATATGTTATCTGACTCGTAGCATCGCGCCTCAATGTTTGAGTTGATCCGGTGCCTTGTGTCACTTGGTGACAGGGCACGCCATCTTGGTTGTTCGTTGCGGCTATGGTGCCCATGATCCAGACTTCTACTTCTCCTTCCACCTCCTTCGCCATGGTGCCCCCTGGACTCCATTAGAGCCATTATGATGGCTACTTGGCGGAGATGGTGGTGCTAGTGGATTGTTACCCCCAGCTAGGGCTTCGTGATGACTACCATCATGCCGGCTTTATCCAGCATGATGTTCGTCGTTCCTCCGTCTGTCATTGCCTTCATTGTGACGTGGCTCAGCCGGACGGCTTGTATGTCTAGGAGGGGACATCCTTTAGCGGTCCTGCTCCCAACGTTCAGCTTCTTCATCTTCCTTGCGATTGTTCGACTATCGCTGGGGAGGTAGGACAATTGCTGCAACAGCGTCTCGCTCTGCGGCCGGAGCGACGTTGCCCAGTGCGGGTCTATGACGGTGTCCTGATGATCCAATTCTTGAATAGTTGCCCTCCCGAGGTTCGGGACGGTAGCGTCATTACGGCTCCCATCAGGGTCTTACATCTTGATGTCCCGATGTGTCCGTGCGGCATTGGTCAGATCTGGAGACCAGCTTTCCACTGTCGAACGTGGAGGCCTTTTGTTGTTCCAGGCCCTTGGCGAGTAACTTCACACTTAGTCGAATCTGGTCTGGACTTGGATTGTTTGCCAAGACATCTCGAGCTACAGCAGCATTTTCTACCGGTGTGCCATACACCAGGTTACCCTTGCTGTCGATTCAAGGTTTCCCTATGGATATATCTCCTTAGAAAAGGGTTTTGTGAACATCCGGATTTTTGTTAGCCAACTCAGGGCCGTTCCGGGTCTTCTGATGCTACTGGCTGCTAGGTTGCTCCGCAGCTGCAATGCGTTGCCTCTCCTTGAGGATATTTACAGTTTCCTCAAGGAGTACATAATGGTGCGCTTCTAGGGCTTGGGCCCTATCCTCCAACTCCTCAGGTGTAAGTTCTGCAGCTATCAAGATAGGTGTGGTAATCGCCTCTCCGAGGAGTTTATGGGCACCAGGAGTAACCACGTGTCCATCCAACAGAGTGCCTTTTGGCTCATCAGGGATCAAAGCTCATTCTGAGTCTTCTTTGTATTCTTCGGCTATTACCTCATCAGTTGGAAGGTCCTTAGCCAGAGTCTTCTTCTTCTTTGCCTTCTTGGCTGCGCCAGTAGCAAAGACGGCTTTGGGTCCGATTGCTGGAGTCAAGATTCTATCAGTACTCTCGGACATCTGGATGTTGGGATTATCTCCGAGATCCATATTGTCCTGCGGTTCGAGAGAGTTTTCTTCGGATCCTTCATCCAGGATATTTTTTGAGGGCTTTGATCCATAGCTTCTCCTTCTTCCGCAGCCTTGGAGTTGAACTCTTCTTCATATTCCACAGAGAACTTTCAGAAATCTACTGACGTCACGGAGTCATCAGAGAGATGTCGGTAAGTCGACGTTTGTTCCAATTGCCTCCAGCACTGAGTGGTTGTCGTCTCCAGCATCGGCAGAGCCGGATCCGGATCCAACGTATCCGACAAAGTGCGATGTGTGATTCCTGAGGTAGTTGATACTTTCTTCGTTTGCTTCCTTGAAACACTTGATGGTCTCAAGGATCTCTTCCATGCTGGTGTTTTCGCCTAGCATCATACGCCTCAACGTGTGCCTGAGAAGTGATTTTACCGCTCTGACATCGGCAGAGCCAGATCCAGAGATGTTGCTGCTTTGATATTCCTAAGATTCAACCTCTTTGGGGAGAGCCTCCTAAGATTAGACCTCCCTAGGGAGATCTGCTTCAGGTTCAACCTCCTGGGGAGATCCTCTTCAGATCTGATCTTCTCCACTATCTCCGCTTCAGGTGCGGGCTACGTGGGATTAGGGTTTTCTGAGACCTAGAACTGTGTCGCTTCCGCAGATAAAGTGGATACAGAAACTTCTTTTGCCTCTATCATCACCGCTAGGGTGGATTGGACTGGTTCAGCGAAACCGAGGTAAACATCGATCTCGCCGAAAGACATGATGGTGTAGGTGGTCATAGGTTCCCTAGCCAGAATACAAGTCTCGTCAAGATGGACAAGAGGGACATCGCTGGCATAGAGGACCCGGCCAACAACGATTGTCTCGCCGATTCCGATTCATGCAGATTCCGCCCGGAATGAAGATCCAAAACTCACCTGCCCCACGGTGGGTGCCAACTGTTGTTGGATTGAAGACATGTACGCCGAGAGGGGGTCCTCGAGGCGCGTGGAGAAAGGGGTTGTGAGGCAACAGTATTCCAGGCTGGTGAGCACACAAGATTTACCCAGGTTCGAATCCGCCAGCTTTGGACGGATCCTACTCCTGCTAGCAATCCAGTAATATGGCATAACCGAAAGTACATGTTACAAGAGAGGTTTGCCTATGTGAGTTGAGGTTGTATATTGTGGGGTTTCCCTAAAGGCTTGTCCCTAGGCCGGCTTATATACATATCCGGCCTAGGGTTATAGGAGAGACCTATCCGGCTAAGATACAGAGTCGGTTATAGAGTACATCTTGGACTACAAGTAACTAAATAGGCCTAAGTCGGTAAGTCCTCTGGGCCATCCGTATCCGGATGGACCGCTATCTTCTCTCCCTGACTGGGCTGCCCGTGGAGCAAAGCTCTAACATGAAGTGGGCCACCCTAGTCAGCGAGTCACAATGGGTATACCCGGGAAGTATATCCCCAACACTAAGTACTATGAGAGCTTAATAGATTATTCTATAGAGTTCGGTGCTGCTCAGCTCGACTAGAATACTCTAGACATCTACTAATCTAGTTCTTCGTATTGGCCTTCGATGTCATAGGAGATTATGTAATCCACGCATTCGATGCCTAAGGATAGATCTAGTTCTTCATAGTAAACTTTGCCTCCACCCACTTGTTCCTCGGAGACTTTCTCATCGGTGCTCTCAAAGTCTAAGAAAGGGTTTAAGAAGCTACGAGTGAGTACGAGCATACTTTATGGACCATAGGTCATAGACTAATGCAAGTTTCTATAAACATTTCTTCAAAGGTCAAGTTTTATTATCAAAAAGTATGCCTGTTAGATTTCATTGGTCGACTAGGATTGCATGGAGTCCCAACGTACAAACGAGCATTAACCTTTCTAGTGGAAAATAACCCAAAAGTCTTGTCTATTGATTTGACAATTGTGTCCTTGTATGCAACCCAACTTTGCTCGAATTTTTATCTGCATTGTGTTCCAGCGAATGTGCATTCCAAACCCTATATTATGCCTTCCCACCAACTCAACAACATCACTTGGGTCATTCCAATTCAAATCAATCCTGAATTATTCCAAAACCTCAGCATAGTTAGGACTACACTCAAACACCAAGTGAAGCTCATCCGGGCCCGAATCGATATTGACTTTCAAAAAGATGTCCTTGTCCACATGATGACCAAGAAAAATTCTTACCATCCCTAAAATAATTACAACAACACATTGTTAAGTATATTCAATAAGTATTCATGCCATGACACACACAAAATCCTATCCACGTAACCAAAACCTAGGCCTAACCTAGAAAACTGAAAAGAACTATAACCCTAACCTAACAAGTACCCAAACCCTGACCTACAAATCTTAAGCATAATGCTTCATATCCATCATAGAATCCACCATTGGCCAATGTAACAAGAATCGATCATGCATTTTGGGTTAATTTTAAATGCTAAGGTTTCGAAGATTTGCACAAATCCCATCAAAATATAAGATTTCAAATAGTTAAAACTAAGGAAAATGAGGGAGAATACCTGTATGCACTTGGGGGGTCAAAACCCACGAAGAAAAGCTTCAGAATTGGGAAAATTAGGAGAGGGGTTTGAGAGGAGGAGAGACGGGAGCCGCTAGCCTTGAACTCTATCTTCTTCTTTGGTGCAAATATAGTGAGTTGGTCGGGGTGGGATGATGTGCGCGACTTAAACTTCCATAGGATAACACCTATCCCATCGACCCTACAAAACCACAGGTGGTTCCCGACCTAGCCCCACTAGGCCACACTGGTAGTGGGTAGCGCCTGTTACATAGGCTCTATCGTATGGATCATAGCGCCTCTCTATTGGGCGCTAGTCAAAAGGGTTAGAACTCTGAAATTGTTTGCCCTAGAGTTTATTGATTAATTTTTTTGGCCTTTGAGTTATTTTTGTCCACTTTTACACGCACTTGCAGCATAAACCAGGTCATGGAGTACGTTCTATAAGTTAAGTGCCTTTGTTATATCATCTGTAAAAGATGATGCAAAATAGGGCACAGGAAAGAATTTTTAGGGCACCACTTTTTGAGATTTAGGGCACGAAACTTAGGTCAGATGATGTAAAATAGGGCCTTTGAATTTTTTCAGATGATGCAAAATATGACACAAGTTTCGACATCAAAGTTGAAAATTTGAAACTTGTTGCCACATTTCCAACATTTTGGACACATGGTTCGACAATTCAATAGATTTCATTCCAACACTTAGAAACATTGACACTTAGACACTTCGATTGCGACACTACATTATTTATACACATGGCTCGACACTAAAATTTACATAGACATTCGACAATAAATCCTTGGACCATTTACACTAAACTTTAAACCTCCACTCATACTACTCATCATCATTAATCTCTTTGGTGGCAAATAACTCTAGAGCCTTGTCTAGTGATTCAGCCACTCCCTCTTTATATACAACCCAACGTTGCTCGGAGTTGATACACATTGTCTAGTGCATTACCCATATTATGCCTTCCCTCCAACTCAACAACACCACTTGGATCATTCCAATTCAAATCAATCCCCAGATATTTCAAAACCTCAACATAGGTAGGAGTCGAAGTTTAGAGTTTAGGGTTGAAGGTCTAAGGGTTTAGTGTTGAAGGTCCATGTAAAATTTTGTGTCGAAACTATGTAGTATTACAATAGAAATGAATCTAAGTGAGTGTCAATGTATCAATGTGTTGAACTGAAAATCTATCGAACTGTCGAACCATGTGTCCAAAATAATGGAAATTTGGCAACTAGTTCCACAATTTCAACTTTAATGTCTAAACCTATGTCCTAGTTTGCATCATCTGAAAAAGTGCTGAATCCCTAATTTACATCATCTGGAATGGTTGGTATAAGAGCATCTCTAACAGCTGCCCTATTTTGAGGCAGCAGTTTCGGTTGATGCAACAACTGGTATATTGTTTTGCGGCAGCAAAATAGCAGCTGCTTTACCAGCTGACGCAAAATGCGACACCAGCTGCTCCAGCATCTGCCGCAAACTACATCACCATAGCAGCGCCACCACCTCTCATTCCAACATTTTTGCATAGATAAACTTGTAATAAAATGAAAATAATTTAATTATTATGATCCAACACAGATAGTTTATGAAATTATTCATCAAGTAGCATACAAATCATCAAATATAACAAATTGATCATCTCAAACAACAAGAACATAGAAATAAACAAAGAAATATTGGTCGCCATGCCACTTCCACCACTCCTCGGTGAGGTCATTTTGAAGCTCGTCGTGCACATCGGAGTCTCAAATGGCATGGTATGATTGTAGTAAACTAGCAATGCGTTCTGGATTCCTATGTGTTTGAACTTGTCAGTCCATCAAGTCATAGACCTCATCGCTACCACGCTCATTTTCAATGATCATGTTATGCATGATCACGCAAGCTTGCATGATGTACCATAATATATCTTGATCCCAAAATCGAGCCAGACCTCTAACAATTGTAAATTGGGCTTGCAGAGTCCCAAATGCCCTCTCTACATCTTTCCTAGATGCCGCTTGTGCATTGTGGAATTGAAGTTCTTTCTTACCTTCGGGTGCATGGAGAGGCTTCACAAATGTTGTCCACTTGGGATAGATACCATTCACGAGATAGTATCCCATCTTGTATGTGTGATTGTTGGCTACAAACTCCACATGTGCACTCTCACCATTGGCAAGCTTGGTAAAAAGTGGAGACCGATGAAGAACGTTGATATCATTGCAAGACCCGGGCATGCCAAAGAAAGCATGCCATGTCCATGTCTCATAGTCCGCCACCACCCCCAAAATTATGGTGGAATCCTTCTTGTGCTCTCTAAACTGTCCATGCCATCCAAAAGCAGCGACGAAAGTGCTTCCCCGATAAAATTGGACTGGGGTTTAAGTAGTTGCGCATGAGCCGCATGTCGGCTTCAATCCGCTCGCGATGAACCACCTCGTGACCGAACATTGAGCCGCCGTGCTTTGATCGCTTGTTCTTGTGCATCATCAAAATCATTGCAACGACCACGTCCTCGTCCATGTCGTACCCCTCATCATCGGAAGTTTAGTACGCAAGGGAGCGTCTCATCATCTACAAATTCGTTGCGACATTCGATTCATCTACTAGAACAAAAACACTACAAAAATAGCAAATATAGAGCATACCTTCGCTGCAGCAAGCGATAGACGAGGAGCAAGGAGAGTTGCTGCCGGTAGATCGACGGCTCCCAGTTGAAGGCGAAACGGCGGCGCAGAGCGGCGAATCGACGGCGGAAACCGAATCAAAGGGCCACCGGGCAGCTGCAGGGGTTGCCGGGTGAGGCCCTTGGCTTAAAAGCGACGGCGCGGCAGTCCCTAGCGGTGGATTTGATGGAAGGGGCGCGGTGGGAGAAGTAGGCGGCAGCGGCAGAAGGGGAAAATGGAGTTTTTCGCTGGCAGTTGGCTGCACGAGCGAGAGGGTAGTAGAGATACGGCAGTGGCGCTTCTTCCGCAAATTTGCGCCAGCCGCGTCCATGCTGCAAAAATTTTGAGGCACGAAAACCGGATACGGCAGCTGTTGGAGGCTTTTTTTGTCCTGCGGCAGTTATCCGGCCTAGTGCCCTATTTTAAGGCAGCCGTTAGAGATACTTTAAAGTTTCATACCCTAAAACTAAAAATAAGATGCCCTAAAACTGCTACTCCCTCCGATCCATATTATTGTTCTCAACTTTGGCTACTCCCTCCGTTTCGGTTTACAAGTCCTACGCGTTTATCTAGATTATTAATTTGATTTATATAATTTGAATTATATATTATAAAAGTTATATCATTGGAAAATACAAAGTCTAAATATTCCGGTGATATATTTTTTCTAATATATACCTCATACTAAGTTGCTCAATTTGGCGACATAGAACTACGCGCAGAACTTGTAAACCGGAATGGAGGGAGTAGATTCGGATGTACCTAGTTAAGGATTTAGACTATATGCATTTGTATCTAGACAAAGTTAGAAACATTAATATGGAGTACTTTTGTTTCTATTTTGTATTATTTGTTAGAGATGCTCTTATGCGATAGTGGTGATGTATAGAAAAATATAGGGCAAGATTTTTTTTTTTTTTTGCTTTTCGTGCTCTATATATGACATTTTTCTCATATGAGTTCCTTTTATATATGATATTTTTCTCATATGAGTTCGATAGGCAGTCGCTTTGATAATGTGCGTTGTGCTTCGACGGGACGGGACGGGATGGGAGTCGGGGAAGAGCCAAAGCGTAACTCAAGTAGCACCAGAGCTAAAAAGAAAAAAAAAAGCACCAGAGCTTTCACTTGCTTCGGGAGAGTAGGGGGGGACCCACGGATATCTTCTTCCTCTTGATGGGTCTTGTAGTACTCAAGTAGTCTCCTGCTCTAAAAAGATACTAGTCTACTAGGACTATGGTAAATTTATATGAGGAAGGCATACAGGCGGACGTGACGGAAGTTAAGCGCGCAGTCGACGTGACAGAACATGACACAGCGTGACACTCATGCATCATGCACACGCACCTGGCGGTGTTTGCCTGCTCGACACGATGGACATTGGGTTCCGACGAGGATCTATAGTGGTTACGGATAATTAAAATGGTCCGTTTCTCTCCATTTTAATCGGGTCGCGGTAGTTTTTGGGTCGGTCTATTCGGCCAATCTCGTTTAGCGGCGCGACCTATCTGTTCGTCTTGCCTTTTTTGTTGCTATCGCTGTCCAAGGTTTTGTCACAGGTTAAACACTCTAATTTAGAGGCAATAGCACATAAACTGACTATCAAATAAATTGACAGACGTATGCCATCGCCCTTTGGCATGGCCAACAAGTAGCCAATGGATCTCAAATGTGCAAAAGAAGTGAAATGGAATGTCATGGTTCGATTCCACTGAAATGGGTTAGTTCCGTTCTTGTGTTTGGTTAGGACAAAAAAATATAATAGAATGGTTCTATCCTATATTTGATTGGGCCAATAAAAAGTGGAATGAAATGGTTCCGTTCTATGTTTGGGTGCATTTAGCAAAAAAGATGGCAAGAGAATAGAGAGAGCGATAATGTTTGTGTGGCTTTAGCATAGAGGAACGAGGAGATTCTACCAATTTGGTGGAATGAGTGCATTCTGGATCAATAGAAAATATTCTCTTTTGAGGAACCACCTCGTTCTATTCCATTTTTCAACTGAACACCAGAACGGCTCTCAGGTGTGGAACCATTCCATTCCATTCCACTTCGTGACACCAACTGAACACACCCTAAAAGAACGGCGGCTTCTCTGCCTAAAAAGTTGTAGTCGCCATTGTCGTTCACGTATTGCAAGCCCGGATGGTCTGCTGCCTACGTGTGATCCAAGCCCTGCGATCGGGATCGGCGATGGTGTCCAGGTCAGTGAGCATGATGGAATTCTCCTCGGCCATGATCTTGGCTTCGGTCTCCTTGGCCTTGGCCTCTGCCTCCACCACCCTAGAGCTAGCCTCGGACTCCTTGGCCTCTGCTTCGGCCTCCTTCGTCTTTGCCTTGGTCTCGATCTCCATTAGCCTGGCCTTCGTGTTGGCCTCCTCCACCTCGATAGACATCGTCTAGAGCTCGACAAAGGTCTTGGCGATGGCCTCTTTCTCTTTGCGCCGCCTCTCTTTCCTCTCGGCGATAGCCTCTTTCTTCTTCTTTAGGATCTTCTTCAACGTCTCTTGGAATGCTAAGGAATTAGCCTGGCGGGCGATGTTCGGCCTTCGTAGGCTTATGGCCTCTAGGCCGGCGGGCACGGGAACCTATAGGGTTGGCGAAGCCTTCATCATTGTCGTCGTCTAGGTCGATGACACCGCTCGTAGAAGCATTGCTCTTGCCCTTTTTCTTGTTGTCAAGTTCTTTCCAAAGGGCATAGCTAGTCTTCAATCTTTTTGCAGTCCTTGATCAACGTCCACCAATGGGACAACGTGAAGGCCTTGTTGTCATTCACCTTCTTGAAGTGCTCAATTGCTTTCATGACCTATACGTATGGATGCCAATAATATCTTAATACATATGCAAGACATCGACAAGGAGAGAAAGAGGTTTTACCATGTCAACCGGCATCATGCCTCTAATTTTCCTTTTCTTCACCATCTCATAGGATCCTTGGAACTTGCTACACTCGGCATGGATGGTGTCCGGTCGCTTAGAGAGAGAGATCATTTCGATCGCTATAGAAGGCGTCCTTTTCGAATTTCCTATGCTTATGGAAGGACTTGCCCACCTTTTTCCAGTAGGAAAAACCCTTTTGCTTGGCGCCGCATAGTGGGTCTTGCGAAATATCCATCCATGTCTTGCATAGGATCTTGTCCTCGTCGATGGTGTAGCTCGAGGTTCGTTGGCTCAACTTCTTGCTGTCGAGAAGTGATGTTGCAAGTGAAGCGGCCAGCGACGCGGCCGTGACCCCCCCGCCCATGGAAGCGCCATTGTTTCCAAACAATGACTCGTCCGCAATGTTGTAGGCATCTTGCTGGGTCTCTATGTCCTCGCCATCGGCGTCGCCACCCTCATTGATCATGTCGTGCATGGCATCCTCTGCATCATTGCCCACGAAATCCTTCACCCAATTGGCCATGATAAAGAGATATGAGCAGTGTGCTGGCAAACGCAAAGAAATGTCGCAACCATACCGTGTCGTCGGCACGTCGGGCATTCCGCCGAACAGGTTGACTGGCGCCGGCATGTCCACGATGGAGATGGACCGATGCTTCTTTGATGTCTCAGGGGTTGTGTCCGCGGTCATTGGAGTGCGGTTGAGGTTGATGACGGGCTTTCCTGCCTCTGACAACGCCGTGTGGGGATAGACGAACCGAGAGAGCGAGGCGACGATCCTAGTGTGGCCTCCGAGCGAAGGTGTGCGCGGGCCTGGTTTCTTGGGATGGCCGCAAGGCATGGACGTGACAGAACTGGTAGAGAACGAGCCGGCCATGGACAGGCCGGGAATAGCGACGACGCCACCACAGAAGGCCACGGTGCCACCGAAAGCGACGGTCAGCGCCTCATGCTTTATCATGTTCACGACGTTCTTAGCGGCATCCACTGCCAGCTCATTCTGGTTGGCCCTGTTCTTCTTGGAGAGGAAGTGCTCGTTCTCCTCCTGACGCTCCTTGCCGAGCTCGTGCCGCAACCCGCTGGACAGCGCGCTTCTCCATCTCAGTTTTCTGCTCCTCTGGCGTCAGGTCCTTGGCAAGCTTCTTCGGCCGGCCACTCTTCTTGGTGGCAGGAATGCTGGAGGGCGCAACATCGACCATGGCGGCGAGATCCATCGTCTTCCCCGCCGCTTCTGCTAGTGGAAATTTGGGATAGGGTTTTTGGAGGGATAAGTGGAGTGATCTGTGTGCCAGTGGCGGGAGGGACTTCCAAAGATGATGGTCGAACACGGGAGGCCGCGCACGCTATCCGGGCCAACCCAACTGTTGCCCGACTTAGGTGCACGGATGGATCGAGCCGGACGCGTCGGTCCGGATGGGTCGGGCCGCTGGGAGGCCGCGCACGTCCCACATGTTCGTGTATACGCGTTCAGATGCACCCGGGCTAGTTGGATCGGCCCGGTGGAGATGCCCTAAGACATCTGAGCAGAGTGGATCCAAATCCACCGTCCGCTTGGTCTAGATGGGTTGCATCGCTGGAGGAGGTGTGGTCGACTCTCCCGTCCAGTCGGACCAGTTCCAACATGATCCGACAGTTTCGGTCGTGTTGGTGGAGATGCCCTAATATTTACCTGTTTCTTACTTACGGTCATGACAATAAAGGTGACTTCCGGTAACTCTCAAAATTCATAGGCAATAATGGAAGCAAATACATCGATGAAATTGGAGATGATAAGAGACATCTTCACCGGCGTGCCCAATATGGCGCCAAATAGGTCTATTGGATGCGGACCATTTGTTTTTTCTCACACCGGCGATTCTACTATGTAGTCGGCCATTTTCGAAACCCAAAAAACCCGCCGGCAAACCCAATCCAGCCCCGCCCGTAGCGGCCGTCACAGGAGCGCCGACACGTCCCGCTACGTCATACTCCATGAGACGGATCTAGTTGGCAGAGAGACATCGCGCGGTCAGCGGACTAATTACCGGGAATTTGTACTGGCACCGACTTGTCCCATCGCCTCTGACATATGTCGGTGCGGCTCCCGACGCCAGAGTAATGCCGCTCCACTGGGCTCTCCGCCATGCCGACAATAAAATCCTCCCTCGCACGCACATCGATGCTCCACCGACAGCGCCTCGCATCGCCGTTCACACCGCATCCTACCACCACCCCCGCCGCCGCACCACATATCACCGATAATGGAGCAGAATGGCAAAGCCGGCAGCTCCCCCAAGGGCAAGGAGATTGCCGGAGAAGACCTCAACTGCAGCCTCAAGGTCGTGTACCAGAATGGCCCCTGGTGCCACCGGACTACCCTATGCAACACGACTAGAACCTTTTCACCACCGGCTATGCCGCCCCTGTCCTTGAGGGGGAAGCGCTCATGGACTACATCAACGAGCTCCGGGCGGCATTGTCGCTGTCCTAGCAGGAGGATCCGTGCTGGCTGATGGGCGACTCGGCGGTTTGGCTCCCGCACTTCCAGGAGGAGCGGGAGGCAGAGCTTCCTCGCCTCTTCGGCCTCTACGCCGACACGCGTGGTGGCATGGTTGCGACGTTGATGAGACGTTGCACTGGTACGGCTACCATCCACCCCCGTGTGTCCCTATTCCCCGTTGTGCCATCGTGCTCGCCGTCTCTACGCGCGTCACCATACATGCCTCCTCGCCGCGACGGCGACATCGTCATCTACGAAGACGGCTTGCGGGGAGCGCCACTGACTCAACCCAAGCTTGAGAAGCAGCAATCACCTCCTCGCGTCCACCTTGTCCTCCAGCGCTCGAAGCCGGAGAAGCAGTCGTTGTTGCCGTGCAACCGACTCGTCCTCCGACAGCCTAAGAAGGAGGCCTGCCCGCCATCGCTGAAGAAGGAGAAGGCATGGTGGGAGGTGGATCTAGAGCTCTAGGCATCTCACATGGACCCCAACGACCCTGCCAACATGCCAGGATATGTTGCCCTCGTAGCGGCCTCCTACAACACCATCCTGCCGGCCACCGATGCATTTGTGCAATGGTGGTCCGCGAAGGATAGCAGCGCCATCATCAATCTCGTCGATGCGGCCGATGCGCCAGCGGGGCCATTGACGAGCACACTCGCGGTGCTGAAGCCGGAGCTGCATGGAGATGATGACGGTTGGGAGGTGTGGGCTAGCAAAGATAGTGATGGTGAGGATGGTGGTGTAGAACTGGACTTCAACGTTTTCCATTAGGGTTAGGTTGTTCACCTGCGGAGATATTTTGTGATTTATTTTTTCAAATATGTATTGTGCAAATTTGAATGAAATGTCGTTTTATTAAGTTCTTAAGTTTTATCTTTTTTCTATGCCTAATTTTGCCGTATGAGGACTTGTGTGTTCGATGCGCCAAACCGGGATCTCTCGATGTAAAGGAGAGCATGATTGATAGGTCGTATGAGGCTGGAGAACTTCAAGTAACTTGGATTCTTTCTTCAACTGAAAGGTTAGCACTAATAATAACAGGATATATTTTCTTTTCATCAAGGAATGCATATTTTATATCTTCAGGCAAGAGTTTAAGTTCAAAACTAGGATCTTCCTTAGGTGGAGGTAATTCTCCTAAATTATTAGGTGGAATATGTAATTCTAATTGAGGTGGTTGTTGAGATAGTATTTGTTTTAAAGCTTCTTTTTCTTTATCACTAAAAGGTTCCTTTTGGTTAAGCACATATCGTCCATCATGTCCGATGAAGCAACTGCTATAGAGGCAAGAGTCTCCACTACATCTTTAGCAAATTTTTATTTTTCTAAATGCTTATCAGTAAACTTGAAAAAGTTAAACTGTAATATTTCACGAGCACATTTAAGGAAAACATTTTCTTTAGATAAACTAATTTCAGCACCCACAGTATGTAAGAATGGTCTACCAAATATGATGGGACAAAATGAATCTTGGAAGCAACCTAGCATAATAAAATCTACGGGGTATTTAATTTTTCCTATGAGTATTTCAACATCTATAACCATACCAAGATGAGAAATATATTCTTTATTAGCAAGTTGGATAGTTATACATGTCTCTTCCATGTGTATGGATCAATATCAGGATTGATTTTAAGATATAAAGATTATGGTATCACACTTATACTTTCTCCAATATCACAAAGACCATGATAACATGAAGTTCCAATAGCACATGATATAATAGGTTTACCAACTTTGGTGGTGTTCTCTTGAATTACCTTGGTGGAATCTTCACATAAATAAACATCATAAGGATTTTCTTTATTTAGTTCTTTGATGGTATAGATTTGATGTTGTACTTTAATTTGTTTATATGGTTCACTACATCATCTAACACTCTTGTTTGCAACAATAACGAGTAAATTTTCCTTCAGTTTACTTGGGTATGGGAGAGCTTCAACAAATTCTTTAATTTTGGTAGATGATACTTGATTAACCTTCTTGATAACTTTGGGCACAACAATAGAGTGTTTAATAGGCTCAACATAAACATCAAATCCTTTTTTAGGAACAACAAGATGATTAGTTAAAGTTTTAGTAACCTCTACTAAAACATAAGGATCAAGGAAAAAACCTATTACTTAACTCTTCAAACAATATAGTAGAGATGTTCTCTACACATGCATATTCATATTCAAAATGGGGTTTGTTACCTTTGTCAAGATCCCAATTATTAGTATTTTTAGAAATAGTATCCAATAAGTCTCATGCTTCTTCTTCACTTATATTAGTGAAACTTCCTATAGAGAAATTATCTAGAAAGTCCTTATGATGCTGGGGTAATCTCACATAGAAATTGATCAATATAACTTTTTTAAGAAGACACGGCAATGATTCTTACGAAGGAGTTTCTTTAATCTCCCCCAAGCTTGTGTAATACTTTGTCCAACATGAGGCCAAAAGTCATAAATATGACAACGATCATCATAAGCTTCTTTAGGAGTATAATACTTGAGATAGAAAGCCTTCTTCAGAAATTCCCAATCAAGACGATATTTATCATCCAAAGATCTAAACCATTTCCGAGCATTACCAGAAAGAGATAAATATAATAACTTCCTTTTCAATTCATCATGAGGAATACCATAGAGTTTAAATAGATTGCACATATCCTAAATCTTTTGTATGTGCCCCTGAGCAGTTTTACTTCCATCTCTTGTAAAAGTTTGTTTCATAACCTCTTTGGCAATACCAATAGGGATTTGATATTCCACTTTTGGCTCAGTTGGTTTATCAAACTTGTTCTTAACAGCGTCAACATATTCATATAAAGAAAGTTTCATACTTTCATGACCATGGAAAGCCATGATAAAATAATATAGCAAAAGTAAAGACATCTTTCAAGTTTCCTTACCAAATAAACCTACCAATAGTGTGACGCTCCTCGTCAACGGTGCCAGAAAAGTATCTTGATGACTCCCAAGTGCAGGAGATCAATTCTAGTACCTTCCAATAAGAAAAGGTTGTTGAACCCACGAGGAGTTGAAGGTATTGGTTAGCAAGTTCGACAAGTAAAGTAATAAAATATGAATTGGTTTTGTGTTTTGGGCTTATAGTTTGCAGTAATATAAATTTCTGCACATAAATTGTAGTAAATAGATGCTCTTAATAAGAGAAAGCCTAATCCTCTATGCAGGAAGAGGACAATCTCAAGTGTGTGTTCTTATATGTGACAAGCGTTCCCGAGGGCATCATGGATTTACTTAGCATATAGATTTCTACACAATATGGTGAATATCTTGTCACGTTTAGTTCTCTTAGGGCGGAGCCTAGTTTAGGTGCAGCCATAGATATGAGCAACACCCCTTATGAGGGGTCATATAGACATTTTCATGAGTAAACATAGGAATCATTAAGACATAAATGTCCCACCTTAGCAGTAAGTTCACGGGTATCCTATATAAATCCCTCCAATAGAACTCAAAGTATTAGAAAATGGTTTTTGTCATTCTATCCCTTCCAACCCTCTTCATTACATTAAAGTGCAGCCCTATGATCCCATATAGGTGAAGTGACATACAGCCGACGTTCGCACGTCACAATCATAGAACAACATAAAAGATATAAACTTGACGAAATACTCATTGCATATTATATAGAAATCATAGCCAATTCATCATATGACCTCAGGAATATTGGAATCTACTCACAAGTATCAAACATGATATGGATCAGTGACATATGGATTAAAACCCAATCTGAAAATATAATCCCTCCACCAAATAAAGACAAGTTGCCAATCATAAACATGCAAATAACACTTAAAGAATATCTAGGGTCAATCAATCAAAAACTATGAGGAGAACGAGATGGATCTTTAAGATGGAGATGGTGATGATGTTGGTACTGATGGATATGTTGATAGAGAGGCCTCCCCCTACGCCAAGTAGGAGTGATGATGGCAACGATTTCCTCCTCACTGGAGTCTATGGCACATAAGGATCTGCCCTCTCTCATAGTAGGAGAATACTTTTGCCTCCGCCGTCGCTTCTGTAAATCGGGGGAAAAATATGGCATCGCTTTTTGGCGAAACAGAGGCGTTTGTAAAAATGGGCAGCCGAGATGACTCTAGTGGGCCAAACGAGCATGGGTGGCGTGGCCTAGTAAGGTGGGCGTGTAACCTATACTCTTTCGGCCTTCGTGGCTCCCCTCGTGTGTTTATTTTGCTCAAGAGTCACTCTCTTGATGAAAAACTGATTAGGTATTTTTTCTTCAATTTATTGACACCCAGAAGGTCCTTGAAATAGGAAAATACGAAAAAGGAGGTTTCCTATCTTCCAGAAATTAAATACCAATGAAGGAGACTTTGAAGGAAAGTCTCGTAAATCATCTAAAAATGCATAAATAATGATATAACAATGCAAATAACATTATAAAATGATCATATATCTGGCTATTATAATGATGCAAAATGCACGTATCAAAGGGCAGGAACATGCTTTGTGAGAGGTGTCCCAGGAGCAACAATGCTTCGCACCTGCCAGATGAAGGGGGCCACTTGGCGCTGACGTGGCACCGTGAGTCCATGCAAGTTGCAGTTTATCGCGGGTATGGGCTCGCTTAACGCTGATATGGCGCTGTGAACCCATGTCGGTATCTAGTAGACGTAGGGCCCTCCCAACACGGTCGTGGTGCTGTAGCCTCTACCAATACGTAGGTTCTCGCGGTCGGAGAGCACATATGGCATTGTAGATGGTAGACGTTTGTTGGTTCGCATGTACGTCTACGGTTTACCTGGTAGTGCAATCCCTCGCCGTCCGACCTTTCTCGCAGACGCGGACGAGCTGGCAGTGTTATCTTTCGGGGCATGTGACTGTGGGGCCTAGGTATGCGGAAACTCGGTGCCATGACCAGCATATAGCCTATAAAAGACTCCTCCGTCTTGATGCTTTCTCACATCAATTTAGATGGTTCTCCTTACCTTCACTGCACGTTGTGCTAGAAGATACACCGCCTGCTACCCCAAACGACGGTTTTGCCGTATCTGACGCATTTGTGGTGGCGGCGTGCTGCTCTATAGCATGGTGGGAAGCGGAATAGTAGGTTTGTTACACTACAGGTACAACATAGTGATGGCCAACCAAGAACGTCTATAGACTCGAATTGGCGGCATGTCCACTCATCGGATGTACATGTGAACCCCATCAACGAGTAGAAGAGGGAGCCACAATGAACGGTGGGACAACATCAAAGCGGAGCACAGAGACGGGAGACGGCTTACGGCGGAGGTATCTCCTCCATCGTTGGCGTGCGCAGGAATCGTGTACGCGAGAAGAAGCGGCCATCCCGATGACGGGAAGAAGGCCTGCCATCAGCGGTATGTTATCTCTCCATGATGTCAGCGAGTACCGCGTCGACATACGATAGCCGCGACGACCAGGGACACGACGTGATCGATGAGATCATACATGCGAGGAGCATCAAGAAGGCGCCGCGGCAGAGCGACGTCCTCCCGCCATGACGTACACAGGAGGAACGTACATTGGAAGAAGTGTTTGCCACGCCGACAACGAAGCCTACGCTGATGGCCAATGATGAAGCCCGCACCGACGGGGATAAGGAGAAGCGTCTGGCACGCTGACGATGAAGCCCGTGCCAATGGGGAGAAGGACCAAAGTCGACGTTGTGTCCTTCCGCGGCGGCATCTTCAAGAAGCGCATCGCCGGGGTGAACACGGCAACGCGGATGCCACATTGACATGTACTTTGATTTTGTCAATGCTAGGGCCTTTTGGTTGGTAGCTAGGACTAGAATGGATATGTCTATGTCGGTAGGTTTAGATTAGATAAACTGTAATTAGGTTTGTAATATGTACAAATAAAATGTAGAAAATATCTATTACAAAAGTTAGTACTTTTTTGTGCGAGTATCGATTTCTACCGACTTTGATGCCTCCGTGTGTTTTTATTCTTCTAGTATTGTCTTTATTTTTTTACATGTTTACTTTTTCCATTGTAATGTCTACAAGAATATATTAAAATTATCTATTACGAAAGTCATTACTATCTCATACGAGTGATGCTTCCTATTGACTGTGATGCGTGCTGCATGTTTTTCTTCTTCCTACACTATTTTAATTTTTACGCGTTTACTTTTTTTGCTGCATTCTACTTTCGCGCTAAACATAGTAATTTTGTCTAGGTTCATATGTATCTAGGTTTTATGAAGTTTAAGGTAGTTTTCTGCATAGAAGACCCTCTCTCGACTCTATAGCATATGTAGATTTTTAGATAGGGTTATAGGATTAGTTTTCAGACTATTTGTTGTCTGTAATTTCATGTGTGTATATTTTTCTTTACTGTTTTCATGTGTACTGTCTTAGTGTTCTGCACTCTATTCCTGTATGCTTGCGTCTTCGTGCTAAAAGAACGCTTACCATGTCGCATTGATGAATGTATACATGAACTTCGTAGTTTATTGATACATATCCCCGCATATTGAAAACTTATATAATGTTATATCCATATTTTGTATTGATGTTTGGAGTTTTACCAATGATCCTATTTATTTTGGTTATAACTCTGCAGAACAGAAAAACCCTGTTTTATGTATTTTTTAGCTTTGAGGGACCTAAACAAAGTCAAACAGAGATAGGATTCTAGGAAAGACAATATTTCACGAAGAGGAAGGACCTGGAGCAATTGAACCTCAATAGAAGGGCCAAGAGGCCCAAAATAGGTATGGTGGCACAACGTACCTTGGTGCACGCGCCACCTACCCTCTTTTGGCCCTCGGTCGTCCGATTCGCCTCAATCTTTCTCCCACGAACTCATATTGACCAAACAACGCCTATATAAAGGCCCCCTACGCATCTCTGGTGGAGAGCACTGTAGAAACACCAAAATAGAGGCAAAACCAATGAAGATTGGAGGGGAAAACTCCACCGGAGCCGCTGCTAGAGGGATCTCTACCTTCTCCAACATCTCCACCATCATCACCATGATGAAGAGGGAGTAGTCCACCTCTGAACTATGGGTTTGTGGCAGTATCTTGATCTATTTATCTCTTGTTCTATTATAGATCTAGTACCATATGAGCTTCTCAACATGATTGTGGTCATATATGTAATTCCTATGTGGTGGATCTTTATTCTATGAGTTGGTATATGAGATTGGAACCTATTTATGCGTAATATGTATTAATAGATGCATATCATGTACCCCGTTCTTAAGTACTTCTTTTTATCTAACTTGTATGTAAGAACATGTGTGGGGGAACGTGCGTATTAGTTGGAGTAAAATGGTGGTAGTGATAGAATAGTGACAACAAATTCAAGATCCACTATGGTTTTTACATATGTTTTGTTACCTCACTAGGGATTAAGTGAATTCATGTGCTATAATTATCTAGTGATAGCTAAGATAATTTTGTCTGTTCTTGGTAACATATTTGTTATTCAAACATCATGTCAAATTACCTAAGGCTATGCTCTGTTAATTCTTATTTCAAGATTTCTTGGAGTTTTCCCTTTCTTCAGAAGCATAAGCGAGATGTGTTGCATCATCTCTATGATAGGACGTGATGCCCATATAAATGCTTATCAAATACATAATAAAGTTTTGTCAATATTACATTGCTTGTATTCCACTACCACTTAAAAATAGAATAGACAAGTGAACTCATGAACCCCGGTCCATTTTAAATCATAAGAAACAACTTTCCAACACCATTGAAATCCTTTATATTTTATACAATTAAATATTTCAAAAATACAAAAATACTTTCTCTATTAGCAAACACTACAAGAAAAGTTTCCTTCCGCAACGACTTGGCCCGCCGGTCGTTGTAGAAGGCGCGTCTTCCGCGACGAAATTCTCGGCTCGGCCGTGGCCGATGGAAAACTTTTTTTCTGGTTTCGCGGTCCTCTACTACGACGGATCTACTAAAAACATGTAGGAAACTCGGCTGGCGCGTGGCAGAAGCAAGATTTTCATTTCCTCACGCAATGTTGACTCGCCGAAGTCTTTTGAGGCGTGTGGGTCCCGGACGTCAGTGTCTCTTGTGGACAATACTTTTTGGTCGCGCCTCCTAGATTTGAACTCGATAACGTTGCTCGAGGAGTATGCCGTTTAGTCAGGCTGCTAGGTCCCACATGTCAGCCTCTCATTAGAAGGATCGTGTGTATGATGGAATCTTTGTCCTTCGCTCGCGCTACCCTGTTCCGAAGTTGATAGCGCTGCTCGATGCATCTATCATCTAACCAACCTCATGAGACCCACATGTCATCCTTTCATTAGAAGAAACATGTATGATAGAATTTTTTCCTTCGCTGACGCTACCCCGTTCCGAAGTTGATAGCACTGCTCGACGCATCTACCGTTTAGCCAACCTACTGATCCCCACATATCATCCTCTCATTAGAAGAAACGTGTGTATGCTGGTTTTTTCCTTGGCTCGCGCTACCCTGTTCCGAACTTGATAGGGTTGTTCGATGCATCTACCGTTTAATCGCGTTTTTGGGCCCCACATGTCATCCTCTTATTAGAAGAAACGTGTGTATGATGGATTTTTACCCTCTGTCGCGCCTTCGTGTTCCGAACTTGATAGCGTTGCTCGCTGCATTGGCCGTTTATTCAGGCTGGTGGGTCCCTTATGTCAGCCTCACATTAGAAGAATCGTGGGTATGATGGAATTTATTTCTTCTCTAGCGCTACCCTATTCCGAACTAGATAGCGTTGCTCGAAGAATCTGATGTTTGCTCATGTTGCTTGGTCCCCATTTCAGCCTCTCATTACAAGAAACGTGTGCTTGCTGAACTTTTTTCTCGCTCGCTCGTCCCTGTTTTGAACAGGCAACGTTGCTCGATGCAGCATCTATATAAGGTCCCGCTGCTAGGTCCCACATATTAGCTTCTCTGTAAATAAAACATTGATTGCTCGATGCAACATCTGTATAAGGTCTCTGTTGAGTCCAACATGTCAGCGTCTCTACAAATGCAAAGTATGTATGATGGACTCCGCTGTTTTGACCTTGACAACGTTGCTGGGTCCTAGATGTCAGCCTTCTCTGTGTAAGAAACGTGTGTATGCTAGAAAAAATGTAAAAGAACGATAGAGATTATACTATATATTATATATTTATATTGAAAAAACTAGGAATCTAACTCAAGGCTTCAACAGATGGGAACCGCGTGTGCTTCCACTACGCCAGAACCATCTATGCCACTACTAGAAAAGATTACATTTAGAAATGTTGAAATCACTTAAAATGAAAAGACAACGACCCTAGCAATTTGCCATAAAAAATGCTAAATGCTCTGTACAAATAAAACATGGGTAGGAGAAACTTGTCCTATACTTTATCAGAATGACACGAAAATACTAAATTAAGATGATTTTAGGCGATAAAAAAATAATTTGGGTCCAATCTTGTGAACCAATGGGCTACTTATCGTGGGCTCCTTACTGAAACTTCTTCAGTGTGGTTCAAGCTTAAAAAACCAAGTAACAATGTGTCAAGGGTTGGCGGCCCACGGCCAACCTGAACCCGGAAGGATAAATTAGCGAGGTTTTTGGCCACCGTTGGGTAGAATGTAGTACTATTTTCTAATAACCTCCTCACTGAAAATTCAATGTACTAAATATGTCGGGGGTCGGCAGTCCACTTGATCCGGCATGCTAAATTTGCAAGGTTTTGGGCCAGTGTTGGGTCGAATGTGCAATCTTTTTGCTAGGTCCTGAGTGAAAATTCAATGTAGTTCGTACCCCATCCTCAAAAAAATGCAGTTGGTACCGAAAAAATATATACTATGCTCACCACGAAAGGCTAATTAAGGGTTTTTTCTTTTGAAACAAGAATATGGGAAATTTTTTGTCCGAAGTAGGGTTGAAATATTCGTTTTTATAGGCTGAGTAGTAAAAATATACTGTACTGAAGGTAAATGGTCCATCTGACCTGGCTGTACCTATGCCGAATCCGAAAGAATGAAGTTGGAAATGGGGAAAAGTGACCGATATTGCGCCTTATTATACATAGCGAACATAGCGAGGAACTTGGGCAGCGCAGGATTCGAACATGGAAAGTACAGGAGGGAGTTTGACTGATTGACATAAAATCGTGTCATATCAAGTCTTACAACACGCAATCATCTTTTCTACAAAGGATATATTTTGAGATGGTTTGGGTGGTTTTGAATCAGCCTAACTGGCCAATCGATTTGATATACTCAAAACCTTGTAATCATGCCATATAAATTGTTGGCGATAGACGCACGGTGGCCTTGACCTGCCCAGCCGTAGACAGCTCGGGTAAGCACCAGCTTAAACTGATCACTCGAAGTTGTATGCTTCCGTACGATGAAATTACTACATGCCACAATTAGCGCCAACATGTGGCATTGTCATCATGCAAAAAGGCTCAGAATTCGCACATTTAGTTCACAGTTTCGAACACAATAATACAACCAGTTTGTACACTAGCACAAATAGTACAATGTCAGCACATCAGAGCTTGACTTGTTCATGTCGCATCAGAGCTTGAGTTGTTCATTTCACATACAGAAGAATGAGCAAGAATACATACTGTATTGAATAAGTAATTTCATGGAAGCGTCAAAAGTATGTCATGTATCAGAGACAATATGGGGTCTACGTAAATAATTTTTCTTTTTTGGAAGGGTGTGCATTAACTTTTTTTTTAGAATATCGGCATAAACATTTGTGGATATCATCCTAGGGCATCCCGGCCTGCTTTGGCGTACCGAACCAAGATCAATTACGGCCCAGTTAAGGCCTGTTTCGTGGCCCTATATGAAGCAGTGACCTACTTTTCCCTGTTCGCTAAGAGGAAAGAAGGAATATTCCTCTCGAAACACAAAGCTGCACGAGGTGCGATGGTTCAAAAAAAAATCACGAGTCGCATATATACAAGACAGTAACAGTACTGAAAATTATAGTACAGAAATCATGCTACGAAATAAGCACAGCTACATGGATTATACCGTGGAAGGCAATACTAAATACAAAAGCATGATAAGGCTCATATAAAATGATTCAAGATGGCCACTAAAACCAGTGTACTAACAGTCAACTGTTGAACCACGATGCAAAAAGGATGACACAACGATACACCATAAAGATCCACAACTCAGTCTAGGGACGACACAACGAGCATACCACACCTAAACTAGGCCTAAACCAAATTGCTGCCTATCACACACAGTTCCAACTATCTTTAGGAAGGCTGATAACTGCCACAGGCTCACCTTCAGTTGGCTGCAGGTTGTAGCGTTTAATCTGAGGGAATTGTATTCCGCAAAAGCTCCTGTATATTGTGTACACACAGTTTTTCCTCATGAATGAGAACAATGTGCCATCAGTAGCCTTGCATCCGCGTTTCTTCATCATCTTATCAATGATTGGATAATTGAGACCGAGAAACAGAGATTTGTCCCCCAGGCTGTTAACGTGCCTCCAAACGATGACCCCTAGAGGTCCAGCAGAGCTAGGACCCTCTTTAAAAATGTAGACACGAGAGGCGGGATATAGGCATAGGTTAGTCCTATCTTGAGCATGAGGAATGATTTAACCCTCTTCACCATGGGCAACCCCATGCCATATGTTGTAATTATGATCATCAAGCGTTCACCATCAGCCGATCGAGCGAGGAACCACATGCCTTGTCAATCATTCAGAATAGGTGTTGGGATTACAAACGGAAGCTCCTTGTTTCTTGCAACATCCGAATTCAAGACAAAAAGTGCATTACTGGCATACATATTCTAACACCAGCATTCTTCATTGTTCATGCTAACAGTGTGAATAGGAAAATCCTGACAATAATATTACTCAACAAATTAACAACATTAGGAATTGCATTTCTTGCTCTGCTATTTCGAATATTTGGATTTCTTGCCTATATTAGTTTCCTAGTTGTTGTAAGTTTCAAAAGAGGAAGCGCCACTTTTTTTGATATAGAGGTATGTCCACTTGAATCCTATAGGATTAGATGCCTATAGTATTTTGGATCAAGTGGTGTTTGATTGCACAAGAAAACCAAAGGAATTGTATAAAGAGGTTGGAGTGGATGGAGATTTTCCTCCAAAATAGAATGCAAAGGAATACTTTGAAGGAATTCCTAAGGATTATACTCTTTCGAATCAAACAACATTTTATAGAAAAAAACTACGGATCCAAATCCTACAAAGATCCTACACAATTCCTCTGAATCCCAAGGCAAAATCCAAAAAGGAAAGGTTGGTGTCCTACAAAAATCCTATGTGATTCTTACAATCTGAGGAGGGCCTGAAAGTACAAATAGATAAAGAAACCCGGCTTCACTGTGTTGCGCTCACAATTGAGATGCTGGTTAATAATACCTTTCATATTTTGACAATGAACGGACTTAGTAGTGCAGGGACACCGTCATACACTAGATTTTTGGAAGGCATATTACTGGTACTAATTCATTACTGGCAATAGTTCATTCATTTTTTTAGGATACAAAGTGTGAGCTCATTCAGTCATACGAAAGGTAAAACATAAACAAGGTAGTTAAAGAACAACTTCACTGAATCCCTCACAATGTATCATCATGGAACTAGAATTACCTTCCAATGTGGGATCCCAGTAGTAGGTGCAACCTTGACTTGTGACCGCAAAAATGAGGCCACCGTGTTCCATGGCATCATAGTACTGTCGTCTTCCAAGACCTGAATGCTCCAGACATCTCCAAACTTGGCTACCGCCTTCCAGGTAGGCGATTTCACTGTCGAACAACGTGAGGATCTTATAGTCTGTGTAACCCCCAGCTTCTGTGGGCACTCTGCAGATTACGATCTTCAACAGCTCAAGAGATCCATCCCATGAATTACTGAATTTTTCTCCATACCCGCAGATTTGCCAAAAAAACTTTTGAAATGTGAATGAGTTCAGAAATGACTACATGTAACTGGGGAAATCCTGGCTGGCTAGTAGCATTACAGGTTATATTCTGGATGTGAGGCGGCCGCAATGTCACAAGTATCCGTTGATGGAAGATTGATTACTCGATAGGTGTAGATGTTCGCTAGGCACCAGGCCTCGCGCTGGTCCACCGTGACGAGCCAGTCCCAAAATTTTTCGTGCATGAAGGGCAGGATGGTGGTGTGCTGAGGATGGTCGAGGGGCACCACGTCATACACCGTGTTGTGCCGACGATGTACCCTCGTACTATCATAGTGCTCGTCGAACCAATAAGCAGGCTGAGGCATCAGTAGGTAGGGTTCATTCCAATGGTGAAAAGTCCATTTCGTACCTTCATTGTTGCCAATACGATCGTACAACAGCTTGCAGCATGCGGCTAGCATGACGGTACTAGAAATGTCCAGACGCTGAACGATGAGGTCGACATCGTCCGTGCTGAGTTGATCCCACTTGCATCGCCCGCTGAGCTTCGAATCGGCCATCACAGACGGATGGATTTAGGCGGATGCCAATTGCGGCTGGGGTTTTCTGCAGGAGGAGGGGAGCGTTAGAAGAGAGAGCATGGGGGATATCATGGGTGGAGTGGGGACTGGGGAAGAAGATGGAGAGGCAAAGGAAAAAAACGAGGGAGGAGATTTTACTTGCTTGCTCTGTCTAGTCAACAACATCATCGAGGACATCACCGCCTAGACTTCACTGTATGTTAGACTAGCACGCCACACAGCTAGCAATTTGACAAGACTCCTAGTTACTACGTATCAGAGGTGTAGTATTTTATAGTCACATCAGTTTGACTAGAGGGTTTTCTTTTTACAGCTTTCATTTTAATATAGTGTACTAGTATTTTCAACGGAAAATAGGATTGTGTATTGAGGATTGTGTATAGCATTCATTATGCTGAAGACTATCAATAGAATCTTCTAGATGCTAGAATGGAAAAGAATATCCAACGGCTAGAAATGCAGGCATTCACGAGTGTTGATCCAAATGTCAACATTCAAAGTTATTCGTACACTATATAATGGTAAGATAAGATAAGATACTAGTAAGTTGCACGTGTCCTGCATGTGAGGCTCAGATAATAGTCGTCTGACATATCATCACTATATGAAATTATAATAGGTAAAGTGGAAAAAATATAAATTTGATCAACATCTATAAAGTATGGCCGTATATTTTGTTCTTCTACTTTGTATCATCATGTGTAGAAGTCAAATATTATTAGCTACCTAACACTTGAAATTTTTGGTAACATGGTCTAGAGAATCGAGGGAGAAGATTCTGGTATGATGGAGAAGTGTGTTTTGAGAGGTTTATGCATAGTGCATTCATTGTGTTCAGGACTATCAATAGAATCTTCTAGATGTTAGAATGGAAAAGAAGATCCAATGGCTGGAAATGTTCGAATTCGCGAGTCTCGATCCAACGGTCAATATTCAAAGTTATTTGTACACTATATAGTGGTAAGATAAGATGTCTAAAAACATGGCTTGTGGCATTCAGATCCATACTATTCAGACTGTCTTTATAGAAAGGAACAATCTCGTCGTCACTCGGAAAATTAAGAATGATATTTCCTGATATTTGGAAACTCACATCGACGACATTGTTTACTACAAGAAGATGCACCTGTCTACCTCCGAAAAGACAATTAATTCAAGAGCAATCTATTGCATTTACTTGTAGCTCAAGTTTGATCTAATTTCGTTAAATTGTCAAGATGCAAAATCTTAGCAAGAAGTTGAACTTGTTGTAAAAACTATCGGTGGTGGTTTCTAATATATTAAATCCCAATGGTTACCTCCAAAAAATGTAAAACTTTCAATGCAACTTACAATTTACTTGTAGTTCAAAATTAACCTAATTTCAATAAATCAACATAAAATCAATTTCAAGTGGGCAAAGTTAGCTATAGGAATAAGTTTGAAAACTCATAAAACATGGGAATCATAAGTACAACATGAGGGTCCACTATATATGCCTGAAAGCTTGGCTTGTGGCGTTCAGGTCGATATCCTTTAGACTTTTTTTATGAAAACGAACAATAATCTCATCATCACTCGAAAAATTGAGAATGTTCTTTCCTGATAGTTGGAAACTCACACCAGTGGTACTGATTACTACAAGAAGGTGCATCCATCTACCTCAAAGAGACATTTAATTAAAGAAAAATCTACCATGCTTACTTGAAGCTCAAGTTTGAGCTATTTTTTCGTTAAATTGTCAAGATGCAAAATCTTAATTAGAAAGGAGTTAAATACCTATTGTCAAAACTCCCGGTTGGTTTCTGATATATTAACTGAGCCCCCAATGGGTAAACCTCCAAAAGTTTTTTGTAATTCTTTAGAAGCAACCTACAATAATTTAGTTGTTGTAGTTCAAGTTTCACCAAATTTCGATAAATATAGGCATGAAATCATTCAAGTGGGGCAAAGTTAATTAGCTATATAGAGAGTTTGAAAACTCATAAAACATGGGAATCGTAAGTAAAACACGTTGGTCCACTTAATATGTCTAAAATCTTGGCTTATGGCACACTTTACTTTTCTTGCCCCTAATAAACGTGAACCATTGTGTCGTCTATGTTATATATGCTTGCACTTATTTGTTGGGAATTAGCAGAACCATGCTTTCATGGGGAACGCTTTCAACATTGCACTTGGCACTTGTACCTAGTTGATATCATGTTCTTTTGTATATGGATATCGTCGGTGTGAAATGAAAGGGGAGCTTGTAAGTCCATGGAGTTATGTATATGTGTTAGAGAAACGCCTGGGCCGCTGGTCTAATCCATGCTGACATGGTGGAAACCTGCAGCGTAACCATAATGAGCTGTCTATGAAGCATTCTTCTTATAAAAAAAAGAGTCCTATATTGAGAAAAAAAGAGAAAAAAAGAAAAAAAAGAGATTATTAAAAGAGGAAGAGATAAAAAAGCACCATATTCCATGGTAAATAAGAAGATTGCTGAGATGCTCGTTGTCTGCTTGCCTTGTCATTTTGATATGGTGATTCTTCCGTCAGGCAAGGGGTACCCCGTTGGCGGTTCTCTATGATACATATGTACTTACGATGACAAGAACTTACCGGTGACTAAACTTGAATAGCATGAGGAGCGGCCCTCGTATACAAGGGACATGAGATTTCTAACTTATACTTCATCAAGCATGTACACCATAGTTTGTTCACTTCAACCTTAATCACTTCAAGATGCTTATGATAGGGGCAATGAGAGCTGAAAGCTATAAGTACCATAATTTTTGGAAGCTCTTTATGAGACTTGAATCCCTACTTCCTTTTATAAAAAGGCCTTTCTTCCACCATTATATTGAGTCTCCACCTTCTATCTTTATGCACCTACTTTGAGAGCATAGTGGCCATTCTTAGTTCTATGTGCATTGTCCCAAGACTAGTTGATTGATGCATAACTTGATATTGCTTGTTTTAAACTATTGTATCTAGTCACTCTTATGAACTTTGAACGTGTCCTATGCAATTTATATTTGCTACTCTATTGAGGGACAAGCTGAATACTATTA
Organism: Avena sativa; assembly: GCA_916181665.1. Classification (NCBI taxonomy): domain Eukaryota; kingdom Viridiplantae; phylum Streptophyta; class Magnoliopsida; order Poales; family Poaceae; genus Avena; species Avena sativa. The sequence goes on along the minus strand of OV702287.1, from coordinate 182,573,585 downwards.
TGCTATGTTTTATTTATGTGAAACAAACAAACGTCTTGCAAAGCATTGTTATTCATGAATATTTTGTTTGTGCCTTTTCATGTTGCATCATAGTCTCTTTGTCTTATTGCTAGAACTTTGTCTTTCATGTTATGATTGAAGTACTATGATCCCAGCTTTGAATGCTTTACAAATACTTTGATCAAGTTTATGATGGTGCATGTCACCTCAAAAATGATTCTTTCTTTTTATCACTTACTTACTCGAGGACGAGCAGGAGTTAAGCTTGGGGATGTTGATACATTGCAAATGTATCTATAATTTTTGATGTTCCATGACTGGTTTATCTACTTTCTTGTGTTTTGTCCATACTTTGGAGTACTTTTTATATGATTTCTTGGACTAACCTATTAACAAGATGCCACAAAGCCAGTTGCTTGTTTTCTGCTGTTTTTGGTTCCAGGAAAGTCAGAAAATGAATATTCTCGGAATTGGACCGGACAAAAGCCAAAGTCACTATTTTTCCCGGAGTAACACGGAGCCAGAATACAAGACGGAGAAGGGCCAAGGGCCAGCCACACCATGTGGTGGCGCGGGCTAGCCCTAGCCGCGCCACCAGGTGGTGTGGGCCCCTCTGGCCGCCATCGACCTTGCCTCTTCGCCTATAAGAAGCCTCCCGATGCATAAACCCTAGATAGTCAATCAGAAATTCACGAAAAGTTCCAGAGCACCGCCACCGAAGGGGAGATTCAGGGGACAGAAAGTCTCTGTTCCGGCACCCTGCCGGGACGGGGAAGTGCCCCCGGAGCCATCTCCATCGACCTCCACCACCATCTCCATCACCATTGCTGATTTCCATGATGAGGAGGGAGTAGTTCTCTCTCGAGGCTAAGGGTTCTACCGGTAGCTATGTGTTCATCTCTCTCTCTATGCGTGATCATACTGTGATCATGAGCTTGTAATCTATAGATCTACCTTGATACTCAAGTGCTTTAATAGATCTCTGCTCTCCCCTTGTGTGTGAAAGTGACAGCGTGCACACCATGGTGGCACTTAGGCTAGAGATTACAAATACTTATTATGAGTTATATTTGGAGTTGGATGTCTCTATGAAATTGTGGTGTTTGTTGGAACCATCTAGTACTCAAGGTGACAGTGTGGGGTTTTCTACATGGGAAAGGCTTACTTTGAGGAGTGCTGTTACAGCCCTACCATGGATTAGAGTGTCCAACCGGAGAGTAGTTAAGAGTAGTATCATAAAGAGAAGATATTTATATGAGAGTGTTCACTAGTGAAAGTATGATCCCTAGGCCTTGTTTCTAAGCATTGAAACACCTTTTGCAATTAGATCTATTACATGTTTGCTAGCTTCCATCTTTATTTCAGTTTGCCTTTAGTGTTTTCCCACTTCAACCACATGCCAGCAAGCTATTTTCTGGCACTGTTACCACTTATAATTATCTATACCACTTGTATTTCACTATCTCTTCGCCGAACTAGTGCACCTATACACCCGACAAGTGTATTGGGTGTGTTGGGGACACAAGAGACTTCTTGTATCTTGATTGCAGGGTTGCTTGAGAGGGGATACCTTTGACCACTTCCTCCCTGAGTTCGATAAACCTTGGGTGATCCACTTAAGGGAAAACTTGCTGCTATTCTACAAACCTCTGTACTTGGAGGCCCAACAACTGTCTACAAGAACAGAAGTGCGTAGACATCATAAAGCACAAAAAATTATAAATTTGATCAACACCTATAATGTATGGGTGTATATTTGGTCCTTGTACTTTGTATCATCATGTGTAGAAGTCAAAGATTATTAGCTACCTAACACTTGAAATTTTTGGTAACATGGTCTAGAGAAACGAGGGAGAAGATTCTGGTATGATGGAGAAGTGTGTTTTGAGAGGTTTATGCATAGTGCATTAATTGTGTTCAAGACTATCAATAGAATCTTCTAGATGTTAGAATGGAAAAGAAGATCCAATGGCTAGAAATGCTGGGATTCGCGAGTCTTGATCCAACAGTTAACATTCAAAGTTATTTGTACACTATATAGTGGTAAGATAAGATAAGATCATGTAGAAGTCAATGATTATTAGCTATGAGGGAGAAGATTCTAGTATGATGGAGAAGTGTGTTTTGAGGTTTGGGCATAGCATTCATTATGTTGAAGACTATCAATAGAATCTTCTAGATGCTAGAATGGAAAAGAAGATCCAACGGCTGGAAATGTTGGGATTCACGAGTCTTGAACCAACAGTCAATATTCAAAGTTATCTGTATACTATATAGTGGTAAGATAAGATAAGATATCTCTATATCTACTACTATAGTGGAGCAGTTTTGAATTGGATCCATAGCACCAATCCTGACTGTTGGGCTATTGGATCCAATGGTTCAGAGAAGCTGGATTTGTGTTGAATAGTACCTAGAGCAAACTCCACCATGCATGTTCTAGAACCATCATGTCACCACCCCCAAAATTTCATAGCACATTAGACTGTATTCTCTCAACTTATACTACTATAGTGGAGCAGTTTTGAATTTGATCCATATCACTAATCATGACCGTTGGGCTGTTAGATCCAATGGTTTAGAGCAACTGGATTCGTGTTGAACAGTACTCCCTCCGCCAAAATATAAGGCGCATAAGTATTAGTCAAAAGTCAACATTTTTTAAGTTTGATCATGATTATACACAAAAATATAAAATTTTAGAATAATAAATTAATATCAATAGATTCACCATAAAGTATATTTTCTTAATATGTCCATTCAATATTGTAGATGTAGATATTTTTTTATAAATATTTGGTCAAAGTAAGTAAGGTTTTACTTTTGACCAATCCTTAGGCGCCTTATATTTGGGGACGGAGCGAGGGAGTACAGACCTAGAGCAAACTCCACCATGTTCTAGAACCATCATGTCACCACCCCCAAAATGCATAAATTAAGTCTATTAATAATAACGATCTACACATATTGAGAATACAACCTACTGTGCTTTGAAATTTTGGGGTTGGTGACATGATGGTTCTAGAACATGGTGGAGTTTGCTCTAGGTACTATTCAACCCGAATTCATCTGCTCTGAACCATTGGACCTAACTGCCCAATGGTTAGGATTGGTGCTATATATGGATCCAATTCAAAACTGCTCCATTATAGTAGATAGATATAGATAAAAAAACACACCTTAATAAGCCCTACTATGTGGTATCTGCTAAGGTTCACCTTATACATAGTGGAAACTATAAAGTATCTTTAAGCCTAAGATGCACCTCAAGCTTGTGTGTTGACCATAGTGAATAGAAAAATCATTTCCCCTCTCTCCTTATTTCATGTGATCCTTTTCAAAAGGGGTTCAAAATTTTCAAGAGGCGAAATCTTAGTAGCTAGAAGTCGAATAGTCTCAACTGATATATTAATTGACCGCTCGATGGGTACCCCCAAAAGCTTTTTACATAAAACTTTCAAACCAACCTACAATTTATTGCTTGTAGTTCAAATTTGACCTTTTATTTCGATACATCGACATAAAGTTATTCAACAAGTGTACGGGGTCAGCTAGGAACCTTGAAAACTCATAAAACATGGGAATCGTAAGTAAAACACATTGGTACACCTAGCTAATATGTCTAGAAGCTAAAGTTTGACTTAATTTCGTTAAATTGACAAGAAGTCACCGAAGTACGTGAAGTTAGCTAGGAATCCTAGTACTAAAAACTTGGGTATTACGTATAAGAAACTGTGGTCCAGTTTGTGTGATAATTGGGGCAGTTGCATTTTCTTTTAACCTTGGTAGGTCTCATAGGAGCGAGGTGCTTGAGAGTTAACACGGTCGGTGGAAGTACAAGTTACATCAAGGACCTAGTAAAGAATGAAAATTACATCCAAGACCATGCATTTAGCACAAGGACCCTGAAACTGAGCAATGAAGTAGAGTTCATCGTGCTAAAGACTATCAGTAGAATCTTTCTAGATGCTAAGAATGGAAAAGAAGATCCAACAGTTAGCAATGTTTGGGTTTGCCAGTCTTGATCCAACTATTAATGTTCAAAGTTAAATCTCTACACTATATGTAGTGGTATCGTATTGTAAGAGATAAGAGACAAGATAAAGATAAGATAGAAGTACTGCGAATGGCTGATCTAATGGTAGGTCTCGTAAGAGCGAGGTGCTTGAGAGTTAACACAGTCGGTGGAAGTACAAGTTACATTAAGGACCTCACAAAAAATGAAAATTGCATCTAACAAGTCCGTGCATTTAGCATAAGGACCCTTAAACCGAGTAATGAAGTACTATGTGTTTTGAGGTTTGCGCATACTAGTGTTCATCGTGCTAAAGTCTATTAGTAGAATCTTTCAAGATGCTAAGAATGGAAAATAAGATCCAACGGTTAGCAATGTTTGTATTTTCCAGTGCTGATCCAACGGTCAATGTTAAAATAAGTTAATCCCTACGCTATTTAGTGGTGGTATGCATGGTATTGTAAGAGATAAGAGACATGATAAAGGTAAGATAAGAAGTACTACGAATGGCTGATCTAATGGTAGATCTCGTAGGAGCGAGGTGATTGAGAGTTAACACGGTCGGTGGAAGTACAAGTTACATCAAGAACGTCGTAAAAAATGAAAATTGCATCCAAATCCATGCATTTTAGCACAAGGACCCAGCCACTGAGCAATGAAGTACTATGTGTTTTTAGGTTTGCGCATACTAGTGTTCATCGTGCTAAAGACTATCAATAGATCGAATCTTTCTCGATGCTAAGAATGGAAAAAAGATCCAAAGGTTAGCAATGTTTGCATTTGTCAGTCTTGATCCAACGGTTAATATGTTCAAAGTTAATCCCTACACTATGTAGTGGTATGGTATTGTAAGAGATAAGAGACAAGATAAAAGATAAGATAAGAAGTACTACGAATGGCCGATCTAATAGTAGGTCTCGTAAGAGCGAGGTGCTTGAGAGTTAACACGGTGGGTAGAATTACAATTTACATCAAGGACCTCATAAAAAATGAAAATTGCATCCAAGTCCATGCATTTATCACAAGGACCCTAAAACCGAGTAATGAAGTACTGTGTGTTTTGAGGTTTGCACATACTAGTGTTCATCATGCTAACGACTATCAATAGAATATTTATAGATGCTAAGAATGGAAAAGAAGATCCAACGGTTAGCAATGTTTGGATTTGCTAGTCTTGAGATCCAACGGTCAATGTTCAAAATAAGTTAATCTCTACACTATGTAGTGGTGGTATATATGGTATTGTAAGAGATAAGGGACATGAGAAAGATAAGATAAGAAGTACTGCGGATGCCCGATCTAATGGTAGGTCTCGTAAAAGCGAGGTGCTCGAGTGGTCTCAGAAGTACAAGTTACATAAAGGACCTCATAAAAAATGAAAATTCCATCCAAGTCTGTGAATTTGGCACAGGGACCCTGAAACCGAGTAATAATGAAGTACTGTGTGTTGAGGTTTGTGCATACTAGTGTTCATCGTGCTAAAGACTATCAGTAGAATCTTTCTAGATGCTAAGAATGGAAAAGAATATCCAACGGTTAGCAATGTTTGGATTTGCTAGTCTTGATCCAACGGTCAATGTTCAAAGTTAATCGGTTAGCAAAGTTTGACCTAATTTCGTGAAACGGTGAACAAAGTTTGACCTAATTTCATTAAATAGTTAGGATGCAAAATCTTAGCAAGAAGATGAACCTGTCGTCAAAACTCTCGGCGGTTTCTGATATATATTAATTGACCCTCCCCCCGATGGGTACCTCTAAGAGATTTTTCGTAAAACTTTCAAAGAAACCTACATTTTACCTGTAGTAGTCCAAATTTTACCTAATTTCGATAAATCGACATAAAATCATTCAAGTGGGTGAAGTTAGCTAGGAAATTTGAGAACTGATAAAACATTGGAAATCGTAAGTGCATCATGTTGGTCCACTATATATGTGTGAAAACTTGTCTTGTGGCATTTAGATCCATAGTCTTTGGACTTTCTTTAGGGGAAAGAACAATCTAGTCATCACTCAAAAAATTAAGAATATTCTTTCCTAAGATAGTTGGAAACTCACACTGGCGGCATTGTCTACTACAAGAAGATGCACCTATATCTACCTCTGAAAATACTTTTAAATCAAGAGGAATCTATTGCACTTATTGTAGCTAAAGTTTGGCCTAGTTTTGTTAAACTGGCAAGATGCAAAATCTTAGCAATAAGTTGAATTTGTCGTTAAAAATCTCGTTGGTTGGTTTCTCATATATTAATTGTGACCCCCCGATGGGTACCTTCAAAAGCTTTTTCGTAAAACTTTCACAATAACCTACAATATACTTGTAGTAGTTCAAATTTGACCTAATTTTGATAAATCGACATAAGGTCATTCAAGTGGGCGAAGTTAGGTAGCGAGTTTGAGAATTCATAAACAGGAAATCATAAGTACAATATGTTGGTCCACCATATATATGTGTGAAAACTTGGCTTCTGGCATTTAGATCGATATTCTTCGAACTTCCTTTACGAGAGAGAATAATCTTGACATCACTCAGAAAATTGAGAATGGTCTTTCCTGATAATTGGAAACTCACACCGACGACATTGTTTACTACAAGAAGATGCACCCATCTACCTCCGAAAAGACATTTAATTAAAGAGCAATCTATCGCGCTCACATGTAGCTCAATTCTGACTTAATTTTGTTAAATTGTCAAGATGCAAAATCTTAGAAAGAAGTTGAACCTATCATCAAAGCTCATAGTGGTTTCTGATATATTAATTCACCCCCTCCCCCGAAGGGTACCTCCAAAAGCTTTTTCATGAAACTTTCAAAGCAACCTACAATTTACTTGTAGTTCAAATTTGACCTAATATAATTTCGATAAATCGGGATAAAGTCATTTAAGTTGGCAAAGTTAGATAGGAAGTTTGAAAGCACATAAAACATGGGTATCGTTAGTATAACATGTCGATCAACTATATATATATATGTCTGAAAACCTGGATTGTGGTATTCAGATCCATATTCTTCGGACTTTCTTTACGAAAAATAACAACCTCGCTTGTCATCTCTCGGAAATTTGAGAATTGAATGTTGTTTCCTGATAGTTCGAAACTCACACCGACGACATTGTTTACTGTATATTGATTTTTTCAATGAGTATACTATTTAATATTGTATATAGTTGGTTAAACTTTGTAACGTTTGACTTTGACTAAACCTAATATGCTGAGTAATACTCCCTCCGTTTAGAAATATAAGACGTTTTAGCTTTGTGAATCGAATGTATCTAGACGTCTTTTAGTGTATTGGTTCGTAGAGGTTCAGAGTGAACATATACATTAAAATGCGTCTAGATACATTCATTTCATAAAGCTAAAACGTCTTATATTTCTGAATAAAGAGAGTATTAAATAAATGGAGTATAGGATAAGATTAGGAAAACATAATTTTTTTTAGAACCCTCACAAGATTTTTCTTAGCATCACATATCTGAATATTACATTGACACTAATGATTAACCAAACTGCAAACAGAGCAAACCCAAACACATACGGAGTAGTAGTAGTACAACTTAATGACTTCTAGGGGGACTCCGCGGTCTTCTCAAGCGACTTGGCCGCATCCTTCGTGGGCAACTTGGCTGTGTCCTCCGTGATGACCCAGAAGTATAGGGGGTGTATCGCAGTATTTTCGAGGGAAGTGAAACCCAATTTATTGATTCAAAACAAGGAGAGCCAAAGGATACTTATCAGTCTTAACAACTGAGTTGTCAATTCAGCTGCACCTGGAAACAATCTTGCTCATAGCAGTTTATCAGTAGCAACAGTTTTGTAGTAGGAATAGTAAAGCAGCAGTAGTAGTAAAGCAAAGACAATAGTATCAAAAGCAGTAAACGGTGGGATTCGAGTGCGGTAGGCATAGGGATGGATGGACGGGCGTTGCATAGACAAGACAATCCACATAGCAATCAGAACATAGGGCAATTGCAGATAAATAAGATAAAGCATCCAAGTACTAGACAATCCTAGGCATGTGTTCCATATATAGTCATACGTGCTCGCAATGAGAACTTGCACACCATCTTTTATCCTTCTAGCCTGTTTGCAGCGGGGCCTCTAGGGAACTACTGGCAATTAAGGTGCTCCTTTTAATAGAGCACCGGAGCAAAGCATTAACACTCTGTGAACACATGTGATCCTCACATCAAAGCCTTTCCCTTCCGGTTATCCCGATTTCTGTCACTTCGGAGCCATAGGTTCCGGACAACAACGTGTGTATACAACTTGCAGATAAGACCCAAAACAATACTATCATAATGAATCAATAATAAGTTCAGGTCTAAAATCATGGCACTCGGGCCCTAGTGACAAGCATTAAGCACAACAAGTCACAACAAAGTCATAAAGCACTAATAAAAGATACTAGGCACCATGCCCTAACAATCTGATGCCATTACATGAACGATCTCATCCAATCCCTACCATCCCCATGGCCTACAGCGGGGGATTACTCACTCATAGATGGAGGAAACATGGATGGTCGATGGAGATGATGGTGGAGATCGATGGAGATGGCTCCGGGGGCACTTCCCCGTCCCGGTAGGGTGCCGGAACAGACACTTTTTGTCCCCCGAATCTCCCCTTTGGTGGCGGCGGCGCAACAGAACTTTTCGTGAAAAACGTCGAACCCACCGAAGTTTTTAGGTCAGAAGGCTTCTTATAGGCGAAGAGGGAGACCGAGGGGGTGCCTGGGGCCACCACACCATGCCCTGGCGTCGCCAGGCCCAGCCCGCGCCTGGGGGTGGTGTGGCCATCCCCTGTCCCTCCTCCGTCACGTATTCTGGCTCCTGGAGTCTTCTAGAAAAATAGGCACTTTGGCTTTTGTCCCGTCCAATTCCAAGAATATTCATTTTCTGACTTTCCTGAAAACAAAAACAGCAGAAAACAGGCAGCTGGCACTGTGGCTCTTGTTAATAGGTTAGTCCAAGAAATCATATGAAAAGTACTCCAAAGTGTGGACAAAACACAAGAAAGTGGATAAAACCCAAGCATGGAGCATCAAAAATTATAGATACATTTGCAATGTATCACTCCGCGGTACCATCGCCAAGCAGGGGCTCATGGATGTTGGGCAGCACGCCGCTGTGTGTGATGGTAACATTGTCCAACAGCTTGCTGAGATCCTCGTCGCACATGACGTCGAGCATCACGTGCCTCGGGATGATGTAAATCTTCTTGCTGTCCTTCGCGGCTTGCCCGACAAGCTCCGACACCTCGGCGGTGAGGTACTTGAGAATGGCCGCGAGGTAGACAGGAACCCTGAAGCCTATGCGCTGGGAGTACCGACCCTCCTCGAGGTAGCGCTCAATCCGGCCGACGTGGAAATGCAGCCCGGCCTTGACGGACCTCGACACCTGCTTCTTCCTGCGGCTGCCTGGTGTGAGACTGTGACTTGGAATGGCCAGAGCAGGATTCAAAAGCCGGCGACATGTCTTCTTTTTCTCCACAGCCTTTGTCGCCGCCACCTGGGTCTTCTTCTTCTTCCCACGGGGAGCTTCGGTCTTCGAAGCCATAGCTGCAAAGTCTAAGAGGAAGAAAGGTTAATTGTGGAGGGCCGGTGAAGGTGCCCATGTCCCTTGTATTGAAACTTTAACATCGCTGTCTTTACTCTTTTACAAGTATGATTTTTTAATAGGAGTACTACTAAAAGGCTGTGTGCATGTTTCCTTATTTTCTTTCACTTTTTTGAAACATGGTTAGATGTGTCAGCATGAGAATTCATACAAAGAAGTTGTATCTTTCAAAACAATAGTCGGTTTTCAGTATGACTGTGTGGGTACAATAATTAGTACTATATGAATTTCTGACAAATTTACAAGCAATCTATCACGCACTTGTAGTTCACAATTTACCTACTTTGTTTTTATTGACAAAATGTCATTTAATTATGTGAAATTAGCTAGAAGGCTTGAAAATTCATGAACTTGTTAACCATGAAACATACTCTATTTTGTGTGAAATTTGGTGTGTTGTGGCATTCGGAGCCATACTCTTTGCCTTTTCTTTAAAAAATAATTATATGTGGCACTTCTAAAATAATTTAACACACTTCTATACATAAAAGTTGAAAAGTCCAATTATTAACATTAGTATGCCATGCCAAGATGCACCCCGTCTACCTGAAATGGACACGACCTTTGTCATTATTTAACTTGAAACCCAAGTATGTTAACACATCGTTGGTCATATTGTGAAGAAATGTTTTTAAACCTTGTCAAAATTCATGTTTATCATTTACGGAAGAGGACACCATACATAAGTGCTTAATATTTTTTATTTACTTTTCTTTAATTTATCCCAATAAACAGGACGAGTGATGCAGATATGACCTTGACATTGGTAACTTGGCTTAAAATTTGAACAATATTCATACATGGTTATGACCATTCTGTGTAGTAAGTTTTTCAAAAGTTGTTCAAATCCATGTTTGAAGTTTTCGTCCAAACAAGCACAAATATAAGAGGACACCATTTAAGTTTCAACTATGTATCATTACCAAACGTCCCCCCTCCCGCAAAAAAACTATGTATCATGACACACATTGAAATAAGTATTTTCATATAGTACTAACATGCGGTGGAAATTATCTATATTTTGCTAGAATACAGTGAGTGCACTCTAAGCCAAATTATCCGGACGTACTTAATTACTAAAACAAATCCTATCACTTGGAAATTGAAAAGCATTTTCCTAAAAGTTCGGAACTCTCATTGACAATATTATTTACCAAAGCCAAGATGCTTCCTAGAATGAGATATAGTACACTACCCGCCTCTTCTCTGGACGCCCTTTAATTTTGCACTCGGGCACACTTCTTCGGGGGGGAGGGAGAGACCTCCTCCTCGTTGTCCTTGGCCTCCTCTCCGTCATTGTCCTCGGCCTCCTCCCTATCATCGTCTTCGGCCTCCTCCTCAAGGTCGACCTCAGACACCTCCTCTTCCTCAGCCTCATCTTCCGTCTTATCGAGTCGCTCGGTGTTGGTGGTGGTGTACCTTCGAAAAAGCGCTGCCAGTGGCTATCTTCTTCATTAGAGGAGTCAGACAGCGGTGGCAGCCATGGCCCGTTGACTGAGTCTGGGCTTCCAGGTGGAGTTTCGGGGCCTTCCCCATTTGTCAGGTCAATCGACGTGTTCTGGAGAGAGTTTTCATACGACATTTTGGAAGGAAATAGAGAGAGATCGAGTTCTAAGCAACGTTGGGTTGGGTGTTTTGGGTGAAAGTAGGGGTGCGTACTATTGCAATTTATAATATCTATTTATAGTCGTGCTTGTGTTAATACCCTGAAAACTATCCCAAATATCATAAATAGATTATACCGGACTCGTCCCGTCAACAAAAAAAGGATTATACAAGACTTGTCGGTTCTATATTTTCTCGGCCCAGAGAATTCAGGAGGTGCCCCGCTTTATCCAAAAATGAAGAGAATCATGCAGATCGTGTTGAATGACTCGATGTCTCTTACTTCCTCCGTTAAAAATTAAGTGTCTATAGTACTACATACTTATCTATCTACAGTACTACTAGTATACGTATACTCTTCACAAAGTTGCGTCACCGAACTTGATTGATGGTGATATGGTGTGGGCCTCATCATTTTCTGCACCGCTGCATCTCAGACTAGAAGTATAATCATTGCGTGAAAGCTGACATGGGAAGGAAGGAGAAATAGAGAGGATAGTGGACGGATGGTGAGACGGGGGCGAAGGAGAGAGAAAATCTACTACGTAGTAGTATGTGTACTAGTACCGTGTGTCACGACCCATCGTAATATGTACTAACTTTTAACCGAAGTTAGATAGGAACCATGATCGACTACAGTATGTGTGAAAACATTGGCTTGTGGCATTCTGAACCATATTATTTGGACTTTATTCACAAAACGACATCACCGTCCTCACTGGGAAAATTGAATTTCTTTTTTTCCTAATTGTTGGAAACTCCCACACGCAACAATGCTTACTACGCCAAGATGCACCCATCTACCAAACTATCATGGGAACTCTATCAAATTGTAAACTATGATGTCAATATGGCCTTGATGACCTTGGTCGTTAGGGTTGAAATAAAACCGATAATGTCCATACACATGGTAGGACAATATTATGAAGCTATTTTTCCAAAACTTATCTAATCCCATGATTATAGTTTTCATGGCACGTGGTGCACAAGACATGCTAGTACATCATGAGTAAACCTTTTGTTTTTTGTTTTTCGTTTATTCTATGTGATCAATGTTCAAAAAAATTTCAAAATTGCCTTCCCTCCTGATGTTTGGTGATCTTTTCAATAACCTTCCCTCCCGATGTTTGGGAAGCAAGTGAAAATTCCAAAAACCGGAAAACTTTGAATTTTTGTGCCGCCAAGGACCAAAGTGGTTTCCTTCCTATGTACTCCTCGTCCCTACTCCACACCAACACGCGGATGCCTACCACGCCAGAGACACAGAGCTGCCGTACCAGGCACAAGTGCGCATCGCCATGCTCTGGATGAGGGGAGAGAGATCAGCCAGACCGGAGCGCGAGGGGAATGGGGAGGAGAGATGGAGCATAGGGAAGGAGAGAGAAAACACATGATTTATTTTACATGCATAGGTCCTGAAATTAACTACTAGTAGAGTGTACACTGTAAGTCCGCAGGAGTACCTCGTGTCAGAAACCCATCATAACTTTGCTCTAACATGAAACCGCCTTCAACTTCTCTTCGTTGTTGCCCTCTTCCCCTGCCAATTTTTTATTTTCTCAGCATGTAGAACACGTGGACAGAGGTGACCATATTTTAAAAAAAACATAAATGAAGCAATGTGAATTAATTGATGAGGTCTTTATGTATGTTCAATCCTTGTGTTTTCCTCTGTCCACTTTCAGAAGTTGTGTGCTACCCTAGTTTATTTTAGAGTTTTCTATACAATTTTTCTCTTCTTTTTGCTTATTTCTACAGTCATGTTATTCATTTTATAAATATAAAAAGCAAAGTTATCCATGACAATATCAAGTCATCACATGGTACTCCAATCTAGTTACTGAAAGCAATATACTACTCCCGCATTGTGTAAAAAAGCACACCTTAATAAGGCTTAGATAGTAAACGTATGACATATTATCACTATATAAAATTATAATTGGTAAAGCACAAAAAATTATAAATTTGATCAACATCTATAAAGTATGGGTGTATATTTGGTACTTCTACTTTGTATCATTATGTGTAGGAGTTAAAGATTATTAGCTACCTAACGCTTGAATTTTTTTGTAACATGGTCTAGAGAAACGATGGAGAAGATTCTAGTATGATGGAGAAGTGTGTTTTGAGAGGTTTATGCATAGTGCATTCATTATGTTCAAGACTATCAATAGAATCTTCTAGATGTTAGAATGGAAAAGAAGATCCAACGGCTAGAAATGCTGGGATTTGCGAGTCTTTGTCCAACGGTCAACATTCAAAGTTATCTGTACACTATATAGTGGTAAGATAAGATAAGATAAGAGAAGAGAAGATAAGACCATGTAGAAGTGAATGATTATTAGTTACGAGGGAGAAGATTCTAGTATGATGGAGAAATGTGTTTTGAGGTTTGTGCATAGCATTCATTATGCTGAAGACTATCAATAGAGTCTTCTAGATGCTAGAATGAAAAAGAAGATCCAATGGCTAGAAATGCAGGGATTCGTGAGTCTTGATCCAACGGTCAACATTCAAAGTTATCTGTACACTATATAGTGGTTTGTAATGAAGACTATCAATAGAATCTTCAAGATGCTAGAATAGAAAAGAAGATCCAACGACTGGAAATGTTGGGATTCGCGAGTCTTGATCCAACGGTCAACATTCAAAATTGTTTGTACACTATATAGTGGCAAGATCATGTAGAAGTCAATGATTATTAGCTACTAGTAAGTTGCACGTGAGACTCAGATAGTAGACGTATGACATATCATCACTATATACAATTATAACTGGTAAAGCACAAAAAAATATAAATTTGATCAACATCTATAAAGTATGGGTGTACATTTGGTCCTTGTACTTTGTATCATCATGTAGAAGTCAAAGATTATTAGCTACCTAACACATGAATATTTTTTATAACATGGTCTAGAGAAATAAGGGAGAAGCTTCTAGAATGACGGAGAAGTGTGTTATGAGGTTTGTGCATAGCATTCATTATGCCGAAGAATATCAATAGAATCTTCTATATGCTAGAATGGAAAAGAAGATCCAACGGCTAAAAATGCAGGGATTCGCGAGTCTTGATCGAATGGTCAACATTCAAAGTTTTTCATACACTATATAGTGGAAAGATAAGATAAGATACTAGTAGGTTACACGTGCCCTGCACATGAGGCTCAGATAATAGATGTCTGGCATATCATCACTATATAAAATTATAATAGGTAAAGTGGAAAAATATAAATTTGATCAACATCTATAAAGTATGGGTGTATATTTGGTTCTTATACTTTGTATCATCATGTGTAGAAGTCAAGGATTATTAGCTACCTAACACTTGAAATTTTTGGTGACATGGTCTAGAGAAACGAGGGAGAAGATTCTAGTATGATGGAGAAGTGTGTTTTGAGAGGTTTATGCATAGTGCATTCATTGTGTTCAAGACTATCAATAGAATCTTCTAGATGCTAGAATGGAAAAGAAGATCCAATGGCTGGAAATGTTCGGATTCGCGAGTCTCAATCCAACGGTCAATATTCAAAGTTATTCATACACTATATAGTGGTAATATAAGATGTCTAAAAACATGGCTTGTGGCATTCAGATCCATTACTCTTCAGACTGTCTTTACAGAAAGGAACAATCTCGTCCTCACTCGGAAAATTAAGAATGATATTTCCTGATATTTGGAAACTCACATTGATGACATTGTTTACTACAAGAAGATCCACCCATCTACCTCCGAAAAGAAAATTAATTCAAGAGCAATATATCACATTTACTTGTAGCTCAAGTTTGATCTAATTTCGTTAAATTGTCAAGATGCAAAATCTTAGCAAGAAGTTGAACTTGTTGTAAAAACTATCGGTGGTGGTTTGTGATATAGTAAATCACCCCCAATGGTTACCTCCAAAAAACATAAAACTTTCAATGCAACCTACAATTTACTTGTAGTTCAAAATTGACCTAATTTCAATAAAACGACATAAAATCAATTCCAAGTGGGCAAAGTTAGCTATAGGAATAAGTTTGAAAACTCATAAAACACGGGAATCATAAGTACAACATGAGGGTCCACTATATATGTCTGAAAGCTTGGCTTGTGGCATTCAGGTCCATATCCTTCGGACTTTGTTTACAAAAACGAACAATAATCTCATCATCACTCCGAAAATTGAGAATGCTCTTTCTTGATAGTTGGAAACTCACACCAGCGGTACTGATTACTACAACAAGATGCATCCATCTACCCAAAGAGACATTTAATTAAAGAAAAATATATCACGCTTACTTCTAGCTCAAGTTTGAGCTAATTTTTTGTTAAATTGTCAAGATGCAAAATCTTAATTAGAAAGGAGTTAAAAACTTATTATCAAAACTCTCGGTTGGTTTCTGATATATTAACTAAGCCCCCAATGGGTAAACCTCCAAAAGTTTTTTGTAATTCTTTAGAAGCAACCTACAATAATTTAGTTATTGTAGTTCAAGTTTGACCAAATTTCAATAAATATAGACATGAAATCATTCAAGTGGAGCAAAGTTAATTAGCTATATAGGGAGTTTGAAAACTCATAAAACATGGGAATCGTAAGTAAAACACGTCGGTCCACTTAATATGTCTAAAAGCTTGGCTTATGGCATTGAGATCCATATTCTTCAGACTTTCTTTACATAAAAGAACCATCTAATCATCACTCAGAAAACTGAGAATTTTCTTTCCTCATAGTTAAAAACTTACATCGACGATATTGTTTACTAGAAGAAGATGCACCCATCTACCTATGAAAATACATTTAATTCAAGAGAAATCTATCGCGCTTACTTGTAGCTCAAGTTTGATCCAATTTCGTTAAATCGACAAGAAGTCACAGAAGTGTGCAAAGTTTGCTAGGAAGCTTGAAAAATCCTAGTACTAAAAAATTAGGCATTACGTATAAGAAACCATTGGTCCAGTTTGTGTGATAATTGGGTTGGTTGTATTTTCTATGGTAGGTCTCGTAGGATAGAGGTTCTTGAGAGTTAACACGGTCGATGGAAGTACAACTTACATCAAGGACCTCATAAAAAATGAAAATTGCATCCAAGTCCAATCATTTAACACAATGACCCGAAAACTGAATAATGAAGTGTGTGTGTGTTTTGAGGTTTACACATACTAGCGTTCATCGTGCTAAAGACTATCAATAGAATCTATCTCGATGCTAAGGGAAAATAGAAGATCTAATGGTTAACAATGTTTGGATTTGCCAGTCTTGATCCAGCGGTCAATGTTCGAAGTTAATTCATACACTATACAATGGTGGTATGGTATTGTGAGAGATAAGACAAGATAAAGATAAGATAAGAAGTACCGCGAATGGCTGATCTAATGGTTGGTCTCGTAGGAGCGAGGTGCTTGAGAGTTAAGACGGCCAGTGGAAGTACAAGTTACATCAAGGACCTCATAAAAAAAGAAAATTGCATCGAAGTCCATGCATGCATTTAGCACAAGGACCCTGAAACTAAGAAATGAAGTGTGTGTTTTGAGGTTTGCGCATACTAGCGTCCATTGTGCTAAATAGTATCGGTAGAATCTTTCTCGATGCTAATAATGGAAAAGAAGATCCAACGGTTAGCAAAGTTTGGATTTGCCAGTCTTGATCCAACGGTCAATGTTCAAAGTTTGGATTTGCCAGTCTTGATCCAACAGTCAATGTTTAAAACAGGTTCAAAATTGCCTTCCCTCCTATTGTTTGGCCGATCTTTTGAATAACCTTCCCTCCCGATGTTTGGGAAGCAAGTGAAAATTTTGAAAACTAGAAAACTTTGAATTATTGTTCCGCCAAGGACCAAAGTGGTTTCCTTCCTATGTACTCCTCATCCGTACTCCACACCAACGCGCGGCTACCGAACATGCCAGAGACACAGAGCCGCCATACCAAGGCACACGTGCGCAGCACCATGCTGTGGACGAGGGGAGAGAGATCAGCCGGAGGAGATATGGAGCATAGGGAAGGAGAGAGAAAACACACGATTTGTTTTGCGTGCATAGGACCTGAAATTTACTACTAGTAGATTGTACACTGTAAGGCCGCAGGAGTATGTCGTGTCAGAAACCCATCATAACTTTGCTCTGACACGGAACCGCCTTCAACTTCTCTCTGCTGCTGCCCTCTTCCCCTGCCAACGTTTTATTCTCTCAGCATGTACATCACGTTGATAGAGGTGACCATATGTCTAAGCAAATAGATATACTACTCCTGCATTGTGTAAAAAAGCACACCTTAATAAGGCTCAGATAGTAAACGTATGATATATCATCACTATATAAAATTATAATTGGTAAAGCACAAAAAATTATAAATTTGATCAACATCTATAAAGTATGGGTGTATATTTGGTCTTTGTACTTTGTATTATAATGTGTAAAAGTCAAAGATTATTAGCTATCTAACACTTGAAATTTTTGGTAACATGGTCTAGAGAAACGAGGGAGAAGATTCTAGTATGATGGAAAAGTGTGTTTTGATAGGTTTATGCATAGTGCATTCATTGTGTTCAAGACTATCAATAGAATCTTCTAGATGCTAGAATGGAAAGAAGATCGAACGGCTAGAAATGCTAGGATTCGCGAGTCTTGATCCAATGGTCAACATTCAAAGTTATATGTACACTATATAATGGTAAGATAAGATAATATAAGATAAGATCATGTAGAAGTCAACGATTATTAGCTACGAGGGAGAAGATTCTAGTATGATGGAGAAGTGTGTTTTGAGGTTTGTGCATGGCATTCATTATGCTGAAGACTATTAATAGTAACTTCTAGATACTAGAATGGAAAAGAAGTTTCAACGGCTGGAAATGTTGGGATTCACGAGTCTTGATCCATCAGTCAATATGCAAAGTTATTCGTACACTATATAGTGGTAAGATAAGGTATATCTATATCTACTACTATAGTAGAGCAGTTTTGAATGTGATCCATATCACCAATCCTGATTGTTGGGCTGTTGGATCCAATGGTTCAGATAAGCTGGATTCATGTTGAATAGTACCTAGAGCAAACTCCACCATGCATGTTCTAGAACCATTATGTCACCACCCCCAAAATACAACCTACCGTGCTTTGAAATTTTGGGGTTGGTGACATGATGGTTCTAGAACATGGTGGAGTTAGATCTAGGTACTATTCAACACGAATCCAGCTGCTCTGAACCATCGGACCTCACAGCCCAATGGTCAGGGTTGGTGCTATATATGGATCCAATTCAAAACTGCTCCATTATAGTAGTAGATATAGATAAAAATCACACCTTAATAAGGCCTACTATGTGGCATCCGCTAATGTTCACCTTATACATAGTGGAAACTATAAAGTATCTTTAAGCCTAAGGTGCACCTCAAGCTGGTGTGTTGACCATAGGGAATAGAAAAATCATTTCCCCTGTCTCCTTATTTCATATGATCGTTTTCAAAAGGGGTTCAAGATTTTCAAGAGGTAAAATCTTATTAGCTAGAAATCAAACAGTCTCAACTGATATATTAATTGACCGCTTGATGGGTACCCCCAAAAGCTTTTTTACATAAAACTTTCAAACCAAGCTATAATTTATTGCTTGTAGTTCAAATTTGACCTTTTATTTCGATACGTCAACATAAAGTCATTAAACAAGTGGACGGGGTCAGCTAGGAACCTTGAAAACTCATAAAAATGGGAATCGTAAGTAAAACACATTGTTCCACCTAGTTAATATGTCTAGAAGCTTGGCTTATGGCATTGAGATCCATATTCTTCGGAATTTCTTTATGGAAAAGAATCATCTCATCATCACTCACAAAACTGAGAATTTTCTTTCCTGGTTGTTGGAAACTCACACCGACGACATTGTTTACTACAAGAAGATGCACACATCTACCTCCGAAAAGACAATTAATTCAAGAGCAATCTATCACACTAACTTGTAGCTAAAGTTTGACTTAATTTCGTTAAACTGACAAGAAGTCACCGAAGTGCGCGAAGTTAGCTAAGAATCCTAGTACTAAAAACTTGGGTATTACGTATAAGAAACCGTG
Organism: Avena sativa; assembly: GCA_916181665.1. NCBI lineage: Eukaryota > Viridiplantae > Streptophyta > Magnoliopsida > Poales > Poaceae > Avena > Avena sativa. Next base: position 182,554,308 of record OV702287.1, on the reverse strand, counting down.
GTCCAGTTTGTGTGATAATTGGGGCGGTTGCATTTTCTTTTAACCTTGGTAGGTCTCGTAGGAGCGAGGTGCTTGAGAGTTAACACGGTCGGTGGAAATACGTACAAGTTACATCAACTACCTCATAAAGAATGAAAATTGCATCCAAGTCCATGCATGTATTTAGCACAAGGACGCTGAAACTGAGCAATGAAGTACTATGTTTTGAGGTTTGCGCATACTAGCGTTCATGTGCTAAAGACTATTAGTATAATCTTTCGAGATGCTAAGAATGGAAAAGAAGATCCAATGGTTAGCAATGTTTGGATTTTCCAGTCTTGATCCAACTGTTAATGTTCAAAGTTAATCTCTACACTATATGTAGTGCTATGGTATTGTAAGAGATAAGAGACAATATAAAGATAAGATAAGAAGTACTACGAATGGCCGATCTAATGGTAGGTCTCGTAAGAGCGAGGTGCTTGAGAGTTAACATGGTCAGTGGAAGTACAAGTTACATTAAGGACCTCATAAAAAATGAAAATTGCATCCAACAAGTCCGTGCATTTAGCACAAGGACCCTTAAACCAAGTAATGAAGTACTATGTGTTTTGAGGTTTGTGCATACTAGTGTTCATCGTGCTAAAGACTATCAATAGAATCTTTCTAGATGCTAAGAATGGAAAAGAAGATCCAACGGTTAGCAATGTTTGGATTTGCCAGTCTTGATCCAACGGTCAATGTTCAAATAAGTTAATCCCTACACTATGTAGTGGTGGTATGCATGGTATTGTAAGAGATAAGAGAGAAGATAAAGGTAAGATAAGAAGTACTGCGAATGGCCGATCTAATGGTAGGTCTCGTAGGAGTGAGGTGCTTTGAGAGTTAACACGATGGGTAGAATTACAATTTACATCAAGGACCTCATAAAAATGAAAATTACATCCAAGTCCATGCATTTAGCACAAGGATGACCCTGAAACTAAGAAATGATGTGTGTGTTTTGAGCTAGAGGTTTACGCATGCTAGGGGTCATCGTGCTAAAGACTATTAGTAGAATCTTTCTAGATGCTAAGAATGGAAAAGAAGATCCAATGGTTAGCAATTTTTGGATTTGCCAGTCTTGATCCAACGGTCAATGTTCAAAGTTAATCCGTACACTATATGCTGTGCGTGGTATGGTACGGTATTGTAAGAGATAAGACAAGATAAAGATAAGATAATAAGAAGTACTACGAATGGTCGATCTAATGGTTGATCTAGTAGGTGCGATGTGCTTGAGAGTGAACACGGTTGGTGGAAGTACAAGTTACATATCAAGGACCTCATAAAAAATGAAAATTGCATCCAAGTCCATGCATTTAGCACAAGGACCCTAAAACTGAGCAATGAAGTGTGTGTTTTGAGGTTTGCGCATACTAACGTTCATCATTCTCATCAAGACTATTAGTAGAATCTTTCTAGATGCTAGGAATGGAAAAGAAGATCCAACAGTTAGCAAAATGATTGGATTTGCGAGTCTTGATCCAACTTGTCATCAAAACTCTCGTTGGATGGTTTCCCATATATTAATTGTGACCCTCGATCAGTACCTCCAAAAGCTTTTTCATAGAACTTTCACAGTAACCTAAAATTTACTTATACTAGTTCAAATCTGACCTATTTTGATAAATCGACATAAAGTCATTAAAGTGGGTTGAGTTAGGTAGGCAATTTTGAACTGGATCCATAGCACCAATCGTGACCGTTGGGCTGTTAGATCCAATGGTTCAGAGTAGTTGGATTCGTGTTGAACAGTATCTAGAGCAAACTCCACCATGTTCTAGATAGTTATTATTAATATACTTAAGGTATGCCTTTTTATCTAACAAGACTATTGGTTAATAACAACTTAATGTTTGTTAAATCACATTTCATACATTATATACGAGTGTGGCACGTGCATGTGTCTGTGTGTGTGCGTGTGAAAACTTTGGCTTGTGGCATTTATTTAGATCAATATTCTTCGGACTTCCTTTACGAGAGAGAATGATCATGACATCACTCGAAAAATTGAGTATGTCCTTTCTTGGTAGTTGGAAACTCACACCGACGACATTGTTTACTACAAGAATATGCACCCATCTACCTCTGAAAATACATTTAATTCAAGAGCAGTCTATCATGCTTACTTGTAGCTCAAGTCTAACTTAATTTCATTAAATTGATGCAAAATCTTAGCAAGAAGTTGAACCGTACCTATATAACATCAAAACTCTTGGTAGTTTCCTATATATTAATTGACCCCTCCCCCCGATATATATGGGTACCTCCAAGAGAGATCTTTCGTCAAACTTTCAAAGCAACCTACAATTTACTTGTGGCAATTCAATTTGTACCTAATAATTTCGATAAATCGGCATAAAATCAATCAAGTGGGTGAAGTTAGCTAGGAAGTCCGAGAACTCATAAAACATGGGAAATCATAAGTATAACATGTTGGTCCACAATATATGTCTGAAAACTTGCCTCGTGTGTCATTTAGATCCATATTCTTCAGACTTTCTTGATGGGAAAGAACAATCTCGTCATCACACTCGGAAAATTGAGAATGTTCTTTCTTGAGATAGTAGGAAACTCATAGTGATGGAATTGTTTAGTACAACAAGATGCACCTATAGACCTCTAAAAAGACATTTAATTCAAGAGCAATCTATATCGCACTTACTTGTATCTCAAGTTTGACCTAATTTCGTTAAATTGTCAAGATGCAAAATCTATCTTAGCAAGAAGTTAAACCTATTGTCAAAACTCTTGGTGTTTTGTGATATATTAATTGACCCCTCGATGGGTACCTCCAAAAGCATTTTCGAAAAAACTTTCAAAGCAACCTACAATTTTCTTAGACACGAGGCTAGTAAATTTCTAAGCTACGTGTAGTAAGGGCATGTGCAGTGTCTAGAAGTAGCTACGAAAACTACTTTTGGTCCAGCGTTTAGAACTGAAGTGGGTCCACACAACCATGCTAGCTAAAAAGAAAAACAGACTGTTATCCACTGAATAGTGGGCCCTCCCAATTGATTCTCTTAGACATAAGTCTAGCACTAGAATCACCTTGAAGAATCTTTTTGTTAGCACTACCCACTCCACCGTTAAGATATATGTTTAAGACTTCACACCGTGCTTGCTTTGATGTCTGGGGCCAATGGGCTCACTACCGTGGGGCCCCATTGTTATTAGTGGTCTAGTTATATCCTATATCAACCAACGAATGTTAGCTCTGATTCCTCTAGCTCTTCCTTCTCGATGAAGCCTCGACGCTTGGCTTTGAAGCATGGTTACGAGGGCAGTAGGTGCCTATGGTGACTTCGTCAAGCTCAAGCCACCCACCGGACAGTCTGAAGACACAATCTTTCGGAGGTGCTCATGGGGTAGGATGTGCGTTCATGCGTTCATAGGGGTGAGTGTGTGTATGCATTTGTGAGCGTGTGCGTTTTGTAGTGGATTTTTGCAAAAATGACAGAGATGGGCCTTCCGTTTGTATTAAAGTTTGCTCGGTTTTCCCAAAGTAATTGTAAAGGTCACTGGTGTCTAGGTTCTATGGGCTCACTACTGGGGGCCACATTATTAGTGGTTCAATTACATCCCATAGCAGCCAACAAATGTGAGCTCCAACCCCCTAGCACTTCCTTCACCATGAAGCCTCGACGCTTGACTTTGAAGGATGGTTATGAGGGTAGTGAGAGGTGATACATTGCAAATGTATCTATAATTTTTGATGCTCCATGCTTGGTTTTATCCACTTTCTTGTGTTTTGTTCCAACTTTGGAGTACTTTTATTATGATTTCTTGGACTAACCTATTAACAAGAGCCACAGTGCCAGCTGCCCGTTTTCTGCTGTTTTTGGTTCCAGGAAAGTCAGAAAATGAATATTCTCGGAATTGGATGGGACAAAAGCCAAAGTGCCTATTTTTCCGGAAGGGATCAAGTGCCAGAATACGAGACGAAGAAGGGATGGGGGCCGGCCACACCACCTGGCTGCGCGGCCAGGCCTGGCCAGCGCCAGGGGGTGGTCTGGCCAACCTCAGCACCCCCTCGGCCTCTCCTTCCGCCTATAAGTTGCCCTCGGGACGAAAACCCTAAGTACCTGATCAAAAATCCACGAAAGAGTCTGTAGCCACCATCATCTCCATCCCTAGATCGGGAGGGATCTGAAGCTCTTCCCGGCACCCTGCCGGAGAGGGGAATTCACCCTGGAGGCCTTCTTCATCACCATGCAAGCCTCTGGTGTGATGCGTGAGTAGTTCATCCTTGGACTACGGATCCATGTAGTAGCTAGATGGCTGGTTTCTCCTCCTTTGTGCTTTCATGTTTATATCTTGTGAGCTCCGTTCATGATCAAGATCATCTATTTGTAATTCATACATGTTGTGTTTGCGGGGATCCGATGGATATTGAGATGCTATTTCAGATTGGTTATTGATTCTATCATGTCTTTGTTATTTGAGATCTTGCATGCTTTCCGTTGTTAGTAGCTATCTTGGCCAAGTAGATGCTAGCAACTCCAAGAGTTAGTATTTATGCTCGATAGTGGGTTCATGCCTCTGGTATTCTAGGGAAGTGATAGGAATCTCTAAGGTACTAGATGTGCTGTTGCTACTAGGGAGAAAACAACGATCCTTTATTCATAGAACAATTGTATTGTTTACTTTACACGCAGTTCGTAAAGCAATAATCTGTTGCTTGCAACTTAATACTGGAGGGGGTTCGGATGATAACCTGAAGGTGGATTATTAGTCATAGATGCAGTTGGATGGCGGTATATGTATTATGTTGTAATGCCCAATCAAGTCTCAAAGGAGTCAAGATGATTAGTATATGCATGTATTGCTTGCTCAGTGTTTGTCAAATGCCCCGCTGTAATTTGTTCACCCATCATGTTATCTATCTAAGGAGAGCCACCTCTAGTGAACTAAGGATCCCGGTCCTTCTTCTTGACATACAATCTACAACTGTTTACTGCTTTGTGTTTACTTTCTGCAAACTTTTACTTCTTTCCATTCGATACGTTTAATCCTTTGTTTTCTGCAAAACACGGTGAGATTGACAACCTCATCGCAAGTTGGGGACAAAGTTCTGTGGTTGTGTTGTGCAGGTCTCCACGTTGCTACTAGCACCGGTAGTGTGCCCTGCCAAAGCTCAGCTAGTAACACCTTTGGGGTGTTTCCTTGCTCCTACTGGTTCGATTAAACCTTGGTTTCATAACTGAGGGAAAACTTGCTGCTGTGCTCATCATACCTTCCTCTTGGGGTTCCCAACGAGCTCTACGTTGATCGTTGAGCGCATCAAGAGGCGACATTCCCGTCAATATATAGCGAGGTGCCTATGATGACTTCGTCAAGCTCAAGCCCCGCGGGATCACTCTCAAGATCTAGTATTTCTAAAGTGCTCATAGGTGTAGGGTGTGCGTACCTGCATTCATAGGGGTGAGTGTGTGTACGCATTTGTGAGCATCTCCGTTTTGTAATGGGGTTTCGCAAAAAGAGAGTGGGGCGTTTGGTTTATTTATTGAGTTTTGATCTGTTTTCCAAAAGTAATCCATGTAATGCAAGTCAAACTGTGCGAGTGATGTTTGGGGGCCCACGGGCTCTCTAACGCGGGCCCCAGTTATCAGTTGTTGAGTTAAATCCAATACGGAGTAGTAGCCAGCAAATGTGAGGACCGGCTCCCCTACCTCTTCCTTCTCCATGAAGCCTCTGCACTAGGCTTTGAAGGCGTGCTCTTTTTTCGAGCAATGTCGGCGGATTCAGTCATGCCGGTCCGGCGAACGATGGGGGATCTTGATGCGCAAGGCGGCCAGGTTAGGGTAACTACGCCATAGTTCATGGTCTCAGTTTATTTTCTCGAATTCAGCTTATGGGTTCTCTCCTTTTGGGGTTTTTCTCTATTCTGCCCGTCTCGATCGATGATGTTTCCTGGGTTCAGATGCCGGCATGGATGGTAGACGCGGAGTGGTACAACATCATTACTGATGCGGATCTCCAGCTCTGGTGCGAATGTGCCCTGGCGCCTCGTCGCTGTGTCGTGTTCGAGGGAACGAACTTCAGTCGCAGGTTCTTGGGTTGTAACTACGAATGTGAGTGCTACACGTTCGTCCACTGGGTAGATCTACCGCACTCACTTTCGCTGCAACGCGCGATGATGTCGCTGTGGTTACATCTCGAGATCCGTGATGACCTCGAAGAGGAGGAGCAGGAGCGCCATCAGATGCATGCCGAGGAGATGGCTGCAGAGTTAATGGATGTCTCCAACTCACTGCACTCAGTCGTAAATAGGATAGATGCTCTTAGATTTGGGTAATTGATGCTAGACATTAGGTTCTTAACCAAGTATGGTCCGCAATCTAGATATTTAGCATGCTCATGATGCTTTTGGTGGTTGGCTGTAGATTCGACTAATAATTAAGTAATCCCCTTTTGTTTACTAGTAATCACCATCTCATAGTACTGCCACGTTAAATTACACTAGGTTAATTAATATGGGAGTAGTTGACAGTCTGCTTATAGCCCTTCTGGAGTTTGTGGTTACTACTAATTGATATGGTTTATGTGTTACTGCTATCTCTATCTATATACGAGTATCACTACATGTTTTGCACATTTGTGCACCTCCCCCGTCGTGCACCTTCTTTACCCAGCAGCGTCCACCTTTCCATCGCATCAGTGCAATCTCCGGTGAGTCCGCAACCATCCGGATAGTTGTTTAGGTGATTGCTATTTGAAATAGTACATCTATATGCCACATTATGAAGCTGGGATCACCATGGATGTATCCCTGGAATTAGTTATAAGGTCCACTGAAAATAGGTAAGTGTATGTTATCAAGAAGAGTCTTTTGAGGATGAGAAGCTTGCCCTGGCTTTATTTCACAGAACGGTCCTCTGCTAAACAATGCAGATGCAATTTGCTGCATAGCGTTCATAAAGTGATTGTTGTTTGCTGGTGTCCTGCATTGCTGAGTTCTTTAAATTATATTTTTTGTTACAGGGAAAGACGCCTAATCCTTGGCATCAGATTAATGCATGTATCCTTCTTTGCATTGCGAAGTTGATGTGTTCTTTCCTAAAATTTACTGGGTTTGCTGCATTTCATTTAGCATCATGCGCATGTCCCACCCGTGGAGGAGGCATTATCGAGTGGCAAGTGTTTTTATGTATCCACCTGCTTTGATAGAATTTCAGTAACCTATGCTTTGTCCCCGAAAACCATTTTTTGGATAAAGAACGCTTTATTACTTAAAATGTCCACTAAAATATACTGATCATTTTTGTTGCATCATGATTTGCAGAAACAAAGTCATTCTGATCTGTTGCCACTTATTACTAAGGCCAGGACTGCTCATGTGCCAACTAAGAAGGAAAACCCTGAAGTCAGCCCTTTTCATGTCGGTTCTGTTTCCCATGTTTGGGAAATATGCCTCTATGGTTCATCGCCATTTGTGGTACAACTGTGGAGCTTGCACGATGTGTGCAGCTGAATTTGGATTGTGAAACGAGAATTAGGTTTATTATTTTAAAATGAGAATCTGGTTTAATTTTGGATTTGTTATCTGCAGTTTCCACCTTACTCATATTGCTCATGGCATAATGGTGTTGGTCACTACAAGGATTTGACAATTGCCCGTCTCCGAGAGAAATACAAAGCTCATAGACACATGATTTCGTGCCTTCAAGAGAAAGTGAAACACTCGGACGAACAGGATTATGCACCTGAAGGAAGAAGTGTCCACATCCACTAAGCGGATAGCTGATTTGACTGTAGGATGGAATACATCAATTTCAGTTGCTTATGATGCTGCTGTTGATTTTCAAAAGTTCGTGGCTGACAACTTAGTTCCCGAGTTGCCTGATGTGGATGGCGATGAGCTGATTGGCCAGGTATACAACCGGATCATGGAACAGGTGGGAATGCGAGCTGACAATCTTTTCAATTCGGCTCTAGAAGCAGATGAGACCCTAAGAGAAATTCGAGATTCTCCATGACCATACAGTCTTGATCCTGCAAAAGATGAGGAAATCTGTAAACCATATTGACTGCTCTACATTCATTTTTGAAGGGTTTGGGTCTCTTGTGAGGATGACTGTTTGTTAAGTCAGGTGCTATAACTAGTTTTTTTTGCTCTACTGGTGTGTGGTGTCCACGAATCTATATATTTGATGTACTATTATGACATATATATTGGATCTGGCTTTATGTGACTATATTTGGCAACAACAGTCATATTATTCGAACTTGCGGTGGTTTTTTATCTTTCAATTTTTTCCTTCTAAGATCTGTTAATGATGATGTTAATGCCAGTTGCGAGTGATTTGTGAGCATGTTTCTGGTAGTAAACCAAAACTTGTAGTTGTAGATTGTGGAATTTCAGGTCGATGTTTGAACTCTGGATCTTGATGTCATAGAAAGGATAGGCTTTTATCACCTGGAATATTTTACCCAGCAATTGATTGTATCACACGAATAAGTGCACAAACTTGATGTCTGTAGGCGGGAAACTGAGCAACGCAAGTGCACAAACTTGTATCAGTCATGTGGTTGCTACTATTAATATAGCCGGGGTTTCCCCTAAAAAGCGGGGTTGGCAAAAAAATAAACATAAATTGTGGGGCGAAACTTAGTTTCGAGTTCGAGGTAGCTCAGTCATGTGCCCCTCGACCCCATCGTCAACTTCTCTGCCTGGCCACCCTCCCTCGACCGGACCGTCCCCGCCGCTCCACCATTGAACACCACCGCACCGCCGTTTGCTGGTATGTACGTCCCCAACCTCCAGCCATTACGAGCTTTCTGAAGGATAGAATGCATTTATTTTTTGGCATTGCGAGCTAAATAAGCTCATGGCATTTACAGGAAATGGAATTGGCATTGGAGGATGCATTTGCTGCATCTGTGGATGCTTGTAAAGCAAAGGTGGATGCTGAAGCAGCACCAACGGATACATGTGAAGCGGATGCGGAGGCCGATGCTTGTACCGCATCAGAGTCTTGGGCAGTGTTGAGTGATGCTTGGAAAGTGGTGGAGGCATAGTCGAAATCCTCATGAGCTGCTGCTGGAACAAATTCGGCTATGTTGGCTGCCGCTGCCAAAGCGACGGCTGCGTGGGATGCGAGGATTGCGTCATCTCGTGGTCTAGCTTCTTCAGCGTCAATGGCTGTGGCTCGTCATTCGTCGGTGGAGCCTGCTCCATCTGCTCAGAACTCGTCGACCCCATTGTAAGTTCTGCGTTGGATTTTGTCTCCCTAACTTCCTCCCTCTTTTGTGTATTCTGCTCTGGGGTTTTTCTGGACGCAGTGGATATTAGTTTAAACTAGTAGTACTGGGAACATAAAAATCTATTTAATCACAAACTAGTAATCCGAATGGGATGAAACTTTCACAGGATTCAAACTTAGGCACCGATGATTTACTGTTTTTTGTCATTTTTTCGAATAGTTTTACTTTTTAGTTCAAAATCTGAGCTACTATCATACGTTTGATCTAAGATGGAAGGTGGTTCCTGGGGCAAGTCACCATGAGACTTGGGTTCACCAAGTCACTGAAGCTACGTCCGTTTTTTCTCCTCTTCTTTATGATAAAACTAGAAAATTCAGGTGGGGGCCTTTTTGTCCTTCCCAGTGACCTAAAAAAAGTTTTTATTCCCTTTGCTCAGTTCCGACATGCTAAAGCATTTTGCGGTGCTTTCATACTACTCTGGTTGATTTCTTGTGCTGTTTAGGTTATTTTGTTGACATACTCTGCTTTTTAGGTAGTTTTTCAGATGGGTGCAGTTTAGGAAATTTCGATGATAAATTTTCCTGTCAAATTGTATGATGCATTGTGGTGTTTACTTAATTATTTTTTTAGGGTTGTGCATTGTGCTGTTTACTTAATTCTGATGATGCACTTGTGCTATTTGCATCATCCTACCAGCTTTGGTGGAAGAACATATGCAACAATCAATGACTTGCCAGATGATGTATTTGGTCAGATTCTTATCAGGCTTCCTCCGCACCCATCCTACATACTGAGGGCATCAGTTGCCCAAAAATGTTGGATGGACTTCATGGGAAGCAACGATTTCAAAAGGCTAACCCTGTCACACAATAGAGGAATGTCGTTACTTGGGGTTTTCACCAACAGCTCCGAGGACGCTCGATTCTTAACAGGTCATAATCTTGACCAATCCATCTTCCATAAGCTGAACAGGCTGGTGGAAGTACATAAAGCCTACAAACCATATGTACTCGGATGTTGCAATGGTAGGGTGCTACTTCATTATCCGCAGGGGTCTAACATGATAAAGGACTGGGATCCAATCAGTGGAAGTGAAATAGTGATACCAGAACCACAAATTTGGCGGAGACATGAGTATGAAAGCAGCATAATTCTCTGTTCGGGAAATCATGGGCAATTGTCTTCACACTGTTCCAGCAATTTCTGGGTTGTTTGTATAGTAACCAATAGTAACCAAGCACTAGTGCAGAGGTACTCATCAGAGTTAGGAAAATGGGAGGACTGGATTGAACCTGCTGAGATACTGGATAACATTGATTGCAGGCCGTCAACTCTCATAGGGGACATTTTGTACTGGCCAACAATGAACTCCAGATATATAATTGCCTTCGATAACATGACGACAAAACTATGTTATATTGAGTGCCCCCATGAGACACATGATATTTCAAGACGCAATTTTGCTATTGCTAAGGGGCATAATGGAGATGTTGCCCTTGCGGTTATAAGAGACTTCAGTCTAAACATGTGGTCCAGTGCAAGATCATCAATAGGCAAATGGGAAGCTTGGGTGCCTCATATAAAGGTTGAGTAGGATACTCTCCTTGGCCTTGAGAAATCATGGGCATATGGTGGGAAGATGCAGTAAGGTTACTCTGCGCATTTGAGGATAGAGAAATGGCGGTTAAATGGGCGAAGGAGGGAGTATTCAAATTAGATCTCAGCAGCATGAAGTCTAAGAAGTTCAGATCTCATAAATGTTGGTGTACTTTATATCCCTATATTATGACACCTGGTTAGTGCAGTCATTCATGTGCAACCCTTGCATTTTTGTACACCTATGATTTTGCTAATCATTTTGTTCATTTCCTTTAGCAACTGACGTGATTCGGAGTGCTAAATCAAAGAAACGAAAAGGAAGTCCTAGCAGCAACACAATTGATTTAGACTGCAACATCAAGGAGATGAAAATAACACTTGTATGAACAAGCAAGGCTTGTTTGGGCAAGCATGTGTTTGCCCAAGTTGTGTTATTTGGAGCTGCAGTCTGATATTTGTTTGTTTTGGTAGCTGATGGAACTGTGGCGGCACCTTTGTTTGTGCTGCAGTCACAGCGGCAGGGGCTGGAATATTAGAGCTGTCTATTCGTTTTGGGGGCCTATGTGTGTCTGATAAAACATTGTTTTATATGATGAAATGGTGCTCTATATATAGTAGTGTATGCGTGATGAAATCTTGTTTTATTTGTTCTACATATACTTTAGCTGGTCTTTGTGTTTTGATAGTATCCTATAGTAGGAGTATTTGTTTCACAGCAGGCTTTTTATTTGATCTGAATTAGTACTACCATTTAGTTAGTGCTTCCTGTAGAAGAGTCTATGCCAACACCTAAATAATTAGTAGACCTTGGTTGCACACCATTTTCACATGCTTGAATCAGAGCTACTTCAGACATTTGTTTGTTGTTATGTTAAATAAATATTCTTGTATCGGAGATCTGCATTTTCATACATGTGGTAGATAATCACCCTCCCTGACTTGGATCCCTGAAATAGAGGGAGAATGGCCTATTTTTTTAATTATTCTTTGGACAATCTCTAAATTCAAAATCACCGCGACCGCCAAAACCTACCGCCTACCCCGTTTGAATCAGAGGCATCAGTTGATGTGAGTCTCGCCTTAAATTCCTGACCAGATGGCATTCGACCTACACAACCTTTTTTCTAGTAATAAAAACTTGGCCGGCAACCAAATTCAAAATCGTAATCGAGTGGGAAAATAACCCACTGACCCTGAAGCATTTCGCACCCCCTCTGTTTCAAACATTTTCAGGCAAAATCACCCACCAAGGTAGTACCATTTTTATATTATTACATGGACGCTAGCCAAATTTAAAATTTGAGTCAAACGACAAAATTTACCGCCTATGCTGTGTGAATGGAAGGTATCCAAGTTTCTATGCAAAAAAATGTTTATAGATGATCAGTTGATGTGATTCTCGGCCTTGAATTCCTGGACAGATAGCGTACGATCTACTGCATTTTTTCTATTAGTAGATGGAGGCTAGCCAAATTCAAAATATCAATCGAGCGGCAAAATCACCCACCTACCAAGAATTTCCCGCCCCACCGTTTCAAAAACTTTGAGCCAAAATATCCCGCCGACCGGGGGAGTACCATTTTTCTATTATTATTATTAGATGGGCGCAAGCCAAATTCAAATTCTCAATCAAGCGGCAAAACCACACACTAACCTTGAAGCATTTCGCGCCCTTCCGTTTCAAAAACTTTAGAATTTAAAATTCCAAATCTACCCATTGTTTAGACGACAAATGGGCATGCTAAAGTTGGTAGCTCGGGGGCACGATCGTAATTATTTTTTCTGCTCACCTCTATGGTCCCGATTCCCCCAGTTTTCTCGCCGGCCCTCCCAAAAATCCCAAGCTCCTCTGTCCCCTCCACGACCATCGCGCGCACCGGCTTGAGCTACGGTCTCGTGCACCGTCGCGCAACCGCTTCACCGGCACTCACCCACCAGATCTAGGAGCTGCGGTGTCGTTCACCATGCCGATGGCGTCATCGACCGCCCAAGCTCTGCTTCCTCGCCACCGAAAGCTACCCAACCGTACCGGATCAGCTTCATCGGGGTCCATCGGGCATGATCTAGTTCAAAGAGTTCCATGTCCACCGCTCCAGACCAGCTGCACGGCCGTTGCCGTTCACTGCATCGGATCTGCCTCAGTGACGCTCTCATCCACCGCTTTCAAGCCAGCATCGACCGCCCAAGATCTGCTTACCTGACGCCAACAACCACCACAACCGTAGCACCCTCGGTAACCTAGACATCACTCGCACGGTACAGATGATGCTTAGACGCCTCTCTGACCAAGGTTAACCAAATCTCCAACTCGTTTTTGTTTTGTCAGCGGTATAGCAGGTTCAAGACTGTCGCGGTGAACTGCATTTTTGTAATCGTGCTAGTACATACAAGTCACTGGGCACGCCTATTCTTCGTGCTAGTACATGCAAGGTCAATAGACATGTTGGTTTGCATTCGCTACTCTACAAATTTCAAGTCATGCACATGTCTATTATTTTGTTATGCACATGTTATTAGCTACTCCATACACCAGTAGTTGCCTGCTATCGTGTAATTCTTGCAAAATCTATAGTCAGTGGAAAATATTAGTGTGGATTCCCTGCTCTATAGTTGCTGAATCTATCTGGTTCGTCCTGAGGTCAGTTCCTGCTATTATTTCCTCATTGGCTTCGTTCTGCTATCCTGTAGTAGCCGTTTAAACTCTTCGTACTAATTCGATTATAATTTTGTTGTTGCCATAATGCCATCTGGTTCTTCAAAAGCTGCATCACTAACTATTTCCTTTTTCTTGCATAGAGCTCAAAATGGAACAATGAACATGTTGGTTTGCATAGCTTATTCTACAGGTTCACAAGGGATGCCATTACTTCCTTATCTGGTGCTGGTTCGTCCTGAGCAACGGCATAACTGTCCTCCACTATGTAGTTCACTCGTGGTTTGCATTCCTGCTCTAGAATTTCTCTTATGATGCCATTATAATTTCTATCTGGTTGATTTTTAGCTATGATAGTAACTACATGCCATTGTGTAGCTCACCGCAAATTCCGAGTCACCCAACGACTCTATGCATTCCAGGAGATGCCATTACTTCCATATATATTTGCTAAAATTCTAAGAAACACTTTGTTTGATTTCTCATTTCATTCTAGACACACTTGTGTAATGCTTGTTTGTCCTGTTCTACAGGTTGACGAGCGACGCCATTATATCTCGCATCTGGTTCTGTGTCCGGTTCGTCCTAAGTCATGACATAACTATCCTCTACAATATATAGTCCATTCGTGGTTTGCATTCTTGCTCTACAGGTTCTCGTATGATGCGGTTATAATTTCTATCTGGTTCATTCTTCGCTATGACAGTAACTGCATGCCATTTTGTGGCTCAGCGAAAATTCCGAGTCACCCAACGTCTCTTGCATTTTAGGGTATAGAACTGCTTCCATATATATTTGTTTAAAATGACCTGGCTAGTTTATATCTGCTGAAATACTAAGCCACACCCACACATTTTTTGATTCCTCGTTTCACGGTAGTCACACTTGTTTAATGCGTGCTTGCATGTCATGTTTGTTTAACGTGTTGGTAAATAATTGAACCATTGACCAGTTGTAAACTCCAGTTCAGAGCTCCTGTTATATCAGTCAAATGAGTAGTTTGTATTGTTTGATGTATTAACTTGTTATTACTGTGAGATCCGGTACATGGCTTAATAGTATTGATAGGATACTCATATCAACAAGTTGCAACTTCTTTTCTGGAAGCTCATTTGAAAATAACTCTAAGGTTAAGCGTGCTTGGCCTAGAGCAATTCTAGGATGGGTGACCAACCGGGAAGTGGGTAACCGGGTGCGCACGAGTGAGCACAAAGTGCGCAGAAAAGACTAGTGTTGGTCTGTGGGGCCAGTCTAGATATCCTATTAAGCTACCAGGACTAACACCCCCCGGGCCCAGGAGTGGACGGGGTGTTACAAGTGGTATCAGAGCCGACCCTTGCGATTACACGGGTGTGTGCGGGTCAGTGGCGAGACATGTGGAGCATGACGCGTGTGGCTCAGAGTGGACACGGCATGACACATGTGCCGGCACTGGACGCACATACGCGTGCCAAGAGGGAATGTTCCTGGGGTGTGCTTGATCGATGAGGGCATCAATCTTCTAAAGGGTAGGTGTATGTGAGATCCGGCACATGACTTAATAGTATTGATAGGATACTCATATCAACAAGTTGCAACTTCTTTTCTGAAAGCTCATTTGAAAAGAACTCTAAGGTTAAGCGTGCTTGGCCTAGAGCAATTCTAGGATGGGTGACCGACCGGGAAGTGGGTAACCGGGTGCGCACGAGTGAGGACAAAGTGCGCAGAAAAGACTAGTGTTGGTCTGTGGGGCCAGTCTAGTATCCTATTAAGCTACCAGGAGTGGACGGGGTGTTACAATTACTTAGTTTCAGACTGCAATTATTGCTAGCCCCACCAAAGAGGGGGCTGCAAGATCATGTCTCCTCGAATGTAGTTGTCACACTCAATGGAAGATGCAGGTGATCGATTGAGAAAGCAAATTGAGGACTCTGCTATCAACTTGATTGTCAACTGAAATGATGATTTTTCATTCCCTTGAGTTGATAATATGTAATAATTTTAAAAAGTTTGCAGCTAATGTAATATCTAGATAACTCGTGTAGGCCATGTTGGCATTTAGTTGACGTCGTCCACACATTGCATTAGTCGTTATGGTAACTACGCCAGGCAGGTCGATTAGGGAACAATACTGTGCTGTATTCGGCCGACCATGAATAGTAAAAAATGCTAGATTATTATACACATTTTATGATATTGGCATGGGCTTCAGAAATGACGAAACTGTAAAAGGGTGTAAACATAATGGGCCAATGCGTATGTGGTAACAGGCCATAACAGTAACAACCCGTAAATGTAACAGGCTTAACGGGCTGTAATAGTAACAGGCTGTAATAGAAACATGCCGTAACTGAAGTAGGCCGTAACAGTAACATGCCGTAACAGTAGCAAGCCAGAATAGAAATAGCCCATTACAGTAACAAGCAAGAAACAACAAAAATCAACAGAAAAGTAATAGGCCAAAACAGTAGTGGGCCAAAACAGTAGCGGGCCACAATAGTAAAAGGCCAGAAGAGTGATGAGCCTGAACAGTACGGGCCGAGAAATTCCTGGACGAGGGTAGTAATAGGCCGACAAATTTACCAGGCTAGAACAGTAAAGGGCCTTTTGTGGGCCTGAATAGCTAAAACCAGAATAGTAAAAGACTAGAACAGTAACTTGGCGCAGGCTGCTAATGGGTCGCACAATGTTGACCAACATGGGCCTTCTGTAGGCCAAAACAGAATTCGACCTGAAAGTTCGCGGGCCACTGCTAGCTGCATTTTTGGGCCCATTTCAAATAGTGCAGAACAAAACTGTAACAGGCCATCTTCTTATTGGGCTCCCCTTATGTGCCATCCCAGTTAGTATTTAGCAGGCCTTGGTTGTGCATGTCTTCTGCCATGGTTTATATGGCCGTTAACGGCGGTAACTAGTTGCTAGTGGCGGCTGCCACCTAATAGTTCGCATGACGTCAGCATTTAGCACGGCTAGCGAACAGATTTGTAATGGAACAAGTTTTCGTGGCTGAAGGGTGCGATCCGCCACGGTCGGAAAAAACCGTGGTTAACTCATTTGTGACGGGGCTTTTACCACGAAGTCCATCCATCACGGAAGACTCTTTGGCCATGAAAAACGGGATTTCAACCACGGAAATTGTCCGTTGTAAAAGCCAACTTTTCTTGTTGTGAAAAACAAACCAAAACCCAAAAAACACCTTTATAATATTATTATTACTTTGCTTGCCCAATTATTGATTGCTTTAATTAATTTATTTATATTGTTATTTCATATTACTAATACGAAACCTTGTGCTTGACAACCACATAGAGGAGTTGGGGATATAAGACAAGGACTTTACTTTGCAGGTTGTTAGAAGAGGAGAAGTGAAACATACTATTGTTCCAGTTCCCCGAGTGTTCGATATAAACCCTCGAGTCACCCTTGTGGGGAAAAGACACTTGCTATAACACTCTGCACTTGAAGTTCCAACGAGTTGGTACACATGGAGTTGTTGCCATCAGAACATTTTTTGGCGCTATTAACAAGGAGTTGGAACAGCACCTCACAGTGGTTGCAGTGTGGTTAAATTCCCATGGCAACTGCCAGAATATTTTCTCACACCGTTGTCGGGGAATTGATCGGTTACATCGCTACTGCATCTTCATCAAGCAAGGAGCACACCACCTGCTAGAACATTTTCTATCATTATGGTAAGGAAGTTTTGGAGTCAGCACATCTTCTTGCACCATCATCACCAAATTTGTGCAAACACCTAATCTTGGGGGCTTGCACCACTGTGAGCCTTATTTTCTCCTTTACATTTTCAAAGCAATTTTATTTTGTCTTGTTTTAGTCATTTACCTGTTTGTTAGTTCTTTAATTTTTATTTAAAATATAAAAACCCATAAAGTTTAGAATAACTTTTATTTGCAAACATGGGAGAAAGGAATACAAAACTTTGTGACTACACCAATACCCGTAATGATCAATTCATTCCTAGGCCCATTACAACTCTTGAAATCAAAGCTGATAGTTTTGAAGTTAGTCCTGGGTTACTTAATCTTATTGCAAAATAACAATTTGGGGGAAGCGCTAGTGAAGATGCATGTATGCATCTACATGACTTTTGTGAAAATGTGATATGTAAAAATTTAAGAAATTGTAAAATTACATTTTTAAACTCAAACTATTCCCATTCCCACTTAGAGGCAAAGCTAAAGAATGGTTGTTATCTCTACCAACAGATAGCATAAACTCTTGGGATGATTTTAAAGAAGACTTCGTGAAGAAATATTACCCACCTATCAAAATCCTACAAAACAGAAATATCATCCTATCCACTTAAGACTTTCCCATCACATGGAGTAAATGAATGGACTAGTTTACATTTTTCTATAATGGGTTAAACTATAAGTCTAAAAGCATGCTAGATTCGCTGAAGGGGGATCATTCATGAGTAAAACTATTCATGAAGCCAAAGCCATCTTAGAAAACATGTTACTAAACCATAGTCAATGGAACATTGAAAGCGCACCAAACCCATCATCTAGAAAAGTTAATTCAATTGAAGAAGTAGAATCTTTATCTAGTAAAATGGATGCCATACTTTCTTACATGTCCAAGCAAAATATGGATAATGTTCCCTTCCAAGACCTAGTTGGAAACAACCAAGAAAATGTAGATGTCAACTACCTAAAAAACATTGGAAATAATGGGTATGGGAACAACTATAACAATTCATATGGTAGGCCACCTTATGCTCCTAATAAATACACTAGTGGTAATATCGTTTCCAGTGACTTAAAAAATACCATTAGATCCTTCATATCAACACAAAAGGAACTAAATAAAGAACTCATAGCTAAGTTTGAAAAACAAGATGCTCTAAATGAAAAACTAGATCACATAACCCCATAAGTAATATATTATAAGATACTCATCAAAACCTAAAGACACCATGAAGGAACTATTAATAATGTACAAGACATAATAGATAAGTCTTGGGAAACTATTAACATGATGGAAGAGAAAGACAAAGAAACACTTATGAAAATGGAAGAAAAACAAGTAGAGGAAGTTAGATTGATTAGTGAAACCAAAGAACCTCTACTAGATCTTGACAAATGTAGCTTGCATGAACTCATCAACATATTACAAAAAAATCTAATGATCCATCTATTAATGTTCATCAAGCAGGATTTAGCCTATATTGCAAACTTTGTCATCAAAGAAAAGATAGAAAGATACAAGAATGAAGCCATGATACCACCAAAGCTTGGACATGCTTGGCTCCCCAAAATGTTAATCACTATTGGCAAACAAACTCACCCACGCTATACTAGATCTTGGATCTAGTGTCTTAGTTTTATCAAGAGAACTATATGAATTGCTAGAACTCAAAACCATGGAAAAATTCTCAATAGACCTTTAACTTGATGATGCAACTAAGCATGCTTCAATAAAAGTAAATGATGTCATGGTTGAGTTACATATGACTTTTGTTCCTGTTGATTTTGTTATCATGGACATGGGGAGTAAAACCTCTAGTCCTATAATACTTGGAAGACCCTTTTGAGAACTACAAGAGCAGTCATTGATTCAAAGGAAGGGAATGTGAAATTTCAGTTTCCACAAAAGAAATTTATGGAACACTTTCCAAGTAATAAGGAGATAGAACCAAGGTACAAGCTACCCCATGATCTCCACATAAATTGAAACAAGTAAGCCTGGCTATATGGCTATAAAGAAAGCACTTTTCAGGAGGCAACCTGGTTATTTATTTTTGTGTACCCTTGGTGTAGTAAAATGAGTCTCTTTTAAGTTTATTCTTTGAAGTTTTTAATAAAGTACCAAATTGAACCCATTTGGATGCTAGAAAGTTGATAGAACATATGGATTAGCAAATTCCTGAACTGATATTGTTTAGTAGAAAAAATATATATTTTTTCTGTATATCCGATTGCTCTCACATTTGAACTGTAGTTACAAACTTGCATACTCTATATGAACAAAAATTGGCAAAAATTCCTGACATGTTTAGGTGGACAAAATAAATACGTGTTATTGCTACTAAAATTGTGGAAAAATTTTGCCTGCTATTTGTTGAGCCATTTTTAGAGTCTCAAAAATAATTATTGATGACTGCAAGTGCACAGATCGATTGTAGCTAGTTTTGAAATAGGGATTTATATTTTCATGCCCCTGGTTCATTAGTTGTACTCAGTTTTCCCAGTCGCTTAGTTTTTCCTCACTTTTCCCCTCCCTCCATTCCGAAACCCTCACATGCGCTCGGACAGGTGGATGTCGTCAGGTCAAAGGCTTGACCATTACATGCTGATAGGTGGGACCGCGTTGGGTGGGTCCTGCATTGAGCGTTATGCTATGTCACCTCGACTGTTACATGCTGATAGGTGGGGCTAGGATACACGGCAGACCAACCATCCACCTCTCGCTGACTTGTGGGCCCTGTTTTTCCTGATTGTGTGGCCGGTGCACCCAATAACAAATGGGGTCGTTTTGTGGGGTTGTCAAAGCCAATGAACGATGGGCCGCTATGTGGAGCCGTTCTGTGGGGCCTTTGTATCCAATGACCGGTGGGGCCATCATGTGGGGCTAGAAGGAGGATTTGCATATTTGCCATGTTTTACTTTGCAACTTGCATATTTGCCATTTTGTGTGTCACTGGCATGTGGTGGTCATGTGGCAAATATGCAAATTCCAAAGAAAAAGTTTGGTAGATATGCAAAATTGGCAAATATGAAATAATTGATAGGTGGGGTCGTGTATGACACGTCGGCTCTCTCTCATCCGCTCCCAGCCCCTAGCCCCGAGCAGCTCCTATCCCACCAGCGGACAGAGCAGCCATCGTCGGTGCATCGTCGGATCTGTCCTAAGGCGGTATTGGACGGACTGTCGCACTACACCTCAACCGCAGCTCTGGCACCTGTTTCGTCCGCACACATTGTACGTTGGGGCAGTATCAACCGCAGGAAGGTCCTCCACCCACGACGACCAGGATTTGGTTTCGCCTTCATAGCTCGACGAACAGTTGCAACAATTGCTAGTAGTGCTTGCTAAGACCTCTGCTCCTGCTCCGCCCACCCTAATCGATTCGGTTCCCGTAATTTACTCGACATTGTAGGTGCAAATTAGTCATCAATGTCTGGTCGTAGCGGGTACATCAGCGAGGGTGGGGAATCGATCATGTCATGGACACATTCTCCTTCTCCTACCATGTCGAAAGTGCATGTATCTCCTTCTCTTTGTACTACCGTTGAATTTTAAGTGCTGACATGGCATGTCGGACTAATTCCAAATTTTTTTTGGGATTGTTATAGTGTGCTATGCAGGCCGATGATCCATGATACATTGCATACCAAGATGAATCAACTCAGTGGTCTAGCCATAGGATGGATTTGGAGGAGATGGTTGCCAAGTTAGGTGATGAATTGGCCCGTAAAATCCTGTTGATATTTGAGCTGAAGCGTACTGTCGAGGAAGAATTCAGAGCTTATTCACAAAGAGAAGTTGACACCTGAGTTTGATCTTGCTGTATCTGATCAAGTCGTAGAAAATCTAAAACACGAACTTCAAGTGAAGCGGGTGGGTGGGTGGGGGTGGGGTTTAGTAGTTGTCATCCGCGTCGTAGAAGTTACAGTATGCGGTTGTGGTGAAGGGTTCCACGTGCAATTATTAGTTGAATAGATAGCTAATTTAGAGAGTAGAATTGTTATTCAATAGATGGTTGTGTGTTCCTGCTAATTTAGTCACTTTGCGGTCCCAAAGTTGTCGAGAGAATGTATTGTGGTGCCTGAGTTGCTTGCCATTGGATCTAGCGGTCCCAAAGTAGTCGGGAGAATGCATTGTGGTACCTGAGTTGCTTGCCATTGGATCTAGTGGTTCCAAAGTGGCTGATAATGCATTGTGGTACCCGAGTTGCTTGCCATTGGATCTAGCGGCCCATAGTTGGCATGCCAAATGCCTAGAGGGTCAAATTGGGGCCTATCAGTTTTGATTGTTCTGTCGCTGCCATCGTGGCTGCCATGTAGAGTTGCAGCGTTGGCAGCAGCATCCATTCCCTGTTCCAAATTAGTGGCTGGGATTGTTAATCCAAGTTAGTTGACTCAACTTCCTTAAGATACAATCGAATCTAGTCAAATCTAAATCAACTAATTTGGGTCGGAGGGAGTACTACTTATGAATTAGCTTTAGAGCATATCCATCATCCTCACTACTCAGATACATATCAATTTTGGTTCAAATCATACATATTTCGATCAAATTTATACAAGTCCACCGGAGATTGTCAAAGCAAGTACTACTACTTATGAATCAACTTTAGAGCATATCCACTAGTATCACGGCTCAAATACATGTCAAATTTATTCAAATCATACATATATTTTAAGTCACGGAATTTTGGTTCAAATTGGGCTTAGATTTGTCCCAATTTTAGGTGCACGGTGAGCTAGCCACCCTCCCCGCCATATGTGTACTCCAAGAAGTACGGGGAAAGTTCTCCCATCCGGGCTTCACCGTCGATGTGCCAGCCATGGCCGTGGCCTGCCTCCCACAACTTTGGTTCACGAGGGCTTGATCTGCACCATCGTAGTGATGTTGCAGATGATGGCTTCAACTGTCTTCGCATCGAGGACCACTGTCGGCACCATAGCCATAGATGTTGTGGATGGTAGCTTCAATCATCGTCGCATGGATGACCACTATCGGCACCACAGCCGTAGATGTGAACGGATGATGGCTTCCATCAGTGTCTTTCATCCATGGCCACTTTCAGCACCACCGCCATCGCACTAATGTTGCGGATGATGGCTTCCATCGGTGTCTTTTAGACGGTTAGATCCTCACCGCCGCATGCCATTCTAGCAGCCGTGCTTAGATTTGTGTCGCCGCAAGCCGTTCTGACCCCCATGTGTAGGTTCGCTCTACCGTACATCGATAGGAGGGGAGGAAGGTGCAGCTGGTATACGTGTGACAGGGAAAGGGAGGGAGAGACCTCCAGCCCGTCGGATCATGATGTATCCAACGGTGGCTATCCAAGATCCGTGTGACATACATCTCGACCAATCAGAGTGCAACCAAACTGAGTGCTAGTTGATACGGCTGGTATATATGTGACAGGGAAATGGAGGGAGAGACATCCAGCCTATCGGTCTATCCTCGCCGTACAAGGCTAGGTGCGCCCATCGAGAGAGAGACCTCCAGCCCGTCGGATCATGATGTATCCAATGGTGGTTGGCCAATATCCGTGTGACATACATCTCGACCAATCAGAGCGCTAGCCAAACTAAGACATGAGAGAGGGGAAAAGTGAGAAAAACTTTAGCGGGAGGGGAAAAGTGAGGAAAACTTTAGCAGGAGGGGAAAACTGAGTAGAGCTAAGGAAAACAAGGGCTCTCAGTTAAAAAAATGACTAAGGGAAATTCAAGCTTTTGGCATAACAAATGTAAAATGTGTTATTTGAACAAAATAATCCATCTTGGCCGACATTATATTGTTTGCAACTCAAAGATACACAAGTGTGCCAAATTTGGCCTCATTTAGACAAAGTATGTTTTGGGATGGGTTATCTTGGAGGTTGACTGAGTAGAAAGCCATGCATCTTCATAGCTAGTAGCTCATTCAAAGAAGTGGTTTAGGGGAGAAGTCCATTTCTCTTTATTTCCTTTTCCTTTATTATTCATGCTAGGTTTTAGTTAACATAACAAGACTCCATGAGAAGGTTGCACTATGTTTTGACTTCTTTTTTGAATTAAACTAACCCTAAAACCATTTATTTGAATTTAATCACTAAGAAAAAGAAAAATGTGGCTGATTACAAGTAAATCCAAAATTTCCAATTTCATATGGTAAATCAATCTAGGATACACAAGTGTGCCAAACTTTGGATCAATTGGTCAACATTTGCTATGGTTTAAGCCATGAACTAGCTAAACCCCATGTGTTGACCACATGTCGAGGGCAAAACTGAGAAGTGCTAAGCAACTAGGTGCATGATAATAGAAACTTGTAATAACACATACATTATGGGGTTATCCAACATACAAACTTGGAAGCGTCACAAACATTGACAGTAGTTCAAATTCAATGCAAACATTGATAGTAGTTCAAATTCATCATACAAATTTAAATTAATAATTCAAATTCATTTTTTTCTTGTTCCTAGTGTTTTTCGCTGGAATATTCTTGGAGTTCACCACCTTGCTCCGGGTGATCTTGGCTGGAATATTCTCGGAGTCCACTGATCAACTTCACCCTCTTCACCTCCTAGAACACCCATGAAAAACAATGCATGTATGCAGGGTTTCCCATGGATCTGCCATTGCCTACAATGGCATGTCCTGTCGGCCAAATTCACTGGGTACCTGCATTGCTATCTTTACTGTCAGTGTATGTTACCTTAGCCTCCATTCCTTTTGTAATGCATTTCATCTTCAATTGTTTTGCCCTGTCATGCAATGCCTTAATCAAAGATGGGAGGATGAGATGGCCAACATATACTATTGAAGCAATTCTTTTATGCAAATCGATTTTTATCAGGATCATCTACCTAATCTTATCAAATATTTGCCACAACATAAGCCCTTTCAATGACTTGACCTTTGAATTGAAACTCTTTGCAAGGTTACTTGTCACATAGTCCACCTTGCAAATTTCATTGAATTGGCTTCTTGACCACACCATTCCATGACGTGCATCCAAGTACTCCTTCACCGTAGGTTTTTGTTTATACAACACTTCCAAATGATACAGATGCTTCCTCAAACTACATGTGTATGAAGCTGGCCATAGGTTGTCAGTATAAACTTTACCCTTGAATTTCTTTGTAAAATTTTGCACTAAGTGTCGCATACATTCGGTATGCTCCACTCTGGGGAATAATGCTTCTACAGCTTTCTCCAAACCTTTGCAAGCGTCTGTGTGGATAGTAAGTCCTGGTGGATGACCTATAAGGTCGCGCAAATTCTACAGAAACCAAGTCCAACTTTCCTCTGACTCAATCTCCAAAACTCCAAAAGCAATAGGGAACATCCAATTGTGGCCATCAACTGCAGTAGCAGCTACTAGCTATCCTTCAAATCTTCCATGAAGAGATGTTGCATCCATGGCCAAATAAGGCCTGCAACCATACAAAAACTCTTGCCAGCAAGCTTTGAAACAAACAAAATCCCTTCTAAAGCACTCCTTCTCCATTGTCTTCCTTCTTATTTTGTACTGAACTATATGCCTGTCTATCTGTACAACACTACCTGGACTAGCCATCTCCACTTCAGCTTTGAAGCTGTAAAGCAACTGAAAACTTTCATTCCATGGACCAGTGATCCTATCAAGAGCCATTTCCTTTGCATAGAACATCCTCATGTAAGGTACTGTAATATTAAAATTTTCAGAAACTTTTTTGTGAGCGTTGTTGCACAAACTGATGGGTTCGCTCTCATCGAATCCATGATTGCATCTGCCAACCACCTAGTCTTTGCTTGTTTTGTTTTGTCCTTTGGTTGTGCCCCCTTTAGGTGGACAAGAATGTTGGAACTAGGTACCTTTTATCTGAAACATAATGAAAATGTCAGGTACAGTTAACAAATTCTACACAATGAACTAAAATACACAACTGGTTGTAATACCTGAACCAAACTGCTCAGGAGCATAGTGGATGCATGCATCCTCCACCTACACCTCTTGTATGGGCACTTCACTGTGAACCTTGCTGGCTCACTCTTAATAACAACATAATCATTATTGGTGTAGATGCAATATGTAGTAAGGGCATTATGATAGTCCCACATCGTTTCAAATACGATGCCTTCTAAAATCTTAGGATCGTTCTTGTCCCACTCAATTACTGGCAAGTCCTCACCATCGTACTCGGCTAAAACGAGACTATCATTGTTCTCCTCATTCTCTTCTTCATCAGTGTCATCAAATCTGGCACCGTGGGCCAATTCCTCCGTGTATTGATCCTCTAGTGCCTATTTACTGAATCTATCTACCAATTCAGGGAACATCAACTCATCCTCATCATCTAGTGGAGGCGCTCCCTCGGCAATCTCTGCTTCGTTCTCCACATCAGCCGCATGAGCGATTTGGCTTACACTCGCAGTGCAAACAGATGGTATTGCTGTGGACCTACAAGGAGCGCGGGGGTGCACACTATTAGCAGAGACAACAGAGACACATGATGCTCGACCACCAAATGATGCCTGACCACTAGATGATGCTTTAGACCTCTTTCTCGTGTGTTCAACTTTAGGTTGCACATGAAGACGAATTCGACCAAAACGTTCGGCAACATTCAAAGAGAAAAGCATTACCAGATCAGCTTTGCTAGTTAGTGGGAGCAATCTTTGCTCGCTAATGTTGAAATATCGCAAATCAACTGAATCTCCATTGCTCTAGGGGAATTTAGAATATATTTTATCTTTCAAATCTCTAAGAGTTATGGAGGTTGCAACCACCGCAGGGAAGTAAAATCCAGAGAGATACTGTTCACAACCACGAATTACGCTAGTATCTAGTTTAACGGCCAGCCGAAATGCCAGCGCTAGATCAATCCTATTCGAAAAGCAAGGCAGTTAGCTGAGCACCGGAGATTCGCGCTCAATTACTGCCTATAATCAATCCACAAAGGGAAACAATACTTACCTAGATGGAATCCATGTGTTAGATCCCTCCGATTCCAACCAATCTTCTTCGTGCTCGACGGGGAGGACCGATACACCCGCCAGCATCACATACTGTTCCGCGAAAGGGGTATATCTAGCGGGGGAGCAAGCGGAGCTGGAGTGGGCTCCGCGGCTAGGGGGAGGGGGCGGCTTGGGGGCCGAGGCTGACATAAGGTAGGAGGGGCTCTTAGGTAGGAGGGCACGACGGCGGGGGATCGGAGCGGAGGGGCGGTGTCGGAGCTGTTCCAGGCTCGGAGCGAGAATGGCCGGTCCGATGTGTCTCCATGCGATCCCACCCTTCACCACATATGCAAGAACCATCCCAACGCGGCCCCACCCTTCACCGCGTATGCAGGACCCGTTCCAACACGGCCCCACTTGTCAGCATGTAACGGTCGAGGCGACGTGACATAACGCTCAACACAGGACCCGCCCAACAAGGTCCCACCTGTCAACATGTAACGGTCAAGCCTTTGACCTGACGGCATCCACCCGTCCGAGCGCATGTGAGGGTTTCAGAATGGAGGGAGGGGAAAAGTGAGGAAAAACTAAGCGGCTGGGGGGAAAGCTAAGTACAATTACTGAAGTAGGGGCACAAAAATAGAAATCCCTTTGAAATAATAGTATCAAACCCACAAAGAGATATTTGGTTAAGGTATTTATGCCCCTTGTCACTGTCTACCAAAAGATACTTGAAAGACACCTTTGATTTCAAGTAAAGGGTGTTTGAAAGGTTTTTGGTTGAATGCAAAAAAGTAATTAAAACAAGTAAAACAAAACAAATAACAAAAGTGTTTGGAATGGTGGTTGAACTCAATAAGGCTAAAGCGTTCTCGAGGAGGTAGGATACGCCACTAGCATGTTGTAATTAATCATAATTAGGATAGCCTATTTCTTATGTCATGACATGTGTGGAGAGAACTCCGTAATAATATGTTCACTACAAGGCTCGTAGGAAGTCACGTTGTTGAGCCAAGAATGAGGTCATCTCTAAATAACCACCGCGATGTTTGAGAGGAGCCACCCATACAGACCACCGCAACTAAGGGTCTCCCCGTGGATATCATAATTAGCTTAGTGAATCTCTCTTTATTCCTCCTTCGACCATGCAGGTTGCTAGCCAGTGCTTCTAGTCACAATAGCTCCGGGCACACTTCCAAACACGTCCAAAGGATTTCACCCTTTTCCTTAGACCTGAAGGCAAATGATATGTGACCAACTACACATACCATCTAAAGAGAGAGGGATCAAACACACATCATAGATCAATAGATCATAGACATAATTAATAGATCATCTTTATTTCATTTCATAATAGTGCTAGGGTTTCTCCGTCTCCCCAAGAACGAAGGAAACTACTCACACATGGAAGAAATCAACAACATCATCATAATCAAATGTATGGATAATAGTACGGGGATGAGTCTAGTGCAAACCACAATTGAATATGAAATTACAACAATATCTAATGAATGGAAGATGGGGATAGTACTGGTGATGGTGATGAAGTAGTTGATGATAAGGGTATGATGCGATGTCCTCCAATGATCCGTGAAGAAGCAAGGATTTGCCCTTCTCCAAGTTCCTCCTCCAGATCCCTTTCTAGTGTGGTTTTTTGTGGATGGAAATTTCTATCAATGTCAGATCTGTGATCCGTCTTCGTGATGTGAAAGTATTTGATGAGGTGGTCACGCTGCCACATGGTACAGACATACGGTATGGGCGGGCTCCGCCCGTACTAGTGGTCATTAACATCCCTGTGTCCTCCAATGTGTGTGCAAATCTTCCAGATGCGAAGATAAATCAATTAAATGACTTTTATCACTTAAAAATTCCATATTACAACATAATATGATAGTTCCAATTGATATGTTCATAAGATACTTAGTAATTCAGGATCATGTTGAAACAAGGACAAAAGGTGTGCTCAAACGCAGTAAAATACCAAAAACCCTATTCTACTTATGCAAAAACAAAAGGTAAATATGCTTCAATTTTGGACTCATCAATTATCCATGAGTCTTTTGATATGCGAGGAATGTTTGAAACATCATATACTTTCTGGACACCTCTAATTAATTTTTTTCTAAGGTCTTTATGGCAGCTAGCAACATGTCTTTGTACCACTAATGCCACCCCATAGAAAGTAAATGGAAGAAAGTTTTGTGTTGAAGTTTTTGGACAGGGAATGGAGGAACACCACACTAAGAGCTATCCAAGAATGGTGAAATCCATAAGCTTCGGAATTCCCAAGGAACCCCACTCTATATATTACACTCTTGGTTTGCAAACCTATAAACTTTGTTTTTGAGCAACATAAGATTATCATAGAAACTTGGAGCATTTATATCTAGTTTTATTTTTAGTTTTGCATGTTACCCTTTGGAATAAATAAGACCACCATGATAGATGTTTTTCATGCTTAAGAAAGAGCTACTGAAACAAATGAATGTCAAGTTTGAATGCCATGATAGAAGGAAAAAAGGTAGTAACAAGCTATGCATGTTATTGCTTCTAGTTATATTGTGCATATGCTTTATGGAGTGATAACTTACAAGTGTTTTATCTAGTGCTAGTTATTATTTTCAACATAGATAGATAGTACAATGCTTATATTGTCTATTAGAAATGATATAGTACTATGGACACTTTTTGCATGCTTGTAGAAGGTTAAACAATTACTATTGCTAGCCCCACCATATTGAAACATCCTCCTTTATAAAAAAACTTAGCTATCATACTAGGGAAAACATACCCAAATATCTCATGATATATCCCAAAGCATAATATCATGTGTGAGTCATTATTTAGCTTCCAAACAATATCAATTATGGGTATGGGTGACATAGATAAGTTAGTTGTGGGGTGAACACGAACTCATAGATCATAAGAGTACCCTTTGCGAGTAGAACAAGATTACGCATACGATAAAAGATGAGGGAAAAAACCCTCCAAGCAGGGGTACTAACGCTAAGATGGGGGCAAAAACCATCCATTGATGACATCAACAAAGTGAGAGAGTGAGTATCTAGGAGGCTAGGCCTCTCAAATATCAAGAAAATACAAAAATCAAAAAGTGAAAAAGGAAAAAGAAGAAAACAAGAACTAAGTGAGAGAAGAAGCAAAAAGTGCCAAAAAACAAGAATGCCAAAAAGAATCAAGTAATGAGGGGCAATGGAACCAAACACTAATAATGAACTATGATTCAACCATAAACATAAGGGATAGTGTTTGGAAGCTAGATGTGTCTTGCATATGATATTCCCTGCTTACCAACCTCATGCATTTATCCTTCTATTCCCTTTATTCTGACCAAAGGACTGTCCACATATATGCGTACTACGGTGACCCATCATACCACTGCACGATGTAGTACACTATAGTCGTTGACATAATACCAATGAAACACTGTTCACTAGTATTACATCCCTCAGAGTGGTACAACAGAAACACAGCAGGTCCAAAACATGACTACATATTACAACTCGACTCTTTACAAAAGATCCAGAGAACACTCTAGGTTAAATTGAGAGAAAGAACTTCTTACAAAGAAGAACCAGAAATAATAACTAAAAACTATCTAGTAACTAAGATTAGTATCTAAACTATTTGGCTTGCCATTGCTGCTATTGCAATGCTCTACAGAAGTAGGTTCTATGGCTAGAGTATCTATTCCTATCTAAACAGAGACTTTCTTCACTTCAGTTGATGTATATGTTGACTTCATTGACTTTATTGAAGAACTTGAGCTGTTGATGATGGTTTCTTGAGAAGAAATTGATGTTGACGTCGTCTTCATCGGCTTAGAACCTAGCAAGGGTTAAGAAGGTACGGTTGAGTATGAGCATACTCAGCAAGTTCACTAAAAAGGAGTGTATGATGCCCTATCTCTACAGCCATAGACCAAAGGTCGTAGGCAATGCAGGTTTTCATAAAAATTTCTTCAAAGGTTGCTTTTATTCTGAAAACTATGTCTGACAGCCTT
This sequence comes from Avena sativa, assembly GCA_916181665.1. Classification (NCBI taxonomy): domain Eukaryota; kingdom Viridiplantae; phylum Streptophyta; class Magnoliopsida; order Poales; family Poaceae; genus Avena; species Avena sativa. Next base: position 182,524,202 of record OV702287.1, on the reverse strand, counting down.
CACAGGTTGACCAGAACCTTCATGGGGTTCCTTTCCTGCTGCGTTCGTAGCTCCTTCCCAGAACAGGGAGTAACATGTCGCAGTTCTTACACTCTACAGAGGTGCGTTACTTTACCCATGAGAGACCAAATCCTTGTTGCACAACCGGGCGATCTTTCCCGTCCACACTTCCTATGGTGTGGGGCCTAGTAGATGATCCAAGCCAATCACTGCCCCCTTCACGACCCTGCATGTCCCCTTGGTTTACGCCATGCCCACATATTGAATTACGACAATGGTTAGTATAGACCGTCAGATGCCAAAACTATCGTGGGACGTTGGGGGCTCCCACCCATACACTGCATATCCTCTATGAATTACCAATAAATGCACGCTACAAGGCTAACAGCCATGACCTGACCATCCAGATGCATGCGAGAGTAAGAAGGTACAGCTGACTTCTCCGTCCCATTCCAAATCTCATGGTTAACTGATACATTGCAAATGTATCTATCATTTTTTATGTTCCATGCTTGGTTTTATCTACTTTCTTATGTTTTGTTCCAACTTTGGAGTACTTTTCATATGATTTCTTGGACTAACCTATTAACAAGATGCCACAGTGCTAGTTGCCTGTTTTCTGCTGTTTTTGGTTCCAGGAAGTCAGAAAATGAATATTCTCGGAATTAGACGGGACAAAAGCCAAAGTTACTATTTTCCCGGAAGACTCACGAAGCTAGAAGGAGAGTCGGAGAGGGGCCACAGGGTGTCCACACCCCCCTTGGCGTGGGCCAGCCCAGGCCGCGCCAGGGCATGGTGTAGGCCCCCTGGCCGGCCACTGACCTTGCCTCTTTCGCCTATAAGAGCCTCCCGATACCAAATCCCTAAATAGTCATTTAGAAATCCACGAAAAGTTCCACAGCGCCGCCGCAACCAAAGGGGAGATTCGGGGGACAGAAAGTCTCTGTTCTGACACCCTGTCGGGACAGGGAAGTACCCCCGGAGCCATCTCCATCGATCTCCACCGCCATCTCCATCACCGTTGCTGATTCCCATGATGAGGAGGGAGTAGTTCTCTCTCGAGGCTAAGGGTTCTACCGGTAGCTATGTGTTCATCTCTCTCTCTATGCATGATCTTATTGAGATCATGAGCTTGTAATCTATAGATCTACCTTGCTACTCAAGTGCTTTAATAGATCTCTGCTCTCCCCATGTGTGTGAAAGTGACAGCATGCACACCATGGTGGCACTTAGGCTAGATATTAGAAATACTTGTTATGAGTTATATTTGGAGTTGGATGTCTTAATGAAAGTGTGGTGTTTGTTGGAATCTAGTGCTCAAGGTGATACTGTGGGGTTTTCTAGATGGGAAGGCTTACTTTGAGGTGTTCTGTTATAGCCCTACCATGGATTAGAGTGTCCAACCGGAGAGTAGTTCAGCGTAGTATCATAAAGAAGAATATATTTATATGAGAGTGTTCACTAGTTAAAGTATGATCCCTAGGCCTTGTTTCTAAGCACTGAAACACCGTTTGCTATTAGATCTATTGCATGTTTGCTTGATTCTATCTTTATTTCAGTTTGCCTTTAGTCTCTTCCACGCCATCAACGTATTTTCTAGCACTGTTGTCTTATATCTATACCACTTGTATTTCACTATATCTTCACCGAACTAGTGCACCTATAGACCTGACAAGTGTATTGGGTGTGTTGGGGACACAAGAGACTTCTTGTATCTTGATTGCAGGGTTGCTTGAGAGGGGATACCTTTGACCACTTCCTCCCTGAGTTCGATAAACCTTGGGTGATCCACTTAAGGGAAAAATTGCTGCTGTTCTACAAACCTCTGCACTTGGAGGCCCAACAACTGTCTACAAGAATAGAAGTGTGTAGACATCAAGCTATTTTTTTGCGCTGTTGCCGGGGAGGTAAGGTAAAAGGTATTCACACCAGAGGATTAAAGAAGAAGAACCTCCCACAGCAAACGCCTATTTTTGGCGCCATTGCTGGGGAGATAAGGTAAAAGGTACTCACATCCACCGGTGTGAGTGCTCGAAGTTATTTCCTTTAGATTCTGCAATTTTGTCTTTTTGTTTCTTGTTTTCACTAGTTAGGCTTAATGGAAAACAACAACAAAATTAGAGAGCTTTATAGTATTTATCTTGAGTTAGGACATGAAGTGTTTGAAGAGAAAATTAAAAAACCTATGGAACTTTATTTGCATGCTAATAGCATTGTTGTTAGTATGAATTCTTTGGAAACCATTGTTGCTAATGCTATGGAAAATTCTAAGCTTGGGGAAGCTAGTTTTTATGAAAATGATCTTTTTAGTTCCCCAGCTTTGGAGGATAGCTATTCTATTGCTTATGATGATACCAAACCTTCAATATATGATGATTACAATGATGAATATGATATTTCCAGTCCACCTACTATTGAAGAAAAAAATAATTATGATTAAAATATGCCTCCTATATTTGATTATTATGGTGATGAGAATAATAATGATAGCTATTTTGTGGAATTTACTCCCACTACAATTAATAAGAATGACTATGTTTATGTGGAGAGTTAATTAATTCTTTTATGCATGTGGCTCATGATAAGAATGTTTCTTGTGATAGTTATATTGTTACTTTTATTCATGATGCTACTGAAAGTTATTATGAGAGAGGGAAACATAGTTTTATGGATCTCAACAATATTAAGTTTCCCCTCTTTATGTTGAAAGTCTTGAAGTTGCACTTGATTTGCTTTACTATGCTTGTTGCTTTGTGCTTTCATGACTTGTTTCTTTAAAAGATTCATATGCATAGGAAGTGGGTTATACTTAAATGTGCTTTGAATTTGCTTCTTGATGCTCTCTTTTACTTCAATTCATATTTCTTATGTGAGCATCTTCTCAAACTATCATGCCTAACTTAAAGGCGTTAAAGAAAAGTACTTATTGGGAGATAACCCAAAAGTTTTAGATGAGTCTTGGAAGTTATTACTTCAGTAATAACCGCTCCTTATCCTTTTTATTTGCTTTTTGTGCCAAGAGTAACATCTAATGAGAGAGAAGTAATGATTGGGAAAGTTGTTGTCCCAAAACAGATTTCTGTGCTTCACCGTAAAAATTCTTGTAAAATCTCTGAATGTCTTTTTGAGGCGTGAATTTTTGCGCTTCTGCCCCAGGTTGTTATCTAACTTTCGTTGGTTCAACACTTTTTGATTTAAGCAACATAAGGTCTTCGAAAAAATTCGTCTTTACCTGCTGGTCTGTTTTGACAGATTTCTGCCATTTTCTGCATTTGCTTCTTGTTGATTCCTTTTTGAGTTATTTTGGGGAATTGAGCTTTTTGAGGGAAGTGCTTCAATAGCTAGTGTTCTAATGGAATTTTATTGGTGTTAGAACTGAATCTTAAGACTTATTTATCTTGAGTGCACTAATGTTGCTAATAAAGATGGTGTAAAGTTTTGTATGAAGGAAAAATTTCAGGTGTATGGAAGGAATGAGTAATGAGATGAAGGATGGACTAAAGCTCAAGCTTGGGGATGCCATGCGTTTCAACCAAAGAAATATTCAAGAATAACAATCTTCAAAGCTTGGGGATGCCCAAGGCATCCCCTTCTTCATCAATAAAAATCCTAGGTTTCTTCCAACACTTCGTTTTTATTGTTTCATGCACAGTTGTGTTGTTCTTGGAGCGTCTTCTTTTTCGTTTTCGTTTTGGTTTTTAGTATGCTTGGTTTGCTTAGTTTGCTGAATAAATTGGTTGGACCCCCTCTTTCATACATTGGTATTCAAATAGTTTGGTTTGGATTGGAAAAGAGTAGGGAAGTTCATGCTTAAGTGGTAAAGAGAGCTTATTTTTGACTGTGGCCTATGCTTTGTCATGCCATGCTCGATATTGTTTTGGCTTTATGTTTAGTATTCTTTGCTGTAGCATGACTTGTTATAAACAATTGAGATTGCTTAATGTGCCTTGGATGAATCATGCGTTGTTTTAGCATATTAAAGCATAGCATAGTGGTATTCTCCTTTGATGCTTTATTTGGGTTGACTTGGCGCATGTTGACACCATGTTATGACTATCTCAAGTTACCATAGCCTTTATGATCCTTTAGTTTTCAACTTGTAGTATCACTTTATGCTTTGATCAATGATGCTTTGTCGCTCTACATGATTATGGCCATTATTGCTCTCTTAGTTTGTCGCTCCTAGTCTTTTGCTAGCCTCCGCAACCAAGTATGAGTTCCACTCATGCATCCAACTCCTTAAACCAAGTTATTCCAAAGAGTCCACCATACATACCTACTAGCATATGCTATTCCAAGTATATTCATGCTTTTTTTTACCTTCCAAATTAAACTTGTTATGAGAAAACTAGTGATTAAAGCTCTCACGAACTTGATGGCACACTTTACTTTTCTTGCCCTTAATAAACTTGAACCATTGTGTCGTCTATGTTGTATATGCTTGCACTTATTTGTTGGGAATTAGCAGAACCATGCTGTCATGGGGAATGCTTTCAACATTGCACTTGGTACTTGTACCTAGTTGATATCATGCTCTTTTGTATATGTATGTCGTCGATGTGAAATGAAAGGGGAGCTTGTAAGTCCATGGAGTTATGTATATGTGTTAGAGAAACGCCTGGGCCGCTGGTCTAATCCATGCTGACATGGTGGAAACCTGCAGCGTAACCATAATGAGCTGTCTATGAAGCATTCTTCTTATAAAAAAGAGTCTGATATTGAGAAAAAAGAGAAAAAGAAAAAAAAAGAGATTATGAAAAGAGGAAAGAGAGAAAAAAGCACCATATTCCCATGGTAAATAAGAAGATTGCTGAGATGCTCGTTGTCTGCTTGCCTTGTCATTTTGATATGGGGATTCTTCCGTATCATCGGGCAAGGGGTACCCCGTTGGCAGTTCTCTATGATACACATGTACTTACAATGACAAGAACTTACCGGTGACTAAACTTGAGTAGCATGAGGAGTGGCCCTCGTATACAAGGGACATGAGATTTCTAACTTATACTTCGTCAAGGATGTACACCATAGTTTGTTCACTTTAACCTTAATCACTTCAAGATGCTTATGATAGGGGCAATGAGAGCTGAAAGCTATAAGTACCATAATTTTTCGAAGCTCTTTATGAGACTTGAATCCCTACTTCCTTTTATAAAGGCCTTTCTTCCACCATTATATTGAGTCTCCACCTTCTACCTTTATGCACCTACTTTGAGAGCATAGTGGCCATTCTTAGTTCTATGTGCATTGTCCCAAGACTAGTTGATTGATGCATAACTTGATATTGCTTGTTTTAAACTATTGTATCTAGTCACTCTTATGAACTTTGAAGGTGTCCTATGCATTTATATTTGCTACTCTATGAGGGACAAGTTGAATACTATTATGCTATGTTTTCTTTATGTGAAACAAACAAATGTCTTGCAAATCATTGTTATTCATGAATCTTTTGTTTGTGCCTTTTCATGTTGCATCATAGTTTCTTTGTCTTATTGTTAGAACTTTGTCTTTCATGATATGTTAAAGTACTATGATCCCAGCTTTGAATGTTTTACAAATACTTTGATCAAGTTTATGATGGTACATGTCACCTCAAAAATTATTCTTTCTTTTTATCACTTACCTACTCGAGGACGAGCAGGAGTTAAGCTTGGGGATGTTGATACATTACAAATGTATCTATAATTTTTGATGTTCCATTCTTGGTTTTATCTACTTTCTTATGTTTTGTTCCAACTTTGGAGTACTTTTCATATGATTTCTTGGACTAACCTATTAACAAGATGCCACAGTGCCAGTTGCCTATTTTCTGCTGTTTTTGGTTCCAGGAAGTCAGAAAATGAATATTATCGGAATTGGACGGGACAAAAGCCAAAGTTACTATTTTCCCAGAAGACTCACGGAGCCAGAAGGAGAGTCGGAGAGGGGCCACAGGGTGGCCACACCACCTTGGCGCGGGCCATCCCAGGCCGCGCCAGGGCATGGTGTGGGCCCCCTGGCCGGCCACTGACCTTGCCTCTTTCGCCTATAAGAGCCTCCCGATACCAAATCCCTAAATAGTCATTTGGAGACTATTAGAAATCCACGAAAAGTTCCGCAGCACCACCGCAACCGAAGGGGAGATTCAGGGGACAGAAAGTCTCTGTTCTGACACCCTGTCAGGACAGGGAAGTGCCCCCGGAGCCATCTCCATCGATCTCCACCGCCATCTCCATCACCGTTGCTGATTCCCATGATGAGGAGGGAGTAGTTCTCTCTCGAGGCTAAGGGTTCTACCGGTAGCTATGTGTTCATCTCTCTCTCTATGCATGATCTTATTGAGATCATGAGCTTGTAATCTATAGATCTACCTTGCTACTCAAGAGCTTTAATAGATCTCTGCTCTCCCCATGTGTGTGAAAGTGACAGCATGCACACCATGGTGGCACTTAGGCTAGATATTAGAAATACTTGTTATGAGTTATATTTGGAGTTGGATGTCTCAATGAAAGTGTGGTGTTTGTTGGAATCTAGTGCTCAAGGTGATAGTGTGGGGTTTTCTAGATGGGAAAGGCTTACTTTGAGGTGTTCTGTTATAGCCCTACCATGGATTAGAGTGTCCAACCGGAGAGTAGTTCAGCGTAGTATCATAAAGAAGAATATATTTATATGAGAGTGTTCACTAGTTAAAGTATGATCCCTAGGCCTTGTTTCTAAGCACTGAAACACCGTTTGCTATTAGATCTATTGCATGTTTGCTTGATTCTATCTTTATTTCAGTTTGCCTTTAGTCTCTTCCACGCCATCAACGTATTTTCTAGCACTGTTGTCTTATATCTATACCACTTGTATTTCACTATCTCTTCACCGAACTAGTGCACCTATAGACCTGACAAGTGTATTGGGTGTGTTGGGGACACAAGAGACTTCTTGTATCTTGATTGCAGGGTTGCTTGAGAGGGGATACCTTTGACCACTTCCTCCCTGAGTTCGATAAACCTTGGGTGATCCACTTAAGGGAAAAATTGCTGCTGTTCTACAAACCTCTGCACTTGGAGGCCCAACAACTGTCTACAAGAATAGAAGTGTGTAGACATCAAGATATTTTTTTGCACTGTTGCCGGGGAGGTAAGGTAAAAGGTATTCACACCGGAGGATTAAAGAAGAAGAACCTCCCACAGCAAACGCCTATTTTTGGCGCCATTGCTGGGGAGATAAGGTAAAAGGTACTCACATCCTCCGGTGTGAGTGCTCGAAGTTATTTCCTTTAGATTCTGCAATTTTGTCTTTTTGTTTCTTATTTTCACTAGTTAGGCTTAATGGAAAACAACAACAAAATTAGAGAGCTTTATAATATTTATCTTGAGTTAGGACATGAAGTGTTTGAAGAGAAAATTAAAAAACCTATGGAACTTTATTTGCATGCTAATAGCATTGTTGTTAGTATGAATTCTTTGGACACCATTGTTGCTAATGCTATGGAAAAGTCTAAGCTTGGGGAAGCTAGTTTTTATGAAAATGGTCTTTTTAGTTCCCCAGCTTTGGAAGATAGCTATTCTATTGCTTATGATGATACCAAACCTCCAATATATGATGATTACAATGATGAATATGATATTTCCAGTCCACCTACTATTGAAGAAAAAATTAATTATGATTAAAATATGCCTCCTATATTTGATTATTATGGTGATGAGAATAATAATGATAGCTATTTTGTGGAATTTACTCCCACTACAATTAATAAGAATGACTATGTTTATGTGGAGAGTTAAATTAATTCTTTTATGCATGTGGCTCATGATAAGAATGTTTCTTGTGATAGTTATATTGTTACTTTTATTCATGATGCTACTGAAAGTTATTATGAGAGATGGAAACATAGTTTTATGGATCTCAACAATATTAAGTTTCCCCTCTTTATGTTGAAAGTCTTGAAGTTGCACTTGATTTGCTTTACTATGCTTGTTGCTTTGTGCTTTCATGACATGTTTCTTTACAAGATTCATATGCATAGGAAGTGGGTTATACTTAAATGTGCTTTGAATTTGCTTCTTGATGCTCTCTTTTACTTCAATTCATATTTCTTATGTGAGCATCTTCTCAAACTATCATGCCTAACTTAAAGGCGTTAAAGAAAAGTACTTATTGGGAGATAACCCAAAAGTTTTAGATGAGTCTTGGAAGTTATTACTTCAGTAATAACCGCTCCTTATCCTTTTTATTTGCTTTTTGTGCCAAGAGTAACCTCTAATGAGAGAGAAGTAATGATTGGGAAAGTTGTTGTCCCAAAACAGATTTCTGTGCTTCACCGTAAAAATTCTTGTAAAATCTCTGAATGTCTTTTTGAGGCGTGAATTTTTGTGCTTCTGCCCCAGGTTGTTATCTAACTTTCGTTGGTTCAACACTTTTTGATTTAAACAACAGAAGGTCTTCGAAAAAATTCGTCTTTACCCGCTGGTCTGTTTTGACAGATTTGTGCCATTTTCTGCATTTGCTTCTTGTTGATTCCTTTTTGAGTTATTTTGGGGAATTGAGCTTTTTGAGGGAAGTGCTTCAATAGCTAGTGTTCTAATGGAATTTTATTGGTGTTAGAACTGAATCTTAAGACTTATTTATCTTGAGTGCACTAATGTTGCTAATAAAGATGGTGTAAAGTTTTGTATGAAGGAAAAATTTCAGGTGTATGGAAGGAATGAGTAATGAGATGAAGGATGGACTAAAGCTCAAGCTTGGGGATGCCATGCGTTTCAACCAAAGAAATATTCAAGAATAACAAGCTTCAAAGCTTGGGGATGCCCAAGGCATCCCCTTCTTCATCAATAAAAATCCTAGGTTTCTTCCAACACTTCGTTTTTATTGTTTCATGCACAGTTGTGTTGTTCTTGGAGCGTCTTCTTTTTCGTTTTCGTTTTGGTTTTTAGTATGCTTGGTTTGCTTAGTTTGCTGAATAAATTGGTTGGACCCCCTCTTTCATACATTGGTATTCAAATAGTTTGGTTTGGATTGGAAAAGAGTAGGGAAGTTCATGCTTAAGTGGTAAAGAGAGCTTATTTTTGACTGTGGCCTATGCTTTGTCATGCCATGCTCGATATTGTTTTGGCTTTATGTTTAGTATTCTTTGCTGTAGCATGACTTGTTATAAACAATTGAGATTGCTTAATGTGCCTTGGATGAATCATGCGTTGTTTTAGCATATTAAAGCATAGCATAGTGGTATTCTCCTTTGATGCTTTATTTGGGTTGACTTGGCGCATGTTGACACCATGTTATGACTATCTCAAGTTACCATAGCCTTTATGATCCTTTAGTTTTCAACTTGTAGTATCACTTTATGCTTTGATCAATGATGCTTTGTCGCTCTACATGATTATGGCCATTATTGCTCTCTTAGTTTGTCGCTCCTAGTCTTTTGCTAGCCTCCGCAACCAAGTATGAGTTCCACTCATGCATCCAACTCCTTAAACCAAGTTATTCCAAAGAGTCCACCATACATACCTACTAGCATATGCTATTCCAAGTATATTCATGCTTTTTTTTACCTTCCAAATTAAACTTGTTATGAGAAAACTAGTGATTAAAGCTCTCACGAACTTGATGGCACACTTTACTTTTCTTGCCCTTAATAAACTTGAACCATTGTGTCGTCTATGTTGTATATGCTTGCACTTATTTGTTGGGAATTAGCAGAACCATGCTGTCATGGGGAATGCTTTCAACATTGCACTTGGTACTTGTACCTAGTTGATATCATGCTCTTTTGTATATGTATGTCGTCGATGTGAAATGAAAGGGGAGCTTGTAAGTCCATGGAGTTATGTATATGTGTTAGAGAAACGCCTGGGCCGCTGGTCTAATCCATGCTGACATGGTGGAAACCTGCAGCGTAACCATAATGAGCTGTCTATGAAGCATTCTTCTTATAAAAAAGAGTCTGATATTGAGAAAAAAGAGAAAAAGAAAAAAAAAGAGATTATGAAAAGAGGAAAGATAGAAAAAAGCACCATATTCCCATGGTAAATAAGAAGATTGCTGAGATGCTCGTTGTCTGCTTGCCTTGTCATTTTGATATGGGGATTCTTCCGTATCATCGGGCAAGGGGTACCCCGTTGGCAGTTCTCTATGATACACATGTACTTACAATGACAAGAACTTACCGGTGACTAAACTTGAGTAGCATGAGGAGTGGCCCTCGTATACAAGGGACATGAGATTTCTAACTTATACTTCGTCAAGGATGTACACCATAGTTTGTTCACTTTAACCTTAATAACTTCAAGATGCTTATGATAGGGGCAATGAGAGCTGAAAGCTATAAGTACCATAATTTTTGGAAGCTCTTTATGAGACTTGAATCCCTACTTCCTTTTATAAAGGCCTTTCTTCCACCATTATATTGAGTCTCCACCTTCTACCTTTATGCACCTACTTTGAGAGCATAGTGGCCATTCTTAGTTCTATGTGCATTGTCCCAAGACTAGTTGATTGATGCATAACTTGATATTGCTTGTTTTAAACTATTGTATCTAGTCACTCTTATGAACTTTGAAGGTGTCCTATGCATTTATATTTGCTACTCTATGAGGGACAAGTTGAATACTATTATGCTATGTTTTCTTTATGTGAAACAAACAAATGTCTTGCAAATCATTGTTATTCATGAATCTTTTGTTTGTGCCTTTTCATGTTGCATCATAGTTTCTTTGTCTTATTGTTAGAACTTTGTCTTTCATGATATGTTAAAGTACTATGATCCCAGCTTTGAATGTTTTACAAATACTTTGATCAAGTTTATGATGGTACATGTCACCTCAAAAATTATTCTTTCTTTTTATCACTTACCTACTCGAGGACGAGCAGGAGTTAAGCTTGGGGATGTTGATACATTACAAATGTATCTATAATTTTTGATGTTCCATTCTTGGTTTTATCTACTTTCTTATGTTTTGTTCCAACTTTGGAGTACTTTTCATATGATTTCTTCGACTAACCTATTAACAAGATGCCACAGTGCTAGTTGCCTATTTTCTGCTGTTTTTGGTTCCAGGAAGTCAGAAAATGAATATTATCGGAATTGGACGGGACAAAAGCCAAAGTTACTATTTTCTCAAAAGACTCACGGAGCCAGAAGGAGAGTCGAAGAGGGGCCACAGGGTGGCCACACCCCCCTTGGCGCGGGCCAGCCCAGGCCGCGCCAGGGCATGGTGTGGGCCCCCTGGCCAGCCACTGACCTTGCCTCTTTCGCCTATAAGAGCCTCCCGATACCAAATCCCTAAATAGTCATTTAGAAATCCACGAAAAGTTCCGCAGCGCCGCCGCCACCGAAGGGGAGATTCGGGGGACAGAAAGTCTCTGTTCTGACACCCTGTCGGGACAGGGAAGTGCCCTCGGAGCCATCTCCATCATCGTTGCTGATTCCCATGATGAGGAGGGAGTAGTTCTGTAACATCCCAAAGATTCAATCCAAGCTTATCAAGATCAAATCATCCAAAAATAGGGTTAACAAAAGTTTTTCCAAATTTAAAATGAAAGCATTCATATGTGTGTGCATGTAAAATAGGAGTTGTTTTGAATTGCCATGATTGTGTGATCCAATGCTTATAAAATGTTTCTTAGGTGAGTTAAACCTCATCTACATCATTCCCAAACTTTTGCTAAAGAAAATCAAATCAAAATAATTAAAAAAGAGGAATGGTCATTTTGGCAAATTTAAGTCTCATGCCTACTTTGGCTATTCCTAGTACTCAATTCTTAACAGAAACAATTCTTGATCTTTGCACCCCTTGATAGTACACATAATGAGGTACCAAGGCCCACCTTTGGATCTTCTAAAAACATTCTGTTAACTATTTTAAATGACAGTTTAAAATTGAATCTAATGCATATGCATAGAGAACCCCTATTTCAAAAACCATATTTTTGAGCTCCATTTTCAGAACCCTTGCAACCAGAGACTACCTATCACTAGTGCAGATCACTCAAAAATTTTGAACTCAAAATTCAAAACTTTTTCTCTTGCGGCCATTTCATCAAACACATGGCAGGCAGAATCAAACACAATTAGCTAGCTCACTGTTTCTACAGGGTTTTGCCACCCAATTGACCACAAAACACTCCCTCTGTCTCCACTTGATCAAACCATGCCATTACCACCCCATCCCCTACACCCTAGTGGCCAGGACAAGCCATGCCGAGCACCAACTCGCTGGCCAACCTTGCCCTCACTCCAACAGACCACCTCCCTTCTCTCTCCATGCATAGGAGGTAGCGAGCACCTCACCGCCACTCCCTGTCCCTTGCCCGAGCCAAGAGCAGTAGTGGACCACCGAGGAGAGCCCGCGCCCAGTGCCACAGCACCATGACGGTGCCGCCTCCAGAGCGCGCCCTGTCCCCGCGTGCACAAGTCACCGCTTGACAGCAGCCCGCGCCCGTCGCTCCGCCTCGACCTGGAGAACACCCCAGACATCCCTGTTCGCCGCCCAAAGCCTCAGAGCCACCGCTCGCCGTGGACACCGCCGCTTCGGCCGCGCAAAGCGCCACCTCACCTAGACCGCGTGCCACCGCCCCTATGGCCGCATTTAAGTCCTAGAGCACCGCCAGGGAACCGCCCATCGATCGCCATCCCCCGCCATGCCGCTAGCTCGCCGTAGCCATGTCGCCACCGTCGACCGCTCATCCCGCTCGGTCTCACCGTCGGGCCTATAAAAGGAGCCCTCCCCAGCCATTCTTCTCCACACCATTCCACTCCCCTCACCTCTATGAACCTCACCCACCTTTAGCCGGAGCAACTGGAGCAGCAGCTCGCCGGAATTGGCGCCGGAGCCGCCGCCTCTGGAGGAGATGGGTGTTGTTGATTTTGACCGCCCCAAGCTCCGCCGCGACCACGCCTCACATCGCCGTCATCTTCCACGTCGTTTTCCCGCCTCGCCGACCCTGCTGGAGCCCTGGTACGCCCCCAGTAGACCCCCACCGAGCCGCTAGGGTTCGAGCTCGCCGGCGACCTGTTCGTCGTCGTCGACGACCCTCAGTTGTTGATCTCGCTTCTAATCGCACGGCCCACAGCGCGCGTACCGTTTCGCGTGTTAAGTGCAGATGACACATGGGACCCCCTGTCAGCTGAGCCCCGCGCCGCGGAGCTCCACTGGGCCGGCCCATTTCTTTTCCCGCGCTAGCCCATAGATTTAAATCTGGTTTTTTCTTTTTAGTTAAATCTAGTTTCTGTCCCCTAGTTGCAAAAATCAATTCAGAGAGTTTTATAAATCCAAATTGTATGAAACCAATTTTGTCTGAAAGGTATTAAAATGATCTATCCAAGACCATTGGATTTAATTCAATTAGAGTTATAGATCTCTCCTAATAAAAATAACAAAACAGAAGCTTTTGCAACTTGCAACATTTTTATAAAATCAACCAAGTTAGCTTTTGAGTTGATTCCAACTCTCAAAAATCACATTTCATCATATCTATATAAATATGTAATAATATTAAGGTTGACATGCAGTGACGTTGGACTAGTACCAAAATAATGCTATATAGGCATTTCTAGTCACTTTAAATCATTAAATAATGAACTTAAACCAAAGTAATATTGATCCAACCCTTAAATCTCATTCCCACATGTTATAATATGTGGTGAGGACATGTGTCCACATGATCCCATATTTTGGTGGTGAATATTAAAATTTTAGTTAATATTTCAATGAGTAGAAATTACTTTTCTAAAATAAAAAGGATGAATCTATTGAATTAAAACTTGTGATGTTTGTGATGATAATAGATCCTCAAATGTGTGTTTTAGAATGCTACTTAGCCTAGTTAAGTACTGTTTGGTGATTGTGCACTCCCTATGTATTTATAGACGCTAGTACCGACCAAGCTTTCGAGGAGGAGTTCTACCACGAAGAAGAAGAAGAAAACTTCAACCACTGCACCAACCAAGGCAAGCTATTGTTAGCAGGCTAGAATTAAACTAGATGGTTTAGCAAATATGCCTTAAGCATGCTTTGATCACACCCCTCTGACTATTAGTACCCCAAGTCTTATTGACAAGTTTTACCTCCCTTAGTTTACACAAAGTTCTTTACTTATTTTGAAGGTAGCATAAAAAGTATAAACCTTGACCTACTTAGAAACCTTTAGATGTCACTCTATGGCATGAGATTGAACCCATCACTTCCACCTTAGTGAACACTCTTAACTTAGTATCTTAGTATAGATCAAAAACTTGAGTCACTCTAGATGGGAATACTTGGTGAAAATAAATCGTGAAAACCTTGGAATGATGAGTCATTCTATTGAGATCTTTTGACATGTGTTGAGAAACGCAAATGGTTGATGATGAAAATGTTGAGGCATGAGCCTTAACCCTTTTATAAAACTGATGGTTGGATTCGGATGCGATACCATTCCAAATTTACCGTACAACCACATTACCTGAATTGGGTAAGGCTTAGCTGGAAATTTATATGCATTAGTATTAGTTCCCTCACGGGAGAGGTTTGAGCTGAGGCTACCTCTCAATGTTGTCCACCTATGCAGTGCCCAAGATGACTGATGGTCATGGTTGGGAGGCCATGCTCATAGGAGAGGTGCTTATACTAGGGTGTGTAAAGGAAAGGTTATGTTTGATTATCTGCATACTAAGTATGATGATTCAGGGTTATCCCTGACAGATGTATCGAATCTTGTGGTGAAAGTGTACCACCTCTGCAGAGTGTCAAACTATTCGAATAGCCGCGTCCGTGGTTATGGACAGTTGAAATGGCCATACTTTTTCGTTGTCAGATGTTTTCTAAATAACTTGAAATGAATGATGAACTTTGACTTGACCATAACAGGGTTGTGTTGATGATAATAGCTTCCCAACTTAAGTGATTCTAGAACTTTACTTTATCTTTCTTTGCTTCTGAACTCAGCTTAGGTTTCAAACTTAACTTGATAGTTAACTTAGATTCAGCACTTTAACTTAGATTTATACTCCTTGCTAGTAGTAGTTTGCGAGTACTTAAAGAGTACTCATGGCTTTTGTCCCTGGCTATTATCATGGCCAGACTATGAAGGAGATTATCAAGATGATGGTCAGCAGGACGGCTATGATAACTAGGACTATCTGCCTTCGTCAGCATTGCCTGTGCCCCTGAAGATGGACCCCACCGCTACGCTATCGTTTATTTCCGCTACTTGTTGTATTAAGACTGGATCTTGAGATCCTTATTTGTGTAAGACCTTATATATGGTTTGTAATGGATGATGTACTGTGATATCCAATCCGTTATGTCTCGCAAAAATGGTAATCCTGGGATTGCGAGGTATGGCATAACGGGCATCTGGGATTAAAGATCCGGGTGTTGACAAGTTCTCTCACGAGGCTAAGGGTTCTACCGGTAGCTATGTGTTCATCTCTCTCTCTATGCATCATCTTATTGAGATCATGAGCTTGTAATCTATAGATCTACCTTTCTACTCAAGTGCTTTAATAGATCTCTGCTCTCCCCATGTGTGTGAAAGTGACAGCGTGCACACCATGGTGGCACTTAGGCAAGAGATTACAAATACTTGTTATGAGTTATATTTGGAGTTGGATGTCTCTATGAAATTGTGGTGTTTGTTGGAACCATCTAGTGCTCAAGGTGATAGTGTGGGGTTTTCTAGATGGGAAAGGCTTACTTTGAGGTGTGCTGTTATAGCCCTACCATGGATTAGAGTGTCCAACCAGAGAGTAGTTCAGCGTAGTATCATAAAGAAGAATATATTTATATGAGAGTGTTCACTAGTTAAAGTATGATCCCTAGGCCTTGTTTCTAAGCACTGAAACACCATTTGCTATTAGATCTATTGCATGTTTGCTTGCTTCTATCTTTATTTCAGTTTACCTTTAGTCTCTTCCACGCCATCAAAGTATTTTTGAGCACCGTTGTCTTATATCTATACCACTTGTATTTCACTATCTCTTCGCCGAACTAGTGCACCTATACACCTGACAAGTGTCTTGGGTGTGTTGGGGACACAAGAGACTTGTTGTATCTTGATTGCAGGTTTGCTTGAGAGGGGATACCTTTGACCACTTCCTCCCTGAGTTCGATAAACCTTGGGTGATCCACTTAAGGGAAAACTTGCTGTTGTTCTACAAACCTCTGCACTTGGAGGCCCAACAACTGTCTACAAGAATAGAAGTGCGTAGACATCATTAACGCGTAATATGCGGCGCTAGAATCACTGGCGACATTGGTTGTTAAGTCCTAGATATTATGTTCCTATACCACTTGAACTGTATCAATAGATTACTACCATTTGGATCCATAATCAAATTATTATGAAAATAGTGTTTTTTTACCTTTTTGAAATGCAGGTGATGACAACATTTGAGTTACAAGCATTTGATAGAAAATAACCAAAGGACATGAGCAAGTTTTGAATTGGCCTTTTGTGATTGCAAGATTATGCACTCATGGTGTTCAAGACAATAGAAGATCCAAATTCTATAAATAGCATCATTGGTCCGGTAAGGACTAATGTTTAAAGAAGCGAGATGCAATGATGCATAAGTAATGTAATGTCGTTTGATAAACGTGAATCCCCGGAATAGTCGTATTTGAACTAGGGTTTGGAAACTGGGGATGAGTTCTTTGGAATGTGTTTCACTTTTATCTCAGTTTCATACTTGTGCTCCTTATTAAGGCTTGTGAGCATGTGTAAAACAATATGTTAACACAACCAGTAACATGCAATACTAAAGCATTCAAATGGTGCATGGTATCTGAAAGATTTCTTAAACAAGATTAATATTTAATTCGATCTTTTAGAGAAGCGTTCAAGGATTACTTTTAATTTCTCTTAAAAGAATAACTCTTGAGGAAAATCATACTTAACTAAAAAAATATGTAAACTATAAATTAACACTCTTAGGCTTTCTTGCTAATTATAATTCCTAAATAAGAAAGAATTACTTTATTTGAATAAAAACTGCACTAGTAGTTGAGACTATCTATCTTGGTCATTATATGGTATTATAACTTGGTTCACTTTATAATGTTACTTTAAGGTTAATTAAGAGTGGTAAGACTTCTATTTGAGGCATATTTTCTTAACATTATAGTTGAATAGAATTCTTTATTTACTTACAAATGAATGGGTATGATTCATAATGTGGAAACTTCATTGGTTGACCACTCATGAATTATCTTGGGATATACTTATTAACTTGTGAGTGAAATAATAGTAAAGGTTTTAATAAGTCAAAATATTATTCTTGAGGATTTTATAATTGATAATATCTTTAGAGAGAAAGATTTACTTAATTCTGAATGGTAGTTTTAGTAAGTACAACTTAAAATGGTTATACTTATGTTAGCTTCAATTAAACATTATTTGAACTTGTTATTACATTTTTAGACTCTAAACAAATAATGGTAAAGACAATAGTAAAGGTTTATATATTTTTAATGAATTAAAATAAAAGAAGAGAGTTTAAATAAGATTTATTAGACCATTACCTTTTATTTCACTTCAAAAGTGATAGTTGGCATTTTTATATGTAGAATTTATTTTTGTGATCATTTTGGTATATTATAAGTATTTTTGAGATTTTTAAATAATAAGATATGATTTTTAAAAGTTTAATCACTTTATAAATACTTAATAAATAATAAATATTAGTTAAGTGAGATAATATTTTAAGTTTATAATTTTACATTTTAGTTCTTATTTTTCCAAGAATTTTAGTATATTATTTATATTTTTCTTATTTACCAATATTAAAATATGAATTTTCAAAGTATTATTACTTATAAAATCTTTATTAAATAATAATTAATGAAATAGTTAGCACAATAATAGTTGATAATAAAGATAAATTATAGATTTTTTTCTAAGCATTTTGATATATAATATACATTTTTCTAAATTATAAAACAAAAGCTATTCAATTTATAAGATTCAATCATTTTATTAAATTCCTGAAATTTATTTATAATCGAATTTATAATATTTAACCTATTTCCTAAACAGGAATTACTTTTCAAACCGACATGGATCCTAGCCTAAGTCACAGACATGTGGGGCCTATGCCATGTTGGTTGCCACGCGAGCAAAGACCAGTCCACCCGGTGACGTGGCATGGGTGACGTGGGTCTAACATCGGCATGATGTCAGCCCAACCTCCACCACCGGATTGTGGTCGCCGATAGTGATATAGAGGGTTCCAGCACACGCGGTTGGGCGCGCTGGAGTGAGGGAACGATGGTGAACAGGTTAGTGACGGCGCCGCCCCAGAATGGTCACCGGAGAGCGGTCACCGACGATGGACAGCGGCGTCGATGTCGGGTTCTCGTGGAGGCGGTGCTATGGAGGGCTAGAGTCAAATATAAAAGCACAAGAAGATAGAGAATCTCACCATGATCATGATGCGATGCTTGGGAAGGCGTGGCGAAGTCAGGTGGTGACGGAATCGATGGTCATGGCGGTGGCCGGACTTCGGGAAGGAGGTCCCGATTAGAACCTTAGGTGCTTCACGGGCTCGAGCTAGAAGGGGCAATCGACCAAGAAGAGCATGGGGAACACAATAGTGGTATCAGATAGTCCAGGGACAGCCGGAATTGACAGCCACGAGCGGCTCCGACGAGGTAGGGTTTTGGGAGCTCGCACAGGAAGAGGGAGAGAGAGCATGGAATTAGGGATGAGGACGAACAGGGAATCGCGGTGGCTTTCTTATCCCCTCCAGGCGTCGGTGGCACGAATCTAGACGAAGTCTACGTCACGGCGTGGCGGCGAACGACAGAGCTCCGGCCAGCGAGCTGCTTGTGACGTCGAGAGGTAGACGACAACACACATTTTGCGAAAAACCCCCTCGCAATGTTTCTGTCTCAACCTGCGGTCTACCTCTGGTCCCACTCATCAGTCAGAGAACTGGAGATGACTTGGGCTGGTGTTGGGCTACTGTTGGGTCGGTGGGGGCAGTAGATAGGCAGAGGGTAACTCTAGGCTAGCCTGTTGGCTCGGCCAGGTCTTTTTTTCTTTCTGTTTTCTTTTTCTATTTTATGTTTTAGTACAATTTTATTCAAATATTTTTTTCTCAAGTTTCAAATCCTTCAAAACGTTTCTTAGGTATTTTAGATATTATAGGATATCATTGTGGGTGTTTGGTTCTACATTCTTTTTAGTATTAATATAAATTCTATGTATTTATGAGATGTGGATGAGAAAACTCATTAACAATATAAAGTTTAAGATTTCGTTTCTTATTTGTGGTCGTGTCTAATGGTTATATCTTTCCTTTATACAACATACCATGAACTTATTAGAGGATTTAAGATACTTATTTATTTTATAGATATGAGTAAACATTATGGATGAAGATATACTGCCTTCATGTTTGTGATCATGAATAACATCTCAACTTAAAGTGAGTGATTGATCTTGCTTTCATAATGTGATCTTGATGATTAAGGAGACTAAGTTTCTATTAGGGTTTTTAAGATGTTAAGATCAACATGGTTCTTGTCCTGGGTTGATATGATCTTGGTTAAGGCTTCTAAAGACTCCTTACCTTAATACCTCACTGAGATTATCTTTAGATAAGGAAATCCTTTCCTAAATATACTCTATAATTCTCTCTTATCTTATTCACAAAGATCACATCCTTTCTAAATAAGTTAATCATCTGACTCCACCATATCCATCATCATATGATGACATGGTCATGCCACTTCATCATTACTCCTTCATTCTTCTCCTAGTATATATCTCCTCTTAATTAACTACCATTGATGCACCTATCAATGTAGCTACTACTAACTCCATCTATTACTTCCTTAATTCCATCTTTCAACTTCTTCCAAAGCTTCCAAGATTACAATTCTATCTATACATCACATGTGATAACAATCCTCTAGAATAGGTATGGTACTACTCCCATAATACAAGTTTGTTCTTGCATTAACTTGGTTAAACTATTATACTTCCAACTACTCCTACAACTTATGTTATATACTTCATCATACTCTAGCTTGACTTCTCATAATCAAGCTAGCTGATTCTCCTTACTAGGACTTTATCTAATTTGGTTTACTCACAACTCTTCTTCAACACCTAGTCATATATTCTCAAGTGACTTGAGAATAATGACCACCATCATTTGATCAAACTAAGCTTAGGCTTCCAACTGTCTGATCAAGATCTATTATCCACTAAGTAGTAGACTTGTACTAGTCTCTCTATAGGCTTATATTGTTAAGCAAGCTTACCCTAAGTTTATGCCCACTTGGATTAAAAAAATTATCATTTGATACACAATTACTACTAGCTTTCTTACGGCTCCTCAACTACTAGCTTAACTCTTGGTTTTAGGTACTTCTTCTAGTTAACTCAGGAGTGAGTTAACTCCTCCAACATCAAATGGTTTGATCACAACTAAGGATCTCATTTCATTGATGATGGCATACTTCACCATGGCTAGTTTCTTCTTCTGATTAATTTACTTAAAATCTTTGAAAGGTTAATATAGTAGGTCAAAGCTAAAGGTTAACAATTGCTAGGTCAAGAATTGGTCACTCAATAGTGATGATCCATTGACACTAGGACTTGGTTAAATAGGAATGTCACCTCTTAATATCATATTAAGGGTATGTGTTGAATGGTCTTGGCATGACTTCCTTTACTACTCTATTTGTAATAAGAGTTAGTGTTTAGAAACTACCATGATTCTAATGGTAGAAATAACTATGGCAAGCAAGTATATCAAGGTTTAGTTATTGGGTTTCATTACTTAAGTTGGTATTCAGGGTTTGTTGTAGATAATACCTTGATATCATCTTTAGAGTATTAAGTATTCATCCTTGAGTTGTTGTATGGAATACCATGTAATGATCTCGAGAAGATCAAGTACTCCTTATTAAGTAGTGTGTTATGACTTGGTTTTATTACATTTGATCTACCCTTAGATCAAATTATATTACCCAGAGATAAGGTTTTAGCAAAGGTTATATTGAAACTTATCACAGTCAACTTGATGATCTACTTCAGGTCCACCAAGTTAAGAGAAGCTTCAATCTCTTTGACAAGTTTTATTTAAAAGCGTGAAAATTACTTGGATTTTCTATGCATGAATGCAATGCACACACCTGTGTTCGGCTTATTTCTAAGCTCTAATGCTGGGGTGTTACAGACTCTCCCCCTTAAAATAAACTTCGTCCCCGAAGTTCGTACTCTCTTACATTTCGAAATGAGAAGTGGACTTGTATTGATCACGCCATTTCTCAAATTCCATTGTGATCACAATTGGGGATAATTGAGGTATCCCGTCTCCAAATCTTTTTCCTTGAATTGTCTTCATACTTGACAATATCCATTATTGTTTCTAATTTATCCTAGGGTTTCTCTCACTATATTCTCTTGGATTATGTCCTTATAGTCCTATATAGAATTAGTATCCATTACTTATAATAATGCATCATAATAAAGAATTATCACACTAAAAAATATAACAAAATATTCCCAATTGAATATTCATCATATAATCTAGAGAACTCTTTACCGTTGCTCCTAGACTCTTACAGGTAATTCCCTTTACTAGGTTTCCATCTAGTGGCACCGTCCACCCAGGTGCATGCGCGACCTACCCTCTTTTGGCCCTCCACTACTAGAAATAAGATATTTTGTGACAAAAAACCACATGATAAAGTTTCAAACCATCATGGATAAGATATTTAGTGATGGTTCTAGTCTGGCATCAATGATGTGTGTTAATCATAGACGGTTTGATTTTATGTCATTGTTTTCCATCTAAGAAACGTCACCTATCGACCAAGCGGAAGTGGTGGCCTCATGTATCAAAGAATGGTGACAAATCTGGACTATGTTGCTAGTAGTTTTTCATTGATATCATGTGGGACAAACATGTCGGTGGGTAGGAGTAATAATAGGAATTTTTACCAAAAATTTGTGGCGAGTCAGAATTGAACCCAAGACCAACTGGTCGGTGTGCTTTCAACCGCTGGACTAGCATATGATTAGTGTTACCTGATGATTTGTTAATCTTTTATAGCAGTTCTTAGGGTTAGCATTGTACAAACCAATCATGAGATTGAGATTTTAATGTGTCGGCATCGTTCTGTGAATTAACTGCGTGGTCTTATGTTATTCTAGCCGCCGCCGCCATGAGGAAGTTGTTCACGTTGTGCCACCACTTGATTACGTGACTAAGGAAGGCGATCGTGTTCCCCAGCTTGGCAATCATGGCACAACTATGCGATCATGTTAATTACTAAGTCGGCATTGTTGGGCCGCACAGGGCTAGTCGTGTCGATCGAAGACTTCGGTGAGTTTTGGTTTCACGTTGTTTATAACTAGATCTGTAGATATGATGTAAGAATTTGAGTAGGATTGTTTCATTATGGACGTAATAGAACATTGATGATTTGCAATGGGATATTGGGTGATCCTTGAAAATTGTTAGTAGTACGTAAGTTTGGTTTTTGAAGTTTAATTTATAAAAAAATGATCAGATGATTTAGTATATATGATGATGCACTTAGCGTCGTACTTCGATGAATTTGGTAAATGGATCGAAATTGGATCACTGATGGGATAAAGTTCACATCTCCGTACATGAAAGGTGTGAGTGAGTTTATGAAGTTTGTGCGAGATAACGAGAATAGTGACTGAATCTCTTTTTCCCGTGTACTAAATGCCTTAATGTTGTACATCACCCTCAAAAGAGTGTGCATGGTCACCTGAATTGCATTGGCATGTCCATGACATATACAAGGTGGATTTATTATGGGGAAGCATTTAGTGATGACGAAAGTAATGGGAGAAGCGAGCATGGTGCATATGGAAGTGATGACCATGATGAACTTGAGCAAGAAAATTCTAATAATTATGATGATGTGAACAAAATGGTTGATGATCTGAAGAACTCAGGAGATAAAGGTTCGAAGAAACCAAACATTTATGCAAATCTTATTGAAGAAGCTAAGAGAGAGCTGCATGAGGGACGCACCACAACCAGTAGGTTGAACTTCATTATCAGGATGCTCAATATCAAATCAACCTACCGGGTCACCAACAGAGCATTCAATTTATTATTTGGGGTGTTATGTGATACTTTGCCAAGTGTGAATTTTCCAAGATCTTATGCTGAAGATAAGAAAATACTGTCTGATGTTGGTCTTGGTTATGAGACATTTCATGTATGCAAGTTTGATTGTGGTTTGTTCTGGGGAGATTATAAGAACTACACCCATTGTCCTAAGGTTGGACTTTCAAGATGGAAAGACCCGGATGCAAAGAAAAAGGTTTCTCACAAGGTGCTTCAGTATTTTCCTATAGTTCAAAGGTTACAAAGATTTTTTGTTTCAAAAGAAATGTCAAATAACACCAAGTGGCACAAAGAGAAGAGGGTTGCTGAGGAAAATGTATTGAGGCACCTAGAAGATGGTGAGGCCTGGAAGCACTTTGACAATCAGTTTCAGTGGTTCTCTGGAGATGTCTGTAACTTAAGGCTAGGTTTTGCAACGGATAGATTCAATCCTTTTGACAATATGAGTAATTCATATAGTATGTGCTTGTTTTTGTCATTTCGCACAATTTTCCACCTTGGATGTGCATGGATCAGTCCAACTTCATGTTGTCCTTACTAATCCCAGGCAAGTGTTCACTAGGAAAGGATTTTCATGTTTTCATGTAGCCGCTGATTAAAGACATGATGGAACTATGTAAAGGTGTGAAGACGTTTGGTGCATGCATAGGAGATGAATTTCATATCCATGTTGCTTTCCTTTGGTCTTTTCATGACTATCCTGGATATGCCACTATGTCTGGATGAAGCACTAAAGGATTTTTTGCATGTGTGCGTTGTGATGAGAATCCTTGCTACGAGTCTTTTAAAAACAAAATAGGATATGTTGGCACTCGACGTTTCCTTCCAACAAATCACCCATATAGAAGAAGCAGACTATTCAATGGAAAATATGAGTTGAGAGTGGCACCAAGGAAGTTCACAATGGATGACATACAAGAGAGGGTCGAAAAAGTGAAGGATTTTGAACCAGGGAAGAATCCTGCATGTAAGAAGAGAAAACATATAGTTGAAGGTGAACCGATGTTGCAAGTCAAGGTGAGCTTGCATTATCTCCCCTACTGGTAGGCACTGAAGCTATCACACAACCTTGACGTGATGCACATCGAGAAGAACATTTTAGATAATATCCTCGGTACCCTGCTTGAATTGGATGGAAAGAATAAGGACACTCTTAGTGCTAGACTTGATTTACAGAAAATGAAAATTAGGAAAAAGTTCTGGATGGATGATGAGGGTGAGACTTATTCAAAGCCCCATGCATCGTGGACTCTTGAGAAGGAGTTGAAGATAAGATTGTGCAGTTATTTGGAAAAAATTAGATTCCCAGATGGTTTTTGTGCCAACCTAGAAAGATGTGTAGATATTGTTGGTGGTAAAGTACATGGTATGAATACGCATGATTGTCACATTCTTCTTTAACGTGTCTTGTCAGCTGGGCTTAGTGTAATTGCATCAAAGGATATGTATGAGATTATTGCTGCACTGGGCAGATTTTTTAGGGAGTTGTGTGCCAGGACTATGAGAGTTGAAGTGCTTGATTGGTTGAAGGTTGAAATAGTTATAATCCTTTTCTAACTTGAGATGCTCTTCCCACCAACATTTTTTGATGTAATGGTTCACTTGGCTTTACATCTTCCTGATGAGGCTAAACTAAGGGGGCCTGTTCATTATGGTTGGATGTATCATGTTGAGAGAAGACTTAGGTACCTTAAGTCTACTATGCGTAATAGGTATAGGCCCGAAGGCTCAATTGCGGAGGGCTATATAGTAGATGAGTGCATGAGCTTCTGCTCTAGATTTTTTGAGGATGACAACAAAGCTAATAGGTATGCAGATAAGCGAAGAACAATTGGTGTTGATGAGTTTCGAGTCTTCTCGGATGGAGAAAGAGGGATTGGGAAATCAACTTTGACAAAAATTGAAAAGGAACATCATAAAATGGGATTTTATGTGCTTAAAAATTGTGAAGAGACACAAGGTTACATGAAGTAAGACCCTTAACGTACTTTTTGCACAATTGCATGTTGTATGAAATTTTAGATATCTAATATGTGAATATATATTTTTTGTTTTATAGTATTTACCGAGCAGAACTTTTGCAGAGGGGTGTAAAAACATCGAGGAGACACTCGAGAAAGAGTTTCCAGCATGGTTTAAAAAAATGTGACTAATTTAGAATCTTCTTCTAGATATTTACAGTCACTTGCACTTGGGCTAGACGAGCGTGTAGTAGTCTACTCTGGTTGCCATGTAAAAGGTGCTAGGTTTCGTACAATGGATCATGAGAAGAACCAGAAGACGCAAAATTTTGCTGTGATGACAAAGGGATCTTTTGGTGAATCTGAAGAAAGAGAGTACTATGGTGTTCTTCAGGAAATAATTGAGTTGCAGTATGTGAAGAACAAGCATGGTGATAGATCGGTATACTTGTTCTGATGTGATTGGTTCAACACCGATAGAAAGAATTGCAAGGTGATACATTCTTCAAAAGTGTCAATACTTCGAAGCTATGGTATAAGAATGAGTCCTTCATTCTGGCTAGCCAAGCAGAAACATGTTTCTATGTTGATGACACCAAGTATGGTACTCCTTGGAAAGTTTTGCAGACCTTCAGTAATAGAAATGTGTTGGATGCTCCAGAAATTGAAGATGGCAATCAAGGGGCGGTTCAAGGGAATGGAGATGCATTCCAGGATGACTTTGGTTCAAAAGACCTCATGCGTCTGGATATTGACGATGATGGAATAGAGGTCGAACTCGAGGAGGTCCATCGTCAGGATGTAGTGGAACGCTTTGATGCTCGCATTATGCGCGAACTAGCAAGAGAGGATGAAAAATAACAATGTTGACATGGATAGTAGCGAAGATGAAGGAGGAGCAGAAGACTTGGAAGGAGATGGAACTGATGATGGCGAACTTAATCCCGATGACAAAGATTATGATCTGGACTAATACCCATGTGTTTTGCACACTTCCTATTCAGTACAATTAGAGATTGTAATGCATGCATTGTACGGATGTTTTTATTGCTGAAGAACATGTTCTAATTATTTAAACTACATGATGCATTCATAGTCAGGATGATGAAAATCTTAGTATAGAACCTACAATTTGTATCTTCTTTCATCAGTTTACGAAATGCAAATGATGATGTGGAAATTTGACGTAACAACATTCAATAGAAGTAATAAGAGTACAAAATGATAGTAAACATGATATTGGTTTTAACACTTAGCATCACCATCACAGAAGGACCATTTAGTTTGATAATACCATTTGACACAGTCGTAGTTTGACTCATGACAACCATCACAAAAGTAGTTCGGCACACACTTACTTTCACACATAACCAGCAACATCATAGAGGACCAACTGTCAAGATGGAGGTTAGCTAGCAAAGGCCTGTCCTTCCAGAGCCACATAGGGAATATGTGAAACAATTAGATAAACCCCTGGAAGTCCAAAGTATAGCTAGAACAACATGTTGTGTCCAATCTCATATGTACTCTCCTTCTCCATGAACTCTGCCCGGTCATTGACTGACATACGACCATCTGTTTGGAAATGGTGTACGAACTATTGACCATAGTGTGTGGATGGTAAATAATAGTTAGGCCACCATATTTGTCCATGTCTCGATGCACAGCTCAGGCAGGAATTTTCTGTTTAGAAACCAAAATTGTGATGTCACTAATATTTCAGCTGAGTTGTGAAAACTACAAGAAAATGAAGTAGGACAGGAAAGTACATATTACCAGGTTTTCCTTAACACGGTTAGTCCAGTTTAATGCATGCACCACTGCAGTAGTTGTTCCTTCATCATATTGCCCAGCTTGATGATGTGCCACAAGATGGTCTAGATTGCCCACATGCTAATTCACTGTCTCCATCATCCTCCATTTGACAATGGTACCATCAGTGATAGTAAGAAAATCAATAATACCTCTTTTAGCACGGGTCAAATATTAATAAGCTGTCAAACAATGTTCATACAATTAACTCCTAGTGATGGTTCATGATTAGTAGTGTAACAACATTTAGACATGAACTAGTGAAGTAAACTTACTTGGATGGTTTATAGGGTCATTTCCTGTGACGATGCGGGTCCTCGCATCAGGGGTATTCACAAAAAAGTAAATACACTAGGCAACTTCAAGTTGGTATGTTCTACCAAATTCTTTTCAAAGTTTGCTAGTGACGAAGGTACAATAATCTTTGTTGCAAACCTGAACCGAGTACTAGAAACCCTTGTTCGTATAGATATCTACTGCAAAAGTCACTTCTTCGGACATCACCACAGCATACTTAGAAAGGAAATGAGCTCGCATGTAGAATGGGATGAAATGACAGAAAAAGATTCACATGCTTTGAAATATGAACATAGAGTACTTGAAATAAGATATATGTGCATATAAACATGTAGAAAGAATATATATACACATTTTAAATTATTACAAACATGAGTATGGTGTAAAAAATATTCATTCTGGATTATGCAATTGTTGTTTAATTAGAGTGATTCACTAGCAAAAATGAAAATGGTGTATAAATGTACAACTTCCTAAATTGAGATGCATGGGATTAACTTGATTAACTTCACCATCATTGTTTTATTACATTGATTCACTTGAGTTATTTCATTACTAGTAGACATAACCAAGCAAGTCTATGAAAATAAATCAACACAAATTCTAAAAATCCCCAAAAGGGTGAGATCCAACCAATCTGGCATTAATACTTGTGTATGTGTAACAAACCAAGTAGGCAGATATGGTTGTCATTAGTTGGTACAACTCGTAGGAATATGAATGTTACTAAACAATCAAGAATTAGAGAAGAATTAAGTACCATGTTAGCTTCAAATCCATGCTGAACGGTGATAGAAAATAATCATTCTCCTTGTCCCCTTTGTTGCACCATCCCTTTGGGTTAAAATAGACGGGGCACTACTTACAAAAATTGCAACGGGGGTTACTGTCAAAAACCGATCTGTACAAACCAACTCATACATACGAAAACATTGACATTAAGGTACTGAGCGCAAACCTTATTAGGCACAATCATCATTGGCATCGGAGTCAGGACGATGAGAGAGAGAGAGAGAGAGAGAGAGAGAGAGAATGCAACGACAAGAGAGATGGAAGGCGATGACGACGACAGAGGGAGGATATCGGCAAGAGAGATGGTAGACAAGGGCGATCTACGTCACCGTAAGTGCAGTTTTTGTAAGCAATCTGGAGCAGCAAGGGAAGAGTAGTTTGCGGAGAGGAAAGTAGGTTTGGCAACTTAATTACTAGCAGATATGCTCCGGAGATTTAGTGTGTAGTTGACGTGATGACTCATAAACCCTGCACGGTGCAGACCCACCTATCATCGTCCTGGCTACGCATAATGATGGCCACGACCGGAGTCCAACCGTCGACCCGCGTACATAGACTCGTCGTGCGAAACTCAATAACACATGGGCCCAACTCACTCACCTAGGAAGCTCCGCGAACAAAGTGCTAAAAAAATATGGACACGTTGCACCCATCGGATCGAGACGGTTCCTTCAGAGGTAGGTTACTCCCTCCTCTTCCTCCTCCGAAACAGGCGAGCACCTCCCCCTCCATCTTCCCCAATCTTCCTCTTCCACCGCCCACATTCCCTCTTCCCACACACCATGAAGGACGAGGATCTAACCACCGAGACCTTCACCGTTGTAGCACATGGCACTAGTAAGGTGGACGTCGTGTACACCAACGATGCTCGGGCAGTAGACAGAATCCTAGCCAAGTATGAGTCATGGATTCAGGATGACACCTACAAAATAGTAGGACTTGATCTGGAGTACACTCAAGATCAGAAAAAACTAGCCGTTCTGTAGTTGGGCATGTGGCAACACGTCCTCCTCTATCACTACTGTAGGTAAATTTCCTGCAACCTGATGTACTATGTTTTTCTCACTATCTAGTACTCTAGTTTGGTTTGTTTTCCCTATGCTTCTTAGATTCGATTTGTATGAATCTGTAGATCTAGCAACATTTTAATTTTGTACCCCAGTCTTCTAGATGACATGTACGCACGAATCTAGATTTAATCTTGCCACCATTTCAATTGAAATTATGAAGAATTGTTTTTCTTCAGATCTAATGGAATAGTAATTTTACTCTAGTTGTATTCAGTGACATTGATATTCATGGTGTATGATGGTGTATGAGTTAGGCTATTTGAAGGAATAGGAATTTCCATCTAGTTTTAATTCCATGACATCGATCTTCATGTGCCCTAAACAAATATTGAAGTATTGTTTTTCTTCATAATTGTAGGAATATGAATTTTAATTTAGTACTATTTCCATGACATTGATCTTCATGGTGTATGAGTGAGGCTATTTGAAGGAATAGTAATTTCAATTTAGTTGTATTGAGTGTCATTGATCTTCATGGTGTTTAATGGTGTATGAGTGAGGCTATTTGTAGGAATAGGAATTTTCATCTAGTTGTATTCCATGGCATTGATCTTCATGTGTCCTAAACAAATATTGAAGTATTGTTTTTCTTCATAATTTTAGGAATATGAATTTCAATTTAGTAGTATTTCCATGACATTGATCTTCATGGTGTATGAGTGAGGCTATTTGATGGAATAGTAATTTCAATCTAGTTGTATTGGGTGTCATTGATCTTCATGGTGTTTGATGGTGTATGAGTGAGGCTATTTGTAGGAATATGCATTTTCATCTATTTGTATTTCCATGACATTGATCTTCATGTGTCCTAAACAAATTATGAAGGATTGTTTTGCTTTTTTCCATACAGGAGTGACAAGCACTGTCCCGGGCTGCGTAATTTCCTATAGAAAAAGGAAATAACATTTGGTAGTGTTGACACCTACAATGACAAGAGGGTGCTCAAGGACGAATGGTTTGACATTCCAGCTAAATACCATGTGGACATCCAAACTCTTTTATGACTTCTTGGAAAGGATCTGGAGGCTGGCTGATCTTGCGGCTACCATTGTCGACCCCTCATATGAATTTATGAAAAAGAAATTCAAGCCTATTTCTAGTCTGCAGCAAGGCCATGACTTCTGGGAGTGCAAACCCCTTTCGAAGGTTAACCAAAAGTACGCAACAATCGACGGTTACCTTATCTGTGAGATGCTGAGAATGACCTATTTGTTTTTTGATGGGACAGCTCACACGAGGACAGAACCACTATTACTGCCTTCCCCCAAAGACCAAAAAAGGCAAGAGGCTGCGAGAAGCTCGAAGCGCTGGAAGGGAACTCAAGGCTGGGATGATTGGGAAAACTAAATAAGGATAATGGTCATGTGTATATGTAGGCTCAAGTACCATGTTAGTTTTGCTACCCTGGTTTATTTTCCTAATCTAGTTTTAGAATACTATGCATGCATTGCTACTCTTATTTTGCTACTCTAGTTTGAGAAACTAGTTTTAGTTCAAATATATGCTGTCAGAGCACATTCAGAATTATGTGCGTGGTCTTTCAATTATGATGCGAGAGCACTTTCAAAATTTTGTGCATTGCCTATCAATTATGATGCGAGAGCACTTTCAGACTTGTTTGTGTCGCCTTTCACTTATGTGTTGTCAACACCCATCACTCCTAATTTCTAATTCTTCCCAATTATACTTACCACATTTTCATAAAATTTCAAATACCCATGGAAAAGTACCTATAAATTATCTCAAATTTGGAGAACGTGTGTGTGTTCACACCTAGAATCACACTTTGTTATGCTTCTCACCTAGGGTTAGGTAACTATGATGCAAAAATCAAGTCAATGACAAACTAAGTACAAATGATAAATGTTTGAAAAAAATGTGTGTGTATTCCAAATATGTTTCACACCTTCACCCCTGATTTCTTTTGCTTGTCTACTAAAATGCACATGGAAAACTAACTCTAAATGATCTCAACTAAAATGCCAATATGTCAGCACCCATCATTTCTAATTTCTAATTCTTCCCAATTATACTACCACATTTCCATGAAATTTAAAATACCCATGGAAATCTAACTCCAAACAATCTCAAGTTTGTTATAAAAATTGGTGTTTCCAATATGTTAGCAACCATCACTCCTAATTTATAATGCTTCCCAACTTTACTTAACACATTTTGATGAAATTCAAATATCAATGGAAAACTAACAATAAATGATCCTAAAATTGGTATACGTGTGTGTGTTTCCAATATATGTTAACAAGGCCATCACCCTAATTTATTTTGCATGCTTCCCAATTATACTTACCACAGTTTGATGAAATTCAAATACCAAAGGAAAACTAACAATAAATGAACTCAAAATTGCAAAAAAAAAAAGTGTGTGTGTTGCAAGTATGTTGACACCTTCACTCCTATTTTGTTATGCTCCTCGTCTATTGACATGGTTATACCTTATAGGTACCTAAGAGTAGCCTATATGGTTCAACCCAAGAAGGAGTCGACGGTGCGATCGAAGCCCAGCAAATATTCGGGTGTCCCATTGGAGTTCGACTTCTTGGAGGATAGGGCAAAGTATAGATAGAAATTTGAAGGGGAAACCCTAACTTGTAACCGACTCGACCTGCTACCCCGAGACCTAGCCTCTCTATACAAAGGCCAGGAGGGGGCGGTGAGGTGGACCAATATACACCCCGCATACACCTTGCCAGATTACATCTGAGCACCCTTGTAACTTTCGACTCCATCATAATCAAGAGCAGACAAGCAGGAGTAGGGTCCTCTATGAGGCCTGAACCTAGGTAAAACCTCGTGTCACCTGTGTGCTTGTTTGCTTGCCGATCGATGCCTCCAGCGCTCCCCACTTCCTCAAACCTAAGTCCATCAATGATGGGCATTGATGAGTTAAACCCTCGGCAATTGGTGTCGTCTGTGGGATATGGGAGTGCTGATGTTGTGGCTTCCTCGGCCCCATCAACCACGATCTATGACTCTGCTGCAGTGGAGACTTGCTTCCTCTTCGGCGCCCTCGACTTCACTGTCTATGTGTCGGCGACTCACCCGGATTTCAAGTCTATGGGTGACGGGATCGTCCTAGCGATCGGGAGCCTACACTTCCAAGTTGGTCGGCTTGGCACGCTTCGCCTCCTTGACCAGCCGAAGACCCCCGCGAGCTGATCGGCACCCTGAGCAAACTCAATGCCTCGGCATAAGTCGAGACCACGGATGGCAACAATAGTTGTGAGTCCGATCTGGGCGATCTGGCGACAGAAGACGGAGCCTACGGCTCCGGATCTGAGAGCTGCGGGAGCAACAACTTCCCAAGCCACTACTTGTGCGCCATCATCAACACTGGTGATGGACACACTCAAAGGGACAACGCCAACTGCGGACCCAACAACGACGGGCCGACAAATCGCCCCCCTGTCATCGGCACTATCCAAGACGACCAGCAGCCGCCTAACCATGTGGGTGAACGTGCCAACAAGGAGCACATGATTGAGCTCAACGACGCCGAGTCGGCTCGATGTAGGGAGGCCTTACAGGGCAACCCCCTGCCGCCAAACTCATCGCAACAGACGCTGATGGGTTATCATTGGCTGCTCATGCAGGAGTTCAGACGCCAACAAGAAGTGATCTCTCAACTCGACAAGCGTAAAAAGTGGGCGGATGAATAAAGTCTCTAGTGAGCAACGCTCTCTTCGATCAGAGGATCCTATTCCAAGGGAAACAACTATGCAGCCGCCAAAAGGCACTCTCAACTGGCCCAACTCAACAACAAGGAGCGAGAAGAGGCCACTTGGGCCCTTGACTTCTCGTTCATGATGGTGGATTCGCGGGGCAACGTGCTCGCGAAAACACCGCAAGCAGCTGTGACAGTAGCCACCATGTACATGCTCAACAATCAGCCGCTAGCTGGGGATCCATGACCCGCCATGCATCGATCTACATCGCTGGCTTGGGAATGGTTGAAGTTGCGCTCATCAAAGACCCAACACCGGAGCCGAAGAAAATCAAGGCTCTAGCCAACTACTACTTTCCCTCCTTTAGCGATGACGAGCATGACCTGTCGCAGCGACGCCGCTCACGTCGACATGATCATGACTATGACGTGTGTGATGACATCACACAGCGCAAGCTCGACAAAATGCTCGCAAGGCGCGCCCGCTTGACGGACTCGAAGGACGAAAGAACGGAGCTCTGCGGTGCTGGCTGCTTTAGCACGGCAATACGGCAAACGCGAATGCCTAAAGGGTTCAAACTCCTGTTGGAGAACCCAAAGTTCGACAGCCTCCAGGACCCGAAGATCTGGCTGGAGGACCACATCTCCCATGTCAGGCTGCATGGCAGGAACAAGAGCACGGCCATGTAGTGCCTCCAGCTATAGCTGCAAGGTGCTACCCACACGTGGCTAACAACCTCCCTCGCGGGTCAATCCGTAGCTAGGAGGAGCTGGTCTACAGCTTTGTGCAAAACTTCAAGGGCATTTACAAAAGCCCATCATCAATCGAAAACTAAAAGGCTGTTATCAAAAGCCCGTCGAGTCGCTACGCTCCTACATCCAGCGGTGGTCCATCACTAAAAACTCCGCAGAGGACATCTCCGAGGACCGTGCAATCGACGCGTTCAACGGCGGCGTACGCTGCAGAGAGCTCAGGGAGGAGCTAGGCCGCTCAAAGCCCAAAACGATTGACCACCTGATGGAGATTGCGAACAAGTGGGCCGACGGAGAGGACTCTATGAAAAACAACTGCGCCCACTCAGACAATGACGATAACCTTGTCCGTAGACGCGACCGCTGAGGAAAGCGTCGGATGTGCGGTTATGAAGAGCACAAAGAAGTCGATATGGTCGCGGCTGGCTACGCCGATAGACGCGACGACGGCAACCGCAATAGCGGGTATCGTAGCAGTGGCTACCGTGATAGGGGTAAACCACGCAGGTATGGCAACACTGTACCCGTGATAAGGCTCCTAGAACATCGATCCAGGACAAATTATCTAGACCTTGCAACGTCCACTTCTACATCGACAAACACAACGACAAGAAGAAGTCTAGTCACCTCCTAAAGGATTGCCGCGAGTTCCTCAAGCTCCACGAAGGCCTTGCCCAGATAAATTGCAACACGATAAATCAGGGTTACGGAGCTGCCCCGGGTGCTATAGCTCACGGAGCACCACCGTCACCGCCCAGACCACCACCACATGTGGCTACACCAGCCCAGAACAACGGAGGCGAGAAGTACCCACGACCGTTGGCGAATATGGGCATGATCCAAAAAGGGCGCCCATCAAATCAGGTGCAAAAATCAATCGCTCGCCATGTCAATTTGGTGGTCAACTCTGAAGGAAATATGCCCTGAGAGGCAATAATAAAGTTGTTATTATGTATTCCTTGTATATGATAGATGTTTATTTTGCATGCTATAATTGTATTGATAGGAAACATCAATACATGTGTGTTTAATAAACAAAAAGGGTTCCTAGTTATGCCTCTCTTATAGACTAGCTTGTTGATTAACAAGATGATCAAGGTTTCCTGATCATGGACACTGGATGTTGTTAATAACAAGGTCACAACATTTGTGAAATGATGTGATGAACATTCATCCGAAGTATAGCATTACGATCAAGTCATTATGTTTATATTGCTATAACATCATACAAAGTAGTCTTAGTCCTTAAACCATGAGATCATGTTAATTGCTAACACCGGAAGAGTATCTTGATAACATCAAATGTCACACCGTAACAGGGTGACCATAAAGGTGGGTTCAGTGCTATGAAGGTGTTATGTTGAGGCTCATAGATCAAGAGTGGAATTTGTCAATCCCGATGATGGATAGATATACTCTGGGTCCTCTCGGTGATATCACATTAAGATAGCTTGCAAGCAAGTGATGTGGTCACTAGAATGTTATATCACGGGAACGAGAAAAGAGTGCATGTCGGTAACGAGATCAAACTAGGTATTTGGATGCCGATGATCGAATCTCGAACATGTATTATATCATGAGACAGAGGGATTAAATTGCTGATTTTAAAGGTTCTCACAATCACATAAGTCATCGTTGAATATGCAGGAGTCAGTATGGATCTCCAGGTCCCGCTTCTGATTATTAATCTGAGAGGAGTCTCAATCATGTCTGCATTATTCGCGAACAGTAGGGTGACACACTTAAGGGTTTCCAGACACCATTTAGGAGCACATATGTTCCAGACAAAAGGTTTGCAAAGTGCAGGAAATGTTTCGATAGAAACCGGAATTGTTTCAGGTGAAATTGCAGAAAGTGGTTCTGCATGTGATATTGAAATGTTGCAAGGGGTTTTATGTGAATGTTTGTTAATTAAAGTAATTAACAAAATTCTGAATAAAATAAATAAAAGAGTTTTATTAATTGAGAGTTGCATTTAATTTGGTGGAAATTAAATACATGTGAGTGGGATTTTGGGTGGAGGCCATGTTTATGTGAGTGGAGGTTCACCACATGAATGAAGGAGGGGAGGAGTCCCCCCCTCATGCGCCGGCTATGGGAGGGGAGGGGTCTCCCTCCCTCCTATATAAATCCCCGCTCTCCCCTCTCACAAACCACACCTCCTCGTGAAGGATCTCTCTCCCCCTCTAGATATTCCCCCATGGTCTCGGATTAGCGAGATACATGTTCCCGGTGGCCTTGCGTCTAGAAGGAGTTGCTGCTTCCGCTAATTCGCTGGAGCGAGGAGGTGGAGGTTGTCCGGTGGCTTGAACGTGTGTGCGAGGACGGATGCGCTGCTGATTTGCGGTGCTCGGACTTCCACACGATCTTGAGATCGGCAAGCGTATGGCTACATCAACCACGAGTTCCTACTCGTTAACAAAACTCGTTGTCTTCGAGGGTAAGTTCTCCATGGATGTATGTCCACCCGTTGCTCTGTATCTAGTAGATAGATCTTGGCGTATAGTTCTCATCGTAGGAAATTTTTTGTTTTCTATGCTGCGGACCCAACAGTGGTATCAGAGCCTGATCTATGCGTAGGTGCTTTGCACCGGTAGTACACATATGTTTATATGTGGGCGATGATGATCATGTTATTGCATCCTGTATGTACTTTGGATATTGGTGGCATAGTGGGATGAAGCGGCCCAGACCAACCTTACATGTCATCGTACATGAGACCGGTTCCACGACTGACATGCAACTAGTTTTGCATAAGTGGCTAGCGGGTGTCTGTCTCTCCTACTATAGTCAATATCTGATTTACAACGAGTTGCTAATAACTTGGTTATCCTCGTTGTGGTTCATGTTCGTAGGTAAGACCGGTTCTATCTCCGAAAGCCCTAAGCCACGTAAAACTTGCAATTGATAAATTAGAGGCGTCTAGTTTAGATCGTTGCTAGGCTAGTGTCTTGATATGGTATTGTTGTAAGTAGATATATGATAGATACTCTTACAACTCACTTAACGTGTAAGTTCCATAGACCTTGGCCTTACACACAAAGGAATGATAGAGATCATACCACGATGCAAATGATAGAGATCAAATGCATGGACCATCTCACCTCACTTCACACATTAGATGTTAGCATCTTATATTGCTAGTTTGGCGCTTTTGGTAGCATTATAAGATGATCCCTCATTAAGATATCAAGATAAAATGTGTTCTTCCTTAAGTATGCACCGTTTTGTGGATTGTGTTTTGAGGCATCATGTGATGATCGGGTGTTCTCGACTCTACGCTTTCATACAACGGGTGTAAGAAAGTTTTACACACGTGAATACTAAGGTTCTTACTTAACGAGCCTAGCATATACAGACATGGCCTCGGAACACGGACCGAAAGGTTAAGCATGAGTAATATAGTTGATATGATGCCCATATAGATGCTCGCCTTTGAAGCTACACCGACTCACGAGATGATTGGACTTGGTGTAGTGGATTTGGTTCATGTAATCACCAAAAGGACACGAGGGATGTTGTTTTTGAGTGGGAGTTCATTAGTAATTTGGATTAGTTGAACTCAATCTATCATAAACTTAGTCTAAATATATTTTACAAATTCTGTTGTAGATGACACCACCTGCTTTTAATTTCAATGTGTTCATGGAGAAAGAGAAGCTTGCTGCGAATGGTAGCAACTTCACCAACTGGGCTATGAATTTGAGGATTCTCCTCACTGCTGCACAAAAGCAATATGTGCTAGAGGCGCCGCTAGGCCCCCCACCAGCTCCTGATGCCCCTGACGAGGAAAAGAACGTCTATATAACTCGTCAGGAGGACCACAACTTAGTTCATTATGGCATACTGTATGGTCTAGAGCTAGAACTTCGAAAACGTTTTGAAAATGGCAATGCCTTTGATACCATGGGAGAATTGAAAATGATTTTCGATACCCATGCTGCCGTAGAGAGTTATAATGCTTCTGAAAAGTTCTTTAGCTGCATGATGGAAGAGAACAGCTCCGTTAGTGAGCATGTACTCAAAATGTCTGGGTACGCCGATAAGCTTGTGTCCTTGGGAATAATGATTCCCATTGACTTAGGCATACATCGTGTTCTCCAATCTCTGCCACCTAGCTACAAGAGCTTTGTGATGAACTATAACATGCAGGGCATGAAGAAGTCTCTTCCCGAGCATCTGTCAATGCTTAAGACTGCAGAAGTGGAGATTAGGAAAGAACATCAAGTGTTGATGATCAATAAGACCACCGGTTTCTAGAAGGACAAGAAAGGCAAGCAGAAGGGAAAGAAGGGCGGCAAATCTGTTGCCGCGCCTGAAAAGAAACCCCGAGCTGGCCCTAAGTCTGCCACTGAGTGCTACTATTGCAAGGGGACTGGCCATTGGAAGCGCAACTGCCCCAAGTATTTGGCAGACAAGAAGGCCGGCAAGTCAAACAAAGGTATATGTGATATAGATGTTATTGATGTGTACTTGACTAGTACTCGCAGTAGCACCTGGGTATTTGATACGAGATTGGTTGCTAATATATGTAACTCGGTTCAGGGACTGCGGAACAAGCGACAACTAGCAAGGGACGAGGTCACGATGCGGGTCGGCAATGGATCAAGAGTTGATGTGATCGCCGTCGGAATGCTGCCTCTCCATATGCCGTCGGGATTAGTTATAAACCTGAATAATTGTTATTTGGTGCCTGCACTGAGCATGAACATTGTATCCAGATCGTGTTTGATGCAAAGTGGTTATTCGTTTAAGTCTGAAAACAATGGTTGTTCGATTTATATGAATAATATCTTTTATGGTCATGCACCTGTGTTGAATGGTTTATTTCTGTTGGATCTTGATAGTAGTATTACGCATATTCATAATGTTGATGCTAAAAGGATTAAACTTGATAATGATATATCTGCATATATGTGGCACTGTCGTCTAGGTCATATTGGCGTTAAACGCATGAAGAAACTCCATTCTGATGGAATTTTGGAATCACTTGATTTTGAATCATTTGATACATGTGAACCATGCCTTATGGGCAAGATGACTAGAACGCCGTTTTCCGGTTCAATGGAACGGGCGACAGATTTATTGGAAATCATACATACTGATGTGTGTGGACCAATGAGTGTGTCGGCGCGAGGTGGATATCGTTATTTTGTTACTTTCACGTATGATTTGAGTAGATACGGGTATATCTATTTGATGAAACATAAGTCTGAAACCTTTGAAAAGTTCAAAGAATTTCAGAATGAAGTGGAAAATCATCGTAACAGAAAGATCAAATTTTTGCGGTCCAACCGTGGAGGAGAGTATCTTAGCTACGAGTTTAGCACACATATGAAAGACTGTGGAATAGTTTCACAACTCACGCCTGCCGGAACACCACAACGTAATGGTGTGTCAGAACATCGTAATCGTACTTTATTGGATATGGTTCGATCTATGATGTCTCTGACTGACTTGCCACTGTCATTTTGGGGTTATGCACTGGAAACCGCTGCTTTCACTTTAAATAGGGCACCATCTAAATCCGTTGAAAAGACACCGTATGAATTATGGTTTGGAAACAAACCTAAGCTGTCATTTCTTAAAGTTTGGGGATGTGATGTTTATGTGAAGAAACTTCAACCGGATAAACTCGAACCCAAAGCAGAAAAATGCGTCTTCATAGGATACCCTAAGGAAACAATTGGGTATACCTTCTATCACAGATCCGAGGGAAAGGTTTTTGTTACCAAGAATGGAACCTTTCTTGAGAAGGAGTTTCTCGTGAAAGGTGTGAGTAGTCGGAAGGTAGAACTCGAAGAGGTTATTGAACCTTCTCTTCATGAAATGGCGAGTAGCGCAGCACCGGAAGTTGTTTCGGAGTTGACTTCACCTAATGAAGAGAGAGCTAATGATATTGATCATGAAACTTCAAAAGAGGACACTACCGAACCTCGCAGGTCAAGTAGGACACGTGCAGCTCCTGAACTGTACGGCAATCCTGTTATGAATTTCATGATTGATGAAATAGATGACCCTGCGACGTATGAAGAAGCGATGATGAGCCCTGATTCCAACAAATGGCTAGAAGCCATGAAATCCGAGATGGAATCCATGTACGAAAACCAGGTTTGGACCTTGGTGGACTTACCTCACGATCGAAAGGCCGTTGAGAATAAATGGATTTTCAAAAGAAAAACTGATGCTGATGGTAATGTAACCATCTATAAGGCTCGACTTGTCACAAAGGGGTTTCGACAAATTCAAGGAGTTGACTACGATGAGACATTCTCCCCCGTAGCGATGCTTAAGTCGGTTAGGATTATGTTAGCAATTGCTGCATATTTCGATTATGAAATATGGCAGCTAGATGTCAAAACTGCGTTCCTCAATGGTAATATTGAAGAAGAGTTATATATGATACAACCTAAGGGTTTTGTCGATCCTAAGGATGCTGATAAGGTGTGCAAACTTCAGCGATCCATCTATGGACTGAAGCAAGCATCCCGGAGTTGGAATCTCCGCTTTGATGAGGTGATCAAAGAGTTTGGATTTGTCCAAACTTATGGAGAGGCTTGTATTTACAAGAAAGTGAGTGGGAGCAATGTGGCATTTCTGATATTATATGTGGATGCCATATTATTGATTGGAAATGATATAGATCTTTTAAACAGTGTTAAAAGTTATCTAAACGGCAAATTTTTGATGAAGGACCATGGTGAAGCTTCATATATATTAGACATTAAAATCTATAGAGATAGATCAAGACGCCTAATTGGGCTATCGCAGAGTACATACCTTCATAAGATATTAAAGAAGTTTAATATGGACGGAAGTAAGAAGGGGTACTTACCTATGTTGCAAGGCAAGACATTGAGTAAGACTCAAAGTTCGGCTACGGCGGAAGAAAGAGAGATAATGGATAAGATCCCCTATGCCTCAGCCATAGGCTCTATAATGTATGCGATGCTATGTACAAGACCAGATGTGGCACATGCTATTAGTTTGACTAGTAGTTACCAATCTGATCTAGGTTCGGAACACTGGATAGCGGTCAAAAATATCCTTAAGTACTTGAGAAGAACTAAGGATATGTTTCTTGTATACGGAGGTGGAGAAGAGCTAGTCGCTAAGTGTTATGTCAATGCTAGCTTTGACACTGATCCGGATGACTCTAAGTCTCAATCCGGATACGTATTTCTCTTGAACGGAGCAGCAGTTAGTTGGAGAAGCTCCAAACAACATGTGGTGGCTGGATCAACGATGAAGGCGGAATATGTTGCTGCTTCAGAAGCGGCGCAGGAAGCGGTTTGGATGAAGGAGTTCATAAAGGAACTAGGTGTGGTTCCTAGTGCGTTGGACCCAATGGTGATCTATTGTGACAATAATGGAGCCATAGCCAACTCCAAGGAACCAAGGTCTCACAAGAATTCCAAGCATATTAAGCGCCGGTTTCACTCCATCCGCGAGCATGTCAAGGATGGAGATATAAAGATTTGTAAAGTGCACACGGACCTGAATGTAGCAGATCCGTTGACTAAAGTACTCCCTAGGGCAAAACATGATCAACACCAGAACTCCATGGGTGTTAGATTTATCACTATATAAACTAGATTATTGTCTCTAGTGCAAGT
Organism: Avena sativa; assembly: GCA_916181665.1. Lineage (NCBI taxonomy): Eukaryota > Viridiplantae > Streptophyta > Magnoliopsida > Poales > Poaceae > Avena > Avena sativa. The sequence goes on along the minus strand of OV702287.1, from coordinate 182,483,148 downwards.
GGGAGACTGAAGGAAATATGCCCTGAGAGGCAATAATAAAGTTGTTATTATGTATTCCTTGTATATGATAGATGTTTATTTTGCATGCTATAATTGTATTGATAGGAAACATCAATACATGTGTGTTTAATAAACAAAAAGGGTTCCTAGTTATGCCTCTCTTATAGACTAGCTTGTTGATTAACAAGATGATCAAGGTTTCCTGATCATGGACATTGGATGTTGTTAATAACAAGGTCACAGCATTTGTGAAATGATGTGATGAACATTCATCCGAAGTATAGCATTACGATCAAGTCATTATGTTTATATTGCTATAACATCATACAAAATAGTCTTAGTCCTTAGACCATGAGATCATGTTAATTGCTAACACCAGAAGAGTATCTTGATAACATCAAATGTCACAGCGTAACAGGGTGACCATAAAGGTGGGTTCAGTGCTATGAAGGTGTTATGTTGAGGCTCATGGATCAAGAGTGGAATTTATCAATCCCGATGACGGATAGATATACTCTAGGCCCTCTCGGTGATATCACATTAAGATAGCTTGCAAGCAAGTGATGTGATCACTAGAATGTTATATCACGGGAACGAGAAAAGAGTGCATGTCGGTAACGAGATCAAACTAGTTATTTGGATACCGATGATCGAATCTCGGACATGTATTATATCATGAGACAAAGGGATTAAATTGCTGACGTTAAAGGTTCTCACGATCACAGAAGTCATTATTGAATATGCAGGAGTCAGTATGGATCTCCAGGTCTCGCTTCTGATTATTGATCTGAGAGGAGTATCAATCATGTCTGCATTATTCGCGAACCGTAGGGTGACACACTTAAGGGTTGCCGGACACCATTTAGGAGCACATATGTTCCAGACAAAAGGTTTGCAAAGCACAGGAAATGTTTCGATAGAAACAGGAATTATTTCGATAGAAACCAGAATTGTTTCGGGTGAAATTGCAGAAAGTGGTTCTGCATGTGATATTAAAATGTTGCAAGGGGTTTTATGTGAATGTTTGTTAATTAAAGTAATTAACAAAATTCTGAATAAAATAAATAAAAGAGTTTTATTAATTGAGAGTTGCATTTAATTTGGTGGAAATTAAATACATGTGAGTGGGATTTTGGGTGGAGGCTTTATGTGAGTGGAGGTTCACCACATGAATGAAGGAGGGGAGGAGTCCCCCCCTCATGTGCTGGCTATGGGAGGGGAGGGGTCTCCCTCCCTCCTATATAAAGCCCCCATCTCCCCTCTCACAAACCACACCTCCTCGTGAAGGATCTCTCTCCCCCTCTAGATATTCCCCCATGGTCTCGGATTAGCGAGATACATGTTCCCGGTGGCCTTGCGTCTAGAAGGATTTGCTGCTTCCGCTGATTCGCTGGAGCGAGGAGGTGGAGGTTGTCCGGTGACTTGAACGTGTGTGCGAGGACGGATGCGCTGCTGATTTATGGCGCTCGGACTTCCACACGATCTTGAGATCGGCAAGCGTACGACTACATCAACCACGAGTTCCTACTCGTTAACAAAACCCGTTGTCTTCGAGGGTAAGTTCTCCATGGATGTATGTCCACCCGTTGCTCTGTATCTAGTAGATAGATCTTGGCGTATAGTTCTCATCGTAGGAAATTTTTTGTTTTCTATGCTGCGGACCCAACAAACTCTCCACCCTCAACCACTGAGTACCTTAGTGGGTGTGAGTCTTGCATCACCTTCGACAAGAGTGATCATTCGCGTCAAGTATCTCGCCCGGGCCATTCTCCCCTGGTGATCGAGGCACAAATTGGTGGCTTTGAGATGAGACGCGTCTTTATGGACGGCGGCAGCAGCATCAACCTGATGTTTGCCAGCATCTTGCGCGCCATGCGGATTCCCCTCTCTTGCCTAGAGGCCTCTGACACAACGTTCCACGGCATCGTCCCAGGTAAAGGCGTATACCCCTTGGCCAAGATCAACCTGGACGTCATCTTCGGCACGCTAGCCAACTTCCAGCGAGAGCGCCTCGAGTTCGAGGTGGTCGACTGGCCCTCGTAGTACCATTGTATCCTCGGACGTGTCGCGTTCACGAGGTTCATGTCGGTTCCACACTACGCCTACCTACAGATCAAGATGTCAGGACCAAACGGCATTATCACCATCAGCGGAAGCTTAACCAAGTCAGACAGCTATGACAGGGAATTCAATAGAATCTCCCAATCCTTTGGAATGCAGGAAGAGCTGGCTAGGCTGAAGGAGTCGATAGACAACAGTCTTCCTCCTTCTAGTAAGCCAGACGCACCCGATTAGTCCTTCGACTCCTCGGTGCACACCAAGCTAGTCTAGGTCCACCCAACAGACCTGACCAAGACTACCCTCATCGCCAACAACTTAAGTCTCACATAGGAACTCGTGCTCGTCGAATTCCTCCATGAACGCTGGGAGATCTTCGTCTGGTGTCCAGCAGACATGCCAGTGGTTCCCAGGGAATTCATGGAGCACTCACTCAACTCTAATACTGAAGCTAGACCAATGAAGCAGTCGATACGCCGACTGTCAGAACCAAGGGAAAAAAGTGGTCGGTATGGAAGTCAACAGACCGCTCGATGCCAACTTCATACAAGAGATCAAGAAGAGCACCTGGGTAGCAAACCTCGTGCTTGTTCCTAAAAAGGACATGGATATCCTGCGGATGTGCGTGGACTTCACTTCCCTGAATAAGCATTGCTCGAAGGACCACTTCCCATTACCGCGGATCGACCAGATAATCGATTCCACCACAGGATGCGAACACCTCTGTTTCCTCAAAGCCTACTCAGGCTATCACCAAATTCAAATGAAGGAAGAGGATTAGGATAAAACGGCCTTCATCACGCCCGTCGGCATATTCTACTACACAACAATTCTGTAACACCCCAAAAATACTAATCAAGATTATAAAGTTTTAATCACCCAAGATTAGGGCTAACAAAAACTTAGAGACTAAATTGGATATGAATGCATGTGCGTTTTGCATTAGTGTATGATGGAGTGAAATTGCCATGTTTGATTGCTACAAATGATAAGAAATGGTTTAAAGATGAATACTACATCCTCTAGGTCAATTACAAACAAAATCATAAGAAAAAGAAATCAAATATGAATCAAATAAGCAAATGGTCATTTTGACCAAGATCAACCATTAGGCCACTTTGAGTGTTCCTAATAAAGAATTTCTAATAGAAACATTTCCATTTATTTTCACCCCTTGATGGACCAAGTAAAATCTAACCCAAGCACACTTTACAAACTCACAGAAACTATTTTCAAATCTATTTAAAGGATAGTTCAAAATTGAATCAAGTTCATATGGTAAGACCACCATTTTGCAAAAATCACTCAAATCAATTCACCTTGACTTTTCCAAGCAATCATAGACACTCAAGCATAAGATCAAAACACTCACCAAATTTCATTCAAAAATTTCAAATTTAAATTCTTGCGGTAATTTAGTCGAACACCTTGCAGACACTAATTAAACCACTACCTAACTTCACTGTTTTGAGCAATGATCACTCACCCCACCGTCCCCTCTTCACTTCCCTGGTCTCCCCCAACACACAGCAGCGCCAGACACGCACCCCCTCTTTGCCGTTGCGCCAGTACAACGTCGCCCGGAGCTTGCCACGTCGGCCGACCAAGACCAGCTCGCCACGGACCATGATGCCCTCATCCATGATGTCCAGAAGGAAGGCCACCGTCCACCGCCACCCCCTGTCCGGCCCTTGACTGCAGCCAAGCCGTGGACCACCAGAAACCAGCCGCTCCCACTTTCTCTGCGCTGTGTCGAGAGCGTGCCAGAGCGTCGCAGCCGACCAGCTCGCACGCGTCGCGCCTCGCCTCCTCCGTGCGTGCACCCACTCGCCATAACCCTAGCTAGCTCCCAGACATCCCCGTTCGCCGCTGCATCACCCGTAGCCCCCGTGCGCCGTCTCGAACATCGCCAGTTCCGCGCAGAGCACCGCACGCGCCCGACCATCCTAGACCGCCCTGTGTCGTGCCATTAAGCCCATGATGACCACCAGGGAGCACTGCGTCACCCCCTACCCTCAGCCATGCCGCTAGCTCGTTGTACCGCCATCGCCGGAGAAGCCAACCCATCCCTCGCTGCTCCCCTCGCCATTGTATAAATAGAGGCCCCCTCCGCCTCAATTCTCCACACCATACCACTCCCCACTCCTCACAACACCTCCCACACCTCTCCCTGGAGCAAGGCGAGCACCGCATCGCCGGAATTGGCCGGAGCCTGCCGCTGTAGTGAAGGAAGGGCGCCGTCGATTGGAGCCGCCCTAGGAGACACCACAACCACCGTTCGAACCGTCGCCGTCGACCATGTCGTTCGCCCCCATCGCCGACCCTAGCTGGAGCCCAGGTGAGGCTCACATGACCCCCACCGCCGCGTTAGGGTTCAGACCTCGCCGGATCTGTTCATCGTCGATGATGAACCTCAGCCGTTAGATCAGGTTCTAATCATAGGGCCTAGATTGAAAGATACCGTTTCGGTTAGATGGAGTCGCTGACTAGTGGGACCCCCTGTCAGCAGCCCGCTGTGCCGCGCTGTGCAGATTGGGTCGGCCTAGTTAGTTTCCCGCGCAGGCCTGTAAATTCAAATAGTTATTTTCCATTTTAGTTAAAACCAGTTTCTGTCAGTAGATTCAAAAATCAATTCAAAGAGATTAACTGAACCAAATTGCATTATTCCAATTTTGTCATAAAGGTATTTAAATTATCTATCCAAGCCCGTTGGATTCAAATCATTGGGAGTTAGAGATCACCTATAGTAAAAATAACAAGACAGAGACTTTTTCAACTTCAAACCTTTTTCAAAAATCAACCAAAAATGCAAAAATCACATTTGATAAGATCTATCTGAATATGTAAAAATATTTAGGTTTACATGCAGTGTCATTGGACTAGTACCAAAAGAATGCTATATAGGCATTTCTAGTCACTTTAATTCTATTAAATGATAATCTTAAACTTTATAAAATATGTCCACCACTTTAAATCTCATTCCCATGTATTAGAATATGTGGTGATGACATGTGTCAACATGATCCCATATTTTAATTGGAGAATATTAAATCTTAACTATTTTCAATGAGTAGAAATTACTTTTCTAAAATAAGATAAATAAGATTAAGTCTTTATTTCATGTGATGATTGTGATGATGCTAGATCATCAAGTGTGATCCTTAGTGTGCTAAATAGAAATAGTTAAGTATTGTTTGGTGATTCTGTACCCCGTGTTCATTTATAGACGATAGTACCGACAGGGATACGAGGAGGAGGAGTACTACCAAGAAGAAGAAGAGGAGAACTTCAATCACTGCACCACTCAAGGCAAGCTAACACTTGCAAGTCTCATACCTATGCAAGCCATCTTTGCAAGATAACCTATGCAAGATGCCTTAGGCATGCTTGGTTATGTAACTTTGATTATACCAATCCCAAGTTTTACTTGCAAGCTTTATTCTTTTACCTTACCAAAGTTCTTTACTTTTAGTTAGTGCTTTGTGAGTATTGAAAAATAGGATAGATACCATAAAGAGTATAAAACTAGGCCTAACTAGTTATACTTAGATGTCATTCCAAGGCATGAGATTAGAGTTGGATAGTTACACTTGATTAGCACCCCTCATTAGTGAATACTCTCAACTTTAGTGGCTAGTGCTAAACATAAAAGTTGATCACTTTAGATGGGAATACTTGGTGAAAATGGTTATGAAAACCTTGGAATGATGATTCATTCTATTGAAATGTTTTAACATGTGTTGAGAAACACAAAAGGATTTGATGATGAAAATGTTGAGGCATGAGCCTTAGCCCTTTATAAAAACTGATGGTTGGGTTTGGATGCGATACCATTCCATTTTTTCCGTACAACCACAATACCTGAATTGGGTAGGGCTTAACTGGAAGTTTATATGCCTTAGTATGGGTTTCCTCGTGGAAAGAGGTTGAGCTGAGGCTACCTCGTGAGTGTGAATGTCCACCTATGCAGTGCCCAGGATGGTAGATGGCCATGGCTGGGAGGCCAAGCTCATAGGGGAGGTGCCTATACTAGAGTGTGTAATTGGAAGGTTATGATTGATTATCCGCATACTAAGTATGATGATTTAGGGTTATCCCTGACGGATGTATCGAATTTTGTGGTGAAAGTGTACCACCTCTACAGAGTGTCAAACTATTCGAATAGCCGCGTCCACGGTCATGGACAGTTGGAGTGGCCATACTATTCCATCGTTAGATGTTTTCAAAATGACTTGTGAATTGAACTATGACTTTGACTTGACCACAACAGGGTTGTGAACATGAAAATTAGGTTCCCACTTAAGTGATTTAGAACCTTAACTTAGTTTTATTTACTTATAAACTCAGTATGAGATAAACCTGGCCTTTTGCAAATAAACCTAGAGCTTAATATTCCTACTAGAACTACCTTACTTGTTAGTGATAGTTTGAGAGTACTTAAAGAGTACTCATGGCTTTGTCCCTGGCTATTCCGTGGCCAGACTATGAGGAGGCCTACCAGGATGATGGACAGCAGGAGGTCTACGACAACTAGGATCATCTCCCATCGTCAGCACTGCATGTGACCCTGAAGATGGAGCCCCTACTATGTTTAATTTCCACTGCTTGATCTATATTAAGACTAGATCATGCGATACTTTATTTGTAAGACCTTATTATGGTTTGTAATGGATGATGTACTGTGGTACCAATTCTATTATGTCTTGCAAAAATGGTAATCCTGGGATTGCGAGGTATGGCATAACCGGCATCTAGGATTAAAAATCCGGGTGTTGACAAATTCCCTTCGGGCTGAAGAACGCACGAGCCACCTAACAGCGGTGTATGCAGGACTGCCTCAAAAGCCAGCTTGGTCAGAACATCTAGGTCTATGTCGATGACATCATCGTCAAAACCAAGGAGGAGGCCTCATTACTCGATGATCTCCACGAGACCTTCGACAATCTCGACCACTACCAGATCAAGATGAATCCGGAAAAATGCACCTATAGCGTACCATCTGGGCAACTTCTTGGATACCTCATATCTGCCTGGGGAATCGAGGCCTACCTGAAGAAGATAAAGGCCATACTAGCCATGGAGAAGCCGAAGAACGTCAAAGGCGTCTAGCAACTGGCTGGGTGAATCGTGGTGCTCAGTCGATTCATCAGTCAAATGGGTGAGAAGGCGCTACCGTTCTACCAGCTTCTTCGCAAAGCGGAGAAGTTCGAGTCGACAGACGAAGCACAAGAGGCATTTGAAGATCTTAAGCTCCTGCTCTCCACCTTGACCATGCTAGTGTCACCTAGAGAAAAGGAGCCATGTTGCTATACATCTCCACCACCAACCAGGTGGTCAGTACTCTGCTGGTGGTGGAACAAGCCAAAGATAACAAAGTCCACTGGGTGCAGTGCCCAGTATACTACCTCAGCGAGGTGCTAACGTCAACAAAACAGCGGTACCCGCACTATCAGAATTTGGCATACGGCATCTTCATGATAGCCCAGCGACTGCGCCACTACTTCTAGGAGAACCCCATCATTGTGGTGAATGATGCTCCACTGGGGCACATCCTCAACAACCCTGACACCACAGGATGAGTCGCGCTTTGGGGGATCGAACTGTCTCCATGAGACATTACATACGAGAAGCGAGATGCGATCAAGTCGCAAGTTCTCCCAGATTTCCTTGTGCATTGGATGGAGAACCAGCTCCTAGACACACCAGATATGTCCTGCCTATGGACAATGCACTTCGATGGATCCAAGCATCGAGAAGGAGCTGGCGCTGGTGTCATCCTGACGTTGCTGCAAGGTGAAAAAATGAGATATGTTCTGCGAATGAAGTTCTGCGCTTCCAAAAACGAAGCAGGATACGAGGCCCTACTCCATGGGATGCGAAAGGCCAAAGCCTGTGGCGCAACATGACTCATCATCTATAGTGATTCCAAGATCGTGTTGGACCAAACCATGAACCAGTGTGATGCCCTGAGCGACAACATGATCGCCTACCGCAACCTCTACGACACACACGAAGAAGATTTCGACGGCTACGAACTGCGGCACGTAGGCCGTGAAAGAAATAAGGAGGCAGACACACTGGCCAACAAAGGGTCCACCTGTGCTCCGGTTCCACCCGGGGTATTCCTATAACAAATCTGTGACCGCTCCATCAAGTCAAAGGCTCTAGAAGAACTAGCTAGCACATCAAAGGACTCGGGGGTTGCGCCATCCGAAGGACTCGAAGGTCCTTATGATGAAGAATAAGTACCTAGACTCTAAGGTCCCATGGAGGTCATGCTCATCGAACCATCCTGGACACAGCCGTACATCACATACCTACTTAGCAAAAGGCTGCAAGACGACCCGACAGATGCGCGACACATAGCGTGACGCTCCAAAGCCTTCACCATCATCAATGGCCAGTTGTACAAGTGCAGCATTACAGGAGTCTTTCAACGATGCATCTCTAATGGCGACAGGAGAGTCGTCCTCCTCGAGATACACGAAGGCACCTGCGGCCATAATGCTGGGAGTCACGCACTCATTGCCAAAGCTCTACGAGATGGCTTCTACTGGCCAACAACGATGCGCGATGCCAAGGACATGATCCAAAAGTGCAACGCATGTCAAAGATTCGTGGACAAGCCACACACACTAGGCGCATAACTCAGGCCCATACCAGTGGCCTGGCCTTTCACACAATGGGGACTCGACATGGTCGGCAAGATGCAAAAGTCATCACCTGGAGGATACGTCTCCCTCCTCGTCGTAGTCGACAAGTTCACCAAGTGGATCGAGGCCATGCCGGTGACAAACCAGACAAGCGCCACCGCTGTCAAGTTCTTCGAGTCCATCGTATTCAAGTTCATAGTGCCACACAACATCATCACCGACAACGGGACAAACTTCACCTTGAATGAGTTCCAGGATTTCTGCGAAAACCTAGGAATCAACATCATCTATGCTTTGGTAGCACATCCCTAGACCAACGGTCAAGTCGAGAAGGCCAACGATCTCGTCTGCAGCGGCATTAAGAAAAGGCTCCTCCGACCACTCGAACGAGTAGCTAGGTGTTGGGTTGAGGATCTGCCATCAGTACTATGGAGCCTGCGCACAACTCCAACCAGCACCACAGGCTACACCCCATTCTTCATGGTACATGGTGCGGAGGCAGTACTACCTACAAAAGTGCACTATAAGGCCCCAAAGGTCATGGCGTACAGCGAGGCTGAGTCAAGAACTGCACTCGAAGACTTTGTCGACCTCCTCGACGAAGCACGCGAGATCGCGGCAGAACGATCGACGATCTACCAGCAGAGCCTCTACAACTATCACAACCGACGGCTACGCCCAAGGTCCTTCGTCGAAGGAGACCTCGTCCTGCGACTGAAGTAGAAAGGACACCTAGAAGGCTGGCAAGGTGGTGAGGTGCGCAAGCATTAGGCTAATGAAAATGCATTACATACAATATCGCACTCGCGAAACAACTAAGCTAACAACTATACATACAAACATGGGTACCAACACCCAGTCAAACGATTATGCAAGTTTTACAGCACCTATACATCTTGTGCAGGTCCAACAACTATCCTACTAACATAAAAGGAGAACGTTGGTACGCTGGTCGAATAAATCAATGATGTCTTCGGCTGGCTGGTCAACCGCTTGATAGTGGGGCACCATGTTCCACACCATCCCTGCTGGAGGTGGTGGCGGCCCTGCAGCAATGGCACCCAAGTCTATGTCGGGTCGCTGCATGTGCACAAGTGCTAGCGCAGCCTTGGCACCTGCAACCAGCTGTTGGTGCACACATTCTCGCACCATATCAGTGTTATGGAATTTCCTCATCAGAGCCAACAGGCTTGAGGGCGCAATGTCAAAGGGAAACATTGCCCAGAAGATATGCTTCAAGCATGACTGTGCTTTCTTCAAATACTGCAGCACCTGCGACACGCGATCTTGCAGCGTCGCTAACACAACTACACGATCCCGGTCTACCCAAAAATACCCACTAGCTTCCAATTGCTCTTGGGTCAGGAAGTTCAGTCGTATACTTACACGGTCTTTTTCTTCCTGTGGGAGACGAAGACTCATAACTGCAAAAGGCAATCAAAAGCATAGGAATGAGTCGCCATTACAAGTGGTACAGACAGGGAAAAGGAGTCCGAGAAACTAACATTGGAATTGCTCATTAAGCTGGTCCACCTTGCTAAGGAGATACTTCTCGCATTCGATGGCTTTCTCAGCTTTTGACTTCCAGACATCGGCAATACCACGGATGACTGGTACCTCTCGCTCTAAATGCTTCACATGGTCGCATAGTCGAGACAACAACGATAGCTCCTCCACCTTCGAAGATGGCTGTGCCACAGGTTCACCAGGGGAGGATTGACCAGGCGCATCAACATGAGGCATATCATGTGAATCACTCGAAGGACCCTAACTAGGCAGAAGAATAGAAGGGTAAGAGCCACCATTTGAAAGGAACAAAGCATAGAAGAATCAAGCATCAAACTTAACAAGTTTTGATAGGGGCACTCTCCACAAACATAATTCAGGACAAGGCCTCCAAGTACCAGCACGATTACAAAAGGACAACATGATTAAGCCTACATATATGAATTGGCACTCAGGGGCTTCATCGACTCAGTGGCATCCTCTGACGCCGTGTCCTTCTGAACTACAGCACCTGACACCGTGGCCTTCACCATTTTAAACCTTTTCCGCTCCTCCGAGAACCTGCGAGTGTCTGTATGAGTCAAGGCCCATATTTGTGGCAACAAGTGGCAAAGGGAGCGAAAACTACCTGCTAGCCTTCCGTGGCAACCGATATCATCAGGGAGACCTTGCTAGGGTTCAGGTTGACACTGTGGGCTTGCGCCATCACAAGTCCCATGGTAGCGTCGACCCCTTTCTGTGCATTCTTGAATTCCACGGGGACGCCCTAAGCGAAGGACTCGACCAGGACCTCAAGGTCTTCAATAAGCTTGGCCCCATCTCCTCTCGAAGACGCCCAAGAACACCCTTACCCTTTTTGAGCGAGTCTTGGACGGCGGCGCTGCGGTCTTCGACTGCAGCCACGACACCGGCCAATGCATCCTCGCGAGCAAGAGCCCGGGGGTTGAAACTCACCCCAGAAGCGTCTGCAAATAGATCCACGTAAACCATCAGAGGCCAAAACAAGTGAAGAAAGAAAAGCTTCAACGACACAAAAAACTGCAATAGCAGCATATCTAAAAGTGCTTTCACGACGGAGAGAAGCTGTTCCATGAATTCCTTTTCCCTATTAGCGGCAACAGCTGCCAGCTCCTCTTCGTGCTGCTTTGACTCGTGCTTGAGGCGGTCGTTGGACGCGAGTGCCTCATCTCGCTTGGTCTCCACTGTGCTGAGTCCCTTTTCAAGGGAGTTTACCTGACCGAGCAAGTTGTTATTATCCTCTACAAAACTAGGAATAGCATATTAGAACCAATCAAAACCAATGTATAGCAGCACAACACAAATCGATAAACTCACTTTGCAGTTGGCGGTTCTTGATATCAAGCCGAGAATGCTGCTGGCCTAGGTCGACGATATGTTTCCCAAGGAAAATAGACTCCTGAAGAATAGACTGTGGGAGAAGGACAGATATCACGACTGGTTTTGACTCCAAGTACTAACTCTATGAGTAACAAAGATCTGCAAATACTTACGTGGCCGTCCAAAGACTTTGAAGTTTCCTTCTGAGTTGACGTTCGAGCAAGAACCAGGTGCTCCCCCATGTTGGGAGAACTCGAGGAATTTGCACTGGAGTTGGTTGCTATCTTTGGGGAAGGCGCAATATTCGCTAATCCCTTACTCTTCGAGTCCACGACTCCCGCCTCCTCTAGGAGACGTCAATCGTCAAACGAGGATGAGGTAGTCATGCTTTAACAAAAGCACAGGCTGTGTCATCATCAATGCAAGTCACAAGAAATAAAACTTCAGACAACATCAAAGTAGAAGACTCACCCGTCGTAAATTTCAAGGTCGAAGGAATCATATGATTCCTCCTTCTACTTCTTCAGCTTCTTCCGCGATGCGGGAGCTATGGCACGGACAGGTACCGCCAGAATTGGATCCATGGCACCCTCCCCAATTGAAGGATCCTCCACCGTCTCTAGAGAAGAAGCATCTAAGTCCTTGCTTCGGGAGCGCTGATAGCTGTCAGAATCGACACATTTTTTATGGCTTTATTTGATGGTTTTCTCCCGGATTTGATCGTTTTCTAGCTTTACCTAACGCCAATACTTTAGTAGCAAAGAAAACTTGGTTTTTAATGTGTGTTTCAGGTTTTGAATGACAACACAAGGATTTAACTAGAGAAACACAATATTCTGGAGAAAACAAGTGAGTCTCACTTTGGAAGCACGCGAGGGGAGTTCGCAGAAGCTTTAACGAGCAACTATAAGGCAGGAATATTTTTCTGGCCGTATAGTTGCCGCCGCCTTTGTCGTTAAAAGGGACAACTTCCGTGAAGGGACCGGGGAAGAAAACACAATGCAACAGCCGCCACATCATCCAGAAGGGAGAAAGAAGAGATCTGGAGAAGAAGGAGAAGACGTTCTTCATCTTGCTCCATGATCTTCGACCTCCTAGCCAATACACCCCATAGCCACTACTTCTACTTGAGAGAGAGAGGGATCTCCACCTTGCAATACTAGGGTTTGATATTGTTTCTTCCCATCTTGAATTGTGTTGGATATTTTTTTGTTCTTATTGTGGATCTCCACGGTAATACAAAGACGATTTCCCTTTATTTAGTTATATTGATGATCCTTTCTTCTCTCATGTGTGAGTAATTCCCTTGGGCGTGGGAGATGTAGGGGATTGGTGAGATGTGATGTGCCTTCATATATTTTCCGCTAGTTTGATTGATTCTAATTACTATATTATGTGTGCTTGACTATCTGTGGGATGCCTAATGCTTGTTGTTCAATTAAGGGCCCAAACAACATGATACTTTGTTCTAGATAGATAAGATCTTGTACGTTAGTGGACCGGTAACCCTCGGGTGACACGGGGATATCAATGGAAAGCTAGTTGACTCGAGGATAATGAGTAACCACTGTGCTTATTGCATTAGTCCAATCCAAGGAGCTTAATCGCTAAGCAACCTGAAAGGTCTTAATCATCTAGTGTCTGACCATGGTTTTGGTAGCAGGCTAGTAGGATTATTGAAGTTGGGATGAAATCTACCAAGAGGAGTTCCGGCTAATTATGGGTTGCTCGCCACACATATGTCTATAAGACTATAATTGTTACATTTACCACTCATCCACCTGGCACAGTCACTATCACCATGAACTGAATCTCCCCGTGCCATCTTTCGTCAGTTGCAGGAAACAACAAACAAGCAAAGTAGTTCTTTACTTTTATGCTTTATAGTTCTGAAGTATACATTTTAGTTTTATTTAAATCTATCGCATTTAATCAAAACCCCATTCTTATTTCAACACTTGCAGTCAATTCACTCGAAGACCTATAACAACTTCAGGTGTGACAGAGACTTCACCAATAAACACTTACCTTTGGGCTCCCTGAGGGATCGATATCTGAACTTCGAAACTAGCTACAAACGATTTGTGCTCTTGCAGACATCAAGCTATGTTCTCCTTAGGAGACAAAGGGTCTACATGCTCCGGTAGGACCTGCATGTCAGACTATATTAAGCGCATGCCTAATCAAAGGTGCGAAGAAATTATTGAAAATCTTCTAAGATCAAATAAAGTTGAAGTTGAAAACCTGAGTCATATTATGGAAATTATGTCTATTTACAGAACAACTCCTATGAAACCTGAGAAAACTCTAAGGGAATACAGTGCTCCAAGTTCTGAATTTCTTAAACAACCAATAGAATTCCCTAATCCTGGAGTTAGAGAATATCAATTTGATGGTGGAATCATTAAAATTTTGCAGGAAAAAGCTTTCAGTGGAAGGGAAGATGAATACCCAGGAAGACACATTAGATAATTCGACGATGTGATAACATTGCTCAGACCAAAAGGTTTTCCCAGAGACTTCTCTCATCTTAAATTATTTCGATGGTTTCTTAAAGGTAAAGCTCTAGACTGGTTAAACTCTCTCCCTCGCCATTACATTAAATGTTGGGAAAACTGCATTACTAAATTCATAAACAGGTTTATTCCTTATAAAAAAGTAACTGAACTAAGAAAGAACATAGGCAATTTTAGTCAGAATGTGGGAGAAAACTACCCACAAGCCTGGGAAAGATTCTTTGGAATGATCAATAGTACTCCTAATCATGGTTGATACGTCCATTTCGCATCACTATTCTATATCATAATTCACTATTATTCATTGGTATATTTCATATTAAGAGATAGTACTTATGTTATTTCATCTATTTTGCATGGATGATTTTGGGAGGATGAACCACATGAGTCAGGATTCTGATGGAAAAAGCACTGTTTGGAGGAAAAATTCACGAAGATCAGAAAATTCCAGAAAATATATGGAAAATCCTATTTTTCCAGAAGACGAAGGAACCCAGAAGGAGGAGTGGAGATGGGCCATAGGGGTCCCACACCCGCTGGTCGCGCGGGTCACCCCTGGCCATGCCACCAGGTGGTGTGGCCATCCTGGCCCACTCCCAGCATCGCCCTTTGGTGTATATAATCCCCTCAAAACCCTAAAGTTCGCGGGGCTACCATAGAAAGATTTCGCCTCCTCTACAGGGCGGAAAACAACAGAGAGAGAAAGAGCTCTCCGGCAGGCAGAAATCTGTCGAGGAAATTCCTTCCCGGAGAGGGGAGATCACCGCCATCAACACCATCATCAAGCTAGACTTCATCGGGATCATTATCATCATCTCCATCAGCATCTCCACCAGCACCATCATCACCACTTCGTACCGATGTAACAATTGGGTTGAATCTTGCATAGTTCTTAGGGGAAGCTTTCCGGGTGTTGATTACTTGTTGTAGTTGATGCTATTGAGTGGAACCATGAATTATTGTTATGTTCATATTGTTACTTATCATTATTTCATCTCTGATCTTGATCCATATGATGTATCGTGAGTAGTTCATTTAGTTCTTGAGGACATGGGAGAAGTCATGTTGTTAGTAGTGGAATTGTGTTGAGGAAGATTCAATGGTTTGATAATTAAGTTGTGGTGTTATTTTTCTAGTGGTGTCACGTGAACATCGACTACATGATACTTCACCTTTATGGGCCTAGGGGAATGCATTGTGTATTTGGCTACTAATCGTAGGGGTTGCCGGAGTGACAGAAACCTGAACCCCCGTTAGGAAACCTTTGCATAAGGGAGTGTAGGATCTCAGAGTTTAAGGATGTGGTTAGGTTTTTTATCTTAATTACTTTCTTGTAGTTGCAGATGCTTGCAAGGGGTATAATCACAAGTATGTATTAGTCCTAGGAAGGTCAGTACATTAGCACAGGTTCACCCACACAACACTTATCCAACCAATGAAGATTAATCAACTATATGAAGCGAAAGCACTTGACAATATTCTCATGTGTCCTCGAGAACGTTTGGTCATCTTAAGTAATACAACCGGCTTGTCCTTTGCTAAAGAAAGGACTGGGCCACTTCCTTCAATTATTATTATTGTCTTTTATTTACTCGCACTTTATTTATCTGCATTATCAAAAACCCCTAAAAATTCGTTTGCTAAGTATTTACAGAGAATTCCTGATCCAAGCCACTTGTCAACACCTTCTGCTCCTCGTTGGGTTCGACACTCTTACTTATCAAAAATATTGCGATACACCCCCTATACTTGTGGGTCATCAAGACTATTTTCTGGCGCCGTTGTCGGGCAGTGAAGCACTATTGAAGAGTGGAACTGGTAAAGGAAATTTCTACTGTGAGTATTGTTTATTTTTGCTTGTTATTTTAGTCTCAATATGGCTAATTCACTTAGTTTCTTATTTCGGAATGCTACTACCACTGCTAAGGTAGTAGATGAACCACCACCTGCTAAAATTGATCCTTTTAAAATACCAACAAAAATTGTTGATCGTATTATGGATAACTACTATTTTGGAGATGGAACTGTCCATCCCGGTGATCATTTGCTTTTTATACACGAATTATGCGGGTTGTTCAAGTGTGCATGTATTACAACAGATCAAGTTAAGAAAAAGTTAGTCTCTTTATCACTGAAAGGAATAGCTAAGGAATGGTATGAGCTGCTAAAGAATGGCCAATCACTTGAATGGGAGGAAATTGTACCTCTCTTTTATTCCAAATTTTAGTGAGATTCATAAAGATCAGAATCAAATATATAACTTTTGGCCTCGTGATGGAGAGAGTACAACTCAAGCTTGGGGGAGATTGAAGTCACTAATGCTCAAATGTCCTACTCATGAGCTCCCTAATAATATTATTATCGTTAACTTTTATGCGAGGCTCTCTCTTCATGATAAGGATTTATTGGATGCTTCTTGGTCTGGATCATTTACACATATGGAAGAAGAAGCTAAATGGGATCTTCTAGACCGTATTCAAGACAATGTTGAAGCATGGGAGAAAGATAAAGGAAGAAAGTCAGGTATAAATTATGATTATGAATGCATTAAATCTTTTATGGGAACTGATGACTTTCGTAACATTATAATGATTATAGTCTTGATTTTCAAGTTATTGCAAATTGTTTTAAGGCTTTTGCCTCTTATATTGAAATTCCCAAAAAGGAATGGAACAAGTATCATGAACCATATAAAGATATTGTTGATTGTGTTCCTGCTAGAAGTACTGAAGTTTGAACCATTGATCGTATTTTACCTAAACCTTATATCGATAAAATACCTTTCCCTGATAAGGTAAAGGAACATTCTATGATAACTATTGTGATTAACAAAAGTACAAAGAGAGCTGTAAAGCCCGATGAACAAATAAACGTTGAACCTGCAGTAGCAATTGTGAAAGACCTTGTCACTAAAAGTGTAGGAGATGGACACATTATCTTTTGTGAGGATTCCTCTAATATTGTTTCACATCCTAGTAGAACTAGGAAAGCTAGTGTCACTGTGCTTTCTGTTAGAATTAGTGATCATTGCTATTATGGTTTATGTGATATTGGTGCAAGTTCTAGTGCTATTCCTTATGAGCTTTACAAAGAAATTATGCATGAAATTGCTCCCTGTGAACTAGAAGAAATTGGCGTGGTTATTCACCTTGCTAATAGAGAGACCATCTCTCCAATTGGTATTGTAAGAGATGTGAAGTTCTTTGTGGTAAGATTAAATATCCTGCAGATTTTCTAGTACTTGGTTCAGCTGCTAGTAAAACTTATCCTATCATTTTTGGTAGACCTTTTTTGAACACTTGTGGAGCCATTATAGATTGTAAGAGGGATAAAATTTTAAGTAAATTTGATGGAGAATCTTATGAGTTTAATTTTTCAAAATTTGCTAAATTTCCTTATGAAAATGAATTGCCTGATGAGGATTTTAGAGTTTAACAACTTGCTTCTATTTCTCTTACTCCTAACAATGCTTTGCAGCAATATATGTAAGACCACGAAAGTGAAATCTTCATGGAAGAAAGAAATGAGATTTATGAGATTCTCCTTCGTCAACCCAAGATACTTAAGCATAACTTACCTGTGGAAGATTTGGGTACCACACTACCACCTAAAAAGGATCCGGTTTTCAATCTGAAACCTTTAGCTGACGATCTTAAATATGCTTACATTGATGATAAGAAAATATATACTGTTACTATGTTCTAAACTTTCAGGAAAGGAAGAGGAAAGATTACTAGAAGTGTTGAAGAACCACCAATGATCTATGGGTTATACTCTTGATGATTTAAAAGGGATTTCTCCTACTATATGTCAGCATGCTATTAATATAGAACCTGATGCAAAACCAGTGGTAGAACATCAACATCGTTTAAATCCGAAGATGAAGGAAGTGGTAAGAAATGAGGTATTAAAACTCCTTGATGTTGGTATTATTTATCCTATTGCTGATAGTCAATGGGTTAGTCCTTCATTGTGTCCCTAAGAAAGGAGGAATTACTGTTGTGCCTAATGAGAATAATGAGCTTATTCCCCAAAGAGTAGTAGTTGGTTATAGAATGTGCATTGATTTCAGAAAAGTTAACAAAGTTACTTAAAAAGATCATTACCCGCTACCTTTTATTGATCAAATGTTAGAAAGGTTGTCTAAGAAGACTCATTTTTGCTTTCTTGATGGATACTCTAGGTTCTCTCAAATTGCTGTTAAACAACAAGATCAAAAGAAGACCACTTTTACGTGCCCTTATGGAACTTACGCTTATAGGCGTATGCCATTTGGTTTGTGTAATGCTTCTGCTACTTTTCAGAGATGAATGTCTGCTATCTTTCATGGTTTTTGTGAGGAAATTGTGGAAGTATTCATGGACGATTTTTCCATCTATGGAACTTCTTTTGATAATTTTGTGCACAACATTGATAAATTTTTGCAGAGATGCAAAGAAACTAATCTTGTTATTAATTGGGAGAAATGCCACTTCATGGTTAATGAAGGAATTGTCCTTGGACATAAAATTTCTGAAAGAGGCATTGAAGTTGACAGGGCCAAAGTTAAAGCAATTGAGAAAATGCCCTTTCCTAGGGATGCCAAAGGTATTCGTAGTATCCTTGGTCATGCTGGTTTCTATAGAAGGTTTATTAAAGACTTCTCCAAGATATCAAAACCTCTTACTAATCTTCTCTAAAAAGATGTACCTTTTGTGTTTGATGATGATTGTAAGGAAGCGTTTGAAACTCTAAATAAAGCTTTAATAACTACTCCTATTGTTCAACCACCTGATTGGAATTTACCCTTTGAAATTATGTGTGATGCTAGTGATTTTGCTGTAGGTGCTGTTCTTGGACAACGAATAGATAAAAAGTTGAATGTTATCCATTATGCTAGTAAGACTCTTGATGATGCTCAAAATAATTATGCTACTACTGAAAACGAATTTTTAGATGTTGTCTTTGCCTGTCATAAGTTTAGACCTTATATTGTTGATTCAAAAGTTACCATTCATACTGATCATGCTGCTATTAAGTATCTTATGACAAAGAAAGATGTTAAGCCTAGGCTTATTAGATGGATGTTACTTTTACAAGAGTTCAATATACATATTGTAGATAGGAAAGGTGCTAAAAATTCTGTCGCTGATAACCTATCTCAGTTGGAAAACATTTCTTTTGATCCTATGTCTGTTAATGAAAGTTTTCCAAATGAACAGTTGGCTACAATAGAGGTAAGCTCGCGAGAGAGTCCTTGGTATGCTGATTATGCTAACTTTATTGTTTCCAAGTATTTGCCTCCAACTTTTACAGCCCAGCAAAGAAGGAAATTCTTTTATGATTTGAGGCATTATTTTAGGGACGACCCACATTTATAGAAAGATGGAGTGGATGGTATTATGCGAAGATGCGTTCCAGAATATGAACAAAAAGAGATATTGCAGAAATGTCATGGTAGTGCCTATGGAGGGCATCACGCTGGAGATAGAACCGCACAAAAGGTTCTACAATCAGATTTTTATTGTCCTACCCTTTTTAAAGATGCAAGAAAGTTTATATTATCATGTGATGAATGTCAACAAGTTGGTAATATTTCTAGACGCAATGAAATGCCTATGAATTACTCTCTTGTTATTGAACCATTTGACTGTTGGGGATTTGACTTTATGGGTCCTTTTCCTCCTTCAAAAGGGTATACTCATATTCATGTTGTTGTTGATTATGTTACTAAGTGGGTAGAAGCCATACCCACAAAAAGTGCTGATGGTGAGACCTCTTTAAAACTACTTAAAGATGTTACCTTTCCTAGGTTTGGAGTGCCTAGGTATCTCATGACTGATGGAGGATCACATTTCATTCATGGTGGCTTTAGGAAGACCCTTGCTAAATATGACGTTAATCATAGAATTGCTTCAACTTATCATCCCCAAACTAGTGGGCAAGTAGAACTATCAAATAGAGAAATCAAATCCATCTTGCAAAATACTGTTAATAGATCTAGAAAAAATTGGGCTAAAAGTTGAATGATGCTTTATGGTCTTATAGAACTGCCTACAAAAATCCTATGGGAATGTCTCCTTACAAAGTGGTCTATGCGAAAGCTTGTCACCTGCCTTTAGAGTTAGAACATAAAGCTTATTGGGCAATGAAAGAACTTAATAGAGATTTCAAACTTGCTGGTAGGAAAGATTATTTGACTTGAGTTCTTTAGATGAGTGGAAAAGTGAAGCATATGAAAATGCTAGACTCTTTAGAGAAAAAGTTAAAAGATGGCATGACAGGAGAATTCTTAAGAGAGAATTTCATGTTGGTGAGAAAGTTCTATTGTATAGGTCTCGTCTCAGATTTTTTGCAGGAAAACTACTTTCAAAATGGGAAGGACCTTTCGTTATTGAAGAGGTGTATCGTTCAGGTGCAATAAAAATTTCCTCCTTAAGACACAACACTACCCAAGTGGAGAATGGTCAAAGACTCAAGCACTATATTTTTGGAGATTCTTGCAACGCGGATATTGATATTATTCAAGCGGTGACTCCAGAAGAATTTATTAAAGACCAAATTCAGAAACCTACAAAGTCCGTTTTCGAATAGGTAACAGTTCTGGTAAGAAAAGGTCCATGAAAAACTTTTCAATCTATATTTTTACAGTTTTTATCTAACATGGAAATTAATGAGTCGAAAGAGGGACGGAAACAGAGCCCAGGTGGCTCACACCACCCCGTGGCACGGGCCCACCTGGCCGCACCACCAGGGGGTGTGGCCACCCCGGAGCCCGTATCTGACCCATTTTCTCCCAGTACCTTCCTTTTGTTGTTAAACTTTGTAATATATAATCCCCCGGATCCCTCGAGGTCCATATATCGTGTTCCCGTCATGTTTTTGTTTCGATTTCTCCTATTTAGATGTCATTCCAGGATTCGTCTTTGGAGGACTATGAGCTATGACACCGGCGCGAGCTCCATTGCAATCTTGAGCAGAGGACTTTCGTAGGTGATACGTTGCTAACGTATCCATAATTTTTGATGTTCCATGCTTGGTTTTATCCACTTTCTTATGTTTTGTCCACACTTTGGAGTACTTTTCATATGATTTCTTGGACTAACCTATTAACAAGAACCACAGTACCAGCTTCCTATTTTCTGCTGTTTTTGGTTCCAGGAAAGTCAGAAAATGAATATTCTCGGAATTGGACGGGACAAAAGCCAAAGTCAGTTTTTCACCAAGGGACACCCAGAGCCAGAATACGAGACGAAGAAGGGCCAGAGGGTGGACACACCACCTGGCCGCGGGGCCAGGCCTGGCCCGCGCCAGGGGTGGTGTGGCCAGCCCAGGCACCCCCTCGGCCTCTCCTTCCGCCTATAAGATGCCTCCGATATAGAAACCCTAAGTACCCAATCAAAATTCCACGAAAGAGTCTGTAGCCGCCGTCATCTCTATCCCTACATCGGGAGGGATTTGAAGCTCTTCCCGACACCCTGCCGGAGAGGGGAATTCACCCTGGAGGCCTTCTTCATCATCATGCAAGCCTCCGGTGTGATGGGTGAGTAGTTCATCTCTGTACTACGGGTCCATGTAGTAGCTAGATAGCTGGTTCTCCTCCTTTGTGATATCATGTTTAGATCTTGTGAGCTCCGTTCATGATCAAGATCATCTATTTGTAATTCTGCATGTTGTGTTTGCGGGGATTCGATGGATATTGAGATGCTATTTCAGATTGATTATTGATTCTATCATGTCTTTGTATTTTGTGATCTTGCATGCTTTCTGTTGTTAGTAGCTATCTTGGCCAAGTAGATGCTAGCAACTCCAAGAGTTAGTATTTATGCTCGATAGTGGGTTCATGCCTCTGGTAATCTGGGGAAGTGATAGAAATCTCTAAGGTACTAGATGTGTTGTTGCTACTAGGGAGAAAACAGCAATCCTTTGTTCATAGAACAATCGTATTGTTTACTTTACACACAATTCGTAATGCAATTATCCATTGCTTGCAACTTAATACTGGAGGGGGTTCGGATGATAACCTGAAGGTGGATTATTAGTCATAGATGCAGTTGGATGGCGGTTTATCTATAATGTTGTAATGCCTAATCAAATCTCAAAGGAGTCAAGATGAGTAGTATATGCTTGTATGCTTTCTCGATGTTTGTCAATTGCCCCGCTGTAATTTGTTCACCCAACATGTCATCTATCTTAAGGAGAGCCACCTCTAGTGAACTATGGACCCCGGTCCTTTCTTTTACTATCAATCTACAATCAACTATTTACTGCTTTGTGTTTACTTTCTGCAAACTATTACTTTCTTCCACTCGATACGTTTAATCCTTTGTTTTCAGCAAAACCGATGAGATTGACAACCTCATCGCAAGTTGGGGACAAAGTTCTGTGGTTGTGTTGTGTAGGTATCGACGTTGCTGCTGGAACCGGTAGTGCGCTCTGCCAAAGTTAAGCTAGCTACACCTTTGGGGTGTTTCCTTGCGTCTACTGGTTCGATTAAACCTTGGTTTCGTAATTGAGGGAAAACTTGCTGCTGTGCTCATCATACTTTCCTCTTTGGGTTCCCCAACGAGATCGATATATTTTGGGCCATCAAGCTATTTTTCTGGCACCATTGCCGGGGAACGAAAAAGAAGAAGCTCCCATGTCAACCACGCGCCATCGAAAGTATTTTTCTGGCGCCGTTGCCGGGGAGGCAAGGACATCTTCACAAGGGGAGTCCCTCATAACCAATCTCTTTACTTTGTTATTTTTCTTTTGCTTAGTTTACTTTTTGCTTTGTTTGCTTGTTTCTTTATCAAAAACACACAAAAAATTAGTTTTACTAGTTTGCTTTCTTTATTAAAAACACAAAAAAATTAGTTCCTATCTTAAGTTGGCTTTATGTCTAGCATTGCTACAATCACTATGTCACCTGAGGAAATGATTTTCACTTTTAAACAAGGAATTGAAGAGAGTTTCAAAGAAGCTTGGTCTAGAATCTCTGATCTACATGAAAAAACTGAATCTAAAATGACTCAAAGCTTGTTCCTTAGCAGCTTTTACCTTGGAATCGCTCTTTGCTATAGATATGATTTAGATGTTGTAGTGAGAGGAGATTTCCTCCAATGCAATGAGAATGATGTTGTTAATGCCATAAAGAAGTTGGTCTTTACTTACAACTTTCCTAGCAAATCTGATTCTTCCTTCATAAACATATTTGCTAGATTTAATACTCTTGAGACCAGCACTGCTAGTTTGAAAGATTGCTATAATACACTTAGAGAGCATCATAACTATGTTCCAATAAATTCTGAACTCTCAAAATGGCTTCCCACAGTAAGGATTGCTATAAACAATGAAAATTTTCATGCTCGTTGTGATATCATGTCTGAATTTTGTCTTATGCCCAACGATATGTATGAATCTTTGAATCTTTGGGGGCTTTCTGAAGGAGGAAAAGAAAATTTTCTTGCTAATAATGCCACAATATTACCCATTGGAATAGCTGAAGGAGTGTTTAAAAAGATCCTAGGGAAAATGGTTTCTACTGATTATCTTGTTATTGAATGTGTGGGAAAAGGACAAATCACACTTGGAAGATCCCTATTGAAACTCCTTGGAGCAATAATAGATGTGGAAAAGGGCACCATGCACTTTGTTTCTCCACCAAGCATTCATAAGTTCCCCAAGGGTAAGAATAAAAGTAAGAGAGGTAAGGGCAAGAAATTTGGTTTTAATGCTTCTTCATTTGAGAACACTTGATTCTTTTTCTTACTTCTTATCCCCAACTTAAATGCGTTAAAGAAAAGTACTTATTGGGAGATAACCCAAAAGTTTTAGATGAGTCTTGGAAGTTATTACTTCAGTAATAACCTCTCCTTATCCTTTTTATTTTCTTTTTGTGCCAAGAGTAACCTCTAATGATAGAGAAGTAATGATTGGGAAAGTTGTTGTCCTGAAACAGATTTCTATGCTTCACCGTAAAACTTCGTGTAAAATCTCTATACGTCCTTTTTAGGCATGAATTTTTGTGGTTTTGCCACAGGTTGTTATCTAACTTTTGTTAGTTCAACACTTTTTGATTTGAGGAACAAAAGTTCTTCAAAAAAAATCGTCTTTACCTGCTGGTCTGTTTTGACAGATTTCCGCCATTTTTTGCATTTGCTTCTTGTTGGTTCCTTTTTGAGTCCTTTTGGGGAATTGAGCTTTTCGAGGGAAGTGCTACAGTAGCTTGTGTTTTAATGTAAGTTTTATTGGTGTTGGAACTGAACCTAAAGACCTATTATCTTGAGTGCACTAATGTTGCTAATAAAGGTTTTGTGAAGTTTTGTATGAAGGAAAATTTTCAGGTGTATGGGAGGAATGAGTAATGAGATGAAGGATGGACTAAAGCTCAATCTTGGGAATGACACACGTGTCACCCCAAGAAATATCCAAGAAGTACAAGCGTCGAAGCTTGGGGATGCCCAAGGCATCCCCTTCTTCATCAATAAAAATCCCAGGTTTCTTCCAAACACTTCATTTTTATTGTTTCATGCACAGTTGTGTTGTTCTTGGAGCGTCTTCTTTTTCGTTTTCATTTTGGTTTTTTGTTTGCTTGGTTTTCTTAGTTTTCTGAATAAATTGGTTGGACCCCCACTTTCATACATTGGTTTTCAAATAGTTTGGTTTGGATTGGAAAAGAATAGGAAAGTTCATGCTTAAGTGGTAAAGAGAGTTTGTTTTTGACTGTGGCCTATGCTTTGTCATGCCATGCTCGATATTGTTTTGCCTTTATGCTTAGTATTCTTTGATGTAGCATTACTTGTTATAAACAATTTAGATTGCTTAATGTGCCTTGGAAGGATCATGCGTTGTTTTAGCATATTAAAGCATAGTATTGTGGTATTCTCCTTTGATGCTTTATTTTGATTGACTTGGCACATGCTCACACCATGTTACGACTGTCCCAAGTCACCATAGGCTTGATGATCCTTTAGTTTTCAACTTGTAGTATCACTTTATGCTTGGATCAATGATGTTTTGTTGCTCTGCATGATTATGGCCATTATTGCTCTCTTAGTTGGTCGCTCCCAGTCTTTTGCTAGCCTCCGCAACCAAAGTATGAGTTCCACTCATGCATCCAACTCCTAAAACCAAGTTATTCCAAAGAGTCCACCGTACCTACTTATTAGCATTTGCTATTCCAAGTATATTCGTGTTTTGATCTACCTTCCGAATAAAACTTGTTATGAGAAAACTAGTGATTAAAGCTCTCACGAACTTGATGGCACACTTTACTTTTCTTGCCCTTAATAAACTTGAACCATTGTGTCGTCTATGTTGTATATGCTTGCACTTATTTGTTGGGGATTAGCAGAACCATGTTGTCATGGGGAACGCTTTCAACATTGCACGTGTACTTCGTACCTAGTTGATATCATGCTCTTTTGTCTATGGATGTTGTCGGTGTGAAATGAAAGGGGAGCTTGTAAGTCCATGGAGTTATGTATATGTGTTAGAGAAACGCCTGGGCCACTGGTCTTATCCATGCTGTCATGGTGGAAACCTACAGCGTAACCATAATGAGCTGTCTATGAAGCATTCTTCTTATAAAAAAAAGAGTCAGATATTGAGAAAAAAGAGAAAAAAAAGAAAAAAGAGATATGAGAAAATAGGAAAGAGAGAAAAAAAGCACCATATTCCCATGGTAAATAAGAAGATTGCTGAGATGCTCATTGTCTACTTGCCTTGTCATTTTGATATGGGGATTCTTCTGTATCATTGGGCAAGGGGTACCCCGTTGGTGGTTCTCTATGATACACATGTACTTACGATGACAAGAACTTACCGGTGACTAAACTTGAGTAGCATGGGGAGTGGCCCTCGTATTCAAGGGACATGAGATTTCCAACTTATACTTTGTCAAGCATATACTCCATAGTTTGTTCACTCTAACCTTAATCACTTCAAGATGCTTATGATAGGGGCAATGAGAGCTGAAAGCTATTAAGTACCATAATTTTTGGAAGCTCTTTATGAAACTTGAATCCCTACTTCCTTCTATGAAGGCCTTCCTTTTACTTTTATGTTGAGTCTCCACCTTCTATCTTTATGCACATACTTTGAGAGCATAGTGGCCATTCTTAGTTCTATGTGCATTGTCCCAAGACTTTTTGATTGATGCATAACTTTGATATTGCTTGTTTTAAACTATTTGTATCTAGTCACTCTTATGAACTTTGAAGGTGTCCTATGCATTTATGTTTGCTACTCTATGAGGGACAAGCTGAATTCCATAGTGCTAAGTTTTCTTTATGTGAAACAAACAAACGTCGTGCAAAGCATTGTTATTCATTAATCTTTTGTTTGTGCCTTTTCATGTTGCAACATAGTTTCTTTGTATTATTGCTAGAACTTTGTCTTTCATGTTATGATTGAAGTACTATGATCCTAGCTTTGAATGTTTTACAAATATTTTGATCAAGTTTATGATGGTGCATGTCACCTCAAAAAATATTCTTTCTTTTTATCACTTACCTACTCGAGGATGAGCAGGAGTTAAGCTTGGGGATGTTGATATGTTGCTAACGTATCCATAATTTTTGATGTTCCATGCTTGGTTTTATCCACTTTCTTATGTTTTGTCCACACTTTGGAGTACTTTTCATATGATTTCTTTGACTAACCTATTAACAAGAGCCACAGTGCCAGCTGCCTGTTTTCTGCTATTTTTGGTTCTAGGAAAGTCAGAAAATGATTATTCTCGAAATTGGACGGGACAAAAGCCAAAGTCAGTTTTTCACCGAGGGACACCTGGAGCCAGAATACGAGACGGAGAAGGGCCATAGGGTGGCCACACCACCTGGCCGCGCGGCCAGGCCTGGCCCGTGCCAGGGTGTGGTGTGGCCAGCCCAGGCACCCCCTCGTCCTCTCCTTTCGCCTATAATATGCCTCCGATACAGAAACCCTAAGTACCCGATCAAAATTCCACGAAAGAGTCTATAGCCGCCGTTATCTCCATCCCTAGACCGGGAGGGATCTGAAGCTCTTCCCGGGAACCTGCCGGAGAGGGGAATTCACCCCGGAGGCCTTCTTCATCATCATGCAAGCCTCCAGTGTGATGCGTGAGTAGTTCATCTCTGGACTACGGGTCCATGTAGTAGCTAGATGGCTGGTTCTCCTCCTTTGTGCTATCATGTTTAGATCTTGTGAGCTCCGTTCATGATCAAGATCATCTATTTGTAATTCTGCATGTTGTGTTTGCGGGGATCCGATGGATATTGAGATGCTATTTCAGATTGATTATTGATTCTATCATGTCTTTGTATTTTGTGATCTTGCACGCTTTTCGTTGTTAGTAGATATCTTGCCCAAGTAGATGCTAGCAACTCCAAGAGTTAGTATTTATGCTCGATAGTGGGTTCATGCCTCTAGTAATCTGGTGAAGTGACAGAAATCTCTAAGGTACTAGATGTGATGTTGCTACTAGGGAGGAAACAACAATCCTTTGTTCATAGAACAATTGTATTCTTTACTTTACATGCAATTCGTAATGCAATTATCCGTTGCTTGTAACTTAATACTGGAGGGGGTTCGGATGATAACCTGAAGGTGGATTATTAGTCATAGATGCAGTTGGATGGCGGTCTATGTATAATGTTGTAATGCCCAATCGGATCTCAAAGGAGTCAAGATGAGTAGTATATGCTTGTATGCTTTCTCGATGTTTGTCAATTGCCTCGCTGTAATTTGTTCACCCAACATGTCATCTATCTTAAGGAGAGCCACCTCTAGTGAACTATGGACACCGGTCCTTTATTTTACTATCAATCTACAATCAATTGTTTACTGCTTTGTGTTTACTTTCTGCAAACTATTACTTTCTTCCACTCGATACGTTTAATCCTTTGTTTTTAGCAAAACCGGTGAAATTGACAACCTCATCGCAAGTTGGGGACAAAGTTCTATGGTTGTGTTGTGCAGGCCTCCACGTTGCTGCTGGCACTGGTAGTGCGCCCTGCCAAAGTTCAGCTAGCTACACCTTTGGGGTGTTTCCTTTCTCCTACTGGTTCGATTAAACCTTGATTTCATAATTGAGGGAAAACTTGTTGTTGTGCTCATCATACCTTCCTCTTGGGGTTCCCAAACGAGCTCGATATATTTTGGGACATCAGTAGGATGGGTGGAAGAAGAAAGGATCACAGCTAGGTGCGAAGACATTGATCAGAGCATCGAGGAGGAAGTGAAGACCACGTCAGCAGGCATGAAAGGACAGGGGCTGATACCTCCAGTTCTAGACCTTAGTTCCTGCCCTGTAGTAGTGGAAGCTCTACGAGCCACTGATGAGTTTTGCGATAAGTACCGAGTCTTGAGGAGAAAGGTGGATATACTTCAAGAGGAGAATAACTGGCTTCGCAAGATCCTAGAAGATTTTCTCACTCCGATCATGAGCGCAACACCACCACCACCGAAGGAGTAATTCGTCATCAGGTTTTGGCATCCCCTTGGTTTGTTCCAAGCTTGGGGGAGTGTCGCGGTATCATATCATTATCTTACATATTTTTACCTTTTTAGTAGAGTCATATCATGAATAAGAGAAGTTATCATATAGGATGGTTTGCATTGTGGAAGTATCTCCCCTCTAGTTAGTTATCTATGTATCCCTTGGTGTGAGTTGTCGTTATGGAATATTAATGAGAAGTTCTATTATTTACTTTTTGCACATCTTATTTTAGTTTGCAATTTCTCTTATATGATTAATCTTGTTGTTAATATTGGTATCACTTTGGGATCATTAGGTAAATTTAGTTGGTTTTGGCAAATTCAGCTCTAGTCAGTAGCAACACTATTTAAAGATTGAATGGAAAAGATAAAAGTGCTTTTAATATAATTTCATCATCTTTCTTTCTTGTTTGGCTCATAAGCTTAGTATTCTCTAGTTAAGATATTTGTGCTTCCAAGGAAGATTGCATGATCGCTTCATACAGTTTCCAAGGAAGATTCCTTTCTATCTTAAGCAAGCATTTGAGTTGTTGTGATTCAATCACCCATATGATGATATATTCAATCATGTTTCTTATGTTCCTTGTTTTGCACACTGCTCTTATCTAAGTGAATATAACTTTGAAATCTATCATTGAAAACCCATTAAATTTGACTGCTGCAACTTGTTAACCGTTCTATGACGAAGAACAAAGTTTTCCATTTCCAATTATGATCTACGTTGTGTATCTCTATTGTGTTTCCCTTACTCATTGCAAATTAAGTTATATAATAGTCAGTTGTTTTCTATTATGATTTGTGTATTGATGAGTGTGATGCTTCTTGTCCATATTCTCTTTATCGACACTTCACTCCATAAACCTATGGTCATGTTTATTGAGCTCAGTTTTCGCTTGGGGACAAGCGAGGTCTAAGCTTGGGGGGAGTCGATACGTCCATTTTGCATCACTATTCTATATCGTAATTCACTATTATTCATTGGTATATTTCATATTAAGAGATGGTACTTATGTTATTTCATCTATTTTTGCATGATTGATGATTTTGGGAGGATGAACCACCGGAGTCAGGATTCTGATGGAAACAAGCATTGTTTGGAGGCAAAATTCGCGAAGATCAGAAAATCCTGGAAAATATATGGAAAATCCTATTTTTCCAGAGGACGAAGGAAACCAGAAGGAGGAGCGGAGATGGGCCACAGGGGGCCCACACCCCCTGGTGGCGCAGGTCACCCCTGGCCACGCCACCAGGTGGTGTGGCCACCCTGGCCCACTCCTAGCATCGCCCTTTGGTGTATATAATCCCCTCGAAACCCTAAAGTTCGGGGGGCGACCACAGAAAGATTCTGCCTCCTCTGTGGGGCGGAAAACGGTAGAGAGAGAAAGAGCTCTCCGGCAGGCAGAAATCTGCTAAGGAAATTCCTTCCCGGAGAGGGGAGATCGTCGCCATCAACACCATCATCAAGCTAGACTTCATCGGGATCATCATCATCATCTCCATCACCATCTCCACCAGCACCATCATCACCACTCCGTACCGCTGTAACAATTGGGTTGAATCTTGCATAGTTCTTAGGGGAAACTTTCCTGGTGTTGATTACTTGTTGTAGTTGATGCTATTGAGTGGAACCATTGAATTATTGTTATGTTCAGATTGTTACTTATCATTATTTCATCTCTGATCTTGATCCATATGATGTCTCGTGAGTAGTTCGTTTAGTTCTCGAGGACATGGGAGAAGTCATGTTGTTAGTAGTGGAATTGTGTTGAGGAAGATTCAATGGTTTGATAATTAAGTTGTGATGTTATTCTTCTAGTGGTGTCATGTGAACATCGACTACATGATACTTCACCTTTATGGGCCTAGGGGAATGCATTGTGTATTTGGATACTAATCAAAGGGGTTGCCGGAGTGATAGAAACCTAAACCCCCATTAGGAAACCTTTGCATAAGGGAGTGTAGGATCTCAGAGTTTAAGGCTTTGGTTAGGTTTTTTATCTTAATTACTTTCTTGTAGTTGTGGATGCTTGCAAGGGGTATAATCACAAGTATTTATTAGTCCTAGGAAGGTCAGTACATTAGCACAGGTTCACCCACACAACACTTATCCAACCAAAGAAGATTAATCAACTATATGAAGCGAAAGCACTTGACAATATTCCCATGTGTCCTCAAGAACGTTTGGTCATCTTAAGTAATACAACCGGCTTGTACTTTGCTAAAGAAAGGATTGGGCCACTTGCTGCAATTATTATTATTGTCTTTTCTTTACTCGCACTTTATTTATCGGCATTATCGAAAACCCCTAAAATGCATTTGCTAAGTATTTACATAGAATTTCTGATCCAAGCCACTTGTCAACATCTTTTGCTCCTCGTTGGGTTCGACACTCTTATTTATCAAAAATACTGCGATACACCCCTATACTTGTGGGTCATCAATGGCTATTCTGAACTAACAATTTGCCATTTATTTTACCATGGTCTCAATACTCAATGTAGAGAGTTGCTTGACTTCTCAGCAGGAGGATCAATAAATACTTTACCTATTAAAGAATGTTTGGAATTAATGTCTACTAGGGCTAAGAATGATTCTTTATATAATCCTGATTTTGGCACTAAGCCGGAAAAGGGATACTTCGGATAACTCTGGATCTTATGCCTGAGGTACGCAAAACTATGAAAGGAAAGGGTATACCTTCTGAACTTGCTAAGGAAAACAAAGAAGATTTGTTCCAAGTTTTAGCTGAAGAAGATGAAACTAGAAAAGTTTTTCAAGAAGTAAAGCATCAGCAAGTAAAATCTCATAATAACTTGCATAGGCATCTCCAAAAACATAAAAAGATTTTGGCAGAACTCACGGAAAATTATGATGAGATAGGCCAAGAAATAAAATTATTTCATAAGTATCTTAGTATGATTGAAACCCAGTGTGAGCAAATAGCATTTGGTTATCAAATTTTTCTTCGTAAAGATGAAGATATTCATGTTTCTGCTAATGTTGTCACAAGAAGGGGTGCAGTTGTTACAGGACCCTTAGGACCACCGGAATATGAAGTTGAAAAAGAGCGCAAGGAAAAATCCTTGCTCGAAGCAAGCCAAGAAGATGATACATTAGTGGATCCTCAAGATGAAACTGAGACGCAAGAGTAGACCTAGGGGGACCAAAATGATGCACATGATGATCATTATGACTATGATGTAGAGATGGTTGATCCAAGAGAAGATAAAGAAACAAGTAAGGAAGATGAAGTGTTGTGGTAGAAAAGAAGAAAAGCAATAAGAAACAACAAAAGAAAGAAACAAAAGAACCTGACCCCCTAAAAAGGTAAAGGACAAGAGTAAGTCAGGTGAGAAAAAGCTTCCTTATCCTGTCGAAAAAAGAAAGCACCGGATGAGGTAATTTATAATTCTTTTACAAAGGCACTTAGTGACCTTCGCCTGGAAATTCCATTTGCGGATGCAATCAAAGTTCCAACTTATGGTAAATTCCTTCGTGATATTCTTAGTAGAAAGAAAGAAATAACTGAAACTATTGCCATGGTAACTAGCTATCCTACTAATGGGAAGCTGTTGTCTAAGTCTGGAGATTCCGGAATACCAACTATTTCATGCTCAATAGGTAAAACTGATATTCACAATGCCTTGTGTGATCTAGGAGTAGGAGTTAGTGTAATTCCATACCCCCTCTATAAAAGGTTAGGATTAGGGGAGTATTCTCCTACTACTATCACTTTACAGATGGCTGACAAGTCCACTAAACAACCCGTTGGTAAGATTGAGGATGTCTTACTAAAGGGAAGATAATCTTTAATGTTTATGATGCTGAAATCATCCGATATTTTCCAAAGAAGCTAGAAGCAGGAGAAAGATATGTTCCACCGGCAAAACGAGTTCACGTGGTAAGTGCCATTGATAAGGGGCAACCGAGGTAAGAATTCGAGAAGAGAGAAGAGGTTGAGTTATTCAACCATTCTTAATAAATGCTTGATGGGAGTTAACCCATTTTCGTCAATTCAGTAGAATAAAGAATAAGAAGTTCATCGCATTCCTACCACTTTTTCACAGACATTCTTGCGGAAGCGCGCCCGTGAAGATGCAACTATCAAAAAGTAGTAGAAACGTTGATTGAATAAGTAGAGAATAATAATAAGAATAGAAGTTTGAGTTTTCTATTTACATAAGCTAAAATTTTGCTTTTAATATGCTAATGTTGGTCAACATTTTTTACTGTCATTTTTCTGTTAAAAACTAGATATTTCTCTTAGTTATGGGATAAGAAGGTATCCTCGAAGAAATAGAATTTTTTTTATGTTTACTGATGGTTTAATGACCAACTATACGGCGGGAATAAAAAATTTCGGTCGTATATCCCCGGTCATATAGTTATCTTTACCATCAATAAATTTTCTTCGAAGGCATAGAGAGTTTAACGACCAACTATACGGCGGGAATAAAAATTCCGTCTGTATAGCTCCGGTCGTATAGATATCGATGCCTCCGTACAAAAATTTCAGAAAGGTACTAAGAGTTTAATGACCACCTATATGGCGGGAATAAAAATTCCGGCCGTATAGCTGAGGTCATATAGATATCGATGCCTTCGTAGAATTTCATCCCAAAGGTACTGAGAGTTCAACGACCAACTATACGGCGGGAATAAAAAATTCTGGCTGTATAGCTGTGGTCGTATAGATATCGATGCCTTCGTAGAATTTCATCCCAAAGGTACTAAGAGTTTAACGACCAACTAAACGGCGGGAATAAAAATTCCAGCCGTATAGTTCCGGTCATATAGATATTGATGCTACTTTTAGAAATTTATCTCGAGAGGCAGATAGTTTAACGACCAACTATATGGCGGGATCATTTTTATCTGGCCATATAGTTATGCCCGTATAGCTGTTTTCTGAATGAAGAAACCCTAGTTGGCGGCGCCGTCGCAACTATACGAGCGGTAACATCACCCGCCCGTATAGTTCTAGCCGTATAGGTTGGCGCGACCACTTAATCGCACCGGGGTTGCTAGGTCTTCCTCCTCTCCTCATTATTTATCTCATATTTTCTCTCCAAACCTCTCAAAATCCACCTAGAACTTTTGATTCTTCGTGGATTTCATTTGTTTGAGTGGGGGAATCAACAGATCGGTATGTTTCTCTCCCTGTCCATGCTTTATTTTCAGATTTCCATGGTTGAAACTCTAACATTGGTCTAGTGGATGAACTCAAGCTTATTTCATTTTTCCTATTAATTTCTCATGTTAGGATTGAATTTTTCTACTTAGAATCGTTCATATATCATATAGAAACTATATGCCTAAGGTTTTATGGTGAAATTTTTCAGTGCATCACGATGAACAAAATCGGGAATCTCTTTCGTTCGAGCAAGCACCAACAGGGTGAGGGCTCAAGCTCGCGTTCCCGAGCTTCACGCAACTCCAAGTTGGACATTGTCTCGGCGAGGAGGGTGATGCCCACACGTTGGGCCGACCACAACTTTCTCACCGTGGCAGGGTTGAAGGAGGACTTCGACCTCATGTGCAGCAGGTCGGGCTTGGCGATGATCAGCTTCGCAAGCCACGACACCTACGCTAAACTCACCCACGAGTTCCTTGCCTCCTTCTACGACGACCCCAAGGAGAAAGGTAACATGTGCACGATCAGCTTCACCATGAACTAGCAGTACTATGAAATAAATTACGAACAATTTTGCAATGCTTTTGGCCTCCCCATACTGGGGAGCCCAATATTACTAACCTTTATAGCGTCACAAGTGGAACGACTTGGGAGGTTATTTCTGTTAATGGTGGCAGGCACTTTTATCAAAAGAAGATGTCCACCATTTAGAACCCAACAATTCACTACTATGCTCTGTTCCTTGCCAACACACTACTAGGGAGAGGTGACACAAGCTCCATGGCCAATGCGGACATGGAAATGATCACCAAGGCTCTCTTCCCTACTTCAGCGCAGAGCCCCAGTCCTGCAGCTCTACTCATCCAGCACTTCCGCCACCAAAGCAACAAGACCAAAGGTGATATTCGCATTGGTGGATTGGTAACCCACCTTGCCTATGCATTAAACGTTATACTACCTGTCATGGAACCTGCTGACGTCTCCAAACTTATGGACATCAAATATTTGACTGCTTGTGGCTTCCTTGGCGTTTACCATGCTAACCAGAGGCTCCAAGCATATCAATTCGGTTATCTTGATGATGTACACGGTGAGAAGGTTCAGTTGTCCTGCCCCCAGGCCTTCTCAATTGTGGACAAGAACACTTGGATCCTCACCAAGGACTAAGTGACGGCGATCCTGGCCGAGCACCAGCCTGAGGAGGAGGAAGATGAAGGGAAGCAGGATGATGAGGAGCAAGAGCAGGATGAAGAGTAGGGACACAACCCTGCTTGGGAGGGACAACAGCAGCAGCAAGGAGGAGCATGGGGCCCGTGGCCTAACCAGCCACAACAGGGATACGGCTACGTCCCCTACCAGGAGTTCCATCACCTCAACCAGCACGTTGGGGAGATCTACCACACACTTCAGGATGTGAATGAAGATGTGAACACTTTGACTCACAACTTCAGTCAATTCATGAGCCACTTCCCCGACTTCTACCAGCAGTATCCGCACCAGCCGTCAAATGATGGCAACAACTAAGCCTGGCAATCGCCTAATCTTGGGGGAGGTTTTAAAACCTCCAAACTTTGCATTCATATTTTTATTTTCTTCTTTTGATTTATTTTATTTACTTTAAATTTGCATGTTTACTTTCAGCTTTGCATGTCTAAACCAAAAATACAAAAAAATAGTTGTAATTTTATTTGCAAGTTTGTTTCTTTGTTCCTCTTAGAGATTGCTTAATTTCAGGTGACTTGGCAATAGGAAAGCATAGAGGGGTTTCGACTCAAATAAAAGAATGAAACAAGTTAGAAGAGGTATCACGTTCCTTTCATCATCCTTGCTGCAACCTTAAATTGATCCTAGAAATATTTACTCACTTGCACTGAGGATGCTCCCCACTTAGCTTGTTATCCCATAAATTCTATTCCTTTGCTAGTGTCTCCTTTTTAGCCTTGAAATAATGAGCAAAGAACTTGGTTTAAAATACTTCCTACATTTTTACAACAAGAAAAAGCATCCAAAAGATGACTTGAGTCCATGTTTAGCCTGGAGAATTTAATTTTGGAGACATTCCATCCCATTTGAGCTTAATACAAATAGACTTGATAGTACCCTTGATCGAAATTGTTTGATGAAATGGATGCTTCGAAGTAGTAGAAATTATGGCACTACTTTTTCTAATAATTACCGTAAGATATTGCTTTACACGTGTCATTATAACTCTGTCGTGCTCCATGGGGAACTATTAACTCCACTGGCCAGCGGACGATCTAAATGTGGGAAACCACTTGATTTTGGCTATTGAGTTATGTAAAAGTCTATAGCAGCAATGCTATGACAGGTAAAAAAATTAGTCTCCTCATGGTTTCATGTTCCAAGTGAAGTTGTAGTACTCCTCTGGCCCATTATTGCTCAACAATTATTTATTGGCATGGTCACGAGTGCACAACATAGCCAATTAAACATGATAAAAATAGTGGTATGGTTTCTCTATAAAAGAGCTAAAGTTTTTGAAAGGCAAAAGAAAAGAAAAAGGTGCTTGATAGTCTTGATATTTAGACATGGGATCGATGAGTTGTTCTTAAATTACATGCTTTGATGCTTACTTGAGTACTCTCAATTGGTTAAACAAACAAGAACAAAAAGGTTTTCATCTCTCTATAAAGAGAGGCACCAAAAGAATTTGTCTCACTTTCCTGGCTAAACTTCTGACACTTGCTTGGGCATATGATTTATTTTCTAACAAGATATACATGGTTAGGAAGTGGACCCGGTGCAATCTTGTGAATACTTGTTTGATTATATTTAAGATCGTAGGGATTATGAAGAAAAGAATTTGACACCAATTCAAACTTGTGAGTTCCTCTATTTTCAGTTTAGAATCTCCGCTATTCTTCTTTATTTCCTTGTCACTCGAGGGCGAGCAACATCTAAGCTTGGGGAGTTCACAGAAGCTTTAACGAGAAACTATACGGCGGGAATATTTTTCCGGCTGTATAGTTCCTGCTGTATAGTTGCTGCCGCCTCTGTCTTGTCAAAAGGGACAACTTATGTGAAGGGACCAGGGATGAAAACACAACGTAGCAGTCGTCACATCATCCAGAAGGGAGAAAGAAGAGATTCGGAGAAGAAGGAGAAGATGTTCTTCATCTTGCTCCACGATCTTCAACCTCCTAGCCAATACACCCCATAGCCACTACTTGTACTTGAGAGAGAGGGATCTCCACCTTGCAAGACTAGGGTTTGAGATTGTTTCTTCCCATCTTGAATTGTCTTGGATATTTTTCTCTTCTTATTGTGGATCTCCACGGTAATACAAAGACGATTTCCCTTTATTTAATTATATTGATGATCTGTTCTTCTCTCATGTGTGATTAATTCCCTTGGGCGTGGGAGATGTAGGGGATTGGTGAGATGTGATGTGCCTTCATATATTTTCTGCTAGTTGTGATTGATTCTAATTACTATATTATGTGTGCTTGACTATCTGTGGGATGCCTAATGCTTGTTGTCCAATTAAGGGCCCAGAAAACATGATACTTTGTTTTACATAGATAAGATCTTGTACGCTAGTGGACGGGCGACCCTCCGGTGACACGGGGATGTCAATGGAAAGCTAGTTGACTCGAGGATAACGAGTAACCACTGTGCTTATTGCATTAATCCGATACAAGGAGCTTAATCGCTAAGGAACCTGAAGGGTCTTAATCATCTAGTGTATGACCATGGTTTTGGTAGGAGTCTAGTAGGATTATTGAAGTTGGGATGAAATCTACGAAGAGGAGTTCCGGCTAATTATGGGTTGCTCACCCACACATATATCTATAAGATTATAATTGTTACATTTACCACTCATCCACCTAGCACAGTCACTATCACCATGAACTGAATCTCCTTGCGCCTTCTTTCGTCATCTACAGGAAACAACAATCAAGCAAAGTAATTCTTTACTTTTATGCTTTATATTTCTGAAGTTTACATTTTAGTTTTATTTAAATCTATCGCATTTAATCAAAACCCCATTCTTATTTCAACACTTGCAGTCAATTCACTCGAAGACCTGTGACAACTTCGGGTGTGACAGAGACTTCACCAATAAACACTTACCTTTGGGCTCCCTGTGGGATTGATATCTGAACTTCGAAACTAGCTACAAGCAATATGTGCTCTTGGAGACATTAAGCGCTTGCGAGTGGCACCCTCGCTGCACTCGGGGGCTTCCTGTTCCTCGCTGATGGGCAAAGTAGACCCAGATTCATCTTCCTCCATAGCCTCAGTGGGAATTATCCCTTCAGGTTGCAGAGGAAGAACGGTGTTCACCTTCCATTCCTACCAAAGCACAAGGTCAGAAATGCAAGATGCCCTACGGGAAAACAAAGTGCAATAGAAAAAGAAATGACGAAATTACCTCAGGCAGAGGGTGACTCACATGGAAGGGCAGCACGAATAAATCCCCAGGGAGCTTCTCCTTGAGCGTGAACTTGCCCTGAACCTTTTGTCTACTTTGCCTGAGGACAAATTCTCCTAGGAGATGCGAGTGACATCATCGGCGCCAATCCAAAGATACATCGGGTGCGTCCTAGCTTGTAGTGGTTACACCAGACATTGCATCCAAGTGCGGATGAGGTCTGGGCCGTCAATCTCTTTTCCCCAAATGAGTTGGAGATCACAGACGTGCTTGTACAAAACTTCGACTTCCCCGGCCTCGCCGGGTAGCACCACATTCTTCCAAGATCTTCTCCTCTTCAATTTCACATTCGGATCAAAAGGAGCAAGCCCGTAAAGCTTTCCTTCAACCTTATGATCATGAATGTAAAACCACTTCTCCCTCCATCCCTGGACGGACTCAAAGCTCTTGAGGGAGAAGTATTGGATGTTCGGTTCCACATGGGTACCGCAACCTCCAATGTCGTGGACCACAGATCTAGAGTTCGATTGCCACTTCAGCTTGAAGAGTTTTTTGAAAAGGCAGAAATGTGGCTCGAATCCGAGCCAGCACTCGCAAAGTGTGATATAGCACGCAATGTGCAAAATACAGTTTGGGTCAGCTGATGCAGCTGGAGCCCATAGAAGCAGAGAAACCCTCGCACAAACTTGTGGAGGGGAAGAGAAAGGCCTCGAAGGACAAACGTAAGGAACATCACCCGAAATCCAATAGGGGATCGGGGATTACCTCCAGGCGTGGCACCTTGCAGTCCACTTCATTGGCAGGAAGCAGACCATCTTGGCTATGCTGTTGGAGCTCATGCTCCTTAATGGGGGTGCGCCGCCACGAACCATTGGTGACGCGGATTCCTACGCCCTTCTTCCCGGCTGCAGCAGCAGTACTGGACCTGGTGGCAGCGGTGTCCTTCTTCTTGGCCACAGCAGCGATGACAGCAGATCCAGCATTGGTGGTTCCCTTCTTCTTCCCCATCCTTCGGTGGTGATGGGATCGCACGAAGTAGCTTAGAAAGGTCTTGAGACCGTCCAGCGTAGCAGCGGGGGCGATAGTAACGGAGCAACAACAAAGAGCAATGGAAGCAGTGCGCAAGGAGGAAGACGATGAATTGTGGGGAAATTTACCGCACAGGAGCCCCTACTTAACCGTAGGGTAGATGCAATCTAACGGCTAGAAAATCCTCAACTAGACATGAGGCGCAAATGAATGCAGACACGTGGCAATGGAAATAGTGAACCGTCGCCACACTTTCCCCATTACGCTCGAGAATCGAGGAGGCGCAGTTAAAACAAAGATTACACATGCCTGGTCAAATCCCAGTTAGAGTTGTGGCCCCACTTTGTCACGTCCCATCAATACCGCTTAGGCGGGAAAATGAGATGATCTAATCGTCAGCACTGACATCATCTACTCCAGCAGAAGATATCTTCAACTACTTTAGTCCTTGCTTGACTCTGCGAGTCAACCAAGCACTCGGGGGCTACTACTAGTAGGAGTGTTGGCTGCGCACCCGAACATTACAACAGTGATACAAATTAGTTTGATATCTTCAAACAACCTTACTCCAGCAGGAGCTTCTCTTGGACTTATCTAGTCCTTAGTTGACTCTGCGAGTCGACCAAGCACTCTGGGGCTACTCCTAATAGGAACGCTAGCCGCGCACCCGAAGACTTCATAGGTACATAACTGCTTTCACTAGTAAAATCCCTCTTTGAATCAACGATTCGATTATGGACTCGGAGGCTAATCCCATAGGGAGCAGTGGAAGCATATCCAGCTAAAATACAAAAATGACAGCAGTCGAGAAAGTTTAAAGTCCCTACTCGAGTCTACGACTCGACTAGGCACTCGGGGGATACTCGCATAGGGAGCGCTGGTCGTGCACCTAATGAAAAACCTTAGTCATTAAAAGAGTGTCGACTACATCCACATTCAAAACAGCGACTCCGCCTCATATTTCCCCTGCAAAGTGACTACGTCTCCTGGGCCACCCGAATCACCTCTGCTGTGACTAAAAATTTGGATGTCGTGTTTACAACGTGATGGTGAGATCTAAAAAAGGCTTGGCAACGCACCTGCGGCGCTCTACCAGATATAAACCATGCCTACATGCACGATAAAATAATCCTTGAAGGACACGTAGAGTTCCCACACCTAAAACATTGGAATTCGAATTCTGTAAGACCTCCGCGGCAAGAGTCGAACTACGCCAGCATTATTCCCAATTCGAGTCCAGGGACTCAAATTTGAGTATATAGCGTTTTTTTCCTAAGATAGTTAACTGATCCTGATCCGTCGGATGAATCAGGCACGCATATCAATAATCCCTATGATATAAACTACAGTACCCGAAATAACTTCGAATGAGCTTGTATCCCACACACTCGAAAGACAAATAGTCTCCACCCGAATCTGCGATTCGACTGGACACTCAGGGGCTACTGACATGGGTATACCTTACAGGTACCAAAGATTATCCTATACGGTTCAGCCCAAGAAGGAGTCCACGGTTCGATCGAAGCCCAACAAAGATTCGGGTGGCCCATTGGAGTTTGACTTCTTGAAGGACACGACAAAGTGTAGATAGAAATTTGAAGGTGAAACTCTAACTTGTAACTGACTCGACCTGCTACCCCGAGACCTAGCCTCTCTATAAAAAGGCTAGGAGGGAGTGGCGAGGAGGACCAATACACACCCCCACATACACCTTGCCAGATTACATATGCGCACCCTTGTAACTTTGAACTCCCTCATAATCAAGAGCAGACAAGCAGGAGTAGGGTCTTCTACAAGGCCTGAAACTGGGTAAAACCTCGTGTCACCTGTGTGCTTGTTTTCTAGACGATCGATGCCTCCAGTGCTCCCCACTTCCTCGAACCTAAGTCCATCAACGATGGGCATTGATGAGTTAACCCCTCGTCAGCTATACTTAGGTAACTTTGATGCAAATCAAATGTCCATGGAAAACTAACACTAAATGATCTCATAATTGTTATACATGTTTGTATTGGCAATATATGAACACCCATCCCTCATATTTTCTCATGCTTCTCAACAATATTGTGAATGGTACAAATTTAGTTTGAACGATGAACATCTATGTAGCCCCTTACAATTTTCATGTTGTAAAGTAAGTTTAAACATTGATTTTAGACTTTAACGTCTCATTTTATCATCATGATTGAATTGAGAAAGAGCATATTCATACAACCATATTTTCAGTTTCCTTATTTTGTTTAATTACAATTTGGTTAAACAAATTATTCTTTTTTGTAAACAATAGTAAAGATTACTAAAATTATGATTTTTCCCACCATTTTACATGGCAAAACAAACTTTCCTCCAAATTTTGTACAACTTTTCATTCCCTTCCTCCCCCCACAACCACCCTTCAAATATTTCACCCTTCCTTATATACATCGCATGCCCCGCACATTTCCCTCCCCATCATAACTCCCGTCCCCGAAATCCTATCGCACACCTCAGATCTGATTTCTTGGCCGGAGGTTTCTGTGATCATGTCGGTTTCGTTCACTCGCCACCTGCCCTACATGGTGGAATCCATGGCCGGTGGTGCCCTACGCAGCAGAAACGTCCGCAAGGCTCTGACGCCCAATCCGAAGAAGGACAATCAAAAACGCCCAGGTCTTGTTTTTTCTACCGAATCCCCTCTGTGATCCCATCCATCTCTAGTTTATCATCCATTGTACTTTGTTAGGATCCGTCCAATTTGTTTATAACTAGGTAGCTAGTCCTAGGTTAATTATACTGTCCAATATGGAACTACCATAATACTATCACAGTTTATATTTCAGTTAATTATAGGTTAATGGAAAGTTAAGTATTGTTTTGTTTGAATCTCGGTAGGTTCTACATGTCCTTACAAATTGAATTAACACATAAATCTAGGTTAATTACGACAGCTGATGGACTAAACTTTAAACTGAAGCCTGACGAAACTGCGTACACACTTTCAGTTGACTCTACATGTCACGCTGTTCTCGGCAATGGCCTGATATTCATTAGTTAACTACATTTTTGTTTTAGCTCAAAGTGTGATTACGGACTTGCTGGTACAAACAAATTCTAGGTCAGTTGCTTATCCAGTTGATGAAAGTGTCCACCTACATCTGGGTTAATTATTATTGTTTTAAATTGGTATTCATATAAATTTTCATGTACTTACGCACTTGCTGATACATATTTTACCACAGCTACAGAAGTACCAACAGTATGTCAATATGAGCTTCAAAAGAAGAAATTGATGGAAAGAAATGTGTCTTGTTTAGCTGAGCATATGATTGAAAACGCTGCTTCTGTGGGACTAGATTAAAGAGACTTCATCGTGGATGCGCGTACTTTTGTGTACCGTCGAGGATGTGCGTACTTTTGTGTACACGCACAAAAAGGGACAATAATGACCAAACAAATTGCATATCAGCATAGAGAAGATGATCCTGCATATGAACCTACTGTAAATGAGTTGGCCACTACTGACGATGAGCACATTGTATTTGCATATGTCATTTTCAATACATACAACATGCTTTTCATTGCTAACTAATGAATTGAACTTGGAGGATCTTGAAGAATCTTCATAGGTAAAAAATATCCAAATCTGTTGTAGCTACATCAAACATCGCTACCAGATCGAAAACAACTCCTACACCCGAAGCCGACTCAGAATGGCTCCACACTTTGCTGATGCAAACTCCCAAAATACGATGTCGTCTACGCAGATTCTAACATCAGGAGATAACAACTCTCCTGATGATAATCAGATTGTTCAATGACAAGGTATTACCATAATTACTTCAATCGCTCTAGTAATGGTTGTTTCCAAATTTTATATCAAATTAACACTATTATTTGTCTAATTTCATAGCTAATGACAACCACTAGCCGTGCAAAGCGAAAGCGAGGGGGCCATAGACCTACTATGGTACATGGACTACATGAATACACAAGAAGGAATTGTGGCAATAAGATGGAAATTGAATTCACGCCGGGTGTCAAGAGACCCTAAAATCCTGTCCATGCGATGAAACATAGCTCAGAGTGTGGTGTGCACATCCGCACCAAAAAGATGGATGTTGCCACACACTGGAAGCAATACATGAATGATGAATCTCTCAAGGATGTTATTCCAGATGCTATCGAACATGTAGCGGTGAGTCGATAGTACTTTTTGTCCAAACCACATTTCACATGCATATAAACTCATGGACCCTAATTGCAAATGCATGTCTATTCTATAGGGGAAGTTTGAAATGGACACAAAAAATGAAGATGCCCAAGTAGTCTACACTGATATTATACAAAGTTGTGTTCGCTAACACCGCTACAGGCTTAAGAAGGCGTACTGGGACAAGATAAAGAATCTTACTCCTGAACAAGCATATCTTCTCATACCATATAATGTAAAAGAAAAAAGTTAGAAAGAACTTGTGAACAGATGGTTTGATAAGCACTACCAGGTACATATTCCTTCTTTCTCTTATCGTCAACTACTGGATTAGTATACATCTAATTTATTGAATACTCATCTTTATTTAATGGACTGTAGAAAATGTGTGGAAAAAATAAAATTAACCGTGAGGATGTGAAACAAAAACACACCATTAGATCTAGATGCTACGTTGCACACTATGAACATCTTGTATATGCATGCACTATCTATGGGCAAATCAAAATTTTCTTTTCATAATTAATAAAAGTACAACACTAACATTGGTCATGTTCTAATTATTGTAGAAATCTCAGATTGAGGACCAAGAACCCTCTCCTATTAGAGATATTATAACTGGAACAAAATTGAGCTCTCTCACGACCTGACCAGTTTCGGCCGTCGGATCATGTTTCCTGGCAAATTTTGATCGTTAGATCTCCATCAATCCCGCCGTGGGCAAAAAATCCTTATGGAAAGCTACTTTGGAGGTAAAATTGGCCTTCTCTGGTTAATGGGGCCGCGAAAGTACGCTAAGGCCCATTGGGATCCAGCCCCGTTACCAGGTTACGAACGGAAGCGAGCGAAGAGATTAGAGCGACGTCTCTCTCCTCTCCCACGATCCAGCCGCCGTCTGCCCGCCCGCACCGCGGCTTCCGTATAGAGCCCCCGCCGCTTCACGTCTCCCCGAGTGTTGTCGCCCTGCCGTCCTCTTGCCCGCTCGCCCCTGTGATGCCTCTCGTTGGGATGCAACACCCCCTGCGACGCTGCTGCCTCAGTGATGCTGCCGGGGATGCCACGGCTTACCCACGTGAAGCCCTCGGGACGCTGCCGCACCACCACCTCCCCCACCAGGAGCTCCCGGTCCAACAGGAGGAAATCTGAAAACTGAATTGGTTTGCCCTCTGCCAACTTGGTCATAGTCTGCACCATGTATTAATTTTTCATTTTAGTACCCTATGTGCACCTTGTTGCTATTGAGTCTTGCTGATTCGGGGATTATTT
Source organism: Avena sativa (assembly GCA_916181665.1). Classification (NCBI taxonomy): domain Eukaryota; kingdom Viridiplantae; phylum Streptophyta; class Magnoliopsida; order Poales; family Poaceae; genus Avena; species Avena sativa. The sequence continues at coordinate 182,438,621 of OV702287.1, read as the reverse complement.
CTAGAGTTTACTGGTCATGTTGAATTGGGAAAGGAAGCAAAATTCTCCGTGTCATTGTTCCTATCGGGAAGATCGTAAATCTATCTATTGATTTTATCATCACGCTCTAAATTGCTCATTGGGGGTTAGATATACTAAATCAGTCTCCCCTTCTATATATTTTTATATAATTTCTGATGGATGTGTCAAATTGTCGTCGTAATTTATTGTCCTTTGACTAGGAAATCCAGAGGACATGGATTTTTCAAATTATCTTTATAGGAAGTAGCTGTAGGCCTACAAATCTACAACATTGAATAAGACGGCGATGAGGTAAAATATGCTTCATCAGTTCACTATATCTTTCTTAGTCTCAAAACAGAGATAATTGAGTTAATAAAGTGACATATAAGGTCCAAATTTATGCCCATCTCAAACTTCAGGATATATGATTCCAGATTTACATTTATTTTCTTCTTGGAGCTTATGCAATAGTTCTTTTGATCCGAAATGGAGGAAGTTTGTGTGTATGTTGCATTTTGCTATAGCTATGTTAGATCCTATGTAATTGGAATTGCCAAGCTTAGTTATTTAGATATTTTTGCTTGGGTTGGTTGCAGGCATGTCTTTCTACAGATATACATGGACGTCGAGGTATGCTACCAGTGCTTCACCAAATATTCTAGGTAGCAGTTATTGTAACCATATTGTTTTAACTTTATTTATTCCATGTAGTTTGTTCTCGGTATGCTGCATATTAGAGTACCGTATATCGTGTAGTCATGGTAGGTACTGTCGCTTATTCGTTCAGTGTACGAGGACTCGAATGGAGCACCTACAACCTATGCAGACTGTAAATTTGACTAGATCTAGATGTAATTTTGCTTAGTTGTGGTTAGTCATTTTGGGATATAATACTTTCGGCAATAGATTAGACTTCTTAAGCTATTCTTAGTCCGTGGTATATGTCTTGGAAATAAAATTGTTGGATTTTCCCTCTAGAAAACGAATAACAAGGAATTAGAGCATCTCCACTCCCCCCCCCCCCCCCAATACGGTGTCTGGCGGTAGCCCGTATGGGGAACACCGGATTATTTTTAGTTATAGGGGTGGGTACTACCCAGTCATACCCCAATAGTAAATATAGTGGAGAGGCTGCCCCATGGACCCGTGGGGCCAAAAGTGGTAGCCGCCGCCCCCGGTTGACCCCCTGTGGGATGGGGTTGGGCTGGGGACGTTGATGTTTATTGAGCACTTGCCGGATGAAAAATTTATTTGGGAGAGAGGGTTGGGAGAGTTTTTGTGCGTCGGCGCCCCCATTTCACCCTTAGGGGGCATTTAGGGGGGCGAGTGGAGATGTTCTTAGTTCCCTTTAAATCTGAATCGTTACTATCTTTTTTCATGCAGTTTTACATCCTAAGCCTCATCATGTGTACTGAAACCTTTTCGGATATTATCCAATATATAGGATAGATTTTTTGAATTTAACTTTGTGTATTTAGCAAAGTTCCTACCATTCTATTGAAAAAATAGATGGGTGCGGCAACGCGCGCCACCATGATCTAGTTGAGTTTTACAGACTAAGCCACACAAACAAGGATGGCTTGATGACAGAAAAAGCACAAAGTGCCTATGTAAGAAATAGTTGACATCTGCACATATATGGATAATCATGAATTATCACAGCAATACACTAGTTCCAGCACTCTTGCCTTATACATCTATTTCAATCTTACTCGCATGATGCAATGGTGAGTTTAAAATATGCGCCACGTGTAGAAGATGAGCAAAGAATTACTGGTACACAGATTGTTGAACAAGTCATAAAGGAGAAAAGCTCTTCATCCTCGTCCACGAGCATGTTCCTCGCAAGATTGGGCGTTGCATCTAGCTCTAGAAAGAACTTTGTTTCAGCAACACGGATTCACGAGCTAGAAGAAAGGCTTGCGGATCAGGAGCAGTAGTTAGTAGCGGCAACTGAAAAGTATCACCATGAGATGGTGGCAAGGGTGCAAGCCCAGGAACAGAAATTTGAGGAGATGTGAAGGAAGCAGGAAGAAGAACTTGAAGCTCTAAAAAAATCATAGGAAGAGAAGAATCTTGCCGCTAAGAAAAGGCACCAAGAAACGGAAGCACTGGTTAGTTACATCTTTAGGATGTCCAAGCAACCAAGGGCGCATCAATCATGATGCATTACGCTTCCTGAGGAAATAATTGCTACGTTTTTTATTTTCCTATTTTAGTCATTGTCGTGTCAGTGCTAGACCAATTTGTGAGTCAGAATTACCAACAATGTGTGCCACTATTTTGACATAAATAATATTATTCCCTAGTTATGCTATCTTTGATTCAATTTTTATTCAAATGTAAATTTATTCCTAGAATATTACAAAATTCAAAAATTTCAGTATTTCTAGCGCTAGTGACAAAAATGTGACACCATCGCCTATCTATGGACCCACATGACAGATACGCGTTGGTCCTACCCATTTTTTTATCGGTCCCAACTGTCAGTATCTGGTGGGTCCTACTACACATTAATGTTAGGGCCCACATGTAAGATTAGTACCGGACCCACTTAAGATCACGACATGTCACTCTCGTCTAGACCCACATGACAACATCTATATCAGCATGGTCGGACCGAGATATCAGTTCCCACATCAGCATCATAGGACCCACATGTTAGATTACACGTCATCATACTTGACTAGTCCTTAGTACAGTTTCCATCTCATAATGAAAATTTTCACTATATTGAGTGACAAAAGGGATTGTCACATATCAAGTATGATGCACATCATCTATGTTACGGGTTGATCTTCTACCGATAGAGAAATAGGAAGATAGAACCGAAAGCATTCTAGAGAGAGAATACTGAAGTGTTCGGAATTCATTCAAAAAGGATTTTTGAATAAGAAGGAATTTTAAAAAAAATTATGAATTAATATTAAATATAAATTATTAATTATAAAATAAAAAGGAACCCCACACACACACACATGGGCCCTCCCTAGGAGGGAGGATGCCCAATAGGGGGAGGCGACAGCCCTTGGTGGGCTAGGGCGCGCGGGTGGAGGGCTCACACCTCCACCGGCCACCAAGTGGGCTTGGGCGTGCGGGTGGGGACCACCCCACCGACGGTTGTGAAGGGGTTTCGTAGCAGAAAACAAAAAAAATTACTACGTTGGAACTCCCTAACGCCTACGATCTATCTAAGAAATAATGCAGTAGCGTAGGAAGATAGCAGTAATATACCGTTGAAGACCGAGAGAGCAATATGCTCATGCAAGAGTGTGGATATAGTGCAAGACAACGACTCCCGCGCTCTTATCCCTACCGATGTTACGGAAGTAGATCTCCTAGCCGAAATCCCTGTAGCACAGGAAGTAGATCTCCTGGCCGGAATCCTTGTAGCACAACGGCGTCTCGCACTAGTGTTGACTTTGTGTATACAATCCTTCTCCGGGACTGTGCCACCGCAAAGGCAACTGAGAGAGGGGTTTTTCGTTTTACATAATTCGAATTTGACAAAATTTCCAAAATAAAATATGTTTCAAATTTAAATATGAATTTAGATATAAATTCAAATTTAACCAGAGTCAACCCCAACTAGTCAAACATGTGACATTTGACCCCTTTTTGAATTACTTGCATTTAATAATTGTTTTAAACTTGTAAATTCAAATTTTGCAAATGATATATGTTTTCTGATCAGAAAAATGTGAGGAATTCAAATATGCCATCCAAAATAATTTTTGAGAAATTTAAAATTCTGAAATTATTTAAATGCCAATAAATGCCTTTATCTTAATAAATCTATAACTTTAATTCCATAATTCCAAATTCGGCAAATAATATGTCTAAATCGATCAGCGCGACAAGCCTGTTCTAATTATGCATTATATGATATGAATTGAAGCATGCATCTTATAAGTATTAAATAATCAGAACTGTTTATGGGAGCAAAACATGCCTAAATAAATTAATAAAGTGCTTTATTATTGTTTCCACACCTCACCCATGCCATGATATGTTATATCATGCAATTGTGCATCATTCCAACATGGCAAACCTTGTTTGCTTGTTGCATATTATTTATATGACTGTGCAATGTATTTATTTTGGCCCTTGTGTGTTTAGTTTTTATCCGGATAGACACTGAGCAAGCAGAATACCAAGAGCCTCAGGAGTATTACTCGGATCCTTCCTATTCCTTAGCTGAACTACCAGGCAAACAATTCCCAATTCTTGCATACATATAGTACCTATGCCTATATCTTACTCTTACATAATTGAGTCGCGATTGCATTAAATTAAATCCAAGTACTGCATAGCCTTTACTTTTAAACCCCATTGAAGCTTGTATCCCCAATCCCATGAGACATTACTACAGGAGTTGTTTGAGCCATGTGAGTCGTAGAATTGCATGTGTAGGGTTTGTGCGAGTCTTTGGATAACGAGGTACCTAAACAACTTAATCTGAGTAGTAATGGGATAACTAACAAAAGAGGCATCGGTGAGCATTATCTATTATTTGGTTTTTTAAGCTCACTTGTGTCCCGTAGGACCCCGAGTACTTGATTCCTGGTCCTTGACTAGTCGCACTATCCACATACGGGAGACTCTATGGATCCCCCTTCGCCTGAGCTTGATTCACACTTTATTTCTTGGGGCCACAAACTAGTTTGGGGCTTTATTACTATCATATACTTATGCCATGCTTTACTTTTATTTATGATTGTGCGTGGAGCACCTATACTATTTAGGAACCCCGTGCCACGTTGATGCTGTATCGACAAGCCTAGTCACACTTTCGGGTTCCCAGTTGTTTACCGTCGTCGTCACAAACCCTGGGTCTATCTCAGAACCAGCCAACTTTGTTGCAGGTAGTTTATTGGGGAGGCCCCCTAAAATAGTTTATGAATCCTGTGAATGCATTATCATGAGGCCTCGTTGTGTTTTATTTGGTTCTTCCTGAGGTTGATCGTGTGTGTGTTGCTATTTGTGCACCCCTGCAAGGTAAATCTTTCTAAAAGTCATGTCCGCGGTTATGGACGACTTAGAGCACAGTTTCTCGATCATAGACAAGCATAACTAAAGTACCGCCTTTAATTTGACTAAGACATGACTAGTAAATAGTGCAACACTCATGGAATGGTTAATAAAATTGCCAACGGATGGGATGTTATTCCGCCTACTCGTCGGTAAGCGAGAAGGAGGGAAAGCGATGTTTATTTATGTTGCTTATATAAATGTTGTTATTAATTAACAAGAAATCATCCATCTCTGGTTGGGCGGATGTATATCGTGTCTCTATAAAATTTTGTAGATATTATCTTTCACTGCAATTGCGTCACCCCCAGGTTGTTCCCTTTAGATGCATTAAGACTTGCTGAGTACCCCTAGGGTCTCACATGATAAATGTTTGGTTTAGATGGATAGGCATACTCTCGGGAAGGTTACTGGGTTGAGGAGACGGATGATGGTGGCAACGACTGCCCGATGTAGATATTCTGGGGATAGAGATCCGTGAGATCTGTGGACGGGATGTGCTTATTTTCAGGGCATCTTATGCCAATTTGCTTCATATCCATACTCCGATCATGTTTTCCACTTCCTCTTGATACTGTATTACGTGACATATGAGGATATATCCTAAACTATTATATCTATCTAGAATATTTGGATCTTGTCGTATGTTCTTGAATATATTTTGTTTCTATTGTTTTAGATGGTGTGGCTCTAATGTCTATTACGCAAATCCCTCTAGTCCTGATGTTCTAAAAAGTGGGTGGGATGGTTGGCCGGTATCGTTCCCTGCTCCACGAGATGGGACTACTATGTGTGGCTGCGTGGCCCCACGGTAGTACGTCATGTCCACTTTTGGTTCATCCAGGCTTGAGATTAGAGCGTAAGGTCTGAGGTATTACAACTGAGTCTCACAACGTAAGCTGTTCCAGAGCCACATGATCATGAACCTCATGAGGAGATAGCTATCAAACTCCCGGAGGTCAACAAGAAAACGTGTTACCCCTAAATGGTATAGTTATATCGTGAACATGGTCATGACTATAGAACATGATGAACCTACAACCTACAAGGAAGCAATGGAAGGCCCTGAACCCGAGAAATTGCGAATAGCCATGGAATCCGAAACAAAGTCCATGTATGACAACCAAGTATGGACCTGGTAGATATTCCCGAAGGCCGAAAGGCTATCAAGAATAAATGGATTTTCAAGAAAAAGATGGACACCGGTGGAAACGTCACTATTACAAAGGTCGACTTGTCGTAAAAGATTTCTGACAAATTTAAGGAATGACTATGAAGAGACATTCTCTCACATAGTGAAGCTGAAGTCTATTAGGATTCTATTAGCAGTTGCTGCACATTTCGATTATGAAATATGGCAGATGGGTGTAAAAACCGCCTTCCTAAATGGCAACATTGATGAAGAGTTGTATATGATGCAACCAGAGGGTTTTGTCAGTCCAGGGGATGCTAGTAAAGTATGCAAGCTTCAGAGGTCCATTTATGGATTGAAGCAATCATCTCAGAGCTGGAATCTTTGATTTTATGAAGTCATCATTTTGGATTTGACCAGAACGCAAAAGAGGCCTGCATATATAAGAAGTGAATGATAGTTTAGTGGCATTCCTCATACTATATGTGGACGACATATTGTTAATAGGGAATGACATGAATCTTCTAAATAGCGTGAAAGAGTATTTAAATAGTAAATTCTCTATGAAGGACATGGTTGAAGCTGCCTACATATTAGGCATTATGATCTATAGAGATAGGTCAAAGCGTCTGCCGGCTCTTGGTTAGAGCACTTACCTGGAAAAGATTCTGAAGTGTTTTAGAATGGACCTGTCAAAGAAAGGTTCATTGCCGATCATAAAAGGTAACAAGTTGAGTGTGACTCAATGCCTAGAAACGGAACATACCGTGGAAGCAATGAAAGGCATTGCATATGCCTCAGACATTGGCTCCATCATGTATGCCATGCTGAGCACTAGACTAGATGTAGCCTTGGCTCTTAGCTTGACGAGCCGTTTCCAAAGCAACCCTAGGTCGGTTCATTGGAATGCAGTTAAGAATATCCTCAAGTAATTGAGAAGAACTAAGGATATGCTTCTAATCTTTGGAGGACATGAAGAAGAACTTGACGTAATAGGTTACGTGGATGCAAGCTTCTGCACTGATCCGGATGACTCAAAGTCTCAAACAGGATACATGTTCATGGTTAATGGTGGCGCGGTAAGATGGAGGAGCGGGAAGCAAAGCTCGATGACTCAATCTACAATGGAGTCGGAGTACATTGTTGCTAGTGAAGCGACGAATGAAGTTGTTCGGATGAATAAATTCATCACGAAACTTGGAGTGTTCCCAAGCGCGCTAGACCCTATGTGCATCTACTACGACACCATGGGGGCCACTACGAATGCGAAGGACCAAAGGTTCCACTCCACAGCCAAGCACGTACTCTGACATTACCATGTAATAAGAGACTATGTTGCTGAGGGTAACATTAGAATTTTTAAAGTACATATAGATGTGAATGTAGCTGATCCATTCACCAAGCCTCTTTCACAAGCAAAGCATGATTAACACTGAGATGCTATTGGTGTTATACTATTGCCTATTGTAAACTAGTGTAATTATACTCTAGTGCAAGTGGAAGACTGAAGGAGATATGCCCTAGAGGCCAATAAATAAAGATGTTTTATTGTTATATCTCTAAATGTTCATAATAGTTTTGTATCATGCTAAAAGTGTATTAAGCAGAAACATTAATATAGGTGTGGTATATAAACAATCAAGTCCCTAGTATCCTCTAGTACTAGTCCGTTGGGCAGATGATGATCGAGGTTTCTCGATCATGGACTTGACATAAAACAGTCAAATTACAACAAGGTCACTTAATGAAGTGATGGACACACCCGACCATAGAATTGCAATGTGATCCAGTCAAAATGTTCAATGTTGCGATATCTAGCAAAGTGTAGTTACTTAATCCTTCGACCGTGAGATCATGTTTAATCACTATCTCTCACGGTTGCTTTGATCACATCAACCATCATGTCCATAACTAGGTGAACATAAAGGTGTGTTTCAAGTATTCCAGAGGAATGGTTGAGGCACATGCATCAAGATTGAGATTTGCCTATCCCAGTGACAAATAGATACTCTGGGCCCACTCGGTGAGATCACATCAATGAGCTTGCAAGCATGTGACTAGGTCATAGAGATGCGATACCACAGGAACAAGTAAACGTGTTTTTCCGTAACATGATCGAACTGTATACAGATATATGAGATCAGGTCTTAAATAGACCAGGTATCGTTGTGCAAAGAGAATAATGCTCAACATTTAGAAGGTTCAACCGAACAACTGTATTTGTGGAATGTGAAGGGATCATCATGTGTTTCCAGATACCGCTGATCATAATTGATTGGAGAGATGTCTCCTTCATGATCGAACATTCCCGAACCGTAAGGGTGTCACCCTTAAGCGTAATCGATGCTACGGGTTGATCTTCTACAGATAGAGAAATAGAAAGAGAGAGCCGGAAGCATTCCGGCGAAAGAATATCGAAGTGTTCGGAATTCATTCAAAAGGAGTTTAGAATTAGGAGGAATTAAGTAATGTATTTAATATTTAATTATGAATTAATATTAAATATAAATTCATAAATATAAAAGAAAGTATCCCCCCACATGGGATGTCCCTAGGAGGGAGGATGCCCAATAGGGGACGCGGCGACCCTTGGTGGGCTATGGAGTGCGGGTGGGGGCTCCTACAGTCGCCAACCACCAAGTGGGCTTGGTCGTGCGGGTGGAGACCACCCCGCCAGCGGTAGCCCCTCCTCCCACCTCTACTCCAAGTTTAGTCCCACCCTGGGACTTGGAGGGTGGGAGTGCCTCAGTTTTTCCTATATATAGGGGTGCCATTCACCCCAATTCCTCAATCAATCTAACAATTGGCATTAGCCATTCTCTTTTGCTCCCTATTTCCTTTTCTGCTTGTTTCCAAGTTAGGAACGTGCTACACGAGGCAGAGATTTCTCCACCCAGCGCACACCATTGTGCTGCTGGAATTGGAACCGGGGCTCAGGAGACCTCTTTTACACCGTACATGTGTAAAACTCGATGAGGCACTACCACTAGTAGTGATGGATGCTTGAAGCTTTCTAGACCCCGAGGTCTGCTTCGCTCGGCTTCATCAGCAACATTTTTGTAGGAACGTATTCCTGTGTTTGGTCTTCAAAAGTATGAATATTGTATCCCGCTCATTACTATACTTCTCAATAGATAGATCTAGGGTTGGTGTGTTCTCGTAGTATGGATTATTTTGTTTTCTGCCATGGAACCCCTTCACACTCTGCCGATATCTTTGTGATGATACAATTTGGTCATCATTGTTGGTTCCGCCTTTTTTCTTTGCGTAGATGTAGAGTTATCATATCATAAAGCGTTCTATCTTGTGGCCGCACACCGGGAGGCTCGGAGAGAAGTCTAGTTTGTACTATTACTGATGATTATTAATAGATTGGTGATAGTTTTTTTAAAAATAGTGTCAAATTAAGGGGCCCACGTAGAAGTCTAAACATTGTTGCTTAAATGGTGTTTTCCACATCAGGAAAATCAACTAGTGATTGATTGTTTACAAGAGGAACACTCTTAAAACCTAAAAGAGATTCCAAATGTTCTTGAGATCAGGTGACCCTTATGTTAGTTGTTGGGGATATACTTTCCAGGTATACCCATAGATACTTAGTGACCAAGGTGGCCCACTTCTGGGTTAGAGATTTTCTCCATGGGCAACCCATTTAGGCAAAGAAGACGGAGGCCCATATGGCTACGGAAAGGCCCAAAATACTTACCGACTTAGGCATGTAGATACTTTTAGTCCAAGATGTACTCTGTACCAACTCTGTATTGTAGTCGTATGACTATATAAGCCAACCTATGGGCTAGCCTTTAGGGCATAACCAATCTCAACTCGCAAAGGCGATACGGATCCTTGTAAACCTCTGGTTCTGCTGTTATAATGGATTCTAGCAAGAAGTAGGATCTCGCCACCATAGTCGGATCTAAACCTGGGTAAACTTGTATGCTCACCACCCTAGACCACCGTACATCTCACACCCCACCTTTTCACACACCTCGAGGACCCCCTCATGGTGTACTTTTCTTCAATCCGACGATAGTTGGCACCCACCATGGGGTAATTGACCTTAGGATCTGCGTTCCGGGTAGAATCTGCGTGTGCAGGAATCGGCGAAACAATCGATGTCGGTCACGTCCTCTACACAAGTGACATTACTCTCTTCCTCCTGAACAAGACCTAGATTTTGTCTAGGGAGGCTGTGACAAGCTACACAATACTACCAATCGGCAAGATTGACATCTACCTCAGTTTTTCTAAAACCGCCCAACCCACCCTAGCGGTGATGACAGAGGCGGAAGAAACTTCTGGATCCACTTTGTCTACGAAGGCGGCAGTTCTAGATCAAAAAAACAACACCACCTAGCCCGCCCCTGTGACGGAGATCCTGGAGAAAATCGAGTCTGAGGAAGAGCTTCCTGTTGAGATCGAATCTCAGATGGAACAAAACTGAAATAGCTCTAGATCTGGATCTACAAACGCTGGAGTAGGAAAACTGCTTTCGAGGCATAAGGTAAGGAAGATGATGCTTCGTTAGCATGTCAACCTTGTGTTGTCCTTGAAACCATCCAAAGTTTTGAGGAGGCTAATGCTGAAAGCCTTACTCACCTCATAGCACATGGATCTCACTTCATCGGCTGTGTTGGCTCTGGATCCGGCTCTGCCGAGGCTATAGTTGACAATGACTCGGTGCTTGATGTCGTCAGAACAAACACCGACACACTAGCTTCCCATGGGGAATCTGTGATGTCGGTAGGTCTCTTGGCGTACGAAGAAGAATATGGAGAAGAAATCAACTCCAGAGCTGCGTAGGAACAAAGAGAATCACATCCAAGTCCGTACAATAGTATGGATGAGGGTTACGATGAAGACCATCCCACCTCGCGGGATGACATGGATCTCGGAGAAAACCTCGTCCCAGTGTCTGGAAGTACTGATGGGAGTCTCTCCCCAAGAAACAGACCCAAAGACATATTTGCTACTGGTACCACCCAATAGGTCAACAGGGCAATAAAGAAGAAGAACAAGACTCCGAAACTGGATCTTCCCAGGGAAGAGGAGGTTGACAGAGACATTCATATGGAGGACTCGGACGGTGCTCTGGTCTCCCATAAGCCAAAAGACTCTCTAGTGGATGGTCATGTGGTTACTCCAAGTGCCCGTGAACTCTACGGAGAAGCACTAACAACACCAATCCCAAATGCCTTAGAACTCACACCGAAGAGTTGGAGAGAAGGGTTGAGGCACTAGAAGCACAATGTTTATGACTCCTTAATGAAGTGGCTCATCTCATTGAGGAAAAACAATGCCTCAATACTAATGTTGCAGACAGACCAGTTCAACTCGCTACAACACCAGAAGACCCGGAATGGCCCGGTACTAGCCAACAAAATCCGGATGTCCATAAAAGCCTCTTCGATGGGAAGAGCAACAACATCATCATAGGAAAGCCTCAGCTCGACAACAAGGGGAACCGGATCTACAATACTCTGGTGGAAAACACTATTGTGACCCGGGTGATCGTCGCGAACAACCCAAGCCTAGAACAAGTATAGCTATGTGTAACACTACTCGACAAGGTTTTGGAGCAACAGAATGCCACCACGTACTTCGGTGGAAAGCTGGTATCGAAATCCGACAAGTGTGTACTAATGTGGATAGGCATGCCGAATCAAGACCCTGTAGGGAGCCGGATCGGTGTCACCGTTCTGACCCTCTGGATGACAATCACTTAAGAATTGGCTCTTCAGGATAGCATCATAGGACTGTGGGAGACTGGATCAACATTGTTCCGGCTGCGTCATGGCATGCCATAGCAGCGCTGGCTCCCCGACAACCCCCTCGTCGTCAATCTAATGGCCAAAGGTACGAAGAAACGCGGCGCCAGGAGCGAGATCAGCAACAAATGTCTCCTCCTAGGCACAAAAGCTGTCAGGCCAAACTGTGTCACGACAACGACAATGTCAAACAAAGAAACGATGAGGGCCATGCAGGCGGAAGCTGACACGATGGCCATTGTCACGAAGAACCACCTTAGAGCTGACACTACAATGCTCCAGAAGGAAGCTGATGCTTAGCCAAAATCGGATCAACTCAAACATTGAAGTGTTCTGCTACAAGACGAACGACATATACGTGGGCCCAAAATGGTTCGGACCACGAATCCGCAGGATGGACTTTTCGGAGAACTTTGCCATTGCGAGATAAATTCAACCCTATGACAACGTGGCTCATCCAGATACTTGGCTCCAGGATTCCTTTCTAGGTTTGCTACATCTCCAAAGGAGGAAACAACTTGGTCATGGTCCGGTATCTTCCACTTATGCTGCGGAAGATGGCTCGATCATGGCTCAATGAACTTCCAGAAAAAACCATCCACAACTAGTATGACATGCAAAATGTGTTCTTTTGGAACTTCGAGGGAACTTACAGGAGGCCCTGCATGGTCGGAGACCTGCAGCGTTGCATCCAACAACCTGGAGAAACTTGTCAGGGCTACCTTGGACGATGGATCAACACAAAAAAACTCCTATGAGGGAGTCAATGACCAAATTGCGATTGAAGCTTTCATTGTAGGACGCCAAGTCGGTTTGCTGCGCCACTAACTCAAGTGTGACAAGGTTACTGATTTGGGATAGATGAGAGAGACGACAAGCAAATATGCTAACACCGATGACGATTCATAGGGCCTCCTGAATGGCCTGGCTACGCCAAATGCAAAGCCTGCAAAACAACAGCAGTCCCAAAAGCACAAGAACAACTCTGAGGACAAACCCAACCTGGAAAACGTAATGGTCAATGCAACTTTCAGATCTAGAGGTCGCAGAGGACACGGAGGCAGCCGGGGACGAGGCCACAAAACTTCCTGGATCAAGGGTAGGGAGATCAACAATCCAATAAAAGTTGCTCATAGGTCGACATTGCCAACAACCCATTTGTACATCATCCGGATGGAAATGAAGGTTCTTCCCACACAAATGTTGAATGTTGTTTCAATGATGAGATCAAGAAAGGAAAGAAAATTTCCGATAAAGATAAGGAATCCAAGGAAAATTCCAACATGGAACAAGCTGATACTGGTAACCCCAAGTCGGATGATAAGAAGGCTTACCCAACCAAGAAAGACACTTACGTCTGTTTCCTTGGACCCGCACTAGCTAAGGTCAAAATGACAGTTCTCCAGGAGCTCAACGCAACTGTTTTGGCTGTCCCCCAATTTCTGGATTGGTCGAAAGTAAAAAATTACCTTTGACCATAACGCTCATTCGACAAAGACTCATCACCGAGGAAAGTACACTCTGGTCATCAATCCACTCATCGACAACTACGAGTTCTCCAAGACACTCATGGATGGTGGCATCAGCATTAACATCCTCTACATCGAGATGCTGCACTGCATGAAGATATCGAAAACCAAGATGAATCATAACAAAATGGTTTTCCATGGAATTGTCCCAGGGAGACCGATGAACTCTCTGGGTGAAATTGCCCTTGACATTACCTTTAGAACATAGGATCGAGCCACTATCTTTCGAGGTGGTACCATTCAATAGTGCATACCATGCCATATTTGGGTGTCTCGCCTATTAGCAGTTCATGGACTGCCCTTGCTACATCTACAACATGATGAAACTTCCGGGTCCTCCCGGCATCATCACAATCCGGGGAAACCCGAAGAAAGCGCAAGAATGCGAAGAAGGATCTTCTACCTTCCCTGAAGTCGTGCTACATGCCGAGGAGTACGTGGAGTTCAAGAAAAACACCGACCTATCTGAGATACTAGCTATGCAGAAGGAGGTGCTAAAGTCGACTCCGCAATTCAAGGTATTGGAAGAGACAAAGACAACACCACTGAAGGAAGATAATACCTCCATGGTGACACAAATAGACGTAGGCTTAGGTAGTGCATAGGAAAGCACGCTCGTCGAGTTCCTCAAAGCTAATAAAGATATCTTCACACGACAACCTTCTAACATGATCGGAGTACCTGGGGAACTTGCCGAGCACTCTCTTAATGTATACACTGATGCTAGACCCGACAAATAGTCCTTACAACATTTCGGCGATTAAAAGCGCAAACTATAGCTAAAAAATTAGCCCGACTAGAACTAGCCAGATTTATTGAAGAGGTCATCCACACTGAGTGGGTGGCTAATCCAGTAATGGTCCCTAAAAAGGACACCACTGATTTAAGGATGTGCATCGATTACACTACCTTGAACAACCCTTGTCCTAAAGATCTGTTCGCTTTGCCTAGAATTGATCAAGTTATCAATTCGACAGAAGGCTTAGAACTCCTTTTTTTTCTCGATGCATATTCTGATTATCACCAAATACGCATGAAGGAGTCAGATAAACTGAAGACTTTGTTCATCACCCCCTTCGAAACCTTTTGCTACATAACAATGCTTTTCAGCCTAAAAAATGTAGGAGCTACATATCAACGCACTTTGCAGCGCTGCCTCCACGATCAAATTTGATGCAACATACATGCATACGTGGATGACATAGCGGTAGTGTCCAAAAAGAAGGAAACATTAAATTCTGACTTGGAGGAAACATTCGCTAATCTATGAAAATACAACATAATGCTTAACCCAAAAAAATATTTCTTCGGAATCCCAGCCGGAAAATTGTTAGGTTTCGTTATGTCTCATAGGTATAGAAGTGAACTGGGACAAGGTAAAGACTATACTAAACATAGCCAGGCCTACTCGCTTAAAGGATGTACATAGTCTCACTGGTTGCATGTCAGCAATGAGTCGATTCGTTATCCGGCTCAGCGAAAGAGTTGCACCATTATACAAGCTCTTGAAGAAAACCAACAAATTTGTCTAGACTGAAGAAGTTGAAGCTTCCCTCCAAGAGCTGAAAGCGGTACTCTCATTCGCCCCTATCCTTGTAGCACCAGAGTCTAAAGATCCCATGTTGCTTTATATTGCTATGACAAATAGAGTCATCAGCGTCATTATAGTGGTGGAGCACAAAGAGAAAAAACAAGAACAACCAGTGCAACGCCTAACTTACTATCTTAGCATGGTCCTAACAGAGTAAAAACAACGATATACACACTATCAAAAGCTAACCTTTGGCGTATTTTTGCCGCCAAAAAGCTAAGGTACTATTTTCAAGAGCACAGTGGTAAGCATAGCTCCCTTGAGAGATATTAATCAACAACAGCGACGCCATAGGACATGTCGCCAAGTGGGGACGTGAGCTAGTAGCTTTCGACATTGAGTACAAACCATGGACAATAATTAAGTTCCAGATCCTTGCTAATTTTGTCGTTGATTGGACAGATGATACGTTGCAAACGTATCCATAATTTTTGATGTTCCATGCTTGGTTTTATCCAATTTCTTATGTTTTGTCCATACTTTGGAGTACTTTTCATATGATTTCTTGGACTAACCTATTAACAAGAGCCACAGTACCAGCTGCCTGTTTTCTGCTGTTTTTGGTTCCAGGAAAGTCAGAAAATGAATATTCTCGGAATTGGACGGGACAAAAGCCAAAGTCAGTTTTTCACCAAGGGACACCCAGAGCCAGAATACGAGACGAAGAAGGGCCAGAGGGTGGCCACACCACCTGGCCGCGGGGCTAGGCCTGGCCCGCGCCAGGGGTGGTGTGGCCAGCCCAGGCACCCCCTCGGCCTCTCCTTCCGCCTATAAGATGCCTCCGATACAAAAACCTTAAGTACCCGATCAAAATTTCACGAAAGAGTTTGTAGCCGCCGTCATCTCCATCCCTAGATCGGGAGGGATCTGAAGCTCTTCTCGACACCCTGCTGGAGAGGGGAATTCACCCTGGAGGCCTTATTCATCATCATGCAAGCCTCCGATGTGATGCGTGAGTAGTTCATCTCTGGACTACGGGTCCATGTAGCTAGATGGCTGGTTCTCCTCCTTTGTGCTATCATGTCTAGATCTTGTGAGCTCCGTTCATGATCAAGATCATCTATTTGTAATTCTGCATGTTGTGTTTGCGGGGATCCGATGGATATTGAGATGTTATTTTAGATTGATTATTGATTCTATCATGTCTTTGTTATTTGTGATCTTGCATGCTTTGCGTTGTTAGTAGCTATCTTGGCCAAGTAGATGCTAGCAACTCCAAGAGTTAGTATTTATGCTCGATAGTGAGTTCATGCCTCTGGTAATCTGGGGAAGTGACAGAAATCTCTAAGGTACTAGATATGCTGTTGCTACTAGGGAGAAAACAACAATCCTTTGTTCATAGAACAATCGTATTGTTTACTTTACAGGCAATTCGTAATGTAATTATCCATTGCTTGCAACTTAATACTGGAGGGGGTTCGGATGATAACCTGAAGGTGGATTATTAGTCATAGATGCAGTTGGATGGCGATCTATGTATAATGTTGTAATGCCCAATCGAATCTCAAAGGAGTCAAGATGATTAGTATATGCTTGTATGCTTTCTCGATGTTTGTCAATTGCCCCGTTGTAATTTGTTCACCCAGCATGTTATCTATCTTAAGGAGAGCCACCTCTAGTGAACTATGGACCCCGGTCCTTTCTTTTACTATCAATCTACAATCAACTGTTTACTGCTTTGTGTTTACTTTCTGCAAACTATTACTTTCTTCCACTCGATATGTTTAATCCTTTGTTTTCAGCAAAACCGATGAGATTGACAACCTCATCGCAGGTTGGGGACAGAGTTCTGTGGTTGTGTTGTGCAGGTCTCCATGTTGCTGCTGGCACCGGTAGTGCGCCCTGCCAACGTTCAGCTAGCAACACCTTTGGGGTTCTTCCTTACTCCTACTGGTTCGATTAATCCTTGGTTTCCTACTGAGGGAAAACTTGTTGTTGTGCTCATCATACCTTCCTCGTGGGGTTCCCCAACAAGCTCGATATATTTTGGGCCATCAAGCTATTTTTATGGCACCATTGCCGGGGACTGAAGAAGAAGAAGCTCCCACGTCAACCTCGCGCCATCAAAGTATTTTTCTGGCGCCGTTGCTGGGGAGTCAAGGACATCTTCACAAGGGGAGTCCCTCATAACCAATCTATTTACTTTGTTATTTTTGTTTTGCTTAGTTTACTTTTGCTTTGTTTGCTTGTTTGTTTATCAAAAACACACAAAAATTAGTATTATAAGTTTGCTTTCTTTATCAAAAACACAAAAAACTAAGTCTTTCTATAGTTGTTACCTTTTCCTTAGCACACCATGTTGATCCCTAAATTCACCCTAAAAGACCTTTCAATAGGTAGTGGTTCTATAATTGGAAAAGATAATATTGAAGAATCATTTAATCATGTTAGTAAACATGAGGATATTGAGGATAGATCCCTTGCAGAACTTGCTCCAAACTATGAGATTGTTGCAGCTTCTTTAGTTCACATGTTGGAAGCTAGGTTTTTTTAACCTTAACCCCTTAATGCAAGTAATGTTTCTTAAACTTAAAGAAATTGAGGACCCTGAAAAGAGGGATTTTATTCTAGAAACTTTGCTTAAGGAATTCTATGATGTTGCCAAGGAAGCTAGAAAAGTCTTTGAACGTTTCAATATGCTAGGCTCATGTGTAGATGTTGTTGGTTCACAACAAAAGATGAACAAAACTGAACCTAATGGGGAGGAAATTAAGATACCAGTACCCTTTAAACTAGTAGCAATGCATGAAGCCATAGAAAAGAATCTTGATTGGATTGTTCCCGAAAACCCGTTTGATGAAAATAGTGAACCCAAGAGCGTTGAGAGAGGATACTCTAGAAATTATTTGGATGAGATACCTTTCCTTGTTGAAGATATTTCTCGTATTAATCTTAATGCTTCTTCATTTGAGAACACTTGATTCTTTTTCTTGCTTCTTATGCCTAACTTAAAGGCGTTAAAGAAAAGTACTTATTGGGAGATAACCCAAAAGTTTTAGATGAGTCTTGGGAATTATTACTTCAGTAATAACCTATTCCTATACTTTTTATTTGCTTTTTGTGCCAAGAGTAACCTCTAATGAGAGAGATGTAATGATTGGAAAAGTTGCTGTCCCGAAACAGATTTCTGTGCTTCACCGTAAACATTCGTGTAAAATCTCTGTATGTCCTTTTGAGGCATGATTTTTTGTGCTTCTGCCCCAGGTTATTATCTAACTTTCGTTAGTTCAACACTCTTTGATTTGAGCAACACAAGGTCTTCGAAAAAATTCGTCTTTACCTGCTGGTCTGTTTTGACAGATTTCTGCCATTTTCTGCATTTGCTTCTTGTTGGTTCTTTTTTGAGTTCTTTTGGGGAATTGAGATTTTTGAGGGAATTGCTACAGTAGCTAGTGTTTTAATGGAAGTTTTATTGGTGTTATAACTTAACCTAAAAGACTTGTTATCTTCAGTGCACTAATGTTGCTAATAAAGATTATGTGAAGTTTTGTATGAAGGAAAAAATTCAGGTGTATGGAAGGAATGAGTAATGAGATGAAAGATGGACTAAAGCTCAAGCTTGGGGATGCCACGCGTGTCACCCCAAGAAATATCCAAGAAGTAAAAGCGTCAAAGCTTGGGGATGCCCAAGGCATCCCCCTCTTCATCAATAAAAATCCTAGGTTTTTTCCAAACGCTTCATTTTTATTCTTTCATGCATAGTTGTGTTGTTCTTGGAGCGTCTTCTTTTTCATTTTTGTTTTGGTTTTTCGTTTGCTTTTTTTGCTTAGTTTGCTAAATAAATTGGTTGGACCCCCTCTTTCATACATTGGTTTTCAAATAGTTTGGTTTGGATTGGAAAAGGAGTAGGAAAGTTCATGCTTAAGTGGTCAAGAGAGCTTGTTTTTTATGGTGGCCTATGCTTTGTCATGCCATGCTCGATATTGTTTTAGCTTTATGCTTAGTATTATTTCCTGTAGCATGACTTGTTATACACAATTGAGATTGCTTAATGTGCCTTGGAAGGATCATGCGTTGTTTTAGCATATTAAAGCATAGTATAGTGGTATTCTCCTTTGATGCTTTATTTGGGTTGACTTGGCGCATGCTCAGTGAAACGTCCAAAATGTATCTACTTTCCCGAACACTTTTGCTATTGTTTCTCCTCTAAACTTGTGTGATTTGGATGCAACTAACACGGACTAACGTTGTTTTCAGCAGAATTGCCTTGGTGTCTAGTTTTTGTGCAGAAAATCAACTATCAGGAAAAATCCCGGAAAATATGCCAAAAATCCTATTTCACTAGAAGACTCCCGGAGCTAGAATACGAGATGGAGAGGGGCTGGGCCCAGGCCACACCACCTAGCCGCGCCAGGGGGTGGTCTGGCCGCCCCAAACACCCCCTCGGTCTCCCTCTTTGCCTATAAGTTGCCTTCTGATCTAAAAACTCAGGGGGGTTCGACGTTTTTCCAGAAAGAGTTCCGCTCCGCCACCACCACCAGATTCCATGATTCGGAACCAGAAACTCCGTTCTGGCACCCTGCCGGGACGGGGAATTGGAGGAGATCATTGCCAACATCATCACCATTGCTTCTCCATCGACCATCCATGTTTCCCCCATCTATGAGTGAGTAATCCCCCGCTGTAGGCTATGGGGATGGTAGGGATTGGATGAGATCGTTCATGTAATGGCATCAGATTGTTAGGGCTTGGTGCCTAGTATCTTCTATTAGTGCTTTTTGACTTTGTTGCGACTTGTTATGCTTAATGCTTGTCACTAGGGCCCGAGTGCCTTGATTTCAGATCTGAACCTGTTATTGATTCATTATGATAGTATTGTTTATGGTCTTACCTGCAAGTTGTATACATACGTTGTTGTCCGGAACCAATGGCCCCGAAGTGATAGAAATCGGGATAACCGGAGGGAATGGCTTTGATGTGAGGATCACATGTGTTCACGGAGTGTTAATGCTTTGCTCCGGTGCTCTATTAAAAGGAGCACCTTAATTGCCAGTAGTTCCCTTGAGGCCCCGCTTCAAACGGGCTGGTAGGACAAAAGATGTTGTGCAAGTTCTCATTGCGAGCATGTATGACTATATATGGAACACATGCCTATGGTTATCTAGTACTTGGATGCTTTATCTTATTTATCTGCAATTGCCTTATGTTCTGATTGCCATGTGAATTGTCTTGTCCATGCAACGCCCGTCCATCCATCCCTATGCCTACCGCACTCGAATCCTACTGTTTGCTGCTATTGTTACTGCTGTCTTTACCTTTACTACTGCTATTACTTTACTATTCCTACTACAAAACTGTTGCTACTGATAAACTGATGTGAGCAAGATTGTTTCTAGGTGTAGCTGAATTGACAACTCAGTTGTTAAGGCTTACAAATATTATTTGGATCCCCTTGTGTCGAATCAATAAATTGGGTTTCACTTCCCTCGAAAATACTGCGATACACCCCCTATACTTGTGGGTCATCAAGACTATTTTCTATCACCGTTGCCGAGGAGCATAGCTTTATTTATCGAGTCCACATGGAATCACTATTGTTCGCTGCCATCCATCCATCATGGTAAGTCTCGTGATGGCAAGGTTCCTATTTTACCATCCACTACAAGAAGAGGTATGGTCCTGAACACCTCTATTGATCTTGATTCACCGTTTGTTATGAGTAAGTTCCTTACACCACCACATACACATGCTACACACACTGCTACTACTACTGAATCTGAAACTTCTGATACTTATGATGCTGCTTCTAATTTGCTTGATAAGAGTGGTTCATTAGGTCCTTTCCTAGATGCTACAATTGGTAGAACTATAGCTGGAAATACTGAAACTCCTAATGAAGACACTACTACACCTGTTAGTTCACCTGAGTCTAGTGAGAGTTATGATAGTTATGTTGAGATGACCGATGAATTTATTAAAGAATGTAAAAACACCCATGATAGGAGCGCTGCTAAGAGTCTCCTTGAGAGGCATACTATTAGACCCAAATTGTCTCCTAATGCTAAGTTTGCTGCTTCTCCCATAAACATTAAAGATAAAGATTATGATTTCTCTCTTGATCTATCTTACATAGCTATTGTTGAGAAAGAACCTTTCTGTGGGACTAAGAATGAAAGTGCGGTAGCACATATGACTGAGCTTTCTACCATGAGTGTCCTGTTTTCTGATGATATTAAGATGCGTACTTACTTTGTTGCTAAGATTTTCCCCTTTTCACTGAAAGGAGAAGCTAAAACTTGGTTTAGTAATTTACCTCCTAGATCTATTGATAGCCCTGATTGCTTGATTAGTACTTTCCTGCAGAAATATTTTCCTCCTAGTGCTAGACATGCTATTTTGCAGGGACTTTTTGATTTTAAACAGGGAGAAAAAGAGATATTGCCTGAATCATGGGCAAGGTTTTGTGCTTTGATTCATGCACAGGCTGGATGTCCATTACCTAAGAATGAGCTTCTTGATATATTTTATAATGGACTAACTAAAGAATCTAGGACATACCTGGATAGTTGTGCTGATTGTGTTTTCAGGAATAGGACTCCCAAGGAAGCTGAGGAATTAATGGCTAAAATAAGCAAGAACTATGAAGATTGGACTCCTCCTGAACCAGCTGTACCTGAAACAATTATATATGAACCAGCTATACCGGCGCCTATACCATCATCTAAGAAGAGGGGAGTTATTGAATTGAATGATGAAGTGATGAAGGAAGCTAAGAAATGTCTTAAGGAGAAGGGAATTAAAGTTGCAGATGACAAGAATTTACCTCCTATAGAAGAATTGTGTAAGCCAATTCCCCATTCATCCACTATTGAGGTACACTCTCTTCAACACTTTGATGAAGGTGATATCCTTTACTCCAAACCTCCTGATCAATGCTTAGAATAATTCGATATTTTTATTGTTAAGCAAGATAATTTTAATAAAATGGTGCAAAATCATTTAATGGAAAACACTAGAGCTATTGTTGAGTTAAAAGATATTGTGGAAAGAACCTCTAATGATGTTAAAATGATTGATAAACATTTTCAAATGGTTCAAACTCAAATAGATCAACTTATTAAAGTGCAAAAAGACTTGCTAGTTAATGCTGCCAAAGAAAAACATACTTATGAAATTAGAAGAAGAAGTGGTGCTGTTACCCAGGATCCTCTACATCCTGAGGGGCATCCCAAAAGAATTGAGCAGGATTCTCAACAAGCTGAAAATAGTGGTACTACTCATAAGAAAAGAAAAAAGAAACATAATACTATTGTAGAACCCTCTGAACCTGCTAAAGATGCTAATAGTATATCTATCTCTGATGCTGAAACTAAAAGTGGTAATGAAGAAAATGATTTTCCTGATAAATAAAAAGTTGAAGAAGAACCTGAAAAGCACAATAAGAATACTAAATACACTAAAGAAGATTTTATTTCTAAGAAACATGGTAGTGAAAGAGAGCCTTGGGTCCAAAAACATATGCCTTTCCCTGATAAGAAACACAAGTCAAAGGAAGATGAACACTATAATAAGTTTTGTGAGTGGATGAAACCTTTATTCCTGCAAATTCCTTTTACTGATGCTATTAAATTGCCTCCCTATTAAAAGTATATGAAAGATATTGTCTCGAATAAAAGGAAGATCCCTAATGAAGAAATCTCTACTTTGCTTGCTAATTATTCCTTTAATGGTAAGGTCCCAAAGAAACTTGGAGACCTAGGGATTCCAACTATCCCTTGCTCTATTTAAAATAGTTATGTTAGAAATGCTTTGTGTGATTTGGGAGCAGGAGTTAGTGTCATGCCTTTCTCTCTCTATAAGAGACTTCAACTGGAAAAATTAGTACCAACAAATATATCTTTGCAAATGGCTGATAAATCTACCACTATTCCTGTTGGTATATGTGAGGATGTACCTGTTCAAGTGGCTCATAATTGCTTGATATTAACTGATTTTGTTGTGCTTGAAATGCCTGAAGATGATAATATGTCTATTATTTTTGGGAGACCTTTTCTTAATACTACATGAGTTGTTATTAATTGTAATCAAGGAAAGGTGACCTTCAATGTTAATGACAAGGAACATATTGTCTATTTCCCCAAGAAGATTGATAGGACGTATGGTTTGAATTCAATTGAACATGTTGAGGGCATTCAAGTTGGAGAAATATATTGTTCCATACCACGAGAAAATTTTGAAACTATTATGATTGGGACCATTGCTATCAAGGTTGGGGTAACATAATCATTAGTGGAATACAAAGTTTTGTTTCACATAAAATTGTTTTGGTAACAAGACCTGATCAACCTTGTTAACAAAAGGATTTCATTGAACAAAACAATGTTTTCACCATGATTATCTCTGCTTACTTCTATTCTATCCATTTAGTTTTTGCTTTCGTTTAGTTTTCTTTTATGTTGTTAGTTGCTTGCATATTAGAGTGTCTTAGAACTTCTGAAGTTCTAGCCTTGTTTTGTCTTTGCATCATTCCAGAAACTTTTTTCTGTCAGAAAATCATTCTGTTATGCCTGAAAATTGCTCAAAAATAAAGTGTCTCGAAAAATTCCAGAAAATTCATATTGAATTTTTACGTGAAAAAAGGGGCAGAGAAGTGCCTGGAAGGTACCAGGGGGCCCACCAGGCAGCCACACCACCTAGTGGCGCGGCCAGCCCTGGGGCACGCCTGCCTATGGTGTGGGCCACCCCTGGCCCTCCACTCACTCTCTCAATTGCCATGTTCTTCTCTCTCCCGAGTAAACACCAGTTCATTGATCGAAATCGCGTTCTTGCTATGCTTACCCTCGATTTTTCGATCTCCCTGCTCAGCCCATCTTTGTTGCTAAAATTTGGAGCATTTGTTCTCCGATATGTGACTCCTCCGCTTGTCCAAGTAGATTTGTGTTTAGTGGTTTATATCTTTGCTGCTGTAGGTGACAGGTTATGAGAGCTTGTGAGCTTGTTTGATTCTTAGAGATATAGTTTTGATGCATGTTTATGCCTCTTACAAGCCCCTATGAGTAGTGCCCTTCATTATATTCACTTTGCAATCACTTGTTTAATATATGTTTAAATTTCAGAATATCAAACATGAACAACCATACCTTTGGAGAAATATTTGAGAGGGATGCACCTAGGAGGTTAAGGCCCTCAAGATCAGCCTCTCAGTTTAGGCCGTCATACAATGAAGATCTCATTGCACCTCGCATTGGTAATGAAGGAGATGATGGGGATGCTCACCCATCCACTTTTCCTTGTTTTACTTTCTTACAAGCTGTAGGGATTCTTGATGATTTCTTGCTACTGATTCAGAGGGTTGGTTTGACCTCATACATGCAAGATGAGAGTGAGCAATACGCTATGCTCACCAATACTTTTGTTGAGAGCTTCGTGTTTACTAACATGCCCTATCAGTCAACTATCTCTTTCAGAATTTATAATCTGCCCTTTACCATGCCATTGGAAAGATTTTGTAGTATTATAGGTGTGGGCATGATAGGGACCGTGAAGAAGATTCAAGGGCGACCCGCTGATTTGCTGGAGCTCTATTGGGGTGTGACCAATGACGACGACCGCGTATCTCAACGCAGAAAGATAAGAAACACCCAACTCCCTGCTCTTAGATACTTTGCCTATTATCTTGCTACTAGCATTCTTGGTAGGGAGAATACGAGTAATATCTCCAACTATCATTTAGCCTTCCTTGCTGCTGCGCTTAACAATGATACTCGGTACAATCTTGGACCTCTCATTGCTCGCCGCCTAGCTTCTAGGGGGCCTATCTATGGGGGCATCATTGCTTCACATATGGTCAATGCATTAGAGATTTCAGTGGATCCCAATGATACTATATTGGCACCACAAAGGCTTGACCTTGCTGCTATGAAAACACATCACTTTGTCACTGCTGATTCTGAGTTGGACATTTTACTATATAGGATGTTGTTTACTGACGGGGATGAAAGGGAGATTCCTTTGCTGCAGTCTACTTTGTTCAGTGTTCACAGGAGGCCATGGTCGCGCTCCAAGGAGGAGGTGGATGATCAGCTCCGCTTGCTGGGTTTCCACAGGCAGCACCAGGAGGATGTGCCCTCCTACGATTACACTGCGTACTACGGTGGGGCGTCCTCGAGCTCGCACCAGGACGAGGGTACCTCCACACCATACTATGGAGGCGCTCCATCTTGGCCAGCTTGGGATTGATACCCACTTAGGCCAAAAGCCTAAGCTTGGGGGAAGGTACGCTGGCATCGCACTCATCTCCATATCATTTTGTGTTGATACTTTGTATATTCATGTTTCGTTCTCTTTTCAGTTTTCGTTCTTTCTTTGCTTTTGCTTTCTAAAACACAAAAAGACCAAAAATATTTCTGTTGTCTCTCTTTGTTTTCTTCTTCTTCTTTTTTGCCTTGGTTTGCTTTTTCCTTTTTGCTTTGTTTGAAATATTCGAAAAACCCAAAAAGATTTTACTTTGTTTGTTCTTCCTTTTTGGTTCTTGTTTTAAAAATCGAAAACACCAAAAATATTTGTTGTTCTTCTTTGGTTTTGTGAGTTTGTTGCAGGGTTCAACAGTTCTCAGTGGAATTTGGTTTCATGTTATTATTATTCAAGCCACACAAGTGAAGGGCAATAATGAGGATTAATGACAACTTGAGGTATGGTAAGAGGCTGGTAACGAACTCTATTTGTTTTCATTTTTGTACATATACTCATCATAGTGGGAATGCTTAGTCTGTTCATGTAGGGTGTATGTTATTCATGGATGCTTAGTAGTTCTTGCTTTCATATGATTAGTTCCAGCTTGCTAATAGTTTGTAGCATGTCATATGAATGTTTTCTTGCATGACTCTATTCATAACTTGGTATGACACCATGGTATCCTCCTCTGAATGTTTCATTTGAATTGACTTGGCAAATGCTCACGCATGCATATGACTAAAATAATCAGTTAAGCCTCGATGAATTATTTTGCCTTGAGGGTCTTGAATCACTTTCATGCCATGATTAGTCCTGTTTTGTTGCAAGCATGATTATGATAGCTATTGCTCTCTCGTTTGTCGCTCCCTTGCTATTGCTAGCCTTCACTTACACTAAGTATGTTTTACTCGTGTTTCCAACTCCCTAAAACCAAATATTGCCAAAAGTGTCCACCATACATACCTATTAGCATCATTTGTTATTTCCGTGCATATTCAATATGCCATGTTTTCTTCCGAATAAAATGTTTGCTTGTTATGAGAAAGTTAGTTAGTAAAACTCTCACGAACTTGATGGCACACTTTATTTCCTACACTTAATAAACCTGAACCATTGTGACTGTCCATGAAAGTTATATGCTTGCAAATTATAGGCTGGGGATTAGCAGAACCGTGCTGTCACGGGGAACGCTTTCAACACATGTAAATATATACCCAGTTGATACCGTGCTCTTTTGTTTGCGGATGTCGTCAGTGTGAAATAAAAGGGGAGCTTGTAAGTCCATGGAGTTATGTATGTGTGTTAGAGAAACGCCTGGGCCGCCGGTCTAATCCATGCTGTCATGGTGGAAACCTGCAGCGTAACCATAATAAGTATCTATGAAGCATTCTTGTTATAAAAAAAGAGAGAGAGATAGCTATTGAGAAAAAGAAAAAAAGAGATTTGAGAAAAGAGGAAAGAGAGAAAAAAGCACCATTTTCCCATGGTAAATAAGAAGATTGCTGAGATACTCATTGTCTGCTTGCCTTGTCATTTTGATATGGGGATTCTTCCGTATCATCGGGCAAGGGGTATCCCGTTGGTGGTTCTCTATGACACGCACGTATTTACGATGACAAGAACTTACCGGTAAATAAAGTTGAGTAGCATGAGGAGCGGCCCTCGTACTCAAGGGACATGGGATTTCCAGTTTATAATCTGTCAAGCATATAACTCAGATTGGACCTCACTTTCACCTTAACCATATTAAAGATGCTTGTGATAGGGGCAATGAGAGCTCAAAGCTAATGAGTACCATACTTTCAGCATTTGGAAGCCTTTCAAACTATTCAAAACCTTTTTCATTTCCTTGTTGAGTCTCCACATATTCTATGAGCACCTTCTTGAGAGCATAGTTGTCATTCTTAGTGTAATGTGCTTGTCTCAAAACTTGATTAGTTGTGTTATGACTTTCATGCTTGTATCTTTGATATCTTTACTTATAGTCTTCACCTGAACTTCAGAGGTGCCTTGGCATTCATAATCAAAGGAAAGCGAGATACCACTCTATCATACCTTGTTATGAGCATTGTAATGTTGCTTATGTTTATACTTCATGCTACTTATTATTTTTGAGTTGGAATCTCTTCATAGCTTGCAATGCCTATTAAGTAAACTTAGATGCATACTCCTTATTATGAATTGTCTAAGTAGTTGATCACATGTTGAGAATATATACATCATATGAAGAAAATGTATTCGTGAAAGTTTCTTTTATCGCACTCAGTTTTCAACTGAATTGCTTGAGGACAAGCAATAAGCTAAGCCTTGGGGAATTGATACGTCCAAAACGTATCTACTTTCCCGAACACTTTTGCTATTGTTTCTCCTCTAAACTTGTGCGATTTTGATGCAACTAACACGGACTGACGCTGTTTTCAGCACAATTGCCTTGGTGTCTAGTTTTTGTGCAGAAAATCAACTATTAGGAAAAATCTCGGAAAATATGCCAAAAATACTATTTCACCAGAAGACTCCCGGAGCCAGAATACGAGACGGGGAGGGGCTAGGCCTAGGCCACACCACCTGGCCACGCGGGCCAGGCCTGGCCGTGCCAGGGGTGGTCTAGCCGCCCCAGACACCCCCTCGGTCTCCCTCTACGCCTATAAGTTGCCTTCTGACCTAAAAACTCAGGGAGGGTTGACGTTTTTCTAGAAAGAGTTCCGCTCCGCCGCCACCACCAGATTCCGTGATTCGGAACCAGAAACTCCGTTCTGGCACCCTGCCGGGATGGGGAATTGGAGGAGATCATTGCCATCATCATCACCATCGCTTCTCCATCGACCATCCATGTTTCCCCCATCTATGAGTGAGTAATCCCCCGCTGTAGGCTATGGGGATGGTAGGGATTGGATGAGATCATTCATGTAATGGCATCAGATTGTTAGGGCTTGGTGCTTAGTATCTTCTATTAGTGCTTTTTGACTTTGTTGCGACTTGTTATGCTTAATGCTTGTCACTAGGGCCCGAGTGCCATGATTTCAGATCTAAACCTGTTATTGATTCATTATGATAGTATTTTTTATGGTCTTACCTGCAAGTTGTATACACACGTTGTTGTCCGAAACCAATGGCCCCGAAGTGACAGAAATCGGGATAACCGGAGGGAATGGCTTCGATGTGAGGATCACATGAGTTCACGGAGTGTTAATGCTTTGCTCCGGTGCTCTATTAAAAGGAGCACCTTAATTGCCAGTAGTTCCCTTCAGGCCCCACTGCAAATGGGCTGGCAGGACAAAAGATGTTGTGCAAGTTCTCATTGCGAGCACGTATGACTATATATGGAACACATGCCTATGATTATCTAGTACATGGATGCTTTATCTTATTTATATGCAATTGCCTTATGTTCTAATTGCCACGTGAATTGTCTTGTCCATGCAACGCCCGTCCATCCATCCCTATGCCTACCGCACTCGAATCCTACTGTTTACTGGTATTGTTACTGATGTCTTTACCTTTACTACTACTATTACTTTACTATTTCTACTACAAAACTGTTGCTACTGATAAACTGCTGTGAGCAAGATTGTTTCCAGGTGCAGCTAAATTGACAACTCAGTTGTTAATGCTTATAAATATTCTTTGGCTCCCCTTGTGTCGAATCAATAAATTGGGTTTCACTTCCCTCGAAAATACTGCGATACACCCCCTATACTTGTGGGTCATCACTCACACCATATTATGACTATCCCAAGTCACCATAAGCCTTTATGATCCTTTAGTTTTCAACTTGTAGTATCACTTTATGCTTTGATCAATGATGTTTTGTCGCTCTGCATGATTATGGCCATTATTGCTCTTTTAGTTTGTCGGTCCTAGTCTTTTGCTAGCCTCCGCAACTAAGTACGAGTTCCACTCATGCATCCAACTCCTAAACCAAGTTATTCCAAAAGAGTCCACCATACCTACCTACTAGCATATGCTATTCCAAGTATATTCATGTTTTTATCTACCTTCCGAATAAAACTTTTTATGAGAAAACTAGTGATTAAAGCTCTCACGAACTTGATGGCACACTTTTTCTTGCCCTTAATAAACTTGAACCATTGTATCGTCTATGTTGTATATGCTTGCACTTATTTGTTGGGGATTAGCAGAACCATGTTGTCATAGGGAACGCTTTCAACATTGCACTTGTACTTTGTACCTAGTTGATATCATGATCTTTTGTCTATGGATGTCGTCGGTGTGAAATGAAAGGGGAGCTTGTAAGTCCATGGAGTTATGTATATGTGTTAGAGAAACGCCTGGGCCACTGGTCTTATCCATGCTGACATGGTGGAAACCTGCAGCGTAACCATAATGAGCTGTCTATGAAGCATTCTTCTTATAAAAAAGAGTCAGATATTGAGAAAAGGAGAAAAAAAAGAGATATATGAAAAGAGGAAAGAGAGAAAAAAGCACCATATGCCCATGGTAAATAAGAAGATTGCTGAGATGCTCGTTGTCTACTTGCCTTGTCATTTTGATATGGGGATTCTTCCATATCATCGGGCAAGGGGTACCCCGTTGGCGGTTCTCTATGATACACATGTACTTACAATGACAAGAACTTACCGGTGACTAAACTTGAGTAGCATGAGGAGCGGCCCTCGTATTCAAGGGACATGAGATTTCCAACTTATACTTAGTAAAGCATATACACCATACTTTGTTCACTTTAACCTTAATCACTTCAAGATGCTTATGATAGGGGCAATGAGAGCTGAAAGCTATTAAGTACCATAATTTTTTGAAGCTCTTTATGAAACTTGAATCCCTACTTCCTTCTATGAAGGCCTTTCTTTTACTTTTATGTTGAGTCTCCACCATCTATCTTTATGCACCTACTTTGAGAGCATAGTGGCCATTCTTAGTTCTATGTGCATTGTCCCAAGACTTGTTGATTGATGCATAGCTTTGATATTGCTTGTTTTAAACTATTTGTATCTAGTCACTCTTATGAACTTTGAAGGTGTCCTATGCATTTATGTTTGCTATTCTATGAGGGACAAGCTGAATGCTACTATGCTATGTTTTCTTTATGTGAAACAAACAAACGTCTTGCAAAGCATTGTTATCTATTAATCTTTTGTTTGTGCCTTTTCATGTTGCAACATAGTTTCTTTGTCTTATTGCTAGAACTTTGTCTTTCATGTTATGATTGAAGTACTATGATCCCAGCTTTGAATGTTTTACAAATACTTTGATCAAGTTTATGATGGTGCATGTCACCTCAAAAATTATTCTTTCTTTTTATCACTTACCTACTCGAGGACGAGGAGGAGTTAAGCTTGGGGATGTTGATACGTTGCAAACGTATCCATAATTTTTGATGTTCCATGCTTCGTTTTATCTACTTTCATATGTTTTGTCTGCACTTTGGAGTACTTTTCATATGATTTCTTGGACTAACCTATTAACAAGAGCCACAGTGTCAGCTGCCTGTTTTCTGCTTTGGTTCCAGGAAAGTCAGAAAATGAATATTCTCGGAATTGGACGAGACAAAAGCCAAAGTCAGTTTTTCACCGAGGGACACCTGGAGCTAGAATACGAGACGGAGAGGGGCTGGGGCCCGGCCACACCACCTGGTCACGCGGCCAGGCCTGGCCCACGCCAGGGGGTGGTCTGGCCGCCCTAGGCACCCCCTCGGCCTCTCCTTCCGCCTATAAGTTGCCTCTGATACGGAAACCCTAAGAACCCGATCAAAATTCTGGTCTGGCCGCCCTAGGCACCCCCTCGGCCTCTCCTTCCGCCTATAAGTTGCCTCTGATACGAAAACCCTAAGAACTCGATCAAAATTCGACGAAAGAGTCTATAGCCGCCGTCATGTCCATCCCTAGATTGGGAGGGATCTGAAGATCTTCCTAGCACCCTGCTAGAGAGGGGAATTCACCCTGGAGGCCTTCTTCATCATCATGCAAGCCTCCGGTGTGATGCGTGAGTAGTTCATCTCTGGACTATGGGTCCATGTAGTAGCTAGATGGCTAGTTCTCCTCCTTTGTGCCATCATGTGTAGATCTTCTGAGTTCCGCTCATGATCAAGATCATCTATTTGTAATTCTGCATGTTGTGTTTGCGGGGATCCGATGGATATTGAGATGCTATTTCAGATTGATTATTGATTCTATCATGTCTTTGTTATTTGTGATCTTGCATGCTTTCCGTTGTTAGTAGCTATCTTGGCTAAGTAGATGCTAGCAACTCCAAGAGTTAGTATTTATGCTCGATAGTGGGTTCATGCCTCTGGTAATCTGGGAAGTGACAGAAATCTCTAAGGTACTAGATGTGCTGTTGCTACTAGGGAGAAAACAACAATCCTTTGTTCATAGAACAATCGTATTGTTTACTTTACACGCAATTCGTAATGCAATTATTCGTTGCTTGCAACTTAATACTGGAGGGGGTTCGGATGATAACCTGAAGGTGGATTATTAGTCATAGATGCGGTTGGATGGCGGTCTATGTATAATGTTGTAATGCCCAATCGAATCTCAAAGGAGTCAAGATGATTAGTATATGCTTGTATGCTTTCTCGATGTTTGTCAATTGCCCCGATATAATTTGTTCACCTAGCATGTTATCTATCTTAAGGAGAGCCACCTCTAGTGAACTATGGACCTCGGTCCTTTCTTTTACATATAATCTACAAACTGTTTATTGCTTTGTGTTTTACTTTCTACAAACTATTACTTTCTTCCACTCGATACGTTTAATCCTTTGTTTTCAGCAAAACCGGTGAGATTGACAACCTCATCGCAAGTTGGGGACAGAGTTCTATGGTTGTGTTGTGCAGGTCTCCACGTTGCTGCTGGCACCGGTAGTGCGCCCTACCAACATTCAGCTAGCAACACCTTTGGGGTGTTTCCTTGCTCCCAATGGTTCGATTAAACCTTGGTTACATACTGAGGGAAAACTTGATGTTGTGCTCATCATACCTTCCTCTTGGGGTTCCCCAACGAGCTCGATATATTTTGGGCCATCAATAGAGATGGCAGAAAACACCAATACCCCAGAGTCAGAATACTAGACCCTTCACTTCAACGGGTCGAAAGAGCTCAGGAGCTCGAGGCCTAGCGTGGTGCTCAAATCACCCTAAGGAGATAAGATATTATGTGTGTTATAGATTCACTTCACGCCCACCAATAACATTACCTAATATGAAGCATTGTTGCATGGACTTCGCATCACTAAAGACATCGGCATTCGCATAATCATGTGCTACGAAGACTTGGATTTAGTTGCAAAACTAGTATCCGATCACTATAGGGCAAACAAATAGAGTGATTCTAGGGTCTTTCAGCGTTGTATTTCTCTAGAAGGAGTGGAAATCCTAAGAGAAATCTACGAAGGTGAATGCATCCATCACGTCGTAGATAGATCCTTGGTGGAAAAAGCTTTTCGATACAGATTCTTCTAGCTAACAGCTAAGGCAGACATCGAGAAACTAGTCAAGACGTGCAAAGGCTGCCAAAAGTACGCCCATCAAGCCCATGTTTTGGCTGAACATCTATGAACAATTCCGATTACATGGACCTTTGTGATCTGGCGGCTTGGCATGGTAGGACCGTTTCAAATAACAAAGTGTGGATTTTTACCCATCTCTTAGTGCTGGTGATAAGTCTACCAAATGGATTGATGCAAAACCCGTAACAAATTGTGATGTGGCCACGGCCAAAATGTTTGTCGAAGACGTGATCATTTGATTTGGCTACCCGCATAGCATTATCACAGACAATGGGAGTAACTTTTCAATGGGATATCTTGCCGAGTTTTGCAAAGAAGAGGGAATCTGACTCGACATTGTATCAGTCGCACATCCACAAGCGAATGGACAAATGGAAAGGGAAAATGGTCTTATTTTACAAGGCCTCTGTCCTCGTCTCGGAGAAGCACTTCACCGTGTTGCTGGGGCTTGGGCGAAAGTATTACTGTATGTTACCTGGAGCTTACGAACAACTCCAAACAGGTCAACCGGATACACACCTTTTTTCTTGGTCTATGACACAAAGGTAATACTTCCAAGTGATTTAATCTATATTTCACCCTGAGCTATTGCGCATGTCGAAGAAGATGCCGAAGTTTCTCAACAAGGTGACATCGATATGCTTGATGAAGTACACGTCATTGCTGAATAGAGATCTACAATCTATCCGTAGAAGTTACGCAATTATCATAGTCAGATAGTCAAAAATCGTTCTTTCAAGAAAGATGACGTAGTTCTCCGACTAGTGCAACAAAGAAATCACAAACTTTCTCCGATTTTGGAAGGACCTTATATGATTAGCAGAGTACTACATAATGGGTCATATTATTTAACCGATATCAGACCAGTTAAGGAAAGACCAGATACTCAGAAGAGAAAAAGAGCTGGTGGTAGTACAAACCCGGATGAACTAGATCATCGATGGAATATTGCATAGCTATGTCCCTTCTATTCTTAAGTTTCTTTTCTTGTAATCATTCAGATGTACATGTTCAAAGTGAAATAAAGTATTGGTTACCGCAATATTTTTTTTGAGAAGTTTTTTAGCCATCTTATTTCCTAATGACCATGTCAAAACTCGAAAATCTTAGAATGTTTAAAAGTACTTTATGCTCATGTTCATTCTGATTAGATTTTCGACTCTATAAAAATGCTACCTTCGGGTGTAAGTCTCAATTTCTGTTTAGACTTTGGTTATTTATCTAATTCCTTGGACACGAGCACTTTTCCGAGTAGTGAATTGTTGGTACTGGAAGTTGGCTGTGTTTTTGGGTTTAAACTAGTTTAGCAATTGACCTCTGTTGCTTGACAGTGTTTCTGTACTGAAAGTTGGCCGGCTCATGAAAGGGACAAAGTGAAAAAACTAGATAAACAAAAAGTGCTTAAGAAATTTTTGAGCATCGCAAAATCAAAATAAGTGTTATGGTAAATGCATAAGTTCTTACAGTACAACACAACCAGATAAATTGTTTACATTACACCAGTTGGTTAAAAATAATGCATAGTTTGTTTTCCGACTCTATGTTGCAGGTGGTGGAGACGAAGATCTTGTTGTTGCGTTGGTGCCACCATCGACACCGTCCCGATCCTTGTCCGATTCGATGATATCTAACTAGGTCTTCTCATCATCGTTGTCAGAAACCTCAGTTTCTTCGGTAGGGGGCTTGGTGGCACAACGACAGATTAAAAGAACGACTATGGCTCTTACATCTTGGTTGTTGCGGTATTCATCAATAGTCGAAATACCCTTGGTCACTAGCCCGATTTCCATACTACCATGGTGACTCATCACCATGGTAAGGGCATTCTGGGCAGCCCTCCAGGCATATGACATCTTTCAGTCCTAAATCAGCTTCAGAAATTCCTTAGCCTTATCCCTCATCTCAAAGGCATATATCTTGTCTAGGTCGAAGATATTAACAGTTTCGCCAGTTTCTTCAAGAATCTGTCAGAAGTCATGGATCAAATATTCGACTACGACAAGTCGATTTGTGTGATAGTTCGAAGAAGATGCATCCATAATGTTGAAGGGATCTGTTAAAAGACAAATTCAAAAAATCTTATAGTACAGTCGGAAAATTTACAAAGGAAAAAAGGTATAGCATTGGAAAATTACCAAAGATGGATTGATCTATTTTAGTTTTCTCCTCAGTCAAGCTTCGGATTTATTCACGGAGTTCTTGGGTGATGTCACCTTCCCTACTGATTTCCATTTTAATATTTTCGATCTCTTTATCACAAATGGTCAAGGTCTTGTTGAATTTCTCAATGGTGTGGTTGTGGGATTCTAGGAAATTTTTTGTGCTCTCTTCGTGCTCCTTCTTTACTTTTTCAATCTCTTCACGGAGTCCGACGTTCTCCAGCTCCAAAACCTTAAAGTTCTATGCCTCCTCCACAAGCTTGTAGGATTGCTTTAGCAACTCTAAAATGACAAAAAGAAAATATGGTCAAATTACAAATCGGCAAGAAATAATAAGCAAATAGAAGAGTCTTAAATGATTACCTATGCCTCCTTCTTCTCCAACTTCAGCTAGGCATTCTCAAGACGGAGAGATTTAATATCTTTCCACTTGGTGCATATGTTCTTCAACAGTTCCTGGTTCTAACACATAACTTTCTATACATCAGAATAATAACCAGAGTTAGAGGGATACTAAGATTCAGGCTACACTTTTAACTAAGTTAAATTTCAGCACGAGCCTTGGAGGCTACACTACTTCGTTCTTTGGTATCCTAAAAGCATCAACTCAGATTCTACACTCCTAGTTTATATCCGATCTAATGCTTGGGGGATAGAGGATATGATATAAAGATAGTAAAAAGAGTCGTAAAAAGACTTACAGTGTGTTCGTGATGAAATTTCTTGAAGCTGGCATGCATTTCATCAAAAACTTTCTCGGGCAAAGTTAGGGGATATACTTATGGAGGCGGAACTCCACTAGCCCTTATCTTTTCTTCCTGGATCTTGATTTTCCCTAGTAGGCTTTCAAGCTTCGCGTCTTCAACTTCTTGAGCCGCTTCTTCGGAAGATAATTTTCTAGCCTCTAGGAAGGAAAGGGCAAGTTTTTGAATATCTTCCACTTTCTTCCTTGTGAGAACAAGGCTAGAAGCATCGGGAACTTTCATCAGTTCGTTAGCAAAAGAACCAGCCGCGAGATCCTTACCCTTAGATGATTCACCCTTATCAATTTCTGAGCCACCAGCTATGGCTTCAGTTTGTGAATTGGTGCTCACAGGCTCTTCAGCGTGAGCCTCAACATCTCCATCGCGCGGAGATAAAACATCCTCCAGCACTCGTGAAGTGTTGGGAGTGGGAGTCAGAGGTGATGTCACCAGAGAAGTCAAATTAAGCTTCTACTGGCGCAGCGTCTTGTCGATTTCCCTTTCCCTTATACCAATTGTTTAGCTCAGAGTCACAAAAATGAAAATTGTTATGTATTGGCAAGAATAAAAACAAAAGTATAAGACATGATAGAATATCCTACTTCTTAACGACTAGCAACACTTGTGCGCCAGCCGAAACAATAGGAGCCCTGTGCTTCCTAGAAGGCATCTCTTGTTGCTCTTCCGCTGCCTCCTCATCGATCAATTCCGGCTCTTCCGTAAGATAACCCTCAATCAGAGCAACCTCCGACTGGAGGAGATTTGCAAGTTGAAAGTCAAACATATATCTCAGTACAACATAATAATGGATGGGGTTGATGATGAATAAAATGGCTAAGTCAAAAGGTTAACTAGAGTCTGAGGTCTCTCTATTGAGTACATGTGCATGGAGATCTCCGGGACTTTCTTGTTCACCCGTTCCTTAATCAGCCACTACATCCGGGATTTGTAATCCTTCGCGGGAATTCGATTTTGACTGACCTTCAAGCTATCCTTCTTGTCAAGGGTAGCCGAATGCATCAGTCAGTCACCATGGTGCTGCAGGGGTTGGATTCAGCATTCTAGCCAGTAGTGCACCAGGTCGGATCCCCTCAAGCCTTTGTTATTAATTAAAAACTCAATATGCCTCTTGGTGCGGATCAAGTCGTCAGATAGTGTCGACGCTTCTGCATCCCATGAATTTTGGTGGGCTGCAATGGCGTCAACAAAAACTGACAAACTTTTTCTCTTTGCTAGGAGCCGGCAAGTCCTTATGGTAAAAGAACATTGCTGGTCATCTCTTTACTGACTCACTAGCTAAAATATTAGGATCGACTCGGTCTCTCCTAAGGACTAAGATAAGAGTTCTGGTATTGTAAGGAATACTGGCAGTAATAAAGTTCTTTCGGGTATCAAAGTAGTATCGAAAAAGAGTAAGACTCAGTTTGATTCCGAGATACCCCTCACTAAGAGTTGCGTGGGAACTAAGCTCTAACAACGAGTTAGGTGGAAGATTGTGGAGTTGGACGTTGTAGTAATCAATTAGCTCGGAGAAGAATTTCGATGATGGAAAAGTCAATCCATGGTCGGCGTGCGTCATGAAGTGGACGCGCCCAGCGTCGCGTGGCGCCAGAATTGCTTCGTTGAGGCTGCTCCACCATGCGCCGGTAGGAAGATAGACATCATCCTCCATCTGTTGGAGCTTATCATCATTGATAAGGCTCAGGATCCAAATCACGTGCCACTTCCTCTCCTCTGCTGCAGTCAATGTCGATGCTGCAGAAGAAGAATCGACCATCTTGATAGAGAGCCAGGAACTAGCGGCACTGTGGTTTTGGTGGTGGAGAGAAGAAAGCTGAGGAGCATAGAGGGACCCAAGGAACAAGAGGCACTATGGAGCAGAAGTGAAGAAAATGGGGTGATTTACCCCTCTTTATAGCCAATATGCACCAAGATTAGCGCTAAATGTGTCGAATTTGCACCACACGTCATGGAACACATGGGGCAGTGATGTCTGCAAGTGCACATATCCTTTTTAGCTAGTTTCGAAGTATAGATATCGATCCCACTAGGAGCCCAAAGGTAAGTGTTTATGGGTGAAGTCTCTGTCACACCCAAAGATGTCACAGGTCTTCGAGTGAACTGACTGCAAGTGTTGAAATAAGGATGGGGTTTTGATTAAATGAGATGTATTTAAATAGAACAAAAATGTAAACTTCAGAAATATAAAGCACGAAAATAAAGAATGACTTGTTTGTTGTTTCCTGCAGATGGCAAAATAAGACGCGGGGAGATTCAGTTCATGGTGATAGTGACTGTGCCAGGTGGACGAATGATAAATGTAACAATTATAATCTTATAAATATATGTGTAGGCGAGCAAGCCATAATTAGACGGAACTCCTCTTGGTAGATTTCATCCCAACTTCAATAATCCTACTAGCCTGTTACCAAAACCATGGACAGACACTAGATGATTAAGACCCTTCAGGTCGCTTAGCGATTAAGCTCCTTGGATCAGACTAATGCAATACGCACAGTGGTTCCTCGTTATCCTTGAGTCTACTAGTTTTCCATTGATATCGCCATGTCACCCAGGGGTCACCGGTCTGCTAGCAAACAAGATCCTATCTATGTAGAACAAAGCATCATGTTGTATGGGCCCTTAATTGGCCAACAAGCATTAGGCATCCCACAGATAGTCAAGCACACATGATATACTAATTAGAATCAATCACAAACTAATGGAAAATATATGAAGGCACATCACATCTCACCAATCCCATACATCTCCCACGCCCAAGGAAATTACTCACACATGAGAGAAGAATGGATCATCAATATAATTAAATAAAGGGAAATCTTCTTGATATTACCGTGGAGATCCACAATAAGAATAGAAAATTTCCAACACAATTCAAGATGGGAAGAAACAATCTCAAACCCTAGTGTTGCAAGGTGAAGATCCCTCTCTCTCTCAAGTACAAGTAGTGGCTATGGGGGTGTATTGGCTAGGAGGTCGAAGATCGTGAAGCAAGATGAAGAACGCTTTCCCCTTCTTCTCCAGATCTCTTCGTCCTCCCTTCTGGATGGTATGGCGGCTGCTGTGTTGTGTTTTCGGCCCTGGTCCCTTCACGGAAGTTGTCCCTTTTGACAAGAAAGAGGCGGCGGCAACTATACGGCGGGAACTATACGGTCGGCAAATATTCCTGCTGTATAGTTGCTCGTTAAATCCTTTGTATGCTCCCCTCGAATGCTTCCAAAGAGATACTTGCTTGTTTTATCCAGAATATTGTGTTTCTCTAGTTAAAACCTTATGTTGACATTCAGAACTTGAAACACACACATTAAAAACCAAGTTTTCTTTGCTACCGAAGTATTAGAGTTAGGTAAAGCTAGAAAACGATCAAATCCGGGAGGAAACCATCAATAAAAGCCATAAAAAATGTGTCAAATATCATAGCTATCAATCCCCACAAGCTTAGATGTTGCTCGCCCTTGAGTGACAAGGTAATAAGGAAGAATAGCGAAGATTCAAGACTGAAAATAGAAGAATTCACAAGTTTGAATTTGTGTCAAATTCTTTTCTTCACAATCCCTGTAATCTTAAATATGATCATACAAGTATTCACAAGATTGCACTGAGTCCACTTCCTAACCACGTATATCTTGTTAGCAAATAAATCATGTGCCCACGCAAGTGTCGAAAGTTTAGCTAGGAAAGTGAGACAAATTCTTTTGGTGTCTCTCTTCGTTGAGAGATGAAAACTTTTTGTTCTTGTTTGTCAAGTAAATTAAGAGTACTCAAGTTGGCATCAAAACATTTAATTTAAGAACAACTCATCTACTCCCATGTCAAAATTTCAAGACTCTCAAACCACCTTTTTGTTTCTTTTTCCTTTCAAAAACTTCAGCTCTTTCATAGAGAAATCATGCCAGTATCTTTAACATGTCAATAGGGACTATGTTGTGCACTCGTGACCATGCTAATAAATAATTGTTGAGTAGTAAATGGGTCAGAGGAGTACTACAACTTCACTTGGAACATGGAACCATGAGGAGACTAAAAATTTTACCCGTCATAGCATTACTGCTACAGACATCTACATAACTCAATAGCCGAAATCAAGTGGTTTCCCTCATTTAGATCGTTCGTTGGCCAGTGGAGTTAATAGTTCCCCATGTTGCACGACAGAGTTGTAATGACACGCATAAACCAATATCTTACGGTAATTATTAGAAAAAGTAGTGGCATAATCTCTACTACTTTGAAGCATCCATTTTATCAAACAATTTCAATCAAGGCTACTATCGAGTCTATTTATATTAAGCTCAAATGGGATGGAGTAGTTCTAAAATTAAATTCTTTGGGATGAACATGGACTCGGTCATCTTTCAGATGCTTTTTCTTGTTGTAAAAATGTAGGAAGTATTTTTAACCAAGTTCATTGCTCATTGTTTCAAGGCTAAAAAGAAGACACTAGCAAAGGAATAGAATTTCTAGGATAACAAGCTAAGCAGGGAGTGACTCTAGTGCAAGCAAGTGAATAATTATAGGATCAATTTAAGGTTACAGAAAGGATGATGAAAGGAATGTGATAGCTCTTCTTGCTTGCTTCATTCTCGTATTTGAGTTGAACCCCCTGTGTGTTTCCATATTGCCAAGTCACCTGAAATTGAGCAATCTACGAGAGAAACAAAGAAACAAACTTGCAAATAAAGTTACAATTAATTTTTTGTATTTTTGGTTTTAGAATGCAAATTGAAAATAAACATGCAACTTGAAGAAATAAAACAAATCAAAAGAAGAAATGAAAACATGAATGCAAAGTTTGGAGGTTTTCAAACCTCCCCCAAGCTTAGGCTATTGCCAGGCTCAGTTGTTGCCATCATTCAGCAGCTGGTGCCGATACTGCTAGTAGTAGTCGGGGAAGTGAGCCATGAAGTGATTGAAGTTGTGAGTTAAAGCATTCACGTCTTCGTTCACTCCTTGAAGAGTGTGGTCGATCTCCCCAACGCGTTGGTTGAGCTGCTAGAATTCCTGATAGGGGACGTAGTCGTACCCCTGTTGTGGCTAGTTGGGCCAGGGGTCCCAAGCTCCCCCTAGCTGCTGCTG
Organism: Avena sativa; assembly: GCA_916181665.1. Taxonomy (NCBI): domain Eukaryota; kingdom Viridiplantae; phylum Streptophyta; class Magnoliopsida; order Poales; family Poaceae; genus Avena; species Avena sativa. The sequence goes on along the minus strand of OV702287.1, from coordinate 182,397,910 downwards.
CTGTCCCTCCCAAGCAGGGTTGTGCCCCTACTCGTCCTCATGCTCCTGCTCATCCTCATCCTGCTTCCCTCCTTCTTCATCTTCCTCCTCGATAGGCTGAAGTTCAGCCATAATCTGCATCACTTGGTCCTTGGTGAGGATCCAAGTGTCCTTCTCCACAATCGATAAGGCTTGGGGACAGGGCAACGGAACCTTCTCACCATGTGCATAATCAAGATAACTAAATTGATAGGTCGGAGCCTCCGGTTAGCTTGGTAAACACCAAGGTAGCCACAAGCAGTTAAATACTGGACGTCCATAAGCTTGGAACCGTCAACATATTGCATAACAGGTAATACAATATTTAATGCATGAGCAAGGTGGGTTACCAATCCACTAGTGCGAATATCACCTTTAGTCTTGTTGTTTTGGTGGCGAAAATGCTGGATGAGTAGAGATGCAGGATTGGGGCTTTGCGGTGTAGTGGGGAAGAGAGGCTTGGTGATCATTGCCATGTCCACATTGGCCATGGAACTAGTGTCACCCCTTCCCAGTATTGTGTTGGCGAGGAATAAGGCGTAGTAGCGGATGGTTGGGTTCTGAATGGTGGACATCTTCTTCTGATAGAAGTTGGTGCCACCATTAACAGAAATGACTTCCCAAGTTTCTCCGCTTGTGACGCCATAGAGGTTAGTTACAGTATGTTCCCCATCATGAGGGAAACTAAAAGCATCGCAAAATTGTTTGAAAGTTATCTCATAGTGGTGTCGGTTCATGGTGAATCTTGCCGTGCACATATTACCTTTCTCCCTATGGTCATCGTATAAGGAGGCAAGGAACTCGTAAGTAAGCTCGACGTAGGTGTCGTGGCTTGCGAAGCCAAGCACCGTTAGACCGGACTTGTTACACATGATGTCAAAGTCCGCCTTCAACCCCACCACTGTGAGAAAGCTATGGCCAGCCCAATGTGTGGGTAGAATCCTCCTTGATGAGACCATGGCCAACTTGGGGTTGCACTCAGCTCGGGGCCCCGAGCTCGAGCCCTCACCACGTTGGCGCTTGCCCTTGCGGAAAATGTTACCGATTTTTTTCATCGTCATCCACTAAAAAAATTCACCATAAAACATTAGGCATATAGTTTCTATATGATATATGTGTTGGAAATATGCCCTAGAGACAAATAGTAGTAAGGACTATTATCATATTTCATATAGTTTATGATTAAGTTTTATATCATGCTATAATTGTATTGAGTGGAAACATCAATACACGTGTGATATACAAACAAACCAGGGGTTCCTAGTGAAACTCTAGTCACTAGTTCATTGATCAACAGATGATCATGTTTCCTGATCATGTGGCATTTATGCCAGTTGGAAATGAGGTGAGATGATAAACCAATACCCAAACTAAACATTGTGACTCGATCATGTCACGAAGTTAAAGTTACGATGATTAGAAATGGACCCTCGTAGACTATTCCTTAGACCATGAGGCTATATCAATCACTGTCTCCCGAGAGTGCTTAGATAGCATCAAACGCCATCTGGTAAAACGGTGGTTATAAAGGTGTGTTCAGGTATTCGGAGGAAACCGTAGAGGCAATATATGTCAAGAGCGGGATTTGTCCGTCCATGTGACGGGAAGATACTCAAGGGCCCACTCGGAGAAGTTATATTCAATAGCTGTGCAGCGTGTGATTTAATCACGGGGATATCACTTGTCAGAACGAGTTAAGTAGCATTGTTCAGTAACAAGATTGAACACGACATGGCCATGGCATTGATCAGATCTCGGGCAATGCAAGTATCGAGTGACAAAGGGAATAAGACACGACTGTCCCGGTTCAAACGACGAAAGATCTTCGTGGAACGCACAGGGGTCACATGGCCATCCAGGTCCCTCTATCGATCATTGGTGCGGGAGTGTCCTGACCATGTCTGGAGTGTTCCCGAACCGTGGGGTATCACGCTTAAGGGCTTGATGATGCTTAGAGAGTGTTTATAGGATCGGTAGAATCGCCGAAGAAGAGAAGGGAGAAAACAGAAGGGTTTCGGTAAGTCCGGAGAATGTCCGGAGTGGAGGTGGAAGGTGTTCCATGGCCACGGAGATTGAATAATATGTGAATGAATGTTAAATGTTGATTTAATCATTTATTCATAATTATTTAATAAAGATAAAATTAATTAAAGGTCAAAAAGGCTTAATGGGCCAATTCCGGAGGGAGAGGGCCCATTAGGGGAAAGGAGAGAGGGAGAGGGGCCAAGGGGGCTGGCCGGTTGGGCATAGCCCCCCCCCCCCCCCCCCGCAGGGCCCACTAGGTGGCCGGCGGCCACCTCCTCCCCCCTCCTCTCCTTTAGTCCCACCCCGGGACTTTGGGGGAGGTAGTACCTCCCCTCCCCTATATAAAGTGGGTTATTTGGCCTAGAAAAATACACCAATAATCAATAAAGGTCTCCCCACTTTTGGGAGGACCTCTAATTGATATTTTCTCTCTCCCTCCCTCTCTCTCGTGATCGTGGTCCCAAGTTTGGACTGCGAGCGAGAGACATCTTCACCGTGGAGCATCGTCGCGTTGCGGGATTCGGATCCGGGAGCTCTACTTCCACAACTGCTGCTGGATCGGGGAAGCGGGAGTCATCGTCAGGCACCAGACGTGTGTAACTCCCCGCGAGGTGTCGCACTTGAGGCACTCAAGTCGTTGGAGCCAGAAGGAGCGCAAGGACTTCATCACGACCTTGAGGTCGGCTTCGGCTCGTCTACATCAACCACGCTTTCCTGAGCGTAGACAACGCTTTTCGGTCTTCAAGGGTAAGTTTGCGAAAAGAACCTCCCATTACTGTATTGCTAATAGATAGGTCCTGGCAGCTTCAGGGGTTCAGGGGGCGTAGGGTAAAATTTTATTGTTTTCATGCGTGGAACCCCTAAAGTGGTATCAGAGCTAGATCTATGCGTAGTAATGCTAGTACGGGTAGAACACATGAGATGTAGCGTGTGGGCGTTGATCTTTTAGTTGTTACCCTCCCACGTGTACTTGTGTATACCGCAGTAATGCTTGATGAAGCGGCCCACAACCGACTTTACGTGTTCATTCGCGAGACTGGTCCACGCTTGACATACGGCTTGTACCGTATAAAGTGGCTTAGGGGGGTGTATGTCTCTCTCGCATTAGTTGGTATGCCATTTGTAACGGAGGGCCCCGAAAGGGGTGTAGTAGAGACAACTACTTGATCAATGTTGTGCTGAAAGTTCGTAGGTAAGAACGGTTCTTGTGTGAAAGCCCATTCAGCCACGTAAAACATGCAAAGATAAAGTAGAGGCGTCTAACTTTGTTTTGCAGGGGGTGATACGTCCATTTTGCATCACTATTCTATGTCTTAATTCACTATTATTCATTGATATATTTCGTATTGAGAGGTGATACTTATGTTATTTCATCTCTTTTTGCATGGTTGATGACTTTTGGATCATGGACCGCTGCAGTCATGATTCTGATGGAAAAGGTGTTGTTTGGAGGCAAAATTCGCGAAGATCAGAAAATCCGGGAAAATATATGGAAAATCCTATTTTTCCAGAAGACTAAGGATGCCAGAAGATGGAGTGGAGGTGGGCCACAGGGGGCCCACACCACCCCATGGCGCGGGCAGGCCTAGGCCGTGCCTGGAGGTGGTGTGGCCGCCCTGGCCCACTCTAGCCTCTCCCCTCTGGCATATATCATCCCCCTGAAACCCTAAGACTCGGGGGCCGACCACAGAAAGATTCCGCCGCCTCTGCGGGGCAGAAAACACCGAGAGAGAAAGATCTCTCCGGCAGACAAATTTTTGTCGGGGGAATTCCTTCCCGGAGAGGGGAGATCGTCGCCATCAACACCACCATCAAGCTGGACTTCATCGGGATCATCATCACCATCACCACCATCAGCACCCTCATCACCATCTCCATATTGCTGTAACAATTGCGTTGAATCTTGCATAGTTCATAGGGGAAACTTTCCCGGTGTTGATTACTCTTTGTAGTTGATGCTATTGAGTGAACCATTGAATTATTGTTTATGTTCAGATTGTTATACATCATTATTCCATCTCTGATCATGATCCATATGATGTCTTGTGACTAGTTCGTTTTGTTCTTGAGGACATGGGAGAAGTCTTGTTGTTAGTAGTGGAGTTGCGTTGAGAAATATTCAATAGATTGTTATTTAAGTTGTGGTGTACTTCTTCTAGTGGTGTCATGTGAATGTCGACTACATGACACTTCACCTATATGGGCCTAGGGGAATGCATTGTGTATTTGGCTACTAATCGTAGGGGTTGCCAGAGTGACAGAAACCTGAACCCCCGTTAGGAAACCATTGCACAAGGGACGTAAGGGTCTTAGAGTTTAAAGGTGTGGTTAGGTTTCTACCTTAAATATTTTCTTGTACTTACGGATGTTTGCAAGGAGTTTAATCACAAGTATGTATTAGTCTTGGATGGGGCGGTACATTAGCACAGGTCAACACTTAGCAAGCTAGAGAAGATTAATCGACTATATGAAGCGAAAGCACTTGACAGTCTTCCCATGTGTCCTCGAGAACGTTTGGTCATCTTAAGAAATACAACTGGCTTGTCCTTTGTTGCATAAAGGATTGGGCCACTTGCTGCATTTATTCCTACTGTCTTTTATTTACTCGTACTTTGTTTACTTGCTTTATTGAAAACCCCTAAAAATCCGTTTGCTAAGTATTTGCAGAGAATTCCTGATCCATACCACTAGCCAGCACCTTCTGCTCCTCGTTGGGTTTGACAGTCTTACTTATCGAAAATACTGCCATACACCCCCTATACTTGTGGGTCATCAAGACTATTTTCTAGCGCCGTTTCCGGGGAGTGAAGCGCTATTGGTGAGTGGAACTGGTAAAGGAAACTTCTACTGTGAGTATTGTTTACTTGTGCTAGTTGCTTTATTTTCGTTATGGATAATTCGCTGAGTTTCTTATTTGGTAATGCTACTACCACTTCTAAGGTAGTAGACAAGACACCACCTGCTGAGAATGATGTTTTCAAAATACCTACAAGAATTATTGATCGTGTTATGGATAACTACTATGTTGGGGATGGAACTGTCCATCCCGGTGATCATTTACTCTTTATACACGAATTATGCGGGTTGTTCAAGTGTGCAGGTATTACTATAGATCAAGTTAAGAAGAAGTTATTCTCATTATCACTGAAAGGAAGAGCTTAGGAATGGTATAAGCTGCTGAAGAATGGTCAAGATGTGGAATGGGAGGAAATAGTGCCTCTCTTTTATTCAAAGTTTTATCCTCCTAGTGAGATTCATAAAGATCGTAATCAAATATACAACTTTTGGCCACTTGATGGAGAGAGTACAGCTCAATCTTGGGGGAGATTGAAGTTACTAATGCTCAAATGTCCCATTCATGAGCTCCCCAACAATATTATTATCAATAACTTTTATGCAAGGCTCCCTCTACATGACAAAGATTTATTGGATGCTTCTTGTGCTGGATCATTCACTCGTATGGAAGAAGAAGCTAAATGGGACCTTCTAAACCGTATTCAAGACAATGCTGAAGCTTGGGAGAATGACAAAGGTAGAAAGTCAGGTATAAATTATGATTATGAATGCATTGAATCTTTTATGGGAACTGATGACTTTCAAAATATTAGTAATATTTATGGTCTTGACTTGCAAGTTATTACGAATTGCTTTAGAGCTTTTGCTTCCTATATCGAAATTCCAAAAAGGGGATGGAACAAATACCATGCACCTTACAAAGATATTGTTGACTATGCTCCTATTGGAAGTGCTGAGTATTGCATTATTGACCCCATTTTACCTGAACCTTATATCGAGAAGATTCCCTTCCCCGAAAAGCTAAAAGATCATCCTATGATAACTAATGTAATCACCAAAAGTGAAAAAAGAACTGTAAAACCTGATGAACAAATAAACATTGAACCTGTGGTAGCAATTGTGAAAGACCTTGTCAACAAAAGCGTAGAAGATGGGCACATAGCCTTTTGTGAGGATGCTTCTAATATTGTTTCACATCCCAATAGAACTAAAAAGGCTAGTGTTCATGTGCTTTCTATTAGAATTGGTGATCATTTCTATTATGGTTTATGTGATATTGGTGCAAGTTCTAGTGCTATTCCTTATGAGCTTTACAGAGAAATTATGCATGAAATCAGTCCTTGTGAGTTGGAAGAGATTGATGTGGTTATTAACCTTGCTAATAGAGACACCATCTCTCCAATTGGTATTGTACGAGACGTGGAAGTTCTTTGTGGTAAGATTAAGTACCCTGCTGATTTTCTAGTACTTGGTTCTGCTGCTAGTAAAACCTACCCTATCATTTTTGTAGACCTTTCTTGAGTACTTGTGGAGCTATTATTGATTGCAAGAGGGAGAAAAATTTGACTAAGTTTGATGGGGAAAACCTTGCGAAGAGGAAACCCAGAATGAGGATTTTAGGGTTGAACAACTTGCTTCTATTTCTCTTGCTCCTAACAATGCTTTGCAGCAATTTATGGAAGATCATGAAAGTGAAATCTTCATGGAAGAAAGGAATGAGATTGACAGGATCCTCCGTGATCAACCTAAGATGCTTAAGCACGACATGCCTGTGGAAGAGTTGGGTACCACGATGCCACCTAAAAAGGATCCGGTTTTCGATCTAAAACCTCTCCCTGATGATCTTAAATATGCTTTTATTGATGATAAAAAGATATATCCTGTTATTATTAGCGCTAAACTTTCAGGGGAGGAAGAAGAAAGATTATTGGAGGTTTTGAGGAAACACCGAGGAGCTATGGGCTATACTCTAGATGATTTGAAAGGGATTTCACCTACTATATGTCAGCATTCTATCAACATAGAACTAGATGCGAAGCCAGTAGTGGAGCACCAACGACGTTTAAATCCTAAGATGAAAGAAGTGGTAAGGAATGAGGTATTGAAACTCCTTGATGCTGGTATTATTTACCCTATTGCTGATCGTGAATGGGATAGTCATGTTCATTGTGTTCCTAAAAAGGGAGGTATTACCGTTGTCCCTAATGATAATGATGAGCTTATTCCTCAAAGAATAGTGGTAGGCTATAGGATGTGCATCAATTTTAAGAAAGTCAATAAAGTTACTAAGAAACATCACTACCCGCTTCCTTTTATTGATCAAATGTTGGAAAGGTTGTCTAAAAAGACCCATTTTTGTTTTCTTGACGGTTATTCTGGTTTCTCTCAAATTGCTGTTAAACAACGAGATCAAGAAAAAACTACTTTTACTTGCCCTTATGGAACTTATGCTTATAGACGTATGCCTTTTGGTTTATTAATGCTCCTGCTACTTTCCAAAGGTGCATGTCTATTATCTTTCATGGTTTTTGTGAGGAAATTGTAGAAGTGTTCATGGATGACTTTTCTGTCTATGGAACTTCTTTTGATAATTGTATACACAACCTTGATAAAGTTTTGCAGAGATGTGAAGAAACTAATCTTGTTCTTAATTGGGAGAAGTGCCACTTCATGGTTAATGAAGGGATTGTTCTTGGGCATAAAGTTTCTGAAAGAGGCATAGAAGTTGATAGAGCTAAGGATGAGGCAATTGAGAAGATGCCATGCCCAAGAGACATCAAAGGTATTTGTAGTATCCTTGTTCATGTTGGTTTCTATAGAAGGTTTATTAAAGACTTTTCTAGGATATCAAAACCCCTTACTAATCTTCTTCAAAAAGATGTACCCTTCATTTTTGATGATGATTGTAAGGAAGATTTTGAAACTCTTAAGAAGGCTTTAACTACAACCCCTATTGTTCAACCACCTGATTGGAGTTTACCCTTTGAAATAATGTGTGATGCTAGTGATTTTGCTGTAGGTACTGTCCTTGGGCAACATTTTGATAAAAAGCTAAACGTTATCCATTATGCTAGTAAGACTCTAGACGCTGCTCAAAGGAATTATGCTACTATTTAAAAGGAATTTCTAGCTGTTGTTTTTACTTGTGATAAGTTTAGGCCCTATATTGTGGACTCAAAAGTAACCATTCATACTGATCATGCTGCTATTAAATATCTTATGACGAAGAAGGACGCTAAGCCTAGGCTTATTAGATGGGTACTGCTTTTACAAGAGTTTGATCTACATATAGTAGATAGGAAGGGTGCTGAAAACCCTGTAGCTGATAATTTATCTTGTTTGGAAAACATCTCTTTTGACCCTATGCCTGTTAATGATAGTTTCCCAAATGAGCAGTTAGCTGCAGTGGGGGTGAGCCCACGAGGAAGCCCTTGGTATGCTGATTATGCTAACTTTATTGTCTCCAAGTATTTGCCTCCAAATTTTACAGCTCAGCAAAGAAGAAAGTTCTTCTATGATTTGAGGCATTATTTTTGGGATGACCCACACTTATACAAAGAAGGAGTTGATGGTATTATGCGAAGATGTGTTCCAGAATATGAACAAAAGGAGATATTGCGTAAATGTCATGGTAGCGCCTATGGAGGACATCATGCAGGAGATAGAACTGCACAAAAGGTACAACAATCAGGTTTCTACTGGCCTACCCTTTTTAAAGATGCAAGAAAGTTTGTTTTATCTTGCGATGAATGTCAGCGTGTTGGTAATATTTCTAGACGCAATGAAATGCCTATAAACTACTCTCTAGTTATTGAACCTTTTGATTGTTGGGGATTCGACTTTATGGGTCCTTTCCCTCCTTCGAAGGGATACACTCATATTCTTGTTGCCGTTGATTATGTTACTAAGTGGGTAGAAGCCATTTAGAAAAAGTGCTGATGGGGAAACCTCTCTAAAAATGCTTAAAGATGTTATCTTTCCTAGGTTTGGAGTGCCTAGGTATCTCATGACTGATGGGGGCTCTCATTTCATTCATGGCGGTTTTAGGAAGACCCTCGCTAAGTATGATGTTAATCATAGAATTGCTTCAGCTTATCACCCCCAAACTAGCGGGCAAGTAGAGTTATCAAATAGAGAAATTAAATCTATCTTGCAAAATACTGTTAATAGGTCTAGAAAAAACTAGGCTAAGAAGTTGAATGATGCTTTATGGGCTTATAGAACTGCTTACAAAAATCCTATGGGAATGTCTCCTTATAAAATGGTTTATGGGAAAGCTTGCCACCTACCCTTAGAGTTAGAACACAAAGCTTACTGGGCAGTGAAAGAACTAAATAGAGATTGTAAGCTTGCTGGTGAGAAAAGATTATTTGACTTAAGCTCTTTACATGAATGGAGGAGTGAAGCCTATGAGAATGCTAGGCTCTTTAAGGAAAAAGTTAAAAGATGGCATGAAAAGCGAATACTTAAGAGAGAATTTCATGTTGGCGAGAAAGTTCTATTGTATAGGTCTCGTCTCAGATTTTTTGCATTTTTTTTACTTTCAAAATGGGAAGGACCTTTCATCATTGAAGAAGTATACTGTTCAGGAGCAATAAAAATTTCTTCTCTAAAAGATAACACTGCACAAGTAGTGAATGGACAGCGACTCAAACACTATATTGCTGGAGATTCTTACAATGAAGATGTTGATGCCTTTCAAGTTATAACTCCAGAGAAATCATTGAGGACCAAATTCAGAGACCTGCAGAGTCCGTTTCCAACTAGGTAACAGTTCTGGTAAGAAAAGTTCCGCGAAAATACAATCCAACTATATTTTTGCAGTTTTTAGTCAATAAGGAAAGTTTCAAAGTGAAAAAGGGACGAAGCCGGAGCCAGGGTGGCCCACACCACCCCATGGCGCGGGCCCACCCCTGGCCGTGCCACCAGGTGGTGAGGCCACCCAGGACTCCGTCTCCGACTCGTTTTCTTCCAGTACCTTCCTTTTGATGTGAAACTTCGTAATATATAACCCCCGGATCCCCCGAGGTTCGTATATCGTGTTTTCGTCGTGTTTTTATTTCGATCTGTTTCTGCCAGGGTTAGAAGGACTGCGCTGATGCAGACTGGGGGAAAATCTCCTCGTCACAGTTTGGCTCCACGGTCACTTCCTCCACACACCAAAAATCCCTTCCATACCTTTATCCATAACCATGCAGGAAAAGAAGACTCCAAGAGGGAAGAATGGAAAAGGAATCACAAGAGCTGGGATCCACGATCTGAAATGATCACGAGCCGTATTGAGCATAACTCGGAGTTGATTCGTACTCTCACTTTCGAGATTGAGTACTTGGGGAAACTGATCAAAGAGCTCATCGAGAGGACACCACCACCACCTAAGGAGTAATTCGTCATCAGGTTTGGAATCCCCTTGGTTTGTTCCAAGCTTGGGGGACTGTCGCGGTATCACATCACTATCTTCTATCTTTTACCTTATTAGTAGAGTCATATCATGAATAGAGGAGTTATTATGTTGTATGGTTTGCATTATGGAAGTGTCCCCTCTCTCGTTAGATATGTATCCCTTGGTGTGAGTTGCCGTTATGGAATATTAATGAGAAGTTCTATCATTCACTCTTTTGCATAGCTTATGTTAGTTTTCAATTCGTGGTTATATGATTGATCTTGTTGTTAGTATTGGTATCACTTTGGGATCATTGAGTTAATTTAGTTGGTTTTGGCAAACCTGGCTTGGTCAGTAGCAACACCTTTTTGAGAGTTGAAAAGAAAAGATAGAAGTACTCTAGATAAAAAAAATTCATCATCTTTCTTTCTTGATTTGCTCATAAGTTTAGTATTCTATAGTTAAGATCTTTTGTTCTTCCAAGGAAGGTTGCATGTTTGTCTTTATCATTTGTATGTTTGGTTGTTTCCTTCAACTCTTATCCTTGCGACCCAGCCTTGCTAGCCAAAAACCTGTACTGAGAGGGAATTCTTCTCGTGCATCCACCTCCTTAAAACCAAAACCTTTGCCATTTGTGTCCACCATACCTACCTAGTACCATTATTGCTATTCCAAGTAAATTCTTGTTTTGTCTACCTCCCAAATTAAACTTGTTATGTGAAAATTAGTGATTAAGGCTCTCACGAACTTGATGGCACACTTTACTTTCTTGCATTTAATAAACTTGAACCATTGTGCTCACCTATGTTGCGTATATGCTTGCGCTTTGTAAGTTGTGAATTAGTAGAACCATGTTGTCATGGGGAACGCTTTCAACATTGCACTGGTACTTTGTACCAAGTTGATATCATGTTCTTTTGTCTATGGATGTCGTCGGTGTGAAATGAAAGGGGAGCTTGTAAGTCCATGGAGTTATGCATGTGTGTTAGAGAAACGCCTGGGCCGCTGGTCTAATCCATGCTGACATGGTGGAAACCTGCAGCGTAACCATAACGAGTATCTATGAAGCATTCTTCTTATAAAAAAAGAGATAGAGATTGAGAAAAAAGAGAAAACAAAAAAAAGATATTATGAAAAGAGGAAAGAGAGAAAAAAGCACCATATTCCCATGGTAAATAAGAAGATTGTTGAGATACTTGTTGTCTGCTTGCCTTGTCATTTTGATATGGGGATTCTTCCGTATCATCGGGTAAGGGGTACCCCGTTGGCGGTTCTCTATGATACACATATGCTTATGATGACAAGAACTTACCGGTGACTAAACTTGAGTAGCATGAGGAGCGGCCCTTGTATTCAAGGGACATGAGATTCTCAACTTACAACTTGTCAATGCATATCCTCATTTTTGATCACTTTAACCTTAACCACCTAAACATGCCTATGATAGGGGCAATGAGAGCTGAAAGCTAGTAAGTATCATAATTTTTGGGAGCTCTTTATGAGACTTGCAATCCTTGCTTCCCTCTACGAAGGGCCTTTCTTTTACTTAGTAGTTGAGTTAGTAAACCTATTCCCTTCTATCTCAGCAAGTATTTTGAGTTGATGTGTTTCATGCATTCATATGATGATTTATGCAATCATGTTTCTTATGTTCCTTGCTTTGAACATTGCTCTTATCTTGATGTTTACTACTTTGAAAGCTTTCATTGAAAAACCAGCTATTTGTGAACTCCAGCAAATTATCAAGTATTCTTCGACCAAGATCTAAGTTTGCCATTACCAATTATGATTCACTCTATGTATCTTTATTTGTGTTTCCTTTACTCATTGCAAGTTGAGTTGTATAATAGTGAGTTGTCTTCTATTATGATCTATGTATTTGATGAATGTGATGCTTCTTGTCCGTATTCTTTTATCGACTCTTCACTCCATAAACTTGAGGTCATGTTTATTGAGCTCAGTTTCGCTTGGGGACAAGTGAAGTCTAAGCTTGGGGGGAGTTGATACGTCCATTTTGCATCACTATTCTATGTCTTAATTCACTATTATTCATTGATATATTTCGTATTGAGAGGTGATACTTATGTTATTTCATCTCTTTTTGCATGGTTGATGACTTTTGGAGCATGGACCGCTGCAGTCAGGATTCTGATGGAAAAGGTGTTGTTTGGAGGCAAAATTCGTGAAGATCAGAAAATCCGGGAAAATATATGGAAAATCCTATTTTTCCAGAAGACTAAGGATGCCAGAAGATGGAGTGGAGGTGGGCCACAGGGGGCCCACACCACCCCATGGAGCGGGCAGGCCTAGGCCACGCCTGGAGGTGGTGTGGCTGCCCTGGCCCACTCCAGCCTCTCCCCTCTGGCATATATCATCCCCCCGAAACCCTAAGACTCGGGGGCGACCACAGAAAGATACCGCCGCCTCTGCGTGGCGGAAAACAACGACAGAAAAAGATCTCTCCGGCAGACAGATTTCTGCCGGGGGAATTCCTTCCCGGAGAGGGGAGATCGTCGCCATCAACACCACCATCAAGTTGGACTTCATCGGGATCATCATCATCATCACCACCATCACCACCATCAGCACCCTCATCACCATCTCCATATTGTTGTAACAATTGCGTTGAATCTTGCATAGTTCATAGGGGAAACTTTCCCGGTGTTGATTACTCTTTGTAGTTGATGCTATTGAGTGAACCATTGAATTATTGTTTATGTTCAGATTGTTATACATCATTATTCCATCTCTGATCATGATCCATATGATGTCTTGTGAGTAGTTCGTTTTGTTCTTGAGGACATGGGAGAAGTCTTGTTGTTAGTAGTGGAGTTGCGTTGAGAAAGATTCAATAGATTGTTATTTAAGTTGTGGTGTACTTCTTCTAGTGGTGTCATGTGAACGTCGACTACATGACACTTCACCTACATGGGCCTAGGGGAATGCATTGTGTATTTGGCTACTGATCGTAGGGGTTGCTGGAGTGACAGAAACCTGAACCCCCGTTAGGAAACCATTGCACAAGGGACGTAAGGGTCTTAGAGTTTAAAGTTGTGGTTAGGTTTCTACCTTAAATACTTTCTTGTACTTACGGATGTTTGCAAGGGGTTTAATCACAAGTATGTATTAGTCTTGGATGGGGCGGTACATTAGCACATGTTCACCCACACAACACTTAACAAGCTAGAGAAGATTAATCGACTATATGAAGCGAAAGCACTTGACAGTCTTCCCATGTGTCCTCGAGAATGTTTGGTCATCTTAAGAAATACAACCGGCTTGTCCTTTCCTGCATAAAGGATTGGGCCACTTGCTGCATTTATTCCTACTATCTTTTATTTACTCGTACTTTGTTTACTTGCTTTATCGAAAACCCCTAAAAATCCATTTGCTAAGTATTTGCAGAGAATTCCTGATCCATACCACTAGCCAGCACCTTCTGCTCCTCTTTGGGTTCGACACTCTTACTTATAGAAAATACTGCAATACACCCCCTATACTTGTGGGTCATTAGGGGGCGTTGCTTTGTGATATGGTTGTGGCAAAGGTAAAGTAATTACCTTTTGTTGCATAGTAGTAAATAGTCACAGTAATGACAAACTACCACGCCGGAATGACACCGGTACCCTGGTGTCTATGGTGCCAGGAACCCGGTGACGGCGGATGGAGCCTACAACGTGAAGGACCATATCACATAGGACTTACATTCAATGTTATTGTTTGTATGTCTTATTGTGTTCTAGTATTAGATACTCGACAGTAGCCAAATAAGATGATCCCTGTTAAAATTACCAACAAGTGTGTTCCCCCTTAGTGTGCACCACCAAGAAAGTTCTTCGATATGAGGCGATCCAGGGTTACAGGCCTAGGTGTCATACATATCTACGTTCACATATAGTGGGTGTAAGCCATGTTGCACAGCGAATACACTAAGGTTGAGTTGGCAAGCCTAGCACGCTAGAGAAGCGTGGCCTCAGAACACGGATGGTTGAAAGTTCGAGCACAAGTCGCATGAATGATGTGACCGATGTTTAGCATCCACCCTTGAACCCACATTGATGGTCGTGACGATCGGGGGAGATGTGGCTGATAGGGGTCGTGTTATCACTAGGAACCCTCATTGGGGATACGCGTTTCTGAGTGGAGTTATTATTAACTCATTTAATTATAAACTTAGAATAAATTCCTTTTGCAATTATAAATGTAGATGGCTCACCGTGAAGCTTACTTTGTCATTGAGGATTGGGTAAAGGGTGAGAAACTTAGACTTGTGTGCCTGAATGATCTCCTTACTAGGAATCATGTGGTAGACTACATATGCCGCACGATGGATTTGACTGAGCCAGACTACTATGAGACCCCACAAGAGCTGGCAGACCGCTACTATCTCCAAGAGATGTCCACCTACATTCAGATAATAATGTGTTACGGGATGGTGGATGAACTACATCCGCTCATGGGTGATCTTGACCCATATTCGATGGTGGATCAGCTAAGAGCAGATTTCATAGGCCATGTGCGCATGTGGAAGCATGAGTTGGTTGGAGAGTTCCTTTCCATATAGATGGAGGAGCATACATGTCTGAAGAGTCACTTGGAGCGCATGCTTGATGCACACACCAGACTGGTTCACTTTGTGGATTACTGGATGGCTGATCCATTTGCGATAGACGTACTGCTTCGGTCGTTGCCTCCCAGCTGCAAAGGACATGTCCGGAGTAGCATCATCAGTGGTGATATGGAAGCATTGGATTTCCATGAGTTCATATTACGTTTCCGGAATGTAAAGGTTGAACCAATCATCGGAGAGGTCATCGGTGACCAAGGTATATATTTGATATACAGTTTTATAAATGTTATAATCTTGCAAACACATTTGAAGTGTTAAGTATATCTGATACTTGTTCTGTTTTGCTGAAAATAGGTCCTTCTTCATGAGAGGTGCTTGCTGGAGAGGAGGTGACGTTGCGTGTCGATGGCGAGCATGATGATGACGGCCAACGACGCTCTCCCTCGACATTTATCACTTAGTTTATGTTTTAGGATGATTATTGTAATCAAAAGATTGTGAACTTCTTTAGTGTGTCCCACACTTCGTGAGACGGTTATTCATATAAGTTTGTAACAAACAGTTATTCTACTTTTATGAATGATTTCTATTCGTGTCCATATCTTGTTTGATTATATGTGAATTATCCTTGTTGTTTGAAACTAATTGATAATGCATGAACATTTGTAAAAGGCTAAAATGCCTTGTTTAAAATACCCAATTTAATGATATGTTCATTAATGAATGAAAAACCATTGTTTAAATTCGAAGTTATAACGATAATATGTGAAAGTCATTCGATTTATTATCACATATAAATCATGCCTAAGTTCGGCGAAATAACTTGAACACCGTGCATTACTTGAATACAAAGTGTTTAATGAATTGTTAAAAGTAAATACATATTCGATGTATTGGGTTTTAAAGAAAATGGTAATTCTCATTAAATGATTGTTTAAATGTGTAAAGTAGTTTACCAAAGGAAACATGAATATGAAACTATTTGATTTGATCAAAGTGTTTCATCAATAATGTGTATAAATATAAAAGAGAATCCAATTACTATGATTTGATCAATAGTAATGAAATTCAACTTTATAAGAATGGCATAAAAGTAATTGTGGAATGCAAAGTGTTTTGAAACGTCAAAATACAAAGCATCATAATGTGATATTAGATATCAAAGGGGTTGAATAGAAGGCACCAAATAAATCATTGTAGTGTAGATGTAGAGACCATTAGTTAGAAATAGTGAGCACTCAATTAAAAGGCAGTAAACCATTTGAATTCATGAAAGTTTTGGGGATATTCGATATAACCAAAACAATATCGAATAAGTCCTTGTAGAGTATTCATTGGAAACTTTGAGTACAAAACCCATAGCAAAAACCAAAAGGAAAGCAAGATTCGTATTACTTGAATTTTGGTACATTCTTGAGAAAGCTCACTTTTAGTGATGTTTCTCAATTATGGAGCAAATGGAAATTAGTGAAAAACACGATGAGGATTCAAAACCCTGTATCAGAGTGTTGAGAAGCGCAACAGACAATGTTCCTGAACGATTCTCTTCACAGAAGGAAAGAATCAATGATTTTGATCATTGTGTTTTCCCCACTGATGTTTTTACTATAGGGAGTAGGATTCAAAATGTAATCCATGTCTTGTATGGAGACATTTGTGAATCACTTGTCATAATTCTTGAAATATGACATACCTACAAACTACTAAGGAAATAATGGTAAACTAGAATTATGAGAAATCCTAAACAGCAAACTTCCCTTGAGATTAGAAAGCAATTCGTTGCTGAATCTCACAAGTAAAAGGGTTTATTTGGAACTTTCCCAAATGACTGTAAAGCCATAGTGGAAAAGGGGTGAATGACAAAACCACAAATTGTCAAGTATTGGATAAATTCAAATGAATTTGATTCAAATGTGCTAAATGTCTAGTGGATTTAAATCTCCAAGTACTTGTATCTCGTAGTAAAATCTCCAAGTTTGATATTTGATCAAAGGATTCTGAAGTTATTCAAAATAATAAGGAGATATGCAATTTGCATAAAATTGAGTGGGAGCTATGAAAGTCTTCCTAAAACAATATGTGATTGACATATTTTTAAGTGGGAGCAATATAAGACTCGAATTCAAATATGTAGGAACATATTTTGAGTGGGACCTTATCGGAGTAATTCTTAAGTATGTTAAGAATGAAATCACAAATACTTATAAATAATGATTTATAAGATGTAGAAGTTGATAATAGGTGTATTATGATATTATGTAGTATTCCTTATGGGATTCTGAAAAGGGTTTCAGAATAGAAGTTAATTAAGGAAATGGTCCTTAATGACTCAAATTAGGAATAGCATTAAGTTTAACATCAATGGTTAAAAGAAAGAAAAGGATGATCGTCATCCACCATGTTGAGACATAGGTTCTATCTTAGAAAACCATGATGATAACTTAGCATAATATGTGATCCAATTAAGGAACATTTGAAAGTGATTAAGTTCGAATCACAGAACGTTGAGCTAAGTTTTGTCCGCAGTGTCTAATAGAGAACTGTAGACATATTTTCCAAATCCATAAAGGATAACATATCTTAAAATCATAAAGAGTTATGTTATAAGGGAATGTGTTGGAAACTCCTGTAGATACCAATTAATGTCAAGTAGGAAGCGAGGTGAACAAAACATCGAAAGTTGCACAGAGTGCACTAGTGTTTCGATGAATACATTTATAATAATAGATAAGGGTACCATCTAAAGTGTTGTATAATGTTATGGCGGGGCTAGTTCGCTTTTAACGTAGAATGATGTGTCCCAGGGCATAGTGCCCATGAGAAAGCCCTCGAGGTTGATCTAACGTCACTGTAGGCTCCTGGAATCAGGCCTCGTTCTGCTGCCATAGTAACGATACATACACACAGATGTTATCATGTGATGATAAAGTATTAATGTCAATCAAGGTGACATTACTAAATTGCAAAGGATCTGGGACTATAAAGTACAGACCCAAGACTCAACCTCTTCCATGATCAAGCATGTTCAGGGTACCGGATATATGGTGCCAATGATTGAGAACAAATGCAGCTATTGTATTTGTACTCTAGTGCAAGTGGGAGACTGTTGGAAATATGCCCTAGAGACAAATAGTAGTAAGGACTATTATCATATTTCATATAGTTTATGATTAAGCTTTATATCATGCTATAACTGTATTGAGTGGAAACATCAATACACGTGTGATATACAAACAAACTAGCGGTTCCTAGTGAAACTCTAGTCACTGGTTCATTGGTCAACAGATGATCATGTTTCCTGATCATGTGGCATTTATGCCAGTTGGAAATGAGGTCATCTCATTCCGAGAATGAGATGATGAACCAATACCCAACCTAAACATTGTGACTCGATCATGTCACGAAGTTCAAGTTACGATGATTAGAAATGGACCCTCGTAGACTATTCCTTAGACCGTGAGGCTATATCAATCACTGTCTCCCAAGAGTGCTTAGATAGCATCAAACGCCATCTGGTAAAACGGTGGTTATAAAGGTGTGTTCAGGTATTCGGAGGAAACCATAGAGGAAATATATGTCAAGAGCGGGATTTGTCCGTCCATGTGACGGGAAGATACTCAAGGGCCCACTCGGAGAAGTTATATCCAATAGCTGTGCAGCGTGTGATTTAATCACGGGGATATCACTTGTCAGAACAAGTTAAGTAGCATTGTTCAGTAACGAGATTGAACATGACATGGCCATGTCATTGATCAGATCTCGGGCAATGCAAGTATCGAGTGACAAAGGGAATAAGACACGACTGTCCCGGTTCAAACAACAAAAGATCTTCGTGGAACGCACAGGGGTCACATGGCCATCCAGGTCCCTCTGTCAATCATTGGTGCGGGAGTGTCCCGACCATGTTTGAAGTGTTCCCGAACCGTGGGGTATCACTTTAAGGGCTTGATGATGGTTAGAGAGTGTCTATAGGATCGGTAGAATCGCCGAAGAAGAGAAGGGAGAAAACCGGAAGGGTTTCGGTAAGTCCGGAGGATGTCCGGAGTGGAGGTGGAAGGTCTTCCATGGCCACGGAGATTGAATAATATGTGAATGAATGTTAAATTTTGATTTAATCATTTATTCATAATTATTTAATAAAGAGAAAATCAATTAAAGTTCAAAAAGGCTTAATGGGCCAATTCCGGAGGGAGAGGACCCATTAGGGGAAAGGAGAGAGGGAGAGGGGCCAAGGGGGCTGGCCGATTGGGCCTAGCACCCCCCCCCCCCCCGCGGGGCCCACTAGGTGGCTGGCGACCACCTCCTTCCCCCTCCTCTCCTTTAGTCCCACCCTAGGACTTTGAGGGAGGTAGTACCTCCCCTCCCCCTATATAAAGTGGGGTATTTTGCCTAGAAAAATACACCAATAATCAATAAAGGTCTCCCCACTTTTGGGAGGACCTCTAATTGATATTTTCTCTCTCCCCCTCTCTCTCTCGTGACCATGGTCCCAAGTCTGGACTACGCGAGCAAGAGACATCTTCACCGCGGAGCACCGTCGCGCTGCGAGATTCGGATCTGGGAGCTCTACTTCCGCAACTGCTGCTGGATTGGGGAAGCGGGAGTCATCGTCAGGCACCGGACGTGTGTAACTCCCCGCGAGGTGTCGTACTTGAGGCACTCAAGTCGTTGGAGCCAGAAGGAGCGCAAGGACTTCATCACGACCTTGAGGTCGGCTTCGGCTCATCTACATCAACCACGCTCTCTTGAGCGTTGACAACGCTTTTCGGTCCTCAAGGGTAAGTTCACAAAAAGCCCCTCTCGTTACTGTATTGCTAATATATAGGTCCTGGCAGCTTCAGGGGTCAGGGGCGTAGGGTAAAATTTTATTGTTTTCATGCGCGGAACCCCTACAATATGAATGATCCTACGTGGAAACATTCAATCCTAATGCGAGGAATCAATAGAAAAACAAAATAAGCTTGAGTTCATCCACTAGATTAATGTGAGAGTTTCAACCATGAAAATATGAAAATAAAGCATGGATAGGGAGAGAAACATACCGATCTGTTGATTCCCCACTCAAACGAATGAAATCCACGAAGAATCAAGAGTTCTAGGTGGATTTTGAGAGGTTTGGAGAGAGAATATGAGAGAAATAATGAGGAGGGAGGAAAGACCTAGCCGAAATACCTAGCCGCCTCAGTGCGATTTTGTGGTTGCACCAAACTATACGGCCGAAACTATACGGGCGAGTGATGTTGCTTCGCCCGTATAGTTGCGGCGGTGCCACCAACTAGGGTTTCTTTACGTAGAAAACAACTATACGGACGCAACTATACGGCAAAATCGCAGTGATCCCACCCTATATTCCCGCCATATAGTTGGTCGTTAAACTCTCAGTAACTTTGGGATAAATTTTCAATAGAGGCATCAATATCTATACGACCGAATCTATACGGTTGGAATTTTAATTCCCGTCGTATAGTTGGTCGTTAAACTCTCAGTACCTTTCAGAAAATTTCTAAGAGAGGCATCGATATCTATGCGACCAGAGCTATACTGCCGGTATTTTTATTCCCTCCGTATAGTTGGTCGTTAAATTCTCGGTGTCTTCGAAGAAAATTTGTTGATGGCAAAGATATCTATACGAGCGGAACTATACGGACGGAATTTTTATTCCCGCTGTATAGTTGGTCATTGAACCATCAGTAGTCATCAAAAAAATTATATTTCTTCGAGAATACCTTCTTATCCCAAAACCTAGCGAAATACATTATTTTTTGATAGAAAATTGATAGTAGAAACTGTCGACCAACATCATCGTATTAATAGCAAAGTTTTAGCTTTTGTAGATAAAAACTCAAACTTTTATTATTATTATTATTCTATACTCCTTAAATCGATATTTCTACTACTTTTTGATAGCTGCATCTTCACAGGCGCTCTTCCGCAAGAATGTCTATGAAAAAGTTGTAGGAATGCGATGAACTTTTTATTCTCTAATCTATTTTATTGACGAGATGGTTAACTCCCATGAAGCATTTTATTAAGAATGTTTGAGTAACTCAACCTCTTTTCTGTTCTTGAATTCTTACCTTGGGTTGCCCCTTATCAAAGGCACTTACCACATGAACTCGTTTTGCAAGTGGAATATATCTTTCTCCTGCTTCTAGCTTCTTTGAAAAATATCGGATGATTTCAGCATCATAAACATTGAAGATTATCTTTCCTTCAGCACAACCAACTGATGCCCCTGCAGTAATAAGAAAAGGTCTTCCAAGTATTATGGATAATTTTTCATCTTCTGGCATTTCAAGTATAATAAAATCAGTGGGAATAACATGCTCATCTATTCTAAGTAGAACATCCTCAATCATACTAATGGGTTGTTTAGTGGATTTGTCAGCCATCTGTAAAGTGATAGTAGTAGGAGAATACTTCCCTAATCCTAACCTTTTATAGAGGGAGTATGGCATTACACTAACTCCAGCACCTAGATTACACAAAGCATTATGAATATCAGTTTTACCTATTGAGCATGAAATAGTTGGTATTCTGGGATCTCCAAACTTAGACAACAGATTCCCATTAGCAGGATAACTAGTTACCATGGCAACAGTTTCAGTTATTTCTTTCTTTCTACTAATAATATCACGGAGGAATTTAGAATAGGTAGGAACTTTGATTGCATCCGCAAATGGAATTTCCAAACGAAGGTCACTAAGTGCCTTTGTAAAAGAATTATAAATTACTTGATCTGGTGCTTTCTTTTTTCGATCTGGATAAGGAAGCTTTTTCTCTCCTGACTTATTCTTGTATTTTACCTTTTGTGGGGGGTCAGGCTCCTTTGTTGTTTTATTTTGTTGTTTCTTATTGCTTTTCTTATTTTCTACTACAATAACTTCATCTTACTTGCTTATCTCTTTTTCTTCTCTTGGATCAACTGTATCTGCATCAGAGTCATAATGGTTATCCTGTGCATCATTTTGGTCCTCCTTGGTTTGATCTTGTGTTTCAATTTCATCTTGAGGATCCACCAATGTATCATCTTCTTGGCTTGCTTCGAGCAAGGCTTTTTCCTTTCGCTCTTTTTCAGCTTCATATTCCGGTGGTCCTAATGGTCATGTAACAACTGCACCTCTTCTTGTGACAACATTAGTATAATAGGAATATCTTTATCACCTCGAAGAAAATTTTGATAACCAGCTGCTATTTGTTCACACTGGGTTTCAATCATACTAAGATACTTGTGAAATAATTTTATTTCTTGGCCAATCTCATCATAATTTTCCGTGAGTTCCACCAAAATCTTTTTGTGTTTTTGAAAGAGCTTATGCATATTATTATGAGATTTTACTTGTCGGTGTTTTAATTCTTGAAAACCTTTTCTAGTTTCATCTTCTTCAGTTAAAACTTGTAACAAATCTACTTTGTTTTCCTTAACAAGTTTAGAAGGTAGACCTTTTTCTTTCATTGTTTTGCATACTTCAGGCATAAGATCAGGAGTTATCCGAAGTATCCCTTTTTCCAGCTTAGTGCCAAAATCAGGATTATATAAAGAACCATTCTTAGCCCTAGTAGACATCAATTCCAAACATTCTTTAATAGTTAAAGTATTTATAGACCCTCCTTATGAGAAGTTAAGAAAATCTCTACATTGATTATTAAGACCGTGGTAAAATAATGTTGGAAATATTCCCTAGAGATGTATAGTAGTAAGGACTATTATCATATTTATATAGTTTATGATTAAGTTTTATATCATGCTATAACTGTATTGAGTGGAAACATCAATGCATGTGTGATATACAAACAAACCAGGGGTTCCTAGTGAAACTCTAGGTACTGGTTCATTGGTCAACAGATGATCATGTTTCCTGATCATGTGGCATTTATTCCAGTTGGAAATGAGGTCATCTCATTCTGAGAATGAGATGATGAACCAATACCCAACCTAAACATTGTGACTCGATCATGTCACGAAGTTCAAGTTACGATGATTAGAAATGGACCCTCGTAGACTATTTCTTAGACCGTGAGGCTATATCAATCACTGTCTCTCGAGAGTGCTTAGATAGCATCAAACGCCATCTGGTAAAATGGTGGTTATAAAGGTGTGTTTAGGTATTCGAAGGAAACCATAGAGGAAATGTATGTCAAGAACTAGATTTTTCCGTCCATGTGACGGGAAGATACTCAAGGGCCCACTCGGAGAAGTTATATCCAATAGCTCCGCAGCGTGTGATTTAATCACGGGGATATCACTTGTCGGAACAAGTTAAGTAGCATTGTTCAGTAACGAGATAGAACACGACATGGCCATGTCATTGATCAGATCTCGGGCAATGCAAGTATTGAGTGAAAAAGGGAATAAGACACGACTGTCCCCGTTCAAATGATGAAAGATCTTCGTGGAACGCACAGGGGTCACATGGCCATCTAGGTCCCTCTGTCGATCATTGGTGTGGGAGTGTCCCGACCATGTCTGGAGTGTTCCCGAACCATGGGGTATCACGCTTAAGGGCTTGATGATGCTTAGAGAGTGTTTATAGGATCGGTAGAATCGCCGAAGAAGAGAAGGGAGAAAACCGGAAGGGTTTCGGTAAGTCCGGAGGATGTCCGGAGTGGAGGTGGAAGGTGTTCCATGGCCATGGAGATTGAATAATATGTGAGTGAATGTTAAATGTTGATTTAATCATTTATTCACAATTATTTAAGAAAGATAAAATCAAATAAAGGTCAAAAAGACTTAATGGGCCAATTCCGGAGGGAGAGGGCCCATTAGGGGAAAGGAGAGAGGGAGAGGGGCCAAGGGGGAGGCCGGCTGGGCCTATGCCCCCCTCCCCACGTGCGGGGACTACTAGGTGGCTGGTGGCCACCTCCTCCCTCCTCCTCTCCTTTAGTCCCACCCCGGGACTTTGAGGGAAATAGTACCTCCCCTCCCCCTATATATAGTGGGGTATTTGGCCTAGAAAAATACACCAATAATCAATAAAGGTCTCCCCACTTTTGGGAGGACCTCCAATTGATATTTTCTCTCTCCCCCTCTCTCTCTCGTGACCGTGGTCCCAAGTCTGGACTGCGTGAGCAAGAGACATCTTCACCGCGGAGCGCCGTCGCGCTGCGGGATTCAGATCCGGGAGCTCTACTTCCGCAACTGCTGCTGGATCGGGGAAGCGGGAGTCATCGTCAGGCACCGGACGTGTGTAACTCCCTGCGAGGTGTCGCACTTGAGGCACTCAAGTCGTTGGAGCCAGAAGGAGCGCAAGGACTTTATCACGACCTTGAGGTCGGCTTCGGCTCGTCTACATCAACCACGCTCTCCTGAGCGTTGACAACACTTTTCTGTCTTCAAGGGTAAGTTCACAAAAAGCCCCTCCCGTTATTGTATTACTAATAGATAGGTCCTGTCAGCTTCAGGGGTTCAGGGGCGTAGGGTAAAATTTTATTGTTTTCATGCGCGGAACCCCTACAGTGGTATCAGAGCTAGATCTATGCGTAGTAATGCTAGTACGGGTAGAACACACGAGATGTAGCGTGTGGGCGTTGATCTTTTAGTTGTTACCCTCCCATGTGTACTTGTGTATACCGCAGTAATGCTTGATGAAGTGGCCCCCAACCGACTTTACGCATTCATTCGCGAGACTGGTCCACGCTTGACATACGGCTTGTACCGTATAAAGTGGCTTAGGGGGGTGTCTGTCTCTCTCGCATTAGTTGGTATGCCATTTGCAACGGAGGGCCCCGAAAGGGGTGTAGTAGAGACAACTACTTGATCAGTGTTGTGCTGAAAGTTCATAGGTAAGAACGGTTCTTGTGCGAAAACCCATTCAGCCACGTAAAACATGCAAAGATAAAGTAGAGGCATCTAACTTTGTTTTGTAGGGGGCGTTGCTTTGTGATATGGCTGTGGCAAAGGTAAAGTAATTACCTTTTGTTGCATAGTAGTAGATAGTCACGGTAATGACAAACTACCACGCCGGAATGACACCGGTACCCTGGTGTCTACGGCGCCAGGAACCGTGGCGCCGGAACACGGTGACGGCGGATGGAGATCACGACGTGAAGGACCATATCACATAGCACTTACATGCAATGTTATTGTTTGTATGTCTTATTGTGTGCTAGTATTAGATACTCGACGGTAGCCTAATAAGATGATCCCTGTTAAAATTACCAACGATTGTGTTCCCCCTTAGTGTGCACCACCAAGAATGTTCTTCGATATGAGGCGATCCAGGGTTACAGGCTTGGGTGTCATACATATCTACGTTCACATACAGTGGGTGTAAGCCATGTTGTACAGCGAATACACTAAGGTTGAGTTGGCGAGCCTAGCACGCTAGAGAAGCGTGGCCTCGGAACACGGATGGTCGAAAGATCGAGCACGAGTCGCATGAATGATGTGACCAACGTTTAGCATCCACCCTTGAACCCACATTGATGGCCGTGATGATCGGGGGAGATGTGGCTGATAGGGGTCGTGTTATCACTAGGAACCCTCGCCGGGGATAGGTGTTTCTGAGTGGAGTTATTATTAACTCATTTAATTATAAACTTAGTATAAATTCCTTTTGCAATTATAAATGTAGATGGCTCACCGTGAAGCTTACTTTGTCATTGAGGATTGGGTAAAGGGTGAGAAACTTAGACTTGATGGATCCAACTTCCCTAGCTGGCTCATGCGCCTGAATGATCTCCTTACTAGGAATCATGTGGTAGACTACATACGCCGCACGATGGATTTGACTGGGCCAGACTACTATGAGACCCCACAAGAGCTGGCAGACCGCTACTATCGCCAAGAGATGTCCACCTACATTCAGATAATAATGCGTTATGGGGTGGTGGATGAACTACATCCGCTCATGGGTGATCTTGACCCATATTCGATGGTGGATCAGCTAAGAGCAGAGTTCATAGGCCATGTGCACATGTGGAAGCACGAGTTGCTTGGAGAGTTCCTTTCCATACAGATGGAGGAGCATACATGTCTGAAGAGTCACTTGGAGCGCATGCTTGATGCACACACGAGACTGGTTCACTTTGTGGATTACTAGATGGCTGATCCATTTGCGATAGACGTACTGCTTCGGTCGTTGCCTCCCAGCTACAAAGGACATGTCCGGAGTAGCATCATGAGTGGTGATACGGAAGCATTGGATTTCCATGAGTTCATATTACATTTCCTGAATGTAAAGGTGAACCAATCACCGGAGAGGTCATCGATGACCAAGGTATATATTTGATATACAGTTTAATAAATGTTATAATCTTGCAAACACACTTGCAGTGTTAAGTATATCTGATACTTGTTCTGTTTTGTTGAAAACAGGTCCTTCCGCATGAGAGGTCCTTGCTAGAGAGGAGGTGACATTGCGTGTTGATGGCGAGCATGATGATGACGGCCAACGACGCTCTCCCTCGACATTTATCATTTAGTTTGTGTTTTAGGATGATTATTGTAATCAAGAGAGTGTGAACTTCTTTAGTGTGTCTCACACTTCATGAGACGGTTATTCATATGAGTTTGTAACAAACATTTGTTCCACTTTTATGAATGATTTGTATTCGTGTTCATATCTTGTTTGATTATATGTGAATTATTCTTGTTGTTTGAAACTAATTGATAATGCATGAACATTTGTAAAATATTAAAAATGCCTTGTTTAAAATACCCAACTTAATGATATATTCATTAATGAATGAAACCATTGTTTAAATTCAAAGTTATGTGATAATATGTGAAAGTCATTCGATTTCTTTTCACATATAAATCATGCCTAAGTTCGGCAAAATAACTTGAACACTGTGTATTACTTGAATACAAAGTGTTTAATGAAATGTTAAAAGTTAATACATATTCGATGTATTGTGTTTTAACGAAAATGGTAATTATCATTATATGATTGTTCAAATGTGTAAAGTAGTTTACTAAAGGAAACATGAATATGAAACTATTTGATTTGATCAAAGTGTTTTATCAACAATGGGTATAAATACAAAAGAGAATCCAATTACTATGATTTGATCAATAGTAATGAAATTCAACTTTATAAGAATGGCATAAAAGTAATTGTGGAATGCAAAGTGTTTTGAAACGTCAAAATACAAAGCATCGCAATGTGATATTAGATATCAAAGGGGTTAAATAGAAGGCACCAAATAAATCATTGTAGTGTAGATGTATAGACCATTAGTTAGAAATAGTTAGCACTCAATTAGAAGGCAGTGAACCATTTGAATTCGTGAAAGTTTTGGGGTTATTCAATATAACCAAAACAATAGAGAATAAGTCCTTGTAGCGTATTCATTGGAAACTTTGAATACGAAACCCATAGCTGAAACCAAAAGGAAAGCAAGATTCGTATTGCTTGGATTTTGGTGCATTCTTGAGAAAGCTCACTTTTAGTGATGTTTCTCAAATATGAAGCAAATGGGAAATAGTGTAAAACACGATGAGGATTCAAAACCCTGCATCAGAGTGTTGAGAAGCGCAACGGACAACGTTCCTGAACGATTTTCTTCACCGAAGGAAAGAATCAATGATACTGATCATTGTGTTTTCCCCACTAATGTTTTTCACTATATGGAGTAGGATTCAAAATGCAATCCATATCTTGTATGGAGACATTTGTGAATCACTTGTCATAATTCTTGAAATATGACATACCTACGAACTACTAAGGAAATAATGGTAAACTAGAATTATGAGAAATCCTAAAAGCAAACTTCCCTTGAGATTAGAAAGCAATTCGTTGCTAAATCTCACAAGTAAAAGGGTTTATTTGGAACTTTCCCAAATGACTGCAAAGCCATAGTGGAAAAGGGGTGAATGACAAAAGCACAATTTGTCAAGTATTGGACAAATTCAAATGAATTTTATTCAAATGTGCTAAATGTCTAGTGGATTTAAGACTAGTAAATTACTAGTATCTCGTAGTAAAATCTCCAAGTTTGATATTTGATCAAAGGATTTTGAAGTTATTCAAAATAATAAGGAGATATGCAATTTGCATACAATTGAGTGGGAGCTATGAAAGTCCTCCTAAAACAATATGTGATTGACATATTTTTAAGTGGGAGCAATATAAGACTCGAATTCAAATATGTAGGAACATATTTTGAGTGGGAGCTTATCGGAGTAATTCTTAAGTATGTTAAGAATGAAAGCGCAAATACTTATAAATAATGATTTATAGATGTAGAAGTTGATAATAGGTGTATTATGATATTATGTAGTATTCCTTAAGGGATTCTGAAAAGGGTTTCAGAATAGAAGTTAATTAAGGAACTGGTCCTTAATGACTCAAATTAGGAATAGCATTAAGTTTAACATCAATGGTTAAAAGAAAGAAAAGGATGATCGTCATCCACTATGTTGAGACATAGGTTCTATCTTAGAAAACCATGATGATAACTTAGCATAATATGTGATCCAATGAAGGAATGTTTGAAAGTGATTAAGTTCGAATCACAGAATGTTGAGGTAAGTTTTGTCCGTATTGTCTAATAGAGAACTGTAGACATATTTTCCAAATCCATAAAGGATAACATATCTTAAAATCATAAAGAGTTATGTTATAAGGGGATGTGTTGGAAACTCCTGTAGATACCAATTAATGTCAAGTAGGAAGCGAGGTGAACAAAACATCGAAACTTGCACAGAGTGCACTAGTGTTTCGATGAATACATTTATAATAATAGATAAGGGTACCATCTAAAGTGTTGTATAATGTTATGGCGGGGCTAGTTCACTTTTAACATAGAATGATGTGTCCTAGGGCACAGTGCCCATGAGAAAGCCCTCGAGGTTGATCTAATGTCACTGTAGGCTCCTGGAATCAGGCCTCGTTCTGCTGCCATAGCAATGATACATACACACAGATGCTATCATGTGATGATAAAGTATTAATGTCAATCAAGTTGACATTAGTAAGTTGCAAAGGATCTGGGACTGTAAAGTACAGACCCAAGACTAAACCTCTTCCATGAGCAAGCATTGTTCAGGGTACTGTATATATGGTGCCAATGATTGAGAACAAATGCAGCTAGTGTATTTGTACTCTATTGCAAGTGGGAGACTGTTGGAAATATGCCCTAGAGACAAATAGTAGTAAGGACTATTATCATATTTCATATAATTTATGATTAAGTTTTATATCATTCTATAACTGTATTGACTGGAAACATCAATACACGTTTGATATACAAACAAACTAGGGGTTCCCAGTGAAACTCTAGTCACTGGTTCATTGGTCAACAGATGATCATGTTTCCTGATCATGTGGCATTTATGCCAATTGGAAATGAGGTCATCTCATTCCGAGAATGAGATGATGAACCAATACCCAACCTAAACATTGTGACTCGATCATGTCACGAAGTTCAAGTTACGATGATTAGGAATGGACCCTCATAGACTATTCCTTAGACCGTGAGGCTATATCAATCACTGTCTCCCGAGAGTGCTTAGATAGCATCAAACGCCATCTGGTAAAACGGTGGTTATAAAGGTGTGTTCAGGTATTCGGAGGAAACCATAGAGGCCATATATGTCAAGAGCGGGATTTGTCCGTCCATGTGACGGGAAGATACTCAAGGGCCCACTCGAAGAAGTTATATCAAATAGCTGCGCAGCATGTGATTTAATCACGGGGATATCACTTGTCGGAACGAGTTAAGTAGCATTGTTCAGTAACGAGATTGAACACGACATGGCCATGTCATTGATCAGATCTCGGGCAATGCAAGTATCGAGTGACAAAGGGAATAAGACACGATTGTCCCAGTTCAAACGACGAAAGATCTTCATGGAACGCACAGGGGTCATATGGCCATCCAGGTCCCTCTGTCGATCATTGGTGCAAAATGTTCCTCCAATATGTCTAATACGTCTTCCTGGGTCTTCATCTTCCCTTCCACTAAAAGCTTTTTCCTCCAAAATTTTAATAATTCCACCAACAAATCGATATTCTCTAACTCCAGGATTAGGCAATTCTATTGGTTGTTTAAGAAATTCAGAACTTGGAGCACTGTATTCTCTAAGAGTTTTCTCAGGTTTCATGGGAGTTGTCCGGTAAATAGACATGATTTCCATAATATCACTTAGGTTTTCAACTTCAACTTTATTTGATCTTAAAAAAATTCAATAATCTCTTCGCACCTTTGAGCAGGCACGCGCTCAATATAATCCGTTAGATAGGTCCTATCAGAGCGTGTAGACCCTTTGTCTCCTGAGGAGAACATTTTATAGTAGCAAACATCTGAAATGTCAAAAGACAAACACTTAGCACTTAGCTCTCCAGCAACGGCGCCAGAAAATAGCTTGATGTCTGCAATTGTACAGATCGTTTGTAGCTAGTTTCGAAGTATAGATATCGATCCCACAGGGAGCCCAAAGGTAAGTATTTATGGGTGAAGTCTCTATCACACCCGAAGTTGTCACAGATCTTAGAGTGAATTGACTGCAAGTGTTGAAAAAAGGATGGGGTTTTGATTAAATGACATGTATTTAAATAAAACAAAAATGTAAACTTCAGAAATATAAAGCACAAAAATAAAGAACGACTTGTTTGTTGTTTCTTGCAGATGGCAAAAGAAGGCGCGGGGAGATTCAGTTCATGGTGATAGTGACTATTCTAGGTGGACGAATGATAAATGTAACAATTATAATCTTATAAATATATGTGCAGGCGAGTAACCCATAATTAGCTGGAACTCCTCTTGGTAGATTTCATCCCAACTTCAATAATCCTACTAGCTTGTTACCAAAAGCATGGTCAGACACTAGACGATTAAGACCCTTCAGGTCACTTAGTGATTAAGCTCCTTGGATCGGACTAATGCAATAAGCTTGGTCATTCCTCATTATCCTCGAGTCTACAAGTTTTCCATTGATATCCCCGTGTCACCCGGGGATCGTCGGTCTCCTAGCGAACAATATCCTATCTATGTAGAACAAAGCATCATGTTCTTTGGGCCCTTAATTGGACAACAAGCATTAGACATCCCATAGATAGTCAAGCACACATAATATAGTAATTAGAATCAATCACAAACTAATGGAAAATATATGAAGGCACATCACATCTCACCAATCCCCTACATCTCCCACGCCCAAGGAAATTACTCACACATGAGAGAAGAACGGATCATCAAAATAATTAAATAAAGGGAAATCTTCTTCATACCGAGGACATCCACAATAAGAATAGAAAAATATCCAACACAATTCAAGATGGGAAGAAACAATCTCAAACCCTAGTCTTGCAAGGTGAAGATCCCTCTCTCTCTCTCAAGTACAAGTAGTGGCTATGGAGGTGAATTGGCTAGGAGGTCGAAGATCGTGAAGCGAGATGAAGAACGTCTTCCCCTTCTTCTCCGGATCTTTTCTTCCTCCCTTCTAGATGGTATGGCAGCTGTTGTGTTGTGTTTTTGGCCTGGTCCCTTCATGAAAGTTGTCCCTTTTGACAAGACAGATACAGTGACAACTATACGGCGGGAACTATACGGCCGGAAAAATATTCCCGACATATAGTTGCTCGTTAAAGCCTCTATATGCTCCCCTCGAGTGCTTCCAAAGAGAGACTTGCTTGTTTTCTCCAGAATATTGTGTTTCTCTAGTTAAAACCTTCCGTTGACATTCAGAACCTGAAACACACATTAAAACCCAAGTTTTCTTTGCTACAAAGTATTAGCATTAGGTAAATCTAGAAAGCGATCAAATCCAGGAGAAAACCATCGATAAAAGCCATAAAAAATGTGTTGAATCTCACATCTATTAGGCAACTTCCTCCTGAAGCCACCGCCTCCTCGATCTCTGTGCGCATTGAAACGACGCCTCGATTCTGCGTGATGTGGGACCCACCAACGGTCACAGTAACAGACTAAATGTCATTGATGTGACAAGACCTAAAAAGTTGTCGGGTTACATCACTAGATAAATTTCTAGCTCAGTTTGAAATGAGCGTGGAAACAAGAATGATGAATCAACTAATCCGACTCACAATAACTTGGATCCTACAATATTTATTTTGGAGTTTTAGGAACCCTTCAAGATTCTGCAGCCGAAGAACGTTGAAGCTAGTCAAAGAAATCCGACTTTGGATCTTGGAGGCTTCTAGGGGCTACTATTGGGGATATACTTTTCGGGTATACCCAAGGCTACTCACAGATCAAGGTGGCCTACTTATGTGTTAGATATTTGCTCCACAGGCAGAAATAAGATGGAGGCCCATCCGGCTACGGAAAGGCCTAGAAGACTTACCAACTTAGGCATGTAGATAGACTTGTAGTCCAAGATGTACTTTGTACCGACTCTTTATCATAGATGAATAGATTTATCCTGTAAACCCTAGGTCGGACTGTTGGGGTTCTGCGTATGAAAACAATAAATTTTACCCTATGCCCCTAAACCCCTAAAGCTTCCAGGACCTATCTATTAGTAATACAGTAACGGGAGGGGCTTTTCGTGAACTTACCCTTGAAGACCGAACAGCGTTGTCAACGCTCAGGAGAGCGTGGTTGATGTAGACGAGCCGAAGCCGACCTCAAGGTCGTGATGAAGTCTTTGCGCTCCAATGGCTCCAACGACTTGAGTGCCTCAAGGGCGACAGCTCGCGGGGAGTTACACACATATGATGCCTGACGATGACTCCCGCTTCCCCGATCCAGCAGTAGTTGTGGAAGTAGAGCTCCCGGATCTGAATCCCGCAGCACGACGGCGCTCCGCGGTGAAGATGTCTCTCGTTCGCACAGTCCAGACTTGGGACCACGGTCACGAGAGAGAGAGGGAGAGAGAAAATATCAATTAGAGGTCCTCCCAAAAGTGAGAAGACCTTTATTGACTATTGGTGTATTTTATTTGGCCAAATACCCCCACTATATATAGGGGAAGGGGAGGTACTACCTTCCTCAAAGTCCTGGGGTTGGACTAAAGGAGAAGAGGGGAGAGGGGTGGCCGCCGGCCACCTAGTGGGCCCCGCGCGGGGGGCTTGGCCCAGCCGGCCAACCCCCTTTCCCCTTCTCCCTCTCTCCTTACCCTAATGGGCCCTCTCCCTCGGGGAATTGGCCCATTAAGCCTTTGACCATTTAAATTGATTTTTCTCTTTATTAAATAATTATGAATAAATGATTAAATCAATATTTAACATTCATTCACATATTATTCAACCTCCGTGGCTATGGAACACCTTCTACCTCCACTCCGGACATCCTTCGGACTTACCGAAACCCTTCTGGTTTTCTCTCTACAAATCTTCGGTGATTCTACCGATCCTATAAGCACTCTCTAAGCATCATCAAGCCCTTAAGCGTGATACCCCACGGTTCAGAAATACTACAGACATGGTCGGGACACTCCCACACCAATGATCGACATAGGGACCTGGATGGCCATGTGACCCCCTGTGCGTTCCACGAAGATCTTTCGTCATTTGAACCGGGATAGTCGTGTCTTATTCCCTTTGTCTCTTGATACTTGCATTGCCCGAGATCTGATCAATGACATAACCATGCCGTGTTCAATCTCGTTACCGAACAACGCTACTTGACTCGTTCCGACAAGCGATATCCCCGTGATCAAATCACACGCTACGCGGCTATTGGATATAACTTCTCCGAGTGGGCCCTTTGAGTATCTTCCCGTCACATGGACGGACAAATCCCGCTCTTGACATATATTGCATCAACGGTTTCCTCCGAGTACCTGAACACACCTTTATAACCGTTGTATTACCAAGTGGCGCTTGATGCTATCAAAGCACTATCGGGAGATAGTGATTGATATAGCCTCACGGTCTAAGGAATAGTCTACGAGGATCCATTTCTAATCATTGTAACTTGAACTTCGTGACATGATCGGGTCAAGATGTTTAGGTTGGGTATTGGTTCATCATCTTATTCTCGGAATGAGATGACTCCATTTCCAACTGGCATAAATGCCACATGATCAGGAAACATGATCATCCGTTGACCAATGAACCAGTGACTAGAGTTTCACTGGGAACCCCTGGTTGTTTGTATATCACACGTGTATTGATGTTTCCACTCAATATAGTTATAGCATGATATAAAACTTAATCATAAACTATATGAAATATGATAATAGTCCTTACTACTATTTGTCTCTAGGGCATATTTCCAACAGTCTCCCACTTGCACTAGAGTACAAATACACTAACTGCATTTGTTCCTTAATCATCGGCACCATATATCTGATACCTTGAACATGCTTGCTCATGGAAGATGTTGAGTCTTGGGTTTGTACTTTACAGTCCCGAATCCTTTGCAACTTACTAATGTCACCTTGATTGACATCAATACTTTATCATCACATGATAGCATCTGTGTGTATGTATCGTCGCTAGGGCAGCAGAACGAGGCCTGATTCCAGGAGCCTAAAGTGACTTTAGATCAACCTCGAGGGCTTTCTCATGGGCAATGTGCCCTGGGACACATCATTCTATGTTAAAAGCGAACTAGCCCCGCCATAACATTATACAACACTTTAGATGGTACCCTTATCTATTATTATAAATGTATTCATTAAAACACTAGTGCACTCTGTGCAACTTTCGATGTTTTTGTTCACCTCGCTTCCTACTTGACATCAATCGGTACCTACGGGAGTTTCCAACATATTCCCTTATAACATAACTCTTTATATTTTAAGATATGTCATCCTTTATGGATTTGGAAAACATGTCCACAGTTCTCTATTAGATACTATGGACAAACTCAGCTCAACCTTCCGTGATTCAAACTCAATCACTTTCAAACGTTCCTTACTTGGATCACATATTATGCTAAGTTATCATCATGGTTTACTAAGACAGAACCTATGTCTCAACATAGTGGATGACGATCATCCTTTTCTTTCTTTCAAGCATTGATGTTCAACTTAATACTATTCCTAATTTGAGTTATTAAGGACCAGTTCCTTAATTAACTTCTATTCGGAAACCTCTTTCAGAATCCCTTAAGGAATACTACATAATATCATACTACACTTATTATCAACTTCTACACCTCATAAATCATTATTTATAAGTACTTGCGCTTTTATTCTTAACACACTTAAGAATTACTCCTATAAGCTCCCACTCAAAAATATGTCAATCACATATTGTTTTAGGAAGACTTTTATAGCTCCCACTCAATTTTATGCAAATTGCATATCCACTCACTATTTTGAATAACTTCAAAATCCTTTGATCAAATATCAAACTTGGAGTTTTACTATGAGATATCAGTACTTCTACTAGTTTCGAATCCACTAGACATTTAGCACACTTGAATCAAATTCATTTGAATTTGTCCAATACTTGACAAATTGTGCTTTTGTCATTCACCCCCTTTTCCACTATGGCTTTGCAGTCATTTGGGAAAATTCAAGTAACCCCTTTTACTTGTGAGATTCAGCAACGAATTGCTTTCTAATCTCAAGGGAATTTTGCTTTGGGGATTTCTCATAATTTTAGTTTACCATTATTTCCTTAGTAGTTCGTAGGTATGTCATATTCCAAGAATCATGAAAAATGATTCACAAATGTCTCCATACAAGATATGGATTATATTTGGAATCCTACTTCATGTAGTGAAAGCACTAGTGGGGAAAACACAATGATCAATATCATTGATTCTTTCCTTCTGTGAAGAGAATCGTTCAGGAACATTGTTCGTTGCGCTTCTCAACACTCTGATGCAGGGATATGAATCCTCATCG
Source organism: Avena sativa (assembly GCA_916181665.1). Lineage (NCBI taxonomy): Eukaryota > Viridiplantae > Streptophyta > Magnoliopsida > Poales > Poaceae > Avena > Avena sativa. The sequence continues at coordinate 182,362,408 of OV702287.1, read as the reverse complement.
TGTTTTCCACTATCTTCCATTTGCTCCATAATCGAGAAATATCACTAAAAGTGAGCTTTCTCAAGAATGCACCAAAATCCAAGTAATACTAGTTTTGCTTCCCTTTTGGTTTCAGCTATGGATTTTGTATTCAAAGTTTCCAATGAATACTCTACAAGTACTTATTCGCTATTGTTTTGGTTATATAGAATAACCCCAAAAATTTCACGACGATCCATACTAGATATGGAGCCGCTTTCACGAATTCAAATGGTTCACTATATATTCTAATTGAGTGTTAACTATTTCTTAACTAATGGTCTCTACATCTACACTACAACGATTTATTTGGTGCCTGCTATTCACCCACTTTGATATCTAATATCACATTGTGATGCTTCGCATTTTGACGTTTCAAAGCTCTTTGTATTTCACAATTTCTTTTTATGCCGTTCTTATAAATCCGAATTTCATTACTATTGATCAAATCATAGTAATTAGATTCTCTTTTATATTTAACACCCTCTGTTGATGAAACACTTTGATCATATCAAATAATTTCATATTTATGTTTCCTTTGGTAAACTACTTTACACTTTTAAATAATCATTTAATGATAATTACCATTTTTGTTAAAACACAATACATCGAATATGCATTTACTTTTAACATTTCATTAAACACTTTGTATTCAAGTAATACACGGTGTTCAAGTTATTTTGCCGAACTTAGGCACGATTTATATGTGATAAGAAATCGAATGACTTTCACATATTATCATTATAACTTTGAATTTAAAGAATGGTTTCATTCATTAATGAATATATCATTAAGTTGGGTATTTTAAGGCATTTTTTTAATGTTTTGCAAATTTTCATGCATTATCAATTAGTTTCAAATGAACAAGGATAATTCACACATAATTAAAACAAGATATGAACACGAATAGAAATCATTCATAAAAGTAGAACAACTGTTTGTTACAAACTCATATGAATAACCGTCTCACAAAGTGTGAGACACACTAAAGAAGTTTCACAATCTTTTGATTACAATAATCATCCTAAAACACAAACTAAATGATAAATATCGAGGGAGAGTGCCGTCGTCCATCATCATCATGCTCGGCATCAACACGCAACGTCACCTCCTCTCCAGCAAGCACCTCTCATGCAGAAGGACCTGTTTTCAGCAAAACAGAACAAGTATCAAATATACTTAACACTTCAAATGTGTTTGCAAGATTATAACATTTATAAAACTGTATATCAAATATATAACTTTGTCATTGATGACCCTAGCGACACCGGGTTCAACCACCACACCTCTAAAATGTGTTATGAACTCGTCAAAATCCAGTGTTTCCGTGTCGCCTCTCGTAATGCAAATCCTGAATTGTGCTTGGAAGCTTGGTGGTAGCGACCGCAGCACAACTCCCATTACAAAAGAGCTTGCGAACCAGTTGTCCAGGTAGTATGCCAGACTCATGTATGCATCATACATTCTCAATAAGTGCTCGTCCAGTGAGGAGCCCTCCTCCATCTTTATGGAGAGGAAGTCCCCCGTCAGCTCATACTCCCACATGCGCACTTGTTCCACGGAATGCGATCTCAGATGTGCCATGACCATTCGGGGATTAAGACTTCCCACCATTGGCCACAGCCCATCCTCCATCCCGAGGCGCATCGGCACTGATATGAATGTGGCCATCACACGATGACGGCTGCGGAGATCCCGCTGCTCCTAGGTCTCATGAGAATAGAGTGGCTCCAAGTACATCTCGTAGATCATGTAGTCAGCCACTTTGTTCTCACCAAGGAGATCTAAAAGGCGCATGACCCATGCAGAGAAGTTGGATCCATCTAACTTGAGCTTTTCTCCTTTTAACAAATCGTCAATAGGGAAGGTAATCTCGGGGAGAACCATTTTCTACATTTATAACTGCAAAAGGAATTTAGACTAAGTTTATAATTAAATGAGTTAATAATAACTCCACTCGGAAACACCTATCCCCAAAAGGGTTCCTAGTGATAACACGACCCCTATCAGCCACATCTCCCCCGATCATCACGGCCATCAATGTGGGTTCAAGGGTGGATGCTAAATGTCGGTCACATCATTCATGCGACTCGTGCTCGATCTTTCGACCATCCATGTTCCGAGGCCATGTCTGTACATGCTAGGCTCGCCAACTCAACCTTAGTGTATTCTTTGTGCAACATGGCTTACACCCACTGTTTGCGAACGTAGATATGTCTGACACCCGATCATCATGGCATGCCTCATACTGAAGAACTTTCTTGGTGGTGCACACTAAGGGGGAACACAATCGTTGGTAATTTTTAACAGGGATCATCTCATTAGGCTACCGTCGAGTATCTAATACCAGCACACAACAAGATATACAAACAATAACATTGAATGTAAATGCGATGTGATATGGTCCTTCACGTCGTGATCTCCATCTGTCGTCATCGGGTTCCGGCGCCAGGGTTCTGGTGTCGTAGACACCAGGATACCGGTGTCATTCCGGCGTGGTAGTCCGTCACCTCCGTGACTATCTACTACTACATGACATAAGTTAATCACTTTACCTTTGCCACAACCATATCACAAAGCAATGCCCTCCTGCAATACAAAGTTAGACGCCTCTACTTTATCTTTGCATGTTTTACGTGGCTGAATGGGCTTTCGCACAAGAACCGTTCTTACCTATGAACTTTCAGCACAACATTGATCGAGTAGTTGTCTCTACTACACCCCTTTCAAGGCCTCCGTTGCAAATGGTATACCAACTAATGTGAGAGAGACAGACACCCCCTAAGACACTTTATACGGTACAAGCCATATGTCAAGCGTGGACCAGTCTCACGAATGAACACGTAAAGTCAGTTGGGGGCCGCTTCATCAAGCATTACTGTGGTATACGCAAGTACATGTGGGAGGGTAACAACTAAAATATCAACGCCCACACGCTACATCTCGTGTGTTCTACCCGTACTAGCATTACCACACATAGATCTAGCTCTGATACCACTGTTGGTGTTCCGCATATGAAAACAATAAATTTTCCCCTACGCCCCTGAACCCCTGAAGCTGCCAGGACCTATCTATTAGTAATACAGTAACAGGAGGGGATTTTCACGAACTTACCCTTGAAGACCAAAAAGCGTTGTCAATGCTCAGGAGAGCGTGGTTGATGTAGACGAGCCGAAGCCGACCTCAAGGTCGTGATGAAGTCCTTGCGCTCCAACGGCTCCAACGACTTGAGTGCCTCAAGTGCGACACCTCGTGGGGAGTTACACACGTTCGGTGCCTGACGATGACTCCCGCTTCCCTGATCCAGCAGCAGTTGCGGAAGTAGAGCTCCCGAATCTAAATCCCGCAGCGCGACGGCGCTCCGCGGTGAAGATGTCTCTCGTTCGCGCAGTCCAGACTTGGGACCACGGTCACGAGAGAGAGGGGGAGAGAGAAAATATCAATTATAGGTCCTCCCAAAAGTGAGAAGACCTTTATTGATTATTAGTGTATTTTATTTGGCCAAATATCCCCACTATATATAGGGGAAGGGGAGGTACTACCTCCCTCAAAGTCCCGGGGTGGGAATAAAGGAGAGGAGGAGGAGGGGTGGCCGCTGGCCACCTAGTGGGCCCCGCGCGGGGGGCTTGGCCCAGCCGGCCAACCCTCTTGCCCTTTCTCCCTCTCTCCTTTCTCTAATGGGCCCTCTCCCTCCGGGAATTGGCCCATTTAAGGCTTTGACCATTTAAATTGATTTTTCTCTTTATTAAATAATTATGAATAAATGATTAAATAAATATTTAACATTCATTCACATATTATTCAACCTCCGTGGCTATGGAACACCTTCCACCTCCACTCCGGACATCCTCCGGACTTACCGAAACCCTTCCGGTTTTCTCTCTACAAATCTTCGGTGATTCTACCGATCCTATAAACACTCTCTAAGCATCATTAATCCCTTAAGAGTGATACCCCACGGTTCGGGAACACTCCAGACATGGTCGGGACACTCTCGCACCAATGATCGACAGAGGGACCTGGATGGCCATGTGACCCCTATGCGTTCCACGAAGATCTTTCATCGTTTGAACCAGGACAGTCGTGTCTTATTCCCTTTGTCTATCAATACTTGCATTGCCCGAGATCTAATCAATGACATCACAATGTCGTGTTCAATCTCGTTACCGAACAACGCTACTTGAACCGTTTCGACAAGTGATATCCCCGTGATCAAATCACACGCTGCGCAGCTATTGGATATAACTTCTCCGAGTGGGCCCTTTGAGTATCTTCCCGTCACATGGACGGACAAATCCCGCTCTTGACATATATTGCCTCAATGGTTTCCTCCGAGTACCTGAACACACCTTTATAACCACTTTATTACCAAGTGGCGCTTGATGCTATCAAAGCAGTCTCGGGAGACAGTGATTGATATAGCCTCATGGTCTAAGGAATAGTCTATGAGAATCCATTTCTAATCATCATAACTTGAACTTCGTGACATGATCGGGTCACGCTATTTAGGTTGGGTATTGGTTCATCATCTTATTCTCGGAATGAGATGACTCCATTTCCAACTGGCATAAATGCCACATGATCAGGAAACATGATCATCCGTTGACCAATGAACCAGTGACTAGAGTTTCACTGGGAACCCTTGGTTGTTTGTATATCACACGTGTATTGATGTTTCCACTCAATACAGTTATAGCATGATATAAAACTTAATCATAAACTATATGAAATATGATAATAGTCCTTACTACTATTTGTCTCTAGGGCATATTTCCAACATGGACGACAATATAAGCCAACCTAGGGGCCATCCTTTAGGGCATAACCAATCTCAACTCGCACATGTGATACCGATCCTTGTAATCCTCTGTAAACCTCTAGCTCTATCGTTATAGTGGATTCTAGCAGGAAGTAGGATCCGACCATCGTAGTCGGATCTGAACCTGGGTAAGCCTATATGCTCGCCATCCTAGACCACCATACGTCTCATACCCCACCTTTTACCACATCTTGAGGACCCCCTCATGGCGTACTTGTCTTTAGTCTGACGGTATTAGTTTCTCTTACTAGCTTTTGTGTGAAAATGAGGATCTAAGAGATGGTTGAAACCATGGACAAATCATTCATATCGACCAAATAAGATGACATATGAAGCAAGGATGAAATACAATTGAGTACATTACACGTTAGAGATGCATGCCAATTGGCAACACTACACTAGGTGTCAAGATGCAACAAACTTATAAATAAAATCTTAGCATATTTGTATAGAGAACTATTTTATTCTTAATTATTGGAAAGATTTCTGGGAACTAATAATGACCAAATTACTCAATTTCCCTGTGTAGCATACCAAATATCTCATCGTACAAGCTTTGTAAAAAAGTAGTTACACCGCTGAATTGACAGGCAGATGTGTGTCAATAAAGAGAAGTAGAACATACCACCATTGATTTTCTAGTTATCCGTGCCACCCTTCCTCTTCTTGGCATTGTTGTCTCAGTATCACTAGCCTTGTCCTTTTGCATGGGTCCTTTGTTGTCAAGGTTCCTACCTTGAGAACAACATGGGTGGGGTAGATCATATACTATGTGCAATTTATTTTGTGTTTCATGTGAATAGTGGGGATGATCCCCTAGAGCAAAAAACGAGGTTCTAGGGGAAAATCAATGCCGCAAAAAATGGAGGAAGATGGAAAATCTATGATCTTTGATTAAGAAGAAAGATTTACCTACTTTCTTTGTTTTATGTAAACTTACTAGTAAATTTATTGGTTATTCCTTTATTTAATGGTGTTTTGTTGTCTTGTATTGTTTCCTAGAAATAGGCTTCGCCCAATTATATTAATATAGCAACCACCCGATACAACTTTGTGAACAATGCTGGGGCAAACAACACAAGCGAGGAAAAAAAAGAAAACAAGAAGAAAAAACAGAACAAAGCCAACATTTGTGGTTCAACAAAACGGAGAAAACTCTCATTGTTGTCTTAGTATCACTAGTCTTGTCCTTTTGCACATGTCCTACCGCTCACCGCCACCACCGCCTGATGATACCTTCGATCCGGATTACAGATGTAGTATAGCTTATTTTTCCCTAGTAGACCTAGGTTATCGAATCCTTGGGAAGCGGATGCGTAGGGAAGTTACTTTAACGGACCTTCGGGAGTTTTAGAATTCCTTTTGTGTTTTTACCGGACCAAGAGTTTGTGTCTTTTTGTTGTTGTCGATGATAGAGAGAGGGCCTAGGGCATTCGGTTTCAATTGTAGCTACGCGAAACATATGATGGGAATAAAAGATAAAGTGTGCATGTAATTGTTAGAGCAAGTTAAATTATATGTGGGCAGTGCATCCATAATTGCTATTGCCTCTGCAACCGCTTATAGCAATAACCTACTAGTATCATCCATAGAAGAAAGAGAACTAATTGATATGTATAGTGATGTTACCGTTAATCCCAAGTAAATCCCTCACATACAGCCGTACTACCCCTTCGGTCACAGGAGTTCCCAACCTGTAGATCAGTCATTACTCATACTCCCTATACCTGGCTCAACCCTCAGGGTCTTGGGTACCTGACGAGTCCTTGGATTGAGGCAAGATAGGATACAATAATCATCAAGTCATACAAACTAATACATGATCCCATCTATGATAAATAACATGCACAAACGCTACATGGCTAGGCCGAAGCCCTTAGCCCAAGGAGAATTACTTACACATAGAGATGAGATCAACAATAACAAACATTGTAATGAAAATCATGAGATTGATAGCAATAGTCTTACAATGTCGCCAATCAAAGAAGAGGTCTACTATTACAAGTGGTGGAATATGGCTATGGAGATGGAGAAGGGTTTTGAGATCTGGAGGCAGCTGGTGATCTGGGGCAGAGACTTTTTAGCGAGGCAGGCTTATTTTCTCGTTGCCTGAGGCTTCTTTATATAGGGATCCCTTCATGAAAGTTGTTCTGTTTGACCTAGCGGTGGTGGTGCCAACTATATGACCGGAACTATACGCCCGAAATTTTGTTCTGGTCGTATAGTTGGTCGTTAAAGCATCTGCCTCCGCTTCATAGATCCTGGTTTCTTCTGGTTGTTGGAAATCTTGTATCTTTGACTTTAATGTAGTGATTCCCATCTTCAAACGACATTATCTGTGCAGGAAAAAATAGAAAGAAAGGATTGCATACCCCTTGGAATATTAGGCATTAGTGGCAGGGTTTAGAGAGATATTTCATCAAAAATATGAACAATATCTAGTTTAAATGTGGACATAAATGGCTATATTTTAGAGCCATCAACCTCCCCAAGCTTAAACTTGATCGTCCCCAAGCAATAAAACCAAAATCAAAAAGGAACTCAGCATTTAAACTGAAATAACAAGATGGTGATCTTACTCATGATTGGTAGTCTCATGTTTCCTCCACTTCATAAATATGAAAAACTTCAGCATAGGTAGAGTAAAGGCAAGCATATCATATGGGTTTTATGCATCCTTATAGTGCAGCAAAATTATTGTTAACATGGATGATTCTAATGAGTAAACTTTTATTCCATGTCATGTAATCAACTCATAAGCTTGCCTTTGAACAATAAAGTATAATCATGAAAATTGAGAGTGTGAGAGTTGTCATGAAAATCATATACACTAGAGTATCTCAATTCTCCCACATCAATAAATCAAGACTTTTCAAGCACTACTTTTCTATTCATTGTCCTTCAAGAATTTCAGTTCTTGAGTAATTGAGAGCATGCCAAAGATTTTTATTAGTTTATCGGGCTGTGATGGACACTCATGGCATCACTATGGTTTTTGTTCCTTTTGCATAATGGTTACTCATAACAGCCAGAGGAGTGATTCCATCATGATTACAGCTACCTGGGAGTGCCAAGAATCTTACCCATTATAGCATTGTTGCTACATGTGTTTAATCAACTCATAGCCGAAATCTAGGAGTTTCCTCCATGAAGATCGTTCGTAGGCCAGTGAAGTTGTTGGCATCCCATGAAGTTTGACACGCATAAAGCTATATCATTCTTATGATTAACAAGTCAAACTTTGGCATGCTCACAAAAATCGCTAAACATTAATTCAATCGAACAAATCCTTTAAAAGAGAGCTATCAAGTCAATCAACATTTTTAGTGGCGTTGAGTGTCTCTAGAAATAAGCCTTCAAGACTAAGAACTACAACACCCAAGCCTTAAATTGTGAGACTTTTTCTTATTACAATTGTTTAGCAGAATTTAGGCAAGACTTGCTTAATTACGAGAGCTAGAACAAAATGTACCCAACTAAGTACCCATGCAAACGAAAATCTTACTACAATACAAAGACTCATGATAGCTGTGAGATTTGACACATTTTTGATGGCTTTTATTGATGGTTTTCCCCGGATTTGATCGTTTTCTAGCTTTAACTAACGCTAATACTTGGGTAGCAAAGAAAACATGGTTTTAAATGTGTGTTTCAGGTTCTGAACGTCAACAAAAGGTTTAACCTAGAGAAACACAATATTCTAGAGAAAACAAGCAAGCCTCTCTTTCGAAGCACTCGAGGGGAGCATACAGAGGCTTTAACGAGCAACTATACGGCAGGAATATTTTTCCGGTCGTATAGTTCCCGCCGTATAGTTATCGCCGCCTCTGTCTTGTCAAAAGGGATAACTTCCGTGATGGGACTATAGGCGAAAACACAACACAGCAGCCGCCATACCATCTAGAAGGGAGGAAGAAGAGATCCCGAGAAGAAGGGGAAGACGTTCTTCATCTCGCACCATGATCTTCGACCTCCTAGCCAATAAACCCCCATAGCCACTACTTGTACTTGAGAGAGAGAGGGATCTTCATCTTGCAAGACTAGGATTTGAGATTGTTTCTTCCCATCTTGAATTGTGTTGGATATTTTTCTATTCTTGTTTTGGATCTCCACGGTAATATCAAGAAGAATTCCCTTTATTTAATTATATTGATGATCTGTTCTTCTCTCATGTGTGAGTAAGTTCCTTGGGCATGGGAGATGTAGGGGATTGGTGAGATGTGATGTGCTTTCATATATTTTCTATTAGTTTGTGATTGATTCTAATTTATATATTATGTGTGCTTGACTATCTGTGGGATGCCTAATGCTTGTTGTCCAATTAAGGGCCCACACAACATGATGCTTTGTTCTACATAGATAGGATCTTGTTTGCTAGCAGACCAGTGACCCCCGAGTGACACGGGGATATCAATGGAAAACTAGTAGACTTGAGGATAACGAGGAACCACTGTGCTTATTGCATTAGTCCGATCTAAGGAGGTTAATCGCTAAGTGACCTGAAGGGTCTTAATCATCTAGTGTCTGACCATGGCTTTGGTAATAGGCTAGTAGGATTATTGAAGTTGGGATGAAATCTATCAAGAGGAGTTCCAGCTAGTTATGGGTTGCTTGCCTACACATATATTTATAAGATTATAATTGTTACATTTATCATTCGTCCACCTGGCATAGTCACTATCACCATGAACTGAATCTCCCTGCACCTTCTTTTGCCATCTGCATAAAACAACAAACAACCAAGTCATTCTTTACTTTTTATGCTTTATATTTCCGAAGTTTACATTTCAATTATATTTAAATACATCTCATTTAATCAAAACCCCATTCTTATTTCAACACTTGCAGTCAATTCACTCGAAGACCTGTGACAACTTCGGGTGTCACAGAGACTTCACTCATAAACACTTACTTTTGGGCTCCCTGTGGGATCAATATCTACACTTTGAAACTAGCTACAAATGATTTGTGCACTTGCAGACATCAAGGTATTTTTTGGCACCGTTGCCGGGGAGCTAAGCACTAAGTGTTTGTCTTTTGACATTTCAGGTGTTGCTACTACAAAATGTTCTCCCTAGGAGACAAAAGGTCTACACGCTCTGGTAGAACCTATCTACCGGATTATATTGAGCGCGTGCCTGCTCAAAGGCGCCAAGAAATTATTGAAAAACTTTTAAGATCAAATAAAGTTGAAGTTGAAAACCTGCGTGATATTATGGAAATCATGTCCATTTGCAGGACAACTCCCACGAAACCTGAGAAAACTCTCAGAGAATACAGTGCTCCAAGTTCTGAATTTCTTAAACAACCAATAGAATTCCCTAATCCTAGAGTTAGAGAATATTGATTTGATGGTGGAATTATTAAAATTTTGTAGGAAAAAGCTTTCAGTGGAAGGGAAGATGAAGACCCAGGAAGGCATATTAGAGAGTTCGACGATGTGATAACATCACTTGGACCAAAAGGTTTGCGAAGAGACTTCTCTCATCTAAAATTATTTCGTTGGTCTCTTAAAGGTTAAGCTCTAGACTGGTTATATTCTCTCCCTCGCCATTACATTAAATGTTGGGAAAACTGCATTCTTAAATTCATAAACAGATTTAATCCTTTTAAAAAGGTAACTCAACTAAGAAAGAATATAGGCAACTTTAGTCAGAACGTGGGAGAAAACTACCCACAAGCCTAGGATAGATTCTTTAGAATGATCAATAGCATTCCCAATCATGGCTATTCTGAATCGACTATTTGCCATTTATTTTACCATAGTCTCAATACTCAATGTAGAGAGTTGCTTGACTTCTCAGCAGGAGGATCAATAAATACTTTAACTATTAAAGAATGTTTGGAATTGATGTCTACTAGGGCTAAGAATGGTTCTTTATATAATCCTGATTTTGGCACTAAGCTGGAAAAAGGGATACTTCGGATAACTCTTGATCTTATGCCTAAAGTACGCAAAACAATGAAATAAAAAGGTATACCTTCAGAACTTGTTAAGGAAAACAAAGTAGATTTGTTACAAGTTTTAACTAAAGAAGATGAAACTAGAAAAAATTTCAAGAATTAAAACATCGACAAGTAAAATCTCATAATAATATGCATAAGCACTTTCAAAAACACAAAAAGATTTTGGCGGAACTCACGGAAAATTATGATGATATTAGCCAAGAAATAAAATTATTTCACAAGTATCTTAGTATGATTGAAACCCAGTGCGAACAAATAGCATCTGGTTATCAAATTTTTCTTCGAGATGATAAAGATACTCTTGTTTCTACCAATGTTGTCACAAGAAGAGGTGCAGTTGTTACAGGACCATTAGGACCACCAGAATATGAAGCTGAAAAAGAGCGAAAGGAAAAAGCCTTGCTCGAAGCAAGCCAAGAAGATGATACATTAGTGGATGCTCAAGATGAAACTTCTCAAGAAACACAAGATCAAACCAAGGATGACCATTATGACTCTGATGCAAAGACGGTTGATTCAAGAGAAGAAAAAAAGATAAGCAAGGAAGATGGAGTTATTGTAGTAGAAAATAAGAAAAGTGATAAGCAACAACAAAAGAAAGTAACAAAAGAGCCTGACCCCTCACAAAAGGTAAAAGACAAGAATAAGTCAGGTGAGAAAAAGCTTCCTTACCTAGCTCAAAAAAAGAAAGTACCACATCAGGTAATTTATAATTTTTTACAACGGCACTTAGTGACCTTCTTCTGGATATTCTGTTTGCGGATGCAATCAAAGTTCCTACCTATTCTAAATTTCTCGGTGATATTCTTAGTAGAAAGAAAGAAATAACTGAAACTATTGCCATGGTAACTAGTTATCCTGCTAATGGGAAGTTGTTGTCTAAGTCTAGAGATCCCGGAATACCAACTATTTCATGATCAATAGGTAAAACTGATATTCACAATGCCTTGTGTGATCTAGGAGTAGGAGTTAGTGCAATGCCATACTCCCTCTATAAACGGTTAGGATTAGGGGAGTATTCTCCTAGTACTATCACTTTACAGATGGCTGACAAGTCCACTAAACAACCCGTTGGTATGATTGAGGATGATCTACCTAGAATAGATGAGCATGTTATTCCCACTGATTTTATTATTCTTGAGATGCCTGAAGATGAAAAATATCTATAATACTTGGGAGACCTTTCCTTAGTACTGCAGGGGCATCAGTTGATTGTGCTGAAGGAAAGATAATCTTCAATGTTTATGATGCTGAAATCATCCGGTATTTTCCAAAGAAGTTAGAAGCAGGAGAAAGATATATTCCACCAGCAAAACGAGTTCATGTGGTAAGTGCCTTTGATAAGGGGCAACCCAAGGAAAGAATTCGAGAACAAAGAAGAGGTTGAGTTACTCAACCATTCTTAATAAAATTCTTAATGGGAGTCAACCCATCTCGTCAATAAAGTAGATTAGAGAATAAAAAGTTCATCGCATTCCTACCACTTTTTCACAGACATTCTTGCAGAAGCGCGCCCGTGAAGATGCAGCTGTCAAAAAGTAGTAGAAACATCGATGGAATGAGTATAGAATAAGAATAAAAATAAAAGTTTGAGTTTTCCATCTATAGAAGCTAAAAAGTTTGCTCTTAATACACTAATGTTGGTTGACAGTTTTTACTATCAATTTTCTGTCAAAAATAAGGTATTTCGCTAGGTTTTGGGCTAAGAAGGTATTCTCGAAGAAATATAATTTTTTTGATGACTATTGATGGCTTAATGACCAACTATACGGTGGGAATAAAGATTCCAGCCGTATAGTGCCGGTCGTATAGATATCTCTGTCATCAACAAATTTTCTTCGAAGGCATAGAGAATTTAACGACCAACTATATAGCAGGAATAAAAATTCTGGCAGTATAGCTCCGGTCGTATAGATATTGATGCGTATATTAGAAATTTATCCCAAAAGTACTGAGAGTTTAACGACCAACTATACGGCAGGAATAAAAAATTCGGCTGTATAGCTCCAGTCGTATAGATATCGTGCCTCTCTTAGAAATTTATCCCAAAGGTACTAAGAGTTTAACGACCAACTATACGGCGGGAATAAAAATTCTGGCCATATAGTTTCGATCATATAGATATCGATGCTTGTTTTAGAAATTTATCTCGAGGGTACAAATGGTTTAACGACCAATTATACGGCGGGATCATTGCGATTCGGCCGTATAGTTGCGTCCGTATAGCTGTTTTTCGCGTAAAGAAACCCTAGTTGGCAGCGCCACCGCAACTATACGGGCGGAACAACATCACCTGCCCGTATAGTTCCGGCCATATAGTTTGGTGCGACCACAAAATCGCACCGGGGCGGCTAGGTCTTTCACCCCTCTTCATTATTTCTCTCATATTCTCTCTCCAAACCTCTCAAAATCCACCTAGAACTCTTGATTCTTCGCGGGTTTCATTCGTTTGAGTGGGGGAATCAACAGATCGGTATGTTTCTCTCCCTATCCATGCTTTATTTTTAGATTTCAATGCTTGAAACTCTTGCATTGATCTATTGGATGAAATCAAGCTTATTTTGTTTTTCCTATTGATTTCTCACGTTAGGATTGAATTTTTCCATGTAGGATCATTCATATATCATGTAGAAACTATATGCCAAAGGTTTTATGGTCAAAATGTTCAGTGCATAACGATGAAAAAAATTTGTAACATCTTTCGCAAGAGCAAGCGCCAACGTGGTGAGGTCTCGGGGTCAGGGTCTCGAGCTGAGCACAACCCCAAGTTGGCCATGGTCTCATCGAGGAGGATTCTGCCCACACGTTGGGTCGACCATAGCTTTCTCACCATGGTGGGGTTGAAGGCGGACTTTGACCTCATGTGTAACAAGGTCGGGCTAATGATACTTGGCTTAGCAAGCCATGACACCTACACCGAGCTTACCTACGAGTTCCTTGCCTCCTTCTACGATGACCACAGGGAGAAAGGTAAGATGTGCACGGTAAGCTTCACCATGAACCGACAGCACTATGAGATAACTTTTGAACAATTTTGTGATGCTTTCAGTTTCCCTCATATTGGGGAGCCTACTGTTACTAACCTCTATAGTGTCACAAGCGGAGAAACTTGGGAGGCTATTTCTGTTAATGGTGGCACCAACTTCTACCAGAAGAAGATGTCCACCATTCATAACCCCACCATTTGTTACTACGCCTTGTTCCTCGCCGACACTCTATTAGGGAGAGGTGATACCGGTTCCATGGACAATGCGGATATGGCAATGATCGCCAAGGCTCTTTTTCCCACTGTGCCTCAAAGCCCCAATCCTGCAGCTCTACTCATCCAGCACTTTCTCCACCAAAGCAACAAGACCAAAGGTGATATTCGCATTGGTGGATTGGTAATCCACCTTGCCCATGCATTAAATATTACACTACCTGTTATGCAACCTGTTGACGGCTCCAAACTCATGGACGTCAAGTATTTGACTGCTTGTGGCTTCCTTGGTGTTTACCATGCTAAAAGGAGGTTTCGAGCATATCAATTCAGTTATCTTGGTGATGCACAGGGTGGGCAGGTTCAGTTTCCCTGCCCCCAAGCCTTCTCGATTATGGAGAAGGACGCTTGGATCCTCACCAAGGACCAAGTGATGGAGATCAGGGCCGAACTCCAGCCCGACGAGGAGGAAGATGAAGAAGGAGGGTAGCAGGATGAGGATGAGCAGGAGCAGGAGGAAGATCACAGACAAAACCCTGCTTGGGAGGGACAGCAGCAGCAAGGGGAAGCTTGGGACCCGTGGCCCACCAGCCACAGCAAGAGTACGGCTACGTCCCCTATCAGGAATTCCAGCAGCTCAACCAACGCGTTGGGGAGATCGACCACACTCTTCAAGGAGTGAATGAAGATGTGAGTGCCTTGACTCATAACTTCAGTCACTTCATGACCCACTTCCCCGACTACTACCAGCAGTATCCGCACTAGCCGCCGAATGACGGCAACAACTGAGCCTGGCAATAGCCTAAGCTTGGGGAGGTTTGAAAACCCCCAAACTTTGCATTCATGTTTTTATTTCTTCTTTTGATTTATTTTATTTCTTCGAGTTGCATGTTTATTTTCAGTTTGCATTCCTAAAACCAAAAATACAAAAAAAATAGCTATAACTTTATTTGCAAGTTCATTTCTTTGTTTCTCTCGTAGATTACTCAATTTCAGGTGACTTGGCAATATGGAAACATAGAGGGGGTTCGACTCAAATACGAGAACAAAGCAAGCAAGAAGAGGTATCACATTCCTTTCATCATCCTTTCTAGAACCTTAAATTAATCCTACAATTATTTACTTGCTTGCACTAGAGTCACTCCCCGCTTAGCTTGTTATCCTATAAATTCTATTCCTTTGCTAGTGTCTTCTTTTTAGCCTTTAAACAATGAGAAATGAAATTGGTTAAAAAATACTTCCTACATATTTACAACAAGAAAAGGCATCCGAAAGATGACTTGAGTCCATGTTTTGCTCAAGGAATTTGATTTTAGAACTACTCCATCCCATTTGAGCTTAATATAAATAGACTCGATAGTACCCTTGAATGAAAATGTTTGATAAAATGGATTCTTAGAAGTAGTAGAGATTATGCCACTACTTTTTCTAATAATTACCATAAGATATTGCTTTACACGTGTCATTACATCTCTATTGTGCTTCATGGGGAACTATTAACTCCGCTGGCCAACGAACGATCTAAATGTGGGAAACCACTTGATTTCGGCTATTGATTTATGTAAACGTTTGTAGCAGCAATGCTATGATGGGTAGAAAATTTAGTCTCCTCATGGTTTCACGTTCCAAGTGAAGTTGTAGTACTCCTCTGACCCATTATTGCTCAACAATTATTTATTGGCATGGTCACGAGTGCATAACTCAGCCCCAATTAACATGTTAAAAATAGTGGAACGATTTCTCTATGAAAGAGCTGAAGTTTTTGAAAGATAAAAGAAAGAAAAAGCTGCTTTGAGAGTCTTGAAATTTTGACATGGGAGTAGATGAGTTGTTCTTAAATTAAATGTTTTGACGCCAACTTGAGTACTCTTAATTTATTAAATAAACAAGAACAAAAAGTTTTCATCTCTCAACGAAGAGAGACACCAAAAGAATTTGTCGCACTTTCCTAGCTAAAAACTTTTGACACCTGCTTGGGCATATGATTTATTTGCTAACAAGATATATGTGGTTAGGAAGTGGACTCAGTGCAATCTTGTGAATACTTGTATGATCATATTTAAGATTGCAGGGATTGTGAAGAAAAGAATTTGACACCAATTCAAACTTTCTTTTACTTTCAATCTCGAATCTCCACTATTCTTCCTTATTTCCTTGTCACTCAAGAGCGAGCAACATCTAAGCTTGGGGGAGTTGATAGCTGTGATATTCGACACATTGTTTATGGCTTTTATTGATGGTTTTCTTCTAGATTTGATCGTTTTCTAGCTTTACATAATGCTAATACTTTGGTAGCGAAGAAAACTTGGTTTTTAATGTGTGTTTCAAGTTCTGAATGTCAACAGAAGGTTTTAACTAGAGAAACACAATATTCTGGAGAAAACAAGCTAGTCTCCCTTTGGAAGCACTCGAGGGGAGAATACAGAATATTTAACAAGCAACTATACGGCCAGAATATTTTTTGGCTGTATAGTTCCCGTCGTATAGTTGTCGCCGCCTCTGTCTTGTCAAAAGGGACAACTTCCATGAAGGGACCAAGGACAAAAACACAATCCAACAGCCTCCATACCATCTAGAAGGGAGAAAGAGGAAATCTGGAGAAGAAGGGGAAGATGTTCTTCATCTCGCTCCACGATCTTCGACCTCCTAGCCAATACACTCCCATAGCAACTACTTGTACTTGAGAGAGAGGGATCTCCACCTTGCAAGACTAGGGTTTGAGATTGTTTCTTCCCATCTTGAATTGTGTTGGATATTTTTCCATTCTTATTGTGGATCTCCACGGTAATATAAAGACAAATTCCTTTTATTTGATTATATCGATGATCTGCTCTTCTCTCATGTGTGAGTAATTCCCTTGGGCGTGGGAGATGTAGCGGATTGGTGAGATGTGATGTGCCTTCATATATTTTCCATTAGTTTGTGATTGATTCTAACTACTATATTATGTGTGCTTGACTATCTGTGGGATGCCTAATGCTTGTTGTCCAATTAAGGGCCCAGACAACATGATGCTTTGTTCTACATAGATAAGATCTTGTTTGCTAGTGGACCGGTGACCCCCGGGTGACACGGGGATATCAACGGAAAACTAGTAGACTCGAGGATAACGAGGAACCATTGTGCTTATTGCATTAGTCCAATCCAAGGAGCTTAATCACTAAGCGACCTGAAGGGTCTTATGATGGGTTCGTAGCATGGAAAACAAAAAATTTCTACCGCAAGAACGAACAAAACCCAGATCTAATCTAGATAAAATCCAAGATCTAATCTATTAGACATGTGCAACCAGATAGATCTGTACTAACCCTGGTAGACCAGAAAGCGTTACGAGATCGGATCTTGTGGTTGATGTAGTCGATCACTTGCCCATCTCAAGATTGAGTAGATGATCCTTCCGGCGCCGCGTTCCGGCAGCACTTCCGCAATCGGTCACACGTGCGGAGTCGAAGCAGACCTTCCTCTCCCTGTTCCAGCGAGCAGCAGAGGTAGTAGATCTCTCCACGGAATTCCAGCAGCACGACGGCGTGGTGGTGGTGGTGGAGTAAAAAATTCTGCAGGGCTTTGCCTAAGCCAGAGCAGAAGGAAGGAGGAGGAGAGAGGCAACTTGAGATCTAGAGAATAGAAGGGGCTTGGGGGTTTGTGCCTCCACCCCTCTATTTAAAGGAGGGAGGCGCCATGGGGAGGTGGAGTCCTTGTAGGACTCCCCTCTCCCTTGGCCGGCGGATCAAGGAGGTGGGGGGAGAGTCCTACTCCCCCACGAATCCTTGTCTTACCCCACAAGGATTCCTTGATCCTTTCTTGGTTTTCAAGTAAACTCCAAGAAATCTTCTAGAAACTTCCGGAACATTCCGAAACCTTCTAGAATCCCCATACAAATACTCCGGAACATTTCCTGCCTTAGAAAATGATCCCCGTTATATGAATCTTACTCCCCGGACAATTCTGGAGCTCCTCGTGATGTCCCAGATCCAATCCGAGACTCTGAACAACATTCGGTCTCCAACGCATATTCCATATCTACTTAAAACAACTTCGAACCTTAAGTGTGTCACCCTACGGTTCGTGAATATGCAGACATGATGGAGACACATCTCCGATCAATAACCATTAGCGGGATCTGGAGATCCATAACAGCTCCCACATACTCAACGATGACTTTGTGATCGATAGAACCATTTAACATACGAAACCAATTCCCTTTGTCACGCGATACTCTACTTATCCGAGGTTTGATCGTCAGTATCTCCATACCTAGTTCTACCTCGTTACTGATAAGTACTCTTTACTCGTTCCATGATATGTCATCCCTTGTGACCTAGTCACATGCTTGCAAGCTAACTAGATGACATTCCACCGAGAGGGCCCAGAGTATATCTATCCGTCATATGGATGGACAAATCCCAATCTTGGTCCATGCGCTTCAACACATACTTTCAGAATACCCAATGTCACCTTTATAACCACCCAGTTATGAAGCGGCGTTTGATGTCATCAAAGTACCCATCTGGTGATGGTGATTAACATAGCCTCATGGTCGAAGGATTAGGCTACTATGCATTTGAAAAGCTTGTAGCAAAACGAACTTAATGACTTGATCTTATGCTATGCTTACTATGGGTGTGTGTCCATCACATCATTCTCCTAATGATATGATCTTGTTATTAATCAACAAGTTAGTTTAACAAGAGGCTTACTAGGGACTCTTTTATGTTTACAAAACACACAAGTATTAATGTTTCCTATTAATACAATTATATCATGGGATGTAAACATTTATCATAAACATAAAGATATAATAATAACCACTTTATTATTGCCTCTTGGGCATATCTCCAACAGTCTCCCACTTGCACTAGAGTCAATAATCTAGTTAAAAATTTGTGCATTCAACACCTATGGCTTTATGGTGTTCTATAGACACTATTGCTAGTGGTAAACATAATCTTCGGATCTGACACTTCCAGGTCCGTGTGTATTTGCATTTCCTTGCGTCTCTACGCATTACTCATTCTCCAATGAGATGGCATTGTATAAATTTGGTCCTTTGGTGAGACCTTTAGTTCCTTGGGATTAAATCATGTTGATACAATTGTCATACAATGTATCTTCATAGTATTATCCCGCTATGAACCACACCTAGTTTGATAACAAACTACTTGACGCAAATGCCCTCATTTGCTGCTACAATAGCAGTCATATACTTAGCCTTTTGTTGTAGTATCTGTCACAATGTTTTAACTTTGGTACTCAACCAAATCCAATATGGAACTTCCTTTCCATTACATTGTGCCACCCATAGTTTAAATTGAGATAAACTTAATTTGTGACAAAACTAGTATCAATGCAACAATTTACAATGAATTATTTGTCACCACTATATAAATAATATATTCTTAGTTCTTCCAAAGATCATAGGAATATCCCTACTATTGTCCAATGATCATCTTATGAGTCATTATGGTATATGCTCATAACATTTAGAGCATAGGACATATCTGGACGTGTACATCTCAAAGTATGATTGATCAAAATATTCTTGTGATTTCACAAAGTGTCAAAACACTTGAATCTCGTGTCAACACACTTGAATCTTGATTCAGTCCTTTCCGTGTGTCAAGAACCTTTCTTGTTGTTTCCATATTGAACTCATTCAACATCTTATCTATGTACATTTGGCAAAACCATATTAGCGCCTCAATCTATCCATATAGACATTGATGCCTAATTCTTGGGTTATGCCTAAGTCTTTCATCGAAATGAAATTCTTAACCTGTGTCAATAAAAGATACATCATTTCTAATCAACAATATGTCTTTCACATAATGTATTAGAAATATGTTTTAGCGCTCCCACTTAATTTCTTGCAAAATGCAAATATCTTCATCGTCTCTGATGAAATTAAACCTTTTAACAGTTTCATCACGGTGAAGATTCCAACTCCGCGATGCTTTGGATCCTTTGAATTAACAAAACCCTTTGGATCGTGTCATGGACACATCCTAGGTAACCATTCTATTAGAAGAACTTGTTTTGTTTGTTCAACTACCATATACCAAAATATATGTAGTGGTTGCTACATTAATCCGTCCAGACTAAATATCGCTATGAAAGATCAAATTTTATCATAGTCAATTGTCGTAAACTCTTTCCGACATGTCGACTATTTCATAGATGTGAAACATCCATGTCTATTTCTTTATAGATCCATATACGACTGTAAGGTCTTGCACCTTTCTAGAGGGTCTTTCAAATTCAAAGCTTGATTTCTCGTGTATGGAATTATCATGGATTTTATGGCTTCAAGCCACTTAACGAAGTCAATACCCATCATTGATTATTTGCATGTAGTCGGTTCATCATTGTCAAACAACAATGACTTAACTCTCAAATCTTGGCATTTGATTACTTACCCGACCTACTTGGTTCAATAGGAACTTAGATCCCCGTGACCACATCCTTTGAGGCACGTGAGCCATGAGCATTGTTGCTGCCTCCGGGACACTTACCGACGCTGCGCAACTCAGCACATATTAGCCAAGGTTCAACAACCTTGTCAAAGTTCTATTGTCCTCCCACTTAACTTTTCACCAAAAATTCCTTCTCAAGAAACTTGACATTCTAAGTGACAAACACTTTTATCTTCGGTGTTATGGAGGAATACCCAATGGTTATTCGAAATAACCTACAAAGACATGCTCATCCGACTTTGGTTGTAAACATTTTACTTATGCCTAGCATACCAAAAATTTAAGAAAGGACAACCAGGGTTGCTCTTTTCAGTGTAAAAGCGGTACTCACTAAAGCTTTAATCTTTAAAATATAATGGCAGTTTTATAAATGACACCTTTGATCTTACCATGTCAAACAAGGTTTCATTACATATCTTGAACACTCCATACTCCTATGGTGTTTTGGGAAATGCAAATCCATGGAACGATTCCTCAAATCTTAGGTGTTTTGCTAAACTTGTAACTCAAACATCTTTATGATCTAATCATAAACTCTTTTTTTTTATTATTTTCTTGTTACAATAATTTTCCACTTCATCTTGAAAGTCTTTGAACATTTTCAAATGTTTCATACTTCTTCCTTATTGAGTAAGTATATACATATACTCACTCAAATCTTCGGAGAAAGCATATGAAGTTGAAATCCATCGCCCACGACTACACATA
Organism: Avena sativa; assembly: GCA_916181665.1. NCBI lineage: Eukaryota > Viridiplantae > Streptophyta > Magnoliopsida > Poales > Poaceae > Avena > Avena sativa. The sequence continues at coordinate 182,341,227 of OV702287.1, read as the reverse complement.
ATGGACTATATACATCAATATGTACAAATTCCAATCAGTTAGTCGTCCGTTCCTCTTTTGGCATACGAACGGAGTTTTAATTATCTCTAGGAAAGTATCACAAGCGTCGTTTGATCAAAATCAAAGACTCCAAAAATCCATCAACATGGAGTTTCTTCATGTATCCCTAATATAATTTAAACGGTGATGTAACTTCGCAAGTGATCTTTCAATCATTTGTCTTGCGACATTTTAGCATTAGTTTTATGGTCGTTATTTCTCCAACCAGACTTGTATATCATCCATCTATTATGGAATACGGTAATTATTTGGACAACCTTTTGTCGTCATAATACCTGATCAAAATAACAATTATTGAAGCAAATCTTGAAGGTAAGCTTTGATGTTAACGAGCAACACAACAACCCTTTGTTTGTTTTCGATGAACATCATCACATATTCTCTTGCTAGTTACTTAGGCCATTGCAGTTCATGAATTGTGTTGTCCTGTATGGCACTTCATACCAACCAATTCGTTATCCAATACCGCAGAACCACATTGTTTAACAACCAAGGAATACAGCCATAACATGTATCTTTTATATACCTAAGTTGGACATCTCCAATCTTTTCTTTTCTGCCAAATATTTTATGGATTCTCTTTCAACAATTCCTTTTCTTTTAAAAGAATCTATCAACATCAATAGTGGTGTCATTCACATGACACATAGTACAAAGTGTGTATAGTCAAATACTAATACCTTTGGACTTGCACTTTGAAGTGGATCACCTTCATCAAATGTTTGGCATTCTTTCAAAATTCCATTCTTTGGTAATCTTTTAGTGTAGTAAACATTTTACTTACATCTTCTATTCATCCTTATCATGACAACTTTCATGATCAAGCTGCTATAGCTTATAAAGGTGAATTGCGAGTATAATGTTTCTTTTCCAAAACCTTTTGGAGGATTAGGACGACCAGTGTCTCCAACCTTCACAAATTCTCATCAAATATGAGGACATATACTCTATCATGTTGTAACCAACACATTGTTTTAGATATCGCAATACCTTTCACATATGATGGTTTCTGAAACATTGCTTTCAGCTCTTAGATAAACTTGATATTAAAAACAATCTTTTGAGTATCAAGAATCATGGAGGCAAACATGATACATTAGATACTAACACTGGAATTGTTACTCTTGATTTAATACTGTTTATTAAACTTCACAGAGTAAACGGAGTTTGCTAAAGGTTTGCAACAGGACTTTTAAACTTTATATTGACACTCAAAACAATACGATACCAGTTCGTAAAGCAAATATCCAGAATTTCTATAGTTCCAGTATCTCAACTATAACTAAGCGTAAGGTGGTGAACGGATGCCAATGACTACAACAAACTATGCAAATTCACTTTGATTGTGTTTATGATAAATTGAGTTTGACTAATCCAAATTACAAATGAACTCCCACTCAAAACAACATCCCTCGAGTTGTTTTAGTGACTACACGAACCAAATCCACTACACCAAGTCCGATCATCACGTGAGATGATGTAGCTTTAAAGGCGAACAATCAACATGTTCATCATATCATCCATATGACTCATGCTTTACCTTTCGGTATTCCGTGTTCCGAGACCATGTCTGTACATGCTAGGCTCGTCAAGGTTAACCTTAGTATCCGCATGTGCAAATCTGGCTTGCACCCGTCATATGCACACGTAGAATCTATCACACCCGATCATCACGAGATGCTTCGAAACGACGAGTCTTAGCAACGGTGCCTACTAAGGATGAACACTTTATTACTTGATATTTAGTGAGAGGGATCATCTTATAATGCTGCCGTCGCGATCTAAGCAATACAAGATGCATAAAGGATTAACATCACAGGCAATTCATAATTAGTGTGATATGATATGGCCCTTTCTTCTTATGCCTTTGATCTCCATCTCCAAAGCACGGACATGATCTCCATCATCACCAGCATTGCGTCAAGGTCAGTGGCACCGCTTCATGGTTGTCCATCATCACTAGCAACTATTACAACTACTTGGAATAAAGCTATTACAAGATGAATAGACACGCAGGTCTTAACAGAATTAAAGACAACCATTAGGCTCCTGCCGGTTGCCATATTACAACAAGGATCATTGCATACATCAAATATAATCACAATCACATGATGGCCATATCACATCACAAAACCCCTACAAAAACAATTTAGACGCCTCTAATTTTCTTTGCATGTTTTACGTGGTTTGGGGCTTTCAAATAAGAACAGATCTTACCTACGAAACTGAACCACAACATTGATACAAGTGCTATCAAGTGCAAAGTGTAGATTGGATCTATACTATGATGGGAGAGACAGACACCCGCAAAGCCACTTGTGCAATACGAGTTACACGTCAACTGTGGAGCAAGTCTCATGTGCGATGACATGTAAGGTTAGCCCGAGCCGCTTCATCCCACCATACCGCAAGATGCAAAGTACACAAAGAAAAAGACGACACGAGCACCAACGCCCACAAAAACATTGTGTTCTACTCGTGCAACAGATCTACGCATAGACACGGCTCTGATACCACTGATGAGTCCGTAGCATGGAAAACAAAAAAATTCTACCGCAAGAACGAACAAAACCCAGATCTAATCTAGATAAAAGCCAAGATCTAATCTATTAGACATGTGCAACGAGATAGATCTGTACTAACCCTTGTAGACCCGAAAGCGTTACGAGATCGGATCTCGTGGTTGATGTAGTCGATCACTTGTCGATCTCAAGATCGAGTAGACGATCCTTCCGGCGCCGTGTTCCGGCAACGCTTCCGCAGTCAGTCACACGTGCGGAGTCGAAGTAGACCTTCCTCTCCATGTTCCAGCGCGCAGCGGAGGTAGTAGATCTCTCCACGGAATCCCAGCAGCACGATGGCGTGGTGGTGGTGGTGGAGTAGAGAATTCTGCAGGGCTTCGCCTAAGCCAGAGCAGAAGGAAGGAGGAGGATAGAGGCAACTTGAGATCTAGAGAATAGAAGGGGCTTGGGGGTTTGTGCCTCCACCCCTCTATTTAAAGGAGGGAGGCGCCATAGGGAGGTGGAGTCCTTGTAGGACTCCCCTCTCCCTTGGCCGGCGGATCAAGGAGGTGGGGGGAGAGTCCTACTCCCCCACGAATCCTTGTCTTACCCCACAAGGATTCCTTGATCCTTTCTTGGTTTTCAAGTAAACTCCAAGAAATCTTCTAGAAACTTCCGGAACATTCCGAAACCTTCTAGAATCCCCATACAAATACTCCGGAACATTTCCTACCTTAGAAAATGATCCCCGTTATATGAATCTTACTCCCCGGACAATTCCGGAGCTCCTCGTGATGTCCCAGATCCAATCCGAGACTCCGAACAACATTCGGTCTCCAACGCATATTCCATATCTACTTAAAACAACTTCGAAGCTTAAGTGTGTCACCCTACGGTTCGTGAATATGCAGACATGATGGAGACACATCTCCGATCAATAACCATTAGCGGGATCTGGAGATCCATAACAGCTCCCACATACTCAACGATGACTTTGTGATCGATAGAACCATTTAACATACGAAACCAATTCCCTTTGTCACGCGATACTCTACTTATCCGAGGTTTGATCGTCGGTATCTCCATACCTAGTTCTACCTCGTTACTGATAAGTACTCTTTACTCGTTCCATGATATGTCATCCCTTGTGACGTAGTCACATGCTTGCAAGCTAACTAGATGACATTCCACCGAGAGGGCCCAGAGTATATCTATCCGTCATATGGATGGACAAATCCCAATCTTGGTCCATGCGCTTCAACACATACTTTCAGAATACCCAATGTCACCTTTATAACCACCCAGTTACGAAGCGGCGTTTGATGTCATCAAAGTACCCATCTGGTGATGATGATTAACATAGCCTCATGGTCGAAGGATTAGGCTACTATGCATTTGAAAAGCTTGTAGCAAAACGAACTTAATGACTTGATCTTATGCTATGCTTACTATGGGTGTGTGTCCATCACATCATTCTCCTAATGATATGATCTTGTTATTAACGACATCCAATATCCATGATCAGGAAACCATGATCATCCATTAATCAACAAGCTAGTTTAACAAGAGGCTTACTAGGGACTCTTTTATGTTTACAAAACACACAAGTATTAATGTTTCCTGTTAATACAATTATAGCATGGGATGTAAACATTTATCATAAACATAAAGATATAATAATAACCACTTTATTATTGCCTCTTGGGCATATCTCCAACAACTTAATCGTCTAGTGTTTGACCATGATTTTGGTAACAAGCTAGTAGGATTATTGAAGTTGGGATGAAATCTACCAAGAGGAGATCCTGCTAATTATGGGTTGCTCGCCTACACATATATTTATAAGATTATAATTGTTACATTTATCATTCGTCCACCTGGCATAGTCACTATCACCATGAACTGAATCTCCCCGAGCCTTCTTTTGTCATCTGCAGGAAACAACAAACAACCAGTTCATTCTTTACTTTTATGCTTTATATTTCTGAAGTTTACATTTTCAGTTCTATTTAAATACATCTCATTTAATCAAAACCCCATCCTTATTTCAACACTTGCAGTCAATTCACTCGAAGACCTATGACAACTTTGGGTGTGACAGAGACTTCACCCATAAACACTTACCTTTGGGCTCCCTGTGGGATCAATATCTATACTTCGAACTAGCTACAAACGATCTATGCACTTGCAGACGTCACCCATGCATTAAATATTACACTACCCGTTATGCAATCTGTTGACGGTTCCAAACTTATGGACGTCAAATATTTAACTTCTTGTGGCTTCCTTGGTGTTTACCAAGCTAACCGGAGGCTCCGAGCCTATCAATTTAGTTATCTTGATAATGCACAGGGGAGCAGGTTCCGTTGCCCTGTCCCCAAGCCTTCTCGATTATGGAGACGGACACTTGGATCCTCACCAAGGATCAAGTGATGGAGATCATGGCTGAACTTCAGCCTGATGAAGAGGAAGATGAAGAAGGAGGGCAGCAGAATGAGGATGAGCAGGAGCATGAGGACGAGCAGGGACACAATCCTGCTTGGGAGGGACAGCAGTAGCAGCAAGGGGGAGCTTGGGACCCGTGGCCCAACAAGCCACAGCAGGGGTACGACTACGTCCCTTATTAGGAATTCCAACAGCTCAACCAGCGTGTTGGGGAGATCGACCATACTCTTCAAGGAGTGAATGAATATGTGAGTGCATTGACTCACAACTTTAGTCACTTCATGACCCACTTCCCCGACTACTACCAGCAGTATCCGCACCAGTCGCTGAATGACGGCAACAACTGAGCCTGGCAATAGCCTAAGCTTGGGGGAGGTTTGAAAGCCTCCAAACCTTGCATTCATGTTTTTATTTCTTCTTTTGATTTATTTTATTTCTTCAAATTTGCATGTTTATTTTCAGTTTGCATTCTTAAACCAAAAATACAAAAAAAAATAGTTGTAACTTTATTTGCAAGTCCGTTTCTTTCTTTCTCTCGTAGATTGCTCAATTTCAGTTAACTTGGCAATATGGAAACACAGAGGGGGTTCGACTCAAATACAAGAACTAAGCAAGCAAGAGGACGTATCACATTCCTTTCAACACCCTTTCTGCAACCTTAAATGGATCCTACGATTATTTACTCGCTTGCACTGGAGTCACTCCCCGCTTAGCTTCTTATCCTATAAATTATATTCCTTTGCTAGTGTCTTCTTTTTAACATTGAAACAATGAGCAATGAACTTGGTTAAAAATACTTCATACATTTTTAACAAGAAAAAGCATCTGAAAGATTACTTGAGTCCATGTTCAACCGAAAGAATTTTATTTTAGAACTACTCCATCTAATTTGAGCTTAATATAAATAGACTCGATAGTACCTTTGAATGAAATTGTTTGATAAAATGGATGCTTCAAAGAAGTAGAGGTTATACCACTACTTTTTCTAATAATTATTGTAAGATATTGCTTTACGCGTGTCATTACAACACTATCGTGTTCCATGGGGAACTATTAACTCCGCTGGCCAATGAATAATCTAAATGTGGGAAACCACTTGATTTCGGCTATTGAGTTATGTAAACGTCTGTAGTAGCAATGCTATGACGGGTAAATTTTTTAGTCTCCTCATGGTTTCACGTTCCAAGAGAAGTTGTAGTACTCCTCTGACCCATTATTGCTCAACAATTATTTATTGGCATGGTCACGAGTCCACAACACTGCCCCAATTAACATATTAAAAATAGTGGCATGATTTCTCTATGAAAGAGCTGAAGTTTTTGAAAGACAAAAAAAAAGGAAAAAGGTGCTTTCAGAGTCTTGAAATTTTGACATGGGAGTAGATGAGTTGTTCTTAAATTAAATGTTTTGATTCCAACTTGAGTACTCTTAATTGATTAAACAAACAAGAACAAAAAGTTTTCATCTCTCAACAAAGAGAGATACCAAAAGAATTTGTCTCACTTCCCTAGCTAAACTTTTGACACTTACTTGGGCATGTGATTTATTTGCTAACAAGATATACGTGGTTAGGAAGTGGACTTAGTGCAATCTTGTAAATACTTGTATGATCATGTTTAAGATTGCAGGGATTGCGAAGAAAAGAATTTGACACCAATTCAAACTTGTAAGTTCTTTTATTTTCAGTCTCAAATCTTCGCTATTCTTCCTTATTTCCTTGTCACTCGAGGACGAGCAACATCTAAGCTTGGGGGAGTTGATAGCGGTGAGATTCGACACATTTTTTATGGCTTTTATTGATGGTTTTTCCCCCGGATTTGATCGTTTTCTAGCTTTACCTAACGCTAATACTTTGGTAGCGAAGAAAACTTGGTTTTTATTGTGTGTTTCAGGTTCTGAACGTCAACAGAAGGTTTTAACTATAGAAACACAATGTTCTAGAGAAAACAAGCAAGTCTCTCTTTGGAAGCACTCGAGGGGAGCATATAGAGGCTTTAACGAGCAACTATATGGCGGCAATATTTTTGGATCGTATAGTTCCCGCCGTATAGCTGTTGTCGCCTCTGTCTTGTCAAAAGGGACAACTTCCATGAAGGCACTATAGGCAAAAACACAACACAGCAGCCACCATACTATCCAGAAGGGAGGAAGAAGAGATCCAGAGAAGAAGGGGAAGACGTTCTTCATCTCGCTCCACGATCTTTGACCTCCTAGCCAATACACCCCCATAGCCACTACTTGTACTTGAGAGAGAGAGGGATATTCATCTTGCAAGACTAGGGTTTGAGATTGTTTCTTCCCAAATTGAATTGTGTTGGATTTTTCTATTATTATTGTGGATCTCCATGGTAATATCAAGAAGATTTCTCTTTATTTAATTATATTGATGATCCGTTCTTCTCTCATATGTGAGAAAGTTCCTTGGGCGTGGGAGATGTGGGGGATTGGTGAGATGTGATGTGCTTTCATATATTTTCCATTAGTTTGTGATTGATTCTAATTACTATATTATGTGTGCTTGACTATCTGTGGGATGCCTAATGCTTGTTGTCCAATTAAGGGCCCAGAAAACATGATGCTTTGTTCTACATATATAGGATCTTGTTCGCTAGCAGACCAGCGACCCCCGAGTGGATATCAATGGAAAACTAGTAGACTCGAGGATAACGAGGAACCACTATGCTTATTGCATTAGTCCGATCCAAGGATCTTAATTGCTAAGCGACCTGAAGGGCCTTAATCGTCTAGTGTCTAACCATGGTTTTGGTAACAGGCTAGTAGGATTATTTAAGTTGGGATGAAATCTACCAAGAGGAGTTCCAGCTAATTATGGGTTGCTCGCCTACACATATATTTATAAGATTATAATTGTTACATTTATCAGTTGTCCACCTGGCATAGTCACTATCACCATGAACTGAATCTCCCCGTGCCTTATTTTGCCATCTGCAGAAAACAGCAAACAACCAAGTCGTTCTTTACTTTCTATGCTTTATATTTCCAAAGTTTACATTTTAGTTCTATTTAAATACATCTGATTTAATCAAAACCCCATTCTTATTTCAACACTTGTAGTCAGTTCACTCGAAGACCTGTGATAACTTCAGGTGTGACAGAGACTTCACTCATAAACACTTACCTCTAGGCTCCCTGTGGGATCGATATCTATACTTCGAAACTAGCTACCAACGATCTGTGCACTGCAGACATCAACTAACTCCACCAATATAATATCTCAACATTTACTACTAACTAGCATGAGTTTCTCAAACTTCAAAAGTGGGGAGTCATAAGGCATACCTCTCATATTTGGTTCCACTTCTCTTCCTTTTTTATTTGCTTCTTGGAAACTCGAAGTCGATCACTCTTCTGCAAATACATGAAAACCTCGAGGCAGAAAGAAAATAAAGAGGGAAAATAAGGAAAAATGGAGAAATATTTTTGTGTTTTTTAAGAGAGGGAGTTTAAAGAATAGAAAATTGGTGGCAAAGCTCGGCTAGAAAATCTCGAAACCAAATAGAAAGAACTAAAATAAAGTGTTGGGGAAGCCAACACGAGTGCTTATAAACTCGAACTGAAAACACAACCTCGAAATAAATAAAAGCAAATGAACGCCAAATAAAGATACATGAGGAAACTTCCCCAAGCTTAGGCTTTTGCAAGCCCTTCAAATCATTGTGGTGGCAGGGAAAAGTCGTTACTCCAGTTCGCAAACTGAGTCGGGAGGTTACTAGTTGATCCTCGAAGGTTCAAAGAGAGGCTATGTATCCTCTCCATAGTCCCTCCAAGTTCTTGGAAGTCTAGGTATGTGGCGAACCGGGTTTGTGGCTGATCCTCTTGATAAGGAACTTCTTGCTCCTCCTCTTGGTCCTCATCCTCCTCCGAAACCTCCTCCTCAGGTTGGTGTTGCTCAACCTACAAGTCATATAGCAAACGTCCTTCCTCGATAGAGAAAAGACCATTAGGCATAGGAGCGGGGTAGAGACGCCCAACTACATCAATATGCAGGTAATAAACACCACCTCTCCTAGTGAGCATTCCACAAGCTTTTAAAGTAGAGAAACCAACACGTCGCTCACCTAGCATAGGTTGCAACTCACCTAGGTCGATGCATAGGGAAATGTGCAAGCACGGTGATGACGCCTCCACCTGTGATAGGTCCTTGGCTTTGGAAGGCTTGGTGCTCCAGGTAGCGCACAAGGATGGCACCCAAGTTGAGTGACAAGCGCAGTTAATGTAAGCAGCCTTTGCGAGGACTAAGATGTCCTCCTTGTTGAGTCTCATGAACTCATTACATGCCTGCAAGGTGTTAGCAATAACATAGAACAAATAGCAAATTGCAAGATGTTGAATATTCTTACCCTTGCTCACTTAGTAGTGAAACTCATTCCATTATAATATTGTCCAGGGGAAGGGTCTAAGCCAGTAAAGGATGTGTGTAAGGCATTAACATCACTGTTTGGCAAATTAAAACATGTGTACCATTCATATAATGTTAAAGTGTAGTTGTTGTTCATAAGTCGAAAAGAAATCGTGTCCTCTCCTTGCCATTGTTTAACGGTGCTTTGCAACGAATTTAGGAATTCAATAGTTAAGCGGTGATAAGTAGGCACATCATTGTACACAAAGTTTTGCAGGCCAGCTCTATTGCAAAGTAAATTGAAGTCATCAGAAATACCGAGTTGGTTCAATATAATGGGGCAAGCCCACTTGGTGGACTTCACTTTGCGGTTCTTGATCTTGTCAAAGCGATCATGTTGGACCTCATTCCTGAACTGTATCCCCATGCGTTCTTGAGCGATAGCTCGAGAATCGCTAGCGGTGGCACGAGCATGAGTTTGGCTCCTTGTGTTCATCATCTAAAACATTGAAGAAAGACGAAAATAAAACTTTTTGATCCAACAATAGTAAGTACAACATATTCCTTGTCATAGCACACTAAAGAATGTCCTCAAAATAATAATCTAGGCAAGAGAATCATGGCAATTGGTTCATAGTAGGTCTCACCCTAGATTGATAATGACAATAGATCGAATATGAATTTACAAAAAGTAATTGGAGGATCAGAGGAGAAACATACCGTAGATCACTTGTATGCAAGGAAATCGAACGAAATTGAAAGAAAAATTGTCAATGGTAAAGATATCTATACGACTGGAAATATACGGCCGAAATTTTTATTCCCTCTGTATAGTTGGTCGTTAAACTCTATGTATGCATAAAAAATCTGTTTCTTCGAAAATTATTTCTTATCCTGTAACTTAGTGATATACCTTGTTTTTGACAGAAAATTGATAGTAAATTTTGTCGACCAACAACAGCATGAATAAAATAGGATTTTTAGTACTACCGAACTCTTTCTCCTCAATTGGAGTTTTCTAGCACTCTTTATTGAACATAAACTTAAAAACTTTACTCAAACCTTTATTTCACATGGGTTGCCTCTTGACATCAATATTGCTCACTTAGGCCAGATGAGTGAAACACCCACTCCAAAGTAGTTGGCCTTCAAAGTGATGGCCTCCTTTTCATCATGCTTGGCTTTCTTCTTCCTGGAGAAATGAATAACAAAAGGATCCAGCGAAGGAAATTGAAGCTTCACGTTCCCTTCATATAGATTAATTAAAGCCTTAATAGTTCTTAAGAAAGGATGGTCTAATATAATAGGAGTAGTAGCATCTTCAGGCATACCAACAATAAAAAATCAATGAGAGCATGACATCCTTTAATGTATACTAAATTATTCTCCTTAATTCCTACAATTTTTTTGTAGGTAGAATCTGCTAGATGCAATTTTAACTCAGTGATCTCAAAAGAGCCAAGATTTAACTTGTTAAAAAGACTCTTTGGAATCGTTGAGATGCTTGCACCTAGATCACAAAGTGCAGCTATCTCATTGGTTTCAATTTTAATCTTAATAGTAGGCTCAAATATGTCATCAACCTTCACACGTAATTTTTCAGTAATTTGCTTATATTCTTCCTCAAGCTCACGTACCTTAATTGCTCCCTGATTAACAAAGTGTTGGTACATAGCTTCCTTACTACCTTCACTTATCGGAATCTTAATGTTGATACTTTTTACGAGATCTTAAACGGTATAACTTGGTGAAGGAGCATTACTATAATCAAGTTCTTCAGAGTCCTCCCTTTGGATTCTCATCATCTTGAGGTCTTCAACGGGATTGGGCTCGGCCTTATCTATAAATTTGGCTAGAATGAGAGTTTGACTCTTGGTTATCTTACCGAGATGTGCCTCAACGATCCTTGTTCTTTCTTGGCGGGCCTGCAAATCATTTCTCAAACTAACAGCTTAGTTAGATAATTTACCAAGCATAGCATCATGGTTCTCTGTTATTTTAACAAAAATATTGTTTTGTTCATTTTGTGAGTCTATAAAAGACTTTAGTGTTTCTTGGAGACTACCATTACTAGTTCCCATATTATTATTATAGTTACCTGCAGGACTAGAATAATGTTTCTGAAAATTTGGATTATAAGACTTCTTCCAATCAGGGTTATAATCATTACGAGCTATGAAGTCTATTTCTTCAATATTTGTTTCAGGGATAGCTCTTACCTGGGTTTCCTTACCTTTTACGGCTAGTATGAGCTCATCCAACTTAGTATTGGGTTCTTCATTTTGTTGTGGTGAGACGGAGTTCACCTTTTTCGTGTTTGATCTATCCACATGCCATTGGGCATGGTTGTCTTGCATATTGTCTAGCAACTGCTTTGCTTCGGTAATATGTTTACCCATAAATGTTCCTCCAGATGTAGTATCAAGCATAGACTTAGACACAGGGTTAAGAACATCATAAAATAAATGGAGAACTAACCAGTCTTCCATCCCATGACTAGGATAGTTTCTCATGCATTCTTTTATCCTCTCCCATGCAAGCGCTAGTGGCCCGCACTCTTCCCATCTAAAACTAGTAATATTAGATCTGAGTTGCATAGTCTTTCCAGGTGGGAAAAATTTAGTCATAAATAAATAAGTGCATTCCACCCATGATGTAATAGTATTTCTAGGCAAAGATAGCAACCATTCTTTTGCTCTTCCTCTAAGAGAGAAAGGAAATAGACACAATTTGACCGCATCGGGGTTAATGTCTTTTATACGCATGATATCAGATATTTTAGTGAAAGTATTCAAGTGCATACCTGCGTCTTCAACATCAGAGCCTCCAAATTTATTATGTTGAACCAAACTTAAATAATTGGGCTTAATTTCATAGTCATCGGCATCAATTGCTGGCTAAGTAATAGGAGTACGTGAATAATCATTGTTGGGAGTAGCAAACTCCCCAAACTTCTTTTCAACCATATTTCCTATGTTTTTGGGTTTTCTTAAACAGAGACTTATAATTGTAAAAGAAAGAATTTAAAGGCTAACTAATTTTTTGGTTTATCAAATAAAGACTAAAAGCAAACTAACAGAATTAAAAACAAGAATTAAAACTAGGAAGGTTCCTAATAACCTCACCAGGGTAGCTATTGCTTCCCCGGCAACGACGCCAGAAAAAGGGTTGATACCTTCGATCCGGATTACAGATGTAGTATAGCTTCTTTTTCCCTAGAAGACCTAGGTTATCGAATCCTCGAGAAGCGGATGCGTAGTGAAGTTACTTTAACGGACCTTCGGGAGTTTTAGAATTCCTTTTGTATTTTTACCGGACCAAGAGTTTGCGTCTTTTTGTTGTTGTCAATGATGGAGAGAGAGGGCCTAGGGTGTTCGGTTTCACCTGTATCTATGCAAAACATCTGATGGGAATAAAAGATAAAGATAAAGTGTGCATGTGATTGTTAAAGTAAGATAATTATATGTGAGCAGTGCATCCATAATTGCTATTGCCTCCGCAACCGCTTATAGCAATAACCTACTAGTCTCATACATAGAAGAAAGAGAACTAATGATATGCACAGTGATGTCACTATTAATCCCAAGTAAATCCCTCACATATAGTCGTACTATCCCTTCTGTCACTGGGGTTCCCAACCTGCAGATCAGTCATTACTCATACTCCCTATACCTAGCTCAACCCTCGGGGTCTTGGGTACCTGACAAGTCCTTGGATTGAGGCAAGAGAGGATACAATAATTATCATGTCTACAAACTAATACATGATCCCATTTATGATAAATAACATGCACAAATACTACATGATTAGGCCGAAGCTCTTAGCCCAAGGAGAATTACTCACACATAAAGATGAGATCAACAATCATAAATATTGTAATGAAAATCATGAGATTGATAGCAATAGTCTTACAGTGTCTCCAATCAAAGAAGAGATCTACTATTATAAGTGGTGGAATATGGCTATGGAGATGGAGAAGGGTTTTGAGATCTGGAGGCGGCTGGTGATCTGGGGCAGAAACTTTTGGGCGAGGCATGCTTGTTTTCTCATCGCCCGAGGCTTCTTTATATGGGGGTCCCTTCACGAAAGTTGTTCTATTTGACCTAGCGGTAGCGGCTCCAACTATACGACAGGAACTATACGGCCGAAATTTTGTTCCGGTTGTATAGTTGGTCATTAAAGCGTCTGCCTCCGCTTCATGGCTCCTGGTTTCTTCTAGTTGTTGGAAATCTCGTATCTTTGACTTTAATGTAGTGATTCCCATATTCAAACGACATTATCTGCACAGGAAAAGATAGAAAGAAAGGATTGCATACCCCTTGGAATATTAGGCATTAGTGGCAGGGTTTAGAGAGATATTTCATAAAAAATATAAATAATATATAGTTTAAATATGGACATAGATGGCTATATTTCAGATCCATCACCTGACTACGCCATCATCATGCCACACCGCCAACCGCCGGGCTGAGATGACCAAGGAGCAGAGTATCGCTGCCTATAGGACCCGCCCCAGGCAGACCATAGATGAGCAGGTAGAGGAAGATCTACCGCCGCCAGCCCTGCCCGGGTTTTGCCCGGCGGCTCCTACAGGTGGCAACGGTGGATGGGGAAGACATAGAGGTTATAGGGGCTAGGGTTAGCTCCACACCAGTCGCCCACAGGGGACAACACGGTATGGGAGCAGGTATTTGTTTCTTCTCGATAGAGAGCAACCCAGATGCTAGTTTTCTCAATTATCTGTCTTGTATTGTTTAGATCTTGCCGATCTATGATGCAATTTGTTTCCCTAAGAGGATAGGAGGCAACAAAAGCCTGGGGAGGAGCTATATTCGGCGTGTGAACCCTCTTTTGCATGTGATGGAAAGATGGTCATGTGACAGGGCATGTAGACGAGGTGTTTCCCTTTTTGCCATCCAGAAATCTAGGGAAGGGAAAAAAGGACACCCATTCGCCCTAGCGAGAAACAACTGCCTGTTCACCCGCGCGAGAAACGACTACCAACTAGTCAGCGGCAGAGCTAGAGGGACTAGTAGGGGAAACAAAGAGAAATGTTTTTGCAAGATTACACTAGTCTTCCCTACACCAAAGAATGATGTAAATTGTTTCTGTGAGAGGAGTGGAGCCAATGAAAGCCTGCAAAGGAATCGGGTTGGGTGTGTGTCCACTCTTTGGCATGTGATGGGAAGGGGGTCACTAGAAGGCCATGCATACTAGGTGTTTCCCTTTTCCTTGCAGGAACCCAGGGTCCAACCTTATCATTATTACTCGCATTACCCTCACTGTTGCTTCCCATGTTGGTAGTTTCCCTTCTCACCTTTTCGTTGTTGCCAACCTTATTGTTAGTTTTTTTCCAAGGGAGGCCGACTTTCTTTATGTTCTTGTTGGTGTACCTTGTCAACATTGAACCTATTACAAACGTTGCACATGGCATAGGCCTCATGGAGGTGATATCACGCTCTGGATTTACTGCGTAGAACTATCATAGGGACAAGAACCATGCTTGGATAGGAGACGGGCATTCAATATATATCTCCATACATGACTGAATTCATCATACTGCACTTGATGTAGATCTCAACGCACTACAACTTGAGAAAAAATGAGAGCAGTGTTCTTGAGTGCGCATAAGATCGAGTGGAGTGAGGAAAGCGTGGGATCTATGAAGGGAAAAGCCGCGACACTATGAGGTCGAGGGAAGGAACATAGATCGCCATACAAGATGGGAAAGTTGTGGCGATCCAGGATCAAGGGGAGGAAGATAGACCACAAGACGAGGTGGAAAAGCCTCAACATTGAGGGGAATGAAGATAGATCACGGGACGATATGGGAAAGCCGCGATAGCGCGAGTTCAAGGGTGAGGAAGATAGAATGTGAGACAAGATGGAAAAGCCTTAGTGGGATAGGGGAGGAAGATAGACTGCGAGAGGATATGGAAAAGCCATAGTGTCGTGGGATCGAGAGGAAGAAGATACATCAGAGACGAGATGAGAAAGACACGACGACGAAGGGTCGAAGAGAAGATACATCGCGAGACGATATAGGAAAGGCGCAACAACGCAGGGTCAATGGGAAGGATGAGACGCAAGATCAAGATTTCTCTGTTGCTCTGAGCTTTTGTGTGACAAACAGATGGCTGACAATGCCGACGGCGGAATCGGAAGGTACATATATGATTCATCTTACCTAACCGAACCGGTACGTACGAAGCGGAGGCAGCCGCTAGGTGATTGGGAAGCGACTAGCTAAACCCATCTAGGGTTTCGTCCCCTTGCTGGTGACGCCACTGGTCTGCTCTGCCTCCGATGGCTTTAGGGCCTTGGAGGTGTGGAGGACTGATACATTGCAAATGTATCTATAATTTTTTATGTTCCATGCTTGGTTTTATTCACTTTCTTGTGTTTCGTCCACACTTTGGAGTACTTTTCATATGATTTCTTGGACTAACCTATTAACAAGAGCCACAGTGTCAGCTGCCTATTTTCTACTGTTGTTGGTTCCAGGAAAGTCAAAAAATGAATATTCTCGGAATTGGACGGGACAAAAGCCGAAGTGCCTATTTTTTCGGAAGACTCGCGGAGCCAGAATACGAGACGGAGGAGGGCCAGGGCCTGGCCACACCCCCAGGCGCGGACTGGGCCTGGCCGCGCCAGGGCATGGTCTGGTCGCCCCAGGCACCCCCTCGGTCTCCCTCTTCGCCTATAAGTTGCCTTCTGACTTTAAAACTCAGGAGGGGGTCGACGTTTTTCCAGAAGGAGTTCCGCTCCGCCGCCACCACCAGATTCCATGAAACAGCACCAGAAACTCTGTTTTGGCACCCTGCCGGGACGGGGAATTGGAGGAGATCATCGCCATCATCATCACCATCGCTTCTCCATCGACCATCCATGTTTCCACCATCTATGAGTGAGTAATCACCCGCTGTAGGCTATGGGGATGGTAGGGATTGGATGAGATCGTTCATGTAATGGCGTCAGATTGTTAGGGCATGGTGCCTAGTATCTTTTATTAGTGCTTTATGACTTTGTTGCGACTTGTTGTGCTTAATGCTTGTCACTAGGGTCCGAGTGTCATGATTTCAGATCTGAACATGTTATTGATTCATTATGATAGTATTGTTTATGGTCTTATCTACAAGTTGTATACACACATTGTTGTCCGGAACCAATGGCCCCGAAGTGACAGAAATCGGGATAACCACAGGGAATGGCTTTGATGTGAGGATCACATGTGTTCACGGAGTGTTAATGCTTTGCTCTGGTGCTCTATTAAAAGGAGCACCTTAATTGCCAGTAGTTCCCTTGAGGTCCCACTGCAAATGGGCTAGCAGGACAAAAGATGTTGTGCAAGTTCTCATTGCGAGCACGTATGACTATATATGGAACACATGCCTAGGATTATCTAGTACTTGGATGCTTTATCTTATTTATCTGCAATTTCCCTATGTTCTGATTGCTATGTGAATTGTCTTGTCCATGCAACGCCCGTCCATCCATCCCTATGCGTACCGCACTCGAATCCTACGGTTTACTGCTATTATTACTGCTGTCTTTACTTTACTACTATTGTTACTTTACTATTCCTACTACAAAATTGTTGCTACTGATAAACTGTTGTGAGCAAGATTGTTTCCAGGTGCAGCTGAACTGACAACTCAGTTGTTAAGACTTATAAATATTCTTTGGCTCCCCTTGTGTCGAATCAATAAATTGGGTTTCACTTCCCTCGAAAATACTACGATACACCCCCCTATACTTGTGGGTCATCAAGACTATTTTCTAGCGCCGTTGTCGGGGAGCATAGCTTTATTTATCAAGTCCACTTGGAATCACTATTGTTCGCTGCCATCCATCCATCATGGGTAAGTCTCGTGATAGCAAGGTTCCTATTTTACCATCCACTACAAGAAGAGGTACGGTTCTGAACACCTCTATTGCTCTTGATTCACCATCTGTTATGAGTAAGCTCGTTACACCACCAGATACACGTTCTACACACACTGCTACTACTGCTGAATCTGAAACTTCTGATGCTTATGATGCTGCTTCTACTTTGCTTGATAAGAGTGGTTCATTAGGTCATTTCCTAGATGCTACGATTGCTAGAACTATAGCTGGAAATACTGAAACTCCTAATGAAGACACTACTACACCTGTTAGTTCACCTGAGTCTAGTGAGAGTTATGATATTGAAGATGGTTATGTTGAGATGACCGATGAATTTATCAAAGAATGTAAAAACACCCATGATAGGAGCGCTGCTAAGAGTCTCCTGGAGAGGCGTACTATTAGACCCAAATTATCTCCTATTGCTAAGTTTGCTGCCTCACCCATAAACATTATAGATAAAGATTATGATTTCTCTCTCGATCTACCTTACATAGCTATTGTTGAGAAAGAACCTTTTTGTGGGACTAAGAATGAAAGTGAGGTAGCACATATGAATGAACTTTCTACCATGAGTGGCTTGTTTTCTGATGATATTAAGATGCATACTTACTTTGTTGCTAAGATTTCCCCTTTTCACTGAAAGGAGAAGCTAAAACTTGGTTTAGTAATTTACCTCCTAGATCTATTGATAGCCCTGATTGCTTGATTAGTACTTTCCTGCAGAAATATTTTCCTCCTAGTGCTAGACATGCTATTTTGCAGGGACTTTTTGATTTTAAACAGGGAGAAAAAGAGATATTGCCTGAATCATGGGCAAGGTTTTGTGCTTTGATTCATGCACAGGCTGGATGTCCATTACCTAAGAATGAGCTTCTTGATATATTTTATAATGGACTAACCGAAGAATCTAGGACATACCTGGATAGTTGTGCTGATTGTGTTTTCAGGAATAGGACTCCCAAGGAAGCTGAGGAATTAATGGCTAAAATAAGTAAGAACTATGAAGATTGGACTCCTCCTAAACAAGCTATACCTGAAGTAATTCTACCTGAACCTACTATTCCGGTGCATTTTCCAACATCAAATAAGAGGGGAGTTATTGAATTAAATGATGAAGGAAGCTAAGAAATGTCTCAAGGAGAAGGGAATTAAAGCTGTAGATGTCAAAAATTTACCTCCTATAGAAGAATTATGTAAGCCTATTCCCTACTCACCCACTATTGAGGTACACTCTCTCCAACACTTTGATGAAGGTGATATCCCTTACTCTAAACCTCCTGATCAATGCTTAGAAGAATTTGATATCTTTATTGTTAAGCAAGATAATTTTAATAAAAGGGTGCAAAATCATCTAATGGAAAACACTAGAGCTATTGTTGAGTTGAAAGATATTGTGGAAAGAACCTCTAATGATGTTAAAATGATTGTTAAACACTTTGAAATGGTTCAAACTCAAATAGATCAACTCATTAAAGTGCAAAAAGACTTGCTAGTTAATGCTGCTAAAGAAAAACATGCTTATGAAATTAGAACTAGAAGTGGTGCTGCTACCTAGGATCCTCTATATCCTGAGGGGCATCCCAAAAGAATTAAGCAGGATTCTCAACAGGCTGAAAATAGTGGCTCTACTCGTAAGAAAAGGAAAAAGAAACATAAAACTGTTGAAGAACCCTCTGAACCTGCTATAGATCCTAATAGTATATCTATCTCTGATGCCGAAACTAAAAGTGGTAATGAAGAAAATGAAGTTCCTAATGAAGAAAAAGTTGAAGAAGAACCTAAAAAGCACACTAAGAATACTAAATACAATAAAGAAGATTTTGTTGCTAAGAAACATGGTAGTGAAAGAGAGCCTTGGGTCCAAAAACCTATGTCTTTCCCTGATAAGAAACACAAGTCAAAGGAAGATGAACACTATAATAAGTTTTGTGAGTGGATGAAACCTTTATTCTTGCAAATCCCTTTGACTGATGCTATTAAATTGCCTCCTTACTCAAAGTATATGAAGGATATTGTCTCGAATAAAAGGAAGATCCCTAATGAAGAAATTTCTACTTTGCTTGCTAATTATTCCTTTAATGGTAAGGTTCCTAAGAAACTTGGAGACCCAGGGATTCCAACTATCCCTTGCTCTATTAAGAATAGTTATGTTAGAACTGCTTTGTGTGATTTGGGAGCTGAAGTTAGTGTTATGCCTTTCTCTCTCTATAAGAGGCTTCAACTAGAAAAATTAATACCAACTGATATATCTTTGCAAATGGCTGATAAATCTACCACTATTCCTGTTGGTATATGTGAGAATGTACTTGTTCAAGTGGCTCATAATTGCTTGATATTAACTGATTTTATTGTGCTTGAAATGCCTGAAGATGATAATATGTCTATTATTCTTGGGAGACATTTCCTTAATACTGCAGGGGCTGTTATTAATTGTAATCAAGGAAAGGTGACTTTCAATGTTAATGACAAGGAACATACTGTCTATTTCCCCAAGAAGATTGAAAGGAATTATTGTTTGAATTCAATTGAACATGTTGAGGGCATTCAAGTTGGAGAAATATATTGTCCCATACCAAGAGAAAAATTTGAAACTATTATGATTGGGACCATTGCTATCAAGGTTGAGGTAACATAATCATCAGTGGAATACAAATTTTTGTCTCATATGAAATTGTTTTGGTAACAAGACCTGATCAACCTTGTTAACAAAAGGATTTCATTGAACAAAACAATGTTTTCACCAAGATTATCTCCGCTTACTTCTATTCTATCCATTTTAGTTTTTGCTTATGCCTAACTTAAAAGCATTAAAGAAAAGTACTTATTGGGAGATAACCCAAAAGTTTTAGATGAGTCTTGGAAGTTATTACTTCAGTAATAACCTCTCCTTATCCTTTTTATTTGCTTTTTGTGCCAAGAGTAACCTCTAATAAGAGAGAAGTAATGATTGGGAAAGTTGTTGTCCCGAAACAGATTTATGTGCTTCACCGTAAAAATCGTGTAAAATCTCTGAACGTCTTTTTGAGGCGTGAATTTTTGTGCTTCTGCCCCAGGTTGTTATCTAACTTTCGTTAGTGCAACACTTTTTTATTTGAGCAACAGAAGGTCTTCGAAAAAATTCTTCTTTACCTGCTGGTCTGTTTTGACAGATTTCTGCCATTTTCTGCATTTGCTTCTTGTTGGTTCCTTTTTGATTTCTTTTGGAGAACTGAGCTTTGAGACGGAAGTTCTACAGTAGCTAGTGTTCTAATGGAAGTTTATTTCGTGTTAGAACTGAACCTTAAGAACTATTATCTTGAGTGCACTAATGTTGCTAATAAAGATTGTGTGAAGTTTTGTATGAAGGAAAAATTTCAGGTGTATGGAAGGAATGAGTAATGAGATGAAGGATGGACTAAAGCTCAAGCTTGGGGATGACACGCGTGTCACCCCAAGAAATATCCAAGAAGTACAAGCGTCAAAGCTTGGGGATGCCCAAGGCATCCCCTTTTTATCAATAAAAATCCCAGGTTTCTTCCAAACGCTTCATTTTTATTGTTTCATGCACAGTTGTGTTGTTCTTGGAGCGTCTTCTTTTTCGTTTTTGTTTTGGTTTTTCGTTTGCTTGCTTTGCTTAGTTTTCTGAATAAATTGGTTGGACCCCCTCTTTCATACATTGGTTTGCAAATAGTTTGGTTTGGTTTGGAAAAGAGTAGGAAAGTTCATACTTATGTGGTAAAAAAGAGCTCGTTTTTGACTGTGGCCTATGCTTTGTCATGCCATGCTTGATATTGTTTTGGCTTTATGCTTAGTATTCTTTGCTGTAGCATGACTTGTTATAAACAATTGAGATTGCTTAATGTGCCTTGGATGAATCATGCGTTGTTTTAGCATATTAAAGCATAGTATAGTGGTATTCTCCTTTGATGCTTTATTTGGGTTGACTTGGCATATGATCACACCATGTTATGACTATCCCAAGTCACCATAGCCTTTATGATCCTTTAGTTTTCAACTTGTAGTATCACTTTATGCTTTGATCAATGATGGTTTGTCGCTCTACATGATTATGGCCATTATTGCTCTCTTAGTTTGTCGCTCCCAGTCTTTTGCTAGCCTCCACAACCAAGTATGAGTTCCACTCATGCATCCAACTCCCTAAAACAAATTTTTCCAAAGAGTCCACCATACCTACCTACTAGCATATGCTATTCCAAGTATATTCATGTTTTTGTTTACCTTCCGAATTAAACTTGTTATGAGAAAACTAGTGATTAAAGCTCTCACGAACTTGATGGCACACTTTACTTTTCTTGCCCTTAATAAACTTGAACCATTGTGTCGTCTATGTTGTATATGCTTGCACTTATTTGTTGGGGATTAGCAAAACCATGCTGTCATGGGGAACGCTTTCAACATTGCACTTGGTACTTGTACCTAGTTGATATCATGCTCTTTTGTCTATGGATGTCGTCGGTGTGAAATGAAAGGGGAGCTTGTAAGTCCATAGAGTTATGTATATGTGTTAGAGAAACGCATAGGCCGCTGGTCTAATCCATGCTGACATGGTGGAAACCTGCAGCGTAACCATAATGAGCTGTCTAAGAAGCATTCTTCTTATAAAAAAAGTCCTA
The DNA here is from genome assembly GCA_916181665.1 of Avena sativa. NCBI lineage: Eukaryota > Viridiplantae > Streptophyta > Magnoliopsida > Poales > Poaceae > Avena > Avena sativa. The sequence goes on along the minus strand of OV702287.1, from coordinate 182,319,358 downwards.
TATTGAAAAAAAAGAGAAAAAAAAGATTATGAAGAGAGGAAAGAGAGAAAAAACACCATATTCCCATGGTAAATAAGAAGATTGCTGAGATGCTCGTTGTTTGCTTGCATTGTCATTTTGATATGGGGGTTCTTCCGTATCATCGGGCAAGGGGTACCCCGTTGGCGGTTCTCTATGATACACATGTACTTACGATGATAAGAACTTACCGGTGACTAAACTTGAGTAGCATGAGGAGCGGCCCTCGTATTCAAGGGGCATGAGATTTCTAACTTATACTTTGTCAAGCATATACACCATAGCTTGTTCACTTTAACCTTAATCACTTCAAGATGCTTATGATAGGGGCAATGAGAGCTGAAAGCTATAAGTACCATAATTTTTGGAAGCTCTTTATGAGACTTGAATCCCTACTTCCTTTTATGAAGGCCTTTCTTCCACCATTATATCGAGTCTCCACCTTCTACCTTTATGCACCTACTTTGAGAGCATAGTGGCCATTCTTACTTCTATGTGCATTGTCCTAAGACTTGTTGATTGATGCATAACTTTGATATTGCTTGTTTTAAACTATTTGTATCTAGTCACTCTTATGAACTTTAAAGGTATCCTATGCATTTATGTTTGCTACTCTATGAGGGACAAGATGAATACTATTATGCTATGTTTTCTTTATGTGAAACAAACAAACGTCTTGCAAAGCATTGTTATTTATTAATCTTTTGTTTGTGCCTTTTCATGTTGCATCATAGTTTCTTTGTCTTATTGCTAGAACTTTGTCTTTTATGTTATGATTGAAGTACTATGATCCCAGCTTTGAATGTTTTACAAATACTTTGATCAAGTTTATGATGGTGCATGTCACCTCAAAAATTATTCTTTCTTTTTATCACTTATCTACTCGAGGACGAGCAGGAGTTAAGCTTGGGGATGTTGATACATTGCAAATGTATCTATAATTTTTGATGTTCCATGCTTGGTTTTATTCACTTTCTTGTGTTTTGTCCACACTTTGGAGTACTTTCATATGATTTCTTGGACTAACCTATTAACAAGAGTCATAGTGCCAGTTGCCTGTTTTCTGCTGTTTTTGGTTCCAGGAAAGTCAGAAAATGAATATTCTCGGAATTGGACGGGACAAAAGCCGAAGTGCCTATTTTTTCGGAAGACTCACGGAGCCAGAATACGAGACGGAGGAGGGCCAGGGCCTGGCCACACCCTCCTAGGCGCGGGCTGGGCCTGGCCGCGCCAGGGCATGGTCTGGCCGCCCCAGGCACCCCCTCGGTCTCCCTCTTCGCCTATAAGTTGCCTTCTGACCTAAAAACTCAGGGAGGTTCGACGTTTTTCCAGAAGGAGTTCCGCTCTGCCGCCACCACCAGATTCCACGAAACAACACCAGAAACTCCGTTCTAGCACCCTACCGGGACAGGGAATTGGAGGAGATCATCGCCATCATCATCACCATCGCTTCTCCATCGACCATCCATATTTCCCCCATCTATGAGTGAGTAATCCCCGATGTAGGCTATGGGGATGGTAGGGATTGGATGAGATCGTTCATGTAATGGCATCAGATTGTTAGGGCATGGTGGCTAGTATCTTTTATTAGTGCTTTATGACTTTGTTGCGACTTGTTATGCTTAATGCTTATCACTAGGACCCGAGTACCATGATTTCAGATCTGAACATGTTATTGATTCATTATGATAGTATTGTTTATGGTCTTATCTACAAGTTGTATACACACGTTGTTGTCCGGAACCAATGGTCCCGAAGTGACAGAAATCGGGATAACCGGAGGGAATGGCTTTGATGTGAGAATCACATGTGTTCATGGAGTGTTAATGCTTTGCTCCGGTGCTCTATTAAAAGGAGCACCTTAATTGCCAGTAGTTCCCTTGAGGCCTCGCTGCAAACGGGCTGACAGGACAAAAGATGTTGTGCAAGTTCTCATTGCGAGCACGTATGACTATATATGGAACACATGTCTATGATTATCTAATACTTGGATGCTTTATCTTATTTATCTGCAATTGCCCTATGTTCTGATTGCTATGTGAATTATCTTGTCCATCCATCCCTATGCCTACCGCACTCGAATCCCACTGTTTACTGTTTTTGTTACTACTGTCTTTGCTTTACTACTGCTGTTACTTTACTATTCCTACTACAAAACTGTTGCTACTGATAAACTGTTGTGAGCAAGATTGTTTCCAGGTGCAGCTGAATTGACAACTCAGTTATTAAGGCTTATAAATATTTTTTGGCTCCCCTTGTGTCGAATCAATAAATTGGGTTTCACTTCCTTCGAAAATACTGCGATACACCCCCTATACTCGTGGGTCATCACATACCACGGCCTCTCGCCAGCGGGATGATTTTCGTTTTTATTTATCCTTTTTTCAGTGTATTCTTCGGGATGTTGAGGCGATGGCTACGTCTTGAAGTCAGAATAAGGTCCTCCCCGCCCTATCCTCACTCCGGTGGTGCGTCTAGTGCCGGCGGAGGACGCGTGAAGTCGTGTGTTCGGTGGATCTTTTGGGATCCGTCGTTTTTTGTATTCGTCAGGATGGTTTGATGTCTGTCTCTTCCGATCTACGATTGTCATCGCTTCCGATCTACGATTATCATCTTCGGCGATGGTTGTTGCTCTTGTGCGCTGATCCTATGGGTTTTGGCACGACGACTTGCCGTCTGTCTACTACAACAAGCTCTACTACGACAAGTTTTGTCCGGCTGCGGGGATGGAGAGGCGAGGACGACGGCGCGCCTTCGGCCCGTGCTAGTGTCCGTAGTCGTCGCTAGGTGATCCAATTGATCTATTTATAATTTTATTACTTTTATGCTCTTTGTACTACTGTTGATGATTAAAATAATGAGGGAAATTTCGCATAATAAATTCTTTACTATTAAAAGACTTATGGTCTTGGTGGTTTTATGTTTTGATACATCCGTCAATACGTCTTTGATCCCTAAATTGAGTACGTCTTCGATCGACCAATTGAGTTTGAAGCGGGCCGCTCATATATCCGTACTGCAGAGGAGTTCGTCTCTGACTCGTAGCCCAGAAATTTAGCAGGCAATGTATAGAAGTAGGAGTCCATGTCCAGAATAATGTCCAAGCCGGGTGATTCCTTTATATAATCCAGTGAACAGAAACAACAATCAAAAATCAACGAGAGGAGTGCAACACGCCCGGTCGCATTTTTGTAGAATATCTCGCAACGAAAGATGTTAATTTAATAGATCAAGAAGTAACTGTTCTCTCCCAACACCGGATCTTTGTAGAATACAAGCAGTAAAGATGCTTAGAACGCAAAATCATAGAGAGTAAAAGAAAATACAACCCGATAAATAAAGATACTTTTGCATCTGGAAGATATTTAGATCGATCTGGAATGAACGCCGGTCCCGTGTCTCCTCGACGCCCCTCTTGCCCCGCCTCGTCGCGAGATTCCTCGCGCGCTCGTCGCCGACTGCTATACCAACGCGGCGTCTCAGACACCACCGACGCCGCATCAGTGGGGAGAGGCTATGGAGGAGTGTGAGGGGGGAGTGGGGGTGTGGAAGAGGAGCCCGCCGAGCCTGTGCCACCAGCACCGGAGCAGGAGCGGCCGTCGGAGTAGAGAGCCGGGTGAGGATCTTGAGTAGATAAAAGGAAAAGTGAGCGAGGGGAAGAACGGAAGAGAGAGTAACCGGACTTTTTTCCCATGTCAAATTTGCCTGGTCTTCGCCTTTGGCGCGAAGCACGAGCCCCCGGCTCCATGCTCTTCCTAAGGCGGTAGCGATGGTGGCCCACTACTGGCGCACGACGCGGCCGGGTCCACGGCGACAACGTACTCTCACTCCTCACAACAGCATACGGTTGGCGGCAGGCGTGCGCGCGATAGCCTCTTCCAAAGGTGGCGGCGCGACAGGCTCCTCCTAAGCCGCACGACGCACCGTCATCCTCCCTAGCGGCGGTGGTGGCAGCAGTGAACGCCCGACGTGGCAGTCGCCTCACAACAACGGTGATTTTGTTGACAAGTTATAGTCTGTACCTCACAGGAGAAAAGGCAAATGTCATCCCTTCGGGAGGTTTGCAATTTAGCTCCATCTATTTATTTTATATAAGTGTAGGTCCATGTGCTTCACTGTTAAGCCTTTTGGCATATTTTCCATATGCAGACTGTCCCTGAATAGATGCTTGGTGCAGCCAAGACTAGAACCAAACGTTCATCATAAATTATTTCATCTTCACACATAGAGACATATTATGCAGGAAACTAATTGTTTCCCTCGCTTAGCTAAATATTCTTTCAGATTCTTGACAAAATTTTAGCACAGAACAAGATCTAGCCGGCTTAGACACGATGCATACATATTTTTCTTTCAAAGATCAAGCAAAACCTGTAGAAAATAACTGAAAAAAACAACCAGAAAAAGTCAACAGAAGGCTCATCGTTTTATGAAACTTCAACAACTCATGATTGTTTTTTCTCGGAAGTTCATACAGTACGCTCGTTTTTTTGTGAAACCTCCACAACTTAGTATGTTCGTCACAAAGAAAAAAATGGCTGTAGCAACGTACGGATATTATTCAGCTAGTAAAATATGATTCAGCTTATAAGGGATTGAGCTAGTAAGATAAAATCGTGCTGTCTAGCAAAAATCGTGGGTCTTGTTTTTTTTTTTTGACGTGTGGGTCCTGCATTATCTTACCTGGCATCCTGGTCCACCTTTCAGCGAGCGCTGCTAAGAGTTCCCTGAGTACGAAAACGTTCCTCCCGACGCCTCGTCTGCGCGCCCTCTATAAATCGTGGCCCAACCCTCCCTCTTCGCGCACGCAGCGGGTTTTTTCTCTTCTTCTCCCTCTTTCCGTTTGTTCTCTCGCTTCGTGTTTCCAGAAACCCTCTTCCCATGGCCTCGAGGGGGAGCTGCCCCGGTGGCGGGCGCGGCGGGCGAGGGGACGCAGCAGGACGCGCAGCAGGTGGACGGGGCGACAGCGGAGGGCGCGGTCCCGGTGGCCGTGTCGGGGCCGGAGGAGGAGGTTACCCGCAGCAGTACGGTCGCGGCGATGGCGGAGGCCGCGGCCCTGGTGTTCGAGGAGTGGGCGGGTACTATCAGCAGTCTCCACCCGCTCGGGTCAACGCGGGAGGCGGCGGGACCGGCGGTCCGGCCGGCTACCGCCCTGTCGCGCCGCGTCCGGTCGCCCCCACGGCGTTCCCCTCGGCAGCGTCTACGAGTTCTTCGTCCTCGTCGACGGAGGCATGTTCTCATGCTCTCGCGAGGGACGTTGGCAGGCTGGCCATTCAGCCTCCTGCTTCTAGCCCCTCTGCGCCTGGCGCGGCGCCCCTGGCTCGTCGCCCACCTCCTCCGGCCGCGGCGGCGGCCGCGGCTCCTCCTCCACCACCCGCGCCTGCCACGGAGGTGGAGGGAACTCAACCCGGATCGCAGGTCCCCGCGTTACCGGCGGCCGCGCCGGTTTCAAGCAAGTCGGTGATGCCACCCGCGCGTCCGGGTTTCGGGACGGAGGGGCGGAAGATGATCGTGCGAGCGAACCACTTCCTCGTGGGCTTCGCCGACAAGGACATCTGCCACTACGATGTGAGCCACCCCCTGCCCTACCTCTCGTCCTCTTTGAGTTTTTTCTCTGCTATACCTGTTCGATTTGTTTCTTTTTTTTTTGAACTGGTGTTCGATTTGTTTCGATGCACGGACTTTTTGCGATTTTTTTTTGTAGTTGTACTTGCTGCGATATTCATACACATAGTTAAATGCAAGCCCTGAATTTCACAATCTCGCGCAGTTCGGGGTCGAAAAGATCGTGAATCTTTCGGTTAAGTTGGTGTTGTTTCGATAGACGAGTTCCGTGCTGACAGAGTTCGGCCAATGGATTCAGGAGCACGTATTTACCTTTGGTGTGTTTTAGGTAGGGTCCAGATCTATTTCGCGTCTTCCCATCCACGTAGCTGTAAATCGCGCGCGATGGCCATTATTTCCTCTTTCCATCCTCGTAGGTGTAACCGCGGATAATGGCCATTGTTTCTTTCGATCAAAGACTCGCAGATCTAGTGCGGCTTCTCAAGAAATCGTCCATTGGGACAAGATCAAAGACGCCCAGTCTTTTGATCCATTGCGTTGTCCTTGTTTAGCGATTTGGTCTTTCTTTTGTCACCAGGCCGCGTAACATCTTTTTCCTGTTCTATCTATATGAACAAGCATGCATGCGAGGTCTAGGCTTGCTTTGCAGTAGTGGGATGTACGTCCTTGCAGCTTCCGATTTCCAATAAATGTGGCTTATGCATTTCTTTTGTTTTGTGTCTTTACTTTTTACACTCGGTTGTTACGAGAGTTTCCATTTCTAGCAAAAGTTCTGCAGCACATGTGGTGTGCTTGCTCCGTTCTGGAGGTGAGGACTCCCGACTGGCTCGCGCGCTCACATTGCTCCGTTGCTGTCACCACAGCTGGTTTCTTTCTCTGAAAAACGGAGGCCAAGACGAGATAACGCTATGTCTGCTCTTGCTGATTTAGGCAAAGGGCTCGCCCCCCTTGGTGGTGGGTAGGCACAATAGCTGCCGAGTTTGCCTTGTGCTGTTTTGGGTTCTGGTCTTCTTTATTCCCTACTATGTTTTGGTCAACCTGAACTAAATTGTGATCTAAGATACGATTGTGGAATGTTATTCCAAGCTTTTTTCTTTACCTGGATGATAATTAATCCACCTACTTTATCTCAACGGGATCTCACTTTCAGGTTGCCATTAATCCTGAGCCTAAGACAAGACGGATCAACAGGGTTGTCATGACGGAGCTCATGAACAAGCACCGTGCGTCGTCTCTGGGTGGTAGATTGGTGGCTTATGATGGCAGCAAGAGCCTGTACACTGCAGGCGAGCTGCCTTTCACGGTGATGGATTTCTCTGTCAAGTTGGGGAAAGAACGAAGAGAAGTGTGAGGATTTCTTAATAATTTTCCTCTATCTTCTTTATGCTCTCTAGGCTTGATTTTTTCAGATGCTAATTGATACACTTCTGCGTCATTTTTCTACCTGAACTGGAAAATAGTGAGTACAAGGTCACGGTTCGATTCGCCAAGAGGGCAAACTTGTATCACCTACAGCAGTTCCTTGGTGGCAGGCAAAGGGATTCTCCTCAGGACACCATACAAGCGCTTGACGTGGTGCTAAGGGAGTCACCTTCTCTGAAGTATGATAACATTGTCAACTCGCTTCTCTGTTATATTTTTACTGCTGACTTTGTTTAATGTGTTCACCATATCTCGAAATTCTACAGCTATGTCACTGTTTCTCGATCATTTTTCTCAACGACATTTGGCCGACACGATATCGGTGATGGCCTCGAGTGTTGGAGAGGATATTACCAGAGCTTGCGCCCCACGCAGATGGGCCTCTCACTGAATATAGGTGCATACTAGTTCAAAAACCTTCTCTTAGGAAATCCCACTTTAGGCCACTTCGCAATTCAATTTCTATTGAGCATGAGGGCCTTTCCATGGTAGATATTACGTTTGTTATGCTTACTTCTGCATAAATCTGCTAGCCATGTCTCTGTATATTATTATGTTACTTGTTTACCTGTGTTATTCAAATTTACAAAGTCCTGGGGGAGTGTTGTAAACACAAACTCAATCACCGAGTTGAAATGATATACTCCCTCTGTCTCAAAATAGATGTCGCAGGTTTGTCAAAATTTGGATGAATCTATATACTAAATAGTGTCTAGATTCATCAAAATTTTGAGACGGAGGGAGTACAACTTGTAATGCGGTTCAGTCAGACGGACGTTCCAGCATAGGAGTTCAGTTAAGCAAAATTGTATTCATGTGCCTGAAGTAACTGAACACATTTGTTTATACAGTGTAGGTTTAATATGCACGGTATTCGAGTAGTTCTTTTTCACGAATTATCATGTTTCTGAACTCTTGTTGTACTTGTTTTGTTTTACAGACATATCATCAACTTCATTTTATAAGCCCATCTCGGTGATGGAATTTGCTCGAGATTGTCTGAATCTGAAGAAAGTAGAAGCCAATCGGCCTCCTTCCGATAGGGACCGTCTCAAGGTACTACATTTATCTACCAAAAAAGTATCATATACAATGCTTTTTGCAACTTGCTGAATGATTTAGTTCTTTTCAGCTTAAGAGAGCACTGCGTGGAGTTCGTGTTGAAACCACTCACCAAGAGGGCAACAAGAGTGCCTACAAAATAACTGGGATTACTTCTGTCCCTCTTGTTCAGCTCAAGTACATGTTTCTCCTCTTCTGCCATCTCACGCATGCTCTTTAAATTCCCCTTCTGGTGCCAAATCATTTACTGCTGCTTGTTGTTTTTAGCTTTCCTCTTGATGAAGGGTCCCAAATGACTGTGGTACAATACTTTTGGGATCGGTACAAGTATAGACTGGGGTTCACTTCTTGGCCCTGTCTGCAGGCAGGCAATGATGCTCGACCTATATATTTGCCAATGGAGGTATTTTTTCTTGAATTACGCAAAACCTGATGTGAAACTTTGCTAATGATTTATATAATATGCTCTTAGGTGTGCACAATTATTGAAGGGCAGAGGTTCTCCAGGAAGCTTAACGAGAAACAAGTGACTGGCATACTGCGAGCTACGTGTGAACGTCCCAATGACAGGGAGAAAAGTATAATGAAGGTATTTATCCAGACGCTAGGTCGTACCGCCACCAACATTTCTGAATTGAATTTACGTGGAAGTGCATACATAATTTTGGTCAGGAATCTTATCGTTGTGTGATATGACATCAACTTTGTTCTGTTTCCCCAAATATAAACTATTATGGATATTAACATACTTGTTGATGTATTGTATAGATGGTTGACCACAACAACTATGCAGCTGATAAGCTTGCACAGGAGTTTGGTGTTGATGTTACCAGTAAAATGGTCAATGTGCAGGCTCGCGTGCTACCTCCACCCCAGGTGGCTATTCTACTTGATTATCATTTTGATGTTTATGCCCTGCCTTTTGTCTATCAAATTTAACTGTTTATGTTGTTTTAGCTCAAATATCATGACTCTGGAAAGGAAAAATCATGTACTCCAAGTGTTGGCCAATGGAATATGATCAATAAGGTGATTCAGCCCAAACTTGGTACCAAAAGTTTCTCTTACAAGCTCACTTTTAATTTTGCTACAGAAGCATAACAATCTTATCAGAACTGTTGAACTTGTATCAGTATTTTGTTATAAAATTGAAAGTATAAACAGAGTAAATTGTGGATTTTTAGAAATTTTCAGTCTAAATAATTGAAATAGTAACGTGGTTGGAGGTCGTCTCTACCTAGTTCCTCCATAGTCTAATTTATGTATAACTATTTTTTGAGATGTCCCTCTTGCTGATCCACGCTTACTCTCTGTATTTTAGAAAATGGTTAATGGAGCAAACGTTCAGCGCTGGACTTGCTTGAACTTTTCACGGATGCCCATTGAAGGAGTGCTTTTGTTTTGTGGCGACTTAGTCAGAATGTGCAATTCCATCGGAATGGTAAGTTCCCTGTATGTTTACACATACAAGTTGTTCATATCACCAGTCATGGTACGCTCAATTTAGTCTCAATATTTTAGGTTTTCAATACTGTGCCGGTGGCAGAAATTCGCTCAGCTTCTGCTAATAACATAGAAGCTGCTTTGAAGGATGTTCACCAGAGGGCCCCTAACATCCAGTTGCTTATTGTGATTCTCCCGGACGTTTCTGGCCAATATGGTATGCACATATATGTTTTCAAAAACGATTTTATGGTATGCACATATTTGTTTTTTGAAACGAGATTACGGTATCACACATGTTGATTTTCTGAAACGAGGTAATGGTATGCAGACATTATGGAAACGAGGTTATGGTCTGCACATCTTTTAGTATATCTCTCCCTATTTCCTTATCCCCTGGTACCTATATATTTGTGCAATTCTGCAGGGAAAGTTAAGAAGGTGTGCGAGACTGAGCTTGGGATAGTATCTCAATGTCTCAAGCCAGACAAGGTCAACAAAGCTAACATGCAATATTTCGAAAATGTTGCACTTAAAATCAATGTGAAGGTCAGTTTGTTGTCAGTCACCTTTCTCTTCTGTGCTTTAGCTGTTCAACAATGGAGAGTGACGTTTATGCTTTCTTTATTAGGCCGGCGGGAGAAATACAGCTCTTCAGCAAGCTGTTTCACGTAAAATTCCGTTTGTCAGCGATAAACCGACAATCATTTTTGGCGCTGATGTAACACATCCTGCAGCAGGGGAGGATTCGTCTGCATCGATTGCTGCTGTTAGCCTCTTACATCCTCCTGCAACACTCGTTCACTTGATAATTTGGTTTATTGTCTCTGAATTTAAATGAACTTCCATTATTATCTGGATGCCATTGTGGTGATATAGTTGTGATGAGTGCATGCAGGTTGTGGCCTCCATGGACTGGCCTGAAATCACAAAATACAGAGCTGTGGTTTCTGCACAACCACCCAGGCAGGAGATTATTCAAGATCTCTTCTGGACAACTAGAGATCCAGAGAAGGGGACCTTTGTACACGGTGGAATGATCAGGTAAGTCTTGTTGTGCCTTCCTTCAGGGTACTTGATGGCTTAAAATTGACTCCACATTTCTGTAGGGAGTTACTGGTGGCATTCTATAGGCAGAACAATAGAAAGCCCGAGAGGATAATATTCTACAGGTCTGTGCTTCCGAATTCTTACTATGATGTTATCGTTCGTTGATGATTCTGTTTTGAACTGTAATTATTTTTCTATGTAGGGACGGCGTGAGTGAAGGGCAGTTCGCTGAAGTTCTGATGCATGAAATGGACGCCATCAGGAGGGTGATGCTCTCAATCCATCATTGTCTTTGCCTGCCAAATTGTGGTTTCATCTGTTTCCACGTATTCACAGTGTTGTTTTCTTCTTTCCAAAGGCATGCCAATCTCTGCAGGAGGATTATCTACCCAAAGTGACATTTGTGGTTGTCCAGAAAAGGCACCACACAAGGCTCTTCCCTGAGGTGCATGGGAAGCAGACCGACAGAAGTGGAAACATCCTTCCTGGTAAGTGTGCCTCACACATGCACACCGAACGTGCTACTCCCTCCGTCTCGAAATAAATGTCTTAAGTTTGTCCAAATTTGGATGTATCTAGTGGCTAAATAGTGTCTAGATACACATTCAAATTTAAACAAATTTATTATAAGATATCTATTTCGAGACGGAGGGAGTAGTTTAAGAGCATCCCAATCCCAAATTGTTTATTGAGAGAAGCATGTTGTGGTTGACGGATCTCCATTATTTGATGGGGCTTGCAGGAACCGTGGTTGACACAAGCATTTGCCATCCCACCGAGTTTGATTTCTACCTGTGTAGCCATGCCGGAATTCAGGTACATATCCCCAACATTCTCGTGGCACCGATGTCACTACCCAGTGGCACAAACACTTCGTCTTGCATTGCATTGCATTGGCTGAAGCGGGCATTTTGTATGTGTTTTTTCAGGGGACGAGCAGACCAGCTCACTACCACGTCCTCTATGACGAGAACCGTTTCACTGCTGATGGGCTACAGTCACTTACGAACAACCTGTGCTACACGTAAGTGTGCCCCCCTCTCACATTCATTCACCTCTCTGTTTTAGTACGTACTACTGTACTAGTTTTTCTTTTCCGATTCAGGTTCATCTATCATCTTGACTGGTTTTGCTAGCACCACGCTTACATAATATTTTTGCCTGTAAATGCAGGTACGCTCGATGCACTCGCTCTGTATCTGTTGGTGAGTTTCTTCTCCTAATACCATCTCACAATTTTCTTGGAAGGACATAGTGATATACGTATGTGTATCAAGTTGTGCTAATGCTTGACTCTTTTGTTGACCAGTTCCTCCGGCCTATTACGCTCACCTGGCAGCGTTCCGTGCACGGTATTATGACGAGCCGTTGGAGGGCTCTGACAGCACCTCGGTCGTCAGTGCCGGGAGCAGGACGGCGGCCGGAGCTGCTGGCCCTCCTGTGGCGTACCGCCGGCTCCCCCAGATCAAGGACAACGTCAAGGACGTGATGTTCTACTGCTGAATTGGCCATTGCTGGCAACTTGGTGGGAGTTGTCGTTTTAGTTAGCTTGCTGCAGTGCTGCTTATTTAGGTGGTACTTTTGGTGGCCACTTCTGATGTTTGCTATGTTAATGGATCATGCGGCATGGATTTACTATGGTGTGGTGCTGGTAAACATGGGATGTGCGCCGACGTGGATTTTATTCTCTTATTATGTTGTTCGTTGCACTCTCAATCTTGGCTAGCATGACAGTACAACGTGACATACCATAGCTTTTAGAGCATCTACGATAAATACCCTAATAATAGGGCACTCACAGAAAAGGTTTTAGGGCACCGATTTATTTTGATAGATGTAAAATAGGGTGATAGAAAATGTGCAGCCGCAGTAGATGATGTATAATAGGGAATCAAGTAGTATGTTTTTTCTGCGAGATCACCACGCACACATATCATCAACACCATATGAACTTTGAATCCACACATCAAATTCAAACCGGGCTATCACTTGCATCAGAGCATCTCCATGTTTTGCCTCCTCTTCTTCCATGGCACCAGGGGCACCCAAGTCGTCGCTCATGGCACCATGAGTCCGATGCCAGCCATGGAGCCTCCCACGTCACTCATGCCCCTCTCATGACACCCATGCTTCCTTCCATGACACCCATGCCTCCTCCTATGAATCATCCCATGCTCCTCGACCCGTTCATCAACAGTGGTCACGACAAATCTCAACATATGCTTCTTTTTGCAACGCATCGAGATGATTGTGTCCATGAGCATCAACTTTTGCTGGTGATCCATTGCTTCAAGGCATTCTTCCATGGTTAGATTGATCTCCTCCATTGCCACCCTCATCTCCCCACTCGCCGCCTTCATCTCCTTGGCTGCCACCAACCTCTCCTCGGCCGCAACCTCCTCTCCTCGGCAGTTGCCTTTCTGCTTGGTCACCGTCATGTCCTCATGTCCTCTGATTGAAAATGGCCAAACCTCCATAATCCTTAGGTAGTATGCACATATTTTGTACATTCATATGGTGGTACTTAAACTTGGTGGTGCAAGCCGCCATGAACCGCTTATGTTTGTGAACTCCCTAAAAAAGGTAGAAACACTACAACACCGAGCTTGGGCGCTGCCGCTTGGACACCAAGGCACAACCTTAGTCGTCGCGCTCGCGTTGGCGCGACAAAAAAAACCCGCCAGGGATAACTGCGTGAGGGATTGTGCAATTGCGGCAGATTTTTTGGCGCGGCACAATGTGAGCCACCAAGCTAGCGCTTTCCCGGCAGCAAATCGTTTACGACGCGACCCATGTATGGAGGCACTGCTTAGGTGCCATGACAGCTGTGCGTGGTTGGCACAATTCAGTGTCGTCCTATATACCCGTGCACGGCATAATTTTTTAGTGCCCCAATGATGCTTCTAGGCGCAACAATTTAGCCAACGGTTTCTATATTTAGGATTACATTAGCTTAATTAACAGAAATGACAGATAATCATAATAAGCATCACACATTATGCTTCAAATAAATCACAAGTTCACAACATGTACGACTATGGCATTGATAGCAATCAGTTCCACGGTACTACATAAACCTAACATAATAGAACATGACTTAACAAACATCGTCCTCTAAAGAGATCATAAATTTTCTCATAAGAAAGTAGCACGGTCACGCTTGTAAGGGTCGTCCTTATCTTCATAACCGTATGGCTCAAGGTCAGAGTCATCTTCTACAGGATCAGGCTTGTACAAGCATGCGTCACGTTCTTAAATTCTAGTAAGGCTCTCATCTGCTTGTATAGCCGACCGCAGAAGTTCTTTAGCTTGTGCGTCCGGCTGTGACAACATCATGTTGATCTCCTTGCCATCAACATCAGCTGCCTCTAGGATGAAGTGCCCACACACAAACTTTTGGAGTTCAGTAGCATCATTAAAGATCATTGAAATTGTTGTATTCCATCCTGCAGTCAAATGACTAATACGCAAAGTGGATGTGGCCACTTTGTGTTTGAGTTGCCTAATCTCTTCCTCTTGACTTTTAAGTGTGTCCCGGAGATGCCTTATAGTCTTATCCTGAGATTTCTCTTTGTCTTGGAGATGCATACAACAACATGCTCAGGAAGATGCCTCTCGCCTCCTGACAGATGAGAAATACTTGGATACTATAAATTGTGTTGCAACTAAGCTAGTTCAGCAAACAACACATATAATTAGATATTGTAAAATCCAGCTGCATACATCAGCGCAAGTGTTGAGCAAATAGGATGATTCCTGAGTGTTCCCAAACTTTATAAGTGTGGACTAATCTGACTGAGGTAGATGCTACAAATGCAATGCAACACAGTAAATCGATAAGCATATTTTAACAAGTAGCACAACATAAATAAAGGTGAATTTAGCTATGTACATCATTGCAAGACTTTAGCTCATTGGATGCATTTTTAGATATGACCTGAACCTGATAATAAATAAAATATAGTAAAATCAGCTTACTGAGCATAGCACAACTTCAGTTTCAGCAATTTGGCTAACTTAAATGCATCAAAATACCTTTGCATTCTTCATATGTAAAGGAACGGTCGATCAGATGAGGAAAGGATTCGCAAATACCATATCAGTGAGGATTTTATTATTCCTAACAATTCTTGCTTGACGCTTAAGCTCGTTATTTGCGAGAACAGCTGAATCCATTGATCTGATATACAAGTTGTCCTAAAGAACATTATTTTAGCGATCCCCATGTAGTGCCCTACATATCTATATACCAATCCCAAGTACCCAGTAAACATTCTCCTTAGGTAGGTGGATGTACCAGTGAATTCGGCGGGGCGACTAGGATCTGCACATCGATAGTGGAAGCAGGCGACGGGAAAGGGATCTGCACGGTGATAGTAGAAGCGAATGCGGCGGGAAAGGGCGGTGCTGGTGGAAGCAGGCGGCATGACAGGGATCTGCACGACGACGGTGGAAGCAGAATGACAGGACATGGATCTGCATGACGAGCTTGATGGCATCGGTCGAAGTTCGGGCAAGGAGTAAGTGGAACTGGTGCGGATATTTTCGAGTGAGACAATGAGACAAGTGCGGGAACTAGTCTAAATATTTTTCTAAGTGCGGGAGCGGTGAGCTAGGAATATTTGGCAATTTTCTTGAAAATAATACATATATATAAACACATGAAAAATACAAGTCAACTGCTACAAACTGGATAATTAGCATGGTAATCCATAATTAGTTAGTACATAATACAAGATTAAATACCCAATCATGTTAATTGAAGGGAATCTATCCTGTCCATAACTGAGCATAGTGTTTTGGAGATATCAGTTAAACTGGTCCTCATCACATCCATCTCCTCAGCTTTCATCCGCTGGAGCTCATGCTTTTCCACTTCGAGCTATGTTTTGCTTCCTCGAGGTTGCCGAAGTATTCGTGATCATGCAGCTAATTGCAGAGCTCATGCTACCACCACGACGATATTATAAAGTGATGCAGCTAGAGTGAGTGTGGCGGGTCATACCACTGGATGAACCACTTTGCGCATTCGAAATTGCAACCTATCAACACCCGGATTTTTAATCCTAGATGCCTATTATGCCATACATCGCAATCCCAGGATTACGATTTTTGCGAGACATAACAGATTGGATATCACAGTACATCATCCATTACAAACCATAATAAGGTCTTACACGAATAAAGGATCTCATGATCCAGTCTTAATACAAACAAGCAGCGGAAAAATAAGAGTAGCGGGGGGCTCCATCTTCAGTGTCACAGGCAATGCTAACGATGGGAGATGATCCTAGTTGTCGTAGCCGTCCTGCTGTCCATCTTCCTGATAGTCCTCCGCATAGTCTGGCCACGGGAATAGCCAGTGACAAAGCCACGAGTACTCTTTAAGTACTCACAAACTATCACTAACAAGTAAGGTAGTTCTAGTAGAAATGCTAAGCTCTAAGTTTATTTGCAAAAAGGCAGATTTATCTAAACTGAGTTCAGAAGCAAAGGAAGTTAACTTAAATGTTCTAAATCACTTAAGTTGGGAACCTAGTTTTCATATTCACAACCCTCTTGGGGTCAAGTCAAAATCATAGTTCACTTCACAAGTCATTTTGAAAATATCTGACGACGGAACACTATGGCCACTCTAACTGTCCATGACCGCGGACGCGGCTATTCGAATAGTTTGACACTCTGCAAAGGTGGTACACTTTCACCACAAAATTCGATACATCCGCCAGGATAACCCTGAATCATCATACTTAGTATGCGGATAATCAATCATAACCTTTCAATTACACACTCTAGTATAGGCACCTCCTCTATGAGCTTGGCCTCCCAGCCATGGCCATCTGCCATCCTGGGCACTGCATAGGTGGACATCATCAAGAGGTAGCCTCAGCTCAAACCTCTTCCGCGAGGGAACCCATACTAATGCATATAAACTTCCGGCTAAGCCTTACCCAATTCAGGTATTGTGGTTGTACGGTAAAATTGGAATGGTATCGCATCCGAACCCAACCATCAGTTTTTATAAAGGGCTAAGGCTCATGCCTCAACATTTTCATCATCAAATCCATTTGTGTTTCTCAACACATGTCAAAACATTTCAATAGAATGAAGCATCATTCGAAGGTTTTCATAATCATTTTCACCAAGTATTCCCATCTAAAGTGATCAAGTTTTATGCTTAGCACTAGCCACTAAGTTAAGAGTGTTCACTAATGAGGGATGCTAATATCAATCTTATGCCATAGAATGACATCTAGTGGCCTAGTTTTATACTATTTATGCTATCTATACCATCTTTCCAAAACCTCACATGGCATTAACTAAAAGTAAAGAACTTTGGTAAAGTAAAAGAGTAAAGCTTGCAAGTAAAACTTGGGATGGGTATAAATCAAAATGTATAACTAAGCCTGCCTAATGCATCTCGCTTAGGTTAACTTGCATCTAGTGATGGCTTGCAAGTTTTAGCTTGCCAATAATACCTTGCCTTGGTTGGCGCAGTGATTGAAGTTTTCTTCGTCTTCTTCGGGGTAGAACTCCTCCACATAGACTTGGTCGGTACTATCGTCTATAAATGAATACGGGGTACACAATCACCAAACAATACTTTAACTAAGTCTAATTAGAACACTAAGGCACACACTTGATGATCTAGCATCATCACACTCATCACAAGATTTAAAGAACTAGTTTCATTTATTTTATTTGAGAAAAGTAATTTCTACTCATTGAAATTAATTAAGATTTAATATTCTCCAATTAAAATATGGGATCATGTGGACACATGTCATCACCACATATTATAATACATGAGAATGTGATTTAAAGGGTTGGTCACATTTTATGAAGTTTAAGATTATCATTTAAATGATTTAAAGTGACTAGAAATGCTTATATAGCATTATTTTGGTACTAGTCCAAAGTCACTGCATGCAAACCTAAATATTATTACATATTCAGATAGGTATTATCAGATGTGATTTTTGAGAGTTGGAATCAACTTAAAAGCTATTATGGTTGATTTTTGAAAAATGTTTGAAGTTGCAAAAGTCTCTGTTTTGTTATTTTTGCTATAGATTATCTCTAACTCCAAATGATTTAAATCCAATGGGCTTGGATAGATATTTTAATTATATTTCTAACAAAATTTGAATCATGCCATTTGATTAAGTGAAACTCTCTGAATTGATTTTTGAATAAGTGGACAGAATATGATTTCAACTAAATTGGAAAATCACTTATTTGAATCTTTGGGCCAGTGCGGGAAAGCTAACGGGCCGGCCTAGTGGCACTCCGCAGCACAGCAGGCTGCTGACAGCGCGGGCCCACTGGTAAGTGACTTATCTAACGCGAACCGGTATCTTTCAACCAGATCCCTATGATCTAAATCTAATCCAACGGCTGAGGGTTGTCATCGACGACGAATAGCTCCGGTGAGGCCTGAACCCTAACGCGGTGGTGGGGGTCTATCGGGCTCACCTGGGCTCCATCTAGGCTCGGCGACGGGGGAAAACGGCTTGGTAGACGACGGTGAGGCGAGGTGCGGTCACGGTGAGGCTTGGGGTGGTCGCAATCGATGACGCCCTTCTCCTCCAGCAGCAGTGGACTCCGGTGCAATTCCGGCACGGTGGTCCTTGCCTTGCTCCGGGAAGGGGTGTGGGAGGATCAGTGGTGAGTGTGGAGTCGAGGGGTGTGAGGAATGGAGGCTGGGGTGGCCTCCTTTTATAGATCGACGAGGAGACCGAGTGGTGCGGGTTGGCGTCTCCGGCGAGGGCGACACATAGAGCTAAGGGCATGGCGGGGGTAGGTGGACGGTGCGGTGTCTCCTGGCAGTTCTCACGGGCTTAATGGCGCGACATGGGGCAGTGTGTAATGGCCGGGCACGTGCGGCGCTCTGGGCGGAGGCACTGGTGTTTGCGGCGGCGCACGGGAGCTACGGGTCACGCAGCGGAAAACGGGGGTGTTTGCCGGGGTGGCGTGATCATGGTGAGGCTGCGAGTGAGCGGTGAGGGTAAGGTGCGAGCTAGTGGGGCTGGTCGGGCGCGGTGCACTGGCGCGCTCTGGACATGACACAGAGAGGCGGTGCACGGCGGTGCTAGTGTGGTCTAGGGCTAGGCTTCGACCATGGGGTGGAGGTAGGTGCTCGCGTGTCTGGTGCGCATCTTGGGCGAGGCTGGCGTGGCTCCTGGCGTGCTGCTCACTGTCGGTCGGCAACGACCAAGAACGGGCGACGCTCCACTGTGCCAGCGGCTGAGGGGGAAACTGGTCTGGGGTTGGGTTAGGCTTAGAGGGGACAGGGGTTAAATTGGAGACAAAATGGTCGATGATCACTGTATGAAACAGTGAAGCTAGTCTAGTGTTTATTATGTGCCTGCCAAGTGTTTGATGAAATGGCCACATGAAGATTATTTTTGAATTTTTGATTCAAACTTTTTGGGTGAATTTGCCTTAAGCTTGAGAGACTAGGTTTGCTTGGATAGGTCAAGGTGAATTCATTTGATGTGTTTTTGAAAAAGTGTGATCTTCTCATATGAAATGGATTCAATTTTCAAATGTTCTTTAAATGGGCTTTGCTAGATGTTTTTGTAAGTTTGTAAAGTGGGCCTTGGTACATCTTTACTTGGTCTAGCAAGGGGAGAAAAGAGTTGGAAATGTTTCTGTTAGAAATCTTCTCCTAGGAACACCTAAAGTGGCCTAGTGGTTTAAAATGGTCAAAATGACCATTTGCCTTATTTAATCTTATTTGGTTTCTTTCTCTTTGGATTTTGTTTGTAAATGGTCTAGATGATGTGGCATTCACCTTTAAACCATTTCACAACATTTAGAACAATCAAGCATGACATATACACTCAATTCTACACTAATGCAAACACACATGCATTCATATGCCTTTTTCTTAATAGAAGTTTTTGTTAACCCTAAATTGGGTGATTAGGGACTTGATAACCTTGATTAAAGATTTGGGGTGTTACAAACCTTCCCCCCTTAAACAAAATCTCGTCCCGAGATTTAAGAAAAACTAGGAACTAAAGAGATTTGGAAACTCAGTTCTAATGTAATCTTCTCGCTCCCAGGTAGCTTCTTCTTCGGTATGGTTGCTCCATTGAATCTTGAAAAACTTGATACTCCGGGTCCTGGTGGTTCTGAAGGCTTCTTTCAAGATACGGATGGGCACTTCATGATACGTCAGATCCTTGTTGATATCAATGGCTCGGTGATCGATGTTCTTGAACACTTCGGTCTTCTCTGGAACTTCTAAGCATTTGCGAAGTAATGAGATATGGAACACATTATGGATGGCTGACATCTCCTCTGGCAGTTCTAGTTAATAAGATACTTCTCCTCGGTGATTCAGAATCTTGAAAGCTCCAATATATCTAGGGGCTAACTTCCCTTTCAATTGGAAATGCTGCATTCCTTTCAACGACGACACTTTGAGATACACGAAATCTCCAACGTTGAAAGTCAGGTCTCTACGTCTCTTGTCAGCGTAACTCTTATGTCTGGATTGGGCGGTCTTGAGGTGCTCACAGACTTTGTGAACCTTCTCTTCGGCTTCTCGTAGGATGTCGGGTCCAAAAATCTAGCTCTCTCCTACTTGCGACCAATTCAAAGGGGTACGACACTTCCTTCCATACAGAAATTCAAATGGGGCCATTTGCAAACTGGCTTGATAACTGTTGTTGTATGAGAATTCTACGAAAGGCAGACAATCTTCCCATTTTGATCCATACTCTAACACACAAGCTCTCAACATATCTTCTAAGATTTGGTTGACTCTTTCAGTCTGCCCATCGGTCTGCGAGTGATAAGCTGTGCTAAAATTCAACTTGGTTCATAATCCTTCTTGGACTTTCTGCCAAAATCTTGAGGTAAATTGGGTTCCTCGATCCGATATGATGGTTTTGGGGGGTTCCATGCAAAATGACAATTCTGGCAATATACAGCTCTGCTAGCTTCAAACTCCGGTAGGTAGTCTTGACAAGTATAAAATGGGCTATCTTGGACAGTCTATCAACTATGACCCAGATAGAGTCATTTCCCCTACTAGAAGTAGGCAAACCAGTGATAAAGTACATTCCGACGGAATCCCATTTCCATTCCGGAATCTGCAATGGTTGCAACAGTCCTGCGGGTCTCTGATGTTCCGCCTTGACTCTTTGACAGATATCACACTTGGCTATGTAGCTTCCGATTTCTCTCTTCATTTTGTGCCACCAAAATTGCTCCTTCAAATCCTGATACATCTTTGTTCCTCCAGGGTGGATAGAATAAAGAGTATCATGAGCTTCCTGCATGATAACTTGCTTCAGCTCTGAATCTGCTGGCACACAAATACGTCCTTTGTACCACAAAACTCCTTCTTCATCTTCGGTAAATGCAGGTACCTTTCCTGTACTAATACGATGTTTGATTCCGTCGATACTTGCATTTCTCTTCTAGGCTTACTTGATTTGACTAATCAAAGTGGGTTGAAGTTCAATGCTATCTTAAAATGCTTTGCTAACTAGCTCTAACATGGGTATACCCTACAGGTACTCGAGTTTGGTATATACGACCTGGATACAATAGAAGCCCACGGCGTTGCCAAGGCCCAATACAGAATTCGAGTGGCCCACGGACTCTCGGCTGCTTGCGAGACAAGAAGAAACTTAAAGATAGAAAGTTCAAAGGAAAAACCCTAATCTGTAATCGACTCGACCTGCTACCCAAGACCTAGCCTATCTATATAAAGGTTAGGAGGGGGCGGCGATGAGGACACACGCAACTCTAGTTTCCACAACTCTCGCCAGATTGCATCTGCGCGCCCCTGTAATCTTCGATTCCTTTGTTAATTCCAAGAGCAGACAAGCAGGAGTAGGGACCTCTACGAGGCCTGAACCTGGGTAAACCTTGCGTCCTTGTGAACTTGTTTGCTAGCCGACTGATGCCTCCAGCGCTCCCTCCTTCTCCAAAACCCAAGTCCATAACAATGGGCATTGATGAGTTAAACCCTCGTCAATTGGCGCCATCTATGGGAATTGGGAGTGCTGATGTCGCGGCTTCTTCGGCCCCATCAACCATGATCTACAACTCCGCAACAGCGGAGATTCGCCAGCTCTTCAGCGTGTTCGACTTCACCGTCCACACGCCGGCCACTCGCCCGGCTTTCGAGTCTGTAGGCGATGGAATCGGTTTGGCGATTGGAAGCTTCCGCTTCCAGGTTGGTCAGATGGGCACGCTTTGCATGCCTGATCAGCCAACGGCACCCGCGATTTCTCCAGCATCGTGGTTCCCGCCACCAATCGGCACCCTCAGCGAGCTCAACACCTCAGCAGCAGCTGTGAGCACGGACAGCGACAGCAGTCGCGGATCTGATCTGGGTGACCTAGCAACGGAGATGGAGCCTATGGCTCCGGATCTGAAAGTTGCGGAAGTAACAGCTTCCCCAACCAGTTCATGTGCGCCGTCATCAACGCTGGCGACACCACCGCCAATCGCGAAAACGGTGGCAATGGATCTGGCACCGATCCACCCAACGGTGGCATACCTAATGGCGGACCACCTAATGGCGGCTCCACCAACGGTGGCAATGGCGCGCCCGTCAACAATGGAGGGGCAGTCGAACCACCAACCATGGTGAATGAACACACTGGTGAACGTGTCGTGATTAAACTCAACGACAACGAGTGGGCCCGTTGCCGAGAAGCTCTATGAGGCAATCCTCTGCCCCCGGCATGCTGCAAGACATGCTGATGGGCTACCATTGGCTACTAAAGGAGGAGTACAGACGCCAGCTACACAAAATCGCGCAACTCGAGGTGCGTAAAAAGGCAGCGGATGAGTCGAGTCTTTGACGAGCTGGGCTCTCCTCCCACGGAGGATCCTCTTCAAAGGCAACGAGTACGTGGCCAACAAGAGGCGATCTTGGATGGCTCATCTCACCGAGCAAGAAAGCATAGAAGCTGCAAAAGTCCTCGACTTCAGCTCTATGACAGTCGACAAGCGGGGCAACATGGTCCCCAAAACACTGCAAGCTGCGGTAACAACGGCCACCATGTACCTCCTCAACAACCAGCCACCAGCTGGAGATCCGCGAGCCACCATGCACCGATCTATGATCGCGGGCTTGGGATTAGTCAAGGCCGCCCTCGACAAAGAGCCAACGCCGGAGCCGAAGAAGGGCAAAGCTCTGCAAAACGATATTCCTCACAATCATCCAGCGACGATAGTCACGATCTGTCTCGGTGTCTCCGCTCATGGCGGCATGATCGCGACTATGATGTGCACGATGACCTCATGCAGCGCAAAATCGACAAATCAAGGGCAAGACGCGCTCGTTCGACTGACTCCGAAGAGGACGAGACTGAACTCTGCGGCGCCAGATGCTTCAGCAGGGCCATCAAGCAGAAGCGAATGCCTAAAGGGTTCAAACTCCTATCGGAGAACCCAAAGTTCGACGGCCTACAAGACCCAAAGATCTGGTTGGAGGACGACATCTCCTCCATCAGGCTGCATGGCGAGAGTTGAAGCACGACCATCCAATGCCCGCAGCTACAGCTGCAGGGCGCCGCCCGCACATGGCTCAACAATCTCCCGCGCGGATCCATTCGCAGCTGGGAAGAGCTGGTCTACAGCTTTGTACGCAACTTTAAGGGCACTTACAAAAGGCCTGCATCAATCGAAGAACTGAGGAGCTTCCAGCAAAGGTCGGGTGAATCGCTACGCTCGTACATCCAAAGGTGGTCCATCATCAAAAATTCCACGGAAAACATCTCAGAAGACCGCGCAATCGATGCGTTCAATGGCGGAGTTCGCCGCATAGAACTCAGAGAGGAGTTGGGTCGCTCGAAGCCCAAAACAATCGACCACCTGATGGAAATTGTGAATCGGTGGGCCGATGGAGAGGATTCGGTGAAAAACCGCACCTACTCCGACGAAGATGATGACCTCGAGCACAGACACGACCGTCGAGGCAAACGGCGAATGCGCATCTACGATGACCACGACGACGTCAACATGGTCGCAGCCGGCTACACCGACAAACGCGAAAACAATCACAACCACGTCTATTGCAGTGGTGGATACCGCGACTCCGGGAAAACCACGCAGGTGTGGCAGCGCCGCACTCGCGAAGAGGCACGCTGCCACACCTGTGAAGAGGCACCCGCAACAACCATCGAGGACAAACTGCCCGGGCCATGCAATGTGCACTTCTACATCGACAAGCACGACAGCAAAAAAAATCTAGCCACCTTCTCAAGGAATGCCGCGAGTTCCTCAAGCTCCACGAGGGTTTGGCTCGGATGAATCGCGACGTAGTCAACAGGGGCTATGGAGTCACCCCAGGCACCGTGGCACATGGAGCTCCTCCACCACCGCCTGGAATACCACCACCCGCGGCCGCACTGGTCCAGAATCACGTCGGCGAACCATACCCACGACCCGTGGGCAACATGGGGATGATCCAAAAGGGGCGCCCCTCAAATCGAGTGCGGAAGGCCATCACTCGCCAAGTAAACTTGGCGATCAACTCTCCACCTTCCACCACTGAGTACCTCAGTGGAAGCGACTCCTGCATCACCTTCGACCAGCATGACCACCCGCGCCAAGTCCCTCGTCCAGGCCATTGTCCCCTCGTACTCGAGGCGCAGATTGGGGGCTTTGACATGAGCTGCGTCTTCATGGATGGCGGCAGCGGCATTAACCTAATGTTCGCAAGTACCTTGCGTGCAATGAGGATCCCTATGACGTGTCTGCAAGTTTTAGACACGATGTTCCACGGCATCGTCCGAGGTAAAGGTGTATATCCCCTGGCAAAATCAACCTCAACGTCATCTTCGGCACGCCACAAAACTTTCGGCGAGAGCGCATCAACTTCGAGGTCGTCGACTGGCTTTCACAATAACACTGCATCCTCGGACGCGTTGCGTTCACATGATTCATGTCAGTGCCACACTACGCCTACTTGCAGATGAAGATGCCAGGCCCAAACGGTGTAATTACAATCAACGGCAACTTCGAAAGGTCTGACAGCTGCAATAGGGAATTCAACAGAATCTCTCAGTCCTTTGGCATGCAGGAGGAACTCGCAAGATTGAAGGAGTCAACAGACAACAGTCTGCCACCCCTGAGCCGGCCAAGTTCACCCGACCTGTCCTTCGACTCATCGGTGCACACGAAGAAAGTCCAGGTCCACCCAACGGACCCGACCAAGATGGCCCTCATCGCCAACAACTTGAGTTCCGCATAGGAACTCGTGCTCATCGAATTCCTCCATGAGCACTAGGAAATCTTCGCCTGGTGTCCAGCGGACATTAGGGGTTCCCAGGGAATTCGCTGAGCATGCACTCAATGTCAATCCAGACGCAAGGCCAGTCAAGCAGACAATTCGGTGACTATCTGAACCAAAAGCAAAGGCGATCGGGATGGAGATCAATAGACTCCTCAACACCAAATTCATACGCGAGATCAAGGAAAGCACTTGGCTCGCCAACACGGTGCTGGTACCTAAAAAAGACATGGATATCCTGCGGATGTGCGTGGACACCTCCCTGAATAAGCACTGCCCAAAGGATCACTTCCCGCTGCCGTGAATCAACCAAATTATCGACTCCACCGCGGGATGTGAGCGTCTCTGCTTCCTCGACGCCTACTAAGGCTATAATCAGATTCGAATGAAGGAGGAAGATCAAGAGAAAATGGCGTTTACAATGCCTTTCGGTGTGTTCTGCTACAACACAATGCCTCCGGGCTCAAAAATGCAGGAGCACCTATCAGCGATGCATGCAGGCTCGCCTCAAGAATCAACTTGGTCGCAACATCCAAGTCTATGTTGATGACATCATCATCAAAACCAAAGAGGAAGCCTCGCTAATCGACGATTTACGCGAATCCTTCGCCAACCTCGACCGCTACCGGTTCAAGCTCAATCCGGACAAATGCGCCTTCGGCGTACCATCTGGGCAACTACTCGGGAATCTCATCTCCGCAAGGGGGATTGAGGCGAACCCGAAGAAATAAAAGCCATAATGGCCATGGAGAAGCCAAAGAACGTAAGAGGTGTCCAGTAGCTGGCTGGGCGAATTGCAGCGCTCAGTCGATTCATCAGTCGAATGGGCGAAAAGGCACTGCGTTTCTACCAACTTCTCCGCAAAACTGACAAGTTCGAGTGGACCGACGAGGCGCAAGAAGCATTCGAAGACTTCAAGCGTCTACTATCCACCTCGCCAGCACTGGTAACTCTACGCGAAAAAGAACCACGGTTGCTCTACATCTCTGCCACCAACCAGGTGGTCAGCACGGTGCTCGTGGTGGAACGTGCCGAGGAAAACAAGGTCCACGGGGTGCAGCGCCCAGTCTACTACCTCAGCGAGGTGCTCACGCCAACAAAGCAGCGGTATCCGCACTACCAGAAGCTGTCATACAGCATCTTCATGACAGCCAGGCGACTGCACCACTACTTCCAGGAGCACCCAATCGTGGTGGTCAATGACGCCCCGCTTGGGCATATCCTCAACAACCCCGATGCCACCGGACGGGCCGCGCTTTAGGGAATCGAGTTGTCTCCATGAGACATTACATACGAAAAGCACGACGCGATCAAGTCGCAAGTCCTCCCTGATTTCCTCGTGCACTGGATGGAGAACCAACTCCCCGAAAAGCCAGATATGTCTTACCTCTGGACAATGCACTTCGATGGATCCAAACGAAAGGACGGGGCTGGCGCAGGTGTCATACTGACATCGCCCCAAGGAGACAAGCTGAAATACATTCCGCGAATGTAGTTCACTGCCTCCAACAATGAAGCTGAATACGAAGCCCTGCTGCACGGGATGCGGATGGCGAAAGCTTGCGGCACCAAGAGGCTCATCATCTACGGCGACTCCAAACTGGTGGTCAACCAAACAATGCACGAGTGTGACGCATTGAACGATAATATGACCGCCTACCGCGACCTCTACGACACACTCGAAGGGGACTTTGACGGCTGTGAACTGCGGCACGTAGGCCGCAAAATAAATAAAGAGGCGGACGCACTTGCCAACATTGGCTCCACTTGCGCCCCCATACCACCTGGGGTATTTCTCGAGCGTATCTGCGAACGCTCCATCAAGCCAAAGGCCACAGAGAAGAAAACAAGCGCAACAACGGACTCGGGGGCTATGCCACCCAATGAGCCAATGGCACTCGACGACCTGGAGCTTGACACAGGACTCGAAGGACCAATGGGTGTCATGATGATCGAGCCATCTTGGACTCAACCATACATCACATATCTTCTAAGCAAGAGGCTGCCTGACGACCCGACTGACACGCGACACATCGCGCAGCGGTCTGATAACCCACAAGTATAGGGAATCATATATAGCCTTTTCGATAAGTAAGAGTGTCGGACCCAACAAGGAGCTAAAGGTAGGATAAATATTCTCTCAAGTTCTATCAACCACCGATACAACTCTACGCACACTAAACGTTTGCATTATCTAGGAAATAAAACTAGAGCAACAATACGAGTAATAGAGATAGCTTTGCATGATAATAAATAACAAGAAAGTAAAGCTAGTTGCTGCAGCAATAAAATACACTAAACTAACAGAACCATGAGTGTGGAATAGTGGTGGTAATTGTGGTGGCTTTGTCCAAGTTTAAATAGCGAATAGATCGGGTTCATTGTCTTCGATGCAGTTTTCTATGTGGGAGAGGCTAAATATACATGCGCTTCACTACTTGAAATTACATGTACTATATGATTGGATTGTTAGCAAATATCCGTAAGTACTAATAAATGCATTAAGGTTTCCCCAACCATAGCCTTAAGTTTAATGACCCTCTTACTCCCATACATGCAACGTTCCGGTTCGCGCCCTCAGGTTTCTGTCACTCCGGCAGAACTTCCCCCTTCCTCTTACACATACTACAAACCCTATGATGTTTAATCCATGCGTGCACAAATATAATGGACACCAAAGGACTGTACCATATCAACATACAACTCTAATGAACCAAAGACGTTCAACCATTCAATCTAAGAACAAAGAAACTACGCAAACATGACATAGATCATAGGATTATAACTTATAGCATCAAACACCATGTTTACATAACACGGTATAGAGGTGTGTGGGAGGATGAACCACTGCATACTAGGAGGATTAGGTGATGGAGATGGCGGTGAAGATGGTGAAGAGGGTGGCGGCGGTGCCGGCCGCGGCGCTGGGGACTCCTTCCCCGCCACCGGTATCATGGGGGAGCACCGCCCCTTAGCCCCCTTCCTTCATGGCTTCTTGGGAGCCGTCCCCCATGGACATGGGATCCATGGGGGAGGCAAAAACGTGGCTTTGGTGGCTGCAAATTCGTGGGTGGAGATGCCCTGGGCGAATTAGGTTTCCTCCCTTTATATAGCTTCTCGGATTCCCGTCACCCCATCTTGGTCTGCAGTAAATCGGGCCTAAAAGGCCCGTCCGGAATCGAAATCAGATAAATTTTATGTCCAGAACGTTTGTCGCGAAATTTCCAACAACTTTGTTGTTGAAGAGTTTTCCGTTTGACGCTGTCTTCGATCCGAAACGTGACCATCTTCAAAAAGAGTTCTGAAACAGATTTCTGAAAAAATCCCAATTTGACTCCAACAAGGTTTCCACTTGTATTCTTGGTAATTCCTACACATCAAAGTGTAAAACAAGAATATCGTGCACTTTTGCAACTATTAGTAGGTTAGTCCAAATAAATCATAAACTTTATACAAAAAGGAGTGTCAAAAGCATATTATTAGCATAAAACATCAAAAATTATAGATACGTTATGGACGTATCACGGTCCAACGCATTCACCGTCATTAATGGCAAACTATACAAGCGCAGCATCACAGGAGTACTCCAACGGTGCGTCTCCAACACGGACGGAAGGGCCGTCCTCGTCAATATCCATGAAGGGACTTGCGGGCACCATGCCGATAGTCGTGCCCTTGTCGCCAAAGCTCTACGAGCTGGATTCTACTGGCCCACGGCCATGCGCAACGCCAAGGACATCGTCCAGCACTACAATGCTTGCCAGCGATTCACAGACAAACTGCACGCACCTTGCGCGGAACTTTGGCCAATATCATTGGCTTAGCCCTTTGCACAATAGGGACTCGACATGGTCGGCAAGCTCCCAAAGTCTTCGCGAGGGGGCTACGTCTACCTCCTAGTCACAGTCGACAAATTCACCAAGTGGATAGAGGCCATGCCGGTAACAAACTAGTCAGGAGCCAGTGCCGTCAAGTTCTTCGAGTCCATTGTCTATCGCTTCAGAGTGCCACACAGCATTATCACGGACAATGGAACGAACTTCACCTCCAAGGAGTTCCAGGGTTTCTGCGAAAACCTGGGAATCAACATAAGCTATGCCTCCGTAGCTCATCCACAGACCAACGGTCAAGTCGAAAAGGCGAACGACCTCGTCTACGGTGGAATCAAGAAGCGACTCCTCTGGCCACTCGAGCAAGCCGCCGGATGTTGGCCAGACGAGCTACAGTCCGTACTTTGGAGCCTACGCACAACCCCAAACAGCGCCACGGGATATACCCCGTTCTTCATGGTGCACGGTGCTGAAGCAGTGGTACCCGCAGAAGTACGCTTTAAAGCCCCACGGATGGTCGCGTACAACGAGCAAGAGTCAACACTTGCACTCGAAGACTCCATCGATCTCCTTGACGAGGCACGGGACATCGCAGCAGAAAGATCGACGATCTACCAGCAGAACATGTGCAACTACCACAGCAGAAGGCTACGCCCCAGATCCTTCGTCGAAGAAGACCTAGTCCTGCGACTGAAGCAGCAAGGGCACCTCAAGCTCGAGTCCCCTTGGGAGGGACCATACGTGATTACAGAAGTAATCCCAGGTGGCGCCTATCGCCTTAAAGATTTCGAGACAAGAGTCGCATACTTCAACCCCTGGAACATCGCGCAGCTGCGGCGCTTCTACCCCTAGTGATTTTTTACATTACAAATAAGGCTATTCAGCCAGGCTACTTAGCCACACATTGTACCTCGTACTGTTCTGCGAACAAATAAAGCTAAGTGCCCTGAAACTATGTGTTCTTCCTCATTTTTCTGGCAATCTTATCACTCGGGGGCTACGCCACCCTTTACATCTTCGTTCTACGAACAAGTCGCGGTATCCCGAGTAGCTGACACAACATCAATCGAACCCTTGATAAAACACCAACCCAGTTGCAACGCACCTGACAGGTTGAGAAGGTGCTGAGATAAAACAAGTCAGGCTAACGAAAAGGAACTGCAGAGTACAAATACACTCGCAAAACATACAAGCTAACAAGCTCTTTACATATCAATTGAAATTAATTACATCCAGTATATCCATACGAACTTTACAACACTAGTACACTGATGTGCAGGATACATGTTAAACTACTACTGCAGCAGAAGAACGTTTGTTTATTCCTCAAAGAAGTCGACAATTTCTTTAGCTGGACGATCCACCGCCTGGTAATGTGGAACCATGTCCCAGGTCAAACCTTCCGGCGGGGTCGGCGGTCCAGCAACAACAGCTGCAACGTCTACATCAGGCCTATGCAGTCGCACCAGTGACAAAGCAGCCTTGGCACTAGCCACTAACTTCTGCCGCACGCACTCGCGAACTACACTCAAATCCTGGAACTTAGCCAGGAGAGCCAACATGCTCGAAGGGACAACGTCCAGTGGAAACATCGTCTGATAGATATTTCTCAGGCACGACTGCACCTTCTTCAGAAAGTGGAGTACTCAAGAAGCACAGGGTCGCAAGTGTGATTGCACGATCATGGTCCACCCAAAAATACCCACTCGCCTGAAGCTGTTCCTGGGTCAGGTCATTCATTCGAATGGCGATTCTGTATTTCTCATCCTGCGGATGACGAGCACTGACAACTACACTAAGCAAAAAAGGCAAACTATGAAGGCAAGGAACTGTCGCGATTGACTACAAGAAAAGATAAGAGGGCAGGAAGCTAACACTTGAACTGATCGCCCAGACGCGTCACCTCCTCCAATAGATACTGCTCTCGGGCGGTAGCCTTCTCCGCCCTCGACTTCCATACATCCGCGTTACCGCGGAGGATGGGCAACTCACGTTCCAGCTGCTTAACGTGACCGCGCAGTCGCGAAAGCAGGGACAACTCATCCACCCTTGAATGCGACTGCACCAAGGTCTCATTAGTGGGTAACGGATCACGAGGATCACTCGAAGGACCACTCGAGGCACCCTATCACAAACCAAACAAAAGCAAAATAAGAGGCTGAAGATACACTGACAAAAGGCTTGGATGCATTCAAACATATCAAAATCTTGACTGGGGTACCCCCACAAAAGCATTGTTTCACAGACACAAAAGGTCAAACACTAGAGCTATTACATATAAAAAACTAAGGAGCAGCGTGCTTCTTCGACTTTGACTTTGGCCTCGGGGGCTTCATCGCATCCGTGGCAGTTTCCGACGCCATGGACTTGCCGGTAGTACCCCAGACGCTGCAGCCTTGCCGGTAGTACCCTAGATGCCGCAACCTTCACAGCCTTCGATTGGCGCGCTCCTCGGAGTACTAGGCGAGTGTCTCGATAAGCTGGGGACCATAATTTTTGCATTTACCAGCAAAGGGAGCAAACACTACCTACTGGCCTCCAGCGTCGACGGGCATTGCCTCAGAGATAACAGCAGGATCCATCTCCACACCATGGGCCTGCACCATTGCGAGTGCCATGGTGGCACCGACGGAGCACGGCGAGTTCTTGAAGTCGTCAGGGATTCCTCCAGCCAGAGACTCCACCAAATCGCCGAGGTTGTCAATCAGTCCGGCCTTGGGAGTTAAGTCCTCACGGATGCGACTGAGCACATCCTTGGCCTTCCCCAGCGTCTCCTGGAGAGATACGATGCGGTTCTCGACTGCGGTGATGGCACTAGCCAAAGCATCCGCGTGGCACAGAGATTGGGCATCAAAGCTCAGGCCACTGGCATCTGCATACACAAAAGCATTAGTGTAACAACCACGTGTCAAAGTACATAAGAGCAAGGCATATCCAGATGAAAAGGAATACCTGAGAGGGACTTGGCAATCGAGAGAAGCTGCTCCTCGAACAACTTCTCCCTCTCAGCAATGGAGGCAAGGAGATCCTGCTCTCGCTTCTGCGACTCCTCCAAAGCTGCGACCACCTCATCGGGATTCTTTGTCACCGTGGCCAGCGTCTTCTCCAATGCAGCAGCATGGCGAAGTAATTCATTATGCTTAGCTGCAACAAACAGGGAGTGTCACCAAATCAAATCAATACTATTCGCAAAAAACAAAGACGAAGTCAAGACTAACTTTCGACAATGCGATGGCGATTGTCTAGTCGCGCATGTTGTCGACCCATGTTAAGGACCTCCTCCGCCAGGCGGGCGGCTTCCTTCACGATGAGCTGCATCAGAGACATTAAAAGTTCAAGTAAAGCACGCCAAGAATAAATTCGACTGCCAACTATAAGATACCTACATGATCCTCCACAGACTCCAAAGAAGGCCGTTGCACGGTCATCTGGGTAACCATCTGATGTTCCCTAGCATGCGGGGAACTAGATGAATTATGCCTGGAGTGGGCCGCCAATGGAGGAGAAGGAGACCACGAAGCCACCTTCTTAGACTTGGAGTCTGCGACTCCGGACTCCTTCACAAATTGGATGTCGTCAGAAGACGGCGTCGTCGCTTGACTGATACACAAATCAATCAAAAGCTTCAGGAAAGAGGGCGACTCAAGGAAGAAACCAAAATAAGGTCGTGAACATAGAACTTACCAGTGAAATCTATCAAGATCAAAGGATTGCTCCTCCGACTCCGATGATTCCTTTGGCAATCGAAGCTTCTTCCAGGCAGGAGGAGCCATGGAATGCACAGGAATGGCGGGAATCGGCTCCTCGGCACCAACATAAGGGCCTTCTGGAGTCGACGGAGACGATGCATCCGAATCCTCACTGCGAGAACGCTTGCGAGTGTCCAGATCACTAGACTCGGGGGCTCCCTCCTCCTCTTCAAGTGGGAGAGTCGATTCCGACTCGTCCTCTTCATCCACTTCATGAGGGATAACCCCCTCAGGAAGAGGGGGCAAATTGGGAGACACCTTCCAATCCTGCATTCAGAAAACAATTCATTATACATCAAAAACTCAACGACAATCGACAAAGAAAGCTACTTCGTAGCACAATTCTACCTCAGGAGGAGGGTTAGAGGCGTCGAAGGGAGGCACGACTGGTTCGCTAGGGAGAACCTCCTTGGCAGTATACTTTGTCACCAGTCGTAGCCTCTTATCTACTTCATCCACGGAAATGCCATCGGCAGATACGCGAGTGGCATCGTCCGCACCAGCCCATTGGAACATGGGGTGGACTCTGGCCTGCAGGGGTTAGACATGACGGCGCAACCATGTGCGAATGAGGGCGGCGCCTCCCTCTTCTTTACCTATGCGGCTCTCGAGGTTGCAGACGCGCTTGTACAACTCTTCCGTCTCCTCGGACTCGCCAGGCATCACTACATTCTTCCAAGAACGCCTCCTCTTGCACGGCGTCGCGGGGTTAAAGGGCGCGAGTCCGTAGTGTTCTCCGTCGGCCTTCTGGTCGCGGATGTAGAACCACTTGTCTCTCCACCCTTGGACGGATGCCATGAGTTTGATATGGAAATAAGTGGCAGAAGAGTCGAATGGATTCCATAGCCGCCTACGTCGTAGACTATAGAACCAGATGCTGACTGGCGCTTCAGCTTAAAAATCCTCTTAAAGAGGCCAAAGTGTGGCTCGACTCCGAGCCAACACTCGCAAAGAGTAATGTAGCAGGCGATGTGGAGAATAGAATTTGGGGACAGCTGATGCAGCTACAACCCATAGAAGCAAAGGAGGCCCCTGAAGAAAGGATCCAGGGGCAGAGAAAGACCGCGGATGATGAACGCAAGGAACATCACCTGGAAACCAGAAGGATGACAAGGAATTACCTCGCCACCTAGCACTCGTGAATCATCCTCCACAGGCGACATAACTCCATCTTGATGGAGGAGATGGAGCTCGGAGGATTTCATGATGGATGTGCACCACGCACCATTGGTGACGCGAGTACCCGTGCCCTTCTTCTTCGCAGCGCCGGTGGCACTGGTGACCATAGTGGTGGAGCCGCCCTTCTTCTTGGCGGCGACAATGGTGGCGGTGGACTCAGCGGCGACGCCTCTCTTCTTCTTGCCCATCTTGCAACAGCGGTGCGAGCGGAGGAAGTAGCTCGGAAATACACGGAGTTGGTCCAGCGCCACGAAGAGGACGAGCGCTGGAAAGTAGAGAGCAGCGGCAATGGCAATGGAAGCACAAGCAGAGAAAGGGCAGATGGGAAAATTACCGCAGCTGCGCTGCTACTTAACCCCCTTGCAGATGACATCCAACGGCCAGCAGAAACCCTACTGGACGCGTGGCGCACATCGCTATCGACATGTGGAAAATCCAAAACACGAATCGTCCCCCACTATCTCCATTACGCGCGAAAATCGAGGAGACGCAGTTAAAATAGAAGATTACGCACGCCAGGTCAAATCAAAGTCAGAAAGTGGGACCCAACGCTTGTCACGTCCCGTCAAAGCCGCTCACGCGGGTAACTGAGGTCATCACATCATCAACACTGATGTCATCAAGATGAGCATCAGAAGATTAAAAACACACCCACCACTCGAATCCACGATTCGATTATGGATCATGGGTTATTCCCATAGGGAGCACCGGAAGCAAATTCGACTGAAAAAAGCAACAAAAGACAACAGCAGTCGCAAAAGTTCTTTAGTCCCTACCTGAGTCTTTGACTTAACAGGCACTTGGGGGCTACTCCTATAGGGAGCGCTGGTCGCGCACCCTATGATTATTTTTCCTTGCACAACATACTGTGTGTTGATAACATCCACACTCAAATTCTATCGCGACTCCGCCTCATATTTTCCCTACAAAGAGATTACGTCTCCTAGGTTACTCGAATCATCTCCGCGATGACAAAAGCTCGGATGCCGCGCTTACAGCATGAAGATAAGACCTGAATAAGGCCTGGCAACGCATCTACTGCACACTGCCAGAAACATATCCGTGCCTATAGGTACGATGAACATGCCTTGACAGACACGTCGAGTGCTCACACCCATACACTGGAATTCGACTCCTGTAAGACCTCTGCGGCCTGAGTCGAACTAGGCCAGCACTTTTCCGAATTCGAGTTCGGGGACTCGAGTCCGGGGACTCGAGTTCGAGTAGATTGTGTTGTTTTGCCCTATGCAGTTAACTGATACCAATACATCGGCTAAATCAGGCACGCATATCAACAATCCCTATGACATGAACTGAACATTCGAAAAATACTCAATCATGCACTCGAAAGGCTTCATAAAGTCTGCAGTCAAATCTGCGATTCCACTAGACACTCGGGGGCTACTGACATGGGTATACCCTACAGGTACTCGAGTTTGGTATATACAGCCTGGATACAGCAGAAGCCCACGGTGTTGCCAAGGCCCAATACAGAATTTGAGTAGCCCACGGACTCTCGGTTGCTTGTGAGACAAGAAGAAGTTTAAAGATAGAAAGTTCAAAGGGAAAACCCTAATCTGTAACCGACTCGACCTGCTACCCGAGACCTAGCCTATCTATATAAAGGTTAGGAGGGGGCGGCGAGGAGGACACACGCAACTCTAGTTTCCATAACTCTTGCTAGATTGCATCTGCGCGCCCCTGTAATCTTAGATTCCTTTGTTAATTCCAAGAGCAGACAAGCAGGAGTAGGGATCTCTACGAGGCCTGAACCTGGGTAAACCTTGCGTCCCTGTGTGCTTGTTTTCTAGACGACTGATGCCTCTAGCGCTCCCTCCTTCTCCAAAACCCAAGTCCATAACAATGGGCATTGATGAGTTAAACCCTCGTCAAGCTTAGTTCTAAACTGCTCCAAATCCTCATGCAAACTTGGCTGGGCTTCTTTGATGATGGTGTTTAATCTACACAGCAATCTTCTAAGAGCATCCGCTACCACATTGGCTTTGCCGGGGTGATAGTGAATGTCAAGGTCATAATCCTTTATTAACTCTATCCATCTCCTTTGCCTAATATTCAGCTCCTTCTGGGTGAAAATATACTTCAGACTCTTGTGATCCAAATAAATCTCACAGCGGTTACCCATAAGGTAACGATGCCATGTCTTCAAAGCTAAAACTATAGCTGCTAATTCAAGATCATGGGTAGGGTAGTTTTGCTCATGTTGCTTCAGTTGTCGAGACAGATATGCGATGACTTTGCCTTCTTGCATCAACACACATCCGAGACCAATCTTGGATGCATCACAATACACATCAAAAGGCTTCTTGATATCTGGCATGATCAATATTGGGGCTGAAATCAACCTCTTCTAGAGCTCTTGAAAACTTGCTTCACATTTGTCGGTCCATTCAAACTTCTTATCTTTGTTCAACAATTGGGTCATCGGTCTTGCGATGCTCGAAAATCCTTCTACAAACTTGCGGTAATATCCTGCTAATCCGAGAAATGCACGGACTTGGGTTTGAGTGGTTGAGGCTTCCCATTCTTCAACATCTTTTATCTTGGCGGGATCAACAGCGACTCCTCTTGCCGACACAATATGTCCGAGGAATCCTACTTCTTTCAGCCAAAGCTCACATTTGCTGAACTTGGCATACAACTGATGCTCTCTAAGGGTTTCAAGGATGGTTTTGAGGTGTTTCTCATGGTCTTCTTATGACTCGGAATAGATTAGAATATCGTCGATAAACACAATGACAAACTTATCTAGAAAGTTCATAAAAATCTTATTCATGAGGTTCATGAAATAAGCAGGGGCATTGGTTAATCCAAAAGACATGACCGTATACTCATACAATTCGTATCTGGTGGTAAAGGCGGTCTTTGGAATATCCGTTGCACGAATCTTGAGTTGATGATAACCAGTTCTAAGATCAATCTTAGAAAACACTCTGGCACCAGTCAACTGGTCAAACAGATCCTCTATCTTCGGCAGTGGGTACTTGTTCTTGATGGTGACATCATTCAGCTTCCGGTAATCCATACACAAGCGGATGCCTCCATCTTTCTTGTCCACAAACAGAACAGGTGATCTCCATGGCGATGCGCTTGGTTGAATCAGACCTTTCTCCAGCATAGCATCCAGTTGCTTCTTCAGCTCCACTAATTCATATGGGTTCATACTATAGGGTCTCTAAGCTATGGGTCCAGTTCCAGGAATTATTTCAATGATGAACTCGATATCCCGATCTGGGGGCACACCGGGCAATTCATCTGGGAATACATGGGGGTATTCACAGACTAATCTGACTTGGTCTATGGTGGGTTGGGTTAGACTCTTGTTTCATTTGAACTGACGGGGCAAGGTCTCAGATACATGCTCTACTGATACTCCTGAGCTACTGGTCATGGTTATGGCTTTCTTGGCACAGTCGATCAATCCTTTATGTTTCGACATCCAATCCATTCCTAGTACTACTTCCAAACCTTTGGTTACAAGTACTATTAGATTGGCATAAAAATCTATCCCATGGATTCTGATAGGTACAACCTTGCAAATTTTTCTAGCTTTGGTGGTTGAACCAGGTGTTTGAACTATCATAACATGCTTCAATTTTGTTGGTTGAATCTTACTAGTGCATGCAAATTCTTTTGTAACAAACGAGTGTGATGCTCCAGAATCAAACAACACTCTTTCTAATACTGAGTTAACAGAAAACATACCCAGCATGACATCGGGCGCTTTCTGGGCTTCTTCAGCATTCATGTGGAACAGACGACCGTTGCGGTTGAGCGAATTCCCTGGGGCAAATCTTCTTCCAGGCTGAACACGGCACTGCTGCTGAGCTGGGGAATTCACATTGGTGGTGGCTACAAGCTTCTTGGGACACTCGTTGGAGTAGTGACCCTTGACTCCACATTCAAAGCAAGTAATCTGGGACTTGTCTTTGGCTACAACTGGCACGCCATTGCTTCCAGTCCTTGGGGCAGTATTGTTGTTGTTGTTGTACTTGGGAGGTGCATGGTTGAAGTTGTTTGAGTTGCCAGGGTTGTTGTTGTGGATTCCTCTAGACTTCAGGTTTCCTCTGCTACAATTGGGGTAGCTTGGATGAGATATCGGGGGTTTATTGTTTCTTGGGGCATATCCTATGGACAGGTTGGGGCGATACTTCTGGGTATTGTGGGACCCAGTCTGGTGCATCATTTTGCGCTTGCGGTTGTCATTGGATTGGTTTATCTTCCCTTCCAACTGGATGGCAGAGTTGACTGGCTCTTCTAGGTCTTCAAAACGGATGTTGACTAACACCGTCTTCATCTCATCATGCAGTCCGTTTAGGAATCTTTCCTTATTCTTGGCTTCAGTGTTGATCTCATCAGCTGCATACCTAGCGAGGGACAGAAAATTTTCACGGTATTCAACTACCGTCATTCTTCCTTCAGTTCCCTGAACTCATCTCTCATTCTAGTGACTAAACCCTGCGTCACATGGGTGTGGCTGAACTTGATCTTGAAAGCTTCCCAAATCATGATCTGACCGTGGTTCATCGTATGGGTGCTATTCCACCAGGCTCTTGCATCTCCTGCCAGATAGTGGGTGGCAAATAGTACCTTCTCATTGGCATCAACTCCTGTGACTTCTAGGTTATTCTCCATGGTTTGCAGCCAGTCATCAGCATCTAAGGGATCCTCAGATTTTTTAAAGATAGGGGGATTGGTATTCTGAAAGTTTTTGAGCTTGGATCCATGGTGATCCTGATTTCCTTGGCCTTGATTATTGTGGGCCATCTGAGCTATCTGTTGCAGAGTGGCTAGATTGGCTTGGCGCTCTGCTCTACTAGCTTCATGGTCGGAAACTAGCATCTGCAGAATCTGCAACATCGGGTCCTATGATGAGCTGCTTCCTCCGGGGTTTCCACAAGTCATCTGAAGATTGGGATAGATAAAGGGGTAAGAGGGAAAGTTCTAAGATTCATGGTTTTGTTTTCAAAAGCTAAAACTTTGAGTTTGAACTCAGGTTTTGCACTAACTTGTTCTCATTCATTCATTCATTCAAGCACACCATACAAACACACACGACAACACAAAAGCCAAACAGATGGTTTTAAGAACCATTCTGTGAAGCTAAGATACAGTGGGACCGATACAACTCCTTCCTACAGTAGTGATCAAGTGCATCTACTCATCATCAATGAAGTCGGAGTCATCATCATCGGTGTAGAAATCCATGGCATCATCCTCCAGCTAGTCATTGTCATCACTGAGGTATGAGTGAATATCTCCCTGGATGTCTTCACCTTCTTCCTCTTCTTCTTTTGCTGCAAGCTGGGATTCTTGTTCCTAGATGGTCTTCTTGAGGTCGGCCACCTTCTTGCAAAGATGAGCGATGGTGCGATCCTTCTTCTCGCGTTGCCGGTGAAGTGATTGGCGATCCTTGACAAGCATGGCGAAAGTCTGGTCCTTCTTGGCGGTAATGGCAAGGTTGTGGTTGGCGTAGGCTCGAGCATTGTCCAATTCCTTCTGTCTATCATATAGAAGGAAGTCAAGATTCTCCACTTGGCGCTTCATCTCCGGGTGACTTGGCATCTCCAATGGCATTACCATAGAATCACGCATTGCGTAATGAGCAAAGCGAGTTCCCTGTATCAAGTTGACATTTTTCCCACACAGATGAGCAAGAGATTCATGCATAGCCCTGGCTAATCCATCTAGCCAGTTGTTCTCTCGCACGGTGAATTGAATCTTCTCAGAAAGGGGTGCTTCCATCTTGCCTCGAAGATCTGCAACTATCAGTCATTGTAGATCTCCTCCTGGAAAATCCTTGAGTTGAGCTCCGAAGAATTCTAGATGCGGGCTCTCAAGATACTCTGACAGTGCATCAAGATCCCTCTCAAAGATCGGCTGGCCTCCGTTGCCCAACTGGTAGAACTTGCAATACTGAACTTCCATCTATAAGAATTTAGGATGAGTAAGCTAGTGAGGTGATCAAGTGTGTTAAATTTTATTTAAGAATGTAAGAACTTTTGAGGAACATGAGTTTTTTTAAAGAATCAAGGATAAGAGTGGGAATATGTTTTCATAAATACTTACTTCTTTGGTTTTGAATCTAAGCTTTTGTTCAGACGTCCATTCTAACTAGGGTCTCCTATGGTCAGGATGGCTCTGATACCAACTTGTCAACACCCGGATTTTTAATCCCAGATGCCTGTTATGCCATACATCGCAATCCCAGGATTACCATTTTTGCGAGACATAACAGATTGGATATCACAGTACATCATCCATTACAAATCATAATAAGGTCTTACACAAATAAAGGATCTCATGATCTAGTCTTAATATAAACAAGCAGCGGAAAAATAAGAGTAGCGGGGGGCTCCATCTTCAGTGTCACAGGCAATGCTGACGATGGGAGATGATCCTAGTTGTCGTAGCCGTCCTGCTGTCCATCTTCCTGATAGTCCTCCTCATAGTCTGGCCACGGGAATAGCTAGGGACAAATCCATGAGTACTCTTTAAGTATTCACAAACTATCACTAACAAGTAAGGTAGTTCTAGTAGAAATGCTAAGCTCTAAGTTTATTTGCAAAAAGCCAGATTTATCTAAACTGAGTTCAGAAGCAAAGAAAGTTAACTTAAATGTTCTAAATCACTTAAGTTGGGAACCTAGTTTTCATATTCACAACCCTGTTGGGGTCAAGTACACTTCACAAGTCATTTTGAAAATATCTGACGACGGAACAGTATGGCCACTCCAACTATCCATGACCGCGGACACGGCTATTCGAATAGTTTGACACTCTGCAGAGGTGGTACACTTTCACCACAAAATTCGATACATCCGTTAGGGATAACCCTGAATCATCATACTTAGTATGCGGATAATCAATCATAACCTTTCAATTACGCACTTTAGTATAGGCACCTCCTCTATGAGCTTGGCCTCCCAGCCATGGCCATCTGCCATCCTGGGCACTGCATAGGTGGACATCATCAAGAGGTAGCCTTAGCTCAAACCTCTTCCGCGAGGTAACCCATACTAATGCATATAAACTTCTAGCTAAGCCTTGCCCAATTCAGGTATTGTGGTTGTACGGTAAAATTGGAATGGTATCGCATCTGAACCCAACCATTAGTTTTTATAAAGGGCTAAGGCTCATGCCTCAACATTTTCATCATCAAATCCATTTGTGTTTCTCAACACATGTCAAAACATTTCAATAGAATGAAGCATCATTCCAAGGTTTTCATAATCATTTTCACCAAGTATTCCCATCTAAAGTGATCAAGTTTTATGCTTAGCACTAGCCACTAAGTTAATAGTGTTCACTAATGAGGGATGCTAATCTCAATCTCATGCCATAGAATGACATCTAGTATAGGCCTAGTTTTATACTCTTTATGCTATCTATACTATCTTTCCAAAACCTCACAAGGCATTAACTAAAAGTAAAGAACTTTGGTAAAGTAAAAGAGTAAATCTTGCAAGTAAAACTTAGGATGGGTATAGATCAAAATGTATAACCAAGCCTGCCTAATGCATCTCACTTAGGTTAACTTGCATCTAGTGATGGCTTGCAAGTTTTAGCTTGCCAATAATAACTTGCCTTGGTTGGTGCAGTGATTGAAGTTTTCTTCGTCTTCTTCGGGGTAGAACTCCTCCTCCTCGTAGACTTGGTCGATACTATCATCTATAAATGAATACGGGGGTACACACTCACCAAACAATACTTTAACTAAGTCTAATTAGCACACTAAGGCACACACTTGATGATCTAGCATCATCACACTCATCACAAGATTTAAAGAACTAGTTTCATTTATTTTATTTGAGAAAAGTAATTTCTACTCACTGAAATTAATTAAGATTTAATATTCTCCAATTAAAATATGGTATCATGTGGACACATGTCATCACCACATATTCTAATACATGGGAATGTGATTTAAAGGGTTGGTCACATTTTATAAAGTTCAAGATTATCATTTAAATGATTTAAAGTGACTAGAAATGCTTATATAGCATTATTTCGTACTAGTCCAAAGTCACTGCATGCAAACCTAAATATTATTACATATTCAGATAGGTATTGTCAGATGTGATTTTTGAGAGTTGGAATCAACTCAAAGGCTATTATGGTTGATTTTTGAAAAATGTTTGAAGTTGCAAAAGTATCTGTTTTGTTATTTTTGCTATAGATTATCTCTAACTCCAAATGATTTAAATCCAATGGGTTTGGATAGATATTTTAATTATCTTTCTAACAAAATTTGAATCATGCCATTTGGTTAAGTGAAACTCGCTGAATTGATTTTTGAATAAGTGGACAGAATATGATTTCAACTAAATTGGAAAATCACTTATTTGAATCTTTGGGCCAGTGCAGGAAAGCTAACGGGCTGGCCCAGTGGCACTCCGTGGTGCAGCGGGCTACTGACAGCACGGACCCATTGGTCAGTGACTTATCTAACGCGAAACGGTATCTTTCAACCAGATCCCTACGATCTAAATCTAATCCAACGGCTGAGGGTCGTCATCGACGACGAACAGCTCCAGCGAGGCCTGAACCCTAACGCGGCGGTGGGGGTCTATCGGGGCTCACCTGGGATTTGGCTAGGCTCGGTGACAGGGGCAAACTGCATGGTAGATGACAGTGAGGCGAGGTGCAGTCACGACAAGGCTTGGGATGGTCGCAATCGACGGCGCCTTTCTCCTCCAGCAGCGGCGGACTTCGGTGCAATTCCGGCATAGTGGTGCTCGCCTTGCTCTAGGAAGGGGTGTGGGAGGATCAGTGGTGAGTGTGGAGTCGAGGGGTGTGAGGAATGGAGGCTGGGGTGGCCTCCTTTTATAGCTCGACGAGGGGACCGAGCGGTGCAGGCTGGCGTCTCCGGCAAGGGCGGCACAGAGAGCTAAGGGCATGGCGGGGGTAGGTGGATGGTGCGGTGTCTCCTGCGGTTCTCACGGGCTTAATGGCACGGAGTAGGGCGGTGTGTAACGGTCGGGCACGTGCGGCACTCTAGGCGGAGGCAGTGGTGTTTGTGGCGGCGCACGGGAACTACGGGTCGTGTGGCGGCAAATGGGGATGTCTGCCGGGGTCGCGTGATCATGGCGAGGCTGCGAGTGCGCAGTGAGGGCAAGGTGCGAGCTGGCAGGGCTGGTCGGGCACGGCGCACTGGCACTCTCTGGACACGGTGCACAGACGCGGTGCGCGGCGGTGCTAGTGTGGTCCAGGGCTGGGCTTCGACCATGGGGTGGACAGGGGGTGGCGGTAGGTGCTCGCGTTGTCTGGTGTGTGTCTTGGGCGAGGCTGGCATGGCTCCTGGCATGCTGCCCACTGTTGGTCGGCGACGACCAAGAACGGGCGGAGCTCCACTGTGCCAGCGGCTGAGGAGGAAGCTGGTCTAAGGTTGGGTTAGGCTTAGAGGGGACATGGGGTTAAATTGGAGACAAAATGGTCGATGATCACTATACGAAATAGTGAAGCTAGTCTAGTGTTTATTCTGTGCCTGCCAAGTGTTTGATGAAATGGCCGCATGAAGATTATTTTTGAATTTTTGATTCAAACTTTTTGGGTGAATTTTCCTTAAGCTTGAGAGACTAGGTTTGCTTGGATAGGTCAAGGTGAATTCATTTGATGTGTTTTTGAAAAAGTGTGATCTTCTCATATGAATTGGATTCAATTTTCAAATGTTCTTTAAATGGCTTTGCTAGATATGGTTGTAAGTTTGTAAAGTGGGCCTTGGTACATCTTTACTTGGTCTAGCAAGGGGGGAAAAGAGTTGGAAATGTTTCTGTTAGAAATCTTCTCCTATGAACACCTAAAGTGGCCTAGTGGTTTAAAATGGTCAAAATGACCATTTGCCTTATTTAATCTTATTTGGTTTCTTTCTCTTTGGATTTTGTTTGTAAATGGTCTAGATGATGTGGCATTCACCTTTAAACCATTTCACAACATTTAGAACAATCAAGCATGGCGTATACACTCAATTCTACACTAATGCAAACACACATGCATTCATATGCCTTTTTCTTAATAAAAGTTTTTGTTAACCCTAAATTGGGTGATTAGGGACTTGATAACCTTGATTAAAGATTTGGGGTGTTACAAACCTTCCCTCCTTAAACAAAATCTCGTCCCAAGATTTAAGAAAAACTAGGAACTAAAGAGATCTGGAAACTCAGTCCTAATGTAATCTTCTCGCTCCCAGGTAGCTTCTTCTTCGGTATGGTTGCTCCATTGAATCTTGAGAAACTTGATACTCCGGGTCCTGGTGGTTCTGAAGGCTTCTTCCAAGATACGGATGGGCACTTCGTGATATGTCAGATCCTTTTTGATATCAATGGCTCGGTGATCGATGTTCTTGAACACTTCGGTCTTCTCCGGAACTTCTAAGCATTTGCGAAGTAACGAGATATGGAACACATTATGGATGGCTGACATCTCCTCTGGCAGTTCCAGTTGATAAGACACTTCTCCTCGGCGATTCAGAATCTTGAAAGGTCAAATATATCTGGGGGCTAACTTCCCTTTCAGCTGGAAACGCTGCATTCCTTTCAATGGAGACACTTTGAGATACACAAAATCTTCGATGTTGAAAGTCAGGTCTCTATGTCTCTTGTCAGCGTAACTCTTCTGTCTGGATTGGGCGGTCTTGAGGTGCTCGCGGACTTTGTGAACCTTCTCTTCGGCTTCTCGTAGGATGTCGAGTCCAAAAATCTGGCTCTCTCCTACTTGTGACCAATTCAAAGGGGTGCGACACTTCCTTCCATACAGAAATTCAAATGGGGCCATTTGCAAACTGGCTTGATAACTATTGTTGTATGAGAATTCTGCGAAAGGCAGATAATCTTCCCATTTTGATCCATACTCTAACACACAAGCTCTCAACATATCTTCTAAGATTTGGTTGACTCTTTTAGTCTGCCCATCGGTCTGCGGGTGATAAGCTGTGCTGAAATTCAACTTGGTTCCTAATCC
Organism: Avena sativa; assembly: GCA_916181665.1. Lineage (NCBI taxonomy): Eukaryota > Viridiplantae > Streptophyta > Magnoliopsida > Poales > Poaceae > Avena > Avena sativa. The sequence goes on along the minus strand of OV702287.1, from coordinate 182,274,795 downwards.
TTCTTGGAATTTCTGCCAAAATCTTGAGGTAAATTGGGTTCCTCGATCCGATATGATGGTTTTGGGGGTTCCATGCAAACTGACAATTCTGGAAATATATAGCTTTGTTAGCTTCGAACTCTGGTAGGTAGTCTTGACAAGTATAAAAAGGGCTACCTTGGACAGTCTATCAACTATGACCCAGATAGAGTCATTTCCCCTAGTAGAAGTAGGCAAACCGGTGATAAAGTCCATACCGACGGATCTGCATTCCACAAGGGACCTAGATGCCCATGATGACCCCTATGCATTCCACGAGAATCTTCATCATTGAACCCTAAAAGATAGTGTCCAATTCCCTTATTACTTCAATACTTTACTTGTCCGAGATCCTATCAATGACAGCGCCATGCCGTGTTCAATGTCGTTACCGAAAAGTATAACTTTACTCATTCCGAGCTATGCCATCCACGTGACCTAGTCACATGCTGCATCTTTATGGATGTCATGTCTCCGAGTGGGTCTAGAGTATCTTTCCGTCACGCGGATGGATAAATCCTGCTCTTGACACATAATGCCTCTACATGCCCCTCCGACTACCTGAACACACCTTTATGATCACTGTTTTACCAAGTGATGTTTGATGCTTCTAAGTATTCTCGGGTGACAGTGATTGATATGGTTTCACAGTCTAAGGAATTGGTTACTATGTTTCCAGTCATTGTAAAGGTGAACTTCATAACTTGATCGTGTTACAATTCCTGTGTTGGGTATGTCCATCACTTTCATTCTCTCAATGAAATGACCTCATTGTCAATTAACACAAATGTCCATGATCAGGAAACCTCGATCATCGATTGACCAATGAACCAGTGGCTAGAGGATCACTAGCGACATTGGTGGTTTATATATCACACGTGTATCGATGTTCCTATCAATACAATTATAGCATGATATAAAACCTATTATGAACTTAATGAAATATGTCAATAATCTATATTATTATTTGTCTCTAGGGCATATTTCCAATAGTCTCCCACTTGCACTAGAGTACAAATAAACTAGTTGCATTTGAACGTATCATTACACCATAACTTTTGGTGTTATGATCATGCTTGCTCATGGAAGAGGTTTCGTCCATGGACTATACTATACAGATCCGTATGTCTTTGCAATTTGTTAATGTCACCTGATTTGACATTTCCCTTTATCATCACATGATAACCTTGCGGTATAAATATTTATGTTTTGGCGACAGAGTGTTGTTTTTGTTCCTTCTGCCATGAGATTAGATTAGTCTATCAAAATATGACATTTTCATTAGCATGAGCATTAGGAACACACTATGTGGGACGATGGACTTCCCATAGCCACAATATTACATATTTTACCTTTGAAGTATTCATATACTTCTTTGTCAATGTAAATATAATCGATAGTGCACTTAAATTCCACTTCGATGTTTAACCACGCTTCTCTTGTTCTAAGTCACTCAATGTTATGAGAATTCCAATCATGTAGATTGGGTGTAACTTCCCAGCGTAACCCTGTACGATCAAGTTCACCATCCTTTATAGATCAGATGTATACCTTCAGTTCTCTCTAGACACTGAAGACTATACTTAATTTCTTGTTTAGTGATTCACTCAGATATCACATCGGAACATGTTCTTCAGGTTAAGAACTTGGGGCATATTATGTCGAGTATACAACATGGTTTTACAAGATGGAACCTATGACTTGGGCATAGTAGATGTTACAAGTCTTTTCCTTCTTTTAACCATCATTGTACCGAGACAATCTCAATGCTTCACCTAGTTAGACAAGTAAGAACTTCCTTCTTAACTTTATCCATTCTGAACTCCTTCCGAATCCAATCTAGGAAAACATTCCAATATTAATGCCATTAAACATATCAATCTATCTTGATAGATTTCAATGTTCAATATTCGTTCAACTTCATTTACTTAATATTCTCTAATATCTACTAATACCAACTATACCATTCACCATATGTCAATAACATATGTGAATGCTTTGTTAAGCTCCCACTCAAATATGTCATTTACATATAAGAGCATGGAACTCTCTTAGCTCCCACTCAGTTTACTGTAAATGCGGTCTTCTCAATATTCTGGGCACAATCCCAAAATCCTTTGATCATTCATCAAATTGAGAATTCCAGCTACGAGATTCTATTTGTCCGACTTAAGCATTTCTACACATTGTAGTCAACCATTTGAATTTGTTCAAGACATTTCTTGACACAAATCAAGCTTTATGTCTTACTTTAAGTTTCATTTCTTGAGATTTTCCCAGAGAATATATGAAGGGGTTTAGCGCCTAAAAATAAAAAATTTCCTACGTGAATAACCCCAATGTCAGGATCTATCTATTAGTAATATAGTAACGGGAGGGGCTTTTCGAAACTTACCCTTGAAGACCGAAAAGATGTGTCAACATTCAGGAGAACGTGGTTGATGTAGTCGTACCGATGCCGACCTCAAGGTCGTGGATGGCTCCACCAGCTCTAATGACTCGATGGCTCAAACGACTTGAGCACCACTAGTGTAGTGCCTCGTGGGGAGTCACACACATACAGTGTTTAACGATGACTATTGATCCCTGATCCAGCAGAGGTTGCGGAAGTAGATCTCCTGGATCAGGAATCCCCACAGTGTGACGGCGCTCCGTGGTGAAGAACACTCTCGTTCACGCAGACCTTACAAGGGGGGCGCACTCACAAGAGAGAGAGATGATGTGATATTCGAGCCAAAGAGAATATCGTATTGGTGTGTTTTAACCCCTTCATATGCCCTCCTTTATATAGGGGAAAGGGAGGTATTCCCTCCCTGAAAGTCCGGGGTGGGACTAATCAAAGGGAGGAGGTGCGAGGCGCGCCGGCCAGCCCCTAGATGGGCCCCACGTGGGGAGCAGCCAACATGTGGCCGGAGGCCCCTCCTAGGCCCCTCCTAGGGCGGCGACCCCCTCTTGGGCCCTTTTTCCATTAGGGATTGACCCATTAGGTGGGCTGCCCCACTAAATCATATTTAAATTATTAAATAAATATAAATACATGTATAATTCAATATTTAACATATACTTACATACTATTTAATCCCTGTTGCATCAGAACTCCTTCCGGACAACTCCGGAGACCCGCCGGACTTCCCGGAACTCTTCCAGGTTTTCCCTTCTCTCTTCTTCGGTGATTCCTATGATACCAGAATGATCTCCAAGCATTATCAAACCCTTAAGCGTGTTACCCTATGGTTTCGGAACACTTCAGACATGGTCCAAATCTCTCTCGTACCAATGATCATCAGAGGGACCTGGATGCCCATGATGACGCCTGTGCATTCCACGAGAATCTGCATCGTTGAACCGTGAAAGATAGTGTCCAATTCCCTTGTTACTTCGATACTTTAATTAGGATCCAATCAATGACATCGCCATGCCGTGTTCAATCTCGTTATCGACAAGTATAACTTTACTTGTCCTGAGCTATGCCGTCCCCATGATCTAGTCACCTGTTGCAGCTTTATGGATGTCATGTCTCCGAGTAGGCCCAGAGTATCTTTGCGTCACGTGGATGGACAAATCCCGCTCTTGACACATAATGCCTCTATATTACCCTCTGAATGAGTATCTGAACAAACCTTTATGATTACTGTTTTAAAAAGTGACGTTTGATGCTTCTAAGTATTCTCGGGTGACAGTGATTGATATGGTCTCACGGTCTAAAGAATTGGTTACTATGTTTCCAGTCATTGTAACAGTGAACTTCATGACTCGATCATGTTACAATTCCTATGTTGGGTATTGATGGGTTCGTAGCATGGAAAACAAAAAATTTCTACCGCAAGAACGAACAAAACCCAGATCTAATCTAGATAAAAGCCAAGATCTAATCTATTAGACATGAGCAACGAGATAGATCGGTACTAACCCTCGTAGAACCGAAAGCGTTACGAGATTAGATCTCGTGGATGATGTAGTCGATCACTTGCCGATCTCAAGATCGTGTGGACGATCCTTCCGGCGTCGGGTTCCGGCAGCGCTTCCGCAGACGGTCCCTCCTTGGGCCGGTGGTGGGAAGGGGGGAGGAATCCTCCTCCCCCACGAATCCGTGTCTTGCCCCACTTGGTCTCCTTGATCCCTTTCTTGGTTTTCAAGCAAAATCCAAGAAATCCTCTAGAACCTTCCAGAACATTCCAAAACCTTCTAGAATCTCCATACAAACACTCCGGAACATTTCCTAACTTAGAAAATGATCCCCAATATATGAATCTTATTCTCCGGACCATTCCAGATCTCCTCGTGATGTCCCGGATCCATTCCGAGACTCCGAACAACATTCGGTCTCCAACGCAAATTCCATATCTACTTAAAACAACTTCGAACCTTAAGTGTGTCACCCTATGGTTCGTGAATATGCAGACATGATGAAGACACCTCTCCGATCAATAACCATCAGCGGGATCTGGAGATCCATAACGGCTCCCACATACTCAACGATTACTTCATGATCGATAGAACCATTTAACATACGAAACCAATTCCCTTTGTCACACGATATTCTACTTATCCGAGGTTTGATCGTCGGTATCTTCATACCTAGTTCTTCCTCGTTACTGATAAGTACTCTTTACTCGTTCCATGTTATGTCATCCCTTGTGACCCAGTCACATGCTTGCAAGCTATCTAGATGACATTCCACCGAGAGGGCCCAGAGTATATCTATCCGTCATATGGATGGACAAATCCCAATCTTGGTCTATGCGCTTCAACACATACTTTCAGAATACCCAATGACACCTTTATAACCGCCGAGTTACGAAGCGGCGTTTGATGTCATCAAAGTACCCATCCGGTGATGGTGATTAACATAACCTCATGGTTGAAGGATTAGGTTACTATGTATTTCAAAGATTACAGCAATACGAACTTAATGACTTGATCTTATGCTACGCTTACTATGGGTGTGTGTCCATCACATCATTCTCCTAATGATATAACCTTGTTATTAATCACATCCAATGTCTATGATCAAGAAACCATGATCATCAATCAATCAACAAGCTAGTTCAACAAGAGGCTTACTAGGGACTCTTTTATGTTTACAAAACACACAAGTATTAGTGTTTCCTAATAATACAATTATAGCATGGGATGTAAACATTCATCATAAACACAAAGATATAATAATAACCACTTTTATTATTGCCTCTTGGGCATATCTCCAACAGTCTCCCACTTGCACTAGAGTCAATAATCTAGATTACATGGTAATATACCGAACACCCATGGCGTTCTGGTGTTGGTCATGCTTTGCTCTAGGGAGAGGTTTAGTCAACGGATCTGCTACATTCAGATCAGTGTGTACTTTGCAAATCTTTATGTCACCATCTTGGACATACTCGCGAATAGCATGGAACCGTAGCTTGATGTGCTTCAGCTTGCTATGTGACCTTGGCTCCTGTGCATTAGCTATGGCACCTGTGTTGTCACAGTAGATGGCCATCGGGTTCAACGCACTAGGAACCACGCCAAGTTCAGTAATGAACTCCTTCATCCATATGGCTTCTTGAGCAGCCTCCGAAGCAGCTATGTATTCCGATTCAGTTGAAGATTCCGCCACAACGCTCTGCTTGGCACTCCTCCAGCTCATTGCAGCACCATTCAAAATAAATACGTATCCAGAGTGTGACTTCGAGTCATCTGGATCGGTGTTCCAACTAGCATCAGTGTAACCATTTACAACAAGCTGTTCATCACCTCCATAAGAAAGAACCATATCCTTAGTCCTATTCAGGTACTTTAGGATATTCTTGACCGCTGTCCAGTGTTCCATTCCAGGATCACTTTGATATCTGCTAGTCAAACTAACAGCATGTGCTATATCCGGTCTTGTACACAGCATGGCATACATGATAGAACCTATGGCCGAGGCATAGGGAATTTTATTCATCTTTTCTCTATCTTCTGTCGTAGCCGGACTTTGAGTTTTACTCAAGGTCTTACCTGACAACATGGGCACAAACCCTTTCTTGCTCTCTTCCATTCTAAACTTCTTTAGAACTTTGTCTAAGTATGTACTTTGTGAAAGAGCTATTAGGCGTCTTGATCTATCTCTATAAATCTTGATGCCTAGAATATATGCCGCTTCGCCAAGATCCTTCATCGAAAAACTATTATTCAAATAGGTTTTGACACTATTAAGAAGTTCTATATCATTCCCAATCAACAATATGTCATCTACATATAGTATTAGGAATGCTATAGAGCTCCCACTCACTTTCTTGTAAATACAAGCTTCTCCATAAGTTTGTATAAATCCAAAAAATTTGATTACTTTATCAAAACGTTGATTCCAACTCCGGGATGCTTGCTTCAGTCCATAAATGGAGCGCTGAAGTTTGCATACCTTGTCAGCATCTTTAGGATCGACAAAACCCTTGGGTTGTACCATATACAACTCTTCCTCAATGTCACCATTAAGGAACGTTGTTTTGACATCCATCTGCCAAATTTCATAATCGAAATATGCAGCGATTGCTAACAAAATCCTCACAGACTTTAGCTTCGCTACTGGTGAGAAAGTCTCATCGTAGTCAACTCCTTGAATTTGTCAGAACCCTTTCGCGACAAGTCGAGCTTTATAGACGGTAACATTACCATCAGCATCTGTTTTTCTTTTGAAAATCCATTTGTTCTCGACAGCCTTATGGCCATCCGGTAAGTCCACCAAAGTCCATACTTGGTTTTCGTACATGGATCCCATTTCGGATTTCATGGCTTCTAGCCATTTGTCGGAATCTGGGCTCACCATAGCTTCTTCATACGTCGCAGGGTCATCAGTGTTGTCCACTAACATGACGTTCAAGGCAGAGTCATACCACTCAGGAGTGGTACGGACCCTTGTTGACCTGCGAGGTTCTGTAGTAACTTTGTTCGAAGTTTCATGATCATCATCATTAGCTTCCTCTCCAGTTGGTGCAGGCGGCACAGAAACATCTTCCGGTGTTGCGCTACTCTCAACTCCGAAAGAAGGTTCAATAACCTCGTCGAGTTCTACTTTCCTTCCAGTTACTTCTTTCGAGAGAAATTCCTTCTCCAGAAAGGATCCATTCTTAGCAACGAAAACTTTGCCTTCAGATCTATGATAGAAGGTATACCCAATTGTTTCTTTAGGGTATCCTATGAAGACGCATTTCTCCTCTTTGGGTTCAAGCTTATCAGGCTGTAACTTCTTTACATATGCTTCGCAACCCCAAACTTTAAGGAACGACAACTTAGGTTTATTTCCAAACCGTAATTCGTACGGTGTCGTTTCAACGGATTTAGATGGTGCCCTATTTAAAGTGAATGCAGCTGTCTCTAATGCATAGCCCCAAAATGATAACGGTAAATCTGTAAGAGACAACATAGACCGAACCATATCTAGGAGAGTTCGATTACGACGTTCGGACACACCATTACGCTGTGGTGTTCCCGGCGGTGTCAACTGTGAAAGTATTCCACATTTCTTTAAATGCATGCCAAACTCATAACTCAGATATTCACCTCCATGGTCAGAACACAGAAACTTAATCTTCTTGTTACGATGATTTTCCACTTCACTTTGAAATTCCTTAAACTTCTCGAAAGTTTCGGATTTATGTTTCATAAAGTAGACATACCCATATCTACTCAAGTCATCCGTGAAAGTGAGAACATAACAATATCCACCACGCGATGCTACACTCATTGGACCGCACACATCGGTATGTAGTATTTCCAATAAGTCTGTAGCTCGCTCCATTATACCCGAGAATGGAGTCTTAGTCATTTTTCCCATTAGATATGCTTCGCATCTTTCAAGTGATTCAAGAAGTCCATCAGAATGGAGTTTCTTCATACGCTTCACTCCAGTGTGACCAAGACGACAGTGCCACATGTATGTAGAATTATCATTCAATTTTATTCGTTTAGCATCTATGTTGTGAACATGTGTATCACTACTATCGAGATTCAATAAGAATAAACCATTCATCTCAGGTGCATAACCATAAAAGATATTACTCATATAAATCGAACAACCTTTATTCTCAGACTTAAAAGAGTAACCGTCTCGCAATAAACAAGATCCAGATATAATGTTCATGCTTAACACAGGCACCAAATAACAATTATTTAAATTTAAAACTAATCCCGATGGTAGATGCAGAGGGAGCGTGCCGACGGCGATCACATCAACCTTGGAGCCATTTCCAACGCGCATCGTCACCTCGTCTCTCGCCAGTCTTCGTTTATTCCGCAGCTCCTGTTTCGAGTTACAAATATGAGCAACCAAACCAGTATCAAATACCCAGGCACTACTACGATTACTAGTAAGATACACATCTATAACATGTATATCGAATATACCTTTCTTCTTGATGTTGTCGTTCTTCAGATCCGCTAGGTACTTGGGGCAGTTACGCTTCCAGTGACCAGCACCCTTGCAGTAGAAGCACTCAGTTTCAGGTTTAGGACCAGCCTTGGGCTTCTTAGCAGGTGCGACAGCTTTCTTGCCGTCCTTCTTGAAGTTGCCCTTGTTCTTAGGCTTGCCCCGTTTCTTGAAATTGGTGGTCTTATTGACCATCAACACTTGGTGCTCCTTCATGATCTCCACTTCAGCAGTTTTCAGCATGGACGATAGTTCAGGCAACGTTTTGTTCATGCAGTGCATATTGTAGTTCATCACAAAGTTCTTGTAACTTGGTGGCAGTGATTGGAGGACACGGTGAATCCCCAATTCATTAGGAATCGGTATCCCCAACTCTCGGAGTTTGTTTGCGTGCCTAGACATGGTGAGCACGTGCTCGCTAACGGAGCTACCCTCTTCCATCTTGCAGGTAAAGAACTTCTCGGAAGCTTCATAGCTTTCCATGGCCGCGCGAGTCTCAAAAATGAGTTTGAGCTCCTTAATGATCTCAAACGGGTCATGGTGCTCAAAATGCTTTTGAAGCTCCGATTCTAAACCGTACAGGATGGCACACTAAACTGTGGAGTAGTGATGTTTCCGAGTGGCATAAACATTCTTTACGTCATCGGTGGCATCTTCTGCAGGTGGGTCACCTAGCGGTGCTTCGAGCACATAGGTCAACTGACCAGCCCTGAGGACGATCTTCGGTCCACGGAACCAGTCTGTGAAATTGCTTCCATTGTTCTTAAGCTTTTCTTTCTCTAGGAACGCATTGAAATTGATGGAAACGTTCGCCATAATCTACAACAAATTTGTAAGTATTTTAGACTAAGTTTATGATAAATAGTGTTCAAATTTAATTCTTAAATCAACTAGGTGAACTCCCACTCAAAACAACATCCCTCGAGTTGTTTTAGTGATTACACGAACCAAATCCACTACACCAAGTCCGATCATCACGTGAGATGATGTAGCTTCATCGGCGAACAATCTTCCTGTTCATCATATCAATCATATGACTCATGCTCTACCTTTCGGTATTCCGTGTTCCGAGACCATGTCTGTACATGCTAGGCTCGTCAAGATTAACCTTAGTTTCTGCATGTGCAAATCTGGCTTGCACCCGTTGTATGCACACGTAGAGTCTATCACACCCGATCATCACGAGATGCTTCGAAACGACGAGTTTTAGCAACGGTGCCAACTAAGGACGAACACTTTATTACTTGATATTTAGTGAGAGGGATCATCTTATAATGCTACCGTCGTGATCTAAGCAATACAAGATGCATAAAGGATTAACATCACAGGCAATTCATAATTAGTGTGATATGATATGGCCCTTTCTTCTTATGCCTTCGATCTCCATCTCCAAAGCACGGACATGATCTCCATCATCACCAGCATTGCGTCAAGGTCCGTGGTGCCGCTTCATGGTTGTTCATCTTCACTAGCAACTATTACAACTACTTGGAACAAAGCTATTACAAGATGAATAGACACGCAGGTCTTAACAGAATTAAAGACAACCATTAGGCTCCTGCCGGTTGCCATATTACAACAAGGATCATTGCATACATCAAATACAATCACAATCACATGTAGGCCATATCACATCACAAAACCCCTGCAAAAACAAGTTAGACTCCTCTAATTTTCTTTGCAAGTTTTACGTGGCTTGGGGCTTTCGACTAAGAACGCATCTTACCTACGAAACTGAACCACAACGTTGATACAAGTGCTATCAAGTGCAAATTGTAGATTTGATCTATACTATGATGGGAGAGACAGACACCCACAAAGCCACTTGTGCAAAGCAAGTTACACGTCAAGCGTGGAGCAAGTCTCATGTACGATGACATGTAATGTTAGCCCGAGCCGCTTCATCCCACCATACCGTAAGATGCAAAGTACACACATAGCAAAAGAGGGCATGAGCACCAACATCCACAACCTCATTGTGTTCTACTCGTGCAACAGATCTACGCATAGACAAGGCTCTAATACCACTGATGGGTTCGTAGCATGGAAAACAAAAAATTTCTACCGCAAGAACGAACAAAGCCCAGATCTAATCTAGATAAAAGTCAAGATCTAATCTATTAGACATGAGCAACGAGATAGATCGGTACTAACCCTCGTAGAACCGAAAGCATTACAAGATTAGATCTCGTGGATGATGTAGTCGATCACTTGCCGATCTCAAGATCGTGTGGACGATCCTTTCGGCGCCGGGTTCCGGCAGCGCTTCCGCAGACGGTCACACATGCGGAGTCGAAGCAGACCTTCCTCTCTCCGTTCCAGCGAGCAGCGGAGCTAGTAGATCTTCTCCACGGAATCCCAGTAGCACGACGGCGTGGTGGTGGTGGTGGAGATGAGAATTCTGCAGGGCTTCGCCTATGCCTGTGCAGAAGAAAGGTGGAGGAGAGAGGCAGCTGAGATTGGTTGTTATGATAGGAGGTGCAAGAGGGGGCGCCCCCTCCCTTCTATTTAAAGGAGGAAGGCGCGCCTGGGGAGGGGGAGTCCTAGTAGGACTCCCCTCCTTGGGCCGGCGGTGGGAAGGGGGGAGGAATCCTCCTCCCCCACGAATCCGTGTCTTGCCCCACTTGGTCTCCTTGATCCCTTTCTTGGTTTTCAAGCAAACTCCAAGAAATCCTCTAGAACCTTCCAGAACATTCCGAAACCTTCTAGAATCTCCATACAAACACTCCGGAACATTTCCTAACTTAGAAAATGATCCCCAATATATGAATCTTATTCTCCGGACCATTCCAGATCTCCTCGTGATGTCCCGGATCCATTCCGAGACTCCGAACAACATTCGGTCTCCAATGCAAATTCCATATCTACTTAAAACAACTTCGAACCTTAAGTGTGTCACCCTACGGTTCGTGAATATGCAGACATGATGAAGACACCTCTCCGATCAATAACCATCAGCGGGATCTGGAGATCCATAATGGCTCCCACATACTCAACGATTACTTCATGATCGATAGAACTATTTAACATACGAAACCAATTCCCTTTGTCACATGATATTCTACTTATCCGAGGTTTGATCGTCGGTATCTTCATACCTAGTTCTTCCTCGTTACTGATAAGTACTCTTTACTCGTTCCATGTTATGTCATCCCTTGTGACCCAGTCACATGCTTGCAAGCTATCTAGATGACATTCCACCGAGAGGGCCCAGAGTATATCTATCCGTCATATGGATGGACAAATCCCAATCTTGGTCTATGCGCTTCAACACATACTTTCAGAATACCGAATGACACCTTTATAACCTCCCAGTTACGAAGTGGCGTTTGATGTCATCAAAGTACACATCCGATGATGGTGATTAACATAACCTCATGGTCGAAGGATTAGGTTACTATGTATTTCAAAGCTTACAGCAATACGAACTTAATGACTTGATCTTATGCTACGCTTACTATGGGTGTGTGTCCATCACATCATTCTCCTAATGATATAACCTTGTTATTAATCACATCCAATGTCTTTGATCAGGAAACCATGATCATCAATCAATCAACAAGCTAGTTCAACAAGAGGCTTTCTAGGGACTCTTTTATGTTTACAAAACACACAAGTATTAGTGTTTCCTAATAATACAATTATAGCATGGGATGTAAACATTCATCATAAACACAAAGATATAATAATAGACACTTTTATTATTGCCTCTTGGGCATATCTCCAACAGGTATTCCATCACTTTTATTCTCTCAATGAAATGACCTCATTGTCAATTGACATAAATGTCCATGACCGGGAAACCTCGATCATCTATTGATCAATGAACCAGTGGCTAGAGGATCACTGGGGACTTTGGTGGTTTATATATCACACGTGTATCGAAATTCCTATCAATACAATTATAGCATGATATAAAACCTATTATGAACTTAATGAAATATGTCAATAATCTATATTATTATTTGTCTCTAGGGCATATTTCCAACAAGAATCTGATACATACAAAGAAACATCATCATCGAATCACGAGAGCACCCAAATAGGGAAAAACAGAAATTTGGCTAAAATCTGAGAACGAACATTAACAAGTTTGGGCTTGTTGTACCTTGACCGGTTGTCTGTCTAGGCTGCTGGTGGTTCCCCGCGATGGGCCAGGCCTGCGTGCCTCCATCAACGGCTCCGTGCTCATGCTCGCTATTAGAATGAACAAAGTTTGGGAAGAAGAAGAGATAACAAATACAGGGATGACTACTCTTATTATTACCGCCAACTGAGATGGGGCACACCTGTCAGCGAAACACATGTCGCGACTTAGAAAACTGAAATATGGCCCTGTCTATAATAGACTGTGCATTATACCACCATGCAAGGTATAATGCGGTTGTTTTCACATAAAAACATGACATAATTGCACTTAAACATCCCTTTTATACACACTAATAACATTGACGACGCCGGCCCCTTTCTTCTTGCATGTCGGCCGCCAACGTCGGAGCAATCGACCATCCCATGGTGATCGGGAAGCCGGTGATTGGCCGCACACGCCTATACTAATGCTACTATAGGGAATGTGCAATGGTCAACTGCATCTCCAACTTGAACTGCGCATCCTCCTAGGATTTCTTCGTGTCAGCTTCCATCTTTGATAACTGCTCCACCGTTGCAAGGAGCTGCGCTTCTAACGGATCCTCCTCCTCGCCCTCCCCCTCCACTGGCTCTGCTGGCTCAGTTGTTGGGTGAAGGGAATCAAAGCAGGAGCCTCCACGGGAGGAGCAGGCCCTGGAGGAGGAGAGGCCGGGATCTGCGGCGTTGCATGATGGTGCTGGCCATCGTGGTTGGGCGAAGGCGCTGGCAGATCCGACAGTGGAGCGGCTTGGGGAGGAGGCGCGTTCGTTCGAGAGAGCGCTAGCTAGCTCGACATTCCGGTGGTGGGGCATTGTGGTTCACGACAGGGGGCACGGTGGCTTGATTTTCCTCGAGCCATGCTCACTTGATCAGAGAGAGGAGATGAGGAACCAAGTGTTGTGTACAGTGATGATGCAGATAGTGAGGAGAGGAGCGTGCACGTCTTTTGTACACCGGTGGTGGCAAATGAACATGGCGGCCAATGAAGTCTGGTGGGGCTGTCGAGGTGGAGCGGGCGTGACGTCCGGGCAGACAAAGAGGGCAAGGGTGCAACTTTTTGACCAGTCTTTCTACTTCGTGTAGAAGAAACTAAAACTAGAACCACCAGTCAGCGACACAAATTTGAATAGTTACTCTGAAGTACGTCATAACCACTCCGCGTGGGAATCCACCGTGCAGTAATTTGTGTCTCCGTTGAAGTATGGTGGCAGTAAAATGCGTTGCTATTCATTACCGCATTTCACGACACAATTATATGCCGATATGGGCTCTGCCACGCTGTAATAGTGGCCGACGTGACAAAATGGTGCCGCAAATGCCCAACCGTTGGCTATCTGACTTTTGTCGATTCCTTTTGCTTATGCCGCCCCAAAAATCCGTCGGGTATGAGGGCTATTTTTTGTAGTAAAACACATATGGCAAATGGGCATACTAGCGGATTAGTGGATATAATCAGAGTAATTGTGTTTATTCAAACATGGAACCAACATTCCCCACAATAAAATGGACCAAACTTTTGGTGAATTTTTGAATAACACTAGAAAACTAATAATTGTTTAGTCATTGTTAATTGGCATTCCTACATTGTTTATGAGAAAATTCCTCTCTTTACTACGCAGAAAAACAACACATTGGCTATTCTATATATTACAATAGACTAGACAACGAGAGAGTAAATGAAATCAGTATCGTTTATTCATTATAGGCAAAGCCTTATATATAGATGAACAATTACAATTGAGTGATAGTCGGTTCCAAGAGGCCTTTTTTCGAGATGCTCTCGGGATCGTGTACATCGGTTCCCAGAATTGTGGAATCACACGTTTCACATCTTGGATGAAGCGGGAATTATTCCTAATAACCGCATGGGTTATTTAATTTTAACACTCCCCCTAATCACTGCTTGATTGTATAAACTTCATCATTTTAATTAAGTCTCCTCCAAAAACCCTATAGGAAAAATGTGAGGATATGGTCGGATATGTTGTTAAAACTCCTTCAAACTCAGTGTTAAAATAAGAAGAAAATGACATAGTATATAATGATTATTGCCTCTATTCACTCGATATGAAGTAAATCCATAGAATACAGAGGTCAATAAATAAGTCGTTTATACCTTCGTAAAAAACCTGGTGGGGGAAAACAGATAGTACGACCTATGATCTTATGTTGATATTACCTCATTACAAACCTTAATAAGAATCTATAAAGTAAACTCATTTAAGGGAACAAGAGTATAATATGATGCTTTGAATAGGAATTCGGGAAGATACCCCGTGGTTCTTCCAAATCTAGAAGCCATCACATACTAATTCCATGAATGTATTTATGGAATGGTGAAGTTGGTAGAGACTTCGTAAATAAGTCAGCGAGAGTATCGCATGATTTGACTTGAAATTTATTTATTTCCCCATTCTTTCAGATCGCATGGGGATAAAACAACTTAGGGGAAATATGCTTAGTGATATTGCTCTTAGTGTATCCTATTTGCATCTATGCAACACTAGCCGCATTATCCTCATGGATAACGGTAGGAGATTCGATAGAACCAATTCCACATGACTATTGTATCTGGTTTATCATTATGTGAAGCCACACACATTCGTGTGATGCCTCATATAATGTAATTATTTCAGAATGATTGGTAGAAGTGGCTACCAGAGTCTATTTCGAAGACTTCCATGATATAGAAGTTTCACCATATAGGAACACAAAGTCGGTATGTGATCTGGCATTATGGGAATCCAATAAGTAGCCAGTATTAGTGTATCCAATCATACCGGAGTCTAGATTTTTCTAAAACTGAAAGTATAGGCCAAGATACTTTGTGCCTTGGAGATATCTAAAGACATTCTTGACTCCCGGCCAATGACGTTTGGTGGGAGCTGTGCTATGTCTAGCAAGTAGATTCACTACAAATGCGAGGCCAGGTCTCGTGCAATTTGTAAGATACATGAGCGCTCCAATGGCACTGAGATATGGAACCTCGGGTCCCAACATATCCTCTCCATCATCCCTTTGCCTAAACAGATCTTTCCCTATGTCTAGAGAACGAACCACTATGGGTGTTTTAGATGGATAGGATTTGTCCATATTGATTTTCTCCAATATTTTCTAGATATAGGCAACTTGGTGTACCATTATTACTGAGAGAAGGTGCTCGAGTTGGAGACCTAATAAAAACTATGTTTGAACCAAATCCTGCATCTCAAATTCTATCTTTAGATGATTGCTTGCTTCATCAATATCTTGTGTGTTTCCAATGATATTGAGATCATCGACGTACACTGAAATGATGCAAAATCCTAAAGAGGATTTCTTGATAAAGACACATGGACAATCATCATTGTTTGAGTAACCCTTCTGAAGAAGGAACTCACTAAGTCAGTTGTACCACATCCGTCCTGACTGTTTCAAGACGTACAAATACTTGTTCAGTTTTACATAGTACATATTGTGTTTTGCGCTTGCATCCGGGATAGATACTCCATTTGGAACTTTCATGTATATGTCAGAATCTAGTGACCTGTAAATGTATGCGGTCACGACATCTATCAACTACATAGATATATGATTTTGCACTGCAAAAGATATTAAATATTGGAATGTGATACCACTCATTACTAGAGAATATGTCTTTTTGAAATTAATGCCAGATCTCTAGGTGAAACCCTCCTGGGAGGTGTTGGTATTGCTTCAGTAAATACCTTCCTTTTATTAAGCGAGGCAAGTTCTACTTGTATTGCATCTTCCATTGGGGCTAATCGGAGCTTTTTTCACACTCAACGATAGTCCTTGGATCATGACCATTGAGAAAGGTATTTGCAATTGTAGCATAAAAATTAGTGTCGACAATCGTAGACTTACGGTTGAATGATTCTCCAGAATCGACGTAGTTGGTGGATATCTCCTGCACCCTCGGTGACTCTTCATGATTTTCCAATACGCATGAGTCTAGATGTTCCGATGTCCCAGGGTGTGCAAGATGGAGCTAGGTTGTGGAGGTTGCCCTTCCACTAAGTGTATACTACCCATCAGGTGTTTGTCAATATTGAGTTTACTTGTATTTACTAATTTTGAGGATTTTCTCCTCTCTCTCCTTTGCTGCTTGCGAGAAGCAGGTTCTAGGCCAAAGGCCGTATTACTCCCCCTCTTTTTCAGAACAGTGAGTTGAGTGGTTTTAGTTGGTACCTCCACTCTTTCGGGCGCATTTCTGGCCGGAATCAAGGATTTTGTAACACCTTTTAGATCAGTAAATGAATCTGGAAGATTATTTGCAAGATGTTGCAAATTAATGATTTTATGAACTTGGAGTTCGGTCTCTTGGGTACGTGGATCATAGGCTGAAATGGCAATAGCATTCCAATTAATTTCCGGACATTCTTTCTAGTACTTGAAATCTCCCCCTAGTGTTAGAAAATGCTTCTCGTCAAATATGTAATCAGCATTGCAGGTTGTGAATAGATCCCATGTAAGGGGTTCCAGGTACTTAATAATCGATGGCGATTTGTACCCCACATAGATCCCTAGTTTTCTGTGTGGGCCCAGAGATGTCCGTTGAGGTGGTGAGACCGAGACGTACGTAGCACATCTGAACTTACACAAATGGGAAATGTTGGGAGGATTTCCACGTACCAATTGTAGAGTAGGTCACAACTGGATTAGGTCAGTAGCGTGTAAAACTGCATGATCCCAACATGAGGTTGGCAAGCTGCAATTCAATAATAAAGGTCTTGCAATGAGTTTGATCCTCTTGATTAGAGATTTTGCCAAACCATTTTGAGTATGGATATATGGAACAAAATGTTGAACTTCAATCCCCAAAGCCATGCAATAGTCATTGAAGGCGCATAAAGAGAATTCTATAGCATTATCCATGTGAATTGATTTAATTCAACTTTCTGGATAATGGGCTTATAATTTAATTACTTCCCTCATTATCTTGGCAAATGCATGGTTTCGTGTGGAAATAAGACACACATGTGACCATCGTTTAGATGTGTCAATCAAAACCATGAAATACCTGAATGGTCCAGATAATGGTTGGATAGGATCACAAATATCACCTTGAATTCATTTGAGGAACTGAAGTGGTCCAGCTTGTATTTTGAGGTGCGAAGGCCTCAACATTAGCTTCTTTGTGGCACAAGATGTACACACAAAGTCTGATGACTAAGGGAATTTTGACTTAGGAAAATTGTGACTAATAGAATTGCTAGTAATCTTCATCATCATCCCGATGCCAGGATGACCTAGGTGATCATGCCAAGTTTGGAATGCGTCAACATTCTGGAAGATTACCTTGTAAGCAACATGTTCTACGGGCTTGATGTACATACAGTTCATCCTGGATGACAAAGAAGGAATTTTTTTCAAGTACTTGATTGCCATATTCGTAATCTTTTGTAAAGAGTTGATACTCTTCTTTGTTGTCTTCATGGGTTTCAATGTGAAAACTATTCTTACGGATATCTCGATAGCTGGTTAAGGTACGTGATGAATCAGGATACAACAAGGCATCCTCAATTTTCACTTGTGTATCATTTGGGAGGGTAAATATGGCACGTCCAATACCAAAAATTACCACACCACGTCCAGCGATAGTCAAAATATCTCCATTCATTTTTTTCAAAGTCTGAAAATATTTCAGCTCCTTCGTTATGGAGTTGGTGGTAGCACTGTCCACAAGGCATAATTCCTCATCCATTGGATTGTCCCCATAGAGAGCTATATATATAAATGAAGAATTTTCAATAAGAAAACCTTATTTACATACATAGAATACAATCTGTATTATATCAAAGTGTTGATATGATATAAATGACAACAATACTTATGTTCTTATTACAACATCACAAATGGACATGCATAACTACATCGATCACTAAGGAGATAGTAGGACTAATCAAAGTCTCCAAACACGTCAGTTGAGGCATACTCAACCATCATGTTCTCTGTTCCCATAGGGTCCTCTAACGTCTAGAGGGTCATGGCATTGCTAGCTCTGGGAGGGACTTATTGCGAACAACCAGCTCCATTAGTGCCATCTGGATGAAGGTTGAAGTTGGCTTCAAACCTTTTCCCTTGTGGTGCATTGCGTCCTTGAGATTGCTGGTAAAGAATTGCCAGATGCTTTGGGCCTTGCACTTGTTTGTAGGATGTGTGTAGCATCCACACTTGTCACAAAGCTTAGTTTTGTCAAACTTTGGCTTTGCTATGCCTTTCCCATAATCCGAGTTTCTAGGCTTCTTGCTCCAGTTGCGCTTTCGCTTTCCCTTGAAGTTTGATGGTTTGCCATTGAAGGCACCATCAAACTTTCATCCATTCGCGACATTCATATGAAATTCAGGCAGTGGATGGGAACCAACCAAGTGCTGAAAACCATTCTTAGTGAGTATCTTATCATGCTTTTCATCCTGAAGTAAGATATGAATAAGGTCTGAATAGACCTAGTAGTCACGAGCACGGTATTGTTGGTGGAGGAGCCTTTTAGATAGAAGCATAGTGGATAGAGTTATTTTATATTTTCCGCATCTGTAGGTTCCTTCTCACAAAATTGTAGTTTGAAACTTATCTTATGAACCTCGTGATTGTACCCCCGAGAGACTTAAAGTCCTGAAATCGAAGATGGGTCCATTCATGGAGGGCTTCAGGCAGCACAACTACCTTTTGTTGTTCATACCTCGTCTTGAGGGTCTAAAACGGAGTAAGTAGGGATTCCTCCTCCATATACTCAGACTTAAGATCCGAGTGGATATGGTGCCTTGTGATGTACAAGGTAGTGTATTTATGCTCATCTCTCATAAGCATGACTCCAGCCAGAAGTAAATGGCCAGAATAGTAAAAGACCTTTTACTATTCATGTCTTTTATGATTCAGGCCTTTCACGATTCAGGCCTTTTACTGTTCAGACATTTTACTGTTCAGACCTTTTACTGTTTAGGCCTATTACTACTTTCTGGCCTTTTACTGTGCATGTCTTTCACTGTTTAGGCCTTTTACTATTCACAGAATCCCATCCATGTTTAATCAATCATGGCCTTTAACTGTTTGGTATGTTACTATTCCAGCCTTTCAATGTTCGACATGTTACTATTTCAGCATTTTTAGCAGCATCGATGTTTTGCGGAACAACACAGGAATGCTAACAAGTTGATTAATAAACATGAAAAATTTAAACTTCTCTCTAAAAAATAAGAAATTCAAACTACTTATTACACAATGATAACATTTTGTGACACATAAGCTAGTAGGGTCTCTCTAGATTGAAGATTACAACAGATCATTAGACAAGATCTGCATTAAAGATCACATAGAAGAGTCCACATCATCAATACGAGATCGGTACATGGCGATGCGCTTCATCATATCATATGTCCTCTTCTTCAACATTTCAGCTACAGATCTAATAGCAGCTACACCATTTCTTTCTTTCTACATGCAATACAACATATATATATATATCACTCGCATGAGTTGTTCTAGGTGGACAGTTAACAATGTTGTTTCCTTCAAAAATGCAATGGGAGGATGAATGGGAAGAGGGATCAAAACTTTTAGCCCTACCTTCCGTGGACTCCTGCTTGGTTTTAACTACAGTCTAGTAAAATATGGTGAAAGAGGTTAAAACAAAGAACAAGGAAAACACATATTATATAATTACAGATCATTTAAGTAAGTATGAACTTACAGTAGCTTGTTCATGCTCACAGTAGTTCCTTCTCAAGTGGGTACAACTCCTGGTCAATCTGCATGTAGAATTCGAGTTGAGCAGCTGGAACTCTAGTCCTTGTACTCCATTGTCCTTTGTCTGCATTAAGGCATGGCATTTTAAACTGAGTTAGCTGGTTCGGAAGGATGAAAGCACTTGAAAACACCAAAAACATAGCATTAAAATTGACCAGATGTATGATTCAAACTAGCTAGCTGGTTTGGAAGGATGAAAGCAGTTGAAAACACCAAAAAGAGAGAATTAAAATTGACCAGATGTATGATTCATACTAGCTAGCTGGTTTGGAAGGATGAAAGCAGTTGAAAACACAAAAAATATAACATTAAAATGACCATATGTATGATTCAAACTAGATGGAAATTTTCTGAATTACTCAAAGCATTCGTAGAAAGAAAGACAATAAAACATGAATGAAAATGTTAGGGTAAAGCTTTAGGAAGAATGAATCATTAACTTATTATGCATACATGTTATATGAGTTATTAACATGACAAGAAACTGGCTAAGTAGCACATGAAAACCTCACACTTCAACCTTTCTTGGCGTCTATATGGCAGTTCCCTATATGACCAACTATTATGACAATGATTGTGTTCCGTATTAATTTGTATTTTTTCCATGGGCTACTAGGGAATAAGAAGATTGAACTCTGAGGGGCAAACTGACTGTGCGTCAAGCTTTTTAGAGCTAAAACAACTGATTCTCTCTCAATAGTTTTTATACATGAATAACTGTCAAAAGAACTACTCCCTCGGTCCCCAAATAAGTGACTTGGGATTGTCTAGATTCGTATGTATCTATAAACTAAAACATGTCCAGATACATTCAAATTTAGATAAATCCAAACTTATTTGTGGAGAAAGGGAGTATCTCTTATTTTTCCTCCCTTGGTGAGGTCTTTTTTTTTCAAATCCGTCCAAGCCATAGCACAATGCATTTTTTACTAACGAGCAGATGAAAGCTAACCCATTCGGTCCCTCTTTATCCCAAAATTTTCTAATTTAGCCTTTTCGGGGTTAGGGGACTGCTGAGCACAACCTAGTGAAATTTGAGAAAAGGACCCCATGGAGTATAGCCCATATAGAATATCCAAAATCTTTTCAATTTGGACTTTTGGGCATTGCCCCCCACATCTTAAAAAAACTCTACCAACCCATATTTTTAAGAAACTACTCCATTATGTTGCATTTAATAAATTGAGATGCCAGGTGACGAGAGTTTAACTCGTCAATGCCCATTGTTATGGACTTGGGTTTGGATAAGGAGGGAGTACTGGAAACATCAATCGGCTAGCAAACAAGCACATAGGGATGCAAGGTTTACCCAGGTTCAGGCCTCGTAGAGGTCCCTACTCCTGCTTGTCTACTCTTGGAATTAACGAAGGAATCAAAGATTACAAGGGCGTGCAGATGCAATCTGGCGAGGGTTGTGGAAACTAGGGTTGCATGTGTCCTCCTCGCCGCCCCCTCCCAGCCTTTATATAGATAGGCCAGGTATCGCGTGGCAGGTCGAGTCGGTTACAGATTAGGGTTTTCCCTTTAAACTTTCTATCTTTAAGCTTCTTCTTGTCTCTCAAGTAATCGAGAGTCTGTGGGCCACTCGAAGTCTTCATCGGGACGTGGCAACGCCATGGGCTTCCATCGTATCTGGACCATATATACCAAAGTCGAGTACCTGTAGGATATATCCTTGTCAGTAGCCCCCGAGTGTCTAGTGGAATCGTAGATTCGACTAGGGACTTTATGAAGCCTTTCGAGTGCATGACTGAGTATTTTTCGAGTGTTCTGTTTATGTCATAGGGATTGTTGATATGCGTGCCTGATTTAACCGATGTATCGGTATTAGTTAACTACCTTAGGGCAAAACAACACAATCTAATCGAACTCAAGTCCCCGGACTCGAATTCAAAAAAGTGCTGGTGTAATTCGACTCAAGCCGCAGAGATCTTACAGGAGTCAAATTCCAGTATAAGGGTGTGAGCACTTGACGTGTCCGTGGAGCCATGTTCATCGTACCTGTAGGCACGGATATATTTCTGGTAGTGCGCAACAAATGCGTTGCCAGGCCTTATTTAGGTCTTATCTTCACGCTGCAAGCGCGACATCCGAATTTTTTGTCATCGCGGAGATCATTCGGGTGACCCAGGAGACACAGTCTTTTGTAGGGAAAATATGAGGCGGTGTCGCCATAGACTTTGAGTGTGGATGTTATCAACACACAGTACGATGTACAAATAATCATAGGGTGCGCAACCAGCGCTCCCTATGGGAGTAGCCCCCGAGTGCCTGGTTGAGTCGAAGACTCAGGCAGGGACTAAAGAGCTTTTGCGACTGCTGTCGTATTTTGCTTGCTTGTTTCAGTCGAATTTATTTCCGATGCTCCCTATGGGAGTAACCCATGACCCATAGTCGAATTGGAGATTCGAGTGTTTGGGTATGCTTTGAATGTCCATATTCCTGCAGAAAATAAAATCGTAGGGTGCGCGACCAGCGCTCCCTATGGGAGTAGCCCCCGAGTGCTTGATGGAGTCGAAGACTCGAGCAAGGACTAAAGTAGTCGAAGTCTTCTAGTACTCAATTTTTGATGACATCAGTGCTGACAATGTGATGACCTCAGTTTCCCGCGTGAGCGGCTTTGACGGGACGTGACGAGTGATGGGTCCCATTTTCTGACCCTGATTTGACCGGGCGTGCGTAATCTTTCGTTTTAACTGTGCCTCCTCGATTTCCACGCGTAATGGAGGTAGTGGGGGACGGTTCATGTTTTAGCCTCTCCACGTGTCGATCGCGATGTGTGTCACGCGTCCAATAGGGTTTCTGCTGGCAGTTGGATTGCATCCGCTAGGGGGTTAAGTAGCAGCGTAGCTGCGGTAATTTCCCATCTGCTCTTTCTCTGTTTTTGCCTCCATCGCCATTGCTGCTTCTCTCTGCCTCCTAGAGTTCGTCCCGTTCGCGGCGCTGGACCAACTCCGTGTGTTTTCGAGTTATTTTCTCCGCTCGCATAGCCACCGCAAGATGGGGAAGAACAAAGGAGGCGTTGCCGCTGAGTCCGCCGCCGCCATTCCTGCTGCCAATAAGAAAGGCGGCTCCGCCGCTACGGGCACCAGTACCGCCAGTGCTGGGAATAAGAAGGGCGCAGGAACCCGCGTCACTAATGGTGCATGGCACGCATCCATCATCAAATCGTCCGAGCTCCGTCTTCTTCGTCAAGATGGAGTTCTGTCTCCCGTGGTTGGTGACTCACGAGTGCCAGGCAGCGAGGTAACTCCTTGTCCTCCTGCTGGTTTCCGGGTGATGTTCCTAGCGTTCATCATCCGCGGTCTGTCTCTGCCCATGCATCCTTTCTTCCGGGGCCTCCTTTGCTTCTATGGACTCTAGCTGCATCAGCTATCCCCCAACTCTATTCTCCACATCGCCTGCTATATTACACTTTGTGAGTGCTGGCTCGGAGTCGAGCCACACTTTGGTCTCTTCAAACGGCTTTTCAAGCTGAAGCGTCAGTCGGCATCTGGTTTCGTAGTCTATGACGTAGGAGGCTGCGGGGTCCATGTCGACTCCTCTGTCACATACTTCGATATCAAGCTCATGGCGTCCGTCCAAGGTGGAGGGACAAGTGGTTCTACATCCGTGACCAGAAGGCCGATGGAGAGCACTACGGACTCGCGCCTTTTGATCCCGTGATGCCGTGCAGGAGGAGGCATTCTTGGAAGAACATGGTGATGCCCGACAAGTCTGAGGAGACAAAAGTGATGTACGAGCATGTCTGCGACCTCCAGAGTCGCATGGGTAAAGAAGAGGGAGGTTGCGCCCTCATTCGCACATGGTTGCACCGTCGCATCCAGCCCCTGCATGCCAGAATCCATCCCATGTTCCAATGGGCTGGTGCGGACGATGTCACTCGCGTATCTGCCGATGGCATTTCTGCGGGTGAAGTAGATAAGAGGGTGCGACTGTTGACCAAGTACACTGCCAAGGATGTACTCCCCAGTGTACCAGTCGTGCCTCCCTTTGATGCTTCTAACCCTCCTCCTGAGGTATGATTGTGCTACGAAGTAGCTTCCTTTGTCGAGTGCTTCTCAATTTCTTCACATGTGCTGACTTGTTTTCTGTATACAGGATTGGAAAGTGTCTCCCAGTTTGCCCCCTCTTCCCGAGGGGGTTATTCCTCGTGAAGTAGATGAAGAGGAAGAGTCGGAATCGGCCATCCCACTTGAAGAGGAGGAGGTAGCCCCCGAGTCCAGCAGTCCGGACACTCGCAAGCATTGGCGCAGCAAAGATTCGGATGCGTCGTCTCCTTCGACTCCAGAAGGTCCAGCTATTGGTGCAGAGTCGTCATTTCATGCTGTTCTTGTGAGTTCTATGACGCCATCTGCCCGTAAGAAGATGCGGCTACCGAAGGAGTCGTCGGAGTCGGAGGACCAAACCTTTGATTTTGATAAATTTGACTGGTAAGTTTACAATTCTCATCTTGGTTCTTTTTGGAGTTGCATTTCCTGATGTTGGTTTTGTTCCATAGTCAACCGACGTCGTCATCTTCTAGCAACGTCCAATTTTTGAAGGAATCTGGAGTCACGGACTCCAAGGCCAAGGAAGTGGCTGAACGAACTCCTTCTCCTCCATTGGCGGCCCACTCCGGGCACAATTTATCAAGTTCTCCACACGCTGTGGAGCACCAGATGGTTGTCCGGACGACTGCATGGCAATCGACTTCGGAGTCTCTAGAGGAGCACGTATGTGTGATGTTGCTTTTACTTGCAATCGAATTAGTCATCCATGCTATCTGCTAATCCTTATGCTTTTCTCCTGTTGCAGCTTATTGTCAAGGAAGCTGCTCGCCTGGCGGAGCAAGTACTTGCAATGGGTCGACATCACGCCTTGCTGGACAATCGCCATCGCGTTGTTGAAAGTTAGTATTTTTTGCTTCTTCTTCTTCTTCGTCCTTGTGATATTTTTATATATTCGACTGAGCATGGTCCATCTTGTATTTTTTTGCAGCTGAGCATAACGTACTTCTTCGCGAAGCCGCTTCTCTTGAAAAGACGCTCTCCGCGGTGGTGAAGAGTAGTGACGAGGCAGTCGCTGCGCTTGATGAATCGCGGAAACATGAAGAGGATTTGCGCGCCTCCATTGCTGCGAGGGAGAAGTTGTTCGAAGAACAGCTCTTCTCGATTGCCAAGTCTCTTTCAGGTATTTTTCCTTCTGTGTCTTGACTGCTTCTTTCTTGAATGTCTTGCTATTGTGCTGACGGTTTGCTCTGTGTAGATGCTATCGGTTTGAGCTTTGACGCCCAAGCGCTTCGTCGCGATGATGCCTTGGAAGGCGCTGTCGCGGCAGTCGAAGACCACAGCGCGTCCATTCAGGGAACGCTGACCAAAGCTAAGGGTGTTCTCAGTCACATCCGCGAGGAGCTGGCGCCCACGACTGAGCTGATTGAGAACTTGGATGACCTGGTGGAGTCCCTCGCTGGAGGTATCCCCTCGGATTTCAGGAAATCGCACCGCACGGTTGGCGCCACCATGGCACTCGCCATGGTGCAAGCCCATGGAGTGGAGATGGATCCAGCTACAGTCTCCAAGGCGATGCCCGTCGGCGCAGATGGGAAACAGGTAGTTTTTGCTCCCTTTGCAACTGTCTGCGGCAAGTACGGGCCGCAACTTATGAACACAGTCGCCAAGTATTTTGAGGAGTTGCAGCGAGCCAAGAAGGCAGCGAAGGCTGCGACGTCAGGGGCCAGTGGGAAGTCTGTGGCGTCTGATGCTGCCACGGACTCGATGAGGCCCCCGAAACCAAAGTCTAAGTCAAAGAAGCAGGCTGCTCCGCAGTAGTTATATTTGTAATAGTTAATAGCTCGACTTCTTTTGTTGAAAACATGCCGCTGGCTGAATGTCTCTGTTGATACTTTTGCTATGTTTGAATGCACTTGAGTTTTTGTCCATGCGTTGCTTGGTCCCTTATTACCTCTTGCTTGGCTTGTGATAGGGTACCTCGAGTGGCCCCTCGAGTGAACCTCGGGATCCGCCTACCATTGGTGATACCTTAGCGCAGTCGCACTCAAGGGTGGATGAGCTATCTCTTGTTTCGCGGCTACGCGATCATGTTAAGTAGCTGGAACGCGAACTGCCCGTCCTCCGCGGTAACGCGGATGTATGGAAGTCGAAGGCGGAGAAGGCCATCGTCCGAGAGCAATATCTTCTGGAGGAGGTGGAGCAGCTGGGTGACTAGTTCAAGTGTTAGCTTTCTGCCTCCTTATCTTTTCTTGTAGTCAATCGCGGTAGTTTGTTGTCTTCATACTTTTGCCTCTTGATTGGTATAGTTGTCAGCGCGCGTCATCCGCAGGATGAGAAAGACAGGATCTCCATCCGCATGAACGACCTGACCCAGGAACAACTTCGGGCAAGTGGGTACTTCTGGGTGGATCATGATCGCGCAATTGCACTTGCGACCCTGCAGGATCGTCCCTCACGAGTGCTCCATTTTCTGAAGAAATCACAATCATGCCTGAGGAATATCTACCAGATGATGTTTCCACTAGACATCGTTCCCTCGAGCCTGCTGGCTCTCCATGCTAAATTTCAAGACTTGAGTGCAGTCCGCGAGTGTGTGCGGCAATAGTTAGTGGCTAGTGCCAAGGCTGCGTTGTCGCTGGTGCGACTGCATAGGCCTGATGTTGATGTTGCAGCTGTTGCTCCTGGTCCGCCGACTCCGCCGGCAGGTTCAACCTGGAATATGGTTCCTCATTACTAGGTGGTGGATCGCCTAGTGATGTCTACGCACTTCTATTCTTGTAGACAGTTGTTGGGCCTCCAAGTGCAGAGGTTTGTAGAACAGCAGCAAGTTTTCCCTTAAGTGGATTACCCAAGGTTTATCGAACTCAGGGAGTAAGTGGTCAAAGGTATCCCCTCTCAAGCAACCCTGCAATCAAGATACAAGAAGTCTCTTGTGTCCCCAACACACCCAATACACTTGTCAGGTGTATAGGTGCACTAGTTCGGCGAAGAGATAGTGAAATACAAGTGGTATAGATAATTATAAGTGGTAACAGTGATAGAAAATAGCTTGATGGCGTGGAAAAGACTAAAGTAAAACTGAAATAAAGATAGAAGAAGCAAACATGTAATAGATCTAATAGCAAACGGTGTTTCAGTGCTTAGAAACAAGGCCTAGGGATCATACTTTCACTAGTGAACACTCTCATATAAATATCTTCTCTTTATGATACTACGCTGAACTACTCTCCGGTTGGACACTCTAATCCATGGTAGGGCTATAACAGCACACCTCAACGTAAGCCTTTCCCATCTAGATAACCCCACACTGTCACCTTGAGCACTAGATGGTTCAAGCAAACACCACAATTTTATAAAGACATCCAACTCTAAATATAACTCATAACAAGTATTTGTAATCTCTAGCCTAAATGCCACCATGGTGTGCACGCTGTCACTTTCACACACATGGGGAGAGCAGAGATCTATTAAAGCACTTGAGTAGCAAGGTAGATGTATAGATTACAAGCTCATGATCTCAATAAGATCATGCATAGAGAAAGATGAACACATAGCTACCGGTAGAACCCTTAGCCTCGAGAGAGAACTACTCCCTCCTCATCATAGGAATCAGCAATGGTGATGGAGATGGTGGTGGAGATCGATGGAGATGGCTCCGGGAGCACTTCCCTGTCCCGGCAGGGTGCCGGAACAGAGACTTTATATCCCCGAATCTCCCCTTCGGTGGCTGCGGCGCTGCAAAACTTTTCATGGCTGAAGGCTTGACTATTTAGGGTTTTTGCCTCAGGCGAGATATATAGGCGAAAGAGGCAAGGTTGGTGGCCGGCCAGGGGGCCCACACCATGCCCTGGCGCGGCAAAGGGGGACCCACGCCTAGGGGTGGTGTGGCCACCATGTGGCCCCTCTCCGGCTCTCCTTCTAGCTCCGTGAGTCTTCCCGGAAAATAACAACTTTGGCTTTTGTCCGGTCCAATTCCGAGAATATACATTTTCCGACTTTCTGGAACCAAAAACAGCAGAAAACAGGCAACTGACATTGTGGCTCTTGTTAATAGGTTAGTCCAAGAAATCATATGAAAAGTACTCCAAAGTGTGGACAAAACACAAGAAAGTAGATGAAACCAAGCATGGAACATCAAAAATTATAGATACATTTGCAATGTATCAACATCCCCAAGCTTAACTCCTGCTCGTCCTCGAGTAGGTAAGTGATAAAAAGAAAGAATAATTTTTGAGGTGACATGCACCATCATAAACTTGATCAAAGTATTTGTAAAACATTCAAAGCTGGGATCATAGTACTTCAATCATAACATGAAAGACAAAGTTCTAGCAATAAGACAAATAAACTATGTTGCAACATGAAAAGGCACAAACAAAAGATTCATGAATAACAATGCTTTGCAAGACGTTTGTTTGTTTCACATAAAGAAAACATAGCATAATGGCATTCAGCTTGTCCCTCATAGAGTAGCAAATATAAATGCATAGGACACCTTCAAAGTTCATAAGAGTGGCTAGATACAAATAGTTTAAAACAAGCAATACCAAGGTATGCATCAATCAACAAGTCTTGGGACAATGCACATAGAACTAAGAATGGCCACTATGCTCTCAAAGTAGGTGCATAAAGGTAGAAGGTGGAGACTCAACATAAAAGTGGAAGAAAGGCCTTCATAGAAGGAAGAAGAGATTCAAGTTTCATAAAGAGCTTCCAAAAATTATGGTACTTATAGCTTTCAGCTCTCATTGCCCCTATCATAAGCATCTTGAAATGATTAAGGTTAAAGTGAACAAACTATGGTGTATATGCTTGACAAAGTATAAGTTGAAAATCTCATGTCCCTTGAATACGAGGGTCGCTCCTCATGCTACTCAAGTTTAGTCACTGGTAAGTTCTTGTCATTGTAAGTACATGTGTATCATAGAGAACCACCAACGGGGTACCCCTTGCCCGATGATACGGAAGAATCCCCATATCAAGATGACAAGGCAAGCAGACAACGAGCATCTCAGCAATCTTCTTATTTACCATGGGAATATGGTGCTTTTTCTCTCTTTCCTCTTTTCTCATATCTCTTTTTTTATTTTTTCTCTTTTTTCTCAAAATCTGACTTTTTTATAAGAAGAATGCTTCATAGACAGCTCATTATGGTTACGCTGCAGGTTTCCACCATGACAGCATGGATTAGACCAGCGGCCCAGGAGTTTCTCTGACACATATACATAACTCCATGGACTTACAAGCTCCCCTTTCATTTCACACCGACGACATCCATAGACAAAAGAGAATGATATCAACTAGGTACAAAGTACCCGTGCAATGTTGAAAGTGTTCCCCATGACAGCATGGTTCTGCTAACCCCCAACAAATAAGTGCAAGCATATACAACATAGACGACACAATGGTTCAAGTTTATTAAGGGCAAGAAAAGTAAAGTGTGCCATCAAGTTCGTGAGAGCTTTAATCACTAGTTTTCTCATAACAAGTTTAATTCGGAAGGTAGAAAAATACATGAATATACTTGGAATAGCATATGCTAGTAGGTAGGTATGGTGGACTCTTTGGAATAACTTGGTTTTAGGAGTTGGATGCATGAGTGGAACTCATACTTGGTTGTGGAGGCTAGCAAAAGAGTGGGAGCGACCAACTAAGAGAGCAATAATGGCCATAATCATGCAGAGCGACAAAACATCATTGATCAAAGCATAAAGTGATACTACAAGTCGAAAACTAAAGGACCATAAAGGTTATGGTGACTTGGGATAGTCATAACATGGTGTGAGCATGTGCCAAGTCAACCCAAATAAAGCATCAAAGGAGAATACCACAATACTATGCTTTAATATGCTAAAACAATGCATGATTCTTCCAAGGCACATTAAGCAATCTCAATTGTTTATAACATGTCATGCTACAGCAAAGATCACTAAGCATAAAGCCAAAAAAATATCGAGCATGGCATGACAAAGCATAGGCCACGGTCAAAAACAAGCTCTCTTTACCACTTAAGCATGAACTTTCCTACTCTTTTCCAATCCAAACCAAACTATTTTAAAATCAATGTATGAAAGAGGGGGTCCAACCAATTTATTCAGCAAACTAAGAAACAAAGCAAACAAAAAACTAAAACAAAAACGAAAAAGAAGACGCTCCAAGAACAACACAACTGTGTATGAAACAATAAAAATAAAGTGTTTGGAAGAAACCTGGGATTTTTATTGATGAAGAAGGGGATGCCTTGGGCATCCCCAAGCTTTGACGCTTGTACTTCTTGGAGATTTCTTGGGGTGACACGCGTGGCATCCCCAAGCTTGAGCTTTAGTCTATCCTTCATCTTATTACTCATTCCTTCCATACACCTGAAATTTTTCCTTCATACAAAACTTCACACAATCTCTATTAGCAACATTAGTGCACTCAAGATAATAAGTCTTTTGGTTCAGTTTCAACACCAATAAAACTTTCATTAAAGCACAAGCTATTGTAGCACTTCCCTCAAAAATATCAATTCCCCAAAGAGAACCCAAAAAGGAACCAACAAGAAGCAAATGCAAATAATGGCAGAAATCTGTCAAAATAGACCAGCAGGTAAAGACGAATTTTTTCAAAGACCTTCTGTTTCTCAAATAGATAAGTGTTGAACTAATGAAAGTTATATAACAACCTGGGGTAGAAGTACAAAAATTCACGCCTCAAAAGGATGTATAGAGATTTTACACGAATTTTTACGGTGAAGCACAGAAATCTGTTTCGAGACAGCAACTTTCCCAATCATTACTTCTCTCTCATTAGAGGTTACTCTTGGCACAAAAAGCAAATAAAAAGGATAAGGAGCGGCTATTACTTAAGTAATAACTGCCAAGACTCATCTAAAACTTTTGGGTTATCTCCCAATAAGTACTTTTCTTTAACGCCTTTAAGTTAGGCTTGATAGTTTCAGAAGATGCTCACATAAGAAATATGAATTGAAGTAAAAGAGAGCATCAAGAAGCAAATTCAAAACACATTTAAGTCTAACCCACTTCCTATGCATAGAAATATTGTAAATAAACAAGTCATGAAAGCACAAAGAAACAAGCATTGTAAAGCAAGACAAGTGCATCTTCAAAAATTTCAACATAAAGAGGGGAAATCTAATATTATTGAGATGCATAAAACCATGTTTCTCTCTCTCATAATAACTTTCAGTAGCAATATGAATAAAATTAATAATATAAATATCACATAAAACATTCTTATCATGAGCCACATGCATAAAAGAATTAATACTCCCCATATAAAGATAGTCATTCTTATTAATTATAGTGGGATCAAATTCAACAAAATAGCTATTATTATTATTCTCATCACCATAATCATCAAATTTAGGAGGCATATTATAATCATAATTAATTTTCTCCTCAATAGTAGGTGGACTGAAAATATCATATTCATCATTGTCATCATCATATATTGGAGGTTTGGTATCATCATAAGCAATAGAATAGCTATCTTCCAAAGTTGGGGAACTAAAAAGATCATTTCCATAAAAACTAGCTTCCCCAAGCTTAGACTTTTCCATAGCATTAGCAATAATGGTGTCCAAAGAATTCATACTAACAACATTGCTATTAGCATGCAAATAAAGTTCCATAGTTTTTTTAATTTTCTCTTCAAACACTTCATGTCCTAACTCAAGATAAATACTATAAAGCTCTCTAATTTTGTTGTTGTTTTCCATTAAGCCTAACTAGTGAAAACAAGAAACAAAACGACAAAATTGCAGAATCTAAAGGAAATAACTTCGAGCACTCACACTGAAGGATGTGAGTACCTTTTACCTTACCTCCCCGGCAACGGCGCCAGAAAATAGCTTGATGTCTATGCACTTCTATTCTTATAGACAGTTGTTGGGCCTCCAAGTGCAGAGGTTTGTAGAACAGCAGCAAGTTTTCCCTTAAGTGGATCACCCAAGGTTTATCGAACTCAGGGAGGAAGTGATCAAAGGTATCCCCTCTCAAGCAACCCTGCAATCAAGATATAAGAAGTCTCTTATGTCCCCAACACACCCAATACACTTGTCAAGTGTATAGCACTACAAGGAATGTGATAACTAGTGACCCCAAATATTGGTTATAGAAAGGTCATAGTATTCCATCTATGACCTTTCTATGACCAAAAGTAGTAGGTCACATACCGAGGGTCACTATAGACAACTAACGACCTTTTTTTTGAATTGGTCATGGACTATTATGACCAAAATAGATGGTCATAGTGTTCATGACCAAAATTTTGGTCATGCCATTCTATTCTATCCACGTAAGCCAATCCTACGTGGAATCTAACGTGGCATCAAATTTAGCCTGGTCCAGTTCGCCTTTTAAATGGGCCTAGCCCAACAATCTTCCTATTTATTATCTTTCAATTCTAGTCATATACATGGGCCAAGTCCAACAATTCAACCTTTTTAATTTTGGGTCGTGGCCTTTTTTACTTTTGATTTCTTCTCAAATTCTGTCTTTTAATTAATCCGGTCCCACTAGTCAGTAGGACCCAATTGTCAGATACTAGTCGGTAGGTCCCAATTGTCAGATGCGTAAATTAGGTCCGACTTGCAAGTTTTATTCTCACGTTTTGACAGTATAATTAACAGCAGATGCTTTTATCAGAACCAATAGATATAGGAAATTATTTTTCTTCAACAGGGCCAATTAACGAATAATATTTCATACAACAACGGTACATTACAATCATGCAAAGTGCGCATCAGATATTATTCTACCAAAATATACAAAAATTCAAAGTACAATGAGACGCATAGGCTAGAGCCGATGAGATGCATAGACGGTCCACAACCTGAGTCATGTCAGTCAGATCCTTTGCTCCTTAGTCCTCACAAGCATCTCATTCTCTAGAGAAGATTTCATCCAAAAACAAACCTGGAAAATAGTAGCATATCAGATCAAATCTCAATAACATGGAAATACTGTGGCTAGCGATCAACAAAGGGAACATACTAGTAGATCAACACAGGGAACATACAAGTAGTTCAGATAAGCACTTGTGCAACCAATTTGCAGGAGCATCAAGATATATGTATCTTATTACCAACTACTCCCTCTGTCCTAAAAAGGACGTCGCAAGTTTGTCAAAATTTGGACGTATCTATATACTAAATAGTGTCTAGATTCATCCAAATTTAGAAAAATTTGAAACATCCTTTTTAGGACAGAGGAAGTACTTCAAATGCGATAGTGTAACATTAATACATAATCAACATGCTAACTTGGCATAAGAAACACATGCATTTCAAACAGCCAAGATTAACCAATCTTTCAAAACAAGCAGCAACACATGCATTTCAAACAGCCAACATAATTTATCTCTAGAAATATAAGGCAACACTGTGTTCACTCGCAAAAGATTAACCACTTCTATCAGCTAGTCCAGATCAGCACCAAAAAGTGCAATTCCTATATGAATTAAATAAAAATATATCCTAGTAAGAAATTAATACTACATGACACCATAATATATAGAACTTACAAAGTGAAGATAACTTAATGATAAAAACAACTCAAATACAAAACAAAGGCACATGTTTATTGAGGTAACCTAATCCAGTGGCCAAATGTAAATGGGAAAGCCCGTTCTGGCATACTTTGCCTGGATCAGCACCATGATCAAGAAGATATTTGGCATACCCACAGCCTGACATGGTATTGCAATAATTAGAGGTGTTCTACCTGCCAAGCACACAACACGACGCTTATTAATGCAAAGCACTTTTGGGTTGAGTAGAGAACTAAGATCTTATTTATATAAAAATGTATCTTATCACCCTAAAAAATAGGTAAGTATCATTACAATGCTCTATGGATTCAGATGCCATGAAACTAGAAATAGTTCCTCGAGCTATACGAAGAATACCCATGGAATTTAAATATTATATGAAGTAAAATGGTACACTAATTTAACTTTAAAATTTACACAGGAAGCTCCAAAACATGAAGAATCAAGCAGAGTTCATGGACTTGCAGCATATGCATCAATGTGTTTAAAAGTAAATAAAACAGTTCTGAATATAATAGTCTACCTTAAGCAGGGCATCCTTATGTCATGCTTATGTAAGATATTACCTGAGATATCACAACTGAAAATGGTCTATTCAATATGAAGCTACATTATTTTAAAAAAATCTATAAATACAGAGGCGATCATATTAATTCACACTTAAAAGGAACAGAATTCTGTAACAGCAGATCCATGAGAACAGAAGTAACATCAGATCCATGAGAACACTTGGAATATGAACAAGTACACAATTATTTCCACACAAAAAAGAAAAAATAACAGAACAACATTGTTGGACCATGCACGCTACTCTAGAGAATGGCAAGCAAAAAAATATGAATGCATAAGCTAGCTATGAAGCTCCTGATCATGAATCATCAGAAGTAGATTAAACCATCATCTAGTACCAAAAGTACCACATGATTGGAAAGAAGAAGTGTTATGCTCTACTCTAGTTCAAAGAGAGAAAGATCCAGGCACTACTTGAAGTTATGATGGCTACCATACACAAGCAGCATAATACACGACACAAGGCATTATACCACGAACCTGACGATGGCAATGAAACCTATACCAACGAAATGTACCAGCTAAGATCATAAAATATACCACGAACACAATTTGTTATCTAGCTTACTGTCATATAATTGAAAAGGCTCCTTTCTTATCTCTGTCGATTTGGGACATGAACTGAAAACTGCAGATGTTCAAAGACAGTAAAGACTAATGGTAGCACAGAATAGAGGAGCGAGGCATGTACCTGGAGGTTGGCAATGGTCTCGACGGTGACAGTCTTGTTGATTCCGACCTCGTAGGAGCGTACAACGAATCTCTCCTTGTAGGAGAGGTCGTCCTCCAAGAAGCTCCCCATCCACAGCCGCTTCGCAAGGCCCCGCCGCTCCCCTCCCCCCGCGTCCCCTGACCCCTCCGCAGTCGCCACCACCACGGCGACCTGCGCGGCCTCCGCCTCTGCCACGATGCCTCGCGAGTGGGCACAGCGCACCACTGCGAGGAGTGGAAGGGGCCGCGCAGAGAGGCGGGAGGAGAGTTGAAACTCACCATGGACATCATCGGTTCTTGGTCCGACCTCCCAAACACCATCGTCGTTTCGTCCAAGCTCGTAGGCTCTGCACGCATCGCAGCGGTCATCGCCATCGTCGTTTCATCCAAGCACAGAAGGGGGAGAGGAGATGGGTGCCATGTCCCGGTGACCCCTTCATGGTGGGAGACGAGGGACCAGGGGGAGGTGGTAGTTGTGCGGCTACCTAGCAAGCTCGGCGGCAGCGGGGGATGAGGGGAGGGGGCGAGGCAGTAGAAAGCGAGCGGCTAGGGTTCGACCGGTAGGTGGCGATGGTGGGGATAAGACGTGAGTGGATGGGGAATTGGGGATAGCCGGATTGTCCAAAATGCCCATTTCTTTTTCTCTTTTGGTGGGGGTGTTTCGGTCTTTTTCTTTTTTCCCTGTTTTTGAAATTTGAGGAGAGGAGGTGGGAGGCAAAGGCGCGGGGGGTGGCACTCAGGGAAATTTCACAAAGGTTTGGCACTTTGAAAAATCTCATAAGGATTTAGAAGGTTTTTGGCATTTTCCATTGTAGATTTTATCTAAATTAACTCATATTTTGCACACAAACTCCTCTTGGCATGACACACAAATATTGTCTCACGAAGTTTTCCTTTTCGTTGTAAAAAAAGTTATTTTTCATTTTTTGAGTGCCAAAAACAGGGATTTTTGTGAAACAACTGCCAAATAAAAATTACAAAATGTTATCACCCTATTTTTCAAAAATACTAGGCCACCTTACATGCACAATATCTTAATTGGGATATCTCAAACCTTTTTGTCCATCCCTGGCAAAAAAGACAAATCTGTGCTGAATCGGTAGGAAGTGGGTCTGATTTGAACTACAGGTACATGATCTAATCCTCATGATTTTTTGCAAAAATTATTTTTAGACTCAGAATATGATGTTTCTTCAGAGATCCAATGCAATTTTAGCAAGGATCATCCCCAATCTATAAACCTTTGTGCCCGCCGTTTTGACCATAGTTTGAAACAAGCATGAAAAATTCAAAAACGGTCCAAACAATGTAAAATCTTCGCGTGGTTTCATATTATGTGACATATTTACAAGGAAAAATACCAAACTTGGTATATTGCGAATATCTCGAAAAAACCTTCACAGAAATGACCTATCATGTTCGAGGTTTCATGGCTTTCGGGTCAAACGACCAATGTTATGGCCAGAATCGTGATATAGTTTGTGATAATATGCCCATATTATACACACATGTGCATATTGGGATGGCGAACAATATTGCAGGAGGAACTTTTCCTTTTTGTCGCATAGAAAATGCATTTTCTATTTTCCAAGTGACCAAAACAGGGCGTTTTGTGAAACAACCACCAAATGGTTAATTCAAAATGCTACCACCATATTTAAAAAAAATATTAGATCACCTTACACAGACAATATCACAAGTAGGATATCTCAAACCTTTTCGTCCATCCCTGGCAAAAAAGACAAATATATGCCGAATCGGTAGGAAGTGGGTCCGATTTGAACTATAGGTACATGATCTAATGCTCATGATTTTTCGCAAAAATCATTTTTAGACTCACAATATGATGTTTCTTCAGAGATCCGATGCAATTTTAGCAAGGATCATCCCCTATTTATAAAACTTCGTGCCCGCCGTTTTGCCCATAGTTTGAAACAGGCATAAAAAATTTAAAAACGGTCCAAACAATGTAAAACCTTCGCGTGGTGTCATATTATGTGACATATTTACAAGGAAAAATACCAAACTTGATATATTGTGAATATCTCGAAAAAACTTTTACAGAAATGACCTATCATGTTCGAGGTTTCATGGCTTTCAGGTCAAACGACCAATATTATGGCCAGAATCGTGATATAGTTTGTGATAATATGCCCATATTATATACACATGTGCGTATTGGGATGGCGAAAAATGTTGCTGGAGGAACTTTTCCTTTTCGTCGCACAGAAAATGCATTTTCTATTTTCCAAGTAACCAAAACGGGGTGTTTTGTAAGCAACCACCAAATGGTTAATTCAAAATGCTACCACCATATATAAAAAAAATATTAGACAACATTACATAGACAATGTCACAAGTAGGATATCTCAAACCTTTTCATTCATCTCTGGCAAAAAAGACAAATCCGTGCCGAATCGGCAGGAAGTTGTCCGATTTGAACTACAGGTACATGATCTAATACTCATGATTTGAAAACGGCATGAGAAATTCAAAAACGGTTCAAACAAGGTAAATCATTTGCGTGGTGTCATATTATGTGACATAGTTGCAAGAAAAAATACTGAAGTTGGTATATTGTAAATATCTCGAAAAAACTTTCATAGAAATGACCTATCATGTTCGACGTGTCATGGCTTTTAGGTCAAACGATGTTTCATGGTTTGAATTACTGTACATGATTATGATGCAAAATGACACTACTATAATATTTACTCAAACTAGCCCACATTTTATTGATAATTTCTATATTTATGAATTTCAAAACATTATACCTATTTTTGCTAATTTAAATGGTCTCGTGTCAATTATACAAAAACTACGTCATTCACTCGAGATAATGTAAATTAAGAAATTCGTGAACACAAGATTTATGCATATTTTTGAGATGACCCAAATTGGTGTTTGGATTAACTTGATCCAAGGTAATATGCAAAAATGATGATAAAATTACATTTATAGACTTTAAAAAAAACTTGCACTCCGTCTATTTTTATAGACTCAAAGTTCATACAAAGGACATAATTCCTGCCTAAATCGGCCTTCCTTTTCTCTATGGGCTGTCGGCCCAATTGACAAATTGAAATTATGGAAAAAATTGATAGCTCCGGCCTTGGGCCTAGGCCCAATGAATTAAAACCTCGTATAAAGGATCTGCGCGTGATACTTGGAACACAGAACGGTTGGTGGAGTATTGGTAGTGGGTGGTTTGTCCCTTGGATAGGTCGTGGGTTCGACCCCAGGCAATCCATTTTTGCCTATTGATTGCCGCGTTGTCTCCCATGGCCGATTTACTTCTCTTTAAATTAAATGGATGTGCAGAATTAACACAAATGTATTCAAGGTTTACTGGTTAATAGGTGGCTCTCCATTGCGTGAGGTCTGTGTTCAAATCTTAATACATGTGTGAGTTTTTTTAATTCTTCTCTAATTACTATGACAACTGGGTCCCACTTGTTAGAAGCAAAAAAATGACACATGGATGCTGACATGTAATAAAAAAGACATATGGATACGACACGTAGGTGAAACTGCTTAGGTGGATGTCTAGTCATATCAACGCATCACGAATTAGTCGCCATGACCTTTTAAATTGGTCGTAATCTACCAAAATTAGAGTATTAAATTGGATCATCCAGACTATGACCATTTAGTGTAAGAGAACTATGACCTTTTTGGCTAAAATGGTCATAGTGATTTGCAATTTTTTAGGGTTTGGACCCTCCCAAATGGCCTACGACCATTTGGTTTGAAATTGTCATAGTTCTATGACCAAAAAACTCACGGTCATTAAAAAAAGGTCACTAGTCAACACATTTCTTGTAGTGTAGGAGCACTAGTTCGGCGAAGAGATAGTGAAATACAAGTGGTATAGATAATTATAAGTGGTAATGGTGATAGAAAATAGCTTGATGGCATAGAAAAGACTAAAGTAAAACTGAAATAAAGATAGAAGCAAGCAAACATGTAATAGATCTAATAGCAAATGGTGTTTTAGTGCTTAAAAACAAGGCCTAGGGATTATACTTTCACTAGTGAACACTCTCATATAAATATCTTCTCTTTATGATTCTACGCTGAACTACTCTCCGGTTGGACACTCTAATCCATGGTAGGGCTATAACAGCACACCTCAAAGTAAGCCTTTCCCATCTAGATAACCCCACAATGTCACCTTGAGCACTAGATGGTTCAAACAAACACCACAATTTCATAAAGACATCCAACTCTAAATATAACTCATAACAAGTATTTGTAATCTCTAGCCTAAATGCCACCATGGTGTGCACGCTGTCACTTTCACACACATGGGAAGAGCAGAGATCTATTAAAGCACTTGAGTAGCAAGGTAGATCTATAGACTACAAGCTCATGATCTCAATAAGATCATGCATAGAAAAAGATGAACACATAGCTACCGGTAGAACCCTTAGCCTCGAGAGAGAACTACTCCCTCCTCATCATGGGAATCAGCAATGGTGATGGAGATGGTGGTGGAGATCGATGGAGATGGCTCCGGGGGCACTTCCCCGTCCCGGCAGGGTGCCGGAACAGAGACTTTCTATCCCCTAAATCTCCCCTTCGGTGGTGGCGGCGCTGCAGAACTTTTCATGGCTGAAGGCTTGACTATTTAGGGTTTTTGCCTCGGGGGAGATATATAGGCGAAAGAGGCAAGGTCGGTGCCCGGCCAGCGGGCCCACACCATGCCCTGGTGCGGCCAAGGGGGACCCGTGCCTAGCGGTGGTGTGGCCACCCTATGGCCCCTCTCCGGCTCTCCTTCTGGCTTCGTGAGTCTTTCGGGAAAATAACAACTTTGGCTTTTGTCCGGTCCAATTGCGAGAATATTCATTTTCTGACTTTCTGGAACCAAAAACAGCAGAAAACAGGCAACTCGCACTGTGGCTCTTATTAATAGGTTAGTCCAAGAAATCATATGAAAAATACTCCAAAGTGTGGACAAAACACAAGAAAGTAGATGAAACCAAGCATGGAACATCAAAAATTATAGATACATTTGCAATGTATCACCCAGCGGAGGAAATTGTCGACTTCTTCGAGGAGCAGACAAACGTTCTTTTGTTGCAACAATAGTTTAGCTTGTATCCTGCACATAGGTATACCAGTGTTGTAAAGTTCGTATGTATGTTGTATATAATTGATGAATATTGATATGTAAAGAGCTTGCTAGCTCGTAGGTTTTGCGAGTGCGTTGCACTATGCGATTCCTTTTTGTTAGCCTGACGTGTGTTTATCTCAGCACCTTGCCAACTTGCCAGGTGTGTTGCAGCTGGGTTGGTGTTTGTCAAGGGTTCGATTATTGCGTCAGCTACTCGGGATATCGCGATTGGTTCGTAGAACAGTTGTATAAAGGGTGGCGCAGCCCCTGAGTGATATAATGGCTAGAAAAACACAGAGTTTCAGGGCACTTAGCTTTATTTATTTGCAGAATCAGTACGAGGTACAATGTGTGGCTAAGTAGCCTTGGCTGAATAGCCTTATTTGTAATGTAAGAAAGAAAAGATGACTAACGGTAGAAGCGCCGCAGCTGCATGACGTTCCAGGGGTTGGAGTATGCTACTCCTGTCTCGAAATCTTTGAGGCGATATGCGCTACCTAGATTACTTCTGTAATCATGTATGGTCCTTCCCAAGGGGACTAGAGCTTGAGGTGCCCTTGCTGCTTCAGTCACAGGACCAGATCTCCTTCGATGAAGGATCTGGGGCGTAGCCTTCTGCTGTGGTAGTTGCGTAGGTTCTGCTGGTAGATCATCGATATTTCTGCTATGATTTCCCGTGCCTCGTCAAGGAGATCGATGGAGTCTTCGAGTGCAAGTGTTGACTCCTGCTCGCTCTACGCGACTACCCGTGGGGCTTTAAAGTGTACTTTTGCGGGTAGTACTGCTTCAGCTCCGTGCAACATGAAGACCGGGGTGTATTCCGTGGCGCTGTTTGGGGTTGTGCATAGGCTCCAAAGTACAGATTACAATTCTTCTAGCCAGCATCCGGCGGCTTGCTCGAGTGGCTGAAGGAGTCGCTTCTTGATTCCGCCGCAGACGAGCCCGTTGGCCTTTTCGACTTGACCGTTGGTCTGTGGATGAGCTACGGAGGCATAGTTTACGTTGATTCCCTGGTTTTCGCAGAAACCCTGGAATTCCTTAGAGGTGAAGTTTGTTCCATTGTCTGTGATGATGTTGTGTGGCACTCCGAAGCGATAGACAATGGACTCGAAGAATTTGACTGCATTGGCTCCTGACTGGTTTGTCACTGGCATGGCCTCTATCCACTTGGTGAATTTGTCGACTGCGACCAAGAGGTAGACGTAGCCTCCTCGTGAGGACTTTGGGAGTTTGCCGACCATGTCGAGTCCCTATTGTGCAAAGGGCCAAGCCAGGGGTATTGGCCGGAGTTCCACGCCAGGTGCGTGCGGTTTGTCCGCGAATCGCTGACAAGCGTTGCATTTCTGGACGATGTCCTTGGTGTCGCGCATGGCCGTGGGCCAGTAGAATCCAGCTCGTAGAGATTTGGCAACGAGGGCGCGACTGCCGGCATGGTGCCCGCAAGTCCCTTCGTGTATGTCGAGGAGGACGGCCCTTCCGTCCGCGTTGGAGACACACTGTTGGAGTACTCCTGTGATGTTGCGCTTGTGTAGTTCACCATTGATGACAGCGAATGCCTTGGATCACCGTGCAATGTGTCGTGCGTCAGTCGGGTCATCCGGTAGCCTCTTGCTGAGAAGATATGTGATGTAGGGTTCAGTCCAAGATGGCTCGATCATCATGACCCCCATTGGTCCCTCGAGTCCTATGTCGAGCTCCAGGTCGTCGAGTGCCCTTGGCTCATTGGGCGGCGTAGCCTCCGAGTCCGTTGTTGCGCTTGTTTTCTTCTCTGCGGCCTTTGGCTTGATGGAGCGTTCGCAGATACGCTCGAGAAATACCCGAGGTGGTATGGGGGCGCAGGTGGAGCCAATGTTGGCGAGTGCATCCGCCTCTTCATTGCTTTCGCGGCCTACGTGCCGCAGCTCACAGCCGTCAAAGTCCCCTTCGAGTGTGTCGTAGAGGTCACGGTAGGCGATCATATTGTCGTTCAGCGTGTCGCACTCATGCATCATTTGGTTGACGACCAACTTGGAGTCGCCATAGATGATGAGCCTCTTGGTGCCGCAGGCTTTTGCCATCTGCATCCCGTGCAGTAGGGCCTCATATTCAGCTTTGTTGTTGGAGGCGGTGAACTGCATTCGCAGAATGTATTTCAGCTTGTCTCCTTGGGGCG
The DNA here is from genome assembly GCA_916181665.1 of Avena sativa. Taxonomy (NCBI): domain Eukaryota; kingdom Viridiplantae; phylum Streptophyta; class Magnoliopsida; order Poales; family Poaceae; genus Avena; species Avena sativa. The sequence goes on along the minus strand of OV702287.1, from coordinate 182,232,415 downwards.
ATGTCAGTATGACGCCTGCGCCAGCCCCGTCCTTACGCTTGGATCCGTTGAAGTGCATTGCCCAGAGGTAAGACATATCTGGTTTTTTGGGGAGCTGGTTCTCCATCCAGTGCACGAGGAAATCAGGGAGGACTTGCGATTTGACCGCGTCGTGCTTTTCATATGTAATGTCTCATGGAGACAGCTCGATTCCCCAAAGCGCGACTCGTTCAGTGGCGTCAGGGTTGTTGAGGATGTGCCCAAGCAGGGCGTCGTTGACCACCACGATTGGATGCTCCTAGAAGTAGTGACGTAGTCACCTGGCTGTCATGAAGATGCCGTATGCCAACTTCTGGTAGTGTGGGTACCGCTGCTTTGTTGGCGTGAGTACCTCGCTGAGGTAGTAGACTAGGCGCTGTACACCGTGGACTTTGTTTTCTTCAGCTCGTTCTGCCACGAGTACTGTGCTGACCACCTGGTTGGTGGCGGAGATGTATAGCAGCAGTGGTTCCCTTTCGCATGGGGTCACCAGTACTAGTGAGGTAGATAGTAGACGCTTGAGGTCTTCGAATGCTTCCTGTGCCTCATTGGTCCACTCGAACTTGTCAGTTTTGCGGAGAAGTTGGTAGAAGGGCAGTGCCTTTTCGCCCATTCGACCGATGAATCGACTGAGCGCCGCAATTCGCCCAGCCAGCTGATGGACGCCTCTTATGTTTTTCGGCTTCTCCATGTCCAATATGGCTTTTATTTTCTTCGGGTTTGCCTCGATCCCTCTTGCGGATATGAGATACCCGAGTAGTTGCCCAGATGGTACGCCGAAGGCGCATTTGTCCGGATTGAGCTTGATCCGGTAGCGGTCAAGGTTGGCGAAGGTTTCGCGTAAATCGTCGATTAGTGAGGCTTCCTCTTTGGTTTTGATGACGATGTCGTCAACATAGACTTGGATGTTGCGACCAAGTTGATTCTTGAGGCAAGCCTGCATGCACCGCTGATAGGTGGCTCCTACGTTTTTTTAGCCCGAAGGGCATTCTGTTGTAGAAGAACACACCAAAAGGCGTCGTAAACGTTGTTTTCTCTTGACCTTCCTCCTTCATTCGAATCTGATTATAGCCTGAGTAGGCATAGAGGAAGCAGAGACGCTCACATCCCGCGGTGGAGTCGATGATCTCATCGATGCGTGGCAGCGGGAAGTGATCCTTTGGGCAGTGCTTATTCAAAGAGGTGAAATCCACGCACATTCGTAGGATATCCATGTCCTTTTTGGGTACCAGCACCGTGTTGGCGAGCCAGGTACTTTCCTTGATCTCGTGTATGAATTTGGCGTCGAGGAGTCTGTTGATCTCCATTCCGACTGCTTTTGCTCTTGGTTCAGACAATCGCCGAATTGTTTGTTTGACTGGTCTTGCGTCTGGGTTGACATTGAGTGTGTGCTCGGCGAATTCCCTGGGGACCCCTAGCATGTCTGTTGGACACCAGGTGAAGATTTCCTAGTGCTCACGGAGGAATTCGACAAGCGCGAGTTCCTATGCGGGACTCAAGTTGTTGGCGATGAGGGCTGTCTTGGTCGGGTCCGATGGGTGCACCTGGACTTTCTTCGTGTGCACCGATGAGTCGAAGGACAGGTCGGGTGAACTTGGTCGGCTCAGGGGAGGCAGACTGTTGTCTGTCGACTCCTTCAATCTTGCGAGTTCCTCGTGCCCGCCAAAGGACTGGGAAATTCTATTGAATTCCCTGTCGCAGTTGTCGGACCTCTCGAAACTCCCGTTGATTGTGATGACGCTGTTTGGGCCTGGCATTTTCATCTGCAGGTAGGCGTAGTGCGGCACTACCATGAACCTTGCAAACGCGATGCGTCCGAGGATGCAGTGGTACTGTGAGGGCCAGTCGATGTGTTCGCGTCGAAAGTTTTTTAGGGTGCCGAAGATGACGTCGAGGTTGATTTTTCCCACGGGATATATGCCCTTGCCTGGGACGATGCCATAGAATGTCGTGTCCGAGACCTCTAGACAGGTCAGAGGGATCCTCATCGCTCGCAAGGTACTTGTGAACCTGAGGTTAATGCCACTTCCACCATCCATGAAGACGAGACTCATGTCGAAGCCTCCGATATGTGCCTCGAGTACGAGGGGACAGTGGCCTGGGCGAGGTATTTGGCGCGGGTGGTCACGCTTGTCGAAGGTGATGCAGGAGTCGCTTCCACTGAGGTACTCAGTGGTGGATGGTGGTGAGTTTGTCGCCAAGTAGACTTGGCGAGTGATGGCCTTCTACACCCGATTCGAGGGGCACCCCTTTTGGATCATCATGTTGCCCACATACCGTGGGTATGGCTCACCGCCTTGATTATGGACCGGTGCATCCGCGGGTGGTGGTACTCCAGGTGGTGGTGGAGGAGCTCCATGTGCTACAGCACCTAGGACGACTCCGTAGCCCCTGTTGACTGCGTCACGATTCATCCGAGCGAAACCCTCGTGGAGTTTAAGGAACTCGCGGCAGTCCTTGAGAAGATGGCTGGATTTATTCTTGCCGTCGTGTTTGTCGATGTAGAAGTGCATGTTGCATGGCCCGGACAGTTTGTCCTCAATTGTTGTTGTAGGTGCCTCTTCGCGAGTGCGGCGCTGCCATACTTGCGTGGTTTTCCCGGAGTCATGGTGTCCACCGCTACGATAGCTTCTGTTGCAGTTGTCGTCACGCTTGTCGGTGTAGCCGGCTGCGACCATGTTGACGTCATCACGATCATCGTATATGTGCATTCGACGTTTGCTTCGGCGATCGCATCTACGCTCGAGTTCTGCTTCGTCATTGGAGTGAACGCGGGTTTTCACGGAGTCTTCTCCATCTGCCCAACAATTTGTGATTTCCATCAAGTGTTCAATTGTTTTGGGCTTCGAGCGACCTAGCTCTTCCCTGAGCTCTATGCGGCGAACGCCGCCGTTGAATGCGTCGATTGCGCGATCCTTCGAGATATTTTCTGTGGAGTTCTTGATGATGGACCACCTCTGGATGTACGAGCGTAACGATTCGCTCGACCTTTGTTGGCAGCACCTCAGTTCTTCGATTGATGCGGGCCTTTTGTAAGTGCCCTTGAAGTTGCACACAAAGCTGTAGACCAGCTCTTCCCAGCTGCGAATGGATCCACGTGGGAGGTTGTTGAGCCATGCCCGCGCGGCACCCTGCAGCTATAGCTGCAGAAATTACATGGCTGTGCTTTGACTCCCACCATGGAACCTAACGGAGGATATGTGGTCTTCCAACCAGATTTTCGGGTCCTGTAGGCCGTCAAATTTTGGGTTCTCCGATGTTAGCTTGAATCCTTTGGGCATTCGCTTTTTCCCGATAGCCCTGCTAAAGCATCTGGCACCACAGAGCTCTATGTATTTGTCCTCTGAGTCAGTCGATCGGGCACGTTGTGCCCTTGACTTGTCGATTTTGCGCTGCGTGATGCCATCACGCGCATCGTAGTCGTGGTCGTGTCGCCGTGAGTGGCAACGTCGAGATAGGTCGTGACTGTCGTCGCTGGACGAGGGTGAGGAATAGCGTTTTGCCAAGGCCTTGCTTTTCTTCGGCTCCAGCGTTGGTTCTTTGTCAAGAGTGGCCTCGATTAACCCCAAACCCGCGATCGTGGATCGGTGCATGGTGGCTCAGGGATCTCCAGCCGGTGGCTGGTTGTTGAGGAGTTACATGTTTGCCACTATCACCGCAGCTTGCGGTGTCTTTGAGACCACATTTCCCCGTGTGTCGACTGTCATAGAGCTGAAGTCGAGGACTTTCGCAGCTTCTATGCACTCTTGCTCAGTGAGGTGGGCCATTCGAGATCGCCTCTTGTTGGCCACGTACTCGTTGCCCTTGGAGGAGGATCCTCCGTGGGAGGAGAGCCCAGCCGGTCGAAGACTCGACTCGTCCGCCGCCTTTTTACGCGCTTCGAGTTGCGCGATCATTTGTAATTGACATCTGTACTCCTCCTTTAGTAGCCAATGATAGCCCATCAGCAGATCTTGCGGTGTGCCGGGGGGCAGAGGATTGCCTCATAGGGCTTCTCGGCAACGAGCCCACTCGAGATCGTTGAGCTTGATCACGACACATTCACCAATGTGTTCGTTCACCATGGTTGGAGGTTCGATTTCCCCTCCATTATTGACGGGCGCGCCATTGCCACCGTTGGTGGGGCCGCCATTGGGTGGTCCGCCGTTAGGTATGCCACCATTGGTGGATTAGGGCCGTTGTCACCGTTTTCGCGATTGTCGCTGGTTTCGCCGGCGTTAATGACGGCACACATGAAGTGGTTGGGGAAGTTGTTGCTTCCGCAACTTTTGGATCCGGAGCCGTAGACCCCATCTTCCGTTTCTAGGCCACCCAGATCGGATCCACGACTGTTGTCGATGTCCGTGCTCTCAGCTGTCGCTGAGGCATTGAGCTTGTTGAGGGCGCCGATTGGTGGCAAGAACCACGATGCTGGAGCAATCGCGGATGCTGTTGGCTTGCCAGGCATGTGAAGCGTGCCCATCTGACCAACTTGGAAGCGGAAGCTCCCGATTGCCAGGCTGGTTCCGTGGCCCACGGACTCGAAAGCCAGGCGAGTGGCTAGCGTGTGGATGGTGAAGTCGAACGCACCGAAGAGTTGGCGAATCTCCTCTGTTGTGGAGTTGTAGATCGCGGTTGATGAGGCCGAAGAAGCCGCAACATCAGCACTCCCAATTGCCACAGACGGCGCCAATTGATGAGGGTTTAACTCGTCAATGCCCATTGTTATGGACTTGGGTTTTGGAGAAGGAGGGAGCGCTGGAAGCATCAATCGGCTAGCAAACAAGCACACAGGGAAGCAAGGTTTACCCAGGTCTAGGCCTCATAGAGGTCCCTACTCCTGCTTGTCTGCTCTTGGAATTAACGAAGGAATCGAAGATTACAAGGGCACGCAGATGCAATCTGGCGAGGGTTGTGGAAACTAGGGTTGCGTGTGTCCTCCTCGCTGCCCCCTCCCAGCCTTTATATATCTAGGACAGGTCTCGGATAGCAGGTCGAGTCGGTTACAGATTAGGGTTTTCCCTTTAAACTTTCTATCTTTAAGCTTCTTCTTGTCTCTCAAGTAATCGAGAGTTCGTGGGCCACTCAAAGTCTTCATCGGGCTGTGGCAACGCCATGGGCTTCCATCGTATCTCGACCATATATACCAAACTCGAGTACCTGCAGGGTATACCCATGTCACCAGGAGTGCTGCCCTTTTATTTTAGAAGAGATAAACATGGCCACACAAAATCTTTTTAAGAAAACTAATACATAAGTTATAGGTACTAATAAATGTTTAATGATAACTTTTCAAGAAATATAGTTAGCGTAGTGGAAACACACCCAATTTACATCTATTGAATGTCTTGAGTTTGAATCCTCTGTGCGTACATATATTTATCCCGGGTTCACATTTTTTCCTTTACCAATATTGCTTTATGGTCGCGAACCAGTGTCCCTCAAGTTTAATGGGCGTGTTTGAAAAAAATTTAAGTAGTTATACAGAGAGGCTGGCATCAGGGACCCACCATCCAGAACATACATGGACGCATCGAGATATGTTAAGAAGGTCAAAGTAACGAACATGACCAAAATAAAAGGTCCAACATAGACATGTTTCCTGTATAGAGAGGTTGACATCAGGGACCCATTAGTCAGAACATTCATGGCTACTTCATCGAGCAACATTGGCAAGGTCACAACAGCGGTCGTGACCAGAGAAAATAAGACCAAAATAGACACATTTATTGTCCAAAGAGGGTGACATTAGGGCCCCAATAGCAAGACCATACACCGGTGCCGTATCGAGAAACTTTACCAAGGTCAAAACAACAGACGTGGCCTAAAAAATGTCCAACATACACACGTTTCCTCTAGAGAGGAGGCTGACATGAGGGACCACCAGCCTGAATAAACAGATGATGCATCGAGCAACGATATCATGTTCAAAACAGAGTGGCGCGAGCGGATATAGATAGTCCATTGTACACATGTTTCTTTTAATATGTGTCTGACATGGGGGACCCACCAGCCTGACTAAACAATTGATGCATCGAGCAACATTATCAAGTTCAAATCCGGGAGGCGCGACCAAGGATTTTTTTCATCATATACACGTTTCTTATAATGAGAGGCTGACATGCGGGACCCAGTTGCTTGAATAAAGGACAAATGCATTGAGCAACACTATCAATTTCAGAACAGGGTAGCACGAGCGAAGGAAAAAAATCATCATACACATGATTCTTATAATGAGAGGCTGACATAGGGGACCTAGTAGCCTAAATAAACGGAGGAAGAATCAAGCAACGTTATCGAGTTCAAATCAAGGAGGCGCGACCGAAAAGGATGGTCTGCTAGAGACACTGACATCCGAGACCTACACGCCTCAAAAGATTTCGCTCGGTCAACATCACGCGGGGAACCAAAAATTTCACTTCTGCCACACGACGATTGAGCTTCATCCATGTTTTATCGGTTTTGTCATAGTAGAGGGCCGCAAAACCGAGAAAAAAAGTTTTCCATCAGCCACGGTCAAGCGAATAAATTTGTTGCGGAATAGGCACCTTCTACGACGCTCAACGGGCCAAACCGTTGCGGATGGAAACATTTCTTGTAGTGTAATGGCAATGGAAAGTTGTTTCTTATGGTAAATGTTGGACCGCGGTTCATGGGTTCACTTGTATTATCTTTTAAAGTTATAGTGGACATAAAACAATTCATCATCAACATAATATTGGTGAAACTTCAATATGTGTTTGATAAGCATTCATATAGGCATCACGTCCTAACATGGAAATGATGCAACACATCTCTCTTATACTCCTCTACAAAGGGAAAACTCCAAGCAATATAGAACTAAGAATTAACAGATCATAACCTTAAGTACTTTGACATGATGTTTGAATAACAAATATGTACCTTGACCAAAAAAATATTAAGCTATCACAATATAATTATAGCACATGAATTCACTTAATCCTTAGTGAGGTAACAAAAGAAAGGTAAAAATCATAGTAGATCTTGAATTTGTTGTCACTATTCAATCACTACCACCTTGTTACTCCATCTAATGCACACTTCCCCCACACATGCTCTTGCATACAAGTTGGATCAAAAGAAGTAATTAAGAACGAGGTACATGATATGCATCTACCAATACATCTTACACATAAATAGGTTCCAATCTCATATATCAAATCATAGAATAAAGATCCACCACATATGAATTACATATATGACCATAATCATGTTGGGTAGCTCATATGGTACTAGATCTATGAAGAACAAAAGAGAAATATATCAAGCTACTACCTCTTTTGGGCCTCTAGGCCCCTCTCATGAGGTCCAAGTACTCTAGATCATCCCTCTTCGCGAAATATTTACTTTCCTAGAATCTTAGATCCCTTTGACTTTGTTTAGGTCCCTTAACGATAAAATACACAAAACAAGGTTTTCCTGAGAGTTATAACCAAATAAAGGGGATTATTGGTAAATCTCCAAAAACCAATATAAAACATGGATATAACTTTTCTTGCCCGCAAAACCATCAAGAACAAGTGGGTCAAAGGATTATCTAGCCAAGGTAAAGGGTGGGATTTGGAAGTACTTAGGATGGTATACAAGATGGTTCAAATGCATTTCCAAAAATGCACAAGGGTTGCTATAGGCAGAGACTCAAAGATGTGATGATGTTAACTGTTTTAGACTTAGTCAAAAGATTTCGGGTTTTTAACCAGGGTACAAGGGTTAATGTTTTAGAGGGGATGCAAGGTTCCAAACTCATCATCAAGTGGATGATGTTGAATAGTTGTTTAAGTAGAGGGGATCCATGACTTGAGTTATTCTTCACTACCTTGGGGACCTCAAAAGAGAAGTGACTCAGAATTGAGTCTGATAAGGAAAACTAGGGTTCATTTTAGTGATTAAAGATCAAGACAAGATTGGGAATGTGGGTGGAAAGGTTCCTTGATCCAAAGAAACTATGGGTGAGGGTAGAGTACCACACAAGGATGAGAATATTATAGGTGCATTGCCTTAGATCTAGAGATAATGATTTTGATTAGGGTTCCAGGAGGTGATCTGGTAATAGGGAGGATGATAGTCCTTCAACTAGGGATTAGATGTTATCTTCTCAAGAGGTGCAAAGTTGCATTGTTGGTTTGATTTAGTTCCTAGAGGTTGAGATCTTAGAGTAGCTCATACTGCTTCGTAATCAAGCAAGTTTAGACAATTCATCTCAGCAAGCAGATCAAGACAATTCATTCCAAACATCTCAAGACTACTACTACTGACACCATCAAGCCTAGCTTGAGGTATACAAGAGTATAATTTACTACAACACATTCATATGCATAAGCACAAACAAGAAAACAACTACTTTACCACTAAGCAAGAAAAAGTTTTTGTTCTCCCTAATTTTTGCACTCCAGACAACTAATCAGGGTTACTGAAAGTGTGGTGTTATACCACCAATGGAGGCAACATGGGCGCCACGTTGGCAATGGCTTCAATGATCACAAGGGTTGGAGACGATAGTTGCAGTGCGATGGCATCAATGTCAAGTGCTGTGGTGCTGGAGGTGCCACCGAACTCGAAGATAGAGGTGGGTGATAGCCCCACAGCATCCTCGCCGACAGCGGTTTCGTACTTATGCAGGGGGCAGACTACCCACCCATGCTTCGGGCACCAGAATGGCGGCGACGACACCGCGAGTGCTAGTGCGACATTGTCGGCTCCTAGCATTGGCGTGGCCGGACCGACCAGGAACCACCCGGGCATCACGGTACGACGCTGCTCGCCGAAACAATACTGTTCTGGTTGCGGTTGCCATGGCCACGAAAACTACATGTACCATGCCGGCGCGCACGGTATCCTCCGGCTCTATGGCGACAGCCAATGTAGGGGCACCGACCGTTGAAGCGGCAAAGTCCATGGCCAGGGTGAAGGGAGCAGTGACACCCTCCATCTTCGTGTCGGCAACAAGCGATGAAACGGGAGGAGTGGAGGAACAAGGGCATGAAATGAGGCATGTTTCTCACCTTTTCTCCTTGTTCCGGCAAACACCGGAGTTCACGAATTGCTCTTGCCAGAGCAATGCTGATTACGCATTACAATTGCAGAGTAGACAACGAGAGAGTAAATGAAATCGTTATAGTTTATTCATTATAGGCAAAGCCTTATGTACAGGTGAATAGTTACAACCGAGCGATAGTCGGTTCCTAGAGGCGGTTCCGTGGAGACGCTCTCGGGATCGTGTACGTCGGTTCCCAGAATTGTGGAACCATCGTTTCACATCTTGGATGAAGCGGGGATTATTCCCAATAACCTCTTGGGTTATTTAGTTTTAACACTATATAGTTCATCCTGATCATGACCCCAAATTATCAAATTACTTTTGTTTTTAGTTTCGATCTTTGACATTGATCTAGAACAATATAGAAGGATTCTTGTGGCTAACCAAAATCATCAATTTTCTCTAGGAGGATGGCGAGACTTTTACTTGAATTGGTATTTTCCAAATATTGATCGAAATCCTCATTGAAATTTTAAACTGATAAGGGGATCTACAATACTAGAAAATAGTTTTGTATCCACACTGATCATTCCAAATCCAATGTATAGAATCCAGTGGCGAGTAGGTATATCATGAGGGACTTTTTGGGTGAGAGTATAATAATATGATTAAGCATTCCTATTCGATGCTACACATTAAGGCGCGTATGTTTATTTATATGAGGGGTGTCTTGTAAAAGAAGCAGAGCCCTAGAATATCTCTAGGATATACCAAATATACCGAATTGGTTTATATCATACCATATTCGGTTTACATCAGATTTTATCTCTTACACCCCTCCCTTAATCACAACTTTGTCAAGTTGAGATTACGCTTGATGTTCTTGATGGATCTAGCAGGAAGAGTTTTTGTGAAGCCTTCTGCAACTTGGTCCTTCGATCGACTGAATCTGATCTCTAGCTTCTTGTTGGCTACTATTTTATCCTCATAACCTAGGGATTGTCGCATATATACCATCTCTTCTAGAACGCCATGCAAAAACACATTCTTTACATCTAACTGTCGACTCCAACCCCTGGTCAAAGAAAGTGAGAGAACATGTCTAATACTAGGAGCTTTAACAACATGACTAAATGTGTCTTCATAGTCAATAACGTAATGTTGTTTAAAGCCTTTTTCTACCAAGCAAGACTTGTACCTGTCAACAGACCTATCTGACACTTTATTTATTTTGTAACCCACTTACAAATCAATAATATTTATACCTTGTTTTTGTAGAACCAAATAACATGTTTTATTTCTCATTAGGGCATGATACTCCTCATCCATAGCTTCTCTCCATTTATGATCAGCCAATGCATCATGATGATTTGTTTGTTCACCTATAGAGCAAGACATACACCAGCATGTTATTCCATCTTTATATTATTTAGGCTAAACAATACTATGACATGTCCACGAGTGACTAAACCAGAGATAGCACATGAGGTGGTGTAGGAACATGAGGCATAGAAGATCCAGAGAACACTGTAGGGAGGCCGAATAGTTCTCCTCTTCATTGGCGGTCGCAGAAGATCCACCGCTGCTTGTCTCTGTAGGTGACAGTGACGAAACGATGTCTGATGCCGATCTGGTCGGCGAAGCGCGGGAACCCGTCTACACATCGCATGTGAACTAGGATGGAGGCATGTGTGCTCCCGTTACTATACCCAAGACATATCCAAGGGACCGCACTGGAGACTGTGACTACTCTGATCCCATGGTGCTAGACAAGGCTGAATCATCATCGGTCGCTGCGCCATGCGTGTCTCCACTCAGCGTGTCATGGATATAGATTTGGACACCGTTTTGGATGCAATTTTCATAATTTTCTCTTGGTTGTGATGCTTCTTGGTCCTCTAGATGAACAAAAGAATCTGTAGTAGTAGTAGTGTTAGACCTAAAATCATTACAAAGCTCGTCCTAGGGATTATGTGTATTTGGAGGAAGCAAGAATATTTTATTTCTAAGAAGAGCTCTGCCATTTGAGTAGAGGGATGCAAATGGAAAGAGTGTTTCACCAAACACGACATCATGAAAAATATAGACTCTACTGGAGGAAACTTCTGAACATTTTACTCGTTTATGATGAGGAATGTAGCCAATAAAAAACATCGGGTGGATCGAAAAGCAAGTTTCCGCTTATTATGGGGACGTAAGTTAGGACAACAAGCATAACCAAGCACACGAAGATATGAATAGTGTAGTGTGATATCTAGAAGTCATTTAATAGGTGCATCAAAATTAATGACTTTGCTAGGAGGCATATTTATAAGATAAGTGGCTGTGAGAAAGGGTCCATTCCAAAATTTTAATGGCATAGAAGATGCATGATTGAGTAAACCTAACCCAATCTCGGCTATGTGACAATGAACCATTTTGTTGATAGGCATGAGAGCATGATACATGATGTGAAATCCCTGGATTTGGAAGAAAGGGTTGAGTTTTTCATATTCACCTTCCTAATCGGTCTGCACGGTGATGATTTTTCGGTCAAGGTGTCGTTCAACAAGTTCCCGGATTTTTTTCAAGACTTGAAAAACATTAGAATGCCTTTTAAGAAGATAGATCTTGGTGAATTTGATAAGTCATCAATGAATCTCACATAATACTCAAGGCATCCAACAGATTTAGGGGCTGGACCCCAAACATTAGAAAATATTAAATGCAAAGGAGCATCGAAAACACTCATAGAAATATGGTGTTGTAATTGATGACTTTTGGCTAATTGACATGGATCACAAATAGATCCAGGATTCAAATTCTTCAAATAAGAAACTTTATTTTGGTTGGCTATGTTCGTGCTTGTGAGGACTTGGAGGCGAAAAAGACTTGCTTCTAGGAAGTAGATGATGATGATGATGATGATATGAGGGGGTAAAGCCCGCCAATGCATTGTCTTGTATGCAGAGTTCTTCCGGTGACCCGATCCTAGAAAGGATGAAATTCAAGGAAGACATTTTTGTCTATGGCTAGACAATGAATAAATAATAAATCCTTAGATTCACTCGAGACATGAAGAATTTAGCAAATATGCAAATTTTTAATGGGGTTATAAACTATATTGTGTGACAAACCATATCTTGAGCCACGTATGATGAAGCGTTTCTACTTGTTGGAGGGATACCCCGGGTAGGGTCACGCCGGGGTATAAAGACCGACTTAGCCGAGGTACGGCATGGTCAAAGAAAGTGCTGGCCAGATCTCCTCAAGGCAGGCCAACTTACGGGGTAACCCGGTCTAGCGGGAATTCACCTAACACTAACCCGGCTGACATAAAATGTATGTTGGCTATACTTGATTTACCATATATGTAGGTATCCTCGTAGCCAGGTTAGCCAAGCGCTAGCCGGGCTACCACTTGGCTTCTAAGAGAAGGAAGGAATCTCCCGCTGGTCAAAAGGTAGCCTCTGTCCACTGTAGCATGAGCGAAGCGAGCAGAGGGAAGGACCAGCGGGGCGTGGCCGACAAAGGTGACGTAGCCAGTGTCGGCTGACGTTACCAATGTTGGGTGACATCAAAAGCAAAGCAGCTCATAGAGGATTAGGTCCATAGTCCGGACTAGCCGTTTAAAGTGAATAAAGAAGCATCTAGCTTTAACCAAAGGGCATATTTGAGGAATATGCCTCCACGTATGCACTAAGTTTGTAACCTGAGTTCCCCTATATAAGGAGGACCAGGGCCTCCATAGAAGGGGATCGATCATTCTGTCTAGGAAAAACTCTAGAGCTTTATAGTGGGAGGTAAGACAACTAGTCTCCTTCTCACAAACAGCTCAAGGAGCCCTTGTAATCCACCATTGATAGAGTAAAAATACAAAAACTTGTGTGTGGAATCACCACACTATCCCTCCCTGGATTCCTCTAGTGCTGATTGGCCCCATCTTTAGCCTATCCATGGCATCTACCGTGCCACCACCACGACAGTTGGCGTCCACCGTGGGGCTAGCGGTGCTAGCAGGGGTAAAAATTCGGACGAGAAACATCTTTGGCACCGGCGAGCGCGTCGTCTCCGGGCTCGTTCAGCGCTTTGGAGCACTGGACTACATCAGCGACAACGCGGGGAGCTTCTGCAGGAACCCTCCTCCGCGCAATGGCCTCTTTGTCAAGCTTGGAGCGCACAAGATCTACGTCGGCATCGACGAGTCCTGCATACATCCGAGGCACGTCGTCGAGGGAGGCGAACCACCTCTCAGCGTGGCTCGCGACATGCGTATCACTTGCCCTGCAAGCTGCGTTGAGGTCATGATGACAGCGCCAGACGCAGAAGCAAGCAAGGATCCGGCGCCAGAGCCGGAGGTAATGCCAAAGCAGGCAAGGTCTAGATTCCCTCCACTAGAGAGGCCAGAGAATGTATTGCAGCAGGCAATAGATAGCTTAGCTACACCCATAGCGCCAATAGTAGATCCGGCTCAGGCACATGCCGAGTTAGAGGAAACTAGGCAGAAGATGCTAGCTGGTGCGAAAAAAGTAGTTGAGTTACAACAGTCGCTGAATATCACTCCGCGGGAGTATGCAAAGGCAAACCGCATAGATGGACTGAAAATCCGAGGTAGAAACCTGATTACTAAAATTGACAGGGAGTATGTGCCTATGCCGGGTCAGACAGATACAATAGTAACAACCGGGCTGGAGAGATACAGTACTCCGGCTAAGACCCTCAGGGCTGCCAATGCAGCTGCCTCCCAGTTAGAAGGCTTAACCGGAGAAGCCTGAGAAAGGCAACATGAAAGAGTTAACCACCTGTTGAGGGTAGCATGTCAGTAGAACAAGCAAATAAACAAGGAAAACTTGGCACAGCCCGGAGCATCTCATGTGGTTCATTCGGCAAGGAATAACCCGGTAAAATATGCTAGGGCCATGTCGTTCATGGGTCACGGTGCTAGGAGAGAGAGTAGGTGGTAACCTCTTGAAGACGAGATAAACAGATGGTCCCGTATGACCCGGCAAGGGCACGGAAAGGAAAAGCAGTGCAAGTTGATGAGGATCACCACAGTGCTATCCGAGGTGAAGCTGGCCGAGGTAACCGCGACCAAGGCAATGTCGGTCAAAGGAATGTTGTCAATGGCAATGTCGGACAGCGTAATCCGGCGGAAATAGGGCAAAATGCGCCTCAACAACATCAGCAGCAGTACGCACCTCGGCAGGAGAGAAGTGCAGGCCAAGCAATGCAACTACAAAACGCTCGTCTGAATCAGGACAAATACAATGATGGTTATTCGGCAATGCTAGACGATGGATTCCAAAGACCAGACCACCATGTGATTGGATCAAGATTGGGAAATCGGAACCTGCAGCCAACGCAAGGTTGAAGCTAGACCGGATTTATAGGTCGAAGATGATCGAGGTACAAGGTTCACCAGGTCCGGCATGCTTTGGACCCTGGATCATGAGAGAACCACCTATGCCGAACTTTCAGTTGGCCAGAGGAACAAAGACATACGATGGCAGTTCAAAGCCAGATGATTGGCTCATTGATTACGCAACTGCGGTTAAAATTGCAACATGTAATTTGAGATGGGCAGTGAGATATGTACCCCAGATGCTAGAAGGACCAGCGAGAGTTTGGCTAAACAACTTGCCACTAGGGAGTATCAATTGCTGGCTGGATTTTGAGGAGTTGTTCATCAGCAACTTCTCAAGCACCTACAAGAGGCCAAACATGCCATAGACTTTGGCATTATGCAAGCAGAGACCAAATGAGCCGGACCGAGAGTTTCTGACTCGATGGTGTAATGTGCGCAATTCGTGCGAAGGGATAATTGAATCACAAGCTATAGCGTGGTTCGCCCAAAGTTATAGGTATGGGAGTATGATGTGGCATAGGTTGCAACGAGATATGCCAACTACACTGACTGAGACAATCCGGATCGCAGATTCGTATGCCTTGGGAGACCCAATGCAACCCCAGTTAATGTCAAGCCAGTCCAACGAAGAATACTATAATAGAGATGGTTCTGGATCATCCAGGAGGAATGATTTCCGAGGTAAAAGAAGAGATGATCATCCGGACTACCGGTACAGCTCGCAGCAAGTGGCCGATGTGGACCGGGATGAGCCCAATGCCAGCGCAAGTCAATGCCATAAAACTAGAGGGCAACAATGGCAACAAAAGAGTGAGGGGAAGAAGCCTTGGACCCCGGAACAGAAGAAACAGTGGCAGGAAAGAAAGGACCATCCGAGGTACACCTTCGAGTCTATGTTGGATCAACCATGCAAGTTCCAGACGCCAAGTCCAAATAGTCCGACAAACCATACAACCCGGCAATGTGAATGGATGAGGAAGTTAGAGCAAGGTAGTTCGAGGAATGCTCAGGCACCTCAGCACGATGCACCTCGGCATGATGGACCTCGGAATGAAGCACCTCGGCAGCAACTGCTTACTGGGGGAAATGGACAGCAGCTGATGTTACCTCCACCCCCACCGAGGTATGAGAATCAGGAAAGGAGGGATGCTGTGCATCAAGTGAATAACCAACAACAACAGGACCAAGGGTATCATGGAAGTGAGGGGAGAAATGAATATAGAGAGCACCATGAAAGCTACTGTGTATTTACCATAGAAGAGACTGACAGAAAAAGTTTGTAGCACCGGCATATGGAGGTAAACGCGGTAATGCCAGCCATGGTGAGGTATATGCCTTGGTCAGATTAGGAGATTACTTGGAGCATCAAGGACCACCCAAATATTATGCCAAGTCCAGGGACATACGCACTGGTACTAGATCCGATGTTCATCGGGCCAAATATCAATGTAAGGTTCTCCAAGGTGCTGATAGATAACGGCAGTAGCATTAACATCATGTACAAGGATATCATGCACAAGTTGGGGATATCAGAGAATATGCTCCAGGCAACAAGGACCACTTATCACGACATTGTGCCAGGTATCTCCTATGAGCCAATTGGAAAGATCCAGGTTGATGTGCTATTCGGCACAAGGGATAATTGCCGGACTGAGAACTTGGAGTTTGAGGTGGTGAACTTGGAAAGCGCATATCACACGTTACTCGGCAGGCCTGCTTTGAGTAAATTTATGGCAAGTACACACGTCAGTTACCTGAAGATGAAACTACCCGGACCAAGGGGGTGATTACCATAGCTAGGGACTTTAGGCGTTCTACCGAATGTGCTTCCGCCGGATCTAACCTGGCTGAGTCACTCGTGATTGCTCAAGAAAAGAGGAAAATCCTAGAAGTGGCTGCACTGGCTCAGTCCGTGCAGCAGCATATGCCGGCCCTGAGTAACCCACATGGGAGTGTTTCATTTCAAGCGACAAAAGATACAAAGAAAGTGCCTATTGATGACCAGTTTCTGGAGTGCACCGTAACTATCGGTGCTAGGTTAAGTGACAAATAGGAAAGCGAGCTCATCAACTTACTCCATGAGAATTGGGACATCTTTGCTTGGTCTACACAAGACCTGTAAGGTGTGCCGTGGGAGTTGGCCAAGCACTCTTTGAACGTAAGACCCGGGGCAAAGCCGGTGAAGCAACCTCTCCGCCGCTTCGCCGAAGATAGGAGAAAGGCCATTGGAGATGATATAGCTCGGCTCCTCACAGCCGGATTTATCATGGAGGTACTTTACCTGGATTGGCTCTCTAATCCGATGCTCGTGGAGAAAAATAAAGATGATCCAAATGTGGTAGTGGTATGGCGCATGTGTATCGATTACACGAACATGAATAAGGCATGTCCGAATGATCCATTCCCACTGCCAAGGATAGATCAGGTCATAGATTCAACTGTTGGGTGTGAGTTGTTGTCATTCATAGATGCATACTCTGGTTGCCACCAGATACCCCTGAATCCGGATGATCAAATAAAAACTGCGTTTATCATCCCGTATGGGGCTTATTGCTATCGCACTATGCCGTTCGTATTACGTAATGCAGGAACAATGTACCAACGATGCATGCAAAAATGCTTACATGACCAAATAGGTCGGAATGTGCAAGTTTATGTGGATGATGTGGTGATAAAAACAAGGAAAGCAAAACACTCATTGAGGATATCCGGCAAACATTCGCGAACCTAAGGAGGTTCCGGATGAAGCTTAACCCGGAAAAATATACTTTTGGTGTGCCGACAGGGAAATAACTCGATTTCCTTGTCTCCAGCCGAGGTATTGAAACCAATCCCACGAAAATCCAAGCCATAGAGAAAATGGAACTGCCGAAGAGCCTTAACGATGTGCAGAAGTTCACTGGTTGCCTAGCATCGTTAAGCCGGTTTGTGAGTCGGCTGGGAGAGAAGGCATTGCCCCTCTACCAATTAATGAAAAAGGCAGATAAATTTACATGGACACCGCAAGCTGATAGCGCGTTCCAGGAGTTAAAAACGATGTTGTCATGTGCACCAATACTAGTTATGCCACTACCCAAGGAGCCGATGTTGCTCTATATAGCCGCGACCAATCGAGTCGTAAGTGTAGTAATAGTAGTGGAACACGATGAGGAAGGAAAGTCGGTGCAAAGGCCGGTGTATTACTTGAGCGAGGTATTCTTGGTCTCAAAACAGAATTACCCTCATTATCAGAAGATGGCGTATGGTGTGTATATGTCGGCTAAGAAACTCAAACACTACTTTGAGGAGCACCCCATCAAGGTGGTGTGTGAAGCACGCATATCCAAAATTATGGGTAATAAAGATGCTAGCGGCCGAATTACAAAATGGGCAATTGAATTAGCCTCGTATGCCCCACAATTTGATAGAAGGGATGCAATCAAGTCACAAGCGGTGGCGAATTTCTTTGTGGACTGGGCCGAGATGCAGTATGAACCACCTTTGCCAGACTCAAATTATTGGCGAATGCATTTTGATGGGTCAAAGCTAAAGGAAGGACTAGGGGCCGGGGTAGTGCTTACCTCTCCCAAGAAGGACCAGTTGAAATACGTCCTCTAGATCCATTTTAGCGCATCAAACAATGTGGCAGAATATGAAGCACTGGTGCATGGACTCAAAGTAAAAGCAAGTAGGCATACGTCGGATACTGTGTTTTAGCGATTCGGATTTGGTGGTACAGCAAGTGTCTAGCAACTGGGATGCTCTGGACGCAAACATGGCACTTTACAGATTTTATGTCCAGAAGATAAGTGGTTTCTTCGAGGGGTGTGAATTTCATCATGTACCTCGGATTGAAAATGAGGCAGTTGATGTATTATCCAAGTTGGGATCATCCTGGCAGCCAATTCCGCCAGGCGTTGCATTGGAACACTTGAGGAAACCATCTATTACACCATCACCAGAATCCGAATCAATTTATATCCCGGCCCTCTCCGGATCAGAAGCTAATCCTATGGAAATAGATTGGGGAAGCACCTCAGCAAACCCGGGGACTGTTTAGCTTAATCCGGATGGAGTTATGTCATGGATGTAATGGAAGTTGATGAGGAGCTTTTTCCCATTCGAGCTATACCTGCATGGGCAAAGCCGATATTTAAATTCCTAATGGACAGAATTTTGCTGGACGATGAGGTTCTCTCAAGGCAAATCCAGAGAAGAGCAAAGGCATACACTATCATCAATGCCGAGTTATACAAAAGAAGTGTCACCACTGTGCTGCAGTGATGCGTATACCTGGAAGAAGGGCTCGACATCCTCCGAGATATCCATCAAGGAGAATGTGGTCATCATGCATCTTCTAGAGCATTGGTGGCAAAAGCTTTCCGGCATGGATTTTATTGGCCAAGTGCCCTGGAACAAGCAGAGGATCTAGTGAGAAAATGCAATGGCTATTAGAGATACGCCATGAAGACCCATATGCCGATGTCGTAACTCAAGACCATCCCCATTACCTGGCCATTTGTTGTGTGGTGCCTAGATATGGTCGTACCATTTAAGCCGGCAAGAGGGGGTATGACCCACATCTTGGTTATGGTGGACAAGTTTACCAAATGGATTGAAGTTAAGCCAATCATGAAATGTGATGGGGCAACAACAGTAACATTCCTCAAAGATATAATCTTGAGAAATGTCTATCCCCACAGTATCATAACTGATAATGGCACAAATTTTGCTGAAGGAGCATTTGTGAGGTTCTGCCGAGAAAAGAAGATTCAGCTAGATGTTGCCTCTGTAGCCCACCCCGCATCGAACGGACAAGTGGAAACATCCAACAGACTAGTATTGTCCGGGATAAAACCCCGCCTCATTGAGACGCTGCAAAGATCAGCAGGGTGCTGGATAGAAGAACTACCAGCGGTACTGTGGAGTTTAAGAATAACTCCAAATCGATCAACGGGCTACACGCCATTTTTTCTGGTATATGGGGCAGAAGCTGTACTACCGGCCGACATAGAGCATGATTCACCAACACAGAATCCGAAGCGCGTGAAGCCCGGCAAAATGATGTTGATCTGCTGGAAGAAGTGAGAGAACTAGCCTTGTCCAGATCCGTCATATATCAGCAAAATCTCCGACGCTATCATAGCCGGAAAGTAAAACCCCCGAGTCTTCCGGGAAGGTGATCTTGTACTTCGGCTGGTGCAGCGTACTACTGGCATGCATAAGCTATCCCCTCCATGGGAAGGACCTTTCATTGTAAGCAAAGCTTTGCACAATGATTCCTATTATCTTATTGATGCACAGCCACAGGAGAAGAACAAGGCGGACAGGTCTGGAGAGGAATCTAGGCGTCCATGGAATGTAGCTCTACTTAGTCCATTTTACACCTGACAAAGAGGTGTATGTATCTGACTTACTCATATGTCGGTATGTATGTCGGCAATGAGCATATCAATGAAACATCGGCACCCCTAGCAGAAACTCGGGGACTGCCTTAATAATTGTCTTTCCTATATTTATTTTTTATATGTCGGTTGGCTTAAATTGCTTATCCCTTATCCGGATTAGAGTGTGTAAGCACCAAAAACCTAACTCTTCGACTTTGCTGTTATCCAACAAGAATTGGCTTCATGGTAAGCAAGAGAACAAGTTTGGAATTGCAAAGCACATGAAAAATGACTAAGGAAAGGAAAGTAATTGAGCCGACATTTTTTATTCGAACTAACCCTGTATTCACTTTATCTATATTGCGTCGGATTATTTCTGAGCTAATCTCAAAGTTTCAAAGTATTGTTAAGTCAATTTTTTGAACCTCATACTCGTAAGTCAAAAACCGAATCAAGGTAGACGTGAGCCGAGTCATAAAATTGGAGGAACAAGAAAAGGAAACTCGGGGACTTCGCCCAAGTTAATTCGGCATTAAAAACTTAGTAGCAAAACATAACTAATTGTAGCAAAACCAAACAATGTGCATAGATACAATTGCACCCGGCATACCGGGGATCTGATGAATATCATTAAGTGTTTATAACTCATGGAGCAGCAGCTGGAGACAGATCATTGGTTGAGGGAGGAGGTACTTCAGCATCAGTAGGCGGGGCACTAGTCCCGGCCTCGTCTTCGGGGTTAGCCTCCTCATCCTCCGGGTCTTCAGCGTCATCGCCATGCTTGGAGGCTTCCTCTTCATCCTCTTCACCCTCAGCACCCTCAGAAACATAGCCATCATCAACTGCGTTGAGGCAGCTCGGACCCTCGTTCCAGCTATGGCAGAAGGCGTACTGGATAAGCTTACTGGCACAGGCCTTGCATTCGGCAATACACTCTGGATCATTGGACCATTTAGATCCGGTGCGCAGACAATCAAACAAGCCCAGGTCCAGCCCTTCATACCATGAGAGAACGAAGTTCGGTGCCATATCAGCTCCGGCTCGCGCAGCAGATTCCCGCCATAAGTTCAACTAAGTCTCACACTCCATCATCTTGGATATAAAAGCAGTGCTTCCCTTAGGGGTGGGCTCAGAGGGCCAAAGAGCGTTGAACATCCGAACTGCTGCTGGCATAATGTCCGCGCCATAGTTTTTCATAACTTCAATGCAAACAGCGAGGCTAACCAGCAAATCCTCCATGTGATAAGGAATTGACCCGGCGGAGGGCCGGTTGGAATACCCCGCTACAGGCGAGACGTAGCCACAGCAGCTGAAGCAAGAGGTTCACTCTCTGGGAACTTGCCTGTGAGCAAAACGGAAAGCATCAATAAGTAAAAGAACATGATCCGGAGAAACAAACGCCGGAAGAAGGAAAAGAACTCACGAGCAATCTAGTTGAGAATTCGAGTCAGCTTGTTATGCTCATCTACATTCCTCGCCTGGAGCTTCTCGTACTCAGAGGTCACCGACTTAAGTTTTATGTCGGTTTCCTGCAGCAGATCCTTGTCCTTGGCAATCTGAGTCTTCAAGCGCTCTTTCTCCTCGGAGAACTCCTGGTCGGCCTTGTCCAGCTCGGATTTATGGAGATCCTTGAGCTTCTGGACTTCGGCGTTCAGCCGAGTAATCTCAGTGTCCTTGAGGCGCAGTTGAGAAATTTCATCATCCTTTTTCTTCAGCTCGGCCTGGTGCTTCCCTGTTTGTTCGAGAAAGTGAAGCATCATTTCAGGGATGGGAACTCTATATTGAAGTGTAACTGCAATAATAGGTTGAACCGGCAGAGTCGAGGTATAAATATCTGCTGAGTCAAGGAAAGAGTATACAAGGGCTAAGTGAACAAGATGAGTTACCTTGGATTTTAGCCAAATTCTTGCGCATAATAACATTCTCAGCCTCGGCCTCGGCTACATAATCCGGATAATGAGTTAATACGGATAGCAAATAGCTCGAGGGAGTGGAAAGGAAAAAGTCTTAAGCAAAGAAATTTACCCTTCTTTTGGTGATCAGCCAACAACTTGCCATATCTGTCGTGAAGATCCTTGTATGAGTCCAGCAGGCGCTTGAACTTAGCAGTTCGGCGGTTGGTGGTGATATGAAACAACCCAATGTTTGTTCAGAAATAAGAAGTAAAATATTCGAAGTCTACAAGATCTGGGCCAAGTGGAACTTAACCCGGCTCTAGGTGTGTGGATATTCGAAGTCTAGAAGATCCGGGACAAGTGGAACTTAATCCAACTCCAGGTGTGTGGATATTCGAAGTCTACAAGATCCGGGCCAAGTGGAACTTAACCCGGCTCTAGGTGTGTGGATATTCGAAGTCTACAAGATCCGGGCCAAGTGGAACTTAACCCGGCTCTAGGTGTGTGGATATTCGAAGTCTACAAGGTCCAAGCCAAGTGGAACTTAACCCGGCTCTAGGTGTATGGATATTCGAAGTCTACAAGATCCGGGCCAAGTGGAACTTAACCCGACTCTAGGTGTGTGGATATTTGAAATCTACAAGGTCCGGGCCAAGTGGGACTTAACCCGGCTCTAGGAGTGTGGATATTTGAAAATACTAAGGACTTGCACTAATTCTCTAAGAGCATCCGGCCGAGTAACGAGTTACTCCCCCGGAGGCTCAGGGACTAGTGGGTATATCTCTAAGTGTTTGTGTATATAAAAGGCATAGCGGAAAAGGGCCTACCTCCATCATCCGGACAGCAAGGGAGATGGCCCTTGTGGCGCTATTCATCTGAGCGTTGAACTCCGCCAGACCAAAATTCTCCGGGAGATCGTCCTGCGGGTTTATAAATTCGGCGCCAGTCCAATTGTTGACGTACTCAATGAGCATAGGACTATAAGCCTCCCCGCTAAGCGACTGGGTCGTCACCAAGCCCTTAGTGTGGGCTTCCCGCCTCATGGACTGAGCAACAGCTGGACTAGTATGCAAGGTCAGTTGCTTGCTACTCTCTGATCCGGCAGCAGAAGGGCCAGAAGATGGATCTTTGGCTGCCTCGGCAACCTTCTTGATTTTGCTGGAAGATTTTGGCTGCTGCAGAAGGGCCGAGGCTGCCTCTCTAGCGTGAGCTTGAGAGGCCGGCTGAAATATGTCTTTAATAGACATAGTTGATCCGGAGGCGGTAGATTGAGGTTTCTTCTTGGTGGCTGGCTTCGCTGCGGCTGTTGCTGGTGTTTCCGCTGCTGTTGCTGATGCTGGTGTTGCTGGTGTTGCTGTTGGTGTTGGTACTGGTGCTACTGGTGCTGGTACTGGGGCTACTGGTGCTGCTGGTGCTGGTGTTGCTGGTGCTGTTGGTGCTCGTACTGATGATACGGGAGAAACTGGAATAGCAGAAGATGTTGTCTAGGGCGGTGCCGATGAGGCTGGCACCTCAGAGGCTGAGGGTTGCGGCGGAGCTGAAGAGCTGGAGAGATCCGGCATCGCCGTATCCTTGGCAGCTCCACTGCCCCCCGCATTGATGTTGTCCTCCTCATGGCGAGGTGGGCTCAGATCCGGCTCTATCACGGAACCCTCCTGAATAGGGCTTAGCGGGCGAACGTCATCGTCGCGGGGGGGGTGGGGGGGATGGGCCGCTCCTGATTGGAGAGGATATGCTGGGGCCACTCTGGGTAATCACCCTAGGGGCTCTACATAATCAGATAACAACAAGTCAAAGGGAGAAAGAAAAGTGAATAAAAGGCAAAAACAAAGGGGTAAGACCCGAAAATGAACAGGGAAAGAAAAGTGACTTACTCATCTGAGGTTGGGGGCTCCCGAGGTTTGGGCGTTCTCCAGACGGTGCTCTTGGCCACAGGCTTGGCCGGACCCTTGACCCCGGATTTGTTCTGTCTCTTCCTGGGCGGGGGCGCCTCCGAAGCTATGGCCGAGGTAGCCGGAAGCTTCTGGGAAGGGGCAGGAGACGGATCATCCATAGCGAGAGGAGGAACCTCATGGACCTGACCGGCCGGGTTAGCTGAAGACTCAGAGATAACCGAAAATGCGTAAGATATGGGCACCGGATCAAGTACCTCCATAACCTCAACATCAGAGTCATCGTCATCCGGCCAATCCCTTGAAGAAGAGGCCTTACCAGAGGTCCGCTTGGTGCTGTCCGTAGTAGGCAAAAACCTCTCCAGGTCAGGCTCGTCTGCGTCTGGCTCGGCATGGTCCGCCACCCATTTGAGGGCCGGATCCTTGTTGTCCTTAATTGTCTGCTGGAGAAACAACTGAGAGCAAAAGTACTAAATGGTCAAGTTAGGATACAATCCGAGATACTGCAAGACTCGGAAGGAATGCCAGGAGAAGAGTATACCTTAGGAGGAAAGTTAGCCCGGGTGAAGGGTGCAAGCCCCCACTTCCACGCCTCGGTAAACTCCTTCTCTATCTTAAAAATGGCCTTAACCCGGCAGAATACCTCGGAGTTGCTAAGCTCGGAAGAGGAGGTCTGGTTGGGGTCAAGGGGGGCACTCAAATGTCAGATCTTGTGGGAGCGCTCCTGTAGGGGGAGACCTGGTTGTGGACGAAAGTGATCATAATGTCCTTGTTGTGCAGTTGCAGCCCGACAAGCTCCTTGATCCGGCGATCTACCTCGTTCGCCAGTGTAGTAGGTCGCTTCGGGATCTTCTCCCACAAGGAGGTGTCCGGGACACCCATCTTGAAGGGGAGTAACCAGATCAGGTCTTCATCCGAATTGTTCCTGACGTAGAAGAAGGTCCGGGCCCAGCCCTTGCAAGATTCATGGCCGGTAACCCGGGGAAAGGCGGAGTTCTTGCGGGGAGAGATTGAGGCTCCACCGCACTGGACTAGATGTTTGTCGGCGGGAGCAAGAAGAGGATCCGGTATAACGTTTTTCTTGAGACCAAAGAACTTGATCCAAAGTTCTTTGGTAGGCCAAAGGCCGATGTATCCCTCTATAACGGAGGTGAAAGAGGAAAGATATGTGATTGCGTTGGCAGGAAGGTGGTGAGACTGAAGCTGGTAGGTGGAGATAAAACCGCGGAAGAAATCACTCACAGGCAAGCCAAAGCCGCGCTGGAAGTGAGAGAGAAAGACGACGAACTCGCCTGGATTTGGAGAAGGGGCTATCTCCTGGGCGGCGAGGCAGCATGTGATGCCCGCGGGGATGCGGCGGGTCGCGTATAACCAGTCGATGTTTTCCTGGCAGACGAACGCGCCCGCCCAAGCGCCGCGCTCGTGGGATTCTTCTTCCTCCTCCTCCTCAGTAATAATGGAGGCTTCCTCCTCAGTCATGGCTAGATCGAGTTCTTCGAGGAAGTAATCTGTGAAAGAATAGCCGGTAGTGGGAAACTTGGAGCTACAGGGCCCCATGACGAAGAGCTTGCGCGGAAGCGTTGGTGCAGTCGCAGAGGAGCGGCAAGGCACGGCAGCAGCGATGCTATGCTAACGCAGAAGCAGCGGCGGCGGCGGTGTCGCTGTGGAGAAGAAGGGGGCAAAGGGCAGGGGCGCGTGCGAAGTGGGGGAACTTCCCCAAGAGCCCCCTATCCTCTATTTAACCGTGCCTCAGGAGCGCGTAGTGGGATCAACCGCTATGGCACGATCGCACAGTGTGGCCGTGTATTTTCTAAACCAGCCAATCAGGCTCGTGCCACACCAAGGGCCACAAGGAGCAGGGGATCCCACGACGCGACGTTATGATACAGTTAACGAGAGGCTGCCACGACGTGACACACGCAGTAGTTATTCCTGACAATCAATACAGTAACCGGCGCAGTAAACTAGCGCGGACCTTAAAATGAGGCAAAGTGATGATTACCCCCACGTGGGACTTGGACAACCGTATGAGATAAGGAAAGATAACCCGGATACGTGGACAATAACCCGGCCAACGAGAAGTAACTCGGATTGAGTCAAGAGAACGTCAAACCAAAGAGACCGGGTTACGGAATAACTTGGCAAAAAAGTGTTGATCTTGATAATTGGAACCTGCTGTGGCCTTATCAGCTGAAGTTGCTAAGACCGCACCAGCTTTGGAAACTAATGTTGAGGGGATACCCCCGAGTAGGGTCACGCCAGGGTATAAAGGCCGAGTTAGCCGAGGTACGGCATAGTCAAAACAAGTGCTGACCGGGTCTCCTCAAGACAGGCCGACTTACAGGGTAACCCGGCCTAGCGGGAATTCACCTAACACTAACCCGACCGACATAAAATGTATGTTGGCTATACTTGATTTACCATATATGCATGTACCCTCGTAGCCGGGTTAGCCAAGCGCTAGCCGGGCTACCACATGGCTTTTAAGATAAGGAAAGAATATCCCGCTAGTCAAAAGGTAGCCTCTGTTCACTGTAGCGGGAGCGAAGCGGGCAGAGGGAAGGATCAGCGGGGCGTGGCCGACAAAGGTGATGGAGCCAGTGTCGGCTGACGTTATCAATGTCGGGTGACATCAAAAGCAAAGCAGCTCATAGAGGATTACGTCCATAGTTCGGACTAGCCGTTTAAAGTGAATAAAGAAGCATCTAGCTTTAATCAAAGGACACATTTGAGGAATATGCTTTCACGTATGACTTTCTTTGTAACCTGGATTCCCCTATATAAGGAGGACCAGGGCTTCCATAGAAGGGGATCGATCATTCTGTCTAGGAAGAACTCTAGAGCTTTATAGTGGGAGGTAAGACAACTAGTCTCCTTCTCACGAACAGCTCAAGCAGCCCTTGTAATCCACCATTGATAGAGTAAAAATACAAACACTTGTGTGTGGAATCACCACACTATCCCTCCCTGGATTCCTCTAGTGCTCATTGACCCCATCTTTAACCTATCCATGACATCTGTGGTACCACCACTATGACACTACTCGATTATACACATTGAGTCGCTCGTATGTTTATTTATATGAGGGTTGTCTTGTACAAGAAGTAGAGTCCTTTGAATATCTCTAGAACTAAATATATCGAACTGGTAAAGTACTCGTCCGCACAAGTGCGTGGGATAACTTGTACTCCCTCTGTTCCAAATTAACGTTCTCAAATTTGTCTAGATTCGAATGTACCTAGTACTAAAATATGATTAGATATATCTGAATCTAACAAATCTGAAAACATTAATTTAAATCGAAAGAAGTACTTCCTCCGATCCAAATTAATTGACTTGAATTTATCTAGTAGATTCAGATGTATCTAGACATATACATTCGAATCAAATCGGAATCAATTAATTTGGAATTAATTTGGATCGAAGGGAGTACACGAAGTAGAGTCAGCAAAATCGACATGCCACGCACAAGTCCCATCCGTGCTCCACGGGCGTTACCTCCTGGTCAGGTTAGTTAAGCTAGTGATTCCCTGCCATTACTACTCTGTCTCTGGCCACCATGGTCCAGCACATACGGCTCCCCTTCTGAACGCAACGCAAGTACTCGTGTACCCCACGTCCTAATCACGACCGTACATGATCTACATCGATGGAGGAGGAGCGTTCAGCAGATCTGGAAGGTCCAATAATGCAGCAAGAAAGGAAGGAGGAACCCATTTCATGTTGACGCGTTCGTTCCAGTCTCCGTGCAGTGCTACGCGACAAATGGACCTGTGTCAGTGATGACCGGGCCCGGCTGGCTACCGGCGTCCTGCCTGCCCCACGTCTGCCGTCACAACACACCGTCTCCCTACTGTCGCTCAAGACCAAAAATACGTAATGTACGTACAGAAAACGCGAAAAGGAATAAAGTAGTACTACTGTAGTATGTATACAACTTCGGAACAGCCCACGTCATCCGCCGGAGCAGTGTGAACACGAGCACGAGCGTAGGGGTCAGCCAGTCGTCGTGTTAGGTGTGTGCTTCAAGTTGACCAGGTCAAGCCTCCAAAGGCTTCTTGGTTCTCACGTCTCACCTCACCTCGCTTCCCTTCGTGGCATTGACCTGCGCTGACTCCTCCTTCTCCGGCGTCCGCCGCTGGTCGACTGGCAGACGCCCGTCGTGGCTCTGGTCGGCCCCGTCGCGGAACCTCGCGTAGATGTCCCCCTTGTAGAAGCTCCACGTTCTCCACACCAGCACCAACGACACCACCGCGCCGAACGCGGTGGCCGCCGTGATGATGAGGAACGACCGCTTGAAGCACTCCACTCCCAGGCACACCTTGTCGCGGCCGCTCCCCGCGGCGAACCCGCCGCCTGGCTGCTTGTCCGCCTCGGCGTCGTAGAGCCTCCCTGCGACCAGCACGTTCAGGATGTAGGCGCCCACGGGGCTGGCCATGCCGCCGAAGTTGTAGAGCGTCGAGTAGTATTTGAGCCCGAACACCTCGGAGATGATGGCGAACACCAGCGGCCACTGCGCGCCGAAGCAGAACCCGATGATCACCGACGCGGCGTAGAGAGACTGCGGGACGCCGAACGCGATCAGGACGTGGCCGCCGCAGGCCAGCAGGAGCACGCCCGTGAGCATCAGCGTGCGGGGGAACTTGTACCGCTCCAGCAAGGCTTCCGAGGCGAACCCGGAGGTCACGCGGCCGGCGTAGTTCCAGATGCTGATGAGGGACACGAAGGTGTTGATGCTCTTGGCCGGGTAACCAAGCGACTGCCCGATCTGGCCCATGTTGTCGATCGCCGTCAGCGTCCCGCCCACGCCGCAGATGGTAGCCACGAACAGCACCAGCATGTCCACGCTCACCAGCGCCTGCAGGATCGTGTAGTCCTCACCCCTCGCGGGCGGGCGGAACATGGTCTTCACGCACCCGCCGAACGAGCCCATACAGGAAGAAGAGGAAGGATCCGGCTGCTCTGCTTTAGTGTCGGAGCCAGTGGTGGTGGACATTTGGACGAGCGCTGGCTCGCTGGCCACCGTGATTGTCGGCGGCGGGTCGTTGGCGAGGAGCGCGTCGTCGAGTTGGCGCTCTTGGTGGATCTTGTACTCGTGCCTGATGATGGCGCAGAGCGGGAGGAAGAGGACGATGAGGAGCGCCGTGGCCGCGATGGCGTAGGCGCCGCGGGAGAAGGCGAACTGCTTCTGCACCACGATCATGACGAGCAGGTAGCAGGCGAGGCCGATGGAGATGTAGAGGAAGCAGAAGAAGGGGTGGACGTTGGTCTCCTGCCCTCCGCGGCGGCGCGGGTACGGCATGATCCGTATGGTGTGCACGAAGACGACGGAGATCGCCGCCGGCAGCCAGGCGATGAGGAGGATGAGCGACTTGGCGTCGTCGCCGTAGAAGGCGAGGTAGAGCTGCGTGTAGACGGCGCCGCTGAGTCCGACGAATCCCTTGAGTATCCCGAGCACGACGCCGCGGCTCTCCGGGAAGTTCTTGACGCAGGTGACGAGCGCGCCGGTGTTGGCGAAGGACTGCGAGTTGGCGCCGACGAAGATGTAGAGGCAGACGAGCCAGACCGGCGGGCGTGGCGTGTGGCCGTCGACGGCGAGGTAGACCATGAGGTAGCCGACAAGGTTCATGGCGGCGCCGATGGCGAGCACGACCCAGGGCGGCGTGACCTCGTTGATGAGGCCCGAGAAGACGCCGAGGTTGGCGCCGAGGTCCTTGAAGAAGGAGATGGTGTTGAGCGTCTGCTGGTCGTAGCCCAGCGCGGACTTGAGCGTCTTGGAGTAGATGCTGAAGATGTAGGTCGCCCCCGAGGCAGTGAGGATGGCGAAGCTCGCGAAGACCGTGAACCACCGCCCCACGGCCACCTGCCGGGCGAACGCCGTCGTGAAGATCACGCTGAGTGCGCCCTTAGGCGCCGCCCCCGCCGGCGACGTGCTGGCGCCCGTGTCGAACACCATGGATGGCGCGCTTGTGCGGCCGGGGTGGTGGTGTTTTTTCTTCCTTTATTATCCAATGGCTGGCTGTCTCGTCTCGTGGTTGGTTGGTGTTTGGTGCGTGTCTGTACGCCAAGATCCTCTTAACTAGAGGATGTACCAGTAGAGGAGTATGTTTGTTTGTGTGGTCGTTGGGGTTAATATGTTATATATACAGGGCAAGTTGGGAGGGGGGAAAAATGTGGTGTGGGTGAGAGATATTTCAGGCGCACATTCTTTCACATAGCTTTTGCCTAATCGAGTAGTAATTGGGTTTCACACATCTACAGAGGCTACAAAGGCTACAGAGAGAAGAGAAAATGGCGGGAGTCATGACAGATAGGCGCCAAGAAATACTACACCTTTCAAGATTCGGCAACACTTCCTCAAAACAAAAAAAAAGGACAAAATATTCGCCAAAAGGAAAATAACATCACTGTGCCACTGGCAATTACCTCTGACTCCAATTCGGTTTTTTTTTTCATTTCTCCCTCTCATCATATCTCGGTGGCCAATCTACGCCTCTTTTTTGCCTTTAAATGGGTAGATTTTTTTAGGGAATGAAAGTGAAATTTCAGACGATTCCAAATCTGAATCTGTGAAACATACTAGCAGTATAAAATTGGCGATGGATAGAAGCAAGAGACATCTCTCTCCGTCCGCAATTGGTAGCAACGAGCACGAGCTTTGACGGGAGAGCGAGACGTGTGGTGTGTGATGGGAAAGGAAGGAAGTGGTGCCGCCCTCCCTAGTATTGCTGCTACCGCGGAGCGCGTGACGGCGTGAGGTTCTGTAGCCGCGCTGGAACACGATCGGCACGACGACGTCCGTTTGGTGTGGACCGGGAAACCCGCCCGCACGCCAGGGTTAGGTTGGGTTGCAGATTAGTTTAGCGGACTTGCTCTTATGGCCAGCGATCAAGTAATTTAAGCGCCGCGAATGCAGCGTGCGTGCGATGGCAGATTGATGTACGACGACGACGTGACCGGTTAGCAGTCGGTCCCTTGGCATCGCGGAGAAAAAATTAAACAATGAGTTTCTTCGTGGTGCAGCCGCTGCTGCATCTCCGCTCTCCGGTCTTGCTTCTCCCGTTAACTACACGTCTGCCGTCTGGTAGTCCACTCCAGCCCCATTAACACCATCACCACGGGTTTCTCTGTCAAAGACTCGTTACGTTTTGGATCGAGCAGGAAAGTACGTACGTGGCCAGTTACCCGCCTAACAAGCCCACCACGGCCAATCACGGCCGCCCGCGATGCATTCTGGAAACCATACATACCAAGTTGTCATGAAAGACCTTTGGCGACATGCCAAAGCATTTCCTCGCCACTTTCTTTTTGTCTGATCGTTGCGGTGGTTGTGGACTTGTGCTACGAGAGCACGACTCGCATGCCTTGGAAGCGTATCTAACTTTTATGACTAATTTCAACCCGCCCGCCCGCCCGCCCGGTCTATGTTGTTACCCTGCTTTTGCGATGATCAGCTGCAGATCACGGCCAAAAAAGTCTTTGTTTGGATTAAAATTCCCTGCAGCTGGACTGGGCGATTGCTTTGTTGACTCGAGGAGCTCATCACGTCGTCCGTGTTGCGTGCTTATCTACGCTGCAGTCCAGATTCCCCTTTATCTCTCCAGTAAAATAGGCGAATAGTAGTACGTGTGGAGTGCTATGCTATGCATCACCAGTTCGTCACACCTGTTATCGCTGAGCCACGTAAAAACAACTCTGTGCTGCATTGAGGTTACTCCTACGTAAGAGCTGATTATTTAAAGGGGATATAAAAGTGGTGTGAACTCTTAACCGCAGTCATGACGAAGAGATGTTTGGGGATTAGGGGTGAAACGGCCGGCGCCTAATTGGGCGTGCTAGGTTGTCATTCCAAGTGACAGCAGAGGATCAATGGATATGCCGATCAAGACATGGCATGTACACATGCGTGAAAAATGGAAACACTATCGGTTCGCCTTTTGAGCAAAGATACTCTGAGTGCTATATAGTATGGACAGTCTCGTCCTTCTCGTGCTCGTCACTGTCCAACTCAATCGCTAGCCCTCCAACTCAAGCGCTAACATGTACTGTATGTAGTGGGTCTTATTGCTTTGTTCAACGCATGCCAAGGGTAAAGGCGGTTGTTTTCGACATGAATTGTTCCTACCTAGTGGTTTAGATCAAATGATTGGGATCGAGTTTTACAAGGAAACACACCCATCCGTAGCAATGCATGCCGGGTTGCAATGTGTCACGTTTTCCCTTTCGCCAAATAACAGAGAATCCTTTGGTTTCCATTATACAAGAAACCAAAAGGTTCTACGGAAGGATTACACATAATCTTTACTATCATAAATCCAAGCCTGCATGTCCGGTGTCACACTTCAAGAAATTACTGAAAAATGTCACTGGTAACAACAATAACAAACAGTCATCTCGCCTGAAATCTCATTAGATTACTACTAGATCTTCCGTTTAACCCTACAGCTAATTAAGCTAGCTCACCAAACAAATCGGCACACATGCGCCTAGAAGGTCAGCTGCTGTGCAACGAATACAATAGATACCGAGCCCTCTACCCATTTTGTCATATCTATCTGATCTCGAGTATGTGGCGGCGGCCTCTCTCTCTCTCTCTCTCAATATCCAAGGTATGGCACAACCACCCCTGATCCCAAACTACCGCAACCTCAAACCCTAAATGAAAGTTGTGTCAAAAGTATGAGTTTGGGGAAACTGGCTCAACCCTCTAGCGGTGGCCTATCACATATATTTATAGGGGTACTATAGGTACGTTTACAACACACGTACAGGTACAAGATACAAAGTCTATACATGACTATACAAGTCTAACATCTTCCCTCAACCTTAGCCACTTTCTAAAGAGTCTAGAAGGGTAAGATTGCGCCTACACACCTCAAACAGTGGTAGAGGCAATGGCTTGGTAAATATGTCTGCAAGTTGATCTTTGAAAGAGATGAACTTGATCTGCAGTAGCTTTTGAGAGACACGTTCCGTTACAAAATGATAGTCAACTTCAATGTGTTTTGTTCGGGCATGAAATACAGGATTCACCGAGAGGTATGTAGCACCGATGTTGTCACACCAAAGTATAGGAGGCCGCGGTTAGGAAATTCCAATTCCTGAAGCAAAGACCGCATCTAGATAAGCTCTGTAGTGGCATTGGCCACATTCTTGTATTCTACTTCAGTTTACGTGATATAGTAGCCTACTTCCGAGCACTCTAGGCGATCAAATTGGAGCCAAAGAACACAACATAGCCCCACGTGGATCGCCTGTGGTCTGAACTGCCTGCCCAGTCCACATCAGAGTATGCCAAGAGGACCCATAGGGGTTCGACCGAAGGAGAAGCCCGTGGGGCACTATGAGTCGTACATAGCGCGGTATGCGCTTGACTCAGCCGAATGAGTGTCGTGAGGCACGTGAATATACTGACAAACTCTTTTGATAGCAAAGGAAAATTCCGGTCACGTGATCGTCAGATACTGAAGGCCACCAACAGTATTCATGTACTCTGTAGCATCCTTAGTGGACAGAAGCTCACCATCAACAGTAGTGATCTTGTTAGTGGTAGACATAGACGTGGTAGCCGTCTTGCACTTAAGCATCCCAGCACGCTGCAGCAGATCCAAGGAGTACTTTTTCTATGTCATACCCAAACCATCATCATGATGGGCAACCTCTAGACCCAGAAAGAAGTGGGGTTTACCAAGGTCTTTGACAGCAAAATCAGCACCAAGAGCACGGACAAGAGCATATGCAGCTAACTAAGACGAGCTGACAAGGATAATATCATCTACATAGACCAACAAGTACATAGTAACCTCAGGCTTCTGTAGAAGAAACAATGATGAATCAGCAATGGAGGGCGTAGAACCATGAGCATGGAGGGCTGTTGCAAAATGAGCATGCCATGAACGAGGAGCTTTCTTAAGACCATAGAGTGCTTTGGTAAGACGAATCTGGACAAGCAGGATCAGCAAAACTAGGAGGCTGCCGCATATAAACCTCCTCCTCCAATAAGCCATAGAGGAAAGCATTCTACACATCAAGCTAACGAAGAGACCAACACCGAGTAACTGTAAGAGATAGAAGAAGTCTGATAGTTGTACGCTTGACAACGGGACTAAAAGTGTCTTCATAATCAAGACCATAGAGATGCCGAAAACCTATGGTAACAAGATGCGCTTTATATCGCTCAATAGACCCATCAGAATGCTTCTTCACCTTGAAAACCCATTTAGAATCAATGGCGTTGACTCGAGGTGGTGGAGGAACAAGATCCCACGTCTCATTGAGAATAAGAGCTTGATATTCCTGTTCCATAGCCTCTCGCCAATGAGGAATACTCATAGCATCTCGATACGTTTGTGGCTCAGAAGATGGATCCGGGCAGTGGTACCATTTGTGTGCTCTCGAAGGCGAAACACGCCACTACGGCTAGATGTATGCGGACATAGAGGCACAGGAGCTAGCGCGGTCGAGGGAGCAGCCGAAGATGGACTGGGTGATAGCGACACAGGCCATTGCTCGGGCGACGAAGAGCGTGTGGTGGCATGGGCGACACGGTCCGTTCAGATGATGTGGACTAGGAGGGCGACAACGAGCATGTCGGTGTCGGGGCCCACGCAAGCAACGGGGGCCGCTCAGACAGTGTGGGCCAAGCAGGCGTCACTGGCCGAGGCGAGGAAGCGGCCCGTGAGGATGGCGGCTAGTCCACCATGCTGGCAACCAGTTGGAGCTGTAAAACCAGAGGCACGACTAGGGCGCTGGCAGGAGCGACTGATATGTTGTAAACGTATCTATAATTTTTGATGCTCCATGCTTGTTTTATATCAACTTTCTTATGTTTGGTTCACACTTTGAGGTAGTTTTATACATTTTCTGGAACTAACCTATTAACAAGATGCCGCAATGCTAGTTGCCTGTTTTCTGCTGTTTTTGGTTTCAGAAAAGCTAGAAAAGAAATATTCTCAGAATTGGACGAAACAAAAGCCTAAGTTCCTATTTTTCCCGACATGACACAGAGTCCAAAGGGGAGACGGAGGGGAGCCAGGAGGCAGGCACACCCTAGGGCGGCGCGAGTGACCCCTGGCCACGCCACTAGGTGGTGTGGCCACCCTGGCCCACCTCTGGCATCACCCCTTTGCCTATATATTCCCCTCGGGACGAAAACCCTAGAGACCAGATCAGAATTCCACGAAAAGTTCCACAGCACCACCGCCACCGAAGAGGAGATTCAGGGGACATAAGTCTCTGTTTCGGCACCCTGCCGGGATGGGGAAGTGCCTTCGGAGCCATCTCCATCGTTGTTGCTTACTCCCATGATGAGGAGGGAGTAGTTCTCTCTCGAGGCTAAGGGCTCTACCGGTAGCTATGTGTTCATCTCTCTCTATGCGTGATCTTATTGAGACCATGAGCTTTGTAATCTATAGATCTATTCTGCTACTCAAGTGCTTTAATTAATCTCTGCTTATCCCCACGTGTGTGAATTTGACAGTGTGCACACCGTGTGGCACTTTGGCTAAGGTTACAGAAATACTTATCATGAGTATAATTTGAGTTGGATGTCTCTATGAGATTGTGGTATTTGTTGGAACCATCTAGCGCTCAAGGTGATAGTGAGGGGTTATCTAGATGGGGAATGCGAACTTTAAGGTGTGCTGTTATAGCCCTACATCGTCCAACCGGAGAGTAGTTCAGGGTAGCATCATGAAGAGAAGATATTTATATGAGAGTGTCCACTAGTGAAAGTATGATCCCTAGGCCTTGCTTTTAAGCATTGAAACACCGTTTATAATCAGTCATGTTACATGTTTGCTTACTGCCACTTTTATTTCAGATTGCAATTACCACTTATAATCATCCACTTGTATTTCACTATCTCTTCGCCGAACTAGTTCACCTATACACCTGACAAGTGTATTGTGTGTGTTGGGGACACATGAGACTTCTTGTATCTTGATTGCAGGGTTGCTTGAGAGGGATACCTTTGACCACTTCCTCCCTGAGTTTGATAAACCTTGGGTGATCCACTTAAGGGAAACTTGCTGCTGTTCTACAAACCTCTGCACTTGGAGGCCCAACACTGTCTACAAGAATAGAAGCGTGTGTAGACATCAAGCTATTTTCTGGCGCTGTTGCCGGGGAGGTAAGGTAAAAGGTACTCACATCCTCTGGCTACTAAGCTATCTTCTAGTACCGTTGCTGGTGTGCGAGTGATCGAAGTTATTTCCTTTAGATTCTGCAATTATATCTTTTCGTTTATTGTTTTTATTTTCACTAATTAGGCTTAATGGAAAACAACAACAAAATTAGAGAGCTTTTTAGTATTGTTCCTAAGGTAGAACATAAATGGTTTGAAAAGAAAATTAAAAAACCCATGGAACTTTCTTTGCATGCTAATAGCAATGTTATTAGTATGAATTTTTTGAACACCTTTGTTACTAATGCTATGGAAACGTCTAAGCTTGGGGAAGTTAGTTTTTATGAAAATAATATTTTTAGTTCCCCAGCTTTAAAGGATAAAATTTGCTCTGATGATACCTTATCTCCCATATGTGGTAATTCTAATGATACTTGTGATATTTTAAATCCACATACTGAAAGCGTCCCTTTTAAAATACCTATGGAAATTTTTGAACATGTTATGAATAACTGTTATTTTGGAGATGGAACTGTCCATCCTGGTGATCATTTACTCTTTATACACGAATTATGCGGGTTATTCAAGTGTGCAGGTATTACAACATATCAAGTTAAGAAAAAGTTATTCTTTGTATCACTGAAAGGAAGAGCTGAGGAATGGTATAAGTTGCTAAAGAATGGCCAATCTCTTGAATAGGAGGAAATTGTACCTCTCTTTTATTCTAAATTGTATCCTCCTAGTGAGATTCATAAAGATCGGAATAAAATATATAACTTTTGGCCTCGTGATGGAGAGAGTACAACTCAAGCTTGGGGGAGATTGAAGTCACTAATGCTCAAATGTCCTACTCATGAGCTCCCTAATAATATTATTATCAATAACTTTGATGCAAGGCTTTCTCTTCATGATAAGGATCTATTGATTGCTTCTTGTGCTGGATCATTTACACGTATGGAAGAAGAAGCTAAATGGCATCTTCTAGACCGAATTCAAAGCAATACCAAAGATTGGGATAACAACAAAGGTAAAGAACTATTGGAGATATGCCCAAGAGGCAATAATAAAGTGGTTATTATTATATCTTTATGTTTATGATAAATGTTTACATCCCATGCTATAATTGTATTAACCGGAAACATTAATACTTGTGTGTTTTGTAAACATAAAAGAGTCCCTAGTAAGCCTCTTGTTAAACTAGCTTGTTGATTAATGGATGATCATGGTTTCCTGATCATGGACATTGGATGTCATTGATGACAAGATCATATCATTAGGATAATGATGTGATGGACACACACCCATAGTAAGCATAGTATAAGATCAAGTCATTAAGTTCGTTTTGCTACAAGCTTTTCAAATGCATAGTAACCTAATCCTTCGACCATGAGGTTATGTT
Source organism: Avena sativa (assembly GCA_916181665.1). NCBI lineage: Eukaryota > Viridiplantae > Streptophyta > Magnoliopsida > Poales > Poaceae > Avena > Avena sativa. The sequence continues at coordinate 182,195,400 of OV702287.1, read as the reverse complement.
AATCACCATCACCGGATGGATACTTTGATGACATCAAACACCGCTTCGTAACTGGGTGGTTATAAAGGTGTCATTGGGTATTCTGAAAGTATGTGTTGAAGCGCATCGACCAAGATTGGGATTTGTCCATCCATATGACGGATAGATATGCTCTGGGCCCTCTCGGTGGAATGTCATCTAGTTAGCTTGCAAGCATGTGACTAGGTCACAAGGGACGACATATCACGAAACGAGTAAAGAGTACTTATCAGTAACGAGGTAGAACTAGGTATAGAGATACCGACGATCAAACCTCAGATAAGTAGAATATCACGTGACAAAGGGAATTGGTTTCGTATGTTAATGGTTCTATCGATCACGAAGTCATCGTTGAGTATGTGGGAGCCATTATGGATCTCCAGATCCCGCTGATGGTTATTGATCGGAGAGGTGTCTTCATCATGTCTACATATTCACGAACCGTAGGGTGACACACTTAAGGTTCGAAGTTGTTTTTAAGTAGATATGGAATATGCGTTGGAGACCGAATGTTGTTCGGAGTCTCGGATTGGATCCGGGACATCACGAGGAGATCCAGAATTGTCCGAAGAATAAGATTCATATATTGGGGATCATTTTCTAAGATAGGAAATGTTCCGGAGTGTTTGTATGGAGATTCTAGAAGGTTTTAGAATGTTCTGGAAGGTTCTAGAAGATTTCTTGGAGTGTGCTTGAAAACCAAGAAAGGATCAAGGAGTCTTTGTGGGGCAAGACACGGATTCATGGGGGAGGAGGATTCCTCCCCCCTCCCAATCCGCCGGCCAAGGAGGGAGGGGAGTCCTACTAGGACTCCCCCTCCCATGGCGCCTCCCTCTTTTAAATAGAGGGGAGGGGGCGCCACCCCCTAGACCTCTCCCATAACAAACCCTAGCCGCCGCCTCTCTCCTCCTCCTTCGCTCTGCTCCGGCTTAGGCGAAGCCCTACAGAAATCTCTACTCCACCACCACCACCACACCGTCGTGCTGCTGGGATTCCGTGGAGAAGATCTACTACCTCCGCTGCTTGCTGGAACGGGGAGAGGAAGGTCTGCTTCGACTCCGCACGTGTGACCGACTGCGGAAGCGCTGCCGGAACGTGGCGCCGGAAGGATCGTCCACACGATCTTGAGATCGGCAAGTGATCGACTACATCAACCCCGAGATCTAATCTCGTAACGCTTTCGGATCTACGAGGGTTAGTACAGATCTATCTCGTTGCACATGTCTAATAGATTAGATCTTGGCTTTTACCTAGATTAGATCTGGGTTTTGTTCGTTCTTACGGTAGAATTTTTTTGTTTTCCATGCTACGAACCCATCAGTGGTATCAGAGCCGTGTATATGCGTAGATCTGTTGCACGAGTAGAACACAATGGTGTTGTGGGTGTCGGTGCTCATGCCGTCTTTTGCTTTGTGTACTTTGCATCTTGCGGTATGGTGGGATGAAGCGGCTCGGGCTAACCTTACATGTCATCGCACATGAGACTTGCTCCACGCTTGACGTGTAACTTGCTTTGCACAAGTGGCTTTGCGGGTGTCTGTCTCTCCCATCATAGTATAGATCCAATCTACACTTTGCACACGATAGCACTTGTATCAACGTTGTGGTTCAGTTTCGTAGGTAAGATCCGTTCTTATTCGAAAGCCCCAAACCACGTAAAACATGCAAAGAAAATTAGAGGCGTCTAACTTGTTTTTGCAGGGGTTTTGTGATGTGATATGGCCATCATGTGATTGTGATTATATTTGATGTATGCAATGATCCTTATTGTAATATGGCAACCGGCAGGAGCCTAATGGTTGTCTTTAATTCTGTTAAGACCTGCGTGTCTATTCATCTTGTAATAGCTTTATTCCAAGTAGTTGTAATAGTTGCTGGTGATGATGGACAACCATGAAGCGGCGCCACTGACCTTGACGCAATGCTGGTGATGATGGAGATCGTGTCCGTGCTTTGGAGATGGAGATCAAAGGCATAAGAAGAAAGGGCCATATCATATCACACTAATTATGAATTGCCTGTGATGTTAATCCTTTATGCATCTTGTATTGCTTAGATCACGATGGTAGCATTATAAGATGATCCCTCTCACTAAATATCAAGTAATAAAGTGCTCGTCCTTAGTAGGCACCGTTGCTAAGACTCGTCGTTTCGAAGCATCTCCTGATGATCGGGTGTGATAGATTCTACGTGTGCATACGACGGGTGCAAGCCAGATTTGCACATGCGGATACTAAGGTTAACCTTGACAAGCCTAGCATGTACAGACATGGTCTCGAAACACGGAATACCAAAAGGTAAAGCATGAGTCATATGGATGATATGATGAACATGTTGATTGTTCGCCTTTAAAGCTACATCATCTCACGTGATGATCGGACTTGGTGTAGTGGATTTGGTTCGTGTAATCACTAAAACAACTCGAGGGATGTTGTTTTGAGTGGGAGTTCATTTGTAATTTGGATTAGTCAAACTCAATTTATCATAAACACAATCAAAGTGAATTTGCATAGTTTGTTATAGTCATTGGCATCCGTTCACCACCTTACGCTTAGTTATAGTTGAGATAGTAGAACTATAGAAATTCTGGATATTTGCTTTACGAACTGGTATCGTATTGTTTTTGAGTGTCAATCTAAAGTTTAAAAGTCATATTGCAAACTTTCAGCAAACTCCGTTTACTCTGTGAAGTTTAATAAACAGTATTAAATCAAGAGTAACAATTCCAGTGTTAGTATCTAATATATCATGTTTGCCTCCATGATTCTTGATACTCAAAAGATTGTTTTTAATATCAAGTTTATCTAAGAGCTGAAAGCGATGTTTCAGAAACCATCATATGTGAAAGGTATTGTGATATCTAAAACAATGTGTTGGTTACAACATGATAGAGTATATGTCCTCATATTTGATGAGAATTTGTGAAGGTTGGAGACGCTATTCGTCCTAATCCTCCAAAAAGGTTTTGGAAAAGAAACATTATACTCGCAATTCACCTTTATAAGCTATAGCAGCTTGATCATGAAAGTTGTCATGATAAGGATGAATAGAAGATGTAAGTAAAATGTTTACTACACTAAAAGATTACTAAAGAATGGAATTTTGAAAGAATGCCAAAAATTTGATGAAGGTGATCCACTTAAAAGTGCAAGTTCAAATGTATTAGTATTTGACTATACACACTTTGTACTATGTGTCATGTGAATGACACCACTATTGATGTTGATAGATTCTTTTAAAAGAAAAGGAATTGTTGAAAGAGAATCTATAAAATATTTGGCAGAAAAGAAAAGATTGGAGATGTCCAACTTAGGTATATAGAAGATAGATGTTATGGTTGTATTCCTTGGTTGTTAAACAATGTGGTTCTGCGGTATTGGATACCGAATTGGTTGGTATGAAGTGTCATACAGGACAACACAATTCATGAACTGCAATGGCCTAAGTAACTAGCAAGAGAATATGTGATGATGTTCATCGAAAACAAACAAAGGGTTGTTGTGTTGCTCGTTAACATCAAAGCTTGCCTTCAAGATTTGTTTCAATAATTGTTATTTTGATCAGGTATTATGACGACAAAAGGTTTTCAAATAATTACCGCATTCCATAATAGATGGACGATATACAAGTCTGGTTGGAAAAATAACGACCATAAAACTAATGCTAAAATGTCGCAAGACAAATGATTGAAAGATCACTTGCAAAGTGACATCGCTGTTTAAATTATATTGAAAGGGATACATGAAGAAACTCCATGTTGATGGATTTTTGGAGTCTTTGATTTTGATCAAATGACGCTTGTGATACTTTCCTGGAGATAATTAAAACTCCGTTAGTAGGCCAAAAGAGGAACGGGCGACTAACTGATTGGAATTTGTACATATTGATGTATATAGTCCATTATGTGTAGTCGTGGGCGATGGATTTCAACTTCATATGCTTTCTCCGAAGATTTGAGTGAGTATATGTATATACTTACTCAATAAGGAAGACGTATGAAACATTTGAAAATGTTCAAAGACTTTCAAGATGAAGTGGAAAATCATTGTAACAAGAAAATAAAAAGTTTATGATTGGATCATAAAGAAAGATGTTTGAGTTACAAGTTTAGCAAAACACCTAAGATTTGAGGAATCGTTCCATGGATTTGCATTTCCCAAAACACCATAGGAGTATGGAGTGTTCGAGATATGTAATGAAACCTTGTTTGACATGGTAAGATCAAAGGTGTCATTTATAAAAACTGCCATTATATTTTAAAAGATTAAATCTTTAGTGACTACCGCTTTTACACTGAAAAGAGCTCCATCGTGATCCGTTGAAATGACACCATATAAGTCATGGTTTGGGATAAAACCCAGGTTGTCCTTTCTTAAATTTTTGGTATGCTAGGCATAAGTAAAGTGTTTACAACCAAAGTCGTATGAGCATGTCTTTGTAGGATATTTCGAATAACCATTGGGTATTCCTCCATAACACCGAAGACAAAAGTGTTTGTCACTTAGAATGTCGAGTTTCTTGAGAAGGAATTTTTGGTGAAAAGTTAAGTGGGAGGACAATAGAACTTTGACAAGGTTGTTAAACCTTGGCTAATATGTGCTGAGTTGCATAGCGTCGGTAAGTGTCCTGAAGGCAGCAACAATGCTCGGCTCACGTGCCTCAAAGGATGTGGTCATGGGGATCTAAGTTCCTATTGAACCAAGTAGGTCGGGTAAGTAATCAAATGCCAAGATTTGAGAGTTAAATCATTGTTGTTTGACAATGATGAATCGACTACATGCAAATAATCAATGATGGGCCCTGACTTTGTTAAGTGGCTTGAAGCCATAAAATCCGTGATAATTCCATACACGAGAAATCAAGCTTTGAATTTGAAAGACCCTCAGGAAAGGTGCAAGACCTTACAGTCGTATATGGATCTATAAAGAAATAGACATGGATGTTTCACATCTATGAAATAGTCGACATGTCAGAAAGAGTTCATGACAATGTTCAAGGAATTGACTATGATAAGATTTGATCTTTCATAGCGATATTTAGTCTGGACGGATTAATGTAGCAACCACTACATATATTTTGGTATATGGTAGTTGAACAAACAAAACAAGTTCTTCTAATAGAATGGTTACCTAGGATGTGTCCATGACACGATCCAAAGGGTTTTGTTAATTCAAAGGATGCTAAAAGAGTATGCAAAACTTCAATGGTTGAAGTGAGCATCGCGGAGTTGGAATCTTCACCGTGATGAAACCATTAAAAGGTTTAATTTCATTAGAGACGATGAAGATGTTTGCATTTTGCAAGAAATTAAGTGGGAGCGCTAAGACATATTTCTAATACATTATGTGAAAGACATATTGTTGATTAGAAATGATGTATATTTTATTGACACAGATTAAGAATTTCATTTCGATGAAAGACTTAGGCATAACCCAAGAATTAGGCATCAATGTCTATATGGATAGATTAAGGCGCTAATATGGTTTTGCCAAATGTACATAGATAAGATGTTGAATGAGTTCAATATGGAAACAACAAGAAAGGTTCTTGACGCACGGAAAGGACCGAATCAAGATTCAAGTGTGTTGACACGAGATTCAAGTGTTTTGACACTTGGTGAAATCACAAGAATATTTTGATCAATCATTCTTTGAGATGTACACATCCAGATATGTCCTATGCTCTAAATGTTATGAGCATATACCAGAATGACTCATAAGATGATCATTGGACAATAGTAGGGATATTCCTATGATCTTTGGAAGAACTAAGAATATATTACTTATATAGTGGTGACAAATAGTTCATTGTAAATTATTACATTGATACTAGTTTTGTCAAAAATTAAGTTTATCTCAATTTAAACTATGGGTGGCACAATGTAATGGAAAGGAAGTTCCATAACAGATTTGGTTGAGTACCAAAGTTAAAACATTGTGACAGATACTACAACAAAAGGCTAAGTATATGACTGCTATTGTAGCAGCAAATCAGGGCATTTGCGTCAAGTAGTTTGTTATCAAACTAGGTGTGGTTCATAGCGGGATAATACTATGAAGATACATTGTATGACAATTGTATCAACATGATTTAATCCCAAGGAACTAAAGGTCTCACCAAAGGACCAAATTTATACAATGCCATCTCATTGGAGAATGAGTAATGCATAGAAACGCAAGGACATGCAAATACACACGGACCTGGAAGTGTCAGATCTGAAGATTATGTTTACCACTAGCAATAGTGTCTATACAACACCAGAAAGCCATAGGTGTTGAATGCACAAATTTTTAACTAGATTATTGACTCTAGTGCAAGTGGGAGACTGTTGGAGATATGCCCAAGAGGCAATAATAAAGTGGTTATTATTATATCTTTATGTTTATGATAAATGTTAACATCCCATGCTATAATTGTATTAACCGGAAACATTAATACTTATGTGTTTTGTAAACATAAAAGAGTCCCTAGTAAGCCTCTTGTTAAACTAGCTTGTTGATTAATGGATGATCATGGTTTCCTGATCATGGACATTGGATGTCATTGATGACAAGATCATATCATTAGGAGAATGATGTGATGGACACACACCCATAGTAAGCATAGCATAAGATCAAGTCATTAAGTTCGTTTTGCTACAAGCTTTTCAAATGCATAGTAACCTAATCCTTCGACCATGAGGTTATGTTAATCACCATCACCGGATGGATACTTTGATGACATCAAACACCGCTTCGTAACTGGGTGGTTATAAAGGTGTCATTGGGTATTCTGAAAGTATGTGTTGAAGCGCATCAACCAAGATTGGGATTTGTCCATCCATATGACGGATAGATATGCTCTGGGCCCTCTCGGTGGAATGTCATCTAGTTAGCTTGCAAGCATGTGACTAGGTCACAAGGGATGACATATCACGGAATGAGTAAAGAGTACTTATCAGTAACGAGGTAGAACTAGGTATGGAGATACCGACGATCAAACCTCGGATAAGTAGAATATCGCGTGACGAAGGGAATTGGTTTCGTATGTTAATGGTTCTATCGATCACGAAGTCATCGTTGAGTATGTGGGAGACATTATGGATCTCCAGATCCCGCTGATGGTTATTGATCGGAGAGGTGTCTTCATCATGTCTGCATATTCACGAACCATAGGGTGACACACTTAAGGTTCGAAGTTTTTTAAGTAGATATGGAATATGCATTGGAGACCGAATGTTGTTCAGAGTCTCGTATTGGATCCGGGACATCACGAGGAGATCCGAAATTGTCCGGAGAATAAGATTCATATATTGGGGATCATTTTCTAAGTTAGGAAATGTTCCGGAGTGTTTATATGGAGATTCTAGAAGGTTTCGAAATGTTCTGGAAGGTTCTAGAAGATTTCTTGGAGTTTGATTGAAAACCAAGAAAGTATCAAGGAGTCTTTGTGGGGCAAGACACGGATTCGTGGGGGAGGAGGATTCCTCCCCCCCCTCCCAATCCGCCGGCCAAGGAGGGAGGGGAGTCCTACTAGGACTCCCCCTCCCATGGCGCCTCCCTCTTTTAAATAGAGGGGACGGGGCGCCACCCCCTAGACCTCTCCCATAACAAACCCTAGCCGCCGCCTCTCTCCTCCTCCTTCGCTCTGCTCCGGCTTAGGCGAAGCCCTACAGAAATCTCTACTCCACCACCACCACCACACCGTCGTGCTGCTGGGATTCCGTGGAGAAGATCTACTACCTCCGCTGCTTGCTGGAACGGGGAGAGGAAGGTCTGCTTCGACTCCGCACGTGTGACCGACTGCGGAAGCGCTGCCGGAACGTGGCGCCGGAAGGATCGTCCACACGATCTTGAGATCGGCAAGTGATCGACTACATCAACCCCGAGATCTAATCTCGTAACGCTTTCGGATCTATGAGGGTTAGTACAGATCTATCTCGTTGCACATGTCTAATAGATTAGATCTTGGCTTTTATCTAGATTAGATCTTGGTTTTGTTCGTTCTTGCGGTAGAAATTTTTTGTTTTCCATGCTACGAACCCATCAAGAACCAGGTATAAACTATGAGTATGATTGCATTAAGTCTTTCGCTAAAACTGCTGATTTTCAAGAGCTTAGTGCTAAATATGGTCTTGATCCTAAAATTCTTGTTTATTATTGTAGAGCCTTTGCTTCTCATATTAATGCTCCTAAATAAAAATGGGACATGTATCATGAGCCTTTTAAAGACACTTGCATGAAAAATTAAATTGTTATTAATGATAGCAATAAACATGCTCAAACCTCTGAAAGTACTATTTCTTATAAGCATGTTAATTTACATAGACCTTGTGAAAAGAATCAAATTGAAGAAGAATATTGTATCACCCACAGGAATGAAAAAACTAGAATTTGATATAGGGCTCTAAATGATCTTGGTAAAAAAGTTTGCGCCCTCTATCCTTTTATTTGTGAACTTTGCTTTGAAGTGGGTCATTTCAATTTTCAATGCTCATGCCACAATAATAGCCATTCTAATCCAATGAGTACTGCAAGTTTGTATTGTGATGACATGATCACTCCTAATCAGCATGATGAACTTATATTAGTTTTGGGGTGTGAAGAGTTATCAAGAAAAACCTCTTTGGTAGACATGAGTGTTTTTGATATGAATAGCATTTTACATGGTTGTCATCTTTATTGTGTTGATAATTGCCACACAAATACTTACATACAAAATATTATAAAAGATGAGATTTTACCAAAATATGATAGGACTAATATGTGTTTTGTTCTTATTAATGAAAAGGAGGAATCCTCCAAAGTTTCTTCTATTGTCTCTAACAATAAACCAGGGTATATGGAGAAGCTTCCTTTCAAGCCTCTCCCTCCTAAAGAGAAGAAGAAAAAGAAGAAGAGGAGGAGTAAAAGGAGGGAGGAAACAGTATTTTCCCCTAAGCATGTTGCTCCTATTATAGTTTTTGATGAGTCTGAACTCGATGATGTTCCTATTCCTATTACCTATAGTAGTGATCATGATTAGGAAAAGAACACTACTTTTGATATTGAAAATCTCTTCGGTACCAATTCTGAAAATGATGATGTTAATAATTTTTGCACTATTAGTACTATCCATGTTCCTTCCAATGATGATATGTTTACAAATGAACACACTTTGGAAGAAAACTATTCTATTTCTTATGATGATACTATACCTCCAATATATGATGATTACAATAATGAATATGATATTTTCAGTCCACCTACTATTGAGGAGAAAATTAATTATGATTACAATATGTCTCCTATATTTGATGATTATGGTGATGAGAATAATAATGATAGCTATTTTGTTGAATTTGCTCCCACTATAATTAATAAGAATGACTATGTTTATGTGGGGAGTATTAATTCTTTTATGCATGTGGCTCATGATAAGAATGTTTTATGTGATAGTTATATTGTTAATTTTATTCATGATGCTACTGAAAGTTATTATGAGAGAGGGAAACATGGTTTTATGTATCCCAACAATATTAAGTTTCCCCTCTTTATGTTGAAAATTTTGAAGTTTCACTTTTTTGCTTTCCTATGCTTGTTACTTTGTGATTTCATGACTTGTTTCTTTACAAGATTATTTTTCATAGGAAGTGGGTTAGACTTAAATTTGTTCCATATTTGCTTCTTGATGCTCTGTTTTACTTCAATTCATATTTCTTATGTGAGCATCATTGAAATTATCATGCCTATCTTAATGGCTATAAAGAAAGAGCTTTTAGGAGACAACCCATTATATTTTTGCTTTCAGTAAGTTTTTATTTTGTTGAGTCTTGGAGTTATTGCCTCTGGAATAACCTCTACTTATCATTTTTGCTTGGTTTTTGTGCCAAGAATAACCTCTAACGAGAGGGAAGTACGATATGGGGAAGTTGCTATCGCGAAACAAATTTCTATGCGTCACTGTAAAAAATCGTGAAAAATCTCAGTACGTCGGATTGAGCTGTAATGTTTTGTGCTTATGCCCTAGGTTATTACCCAACTTTCATTAGTTTTGCACTTTTCGATTTGAGCAACAGAAGATTTTTGAAAAAATCGGTCTTTACCTGCTGGTCTGTTTTGACAGATTTCTGCCATTATTTGCATTTGCCTCTTGATCTCTTTCTCTTTGAGTTCTCTTTGATCACTTGAGATTTTAGAAGGAATTGCTACAGTAGCTTGTGTTTAATTGGAAGTTTTACTTGTGTTGAAACTAAACCCAAAGACTTATTATCTTGAATACACTAATGTTGCTAATGAAGATTGTGTGGAGTTTTGTATGAAGGAAATTTTCAAGTGTAGGGAAGAATAATATGATGAGATGAAGTATGGACAAAAGCTCAAGCTTGGGGATGCCACCCGTGTAACCCCAAGAAATATTCAAGAAGCACAAGCGTCAAAGCTTGGGTATGCCCAAGGCATTTGTAACATCCCAAAACTTTAATCCAATATATTAAGATCCAAATCACCCAATTTAGGGTTAACAAAAACTTTTTCTCATTAAAAAACTTTAAGCATGCATATGAGTGTTGCATTAAATAGGAGTTGCTTTGAAATGCCATGATTGTTTGTTCTAATGGTTGTAAAACGATTCTAAGATGAATGCCACATCATCTAGATCAATCCCAAGAAAAAACCAAAGAAAAAAATCAAATACAATTAATAAAGAGAATGGTCACTTTTGCCATTTTAATCAACTAGCCCACTTTAGATATTCCTAGAACTCATTTTCAAACAGAAACAAATGTGGATCTTTGCACCCCTTGCTAGTACAAGTTAAGATGTACCAAGGTCGACTTTGTGATCTTCCAAAAACTTTCAAACTCTAAATTTAAATGACATTTGAAAATGGAATCTAGTTCATATGTATAGATCACCCTTTTTCAAAAACCACTCAAATGACTTCAATTTAAAAATCCCAAGCAACCACAGATGCTTAAGAATGTTACAAAAAACTCCACCAAATTTCATCTCAAAATTCCAAACTTGATTTCTTTCGGCCATTTTGTCAAACACTTGGAGTGCACAGATCAGATAAAAACCAAAAACACTAGTGTGAGCAGTGTTCTAGCCAAACTTGTCTCCCACATTGCAACCAAAACCTCTCCAGTGCACCCCTACTCCTTTCTAGTCCGGCCAACCACTATGCCCATGACCAAATGGTTATGGACATTAATGCCGAGCACCTTGCGCCCCCTCACCAGCGACAACGCGCCCCTGACGCTGCCAGCCTAGCCCACCTTTCCCAACGTGTCGCTCGTGGACCACCTCCCCCTCCAGGCCATCCCCAGCTCAAGGACATAGCGAGGAGAAGCCAGGAACCACCGCGCCCGTAACGTGTCTGCCATGCCGCCGCTGCCCGCCGAGCGCGCACGGTCCCCGCTCAACCCGACCCTGCCTCGCTCTCGCCGCCCACCTACATGATCACCATCGCCCTAGGAAGCTACCAGACACGCCCATTTCCCCGACCGTGCCCCGTAGTCGCCGGCCACCGCAAAGTTCACCGTCGACAGAGACATCGTGCGCGTCGCGCCGCTCACGTCTCCCGACCGCAATTCACTGCACACGCACCGCCATGACGACCGCCAGGGAACCGCCCACCGTCCTAGCCCACCGCCCAAGCCCCTAGCCTGTTGTGTCATCGTCACTGGCGAGCTCCGCCCATGCCTCATTGCCGCCTTGCCGCGCCTATATAAGGAAGCCACCCGAGCACCATTTCCTCACACCACTCTCATCCACTCCCCCTCAGAGCACTCCCAGAGCCCCACCGGAGCAAGCCGCAGTCCGTAGCGCCGGAATTTGGCCGGAGTCTGCCGCGGAAGGAGGAGAAGGGCGCCAGTGATCCAGGCCATCTCCCGGGACGCCGCCGGTACCAATAGAACTGCCATCGTCCTCTCGTTTGTTTGCCCGCCTCGCCGCACTAGCTGGAGCCCCGGTACGTCCCCACTGCACCCCCTCAGCGACTGTGCTAGGGTTTGTCCCCGTCGAGAACTGTTCCGGCGAGGACGATAGATGTGAGCCGTTGATCCAGGATCTGATCCTACGGCTACTGTTCGCCCATACCGATTCGGCAACCCCTGTCCCACTGACAGGTGGGGCCCTCACGTAAAACCAGCCCTGGCGCTGTGTGAAGTAAACTGGGCCGGCCCATTTATTTCCCGCGTGACCCGTTTAATTCAAATAACTCTTTTTCTTTTTAGACTTAGACTTAGTTCTGTCCTTTAGTTTAAAAATCAATTCATGGAGTTTTACAAATCCAAATTGAGCTATTCCAATTTTGTTGGAAAGCTAATGCAAATCTCTATCCAAGCCCGTTGGATTTAAATCATTTAAAATTATAGATCTCTCCTAGATAAAATAACAAGACAGAAGCTTTTGCACATTCAAACATTTTTATAAAATCAACCATAATAGCTTTTGAGTTGATTCCAACTCTCAAAAATCACATTTAACCATAACTATCTGAATATGTAATAATATTAAGGTTTGGATGCAGTGACTTTGGACTAGTACCAAAATAATGCTATATAGGCATTTCTAGTCACTTTAAATCATTAAATATTAATCTTAAACTTTATAAAATGTGATCCAACATTTAAATCATATTCCCATGCATTAGAATATGTGGTGATGACATGTGTCAACATGATCCCATATTTTAATTGGAGAATATTAAATCTTGGTTAATTTCAATGAGTAAAAATTACTTTTCTCAAATAAAAAGAATAAAACTAGTTCTTTAAACATTGTGATGTTTGTGATGATAATAGATCATCAAATGTGTGCCTTAGTGTGCTAAGTAGACTCGTTAAGTATTGTTTGGTGATTATGTATTCCGTATGTATTTATAGACGATAGTACCGACCAAGTCTACGAGGAGGAGGAGTTCTACCAAGAGGAGGAGGAAGAGAATTTCCACCACTGCACCAACCAAGGCAAGCTATTGTTAGCAAGCTATAATTAAGCTAGATAACCTAAGCAAATGCATTAAGCATGCTTTGGTTATACCATTTTGACTTATACCTACTCCAAGTTTTATTTACAAGCTTTACTTTCTTTACTTTACCAAAGTTCTTTAACTTGTTTATAGGTAGCATAAAGAGTATAAAACTTGGCCTATCTAGTTAGACTTAGATGTCATTCTGTGGCATGAGATTGATCTTAGCATCCCACCTTAGTGAACACTCTTAACTTAGTAGCTTAGAGTTATACCAAAAACTTGATCACTCTAGATGGGAATACGTGGTGAAAATGATTTGTGAAAACCTTGGAATGATGAGTCATTCTATTGAGATGTTTTGACATGTGTTGAGAAACACAACTGGTTTATGATGATGAAAATGTTGAGTCATGAGCCTTAACCCTTTTATAAAAACTGATGGTTGGGTTCGGATGCGATACAATTCCAATTTTACCGTACAACCACAATACCTGAATTGGGTAAGGCTTAGCCGGAAGTTTATATGCATTAGTATTAGTTCCCTCGCGGGAGAGGTTTGAGCTGAGGCTACCTCTCAATGTTGTCCACCTATGCAGTGCCCAGTATGAGAGATGGTCATGGCTGGGAGGCCAAGCTCATAGGAGAGGTGCTTATACTAGAGTGTGTAAAGGAAAGGTTATGTTTGATTATCTGCATACTAAGTATGGTGATTCAGGGTTATCCCTGACAGATGTATCGAATTTTGTGGTGAAAGTGTACCACCTCTGCAGAGTGTCAAACTATTCAAATAGCCGCGTCCGCGATTATGGACAGTTGGAGTGGCCATACTGTTCGGTTGTCAGATGTTTTCAAAATGACTTATGAAATGAATTGTGACATGACTTGACCACAACATGTTTGTGACTATGACAACTAAGTTCCCACTTAGGTGATTTAGAACTTTATTTTATCTTTCTTTGTTTCTGAACTCAGCTTAGGTTTCAAACTTAACTTTACAAATAAACTTAGAGTTAACACTCCTACTAGAACTATCTTACTTGTTAGTGATAGTTTGCGAGTACTTAAAGAGTACGCATAGCTTTGTCCCTGGCTATTCCCGTGGCCAGACTATGAGGAGGACTACCCTGAAGGAGGACAACAGGACGGCTACGACACTAGGATCATCTCCCATCATCAGCTTTGCCTGTGACACTGAAGATGGACCCCACCGCTACGCTATTTATTCCGCTACTTGATTATATTTAGACTGGATCATGAGATCCTTTATTTGTGTAAGACCTTATTATGGTTTGTAATGGATGATGTACTGTGATATCCAATCTATTATGTCTCGCAAAAATGGTAATCCTGGGATTGCGATGTATGGCATAACAGGCATCTGGGATTAAAAATCCGGGTGTTGACAAGTTGGTATCAGAGCCATCCTGACCATAGGAGACCCTAGTTAGAATGGACATCCGAAACAAAAACTTAGTTTCAAAAACCAAAGTGAGTATTTGTGAAAACTATTTCCTCTCTTACCCTTGAGATTCTTTCTCTCAAAAAAATTCATGTTCCTCCAAATTCTTACATTACTACATAAAACTTTTACACACTTGATCACTTCACTAACTTTCTCATCCTAAATTCTTATAGATGGAAGTTCAGTACAGCAAGTTCTACCAGTTGGGCAACGGAGGCCAACTGATCTTCGAGAGGGATCTTGATTCACTGTCTGAGTACTTGGAGCATCCTCATCCGGAATTTCTTGGAGCTCAACTCCCAAGTCCACCAGGAGGAGATTTACAATGGCTAGTAGTTGCTGATCTTCGAGGCAAGTTAGAAGAACCAATGTCCGAGAGGATTCAGTTCTCCGTGAGAGAGAGAACAACTGGCTAGATGGATTAGCCAGGGCAATGCATGAAGCTCTCGCTCGTCTTTGCGCCCAGAGTGTCAACCTAATCCAAGGAACCCGCTTTGTTCACTATGCAAGGCGTGATTCTATGGGAATGCCGCTAGAAATGCCAAGTCACCCAATATTGAAGCGTCAAGTGGAGTACCTCGACTTCCTGCTGTATGACAGACAGAAGGAATTGGACAATGCTAGAGCGTTCGCCAACCATAACCTCGCCATTGCCGCCTAGAAGGCCCACACTTTCTCGCTGCTAGTCAAGGATCGTCAGTCTCTTTGTCGTCAACGCACAAAGAAGGATCGCACCATCGACCGTCTTCGCAAGAAGGTGGCCGAACTCGAGAAGACCATCAAGGAGCAAGAAGCTCAGCTTGCAGCAAAAGAAGAAGAAGATGAAGGTGAAGATATCCAAGGGAATATTGACTCCTACCTCAGCAATGATGATGACTATCTGGAGGATGATGCCATGGACTTCTACACCGACGATGATGACTCCGACTTCATCGATGATGAGTAGATGCACTAGAGAACTATCGTAGGAGTAATGAGTATCTGTCCCATTGTATCGTAGCTTACATAATGGTTCTTAAAACCATCTGTTTTCCTTATGTTGTGGTGTGTGTGTGTTTGTATTGTGTGCTTTGCTTGAATGAATGAAAAGAAGTTAGTTGCAAAACCTGAGTCAAACTCAAAGTTTTAGATTGAAACCAAAACCATGAACCTTAGAACTTTCCCTCTTACCCCTTTATCTATCTCAATCTTCAGATGACTCGTGGAAACCAAGGAGGGAGCAGCTCATCGCAAGACCCAATGCTGCAGATTCTGTAGACTCTCATCACAGACCGTGAAGCTAGTAGGGCGGAGTGCCAAGCAAATCTAGCCACCCTGCACAGATCGCCCAGATGGCTCATAACAACCAGAACCATGGAAACCAGGATCATCATGGATCCAAACTCAAAAACTTCTAGAATACCAATCCCCCAATCTTTAACAAATCTGAAGACCCACTAGATGCTAATGATTGGTTTGCAGACAATGGAGAACAACTTAGAAGTAGCCGGAGTGGATGCCAACGAGAAGGTTCTTTTTTCCACCCACTATTTGGTAGGAGATGCAAGAGCATGGTGGAACAACACCCATACAATGAATCATGGTCAAGTGATGACATGGGAAGCCTTCAAAGTCAAGTTCAGCCGCACCCACGTGCCGCAGGGTCTAGTCACCCGAATGAGAGATGAATTCAGAGAGTTGAAGCAAGGCAGAATGACTGTAGTGGAGTACCGTGACAGATTCTTGTCCCTCGCCAGGTATGCACCTAATGAGATCAACACGGATGCCAAGAAGAAGGAGAGATTCTTGAACGGACTACATGATGAGATGCAGACCGTCCTCGTCAACATCCGTTTCGAGGATCTCGAAGAGCTAGTTGACTCTGCCATTCAAATGGAAGGGAAGATTAATCAAGCAAACGACAACCGCAAACATCGGATGATGCACCAAGATGGATCCAGTAGTCACCAGAAGTACCGTCCCAACCCGTCTGCCGGATATGCACCGCAGAACAATCGACCCCCAATGTCTTGCCCAAGCTACCCCAACCGTAGTGGAGGAAATGTGAAGTCCGAAGGAAACAACAATCACCCCGACAACTCCAGCAATTTCAACCGTGCCCCTCCCAAGCACAACAACAACAACAGCAACAACAATACTGCACCCAGAACTGGAAGCAATGATGTGCCCGTGGCAGCAAAATACAAGTCTCAGATTACTTGTTTCGAGTGTGGAGTGAAGGGTCACTACTCAAATGAGTGTCCCAAGAAGATTGCCGCCACTGCCAATGTGAATGCCCCAGCTCAACAGCAGCGTCGTGTTCAACCAGGAAGAAGATTCGCCCCAGGGAACCCTCACAACCGCAACGGCCGTCTCTTCCACATGAACACCGAGGAAGCCCAAGAAGCGCTAGATGTAGTGCTGGATATGTTTTCTGTCAACTCAGTTTTAGCAAGAGTGTTGTTTGATTCTGGAGCATCACACTCATTTATCACCGAAGAATTTGCATGCACTAGTAAGATTCACCCAACCAACTTGAAGCATGTCATGATAGTTCAAATCCCTGGTTCAACTACAAAAGCTAGAAAAATTTGCAAAGCTGTACCTATCAGAATACATGGGATAGATTTTTATGCCAACCTAATAGTACTTGGAACCAAAGGTTTGGAAGTAGTACTAGGAATGGATTGGATGTCAAAGCATAAAGGATTGATAGACTGTGCCAAGAAAGCCATCACCATGACCAGTAGCTCTGGATTATCAGTAGAGCATATATCTGAAACCTTCCCCCGTCAATTCAAGTGCAATAAGAATCTAGCCCTACTCACCATAGACCAAGTCAGAGTAGTCTGTGAATACCTCGACGTATTCCCAGATGAATTGCCAGGTATGCCCCCGGATAGGGATATTGAGTTCATTATTGAACTAATCCCCGGAACCGGACCCATAGCCCAGAGACCCTATAGCATGGACCCCTCAGAGTTAGTGGAACTGAAGAAGCAGTTGGATGCTATGCTGGAGAAAGGCTTGATTCAACCAAGCGCATCGCCATGGAGATCGCCTGTTTTGTTCGTCGACAAGAAGGATGGAGGCAACCGTTTGTACACAGATTACAGGAAGCTGAATGACGCACTACAAGAAATGTGTTGACTAGTGACCTTTTCTTAACGACCATGGTTTTTTTGGTCATAGTTCTATAACCATTTGGTTCAAAATGGTTGTAGGCCATTTGGGAGGGTCCAAAGCCATAAATTTTATGACCAATTTAGCAATAAAGGTCATAATATTCTTACATGAATTGGTATAGCCTAAACAGTAGTGGTCCACGACCTTTTTTAGCAGATTAGGACCAATTTAAATGGTCATAACATCTATGACCATACTATAACGTCCTTAACTAGGATGTATTGACATGACTGGGTCGCCACATCAGCAGTTGCGTCTACATGGCAGTATCTAGGTGTCATTTGAACCATCTGACAAGTGGGACCCAATGATTTTTACTATTCTAACAGGTGGGATAGGTGCATTTAGCATGTTGGGCCATATTTTCTCTGCAGACCATTTAGCATGCTTTGCTGGACTGGACCAGCCCGCTTGACCATTTAGCATATTGGGCCCGAATAAACCTGCTACACCGGATGGTGGCCCAGTTAGGCCCATACTATGGTAGAACCCACGCCTAGTTAATTGGCAAAAAATAGCGCACCAGGGACTCGAACCCACGACCGGGCGCTGTTTCAGATAGCCCCTACCACTGAACCAGGCAAGTGTTGTTGATATTGTGGCCTTCTTTATGTATATGAATAGACTTTATTTGTATCTGACTATACACAGTGACCTGCGGGGAACCTAGCAGAAAAATCGGGTCTTCCTCTTTGCTACCGGTGTAGGCGACCAGCGAGGGCGGGGCTCGGTGGTGCTGCCGGGCTCCCCGTTGGTGGTGTTGCTGCTCGATGGAGCCCCTTCCGCTTTCTTCGTGCTACCAAGACAGGAGGAAGTGGCTCCCTTCTACGACTCCCCGTCGCCACGAGGCCCCTTCTGTGACTCCCCGTCGGCGGCGGTGCTGCCGAAGCCACGACCGAGCAAGGGGCAGAGAAAGCGGCCGAGCAAGGGGCCGCGACTGAGCACCTCCAGGTCTATGCCCCTCTCCTCTCCCCTCTCCCCTCTAGGTCTAGGTCTGTTCTTCAGTTTGTGTCCATGGAATTGTTTGGTGAAATGCTTGGAATAGTTTGTGTCCCTGTTGCTATGGAATAGTTTGTGTCCCTGTTGCAATTGTTTGGTTAAATTCCCCCTGTAGCTATGAAATTTTCAGTCAAATGCTCCCTATAGCAATTCAGTCAAATGCTCCCTATAGCAATTTTACTATGATGTTACTCTAATCTTAGCTATGGAATTTTCTGGTTTGGTTTCATTTGATGTTACTCTAAGCTTAGCAATTCTACATGCTAACGATTCTTTGGTCTTTTGCATGCAGATGGATAGACGCTAGATTACCAAAGGAGTTAGAAGGCTTTCTTATGAGCATATAAGGGGAGTGAACGAGTTCATGTAGTTTTTTCGCAGAAGTGTTGCCGAGGGTGCTCAAGTTCTTTGCCCGTGCCCCAGCTGTAATAACCGTGATCACCAGACTCTACATGATGTAGAGGCTCATCTGCTGATGCGTGGGATGGCATCCACGTATGATAGATGGATCCATCATGGAGAGGCTTTACATGCAGAACCTGGAGATGAACCTGAACATCATGAACCTGATGCACAACAAGGTGGTGATTTTGTACAAGATGATGATTAGCAAGAGGATGTTGTTTTGGAGGAGGAGGATGGGGATGAAGATGATAGAATCCCTGATCTGTTTAAGGATCTATACCAATCTGAACCACAAGGTGAGGGAATGAATACAATCTATGCCAAGCTTATAGAGGAGGCGAAGCGTCCAGCTAGTGATGGTGGTACAATGTCCAGATTTGCTTTCACTGTGAAGTTACTCCACGTCAAGTCCTTCTACCGGATAAGCAACGTTGCCATCAACAGAATACTCCGTATCTTGACCATCTAGTACCCTAAAAACTCAATTCCCAAAAATTATGAAGAAGCATTGAGTGTAATCGGCAGACTGGGGCTTGGTTATGATTCAATCCATGTCTGCCCAAACAACTGTGTCTTGTTTCAGAAGACATATGCCAACCTTGACAAGTGCTAGAAATGTGATGCCTCTAGGTGGAAAGATGCAGATGGGAGGAGGCAGATTCCGGAGAAGGTGTTGAGGTACTTTCCTATTATTCCAAGGTTGCAGAGGATATTTTTTCAAAGAAGCAATCTGAGGAGGTACAATGGCATAAGCTAAAGCGGCAACCTATGGATAATGAACTTAGCCATCCAGCTGATGGAGAGGCATGGAAAGACTTTGATGATAAACATAAAGAGTTTGCCGCCGATGCGAGGAACATAAGACTTGGCCTTGCCACGGATGGCTTTAACCCTTTTGGAATGAGCAAGAAATATAGCATGTGGCATGTATTTGTTGTGCCATACAACCTTCCACCTTGGGCATGTATGGATCAATCCAACTTCATGATGGCTTTGTTGATCCCGGGTCCATGTTCTCCAGGAAAGGATTTTGATGTCTTTATGGAGCCCCTCGTTGAAGATCTAATGAAGCTATGGGAGGGTGTGCGTACCTATGATGCCCTGAGTCCTGATAAGTTTGATTTGCGGGCTGCGGTAATATGGTGCATCCATGATTTCCCTGCATTGCACACTCTGTCGGGCAGGCTCACGGCTGGTTATCAAGCATGTGTTCGGTGTGACAAGAACCCGTGCTCAGAAAGAATAAGGAATAAGTTGTGCTAGATAGGGAACCGATGTTTTCTTCCTCGCAACCATCATTGGCGAAGAAGCATAGATTTCAATGGGAAGACTGAAAACCGCGACGCACCGGCAGAGTTCAGTAAGGAAGAGCTCGAGCAGCAACTTGACAAGGGGAAAGATGTGAGACCGGGAAAGGGTCAAAGAAAAAGGAAGCGGGAGGATGGTCAATGTTGGGACCGGAGGTGTAATCCTATGGGACCTCCTGTATGGGGTAGATCTCAAGTTGAGGCATAATCGCGATGTAATGCACATCGAGAAAAACATATGTGATAATCTTCTTGGGACATTTATGAACATATGGGCATAAGAGAAGATTTGCATCTACGTCCTATTGAAGGTGGAGAGTCGTTTGAGATGCCACAAGCATGGTATACAATGACTAAAGAAGAAAAGCTTGCATTCTGTGAATTTATCAGAGCAGTGAGATTTCCAGATCGGTATGCCGCTAATCTTGCAAAATGTGTGTCTCCTGATGGATGCAAACTCCAAGGTCTGAAAACTCATGATTGTCACATCCTCCTCCAAAGGATTTTACCTGCTGGACTACGTGGAATAATGGATAAAGAAATATATGAAGCGGTTGCTGAGTTGGGGAATTTCTTTAGAGAGCCGTGCTGCAAAACACTTAAGCTATCTGTTCTTGAAAGACTCGAAAAAGAAATTCCGGTTATCCTCTGCAAACTCGAAAAGATCTTTCCTCCAGCCTTCTTCACTGTCATGGTCCATTTGGCGGTACATTTACCCAAAGAGGCAAGACTTAAAGGTCCCATAAAATACGGTTGGATGTACCCCGTCGAAAGAAGGATGCTTACATTTAAGCGTTATGTGCGAAACACGGCGAGGCCTGAGGGGTCAATAGCTGAGGCATATGTTGTTGATGAGTGCCTGACGTTTTGCTCGCGGTACTTTGATGATGTGGAAACAAGATTTAATCGGTTGGGCAGAAATAGAGAGCAGAACAATTCGCAAAGTGCTGATGTCTCAGTTTTCAACCATGGTGTCAACTTCCTTGGAGGGTCACAATATTTGAAGGCTAGTGGTGATGACTATGACAATATGCACTGGTATGTGCTCAGAAGTGGCCCTGAGGTTCTACCGTATATCAAGTATGTCATCTCTCTTGTGCACTCGGTATCTTTTTTCCTGGTACATTTTACCCTGATGTACATTTAATTAACTATATATTTTTGTTGGCATTGCAGTTTGTGCAAGGAAGAGCTGATTGGTCAAGATAGCCGCATCAATGTTGACAAATGGCTTGCGAAGGGATTTGCTAGATGGTTTAAGAATCATGTGAGTACTTTGAATTTGGAGTAGTACTATGATGGAATTACTTTAATTTGGAGTAGTACTATGATGGAATTCACTCTTTTCCTATTTTTGCAGATTGGAAAATTGTACGAGAAGAATTGGGTCAGTGATGATCTATTTTGTTTGGCATGTGCACCGGATACGCGAATGAGACTTTATTCAGCATGTGTTGTTGATGGTGTCTGCTACCACACCGTTGATCGCGAGAAAAATAGAAACACGCAGAATAGTGGAATTGTCACGGAGGGAGACCATGAGTCGACCATCATTGACTTCTACGGTCAGCTCAAAAGCATCATCAAGCTGCAATACAATTCCAGCGGAGGCGTCCATCGTTCGGTCGTCTTGTTCCGCTGTGATTGGTTTGATCTTGGCGGCAAGAAGACGAGCCGAGTTCAGGAGGATCAACACTTTATAAGCATTAACACTGCAAGGTTCTGGTACAAGAATGATCCTTTTCTTCTAACAACACAAGCAACAAAGGTCTTCTATGTGCCAGACACCCTTTTGGGTGGGCATTGGCGCGCTGTGCAAAAGTTCCAGCACAGACATTTGTGGAGCGTGAAGGAAAGTGAAGTGGAAAAGGGTCCTTGTGGTGGTGGTGGCCTATCATACCAAGATGACGAAATGCTAGAAGTTCCGGTGCTAGCTAATGAAACCAATGTGGAAACCAGGTCGCAAAGGCGCCATGAACGAGTGTTAGTTGATGCTGTGGTTGTGGAAAGAATGAAGAAACGTAAGACGGAGCTGGTGGATGATGAACCTGAAAACGAGAACGGAGTTGATGAGACAATGTACCAGTACTATGACGATGGTGAAGATAATAGGCAGGACGACGATGATGATTAGTTTAAATCTGGAAGGTAAATTCTGTCCTCTATTATCTTTTTTTATCTGCTTGCTCAATGCAAACTGCTGGCCTGTTGCTAATGGTGTTGGAGTCCTTGTGTTTTGCAGTCCTATTGCTGCCAGAAGTGAGGAGTGCTAGTGTGTTTTGCAGTCTTGCTGCTGCCAGAAGTGAGGAGTCCTGGTGTGTTGCTTCAAGAAGTGAGGAGTGCCAGAAGTGATCTTTTTTCTTTTGATCTTTAGTTTGTCAAATTCTAATGGAGCAGTGTGATAGAATGGAGTGCCAGAACTGATCTTTAGTTTGTCAAATTGTAATGGAGTGCCAGAACGCTGATCTTTAGTTTGTCAAATTGCCTTTTATCTTGTGCTCCTAAACACGACAGCAGCACATGTCTTGTGCTCAAACAGCATACCGGTATAATACATGCTCGAAGCAGCAAAAGCAACCTGGAATAATAGGAAAAGTATATATATCACCAAGCAAAAGCAAAGATGCTCGAACCTGGAATAGTATATATGATAGCTCTAGCTCGAACCTGGAATAGCAAAAGCAAAAGCAACCTGGACATGCAGCATATATATCCTGGAATAGTAGCATATATATCCTAGAATAGTAGCATCTATACATACAACACCAAAAGCAACCTGGAACACTTCTCCACTTGATCAAAAGCAACTAGACACAACTTCAACTAAGTTCCGACTAGCATATTACAGGAAGTCCAACATGGAACATAGCTACTTGACCCTTTTAAGGATCGACTTGAGATCGTTCTCCGAGCACCGAGGGAACCAGAATAGGAAGACTTCACCCTCTTTCATCTTGGTCTTCCTCATCACCTTCTTCCAGTTGGAGGTGATCTGGACACCTACATTGCTTCCTTTGCCAAATATAACTTTCACTGTAGCAATGTCTCTCCCGTGCCAAAAAACATTGATGTGCGTTGGCAAGTCCAGGTGACGAGGGTTTAACTCGTCAATGCCCATTGTTATGGACTTGGGTTTTTGAGAAGGAGGGAGTGCTGGAGACATCTATCGGCTAGCAAACAAGCACACAGGGGACAAAGGATTTACCCAGGTTCAGGCCTCGTAGAGGTCCCTACTCCTGCTTGTTTGCTCGTGGAATTATCGAGGGAGTCGAAAGTTACAATGGTGCGCAGATGTAATCTGGCGAGGGTTGTGGAAACTAGGGTTGTGTGTAATCCTCGCCGCCCCTCCTAGCCTTTATATAGATAGGCTAGGTCTCGGGTAGCAGGTCGAGTCGGTTACAAGTTAGGGTTTTCCCCTTCAAACTTTCTATCTTTAGCTTCTTCTTGTCCTTCAAGCAATCGAGAGTCCGCAGGTTACTCGAGTCCTTTCATCTGGGCCTTGGCGACACCGTGGGCCTGTTCCTATTTGGACCGTATATACCAAGCTCGAGTACCTGTAGGGTATACCCATGTCAGTAGCCCCCGAGTGTCCAATGGAATCGCAGATTTGACTAGGGACTGTTTGAAGTCTTCGAGTGCCTGAACGAGTACATTTTCGACTGCTTTTATTTGCGTCATAGGGATTGTTGATATACGTGCCTGATATAGCCGAAGTATTGGTATCAGTTAACCACCTTAGGGTGAAACATCGCAATCTACTCAAACTCGAGTCCCCGGACTCGAATCCAAAAAAGTGCAGGCGTAATTTGACTCAGGCCGTGGAGGTCTTACAGAAGTCGAATTCTAGTTATATGGGTGTGAGCACTTGACGCGTCCGTCAAGGCATGTTCATCGTGCATGTAGGCACGGATATATTTCTGGTAGTGCGCAGTTAAATGCGTTGCCAGGCCTTATTCAGGTCTTACCTTCACGCTGTAAGCGCGACATCCGAATTTTATCATCGCGGAGACGATTCGGGCGACCCAGGAGACGTAGTATCTTTGTAGGGAAAATTATGAGGCGGTGTCGCCATGAGCTGTGAGTGCGGATGTTATCAACACACAGTTTTTATGCAAATAATCATAGGGTGCGCGACCAGCGCTCCCTATGGGAGTAGCTCCTGAGTGCCTGGTTGAGTCGAAGACTCAGGCAGGGACTAAAGAACTTTTGCGACTGCTGTCGTCTTTTTGCTTATTTGTTTCAGTCGAAGACTCAGGGGGACGAAAAAACTTTCATGACTGCTGTCGTCTTTTGCTTGCTTGTTTTCAGTCGAACTTGTTGTCGGCGCTCCCTATGGGAGTAACCCATGTCCGTAGTCGAACTGTGTGTCAAGTGGTTGGGTTTTCTTTGTGATTGTCCATGTTCCTGCAATAAGAAAAGAAAAAGTCGTTGGGGCGCGGCCAGCGCTCCCTATGGGAGTAGCCCCCGAGTGCTTGGTGGAGTCGAAGACTCCAGCAAGGACTAAAGTAGTCAAAGTTTTCCGCTGCGTAGCTTTGATGACGTCAATGCTGACGCTTGTATGACCTCAGTTGCCCGCGTGAGCGAGTTTGACGGGACGTGACGAGCGGTGGGTCCCACTTTCTGACTTTGATTTGACTGGGCGTGCGTAATCTTATTTTTAACTGCGCCTCCTCGATTTCCGCGCGTAATGGGAGAAGTAGGGGGACGGTTCACGCTTCCTCTTCTCCACGTGTCCACCGCGATGCGTGCCACGTGTCCAATAGGGTTTTTGTCAACCATTGGATTGCATCTCCTAGGGGTTAAGTAGCGGCGCTGCGGCGGTAATTTTCCATCTGCGCTCTTTCTTCCTCGCTGCCATCGCCATTGTTGTTGTTCTTCTGCTTTTCCCTGCGCTCATCTCCTCCACAGCGTTGGACCACCTCCGCTCGTTTCCAAGCTACTTTCTGCGCTCTCATCGCCGCCGCGCAATGGGGAAAAAGAAAGGAGGTGCTGCCGCTGATTCCGCGGCCACTGTCGCCACGACGAAGAAGAAGGGTGGCTCCGCTGCTGCCTGCACCAGCGCTGCCGCCAACGTGAAGAAGAAGGTCGCGGACACTCGCTTGACCAATGGTGCATGGCGCCCCTCCATTATCAAGGCGTCGGATCTCCGTCTTCTTCGCCAAGACGGAGTTATCTCTGCAGCAGTCGTCGATGTGCGCATCCCTAGAAGTGAGACCATTCCTGCTCCTCCCGCTGGTTTTCGAGTGATGTTTCTCGCATTCGTCATTCGCGGTCTCTCTTTGCCTCTCCACCCCTTTTTTAGGGGTCTTCTTTGTTTCTATGGGATCCAGCTCCATCATCTGTCCCCAAATTCTATCCTCCACATCACCTGCTTCATCACTCTTTGTGAGTGCTGGCTCGGAATCGAGCCACACTTTGGTCTTTTCAAGCGCTTGTTTAAATTGAAGCGTCAGTCCGCATCTGACTCTTTAGTTTACGACGTAGGTGGTTGCGGAATCCACGTCGACCCATCCGCCACCTACTTCGACATTAAGCTCACCAAGTCCATCCAGGGATGGAGGGACAAATGGTTCTATGTCCGCGATCAGAAGGCCAAAGCTGAGCAGTTTGGACTCACGCCCTTCGATCCCGCGACTCCCTGCAAGAAGATGCGTTCTTGGAAGAACGTAGTAATGCCTGGCGAACTCGCGGAGACGGACGTGCTGTATCAGCGCGTCTGCAACCTCGAAAGTCGCATAGGCACAAAAGAGGGAGGCTGCACTCTTATCAGAACTTGGCTGCATCGTCGCGTCCAGCCTCTCCAAGCCAGAGTCCATCCCATGTTTCAATGGAGTGGCGCTGATGATGCCACTCGCGTGTCTGCCGATGGCATGTCCGCGAGTGAGGTGGATAAGAGGATTCGACTGATCACGAAGTACACTGTCAAGGATGTGCTTCCAAGTGAACCAGTTGTTCCTCCTTTTGATGCTTCGAATCCTCTTCCTGAGGTATAGTTGTGCTACACAGTAGCTTATTTTCACGATTGCTTTTCTGTTTTGCTGATCTTCATTGTCTGTATGCAGGATTGGGCGGTGTCGCCTTGTATGCCTCCTCTTCCTGAGGGGATTATTCCTCGCGAAGCTTTGGAAGAGGGCGAGTCTGAGTCGACTGTCCCTTCTGATGTGGAAGAGGAAGCCCCTGAGTCCGAGAGCCCAGATACTCGCAAGCGTTCACGTAGCAAGGACTCCGACGCGTCGACTCCTTTGACTCCAGAAGGCATGGCTGTTGGTGCAGAGTCGCCAATTCCAGCCGTTCCTGTGAGAGTTGTGGCACCGTCTTCTCGCAAGAAGATGCGATTGCCCAAGGAGTCTTCGTCGGAGTCGGTGGAGGCCACGTCTGATCTTGAAAAGTTTGACTAGTAAGTTTGTGAGTTCATTCATTCTTTTCTATTTTCTTCTTGTTGGCTTTGCCCTAGAGTTTGCCCGTTCTCAATGTGTATTTGGTCTTGTAGTCAAGAGGCGTCGTCATCTTTTGGCGACGTCGTGTTTTTGAAAGAATCGGGAGTCGCGACCTCAAGGGCCAAGGTAGAGGTCGAGCATGCTCCTTCCCCTCCGGCGGCGGCCCTCTCCGGGCACAATTCTTCAAGCTCTCCTCACGTAGGGGAGCATCGAATGGTTGCTCGGATGACGGTTTAGCAAACCTCTTCGGAGTCGCTGGAGGACCATGTAAGTATATCTTTCCTTCTTTTTAGTGTGGCAGTCGACGTTCTTTGTTGCCCTCTCTGACTCCTTGTTTGTGCGACAGCTCCTTGTAAAGGAAGCCGCGCAAGTGGCGGAGCAGGTGATGGCGATGGGTCGCTAGCATGCAATGCTGGAGACGTGTGTCACATCCCAAAATTTTCCAAATTTTGAAATGTGAAAATTTTAAACAAAATAAAGAACCAAGTTCTTTGAAACTCAGAAGGAACAAAAACTTTTGGAACATTTAAAAATAATGCCTCCAAACCCAAGCCAAACAAAATGTTTTTGTGGTGTGCATGTTTTGAAATCCAAATCATGAAGCATGCATGAGCATCTTTTGGTTGCATTTTAAAAACCCAAGAGAAGTGAAAAATATCTCAAACCCTAAAACTCTAATTATTGGTTAACCATAAGAACAACACAATACTATGGATATACTCCATATTTAAATTATACAAAAGAACTCCTATGGGAGATAAAAAGATAAAGAACAAAATAATAAAACAATAGAAATTGGTTTCATCCAATTTGGAGCCATGGATAAAAAGATATGAATTATTTTGAGAATATATTTAATAAAGGCAATATTAAATATTAAAACCAAAGTGAATAAATTTGGTTAGAAAAAATTGGAAAGTAAATGTGTTCCATAATACCTTAAAAACCTAATTTGAGTTTTACAAATTTTTACAAATTTGTTTGATTCAAATTGGATCTTTAAATCAAAAGATATTTAAGAAAACAGAAAAAGAAAAAGAAAAGCTGTAGAAAAAAAACACAGCAGCAGCTCGGCCCAAACCCCCAGCCCAACAACCAGCCCACCCGGCACTTCCCCTTCTCCCCGCTGCTTTATTTCCTCACCGACCCCCTGCTTACCCCCTCTCGCTGACACCGCGGTCCCACCTCCACGTCACCTCCACCTCACCTTCTTCCACCGAACGACAAACAACCCTCCCCCTCCCGGCCATTTCTGTGTCGATTCGGTTCGATTAAATTTGAGCATTACTGCGGATGATTCTCCACTCCGACGACGCCCTCTTAATCCTCACCCCTCCTCTCCGTTTTCCCCTCAGACCCCACCACCAGAGAACCCCCAGGCCCTCCGAATTCGACCTCAAACCACTACGGCCACCGACGAGCTCCAGCGAAGATTTCGGTGAACCCAGGCCGCCCGACGCCCTCCCCTCTGTCCCATCTATTTCACCATGCCGTAGCGCACCTACTGACCAAGCCACGTGTTTTCTTTTGCCCCAGATCGACGACACGGACCAAGTCCGGCAAACTCCTCTGCCGCCGCCGTCCCTCGCTTGTTCCGGTGAAGGTAGGGTTCCCGCCGCCCTACTTTGGTCACCGCAAGATTCTACACGACCAGACACACCTCACTGACCCCTTTGTTGGCTGGTTTGAGCCCTAGGTCGTCATCTCCGTCTCGAGGCCGTGACCTCCGCCGTCGGTAGCAACTCCGGCGAGGAATACCGAGCGAAGCAGAGCACCCCTCCCTCCACCACGACCACCATCGAGATCACCGAGACCACCGCAACCCGCTGGTAAGGTCACCGCTTCCCCTACCCCTCTAGAACCACCGGAGCGCCACCCACCCGACGCACCGCCGCCGCGCACCGTCGCCAGCACCACCAGTCTATGGTCGACGCGCTGAGCGCCGTCCGATCCATTACCAGCGGTTGAGATTAGATCACTAATCGAACGGGTACCGGTCGATCTGATCCGCTCGTTATCACTTAAAATCCAACGGCCCGCAGCAGTCGATCCGCCCGAACCGGTACCGGCCAATAAGAACACGCCACGTCGCCCAGGCTATTTGTTTAAATTAGAAAATAGACAGAATAAATCTTAAACTTAGAAATTCAATAACTTTTGATCCACAAATCAGAAAAATACAAATTTGGTGTCTACGGATTCAGAAAAATGAGAGCTTCACTGCTGAGGCCTTATTTCACCATTTAGCTGCTGTAAAATAGAAGTTTTAGGCAGAACCTTTTTAGGAGTATTTTACCCATAAAAATTGTTTTGTAAATTATTTTTGGGTAAATCTTTTTGCTATGGATTGCAAATTGAACCCTCTGTCCAGTAAGACCAAAGTATAGATTTGGTTGACTATCCTAATAGTATGGAAAATTATTTAGTGAGTTTAGCCTTTCCAAATGATAGAAATTATTGCTAATTGTTACAATTGCACAAATGGTTGCATTTGTAATCTTGCAATTGTAAATTGTTCAGAAAGCCCTTAGTAGTGTTCAAAACCTTGTTATAACAATTTGTGCAATAAAATTTGCCATCTTGCATGCTTGCATATTTCGCATGATTTTTGTATTGCCATTAGTGTTGATTTTGTGCATGTTTTGTCTTGGTTGTTTTGTTTGATAGATTGTGTGGATTGTCAAGTGTGTTACTGCAAAGAGTGTACCAACACCACCAACTACTAAGGCAAGTGGCACTATCATCCATCTCCTACTATTTTTCATTACACTTAGTGGATTTTTGTAGTATGCATGATAGGACTACTATGATACTATGCTATGCTATATCCTATTAGGATATCCTTTATATATCCCTTAGTGGAAATACTGTAGTTGTAGTATGCTTAACCCTGCTATAGATTCGGGGTGGAATATACCATATTGTGATTATATGAAGTGTTGGAAAAAAATATGATTTATATAATAAAACAAGGACTCAATGAATCACCTGGGTGGAGTGTGGATACTCAGTTGAGAATAAGGTGGCAACGAAGGGAACCATGTCTATGGCTATCTCTTTCGTGTGTGCACTAGAAGAATACCACCCAGGAACTTAGAGATTGAACATGTTTCTCGTATAGTGGCTTTCGTGTACAGCCACATGCCAAATGGGCTCTGGCCTAGTCAATTACATAGTGGAAGACCCATGCATTGGTACCTCTTTAGGTTAACTAGAATTATGCATTGGAGGTTTATCCTTGCATTGGTGCCTGGTAGACGTGCTAGCATTATGTATTGGGAGGACTTCTATGGAAAGACTTTGTCACATTCTCGATCTGCCGGTACTCCATCTTGGTGAGTACTAATCCAGCGGCCACTGGTGGCGTCAAGACGAGATTGTGTCTTGTGGGTAAAGTGTACAACTTCTGCAGAAGATTAAATTCTAAGTACTTAGCCGTGTCCCCGGTTATGGACAACTCTGAGCAACTAAGGCCTGAAGCTATGGAAGATCTCGACATTCCAATTTCTCAAAGTAAAACTTGATGGTGACAACAAGAGAGTAGAAGCACTTGGAGTTTGCCAAGGAGTTCAGAAAGTTGTTGAAAGATCAAAACTATTTTGCAAAGATAGGATAAAACCATGTTGCTTTCTGCAAATGAGCCTAGATCTACTTAGCCAAATATGCATGTAGTGATAGTCCAACTTATATTCGCCCACTTGTGACACTTGCCAATACATTCAAAGTATTGACCCTTTGTGGCTGCAACCTATCATGTTGCAGGTTATTCTATTGATGAGTGTGGATTGATGATAGAGGTTATGAGTCTACACCCAACATGTTTGCCTATGGCACATGAAGATGAAGGACTCCATGCTTTACTTGTATTCTGCTGCTTTGTAATAAGATAGCCTATGGCTATGAGTTTGTAATAAAGTATTCATGTTCTGGAACATGTGATGTAATATGACCTTTGTATCTTGATTACATCTTAAACTGTGGGTGCTAGCTATTCGATCCAGGGACTAGCACTGTAATCACAGTGATTCGAACCAAGCCAGGTTTGGGTCTTTATAGATGGTATTAGAGCATTGTGTTGCCTGTAGGTTTGTAACCCTAGGAATTGGACAAACCCCTTGTTAGGAATGAACTAATTTTATACTTAGTAGGTTTTCTCGTATACCTTGATCATTCTTTACTGAATCTCTTCTCCTTCAAACATGTAGAGGACCAGCCTTTGCTTTCTCTAAGGACTTTGTAGATGGATCATGCCAACAAGGAGATCAAGATACAAGTTGTGGCAAGTCCTCGAGCTTGCAAAATTGTGGAGAAGTAGGCCACACCTCTAAGGAACATCAACATCAATGTCCCTTTTGTGATCACAACCATCCAGTTGGAGAATGCCCCACATCTCAAGTTACTTGTTACCTTTGTGAAGGAACCAACCACATTCCTGCCAAGTGCCATCTCGACTTCATAGTGCAACAAGTGAAAGAACAAGTCAAGGATGGAATGTATCAAGCTCTTAGGAAGACAAAAGAAAACCTTAGCCATATCATCTGCTCCAAATGCAAGAAAGAAGGACACAATATCAATGAATTCCCAGAGAAGGAAGTTCAAGAAAGCCACAACAACACTTCAAGAAAAAGTACTCGAGACATGACAAAAGTGTTTTGCCATCGCTGCCGGAAGATAGGACACTTCACCGATGATTGCCGAACTCGAAAGAGAGCTCCCACTGATGTTATCATAGTGCAACCCATGATACATTAGATTGCCTACCAATTATCATGTTCGAGTTATCGATATCATGTTAGTATATGGATCATGCCGACCTATGTGGTATGACCATACTAGGTTGCTTGTTTCAAGAAAACTTGTTGTTTTCTTCTATAATGAGTTAAGTTGCTAAGTGTTTGGTTGCTTGATGAATGTTTGATTGAATTGGTTTGTTTTGGGTTGAGTGTGTTAGAACTCCCTTAGACCTATCTATCTATCTATCTATCTATCTATCTATCTATCTATCATTACTTATCCCTATTAAACCAACAGATGCCTCCAAGACGCGCCAACAACCATGATAACAATGGAGACAACAATGACAATGGAAATGAGATGCAACAGATGATGACTGCACAGACTTAGCTAATGCATATGATGACACAATTCATGACAACTATCAACAATCAGAACCAGAACAACAACAATAACAACAACAATCCACCACCTCTGGATATGCTCACTAGATTTCTGAGGTTGAGACCTGCAAAGTTCTCTGGTATTTCTGATCCAATGGTAGCTGATGACTGGTTACGTTCAGTGAACAAATACCTAGTTACTGTTGGATGCTCTGATGCTGAGAAAGTGAGATTTGCAGCGCACTTGCTTGAAGGCCCTGCAGCTACATGGTGGGACAACTTTCAAGTCACTCACCCCATTGAAGAAGTGACTTGGGAAATATTTGAAGATGGCTTTCGCACTAATCATATCTCTTCAGGTGTGATGAGCCTAAAGAAGAAGGTGTTTCACAACCTTAAACAGCGTCACCACAGCATTGCTGAATATATTGAGGAATTCAACAATGTATCACGTTATGCTCTAGATGATACTGATACTGATGCTAAGAGGAAGGAAAAGTTCCTAGATGGACTAAATGATGAACTTTCCATGCAATTATCAGTTGCTTATGTTCCAACTTATCAATCACTGTGTGACAAAGCTAGAATTTTAGAGAGTAAGAAGGACAAGGTTGAGAACAGGAAGAGGAAGCATAGCTTTTACAAATATCACTCAGGATCATCACAGAAGATGCGTTCATTCAGAAAGGACAATGGAAATTCCGGATCACATCAGCATGAAGGAAATGGACATAATCACCATCACCATAAGAATCACCACATCAACAATGGAAGTGGTAGTAACAATGTGAATGGTACTAACAATGGAGATACCCTTGGTCAGAACCAACATAATGATCCCAAGAAGGACATTAGCCAGTTGCAGTGTTACAATTGTAGGCAACTTGGACACTTTGCAGCAAACTGTCCTGAGAAGAATGAGAAAGTTGGAGACTCTAATGGGAGCAATTCGAATGTGACCCAGAAAGGACATGTGAACCACATCAACATGTACGGAACCCTTGAAGAACTAGATGGTGTGGAAGGTAAGCTTTAGCTAACTTAATTCAGTGGTATAAGAATCTCAAGATGAAGAAATGTTAACAACCTTGGATATCAATCTTTTGGACCCTTAGCCAAGTGAATCAAGTGCAACCCAACAAAGTTTCCTTTTAAGGGTGGTAGCACCCAAGTATCCTAAAACCCAACCTATTCTTTCTAGCCTTCTCGAATCTCGGGACGAGATTCCTTTTAAGGGTGGTAGTCTGTCACATCCCAAAATTTTCCAAATTTTGAATTATGAAAAATTTAAACAAAATAAAGAACCAAGTTCTTTGAAACTCAGAAGGAACAAAAACTTTTGGAACATTTAAAAATAATGCCTCCAAACCCAAGCCAAACAAAATGTTTTTGTGGTGTGCATGTTTTGAAATCCAAATCATGAAGCATGCATGAGCATCTTTTGGTTGCATTTTAAAAACCCAAGAGAAGTGAAAAATATCTCAAACCCTAAAACTCTAATTATTGGTTAACCATAAGAACAACACAATACTATGGATATACTCCATATTTAAATTATACAAAAGAACTCCTATGGGAGATAAAAAGATAAAGAACAAAATAATAAAACAATAGAAATTGGTTTCATCCAATTTGGAGCCATGGATAAAAAGATATGAATTATTTTGAGAATATATTTAATAAAGGCAATATTAACTATTAAAACCAAAGTGAATAAATTTGGTTAGAAAAACTTGGAAAGTAAATGTGTTCCATAATACCGTAAAAACCTAATTTGAGTTTTACAAATTTTTACAAATTTGTTTGATTCAAATTGGATCTTTAAATCAAAAGATATTTAAGAAAACAGAAAAAGAAAAGCTGTAGAAAAAAAACACAGCAGCAGCTCGGCCCAACCCCCCAGCCCAACAACCAGCCCACCCGGCACTTCCCCTTCTCCCCGCTGCTTTATTTCCTCACCGACCCCTGCTTACCCCCTCTCGCTGACACCGCGGTCCCACCTCCACGTCACCTCCACCTCACCTTCTTCCACCGAACGACGAACAACCCTCCCCCTCCCGGCCGTTTCTGTGTCGATTCGGTTCGATTAAATTCGAGCGTTACTGCGGATGATTCTCCACTCCGACG
Organism: Avena sativa; assembly: GCA_916181665.1. Taxonomy (NCBI): domain Eukaryota; kingdom Viridiplantae; phylum Streptophyta; class Magnoliopsida; order Poales; family Poaceae; genus Avena; species Avena sativa. The sequence goes on along the minus strand of OV702287.1, from coordinate 182,161,427 downwards.
ACGCCCTCTTAATCCTCACCCCCTCCTCTCCGTTTTCCCCTCAGACCCCACCACCAGAGAACCCCCAGGCCCTCCGAATTCGACCTCGAACCACTGCGGCCACCGACGAGCTCCGGCGAAGATTTCGGTGAACCCAGGCCGCCTGGCGCCCTCCCCTCTGTCCCATCTATTTCACCATGCCCTAGCGCACCTACTGACCAAGCCACGTGTTTTCTTTTGCCCCAGATCGACGACACGGACCAAGTCCGGCGAACTCCTCTGCCGCCGCCGTCCCTCACTTGTTCCGGTGAAGGTAGGGTTCCCGCCGCCCTACTTTGGTCACCGCAAGATTCTACACGACCAGACACACCTCACTGACCCCTTTGTTGGCTGGTTTGAGCCCCAGGTCGTCATCTCCATCTCGAGGCTGTGACCTCCGCCGTCGGTAGCAACTCCGGCGAGGAATACCGAGCGAAGCAGAGCACCCCTCCCTCCACCACGACCACCATCGAGATCACCGAGACCACCGCAACCCTCTGGTAAGGTCGCCGCTTCCCCTACCCCTCTAGAACCACCAGAGCGCCACCCACCCGATGCACCGCCGCCGTGCACCGTCGCCAGCACCACCAGTCTGTGGTCGACGCGCTGAGCGCCGTCCGATCCATTACCAGCGGTTGAGATTAGATCACTAATCGAACGGGTACCGGTCGATCTGATCCGCTCGTTATCACTTAAAATCCAACGGCCCGCAGCAGTCGATCCGCCCGAACCGGTACCGGCCAATAAGAACACGCCACGTCGCCCAGGCTATTTGTTTAAATTAGAAAATAGACAGAATAAATCTTAAACTTAGAAATTCAATAACTTTTGATCCACAAATCAGAAAAATCAAATTTGGTGTCTACGGATTCAGAAAAATGAGAGCTTCACTGCTGAGGCCTTATTTCACCATTTAGCTGCTGTAAAATAGAAGTTTTAGGCAGAACCTTTTTAGGAGTATTTTACCCATAAAAATTGTTTTGTAAATTATTTTTGGGTAAATCTTTTTGCTATGGATTGCAAATTGAACCCTCTGTCCACTAAGACGAAAGTATAGATTTGGTTGACTATACCTAATAGTATGGAAAATTATTTAGTGAGTTTAGCCTTGCCAAATGATAGAAATTATTGCTAATTGTTACAATTGCACAAATGGTTGCAGTTGTAATCTTGCAATTGTAAATTGTTCAGAAAGCCCTTAGTAGTGTTCAAAACCTTGTTATAACAATTTGTGCAATAAAATTTGCCATCTTGCATGCTTGCATATTTCGCATGATTTTTGTATTGCCATTAGTGTTGATTTTGTGCATGTTTTGTCTTGGTTGTTTTGTTTGATAGATTGTGTGGATTGTCAAGTGTGTTACTGCAAAGAGTGTACCAACACCACCAACTACTAAGGCAAGTGGCACTATCATCCATATCCTACTATTTTTCATTACACTTAGTGGATTTTTGTAGTATGCATGATAGGACTACTATGATACTATGCTATGCTATATCCTATTAGGATATCCTTTATATATCCCTTAGTGGAAATACTGTAGTTGTAGTATGCTTAGCCCTGCTATAGATTCGGGGTGGAATATACCATATTGTGATTATATGAAGTGTTGGAAAAAAAATATATGTTTTATATAATAAAACAAGGACTCAATGAATCACCTGGGTGGAGTGTGGATACTCAGTTGAGAAGAAGGTGACAACGAAGGGAACTATGTCTATGGCTATCTCTTTCATGTGTGCACTAGAAGAATACCACCCAGGAACTTAGAGATTGAACATGTTTCTCGTACAGTGGCTTTCGTGTACAGCCACATGCCAAATGGGCTTTGGCCTAGTCAATTACATAGTGGGAGACCCATGCATTGGTACCTCTTCAGGTTAACTAGAATTATGCATTGGAGGTTTATCCTTGCATTGGTGCCTGGTAGACGTGCTGGCATTATGTATTGGGAGGACTTCTATGGAAAGACTTTGTCACATTCTCGATCTGCCGGTACTCCATCTTGGTGAGTACTAATCCAGCAGCCACTGGTGGCATCAAGACGAGATTGTGTCTTGTCGGTGAAGTGTACAACTTCTGCAGAAGATTAAATTCTAATTACTTAGCCGTGTCCCCGGTTATGGACAACTCTGAGCAACTAAGGCCTGAAGCTATGGAAGATCTCGACATTCCAATTTCTCAAAGTAAAACTTGATGGTGACAACAAGAGAGTAGAAGCACTTGGAGTTTGCCAAGGAGTTCAGAAAGTTGTTGAAAGATCAAAACTATTTTGCAAAGATAGGATAAAACCATGTTGTTTTCTGCAAATGAGCCTAGATCTACTTAGCCAAATATGCATGTAGTGATAGTCCAACTTATATTCGCCAACTTGTGACACTTGCCAATACATTCAAAGTATTGACCCTTTGTGGCTGCAACCTATCATGTTGCAGGTTATTCTATTGATGAGTGTGGATTGATGATAGAGGTTATGAGTCTACACCCAACATGTTTGCCTGTGGCACATGAAGATGAAGGACTCCATGCTTTACGTGTATTCTGCTGCTTTGTAATAAGATAGCCTATGGCTATGAGTTTGTAATAAAGTATTCATGTTCTGGATCATGTGATGTAATATGACCTTTGTATATTGATATTACATCTTAAACTGTGGGTGCTAGCTATTCGATCCAGGGACTAGCACTGTAATCACAGTGATTCGAACCAAGCCAGGTTTGGGTCTTTACAACGTGTCACCGCGTGGTCGAAAGTGAGTGGTCTACGCTTATTCTTTTTCGTCTTCTCCTTTTTTGGTATAGTCGAGTGATAGTCAACCTTTGATTGCCATGTAGCTGAGCATAACTCTTTACTGCGCAATGTCGCCACCTTGGAAAAGACATTAGCCACAGCTGTGAAGGGGCGCGACGAGGCAATCGCGGGTGGCGATGATGCACAGAAGCGCGAAGAAGATCTGCGTGCCTCCTTTGCCGCCAGGGAAAAGTTGTTCGAAGAGCAACTATTCTCAGTCGCCAAGGCCCTCTCAGGTACCTTTGTTGGCAGATATTTTATTGTTGTCCTTCTCTGTATCTAGAGTTTTTGCCAGTGGTGTTAGATGTTTGATCCATATGTGTATTTTATGTGCAGATGCTAGCGACTTGAGATTTGACCTACATACCCTTTATCGCGATGACGCTCTGGCAGGCGCGGTGTCTGCAGTCGAGGACCGAAGCGTCGCTATCCAAGATACATTGTCCAAGGCCAAGATCACCCTCAGTCGCCTCCGGGAGGAGTTGATGCCGAAGGCGGAGCTGGTCGATAATATGGACAAGCTGGTGGAGTCACTCGCCGGGGGTGTGCCTGCCACCTACAAGAACTCCCTCCGCGCGGCCGGCGCGACCATGTCACTCGCCATGGTGCAAGCCCACGGAGTCGAGATAGATCCCTCTGCAGTGTCGAAGGCGATGCCTGTTGGCGCAGACGGTCAGCAGGTAGTCTTCGCTCCTTTCGCGACTGCCTATGCCAAATATGGCCATTCCTTGATAAATACCGTTGCCAAGTATTCGGAGGAGCTCCAACGTGCCAAGAAGGCAGCGAAAGCTTCGGCCTCAGGGGCCGGCGGAAAGTCAGTGGCGTCTGATACTGCCACTGCCACGGACTTGATGAAGCCCCCGAAGCCGTCGAAGTCAAAGAAGTCGGCTGCTCCGTAGTTAGCTTTTTGTAATAGTTGATGAATTGTCCTTTTGGTCTGAGAACATGCCTACTGGCGAGTGTGTTTGTGAATACTTTATGCTAATCCTGAATGCATCTGTTACTTTTGCCTTTGTGTTAAGTTGGTCGCCTTATTTGCCTCTGTCTTGACTTTGTGGTAGGGTACATCAAGTGGTCCTGTGGGGGGAACCCAGGACTCGCCATCTCTTGAGGATACAGTGGCACCACCGCGCTCTAGGGTAGAGGAGCTGTCCTTGCTTTCGCGACTTCGTGATCGCGTTAAGCAGCTGGAGCGTGAGTTGCCCGTGATCCGTGGTAGCGCGGACGTGTGGAAGTCGAAGGCTGAAAAAGCCGCCGCCCGCGAGCAGTATCTGCTTGGCGAGGTGACGCAGCTGGGCGACCAGTTTAAGTGTTAGTTTGCTTATCCTCATCTTTTCCTTTGTAGTTACCTGCAGCAGTACGTTGTACTCATGCTATTGATGTTGCTTCGTGTAGTTGTTAGCGTGCGCCGTCCGCAGGAGGAGAAGGATAGAATTGCCATTCGCCTTCATGATCTCACCCAGGAGCAACTTCAGGAGAGTGGATACTTCTGGGTAGATCATGATCGTGCGACTGCGTTGGCGACCCTGTAGGATCGCGCATCGCGAGTGCTGCTCTTCCTGAAGAAGTCGCAGTCGTGCTTGAAGAACATTTATCGGGTAATGTTCCCGCTGGACGACGCTCCGTCAAGCCTGCTGGCTCTCCTTGCCAAGTTTCAGGATATGTCCGCTGTTCGCGAGTGCATGAGGCAGCAGTTGGTGGCTGGTGCCAAGGCTGCCCTCTCAATTGTGTGATTGCACAGGCCTAACGTGGATGTTGCTGCCATTGCTTCTGGACCGCCAGCGCCACCAGCAGGATCTGCCTGGAATATGGTGCCGCACTATCAGGCGGTGGACCATCCGGCAGAGGAGATTGTCAACTTTTTCGAGGAGCAGCCCAACGTTCATCTGTTGCAAGAGTAGCCAAATTTGTATCCTGCACATAAGTGTACTTGTGTTGTAAAGTTCATACAGATGTTGTAGATAATTTGTTGTCGAAATGTGTATAAGGAGCTTTGTGATCTCGAGGTGCGTTGCACTTTATGCGAGTCCTTTTGTTAGCCTGGTCATCTTTTATCTCAGTCCCTTGTCAACCTGTCAGGTGCGTTGCAGCTGGGTTGAGTTTGTGTTAAGGGGTTCGATTGATGTGCCAGCTAGTTAGGATATCGTGTTTTGGTTCAAAGAACAGATGCAAGTAGGGTTGCGCAGCCCCCAAGTGTAAAATTGACAGAGTAAAGGAGAAACACAGAGTTTTGGGGCACTTAGCTTTTATTTATTCAGAGAACAGTGTGAGGTACAATGTGTGGCTGAGTAGCCTTATTTGCGATGTAAAAGTAAAGAAACGACTAAGGGTAGAAGCCTCGCAGTTGTGCGACATTCCAAGGGTTGGAGTATGCGAATCCTGTCTCTAAATCTTGAAGGCGATAGGCGCCACCTGGGATTACTTCTGTAATCACGTACGGTCCTTCCCAGGGGGACTCGAGCTTGAGATGTCCCTGCTGCTTCAGTCGCAGGACCAAGTCACCTTCGACGAAGGATCTAGGGCGAACCCTTCTACTGTGGTAGTTGCGCAAGTTCTGCTGGTAGATCTTAGATCTTTCTGCGGTGATTTCTCTTGCTTTGTCGAGGAGGTCGACAGAGTCTTCGAGTTCAAGGGATGACTCTTGTTCGCTGTAGGCGACCACGCACGGCGCCTTGTACCGTACCTCGGCGGGTAGTACTGCTTCTGCTCCGTGCACCATAAAGAATGGCGTGTAGCCTGTGGCGCTGTTTGGAGTTGTACGTAGACTCCAGAGTACGGATTGCACCTCATCTGGCCAACAACCCGCCGCTTGTTCGAGTGGTCGCAGGAGTCGCTTCTTGATGCCGCTGTAGACGAGCCCGTTTGCTTTTTCCACCTGACCGTTGGTCATGCGCTACTGAGGCGTAGCTGATGTTGATCCCCAGGTTCTCGCGGAATTCTTGGAACTCCTTGGATGTCAAGTTCGTCTCGTTGTCGGTAATGATGCTGTGTGGCACGCCGAAGTGGTAGACGATGGACTCGAAGAACTTGACTGTGTTGTGCCCTAATTGGTTGGTCATTGGCATGGCCTCGATCCACTTGGTGAATTTGTCGACTGCAACTAAGAGGTAGACGTAGCCTCCGCGCGAGGATCTTGGCAGCTTGCCAACCATGTCGAGCCCCCATTGTGCGAAGGGCCAGGCCAATGGAATAGGTCGTAGCTCTGTGCCTGGTGCGTGTGGCTTGTCCGCGAATCGCTGGCAAGCATTGCATTTTTGGACTATGTCCTTGGTGTCGCGCATGGCCGTGGGCCAGTAAAATCCAGCTCGTAGAGCTTTGGCGACGAGGGCGCGACTGCCTGCGTGGTGCCCGCAGGTCCCTTCATGGATGTCGAGGAGAATTGCTCTTCCGTCAGCCATGGAGACGCATCGTTGTAGCACTCCTGTGATGCTGTGTTTATATAGTTCGCCGTTGATAACGGCGAATGCCTTGGAGCATCGCGCGATGTGCCGTGCATCTGTCGGATCGTCTGGTAGTCTCTTGCTGAGGAGGTACGTAATGTACGGCTGTGTCCAAGATTGCTCGATCATCATGATGCTCATTGGTCCCTCAAGTCCTGTGTCCAGCTCTAAGTCATCGAGTGCCATTGGCTCATTGGGTGGCGTAGCCTCCGAGTCCGTGGTTGCGCTTGTTTTCTTCTCTGCGGCCTTTGGCTTGATGGAGCGTTCGCATATGTGCTCGAGAAATACCCCAGGTGGTATGGGGGCGCAGGTAGAGCCTATGTTGGCGAGTGTGTCCGCCTACTCGTTGCTTTCGCGACCTATGTGTCGCAACTCACAACCATCAAAGTCTCCGTCGAGTGTATCATAGAGGTCGCGGTATGCGATCATGTTGTTGTTCAGCGCGTCGCACTTGTGCATTGTTTGGTTGACGAACAACTTGGAGTCGCCATATATGATGAGCCTTTTGGCTCCACAGGCTTTTGCCATCCTCATCCCATGCAATAGGGCCTCGTATTCAACCTCGTTGTTTGAGGCTGTGAACTGCATTTGCAGGATATATTTCAGCTTGTCCCCTTGAGGTGATGTCAATACGACACTTGCGCCTGCTCCATCTTTCCGTTTGGACCTATCGAAGTGCATTGTCCAGAGGTAGGACATATCTGGCTTGTCCGGGAGCTGGTTCTCCATCCAGTGCACGAGAAAGTCAGTGAGCACTTGCGACTTGATGGCGTCACGTTTTTCGTATGTGATGTCTCGTGGAGACAGCTCTATTCCCCAAAGCGCGACTCGCCCCATGGCGTCGGGGTTATTGAGGATATGCCCCAATGGGGCGTCGTTGACTACCACGATTGGGTGTTCCTAGAAGTAGTGGCGCAGTCGTCGGGCGGTCATAAAGACGCTGTACGCCAGCTTCTGGTAGTGCGGGTACCGCTGTTTTGTTGGCGTGAGGACCTCGTTGAGTTAGTATACCAGGCGTTGTACGCCGTGGACTTTGTTTTCCTCGGCTCGTTCGACAACGAGCACTATGCTAACCACCTGGTTGTTGGCGGAGATGTACAACAACAGTGGTTCCCTTTCTCATGGAGTCACCAGTACTGGCGAGGTGGATAGTAGGCGCTTGAGATCTTCGAATGCTTCTTGCGCTTCATTGGTCCACTCGAATTTGTCAGCTTTGCGGAGGAGCTGATAGAAGGGCAGCGCCTTTTCACCCATCCGACTGATAAATCGACTGAGTGCCGCGGTCCGTCCAGCTAGTTGCTGGACGCCTCTTATGTTCTTTGGCTTCTCCATGGCCTGTATGGCTTTTATCTTTTTCGGGTTTGCCTCGATCCCCCTCGCGGAGATGAGATACCCGAGTAGCTGCCCAGATGGTACGCCGAAGGCACATTTGTCCGGATTGAGCTTGATCCGGTAACGATCGAGATTGGTGAAGGTTTCGCGCAAATCATCGATTAAGGAGGCTTCCTTCTTGGTCTTGATTACTATGTCGTCGACATAGACTTGGATGTTGCGACCTAGTTGCTCCTTGAGGCAAGCCTGCATGCACCGCTAGTAGGTGGCTCCCGCGTTTTTAGTCCGAAGGGCACCATGTTGTAGCAGAACACACCAAAGGGCGTTGTAAACGCTGTCTTCTCCTGGTCTTCCTCCTTCATTCGAATTTGGTTATAGCCTGAGTAGGCGTCGAGGAAGCAGAGGCGCTCACATCTAGCAGTAGAGTCGATGATCTGGTCAATCCGTGGCAGCGGGAAGTGATCTTTTGGGTAGTGTTTGTTTAAAGAAGTGAAGTCCACGCACATCCGTAGGATATCCGTGTCCTTTTTTGGTACCAGCACCGTATTGGCGAGCCAAGTGCTTTCTTTGATCTCGCGTATGAACTTGGCCTCAAGGAGTCTGTTGATCTCCATTCTGACTGCCTGCGCTCGTGGCTCAGACAGTCGCCTGATTGTTTGCTTGACTGACCTTGTGTCGGGGTTGACGTTGAGTGCGTGCTCGGTGAATTCCCTGGGAACTCCTGGCATGTCCGCAGGACACCAGGCAAAAATTTCCCAGTGCTCACAGAGGAATTCGACGAGCGCGAGTTCCTATGCGGGACTCAAGTTGTTGGCGATGAGGGCCGTCTTGGCGGGATCCGATGGATGGACCTGCACCTTCTTTGTGTGCACGGATGAGTCGAAGGAGAGATCAGGTGAGCTTGGCCTACTCACGGGAGGCAAACTGTTGTCTGTCGTCTCTTTTAGTCTTGCGAGTTCCTCCTGCATGCCGAAGGACTGGGAGATTCTGTTGAATTCCCTATCGCAAGTGTCAGATCTCTCAAAGTTCCCGTTGATCATTATGACGCCGTTGGTACATGGCATTGTCATCTACAAGTAGGCGTAGTGGGGTACTGCCATGAACCTGGCGAATGCGACGCACCCAAGGATGCAATGGTATTGTGAGGGCCAGTCGACGACCTCAAAGTCGATGCACTCGCGCCAGAAGTTCTTCGACGTGCCAAAGATGAGGTCGAGGTTGATTTTGCCTAGGGGCATACGCCTTTCTCTGGGACGATGCCGTGGAACATTGTGTCCGATGCTTCCAAGCAGGTTAGAGGGATCCTCATTGCTCGCAAGGTACTCGCGAATATGAGGTTGATGCCACTTCCACCATCCATGAAGATGCGACTCATGTCAAAGCCTCCAATTTATGCCTCGAGTACGGGGGGGCAATGACCTGGGCGAGGTACTTGAGGCGGGTGGTCGTGTTTGTCGAAGGTAATGCACGACTCGCTACCACTGAGGTACTCAGTGTTGGATGGTGGCGAGTGCGTGGCCAAGTTGACTTGGCGAGTGATGGCCTTCTGCACCCTGTTGGCGGGGCGCCCCTTTTGGATCATCATGGTACCCATGGCCCGTGGGTACGGTTCGCCTCCGTGGTGCTGGTCTGATGCAACTCCGTTCGGGGGTGGCCCAGGTGGTGGTGGTGGTGGTGCGCCATGTGCCACGACGCCTGGAGCGGCTCTGTAGCCTCTTTCGGCTGCATTGCGGTTCATCTGAACCAATCCCTCGTGTAGTTTGAGGAACTCGCGGTAGTCCTTGAGGAGGTGGCTGGACTTTCTCTTGCCGTCATGCTTGTCGATGTAGAAGTGTACCGTGCATGGCCCGGACAGTTTATCCTCGATGGAGGTCGCGGGTGCCTCATCGTGAGTGCGGTGTTGCCACGCTTGCGTGGTTTTCCTGGAGTCGTGGTATCCGCCGCTGCGGTATCCGCTGTTGCGGTTATCGTCGCGTCTATCGGCATAGCCGGCTGCGACCATGTTGACGTCGTCGCGATCGTTGTAGATGCGCATGCGACGCTTGCCCCGACGGTCGCGTCTGCATTCGAGTTCTGCCTCCTCGTCGTAGTGAGCGCGATTCTTTACCGAATCTTCTCCATCGGCCCACCGATTCGCGATCTCCATCAGGTGGTCGATGGTCTGGGGCTTTGAGCGGCCTAGCTCCTCCCTGAGTTCCATGCGGCAGACACCACCGTTGAATGCATCAATCGCGCGGTCTTCCGAGATGTTCTCCGTGGAGTTCTTGATGATGGACCACCTTTGGATGTAAGAGCGCAGCGATTCGCCAGATCTTTGCTGGCAACATCTTAGCTCTTCGATTGATGCAGGTTGCTTGTATGTGCCCTTGAAGTTGTGCACGAAGCTATAGACTAGCTCACCCCAGCTGCGGATGGATCCTCGTGGGAGGTTATTGAGCCATGCTCGGGCAGCGCCCTGTAGCTGTAGCTGCAAGCATTGCATGGCAATACTTCGACTACCTCCATGTAGCCTGACGGAGGAGATGTGATCCTCCATCCAGATCTTGCGTTCCTGCAGACCGTCAAATTTCGGGTTCTCCGATGGGAGTTTAAACCCCTTAGGCATTCGCTTCTGCCTAATGGATCTGCTGAAGCATCAGGCGCCACAGAGCACCCCATCTTCCTCTTCCGAGTCAGTCGACCGAGCATGTCATGCCCTTGACTTGTCAATCTTGCGTTGCGTGAGGTCGTCGCGTGCATCGTAGTCGCGGTCATGTCGCCGTGAGCGGCGACGTCGAGACAGATCATGACTGTCATCGCTGGACGAGGGCGAGGAGTAGCGCTTTGCCCTTTTTTGGGTCTGGTACTGGTTCCTTGTCGAGGGCGGCCTCGATTAACCCTAAGCCCGCGATCATAGATCGGTGCATGGCAGTTCGGGGATCTCCAGCTGGCGGCTGGTTATTGAGGAGGTACATGGTGGCTGCTGTCACCGCGGCCTGCGGTGTCCTGGGAACCACGTTGCCTCTCGTGTTGACTGTCATAGAGCCGAAGTGGAGGACTTTCGTGGCCTCTATGCGCTCTTGTTCGGTGAGGTGAGCCATCCGCGACTGCCTCTTCTTGGCGAGGTACTCGTTGCCTCTTGAGGTGGATCCTCCGTAGGAGGAGAGCCTAGCACGACGAAGGCTCGATTCGTCCGCTGCCTTCTTACGCGCCTCAAGTTGCGCGATTGCTTGTTTTTGGCGCTTGAATTCTTCTTTTAGAAGCCAATGATAGCCCATCAGCAGTTCCTGCGGGGAGCCAAAGGGTAGAGGTGCACCCCGTAGGGCTTCGCGGCAGCGATCCCACTCTTGCTCGTTGAGCCTGATCATGACGTGTTCGCCGGTTTGCTCATTGATCATGCTGGGAGGTTCGACTGCTCCTCCGTTGCCACCGTTACCGCCGTTGCCACCGTTGCCACCGTTTCCGGCGTTGGGTGGATCGGTGCCATTGCCGGTGTTACCACCGTTGCCGCGATTGGGTGGATCGGTGTCGTTGCCGGTGTTACCACCATTGCCACGATTGGCGGAGGTGTCGCCTGCGTTGATGACGGCGCACATGAAGTGACTGGGGAAGCTGTTGCTTCCACAACTTTCAGATCTGGAACCATAGGTTCCGTCTTCAGTGGCCAGATCGCTTAGATCGGAGTCGCGACTGCTGTCGCTGACCGTGTTCTCGACTTTCACCGGAGCATTGAGCTTGCTGAGGGTGCCGATCGATGGAGGGAACCATGATGCCGGGGCAATCGCCGGTGTTGTTGGCTGATGAGGCATGCGAAGCGTGCCCATCTGACCAACTTGGAAGCGGAAGCTCCCAATCGCCAGGCTGATTCCGTCGCCCACGGACTCGAAGGCCGGGCGGGTGGCCGGCGTGTGGACGGTGAAGTCGAAGGCGCCGAAGAGCTGACGAATCTCCGCTGTTGTGGAGTTGTAGATCGTGGTTGATGGGTCCGAGGAAGCCGCAACATCAGCACTCCCAATTCCCACAGACGACGCCAATTGACGAGGGTTTAACTCGTCAATGCCCATTGTTATGGACTTGGGTTTTTGAGAAGGAGGGAGCGCTGGAGACATCTATCGGCTAGCAAACAAGCACACATGGGACAAAGGATTTACCCAGGTTTAGGCCTTGTAGAGGTCCCTACTCCTGCTTGTCTGCTCGTGGAATTATCGAGGGAGTCGAAAGTTACAATGGTGCGCAGATGTAATCTGGCGAGGGTTGTGGAAACTAGGGTTGTGTGTAATCCTCGCCGCCCCCTCCTAGCCTTTATATAGATAGGCTAGGTCTCGGGTAGCAGGTCCAGTCGGTTACAAGTTAGGGTTTTCCCCTTCAAACTTTCTATCTTTAGCTTCTTCTTGTCCTTCAAGAAATCGAGAGTCCGCAGGTTACTCGAGTCCTTTCATCTGGGCCTTGGCGACACCGTGGGCCTGTTCGTATTTGGACTGTATATACCAAGCTCGAGTACCTGTAGGGTATACCCATGTCACCAGGTATTTCTTGATGAAGGAATAGTTGTACTTCCTTGCAAAGTACTGCATAAAAGCAACAAAAAGAACATTAATTCACAGAAATGGAGGGCATGAAAGCAACAAACAGACCACTAATTGACAAAAATGCATACCATTTTTGCTCTCTGCCTATCTATGTTAGCACCCTGAATAGTGCAAACATAGATGTGTCTTGTTGGCCTCTCACGAGCTACCTCCTTCAGAAACTCAACTTGTGAACCGTCCAAAGCCACACGGTTCGCAAACACACATCATTCATCAAAGGTGAGTCTCCTTCCCTTTATTTTCGGGCCTACATGTAAGAAAAAATGGCATGCTTAGAAGAGAGAAACTTAGCAGCAGCATATAAATAGAAGAGACAAACTTAGCAGCAGCATATACGTAGAAGATTACCTCGAATGGCAACAGCTCTAGCTTCACGAGCAGCAACACGCCGCTTAGCAGCATCACGACGCTTAGCCGCAGCACGCTTGCTAGCAGCGGTGGCTTCACGAGCAGCACGCTTCCTAGCAGCCGCAGCTTCACGGAGAGCGCGCCACATAGCAGCAGCTTCACGGGCAGTCGCTTCATCATCGGAACTAATGTCGATGACTTTGACATTTTGTGCATTCTGGTGGAGGACAATATCGACATCCATGGTGTAGATCTATAAATGAAAAGGGGACAAACCTGTTACTGCCAGTAGTATGTGTGAAAGTAGTGCAAACCTGTGAACTTTTGATGTATTAAATTAAGTGGGATTGATATGCAAACCTGTTACTGCTGTCAACTTTTAGTGCACAAACATCATGCAAGTTCTATGTATAGTGAACATAAATTCAAGAAACATAGCATGGTTCAGCTAACATAACATTTCCCATATATTCACACCAAAAGGATGCAAGGATTACATAGCTAGGTTCATTACTACATACCAAGTTCTTCTTCTTCATGCCCATCTTTTTCTTCTTCATTGCCATGTTATGCCAAAATATTTCTACTACTTTTCTACACTACATAACTACACTATACAGCTACACTACACTACACTAAACAGCTACTACACTTGCACCAAAAGGTTGCTAACATAGAACCATTATCCCTAAACTTCACTTCATCTTCTAGCGATTCAGCGAACAAGTACACCAAGCAGGGAGCGGGTGTTCTGCAGCTTTCAGCATCAACTGGCGCAGATCCAAATTACTAACATACTCAATAGTGAAGGACATCTCTCCAGCATATTTGGTGATTTTGATCACCTGAGACATCTCCTGTGACGACGATCCAGCTACTGTCACGCGAGTCATATATGATGTCATGTTCTAAGCCGTCACCTCGAGCAGACCCTTGAACCTGAACTGGGCATCCCACATAAGCACCAGCTCGCCCCCTCTGCGCCTGCACATCACACCCATCGGGAGCAAATCCATGTAACAGCGAGGTGAGTTCAACTCTGCTACCGGCGTCTGCGCCAAATTCAATAGAGCAGCGGCAGCATCCTCAATCTCCTGCGCCTCTTTCGACGGTGGCTGCAGGTAGCACTGGTGTTCAATATTCCTCTCCCGTTCTACCGCCCCCGCCACATTCAACTTCACCGCCACTGTAGCCTCCATCGATGGCGGACTGATCTGGTGACTAGGAGAAGAGAACCGCGATGGGGAGCAGAGGTCACTAGCTTATATTAACTCAAAAGATTTTTAAACAACTAAACAACTGAACGCAGAGCTAACAAATAGCAGGAAGAAACAACTGAAAAAATAGCAGAGTGCAATCGTCCTTTAAATAAGAACCATGTTTCTATATGGATCAGGTTTTTGGTAAAATGGATAGATAGATTTGCTGGGGAAACCACATTATTACTCCTACTATATTGCTAAAAGCTAATGCTAATGCTAATGGACAGATAGATTTGTTTAGGCAATAAAAGCTAATGCTAAGTTAAGATTGCTGCAGCATGGCCATTTCACGCCACCAAAAGCCGCTGCCCTTTCTTGTTGTTCAGGCTAATCAAGTTCCTGGAGACAACAGTTTGAATTCCTGTGCAATTACTTTCCTATCTTTCAAACGACCTCTAAAGGAAATATTCCTATATTCTGCTATCTGTAGTTTTTCACTTGCATTCCTATGAAGTTAGGATTCCTATTCCTATTCCTGCATCCTGAGTTCCTATGAATCAAACAAGGCCCTACTATTTGAAACCATCAACTAGCTAACCTGCAAGCCAACACATTCAACCTACTCTATACCGAACACATTCAACCTGCAAGCCAGCACATTCAACCTGCAAGCCAACACATTCAACCTGCAAGCCATTACTCCTACTCCAAACCCAACACTTTGACCTAACTGCCGAACCTGTGCCCGCCCATGGAGAAGGAGCGAGTAGGGGGGTAACCTTCATCGAAGGAGAAGGCAGATGAGCGAGAACCGTCGGGTCGTGCTGCAAGATATGAACTCCGGTCGGTAGGGCTACAAGATCTGGAGCAGCAACTAATCAGCGCGGGGACGGGGACGGATAAGGCATGAAATCTAGAAGCAAAACAAGGTGGGGGGAGAAGGAGTATGGGGGCTAACCTTCGTCGAAGGAAAGGCAGATGAGCGCCAACCGCCGGTCCGTCGTTGCCGGAGAGGATAGGAAGTCGAGGCAGAGCAGATCTTGGGGCAGGAGAACGACAACCGCCGGAGAGGTGAGAGGCCAGGGAGGGGAGAGGCCGGGAAAGGGGGGGGCGAGGGGAGGACGACCGGTGGAGCGGGGTCGGTCGCTGGAGGAAGAGGCGCGGGCCGTCGCCCATAGCACCACCGCTGCCCTATCGTGAGAGACGGATTTGGCCCCAACCTACCGAGTCTGGCCCTGCCTTGTCGCGAGTCTGACCCAGGGAAAAGGCCAGGGTCCCTCCCTTGTCGACAACCAAGCAGGGCAGATGGGCTCCCCTGGTTCAATTTTGCCCATTATTATTATTATTTGAAAACAATTCCACCTTTCCAAAATTTGAATCACCCCTAATTCAAATCTGTCAGAGTTCCTGCAAATCGGCGCGGATTTTTCTTTTTCACGAGGAGTACATCGAAATTTCTCATGGCAAAGGTTTGGATGTCTCGCAGGAGTTTCCGAGCGACATGTCTAGAACTTCTCCAATAAGTGTTATCGCATGCGCGTGAACTGAAGGCGGTGACACCCGTGAGCTAGCCATTGCATCTATGGACCATCTACCACACTTGTGTACACATGGAATGGCCACACGCAAGTTTTGGTTGGATTCCGGTGCTCTGGCGGCCATCTCCCATTGAAACCCTAGTCTTGGTGGGCCCGGGGGATCTACCCCCTAGCTATCTCTGTACGAGGTTCCACCAATGTAGTTTTTTGTCTGTTTAGACATGTTTAGGCCATAGCTACATAGAAAACCAAAGTTGGGCCCAATATTCCACCGGTTGCCCCTCGTTGGACGTCTCGCGGGACTTTCCCAGCGACACGTCCAGAACTTCAATTCATGCGCGTGAATTGAAGACGATGACACCCGAGATCTATATCCATTGCGTCTATGGATCATCTACCACATTTGTGTACACACTGCATGACCGCATGCAAGTTTTGGTTGGATTCCGGTGCTCTGGCGGCCATCTCCAATCGAAACCCTAGTCTCGGTGGGCCCGGGGGATCTACCCCCTAGCTATCTTCGTACGAGCTTCCACTAATGTAGTTTTTTGTTTGTTTAGACATGATTAGGCCATATATACATAGAAACCCAAAGTTGGGCCCAATATTCCACCGGTTGCCCCTCGTTCGATGTCTCGCGGGAGTTTCCCAGCGACACGTCCATAACTTCTCCAATAAGTGTTACTGCATGCGCGTGAACTGAAGTCGGTAACACCCGGGAGCTAGCCATTGCATCTATGGACCATCTACCACACTTGTGTACACATGACATGGACACATGCAAATTTTTGTTGGATTCTGGCGCTCTGGCGGCCATTTCCCATTGAAACCATAGTCTTGGTGGGCCCGGGGGATCTAACCCCTAGCTATCTCTATACAAGGTTCCACCAATGTAGTTTTTTGTTTGTTTAGGCATGTTTAGGCCATAGATACATAGAAAACCAAAGTTGGGCCCAATATTCCACCGATTGCCCCTCGTTGGACGTCTCGCGGGAGTTTCCCAGCGACACGTCCAGAACTTCTCCAATAAGTGTTATCGCATGCGCGTGAATTCAAGACGGTGACACCCGAGATCTATATCCATTGCATCTATGGACCATCTACCACACTTGTGTACACATGGCATGGCCACATGCAAGTTTTGGTTGGATTTTGGCGCTTTGGCGGCCATCTCCCATCGAAACCCGAGTCTCGGTGGGCCCAGGGGATCTACCCCCTTGCTATCTCTATACGAGGTTCCACCAATGTAGTTTTTTGTTTGTTTAGACATGTTCAGGCCATATCTACATAGAAAACCAAAGTTGGGCCCAATGTTCCACTGGTTGCCCCTCGTTGGACGTCTCGCGGGAGTTTCCCAGCAACACGTCCAGAACTTCTCCAATAAGTGTTATCGCATGCGCGTGAATTGAAGAAGGTGACACCCGAGATCTATATCTATTGCATATATGAACCATCTAGCCCATTTGTGTACACATGGCATGGACACATGCAAGTTTTGGTTGGATTCCGGTGCTCTGGCGGCCATCTCCCATTGAAACCCTAGTCTCGGTGGGCCCGGGGGATCTACCCCCTAGCTATCTTTGTACGAGGTTCCACCAATATAGTTTTTTGTCTGTTTAGACATGTTTAGGCCATAGCTACATAGAAAACCAAAGTTGGGCCCAATATTCCACCGGTTGCCCCTCGTTGGACGTCTCGCGGGACTTTCCCAGCGACACGTCCAGAACTTCAATTCATGCGCGTGAATTGAAGACGATGACACCCGAGATCTATATCCATTGCGTCTATGGATCATCTACCACATTTGTGTACACACTGCATGACCGCATGCAAGTTTTAGTTGGATTCCGGTGCTCTGGCGGCCATGTCCAATCGAAACCCTAGTCTCGGTGGGCCCGGGGGATCTACCCCCTAGCTATCTTCGTACGAGCTTCCACTAATGTAGTTTTTTGTTTGTTTAGACATGATTAGGCCATATATACATAGAAACCCAAAGTTGGGCCCAATATTCCACCGGTTGCCCCTCGTTCGATGTCTCGCGGGAGTTTCCCAGCGACACGTCCATAACTTCTCCAATAAGTGTTACTGCATGCGCGTGAACTGAAGTCGGTAACACCCGGGAGCTAGCCATTGCATCTATGGACCATCTACCACACTTGGGTACACATGACATGGACACATGCAAATTTTTGTTGGATTCTGGCGCTCTGGCGGCCATTTCCCATTGAAACCATAGTCTTGGTGGGCCCGGGGGATCTAACCCCTAGCTATCTCTATACAAGGTTCCACCAATGTAGTTTTTTGTTTGTTTAGGCATGTTTAGGCCATAGATACATAGAAAACCAAAGTTGGGCCCAATATTCCACCGATTGCCCCTCGTTGGACGTCTCGCGGGAGTTTCCCAGCGACACGTCCAGAACTTCTCCAATAAGTGTTATCGCATGCGCGTGAATTCAAGACGGTGACACCCGAGATCTATATCCATTGCATCTATGGACCATCTACCACACTTGTGTACACATGGCATGGCCACATGCAAGTTTTGGTTGGATTTTGGCGCTTTGGCGGCCATCTCCCATCGAAACCCGAGTCTCGGTGGGCCCAGGGGATCTACCCCCTTGCTATCTCTATACGAGGTTCCACCAATGTAGTTTTTTGTTTGTTTAGACATGTTCAGGCCATATCTACATAGAAAACCAAAGTTGGGCCCAATGTTCCACTGGTTGCCCCTCGTTGGACGTCTCGCGGGAGTTTCCCAGCAACACGTCCAGAACTTCTCCAATAAGTGTTATCGCATGCGCGTGAATTGAAGAAGGTGACACCCGAGATCTATATCTATTGCATATATGAACCATCTACCCCATTTGTGTACACATGGCATGGACACATGCAAGTTTTGGTTGGATTCCGGTGCTCTGGCGGCCATCTCCCATTGAAACCCTAGTCTCGGTGGGCCCGGGGGATCTACCCCCTAGCTATCTTTGTACGAGGTTCCACCAATATAGTTTTTTGTCTGTTTAGACATGTTTAGGCCATAGCTACATAGAAAACCAAAGTTGGGCCCAATATTCCACCGGTTGCCCCTCGTTGGACGTCTCGCGGGACTTTCCCAGCGACACGTCCAGAACTTCAATTCATGCGCGTGAATTGAAGACGATGACACCCGAGATCTATATCCATTGCGTCTATGGATCATCTACCACATTTGTGTACACACTGCATGACCGCATGCAAGTTTTAGTTGGATTCCGGTGCTCTGGCGGCCATGTCCAATCGAAACCCTAGTCTCGGTGGGCCCGGGGGATCTACCCCCTAGCTATCTTCGTACGAGCTTCCACTAATGTAGTTTTTGTTTGTTTAGACATGATTAGGCCATATCTACATAGAAACCCAAAGTTGGTCCCAATATTCCACCGGTTGCCCCTCGTTGGACGTCTCGCGGGAGTTTCCCAGCGACACGTCCATAACTTCTCCAATAAGTGTTATCGCATGCGCGTGAACTTAAGTCGGTGACACCCGGGAGCTAGCTATTGCATCTATGGACCATCTACCACACACTTGTGTACACATGGCATGGACACATGCAAGTTTTTGTTGGATTCCGGCGCTCTGGCGGCCATTTCCCATTGAAACCGTAGTCTTGGTGGGCCCGGGGGATCTACCCCCTAGCTATCTCTGTACAAGGTTCCACCAATGTAGTTTTTTGTTTGTTTAGGCATGTTTAGGCCATAGCTACATAGAAAAACCAAAGTTGGGCCCAATATTCCACCGGTTGCCCCTTGTTGGACGTCTCGCAGGAGTTTCCCAGCGACACGTCCAGAACTTCTCCAATAAGTGTTATCGCATGCGCGTGAATTCAAGACGGTGACACCCTAGATCTATATCCATTGCATCTATGGACCATCTACCACACTTGTGTACACCTGGCATGGCCACATGCATGTTTTGGTTGGACTTCGGCGCTCTGTGGCCATCTCCCATCGAAACCCTAGTCTCGATGGGCCCCGGGGATCTACCCCTACCTATCTTCGTACGAGGTTCCACCAATGTATTTTTTTGTTTGCTTAGACATGATTAGGCCATATGTACATAGAAAACCAAAGTTGGGCCCAATATTCCACCGGTTACCCCTTGTTGGACGTCTCGCGGGAGTTTCCCAGCGACACGTCTAGAACTTCTCCAATAAGTGTTATCGCATGCGCGTGAACTGAAGACGGTGACACCCGTGAGCTAGCCATTGCATATATGGACCATCTACCACACTTGTGTACACATTGCATGGCCACATGCAATTTTTGGTTGGATTCCGGTGCTCTAGCGGCCATTTCCCATTGAACCCCTAGTCTCGGTGGGCCCGGGGATTCTACCCCCTAGCTATCTCTGTACGAGGTTCCACCAATGTAGTTTTTTGTCCGTTTAGACATGTTTAGGCCATAGCTACATGGAAAACCAAAGTTCGGCCCAATATTCCACCGGTTGCTCCTCGTTGGACGTCTCGCGGGACTTTCCCAGCGACACGTCCAGAACTTCAATTCATGTGCGTGAATTGAAGACGATGACACCCGAGATCTATATCCATTGCGTCTATGGATCGTCTACCACATTTGTGTACACACTGCATGACTGCATGCAAGTTTTGGTTGGATTCCGGTGCTCTGGCGGCCATGTCCAATCGAAACCCTAGTCTCGGTGGGCCCGGGGGATCTACCCCCTAGCTATGTTCGTACGAGCTTCCACTAATGTAGTTTTTTGTTTGTTTAGACATGATTAGGCCATATCTACATAGAAACCCAAAGTTGGTCCCAATATTCCACCGATTGCCCCTCGTTGGACGTCTCGCGGGAGTTTCCCAGCGACACGTCCATAACTTCTCCAATAAGTGTTATCGCATGCGCGTGAACTGAAATCGGTGACACCCGGGAGCTAGCTATTGCATCTATGGACCATCTACCACACACTTGTGTACACATGGCATGGACACATGCAAGTTTTTGTTGGATTCCGGCGCTCTGGCAACCATTTCCCATTGAAACCGTAGTCTTGGTGGGCCCGGGGGATCTACCCCCTAGATATCTGTGTACAAGGTTCCACTAATGTAGTTTTTTGTTTGTTTAGGCATGTTTAGGCCATAGCTACATAGAAAACCAAAGTTGGGCCCAATATTCCACCGGTTGCCCCTTGTTGGACGTCTCGCGGGAGTTTCCCAGCGACACGTCCAGAACTTCTCCAATAAGTGTTATCGCATGCGCGTGAATTCAAGACGGTGACACCCGAGATCTATATCCATTGCATCTATGGACCATCTACCACACTTGTGTACACATGGCATGGCCACATGCAAGTTTTGGTTGGATTTTGGCGCTTTGGCGGCCATCTCCCATCGAAACCCTAGTCTCGGTGGGCCCAGGGGATCTACCCCCTTGCTATCTCTGTACGAGGTTCCACCAATGTAGTTTTTTGTTTGTTTAGACATGTTCAGGCCATATCTACATAGAAAACCAAAGATGGTCCCAATGTTCCACTGGTTGCCCCTCGTTGGACGTCTCGCGGGAGTTTCCCAGCAACACGTCCATAACTTCTCCAATAAGTGTTATCGCATGCGCGTGAATTGAAGAAGGTGACACCCGAGATCTATATCTATTGCATATATGAACCATCTACCCCATTTGTGTACACATGGCATGGACACATGCAAGTTTTGGTTGGATTCCAGTGCTCTGGCGGCCATCTCCCATTGAAACCCTAGTCTCGGTGGGCCCGGGGGATCTACCCCCTAGCTATCTTTGTACGAGGTTCCACCAATATAGTTTTTTGTCTGTTTAGACATGTTTAGGCCATAGCTACATAGAAAACCAAAGTTGGGCCCAATATTCCACCGGTTGCCCCTCGTTGGACGTCTCGCGGGACTTTCCCAGCGACACGTCCAGAACTTCAATTCATGCGCGTGAATTGAAGACGATGACACCCGAGATCTATATCCATTGCGTCTATGGATCATCTACCACATTTGTGTACACACTGCATGACCGCATGCAAGTTTTAGTTGGATTCCGGTGCTCTGGCGGCCATGTCCAATCGAAACCCTAGTCTCGGTGGGCCCGGGGGATCTACCCCCTAGCTATCTTCGTACGAGCTTCCACTAATGTAGTTTTTGTTTGTTTAGACATGATTAGGCCATATCTACATAGAAACCCAAAGTTGGTCCCAATATTCCACCGGTTGCCCCTCGTTGGACGTCTCGCGGGAGTTTCCCAGCGACACGTCCATAACTTCTCCAATAAGTGTTATCGCATGCGCGTGAACTTAAGTCGGTGACACCCGGGAGCTAGCTATTGCATCTATGGACCATCTACCACACACTTGTGTACACATGGCATGGACACATGCAAGTTTTTGTTGGATTCCGGCGCTCTGGCGGCCATTTCCCATTGAAACCGTAGTCTTGGTGGGCCCGGGGGATCTACCCCCTAGCTATCTCTGTACAAGGTTCCACCAATGTAGTTTTTTGTTTGTTTAGGCATGTTTAGGCCATAGCTACATAGAAAAACCAAAGTTGGGCCCAATATTCCACCGGTTGCCCCTTGTTGGACGTCTCGCAGGAGTTTCCCAGCGACACGTCCAGAACTTCTCCAATAAGTGTTATCGCATGCGCGTGAATTCAAGACGGTGACACCCTAGATATATATCCATTGCATCTATGGACCATCTACCACACTTGTGTACACCTGGCATGGCCACATGCATGTTTTGGTTGGATTTCGGCGCTCTGTGGCCATCTCCCATCGAAACCCTAGTCTCGATGGGCCCCGGGGATCTACCCCTACCTATCTTCGTACGAGGTTCCACCAATGTATTTTTTTGTTTGTTTAGACATGATTAGGCCATATCTACATAGAAAACCAAAGTTGGGCCCAATATTCCACCGGTTACCCCTTGTTGGACGTCTCGCGGGAGTTTCCCAGCGACACGTCTAGAACTTCTCCAATAAGTGTTATCGCATGCGCGTGAACTGAAGACGGTGACACCCGTGAGCTAGCCATTGCATATATGGACCATCTACCACACTTGTGTACACATTGCATGGCCACATGCAATTTTTGGTTGGATTCCGGTGCTCTAGCGGCCATTTCCCATTGAACCCCTAGTCTCGGTGGGCCCGGGGGTTCTACCCCCTAGCTATCTCTGTACGAGGTTCCACCAATGTAGTTTTTTGTCCGTTTAGACATGTTTAGGTCATAGCTACATAGAAAACCAAAGTTCGGCCCAATATTCCACCGGTTGCTCCTCGTTGGACGTCTCACGGGACTTTCCCAGCGACACGTCCAGAACTTCAATTCATGCGCGTGAATTGAAGACGATGACACCCGAGATCTATATCCATTGCGTCTATGGATCATCTACCACATTTGTGTACACACTCCATGACTGCATGCAAGTTTTGGTTGGATTCCGGTGCTCTGGCGGCCATGTCCAATCGAAACCCTAGTCTCGGTGGGCCCGGGGGATCTACCCCCTAGCTATGTTCGTACGAGCTTCCACTAATGTAGTTTTTTGTTTGTTTAGACATGATTAGGCCATATCTACATAGAAACCCAAAGTTGGTCCCAATATTCCACCGATTGCCCCTCGTTGGACGTCTCGCGGGAGTTTCCCAGCGACACGTCCATAACTTCTCCAATAAGTGTTATCGCATGCGCGTGAACTGAAATCGGTGACACCCGGGAGCTAGCTATTGCATCTATGGACCATCTACCACACACTTGTGTACACATGGCATGGACACATGCAAGTTTTTGTTGGATTCCGGCGCTCTGGCAACCATTTCCCATTGAAACCGTAGTCTTGGTGGGCCCGGGGGATCTACCCCCTAGCTATCTGTGTACAAGGTTCCACTAATGTAGTTTTTTGTTTGTTTAGGCATGTTTAGGCCATAGCTACATAGAAAACCAAAGTTGGGCCCAATATTCCACCGGTTGCCCCTTGTTGGACGTCTCGCGGGAGTTTCCCAGCGACATGTCTAGAACTTCTCCAATAAGTGTTATCGCATGCGCGTGAATTCAAGACGGTGACACCCTAGATCTATATCCATTGCATCTATGGACCATATACCACACTTGTGTACACCTGGCATGGCCACATGCAAGTTTTGGTTGGATTTCGGCGCCCTGCGGCCATCTCCCATCGAAACCCTAGTCTCGATGGGCCCAGGGGATCTACCACCTACCTATCTTCGTACGAGGTTCCACCAATGTATTTTTTTGTTTGTTTAGACATGATTAGGCCATATCTACATAGAAAACCAAAGTTGGGCCCAATATTCCACCGGTTACCCCTTGTTGGACGTCTCGCGGGAGTTTCCCAGCGACACGTCTAGAACTTCTCCAATAAGTGTTATCGCATGCGCGTGAACTGAAGACAGTGACACCCGTGAGCTAGCCATTGCATATATGGACCATCTACCACACTTGTGTACACATTGCATGGCCACATGCAATTTTTGGTTGGATTCCGGTGCTCTGGCGGCCATCTCCCATCGAAACCCTAGTCTCGGTGGGCCCGGGGATCTACCCCATATCTATCTCCGTACGAGGTTCCACCAATGTAGTTTCTTGTTTATTTAGGAATGTTTAGGCCATATCTACATAGAAAACCAAAGTTGGGCCCAATATTCCACCGGTTGCCCCTCGTTGGACGTCTCGCGGGAGTTTCCTAGCGATACGTCCATCACTTCTCCAATAAGTGTTATCGAATGCGCGTGAATTGAAGACGGTGACACCCGAGATCTATATCCATTGTGTCTATGGATCATCTACCCCATTTGTGTACACATGGCATGGCCACATGCAAGTTTTGGTTGGATTCCAGCGCTCTGGCGACCATCTCCCATCGAAACCCTACTCTCGGTGGGCCCAGGGATCTACCCCCTAGCTATCTTCGTACGAGGTTCCACCAATGTAGTTTTTTGTTTTTTAGACATGATTAGGCCATATCTACATAGAAACCCAAAGTTGGGCCCAATATTCCACCGGTTGCCCCTCGTTGGACGTCTCGCGGGAGTTTCCCAGCGACACGTCCATAACTTCTCCAATAAGTGTTATCGCATGTGCGTGAACTGAAGTCGGTGACACCCGGGAACTAGCCATTGCATCTATGGACCATCTACCACACTTGTGTACACATGGCATGGACACATGCAAGTTTTTGTTGGATTCCGGCGCTCTGGCGGCCATTTCCCATCAAAACCATAGTCTTGGTGGGCACGGGGGATCTACCCCCTAGCTATCTGTAACACCCTCGAATCGGCCCTATGCAGATATTAGTGCTTCCCGCAAAACCCGCATAGAAACGATTCAAGGACGCCCACCAGGCACTTGCGTGCGGGTCTAGGGTTTGGGGAGGGTAGTTTTAGGGTTAGGTTTAGTTTGGAGGTGGCCGACTGGGCTTTTGGGCCTGGCTGGCTGCCTCCCAAAAAAAATATAAGTTTTAATTATTCATTTACAAGACTAGTGTAATTAGTTTTTAGACAAACAAAATATCCAGGTAGACCCGGGGGTTTGATTTGAAACAAAAAGGAGAATATTAATGTAGAAAACAAAATAGGGCTTTTGGAAACTAGTTTTAGGCAAAGAGATGCATGATGATGACGATTCTCAAATGCAATGTGGAATGATGACATGAGCATGAGGTCATGATGATGCACAAAACAGAAATAGCAAGCGATTTTCTAGTAGTGGTTTTACCGGGGTGCTACAATTCGACACCACTAACAATGTATCTTGCCCTCGAGATCCGCCTCATGGTACGGGGAAGAAGGCCGAAGGTATCATTCTTCTCGCTTTGTGTAGATCCTTGCGACACCACTAACAAAGATTCTTGCTTTATCTTGAAATCGGCGACACCACCAACAAGGAGTCGGTGTTCCCATTCATCGAGGGGAACACTCCGGATAAACAAAGGACGAAGCTAAAGTTAAGGCCACCCCTAATTTCCATGGAAGGAGTAAATTGCATCGGTCCACCATACAATGTACAAAAGCGAATGCTAAGAGTAGTGGTATGGTCGTGACTCCATCCCGCACTCAAAGCATTACTCCGTACATGAATAGAAGAATTATGCAACCAACTCTCGAGTTTATACTGAAGACCTTGATGAGCGATGTTCGAAAACTTCGGAAAACCAAGGAGTGATGCAGGCTCTTCATCAGTTCTTACGTAGAAGACGTCGTCGCATTGGGAAACACCGGAAGATACAAAAGAAAGATTTCAGTGGATTTTGATCCACCGAATGGTACAACATATGAAGGGTTACTCGGATAACACGAATACCGGATGTGGAAACACCATTGCAAGAGGAAGGAATCGAAACCCTAAAGGTACGATGGAAACCCAACCACGAGAATCTCTATACTCAAAGAAAAGATGAGAGAGCAGATTTAAAACACACAAAGGTAAGAGGAGAATAGCATAGGGGTAAGGAGTAAAAATAGACCTACTCAGATCTATCCAACCGATTTTGCAAAAATGGTTTTACACTCTACAACGTCCATTAGCTAGGTTATCCTACAGGCTGGACCAGTGGGGTATCGCAACTGCTGAGCTCTGATACCACTTTGTAACACCCTCGACTCGGCCCTATGCAGATTTTAGCGCTTCCCGCCAAACCCACATAGAAACGATTCAAGGACGCCCACCAGGCACTTGCGTGCGGGTCTAGGGTTTGGGGAGGGTAGTTTTAGGGTTAGGTTTAGTTTGGAGGTGGCCGACTAGGCTTTTGGGTCTGGCTGGCTGCCTCCCAAAAAAAACAATATAAGTTTTAATTATTCATTTATAAGACTAGTGTAATTAGTTTTTAGACAAACAAAATATCTAGGTAGACCCGGGGGTTTGATTTGAAACAAAAAGGAGGATATTAATGTAGAAAACAAAATAGGGCTTTTGGAAAATAGTTTTAGGCAAAGAGATGCGTGATGATGATGATTCTCAAATGCAATGTGGCATGATGACATGAGCATGCGGTCATGATGATGCACAAAACAGAAATAGCAAGCGATTTTCTAGTAGTGGTTTTACCGGGGTGCTACACTATCTCTGTACAAGGTTCCACCAATGTAGTTTTTTGTTTTTTTAGGCATGTTTAGGCCATAGCTACATAGAAAACCAAAGTTGGGCCCAATATTCCATCGGTTGCCCCTCGTTGGACGTCTCGCGGGAGTTTCCCAGCGACACGTCCAGAACTTCTCCAATAAGTGTTATCGCATGCGCGTGAATTCAAGACGGTGACACCCGAGATCTATATCCATTGCATATATGGACCATCTACCAAACTTGTGTACACATGGTATGGACACATGCAAGTTTTGGTTGGATTCCGGTGCTCCGGCGACCATCTCCCATATTGTAATCCTCTACGGGGCCCCGGGGATCTACCCCTAGCTATCTCCATACAAGGATTGACCAATGTACTTTTTGTTTGTTTATTAGGCATTATTAGAAACCATATCTACATACAAAACCAAGGTTGGGCCCAATATTCCACTGGTTTCCCCCGTTGGACCCATAGTAGGAGTTTCTCGCCTACACGTCTAGGACTTCTCCAATAAGTGTTATCGCATGCACGTGAATTGAAGACGGTGACACCCGAGATATATATACATTGCATCTATGGACCATCTACCACATTTGTGTACACATTGCATGACCACATGCAAGTTTTGGTTGGATTTCGGTGCTCTAGCGGCCATCTCCCATCGAAACCCTAGTCTCGGTGGGCCCGGGGGATCTACCCCCTAGCTATCTTCATACGAGGTTCCACCAATGTAGTTTTTTGTTTTTTTAGACATGATTAGGCCATATATACATAGAAAACCAAAGTTGGGCCCAATATTCCACCGGTTGCCCCTCGTTGGACATCTCGCGAGAGTTTCCTAGCGACACGTCGAGAACTTCTCCAATAAGTGTTATCACATGCGCGTGAACTGAAGACGGTGACACTCGTGAGCTAGCCATTGCATCTATGGACCCTCTACCACACTTGTGTACACATGGCATGGCCACATGCCAGTTATGGTTGGATTCCGGTGCTCTAGCGGCCATCTCCCATCGAAACCCTAGTCTCGGTGGGCCCAGGGGATCTACCCCCTAGCTATCTCTGTACGAGATTCCACCAATGTAGTTTTTTGTTTTTTTAGGCATGTTTAGGCCATATCTACATAGAAAACCAAAGTTGGGCCCAATATTCCACCGGTTGCCCCTCGTTGGACGTCTCGCGGGAGTTTCCCAGCAACACGTCTAGAACTTCTGCAATAAGTGTTATCGCATGCACGTGAATTCAAGACGGTGACACACGAGATCTATATCCATTGCATATATGAACCATCTACCCCATTTGTGTACACATGGCATGGCCACATGCAAGTTTTGGTTGGATTCCGGCGCTCTGGCGGCCATCTCCCATCGAAAGCGTTGTCTCGATGGGCCCGGGGGATCTACTCCTAGCTATCTTTGTACAAAGCTCCACCAATGTAGTTTTTTGTTTGTTTAGGCATGTTTAGGCCATAACTACATATAAAACCAAAGTTGGTCCCAATATTCCACCGGTTGCCCCTCGTTGGACGTCTCGCGGGAGTTTCCCAGCGACACGTCCAAAATTTCTCCTATAAGTGTTATCGCATGCACGTGAACTGAAGATGGTGACACCCGTGAGCTAGCCATTGCATCTATGGACTATCTACCACACTTGTGTACACATGGCATGGACACATGCAAGTTTTTGTTAGATTTCGGCACTCTGGCAGCCATTTCCCATCGAAACCCTAGTCTCGGTGGGGCCGGGGGATCTACCCCCTAGCTATGTCTGTACGAGGTTCCACCAATATAGTTTTCTGTTTGTTTAGGAATTTTAGGCCATATCTACATATAAAACCAAAGTTAGGCCATATCTCCAATCCCCACCCCCGAACCACGCCACCGAGCCAAACTTCACCGACGGCCACGTGGGAGGGAGGAGACGCTCGGCAGTGATGGCCACACCGAGAGGGAGGAGACGCTTGGCGAGGATACGCTCGGCGACGACGGCCTAGCGGGAGGCAGGAGACGCTCGGCAACGACGGCATCAACTTCGTGATGACGCACGACGGTCCTCCTCTCAGATCGGCTCAGGCAAGTTATTTTCGTTCGTCCCCTCCTCTTCAATTTCTTCTGAATCTTGCCCTCCAGTTCGAGTTCTTCCGCACGATTGTCCTGCTAGGTCGTGCGCCATGGCTAGGGTTAGGGTTTTCTTGACATGTCTAGGGTTAGGGCTTGCTTGCCATGGCTAGGGATAGGGCTTGGGGTTAGGGCTTGCGCGCCATGCTAGGGTTAGGGTTTGCGTTACAGTTTGTCCTCCTACGCCATGCTAGATTAGCCAGGGTTGGAACCGTGCTCGCTCTGGATGATGTGTTGGTGTTTTGATGATGATTAGATTAGGCTAATACCTGCTGTTAGGCTAGGCCTCCTGCTGTATTAGGGAATCGTTGTTCATGTTGCAAACATGGGATTCTATACAAGTCTGGTTGGTGTGTATGATATTCTGATATGCTTTGCTGATATCTATTGTTCATGTTCCCATGTTAGGACTGCTTAGATGTGATGTTGTTCATGATATCCAAATATGTACCTTCATAAATTGTTTTAGTGAATTTAGGTGGAGATGATGTGTGATCTGTGCCAACCTAAAATTGAGTAGTCAACTATATAATGGATTAATCAATGTGGAGTTGGACTTGCCTTCTCTATTCAGATACCTTTAATGGTTTCTTTTGTAACTGCATGAAGATTTTTGGTGAAATTTTTATTAAGGGTGAACTATAAGCATCAATTACTAATCCTTTGCAAGAACACTAAAGTATTATCTTGTCCCCCTTAGTGATATTTACCTCTTATTATGTGTGCTTTAGTTTTTCTTTTTCTTGTTTCTTAAACAACATTTATGTTCTTTGCTTATGTGATATGTAATTTTTATTACAGTTATTGGATATGGTTCAGCTAGGTATCCATACTTGCAGTAGAACTAGTATGGTTGAACTCTATGCTTTGATCTTGATTTATTTAATATGCATGATGGATAAGTAGTGGTAAATTATATAGAAGCTAATTTATTTGTTTAGTTATAAGATGGTACTGCTATCTTATTTTATATATGCTCCAGTTCTGTGTGTATTTGGTACTGTTATCTAACCACAAGTTCATCACAGGAAAGTGGCAAGGGATTTTGCAAGTTAGAATGAGCGAAACGAAGTTCAACAACCAAGGGAAAGCAGTGAGATAGAAAGGTGGGTTGCTGTAGTGAAGATGGGCAGTTTGCTACTGCCTCTAATGTATGGATTTCATGCTGTTCATCAAGGCAGATATTAAGTGATGCTTTCTTGTTCCTACCACATGCTTGCTGTTCATTACTAGGCATATTCCTTTTGTTCATTACTACCTCCTGATTAATCTAGTGAAGATATCAAGGCATGCTTGCTCATTACTACCTTTTACTAGGCAGCCATTCATGTTTACTTGTGTATTTATATCCTAAGTACATCCATGCTTTATAATGGACTAGCCATTCCTGCTTACTTGTGTCCTGGCAAGTTTGTTCCCATGCATCACCACTATGTGCATGCATCATTGCCTCTTTGTGTGTGCTTAGTGTAGCACTGCATTTTTTATTGCTCATACATGAACAGCCATTGGCATGGATGCTTGATCAACATAGCTTCTTAATTCTATTTTGCAAGCAACATTCTTCTTTATCCCTGTTTTATCTAATTAATCTTTATTCTTTTTTGCAAGCACATAGGGCAAGTTTACATCAGCTACCCAGCAGCACTAGTTCCACCACCTCGAGATCAGCAATGGCAGGTAAGATGCAGCCGGCTGGTATGCAAATTGTCCTCATGTGTATGCTGCTTGTTTGTCTTTTGTGTGTATGTGCTTACTATAGAACTGTGCCTGGCTTATGCTTGTAATCTGCTTATTGAACTATGGCTTTCCTACTATTATGACAACATTCAATGGGAATTTAAACATCTGGTCTGATCTCTTGTTTTTGTGGATGCCCGAGGCATGCAGATATGTTAGCCAATTAAAATACTCATCTATGCGTCTTGTAGTCGAATAAAATATGCTAATTATTCATATGCCATGGCACTGCAGTGTGCAACGGAGTTAAAAAACCTGGACGTGTACTATTTACTATGTTTTTATATTGCTCGTCCAGACGCCTATGCATGCACCTTTCCTCTGGTTCTAAATCCTGTAGTTTTGCATCAACAATGATTTCCTGTTCCTACATGGTTTTTTGTTCCTATGTTTTTCATACCCATGCTCTGAACGGAGCCTTATTTTACTCTATAATCTGCCTAGCTCCTCATGTGTAATCTGCCTAGCTCATGGTTATCCTGCTAGTTAATCTACTTGCATTAAATGAAGTATAACCTTAGCTATTTGAGTTGTCTTGCTCCCCCATGCATTTCAACCATTCATCTAATGGTTGTGTTTTTTTATTCATGTAATGAAGAGCCCCTCACCGAAATCGAGAAGATTAGGGCTAGGACAATGATGAGGAACAACCGTGTGTTCCAGTCTCTTGGGATTTCTGCAATACTGTCGATGATTAGGAAGCCGAATGCTGGTAAAGAACGTAGGGTAGTTACTACTGAATCCCCTTCCGCATCTGGAATAACACAAGGGGATAGCTCGGACTACAATCCTAGAGATGAAGAAGAAGTTGATGACAGTGTAGTAGTCCTCTAAGACTGTTAAGGTGCATGCTTTTAACAATCTTGTTTGCTGTTTTTTCCTTCATTCTGTTCTTGCATAGTTTTCTTGTGATCTAATGCCATTGTCCTTGCTGTTTTTATGAACACCTGAAGGTTTCTAGGAGGAGATAGAAGTCTGATGTTAAGAAGAAGAGCAGGAATTTGAGTAGCCCAGAAGCATCTACGCAAATGGCTCCAGGAAGGGTGATGGCGGTAGCTCCAGAAGCATCAAAGAGATTGCTGGAACTTGATGAAGTTCCTGCTAGAGTCACTAGGAAGAAAGCGAAGGCGGTTTCTGTAGCCAACCATGAAGAAAACCCGCTTCACAACGATCAACAAAGCTCACCGCACAAGGATGACGATGGGTCTGTGTTCCTCGATGAAGAAAGCACTGTCCACATAGACCTCAGCCGTGTCTGCATGGACCTCAGCCCCGTTCGCATGAACCTTGGCCATGTTGTACCTTCGGTGGACAGAAACGGTGGCTTTCCTAAAGGAACTGAGCAAGGGAGTGAGCAAGCTACATGTGATGAAGGCAAGTTTGTCTTGTACTATTTTTCTTACTCTTGCATTTGCTTCTATTGGATTAAATGCCACATGAATGCCATTTCATTGCCATAGTAGTGGTTTTTGCTGATATATCTACATCTTCGTACCCATCTTGTTTGGTCCTAATCAATGTTTGTCTCCTATTCAGGAAATGCAATTGTGGCTGTCAAGCGTACAAGAAAAGGTGTAGGGCTGGAGAGGATTACTAAGTCGCTGGGTACTAAGGTGACAATCAAAATTGTTGAAGGGATGAAGGGTCCTAAGAAGCCTTTGCTGGCTGCAAAGTTTGCTTCAGAGTGTGGATTCACTACAAGAACTCATGCACCAGTTCTTCCCCACTTCAAAGAATACAAAAAAGACGCCAACCTGATCAAGGACTTTGTTGGCAAAGTTGTTGTAAGTTAACTTGCTGTTTGTTGAATTTTTCTTTCTTTCTTTCTGATACAACTTCCATATGATTGCTAATCATGTCTCTTTCCTTGCTTGCTTTCTTTGTAGTCAAATTTTGATATGGACACCAACTCGCGGACCATTCAAGAATCATGCACCGCTAAGCTGCAGAGAATAACAAAGAATAGGCAGCACCAGATCAAGAGGCTTTTTTTGACAATGTAAATGCTAATGAACTTAGCATCAAGTCTCCTGTGAAAGGCATGCCGGATGATGAATGGCAATCGCTGGTAAGTTGTGGTCCACAGGACGACACAAGGTATGTCTCCACATTGGTATATCTTGGTCTCATTACATGTACCGTCTTTGATGTATCTGCTATTGTTTGCATGTATCTGCTGCTCTTTGCATGGTATCTGCTGCTGTTTGCATGTACATGCTCTCCGCTTTTGTTTACATGTATGCGACCATCTGTTCTTCATTGATGTATATGTGTGGCATATTTTTAACATGTAGTTACTGGTCTATATGTGTAGTGCTAGCCCATGATAACAGTCTATGTTTTTTGTAGAAAACCCGTGAATCAAACAAAGAGAACAGAATGAAGGTGAAGTTTCAGCAGAAGACCGTTCGAGGTCCTACGTGGCTCATATCTATGCCACTTTAAGAACAAAGCATGTTTTCTATTTATTAGGCCCAAATAACTTTTGTCTCGAAAGCTTGTAGTTTGATTCTCGATTGAATGACATTTCAGAAGGAGGAGCGCAATGGTGAGGAACTGAACGC
Source organism: Avena sativa (assembly GCA_916181665.1). NCBI lineage: Eukaryota > Viridiplantae > Streptophyta > Magnoliopsida > Poales > Poaceae > Avena > Avena sativa. The sequence goes on along the minus strand of OV702287.1, from coordinate 182,128,684 downwards.
GGTTGGCTTGTTCAAGGCCACACACAATAGCTCAAAGAATGGCTTTTCAGAGTCAGCTAAGAACGCTATTGTAAGTCATTCGAACTGCTGTGTTCTCTTCTCATAGAATACCTTTGCTGTTTGATTCATCTTATTTGCATCTTATATCCATTCATGGCAGGCTGAGATGGAGAAGAGGATGGATGCCGAAGTACCTGATGGTGAAGAACCAATATGCGATGTCCAAATTGCTGCTGAAGTGCTTAGAAAGGAATACCCGTCAAGCACATTCTTGATCAATGCTGGGCTGCAGTCAAAGTCCTCTGGTACTAAGTCTGCTGCTGTAGCTGCCCATGTTCGTGACCTCAAGGAGCAGCTGGCAAGGTCCAAACTGAAAGGTGAAGCTATGCAAGAAGAAGTTGCTGCATTGAGGAAGAAGTCCGAAGAAGTTGAAGCCTTACAAGTTGCACGAGACGAGAAGTATGAACTGCTTCTGAAGAAGCATCAAGAACAGGATGAGAAGTTCTCCCACTTGATGGCACTGCTTGGAGCTAAGGCTACTGGGATCTCATCTTTGGTACTAGTTCTGTGAGGTAGTTCTGTTTTTTGCTTAGACTAGTTATGAACTATGAACAACTTCTGTGTTGGCTGTCATTTTTGATGCCATGTGTGGCTGTATGTTGGTCATTTTGGCTGTCATTTTTTATGCCATGTGTGGCTGCACTTTGGACATTTTTTGGCTGTCATTTTGGATGCCGTGTGTGGCTATCATTTTAGATGATGTTGGCTGACTATGTCATTGTGAGTCAAGTGAGAATGATATTTATTATGTGCTGAAAAGATATGTGTTGTGCTGAAATATTACCTGCTGAAATAATATCTGCTTTTATTATTATTGTTGTTATGTGAAGGAAAATAATTATATAAATGTACATTCTTCTACTGTAGAATTGAAACGGCCCAAATACTAGAAAAATAAGTGGGCTACAAAAAGGCCATGGACCAAGAAATAATGGACATGTTTTGAAAACCAATTCATATAAATTTGAAAATTATTAATCAATTGGACAATAAAAGGGCCAAGATTCAAAATACCACCAGGCTGTAATATGGCCAAGGCCCAAACATGTACAAAGGTTGCGGACCAAAAGGAAATGCATTGTAAAATGGCCACAGCTTAGAGAATTAAAATAGTCAGGTAGAAAAAAAACACAATTACACAGGCTGAATTATTGGGCTCGGCCCATTTAGAAGGTTGAGTTGGACTGGGCTGAATCTGATCCACGACCAATTGATTTGGTCACAGAAATCTGCCACATAGGATTGGCTGACATGGACTGGGCAGATAGCCTATGACCAAATTGTTTGGTCATAGACACCATGACCATCTATTTTGGTCATAGTTGCCCATGACCAATTCAAAAAAAGTCGTTAGCTGTCTATAGTGACCCTCGCTATGTGACCTACTGCTTTTGGTCATAGAAAGGTCATAGATGAATTACTCTGACCTTTCTATGACCAATATTTGACGTCACTAGTTAGCATGTTCCTTGTAGTGACATCACAATCAAGAACAAGTACCCATTGCTAAAGATAGAGGCCCTATTTGATCAGTTAACTGGTGCCAATGTGTTCTCTAAGATCGATCTTAGGACTGGTTATCACCAACTTAAGATTCGTGCAACGGATATTACGAAGACTGCCTTTACTACTCGTTATGGATTATACGAGTATATGGTCATGTCTTTTGGATTAACTAATGCCCCTGCTTATTTCATGAACCTCATGAATAAGATCTTTATGAATTTTTTGGATAAGTTTGACGTAGTGTTTATCGACGATATTCTTATCTACTCCAAGTTAGAAGAAGAGCATGAACAACATCTGAGAATCATTCTTGAAACTCTTAGAGAGCATCGGTTGTATGCCAAGTTCAACAAATGTGAGTTTTGGCTGAAGGAAGTAGGATTCCTAGGACATATTGTGTCTGCCGGAGGAGTAGCTGTTGATCCCGCCAAGATCAAAGATGTTGAAGAATGGGAAGCCCCAACCACTCAAACGCAAGTCTGTGCATTTCTCGGATTAGCGGGATATTACCGCAAGTTCGTAGAAGGATTTTCGAGCATCGCAAGACCCATGACTCAATTGTTGAAGAAGGACAAGAAGTTTGAATGGACTGAAAAATGTGAAGCAAGTTTCCAAGAGCTGAAGAAAAGAATGATTTCAGCCCCAATATTGATCATGCCAGATATCAAGAAACCATTTGATGAGTATTGTGATGCATCCAAGATTGGTCTTGGATGTGTATTGATGCAAGAAGGCAAACTCATCGCATATCTGTCTCGACAACTGAAGCAGCATGAGCAGAATTACCCTACCCATGATCTTGAGTTAGCAGCCGTAGTTTTGGCATTGAAGACATGGTGTCATTATCTTATGGGTAATCGCTGTGAGATTTATTCAGATAATAAGAGCTTGAAGTATATTTTCACTCAGAAGGAGCTGAATATGAGGCAAAGGAGATGTATAGAGTTAATCAAGGATTATGACCTTGACATTCACTATCACCCCGGCAAAGCCAATGTGGTAGCGGATGCTCTTAGCAGATTTCCGTGTAGGCTAAACAATACGATCAAGGAGAAGCAACCAAGTTTGTATGAGGAGTTGGAGCAGTTTAGAACTGAGCTAGTTAGCAAAGGATTTTTAGCTAGCATTAAACTTCAACCCAATTTGATTAGACAAATCAAGGAAGCCCATAAAGGAAATGAAAGTATCGACGGAATCAAACATCATATTGGTACAGGAAAGGTACCTGGATTCACCGAAGACGAAGAAGGAGTTCTGTGGTACAAATGACGTATCTATGTGCCAGTAGATTCGGAGCTGAAGCAAGTCATCATGCAAGAAGCTCATGATACTCTTTATTCTATCCACCCTGGAGGAACAAAGATGTATCAGGATTTGAAGGAGCAATTTTGGTGGCACAAGATGAAGAGAGAAATCGGGAGCTACATCGCCAAGTGTGATATCTGTCAGAGAGTCAAAGGGGAACATCAGAGACCCGCAGGACTGTTGCAACCATTGCAGATTCCGGAATGGAAATGGGATTCCGTCAAAATGGACTTTATCACCGGTTTGCCTACTTGTAATAGGGGAAATGACTCAACCTGGGCCATAGTTGATAGACTGTCCAAGGTAGCTCATTTTATACCTATCAAGACAACCTACCAGAGTTCGAAGCTAGCAGAGTTGTACATTGCTAGAATTGTCAGTTTGCATGGAACCCCCAAGACCATAGTGTCAGATCGAGGAACCCAATTTACCTCAAGATTTTGGCAGAAAGTCCAAGAAGGATTAGGGACCAAGTTGAATTTCAGCACAGCTTATCACCCGCAAACCAACGGACAGACGAAAAGAGTCAACCAAATCCTAGAGGATATGTTGAGAGCTTGTGTTCTAGAGTATGGATCAAAATGGGAAGATTGCCTGCCTTTCGCAGAATTCTCATATAACAGTTATCAAGCCAGTTTGCAAATGGCACCATTTGAGTTCCTATATGGAAGAAAGTGTCATACCCCTTTGAATTGGTCGCAAGTAGGAGAGAGTCAGATTTTCGGACCCGACATCCTACGAGAAGCTGAAGAGAAGGTTCACAAAGTCCGTGAGCACCTCAAGACCGCCCAATCTAGACAGAAGAGTTATGCTGACAAGAGAAGGAGAGACCTGACTTTCAATGTCGGAGATTTTATGTATCTCAAGGTTTCGCCATTGAAGGGAACACAACGTTTTAGTCTGAAAGGAAAGTTAGCCCCCAGATATATTGCACCCTTCAAGATTCTAAATCGCCGAGGAGAAGTATCGTACCAACTGGAACTGCCAGAAGAGATGTCTACAATCCATAATGTGTTCCATATATCGTTACTTCATAAATGCCTAGAAGTGCTAGAGAAGACTGAAGTTTTCAAGAACATCAATCACCGAGCTGTTGATATCAACAAAGATCTGACGTATCGTGAAGTGCCCATCTGTATCTTGGAGGAAGTTTACAGAACCAACAGGACCCAGAGTATCAAGTTTCTCAAGATTCAATGGAGCAACCATACCGAAGAAGAAGCCACTTGGGAGCGAGAAGATTACATTAGGATTGAGTTCCCAGATCTCTTTAGTTCCTAGCTTTTCTTTCTTAAATCTCGGGACGAGATTTTGTTTAAGGGGGGAAGGTTTGTAACATCCCAAAACTTTAATCCAATATATTAAGATCCAAATCACCCAATTTAGGGTTAACAAAAACTTTTTCTCATTTAAAATCTTTAAGCATGCATATGAGTGTTGCATTAAATAGGAGTTGCTTTGAAATGCCATGATTGTTTGTTCTAATGGTTGTAAAACGATTCTAAGATGAATGCCACATCATCTAGATCAATCCCACGAAAAAACCAAAGAAAAAGAAATCAAATACAATTAATAAAGAGAATGGTCACTTTTGCCATTTTAATCAACTAGCCCACTTTGGGTATTCCTAGCACTCATTTTCAAACAGAAACAAATGTGGATCTTTGCACCCCTTGCTAGTAAAAGTTAATATGTACCAAGGCCCATTTTGTGATCTTCCAAAAACTTTCAAACTCTAAATTTAAATGACATTTGAAAATAGAATCTAGTTCATATGTATAGATCACCCTTTTTCAAAAACCACTCAAATGACTTCAATTTAAAAATCCCAAGCAACCATAGATGCTTAAGAATGTTACAAACAACTCCACCAAATTTCATCTCAAAATTCCAAACTTGATTTCTTTCGGCCATTTTGTCAAACACTTGGATTGCACAGATCAGATAAAAACCAAAAACACTAGTGTGAGAAGTGTTCTGGCCAAACTTGTCTCCCACATTGCAACCAAAACCTCTCCAGTGCACCCCCTACTCCTTTCTAGTCCGGCCAACCACTGTGCCCACGACCAAATGGTCATGGACATCAATGCCAAGCACCTTGCGCCCCTTACCGGCGACCCCGTGCCCCTGACGTCGCCAGCCTAGCCCACCTTGCCCAACGCGTCGCTCGTGGATCACCTCCCCCTCCAAGCCATCCCCAGCTCGAGGACAGAGCAAGGAGAAGCCAGGAACCGCCGCGCCCGTAACGTGTCTGCCATGCCGACGCCGCCCGCAGAGCACGCACGGTCCCTGCTCAACCCGACCCTACCTCGCTCTCGCCGCCCACCTACATGATCACCATCGCCCTAGGAAGCTACCAGACACGCCCATTTCCCCGACCGTGCCCCGTAGTCGCCGGCCACCGCAAAGTTCGCCGTCGACAGAGACATCGTGCACGCCATGCCGCTCATGTCTCCCGACCGCAATTCACTGCACGCGCACCGCCATGACGACCGCCAGGGAACTGCCCACCGTCCTAGCCCACCGCCAAAGCACCTAGCCCGCTGTGTCGTCGTCACCGGCGAGGTCCGCCCATGCCTCACTGCCGCCTCGCCGCGCCTATATAAGGAAGCCCCCCCAACACCATTTCCTCACACCACTCTCATCCACTCCCCCTCAGAGCACTCCTAGAGCCCCACCGGAGCAAGCCGCAGCCCGTAGCGCCGGAATTTTGCCGGAGTCTGCCGCGGAAGGAGGAGAAGGGCGCCAGTGGTCCAGGCCATCTCCCGGGACGCTGCCGGTACCAGGAGAACCGCCGTCATCATCTCGTTCGTTTGCCCGCCTCGCCGCACTAGCTCGAGCCCCGGTACGTTCCCACTGCACCCCCTCACCGACCGTGCTAGGGTTCATCCCCGTCGAGAACTGTTCTGGCGAGGACGATAGATGTGAACCGCTGATCCAGGATCTGATCCTGCGGCCACCGTTCGCCCATACCGATTCAGCAACCCCTGTCCCACTGATAGGTGGGGCCCTCACATAAAACCAGCCCGGGCGTTGTGTGGAGTAAACTGGGCCGGCCCATTTATTTCCCACGCGACCCGTTTAATTCAAATAACTCTTTTTCTTTCTAGACTTAGACTTAGTTCTGTCCTTTAGTATAAAAATCAATTCAGGGAGTTTTACAAATCCAAATTGAGTGATTCTAATTTTTTTTGGAAAGCTAATGAAAATCTCTATCCAAGCCCGCTGGATTTAAAACATTTAGAGTTATAGATCTCTCCTAGATAAAACAACAAGACATAAGCTTTTGTACATTCTAACATTTTTATAAAATCAACCATAATAGTTTTTGAGTTGATTCCAACTCTCAAAAATCACATTTAACCATACCTATCTGAATATGTAATAATATTAAGGTTTGCATGCAGTGACTTTGGACTAGTACCAAAATAATGCTATATAGGCATTTCTAGTCACTTTAAATCATTAAATATTAATCTAAAACTTTATAAAATATGATCCAACATTTAAATCACATTCCCATGCATTAGAATATGTGGTGATGACATGTGTCCACATGATCCCATATTTTAATTGGAGAATATATAAATCTTAGTTAATTTCAATGAGTAGAAATTACTTTTCTCAAATAAAAAGAATAAAACTAGTTCTTTAAACATTGTGATGTTTTTGATGATAATAGATCATCAAATGTGTGCCTTAGTGTGCTAAGTAGACTAGTAAAGTATTGTTTGGTGATTGTGTATTCCGTATGTATTTATAGACGATAGTACCGACCAAGTCTACAAGGAGGAGGAGTTCTACCAAGAGGAGGAGGAAGAGAATTTGAACCACTACACCAACCAAGGCAAGCTATTGTTAGCAAGCTAGAATTAAGCTAGATAAACTACGCAAATGCATTAGGCATGCCTTGTTATACCATTTTGACTTATACCTACTCCAAGTTTTATTTACAAGCTTTACTTTCTTTACTTTACCAAAGTTCTTTACCTTGTTTATAGGTAGCATAAAGAGTATAAAACTTGGCCTATCTAGTTAGACTTAGATGTCATTCTATGGCATGAGATTGATCTTAGCATCCCACCTTAGTGAACACTCTTAACTTAGTAGCTTAGAGTTATACCAAAAACTTGATCACTCTAGATGGAAATACGTGGTGAAAATGATTTGTGAAAACCTTGGAATGATGAGTCATTCTATTGAGATGTTTTGACATGTGTTGAGAAACACAACTGGTTTATGATGATGAAAATGTTGAGGCATGAGCCTTATCCCTTTTATAAAAACTGATGGTCGGGTTCGGATGCGATACCATTCCAATTTTACCGTACAACCACAATACCTGAATTGGGTAAGGCTTAGCCAGAAGTTTATATGCATTAGTATTAGTTCCCTCGTGGGAGAGGTTTGAGATGAGGCTACCTCTCAATGTTGTCCACCTATGCAGTGCCCAGGATGATAGATGGTCATGGCTAGGAGGCCAAGCTCATGGGAGAGGTGCTTATACTACAGTGTGTAAAGGAAAGGTTATGTTTGATTATCTGCATACTAAGTATGATGATTCAGGGTTATCCCTGACAGATGTATCGAATTTTGTGGTGAAAGTCTACCACCTCTGCAGAGTGTCAAACTATTCAAATAGCCGCATCCGCGGTTATGGATAGTTGGAGTGGCCATACTGTTCTGTTGTCTGATGTTTTCAAAATAACTTATGAAATGAATTGTGACATGACTTGACCACAACATGGTTGTGAATATGACAACTAAGTTCCCACTTAGGTGATTTAGAACTTTATTTTATCTTTCTTTGTTTCTGAACTCAGCTTAGGTTTCAAACTTAACTACAAATAAACTTAGAGTTAGCACTCCTACTATAACTATCTACTTGTTAGTGATAGTTTGCGAGTACTTAAAGAGTACTCATGGCTTTGTCCCTGGCTATTCCCGTGGCCAGACTATGAGGAGGACTACCCTGAAGGAGGACAACATGACGGCTACGACAACTAGGATCATATCCCATCGTCAGGTTTTCCTGTGACACCGAAGATGGACCCCACCACTACGCTATTTATTCCACTACTTGATTGTATTAAGACTGGATCATGAGATCCTTTATTTGTGTAAGACCTTATTATGGTTTGTAATGGATGATGTACTGTGATATCCAATCTGTTATGTCTCGCAAAAATGGTAATCCTGGGATTGCGATATATGGCATAATAGGCATCGGGGATTAAAAATCCGGGTGTTGATAGCATCCCCTTCTTCATCAATAATCTCAGGTCTTCTTTCAAGACACTTTATTTTTATTACCTTATGCACTATGTGTTGTTCTTGGAGCGTCTTTGTTTTTAGTTTTCTTTTGCTTTCTTTGCCGCAATAAGTTGGTTCGATCCCAACACGCTTCTTTTGGAGAGAGACACACTCTGTTATTCATTGCTTAGAACACTCTAGTTTTCACTCTTATTGTTCTGTGAGTGTTCTCCTTTGCTAGCACTGCGTTTACCTTTAGTTTTCGATTAGTGTTGGAAAAGAGTAGGAAATTTCATGCTTATAGTGGTACAAAAGGAAGCTTGTTTTGACTGTGACTTAGACTTTATCATGCCATGATAGATGTTGCTTTGACCATATACTTAGTGATTATTGTTGTAGCATGACTTGTTTCAAACAATTGAGATTGCTTAATGTGCCTTGAAAGAATCATGCGTTGTTTTAGCATACAAAAGCATAATATTATGGTATTCTCCTTTGATGCTTTATTTGGGTTGACTTGGCACATGCTTACACCATGTTAAGACTATGAACCAGTCACCTTAGCCTCTATGATCATTTAGTTTGTTGACTTGTAATATCACTTTATGCTTTAATTAATAATGTTTTGTCACTTTGCATGGTTATGGCCATTAGTGCTCTCTTAGTTGGTCGCTCCCAGTCTTTTGCTAGCCTCCACATGTACCAAGTATGAGTTGCACTCATGCATCCAACCCCCCAAGAAAACCAAGTTGTTCCATAGAGTCCACTACAAATTCCTATGCATGGTGTGTTACACCATTCCAAGTATATTCATGCTTTTATCTACCTTCCAAATTAAACTTGTTATGTGAAAATTAGTGATTAAAGCTCTCACGAACTTGATGGCACACTTTACTTTCTTGCACTTAATAAACTTGAACCATTGCGTCCATCTATGTTGCGTATATGCTTGCACTTTATAAGTTGAGAATTAGCAGAACCATGCTGTCATGGGGAACACTTTCAACATTGCACTTATTATTCAGTTGATATCATGTTCTTTTGTTTATGGATCCCGGCGGTGTGAAATAAAAGGGGAACTTGTAAGCTCGTGGAGTTTGTATATGTGTTAGAGAAATGCCTGTGCAGCTAGCCTAAGCCATGCCTAATCATGATGGAAACTTGCAGCATAACCATAGTGAGCATTCTGTGAAGCATCCTTAATAAAAACCTATGCAAATAGCAAATAAAAAGATCGCTGAGATGCTCATTGTCTGTTGCCTTGTCATTTTGATATGGGATAGCTCCTGTATCATGGGGCAAGGGGTACCCCATTGGCGGTTCTCCATGATACACATGTACTTATAATGACAAGAACTTACTTGTGACTAAAGTTGAGTATCATGAGGTCCGGTACTCGTAGGCAAGGGGCATGCGATTTTTGACTTATAACTTGTCAAGCATATCCTCATATTTGTTCACTTTAACCTTAATCACCTAAAGATGCTTATGATAGGGTAATGAGAGCTGAAAGCTAATAAGTACCATAATTTTTGGAAGCTCTTTATGAAACTTGAAATCCCTGCTTCCCTCTTGTGAAGGGCCTTTCTTTTTTACTTTTATGTTGAGTCTCCATCTTCTATCTTTATGCACCAATTGAGAGAGCATAGTGACCATTCTTAGTTTAATGTGCATTATCCCAAAACTTGTTGATTGATTCATAACTGTGATATTGCTTGTTCTTAAATTATTTGTATCTAGTCACCCTTATGAACTTTGAAGGTGTCCTATGCATTTATGTTTTGCTATACCATGAGGGACAAGCTGAATACCGTTCTTATTATGTTTTCTATATGTAAAACAAACAAATGTCTTTTAATGCATTGTTATTCATGAATATTTTGTTTGTACCTTTTTCATGTTACAACATAGTTGCTATGTCTTATTATTAAAACTCTATCTTTCATGCTTATGTTTAGAGTACTTTGATCCCAGCTATCAATGTTTTACAAATACCTTGATCAAGATTGTGATGGTGCATGTCACCTCAAAAATTATTCTTTTTATCGCTTACCTACTCGAGGACGAGCAGGAGTTAAACTTGGGGGTGTTGATATGTCGTAAACTTATCAACAATTTTTTATGCTCCATGCTTGTTTTATATCAACTTTCTTATGTTTGGTTCACACTTTGAGGTATTTTTATACATTTTTTGGAACTAACCTATTAACAAGATGCTGCAGTGCCAGTTGCCTATTTTTTGCAGTTTTTGGTTTCAGAAAAGCCAGAAAAGAAATATTCTTAGAATTGGACGAAACAAAAGCCGAAGTTCCTATTTTTTCCGACACGAAATGGAGTCCAAAGGGGAGACGGAGGGGAGCCAGGAGGCAGGCACACCCTAGGGTGGCGCCACCAGGTGGTGTGGCCACCCTAGCCCACCTCTGGCATCGCCTCTTCGCCTATATATCCCCCCCGGGATGAAAACCCTAGAGACCAGATCAGAATTCCACGAAAAGTTCTGCAGGACCGCCGCCATCGAAGAGGAGATTCGGGGGACAGAAGTCTCTGTTCTGGCACCCTGCCGGGACGGGGAAGTGCATCCAGAGCCATCTCCATCGCCGTTTCTGACTCCCATGATGAGGGGGGAGTAGTTCTCTCTCGAGGCTAAGGGCTCTACCGGTAGCTATGTGTTCATCTCTCTCTCTATGCGTGACCTTATTGAGATCATGAGCTTTGTAATTTATAGATCTATTCTGCTACTCAAGTGCTTTAATTAATCTCTGCTTATCCCCACGTGTGTGAAGTTGGCAGTGTGCACACCGTGTGGCACTTTGGCTAAGGTTACAGAAATACTTATCATGAGTATAATTTGAGTTGGATGTCTCTATGAGATTGTGGTGTTTGTTGGAACCATCTAGCGCTCAAGGTGATAGTGAGGGCTTATCTAGATGGGGAATGCGAACTTTAAGGTGTGATGTTATAGTCCTACATCGTCCAACCGGAGAGTAGTTCAGGGTAGCATCATGAAGAGAAGATATTTATATGAGAGTGTCCACTAGTGAAAGTATGATCCCTAGGCCTTGTTTCTAAGCATTGAAACACCATTTACAATCAGTCCTGTTACATGTTTGCTTGCTGCCACTTTTATTTCAGATTGCATATACCACTATAATCATCCATATTACTTGTATTTAACTATCTCTTCGCCGAACTAGTGCACCTATACACCTGACAAGTGTATTGGGTGTGTTGGGGACACCACAGACTTCTTGTATCTTGATTGCAGGGTTCCTTGAGAGGGATACCTTTGACCACTTCTTCCCTGAGTTCGATAAACCTTGGGTGATCCACTTATTGGAAACTTGCTGCTGTTCTACAAACCTCTGCACTTGGAGGCCCAACACTATCTACAAGAATAGAAGCATGCGTAGACATCAGTGACTGGTTGGACCGGCTCGCTAGCCGGTCGAACTAGGGCACGACACGAACCCCAAGGAGATGTAGCGGTTCGCTATGATTGTCGTGGTCATGGGAGGACGATGAAGATGGTGTTGTGTCGTCCAACAGCTCCAACCGAGCCCCACGTCCAGTGTCTGTACCATGCTTAGGAAACAACACAGGGGAATATGTAACATCTTCAAACTAGTTAGCAAAAGTAGAGGATGAATGCAAAGCTTGAGACACGATATCAGGCAGGGATAGTTTGACAAAGGGAAACACATGTTCATCAAACACAACATCCTAAGATATATTGACACGATTAGTGGGAACATGAAGACTTTTATAACCTTTATGAAGGGAACTATAGCCAAGAAAGACGCACTTGTTGGACCTAAATTCTAGCTTAGGTTTGTCGTGTGGGCATAAATGCGGACAACAAGCACACCCAAACACTTTAAAGAAAGTATAATCATCCAGTTCATTAAGAAGAAGTTCAATGTGATTCTTCGTGTTTAGAACACGAGTGGGAGTACGGTTGATGAGAAAACACGTAGTGGTGAATGCATCACTCCCGAATCTAAAGGGAACAGATGCATGTGCCAAAAGAGTGAGACCGGTTTTGACAATATGAGATGCTTACGTTTAGCTGAGCCATTCTGCTGATGTGTATGTGGACATGCTAAACGATGCACGATCTCAAGTTGCTAAAAGAAGGCGAGCCGAGGTTGCGATATTCGTCACCCCAATCCGACTGAACATGAATAATTTTATGCTTGAGAAGGCGTTCAACATGCTTTTGAAATTGAATAAATACATTAAACACATCAGATTTTTGCTTAATAATATAAAACCAAGTAAATCGACCGTAAGCATCAATGAAACTGACATAATAATTATGTCCACTAACATAAGTCTAGGCAGGACCCCATACATATGTAAACACAAGTTCTAGATAACTCTTAACTTCATAACTAGACTCTGAGAAAGGAAGTTGATGACTCTTCCCCTACTGACAAGCATCACACACTGCTACATCTTTATTACTAGGCATGCTAGGAAGCTCATGACGATCCAAACCATGACAGACAATAGGAGTGGCTGGATGACCGAGATGAGCATGCCACTGTGACGACGAAAAGCGAACTCCACTGAAAACCCGAGAAACTCTAGCGACTCCCAGCGGTAAAGACCATGGCAAAGTCGCCCGCTAAGGAGCATGTCCCTCGTGGCCTGATCCTTAATAAAAATATCAAATGGGTGCAATTCTCAAAGCACAAGTGAGCTTAGGAACTGAAAGAAGATTACGTGTCATAGATGGAACTCTAAGAACACTGCAAAGTTGAAGATTCCTAGTGGCATGTCTTGTAAGAAGAGATGCTTGACCAATATGAGAGATGTGCATACCTGCCCCATTGGCGATGTGGACCTTGTCGGAACCATGATAGGCCTCACGAGTGTGAAGCTTGCCCAACTCGCTCGTTAGATGATCTGTGGCCCTGGTATCCATGTAGTAGTGGGGGTCGATGGAGTAGGATTGAGTGTGTCCCTGCGGCACCGGATGGTCAGCCATCGTGGCTTGGCACTCGTTGTTCCTGGTGTCCTTGCCATCGTTGCTGAGGCTGAGAAAGCTCTTCTAGAAACGGCGATGACACTTGGAGGCCCAATGGCCTTTGCACCCACATAGCTGGCATATGCGAGTCAAGTGGCCACCCTCGGAGGAACTCGATGGCGAGGGGGAGGCCATCAATTGCTTGGGAAGCGATAGGTGCCTTGCCCGAGCCAGACAACAGAGCACCACTAGGGGCGCGACCACCCCTGTAAGAGGCATGCACCGAGGGGTCGGGTTGGCTGCACTGGGCACGGCGGGCCTCCACACACTGCTCAATGAGGAGGAGGCGTCAGTAGAGCTCATGGGCTAGCATCAGCATCGTGCGGTTGTTGATGACCTCCACCAATCCAACGTACTCCTCGTAAAGGACATTAAGGAGGTAGGAGGTGAACTTGTTGTCGGTGAAGGGCTGGAAAATGGAGGCTAACATGCCCACAATGGACTTGACCTACGTGTCGAGCTTCTCACACTCACCAAGTTGACGACAAAGGGTGCTAGAGCAGACTGCGACTACGACGAGAAGGAATGTTGCAGGATGGTCCAGGCCTCATGAGAGGTATTCACGAAGACGATCATCCCGGCAACCTCCAGGATGAGCGACCCCTGGATGGCCGAGAGGTTGGCCTGGTCTTTCCCCGTCCAAACACGGTGCACCGGGTTGTAGACCGGGCCGTTCATGCTATCCACCGGCGCATGAGGGCAAGGCAGAGTGTCGTCGACGTAACCGAGCAGGTAATGGATCCCAAGGAGCGGAAGAACCCGCACAAGCCATAAAATATAGTTATCCGATGATAGCTTGACAGTGATGAGGTTGCCGAAGTGGAACAATGCTGGCAGTGGGTCGTGTGTGAAGACCGCTAGAGGCGCATAGGTCGGGTGGGCAACGACTGCCGGCGTAGTAGCTGGCGGTGGCGTCACGGAAGGGGCGACGAAGGCGGCGAGCGCGGGCACCGAGGACGGCACGACAGACACCACAGGTGTGGGCGACACAGACATGACTACGACGACCAGGAGTGTCGTGCTAGGCAGCGTTAGCTATAGCATAGACGACACTGACGGGTTGGAGAATAGCGACCCCACGCTCAGCGTGTCAATCGGAGGTGCCATCATGGCACCTCGATCAACTAGGACAGGGAGAAGGGCAACGAGGGTGGCCGGGATGTGCCCGAAGGTGGAGGAGCCAGATGAGGCAGCATTCTACATGGTGGCGTCGCGTGGAAGAGGTGGCGGCGGAAGCTATGGAGGGGGTGGTGGATCGGTGATGGTGGCTTCCCTAGGCGGCTGGCGATGGTGGGTGGGGGTGGCGGCCCAAGAGGAGGGCGGTAGCCAGGAGATGGAGAGAGGTGGCAGTCAGGGAGAGGAACCCTAGGCGGCGACCGACCTAATCTGATACCATGTCAGACGTATGAGTTTGGGAGAACTGACTCAACCCTCTAGGGATAACCTATCACATATATTCATAGGGGTATCAGAGGTACGTTTACAACAGACGTACATGTACATGACACAGAGGCTATACAAGACTATACAAATCTAACAAGTTGTGTTACCCTTTTTTTGAAACAACAAGTTGTGCTACCTTTGTGATCCTTATAAAGGCTAGGATTTTGAAACAGTATCACAGCTCAAAGGGTGATCACCAACTGGGACACACCACCCTCCATCGCACGGTCGCGCATCACGGCCAGATATACGAGCAACACAAGCAATCTGAGGCTCTACCAATGGGGCGGATGATGTCTACGCACACTTATATTCTTGTAAACAGTGTTGGGCCTCCAAGTGCAGAGGTTTGTAGAACAACATCAAGTTTTCCTTAAGTGGATCACCCAAGGTTAATCGAACTCAGGGAGGAAGTGGTCAAAGGTATCCCTCTCAAGCAGCCCTACAATCAAGATACAAGAAGTCTCTTGTGTCCCCAACACACTCAATACACTTGTCAGGTGTATAGGTGCACTAGTTCGGCGAAGAGATAGTGAAATACAAGTAATATGGATGATTATAAGTGGTAATTGCAATCTGAAATAAGAGTGGCAGCAAGCTAACATGTAACAAGACTGATTGTAAACGGTGTTTCAATGCTTAGAAACAAGGCCCAGGGATCATACTTTCACGAGTGAACACTCATATAAATATATTATCTTCATTACGCTACCCTGAACTATCCTCCGGTTGGACGATGTAGGGCTATAACAACACTCCTTAAAGTTCGCATTCCCCATCTAGATAACCCCTCACTGTCACCGTGAGCGCTAGATGGTTCCAACAAACCCCACAATCTCATAGAGACATCCAACTCAAATTATACTAATGATAAGTATTTCTATAACCTTAGCCAAAGTGCCACACAGTGTACACACTATCAACTTCACACACGTGGGGATAAGAAGAGATAATTAAAGCACTTGAGTAGCAGGATAGATCTAGATTACAAAGCTCATAATCTCAATAAGATCACGCATAGATAGAGAAATGAACACATAGCTACCGGTAGAGCCCTTAGCCTCGATAGAGAACTACTCCCTCCTCATCATGGGAGTCAGCAACGGTGATGGAGATGGTCGTGGAGTCGATGGAGATGGCTCCGAGGACACTTCCCCGTCCCGACAGGGTGCCGGAACAGAGACTTCTATCCCTCGAATCTCCTCGTTGGTGGCGGCGGCGCTGCGGAACTTTTCGTGGAATTCTGATATAGTCTCTAGGGTTTTCGTCCCAGGGGAATATATAGGCGAATGAGCAAGGTCGGTGGAGGCCTGAGGGGCCCACACGCCATGGTGGCGCGCCTGGGGGGTACCCGCGCCACCATATGGTGTGGCCAGCCCCTGGCCCTCCTCCGTCTCTGCTTTGGGCTCCGTCTCGTGTCGGGAAAAATAGGAACTTCGACTTTTGTTTCGTCCGATTCCGAGAATATTTCTTTTCTGGCTTTTTGAAACCAAAAACAGTAGAAAACGGGCAACTGGCACTGTGTCATCTTGTTAATAGGTTAGTTCCAGAAAAAATATAAAAATACCTCAAAGTGTGAGCAAAACATAAGAAAGTAGATATAAAACAAGCATGGAACATCAAAAATTATAGATACGTTTTCGACGTATCAGCGGACATATCACGATGTGCGTAAGTGGCTGCATGCGTATGGGCATCCATCAACATCCTTAGGGCATCTCCACCGGGCCGACCCAACTAGCCCGGGCGCGTCTGAACACGTCCACGCGGATGCGCGGGACGTGCGTGGCCTTCCAGCGGCTCGACCCATCCGGCTCGGCGCGTCCGGCTCGACCCATCCGTGCACCTAATTTGGGGAACAGTTGGGTCGGCCTGGAGAGCGCGCGCGGCCAATCGTGTCGTACCATCACCTTTGTCGGCCCCTCCTGTTAGTGGCACATAGAGCACTCCACTTCTCCCTCCAAAAAAACCTCTCCCAAATTTCCACAACGAGTGCTTCCTCGCCGCGCGGAACATGGCCAACCACAACGAGCTGGCGGTGGATGCCACCAAGCACACCATGAACATGATAAAGCACGAGGCACTGACCGCCGCTTTTGGTGTCACCGTGCCCTTCGGTGCCGACGGCACTATCCCCGACATGTCCAAGGCCGACGTGTCCTCTACGAGCTCCGTCACGTCCACCCCTTGCGTCCAGCCCAGGATGCCAGGCCCGCACACGCCTTCACTTGGAGGCCACACTAGGAACGTAGCCTCGCTCTCCAGGTTCGTCCATCCCCGCACGGTGTCGTCAAAGGCGGGAGAAGCCATCATCCACCTCAACCGCACTCCAACGACCGCGGACACCACCCCAGAGGCGTCGAAGAAGCGAAGGTCCATCTCTGTCGTGGACATGTCGGTGCCATTGTTGGCATCCATATGTGTAGGTCATGAAAGCAATGGAGCACTTCAAGAAGGCGAATGACAACAAGGCCTTCACGTTGACGCATTGTTGGACGTTGATCAAAGACTGAAAAAATGGGAGGCTAGCTATGCCCTTTGGAAAGAACTCGAGAACAAGAAGAAGGGCAAGAGCAATGTGTCTACGGGTGGTGTCATCACCTAGAAGACGGAGGCAATGACGAAGGCTTCGCCAACCCTATAGGTGCCCGTACCCGCCGGCCTGGAGGCCACAAGGCTACGGAGGCCAACATCGCCCACCAGGCTGGTTCGTTGGCATTTCAGGAGACATTGACGAAGATCCTAGAGAAGAAGGAAGAGGCTATCGCCGAGAGGGAAGAGAGGCGACACAAAGAAAAAGAGGCCACCGCCAAGACCTTTGTCGAGCTCTAGACCTGGTCTATCTAGGTGGATGAGTCCAACGCCAAGGTCAGGCTAATGGAGATCGAGGCGAAGGCAAAGGCGATAAAGGCCGAAGCCAAGGCCAAGGAGGCCGAGGCTAGGTCTAATTTGTCGGATAGTACGATCTCAAACAGAGTCCCATGTCTAATTTGGGGAATTTGTAGAGGTCGGTCTTAATTGTTCTGATTCCATGCTTCCACATGTAGTGTTTCTGTAACGGACGTCCGCTGATTTTGCTCTCTTCTTTATTCTCGTATTCATCCACCTACGTGCTTCTGGTAGCCTCTGCGAGTTGATGATTTTTAGGAAAAAAATCCAGATACTAAGGAAGCAGATTTTTAGGTAACTTCCTAATCTTGTTTCTAGTGTTCATCCAATTTGCTTCCATGTTTAAAAAATGGTTCCAAAGTACGTTCATTGAAACATGGTAAAATCGCGCGACGTGCCGGCACAGGAGAACTATGGATATATGAATCAGTCGTGAAATTTAGAAGCATGAAAACATAGAAGCAACAATATTTTACTTCCAACGTAATTGATGCGTGCTTCCAGCGCAACAAATTTATGCTTCTATTGCTTCGGTTAGCAAAAATATTTTCACCCTGATGGAGCACATTTTTCCCCCTGATACGTCCATTTTGCATCACTATTCTATGTCATAATTCACTATTATTCATTGATATATTTCGTATTGAGAGGTGATACTTATGTTATTTCATCTATTTTTGCATGGTTGATGACTTTTGGAGCATAGACCGCTGCAGTCAGGATTCTGATGGAAAAGGTGATGTTTGGAGGCAAAATTCGCGAAGATCAGAAAATCCGGAAAAATATACAGAAAATCCTATTTTTCCAGAAGACGAAGGAACCCAGAAGGGGAAGCGGATATGGGCCATAGGGGGCCCACACCACCCCCTGGCGTGGGCCACCCTAGGCCGCGCCACCAGGTGGTGTGGCCGCCCTGGCCCACCTCTGGCTCCCCACTCTGGCGTATATATTCCCCCCCAAAACCCTAAGACTCGGGGAGCGACCACAGAAAGATTCTGCCGCCTCCGTGAGGCGGAAAACACGAAGAGAGAAAGATCTCTCCGGCAAACAGATTTCTGCCGGGGAATTCCTTCCCAGAGAGGGGAGATCATCGCCATCAACACCACCATCAAGTTGGACTTCATCGGGATCATCATCATCATCACCACCATCAGCACCTTCAGCACCCTCATCACCATCTCCATATAGCTGTAACAATTGCGTTGAATCTTGCATAGTTCATAGGGGAAACTTTCCCGGTGTTGATTACTCTTTGTAGTTGATGCTATTGAGTGAACCATTGAATTATTGTTTATGTTCAGATTGTTATACATCATTATTCCATCTCTGATCATGATCCATATGATGTTTTGTGAGTAGTTCGTTTTGTTCTTGAGGACATGGGAGAAGTCATGTTGTTAGTAGTGGAGTTGTGTTGAGAAAGATTCAATAGTTTGATATTTAAGTTGTGGTGTACTTCTTCTAGTGGTGTCATGTGAACGTTGACTACATGAAACTTCACCTATATGGACCTAGGGGAATGCATTGTGTATTTGGCTACTAATCGTAGGGGTTGCCGGAGTGACAGAAACCTGAACCCCCGTTAGGAAACCATTGCACAAGGGACGTAAGGGTCTTAGAGTTTAAAGTTGTGGTTAGGTTTCTCCTTAATTACTTTCTTGTACTTACAGATGTTTGCAAGGGGTATAATCACAAGTATGTATTAGTCCTAGGAAGGTCGGTACATTAGCACAGGTTCACCCACACAACACTTAGCAAGCTAAAGAAGATTAATCAACTATATAAAGCGAAAGCACTTGACAGTCTTCCCATGTGTCCTCGAGAACGTTTGGTCATCTTAAGTAATACAACCGGCTTGTCCTTTGTTGCATAAAGGATTGGGCCACTCGCTGCATTTATTCCTACTGTCTTTTATTTACTCATACTTTGTTTACTTGCTTTATCAAAAAACCCTAAAAATCTGTTTGCTAAGTATTTGCAGAGAATTCCTGATCCATACCACTAGCCAGCACCTTCTGCTCCTCATTGGGTTTGACACTCTTACTTATCGAAAATACTGCGATACACCCCCTATACTTGTGGGTCATCAAGACTATTTTCTAGCGCCGTTGCCGGGGAGGGAAGCGCTATTGGAGAGTGGAACTGGTAAAGGAAACTTCTATTGTGAGTATTGTTTACTTCTGTTAGTTGCTTTATTTTTGTTATGGATAATTCAGTGAGTTTCTTAGTTGGTAATTCTACTACCACTGCTAAGGTAGTAGCTGAACCACCAGCTACTGAGAATGATGCTTTCAAAATACCTACAAGAATTATTGATCGTGTTATGGATAACTACTATGTTGGGGATGGAACTGCCCATCCCGGTGATCATTTACTCTTTATACACGAATTATGCGGGTTGTTCAAGTGTGTAGGTATTACTACATATCAAGTTAAGAAGAAGTTATTCTCATTATCACTGAAAGGAAGAGCTGAGGACTGGTATAAGCTGCTGAAGAATGGTCAAGCTCTGGAATGGGAGGAAATAGTGCCTCTCTTTTATTCAAAATTTTATCCTCCTAGTGAGATTCATAAATATCGAAATCAAATATACAACTTTTGGCCTCTTGATGGAGAGAGTACAGCTCAAGCTTGGGGGAGATTGAAGTTACTAATGCTCAAATGTCCCATTCATGAGCTCCCCAACAATATTATTATCAATAACTTTTATGCAAGGCTCCCTCTACATGACAAGGATTTATTGGATGCTTCTTGTGCTGGATCATTCACTCGCATGGAAGAAGAAGCTAAATGGGATCTTCTGGACCGTATTCAAGACAATGCTGAAGCTTGGGAGAATGACAAAGGTAGAAAGTCAGGTATAAATTATGATTATGAATGCATTGAATCTTTTATGGGAACTGATGGCTTTCAAAATATTAAAAATGCTTATGCTCTTGATTTACAAGTTATTACAAATTGCTTTAGGGCTTTTGCTTGAAATTCCAAAAAGGGGATGGAACAAGTACCATGAACCTTATAAAGATATTGTTGACTGTGTTCCTATTGGGAGTGATGAGTATTGCACTATTGATCCCATCTTACCTAAACCTTATATTGAGAAGATTACCTTCCTAGATAAGGTAAAGGATCATCCTATGATAACTAATGTAATCACCAAAAGTGAAAAGAGAACTGTAAAACCTGATAAACAAATAAACGTTGAACCTCTGGTAGCAATTGTGAAAGACCTTGTCACTAATAGCATAGAAGATGGACATATAGTCTTTTGTGAGGATGCTTCTAACATTGTTTCACATCCTAATAGAACTAAAAAAGCTAGTGTCCCTGTGCTTTCTGTTAGAATTGGTGATCATTGCTATTATGGTTTATGTGATATTGGTGCAAGTTCCAGTGTTATTCCTTGTGAGCTTTACAGAGAAATTATGCATGAAATCAGCCCCTGCGAATTGGAAGAGATTGATGTGGTTATTCACCTTGCTAATAGAGAGACCATCTCTCCAATTGGTATTGTACGAGATGTGGAAGTTCTTTGTGGTAAGATTAAGTACCCTGCTGATTTTCTAGTACTTGGTTCAACTACTAGTAAAACTTATCCTATTATTTTTGGTAGACCTTTCTTGAGTACTTGTGGAGCTATTATAGATTGTAAAAGGGAGAAAATCTTGACTAAGTTTGATGGGGAATCTTATGAGTTTAATTTCTCGAAATTCGCTAAAGAACCTTGTGAAGAGGAAACCCATAATGAGGATTTTAGAGTTGAACAACTTGCTTCTATTTCTCTTGCTCCTAATAATGCTTTGCAGCAATTTACGGAAGATCATGAAAGTGAAATCTTCATGGAAGAAAGGAATGAGATTGACAAGATTCTCCGTGATCAGCCTAAGATGCTTAAGCATAACTTGCCTGTAGAAGACTTGGGTACCATGTTGCCACCTAAAAAGGATCCGGTCTTCGATCTAAAACCTCTCCTTAATGATCTTAAATATGCTTATATTGATGATAAAAAGATATATCTTGTTATTATTAGCTCTAAACTTTCAGGAAAGGAAGAAGAAAGGTTATTGGAGGTTTTAAAGAAACACTGAGGAGCTATGGGCTATACTCTGGATGATTTAAAAGGGATTTCACCTACTATATGTCAGCATTCTATCAACATAGAACTAGATGCAAAGCCAGTAGTAGAGCATCAACGACGTTTAAATCCTAAAATGAAGGAAGTGGTAAGGAATGAGGTATTGAAACTCCTTGATGCTGGTATTATTTACCCTATTGCTGATAGTGAATGGGTTAGTCATGTTCATTGTGTTCCTAAAAAGGGAGGTATTACCGTTGTTCCTAATGATAATGATGAGCTTATTCCTCAAAGAATAGTGGTAGGCTATAGGATGTGCATTGATTTTAGAAAAGTCAATAAAGTTACTAAGAAAGATCACTACCCGCTTCCTTTTATTGATCAAATGTTGGAAAGATTGTCTAAAAAGACCCATTTTTGTTTTCTTGATGGTTATTCTGGTTTCTCTCAAATTGCTGTTAAACAACAAGATCAAGAAAAAACTACTTTTACTTTCCCTTACGGAACTTATGCTTATAGACGTATGCCTTTTGGTTTATGTAATGCTCCTGCTACTTTCTAAAGATGCATGTCTGCCATTTTTCATGGTTTTTGTGAGGAAATTGTAGAAGTATTCATGGATGACTTTTTTGTCTATGGAACTTCTTTTGATAATTGTCTGCACAACCTTGATAAAGTTTTGCAGACAAGTGAAGAAACTAATCTTGTTCTTAATTGGGAGAAATGCCACTTCATGGTTAATGAAGGGATTGTCCTTGGGCTTCAAGTTTCTGAAAGAGGCATAGAAGTTGATAGAGCTAAGGTTGAGGCAATTGAGAAGATGCCATGCCCAAGAGACATCAAAGGTATTTGTAGTATCCTTGGTCATGCTGGTTTCTATAGAAGGTTTATTACAGACTTTTCTAGGATTTCAAAACCCCCTCACTAATCTTCTTCAAAAAGATGTACCCTTCGTTTTTGATGATGATTGTAAGGAAGCTTTTGAAACCCTTAAGAAGGCATTAACTACAGCCCCTATTGTTCAACCACCTGATTGGAGTTTACCCTTTGAAATAATGTGTGATGCTAGTGATTTTGCTGTAGGTGTTGTCCTTGGGCAACGAATTGATAAAAAGTTAAGCGTTATTCATTATGCTAGTAAGACTTTAGACGCTACTCAAAGGAATTATGCTACTACTGAAAAGGAATTTCTAGCTGTCGTTTTTGCTTGTGATAAGTTTAGACCCTATATTGTAGACTCAAAAGTCACCATTCATACTGATCATGCTGCTATTAAATACCTTATGACGAAGAAGGACGCTAAGCCTAGGCTTATTAGATGGGTGCTGCTTTTACAAGAGTTTGATCTACATATAGTAGATAGGAAAGGTGCTGAAAACCCTGTAGCTGATAATTTATCTCGATTGGAAAACATCTCTTTTAACCCTATGCCTGTTAATGATAGTTTCCCAAGTGAGCAGTTAGCCGCAATAGGGGTAAGCTCGCGAGGGATCCCTTGGTATGCTGATTATGCTAACTTTATTGTCTCCAAGTATTTGCCTCCAACTTTCACAGCTCAGCAAAGAAGGAAGTTCTATGATTTGAGGCATTATTTTTGGGATGGCCCACACTTATACAAAGAAGGAGTGGATGGTATTATGCGAAGATGTGTTCCAGAATATGAACAAAAGGAGATATTGCATAAATGTCATGGTAGTGCTTATAGAGGACATCATGCAGGAGATAGAACTGCACAAAGGGTGCTACAATCAGGTTTCTACTGGCCTACTCTTTTTAAAGATGCAAGAAAATTTGTTTTATCTTGTGATGAATGTCAGCATGTTGGTAATATTTCTAGACGCAATGAAATGCCTATGAACTACTCTCTAGTTATTGAACCCTTTGATTGTTGGGGATTTGACTTTATGGGTCCTTTCCCTCCCTCGAAAGGTTATACTCATATTCTTGTTGCTGTTGATTATGTTACTAAGTGGGTATAAGCCATTCCTACGAAGAGTGCTGACGGGGAAAGCTCTCTAAAAATGCTTAAAGATGTTATCTTTCCTAGGTTTGGAGTGCCTAGGTATCTCATGACTGATGGGGGTTCTCATTTCATTCATGGTGGTTTTAGAAAGACCCTTCCTAAATATGATGTTAATCATAGAACTGCTTCAGCTTATCACCCCCAAACTAGCGGGCAAGTAGAGTTATCAAATAGAGAAATTAAATCCATCTTGCAAAAGACTGTTAATAGATATAGAAAAAACTGGGCTAAAAAGTTGAATGATGCTTTATGGGCTTATAGGACTGCCTACAAAAATCCTATGGGGATGTCCCCTTATGAAATGGTTTACGGAAAAGCTTGTCACCTACCTTTAGAATTAGAACACAAAGCTTACTGGGCAGTTAAAGAACTAAATAGAGATTGTAAGCTCGCTGATGAGAAAAGGTTATTTGACTTAAGTTCTTTAGATGAATGGAGGAGTGAAGCCTATGAAAATGCTAGGCTCTTTAAGGAAAAAGTTAAAAGATGGCATGACAAGCGAATACTTAAGAGAGAATTTCATGTTGGTGAGAAAGTTCTATTTTATAGGTCTCATCTCAGATTTTTTGCAGGAAACCTACTGTCAAAATGAGAAGGACCTTTCATTATTGAAGAAGTATACCGTTCAGGAGCAATAAAAATTTCTTCTTTAAAAGATAATACTACATAAGTAGTGAATGGGCAGCGACTCAAACACTATATTGCTGGGGATTCTTACAATGAAGATGTTGATGCCTTTCAAGCTATAACTCTAGAAAAATTTATCAAGGACCAAATTCAGAGACCCGCAGAGTCCGCTTTCAAATAGGTAATAGTTCTCGTAAAGAAAAGTTCCGTGAAAACACTATCCAACTATATTTTTGCAGTTTTTAGTCAGTATGGAAAGCTACGAAGCGAAAGGGGGACGGAAACGGAGCCAGGGTGGCTCACACCACCCTGTGGCGCGGGCCCACCCCTAGCCACGCCACCAGGTGGTGTGGCCACCCCAGACTCCGCCTCTGACTCGTTTTCTCCCAGTACTTTCCTTTTGTTATGAAACTTCATAATATATAACCCCCCGGATCTCCCAAGGTTCGTATATCGTGTTTTCGTCGTGTTTTCGTCTTGATCTATTTCTGACAGACAGAGTCCCAGATTTGGAGCTACAATGTCTTCCTCTGGATTAGCCAAGGAAGATTCTTTAGAGGATATCATCAACCCATACATGAGAGAGTTGAAGATTCATCCCAAGGAGTTGTTGCTTGAAGATGGGGAGCTCCGTATAAAAGAGGTTCGAGGCCCTAACGGTGAAGGAAGTCTGGAGGACAGGATGGAAGCACTGGAGCAAGAAGTCTTTAGGTACAGGAAGATGGCGGAACACGAAGTGGATATCATCCATAAGATTTGTTCTGAACTCATCGCCGAGCACCAAAAGGAGACTACTGAGCTCAAGGATGAAGTCCTCTCACTCCGCCAAACAACCAATGAACTTCAAGCATAGCTCTACGATGTTCAAAATCAAAACTGTGAGTACAAAGTTACATTTAAACGCATAAGTGCTGCTGCAAGTTTCAGGATGCTGGAGACCACGATGTCCTTTGTTGATGGGAAGCCCTTACCCTGGAAGTCGGACAAAGATGAGAGGATACCACCACCACCAAAAGAGTGATTCGTCATTAGGTTTGGCATCCCCTTGGTTTGTTCCATGCTTGGAGGAGTGCCGCGGTATCGCATCACTATCTTCTATCTTTTTTTACCTTTTTTTAGTAGAGTCATATCATGAATAGAGAAGTTATCATGTAGGATGGTTTGCATTCTGGAAGTGTCCCCTCTCTCGTTAGATATGTATACCTTAGTGTGAGTTGCCGTTATGGATTATTAATGAGAAGTTCTATCATTTACTCTTTTGCATAGCTTATATTAGTTTTCAATTCATGGTTATATGATTGATCTTGTTATTAGTATTGGTATCACTTTGGGATCATTGAGTTAATTTAGTTGGTTTTGGAAAACCTGGCTCGGTCAGTAGCAACACTATTTTTGAGAGTTGAAATAAAAGATAAAAGTACTCTAAAGAAAAATTATTTCATCATCTTTCTTTCTTGATTTGCTCATAAGTCTAGTATTCTCTAGTTAAGATCTTTTGTTCTTTCAAGGAAGATTGCATGTTTGTTTTTATCACTTGTATGTTTGTTTGTTTCCTTCAACTCTTATACTTGCTACCCAGCCTTGCTAGCCAAAAACCTGTACTGAGAGGGAATTCTTCTCGTGCATCCAATCCTTTAAACCAAAACCCATGTCATTTGTGTCCACCATACCTACCTATTAGCATTATTGCTATTCCAAGTAAATTCTTGTTTTATCTACCTCCCAAATTAAACTTGTTATGTGAAAATTAGTGATTAAATCTCTCACGAACTTGATGGCACACTTTACTTTCTTGCATTTAATAAACTTGAACCATTGGGTCCTTCTTTGTTTTGTATATGCTTGCGCTTTATGAGTTGAAGTTAGCAGAACCATGTATCATGGGGAACGCTTTCAACATTGCATTGGTACTTTGTACCTAGTTGATATCATGTTCTTTTGCTTATGGATCCCGGCGGTGTGAAATAAAAGTGGAACTTGTAAGATCATGGAGTTTATATGTGTGTTAGAGAAACGCCTGGGCCGCTAGCCTAAGCCATGCCTAATCATGGTTGAAACTTGCAGCATAACTATAGTGAGCATTCTATGAAGCATCCTCAATAAAAACCTATGTAAATAGCAAATAAAAAGATCGCTGAGATGCTCACTGTCTGCTTGCCTTGTCATTTTGATTATGGGATAGCTCCTGTGTCATGTTCAAGGGGTACCACGTTGGCGGTTCTCAATGATACACGTGTATTTACAATGACAAGAGCTTACTCGTGACTGAAGTTGAGTAGCATGAGGTTCGATACTCATAAGTAAGGGGCATGAGATTTTAACTTATAACTTGTCAAGCATATCCTCTTAGTTGTGTCACTTTAACCTTAATCACCTAAAGATGCCTATGATAGGGGCAATGAGAGCTGAAAGCTAGTAAGTATCATAATTTTTGGGAGCTCTTTATGAGATTTGCAATCCCTGCTTCCCTCTGCGAAGGGCCTTTCTTTTACTTTTTAGTTAAGTCAGCAAACATACTCCCTTCTATCTCAGCAAGTATTTTGAGTTGTTGTGTTTCATTCATTCATATGATGATTTATTCAATCATGTTTCTTATGTTCCTTGTTTTGCATATTGCTCGTGTCTTGATGTTTACTACTTTGAAAGCTATCATTGAAAACCAGTTATTTGTGAACTCCAGCAAATTATCAACTATTGTTCGACCAAGAGCTAAGTTTGCCATTACCAATTATGATTTACTTTATGTATCTTTATTGTGTTTCCTTTACTCATTGCAAGTTGAGTTATATAATAGTGAGTTGTCTTCTATTATGATCTATGTATTGATGAATGTGATGCTTCTTGTCCGTATTCTTTTATCGACTCTTCACTCCTTAAACCTGAGGTCATGTTTATTGAGCTCAGTTTCGCTTGGGGACAAGCGAAGTCTAAGCTTGGGGGGAGTTGATACGTCCATTTTGCATCACTATTCTATGTCATAATTCACTGTTATTCATTGATATATTTCGTATTGAGAGGTGATACTTATGTTATTTCATCTTTTTTTGCATGGTTGATGACTTTTGGAGCATGGAACGCTGCAGTCAGGATTCTGATGGAAAAAGGTGTTGTTTCGAGGCAAAATTCGCAAAGATCAGAAAATCCGGGAAAATATACGGAAAATCCTATTTTTCCAGAAGACGAAGGAAGCCAGACGGGGAAGCGGAGATGGGCCACCGGGGGCCCACACCACCCCCTGGCGCGATCCACCCTAGGCCGCGCCACCAAGTGGTGTGGCCGCCCTGGGCCACCTCTGGCTCGCCCCTCTGGCGTACATATTCCCCCCCGAAACCCTAAGACTCGGGGAGCGACCAGAGAAAGATTCCACTGCCTCTGCGGGACGGGAAACACCGAGAGAGAAAGATCTCTCTAGCAGACAGATTTCTGCTAGGGGAATTCCTTCCCGGAGAGGGGAGATCGTCGCCATCAACACCACCATCAAGCTGGACTTCATCGGGATCATCATCATCATCACCACCATCAGCACCCTCATCACCATCTCCATATAGCTGTAACAATTGCTTTGAATCTTGCATAGTTCAAAGGAGAAACTTTCCCGCTGTTGATTACTCTTTGTAATTGATGCTATTGAGTGAACCATTAAATTATTGTTTATGTTCAGATTGTTATACATCATTATTCCATCTCTGATCATGATCCATATGATGTTTTGTGAATAGTTCGTTTTGTTCTTGAGGATATGGGAGAAGTCATGTTGTCACTAGAGGAGTTGTGTTGAGAAAGATTCAATAGTTTGATATTTAAGTTGTGGTGTATTTCTTCTAGTGGTGTCATGTGAGCGTCGACTACATGACACTTCACCTATATGGACCTAGGGGAATGCATTATGTATTTGGCTACTAATCATAGGGGTTGCCGGAGTGACAGAAACCTGAACCCCCGTTAGGAAACCATTGCACAATGGACGTAAGGGTCTTAGAGTTTAAAGTTGTGGTTAGGTTTCTACCTTAATTACTTTCTTGTACTTACGAATGTTTGCAATGGGTATAATCACAAGTATGTATTAGTCCTAGGAAGGTTGGTACATTAACACAGGTTCACCCACACAACACTTAGCAAGCTAAAGAAGATTAATCAACTATATGAAGCGAAAGCACTTGACAGTCTTCCCATGTGTCCTCGAGAACGTTTGGTCATCTTAAGTAATACAATCGGCTTGTCCTTTGCTGCATAAAGGATTGGGACACTCGCTGTATTTATTCCTACTGTCTTTTATTTACTCGTACTTTGTTTACTTGCTTTATCAAAAACCCCGAAAAATCCGTTTGCTAAGTATTTGCAGAGAATTTTTAATCCATACCACTAGCCAGCACCTTCTGCTCCTCGTTGGGTTCGACACTCTTACTTATCAAAAATACTGCGATACACCCCCTATACTTGTGGGTTATCACCCCCCAATGTTACTCCCCTCTGCTTCCTATGACACTAGAGTAATTCTATCTTGTTGTGGGCCCCCCAGATTTATCCTCCGTGAATCCCTGTTATGCATATCATGATGATCCCATGATCAGTCTGTTGTGGCACATAATCGACAAGTATCAAAGTAAACATCCAAATACTTAAGCGGATACTAGTCATACCTTAATGCCATTATGGCTACACCGATCATCATCAACAGAACTTTGGTACAGCGTAGAGCCCGAGCCATGCCTTAACCTACAGGCAGCTGACTGGGAGAATGACCTAGCTCGCATAGTCGTCAACATCACCTTCTTCTCGAAATCCTAGCTCTCATATATTAACTTTATATGATTCTCAACCAAGCAACAAAGAAACTGGTGCAACAAATCCTCCACAATTTATTTGTACCGGAGATTATTTGCTGATCCATTGCGTTGAAACATTGAGGTGAATTAGTAGCACCACAGGGTAAAGATCTGCAAACTGCTTGCTCAGATTCTTGTGCCATGCAGTACTTTTATATGATTCTTGCTTAGATCCGCGGGAACATAAAACGCAGTACTTCGACACACAACACTGAAATCAGTAGAAATCCACGGAGCAGCGGCAAAGCCCCATAGGCATGTGCAGGAATCCACCCGCATCACCACACCTAGCTTCAGGGTTGAGTCCATTAGCCATCCCTTGTAGCTCCGACATGCACAGATCATCAGAGCAGCAGGAGTGACGACACAAACAACCGCAGATCGTCTGAGCACCATTGTTCACAATTCCTCGAGTCAGATTCGACAAATCGTACAAAGAAGAGACACATCACATGATACCCATAATGCCATTGCAAATCTAACGAAAGCGTGCAAGAGAACCGGTGGTGTCGCTCTTACAGAGCACCACAATGTGTATGGCCGGCTCTGGTGGGCGGCGGCGTCGCTCTCCTCGGCGAGCCACGGCACATGCGCTTGATGTCAACCACTAAGAGGCACGTCTTGGCAGGTTTAAGGCAAAAGGAAGTAGGGGCGTGTACGGCGACTTGCCGAACTAGAGTCATGGAGTCATGGTGGCCGCCTGAATACTTAGGAATAGGGCGAGCCGGCCTCGATTTATCGTGCACGGTCTAGAAACTCAAGGATGAAGCGTGCTTGGGGTAGCAGCAGTCAGCAGAGGCAACCTAAGCATCATCCATCTGTTGTGCAGCGGTTTCCTAGGTCGTGAGACGCAATGAATGGGAGGGGACAATGGAGATATCGTTGCGTCTGCCTCCTCTTCCTATCTTAAGTACCTCCTCTAGTAGGAGCTCAATTGAGTGCGGCCGGTGGACGTCGTTGGGGGCTCGTCCTGTCCATGGAGGACTTGTTCCTCAGCTTCATGCCCGCAAACCAATTTTATGACTTACCAGTGGCAAACTATCTATTTATCTATACTACTCCCTCCGTTCCAAAATAAGTGACGTGAGTTCGTGTTTTAGTACTAGATACATGTGAATCTAGACAAAACCAAATCACTTATTTTGGGACGAAAGGTTTATAATTTTACTTGAGATAAGTTCGTCTGTACTGTTTTTTGGTTCCGATTTTATCTTGACCGATTTGCCCCCTCCCGGTTCGGTAATATTACTGCACTGCTACCGCTTATACCATCGAACCGGTACCCTTTGTGTTGCTGGGTACCCGACCGCACCTACGACCAGCCCCCATACACACCCTCTTCCCAGATCCACATCGTCGCCAGCGAGGTGCCTGGTCTGGAAGCCTGCCAGGAGCCGCCCGGAACAGCAGAGGCAGAGGTCGGGTCTGACGTTGTCGTTATGTCCCCTGAACGCAACCGCCACGACCTTCGCCTATCCCCGCATCACCTGCGATTTCCCCGACGCCGGCGACCTAGCCTCGGACATCCCCGACCACGCCATCCTCCGAGTTCTGCAGCGAGTTTGGTCACGACTGCGAGCTCCTCGACGTTCTCTTCCTCCCGACGTAGTAACAGTGAGCACATACGAGCTGGTGCTACACCCGATGGGAATGGACATGCTCAAGCCCGATCCATAACTGAAGGGGCTCGTGCTCGAAATCCAGTAGAGGGAATGGGATGGGTGGTGAAATTAGGCTTCCAAATTGCAGTTTCCCTTTATTTGGTATAGAAATCGGTGTCGAATTTGAGTTTTTTTGGAGGCTGAGAGTTTGGGGAGAAAAGATTTGAGGAAGAGGACATTGCCGTACGAGAGAGACATGGAATCGCAAATGACCCCCGTAGAGTTCCTATACGTTCGGGTGAACCTTGCTCGTTTTGATTTCATGGTTAATGAAATTGTGGGGCGTTAATGAAATCGTGGGGTGACCCCTATTTTTCTAGAAAAAATCAGTTAACCTCCAAATCTATCTAAGGCTGCCAAAAACACGGTGCTCGTCCCTATTTGCCAAGATGTAGAAACAAAAACTTGTAGAGTTAGTCGGATTTCAGTAACCGCGGGGTGGTTCTTTTCGAAGAAAGGCAATCGCCGGAAGTTCGTACCCAAGAATCAATCCTAAGACCGTGGGCGGAGTGGAGACGGCAGAGACGCGATGTTGTGGACGGCGGCAGCGCGCGTGAGCGTGAGGGCGACGACAGCTCTGGCGCAGCGACGGTGTTCGGATTAGAACTTTGGGTAGGTTACGATCAATCCTCACTCGAGTTTGCCGTGGCTCTGCCGACCTGGCCGTCCACCAGGCCGGAACTGAGTGTCTCGCCGTGAATCGGTCCGCTGCGCCTCTACCGACCTCACCGTCGACCAGGCCGGAACCGAGCATCTCGTCGTGAATCGGCCCGCTGCGCCTCGGACGACCTCGCCATCGACCAGGCAAGAACCAAGCCTTCTCGCCGTGAACTGGCCGTCGTGAATCAAAGGTACGAAAATCCAAATCATCTACACTTTGCTCTGGTCAAAAAATCAAAACAATAAATAAGTTATTGGTTCATGAAAAACAGAAAGTATCAGAAATTAAAATAAATTATGTTAACTTTTTCCTTAGTTCATATTGAACATGTTAACTATTATACTCTCTCCGTTTAGAAATAACTGACTTGAGTTTATCTAAATTTAAATTTATCTAGACGTATTTTAGATATAGATACGTATGAATATAGACAAATCGAAGTCAGTTATTTCTGAACGGAGAAAGTATAAAAAGAAAAAGAGAATATAATTCCACCGTACACGTATTACTGTTTTTTCGTTGACATGGGAATTTCATAATATGTCCATGACTTGAAATATTGATGTTGCGCACCTAACCAATCTAATTTCGTCAGACTTATGTTACTGCATCAAAAATTACATGCCTGCTGTCTATACTTGTAAAACCAACTGCCAATGTGGGAAAAATAACCATGATTAGCAAATAAAAAATTATACTACTCCCTCTGTTTTAAAATAGATATAAAGATTTTTTCTAAATTTGGATGTATCTATATACTAAATAGTGTCTACATACATCTAAATTTATATAAATTTGCGACATCTATTTTGCGATGAAGGGAATACATTTATTCATGTTATTCATATTCATAAAACTGGAAAATTCAGAACTACATGTGTCCTAGAACATATTACATGCATAGTTTACTTGACTGTATTTTCTCTGTTATTCATATACCAGTCTACTATATATCAGTCTACGAGAGGATGCCTGCACTTTTTCTTAACTATTTTTTTTTCAAAATATAAGATGTATATCTAGACATACGCACTAAAAGACGTCTAGATATATTCTTTTCCCAAATGTTAAGACATCTTATATTATGAAACAGAAGGAGTGATATGCAAGTGCCAAAATCATAAGTATGATGCATGAGATAATTGTTGAACTGACACTACAATTGTTTTTCAGGTATCAATGTACCAACATCCCAGTCCCTCTTGAACTACATGGCAGTATACTCCTCTAAAGGAGACAGACACTCATGGTAATGATCCACCATCCTGTATTTATCAATTTTGTAGCATATCGATCTAGCGAATCTGGATAAACTGTCAAGTCATTAGAAATTTTTAACAAGCACGGACGATAGTTTCTTTTGGCGAACACGGTTATCTGAAAAACTAGGCATCCTATTATTTAGAAAGGAATTTTGGAAGAAAACAATATGGGATACCCTAGCTGTTTTATACTATGTGTTATATTGGGAAAATAAAACACAAAGTCCATACAGTTCGAGGATGAAGTTTTGCTACATTTATCATCTGTAACATGAATATTGGTACACTATTAGAAACAAATTACTTCCAGTTCCAAAAATAAATATTACCTAATAAAAACTTATCCATGACTTCAGTTCTTTTTTAAGAAGTTTTGCACTTGGGGTGACTATCCAATACAAGTCTGTAGCTACATTCAGGATAACTCTGTTTGTTGTAGAAAACACAAATCAAGGCACTCATATTAGTGTCAATGCAGCTTCTGCATATTAACACGACGAACATCACAATCAGAACTAATTGGTACTCACTGGAAAAGATTATGTGATGAAGAGAGATGATTACCGCATATTTAGAATGATAAAACCCTGTATAACAGTCAATTTGAATCTGTACCCAGATCGTTGAGAGCGAGCACCGACACCAGCCACGCCCCTCACACACGCCTCTTGCTCCGCCTCCTCGGCAGCAGTCAGGGGCGACGTGTGCTACAATCAACGTGCTGCAGGGCCAGCACTGGTGGTCGGAGTCAGGAGGGGCACACAGCTCCACTGCCTCCTCGCCATGTCAGCGGGCTAGACTAGAGACGGTCGGGGTGGAGCTTGCTGGAGGCGGCCCTCGAAGCGCACGGCAGGCTTGCGTCTAGGTAGACCGTGGGTCGTCGGAGGATGCGCCAAAGTGGTCGATGGGGGAGGCTATGGAGGGAGGGAGGGGGCGAAAACAAGATTGAGCCACGAGCACCGGAGCTGGCCGCCGGAATCAAGCACCATAGTGGGGATTTTTTGGATAGAGGAAGTGAGGATTTGGGACAATGAGTGATGTGAAGATGAGAGTCGGGTCGATTTTGTTTTTTAAAAAGTCGTTGAATGAGAGAATTGTGTAAGATTTATTTACGTGTCAGCTTGTGGGCTCTCTGGGACGTTCATCGACTTGTAGTGCGACGTGTGAGGGAATGTTTGAAACTGTAGCTACACACAATCGAATATTTAAATTTATATCGACAAATATTTTAACACGCTATCATTAGATAATTAATTTTATCTATGACGTAGTATAAAATAGGCCGTAGCAACACACGGGCATTCAACTAATGTATGTAATATATCCAGGCTCCAAGGGCAAACTTGTCCAAATAAAATATACGTACTAGACCATCAAGACCATAAGCCTTAATAGTAAAGCCTACTTCCTATGTTTAAAAATATAAGATATTTTATATTTGTGAAAGAAGTGTATCTAGATCCTCTTTTAATGTGTAGGTTTATTTATGTTTGGGGTGAACCTACACACTAAAACAGTCTAGATACACTCCTTTCATAAAGCTAAAACATCTTATGTTTTGAAACGGAGGGAGTACTTAAAATGCACTTTCATAAACGCCATAGTTCTATGTTGCATGCATATAAAGCACAAATCCATGTAATTACTTTTATTCTCTTTGTTCCATAATATAATATTTTTTAGTAAGCTGTTTTAGCTTGCTAAAAAGACTTCTATTATAAAACATAGGGAGCCTCCTACTATTTCAGAAAATATACTTACTTCCTCCTTTCGGAAATATAAGACGTTTTAGCTTTGTAAATGAAATGTATCTAGACATCTTTTAGTATATAGGTTCGTAGAGGTTCGAAGTGAACCTATACGCTAAAAGGTGTCTAGATACATTCGTTTCACAGCTAGAATGTCTTATATTTTCGAACAGAGGGAGTATATTACATTCTTTCTTGGGATGACGAAAAGCTAGCAAACTTGTCCTGGTGCTTGCACAGTGGTTCTGATGCGCAACGTAAACCATGCCTCGCGGAGGAGAGGGTGACCACTGAGAGCGCATGCATATGCCGGTACATGATCCACCTTCGGGGGAATAATAACGAGCATACATCGTCATCCCCAATAGTGGGAGAGTGTGTTAGTTTTTTAGTTCGATTCTTACGATGGGTTGACATAGGTGTCTCTTCTCTCATCACTACGGAAAGAAATCAGTTTGAGATTTTTTGTTTGTCACGACAGTGTGCCAGTATATATTGGTTGGGTTTGATTTGGCAAGGAAGTATTTTGGTGCTCCGCGCGTCCCTAGCTTCAAGCGGTTCCTCCTCTTCCCTTTTCCTCACCAAAAATTCGGCAAATAGAGCTCTGTAAATTTATCCTTTGCTGCAAGTGCCAACACATCGAGCCGACACAGGCTAATATGAAAGAGCAATCTCGGGTACTAATGTAAACTTGAACAGAGAGGCCGAAAACAATTCGCGACGAGCATAAGTGAATGCATAAATTCGAGACGAGCATAGGTCAATAACCAGCACATCAATCAGTTAGAGCATCTCCACTCGTAACCCCCATACGGCTCCGCGGCGCGGGAGGGGGCTCCCAGCCGTGCTCCTCATAATAAAATTTAAATTTTTTCAATTTAGAAGAAATTTAGAGAAACAGTTCAAAGTTTAACGAACAGTTTAAACTTATCAGAAATTTACAAAAAAAAAACGCCGTCTAATGGCGGCCACGGCCGTTCCCGAGCCGGCGGTACATCGCCGCGGCATAGTCGAACATGGCGTCCTCGTTGTCGTCGTCGCTGGGCGGCTCGTCCTTCGCAGGCGACAGGTGGCTGCACCCCTCGCCGCTGGTCCTGCGCGCCGGCCGCGTGGAAGGACCAGCCGTCCCCTCGTCGTCGTCGCTGTCGACGACGACGACGTGGCGCCCGGCGTGCTCGGCCTGCTCCCGCCGCCAGTCCTGCGCTGACCAACTGGCGGCGAACTCGTCGGTGGCCGGTAGGACGTCGTTGAAGGATGCCCGCTCCAGCATCCTCTGACCCGGAAATTCTTCCGGGTCCTCGCCGTCCGCTAGCTGGAGCGCTGCCGCCTTGTACTCCGGCGGTGGCGTCCACTCCTTCTTGGGCTTGGGCTTGGGCCTGCCCAAGCGGAGGTGGCGAGGCGGCGAGGGAGGCGCGCGGCGCCTGCGGGGTGGACTCGCCGGCTCGTCCTTCACCGGCGGGAGCGCGAGATAGCGCGGCGACGGCGAGGGGTACGGCGAGTACCGCGCAGGGGACGTCGACGACCGCGAGGAGGAGGACGTCCACGGCGCGCGGCGGGGCTCCCAGCGGTTGCTGGCGGCCTGCTGGCGATCGCACGGGATGCACGGCGGCATCACCAACGACGGGTTGTTGCTGTTGGCGATGTGGTCCAAGACCCAGGAGAGGGTCCGTCCCGGAGCGCTGCACCACCGCTTCCGGCCTTCGCTGTTGTAGTTGGCCGCCGGCGGGCTAACACCGTCGTAGGGCGTGATGCGTTCCTCGCGCTGCCGCGCGAGAAACGCCGCCCACGACTGGAGGTGTCGGGATCCCACTGGGGGTCGTTGCGCTCCGCGTCGGTGAGCACCCCCCCAGTAGTGCTCGTAGATGGCGGCCCTGCGGGCCGCGCCGGTGGGGATGGGCGGCACAGCGAGGCCGCCGCGGCTCAACGCCCACCCCGTCGGGAGCCGGAAAGCTGGCGGGACGGGATAGCCGGCGCTCCACAACGCCTGCGCCTCGTCGACGTGGAGCCAGAGGCGGCCAAACCCGTTGGCCGCCGCGCCTTCGTAGTCGTCGTAGCGTGCCATCGCAGAGAGAGGGAGAAGAGGACGACGGTTGGGGGAGATGGTGGAGCTCGTGCGGCGGCAATGGAAACCGCCACGGGTTTTTATGCTGGGGAAGGGGGAGGCGAGCGGTGGGTATTAACACCGCCTTGCCCCTTTGACGGGACGTGTCGGCTGCACCGCCCGCTGCCATTTGCTGGGAAGGCTGCGGCGAGTAGCGCCATTACTCGGCGCTGATGGCGAGGAAGAATGGCTATACGCGGCTGCCACGCGGGCCAGCTTTGACCGGGGCGGTTTGGCCCGCGCGCTCCCGCCTAATCTTGTCGTCATCCGCCCTGCCACGCGTCCATTCGGTGTCCCCGCTCGTCTCCATGTAATTGGGTTTGACCTAGGGCCACCGGATAAATAACTGGACCGCATCGGTGTAAAAAAAAAATAGGACGTGTGACTGGGCTCGAAATTTTGCACCGACGCCCTCCAAAACGATATGGTGGACCTTTGAGGGCCCCGAATGGAAATGTTCTTAGTATCTCTATGGTGATGCGTGTGAGACAATTCGTCAAGCTGCTGAGCTCGCTCTCGTGTCTCCTCCTCTCTGCGTCTTCCGTTCCGCGCGGTGCTGAGGCGGGCACCTTCCGCCTACACCTGTTTGTCCTCAACACGAGGTTACCTGTGTCCGCACGTCGCCCGGCTCCTCTGAGCGGCAGGCTGGTTTCGTTTCACGCAGAGGTGTGAAAAGAAAACGAGGCCGGCCCATGATTTTTTTACGTTTCAAAACTACTATACAAAAGAAAGAACCCGACCTCTACGAGACCGCAGGAAGTCAGACGAGCGCAGAGCCAGGCCCATCCAGAGGCAGACTTGTGCCACGCGAGGAGAGATCGAGGATTGGATTGTCCGGGAAGTACACGGCAGCGCAATACGAAAATATGTAGTACCACCTCGACCAACTACGAAGACGCGGGGAGGCAAAATTAACTTACCAAAAACGCAGGACGTATCATCAAAGACCAGTGCGTTGCAACGGAAATAAAAAGCTAGAAGCCGGTTTGAAACACACTTATCAGGCTATCTTTCTTGGTATCTTTCCACCCATCGGAGTGAAGTTATTGGGTACATACTTTCGGTCAGCCAACAAAACTAATATGATGTCAATCTGATCAAAAGGTATTGTCAATAGCCTTGAAATACATTATTTGCCTAGGCTTTGAATAATTCTTGGGTCTGCCCTAGTATATATTTGGTCTCGATGGAACCCGTCTCTCCGATGATGATTAGCACTTAGTACATCGATATTGTTGATCATATTACCCTTTAGTTTGTAGACGGGATGTTTCTCCTTTCGTCTTGAAGCTCCCTCTGCATTGTGACTTGATGTGCCATTCGCCTCGTCTAGTTTCTCCATCTCGCCACCAGTACCGACATGTGCCTTCAAGACTTTATGAAGTTGACCGCTTCGTCCAAGATGATCGCATCGTCATCAGCCCAGTCACCAATTAGATCAAAACTAAAATTTTAACTGAAATTTCTTAGCATGCTCGCGACATAATCCTATGTTTTCTTTTGGCTACACCTGATTAGCCCAAGCTAGGCATGTCTATTTTTTATGAAGATACATGCTTCATCTTCTACGGCCAGTCTTGTACTGCAAGTCTGCAGTACAATAGCTCTGCCCAACCTCGAGTCGTTAAGACTATTGTGCCTCCTCGGCGTACCAGGAAGCGAACTAAGGGCAGCCACAATGTATGCCAAATAGGGGATCCAAATGGTGAGTTTGGCTTTTGGCATCGGTTCTCTCCATTGTGGAGGTAATTGCCAAAGCCAAAAAAGTGAGAGCGGGCGCAGCTACTTGCGTCCACACCAAATTGTAAGAAGCAATAAAATAATATATCTCCCAACTACCATTAGCTACTTCCCTTTCAGTTTGCAGCATCAAGTTTTCCATCCGTTGCATGCATATACTTGTTTAGTCATATGTAGAGCTATGGTGAAAAATTTGAATCACACAACGTTGCCTACGTAGCATATTTGGCTTTTGGCACACTGTGGCTGTCCTAAGAACAAGGATGCATGCAACAGGATGTCATGTTGCCTGCGGGACCCAGCCCAGGCAGCCGAGGAGCTAGCCCAATTGCACTTCTGCACCATACGGATGTTTTCTACGAAATCATACCTACACGCTGATGTGTTGTGCGGCTGGAGGATCATGGCCTGAACATCACAGAAGGTAAAATGATCTCCACCAGTATGCTACACCCATATAATCCCGTAAGGTTGTTCCCGTAATAAAGAGTCCGTAGGTGTAGCTTTATTGCTTCTGCACAATAACATCGATTAACCGCTGCCTACCCCCGCTATTGACATACTGCATCAATTTCTCTCCGACGTACGTCATCGCCGGTGTTGGCCTGTTACTGGTGTGTGTTGGCCTGTTACTGGTGTCGTCTCCCGTTTTCTGACAGCCGCGCCTACTCTGAGACCGTCTCCGCAGATTACGCCATACCTTCGTCTACAACAGCTAGCGTTGTTCTGGCAGGGTCCACGAACGCCTCCCTCTCGACGGGTTGGCCCGCGGGCGGCAGGAATGATGACAAACGTCATGCGCCGGTCGAACCCCTCAGGATTTCCTATCCAAAAATCCAGCGCCGCCCGTCCGTGTAGGATCCAGGTGCCGGAGGTCGGGGGCTTCCTCTACAAGTCCTTGAGATCCTTGAGGAACCGGTTGAACGCCATCAAGGTGAGGCCGGCTGGTGCCGACGAAGTAGTTCTCTTAGTGAAGATCCAATAGGAGGTTGTGGTGCCGGCATCGCCTGGTCTTTGTGGGGACGAGTCGTGGGCGCCTTGGCCAACGATATTCTTGTTGAAACTCGTCATGGTCGACAACATGATCATGGCCGGGCTCACCCCAAGATCCTTGATCAGGGCCACCGTCAGGTCGACATGCAACGTGGACATGCTCGCGCTGGACATGATGGAAAAATTCTCGTCGTGGACCTCCGGTAGCTCGTCTCGTCGGCCTGCACGTTTGGTGGAGCGGCGCCATGACGTTCGCCCTAAGGACGCCCGTCAGTGCATTGTTGAGTTCGCTATGTTCAGTTCAGGGCCTCGGTGGGAGGCAGCCATCATCGTACCGCATCCATTGTCGCCGCATCGTGAGTTGTCTCGAGTTGGACTTAATTAGATACTACGGGATCAGGGAGATCCGAGCATATATACACACTTATGCATACTGGCCACCTAGCTAGGCTATTTTGATTTGAACTCTACTCGATCGACATACGCTGCAAAGACTACGTAGCGGAGATGGAGTCAGACGCAATTAATGTACCATTAGGCTAGACCCACGAGGAGCGACAAAGGAAGAGATCAACATATACACTATGGAGATAGGGACGAAGACGCATATCAAAACGGACCACGCATTACAACGGACTAAGAGAGAAACCTTAGGTACTTATTATTAGGTACTATTTGAATGTCCGTGCGTTGCTACGGTCTAGTAATTTTTTTTTTCTAAACGTCACGCACATACATTTAGGTGGGTAAAGCGGAAAGATATGCGGTGGACCACCGCCAATCATAGTTCAATTAATCTTTGAACGTCCGCCACCGTCAATTTTTCCTATGAGCAGACGTCAATTTTTCCGATGAGCAGACGTTCAAACATGGACGAACACATCACAAGATCTTTTCCGACCAGGGGTGTCGCCGCGTCGGTTTTCCGATTTTACCTGGGAACAGAATTTTTTCCCGATTAGGAGGCGTCATCGGTATTCAGTTTCATGTCGTCCCCTACTTTTTCAATGCCAGGCCAGCGTCTCTATTTTGTGCCGGTACAAACTGGATAGTCGATGCACACTCTCGTGTGTATACGTATACACGAACATACTGAACACCTAGCAAAGTAGCAAATCGACTTGTAGTTACTCCTAATTTTTTCATAAACCGAGGTAAATATTCCGAATAGAGATCGTAAAACAAGACCAGACATTAAAATCTCACAGTAACCTTGTGATTAATTAGGTGAGCTTAAACCAAAGAAAATCTGCTAAACCTGCCGATCTCAGTTCTGCATTACTCCTTCAGTCTTAGAGCATGAGAGTACATTGCTGGGAATTGAATGTACATAGGGTCATCAGTTATCCACTTATCCATCCAAAAAGCAATGCTTAAACCATTACCAAATTTACCACCGTAGTCTCTCTTCAAAGCTTGATCAGCCTGTCAATCTGAGTCAAAGCTCAGCGTGGCAGCTGGGATAATATCGCTCAGGCTTCTATCTTTCAGATACGCATTCACTGACCATTCAGCCCAGCGTGTGTTCACAAAAAAAATCCTCACCATTGGAATTTTTAGATCCGTAGCAAAGAAAGTCAGAAAACCAACATAATTCGATCTGCAGGTAAAGAGTAGTAATTTAGACCACGAAGCATGCATCCGGCTGTCGCTAGACTCGCTACGTATCTGCCAACTGCAGGTCGCCGCCTCCCTTCCAACTCCATCCACCGACCGCCGCAACTCATCCACCGGACCTTGGTTGTGATGTGCTAGATACTCTTAGTTGTGGCTCTCCTCTGGTCGGAGAAGGAGTCGTTGATGGCCACGGCGGTGATATTTTGTCAGGAAGGACACTGACGACGGATGTACGAACGTTGGTGGTGATTTGAGGCGCGGCGGTTAGGCCAATGTTAAGAATCGGTCACCCCGTGTCGTATACGTGTTGCCTACCACGAAACGTATACACATTTGTTTGTACATCTGTCAAGTATATAAATAGAAGAGGTGGAGCCACGTTGCCTACCACGAAATCCTAATTAGTGTTTTTATCTTGGTATCAGAGCCGAGTCCACCGCCGCCGCCGCCTCTCGCGATCGCGACCGCATCACCGCGCTCTCGCCCGCGTGCAGCTCCTTCGTCCACGCGATGTCCACCTCGGCAGCTTCGGCATCCACCGCGATGACTACCGCGGCGGCCTCGGCATCCACGAGCATGGAGCTCGTCGGCCCCATCATCTCTCCGCTCGCCTCGGCGGGATCCTCCACCTCGACGGTGGTGGTGACTCCTCCCGCCGTCCGCCTCAACGGCGCCAGCTTCATGCTGTGGCGAGGACTGGTGCTGCCGCCCATTTGCGGCGCCCATCTGCACGACTTCCTCGACAACTCCGTGCCCGCTCCGGCGAAGACGATCACCGAAGGTACCGGTGATGCCGCCACGATCGTTCCCAACCCCGAGTATGCGCGTTGGTGGGGACTAGATCAGAAAGTGCTCGGCGTTCTGCTCTCTTCCATGGAGGAGAACATCGCCACGCAACTCATCGGCTGCAAGACCTCCGCAGCGGTGTGGTCGGCTGTCCACACCATGTTTGGTGCTCAGAACCGTGCCAACGTGAGGCACATCTGTCGTCAACTGCAGACGACGAGGAAGGGGGACATGTCGGCTGCCGCATATATGCACGTCATGAAGGGCTTTGCTGACGCCATGGACACTGCTGGCGCCCCCATCACCGACGACGAGCTCGTCGATTACATCATCACCGGCCTCGGCCCCGCCTACAACTCCATCGCCGGCGCCCTCACCGTCGGTAACGTCTCCGTTCCGTATGCAGACTTTTACTCTCATGTCCTCTCGTTTGAGGCGCTTCAGGCACAGCAGGTCGAGACCGTGGAGTGGTCTTCCTCCGCGAACGCTGCCTCTCGTCCTGGCGGTTCTGGTGGCAGTACTTCATGGTCGCGCGCACCCACTTTCCCGTCGGCCCCTGCTGCACCCCCGGTTGGTGCCTACCAGCCCGGCTACGGTGGCGGCAATGGAGGCCGTCCAACCCCTGGTGGCGGCGGTTACGGCCATCCCTACGGCCAGTACTCGGGCGGCTATGGTCAGCCCTATGGCCAGCACTCGGGCGGCTACAGCCAGCCCACCGGTGGTGGCGGAGGTGGTGGCGGCCACGGTCGCCCTAACTACAACAACGGCAACGGCGAAGGCAACCGCGGATGTTGCCGTCAACGTCCTCAATGCCAAATATGTGGGTACTTGTGGCGCCCCGCAAAAACCACTACTAGAAAATCGCGTTGTTTTTGTGCATTGCATCATCATGACCGCATGCTCATGTCATCATGCCACATTGCATTTGAGCATCGTCATCATCATGCATGGTTTGTTTAAAAACTATTTTGAAAGTCTGGTTTTATTTTCTAGACGCCTCGTCTTTATTTCAAATCCAAAACCCGGGTCTTTGGAATATTTTGTTTCGTCTACCAACGGATTTCAAAAGCCCCGTTTTAAATAAACAAAATTTATATTATTTTTATAGGAGGCAGCCAGCCAGGCCCGAAAGCCTAGCCGGCCACCTCCAAATTAAAATCCTAATCTGTCTAACCCCAAACCCTTTTCTACCCAGACCTAATATACCCAGCCCCCTCCACCTCACCCCACCCTATCACATCGCGCCACATCACCCTGGCCCAATCCCCACCCACTCATTCGCTGCCACCTCACCCCCAACTCCCTCCACTTCCCTCACACAGCCACCTGCACCACTCCCCATCGCACTGGCCACATCCCCCCGTACGCACGCACCATGCCACCAACCATGCGCGGGCCCCACCTCTCTCGGGTGGACAGCCGATCGACCCCTCCCCCTGACCCTACCACCGGCCAGGCGCCCTCGGGAATTCCCCCGTCCCCCAGGCCCGCGTCTGCCTTTTTTTCTTCCTCCTCTCTTTCCCAATCTCCGCCGCCTACCTCGCCCTCTTCCGCGGCCGTCTACGTGAGCCCCCGCCATGGCAGCGCGCCGCCGGCCACCTCATCGTCGCCGCCGGCCGCACTCTCCTCTCCATCACCGCCCTCCACCGCGCGCCTCGCCGCCCCTCTCTCCTCCTGCTCGCCTGCCGTGCCGCCGCGGGTCCCCACCTCGCCGTCGTCCCCGAGCTCGAGCTCGAGCTCGACCCCGCCACCCCGCTCGCCTCCTCTGCCGCCGCCAGGGCTGCGCCCTCACCCTCTGCCCCTCGTCTGCGACCCCGCTGTCGTGGCCTTCTCCTCTGCCCGCGCCGCTTCTCCTCCTCACCGGCCCCGTGTCTCCTCTCTCGCGTGCGCCCGCATCCGCCTCCGGCCTCCTCGCCCAGCTGGACGCCGTCCTCGTTGGTCCCTGCGCTGCCGCCTGAGTCCCTCGGCCTCGAGTCGAGCTCCGTCCACCTCTCCGGTACGCCATGGCGTTGTTCCCCCGCGCGTCCTTCTCCACCTCGCCGCTCGGCGCGCGACTGCGCCTCGCCCGTGCCCCGCGTCAACCGGACGAGCTCCTGACCGGTCTGCCCCGCCCCGTCCGTCCTTACCC
The DNA here is from genome assembly GCA_916181665.1 of Avena sativa. Taxonomy (NCBI): domain Eukaryota; kingdom Viridiplantae; phylum Streptophyta; class Magnoliopsida; order Poales; family Poaceae; genus Avena; species Avena sativa. The sequence continues at coordinate 182,084,951 of OV702287.1, read as the reverse complement.
CGTGGCTGCCAGCGAGCGTCGCTTCCATCTACGCAGTGCGTGGTCCCGCTGCCTCGAGGTGGCCCTGTCTCCAGCGCCGGCCCCGCCACCTGCAGCTGGCCAAGCGATGCCAGGATGCTCGCTGCCGTCAAGTTTTTCTTTGGCTGTCCGCGTGAAGCACTGCTGCTGCTCCTGTATTTTGTCGATGCCCAACACCAAGTGTGCCTTGCTATTTGTGTTACCGATGCTTGGGAATAGTCAGCCTCCCACTACAACCTCAAGTGCTACAAGTTGGGCTACTCGATGTTGTCAGTGTGGATGTCAATCTGGTGTTAGGAGCGTTTGTTCGAGACCTCGAGATGGACAAGATAGATGAGATGAAGACGCGGCTCGGCTAACCCAACTATGTTCGTGTGGTCGTCGAAGTCCGAAACCGAAGAACCAAGAGGTGTCGACGACATGGACCGAACCTCGCCTACATGGAACGCCAAGATCTCCTCCACGGATTCGATGGCCGAGGCCCTGAAGACCCGTTCCCGGAGGCGAAGTCCGGACCCGATGACCGCCAAGATCGCCACCGGAACGACAAGCACTTCACCGCGGAACGCCAAGTCCTTCTTCCTGGATGCGACAAGATCTACTTCCGCTGTCCGAGACCGATCCCGTCGAGCCGTTCACCCCCGTCGAACCCTGTCGAACCCCGGACCCCCGGAACCCAAGATCTTACGAAACCAGATGTGTGACCCTAAGCCCCTATTTTTATAATATGACATTATCAACTGTCGCATATTAAATTGTTCATGCATGCATACCTGTCTGTGGTTTGGGGGCATTATGCCGATTCACCGCATGATTAAATATGGAGTCTATATGCGGGCTATTCTAGTCTTATTCCGGACTCCATTTAAATTGGTGTAGCGAACCGATGCCCTGTGTTTCCTTGTTAACACAACCTTTAAATCATGGGGTAGCTAAATAACATGAACCCTCTAATTAATTATCGGGACCCCGATTCCGCTTAATTTTGCCTAGTTGCGTCGCATCTGTGTCATGCCATGCATCATATCATAATCATGCCGGATCTTTTGTCGTAGTATTAAATATTACATCCGGTGTTTCTTCTAGTGTTTGCTTCTTCGCGGATTAGGCCGATGAGTTGATGCGAGTACCGACAAGTTCTCCGGATATGCACCTTCGGCCGTGTTTCCCAGGCGAGCATCTCTCCCCCTTCTACCTATTTTGCATTTATAGTCTTTATTTCCTCCTGTTGTTCTATTGCTATCCGTGTCGCGATGCTTTAGTTTCTGAACACCAGTTATATCCCGTGCAGCCTCTATATTGCCTTGGACACCTCCTATCACCCGTGTTTGGTAGATAGCTGGCCTTGCGAGTCGTAGCTGCTTGCTCAGGTGCGATCTCGTGTTGTCAAGTACCACAGTTGTTGAAATGCTGGCAGATGCTTATTGGTGGAGATGCTTACTGGTGGAGATGATCATGACTTTAAACACAACTATTAAATTTCTAGATATAACTAATGCAGAGGCATCGGTGGGTAATAGATGTTATTTGGTTCTTCCACGCTCACTTGTGTCCCGTAGGACCCCGAGTACTTGATACCTGTTCCTTGACTATTCGCACTATCCACATCCGGGAGGCCTTATGGACCCCCCTGAGCCAGAGCTTGATTCATTTCTATTTCTTGGGGCCACAAAGTAGTTTGGGGCTTTATTACTATCCTGTACTTATGCCATGTTACTGCTTTATTTAAGACTGTGCGTGGAGCACCTATACTGTTTTGGATCGAGCCACATTTTCGCGGTATCGACAAGCCCAGTCACACTTTCGGGTTCCCAGTCGTTTACAACCGTCGTCGCAAACCCTGGGTCCGTTTCGGAGCCGGCCAACTTCGTTGCGGGTAGCTTAGTGGGATGCCCCTCTGAAATATTTCTGAATCCTGTGATCGCTTTGTCGTGAATGCCTCGTTGGGTTTTGAGTTGGTTTTTCCGAGGTTGATCGAGTGTGTGTTGCTATTTGTGCACCCCTGCAGGGTAAAACTTTCTAAAAGCCGTGTCCGCGGTTATGGACGACTTGGAGCACAGTATCTCGATCATAGACAAGCATAACTAAAGTAGTGCTATAAATTTGACTTAATATGTGATTAGTAATTCAGCTTCAACTATAATGGAATGGATAATAAAAATGCCAACAACTGGTGGATCTGTGGTGATCTGTGCCATACTATACATGCCTAGTAAGTATTGCAACTCCAATGGAATGTGATAAAAGTGCCAAAAATTGCTGGGTTTTGGGATTCCTCATGACAATTATATCTGACTAGTAAATGTTCTAACCACCATAGAATGGTTAATTAAAACTGCCCACTACTTACGCTTTAGGATGACTCATGCTATCTATATCTGATTAGTAGGTGCTACAACTATAACGGAATGAATAAAACTGCCAACTGTGTGAGTTCCTCGGTTTGACTTCCTCGTTTGGCCTCGAGGGGGAATCCCAGGATGGGTTTGTTTGGTGTTAGCTTCAGGTTGGATCCGAATAGGTCTTTCTTATCCCTCTCTGATAAACGCCAGTTGTACCGAGTCTCTATAGGTTGTTTAGTGTCGCTGCGCTGCCGCTTCAGCCCACCATACCTATGTAGGCGAGAGCCGCCGAATTCTAGCCTCGCCGTGTACTGGCCTCAGTACTGACGCTCCTCTTTTTTCCTTTGCCCTTTGTCGGCACCCCTTTTGTTTTAGCAGGTGTGAGATCGACGTCGTTAGCAGGGTTACCATTCCAGCTTGGCCTGGGCAGGGTTATGGACGCCATTGGTTATTCTTCAGGGCTCTTAGCCCCATTTGCATCTTGTCCGTAGTCGAACGCTTTATCGTTTTCAAGGTGATTTGGATCTTTGTATTGTATATCTGTATTTTGACTCGTTGAATCGCTATTGAATATATATCTGTTCTGTGGGTCCCATCGAGGACTGTTGTGTAATGGTATTACTTCGTTTTCCACCCGCACGAAAGTGCCTGCTGGGCGTCCTTGAATCGTTTCTATGCGGGTTTGGTAGGAAGCGCTAAAACTTGCATAGAGCCGATTTGAGGGTGTTATAGTACTGGGGCACGTCGCGACGGAGTGTCGGAATCGCTTCAACCCCGACTTCATATGTGCCAACAACCAGCGCTCTGGGAACTCTGCCTTGACGGGTTCTCATGCTCCTCCGGCCTGGATCATGGATACCAGGGCTACGGATCATCTGACGAACGATCTTCAGCGACTTCACCTGCAAGAGCGTTATGGCGGGACGGATTAGGTCCAAGTGGCCAATGGGGCAGGTTTGTCTATTGCACACATTGGTCATTCCTCTTTAGCCGGTTCATCCTTGCAACTGAAAAATATTCTCCATGTCCCGCACATTAATCAACATCTTATTTCAGTATATCGTCTTGTCTCTGATAATGATGTCTTTGTTGAGTTTCATCGTCATTTTTTCCGTGTTAAGGACAAGGCCACCCGGAGAACTCTGCTTCACGGTAGAAGCTATGGCGGTCTCTACCCCATCCCATTTAGTCGCGCGTCTTCATCGTCATCATCTCATCATGCTTTGTCCGGTGCTAAGACTACATCGTCTCAGTGGCACCAGCGTCTAGGTCATCCTACAAATAATGTAGTGCAAACTATTGTTAAGAACCATGATTTATCCTGTGCTCCAGTTGATACTTCTTCGATTTGTGATGCATGTCAGCGTGCCAAAAGTCATCAATTATCATATAATTTGTCTCAGCGTGTTACCACTATGCCTCTTGAGCTTGTTCATTCTGATGTGTGGGGTCCTGCCGTGGCATCTTCTGGTGGTTTTAAGTACTATGTTAGCTTTGTTGATGACTACTCTCGTTTTTGCTGGATTTATCTCCTTAAGCACAAATCTGATGTTGAACATGTGTTTTATGCCTTTCAGGCTCATGTTGAGCTTCTCCTCAATACCAAAATCAAGGCCGTTCAGTCCGATTGGGGCGGTGAATACCATCGGCTCCATCAATATTTTCAGCGCACCGGCGTGTCTCATCGTGTGTCTTGCCCGCACACTTCCCAGCAAAACGGCGTTGCCGAACACAAGCACCGTCACATAGTCGAAACCGGTCTCGCTTTACTTGCTCATTCGTCTCTTCCTTTGCGTTTTTGGGACGAAGCTTTCTGGACAACATGTTATCTAATTAATCGCATGCCTACTCCGGTTCTTAACAAGGATACTCCTGTTTTCCGTCTTCTCAAAACTCAACCGAACTATGAGTTTCTCCGTATCTTTGGTTGCGCGTGCTGGCCTAGTCTTCGCAAGTACAACACGCATAAGCTTGAGTTTCGCTCGAAAATGTGTGTTTTCTTAGGCTATAGTCCTATGCATAAGGGCTATAAGTGTCTCGATCGTTCTACCGGTCATATTTACATATCTCGAGACGTTGTCTTTGATGAGTCGGTCTTCCCGTTTGCCATTCCCAGAGTTACCGTAGATATTCCTACCCTTCGGCATGCCATCACTTTCCCTGAATCTAAACCGGCTACGAGTGATCATGTGCGGCAATACGACCTTTCCTATTTGTCTACTAACCTACTGTCTCGAGATGATGCTTTGCATGTGCAGGTTTCTGGCGTGGTCGACGTGCATGTACATACCCCTACCCCTGGACCTTCTACAGAAGTGCCTGAGGCGGGCGCCACACGCTCGGGGTCGCCCGAGCCTGCTGCTCGTAGCTCGCCCGAGCCAGCTACTACCTCGACGCTGCATGGGCCGGCTCCTCCCAGTCGATCATCGTCGCATGACTCGGTCCCCGCGTCTCCGCTCTAGCATGGAGCTGATGCACCGTTGCCCGCACCTGCTCCTGGTCATGGTGCGACCTCGTCATCAGCCCCTGGTCATGGCATGGTGACGCGTCTCCGTGACAATACTCGTCGCGAGAAGATCTACACCGACGGCACAGTACGATATGATTCGCGCAGGCGTGCTCTCTTTGCAGCCCTGGTATCTCATCGGGATGCTCTTCAGGAGCCGGAGTGGCGTGCAACAATGTCAGAGGAATTTTCTGCTCTATCTCAGACGCAAACATGGACGCTGGTTCCTCGTCCTCTTGGCACAAATATTGTTGGCAGCTATAACACCCCGTCCACTCCTGGGCCCGGGGGGTGTCACTCCTGGCAGCTTAATAGGATATCTAGACTGGTCCCACAGACCAACACTAGTCTTTTCTACGCACTTTGTCCTCACTCGTGCGCACCCGGTTATCCATTTCCCGGTCGGTCACCCATCCTAGAATTGCTCTAGGCCAAGCACGCTTAACCTTAGAGTTCTTTTCGAATGATCTTCCGGAAAATAAGTTGCAACTTGTTGATATGGGTATCCTATCAATCATATTAAGCCATGTGCCTGGATCTCACATACACCCACCCTTTAGAAGATCGATGCCCTCATCGATCAAGAACACCCCAGGAACGTTCCCTCTTGGCACGCGTCTGTGCGTCCACTGCCGGCACATGTGCCATGCCGTGTCCACTCCGGGCCACACGCGCCATGCTCCACATGTCCCGCCACTGACCCGCACACACCCGTGTAATCGCAAGGGTCGGCTCTGATACCACTTTGTAACACCCTGTTTCGAATGAGCTTCCGGAAAAGAAGTTGTAACTTGTTGATATGGGTATCCTATCAATCATATTAAGCCATGTGCCTGGATCTCACAGCAGCAAGTGGATCTTCAAGACTAAGCATCGTCCTGATGGTTCCGTTGAGAAGCACAAGGCTCGTCTTGTTGCCCACGGATTTACACAGTAACATGGCATTGACTATGGTGATACGTTCAGCCCAGTGGTGAAGCCTGCAACTATTCGCTTGGTTCTCTCCCTTGCAGTCTCTCGAGGATGGACTCTTCGTCAAGTTGATGTGAGTAATGCTTTTCTTCATGGTTTCCTGTCTGAGGATGTCTATATGCAGCAGCCCCCTGGTTTTGAGGATGCTCGGTATCCGACACACGTATGCAAATTGCAGCGTGCTATCTATGGCCTTAAGCAGTCTCCTCGCGCTTGGTATGCTCGCTTGAGTGCTCGGCTGCTTCAGCTTGGTTTTGTTCCCTCAAAAGCCGATACGTCTTTGTTTATCTTCAATCAAGCTAGTGTCCAAGTGTTCATGATGGTCTATGTGGATGACATTGTTATTGTTGGATCTACCTCTGTGGCAGTTGAAGGTCTGGTTCGTTCCCTCTCAGACACTTTTCCTATCAAGGATTTGGGCACTCTAGAATACTTCCTTGGATTGGAAGCGTCGTACAATTCAGGGGGCATGACACTTATGCAGCGCAAATATGCGCTTGATTTGTTGCATCGGGTAAACATGGAGAATTGTAACCCCACTTCCACTCCTATGGTCACAACCGAGCGGCTTGCTCGAGATACAGGTGCCCTGCTCGGAACAAAAGATTCTTTCCGGTATCGCAGTGTTGTTGGTAGCCTGCAGTACTTAACTCTCACTCGCCCGGATATTTCCTTTGCGGTGAATAAGGTATGATAATTCCTCTCTCAACCAACTTAAGTTCATTGGGAGGCTATCAAACGTATTCTGCGTTATGTGAAAGGGACATTGGATACTGGTCTGCGCATTCGCAAGTCATCACAGCAGAATATTAGCATATTCACTGATGCCGATTGGGCTGGATGTGTTGATGATAGACGCTCTACGAGTGGTTTTGCAGTTTTCGTGGGTCCGAATCTTGTTTCATGGAGTTTGAAGAAGCAGCCCACGGTTTCCAGGTCCAGCACCGAGGCGGAATACAAGGCACTTGCAAATGGAGCAGCTGAAGCTATGTGGGTCAGTTCTTTGCTTACAGAACTAGGTGTTTCCCAACAGCAGACTCCAGTTTTGTGGTGTGATAATCTAGGAGAAACTTACCTCATAGCGAATCTAGTCTTTCATGCTCGAACCAAGCATATCGAGATTGATTTTCATTTTGTGCGAGAGCAAGTTGTTGATGGCGCTTTGGAGGTGAGGTTTATCTCTTCTAGTGATCAGTTGGCTGATGTCTTCACCAAGCCAGCTACACGGCAGATGTTAGACCATTTTAGAACCAATCTAAATCTTGTAAGTAATAGCAGTTTAGATTGAGGGGGAGTGTTAAGAATCGGTCACCGTGTCGTATACGTGTTGTATTATGTAAACGTATACACATTTGTTTGTACATCTGTCAAGTATATAAATAGAAGAGGTGGAGGCACGTTGCCTACCACGAAACCCTAATTAGTGTTTTTATCTGCCAAATCCGGCATATGGAGGGGAAGAGGGACCATCGGGGGACCTCAACGGAAAGCTCAATTTCGAGCTTCAATGGCGAGGGAACTCCGACAAATTTATGGGAATTTCTCTAGAATTACTTTGGCAATCGTGTGTAGAGGAGAGGGTCTATGTAGGCGGATTTTTGTGGGGAGGGGGCAAGATCTGGATTCGATTTGGTAGGATTCGAGCATGATTTGAGCTGGTTCGCATGCCACTCGTGGTCCATAGGAACTCCCAACTCTGGTGGCCACTGGCCACACCCGACGTGCTGCGGCGGCCAAAGACAGGGAGGCTCCCTCCCCTTACACCCCTCCACAGGTTATCGCCGGCTGGTTGTGCCCCACCTTCAAGTGCCCGCACTCTACAACAAGTACCACGCCACCCTCATCCTCTCCTCCCCTTCCTAGGAACTCGGGAACAGAGACTATGGCGCAACAACATTTGTGTCCAGTTAGATGTGTCGTGGCTATGGCCGGCACCACGGCAATCGGACGTGCTGGATCGGTAGACTCTTTGCCCCGCTCATCTCTCCTGTCGGAGCTCGTCCACAAGCGCCGTGGGGCGTCGGGGGCAGCTCCTACCTGCGAGGCGGTGTGCGACGCGGCAGTTCCTGGATGGCGTAGAGAGAGCACATGGCGTGGAGGCTGGCGGTAGCCGGGGCATGGGCAAGGGGTGGCAGCTGCGACCCATGGCCGGTGTTAGGAGCTCGACCGGCCGCCCCGAGGTGTGACAGCGGCGGAGGCGCAGGAGCCAGTCGCGTTCGGGAGCTCAAAAGGGGATGAACTATTATTCCGTCCGACTGCTAGTTCCACTTACCGGTGGCATGGTGAGTAATTTCTGAGAACTTTGAGGGGTGAATTCGTCCAATGAAAAATCGGAACCAAAAGCTGGGTAGACAAACCTACCTCAAGGAAAATTATAGTATAGATAGATAGATATAGATATAGATATGAATCCATTGCGAAATTTAGAAGAGGGGTGCTAGGCGTCCCCCGGAGGATCAAAGTCATCGGGTCGACAACCGTTTGCATCGTCAGATCGACCAGAGCATCTGTACACAATATACAACGTGAAAACTACAAAAACCCGCAGGCGACGACTCCTCAACGGCTCACACATAAAGCATGACCCTCTGTGCCACGGCCGTTGCCGAGGAAGACGGTCGTTGCAGCAGTCGACCCCAACCCCCCGACTCCTCCCCGCCGCACCAAGCTGGTATCACCTACATAGCACTGCTGCCGGCCACTCCTAGCACTGCCACCGTCCGCTGGTAGCTCCACCGTCGGTAGCAAGTTCGCCGGCTTATGATAGCAAGGCAGCTAGCCTAGGGTAGCAACATCGTCGACCCTCTCCTAGAAAGTTTGCCAGCCCTATGGTAGCAAGGCGGGCGGCTTCTGATAGCAAGTTCGCCGCTGCCGCTTGTAGTAGAGGGTTGTCGCCCTTGTAGCAGACATCGCTGCCGCTTGTAGCAGAGGCCACCACCCAGCAGCTAGCCTGGCTTAGCAACATCGCAGACCCTTTTCTCGTAGCAAGTTCACTAGCCTTATGGTAGCAAGGCGGTCGGCTTCTGATAGCAAGTTCGCTGCTGCCGCTTGTAGCAGAGGTCCACCGCCCTTGTAGCAGACCTCACTGCCGCTTGTAGCAGAGGGCCGCCGCCCAGAGCGTCACGCCGCCCATGTAGCAGATGCCCCCTCCAATTCTAGTAGAGTACCGCCACCCTTGTAGCCGACTCCCCGCTATTTGTAGCAGAGCGCCGCTGCCTAGAGCCCCGCACTGCCCCTATAGCAGACGCCACCTCCAATTCCAACAAAGCATCACCGCCTCTATAGCAGACGCAGTGCTGTTTGTAGGAGAGCATCACCACCCTTGTAGGAGAACGTCGTCGCCGCCTTTGTAGCACAACGTCGTCGCCCTTGCAGGAGGTGCCCCTGGCTGCGAGAGGATGGCCATGGCAACGGTGGGTCCGTGCACGGAGCGCCCGTAGGAGTAATCCATGGCGACGGAGGAGCTGGTGGCGAACCGCCCGTGCGAGTAAGGGCATCCTACCGGCGGTAGGTTCCATGGGGAGTAGAGGCGGCCAGCATGTGGAGGTCAACTGCCGGAGAGAAAATTGAGATGCGTTCGGCGGAGATAGGAAGAAGATAAGGCAGGGGAGGTAGGTGGTGGGACCCATGCAACGTGTCTTTTTTTCTGCTGACATAAAAGGGCCATGAGTCATGCAATGGAAGCAGGGGATGCCGCGCGGGCGATCCCCCGGGGAAGGTGTATCCTTTTCCAATTTAGAAGCATGGAAATATAGAAGCATCAATATTTTACTTCCAATGTAATTGATGTTTTCTTTCAGCACAATAAAATTATGCTTCCGTTCCTTCGGTTAGCAGAAATATTTTTGCCCTAATGAAGCTCTTTTTTTCCAATGTTACTCCCCTCTGCTTCATGTGACACTAGAGTAATTCTATCTAATTGTGGGCCCCCAGATTTATCCTTAGAGAATCCCTATTATGCATAGCACCACGATCCCATGATCAGTCTGTCGTGGCATATAACCGACAAGTATCAAAGTAATATCCAAATACTTAAGCGGATACAAATCATACCTTAATACCATTATGGCTACACCGATCATCATCCGTGGAACTTTAGTACATCGTAGAGTCCGAGCCATGCCTTAACCTACAAGCATCTGACTGGGAGAACGTCCGAGCTCGCATAGTCGTCAACATCACTTTCTTCTCGAAATCTGGCCAAGTAAATAGCTAGGGATAATGCCAGTGAGTACACTAAATGTACTCGTAAACCACCTTAAGAGAATAAAAATAAAGGATATGCAATATGACAGTGGTAGTAGGAGGGCTTCATAAGAGGTTCTTTTCTAAAATAGTTTCTCTTGTAGATATAGCATGTCTATATCTTTGTTGAAAACTTTTGTAAAATATTTTGGAAACCATTTGAAAAGTTTTGGAAAACACTAGGATTGGGTCACCCTATTTTATCCCCTTGGTCCTCGGTTGACCGGGTTTTTCATCTTTGTTGGGGGATGACCCCAGGTAGGGTCAAGCTAAGGTATAAAGGTAATGTTGATAGAGTTATAAGCCGACTTATCTGGATCGGCCGAGTGATGGTCGAGTTACTGATACGTTGCAAACGTATCTATAATTTTTGATGTTCCATGCTTGTTTTATATCTACTTTCTTATGTTTTGTACACACTTTGGAGTATTTTTATACACTTTCTTGGACTAACCTATTAACAAGATGCCACAGTGCCAGTTGCCTGTTTTCTGCTGTTTTTGGTTCCAGGAAAGTCAGAAAATCAATATTCTCGGAATTGGACGGGAAAAAAGCCAAAGTCAATATTTTACCGGAAGACACATGGAGTCCAAAGGAGACAGAAAGGGGGGCCACAGGGCGGCCACACCACCCCCTGGATGGCCACCGACCTTGCCCCTTCGCCTATAAGAAGCCCATGGGACGAAAACCCTAAATCGAACAGCCTCCAGCCATGAAAAGTTCCGCAGCGCCGCCGCCACCGAAGGGGAGATTCGGGGGATAGAAAGTCTCAGTTCCGGCACCCTGCCGGGATAGGGAAGTGCCCCCGGAGCCATCTCCATCGATTTCCACCACCATCTCCATCGTCGTTGCTGATTCCCATGATGTTGAGGGAGTAGTTCTTCCTCGAGGCTAAGGGTTCTACCGGGAGCTATGCGTTCATCTCTCTCTCTCTCTCTCTCTCTATGCATGATCATATTGTGATCATGAGCTTTGTAATCAAGTAGATCTACTTTGCTACTCAAGTGCTTTAATAGATCTCTGCTCTCCCCATGTGTGTGAAAGTGATAGTGTGCACACCATGGTGGCACTTAGGCTAGAGATTACAAATACTTGTTATGAGTTATATTTGGAGTTGGATGTCTCTATGAAATTATGGTGTTTGTTGGAACCATCTAGTGCTCAAGGTGACAGTGTGGGGTTATCTAGATGCGGAAAGCGAACTTTGAGGTGTGCTGTTATAAGCCTACCATGGATTAGAGTGTCCAACCGGAGAGTAGTTAAGAGTAGTATCATAAAGAGAAGATATTTATATGAGAGTGTTCACTGGCGAAAGAATGATCCCTAGGCCTTGTTTCTAAGCATTGATACACCGTTTGCAACTAGATTTGTTACATGTTTGCTTGCTTCCATATTTATTTCAGATTGCCTTTAGTCTTTTCCACGCGACATCAAAGCTATTTTCTGGCACCGTTACCACTTATAATTATTCATACCACTTGTATTTCACTATCTCTTCACCGAACTAGTGCACCTATACACCTGACAAGTGTATTGGGTGTGTTGGGGACACAAAAGACTTCTTGTATCTTGATTGCATGGTTGCTTGAGAGGGATACCTTTGACCACTTCCTCCCTGAGTTCTATAAACCTTGGGTGATCCACTTAAGGGAAACTTGCTGCTGTTCCACAAACCTCTGCACTTGGAGGCCCAACAACTGTCTACAAGAATAGAAGTGCGTAGACATCAAGCTATTTTCTGGCGCCGTTGCCGGGGAGGTAAGGTAAAAGGTACTCACATCTTTTGGCTACTAAGCTATCTTCTAGTGCGGTTGCTGGTGTGTGAGTGCTGGAAGTTATTTCCTTCAGATTCTGTAATTATATCTTTTTGTTTCTTGTTTTTATTTTCACTAGTTAGGCATAATGAAAAACAAAAAAAAATTTAGAGAGCTTTATAGTATTTATCTTGATTTAGGACATGAAGTGTTTAAAGAGAAAATTAAAAAACCTATGGAACTTTATTTGCATGCTAATAGCAATGTTATTAGTATGAATTATTTGAACACCATTATTGCTAATGCTATGGAAAAGTCTAAGCTTGGGGAAGCTGGTTTTGATGAGCATGATATTTTTAGTCCCCCAAGCATTGAGGAGAAAATTTACTTTGATGATACTATGCCTCCAATATATGATGATTAAAATGATGAATATGATATTTTCAGTCCACCTAATATTGAGGAGAAAATTAATTATGATTACAATATGCCTCCTATATTTGATGATTATGGTGATGAGAATAATAATGATAGCTATTTTGTTGAATTTGCTCCCACTACAATTAATAAGAATGACTATGCTTATGTGGAGAGTAATAATTATTATATGCATGTGGCTCATGATAAGAATGTTTTATCTGATATTTATATTGTTAATTTATTCATGATGCTACTGAAAGTTATTATGAGATAGGGAAACATGGTTTTATGCATCTCAATAATATTAGGTTTCCTCTCTTTATGTTGAAAGTCTTGAAGTTGCACTTGTTTTACTTTCCTATGCTTGTTGCTTTGTGCTTTCATGACTTGTTTCTTTACAAGGTTCCTATGCATAGGCAGTGGGTTAGACTTAAATGTGCTTTGAATTTTCTTCTTGATGCTCTCTTTTACTTCAATTCATATTTCTTATGTGAGCATCTTCTCAAACTATCATGCCTACCTTAAAGGCGTTAAAGAAAAGTACTTATTGGGAGATAACCCAAAAGTTTTAGATGAGTCTTGGAAGTTATTACCTCTGTAATAACTGCTCTTTAACCTTTTTATTTGCTTTTTGTGTCAAAATAAACCTCTAATGAGAGAGAAGTAATGCTTGGGAAAGTTGCTGTCCCGAAACAGATTTTTGTCCTTCGCTGTAAAAATTCGTGTAAAATCTCTGTATGTTGTTTTGAGGCGTGAATTTTTTTGCTTCTGCCCCAAGTTGTTATCTAACTTTCGTTAGTTCAACACTTTTCGAGTTGAGCAACAGAAGGTCTTCGAAAAAATTGGTTTTTACCTGCTGGTCTGTTTTGACAAATTTCTGCCATTATTTCCATTTGCTTCCTGTCGGTTCCTTTTTGGATTCTCTTTGGGGAATTGAGCTTTTCAAGGGAAGTGCTACAGTAGCTTGTGTTTTAATGGAAGTTTTATTGGTGTTGAAACTGAACCCAAAGACTTATTATCTTGAGTACACTAATGTTGCTAATAAAGATTGTGTGAAGTTTTGTATGAAGGAAAAATTTCAGGTATATGGAGAGAATGATGTAATGACATGAAGAATGGACTAAAGCTCAATCTTGGGGATGCCACCCGTGTTACCCTAAGAAATATCCAAGAAGTACAAGTACCAAAGCTTGGGGATGCCCAATGAATCCCCTTCTTCATCAATAAAAATCTCAGGTCTTTCTAGACACTTTGTTTTTATTGTTTCATGCACTGTTGTGTTGTTCTTGGAGCATATTTGTTTTTGTTTTTAGTTTTCGTTTGCTTAGTTTTCTTGAATAAATTGGTTGGACCCCCTCATTCATGCATTATTTTTCAAATAAAGTTGATTTGGATTGGAAAAGAGTAGGAAAGTTCATGCTTAAGTGGTATGAATTTTTGACCGTGACTTAGACTTTATCATGTCATGCTTGATATTGTTTTGGCTTTATGCTTAGTGATTATTGTTGTAGCATGACATGTTATAAACAACTGAGATTGCTTAATGTGCCTTGAAAAAATCATGCGTTGTTTTAGCATATCAAAGCATAATATTGTGGTATTCTTCTTTAATGCTTTATTTGGGTTGACTTGGCGCATGCTCACATCATGTTAAGACTATACCAAGTCACCATAGCCACTATGATCATTTAGTTTTCGACTTGTAATATCACTTTATGCTTTAATTAATGATGTTTTGTCGCTTTGCATGATTATGACCATTATTGCTCTCTTAGTTGGTCGCTCCCAGTCTTTTGCTAGCCTCCATAACCAAGTGTGAGTTCCACTCATGCATCCAACTCCAAAAAAACCAAGTTATTCCAAAGAGTCCACCATACCTACCTATTAGCATTTGCTATTCCAAGTATATTCATGTTTTTATTTACCTTCTGAATTAAACTTGTTATGTGAAAATTAGTGATTAAAGCTCTCACAAACTTGATGGTTCACTTTACTTTTCTTGCCACTAGTAAACTTGAACCATTGTGTCATCTATGTTGTATATGCTTGCACTTATACGTTGGGATTAGCAGAACCATGCTGTCATGGGGAACGCTTTCAACATTGCACTTGTACATTGTACCCAGTTGATATCATGCTCTTTTGTTTATGGATGTCGTCGGTGTGAAATGAAAGGGGAGCTTGTAAGTCCATGGAGTTATGTATGTGTGTTAGAGAAACGCCTGGGCCGCTAGCCTAAGCCATGCCTAATCATGGTAGAAACTTGCAGCATCACCATAGTGAGCAATCTATGAAGCATTCTTCTTATAAAAAAAGAGACAGAGATTGAGAAAAATAAAAAAAAGAGATGAGAAAAAAGGAAAGAGAGAAAAAAACACCATTTTCCCATGGTAAATAAGAAGATTGCTGAGATGCTCATTGTCTGCTTGCCTTTTCATTTTGATTATGGCATAGCTCCTGTATCATGTGCAAGGGGTACCCCGTTGGCGGTTCTCTATGATACACATGTACTTACTATAACAAGAACTTACCGGTAACTAAACTTGAGTAGCATGAGGAGCGGCCCTCGTATTCAAGGGACATGAGATTGCCAACTTATACTTTGTCAAGCATATACTCCATAGTTTGTTCACTTTAACCTTAATCACTTCAAGATTCTTATGATAGGGGCAATGAGAGCTGAAAGCTAATAAGTACCATAATTTTTGGAAGCTCTTTATGAAACTTGAATCCCTGCTTCCTTCTATGAAGGCCTTTCTTTTACTTTTATGTTGAGTCTCCACCTTCTATCTTTATGCACCTATTTTGAGAGCATAGTGGCCATTCTTAGTTCCATGTGCATTGTCCCAAGACTTGTTGATTGATGCATAATTTTGATATTGCTTGTTCTTAAACTATTTGTATCTAGTCACCCTTATAAACTTTGAAGGTGTCCTATGCATTTATGTTTGCTACTCTATGAGGGACAAGATGAATGCCACTATGCTATGTTTTCTATATGTGAAACAAACAAACGTATTTTAATGCATTGTTATTCATGATCTTTGTTTGTATCCTTTCATGTTGCATGCATAGTTAATATGTCTTATTGTTAGAACTTCATCTTTGATGCTCATGTTTAGAGTACTTTGATCCCATCTTTCAATGCTTGCAAATGGTTTGATCTTGATTATGATAGTGCATGTCACCTCAAAAATTATTCTTTCTTTTTATCACTTACCTACTCGAGGACGAGCAGGAGTTAAGCTTGGGGATGTTGATACGTTGCAAAGGTATCTATAATTTTTGATGTTCCATGCTTGTTTTATATCTACTTTCTTATGTTTTTTCCACACTTTGGAGTATTTTTATACACTTTCTTGGACTAACCTATTAAGAAGATGCCACAGTGCCAGTTGCCTATTTTCTGCTGCTTTTGGTTCTAGGAAAGTCAGAAAATCAATATTCTCGGAATTGGACGGGACAAAAGCCAAAGTCAATATTTTACAGGAAGACACATGGAGTCCGAAGGAGAGATGAAGGGGGGCCATAGGGCGGCCACACCACCCCTTGGCGTGGGCATACTTAGGCCGCGCCAGGGCATGGTGTGGGCCCCCTGGCCGGCCACCGACCTTGCACCTTTGCCTATAAGAAGCCCCCGGGATGAAAACCCTAAATCGAACAGCCTCCAGCCACAAAAAGTTCCACAGCGCCGCCGCCACTAAAGGGGAGATTCGGGGGATAGAAAGTCTCTGTTCCGGCACCCTGCCAGGACAGGGAAGTGCCCTGATGACCCACAATTATAGGGGGTGTATCGCAGTATTTTTGATAAGTAAGAGTGTCGAACCCAACGAGGAGCAGAAGGTGCTGGCGAATGGCTAGGAGCAGGAATTCTCTGTAAATACTTAACAAACAGATGTTTAGGGGTTTTTGATAATCAAGTAAATAAAGTACGAGTAAATAAAAGACAATAAGAATAAATGCAGCAAGTGGCCCAATCCTTTCTTTAGCAAAGGACAAGCTGGTTGTATTACTTAAGATGACCAAACGTTCTCGAGGACACATGGGAATATCGTCAAGTACTTTCGCTTCATATAGTTGATTAATCTTCTTTAGTTTGCTAAGTGTTGTGTGGGTGAACCTGTGCTAATGTACCGACCTTCCTAGGACTAATACACACTTGTGATTATACCCCTTGCAAGCATTCGCAAGTACAAGAAAGTAATTAAGGTAGAAACCTAACCACAACTTTAAACTCTAAGACCCTGACGTCCCTTGTGGAAAGGTTTCCTATCGGGGGTTCAGGTTTCTGTTACTCCGGCAACCCCTACGATTAGTATCCAAATACACAATGCATTCCCCTAGGCCCATATAGGTGAAGTGTCATGTAGTCGACATTCACATGACACCACTAGAAGAAGTACACCACAACTTAAATATCAAACCATTGAAACTTTCTCAACACAATTCCACTACTAACAACATGACTTCTCCCATGTCCTCAAGAACAAAACGAACTACTCATAAGACATCATATGGATCATTATCAGAGATGAAATAATGATAAGTAACAATCTTAACATAAATGATAATTCAATGGTTCACTCAATAGCATCAACTACAAAGAGTAATCAACACCGGGAAAGTTTCCCCCAAGAACTATGTAAGATTCAACCCAATTGTTATATTGGTATGAAGTGGTGATGATGGTGCTGGTGGAGATGATGGTGGTGATGATGATGATCCCGATAAAGTCCAGCTTGATGGTGGTGTTGATGGCGATGATCTCCCCTCTCCGGGAAGGAATTCCCTTGGCAGAATTCTATCTGCCGGAGAGATCTTTCTCTCTCAGTGTTTTCTGCCCCGCAGAGGCGACGGAATCTTTCTGTGGTCGCTCTCTGAGTCTTAGGGTTTCTGGAGGATAATATACGCTAGAGGGGAGAGGCTAGAGTGGACCAGGGCGGCCACACCACCTGGTGGTGCGGCCTGGGGTGGCCCACGCCAGGGGTGGTGTGGGCCCCCTGTGGCCCATCTCCACTTCCCCTTCTGGCATTCTTCATCTTCTAGAAAAATAGGATTTTCCATGTATTTTCCCATATTTTTTGATCTTCGCGAATTTTGCCTCCAAACATCACCTTTTCCATCAGAATCTTGACTACAGCGGTCCATGCTCCAAAAGTCATCAACCATGCAAAAACAGATGAAATAACATAAGTATCACCTCTTAATATGAAATATATCAATGAATAACAGTAAATTATGATATAGAATAGTGATGCAAAATGGACGTATCAACTCCCCCCAAGCTTAGACTTCGCTTGTCCCCAAGCGAAACTGAACTCAATAAACATGACCTCAGGTTTATGGAGTGAAGAGTCGATAAAAGAATACGGACAAGAAGCATCACATTCATCAATATATAAATCATAATAGAAGACAACTCACTATTATATAACTTAACTTGCAATAAGTAAAGGAAACACAATAAAGATGCATAAAGTAAATCATAATTGGTAATGGAAAACTTAGCTCCTGGTCAAAGAATAGTTGATAATTTGCTGGAGTTCACAAATAACTGGTTTTCAATGATAGCTTTCAAAGTAGTAATCACCAAGATAAGAGCAAAGTGCAAAACAAGGAACATAAGAAACATGATTGAATAAATCATCGTATGAATGAATGAAACACAACAACTCAAAATACTTGCTGAGATAGAAGAGAATAGGTTTACTGACTCAACTAAAAAGTAAAAGAAAGGGCCCTTCGCAGAGGGAAGAAGGGATTTCAAGTTTCATAAAGAGCTTCCAAAAATTATGGTACTTATTAGCTTTCAGCTCTCATTGCCCCTATCATAGGCATCTTTAGGTGATTAAGGTTAAAGTGATCAAATATGAGGATATGCTTGACAAATTGCGAGTTGAAAATCTCATGTCCCTTGAATATGAGGGCCGCTCCTCATGCTACTCAAGTTTAGTTACTGGTAAGTTCTTGTCATAGTAAGTACATGTGTATCATGGAGAACCACCAACGGGGTACCCCTTGCCCGATGATACGGAAGAATCCCCATATCAAAATGACAAGGCAAGCAGACAACAAGCATCTCAACAATCTTCTTATTTACCATGGGAATATGGTGCTTTTTTCTCTCTTTCCTCTTTTCTCATCTTTTTTTCTTTTTCTCTTTTTCTCAATTTCTATCTATTTTTTATAAGAAGAATGCTTCATAGATGCTTGTTATGGTTACGCCGCAGATTTCCACCATGACAGCATGGATTAGACCGGCGGCCCAAGCGTTTCTCTAACACACATACATAACTCCATGGACTTACAAGCTCCCCTTTCATTTCACACCGACGACATCCATAAACAACAGAACATGATATCAACTAGGTACAAAGTACCGGTGCAATGTTGAAAGCGTTCCCCATGACAGCATGGTTCTGCTAATTCACAACTTACAAAGTGCAAGCATATACGCAACATAGATGGGCACAATGGTTCAAATTTATCAAGTGAAAGAAAGTAAAGTGTGCCATCAAGTTCGTGAGAGCTTTAATCACTAATTTTCACATAACAAGTTTAATTCAGAAGGTAGATAAAAACATGAATTTACTTGGAATAGCAATAATGCTAGTAGGAGGTATGGTAGACACAAATGGCATAGGTTTTGGTTTAAGGATTAGATGCACGAGAAGCATTCCCTCTCAGTACAGGTTTTTGGCTAGCAAGGCTGGTTAGCAAGCATAAGAGTTGAAGGAAACAAACAAACATACAAGTGATAAAAACAAACATGCAATCTTCTTTGGAAGCACAAAAGATCTTAACTAGAGAATACTAAACTTATGAGCAAATCAAGAAAGAAAGATGATGAAATTATATTTCTTTTAAGAGTACTTTTATCTTTTTCATTCAACTCTCAAAATAGTGTTGCTACTAACCAAGCCAGGTTTGCCAGAACCAACTAAATTAACTCAATGATCCCAAAGTGATACCAGTACTAACAACAAGATCAATCATATAACCATGAATTGAAAACTAAAATAAGATATGCAAAAGAGTAAATGATAGAACTTCTCATTAATATTCCGTAACGACAACTCACACTAAGGGATACATAGATATCTAACGAGAGGGGGGGGGGGGAGACACTTCCGTAATGCAAACTATCCTACATGATAACTTCTCTATTCATGATATGACTCTACTAAAAAGGTAAAAATATAGAAGATAGTGATGTGATACCGCGACACTCCCCCAAGCTTGGAACAAACCAAGGGGATGCCAAAACCTGATGACGAATTACTCCTTTGGTGGTGGTGGTATTCGATCGTCATCATCCGACTTCCAAGGTAAGGGCTCCCCATCAACAAAAGACATCATGGTCTCTAGCATCCTAAAACCTCCCCATCTTCAAGCAACAACTCCTTGGGATGAATCTTCAACTCTCGCATGTATGGGTTGATGATATCCGCTGAGGAATATTCCTTGGCTGATCCAGAGGAAGACATTGTGGCTCCAAATCTGGGACTCTACCTGTCAGAAACAGATCGAAATGAAAACATGACGAGAACACGATATACGAACCTCGGGGGATCCGGGGGATTATATATTATGAAGTTTTACGACAAAAGGAAGGTACTGGGAGAAAACGGGTCGGAGGAGGAGTTCAAGGTGGCCACACCACCTGCTGGCGCGGCCAAGGGGCCCCACGCCAGGGGGTGGTGTGAGCCACCCTGGCTCTGTTTCCGCCCCTCTTTCGCTTCGTAGCTTTCCTTGTTGGATAAAAACTCCAAAAATACAACTGGATAGAATTTTCGCGGAACTTTTCTTACCAAAACTGTTACCTATTTGAAAATGGACTCTGTAGGTCTCTGAATTTGGCATTTAGTAGATTCTTCCGGAGTCACCACTTGAATGGCATCAATATCTTAATCTTCATACTCATATTTCTCGAGTCATGAAACCTTTCACTTCCTTATTACACCATTTTCTCCATTAACTTGGAAATTTCTTTCACACAAAACTTCACACAATTATCATTAGCAACATTAGTGTAAGCGAGGTAATAAACCTTTTAAGTCCAATTTAAACCGAAATCCATCAACTCATAAGCTACTGTAGCAACTCCTTCCAAAAACCCAAAAAGAATTCAAAAAGGAAATCGATTAAAGAAGCAAATGCAAGAGTGGCAAAATCTGTCAAAACAGACCAGCAGGTTAAGATCAATTTTTTCAAAAATCTTCTGTTGCTCAAATCAAAAAATGCAAAACTAATGAAAGTTAAATAACAACCTGGGGCATAAGAAGAAAAAATTACAGATCAATCCGACATACAGAGAGATCTCTTGAATTTTTACGGTGAAGCACAAAAATCTGTTTCGGGACAACAACTTCCCCAAATCTTACTTCTCTCTCATTAGAGGT
Source organism: Avena sativa (assembly GCA_916181665.1). Classification (NCBI taxonomy): domain Eukaryota; kingdom Viridiplantae; phylum Streptophyta; class Magnoliopsida; order Poales; family Poaceae; genus Avena; species Avena sativa. The sequence goes on along the minus strand of OV702287.1, from coordinate 182,064,292 downwards.
TGATCTTGACACAAAAACCAAACAAAAAGGATAAGGAGACGTTATTACCGAAGTAATAACTGTCAAGACTCAAAGAAACAAAAACAAAATGAAAGCAAGAATAAATTGGGTTGTCTCCCAAAGAGCTCTTTCTTTATAGCCATTAAGATGGGCATGACAATTTCAATGAAGCTCACATAAGATATGAATTGAAGTAAAAGAGAGCATTGATGACCCACAAGTATAGGGAGTGTATCGACGTATTTTCGAGGGAAGTGAAACCCAATTTATTGATTCGACACAAGGGGAGCCAAAGAATATTTATAAGCCTTAACAAGTGAGTTGTCAATTCAGCTGCACCTGGAAACAATCTTGCTCACAGCAGTTTATCAGTAGCAACAATTTTGTAATAGCAATAGTAAAGCAATATCATTAATAAAGTAAAAGTAGTAATAATTGCAATAAATAGTAGGATTAAAGCGCGGTAGGCATAGGGATGGATGGACGGGCATTGCATGGACAAGGCAATTCTTATGGCAATAAAAACATAGGGCATTTGCAGATAAATAAGATAACACATCCAAGTACTAGATAATCATAGGCATGTGTTCCATATATAGTCATACGTGCTTGCAATGAGAACTTGCACAACATATTTTGTCCTGCTAGCCTGTTTGCAGTGGGGCCTCAAGGGCTACTGGCAATTAAGGTGCTCCTATTAATAGAGCACTGGGGCAAAGCATTAACACTCCGTGAACACATGTGATCCTCACATCAAAGCCATTCCCTCCGGTTATCCCGATTGCTGTCACTTCAGGGCCTTTGGTTCCGGACAACAATATGTGTATACAACTTGCAGGTAAGACCATAAACAATACTATCATAATGAATCAATAACATGTTCAGATCTGAAATCATGGCACTCGGGCCCTAGTGACAAGCATTAAGCATAACAAGTTGCAACAAAGTCAAAAAGCACTAATAATAGATACTAGGCACCATGCCCTAACAATCTGATGCCATTACATGAACAATCTCATCCAATCCCTACCATCCCCATAGCCTACAATGGGGGATTACTCAGTCATAGATGTGGGAAACATGGATGGTCGATGGAGAAGCGATGGTGATGATGATGGCGATGATCTCCTCCAATTCCCCATCCCGGCAGGGTGCCAGAACAGAGTTTCTGCTTCCGAATCACGGAATCTGGTGGTGGCAGCACAATGGAACTCTTTCTAGAAAAACGTCGAACCCCCCTTGGTTTTTAGGTCAAGAGGCGACTTATATGCGAAGAGGGAGGCCGAGGGGGTAGCCGAGGCAGCCACACCACCCCAGGCGCGACCTGGCCTGGCCCGCGCGGCCAGGTGGTGGGGGCCCCTTGTGTCCCTACTCCGTCTCGTCTTCTGGCTTCGTGAGGCTTCTGGTGAAATAGGATTTTTGGCATATTTTCCGGAATTTTTCCTGATAGTTGATTTTCTGCACAAAAACTAGACACCAAGGTAATTCTGCTGAAAACAGCGTCAGTCCGTGTTAGTTGTATCCAAATCACACAAGTTTAGAGGAAAAACAATAGCAAAAGTGTTCGGGAAAGTAGATACATTTTGGACGTATCAACTCCCCCAAGCTTAGCTTATTGCTTGTCCCTAAGCAATTCAGTTGAAAACTGAGTGCGATAAAAGAAACTTTCACGAACACATTTGCTTCATAAGATGTATATATTCTCAGCATATGATCAACTACTCAGGCAATTCATAATAAAGAGTTTGCAACTAAGTTTACTTAATAGTCATTGCAAGCTATGAAGAGATTCCAACTCAAAAATAATAACTAGCATGAAACATGAACATAAGCAACATTGCAATGCTCACAACAAGGTATGATAGAGTGGTATCTCGCTTGCCTTTGATTGTAGAGCAAACATAAATGCCAAGGCACCTCTAAAGTTCAAGTGAAGACTAGAAGTAAAGATGTCAGAGATGCAAGCATCAAAGTCATAACACAAATAATCAAGTTTTGAGACAAGCATATTACACTAAGAATGACAACTATGCTCTCAAGAAAGTGCTCATAGAATAGGTGATGTCTCAACAAGGAAATGAAAAGATTTTGAATAGTTTGAAAGGCTTCCAAATGCTGAAAGTATGGTACTCATTAGCTTTGAGCTCTCGTTGCCCATATCATAAGCATCTTTAAATGGTTAAGGTTAAAGTGACACAACTAAGAGGATATGCTTGACAAGTTATAAGTTAAAATATCATGCCCCTTACTTACGAGTACCGAACCTCATGCTACTCAACTTCAGTCACAAGTAAGCTCTTGTCATTGTAAGTACATATGTATCATAGAGAACCGCCAACGGGGTACCCCTTGCACATGATACTGGAGCTATCCCATAATCAAAATGACAAGGCAAGCAGACAATGAGCATATCAGCGATCTTTTTATTTGCTATTTGCATAGGTTTTTATTGAGGATGCTTCATAGAATGCTCATTATGGTTATGTTGCAAGTTTCCACCATGATTAGGCATGGCTTAGGCTAGCGGCCCAGGTGTTTCTCTAACACATATACAAACTCCATGATCTTACAAGTTCCCCTTTTATTTCACACCACCGGGATCCATAAGAAAAAGAATCATGATATCAACGAGGTACAAAGTAGCAGTGCAATGTTGAAAGCGTTCCCCATGATACATGGTTCTGCTAACTTCAACTTATAAAGTGCAAGCATATACGCAACAAAGATGGACGCAATGGTTCTAGATTATTAAGTGCAAGAAAGTAAGTGTGCCATCAAGTTCGTGAGAGCTTTACTAACTAACTTTCTCATAACAAGCAGACATTTTATTCGGAAGAAAACAAGGCATACTAAATATGCACGGAATAGCAAATGATGCTAATAGGTAGGTATGGTGGACACTTTTGGCAATATTGGTTTTGGGGAATTGGAAACACGAGTAGAGATCATACTCAGTGCAAGTGAAGGGTAGCAATAGTAAGGGAACGACAAACGAGAGAGAAATAACTGTCATAATCATGCTTGCAACAAAATGGGACTAATCATGGCATGAAAGTGATTCAAGACCCCTGAGGCAAAATAATTCATCGAGGTTTAACTGATTATTGTTTCAGTCATATGCATGCATGAGCATGTGCCAAGTCAATTCAAGTGAAACATTTAGAGGGAGATACCACAGTGTCATACCAAGTTATGAATAGAGCAATGCAAGCAAACATTCATACGACATGCTACAAACTATTAGCAAGCTGGAGCTAATCATAAGAAAGCAATAACTACTAAGCATCCATAAGTAACATACAACCTACATGAACAGACTAAGCATGCCCACAATGATGAGTATATGTACAAAAATGAAAACAAATAGAGTTCGTTACCAACCTCTCACCACACCTCAAGTTGTCATTAATCCTCATTATTTCCCTTCACTTGTGTGGCTTGAATAATAACATCAAACCAAATTCCACTGAGGACTGCTGAACCCTGCAACAAACTCCACAAAACCAAAGAAGAACAACAAATATTTTTGGTGTTTTTGTTTTTTAAAGGCAAGAACAAAAAGGGGAAACAAGCAAAGCAAAATCTTTTTGGATTTTTTGAATAGTTCAAACAAAGAAAAAAGGAAAAAGCAAACCAAGGAAAAAAGAAGAAGAAGCAAACAAAGAGAAACAACAGAAATATTTTTGGTCTTTTTGTGTTTTAGAAAGCAAAAGTGAAGAAAGAATGAAAACTAAAAAGAGAACGAAGCATGGATATACAAAGTACCGACTAAACATGATATGGAGATGAGTGTGATGTCGTTGTACCTCCCCCCAAGCATAGGCTTTTGGCCTAAGTGGGTATCAATCCCAAGCTGGCCAAGATGGAGCACCTCCATAGTACGGCGAGGAGGTACCCTCGTCCTGGTATGAGCTCGAGGAGGCTCCACCGTATTGCGCAGAGTAGTCATAAGAGGGCACATCCTCTTGGTGCTGCCTGTGGAAACCAAGAAAGCGGAGCTTCTCGTCCACCTCCTCCTTGGAACGCGACCATAGCCTCCTGTGAATACCAAACAAAGTATATTGCGGCAAAGGAATCTCCCTTTCATCCCCGTCAGTAAACAACATCATGTATACTAAACTATCCGTATCAGAGTCAGCAGTGATGAAGTGATGTGTTTTCATGGCAGCAAGATCAAGCCTTTGTGGTGCCAACACAGTGTCATTAGGATCCACAGAAAGTTCTAATGCAACAACCATATGTGAAGCAATAATGCCCCCATAAATAGGTCCCCTAGCAGCTAGGCGGCGAGCAATGAGAGAGCCAAGATTGTACCGGGTATCATTATTAAGTGCAGCAGCGAGGAAGGCTAAATGATAATTGGAGATATTACTTATGTTCTCCCTACCAAGAATGCTAGTGGCAAGATAATAAGCAAAGTATCTAAGAGCTGGGAGTTGGATGTTTCTTATCTTCCCGTGCTAAGCTACGCGGTCATCATCATTTGTCACACTTCGATAGAGCTCCAGCAAATCAGCGGGTCGCCTTGGATCTTCTTCATGGTCCCCGTCATTCCTATACCTATAATGCTGCAAAATCTTTCCAATGACATGGTAATAGGCTGATTATAAATTCTGAAAGAAACAGTTGACTGATATGGGGTGTTAGTGAAAAAAAACTCTCAACGAAAGTTTTGGTGAGCATGGCATATTTCTCACTCTCATCTTCCATGTATGAGGTCAAACCGACCCTCTGAACCAGTAGTAAGAAATCATCGAGGATCCCTGCAGCTTGCAAAAAGGTAAAACAAGGAAAAGTAGATGGGTGAGCATCCCCCTCATCTCCTTCATTGCCAAAGCGTGGTGCAATGAGATCTTCATTGTATGAAGGCCTAAACTGAGAGGCTGATCTTGAGGGCCTTTACCTCCTACGTGTGTCCCTCTCAAATATTTCTCCAAAGGTGTGGTTGTTCATCTTTGATATTTTGAAATTTAAACATCCATTAAACAAGTGATTACAAAGTGAATACATAATGAAGGGCACTACTCATAGGGACTTGTAAGAGGCCTAAACATGCATCAAAACAATATCTCTAAGCATTGAACAAGCTTACAAGCTCTCATAACCTGTCACCTACAGCAGCAAAATACTCAAGATATAAACCACTAAACACAAATCTACTTGGACAAGCGGAGGAGTTACATACCGGAGAACAAATGCTCCAAATTTTAGCAGCAAAGATGGGCTGAGCAAGGAGATCGAAAAATCATGGGCATGAATAGTAAGAACACAATTTCGAGCAAAGAACTAATGTTTTCTCGGGAGAGAGAAAGAAGTGGGAAGTGAGAGAGTGAGTGGAGGGCCAGGGGTGGCCCACACCATGGCCTTGCGTGCCCCTGGGCTAGCCATGCCACCAGTTGGTGTGCCTGCCTGGTGGGCCCCCTGGTACTCTCCAGGCACTTGTCTTCCCCTTTTTTCACGTAAAAATTTAATATGAATTTTCTGGAATTTTTCGAGACACTTTGTTGTTGAGCAATTTTCAGGTATAAATGAATGATTTTCTGACAGAAAGAAGGTTTCTGGAATGATGCAATGACAAAACAAAACTAAAACTTCAGAAGTTCTAAGACACTCTAATATGCAAGCAACTAACAACAGAAAAGTAAACTAAACGAAAGCAAAAACTAAAATGGATAAAATAAAAGTAAGCAAAGATAATCATGATGAAAACATTGTTTTGTTCATTAAATCCCTTTGTTAACAAGGTTGATCAGGTCTTGTTACCAAAACACTTCTATATGAAAGAAAACTTTGCATTCCACTAATGATTATGTTACCTCAACCTTGACAACAATGGTCCCAATCATAATAGTTTCGTATTTTTCTCTTGGTATGGGACAATATATTTCTCCAACTTGAATGCCCTCAACATGTTCAATTGAATTTAAACCATAAGTCCTATCAATCTACTTGGGGAAATAGACAGTATGCTCCTTGTCATTAACATTAAAAGTCACCTTTCCTTGATTACAATTAATAACAGCTCCTGCAGTATTAAGAAAAGATCTCCCAAGAATAATAGACATATTATCATCTTCAGACATTTCAAGCACAACAAAATCAGTTAATATCAAGAAATTATGAGCCACTTGAATAGGTACATCCTCACATATACCAACAGGAATAGTAGTAGATTTATCAGCCATTTGCAAAGATATATCAGTTAGTATTAGTTTTTCTAGTTGAAGTCTCTTATATAGAGAAAAAGGAATAACACTAACTCCTGCTCCCAAATCACACAAAGCAGTTCTAACATAACTATTTTTAATAGAGCAAGGAATGGTTGGAATCCCTGGGTCTCCAAGTTTTTTTGGAACCTTACCATTAAAGGAATAATTAGCAAGCAAAGTAGAAATTTCTTCATTGGGGGTCTTCCTTTTTTTCGAAACAATATCCTTCATATACTTTGAATAAGGAGGCAATTTAATAGCATGAGTCAAAGGAACTTGCAAGAATAAAGGTTTCATCCACTCACAAAACTTATTATAGTGTTCATCTTCCTTTGACTTGTGTTTCTTATCAGGGAAAGTCATAGGTTTTTAGACCCAGGGCTCTCTTTCACTACCATGTTTCTTAGCAACAAAATCTTCTTTAGTGTATTTAGTATTCTTAGTGTGCCTTTCGGGTTCTTCTTCAACTTTTTCTTTATCAGGAGCATCATTTTCTTCATTACCACTTTCAATTTCAGCATCAGAGACAAATATACTATTAGGATCTTTAGCAGGTTCAGAGGGTTCTACAATAGTTTTATGATTCTTTTTTCTTTTCTTAGGAGTAGTACCACTATTTTCAGCTTGTTGAGAATCCTGCTCAATTCTTTTAGGATGCCCCTCAGGATATAGAGGATCCTAGGTAGCAACACCACTTCTAGTTCTAATTTCATAAGGATGTTTTTCTTTAGCAGCATTAACTAGCAAGTCTTTTTGTACCTTAATAAGCTGATCAATTTGAGTTTGAACCATTTGAATTTTTTTAACAAGCATTTTAACATCATTAGAGGTTCTTTCCACAATATCTTTTAACTCAACAATAGCTCTAGAGTTTTTCCATTAAATTATTTTGCACCCTTTTATTGAAATTATCTTGCTTAACAATAAAAACATCAAATTCTTCTAAGCATTGATCGGGAGGTTTAGAGTAAGGAATATCACCTTCATCAAAATGTTGGAGAGAGTGTACCTCAATAGTGGATGAGTGGGGGATTGGCTTACATAATTCTTCTATAGGAGGCAAATTCTTCACATCTTCAGCTTTAATACCCTTCTCCTTAAGACATTTCTTGGCTTCCTTCACCACTTCATCATTTAGTTCAATAACTCCCCTCTTCTTTGATGTTGGTGTAGGCGTAGGAATAGTTAACTTAGGTGTAGTTGTCTCAAGTATAGTTGGTTCAGGAGGAGTCCAATCTTCATAATTCTTGCTTATTTTAGCCATTAATTCCCCAGCTTCCTTGGGAGTCCTATTCCTAAAAACACAATCAGCACAACTATCCAGGTATGTCCTAGATTCTCCAGTTAGTCCATTATAAAATATATCAAGAAGCTCATTCTTAGGTAATGGACATCCAGCCTGTGCATGAATCAAAGCACAAAAACTTGCCCATGATTCATGCAATATCTCTTTCTCTCCCTGTTTAAAATCAAAAAGTTCCTGCAAAATAGCATGTCTAGCACTAGGAGGGAAATATTTATGAAGGAAGGTACTAATCAAGCAATCAGGGGTATCAATAGATCTAGGAGGTAAATTATTAAACCAAGTTTTAGCTTCTCCTTTTAGTGAAAAATAGAAAATTTTAGCAACAAAGTAGGTGTGCATCTTAATATCATCAGAAAACAGGCCACTCGTGGTGGAAAGCTCAGTCATATGTGCTACCGCACTTTCATCCTTAGTCCCACAAAAAGGTTCTTTCTCAGCAATAGCTATGTAAGATAGATCAAGAGAGAAATCATAATCCTTAACTTTAATGTTTATGGGAGATGCAACAAACTTAGCATTAGGCGACATTTTGGGTTTTATAGTACGCCTCTCAAGGAGACTCTTAATAGCACTCCTATCATGGGTGTTTTGACATTATTTAATAAATTCATCGGTCATCTCTATATAATCGTCTTCAATATCATAGCTTTCTCTAGACTCAGGTGAACTGACAGGTGTAGTAGTGTCTACATTAGGAGTTTCAGTATTTCCAGCTATAGTTCTAGCAATCGTAGCATCTAGGAAAGGACCTAATGAACCACTCTTATCAAGCATAGTAGAAGCAGCATCATAAGTATCAGAAGTTTTAGATTCAGCAGTAGTAGCAGTATGTGTATGTGGTGGTGTAAGGAGCTTACTCATAACGAACGGTGAATCAATAGCAACAGAGGTGTTCAGAACCGTACCTCTTCTTATAGTGGATGGTAATATAGGAACTTTTCCATCACGATACTTACCCATGATGAATGGAGGGCAGCAAACAATAGTGATTCCAAGTGAACTTGATAAATAGAGCTATGCTCCCCGGCAACGGTGCCAGAAAATAGTCTTGATGACCCACAAGTATAGGGGGTGTATCGCAGTATTTTCGAGGGAAGTGAAACCCAATTTATTGATTCGACACAAGGGGAGCCAAAGAATATTTATAAGCCTTAACAACTGAGTTGTCAATTCAGCTGCACCTGAAAACAATCTTGCTCACAACAGTTTATCAGTAGCAACAGTTTTGTAATAGCAATAGTAAAGCAATAGCAGTAATAAAGTAAAGATAGTAGTAACAATTTTAATAAACAATAGGATTAAAGCGCGGTAGGCATAGGGATGGATGGACGGGCGTTGGATCGACAAGACAATTCATATGGGAATCAAAACATAGGGCATTTGCAGATAAATAAGATAAAGCATCCAAGTATTAGATAATCATAGGCATGTGTTCCATATATAGTCATACATGCTCGCAATGAGAACTTGCACAGCATATTTTGTCCTGCCAGCCCGTTTGCAGTGGCGCCTCAAGGGAACTACTGGCAATTAAGGTGCTCCTTTTAATAGAGCACCGGAGCAAAGCATTAACACTCCATGAACACATGTGATCCTCACATCAAAGCCACTCCCTCCGGTTAACCCGATTGCTGTCACTTCAGGGCCTTTGGTTCCGCACAACAATATGTGTATACAACTTGCAGGTAGGACCATAAACAATACTATCATAATGAATCAATAACATGTTCAGATCTGAAATCATGGCACTCGGGCCCTAGTGACAAGCATTAAGCATAACAAGTTGCAACAAAGTCAAAAAGCACTAATAATAGATACTAGGCACCATGCCCTAACAATCTGATGCCATTACATGAACGATCTCATCCATTCCCTACCATCCCCATAGCCTACAACGGGGGATTACTCACTCATAGATGGGGGAAACATGGATGGTCGATGGAGAAGCGATGGTGATGATGATGGCGATGATCTCCTCCAATTCCCCGTCCTGGCAGGGTGCCAGAACAGAGTTTCTGGTTCCAAATCACGGAATCTGGTGGTGGCAGCACAACGAAACTCTTTCTGGAAAAACGTCGAACCCCCCTTGGTTTTTAGGTCAAGAGGCGACTTATAGGCGAAGAGGGAGGCCGAGGAGGCAGCCGAGACGACCACACGACCCCCAGGCGCGGCCTGGCCTGGCCCGCGCGGCCAGGTGGTGTCGGCCCCTCGTGGCCCTACTCCGTCTCGTCTTCTGGCTTCGTGAGTCTTCTAGTGAAATAGGATTTTTGGCATATTTTCCAGGATTTTTCCTAATAGTTGATTTTCTACACAAAAACTAGACACCAAGGTAATTCTGCTGAAAACAGCACCAGTCCGTGTTAGTTGTATCCAAATCACACAAGTTTAGAGGAAAAACAATAGCAAAAGTGTTCGGGAAAGTAGATACGTTTTGGACGTATCAAGCATGAAGATTCAAAAATAACATGTTTAAGTCTAACCCACTTCCTATGCAAGGGAATTTTGTAAACAAACAAGTTGTTGAAACCAGAGGCTACAAGCATAGGAAGGCAAAGCAAGTGCAACATAAAGACTTTAAGCATAAAATGAGGAAACTTGATATTATTGAGATGCATAAGAATAGTGTTCCCTCTCTCATAATAACTTTCAGTATCATGCATAAATTTAATGATATAGCTATCACAAGAACCATTGTAACAATGATCACTTATCCTAACAGAAAACACGGGGACACTAGCTCTCATAACACTACTTTGTGAAACAATATTAGGGATATCCTTACAGAGGATAGTGTGTCCATCTTCTTCATATTTAGTGACAAAATCTTTCACATTTGCTATTATAGGTTCATCATAAATTTGTTTATCAGGTTCAACAACTTTATTTGTACTTTCATTAACCATACTAGCTATCATAGAATGTTCCTTTATCTTAACTAGGAAAGGGATTTTCTCAATGTAAGGTTCAGGTAAAGCATGATTAGCAGTATAAACTTCAGTATTTCTTGCAGGAAAACACTTAGCAACATATTTATATGGTTCATGATACTTCTTCTTCTTCTTTTTTGGAACTTCAATATAGGAAGCAAACGCCTTGAAATAAGTTGCAATAGCTTGAGAGTTAAGACCGTAGGAATTTTTAATATTTTGAAAGTCATCAGTTCCCATAAAAGATTCAATGCATTCATAATCATAATTTATACCTGACTTTCTTCCTTTTTCATTCTCCCATGCTTCAGCATTGTCTTGAATATGGTCCAGAAGATCCCATTTAGCTTCTTCTTCCATGCGAGTGAATGATCTAGCACAAGAAGCATCCAATAAATCCTTATCATGAAGAGAAAGCCTCGCATAAAAGTTATTGATAATAATATTGTTGGGGAGCTCATGAATGGGACATTTGAGCATTAGTAACTTCAATCTCCCCCAAGCTTGAGCTGTACTCTCTCCATCAAGAGGCCAAAAGTTGTGCATTTGATTCCGATCTTTATGAATCTCACTAGGAGGATAAAACTTTGAATAAAAGAGAGGTACTATTTCCTCCCATTCAAGAGCTTGACCATTCTTCAGCAGCTTATACCATTCTTCACCTCTTCCTTTCAGTGATAATGAGAATAACTTCTTCTTGACTTGATCTGTTGTAATACCTGCACACTTGAACAACCCGCATAATTCGTGTATAAAGAGCAAATGATCACAAGGATGGACAGTTCCATCTCCAACATAATAGTTATCCATAACATGATCAATAATTCTTGTAGGTATTTTAAAAGTATCATTCTCAGCAGGCGGTGGTTCATCTACTACCTTAGCAGTGGTAGTAACATTACAAAATAAGAAACTTAGCAAATTATCCATATTGAAAATAAAGCAATTAACAAAAGTAAACAATACTCATAGTAGAAGTTTCCTTTACCAGTTCCACTCTCCAATAGCGCTTCACTCCTTGGCAACGGCGCTAGAAAATAGTCTTGATGACCCACAAGTATAGGGGGTGTATCGCAGTATTTTTGATAAGTAAGAGTGTCGAACCCAACAAGGAGCAGAAGGTGCTGGCGAATGGCTAGGAGGAGGAATTGTCTGTAAATACTTAGCAAACGGATTTTTAGGGGTTTTTGATAATGCAGGTAAATAAAGTACGAGTAAATAAAAGACAATAAGAATAAATGCAGCAAGTGGCCCAATCCTTTCTTTAGCAAAGGACAAGCTGGTTGTATTACTTAAGATGATCAAACGTTCTCGAGGACACATGGGAATATCGTCATGTGCTTTCACTTCATATAGTTGATTAATGTTCTTTAGTTTGCTAAGTGTTGTGTGGGTGAACCTGTGCTAATGTACCGACCTTCCTAGGACTGATACACACTTGTGATTATACCCCTTGCAAGCATACGCTAGTACAAGAAAGTAATTAAGGTAGAAACCTAACCACAGCTTTAAACTCTAAGACCCTGACGTCCCTTGTGCAAAGGTTTCCTAACGGGGGTTCAGGTTTCTGTCACTCCGGCAACCCCTACGATTTAGTAGCCAAATACACAATGCATTCCCCTAGGCCCATATAGGTGAAGTGTCATGTAGTCGACGTTCACATGACACCACTAGAAGAAGTACACCACAACTTAAATATCAAACCATTGAATCTTTCTCAACACAATTCCACTACTAACAACATGACTTCTCCCATGTCCTCAAGAACAAACGAACTACTCACAAGACATCATATGGATCATGATCAGAGATGAAATAATGATAAGTAACAATCTTAACATAAACGATAATTCAATGGTTCACTCAATAGCATCAACTACAAAGAGTAATCAACACCGGGAAAGTTTCCCCTAAGAACTATGCAAGATTCAACCCAATTGTTACAGCGGTATGAAGTGGTGATGATGGTGCTGGTGGAGATGATGGTGGTGGTGATGATGATGATCCCAATGAAGTCCAGCTTGATGGTGGTGTTGATGGCGATGATCTCCCCTCTCCGGGAAGGAATTCCCCTGATAGAATTCTGTCTACCGGAGAGGTCTTTCTCTCTCGGTGTTTTTCGCCCCGCAGAGGCGGCATAATCTTTCTGTGGTCGCTCTCCGAGTCTTAGGGTTTCGGGAGGATAATATATGCCATAGGGGAGAGGCTGGAGTGGACCAGGGCGGACACACCACCTGGTGGCACGACCTGGGGTGGCCCGCGCCAGGGGGTGGTGTGGGCCCCCTATGGCCCATCTCCACTTCCCCTTCTGGCATTCTTCGTCTTCTAGAAAAATAGGATTTTCAATGTATTTTCCGAATTTTCTGATCTTCGCAAATTTTGCCTCCAAACAACACCTTTTCCATCAGAATCCTGACTACAGCGGTCCATGCTCCAAAAGTCATCAACCATGAAAAAACAGATGAAATAACATAAGTATCACCTCTTAATATGAAATATATCAATGAATAACAGTAAATTATGATATAGAATAGTGATGCAAAATGGACGTATCATGCCCCCGGAGCCATCTCCATCGATCTGCACCACCATCTCCATCGCCATTGCTAATTCCCATGATGATGAGGGAGTAGTTCTTCCTCGAGGCTAAGGATTCTACCTGTAGCTATGTGTTCATCTCTCTCTCTATGCATGATCATATTGTGATCATGAGCTTTGTAATCAAGTAGATCTACTTTGCTACTCAAGTGCTTTAATAGATCTCTGCTCTCCCCATGTGTGTGAAAGTGACAGCATGCACACCATGGTGGCACTTAGGCTAGAGATTACAAATACTTGTTATGAGTTATATTTGGAGTTGGATGTCTCTATGAAATTGTGGTGTTTGTTGGAACCATCTAGTGCTCAAGGTGATAATGTGGGGTTATCTAGATGCGGAAAGCGAACTTTGAGGTGTGCTGTTATAGCTCTACCATGGATTAGAGTGTCCAACCGGAGAGTAGTTAAGAATAGTATCATAAAGAGAATATATTTATATGAGAGTGTTCACTAGTGAAAGTATGATCCATAGGCCTTGTTTCTAAGCATTGATATACCGTTTGCAACTACATTTGTTACATGTTTGCTTGCTTCCATCTTTATTTCAGATTGCCTTTAGTCTTTTCCACGCGCCATCAAAGCTATTTCCTAGCACCGTTACCACTTATAATTATCCATACCACTTGTATTTCACTATCTCTTCGCCGAACTAGTGCACCTATACACCTGACAAGTGTATTGGGTGTGTTGGGGACACAAGAGATTGCTTGTATCTTGATTGCAGGGTTGCTTGAGAGGGATACCTTTGACCACTTTCTCCCTGAGTTCGATAAACCTTGGGTGGTCCACTTAAGGGAAACTTGCTGCTGTTCTACAAACCTCTGTACTTGGAGGCCCAACAACTATCTACAAGAATAGAAGTGCGTAGACATCAGTTACCCAAGCCAGATTAACCCGGCAAGAACCAACCGACATATCCTATATGTCGGCACAATATCTATGTTGTCTTACCATCCAGAGTCATGCAGGTTAGGGGCAACTCAGGAGTTGGCAAGCACCAGAAGGATGTGAGCCGGCCTCAGACTCAGCGCTCTCCCAGAAATCCTAGAGAGGATAAGCGCTAAGTCAAGGCATGCCCCAAAACCTGAAACGAGGCCTGGTCATAGGATTCCCGGAGGGGACAGTGTCAGACCGCCAATGGTCACAAGGGATAGGCAGGTCAAGTCTCATCGAATGACCCTAGGATGTGAACAGGATCTGGCCCTACCAACAACTTATGTACCATGGGAATATGCTGGAAATATACTTGCCACGTAAGCCCTAGTTGTAACCTGACCACCCCTTTATAAGGCGCACCAGGGACTCCATAAGAGGGGTCGGTTGATTTGAGATACAGTAAGAATAGTAGAGAGAAAGCCAGGAGCTCTCTCTCCTTCTTCCTCCCCTCGATACAGCTCAAGGAGCCATTGTATTTGTCCATTGGTCATATTATAAGATCTAGATGCAGGAGTAGGCGTGTTATCTCACTAGGAGAGCCTCGAAGCTGGGTATATCGTGTCTCTAGTTCTGTTCTTCGTGTGCAGTGTTAACCGCACCATCCCTCCCTGGATTCTACTAGTATCCATTAGGCCCCATCATTAGCCTGTATACCAGAAAACTCTTTCTTTCCCGAAATTCTTTTTAGAAATCAAAACTGGCTCCGTTGTACAGCAACCTTCCCAACCATTCATGACCGTAGACACGGCTATTCGAATAGATTTACAGTCTGTAGAGGCTGTACACTTTACCCACATCATCCGGTTACCCTGCCCTGATCCCATACAGATTGTGGGTCGAGTAACGCTGTGGATAATGGGGGCGATAGGAGAGGAGAAGAGGTCAGCATGGAGCAGTGTGACGCGGGGGAGTGTCGCTCGGTGGCAGGGATCATTTTGGAGGCGTTACTAGAGGCTAGGATTTTGTTCCACAACATGCGGATTTAACACGAATAAAAAGCCTAGGAGCCATGCAATCGGAAACTTGATGGACGTCCCTAGAGTGGTCCAACGAATCGGCTCCCATCGGCATCCATTACATAGTGTTTACCATATCGGACACGGCTAGGAATTGAATGCCAATATGGGCTTCCCGTCGGATCACTGTTCATTAGTCGGATCAGTAGTTGTCGGACGGTATGATCTCAAATAGAGTCCCGCGTCTAATTTGAGTAATTTGTAGAGGATTGATTGATTCAGTCTTAATTGTTCGCTTCTAGATGTAGTGTTTCCGTAATAGACGTCCGCTGATTTTGCTCTCTTCTTTATTCTCCTATTCATCCGCCTAGGTGCATTCGGTAGCCTCTGCGAGTTGATGGTTTTGAGGGAAAAAATTCCAGATATTAAGGAAACAGATTTTTAAGTAACTTCCTAATCTTGTTTCCAGTGTTCATCCAATTTGCTTCCATATTTAAAAAATTATTCCAAAGTACGTTCATTGAAACATGGTAAAATCATGCGACGTGCTGGCACAGGAGAACCTATAGATATGTGAATCGGTTGTGAAATTTAGAAGCATGGAAACATAGAAGCATCAATATTTTGCTTCCAACGTAATTGGTGTTTCCTTCCAGCACAATAAATTTATGCTGGTTAGCAGAAGTATTTTGGCGTGCAATCGAAAACTTGATGGACGTCCCTAGAGTGGTCCGACGAATCGGCTCTTATATGCATCCATTACATAGTGTTTACCATATTTCATTGCACGCCAATTCCTCATTCCAAGACAATGGTTCACTACAAGTTTAAATCTAGGGGACATACCTCTATCCATGGGCTTAGGCGACGTACCTCTATTGATGGGCTGAGCCGACTCCAATTGCTTCAAGAGAGAAATATCAGCCTTTCTAAGTAAATTAAGACTAGTATTCCCTCGGTTCCAAAATTAACCGACTTACTTTTAATTAGACGCGGATATATTTATAAACTAAAACATATTTAGATACATCTGTATTTGATAAAGCTGTGTAAGTTAATTTGGGATGGAGGGAGTACGAAGAATCACGAGTTGGTTATGAGAAGCAATGAACCTTGGAGTTTATGTATGTTATCATATTGAATTAGCAAGCACAAATTGCTAGGTCTACAAGCATGTTACTCGGACATAATTGCACTTGCAAAAAGTGATGCACGGACACTAAATACGCATTCTTATCCCTGGGGAAACGAACAATCACGACTTGAGGCCTATATTCTTATCGATCTCGGTAGGGATACAACTTATTTTTATTTGTTCCATTAAGAGGTACAGAAGCGTTCTGGATTACAGCAACATCAAATCCCAATTATCAGGATGCACATATGCTGCAGGCCCGACTAATTGAGTAAAGTTCGTCCATGAGTAAGGGCATCTCCATCGGGAGACCCAAACGGGCCATCCAACCGGTTCGATTTTGTCCGTTTGGGTCGAGCCACGGTCATTTTAAGGTCGTGGTCCGGCCTGTCCGGCCAGCCATGTCCAGCAGTGCGACCTAAACAAATAAAACACTTTTTCTGCTGACACCTAATTTTCTTAGCTGCGAAGAAAAGACATAACATAACTGAAGTTCTCTACCCTGATTATAATTTGGTAAAACAATCTTCGGTCAGGCTGAGATCGTTTCGTATCAATTTGTATCTCCACATAATTGCAGCACAACAGAATAGAATCACAGTCCAGCAAAATTAAGATTTTTTCCCATTTTATAGTGCTTACTATCCGACCACAACCGCCGAGAAGCTTCGCATGAAGGCGATACTTCAAGGGTGAAATAAGTTGATATTCAGCGTGCACGAGGGTGTGCGCTTCGGATCAGCTGGAGCGGTTTGTGCTTCTGACTCGCCGTGGGGCGGTTTTCGGGACCTCCGGTATGTTGATGCTGTGTTGGTGTTGCGGTTAGAGTGTTCTGACATGGCCACCTCTTCATCAAGTTGTTTTTTGAGAGGTGGCTTCGATTGATCTTTGTATTATCTTTGTAAGATTTCGTTGAATAATAAATAAAGCAGGCTGTATGCATCTTTTTGATGCAGAGGCCAGGGGTAATACTTCCATTTCGAAAAAAAGGTGTTCATGGAGGAGACCCGTATGATGAGGACCGGTCTAAGCATTATTGATGAGGAGAAGATGGCTTGGTTCGTCAAGAAGCAAGAGATCATGGCTCGAAAAGATTGATCGATCCATGTGTCTGTATTACAAATTGTGTTAATTTTGGGATATTTGTCATCTTGGTATTTCCATAGTTCCTTGCCCGGTGTCTTGCTATTCGAACTATTTATGCCTGTTTATTTATCAAAACATGAACTATTTGTGATCTTCTATTTATCAACCTATGGTTTTTAATTGCGAGAATAGATGAAAAAAGGAGAAAAGGGCCATGGCCGGACAAGGACAGCCGGTTTGTGGGGCGTCATTGGGTTCCCTAGGCAGACAGAGGGTGAACATGTGTCTTCCTATCCCCCAAATCGGGCGCACTAAGGACAATGTTGGACAAAAAATGGGAGATACCCTTGGAGATGCTCTTATTACTCTCGCACATGTCTCGGTCTCATTGTTAGCATCCTCCTTCGAACTCCCTGCTCACCCACACAAATCATTATCTCTATCGAACAGAAACCCCACCTATCTCCCAAACTAGGTCGACGGTGAGGGCGTAGCAGCAGACCCAGCTCTCTCACACACTAGGATGGCTGCAAGGGTGTAACAACACAACCATCTCTCTCTATATCTTTGTGTGCAGATCAAGGATGGAGAGCTTGGTATGGCTACCATTGGAGAGCTCGGAATGGAGCAAGCCCCCATAGGCCATCGAGCCAGAGAAGATGAAGTATGTGAGTCGACTGGTTTCTAAGTCACTCGGTCAAGTTCTGATGAGCCTATGGCATGGCAGATTCATTTCTGCAGACTGAATTGAATGAATGGTGGTGCCTCCACGGTGTGGAGCTTAGCTATTTTTTAGGAATCTATACATCATGTTGCAAAGAGTGTTTCAAAATGCTACAAGTTTGCCAGTTTTGTTGTGTAATTGTGGGTAATTAAAATGCTACAAATATTTCTCGGCATATGCTAGAGAGGGACTCGGGCAGACATGTTTCTATCATGTTGGATGTGTGGGCCACATATGTTGGATGCTTAGGCTTCTTTTGTTGCAAACAATCACACTCTTTCTTACATTTTCTGTAACCAAATGGGGACTTCTTGTATGTTATTTTTTCTTCAAGGGTTTACTCGAATGATGCAACCTTTTTTACAACTTTTGGAGATCATGGGAAAAACCTTGCAAGGGATTTTGCATAAACACTAAAACCTTGTTGGGCTAATAGGGGTTTTGGTGCAATGATCGGACATGCTAGATTGCATGTCGCACTAGAAACTTTTCTGGCCCTGCAATGTCTGTACTAAAAGTCAATGGTAGTTTTGAACTTCTAATATTTACATAGTACAAGAATGGTCGTGAGGTGATCAATACAAAAAGATAGTAATATTTTCCCAGATAAAAATGGCGATGAATAATAAAGTATTTTTTTTCTGAAGTTGTCGTGAAAGAAGGGACGCGTTGGTTCTGGGAAACTGATTCAATCGGCTCCCTCAGCTAGTCTTGTCGTCCCGTCCGAAACCGACTCCTAATTTTTCTAAAATTTAATTTTACTTTAGATTTAGAAATTTGTGAAACTAATAAATAAAAAAAAATATTGTTTTTTTTAAGCAACTAGCAAGAGCACTGCCATTTCTATTAGGAGAAAGAATTGACCGGTTTGGAAGAGAAACGGACCGAAGCCCGATACAAACGTACATATACACATGGGTCCGGTTAAAAGGGAAACCGGACAGAAAAATACCCTAAGTAGCACAGTTTACAGGAAAAATCGGCAAAACTAAGATGAGACCACACGACCTAGTTCGACTAGGTTCGGAGCACCACCGACTGACATCTGCACGACGGCAACAGAGCCGCCGCGCTGGCAACCACACCGGTCCCGAGAGCACGCGCGCTCCTGGCCAACGAAGCAGCAACCAAACAAAGCAAGCCCACCCGGAGAGTCTGAGACCCGAAACAACGAGGGAGGTGAAGAAGCTACTCAATAATGCCTCCAACGAGGGGGAGCGACGTCCACGGACGCCGACATCGCCGGCATCAACCTAGGTCAGTGCAGTGCTCCTCAACGATGGTTTATTGTATTTGACTAAGTAAAACTAAAGATAATCACGGGCAAAGATATGAGAACTGATGTAACTTTTGAATGAGCAAGCATAGATTGCTAGGTTTACAACCATGTCACTCGGAAATAAGGCCACTTGCCAACCGAAGTTCGGACACTAAACCAGCAATTTTTTTAGCAATCGAAAAGGAAAAGGTACAATCCTGGCTCTAGCTCTGACTAGATCTGGAGACCACCTGTATTATTCTTATCGATCTTCCTAGGGATACAACTTATTTTTGTTTCATAAAGAGGGATAGTACAGTCTAACAAATCGTATATGCTGCTGTATATATCCTCTCACAGTTTGTACTACTAGAAGCTAAGTGGCATGTTTTGGATCATAGCAACATATCCCAGTTATTACGACGCACAAATGTAGACACGAGCATAGTCCAGCCACGAGCAGCATCGTCTCTGGATCTTGGTGGAATAACGTGTGCACAGCGAAGAGAGCCCACGCCTCCAGCACCAGCAGCACGAAGGTGATGATGAACAGAGCCTGCCGTGAACATGCGAGACAACAGGAAAAGACATGCGTCAGAGATCTACTACTCTCATTGCTCGAAACGCATATATACAAGACACGCACGTACATACCCGGTAAAGATTATCCTTCATGCTGGCACGATGCTTCTTGATTCGAGGGGCTTGGCACGGATCGTCATAGATGTCGATGGTGATCATGTCGCGGCAGGGCGCTTCATCGACGTCGGAGAATGAGATGTGGATGGTGTGGGGAGCTTCGACGTCGTCGCCGATGAAGATGGTCGATGCCATGTCGATCGCCTCACAAGATCTAAACTCCTCAATCAACTATGGTATTGGTATGGCACCGTGTGTTTATATAGACCTTAATTACTCCTGGCTCGTGGGGATACGGATCGATCCTACACGTAAGGCGATCAGGTCCCGTACGTGGCCTTCCGTGAATACGCTGTTAATTTGCGCTTTTCCTGGGAATATTTATGAACCTTCCGCCAAATATTACATATTTCCTGATATTGTTTCAACCTTCTATTTTAACCGAGGAATCAGGAATACAAAAGTGCGCTACACCAAGTAAAGAAAAAGATTTACTCCCGTTCAGATCAATACACGGCGATCAGATCCCGTACGTGACCTTCCGTAGATACATGATTAATTTGCACAATTCTTCCTGGGAGTATTTATGAACCTTTTGATAATATTATATGCTTCCTAATATTGTTTCTGCCTTGTTGAAATTTGGTCTGTTGGCCCATAAACAATACAAATTCTGAAGAAAACAATTGGTCCATTTCTCAAAATATGCTTTCACCCCACTATATTAATATAACAACCATACCGATACAAGAGTTCAATTCAAAAGAAATGCTGGGACACCAGCACAAACATGCCCAAAACAAAAATAAATGAAAATGATGGTGAATCGATGACACAATCATGACCCCCAATTGCTGCGTCCTCTGACTTTGACCTACCACGCTCCGAGCACCCCGAAGCGCTCCGCACCAAGCAGCACCTTCAAGAAGTGAAACACCATCGACACGACGTTTCTACCCGGACCACATGTCCTAGGGTTTCTCGGCACGCAGAGTATAGTGGGCATGGGATTCCCACGACTCCCTCCAAGAAGGTATGGTGCCACTCGACGGCGGCACCGCGTCAGGGTCAGACTAGCTGGCATGGATTTCTCCCGACCCTCGCCCACAACAAAAACCCTGGAGCCACGGAGCGCCACCACCCAACTTCGCCAACCACGAGCTTGTGCCACCACGATCTTAAGTCACCGTCACTTGTCTCTTCATGAAGCCTGGCATACAGCCTGCAAGATGGAGGCAGACGACATCGCCGCGTTGAGGGACAACATCCTCGCAGCCACGCGGGAGGAACCCACCTCCATCGCTGAGAGGCGGTCATCGATCGGATAGGGCAGCGAGGGCACACTAGGCCCTCTCGGGCCAGGCCGGGCCTAGACGACCCGTAAAGCCCCGACCACTCTTCTGCCATTGGCAGGCCACAACGCCGCGTCCCCAACCTAATCTAGTCGTTGCCGCAACCCAACGAATCCCTGCAGCCGCAGTGCCCTAGCGCCCCCGAACCCACCTGAGGCCCACCCGAGCCTATCTAGGCCTCGAGGTGCCCAGATCATGGCCAGGACGTCCGTCGGCGACCTTCGCAGATATGGCGCCCCACCGTGAGATGCCGCCGCCACGAGCTCCACCCGGATGATCCGGACCATCGTCTCCCAAGAAGCACCGCCGCAAAGGAAGGTTGGGGCCTCGACCCTCACTCTAGGGCGCGGGGAATGTCGGTTCCACTGAGGAATCCTCCCGAGGGCCTTACCTCGGAAGCAACTCGCGACCCCGCCCCCACCTCCTGCTCAGCCCGGGAGCATGATACTCAGGTGTTTTCCTAGGAAAGAGGCTACCCAAGAAACATCCCCGGTGTTAGGAATGGCAGGGCTACCTATGACCGATGGCTTAGGCTACCCAACTAGGGTCCATCATGACACATAGAGGCGACAACACATGCTCGCCACGTTGATGCCATGCGCAATATGGCCAGCCGCATGGCAAGATCGCACGGCCCTGTGTATTTTCACACTTGTGGTGTCTCCTTTCTGTATGAAAGGAGGCCTAGGTCAAGTGAAAAGGGGGGACCGTTGTCTTAGAATAGGGTTCCTTCCTGGGAGAAGGAACCATTTGTAATCCAGTGATAATCAGATAGTATACATTGCAGGACATAAGGCTCCGCTCAAAGCGGACCTGAACCTGGGTAAAAAAACCGCGTCTCTGTGTGTGATTGTGTTCGTCTAGCTCGCTGATCAAGCTCACCGGATGTTGTGCCCCTGTCCAAACAACAAAGGGGGACTCATACCCCTGGTATTAAAAATCAAGACACGACATTTGGCACGCCAGGTAGGAGGCGCACCTCTAGCAGCACAAGATGGCAGCCCCTGCCACCATGCCTCGGAGCTCAAGAGGGGTCGTCCGAGGCACGATGGGGGCTACTACTCGCGTCAGGGCCGCCCGATGCAGAGCGAAGAAACATCAGGAAGAGGAAGCTACTAGCCACCCACTTCTAACGAATGGTCCACTCAGACTGTCGTGCCCTCCAGGGGCACGTCATCCGAACCATGACCTAGCAGAGAACTTCTCTCGGCTGAGCGCTCACATGCATCGGGGACACCGGAAGAGGAAGGCGGCAATCCTGCGAGACTGGATTTGCCTGAACGGCCCATCCCGCGTCCCCACGAAGAAGCACCCCGACCCTGAGGGGCTCGGCCGCTGCTGGTAGTCAGCGGCCTGCCCCGATTCCCTCCATGGCCCAGCCTCGTCGCTGCTGTAGCCGCCACGAAATCTATGTCGGAGTTTCCGCCAGAGGCAGTCAGGGATAACTCGCGTGCAAACGCCTGGCTAGCAAGATTGGCCCACTTAGTTAGCGCCGCTCGTCATCAAGGAGGACCCGCCGTCTCATGTTCGATGGTTAGGGCCTGTCGGGGGAATGATCCCAGGGTAGGCCAAGACATGATCAACTGGCCAGCTCCAGGGATGCCTGGCCGGATGGCCATAAGACAAAGAGCCACAACTGGGTGTCCCGCTCCACCCGATTTTCCCTCAAGATTCCTCGGCTATCCCGTCTAGCCGGGTGACCAAAAGAGTCGGCTAGCTAGCCACATCTACCCAACCGCCTCGGATCCGTTGGCCAAGATACAGAGGGGGTGACGCTCCTTGCTGAGTGCACCCCTGATCGGACAGGCTGGCGTGCCGCCCTACCGGTGCTAGAAGACATCTACGCCAAAGCGCTAAGGCTAGAAGCTGAGGAGAGCCCTGTCGGCTAACAAGTAAGCGCCGGCTGAAGAGTAAAGCACCAGCTAACGAGTAAAGCAAAGGCGTTGGGACACTGTAGTATTGTCCCCCTTTACTGGAGGCTTGACGAAGTCCTGGCCCACCGGCTGGGCCCAGCCAACTGGCCCGCTTTGTAAACCCAAAGCCCAATTAGTAAACCCTAGAGCCCACATTGTAACCTACCTATCCCAAGCATTATATAAGGGGGGTAGTGCTAGGGTTCTTGGCAGGCTCTAAGTTCTGTAGATTCAACAAGTTTAGTAGTTCATATTCTTCCTCTAGGTGTTCATAGCAGCTAGGGAAATAGCTCAAGGCGCACCTGTACTGAGCATTCTCTCCCCATATAGTAGATCCTTGCAGGAGTAGGAGTGTTACCTCAACCTGAGGGCTTCCAACCTGGGTACATCGTTGTGTTTACAGTATCTGTTCCCAACCCGTTGCGAGTGGCCACCGAGAGCATCCTGATTGTCCCCTTCATGCCATCCCAATGGCACTGTCGTGTTCCACACCACAACAGTTGGCGCCCACCATGGGGCACAACGCTTTGGCTGGGGTCATATTTCGTACAGGACTTCCACTCGTCGCCGGTGAGCAAGTCGCCTCTAGCCTCGTCCTCACTCTTGGCTCCTTTAACTACGTCATCAACAACGCGTCCTGCTTCAACGGGGAAACCTTCCCAAGCGACGACTTCGTCATGCACTTCGGCGAGCACCGCGCCTACGTCGCCACCATTGCCGACGACATCCCTTATGAGATCATCTCCATCTCTGTGATACCTTCGATCCGGATTATGGATGTAGTATAGCTCTTTTTCCCTGGCAGACCTAGGATATCGAATCCTCGGGAAGCAGAAAGCATAGTGAAGTTACTTTAATGAACCTTCGGGAGATTTAAAATTCTTTTTGTGTTTTACCATACCAAGAGTTTGCTGTCTTTTTTTGTTGTTGATGATGGAGAGAGAGAGGTCCTAGGGCTTTCGGTTTCACCTGTAGCTATGCAAAACATTTGATGGGAATAAAAGATAATAATAAAGTATGCATGTAATTGTTAGAGCAAGATAATTATATGTGGGAAGTGCATCCATAATTGCTATTGCCTCCGCAACCCCTTATAGGAATAACCTACTAGTCTCATCCATAGAAGAAAGAGAATTAATGATATGCATAGTTATGTCACCGTTAATCCCAAGTAAATCCCTCACATACAGCCATACTACCCCTTCTATCACTGGGGTTTCCAATCTGCAGATTAGTCATTACTGATACTCTCTATACCTGGCTCAATCCTCGTGGTCTTGGGTACCCGACAAGTCCTTGGATTGAGGCAATAGAGGATACAATAATCATCATGTCATATAAAGTAATACATGATCACATCTATTATAAATAACATGCACAAAAGCTACATCGCTAGGCCGAAGCCCTTAGCCCAAAGAGAATTACTCACGCATAGAGATGAAATCAACAATCATAAACATTACAATGGAAATCATGAGATTGATAGAAAATAGTCTTACAATGTCGCCAATCAAAGATGAGATCTACTATGACAAGTGGTGGAATATGGCTATGGTGGTGGAGATGGGTTTGGAGATTAGATCTAAGTCTATTCCTCCGGCGGCTCTTCGGTGTTCTAGATGCAGGTTTCTGGGGTTCTACGGGGTCTCCCAAGATCTGTTTCTCGTCGCCCGAAGCCTCTTTATATAGGGGTCCCTTCACGAAAGTTGTTCTGTTTGACCTAGTGGTGTCGATGGCAACTATACAGCCGGAACTATATAGCCGGAATTATATTCCCGCCATATAGTTGGTCGTTAAAGTTTCTTTGGGTTGTTGGAAATCTCGTATCTTTGACTTTAATGTTGTGATTCCCATCATCGAACGTCAGTATCTGCGCAGGGAAAAATTGAAGGAAAGGATTGCATGCCCCTTTGATCATTAGGCATTAGTGACAGGGTTTAGAGAGATATTTCATCAAAAATATGAATAATATCCAGTTTAAATGTTGATATAGATGGCTATATATTTCACAACCATCAACCTCCTCAAGCTTAAAACTTGATCGTCCTCGAGCAAGAAAACCAAAATCAAAAAGGAACTCGGCATTTAAACTGAAATAACGAGATGATGATCTTACTCATGATTGGTAGTCTCATGTTTCCTCCACTTTATTAATCTGAAAAACTTCAGCATAGATAGAGTAATGGCAACCATATTATACAGGTTTTTAAGCATCCTTATAGCGCAACAAAATTATTGTTAACATGGATGATTCAAATGAGTAAACCTTATTCCATGTCATGTAATCAACCCATAGGCTTGCCTTTGAACAATAAAGTATAATCATGTAAAATTGAGAGTGTGAGAGTTTGTCATGAAAAACATACACACTAGAGTATCTCAATTCTCCCACATCAATAAGTCAAGACTTTTCAAGCACTACTTTTTTGTTCATTGTCCTTCAAGAAATTCAGTTCTTAAGTAATTGAGAGCATGCCAAAAAAATTAATTAGTTTATCGGGCTGTGATGGACACTCGTTGCATCACCAAGGTTTTTGTTCCTTTTGCACAATGATTACTCATATCAGCCAGAGGAGTGATTCCATCATGAACACAGCTACCCTAGAATGCCAAGAATCTTACCCATCATAGCATTCCTGCTACATATGTTTATTCAACTCATAGCCGAAATCTAGGAGTTTCCTCCATGAAGATCGTTCGTAGGCTAGCGGAGTTGTTGGCATCCCATGAAGTTTGACATGCAGAAAGCTATATCATTCTTATGATTCATAAGTCTAACTTTGGCATGCTCAAAAAAACCAATAAACATTAATTGAATCGGACAAATCCTTTTAAAGAGAGCTATCAAGTCAATCATTATTTTCTGTGGTGTTGAGTGTCTCTAGAAATAAGCCTTCAAGACTAAACACTACAACACCCAAGCCTTCAATTGTGAGACTTTTTCTTATTACAATTGTTTAGCAAAAATTTTAGGCAAGACTTGGTTAACTACAAGAGATGGAACAAAACGTACCCAACTAAATACCCATGCAATTTTTTACTACAATATAAAGAATCACTCCACCAATATAATAACTTAACATTTACTACTAACTAGCATGGGTTCCTCAAACTTCAAAAGTGGGGAGTCTTAAGGCATACCTCTCATGATTGGCTCCACTTCTCTCTTCCCTTTTGATTTGCTTCTTGGAAACTCGAAGTCGATCACTCTCCTGCAAATAGGTGAAAGCTACAAGGAGAATAGAAAGGAAGGAAGAGGGAAAATAAAGATAAATGGAAAAAATCTTTTTGTTGTTTTTAAGAGAGGGAATTAAAGAATAGAAAATTGGCGACAAATCTTGGCTAGAAAGTCTCGAAAACAAATAGAAATAACTAAAGTTAAAGTGTTGGGGAAACCAACACGAGTGCTTATAAACTCGAATTAAAAACATAACCTTGAAATAAATAAAAACAAATGAACGCCAAATAAAGATAATGAGGAAACTTCCCCAAGCTTAGGATTTTGCAATCCCTTCAAATCATTATGGTCATGGGAAAAAGTGGTAACTCCAGTTGAAAAATTGAGTTGATAAATTACTAGTTGTTTCTCGGAGGTTCAAGGAGAGGTTATGCATCCTCTCCACAGTTCCTCCAAGTTCTTGGAAGTATTGGTATGTAGTGAACCGGGTTGGTGGTTGCTCCTCTTGATAAGGAACTTCTTGCTCCTATTCTTGGTCCTCATCCTCATCCGGAATCTTCTCCTTGGGTTGGTGTTGCTCAACATGCAAGTCATATAGCAAACGTCCTTCCTCGATAGAGAAAAGACCATTAGGCAAAGGAGCAGGGTAGAGACGCCCAGCTCCAGCAATATGTAGGTAATAAACACCACCTCTCCTAGTGAGCATTCCACAAGCTTTTAAAGTAGAGAAACCAACACGTCGCTCACCTAGCACTGGTTGCAACTCACCTAGGTCGATGCCTAGGGAAATGGAAAGCATGGTGATGACACCTCCACCTGTGATTGGTCCTTGGATTTGGGAGGATTGGTACTCCAGGTAGTGCGCAAGAATTGCGCCGAAGTTGAGTGACAAGTCGATGTTGTCGAAATCAGCTTTTGCAAGGACTAAGATGTCCTCCTCATTGAGTCTTGTGAACTCATTTCGTGCCTGCAAGGTGTTAGCAATAACATAGAACAAATAGCGAATTACAGGATGTTGAATATTCTTCCCTTGCTTACTCTAGAAGTGAAACTCATTCCATTATAATAAAGTTCCGGGGAAGGGTCTATGCCAGTAAAGGATGCGCGTAAGTCATTAGCATTATTATGTGGAAAATTAAAACATGCGCAACATTCATCTAGTGATAAAGCATAATTGTTTTTCATAAGGCGGAAAGAAATCATGTCCTCTCCATGCCATGCTTTAACGGTGCTTTGCAAAGAGCTTAGAAATTCAAGAGTTAACCCGCGATAAGTAGGCACATCATTGAATGCAAAGTTCTGCAGGACAACTCTATTGCAAAGTAAATTGAAGTCATTAGAAATACCGAGTTGATTCAATATAAAAGGGCAAGCCCACTTTGTTGTCTCCACTTCTCGGTTCTTGATCTTGTTGAAGCGATCACGTTGGAGCTCATCCCTGAACTGTATCCCCATGTGTTCTTGAGTGGCAGCCTGAGAAGAAATAGCGGCAGAATGAGCATGAGTTTGGCTCCTTGTGTTCATCATCTAAAATAATAAGGAAAGACAAAAAATAAAACTTTTTGATCCAACAATAATAAGCATAAGTCCTCTCAAAATAATAATCTAGGCAAGAGAATCATGGCAATTAGTTCATAGTAGGTCTCACCCTAGATTGATATAATAGATCAAGAATGAATTTGCAAAAAGTAATTGGAGGATTGGAGGGGAAACATACCGTAGATCACTTATGTCCCAGGAAATCGAACGGAATTAAGTAGAGATGAAGATCTCTTGAGGTTTTGAGAGAGTTTTTGTTGGGGGGATACCCCCGGGTAGGGTAACGCCGGGGTATAAGGGCCAAGTTAGCCGGGGTATGGCGCGGTCAAAGCAAGAGCTGACCGGGTCACCTCAAGGCAGGCCGAACCACGGTGTGACCCGGCCCATGGAGCATCTCCTTAACTATGGTCCGACCAGCATAAATTATATGCCGGCCACGTTTATCTATCTGTTTTGCAGGTAACTAGATAAGCCGGATTAGCTATATGCTAGCCGAACTATCTTATGGCTTCCAAGAGAAGGAATCCCCCGCTGGTCAAAAGGTGGCTTTATTAGCTCTAGCATGAGCGAAGCAAAGTAAAGAAGAGGACCAGCGGGTCAGGGGCGACCAAGGTGACGCGAGCAAAGCCGGATGACATAGCCCGTGTCTGGTGACGCCAAAAGACCAAGATTACGCTGTGGATTACTTTCAGAGCCCGGACGAGCCATTAAAGAGAATAAAGAAGCATCTGCTTTAGGCGAGGAGCATATTCATAGAATATGCTGCCACATGTGAAAGGATCATATGGGCACCTAGAGGGGGGGGGTGAATAGGTGCTACTTCAAATTTTACTATTTTCAATTTAGGGTTTGACATGAAAGGTAAATTCTCTAGAATATGCAACTAAGGTGAATTTACCTATATGTCAAACAAGCGCTACCTAAGCAATAACTGGATAAGTAATGTGCGTAAAGGATAGAAGTAACCAAAGTGGAGCACGCGGAGATACAAGGATTTGTTTCCCGTAGTTCCTTCCTTTTGAGGGGAAGTACGTCTACGTTTGGAGAGGTGGCGGTATCAAACCACCAACGCCACGAGAGGCCTCCCTTGTTCTCTGATGAACCTCACCCCAACGGGTTCGATTCAGCTCTTCCACTATAGGCAACCTTCGAGGTGGAAGTCGACACCTTTACAGCGAGTTCGGGGCACACATCCACAACTTAATTGGAGGCTCCCAAGTACAAGCTAGCTGTCAAACAATCAAAGACAAGCTAGTAAGAACCAAATCACAAGCTAGGGTTTCCAATGAAACACTAGAGCAAGGGGCCCTCAAGTGAATGAGGGGCAAATGAAGATCTCTCTTGGTGAAGATGTAGATCAAGGCCTCCTCCTTCAATTCTCCAAAGATCAATGACTTTGAATGGTTGAGTGAGGAGATCTTGTGGATTTGGTGTCTCAAATGGTTCTGGAGTTCTTGAGGTGGACGAGCAGCTTCCAAGGTAGAAGAAGGGGCCTTTATATAGCCCCCCTGGAAATGGAGCCATTGGGAGCCACTTACCCCGGACAGTCCGGCCAGCACCAGCCGGACAGTCCGGCCCAGTCGGACACTCCGGGTGAGACCAGCCGGACACTCCGGCCTGGCCAAGTTTCTGGCCAGAATCCGGGAAGTGTCCGGGGAGTGTCCGAAAACCTATTCTGAGTGTCCAGAAAAGTTGCCCACTTCGCATGGGCGGACAATCCGGGCGTATCCCACCGGACAGTCCGGCCCAGATTAACTGGACAGTCTGGCTGAGGCATGTCCTTTGCACAGACCAGACCTGGGCAGCTCTTTTTCCTTTATTTCAACATTTATAGGGGCAGCTGTAATCTCCTGAAACATTTAACAGATGATTAATAAACTTATCCAAGTGTTGTCACCAAACATCAAAATAATAGTAAGGGCATAAATGCCCTTTCAATCTCCCCCTTTTTGGTGTTTGATGACAACCCAAGGATTTGCAAAAGGGATAGCTATAAATGTTCACAAGTGGAGATATACAAAATATAGCAAGGCTCCCCCTAGATGTGTGACCAATTTTTTGTTTTGCATTTGAATACAAGATCACACACCATAGGATTACATCTTCTCTAGATTTTGTAGCTAACAAGATATGACATGATATATAAAAACAACTAGATCAATAAGCTAGGCATAAATATAACATAGTCACTTAACACAACCGGGTAAGCATGTCACAACACACAACACAGAGTTCAACACAACATAGTACTCAACAAGTAGGATAAAGACACGAAGCTTCAAAGAGGCAAATCGAAATAACGTGAAGCTCGTGTACCCATGCAAATCCCCGGTAGCAACCTAATAAAGGGGCTACTTCTCCCCCTTTGGCATCGAGATGACAAAAAGGGAAAACAACACAACTAAAGCATCCCAAGGCCAACTCTAGCCACTGTAGTCGTCATCGTCATCCTCCTCCTCCTCATCTTCGTCCCTGTCCTCATCACCATCCTCATCATCCTGATCCCCATGAGTAGAATGCTGGCCGTGAGGGCAAGAATAAGAAGATACATCCTCAAACATGGACCAATCCACACGTCCCTGACTCTAGTGACCATAGGAGAGTGTGCCATCAAACGCCTGCTGCTGGGAAGGGTCAACATCCATGGGCTGGTTGATTCGCTTGAGCTCCTTCATCATACTGACCATGGCGAATGTCAATGTTCTGGCCCAGAAGAAGCTTCTTCCACCAGGAGGCCTTCGTCACCTTCTTGTGCACTTCCTCCTTGGAGGTGGTGAAGTGATATGCATTGTTGGCATGCTTCATGCGAGGGCCACGGGTCACAGCCTCAGGAACCTCCTCAGAACCATCATCACTGTCAGAGGCATCTATCTCATCATCCTCAAAATTATCCTGAGCAGGGGGTAGCCACGAGGTGCCTTGGAGGTGGGGGCACCCTTCCTCTGTAACTTGGCAGGGAGGTGAGCAACAAGGTCAGTGTACATCAGTGGAGTGACTGGAGCCTGAGCAACAATGAGCTTCATCACATATGGAGCAAATAGAGGACACTTCTTGTTAGTGATGCACTTGTACATATCTTGATAGATGAATTCCATGACATCTATGGCACCACCTGGGTGAGCTGGACCGTGAACATACACGGAGTGGGCATGGGCCATAAGATTGATCTCAGCACCCCGCATCTCATCCTTGTTGCCCGCCTTGGGAGTGAGAGTGTGGCGAAACATGCGGAGCAAGATGTTGTAAATGAGCTTAATATTGGTGGTTTGGCCAACCACACCATTCTGGGAGTAGATTGGAGCCAATAGCTGTTTGTCATACGCCTGACCATGCACATGCATCCGGTGACCACTGTGAGCATTGGGGTTGAAAGGCACACCAAGGAGATGGGCAAACTGAGCCATGCTGGAACGACATCTAGTAGTGCCAGAGATCCACTCAAGGGGAATATCAGCAATGTCCCCAAAAACCACCATGACATAGAACTGCTGGACCAACTCAATGTTGTAATCTTCTCTTGTTTGAAAGATGGTGTGCAGTCCCATCTTCTCAGTCACCCAGAGAGCATCCTCAAAGTACCTGTGGGCCTGGAGCTTCGGAATATCCAACCACTGCATGGGGCACACAGGAGTCCTGAAAGCAGAAAATACCTCAGAGAAGAGTAGGGCCTGCTCATTCCTCCAGAAGCGTTCATCCTTAGAAGTGCACTGTAGAGAATAGAATTGCTGGACACGCATCTCCACAAACTCTTCGATGCCCAAATTTGCCAAAGTGGTCAAAGACTCAAATTTCATGCGCTTGGCTTCATCCCTCTTTAGTTTTCTGACCTTCTCCTGCTTTGCTGCAACACGGTCACGAGCAGCCTGCCTGACCATGGATAGATCCATATGAACCTCATTCTCTTCATCACGGTACCTGCAAGGACGGGCTTTCTGAGCGGCCCTAGAGCGACGAGGACGGGAGCTACCTATGAATTCAGAGTAGAAAGATAGCAGCAGGGTAAGCACATTTGTCCAGGAGGTGAAAGCACATAGCAGTAGTGGAAGAAATACCAGATCAAAACAGATTGAGGAAACCTAGACTGTCCGGCAAAATCGAGCCGGAGACTCCGCTAGGGGTGGACAGTCCGGTGCATACAGGCCGGACACTCCGGCCGGGACGGAGTGTCCGCCTTGTACACACCAGATAGCCCGGCAGGAGATCTGGTGATTTTTCGGCCAGTGCGAATGTATTCAATCAGAATAGATCGGGATTGCTAGGACTACTACTAAGACGCCATATGCACGCAGTGATGAATCCATGGATCAAGATAGGTCACAACCTTCCAAAAAAAGCATCTAGAGGAAACCCTAGAGATGTAGAAGAGGGGGAGGCAAATACCAGCATCCATGGGGCCTTCACTAGAGGGGAACGGGTCCCAGCGGCAAAGGGACGATAATGGCCGGCGGCAACGGTCGAATCCAGGGTGGAGAGGCCCTCTCGGTGGAGATCCTAGTCAGGGGCAGCAGGCTAGGGAGAGAAGAGAGTCAGGGGAAGAAGGAGGACTGAATTGTCCACTTCTCCTCGACCCCCTTTACAGGGTCGAAACCGCTGGGGTCGGACTGTCCAGGCGAAATTAGCCGGAATGTCCGGCCTGGCCGGAGTGTCCGGGCTATATCAAGCAGAGTGTCTGGCCTTACCGAACTCTCCGGTCATTATAGTGCGTACACTCAAGCCCCCACGACCAGAAAACTCCATGTACAATAGTTGGACAAATGTGTGGCAAGAGGAGCATGTTTAGGGATGAGTATAGGCCTGGGATTTAGAATATGTACTGTGAAGAACCAAAAAACCATAGATAGTCAAAAGATGGCAAATTAAGATCCAAACCACACAAGTCAAGAACCAACTCTTCAAACATGAAGAGGGTGGTGGCCGAGGCCACCATGTAAGAGATTGTGGCATGACACCGCGAAGAATTATCCTTGGGTTCATTGCCACTACTCATCAATGAAGCTCACATATCACTAAATGATATTAGGAGAATTGAATTTCTTAATGTTGGCATTATGGGGGGAGGGATAGTCCAATGTATTAGAACCGCACTCCCCCTATCTCCATGCCTGCACCTAAACCAAATAAGAGTCAAGATATAGGTGAGTATGCAAGGTGATCAAGTCAAGCTCCTAGAATCTACGATATTTAGTTCATTCCTCAAATAACAAAACCTTGCTTCATCAAGTGGCTTCATGAAAATTTCGGCAAGTTGGTCTTTGGTTGATACATAGGATAGCTCAATATCACCTCGAGCAACATGATCTCTAATGAAGTGATGACGAATCTCAATATGCTTTGTCCTTGTATGATCCACTGGGTTATGCAATCTTGATGGCACTTTCATTGTCACATAGAAGAGGCACTTTGTCACAATGGACACCGTATTCCTTTAAAGTTTGCCTCATCCATAGCAATTGTGTAGAAGCACTAGAAGCTGCCACATACTAGGCTTTAGCGGTGGAAAGAGATATAAAATTTTGCTTCTTAGAAGACCAACACACCAAGGACCTCCAAAGGAATTGGCAAGCCCCGGAGGTTGATTTCCTATCATCCTTGTCACCAGCCCAATCCGAATCCATGTACCCACAAAGAGAGAAAGTTGAGCCCCTAGGATACTAAATACCATAGTTTGGGGTATGAACCAAATATCGAAAGATTCTCTTGACTGCCATCAAATGACTTTCTTTAGGAGCCGCTTGATATCTTGCACACACTCCTACACTCAACACAATATTGGGTCTAGATGCACAAAGGTAAAGCAAAGAGCCAATCATGGACCGATATACCTTTTGATCCACATCTTTACCATTCGGGTTTAGTTCAAGATGAGTCTTTGTTGCCATGGGAGTGGGAGCTCCATTTAGCTCTTTCATGTTGAATCTTTTGAGCATATCTTGAGTATACTTGGCTTGGTTGAAGAATGTTCCTCCTCTCACTTGCTTGATCTCAAAACCAAGAAATACTCTCAATTCTCCCATCATAGACATCCTGAACCTATCAGTCATAAGCTTTGAGAATTCATCATTAAAAGCTTTGTTAGATGAGCCAAAGATAACATCATCTACATAAATTTGGCATACAAAAAGTTCCCCATTGACCTTCTTAGTAAAAAGAGTGGGATCGATTTTCCCAACCTCAAACCCATGATCTAACAACAACTCTCTAAGGTGCTCATACCACGTGCGTGGGGCTTGTTTGAGCCCATAGAGTGCCTTATCGAGTTTGTAGATGTGGTTTGGAAAGTTGGGATCCTCAAACCCCGGGGGTTGTTTCACATATACCAACTCATGCAATGGACCATTAAGAAATGCACTTTCTACATCCATTTGTTGTAGTTTAAATTTATGATGTGCCACATAAGCAAGAAGGATACAGATGGACTCAAGGCGAGCCACGAGAGCATAAGTCTCTCCATAATCAATGCCTTCAATTTGAGAGAACCCTTGTGCAACCAATCTTGCCTTGTTCCTCACCATAATTCCATGCTCATCTTGCTTGTTCTTGAAAATCCACTTGGTGCCTATAACATTGCGGCAATATTTTGGATTTTCAACTAACTTCCATACTTTGTTTCTCTCAAAGTTGTTGAGCTCTTTGTGCATTGCATCCAACCAATCCGAATCTTCAAGGGTTTCCCATACTTTCTTTGGTTCCACCATGGAAATGTGTGCTTGGTGCTCACCAAAGTTCTTCAGTTGAGCTCGAGTAGATATCCCTCTTCTTAGATCTCCTACCATATTCTCAAGAGTGTGGTCTCTTAATTCCAATATTCTATCCATTCTAGCTTGGCGACGAGTTTCGATCTCCTTGTTGTTTCTTGGGGGGATCACTTCATCATTTTGGTCCTCGTCTTGACCATCAACTTGACCTTGATCATCATTGGAATCATTCTCTTCTATAAGAGGCAAAGATTGACCTTGGTCTTGATCAAGCATACTTCTAGACAGGCATTGAGCTTTCCTTATGGCAGTTTCTATAGATCTTCCTTGTGTAATAGACTCAGCACCACTGGACATTCTGGCAAATGGAGACTCAAGTAACTCCTGGCTAGAGTTTTCTTCTTGATCAGCAGGTTGAGGGTCCACAACTTGTCTTTGGCATGGGTCATTGTCCTCCTCGATAGGAGCTTGTTGATGTTGTGAAGATGAGGGATCCACTTGAGTAGAGCATAGTTCTTCTCGATCCGCCATAAGGGGTTCCTCAACAGGACGGATGAAGCCCGCACCCATTCTTCCTATGGCATCGTGAGGCATTTCATCATCTACATCATAGACATCAACATGCCCCGCTTGGGGACCATCATATTCTTCAAACACCACACTACAAGATTCTATGACAATTCCGGAGAGCTTGTCATAAATTCTATAAGTGTGGGATTCGAGACCATAACCAACAAAACTACCCTCTAATGCTTTGGAATCAAACTTGGATAAACGAATACCCTTAATGCGATAAAAGCACTTACAACCGAACACCCGGAAGTAAGAAACATTGGGCTTGTTACCGGTAAGGATTTCATATGGAGTCTTGATCAATTCTTTGTGGAGGTAGAGGCGGTTTGATGCATGGCATGCGGTGGAGATAGCTTCAGCCCAAAAATTGTATGGAGATTTAAATTCCGCCAACATAGTCCTTGCCATATCAATAAGAGTCTGGTTCTTCCTCTCAGCTACATCATTTTGTTGAGGGGTATATGTAGCGGAATATTGATGTTTTATTCCCTCATCACTAAGAAATCCATTCAATGTGTAGTTCTTGAACTCGATACCATTGTCACTTCTTATTGTTAATACTGGGACATTGTGTTGACATTGAGCCATGTTGATGAAGTCAATGAAGTTCTCTTGGGTCTCACTTTTTAACTTGAAGAAATATACCCAAGTGTATCTTGAGTAGTCATCAAAAATCACCAAACAATATTTCTTCCCACCAAGACTCGCATGAGAAGGAGGACCAAAAAGATCCACATGAAGGAGCTCCCATATCCTCTCGGACTTGATGTAGTTTTTTGGCTTGTGGGGAGAATCCTGCATCTTTCCTTCAACACATGCCCTGCAAACACGATCTTTGGCAAAGCAAACATTTTACTTTAGTCCAACAATATGACCATCCTTGTGGAGGCTTTGCAAAGTTCTCATGTTGACATGGGCTAGACGGCGATGCCATAGCCAACCCACATCAGCCTTTCCAAATAAGCACATCGGACTTGTAGTGGTTTTCCCCGAGAAGTCCACCACATACAAGTCATTCTCGACGTACCCAATGAAAGCGACCTTTAGAGACTTGCTCCACATGAGGATCACAATATCATTATCAATAAAGACATCAAAACCCATCTTTCCAAGAGCACGGACTGAAAGTAAATTGTAGACAAGGGTCTCAACAAGCATGACGTCCACGAGAGTGATATTGTGTGCAACCACAACTTTGCCGAAACCCATTACCTTAGACTTTGACTTGTGGGCATATGTCACGGATATTTGATCAACATTTGGTCTCAACTCCTTGACACTAGACGCGCTTCCGGTCATATGACTTGTGCATCCACTATCAAGCACCTATTTTGACCCTCCGCAAGCATAGGTCTACAAAAGATCAAACTAGTTTTTAGGTACCCATTTTTCAATGGGTCCTCTTTTGTTAGCAACAAGGGTCTTGGGAACCCAAATAGACCACGCAATATAACCATCAAATGGGCCAACATATTGTGCATACACATCACCATAATAATCTCGCATTAAAACATAGTGAGGGTTAGCACTACCCGCAAAATCATCATGAGACATAGTTTTGCCAGTTGTGGTCTTACTTTCCACAATGACCTTGTTCTTTTCTTGGGCGGGCTTGGCCTTCTTCTTCTTGTTGTTCTTTTTCTTCTTGGCTTTAGAGGTAAAGCCAATGCCTCCTTTTTCAACAATTTACCTTTGCTTTCTTAAGAGGTCATCAATAGACTTGTTTCCTTTTGGAAAGGTGGTCTTAGCTAGCTCCCCCTTCAACCTAGCTTGTTCTTCAAGAGTATTTGTACAACTAGAAGGAATGAACATACTAGGTGCGGGAGTATTGATCAATTGAGTTTGAAGCTTTTCACGAGACTTTGTGAGTGACAAGAGTTCACTCTCCAAGGCCTTGTGAGCCTTTTCAAGTGTCCTAAAGTCCCCGACAAGTTTTTCATGAACAACATCAAACTCAATCTTGTACTTTTTAGCCTTTTTGTATTTAGCAATAGCATGATCATGTTCCTTGATGATTTTATTAATAATGAGATCATTAGCTTCATCAAGACCCTCTAGTTTAGTTTCAAGAGATATTCTAGTTTCTTGTTCTTCTTCTAGAGCATTATTTAGAGCTTCTACCTCAATCATGTGCTCTCTTCCTAATTGGCATCTCTCATCTAGAAGTTCTTGTGTGTGTGAAAGTTGATTTAAGAGGTCCACAACATGTTTCTTGTGTTCCCTTGCAAGTTGTTCATGAACACATCAAAAGTAACTAATTCCTTTTTGACCTCAACAGATAACTCATCAACAAAATCATCATTGATTAAGGAGGTGGAGTGTGATGATGGTAATACCTCCATTCCTCTTGCCATAAGGCAAGTGAAGTTCTTGTTGGAGATATTCTCATTTGGAGAGTCGAAGAGTGAGAATGAAGGAGTAGAGGTAGTAGCAAGAGCCGCCACACCACTTGATGTATCCTCTTCTTCATCTTCATCATCATCATCGGAGGATAACTCTTCATGTGTGATCAAGACAATTTCTCCCAGCTTCTTGTTGTTGAGTTCCTTTTGATGAAGGGTTTCTTGTAGGGAGCTTTGGAGGTCTTTTTCAACACAAGTTTACCCCCATGATCTTCTCTTTTCTCATAGGGACAAGCTGCAACGAAGTGATAGCGGTCACCACAATTGAAACAAGTTCTCAACTTGGACCCATTATCTCTTCTCCCATTGGGGTTGCTTCTTAGTTGCATTTCCATCTTGGCCTTGGCGGGATCTTTCCAAAAGTTTCTTGCATAGAAGGCCATGTATTCACCATGAGCAACATTGACATCTTCGGGGTGGCTCATTGAAAGTCCCTCATCACTTCCTTCATCTTCATCATACTCCACAACCTTGGCCTTCAAGGCAAGATTGACACCACTACTCATTCTAATGGCACAAGCACGGGCGTCTTTAGCATTCTTGGCAGCAACCTCGAAGGCGGCCATCTCTTGCATAACTTCATTGGAGGTCATGAGATGGTAGTTGTGTCTTCCTTGGAGACTCTTCAAGTCAGTAGGCTCGAAGGGCATGAGTGCACTCACATACTGCCTCTTGATCCAAGCATCATCAATGTGAGAGGCACCAACATTCCTGAAGGCGGTGGCTGTGGATTTGAGTCTTTGATACATATCTTCATGATCGTCACCATCCTTCATGAAGAAAACTTTGTCTTCATTGCTTAAAGCATCATATCTATTTCTTCTCATACTCTCATTGCCAACAAACAAGTCAATGAGAGCATCCGAAGCTTCCTTGGCGGTGTTGTATTGCTCAATGTGGGGAAAATCCTTTGGCCCCACTCCAAGTTGGATCATGTGAAAGGTAGTCACATTGAGTTGGCTATTGACCACTTCTCTTCTAGTCAAGTTGGTTGGATCCTCAATTTTGAGTCCTTCTTCAATAATATTCCACAAATCAATGCAAGAGCTGCGCACATGAGATTTCATTAAAACTTGCCATTGAGCAAAAGTATGTGCAACTAACTTAGGTGGGTCGCCTCTATTATTTATATGTGGGTGAGGGATAGGAGGGTCGGGAGAGTACCATCCGGGAACCGCATGGTGCTCTTCCTTCCCATCACCCTTTTTGGTGGTGGAGTTGGTGGAATTATGTTCATCCCCTGCCACTTCCTCCAAAGGCTTAGCCGGAGCATTAGCCTTTGGGTTTCGTGGTGTTTCCTCTGGAGAGGGAGGAGGTGAGGTTTGCTTATCCCTAACAAGTTGCTCAACAAGTTGACGCAACTGTTGGATTTCGTTGCCCAAGGTAGAGCTCAAGCCTGTTTCCAAATTCTTGAGATCTACCATGGTCACCGAATGGCTAGCCTCACTTTCTCCCTCCTCTGGGTTGCCCATAATCTCTTAGGCGGTTAAGCCCGAATAAAGAGACGAGGCTCTGATACCAATTGAAAGGATCGTATGGGCACCTAGAGGGGCGGTTGAATAGGTGCTACTTCAAATTTTACTCTTTTTCAATTTAGGGTTTGACATGAAAGGTAAATTCTCTAGATTATGCAACTAAGGTGAATTTACCTATATGTCAAACAAGCACTACCTAAGCAATAACTAGATAAGTAAAGTGCGGTAAAGGATAGAAGTAACCAAAGTGGAGCACACAGAGACACAAAGATTTGTTTCTCGTAGTTCCTTCCTTTTGAGGGGAAGTACGTCTACGTTTGGAGAGGGGGTGGTATCAAACCACCAACGCCACGAGAGGCCTCCCTTGTTCTCCGATGAACCTCACCCCAACTGGTTCGATTCACCTCTTCCACTATACGACAACCTTCAAGGTGGAAGCCAACACCTTTACAACGAGTTCGGGGCACACATCCACAACTTAATTGGAGGCTCCCAAGTACAAGCTAGCTATCAAACAATCAAAGACAAGCTAGTAAGAACCAAATCACAAGCTAGGGTTTCCAATGAAACACTAGAGAAAGGGGCCCTCAAGTGAATGAGGGGGAAATGAAGATCTCTCTTGGTGAAGATGTAGATCAAGGCCTCCTCCTTCGATTCTCCAAAGATCAATGACTTTGGATGGTTGAGTGAGAAGATCTTGTGGATTTGGTGGCTCAAATGGTGCTGGAGTTCTTGAGGTGGACGAGTAGCTTCCATGGTAGAAGAAGGGGCCTTTATATGCACCCCTGGAAATGGAGCCATTGGGAGCCACTTGCCCTGGACAGTCCGGCCAGCACCAGCCGGACAGGCCGGCCTAGCCGGACACTCCGGGTGAGACCAGCCGGACACTCCGGCCTGGCCAAGTTTCTAGCCAGAATCCGGGAAGTGTCCGGGGAGTGTCCGAAAACCTATTCTAAGTGTCCAAAGAAGTTGCCCACTTCACATGGGCGGACAGTCCGGGCGTAACCCACCGGATAGTCCGGCCTGGCCGGACACTCCGGCCCAGATCAGCCGGACAGTCTGGCTGAGGCATGTTATTTGCACAGACCAGATCCTGGGAATCTCTTTTTCCTTTATTTCAACATTAATAGGGGTAGCTGTAATCTCCTGAAACATTTAACAGACGATTAAACTTATCCAAGTGTTGTCACCAAACATCAAAATAATAGTAAGGGCATAAGTGCCCTTTCAACGTGTGCCCTAGAATTGTAACCCAGGCTCCCCTATATAAGGAGCACCGGGGCCTCCATAGAAGGGGATCGATCATTCTCTCTGTCTAAGGTAGAACTCTAGGGCTAGTTGGTAGGGAGTAAGAGACATTGTCTCCTTCTTACTGAGAGCCTCAAGAGCATTTGTAAACACCATTGATAGAGAAAATACAAGAACATCTGTGCGTGGAATCACCACGTTCTCCCTCCCTGGATTCCCCTAGCACTCATTGCCCCCATCTTTAGCCTATCCATGGCATCTGCCGTGCCACCACCACGACAGTTGGCGCCCACCGTTGGGCTAGCGGTGCTAGCATGGGTGAAAATCCAGACGGGAAGCTTCTCCAGCACCGGCGACCGTGTCGTCTCCGTCTTGGTTTAGCGCTTTGGAGCGCTGGACTACGTCAACGACAATGCAGGAAGCTTTGACAAGCACCCTCCTTCGTGCAACGGCGTCTTCATCAAGCTTGGCGCGCACAAGATCTACGTCGGCATGGACGAGTCCTGCGTTCATCCGCGACACATCATCGAGGGAGGCGAGCCTCCTCTCAGCGCAGTTCGTGGAGTGCGTATCACTCGCCCCACTAGCAGCGTTGAAGTCCTGATGACCACACCTAACGCAGAACCAAGCAAGGGCCCAGCGCTAGAGCCAGAGGTAACGCCAAAGAAGACCAGGTCTAGGTTTCCTCGACTAGAAAGGCCAGAGAATGTGCTCTAGCAGGAAATAGATAGCCTAGCGATGCCAATAGCACCTGTGGTAGATCCGGCTCAGGCACAAGCTGAGTTAGAGGAAACTAGGTGGAAAATGTTAGCTGGGGCAAAGAAGGTAGCAGAGCTGCATCAGTCTTTGAACATCACCTTGAGAGAGTATGCTAAGGCAAACCGCATAGATGGAGTGAAAATCCGAGATAGGAACCTGATCACAGAGATTGACAAGGAATACGAGCCTAGGCCGGGTCAGACCACCACGATAGTAATATGAGGGCTGGATTGGTATAGCACTCCGGCAAAGAACCTCAGGGCAGCAAACACGGCCACATCTGAGTTAGAAGGTTTAACTAGAGAGGCCCGACAGAGGCAACAAGAGAGGGTGAATCACTTGCTAAGAGTTGCTTGCCAGCAAAATGAAGAAATGAACAAGGAAAACCCGGCGCCACCAGGAGCCTCACATGTGGTACATTCGGCCAGGAATAACCCGGCGAGATCCAGAGGAGCCGCGTCATCTCCAGGTCACAATCCCAGGAGAGAAGAAGTAGTAAACTCCGGAAGAAGAGAAAAACATATGGTTCCTTATGATCCGGTAAGGGATAGAAAAGGCAAAGCAGTGCAAGTTGATGAAGATCGGCACAGTACCAGCCAAGGTGTGGCCGGCCGAGGTAACCGTGACCAAGGCAATGCCGGTCAGAGAAATGCTGCCAACGGTAATGCCGGACAGCATGATCCCGTGGGAACGGGGCAAAATATACATCAGATGCAGCAACAGCGCGCACCTCAGCAAGAGGGAAGTGCAGGACAAGCAGCACAACAACAAAATGCTTGTCCGGATCAGCAAAGATACAATGGTGGTTATTTGGCCATGATCAACAACGGATACCCCAAACCGGATCACCACATAATTGGGTCAAGACTGGGAAGCAGGAACTTGCAGCCAGATGATGCTAGGCTGAAATTGGATAGGATTTATTGGTCGGAGCTAATTGAAGTACAAGGTCCACTGGGTCCAGCATGCTTTGGGCCCCGGATCATGAACGAGCCACCAGTGCCGAACTTTCAGCTGGCCAGAGGAACCCGAACTTATGATGGTAGTACTAGGCCATAGGATTGGCTGATTGACTATGCCACAGCGGTCAAGATCGCGACAGGAAATTTGAGATGGGCAATAAGATATGTGCCACAGATGCTGGAAGGACCAGCGGAGTTTGGCTGAACAATTTGCCAGCAGGGAGTGTCAACTGTTGGTTGGATTTTGAGGAGCTGTTCATTAGCAACTTCTCAAGCACTTACAAGAGACCCAACAGGCCACATACCCTTGCGTTGTGCCGGCAGAGACCGAATGAGCCGGACCGAGATTTCCTGACTCGGTGGTGCAATGTGCGAAATTCATGCGAGGGGGTAATTGAATCACAAGCTATTGCATGGTTCGCTCAGGGATGCAGATATGGAAGTATGATGTGGCAGAGGTTACAGCGAGACATGCCAACTACCTTGGCTGAAACAATCCGGATCGCAGATTCGTATGCCTTGGGAGATCCAACACAACCCCGGCTAATGTTGAGCGAGGCAAACAAGGAATATTACGGCCGAGATGGTTCCGGATCATCAAGGAGGAATGATTTTCGAGGAAAGAGAAGGGATGAGCGCCTGAATTACCGGTATAACTCGCAGCAGGTCGCAGCGGTAGACAGGGATCAACCCAATGCCGGAGCCAACCAACGCCAAAAAACTGGAGGGCAAAACTGGCAGCAGAAAAACGAAGGAAAAAAGCCTTGGACCCCGGAGCAAAAGAAGCAATGGCAAGAACGAAAGGATAGACCGAGGTATACGTTTGAGTCCATGCTGGATCAACCATGTAAGTTCCATACACCAAGCCCGAATAGTCCGGCGAATCATACAACCCGGCAATGTGAATGGATGAGGAAGTTAGAACAGGGCAGTTCGGGGAATGCTCAGGCATCTCGGAACAAAGCACCTAGAAATGAAACACCA
The DNA here is from genome assembly GCA_916181665.1 of Avena sativa. Lineage (NCBI taxonomy): Eukaryota > Viridiplantae > Streptophyta > Magnoliopsida > Poales > Poaceae > Avena > Avena sativa. The sequence continues at coordinate 182,021,438 of OV702287.1, read as the reverse complement.
CGGCCACCGTTACTGATAGGGGGAATGGACAACAATTGATGTTGCAACCGCCTTCGCCGAGGTACGAGAATCCGGAAAGAAGGGACGCGGTACATCAAGTAGGCAATAACCAACAACAAGGTCAGGGTTACCATGAGAGCGAGGGACGAAACGAGTACAGGGAACATCATCAAAGCTACTGTGTGTTTACCACGGAAGAGAATGACCGGAAAATCTTGCAGCATCGGCATATGGAGGCGAACATAGTAATGCCGGCAGTAGTGAGATATATTCCCTAGGCGGATCAAGAGATTACATGGAGTATCAAGGATCACCCGAAGATGATGCCAAGCCCGGGAACCTATGCTCTGGTCCTGGATCCGACGTTCATCGGGACGAATCTCAATGTAAGGTTTTCCAAGGTACTGATCGACAATGGCAGTAGTATCAACATTATGTACAAGGATACCATGCACAAGTTGGGAATAATAGAGAACATGTTGCAAGCAACGAGGACCACCTTTCATGGCATTGTACAAGGTATTTCCTGTGAGCCAATTGGTAAGGTCCAGGTTGACGTATTATTCGGCACGAGAGACAATTGCCGGACTGAAAACTTGGATTTCAAAGTGGTGAATCTGGAGAGCGCTTATCGCGCGTTACTCGGCAGGCCAGTGCTGAACAAGTTCATGGAAACTACCCACATCAGTTACCTTAAGATGAATTTGCCCGGGCCAAGGGGCATGATAACTGTATCAGGGGACTTCCAGCGTTCGATCGAGTGCGCCTCAGCTGGATCTAACTTAGCCGAGTCACTCGTGATAGCTCAAGAAAAAAGGAAGATACTAGAAGTGGCGGCACTGGCTCAATCCACGCAACAACATATGCCGGATCTGACCAACCCACACGGGAGCGTATCATTCCAAGAAACCAAGGACACGAAGAAAGTGCCAATCGATGATCAGTTCCCAGAGAGCACCGTGACCATTGGTGCCGGGTTAAGCAGCAAATAGGAAAGCAAGCTCGTCAACTTCCTCCATGAGAATCGGGATATCTTTGCTTGGTCTACTCAAGATCTAGAAGGTGTATCGAGGGAGTTGGTTGAGAACTCATTAAACGTAAGACCCGGGGCTAAGCCGGTAAAGCAACCTCTCCGGCGTTTCGCCGAAGACAGGAGGAAAGTCATTGGAGACGAAATAGCTAGGATCCTAGCGGCCGGATTTATCATGGAAGTACTCTATCCGGATTGGCTGTCTAATCTGGTGCTTGTGGAGAAAAAGAAAGATGATCCAAACATGGTTGTGGTATGGCGCATGTGCATTGATTACACGAACCTGAATAAGGCGTGTCCCAAAGATCCATTTCCGCTCCCTAGGATAGATCAAGTCATAGACTCAACAGCCGGATGTGAGCTACTGACATTCATTAATGTGTATTCTGGTTTCCACCAGATACCCCTGAATCTGAATGATCAAATAAAGACTGCGTTTATTACCCCGTATGGGGCTTATTTCTATCGCACTATGCCGTTTGGATTACGTAATGCAGGAGCAACGTACCAACGATGCATGCAAAAATACTTACATGATCAGATAGGTCGGAATGTGCAAGTTTACGTGGATGATGTGGTAATAAAAACCAAGGAAAGCAATACGCTCCTTGATGATATCCGACAGATGTTCGCGAACTTGAGAAGGTTCCGAATGAAGCTGAACCCGGAGAAGTGCACCTTTGGCGTGCCCGCCGGAAAGTTACTCGGTTTTTTGGTGTCTAGTCGTGGCATTGAAGCTAACCCGACAAAAATCCGGGCCATAGAAAGAATGGAACTGCCGAAATGCCTTAATGATGTGTAGAAGTTCACTGGTTGCCTAGCATCGCTAAGTCGGTTCGTGTGTCGGTTGGGAGAGAAGGCCTTGCCCCTCTACCAATTAATGAAAAAGGCAGACAAATTCACATGGACGCCACAGGCGGACCTTGCATTTCGAGAGTTGAAAAAGATGTTATCTACTACGCCAATCCTAGCAGCACTACTACCTAAGGAGCCAATGTTGCTCTACATAGCCGCGACCAACCGAGTCGTAAGTGCAGTAATCATAGTGGAGCGTGAAGAGGAAGGAAAGTCGGTGCAAAGGCCGGTGTACTATCTAAGCGAGGTATTGTCAGTCTCGAAACAGAACTACCCTCACTATCAGAAGATGGTGTACAGCGTATATATGTCGGCCAAGAAACTCAAGCACTATTTTGAGGAACACCCCATCAAGGTGATATGTGAGGAACCCATTTCAGAAATTATGAGTAACAAAGATGCAAGTGGCCGGATAGCAAAGTGGGCAATCGAGTTAGCTCCCTATGCACCACAATTTGACAGAAGGGATGCTATCAAGTCACAAGCCGTGGCGGATTTCTTTGTGGATTGGGCTGAAATGCAATACGAGCCACCCCTACCGGACTCAAATTATTGGCAAATGCACTTTGATGGATCGAACTGAAAGATGGGTTGGGCGCTGGAGTAGTGCTTACCTCGCCCAAGAAGGATCAACTGAAACACGTCCTTCAAATCCAGTTCAGTGCCTCGAATAATGTGGCGGAGTACAAAGCATTGGTGCATGGTCTCAAAGTGGCGAAAGAAGTAGAGATACGTCAGATACAATGCTTTGGAGATTCCGATTTGGTGGTACAGCTAGTGTCGGGAAATTGGGATGCCTTGGATGCTAACATGGCCCTATATAGGTTCCATGTTCAAAAGATAAGTGGGTTTTTCGAGGGGTGTGAGTTCCATCACATACCTCGGATTGAAAACAAGGCGGAAGATACGCTATCCAAGTTAGGCTCGTCCCGACAGCCAATCTCGCCAAATGTTACTTTGGAGCACCCGAGAAAACCATCTATCACACCCTCACCCAAATCAGATTCAATTTAGATCCCGACACTCTCCGGATCAGGAGCTGCACCTATGGAGATAGAGTGGGGAAGCACCTCAGCAAACCTGGGGACTGCTTCAGCAAACCCGGGGACTGCCTCAGCAAACCCGGGGACTGATCAGCCTGATCCGGCAGGAGTTATGTTGGTGGATGCGATGGAAATTGATGAGGAATCATTTCCCGTCCGGACTATACCAACTTGGGACAAGCCAATTTTTGATTTCCTGAGAGAGGGAATCTTGCCAGATGACGAAATAATCTCAAGGTAGATCTAGAGAAAGGCAAAGGCCTATACAATTGTCAATGCCGAACTATACAAAAGAAGTGTGACAATAGTACTGCAGTGGTGTGTTGATCCGGAGGAAGGACTTGACATACTCCGGGATATTCACCAAGGGGAATATGGCCACCATGCCTCCTCAAGGGCATTAGTGGCAAAAGCTTTCCGCCATGGATTTTATTGGCCCAGTGCTTTGGAGCAAGCAGAGGACTTGGTGAGAAAATGCAATGGCTATCAAAGATACGCCACAAAAACTCATCTACCAATGTCGGAGCCGAAAACTATCCCCATTACCTGGCCATTTGCTGTATGGTGCCTAGATATGGTAGGGCCATTTAAGCCGGCCAAAGGAGGGATGACCCATATCCTAGTCATGGTTGATAAGTTCACCAAATGGATTGAGGTGAAACCAATTCAGAAATGTGATGGGGCAACAGCAGTAAGATTCAAGGATACAATCCTAATATATGGCTATCCCCATAGCATCATAACTGATAATGGAACAAATTTCGCTGAAGGAGCGTTTGCGAGATTCTGCCAAGAAAAGAAGATCCGGTTAGATGTCGCCTCAGTCGCTCACCCCGCATCGAACGGGAAGTGAAAAGATCCAATGGACTGGTATTGTCCGAGATAAAACCCCGGCTCATAGAGCCGCTGCAAAGATCAGCGGGGTGCTGGATAGAAGAACTACCAGCAGTACCGTGGAGCTTAAGAACAACTCCAAATCGATCAACAGGCTATACGCCATTCTTTCTGGTATATGGGGCAGAAGCTATATTACCAGCCGACATAGAGCATGATTCGCCAAGAGTCACCCAATACAGAAAAGCCGAAGTGCGTGAAGCCCGACAAAATGATGTTGATCTGCTGGAAGAAGCGATAGAATTGGCCTTGTCCAGACCCGCCATATATCAGCAAAATCTCCGACGCTATCATAGCCAGAAAGTAAACCCCCGAGTCTTCCGGGAAGGTGATCTGGTACTCCGGCTAATACAACGCACTGCTGGCATGCATAAGTTATCCCCTCCATGGGAAGGACCTTTCATTGTAAGCAAAGCCTTGCGCAATGATTCCTACTATCTTATTGATGCACAACCCCAGGAAAAGAACAAGGCGGACAGGTCCGGAGAGGAGTCCAAACGACCGTGGAACGTAGCACTACTTCGTCCTTTCTACACCTAACTAAGAGGTTAATGTAGAACTACTCGTATGTCGGTATGTATGTCAGCAATGAGGTTATCAATAAAAACTTTAACACCCCGAGCAGAGACTCGGGGACTGCCATAATAATTGTCTCTCGTTTTTGTATTTTTATGTCGGCTGGGTTAAGTCGCTTATATCTTAGTCGGATTAGTAATGTGTGAGCACCAGAAACCTATCTCTTCGAATTTGCTGCTGTCCAACAAGAATTTGCTTCATGGCAAGCAAGAGAACAAGTTTGGAATGGCAAAGCACATGAAAAACGACTAAGGAAAAGAACTTAGGCGGGCCGACATTGGTTTTTTGACTAACCCTTAGTTTGTTATGCTCAGTAAAATGCCAGATCATTTTGAGCTAATCTCAAAGTTTCAAGTATTGTTAAATCAATTTTTTGAACCTCGGGCTCATAAGTCAAAAAACCGAATCAAGGTAGACGCGAGCCGAGTCAAAAATTGGGGGAACAAGAAAACAAAACTCGGGGACTTCGCCCACGATAATCCAGCAATAAAACTTAGTTCAGAACATCAAATTGTAGCACAACCAAACTAAAGTATTTAGATACACTTATGCCCGGCATTCCGGGGATCTGATAAATATGATGAGTGTTTTCTAAGGAGCAGGAGCAGCAGACGAATCATCCGCCGATGAAGGAGGTACTTCGGAGTGTGGGGGAGGGGTGCCAGCCTCGGCTTCATCCTCAGGGTTAACCTCACCATCCTCCGGGTCTTCGGCCTCATCTCCAAGCTCAGAGCCCTCACCTTCACTCCCTTCCTCTTCATCTTTAGAAACAACTTCTTCATCAACAACATCGAGATAACTCGGCCCTTCATTCCAAGCGTGGCAGAAGGAGTACTAGATGAGCTTGTTGGCACAGGCTTTGCGGCGCGTGATCCAATCCAGATTTTCGCACCACTTAGACCCGGTGCGCATGCGAGTGAGCAACCCTAGATCAATTCCTTCATACCACGAAAGAACAAATTGCAAGGCAATGTCGGCTCCGACCCGTGGAGCAGATTCATGCCACAGATGTAGCTGTGTATCACACTCCATTAATTTGGCTATGAAAGCCGAGCCTCTTTTTGGAATGGTCTCACTGGGCCAGAGGGAGCCGAACATTCGCGTTGCCACCGGGATAATATCCGCGCCATGATTCTTCACTACCTCAAGACGAGCGGTAAGGCTCGCCAGTAGATCCTCCGTATTATACGGGATTGGCTCAGCACCAGGGGCAGCAAGAATACCACACTGTTCACGGGACCAGGTTAGGGTAGCAGCACCAAGCGTATCGCTCTCTGGAAATTTGCCTAAGAATGGGGAAGAAGAAACAGTGAACAAAAGCGCCCAACCCGGAGGAAAGAAAATCAAGCAAGGGCAAAAAACTCACGTGCAATCTGGAAGAGGAGTCGTGATGGATCAATGCATGGCGACCAGAAAAGTGTTGATGGCTCGTGGTTGATGTAGAGCTCGTTGGGAACCCAAGAGGAAGGTATGATGACATAAGCAGCAAGTTTCCCTTAGTTATGAAACCAAGGTTTAATCGAACCAGTAGGAGCAAGGAAACACCCCAAAGGTGTTACTAGCTGAGCCTTGGCAGAGCGCACTACCGGTGCTAGTAGCAACGTGGAGACCTGCACAACACAACCACAGAACTTTGTCCCCAACTTGCGATGAGGTTGTCAATCTCACCGTGTTTTGCGGAAAACAAAGGATTAAACGTATCAAATGGAAAGAAGTAAAAGTTTGCAGAAAGTAAACACAAAGCAGTAAACAATTTATAGATTGAATGTAAAAGACAAGGACCAGGATCCATAGTTCACTAGAGGTGGCTCTCCTTAGATAGATAACATGCTGGGTAAACAAATTACAGCGGGGCAATTGACAAACACCAAGAAAGCAATACATGCATATACTAATCATCTTGACTCCCTTGAGACTTGATTGGGCATTACAACATAATACATAGACCGCCATCCAACTGCATCTATGACTAATAATCCACCTTCAAGTTATCATCCGAACCCCCTCCAGTATTAAGTTGCAAGCAACAGATTATTTCTTTACGAACTGCATGTAAAGTAAACAATACGATCTATGAACAATGGATTGTTGTTTTCTCCCTAGTAGCAACAGCACATCTAGTACCTTAGAGATTTCTGTCACTTCCCCAGATTACCAGAGGCATGAACCCACTATCGAGCATAAATACTAACTCTTGGAGTTGCTAGCATCTACTTGGCCAATATAGCTACTAACAACGGAAAGCATGCAAGATCTCAAATAACAAAGACATGATAGAATCAATAATCAATCTGAAATAGCATCTCAATATCCATCGGATCCCCGCAAACACAACATGTATGGATTACAAATAGAATCAACATTCAGAAGCTTAACTCCTGCTCGTCCTTGAGTAGGTAAGTGATAAAAAGAAATAATTTTTTGAGGTGACATGCACCATCAAAGACTTGATCAAAGTATTTGCAAAACATTCAAAGCTGGGATCATAGTACTTCAATCATAACATGAAAGACAAAGTTCTAGCAATAAGCAAAGAAACTATGATGCAACATGAAAAGGCACAAACAAAAGAATCATGAACAACATGCTTTGCAAGACGTTTGTTTGTTTCACATAAAGAAAACATGGCATAATAGTATTCAGCTTGTCCCTCAATAGAGTAGCAAATATAATTGCATAGGACACCTTTAAAGTTCATAAGAGTGACTAGATACAATAGTTTAAAACAAGCAATATCAAGTTGTACATCAATCAACTAGTCTTGGGACAATGCACATAGAACTAAGAATGGCCACTATGCTCTCAAAGTAGGTGCATAAAGATAGAAGGTGGAGACTCAATATAATGGTGGAAGAAATGCCTTTGTAAAAGGAAGTAGGGATTCAAGTCTCATAAAGAGCTTCCAAAAATTATGGTACTTATAGCTTTCAGCTCTCATTGCCCCTATCATAAGCATCTTGAAGTGATTAAGGTTAAAGTGAACAAACTATGGAGTACATGCTTGACGAAGTATAAGTCAGAAATCTCATGTCCCTTGTATACGAGGGCTACTCCTCATGCTACTCAAGTTTAGTCACCGGTAAGTTCTTGTCATTGTAAGTACATGTGTATCATTGAGAACCGCCAACGGGGTACCCCTTGCCCGATGATATGGAAGAATCCCCATATCAAAATGACAAGGCAAGCAGACAACGAGCATCTCAGCATTCTTCTTATTTACCATGGGAATATGGTGCTTTTTTCTCTCTTTCCTCTTTTCATAGTCTCTCTTTTTTTTCTTTTTTTCTCAATATAGGACTCTTTTTTTATAAGAAGAATGCTTCATAGACAGCTCATTATGGTTACGCTGCAGGTTTCCACCATGTCAGCATGGATTAGACCAGCGGCCCAGGCGTTTCTCTAACACATATACATAACTCCATGGACTTACAAGCTCCCCTTTCATTTCACACCGACGACATCCATATACAAAAGAGCATGATATCAACTAGGTACAAGTACCAAGTGCAATGTTGAAAGCGTTCCCCATGAAAGAATGGTTCTGCTAATTCCCAACAAATAAGTGCAAGCATATACAACATAGACGACACAATGGTTCAAGTTTATTAAGGGCAAGTAAAGTAAAGTGTGCCATCAAGTTTGTGAGATCTTTAATCACTAGTTTTCTCATAACAAGTGGAAGGTAAACAAAAGCATGAATATACTTGGAATAGCATAAGCTAGTAGGTAGGTATGGTGGACTCTTTTGGAATAACTTGGTTTGGGAGTTGGATGCATGAGTGGAACTCATACTTTGTTGTGGAGGCTAGCAAAAGACTGGGAGCGACAAACTAAGAGAGCAATAATGGCCATAATCATGTAGAGCGACAAAACATCATTGATCAAAGCATAAAGTGATATTACAAGTTGAAAACTAAAGGATCATAAAGGCTATGGTGACTTGGGATAGTCATAACATGGTGTGAGCATGCGCCAAGTCAACCCAAATAAAGCATCAAAGGAGAATACCACTATATTATGCTTTAATATGCTAAAACAACGCATGATTCATCCAAGGCACATTAAGAAATCTCAATTGTTTATAAAAATTCATGCTACAGCAAATAATACTAAGCATAAAGCCAAAACAATATCAAGCATGGCATGACAAAGCATAGCCATAGTCAAAAACGAGCTCTTTTTACCACATAAGTATGAACTTTCCTACTCTTTTCCAAACCAAACCAAACCAATTGCAAACCAATGTATGAAAGAGGGGGTCCAACCAATTTATTCAGAAAAGTAAGCAAAACAAAGAAAACGAAAACCAAAACAAAAACAAAAAAGAAGACGCTCCAAGAAAAACACAACTATGCATGAAACAATAAAAATGAAGCGTTTGGAAGAAACCTGGAATTTTTATTGATGAAGAAGGGGATGCCTTGGGCATCCCCAAGCTTTGACGCTTGTAATTCTTGGATATTTCTTGGGGTGACACATGTGGCATCCTCAAGCTTGAGCTTTAGTCCATCCTTCATCTCATTACTCATTCCTTCCATACACCTGAAATTTTTCCTTCATACAAAACTTCACACAATCTCATTAGCAACATTAGTGCACTTAAGATAAATAAGTCTCAAGGTTCAGTTATAACACCAAATAAACTTCCATTAGAACACTATCTACTGTAGAACTTCCCTCATAAAAGCTCAATTCCCCAAAAGAAGTCAAGAAGGAACTAACAAGAAGCAAATGCAGAAAATGGCAGAAATCTGTCAAAACAAACCAGCACGTAAAGACGAATTTTTTCGAAGACCTTCTGTCGCTCAAATCAAAATGTGTTGAACTAACGAAAGTTATATAACAACCTGGGGCAGAAGCACAAACAATTACAGCTCAATTCGACATACAGAGCTCTCTTAGGAATTTCTACGGTGAAGCACAAAAATCTGTTTCGGGACAACAACTTTCCCAATCATTACTTCACTCTCATTAGAGGTTACTCTTGGCACAAAAAGCAAATAAAAAGAATAAGGAGAGGTTATTACAGAGGTAATAACTTCCAAGACTCATCTAAAACTCTTGGGTTATCTCCCAACAAGTACTTTTGTTTAACGCCTTTAAGTTAGGCATGAAAATTTGAGAAGATGCTCTCGTAGGAAATATGAATTGAAGTAAAAGAGAGCATCAAGAAGCAAATTCAAAACACATTTAAGTATAACCCACTTCCTATGCATAGGAATCTTGTATGCAAATAAATGCACAAAGAGCAAAGTGATAGGCATAGGAAGATAAAACAAAATTAACTTCAAAACTTTCAGCACATAGAGAGGTGTTTCATTACCATAAAAACTTCTACAACCATATTTTCCTCTCTCATAATAATTTTCAGTAGCCTCATGAATAAATTCAAAAATATAACTATCACATAAGTTATGCTTTTCATGATCTACAAGCACTAGAGCTTTATTATAAACATTTTCAAAAGAATCCTCGGGAACATAACATTCACCCTCCTTTGATAAGCATGGGGGACAATCAAATAATGTAAGGGATAAAGAGTTAATCTCATTAGAAGGAAGGCATGGGTAGATCCATTCTTCCTCCTTTTGTCCATCACTCTCCTCCTCTTTTTCATCTAATGAGCTTTCAGGTTCAGCAATTTCTTCTTCCATCGAGGTTCTAGCAGGCGGTGGTTCATCTATTACCTTAGCAGTCATAATACTGTTCCCAAATAGGAAACTGAGTGAGCTATCCATAATGAAATAGTGATTGGAGCAGAGCTAGTCATAAAGGAAACTTAAGAAAGGAACTAATTTTTTTGTGTTTTTTTGAAGAACAAAACAAGCAAACAAAGCAAAAAGAAAACTAAGCAAAACAAAAACAACAAATTAAAGATATTGGTTATGAGGGACTCCCCTTGTGAAGATGTCCTTGACTCCCCGACAATGGCGCCAGAAAAATGCTTGATGGCTCAATGCACGGCGCCCAGAAAAGTGTTGGTGGCTCGTGGTTGATGTAGAGCTCGTTGGGAACCCCAAGAGGAAGGTATGATGAGCACAACAACAAGTTTCCCTCTGTTATGAAACCAAGGTTTAATCAAACCAGTAGGAGCAAGGAAACACCCCAAAGGTGTTACTAGCTAAGCCTTGGCAGGGTGCACTACCGGTGCTAGTAGCAACGTGGAGACCTGCACAACACAACCACAGAACTTTGTCCCCAACTTGCGATGAGGTTGTCGATCTCACCGTGTTTTGCGGAAAACAAAGGATTAAACGTATCGAATGGAAAGAAGTAAAAGTTTGCAGAAAGTAAACACAAAGTAGTAAACAGTTTATAGATTAAATGTAAAAGACAAGGACCGGGATCCATAGTTCACTAGAGGTGGCTCTCCTTAGATAGATAACATGCTGGGTAAACAAATTACAGCGGGGCAATTGACAAACACCGAGAAAGCAATACATGCATATACTAATCATCTTGACTCCCTTGAGACTTGATTGAGCATTACAACATAATACATAGACCGCCATCCAACTGCATCTATGACTAATAATCCACCTTCAGGTTAACATCCGAACCCCCTCCAGTATTAAGTTGCAAGCAACAGATTATTGCTTTACGAACTGCGTGTAAAGTAAACAATATGATTGTTCTATGAACAAAGGATTGTTGTTTTCTCCCTAGTAGCAACAGCACATCTAGTACCTTAGAGATTTCTGTCACTTCCCCAGATTACCAGAGGCATGAACCCACTATCGAGCATAAATACTAACTCTTGGAGTTGCTAGCATCTACTCGGCCAAGATAGCTACTAACAACGGAAAGCATGCAAGATCTCAAATAACAAAGACATGATAGAATCAATAATCAATCTGAAATAGCATCTCAATATCCATCGGATCCCCGCAAACACAACATGTATGGATTACAAATAGATGATCTTGATCATGAACGGAGCTCACAAGATCTAAACATGAAAGCACAAAGGAGGAGAAACCAGCCATCTAGCTACTACATGGATCCGTAGTCCAAGGATGAACTACTCACGCATCACACCGGAGGCTTGCATGGTGATGAAGAAGGCCTCCAGGGTGAATTCCCCTCTCCGACAGGGTGCCGGGAAGAGCTTCAGATCCCTCCCGATCTAGTGATGGAGATGGCGGCGGCTACAGACTCTTTCGTGGATTTTTGATCGGGTCCTTAGGGTTTTCGTACTGAGGGCAATATATAGGCGGAAGGAGAGGCCGAGGGGGTGCCGAGAGCCACCACACCACCCCCTGGCGCGGGCCAGGCCTTGCCGCGCGGCCAGGTGGTGTGGCGGCCCCTGGCCCCTCTCCGTCTCGTATTCTGGCACTTGATCCCTTCCGGAAAAATAGGCACTTTGGCTTTTGTCCCATCCAATTCCAAGAATATTCATTTTCTGACTTTCCTGAAACCAAAAACAGCAGAAAACAGGCAGCTGGAACTGTGGCTCTTGTTAATAGGTTAGTCCAACAAATCATATGAAAAGTACTCCAAAGTTGGAACAAAACACAAGAAAGTGGATAAAACCAAGCATGGAACATCAAAAATTATAGATACATTTGCAATGTATCAAGTCGCTGAAGCTCGGAATGAACGTCGACGCTATGGTCCTAGAGTTTCTCATATTTGGAGGTCACCGATGTAAGCTTGACGTCGGCTTCCTACAATAAGCTCTTCTCCTAGGAGATTTGGGTGGTTAAACGCTCTTTCTCCTTGGCAAACTCCTGGTCGGCCTTCTCCAACTCGGAGTCATGGAGGCCCTTAAGCCTCTAAATTTCGGCATTCAACCGAGTGATCTCCGAGTCCCAGAGCTGGAGCCGAGCTATCTCTTCATCCTTCTTCTTCAGCTCAACCTCATGCCTCCCTGCTTGTTCGAGGAAATGAGTCATCATTTCAGGCATAGTGACGCTATCCTCGAGAGCAACTGCAACAACATAATGATCCGGAGGACCCAAAGTATAAGTGTCCACCGGATAAAGGAAGGAAAATACAGCGATCGTGTGGAGGGGTAAATTTACCTTTGATCTTAGCAAGGTTTTTCCGCATGATTATATTTTCAGCTTGAACCTCGGCTATATGATTCGGATAACAAATTAATATGGATCCTAGGAAATCGAATAAACGAATACGGAAGAGGAAGAAGGGAAAATTACCCCTCTTCTAGTACTCCTCCAGGAGTTTACCATAATGCGCTCGAAGGTCTTTATAGGATTCCAGCAGGCACTGGAATTCAGCAGATCGGCGATTAGTGGTAATCTGAAATAAGCAAGGCAACAACAAAAGTTCAAAGGAAAAGTAATTCGAAGTCTACAAGATCCGAGCCAAGTGGAACTTAACCCGGCTCTAGGTGTGTGGATATTCGAAGTCTACAAGATTCGTGCCAAGTGGAACTTAACCCGGCTCTAGGTGTGTGGATATTCGAAGTCTATGAGATCCAGGCCAAGTGGAACTTAACCCGGCTCTAGGTGTGTGGATATTCGAAGTCTATAAGATCTGGGCCAAGTGGAACTTAACCCGGCTCTAGGTGTGTGGATATTCGAAGTCTACGAGATCGGGCCAAGTGGAACTTAACCTGGCTCTAGGTGTGTGGATATTCGAAGTCTACGAGATCCGGGCCAAGTGGAACTTAACCCGGATCTAGGTGTGTGGATATTCGAAGTCTACAAGATCCGGGCCAAGTGTAACTTAACCCGCTCTAGGTGTGTGGATATTCGAAGTCTACAAGATCCGGGCCAAGTGGAACTTAACCCGGCTCTAGGTGTGTGGATATTCGAAGTCTACAAGATCCGGGCCAAGTGGAACTTAACCCGGCTATAGGTGTGTGAATATTCGAAGTGTATAAGATCCGGGCCAAGGGAACTTAACCCGGCTCTAACTATGTCAAAATTTGACGTTGCTACGGACAAAAACTAGATTCTATAAGGAGCATCTGACCGAATAACAAGTTATTCCTTTGGAGGCTCTAGGGATTAGGGGCTATATCTACAAGTGCTCAGTTATGCAAAGTATCAACAGTTGAGGAAAAGAGTTACCTCCATCATCCGACCAGCTAAGGAAATAGCCTTGGTAGCGGAGTTCATCTAGCGCTGAACTCGACAGGGCCGAACTTCTCCGGCAGATCATCTTGAGGGTCAATGAACTCTACATTGTTCCAGTTTTTCACATACTCAAGGAGTAGTGGACTGTAACTTTCACCACTTGGAGAATAGTTCGCCACAAGGCCTTTCACATGGGCCTCTCGCCTGGCAGATTGAGCTGCAGCGGGGCTGGTATGCAGAACCAGCTGCTTGCTACCCTCTGACCGGAGGCGGTAGACCCGGATGAATTCCTTTAGCTGACCCGAAAGCCTCCTTGATCTTGCCGGATGAAGGTTGAGGAGCTGTTTGGAAGAAATCAGCGACTGAAGGAGTAGACCCAGAGGGAGCCGATGAGGCTTTCCCCTTGGGAGGTTTGGTGGAGGCTTTGGCTGCTGCTGTTGGTGCTGGTGCTGCTAGTGCTGGTGCTGGTACTGCTAGTGCTGGTGCTGCTGCTGGTGCTATTGGTGCTGGTGCTGATGCTGCTGATATTGCTGAAAACACTGGGACAAAAGAACTTGTTGGGGGTGGTGCTGATGAAACTGGCACCTCATGACTTGGCACTGAGGCCGAAGAAGGATTGGGGAGACCCGACATCGCCGTATCCAGAGCCGCCCCGCTACCCCACACGCCAACATTGCTCTCCTCTTGACAAGGTGGGCTCTGGTCAGGTGCAGCCGCAGAACCCTATGGAATAGGGCTGAGCGGGCGAGTATCGTCGTTGCGGGAGGGAGAAGGGCTGCGCCGGAGTGGGGAGGCTATGCTGGGGCCGCTCTGAGGGATGACCCTAGGAGCTCTGAAGAGAAGAAAAGCACCAAGTCAAAAAGAGAGAACCAATAAGAGACAAAGGCAAGCAAAGGAAAAATCCCCAAGTATTAGTGCAAAAGGACTTACTCATCCGCGGTTGGGGGAGCCCGAGGTTTGGGCACCCTCCGGACCGTGCTCTTGGCGGCCAGCCTAGATGAGGCTTTCACCCCGGATTTCTTCTGCCTCTTCTTGGGCGGCGGCACCTCCGAAGCTGCGGCCGAGGTAGCCACGCGCTTCTAGGAGGAAGCAGGGGCCGGACCACCAGTGGCAAGGGGAGGAACCTCGTGGACCTGACTGTCCGGGTTAGCTGAACATTCGGACATAACCAGATGCGCGTAAGAGATGGGAACCGGATCAAGTACCTCCAGAACCTCAACGTCCAAGTCATCATCGTCTGGCCAATCCCTTAGAGAAGAGGCCTTACCAGCTCTGTGTTTGACGACATCCAGGGTAGGCAGGAAGGTCTCCGGATCAGGCTCCTCCTCGTCCTCCTCGGTGCGGTCGGGCAACCACTTGCTCGCCAGCACCTCACCATCCTCCAGTGGCTGCTGGAGGAATCGCTGAGAACAAGACAATAATTGACAAGTTACAAAAGTGAACCGACATACAGAGAAGATCCGGAGAACAGGAAAAAGTAAATTCACCTTTGGAGGAGGGTTGTCCCGGGTGAAGGGCTCAAGTCCCCACTCCCAATCCTCGGAGAACTCCTCCTCCACATTGAATATGGACTTAACCCGGCGGTAAACCGCTGAATTATCCAGCTCAATAGAAGAAGTCCGGTGGGGGTCGAGAGGGCCGCTCAAGTAGCAAATCTTGTGGGCTCGCTTCTGAAGGGGGTAGACCCGGCTGCGGAGAAAAGTAATCATGATGTCCTCCCCCTGGAGTTTCTCCTTGAGCAGCTCCTTGATCCGACGCTCCACTTGATTCGCCAGGGCCGTGTGGCGCTTCGGAATGCTCTCCCAACGCGAGGTATCAGGAGGGCCAAGCTTGAAGGGGAGGAGCCGGATCAAGTCCTTGTTGCTGGTGTTCCGGACATAGAAGAAAGTCTGGGCCCAGCCCTTGCAGGACTCGAGTCCGGTGACCCGGGGGAACGCGGAGTTCTTCCGGGGAGAAATGGAGGCAGCGCTACACTGGGTCAAGTGCTTGTCCTCCGAGGCAAGCTCCTTATCCGGAACTACATTCCTCCGGAGACCAAAGAACTTGATCCAAAGTTCCTTGGTTGGCTAGAGGCCAATGTATCCCTCAATGCCAGAGGCAAAGGAGGATAGAGAAGTGATAGCATTGGCGGGGAGGTGATGCAGTTGCAATTTGCAAGTGGAAATGAAATCAAAAAAGAAATCAGAAGTGGGAAGGCCGAAGGCGTGCCAGAAATGCGAAAGAAAAACTACGTATTCCCCAGGATTGGGGGAAGGAGAGATTTTGCCAGAGGCGAGGCGGCAGGCGATGCCGACCGGGATGCGGCGCGTGGCATGGAGCCAGTCCAGGTCCTCCTCGCGGACGATGGAGCCATCTCAGTAGCCGTGCTCATGGCCCTCTACTGCTTCCTCCTACTGCGCCACCACTGCTGCCTCCTCCTCAGTCATGGTGGATTCGAGATCCTCAACAGAGAAGTCAAAGTAGAGGTAACCGGAGGAGGGGAAACGGGAATCACAAGGCCCCGTGATGGAAATCTTGAATGGGAATGGCGACGCAGGCGCGAGATGCTGCCTGTGCATGGTTGCGATGGTGCTGGAGCAACAGGAAACTGGCGGTGGTAGCAAGGTTGCAGTGAGAGAGAAAGAGGCTGGGAGGCGCAGAGAAAATGGGGGAACTTCCCTTGAAAACGCCCCAGGCCCTCTACTTAACCGCGCAACATGCGCGTCATGGGATCTATTGCGGTGGCCACGCCGCGTGCAACAGGCGTGTACGCAGCCAAAATGGCCAATCATAGCAAGGCCACAGAAAGGGCCACAAGAGCAAACGATACCATGATGTGATGTAATATTACGGTTAACGAGGCGCTGTAGTGAAGGGACGTTTACAGCAGTTATTCCTGACATTATGACAGTAACCGGCGCATTAAATGCGCGTGGCCCTTAAAATGAGGCAAAATGATGATTACCCTCCACGTAGGATGTGGGGAAGCATACAAGGGAAGGAAAGGTAACCCGGATAAGCGAGCAAGAGACCCGACCAGTGAGGAATAACTCGGAATGAGCCAAGGGATCGCAAAATGAAAAACTCCGGGTTATGAGGTAACGTGGCCAAAGAGGCAAAGATCCGGATATGGGAACCTACTGTGGCGTTAACAACTAAAAGTTGCTAAGACCGCACCAGCTTCGGGGACTAATGTTGGGGGATACCCCCGGGTAGGGTAACACTAGGGTATAAGGGCCGAGTTCGCCGGGGTACGACGCAGTCAAAGCAAGAGCTGACCGGGTCACCTCAAGGCAGGCCGAACCACGGTGTGACCCGGCCCATGGAGCATCTCCTTAACTATGGTCCGACCGGCATAAATTATATGCCGGCCACGTTTATCTATCTGTTTTGTAGGTAACTAGATAAGCCGGATTAGCTATATGCTAGCTGGACTATCTTATGGCTTCCAAGAGAAGGAATCCCCCGCTGGTCAAAAGGTGCTTTATTAGCTGTAGCATGAGCGAAGCAAAGTAAAGAAGAGGACCAGCGGGTCAGGGGCGACCAAGGTGATGCGGGCAAAGCCGGATGACGTAGCCCGTGTCTGGTGACGCCAAAAGACAAAGATTACGCTGTGGATTACGTCCAAAGCCCGGACGAGCCGTTAAAGAGAATAAAGAAGGATCTTCTTTAGGCGACAAGCATATTCATAGAATATGCTGCCACGTGTGCCCTAGAATTGTAACCTGGGCTCCCCTATATAAGGAGCACCGGGGCCTCCATAGAAGGGGATCAATCATTCTCTCTGTCTAAGGTAGAACTCTATGACTAGTTGGTAGGGAGTAAGAGACATTGTCTCCTTCTTACTGAGAGCCTCAAGAGCATTTGTAAACACCATTGATAGTGAAAATACAAGAACATCTGTGCGTAGAATCACCACGTTCTCCCTCCCTGGATTCCCCTAGCACTCATTGGCCCCGTCTTTAGCCTATCCATGGCATCTGCCGTGCCACCACCACGACAGTTTGGAGGTAGAAGAGAGAAAATGATTGAAGTTTTGGTGTTGGGGGTACCTTCCAGTGGAGACTTTGTGGTCAGATGCAACTATACGGCCAAACTATACGATTGGAACAATTTGTTCCCGCCATATAGTTGGTGTGATGTCAAAAATTTAGGGTTTTCACCTGGCAGCGGAACTATATGGCCAGAACTATAGGGCCGGGATTTTTATCCCCACCATATAGTTGGTCATCAAAGCTTCTATAACCTGGAAAATAAATTTTACAAAGGCAATGATAATTATACGACCAGAACTATACGGCTAGAATTTTTATTCCCGCAATATAGTTAGTCGTTAAACCTTCAATACTTACGAAAGAAAATTTGTCGATGGCAAAGATATCTATATGGCCAAACTATATGGATGGAATTTTTATTCCTGCCGTATAGTTGGTCGTTAAACCTTCAGTAGACATCATCGAGAATTCTTTCTTATCCTAAAACTTAGCGAAACACCTTGTTTTTGACAGAAAAATGACAGTAAAAATTCTCGACCAATATCAGCATGTATAAAGAAGGATTTTTAGTACTACCGAACTTCTTCTCCTCAACTGGAGCTTTCTAGCACTCTTTATGAAACATAAAACTTAAATTAAAACTTAAAAACTTTACTCAACCTTTATTTCACATGGGTTGCCTCTCATGAAGCGCTCTTTTATGGTCAATAGCTTGACCTTGATGTTGCTCACTTAGGCTAGATGAGTGGAACACCCACTCCAAAATAGTTGGCCTTCAAAGTGATGTCCTCCTTTTAATCATGCTTGGCTTTCTTCTTCCTGGGAAAATGAATAACAAAAGGATCCCACAAAGGCAATTGAAGCTTCACATTCCCTTCATGTAGATTAATCAAAGCCTTAATAGTTCTTAAGAATGGATGACCTAATATAATAGGAGCAGTAGAATATTCAGGCATGTCAACAATAACAAAATCAATAAGAGTAGGACACCTTTAATTTATACTAAAGTATTTTCTTTAATCCCTACAGCTTGTTTGTAGGTAGAATCTGCTAGATATAATTTTAATTCGGTGATTTCAAAGGAGCCAAGATTTAACTTATTAAAAAGACTTTTTGGAATTGTTGAAACACTTGCACCTAAATCACAAAGTGTAGCTATCTCATTGGTCCCAATTTTAATCTTAATAGTAGGCTCAAATATATCATTAAGCTTCACAGGTAATTTTTCAGCAATTTTCTTATATTTTTCCTCAAGCTCACGTACCTTTATTGCTACCTGATTAACGAAGTATTGATACATATCTTCCTCATTTCTTCACTTACCAAAATCTTGATATTGATCCTTTTTACAAGATCTTCAATGGTGTAATTTGGTGAAGGAGCATTACTATAATCAAGTTCTTTAGGCTCCTCCCTTTGGATTCTCATAATCTTGAGGTCTTCAACAGGATTGGGCTCAGCTTTACATGCAAATTTAGCTAGAATGAGAGTTTGACTCTCGGTTATCTTACCTAGTTGTGCCTCAACAATCCTTGTTATTTCTTGGTGGGCCTACAAATCATTCCTCAAACTTACATCTTGGTTAGATAATTTACCAAGCATAGCATCATGGTTCTCCGTTATTTTAACAAGGATATTGTTTTGCTCATTTTGTGAATCTATAAAGGATTAAAGTGTTTCTTAGAGACTACCATTACTTTTTCCCATGTTATTATTAGAGTTACCTGCAGGACTAGAATAATGTTTCTGAAAATTAGGATTATAATTCTTCTTCCAAGAAGGATTATAATCATTACGAGCTATGAAGTCTATTTCTTCAATATTTTATTCTGGGATAGATCTTACCTAGTTTTTCTTACCTTTTACGGCTAATATGAGCTCATCCATCTTAGCATTGTCTTCTTCATTTTCTTGTGGTGAGATGGAGTTCGCCTTCTTCGTGTTTGATCTATCCACATGCCACTGGGCATGGTTGTCTTGCATATTGTCTAGGAGCTGCTTTGCTTCGGTAATATGTTTGCCCATAAATGTTTCTCTAGCTGCAGTATCAGGCATAGACTTAGACAAAGGGTTAAGAGCATTATAAAATAAATGGAGAATTAACCAATCTTCCATCCCATGACTGGGACAGTTTCTCATGCATTATTTCATCCTCTCCCATGCAAGCGCTAGTGGCTCACGCTCTTCTTGTCTAAAACCAGTAATATTAGATCTTAGTTGCATAGTCTTTGTAGGTGGGAAAATTTTAGTCATAAATAAAGAAGTACACTCCACCCATGATGCAATAGTATTTCTAGGCAAAGATAGCAACCATTATTTTGCTCTTCCTCTAAGAGAGAAAGGAAATAAACGCAATTGGACTACATCGGGGTCAACATCTTTTATGCGCATCATATCACATATTTCAGTGAAAGTGTTCAAGTGCATACCTGCGTCCTCAACATCAGAGCCTCCAAATTGGTTCTGTTGAACCAAACTTAAATAGTGGGGCTTAATTTCATAATCATCAGCAGTAATTGCTGGCTGGGTAATAGGAGTACATAAATAATCATTGTTGGGAGTTTCAAACTCCCCAAGCTTCTTTTCAACCATATTTCCTATGTTTTGGGATTTTCTTAAACAAAGACTTATGATAGTAAAAACAAGAATTTAAAGACTAACTAATTGTTTTTGGTTTTTAAAATAAATACTGAAAGAAAACTATCAAAATGAAAAACAAGAATTAAAACTAGCAAGGTTCCTACTAACCTCACCAGGGTAGCTATTGCTTCCCTGGAAACAACGCCAGAAAAAGGGTTGATACCTTCAATCTGGATTACGGATGTAGTATAGCTCTTTTTCCCTAGTAGACCTAGGTTATTGAATCCCAAGGAAGCAGAAAGCATAGTGAAGTTACTTTAACGGACCATCGTGAGTTTTAGAATTCTTTTTGTGTTTTACCGGACCAAGAGTTTGCTGTCTTTTGTTGTTGTCGATGATGGAGAGAGAGGGCCTAGGGATTTCGGTTTCATCTATAGCTGTGCAAAACATCTGATGGGAATAAAAGATAATAATAAAGTATGCATGTAATTGTTAGAGCAAGATAATTATATGTGGGTAGTGCATCCATAATTGCTATTGCCTCCGCAGCCTGTTATAGCAATAACCTACTAGTCTTATCCATAGAAGAAAGAAAACTAATGATATGTATACTGATGTCACCGTTAATCCCAAGTAAATCCCTCACATACAGCCGTACTACCCCTTCTGTGACTGGGGTTCCCAACCTGCAGATTAGTCATTACTCATACTCCCTATACCTGACTCGATCCTTAGGGTCTTGGGTACCTGACAAATCCTTGGATTGAGGCAAGAGAGGATGCAATAATCATCATGTCATACAAACTAATACATGATCCCATCTATGATAAATAACATGCACAAAAGCTACATGGCTAGGCCGAATCCCTTAGCCCAAAGAGAATTACCCACGCATAGAGATGAAATCAATAATCATAAACATTGCAATGGAAATCATGAGATTGATATCAAATAGTCTTACAATGTCGCCAATCGAAGATGAGATCTACTATTACAAGTGGTGGAATATGGCTATGGTGGTGGAGATGGGTTTGGAGATTAGATCTAAGTCTATTCCTCCGGCGGCTCTTCGGTGTTGTGGATGCAGGTTTTTGGGGTTCTGCAGGGGTCTCTGAGGTTCTGTTTCTCGTCGCCCGAAGCCTCTTTATATAGGGGTCCCTTCATGAAAGTTGTTATGTTTGACCTAGTGGTGTTGATGGCAACTATACGGCCGGAACTATACAGCCTGAATTTTATTCCTGCCGTATAGTTGGTCATTAAAGCTTCTGTCTCCAGTTCACGACCCCTGGTTCCTTTGGGTTGTTGGAAATCTTGTATCTTTGACTTTAATGTTGTGATTCCCATCATCAAACGTCATCATCTACGCAGGGAAAAATATAAGGAAAGGTTTGCATACCCATTTGATCATTAGGCATTAGTGGCAAGGTTTAGAGAGATATTTCATAAAAAATATGGATAATATCCAGTTTAAATGTGCATGTAGATGGGTATATTTCACAGCCATCACTCCGGCGCACCGCCTGGCTTCTTTGCCCCATGCCTCACTAGCGGCAGCGTCGAGGTAATGATGGCCGGCTTAGGCGAGGGTCGCCGTCCCCCTCTAGAGCGGAACATAGGCGGCAACGAAGCTGCTTCGCCCGAGCAGGACCCTAATCCGCTCATCGCCTCCATCCAGAACCTTCGCAACCCTATCATCCCTGAGGTGGATCCAACGGCAGCCGCAACTGTTCTGGAGGCCACACACCAGAACCTCCTGGAACAATCAAACAAGGTCGCCGCCCGCTAGCGCCGCCTGGACACGACCATGCGAGAGTACAACACCGCCCATGGCTTCGCCCGCCTGCCCAGTGCCAACCGGCCGATTCCGCCCTAGGGCCATAACCTCGGCTCAGAACTGGACTGTGCTACTGATCGGTGCACTCCCGCGGTTCAGCTGGTTTACAGTACTCCGGCGAAGAACATCAGGGCTGCAGAAGTAGCCTCTGTTGAGCTGAGTCACCTTGAGGGCGATGAGCTACGTTGTCAACAGGTGCATGTTCAGCTCCTTGTTGCAATGGCCAACAAGCAGTAGGCCGAGGCAGGCGCAAGCCTCGTGGGAAACAGCAAGAGCCATCAGCCTCGCCGGATGGCAGACCTGACAACTAGTGGCTGCAAGGCCTCCTCTCCAAATGGGATGAGGCAAAACAGCCATCCACGCAGCAGATCAGCTGGCCGCATATCAACCCGATGTCACTGCCGTCACTAGCAGAAACCGCGCTCCGGCTGATGGATCCGGACAGGGGCAACACCATCAACCGGTTGACAAAGCCAAGAGCCAGAAACGCGCGAGCTAGAAACGCCATCAACCGGCTGACAAAGTCCCACCTGACGAGGTGACTCGGCCCGCGCGAGCCAGAAACGCGCAACGCACGCGCACGCATCAACCTCCTGATGCAGTCACATGTGCTGGAGGAGGAAAGCCTTGCTGGCCCAAGGTGTTTCAGACCGCGCATCCGGAACGAACTATTTCCGAAGGGATTTTTGCTGCCAAGAGACATGCCAAAGTACGATGGCTCGGTCAAGCTAGAGGACTGGCTCATAGACTATGTCACCATGGCGGGCATAGCTACTAGCAACTGACGAGTGGCAGTACATTACGTCCCCCTCATGCTCCTCGACTTGGCCAGAACCTGGCTGAACAGTCTCCCTGACAACAACATCAATGCCTAGGTCGACTTCGAGGAAGCATTCATCCGCAACTTCACTAGCACCTAGAGGCGGCCAGGACGGCCTCGCGAGCTCGCCCTATGCGTCCAAGGAAAGGATGAGTCTGACCGCTCCTACCTCACCAAGTGGACAAGCATGCACAACTCCTGCGAAGGGGTATACGAGCACCAGGCGATTGACTTCTTCGTCAACGACTGTAGAGATGGCACAATGCTCAAGCATAAGCTCAGCCGGGTCGAGCCCACCACCATGGCTCAGGCCATGGCCATCGTGGACAAGTATGCTATCGTTGACGTGGCAATGTAGAAGGCCATCATGGTAGATGATCAAGGGAAGATCATCGTGGATAACTCCACGGACCGGCGCCAGCCGGATGGACACCATAACAACTCTAGGCGGCACGACCACAACAACCGCCATGGCAAGAGAAAGGATGACCAGCTGGACAAATGTTACGGGTCCAAGCAGGTAGCAACCGTCCAAGAGGATCCGACTACAGGCGGCAGCCGAAGGCAGAAGCCCGATGACCGGCCACCGTGGCCCAAGTACACCATCAAATCGATGCTTGATCGCCCATGCAAGTTCCATAGTGGCAGAAACAAGCCGACATTGCATACAACTCGCTAGTGCACCTGGACAAAGAGGATGGCCGAGGTTTTTGGGTTGCCACTACCACCCCCACCTCCACCAGCCGGTGGCCAGTAGGACAACCGCAAATGCCAGAACCGCCCGGACAAGGATATATGAGATTACCCTCGTCGGGTGGGAAACTACCACATCTTCACCACCGTGCCAGAGACCAAGCATAGAAAGAGGCGCCGTGAGGCGGAGGTGAACGCAATCATCCCCCCGTCCCTCAGTACCTAAACTGGTCTGAGCAACAGAGCATGTGGAGCCAGAAGGACCAACTGGATGTGGTGCCACACCCGGGCACTTACGCAATTGTCCTAGAGCCCATCACCGTCTCCAAGAAGCACTCCTACAGATTCTCCCGCGTCCTTGTTGATGGAGGCCACAACATCAACCTCCTGTACCGTAGCTCTCTGGACCGGCTCAGCATCAGCGAGTCCCATCTGGAGCCATCTAGTACCTCCTTCCACGGAGCCATTCCGGGTCCATCACATTCGCCCATCAGCAGGATCTGGCTGGACGTCATCTTTGGCATGGAGGGAAACTTCTGCCACGAGCCCATCTGGTTTGAGGTGGTCAACCTCTATAGCGCATACCACGCCATCCTAGGATGCCCGATGCTAACCAAGTTCATGGCGGTGCCACACTACGCATACCTCAAGATGAAGCTCCTCGGGCCCAAGGGGTAATCACTATCACTGGTGACTACAAGCATTCGGTGGAATGTGCCACTGATGGCTCCAAGATAGCCGAAGCCATGATCATCGTGGAAGAGAAGCGCATCATCATGTAGAACGTGGCGGCCCTGCAGGCGGACATGCTAGCTAGCGAGCCAAAGCCAGCCGGAGAGGCGCAGTTAAAGCCGTCCAAGGGCACCAAGAAAATCCTGCTCAACGAGGCCGAACCGGACAAGTTCGTCCTGGTTGGAGATGGCCTTGACAGCAAATAGGAAAGCGCGCTCATCGACTTTCTCCGTGAGAATCGGGATATCTTCACATGGGGCCTGTTCGTTTGCAGTACCAAAGTTCCCGGGCGAGTGCATATCGGTACCTAAGTTGCCTGAAATTGCCGCGTTTCAAAATGTTGGGCCGCCAACTACTGAGAGGGGCCATTTCAAGGCAAACTCATCTCACCCCTACCAAATCCAAACATTCTATGAAACTACCCCGTGAAGTAGATGGTCGGGACCCTCATGTCAGTAATATTTCCGTGATGCGAGCGCCAATGCGGCAACCACGTAGGTAAAACGAGGGACTAAAGGAGCATGGTGCGTTGACCAAATTCACAAATCCACTCCCTCCCTCCTTTCGCATGAACCCCAGCACCGGCAGCGTCGAAATCCCCTCTCCAACCAGAATGATCCGTTTGGGCATTTGACTTCTGGCGCCAAGTTGCTGCGCCTACTCGCTAGTACCAAGCTCTAATGCCGAATGTCGTGCCAGGCATTGCGATGATCTAGCCCGCCTCTACCGCCGACGAGCTGAGCAGCGCGAAGGATGGCAGATCCTATTGCCGAGGAAGAAGTACTTCTGGCTAATTGTGGGTGAGCTACTCTTCTTTTTGATATTTGCACTATCTATAACTGCTAGCTTGCTATTGGCATTACAGAGATAGATCGAACCTAGAATTGTTTGCTAGAACGACGCTGACAAACAATTCTTATCTTTTGTCCCCAATTTTCTGTCAAGTAGGATCTCAGCTGAACCCAAATACACGGTTATGGTCACCCTCTGTGGCTACCACATTAAATTAGCAGATGGGAAGAGCAAGTGGAATCAAGCTAGCTGTCAGAAGATGAAAGTAGTGCCTGTGCAGTTATGCACTATCCCTGGTATGGTTGCTGCTGTGCGTGAACTTGTTGAAATGGGGCCGGAGCAGACTACACGGTTCAACTTCATTGATGAACGAGGCTTCACGGTTCCTATAGCGTGTGAAAGTCAGCTAATTGGGTTGATGAAACAGTTTGCTGGGCTTTGCGTGGTTATGCTAATTTGTAACATACTGGATGTGGAAGCTCCTGCTACTGGGACTCACCCAACTATCATTGGACAGGGTGGTCTAACTCGAACCCCTTTTGTTGTTGAGCAAAATGTGGTTCCTCGTCCGCGACATGCTTCTGTCACGCAACCTCCTTGTAGGAGTCCCCGTATTGCCATTGTGGAAAACTCTGCTCTAGAATCTGCTGGTACTGGTCGTCCCCATGGTGTTGCTGCTCTGGCTGCTGCTGACCCAATCCATGCAGCAATTGAGCAAACTAAGGCATCCGGAGGCTGCCCCCCTATTGTTGCCAAGACCGCTGATGGCTCAGGATACGTTGAGCTCATTGGGAACCCCAAGAGGAAGGTATGATGAGCAAAGCAGCAAGTTTCCCTCAGTTATGACACCAAGGTTATCGAACCAGTAGGAGCAAGGAAACAACCCCAAGATGTTGCTACCAACTTGGAATCCTGCACAACACAACCACAAAACTTTGCCCCAACTTGCAGTGAGGTTGTCAATCTCACCGGTTTTGCTGAAAACAAAGGATTAAATGTATTGTGTGGAAGATAGTAATTGCTTGCAGAAGGTAAACCGTAAATAGTAGATGGTATATCAATGGTAAAAGAATGGACCGGGGTCCATAGTTCACTAGAGGTGATTCTCCTTAAGATAAATAACATGTTGGGTGAACAAATTACAACATGGCAATTGACAGACTCGAGAAAGCATACAATACATATACTAGACATCTTGACTCCTATGAGATTTGATTGGGCATTACAACATTATACATAGGCCGTAATCCAACTTCATCTATGACTAATAATCCACCTTCAGGTTATCATCCGAACCCTCTCTAGTATTAAGTTGCAAGCAACAGATAATTGCATTAAGCAAAGTGTGTAAAGTAAACAATATGATTGTCCCATGGACAAAGGATTGTTGTTTTATCCCTAGTAGAAACAACACATCTACAACCTTAGAGATTCCTGTCACTTCCCAAGATTACTAGAGGCATGAACCCACTATCGAACATAAATACTCCCTCTTGGAGTTGCTAGCATCTACTTGGCCAAGATAGCTACTAACAACGAAAAGAATGCAAGATCACAAATAACATAGACACGACAGAATCAATAATAAATCTGAAATAGCATCTCAATATCCATTGGATCCCCACAAACACAACATGTAACATTACAAATAGATGATCTTAATCATGAACGGAGCTCACAAGATCTAAACATGATAGCACAAAGGAGAGGAACCAACCATCTAGCTACTACATGGACCCATAGTCCAAGGATGAACTACTCACGCATCACACCGGAGGCAGTCATGTTGATGAAGAAGGCCTCCAGGGTGATATCTCCCCTCTGGCAGGGTGCCGAGAAGAGCTTCGGATCCCCCTGATCTAGGGATCGAGATGGCGGCGGCTACAGACTCTTCCGTGGATTTCTGATTGGGTCTTTTTTCGGGTACTTAGGGTTTTTGTCCCGGAAGGCTTTTATAGGTGAAGGGGCAAGGTCAGTGGAGTACTAGGGGGCCCACACCCCCTGGTGGCATGCCCCCAAGGCCGCACCGCCACCAGTTGTGGCCGCCCTGGTGCTCCACTTTGTCTCCCCTCCGGACTCCGTGTTGCTTCAGGTAAAATATTGACTTTGGCTTTTGTCCGGTCCAATTTCGAGAATATTTCCTTACTAGCTTTTTTGAAACCAAAAACAGCAGAAAATAGGCAACTGGCACTGTGGCATCTTGTTAATAGGTTAGTTCCAGAAAATATATAAAAATACCCCAAAGTGTGGACTAAACATAGGAAAGTAGATACTAAACAAGCATGTAACATCAAAAATTTTAGATACGTTTACGACGTATCAACATCCCCAAGCTTAACTCCTGCCCGTCCTCAAGTAGGTAAGTGATAAAAAAGAATAATTTTTGAGGTGACATGCACCATCACAATCTTGATCAAGGTATTTGTAAAACATTGATAGGTGGGATCATAGTACTCTAACATAGACATGAAAGATGTAGTTCTAACAATAAGACATAGCAACTATGTTGTAACATGAAGAAGTACACACAAAAGATTCATGAATAATAATGCTTTGAAAGACGTTTGTTTGTTTAACATATAGAAAACATAATGAGAATGGTATTCAGCTTGTCCCTCATGGTATAGCAAAACGTAGATGCATAGGACACCTTCAAAGTTCATAAGGGTGACTAGATACAAATAATTTAAGCACAAGCAATATCAAAGTTATGAATCAATCAACAAGTTTTGGGACAATGCACATTAAACTAAGAATGATCACTATGCTCTCTCAATAGGTGCATAAAGATAGAAGATGGAGACTCAACATAAAAGTAAAAGAAAGGACTTCATAGAAGGAAGCAGGGAGTCAAGTTTCATAAAGAGCTTCCAAAAATTATGGTACTTATTAGCTTTCAGCTCTCATTGCCCCTATCATAAGCATCTATAGGTGGTTAAGGTTAAAGTGAACAAATATGAGGATATGCTTGGCAAGTTATAAGTTGAAAATCTCATGCCCCTTGCTTACGAGTACCGAACCTAATGTACTCAACTTTAGTCACGAGTAAGTTCTTGTCATTGTAAGTACATGTGTATCATAGAGAACCGCCAACGGGGTACCCCTTGCCCCATGATATAGGAGCTATCCCATATCAAAATGACAAGGCAACAGACAATGAGCATCTCATTGATCTTTTTATTTGCTATTTGCATAGGTTTTTATTGAGGATGCTTCACAGATTGCTCACTATGGTTATGCTACAAGTTTCCACCATGATTAGGCATGACTTAGGCTAGCCGCCCAGGCGTTTCTCTAACACATATACAAACTCCATGAGCTTACAAGCTCCCCTTTTATCCATAAGCAAAAGAACATGATATCAACTAAATAATGTGCAATGTTGAAAGCGTTCCCCATGGTAACATGGTTCTGCTAATTCACAACTTATAAAGCGCAAGCTTATACACAACATAGATAGGCACAATGGTTCAAGTTTATTAAGTGCAAGAAAGTAAGGTGTGCCATCAAGTTTGTGAGAGCTTTAATCACTAATTTTCACATAACTAGTTTAATTCAGAACGTAGATAAAAACATGAATATACTTGGAATAGCAATAATGCTAGTAGGTAGTTATGGTGGACTCTTTGGAATAACTTGGTTTTATTTGGAGTTGGATACATGAGTGGAACTCATACTTGGTACATGTGGAGGCTAGCAAAAGACTGGGAGCGACCAACTAAGAGAGCAATAATGGCCATAATCATGCAAAGCGACAAAACATTATTAATTAAAGCATAAAGTGATATTACAAGTCGAAAACTAAATGATCATAGAGGCTATTGTGACTGGTGTAGTCTTAACATGGTGTGAGCATGCGCCACGTCAACCCAAATAAAGCATCAAAGGAGAATACCACAATATTATGCTTTTGTATGCTAAAACAACGCATGATTCTTTCAAGGCACATTAAGCAATATCAATTGTTTGGAACAAGTCATGATACAACAATAATCACTAAGCATAAAGTCAAAGAAATATCAAACATGACCTGATAAAGTCTAGGCCACAGTCAAAACAAGCTCCTTTTATACCACTTATAAGCATGAACTTTCCTACTCTTTTCCAATCCAAATCAACGTATTTGAAACTATGTATGAATGCGGGAGTCCAACCAATTTATTTAAGGAAACTAAGCAAAAGAAAACTAAAAACAAAAATGATGACGCTCCAAGAACAACACAATTGTGCATAAAACAATGAAAATGAAGTGTTTTGAAGAAAACCTGAGATTTTTATTGATGAAGAAGGGGATGCCTTGGAAATCCCCAAGCTTTGATGCTTGTACCTCTTGAATATTTCTTGGGGTCACACAGGTGGCATCCCCAAGCTTGACCTTTTGTCCATACTTCATCTTATCACATTATTCTTCCCTACACTTTAAGATTTCCTTCATACAAAACTTCAGACAATCTTCATTAGCAACATTAGTGTACTCAAGATATATAATAAGCCTTTGGGTTCAGTTTAAACACAAGAAGAACTTCCATTAAAACACAATATACTGTAGCAATTCATTTTAAAAGTTCAAGTAATTGGCAAGAACTCAAAGAGAAAGAGATTAAGAGGCAAATGCAAATAATGGCAGCAATCTGTCAAAACAGACCAGCAGGTAAAAAACGATTTTTTCGAAGACCTTCTGTTGCTCAAATCGGAAAGTGTTAAACTAACTAAAGTTAGATAACAACCTGGGGCAGAAGTACAAAACATTACAGCTCTATCCGACGTACAGGGATTATTCCTGAATTTTTATAGTGGAGCACAAAAATCTGTTTCAGGGCAGCAACTTTCCAAAGTCTTACTTCTCTCTCATTAAAGGTTATTCTTCGCACAAAAACCACACAAAAAGGATAAGGAGAGGTTATTACTGAAGAAATAACTTCCAAGAATCAACAAAATAAAAACTTACTGAATAAAAATTTGAGTTATCTCCTAATTAGTGATTTTATTTATCGCCTTTGAGCTAGGCATAAGAAGCAAGATTCAAGTATTCTCAAATGAAGAAGCATTAAGAGCAAATTTTGTTTTAATAGGAGAGGCAAAATGAATCTTCTCTCTCTTCTTAGGAAAGTGTTCTTTACCTTTATTGAGTGGGAATTGATATTTAATGGTGCCTTCTTTCATATCAATAATTGCACCAACAGTTCTAAGAAAAGGTCTTCCCAAAATAATAGGACAAGTAACATTGTATTCAAAATCCAAAACATAGAAATCAACGGGTACATAGGTATTGTTAACCATAATAAGAACATCATTAATACTCCCCATGAGTTTCTTTTTAGCATTATCATCAAGTTGGACATCTAAATAACAATCTCCTAATGGTGGCAAATCAAGCATTTCATAAATCCTTCTAGGCATAATAGAAACACTACTATCAAGATCACATAAAGCTTTGAGATAAAAATAATTCACTTTCATATTAATGATGGGTTCCCAACCATCTTCTAATTTCATAGGAATAGAAGCTTTATGTTTCAATTTTTCTTCTTTAATTTTTATGAGAGCAGCAGTAATGTGTTTTGTAAAGGCCATATTCATAGCACTAGCATTAGAACTTTTGGCAAGCTTTTGTAGGAACATAATTACTTCAGAGATATTGCAACCATCAAGATCAAAATCATAATTACCATCCAAGGTAGTAGAGCTATTGTTTCCCATATCTCGAAGAATTTCAGCATTTTTATTGGAAAAGGTTCCATTTGTTTTACGCATTGTTGCAAAAGGAATGGGGACTTCATGTGGTTTGCTAGCATCAACACTGGTGGTGGTAATAGTACATATACTATTATTTCTAGCAATTTCATCTTCTCTCTCCCACTTAGCATGTAATTCAGCTAACAATCTAACATTATCATCAATTCTAACTTGTATGGCATTAGTAGCAGCAAAGGGGTTTTCCATAGTTTCAGGTTTAGCAGCCATTTTATTAATCAAAGAGGATTCTGCTTCCGACAAAGATGATTTTTTCTGCATTAGAAAGTTTTTCCTCAATAGTTTTATTGAAAGAAGTTTGTTTACTAATAAAATCCTTAAGCATGACTTCAAGTTCAGAGGGTGCACTCCTATTGTTGTTGTAGGAATTTCCATAAGCATTACCATTATTGGGAGGATATGGCCTATAATTATTATTACCAAAATTATTCCTGTAGACATTGTTGCTAAAATCATTGTTTCTAATGAAGTTCACATCAACATGCTCTTCTTGAGCAACCAAAGAGGCTAAAGGAACATGATTTGGATCAATATGAGCTTCCCCATTAACAAGCATAGACATAATAACATCAATTTTATCACTCAAGGAGGACATTTCTTCAACAGAATTTACCTTCTTACCTTGTGGAGCTCTCTCAGTGTGCCATTCAGAATAGTTAACCATCATATTATCAAGTAGCTTTGTTGCAGCACCCAAAGTAATGGTCATAAAGGTGCCTCCAGTAGTAGAGTCCAACCGATTTTTGAAGAATAATTCAGTCCTGCATAAAAAGTTTGGATAATCATCCAAGCAGTCAGTCCATGAGTGGGACAATTATTTACCAAAGATTTCATTCTTTCCCAAGCTTGAGCAACATGTTCATTATCAAATTGTTTAAATTTAATTATTTCACTTCTCATAGATATAATCTAAGCAGGAGGATAGTATTTTTCAATGAAAGCATCTTTGCATTTAGTCCAAGAATCAATACTATTTCTAGTTAGGGATAGCAACCATTCTTTAACTTTTCCTCTCAAGGAGAAAGGAAACAATTTAAGCTTAATTATATCTCCATCTATATCCCTATGTTTTTGCATCTCACAAAGTTCAACAAAGTTATTAAGGTGAGCATCAGCATCTTCAGTACCAACACCAGAGAATTGTTCTTTCATAACAAGATTGAGCAAAGCAGGTTTAATTTCAAAGAAAGTAGCTTCAGGAACAGGTGGAGCGATAGGTGTGCACATGAAATCATTGTTGTTTGTGCTAGTAAAGTCACACAACTTAGTGTTTTCAGGAGTATTCATTTTTGTAAGATTAAAGCAAGCCAACAAAAATAGAAACTAAAATAGGAACTAATTTTGTGTGTTTTTGATAAAAAGAAACAAGCAAGCAAAGCAAAAATAAACTAATTAAAACAAAAAAGGTAAAGAGATTGGTTGTGAGGGACTCCCCTTGTGAAGTTGTCCTTGACTCCCCGGCACCGGTGCCAGAAAAAGGCTTCATGGCTCAGGATATGTTGAGCTCGTTGGGAACCACAAGAGGAAGGTATGATGAGCATAACAACAAGTTTCCCTCAGTTATGAAACCAAGGTTATCAAACCAGTAGGAGCAAGGAAACAACCCCTAGGTGTTGCTACCAACTTGGAATCCTGCACAACACAACCACATAACTTTGCCCCAACTTATAGTGAGGTTGTCAATCTCACCGGCTTTGCTGAAAACAAAGGATTAAACGTATTGTGTGGAAGATAGTAATTGCTTGTAGAAGGTAAACAATAAACAGTAAATAGTAGATGGTATATCAATGGTAAAAGAATGGACTGGGATCCATAGTTCACTAGAGGTGATTCTCCTTAAGATAAATAACATGTTGGGTGAACAAATTACAGTGGGGCAATTGACAGACTCGAGAAAGCATACAATGCATATACTAGACATCTTGACTCCTATGAGATTTGATTGGGCATTACAACATTATACATAGACCGTAATTCAACTACATCTATGACTAATAATGCACCTTCAGGTTATGATCCGAACCCCCTCCAGTATTAAGTTGCAAGCAACAAATAATTGCATTAAGCAAAGTGTGTAAAGTAAACAATACGATTGTCCCATGGACAAAGGATTGTTGTTTTCTCCCTAGTAGCAACAACACATCTACAACCTTAGAGATTCCTGTCACTTCCCTAGATTACTAGAGGCATGAACCCACTATCGAGCATAAATACTCCCTCTTGGAGTTGCTAGCATCTACTTGGTCAAGATAGCTACTAACAACAAAAAGCATGGAAGATCACAAATAACATAGACACGATAGAATCAATAACCAATCTGAAATAGCTTCTCAATATCCATCGGATCCCCACAAACATAACATGTATGGATTACAAATAGATGATCTTGATCATGAACGGAGCTCACAAGATCTAAACATGAAAGCACAAAGGAGGAGAAACCAGCCATCTAGCTACTACATGGATCCGTAGTCCAAGGATGAACTACTCACGCATCACACCGGAGGTAGTCATGGTGATGAAGAAGGCCTCCTGGGTGATATCTCCCCTCTGGCAGGGTGCCGGGAAGAGCTTCGGATCACCCTGATCTACGGATCGAGATGGCGGCAGCTACAGACTCTTCCGTGGATTTCTGATTGGGTCATTTTTGGGTACTTAGGGTTTTCGTCCCAAGAGGTTTTATATGCGAAGGGGCAAGATCGATGGAGTACCAAGGGGCCCACACCCCTAGTGGCGTGCCCCCCAGGCTGCACTGCCACCAGGTGTGGCCGCCCTGGTGCGCCACTTTGTCTCCCCTCCGGACTCCGTGTTGCTTCGGGTAAAATATTGACTTTGGCTTTTGTCCGGTCCAATTCCGAGAATATTTCCTTACTAGCTTTTCTGAAACCAAAAACAGCAGAAAATAGGCAACTAGCATTGTGGCATCTCGTTAATAGGTTAGTTCCATAAAATGTATAAAAATACCCCAAAGTGTGGACTAAACATAAGAAAGTAGATACTAAACAAGCATGAAACATCAAAAATTATAGATACGTTTACGACGTATCAACCGCTGCCTTGCGTGCTCCTCCTCCTCGAAACCATGCTCAGGTTGTGGAAAACTCTGCTCTAGAATCTGCTGGTACCGGTCGTTCACGTGGTGTTGTTGCTCCGGCTGCTGCTGACCCAATCCATGCCGCTGTTGAGCAAACTAAGGCTTCCGGAGGCTGCCCCGCTGTTGTTGCCCAGACCGCTGCCTTTTGTGCCGCTCCTCCTCGAAACCGTGACCAAGTTGTGTGAAGTCGTGCTCTAGAATCTGCTGGTACTGGTCGTCCCCGTGTTGTTGTTGATCTAGCCGCTATTGACCCAATCCCTGCTGCTGTTGAGCAAACTAAGGCTTTCGGAGGCTTCCCCACTATTGTTGCCAAGACTGCTACCTTGTGTCCTCCTCGAACCTATGCTCAGGTTCAGCGAGCTGCTGGTCTAGAGCTAGCTCATGGTCTGGACTCTGCTAGCACTCGAAACACTGTTGTTGTGGGAACTACTCCTGATCGCCGATGTGGCATGGAAGCAGCTGATCCTATTGTGGCTGCTGTTAGCGGGGGCCCAGCCTATCCACCAGGTATTTTAGCTCCCATTGCTAAGGGCCCTCGCCTTGCTCCTGGTCCTGGTACTTCCACTGAGGTTGCTCCAGCTAACGATGACGCTGGTGATGAACATGGTGGCATTGTGGCTGGGTCTGATGGTGTCGCTCCACCTCTCGAACCTCTCGGAGGTTTCTATCCTGCAGAACCTGATGATGGCAAAGTAATCGTTCGTATCGATGTTGAGGATTATACTGCAAAATTAGATGATGGCACAGAAAAATTCTATGACGAGTTTGATGTAATCCTTGGCAGATACGATCCTGAAGTGGTAGAGTTATCTGACCTGATGGCATTGTTACGTGTGAAGGTGTTGTGGGGGTCCTCCTAGGTAGCACGTTTGGTATATTTTGGTAACAGGAGCAAAAAGGCTATAGAAGTGAAAGATACCAAGCATTTAGTCGTACCGTTTACAAGGAAACATTATAGAGGTGAAGTGTACTTCCACTTGATAGTGCAAATGGTTGGAGAGGAATTGGATTTCGACAAAAGAGATGATGGACTTGTAGAAGGCATGCGTGACCTGATCCATGGCATCACTGGGGCTGGTGCGACTGAGGGTAGCTTCGAACAGAGGAGATTCTTACAGAGGAGAGTCATAAAGAGGAGCAAGAAGATCATCCCTAGAAAAGGGTACCCCGAAGAAGAACATCACCAAGGAGACCGCGCCAGAGAAGAGGACGCCCAAGAGTCGCATGAAAAAAGTCACCACGTCGTAGAGTACACCCCTGAGATCCAGTCAAAATGCCACACCAAACGGTAGCAGCAAAAATGCTAAGAGGGCTAGCACGATGGTGAACACTCCCAGGAGTGGTAGAAAAAAAGGCGAAGGTGGCCAGCACGGAGGCTACCACACCTAGTGGGAGCAGAAAAAATGCTAATTTGGAGTGGAACACGCCGCTGAGGTCAGGCAATAATGCCAGCACGAAGGAGAACACACCCAATAATAGCAGCAAAAGGGATAATTTGGAGCGGAACAAGCCATGAAGGTCAGGCAATAATGCCAGCACGAAGGAGAACACGCCCAATAGTAGCAGCAAAAGGGCTAATTCAAAGAAAAATACGCCGTAGAGGTCAGTCAATAATGCCAGCACCCTGGAGCCAACACCCATGAGGGGAGGCAGGAAGGAGATCACACCCAAGAGAGGCAGCAAAAATCCTAGTTCGATGGGGAACGAAACACAGATGTCAAGCCCTACCGATACCATCAGGAAAGATTACATCAGGAAGGAGGATGTACACAAGAAGAGCAAGAGGGTTCTGTACAGTCAATATGAAATTGATTCTGACTGTTGTTTGTCTACTGAAGTACCTGGGATGCGTGCAAACATAAGACCACCCCATGTGATTGCAGCAAAACCAACCGAGTGTCTTGGAGAAAATAGAGTTGCCAGTGAGGTAGATTGGGGCAATGTTCCGGTCCATCCAGGTGGAGATGATGGTGCAGCCCCACCCATGGGAGTCAATATGATGTGTGCAGTACTAGGCATTAGAGATGATGGCCAGGATTCTGAATCAGATGAAGAAGAAGGCACTATAGAGGATCAAGAATCTGGTGATGATGAAATAGATGAGGAACTTAACGATGAGGCTAGTATTCTAGTCGATGATTTGGGTGTTGAAGTAGAAGAAATGAAACATGACCACGAGTATCCTATAATTTCGGTCGACACCGAGTTCAGGAGCATGCATGAGTTTAGGATGCCGTTCCAGCATTTTTGTATCAAGGGGGAGTTCGATGTTTATCGACTAAAGAACACTGCCTAGAGGTATGAGGCCGTTTGCAAGTTAACATGGATGAATGGACGGGTCGAGGTACATTGTCCATGGAGGATCATAGCAAGATCTTTACCTGCGTCGAAGGCAACTAGTGTACTGCGGCAATGAATGCAACAAACCATTATAACTTTCTCTCTTTTCACTCTATAACTACAATTGCTGTGCGATATCTTTCTGGCAACTAGTCGACTCCGCTTATCTTTTAAATGAATCTGTGTTGTAGGGGAACAAAATGGGCCCTCCACACATGTGTTCGACAGGCAAAAAACTGAAATCCTCAATGGCTGATACGGAGTGGGTAGCTATACAAGCTATGTCCATACTAAAGGATAACCCTAAGGAGACCGCAAAGAATATTCAGACTAGCCTCGATTCTAAATACAACATTGTCCTACCATATTACACGGTTTGGAAAGGTAAAGAGAAAGCTCTGGGGGTCTTGCACGGGGATTGGACCAATAGCTTCAGGATGCTGTACAACTTCAAGGCGGAGGTACAAGCTAGGTGTCCGGGGGGTGTTGTGGAGATTTACACCGAATCAGTACGTGGTAAAATATATTTCAAAAGATTTTTCATGGCGCTTAAACCTTGCATCCAGAGATTCAAGGACGGCTGTAGGCCGTATCTGAGTGTAGGCAGCACTGTCCTAACTGGCAAATGGAAAGGCTGCCTGCCATCTGCCACAACACTTGATGGTCACAACTAGATGTTCCCAGTGGCATTCGGGCCATTTGAAACAGAAATGGAGAAAAACTGGGTCTAGTTTATGAGGTAGCTCAGGAGATCAATAGGCCACATGGATCCATTGGTTATATCCATGGATGCATGCAAAGGGCTGACGGATGCAATGAAGGAGGTGTTACCTCAAGCTGAAGGTAGAGAATTCCATGCCCATAAGATGCTCAACTTGTACTCACACTACGCAGGCAGCATATTTCATTACATGTTTCCTACTGCTAGAGCTTACAAACCTAGTAGCAGCGAATATTTCATGAACAAGATTTTTGCGGAAGCCCCTGAACTTCTAGAGTACTTAGCCATCCATCATCTGCAGCTATGGAAGAGGAGTCAATTCAACCCTGACATCAAAGTTGATTACATAAACAACAACCATGCAAAATGCCTGAATAACTGGGTGAAGGACATAAAAGTGCGTCCTGTTCATATCTTGATGGACAACATACGTGGTATGATCATGAAGCTATTAAATATAAGGAGAGAGATCGGTAGGAGACTTAGAGGACATATGCTACTGTCAGTTATACAACAATAGCACAAGAGGAGACGAGGACTTGCTCAACTTAAGGTTCTCACGTCAACCAGCAACAGTTGTGAGGTGGTCGACATGTCCAAGAGTGGCAAAAGGGATGTTGTGAATATCCAACTGCGAGAAT
The DNA here is from genome assembly GCA_916181665.1 of Avena sativa. Taxonomy (NCBI): domain Eukaryota; kingdom Viridiplantae; phylum Streptophyta; class Magnoliopsida; order Poales; family Poaceae; genus Avena; species Avena sativa. The sequence continues at coordinate 181,984,021 of OV702287.1, read as the reverse complement.
GCATCTGCTTAGAGTGGCAGCATACCGGGAAACCTTGCGACCACGCCTTGGCCTTCTTGGTGAAGAAAAGAACTCTACCACATTTGGATCAGTATTTGTCAGACTACTACTCTATGGAAAAGTTTAGAGCTGCGTACGCTGGATCCGTTGAGCCATGTACAGACCCATCTCAGTGGCCTCAAGTCCAACTGACTTTCGAGCTTTGGTAGCCAGTTACAAAAAGGGGCAGAGGAAGATCTCAGGTGAATAGGTTTAAGAATTTTCTCTAGAAGAAGGATTCGACTTCTATGCTACCAAGAAGGGCAAAAACAGATGCAAGACCTGCCATCTTATAGGGCATAGAGCAGAGGGTTGTCCCCTTAGTGCTCCCAAACCTAGGTATGGGATGGTACATTCACAAAAAAATGTTTATAGTCTGTAGATATAAGGTAGTAATTCATGTACTGTTTTTTTACATGAAGCGCAAGGTAAGAAACAAGACAGCCGACTCAGTGATTTTTCTACGGGAAGAAAACCAAAACGAGTGGAGTGATGATGCTGGACAAGATTCTGGTGCTGATTGGCCTGACTTCCCTCGACCTGAAGATGCAGGGTATGTGAAGGTAAGAAAATTGGCACCCAGGAAGAGGAAGAAGGTAGGAGATGAAGAAGCTAGTGGATGTGAAGGCAAGAGGAATAAAGTTGGCACCCAAGCAGAGAAAGAAGGCTAGCAGTGTAGAAGCCTAATGATGTATTGAACTTGAACCTATATATGTAGTTCGGTTAAACTCTAGAGCTGTGTGCACGGAACTTGTTGGGTAAAACAATCTGCCTCCCGTACTTGGAGTAAAATGTATCGCGACTTCAAGATTGGATATGTCCGAGGCCACTAGTTGAATCCGAAATTGTGACTGTGCCACTACTATCTAAACAATCGCACCACCGGGACCGTGATAGCTGAGTGGTTAAGGGGTCTCCAAAATCGATGGGTGTTAGTGGCACATACATGAATTATTTATAAGCGCTTAATAAATCCCTGCTATTGGCATTACACTTATGATAAGGTTCTAAGCTAAAAAACAAGTTCTAAGCTGGCTGCTACACTCCACGAAGCAGCAACTTATTTCAGCTGCTGGACAATGACATGGCAACATAAACTGCAAAGGCAACAGATAATGCCCAGATAATGAGGAAATTGTTTCCACTACCTAGCCTAATCTTGAGCCCGTCTGTCTCACCACCTCCCTGCTCCTGCCTCCCCTGCACCTGGCGAAGCTCCTGGATCTCTCGCTCCAACACACAGATCTCCTCTTTCTTGACCCACACAACATCACGTAAATCCCGAACAAGCTCTTTGTGAAAACCTGTCAGTGGCAAAAAAGAATTACATTACGCTTTCCGGATCCTGGTTACCATTGTACCTACAGTAGGAACTTACCGCTCTAATGCTGTAGTTGCTGAATTTTCCTGCAGTATTTTCGTCGGTCCATGAAATTCATTTCGGCATCTTCTTACCACACAAACACAGCATATCGGGGTAGTAATCGTAGGGCGCCCTCCGGTACCTGATGGGGGCATCCGCCTGACGGCGTTGAGCCGACCCTGATTCCGCCTGAGACGAACTGCATGAGCTGCGAGCCATGAGCAAGGGGATCAATGGCAGATGAAAGAGGATCCTTTGGATGTCAGGGCAGTGGCGCGGTTAAGCGTGATTTATCCCCACTTAATAACACGGGCAGAATCCTACCATCCACATTCGACTGACAGGTGGGGGACCTAGCATGCGTACTTGTCAACCAAACCTCGCGCCTTCGTGGTTCAAAGGCCCTCTCGTGCTCATTGGACGAAATGTTTTGGCACCTTGCCCGCGTACACATCACTGGGAGGCCTTGCTCAGGAACCAGACACGCCTGGCCCACACTCTTACTCCCTCCTAGGAACTTGTCATGGCTCACGCCAGCAGATCCATCCGCTCCACCGCTTCTGATAGGGCTCGCCGCGGCGGATCCACCCCAAGATCCTACCATCGTAGTATTAAATGGCCATGGTTTCTTGAGAGGAGCAACGACACTACGTATCCGAGCTCGGCCCCTCCTACCTGTAGAAGGACTGATGTGGCATCGAGCTCGAGCAGGATCCGCCAGGGGCGACGGGGCTCGGTCCACGCCAACCCCGTCACCTTCGTCATTGTCGATTCCGATGTGGAGGATGACAGGGACGAAGCTGTGCAGAACGCCATTGTTGCCTCCTTGGCGAAGGGCAAGCCACAGGCGGGAGTGGATGTCGCTGGGAAGGGCACGGCGGTATCACCAATCCAGGTGGACTCCGATGACAATGCTATAATGTGGGTTTAGATATTGTTTAGGATGGTTGCAATTTCGGTTGTGTTTAGCGCGAGTACAATTATTGTAATGGGTTTGTCGAGCTATATTGAGAAACATGTGCAATAGCAGTGTGTATGTGCTTCCACTTTAGAAATTGTGTCTGCGCCATTTGCATGTTGCATTATGAACGTAGATTACATGTAAACAATCCAACGAAAATCACATTACAACCATCAGATGGGAGTGGCAGGATGGAAGAGAAGTGGGGACAATGACTTAGAGGGGAAGGAAGAGAACTAAGGGGGCATGCCACTGGCAGGTGGGCCCACGGAACACGTGACACTGACATGCGGGAGCGGGAGCACGCGGTATGCCAGTCTATCTAGAGCAAGCAGACTTTGCAACATGACAACAGCAAGCTGATTGGGCCAATAACTCGTCGAATTATTAAGGAGTACTAAAAAACTACAACTGGGGTACATTCGCACAACACGTATGCTCTACGCACATGAGAAGCATCGCTTAAGTCTAATACTAATGACAACATAAGCACTACATTTCCCTGTCGGTCTTCTCGATACAAATGTAGAAATGCATCTGCCTGTTCGGTCCAACACCGACAAGGTACTGAGATGGCACACATAGGATCGACCTTAGGTCCGCATACTCCACCTCCCGAGGCGTCGGGCAGCTCAGCGCCTCGGCTAGCACAAGAATGCTATCGGACGACGGCGGCTAGGCGTTTGCCCACATGCGCACCGTGTAGGGGCCAGGCGCAAGAGACCGACCTGACGCATACCACACACATGAAGGTGGGCCTAGCTCTAGTGCCCGGAACACCGGCGGTGATGGTGAGGACGAAAACAGACCCGTCCCCCCTAGAAAATTAGTCGGCAGCATGCCGAGTCAGTGAACGGCACCTACTCTTGGAGAAGTTGGGCTTGCCCGTACGAGATCCTAATCACCTTTATCAAGTGCTCCTCTTGAAGGTGGACAACGAGCTCTGTCGGCGGACCGGTGTAGTTGCAGCCCAGCTCCATGCAGGAGCACGCGCCGTGCAGGAACGCGAGCTCCTGGAGCGGGAGCTCGTGGTAGCAGTAACGACGAAAGCATCCTGAGTGGGAGCACACAAGCGGGAACGTCACTGCAAAGTTTCACATGAGGATCTCCAGATCCTTGGGCTGCAGCATCTTCCACATCTAAAGTTTGTCGAGCAATCGGATAAAAGATCAACAGTTAGATCAGCGAATAGCAGGAATATGTAAGATAAATTCAAAAGCTTGTAAAATGCTTTCTTAGCACGAAGGTAGTGACCCGAGAATCATCGGCTGTCGTCCGGGCACGGCGCACGAAAGCCGGTGGTGTCGTCCGGGCATGGTGACATGTGGTGGATGAGGGGGCTGTGGAGTAGACATGCTCACTCACGAGCTCTATGATATTACTAGTAGGCTATAGGGGAGTGGAAATAATAGTAATATAAGTGAAAATGTAAGCGCGGCCAATCATGTCGCGGAACAGCCTACTCACGCATCTCTCTTACGAACAACCATCTTATTCGTCCACGTGCCCCAATCGAACGGTCTGCAACAATCGGATCAGACAACTAGTTCTTCAGGGGGAGTACTTCTAAAAGACGCGATCTTATGAGGTTTAGTGGAAAGAACACACATGCAATGACTCTAGTGGATCCATATGTGGTTTGTGAAGAGAACACAGATGCAATGACTCTAGTGGATCCATATAGTTTACGAAAAGAACAAACATGCAATGACTCTAGCTGTGGTTCATGAAAAGAACACATATGCAATGACACTGGTGGACTCTAGTTGTGGTTTATTAAAACAACACACATGCAATGAGTATGGTGGGTCCATATGTGGTTTAGGAAAATAACACACATGCAATAACTCTAGTGCTGGTTTAGGAGAAGAACACACATGCAATGACACTGGTGGACTCTAGCTGTGGTTTATGAAAACAACACACATGAAATGACTCTAGTGCTGGTTTAGGAGAAGAACATAAATGCAATGACACTGGTGGACTCTAGCTATGGTTTATGAAAAGAACACACATGCAATGACACTGGTGGATCCATGTGGTTTATGAAAAGAACACACATGCAATGACTCTGGTGGATCAATGTGGTTTATGAAAAGAACACACATGTAATGACTCTAGTTGTGGTTTATGAAAAGAACACACATGCAATGCATCTGGTGGATCCATATGTGGTTTAGGAAAAGAACACACATGCAATGACTCTAGTGCTGGTTTAGGATAAGAACACACATGCAATGAATCTAGTGCTGGTTTTGTGGAAAGACCGCACATGCAATGACTCTAGTGGATCCATATGTGGTTTATGAAAAGAACACACATGCAATGACACTGGTGGACTCTAGCTGTGGTTTGTGGAAAGAACACACATGCAATGACTCTAGTGGATCCATATGTGGTTCATGAAAATAACACACATGCAATGACTCTAGTGGATCTAGTTGTCGTTTATGGAAAGAACACACATGCAATGACTCTAGTGGATCCATATGTGGTTTATGAAAAGAACAGACATACAATGACTCTAGCTGTGGTTTATGAAAAGAACACACATGCAATGACTCTGGTGAATCCATATGTGGTTTAGGAAAAGAAAACACATGCAATGACTCTAGTGCTGGTTCAGGAGAAGAACACACATGCAATGACACTGCTGGACTCTAGCTATGGTTTATGAAAATAACACACATGCAATGACTCTACTGGATCCATATGTGGTTTCTGGAAAGAACACACATGCAATTACTATGGTGGATCCATATGTAGTTTGTGGAAAGAACACACATGCAATGACTATAGTTGTGGTTTATGAAAAGAACATACATGCAATGACTCCGGTGGATCCATATGTGGTTTAGGAAAAGAATAGACATGCAATGAATCTAGTGCTGGTTTAGGATAAAAACACACATGCAATGACTCCAGTGGATCCATATGTGGTTTGTGAAAAGAACACACATGCAATGAATCTAGTGGATTCATGTGGTTTATGAAAAGAACAACCATGCAATGACTCTAGCTGTGGTGTAGGAAAAGAACACACATGCAATTACACTGGTGGATCCATGTGGTTTATGAAAAGAACAGACATGCAATGACATTGGTTGATCCATATGTGGTTTGTGGAAAGAACACACATGCAATGACATTAGTTAATCCATATGTGGTTTGTGAAAAGAACACACATGCATTCACTCTAGTGCTAGTTTCATGAAAAGAACACACATGCAATAACTCTAGTGCAGGTTTTGTGCAAAGAACAAACATGCAATGACTCCATTGGATCCATATGCGTCTCATGAAAAGAACACACATGCAATGACATTGGTGGATCCATATGTGGTTTGTGGAAAGAACATACATGCAATGACTCTAGTGGATCCATATGTGGTTCATGAAAAGAACACACATGTAATGACTCTAGTTGATCCATATGCGGTTCATGAAAAGAACACACATGCAATGACTCTAGTTGATCCATATGTGGTTTGTGAAAATAATACACATGAAATGACTCTAGTGGATACATGTGGTTTATGAAAAGAACAAACATACAATGACTGTAGTTGTGGTTTATGAAAAGAACACCCATGCAATGCATGACTCTGGTGGATCCATACGTGGTTTATGAAAAGAACACACATGCACTAAACTCTAGTGCGTGTTTAGGATAAGAACACACATGCAATGATACTTCTGGACTCTAACTATGGTTTATGAAAAGAACACACATGCAATGACACTGGTGGATCCATGTGGTTTATGAAAAGAACACACATCCAATGACTCTAGTGGATCAATGTGGTTTATGAAAAGAACACACATGCAACGACTATAGTTGTGGTTTATGAAAAGAACACACATTCAATGACTCTAGTGAATCCATATGTGGTTTACGAAAAGAACACACATGCAATGACTCTAGTGCTGGTTCAGGATAAAAACACACATGCAATGACTCTAGTGGATCCATATGTGGTTTAGTGAACTCTAGTGCTTGTTTAGGATAAGAACACACATACAATGATACTTCTGGACTCTAGCTATGGTTTATGAAAAGAACACACATGCAATGACTCTAGTGGATCCATGTGGTTTATGAAAAGAACAAACATGCAATGACTCTAGCTGTGGTTTAGGAAAAGAACACACATGCAATGACACTGGTGGATCCATGTGGTTTGTGAAAAGAACACACATGAAATGACTCTGGTGGATCCATAAGTGGTTTAGGAAAAGAACACACATGCAGCAAACTTTAGTGCTGGTTTAGGTTAAGAACATACATGTAATGACTCTAGTGGATCCATATGTGGTTTTTGAATATAATACACATGAAATGACTCTAGTGGATCAATGTGGTTTATGAAAAGAATAGACATGCAATGACTCTAGCTGTGGTTCATGAAAAGAACACACATGCAATGACACTAGTGGACTCTAGCTGTGTTTTATGAAAAGAACACACATGTAATGAGTCTGGCGGATCCATATGTAGTTTGTGGAAATAACACACATGCAATGACTCTAGTGGGTCCATATGTGGTTTGTGGAAAGAACACACATGCAATGATATTGGTTGATCCATATGTGGTTCATGAAAAGAACACACATGCAATTACTCTGGTGGATCCATATGTGATTTATGGAAAGAACACACATGCAATGACATTGGTGGATCCATATGTGGTTCATGAAAAGAACACACATGCAATGACTCTAGTGGATCTATATGTGGTTCATGAAAAAAAACACATGCAATGACTAGAGTTGATCCATATGTGGTTTGTGAAAAGAACTCACATCCGATGACACTAGTGGATCCATGTGGTATATGAAAAGAACAGACATACAATGACTCTAGCTGTGGTTTATGAAATGAACACACATGCAATGACTCTGGTGGATCCATATGTGGTTTAGGAAAAGAACAGACATGCAGTGAACTTTAGTGCTGGATTAGGATAAGAACATATATGCAATGATACTTCTGGATCTAGCTATGTTTATGAAAATAACACACATGCAATGACACTGGTGGATCCATATTGTTTATGAAAAGAACACACATGAAATTACTCTGGTGGATCAATGTGGTTTATGAAAATAACATATATGCAATGACTATAGCTGTGGTTTATGAAAAGAACACACATGCAATGACTCTAGTGGATCCATGTGGTTTATGAAAAGAACAGACATGCAATGACTCTAGTTGTGGTTTAGGAAAAGAACACACATGCAATGACACTGGTGGATCCATATTGTTTATGAAAAGAACACACATGAAATTACTCTGGTGGATTAATGTGGTTTATGAAAAGAACATATATGCAATGACTATAGCTGTGGTTTATGAAAACAACACACATGCAATGACTCTAGTGGATCCATGTGGTTTATGAGAAGAACAGACATGCAATGACTCTAGTTGTGGTTTAGGAAAAGAACACACATGCAATGACACTGGTGGATCCATGTGGTTTGTTAAAAGAACACACATGCAATAACTCTGGTGGATCCATGTGGTTTAGGAAAAGAACACACTTGAAGTGAACTCTAGTGCTAGTTTAGGATAAGAATACACATGCAATGACTCCAGTGGATTCATATGTGGTTTGTGAATAGAACACACATGAAATGACTCTAGTGGATCCATGTGGTTTATGAAAAGAACAGGCATGCAATGACTCTAGCGATGGTTCATGAAAAGAACACACATGCAATGTGATGTCTACGCACGCTTCTATTCTTGTAGATAGTGTTGGGCCTCCAAGTGCAGAGGTTTGTAGAACAGCAGCAAGTTTCCCTTAAGTGGATCACCCAAGGTTTATCGAACTCAGGGAGGAAGTGGTCAAAGGTATCCCTCTCAAGCAACCCTGCAATCAAGATACAAGAAGTCTCTTGTGTCCCCAATACACCCAATACACTTGTCAGGTGTATAGGTGCACTAGTTCGGCGAGGAGAGAGTGAAATACAAGTAATATGAATGATTAGAAGTGGTAATTGCAATATAAGATAAGAGTGGCAGCAAGCAAACATGTAACAAAACTGATTGTAAACGGTGTTTCAATGCTTAGAAATAAGGCCTAGGGATCATGCTTTCACTAGTGGACACTCTCATATAAATATCTTCTCTTCATTATGCTACCCTGAACTACTCTCTGGTTGGACGATGTAGGGCTATAACAGCACACCTTAAAGTTCACATTCCCCATCTAGATAACCCCTCACTATCACATTGAGCACTAGATGGTTCCAACAAACACCACAATCTCATAGAGACATCCAACTCAAATTATACTCATGATAAGTATTTATGTAACCTTAGCCAAAGTGCCACACGGTGTGCACTCTATCAACTTCACACACGTGGGGATAAGCAGAGATTCATTAAAGAACTTGAGTAGCAGAATAGATCTATAGATTACATAGATCATGATCTCAATAAGATCATGCATAGAGAGAGAGAGAGATGAACACATAGCTATCGGTAGAGCCCTTAGCCTCGAGAGGTAACTACTCCCTCCTCATCATGGGAGTCAGCAACGGCGATGGAGATGGCAGTGTAGTTGATGGAGATGGCTCCATGGGCACTTCCCAGTCCCAGTAGGGTGCCGGAATAGAGACTTCTGTCCCCCGAATCTCCTCTTCGGTGGCGGCGGCGCTGCAGAACGTTTCGTGGAATTCTGATCTGGTTCTTAGGGTTTTCGTCTCGGGGGATTTTATAGGCAAAGGAGAAAGGTCGGTGGAGGCCAGAGGGGCCCACACCACCCCCTGGCGCGGCCTGGCCTGGCCCGTGCCACCAGGTGGTGTGGCCAGCCCCTGGCCCTCCTCCATCTCGTATTCTGGCTCCGTGAGTCTTCCAGTAAAATATCGACTTTGGCTTTTGTCCGGTCCAATTTCGAGAATATTTCTTTTCGAGCTTTTCTGAAACCAAAAACAGCAGAAAGTAGGCAACTAGCACTGTGGCATCTTGCTAATAGGTTAGTTCCAGAAAATGCATAAAAGTATCTCAAAATGTAGACAAAACATAAGAAAGTAGATACTAAACAAGCATGGAACATCAAAAATTATAGATACGTTTACGACGTATCAACATCCCCAAGCTTAACTCCTGCTCGTCCTCGAGTAGGTAAGTGATAAAAAAGAATAATTTTTGAGGTGACATGCACCATCACAATCTTGATCAAGGTATTTGTAAAGCATTGATAGCTGGGATCATAGTACTTTAACATGGCATGAAAGATATAGTTCTAACAATAAGACATAGTAACTATGTTGTAACATGAAGAGGTACAAACAAAAGATTCATGAATAACAATGATTTGAAAGACGTCTGTTTGTTTCTCATATAGAAAACATAATGAGAATGGTATTCAACTTGTCCCTCATAGTGTAGCAAAACATAAATGCACAGGACACCTTCAATGTTCGTAAGGGTGACTAGATACAAAAATTTAACAACAAGCAATATCAAAGTTATGAATCAATCAACAAGTTTTGGGACAATCCACATTAAACTAAGAATGGCCACTAAGCTCTCTCAATTGGTGCATAAAGATAGAAGATGGAGACTCAACATAAAAGTAAAAGAAAGGCCCTTCATAGAAGGAATCAGGGATTCAAGTCTCATAAAGAGCTTCCAAAAATTATGGTACTTATTAGCTTTCAGCTCTCATTGCCCCTATCATAAGCATCGTTAGGTGATTAAGGTTAAAGTGAACAAATATGAGGATATGCTTGACAAGTTATAAGATGAAAATCTCATGCCCTTACTTACGAGTACCATATCCTCATGCTACTCAAGTTTAGTCACAGGTAAGTTCTTGTCATTGTAAGTACATGTGTATCATAGAAAACCGCCAATGGGGTACCCCTTGCCCGATGATACGGAAGATTCCCCATATCAAAATGACAAGGCAAGCATACAATGAGCATCTCAACAATCCTTTTATTTCCTATTTACATAGGTTTTTTTTTTATTTTTTCTTTCCTATTTGCATAGGTTTTTTTATAGAGGATGCTTCATAGATTGCTCACTATGGTTATGCTGCAGGTTTCCACCATGATTAGGCATGGCTTAGACCAGCCGCCCATGCGTTTCTCTAACACATATACGAACTCCATGAGCCTTACAAGCTCCCCTTTCATTTCACACCACCGTGATCCATAATAAAAAGAACATGATATCAACTAAATAAAGTGCAATGTTGAAAGCGTTCCCCATGGTAACATGGTTCTGCTAATTCACAACTTACAAAATGCAAGCATATAGGCAACATAGATGGGCACAATGATTCAAGTTTATTAAGTGCAAGAAAAGTAAAGTGTGCCATCAAGTTCGTGAGAGCTTTAATCACTAATTTTCACATAACAAGTTTAATTCGGAAGGTAGATAAAAACATGAATATACTTGGAATAGCAATAATGCTAATAGGTAGTTATGGTAGACTCTTTGGAATAACTTGGTTTTATTTGGAGTTGGATACATGAGTGGAACTCATACTTGGTACATGTGGAGGCTAGCAAAAGACTGGGAGCGACCAACTAAGAGAGCAATAATGGCCATAATCATGCAAAGCGACAAACCATTATTAATTAAAGCATAAAGTGATATTACAAGTCGAAAACTAAATGATCATGGAGGCTATGGTGACTTGGTATAGTCTTAACATGGTCTGAGCATGCGCCAAGTCAACCCAAATAAAGCGTCAAAGGAGAATACCACAATATTATGCTTTTATATGCTAAAACAACGCATGATTCTTTGAAGGCACAATAATAAATCTCAATTGTTTGTAACAAGTCATGCTACAGCAATAATCACTAAGCATAAAGCCAAAACAATATCAAGCATGGCATCATAAAGTCTAAGTCACAGTCAAAAACAAGCTCCTTTTATACCACTTATAAGGATGAACTTTCCTACTCTTTTCTAATCCGAATCAACCTATTTAAAACTATGTATGAATGCGGGGGTCCAACCAATTTATTCAAGCAAACTAAGCAAACGAAAATGAAGATGCTCCAAGAACAACACAATTGTGCATGAAACAATAAAAATGAAGTGTTCGGAAGAAACCTGAAATTTTTATTGATGAAGTAGGGGATGCCTTGGGCATCCCCAAGCGTTGATGCTTGTACTTATTGAATATTTCTTGGGGTGACACGAGTGGCATCCCCAAGCTTGAGCTTTTGTCCATACTTCATCTTATCACATTACTCTTCCCTACACTTTCAAATTTCCTTCATACAAAACTTCACACAATCTACATTAGCAACATTAGTGCACTCAAGATAATAAGTCTTTAGCTTCAGTTTAAACACAAGTAAAACTTCCATTAAAACACAATCTACTGTAGCAATTACTTTTAAAAGTTCAAATGATCAAGGAGAACTAAAAGAGAAAGAGATTAAGAGGCAAATGCAAATAATGGCAGAAATCTGTCAAAACAGACCAGCAGGTAAAAACCGATTTTTCCGAAGATGTTCTGTTGCACAAATCGAAAAGTGTTAAACTAACGGAAGTTAGATAACAACCTGGGGTAGAAGCACAAAAAATTACAGCTCAATCCAATGTACAGAGTTTTTTCACGAATTGTTTCAGCGAAGCACAAAAATCAGTTTCGGCACAACAACTTTCCCAAGCATTATTTCTCTCTTATTAGATTTTATTATTGTCACAAAAACCAAGAAAATAGGATAAGGACAGGTTATTACTGAGGCAGTAACTTCCAAGACTCAACAAAACAAAAATAAACTGAAATTAAAAATAAAATGGGTTGTCTCCCAAAAGCTCTTTCTTTATAGCCATTAAGATAGGCATGATAATTTCGATGATGCTCACATAAGAAATATGAATTGAAGTAAAAGAGAGCATGAAGGAGAAAATATGGAACAAATTTAAGTCTAACCGACTTCCTATGAAAAATAATCTTGTAAAGAAACAAGTCATGAAAACACAAAGCAACAAGCATAGGAAAGCAAAACAAGTGCAACTTCAAAAATTTGAACATAAAGAGGGGAAATTTAATATTGTTGAGACACATAAAACCATGTTTACCTCTCTCATAATAACTTTCAGTAGCATCATGAATAAAATTAACAATATAACTATCACATAAAACATTCTTATCATGATCCACATGCATAAAAGAATTATTACTCTCCCTATAAGCATAGTCATTCTTATTAATTACAGTGGGAGAAAATTCAACAAAATAGCTATCATTATTATTCTCATCACCATAATCATCAAATATAGGAGGCATGTTGTAATCATAATTAATTTTCTCCTCAATAGTAGGTGGACTGAAAATATCATACTCATCATTGTAATCATCATATATTGGAGGTATAGTATCATCAAAGTAAATTTTCTCCTCCGTGCTTGGGGGACTAAAAATATCATGCTCATCAAAACAAGCTTCCCAAAGCTTAGACTTTTCCATGCCATTAGCAATAATGGTGTTCAAACAATTCATACTAATAACATTGCTATTAGCATGCAAATAAAGTTCCATAGGTTTTTTAATTTTCTCTTCAAACACTTCATGTACTAATTCAAGATAAATACTATAATGCTCTCTATTTTTGTTGTTGTTTTCCATTAAGCCTAACTAGTGAAAATAAAAACAAGAAACAAAAAGATATAATTGCAGAATCTAAAAGAAATACCTTCGAGCACTCACACACACCAGCAACAATACTGAAAGATAGCTTAGTAGCGAGAGGATGTGAGTACCTTTTACCTTAACTCCCCGGCAATGGCGCCAGAAAATAGCTTGATGTCTACGCATGCTTCTATTCTTGTAGACAGTGTTGGGCCTCCAAATCCAGAGGTTTGTAGAACAGCAGCAAGTTTCCCTTAAGTGGATCACCCAAGGTTTATCAAACTCAGGGATGAAGTGGTCAAAGGTATCCCTCTCAAGCAACCCTGCAATCAAGATACAAGAAGTCTCTTGTGTCCCTAACACACCCAATACACTTCTCAGGTGTATAGGTGCACTAGTTCGGCGAAGAGATAGTGAAATACAAGTAATATGGATGATTATAAGTGGTAATTGCAATCTGAAATAAGAGTGGCAGCAAGCAAACATGTAAGAGAACTGATTGTAAATGGTGTTTCAATGCTTAGAAACAAGGCCTATGGATCATACTTTCACTAGTGGACACTCTCATATAAATATCTTCTCTTTATGATGCTACCCTGAACTACTCTCCGGTTGGACGATGTAGGGCTATAATAGCACACCTTAAAGTTCGCATTCCCCATCTAGATAACCCCTCACTATCACGTTGAGCGCTAGATGGTTCCAACAAAGACCACAATCTCATAGAGACATCCAACTCAAATTATACTCATGATAAGTATTTATGTAACCTTAGCCAAAGTGCCACACGGTGTGCACTCTATCAACTTCACACACGTGGGGATAAGCAGAGATTCATTAAAGAACTTGAGTAGCAGAATAGATCTATAGATTACATAGATCATGATCTCAATAAGATCATGCATAGAGAGAGAGATGAACACATCGCTACCGGTAGAGCCCTTAGCCTTGAGAGAGAACTACTCCCTCCTCATCATGGGAGTCAGCAACGGCGATGGAGGTGGCAGTGGAATCGATGGAGATGGCTCCGGGGGCACTTCCCTGTGGCGGCAGGGTACCGGAACAGAGACTTCTGTCCCCCGAATCTCCTCTTCGGTGGTGGCAGCGCTGCAGAACTTTTCGTGGAATTTTGATCTGGTTCTTAGGGTGTTTTTCCCGGGGGGATTTTATAGGCGAAGGAGTAAGGTCGGTGGAGGCTGGAGGGGCCCACACCACCCCCTGGCGCGGCCTAGCCTGGTCTGCGCCACCAGGTGGTGTGGCCAGCCCCTGGCCCTCCTCCGTCTCGTCTTTTGGTTCCGTGAGTCTTCCGGTAAAACATCGACTTTGGCTTTTGTCCGGTCTAATTTCGAGAATATTTCTTTTCTAGCTTTTCTGAAACCAAAAATAGCAGAAAACAGGCAACTGGCATTATGGCATCTTATTAATAGCTTAGTTTCATAAAATGCATAAAAGTATCTCAAAATGTAGACAAAACATAAGAAAGTAGATACTAAACAAGCATGGAACATCAAAAATTATAGATACGTTTACAACGTCTCACAATCACACTGGTGGACTCTAGCTGTGTTTTATGAAAAGAACACACATGCAATGAGTTTGGTGGATCCATATGTAGTTTGTGGAAAGGACACACATGCAAAGACATTGGTTGATCCATATGTGGTACATGAAAAGAACACACATGCAATTACTCTGGAGGATCCATATGTGGTTTGTGGAAAGAACACACATGCAATCACATTGGTGGATCCATATGTGGTTCATGATAAGAACACACATGCAATGACATTGGTGGATCCATATGTGGTTTGTGAAAAGAACACACATGCAATGACTATGGTGGATCCATATGTGGTTTAGGAAAAGAATGTAACATCCCAATTTCAGCATCCCTAATTAGTTGTCCAGAATGTAAAAATCAGGGGGAACAAAAACTTTTTATTATTTAATTTTGCAGTGCTTGCTTGTGGTTGTCTATGCTTATGCTTCTGATTATACAACATATGATATCCTCCTTACCTCAACATCCTTTGTCAAAAGCTATTTAACAAAACTATCCTGGCTCATTTTACATATCCTCAAATGTTCTCGCATTTCAAAACATGAGCCAAGATGCTTATGTCACCAAAACTATTTTAGCAGCTTCTATTGACAAAACTATGGAGATCTACAACCTCCTTATGTTTTCAAGACAGAACCTTCAACAACTCCTACCTCTAGGATTTCCAAAACCTTGTATAAATCCTTTGAATTCTACTCTTGGTAGGGATACCAAGGACTCTTACCTTACTCAAACTCCAACCTTTCAAAGTTACCCATCCTTACCTCAAGCTAAGCTTGATGGTAACCCTAGTAGTAGTTGATTTGTTCATAAGATGAGTTGCCTTGATCTGCTGTTTGACTTGATTGCTTAGAAGTAGTATGATCTACTCTAGGAGCTCATCCTCTAGGATCAAGAAACTTTAAAATCCCCAAACCCTAAGCAAGAATACAAGATGGATCTGATCTCTAGCCACTCGGTGATCATCTAAAACCGTTAACCAGATCAATTCTGAAGTGATCCATTCTAGAAGTTTCCAAGTCAATGAAGACCAATATCAAGCGTGGATCTATTCTACCCAATCTACACTTCAACATCATCCACTTGATGATGCTTTGATACCTTGTGAATCCTCAAAAACATCCCTACTCATATTGTAGTCAAAAACCCAAAAATTATGGTACTTATTAGCTTTCAGCTCTCATTGCCCCTATCATAAGCATCTTGAAGTGATTAAGGTTAAAGTGAATAAACTATGGAGTATATGCTTGACAAAGTATAAGTTGGCAATCTCATGTCCCTTGAATACGAGGGTCGCTCCTCATGCTACTCAAGTTTAGTTACCGGTAAGTTCTTGTCATAGTAAGTACATGTGTATCATAGAGAACCGCCAACGGGGTACCCCTTGACCGATGATACGAAAGAATCCCCATATCAAAATGATGAGGCAAGCAGACAACGAGCATCTCAGCAATCTTCTTATTTACCATGGGAAAATGGTGCTTTTTTCTCTCTTTCCTCTTTTCTTATATCTCTTTTTTTTCTTTTTCTCTTTTTTTCTCATTATCTGACTCTTTTTTTATAAGAAGAATGCTTCATAGACAGCTCATTATGGTTACGCTGCAGGTTTCCGCCATGATTAGGTATGGATTAGACCAGTGGCCCAGGCGTTTCTCTAACACACATACATAACTCCATGGACTTACACGCTCCCCTTTCATTTCACACCGACGACATCCATAGACAAAAGAGCATGATATCAACTAGGTACAAAGTACAAGTGCAATGTTGAAAGCGTTCCCCATGACAACATGGTTCTGCTAATCCCCAACAAATAAGTGCAAGCATATACAACATAGACGACACAATGGTTCAAGTTTATTAAGGGCAAGAAAAGTAAAGTGTGCCATCAAGTTTGTGAGAGCTTTAATCACTAGTTTTCTCATAACAAGTTTAATTTGGAAGGAAGATAAAAACATGAATATACTTGGAATAGCCTATGCTAGTAGGTAGGTATGGTGGAATCTTTGGAATAACTTGGTTTTAGGAGTTGGATGCATGAGTGGAACTCATACTTTGTTGTGGAGGCTAGCAAAAGACTGGGAGCGACCAACTAAGAGAGCAATAATGGCCATAATCATGCAGAGCGACAAAACATCATTGATCAAAGCATAAAGTGATACTACAAGTTGAAAACTAAAGGATCATAAAGGCTATGGTGACTTGGGATAGGCATAACATGGTGTGAGCATGTGCCAAGTCAACCCAAATAAAGCATCAAAGGAGAATATCACAATACTATGATTTAATATGCTAAAACAACGCACGATTCTAAAAAGGCACATTAAGAAATCTCAATTGTTTATAACAAGTCATGCTATATAAAAGAATACTAAGCATAAAGCCAAATCAATATCAAGCATGGCATGACAAAGCATAGGCCACTGTCAAAAACAAGCTCTCTTTACCACTTAAGCATGAACTTTCCTACTCTTTTCCAATCCAAACCAAACTATTTGAAAACCAATGTATGAAAGAGGGGGTCCAACCAATTTATTCATCAAAAAGCAAACCAATCAAACAAAAAACAAAAACGAAAATGAAAAAGAAGACGTTCCAAGAACAACACAACTATGTATGAAACAATAAAAATGAAGTGTTTGGAAGAAACTTGGAATTTTTATTGATGAAGAAGGGGATGCCTTGGGCATCCCCAAGCTTTGACGCTTGTACTTCTTGGATATTTCTTGGGGTGACACGTGTGGCATTCCCAATCTTGAGCTTTACTCAATTCTTCATCTCATTACATCATTCTCTCCATACACCTGAAATTTTTCCTTCATACAAAACTTCACACAATCTTTATTAGCAACATTAGTGCACTCAAGATAATAAGTCTTTGGGTTCAGTTTCAACACCAATAAAACTTCTATTAAAACACAAGCTACTATCGAACTTCCTTCAAAAAGTTAATTCCCCAAGGAGAACTCAAAAAGGAATCAACAAGAAGCAAATGCAAATAATGGCAGAAATCTGTCAAAACAGACCAGCGGGTAAAAACCAATTTTTTGGAAAACCTTCTGTTGCTCAAATCGAAAAGTGTTGAACTAAAGAAAGTTATATAACAACCTGGGTCAGAAACACAAAAATTCACGCCTCAAAACGACGTACAGAGATTTTACACGAATTTTTACAGTGAAGCACAAAAATCTGTTTCGGGACAGCAACTTTCCCAAGCATTACTTTCCTCTCATTAGAGGTTACTCTTGGCACAAAAAGCAAATAAAAAGGATAAGGAGAGGTTATTACAGAGGTAATAACTTCCAGGACTCATCTAAAACTTTTGGGTTATCTCCCAATAAGTACTTTTCTTTAACGCCTTTAAGTTAGGCATGATAGTTTGAGAAGATGCTCACATAAGAAATACGAATTCAAGTAAAACAGAGCATCAAGAAGCAAATTCAAAGCACATTTAAGTCTAACCCACTTCCTATGCATAGAAATCTTGTAAAGAAACAAGTCATGAAAGCACAAAGCAACAAGCATTGTAAAGAAAAATAAGTGCAACTTCAAGACTTTCAACATAAAGAGGGGAAACTTAATATTATTGAGATGCATAAAACCATGTTTCCCTCTCTTATAATAACTTTCAGTACCATCATGGATAAAATTAACAATATAACTATCACTTAAAACATTCTTATCATGAGCCACATGCATAAAAGAATTAATACTCTCCCTATAAGCATAGTCATTCTTATTAATTGTAGTGGGAGCAAATTCAACAAAATAGCTATCATTATTATTCTCATCACCATAATTATCAAATATAGGAGGTATATTGTAACCATAATTAATTTTGTCCTTAATAGTAGGTGGACTGAAAATACCATATTCATCATTATAATCATCATATATTGGAGGTTTGGTATTATCATAAGCAATAGAATAGTTATCTTCCAAAGCTGGGGAACTAAAAAGATCATTTTCATAAAAACTAGCTTCCCCAAGCTTAGACTTTTCCGTAGAATTAGCAATAATGGTGTCCAAAGAATTCATACTAACAACATTGCTATTAGCATGCAAATAAAGTTCCATAGGTTGTTTAATTTTCTCTTCAAACACTTCATGTCCTAACTCAAGATAAATACTATAAAGCTCTCTAATTTTGTTGTTGTTTTCCTTTAAGCCTAACTAGTGAAAACAAGACACAAAAACACAAAATTGCATAATATAAAGGAAATAACTTCAAGCACTCACACCGGAGGATGTGAGTACCTTTTACCTTAACTCCCCGACAACGGTGCTAGAAAATAGCTTGATGTCTACGCACTCCTAAGCTTGTAGAGAGTTGTTGGGCCTCCAAGTGCAGAGGTTTGTAGAACAGCAACAAGTTTCCCTTAAGTGGATCACCCAAGGTTTATCGAACTCAGGGAGGAAGTGGTCAAAGGTATCCCCTCTCAAGCAACCCTGCAATCAAGATACAAGAAGTCTCTTGTGTCCCCAACACACCCAATACACTTGTCAGGTGTATAGGTGCACTAGTTCGGCGAAGAGATAGTGAAATACAAGTGGTATGGATAATTATAAGTGGTAACGGTGCAAGAAAAGAGCTTGATGGCATGGAAGAGACTAAAGGCAAACTGAAATAAAGATGGCAGCAAGCAAACATGTAATAGATCTAGTTGCAAACGGTGTTTCAATGCTTAGAAACAAGGCCTAGGGATCATACTTTCGCCAGTGAACACTCTCATATATATATATTCGGCTTACTCTGAACTACTCTCCGATTGGACACTCTAATCCATGGTAGGCCTATAACAACACACCTCAAAGTAAGCCTTTCCCATCTAGATAACCCCACACTGTCACCTTGAGCTCTAGATGGTTCCAACAAACACCACAATTTCATAGAAACATCCAACTCCAAATATAACTCATAACAAGTATTTGTAATCTCTAGCCTAAGTGCCACCATGGTGTGCACGCTGTCACTTTCACACACATGGGGAGAGCAGAGATCTATTAAAGCACTTGAGTAGCAAGGTAGATCTACTTGATTACAAAGCTCATGATCACAATATGATCATGCATAGAGAGAGATGAACACATAGCTACCGGTAGAGCCCTTAGCCTTGAGAGAGAACTACTCCCTCCTCATCATGGGAATTAGCAACGACAATGGAAATGGCGGTGGAGATCGTTGGAGATGGCTCCGAGGGCACTTCCCCGTCCCGGCAAGGTGCCGGAATAGAGACTTTGTGTCCCCCGAATCTCCCCTTCGGTGGTGGCGGTGATGTGGAACTTTTCATGGCTGGAGGCTTGACAATTTAGGGTTTTTGCATCAGGAGGATTTTATAGGCGAAGGGGCAAGGTCGGTGGCCGGCCAGCGGGCCCACACCATGCCCTGGCGCGGCCAGGGGGACCCGCGCCTAGGGGTGGTTTGGCCACCCTGTGGCCCCCCTTCGTCTCTCCTTCTGGCTCCGTGAATCTTCCGGGAAAATAACGACTTTGGATTTTGTCCGGTCCAATTCCGAGAATATTCATTTTCTGACTTTCTGGAACCAAAAACAGCAGAAAACAGGCAACTGGCATTATGGCATCTTGTTAATAGGTTAGTCCCAGAAAGTGTATAAAAATACTCCAAAGTGTGGACAAAACATAAGAAAGTAGATAAAAACCAAGCATGGAACATCATAAATTATAGATACGTTTGCAACGTATCATTGTATTACACCATACCCCTCCGGAGGACCCGTTTTAGCTGAAGCAAAACTAGAGGATGGGAAGACCCCCGAAAAAGTTTTACCAAATGTTTTATGATAAAACCTTGGTGAGGTGGGACCTCCCAAGAGATGTTGAGAAAGAAAAAGGTTTTGTTTTACAAAATGTTGAAGGAAAGCTGGAGGAAAAAGGTTTACAAAAACGCACCCGGTTCTTTGGAGTTTTGCTAGGACAACTAACCTGTGCAACCACATTACTCTGGAATGGGACAGGGCTGAATTTGATGATTGTTTATTCTGGTATAAGCTGCCTCGCAACGACTACAGGGGATAAAAATCCCTGGAGGGTGGGCCTTCTCTGGCTGAGTCCATGTAAAACATCGACCGGGAGAAGGAACGAAGGGTCTGTGGGCCTCCACGCGTTACTATGAGCCCCTCATTGAAAGCGCACACTTGGGAAGTAGAAACAGCGCTCTGGTTGGCTTGTGTACTATATAGGGCGTCCCGGTGTTGAGGGGAACAACACTCATAGGGTAGGCACTTATACTGGAGTGGCATTCAGAGAGTCTTGATCGGTTACTCGACCCACCATCGGTGTAGATTAGGGTAGGGTACCCGGATGGTGTGGGTAAAGTGTACAACCTCTGCAGAGTGTAAATCTATTCGAATAGCCATGTCTGCAGTCATGGATGGTTGGGAAGTTCGTTGTAGAGCAGTGCTGGTTTTGATTTCAAAAAGGATTTCAGAAAAGCAATGGCTTTGGAAATGTTTTGACCATGGGATGGTCGGATGGAATACCTGTTTTGACCATGGGATGGTCGGAAAGGAAGGAAAGGAGTTTGGTCATGGGATGACCGGAAGGAGGAACAAATGGGTGACCCAGTCCTAATGCTTTCCAAAACTTTTCAAAAAGGTTTCTAAAATGTTTACAAAGATTTTCAACAAGGATATGTATATGCTATATCTACAAGAGAAACTAATTGAGAAAAGAACCTCTCTTGGATCCCTCCTACTACCACAACCATATTGCATATCCTCTTGTTATTATTATTCTCTTAAGGTGGTTTGCGAGTACAGTCAAAGTACTTATTGGCATTGTCCCTGGCTATTAACTTGGTCAGATATCAAGAAGATGGTGGAGTTGACAATTATGCGAGCTAGGACGTTCTCCCAGTCAGTTTCCTGTAGGTTAAGGCATGACTCGGGCTCTACGCTTTATGAAGTTCCGCTGATGATGATCGATGTAGCCATAATGGCAAATAAGGTATGACATGTACCGTTTAAATAATGGATGTTTACTTTGATACTTGTCGGTTATGTGCCACGACTAACTGATCATGGGATCGTGGTGTATGCATAACATGGATTCTCGGAGGATTAATCCGGGGGCCCCATAGACTTGGTATCAGAGCCATCCTGACTGTAGGAGAACCTTAGTTAGCATGGTCGTTAGACAGGAAAAACTATTTCTAGAAACACCGGCTTCTGAAAACTACTTTCTCAAAATGCTTCTCAAAAGGTTCTACTTCTTATCCCCTCTGAATTCAAGGTATTTTTGAAAAATGGTTTCCTCTATCCCTCGTCCAAATTTCAAACCTACAGATTTCAAATAACTAGGAACTAGAACCAGGTGAAGACGTTGAGGACGAGATGAAGATAAGCAACTACCAGCAAACACAAGGAGGCTACAAGATCGCCCTACCAGCGGAATCCTCCTAATCAAAAGAAATCAAATATTACACTATCGAGCAGCGTCCACCGACCCGGTGAAGGCTTCATGCGCAAGATAGTGACTTAGACCCTGAGAGCGATGATGTCTAGGATTAGTAGTCCTAAGATAGGATCCCCCTACATCGCGAGTAGTTAACTCCTTGGTCCCCATAGTAGGCCATGTTTGCTTGCATAAGTGCTTAACGTGTTGCTTGTCGCTCTGTTCACTTTGTATGTGTGTTCTGGCCTATTTTGACCTTAGTCAAATGTGACTCGAAGATCGATAACCCACCTAGTAACACAGGAAAACCCCTAGGTTAGTCGTCAATAACCAGATCCCATACTAAGCTCGAGAGATATGAGAGGAAAAGCATCGCTAGAAACCCGAGTTCGACGTCGTCAAGTTAGAACAACTCGAAGATTCCTCCTCAGCAGGATGGCCTACTTCATCACACTCAACTCTCAAGACTTGTCGACAACACAACCCTCCAGAACTCATCTACCACTATAACAAGAACCTAGTTGAAGCTGGAAGTCTACCACCGAAGGATGCACATCATCCACGAGAAGCCATAGGACGGGATAACAAAGACAAGAAGTGAAGACCTGACTCTACTAACACTTCGGTATATTAGAGGTTCCGACCACCTTAGGAGACTAACTATTTTAGTCAACCCCACCCAAATCAACAAGAAGTTCCTCACCAAAAGGCCAGAATAAAAATACTCCAAAATCCCGAAGACAAGGATGCATAAAGACACCGAGTCTACTTCACCATCGAGCGGAAGCAACGTCAATAGTTCGAGTAAGGATAAACTCTCCGATGATGGATGCCTCTAGCCTAACTGAAGTCTAACAATAAGTGTCGTTAACCACTAACCTACCCAGAGTTAACTACTGAGACTTTGTTAGGAAACCACCCCGACCTGGTTTACACAATAGAACGTCACTCGAGGACCCCAACTCAAGACCCAATGAGATATAACAGTCCTCTAGCATCACATCGGCACCTCAAGATAGAAGATCTACACCCTTCTCAAAGAACCTTAGTGAAGCTCTAAGGTGGAAAAGACTGCTTCTTTCCTACTCAAATCCCGAAGATTGTCTACCGGAAGGGATCTCCAGATCCGACGCCTTTTCGCCAAATAGCAACTTGCGAGTCATCAGAGGAGAAACTAACTAAAGATTCTATGAAGCCTCGGCTACTTCAGCTGAAGACCACCGTAAGGGACCGTAGATTCGCCAACCCGTTAGTTCTAAACAGTTTGGACGATCCGCTAATTCAACTACTCCGATCGGCTAAGTACGAATAAAAGTAGTATATAAGCCTCATAACACTGATGTCTACGCACTTCTATTCTTGTAGACACTTGTTGGGGCTCCAAGTGCAGAGGTTTGTAGAACATCAGCAAGTTTTCCCTTAAGTGGATCACCCAAGGTTTATCGAACTCAGGGAGGAAGTGGTCAAAGGTATTCCCTCTCAAGCAACCTGCAATCAAGATACAATAAGTCTCTTTTGTCCCCAGCACACCCAATACACTTGTTAGGTGTATAGGTGCACTAGTTCAGCAAAGAGATAGTGAAATACAAGTGGTATGGATAATTATAAGTGGTAACGGTGCTAGAAAATAGATTGCCGGCGTGTGGTTGACGTGGGAAAAGACTAAAGGCAAACTGAAATAAAGAAGGAAGCAAGCAAACATGTAACAGATCTAATAGAAAATGGTGTTTCAATGTTTAGAAACAAGGCCTAGGGATCATACTTTCACTAGTGAACACTCTCATATAAATATCTTCTCTTTATGATACTACGCTGAACTACTCTCCGGTTGGACACTCTAATCCATGGTAGGGCTATAACAGCACACCTCAAAGTAAGCCTTTCCCATCTAGAAAACCCCACACTGTCACCTTGAGTACTAGATGAGTCCAACAAACACCACAATTTCATAAAGACATCCAACTCCAAATATAACTCAAAACAAGTATTTGTAATCTCTAGCCTAAGTGCCACCATGGTGTGCATGCTGTCACTTTCACACACATAGGGAGAGCAGAGATCTAATAAAGCACTTGAGTAACAAGGTAGATCTACTTGATTACAAAGCTCATGATCACAATATGATCACGCATAGAGAGAGAGAGATGAACACATAGCTACCGGTAGAACCCTTAGCCTCGAGAGAGAACTACTCCCTCCTCATCATGGGAATCAGCAATGGAGATAGATATGGTGGTGGAGATCGATGGAGATGGCTCCGGGGGCACTTCCCCGTCCCGGCAGGGTGCCGGAACATAGACTTTATGTCCCCCAAATCTTCCCTTCGGTGGCAGCGGCACTGCAGAACTTTTCGTGGATTTCTGATTGACGATTTAGGGTTTTTGCATCGGGAGGCTCTTATAGGCGAGAGGGGAGACCGAGGGACTGCCAGAGGGGCCCACACTACCCCCTGGCGCGGCCTGGCCTAGCCCGCGCCACCAGGTGGCGTGGCCAGCCCCTGGCCCCTCTCCATCTTGTATTCTGGCTTCGTGAGTCTTCCGGTAAAATAACGACTTTGGCTTTTGTCCCGTCCAATTCCGAGAATATTGATTTTATGACTTTCTTGGAACCAAAAATAGCAGAAAACAGGGAACTGGCACTGTGGCATCTTGTTAATAGGTTAGTCCAAGAAATCACATGAAAAGTACTCCAAAGTTGGAACAAAACACAAGAAAGTAGATAAAACCAAGCATGGAATATCAAAAATTATAGATACATTTGCAATGTATCAAACACCTAGTTTGCGAACGTCATCGGAAGGTTTCAACTCCGGGCAGAAGATTGTGATATCCACCTAACATCATCTGACGACTCCACGAAGGAAGGACTACGTTAACTTCGAGACACCCTAGTTTAACCCTAAGGGGGAAAGACTTCGTCTTTCCCACAAAATAGAATAACCCTCTGCCAGAAGCAATCTAGCTGTTAGACCCTAAGACGTAAACTAGGATACAGTAATCCCTTAAGAGAGACGTCGTAAATCCTTATAGAAGGAAGATCACTCCTCACAAATCCCCTAACCTTAGTCTCCCGTATCTCGGGAAGAGATTCTTTTAGGGGGGAAAGGTCTGTAACATCCCAATTTCAGCAACCCTGTTTAGTTGTCCAGAATGCAAAAATCAGGGGAACAAAAACTTTTTCTTATTTAATTGTGCAGTGCTTGCTTGTGGTTGTCTATGCTTATGCTTCTGATTGTACAGCTTATGATATCCTCCTTACCTCAACATCCTTTGTCAAAAGATATTTAACAAAACCATCCTAGCTCACTTTACATATCCTTAAATGTTCTCGCATTTCAAAACATGAGCCAAGATGCTTATGTCACTAAAACTATTTTAGCAGCTTTTATTGACAAAACTATGGAGATCTACAACCTCCTTATGTTTTCAAGACAGAACCTTCAACTACTCCTACCTCTAGGATTTCCAAAACCTTGTATAAAACCTTTGAATTCTACTCTTGGTAGGGATAACAAGGACTCTTACCTAACTCAAACTCCAACCTTTCAAAATTGCCCATCCTTACCTCAAGCTAAGCTTGATGGTAACCCTAGTAGTAGTTGATTTGTTCGTAAGATGAGTTGCCTTGATTTGCTGTTTGACTTGATTGCTTAGAAGTAGTATGAGATACTCTAGGAGCTCATCCTCTAGGATCAAGAAACTTTAAAATCCCCAAACCCTAAGAAAGAATACAAGATGGATCTTATCTCTAGCCACTAGGTGATCATCTAAAACCCTTAACCAGATCAATTATGAAGTGATCCATTCTAGAAGTTTCCAAGTCAATGAAGACCAATATCAAGCGTGGATCTATTCTACTCAATCTACACTTCAACATCATCCACTTGATGATGCTTTGATACCTTGTGAACCCTCAAAAACATCCCTACTCATATTCTAGTAAAAAACCCTAAATCTGCCAAATTTGACTAAGTCTGGAAACTGTTTCAACATTACTTCTTTGAATGCGTCCCTTTATCAAACCTTGTGCATTTTTGGAAATGCACTTTAACCATCTTGTAGACCATACTAAGGACTACCAAGTACCACTTTTCCCCTTGGATAGCTCACACTTTAACCCACTTGTTCTTGATGGTTTTGCAGGCAAGAAATTAATTTTTTCTGCAAATCTTATCAACTAGCCTACTTGGTTAGAAGCTCACACGTGCGTCCTACATTCTTTGGACCAACTCTTTTCATTAATCTAATCTACTCATTAAGGTCTCTCAATCCCTACTTCACTTGTTCCAGTTGGATCCTTGTGCTTCCAAAACCCACAAGGTTTTGAAGGCTATTTGATAATCTGTCTTGGCAGGCTTATTTTATTCCAAGTTTGGAATCAATCACTTGGTGAGCTCAAGCATGATCAAGCTCAACTTCTTGTATCATGGTGATCTACATCACTTGTTATATCCATCCATATACTACCTTCCCCAAGGGGAGCTTTCAGCTCCAAGATCCAACAAGGTTTTGTTGGTATGAAAATAACATCACCCTAGATCCCTCATTCCTTGTGTCTCACCCAAAATCAACTTTGATCCTCAACACCCATTGTTGAAAATTCTAGTTACACCTTGTTTACATCATTTACATTGATTATAAATATCTATCAAATATTATCCATAATTACTATGACCCAAAACCTATTTAATGCTTTTAAGGGACAAAATCTCCAAATCTCCTTCTATGAAAGAAAGAGTGTGTTTTTCCAAAACACTTGCCTAACTTTAAGCACATCTGAGGCATATATATCATGCCCTATCTTCCCACTCCAAAAATAAATATTTTTGAAGAGCTTTATTATTTATTTTTGCCCCCTTTTCTTTAATGGCAGAAATGGAATAATAATTGTTTTAAATACTTTTATGCCCCAATAAATCTTGAGAACATTCCCCAATATGTGATATGGTATTATAGGACCATCTCACATCAAAAACCAACCTTACCCAATGTGAAGATATCAATTGAGCTCCTAGAAACCTTTTCTGCACTATTTGATTAAATGAGATAAACATGATCTAAAATGACCCAATTAATGCCACAAAATTCCTGGAGGTGCACCCTGACTATACCTATCTACCAACACCTTTACCCCATCTTGACAAGATCATGTTGGAGAAATTTCCATCATAACTACTAGTTTGGCCAATATTTGAAATTAATCTAAACTATGATCAAAACCAAGTCAAACCTCCCTCAAACCTCTCCAATACTTCTCCACAACAACCACCATCACCCTCTGGTCGAAATAACTGTAGCATCACCCTCTCCCATGTCCTTTACCCCTTAAAAGGAGGAAAAAGTTATGTCATTTATTGGTGTGTCCCTCTTTATATCAAAAGCTAGGAAGCAACCACTCCCCTCTCTCTCTATGGTCGCGTACCAGGCCCCACTGCACCCCCTCCACCTTCTCCCTCGACTAGTACCCGAGCAACACCCCTCCCTTCCCATCAAATGGACATAGTCCACTTTACACCATCCCCTCTCGGTTTATAAGGGAAACCACCACCCCGGCTCCCCTCCTCTGGCTCATTTGCTCCCTACCACCCCCACTCACCTCCCAGCTCCTTCCCTCCCTCTCCCCTGCCCTGTACTGCTCGAGGGAGAGAGAGAGAGGCACTTCGGCCATTGCTCAAGATCTGAGCATAGCTCTCCCCTCCTGCCCTTCTTGCTCTCCATCTCACCCTATCGTGATCCCCTCTTCCTCCTCAACCTAACCGTGTGCTTATTTTGGCCCAGAACCGTCTCCTCGAGCTGCACCGACGAGCTCCGATGAGCTCGCCTTGGTCGTCGTCGCGCAAGCTGGATCTAGTCGCGGAACCCCCTGCTTCCACCCATTGACATGGTCGCCATCGTCCACCGTGTCGCCCCGCCGCTTCCCCGACACCTCCGGAGCCTCAGGTGAGCCGCGCCGCTGCTCGCTGAGCTCCGCTAGGGTTTCCCTCGCCGCTGTCGAGTCTGAGGAGGACGACGACCTGGTGCCGTCGGATCTCACTTGATCTGGCGGCCTAGAATCGCTGATACCCCTTCGAGGTTAAGTGCAGCTGACGCCTGGGCCCCGCTGACCAGCGATTTGAATCGCCCTCCTACTCGCGTTGCTGCCTGAGTGGGCCGAAACCCTCCCCAGCGGCCCATTTCCCTCCGGAAAACCAGCCCACCCCATTTCCTTTTTAATATTTTCCACCAGATCTGCAGTTTCCATCTTTGGATTAAATTCGTTTGGAAAGGAAAAGTACTTCCAAATGCGTAGATCTGAATTTTGGTTTATACCCAAATGTTTTCCTCAACATTCAGTACAATAACAGAACCAAAATTTTGTCTAGATTAATCCTAGTAATTTAAATACCAGAAGGTGTCCCTTTTGCTAATTAATTTCTTCTATGGGATTTATAACTCCAAATGGGATAAACCCAAGTTCCCCTGGTAGGTACTGCATGTACCTACCTCATGACCTTGGCCTCCCTCCAAGTGGAACCATTAAACTCCTGTAGCAAAAATAACAAGATCCATATAATTATGACTTTAGAAATTTCCCTAAGCTATACCATGAGTTCAATTGACCCAATTCCAACTCTCCTGGATGAGATACACCAATATCTGCCCAACCCTAGGATATCACTAATTTTTGAGCCTCTGTTGATTTGTAGTGAATTAAATACTTCTGTATATAGATTTTTCACTAGATAAATCACTACAGTAGCTTTGCAACTCCAAAAATAGTGATTCCAGTTGGTACTGGGAGGTATTTGCAGTACCTATCCATTTCCCTTTACTTCATATCAAAAGTCCTTGTATATTCAATTTGGTGACAAAGATAATTTGTCTATAGCACTGCATTTGGGAAATTCCAGAGGGCATTCTGCTAAATATTTTGATATGATTCCAACTCTCGGTGAATCATTACATCAAACTCTACCTAACCATCCAAGGAAATAATTTTTGGACATACAGAACATTTCTGGTGAATTATTTCCTAGAACTAGAGTTTTAATCACTAGAAAATGCTTTATAAATCAAGGGAGATTGATAAAATAGTGAAACCACTTTTGCTGGCTTCATTTTATAAATACCTATATGATGGTACCATTTTTATACAATGAGATCATACAGGATATGGTCTTGGTCCAAAACCCATCTCTTAGGTAGTTTCTAGACTATAAATCCTAAGGGTTTTTCTTCCATGTTTCCAAGACAAGGCCAATCTTATTAAATCCATTCTTCCTAAGACCTACTGATTTGTAAACTTGTATTGTTCATTGCTTGCTGCATGTATTGATGTTTGTATGCCTGGTGTTGATGTGTCATTTGTTTGCTTGCATGTGATCCATATCGACGATATATGCGATTATATCAGAGACCAGAAGAAGTTGGTTATTATTATTGGTTATTATGGTTTTCTAAGGAGAAGTCCAGGGACATATATTGCCAGAGTGCTGATCTTAGGCAAGCCACCTTCTTGCTCATAATACTTGTCCTACTATCTTACTTATGCATGTTTTATCTACTGCTTTATGAAAACTGCATTGTTTTACTATATGATGATCTCTACTTGGTAGTGGCTTGGCTTCTCCAAACCATTACGCTTTTGTACTATTAAGTACAACCCTCTTGATTTCACCTATTTAATCCTATTATGATAGATGGTGTATTACACCATATCCCTTCGGAGCCCCCTATTTAGCCGAAGCAAAACTAGAGGATGGGAAGACCCCCGAAAAAGTTTTACCAAATGTTTTATGATAAAACCTTGGTGAGGTGGGACCTCCCAAGATATGTTGAGAAAGAAAAAGGTTTTGTTTTACAAAATGCTGAAGGAAAGCTGGAGGAAAAAGGTTTACAAAAACGCACCCGGTTCTTTGTAGTTTTGCTAGAACAATTAACCCGTGCAACCACATTACTCTGGAATGGGACAGGGCTGGATTTGATGATTGTTTATTCTGGTATAAGCTGCCCCGCAATGACTATAGGGGATAAAAATTCCTGGAGGGTGGGCCTTCTCTGGCTGAGTCCATGTAAAACATCGACCAGGAGAAGGAACGAAGTGTCTGCAGACCTCCACGCGTTACTATGAGCCCCTTATTGAAAGCACACACTTGGGAAGTGGAATAAGCGCTCCGGTTGGCTTGTGTACTATATAGGGTGTCCCAGTGTTGAGGGGAACAACACTCATAGGGTAGGTACTTATACTGGAGTGGCATTCAGAGAGTCTTGATCGGTTACTCGACCCACGATCGGTGTAGATCAGGGTAGGGTACCCGGATGTTGTGGGTAAAGTGTACAACCTCTATAGAGTGTAAATCTATTCGAATAGCCATGTTTGTGTTCATGGACGGTTGGGAAGGTCGCTGTAGAGCAGTGCTGGTTTTGATTTCAAAAAGGATTTCAGAAAAGCAATGGATTTGGAAATGCTTTGACCATGGGATGGTCGGAAGGAATACCTGTTTTGACCATGGGATGGTCGGAAAGGAAGGAAAGGGGTTTGGTCATGGGATGATTGGAAGGAGGAACAAATGGGTGACCCAGTCCTAATGCTTTCCAAAACTTTTCAAAAAGGTTTCTAAAATGTTTACAAAGATTTTCAACAAAGATATGTAGATGCTATATCTACAAGAGAAACTAATTGAGAAAAGAACCCCTCTTGGATCCTTCCTACTACCACAACCATATTGCATATCCTCTTGTTATTATTATTCTCTTAAGGTGGTTTGCGAGTACATTCAAAGTACTCACTGGCATTGTCCCTGGCTATTAACTTGGTCAGATATCAAGAAGATGGTGGAGTTGACGACTATGTGAGCTAGGACGTTCTCCCAGTCAGTTGCCTGTAGGTTAAGGCATGACTCGGGCTCTACGCTTTATGCAGTTCCGCTGATGATGATCGATGTAGCCATAATGGCAAATAAGGTATGACATGTACCATTTAAATAATGGAAGTTTACTTTGATACTTGTCGATTATGTGCCACGACTAACTGATCATGGGTTCGTGGTGTATGCATAACAGGGATTCTCGGAGGATTAATCTGGGGGGCCCACAAAGAACACACATGTAGTGAACTCTAGTGCGTGGTTAGGATAAGAACACACATGCAATGACTCTAGTGGATCCATATGTGGTTTGTGAATAGAACACACATGAAATGACTCTAGTGGATCCATATAGTTTATGAAAAGAACACACATGCAATGACTCTGGTGGATCCATATGTGGTTTAGGAAAAGAACACACATGCAGTGAACTCTAGTCCTGGTTTAGGATAAGAACACACATGCAATGACTCTAGTGGATCCATATGTGGTTTGTGAATAGAACACACATGAAATGACTCTAGTGGATTCATGTGGTTTATGAAAAGAACAGACATGCAATGACTCTAGCTATGGTTCATGAAAAGAACACACTTGCAATGACACTGGTGGAATCTAGCTGTATTTTATGAAAAGAACACACATGCAATGAGTCTGGTGGATTCATATGTGGTTTAGGAAAAGAACACACATGCAATGACTCCAGTGCTGGTTTAGGAGAAGAACACACATGCAATGACACTGGTGGACTCTAGCTGTGGTTTGTGGAAAGAACACACATGCAATGACACTGGTGGACTCTAGCTGTGGTTTGTGGAAAGAACATACATGCAATGACTCTAGTGGATCCATATGTGGTTCGTGAAAAGAACATACATGCAATGACTCTAGTGGATCCATATGTGGTTCATGAAAAGAACACACATGCAATGACTCTAGTTGATCCATATGTAGTTTGTGAAAAGAACACACATGTAATGACTCTAGTGGATCCATGTGGACTCTAGCTGTGGTTTATAAAAATAACACACATGCAATGACTCTGGTGGATCCTTATGTGGTTTAGGAAAAGAACACACATGCAGTGAACTCTAGTGCTTGTTTAGGATAAGAACACACATACAATGATACTTATGGACTCTAGCTATGGTTTATGAAAAGAACACACATGCAATGACACTGGTTGATCCATGTGGTTTATGAAAAGAACATACATGCAATGACTCTGGTGGATCAATGTGGTTTATGAAAAGAACACACATGCAATGACTATAGCTGTGGTTTATGAAAAGAACACACATGCAATGACTCTGGTGGATCCATATATGGTTTAGGAAAAGAACATGCGTGCAATGACTCTAGTGTTGGTTTAGGATAAAAACACACATGCAATGACTCTAGTGGATCCATATGTGGTTTGTGAAAAGAACACACATGCAATGACTCTAGTGGATCCATATAGTTTATGAAAAGAACACACATGCAATGACTCTGGTGGATCCATATGTGGTTTAGGAAAAGAACACACATGCAGTGAACTCTAGTCCTGGTTTAGGATAAGAACACACATGCAATGACTCTAGTGGATCCATATGTGGTTTGTGAATATAACACACATGAAATGACTCTAGTGGATTCATGTGGTTTATGAAAAGAACAGACATGCAATGACTCTAGCTATGGTTCATGAAAAGAACACACTTGCAATGACACTGGTGGAATCTAGCTGTATTTTATGAAAAGAACACACATGCAATGAGTCTGGTGGATTCATATGTGGTTTAGGAAAATAACACACATGCAATGACTCCAGTGCTGGTTTAGGAGAAGAACACACATGCAATGACACTGGTGGACTCTAGCTGTGGTTTATGAAAAGAACACACATGCAATGACACTGGTGGACTCTAGCTGTGGTTTGTGGAAAGAACATACATGCAATGACTCTAGTGGATCCATATGTGGTTCGTGAAAAGAACATACATGCAATGACTATAGTGGATCCATATGTGGTTCATGAAAAGAACACACATGCAATGACTCTAGTTGATACATATGTAGTTTGTGAAAAGAACACACATGTAATGACTCTAGTGGATCCATGTGTACTCTAGCTGTGGTTTATAAAAATAACACACATGCAATGACTCTGGTGGATCCTTATGTGGTTTAGGAAAAGAACACACATGCAGTGAACTCTAGTGCTTGTTTAGGATAAGAACACACATACAATGATACTTATGGACTCTAGCTATGGTTTATGAAAAGAACACACATGCAATGACACTGGTTGATCCATGTGGTTTATGAAAAGAACATACATGCAATGACTCTGGTGGATCAATGTGGTTTATGAAAAGAACACACATGCAATGACTATAGATGTGGTTTATGAAAAGAACACACATGCAATGACTCTGGTGGATCCATATATGGTTTAGGAAAAGAACATGCGTGCAATGACTCTAGTGTTGGTTTAGGATAAAAACACACATGCAATGACTCTAGTGGATCCATATGTGGTTTGTGAAAAGAACACACATGCAATGACTCTAGTGGATCCATGTGGTTTAAGTAAAGAACAGACATGCAATGACTCTAGTTGTGGTTTAGGAAAAGAACACACATGTAATGACATTGGTGGATCCATGTGTGTTTTGTGAAAAGAACACACATGCAATGACTCTGGTGGGTCCATATGTGGTTTAGGAAAAGAACACACATGCAGTGAACTCTAGTGCTGGTTTAGGATATGAACGCACATGCAATGACTCTAGTGGATCCATATGTCGTTTGTGAATAGAACACACATGAAATGACTCTATTTGATCCATGTGGTATATGAAAAGAACACACATGCAATGACTCTAGCTGTGGTTCATGAAACGAACACACATGCAATGACACTAGTGGACTCTAGCTGTGTTTTATGAAAAGAACACACATTCAATGAGTCTGGTGGATCCATATGTAGTTTGTGGAAAGAACACACATGCAATGACTCTAGTGGGTCCATATGTAGTTTGTGGAAAGAACACACATGCAATGACATTGGTTGATCCATATGTGTTTTATGAAAAAAACACAATCAATTACTTTGGTGGATCCATATGTGGTTCGTGGAAAGAACACACATTCAATGACATTGGTGGATCCATATGTGGTTCATGAAAAGAACACACATGCAGTGACATTGGTTGATCCATATGTGGTTTGTGAAAAGAACACACATGCAATAACTCTGGTGGATCCATATGAGGTTTGTGAAAAGAACACACATGCAATGACATTGGTTGATCCATATGTGGTTTGTGAAAAGAACATACATGCAATGACATTAGTGGATCCATGTGGTTTGTAAAAAGAACACACATGCAATGACTCTAGTGGATCCATATGTGGTTTGTCATTATAAGAACATACATGCAATGACTATAGCGGATCCATATGTGGTTTGTGAAAAGAACACACATGCAATGACATTGGTTGATCCATATGTGATTTGTGGAAAGAACACACAAGCAATGACATTGGTGGGTCCATGTGGTTTGTGAGAAGAACACACATGCAATGACTCTAGTGGATCCATATGTGGTTCGTGAAAAGAATATACATGCAATGACTCTAGTGGATCCATACATGGTTTATGAAAAGAACACACATGAAATGCCATTGGTTGATCCATGTGGTTTGTGGAAAGAAGATACATGCAATGACTATAGCAGTTTAATATATGGTTTGTGAAAAGAACACACATGCAATGAAATTGGTGGATCCATGTGTTTTATGAAAAGAACATACATGCAATGACTCTGGTGGATCCATATGTGGTTTGTGAAAATAACACACATGCAATGACTCTAGTGCTAGTTTTAGTATAAGAACACACATGCAATGACTCTAGTGGGTCCATATGTGGTTTGTGGAAAGAACACACATGTAATGAGATTGGTTTATCCATATGTGGTTTATGAAAAGAACACACATGCAATTACTCTGGTGGATCCATATGTGGTTTGTGGAAAGAACACACATGCAATTACATTGGTGGATCCATATGTGGTTCTTGAAAAGAACACACATGCAATGAAATTGGTTGATCCATATGTGGTTTGTGAAAAGAACATAGATGCAATGATTCTGGTGGATCCATATGTGGTTTGTGAGAAGAACACACATGCAATAACATTGGTTGATCAATATGTGGTTTGTGAAAAGAACATACATGCAATGACATTGGTGGATCCATGTGGTTTGTGAAAAGAACACACATGCAATGACACTAGTGGACTCTAGCTGTGTTTTATGAAAAGAACACACATGCAATGAGTTGGTGGATCCATATGTAGTTTGTGAAAAGAACACACATGCAATGGCTCTAGTGGGTCCATATGTAGTTTGTGGAAAGAACACACATGCAATGACATTGGTTGATCCATATGTGTTTTATGAAAAAAACACATGCAATTACTCTGGTGGATCCATATGTGGTTTGTGGAAAGAACACAAATTCAATGACATTGGTGGATCCATATGTGGTTCATGAAAAGAACACACATGCAATGACATTGGTTGATCCATATGTGGTTTGTGAAAAGAACACACATGCAATAACTCTGGTGGATCCATATGTGGTTTGTGAAAAGAACACACGTGCATTGACATTGGTTGATCCATATGTGGTTTGTGAAAAGAACATACATGCAATGACATTGGTGGATCCATGTGGTTTGTAAAAAGAACACACATGGAATGACTCTAGTGGATCCATATGTGGTTTGTCATTATAAGAACATACATGCAATGACTATAGTGGATCCATATGTGGTTTGTGAAAATAACACACATGCAATGACATTGGTTGATCCATATGTGATTTGTGGAAAGAACACACATGCAATGACATTGGTGGGTCCATGTGGTTTGTGAGAAGAACACACATGCAATGACTCTAGTGGATCCATATGTGGTTCGTGAAAAGAACATACATGCAATGACTCTAGTGGATCCATATGTGGTTTGTGAAAAGAACACACATGAAATGCCATTGGTTGATCCATGTGGTTTGTGGAAAGAACATACATGGAATGACTGATAGCTGTTCAATATATGGTTTGTGAAAAGAACACACATGTAATGACATTGGTGGATCCATGTGTTTTATTAAAAGAACATACATGCAATGACTCTGGTGGATCCATATGTGGTTTGTGAAAAGAACACACATGCAATGACTCTAGTGCTGGTTTTAGTATAAGAACACACATGTAATGACTCTAGTGGGTCCATATGTGGTTTGTGGAAAGAACACACATGCAATGACATTGGTTGATCCATATGTGGTTTATGAAAAGAACACACATGCAATTACTCTGGTGGATCCATATGTGGTTTGTGGAAAGAACACACATGCAGTTACATGTTGGAAATATGCCCTAGAGAAAAATAGTTATAAGAACTATTATCATATTTCATAAAGTTTATGATTATGTTTTATATCATGCTATAACTGTATTGAGTGGAAACATCAATACACATGTGATATATAAACAACCAGGGGTTCCCAGTGAAACTCTAGTCACTGGTTCATTGGTCAACAGATCATCAAGTTTCCTGATCATGTGGCATTTATGCCAGTTGGAAATGGAGTCAACTCATTCTGAGAATGAGATGACGAACCAATACCCAACCTAAACATCATGACCCAATCATGTCACGAAGTTCGAATTATGATGATTAGAAATGGATCCTCGTAGACTATTCCTTAGACCGTGAGGCTATATCAATCACTGTCTCCTGAGAGTGCTTAGATAGCATCAAGCGCCAATTGGTAATACAGCGGTTATAAAGGTGTGTTCAGGTACTCGGAGGAAACCGTCGAGGTAATATATGTCAAGAGAGGGATTTGTCCGTCCATGTGATGGAAAGATACTCAAGGGCCCACTCAGAGAAGTTATATCGAATAGCTGCGTAGCGTGTGATTTGATCACAGGGATATCATTTGTTGGAATGAGTCAGGTAGCATTGTTCTGTAACGAGATTGAACATGATATGGTGATGTCATTGATCAGATCTCGGGCAATGCAAGTATCGAGAGACAACGGGAATAAGACACGCCCGTCCCGGTTCAAACGATGAAAGATCTTCGTGGAACACACAGCGGTCACATGGCCATCCAGGTCCCTCTGTCGATCATTGGTCAGGGAGTGTCCCAATCATGTCTAGAGTGTTCCCAAACTGTAGGTATCACGCTTAAGGGTTTGATGATGCTTAGAGAGTGTTTATACGATCGGAAGAATCGCCGAAGAATAGTAGAGAGAAAACCGGAAGGCTTTTGGTAAGTCCGGAGGATGTCCGGAGTGGAGGTGGAAGGTGTTCCATAGCCACGGATATTGAATAATATATGAATGAATGTTAAATATTGATTTAATCATTTATTCATAATTATTTAATAAAAGATAAAATCAATGTAAGGGTCAATTCCAGCGGGAAGAGGGCCCATTAGGGAAAGGCAAGAGGGAGAAGGGCCAGTGGGGGTGGCCGGCGCCCTAGTAGGCCAGCCCCCCCACGCAGGGCCCATGGGGGTGGCCGGCGGTGCCACCCCTCCCCCTCTCCTCTCCTTTAGTCCCACCCTGGGACTTTGAGGTAGTACCTCCCCCTATATATAGTGGGGGTATTTGGCTAGATAAGTAGACACAATATTCAATAAAGGATTCCTTACTTTTGGGGAGACCTCCAATTGATATTCTCTCTCTCTCTCATGACCATGGTCCCAAGTTTGGATTACGTGAACGGGGATTCGGATCCAGGAGCTCTACTTCCACAACTGCTGCTGGATCGGGGAAGCGAGAGTCATCGTCAGGCACCGGACGTGTGTAACTCCCCACGAGGTGTCACGCTTGAGGCACTCAATTCGTTGGAGCCACATGAGCGCAAGGACTTCATCACGACCTTGAGGTCGGCTTCGGCTCGTCTACATCAACCACGCTCTCCTGAGCGTTGACAACGCTTTTCGGTCTTGAAGGGTAAGTTCGTGAAAAGCCCCTCCCGTTACTACACTACTAATAGATAGGTCCTGGCAACATCATGGGTTCAGGGGCGTAGGGTAAAATTTATTGTTTTCATATGCGGAACCCCTATAGTGGTATCAGAGCTAGATATATGCGTAGTAATGCTAGTACAGGTAGAACACACGAGATGTAGCGTGTGGGTGTTGATCTTTTAGTTGTTACCCTCCCATGTGTACTTGTGTATACCGCAGTAATGCTTGATGAAGCGGCCCCCAACCGACTTTACATGTTCATTCACGGGACTGGTCCATGCTTGACATACGGCTTGTACCGTATAAAGTGGCTTAGGGGGGTGTATGTCTCTCTCGCATTAGTTGGTATGCCATTTGCAACGGAGGGCCCTGAAAGGGGTGTAGTAGAGACAACTACTTGATCAGCGTTGTGCTGAAAGTTCGTAGGTAAGAATGGTTCTTGTGCGAAAGCCCATTCAACCACGTAAAACATGCAAAGATAAAAGTAAAGGCGTCTAACTTTGTTTTGTAGGGGGCATTGCTTTGTGATATGGTTGCGGCAAAGGTAAAGTGATTACCTTATGTTACGTAGTAGTAGATAGTGACGGAGGTGACGGACTACCATGTTGGGTCCGCAGCATAGAAAACAAAAAATTTCCTACGGTGTGAACTACACGCCAAGATCTATCTACTAGGTACAAAGCAACGGGTGGACATACATCCAATGAGAACTTACCCTCGTAGACAACGAGCTTTGTTAACGAGTAGGAACTCGTGGTTGATGTAGTCATACACTTGCCGATCTCAAGATCGTGATGAAGTCCAGCAGGTCCGGCTCCAGCACGTCCATCAGATCCAGCTCCAGCATCACCAAGTCCAGCACCACAAAGCAGCGGTGCATCCGTGATCGCACACACGTCTGGTACCCCGACAACCTCCATCCCTCGCGCCAGCAAAGCAGCGGAAGCAGCAAATCCTTTCCAGATAAAGCCACCGGGTACATGTATCTCGCTAATCCGAGACCACGGGGGAGTAAAACTAGAGGGGGGGAGAGATCCTTCACAAGGAGGTGTGTGTGAGAAGTGAGGAGGGGGTGGCCTTTTATAGGAGGAGGGGGGTGCCCCTCCTTCATGGCCGGCGCATGGAGGGGGTGACCCTTCACCTCCTCTATTCATGTGGTGGTAACCCCTCCACATTAAAATGCCCCTTCACATTCTCTTTTAAAGTGCCCCTTAACAAACTACTTAACACAAATGCCCTCCTTTGCTGCTACTATAGCAGCCATATACTTAGCCTTTTGTTGTAGTATCTGTCACAATGTCTCAACTTTGGAACTCATCCAAATCCATCATGGAACATCATTTCCATTACATTGTGCCACCCATAGTCTAAATTGAGATAAATTTAATTTGTATCTTGTGACAAAACTAGTATCAATGTAACACTTTACAATGAACTACCTTTAACTATTTGTCACTTATACATTATATATTCTTAGTTCTTCCAAAGCTCATAAGAATATATTTACTATTGTCCAATGATCATCTTATGAATCATTCTGGTATATGCGCATAACATTTAGAGCATAGGACATTCTGGATATATGCATATCATGGTATAATCGATCAAAATCTTCATGTGATTGTACTCACCAAGTGTTGAAACACTTGAATTTTGATACAATCCTTTCCATGCAGCAAGAACCTTTCTTGTTGTTTCCATATTGAACCCTTTCAATATCTCATATATGTATGTCTGGCACAACCATATTAACGCCTTAATCTATCCATATAGATATTGATGCCTAATATTCCGGGTTTGCCCAAGTCTTTCATCGAAATCTTGTTTTAATGAAATTCTTAACTTGTGTCAATACAAGATACATCATTTCCAATCAACAATATGTCCTCTACATAATGTATTAGAAATATGTCTCAGCGCTCCCACTTAATTTCTTGCAAATGCAAGCATCTTCATCATCTCCGATGAATTTAAACTCTTTTAACAGTTTCATCATGGTGAAGATTCCAACTCCGCTATGCTTACTTCAACTATTGAAGTTTACATGCCCTTTTAGCACCCTTTGAATTAACAAAACCCTTCGGACCATGTCATGTACTTGTCCTAGGTTACCGTTCTATTAGAAGAACCTTGTTTTGTTTATTCAACTACCATATACCAAATTATATGTAGTGGTTGCTACATTAATCCGTCAAGACTATATATCGTTATGAAAGATCAAATCTTGTCATAGTCAACTCCTTGAACATTGTCGTAAACTTCTTTCCGACATGTCGACTATTTCATAGATGTTAAACATCCATGTCTTATTTCTTTATAGATCCAAACATGACCGATAGGCTTCATGCCTTTCCGGAGGGTCTTCCAAGTTCAGAAACTTGTTTTCTCGTGTATGGATACTATCACGGATTCTATGACTGCTAGTCATTTTATGGAGTCAGGGCCCATCATCGCTTCTTTTCATGTAGTTGGTTCATCATTGTCAAAACAATAACGACTTGCTTATCAAATCTTACTATTTGATTCTTACCGACCCACACGGTTCTATAGGAACTCTAATCTCCGAGAGCACACCTTTTGTAATCACGAGAGCCATGAGCATTGTGGTCGCCACCGGGACACTTTCCGGCGCTGCGCTACTTAGCACATATAGCTAAGGTTCAACAACCTTATCAAAGTTCTATTGTCCTCCCACTTAACTTTTCACGAAAAATTTCTTCTCAAGAAACTTGATGTTCCAAGTAACAAACTCTTTTGTCCTCAGTGTTATGGAGAAATTCCCAACAAATTCTTTGGGATAACCTACAAAGACGTGCTTATCCGACTTTGGTTATAAACATTTTACTTATGCATAGCATACCAAAATTTAAGAAAAGACAATTCAGGTTTTATCCCAAACCATAACTCATATGGTGTCATTTCGATGGATCACGATGGTGCTCTTTTCAGTGTAAAAGCGGTAGTCTCTAAAGCTTCAATCCTTAAAACATAATGGCAGTTTTATAAATGACACCCTTGATCTTACCATGTCAAACATGGTTTGATTGTATCTCTCGAATATGCCATACTCCTATGGTTTATCGGGAAACACAAATCATGGAACAATTCCTCAAGTCTTAGGTGTTTTTGCTAAACATGTAACTCAAATATCTTCCTTTATGATCGAATCATAAACTCTTTATTTTCTTGTTACAATGATGTTCCACTTCATCTTGAAAGTCTTTGAACAATTTTCAAATGTTTCATACTTCTTCCTTATTAAGTAAATATACAGATATATTCACTCAAATTTTTGGAGAAAGCATATGAAGCAAAAAGATCCATCGCATATGGCTACACATAATGGACTATGCACATCAGCATGCACAATTTCTAATAAGCTAGTCATCCATTCCTCTCTGGCCTATGGACGGAGTTTCAATTATCTCGAGGAAAGTCTCACATGCGTCAATTGATCAAAATCAAAGACTCCAAAAATCCATCAACATGGAGTTTCTTCACGTTTTCTTTCAAATATAATTTAAACAGCGATGTCACTTCATAAGTGATCTTTCAATCATTTGTCTTGCGACATTTTAGCAATAGTGTTTATGGATGTGATTTCTCCAACTAGACTTGTAAAAGTTCATCCATCCTTTATGGAATACGGTAATTATTTGAACAACCATTGTTCTCATTATACCGGAACAAAATAACAATTATTTAAACAAATCTTGAAGGCTTGGTTTGATGACAACGAAAAACACAATAACACTTTATTTGTTTTCGATGAACGTCATCACTCATTCTCTTGCTGGTTACTTAGGCCATTGTAGTTCATGAATTGTGTTGTCCTGTATGACACTTCATACCAACCAATTCGGTGTCCAATACCGGTATCCAATACCTAAGAACCACATTGTTTAACAAGCAAGGAATATAGCCATAACATGTATATCTTCTATATACCTAAGTTGGACATCTCCAACCTTTTATTTTCTGCCAAATATTTTATACATTCTCTTTCAGCAATTCCTTTTCTTTTAAAAGAATCTATCAACATCAATAGTGGTGTCATCAACATGACACATGGTACAAAGCGTATATAGTCAAATACTAATACCTTTGGACTTGCACTTTGAAGTGGATCACCATCATCAAATGTTTGGTGTTCTTTCAAAAATCCATTCTTTAGTAATCTATTAGTGTAGTAAACATTTTACTTACATCTTCTATTCATCCTTATCATGAAAACTTTCATGATCAAGCTACTATAGCCTATAAGGAAGAATCGCGAGTATAATATCAGTTCCCAAAACCTTTTTGGTAGATTCGGATGCCTAGCATCTCCATCCTTCACAAATTCTCATACAATATGAGAACATGTATTTTGCTAAATTATACTCTATCATAATGCAACCAAAAAACATTGTTTCAGATATCACAATATCTTTCACACATGATGGTTTCTGAAACAATTTTCAGCTCCAATATAATCTTGATATTAAAACAACCTTTTGAATATCAATAATCATGGAGGCAAACATGATACTTTAGATACTAACATTGGAATTCTTACTCTTGATTTAATACTACTTATTAAACTTCATGGAGTAAATAGAGTTTGCTGAAAGTTTGCAATAGGACTTATAAACTTTAAATTGACATTTGAAACAATACGATACCAGTTCGTAAAGTAAATATCCAGAATTCTATAGTTATATTATCTCAAATAAAAACTAATCATAAGGTAGAAAACGAATGCCAATGACTACAACAAACTATGCAAATTCACTTTGATTTAATTTATGACAAATTTGGTTCGACTAATCCAAATTAGAAATGAACTCCCACTCAAAAACGACATCCCTCGTGCCTTTTTGGTGATTACATGAACCAAATCCACTACACCAAGTCCGATCATCACGTGAGTTGATGTAGCTTC
Source organism: Avena sativa (assembly GCA_916181665.1). Lineage (NCBI taxonomy): Eukaryota > Viridiplantae > Streptophyta > Magnoliopsida > Poales > Poaceae > Avena > Avena sativa. Next base: position 181,941,257 of record OV702287.1, on the reverse strand, counting down.
AAAGGCGAGCATCTATATGGGCATCATATCAACTATATGACTCATAATTAACCTTTCGGTCCGTGTTCCGAGGCCATGTCTGTACATGCTAGGCTCGCCAAGTAAGAACCTTAGTACTCGCATGTGTAAAACTGTCTTACACCCGTTTGTATGAAAGCGTAGAGTCAAGTACACCCGATCATCACGTGATGTCTTGAAATACGATCCACAAAACAGTGCATACTTAAGGAAGAACACATTTTTATCTTGATATCTAAAAGAGGGATCATCTTACAATGCTACAGAAAGCGCCAAACTAGCAGTATAAGATGCTAACATATAATGTGTAAAGTGAGATGATATGGTCCATGCATTTGATCTCTATCACTTGCATCGTGGTATGATCTCTATCATTCCTTTGTGTGTAAGGCCAAGGTCTATGGAACTTACATGTTGAGTGTGTTGTAAGAGAATCTATCATACATCTACTTACAACAATACCATATCAATACACAAGCCCAGCAACAATCTAAACTAGATGCCTCTAATTTATCAATTGCAATATTTACGTGGCTTAGGGCTTTCGGAGATAGAACCGTTCTTACCTACGAACACGAACCACAACGAGGATAACTAAGTTATTAGCAACTCGTTGTAAATCAGATATTGATTATAGTAGGAGAGACAGACACCCGCCAGCCACTTATGCAAAACAAGTTGCATGTCAGTCGTGGAACTGGTCTCATGTACGATGACATGTAAGGTTGGTCCGGGCCGCTTCATCCCACTATGCCACCAATATCCAAAATACATAGAAGATGCAATAACATGATCATCATTGCCCACATATCAACATATGTGTACTACCCGTGCTAAGCACCTACCCATAGATTAGGCTCTGATACCACTGTTGGGTCCGCAACATAGAAAACAAAAAATTTCCTATGGTGTGAACTACACGCCAAGATATATCTACTAGGTACAAAGCAACGGGTGGACATACATCCAACAAGAACTTACCCTCGTAGACAACGAGCTTTGTTAATGAGTAGGAACTCGTGGTTGATGTAGTCGTACACTTGCCGATCTCAAGATCGTGATGAAGTCCAGCAGGACCGGCTCCAGCACGTCCATCAGATCCAGCTTCAGCATCACCAAGTCCAGCACCACAAAGCAGCAGTGCATGCGTGATCGCACACACGTCCGGTACCCCGACAACCTCCGTCCCTCGCTCTAGCAAAGCAGCGGAAGCAGCAACTCCTTTCCAGATAAATCCACCAGGAACATGTATCTCGCTAATCCGAGACCGTGGGGGAATAATACTAGAGAGGGAGAGAGATCCTTCACATGGAGGTGTGTGTGAGAAGTGAGGAGGGGGTGGCCTTTTATAGGAGGAGGGGGGTGCCCCTCCTTCATGGCCGGCGCATGGAGGGGGTGGGGTGACCCTTCACCTCCTCCATTCATGTGGTGGTAACCCCTCCACATTAAAATGCCCCTTCACATTCTCTTTTAAGGTCTCCACTTTAAATGCATTAAATTTCTCCAAATTTAATGCTCTCTCATTTAATAAAACTCTTTTATTATTTTTATTCAGAATTTTGTTAATTACTTTAATTAACAAACATGCACATAAAACCCCCTGCAACATTTCAATATTACATGCATAACCAATTTCAGCAATTTCACCCGAAACAGTTTCGGTGTCTATTGAAATAATTCCAGCGCTTTCTTAAATCTTTATCTAAAACATATTTTCTCCAAATGGTGTCGGTGTCCCTTAAGTCTGTCACCCTACGGTTCGCGAATAATGCAGACATGATCGAGACCCCTCTCCGATCAATAATCAGCAGCGGGACCTGGAGATCCATACTGACTCCTACACATTCAACGATGAATTCTATGATCGTGGGAACCTTTAACGCTAGTAACTAAATCCCTTTGTCCCGCGATATATTACATGTCCGAGATTCGATCATTGGTATCTCCATACCTAGTTTGATCTCGTTACCGACATGCACTATTTTCTCGTTCTCGTGATATAACATTCTAGTGATCACATCACTTGCTTGCAAGCTATTTCAGTGTGATATCACCGAGAGGGCCCAGAGTATATCTATCCGTCATCAGGATGGACAAATACCACTCTTGATCCATGAGCCTCAACATAACACCTTCGTAGTACTGAACCCACCTTTATAGTCACCCTGTTACGGTGTGACGTTTGATGTTATCAAGATACTCTTCCGGTTTTAGCAATTAACATGATCTCATGGTCTAAGGATAAAGATTACTTCGTATGATGTTATAGCAATATAAACATAATGACTTTGATCGTAATGCTATACTTCGGATGAATGTTCATCACATCATTCCACCAATGGTGTGACCTTGTTATTAACAACATCCAATGTCCATGATCCGGAAACCTTGATCATCTTGTTAATCAACAAGCTAGTCTATAAGAGAGGCATAACTAGGAACCCTTTTTGTTTATTAAACACACGTGTATTGATGTTTACGATCAATACAATTATAGCATGTAAAATAAACATTTATCATAAACCTGGAATAAGATAATAACCACTTTATTATTGCCTCTCGGGCATATTCCCTTCAGTCTCCCACTTGCACTAGTGTCAATAATCTAGTTTGAAAAACTTTGCATATTGAACACCTATGGTTTTCTGGTGTTGCATATACGCTATTGCTAGTGGTTAACATAATCTCTGGATCTGACAGTTTCTGGTCTGTGTGTATTTGCATGTCTCTGCGTCTCTACGCATCACTCATTCTCAAATGAGATGGCATTGTATAGATTTGGTCCTTTGGTGAGACCTTTAGTTCGTTCGGCTCAAAATATTTTGATATTATTGTCACACAATATATCTTCATGGGATGGTCAAAAGATCGAGAACGAGTCGCATGAATGATGTGACCGACGTTTAGCATCCACCCTTGAACCCACATTGATGGCCGCGATGATCGGGGGAGATGTGGGGAAAAGGGGTCGTGTTATCACTAGGAACCCTTCATGGGATAGGTGTTTCTGAGTGGATTTATTATTAACTCATTTAATTGTAAACTTAGTCTAAATTCCTTTTGCAATTATAAATGTAGAAAATGGTTCTCCCCGATGCTACTTTTCCTATTGGCGATTGGTTGGAAGGAGAGAAGCTCAAACTATATGGATCCAACTTATCTATATTGGTTGAGCGTCTCCATGTTCTCCTTAGCGAGAATAACATGGTCGACTATATACACGACGAGATGGATTTGGAGCAGCCCTGTTTCTATGAGACCCCAGAACAGCGGGAAGACCGCTATTATCGTCGTGAGATGTCCACCTTCATATCAGTTACAATGTGCTACGAGATAGTGGATGAGTTGTGGCCAATCGTGGGTAATCTTGACCCTCGTGCAACTATGCTATAGCTTAGGACACATTTCGTGGAACAAGCACGCATATGGGAGCATGAGCTAATGGGAGACTTCCTCTCCATTAAGATGGAGGACAACTCATCACTTGACGACCACTTGGAGAGCAAGCATGATGCGTACATGAGGCCTGCATACTTCCTGGATAGCAGGATGACAGGCTCTTTTGCAAATGGCGTTGTGCCGTGGTCGCTGCTACCAAGCTACCAAGGACAAGTCAGGACTTGCATTATGAGAGGCGATGCGGAAACACTGGATTTCCACAGGTTCGTATCACATCTCAGGAATGTGATGGTTGAACCCATTGTTGCTGAGGTCATCAATGACAAAGGTATATATTTGATATACAATTTTATAAATGTTATAATCTTGCAAACACATTTGTAGTGTTAAGTATATTTGATACTTGTTTTGTTTTAATGAAAATAGGTCCTTCTGCATGAGAGGTGCTTGCTGGAGAGGAGGTGATGTTGCGTGTTGATGGCGAGCATGATGATGATGGCCAACGACACTCTCCCTCAACACTTATTATTTAGTTTATGTTTTGGATAGTTATTGTAATCAAAAGATTATGAACTTCTTTAGTGTGTCTCACACTTTGTGAGACGGTTATTCATATAAGTTTGTAACAAACAGTTGTTCCACTTTTGTGAATGATTTCTATTTGTGTTCATATCTTGTTTGATTATATGTGAATTATCCTGGTTGTTTGAAACTAATTGATAACATATGAACATTTGTAAAATATTGAAATGCCCTTAAAATACCGAACTTAATGATGTATTCATTAATGAATGAAACCATTGTTTAAATTCAAAGTTATGTGATAATATGTGAAAGAAATTTGATTTCTTGTCACATATAAATCATGCCTAAGTTCGGCAAAATAACTTAAACACCGGGTATTACTCGAATACAAAGTGTTTGATGAATTGTTAAAGAGAATACATATTCGATGTATTGTGTTTTAACAAAATGGTAATTATCATTATATGATTGTTTAAATGTGTAAAGTAGTTTACCAAAGGGAACATGAATATGAAACTATTTGATATGATCAAATTATTTCATCCACAGAGGGTATTAAAGTTAAATGAGAATCTAATTACTATGATTTGATCAATAGTAATGGAATTCGACTTTATAAGAATGACATGAAATAAATGCTGGAATGCAATGCGTTTGAAACATTAAAATGCAAGGCATCACAATGTGATATTTTGATATCAAAGTGGGTGAATAGATGGCGCCAAATAAATCGTTGTAGTGTAGATATAGAGACCATTAGTTAGCACTCAATTAGAATATATAGTGAACCATTTGAATTCGTGAAAGCGGCTCCATATCTGGTATGGATCGTCGTGAAAGTTTTGGGGTTATTCGATATAACCAAAACAATAGCGAATAAGTCCTTGTAGAGTATTCATTGGAAACTTTGAATACGAAATCCGCAGCTGAAACCAAAAGAGAAGCAAAACTAGTATTGCTTAGTTTTTGGTACATTTTCGAAGAAGTTCACATTCAGTGATATTTATCGATTATGAAGCAAATGGAAGATAGTGTGAAACATGATGAGGATTCAAAACCCTGCGTCAGAGTGTTGAGAAGCGCAACGGACAAAGTTCCTGAACTATTGTCTTCACGAAGGAAAGAATCAATGATAATGATCATTGTGTTTTGCCCACTAGTGTTTTCACTACATAAAGTTGGATTCAAAATGCATCCCATATATTGGAACTATGACACACCTAGGAACTACTGAGGAAATAATGGTAAACTAGAATTATGAGAAATCCTAGAAGCAAAATTCACTTGAGATTAGAAAGCAATTCGTTGCTGAATCTCACAAGTAAAAGGTGTTACTTAGATTTTCCCAAATGACTGCAAAGCCATAGTGGAAAAGGGGGTGAATGACAAAATCACAATTTGTCAAGTATTGGCAAAAATCAAATGAATTTGATTCAAGTGTGCTAAATGTCTAGTGGATTTAATACTAGTAAAAGTAATAGTATCTCATAGTAAATCTCCAAGTTTGATATTTGATCAAAGGATTTTGAAATCGTTTAGAATAGTGAATGTATATGCAATTTGCATGAAATTGAGTGGGAGCTATGAAAGTCTTCCTAAAACAATATGTGAATTACATTTTTTTGAGTGGGAGAAATATAAGTCTCAAATTCAAATATGTAGGAACATAGTTTGAGTAAGAGTGGTGACTCATACCCAAATATGTTAGGAACATATTTTGAGTGGGAGCTTATGGAGTGATTCTTGAGTGTGTTAAGAATAAAAGCGCAAGGACCGATAAATATTGATTTATAAGGGGTGGAAGTTGATAATAAGTGTATTATGATATTATGTAGTATTCCTTAAGGGATTCTAAAAAAGGCTTTCAGAATAGAAGTTAATTAAGGAACTAGTCCTTAATAACTCAAGTTAGGAATAGTATTAAGTTTAACATCAATGGTTGAAAGAAAGAAAAGGATGATCATCATCCACTATGTTGAGACATAGGTTCTATCTTAGAAAACCATGATAATAACTTAACATTATATATGATCCAATAAGGAACGTTTGAAAAGAGATTAAGTTTGAATCACAGAACGTTGAGCTAAGTTTGTCCATAGTATCTAATAGAGAACTGTAGACATGGTTTCCAAATCCTTGAAGGATGACATATCTTAAAGAATAAATGGTTATGTTATAAGGGAATATGTTGGAAGCGAGGTGAACAAAACATTGAAAGTTGCACAGGGTGCACTCATGTTTCGATGAATACATACATAATAATAGATAAGGGTACCATCTAAAGTGTTGTATAATGTTATGGCAAGGCTAGTTCGCTTTTAACGTAGAATGATGTGTCTCAGGGCACAGTGCCCATGAGAAAGACCTCGAGGTTGATCTAAAGTCACTGTAGGCTCCCGGAATCAGGCCTCGTTCTGCTGCCATAGTGACGCTGCATACACACAGATGTTATCATGTGACGATAAAGTATTAATGTCAATCAAGGTGACATTAGTAAGTTGCAAAGGATTTGGGACTATAAAGTACATATCCAAGACTCAACCTCTTCCATTAGCAAGCATGTTCAGGGTACCGGATATATGGTGCCAACGATTATGAACAAATGCAGCTGGTTTATTTGTACTCTACTGCAAGTGGGAGACTGTTGGAAATATGCCCTAGAAACAAATAGTTATAAGAACTATTATCATATTTCTAGTGGATCCATATTTGGTTTGTCATTACAAGAACATACATGCAATGACTATAGTGGATCCATATGTGGTTTGTGAAAAGAACACACATGCAATGACATTGGTTGCTCCATATGTGGTTTGTGGAAAGAACACACATGCAATGACATTGGTGGATCCATGTGGTTTGTGAGAAGAACACACATACAATGACTCTAGTGGATCCATATGTGTTTTGTGCAAATAACGTACATGCAATGACTCTAGTGGATCCATATGTGGTTTGTGAAAAGAACACACATGCAATGCCATTGGTTGATCCATGTGGTTTGTGGAAAGAACAAACATGCAATGACTATAGCTTTTCCATATATGGTTTGTGAAAAGAACACACATGCAATGACATTAGTGGATCCATGTGTTTTATGAAAAGAACATACATGCAATGACTCTAGTGGATCCATATGTGGTTTGTGAAAAGAACACACATGCAATGACTCTAGTGCTGGTTTTAGTATAAGAACACACATGCAATGACTCTAGTGGGTCCATATGTGGTTTGTCGAAAGAACACAGATGCAATGACATTGGTTGATCCATATGTGGTTTATGAAAAGAACACACATGCAATTACTCTGGTGGATCCATATGTGATTTGTGGAAAGAACACACATGCAATGACATTGGTGGATCCATATGTGGTTCATGAAAATAACATGTTGGAAATATGCCCTAGAGACAAATAGTTATAAGAACTATTATCATATTTCATAAAGTTTATGATTAAGTTTTATATCATTCTATAATTGTATTGAGTGGAAACATCAATACACGTGTGATATATAAACAACCAGGGGTTCCCAGTGAAACTCTAGTCACTGGTTCATTGGTTAACAGATCATCAAGTTTGCTGATCATGTGCCATTTATGCTAGTTGGAAGTGTAGTCAACTCATTCTGAGAATGAGATGATAAACCAATACCCAACCTAAACATCATGACACGATCATGTCACGAAGTTCAAATTATGATGATTAGAAATGGATCCTCGTAGACTATTCCTTAGACCATGAGACTATATCAACCACTGTCTCCCGAGAGTGCTTAGATAGCATCAAGCGCCACTTGGTAATACATCGGTTATGAAGGTGTGTTCAGGTACTCGGAGGAAATCGTCGAGGAAATATATGTCAAGAGCATGATTTGTCCGTCCACATGACGGAAAGATACTCAAGGGCCCACTCGGAAAAGTTATATCCAATAGCTGCGCAGCGTGTGATTTGATCACAGGGATATCACTTGTCTGAATGAGTCAAGTAGCATTGTTCGGTAACGAGATTGAACATGATATGGTGATGTCATTGATCAGATCTCATGCAATGCAAGTATCGAGAGACAAAGGGAATAAGACACGACCGTCCCGGTTCAAACGATGAAAGATCTTCGTGGAACGCACAACGATCATATGGCCATCTAGGTCCCTCTGTCGATCATTGGTCCGGGAGTATCTCGACTATGTCTGGAGTGTTCCCGAACCATAGGGTATCATGCTTAAGGGTTTGATGATGCTTAGAGAGTGTTTATAGGATCGAAAGAATCGCCGAAGAATAGTAGAGAGAAAACCGGAAGGGTTTCGATAAGTCCGGAGGATGTCCGGAGTGGAGATGGAAGGTGTTCCATAGCCACGCAGATTGAATAATATATGAATGAATGTTAAATATTGATTTAATCATTTATTCATAATTATATAATAAAAGAGAAAATCAATTTAAAGGTCAAAAGGCTTAATGGGCCAATTCCGGAGGGAAGAGGGCCCATTATGGAAAGGCAAGAGGGAGAAGGGCCAGAGGGGGTGGCCGACGCCCTAGTGGGCATGCGCCCTAGTGGGATAGCCCCCCTGCACGGGGCCCATGGGGGAGGCCGGCGGTGCCACCCCTCCCCCTCTCCTCTCCTTTAGTCCCACCCCGGGACTTTGAGGGCGGTAGTACCTCCCCTCCCCCTATATATAGTGGGGGTATTTGGCCAGATAAATACACACAATATTGAATAAATGTTTCCTCACTTTTGGGGAGACATCCAATTGATATTCTCTCTCTCTCTCATGACTGTGGTCCCAATTTCGGACTGCACGAACACAAGACATCTTCACCGCAGAGCGCCGTCGCGCTACGGGATTCGGATCCAGCAGCTCTACTTCCACAACTACTGGTGGATCGGGGAAGCGGGAATCATCATAAGGCACCGGACGTGGGTAACTCCCTGCAAGGTGTCACACTTGAGGCACTCAAGTCGTTGGAGCCACAGGAGCGTAAGGACTTCATGACCTTGAGGTCAGCTTCGGCTCATCTACATCAACCACGCTCTCCTGAGCGTTGTAACACTTTTCGGTCTTCAAGGGTAAGTTCGCGAAAATCCCCTCCCGTTACTGCATTACTAATAGATAGGTCCTAGCAACATCATGGGTTCAGGGGCGTAGGTTAAAAATTTATTATTTTCATACGCGGAACCCCTATAGAACACACATGCAATGACATTGGTGGATCCATATGTGGTTTGTGAAAAGAACATACATGCAATGACTCTGGTGGATCCTTATGTGGTTTGTGAAAATAACACACATGCAATGACATTGGTTGATCCATATGTGGTTTGTGAAAAGAACATACATGCAATGACATTGGTGGATCCATGTGGTTTGTGAAAAGAACACACATGCAATGACTCTAGTGGATCCATATGTGGTTTGTGAAAAGAACAAACATGCAATGACTCTAGGGGATCCATATGTGGTTTGTGAAAAGAACACACATGCAATGACATTGGTGGATCCATGTGTTTTGTGAAAAGAACATACATGCAATGACTCTAGTGGGTCCATATGTGGTTTGTGAAAAGAACACACATGCAATGACATTGGTGGATCCATGTGTTTTATGAAAAGAACAGACATGCAATGACTCTGGTGGATCTATATGTGGTTTGTGAAAAGAACACACATTTGAATGACATTGGTGTATCCATATGTGTTTTGTGACAGTAACACACACGCAATGACACTGGTGGATCCATATGTGGTTTGTGAAAAGAACTCACATTGGTGGATCCATATGTGGTTTGTGATGATAACACACATGCAATGACTCCGTTGGATCCATATGTGGTTTATGAGAAGAACACACATCCAATGAACTCTAGTGGATCTATCTTGGCATAATTTGATGTATGCCATGATGTATTTCATTGTAAAAGACACTCACTTTCCATTTTTATACTACTCAGCTTTGCCCTTGGTTTTTTTTGAGATGTTTGCCCTTGGTTTTTTGATACTACTAAGTTTTGCCCCCCTCTCTCTCTCATAGAAGCCCAAACCTGTGCCCACTCTGTATGCTACGCCATGATTGGTTGTCACAATTGTCATGCGGATCGTGCACACCAACCGTTCATCCTGTGTGATCCAACAAGGCTCGATGCACACGTCGTGCCCTTCACAGTATAGCATGAGACAGCACAGACGTCTCCCTCAATGAGACTTCTACAAGAAGGAACATGATGCCATCCATGGAAAAAGTCGTCGAGTGGTCATGTCATGTTTAATCTAGTCTTCAAAGGCAACAAGTCTACTACATGACAACTGGTCATCCACGGCCCACGGGCTATACCATTTTTACTAAGCAGCGCGCCTGCACTCTCACTTCCAACAGGCCCCCACCACACGAACCTTCCACGCGGCAGCCGCAGCCAGAAGAGCTGCCTACCGGGGCCCTCGAGGAGGCCTAAATGTCCCTGCATAAAAAACCCAGCCTATCGGGTCCTCCATTCGCACTCATCCACTCCTCTCTCTTCCGCATCTAGCAAAACCCCCACAGTCTTCAACGTACATCCACGAACTTTCTCCATGAAACCAGTGCGTGGGGGTGAGTGTGCGGGCATCACCACCGGGGTGGTGCTTCATGCGGTAGATCTGCAGGAGCATCATGCAACACAAGGCGAGGAGGACGTGTAGTTCAACCCCTTGGGGGACCATGTGCTCGCCGGTGCTGACGACTTCGGAGGCCCCGATGAGGGCGTGGAGTTCGACGAACATGTTCCGCTCGTGTACCCAGAGGTACATCTATTTCTACATGTTTCATATTTTCTGCTCGAGCTTAATCTATCCTGGCTTCATAAAAAAATCTATTCCTAATGATTAGATGCACCATATGAACCGGTACATGGAGAGATCTAGTCTGTTTTGAATGAATCCATATTATTTATTTATTAATAAGTTATCAAGAACACAAACCACATTAATTTAGGAGCGAGCTTGGGAGACAGCTGTAATGGACTGCTGAACCTGTATAGATATGTTATTATATTGAAAGTAACTCGGAATGGTGGGATGAATATATATTTATTTCATACATTATAGGTAGATTCAAGTGAGATGGACTCTGACAAGGAGAATAGGGACAACAAGAGCCGCCATGTATGAAGAACCTCAAGAGCGGGATAATCCCTTTCTGCACTCGACTTGGGGAGCTCAGGTGCCCTTTCTGTAAGAAAGAAGTCAAACCGAGGATTGCCAGCTTGATTCTGCATGCGGTTGGCATAGGTAAATGTCCGGCTAGTAAACACAAGTCGACGACCAAGGCTAAGCACGCTGCTTATGGCAAATTCCTGAGGGAGTATGTCAAGACCAGCCTAGTGTCCCCTTACTTAGGAATCAACAACTTCGATCCGACCAACCCGTCACTGTGTTGGCTCAACCACTAATAATATTTAATTCTCTTAATGTTTCTAGACCCTTAAACTATGGGGATTTTTATTTTCATACCCTCGGTTCATTAGTTGTACTCAGTTTTCTCCATCCGCTTAGTTTTTCCTTACTTTTGCCCATCTCCTTGTCGGAAACTCTCACCTGGTCTGAAACTTAACGTCCGTCAGCCTTGCCGTTACATGCTGACAAGTGGGGCCATGTGATGATAATGTTGTGCTAATAAAATCCTGATCATTTATCATTTCCATGGAGTGGAATGTAATGCATAAACTTTCATATACGAAAATTATACACATTTCAAATCTTTGAAATCACACTTAATACGTGATAATATTGCGCTAAGAAAATCTTGAGAGATTATCATGTTCATAGAGTGGAATGTAATGCACAAATTATACACCTTCGAACACATTCCCTTCAAATTATACACCTTCGAACACGTTCCTTCAAAACTGAGTACAACTAAATTGCCAGGGTTAGACACGAGGGAAAAACGTGACTCACGGTACGCGTGTGCGGTGCACGGGGCGGTAGCGGACATGTGTGGTCGTGCACGGTGTAGTAGCATACGTGGTGCATGCTAGTGCAACGAAATGTTGCTTCCCTTCTCCTTTAATATAGGCCTCCCCACTCTCACTCATCACTCACACGCTCACTCAACCGTCTCCACTGTCCCATCACCTTCTGCAAACGCCCAAGAAAACCACAACCACGCCAGCGATGGAGAAGAACGGCGCGGTGGCCATCGGCACCTCCAAGGCCGTCGGCAAGGAGGCCCCTCCGTCCCCGTACAGGCCCCCGTCCCCGTACAGGCCTCCGTCCTCGTCCCCGCATCTGTCGTAGCCGCCGGCGAGGAGGCCCCCGCCGGTCTCGGACAGATCCTACTCGGCTGGGACCCCTACGAGGAGGTTGTCTACCTAAGGCTGGAGAACCCCTACGACACCAGCATCACCGACCCATGGTCAGAGGTAACCAGGGTTTTTTCCCCTTCCCTTGTTCTTCCCCTGTTCCCGTCGTTGGATGCTAGATCATATGTTATTAGGGCTCGGCTGTTCGTATTTTCATAGTGGCTAATCCTCTTGTGTTAGATCTCATATTTCGATGAATCCCCTGTTTCTTATTTGAACCCCCTGTTCGTAGTTGGGATCAGTATTTGATTTGGTTTGAGATTTGGGGAATAATCAGGAGATCTCAATCGGTTAATTTATGCAAATGATCAATCTTGATAATCAAAGTATCTCAATCATGTCCTTATTGCACTCTACTGTTTTTTTCCAACAGGAGGATATCAGCGACACCCACAGCGATGACGAGTCCAAGGACACCAAGACTCGTCATGTGCTGAGGAGGCTGAAGTCCGGCCAGTACAACAACTTCTTCGCCGACGACGTGTACAACTGCCCCTTCTGCCCCACCAGGAGGCCCGTGCCACAGACTTGAACTCCCACGTGAAGCATGCTGAGGATGTGAGGACCTGCGACGAGTCCGTGAATGTCCACGGCTTCATAGCCAAGCACCAGGCACTCGGTCTTCACCTCCGCAACCTCGAGAAGTGGCTATTGAGGAGGGTCGCATGCCCCCGATCAAACCCAAGGCGCCCAAGGTCAAGGGACTGGGCAGCAAGAAGTGGAGGAGGCACCAGATGGAGGAGGAGGAGGCCCTCCTGGCAGAGGCCACGAGGGGCCACTGATCAGCTGCTGCTGTAAATCAGCTTCTTTTGTCTTGTCTGTGTTGAACTTGTCAGCTGCTGCTGCTCAGCAGCCTAATTGTCGAACCTCGTTAAGTACCGTACTATATAACCTATATTAGCTGCTTTATCTACATCTGCTCTGTTTACTAAATTTATTTATGGTGCCGGTTAGTTTTACTGCTCTAGATTTGCTACCAGATTGGGGAAAACGAGGGCAAAAGGAACAATGAATGAAGAGAGAAGCTGCTCTAGATTGGCTACCTTTTTTAGCCAAAAAAAACACAACTGTTAGTGAGATAGAGGAGAAAAAGCTCTCTTAAAAAGGCCAAATTACAAAAAAAACTTCCAATTTAGGCGACAGGGCGCACATAACCACCAAATGCGCCCCACATGGTCCCACACCACGTCCCCCATAATCAACGAGAGATGGATGGCTGGTCTACTGTGTATCCTGGCCCCACCTGTCTACATGTAATGGTTGAGGCGATGTAACGTACCTCTCAATGCACGACCCACCCCAACGCGGTCCTACCGGTCAACATGTAACGGTCAAGCCTTTGACTAGGTGGCAGCCCCTCGTCCGAGCGCATGTGAGGGTTTCAGAATAGAGGGAGGAAAAAAGTGAGGAAAAACTAAGCGGCTGGGAAAAACTGAGTACAACTAACGAACCAGGGGCACGAAAATAGAAATCCCTAAACTATGTGGTGCGCTGAAACCTCATGCTTTTCCACCGACACGTGTGTTGCAAAGTTGCTTGATCGTGCATGCTTACACCAGTGGCCTACCCAAAAACTTATAGAAGCACGCGCAAACGAGCTTCAATTTGGCAAATTCTGGACAAAATCACCAAAAGAAAGGAAATTGCAAGCTTTGTGCAATCGGCAGGCCTGAGCGGCTGCCCCGGGGTGCAGGGATGCTAGGTCCCTGTCTATGCTTACACTTCTTAAAATTGTTGGGAATAATAATCACAAATAGCTATATACTTCCTTCTGTCCTCTCATGTTACGTTGTGTTAGCACCACGCACCCGCTGCGGATCGGCAACGGGACGGTGGTCTCCGTGACTGGTATATGCCATGCCAAAGCCACGTCGCACACCCATCCAATCGCCTACCGGGCACGGACACCGAATTTAATCGCTAGGATTGGAAACCAATGGTGCTCGCCCGGTCAAACTTGCTTCCGCTTGGGTATGACCGGAATATTGGTAAATGCAATTTAAGCATCGCCTTCCGTCTCCACAGCACATCACTGTGCAAAAAACCCCAACTCCTTTCGTCGCCGCCACTTCAGCCACCGCAAGAACGATCGATGCTGCTGCAGGCACCGCCTCTGCCGGGCCATACCACCGCAACATACCACTCCACCGCCACGCCCAGTCCCATCCACCGCTACTGACCCTAGGCCGCCGCCCTCCTCTTTAGCTACTTCCATGGATGTAGAGTATGACGTGTTCAGCGACGAGAGCGACTTCACCGATGAGTACACCATCACCACCCATGGCAATACCAAGCTGACGGTCGTCCACACAAATGCATCAGCGGAGGTCACCAAGGTCATCGCAATGTATGAGCGTTGGTTACAGGAGCCGATAGACAGGTACAAGATCGTCGGCCTTGACCTGCACAACCGGAGATAGGAAGAGGGAGGTGCTTTTGCAGCTGTCCATGCACAACCACTGCCTCCTATACACCCTATGCAGGGCCAAATCTATATGCCCGGAGCTTCACGAGTTCCTACACAGGAGGGAGATCTACTTCGCCAGTGTCGACATCAAGAACGACACTCTGAAGCTAGAGAGGAATCTCCTCGTTCATGTCGTCAATCACATCGATCTCCAACATTTGTGGAGGTACCTGGATGATGATACGGGGAAAGCCGGCATGGCTAGACTCACTACTGACATCATCGACCGCGAGTACGCCGGCATGAAAGTCGAGTTCCCGAAGCACCTACATGAGCGATGGGAGTGGAGGCACCTTAATTACAATACGATCAAGTACGTAGCCAGGGACGCGTATGTCTGCTACGAGATGCTCAGCAAGATCTGGCGGGTGGGTGAGTGTGATGTTTACCACTACTTGTTTCGCATTCCGTTCCTAGTTTTATCTCGCTTGTATTTTATCTCGCATGTATTTTCTAAGCATTCCGTGTGTAAGAACCGAACTCGTATGATCCCTGTGCTATTAGGTAGTTAACCTATATGAATTACATTTCCCCCTTTTGTATGCTCAACATTCATACTTACAAATTCTGTCTATGCCATTTGCATGCGATAGAATCCAGGACTGACATGCATAAGGTGGGATACAGTCATAAGTCATAACCAAACCCAGATTATAGTGAAGGATACAGGCATAATCAAACCCATATTATAGTTCGACAAAGGTAATACACAGCAGTTCGTAATTGCTCACATAGTCTACTTCTGAAATAACATGTTTTCATAAACATAACAAGCCCCATACAAACACAACAAACATGCACTAAAAGTCTACATCCCGACCTGTTGGAGAAGGTAACCGATCCCAGGATGCCTTCGGTCGCTTGCCCCGGCTTGTAGATTCATCTACACTCCGACGTCTAGGGCAGACAACTTGGCTTGGTGGTGGTTCAATGGTGCGATGCCTGGAACGAAAATTTACAATCTGGCAGTACAGCTCGTGGCTAACATACCCGTCAATTGCAGCGTACTTCAGATTACCTTTAGAAAGCATCTTATCCTCCCAGTAATCATGCCCTAAACGCCTCCACCAACATATCGGCAATTTGCCCTTCATGCCAGCGTACCACGGGTCGATGAGTTCGGCGGTAAGATTGGCCATCCCGGTCCTGCCGCCCTTCGTCCCTGGGATCTAGTAAATTTTCTGGATGTCCACTCTGCACTCCTTTGGGATTTTAATGTTGACAGTCGGGCTTTCAAGCAGTTGAGTGTCATTCGTGATGTCAACACTAGTAAATGTTATCTGCTGGTTCACGAGAAAGTCATGAAACAACGACCTAATCCTTTCGCCCTACCTGCATGAAAATGAATTCCGACAAATAATATAGCAATAACTTTTGCAAGCAGACGGTTCAGGAACAAAAAGACAGCAAAGTTTACCTCATCTCGCAAAAAGGCTGGTATACGAGGATGTGCCCCTTCATGGATAGTTGCACCATTGCGATCCTACGGTGATTGCGGCTGTACTCGAGGTCGAGACCTACGAACCTGTTTTCTTCGAACCACAGCCAACTCGTGTAATTATTCAGAGTGTTCCTCACTATCCGAGGGTCGGTGGTGTGGATGAAATTGATCTTCTTCCCACCATGTACTTCTATGTTGAAGTACGCAGTCCCTTGCCTGTCGTTGTTTCAGACATCCAACAAGTCCATGACTACAAGTAAGAGGGAAAGGATATGGAGGAAGAGGGTGATGCCGTGGCGGAGGAAATGGATGAGGCCATGGAGGAGAAAAACGATGAGGCCGTGGAGGAGGAAATGATACGGAGAAGTGAAACTGCTTACTGCAAGATTGGAACCGCCCTTACTAACATCTGGAATGGTGCACGACCGTTCATAGTAGGGTGAAGGTGGAGAAAAACGGCGGTTGTACACGTTGACGCTAGAGCTGCCTAAAATTTGTTCCGCGCCACTTGCATGCGGTGGAATCGAGGTCTGCCATGCACAATCCAAGTCAAACTTAGTCACGTTTGCGCGTGCCAACCTTCACTCACTGACAAGCGGGCCGCACAGTTTTCTCTCTTACGATTTATTTTTTCACTTCCTCTAGACGGTTCTGGTGCATGCCCTCAATAATTACGCCTCCTTCCTTGTCTTCCACGCGGACGAGAACCAGCGATAGCGGTGGTTCCTCACTAGGTCACTCCCTACTCGAACAACTACCCCCATCCCTGATTCCATCCCCTCTCGAATCCATCCGCCTCCTTATCACAACACCTCCATTAATCTACCGTATTCTAGACTCCATTTGCCGCTATGGGTAGAGCTTGGGGTAGCAGCCGGCTGAAGCGAAAGGCAGGCGACGATGACACGGATGGCCAGGGCGACCGCCACCGTGAGGATTGGGGATGGCCAAACCTCAGTGCCGCCAACGTGCATAGGATCGCCACGGGGTTGTACATCATCTCTACCGATCACCGCGCTCGCTCATCCCTGGCTACCGCTTCACGATGCGGGACATGGATGAACAACCGTTCGGCATGCTAGGCCTTCTTTACCCTGATACCAACAAATGGCCAAACGACCGCGATGGCCAAGGAAGTTCCAGTATCTTGCTTATTTGTACAGTCATATCGTTGATTCATATGTGCTGAACTCTCATCGAAATCCTATGTTCCTTTCATCGAACATGTTGTGTGCACGCGCGGTTTGAACAAATTGAACCATTTAAGACTATTCTGTACAGCGGAAGCTCTGCTCGTACCTGATATTCTGGTATTTTCATAGTGACACAGTCTTAATTTAGGTGATAGACGAGTTGTCAATTTCGATTTGCAATGGAATGCCTGCTAGGTGATATTTTGTTTCCTAAAATAAAAATAAACAGATTATACGATTTAAGGCTGTTATGCCCCTATATGTTTATGATCATCGTCAAGAGTTTGTTCTGTGGGAGCTCCTCTCCTTCTCCATATATTGGGTATCTTCATAGTGACACAGGCACAATTTAGGCGATATCTGAGGAGACACTCGTATTTCAGTGATATTTTGGGTACTTTAATCTGATGGTCCAGTTGTCAAATTGTATTTGCAATGGAATCCATGCTAGGTGATTGTACCAACTGACAACAAACTCTGCAGAATATTCATGCAAAAATGATACTGCTAGATAAGTGGTCGGAATCAGTAGTGGTGAATATCAAGGAAGAAGAAGAGACGGAAATGGGAGATGACCAGAACTGGGTGGGTGGCAACGGCGAGTGGCTGGTCCTTTTATCCTAGGATGGGAGTACTTGGACTCTAAAAATGGCTACAGATCGTTGAGATTTACATTTCCATATTTGGAGGGTGTCGGCATTACTGCATTCAACAACGGGTGGCCGCCGCCCATTTCCGAATTCGCTTATAGGTTCAACATGGTAGAACTTGAGCTCCTGAAGGTACAACTCCCACATAGACCGCGGGAGGTGTGGAAGACCTGGGAGTACGACCTCTTAGCGGTGTTCGACAAGGCAATCACATTCACTAGATGCCCAGAAGACAAGGAATGGATAGTCTTGCGCAATGACTTCCTGTGACCGGAGAAGTATGTCGACGCAATCTTCACCTCCAGCTACCTTTCCAACAAACTGTAACGCATTTATGCGGTCACTGAACCTAGCGGCGACATGCGTGTTTGGGAGCCGTTCATCTGGGGTGAGTCATGGTGTCATATAGCATGTAAAACCCCATTCAAAATTCTTCTTACCGACTGTAAGTAACACGTAGGTACCCACACAGCCCCGCGCATCATTCCAGCTCTGGTGATCAAAGATATAGTAGCAGATGCTGAACTTGGGACACGACGCTGGTTCCTGGCACCTCTCGGAGGCGACACAAAATAGGAAGTTGAACTCATGTGGATTCATATCAGGGGAGCACTAAACATCATTGGTGATACAATAGAACATATGGGGACACAACTTTCTTTATACCCATCGCTACTATGTCACATTTTCTTGAGGTCCACATGCCCATCCAAAGACCCAGTAAAGAAAGTTTGGAGTAGAGTCGACAATCTGAAGGGATAATCTGTGTTTCTTGGGATCAACTACCCTTTCTTTGTCGGAGCCCCTAGAGCTGTTGAACATGTAATTGCGCAGGCACCCCTAGCTCCTGATGTTGCTGGTGGTGGTGGTGGAGCTGACGAAGAACTAGCTACTGATGCTCCTAGTGAAGCTAACGAAATACTTGGTGATGCTGCTGCTAGTGAAGCTGACGAAATACTTGCTAATGCTACTGCTGGTGAAGCTGACGAAATACCTGTTGAGGCTGCTACTGGTGAAGCTGACGAAATACTTGCTAAGGCTGCTGCCGGAGTCTAGGAAGAACATGCTGGTGTTGTTGCTGAGGTGCCAGCACTTCCAGTGTTGATAGTAGATTGTGTGTTTGCTGCACACTCACACGCCTATTATGTTGACACTCCAGATCCGACCTGGAGCCGAATCCACGTCGGGGGGAGGGGGCCTACAATTGGCTCATCAGTGGGGTCTTATGATTTGATGGAGAATGATAGACAACCAAATGCAGCATTCTGGTTCGTTCCGATGATACCACCAGCTCTAGGGACCTAGTGCTCATACTGGCAGATCCGATGAACCATTTGTCTTTATCTTTATCTTTAGTTACGCTTATTTGTGTAAAGACTAAGCTGTGCTTATTTGTGTAAGACTAAGTTAGGCCTAACTGCATAATATTCAGTGAAGCCTAGCTTTTCTTTCCACGCCCATAACAGCAGAATTGCAGCAGAAAACCGACAAAGGTAATGTGCATACTAGGCATTTTGCTTAGGATAACAACCACTTCAAGTAAAAGATACATGGTGTACGCATTTGTACGCATCACTAGAATGTGCCACCTACTGATGATTGATAACAACGATCTAGATTTTTAGCGCGTATTTGCATTGAATCACTCATTGAATTGTTCACATATTTTTGGCAATGGCTGATGAACTCCACTCTTTTGGTAACATGCTTCATCAGCGAGCACTTGTTGATGCAATGGAAAGTACAGAACATGGTCTTCATCATCATTCCATTTAGGTTCTCTATGTTTCGTCATCACGGAGCTACTAATTTGAAATGAAAATCTAGTAAGCAACATATGTGTACATTGTTCGAGTATGATATGGACACGGTACATACATGTTTTTCTACAATCACAAGAAGAAAAATTGATGCATTTTCACCTTGTTGGCATTGTGCCGAAATGGGTGGATGTGGCTTTGGGGTTCGGAGAGTAAGGCGCCGTGGCTAGTGCGGGTGCGACCACGGCGATGGCGAGCTCGGATTCTGGAGGAGGAAAACAGGACCGAGCATGGTCGACATGGTGATAGATCTCACCAGGAACCAATTCTCGTCCCCGCGCCATGCCATGGGTGCGTCCATGGTGAGGGCGAGCTCCGACTCGGGATGGGGAGGAGAGCGGGGCTGAGCAGGTTCATCCATGTCCGAGCTCCGCACCATGGTGGCATGGCCGCGACCACAGATTGCCGCTTCGAGGAAGAAGAAGACGTGTAATGGATGCAGGCGCCAACGCTGCAAGCCTACAGGGAGGAGAGAGGGTCCGAGCAGGTTCATCCACGTCCTAGCTCCGCGCCATGGCTGCGACGCCACCACATATTGCCGCTCCAGGGAAGAAGAAGACCCGTAATGGATGCAGGCACCAACGCTGCAAGCCTACATGGCAGTCACGACGTGAGCGACATAACAGCGAGAACTGACAAGGGGGCCCAACTTGATGGCCGTTAGCCTGATATTTTGTATTGAAACGTAAAGTTGAATTCGTGCCAAAAAAGACCCTCTGAGTATTTGGCACACCAACTATGGTCATCGCGACTGATTACAGGTAACTTGGGTGCCATGTTGCCTGGGGTCTCAAATTTTGGGCCACAAAATGATATTCTCCTTCGCATGGCCCCCAAGGACATGCCTGGTGTTCCGAAGGAGCTCGCCGAATTACATGTCAGGCCGGATGAAAAGCCGGTCAAGCAATCCCTATGCTGCTTCGTTGAGGAGAAGAGAAGAACCAGTAGCCTAGGATAAAATGCCCCTAGGATAAAATGCCTGGAGTTGATTACATCAACTTTCGCCTTAAGAACCATGAGTATTCCTTGACTCTCGACCTATGGCTCACTACTTTGGGTTTGCCAACAATGTTGTTATCCCCTGGACCCTACGCTCTAAATCACAAGCCGGTATAACCCAAAATTGGATAAGGTGTGCTACCACGGAGGACCAAAGGCCACCCACGTTTAAGCCCATCTAAGCGGAGCAGGGCACAATACTGGCAAACCACCCTACCCACTTCTCGTGGTTATAGCTTCAAGTGCGAGAGATGTAGCTAGCTGGACTGCGAGTCAAGCATACACAAATGAGTATGTATGACAAAGACATACAAGAGTACATCAGAGCAAAACCATCTAAAAGAAATAGAAATATTGCAACGCCATATGGCAAGATTCAAATATCCTAGATAAAGATAATAGTCTATGGTACATCCTCATACATCAGAGTATCAAGCGGAAGCGGAAAACAAGATCCGACTACGGATAAGAAGCAAATTGGCATAAGATGCCCATAAATAAGCACATCCCTCCCATAGATCTCACAAATCTCCATCCCTGGAATCTCTACACCTAACGGTCATTACCACCATCATCGGTCTCCTTGACCTAATAACCTTCCTACGGATATACCTATCCATCTGAACAATATTTATCGTGTGAGACCCTAATGGGATCAACAAGTCTCTATGCATCTAAAGGGAACAACCTGAGGGTGACACAATTGCATCAAAAATAAAGCCTAGCAGTTCTTTAGAGACACGCTACAACATCCGCCTAACCAAAGATAAACGGACGTTCATTAAATAATCAATGATTAATTACCCAACATATATAACAACATAAATAAACATCGCTCGCCCTCCTTCCCGTTCCAAGAACGAGAAGGCAAAAGAACATCCCACCCGTTGGCAATTTTATTAATCATTCCATGAATATTGCACTATTTACTAATCATGTTTAGTTAAGTCAAAAGATGTACTTTAGTTATAGTTGTCTATGATCGAGAAACTATGCTCTAGGTAGTCCATAACCACGGTCACGACTTTCAGAAAGATTTACCCTACAGGGGTGCACAAATAGAAACACAAGCACACGCTACCTCGGGAAAAACCAAATAAAAAGCAACAAGGCATCACGATAAAGCATTCCCAAGATTCATAAATGATTTCAGGGGCCAGCCCACTAAGCTACCCGCAATGAAGTCGGCCGGGCTCTGAGACGGACCTAGGGTTTGTGTCAATGGCTATAAACGACGGGGAACCCAAAGGTGTGACTGGCTTGTCAATAACGCGAAAAAATTCCACATTCCAAAATAGTACAGTAGTAAACTCTCCTCGAGCAACAATAGTAAATAAAGAAGTAAAGCATGACATAAGTACATGACAATAATAACACCCCAAACTAATTGTGGCCCCAAGAAATAAAGTGTGAATCAAGCTCGGACTAAGGGGATTCATGGTCCCACATGCGGATAGTGCATTATTCAGGGAACAAGAATCAAGTACTTGGGTCCTATGGGACACAAGTGATCATTAAAGAACCAAATAACAACTATTGCCCACTGGTGCCTCTTTATTTAGTTATCCCATTACTAATCACTTCAGTTTTTAGGTGCCTCATTATTAAAAGATTTCCACAAACCCTACACATGCATTTCTACGACTCGCATGGATCAAATAATTAATGGCTCATAGGATTGAGGGTACAAGCTTCAGTGGATTGATTAAAATTTATGCAGTACTTGGGATAGTAAAAGTTATGCAGTACTTGGGATTAAAATTTAATTCGGAACGCGTCGCATGATGCACGAATAAGATAGATGCAATAGGTACTATATGTAGTGCAAACATGGAGAATTGCTTGACAGGTACCTCAGATGCATAGTAAGAAGGATCCTGGTAATACTCCTGAGTGACTTGATTGTTTCCTTGCTCGACGTCTATCTGGATAAAAACCAAACACATAAGGGCCATAATAAATAAAGTGCGCTATGCAACGAGAAAAACAAGGTATGCCATGATGGAATGATGCACAATTGCATGGTATAGCATAGCATGGAAAGGGTGAGGTGGAAGAACAAGAATAAAGCATTTTATTACTTATTTAGTCATGTTTTTCTCTCATAAACATTGCTGCCTATTTAATATTTACGTGATGCATGCTTCAATTCATATCATGAAATGCATAGTCAGAACAAGCTCGTCGCGCTGATTATTTTATACATATTATTTGTCGAATTCAAAGTTACGGTTTTAAAGTTATGATTTAAACAAAATATTGGCATATTAATGGCATTTAATAATTCAAAAATTTTAAAAGCCCAGAATATATTTTAAATAGTATATTCATATTCCTGACATTTTTCTGATTCAAAAACATATATCATTTGTATTTTTTTGAAAATGTGAATTTAAAACATTAATAAATACTCCCTCTGTTTCAAAATATAAGATGTTTTAGCTTTGTGAAAGGAGTATATCTAGACCCCTTTTAGTGTGTAGGTTCACTCCAAACCTAGATGAATCTACACACTAAAAGTAGTCTTAGATTTTTTTCATAAAGCTAAAACATCTAATATTTTGAAATGGAGGGAGTACAAAACTCAAATTGGGTCAAAAGTCAATGGTTTGAATAGCTCAGGTCAACTCTGAAATTATTTGAAAATCAATTTGAATTTGTATTAAAAAACCATTTATATTTCATATTAAGTTTATATTAAAATTCGATTTTATTTAAAAGTTATGGATTATTTGATATTTAATCATATTCTGGATTTTTATTTGAAATAAGAAAACATGTAGAAAGCTTTGTTACCCAGGCTGAGTTACTCACAGAGGCACACAGGTGGGCCTGGGGTGCTGACTAGGTGCTGATGATGCATGGGCTTGTGGGTGTGATAAGTGGCACAGAGAGGGACTGTGTCTAAGGTCAAACAAAAAGGAATGGGCTATTTACAAAAGGTTTCGGAGGCCGAACTGACGAACTGAAAGTACAATCAGGAATCAGAGTTAGATCGGACCGAGTTTGAATGAAGATGGAGAAGAAACGGAGAAGAATTTGAGTGTGACGCAAAAACAAAATATGTAGGCCTCCGCATGATCTACAACTTCGTCCATTGGAGCATTGTCATAGGAAGGCCGTAGACACCGGAAACTGGCAGGTTTAGGAGGAGATTTAGTTCACGAGTTAGGAGACTATGAGATCAGCTGTTCTTCACCAGAAGTTTTCGAGGGCTATAGGGGATCATTTGAGGTGAGGTTTGATCCTGCGCGGAGAGGTTACATCCTCAGGGCCGACCCTTGGGGGGGACCTGCGGGGCAGCCGCCCCGAGCCTAAAAAAAGGTAGAGGCCCTCCTAGAAATATGCTATATAGGCAGGCCTATTATACATCATAAAAAAGATTTATTTATTGTGCTGGTGGATTAATTCGCTCATTTCTCGCTGTCGTAGACTCTGAGCTGAGGCGATTGGTAAGGGTACAGGGCGAGGCCGAGGCGGAGGCCAACCGCTCGACTCCTAGTCCTAGACGGCCTCGGTCCCTTCGCTTCCTCCCAGGCAAACAGAACTAACAATTGATCGTACGCCTCCTGCCCGAGTCATGTCGCCTCCACTGGATCGGAATATCTGATCAGGATATGGGAGCGGGGAGCCTCGAGGCCCTCGATGATCGATGCCAGGAGAGAAGGCTAGACCATCGACGAGATGATCGACCGCTTGGCTGCTAGTCTAGTGGTCCACTCCTGCAAATGTCTCTGTTGGTTACGCCCTAATTCTTAGTTCTTAAATCTTAATTCTAATTAGAATTCTTAGCGCAGATTTGAAGAACTGTCGTCAGATTGATGACAAGTACGCCATGAGGGGGTCCTCGAGGCGTGTGGAAGAGACGGGTGTGAGACGTACGGTGTTCCAGGACGGTGAGCACACAAGTTTACCCAGGTTCGAATCCACCGGCTTTGGACGGATCCTACTCCTGCTAGTAATCCAGTAATACGGCAGAGCCGGAATATGGGTTACAAGGGTTCGCCTGTGCGAGTTTGTAGACTATTGAGGTAGGTTCCCTAAAGGCTCTCCCTAGGACGGCTTATATAGATATCCGGCCTAGGGTTTACAGGAGAGATCTATCCGGCTACGACTAAGATTCGGTTATAGAGTACATCTTGAACTACAAGTAACACTATGGGCCTAAGTCGGTAAGTCTTCTGGGCCTTCCCATAGCCAGATTGGACTCCGTCTTTTCTCCCTGACTGGGCCGCCCGTGAAGCAAAGTTCTAACCTGAAGTGGGCCACCCTGGTCAGTGAGGAACTGTTAGGATACCCGGAAAGTATATCCCCAACAGCATCCCCCGGAAGTCTCCAAGATCCAAAGTCGGATTCATCATCGTCTAGCTTGATTCTTTGACTTGCAGAATCTTGAAGGGTTCCTGAAACTTCACAACAAAAAATATGATCTGGGTCTCAAAATAAGTCGGACCTATCAACATGTTACTCGGATTTTCCAGCTCGATTTCAAACTAAGCCGGAACTTGGTCTGTGACGTCATCTGACACTTGTAATGGTCAAGTCACGTCATCTGACAAACATCCTATCAGCACGACCATTGGTGGCTCCGCCGTTCACGGAACCGAGGCGTCGTTTCAATGCATACGCAGAGATCGAGGCGACGTAATCATCGCGTGGGTCCTTCCCAGTTCCTTCCACGACACGTGGCAGTTATACAATGTCATTTGCACGAATCTTGGCGTGGTTAGGTGGATATAAGAGGTGAGGATTCTTCTTTATCTCTCTTCACCTGTTCCCTCGCCGTTTCTTCTCCTCCAAATCTCCCTCGCGCACAGAGCTTCCCTGCTTCCCAAAACTCCCAGTGGCGCCCATCTAAGGTCACCGGCGCTCTAGAAGAATGGCTTCGTCTTCATCTTCCGGCTTGGCTGCGGTAGCGGTGATGGTGGAGGCGGCGGCGGAGAAGGAAAGCTATCGCGGGGTCTGGATCCCCTGCGTGCTGGACAACGAGAAGCTCCGCGGCATGGAGAAAGAAGGGCTCCTCCATGCCGGCGACTAGCATCGGCGAGACCGGTACACTTCGGTACCCACCTCGATAGAGGTTTGTCATTTCCTCCCTCGGAATTATTTTCCGAGGTGATAGATCACTATAGTGTTCAACTTCATCATCTTCCTCCCAATTCCCTCCTAGAGATGAGCGCCTACGCGGCCTTGTGCGAGGGATTTCTTGGCATTAGGCCGAGTCTTACCTTATTCCGGTACTACTTCCATGTCCGGAGAAATTCTATCACAGCCGGTAATCCTTATAATACCGGTACAATTAGCTTTTCGGTTAGGCGTGATCGTGCCTATTCAAAGATTCTAGCCAGTGACTCGGTCAAACAATGGCCAACCACTTTCTTTTAACACAAAGATGTTCCGGATCTCGGCAAAGCCACTACTTTGCCGGCTTTCATCGACGGGGCCGCCACGGCCCAACCGTCTTGGGACGAGGAACCTCCGGCTCTCAGTGACGATCTGATCCTCGCTAAGAGGCGGATCGAATATCTGATTAAACACAAATGACTGAAGGGATCCCACTTGGTCCAATGTTGGGTGTCATGTTGGATCCAACCCCTTAAGTACCACGGAGACCGACTGATGCACTCCATCACGTCGTCCAAAAAGGATTCCCTCCGCATCAGCCCCATAGCCTATACCTCGCAAGGTTATATAAGCCAGATTAAATGGCTGATAAGGGAGCGGATCGAAAGGAGAATCCCGGAGGTTTCTCTGGATATGCACACAGCGGAAAACCCCGTTGTGCCGGTAAGCTCTTAATAATAAACCTTTTTATGTGTTTCATTCTTTAAGTTATATCGCAATACTGATATGTTTTCTTCTTTTCAGCTTGCTGACCTCCCCGAGTCAGAATTTGCTCTGCTCGAGGGATATCCTCTAGAGTTTTCTCAGGAGGCTGAATTGGTCCCATTGCCGGACATTGTGCCCAAGAAGCGCAAGGCTACGACAGTGGCTGTTGGCACAAAGTAGGTGCCCGTCGTGAAGAGGTAACTTTCAACACAACTTTTCGCCTTTATACCTTTCTCGAATTTTCTTCCGAGATGTAATGTTTTCGACTCTGTTACATTCTCAGAGCTAAGTAGCTCATCAAGGGCAAGGGAAGGGAACTTCTTCGAAGCCCCTGCGACATACGAAGCTGCCATAGATTCCCCTATCGTTGCTCCCCGACTCCTGCCCCCCAATCATCTGCAATGCCGGTGATCACTCCTTCGCCGGATGTCGCAGAAGATCCGGCTCCTTCAACGGAGCCAGTGATCCTTGAATCGCAAACTGACGTCACCATGAGTGAGTTAGGTTAAGATAAGGGTGAACCCTCTTCGGTTAATGATCCCTTAGCAAAGATCTTTTCCAAAAACCTTCTCAACAATCCGGGTCTTTCCAAGTTTGGCTTGTCCCGGAAATATGCGGAAGAGATCTAGCGGCTGGCTTGGCAATGCCCAGAGAAGAGAAATCTCTCTGCTGAAGAAGAAACGCAAGAGGCGGAAGACATCAAGTACTCCGACCTTCTTGAACAAGTTCGCATTCGCGACGAGGGACTTAGAGCTGGTGTGCTTCCACCACCTCCGATTATTCCACTCACCCTCGCCGAGAAAGTTTCCACCGAGGTGAACATATGTCTGAGCAAGCTCACACATGAACATCATGTAAGTCGGAATTCTAACTCACATTTTTCTTTATTGTTTATCATATCCTCTAGCCCCCAAGCATGAATTAGGATATTTAATCCGAGTCTATGCTTCCTTAGGATGCCAAAGAATGAACTACTGTAGCCCCCAAGGCTCGTGCTGATATTAGTAACAATATTAGCCCGAGTCTTCAGTAGACTTCTGACTCTGGGTATTCTGACTTACAAAAAGTTAATTCATATAACCAGGATTTGTTGAAGAATATCTGCAACAAGCAGAGAGAGATCAGATCTCTCCGACTTGAAAATGCTGAGCTGAAGGTCTCCAAGGATGAGGCCGAGGGTAAACATTCCGAGACTCAAGCCTTGTCTTTCATGTTTTCACAATCGAATTTTTTCCTGAACTGTTGTTCTTTTTTGACTTACAGCGCTGGTGAAACAGTACTGCGCTATGATTGAAGAGGCCGAGAAGCTCAAAACCTTGGTGGTGGAGAACAAAGAACTTCGCCAAGAGCTAGATAAGCTCAAGGCGGATCATGAGAAGAGCATCGCTGAAGTTCTCGAGTCCTCCTCCATGGCTACTGACGAGCATGATCGCAAGATTGCTGCTCAAGATCAGAAAATCTCGGACCTCAATAATGAGCTGTGCAGAGAGAAGGACCTTTTCGAGGCGCTCCAGGCTGAACTCCAGAGTCTTCGGGAAGAGAAGACCAAAGTTGACGACGTCATCTTCGGTATGTTCCATCTGTCTGATTTGTCTATGTTCTTCGACTTCTTTCAATGTCGGATTTCTTAACTGTTTTTGTGTATAGGTCCTCTAAACTTGATGGACTCCATCTATTCCGAGCCTCGCACCCACCGGCTTACCCAAGTCGGTGATTTGCTTCATGACTTCCGCCAATCCCTTGATGATATTGGTGAAGCTCTCAAGATTGCGGATATGCATAGCATGTCGGATTTTTAGGTGCGGGACAAGGCGAAGGATATGCCGCAGCATGTCCAGGATTGGAATATGTCCTACACGCGATCCGTGGCACAGAACGCTCTCACCATGGTCATGATCCACCATGGAAGCATGGAGATATGGCAAGTGACCAGAGGGTATTCTACAGTGGATGAAGACGGTCAGGAGCAAGACATCAAGGCGATCATGGACTCCTGCGCCGGATATGGGTGCCATGTAGCTGATCTAACCAGCTACGACACTCCCTTCTTCACCCGTGTGGACACACCGCCCCCGCCTCCCGAAGAATCAGCAGAAGTTTCTGACAATAAACAGACCGTATCGGATCTAGACATCTCGGAACGATATCAAGGCGATGTATCCAGCGAGCCGGCAGCTCCTTCCTCTCATAACAATTGTATTATTCTAAGAAACATGATGGGTCTGTAAATATGCAGTACTTATAATTTTGCTAGTGCTAAGCTTCTGATCTATTCAGCACTTTTTGGCATTAAATTTTCGTGTGCCTGAAATGTTTACATAAGCACTTATACTTTTTCGTCTATACTTATCGTTTATCTGGCTTTCTGCCTCGTCCCTTTCGTGATCCGGCTAAACCTTCTACACGGAAACTTTGCCGAGCAACGGAGCTCAATTGCTAAACCAGTTTAAACTCGGAAACAAAGCCGACTTCTAGTACCAACAATTCACTACACGGAAAATACCCGCATCCGGCAATCAGACAAATAACCAAACTATAGACTAGAAACTTTAGAGTTATACCCGAAGGTAGCATTTTTAGAATCGGAAATCTAAACCAGAACAAACGTGAGCATAAAGTACTTTCAAGTATCCTGAGATTTTTGACTATGACATGATCATTCGGAAATAAGATGGTAAAACTTCTTAGAAAAAACTTGAGGCAACCAAGACTTTTATTCTCACATAACATGTACATATGTATGATTACAAAGAAGGAAAACTAAGAATAAAAGGGACGTAGCTGAGCAATATTCCATGGTCTGTCTAACTCATCCGGATTTGTACTGCCTCTGGCTCTCTTTCTCTTCTTAGTAGCAGGTCTTTCTTTGACTGGCCTCATGTCAGTTAAGTAGTATAAACCATTGTGTAATACTCGACTAACTAAAAAGGTCCCTTCCCATACTGGGGAAAGTTTGTGCTTTCTTTGTTGCACAAGCCGGAGAACCAAATCACCTTTATTGAAAGATCTGTTTCTGACTCTCTGGCTATGATACTTGCGTAACTACTGCTCATAGGCTGTTGATCTCATCTCAGCAATGCCACGAACTTCTTCGACTAAGTCGAGATCATTTTGTCGAGAAATCTCGGCATCCTCTTCAATATATGCGGCCACTCTAGGAGAAGTGTGAATCAAATCACTAGGAAGAACTACTTCTGCACCATAGACCAAGAAGAAAGGTGTGTATCCGGTTGACCTTGTTCGGAGTTGTTCGTAAACTCCATATTACAGAGGGTAATTCCTCTGCCCAAGCCTCCGCAGCACGTCGTAGTGGTGCTTCGAGTCTTGGTTTTACGCCTTGTAGGATTAAACCATTAGCTCTTTCAACTTGTCCGTTAGCCTGTGGATGTGCGACTGACGCAATGTCAAGCCGAATATTTTGTTCGTTGCAGAATTCGGCCAATTATCCCATAGAAAAGTTACTCCCGTTGTCTGTGATAATGCTATGCGGATAACCATACCGGATTATAACATCCTTGACAAATCTTTTGGTTGTTGCTCCACCACAACTAGTGATGGGTTTAGCCTCAATCCACTTTGTGAATTTATCCACTATCAGTAAGAGGTGAGTAAATCCACTTGGAGCACGTCTAAATGGTCCTACCATATGAAGCCCCTAGACCACAAAAGGCCATGTTATAGGTATTGTTCGCAACTGATCAGCCGGAACATAAGCTTGTTTGGCGTACTTCTGGCAGCCTTTGCATGTCTTGACTAATCGTTCGGCATCTTCCTAAGTTGTAAGCCAGAAAAATCCGTGTCGAAAAGCTTTTGCCACTAAAGGTTTGGCTACAGCATGGTGACCACACTCGCCTTCGTGGATTTCTCGTAAGATCTCCACTCCTTCTTCCAGAGATACGCAGCGCTAAAAAACCCCAGAAACACTCCGCTTATAGAGCTCACCTTTAACTATAGTATTGGCTTTCGCTCGTCGGATAATCTACCGGCTCAGGACCTCGTCTTCGGGTAATTTTCCATCTACCAGATAATCAAGGTAGGGTTGAGTCCAGCTGGGAATTACAGCTAGAACTGCTATTAGAGGTGAGTCGGATTTGGTCGGATATTCCTCATCTACTCCCTTTATTGAGGGAACTTTGAGGTGCTCTAAAAAAGCGTCATTCAGGACCTCTTTCTGTGCAGAGCCTATCCGAGATAATACATCTGCTTCCTCGTTTTCTACTCGAGGGATGTGTTGGACCTCAAACCCTCCGAATGATTTAGATAAATCATCCACGACAGCTTTATACGCTGCCATGTGCTTATTTGCATTACAAATATCCGAAACTTGCTGAGCAACAAGATCTGAATCTCCATAACACATCAATCATCGGATGCCAATATCCTTAGCAATCTGGATTCCGTGTAGCAATGCTTCATACTTGCCAATATTATTTGTCGCTGTGAAGTGGATCTGCAACACGTATAGAAGTTTATCTCCTTGGGGTTATTTGAGCACCACTCTAGCCCCCGAGCCCCCTCGAGCCTTAGACCCATCGAAGTATAGGGTCTAGTATTCCGACTCAGGGAGGGTCATATTCTCCTTCGTCTCTATCCAATCAGCGATAAAGTCGGCAAGGATTTGGGATTTGATTGCTGTCCGGGGTTTATACTCAATATCAAAATTTGAAAGCTCTATGTCCCATTTGGTGATGCGTCCTGTGGTGTCACTTTTGTTGATTATATCTCTCATGGGAGTTGTGCTCACCATGGTAATTGGATGCTCCTAAAAATAGTGTCGTAGCTTACGGGATTCTAGGAAAACACCATAAGCCAACTTTTGATAGCGCGGATACCACTGTTTTGATTTTGTCAAAACCTTACTGACAAAGTATGTCGGACGCTGCACCAAGTGCTCCTGATTTTCCTCTGGTCTCTCCACCACCATGAAGATACTAACGACTTTGTTTGTCGCAGCAAGATAGAGCAACATCGGTTCCCGTGGTTCCGGCGCAGCAAGGATAGGAGCAGATGAGAGTACTTTCTTCAGGTCTTGTAGTGCAGCTTCAGCTTCGTCGGTCCACACAAAATCCTTGGTCTTTTTCAGGAGTTTGTATAATGGTGTGGCTCTTTCACCAAGCCGGCTTACAAACCGACTGACTATAGCGATGCAACCAGTTAGTCTTTGTACGTCCTTCAGGCGAGTTGGCCTGGAAATATTGAGTATAGCCTTGATTTTGTCCCGGTTCACCTCTATGCCTCTTTGAGACACGATGAAACCTAACAATTTTCCGGCTGGTATTCCAAAGAAGCATTTCTTCGGGTTAAGCATGATGTTGTATTTTCGTAGATTGGCGAACGTTTCCTCCAAGTCGGAAATTTGTGTTTCCTTCTTCTTGGACATCACCGCAATATCATCCATGTATGCATGTACATTGCGTCTGAGCTGGTCGTGGAGGAAACGCTGGATCGTGCGCTGGTAGGTAGCTCCTGCATTCTTCAGCCCAAAGGGCATCATAACAAAACAGAAGGTTCCGAAGGGGGTTATGAATGAAGTTTTGACTTCGTCAAATTCCTTCATCCGGATTTGGTGATAACCGGAATATGCGTCAAGAAAACAGAGGAGTTCCGAGCCTGCCATAGAATCGATAACTTGATCAATCCTAGGCAGAGCAAACGGATCTTTTGGACAAGCCTTGTTCCAGGCAGTATAATCAACACACATCCTTAAATAAGTGGTGTCCTTTTTAGGGACCATTACAGGATTGGCCGACCACTCAGTGTGGATGACCTCTTTTATGAATCCGGCTAACTCGAGCCGCGCTAGTTCCTTAGCTATTGCCTTACGCTTTTCATCGCTGAAACATCGTAAGGACTGTTTGACGGGTTTAGCATTCGGGTTTACATTTAAAGAGTGCTCGGCAAGTTCCCTAGGTACTCCGGTCATGTCAGATGGCTGCCATGCGAAGATATCTTGATTTGCTTTGAGGAACTTGACGAGCGCGCTTTCCTATGTGCTATCTAGGCCTACGCCTATCTAGGTCACCTTGGAGGTGTCATCATCCTTCAACGGCGTCTTCTTCATCTCTTCTGATGCCTTGAACTCCGGATTTGGCTTTGTCACCTCCTTCTTCGTTGCGGGCATCTCGGACGGATCTATGCTCTTCTTGATCTCCTGGTACTCCTAGGCGTGCAGCACGGCTTCAGCAAAGGCGGCATTTCCATCCTCGCACTCTCGCGCTTTCTTCGGGTCTCTCCTGATGGTGATTACGCCGATGGGACCTAGAATTTTCATCATATTGTAAATGTAACACGGACGAGCCATAAAAGCCCAGTAAGCCAGACGTCCGAATATAGCGTGGTACGCGCTCTTAAACGGGACCACTTTGAAGGAAAGTGCCTCCGTCCGATAATTCTTTGGAGTTCCAAAGGTAACATCCAAAGTGATTTCTCCCAGGGAATTAGCTTGTCTTCCTGGGACAACTCCGTGAATGATCACAGAGCTATGGTTCAGCTAGGTCTCCGAGATGTTCATCCGGCGTAGCGTTTTGACATAGAGAATATTGATACTGCTGCCACCGTCCATGAGGGTCTTGGAGAAACCATAACCGTCCATAAGTGGATTGACGATTAAGGCGTATTTTCCTCGCCTATGTAGCTTAGGCGGGTGATCAGCACGGTCAAATGTGATTGCCACTTCCAACCAGTCCAGGTATTGAGGAACAGCTGGAACTATTGCATTGAGCTCATGTAGAACTGCTTTCTTGACCTTTGCTAGTTGAGATCCGAGGAAGGTGACATAAGTGTCTTTCTTGGTCGGACAATTCTTCTTCCCTTCTGGCTTGGGATTTGAAGCATCGGCTTCCTCCATGTCGGAATCTTCCTTGGTTTCTTTATCCTTTTCGGATTCTTCTTTCCCTTCTTCCGCTTAGCTCTGTAGCCAGTGGTATCAGCTCTTTTGATGTCGTCATTAAAATGACACTCAGCGTTGGTGTGGGACGATCCCCCATTGGCATCTAAGTGATGTACACAAGGGTTATTAGCAATGTCGGCCTAGGTGTAGGTTTTGCCTGGTTGTTGGTCTCCTCTACCCTGAACTCTCAAAGTCCCGCGGCCACGCCCGCGACATCCGCCGTGTCCTCCTCGTCCTCCAGACCCGAAAGTAGCAGTGACCACTGCCGTTTCCATGTTGGATTTCTCTTCCGAGGTGTTCTTGCGCTTCTGAGCTTGTTGCTTTGGTTGTTTTGCCGACTGTGGCACAACTAGGGCATTGAGTAATCCCTATGTGTCGTCGTCAGCGTCTGCATACTTGCTCGATGTTTCTATCATCTCTCCCAAATCAGTAACTTTGTCAGACTTCAAGCGATGACGTAGTAAACCAATTGGGAGACCTGCAATGAAAGCTTCAATCGCAGTTTGATCATTTACCCCCTCGCCGGAGTTCTTGGTGTCGATCCATCATCCGAGGTAATCTCGGCAAGTTTGTCCGGCCTTCTGGGTGCAACGCTATAGGTCACCAACCGTACAGGGCATCCGGTATGTGCCTTCGAAATTCCGAAAGAATGCACTTTGCATGTCATACCAGTTGTGAATGGTGTTCTCCGGAAGTTCATTAAGCCATGATCGTGCCGTCTTCCGCAATATGAGTGAGAGATATCAGGTTGCGACCAGGCTGTTTCCGCCTTTAGCGATGCAGCAAGCTTGGAAGAAATCCTGTAGCCAGGTATCTGGCCGAGCAATGTCGTCGTAGGCTTGGATATGTCTTGAGATAGCAAATCCTTCCGGGAATCTTGTAGCTCTGATGCGTGGTCCGAAGCACTTTGGGCCCACGTAGATATCATTGTTTTCATAGCGCCGTGCCTCTATATTGGAGTTGATCCTGTGCCTTGTGTCGTTCGGGGATAGAGATCGTCCCGAATGTCAGCTGTGGATGCGGTGCCTTGGAGCCGGACTTCGGCTTCTGCCACCACCTCCTCCACCACGGCGCCCTCCATGACCTCCCTGGGGGTCGTTGTGATGGCTACTTGGCGGAGAGGGTGGAGCAACTGGGTTTTTTCTGGCTAATTGCCGGCCTCCATCCGGAGCGTCATTATTCCAGTTCCAGGGAGGGTCTTCATCGTGACGAGCCCCCTGCCGGCTTGTCCCAGCAAGGTGTCCGTCGTTCCTTCGTCTGTCATCCGGACGGCTTTCGTGCCTAGGAGGTGGCATTCTTTGTCGGTCCTCCTCCCAACGTTTCTCCTTATCATCGTGCCTGCGGTCTTTCGACTCTCGACGGGGCTGGTTCCTCGGATTCAGTGCAGCAATTGCCTCTTGCTCCGCAACTGGGTTAACATTACGCCAGCCATGGGCAGCTTTATGGTGTTGTCCCGAAGATCCGGTTCTCGAGTAATTAGCTTCCCTGCGATCGGGGCGGTGGTGCTGCTCCAGAATGCGCTGGGGTCTTACGTCAGCCCATGCCGGATCTGTGCGACATTGGTCGGAATCAGAGACCAGTTTTTGACTTCCGGACATGGCGACCTTTTGCTGCTCCAGTCCCTTGTTGAGTAGTTTGATTCCCAACCGGATCTCCTCCGGGCCTGGATTAGCCGATAGAATTTCTCAGGCCGCCACGGTATTCTGCACTTGGTTGGATATACCCAATCCCCTTTGCTATCTTTCCGAGGCTTCCCCATCTCTTCTCCGAAAAGGACGGCGTGGATCTGCGGGAATTGGTTGTCATTAGTATGATGCTTCCTGGTCTTCTGGTATTGCCTGGAGTTGTACTTCTCCGCAGATGCTAGGCGTTTCTTTTCCTCCTCAATGTTTTTGGCTTCATCGAGGAGTACTTGACAACGTGCTTCTAGGGCCTGTACCCTCTCATCCAGTTCTTCAACAGTAAGTTCAGCAGCTGTAGGAATAGGTGTGGTTAATGCAGCATCGATGACTTTATGCACACCTAAAGTGGTCACATGTCCATTCATCGATTCTTCTTTTTTGGGCTCTGCTGGGATGAGTGCTCCATCCGAGTCTTCCTCGTATTCCTCGGCAATCACCTCCTCTGCCAGAGGGTCTTTTGTCGGGGTATTGTTCTTCTTGTTCTTCTTCTTTGCCTTCTTGGCAGCGCCGGTAGCAAAGATGGCTTTGGGTCTGTTTCCTGGAGTCAAGCTCTGATCGGTACTTTCGGACATCTGGAATTCGGGATTATCTCCGACTTCCATGTCATCCTGCGCTTTGGAGAGTGTTCCCCAGATCCTTCATCCATGGCTTCTCCTTCCCTTGCAGCTTTGGAGTTATACTCTTCATCATATTCCGCGGAGAACTTTCGGAAATCTGCTGACGTCATCGATTCATTTGAGGATGCGGGTACGTCGGTGTTTGTTCCAATTGCCTCCAGCACAGAGTCAGTGTTGTCTCCAGCATCAGCAGAGCCAGATCCGGATCCTACATATCCGACGAAGTGCGATGCATGCTTCCTGAGGTACTTGCGGCTCTCGCGATCAGCTTCGTCGAAACTTTTGATGGTCTCGAGAATTGCATCTATGCTTGAGTTTTGCATTATCATACGTTGCAGCGTGTACCTTAGGAAAGGCTTGTCTGTCCCGGCGTCATCAGATCCGGAATCAGTGTCATTGATATGCTCCTCCTGGATTTCGACTTCAGCGGATAGGTCGATCTAGGATTCGACCTCTCCAAGGAGATCCACTCCAGATTCGACTTGGGCCGCTAGGTCTTCTTTAGGCCCGGATTTCTCCACTATATCCGCAACTGGTGCGGGATGGGTGGGATTAGGGTTTTCTGAGATCCGACACTCTTCCGCCTACGCGGACAAAGGGGACCCAGAATATTCTTCTGCCTCTATCATCACCGCTGGGGTGGGTGGGACAGGTTCAACAAAACCGATGTAAACATCGATCTCGCCAAAAGACATGATTGTGTATGTAGTCACGGCCTCCCTAGCCGGAATCCAAGTCTCGTCGAGAACGATGAGAGGGACGTCGCTGGCATAGAGGATGCGACCGACGACGATGGTATGCCGATTCCGATTCTTGCAGATTCCGCTCGGAACGCAGATCCGAAGCTCACTTGCCCCACGGTGGGCGCCAACTATCGTCGGATTGATGACAAGTACGCCATGAGGGGGTCCTCGAGGCGTGCAGAAGAGAGGGGTGCGAGACGTACGGTGTTCCGGGACAGTGAGCACACAAGTTTACCCAGGTTTGAATCCACCGGCTTTGGACGGATCCTACTCCTGCTAGCAATCCAGTAATACGGTAGAGCCGGAATATGGGTTAGAAGGGTTCACCTGTGCGAGTTTGTAGACTATTGAGGTAGGTGCCCTAAAGGCTCTCCCTAGGACGGCTTACATAGATATCCGGCCTAGGGTTTACAGGAGTGATCTATCCGGCTACGACTAAGAGTCGGTTACAGAGTACATCTTGAACTACAAGTAACACTATGGGCCTAAGTCGGTAAGTCTTCTGGGGCTTCCCATAGCCGGATTGGACTCCGTCTTTTCTCCCTGACTGTGTCGCCCATGAAGCAAAGCTCTAACCCGAAGTGGGCCACCCTAGTCTATGAGGAACTATGAGGATACCCGGAAAGTATATCCCCAACAAGAACTCTAGTCATTCGAAAGTATATTTCCGTTTTTAATAAGTTTGACATCCTTGAAGGCATGGGATGATTCTCAACTGAAAGAACATTGCACTAATTTGCAAAAACTTTTACTCGGCCTGGTACAAATGCTAAACCTGATATATGTGATGTTGAGTTAAATGTACTTATTTCTGAGTTAAGTGTTATAAAGTTCACTTTGCCAAATACATCAATGTCTGCTATGGACCTTTTTGAGTTTGTCAGGGAAGCGGACTATTGCATTAGCTGAAAGAAGCTTTTCAAAGTTGAAATTATTAAAGAACTATTTGAGATCTATAATATCTTAGGAGAGGTGAAATTTTTTGGCGACTCTATGCATCTAGAAGAAGTTAGTGGACGAGATTGATATTCATTCCATTGTCACGGTACTTTGATTCTTGGAATTTTTGAAGGAAAATTTTAAGGTATCATATAAACATTGTTATTTATATATGAATATTATAGTTAGAAGTATACTTAAACTATTTATTTTTCATCATCTCATATATCCATAAAAATAATATAATGAGGGGCCCAATTTATTTGTTTCGACCTGGGCCCCCGAAATCTCAGGACCGTCCCTATACATCCTAGATCATTTCTTGTCAAGGAATCCTCATCGGTGGGGATGTAGGTTCGTCGGAAAACAAGCGTTTTCAGAGGCTGCACGGCGTATGTCTGTTGTTGTTGCGCGTCTAGGCGTTGTCCAGTGTGTGTAGTCGCGGTGAGCATTCACTACATGCATCGTTAGCAAGAAGCAAGGCAAGCCAGAGAGTGTCAAGACGGGCAGGTGCTCACCGGGGTGTGGGCATTGATGATGGCGCTGCGACGGAGTTAGAGGCTACGAGGACATGTAGATGAAGGCGACAACAAGATCGTGGTGCACAACGTTGGTGAGGATGATCTATGAACATCCCTTCTCCTCGTTGTTAGATACTCCTGACCGCGACCTTCTCTGGTGGCATGGCACAGCGGCATTGTGGGCAACCTGGCAGTAGCCATGGTCACATGTGGCAGTGAGGGTTTTTCTTGTGGAGGAAGAAGGAGGCAAGGAGAGGGAAGCGATCTCGATCTAGGAAAAGAGGTTCGTGAGGATGGTTGCTTTATGCCTGAGAGAGGATCAGAGAGGAGCGAGGAAGGCACGTGCGTTGTCGTGTCCGGTCATCGGTAGAGAGCAAGGAGAGCATGTTGGAGAGGCGGGGAGATAAACAGGACCCTAGTCGGTGGGGTGTGTGCGTGGTGGAGCCCAGGTGCAGGGAGCGGTGTGTGTCTGGGATGGTTAGCGAGGCTTCCTTGCTGCTGCTCGATCATACTAGGGAGAGAGAGCCAGGGACTGGCGCATGGAGGGTGGCATCTGCGCAACCAGGTCCGATTCAGGTATAAGAAGAGAGAGGCAAGGCAACGATAGGGACTGGTGGCGTCAGGGTTAGAGGTATGGGGTTTAGATGAAGCTAGGTCTAGATAGAGGGGTGGACCTAGCTAGTAGAGATGGTTAGGGTTTTAGAGGCTAGATTTTTATTTCTTTGTATTTAGATCATTTGGTTTGAGTTGAACCAACAAAAGCATACAAAAACCAAAAAGAAACTAGGAAACTAGGAGGGATAGAGGTGTACATGTATGAAGAGAAGAGGTTAGTTATATAGCATGTGTTAAGAATAACAAGGGGAGGGAATACCATCACCAATAAAAGTGAGGATGATTATCTAGAGGAAGATATGCATGGGACATGCATTGCTTTTAATAAATGCACTAAGATGGTCAAGTGGTTATGTGAAGGTGGAATATATTGTCACATGGGTTTTGGGAATTATAATACCAATAAACCAAATGAAACCCATATGTCCATATGACAGAATTGAGGGGAAGTCAATAAGTTAGTGATGGGAAGGAGTATAAAAGAGATGCCCTCAACTCAAATTGGGCATTTTGTTTGCAAGTATCAAGAACCAAATACAATATATCAAGAAGCAACAACAATTAATAATGCAATCCAATATGAGAGAAGAACCAAATGAAAAGGGGTTTTATATGATGCTCAAATGCAAGGTGGCATGGTGACATGATGATGATATTATGCAATGCAAGAATGATATGTAGGAAGTAGCATTATATAGAATAAACTATGTAGCATTAATTGTTAGACAATTGGGATGCTACAAATGCCACCGACATACGCTCCACCAGCTTTTCCCTTAATCCATCACACTTGGACTAATTTAATAAGATGAGAATTCGTGGAAACATAGCCAAGGGAAACCAAATTTATCACCCTATAGATTGTTATTTGTTTTATGTTATTGCTAATACCTTGTAGGCATGTGGTGAGTTTACTAGAGTTAATGAGGAGGATTTGATAATCCTCGCTATAGCTGCTATTCCTAACTGTAACTTAACGCTAAATTTGGGTGACCTTCTTTTGTTTTATCTTAATCATCAAGCTCTACAACCTCGTGGTTCCATATGCGGAGGAGTCATAAACATGCTTACACGTGCGCTTCACGTCAACTTATGTAATATCCAACTATTGGCAGGAGACCTTCGTCTTGTTTTTTTTACTCTGAGATCTTGCGGGATGATTTCTAGAACTAATGGTATATACTTCCTTGATATACCTAGAGCGGATCACTTGATCTAAGATCCTTTGCCTAATGGTTTGTTCTTTATCAAGGAGGGATGTTTGTGTTATGACGTGCAGGTTGAGGCAAGTCTACCCCAAAAATAAGTACCCACGGATGAAGAAGGAGAAGGTGAAGAAGTAGAACAAGAAGGACCCAAACAAGATGTGTAGCCACCAAACTTCTATAGCACCTATAATGATATCTTTTCTCTCGAAGGAAACATCCAAAACATGAACAACATCTCCATCAACCTTTGAGATGCTACTACCAACCTCTCCACCCAGTTCAATAATTGGAGTAGCCAATGGAACATGGGAGATTTCCCACCACTTCCACAATGAGCAACAAAAGGGCTTGCAAAATCCTGAGCTTGGGGATGTGTCCCCCCAGCAATTTTAATTGTGTAATAATGAGGTTGTACTCTAGCTCCTTGAGATCTTTGAAACACTCATGTTGGTACGTTCCAAGACTTTGATTTTCTTTAGTTTTTCATTTTCTTTAGTTTTTCGTTTGTTTTCTTTTCTTAGTTCCTTGCTTGGTTGCAAATTCTTTTGTATTCTTTTATCCCCATCCTCAAAATTACAAAAAAGATGTTCCTTTTTTCCTTTTTCAAAAGTGGATTTTCCTATTGCCTCTTTACTTTAATATTCTTATGATAGTGATTTTGACTTGAGTTTTGAAGGAACACATCCTTTGGATCAAACTGTGGTACTATTTAAAAAGTTCTATGTTTTGATGCACACCTTTAGATGGCAACAACTCTGCTGACCTACGAATGATCAATGGTACAACCCCTGATTTTGGCTATGAGTTGACTACATGGGTGGTACTTGTCACCATAATGAGAAAAAGTGTTGGTATTCTCAAAGGTTGTGCAAACCATTGTTTAAAATAATCACTCAATGATCCTTGTTGAGAATTATCCTTGAAATAAGAAAAAAATGAAGATCCACATAACAAGTCATTGGCATGGTCTCATTACTACTTTATGCATTTTCTTGAAACACAATGAATGTAATAGAAGTGTTTTGATACTCTTGATTTACTGATGTGGGTGTCAATAGGACACTTCACTATTACGCTGCTTAGGACATGAACTCTCTTACTTAATTTTTCTAGTATTAAACATCCTAGTGTTCCTTGGCAAGCTGAGAGTTAACTAGAGGAATTGGATTGATTGTTACACTTCTAGTTATTTATACTTATATTAAACTCTACTTTGATTGTTTTGAGTTATCAAATCTTGTATAGTGTTCTTGGCATCTCTCTAACTTTGATGAGATTTTCAATTGGAAGAAGTGTTGTATGTATATGACTACCAACCGTAAATGAATTCATATCCTCGATGTTTTAGTATAAACGCCGAGTTCTTTATGGTTCTATTGTTTTCTTGCTCAAGGACGATCAAGGTTTGAGCTTTGGGGAAGTTGATGGCTGTGAAAATAGCCATCTTTTTCCATGTTTAAACATTGTTTCTAGCCAAGGAATTGTCAAGAACCTCTCTAGCTTTGCCACTAATGACAAATTATTGCAAAGATATGCAGTCCGTTGCTTTGAATTGTGTTGTGTAGGAAATCACGCTTTTTAATGAGAAATAAGGAGTCATAAAAGAAGATTTTGAGGAAGTCTATACGACCAAGTAATCCTGGAGCAAACTCTAGGTGCCAGAGGCCATAATGACCACGGGTACAAGCAGGGCCCACCTGTATGGCCCGCCCGTACCATGTGGCGGTGGCTTCGTCTTGTCAAACCCTACGACTTTCGTGAAGGTGCATATATATATCAAGGTCCCTGTCACCGTAGCGAGAGAGCCACCATTCTCAGATTGCATCACAACACAATCAAAGGAGATCCACACCATAGTTCATCCCCTCCATCCTACATCCTCTCCATTAGCCATAGCCATTATATTGTACTTGAGATATCATTGTG
The DNA here is from genome assembly GCA_916181665.1 of Avena sativa. Classification (NCBI taxonomy): domain Eukaryota; kingdom Viridiplantae; phylum Streptophyta; class Magnoliopsida; order Poales; family Poaceae; genus Avena; species Avena sativa. The sequence goes on along the minus strand of OV702287.1, from coordinate 181,899,441 downwards.
ATTCGGTGACCATTGTAAGAATATTTGATTTCAATCTAAGTATTTTGCACAATGTTTTTATCCTTGATCTTATTGTTATGAGTGAGCAGTCCTCACGGGCTGTGGGGTGGGGAGAGACCTCGCAGCAATTATGTGCATCTAATCTATGGGAGCATTGTGTATTGTTTGAATAAGGGATTTGTATCTTTGTTTCTTTGTCTCTTGCATTGATGTTTGGACTTGTAGGTACCCAAGACCCCCCGAGATTGATAAAGGCTTGAGGTGAGATACTTGGTTAGCGATGATCTCATAGGAAACCAGTGACAGAAAGGGTTGTATGGTCTTCACTTAGCGGCCCATTTGGGAACAACAACATAACTTCTTAAGGTTTTGATCTGTGTCTTTCACTTAATAACTATTTGTAGACTGGTACTTCGTGGTGCAAACAGTTGAATCAAAAGTCTATTGCTATGCATGTGACTCGCATGGGCTATGTATAGCAGGATGTGCTGCCCACAAAGTTTATCTCTATTAAAACATTACACAAGACTATGCTTATTATTATCTTTATCCCATATGATGTGCAGCTGCATGTGAATCTTCAACCCTAGCCCATCTCCATCCATTGAAACAACCAACGATATAAAGTAAACAAGAGTGGTCCGGTAAACGAAGGTAAAACAAAAAAACAAAGTCTTGTGGACGTGTCCTTTTTAATTCCTTTTAGCATTGTTTCCCAAGGTTCGATTAAAGGTAGGTCGACTAGGGAATAAGACTATTATACTACATCCATGAATCCGGATCGAAGGTATCAACGGTCCCTGATGGCAACACCACCTGAGTGCATGCGCGACTACTGTGGTGGTGGCTCTCCTCATACTCATCCTTCGCCGAGGCGAGAAGCGCAGTGATGCCATGGAGTAGGGGAGAATCGCACCGATAGAGATGAATACCTAGATGAGGAAGACGTCGAGGAGGAGCGGGAGGCCTATCTGCATGGCGCCCACCCCTGGCCTAGATAGCACGGTCGCTACCACGGATGCGGCTGTGAAGGAGGCATTTTTAGGGGCAGGTTGTTACCGTTGGCGATGTAGTCCAGGACCCAAGCGAGCGTCCTGCCTAGGGAGCTCCACCACTAAACCCACCCTTTGATGTTGTTCTCCTCCGATGGGGGCCGTTGCTGTCGTAGGCTTTGAGGCGCTCCTACTGCTGGTCCACGAAGAACTTGTCCTAGGCTTCGTCATTGTCTGGATCCAAGTGGGATCATTTCGCTCCTCTGCCATGAGGGCACCCCAGTTGTGGCGGTAGATATCCATCGTGCGCGCCTGACCACGGGGCACCGGCGGGGTGAGCAGTCCGGTGGCGCTGAGAAACCAATATTTCAGTCATCACATGTCCAGTGGCACTAGGTAGCCTGCTTCCCACAACACTCGAGACTCGGTTGCGCGCAGCGAGCGCCACCCGAAACCATTCGCGGCGGCACCATCTCCAGGGTACCTCTCCATGGGCGGTGGGTGGTGGTTGGGAAGACGGACCGAACTCGTCGGCCGCTGATGCTGACAAGGGTGGACCACGACGACCACTCGTTTTGCGTGCCATCTTCTCCTCTCCTTCCGGCGAGAAATGCGTCATCCGGCGCCTGCTATCCCCCTCCCCCGGTGCGGTGGGTTCGGCCTGGGGCACCAGATAACAAAACAGGATGCACTGGCTCCCATAACAATTGGGGGGGCTAGGCGTGAATTCGACCACCGGTGCCCCCGATAGCCCTTTTGGGGGGGGGGGTTTATGGCCCCTGAGTGGAGATGCTCTTAGTCCCACGTTGCTAGTTGAGTGAGAGTTGCACCTCCTTTTCTATAGGTGTTGCTTCCTAGTGAAAACCATGATTTGGCTCACCAGATCAGCGATGGAAGCACCTTCCGTGTCGTTTCTTTGTTGAAAGCATAGTGTTGGGGGAAAGACTTTGGTGGTGCTCATGGTCCCAAATGTCGTGTTTCCAGGGGCCTCTAGGGCGCAATGTACACCCTTGTACTTTGAGACGATGTTCTCATCAAGACTAGTCAAGTCATGTCGTTTTCTTGCCGACCTCTAGGCACTCAAGAGCAAAGGGTAAGTTGTCTTAGGTAGTCTAGATTGAGTGGTTCTTCTTTGGTAGTTGTTGAGGTGTTGAAACGCGGACTTGTCTTATTGGGCAAGCGATCCCTTTATAGTTGTAGTTGTAGTGTGTGTGGTGGCTATTCTTTCGATTAGCAGTGTTCGTTGAAAGGCATTAATTGTAGCCATTATTTGGCATTATTTCTATTTTCATATTTATATACAGGACTCTCAACCCTCCTCTAGGAACTAAAAATAAAACTATTATGTAGATATAGATTTTAGCAAACTCTAAATTTCACCATAACGATTCCCCATGACAATTCCATGTGTCAGGTTGCACCTCATCAACGGTGTGAAGTCCTCCGTCAACCCAAGTTTGGGGGCTAGGTAGGGAGGCATGTGAGGACCACAGGGAGGAGCGTGCTGATGTCTACGCACTTCTATTCTTGTAGACAGTTGTTGGGCCTCCAAGTGCAGAGGTTTGTAGAACAACAACAAGTTTTCCCTTAAGTGGATCACCCAAGGTTTATCGAACTCAGGGAGGAAGTGGTCAAAGGTATTCCCTCTCAAGCAACCCTGCAATCAAGATACAAGAAGTCTCTTGTGTCCCCAACACAGCCAATACACTTGTCAGGTGTATAGGTGCACTAGTTCGGCGAAGAGATGGTGAAATACAAGTGGTATGATGATAGAAAATAGCTTGATGGCGTGAAAAGACTAAAGGCAGACTTAAATAAAGAAGGAAGCAAGCAAACATGCAACAGATCTAGTAACAAACGGTGTTTCAATGCTTAGAAACAAGGCCTAGGGATCATACTTTCACTAGTGAACACTCTCATATAAATATATCATCTTCATGATACTACTCTTAACTACTCTCCGGTTGGACACTCTAATCAATGGTAGGGCTATAATAGCACTTCTCAAAGTAAGCCTTTCCCATCTAGAAAACCCCACACTGTCACCTTGAGTACTAGATGAGTCCAACAAACACCACAATTTCATAAAGACATCCAACTCCAAATATAACTCATAACAAGTATTTGTAATCTCTAGCCTAAGTGCCACCATGGTGAGCACGCTGTCACTTTCACACACATGGGGAGAGTAGAGATCTATTAAAGCACTTGAGTAGCAAGGTAGATCTATAGATTACAAGCTCATGATCTCAATAAGATCATGCATAGAGAGAGATGAACACATAGCTACCGGTAGAACCCTTAGCCTCGAGAGAGAACTACTCCCTCCTCATCATGGGAATCAGCAATGTTGATGGAGATGGCGATGGAGATCGATGGAGATAGCTCCGGGGGCACTTCCCCGTCCCGGCAGGGTGCCGGAACAGAGACTTTCTGTCCCCCGAATCTCCCCTTCGGTGGTGGCGGTGCTGCGGAACTTTTCGTGGCTGGAGGCAGGACGATTTAGGGTTTTGGCTTCGGGAGGCTTCTTATAGGCCAGAGGGCAAGATCGGTGGAGTGCCAGGGGGCCCACACCACCTAGTGGCGCGGGTAGGGCTAGCCTGCGCCTGGGGGGTGTGGCCAGGCCCTGGCCCTCCTCTGTCTCGTATTCTGGCTCCGTGAGTCTTCCGGTAAAATAGGAACTTTGGCTTTTGTCCCGTCCAATTCTGAGAATATTCATTTTTCTGACTTCCTGGAACCAAAAACAGCAGAAAACGGGCAACTGGCACTATGGCATCTTGTTAATAGGTTAGTCCAAGAAATCATATGAAAAGTACTCCAAAGTGTGGACAAAACATAAGAAAGTAGATAAAACCAAGCATGGAACATCAAAAATAATAGATACATTTGCAATGTATCAACATCCCCAAGCTTAACTCCTGCTCGTCCTCGAGTAGGTAAGTGATAAAAAGAAAGAATAATTTTTGAGGTGACAGGCACCATCATAAACTTGATCAAAGTACTTGTAAAACATTCAAAGCTGGGATCATAGTACTTCAATCATAACATGAAATACAAGGTTCTAGCAATAAGACAAAGAAACTATGATGCAACATGAAAAGGCACAAACAAAAGATTCATGAATAACAATGCTTTGCAAGACGTTTGTTGTTTCACATAAAGAAAACATAGCATAATAGTATTCATCTTGTCCCTCATAGAGTAGCAAATATAAATGCATAGGACACCTTCAAAGTTCATAAGAGTGACTAGATACAATAGTTTAAAACAAGCAATATCAAGTTATGCATCAATCAACTAGTCTTGGGACAATGCACATAGAACTAAGAATGGCCACTATGCTCTCAAAGTAGGTGCATAAATATAGAAGGTGGAGACTCAATATAATGGTGGAAGAAAGGCCTTTGTAAAAAGGAAGTAGGGATTCAAGTCTCATAAAGATCTTCCAAAAATTATTGTACTTATAGCTTTCAGCTCTCATTGGCCCTATCACAAGCATCTTGAAGTGATTAAGGTTAAAGTGAACAAACTATGGTGTACATGCTTGACAAAGAATAAGTCAGAAATCTCATGTCCCTTGTATACGAGGGCCGCTCCTCATGCTACTCAAGTTTAATCACCGGTAAGTTCTTGACATTGCAATTACATGTGTATCATAGAGAACCGCCAACGGGGTACCCCTTGCCCGATGATACGGAAGAATCCCCATATCAAAATGACAAGGCAAGCAGACAACGAGCATCTCAGCAATCTTCTTATTTACCATGGGAATATGGTGCTTTTTTCTCTCTTTCCTCTTTTCATAGTATCTCTTTTTTTCTCTTTTCTCTTTTTTCTCAATATAGGACTCTTTTTTATAAGAAGAATGCTTCATAGACAGCTCATTATGGTTACGCTGCAGGTTTCCACCATGTCAGCATGGATTAGACCAGCGGCCCAGGCGTTTCTCTAACACATATACATAACTCCATGGACTTACAAGCTCCCCTTTCATTTCACACCGATGACATCCATATACAAAAGAGCATGATATCAACTAGGTACAAGTACCAAGTGCAATGTTAAAAGCGTCCCCCATGAAAGCATGGTTCTGCTAATTCCCAACAAATAAGTGCAAGCATATACAACATAGACGACACAATGGTTCAAGTTTATTAAGGACAAGTAAAGTAAAGTGTGCCATCAAGTTCGTGAGAGCTTTAATCACTAGTTTTCTCATAACAAGTGGAAGGTAAACAAAAGCATAAATATACTTGGAATAGCATAAGCTAGTAGGTAGGTATGGTGGACTCTTTGGAATAACTTGGTTTAGGGAGTTGGATGCATGAGTGGAACTCATACTTGGTTACGGAGGCAAGCAAAAGACTGGGAGCGACAAACTAAGAGAGCAATAATGGCCATAATCATGCAGAGCAACAAAACATCATTGATCAAAGCATAAAGTGATACTACAAGTTGAAAACTAAAGGATCATAAAGGCTATGGTGACTTGAGATAGTCATAACATGGTGTGAGCATGCGCCAAGTCAACCCAAATAAAGCATCAAAGGAGAATACCACTATACTATGCTTTAATATGCTAAAACAACGCATGATTCATCCAAGGCACATTAAGCAATCTCAATTGTTTATAACAAGTCATGCTACAGCAAACAATACTAAGCATAAATCCAAAACAACATCGAGCATGGCATGACAAAGCATAGGGCACAGTCAAAAACGAGCTCTTTTTACCACATAAGTATGAACTTTCCTACTCTTTTCCAAACCAAACCAAACTATTCGCAAACCAAAGTGTGAGAGAGGGGGTCCAACCAACTTATTCAGAAAACTAAACAAACCAAGCAAACTAAAAACCAAAACGAAAACGAAAAAGAAGACGCTCCAAGAGAAACACAACTGTGCACGAAACAATAAAAATGAAGCGTTTGGAAGAAACCTGGAATTTTTATTGATGAAGAAGGGGTGCCTTGGGCATACCCAAGCTTTGACGCTTGTACTTCTTGGATATTTCTTGGGGTGACACGCGTGGCATCCCCAAGCTTGAGCTTTAGTCCATCCTTCATCTCATTACTCATTCCTTCCATACACCTGAAATTTTTCCTTCATACAAAACTTCACACAATCTCATTAGCAACATTACTGCACTTAAGATAAATAAGTCTCAAGGTTCAGTTCTAACACCAAATAAACTTCCATTAGAACACTAGCTACTGTAGCACTTCCCTCAAAAAGCTCAATTCCCCAAAGGAACTCAAGAAGGAACTAACAAGAAGCAAATGCAGAAAATGGCAGAAATCTGTCAAAACAGACCAGCAGGTAAATAAGAATTTTTTCAAAGACCTTCTGTTGCTCAAATCAAAAAGTGTTGAACTAACGAAAGTTAGATAACAACCTGGGTCAGAAGCACAAAACATTACAGCTCATTGAGACGTACAGAGCTCTCTCAGGAATTTTTACGGTGAAGCACAGAAATCTGTTTCGGGACAGCAACTTTCCCAATCATTACTTCACTCTCATTAGAGGTTACTCTTGGCACAAAAAGCAAGTAAAAAGGATAAGGAGAGGTTATTACAGAGGTAATAACTTCTAAGACTCAACTAAAACTCTTGGGTTATCTCCCAACAAGTACTTTTCTTTAACGCCTTTAAGTTAGGCATGATAGTTTTAGAAGATGCTCACATAAGAAATATGAATTTAAGAAAAAGAGAGCATCAAGAAGCAAATTCAAAGCACATTTAAGTCTAAACCACTTCCTATGCATAGGAATATTGTAAATAAACAAGTCATGAAAGCACAAAGCAACAAGCATAGAAAAGCAAAACAGGTGCAACTTCAAGACTTTCAACATAAAGAGGGGAAACTTAATAATGTTGAGATGCATAAAACCATGTTTCCCTCTCTCATAATAACTTTCAGTAGCATCATGAATAAAATTAACAATATAACAATCACATGAAACATTCTTATCATGAGACACATGCATAAAAGAATTAATACTCCCCACATAAACATAGTCATTCTTATTAATTGTAGTGGGAGAAAATTCAACAAACTAGCTATCATTATTATTCTCATCACCATAATCATCAAATATAGGAGGCATATTGTAGTCATAATTAATTTCCTCCTCAATAGTAGGTGGACTGAAAATATCATATTCATCATTGTAATCATCATATATTGGAGGCATAGTATCATCAAAGTAAATTTTCTCCTGCATGCTTGGGGGACTAAAAATATCATGCTCATCAAAACCAGCTTCCCCAAGCTTAGACTTTTCCATAGCATTAGCAATAATGGTGTCCAAAGAATTCATACTAACAACATTTCTATTAGCATGCAAATAAAGTTCCATAGGTTTTTTAATTTTCTCTTCAAACACTTCATGTCCTAACTCAAGATAAATACTATAAAGCTCTCTAATTTTGTTGTTGTTTTACATTAAGCCTAACTAGTGAAAACAAGAAAAAAAAAGACAAAATTGCAGAATCTAAAGGAAATAACTTCGAGTACTCACACCAGAAAATAGGCGTTTCCGTGGGAGGTTCTTCTTCTTTAATCCTCCGGTGTGAATACCTTTTACCTTACCTCCCCGGCAACGGCGCCAGAAAATAGCTTGATGTCTATGCACTTCTATTCTTGTAGACAGTTGTTGGGCCTCCAAGTGCAGAGGTTTGTAGAACAGCAACAAGTTTTCCCTTAAGTGGATCACCCAAGGTTTATCGAACTCAGGGAGGAAGTGGTCAAAGGTATTCCCTCTAAAGCAACCCTGCAATCAAGATACAAGAAGTCTCTTGTGTCCCCAACACAGCCAATACACTTGTCAGGTGTATAGGTGCACTAGTTCGGTGAAGATATGGTGAAATACAAGTGGTATGATGATAGAAAATAGCTTGATGGCGTGAAAAGACTAAAGGCAGACTTAAATAAAGAAGGAAGCAAGCAAACATGCAACAGATCTAGTAACAAACGGTGTTTCAATGCTTAGAAACAAGGCCTAGGGATCATACATTCACTAGTGAACACTCTCATATAAATATATCATCTTCATGATACTACTCTTAACTACTCTCCAGTTGGACAATCTAATCAACGGTAGGGCTATAACAACACTCCTCAAAGTAAGCCTTTCCCATCTAGAAAACCCCACACTATCACCTTGAGTACTAGATGAGTCCAACAAACACCACAATTTCATAAAGACATCCAACTCCAAATATAACTCATAACAAATATTTGTAATCTCTAGCCTAAGTGCCACCATGGTGAGCACGCTGTCACTTTCACACACTTGGGGAGAGCAGAGATCTATTAAAGCACTTGAGTAGAAAAGTAGATCTATAGATTACAAGCTCATGATCTCAATAAGATCATGCATAGAGAGAGAGATGAACACATAGCTACCGGTAGAACCCTTAGCCTCGAGAGAGAATTACTCCCTCCTCATCATGGGAATCAGCAATGGTGATGGAGATGGCGATGGATATCGATGGAGATGGCTCCGGGGGCACTTCCCCGTCCCGGCAGGGTGTCGGAACAGAGGCTTTCTGTCCCCCGAATCTTCCCTTTGGTGGCGGCGGCGCTGCGGAACTTTTCGTGGCTGGAGGCAGGACGATTTAGGGTTTTGGCTTCGGGAGGCTTCTTATAGGCCAGAGGGCAAGGTAGGGCTAGCCCGCGCCTAGGGGGGTGTGTGGCCAGTCCCTGGCCCTCCTCCGTCTCGTATTCTGGTTCCGTGAGTCTTCTGGTAAAATAGGAACTTTGGCTTTTGTCCCGTCCAATTCTGAGAATATTCATTTTCTGACTTCCTGGAACCAAAAAACAGCAGAAAACAGGCAACTGGCACTGTGGCATCTTGTTAATAGGTTAGTCCAAGAAATCATATGAAAAGTACTCCAAAGTGTGGACAAAACATAAGAAAGTAGATAAAACCAAGCATGGAACATCAAAAATTATAGATACATTTGCAATGTATCACGTGCCATACCAGAAGACGACAAGCATGAGGAGGAGTGCGATGTGGATGTCAAAACACGTGGAAGAAACAAGGGTGCTCATGGTGGTGACAAGGTTGGCGACGGCATCTCCGAACGAGGGATGATGCACCTGATGTAAACAAGGGTGCTCATGGTGGTGACAAGGTTGGCGACGGCATCTCCGAACGAGGGATGATGCACCTGATGTACTCCATGATGGCATTCAGGGTGCACCCCAAGCGCCCGATAATTGCAGGCGCCCCACTGCGTTTAGGTGGTCTGCAACCTGATGAGGCCACCGTGGTATGCCATATCCTCCGTCCACCACAGAAGAAAATGTCACGCCACAGGTCGTTGTTCTCATCAGTGGCCCACAAGGGGGATGCCCTCTCCTTCGGTGATAGCCTCCGCCGGTGGTTTCTGGTTTCCTCCCACCAGGTCTTTGGTGTCAGGCATGGGTTCTAGCAGGATGCCAAGGCCATTTGGTGCCATCCTACAGGCACCTCTTGGGAGGCGGCAATCTGTCGAGCACGGGTACCGTGCTTGGTATAGTGCCTACATTTCATGCTCGGTATAGTTCTACAGGTGCAGAAACTATCTAAGTGTTATCGCATGTATGTGAACAGGCTCGCACCATGGATTTAGTTATTTCCTATGTCAACATCTCATCCCACTTTTATACATATCCTTGGGCCACATGCAAGATTTGGAGGGATTATAGCACTCACATCCGTAGTTTCTAGCGAAATCCTAGACCATGGCCTCCGCAGATCTAACCCTATAGTGATCTCCGTACGATGATTGACCGATGGACTTTATCTTTATTTTGGTTAGGGTAGGCCATAGAAACATGGGACTACATGGTTGAGACCAAGATTCCTCAAGTTTTCCCTCTATTTAACTCGATGAGGGAGTTTCCAGCTACACGTGCAGAACCTCTCTAAGCATTATCACCTATATGTGAACAGGCTCACACCCGGGAGTTAAATATTTCCCATCTATACCTTTCACCACACGTTTCTACATATTTCTAGGGCCACATGAAAGTTTCTGAGGGATTCCGATGCTCAGGTTCGCTGTTTTCGGTGAATCCCTAACCTATGGGCCTTGCATATATACCTCTTTGACTAGCCTCCAACGATGGTTGACCAATGCAATTTTGTTTATAGTTTTGTTTTTAGGCCATATCTACATGGAAAAACAATATTGGGCCCATTTTACCACAAGATTCCCCTCTGACTGACCCATAGTGAGAGATTCCAGCTACACATGTAGGAACTTTCTAGCTATTATCGCATGCATGTGAACATGCTCACACCCTGGAGTTAGTTATTTCCTATCTCAACATAACACCACACTTTTATACACATCCTAGGGCCACATGCAAGATTTGGAGGGATTCTAGCACTCAGATCCGTTGTTTCCGGCGAAACCCTCGACCTTGAGCCCCGCAGATTTACCCCGGTAGCGTTCTCCATACGAATATTGACAATGGACTTATTATATATTTATTTTGGTTAGGTTAGGCCATATAAACATGGGAGAACAAGGTTGAGACCAAGATTCCACAAGTTTTCCCTCCGGTTGACCTCACGAGGGAGTTTCCAGCTACATGTGTAGAACATGTCTAAGCGTTATTGCATGTATGTGAACATGCTCACACTTGAGAGTTAGATCTTGTCTATCGAAACCTTACACCACACTTTTATACATATTCTAGGGCCACATGATTCTGGCGCTCAGATCCACTGTTTTGGCTAAATCCAAGATCACATGCCCCATACATCTACCCCCTTTGACCACTTCCAACGACGGTTGATCAATGGGCTTTTATATTTATTTTTGTTTGTTTAGGCCATATCTACATGGAAAACCAATGTTTGGCCCATTTTACCACAAGAATTCTCTCTAGTTGACCCGTAATGGGAGATTCCAGATAGAGATGATGTAGGACCTTTCTAGGTGTAATCACATGCAGGTGAACATGCTCACACACGAGAGTTAAATATTGTCTATCTCAACACCACACCGCATTTTTATACATATGTTATGGCCACATGCAAGATTTGTTGGATTCTAGCACTCACATATGTCGTTTCTGGCGAAATGCTAAATCATGGAAACCGCAGATCTACCCCTTTGACTGGCCTCTAATGATGGCTGACCAATTGACCGGCCTCTAATGAAGGCAACATGGGAGAACATGGTTAAGCCCAAAATCCAGAAGTCCCTCTGGTTGACCCGACACGGAAGTTTCCACCTGCATGTGTAGAACCTATCTAAATATTATCCCATGTTTGTGAACATGCTCACAGAAGGGAGATAGTTATTTCCTATCTCAGTATCCCACCACACTTTTATACATATCCTAGGGCCACATGCAAGATTTCAAGGGATTCTCATGCTTAGATCCGCTGTTTTCGGCGAAACCCTAAACCGTGGATCCCGTAGATCTACCCCTTGGATCGGCCTCCAACGATGGCTGAACAATGTAATTTTATCTTTATTTTGGTTTTCCTACACCATAGCAACATGGGAGAACAAGGTTGAGCCCAAGATTCCACAAATTTTCCTCTGGTTGACCCGATGCGAGAGTTTTCACCTATAGGTGTAGAACCTGTCTAAGTGTCATCACATGTATGTATACAGGCTGGCATCCAGGAGTTAGTTATTTCCTGTATGAAAATCCCACCGCACTTTTATACATATCCTAGGGATACATGTTAAATTTCGAGGGATTCCGGTTCTTAGATCCACCGTTTCCAGCGAAACCCTAGACTGTGGACCCCACAGATCTACCCTTGTAGCATTCTCCGTACGAGGGTTGATCAATTGACTTTTATCTTTATTTTTGGTTAGGTTAGGACATAGAACATGGGAGAACAAGGTTGAGCCCAAGATTCCATAAGTTTTCCATCCGGTTGACCCAATGAGGGAGTTTCAACTACCCATGGAGAACCTTTCTAAGCATTATCGCATGTATGTGAATAGGCTCACACCTGGAAGTTAGATATTTCCTATATAAACTTTCCACAATACTTGTGTACATATGCTAGGGTCACATGCAAGTTTTGAAGGGAGTTTCTAGCTACCCATGGAGAACTTGTCTTACCGTTATCGCATGCATGTGAACATACAAGCACCTGGGAGTTAGATATTGCCTATCATAAATCACATAACACCCAGGAGGTTGCAATCATAGTGAGTAGCCACATGTATAACCATAGTCTTCCATTAGGGTGAATGTACCATCAGACATTCTGCTCTTTTCATCCAATCTTATCTAGCTTCCATGCAAGATCCCAGTAGAGGCTCTCATGAAATCACATACAAACAGAGAAATTATGTTCTCCTCGAGTGTTGGACAAGAGGGACACAAAAGAACAATGAGAATAAATAAAACTGAAAGAAACTTGAGACGGGAATGGACAAAAACCAAATGTGGTTGACTATTTCATCACAGAAATGAACTCAGGTTCTTCGTGATACGAGGAGGGACCTGATAATTAGTATTGGTGATTATCCTTCTCATTCTGAAGTTGGTTAACCTAAATCTCGAGAAGGCTATGATTGGTTGTATAATACAAGGATAAGAACGCGTTTGGTTCAAAAATGGTAATGTAAACATAAACGTAATCAGATTACACTGGTACTATTAATGGAATCGGTAAAAATAGAAAACTCTTTGGTTCAACAAAGGTATTAGTATTCAATCAAAGATCCCAAACTTTTCCAATTTGTAGGGATGATGGAGCAAAAATTACACTACAAATCATCTACCCAAAAACTAGAAACTAGTCACAAATTGATTGGATCTAGACAAATTTCACAGCCAACCCATGGATCAGTGAAAATTCATGGACTGGTGCTGGTCCTCGTCGGAGGAGGATGGACGGAGAAGATTGGAGGTAGGGGATCAGGTGAGGATGCCCTCGGGGAGGGGATTGGGGTTAAGGATGATGCCAATCAGTCACTGAGGGGCGACGACTGTCGGACTTGGAGGATCTAGAGGCCACGGCTGTCGGATTTGGAGGAGGCGCTAAGGGGCAACTGGGCGGGAGTGGATTGTCATACGAGCTAGAGATTTCCCTCCACTAGTAACAATTTCTTTCCGCTGGGGGGAGGCTGGCATCGAGGCTATCATGTTCTTGATTTTATGTACAATTCCATGTTGCTTAAATTTCAAGTCTGGAATGTCAGAGTCCAGGCACCTGGGGTACCACGATACTATGGCCGACAGACCGTTCGCTCCGGAAGCTTAGGGACAAAGCAAGAGGCCTCACGAGGGAAATCCAAGGCTGCCGCCTCGAGAGGGGAACATGCCCGGGCCCTGCCGTCCACCATAGTGGAGCGCCGACTCGCCCTGGTCCCACGACTAGCCTTGGGTGATTTGGGACATGCCCGAGGTCATGTTCATAATCCCATAACAACGAGGGAATAGAGGACCAAACCCTGCGGAAAGGACCGGGGCCACGTGGGTCACCGCGGTAAAGAAGGGCTGGACCGCCCACCTACTGATGCAAAGATTCTAGGGACATCATCGGAACCAAGACATCTATCCCTTACCACTTTGGTGCTAAGGGGACAAGAGAGGCGTCGGCTAGATAAGAACAATGCCAGGAAACCCAACTTTGCGAAGGACCAGAGGGCGACCAAGGAGAGCGGACCGAGTCCACCAAAATTGGTCTTGTAGACCGGGCATTCGAGCGCGGCAGTGTGGTGACCCTTCCCGCCCAGCACTTGGGAGGAAGAGGACCGGCCTCCCTATATAAGGAGACATTCGCCTACCTTAGAGGGGAGAGATCCTAGCAATCTGTAAGCCTAGAAATTAGTTCTCCACTGTACCCTCACAAAGAACCATGAGCAATACAACCAAGCAGGAGTGGGGGCTTTATCTCCTCATGAGGGTCTCGAACCTGGGTAAAATAACATCGTGTCAACCTCTTTGTCGTGTCCGTGCGCCACCACCTTTGCCGTCACCTAGAAGCTCAGAACGCATGATTCAACCCCCTCTCAAACTCATGGCTTGTTGGACTCCTTGATCCCACGTGGGAATCTTTCTCCGACATTTGGCGCACCTGGTAGGGAGCTGAGGCGTGTTCTGAAGACCTTCGCCAGCTCCACCAACATGTCGGCTCTCACCAAGACACGGGCGGAGAATGCTCTCCGCTGCATGACAATTCAGGCTCAGACGGAGCCCACCCCCCGATGCACGTCACTAGAATCGTCCTCATGGACGGAGGACAAGCAAGGCTCCTCATTTCGCCCATCACGGGAGCTCTTGCTCTCCTCCCATGGTAACACATCGCTCTCCCACACCGCATCCTCCCATAGCCAGCCGGATCAACCCACCCCGGAGACTGCTAAGAGCATGGTGGATGAGCTACTCACCAACCTACCGGCCGAGCCGGGGCAGGTGAGGTGGTGCGAGCAGCTTGCCGAGCTCCTCTATGTCGCCACCCTCGCCCCTCAAGTGCCGGGGGCTGAGCTCGAGAATAAGGCGCTAAGGGCTGTCAGCCAACCTACGGCCCGGGGATCTAGCAGGGTACCCAAGGTCGGCAACGCTACGTCCCGCCCTGGCCACAGCTACCAGATCATCTCCCATCCTCTGGCCATCGTACTCCCATGCGGGTGGGAGGACTGCATCATCAAGGAGATTGCCGCGGTGGGACAGCAGAACCATGCCACCCTCGCCAACGGCAAAGAAGTGCAGGGAAACGGATGTCTCGCCTTCACCAAGTAGCTCCGATGCATGGTGTGGCTATACAAGTTCTACGCCGAGATACCATCGTGCTATGATGGAACCACTAATCCCTATGAGTTTCTATAGCTCTACACCACGGGCATCGAGGCAGTGGGGGGTAACGGCCGCCACGTGGCAAACTAGTTCCCACTGAGCCTCTAGGATACGGCATGAACCTACCTAATAAACCTCCCCAAGGAATCCATCGGTTCATGGTCTACTCTCTGCCCCCTCTTCATCACCAACTTCAAGGGAACCTACGAACACCCGCTTGGCTACTATCACCTTCGCCGGGTTCGTCAACAGCCTGGTGAGACCCTCTTCAAGTTCTTGTAGAAGTTCAGCCAGATTCACAACAAAATCCCTAAGATCTCAGACTCCAACATGATCACCGCCTTCTCCGAGGGGGTCAAGGACGTTCGCATGAGGGAGAAGATTGGCATCCGCGGGGATAACATCATCATAGCCGCCGAGCTATTCGTCATGGCGGAGAACTACACCAAGGCTGAGGAGGGGCGGATGTTCGGCCGTGACGAGGCGGAGGGTACCCCCAAGACCTCAAGCGCCTCTAAGGGCACGAACAAGGAACCTAAGCGGAAGCCTGCCGCCATCCTAGCTGCCAAACCCGAGCGAAAGATCCCTCGTGAGGGAGCGCGACAACCACTCATACTATGTTTTCCACAAGAAGCATGGGCATCCCATGGACGACCTTTACGAGCTCAAGAAGCTTCGCGACCAGGGCAACAACCAGAGGAAGGGAAGATGGGAAGGCGAGCACGGGAGCAACCAAGGCGACAATCGAGGCGGAGGGCGCTGGGACAACAACCACGGCGGCCAAGGTACACCCCATGCAGGACACCAAGCCAACGCCGCCCAGCATCTCCCCCGTGCTCACGAGAAGGTCGAAGGTAGTGCTGGGGACTATCAGAAGCCGAAGGGCGCCATAGCCTACATCCTCGGTGGCTCCCAGGCCCCGGCATCCAACAAGCACTTCAAGCAGCTCACCCGGGAGGTTGCCGCCGCTCGGCCCGGGGCCCTGTCCCTGAAGCTCAGGTGGTCGCCGTGCCCCATTACCTACGATGCAGAGGACCACCCCGCCTCCACCAAGGCCGTGGGAGCTCTACCCATGACCTGCACGCGCACCATCAACAACATTGTGGTCGCCAATGCCTTTCTCTGGGGTGAATGTAATCTCCACCGAGACGTTCGCCAAGCTACAAGTGTCGTACGATCGGATGATGTCGACCATGCCTTTCTCTGGGGTCACGATCGGCACTACCATACCCATCGGGCAGGTGCGCCTCTCTGTCATGTTCATGTCTCGTGATAACTATAGGATAAAGCTCATTGACTTCGATGTGGCGCATATCAGCCTCCCCAACAATGTCATCTTGGGCAACCCCGCCCTCGCCAAGTTAATGGAAGCCAGTCACCATGCCTACAACATCATCAACATGATGGGAGGAAATGGCAAGGTCATCACCATCCGGTGCAACGAAAAGGAGGCCTTACGCTCTCTCGAGTATGCCTATAAAACTGCTTCCACCTTCTACCCAGAGGTTGTGGATGCTCTCAATTATATCGGGGGTACCATGAGGAAAAAGCAGATGATGGCTTATGAGAACACACTGGCAAAGAGGGAGGTCGCTGCATTTTACCCATATTTCGAGGGACACAATGCGGACGCCGCCTGCAGCTATGGGAGACCCCCGGTGCTGGCTCCCCCGCCTTGGCCAGCATTAGTGGGGCTCGCAAGGATGATGTGAATGCCGGGATTCCTGACTCCTTGGCAAACTGCACCCAGTGTGAGCTCGACCCAGACTCCTTCCCCGACGGTGTTTGAAGTACATCCAGAGATACCTGGCATCAGGAAGGCTTACAAGCCCCCCTCTCTCTCGCGTGCGCGGCGGCTAGCTACTCGCCCTTTTTGAAGGTGATGCTCTAAACTCCCGTACTTTCCAGCCTATTTCATCATTAGACCCCGCGCGGGTCACGGCGGCATTGTAATAATTTGGACCTGTTTGGCACTTCCCCATTTGGATCTTGCGCCTGGCGCTAACCATGCCATTTGTTTTTCCTTCGAGAAAATGTCTTGAAAAGCTACGCGCGGCTGAGGCTCCTCAACAGGTTCCACACGAGTGGGTGTTAGGCACGGTGTCTACCCTCAGGCCGCCTCCCAGCAACACATGCCTAAAGTGCTGAGCTCTGAACTTTCCGACTAGCGTCGGCCATAACTCAACTCACCCACGGTTGGGACCCTCACGGGACACTTGTAGGGAAAATCGGCTGTAGTTGTCTTGTAGACCGAGAATTGGAGGGCAACACTGTGGTGACCCTTCCTGTCTAGCATTTAGCGGGAAGAGGCCCGGCCGCCCTATATAAGGAGACCTTCGCCTACCTTAGAGGGGAGGGATCCCATCAATTTGTAACCCTATACATTGGTTCTCCAATACAAACACCACGAGCAATACAAACAAGCAGGAGTAGGGGCTTTACCTCCTCACGAGGGTCCCAAACCATGGTAAAAAACCCGTGTCAACCTCTTTGTCGTGTCCATGCACCACCGTCTTTGCCGCCGCCGTCACCGAGAAGCTCGGAATGCGTGATTCAACCCCCTCTCGAACTCAGGGCTTGTTGGATCCCTTTCTCCCATGCGGGACTCTTTCTCCGACATGGGAGAATGGTGAAATTGTTTGCTTTGCATCGTTTGATCTATGATTACCATTTTATCAATCACACATTGAGGTATTTTTATGTGATCTATCATCCTCTTACATGGGATATTAATTTGTTGTACTTAATAAATTTCCATTTTATATGTTGGATAAAAATACATATCACACTTGAGTGATGATTTCAGGTCTCTCCTACAGAAATTTTACATCTGATTCTTAAAGACAATGGTCGTCTTTTATCACTTGGTTTCATTGTTCTTTTGACATTAGTGATTTTTCTTGTAGATTGGCAATGCATAATATATGTAACCATTGAAGGATAATGATATGCAATGTTTTTTGTAGTTTCAAGATTTTGCAGGCATATTGCTGACCAACCATTGTTGTATTTTCTACTAGGGATGAGTTGGTGCAGATAGCCAATGCAATTTCGAATCAAGCTTAGGTTATTTGTACTATTCCACACCATTTCCAGCCTTCACTTTTCTTTGAATTCTCTTATTAGTGACTCTGATTCGACCATGCTACTTGATGCTGCTATTCATCACAAATGTGAAGTCGTTGACCTAGGTATAGCATATGCCACTGACCACATTATTTTTCTTTGTAGAAGTCACCAATCTAAAATTTGCACTTTCTCTGCTATTTGTCACTCAAAACATATGGATGCATCTCTGTTTTCTATGTTGACCAAGTGCATAATTATTACCTACATGTAAGTGTGGTAGATTTATATAATTATCGCTATGGCCATGTGCGATGATCCAACATACCACTGCATGATGTAATACACTATAATCGTTGATATAACACCAATGAAACACCGTTCACTAGTATTACATCCCTCAGAATGGCACAACAGAAACATCGCGGGTCCAAAACATGTCTTTATGTTACATATATCACATTATCGGAGTTCCAAAGAACTTCCTCGACACAACGAGGATTGTAATTACAAAACAGAACCACAAAGAGAAACTCGAAGTCTATTCTAGAAATACTACTACTATATAACTATGGCTTGCGATTGCTGCTATTGTAATGCTCTATAAAGTAGGTTCTAGTATTAAGATTATTTATACGCTACTTTTAAGCTTGACTTCTAGATTTTTGGATGTCATCGTTGACCCTGTTGAGCTCCTTTGGATATCTTCATTTCTTCAAGGTATTTAACCTCATAGGTTCACCATTGATTGCTCCAAAATCTAGCAAGGGTTAAGAAGGTACGTTTGCGTACGAGCCTACGAGAGTACTCAACAAGTTCACTAAAAAGGAGTGTTTGATGCACTAACTACAACCACAGACCAAAGGTCGTTGGTTATGAAGATTTTCATAAACATTTCTTCAAAGGTTGCTTTTATTCTGAAAAACTATGTTTGTCAGCCTTCACAGGTTTTAGAACTTCGTGGAGTTCCTTTCCTGTAGCGTTCACAACTCCTTCTCGGAACAGGGAGTAACATGTCACACTTTTATACTAGCTACAGAGTTTCCTTGCTTTACCCATGAGAGATCCTTGTCCTTGTTGCACATCCGGGCGTACTTTCCCGCTTCACACTTCCTTTGGTGTGAGGCCCAGCATAAGAACCCAAGCCGATCATGTGGCATCCCGCTAAAACCACTACTAGAAAATCGCTGTGTTTTTGCGCATTGCATCATCATGACCGCATGCTCATGTCATCATGCCACATTGCATTTGAGCATCGTCATCATCATGCATGTGTTTATACAAAACTATTTTCGAAAAACATGGTTTTGTTTTCTAAACGCACCGTCTTTATTTCAAATTAAAACCCCGGTCCTCCGGATTATTTTGTTTCGTCTAAAAATGGTTTCTAAAAGTCTTGTTGTGACAAATAAAATAATTATATTATTTTTAGGGGGCAGCCGCCAGGCCCGAAAGCCGGGCCGGCCACCCCCAAACCCTATATAAAACGCCCTACCCTAACCCTTATCCACACAACACACACCACACACTCAACCAGCCACCTACCCTGCCGCCTCCACACACTCCCGCACCCCTCCACCAATCGCCCCATGCCAGCCGCCACCTGCACGTCCCCCGACCACCACCCCGAGCCACCTACCCCGCCGACCAAACCCCGCTCCACCTGCCTCCCACCTGTCTCCCACCGCCTACTGCTGGGCCCCATCCGCAGCCTTCCTCACACCCGCTCGCACCGCACCCAACACGCACACGCACGCCAACCCACCCCGCGCTGCACGCGCCCCCGCAGTACCTGGTCGCCACCTCCTCCTCTCTCTCTCTCCCATGGACCCACAACCTGCACCGATCCCCACGCGTCCTCGCGTCCCCCACCAACCGCGCCTTCCCCGCCTATAGATCCCCATCGCCGCCCTCCGCTGGAACTGGTCCTGCCGCCACCTGCGACCTTGCTGCGCCCGCCAGCAAGCTCGCCGGCCACCGCCTCCTCCATGCACGGGAGCGCCGCCACCTCGCGGAGCGCCGCCTCGACCCGTGACCTCACCTCCACTCCGTCGCCGGAGCCCGGAACCACGCCTCGCGCTCGCCCTCTTCTCGAGCCGGCCCCGAGCTCAGCCGCGCACCGTCGAGATCTCCCCGAGTCCGCCGCCTCGTGCCGGCCCTGATGTTCTTCCCCCCGAGGTCGCCGTTGAGCCCCGGCCGCCGCCCCCTTCTACACGTCCACCAGCGCCTCAATCCGCCGCTAGACGCCCTGGTTCCGGCGCGCCTCCTCTGGAGCTCCGCCACCCCGCCCTCCTGGTCATTCTCTGCAGCTGCGTGGTGGGCCTCATCGGCGTTGTCGTCAGGATCTCGCCGGCCCGCTCGCAGTACCCCGCCATGGAGCTCCTCCACCTCTCCCCGTACCGCTGCCGGCCGCTGCCACCTCGTGCTCCACCGCCTCTAGAAGCCGCACGCGCCTCCCCGTTCTGGAGTTCGTTGCACAGTGTGCGTGTGTGCGCTCCTAAAGCCTGGGACGTGCTAGCCTCATGCCTAGATTCCTTGTGCATGGTCCAATGTCGTTTTAACAATCTTCCTGGTGCTCATGTACCCTGTTTAGCCAATTTTGATAGACACCAAAAGCTGCCATGACATGAGCTGCCACGACATCGAATCGACAAGTCAAGATCATCCGGACAAGACCGACAAGTGGACACGACAACTCAAGGCTGACCCGAGGCCGAACCACAAGGTTGCCGACTTGGAACGTGGAGTCCTTCATCATGGAACACCGAGCTCTTCCTCTGGATCCCGAAGACCGTTCCCCGGACCGCCATGATCTCCATCCTAAATCCGAAGACGCCGAGACCCTGTACGACAAGATCTCTGTCAAGAAATCGCAAGATCTCCTACATGGATATGAAGGCCTCGATCCCTGACCCGGGATACTGAAGGTGGCTATTTCCCAGAGTCTGAAGACCGAACCCTGACGCACCAAGTTCTTCGACCCCGAGGACCGATCCATCGGAACGCCAAGACCTCCTTCCGAACCCGAGTTCTTCGCCACCGGCGTCAAGATCTCCTACACGGATCCGAAGACCACCGGTATCTGATCCCCGTCGAACCCTGAGTCCGAACACGAAACCCCCGGAACCAAGATCTTCCAAACCCAGATGTGTGACCCTAAGACTCTATTTTTATAATATGTATACCTGTCGCATCATTAAATCATCATGCTTGCATACATGTCATCTGGTGGGTTGGCATAAATAGTCGATTCACCTAAATTAAATATGGAGTCCATATGCGCGCTATTCTAGTCTTATGACGCCTCCATTTAAACTTGTGTAGCGAACCGATGCCCTATTTCGCCTTGTTAATTCAACATTTAATTGCGGGGTATCTAAATAACTTGAAGCTTATAATTAATTGTCGGGACCCTGGTTCCGCTTAATTTTGACTAGTTGCACCGCATCTGTGCCATGCCATGCAACAAATCATAAGCATGTCGGATCTTCTGCCGTAGTATTAAATAGTGCATCCGGTGCTTCTTCTAGTGTCTGCTTCTTCACGGATTAGACCGATGAGTTGATGCGAGTGTCGATAAGTTCTATGGATATGAACCTCCGACAGTGTTTCCCAGGCGAGCATTTCCCCCTTTCTACCTATTTTGCATTTCTAGTCTTTATTTCCTCCTGTTGATCTATTGCTACCTGTGTCGCGATGCTTTAGTTTCCGTGCACCATTTATACTCCTTGCAGCCTCTATATTGCCATGGACACATCCTATTGCATGTTGTTTGATAGATAGTCAGCCTTGCGAGTCGTAGTTGCTTGCTTATGTGTTGCTTCGCGTCATTGCCGTTTGACCGTTGACGGCAAGTTGACACATGATAAATGGTGGAGATGCTTAATGGTGGAGATGATCATGACTTTAATTACAACTATTAAATTGCTGGGATAACTAATGAAAGAGGCACCGGTGGGCAATATATGCTATTTGGTTTTTATGTCCACTTGTGTCCCGTAGGCCCCGAGTACTTGATACCTGTTCCTTGAACTTTCGCACTATCCACATACGGGAGACTCTATGAATCCCCCTTAGCCAGAGCTTGATTCATTTCTTATTTCTTGGGGCCACAAAGTAGTTTGGAGATTTATTACTATCCTGTACTTATGCCATGCTTTACTGCTTTATTTACGATTGTGCGTGGAGCACCTGTACTATTTTTGAACATGGAATGTTTTCGCGGTATCGACAAGCCCAGTCACACTTCCGGGTTCCCAGTCGTTTACAGCCATTGACACAAACCCTGGGTCTATCTCGGAGCCGGCCAAGTTCGTTGCGGGTAGCTTAGTGGGGTGGCCCCCTGAAATATTTTATGAATCCTGTGATTGCTTTGTCGTGAAAGCCTCATTGGGTTTTGATTTGGTTTTTCCGAGGTTGATCTTGTGTGTGTTTCTATTTGTGCACCCCTGCAGGGTAAATCTTTCTGAAAGCCGTGTCCGCGGTTATGGACGACTTGGAGCACAGTATCTCTATCATAGACAAGCATAACTAAAGTAGTGCTATAAATTTGACTTAATATGTGACTAGTAATTCAGCTTCACTACAATGGAATGGATAATAAAAATGCCAACAACTGGTGGATCTGTGGTGATCTGTGTCATACTATACCTGCCTAGTAAGTATTGCAACTCCAATGGAATGTGATAAAAGTGCCAACAACTGCTAGGTTTTGGGGATTCCGCAGGACAATTATATCTGACTAGTAAATGTTCCAACTACAACGGAATGTTAACTAAAACTGCCCACTACTTATGCTATCAGGATGATTCATGCTATCTATATCTGACTAGTAAGTGCTTCAACTATAATGGAATGAATAAAATTGCCAACTGTGTGAGTTCCTCGGTTTGACTTCCTCGTTTGGTCTCGAGGGGGGAAATGCCAGGATGGCTATGAGTGGTGTTACTATCAGGTTGGATCCGGATAGGTCTTTCTTATCTCTCTCTAATAGCCGACAGTTTATCGAGTCTCTATAGGTTGTTTAGTGCATGTTGCGCTGCCGCTTCAGTCCACCATACCTATGTAGGCGAGAGCCGCCGAATTCTATCCTCGCTGTGTACTGGCCTCAGTACTGACGCTCCTCTTTTCCTTTGCCCTTTGTTGGCACCCCCTTTTGTTTTAGCAGGTTTGAGATCGACGTCGTTAGCAGGGTTACCCTTCTGGCTTGGCCTGGGCAGGGTTATGGACGCCATTGGTTCTTCTTCAGGGCTCTTAGCCCCATTTGTATCTTGTCCGTACTCGGACGTTGTAGCGATTTCAAGGTGATTTGGATCCTTGTACTGTATATCGGTATTCTTGACTCATGGAGTCGTGTTGTATATATATCTGTTCTGTGGGTCCCATCGAGAACTGTTGTGTAATGGTATTACTTCGTTTTCCACCAGCACGAAAGTGCCTGGTGGGAGTCCTTGAATCGTTTCTATGCGGGTTTAGCGGGAAGCGCTAAAACTTGCATAGGGCCGATTTGAGGGTGTTACAGACCACTATCACTCTCTGTGACCCCATGTGATAACACGATCGTCCAAGCAAATCCACCTTTGTTAACCCTCTTATAGACAGATATAACTCTGGTAGCCCCTCAAAGACTCTATACGCATATCATGTACCTGGAAACCCCCACTAAAGTGGTAGAACTACCTTCGACAACCCCTTACATATAATCTAGACACTCATATCATGGAGCATTGAGGGGTCTCACCCATGTGCTGGATCCTTGTATCGGATCTATAGCCTCACGATAAGGTCGTCCGTTGGCACATGAAAGGGAGAAGATCTAGATGACTTCCCCAAAGCCATTGTAGATCTCATGGTTAACGCGTATTATACAGCGCAATAATCACTGGTGACATTTGTTGATAGATCCTAAATGATACATTCCCGAACAATGGTGTTTCCATTGCCAATCATAATAGAATAACTGATCACCCTGGATCAAGAACCATTAGTTCAAATTGATTATGAAAATAGTGTTTTCTGCAATCCTTTTCGAAATACAGGTGACGGAAACAACAATTTACAAATACTTGATACAAAATATTCAAAGGAAATGAGAAAGTGTGACGAGGGGTAACCTCAGCAATGACCATGGTTATGGACTTAGGGTTTCGAGGAAAAGAGAATGTTGGGGATTCGTTGGGTGATCAGACAAACAAGGGAGTTGAAGTCATCTGATTTTATATGGTCAAATCAATTACAGATTCCTTAAGGCTTTTTTCAGTACCTCTCTATTGGCTCCTCCCAGCCTATATATAATAGGATGGGTCCCGAAGCCTTATGCGAATATGTTACAGACTACGATTATAACAGTGGTACAATGCCGGTTTCTATTTCCAAACCATATCTTTCGTCGGATGCTTCCTATGCCTTCTTTGTGGGGTTCATGGGCTTGTGATCCTTTATGCAGCTAGGGTAACTAATCATAAGAACCCGAATAGTTATACCTATGTCAGTAGCCTTCGATACTCCATCCGAATCGTAGATTCGGGTTGAGTCTCAAAGATATTTTTAGTATTTATGATCCGAAGTTTTACGAGATATTTTATATTTAGGTTGTAGGGATTCGGTACAACAGGCCTGATGCATCCGACAGATCGAGAATCAGTTAATTGATCCTGGGCAAAAACACTACAGACCTAGATCAAATCCATGTCCCCAGGCTTGAACTCGGAAATTCGCTGGCGTAATTCAGTTCGATCCATTGAGGTCTTATAGAATACTGAATTCCAGTTCTATTATATCGGGTACCCAGCGCATCCATCAGGATTTATCATTGTATCATTGATACGGATAATTTACTAGCAGAGCGCATTCTTGTGCGATTACCAGGCCACACAGGACGAATCCCGGGGTCTTAACTTCATGTCGTGGACACATCATTCGGAGTTTTATCGCATCAGGCACGATCCAAGATTTTTATAAGATTTTATTAACTGCCTTGTTTGGCTGCTGGAATTGCAGAAGTTATCAGAATTTTATTTTTTCGAATGATGTAGATAATCACTCGCGATGGGAGTAACTGCTTGAAGATACACTGATGTAATACTCATAGGTTTTTTATTTCTTTTCCCCCTTTGTCAGATCTTTTATCGGGTGTGTTTTCAACACACGAGGATAATTTTTCTTCGGGTCATGTTTCGACCTTACAAAGCAAAGTTTTCCATCAGGAGCGTGATAGTGCTACCGATGGGAGTAGCCCCCGAGGCTATGTTCGGATACCTGCATTGGGACATAGGCTCAAAGCTTCTAGTCATCCACTAAAATCTTCAATTTCAATCATTATTCTAGAAATTTCATGACATTTTTATCGGGTGCGTGGCCAGCGCTCCCGATGGGATTATCCCCCGAGGCTACTATTGAATATTTGTATTCGATTGTAGGAAAAAGTTATTTCAGCTAAGGAATTTACTTCAACTCGGGTCTTGTAACTACTTTCTTGGGTCCTCTCTTTAATAGAGCCGAAGTTTTGTCACTGCTTGTTATGACGTCATGGCTGACAAAGTTGTTGTCTCATGGCTTCCGAGAGACAAGGCCCGATGGGAAATTTCAATTGTGGGCCCATGCTACAGTAATGATGATGCTTGAGAGGCGTGTCAGCGAAGATTTTTGACCACACATCCCCCTTTACGCGCAACGATTGAGGCGTCATGCAAATTTTCTCTGTGTTTACCGTGGTAATAACTGCCCACGATTTTTATCCTTCTGTGAAACTTTGACACGTGTCATCATCCTGTGTGTTTTGACGGTTTGTTGTTTTATCGAACGGCTGAGCTTTGCATTTATTGTCTTTATAAATGAGGAGAGAGTCATTTTACTATTTTACTACCTCCCCTTGCTTCCTGCTTTGTAACATCCCAATTTCAGCAACCCTGATTAGTTGTCCAAAATACAAAAATCAGGGGGAACACAAACTTTTTCTTATTTAGTGATGCAGTGTTTGCTTGTGTTTGTCTGTGCTTATGCACCTGATTGTTTAGCATATGATATATTCCTTACCTCAACATCAGTTGACAAAAGCTATTTATCAAATATGTCTTGGCTCATTTTACATATTCTCAAATGCTTTGGCATTTCAAAACATGAGCCAAGATGCCTTTGCAACCCTAACTATTTTAGTAGCTTCCATTTCCAAAATTATGGAGATTTATAAGATGTAATCTACTTATGTTCTCAAGATAGAACCTTCAAACTACTCTTACCTCTAGGTTTTTCTAAAACCTTTTTCTAAAGCTTTTGAATTCTCCTCGTGGTAGAAATACCAAGGACTCTCACCTTATTCAAACTCCACCCTTTCAAGACACCCATTCTTACCTCAATCTAGGCTTGGAGGTACCCATGGTAGTAGATTTTTTTGTTTATAAGATGAGTTGCCTTGATCTGTTTCTGACTTGTTTGCTTAGGAATTAGTATGACCTACCCTAAGGTATCATCCTATAGCATCTAACTAATCCAATCCTATCTACCTTAAGAAAGTTAACAAGCTGAATCTGATCTCTAGCCACTAGGTGATCATCTAAAACCCTTAACGAGATCAATTCTGAAGTGATCTAATCTAGAAGCTTCCAAGTCAATGAAGACCAATATCAAGCATGGATCTATTCTACTCAATCTACACTTCAATGTTATCCCCTTTATGATGCTCTGGAACCTTGCATCATCTCAAAACCACCCTCCCTTATACTCTAGTCAAAAACCCTAAATCTGCTAAATTTGACTAAGTCTAGAAACTGTTTCAACAACACTTCTTTGAATGCTTCTCCTTCTCAACCCTTGTGCATTTTTAGTAATGAACTTCAACCATCTTGTAGTACATCATGTGTACTACCAAAGCCCACTCTTTCCCTTGGCTAAACCATTCTGGTAGCCACTCATCCTTGATGGTTTTGTAGTCAAGATATTAATCTTTTCTGCAAAGTTTATCGTCTTGCCTACTTTGGCTGAAGCTCACATCCATATGCTACCTTCCCTTGACCAAATCTTTGCATGGTTATGGTCTACTAACCCTGGTTTATCAATCCACACCTTCCTTGTTTCCATTGAAGCTTAGTGCTTCTTAAACCCACATTGTTTATAAGGCATCATGCCTCATCTAGTATGACAACCTTATTTTCAACAAAGTTTGCCATCACTTCTAGACCACCTCAAATGTAACCAACTCAAAATCCTTCTGCCATGATCATATATACAACTTGGTCTAACTATCCATCTATCCCATGTATCCAGGTAAGCTCTGATCTCACAAATCCAACCTTGTTTAGGTGGTATAAAAATAATAATGCCTAAAATACTAGATCTCTTGCTTTCCTTACAAATCAAGTTGGATTTCCAAAACCCAAGCTTACAAATGGTAGATACAACATGTGTACACCATCTATCTTGGATCTAAAGATTTATATAATAATATCATTAATTATTTTGGCCCAAAAACAATTAAATCCCTTTAATTGACAAAAACCTCAAAACTCGTTCTACAAAGGCAAGTTTGTTTTTCTCCAAACTACTTTCCCAAATCAAGGAACATTCGATGCCTACATATCCTATTATATCTTCCCACCTCAAAAATAAATATTTTGAGATGCTCTATTAATTCTTTTTGCCTATTTTCTTAATAGGCAGAAATGATGAAATAAATGTTTAAAATACTTTTATGCACAAATAAATCATGGGAAAATTCACCAAAGTGTAAATTCATATCTAAGACCACCTCACACAAAAAAACAACCTTGTCCAATGT
Source organism: Avena sativa (assembly GCA_916181665.1). Classification (NCBI taxonomy): domain Eukaryota; kingdom Viridiplantae; phylum Streptophyta; class Magnoliopsida; order Poales; family Poaceae; genus Avena; species Avena sativa. The sequence goes on along the minus strand of OV702287.1, from coordinate 181,871,838 downwards.
AGATATATCAAATGAGCTTCTAGAAACCATTTCTGGTCTATTTGAATAAATGATTTTAAGTGGACTAAAAATTAGTGGAAAGATCTCGAATAATTCCTAGAGAGGTATATTGACCTCATATATCTACCAGTCCCCTTGTCTCATCTTATTCAAGTCAAATTAATTAATTGCCTTCATTTGCATCACCATGATCAAAGTTGACATTAATCAAATCCATGAGCTAAATCAAATCAAAACCTCATCACAATATCACCGTCAACTTCCACCAGCACCAGCACACACCCCTGGTTGAGCTACACTGTAGCAAGGGCACTATAGCCCCCTTCTCCCTTTGTCTCTTGTGCTTGGAAACAAGGCAAGGAGGAGAGACACCCATATCTTGCCAAAGCCCTTTAATGTCAATTGCAGCAGCACCCCCACCTCCTCTCTGCTCCTCTACATGACCGGGGAACTCCAGCACGACCACCCACCGCCCTTTTTGACCAATCCCTAGCTAGCACCACCTTCCCCTTCCCCCTCTTGGACCTTGTCCATCATGAACCGATCCACCCCAAGTTAAATACACCAGAGGCCACCCCGCGCCTCCCTCTGCCCCTCATTTCTTCCCTCTGCTCCCCACTCACCCCCCCAAAGCCCACTCCCTCTCCCTAGCTCTGCCTTGCCCGAGGAAAGCAGAACAAGGAGTGTTGGCCTCCTCCCTCATTTCAAGCATAGCTCCTCCACCCTCTGTTTCTTCCTCTGCATGTTACCCTATTGTGTTCTCCTCGACCCCCTGCATCTGACCCTGCCCTTTTCCTCGACGTGCAGTAGATCCTGGGCGTTGTTCTGCCGAGCTCCGACGAGTGTGTCGCCGTGGCTCGCCCGCGAGCTCCCTTCCATAATCGCCCCTCGCCGTACTCGTCTCAGAACACTGGGTCTCCTCGTCGGCTCCCCACCGTCTCCCGAGCCCTCCGGTGAGCTCCCCACCACCCACAAGCCTCCTCTACGGTTTCGACCATATTTCTTAGGCGAGAGGAGGAAGACGGCCTCTGCACCGTCCGATCCCTCCTAATCGCACGACCCTCCTCCTCCCTTAGCTCTTTGCCCTGTTGTATGGCCGATGAGCGGGCCCTCCTGGCCGTTTGAACCGACTACCCTCCAACGCGCAGCAGCGCCCGCAGTGGGCCATTCCCTCGCTGTGTGGCCCATCGCGGCTAAGATTTAGCCCGGCTGTTCTCTGCCCCTCTTCTTTTTCTTTTGAAAATGGAAAATGGAAAATACTAAATTTGTTTTATAGCAGTTAGTTTTATATACTTTTGAAAATGGAAAATACCCAAAAAAATGACTGGATCTAAATTTTTACATGCTCTATGAAGTTTTCTCTACCATGCAGAGCTAGTCTCATACCAATATTTATCTTAGTCATTTGCTGGAATTAAATCTACTAAAATGTGTCTTTGCCACTAAATAAATTCCTAAGTGAGCTATACATATCCAAACGGGATGAAACAAAGTTTCCGTGAAAGGATTAAATATACCTACCAGTTAGAATTTACATCATGTCAAGGTGAACTACGGTTTTACATCACTAAAAATAACAAAATCCATCCAGTCATGACTATATATATATTTCTCTAGGTCCAAATTCAATATATATAGAGCTTATTACAACTCTACCCGAAGTGGTACTACCATACCCACCAAATCCCAAAAGATCAAAATTTATGGATCAATTACTCAATTTTGGTTAATTAAATATATCTGTCTAGGGTTGTTTTAATAGATAAATAACTACAGGAGTTATATAACTCCAAAATGGGTAATTCCAATTTATACAGAAAGGTATTCAGAGTACCTAACATGTGCACTTGGAATCACATAAAAATCTTCTGCGGTTTTAATTTGGTGAAAAAGACATATTAGCTATAGAACTAACTTTGGGAATTTCCTGAGGGCATTATGTTAATTAATTTGAGTTGATTCAAACTCTCAAAGTTCACCAACTCAAATGTATACAATATACTCTGAGCAATTTAATTAAGCTACAGATCTTTTCTGGGGATTTATTCACCTAAGCTAGAGGTTATTTCACTAGAAAAATCATAACTAAATATAGAAAATTGATAAAATCATGAAACCACTTTTGCTGTCCTTGTTATTCCAATATATATCTGTAGATCTCATTTTTGCACATTGAGAGCATACAGGTCCAATCCTTAGTTCCAAACCCCTTTATTAAGTGGTTTTGGCAACTAAATCCTAAATGAACTTCCACAAAGGCAATTTAAGTAATTCCAAATTCTATGATCTCAATCTATCAAAACCTCCTAAACTGAATGAGGTGTTGTATGTTTGTTAGCTGTATTGCATTGATGCTTGTATGCCTTGTATCGATTGTGGCTCTGTTTGTATGCATGTATGCTCCCTGATGAAGATTGTTGCGATTATATCGAAGAACCATAGAAGATGGTTATTAATTAATTATTATAGTATTCTAAGAAGAAGTCCAGGGACATATATGCCATATTGCTGATCACATGCAAGCCACCTTCTTGCTCGTAAGCCTTGTCCTACTATTTTACTTATGCATGCTTTACCTACTGCGTTATGAAAGCTACATTGTTTTATTATATGATGATCTATACCTGGTAGTGGCTTGGCTCCTCCAAACCATTCTACATATGTGCTACTAAGTACAACCCCCTTGACGACACCTACTTGTCCCCTAGAATGGTAGATGGTGTATAACACCATACCCCTTTGGAGACCCCGTTTTAGCCGAAGCAAAACTAGAGGATGGGAAGAACCCCAAAAAAAGTTTTACAAATTGTTTATGGCAAAACCTTGGTGAGGTTTGACCTACCAGGAGAAGTTTGAGAAAGAAAAAGGTTTTTGTTTTACAAAATTCTGAAGGAAAGATGGAGGAAAAATGTTTACGAAGATGTACCCAGTTCTTTGTAGCTTTAGCTATAACAACTTAACACGTGCAACCACACTACTCTAGAATGGGACAGGGCTGGACTTGTAGTTTGCTACTCTGGTGTAGGAATTTTCACAACTACTTATAAGGGAACAACTCCCTCGAATGCCGAGTTTCCTTTACAAAAAGGGTTAACTGCTAGACAATCACCTAGAGGAAATGCGAACTGCCCTCGGGAGCAGTCGGGTGATACTATGAGCCTCTCATTGAAAGTGCCCACTCTAGAGGAGTCGGAATGCGCTCCGGTTGGTCTATGGCCTCGACGTCCTGGTGTTAAGAGGAACAACTCATAGGGTAGGGCCTATACTAGAGTGGCATCCGGAGAGTCTTGATCAGTTACTCGACCCAGGATCAGTGAGGATCAGGGCAGGGTACCCGGATGGTGTGGGTAAAGTGTACAACCTCTTCAGTTTGTAAATCTATTTGAATAGCCGTGTCCTCGGTTATGGACGGGTTGGACAAAATACTGTAGAGCGGTGCTGGTTTTGATTTCAAAAAGGACTTCGGAAAAGCAAAGGCTTTGGAAATGATTTGACCCTGGGATCGTCAGAAAGGAAGGAAAGGAATTTGGTCACGAGATGACCGAAAGGAAGAAACCAATGGGTGACCCAGTCCTAGTGTTTTCCAAAACCTTTTAAAAAAGGTTTCCAAAATGTTCTACAAAAGTTTTCAACAAAGATATGTAGATGCTATATTTACAAGAGAAACTATTTTAGAAAAGAAACTCCATTGGAGCCCTCCTACTACCACAACCATAATGCATATCCTCTTATCATTATTTTTATCTTTTAAGGTGGTTTGCGAGTACATTCAAAGTACTCACTAGCATTGTCCCTGGCAATTAACTTGGTCAGATATCAAGAAGAGGGTGGAGTTGATGACTAGGCGAGCTAGGATGTTCTCCCGGTCAGTTGCATGTAGGTTAAGGCACGGCTCGGGCTCTACGCTTGATGAAGTTCCACTGATGATGTTTGATGTAGACATAATGGCAAATAAGGTATGACATGTATCCGCTTAAGTAATGATGTTTCCTTGATACTTGTCGGTTATGTGCCATGACAAACTGATCATGGGATTGTGGTGTATGCATAATAGGGATTCTCGGAGGATTAATCCGGGGGGCCCACATGCTTCTTCTTCCTTGCGCTGCACTTGCATTTGCTGCTTTTGCCTATTCCTTCCTCCTTATACACATGTGTCGCTCTCTAGCCACCATGGGGAAAAGCAAGGTGGGAACTTCCACTTCCACCGCCAAGACCACAAAGAAGAGAGCCCTCGGATGGTCTCCCATGAAATGTACTCCACGAGATCTGCGCGACGCACGCAACAACTGTCTCCTTGTGGAGGGCTCCTTCAAGCTCCTAGGGGACGAGGCTGCCCGACCCCCCAATCTTGCTGGCGGGTAATGTTCCTTTCATTCTTGTATCGTGGCCTCTCCCTTCCAGTTCATGAGTTCCTCCGTGGTCTTCTCTTTGTCTATGACGTGCAGCTTTACCAGCTCACGCCCAATTCCATTCTCCATGTTGCCTGTTTTATCACTCTTTGCGAGTGCTTCCTCGGGATTCATCCCCATTGGGGCCTATGGAAGTATTTCTTTTATGTCCACGACAATGCCACCGATACTCTTATTCACGATATTGCTGGTGCCATTTTCTATGTTCGTTCTGAAGTTGATTATTTCGACTTCAAAATTTCGGATTCTGTCCAAGGGTGGAAAACCAAATGGTTTTACATCAAGGACCAGAAAAGCGAGGGCTAGACCTTCGGGTTAGCCCCTTTTGACCCTAAAAATACCTGCCAAAGGCTTGATTCATGGGACTAGCGCCCAACCCTAAAATGATGGAGATCAAACCCTTTCTAACCCATATAGTGAAGTTGTGTACTGTGATTGGCAAAGAGCTATTGGGATTATAGATCCTGGCATACTTTCTTCGGTGCATATTCGGCCTCTTCAGACAAGGTTATCTGGTATGTGGGATTACACCGGCAAGAAGGATCCTATCAGGATTTCACCGGATGACCTCACTCTCAAGATGTACGAGAAGAGGGTTCATTCCTTCACCATGCTGACTAAGAAAAGCCCAGTTCCTTTAGATTGTAGGGTAGCGCCCTTTGGCAAGAAGAATCGCCTCCTAGAGGAAAGTTTCCATTGATTTTCCCTTTGTTTTTTCATGCCATCATACTCTATCACTTATATTTTTCCCCTTGATGGTGTAGGATTATGATCACCTCTCTGCACTTCCTCCTCTTCTTCAAAGTGGTGAGCTTCTAGCCAATGCCTCTCTATCTGAAGATTTCATTGGGGCTAGGACAACTATTGATGAAGAAATAAAGACATCTATTGCTAAATCTTCTTCGCATACCAAGTCTGTTGCTTCGGCTCGGTCTGAAGATTTTCGAAGGGTTCCCACTGGTGAAAAAGGAAACACGTTGAGGATACAGAAATAGTTGAAGGCTCATATGATTCAACTGGCTCAAAGCCGTTGCGTGATGTTCCTGTTTCATCTGCTCTGCCACTAATGAATCTCTTCCAGATGATACAGAATGTTTCCTCGTGAGTATTGTTTGTTTATCTCTTGGTTTTTGCTGGTGGTGGTTTGCTAGAGTTTTTACTTTGCTTTTGTAGTGATGAAGAAGAAGAAGATCCTCCCATGTCCCCCCTTGGTACTTCTGTTGCTCCTCCTCTGGTCAAGTCACTCGAGACATCAGCAAATCCGAAGAAAACGCATGCATCTCTAGTAGGTAAGATGATCCTAAAAGATTTTGCCACTTTGAAAAAACCGCCGCCATAGAAAATAAGAAAACTTGCGGAAAAAGGTGTAGCGTTATCCGAAAATCCCGCCGAGGTTCACATGCAGGATGTGATTACTGTTTCGGATGATGTTGTCGTGGCTTATCCTTGTTCTTATTTTTCTGACTTCCTGCTCTTCATATTTGCAGCGACTGATGCATGAGATGGTTGATATGGCCTCTCGCTTTATCAAGATCCACAATGAAGCTGAAGAATCCAAAGGTTTATTCCCCTCATCCTTTAAAAGAAATTTGCGCCATTCACTTCTATTAACTTTATGCCCCCTTGTGAATGTCCAGCCGCTGCCAAATAGTCTAGGGCTATTTGAGATGAGGCAATACAACATGCCGATGATTTGGAGGCCAAACTACGGGTCACTAAGAAAGCTCTAGAGGAGGCCAAACAGAAGGCTAAAGCTGACACCGAAGAGAGGGAGAAACGAGATGAAAATCATCAGAAGTGATTGGAAACCCTCAACACTTCTTTGACTCGTGAATTTCCTATCTTCAAAAGATAATTTTTATTTCATCTCTAATATTTTCCTTTGGTTCTTGGTTTTTATTATAAGTCTCTATATCACAAAGCTCACAGGTCAGTCTCTAGTGCTAGACGAGGACAAGAGGGTTGGCCCTTTATCGGATGTTGTTGGTACTTTAGAAGACAACAGTGTTCGTGGGCGCAATCTTCTGATTCATTCATGCCACGCCTTCAAGAGTCTCCATGCCGAGATTTTTCCAACCAAGGAGGTGCAAGCAGATTTTGAACAATATGGTTGATGTTTTCAGTGCTGATCTGAACCCGCTGGTGGGCTACAGCATGACGCAGTCGAAGAGCGGTGCCGAGACTGCCATGGCTTTAGCAATGGCGCATGACAAAAAGGTCGACTGGTAGAAGGTTAGCTCCTCTGTTCCAGTCACCAATGATGGACAAGCAGTTGACTTAAAACATTTCATTAAGAAGGCCAAGAAGTATTCTCAACTGCTCCTGGGCATAGGTGCAGGGCCGAAAAATCCACTTCCCATTCTTTAGCCGATGCTCCTTCAGCGAGTGCCACCCCAATTATCCCTTCTTCGGCTGACGCTCCATCTGCCAGTGCCACTTTGTTTATGGAGCAAATTGCCCCATAGTTTAGTTTGTAGTCGTAGGGGCTTTGTTTTATTCTACTCTGTAATGAACTTGGCTCCTTTTGTTTAATCACTTATTTTGTCGAGAAGGATTTGGTGTATCTATTTATTGTGTAGGAAAATTGCCTTTTGTGTACTAAAACTCCTGTATTTTTTCGTCTGCTCTGCCAAATATTCTGTGACTCGACAACTCCATCTGCAGACATTGGTTTTCCTCCCTCTCAAATAGTCGAACACCTAGATAAAAAGAAGAATATCAATTCGCATAGACGGCGCCAATTGACGAGGGGTAACTTAGGCAATGCCCATTATAACATCCCAAAACTTTAATCCAAGCTTATGAAGATCAAATCATCCAAAAATAGGGTTAACAAAAACTTTTCCAAATTTAAGATGTAAGCATTCATATGTGTGTGCATTTAAAATAGGAGTTGTTTGAATTTCCATGATTGAATGATCCAATTCTTGTAAAATGTTTCTTAGGTGATTTAAACATCATCTACATAATTCCCAAACTTTTCCTAAAGAAAATCAAATCAAAAAGAATTAAAAAGGAGGAATGGTCATTTTGGAAAATTTAAGTCTCATGCCTACTTTGGCTATTCCTGGTACTCAAAACTTAACAGAAATAATTCTTGATCTTTGCACCCCTTGCTAGTACACATAATGAGGTACCAAGGCCCACCTTTGGATATGCTAAAAACATTCTGTTAACTATTTCAAATGACAGTTTAAAATTGAATCTAATGCATATGCATAGATCACCCCTATTTCAAAAACCATCTATTTCAGCTCCATTTTCAAAACCCTTGCAACCAGAGACTACCTATCACTAGTGGAGATCACTCAAAAAATTTGAAACCAAAATTCAAAATTTTCTTTCATGTGGCCATTTCATCAAACACTTGGCATGCTTAATCTCTACTCTAATCCTAGCTCACTGTTTACTACAGGGTTTTGCCCACAATTGATCCCCATTTAATCCCCTTGTCCCCTATTGATCTAACCAGAGCCTAACCAGCATCTTCCCTACCCCCTAGCTGCACTGCCCAGCCATGCCGAGCACCAACTCGCCGGCCAACAGTGCACTTGCAGCAGCAGCCCTCTCCAGCCCCTCTCCTCATGTCTAGCAACTTGCCTGTGGTCCACCTCCACCGTCCAACCAGCCCCAGGACAGAGACAGAGAGCAGAGTGGCCAGGAACCGCCGCGCCCGGAGCCGGTCGAGCATGCCGATGCCGCCCCCAGAGCACGCCCTATCCCTGCTCGCACAGACCACCCCTTGGCACCAGCCCACGCCCACCGCTCCACCTCAACCTGGAGAACACCCCAGACATCCCCGTTCGCCGCCCAAAGCCTCACAGCCACCGCTCGCCGTGGACACCGCCGCTTCGTCCGCGTAGAGCGCCACCTCGCCCAGACCGCGTGCCACCGCCCCTACGGCCGCATTCAATTCCTAGAGCACCGCCAGGGAACCACACATCGATCGCCAACCCCAGCCATGCCTCTACCCCGCCGTAGCCATGTCGCCACCGTCGACTGCCCATCCCGCTCGGTCTCACCGTCGGGCCTATAAAAGGATCCCTCCCCAGCCTCTTCTCTCCACACCATTCCACTCCCCTCACCTCTCTGAACCTCACCCACCTCTAGCCGAAGCAAGTGGAGCAGCAGCTCGCCGGAATTGGAGCCGGAGCAGCCGCGGCAGGAGGAGAAGGGCGCCATTGATTCCGACCACCCCAAGCTCCGCCGCAACCGTGCCTCACCTCGCCGTCATCTTCCACGTTGTTTGACCGCCTCGCCGACCCTGCTGGAGCCCTGGTACGCCCCCAGTAGACCCCCACCGAGCCGCTAGGGTTCGAGCTCGCCGGCGACCTGTTCGTCGTCGACGACGACCCTCAGTCGTTGATCTCACTTCTAATCCTACGGCCCACAGCGCGCGTACCGTTTCGCGTTTTAAGTGACGCTAACACGCGGGACTCCCCTGGCAGCTGAGCCCCGTGCCGCGGAGCTCCACTGGGCCGGCCCATTCCTTTTCCCGCGCTAACCCATAGATTCAAATCTGGCTTTTTTTTAGTTAAATCTAGTTTATGTCCACTAGTTTAAAAATCAATTCAGAGAGTTTTAGAAATCCAAATTGTATGAAACCAATTTTGTCTGAAAGGTATTAAAATGATCTATCCAAGCCCGTTGGATTTAATTCAATTAGAGTTATAGATCTCTCCTAATAAAAATGAGAAGACAGAAGTTTTTGCAACTTGCAACATTTTTATAAAATCAACCAAGTTAGCTTTTGAGTTGTTTCCAACTCTCAAAAATCACATTTCGTCATATCTATATAACCATGTAATAATATTAAGGTTAACATGCAGTGACTTTGGACTAGTACCAAAATAATGCTATATAGGCATTTCTAGTCACTTTAAATCATTTAAATAATGAACTTAAACCAAAGTAATATTGATCCAACCCTTAAATCTCATTCCCACATGTTCGAATATGTGGTGATGATAGGTGTCAACATGATCCCATGTTTTAAGTGGTGAATATTAAATGTTAGTTAATTTTTCAATGAGTAGAAATTACTTTTCTAAAATAAAGAGAAGGAAACTATTGAATTAAACTTGTGATGTTTGTGATGATAATAGATCATCAAATGTGTGTTTTAGAATGCTACTTAGACTAGTTAAGTATTGTTTGGTGATTGTGCACTCCATATGTATTTATAGACGCTAGTACCGACCAAGCTTACAAGGAGGAGTGCTACCAAGAAGAAGAAGAAGAAGAAGAAAACTTCAACCACTACACCAACCAAGCCAAGCTATTATTGGCAAGCTAACCCTTGCAAAACATACCTTAGCAAGCCACCATTAACAGTGCAAGCTATTGTTAGCAAGCTAGAATTAAGCTAGATAAATGAGCAAGGATGCTTTAGGCATGCTTTGATCACACCCCTTTTAACTATTAGTACCCCAAGTCTTACCTGCAAGTTTTACTCCCCTTAGTATGCAAAGTTGCTTACTTATTTTGAAGGTAGCATAAAAAGTATAAAACTTGACCTACTTAGAAACCTTTAGATGTCATTATATGGCATGAGATTGATCCCATCCTTCCCCTTTAGTGAACACTCTTAACTGAGTATTTTAGAGTAGATCAAAAACATGAGTCACTTTAGATGGGAACACTTGGTGAAAATGAATTATGAAAACCTTGGAATGATGAGTCATTCTATTGAGATGTTTTGACATGTGTTGAGAAACACAAATGATTGAGGATGATGAAAATATTGAGGCATGAGCCTTAACCCTTTTTATAAAACGGATGGTTAGATTCGGATGCGATACCATTCCAAATTTACCGTACAACCACACTACCTGAATTGGGTAAGGCTTAGCTGGAAATTTATATGCATTAGTATTAGTTCCCTCATAGGAGAGGTTTGAGCTGAGGCTACCTCTCAATGTTGTCCACCTATGCAGTGCCCAAGATGACTGATGGTCATGGTTGGGAGGCCATGCTCATAGGAGAGGTGCTTATACTAGGGTGTGTAAAGGGAAGGTTATGTTTGATTATCTGCATACTAAGTATGATGATTCAGGGTTATCCCTGATAGATGTATAGAATCTTGTGGTGAAAGTGTACCACCTCTACAGAGTGTCAAACAATTGGAATAGCCGCGTCCACGGTTATGGACAGTTGGAATGGCCATACTGTTTCGTTGTCAGATGTTTTCTAAATACTTTGAAGTAATGATAAATCTTTGACTTGACCACCACAGGGTCGTGTTTATGATAATAGCTTCCCAATTTAAGTGATTCTAGAACTTTACTTTATCTTTCTTTGCTTCTGAACTCAGCTTAGGTTTCAAACTTAACTTGATAGTTAACTTAGATTCAACACTTTAACTTAGAATTATACTCCTTGTTAGTAGTAGTTTGCGAGTACTTAAAGAGTACTCATGGCTTTTGTCCCTGGCTATTCTCATGGCCAGACTATGAAGGAGATTATCAAGATGATGGTCAGCAGGACGGCTATGATAACTAGGACTATCTGCCTTCGTCAGCATTGCCTGTGCCCCTGAAGATGGACCCCACTACTACGCTTATCTTTTATTTTCGCTGCTTGTTGTATTAAAGACTGGATCATGAGATCCTTATTTGTGTAAAACCTTATGTATGGTTTGTAATGGATGATGTACTGTGATAGCCAATCTGTTATGTCTCGCAAAAATGGTAATCCTGGGATTGCGAGGTATGGCATAACGGGTATCTGGGATTAAAAATCCGGGTGTTGACAAGTTGGTATCAGATCCATCCTGACCATAGGAGACCCTAGTTAGAATGGACGTCCAAACCAAAAACTTAGCTTCAAAACCAAAGTGAGTATTTATGATAAACTATTTCCCCTCTTACCCGTGTGAACTCATTCTTTCTCAAAAATTCACGTTCCTCAAAATTCTTACATTACTACTTAAAATTTGACACAATTGATCACTTCACTAACTTCCTCATCCTTAATCCTTGTAGATGGAGACTCAGTTCAGCAAGTTTTACCAGTTGGGAAACGGAGGTCAGCTGATCTTCGAGAGGGATCTGGATTCACTGTCAGAGTTACAGGGACGCCCACATCCAGAGTTTCTTGGAGCTCAACTTCCAGGACCCCCAGGAGGAGACCTACAGTGGCTAGTCACCGCGGATCTTCGGGGAAGCATCGAAGCACCATCTTCCGGGAGAATTCAGTTCTCCGTGAGAGAGAACAACTGGCTAGATGGATTAGCCAGGGCAATGCATGAAGCTCTCGCACGCCTATGTGCCCTCAGCGTCAACAAGATCCAAGGAACCCGTTTTGCCCACTATGCAAGACGTGACTTCATGGGAATGCCGATGGAGATGCCAAGTCACCCAGAGTTGAGGCGTCAAGTGGAGAACCTTGACTTCTTGCTTCATGACAGACAGCAGGAACTGGACAATGCCAGGGAGTTAGCCAACCAGAACCGTGCCATCACCGACTAGAAGGCCCAGACTTTCGCACTGCTCATCCAAGATCGCCAGTCTCTTCATCGCCAGCGTGCAAAGAAGGATCACACCATCGCCCGTCTTCACAAGAAGGTGGCTGACCTCGAGAAGACCGTCAAGGAGCAGGAAGCTCAGCTTGCCGCCAAGGAAGAAGAAGATGAGGGTGAAGACATCCAGGGAGATATGGATTCTTACCTCAGCAACGATGATGAATTTCTGGAGGAGGATGTTGTGGACGTAGATGCACTAGAGCACTGTCGTAGCATGAGATGTATCATCTCATTATATCGTAGCTTGCAGAATGATTCTTCAAACCATCTGTTTTCCCCTTTGATTATTGTGGTGTGTGTTGTATCGTGTGCTTGCTTGCATGAATGAAAATGAAGTTAGTTGAAAAACCTGAGTTTAACTCAAAGTTTTAGATTTGAAAAACCCAAAACCATGAACCTTAGACTTTCCCTCTTACCCCTATATCTATCTCAATCTTCAGATGACTCGTGGGAACCAAGGAGGGAGCAGCTCGTCGCAAGACCCAATGCTGCAGATCTTGCAGAATCTCATCGCGGACCGTGAAGAAAGCAGGGCCGAGCGTCAAGCCAACTTAGCAACATTGCAGCAGATCGCCCAAATGGCTCTCAACAACCAAGGACATGGAAATCAGGATCACCAAGGATCCAAACTCAAAAACTTTCAGAACACCAATCCCCCAATCTTTAACCAATCTGAAAACCCATTAGATGCTGATGACTAGTTACAGACCATGGAAAACAACTTAGAGGTTGCCAGAGTTGATGAGAATGAGAAAGTTCTCTTCGCCACCCACTATCTGGCGGGAGATGCAAGAGCTTGGTGGAATAGCATCCGCAATATGAACCATGGCCAGGTGATGACCTAGGAAGCATTCAAGGTCAAGTTCAGCTGCACCCACGCGCCGCAAGGTCTTGTCAACAGGATGAGAGATGAATTCCGTGAATTGAAGCAAGGAAGAATGACTGTGGTGGAGTACCATGACAGATTCTTGTCACTTGCTAGATATGCACCAGATGAGATCAACACAGAGGCCAAGAAGAAGGAGAGATTCTTAAACGGACTGCATGATGAGATGCAGACTGTCCTCGTCAACATCCGTTTCGATGATCTTGAAGAGCTAGTCGACTCTGCCATTCAGATGGAAGGGAAGATTAACCAGGCAAACGACAACTGCAAGCGTTGTTTGATGCAGCAGTCTGGATCCAGTAGTCACCAGAAGTACCGTCCCAACCCCTCACCAGGATATGCACCAAGGAGCAACTGACCCCCAAATTCTCGCCCAAGCTACCCCAACAGTAGCGGAAGTAATGTGAAGTCCGGAGGAAACAATCACAACTCCAGCAATACCAACAATTTCAATCATGCCCCTCCCAAGAGCAACAACAACAACAACAACAACACTGCGCCCAAAACTGGCAGCAATGTTGTGCCTGTCGCAGTCAAGGACAAGTCCCAGATCACTTGTTTCGAGTGTGGAGTGAAGGGTCACTACTCCAATGAGTGTCCCAAGAAGACTGCCGCCAATGCCCCTGTGAATGCCCCAGCTCAGCAGCAGCGTCATGTTCAACCAGGAAGAAGATTTGCCCCAGGGAACCCGCACAACCGCAACGGTCGTCTCTTCCACATGAACGCAGAAGAAGCCCAGGAAGTGCCAGATGTAGTGCTGGGTATGTTTTCTGTCAACTCAGTTTTAGCAAGAGTATTGTTTGATTCTGGAGCATCGCATTCATTTATCACCGAAGAATTTGTATGCACTAGTAAGATTCACCCAACCAACCTGAAGCATGTCATGATAGTTCAAATCCTAGGTTCAACAACAAAAGCTAGAAAAATTTGCAAAGCTGTACCTATCAGAATACATGCGATAGATTTTTATGCCAACCTAATTGTACTTGGAACCAAAGGATTGGAAGTAGTACTAGGTATGGACTGGATGTCAAGGCATAAAGGACTGATAGACTGTGCTAAGAAAGCCATCACCATGACTAGTAGTTCTGGAGTAACAGTAGAGCATATCTTTGAAACCTTACCCCGACAATTCAAGTGCAACAAGAGTGTAGCCCTGCACACCATTGACCAAGTCAGAGTAGTCTGTGAATACCCCGACGTATTCCTAGATGAATTGCCAGGTATGCCCCCGGATAGGGATATTGAGTTCATTATCGAACTAATCCCCGAAACCGGACCTATAGCCCAGAGACCCTATACCATGAACCCCTCAGAGTTAGTGGAACTGAAGAAGCAGTTGGATGCCATGTTAGCAACAGGCTTGATTCAGCCAAGTGGATCGCCATGGAGATCACCAATGTTATTCATCGACAAGAAAGATGGAGGCAATCGTCTGTGTACAGATTACAAAAAGTTGAATGATGTCACCATCAAGAACAAGTACCCCTTGCCAAAGATAGAGGATCTATTTGATCAGTTGACAGGTGCCCAGGTATTCTCAAAGATTGATCTTAGGACTGGTTATCACCAACTTAAGATTCATGCAACGGATATTCCGAAGACCGCCTTTACTACTCGCTATGGTTTATACGAGTATACGGTTATGTCTTTTGGATTAACCAATGCCCCTGCTTATTTCATGAATCTCATGAATAAGATCTTTATGAATTTCCTAGATAAGTTTGTAGTTGTGTTTATCGACAACATCCTTATCTACTCCAAGTCAGAAGAAGAGCATGAGAAACATCTGAGAATCATCCTAGAAACCCTGAGAGAGCATCAGTTATATGCCAAGTTCAGCAAGTGTGAGTTTTGGCTGAAAGAAGTAGGATTCCTAGGACATATTGTTTCTGCCGGAGGAGTCTCTGTTGATCCCACCAAGATCAAAGATGTCGAGGAATGGGAAGCCCCAACCAATCAAACCCAAGTTCGTTCATTTCTTGGATTAGCAGGATATTACCGCAAGTTCGTAGAAGGATTCTCGAGCATAGCCTGACCAATGACCCAATTGTTGTAGAAGGACAAGAAATTTGAATGGACAGACAAACGTGAAGCCAGTTTCCAGGAGATGAAAAAGAGATTGATATCAGCCCCAATTTTGATCATGCCAGACATCAAGAAGCCATTTGATGTGTATTGTGATGCATCCAATATTGGCCTAGGATGTGTATTGATGCAAGAAGGCAAAGTCATCGCGTATCTGTCTCGAAAATTGAAGCAACATGAGCAGAACTATCCGACCCATGATCTTGAGCTAGCAGTCATGGTTCTAGCATTAAAGACATGGCATCATTATTTGATGGGTAATCGCTGTAAGATTTACTCAGATCATAAGAGCTTGAAGTATATCTTCACTCAGAAGGAGCTGAATATGAGGAAAAGAAGATGGATAGAGTTAATCAAGGATTATGACCTTGACATTCACTATCACCTCGGCAAAGCCAATGTGGTAGCGGATGCTCTTAGCAGATTGCCGTGTAGGCTTAACACCATGATCAAAGAGAAGCAACCAAGTTTGTATGAGGAGTTGGAGCAGTTCAGGACTGAGTTAGTTAGCAAAGGATGCCTAGCTTGCATTGAACTTCAACCCACTTTGATTAGCCAAATCAAGGAAGCCCAGAAGGGAAATGAAAGTATCAACGGAATCAAACGTCGTATTGGTACAAGAAAGGTACCTGGATTCACCGAAGACGAAGAAGGTGTACTGTGGTACAAAGGACATATTTGTGTGCCAGCAGATTCGGAGATGAAGGAAGCTCATGATACTCTTTATTCTATCCACCCCGGAGGAACGAAGATGTATCAGGATTTAAAAGAGCAATTTTGGTGGCACAAGATGAAGAGAGAGATCGGAAGCTACATCGCCAAATGTGACATCTGTCAAAGAGTCAAAGCAGAGCATCAGAGACCTGCAGGATTGTTGCAACCATTGCAGATTCCGGAATGGAAATGGGATTCCGTCGGAATGGACTTTATCACCGGTTTGCCTACTTCTAGTAGGGGAAATGACTCAATCTGGGTCATCGTTGATAGATTGTCCAAGGTAGCCCACTTCATACTTGTCAAGACTACCTACTAGAGTGCAAAACTAGCAGAGCTGTATATTTCTAGGATTGTTAGTCTGCATGGAACCCCCAAGACCATCATCTCAGATCGAGAAACCCAGTTTACTTCAAGATTTTGGCAGAAAGTTCAGGAAGGTTTAGGAACCAAGTTGAACTTCAGTACCGCTTATCACCCGCAAACAGATGGACAAACTGAGAGAGTCAACCAGATCTTAGAGGATATGCTTAGTGCTTGTGTGTTGGAATACGGATCAAAATGGGAAGACTGCCTGCCTTTCGTAGAATTCTCATATAACAACAGTTATCAGGATAGTTTGCAGATGGCACCATTTGAATTCCTATATGGAAGAAAGTGTCATACCCCTTTGAATTGGTCGCAAGTAGGATAGAGTCAGATCTTTGGACCCGACATTCTCCGAGAAGCAGAAGAGAAAGTTCACAAAGTCCGTGAGCACCTCAAGACTGCCCAATCCAGACAGAAGAGCTATGCTGACAAGAGAAGGAGAGACCTGACTTTCAATGTCGGAGATTTCGTATATCTCAAGGTTTCACCATTGAAGGGAACTCAACGCTTTAGTCTGAAGGGAAAGTTAGCCCCCAGATATATCGGACCTTTCAAGATTCTGAACCGCCGAGGAGAAGTATCGTATCAACTGGAACTGCCTGAAGAGATGTCAGCCATCCACAATGTGTTCCATATTTCGTTACTTCGCAAATGCTTGGAAGTGCCTGAGAAGATGGAAGTTTTCAAGAACATCAATCACAGAGCTGTGAAAATCAACAATGACCTGACCTATCGGGAAGTACCCATCCGTATCTTAGAAGAAGCCTAAAGAACCACCAGGACCAGGAGTATCAAGTTTCTCAAGATTTAGTGGAGCAACCATACCGAGGAGGAAGCTACTTGGGAGCACGAAGATTACATTAGAACAGAGTTCCCAGATCTCTTTAGTTCCTAGTTTTCTTTGTAAATCTCGAGACGAGATTTTGTTTAAGGGGGAAGGTTTGTAACATCCCAAAACTTTAATCCAAGCTTATCAAGATCAAATCATAAAAAAATAGGGTTAACAAAAACTTTTCCAAATTTAAGATGAAAGCATTCATATGTGTGTGCATTTAAAATAGGAGTTGTTTGAATTGCCATGATTAAATGATCCAATGCTTGTAAAATGTTTCTTAGGTGATTTAAACATCATCTACATCATTCCCAAACTTTTCCTAAAGAAAATCAAATCAAAAATAATTAAAAAGGAGGAATGGTCATTTTGGCAAATTTAACTATCATGCCTACATTGGCTATTCCTAGTATTCCAAACTTAACAGAAATAATTCTTGATCTTTGCACCCCTTGCTAGTACACATAATGAGGTACCAAGGCCCACCTTTGGATCTGCTAAAAACATTTTGTTAACTATTTTAAATGACAGTTTAAAATTGAATCTAATGCATATACATAGATCACCCCTATTTTAAAAACCATCTTTTTGAGCTCCATTTTCAAAACCCTTGCAACCACAGACTACCTATCACTAGTGGAGATCACTCAAAATTTTTCAAACCAAAATTTAAAATTTTCTTTCATGCGGCCATTTCATCAAACACTTGGCATGCTTAATCTCTACTCTAATCCTAGCTCACTGTTTACTACAGGGTTTTGCCCCCAATTGATCCCCATTTAATCCCCTTGTCCCCTCTTGATCTAACCAGAGCCTAACAAGCATCTTCCCTACCCCCTAGCTGCACTGCCCTGCCATGCCGAGCACCAACTCGCCGGCCGATAGTGCACTCGCAGCAACAGCCCTCTCCAGCCCCTCTCCTCATGTCTAGCAACTTGCATGTGGTCCACCTCCACCGCCCAACCAGCCCCAGGCAGAGATAGAGAGCAGAGCGGCCAGGAACCGCCGCGCCCGGAGCCGGTCGAGCATGCCGACGCCGCCC
Organism: Avena sativa; assembly: GCA_916181665.1. NCBI lineage: Eukaryota > Viridiplantae > Streptophyta > Magnoliopsida > Poales > Poaceae > Avena > Avena sativa. Next base: position 181,853,973 of record OV702287.1, on the reverse strand, counting down.
CTAGAGAACGCCCTGTCCCCGCTCGCACAGACCACCCCTTGGCACCAGCCTACGCCCGCCGCACCACCTCGACCTGGAGAACACCCCAGACATCCCCGTTCTCCGCCCAAAGCCTCACAGCCACCGCTCGCCATGTACACCGCCGCTTCGGTCGCGTAGAGCGCCACCTCGCCCAGACCGCGTGCCACCGCCCCTACGGCCACATTCAGTTCCTAGAGCACCGCCAGGGAACCACACATCGATCGCCACCTCTAGCCATTTCTCTACCCCGTCGTAGCCATGTCGCCACCGTCGACTGCCCATCCCGCTTGGTCTCACCGTCGGGCCTATAAAAGGAGCCGTCACCAGCCACTTCTCTCCACACCATTCCACTCCCCTCACCTCTCTAAACCTCACCCACCTCTAGCCGAAGCAAGTGGAGCAGCAGCTCGCCAGAATTGAATCCGGAGCAGCCGCGGCAGGAGGAGAAGGGCGCCGTTGATTGCGACCACCCCAAGCTCCGCCGCAACCGCGCCTCGCCTCGCCGTCATCTTCCACGTTGTTTGCCCACCTCGCCGACCCTGTTGGGCCCTGGTACGCCCCCAGTAGACCCCCACAGAGCCGCTAGGGTTTGAGCTCGCCGGCGACCTGTTCGTCGTCGACGACGACCCTCAGCCGTTGATCTCACTTCTAATCCTACGGCCCACAGCGCGCGTACCGTTTCGCGTTTTAAGTGCCGCTGACACGCGGGACCCCCCTGTCAGCTGAGCCCCGTGCCACGGAGCGCCACTGGGCCGGCCCATTCCTTTTCCCGCGCTAGCCCATAGATTCAAATCTGGATTTTTCTTTTTAGTTAAATCTAGTTTCTGTCCACTAGTTTAAAAATCAATTCAGAGAGTTTTAGAAATCCAAATTGTATGAAACCAATTTTGTCTGAAAGGTATTAAAATGATCTATCCAAGACCGTTGGATTTAATTCAATTAGAGTTATAGATCTCTCCTAATAAAAATGAGAAGACAGAAGCTTTTGCAACTTGCAACATTTTTATAAAATCAACCAAGTTAGCTTTTGAGTTGTTTCCAACTCTCAAAAATCACATTTCGTCATATCTATCTAACCATGTAATAATATTAAGGTTGACATGCAGTGACTTTAGACTAGTACTAAAATAATGCTATATAGGCATTTCTAGTCACTTTAAATCATTTAAATAATGAACTTAAACCAAAGTAATATTGATCCAACCCTTAAATCTCATTCCCACATGTTAGAATATGTGGTGATGACAGGTGTCAACATGATCCCATGTTTTAAGTGGTGAATATTAAATGTTTAGATAATTTTTTAATGAGTAGAAATTACTTTTCTGAAATAAAAAGGAAACTATTGAATTAAACTTGTGATGTTTGTGATGATAATAGATCATCAAATGTGTGTTTTAGAATGCTACTTAGCCTAGTTAAGTATTGTTTGGTGATTGTGCACTCCCTATGTATTTATAGATGCTAGTACCGACCAAGCTTACAAGGAGGAGGAGTGCTACCAAGAAGAAGAAGAAGAAGAAAACTTCAACCATTGCACCAACCAACACAAGCTATTATTGGCAAGCTAACCCTTGCAAAACATACCTTAGCAATCCACCATTAACAGTGCAAGCTATTGTTAGCAAGCTAGAATTAAGCTAGATAAATGAGCAAGGATGCTTTAGGCATGCTTTGATCACAGCCCTTTTAACTATTAGTACCCCAAGACTTACCTACAAGTTTTACTCCCCTTAGTATGCAAAGTTCCTTACTTATTTTGAAGGTAGCATAAAAAGTATAAAACTTGACCTACTTAGAAACCTTTAGATGTCCTTCTATGGCATGAGATTGATCCCATCCTTCCCCTTTAGTGAACACTCTTAACTTAGTATTTTAGAGTAGATCCAACTTGAGTCACTTTAGATGGGAACACTTGGTGAAAATGAATTATGAAAACCTTGGAATGATGAGTCATTCTATTGAGATGTTTTGACATGTGTTGAGAAAAACAAATGATTGAGGATGATGAAAATATTGAGGCATGAGCCTTAACCTTTTTTATAAAACTGATGGTTGGATTCGGATGCGATACCATTCCAAATTTACCGTACAACCACACTACCTGAATTGGGTAAGGCTTAGCTGGAAATTTATATGAATTAGTATTAGTTCCCTCACGGGAGAGGTTTGAGCTGAGGCTACCTCTCAATGTTGTCCACCTATGCAGTGCCAAAGATGACTGATGGTCATGGTTGGGAGGCCATGCTCATAGGAGAGGTGCTTATACTAGGGTGTGTAAAGGGAAGGTTATGTTTGATTATCTGCATACTAAGTATGATGATTCAGGGTTATCCCTGACAGATGTATCGAATCTTGTGGTGAAAGTGTACCACCTCTGCAGAGTGTCAAACTATTCGAATAGCCGCGTCCGTGGTTATGGATAGTTGGAATGGCCATACTGTTTCGTTGTCAGATGTTTTCTAAATACTTTGAAGTAATGATAAATCTTTGACTTGACCACAACAGGGTCGTGTTTATGATAATAGCTTCCCAATTTAAGTGATTCTAGAACTTTACTTTATCTTTCTTTGCTTCTGAACTTAGCTTAGGTTTCAAACTTAACTTGATAGTTAACTTAGATTCAACACTTTAACTTAGAATTATACTCCTTGTTAGTAGTAGTTTGCGAGTACTTAAAGAGTACTCATGGCCTTTGTCCCTGGCTATTCTCATGGCCAGACTATGAAGGATATTATCAAGATGATGGTCAGCAGGACGGCTATGATAACTAGGACTATCTGCCTTCGTCAGCATTGCTTGTGCCCCTGAAGATGGACCCCACTGCTATGCTTATCTTTTATTTCGCTGCTTGTTGTATTAAAGACTAGATCATGAGATCCTTATTTGTGTAAAACCTTATGTATGGTTTGTAATGGATGATGTGCTGTGATATCCAATCCGTTATGTCTCGCAAAAATGGTAATCCTGGGATTGCGACGTATGGCTTAATGGGAATCTGGGATTAAAAATCCGGGTGTTAACACCCATGGTTATGGACTGAGGGTTTCGAGGAAAAGAGAATGCTAGGGACTTTTTCGGGTGATCAGAAAACAAGGGAGTTAAAGTCGTCTGATTGTTTATGGTCAAATTCATTACATATCGCTTAAGGATTTTTTTTCTGTACCTCTCCGTTGGCTCCTCCCAGCCTATATATAATAGGCTCGGTCCCGAAGCCATATGCGGATAGGTTACAGACTATGATTACAACAACGATACAATGTCAGATTCTATTTCCAAACTATATCTTCCATCGGGTGCTTCTTGGGCCATCTTTGTGGGTTTCATGGGCTTGTGATCCTTTATGCACCTAAGGTAATCATAAGAACCCGAATAGTTATACCTATGTCAAAGTGTGAACTTGCCTTTTTGACTGCAAGACTATGTAGTCAAGGTCTTCTAGTCGGTATAAACTCCAATATCTGAAAACAACATCATTGGTCCGGTAAGGACTAATGTTCAAAGAAGAAACATGCTATTGTGCAAAGATAGTGATATGCATTTTGTATAAATCCCAAAGTAAATCCCCATGTTTAAATTTGGATTGAGTTTGGTGGTTTATGAAAGATTTGTGTTGCAATTAAATTGACTTCAAAAATAAATACCTACTAGGCTTCTAAAAGTAATTGACAAGTGATGAAAGTAAGGTAAAAGTTGTTAGTAGATGTTGATTGGTAAATAATTAGTTATTTGTACTTAGGATTTATTATAAATAATATCATGGTTTTAGGTTTAGTATTTTAGACTTAAGGATTCTTTTTAGAAATACTACATTTTATAGGATCATATAAATTTATTCTTACTTTAAAAGTAATATTGAAGAGTTATCTTCATGATAAAACAAGTCTCTTATTTGAATAAGATAGACAAATAAGTATTTATTATTTTAGAAATCTTAAAACCCTTTTTAAATAGCATGGTTAACATTTTTATAGGAATATATATATATATTCGAGTTCTTAAAAGTCTTTTTTATGTATTTATCAGTCTTACTATTATTTTACTAAAATTTCATAAAGGAATAAGTGTTTCCAAATACACATTCTAAATTTATTAGGTTATAATACAAACTAGTATTTTCCTTTCATTTAGTATTTATTGAGAAACTTAAAATGATTTTTTACTTATTTTTAAGTATTATGTTTATTTTTAGGAAATTCCTTAGATGAAATATTATATTAAAATATTAAGATTAAGATTTATTATGCTAAAATATATTGTAGTATTTTTCTTACATAAAGTATTAATTTAGGATAATAAAAATGAATTTTATTTATTTTTAGGTATTATTCCCCATTTTAGAAAATTTGTTGAAGTAATAGATGCGTAAATTATTCATTTCAAATTTAGTAACTCAAAATACAATTTTAGTATTTTTTTCTTGGATAGATTATATTTTTATGAAGATTTAGACATATTATATGTATTTTTAGGATTTTTATTTATTTTTCTAGGGTCAAAATACCATTAGGGTTATTTGTGTAAGTAGGATTTTATTCAATATTTCTTTTTTATAAAAACCTAGGCCTGACCCGTGAGCTAGCCTAGCCCGGCCTAGAGCCCACCCGTCCCAGTTCGATTGGGTCAAACCCAGCCTTCACACAGGCCCGGGAACCGGCCCACTAATCTCTCTCTCTCTTCATCACACGCTTATCCTCACTTTGCTCCCCTCTCTGGCGATGCAATGACACCGCCATGTTCTTCCCTGATTCCGGTGAGACCAGGTCATCTCGGTCGCCGCCACGGTGCGATATGACGTAGTCGATGACACTGCATTGTCGAGCCCATCTCGATTTCATGCTCGAGCCCTCCTCAGGCCTTGTCACTTTCTCTCTAGTGCCTAGGGTTTGCATCGTTACCGATGATGCAGTTCTCTGATGATCCTTTGATGCTTCCCTGGTGCATTGGTGGTGTGGTGATGCTAGTTTGTGTCACCTCCTTCTCATGTGGCTGTCATGACCGCAGCTTGGTGCGGGTTGCAGCGCCCTCCGGTGCTCCCCGTGCTGTCGTGGTCATCGTTGTCGGCCACATCTACTTCCTCTTCTAATTTATAAGTGAGGACCATGGGTGAGTCTCTTCTCTTCCACACTGATCTCTGGTCCACTCTGTGATGATGATTAACCTGAATTAGGGTTTGTACTCTCTTTTAGGGTTCATTTCCCTTCTTGAATTATTTGTTTAGTTGGAATTGATCTAAGGAATTGCTTGAATTGTCATTTATATATTGGTATCTGTCTTGCTAGTGGCTGATGATGCTCAGTAATGCTACTAGATATGCTAACATTCAGGATCTGGCTGTGGTTGGTATGTTAGTTCTTAGGTTGTAAATATCCTGAGATTACTGTTATATTGGTGATGAATTCCTTTTTTGGAATTACTCTCTAATATACATGGTTAAGGGCCTATGGGCTTTTGTATCTTTTTTGGCAATGGTGAAAAGTTTGTATTTTGGTTTGAGATGTACAGATAAATGATGTATGGTGTGAGCGGTAGCTATGATGTTTTATTGGATGTATGCTCTGTGAATCAAAGCTTGAGATAGTGAATATTGGCTTATGGTCAGATTACTTTGATGTATCTACCCTATGATAGGTGGCTTAAATATATGATTCCTAATGTTTTTTAGGAAGATGATTTGAAGAGATCTTGTATAGATGTTTACATTTTCTACATCTTATTTGGAATATGGTGGAAGATAAAACTGCTATAGAGGTGCTACCATTCTTTGGAATGTGCCCTCTAGTAGTTCATCAATAGATCTGATGTTAGTGGCTTAAACAGATCTGGTATAACTGATATGGATACTTGTTTGAGTGGCTTCTGCTAGTGATACTGCCACTACGGTGCCTCTAGTTTGTGAAGAGTGCATAGTGGTTAGCTGAGGCAGCTAGATCTTCTACTCAACCACTTGCATGCAATCTTACTTATGTAATAGTTTGGGATTTGAAGTCCTAGGTCAGTGATGCAAAGACTGAGGCCCAACTTATTAAGAAGATAAGAACAGATACTTGGATACCTCTACATGTCCTATTATGATCTAGTACTCCTTTTGAGTTTACATTTGAGGACAATTCTACTACTGGTTTATCATGCAAATAAACTAATGGTAATTGACACTACTTAATATGTGGGGTCAACCTTTTATGCAGAGTAGACAAGTGAGCTTAGTCCTTATGCACATGATCTAGTGTTGATCCTACTCTGCTGCTTGGCCTGGTGCTTGTCTTGTTCCTCCTTTGTTGAGGCTATTGGCCCTTCCCTCCTAGATCTAGATCCTGGATTGGCCTTCTCCTCCTTGCCTTACCTTTAAGTGATGTCCAACTTCACCTGGATGTTGCCTGATCTTCTCCTCCTGACTCCTGGATGAATTTCTAAGAAACCAAGTGTTGGTTATAATTTGGTGGGATGATCTAGTGTTCGTGTTTTCTGGTGGTGTATATTCTAGAGATGGTTATATGAAGTGCTTGGATGTGAAGTGAAATGGGTAATTTTGGTGTTGATGCAGTGCATAGAACGGGTGCTGTCATGGTGGTGGTGTTACATGCTTCAGAGAGAGTGCACTCTCTCGACTGCGTCTAGGAAGATAACCCCTACACTATGTGCTCCGATGTCAAAAAGAAGGCAGTCATGCATGTGTGACTATGCTTCTTCCAGGTGGCCCTACGATGTGCAAGTACCTATGTTTGTTTTGACTTGAATGGAGGATTAGATCAAGTAATAAATAGATATTTTCTCAAGTTTCTACTCTAGCCTTTTTTACTAAGTCTGGTCTTACCCTGGCATATGATGTTGCTCTAAGGCATTAAACTGCATAAGAAAAGATTCTACTTAGGCCCCTAATTATTGTTTTATGATGAACACAAACAGTGCATCTCATTGTTAAGCTCTGATTGCACTAACCAAACTAACCCTCTCTTTTCTTTTTCACTTGTTTTCCTTTGTCTTTGCAGGGATCAAAAGGATATACAAGAAGATCAAGAAGATTAGATTTAGGATTTTGTTAGTAATTAATATAGGGTTTTAATTTTATTACTTTTGTAATATTTTTATTGTTCTTTTGTAAAGAACAATGTAACATATGTTTATTCTTTAATAAAGTTCACTTTCTTATTACTTGTAATTGTTCATTTATAAAATAACTCCCTTACTTGTTTGTATACTTCTTATATTGCATTTATAGATTAAGAATATCTAATTATTTGTATATTTTCATTTATTTATAATATCTTATATTTCATTTTACTTGTATCCTTATTCTATAATATAATACTTGATGCTTCATATTAAATATTTAAAAATCCTCTTTAAAACTATAAATTTTATAAGTGCTTTTAGTTTGAATAAATTCAAAAGTAGTTTCATGCAAAATATTACCCTAGAATACTCAAAATACTATTATCCTAGCATACTCAAAATACCTAGAGATCATGTCAAAATTGATAACAATCAGTAGAATGACCTAAACCTATCCTAGTCTAGTGAAAGAAACTCTAATCTCCCTAGGGTTTAAGTTTGCGAAAAAATTACCCCAATTTTTCTTATGCATGAATCAAGTGCAAAAACCCTCTTTTGAAGCCCTAAATGCTGGTGCGTTATAGTATGTCCCCCTTAAACTGAACTTCGACCCCGAAGTTACGGATATCACTCTTGTTGCAGTACGGAAATCTTTCCTTCTGAATCTTCTCCATTGAAGTTTGGCAATCCTTATCCATCCATTGGTCTCTTTTGGTGATCCCTATATTCCACCCTACCTCTACAGGATTACCCATTCCATATCTATGACTTATCTAAACTTTTTATTCCCTCCTAGTGTATTGGAAAAGATACTCCATAAGATTAACGAACTAATTCATAGGTATCTTGGTGGTATGAAGGTATACTAATGGTAGTGTTTTACGATTCTTAAATTTCTAATGGATTGTAACTAGTCCTTTTTAATTTTCTTTCTGTGAATGAATTGAACTCATTTAGTCCCTCCATTCAAAATAACCCTACTCTTCCTCAATAAGACATTTTGATCATTTCTTCTCATAACTGAAAATACTATTAGTCTCAAGCTATGTTTTATTGGCTGCTATGATAGATATCAGTTGCGGTCCAAATACATCTTCAACACTGAAGTTATCATCAAATTTGGACACTCTTGAAAAGATTTAAATGCTTCTCTTCAAACACTATAATAACTGGTGGATCTGGAATTCTAGCATGTTCTTCACTCTCCCCTAAGGGTTTTCCTAATGGTCTTAGGAAGTAACATAGGGTATACCCACACATTTGTGGATACCCAAGTAAATTATTCCTCCTAAATGGCATATATTTATATAATAATTCATATTAAAGATAACATGGTGACTTATCATTTGCTAAGTTGTGTTGGACATCAGGGTTGATTTGAGTCATAACCTCATACTTCCTTTTCCCAGCAGATGTTCCTTCATCAATACCCTGGCTTACTTGTAATACTCCCATTGCTATGTCGCTTTCTCCTTCTGATGGAAGTATTGGTCAATTGATCCCGATATGTCCCAGTTGTCCACATTCATAGCATACATTCTAGTATTTACCACAAATTATTCTCTTATTTCCACTCTGTATTGGTGATTCACAAACCGGTTTTCAATTGAGACAATGAGGTCTAATATGTCCTGGTTCCCCACACTTTTTGCAAATAACTAGATCTTTGCGACATTCATTAATGTAATGTCCTTTGATTCCACAGTTCTCACAATTATGCTTTCAGCGTATTACCCTTGTTGTATTAGTCTCCTTTTGGACTTCCTTATTGTTTCCATCAACTTCTATAACCTTATCATCCTTCATTGGAATAGGTGCACTATCCAATAGCTCCTAGAACTCTTTGGCATGAACAATCCCGAGTTGCATTCTCATGATCGCTTGTAGTCCTTTCATGAACTTATTTTGACATTCCTCCTCCTTATTTACCTCCTCAATAGTGTATCAGGATAAACGATTAAACTCTCGTACATGCTTCAGAACTAGAAGATTCTTGTTCTCTAAAGCTTCATTATCCTTCATCTGCCCACTATTTCTATGAACAAATTCTTCACGGAATTTCTTCTTACACTCCGCCCAGGTACTAATGCCTCTTTCTAATGTTATGAACTTTGATTTTCCCACCATGTGGTTGCTATTCCAGTGAATAGATAAGTAGCATATCTCACTTTATCATCATCCTTACATCCGACACTTTTGAGCTTACAAGATGTATTCGTTAACTAATTCACCGCCTCCATTGGTTCTTCTATCAAGGATAAGCTCCATTGTTTAGTTTGTAAGAATTTCACGAATTTAAGCATTGAATGTGATTCCTCAAATGGATTCTTCTACATTCTCTTTAGTATATCCTAATAGAACTGGTTCTGCCTCGCCATTTGAATCCTCCTACCTTCCTCCATGCCCTTCATGTAGTGGAGAAATCCTTCATTGATGGTCGAATGTGGCCCTGGAATTGATCCTTCCCTTAGATTTGCATTGATAGCCTCTATTTGTGCTGTCTCCACAATGTTACGAGCCTTCATCTCTACTTCATGACAATGGTAACTCGTCTCTCCCTCAAACGAATCCATTTCCCCCTCTAGACCTATACATCAAGTAAGAACTTAATGTAACACCATGCATATGCCCATCAAGTTCAAAATTCATGTACGGACCTAATCACACAATAAATCAAGAACGAAATCAAAATTAAAACCAACTATATACCACGTATTACACATAGTTATTATAAAATAGTACAAACAAACTATCCTCACAACTCTATGTTATTGTTTGCTATTATAATACTAGTATATTACAAGCTCTCGCTGGCGCATGTGGGCATACTCCCACTTATTGCAACACTATAATGTGAATTACTGTGGAATTCTGTCTATGACGACGTGAAGTTCGACGACTGCCTTTTGGAACATAAGAATGTCCATAGGGTGCATACTATTAATCACAAGTACATAGATTAAGGTTAGCCATTGAAAAATGACTCAAATATGCGTGATTTTCTACAGAATTATTTTTTATTCTTCAATAAACACTTCCAAAGTAAGACATATCTTCCAACCAGTGTTCACAGAATCATACTGAGCTGTGTATCTCTTCTGAAATGTCAACACTTCGCATTCCCCGAGCTTCCTACTCAGCTAAGTATTTAGCTCCTAGATCTTCAGGTGGTTGAGATTCATACTCGTACTAGGCATAGGTTTCTAACTTTGGATGATCAAACTCCACTTCTTTGTACACCTCTTTTGAAAAGACTATTTTAGGGTGCCTATCTTTTCTATTTAACTTCTTTCTTCGTTCTAGTGCCTTTGCAGGATTGGTGAATTCCTCAAGGACAGTTTCCAACCCTAGGTCTAAAACTTATGGAGGATTGCAAAATATATCAAGAAAAGACCTATAACAACCCATATGTTTGACAACTAAAGTGGGTTCAATCTAATCAAGAGCAACATGATCCAAGTCCAGTTCCGAACTTAAGGAATCATGATTATTGCTTCCACTACTGCAATTTGATACGCCGCCACCACACATCTTGCCTTCCCGGATGGAATTTCTCCACTTATTCACATATTTCTGGTAGCATAAGCACTACACGGTACTTGGCTAACATCTACCCGCCATAGTAACCATAAACCTTGACGAGAAGTCAAGATTTGTTATCCATGTTCCATAGTAGTTGGCTCAAAATATTTGTCCAATCACCTCCATAGCCATCTAAAGTCCCATTCAACACTTGAACATTCCGTCCTGGGTACCAAGATGTCATTCCTTACTATAGATAAGATATTATAACTAGTTCTACTAAGTTATAACTCACTAATATTATCCAAATTGCATCATAATAAAGAATTATCACATTAGAAACATGGCAATGTAATTCTTAGTTGAATACTCATCATATTTCTAGAGAACTCTTTACCGTTGCTAACATACTTCCTACAGGTTCTACCCATTTAATAGGTTTCCAACTTAAGGTCAAAGTGTATGCTTTGATACTAGCTGCGGTGACCCAGCATACCACTTCATGATCTAGTACACTATAGTCATTGACATAACACCAATGAAACACTATTTACTAGTGTTACATCCCCCAGAATGGCATAACAGAACCATCGCAGGTCCAAAACATGTCTTTATGTTACATATATCACATTACAGAAGATCCAAAGAACTCCCTTGACACAATGAGGATTGTAATTACTAAAGAGAACCACAAATAGAAACTCGAAGTCTATTCTAGAAATACTACTACTATATAACTATGGCTTGCGATTACTACTACAGCAATGCTCTACCGAAGTAGGTTCTGGTTTCTAAGATTATTTATAATCTATGCTTAAGCTTGAGTTCCAGAATTTCGGATGTAGTCATTGACCCTGTTGAGCTCCTATGGATATCTTCACCTCTTCAAGGTATTTCACTTCTTAGGTTCACCATTGATTCCTCCTAAATCTAGCAAGGGTTAAGAAGGTATGGTTGAGTACGAGCGTACTCAGCAAGTTCACTAAAAAGGAGTATTTGATGCACTAACTACAACCACAAACCAAAGGTTGTAGGTTATTGATGGATCTCAAATGCAGGAGGTCAATTGTACTACTTTTCAATAAAGAAAGGTTGTCGAACCCACGAGGAGCTGAAGGTATTGGTCAGCAAATTGGACAAAGGAAATAATAGTAAATGCAGTAGATTTGGTGTTTTGGGTTTGTAGTTTTACAAGAATGTAAAATGCTGAAAGTAAATACTAAAAAGTGAATGTTCTCAATGAGAGAAAGCCCAATCCTCTATGCAGCAAGAGGACAAGATCAAGTGTGTGTGTACTTATATGTGACAAGCGTTCCCGAGGGCGACATGGATTTACTTAGCATAAAGATTTCTACACAATATTGTGAATATGTTTTCAAGTTTTATTCCCTTAGGGTGGATCCTAATTAGGTGCAACCATAGGTATGGACTAAATACACCACTTATGATGGGTCCTAGATTCATTTACATGAACATCTAGGAATCATTAAGACATACATGTCCCACCATAGCAATAGGTTCATTGGTCCCTGACATATAATCCCTCCAATGCAACTTAAAGAATTGGAAAACGGTTTCTGTCAATTATGTCCCTTCCAACCCCTATCATTGCATCAAAGTATTATCCTATGAGCCCATGTAGGTGAAGTAATTTGTAGTCGATTTTCGCATAAAACCATCATAGAAAATATAAAAGATAGAAAACTGGACCACATACTCATTGCATATTATATGGAAATCATAGCTAATTCATCCTATGCCCTCAGGAACATGGGGATCTACTCACAAGTGGCAAACATGATATGGACCAGTAGCATATGGATTACAACACAATCTGAAAATATAATCTCTCCACCAAATAAAGACAAGATGCCAATCGCAAACATGTAAATAGCCCTTAAAACAATATCCGGGTGAAAGGGCATGTATGCCCCATGCGTGGTTTTGGTAATTAATGACAATCTCTATGGAATGATGAGAAAATTGAGGTTCACTTGTAGGTTTGTCCATTGGCATCGCTTGGACCATGTGTTGGTTTCAAGGATGAAAAATAAGAAACATTGTCTAAGGGCTTTGTGCCCATTGGAATCATGAAGAAGAAGAAGAACAACAAGATCAAGTATGTCTTGAAGAAGAAGATGGAGTTCCTTATGGCTATCTTCAAGACATAATCATCAAGAAATGAAGGGCAAACTCAAGGTGTGCCATCTCTAGAAGATCTCATGCGTGAAGCTTGCCATCCTCGGCGATCATGGAGTGATGAAGACAAGGTCAAAGAAGAGGTTTCCCCATGGAGTATGGGGGAGCCATTCGCAAGTATTCATCAAGCAAGATCTAGCAAGTGCAATCAAGAAAGGTGATACATCTTGAGAAGGAAAAGACGGTCTACATCAAGATCAAGTGAAATGCTCAAGGCAAAGGTATATCTTGATAGGTTTTCTATTTTACCGGTCTCTTGTAGTGTTGGGAAACCGGGATTAGGATAGATAGCCGTACTATCAAGAGGAGCTCTCAAGTGGGTATCTCGGTCGTATCTTTCGGAGAGAGCACAAACCTTTGCATACATAGCATCATATTTCTTGGTTGTTGTTTGGTTCTTATCCATGTGAGGATCTAGAGATTATGGTTATTTCCATAACAAGCTCTAGTTCATCAAAAACGGATTTCCCTTGCATATCTTATTGCGTTTTTGATCTTGCGGGTTTTTCTGGCTCCACACATTGGGAGGTATCTCACATATATATTCATGGTATTTTCTACTTGGTGATTTACCTTGCGTTTTTATCTTGTTGGATTCTACACGTCGTTATCTTTCCAACAAAATTGGTTTCGTCTCGTTTGGAGTTCGGATGCAAAAGTTGTGGTAGTTTTGGTTCTAGAGTTTCTGCCTGTCCGGTAGTTCTAGAGGGCCACCGGTAGTACCGCTAGGGAATTTTGCCGCCAGTAGTACTGGTGTTAATTCCAGGCCAAATTCTGGTAACCCTGATTTTGGTTCAGTAACCTCTCTATTTTGGTCACGTATATTTGTCGGAACTTCGGTCGGAAGTTTAGGCGGTAGTACCGCTAGGGCATTTTTGCCGCCGGTAGTTCTGGTGAGCGGCGGTAGTACTGGCCAGACTCGCGTTTTTGTTTGTTCTGACCGTTGGCTGGGTGCCACCAGTAGTACCGGCCACCCACCGGTACTACCGGCCGTGCGCGATTCTGTGGGTAACGGGCAGATCGGGGAGCCCTTTAAAAGGATCTACCCTTACCCCTTCAGGCAAAACTTGCTATTTCTTGGTTTTTGGATTTCTCTCTCCTCCATTGTTGACCTTGAAGAGCTTGCCCTCTCCCCTTCCCCCTCCTATGAATCTTTCATCTTTTTGAGAGATTTGAGAGACGAGATCTAGATCTACAACCCCACCAAACCAAATCCCTTCTTTTGTGAAGGAATCCTAGGGATATAGTTCTTGGAGAGTTTCGTGTTCTCCTCTTGTGTTCTTCCTCTCTTATTCCGCCAATAGCTTTTGTAGCTTTGGTGGAATTTGAGAGAGAAGGACTTGCCTCTTGCATTTGGTGCATAAGTTTGAGTTCTCCTTGGAGATTCTGTGAGTTCAAGCCCTTGGGCTTGTTTCTCTTGGATTCTTGGAACCTTAGACAATTGTGTGGAGTTGTGGTGTTTTCTTGAGGCCTCCAATTGAGTTGTGGATATTCCTCAAGCTTGTTGGCCTTTTGTGGAATTGTGGAGTCTTTGTGGTGTTTCTTGGGAGCCCTCCAATTGAGTTGTGGAGTTTTCCCCAAGCCTTGTACAGGCTCGGTGACCGCCCTCAAGTGTCCCATAGTGGAACGTGAGTAGGCATTTGTGGCGAGCTCACGGGAGAATAGGGTGAGCCTTTTGTGGAGTCGGTGAGTTGTGCGCCTTTGCATCTTGGGGTGAGGCCTGGTGTGGCGTTGGGTGAGCATCGAGCCACCACACCTCGAGGTGAGCCACTTGTGGCGTTCAAAGTACATTGCACCCCCGCACCTCTCCAACGGAGACGTAGCTTCTTTGGAAGTGAACTTCGGGAAACTAATCATCGTCTCTGTGTCCATTGGTTATCTCTCAACCGATCCCTTTACTTATGCAATTTACATTATGATAGCCATCATGCTTGAAGTATTATATCTTGCTATCACCTTGTTGCTTGTCTTGCTTAGCATAGGTTGTTGGTGCACTTAGTTGATATAGTTTTATTCCGCATTTATTAGAGCCTAAACCGTAATATTTTCAAAACACCTATTCACCCCCTCTAGACAGCGTCTGTTTCCCTTTCACCGGGATTCAATCAATCACAAACTATGAGGGGAATGAGATGGACCTTGGAGATGGTGATGGTGCTAATGGAGATGTTGATGGAGAGGCCCCCTATGCCTAGGAGGAGTGATGATGACCATGGCGTCGATTTCCCCCTCACCGGAGGCTCTGGCACAGCAGGATCTGCCCCTCCCGGAGTAGGAGAGGATTTTCGCCTCTTCCGTCGCCTCTATAAATCGTGGGAAAAATGTGGCATAGGGTTTTTGGCAATGCGAAGGCGTGTGTAAAAAAGGAGGAGCCGAGACGACGCTCGAGGGTCAAAAGAGCCTGTGCCGCGCGCTTAGGGGGGTGGGCGTGCCACTTAGCCTCTTTCAGGCCGTGTGGCTCCTCTTACTTCATTCTTTGGCCCAAGTTGGTTCTCCTGGTGAAAAACTTGTCAGGTATTTGTCCTTCAATTTATTGACACCCAGAAGGTCCTAAAACAACAAAAACATGAAAAAGGAGGTTTTCTGCCTCCCAGAAATTAAATACGAATGAAAGGGACTTTGTAGGAAAGTCCCGTAAATCATCTAAATATGCATAAATAATGAAGGATCAAGGTAAATATTATTCTAAATAGTGCATAAAGGTCCTAAAAATGATGATGCAAAATGCAAGTATCAACTCCCCCAAGCTTAAACCTTTGCTCGTCCTCGAGCAAATAAGCGAATAGATCATGATCATGTATCAATGAGCTTATAGTTGACAAGAAAATACGAGCATGGCATCCAAAAGAAATATGAACTAACCTCCATGCACATATGGGCTACATAGATAGATATTATCACTTACCCCTTACTTTTTGAACAAAATCTAACCATTACATGTTGGACAATTGAACAAGTCTCAAATTTATCATACACTCAGTTGTCTTTAATAGATTTGCATGGCTTTTTACCAGATTTTAATTCAACCTTTGAATAACCCTTTGTAATAAACATAAGTTTCTCATAAAACAAATAGTGGAAAAGAGAGTTGTTTAAACAACAAGATAGACATGACTATTTTGACTTTTTGTCAAGGACTTTCACCACTTTTTGTATGGCATCAGTTAATGGTCTTTCCCTCTTAGTACTAGTATAAACCTTATTCATGTGTATTTCAATCATGTCATATGCTTTAGACAACCTTTGACTTTCGCTTTCCATGCTTAGCCGAATTCTCGGGTGCTTGCCTTTCAAACACTTTCCCATAGAGCATATGTAGTGAAATACTTCATTGATTACTAAGTAGGATAAGAGTATCTCATGTCCCCTTGTCATCCTCCTCTTTCCAACTATTTATTTTATAAGACTTCTTATCTCACCACAAATTCACAACGTTCCTTTTTTTTAGTAAGTGTTGCTTCCCTTACATGGATCTTTACTTATTTGCAAGTTTAGCTTGTTGAGTAATTCTATGCTCGTCCAACATGCTCAAATTAATTTAGTTCAAGGAAAGATGTCAGTGAAATTTCTACATAAGTTGCGCACATCTGTATGAGTGTTACCCATAAATCTCCAGACAAGAGAATCATGGATGACACAAGAATGTATATTTTATTCAAAACCACTCGACCAAGGATACATGATAACTCTCTAAGAGCGCTTCAAACTTTAGAAAAATCGATACCTAATGGATGCAAGCAAAAACCTCATAATAATTACAAACTAGATGCAAATATGATAACTAAAAAGCATAAAGTATGGTGGAACTCCCCCAAGCTTGCAGGTTTACCGTGAGTTCTTCTTCCTTGGCATCGTTCTCCTCATAGTAGGCGTCCCACTCCTTGATCTTCCAAGGATAGGGCCTCCCATTAGAGCAACTCCAATAGCCGCGCTAAAACCCGGCGTTGTAAAAGTATTATGTAGTGCGCGTGATCCAGTTTGAGCGCGTGCGCGGTGTTTCTCCTCCGGTGGACGCGCTAAAACAGGCGTGTGAAAATAGAGCACAAAATAGCCCCCCAGCAGGCACGTGAAAACACAGTGTGTGGGCGCCAGCGCAAACAGGTTTCACAATGAACTATATGATCAAGAAGATCAAACAACCCCAAATAAATTCAACAAAAATTGTGTTGTTATTATTACAATACAACCAAATGGTACATGAATTGTACACCAAATATAGGAATTGTTCACCAACAAATACAACAAGTTTTTCTCAACAGTACAACAAATTGTTTTCCGACAATACAACAAACAACAAATAAAAGAAGGGCTCAACGTTGTGCTCCAAACCATTTCCACCACTCCTCGATGAGATCTTTTTGAAGATTATCATGAGTCTCATTGTCGCGAATGGCATGATATGAGGCAATGAAATGCGCCACCCTATGCTCTTTCCTATGCACTTGCACGGGAATCCCCATCAAGTTATAGTGGTGGCTGCAATCTACATCTTTGCCATGATCATCCTCTATGATCATGTTATGCATGATGACACAAGCGGTCATGATGTAGCAAAGGCATCCTTGGTCCAAAATATAGCTAGTCCTCTCACAATAGCAAATTGGGATTCCAAAATACCAAAGGTTCTCTCCACATCTTTACTAGTCGCTTCTTGTGCGGCATGGAAATCGTTTTTTTCTTACCTTTGGGTTTGTGAAACGGATTCACAAAAGTTTGCCGCCTTGGGTAGATGCCATTGGCAAGATAAAAGCCATAGTTTTATTTGCGACCATTTGCTTCAAACTTCACTTGTGGACCTTCATGCAATGCAATCCTTGACATAAGAGGAGACCGTTGAATAACATTGATGTCATTGTAAGACCTGGGCATTCCAAAAAAAGCATGCCAAATCCAAGTCTCATAATTTTCCACAGCTTCAAGGATGATAGTGCAATCCTTCTTGTGACCTTTGAATTGTCCATGCCATGCCGCAGGACAATTCTTCCAACTCCAATGCATACAGTCAATAGAGCCAAGCATTCCAGGGAACCCTCGAGCCTTGTTCTCCTCCAAAAGCCTAGTCGTGTCTTCGACATTGGGGGATCTCAAGTACACGGTGCCAAACCCGCGCACAATTGCGACAGCAAAGTGCTTGACACACTCAATGGCTTGAATCTCACTCATTGCCAAATGGTCGTCAACAAGGTTCGCCGGTATATTATATACCATCATACGTAAGGTGGCTGTCACCTTCTGGTAGGTGCTATGCCCAAGCTCTCCGGCAGCTTCCTGTTTCGCTCGAAGAACCTATCAAACTTGGTCACCTCTTTGCAAATGTGCTTGAACAAACCGGTGCTCATCCTAAAACACCAACAAAAGTACTCCCCCGGGAAGGTGGAATTTTCATTGAAATACATCCTCATCAACCTCTTGTGCCCTTCAATCCTTTCCCTCCACAACTTGCGCCTACCAAAAACCAAGCCACCGCGCTTCGGTTCTTTCATCTCGCGCCAAGCTTATAGCATCGATATGTTCTCATCTTCCTCGAGCTCTAGTTCATCGTCGGATGAACCATACGAGATCCTCTACAAATCATGAATATACACTCACTTCGTCTACCAAAACTAAAATAAAATTTGGAGGACAAATGGCGCGGCCGGTGGCGAAACATACCTTGCGGTAGTGAAAAAGCATGCGCCAAGTAGCTTCCCGGCTTCAGGAGGACATGGCGGTCGCCGAGGGCAGCGTGGCGCTGGGGTCGCCGAGGCAGTTCCGAGTTGGCCGAGGCGTGGCGGTGGCGGTTCGCTTGGCAGTGCGAAAGGATGCACGACACCGGCAACTCGCGTTGATTCCTGCCACGGTGAGCTCGGGGCAGGTGCGGGGAGGCGGTGGATCTGTAGCTACCGCATGTGGACGGGTGGCAGCGAATCGAAGCGGCGGCACCGGCAGAATCGCGGGTGGGAAATGGAGCAGCGAATGCGCAGGGGACTTTAAAGTGGCGGTTGGGCGTTCGCGTGTGAGAGAGAGTGATAGCGTACTGGCGGCCGGGCACCAAATTTGGGGCATGCGCGTGGTCAAATTGACATGCGCCGTATTTTTTTGCAGCACGCACGATTATCACGCGCCTGCTGGAGGAGGGAAAAGTGCCACGCGTGCACTATATCAGCGGTTTTTTTCAACGCTAGGTTTTAGCGCGGCTGTTGGAGTTGCTCTTATAGAAGGACTATGGAGGATCATTGAACTTGGTGGAGGCAACCTCGGCGATCTTGTTGAAGCGATCCTCATACTCATAGTTCTGGTTTTCCACATCCCATATGAGGGCTTGGAACCTATCCAGCTGTGAGAGAGTATGTACATACTTCTCTTCTAGATCTTTGATCCTTGCTTCATAAGCTTCAAAAAATTTCTCCATCTCTGGATTCATGGGGTGATGAGCATCAAGGTTGCACGCAACCACCATACCATACCTGAAGACGGTGTCCTCCACTTGCAGCTGCTCCTCCATGGTGCCTTCGGTCTTAGGTGCCTTTACCTCCTCCATGTGCAGCACCCATTCCTTGAAGTTCAAGGTTTTCATGGGAGCCACCACAGATCTGAGGCAATGATTCACCGCGCCTTTCTTCTCGGAGTCACCTCCTCCAAGATTAGATCCAGAGCTTGCCATGGCTAAAAGCTATAGAAGTAGGATGGAAAATCAAGTTCCGCTTGAAAAGACTTGATGCGAGATTAGATCGGAAAAAAGGAGTATATAGATAATTTTTAGGGTAAGACGAAATGTTGAGGAAGAAACGAAAGCAAATCGGACTTCGGAAGAGGGAAAGACCTCGAGTAGCACGCCTAGGGGTGGGAATGCCACCTGGTCTCTTTCCCTCCTCGGGACTCTATTTCCTCCAATTCTTTCGCGACACGCATTAATTTTCCAAAATAACGACTTTCCTAAAATATGAAGATATTGTGAGATTGTTACGCACCTCTTTTTGACTTTTGGTTATTTTGAGTATCTGGCAGGGGATAATTTTTCACAATTATGGCTTCCGGACTTTGGCGATTCATTACTTGAACCCTTCCTACAAATGTTTGACCTTCAATATAATGTTCAAGACATTGTCCATTAACGACTTTAGGTTTACCATTGAAGTCTCCATGAAGACGAATGGCTCCGGAGCTATACACCTCCTACACAACTAATGGACCCTGCCAACTTGAGGCTAACTTTCCTGCAGAAAATTTGAAACAAGAGTTGAACAACAATACTTGATCTCCTACTTTGAATTCCTTTCTTTTTATTTTCTTATCATGCCAAATTTTTACTTTTTATTTAAATAGTCTAGCACTTTCATATGCTTCATTCCTCCATTCATCTAATAAATTCAAATACAGAATTATTTTTCTCCATCAGTTTTAAAATCAAAGTTGAGTTGTTTAACATCCCATCTAGATTTATGTTCTAATTCAACTGGAAGATGGCATGCTTTTACATAAACCATTTTATAAGGATACATGCCCATTAGATTTTTAAAAGCAGTTCTATAAGCCCATAAATCATCATTAAATTTAGTTTGCCAATCAGATCTAGGTTTATTAACTGTCTTCTCCAATATAAGTTTAATTTCCCTATTTCTTAATTCAACTTGCCCACTAGTTTGAGGATGATATGGAGATGCAATTCTATGATTAACACCATATTTAGCTAGAGTTTTTCTAAATACTCCATGAATAAAATGAGAACCACCATGAGTAATTAAAAACCTAGGTACTCCAAACCTGGGAAAGATGATGTCCTTAAGCATCTTCATTATTGTGGCATGGTCTACACTTTTTGTTGGAATTGCCTCAACCCACTTTGTAACATAATCCACTTCAACCAAAATATGAGTATATTTTGTTTTTGATGGGAGAAATGGTCCCATCAAGTCAAACCCCATACATCAAATGGTTTAAGGGGCAGTGAATAATTCATAGGCATTTCATTTCTCTTACCAATATTTCCAACATGTTGGCACTTGTCACAAGCTTTAACATAATTAGCACAATATTTAAATAAAATAGGCCAATAAAAACTAGATTGTAATACCTTTGTAGCAGTGCGGTCTCCTGCATGATGTCCTCCATAAGGACTGTCATGACAATCCCTTATGATAGCATGTTTCTCAAACTCAGGGACACAACGTCTAATAATACCATCTACACTTTTCTTATAAAGAAATGGTATCCCAAAAATAATGTCTAAGATCATAAAATAAGTTCTTCCTTTGTTGGTGTGTGAAGTGTGGAGGAATTACTTTTCCAACTATGAAATTATCATAATTAGCAAACCATGGTGAAGCCACTCTAGCAGCAGATACATTAATGTTTGCTAGTAGTTCATTTGTAAAGTTATCATTAATAGGAATAGGATCTATCGGAATGTTTTCCATTCTATATAAATGATGAGCTACTGGGTTGTCCTCACCTTTCCTATCTAAAATATGTAGGTCAAATTCTTGAAGTAAAAGTACCCATCTTATGAGTCTAGGCTTAGCATCTTTTTTATTCATAAGGTATTTAATAGCAGAATGATCAGTGTGTATTATTACCTTAGAGTCTATGATGTAAGATCTAAACTTGTCACATGCAAAAAGTATAGCAAATAATTCTTTTTTAGTTGTAGCATAATTTATTCGGGCGCCATCAAGAGTTTTACTAGCATAATATATCACATTAAGTTTTTTATCAACTCTTTTTCCTAAAACTACTCCTACAACATAGTCACTAGCATCACACATGATTTCAAAAGGCAAATACCAATTAGGAGGTTGAATTATAGGAGCACTTATCAAAGCATTCTTTAAAATATCAAAAGACTCTACACAATCATCATTAAAAGGAAATGGAGCGTCTTTTTGCAAAAGATTTGTTATAGGCTTGGATATTTTAGAAAAGTCTTTGATAAATCTTCCATAGAAACCAGCAAGACCAAGAAAACTTCTTATATCTCTTATATCCCTAGGATATGGTAGCTTCTCTATTGCTTCTATCTTGGTGTGGTCCACTTCAATGCCTCTTCCTGAAACTTGGTGTCCAAGAACAACACCTTCTGCCACCATGAAATGGCTCTTCTCCTAATTTAGGACTAAATGTTGGTCCCCACAACACTACAAAACTTTGTTAAGATTGAACAAGTAGTTTTCAAAAGAGGTACCATACACAGAAAAGTCATCCATAAATACTTCCATAATTTTCTCAATATAATCAGCAAATATAGCATTCATGCATCTTTGAAAAGTAGCAGGAGCATTGCACAAACCGAATGACATTCTCCTATAAGCATAAGTACCAAAGGGACATGTGAAAGTAGTCTTCTCTTGATCATCCTTGTGCACCGGAATCTGCGAGAAACCTGAATAACCATCTAAATAACAAAAGTTAGAGTGTTTGGATAATCTTTCAAGCATTTGATCAATGAATGGTAAAGCATAATGATCTTTACGAGTTGCCTTATTGAGTTTCCTATATTCAATGCACATTCTCTGACCAGTAATAGTACGTTGAGCAACAAGTTCATTTTCATCATTTGGAACCATGGTGATTCCACCCTTCTTAGGCACACAATGGACAGGACTTACCCATTTACTATCAGCTACGGGATAGATAATACCTACCTCAATGAGTCTAATTACCTATTTTTCTTACTACTTCTTTCATTCTTGGATGAAGACGACATTGATAGTCAAGAATAGGCTTTGCATCTTCTTCAAAGTTAAACTTATGCATGCATAAAGCGAGACTTATACCTTTCAAATCATCAAGTGAATAGCCAATGGCTGGCCTATGAGCTCTCAGTACTTCAAGTAATTGTGATTCTTCTTCCTCTGAATGGTTAACACTAATAATAACATGATATATTTTCTTATCATCAAGGAATGCATATTTCATATCTTCAGGCAATGGTTTAAGTTCAAAAATAGGATCTCCTTTGGGTGGTGGTAGTTCTCCAAGATTATTAGGTGGAATATGTAATTTTAGCTGATGTGGTTGTTGAGATAGTATTTGTTCTAGATCTTCTTTCTCTTCATCATTAAATGGCTCCTCTTGATTAAGCACATATCGTTCCATCTCGTCCGAAGAACCAACTGCAACTGAAGCAAGAGTCTCCACTATGTCTTTAGAGAGTTTTTCCTTTTCTAAAGGTTTATCAATAAACTTTGAAAATTCAAACTCAAGTATTTCACTAGCAAATTTAATGAACACTTTCTCTTTAAGCAAATTAATTTCAGCACCAATAGTAAGTAAGAAAGTTCTACCAAATATAACAGGACAAAATGCATCTTGGGAGCAACCAAGCACAATAAAATCAGTAGGATATTTAACCTTTCCAATTAATACTTCAACATCTCTAACAATACCAATAGGACAAATATACTCTTTATTAGCAAGTTGGATAGTTATACATGTCTCTTCCATGTGGATGGGATCAATATCAGGCTTGATTTCAAGATATAGAGAATATGGAATCACACTTATACTTGCTCCAATATCACAAAGTCCATGATAAGATGAAGTCCCAATAGTACATGATATGATAGGTTTCCCAACTCTAGTGGTGTTACCTTTTATTACCTTGGTAGAATCTTCACATAGATACACATCACAAGGTGCTTCTTCATTTAATTCTTTAATGACTGAAATTTGATGCTGAACTTGAATTTGTTCATATGGTTGATGGACCAAAATATATCGAGCACGTTGGGGAACCCAAAGAGGAAGGTATGATGAGCACAACAACAAGTTTTCCCTCAGTTATGAAACCAAGGTTATCAATCCAATAGGAGCAAGGAAAAACCTCCAAGGTGTTGCTAGCTGGCCTTTGGCAGGGCGCACTACCGGTGCTAGCAGCAACGTGGAAACCTGCACAACACAACCACAGAACTTTGCCCCCAACTTACAGTGAGGTTGTCAATCCCACCGGTTTTGCTAAAAACAAAGGATTAAACGTATTGTGTGGAAGAAAGTAATAGTTTGCAGAAAGTAAACAGAAAGCAGTAAACAGCTGTAGATTGATGATAAAAGAAAGGACCAGGGTCCATAGTTCACTAGTGGTGGCTCTCCTTAAGATATATAACTTGTTGGGTGAACAAATTACAGCGGGGAAATTGACAAACATCGAGAAAGCAATCATGCATATACTACTCATCTTGACTCCTTTGAGATTTGATTAGGCATTACAACATTATACATAGACTGTAATCCAACTGCATCTATTACTAATAATACACCTTCAGGTTATCATCCGAACCCCCTCCAGTATTAAGTTGCAAGCAACAGATAATTGCATTATGCACTGCGTGTAAAGTAAACAATACGATTGTTCTATGAACAAAGGATTGTTGATTTCTCCCTAGTAGCAACAGCACATCTAGTACCTTAGAGATTTCTATCACTTCCCCACATTACTAGAGGCATGAACCCACTATCAAGCATAAATACTAACTCTTGGAGTTGCTAGCATCTACTTGGCCAAGATAGCTACTAACAACAGAAAGAATGCAAGATCACAAATAACAAAGGCATGATAGAATCAATAATCAATCTGAAATAGCATCTCAATATCCATCGGATCCCCGCAAACACAACATGTATGATTACAAATAGGTGATCTTGATCATGAACGGAGCTCACAAGATCTAAACATGATAGCACAAAGGAGAAGAGCCAACCATCTAGCTACTACATGGACCCGTAGTCTAAGGATGACCTACTCACGCATCACACCGGAGGCTTGCATGGTGATGAAGAAGGCCTCCGGGGTGAATTCTCCCCTCCGGCAGGGTGCTGGGAAGAGCTTCATCTCCCTCCCGATCTAGGGGTGGAGATGACGGTGGCTACAAACTCTTTCGTGGAATTTTGATTGGGTCCTTAGGGTTTCTGTATCGGAGGCATCTTATAGGCGAAAGGGGAGGCTGAGGGGGTGCCCTAGGCGGCTAGACCACCCTCTAGCGCGGGTCAAGCCTGGCCGCGCGGCCAGGTGGTGTGGCCAGCCCCTGGCCCCTCTCCGTCTCGTATTCTGGCTCCGGGTCCCCCTCGGTGAAAAAGTGCCTTTGGCTTTTGTCCCGTCCAATTCCGAGAATATTCATTTTCTGACTTTCCTGGAACCAAAAACAGCAAAAAAACAGGCAACTAGCACTGTGGCATCTTGTTAATAGGTTAGTCCAAGAACGTGTATAATAAGTACTCCAAAGTGTGGACAAAACATAAGAAAGTAGATAAAACCAAGCATGGAACATTAAAAATTATGGATACGTTAGCAACGTATCAACATCCCCAAGCTTAACTCCTGCTCGTCCTCGAGTAGGTAAGTGATAAAAAGAAAGAATAATTTTTGAGGTGACATGCACCATCATAAACTTGATCAAAGTATTTGTCAAACATTGATAGCTGGGATCATAGTACTTCAACATAGCATGAAAGATAAAGTTCTAACAAGAAGACAAAGCAACTATGTTGCAACATGAAAAGGCACAAACAAAAGATTCATTAATAACAATGCTTTGCAAGATGTTTGTTTGTTTCACATAAAGAAAACATAGCATAATGGCATTCATATTATCCCTCATAGAGTAGCAAACATAAATACATAGGACACCTTCAAAGTTCATAAGAGTGACTAGATACAAATAGTTTAAGAACAAGCAATATCAAAATTATGCATCAATCAACAAGTCTTGGGACAATGCACATAGAACTAAGAATGGCCACTATGCTCCCAAAATAGGTGCATAAAGATAGAAGGTGGAGACTCAACATAAAAGTAAAAGAAAGGCCTTCATAGAAGGAAGTAGGGATTCAAGTTTCATAAGAGCTTCCAAAAATGATGGAACTTATTATCTTTCAGCTCTCATTGCCCCTATCATAAGCATCTTGAAGTGATTAAGGTTAAAGTGAACAAACTATGGAGTATATGCTTGACAAAGTATAAGTTGGAAATCTCATGTCCCTTGAATACGAGGGCCGCTCCTCATGCTACTCAAGTTTAGTTAGCGGTAAGTTCTTGTCATAGTAAGTACATGTGTATCATAGAGAACCGCCAACGGGGTACCCCTTGCCCGATGATACGGAAGAATCCCCGTATCAAAATGACAAGGCAAGCTAACAACGAGCATCTCAACAATCTTCTTATTTACCATGGGAAAAATGGTGCTTTTTTAATCTCTTTCCTCTTTTCTCATATCTCTCTTTTTTTCTCAATATCTGACTCTTTTTTTTATAAGAAGAAAGCTTCATAGACAGCTCATTATGGTTATGCTGCAGGTTTCCACCATGACAACATGGATTAGACCGGCGGCCTAGGCATTTCTCTAACACACATACATAACTCCATGGACTTACAAGCTAACCTTTCATTTCACATCGACTACATCCATAGACAAAAGAACATGATATCAACTAGGTACAAAGTACAAGTGCAATGTTGAAAGCGTTCCCCATGACAGCATGGTTCTGCTAATCCCCAACATATAAGTGCAAGCATGTACAACACAGACGACACAATGGTTCAAGTTTGTTAAGGGCAAGAAAAGTAAAGTGTGCCATCAAGTTCGTGAGAGCTTTAATCACTAGTTTTCTCATAACAAGTTTAATTCGGAAGGTAGATAAAAACATGAATATAATTGGAATAGCAAATGCTAATAGGTAGGTATGGTGGAATATTTGGAATAACTTGGTTTTAGGAGTTGGATGCATGAGTGGAACTCATACTTGGTTATGGAGGCTAGCAAAATACTGGGAGCGGCCAACTAAGAGAGCAATAATGGCCATAATCATGCAGAGCGACAAAACATCATTAATCAAAGCATAAAGTGATACTACAAGTCGAAAACTAAAGGATCATAAAGGCTATGGTGACTTGGGATAGTCATAACATGGTGTGAGCATGTGCCCAGTCAACCCAAATAAAGCATCAAAGGAGAATACCACAATACTATGCTTTAATATGCTAAAACAACGCATGATTCTTCCAAGGTACATTAAGCAATCTCAATTGTTTATAACATGTCGTGCTACAGAAAAGATCACTAAGCATAAAGCCAAAACAATATCAAGCATGGCATGACAAAGCATAGGCCACAGTTAAAAACAAGTTCCTTTTACCACTTAAGCATGAACTTTTCCTACTATTTTCCAATCCAAACCAAACTATTTGAAAACCAATGCATGAAAGAGGGGGGTCCAACCAATTTATTCAGAAAACTAACAAAACCAAGCAAACAAAAACCAAAACCAAAACAAAAAAGAAGACGCTCCAAGAACAACACAACTGTGCATGAAACAATAAAAATGAAGTGTTCAGAAGAAACCTGGGATTTTTATGGATGAAGAAGGGGATGCCTTGGGAATCCCCAAGATTTGATGCTTGTACCTCTTGAATATTTATTGGGGTGACACGGGGTGGCATCCCCAAGCTTGAGCTTTAGTCCATTCTTCATCTCATTACATCATTCTCTCCATACACCTGAAATTTTTCCTTCATACAAAACTTCACACAATCTTTATTAGCAACATTAGTGCACTCAAGATAATAAGTATTTGGGTTCAGTTTCAACACCAATAAAACTTCCATTAAAACACAAGATACTATAGAACTTCCCTTAAATATCTCAATTCCCCAAAAGAACTCAAAAAGGAACCAACAAGAAGCAAATGCAAATAATGGCAGAAATCTGTCAAAATAGACCAGCAGGTAAAAACCAATTTTTTCGAAGACCTTATATTGCTCAAATCAAAAAGTATTGAACAAACAAAATTTAGATAACAACCTGGGGCAGAAGCAAAAAAATTCACGCCTCAAAACGACGTACAAAGATTTTACACGAATTTTTACGGCGAAGCACAGAAATCTATTTCGGGACAGCAACTTTCCCAATCATTACTTCTCTCTCATTAGAGGTTACTCTTGGCACAAAAAGAAAATACAAAGGATAAGGAGCGGTTATTACAGAGGTAATAACTTCCAAGACTCATCTAAAACTTTTGGGTTATCTCCCAATAAGTACTTTTCTTTAACGCCTTTAAGTTAGGCATAAGAAGTAAGAGAAAGAATCAAGTGTTCTAAAATGAAGAAGCATTAAAACCAAATTTCTTGCCCTTACCTCTCTTACTTTTATTCTTAACCTTAGGGAACATATGATTGTTTGGTGGAGAAGAAAAGTGCATGGTGCCCTTTTCCACATATATTATTGCTCCAAGGAGTTTCAGTAGGGATCTTCCAAGTGTAATTTGCCCTTTTCCTACACATTCAATAACAAGATAATCAGTAGAAACCATTTTCCCTAGGATCTTTGTAAACACTCCTTCAGCTATTCCAATGGGTAATATTGTGGCATTATTAGCAAGAAATATTTCTTCTCCTCCTTTAGAAAGCCCCCAAAGATTCAAAGATTCATAGATATCTTTGGGCATAAGACAAAATTCAGACATGATATCATAGCGAGCATGAAAAGTTTCATTATTTATAGTAATCTTTACTGTGGGAAGACATTTTGAGGGTTCAGAATTTATTGGAACATAGTCAGGATGCTCTCTAAGTGTATTACAGCAATCTTTTAAACTAGCAGTGCTGGTCTCAAGAGTATTCAATCTAGCAAATATGTTTATGAAGGAAGAATCAAATTTGCTAGGCAAGTTGTAAGTAAAGACCAACTTCTTTATGGATTGACAAGAATTATCCTCATTGCATTGGAGGAAATCTCCTCCCACTATAGCATCCAAAGAATATCCATAGAAAAGAGCAATTCCAAGGTAAAAACTGCTAAGGAACAAGCTTTGAGTCATTTTAGGTTCAGTTTTTTCATGTAGATTAGAGATTCTAGACCAAGCTTCTTTGAAACTCTCTTCAATTCCTTGTTTAAAAGTGAAAATCATTTCCTCAGGTGGCATAGTGATTGGAGCAATGCTAGACATAATGGAAACTTAAGAAAGGTACTAATAATTTTTTTGTGTTTTTAATAAAGAAAGCAAACTAGTAAAACTATTTTTTGTGTTTTTGATAATGAAACAAGCAAACAAAGCAGAAATAAACTAAGCAAAACAAAAAAAAGTAAAGAGATTAGTTATGAGGGATTCCCCTTGTGAACATGTCCTTGACTCCCGGCAACGGCGCCAGAAAAATAGCTTGATGGTCCAAAGTATATCGAGCTTGTTGGGGACCCCAAGAGGAAGGTATGATGAGCACAGCACCAAGTTTTCCCTCAGTTATGAAACCAAGGTTATCAATCCATTAGGAGCAAGGAAACACCTCCAAGGTGTTGCTAGCTGGCCTTTGGTAGGGCGCACTACCGGTGCTAGCAGCAACGTCGAAACCTGCACAACACAACCACATAACTTTGCCCCCAACTTACAGTGAGGTTGTCAATCTCACCGGGTTTCCTGGAAACAAAGGATTAAACGTATTGTGTGGAAGAAAGTAATAGTTTGCAGAAAGTAAACAAAAAGCAGTAAACAGTTGTAGATTGATGATAAAAGAAAGGACCGGGGTCCATAGTTCACTAGTGGTGGCTCTCCTTAAGATAGGTAACATGTTGGGTGAACAAATTACAGCGGGGCAATTGACAAACATCGAGAAAGCAATCATGCATATACTACTCATCTTGACTCCTTTGAGATTTGATTGGGCATTACAACATTATACATAGACCGTAATCCAACTGGATCTATGACTAATAATCCACATTTAGGTTATCATCCGAACTCCCTCCAGTATTAAGTTGCAAGCAATAGATAATTGCATTACGCATTGCGTGTAAAGTAAACAATATGATTGTTATATGAACAAAGGATTGTTGTTTTCTCCCTAGTTGCAATAGCACATCTAGTACCTTAGAGATTTCTGTCACTTCCCCAGATTACTAGAGGCATGAACCCACTATCGAGCATAAATACTAAC
Organism: Avena sativa; assembly: GCA_916181665.1. Lineage (NCBI taxonomy): Eukaryota > Viridiplantae > Streptophyta > Magnoliopsida > Poales > Poaceae > Avena > Avena sativa. The sequence goes on along the minus strand of OV702287.1, from coordinate 181,824,281 downwards.
TCTTGGAGTTACTAGCATCTACTTGGCTAAGATAGCTATAAACAACGGAAAGCATGCAATATCACAAATAACAAACACATGATAGAATCAATAATCAATCTAAAATAGCATCTCAATATCCATCGGATCCCTACAAACACAACATGTATGATTACAAATAGATGATCTTGATCATGAACGGAGCTCACAAGATCTAAACATGATAGCAGAAAGGAGAAGAACCAGCCATCCAAGGATGAACTACTCAGGCATCACACCGGAGGCTTGCATGGTGATGAAGAAGGCCACCAGGGTGAATTCTCCCATCTGGAAGGGTGTCGGGAAGAGCTTCAGATCCCTCCCGATCTAGGGATGGAGATGACAGCGGCTACAGACTCTTTTGTGGAATTTTGATCGGGTCCTTAGGGTTTCTATATCGGAGGCATCTTATAGGCGAAAGGGGAGGCCGAGGGGGTGCCCTAGGCGGCCAGACCACCCCTGGCGCGGGCCAGGCCTGGCCGGGCGGCCGAGTGGTGTGGCCGGCCCCTGCCCCTCTCCGTCTCATATTCTGGCTTCGTGTCCCCCTCGGTGAAAAACTGACTTTGGCTTTTGTCCCCTCTAATTCCGAGAATATTCATTTTCTGACTTTCCTGGAACCAAAAATAGCAGAAAACAGGAAGCTGGCACTGTGACATCTTGTTAATAGGTTAGTCCAAGAAAGTGTATAAAAAGTACTCCAAAGTGTGGACAAAACATAAGAAATTAGATAAAACCAAGTATGGAACATCAAAAATTATGGATACATTAGCAGCGCATCAATGGTTCATGACATCTCCTAGAACTCTTATTAGTAATAGTAGTGAGTAACTTTTCCTTCACTTTGCTGGGATAAGGAGGAGCTTCAAATTTTTCTTCTATCTCAAGAGACGAGGCTTGATGAACCTGATTCACAACCTTAGAAACATATGCAGAATTTTTAAGAGGTCCAACAAATACATTAAATCCTTTCTTTGCAACATTAAGATGGTTAGCAAAACATTTAGCAATTTTTACTAAAACATGAGGGTCAGCACCGAACCTGTTCTTAAGTTCCTCAAATAATATAGAAGTAGAGAAATTCTCTACACATGAATATTCATATTAAAAACCTGCCTTATTATATTTATCAAGATCCCAAGCTTTAGTATTTTTAGAAATAGTTTCCAATAAATCCGCTGCCTCCTTTTGAATTATATTAGTGAAACTTCCTCCAGAAGAATTATCTAGAAAATCCCTATGATGCTAAGGAAATCTCACATAAAAGTTTATTAAAATAATGCTTTTAGGAATACCATGACGAAGATTTTTATGAATAAGACCCTTCAGTCTCTCCCAAGCTTGGGCAATACTTTCTCCATTATGAGGCCAAAAGTTATAAATATGGCATCGATCATCATAAGCTTCTTTAGGAGTATAATATTTAAGATAGAAAGCCTTTCTCAGATTTTCCCAATCAAGAAGATATTCATCATCCAAAGATCTATACCATTCACGAGCTTTACCAGATGAAGATGAAAATAATAGCTTCCTTCTTACTTCATTCTCACGAATACCTGCAAGTCTAAATAGGGAACATTGTTCTTCAATTTCACATAAATATCCCATAGCAGTTTGGCATCCATCACCTGCAAAAGTTACCTCCCTAGCTATGTCGACAATACCAGTAGGAATTTGCTATTCAACTTCTGGTTCAGTAGGCTTCACAATTTTATCTTTATTTTTTCATGAATGAACTCAAATAAGGTGAGTTGCAATTCTCTATGGTTTGATAAAGCCATGATAAAACAACACTAAAAAGAATAAAAACATATTTCAAGTTTCCTTACCAATAGCACAACGCGCCCCGGCAACAGCGCCAAAAAAGTGTCTTCATGGCTCCCAAGTGTAGGAGATCAATTGTAGTACTTTTCAATAAAGAAAGGTTGTCGAACCCACGAGGAGCTAAAGGTATTTGTTAGCAAATTTGACAAAGGAAATAATAGTAAATGTAGTAGATTTGGTGGTTTGCGTTTGTAGTTTTGCAAGAATGTAAAATGCTGAAAGTAAATAGTAAAAAGTGAATGCTCTCAGTGAGAGAAAGCCCAATCCTCTATGCGGCAAGAGGACAAGATCAAGTGTGTGTGTACTTATATGTGACAAGCGTTCCCGAGGGTGACATGGATTTACTTAGCATAAAGATTTCTACACAATATGGTGAATATGTTGTCAAGTTTTATTCCCTTAGGGCGGAGCCTAATTTGGTGCATCCATAGGTATGGGCTAAATACACCACTTATGATGGGTCCTACATCCATTTACATGAACATCTATGAATCATTAAGACATACATGTCCCACCATAGCAATAGGTTCATTGGTCCGTGACATATAATCCCTCTAATGCAACTTAAAGAATTGGAAAATGGTTTCTATCAATTCCGTCCCTTCCAACCCCTGTCATTGGATCAAAGTATTCTCCTCTGATCCCATGTAGGTGAAGTACTATGCAATCGACGTTCGCATAAAACCATCATAGAACAATATAAAAGATAGAAAACTGGACCACATGCTCATTGCATGTTATATGGAAATCATAGCCAATTCATCCTATGCCCTCAGGAACATGGGGATCTACTCACAAGTGCCAAACATGATATGGACCGGTAGCATATGGATTACAACACAATTTGAAAATATAATCTCTCCACCAAATAAATACAATGCCAATCACAAACATGTAAATAGCACTTAAAACAATATCCGAGGTTCAATCAATCACAAACTATGAGGGGAATGAGATGGACCTTGGATATGGTGATGGTGATGATGATGGTGCTGATGGAGATGTTGATGGAGAGGCCTCCCCTACACCTAGGAGGAGTGGTGATGATGATGGCATCGATTTCCCCCTCACCGGAGGCTCTAGCACGGCAGGATCTGGCCCCTCCCGGAGTAGGAGAGGACTTTCGCCTCCACCGCCATCTGTATAAATCGTGGGGAAAATATGGCATAGGTTTTTTTGTGATATGAAGGCATCTATAACAAGGAGGAGCTGAGACGATGCTCGAGGGCCGAAACAGCCTGTGTGGCGCGCCTAGAGGGTGGCCGCACCACCTGGCCTCTTTTGGGCCTCATGGCTCCTCTCGCTTCATTCTTTGGCCCAAGTTGGTTCTCCTGGTGGAAAACTTGTCAGGTATTTTTCCTTCAATTTATTGACATCTAGAAGGTCCAAAAACAACAAAAACATGAAAAAGGAGGTTTTCTGCCTCCTAGAAATTAAATACCAATGAAAGGGACTTTGTAGGAAAGTGTCATAAATCATCTAAATATGCATAAATAATGAAGGATCAAGGTAAATATGATCCTAAATAGTGCATAAAGGTCCTAAAAATGATGATGAAAAATGCAAGTATCAATGATGTAGGTTTTCATAAACATTTCTTTAAAGGTTGTTTTTATTCTGAAAAACTATGTCCGTCAGCCTTCACAGGTTGATTAGAACTTCGTGGAGTTCCTTTCCTGCCGTGTTCATAGCTCCATCCCAGAACAAGGAGTAACATGTCACACTTTTATACACTCTACAGAGGTGCGTTGCTTTACCCATTAGAGACCCTTATCCTTGTTGCACATCCAGGTGTACTTTCCCATTCACATTTCCTTTGGTGTGAGGCCCAGCATAAGAACCCCAACAGATCATTGTCCCTCTCCGCGACCCCATGTGATAACATGATTCTCTAAGCAGATATACCTTTGTTAACTCCCTTGCAAGCTTATATAACTCTGGTAGCCCCTTGAAGACTTTGTAAGAAGATCATGTCCCTGGCAACCCCAAGTGGTAGAACTACCTCTGATAGCCCCTTACAGATAATCTAGGCACTCATATCGTGGAGCACTGAGGGGTCTCACCGATGTGTTGGATCCTTGTACGGGATCTATAGCCTCACGATAAGGTCGTCCGTTGGCACCTGAAAGGGAGAAGATCCAACTGACTTCCCTAGAGCCATTGTAGATCTCATGGTTAACACGTATTATACGGCGCAAGAATCACTGGCGACATTTGTTGATAAATCCTAAATGGTACATTCCTGAACAATGGTGTTTCCATTACCAGTCATAATAATTAACAGATCACCCTGGATCAGTAACCATTAGTTCAAATTGATTATGAAAATAGTGTTTTCTGCCATCCTTTTCAAAATGAATGTGACGACAACAACAGTTTACAAATACTTGATAGAAAATAATCAAAGGACATGAGCAAGTGTGTACTTGTCTTTTTGACTGCAAGACTATGTAGTCAAGGTCTTCTAGTCGGTATAAACTACAATATCTAAAAATATGCGGATAGGTTACAAACTACGATTACAACAGCAATACAATGTTGGTTTCTATTTCCAAACTATATCTTTCGTCGAATGCTTCTTGGGCCTTCTTTGTGGGCTTCATGGGCCTGTGATCCTTTATGCACCTACGGTAACTAATCATAATAACCCGAATAATTATACCTATGTCAAAGTGTGAACTTGCCTTATGACTACAAGACTATGTAGTCAAGGTCTTCTAGTCGGTATAAACTCCAGTATCTGAAAATAGCATCATTGGTCCGGTAAGGACTAATGTTTAAAGAAGCAACATGCTATTGTGCAAATATAATGATATGCATTTTGTACAAATCCCAAAGTAAATTCCCATGTTTAATTCTGGATTGAGTTTGGTGATTTATGAAAGATTTGTGTTGCAATTAAGTTGACTTCAAAAATAAATACCTACTAGGCTTCTAAAAGTAATTGACAAGTGATGAAAGTAAGGTAAAATTTGTTAGTGGATGTTGATTGGTAAGCACTCTTAAGGATGTTATATTTCAAGTGGGTGGTGGTTAGCAGAATGACCAAAGCTTTTCTTTGAAGTGGCAAAACAAATAACTTTTGAAGGAAATACTTATTATATTAAGTTAAACAATTTGTAGTGTTCTCAGAACACAATCGATGGCTATTTGAATCGCTCTAATGATCTTAAGTTACTGCACTTCTTGCGGTTTAAGTAACAGATCAAAGTTAACTATAAAAGATAACATGGATTGGGATGTAGTATTTTTATATCGTGGTCGAATTTAAGAGTCTTCTTCGATATGATCGATGACAGTTTGGTATAGGTATTGGGTACAACTCTAGGAATCTAAATTTAGCAAGTTGATGCTCAGTAGATTATAGAGTTAAAGCTAAATATGGGATATGGTGATCTTATTATATGATTTGTTGAACTTCTATTAGGTGTTATAATTATGTTAAGTATGGTTAAAAGAATGATATCATTCATTCCTAATATTAGTGAATGATCTTAAATGTTAGATTGAAGTTATTGGTTGTAGTTGATTTAAGATTCTAAAGGAGTATAAAATAATTGATAATTTGGACTTACGCTTTATTATAAACCATATCATGGTTTGAGGTTTAGTATTTTAGACTTCAAGGATTCTTTTTAGAAATACTACATTTTATAGGATCATATAAATTTATTCTTACTTTAAAAGTAATGTTGAAGAGTTATCTTCATGATAAAACAAGTCTTTTATTTGAATAAGATAGACAACTAAGGATTTATTATTTTAGAAATCTTAAAACCTTTTTAAAATAGCATGGTTAATTGTTTTAAAGGAAAATATATATTTTTGAGTTCTTAAAAGTGTTTTTTATGTATTTCTCAGTCTTACTATTATTTTAATAAATTTCATAAATGCCTAAGTGTTTCCAAATACACATTCTAATTTTATTAAGTAAAAGTAAAAACTAGTATTTTCCTTCCATTTAGTATTTATTGAGAAACTTAAAAATGATTTTTACTTATTTTTAAGTATTATCTTTATTTTTAGGAAATTCCTTAGAGGTATTATTATATTAAAATAATGAAATTACGTTTTATTATGCTAAAATATATTGTAGTATTTTTCTTACCTAAAGTATTTATTTAGACACTTAAAAATGAATTTTATTTATTTGTAAGTATTACTCCCCATTTTAGAAAATTCTTTGAAGTAATAGATGCATAAATTATTCATTTCAAATTTAGTAACTCAAAATACAATTTTAGTATTTTTTTTCTTGGATATATTATATTTTTGTGAACATTTAGACATATTATATGTATTTCTAGGAATTTTATTTATTTTTCTAGGGTAAAAATACCATAAGGGGTATTTGAATAATTTAGGATTTTATTCAATATTTATTTCTTATTAAAACCTGGGCCTGACCCATGAGCCAGCCCAGCCTAGTCTAGAGCCCACCCGGTCCAGTTGGATTGGGTCAAACCCAACCATCACATAGGCCCAGGCACCAGCCCACTAATGCCTCTCTCTCACGTGCTTATCCTCACTTCGCTCCCCTCTCTAGCGATGCAGTGACACCACCACGTTCTTTCCCAATTCCGGCGAGACCAAGCCATCGGTGCGTCTACAGCGACAACGCCAGGGTACCCATGGTGCAGGCCGACAGCATATACTATGCGGACCTATCCGAGATTATATCTTACATCTTTGAGGCTCTTGCGTGGGAAGAGGAGCCATGGTTGTATATGGGTATGGAGTAGGAGGATTATGGATCAATGACCGTCCTTTTGAACTTGATCGATTGCCAGCGGAGTATTGCAGAATCGTCAAGAATTCTCAGCTGCAGATGGTGCCGCCTTATGGCGAGGATGGTACCACCCACTACGATTACTACGACGGCTATCTGTCAGATTGATGGATTGTGTAGGTCTGTTCCTGATGTACTCTCTTCAGGTTAGCTCTTTATGTGTTCACTTTGTTGAGTGAACGTCTATGAATTTTGTAAGTTCTATGGTGCCCGTGTAATACAATGGATCTTCTCCCTGTTCCAGTAGATCGTGTGTTGTACCTATTACAATTTCACTATTTTTTCATGTGTGTGTAGTAGTTCTGATAGATGCTCAGTTTGTAACAATCCTTAAACAACTTACAACTACGAATTACAGTAGATAATTACAATCCTCAGTAAACTTGATAGTAATAAAATTAAGCATAAAAGTTGCATCAGAGTCCAGACAACTAAAAAACAACATAACTGGTGTTATAGGAAAGGTCTCTATGGAGCATGCTTCGCGAGACATGTAACAACTGGCTTCCCATGAGAGCTACATATGAGATTATTAAGTATGTTCTGCATCAAAGCTTGCCTATTTTTCAATTCATATAAGTCATTACGTGCTATGGTGATTAGTGAATCTGTTTTGTTGGCTTCTTTCTCAACAATATTACAGGCATCTTGGAGGGCATCCCCAAATAATCTTTTGGCTAGAAGAAGAGGATCATTCGAAGCGGTGTGCCATGAGCAATAGGTGTTTACACTGCTGTCGTGTGAAACAAAATCTAAACTTGGAGAAGCGGGTCTTTGTTCGGCATTCAGAGGGTCATTTGCAGCCTAAAACAAACACAAAAAAAGTTATAACAGCATTACCATGTAATCACACCACCATGAATTTTAAATGTGTCAATGCGGTAATATATAAGGAAGGAAGTAATTAACAGTGGTGGCTCATACATCTATTTATTCTTGAATAAGTGGACCATTTGGCGCCATGGAGCGATGTGAGCATGTGCTGCTCTGCGAAATGACTGCTCTACTTGAAGATGGCTGAGACCAAGACAAAACAAGTTACTTAAACAATAGACTTGGGAAACAAACTACAAGTTCATTTCGAATAACAATGCAAGAAATCAACCAAAGTACCTGTTGCAGACTACTCAAACTAGAATGTGTAGAACATAAATAAACCGAATATGAAAACTAAGCCATTATGTTTCTCATATATAAACTAGCTAGGCACTACACAACAAAATCTACCACTGATTTAATCATAGACAAAAAAGAGTAACTCAGCCAACAAAAACACATCAATTGTGAGCCTCAAATATGCTAGCCAAATAATTTCAGACAAACTATGAATCAAGCAATCATACATTGAATTATTCATGAATAGCTAGATAATTTCAACGGTTCGGTGGCCTGATATCAACAAACTGAACCATCAAGTGCCTCGTATTAAAATAGCCAATTCATGTAACTATGATACACAGTAGATACAAGAGTGAGATGAAGTGCACAGAGTTCCTTATGATACATGTGTGGATCTTATCGCTAGTGTGGCCTTGTTCTTATTATCAGAAATCTTAGATGCAATACACCCGGCCTCTCCATATCTAGGAAATTGAACTAAGCACATGGAACAAAAGCAGACCATAGTGGGGCTAAAATGTTTGATGCTAATTTTTGGGGAAAATATGAAGACAAGAAAGACAAATGGTAAATTTAAGCAAACAAAAAATGTGTCAAGGACCAAACTTTGGGTGAGGGGCCTTACGGTAGGTGTTACACGAGATCTACAGCGGCTCGTGTGGACAGGTGGAGTATATACTCCATTGTTGCTCCTCTACATAAAGGTAAGGCCAACTGTAAATACAAATAGGTTCCAACATGATATACGATGGTATGAAGTGAAACAAAAGTGATGGGGTCTTACGAGATTATAGGAGCCATTCACTCTATGATATTATGTGCAAAATGAGGCTGCTCCTTGCATAATAGAAGCAAACAGTTTGAGCCGCAGGTTAAAAGGGCTCAAATCAATAGTACATAATGGTCAAATAGTATGACGTGTGTAAACGTGTAGTATAGGATAGCAGGACAATAGCACGATGGAAATACTATAGTTCATAAATCGGCGAATGAGAGAGATATTATATAATCATATCGCATGTGGACAGGTACAGCAGAGAATGTAAAAAAATATGTTAAGTGACTAATAGTTCACAAAAAAATAGTACAGTACATAGAAATAGTTCAATGTGTGGAGTTTAAGCGTAACCACAACAGGTTAATTTAGTACATAATAGGTGTATATCAAGTAAAGGACCTGTTAGTGAGGAAATTTAGCACGGATACAGTACATTGCCAACAAACAAATCGCGCAGGGAGATCTAGTTTTACCTCGGTCAGGGCAGTGTCTAGGCCTCCTCCGCATCCTCACGGGTCAAGTCAAGGTCACCGAAGGTGCTATGGTCATAGTGGGTGTCGAAGACGGGGAAACAGATCTTGGGCGGGCGAGGATACGAGCAGAACGCTGGACCACGGTGTCCGTGGAGCAGATCCTAGGCGGTCGATGATGTGCTCAGCGCGCCTGACAAGAGGGTTCGTTGAGCAGAACAGGTGTGGCGGGTACGCCGGCTAAAGTGCAGTTGGGATGTTCCGTCCGATGACATATTCCTGGAGGAGAGAGGGGGTAGGGTTTAGGTACTGCTAGCACTATACTACAAAAAATACGAGTGAAGCCCCCCACCTACCAAATTTAATAGGGGTCGAATGGGAATTTCGAAGTATCTAAAATTTTGAGGCACGAACTATGTTCGGATATGCGGGATATTTTACCTCTTTTTGGTTTTAATTTTGTCATGATCCATGTAATAATAGAAATTTGGTAGGCCATACCCCCTCTGTGTTTAGGAATCCAAGGACTGACGTACTCCCTCAATCCAACACCTCAACTGATCATCCATGGCCATACTCCCAATGCTCAGGATCTCGAAGAAGAATGGATATCATACTTAGGAGTTTCAAAAAATTATGAGATAAATTACATCATGTTGGGAGGATGATGTTATACAATCATGCAAATTTGCAAGTTCTAACTCATATTCATTTCATGGTCATGTTAGGAGCCATCTTATCAACAAGTCTTTTTTTACATACATAGGTGATGCCCTAAGGTCATCCACAATGTGTAAAAAGGCACACCTTAAGGCCTATGTGGCATCCGCTAATTAAGGTTCATCGTATATAGTGTGGAGAAAATAAATTTATCTTTAAGCCTAAGGTGCACCTCAAAAGCTTACGGGTTTCCCGTAAAAAATAGAAAAATCATTTCCCCTCTCTCCTTATTTCTCATGTGATCGTTTTCAAAAGGGGTTCAAAAAATTTAAGATTCTAAATCTTAGCAAGAAGTTGAACATATCATCGAAACTCTCGTTGGTATCTGATATATTAATTTTGACCCCTCGATGGGTACCTCCAAAAGATTTTTCGTAAAACTATCAAAGGAAAACCTACAATTTACTTGTAGTTTCAAATTTGACCTAATTCTGAGATATCGACATAAAGTCATTCAAATAGGCGGGGTTAGCTAGGAAGCTTGAAAACTCATAAAACATGGGAATTGCAACTAAAACATGTTTTCGATCCACTATCTATGTCTGTCAACTTGGCATGTGGCATCCACATCCAATATTCTTTGGACTTCTCTTTACGAAAAAGAACAACTAACCTCGCTCGTCTTCACTTGGAAAATGTAGAGTTGAATGTTCTTTCTTGGTAGTTGGACACTCACACCCACAACACTACTAACTACCAGAAAATGCACCCATCTACATCTGAAATGACATTTAATTCAAGAGTAATCTATCTCGCTTACTTGTAGCTCAAGTTTGACCTAATTTCGTTAAATTGTCAAGATGCGAAATCTTAGCAAGAAGTTGAACCTATCGTCAAAACTCTCGTTGTTTTTCGATATATTAATTGTGACCCCTCGATGGCAAAACCTACAATTCACTTGTAGTTTCAAATTTGATCTAATTTCGATAAATCGACTTAAAGTCATTAAAATGGGCAGAGTTAGCTAGGAAGTTTGAAAGCTCATAAAACATGGGAATCATTGGTACAACATATTGATCCACTATATATGTGTGTAAACTTGGCGTGGCATTCACATCCAATATTCTCCAGACTTCTTACGAAAAATAACAACCTCGCTCGTCTTCACTCGAAAAATGTAGAATTGAATGGTTTTTCCTGGTAGTAGGAAACTCACACTAACGGCATTGTTTACTACAACAAGATGCACCGATCTACCTCTGAAAATACATTTAATTCAAGAGCAATCTATCGCGCTTACTTGTAGCTCAAGATTGACCTAATTTCGTTCAATTGTCAAGATGCAAAATCTTAGCAAGAAGTTGAACCTCTCATCAAAACTCTCGGTGTTTTATGATATATTAATTGTGACCCCTCGATGGGTACCTCCAAAAGATTTTTTTGTAAAACTTTCAAAGCAACCTACAATTTACTTGTAGTTTCAATTTTTACCTAATTTCAATAAATTGACATAAAGTCATTCGGTCAAATGGGTAGAGTTAGCTAGGAAGTTTGAAAACTCATAAATAAAATATGGGAATTGTTGGTACAATATGTTGGTCCACTATATATGTGTGTAAACTTGGTGTGGCATTCACATCCAATATTCTCTGGACTTCTTACGAAAAAGAACAACCTTGCTCGTCTTCACTCGGAAAATGTAGACTTGAATGTTCTTTCCTGATAGTTGGAAACTCACACTTACGACATTGTTTACTACAACAAGATGCACCGATCTACCTCTGAAAATACACTTAATTCAAGAGCAATCTATCTCTCTTACTTGTAGCTCAAGTTTGACCTAATTTCATTAAATTGTCAAGATGCAAAATCTTAGCAAGAAGTTGAACCTATCGTCAAAACTCCCACTGTTTTATGATATATTAATTGTGACCCATCAATCGGTACCTCCAAAAGATTTTTCATAAAACTTCCAAAGCAACCTACAATGTACAGTACTTGTAGTTTGAATTTTGACCTAATTTCAATAAATCGACATAAAGTCATTCGGACAAATGGGCAGAGCTAGCTAGGAAGGTTGAAAACTCATAAAACATGGGAATCATTGGTACAACATTTTGGTCCACTATATATGTTAGTAAACTTGGGTTCTGGCATTCAGATCAAATATTCTTCGGACATTTCTTTACGGAAAAGAATAACCTCGCTCGTCATCACTCAGAAAATTGAGAATTGAATGTTCTTTCCTGATAGTTGGAAAATCACATCGACGACACTATTTACTACAAGAAAATGCACCAATCTACCTCTGAAAAGTCATATATTTCAAGAGAAATCTATCGCGCTTACTTTGTAGCTCAAGTTTGACCCAATTTCTTTAAATAGTGTCATGATGCAAAATCTTAGCAAAAAGTCAAACCTGTTGTCAAAACTCTTGGTTGTTTCTCATATATTAATTCTAACCTCCTGATGGGTACCTCCAAAAGCTTTTTCGTAAAACTTTCAGAGCAACCTACAATTTACTTGTAGTATATAGTTCAAATTTGACCTAATTTTGATTAATCGACATAAAGTCATTCAAGTGGGCAGAGCGATAAGATAGGAAGTTTGAGAACTTATAAAACCGTGGAAATCATAACTACAATATGTTGGTCCACTATATATGTGAAAACTTGGCTTGTGGCATTCAGATCCATATTCTTTGGACTTCCTTTATAGGAGAACAATCTCGACATCACTCAAAAAATTGAGAATGTTCTTTCCCGATAGTTGGAAACTCACACTGACAGCATTGTTTACTACAAGAAGATGCACCCATCTACCCTTGAAAAGACATTTAATTCATGAGAAATCTATCGCGCTTACTTGCTTGTAGCTCAAGTTTGACCTAATTTCGTTAAATTGTCAAGATGCAAAATCTTAGCAAGAAGTTGAAACTATCATAAAAACTCTCGGTGGTTTATGACATTGTGGCCCCTTGATGGGTACCTGATACATTGCAAATGTATCTATAATTTTTGATGTTCCATGCTTGGTTTTATCCACTTTCTTGTGTTTTGTTCCAACTTTGGAGTACTTTTCATATGATTTCTTGGACTAACCTATTAACAAGAGACATAGGTCCAGCTGCCTGTTTTCTGCTGTTTTTGGTTCCAGGAAAGTCAGAAAATGAATATTCTCGGAATTGGACGGGACAAAAGCCAAAGTGCCTATTTTTCTGGAAGGGGTCAAGTGCCAGAATACGAGACGGAGAGGGGCCAGGGGCCGCCCACACCACCTGGCCGTGCGGCCAGGCCTGGCCCACGCCAGGGGGTGGTCTGGCCGACCCCAGCACCCCCTTGGCCTCTCCTTCCGCCTATAAGTTGCCATCGGGACGAAAACCCTAGGTACCCAATCAAAAATCCACGAAAGAGTCTGTAGCTGCCGTCATCTCCATCCCTAGATCGGGAGGGATCTGAAGCTCTTCCCGGCACCCTGTCGGAGAGGGGAATTCACCCTGGAGGCCTTCTTCATCACCATGCAAGCCTCCGGTGTGATGCGTGAGTAGTTCATCCTTGGACTACGGATCCATGTAGTAGCTAGATGGCTGGTTTCTCCTCCTTTGTGCTTTCATGTTTAGATCTTGTGAGCTCCGTTCATGATCAAGATCATCTATTTGTAATCCATACATGTTGTGTTGTGGGGATCCGATGGATATTGAGATGCTATATCAGATTGATTATTGATTCTATCATGTCTTTGTTATTTGAGATCTTGCATGCTTTCCGTTGTTAGTAGCTATCTTCGCCAAGTAGATGCTAGTAACTCGAAGGGTTAGTATTTGTGCTCGATAGTGGGTTCATGCCTCTGGTAATCTGGGGAAGTGACAGAAATCTCTAAGGTACTAGATGTGATGTTGCCACTAGGGAGAAAACAACGATCCTTTGTTCATAGAACAATTGTATTGTTTACCTTACACGCAGTTTGTAAATCTATTGCTTGCAACTTAATACTGGAGGGGGTTCGGATGATAACCTGAAGGTGGATTATTAGTCATAGATGCAGTTGGATGGCGGTCTATGTATTATGTTGTATTGCCCAATCAAGTCTCAAAGGAGTCAAGATGATTATATATGCATGTATTGCTTTCTCGGTGTTTGTCAATTGCCCCACTGTAATTTGTTCACCCAACATGTTATTTATCTAAGGAGAGCCAGCTCTAGTGAACTATGGATCCCGGTCCTTTTTCTTTACATACAATCTATAATCCTTTACTGCTTTGTGTTTACTTTCTGCAAACTTTTACTTCTTTCCATTCGATACGTTTAATCCTTTGTTTTCCGCAAAACACGGTGAGATTGACAACCTCATCGCAAGTTGGGGACAAAGTTATGTGGTTGTGTTCTGCAGTTCTCCATGTTGCTACTAGCACCGGTAGTGTGCCCTGCCAAAGCTCAGCTAGTAACACCTTTGGGGTGTTTCCTTGCTCCTACTGGTTCGATTAAACCTTGGTTTCATAACTGAGGGAAAACTTTCTGTTGTACTCATCATACCTTCCTCTTGGGCTTCCCAATGAGCTCTATGTCGATCGTCGAGTGCATCAAGATCTTTTCTGGCGCCGTTGCCGGGGAGTCAAGGACATCTTCACAAGGGGAGTCCCTCATAACTAATCTCTTTACTTTGTTGTTTTTGTTTTGCTTAGTTTCTTTTTTCTTTGTTTGCTTGTTTTGTTCTTCAAAAACACAAAAAAATTAGTTTTACTTGTTTTGCTTTCTTATTTGAAAACCCAAAAAAAATGACTACTCTTGAAAACACTAAGTTGTGTGACTTCACTAGCACCAACAACAATGATTTTATGAGCACTCCTATTGCTCCACCTGTGGCTGAAAATACTTTCTTTGAGATAAAACCTGCTTTGCTCAATCTTGTTATGAGAGAACAATTTTTTGGTATTGGTAATGAAGATGCTGCTTCCCATCTAAACAACTTTGTTGAACTTTGTGAGATGCAAAAGCATAGGGATATAGATGGTGATATTATTAAACTGAAATTGTTTCCTTTCTCTTTGAGAGGAAAAGCTAAAGAATTGTTGAATTCCTTAACTAGGAATAGTATTGATTCTTGGACTAAGTGCAAAGATACTTTTATTGGAAAATACTATCCTCCTACTAAGATTATATCCATGAGAAGTGAAGTAATGAAGTTTAAACAACTTGATAATGAGCATGTTGCTCAAGCTTGGGAAAGAATGAAATCTTTGGTAAAGAATTGTCCCACTCATGGACTGACTGCTTGGATGATCATCCAAACTTTTTATGCAGGATTGAACTATTCTTCAAGGAACCTATTAGATTCAGCTGCTGGAGGTACCTTTATGACCATCACTTTGGGTGCTGCAACAAAACTATTGGATAATATGATGGTTAATTATTCTAAATGGCATACTAAGAGAGCTCCACAAGGTAACAAGGTAAATTCTGTTCAAGAAACCTCCTCCTTGAGTGATAAGATTGATATTATTATGTCTATGCTTGTTAATGGGAAAGCCCATATTGATCCAAATAATGTTCCTTTAGCCTCTTTGGTTGCTCAAGAAGAGCAAGTTGATGTGAACTTCATAAGAAATAACAACTTTGGAAATAATGCTTATGGTAATAATGCTTATAGGAACAATTTTGGTAACAACAATTATAAACCTTATCCTGACAACAATGGTAATGCTTATGGAAATTCTTACAACAATAATAAGAGTGTTCCCTCTGAACTTGAAGTTATGCTTAAAGAGTTTATTGGTAAACAAACTGCTTTCAATAAAACTATTGAGGAAAATCTCTCTAATTGTGAAAGAAATAGAGCATCTTTGGCTGAAGCTCAATCTTCTTTGAATAAAATGGCTGCTAAACCTGAAACTAATGAGAATCCCTTTGCAGCTACTAATGCCATACAACTAAGAATTGATGAAAATGTTAGACTATTAGCTGAATTATATGCTAAGTGGGAAAGAGAAGATGAAATTGCTAGAAACATTAGTGTTTCTACTATTACCACCACTAGTGTTGAGGCTAGTAATAGTTCTACTACTTTAGATGATAAATTTGATCTTGATCTTGATGGTTGCAATATCTCTGAAGTTATTAAGTTCCTACAAAAGCTTGCTAAAAGTCCTAATGCTAGTGCTATGAACATGGCCTTTACAAAACACATTACCGATGCTCTCATAAAGATTAAGGAATAAAAGATGAAACACAAAGCTTCTATTCCTATAAAACAAGAGGATGGTTGGGAACTCATCATTAATATGAAAGTGAATGGCTTTGATTTCAAAACTTTGTGTGATCTTGATAGTAGTGTTTCTATTATGCCTAGAAGGATTTATGATATGCTTGATTTGCCTCCTCTTGAAGATTGTTATTTGAATGTCCCACTTGATGATAATGCTAAAAAGAAACTCATGGGGAGTCTTAATGATGTTCTAATTATGGTTAATTATTCCTATGTCCCCGTTGATTTTCTATGTTTTGGATGTTGAATACAATGCTTCTTGTCCTATTACTTTGGGAAAACCTTTTCTTAGAACTGTTGGTGCCATCATTGATATGAAAGAAGGCACCATTAAATATTAACTCCCACTCAAGAAAGGTATAGAACACTTCCCTAAAAAGAGAGAAAAGATTTCTTTTGCTTCTCCTATGAAAACAAAATTTGGTCTTAATGCTTCTTCATTTGAGAACACTTGATTCTTTCTTTGCTTCTTATGCCTAACTTAAAGGCGTTAAAGAAAAGTACTTGTTGAGAGATAACCCAAGAGTTTTAGATGAGTCCTGGAAGTTATTACTTCAGTAATAACCGCTCCTTATCCTTTTTATTTGCTTTTTGTGCCAAGAGTAACCTCTAATGAGAGTGAAGTAATGATTCGGAAAGTTGCTGTCCCGAAACAGATTTATGTGCTTCACCGTAAACATTCCTGAGAGAGTTCTGTACGTCGGATTGAGCTGTAATTTTTTTTCTTCTGCCCCAGGTTGTTCTCTAACTTTCGTAATTTCAACACTTTTTGATTTGAGCAACAGAAGGTCTTCTAAAAAAATCGTCTTTACCTGCTGGTCTGTTTTGACAGATTTATGCTATTTTCTGCATTTGCTTCTTGTTAGTTCCTTCTTGAGTTCCTTTGGGGAATTGAGCTTTTTGAGGGAAGTGCTACAGTATCTAGTGTGCTAATGGAAGTTTATTTGGTGTTAGAACTGAACCTTGAGACTTATTTATCTTAAGTGCACTAATGTTGCTAATGAGATTGTGTGAAGTTTTGTATGAAGGAAAATTTTCAGGTGTATGGAAGGAAATGAGTAATGAGATGAAGGATGGACTAAAGCTAAAGCTTGGGGATGCCACGCATGTCACCCCAAGAAATATCCAAGAAGTGCAAGCGTCAAAGCTTGGGGATGCCCAAGGCATCCCCTTCTTCATCAATAAAAATTTCAGGTTTCTTCCAAACGCTTCATTTTTATTGTTTCATACACAGTTGTGTTTTTCCTGGAGCATCTTATTTTTCGTTTTTGTTTTGGTATTTAGTTTGCTTGGTTTTATTAGTTTTC
The DNA here is from genome assembly GCA_916181665.1 of Avena sativa. Classification (NCBI taxonomy): domain Eukaryota; kingdom Viridiplantae; phylum Streptophyta; class Magnoliopsida; order Poales; family Poaceae; genus Avena; species Avena sativa. Next base: position 181,807,058 of record OV702287.1, on the reverse strand, counting down.
TGAATAAGGTGGTTGGACCCCCTCTTTCATACACTGGTTTGCAAATAGTTTGGTTTGGTTTGGAAAAGAGTTGGAAAGTTCATACTTTTGTGGTAAAAAGAGCTCGGTTTTGACTGTGGCTATGCTTTGTCATGCCATGCTTGATATTGTTTTGGCTTTATGCTTAGTATTATTTGCTGTAGCATGACTTGTTATAAACAATTGAGATTGCTTAATGTGCCTTGGATGAATCATGCGTTGTTTTAGCATATTAAAGCATAGTATAGTGGTATTCTCCTTTGATGCTTTATTTGAGTTGACTTGGCGCATGCTTACACCATGTTATGACTTTCACAAGTCACCATAGCCTTTATGATCCTTTAGTTTTAAACTTGTAGTATCACTTTATGCTTTTATCAATGATGTTTTGTCGCTCTACATGATTATGGCCATTATTGCTCTCTTAGTTTGTCGCTCCCAGTCTTTTGCTAGCCTCCACCACAAAGTATGAGTTCCACTCATGCATCCAAATCCCTAAACCAAGTTATTCCAAAGAGTCCACCATACCTACCTACTAGCTTATGCTATTCCAAGTATATTCATGCTTTTGTCTACCTTTCACTTGTTATGAGAAAACTAGTGACTAAAGCTCTCACGAACTTGATGACACACTTTACTTTTTTGCCTCTAATAAATTTGGACCATTGGGTCCTTCTTTGTTGCGTATATGCTTGTGCTTTATAAGTTGAAATTAGCAAAACCATGTACCATGGGGAACGCTTTCAACATTGCACTTGTACTTTGTACCCCGTTGATATTATGTTCTTTTGCTTATGGATCCCGGCGCTGTGAAATAAAAGTGGAACTTGTAAGATCATGGAGTTTCTATGTGTGTTAGAGAAACGCCTGAGCCGCTAGCCTAAGCCATGCCTAATCATGGTGGAAACTTGCAACATCACCATAATGAGCACTCTATGAAGCATCCTCAATAAAAACCTATGCAAATAGCAAATAAAAAGATCGTTGAGATGCTCATTGTTTTCTTGCCTTGTCATTTTGATTATGGGAAAGCTCCCGTATCATATGCAAGGGGTACCCCGTTGGCAGTTCTTAATGATACACATATACTTACAATGACAAGATCTTACTCGTGACTGAAGTTGAGTAGCATGAGGATCGGTCTTCGTAAGTAAGGGGCATGAGATTTCGGTTTATAACTTGTCAATATCCTCTTAGTTGTGTCACTTTAACCTTAATCACCTTAAAGATGCTTATGATAGGGGCAATGAGAGCTGAAAGCTATAAGTACCATAATTTTTGGAAGCTCTTTATGAGACTTGAATCCCTACTTCCTTTTACAAAAGGCCTTTCTTCCACCATTATATTGAGTCTCCATCTTCTATATTTATGCACCTACTTTGAGAACATAGTGGCCATTCTTAGTTCTATGTGCATTGTCCCAAGACTAGTTGATTGATGCATAACTTGTTATTGCTTGTTTGAAACTATTGTATCTAGTCACTCTTATGATCTTTGAAGGTGTCCTATGCATTTATATTTGCTACTCTATTGAGGGACAAGCTGAATACTATTATGCTATGTTTTCTTTATGTGAAACAAACAAACGCCTTGCAAAGCATTGTTATTCATGAATCTTTTTTTGTGACTTTTCATGTTGCATCATAGTTTCTTTGCTTATTGCTAGAACTTTGTCTTTCATGTTATGATTGAAGTACTATGATCCCAGCTTTGAGTGTTTTGCAAATACTTTGATCAAGTCTTTGATGGTGCATGCCACCTCAAAAATTATTTCTTTTATCACTTACCTACTCGAGGACGAGCAGGAGTTAAGCTTGGGGATGTTGATACATTGCAAATGTATCTATAATTTTTGATGTTCCATGCTTGGTTTTATCCACTTTCTTGTGTTTTTTTCCAACTTTGGAGTACTTTTCATATGATTTATTGGACTAACCTATTAACAAGAGCCACAGTGCTAGCTGCCTGTTTTCTGTTGTTTTTGGTTCCAGGAAAGTCAGAAAATGAATATTCTCGGAATTGGACGGGACAAAAGCCAAAGTGCCTATTTTTCTGGAAGGGATCAAGTGCCAGAATACGAGACGGAGAGGGGCCAGGGGCCGGCCACACCACCTGGCCACGCGGCCAGGCCTGGCCCGCGCCAGGGGCTGGTCTGGCCGACCCCAGCACCCCCTCGGCCTCTCCTTCTGCCTATAAGTTGCCCTCGGGACGAAAACCATAGGTACCCGATCAAAAATCCACGAAAGAGTCTGTAGCCGCCATCATCACCATCCCTAGATCGGGAGGGATCTGAAGCTCTTCCCGGCACCCTGCCGGAGAGGGGAATTCACCCTGGAGGCCTTCTTCATCACCATGCAAGCCTCCGGTGTGATGCGTGAGTAGTTCATCCTTGGACTATGGATCCATGTAGTAGCTAGATGGCTGGTTTCTCCTCCTTTGTGCTTTCATGTTTAGATCTTGTGAGCTCCATTCATGATCAAGATCATCTATTTGTAATCCATACATGTTGTGTTTGCGGGGATCCGATGGATATTGAGATGCTATATCAGATTGATTATTGATTCTATCATGTCTTTGTTATTTGAGATCTTGCATGCTTTCCGTTGTTAGTAGCTATCTTGGCCAAGTAGATGCTAGCAACTCCAAGAGTTAGTATTTGTGCTCGATAGTGGGTTCATGCCTCTGGTAATCTGGGGAAGTGACATAAATCTCTAAGGTACTAGATGTGCTGTTGCCACTCGGGAGAAAACAACAATCCTTTGTTGATAGAACAATTGTATTGTTTACCTTACACGCAGTTCGTAAAGCAATAATCTGTTGCTTGCAACTTAATACTGAAGGGGGTTCGGATGATAATCTGAAGGTGGATTATTAGTCATAGATGTTGTTGGATGGCGGTCTATGTATTATGTTGTATTGCCCAATCAAGTCTCAAAGGAGTCAAGATGATTAGTATATGCATGTATTGCTTTCTCGGTGTTTGTCAATTGCCTCGCTGTAATTTGTTCACCCAGCATGTTATTTATCTAAGGAGAGCCACCTCTAGTGAACTATGGATCCCGGTCCTTTTTCTTTACATACAATCTACAATCCTTTACTGCTTTGTGTTTACTTTCTGCAAACTTTTACTTCTTTCCATTCGATATGTTTAATCCTTTGTTTTCCGCAAAACACGGTGAGATTGACAACCTCATCGCAAGTTGGGGACAAAGTTCTGTGGTTGTGTTGTGCAGGTCTCCATGTTGCGACTACCACCGGTAGTACGCCCTGCCAAAGCTCAGCTAGTAACACCTTTGGGGTGTTTTCTTGCTCCTCCTGGTTCGATTAAACCTTGGTTTCATAACTGAGGGAAAACTTTCTGCTGTACTCATCATACCTTCCTCTTGGGGTTCCCAACGAGCTCTACGTCGATCGTCGAGTGCAACAGTACCCCCAAAAGCTTTCTCGTAGAAATTTTAAAGCTACGTACAATTTACTTGTAGTTTCAAATTTGACCTAATTTCGATAAATCAACATAAAGTCATTCAAATGGGCAGAGTTGGCTACGAAGTCATTCAAATATTGACAGACATTTAATTCAAGAGCGATCTTTTGCGCTTACTTGTAGCTCAAGTTTGACCTAATTTTGTTAAACTGTCAAGATGCAAAATCCTAGAAAGAAGTTGAACATGTCGTCAAAACTCTCGGTGGTTTATGATATATTAATTGACCCCTGAATAGGTACCTCCAGAAGATTTTTCATAAAACTTTCAAAGCAACCTACAATTTACTTGTAGTTCAAATTTGACCTAAATTCGATAAATAATTGGCATAAAGTCATTCAAGTTGGCGGAGTTAGCTTGGAAGTTTGAAAGCTCATAAAACATGGGTATCATCAGTACAACATGTTGGTCCACTATTTATGTCTGAAAACTAGTCTTGTGGTATTCATATCCATATTTCTCGGAGTTTCTTTATGTAAAAGAATAATCTCTTCATCACTCAAAAAATTGAGAATTAAATGTTCTTTCACGATAGTTGGAAACTAACACCGATGATATTGCTTACTACATGAAGTTGCACCCATCTACCTATGAAAATACATTTAATTCAACAGCAATCAAGTGCTCATACTTGTGTAGCAAATGTTTGACCTAATTTCGTTAAATCAGCAAAAAGTCACTAAAGTTTACGAAGTTAGATGGGAAGCTTGAAACATCATATTTCTAAAAACATTGGAATTATAAGAAACCATGTTCCACTTTGTCTGATAATCGGGGCAGTGTAACTATTTTTTAATTGTGGTAGGTCCCGTAGGAGTGAGGTGATTTAGTTAACACGCGGTCGGTGGAAGTACAAGTTACATCAAGGACCTCATAAAAATGAAAATTATATCCAAGTCCATGCATTTAGCACAAGATCCCTGAAACTAAGCGATAAAGTGTCTTTTGAGGTTTACGCGTATTCTAGATATTGTAGAGCCAAAATTTATTTTGAAATAATCTACATTCTAGCTTTTACTACTAGAATGTATAGTAAACAAGAATACATAAATAGAGTGACCTTACTCTCTATTGGAGTAGTAACTTTGATTGGTTGTTCACATATCTAAGTACTACTACTAATTATAATTTCTCAAAAAAAGTACCACTAATAAATACAGTACTAGTTTGTCTGATTTGTTCTAAGATGTACTACTACTAGTACTAGTACTTCCTCTGTCTGGGATTATTAAGGCCATTTAAATTTGATAAGACCAAAAAAGTTAATTACAGGTTGGTGTCGAAGACATGCATGTAGTCCTTGGTCTCTCTCCTGCAGTACTGTACACCCTGCACCAGACCGCAGGCATTTCATCTCTCTGGAGTAGATCTTCTTGCCTCTCACTCACGTGGATCTTCTTGCCTCGGTCTCTCCCTTTGTCTGTACTGTACTATCTGGTACATTACATCGTGACACCTGCTTTACTCACCTGTCAACTTTCTGTAGCCTTTTTGTTTTGACGAAGCATGTAGAGCATGTGGACACTGCCTAAGAAAAAAGAAGCCAAGTGCAGAGCCTTAGTCGCTGCCAGTGCGCCGATGCCTAACGTATTCCTGTACAATCGTACCAGTACAGTACGAAACTCAATCAGTATACTCTTCAGTATACCCATCCAACTCGGGTTTATGGCCGACGGGTACAAGTCAAGAAAAAGAAATCAAATAGAATTAAATAAGGAAATGGTCACTTTTGCCATTTTAATCACCTAGCCCACTTTGGCTATTCCTAGCACTCAAATTCAAACAGAAACAAATGTGGATCTTTGCACCCCTTGCTAGTACAAGTAGTGATGTACCAAGGCCCACTTGGTGATTTTCCAAAAACATTCAAACTATAATTTTAAATGACAATTGAAAATTGAATCTAGTTCATATGTATAGATCACACTTTTTCAAAAACCACTCAAATGAACTCCATTTCAAAATCCCAAGCAAACCTAGATGCTTAAGCTTAAGATAAACCACTCCACCAAAAATCTTTGAAAAATTCAAATATTTTGTTCATGCGGCCATTTGGTCGAACACTTGGCAGGCATGAATCACACTCTAGTTCCAGCTCACTGTTTCTATAGGGTTTTGCCACCCCTTTGACCTCAACCTACTCCCTCTGTCCCTCCTAACTCTAACCGGACCATAATCACCCTACCCCCTTGTCCCTAGCAGCAGTGCACCGCCACCCCGAGGCCATGCTCGCCAGTCAAACATGCACAAGGCGCAGGAGACCACCATCCCCTCTCCGCCGCTCCAGGAAGCCAGGAGCCACTCCACCGCCACCCACTGTCCACCCCATGATCACTGCCAGCCCCTGGACCACCCTAGAAAAGTGCCGCCCTTTCCTCTCTGCGCTGCACCAGAGCACGCCAGAGCGCCCTCGCCGCCAGCACCCCACAGACCGTGCCTCGACACCAGACCGCGCATGCCGCTCTGCCTTGACCACACCAACCCGCCAGACATGGCCGTGCACCGCCGCGCGACCCACAGTTGCCAGGAGCACCGTCGAGCACTGCTTCTATCTCTTAGAGCGCGGGAATCTCCCGACCGTTAGCCACCGCCCCTAGAGTCACCATTACACCGTAGATGACCGCTAGTAGACCTCCCACCGTCTGCCTCCTCGCCCACGCCGGTAGCACCCTGTACTTTCGTCACCGACGAGCTCCACCCACACCCGTCGGTCCCCTCGTCGAGCCTATATAAGGAGGCCACCCCTAGCCTCAATCGCCACACCATTCCACTCCCCTCTCTCCACTGATCGTTTCCCCTCTCTCGCCAGAGCCGCTCGAGCCTCCCATCACCAGAATTCCGCCGGAGGTAGCCGCAGCAGAGTAGGAGAAGTTGTCGTCGAATTCGTCCACCTCATCCCCTGCCGTGACCTCGCATGAGTCTGCCATCGTCGTCCAGTTTGTTTGCCTGCATCGCTGCACTAGCTGGAGCCCTGGTACGTCCCCAGTAGACCCCCACCGACCGCGCTAGGGTTCAGTCTCGCCGGCGACGTGTCCGTCGTCGACGATGACCGTGAGCCGTTAGATCTAGCTCTAATCGTGTGGTCCTTATCACCCCGTACCGCTTCGTGTTTAATGAGTCACTGACAGTCGGGACCCCCTGCCAACAGCCCTCTGTTCCACGGAGTGTACATGGCCCGGCCCATTTAGTTTCCCGCGCTGACCCAGTAATTGAAATATAGGTTTTTTTAGAAGTAAACTTAATTTTGTCCCTTAGTTCGAAACTCAATTCAGGGAGTTGTACAAATCCAAATTGAGTGATTCCAATTTTGTTGGGAAGATAATTAAAAACTCTATCCAAGCCCATTGGATTTAAATCAATTAGAGTTTGAGATCTCTCCTAGTAAAAATAACAAGACAGGAGCTTTTTCACATTCCAACATTTTTCTAAAATCAACCATAATAGCTTTTGAGTTGATTCCAACTCTCAAACATCACATTTAACCATACCTATCTATGTAATAATATTAAGGTTTGCATGCACTAACTTTGGACTAGTACCAAAATAATGCTATATAGGCATTTCTAGTCACTTTAAATCATTAATTATTAAACTTGAACTTATTAAAATGTGATCCAACATTTAAATCACATTCCCATATGTTAGAATATGTGGTGCTGACATGTGTCCACATGATCCCATATTTTAATTGGAGAATATTAAATCCTAGTTAATTTCAATGAGTAGAAATTACTTTTCTCAAATAAAATAAATGAAGCTAGTTCATTAAACCTTGTGATGCTTGTGATGATAATAGATCATCAAATGTGTGCCTTAGTGTGCTAAGTAGACTAGTTAAGTATTGTTTGGTGATTGTGTATTCCGTATGTATTTATAGACGTTAGTATCGACCAAGTCTACAAGGAGGAGGAGTTCTACCAAGAGGAGGAGGAAGAGAATTTCAACCACTGCACCAACAAAGGCAAGCCATCATTAACAATGCAAGATCACCCTTGCAAGCTATTCTTAGCAAGCTAGCATTATACAAATTAACAATGCAAGCAAATCCTTGCAAGCTAGATAACCTAAGCAAAGGCATTAGGCATGCTTTGGTTATACCCTTTGACTTATATATATTCCAAGTTTTATTTACAAGCTTTACTTCCTTTACTTTACTAGAGTCCTTTACTTGTTTAAAGGTAGCATAAAGAGTATAAAACTTGACCTATCTAGTTAGACTTAGATGTCATTCTATGGCATGCGATTGAGATTAGCATCCCGCCTTAGTGAACACTCTTAACTTAGTAGTTAGCACTAAACCAAAACTTGATTCACTTTAGATGGGAATACTTGCTGAAAATGACTTGTGAAAACCTTGGAATGATGAGTCATTCTATTGAGATGTTTTGACATGTTTTGAGAAACACAAATGGTTTATAATGATGAAAATTTTGAGGCATGAGCCTTAGCCATTTTACAAAACTGGTGGTTAGGTTCGGATGCGATACCATTCCAATTTTACCGTACAACCACAATATCTGAATTGGGTAAGGCTTAGCTGGAAGTTTATATGCATTAGTATTAGTTCCCTCGTGGGAGAGGTTTGAGCTGAGGCTACCTCTCAATGTTGTCCACCTATGTAGTGCCCAGGATGACAGATGGTCATGGCTGGGAGGCCGTGCTCATAGGAAAGGTGCTTATACTAGGGTGTCTAAAGGTAAGGTTATGTTTGATTATCTGCATACTAAGTATGATGATTCAGGGTTATCCCTGGCAGATGTATCGAATCTTGTGGTGAAAGTGTACCACCTCTGCGGAGTGTCAAACTATTCGAATAGCCGCGTCCGTGGTTATGGACAGTTGGAGTGGCCATACTGTTCCGTTGTCAGATGTTTTCAAAACAACTTATGAAATGAATTGTGACATGACTTGACCACAACAGAGTTGTGACTATGATAACTAAGTTCCCACTTAGGTGTTTTCAAACCTTATTTTATCTTTCTTTGTTTCTGAACTCAGCTTAGGTTTCAAACATAACTTTACAAATAAACTTAGAACTTAGCGTTCCTACTAGAACCACCTTACTTATTAGTGGTAGTTTGCGAGTACTTAAAGAGTACTCATGGCTTTTGTCCCTGGCTATTCCTATGGTCAGACTATGAAGGGGACTACCAAGATGAAGGACAGCAGGACGGCTATGATAACTAGGACTATCTTCCATCGTCAGCATTACCTGTGACTCTGAAGATGGACTCCACCGCTACGCTATTTATTCCGCTGCTTGCTTGTACTAAGACTGGATCATGAGATCCTTTATTTGTTGTAAGACCTTATTATGGTTTGTAATGGATCATGTACTGTGATATCCAATCTGTTATGTCTCGCAAAAAATGGTAATCATGGGATTGCGACGTATGACATAACAGGCATCTGGGATTAAAAATCCGGGTGTTGACAAGTTGGTATCAGAGCCATCCTGACCATAGGAAACCATAGAATGGACGTCCGAGCAAAAAATTAGTTTCAAAAACCAAAGTGAGTATTTATGAAAACTATTTCCTCTCTTACCCTGGGGAATTCTTTCTCTCAAAATTCATGTTCCTCCAAATTCTTACATTATTACATAAAACTTTGACACACTTGATCACTTCACTAACTTTCTCATCGTAAATTCTTATAGATGGAAGCCCAATAGAGCAAGTTCTACCAGTTGGGCAACGGAGGCCAACTGATCTTCGAGAGGGATCTTGATGCACTGTTTGAGTTCTTGGAGCGTCCTCATCCAGAATTCCTTGGAGCTCAACTCCCGGGTCCACCAGGAGGAGATTTACAATGGCTAGTAACTGCTGATCTGCGAGGAAAGATAGAAGCACCAGTATCTGGGAGGATTCAGTTCTCAGTGAGAGAGAACAACTGGCTAGATGGATTAGCTAGGGAAATGCATGAAGCTCTCGCACGTCTGTGTGCCCTGAGTGTCAACCTAATCCAAGGAACCCGCTTTGTTCACTATGCAAGGCGTGATTCCATGGTAATGCCACTAGAGATGCCAAGTCACCCAATACTGAAGCGTCAAGTGGAGAACCTCGACTTCCTACTATATGATAGACAGAAGGAGTTGGACAATGCTAGAGAGGTCGCCAACAACAACCTCGCCCTTGCCGCCCAGAAGGGCCAGACTTTCTCACTGCTCATCAAGGATCATCAGTATCTTTACCGTCAACGTGCAAAGAAGGAACGCAACATCGACCGTCTTCGCAAGAAGGTGGCCGACCTCGAGAAGACCATCAAGGAGCAAGAAGCTCAGCTTGCAGCAAAAGAAGAAGAAGAGGAAGGTGAAGATATCCAAGGGGATATTGACTCCTACCTCAACAATGATGATGACTATATAGAAGAGGATGTCGTGGACTTCTACACCGACGATGATGACTCTGACTTCATCGATGATGAGTAGATGCACTAGAGAACTATCATAGGATGAGGAGTATCGGTCCCATTATATCGTAGCTTACAGAATGGTTCTTAAAACCATATATTTTCCTTTGATGTTGTGGCGTGTGTGTGTTTGTACCGTGTGCTTTGCTCGAATGAATGAAAAGAAGTTAGTTGCAAAACCTGAGTCAAACTCAAAGTTTTAGCTTTGAAATCAAAACCATGAACCTTAGAACTTTCCCTCTTACCCCTTTATCTATCTCAATATTCAGATGACTCGTGGAAATCAAGGAGGGAGAAGCTCATCGCAAGACCCAATGCTACAGATTCTGTAGACTCTCATTGCAGACCGTGAAGCTAGTAGGGCAGAGCGCCAAGCTAATCTAGCAACACTACAGCAGATCGCCCAGATGGCTCACAACAACCAGAACCATGGAAATCAGGATCATCATGGATCCAAACTCAAAAACTTCCAGAATACCAATCCCCCAATCTTTAGTACTTCAGAGAACCCACTGGATGCTGATGACTGGTTGCAGACAATGGAGAACAACTTAGAAGTAGCAGGAGTGGATGCCAACAAGAAGGTTCTTTTTGTCACCCACTATTTGGCAGGAGATGCAAGAGCATGGTGGAACAACACCCGCACAATGAACCATGGTCAAGTGATGACATGGGAAGCCTTCAAAATCAAGTTCAGCCGCACTCACGTGCTACGGGGTCTAGTCACCCGAATGAGGGATGAATTTAGAGAATTGAAGCAGGACAGAATGACTGTAGTGGAGTACCGTGACAAATTCTTGTCTCTAGCCAGGTATGCACCTGATGAGATCAACACGGAGGTCAAGAAGAAAGAGAGATTCCTGAACGCACTGCATGATGAGATGCAGACTGTCCTCATCAACATCCATTTTGAGGATCTCGAAGAGCTAGTCGACTCTGCCATTCAGATGGAAGGGAAGATTAATCAAGCGAACGACAATCGCAAACATCATATGATGCACCAAGCTGGATTAAACAGTCACCAGAAGTACCGTCCCAACCCTTCTGCGGGATATGCACCGAGGAACAATCGACCCCCAATGTCTCGCCCAAGCTACCCCAACCGTAGCGGAGGAAATGTGAAGTTCGGAGGGAACAACAATCACCCTGCCAACTCCAGCAATTTAAACCGTGCACCTCCCAAGAGCAGCAACAACAACAACAACACCGCACCAAGAACTGGAAGCAATGTTGTGCCCGTGGCAGCGAAAGACAAGTCTCAGATCACTTGTTTTGAGTGTGGAGTGAAGGGTCACTATTCCAATGAGTGCCCCAAGAAGATTGCCGCCACTGCCAATGTGAATGCCCCAGCTCAACAGCAGCATCGTGTTCAACCAGGAAGAAGATTCGCCCCAGGGAACCCTCACAACCGCAACGGCTGTCTCTTCCACATGAACACCGAAGAAGCCCAAGAAGCGCCAGATGTAGTGATGGGTATGTTTTCTGTCAACTCAGTTTTAGCAAGAGTGTTGTTTGATTCTGGAGCATCGCACTCATTTTTCACCGAAGAATTTGCATGCACTAGTAAGATTAACCCAACCAACTTGAAGCATGTCATGATAGTTCAAATCCTTGGTTCAACTACAAAAGCTAGAAAAATTTACGAAGCTATTCCTATCAGAATACATGGGATAGATTTTTATGCCAATCTAATAGTACTTGGAACCAAAGGTTTGGAAGTAGTACTAGGAATGGATTTGATGTCAAAGCATAAAGGATTGATTGATTGTGCCAAGAAAGCCATCACCATGACCAGTAGCTCTGGAGTATCAGTAGAGCATATATCTAAAACCCTGCCCCGTCAATTCAAGTGTAACAAGAGTCTAGCCCTACCCACCATTGACAAAGTCAGAGTAGTTTGTGAATACCCCGACATATTCCCAGATGAATTGCCCGGTATGCCCCCAGATAGGGATATTGAGTTCATCATTGAACTAATCCCCGAAACCGGACACATAGCCCAGAGACCCTATAGTATGAACCCCTTAGAGTTAGTGGAATTGAAGAAGCAGTTGGATGCTATGCTGGAGAAAGGCTTGATTCAACCAAGTTCATCGCCATGGAGATTGCCAGTGTTATTCGTCGACAAGAAAGATGGAGGCAACCGTTTATGCACAGATTATAGGAAGCTGAATGACGTCACCATCAAGAACAAGTACCCTTTGCCAAAGATAGAGGATCTATTTGATCAGTTGACTGGAGCAAATGTGTTCTCTAAGATCGATCTTAGGACTGGTTATCACCAACTTAAGATCCATGCAACAGATATTCTGAATACCTCCTTTACGACTCATTATGGATTATACGAGTATACGATCATGTCTTTTGGATTAACCAATGCCCCTGCTTATTTCATGAATCTCATGAATAAGATCTTTATGAATTTTCTAGTCAAGTTTGTCGTTGTGTTTATCAACGATATCCTTATCTACTCCAAGTCAGAAGAAGAGCATGAGCAACATCTGAGAATCATCCTTCAAACCCTTAGAGAGCATCGGTTGTATGCCAAGTTCAGCAAATGTGAGTTTTGACTGAAAGAAGTAGGATTCCTAGGACATATTGTGTCTGCCGGAGGAGTCGCTGTTGATCCTGCCAAGATCAAAGATGTTGAAGAATGGGAAGCCCCAACCAATCAAACCCAAGTCCGTGCATTTCTTGGATTAGCGGGATATTACCGCAAGTTCGTAGAAGGATTCTCGAGCATCGCCAGACCCATGACTCAATTGTTGAAGAAGGACAATAAGTTTGAATGGACCGATAAACGTGAAGCAATTTTCCAAGAGCTGAAGAAGAGGTTGATTTCAGCCCCAATATTGATCATGCCCGATATCAAGAAGACGTTTGATGTGTATTGTGATGCATCCAAGATTGGTCTCGGATGTGTATTGATGCATCACGTATCTGTCTCGACAACTGAAGCAGCATGAGCAGAATTATCCTACCCATGATCTTGAAGATATGGCGTCATTATCTTATGGGTAATCGCTGTAAGATTTACTCAGATCACAAAAGCTTGAAGTATATTTTCACCTAGAAGGAGCTGAATATGAGGCAAAGGAGATGGATAGAGTTAATCAAGGATTATGACCTTGACATTCACTATCACCCCGACAAAGCCAATGTGGTAGCGGATGCTCTTAGCAGATTGCCGTGTAGGCTAAACACCATGATCAAGGAGAAGCAACCAAGTTTGTATGAGGAGTTGGAGCAGTTTAGAACTGAGCTAGTTAGCAAAGGATTCTTATCTAACATTAAACTTCAATCCACTTTGATTAGCCAAATCAAGGAAGCCTAGAAGGGAAATGAAAGTATCGATGGAATCAAACGTCGTATTGGTACAAGAAAGGTACCTGGATTCACCGAAGACGAAGAAGGAGTTCTGTGGTACAAAGGCCGTATTTGTGTGCCAGCAGATTCAGAATTGAAGCAAGTTATCATGCAAGAAGTTCATGATACTCTTTATTCTATCCACCCCGGAGGAACGAAGATGTATCAAGATTTGAAAGAGCAATTTTGGTGGCACAAGATGAAGAGAGAAATCGGAAGCTACATCGCCAAGTGTGATATCTGTCAAAGAGTCAAAGCGGAACATCAGAGGCCCGCAGGACTGTTGCAACCATTGCAGATTCTGGAATGGAAATGGGATTCCGTCGGAATGGACTTTATCATAGGTTTACCTACTTCTAGTAGGGGAAATGACTCAATCTAGGTCATTGTTGATAGACTGTCCAAGGTAGCTCATTTTATACCTGTCAAGACAACCTACCAGAGTTCGAAGCTAGTAGAGTTGTACATTCCTAGAATTGTTAGTTTGCATGGAACCCCCAAGACCATAGTATCGGATTGAGGAACCCAATTTACCTCGAGATTTTGGCAGAAAGTCCAAGAAGGATTAGGAACCAAGTTGAATTTCAGCACCGCTTATCACCCGCAAACCGATGGACAGACTCAAAGAGTCAACCAAATCATAGAGGATATGTTGAGAGCTTGTGTGCTTGAATATGGATCAAAATGGGAAGATTGTTTGCCTTTTGCAGAATTCTCATATAACAACAGTTATCAAGCCAGTTTGCAAATGGCACCATTTGAATTCCTATACGGAAGAAAGTGTCGGACCCCTTTGAATTGGTCGCAAGTAGGAGAGAGTCAGATTTTTGGACCTGACATTCTCCGAGAAGCCGAAGAGAAGGTTCACAAAGTCCGTGAACACCTCAAGACCGCCCAATCTAGACAGAAGATTTATTCTGACAAGAGAAGGAGAGACCTGACTTTCAATGTCGGAGATTTTGTGTATCTCAAGGTTTCGCCATTGAAGAGAACCCAACGCTTTAGTCTGAAAGGAAAGTTAGCCCCCTAATATATCGGACCCTTCAAGATTCTAAACCACCGAGGAGAAGTATCTTATCAACTGGAACTGCCTGAAGAGATGTCAGCCATCCACAATGTGTTCCATATCTCGTTACTTCGCAAATGCTTAGAAGTGCCGGAAAAGACCGAAGTTTTCAAGAACATCGGTCACCGCACTTTTGATATCAACAAGGATCTGACGTATCGTGAAGTGCCCATACGTATCTTGGAGGAAGCCTACAGAACCACCAGGACTAGGAGTATCAAGTTTCTCAAGATTCAATGGAGCAACCATACCGAAGAAGAAGCCACTTGGGAGCGAGAAGATTACATTAGGACTGAGTTCCCAGATCTCTTTAGTTCCAAGCTTTCATTTTTAAATCTCGAGACGAGATATTGTTTAAGGGGGAGGTTTGTAACATCCCAAAACTTTAATCCAATTGATCAAGATCAAATCTACCCAATTTAGGGTTAACAAAAACTTTTTCTATTTAAAATCTTTAAGCATTCATATGTGTGTGCATTTAAAATAGGAGTTGTTTGAAATGCCATGATTGAGTGATCTATTGGTTGTAAAATGACTCTAAGGTGAATTACACATCATCTAGATCATCCCCAAGCAAATCCCTAAGAAAAAGAAATCAAAAAGAATTAAATAAGGAAATGGTCACTTTTGCATTTTAATCACCTAGCCCACTTTGGCTATTCCTGGCACTCAAATTCAAACAGAAACAAATGTGGATCTTTGCACCCCTTGCTAGTACAAGTAGTGATGTACCAAGGCCCACTTTGTGATCTTCCAAAAACATTCAAACTATAATTTTAAATGACAACTGAAAATTGAATCTAGTTCAGATGTATAGATCACACTTTTTCAAAAACCTCTCAAATGAACTCCATTTCAAAATCCCAAGCAAACCTAGATGCTTAAGCATAAGATAAACCACTCCACCAAAAATCTTTGAAAAATTAAAATATTTTGTTCATGCGGCTATTTGGTCGAACACTTGGCAGGCACGAATCACACTCTAGTTCTAGCTCACTATTTATACAGGGTTTTGCCACCCCTTTGACCTCAACTTACTTCCTCTGCCCCTCCTAACTCTAACCAGACCATAATCACCCCACCACCTTGTCCCTAGCAGCAGTGCACCGCCACCCCAAGGCCATGCTCGCCGGTCAAACATGCACAAGGTGCAAGAGACCACCAGCCCCTCTCCGCCGCTCCAGGAAGCCAGGCGCCACTCCACCGCCGCCCACTATCCACCCCACGATCACTGCCAGCCCCTGGACCACCCCAGAAAAGTGCCGCCCTTTCCTCTCTGCGCTGCGCTAGAGCACGCCAGAGCGCCCTCGCCGCTAGCACCCCATAGACCACGCCTCGACTCCAGACCGCGCACGCCGCTCCGCCTTGACCACACCAACCCGCCAGACACGGTCGTGCACTGCCACGCGACCCACAGTCGCCAGGAGCACCGTCGAGCACCACCTATGTCCCTTAGAGCGCGGGAAGCTCCCGACCGTTAGCCACCGCCCCTAGCGTCGCGATTACACCATAGATGACCGCTAGGAGACCACCCACCGCCCGCCTACCTTGCCCACGCCGGTAGCCCCCTGTACCGTCATCACCGACGAGCTCTGCCCACACCCGTCGGTCCCCTCGTCGATCCTATATAAGGAGGCCACCCCCAGCCTCAATCGCCACACCATTCCACTCCTCTCTCTCCACTGATTGTTTCCCCTCTCTCGCCGAAGCCACTCGAGCCGCCCATTGCCGGAATTCCACCGGAGGTAGCCGCAGCAGAGGAGGAGAAGTTGCTGTCGAATTCGTCCACCTCAGCCCCTGGCGCAACCTCGCCTGAGTCCACCGCCGTCGTCCAGTTCGTTTGCCCGTATCGCTGCAGTAGCTGGAGCCCTGGTACATCCCCGTAGACCCCCACCGACCGCGCTAGGGTTCAGTCTCGCCGGCGACGTGTCCATCGTCAATGACGACCGTGAGCCATTAGATCTAGCTCTAATCATGTGGTCCTTATCGCCCGTAATGCTTCGCGTTTAATGAGTCACTGACAGGCGGGACCCCCCTGTCAGCAGCCCTCAGTGCCGCGGAGTGTAAACTTAATTCTGTCCCTTAGTTCAAAACTCAATTCAGGGAGTTGTGCAAATCCAAATTGAGTGATTCCAATTTTGTTGGAAAGATAATTAAAAACTCTATCCAAGTACGTTGGATTTAAATCAATTGGAGTTAGAGATCTGTCCTAGTAAAAATAACAAGACAGGAGCTTTTTCACATTCCAACATATTTCTAAAATCAACCATAATAGCTTTTGAGTTGATTCCAACTCTCAAAAATCATATTTAACCATAACTATCTGAATATGTAATAATATTAATGTTTGCATGCAGTGAATTTGGACTAGTACCAAAATAATGATATATAGGCATTTCTAGTCACTTTAAATCATTAATTATTAAACTTAAACTTATTATAATGTGATCCAACATTTAAATCACATTCCCATATGTTAGAATATGTGGTGATGACATGTGTCCACATGATCCCATATTTTAATTGCGGAATATTAAATCCTAGTTAATTTCAATGAGTAGAAATTACTTTTCTCAAATAAAATAAATGAAGCTAGTTCATTAAACCTTGTGATGCTTGTGATGATAATAGATCCTCAAATGTGTGCCTTAGTGTGCTAAGTAAAATAGTTAAGTATTGTTTGGTGATTGTGTATTCCGTATGTATTTATAGACGATAGTACCGATCATGTCAACGAGGAGGAGGAGTTCTACCAAGAGGAGGAGGAAGAGAATTTCAACCACTGCACCAACCAAGGAAAGACATCATTAACAATGCAAGATCACCCTTGCAAGCTATTGTTAGCAAGCTAGCATTATACAAATTAACAATGCAAGCAAATCCTTGCAAGCTAGATAACCTAAGCAAAGGCATTAGGCATGCTTTGGTTATACCCTTTGACTTATATCTATTCCAAGTTTTATTTACAAGATTTACTTCCTTTACTTTACTAAAGTCCTTTACTTGTTTAAAGGTAGCATAAAGAGTATAAAACTTGACCTATCTAGTTAGACTTAGATGTCATTCTATGGCATGAGATAGAGATGATGATTCAGGGTTATCCCTGACAGATGTATCGAATCTTCTGGTGAAAGTGTACCACCTCTACAGGGTGTCAAATTATTCGAATAGCCGCGTCCGCGGTTATGGACAGTTGGAGTGGCCATACTGTTTTGTTGTCATATGTTTTCATAACAACTTATGAAATGAATTGTCACATGACTTGATCACAACAGAGTTGTGACTATGATAACTAAGTTCCCACTTAGGTGTTTTCAAACCTTATTTTATCTTTCTTTGTTTCTGAATTCAGCTTAGGTTTCAAACTTAACTTTATAAATAAACTTAGAACTTAGCGTTCCTACTAGAACCACCTTACTTGTTAGTGGTAGTTTGCGAGTACTTAAAGAGTACTCATGTCTGTTGTCCCTGGCTATTCCTATGGCCAAACTATGAAGGGGACTACCAAGATAAAGGACAGCAGGACGGCTATGATAACTAGGACTAACTTCCATCGTCAGCATTGCCTGTGACTCTGAAGATGGACCCCACCGCTATGCTATTTATTCTGCTGCTTGCTTGTACTAAGACTAGATCATGAGATCCTTTATTTGTTGTAAGACCTTATTATGATTTGTAATGGATGATGTACTGTGATATCCAATCTGTTATGTCTCACAAAAATGGTAATCCTGAGATTGCGATGTATGGCATAACAGGCATCTGGGATTAAAAATCTGGGTGCTGGCAGTAACCACTCCCACAAGTTCGTGTACCGCATTGGCGGATTCGACCGTGACCCGGCTGTTATGTACGTCGTCTAGTCTGAGGTGATGATTGAGTGCCCCTACGACGGCTGCTTTATCTTGGTCGCCTTCGACAAGCTCGACGAGCACAAGATCGCGTGCTCGCACGGCCCGTGCTCCTACATGGATCCCGCCTGTGATTTCATTGCCTCGCTAGCAGCGCTCCTTCCCGACATAAAGGAGGCCCACGGGGTCATAGTAACCAGGGCCATCTACGGCATCGCCTTCTTTTGCCTCATCCCGACTCCGCCACCAACAAGCATGAGGGGATTCACGCGCTTCCTCTACGGGGATGACGGTGCCATGTTCGGCCTGACCATCAGCATGCTCGGCGCGGCCGCTATTGTGTCCTTGGTGTGCATCATGCAGGACAGGTGCTTGTGGCTGTGGTACACGATGAAACTGTGTGCGCATAGCCCGTCGGGGTCGGCGGACTTCTCGATGGCCGAGAGCCTTAATGCGATAATCGAGCTGACGAGCAGCTCGTCGCCGGCCAACTTCCCGTCTGGAAAACTCAGGACGTACCTCGGGGCGCCGCCGCGGTTCTTGATGAAGGTTGGACAGTCCACCCATGTATCTTTCGGGATTTGCATCGACAGGAAAAAGTGATCTTAAACTATGGCTAATGATCAAGACTGTAATGGTGTATTAGCAGATAAATAGTACTACTAGTAGTACTATTTTACTACTTCAGTTTACTATTAGTAGTTGCATGTAGGTTCTCTTTTGGTACTCGGAAGGATGCATTTTGGATGTAAACTAAGTTTGTTGCTAATATTATTACGGAGTATTTTAGGGGTTTATTACGACTTTTATGTAATTGTTCACTTCTATGACATGGACCAGAGATAAACACACTAATCGTTCTTACGGTGCTTGGATTTTAGTCATCTAACTCAGTGATTATGAAATTTTATGCCCAAACTTGTCAATTCGACTTGATTTAAGTCTTGAACCAGGATAGATGTCGAAATTGCGCTGGTGTGGACGATAGATCGACGTGGGTCCAGCGTGCAGGAAAGGTTGCCGTAGAATTTTGTCTAAATTTCTATAAAATAATATGGACATCTACGACATCAACTCATTGTTATCAGAATCATCATGAACCATATTTTCATATTATATGCATTTGACATTATGTAAGTTAGTATGTTTGTACACATACTTGTATAAATATTGACTTTGACAAAACCTAGTGTGCTTTCTAATTTGGAAATGAGGGAGCATCTAAGTACTAAAATGCATAGAAATACATGTGTATCTAGACAAAGCCAAGTCAGTAACTACTATTTTAGGATGGAGGGAGTAATTATTTATGAGTAATCGAATTTTTACAAAAAATTTACAGCTACGGCACGTGTCCATGACTAGAGCATGGACCAATGCATAATAATCACGTGACCATGCAGTGGCGATCTACTCCGTACTAGTAGTACTGGATTATCCTACGTGTGGAGGTGCACTAGTGGAGCACACGCTCGTGTTGTTCCTAAGTAGTACTACTAGTATATGCAAATAGGAGTACAAGCATAGATAGATCTTATTACTCATCGTACTATTTTTTCCGCAACCTGGACGTGACAACTACAGTACTATATTGGCACAGCTTCTGCTTTTGGTACTACAAGATGAGTGTGGAACTCTCTGTGTAACTTTACTATACTAGTACTTCTTGTAGTACGTGGTAGTAGTAGTACTACTATGTATACTCCGTAGTTTTTAGGACGCGCTGTAAAGTAGTGTAGTAAGACTGTTTGGTCAAGCTGCATGCAACGAACATTGGTTTGACAAGACAATTTAGGTTTTTAGATATCCAAATTTCTACTCCAGCTTGATGGCTCAAGACACGAAGCAGCTAGTACTCCTCTATCCTCCGGCTGTCACCCAGATCAAAATGAATAAGAAAAAGATTGTGTATCTCGAAAATTGCCATGACCATTTATTACCTGCAGAGCTTTATTTTGTTTCTTTCGAAGCACCTACAAAGACTGATACATACTAGTACTAGTAATAATGTGCTACGATTGGGCCCTACAACTAGTACTAGACATAAACTCTAGTAGCTACTCTCGTCACACTGAATTTTATCCAAGAGGTGGAGTTCTTTTTTTTCTCCAAGAGGTGGAGTTCCTTTTTTTCCTGAGAGGGAAAACCTTTTTTATTCCTTCTTTGGTTTAAAGAAAATTCAAAGGTTTTGTGAAGGATTTTATCCCGTAGGAAATAATCCTACGTTGTTTTTTTGATTCATAGGATTTCAATATATAGGAATTATGTCCTGTTTGGAACACAGGATAGGAAAAATATAGGAATAGGAAAAACACGGGAATTAAGATTCCTTCAAAGTATTCCTTTACCCTCTATTTTTTAGGAAAATTTCCATCCACTCCAACCTCATGGTATAATTGCTTTACTTTCCCTGTGATTCAAACACATACTTGATCCAAATTCCTGTAGTTTCCTATTTCTATGTTTTGAGAATCCTGCAAATCAAACAAGCCCTGAGAGATGGTCTTCCTTTTTTTGTCTTTGATCATTTTTTGTTTGAACATAGGGTCATAGAGCTTCCTTGAAACACGAGGAGGGAGGAAATTGCACAAACCTCCAACAATTGGATTCGAAATTGCAGGGAACTCTAGATAATCAGGATAGTATAGTTGCAAGAAACTACTACAATTACTTTTGGGTACAAATCCTGCACATAGCACACAATTTTTGATTAGCCCTCTTAACACTATTTATTACATACCTGGGGCTCAACAGTTGGAGCTCTTTGCAACTACGGATCTAATTGTTGGAGGTTTGTGCAACTAGCCTCAATTGGAGCCCCCCTCCCCCCCCCCCCCCCCCCGCGCCCTCCCCTACTCGCTCACCTTCTGCAGTACTAGTAGTACTACTACGCACCATCATCCTTTGTCTTCTCCATTTCACCCCGGTCGCCAGCTCCCACCAACGATCTTCCCTCCCTCCCCCACCCCACCCCAAAGAAAGCCCCCAAAACACCATCTGGAGCCTCCTTCCATGGTGAGATCGAGCAAGGTCTGTAAAGATCCTGAGAAGTTTTAGAAGGTGTTCACCGAAGGCCCTCTTCAAGTACTCATCAACCATTGTGACGCCACCACCGTCGCGAGCCTCCTCGGTTCGTCCAAACATATTCTTCAATCATCAAAAGAGAGTGAAACTACGCCTTCTTCTCATCTGTTTGGCCTCCCATGTGTTCTTCATTCTCACCCGGTGAGACCGTCGGAATCCAAAGACTACTTCAAAGTGGAGGGTAGCCCATGCAAGATAACGCCACTGGACAGGTTCTCCTCTGATGTTGTGATGCCAAATGTTTTTGATGAGCAGCGAGCAGGCAGGAATGGAGATTGGCTCGTCACTGTTGGGCCCGATTTCACGTGGGACCTTGTCAATGTGTACACTCGTCGCAAGATTGTTATTCCGCAAGTGTCGGGGTTTGAACCGACTGAAGGTTCTGCACTTACATTTCAGGATGATGCTGATGAAGGTTGGCGTACTAAGCTGTAGAACATAGTCATTTTCCAAGTTCCGACAGTTGTTGGGGGATACAAATATTTCTCTCTTGTCGCCATTTTCAAATTAAAGATTGTTGTCATTAACGGGAATGATAGTCATGGATGGTCAGTTTGTGTGAACGAGTAACAAGGCTACTTCGGATAATGTGATGCTATTATCCAACACGATAGTGTGTTCGTCGTGACCGAGAACGACTGTGTTTATGCATGAAAGTCTCTGGAACTTGATAAATTCTCCTCCCTACGTATTTTATTAGCTTTATTCCTAAATCGATGCAAGCTAATGTTTCTGAACTTTCATTGGTTAGTAGGAATTCTATAAAAAAATTAGTTTCTTTGATTCGAAGGAATTCCCTTGGAATTTCAGAGGAATGCAATCTTTAGGAAGTTTTCTTACATATAAGTAGTTTTTTTCATATGATTGAGTTTTGCTGATAGTATTGCTTTGTCTCGTAGTACATCCCATGGAAAATATGGTATCTACTAGTAGTAAGTACTTATGTGAGACTCAGATATTATTCCTGAATTGATGTAAGCTATTTTTTCTGAAGTTTCGTTGGTTAGTAGGAATTTCGTAGGAATTTTAGCCTCCTTGATTGGTATAAATTCCCTAAGAATTTCAGAGGAATGCAATCCTTACTAAGTTTTCTTACATATAAGTAATTTGATTCATAGGATTGAGTTCTGCTGATAGTATTGCCTTGTCTCCTAGTACTAGTACATCCATGGAAAATATGGTACCTACTAGTAGTATTTACGCGAGACTCATATACTAGATATATGACATATCATAACTATATAGAATTATAATACTAGGTAAAGCTCAAAAAATTATAAATTTGATCGATATCTATAAAGTATGGGTGCATATTTAGTTCTTGTAATTTCTATCATGTAGAAGTCAACGTTTATTAGGTATTAGTACTTGTAAATTTTGTTAACATGGTCTTGAGAAATGAAGGAGAAGATTCTAGAATGATGGAGAAGTGTGTTTTGAGGATTGTGCATAGCGTTCATTGTGCTAAATACTATCAATAGAATCTTCAAGTAGATGCTAGAATGCAAAAAAAAGATCCAACGGCTGGCAATGTTGGGATTCGCAAGTCCTGATCCAATAGTCAATATTCAAAGTTATTCATACTCGATATAGTGGTAAGATAAGATAAGATAAGATATTAAACCTCCAGGAAATAATCCTTGTTGGTTTTCCTTTGGTATATAAGACACCAAAATCTTGTAGGATCCAACCTTGATTTTTTCCTTATGATCTTTACATTCAAGATCCTATAGGACTATTTCCTATTTCATTTGATCCTATGAATCAAACCGTGTCTCTAGGAGAATTTCTATAGCATATCCCCATTTCGAAAAGAATTAGAATTTCCATAGCATCTCCCTAGGTTGGTATTTTTTACACAATCAATTATAATCAAGATTTTTGAAAATAGTACTGTATATCAACTTCTACAATGTTAGATCAATATCAGTATTATTTTCATGTTACATTTCCTTTCCCTTTGAAGGTCCTATCCTTATCCTGTCGCCACGCGATGTGCTTTACCTGACTAATGAGTTTGCTGAGGATGAGGAGGAGAATGATCCTGGTAGGTGGTGGTTAGCAAGATCTGTCGGTGGTTCAAGACTTCTTTTGGCATGTACATATGGTGTCGCAGGAAATGCAATTGCTGATGATAAGTGTTGTTCACTATGGTTGCACCGTTCACACTTATCCTTCTGGGTTTGAGTGCATGGTGTTCTCGATGGACACAAGCCAGTTAACTGCAGCTAACCAATGGAAAAGGGTTACTACACTCGGATAATATTCTATTTTCCTTGGCGTGAACTATCCGATTAACATTGCAGTAGGCAATGCAAATGATCTGCCAGAACATCTGACGAGAAGGAACTGTGTTTACACAGCACACCAAGAAATTGGCTACAAGTATAAGCCGCGTCCTGAAATTTGCCGCTTCAGTCTGAATGGTGACACAGCTATTGGTTTCCACACCAACACTCGCTCGATATGGTTGGAGACTCCATTTTGGTTCATCCCAAGCTTCTCAAACGCCTTGGAGTGGAACGATCCTATCCAAGGATAGCTCATTTGGTCTCGGCCTTCTGTTGAACTCTTTCTTTTTGGCTGGTTTTTAGCTGATGTATGAGTACTCAACATTTAGTTTCGCACCCAGTCCAACTTGTAAAATACTCTATATGACCAAACCCCTTTTGTACACTTGGTAGTTTCTCTAGTATGTATATTTCACCAAGCTTGTAAAAGAACCTTATTAGGAGTACAATTGTACTCTACTACTACTATTCCGTATATATTTTTTTCCAGAATATTGTATAATAGTAGTACTGTTAGTATTACTCCTTGCAGGTCCGTAGTTTTGTTTCTTTTTCACTGCAGTTTGGGGCCTGTAAGCCTAAGTTGGAAATGTTTGGTAATTACTTCGCTCAGAAACTACATGCAGTAGAAGGAACACGATGTTTCAAGGTTTACTAGTAAAAACATGTCGCTCGTCATGGCATCGCCAGTAATTTGACAAGGCAATATTGTACGACGGTGTGCTAGTCTAGTTTTTTTCTTCTTCTGAGTACTACTTGTCTACCTAGTAGTAGTAGTAAAGGTCTACTAATAGGAGTACCAGAGAACTCGATGAAGCTAGCTGGAGTACTACTGTCAGTAGCTACCGCAGAAGAGAGAGGGAGGGAGTTTTGCACACGCCGGTGCACATGGCAACGCGTTCCTTCCGAGACAAGCTGGATTTAACTCCCTCACTGGCCTCCTCCCACACACATAGCCTCTTTTACTCAGTCCCTTCTTCCTATCCACTACCGCCCTTTGGCCTCTCGCTCCATATTGTTTCCGACCAGCTCCTCGGCTCCGTCATCTACAGGTGGTGGCGAGATCGGCGCGCCAACCTTCTGTAGGGTGGTGGAGCATCCGTCATCTCTGTCTCGCGGCAGCAATGGCGGTTTGTGAAATACTAGAACACTCGTACCTATTCCCTCTATTTCATAATATAAGATGTTTTAGCTTATGTGAAACAAGTGTATCTAGATTCACTCCGAACTTAGATGATAGAGTTGATGATGCGGTTAAATTTGTATTGTCAATTGCGTAGCATTATAATGTGTAGAGTAGTTCTTATCTTGGGTATGCATCCTTTTTGTAGACTAGGATTGCATAGAACCTTGTTTTCTGGGCTAGATCCCATAACTAAGAACAGTGGGGATCCGTTCGAAGTTGGTAGTTCTACAGTGCAAACTTTTGAACATTTGCATATATTTGACAATCAACGTCATGTAATCAATATTACAACTTGCTACAGAAGGAGATAGGGGAAGGAGCAAAAAGAGGATTCTCGATGAAATAGGTTCCAATCCTGTGACTTCTGCTATCCCAGATGACAAGGTAAATCAATAAAATGACGTATGTTCTTATCGTCCCGCGAAGATGCTTTCGCTGTAATCTCTGTTTATCTTGTAGCCATAGAAGCACAAAGTTGAAGAAGACTCTCCATTTCCTGATGACGGAGTAGAAAATGGATGTCAGATTGCTACACCTAAGATGCTACCTTGTTTACCTACTGTGGAGACTAATGCAGTTGCAGCTGGTACTGATGAGCTTGCACCTGCCATCATCATGCCAGATGATGGCGGTGGTGGATTGGTTTTACCATCGGCGGAGACTTGTGCAGCCGGAGCTGGCAGTGAAGAGCCTTCAGAGGACATTGTGGTGCTCGATAGTTCACCTATTATGGAGGCTCATGCTACCGGTGTTGTGGCTGCTGTTGGTGCTGCTGATCCTGCTCCCGAAATTATCGTGCCACCTGAAGGAGGTGGTGATTTGGGTTTACAATCTTTAGAGAATATTGCACCTGAAGGTGGTGAACTGTGATGCGGAGCTTTCTTCCTTATGATTGAAGGAAATATGCCCTAAGAGGCAATAATAAAGTTGTTATTATATATTCCTTATACATGATAGATGTTTATTTTACATGCTATAATTGTATTGATTCGGAAACATCAATACATGTGTGTTCAATAAACAAAAATGGTTCCTAGTCATGCCTCTCTTATAGACTAGCTTGTTGATTAACAGGATGATCATGGTTTCCTGATCATGGACATTGGATGTTGTTAATAACAAGGTCACACCATTGGTGGAATGATGTGATGAACATTCATCCGAAGTATAGCATTACGATTAAGTCATTATGTTTATATTGCTATAACATCATACGAAGTAATCTTTATCCTTAGACCATGAGATCATGTTAATTGCTAACACCGGAAGAGTATCTTGATAACATCAAACGTCACACCGTAACAGGGTGACTATAAAGATGGGTTCAGTACTACGAAGGTGTTATGTTGAGGCTCATGGATCAAGAGTGGAATTTGTCAATCCAGATGACGGATAGATATACTCTGGGCTCTCTCGGTGATATCACATTAGGATAGCTTGCAAGCAAGTGATGTGATCACTAGAATGTTATATCACGGGAACAAGAAAAGCGTGCATGTCGGTAACGAGATCAAACTAGGTATGGAGATACCAATGATCGAATCTCGAGAGACAAAGGGATTTAGTTACAAGCGTTAAAGGTTCTCACGATCACAGGAGTCATCGTTGAATGTGTAGGAGTCAGTACGGATCTCCAGGTCCCGCTGCTGATTATTGATCGGAGAAGGGTCTCGATCATGTCTGCATTATTCGCGAACCGTAGGGTGGCACACTTAAGAGTTACCGGACACCATTTTGGAGCACATATGTTTCAGACGAAAGAATTGCAAAGCGCAGGAATTGTTTCAATAGAAACCGGAAATTGTTTCGGGTGAAATTGCAGAAGGTGGTTCTGCATGTGATATCGAAATATTGCAAGGGGCTATATGTGAATGTTTGTTAATTAAAGTAATTAACAAAATTCTGAATAAATTTAATAAAAAGAGTTTTATTAAATGAGAGAGCATTAAATTTGGAGAAATTTAATGCATTTAAAGTGGAGACTTTAAAAGGGAATGTGAAGAGGCATTTTAATGTGGAGGGGTTACCACCACATGAATGGGGGAGGTGAGGGGTCACCCCCCATGCGCCGGGCATGAAGAGAGGGGGCACCCCACCTCCTCCTATAAAAGGCCACCCATTCCCTCCTTCATCCTCACACCTCCTTGTGAAGGATCTCTCTCCCCCTCTAGAATTATTCCCACATGGTCTCGGATTAGCGAGATACATGTTCCCGGTGGCATTTCGTCTGGAAGGAGTTGCTGCTTTCGCTGGATCGCTGGAGCGAGGAGGTGGAGGTTGTCCGGTGGCTTGAACATGTGTGCGAGTGCGGATGCGCTGCTGAGTTGCGGCGCTCGGACTTCCTCACGATCTTGAGATCGGCAAGTGTACGACTATATCAACCACGAGTTCCTACTCGTTAACAAAGCTCGTTGTCTACGAGGGTAAGTTCTCGTTGGATGTATGTCCACCCGTTGCTTTGTACCTAGTAGATAGATCTTGGCGTGTAGTTCACACCGTAGGAAAAATTTTGTTTTCTATGTTGCGGACCCAACAGTGGTATCAGAGCCTGATCTATGCGTAGGTGCTTAGCACGGGTAGTACACATATGGTTGATATGTGGGCGATGATGATCATGTTATTGCATCTTCTATGTATTTTGGATATTGGTGGCATAGTGGGATGAAGCGGCCTGGACCAACCTTGCATGTCATCGTACATGAGACCGGTTCCACGACTGACATGCAACTTGTTTTGCATAAGTGGCTGGTGGGTGTCTGTCTCTCCTACTATAGTCAATATCTGATTTACAACGAGTTGCTAATAACTTAGTTATCCTCGTTGTGGTTCATGTTCGTAGGTAAGAACGGTTCTATCTCCGAAAGCCCTAAGCCACGTAAAACTTGCAATTGATAAATTAGAGGCCTCTAGTTTAGATCGTTGCTGGGCTAGTGTGTTGATATGGTATTGTTGTAAGTAGATGTATGCTGGATACTCTTACAACACACTCAACGTGTAAGTTCCATAGACCTTGGCCTTACACATAAAGGAATGATAGAGATCATACCATGATGCAAGTGATAGAGATCAAATGCATGAACCATATCATCTCACTTTACACATTAGATGTTAGCATCTTATACTGCTAGTTTGGCGCGTTTGATAGCATTATAAGATGATCCCTCTTTTAGATATCAAGATAAAAATGTGTTCTTCCTTGAGTATGCACCGTTCTATGGATCGTGTTTCGAGACATCACGTGATGATCGGGTGTACTCAAATCTACGCTTTCATAGGAACGGGTGTAAGATAGTTTTACACACGCGAATACTAAGGTTCTTACTTGGCGAGTCTAGCATGTACAGACATGGCCTCGGAACACGGACCAAAAGGTTAAGCATGAGGCATATGGTTGATATGATGCCCATATAGGTGCTCGCCTTTGAAGCTATATCAACTCACGTGATGATCGGACTTGGTATAGTGGATTTGGTTCATGTAATCACCAAAAGGACACAAGGGATGTCCTTTTTGAGTGGGAGTTTATTAGTAATTTGGATTTGTTGAACTCAATCTATCATAAACTTAGTCTAAATAAACTTTACAAATTCGGTTGTAGATGGCACCACCTGCTTTTAATTTCAATGTGTTCATGGAGAAAGAGAAACTTGCTGCGAATGGTAGCAACTTCACCAACTAGGCTATGAATTTGAGGATTCTCCTCACTACTGCACAAAAGCAATATGTGTTAGATGCACCGCTAGGCCCCCCACCAGCTCCCGATGCCCCTGACGAGGAAAAGAATGTCTATGTGACTCGTCAGGAGGACCACAACTTAGTTCATTGCGGCATACTGTATGGGCTAGAGCCAGAACTTCGAAAGCGTTTCGAAAATGGCAATGCCTTTGATACCATGGGAGAATTGAAAATGATTTTCGATACCCATGCTGCCGTAGAGAGTTATAATGCTACAGAAATGTTCTTTAGCTGCATGATGGAGGACAACTGCTCCGTTAGTGAGCACGTACTCAAAATGTCTGGGTACGCCGATAAGCTTGTGTCCTTGGGAATAACGATTCCCATTGACTTAGGCATACATCGTGTTCTCCAATCTCTGCCACCTAGCTACAAGAGCTTCGTGATGAACTATAATATGCAGGGCATGAAGAAGTCTCTTCCCGAGCTTCTGACAATGCTTAAGACTGCAGAAGTGGAGATTAGGAAAGAACATCAAGTGTTGATGATCAATAGGACCACTGGTTTCAAGAAGGACAAGAAAGGCAAGCACAAGGGAAAGAAGGGTGGCAAGTCTGTTGCCACGCCTGAAAAGAAACCCCGGACCGGCCCTAAGTCTGACACCGAGTGCTACTATTGCAAGGGGACTGGCCATTGGAAGCGCAACTGCCCCAAGTATTTGGCGGACAAGAAGTCCAGCAAGGCAAACAAAGGTATATGTGATATACATGTTATTGATGTGTACTTGACTAGTACTCGCAGTAGCACCTGGGTATTTGGTACCGGATCGGTTGCTAATATATGTAACTCGGTTCAGGGGCTACGGAACAAGCGACAACTAGCAAGGGATGAGGTCAGGATGTGGGTCGGCAATGGATCAAGAGTTGATGTGATCGCCGTTGGGACGCTACCTCTCCATTTGCCATCAGGATTAGTTATAAACCTAAATAATTGTTATTTGGTGCCTGCACTGAGCATGAACATTGTATCTGGATCATGTTTGATGCAAAGTGGTCATTCCTTTAAATCTGAGAACAATGGTTGTTCGATTTATAAGAATGATATCTTTTATGGTCATGCACCTATGTTGAATGGTTTATTTCTATTGGATATCGATAGTAATATTACGCAGATTCATAATGTTAATGCTAAAAAGATTAAACTTGATGATGATATGTCTACATATATGTGGCACTGCCGTCTAGGTCATATTGGCGTTAAACGCATGAAGAAACTCCATTCTGATGGACTTTTGGAATCACTTGATTTTGAATCATTTGATACATGTGAGCCATGCCTTATGGGCAAGATGACTAGAACGTCGTTTTCTGGTTCAATGGAACGGGCGACAAATCTGTTGGAGATCATACATACTGATGTGTGTGGACCAATGAGTGTGTCGGCGCGAGGTGGATATCGTTATTTTGTTACTTTCACGGATGATTTGAGTAGATATGGGTATATCTATTCGATGAAACACAAGTTTGAAACTTTTGAAAAGTTCAAGGAATTTCAGAATGAAGTGGAAAATCATCGTAATAAAAAGATCAAGTTTCTACGGTCTGACCATGGAGGAGAGTATCTAAGTTACGAGTTTAGCACACACATGAAAGAGTGTGGAATAGTTTCACAACTCACGCCTGACGGAACACCACAACGTAATGGTGTGTCGGAACGTCGTAATCGTACCTTATTGGATATGGTTTGATCTATGATGTCTCTGACTGACTTACCTCTGTCATTTTGGGGTTATGCACTGGAAACAGCTGCATTCACTTTAAATCGGGCACCATCTAAATCCGTTGAAATGACACCGTATGAATTATGGTTTAGAAACAAACCTAAGCTGTCATTTCTCAAGGTTTGGGGATGCGTTGTTTATGTGAAGAAACTTCAATCGGATAAACTCAAACCCAAAGCGGAAAAATGCGTCTTCATAGGATACCCTAAGGAAACAATTGGGTATACCTTC
Source organism: Avena sativa (assembly GCA_916181665.1). Classification (NCBI taxonomy): domain Eukaryota; kingdom Viridiplantae; phylum Streptophyta; class Magnoliopsida; order Poales; family Poaceae; genus Avena; species Avena sativa. The sequence continues at coordinate 181,776,617 of OV702287.1, read as the reverse complement.
TATCACAGATCCGAGGGCAAGGTTTTTGTTGCCAAGAATGGATCCTTTCTTGACAAGGAGTTTCTCACAAAAGGTGTGAGTAGTCGGAAGGTAGAACTCGAAGAGGTTATTGAACCTTCTCTTTATGGAATGGCGAGTGGCGCAGCACCGAAAGTTGTTTCGGAGTTGACTTCACCTGATGAAGAGAGAGCTAATGATAATGATCATGAAACTCCGAAAGAGGACACTACCAAACCTTGTAGGTCAAGCAGGACACGTGCATCTCCTGAACTGTATGGCAATCCTGTTGTGAATTTCATGGTTGATGAAATGGATGACCCTGCGACGTATGAAGAAGCGATGATGAGCCCGGATTCCAACAAATGGCTAGAAGCCATGAAATCCGAGATGGAATCCATGTACGAGAACCAAGTTTGGAACTTGGTGGACTTACCTCACGACCGAAAGGCCGTTGAGAATAAATGGATTTTCAAAAGGAAAACTGATGCTGATGGTAATGTGACCATCTATAAGGCTCGACTTGTCGCAAAGGGGTTTCGACAAATTCAAGGAGTTGACTACGATGAGACATTCTCTCTCGTAGCGATGCTTAAATCGGTTAGGATTATGTTAGCAATTGCTGCATATTTCGATTATGAAATATGGCAGATGGATATCAAAACTGCGTTCCTCAATGGTAAGATTGAAGAAGAGTTGTATATGATACAACCTAAGGGTTTTGTCGATCCTAAGGATGCTAATAAGGTGTGCAAACTTCAGCGATCCATCTATGGACTGAAGCAAGCATCACAAAGTTGGAATCTCCGCTTTGATGAGGTGATCAAAGAGTTTGGATTTGTCCAAACTTATGGAGAGGCTTGTATTTACAAGAAAGTGAGTGGGAGCAATGTGGCATTTCTGATATTATATGTGGATGACATATTATTGATTGGAAATGATATAGATCTTTTAAACAATGTTAAAAGTTATCTAAACAGCAAATTTTCGATGAAAGACCTTGGTGAAGCGTCATATATATTAAGCATTAAAATCTATAGAGATAGATCAAGGCGCCTAATTGGGCTATCGCAGAGTACATACCTTGATAAGATATTAAAGAAGTTTAATATGGACAAAAGTAAGAAGGGGTTCTTACCTATGTTGCAAGGCAAGACATTGAGTAAGACTCAAAGTCCGGCTACGGCGGAAGAAAGAGAGATGATGGATAAGATCCCCTATGCCTCGGCCATAGGCTCTATTATGTATGCCATGGTATGTACAAGACCGGATGTGGCACATGCTATTAGTTTGACTAGTAGGTACCAATCTGATCCAGGTTCGGAACACTGGATAGCGGTAAAGAACATCCTCAAGTACTTGAGAAGAACTAAGGATATGTTTCTCATATACGGAGGTGAAGAAGAGCTAGTCACTAAGTGTTATGTTGATGCTAGCTTTGACACCGATCCGGATGACTCTAAGTCTCAATCCGGATACGTATTTCTCTTGAACGGAGCAGCAGTTAGTTGGAGGAGTTCCAAACAACCAGTGGTGGCTGGATCAACAACGGAGGCGAAATATGTTGCTGCTTCAGAAGCGGCGCAGGAGGCAGTTTGGATGAAAGAGTTCATTACAAAACTGGGTGTGGTTCCCAGTGCGTTGGACCCAATGGTGATCTATTGTGACAACAATGGAGCCATAGCCAACGCAAAGGAACCAAGGTCTCACAAGGATTCCAAAAGTATTAAGCGCCGGTTTCACTCCATCCGCGAGCATGTCAAGGATGGAGATATAAAGATTTGTAAAGTACACACGGACCTGAATGTAGCAGATCCGTTGACTAAAGTTATCCCTAGGGCAAAACATGATCAACACCAGAACTCCATGGGTGTTAGATTTATCACTATATGAACTAGATTATTATCTCTAGTGCAAGTGGGAGACTGAAGGAAATATACCCTGAGAGGGAATAATAAAGTTGTTATTAATATTCCTTATACATGATAGATGTTTATTTTACATGCTAGAAATGTATTGATTCGGAAACATCAATACATGTGTGTTTAATAAACAAAAAGGGTTCCTAGTCATGCCTCTCTTATAGACTAGCTTGTTGATTAACAGGATGATCAAGGTTTCCTGATCATGAACATTGGATGTTGTTATTAACAAGGTCACACCATTGGTGAAATGATGTGATGAACATTCATCCGAAGTATAGCATTACGATCAAGTCATTATGTTTATATTGCTATAACATCATACGAAGTAATCTTTATCCTTAGACCATGATATCATGTTAATTGCTAACACCGGAAGAGTATCTTGATAACATCAAACGTCACACCGTAACAGGGTGACTATAAAGATGGGTTCAGTACTACGAAGGTGTTATGTTGAGGCCCATGGATCAAGAGTGGAATTTGTCAATCCAGATGATGGATAGATATACTCTGGGCCCTCTCGGTGATATCACATTAGGATAGCTTGCAAGCAAGTGATGTGATCACTAGAATGTTATATCACGGGAACGAGAAAAGAGTGCATGTCGGCAACGAGATCAAACTAGGTATGGAGATACCAATGATCGAATCTCGGACATGTAATATATCGAGAGACAAAGGGATTTAGTTACAAGCGTTAAAGGTTCTCACGATCACAGGAGTCATCGTTGAATGTGTAGGAGTCAGTACGGATCTCTAGGTCCCGCTGCTGATTATTGATCGGAGAAGGGTCTCGATCATGTCTGCATTATTCGCGAACCGTAGGGTGGCACACTTATGAGTTACCGGACACCATTTTGGAGCACATATGTTTCAGACGAAAGAATTGCAAAGCGCAGGAATTGTTTTAATAGAAACCGGAAATTGTTTCGGGTGAAATTGCGGAAGGTGGTTTTGCATGTGATATTGAAATATTGCAAGGGGCTATATGTGAATGTTTGTTAATTAAAGTAATTAACAAAATTCTGAATAAATTTAATAAAAAGAGTTTTATTAAATGAGAGAGCATTAAATTTGGAGAAATTTAATGCATTTAAAGTGGAGACTTTAAAAGGGAATGTGAAGAGGCATTTTAATGTGAAGGGGTTACCACCACATGAATGGGGGAGGTGAGGGGTCACCCCCCTCCATGCGCCGGCCATGGAGAGAGGGGGCACCCCCCCTCCTCCTATAAAAGGCCACCCATTCCCTCCTTCATCCTCACACCTCCTTGTGAAGGATCTCTCTCCCCCTCTAGAATTATTCCCCCATGGTCTCGGATTAGCGAGATACATGTCCCGGTGGCATTTTGTCTGGAAGGAGTTGCTGCTTCCGCTGGATCGCTGGAGCGAGGAGGTGGAGGTTGTCCGGTGGCTTGAACGTGTGTGCGAGTGCGGATGCGCTGCTGAGTTGCGGCGCTCGGACTTCCTCACGATCTTGAGATCGGCAAGTGTACGACTACATCAACCACGAGTTTGTACTCGTTAACAAAGCTCGTTGTCTATGAGGGTAAGTTCTCGTTGGATGTATGTCCACCCGTTGCTTTGTACCTAGTAGATAGATCTTGGCGTGTAGTTCACACCGTAGGAAATTTTTTGTTTTCTATGTTGCGGACCCAACAATGATTTGTATGATTTTCTCTGGAACCTGTATTATGGAGCTACCTTACGCATTTCTTACACTTTTGCATGTTGAACTATAGTGTGGAACTAGAACTACTCCTAGTATGTAATCATATTCGGATGCTTAAGTATTATCGATGATAAACCAATGCTTGCTGAGCTGCACGAGAATTGGCCTCTCCCACTTGCAGGCGTTTTTCCTGGATCATCTCCTTTTCACAAGCATGGTGAAAAGATGGTTCTGTTCCTTTTCTTGTAATGTCATTATGCTTGTGTTATTGATTTGGCAATTTTATGCTGATTTTGTCACCCAATCCGCATTTATGTCTCTATATACAAACATATTTGTTCACACGACTTGAACAGAAAACGGTATGTTCTTTGCATCGACTAACACAAAGAGACATGCAAATATTTATTTATTTTTGAAAAAGGCAAAAGATATGCCATTTTCATTGATAGAGAGGGACATGCAATTCAATTATATTACGATAACTACTCGTACAAGTCATATAATGGTAGGGATTGCCATAGGAAATCATCACCTCCAGCATCTTCTTCTACATAAGGCGTTATTACTAGATCCACAACCTTCTTTTCCTTGGGACGACAATGTCAAGTGCAGGATTTCGAATCTAAACGCAATCCAGTGCAGGTTCATCAGCACAACTTCCAGCTGCGTCAGTCTCCACAGAAGGTACATCAGCACTATGACAGACACCGTTGGAAATACAAGCTGAAGTTGTTGTTGTACTCGTATCAGGATCACAGATAAGGGCTAGAAATTCAAGCTCCGAAATCTAATGTTAGAAAATAGACAATAGGTTACCCCATCTGGACAATTCATAGACAATTCACAGTGCAATTTGAGCGTCTTACATGATCCTTAGATCTTTGTCCATCCGGTCTTTTTATTGGTGGAACGAAATTTGCTGGTACTTTTATTTCTGCAAAGAACCTACAAAACATAGCCAAGTCAAACATCTGAATATATCTAACTTTTCTACAATCTTATATGTGAAGATATCTTTGCATAACACTCACTTTTTAAACTGTCTACAAATATCTTCCCGCTCCTTGGAAATGCGAAGTCGATGTTCTATAGGGCACATCCATCTATACTGTATTGTACCCCTAAGTACTTCCTTGTCACGTACAACAACAGCCAAATGCTCCATCATATCAAAGAAGGATGGGGAATATATCAGGTCAAAAGCTTGCACAAGATCTCTGCCAAGTCATTTTTAAGATGTTTTCGAATTCTTCTGTCTAGAGCTTTACTATAGATTTACCTAAATAACGTACCTACCCAAATCTGCATGCACCTTGTAAATCTAGATGGTCACAAGCTTTAACTATTTCTAGGAGAGGTATAGAACAAACCAAAGCCAAGAAGAATGTCCAGTGCTTGAATCTAGCAGGCGAAGCGTGGGGATCGCCCAGCTGACCGCCGGCCGGTGCGCCTCGTGAAGAACAGCGCGGCCAATGATGGTAGGCCGGAACTGTTGATAGAAAGGCGTCGAGAATTTTTTTTAAGACGTGAAGAAGTTTGCGGCCTGGTTCTAATCTGGTGCATCTCCCATAAGAACGGCGCAAAATTTGAAGAGACAGGGGTTGGTCGCTCGATTGAGGGCGGGCATAGGAAAGTTTGGGGTCTCGACAGAAAGTTTTGGCGGACACGGGGTGTTTTTCCACAATTTTCACAGAAATATCTCAGAATATTTTATCTGATTTGCCAGTTCTCAAGAGTCACCTCTCTCGCTATTGGATTTACCTCGCGATTCATGCAACTTGAGGGTTACACATTTGTTGCAACTAGCTTGTAACTAGGAATTTAATGAGTTGCAACTACTAGGTTACAACTGAGAATTAGCACAATTAGTAGGGTAACATCAGCGTCTTAACATAACAAGTTCTTAGACGCCTGAGATCTAGGCGCTCATATTTTATACCTTTTTTTCCTTATTGACGTCTTTGTTTCGAATCCGGCCAAGCCCGAGCACGTACCTTGGGATTTCAACTATCGAGTCCAAAAAATTAGCCCATCCGGCCTCATTATAGCCCAAGACCTTCTAACTCAGCCATGTTTTGGGTCATTTAGCCACGCAAATAGCCTAGATATATTGGGAGAGAGCCCATCACTCCCTGGTTGACCTATTTTTCTTCAATTCGGCCTTTTTTGGGCATTGTCCACCCACCCCTAAAAAAACTCCGTCTATCCATGTTTTTTAAGTACTACCTACTATATTATTTATACTTAATATTTTTTAGTTCAGATACTAGCAATCACGCGTAGTAGATGGACAAGCAATTTTTTAAGAAGAAAAATAAATAAGTTATATACAATGTTAGTATACATTTTATAAAAGCATAACAATTTTCTTGTGTACTGGCAAGGCATACAGTTTATCTGTAGCAATATTTTTGTATTGAGAGGCTGACATGGCCAACCCATCTGCCTGCAGCTAGCGCCCATCAACCTTACCATACAAGAGATCAAGTTTAACGGGCGCGTTTAAAAAGTACTTATACAATAGTCACGACTGGAAAAAAGAAGACCAAGATCTACACGTTTCGTGTCCAGAGAGGCTGACACGTGGGCCTAGCAGCAAGACCATACACGCTTGCCGCATCGAACAACGTTACCAAGGTCAAACCGCGGGACGCGACCAAAAAATGTCCAACATACACATGTTTCCTCTACATAGGCGGCTGACATGTGGACCCAGCAGGGAGACATTATACAGGTGTTGTATCGAGCAACGTTGCCAAGTTCCAAACGGGGAGGCGCGAGAGAAGAAAAAAGTCTAGCATGCACACGTTGCATGCACAGAGGAGGCTGGCATGTCGGGTCCACCAGCCTATATAAATGGCAGAAGCAGCGAGCAACACTATCAAGTTCGGAACACGAAGACGCGACCGAGGGCAAAAAATCCATCATACACACGTTTATTCTAATGAGTGGATGACATGTGGGGCCCAGGAGGTTGATTAAACGGTAGATGCATCAAGCAGCGCTATCAACTTCGGAACAGGGTACGTAGCGCGAGCGAAGGAAAAAATTCTATCATACAAACGTTTCTTCTAATGAGAGAATGGCATGTGGGTCCTAGTAGCCTGATTAAACGGTAGATGCATCGAGTAATGCTATCAACTTCGGAAAAAGGTAGCGCGAGCGAAGGAAAAAATACCATCATACACATGATTCTTCTAATGAGAGGTTGACATGTGGGACTCAACAGCCTGACTAAACGGCAGACGCCTTGAGCAATGTTATCGAGTTCAAATCAGGGAGACGTGACCGAAAAGTATGGTCCACTAGAGACACTAATGTCTGGGACCCACACGCCTGAAAAGATTTTGGCGAGTCAACATCGCGCGAGGAAACAAAAATTTTGCTTTTGCCACGCGCTAGCCGAGCTTCCTCCATGTTTATAGCGGTTCTGTCGTAGTAGAGGACCACGAAACCGGAAAAAAAGTTTTCTATCGGCCACGACCGAGCCGAGAAATTTGTTGTGGAAGACGCGCCTTCTACGACGACCGTCGGGCCAAGTCGTTGCGGAGTATTTAACTAGACAAGTTAACCATTTGTATGGCCCAGACTACAGATCTAGAATATGTCTCAAACAAAAAAACATAGTTTCATCATGCTAAGAAATAATGAATGGTCCAGTACAAGGTCACACCATTTCAAATTTGTTATAAAACAAACATTCCAGTTCCTATTAGATAAAGTGTTACTGGTGCAGAAACTACAAACTATATCCATGAGTACCTTTTCTTGCAGTAGTTGCACATTTCATGAGTACATTTTATTAAACTACTTTCATGTACTACTATGGAGAGTTTATGATAAATAGTCATGTTTTTCTGTGCCCATGGATCACTTTATATATATCTATACTAGCACTCATTTATAAATAATCACTAAAATTGTTGTTGCTAATTCTTGTTCTATTAGTGTTATTAGCCTGTGAACAATCTGAATATGCATGTAATTCATTCTAAAGATTAGATTTTCTAGATTGTAATCCTCCTCTATTTGTCTGTAATTCATGGTGCTCCAATGAGTATTCATGAAAAGTGAAAAATGAAGCTGTTTATTAACAACCTAATCATTTATTTCTAACAAACATACAACTGGACTGATTGTTAGTTAATTCTGACTTCTTTTTTTTCGAAAAGGGGAATAAAACCCCGGCCTCTGCATCGGTTGATGCACACAACCCTTTTATTAAAACACATAATCCAAAAGTATTACAAGTTCAGCGATCACATAAGGTCGAGATAAAGATCAACCAGCGAAAAATATGAAACAAAGGACTAAGCATCATTCTTCAGTCTATTAAAACGTAGCCAACCAGATTGGCTGAAGATGTGCCCAGCGACCATCAAGAGATGGTTGCACCCAGTAGCCATAATATCCCGCTGGTGTTGCGGCGATAGGAGTGCCCACAGCTGCACCCAATGGGCCACCATATGTAAAACCTGCAAAAGATTGAAAGTTTTTGATCTGTTAAAAATGATATTATTTCTACATCTAGGGGTACCTGGGTTAACACATGTGCTACGGTATCATTTTTTCGTTGTATAATGTTGTAAAGAGATGGATATTGTTGTGCTAAAGGGGAATCTCTCAACCATGTATCCTCCCAAAACCTAGTACTTAAACCATTCCCAACCACGAAATGCCCTCTAGCAAAGAACTCATGCTTTACCTGCATCAGGCCCTTCCAAAATGGAGAATCCGTTGGTTTTGCATGCACTTCAGACAAAGTTTTTTGACCTAAAATACTTATTATGAAGAAGTTCTTGCCACACTCCTTCTTCAGATAATAGTGTGAAAAGCCACTTACTTAATAAACATTTATTCTTAATTTCTAGAACCTCAATTCCTAGCCCCCCTTGATCTTTCGGCCTACAAATTATATTCCACTTTGTTAATCTATACTTTTTTTTATTTTCATCACTTTGCCAAAAAAAGCGAGACCTATAAAAATCAAGCGCTTCCTTACACCCTTTGGAATTTCCAGAAACGATAGCATAAACATAGGTAAACTTGTCAGAACATAATTGACTAGGACCAAACGATCACCATAAGATAAAAGCTTGCCCTTCCAGCAACTCAATTTCCCTTCACATCGAGTTTCTACTAGATACCAATCTGAGTTCTTAAGCTTTCTATAATGGATGGGCACACCCAAGTACCTAAAAGGCAAAGACCCAGCTTCACATCCAAATATTTGTCCGTATTGCAGTTCTTCGTCTTTTGCTTTACCAAAACAGAAAATCTCGCTTTTATAAAAATTATTTTTTAACCCCAAGAGTTGTTCAAATATGCAAAGTTAATTCTGAGTTCTGAATGTACTCTGCGTAACTACAAGTGAGTTCATCAACCAACTTTTGTTTTTCCAGGAAACAAATTATCATCTCTTAGTGTTCTGAATAATTTCCTAGGATGATATATATATATATATATATATATATATATATATATATATATATATATATATATATATATATATATATACTCCTTCGAATTTAGATTTCCGTTTGTACTGAACATAATAGCACCTATATGTCAAGTACTCCTTGTAATATCCCCAGAATTTAGAGTATTGTGTTGTACATCTTTAATAAGATCACAAGGTCACACTAAAACTGAATATTTCAAGTTAGTGATTTTCTTTTGTAGTGTCAGTAGTCGGTAATTATTGTTATAGTACAACTAGATAGGAAAATGCATCTTTAAACTGAAACCGAATCATAATATCACAATTCTTTTAATTTACGTTCAAATGTATTGTTAATCTCAGTTCATACTCACCAGTTTTCATGTTTGGTACAATAGCTATCACAAGGAGGCGCGTCAGGGCCGAGCTCAAGGAGGGAGGAACATCTAGGGCGACGAGGAAGGCACCGCCTTCAGGGACGAGCTCAATCCCCCACAGGAGTCCTCTGTCAGCAAACTCGGTGTCAGGTGGGTTGGTCCCCGGCGGATCCCTCTAACAGCAAGCGAAGTGGCGGAAGAGCGATGGTGAAATGCAGGGGAGTGCGGACGACGGGGACGAGGCTTGAATTTCAATTTTGAACGTCAGATTTGGAACGACTCTTAGGTAGTAGGGACTACTTAGCAAAATAGAAATTGACGGATGGAATAATACACTCTCCTATCTACCCGATTATATATATAAGTGATTGCTACTCTGTTTGTGATTTCATGTGCTTTATCCTAATTTCATCTGTTAGGGATGTTATATTTCTTTGTATTTGTAATATTTTTTGCCTTGACATAGCCATATTGTTATTTTTGAATTTCTAGATTTGAGGATAGTGAATTACTCGATATCTAGGAACAATGTCCTCTCTATGATCTTCAGTAATTTGAGCCTCAGTTTATCCCTGTACTTACAAGAACGCAATACATCTCATAGTGATAGCAAAGGGCGTGGTGTGCCGCCACACTGATCCCAACTAGTGGACTCATAGTTCAGGAGTGAATTACTCCCTATTCATGATCGAGAGCAGGGAGATGTCAGATGAGGGTGGTGAAGAAGTCTCTGGGCGGTCCCCCTCCACTATATTTGCTTTCACCTTACCCATCGTACGGTGAAGAATCATGTATGCATATAAGGCGGTGTTATTGGAGTCCATCGTTAAAAGTGTGAAGGCACTGGCTGTAGGTCAGCCCCACACGGCTAAATCCAGAGCCGTGTTTAAGGGAGAAGGGACGTACGTAGTGGTTCTGGGAATCACCTCAATCTTCACGTCTTGTCATCAATCCGAAAATGACTCCTAACTTTTATAGAATTTAACCTTGCTTTAGAAATTTGCAAAACTAATAAATAAAGAAAAAATGGTTTATTGTATATGAGTAAGAAAAACTACAGATAATTACGGGCTAGATATGAAAACTGGTGAAACTTTTGAATGAGCAAGCATAGATTTCTAGGTTTACAACCATGTCACTCGGAAATAATGCCACTTGCCAACATTTTTAGCAATCGAAAAGGTACAATCCCGGCTCGAGCTCTGACTAGATCTGGAGACCACCTATATTATTCTTATCGGTCTTCCTAGGGGTATAACTTATTTTTTGATCCATAAAGAGGGATAGTACAGTCTAACAAATCGTATGCTGTTGTATATCCTCTCACAGTTCGTACTCCCTCTGTTTTAAAATATAATATGTTTTAGCTTTATAAAAGGAGTGTATCTAGACCGTTTCTAGTGTCTAGGTTCATTTAGATTTGAAGTGAACCTAGACACTAAAAAGGGTCTAGATACACTCCCTTCACAAAGCTAAAACATCTTATATTTCTATATTTTGAACGGAGGGAGTAGAAGCTAAGTGGCATGTTTTGGATCACAGCAACATATCCCAGTTATTACGATGCACAGATGCAGACACGAGCATAGTCCAGCCATGAGCAACATCGTCTCTAGATCTTGGTTGAATAACGTGTGCACAGCGAAGAGAGCCCACGCCTCCAACACCAGCATCACGAAGGTGAAGATGAACAGAGCCTGCCGTGCACATGCGAGACAACAGGAAAAGACAAGCATCAGAGGTCGACTACTCTCGTACGCATATATACAACACACGCACGTACGTACCCGGCAAAGGTCGTCCTTGGTGCTGGCGCGGCGCTTCTTGCGTCCAGGGACTTGGCGCGGGTCATCACAGATGTCGATGGTGATTGTGTCACGGCGGGGCGCTTCGTCAACGTCGGAGAATGAGATGTCGATGGTGTGGGAGCGGGGAGCTTCATCGTCGTCGGAGAAAGATGTCGATGATGTGGGAGCGGGGAGCTGCATCGTCGTCGGAGAATGAGATGTCGATGGTGTGGGAACGGGGAGTTTCGATGAAGAAGATGGACTTGTTTGATGCCATGTCGCCTCTCAAGATCTCAACTCCTCAATCAACTATGGTATTGGTATGGCACCGTGTATGCCATGTTTATATAGAGCGTACTCCTGGCTACAAGGGATATGAATCGATCCTACACGGCGGCGATCAGGTCACGTACGTGGCCTTCCGTGAATACATTGTCAATTTGCGTGCTTCCTGAGAATATTTATGACCCTTCCGCAAATATTACATGTTTCCTAATATTGTTTCAACCTTCTATTTTAACCCAGGAATCGGGAATACAAAATGAGCTACACCGAGTAAAGAAAAAATTAGTCCCGTTCAGATCAACTATCGATCGATCCTACACGGCGATCAGATCCCGTACGTGTGACCTTCCGTAGATACATGATTAATTGGACAATTCCTGAGAATATTTATGAACCTTTCGCTAGTATTACACGTTTCATAATATTGTTTCTCTTTGTTGCATATATACAACAGAGTTTTTCCTAAATCATGCAGATAGATTGTTCTTTGTTAAGGACTGCTACCTATAGGATATGATACATATACTATTTTCTCACTATATATTTTATCTAGGATAGAACCTCAAGGTTTTTATGTAAAGACCAAATTGTATACTAAACTGCATGTATTGTGTTTGATTTGAAGGTCATTCTTCTTTTAGCATTGATTGTACCGCTTCAATTCAGATATGTATTATTGACACATTTGAAGTTAGAAAATTTTGGCAGTATCTTAGAATAATATACACCGGGGAAAATAGAGACTATAATAATTATAGGATTGTCATGGGCTTTATATAACCAAGGTCTGCATGTATTTTTTTTCTTGCCATTGTGAGTATAAAACTTGGAAATATATATGTTGGAATTCATTAATAATCATGCTCCTTATTGGTGATGTTATTTCAAATCTCATCAAAGATGTCTTCTTTCGTGGTTTGAGCTATCATGTTCTTGATTTTACGTACAATTCGATGTTGCTTAAATTTCAAGTCTGGAATGTCGGAGTCCTGGCACCTGGAGTACCACGATCCTATGGCCGACGGGCCATCCCCTCCAGAAGCAGAGGGACAAGGCAGGAGGCCTCACGAGGAAAACCCAAGGCTGCCGCCTCGAGAGGGGAACATACCCGGGCCCTGCCATCCACCACAGCGGAGCGCCGGCTCACTCAGGTCCCACGACTGGCCTTGGGTCATTCAGGGCACGCCCGAGGGCGTGTTCGTAATCCCACAACGTCGAGGGAGTAGAGGACAAAACCCTGCAGAAAGGACCGGGCCCACGTGGGTCGCCGCGGTAAAGAAGGGCCAGACCGACCACCTCCTGATGCAAAGATGTCGGGGACATCATCGGAACCAAGGCAACTATCCCTTACCACTTTAGTGCTAAGGGGACAAGAGAGGGGTCGGCTAGCGAAGGACGGCGCCAGGAAGTCCAGCTTTGCGAAGGACTAGAGGGCGACCAAGGCGAGCGGACTGAGTCCACTAAAAGTGGTATTGTAGACCGGGCATTCGAGGGGCGGCAGTGTGGTGACCCTTCCCACCCAGCATTTGGGGGGAAGAGGCCCGGCTACCCTATATAAGGAGACCTTCGTCTACCTTAGAAGGGAGGGATCCTAGCAATCTGTAACCCTAGACATTGGTTCTCCATTGTACCCTCGCGAAGCACCACGAGCAATACAACCAAGCAGGAGTAGGGGATTTACCTCCTCACGAGGGTCCGACCCTCGCGAAGCACCGCGAGCAATACAACCAAGCAAGAGTAGGGGTTTTACCTCCTCACAAGGGTCCTGAACCTGGGTAAAAAAACCGTGTCAACCTCTCTATCGTGTCAGTGCGCCACCGCCTTCACCATCGCTGAGAAGCTCGGAATGCGTGATTCAGCCCCCTCTCGAACTCAGGGCTTGTTGGACTCCATGATCCCATGCGGGACTCTTTCTCCAACATTTGGCGCGCCGGGTAGGGAGATGAGGCGTGTTCCAAAGACCTTCGCCAGCTCCGTCGGCATGTCGACTCGCACCGAGACATGAGCGGAGCGTGCTCTCCATCACGCGGCGAGTCAGGCTCAGACGGAGCCTGCTCCCCGACGCACGTCACCATAGCCGTCCTCATGGACGAAGGACGAGCAAGGCTCCTCCTTCCTCCCATCGCGGGAGCTCCTGCTCCTTCCACAACAACACATCGCTCTCCTGCACCGCGTCCTCCCGTGGCCAGTCGGACCAACCCACCATGGAGGCTGCCAAGCGCATGGTGCATGAGCTACGCAACCACCCACCGGCGGAGCTGGGGCAGGTGAGGTAGTTCGAGCGGCTCGCCGAGCTCCTATACATCACCACCCTTGCCCCTCAAGCACCGGGGGCTGAGCCCGAGAACAAGGCACTGGGGGCTGTCAGCCAACCTCCGTCATGGGGATCTGGCGGGGTACCCAAGGTCAGCGACGCTGCGTCTTGCCCCGGCCATAGCTGCCAGATCATCCCCTCCTCTGGCCGCCATTGTTCTAGCCGCCGTACTCCCACGTGGGCGGGAGGACCGCATCGTCGAGGAGATTGCCACGGCGGGACAGCAGAACCGCGCCGCCCTCGCCAACGGCAAAGAAGTGTAAGGCAATGGATGCCTCGCCTTCACCAAGGAGCTCTGACGCGTGGTGTGTCCGCACAAGTTTCGTCCCGAGATACCATCGCGCTATGATGGAACCACGAATCCCTATGAGTTTCTGCAGCTCTACACCACGAGCATCGAGGCGGCAGGGGGCGATGACCGCATCATGGCGAACTGGTTCCCACTAAGCCTCAAGGACATGGCACGAGCCTGGCTGATGAACCTCCCCGATGAATCCATCGGCTCATGGTCTGCCCTCTACTCCCTCTTCATCACCAACTTCAAGGGAACCTACAAACGCCAGCTCGCCTACTACGACCTTCGCCAGGTTCATCAGCAGCCTAGTGAGACCCTCTTCAAGTTCCTACAGAGGTTCAACTAGATTCGCAACAAAACCCCTAAGATCTCATACTCCAATATGATCACCGCCTTCTCCAAGGGCGTCAATGACGTCTGCATGAGGGAGAAGATTGGCATCTGTGGAGAGAACCTCATCACGGCCGCCGAGCTATTCATCATGGTGGAGAAGTGCGCCAAGGCTGAGGCGGGGCGGATGTTCAGCCTTGCCGAGGCAGAGGGCATCCCCAAGCCCTCGAGCGCCTCCAAGGGCACGAACAAGGACCCAAGCGGAAGCCCGCCGCTGTCCTGGCCACCGAACCCGAGTGAAAGAGCCCTCGCAAGGGAGACTGTGAGAGGGAGCACGACGACCACTCGTACTGCATTTTCGACAAGAAGCATGATCATCCCACGGACGACTGTTACGATCTCAAGAAGCTTCGCGACCAACACAACAGCCAAAGGAAGGGAAGATGAGTAGTCGAGCGCGGGAGGAACCATGGAGGAAATTGAGGCGGAGGGGGATGGGACAACAACCACGGCGTCCAAGGTGTGCCCCATGTAGGACACCGAGCCAACACCGCCCAGCATCTTCCCCGCGCTCACAAGAAGGTCGAAGGGAGCACCGAGGGATATCAGGAGCCGAAGGGCGCCATAGCCTGCATCCTCGATGGCTCCCAGGCCCCGGCGTCCAATAGGCACTTCAAGCAGCTCACCCGGGAGGTCGCCTCCGCTCGGCCCGGGGCCCTGCCCCTGAAGATCAAGTGGTTGTAGTGCCCCATTACCTACAACGTGGAGGACCATCCTGCCTCCACCAAGGTTGTGGGAGCTCTACCTAAGATCTGCACGGTCACCATCAATAGCATCACGGTCGCCAAGACGCTCATCGACGGTAGGTCCAGACTGAATGTAATGTCCACCGAGATGTTCGGCAAGCTACAAGTGCCATACGACCGGCTGATGCCGACCATGCCTTTCTCTGGGGTCACGAACGGCACTACCATACCCATCGGGTAGGTGCGCCTCTTTATCATGTTCGGGTCTCGCGACAACTACAGGACGGAGCTCATTAACTTCAATGTGGCACATATTGTCCTCCCCTACAACATCATCTTGGCATACCCCACCCTCGCCAAGTTCATGGAAGCCACTCGCCATGCCTAAAAAGTCATCAAGATGCCGAGAGGCAATGGAGAGGTCATTACCATCCGGTGCGACGAAAAGGAGGCCTTACACTCTCTCGAGTATGCATACAAAACCGCTGCCACCGCCTACCCGGAGGACGTGGATGCTCTCGATTATATCAGGGGTACCACGAGGAAAAGGCAGATGATGGCTTAGGAGAATGCACTGGCAAAGAGGGTGGCCGCTGCATTGTACCCATCTGACGAGGACCACAGTACTGTCGCCGCCCACAGCCATGGGAGACCCTCGGTGCAGGCTCCCCCTGCCCT
Organism: Avena sativa; assembly: GCA_916181665.1. Lineage (NCBI taxonomy): Eukaryota > Viridiplantae > Streptophyta > Magnoliopsida > Poales > Poaceae > Avena > Avena sativa. The sequence goes on along the minus strand of OV702287.1, from coordinate 181,760,769 downwards.
CGCCAGCATTAGTGGGGCTCGCGAGGGTGATGTGAATGTCGGGATTCCCGACTTCCCGGTGGACTGCACCCAACGCACACTCGACCCCAACTCCTTCCCTGGTGGCATTTGAAGGACGCCCGGGGGTACCTGGCGTTAGGAGGGCTTACAAGCCTCCCTCTCTCGCGCGTGCGGCGGCCAGCTACTCGCCCTTTTTGAAGGTGATGCTCTAAACTCCCATCCTCTGCAGCCTATTTCATCATAAGATCCCGCACGGGTCATGGCGGCATTGTAATAATTTGGACCTGTTTGGCACTTCCCCATTTGGATCTTGCGCCTAGCGCCAACCTTGGCATTTGTTTTTTCCTTTGAGAAAACGTCTTGAAAAGTTTTGCGCGGCTGAGGCTCCTCAACAGGTGCCACACGAGTGGGGGGCTAGGCGCGTTATCTACCATCGAGCCGCCTCCCAGCAACATAGGGCCTAAAGTGTCGAGCTCTGAACTTTCGGACTAGCTACGGACATAAGTCAACTCACCCACGGTGCCTGGTGCTTGGGACCCTCATGGGACACTTGTAGGGAAAATCGGCCGTGTACGTTTCTTGCTCCACGATCCCCTCCATGGTGTCTACTGCTAGGCCAGAACAGAGGGCCTAAAGTGTCGAGCTCTGAACTCTCAGACTAGCTCCGGCCATGAGTCAACTCAACTACGGTGCCTGGTTCATGCAACCCTCGCGCGACACATTTAGGGAAGTCGGCCCTTGCATTTTTCGGTGGCCCTCTCCATGGTGTTTACCTCCATGGCACTGTCCTTCGACCTAGGGCCTAAGGTATCGCGCTCTGGTTTACGTACTAGCTCCGGTGATGAGTCACCTCACCCACGGTTCCTGGATCTCAAAAGGGACGGCTTCGGCAATAAGTAAACTCACCCACGACGTTTGGTGCTCGAAAGGACCATTCCTCGTCGACCTAGGGCCTAAAGTGTCAAGCTCTGAACTTAAAGGCCGGCTTGATGACGAGACACCCGCGTATTCTGACACTTGAAACCCTCGCAACACACATGTAAGGAGCCCCACGTGGCCCTACTGTCTCCTCCTCGAGGGACCAACAGGCTAAGCGATGCCCTATGATCCTCTCCTCGAGAGGCCCATGGGGCGGCTCGTGAGGGTATTCCCCTCCAGCGGCGAGACCTTGTGTTGTACCCACAGTCCTTCCTCGGGAGGCCAGCAGGTCCAGTGTGGCCTCACGGTTTTCCTCGAGAGGCCTATGGGGCGGGTCACCAGGATGCTCCCCTCCAAACGGGCGCTACCAATCGGCACCAAGACCTAAGGGTGTCGGGTGTCAGACCTACAGACCGGTTTCAGCGGCAAGGCTTCTGGAGATCGATGAGCTCTCATACCCTGTGTATGTGGGGTCATGTCGATACACACTTGCCGCATGGTCTTCCTCCTTGAGAGGGTTACGGAGTGGTTAGCGGGCCAACTCTCCCTCGGTGTCCGTCCCTGCAGCCCCCATGAGAGGATCCCGTTGCCCTCGTACTACCCTATGGTTCGCAGCGGGAGAGACCTGAGTAACGGCCTGCAGGAACTCGCGTTGATGGCAGCCTCACCGTCAAGATCCTCCAGAATGTATGCGGACCTGCGGCCTCCTCCGTGTGAGGCCTATGGGGGGCTCGAGAGGACTCTCTCCTTAACATCTAGGACCCGAGCGACGGTCTCGAGGCCCGCAATAGCTATAAAGGTCATATCGCTATATTCCCCGGAGGGCTCCTCCGACCCACGGCGGGGCCGCCCAACTCGGCGGTTGGCTGCACATGACACGGCCCGACAACGTGCACAAGAGAAGGCAACCACAAGAACAAACAACTAAAAAGGTTCATTACAAGTCGCTCCTGCAAAAGCAAAAGGCCAGAAGTGCTACGACCGGGTAGCCCGCCTCGGTAAGTATGCCGCTCTCCAGCGGCGCGCCCTCCGCCACACCCGGAGGTTCTACATGCTCCAGAGGTGGTGAGGGTAGTCCACACGGCATAGTTTCGGGTCGAATATCGACACCGAGAATCCCTCCTTGCCCAAGTAGGCGGAACCTCAGGACAGAGCCGCGCGCGACGCGGTGGTGGGTTATGAAGCTTATCCCAACCGATGGTGGAGTACATCTCCATGAGTGAGGGGGAATCAATGGTGATGCTCCAGATATCCCGCCACCAGAATGCTTCATCTGCATGTTGCTAGGAATGTCCTCGGCGACTACAAGGGCAAAGCACACGGGCAGCCGCACCCTTGTGTCCCATCCGGCATCCTAGAGGACGAGGATGAAGTCAATGACCCGCTCGAGCTCAGTGCCCTCGTCAGGCGAAGCGCACGGACAGCCGAAACCTCGTGTCCCATCCAGCATCCCAGAGGTTGAGGACGAAGTCAATGACCCGATCGGGCTCGGCACCCACCTCGATCTTGATCATGACCGCGGAAGGGGAGGTAGGGGAAAGCCGCGGGCATAGGGCCATCGCCCCCTCCATCACCCCGCTCCCCACATTTTCCTCGGGCGCCCCCACGAGGCCAGCCCGCCCGCTTCTTGCTGGCAGGTCTACTCTAGTCGCCTCAACGGCACTAGAAGAGGAGGCGACGGCCTGGACGGGGCCACGGCCCCCACGCCCTTAATGGCCACTCCCATGAGGATATCCTTGCATGCGTTTCGCCGGCGAAGCAGCGGTGCCCTCCGACATCACCCCCTTTCCCTTCTCTATGGTGGAAGGCCGATGATTATCCATGGAGAAGGCTGAGGTTTTTGAGGCTCTCTCCCTGGAGTATGGGCAGAAGAAGGAAGAGTGGGAAGGAGGAGACGTTTCAGAGGCGATGCCACTATTTATGAGATGACGGGATGACACAACACCTTGGGCACGCAGTCGCAACCGCCAATCCGCCCCCACGAGCCATCATGTCGTGGGGAGTGGTTCCCAAGGCCGGGCAGATCCGTTTGCATCCTACGGTTCCCAGCACCCAGATGCTCCAAGTGCACGATGGAGATGCATGTGGAAACGGTTACCACGGTGGTCAAGGCCACGATAGTGACCAAGAGCATTCCTGGCATCACGGTAACGGGACACATGGGAAGCAGGAACAACTGGTGATCGACTCCTGACCATGGCTAGGCAGATAGGACAAGACCATGATGAGCACATCACGCTACAGTTTGCACGCTCGGGCAATAGAACTATTCCGCCACGTTGTGTCCATGCACGATGCACCACGACGTGTGGTACTAGCACTCGTGGTGTGCTCTTGCCATTATAAAAGGAGGCATGTTCCGATCAATAAAGGGGGAGATCAACTAGAGGAAATATCTAGCTAGCTTAGAAAGGAAGGAATCGACAGATCTTTTCCCGAGAACATCACTTGTAATCATTTCATCATCCACCATATACAACATAGTTGCAGGACGTAGGGTTTTGCATAATATGACTTGAACTTGGGTTAAAAAACTTGTGTCTTAGTGTGATTGTGTGTTCTTGGCATTCATTGATCGAGCTTGTTGCATATTGCATTCCTGGCCGAACTAAAAAATGGAGTGCATATCCCCGTTGTCAAAACCTAGGACATGACAGTTGTAGCATGCAACAACGTCGATGCTTCGCCTACATGACACACCACCACTGGCCAATGAGCTAATGAGACATCTAACTCACCTGCTTGGGAACCGATGCTGCCATTAAAAAGGCCATAGGGAGGTAGGTGATGGTCATAAATAACGCTGATCAGCAGTTGTGTCGAAGACAGCTCTGGCCTACACCACATCACCCACATGTTGTTTCTAGTGCACCCTCAAGGAGCCCTATGGGTGTGAGGATAGTACAGCCTACGCGTCGGACAAGTATGTCCCTTGGGGCACGTGACTAGGCGTGGCTTCCTATCTGGGGCGCCCAAAAGCCATTTGGGGCATCGTTTGGAGACCACGACTAGAGATACTCTTACGAGCTTCATATATGAATACCCTGTTTAGCATATCCAAGGTATAGGATTGACTACCCAGCCCAGTCCAACTAATTTATGCATGTAGTCGTCACAACAATTTAATTTAATTTTGCGTTTTTGTGGTGTGTTTCCTAGTACTGTGATATTAAGGGAATCCCAACGTCTGAGCCTAGATTTTGAACAAGGTTTGGTCCATCTGTAGATCGAGGAGGACAGGCCCCGGGCCTTTGTCCGTGCAAGCCAGGTTGGTGCACCTCATTTGTATGGTTGGCAATTTTTTTAAGTAGAAGTTGGTATGATTCAATAAATAGAAGTTGACATCAAATTTGCACCAAATTTGATGACCACTTGATACCAGTCTAGAGGCCTCTATCCCAAGTTACACATACTTCATTCATACACATAAAACATAAAGAAGATCGAGCGGGCATGCATCTCGATCAAAGATCATCTTCCTCTTCTTCTCGAACCAAGCCCGTTGAATTGGTTCCATGTCAGTGGGATCCGTGGTCATGATCCGATTTTCTTTGACGAGTATGGAGAGCTCGACTTCCTTTTGCTTAAGATCTATCTTCCTTGCTCTTGACCGTGCATTGATCTCTTCTATTTGGAGGTGCTTCGTTTGCATCTCATTGAAGTTCTTGGCTGCATCCTACCTTTCCTTGTGTTTCCTCTCTTCCCTCTTGATGATTGCATTTTTGTAGCACTTTTAAGCATAACTTTTGTATAATTATTCACTCATTCCATGCTCCATCTAGCCATTACTATGTCGTATATGCATGATTACAAGTTCATATCATTTTTATATGATTGTTGCACAACTATTGGTTTTTATTAGGATTGTATTACTTTTGCTTATCTTTAACATGTGTGTAGGTGTTATGGGTGATTATGGACAAAGCAAGGAAAATGGAGTAAAGAGATGGCAATATGGAAGGGTTGTAGGCACCAGACTTAGCCTATGAGGGGTGGGAAAAGGTCAATTTTAGAAGTAGTAGGAGCCTTTCCTACTGTTATTATGGTAAAAAAAGAAAAGGTGAATTTTTTCATTAACTCAAAATTAAGATCCAAGGCCATGTTTCTGTAGCTCTTTCCCATACGAATCCAACAAGCCAAAAAACACCAAAATCAGAGTACGTATGAATAAATGGTGGCCAAAACACGACGGGAATCAGACATTTTAAGGACTACTGGTACGGGCGCGTGTACCCGTACAACCCGCCGTGAGAAATCATCAGAAGATGCATTTCTTCATGGAATTCTCCCACATTTGTCCGTTGACCTTCCTTGGGGCATAAGAAATATAGTAGGGGGTCTTGGGTCCTCCTAGGACTATATAAGAGAGGGAGGACCAAGGGAGAAGGAATCCCACCCTTGTACCTCCATGGTGGAGCCCTCCCACCGATCCACCTCTCCATATCCACCATCGTGCCACCTCCACAAGATCTCCATCACCAGCACACAATAATAGAAGAGACTTGGATCTTGAAGGCCTACGCATCGATCTACATCATCACCATCATCAACAAAGTCTACCTCACCGATCCTCTTGTTTACTTGGTTGTAATTCCGATCCCTATCATGGATTTGCACTTGTAATCATTCATACATCCATACTCCATTGTTATTGTAGATATGGTTTTTATGAAGGGTTCCGTAGCAGAAAACAAAAAATCCTAGCAACATGAATGACATAGCCAAGATTCATCTATGCAGATGTAAAGTAACAAGAAGGATTCGGCGTTCATACCCTTGAAGACCCAAAAGCAGGATTACATTCCTGTTCAAACGTTGTTGATATAGTCGTACAGCATAGCCGACCTCAAGTTCATGTAGACGTCCAAGATCCAAGCGTCTAGCACCACAACTTGTGGTGCCTCCGTGGCTTTACACGCATTCGGTGTAGAGACGTCCCTTGGGCTCTGGTCCAGCAAAGCAGCGGAAGAAGATTCATCCGGACCGGGAGTCCATCAGGACAACGGCGTGCGTATGGTGGAGAAACCGCTATCCCTGTATGCATGTTCCAACTTGGGAACCACAAGTGAGGGAGAGGGAGAGAGGTAGAGAGAAAGGCAAAACCCAATGGGTTGGTTTGAGGGAGAGGGATACCCCTATTTATGTACATGGAAGGGAGGCACCACAAGGCATAAGGGGACGGGGTGGTACTAAATCCCACTGCTGGCTAGCCCCCTTACATGGGCCCCACGTGGGGTGGCTTGGCCCATGGCCGCCGGAAACTCCTCACCTTCCTTGGGCATGCAGCCCCACTTGGGCCTCTCTTGAGGACCATTTAGGTGGGTTACCCATTAAATCCAATTAAAAATTTATTTTTAATACTAATTCAACTAATTAATATTAAATACATATTATTTAATTCCTATCATTCCAGAACACTTTTCGGAACTCTCCAATCATCATCGGAAATCCCCGAAACACTTTGGGTATCATCCCAGAACAATTTTGGTGTTCTCTCTTTTCTCCTAGGATCTCGAATCAATCCCTAAGCATCATCTACCATTAAGCGTGACACCCTACGATTCGGGAATACCTAGACATGATCAAGACACCTCTCTGATCAATTACCAACAATGGGATCTGGAAACCCATGAAGGCCCCCATGCATTCCACGAATTTAACTTGATCGCTTGAACCTTGAACGTCGAGTCTCATCCCCTTTGTGACATGATACCTGGTTTCTCCAAGACCTGATCTCTGATATCTCCATACCTAGTTTGATCTTGTTACCGATGAACACATTTACTCGTTCTCATGATATTACATTCTTGTGACCTAGTCACATGTTTGCAAACTTATAGATGTAATCTCACTGAGTGGACACGGGGTATCTATCTGTCACGCAAATGTGCAAATCTTGATCTAGATGCATGTGCCTCAATCTACCCCTCTGGAATACCCAACATACACCTTTATTATCACCCTATTACGGTGTGATGGCTGATGTAAATCTAAGCAGCCTCGGGTGGTCATGTTAAATATGATCTCACGGTCAAAGGAGTGAGTTAGTATGCTTTGCTAGATATTGCAATTTTGAACTTTGTGACTGGATCTCATTGCAATACCATTGGTTAGGTGTGTGTCCATCACATCGTTCATCTAATAAAGTGACCCTGTTGTCAATTGGCATAAATGCTCCATGATCGGAAAACCTCGATCATCGATTTCCCAACGAGCTAGTCTACTAGAGGATACTAGGGACTTGGTTTGTTTACATACCACAAATGTGTTAATGTTTTTGTGTAATATAGTTATGCATGGTATAAAACTATTTCGAACTAATGAGATATAACAATAAAATATCTTTATTATTTGCCTCTAGGGCATATCTCCAACTGTCTCCCACTTGCACTTGAGTCAATAATCTAGTTATTTCTTATCGCATTTAACACCTATGGCATTATGGTCTTGCTCACAACTATAGCGTTCCGATGTTATCCACATGTGTTGCTTGTGGTAAACCTAATCTCTAGAAATGGCATTTTTAGCTTGTTGTGTATTTGCATATCTATGTGTCGCTACGCATCACTCATTCTCTAATGAGATGGCATTGTATATATTCTGGTGAGACCTCAATTCCTTAGCCAATAATATGTTGACACTATAGGCGCACAATAGATCTTCATATTATAGCCCACTTGGAAGTGCACCTAGTTTTGATAACAAAACTACTCGACACAAAAGCCCTCTTTATGTTGCTGCTAGAGCAGGCATATACTCAGTCATTATTGCAATATCCGTCACAACTTTGGAACTAGTCCAAATCCATCATGGAACTTTGTTTCATTTCACTATGTTACCTTCTTTCTAATCACATATCCTAAATTGAGATAAACTTCATTTGTATATGTGACAAAAACTTGCATCAATGTAGCTCATTACATTGAACTATTTTGTCACTTCTACATACATAGCATATTCTTGGTTCTTCCAAAATACACAATAATATCATTATATTGTCCAATGATCATATTATGAATCACTCTGGTATATGCTCCGAACACTTAGAGAATTGGACTCATCTAGATAAGTACATATCATGGCATTCATGACTAATCAAATCAATTATGAGGTTTTTCTTACCAATTGTCAATACAATTGATCTTGCTACCATATGGAAAGAACTTTTCTTCTCTAATATTGACTAGGAAACTCACACAGCTACCACTCAAATATGCCACCATATTAAACTAATTCAACATTTCATCTATGTACTCTGGCATAACTATATTAGCATTTTAATCTATCTGTATAGATATTGATGTCTAATATCCTGGTTCTGCCTAAGTCTTTCATCAAAATCCAATTTAATGAAATTCTTCATTCGTGTAAAGTTGAAGATACATCATTTCCAATCAACATTATGTCTTTCACATAAAGCATTGGAAATATGTCTTAATGATCTCACTTACTTTCCTGTAAAAGCACACATCTTCATCATTTCAGATGAAATTAAACTCTTTAATAGTTTCATCATGGTGAAGATTCCAACTCCACTATGCTTACTTCAACCATTAAAGTTTGCATATATCTTATCACCCTTCGAATTAACAAAACAATTTGGATAGTGTCATGTACACATCCTAGGTAACCATTCTATTGGAAGAACGTTGTTTTGTTTATTCAACTACCATTTCTCAATATGTAGTGGTTGCTACAATAATTCATACAGACTAAATACCACTGTGAAAGATCAAATCATGTTGCAATCAACACTTTGATCATTGTCGTAAACTTATTTCCGACATGTTGACTATTTAACATATGTAAACATCTATGTATGTTTCTTTACAGATCCATTTACATTTTGAAAAGCCGCATGCCCTCCTAAGGCTCTACCAAGTTCATAACTTCATTTTCGTATACTGATACTATCATGAATCCTTATGGCCTCTATCCATCAACGGAGTCAGGGCTCATCGTCGCTTACTTTCATGTAGTCATTATAGTATTGTCCAACAATGACACTTTGTCCTCAAATCTTGCTATTTGATTATTAACTGATTCATCTAGTTCAATAGGAACTTAGATTTATGGAACTACAAGCTTTGCAGAAATTGTAGCCATGAGCATTATAGTAGCCTTTAGAACACTTTCCAGCGTTGCACTACTCTGATCATGTCACTTAGGTTCAAACAACCTCATCAAAATTTTCATTGTCCTCCCACTTAACTTTTCACGAAGAATTCTTTCTCGAAGAACTCACGTTTTAGAGACAAACACTTTTGTCTTTTAGTGTTACGGTCAAGGAATTCCCAACAATTTCTTTGGGATAACCTATAAATACATGCGTATCCGATTTTGGTTTCGTAAGCATTTTAGATATGCCTTGCATATGAAAATTGTAAGAAGACAAACTTGGTTTTACCCATGCCATTTCATCGGATCATGATGCTGCTCTTTTTAGTGTAAACATGGTACGTCACTATATCATAATCTCTTTAATTATAATGGTAGTTTTATATTTGATCTCACCAAGTCAAACTAGGTTCGATTACATTCTCAAAATATTCCATACTACTATGGTGTTTTGGGAAACTCAAGTTGAAAGGCTAAGATGGTTAACTTAGAGGGGGTGAATAGGTTTCTACAAATTTCTTTATAATCTTTTGCAACTTTTAGGCTTTGCGGAATATAAGTGTGCCTAAATGCAAACTAAGTGAGGCAATCTCGATGATGATACAAGGTACTTCAAGCACAAATACTATCACAATGCAAACAACACGAGTAAGAGATTAGGGTTAGGAATAACCAAAGCAAGTGGAGACGAAGATGTATTCCCGTGTTCACTCCCTTAGGAGGATCTACATCAGGTTGGAGTGGTGTGAGGTCCCACAAAGGATTCCCCAACACCACGAAGGATCACCTTCTTCTCCGATCCTATCCCACGAAGGAATATCTCACTTACTTGTAGTAGACTTTAAGTTTGCCTCCAAGACCCTTACAAACTTTCCACCGGGCAAAACACAAGCCGAATGCCTCCGGGTGACCCTAGCCGCCTAGGGTTTCCCAACAAACCCAACAGTAACAAGCTAGCTCAATGAACTGAAGGGGGAATGAAATATGGCTTGGTGAGATTGTAGATCGGGACCTCCTCTTCCTTTCTACCAAAGGGATTTGAGTTTGGTTGGGTAGAATGGGAGATCCTCAAGAAATTGTGTTTCAGGAATGGAGTGAGAGAGAGAGATCAAGGTCTAAAACTAAATCAATCGGATACCTGGATGGTTGGAGAAGAAAGAGTATTTACAGTGTAGGAAGAGAACTAGCCATTTGGAGGGTCCACCGACAGAACCGATGGAAAAGTCAGTAAACCGGAGCCAGAACCGAATAGTTGGACGGCTGATCCAGCGAATCACACTCTAGATCGAACCAAACCGGTGCCCGTCGAACCAGTTTGGTGCCCACCAAAATACCTTGCTATGGACTAGTTCGGTTAAACCGAACTAATTTCGATGGAAGGCCCGGTTGGCCGGTTTGGCCACCGATTTCGCTAGAAACTCCAAATAGCTCAATTATCTTCACAAATGGGTTATGCTCTTCGAAGTGGATGATGGCTATTTGGTGTTAGGATGTGTATAGGAAGTTTCTCATCCCCAAAAAGCTCATCGAAATGGCCCCTCTTAATAGTGCAATGTTTTCTAAAATACTCAAAGATAAATAAGAGAGAAAAGCATCAAAAACACCATCTCTTCTCTTTTTTGCGAAATGGGGGTCTCACACCACCTCTCATCATCACTTGCGGACTCACATCTGTGTAAACACTAGTAGGCACCATTAGTCCACACTTTATCTACGGTGTCATAATTAAGAAAAATAATGGATAAGGGCATTTTGCTCTTACAAACTTTTTGGTTAACGATGACAAACCGAGCTAGAGTCACAAAAGATATTATGATAAGCTTGTAATAATTTTTTCCATGGAAGATATTAAGTAAGCTCCCCCATAATGTATGCACTTGGTTGAATTTGCATTTGAATGCAAAGTGCAACAATGAGAATATAGAGAGCTCCCCCAATATCTTTAGGAAACACACATGGCATAGACACGATAAACGCACGGATATCTAGTAAGTAAGGCATAATCATCGCATAGATAGATGATACGTTGCGAACGTATCTATAATTGTTGATGTTCCATGCTTGTTTTATATCTACTTTCTTATGTTTTGTCCACACTTTGGAGTATTTTTATACACTTTATGGGACTAACCTATTAACAAGATGCCACAGTGTCAGTTGCCTGTTTTCTTCTATTTTTGGTTCCAGAAAAGGCAGAAAATCAATATTCTCATAATTGGACGGGACAAAAACCAAAGTTAATATTTTACCGGAAGACACATGGAGTCCGAAGGAGAGACGAAGGGGGGCCATAGGGCGGCCACACCCCCCTTGGCGCGGGCAGCCCTAGGCCGTGCCAAGGCATGGTGTGGGCCCCCAGGCCGGCCATCGACCTTGCCCCTTCGCCTATAATAAGACCCCGATGCAAAAACCCTAAATCCTAGAGCCTCTAGCCACGAAAAGTTCTGCAGCGCCGCCGCCACCGAAGGGGAGATTCGGGGGACAGAAAGTCTCTGTTCCGGCACCCTGCCGGGACGGGGAAGTGCCCTCGGAGCCATCTCCATCGATCTCCACCACCATCTCCATCGCCGTTGCTGATTCCCATGATGATGAGGGAGTAGTTCTTCCTCGAGGATAAGGGTTCCACCGGTAGATATGCGTTCATCTCTCTCTCTATGCATGATCATATTGTGATCATGAGATTTGTAATCAAGTAGATCTATTTTGCTACTCAAGTGCTTTAATAGATCTCTGCTCTCCCCATATATGTGAAAGTGACAGCATGCACACCATGGTGGCACTTAGGCTAGAGATTACAAATACTTATTATGAATTATATTTGGAGTTGGATGTTTCTATGAAATTGTGGTGTTTGTTGGAACCATCTAGAGCTCAAGGTGACAGTGTGGGGTTATCTAGATGGGGAAAGCGAACTTTGAGGTGTGCTGTTATAGCCCTACCATGGATTAGAGTGTCCAACCGGAGAGTAGTTCAGAGTAGTATCATAAAGAGAAGATATTTATATGAGAGTGTTCACTAGTGAAAGTATGATCCCTAGGCCTTGTTTCTAAGCATTGAAACACCGTTTGCAACTAGATTTGTCACATGTTTGCTTGCTGACATCTTTATTTTAGTTTGCCTTTACTCTCTTCCATGCCATCAAGCTATTTTATGGCACCGTTACCACTTATAATTATCCATACCACTTGTACTTCACTATCTCTTCGCCGAACTAGTGCACCTATACACCTAACAAGTGTATTGGGTGTGCTGGGGACACACGAGACTTCTTGTATCTTGATTGCAGGGTTACTTGAGAGGGATATCTTTCACCACTTCCTCCCTGAGTTTGATAAACCTTGGGTAATCCACTTAAGGGAAACTTTCTGATATTCTACAAACCTCTGCACTTGGAGGCCCAACAACTGTTTTACAAGAATAGAAATGCGTAGAGATCAAGCTATTTTCTGACGCCGTTGCCAGGGAGGTAAGGTAAAAGATACTCACATCCTCCGGTGTGAGTTCTCGAAGTTATTTCCTTTAGATTCTGCAATTTTGTCTTTTTGTTTCTTGTTTTCACTAGTTAGGCTTAATGGAAAACAATAATAAAAATAGAGAGCTTTATAGTATTTATCTTGAGTTAGGACATGAAGTGTTTGAAGAGAAAATTAAAAAACCTATGGAACTTTATTTGCATGCTGATAGCAATGTTGTTAGTATGAATTCTTTAGACACCATTATTTCTAATGCTATGGAAAATTCTAAGCTTGGGGAAGTTAGTTTTTATGAAAATGATCTTTTTAGTTCCCCAGCTTTGGAAGATAGCTATTCTATTGCTTATGATGATACCAAACCTCCAATATATGATGATTACAATGATGAATATGATATTTTCAGTCCACCTACTATTGAGGAGAAAATTAATGATTACAATATGCCTCCTATATTTGATTATTATGGTGATGAGAATAATAATGATAGCTATTTTGTTGAATTTGCTCCCACTACAATTAATAAGAATGACTATGTTTATGTGGAGAGTATTAATTATTTTATGCATGTGGCTCATGATAAGAATGTTTTATGTGATAGTTATATTGTTAATTTTATTCGTGATGCTACTGAAAGTTATTATGAGAGAGGGAAACATGGTTTTATGTGTCTCAACAATATTAAGTTTCCCCTTATGTTAAATTTTTTGAAGTTGCACTTGTTTTGCTTTCCTATGGTTGTTGCTTTGTGCTTTCGTGACTTGTTTCTTTATAAGATTCCTATGCATAGGAAGTGGGTTAGATTTAAATGTGCTTTGAATTTGCTTCTTGATGCTCTCTTTTACTTCAATTCATATTTCTTATGTGAGCATCTTCTCAAACTATCATGCCTAACTTAAAGGCGTTAAAGAAAAGTACTTATTGGGAGATAACCCAAAAGTTTTAGATGAGTATTGGAAGTTATTACCTCTGTAATAACCGCTCCTTATACTTTATTTGCTTTTTGTGCCAAGAGTAACCTCTAATGAGAGAGAAGTAATGCTTGGGAAAGTTGTTGTCCCGAAACCGATTTTTGTGCTTCGCTATAAACATTCGTGTAAAATCTCTGTACGTCGGTTTGAGCTGTGATTTTTTGTGCTTCTACCCCAGATTGTTTTCTAACTTTCTTTAGTTCAACACTTTTCGATTTGAGCAACAGAAGGTCTTCGAAAAAATTGGTTTTTACCTGCTGGTCTGTTTTGACAGATTTCTGCCATTATTTGTATTTGCTTCTTGTTGATTCCTTTTTGGGTTCTTTTTGGGGAATTGAGATTTTTAAAGGAAGTGCTACATTAGCTTGTGTTTTAATGGAAGTTTTACTTGTGTTAAAACTAAAACCCAAAGGTTTATTATCTTTTGAATGCACTAATGTTGCTAATGAAGATTGTGTGAAGTTTTGTATGAAGGAAATTTTCAGGTGTAGGGAAAGAATGATGTAATGAGATGAAGAATGGACAAAAGCTCAAGCTTGGGGATGCCACCCTGTGTCACCCCAAGAAATATTCAAGAGGTACAAGTGTCAATGCTTGGGGATGCCCAAGGCATCCCCTTCTTCATCAATAAAAATCTCAGGTCTTTCTAGACACTTTGTTTTTATTGTTTCATGCACTGTTGTGTTGTTCTTGGAGTGTCTTTGTTTTTGTTTTTAGTTTTATTTTGCTTAGTTTGCTTGAATAAATTGGTTGGACCCCCTCATTCATGCATTAGTTTTCAAATAAGTCGATTGGTGTTGGAAAAGAGTAGGAAAGTTCATGCTTAAGTGGTATAAAAGGAGCTTGTTTTTGACTATGGCCTAGAGTTTATCATGTCATGCTTGATATTGTTTTGGCTTTATGCTTAGTGATTATTGTTGTAGCATGACTTGTTATAAACAATTCAGATTGCTTAATGTGCCTTGAAAGAATCATGCGTTGTTTTAGCATATTAAAGCATAATATTATGGTATTCTCCTTTAATGCTTTATTTGGGTTGACTTGTGCATGCTCACAACATGTTAAGACTATACCAAGTCACCATAGCCTCTATGATCATTTAGTTTTCGACTTTTAATATCACTTTATGCTTTAATTAACGATGTTTTGTCGCTTTGCATGATTATGTCCATTATTGCTCTCTTAGTTGGTCGCTCCCAGTCTTATGCAAGCCTCCATACCAAGTATGAGTTCCACTCATGCATCCAACTCCAAATAAAACCAAGTTATTCCAAAGAGTCCACCATACCTACCTATTAACATTTGCTATTCCAAGTATATTCATGTTTTTATCTACCTTCTAAATTAAACTTGTTATGAGAAAACTAGTGATTAAATCTCTCACGAACTTGATGGCACACTTTACTTTTCTTGCCCCTAATAAACTTGAACCATTGTGTCATCTACATTGTATATGCTTGCACTTATACATTAGGGATAAGAAGAACCATGTTGTCATGGGGAACGCTTTCAACATTGCACTTTACATTGTACCCAGTTAATATCATGCTCTTTTGTCTATGGATGTCATCGGTGTGAAATGAAAGGGGAGCTTGTAAGTCCATGGAGTTATGTATGTGTCTTAGAGAAACACCTGGGCCGCTGGTCTAATCCATGCCTAATCATGGTGGAAACTTGCAGCGTAACCATAATGAGCAATCTATGAAGCATTATTCTTAAAAAAACGAGATAGAGATTGATAAAAAGAAAAAAAAGATGAGAAAAGAGGAAAGGGAGAAAAAGCACCATATTCCCATGGTAAATAAGAAGATGTTGAGATGTTTATTGTCTGCTTGCCTTGTCATTTTGATATGGGGATTCTTCCGTATCATCGGGCAAGGGGTACCCCGTTGGCAGTTCTCTATGATACACATGTACTTGCTATGACAAGAACTTACCGGTAACTAAACTTGAGTAGCATGAGGAGCGGCCCTCGTATTCAAGGGACATGAGATTGCCAACTTATACTTTGTCAAGCATATACTCCATGGTTTGTTCACTTTAACCTTAATCATTTCAAGATGCTTATGATAGTGGCAATGAGAGCTGAAAGCTAATAAGTACCATAATTTTTGGAAGCTCTTTATGAAACTTGAATCGCCGCTTCCTTCTATGAAGGCCTTTCTTTTACTTTTATGTTGAGTCTCCATCTTCTATCTTTATGCACCTATTTAGAGAGCTTAGTGGCCATTCTTAGTTTAATGTGCATTGTCCCAAGACTTGTTCATTGATGCATAACTTTGATATTACTTGTTCTAAAACTATTTGTATCTAGTCACCCTTATGAACTTTGAAGGTGTCCTATGCATTTATGTTTGCTACTCTATGAGGGACAAGCTGAATGCCACTATGCTATGTTTTCTTTATGTGAAACAAACAAATGTCTTGCAAAGCATTGTTATTCATGAATCTTTTGTTTGTGCCTTTTCATGTTACAGCATAGTTGCTATGTCTTATTGTTAGAACTTTATCTTTCATGCTATGTTGAAGTACTATGATCCCATCTATCATTGTTTTACAAATACATTGATCAAGTTTATGATGGTGCATGTCACCTCAAAAATTATTTATTCTTTTTTATCACTTGCCTACTCGAGGACGAGCAGGAGTTAAGCTTGGGGTGTTGATACGTTACAAACGTATCTATAATTTTTGATGTTCCATGCTTGTTTTATATCTACTTTCTTATGTTTTGTCCACACTTTGGAGTATTTTTATACACTTTCTGGGACTAACCTATTAACAAGATTCCACGGTGCCAGTTGCCTGTTTTCTTCTGTTTTTGGTTCCAGAAAAGGCAGAAAATCAATATTCTCAGAATTGGATGGGACAAAAGCCAAAGTCAATATTTTACCAGAAGACACATGGAGTCCGAAGGACAGACGAAGGGGGCCACAGGGAGGCCACATCCCCCTTGGCACGGGCAACCCTAGGCCACGCTAGGGCATGGTGTGGGCCCCCAGGCCGGCCATCGACCTTGCCCCTTCGCCTATAAGAACCCCCCGATGCAAAAACCATAAATCCTGGAGCCTCTAACCACGAAAAGTTCCACAGCGCTGCCGCCACCAAAGGGGAGATTCGGGGGACAGAAAGTCTCTGTTCCGGCACCCTGCCGGGACGGGGAAGTGCCCCCAGAGCCATCTCCATCGATCTCCACCACCATCTCCATCGCCGTTGCTGATTCCCATGATGATGAGGGAGTAGTTCTTCCTTGAGGCTAAGGGTTCTACCGGTAGCTATGTGTTCATCTCTCTCTCTATGCATGATCATATTGTGATCATGAGCTTTGTAATCAAGTAGATCTACTTTGCTACTCAACTGCTTTAATAGATCTCTGATCTCCCCATGTGTGTGAAAGTGACAGCGTGCACACCATGGTGGCACTTAGGCTAGAGATTACAAATAGTTGTTATGAATTATATTTGGAGTTGGATGTTTCTATGAAATTGTGGTGTTTGTTGGAACCAACTAGAGCTCAAGGTGACAGTGTGGGGTTATCTAGATGGGAAAGCGAGCATTGAGGTGTGCTGTTATAGCCCTACCATGGATTAGAGTGTCCAACCGGAGAGTAGTTCAGAGTAGTGTCATAAAGAGAGGATATTTATATGAGAGTGTTCACTAGTGAAAGTATGATCCCTAGGCCTTGTTTCTAAGCATTGAAACACCGTTTGCAACTAGATCTGTTACATGTTACTTGCTGCCATCTTTATTTCAGTTTGCCTTTAGTATCTTCCACGCCATCAAGCTATTTTCTATCACCGTTACCACTTATAATTATCCATACCACTTGTACTTCACTATCTCTTCGCCGAACTAGTGCACCTATACACCTGACAAGTGTATTGGGTGTGTTGGGGACACAAGAGACTTCTTGTATCTTGATTGCAGGGTTGCTTGAGAGGGATACCTTTGACCACTTCCTCCCTGAGTTCGATAAACCTTGGGTAATCCACTTAAGGGAAACTTGCTGCTGTTCTAGAAACCTCTGCACTTGGAGGCCCAACAACTGTTTTACAAGAATAGAAGTGCGTAGACATCAATAGATATCCAAGTACTTTAAGATTACTATGAACTTGTCCATCATACCACACAAATTTAAATGGTCCAAAAGAAAATAGCAAATAGTAGCATAGGAACGATAAGAACCAAATAAAGTAGCAAGGCTTGTGCAAACTGCGAACCCCGGAAACCCCATAAAGCACTTGTGTAACATCCCATGTTTTGCATCCATGTTTGTTAGGAGTAAGAGGTTAGAAATTAGGGGGAAATAAAACTTTTCTACTTGTTTGCATATGAGTTTGCTTATACTTGATTGCTTGATCATATGTGTTGACATGGTAGTGATCTTTGTTTCTTGCTAGTCTACATGCCTATGTTCTTAAAAACCAATGCTTAGTTAACCACCAAAAATCATCTTGGTTGGTTTTTCTACAAACTAAGGAAAATGGCTAAGTCATATCTATCTAGTCTTGTTCCATTTTTGGAGCTATGGTTTGAGCAAACCCTTCACCCATTCTACCATGCAAGAGCACCATGTGGTACCATGCTATGAGCACTTGAGAACCCCTCCTTAGCCCTGGTTAAACCACAAGCTTAAGCCATTTGCATGTGAGGATTTTCTTCACTAGAGGCCACTTAGGGAATGACCACCTTATTTTGGCTAATGTTTGGATGATCCTTGCTAACACATGGGTTGAATCCAGGATGCAACTAGGACCTAGACCTCACCACCTAGCATCCCTCTACACCCCCAGGTCTCCCCCTCTGCCATTGGTGGCCCGAGCTTGATGTGGCAAGCCTCCAAAGTGGCCACCCTAGATATTCGGCCCTAGATCACCAAAACCCTTCTCTCCACTTCCCTACTCGTGCTACACCCTAATATCAGGCCCTGGCCCGACCCAACACGACTACACCCTCCCCTGTACCACCCCTGCCGCCCCTATGCAGCCAGACCTGACCGAGAGAGAGAGAGAAACCCCCTGCAACGGGCAGAACCCGCTTGAGCCGTCCCCTCGCGCGCATGCCACTGCCCCGCCACGTCTGGACCCACGCCACGTGCGCGCGTCTTCCCCAGGCTCGCACAGGCCCTCTCCTCCCTCACCCGCAACCCTGGCTACCCCCAACCAGCGCCGGCCACGACGCCCAAAGCGTCGCGCGCGCCGTGCTGTTTTCCCGCTCGCGTGGTGCAAATTGACGCCGCGCCCTGCCTCGAGGAGACCCCTCCTCTCCCTCTTAACCACCCCGCACCGAGCGCAGCGCTGCAGGCCGTCTGTCTCACGCCCTGTCGAGCGTGACAGCACGCGAGCACCTCGCGTGCACCACCCCTCCCACTGCATCACGCGCTCCTGAGGCTGGACGTTGCGACCAGACGCGCCCCGCGGTCCCTCTCGCACAGATACGCGATCCCGCCGCCGTGCGCAGCCAATCCCTGCCCCGCTACCCCTCTCGCCACCCCCTCCTACACCCGGTGCACCGTGGGCGCCATCTCTCTGGCCTTAAAGCTCCAGACCTCCCTAGCCCCTGATCCCTACGCCACACACTTCCCCAACCACTCCCACTCCACCCTAGAGCGGAGCCGAGCCCCGCTTGGCCCCTGCTACTCTCGCCACCGCCGCACCGCCGCGGCACCATCGGGCACGGTGAAGGTTTCCGTTGAGGCTAACCCCCTCCGCCTTTCTCTCGCTCTGTCACGTTCCCCCCACCACTACTGACCCGCTCTCCCCTTTTCCTTTTGGCCAGGAGCGCCGGAGATGCGAGGACGCCGAGGACACCGAGGAGCCGAGGACGCCCGCGACGCCGCCAGCAGTCGAAACCGCCCTCGCCGCCCCTCGTTCGAATCCCTGTCGACGACCGCTTCCAACCCCGCCGTCGCCGACCCCTCTCCGCCCCTAGGTGCACCGCCCCGACCTCCGCTCTGTTCCGCTAGGGTTAGGTCGACGGCGTCTCTGTTCCAGGAAGAAGACGAGCCGCAGGCTATCGATCTCGTTTTTAATCCAATGGTCCACGTTGCCTGATACCTCTTCGGGCCTCTCCACCACAGGCAGGCAGGCCCCACCGCGGGTTTTGAAACCCAGGGATCTCCCGCGCAGGCCGCCGTGTACGTGGGCCGGCCCAGCCTCTGAGCGGGCCATGACCCAGCCTCTGCACCCCTTCCTTTTTATTTATTTTTAGGCTATTTAGTTTCCAGATTTTGGTGTTGTAGCTTTAAATCCACCAAAATTCATTTGTTTGATGTTTTGGCATGAAAGAAATTGCATTTGGTAGCCTCTATAAATGTCTAACGCCCAGATCTGGTAGATCACTGAAATATCATCTATGCTTTTACTAAGACTAGCTAAATACCTGTGCGTTGCAACGAGATTATAAATAAAATTATAGCATGACATGTGTTGAGATGTTGTGAACATATGCTCTGGCTTCATCCATGCGTTTCTATCCTCCGGTGCATTGTCGATGTCTCCACACTACATGTGTAGCCATTTCCTCTCATTAAAATTGGCAAGATCAGATGTTGGAGAAGATGGAGGGCAAGTCCTCGATGCAATGCAATAAGGACGGGTAATCAAGGATGTGAAGTTTACAACCCAATCAAGCAACTATACATAAAAATCTTTCAAAAGACACAACATAAGTCTAAGAATTAAAATCCATTTTTTCTCTAAATAGAATGAACTAAGGACTTCCTAACGTAGCTCTGTTGATACAAAATATATTTTACATCCTCACACCATTTGTTGATTATTTATAACCATCCAATATCTTGCAGAGTAAATACAATTTCTTTAGAATTTGTATACTCAAATAACAGTGTGCCGGGTTTAGTAGTTTCATACCTGCCAGTATTTTCTTGAATGCCTCTAAAAAAATTATTTTCTCGTATGATGGAACAGCTCTTTGCCACTGTTATTTTCATGTTTGTTGCCCAATGTCCTGCATAATGTGAGATGAACCAGTTAGGCATAAATGGTTGTTAATTCTGCAGCATTAGCTTACAGAATGAGCAGTCTTGTCTTGAGTTTTTTCAAATGCATCTCATCAACCAAACTGCATCTGTACAGAATGAAGACAAATCATTTGGTAGAAGAAACATGAAGGTAAAAAGGGGATAGTATAGACACATATATGTATAAATAATCTGAATTAATACACCACGATATGTAGTGGGAAAGTGGGCACTGTCCTATGTGTGAATTTGATATAACAGGTTCAGAGAAGTGGGCAGGTTCAGCTTTGATAACTGAACATATTGTAGGTTTCAAAAGGTTCACATTTATTTTCCAATCTACCGTGTTTAAATATCATGGATATCGACAAATAATGAAATTGTCACACACAAATTCATGTAGACCTTGGTGGAATTTAGCAATTCAGTTACCTATTAGGCTACACGACGTTCCGAAATATATTCATCTTTTGTGTCGAACCAGGTAAAGCTCATGGAGCATGCAGCAAAGTTTAGTCTCCATGGGCGATGACTTCCGAGGCGCCACCATCGAAACAATGCCAGCGCCTTCAGTTCCTTTGTCTGGAACCTCATTGACTTGGCATGCCCATGCCTTCGAAAGGTTTGCTGCTGCCGAAGAACATGGAAAATAGTCCACGACGTTAAGAGGATTGAAAAGGTGGTTACCAGCACAACTCATCGATGACGACGAGCCACCAGCGTCCATGGAGGCCTTCAAGCCTTCCTCCCTTGATCATATATCCCCCTCTTAGGCAGATCCTGAGAACCTGAGAGGCTGTAAAATTTGGTCATAAACTTCAGAGCAACATTCATTTGAGAAATAACATCAATTGTATAATTTTTTCCATTAGATTAGCAGGCATGACATATACTGTTGTTTGCAAAAACTAATATTGAAAACTCGTGGCTCAATGTGCCTCAATTTGACAAGAGCCAACCTGAACAATCGGATAAAAAACGTACGAAAAGGGGAAATTCAGCCATCCAGCTGACAGACAAACAAGAACAATAAATTTTGCTACCAGTGCTTGATGGTAATGCAGATTAATTTCTGCAGACCGAAGAACTGTTACTCCATGTTCTCACAACATAGTGCATAAAAAATTCAGTAGTGAACATTGTACACCATGTTCTGTCCTAAGCAAGCCAAATACCAACGACTGTTAGGTATAAATCCAAATTCATATATTTTGTTAAGCATCATTTAGCATTTTTATTAGCATGTATGGTTGCTCCGTCAGATAGATTGGTTTTCACAACTGAATGCTGGCCAACTATCTTCATTTTTTTTTAAGTATCATGTTTGTTTTTACAATCACTAATTGACTAAATTGGGGTAAATCTGCTTCCATGCGGTTAGTGGAACTGAGGGGATAAGAAACTGAAGTGTTGATGTGTACCTCCCAGCCAAGCTAATGAACAGGTCGCATCGTTCTGGGAAGGTGGAGTAGCCCTAGAAACCCAAATCCATGTCCTCACGGAAGCAACCAGATTTTGCGCCTCCGTCGCGCTAGGACTGTCCCGCCGCCAACACTCGACCACTCCTTCCTGCCATCGTTGCTCACACTCCCTCCTTTTTCCATGTCCATGAGGCCAGTGCTCGGGAGGAGGTTGTCCGTCGGGCTAGGTACGGCCGGTGGCAGCGGTGGTAGTCGGGGGGAAACGGAAAGGGAAGAGGTGGGGCATGTCGTGTGTCCCCGGCTAGGCGTTGACTGGAAGCTCATGTCGATGTAAGCTGGAAGACACGAGGGGCAGGGGAGGCGATAGGCAGGCGGCGGTGGCGCTCGGAGCTTCGAGAGGTGGGCAGGAAGGGGAAAATATCGCGTCGTTTTTTTCCTATGAATCGTGCCTCCAAAGGAAAGCTAAACCCGATCGACGTAGAGTTGTCTTCGCTTTTTTTTATATATATACGAAAAGTTTTTTATTTTTTACTTACTAGTGGCAATTGTGGTGATATGTGGATTGGTGGGAGGGCAAACCAGTCCAAAAAAGAGTTGGACCGGGAGAAACAATCCGTCCTTTATTATTAGGTATAGATTATTAGAGGTAAAAACATGTTGTTAATGGGAATTAATTTATAACACAACTTCTGGGACTCAGAAAATTGTGAAACCAATTTCCATTGCTTGCTTGTGAACATACCTACCTAGCAAAATTGAAATCACTCAGTTTGGAGGTGTATAGCTTCTGTTCTTATTTTCACAAGATGTGGACAGAAGGTTTTTATTTAAATTCCAGAGGCTATTGCAGATCTAATTTTGGGATGAAACCAACTCCCAAAGTTAGGCCTCTGCTGGTACTATTTAATCCTAGAAGGGCATAATTTTTGGCTCAGTAGTTCTGCCCTGGGAATTTTATTGCTAAATCTAGTCCTGTTTTCAGTATAATAATTATTAAAAATCAATCCTAATAGATAAAAACATGAAACCATTTGGGTTGGCTTGGTATATTCCATATCTACCCAGAAATATAATTTGTGGTCACTTTTCATCAACTTGTTCTGGTCGAGTCACCTGATTGTGTGTTAATCTAGCCTTCACCATTTAAATCACCAAATTTGTTTAGCTTAACCTTTTTATTTGATTCCAGTGGCTTTGTGCTGTTAGGATCTGTAGTGTAACATCCCAATTTCAGCAACCTTGATTAGTTATCCAGAACGCAAAAATCAGAGGAAACAAAAATTGTTCCTTGTTTAATGCTGAAGTGTCTGCTTGTTGTTTGGATATGCTTATGCATATGAGTGTGTATTAGATGATATACCTGTCAACACCCGGATTTTTAATCCCAGATGCCCGTTATGCCATACCTCGCAATCCCAGAATTACCATTTTTGCGAGACATAACCGATCGGATATCATAGTACATCATCCATTACAAACCATACATAAGGTTTTACACAAATAAGGATCTCATGATCCAGTCTTTAATACAACAAGCAGCGGAAATAAACGATAGCGTAGCGGTGGGGTCCATCTTTAGGGGCACAGGCAATGCTGACGAAGGCAGATAGTCCTAGTTATCATAGCCGTCCTGCTGACCATCATCTTGATAATCTCCTTCATAGTCTGGCCATGATAATAGCCAGGGACAAAAGCCATGAGTACTCTTTAAGTACTTGCAAACTACTACTAGCAAGGGTTATGATTCTAAGTTAAAGTACTGAATTGAAAGAATAACTATCAAGTTAAGTTTGAAACCTAAGCTGAATTCTGAAACAAGAAAAGATAAAGTAAAGTTCTAGAATCACTTAAGTTGGAAAGCTATTTTCATCTACACAACCCGGTTGTGGTCAAGTCAAGGTTCATCACTCATTTCAAGTTATTTAGAAAACATCTGACAACGAAACAGTATGGCCATTCCAACTGTCCATAACCGCGGACGCGGCTATTCAAATAGTTTGACACTCTGCAGAGGTGGTACACTTTCACCACAAGATTCGATACATCTGTCAGGGATAACCCTGAATCATCATACTTGGTATGCAGATAATCAAACATAACCTTCCCTTTACACACCCTAGTACAAGCACCTCTCCTATGAGCATGGCCTCCCAACCATGACCATCAGTCATCTTGGGCACTGCATAGGTGGACATCATTGAGAGGTAGCCTCAACTCAAACCTCTCCCGTGAGGGAACTAATACTAATGCATATAAATTTCCAGCTAAGTCTTACCCACTTCAGGTAATGTGGTTGTACGGTAAATTTGGAATGGTATCGCATCCAAATCCAACCATCAGTTTTATAAAAAGGGTTAAGGCTCATGCCTCATCATTTTCATCATCATAAACCAATTGTGTTTCTCAACACATGTCAAAACATCTCAATAGAATGACTCATCATTCCAAGGTTTTCACAACTCATTTTCACCAAGTGTTCCCATCTAAAGTGACTCAAGTTTGATCTATTCTAAAACACTAGGTTAAGAGTGTTCACTAAGGTGGAAAGGTGGGATCAATCTCATGCCATAGAATGACATCTAAGGGTTTCTAATTAGGTCAAGTTTTATACTCTTTATGCTACCTTCAAAATTAATTAAAGAACTTTGTGTAACCTAAGGGGGTGTGATCAAAGTATGCTTAAGGCATCTTTACTAAACTATCTAGTTTTATTCTAGCTTGCTACAATAGCTTCCTAAAGCATGTTTGCAAGGGTTAGCTTGACACTAATAGATTGCCTTGGTTGGTGCAGTGGTTGAAGTTTTCTTCTTCTTCTTCTTCTTGGTAGAACTCCTCCTCCTCGAAGGCTTGGTCGGTACTAGCGTCTAGAAATACATAGGGAGTGCACAATCACCAAACAATACTTAACTTAGGCTAAGTAGTATTCTAAACCACACAATTGATGATCTATTATCATCCCAAACATCACAATTTTAATTCAATAGTTTCAACCTTTTTATTTTGGAAAAGTAATTTCTACTCATTGAAATATTAACTAAAATTTAATATTCACCACCAAAATATGGGATCATGTGGACACATGTCCTCACCACATATTCTAACATGTGGGAATGATATTTAAAGGTTGGATCAATATTACTTTGGTTTAAGTTTATTATTTAATGATTTAAAGTGACTAGAAATGCCTATATAGCATTATTTTGGTACTAGTCCAACGTCACTGCCTGTAACCTAAATATTATTACATATTTGGGTAGATATGATGAAATGTGATTTTTGAGAGTTGGAATCAACTCAAAAGCTAACTTGGTTGATTTTACAAAAATGTTTCAAGTTGCAAAAGCTTCTGTCTTCTTATTTTTATTAGGAGAAATCTATAACTCTAAATGAATTACATCCAACAGGCTTGGATAGAGCTTTTCAATACCTTTCAGACAAAATTAGTTTCATGCAATTTGGATTTGTCAAACTCACAGAATTGAATTTTGAAACACTGGACAGAAACTATATTCTAACTAAAAGGAAAATTCCTAATTTGAATTTAAAGCGTGCGTGGGAACGAAATGGGCCGGCCCACTGCGCTCCGCGCAGCGTCGCGGGCTGGCTTAAGTGAGGGCCCCACCCGTTAGTGGAACAGGGGGGTACCGAAGGGGTATGGATGAAAGGTGGTCGTGCGAATAGAGGGCAGATCGACGGCTCACAGCTATCGTCCTCGTCGGAACAGGACACGACGGGAGCTAACCCTAGCGCGGTCGGTGAGGGTGCAGTGGGGGTGTACCGGGGCTCCAGCGAGGTCGGCGATGCGGGCGAACGAAGTGGAAGACGACGGTGGTTCTCCTGGTACAAGCGGCGCTTCCTGGGATGGCCTAGATCAACGGCGCCCTTCTCCCCCCCCCCCCCCCCCCCCCGAGGCGGCGGCTCCGACTGCAATTCCGGCGTCCTGGTGCTCGAGCGGCTCCGGCTGGCTGTGGGGAGTGAGAGTGAGAGGTGGGGATGAGAATGGTGTGAAGAGAGCTTGCTGGGGAGGCCTCCTTATATAGGCGAGCGAAGGGTGCAGAGAGGCATGGGCAGAGCTCGACGTGGGCGACGACACAGCGAGCTAAGGGCATGGGAGAGGTAGGCGGACGGTGGCCGGTCTCCTGGCGATCCTCTATGGCTTGATGGCGCGGCAAGGGGCTATCTCTATTGGTCGGGAGCGGGCGGTGCACTGGGCACGGGCGGCGGTGTTCGACGCGGTTCCTCGGGGCTGCTGGTCGCGAGGCTGCGAAGAAGGATGTCTGGGCGGTTGTTGGGCTTGCTACGGGTGCTGCCACGCAAGGCTAGGGCTTGGCGAGGCTGGTGCTGCTCTGGCGGGCGCGGCGCTCCGGGGTGATCGACATGGCGGACAGAGACATGGGCGCGAGCAACTGGGGGTAGTCCTCCGCTCGATTTTGGTCGGGGCTGGTCGAGGCGGCGCGGTGTGATGGCGCCTGTCTGCCAGCGGGCGAAGGAGAGCGCGTGGCAGCTTTGTGCGAGCTGTCCATGGTCGACCTGGCGCATGGCGTCGGGCGGCTTGGCACTGGCGCAGCTAGGGGAGAGAGAGCTAGGGCCGGGGTTTGAGCTGGGGGACAAGGGGACCGAGTTAGGCCCAAATGGTGACAAGAAGCACTGCACACTATAGTGTTTTGACAAATGTTTGATCTGTGTCTGCCACCTGTTCGATGAAATGGCCGCAAGAGACCAAAGTTTGAATTTTGAGTTCAAAATTTTTGAGTGATCTCCACTAGTGCTAGGTAGTCTCTGGTTGCAAGGGTTTTGAAAATGGAGCTCAAATACATGGTTTTTGAAATAGGGGTGATCTATGGATATGCATTAGATTCAATTTTGAACTTCCCTTTAAAATAGTTTCCAGAATGTTTTTAGAAGATCAAAAGGTGGGCCTTGGTACCTCATTATGTGTACTAGCAAGGGGTGCAAAGATCAAGAATTGTTTCTGTTAAGAATTGAGTACTAGGAATAGCCAAAGTAGGCATGAGAGTTAAATTTGTCCAAATGACCATTCCTTCATTTTAATTCTTTTTGATTTGATTTCTTTTAGGAAAAGTTTGGGAATGATGTAGATGATGTTTAAATCAACTAAGAAACATTTTAGAAGCAAAGGATCACACAATCATGGCAATTCCAAACAACTCCTATTTTAAATGCACACATATATGAATGCTTTCATTTTAAATATGGAAAAGTTTTTTTTAATCCTAAATTTGGATGATTGGATCTTTGATACTCTTGGATTGAAGTTTTGGGATGTTACAAACCTTCCCACCTTAAATAAAATCTCGTCCCGAGATTTACAAGAAAACTAGGAACTAAAGAGATTTGGGAACTCTGTCCTAATGTCCTCCTCGCGCTCCCAAGTGGCTTCCTCTTCAGTATGGTTGCTCCACTGAATCTTGAGAAACTTGATACTCCTGGTCCTGGTGGTTCTGTAGGCTTCTTCTAAGATACGACTGGGCACTTCCCGATAGGTCAGGTCATTGTTGATTTCCACTGCTCTGTGATTGATATTCTTGAAAACTTCAGTCTTCTCAGGCACTTCCAAGCATTTGCGAAGTAAAGAGATATGGAACACATTGTGGATGGCTGACATCTCTTCAGGCAGTTCCAGTTGATACGATACTTCTCCTCGGCAGTTCAGAATCTTGAAAGGTCCGATATATCTGGGAGCTAACTTTCCCTTCAGACTAAAGCGTTGAGTTCCCTTCAATGGTGAAACCTTGAGATATATGAAATCTCCGACATTGAAAGTCAGGTCTCTTCTTCTCTTGTCAGCATAACTCTTCTGTCTGGATTGGGCGGTCTTGAGGTGCTCATGAACTTTGTGAACTTTCTCTTTTGCTTCTCGGAGAATGTCGGGTCCAAAGATCTGACTCTCTCCTACTTGCGACCAATTCAAAGGGGTGCGACACTTTCTTCCGTATAGGAATTCAAAGGGTGCCATCTGCAAACTAGCTTGATAACTGTTGTTATATGAGAATTCTGCGAAGGGCAGGCAGTCTTCCCATTTTGATCCGTATTCCAACACACAAGCTCTAAGCATATCCTCCAAGATATGGTTGACTCTCTCAGTCTGTCCATCGGTTTGTGGGTGATAAGCGGTATTGAAATTCAACTTGGTTCCTAAACCTTCCTGAACTTTCTGCCAAAATCTTGAAGTAAACTGAGTCCCTCGATCTGATACGATGGTCTTGAGGGTTCCATGCAGACTAACAATTCTACCAATGTACAGCTCTGCTAGCTTTGCACTCTGGTAGGTTGTCTTGACTGGTATGAAGTGGGCTACCTTGGATAGTCTATCAACTATGACCCAGATTGAGTCATTTCCCCTACTAGAAGTAGGTAAACCAGTGATAAAGTCCATTCCGACGGAATCCCATTTCCATTCCGGAATCTGCAATGGTTGCAACAATCCGGCAGGTCTCTGATGCTCCGCTTTGACTCTTTGACAAATGTCACATTTGGCGATGTAGCTTCCGATCTCTCTCTTCATCTTGTGCCACCAAAATTGCTCTTTCAAATCCTGATACATCTTTGTTCCTCCGGGGTGCAGAGTATCATGAGCTTCCTTCATGATAATTTCCTTCAGCTCCGAATCTGCTGGTACACAGATACGTCCCTTGTACCACAGTACACCTTCTTCGTCTTCGGTGAATCCAAGTACTTTGCCTGTACCAATATGACGTTTGATTCTGTCGATACTTTCATTCCCCTTCTGGGCTTCCTTGATTTGGCTAATCAACGTGGGTTGAAGTTCAATGCTAGCTAGGAATCCTTTGCTAACTAACTCCGTCCTGAACTGCTCCAACTCCTCATACAAACTTGGTTGCTTCTCTTTGATCATGGTGTTAAGCCTACACAGCAATCTGCTAAGAGCATCCGCTACCACGTTGGCTTTGCCGGGGTGATAGTGAATGTCAAGGTCATAATCCTTGATTAACTCTATCCATCTTCTTTGCCTCATATTCAACTCCTTCTGGGTGAATATATACTTCAAGCTCTTATGATCTGAGTAAATCTCACAGCGATTACCCATCAAATAATGACGCCATGTCTTCAATGCTAGAACCACAGCTGCTAGCTCAAGATCATGGGTCGGATAGTTCTTCTCATGCTACTTCAGTTGTCGAGACATATACGCGATGACTTTGCCTTCTTGCATCAATACACATCCTAGACCAATCTTCGATGCGTCACAATATACATCAAATGGCTTCTTGATGGCTGGCATGATCAAAATTGGGGCTGATATCAATCTCTTCTTCAGCTCCTGGAAACTGGCTTCACACTTGTCTGTCCATTCAAACTTCTTGTCCTTCTTCAATAATTGGGTCATTGTTCGGGCTATGCTCGAGAATCCTTCTACGAATTTGCGGTAATATCCCGCTAATCCGAGAAATGAGCGAACTTGGGTTTGATTGGTTGGGGCTTCCCATTCTTCAACATCTTTGATCTTGCTGGGATCAACAGAGACTCCTCCGGCAGACAATATGCCCTAGGAATCCTACTTCTTTCAGCCAAAACTCACACTTGCTGAACTTGGCATATAACTGATGCTCTCTCAGGGTTTCTAGGATGATTCTCAGATGTTGCTCATGCTCTTCTTCTGACTTGGAGTAGATAAGGATGTCGTCGATAAACACAACTACAAACTTATCTAAGAAATTCATAAAGATCTTATTCATGAGATTCATGAAATAAGCAGGGGCATTGGTTAATCCAAAAGACATAACCGTATACTCGTAAAAACCATAGCGAGTAGTAAAGGCGGTCTTCGGAATATCCGTTGCACGAATCTTAAGTTGGTGATAACCAGTCCTAAGATCAATCTTTGAGAATACCTGAGCTCCAGTCAACTGATCAAATAGATCCTCTATCTTTGGCAAGGGGTACTTGTTCTTGATGGTGACATCATTCAACTTTCTATAGTCTGTACACAGACGGTTGCCTCCATCTTTCTTATCGACGAATAACACCGGTGATCTCCATGGCGATGCACTTGGTTGAATCAAGCCGGTTGCTAACATGGCATCCAACTGCTTCTTCAGTTCTACTAATTCTGAGGGGTTCATGGTATAGGGTCTCTGGGCTATAGGTCCAGTTCCGGGGATTAGTTTGATAATGAACTCTATATCCCTATCCGGGGGCATACCTGGCAATTCATCTGGGAATACGTCGGGGTATTCACAGACTACTCTGACTTGGTCAATGGTAGGCAGGGCTACACTTTTGTTGCATTTGAATTGACGGGGTAAGGTTTCAGAGATATGTTCTACTGTTATTCCAGAACTACTGGTCATGGTGATGGCTTTCTTAGCACAGTCTATCAGTCCTTTATGCCTTGACATCCAGTCCATACCTAGTACTACTTCCAAACCATTGGTTCCAAGTACAATTAGGTTGGCATAAAAATCTATCCCATGTATTCTGATAGGTACAGCTTTGCAAATTTTTCTAGCTTTTGTAGTTGAACCGGGGATTTGAACTATCATGACATGCTTCAGGTTGGTTGGGTGACTCTTACTAGTGCATACAAATTCTTCGGTGACAAATGAATGCGATGCTCCAGAATCAAACAATACTCTTGCTAAAACTGAGTTAACAGAAAACATACTCAGCACTACATCTGGTGCTTCCTGGGCTTCTTCTGCGTTCATGTGGAAGAGACGACCGTTGCGGTTGTGCGGGTTCCCTGGGGCAAATCTCCTGCCTGGTTGAACACGACGCTGTTGCTGAGCTAGGGCATTCACAGGGGCATTGGCGGCAGTCTTCTTGGGACACTCATTGGAGTAGTGACCCTTCACTCCACACTCGAAACAAGTGATCTGGGACTTGTCCTTGACTGCAACAGGTACAACATTGCTGCCAGTTCTGGGGGCAGTGTTGTTGTTGTTGCTCTTGGGAGGGGCATGGTTGAAGTTGTTGGCGTTGCCGGAGTTGTGATTGTTTCCTCCGGGCTTCACATTTCCTCCGCTACGGGTGGGGTAGCTTGGGCGAGAATTTGGGGGTCGGTTGTTCCTTGGTGCATATCCTGGTGAGGGGTTAGGATGGTACTTCTGGTGACTACTGGATCCAGACTACTGCATCATATGACGCTTGCGGTTGTCGTTTGCCTGGTTAATCTTCCCTTCCATCTGAATGGTAGAGTCGACTAGCTCTTCAAGATCCTGGAAACGGATGTTGACGAGGACAGTCTGCATCTCATCATGTAGTCCGTTTAAGAATCTCTCCTTCTTCTTGGCCTCCGTGTTGATTTCATCCGGTGCATATCTGGCAAGTGACAGGAATTTGTCACGGTACTCTACTACAGTCAATCTTCCTTGCTTCAGTTCACGGAATTCATCTCTCATCCTGTTGACAAGACCTTGCGGCACGTGGGTGCGGCTGAACTTGATCTTGAATGCTTCCCAGGTCATCACCTGGCCATGGTTCATGTTGCGGACGCTATTCCACCAAGCTCTTGCATCTCCTGCCAGATAGTGAGTGGCGAAGAGAACTTTCTCATTCTCATCAACTCCTACAACTTCTAGGTTGTTTTCCATGGTCTGTAACCAGTCATCAGCATCTAATGGGTTTTCAGATTGGTTGAAGATTGGGGGATTGGTGTTCTGAAATTTTTTGAGTTTAGATCCATGGTGATCATGATTTCCATGTCCTTGGTTGTTGAGAGCCATTTGGGAGATCTGCTGCAATGTCGCTAAGTTGGCTTGACGCTCGGCCCTGCTTGCTTCACGGTCCGTGATGAGATTCTACAAGATCTGCAACATTGGGTCCTGCGATGAGCTGCTCCCTCCTTGGTTTCCACGAGTCATCTGAAGATTGAGATAGATATAGGGGTAAGAGGGAAATTCTAAGGTTCATGGTTTTGGGTTTTCAAAGCTACAACTTTGAGTTAGACTCAGGTTTTTCAACTAACTTCATTCTCATTCATGCAAGCAAGCACACGATACAACACGCACCACAACAATCAAAGGGGAAAACAGATGGTTTGAAGAACCATTCTGCAAGCTACGATACAATGAGATGATACATCTCATGCTACGACAGTGCTCTAGTGCATCTACTCATCGTCGATGAAGTCGGAGTCTTCATCATCAGTGTAGAAGTCCACAGCATCCTCTGCCAGAAAATCATCATCGTTGCTGAGGTACGAATCCATATCTCCCTGGATGTCTTCTCCTTCATCATCTTCTTCCTTGGCGGCAAGCTGAGCTTCCTGCTCCTTGACGGTCTTCTCGAGGTCGGCCACCTTCTTGCGAAGACGGGCGATGGTGCGATCCTTCTTTGCACGCTGGCGACGAAGAGACTGGCGATCTTGGATGAGCAGTGTGAAAGTCTGGGCCTTCTGGTCGGTAATGGCATGGTTCTGGTTGGCTAACTCTCTGGCATTATCTAGTTCCTGCTGTCGGTCATGAAGCAAGAAGTCAAGGTTCTCCACTTGACGCCTCAACTCTGGGTGACTTGGCATCTCCATCGGCATTCCCATGAAGTCGCGTCTTGCATAGTGGGCAAAACGGGTTCCTTGAATCTTGTTGACGCTGAGGGCACATAGACGTGCGAGAGCTTCATGCATTGCCCTGGCTAATCCATCTAGCCAATTGTTCTCTCTCACAGAGAACTGAATTCTCCCGGAAGTTGGTGCTTCAATGCTTCCTCGAAGATCTGCGGTGACTAGCCATTGTAGGTCTCCTCCTGGGGGTCCTGGAAGTTGAGCTCCAAGAAACTCCGGATGTGGGCGTCCCAGAAATTCTGACAGTGAATCCAGATCCCTCTCGAAGATCAGCTGACCTCCGTTTCCCAACTGGTAAAACTTGCTGAACTGAGTCTCCATCTACAAGAATTTAGGATGAGGAAATTAGTGAACTGATCAAGTGTGTCAAATTTTAAGTAGTAATGTAAGAATTTTGAGGAACATGTATTTTTGAGAAAGAATGAGTTCACAAGGGTAAGAGGGGAAATAGTTTTTTTTTATAAATACTCACTTTGGTTTTGAAGCTAAGTTTTTGGTTTGGATGTCCATTCTAACTTGGGTCTCCTATGGTCAGGATGGCTCTGATACCAACTTGTCAACACCCGGATTTTTAATCCCAGATGCCCGTTATGCCATACCTCGCAATCCCAGGATTACCATTTTTGCGAGACATAACGGATCGGATATCATAGTACATCATCCATTACAAACCATACATAAGGTTTTACACAAATAAGGATCTCATGATCCAGTCTTTAATACAACAAGCAGCGGAAATAAACGATAGCATAGCGGTGGGGTCCATCTTCAGGGGCACAGGCAATGCTGACGAAGGCAGATAGTCCTAGTTATCATAGCCGTCCTGCTAACCATCATCTTGATAATCTCCTTCATAGTCTGGCCATGATAATAGCCAGGGAAAAACACCATGAGTACTCTTTAAGTACTCGCAAACTACTACTAGCAAGGGTTATGATTCTAAGTTAAAGTACTGAATTGAAAGAATAACTATCAAGTTAAGTTTGAAACCTAAGCTGAATTCTGAAACAAGAAAAGATAAAGTAAAGTTCTAGAATCACTTAAGTTGGGAAGCTATTTTCATCTACATAACCCTGTTGTGGTCAAGTCAAGGTTCATCACTCACTTCAAGTTATTTAGAAAACATCTGACAACGAAACAGTATGGCCATTCCAACTGTCCATAACCGCGGACGCGGCTATTCGAATAGTTTGACACTCTGCAGAGGTGGTACACTTTCACCACAAGATTCGATACATCTGTCAGGGATAACCCTGAATCATCATACTTGGTATGCAGATAATGAAACATAACCTTCCCTTTACACACCCTAGTACAAGCACCTCTCCTATGAGCATGGCCTCCCAACCATGACCATCGGTCATCTTGGGCACTGCATAGGTGGATATCATTGAGAGGTAGCCTCAGCTCAAACCTCTCCCGTGAGGGAACTAATACTAATGCATATAAATTTCCAGCTAAGCCTTACCCAATTCAGGTAATGTGGTTGTACGGTAAATTTGGAATGGTATCGCATCCGAATCCAACCATCAGTTTTATAAAAAGGGTTAAGGCTCATGCCTCATCATTTTCATCATCATAAACCAATTGTGTTTCTCAACACATGTCAAAACATCTCAATAGAATGACTCATCATTCCAAGGTTTTCACAACTCATTTTCACCAAGTGTTCCCATCTAAAGTGACTCAAGTTTGATCTATTCTAAAACACTAGGTTAAGAGTGTTCACTAAGGTGGAAAGGTGGGATCAATCTCATGCCATAGAATGACACCTAAGGGTTTCTAATTAGGTCAAGTTTTATACTCTTTATGCTACCTTCAAAATTAATTAAAGAACTTTGTGTAACCTAAGGGGGTGTGATCAAAGTATGCTTAAGGCATCTTTACTAAACTATCTAGTTTTATTCTAGCTTGCTACAATAGCTTCCTAAAGCATGTTTGCAAGGGTTAGCTTGCCACTAATAGCTTGCCTTGGTTGGTGCAGTGGTTGAAGTTTTCTTCTTCTTCTTCTTCTTGGTAGAACTCCTCCTCCTCGAAGGCTTGGTCGGTACTAGCATCTAGAAATACATAGGGAGTACACAATCACCAAACAATACTTAACTTAGGCTAAGTAGTATTCTAAACCACACAATTGATGATCTATTATCATCCCAAACATCACAAGTTTTAATTCAATAGTTTCAACCTTTTATTTTGGAAAAGTAATTTCTACTCATTGAAATATTAACTAAAATTTAATATTCACCACCAAAATATGGGGTCATGTGGACACATGTCCTCACCACATATTCTAACATGTGGGAATGAGATTTAAAGGTTGGATCAATATTACTTTGGTTTAAGTTTATTATTTAATGATTTAAAGTGACTAGAAATGCCTATATAGCATTATTTTGGTACTAGTCCAAAGTCACTGCCTGTAAACCTAAATATTATTACATATTTGGGTAGATATGATGAAATGTGATTTTTGAGAGTTGGAATCAACTCAAAAGCTAACTTGGTTGATTTTACAAAAATGTTTCAAGTTGCAAAAGCTTATGTCTTCTTATTTTTATTAGGAGAAATCTATAACTCTAAATGAATTACATCCAATGGGCTTGGATAGAGATTTTCAATACCTTTCAGACAAAATTAGTTTCATGCAATTTGGATTTGTCAAACTCACAGAATTGAATTTTGAAACACTGGACAGAAACTATATTCTAACGAAAAGGAAAATTCCTAATTTGAATTTAAAACGTGCGCGGGAACGAAATGGGCCGGCCCACTACGCTCCGTGCAGCGTCGCGGGCTGGCTTAAGTGAGGGCCCCACCCGTCAGTGGAACAGGGGATACCGAAGGGGTATGGATGAAAGGTGGCCGTGCGATTAGAGGGCAGATCGACGGCTCACAGCTATCGTCCTCGTCGGAACAGGACACGACGGGAGCTAACCCTAGCACGGTCGGTGAGGGTGCAGTGGGGGCGTACCGGGGCTCCAGCGAGGTCGGCGATGCGGGCGAACGAAGTGGAAGACGACGGCGGTTCTCCTGTTACAAGCGGCGCTTCCTGGGATGGCCTGGATCAACGGCGCCCTTCTCCCCCCGAGGCGGCGGCTCCGGCTGCAATTCCGGCGTCCTGGTGCTCGAGCGGCTCCGGCTGGCTGTGGGGAGTGAAAGTGAGAGGTGGGGATGAGAATGGTGTGAAGAGAGCTTGCTAGGGAGGCCTCCTTATATAGGCGAGCGAAGGGTGTAGAGCGGCATGGGTAGAGCTCGACATGGGCGACGACACAGCGAGCTAAGGGCATGGGCGAGGTAGGCGGACGGTGGCCGGTCTCCCGGCAATCCTCTATGGCTTGATGGCGCGACAAGGGGCTATCTCTATTGGTCGGGAGCGGGCGGTGCACTGGGCGCGGGCGGCGGTGTTCGACGCGGTTCCTTGGGGCTGTTGGTCGCGAGGCTGCGAGCAAGGATGTCTGGGCGGTTGTTGGGCCTGCTGCGGGTGCGGCGCTCCGGGGTGATCGGCATGGCGGACAGAGAAATGGGCACGAGCAACTGGGGGTAGTCCTCCGCTCGATTTTGGTCGGGGGCTGGTCGAGGCGGCGCGGTGTGATGGTGCCTGTCTGCCAGCGGGCGAAGGAGAGCGCGGGGCGGCTTTGTGCGAGCTGTCCATGGTCGACCTGGCGCATGGCGTCGGGCGGCTTGGCACTGGCGCAGCTAGGGGAGAGGGAGAGAGAGCTAGGACTGGGGTTTGAGCTGGGGGGACAAGGGGACCGAGTTAGGCCCAAATGGTGACAAGAAGCACTGCACACTATAGTGTTTTGACAAATGTTTGATCTGTGTCTGCCACCTGTTCGATGAAATGGCCGCAAGATACCAGAGTTTGAATTTTGAGTTCAAAAATTTTGAGTTATCTCCACTAGTGCTAGGTAGTCTCTGGTTGCAAGGGTTTTGAAAATGGAGCTCAAATACATGGTTTTTGAAATAGGGCTGATCTATGCATATGCATTAGATTCAATTTTGAACCGCCCTTTAAAATAGTTTCCAGAATGTTTTTAGAAGATCAAAAGGTGGGCCTTGGTACCTCATTATGTGTACTAGCAAGGGGTGCAAAGATCAAGAATTGTTTCTGTTAAGAATTGAGTACTAGGAATATCCAAAGTAGGCATGAGAGTTAAATTTGTCCAAATGACCATTCCTTCATTTTAATTCTTTTTTATTTGATTTCTTTTAGGAAAAGTTTGGGAATGATGTAGATGATGTTTAAATCACCTAAGAAACATTTTAGAAGCAAAGGATCACACAATCATGGCAATTCCAAACAACTCCTATTTTAAATGCACACATATATGAATGCTTTCATTTTAAATATGGAAAAGTTTTTGTTAATCCTAAATTTGGATGATTTGGTCTTTGATACTCTTGGATTGAATTTTTGGGATGTTACAATACCCCTTACCTTAACACCAGTTGACAAAAGTTACTTCCCACAACAGTCTTGGCTTAATTTCCATATTCTCAAATGTTCTGGCATTTCAAAACCTGAGCCAAGAAGCCTTTGCAAACCAACTATTTTAGTAGCTTCTATTGATCAAACTTTGGAGAGCTATATCACATAATCTCCTTAAGTTTTCAAGACAGAACCTTCTACTATTCTTATCTCTAGATTTAACAAAACATTTTTATAAAGCAATTGAATTCTACCCTTGGTAGAGATACCAAAACACCCTCATCTTATTCCAAACTATAACCTTTTCGAAATACCCAACTTACATCAAGCCAAGCTTGATGGTAACCCAAGTAGTAGTTAAATTGTTTGTAAGATGAATTGCCCTGATCTGCTGCTTGATTTGTCTGCTTAGGAGATAGTATGAGCTACTCTAGGAGCTCATCACTAGGATCAAGATGTTTCCAAATCACCACACCCTAAGCAAGAATACAAAGCTGGATCTGATCTCTAGATACTAGGTGATCATCTAAACCCTTAACCAGATCAATTCTGAAGATATCCCTTCTAGAAGCTCCCAAGTCAATGAAGACCAATATCAAGCATGGATCATTTCTACTCCCTCTACACTTCAACATCAGCCACTTGATGATGCTTTGGTACCTTGCATCCCATCAAAATCATCACCACCCACATTCTAGTCAAAAAACCTAAATCTACCAAATTTGGCCAAGTCTGGAAAACTAATTCCAACATCAACTTTTTGAATGCCTCCCTTTCTCAACCCTTGTGCATTTTTGAAAATACATCTAGACCATCTTGTTAACCATCCTAAGGACTACCAAGGCCCATTCTTACCATTTGTTAGATCATCCTCCAACCCACTTGTTCTTGATGGTTTTGCAGGCAAGAAAATAACTTTTCCTACAAATCTAGTCAACATGCCTACTTTGACAGAAGCTCACACCATCATCCAACCTTCTATGGACCAACTCTTTGCATGGTTGTGTTCTAATCATATAGGTCTATCAATATCTACTTCACTTGTTCCAAGTGGATCTATGTGCTACTTAAACCTACAAGGTTTTGAAGGCTAGTTGATAATCTGCTTTGGCAGGCTTATTTTATTCAAAGTTTGAAACCTTGTCTTGGTGAGCTCAAGCAGGATCAATCTCAAAACCCTACACCATTGCAATACAAAATCACTTGGTCTATCCATCTATATATCCCATGCCCCAAGGGGAGCCCTGAGCTCCAAGATCCAACAAGGTTTTGGTGGCATGAAAACAATCTTACCCAAGATCCTTAAATCTCTAGTTTTCACCAAAATCAACTTGGATTCCCAAATACCAAGGTTAAAAATGCTTGATACACCTTGTCTACATCATATACCTTGATCATAAATATTTATCAACAATTATCCATATTTATTATGGACCAAAAGTATTTAATTCCTTTAATAGGCAAAACCTCCAAAACCTCTTCCATAAAGGAAAGTTTGGTTTTTGCCAAAACACTTCCCCAACTTTTGGATCAATTAAGGTCCACACATCATACCCCATCTCCCCACTTAAAAATTAAATATTTTTGAAGAGTTTCATTATTTCGTTTTGCCTATTTTCTTAAATGGCAGAAATGGAATAATAAATGTTTTAAATACTTTTAAGCCTCAATAAATCTTGGGAAAATTCCTCTAAGTGCGTATTCACATTTGGGACCATATCACATCAAAAACTCCACTTGTCCAATTCAAAAATATCAAATCCCACCCTAAAAACCACTTCTGCTCTATTTGAATAAATGATATAAAGTGGATCAAAATTCATCCAATAAATCTCAAATATTTCATGGAGCTATACCTTGTCCATACCTATCTACCAGCAGCATTGGATCCTCCAGACCTGGTACAAATCCAAGAAGTTCTTCATAAGCAACCATGTGACCAAGATTTGATTTACATCAAGCCCATAATCTAAACCCTCTCCAACTCTCATCAAAACTTGCTCAGTACATCTCCTCAGTACCAGGACACACCCCAGGTCGACACCACTGTAGCAACCCCTCTCCCTTGTCCCATGTGCTTGAGAGAGAGAGATAAACAAGTGGGACCATTTAATTGCAGCAGCCTCAACCACTCCCTCCCTATCTCCCTGCCCGACCAAATACCCCTCTCACCCCTCTCCGCCACTCTCTAGGACAATCACCTGCCAGCACTACCTCTCCTCCATGTCCAAAATGGACATTCCCCCTCTAGAGCTCCCACCTTAGTATAAGTAGGCCAGAGGCCCTCCCAGCAAGGCCCTGCCTCTCATTTGCCTCTCCTCCCCTCCACTTACCTCTCTAGAGCCCCCTCGACTCCTCCCTTGCTCTGTTCTGCTAGAGAGAAGGAGGAAAAGGAACCTTGGTTCCTCCATCTAACCGAGCCTAGCTCCTTCTCCTCTGCCCCTCTCTCAATGCATGTGGCATTTTTTAGACCACCGTGCTCTAATGCATCTAATCCCCCACTTCTTTTTGCCTAGGACCACCGCTACCGGCCACGCCGGCGAGCTCCAACAAGGTCACCGTCGGCCACCACCGCGGGAGCCACCTCCCGGCGTCGAAGCCCACCTTGCTGACCATCGCCGGGACCACCGTCGAGGGCCGCATCGTCTCCGCCCATCCCCGGCACATCGCGTGCCCCCTGGTGAGCTCCCTGACCCCGTCGGCGCCGCCCCTAGGGTTCTCCTCTGCTTTCTTTGGCCCAGCGAGGAAGAAGAGCACCCGCCGTCCATCGCGACTTGATCCAACGGCGGAGAGAGCTCCATACCCCCCTCTGTTTTATTTTATTAATTCCTTTTCCAGATCTGTTTATTAGACTGTTTAGTTTAATCCCTTTTTAAATTGAAAAACAACTCTAATTGCCTTGAAACAAATTTCCCCAGATAAATGAATGTTTTCTTAAACATTCAGAGCCTAGAGTTTCACCAAATATTAATTTCCCATTTGTTGGAAATTAATCTGCAGCAAAGTGTATTTTCCACTAGATAAATTCCTCAGTGACCTACACATCTCCAAAATGGATGAAACCAAGTTCTTTTGAAATAATATTCATAGACCTTCCCTCCAGCATTTATCTCAGGTCAAGGTGAACTAAGGTCACCCTCTGGCAAAAACAACAAAAACTAAGGATATCTGCCTTGGGTAAATTCTCTAGGTCAAACCAAATGTGGTATTGACCTGATTCCAACTCCTAGAGAAGTGTCACGCCATTACCTATCCAAAACCAGGAGATAAGGATTTATTGATCCTCTGTTGGATCGTGGTGATTTAAATACTTCTGTAAGTGGTATTACCACTAGATAAATCACTCCAGGAGTTTGACAACTCCAAAAAAAAGTGAATCCAATTCCTACAGAAGGGTATTCTAAATACCTACCATGTGCCCTTGGAATCAAATCAAAAGCTGCTGTAGAATTAATCTTCTGAAAAAGACAAATTGCCTATAGAACTGCATTTGGCAATTTCCTGATGGAATTCTGGTGATTATTTTGACATGATTCCAACTCTCAGTGGACAAGTACATCAATCCCTACATAACCACCCAACAAAATAATGTTTGGAGCTCCAGAACTTTTTTGGTGATTTATTCCCTAAAACTAGAAGTTATTTCACTAGGAAAATCATAACTATTTTAAAGAAAAGTGATAAATTAGTGAAACCACTTTTGTTGGTTTCATTTTATCAACATCTACCTGTAGGTATCATTTGTATACAATGGTATCGTATAGAATAGGGTCTTGGTCGAAAACCCCCTCTTAGGTAGTTCCTCGATAATAAACCCTAAGGGGTGTTCATTCCCTTCTCCAAGGCCATCTCAGTCTCCTAAATCCAACCCTCTCAAAACCTACTGAATTGAGTAATGTGTGTTATGTTTTTCTTGTTGTATGGTTTTAATGCTTGAATAACTTGTTTGATTGTGGACTTGTTTGTTTGCATGTGTTCCCTATCGACGATAGTTGCGATTATATCGGAGAGCAGAAGAAGATGGTTATTATGGTATATTATTGGGTATTCTAAAGAAGAAGTCCAGGGAAATTATGCCATATTGCTGATCTCAGGAAAGCCACCTTCTTGCTCATAAGCCTTGTCCTATTGTTTTACTTATGCATGTTGTATCTACTGTTTATTTAAAACTGCACCGTTTTACTACATGTTGATGTATATATGGTAGTGGTTTGGCTCCTCCGAACTATTACGCGTTTGTACTATTAAGTACAACCCCCTTGGTGACACCTACTTGTCCCTAGTAGAATAGATGGTGTATTACACCATACCCCTTTGGAGACCCCTATTTAGCCGAAGCAAAGCTAGAGGATGGGAAGACCCTGGAAAAAGATTTACCAAATGTTTTATGATAAAACCTTGGTGAGGTGGGACCTCCCAAGAGATGTTGAGAAAGAAAAAGGTTTCGTTTTACAAAATGCTGAAGGAAAGATGGAGGAAAAAGGTTTATGAAAATGCACCCGGTTCTTTGCAGTTTTGCTAGAACAATTAACCCGTGCAACCACATTACTCTGGAATGGGACAGGGCTAGACTTGATGGTTGTCTATTCTGGTATAAGCTTCCTCGTAACTACTATAGGGGATTGCGATCCCTGGAGGGTGGGACTTCTCACGTAAGGGTCCATGTGGGACATCGACCTGGAGAAGGAATGAACGGTCTGCGAGCCTCCACGCGTTACTATGATCCCCTCATTGAAAGCGCACACTCGATAAGTGGAAAAAGCGCTCCGGTTGGTCTTCGGTACCCGACATCCCAGTTTTGAGGGGAATAACACTCATAGGGTAGGCACTTATATTGGAGTGGGCATCCGGAAAGTCTTGATCGGTTACTCGACCCACGATCGGTGAAGATCAGGGTAGTGTACCCGAATGGTGTGGGTAAAGTGTACAACCTCTGCAAAGTGTAAATCTATTCGAGTAGCCGTGTCTGCGGTCATGGACGGTTGGGAAGGTTGTTGTAGCGCGGTGCTGGTTTTGATTTCAAAAAGGATTTCGGAAAAGCAAAGGCTTTGGAAATGTATTGACCATGGGATGGTCGTAAAGGAGAAAGGTTTTGACCATGGGATGGTCGTAAAGGAGAAAGGTTTTGACCATGGGATGGTCGGAAGGGGGAGAAAGGAGCTTGGTCGTGGGACGACCTGAAGACGGGAACAAATGGGTGACCCAGTCCTAATGTTTTCCAAAACTTTTCAAAATGGTTTCCAAAATGTTTTACAAAAAAAATTCAACAAAGATATGTAGATGCTATATCTACAAGAGAAACTAATTGAGAAAAGAACCTCTCTTGGAGCCCTCCTACTACCACAGCCATAATGCATATCCTCTTGTTATTATTATTCTCTTAAGGTGGTTTGCGAGTACATTCAAAGTACTCACCGGCATTGTCCCTAGCTATTAAATTGGTCAGATATCAAGAAGAAGATGATGTTGGCGACTATGCGAGCTAGGGCGTTTCTTCCAGTCAGTTGCCTGTAGGTTAAGGCATGGATCGGGCTCTACGCTTGATGATGTTCCGCTGCTGAAGATGACATAGCCATAATGACATTTATGTAAGTCTTGTATTTCGGTATATCTCGGATGTTGTAATGATACTTGTCGGTTATGTGCCACGACTAACTGATCATGGGATCGTGGTTGTATGCATAACGGGGATTCTCGGAGGATTAATCTGGGGGGCCCACGGACTTGGTATCAGAGCCATCCTGACTATAGGAGAACCGTAGTTAGCATGGTCGCTAGACAGGAACCTTATTTTGAAAACCCTGCTTTAGAAAACTAGTTTCTCAATGAGTTTCAAAAAGTTCTACTTCTTCTCTTACTCTAAGAAAATGCTTTCGAAAATGGTTTCCGCTAACTCTCATCCAAACTTCACACCTACGGAATTTAAATAACCAGGATCTAGAACCCACTAAAGATAATGAGAACAAGATAATGACAAGCAACTTCCAGCAAACACAATGAGACTAAAATATCGCTCTACCAGCGGAATCCTCCTAATCAGAAGACATCAGGTGTGCACTATCAAGAAACGTCCAAGATACGATGAAGGCTTCATCTGCAAGATAGTGACTCCGACCTGAAGAAAGACGATTATCTAGGATCAATAGTCCTAAGAATAGGATTCCCCTACATCGCGAGTAGTTAACTCCTTGGTCCCTAGCGTTGACCGTGTTTGCTTGCCTAAGTGCATCCTATGTTGCATGATGTGTGTTGTTTGCCGAGGACATTGCGATCCCCTCGCTCTGTTCGCCTTGTTTGTATGCTCTGGTTTGCCTTGACCTCCCTAAAAATGTGACCCGAGGAGCGATAACCCACCTAGTAACTCGGGAAACCCCCTGTGTTAGCTGTCGGTAATAAGACCTAGACTAACCTCGAGAGTTTATGAGAGGAAAAGCACCCCAAGAACCAGGAGTTTGACATCGTCAAGTCAGAATCAACTCGAAAATTTCACCTCAACAGGACGGCATACCTCGTCAAACTCACCCCTCAAGACTCGTCAATAGAGCAACACTCCCTTGTTCCTCAGTCTACTACAGCAAGAATCCCGTTGATGCCGGAGGCCAACCACCGAAGGATCCTCAATATCCAGGGGAAACCACCCGATAAGTCAACCAAGGCAAAAGGTGAAGACCTAACTATGCTGACCTTCGGTACATTAGAACTTCCAACCACCTTAGGAGACTACCTATTATAGTCAAACCTACCCAAACCGACGGGAAGTTCCTCCCTAGAAGGTCAGAACCACCCCTGAAGTCAGATGATTAGGAAACGTGAAGACAGTTTCCCCGAAGCTGGATGTCTCGACTTTGACTAAAGACTAGCCAGAAGTATCGTTAACCGCTAACTTGCCTCGAGCTAACTTCGCTAGGAAACCACACCGTCAAGGTCTATCACAATAGAAGGACACTCGAAGACCCCAGCTCAAGACACCGGGAAGATGCAGCCTCCCGCTAACAGCAAGTCAGCCTTCCAAGACAGAAGCTCCAAACCATTCTTGATGAACCTTAGTGAATCTCTAAGGTGGAAATACTACGTATTTCCACTCAATCTCTAGGAGACTGTCTACCGGAAGATACTCCAGAAAGGATCCCCAGATTTGACGTCTTTTCGCCAAGTAACAACTCGCGGTTCATCAGAGGAGAAACGAACCAAAGATTCTATGAAATCCCTTCACTACGTCAGCTGAAAACTCATCTGAAGGACCACAGGACCGCCAACCGTTCAGTTCCAATCGTTTAGAGGACGTGAGACTCCAATGACTCCAAAAGGCTAAGTACGAATAATAGTAGGATATAAGCCCCATAAGTCATAGTTTCTCGGACGCCTTCTGAAGACCTCGACTCCAGGAGGAAGATGGATGACAATCTTCAGAACCGCCACCAATGAAGACCAGACGGAAGGAATGAGTTATCCACGAGCTAACCCAGTCTAATCCTAAGGGGGAAAGACTACGTCTTTCCCACAAAAATAGAGTAACCTTTCGCCAGGAGCAAACCCAGAAGCCTGGACCCAACGTCGTTAATAGGATACGCTACGACCCTAAGGATGAGTTGTGAATCCTTAGACAGACGTATTCCCAGCTGTAGATTCTATCCTCCGACGAGTACTCCGTGAAGTTCAGCATCGAGATATTCTGCCCAGTCTAAGCCCTCGAGATATAGAGTCCGGAAGGAAACGAAGATCATTCCTCGTAATGAAGGCTGGACTCTACTCAACTCTCCGTGCATCCCAGAAGACTAAAGCTCAACTTCATCAACAGAGTAACCACCTTCAAAGACGGATTCCGTAAGATAGCACACTTGAACCCAGTAGCGCTAACCCTGACTCAAAATCCCCTAATCCTACTCTCCTGAATCCCGGGACGAGATTATTTTAAGGGGGAAAGGTCTGTAACATCCCAATTTTAGCAACCCTGATTAGTTGTCCAGAACGTAAAAATCAGGGGGA
The DNA here is from genome assembly GCA_916181665.1 of Avena sativa. Classification (NCBI taxonomy): domain Eukaryota; kingdom Viridiplantae; phylum Streptophyta; class Magnoliopsida; order Poales; family Poaceae; genus Avena; species Avena sativa. The sequence continues at coordinate 181,715,931 of OV702287.1, read as the reverse complement.
ACAAAAACTTTTTCTTGCTTAATGCTAAAGTGTCTGCTTGTTGTTTGGATATGCTTATGCATATGAATGTGTATTAGATGATATACCCCTTACCTTAACACCAGTTGACAAAAGCTACTTCCCAAAACAGTCTTGGCTTAATTTCCATATTCTCAAATGTTCTGGCATTTCAAAACCTGAGCCAAGAAGCCTTTGCAAACCAACTATTTTAGTAGCTTCTATTGATCAAACTATGGAGAGCTATATAACATAATCTCCTTATGTTTTCAAGACAGAACCTTCTACTATTCTTATCTCTAGATTTAACAAAACATTTTTATAAAGCAATTGAATTCCACCCTTGGTAGAGATACCAAGACACCCTCATCTTATTCCAAACTACAACCTTTTCGAAATACCCAACCTTACATCAAGCCAAGCTTGATGGTAACCCAAGTAGTAGTTAAATTGTTTGTAAGATGAATTGCCCTGATCTGCTGCTTGATTTGTCTGCTTAGGAGATAGTATGAGCTACTCTAGGAGCTCATCACTAGGATCAAGATGTTTCCAAATCACCACACCCTAAGCAAGAATACAAAGCTGGATCTGATCTCTAGATACTAGGTGATCATCTAAACCCTTAACCAGATCAATTCTGAAGATATCCCTTCTAGAAGCTCCCAAGTCAATGAAGACCAATATCAAGCATGGATCATTTATACTCCCTCTACACTTCAACATCAGCCACTTGATGATGCTTTGGTACCTTGCATCCCATCAAAATCATCACCACCCACATTCTAGTCAAAAACCCTAAATCTACCAAATTTGGCCAAGTCTGGAAAACTAATTCCAACATCACCTTTTTGAATGCCTCCCTTTCTCAACCCTTGTGCATTTTTGAAAATGCATCTGAACCATCTTGTTAACCATCCTGAGGAATACCAAGGCCCACTCTTTTCCTTGGTTAGATCATCCTCCAACCCACTTGTTCTTGATGGTTTTGCAGGCAAGAAAATAACTTTTCCTACAAATCTAGTCAACATGCCTACTTTGACAGAAGCTCACACCATCATCCAACCTTCTATGGACCAAATATTTGCATGGTTGTGTTCTACTCATATAGGTCTATCAATATCTACTTCACTTGTTCCAAGTGGATCTGTGTGCTACTTAAACCCACAAGGTTTTGAAGGCTAGTTGATAATCTGCTTTGGCAGGCCTATTTTATTCAAAGTTTGAAAGCTTGTCTTGGTGAGATCAAGCATGATCAAGCTCAAAACCCTACACCATTGAAATATAAATCACTTGGTATATCAATCCATATATCCCATGCCCCAAGGGGAGCCCTGAGCTCCAAGATCCAACAAGGTTTTGGTGGCATGAAAACAATCTTACCCAAGATCCTTAAAACTCTAGTTTTCACCAAAATCAACTTGGATTCCCAAATCCCAAGGTTGAAAATGCTTGATACACCTTGTCTACATCATCTACCTTGATCATCAAGATTTATCAACAATTATCCATATTTATTATGGACCAAAAGTATTTAATTCCTTTAATAGGCAAAACCTCCAAAACCTCTTCCATAAAGGAAAGTTTGGTTTTTGCCAAAAAAATTCCCCAACTTTTGGATCAATTGAGGTCCACACATCATACCCCATCTACCCACTTCAAAAATAAATATTTTTGAAGAGTTTTATTATTTCTTTTTGCCTATTTTCTTAAATGGCAGAAATGGAATAATAAATGTTTTAAATGCTTTTAAGCCTCAATAAATCTTGGGAAAATTCCCCTAAGTGTGTATTCACATTTGGGACCATATCACATCAAAAACTCCACTTGTACAATTCAAAAATATCAAATCCCACCCTAAAAACCACTTCTGCACTATTTGAATAACTGATATAAAGTGGACCAAAATTCATCCAATAAATCTCAAATAATTCGTGGAGCTATACCTTGTCCATACCTATCTACCAGCAGCATTGGATCCTCTAGACCTGGTACAAATCCAAGAATTTCTTCATAAGCAACCATGTGACCAAGATTTGATTTACATCAAGCCCATAATCTAAACCCTCTCCAACTCTCATCAAAACTTGCTCAGTACATCTCCTCAGTACCAGGACACACCCCAGGTCGACACCACTGTAGCAACCCCTCTCCCTTGTCCCATGTGCTTGAGAGAGAGAGAGACAAACAAGTGGGACCATTTAATTGCAGCAGCCTCCACCACTCCCTCCCTATCTCCTTGCCCGACCAAATACCCCTCTCACCCATCTCCACTGCTCTCTAGGCCAATCACCTGCCAGCACTACCTCTCATCCATGTCCAAAATGGAAATTCCCCCTCTAGAGCTTCCACCTTAGTATAAGTAGGCCAGAGGCCCTCCTAGGACGCCCCTGCTTCTCATTTGCCTCTCCTCCCCTCCACTTACCTCTCTAGAGCCCCCTCTCCTCCTCCCTTGCTCTGTTCTGCTCGAGAGAAGGAGGAAAAGGAACCTCGGGCTCCTCCATCTAATTGAGCCTAGCTCCTTCTCCTCTGCCCCTCTCTTGTTGCATGCGGCATTTTTGAGACCACCTTGCTCTAATGCATCTAATCCCCCACTTCTTTTTGCCAGGACCACCGCTACCGGCCATGACGGCGAGCTCCAACAAGGTCACCATCGGCCACCACCGCAGGAGCCACCTCCCGACATCGAAGCCCACCTTGCCGACCATCGCCGGGACCGTAGTCGAGTCGGAACCTCGCGCGCCCCCTGGTGAGCTTCCTGACCCTGTCGGCGCCGCCCCTAGGGTTTCCCCTCTGTTTTCTCTGGCCCAGCAAGGAAGAAGAGCCCCCGCCGTCCATCGCGGCTTGATCTAACGGCGGAGAGCGCTCCATACCCCCCTCGCGCCCCGCTGTCACTAACGTCGGGCCCCGCCTGGCAGTTCAAGCCGCGGGCTCCCACGCACTGCCCCAGCTCGGGTGGGCCGATTTCTCTCAAAAATGCCCACTACGGTTGCAGATCTGGCCCAACCACCGTTGCCTCTTTTCTTTTATTAATTCCTTTTCCAGATCTGTTTATTAGACTATTTAGTTTAATCCCTTTTTAAATTGAAAAACAACTCTAATTGCCTTGAAACAAATTTCACTAGATAAATGAATGTTTTCCTAAACATTCAGAGCCTAGAGTTTCACCAAATATTAATTTCCCATTTGTTGGAAATTAATCTACAGCAAGGTGTACTTTCCACTAAATAAATTCCTCAGTGACCTACACATCTCCAAAATGGATGAAACCAAGTTCTTTTGAAAGAACATTCATAGACCTTCCCTCCAGCATTTATCTCAGGTCAAGGTGAACTAAGGTCACCCTCTGGCAAAAACAACAAAAACTAAGGATATCTGCCTTGGGTAAATTCTCTAGGTCAAACCAAATGTGGTATTGACCTGATTCCAACTCCTAGAGAAGTGTCACGCCATTACCTATCCAAAACCAGGAGATAAGGATTTATTGATCCTCTATTGGATCGTGGTGATTTAAATACTTCTGTAAGTGGTATTACCACTAGATAAATCACTCCAGGAGTTTGACAACTCCAAAAAAAGTGAATACAATTCCTACAGAAGGGTATTCTAAATACCTACCATGTCCTCTTGGAATCAAATCAAAAGCTGATGTAGAATTAATCTGGTGAAAAAGACAAATTGCCTACAGAACTGCCTTTGGCAATTTCCTGATGGAATTCTGGTGATTATTTTGACATGATTCCAACTCTCAGTGGACAAGTACATCAATCCCTACATAAGCACCCAAGGAAATAATATTTGGAGCTCCAGAACTTTTCTGGTGATTTATTCCCTAAAAATGGAAGTTATTTCACTAGGAAAATCATAACTATTTTAAAGAAAAGTGATAAATTAGTGAAACCACTTTTGTTGGTTTCATTTTATCAACATCTACCTGTAGGTATTATTTGTATACAATGGTATCATACAGAATAGGGTCTTGGTCCAAAACCCCCTCTTAGGTAGTTCCTCGACAATAAACCCTAAGGGGTGTTCATTCCCTTCTCTAAGGCCATCTCAATCTCCTAAATCCAATCCTCTCAAAACCTACTGAATTGAGTAATGTGTGGTATGTTTTTCTTGCTGTATGGTTTTAATGCTTGAATGCCTTGTTTGATTGTGGACTTGTTTGTTTGCATGTGTTCCCTATTGACGATAGTTGCGATTATATCGGAGAGCAGAAGAAGATGGTTATTATGGTATATTATTGGGTATTCTAAAGAAGAAGTCCAGGGACATTATGCCATATTACTGATCTCAGGCAAGCCACCTTCTTGCTCATAAGCCTTGTCCTACTGTTTTATTTATGCCTATTTTATCTACTGTTTATTTAAAACTGCACCGTTTTACTACATGTTGATGTATATATGGTAGTGGTTTGGCTCCTCCTAACTATTACGCGTTTGTACTATTAAGTACAACCCCCTTGGTGACACCTACTTGTCCCTAGTAGAATAGATGGTGTATTACACCATACCCCTTTGGAGACGCCTATTTACCCGAAGCAAAGCTAGAGGATGGGAAGACCCCTTAAAAAGTTTTACCAAATGTTTTATGATAAAACCTTGGTGAGGTGGGACCTCCCAAGAGATGTTGAGAAATAAAAAGGTTTCGTTTTACAAAATGCTGAAGGAAACATGGAGGAAAAAGGTTTACAAAAACGCACCCGGTTCTTTGCAGTTTTGCTAGAACAAATAACCCGTGCAACCACATTACTCTGGAATGGGACAGGGCTGGACTTGATGGTTGTCTATTCTGGTATAAGCTGCCTTGTAACTACTACAGGTTATTCGATCCCTGGAGGGTGGGCCTTCTCACGTAAGGGTCCATGTGGGACATCGACCTGGAGAAGGAATGAAGGGTCTGCGAGCCTCCACGCGTCACTATGAGCCCCTCATTGAAAGCACACACTAGATAAGTGGAAAATGCGCTCTGGTTGGTCCTCGGTACCCGACGTCCTGGTTTTGAGGGGAATAACACTCATAGGGTAGGCACTTATATTGGAGTGGGCATCCGGAGAGTCTTGATCTGTTACTCGACCCACGATCGATGAAGATCAGGGTAGTGTACCCGGATGGTGTGGGTAAAGTGTACAACCTCTACAGAGTGTAAATCTATTCGAGTAGCCGTGTGTCTGGTCATGGACGGTTGGGAAGGTTGCTGTAGAGCGGTGCTGGTTTTGATTTCAAAAAGGATTTCGGAAAAACAAAGGCTTTGAAAATGTTTTGACCATGGGATGGTCGTAAAGGAGAAAGGTTTTGACCATGGGATGGTCACAAGGGGGAGAAAGGAGCTTGGTCGTGGGACTACCTAAAGACGGGAACAAATGGTGACCCAGTCCTGATGTTTTCCAAAACTTGTCAAAATGGTTTCCAAAATGTTTTACAAAAGTTTTTCAACAAAGATATGTAGATGTTATATCTACAAGAGAAACTAATTGAGAAAAGAACCTCTCTTGGAGCCCTCCTACTACCACAGCCATAATGCATATCCTCTTGTTATTATTATTCTCTGAAGGTGGTTTGCAAGTACATTCAAAGTACTCACCGACATTGTCCCTAGCTATTAACTTGGTCAGATATCAAGAAGAAGATGATGTTGGTGACTATGCGAGCTAGGACGTTTCTTCCAGTCAGTTGCCTGTAGGTTAAGGCATGGATCGGGCTCTACGCTTGATGATGTTCCGCTGCTGAAGATGGCATAGCCATAATGACATTTATGTAAGTCTTGTATTTCGGTATATCTCGGATGTTGTAATGATACTCGTCGGTTATGTGCCACGACTAACTGATCATGGGATCGTGGTTGTATGCATAACAGGGATTCTCAGAGGATTAATCCGGGGGCCCAACATGTAGCTACATGTGTATGGTTGGGTTTGTTCAGTTGAGCATCTGTTATGTACTGTTTGTGATGATTGTCTTGTGGATGATGGTTGGTGTTGTGGTTTTATTATTTTCCCTTTTGCAACGATAGATACGAACAAGGACGAGTTTGAGGAAGGTGTTTGGGAGGACTTTGAGGAAGAAGACCAGAAACAAGCTGCCAATCAAGGCAAGCCACCTACAAGTTCATGAGACTTGTCCCATCCTTATTTTATGCATCTTGTTTTACTTACTTTTACTAATGCATTGTTCTACTCTCTATATTGTTATATATATATATATCTATTATGTTATTGGTTTGGCTCCTCCAAAGTTATGCCTATGGTACTGTTTAAGTACTCCCCCTTGATATTACCTATCTCTCCCCCTAGTAGTTAAGGTGGTTTACTATACCACAACCCCGTGGAAACCCTGGTTTAACCTACCAAAAACTCTAGGTTGGGAACCTGATGGCAAAGAAGTTTTTACAATGGTTTTGAAATAAAAACCTCGGCAAGTGGGACTTGCCGAGAGACCTTGAAAAGTGAATGGTTTTGTTTTCTCCAAGTGATGGCGTCAAGGAAGAAGAGGAAGGAAAAAATGTTTTCGAAAATGCACCTGGTTCTATGTTTTTGCTAGAACAACTACCTCGTGCAACCACACTACCCCTATATGGGAAGGGGCTTGACCCAAAAGTGGTCCATTCTAATGCAAGTGCCTCACAACTACTACAGGGGATCACGATCCTCGGAGGCTGGGCCTTCTCCCATAAAGGTCGATGTGGGACATCGACCTTGAGAAGGAACGAACTGTCTGCGGGCAGCCAGGCATTACTATGAGCCCCTCATTGAAAGCACTGTGTGAAGTGTAAAATGTGCTCCGGTTGGTCCTCGGTACCCGACGTCCCGGTTTTGAGGGGAACAACACTCATAGGGTAGGTGTTTGTGTTAAGAGTGGATTTTCCCGAAGGTATCGTTCGATTATCCAAAACCTGCATACTAGTGTATGACGACCCACGACTATTCACGGCAATGTATCCGATCTTGTGGGTAAAGTGTACAACCTCTGCAGAGCGTAAATCTATTCGAATAGTCGCGTCCGTGGTCATGGACAGTTGGAAAGGTTGTTGCTTAGCGGTGTGGTTTTGGACTTTCAAAAACGTTTTCCAAAAAGATTCTGGCCATGGGATGGTCAGAAGGCATGATGATGGACCATGGGATAGTCGGAGATAGAGGAAGTATTGGTCATGGGATGACCAAGACAAAAGAGAAAAAGGGGTGATCCCATCCTAGTAGCTCGAGTTCACTCAACTATTTCTATCAAAGAAGTTTTATAAACAAGTTACTTAGAGGTGTAGATCCTACATTTATAAGAGGAACTACCCTTACAAATAGCCCATTGGAGCCATCCTATCCACGGCCATATTGCATATTCGTTTGTTCATTCTCTTGTATGGTGGTTTGCGAGTACATTCAAAGTACTCACTAGCAATGTCCCTGGCTATCTACTTGGCCAGACTTTGAGCAGGATGATGGAGATGATGGAGGGTATGACGACGACTTCGCGAACTAGGGCGTTACTCCGTGTCGGGCACCTGTTGGGCTATGGCTTGACTCGGGTCTCCCGCGTTTAGTAGTTCCGCTGCTTTTATCCATTTGTGACCATGGTGGCAAGTTGTAAGACGATTATTGTAAGACTTGATGTACTCATACTGTAATGGATGTGTGTACTTTGATATCATGTCGGTTATGCTCCACGATGCACTGATCATGGGATCATGGTGGTTTGCATAATTTGGTAATCTTGGATGAAAATCCAGGGTCGCCACAACTTGTATCCTACATAGACTCTACTCTCTTATCCCCCTTTGGCATCGAGACACCAAATAGAGATAAGTGAGTAGACGATGCTAGCAATCACCCAAGAAATTCATCATCAAGGTCCTGAGACTGAGATGTCGACGTAGCACCATGTCCATCTTCATTGATCTCCTCATCAATCTCATCAGATGGAGCAGCCCTAGGAAACTGATAATGGGCAAACGGAGATAGCTGAGTGAAGTCAGTTCTTCTGAACATAGCATCCTCAATAGGTGGTATCTCGAAGTTGACATATGGAATAAGGTACAATTCAGTTCCAACTTGGGAACCTGTTGTCCTCTCTCAGGAAGATAGGCATTGTGTCTCCTTCTAGTTTCTTGGCCAAGCTCCAAATTCTTATGGGAAACATTATAAGTGCAGCGACACATCTCCCATGGATTCTTGAAGCACTTTGCAGAACCGTCCTTGGGAGATTTGGTAGTATGGCGGGAGCTAGAAGCACGAGTCCTTAAAGTCGGATCAAGGATAGCTTTAGTCCTGCGCTCTCGAGGCACCATTGCAGGAACATCAATATAGGGGCCACGAATAGAAAGAGTGATCACCTCCATGCGAACACGCCACTCACGGGGAAATTTATTCTTGGGCACAACAAAATTGAGGAGGCACTAAACATCTGGCAGTAATTGGAAACCATGCGCCTCTCAATAGACCTCTTCATCTCTTGAAAGATGAAATCACATCCATTGATCTTTATCAATCTATCGGGATGGCAGTAGTAAATCAAGTTTTGATGATAGTTACGACAGTTGGTATCATCACCCACCTTGCTCACAAGATTCCGGTGAAAGATCTTGGACATGGTATGGTGGTATAAGTACATGCCTAAGATAGTAGGAGGATTGGCACTAGGATTAGGAGGATAATAGTGAGCAATGTTCGTAGCTCCCATAGCAGTCTCTGAGTGGAGGCTGAAACCTTCTTTGGCCCTCTCAAGACTATAGCCCATAGCTTCATAGAAATATTCAAAACTTGCAGTATGAGGATATGATCCCATCATCCATGTGATAGAGCATTGTGAATCAATGTGGAAATAGACAGTGTAATGAAACTAACGGATAAGCAGTGGATTGAGATCTTTGTTCACCATGACGGATAAGTAGTGGACTGAACAGTTCTGGTGTTCTCTCTCTCTTTTCTCCTACGATCTTGAATCAATCCCTAAGCGTCATCTAACCTTAATCATTACACCCTATGGTCCAAGAATACCTAGACCCGATTGAGACACCTCTCCGATCAATTACCAACAGCGGGATCTAGAAACCCTTGATGGCCCCCATGCATTCCATGAATTTAACTGGTTGTTTGAACCTTGAACGTCAAATCCCATTCCCTTTGTAACACGATACCTAGTTTGTCCAAGACCCGATCTTCGGTATCTCCATACCTAGTTTGATCTTGTTACCGATAAACACATTTACTTGTTCCCGTGATATTACATCCTCATGACCTAGTCACATGTTTGGAAACTTGTAGATGTAATCTCACCGAGTGGGCCTAGGTTATCTATCCGTCACATGGATGTGAAAATCCCGATCTCGATGCATACACCTCAACCTACCCCACTAGAATACCCAACTTACACCTTTATTATCACCTTGTTACGGTGTGATGGTTGATGCAGTCTAAGCAGCCTCAGAATGAGTTACTACACTTTGCTAGATATCATAACATTGAACTTTGAGATTGGGTCTCATTGCAATACCGTTGTTTGGGTGTGTGTTCATCACATAATTCATCTAATGAAGTGACCATGTTGTCAATTGGCATAAATACTCCATGATCGGGAAACCTTGATCATCGATTGCCCAACGACCTAGTCTACTAGAGGATAGTAGGGAGATGGTTTGTTTATGTACCACACATGTATTAATGTTTCCGCTTAATATAGTTATAGAATTCTATAAAACTATTATGAACTAATGAGATATGACAATAAAACATATTTATTATTTGCTTCTATGGCATATCTGCAATAGTTTATTGCGTGCATATGTGAGTAGTTCCCTTTGTTCTTGGGAGAGATGGTGAAACCCTAGCATTATTATGAATTGAAATAAAGATGGTTTATAACTTTGTTTATGAATATGTATTAGTTTGCTTCCTTAATGTTGTGTGAATATCGACCACACAACATTTTCCTATGGGACAAGGGAGATGAAACTACCCTTATGAATGTGATGGTGTTAAGGTGCTAAGTGACATATGGCATTGGATTATTACTCATGTTTTAAGGGGAAATAAGAGGGGACTCACAAAACCTAGTCCACGACCGTTGTGGCTTGCCTAGGATTACCGTTGTGGTTACGAGGGATGAAATATAAGATGGTTGGTCTTTGATCTTGGAGCTCCTCCCATACATACATATAAAGAAATACATAGATATATCCTAATAATGACTAACACAATTTCTAGTGGTGGATCTGATGCATCCCAGATGCATCTACTTCTCCAAGCACTTTTCTCATTGGTTTGCTCTAGAATCCAACCAAACTCGAATATAAACTGCCAAATCTAATGTTGTTTTTAGAAAATGTCTTCTTTTTGTCTTTTTGTGAAGAAAACTACGGAAATAAAATCTAGAAAAATTTCATGCGGAGTTTTTATGGAAAAGAAGGGCTCTAGGCGAAAGACCCACACAGGGGGCACCCGAAGCCTAAAGGGGCCCAGGTGGCGCGTGCAGGAGGTGGGGCCATGCCACCTGGACCATCTAGGCCCTCAAGCGTCACCTCCCTAGCTCCTTTCGCTTAACCCCTTATATTGATGAAAAGCTATCCTCCCAAAAGGACAGACTTTTTGCGATACGAGGCACTGCCACCATCATGATCTTCATTTTCTGAACCAAATTGGTCCTACTCTCCATGCTGGAGAGGGGGATTTTGACGCCTTCTTCACCACCATCGTCATCCACACCACCTCCATCAACCACGAGTTTGTTCCCCATCACCATGTGGGATTAGTCTGCAGTAGGCATGTCAGGTGGATGGGAATTGGATGATATTGATCATGTAATCATGTGTAAACTCTAGGATTTGGGGTGTTTTTCTTGAAGATATTCTTGTATGAGTGTTAATGCACCATTGATATGCTTAATGCTTGTTAGTAGGGATAGAGTGACATGATTTCAGTTTTGAAATTTTATTTCTTCATCATATATATGAGTTTGGGATTTATCTGTAAGGTGTATGACCAATTATTTGATTCAACCTGCGAACCCTAAAGTGGCACTTAGGGAAAACTAGGGAATATGTTATAATTTGAGGATTATGTGTGTTCATGGAGTGTTAATGCATTGTTCTGGGCTATTCGAAAGGGTAGACCTTAATTACCTATAGTTCCAAGGTGGCCCTAGTGAAATGGGCAGGTAGGACAATAATTGTTATGCAAATTCTCTTGATTAGTTCGCTTGACTACATATGGAACACACACCTACACACAACAAAATTAGAGTCAAGCATATGTTATTTATATATGGATTACATGATCACTTTCATCCCTGCAACATCCCGCTAATCACCTCGTGCCTATGCTTTTAGCCACTGAAAGTTACATAAAATAGAAATATGCTATTGTTGTTTACTATTTTGTTCTACTATTTTGATTCAACTGTTCCAATCACCACTTGTTATTTTGAGATATTTGATACACAAGTCTGGTTGAGAGTGACAGCTCAATTTCTAATATCTTATTTGTATTATTGTGTTCCTCTTGTGTCGAACTATAAATTTGGGTAATACTTCTCATCGAAGATTTTAACAATCTCTTGCACTTGAGTGCATCAAGATATTTTATGGTGTCATTGTCGGGGAGTCTAGCTTTATTGGTAAGACCACTTGTGATCATTTACTTTCAGCACTTATTTGTTTCTCATCATGGGAAAGGATAAGGATTATACTAAGAAGGTTTTGATACCTTACACTACTCGGAGAGGTACGAACTTGCCTACAAGGTCAAACTTTTCTCCTAATGCTGTGACTACTCCTATTGTTACTACTCCTATTGCTAAAAAGATATCTACTGCTTTGCGTATCTCACCATTGTCTAGGATGTCAACTAGTAATAAAAATGAAATCATGGACAGTGATGTGGATGAAGAGGGGGTGCCTGATTTATCTAAGTCTTTATCTAATAAAATTATCAAAGATAATGAAATTGTTGCTAGTCCTAAATCTACACCCCCACAGGAGGATATTGCTTTTGGTAGAGCCTTTATAGATCTTGATATTGATGATGTTGATGGTTTTGATCCTATTATGAATACTCCTCTTGAAGATTATTTCCCTGTTAGTAGCAACCCTCATGAACCAATAATATTCATTAAAGACACTAATTATGATTTTACTGTTGATCCTGAGATAATTAAACAAGCAAAAAATATTAAGTTTTATGGTGAAGATGAATAATTTCATTTTGAATATATAACTAAGCTTCATGAGATTTTGAATTTATATGGAGTTATTTCCTTTCTCTTTGGGAGGAGAAGCAAAAGCTTGGTATAATTATTTAGCCCCAAAATCCATTACTAGCAAATATGAATGTCTACTCCTGTTTTACAATAAGTATTTTCCTGCTGATAAGATGCATGTTATGAATCTTCGCATTAGTAACTTTTCTCAAAATAAAGGAGAAAATCTACCTCAAGCTTGCGGGAGATTTAATGGTTTGAAAAGAAGATGTCATGCACATGGATTTCTTGATAATGAATTACTTGATATATTTTACTTTGGACTAACTCAATAATCTAGAACATATCTAGATAGTTTTGCAGGCAACATTTTTAGGAGAAGAACTGTTAATGAAGCTATGGAATTAACAAGTACTATCTCTAAAAATTATAATGATTGGAATACTGAAGAAGAGGATGACATTGAAATTGTTACTTAGAAGAGGGATTTTCTCAAATTATCTAATGAGATTATGAAAGAGGCTTCAAGGTATATTAAGGAGAAGGGAATTAAAATTGTTGATCTTAAGGAGCTATCTAAGAATGGTATTAAATTTCCTACTAGTGAACCTTGTTTCCCTATTCAAGTCCATGCTATATCAAATTCCAAAGGAAATGATAAGGTAATCCCTCACATACAAGCTTACAATAATGATCATATGAATGCATTTGTTTATCATCAAAAAGCTTTTGATCATGATATTAAAATGCAATTTACTTAAAACACCCATAAGATTAAAATTATTCATGAAAAATTAAGTGCTACTATTGATTCTATTAAGATTGTTGTGAAACATTATGCTATGACGAATAACCAAGTTAACAAGATAATTTCTCTTCAAAATAATCTCTATCAGAAATTTTTATCTCAAGAGAAGCAAGTCTTGGGAGTTCATACAAGAGGGGTTTCATCTACATAAGACCCTATTTATCATGAACGCCATCCAAAGAGGAAAGAGCAAGATGCTCTTAAAAGTAATAAATCATCTGTAGGTGAATCCCCTATGACAATGTTAATAATGTCCATTTTGAAGAACAAGGAAATGATATATCTATTTCTCATGCTGAAAATGAGGATAATAATAAAGAAGATTATGAAGAGGGTTTATCTTTGGGTTGGCACTTCAACATCTATGATGACTCTGGAGCCTCCTCCCTTTATACACTTCCTGAATAGAGCTCTGTCCATTTCTCACAATCTTTGAGCTTTCTCCAACAAGGAGACATTGTGAAAGCTTTTTTTCTCGTGGCATGTTTTGAAGTGTGCCAAAGCTTGCCACACGTACACAACAAGTTTGATGTTTAAATGGTGCAAGTAAGGTATGAATGAAAGGGAAATAAATTTTTTAAGTAACATACCTTGGATACCAATGCAACTCATGGGCCTTTCTTTGACATGGTCATATGAAGCACAAAATTTGGTGCATTGTTTGGAGTTGAATGCCCATCTTTTTGTTGGGTTCGCAACATAGAAAACAAAAAATTCCTATGATGGGAACTATACGCCAAGATCTATCTACTAGATACAAGCAACGGGTGGATATACATCCATAGAGAACATACCCTCTAAGGCAACAAAAGCTTTGTTAACAAGCTGGAACTTGTGGATGATGTAGTTGTACACTTGCCGATCTCAAGTTCGTGATGAAGTCCAGCAGGTCTGGCTCCAGCACGTCCATCAGATCCAGCTCCAGCAACTCCAGCACCACCAAGTCCAGCACCGCAAAGCAGCGGTGCATCCGTGATCACACACACGTCCGGTACCCCGACAACCTCCATCCCTCGCTCCAGCAAAGCAGCAGAAGCAGCAACTCCTTTCCAGATAAAGCCACCGGGAACATGTATCTCGCTAATCTGAGACCATGGGGAATAACTAGAGGGGGAGAGAGATCCTTCACGAAGAGGTGTGTGTTGTGAGGAGGAGAGGGAGGCCTTTTATAGGGAAGAGGGGGCAGCCAAGGGCCATGGCGTGGAAGCCATGGTGGTGCCCCCACCTCTTCCATCATTCATGTGGTGGATGCTCCACTCACATAAATATGCCTCCACTCACACTTCCACTCACATGCATTAAATTTCCACCAAATTTAATGCAAGCTCTCATTAAATAAAACTATTTTTTTTATTTTATTCAGAATTTTGTCAATTACTTTAATTAACAAAGATTCACATAAGATCCCCTACAACATTTCAATATCACATGCAGAACCGCCAATTCCCATCCAACTAACATGCCCACTGCAGACTAATCCCACATGGTGATGGGGAACAAACTCATGGTTGATGGAGGTGGCGTGGATGACGATGGTGGTGAAGAAGGCGTCAAAATCCCCCTCTCCAGCATGGAGAGTAGGACCAATCTAGTTCAGAAAATGAAGATCATGATGGTGGCAGTGCCCCGTATCGCAAAAAGTCTGTCCTTTTGGGAGGATAGTTTTTCATCAATATAAGGGGGTAAGCGAAAGGAGCTAGTGAGGTGACACTTGAGGGCCCATATGGTCCAGGTGGCATGGCCCCACCTCCTGGACGGGCCACCTGGGCCCCTTTGGGCTTCAGGTGCCCCCTATGTGGGTCTTTCGCCTAGAGCCCTTCTTTTCCATAAAAACTCTGCATGAAATTTTTCTAGATTTTATTTCCGTAGTTTTCTTCACAAAAAGACAAAAAAAAAAGACATTTTCTAAAAACAACATTAGATTTGGCAATTTATATTCAAGTTTGGTTGGATTCCAAAGCAAACCAATGAGAAAAGTGCTTGGAGAAGTAGATGCATCTGGGATGCATCAGATCCACCACTAGAAATTGTGTTAGTCATTATTAGGATATATCTATGTATTTCTTTATATGTATGTATGGGAGGAGCTCCAAGATCAAAGACCAACCATCTTATATTTCATCCCTCGTAACCACAACGTTAATCCTAGGCAAGCCACCCTTGACTCCAACATCAAAATCTTCATGTGATTTTACTCACCAAGTGTTGAAACACTTGAAGCTTGGTGCAATCCTTTCCATGCAGCAAGAACCTTTCTTGTTGTTTCCGTATTGAACCCTTTCAGTATCTCATATATGTATGTCTGGCATAACCATATTAGCGCCTCAATCTATCCATATAGACATTCATGCCAAATATTTCGGTTTTGCCCAAGTCTTTCATTGAAATCCTATTTTAATGAAATTCTTAACTTGTGTCAATAAAAGATACATCATTTCCAATCAACAATATGTACTCTGCATAATGTATTGGAAATTTGTCTTAGTGCTCCCACTTAATTTCTTGCAAATGCAAGCATCTTCATCGTCTCCGATGAAATTAAACTCCTTTAACCTTTTCGTCATGGTGAAGATTCCAACTCCGTGATACGTTGCAAATGTATCCATAATTTTTGATGTTCCATGCTTGGTTTTATCTACTTTCTTATGTTTTTTCCACACTTTGGAGTACTTTTCATATGATTTCTTGGACTAACCTATTAACAAGAGCCATAGTGCCAGCTGCCTATTTTCTGCTATTTTTGGTTCCAAGAAAGTCAGAAAATGAATATTCTCGGAATTGGATGGGACAAAAGCCAAAGTCAGTTTTTCACCGAGGGACACCTGGAGCCAGAATACGAGACGGAGAGGGGCTGGGGCCCAGCCACACCACCTGGTCGCGCGATCAGGCCTAGCCTGCGCCAGGGGGTGGTCTGGCCGCCCCAGGCACCCCCTCGGCCTCTCCTTCCGCCTATAAGTTTCCTCTGATACGGAAACCCTAAGTACTCGATCAAAATTCCACGAAAGAGTCTATAGCCGCCATCATCTCCATCCCTAGATCGGGAGGGATCTGAAGCTCTTCCCGGCACCCTGCCGGAGAGGGGAATTCACCCTTGAGGCCTTCTTCATCATCATGCAAGCCTTTGGTGTGATGCGTGAGTAGTTCATCTCTGGACTACGGGTGCATGTAGTAGCTAGATGGCTGGTTCTCCTCCTTTCTGATATCATGTTTAGATCTTGTGAGCTCCGTTCATGATCAAGATCATCTATTTTCTAATTCTGCATGTTGTGTTTGCGGGGATCCGATGGATATTGAGATGCTATTTCAGATTGATTATTGATTCTATCATGTCTTTCCTATTTGTGATCTTGCATGCTTTCCGTTGTTAGTAGCTATCTTGGCCAAGTAGATGCTAGCAACTCCAAGAGTTAGTATTTATGCTTGATAGTGGGTTCATGCCTCTGGTAATCTAGGGAAGTGATAGAAATCTCTAAGGTACTAGATGTGCTATTGCTACTAGGGAGAAAACAACAATCCTTTGTTCATAGAACAATCATATTGTTTACTTTACACGCAATTTGTAATGCAATTATCTGTTGCTTGCAACTTAATACTAGAGGGGGTTCGGATGATAACCTGAAGGTGGATTATTAGTCATAGATGCAGTTGGATGGCGGTCTATGTATAATGTTGTAATGCCTAATCGAATCTCAAAGGAGTCAAGATGATTAGTATATGATTGTATGCTTTCTCGTTGTTTGTCAATTGCCCCGCTGTAATTTGTTCACCCAGCACGTTATCTATCTTAAGGAGAGCCACCTCTAGTGAACTATGGACATCGGTCCTTTCTTTTACTATCAATCTTCAATAAACTGTTTACTTCTTTGTGTTTACTGTCTGCAAACTATTACTTTCTTCCACTCGATACGTTTAATTCTTTGTTTTCAGCAAAATCGGTGAGATTGACAACCTCATCACAAGTTTGGGACAGAATTCTGTGGTTGTGTTGTGCAGGCCTCCATGTTCCTGCTGCCACCGGTACTGCGCCCTGCCAACGTTCAGCTAGCAACACCTTTGGGGTGTTTCCTTACTCCTACTGGTTCGATTAAACCTTGGTTTCATACTGAGGGAAAACTTTCTGCTGTGCTCATCATACCTTCCTCTTGGGGTTCCCCAACGAGCTCGATATATTTTGGGTCCTCAAGCTATTTTTCTGGCGCCGTTGCCGGGGAGTCAAGGACATCTTCACAAGGGGAGTCCCTCATAACCAATCTCTTTACTTTGTTATTTTTGTTTTTCTTAGTTTACTTTTGCTTTGTTTGCTTGTTTCTTTATCAAAAACACACAAAAAATAGTTTTACAAGTTTGCTTTCTTTATTAAAAACACAAAAAAAATTAGTTCTTATCTTAAGTTGCCATTATGTCTAGCATTTCTCCAGCAACTATGAAACCTGAGACTAATGATAATCCCTTTGCAGCCACTAATACCATACAAGTAAGAATTGATGAAAATGTTAGACTATTAGCTGAATTGCATGCTAAGTGGGAAAGAGAAGATAAAATTGCTAGAAACATTAGTGTTTCTACTATCACTACCACTAGTGTTGAGGATAGTAATAGCTCTACTACTCTAGATGATAATTATGATTTTGATCTTGATGGTTGCAACATCTCTGAAGTTATTAAGTTCCTACAAAAGCTTGCCAAAAGTCCTAATGCTAGTGCTAGGAATATGGCCTTTACAAAACACATTGCTGATGCTCTCATAAAGATTAAAGAAGGAAAGATGAAACATAAAGCTTCTATTCCTATAAAACAAGAAGATGGTTGGGAACCCATCATCAATATGAAAGTGAATGATTTTGATTTTAAAGCTTTATGTGATCTTGATAGTAGTGTTTCTATTATGCCTAGAAGGATTTATGATATGCTTGATTTGCCACCACTTGAAAATTGTTATTTGAATGTCCCACTTGATGATAATGCTAAAAAGAAACTCATGGGGAGTATTAATGATGTTCTTACTATGGTTAACGATGGCTATGTCCTCGTTGATTTCTATGTTTTAGCTGTTGAATGCAATGCTTCTTGTCCTATTACTTTGGGAAGACCTTTTCTTAGAACTTTTGGTGCTATTATTGATATGAAAGAAGGCACCATTAAATATCAACTCCCACTCAAGAAAGGTATAGAAAACTTCCCTAAGAAGAGAGAAGATTTCTTTTGCCTCTCCTATGAAAACAAAATTTGCTCTTAATGCTTCTTCATTTGAGAACACTTGATTCTTTTTCTTGCTTCTTATGCCTAACTTAAAGGCGTTAAATAAAAGTACTTATTGGGAGATAACCCAAAAGTTTTAGATGAGTCTTGCAAGTTATTAATTCAGTAATAACTGCTCCTTATCCTTTTTATTTGCTTTTTGTGCCAAGAGTAACCTCTAATGAGGGAGAAGTAATGATTGGGAAAGTTGCTGTCCCGAAACAGATTTCTGTGCTTCACCATAAACATTCGTGTAAAATCTCTATACGTCCTTTTGAGGTGTGAATGTTTGTGCTTCTGCCCCAGGTTGTTATATAACTTTCGTTAGTTCAACACTTTTTGATTTGAGCAATAGAAGGTCTTCGAAAAAATTCGTCTTTACCTGCTGGTCTGTTTTGACAGATTTCTGCCATTTTCTGCATTTGCTTCTTGTTGGTTCCTTTTTGAGTTCTTTTGGGGAATTGAGATTTTTGAGGGAAGTGCTACAGTAGCTTGTGTTTTAATGGAAGCTTTATTGGTGTTAGAACTGAACCTAAAGACTTATTATCTTGAGTGCACTAATGTTGCTAATAAAGATTGTGTGAAGTTTTGTATGAAGGAAAAAAATTAGGTGTATGGAAGGACTGGGTAATGAGATGAAGAATGGACTAAAGCTCAAGCTTGGGGATACCACGCGTGTCACTCCAAGAAATATCCAAGAAGTACAAGTGTCAAAGCTTGGGGATGCCCAAGGCATCCCCCTCTTCATCAAGAAAAATCCCAGGTTTCTTCCAAACGTTTTATTTTTATTGTTTCATGCACAGTTGTGTTGTTCTTGGAGCATCTTCTTTTTTGTTTTGGTTTTTCGTTTGCTTTGTTTGCTTAGTTTGCTGAATAAATTGGTTGGACCCCCTCTTTCATACATTGGTTTTCAAATAGTTTGGTTTGGATTTGGAAAAGAGTAGGAAAGTTCATGCCTAAGTGGTAAAGAGAGCTTGTTTTTAACTGTGGCCTATGCTTTGTCATGCCATGCTTGATATTGTTTTGGCTTTATACTTAGTATTCTTTGTTGTGCATGACTTGTTATAAACAATTGAGATTGCTTAATGTGCCTTTGAAGAATCATGCGTTGTTTTAGCATATTAAAGCATAGTATTGTCGTATTCTCCTTTGATGCTTTATTTGGGTTGACTTGGGGCATGCTCACACCATGTTATGACTATCCCAAGTCACCATAAGCCCTTATGATCCTTTAGTTTTCAACTTGTAGTATCACTTTATGCTTTGATCAATGATGTTTTGTCGCTCTGCATGATTATGGCCATTATTGCTATCTTAGTTTGTTGCTCCCAGTATTTTGCTAGCCTCCGCAACCAAGTATGAGTTCCACCCATGCATCCAACTCCCTAAACCAAGTTATTCCAAAGAGTCCACCATACCTACCTACTAGCATATGCTATTCCAAGTATATTCATGTTTTTATCTACCTTCCGAATTAAACTTGTTATGAGAAAACTAGTGATTAAAGCTCTCACGAACTTGATGGCACACTTTACTTTTCTTGCCCTTAATAAACTTGAACCATTGTGTCGTCTGTGTTGTATATGCTTGCACTTATTTATTGGGGATTAGCAGAACCATGTTGTCATGGGGAACGCTTTCAACATTGCACTTGTACTTTGTACCTAGTTGATATCATGCTCTTTTGTCTATGGATGTCGTTGGTGTGAAATGAAAGGGGAGCTTGTAAGTCCATGGAGTTATGTATGTGTGTTAGAGAAACGCCTGGGCCGCTGGTCTAATCCATGCTGACATGGTGGAAACCTGCAGCGTTACCATAATGAGCGGTCTATGAAGAATTCTTCTTATAAAAAAGAGAGTCAGATATTGAGAAAAAGGAGAAAAAAGAAAAAAGAGATATATGAAAAGAGGAAAGAGAGAAAAAAGCACCATATTCCCATGCTAAATCAGAAGATTGCTGAGATGCTCGTTGTCTGCTTGCCTTGTCATTTTGATATGGGGATTCTTCTGTATCATCGGGCAAGGGGTACCCCGTTGGCGGTTCTCTATGATACACATGTACTTACGATGACAAGAACTTACCGGTGACTAAACTTGAGTAGCATGAGGAGCGCCCCTCGTATTCAAGGGACATGAGATTTCCAACTTATACTTCATCAAGCATATACATCATAGTTTGTTCACTTTAACCTTAATCACTTCAAGATGCTTATGATAGGGCAATGAGAGCTGAAGCTATTAAGTACAATAATTTTTGGAAGCTCTTTATGAAACTTGAATCACTACTTCCTTCTATGAAGGCCTTTCTTTTACTTTTATGTTGAGTCTCCACCTTCTACCTTTATGCACCTACTTTGAGAGCATAGTGGCCATTCTTAGTTCTATGTGCATTGTTCCAAGACTTATTGATTGATGCATAGCTTTGATATTGCTTGTTTTAAACTATTTGTATCTAGTCACTCTTATGAACTTTGAAGGTTTCTTATGCATTTCTGTTTGCTACTCTATGAGGGACAAGCTGAATGCCACTATGCTATGTTTTCTTTATGTGAAACAAACAAACGTCTTGCAAAGCATTGTTATTCATGAATCTTTTGTGTGTGCCTTTTCATGTTGCAACATAGTTTCTTTGTCTTATTGCAAGAACTTTGTATTTCATGTTATGATTGAAGTACTATGATCCCAGCTTTGAAATATTTACAAATACTTTGATCAAGTTTATGATGGTGCATCTCACCTCAAAAATTATTCTTTCTTTTTATCACTTACCTACTCGAGGACGAGCAGGAGTTAATCTTGGGGATGTTGATACGTTGCAAACGTACACATAATTTTTGATGTTCCATGCTTGGTTTTATCTACATTCTTATGTTTTGTCCACACGTTGGAGTACTTTTCATATAATTTCTTGGACTAACCAATTAACAAGAGCCACAGTGCCAGCTGCCTATTTTCTGCTGTTTTTGGTTCCAGGAAAGTCAGAAAATGAATATTCTCGGAATTGGACGGGACAAAAGTCAAAGTCAGTTTTTCACCGAGGGACACCTAGAGCCAGAATACGAGACGGAGAGGGGATGGGGCCCGGCCACAGCACTTGGTCGCGCGGCCAGGCCTGGCCCGTGCCAGGGGGGTGGTCTGGCCGCCCCAGGCACCCCCTCGGCCTCTCCTTCCTCCTATAAGTTGCCTCTGATACTGAAACCCTAAGTACCCGATCAAAATTCCACAAAAGAGTCTGTAGCCGCCGTCATCTCCATCCCTAGATCGGGAGGGATCTGAAGCTCTTTGATACATTGCAAATGTATCTATAATTTTTGATGTTCCATGCTTGGTTTTATCCACTTTCTTGTGTTTTGTCCACACTTTGGAGTACTTTTCATATGATTTCATGGACTAACCTATTAACAAGATGCCACAGTGCCAGTTGCCTGTTTTCTACTGTTTTTGGTTCCAAGAAGTCAGAAAATGAATATTCTCGGAATTGGACGGGACAAAAGCCAAAGTTACTATTTTCCCGGAAGACTCACGGAGCCAGAAGGAGAGTCGGGGAGGGGGCATAGGGTGGCCACACCACCCCTAGGCGCGGGTCCACCTAGGCCGCGCCAGGGCAGGGTGTGGGCCCCCTGGCTGGCCACCGACCTTGCCTCCTTCGCCTATAAGAGCCTCCCGATACCAAAACCCTCATCAATCAGAAATCCACGAAAAGTTCCGCTGCGCCGCCGCCACCAAAGGGGAGATTTGGAGGACAGAAAGTCTCTGTTCCGGCACCCTTCCGGGACGGGGAAGTGCCCCCGGAGCCATCTCCATCGATCTCCACCACCATCTCCATCACCATTGTTGATTCCCATGATGAGGAGGGAGTAGTTCTCTCTCGAGGCTAAGGGTTCTACCGGTAGCTATGTGTTCATCTCTCTCTCTCTCTATGCATGATCTTATTGAGATCATGAGCTTGTAATCTATAGATCTACCTTGCTACTCAAGTTCTTAATAGATCTCTGCTCTCCCCATGTGTGTGAAAGTGACAGCGTGCACACCATGGTGGCACTTAGGCTAGAGATTACAAATACTTGTTATGAGTTATATTTGGAGTTGGATGTCTTTATGAAATTGTGGTGTTTGTTGGACTCATCTAGTACTCAAGGTGACAGTGTGGGGTTATCTAGATGGGAAAGGCTTACTTTGAGGTGTGCTGTTATAGCCCTACCATCGATTAGAGTGTTCAACCGGAGAGTAGTTCAGCGTAGTATCATGAAGATAATATATTTATATGAGAGTGTTCACTAGTGAAAGTATGATCCCTAGGCCTTGTTTCTAAGCATTGAAACTACGTTTGATATTAGATTTGTTACATGTTTGCTTGCTTCCTTCTTTATTTCAGTTTGCCTTTAGTCTCTTCCACGCGTTCAAGCTATTTTCTATCACCGTTACCACTTATAATTATCCATACCACTTGTATTTCACTATCTCTTCACCGAACTAGTGCACCTATACGCCTGACAAGTGTATTGGGTGTGTTGGGGAGACAAGAGACTTCTTGTATCTTGATTGCAGGATTGCTTGAGAGGGAATACCTTTGACCACTTCCTCCCTGAGTTCGATAAACCTTGGGTAATCCACTTAAGGGAAAACTTGCTGCTGTTCTACAAACCTCTGCACTTGGAGGCCCAACAACTGTCTACAAGAATAGAAGTGCATAGACATCAAGCTATTTTCTGGCGCCGTTGCCAGGGAGGAAAGGTAAAAGGCATTCACATCGGAGGATTAAAGAAGAAGAACCTCCCACGGCAAACGCCTATTTTCTGGCGCCGTTGCCGGGGAGGTAAGGTAAAAGGTACTCACATCCTCCGGTGTGAGTGCTCGAAGTTATTTCCTTTAGATTCTGCAATTTTTTCTTTTTGTTTCTTGTTTTCACTAGTTAGGCTTAATGGAAAACAACAACAAAATTAGAGAGCTTTATAGTATTTATCTTGAGTTAGGACATGAAGTGTTTGAAGAGAAAATTAAAAAACCTATGGAACTTTATTTGCATGCTAATACCAATGTTGTTAGTATGAATTCTTTGGACACCATTATTGCTAATGCTATGGAAAAGTCTAAGCTTGGGGAAGCTAGTTTTTATGAAACTGATCTTTTTAGTTCTGCAGCTTTGGAAGATAGCTATTCTATTGCTTATGATGATACAAAACCTCCAATATATGATGATTACAATGATGAATATGAGATTTTCAGTCCACCTATTATTGAGGAGAAAATTAATTATGATTATAATATGCCTCCTATATTTGATGATTATGGTGATGAAAATAATAATGATAGCTATTTTGTTGAATTTGCTCCCACTACAATTAATAAGAATAACTATGATTATGTGGAGAGTAATAATGATTATATGCATGTGGCTCATGATAAGAATGTTTCTTGTGATAGTTATATTGTTACTTTTATTCATGATGCTACTGAAAGTTATTATGAGAGAGGGAAACATGGTTTTATGTGTCTCAATAATATTAAGTTTCCCCTCTTTATGTTCAAAATTTTGAAGTTGCACTTGTTTTACTTTCCTATGCTTGTTGCTTTGTGCTTTCATGACTTGTTTCTTTACAAGACTCCTATGCATAGGAAGTGGGTTAGACTTAAATGTGTTTTGAATTTGCTTCTTGATGCTCTCTTTTACTTCAATTCATATTCCTTATGTGAGCATCTTCTCAAACTATCATGCCTAACTTAAAGGCGTTAAAGAAAAGTACTTGTTGGGAGATAACCCAAGAGTTTTAGATGAGTCTTGGAAGTTATTAACTTTGTAATAACCACTCCTTATCCTTTTTATTTTCTTTTTGTGCCAAGAGTAACCTCTAATGAGAGAGAAGTAATGATTGGGAAAATTGCTGTCCCGAAACAGATTTTTGTGCTTCACCATAAACATTCGTGAGAGATCTCTGTATGTCGGATTGAGCTGTAATTTTTTGTGCTTATGCACCAGGTTTTTATCTAACTTTCGTTAGTTCATCATTTTTTGATTTGAGCAACAGAAGGTCTTCGAAAAAATTCGTCTTTACCCGCTGGTCTGTTTTGACAGATTTCTGCCATTTTCTGCATTTGCTTCTTGTTGGTTCCTTTTTGAGTTCTTTTGGAGAATTGAGATTTTAGAGGGAAGTGCTAAAGTAGATAGTGTTTTAATGGAAGTTTATTTGGTGTTGGAACTGAACCTAAAGACTTATTATCTTGAGTGCACTAATGTTGCTAATAAAGATTCTGTGAAGTTTTGTATGAAGGAAAAATTTCAGGTGTATGGAAGGAATGGGTAATGAGATCAAGGATGGACTAAAGCTCAAGATTAGGGATGCCAAGCGTGTCACCCCAAGAAATATCCAAGAAGTACAAGTGTCAAAGCTTGGGGATGTCCAAGGCATCCCCTTTTTCATCAATAAAAATCCCAGGTTTCTTCCAAACGCTTCATTTTTATTGTTTCATGCATAGTTGTGTTGTTCTTTGAGCGTCTTCTTTTTCGTTTTCGTTTTGGTTTTTTGTTTACTTGGTTTTCTTTGTTTTCTTGGATAAATTGGTTGGACCCCCTCCTTCATACTTTGGTTTTCAAATAGTTCGGTTTGCTTTGGAAAAGAGTAGGAAAGTTCATGCTTATGTGGTAAAAAGAGCTTGTTTTTGACTGTGGCCTATGCTTTGTCATGCCATGCTTGATATTGTTTTGGCTTTATTCTTAGTATTATTTGCTGTAGCATGACTTTTTATAAACAATTGAGATTGCTTAATGTGCCTTGGATGAATCATGCGTTGTTTTAGCATATTAAAGCATAGTATAGTGGTATTCTCCTTTGATGCTTTATTTGGGTTGACTTGGCGCATGCTCACACCATGTTATGACTATCACAAGTCACCATAGACTTTATGATCCTTTAGTTTTCAACTTGTAGTATCACTTTATGCTTTGATCAATGATGTTTTGTCACTCTGCATGATTATGGCCATTATTGCTCTCTTAGTTTGTCGCTCCCAGTCTTTTGCTAGCCTCCACAACCAAGTATGAGTTCCACTCATGCATACAACTCCCTAAACCAAGTTATTCCAAAGAGTCCACCATACCTACCTACTAGCTTATGATGTTCCAAGTATATTCATGCTTTTGTTTACCTTCCAAATTAAACTTGTTATGAGAAAACTAGTGATTAAAGCTCTCACGAACTTGATGGCACACTTTAATTTTCTTGCCCTTAATAAACTTGAACCATTGTGTCGTCTATGTTGTATATGCTTGCACTTATTTGTTGGGAATTAGCAGAACCATGATGTCATGGGGAACGCTTTCAACATTGCACTGGTACTTTGTACCTAGTTGATATCATGCTCTTTTGTATATGGATGTCGTCGGTGTGAAATGAAAGGGGAGCTTGTAAGTCCATGGAGTTATGTATATGTGTTAGAGAAAGCCTAGGCTGCTGGTCTAATCCATGCTGACATGGTGGAAACCTGCAGCGTAACCATAATGAGCTGTCTATGAACCATTCTTCTTATAAAAAAAGAGTCCTATATTGAGAAAAAAAAGAGAAAAGAAAAAAAAGAGATTATGAAAAGAGGAAAGAGAGAAAAACGCACCATATTCCCATGGTAAATAAGAAGATTGTTGAGATGCTCGTTGTCTGCTTGCCTTGTCATTTTGATATGGGGATTCTTCTGTATCATGGGGCAAGGGGTACCCCGTTGGCGGTTCTCTATGATACACATGTACTTACGATGACAAGAACTTACCGGTGACTAAACTTGAGTAGCATGAGGAGCGGCCCTCGTATACAAGGGACATGAGATTTCTAACTTATACTTCATCAAGCATGTACACCATAGTTTGTTCACTTTAACCTTAATCACTTCAAGATGCTTATGATAGGGGCAATGAGAGCTGAAAGCTATAAGTACCATAATTTTTGGAAGCTGTTTATGAGACTTGAATCCCTGCTTCCTTCTATGAAGGCCTTTCTTCCACTTATATATTGAGTCTCCACCTTCTACCTTTATGCACCTACTTTGAGAGCATAGTGGCCATTCTTAGTTCTATGTTCATTGTCCCAAGACTAGTTGATTGATGCATAACTTGATATTGCTTGTTTTAAACTATTTGTATCTAGTCACTCTTATGGACTTTGAAGGTGTCATATGCATTTATATTTGCTACTCTATGAGCGACAAGCCGAATGCCATTATGCTATGTTTTCTTTATGTGAAACAAACAAACGTCTTGCAAAGCACTGTTATTCATGAATCTTTTGTTTGTGCCTTTTCATATTGCATCATAGTTTCTTTGTCTTATTGCTAGAACTTTGTCTTTCATGTTATGATTGAAGTACTATGATCCCAGCTTTGAATGTTTTACAAATACTTTGATCAAGTTTATGATGGTGCATGTCACCTCAAAAATTATTCTTTCTTTTTATCAATTACCTACTCGAGGACGAGCAGGAGTTAAGCTTGGAGATGTTGATACATTGCAAATGTATCTATAATTTTTTATGTTCCATGCTTGGTTTTATCCACTTTCCTGTGTTTTGTCCACACTTTGGAGTACTTTTCATATGATTTCTTGGACTAACCTATTAACAAGATGCCACAGTGTCAGTTGCCTGTTTTCTGCTGTTTTAGGTTCTAGGAAGTCAGAAAATGAATATTCTTGGAATTGGACGGGACAAAGGCCAAAGTTACTATTTTCCCAAAAGACTCACGGAGCCAGAAGGAGAGTCGGAGAGGGGCCATAGGGTGGCCACACCACCCCTAGGTGTGGGTCCACCTAGGTCGCGCCAGGGCATGGTGTGGGCCCCCTGGCTGGCCACCGACCTTGCCTCCTTCGCCTATAAGAGCCTCCCGATACCAAAACCCTAGATCATCAATCAGAAATCCACGAAAAGTTCCGCTGCGCCGCCGCCACCGAAGGGGAGATTCGGGGGACAGAAAGTCTCTGTTCCGGCACCCTGCCGGGATGGGGAAGTGCCCCCGGAGCCATCTCCATCATCTCCACCACCATCTCCATCACCATTGCTGATTCCCATGATGAGGAGGGAGTAGTTCTCTCTTGAGGCTAAGGGTTCTACCGGTAGCTATGTGTTCATCTCTCTCTATGCATGATCTTATTGAGATCATGAGCTTGTAATCTATAGATCTACCTTGCTACTCAAGTGTTTAATAGATCTCTGCTCTCCCCATGTGTGTGAAAGTGACAGCGTGCACACCATGGTGGCACTTAGGCTAGAGATTACAAATACTTGTTATGAGTTATATTTGGAGTTGGATGTCTTTATGAAATTGTGGTGTTTGTTGGACTCATCTAGTACTCAAGGTGACAGTGTGGGGTTATCTAGATGGGAAAGGCTTACTTTGAGGTGTGTTGTTATAGCCCTACCATCGATTAGAGTGTTCAACCGGAGAGTAGTTCAGCGTAGTATCATGAAGATAATATATTTATATGAGAGTGTTCACTAGTGAAAGTATGATCCCTAGGCCTTGTTTCTAAGCATTGAAACACCATTTGCTATTAGATCTATTACATGTTTGCTTGCTTCTTTCTTTATTTCAGTTTGCCTTTAGTCTCTTCCACGCCTTCAAGCTATTTTCTATCACCGTTACCACTTATAATTATCCATACCACTTGTATTTCACTATCTCTTCGCCGAACTAGTGCACCTATACGCCTGACAAGTGTATTGGGTGTGTTGGGGACACAAGAGACTTTTTGTATCTTGATTGCAGGGTTGCTTGAGAGGGAATACCTTTGACCACTTCCTCCCTGAGTTCGATAAACCTTGGGTAATCCACTTAAGGGAAAACTTGCTGCTGTTCTACAAACCTCTGCACTTGGAGGCCCAACAACTGTCTACAAGAATAGAAGTGCGTAGACATCACTCTTCCCGGCACCCTGCCGAAAAGGGGAATTCACCCCAGGAGGCCTTCTTCATCATCATGCAAGCCTCCGGTGTGATGCGTGAGTAGTTCATCTCTAGACTATGGGTCCATGTAGTAGCTAGATGGTTGGTTCTCCTCCTTTGTGCTATCATGTTTAGATCTTGTGAGCTCCGTTCATGATCAAGATCATCTATTTGTAATTCTGCATGTTGTGTTTGCGACCAATTTAACTAGTTGATGTATTCCTTGCCAATTATAATATAATCGAGCACTAAAAATATTTTGTAGTGTGCATGAGCATGACCAGAAATATGACTAAACACTAGAAATTTTAAGGCACTCCATATAAAGGAGTAGATAAATATAGAAGGTTCACTAGAGACACCACGGATATATTGTCTTACATGCCACACACAGGTAATAATTAACTAAAACAAAATAAAAGCAGGGCGGCAGCAGGAGGCCAGGACACGGAGACGCCTAGCAGGGCAGGGGCATTAGCAGGAGGCAGGGCAGCCTAGTCAATGGGATACAGGCCAGTCCAGACATAGTCCCAGAGGAATTTGCCAAAGGCTACGTGCCGCTCCAAGGTAATCGGCCTATGGCTTCTGCCTCTGCCTCTGGCAACGCCCACCGCGTGCTGGATCATGTTGTCGAGGTCCATGTTGATTGCTCTGCCACAGAATGGGCAAAACAGTCTCCCCCTACGGTGGAAACGGATTAGCCCACACCGTAACCGTGTCATCACGTAGCGGCTCTTATTGTCCCTGGATACCTTGCTATTGTCCACTTCATCATCATCCTCCTGTTCATTTTTAAGAACATAACTTAGAACTCATACATATGATTGAATTGTATTACAACTCAAGAATTGACAACATGTATATGTAAGACAATATATCTGTGGATATCAAAGATAAAGCATCTCAGCAATAGTTTGATCGGTTCATATATCATTTCATCTCAACACAATGACAAATAATTGCATCAGAGTGTATGTAGAATAAAGATTGCAGCCTCATAAGTTTCTTCAGGGACGGCGTGAGTGAACCAAGTAACAATTGCACAACCTATATTGTTCTTGTACATCGCCCCAGGTTCACTAACTCGTCCCTGAAAAATCTGACACCAATGTGTCTGCCTCTCTTTTGGGACAAATTTGAATCATTGGCCACAATAAGAAATTGAAATGTAATCGTAGAAAACAATATTCAGGGATATACATAGTCAGGTACAAAAACAAGCCTAAATATTGTAATTATAAATAAAAAACCAAACAGTTGATCTTCAGGTACATGTTAAAAATACTTATGATCAAAACCATTCATATACATATGCATCATACCAATCATTAAAAGATCAGAAACAATTCAAGGATTATATATGTAGTTCCATATGAGAATAAATCTAGGGCCTCATAATTTGTTTCAGAGATGGAGTTGGCGAACCAAAGTACCAACAGCACAACCTATATTGTTTGTGTGCATTGCTGCCTCAGGTTCACCAACCCATCTCTAAAACACAACACCATCATATGTGTCTCCCCTTGAACTCTTTTGGGGCAAATTTCAATCATCGGCCTCAGTGACAAACTGAAATGTAATTCTTATACACTATGAATGCATGGAATAGATAATTCAAAAATCATAGTTCTATGAATGTAGAATAAAGATTGCGGCCTCATATGTTTCTACAGGGATGGCGTAAGCGAACCAAGTAACAATTGCACAACTTATATTGATCTTGTACATGGCCCCAGGTTCGCTAACTCATCCCTGAAAAAATCTAACACCAATGTGTCTGCCTCTCTTTGGGGCAAATTTGAATCATTGGCTACAATAAGAAATTGAAACGTAATCGTATAAAAAAATATTCAGGGATATACATAGTCAGGTACAAAAACAAGCCTAAATATTGTAATTGTAAATAAAAAACCAAACAATTAATCTTCAGGTACATGTTAAAAATACTTATGATCAAAACCATTCATATACATATGCATGATACCAATCATTAAAAGATCAGAAACAAATCAAGGATCATATATGTAGTTCCATATGAGAATAAATCAAGGGCCTCATAATTTGTTTCAGAGATGGAGTTGGAGAACCAAAGTACCAACAGCATAACCTATATTGTTAATGTGCATTTCTGCCTCAGGTTCACCAACCCATCCCTAAAACACGACGCCATCATATGTGTCTCCCCTTGAACTCTTTTGGGGAAAATTTCAATCATCAGCCTCGGTGACAAACTAAAATGTAATTCTTATACACTATGAATGCATGGAATAGATAATTCAAATATCATAGTTCTATGAATGTAGAATAAAGATTGCAGCCTCATAAGTTTCTACAGAGATGGCGTAAGCGAACCAAGTAACAATTGCACAGCTTATATTGATCTTGTACATGGCCCCAGGTTCGCTAACTCATCCCTGAAAAATATGACACCAATGTGTCTGCCTCTCTTTGGGGCAAATTTGAATCATTGGCATTAATAAGAAATTGAAATGTAATCGTACAAAACAATATTCAGGGATATACATATGTATCATACAATGCATTCATAGATCAGAAACAATACAAAGATTATATATATAGGTTCCATATGAGAAAAAAATTAGGGCCTCATTTTTTTCAGTGATGGAGTCGGAGAACCAAAATACCAACAACACAACCTATATTGTTTAGGTGCATTGCTACCTCAGGTTCACTAACTATCCCTAAGAAAACGACACCATCAGATGCCCTTGCACTATTTTGGGCAAAATTGAATCATTGGGCTCACGAAGGAATCGAAATGTAATGTTATAGGCATGTTGTGTATCGAAATCAACACTCAACTAGCAAACTCAACTAGATGGCACATGAGCAGATTGGGGTTTTGTGACTAGATGGCAGATGCATCAATCGACCGATCGAACCATATATATACTACCCTACTTCAAGAGCAAAAGAATTTGTACACGATTGAGCAAATCCTATGTATGAACAGTGAAATCTGCGGCTGCGACTAAAGAAGCTAGCAATGTAGTACCTCGGACTCCTCATTAGGGACCTCGTCCTCGAACTCGTCATTCTCCACGATTGCGTCGAAGATTTCTTGTACGGAAATGGGGTCATTGATGTAGAGCACTGGATTGCCTCCGCCTACCGCCTGCCCCCCATCCAGATCTGCCGCTGGCACCACGACATTGTCGGCCACGATGTTGTCGGCCACCTGCTGCTCGGTGGCGATGGCTACTGGCTGGATGGATGATCTCACACCCTCGACGGCGCAGCGACGAGTGGCGTTCGTGCCTGGAGAAGACGCCTCCGCCTGCTTGGCAACGACCGAGCCATCTGCTATTGCGCCTTCAACTGGCTTCACCTCTGGCTTGTCTCCATGCATACGCTTCATGGCGCACCAAGGGAAGGAGGTAGTGCAAGCGAGGGAGCTTCGGCGCGTGCGGTAGCTGCAGATTGGGGTCTTGGGACTAGATAAACTAGGGGAAAATGACACGAGCACATGGAAGAAGAAGGTCGAGGAGGGTTATAAACACCGAACCGTTTGTAGTCCTCGAGTGGACACATGTGGTGGGCGGGGGCGGGGGCTACCAAGATCTCCACCTCTTTTTTTTGGGTTTCCTTTTTTTGAAACAGCCACGATCTCCACTTTAGAACTGCATTGAAAACACGCTCATGGCAGACCTCGATTCCACTGCATGCAAGTGGCGCGGAACCAATTTCTAGCAACGTTAGATCTACTCGAGGGGGGCCCTTGACCCATGGAAGTTACTAGCGGTACGGCCCAGTTGGAAGTGAGATTGAGAGCGCTACGTAAAAATGGGATATGTCTTATTAAAATCAAGTGGCAATAAATTGCAGCGTCCCATCGACAACCCTGCACTCGATGACCCCGTTGCCCTGTGCATGTGTCGTAGTAGCAGTAGTAGCCTTTGCAGACTAGATTAAACATGACATGACCACTCGGCGACTTTTTCCATGGACGGCATCGCGTTCCTTCTTATGGAGGAAGACGTCAAGATGGTAGCTTGTTAACTGGTAGTTTGAAAGAGTACCCTTTTCCTCTCTCGCTAAATAGATATGTTTCATTTTGCCCAAATTGGTAGCAAATCTAGAGAAGATTCTCTCTTTGATAATTTGTTCCCTTTTGGACCTCTTTTTGCCTCCGATCAGGTAGAAAATCTAGAGCAACAAATCACACCAGGCAGAATACATTCATTCAGAAAACAAAACAAATATAGATATAGTTGTGCGCAGCTAAATAGGATATAGCGATAGAAAGTAAGTTGCTTAACGAGGTTCGATGCATTCAGCCAGAAATAGGATGCAAGCAAAATATAGAAAATCAAAAGAAGCTACTTAGCAGCAGCAGCCGCCACAGCAGCTGATGGCCCAAAATATATCGAGCTCGTTGGGGAACCCCAAGAAGAAGGTATGATAAGCACAGCAGCAAGTTTTCCCTCAGTACGAAACCAAGGTTATCAATCCAGTAGGAGCAAGGAAACACCCCAAAGGTGTAGCTAGTTGAACGATGGCAGGGTGCACTACCGGTGCCAGCAGCAACGTGGAGACCTGCACAACACAACCACAGAACTCTGTCCCCAACTTGCGATGAGGTTGTCAATCTCACCGGTTTTGCTGAAAACAAAGAATTAAACATATCGAATGGAAAGAAGTAATAGTTTGCAGAAAGTAAACACAAAGCAGTAAACAGTTTATAGATTGTATGTAAAAGAAAGGACCGGGATCCATAGTTCACTAGAGGTGGCTCTCCTTAAGATAGATAACATGCTGGGTGAACAAATTATAGCGGGGAAATTGACAAACATCGAGAAAGCAATACATGCATATACTAATCATCTTGACTCCTTTTGGATTTGATTGGGCATTACAACATTATACATAGACCGCCATCCAACTGCATCTATGACTAATAATCCACCTTCAGGTTATCATCCGAACCCCCTCCAGTATTAAGTTGCAAGCAACAGATTATTGCTTTAGGAATTGCGTGTAATGTAAACAATACGATTGTTCTATGAACAAAGGATTGTTGTTTTCTCCCTAGTAGCAACAGCACATCTAGTACCTTAGAGATTTCTGTCACTTCCCCAGATTACCAGAGGCATGAACCCACTATCGATCATAAATACTAAATCTTGGAGTTGTTAGCATCTACTTGGCCAAGATAGCTACTAACAATGGAAAGCATGCAAGATCACAAATAACAAAGACATGATAGAATCAATAATCAATCTGAAATAGCATCTCAATATCCATCCGATCCCCGCAAACACAACATGCAGAATTACAAATAGATGATCTTGATCATGAACGGAGCTCACAAGATCTAGACATGAAAGCACAAAGGAGAAGAACCAGCCATCTAGCTGCTACATGGATCCATAGTCCAAAGATGAACAACTCACGCATCACACCGGAGGCTTGCATGGTGATGAAGAAGGCCTCTAGGGTGAATTCCCCTCTCCGGCAGGGTGCCGGGAAGAGCTTCAGATCCCTCCCGATCAGAGCCTCTACATGCTTCAGTAAGGAGTTGAAGTCGGTGCCGGCGAGACTCACCCAGCAGAAGGGGCAGCGCCAGGAGCCACCCCTGAAGAAGGTGTCGTATTGGCTAGCCCGCAGCCTCCTCAACACCTGACGAGTCTTGGTGTGCATGGACTCGTCATCGCTGTAGACGTTGCTGCCGGAAACCTATTGGAAGAAAAGGAAAATGGGGGAGTAGATGATGTAAGAAGATCGAGCAATCAAAATGCGAACAAGCGAATCCTAATAAACCAAGATCTAGCATCCAACAATGGGAACGGTAGAAGAACCAGGGGAGGGGAGCAAACCCTAGTTACCTCCAACCATGGGTCATCGATGTCGGTGTTGTAGGGGTTCAGCAGAGCGATGTACTTATCTGGATTGTAGGTGCCTTGATCTGCTTGTGACCGGCAGGGGGCTCCTCTTCGGCGGCCCTGTCGGTAGCGGGGACGGGGGCCTGGATGGGAACGGCGGCTGCCATCGATGCCTCGACTGGGGCATGGACGGGGATGGCGGCTACTTTCAATGCGTCGAGGGGGACCGGCGAGGAGACGGGGGCCTCGTCGGCGGCTACGTCAGTAGCGGGGACGGGGGTCTGGACGGAAATGGCAGCTGCCATCAATGGCTCGACTGGGGCCTAGATAGGGACGGCGGCTACTTTCAAAGCGTCGAGGGGGACCGGCGAGGAGCCGGCGGCCTCGGAGGCGACGATAGCCACCGTATCCTCCTCCACCATCGCTGGCACGAACGGGGTATTTTCGGGAGTTTGCAGATGCTGGTGGGACAGTGGAGAGGGTTGCGTGGGGTGAGTGAGCGAGAGTGAAAGTGGGTGTGCGGAGAGGGGCTCTATAGTAAAGGTGGATGGGAGCAAGGCACGTTTAGTTGCACCACCGTGCAACGCGCCGCGCAGTCTACTGCACCGTGCACCGCGACACGCGCACGGTACGTCACGTTTTTTCCTGGGCCATGCATGGCAGTTCTGTATTGAGCCGCATGCAAAGGGCGCACACACAATTTCTATGTACGAAGTTTGACACGACCCTAAAATTGGCGATAGTTAAAAGTGGAAATGTAGAGGGGAAGGTAGGTGGTTATACGGCGAGATTTGTGGGGTTGTGCTAGATCGGGTAGAGGGATGTGTCAATGGCTACGAGTGACTCGATGAAGCCAGAGACGTTAGGTCTCGTTGAGCTCAGCTCTTCGGCCTCCGTCTAGCACGTGCAAGCTTCTTACCGTGGGGCCCAGTTGGAAGTGAGATTGAGAGCCATTGCATAAAAAATTGGATATGTCTTATTAAAATCAAGTGGCAATAAATTGCAGCAGTCCATCGACGACCGTGCACTCGATGACGCATGTGTTGTGGCGTAGTAGTAGTAGTAGTAGTAGTAGTAGTAGTAGTAGTAGTAGTAGTAGTAGTAGTAGTAGTAGTAGTAGTAGTAGTAGTAGTAGTAGTAGTAGTAGTAGTAGGCTTTTTAGACTTGATTAAACATGACATGACCGCTCGACGAAGTTTTCCATGGACGGCATCGTGTTCCTTCTTGTAGAAGTCTCGATGAGGGACACGTCTGTGTTGTCTCACGCTGTACTATGAAGGGCACGACGTGTGCAACGATCATCGTTGGATCACACAGAATCAACGGTTGGTGCGCACGATCTGCGTGACAACTTTGACAACCAATCAGGGAGTAGTAGACAGGGTGAGCACAGGTTTGGGCTTCTACGAAAGATAGAGAAAGGGGCACAAAACTGAGTAGTATCAAAAAACCAAGGGCAAAACTGAGTAGTATAAAAATGGAAAGTGAGTGTCTTGTACAATGAAATACATCATGGCATACATCAAATTATGCCAAGATAGATCCACTAGAGTTCATTGGATGTGTGTTCTTCTCATAAACAACATGGACCCACTAGAGTTCATTACATGTGTGTTATTGTCATAAACCACATGGATCCACCGGTGTCATTGCATGTGTGTTCTTTTCATAAACCACATGTTGATCCACCAGTGTCATTGGATGTGTGTTCTTCTCACAAACCACACATCGATCCACCAGTGTCATTGCATGTGTATTATTTTCATGAACCACAGTTAGAGTCATTGCATGTGTGTTCTTCTCACAAACCACATAAGGATACACCAGTGTCATTGCATGTGTGTTCTTCTCATGAACCACAGCTAGTGTCATTGCATGTCTGTTCTTCTCACAAATCACATAAGGATCCACTAGTGTCATTGGATGTGTGTTCTTTTCATGAACCACACCCAGTGTCATTGGATGTGTGTTCTTATCATGAACCACATATGGATCCACCAGTGTCTTTGGATGTGCGTTCTTTTCATGAACCACAGCCAGAGTCATTGCATGTGTGTTCTTCTCACAAACCACAAATGGATCCATCTAGTGTCCTTGGATGTGTGTTCTTTTCATGAACCACACCAAGTGTCATTGGATGTGTGTTCTTCTCATGAACCACACATGGATCCACCAGTGTCATTGCATGTCTGTTCTTTTCATGAACCACACCCAGTGTCATTGCATGTCTGTTCTTCTCATAAACCACACATGGATCCACCAGTGTCATTGCATGTGTATTCTTCTCATGAACCACATCTAGAGTCATTGCATGTCTGTTATTCTCACAAACCACATAAGGATACACCAGTGTCATTGCATGTGTTTTCTTTTCATGAACCACACCCAGTGTCATTGATGTGGATATGCCAAAGGGGGTATGCTCAGTAGTACGTTCCGAGTGAGCCGAAAGGCCTGAAAGTGCGCCTGAAGGACGGCGACTGGACTCTGAAAAAAGGAAAGGCCCATCGACTGGCGACTGGAAGCCCAGAAGTGTAGCAGAAGCCCAGTCGGATTAGGTCAAAGGCCCCCGGATCCTTATCTTGTTCGGAGGCAGCTTGTAAACCCTAGCGAGGTGCTTCATATATAAACCTCCCTAGGGTACCTTAGATACTTACGTTCCATGATACACCCCTTCAAGCGACTCGTTGCCTAGCCGCCGAGCTCGCCACCCTTGTAACTCGCTCTCTCATAATCTAATCTAGCAGGAGTAGGTCTTTACCCTCCGGGGGGCGAACCTGGGTAAACCCATGTGCTTCCGCCCCCATCTCGCACCGCAGATGGCCGCCAACTCTTCCTCACGAAACACTCAATCACTGCCTATGGCAGCGACTGCCGTGGCCATTTCCACGACAGTGCGCCCACCGTGGGGCATAGCGGGACTAGCCTGAGTTCTGCGGCGAGACCCTATTCGTCGATCGAGCGGCCACTCGCCACCGGCCCCATGATCGCCATCGGCGGGATCTTGCAGATCCTGCCCAGCAGATACATCCCGACGTCACGCCCGGTCACGCACGCCGCGGTGATGCCGATCGGCTCCATCAACCTCTTCGTCGGCTTTACCGGCGCGGTCGATCCAGCCGCGACGATGATCGTCGGTGGGTCGCCTCCACACCGCGGTCTGCTTTCGGAGGAGCAGGTCCGCTCCATCAGGGGCCTCGTCACCGAGTACGACTCGGCCGCTAGCGACACGGTCGAGACCAACGCCGCCACCAACGACGACGCCGACTACGTGACCCCTGCATCGGTCAACGGATCCATCACCGCTGCAACACGAGAGGACTCCATCACGCGAGTCTCCAACCCCGAGGATTTCGAGGATCCCTCCATCCTGGGGATCTTCGACTCCGACTCCGGCTCGGAATCCCTCGAGGATTTTCACGCCAGATCCAATCGCTTCAACACGATCTACATGGCGGGTAGCATGGCCGCCCCGCCAGATCCGTTCTCCACGCCGATCCTGCCGACCGCGACGGCCACGGAGGTGGAACAAGCCCGCCTGCGGCTCTAGGAGGCGCAGCACAACAAACTCGCCGAGCGCGAGAAATACCGCCTCGAACGAGAGACGGCGAAGGAGTTGTCACTCTATCACCAGCGCCGCATCAGGACCCTCCTGAACCCCGATGTTCAGGGCCGCGTCCTGAATTTCAACGACAAGGGCGATCCCACACGCGCCGTCGAGCGCGAACACGGCGAGAACACGCTGCCAGGAGGAGGTAACCCCGTGATACCACCACCTAGAGCACCGGCGACTGGGGCCCCTCCACCACCCATGGGTCGTGCGCCCCCACTAGACCAACAACGGATCGTCATCTCACCTCAAGCTCGGGACGCCAACGGGCTGGCACTATACTCTACCCCGATGGACAACATCATCACGGACGATGCCGCGATCGCCAACCTTGATTTCCAAGGCGACGGTGCACTACAGATCCAGTACGCCAAGGCCCTACTTGTCAGGGCCGTCAAGCAACAGGCCGCGGGAGTCGACCCGCGGGGGCGGATGTATTCCCGCTCGTCAGCAAGCAGGGCGGCATCAAGCGGCCACCCCACCGTGGCTAACGCAATCGTTTGCCCACCACCCCAACCCCTGGTGAACCAACCACGGGCCGCCAACCCCGCATTGTCGACTAACGAGCCGCGACCTGCGAACAACACCATCACCGCAAACAGGCAACCCCTCGATGCCCGAACACATATCATCAACAATCAGGCGTGGCGGTCACGCCAACCTTACGACCTGTGACACACCCTCGCCAACCGCGGCGACCCGGAGCCAAGAGGCTCGCTCAGCCGAGTTGGGCCGCAATGCTTTGGACCCATGATCCGCGGGGAAAAATACCCCGCCAACTTCAAGGCTCTGAAGGAGATCGAGAAG
The DNA here is from genome assembly GCA_916181665.1 of Avena sativa. Classification (NCBI taxonomy): domain Eukaryota; kingdom Viridiplantae; phylum Streptophyta; class Magnoliopsida; order Poales; family Poaceae; genus Avena; species Avena sativa. The sequence goes on along the minus strand of OV702287.1, from coordinate 181,677,526 downwards.
TACGACCCGACGTATGACCCCGCCGTTTGGCTGGATACATACCTCATGGCAATGGGGATCGCAGGCCACACCGACCTGCTCGCCACTCGCTACCTCCCCCTGATGATGGAGGACGCGACTCGGCAATGGATCAACACGCTACCCGCCAACAGCATCGATTCCTGGGAAGAGATGCGGGACGCCTTCGTCAGGCACTTCGAGGGCTCCTACACTCGCGCCACCACCATCGAGGACCTGGAGCGATGCATCCAGGGACAACGCAAGTCGACCCGCCGGTGGATCCAAAGGTGGCAAGAACTATGGATAAACGCCTCCGGCATCCACCCAGACACGGCGATACACTGCTTCAAGAACGCGTGCCGGTATGAACCTCTGGTTGCCAAGATCAAGAGGGTCTATCGGACGCTCGATAACATCCCCGACCTCCTCGAGATCGCCAAGCGCTACGCGGAGGAGGACCCCAACCAAGACTCCGACGACGAGTCAGGAGGAAGACGGCGCACTAGCATCCACGACAGCAGGCGCTTACGTGACATGCGCTACAGCAACACCCGCATCACCGGCAAGCGCCGGACCGACAGGCGAGTCGACTTCGTCGCCAACACCGGCTACGGCCAACGCGACTCCAAGAACTACCGCCGCGATGGAGGAAACTACCGCGATAGCGGGAACTACCACGCTAACAACGCGATGAGGCCGAAATTCGACCTCGTCGCCCTGCTCAATTAGCCCTGCATCTACCACAGTAGGGAGGGAAAACCAGCCACCCACACCACCGCCGACTGCCACTCTCTCAAAGAGATTGAGAAGGCAAGACGTGCAAGGGAGGACCCCAACAACAACCAACCGCGGGACAACGGGAACGGCGGCGGCTTCGGAACCGCCGTCGGGTCACTACATACCTTCACTGGGCTCGGCACCAAGCGTGAGAAGAAGGTAATCGCCCGCGCGGTCGCCGTCAATGCGGTGACGCAAGTCGACATCCCCCGCTTCCTAAACTGGTCCGAGCAGAGCATCACCTGGAGTCGCCAGGACCACGCCCCAAGAATCGAATATCCAGGGCGAGTCGCCCTGGTGGTCAGGCCAAAGGTGGCCGACTACTGGCTGCCCAAGACACTGATGGACGGTGGGAGCTCCATCAACATCCTTTACCTCGACACCTTCAAAAGGCTCCAGCTCCCAAAAACAGCCATCGAGCCAACACTGACGACCTTCCACGGCATCGTCCCCGGTCGGAAGGCGTACGCGATCGGGAAGGTGACGCTGCCAGTCACCTTCGGCACCCCGGCAAACTACCGCATGGAGAGAATCGTCTTCGAGCTGTTAAACTTCCGCAGTCCCTACCACTGCGTCCTGGGCCGCCATGCATTCGCAAAGTTCATGGCGACCCCACACTACGCCTACAACATGATGAAGCTCCCCGGGCCGAGCGGCATCATCACCATCCACGGCGACCCCGATATGGCCGTGGAATGCGAGGAAAAAGGCGCCGAACTCGCCGACGCCGTCATTGCCGCGGAGATTGACCACGCGGAGGAGCTCGTGAAATACGCGGGCAACATCAACAAAGACGATCCCACCATCTTGAAGAAACCGATCGTCGCGAACTCCACGTTCGCGGCGACCACGCACACCCGCACCGTCGAGCTCGTCCCAGGCGACTCCAGCCAGACGGTCACCATCGAGGCGCACATGAGCCCCGCATAGGAAAGCGCGCTCATCGGGTTCCTCCGTGAGAACCGCGACATCTTCGCATGGAAGCCATCTGACATGCCAGGTGTCCCGAGGGAACTCGCTGAGCACAAACTTAATGCCGACCCCAAAGTGCGACCAGTAAAGCAGTCGCTACAGCCCTTCAATGAAGAGCGCTGTCGAGCCATCGCCGAGGAAGTCTAGCGCCTGCTAGACACAGGCTTCATCCGGCCAATCAAGTACTCCAAGTGGCTGGCAAACCCAGTCCTGGTCCTCAAAAAGAACAACACCTGGATAATGTGTATCGACTGCACCAATCTCAATAGCGCCTGCCCGAAGGAGGAGTTCGTCCTACCGCGCATCGATCAGATCATCGATTCGACCGCAGGATCGGAGTCGTTGTGTTTTCTCGATGATTACTCTGGTTACAACCAGATCAAGATAGCGGTCGAAGACGAGGAGAAGACGGCGTTCATCACGCCATTCGGCGCATTCTGCTACACGGCCATGACGTTTGGCCTCAAGAACGCAGGCGCCACATACCAGAGGTGCATGCAGGAGTGTCTAGCGAGCCAAATTGGCTGCAACATTCATGTCTACATCGACGACATGGTGGTAAAATCCACCCGCCAGGACGATCTGCTCGCCGACCTAACAGAAACCTTCGCAAATCTGCGGAGGTACAACATCAAGCTGAACCCTGGAAAATGCACCTTCGGCGTACCCACCGGACAACTTCTGGGGTACGTAGTCTCCAAGCGGGGCATTGAAGTCAACCCCACCAAGATCGACACCATCGCGCGACTCGGGAAACCCGAGTGCCTGCGCGACGTCCAAAAGTTGGCAGGGCGAGTCGCGGCTCTCAGTCGCTTCATTCCCCGACTAGGCGAGAAGGCAATGCCCCTCTACCGCCTGATGCGCAAGAATCCAACGTTCCAATGGGACGCGGAGGCCGACGACGCACTCAAAGCACTCAAAGAAGTGCTACTCGCGGCACCACTACTTGTCGCGCCACTCGACAAAGAGCCAATGCCCGTCTACGTCGCGGCCTCCAATCGAGTCGGCAGCGCCATGATGGTCGTCAAACGACCAGAAGAGGGCAAGGAGCACCCCATACAGCGCCCCGTATATTACATCAGCGAAGTCCTAACGGACTCACGACAGAGCTACCCGCAATACCAAAAACTGGTGTACGCGGTATTCCGACACAGTGGCGGCTCCCACATTACTTCTAGGAGCACCCAATCACGGTGGTCTCCTCCGTGCCCCTGCAGGACATCATACGCAATCGCGAGGCAACAGGGCGAGTCGCCAAGTGGGCCGTCGAGATTGGCGTCCATAACATCAAGTACGAGCCCCGAAAAGCGATCAAGTCACAAGCCCTAGCCGATTTCCTTGCAGACTGGGAAGAAGCACAGCAGCCAGAGAAGCTCACATACCTCCACTACTGGTCGCTCCACTTCGACGGCTCCAAAAACACCGACAACACGGGGGCCAGGTCATACTGACCTCCCCCAAAGGAGACAAGCTCCGCTACGTGCTCCACCTCAACTTCAAACCCTGCACCAACAACATGGCGGAATACGATGCCCTCCTCCACGGCATGAGAACCGCCAAGGAGATGAACATCAACCGCCTACGATGCTATAGCGACTCCGACCTAGTCGCCGGCCAAGTGGCCGGGACGTGCGATGCTGTTTCCCCAACAATGATAGCGTACCGCCAAGCCGTCGACCAGTTGGGAGGACACTTCGACGGCTATTCCGTCGAGTGGATCGACAGGTGTAAAAACGAGGAGGCAGATGCCCTTTCCCGCATCGGATCGACTCGACAGGCGCCACCAGTAGGCCACAAACCCTTCGTCAGCCTACCGAAGGAGATCGACGTCGGGATCCCACTGCACCCAGAACCGGCCTTAGTCGCCATGGTTGTGGAACCTAGCGACTAGACAGTGCCATACGTCGCCTTCCTGGAACACAAACTCCTACCAAGACACGAGACAGAGGCGTGAATGATCGTGTGCCGCTGCAAATCCTTCGTCATCATTAATGGCGAGCTCCACAAGCGCAGCGTGACCGGCGTGTTCCAGTGTTGCGTACAGCCAGAGGAAGGCCGCAAGATCCTCCAGGACATTCACGCCGGCGACTGCGGCCATCATGCCGGCGCCAAGTCGCTAGTCGCCAAGGCCATGTGGCACGGTTTCTACTGGCTCACCGCACACGCCGATGCCACCAACATCGTCCAAAGATGCGTCGGATGCCAGAAGTACGCCAAGCAGACGCACCTTCCTGGTTCGGCACTCAATACAATCCCCATCACGTGTCCATTCACCGTATGGGACATGGACATGGTAGGCCCGTTCAAGAAGGCCCCATCTGGCTTCACCCACCTCCTGTTCGCAGTTGACAAGTTCACCAAATGGGTGGAGGCCAAGCCGATCAAGAAGTGCGACGACAAGACGGCTACCAAGTTCCTCCGTGAACTCGTCTACCGGTACGGCTACCTGCATAGCATCATAACAGACAACGGCACCAACTTCGCCAAGGGGGCCATGGCGGAATTCTGTGAGGAGCACGGCATACGACTCGACCTCGCATCAGTCGCCCACCCAGAGTCAAACGGCCAAGCAGAGCGCGCCAATCAGAGTGTCCTCCACGGGCTCAAGCCATGACTGCAGGTGCCCCTCGAGCGCACCCCAGGATGCTGGGTCAACGAGCTCCCCTCTGTGATATGGGGGATCCGCACCTCCGTCAACCGGTCAACCGGGTTCATGCCTTTCTTCATGGTGTATGGCGCCGAGGCCGTAATGCCAACAGACCTGGAGCACGACTCCCCTCAAGTCGCCAACTACGTCGAGGCGGCCAATGAGACCGCCCGCCAAGACAGCGTCGATCAACTTGACGAAGAACGTGACCTGGCTCGCTCTCGTACCGCCATATACCAGCAAGGACTTCGCCGCTATCATAGCTGCCGAGTGCGAACTCACACCTTCTAGGAAGGCGACCTGGTCCTACGACTGGCCCAAGACAAGAAGGTCATGCACAAGCTCTCCCCCCCATGGGAGGGGCCATTCGCCATAGGCCGAGTCCTCGGCAACGACGCCTACTACCTCATCAACCTACAGGGTGATGGCCAGTTGGAGGTCGGGAGGCCATGGAATGTAAACCTCCTCAGAAAGTTCTATACTTAGAACCACACACTGTACTCTGTCGGAATATATAAATGAAATCCTTTCGGATCGCACAAATTGTGCCCACTCGCCATATTCTTGTGCCACCCGCACTCGTACATGCAAGCAATACGCTATTCACGGAAGTCAACCTCTGGTCGAGCGACCGGCATGGCAAAGTAGTGCAGCACAAGGGCACCGGAAGCATTCGGGCTTTGTGTCGTCCACGAAAAACACCAACCTGGAGCCGCCATTGGAGTCGCCTAGCCCGACTAGCCCACCGGGCCAAGACGTCTGGTACACGCTTCCCACAGTGACCTGTCCCTCCCACCCTCGAGCAAAGCGACTCGAATGGTTAAGTACCACGCACGGGGACTCCGCAAAATGGGAACCCCACGCGGCTCGGGAACACACCAAGTAAGAGAGCTGCCTAGGGCTCGCCAAGCGACTGGCTCTCCGGGCCAGGGGAGGAGACGCGTTACAAACAACGCATTCACAACCTATAACAGGATCACGACCAATACGGTCGGGCACAACGCTCGGGGACTCGCTCACAAGCAAACCCTACCCACGCTCGGGGACCCGCTCACAAATCAGCCCCACTCGTGCTCGGGGACTCGCCACTCAGAAGACGTGGGGGATAAAAACAAACGCGTAAACAAATCAAACACATAGAAATACACAATCGAGTTACACCCCATTAAAGGGCGGACGCGCTCGGGGACTCGCTCAAATTGTTGAACAAAATAGTTCCTTAAATCATAACACGAGTCGACCAAGTCCCCGTGGCATACATTACAAAAATGTCATACAGCGTTCGCCACTTGGCATCCATTACAAGTATTACATCTGCTTACTCCACAGGCCCTGATGAAGAAGAAGCGCCACCAACTTTGACGCGCACAAAGGGCTGCCACGGGTTCGTCGGGTACGTGGTCAGCGACTTCGCCAATGACGACCGGAAGGGCTGCTCCGACTTCATGTCGCGGTGCTCCGGCTCGGGGTCGCCAGGCGCCAACACCGCCTCCTGGTACGGCAGCAGATCCCCTATCGCCAAGACACGGTCGGCATAAGGAGTGGCCTTCGCGGTCAGCTTCAGCACCTCCGACATCTCCACCGTGCCGGTCGCCGAGGGATATCCACTCGTGACATCGTCAAGATCGAAGTCGTCGGGGAAATGCGTGAAACCCAAGCTCAACGCCGTGGCGGCCCCGCGTCTGAACGCCGAGCCCGTCATCCACTCAACAACCGCGGGCACCTCCTCCAGATAGTGCCACACCTTCGTGAGCCCCCCAGGGATGACTTCAGTGGGAGACATGCCCTGAAGAGCCGCCTGGACACACAACGCCGAGGCCGTGGCTGCATTCACCACGGCAGTTACGCACTGCGAGGCGGTGTAAGTCTGCACCACCGGGTCGCTTTGGCCTACCACAGCTGCAAAGTCAGATGTCAGTGAAACAATGAAACCCCCAAAGCGGGGACCCGACAAAAGACTAAAGAAAAGACAGAGACTCACCAAGGAGCTTGCGGCAATTCTCCTTGACGTGCTTCTCCAAGGCGGTCTGCTCGTTATGCAGCCCCACGATGAGGGAGTCCGTGGCCTTGCGTTCTTCTTCAGCCGCGGCAACGGCAGCCTTCGCTCGTTCCTCCAAAGAAATTGAGGCCGCCTTAGCCTCCTCCAACTCCTTGACTAGGGAGGCCACTCGCCCATTCGCCGCGTCCAGTTCGGGGAGTGGGACATAACCCTCACGAGCCTTGGAGACCTTAGCCGGGAAACCATCTGCAAGTAGAGATATCAGAGTATTGCACATAACCAGCTCATACCAAGCAAAAAAGAACACGCCAAACACTCACCGATCCTCTCCTGAAGCCGCCGGTTCACCTCCTGCGCCTCGTGGGAGTCACGCTCCAGGTGCTCTCGTGCAGCCTGCCGATCAGTCGACTCCCACTGTAACCCCTAAAAAACAATGAGCCCAGCTAAGCATTGGAAGGGAAAACAAAAACCAGTTCCTAGCCGCTGAAATTCAGCGACTAGGAACTCGGGGACTAGAGAAGAAAGAAAAACAAAAACCAGTTCCTAGCCGCTGAAATTCAGCGACTAGGAACTCGGGGACTGCAGAAGGAAGAAAAACAAAAACCAGTTCCCAGCCGCTGAAATTCAGCGACTAGGAACTCGGGGACTGGAGGAGATAGGAAAATAAAAACAATTCCCAGCCGTTGAAATTCAGCGACTAGGAATTCGGGGACTAGACATACCTGAATAGCAGCGCCAAGCATCTTGTGAAGTTCAGCACCATCAGTCGACGGGACCGTGAAGGAGGTACGCCCACGGCGGGCCTCAATCTCCGTGTCCATGATTTCTGGACTATGCGGAGACTACGTATCCGTAACACCCGGAAACCCCCTCGCCATAAAGCGAGGGAACGTCGCCGACGCCCTGGCAGGGGCGCTGGACGCCGGGACCGGCGCCTCCGGCACGGACACAGTTGGTGCTGGCTCTGATCGCATCATCGCCCCCTCTTTGACGAGCGGCGCAGCATCTGGCTCCACAGCGCTTCCCCCAGTCGTAGCATCGTCGGTGCCCCCCTTCTGCTTCTTTGCAACTTCAGCAGCTGCGACATCCTCAGAGGCCTTCCTCTTCTTGGGCAGATCGCCCTCTCCCGCGCTAGTGGATGCTGGAATCTTGGCAACCGAAGGGCGACCAATCTTCTTAGCCCCCGACCTGCACGAGCCCTTCCAATCAGCAAAACCACGACACGAAAGAAGCAAGGCAAATTGGGACGAGGAAGCACAACTTACTTGGCGACTGGAAGAACACGAAGCCCGGTACTGATATGGGCGGGTTTGTCCAACTCGGGACCCAGCTTGCAGCTAAGCCCCCTCTCGAAGACATCTGAATCCCACGAAACCGAGGGCTTCCTTGACGATGAAGCTACGGTCGCCGGGATCTCCGACTCTGACGCCGCCGCCTTCGGCGACTGTGGCGACTTGGGCGCTGTCGTCTCGGCTGCTTCTTGGCTTGGAACCCCTGAGATCGTAGGCGCGATCATCGCCAGGGGAACCTCTACCACCACCTCTGTGTCCTCTCCCCCTGACCCCTTCGTCGGAACTGCGTCCCTTGGGGCCTTGTGCAATACTTCGGGAGACCCTTTGTCGTCGGAGTCGTCATCCGACTCGAACACCACTGACGACCTGGCCGGCGATGGAGGCTTCTTTGCCGGTGACTTGGGCCGACATGGGGGCTTCGACGGCGTAGCAGTGCGCCGGGACGTTTTCTCCTAGGCGACCTCATCGCCTTCTTCGAACTCGTCCAGGCTAAGGCTCGCTTCGACCTCTGTTGCTTCTGCATTTGGGTCTTGCGAGCCACAGGCGCGGGGGGAGGGACCTCTTCTTCTTCCCCGTCGCTGTTGAAAGGATCCCCCTCAGAATCTTCCTCCAGTTCTTGGGGAACTTCATCATCAAGCGGAGGGAGCCAACCCTCCAATACCTGAAAAAGCTGAGAAGCTCCACGAGTCAAGACACGCCAAGCGAAAAGACTGAAATTGAGGTACGAACGCAGTGATTGGAAAGAGAACTCACTGTGGGGGCTTCGTTCTTCACGGGAGTATACGGGGCGACCCCGAGCGCCGCGCCCGTGAACTCTGTGTCGGTAATCTTCTTCAGGGCGGCCTTGTAGTCCTCGGCCTCCCATGACTCCTTGATGGTTCGGGATGGATCATGCTTCTCGTTGTACTCGTACATCCAGTGTGGACGAGCCGCCAGCGGAACCAGGCGCCGCCCGAGCCAGCAATTGTAGAGGTTGATTGGAATCAACCCCTGGTCCTTTAGCTTCTGGATCTGATCCATCATTTCTGCGACGGCCATCCGCTGATCTTTAGGGAGCTTCTTTGGCGCCAGTCGACGGGGCTCGCTCCTCTCGGCGACGAATTCAGGAAGAGAGACCTCGCCGGAGGGAGTAGCTTCCTTGACGTAGAACCAGCTTTTCTTCCACTCGCTGGCGGCCTTCTTCGGCAGGAGGAGCTTGATGAAGTTGGCCTTCGGCTTCAACTGGAAGGTGACCCCGCCTGCGGCCAGCATCAAGCCGATGGACGCCTCACGCCCGATGTGGTCGTGGAAGAGCTCCAGCCATAGCGGGAAATATGGCATGCAGCCGAGGTAGCATTCGCAGAAGGCGACGAAGATCGCCAGCTGCTCGATGCTGTGTGGACCAAGATCTGAGGGCTTGATCGCGTAGTACGCGCAGAAGCGGCGGAAGAAGAGCGAAGTAGGGAACCCTAAGCCCCTCTCAAGATGGCTAGTGAAGCAAATGAACTCGCCGGGTCGCGGTTTCGGCTCGGTCTCGGAGGAGGGGGAACCCGCCAATTCCCCTTGCGGAGCACCCCGGCGTCCTCGAAGGATCTCAGCTGGGCCGTGGTGCACTTGGATTTCCCCCATGAACCTTTGGGAGGCGCCATCGAGTGAGAAGTGGGATCACGCGACGCAGGGAGAGTAAGTCGGGAGGAAGCAGAAAGGAAGAGCAAATGAGGAAGGATGAAGAGTGCGGAGCAGGATCGCGAAGCTGATCCATCACTCCCCTTATATGGGAAATGTCACCCGCCAAAATCGGGATAGCCATTACTCACGGTAATTGCGCCGAAGTTACCGTTGGAAATTCCAACGGATAGTTTGACCAGGTCTGATGGTCCAACTCCTATTGGTCTACTCGCCACCTGCCAGTCTCTCTTCTCGTCGACACGACGACTAGATGGCAGTGATGCTTACTGAAGTGACGGATGGGGCTATGGGGAAATTCTCCTTGGTTCCAATAAAGTCCATCGCCGATTTGACTGAGCGCCCAAATTGGGCTCGCCTACTTCGAACACCAAAAGGACGCCCACGACTGCATCAACGATGGCCTCGGGGACTACTGATGGGGATATGCCAAAGGGGATATGCTCAGCAGTACGTTCTGAGTGATCCAAAAGGCCTGCAAGTGCGCCTGAAGGACGGTGACTGGACTCTGAAGAAAGGAAAGGCCCATCGACTGGCGACTGGAAGCCCAGAAGCGTAGCAGAAGCCTAGTCGGATTAGGTCATTAGATGTGTATTCTTTTCATGAACCACACCCAGTGTCATTGCATGTCTGTTCTTCTCACAAAGCACATAAGGATCCACTAGTGTCATTAGATGTGTATTCTTTTCATGAACCACACCCAGTGTCATTGCATGTGTGTTCTTCTCACAGACCACACATGGATCCACCGGTATCATTGCATGTCTATTCTTTTCATGAACCACAGCCAGTGTCATTGCATGTGTGTTCTTCTCACAAACCGCACATGGATCCACCAGTGTCATTGCATGTCTGCCCTTTTCATTAACCATAGCTAGAGTCATTGGATGTGTGTTCTTTTCATGAACCACAGTTAGAGTCATTGCATGCATGTTCTTCTCACAAACCACATATGGATCCACCAGTGTCATTGCATGTCTGTTCTTTTCATGAACCACACCTAGTGTCATTGCATGTGTGGTCTTCTCATAAACCACATATGGATCCACCAGTGTCATTGCATGTGTGTTCTTCTCATGAACCACATCTAGAGTCATTGCATGTATGTTATTCTCACAAACCACATAAGGATACACCAGTGTCATTGCATGTGTTTTCTTTTCATGAACCACACCAGTGTCATTGCATGTGTGTTCCTCTCTTAGACCACACATGGATCCACCAGTGTCATTGCATGTGTGTTCTTCTCATGAACCACACCCACAGTCATTGCATGTTTGTTCTTCTCACAAACCACATAAGGATCCACCAGTCTCATTAGATGTGTATTCTTTTCATGAACCACACCCAGTGTAATTGCATGTGTGTTCTTCTCACAGACCACACATGGATCCACGGGTATCATTGCATCTCTGTTCTTTTCATGAACCACAGCCAGTGTCATTGCATGTGTGTTCTTCTCACAAACCACACATGGATCCACCAGTGTCATTGCATGTCTGCTCTTTTCATTAACCACAGCTAGAGTCATTGCATGTGTGTTCTTTTCACAAACCACAGCTAGAGTCATTGCATGTATGTTCTTTGCACAAACAACATAAGGATCCACCGGTATCATTGGATGTGTGTTCTTTCCATGAACCACACCCATTGTCATTGCATGTATGTTCCTCTCACAAACCACACATGGATCCACCAGTGTCATTGCATGTGTGTTCTTCTCATGAACCACGGCTAGGGTCATTGCATGTGTGTTCTTTTCACAAACCACTACTAGAGTCATTGCATGTGTGTTCTTCTCACAAACCACATAAGGATACACCAGTGTCATTGCATGTGTATTCTTCTCATGAACCACAGCTAGAGTCATTGCATGTCTTTTATTCTCACAAACCACATAAGGATACACCAGTGTCATTGCATGTGTGTCCTTCTCATGAACCACGCCCAGTGTCATTGGATGTGTGTTCTTCTCACAAACCACACATGTGTAGGGGTTCCGCGCATAAAAACAATAAATTTTACTCTATGCCCCTGAACCCCTAAAGCTGCCAGGACCTATCTATTAGTAATACAGTAACGGGAGGGGCTTTTCGTGAACTTACCCTTGAAGACCAAAAGGCGTTGTCAACGCTCAGGAGAGCGTGGTTGATGTAGACGAGCCGAAGCCGACTTCAAGGTCGCGATGAAGTCCTTGCACTCCTTGTGGCTCCAACGACTTGAGTGCCTCAAGTGCGACACCTCGCAGGGAGTTACACACGTCTGGTGCCTGACGATGACACCCGCTTGCCCGATCCAACAGCAGTTGCGGAAGTAGAGCTCCCGGATCCGAATCCCGCAGGGCGACGGCGCTCTGCAGTGAAGATGTCTCTCGCTCGCGCAGTCCAGACTTGGGACCACGGTCATGAGAGAGAGAGGGAGAGAGAAAATATCAATTGGAGGTCCTCCCAAAAGTGGGGAGACCTTTATTGATTATTGGGTGTATTTTTCTAGGCCAAATATCCCACTTTATATAGGGGGAGGGGAGGTACTACCTCCCCTCAAGTCCCGGGGTGGGACTAAAGGAGAGGAGGGGGGAGGAGGTGGCTGCCGGCCACCTAGTGGGCCCCGCGCGGGGGGCTAGGCCTAGCTGGCCTCCCCCTTGCCCCTTCTCCCTCTCTCCTTTCCCCTAATGGGCCCTCTCCCTCCGCAATTGGCCCATTAAGCCTTTTTGACCTTTAATTGATTTTTCTCTTTATTAAATAATTATGAATAAATGATTAAATCAACATTTAACATTCATTCACACATTATCTAATCTCCGTGGCCATGGAACACCTTCCACCTCCACTCCGGACATCCTCCGGACTTACCAAAACCCTTCCGGTTTTCTCCCTTCTCTTCTTCGGCAATTCTACCGATCCTATAAACACTCTCTAAGCATCATCAAGCCCTTAAGCGTGATACCCCATGGTTCAGGACCACTCCAGACATGGTCAGGACACTCCCGCACCAATGATCGACAGCGGGACCTAGATGGCCATGTGACCCCTGTGCGTTCCACGAAGATCTTTCATCGTTTAAACCGGGACAGTCGTGTCTTATTCCCTTTGTCATTCGATACTTGCATTGCCCGAGATATGATCAATGACATCACCATGTCGTGTTCAATCTCGTTACTGAACAATGCTACTTAACTCGTTCCGACAAGTGATATCCCCGTGATCCAATCACACGTTGTGCAGCTACTGGATATAACTTCTCCGAGTGGGCCCTTGAGTATCTTTCCATCACATGGACGGACAAATCCCACTCTTGACATATATTGCCTCTACGGTTTCCTCTGAGCACCTGAACACACCTTTGTAACCACCGTCTTACCAGATGGCGTTTGATGCTATCTAAGTACTCTCGGGAGACAGTGATTGATATAGCGTCACGGTCTAAGGAATAGTCTACGAGGATCCATTTCTAATCATCATAACTTGAACTTCGTGACATGATCGGGTCATGATGTTTAGGTTGGGTATTGGTTCATCATCTCATTCTCAAAATGAGATGACCTCATTTCGAACTGGCATAAATGCCACATGATCAGGAAACATGATCATCTGTTGACCAATGATCCAGTGACTAGAGTTTCACTAGGTACCCCTGGTTGTTTGTATATCACACGGGTATTGATGTTTCAACTCAATATAGTTATAGCATGATATAAAACTTAATCATAAACTATATGAAATATGATAATAGTCCTTACTACTATTTGTCTCTAGGGCATATTTCCAACAGTCTCCCACTTGCACTAGAGTACAAATACACCAGCTGCATTTGTTCTCTATCTTTGGCACCATATACCCGGTACCCTGAAAATGCTTGCTCATGAAAGAGGTTGAGTCTTGGGTCAGTACTTTACAGTCCCAAATCATTTGCAACTTACTAATCTCACCTTGATTGACATCAATACTTTATCATCACATGATATCATTTGTGTGTATGTATTGTCGCTATGGCAGCAGAACGAGGCCTGATTCCAGGAGCCTACAGTGACGTTAGATCAACCTCGAGGGCTTTCTCATGGGCACTGTGCCCTGGGACACAACATTCTACGTTAAAAGCGAACTAGCCCCATCATAACATTATACAACACTTTAGATGGTACCCTTATCTATTATTATAAATGTATTCATCGAAACACTAGTGCACTCTATGCAACTTTCGATGTTTTGTTCACCTCGCTTCCTACTTGAGTTTAATTGGTATCTACAGGAGTTTCCAACATATTCCCTTATAACATAACTCTTTATGCTTTAAGATATGTTATCCTTTATGGATTTGGAAATATGTCCACAATTCTCTACTAGACACTACGGACAAAACTTAGCTCAACGTTCTGTGATTCAAACTTAATCACTTTCAAACGTTCCTTAATTTGGATCATATATTATGCTAAGTTATCATCATGGTTTATTAAGACAGAACCCATGTCTCAACATAGTGGATGACGATCATCCTTTTCTTTCTTTCAACCATCGATGTAAAACTTAATGCTATTCCTAATTTGAGTTATTAAGGACTAGTTCCTTAATTAACTTCTATTCTGAAACACTTTTCAGAATCCCTTAAGGAATACTACATAATATCATAATACACCTATTATCAACTTCTACACCTTATAAATCATTATTTATAAGTATTTGCGCTTTCATCCTCAACATACTTAAGAATTACTCCTATAAGCTCCCACTCAAAATATGTTCCTACATATTTGAATTTGAGACTTATGTTGCTCCCACTTAAAAATATGTCAATCACATATTGTTTTAGGAAGACTTACATAGCTCCCACTCAATTTTATGCAAATTGCATATCTCCTTACTATTTTGAACAACTTCAAAATCTTTTGATCAAATATCAAACTTGGAGTTTTACTATGAGATACTAGTACTTTACTAGTTTTAAATCCACTAGACATTTAGCACACATGAATCAAATTCATTTGAATTTGTCCAATACTTGACAAATTGTGCTTTTGTCATTCACCCCTTTTTCCTACTATGGCTTTGCAGTCATTTGGGAAATTTCCAAGTAACCCCTTTACTTGTGAGATTCAGCAATGAATTGCTTTCTAATCTCAAGGGAATTTTGCTTTTAGGACTTCTCATAATTTAGTTTACCATTATTTCCTTAGTAGTTCGTAGTTATGTCATGTTTCAAAATCATGACAAATGATTCACAAATGTCTCCATACAAGATATGGATTTACATTTTGAATCCTACTTCTTGTAGTGAAAAACAATAGTGGAGGGAAAAACACAATGATCAAAATCATTGGTTCTTTCCTTCTGTGAAAAGAATCGTTCAGGAACATTGTCCGTTGCGCTTCTCAACACTCTGATGCAGGATTTTGAATCCTCATCGTGTTTTACACTAATTTCCATTTGCTTCATAATTGAGAAACTTCACTAGAGGTGAGCTTTCTCAAGAATGCACCAAAATCCAGGCAATACGAATCTTGCTTTCCTTTTGGTTTCAGCTATGGATTTCGTATTCAAAGATTCCAATGAATACACTACAAGGACTTATTCGCTATGGTATCATTGCATGTGTGTTCTTTTCACAAAGCACGGCTAGAGTCATTGCATGTGTGTTCTTCTCACAAACCACACATGGATCCACCAGTGTCATTGCATGTCTGCTCTTCTCATTAACCACAGTTAGAGTCATTGCATATGTGTTCTTTTCACAAACCACAGCTAGAGTTATTGCATGTGTGTTCTTCTCACAAACCACATAAGGATACACCAGTGTCATTGGATGTGTGTTCTTCTCATGAACCACAACTAGAGTCATTGCATGTCTGTTCTTCTCACAAACCACATAAGGATACACCAGTGTCATTGCATGTGTGTTGTTTTCATGAACCACACCCAGTGTCATTGGATGTGTGTTCCTCTCATAGAACACACATGGATCCACCAGTGTCATGGCATGTCTACTCTTTTCATTAACCACAGTTAGAGTCATTGCATGTGTGTTCTTTTCACAAACCACATATGTATCCACTGTGTCATTGCATGTGTGTTCTTCTCACAAACCACATAAGGATCCACCAGTGTCATTGGATGTGTGTTCTTTTCATGAACCACACCCAGTATCATTGCATGTGTGTTCTTCTCACAAACCACACATGGATCCACCGGTATTATTGCATGTTTGTTCTTTTAATGAACCATAGCCAGTGTCATTGCATGTGTGTTCTTCTCACAAACCACACATGGAGCCACCAGTGTCATTGCATGTCTGCTCTTTTCATTAACCACAGTTAGAGTCATTGCATGTGTGTTCTTTTCACAAACCACAGCTAGAGTCATTGCATGTGTGTTCTTCTCACAAACCACATAAGGATACACCAGTGTCATTGGATGTGTGTTGTTCTCATGAACCACAGCTAGAGTCATTGCATGTCTGTTCTTCTCACAAACCACATAAGGATACACCAGTGTCATTGCATGTGTGTTCTTTTCATGAACCACACCCGGTGTCATTGGATGTGTGTTCCTCTCATAAACCACACATGGATCCACCAGTGTCATTGCATGTCTGCTCTTTTCATTAACCACGGTTAGAGTCATTGCATGTGTGTTCTTTTCACAAACCACATACGGATCCACTGTGTCATTGCATGTGTGTTCTTCTCACAAACCACATAAGGATCCACCAGTGTCATTGGATGAGTGTTCTTTTCATGAACCACACCGAGTGTCATTGCATGTATATTCCTCTCACAAACCACACATGGATCCACCAGTGTCATTGCATGTGTGTTCTTCTCATGAACCACAGCTAGAGTCATTGGATGTGTGTTATTTTCATGAACCATAGCTAGAGTCATTCCATGTGTGTTCTTCTCACAAACCACATAAGGATACACTAGTGTCATCGCATGTGTGTTCTTGTCATGAACCACATCTAGAGTCATTGCATGTCTGTTCTTCTCACAAACCACACATGGATCCACCAGTGTCATTACATGTCTGCTCTTTTCATGAACCACAGCTAGAGTCATTGCATGTTTGTTCTTCTCACAAACCACATATCACCAGTGTCATTGTATGTGTGTTCCTCTCATAAACCACATATGGATCCACCCAGTGTGATTGCATTTGTGTTCTTCTCACAAACCACATAAGGATCCACTAGTGTCATTGGATGTGTGTTCTTTTCATAAACCACATATGGATCCTAACCTTAGGAGAGCCCTAACCTTAGCCCCCGAATGGGTGGCCATTAGACTGAGTCTTCTAGAAGGCACGCCCTAACACAGTTGTTCTGCGTAACGATTGTTACATACCGTTCGATCGAGGCGCTTGTACGATTGGGATGGTCTTCGTGAGAGCGATCCGCGAGTAGGCTGTTCTGCGGCATGATTGGCCACGCTTGCTCTGGACAAACTGGCAACACCGGGTGCTCCCCTGTTGAGAGTGTCACGACTCACGAGTTCAGTGGGCCATATCCCAGTGTCATGTCCCCATTACTTCTCTTCCTCCCCATACTTCTCTTCCTTCCCCTCCAAGCCAATTTCCCCACTTCACTCCCATCCTGCCGTAGCCGCAAGCCAACGGTGCCTCCATCCCAATCCCCTCTCCGACAGCCACCCCCCTTCCCCCCCCCCCCCTCTCGCCATGGGTTCAAGGGGAGACGGCGAGGAAACGCATCGTGACGACAGGGACGGTGATTTTGATGTGAGTCGTCTCATCTCTATCTCTATCATCTGTGGCCAGTTATCTATTTTTTGAGCTAGATCTACTATGTTTACTCATACGTGTATGATGTGTTAGGCCAACTAGACGATGTATGACTCCAACTATCACGGTTTAGCGGATGAAGACAGTCCTCTGCTATGTAAACATGGATATGTGCCCGCTAAATTTGTAGCGTTCGAAGGACGAAACGCATGCAGAAGGTTTCTACGGTGTCAAGGACATTGTGCAATGATGCAAGGCGGAAGTTGCGGTGTTGTCAAATGGGTAGATCCAGAGTGGCTCAAATCGATGCAGAAAACGCTAGACAAACTATGGGAAATGATTGTTGAGTTGAAAGAATCCGTATTCGGCTCACTTCTTGACAGTGTTGAGATGAAGCTATGGGAACCAGTTGACACGACCAAGCATAAGCGAGATCTCAGGTGGGTGCAAGACAAGGTTAGCAAAGTTGAGAAGGAGAGGGACGCGGTGTTGGCCCTGAAGGCTAAAGCAGAGCAAGAACTGACTCAAGCAAGGAATGATCTTCACCAGGCCAAAGTCTTGCAGTTCACAACTACGAGTATTGACAAGTGCATGAGGAAAAATGCAGAGAAACAATTGAAGTTGTGCAAGGAAGATGCTAAAAGGAAGGAGCAGACGATTCGATCCTTGCTCTCGCGGGAAGATAAGCATCGGGCTAAGATTAGGAAGATCAAGGAGATGTGTGATAACTAGTTCTATTTAGCTTGAGCTCCATGCCTTTTTAATTTGTAATAGTTGTACTTGTTGACCTAGCGGTCTGAACTATTGGCCCTGGAGTCCTGGGAGGAACAAATTGGTCGCCCGTTAATCTGTCTTAACCCTGCATTACTTCCTTTTGTCTGACCAATGCCCCTTGGATATTCCGCCCGTCGCTTCGTCGTCCTCGTGTACAAATAGGAGGCACCATAGCGCATCGCTTCATCGTCCATCCCCTCGCCCTCTCCAATCTCCACCGCGTCGTTGCTTCGTCGTCCATCCCCTCGCTCCCTCTCCAATCTCCACCGCGCCGCCATGGAGATGCCCGCGCTGAACTTCTACGAGGCGGTGATGTTCGCGCACTTCGACATCCTCGCGCCGCCAGCCGCGACGGTGCCCCACGGATGGCGCATCAGCTATGTGGGGGTGCTGGTGGCTCCGCTCCTCGTCCCCGGAGGAGCCGAGATGGAGAGCGAAATCGCGGCGCGCCGCCGCCAGATGCCCGCGTGGAAGAGGGCGCTGCCCCGGTACGCGGCAGCCAGCCTGTACTGGTCGGCGCTATTCAAGAAGGAGCGGAAGGCCAAGATTGGCAACCGCATCGTTTACGGGCGCGTGGTGCACCGGGATCTCTGCAACCGAGAAGGGCGGGAGAGGTTTTGGTCCATCCCTAGACGGATCAAGTACACCTTCATCGCCGCCACTCGCCGCGAAGAGGTGCTCCGTCTCGCGAACAATGCGGAAATCGTCGAGGTTCCGTCCGACGACGATGAGGAAGCCGGCGTCTCGGAGGACAGCGGCAGCGGAAGTGAAATTTTTGACTAGTGGTTGAATTAATGTAGGATGTGAAATCGCACCTGTGTTTAGAAGAATTTGTGGTTGAATTAATGAAATGCCTCGATTTAGATCTCTGTCTCAATTAATTTGTGGAAGAATTTGTTATTTAGATCAATTTCTGCCTCGATTTAGATCTCTGTCCCGGATTGGGAACGTGACCATGGACCAAAGACCCTTTTCTACTAGTGTATTCTGACATTGGTGGTTTGTTTAAACGTAATCTACATGGATTGTACCGCATGCAAATGGCACAACCACAATTTATAAAGTAGAAGCACGTACACCCGGTTACTGGAGATCCGGGAGCTTCGCCAGATGCAAGGGATGCAGGAGCAGAGAGGCGGTGAGATAGACGGGCTCAAGATTAGGCTAGAAAGTGGTACCGATTTCATCCTCATCTGGGCATTATCGGTTGCCATTGCTGTTTATGTTGCCATGTCGTTGTGTGCAGCAGCTGAAATAAGTTGCTGCTTCATGGAGTGTAGCAGCTTAACTAATTTATTTCTGTGTCACTTACATTCCGTCGTATTTGGAGACCTCCTGCCCCTCAGCAATCGTGGAACCGGTGCTACGTGTTTTCAAAAAGTAGTGGCACAATCACAATTTCGGATTCAACTACTGACTCGGGCGTTTCCAAACCCTAAGTCGCGGTATATTTTACTCAGAGAATGTGGGTAGATTGTTTCGCCCAGTAAAGTTCCACACACAGAGCTCCAGAATTTAACTGAATTACATATATAGGTTCAAGTTCAACACATTAATATGCATCTTCATTGCCAGCAGCCTTCTTCCGTAGCCTGGGTGCCAAGCCTTCACGTCCACTGGCTTCTTCATTTCCTGCCTTCTTCCTCTTCCTCGGTGCCAATTTTCTTCGCTTCACGTACTCTGCATCGCCGGGACAATGGGCACCAAAATCGTGTACAGCATCATCTTTCCACTCGTTTTTAATTTCTTCGAGCAAAAAAATGACTGACCCGGCAGTCATGTTTCTAACCTTGCGGCGCTTCGTGTCAAAGAAACATGATTGTTGCATAACTGCCCAATATCTATAGAGTAAAAAAACAAAAATTACAATTCAGCACAAACATGCGAACCCCAAGAGACTTTTGCTTATCAGTAGCTAATTGGGTTCGAGCAACCACCCTGTCCAAGAATAGAAGGGCGACTCCCAGTTGCAGCAGCTTCCACATCTAGTACATCACAATTCAGCTCAAACATGCAAGTCGAAGCATACCTTTTCATCAACCCAATTAGCTGACTGTCACACGTTAGAGGAACCATGATGCCACGTTTATCCATGAAGCTGAACTTTGTAGTCTGCTTCGGTCATAATTCATCATGATTACGTAGAGCAGCAACCATACCAGATATAGTGTAGATCTGTGCATGCGCTTCTTCCATCATGATACAATGGTATCCATACCACTTGCCCTTAGAGTCGTACCTGAAGAGGACTACCGTAACCAGGTAAGGGTGGTCCATGGAGATCCCACTTGACAGAAAACTGTGGACAAAATATGTTTGTCAGCGTTGGGATAACAAACAATTTTAGGTTCAGTAGCCAGCTAGCAGTTATAATTAGTGCGAATAGCAAAGAGAAGGGTAGCTCACCCTCTTGTAGCCAGAACTTATTCTTCCTTGGTAGTAGGATCTGCCATCCTCCGAGCTGCTCGGCTCGTCAGCGGCGGAGGAGGGTTAGAGCCTCACAACGACGGCTATGGAATGCGCCATTGGAGCTCGGGATCAGCGACTGGGCGCAGCAACTTGGCACCGGAAGTCAAATGTCTGAAGGGATCGTTCTGCCTGGAGGGTGGATTCCGATGCCGCTGGTGCTAGGGGAAAGGTGGGAATGGATTTGTGAAATTGGTCAATGCATCCAATCCACTTAGTTCCTCGATTTTTCTAAGAGGTTGCCGTGTTGGCGCTCGCGTCACGGACAGATGACCGACATGAGGGTCTCGACCATCTACTTCACGGGGCAGTTTCACGGAATGTTTGAATTTGGTAGGGGTGAGATGAGTTTGCATCGAAATAGCCCCTCTCGGTAGTTGGCGGCCCAAATTTTCGAAATGCGGCAATTTCAGGCAACTTAGGTACCACGGTGCACTGGCCTGCGAACTTTGGTACCGCAGACGAACAGGCCCAAGCAACGGGTGGATATACATCCATAGAGAACATACCCTCGAAGACAACAAAATATTTGTTAACGAGATGGAACTCGTGGATGATGTAGTCAGACACTTGCCGATATCAAGATCGTGATGAAGTCCAGCAGGTCCGGCTCCAGCACATCCATCAGATCCAGCTCCACCAAGTCCAGCACCACCAAGTCACTCTTCCGAGTGTTAGCAATTAACATGATATCATGGTCTAAGGACTAAGATTACTTCGTATGATGTTATAGCAATATAAACATAATGAATTTGATCGTAATGATATACTTCGGATGAATGTTCATCACATCATTCCACCAATGTTGTGACCTCGTTATTAACAACATCCAATGTCCATGATCAGGAAACCTTGATCATCTTGTTAATCGACGAGCTAGTTTATATGAGAGCATTAATAGGAACTTTGTATTTTGTTTATTAAACACACATGTATTAACGTTTCCAATTAATACAATTATAGCATGTAAAATAAACATTTGTCATAAACATGGCATAAGATAATAACCACTTTATTATTGCCTCTCGGGCATATTTTCTTCACTTTTCGTACGAGAATTCTCATTACGATCACTCTCAAATGGATGCTCACTGAAATTTCTATGCTCATGGAAGAACTTCTACACTCGGTTCCAAAAAACCCTCCCTTTTGCTTGGCACCGGTTATTGGATCTTGCCCAATTTCCATCCATTCCTAACTAAGAATCTTGTCCTCGAGGTCTGTGTATGCGTTGGTCCTTTTTCTATGGCCTTGAATTTTTCATGCTAGTTCATCCTCAAACAAAGGCTCTAGATCGATTGTGATGCCATCTTGCTCTTGTTGGGTACCTTGTTTGGTGCCTTGTTTGGTTTCCTATGGGCAAGGTTTTACACACACGATACAGTGCAAACAAGACTAGGGACTAGAATCATACCTGGGTATCCGGAGTTGGAGCTGGCATTTCACCGAATAGGTTCCGGGGAGCCGGCCTGTTGCGGGTAGGCATCATACGTGGGGTTTTGCTGCTGGACGAGGAGTCTTCGCCAACTGGCGTGGCATTCAGATCATGGTCAACAAAGATTCTCACTTTCGGGAAGGATTGAGCGATCTCCGACTTGGACGCGTTGTGACGTTCCCCGTCATCCCGTAGTAGGCCATGTCACTACCAAACGGCTTGTTCGCGGATGAGTTGGAGCTTGCCGCAACCCAAACAAATGCAACTGTGTGCTAATCGCATGAGTAGGGTGGCCGCATGCGTGGCGAGGGCATCGGCGTTGGCCTTGTCCTGAATGGACACAGCGTTCTTGAGGGCAAGGGCCCTTTCTTGGGTGGCTTGGACAGCTGCGATGAGACTCTTGGCCCTATCTCTCTAAATGCCCCTATTCCTTGTCTCCTTCTACTGCTCCTCCGTGAGATCCTTCTTGACCTTGGCAATGGCGGCGAGTTTTGCTGGATCTTTCGCGGGAGCTCCAGGTATAGGTCCAAGGGGTGACGGAGCGGCTCCTGGAGGTACGAATGGGGACTGGTTGGGGGACGCGCCGAAGCTCCGCGAAGACGGCGCTATGTGGATGGTGCTGCTAGGATTGGTGGCTGCGGGTGGTAGCAGTGGAAGAGGAGGAGAATGTGTCCCTAGCAATAGGGCTCGGGAAAAACACCGCCTGGACACACGAGATATCTGTCTCCCGCAAAATCGACTCAATTTTGGACAAGGAATGCTTCAAAACGGATCGCTCCGAGACTAGTGCTCCTTTTGTGGGTGGACGTTGGACCGTGGCCTCTGTCTAGTAAGATAGGAATGGGCACGGATGATCCATTTATGTGCCGCTATTATGATGCCCTTAGGATTAGAGGCGGACCTGATCCCACACTGCCTAATTAACTGCCACGTCAGTTTCTAATTAAGCTTCATAATCGAATTTTGTCCCTTTAATTTTGACATCTCATTTCTGATTTTGGTTTGCGAGTGGTTTCTTTTTATCTTGCCTTTTTGGTTCTAAAATACAAGTGAGATGAGATGTAGATGAGACGATGCAGATGCGTTCGATGTTTGGTGTTCAAAGTGACGGACCAACCCAACTCCTATGCAATAATAAAAATATATAAAATTTATTCCATGATCGTGTTAATAAAAATTAGGTCATGGGATCTAAGAGCATCTCCACTCGGGGGCCCTAAAGCCCCCCTAAATGGCTATAGGGGGTGTCGGTGCTCAAATCCACGCTTAGGCCACCTCCCAATTCTTTTTCCGAAACGGTGCGGCCCATTTTCTTATCCAGCGCCCCTAGGCCGAACCCTACCCACAGGAGGGCAAGCGGGGGTGCCATATGGAGCTGAAAACGACGCGGGCCAGCCCTGGCAGTGGGAAAAAGCTTCGTTCCTGCCACTTCCTGCTCCATCTTCCTGCCCTTTTCCCCGATATATCTAGGTGGCCCTCCCTCCCTCACTCCCCCCGCCGTCGTCGCTATGGAGAGGCCCAACCTCAATTTCTACGAGGTTATGATGTTCACCCAATATGACATCCTCACGCCGCCACGCACGAGGCTTCCGGCCGGCTTCGAACTTAGATATGTATGTTTGCCTCTGGCGCTGCCCTTGTGTGGCACCGAGTTGGCGATGCAGATCAAAGAGCGTTGTCGTGAGCTGCTGGAGCGGAAGAGGGCAATGACCTATGCGCCCACGAGCGCGTACTGGCTGAAGCGGTTCAAGAAGGAGCGAGCGGCGGATCTTGCATTGTGCCGAGCTCACCAGCGGCATCTCCACCCGGATCTGCGCAACCCCATAGGGAGGCAGCACTTCTGCGAAGTGCCCGGGCGTACGATCTACACCGCTATCAACGCGGCGTGCTGTCAAGCCGACGCGGTGTGCCGTGAAGAATTCATGAGGAGGGCGGAGGACGCCGGGATCAACGACCTTGATTCGAACATGGAAGAGGAGGATGGCGACGCAGCGAACAACATCAATGACGAAGATAGTGACAGTGGTAGTGGAAGTGGCATAGTCGATTAGGATGGCAAACTACCTTAACCGCCCTTCGTTTATCTAAGTATGTGATGAATGAATACGTAAATACTTCGTTTATCTATGTATGTGATGAATGAATATGTAAATAGATGATCCTAATGGGAGCATGGCTAGGAACACTCCCCCCCCCCTAAACTAAGAAAATACCCCCCCCCCATACGGGCAAAAAAAGGTTGTGCTGGACGCCGTATGGGGGCCGAGTGGAGATGCTGTTAATGCACCTTGCGTTATTACTAATTACTCTCTCCGTCCTAAAATATGAGGGCCCTAATGATTAGATCAAGAATATACATAATAATATGAGCATTTACAATACTTAATAAATATCAATAGATTCAACATAAAGTATATTTTCTTAATTTGTCCATTCAATCTTGTAGATGTAGATTTTTTTCCTTAAATATTTGGTCAAAATTAGTAAGATTTGACTTTTAATAATCCTTAGGCACCTCAAATTTTGGGAAGGAGCAAGTAGTACAATAACGGTCTTTTGGTACATCTCATTGCACGCCAATCCCTCAAATCCTAGACAATTGTTGGGAATATGCCCTAGAGGCAATCATGTATGGTGTAATTCCCAATGTATTCATAAAGTTATTTAGTTGTCCTTACATGAACATCTGATATATATCATTGAATATGTGATTCAGTTGTGAAACTATATATTCATGTTGTTCATACTAGATGTCCTTAGTTAGGACACACAACTTAGACTAATGTGAAAGTCGATCGATGACTCAGTTCCACTTGTCATGGGCATGGTGATGTTATTCTGACTTACATGGACTCAGCTAAAGAGTTTAGCGAGTTGAACTGAACCATATTGAGATAGAACAGACAAGTTGTCATTTGTATGTCTCAATCAATGTAATCCTTAGACCTGAGGTTATTGCACAATCCGAGTTGAGGATCACCGACTTAGGTTCTGTCAAACACTATTCCGTCAAAGGGAAGTTATAAAGGCAGAGTTCGGGTCGACTGAGAATCAAGTTGTGTGATGTGGATAACTAAGATGGAATTTTGCCCCTCCAACTGGAGAGATATTCTCTGGGCCCTCTCGGAAGATATGATTCAGAAAGCATGGTCATGCACGACTCGGTTAAGTGTTAACCGAGTTAGTCGGATGAATCACTTATCTCAGATCAAGAAGAGAGTCGAAGTATTTAAAGGGGTGACATTCATTCGCCTATAGTTCGACAAGGTATATCGTGAGGCAAAAGGGACTCTGCCGAAAGTCGCATTGGAAGGTATGCCGGCATGACTCTTTGGTACTTTGGAGTCGGCATGTTCTGCTAGGAGCCGCTACCGACTGATCGATTACGAGTAAGACTCTGATCGTGTCCGAGTCACCATGAGCCTGTCAGGTCACACACTTAAGAGTGGGAGAAAGTTTGTGTTAGACCTAAACCAGAAATGTATTTGGGTTAGACCCGAATCGGATACAGACTAAGTTAGTGAGTTGGACTCACAATGACTAATATGGGATTTAGTGAATGGGACACAAGTGAGTGGATCCCACTTCCACTCTCTATATATACTGGGGCATACATACCTAGGAGTGTGCATGGATTAGGTCATTCCAAGCATTGGAAACCCTAGCCCAAGTCTAGTTCCTTCCAGCCACCGTACCAAACCTAGCAGTCCACCGACGGCGCTCCTCCTTGTACGTGTGGATACTGGTGGAGGTGTTGTACGATCAGCACTTCAACGATCGTATCGTGAGGACTGCACTACACCAACGATGTGCTCCATCAATTCCGCAACTACACGTCTAGTGGTAATCCTCGTGGCCTACTACCTCAGCTAGTTCTTGGGATCACCACATAGGGAAAAAGTTTTGTTTATCTCTGCGTGGCCCAACAATATCGTGAGGCAAAAGGGACTCGGCCCTAAGTCACATTGGAAGGTATGCCGTCATAACTCTATGGCACTTGGGAGTTGGCGCGTTCTGCTAGGAGTCGCCATGAGCCTGTGGGGTCACACACTTAAGAGCAGGATCGGGTATGTCGATCTAGTTGGACCTGAACCAAACACGGACTAAGTCAGTGAGGTCTTGAGACAAGGCCTTGAGATAAGGTCTTGATTCGCGATGACCTATATAAGTCCTTAGTGTTTGGGCCAAAAATGTTGTGGAGTCCACTTAAACTCCCTATATATAGTGGACCGCAGAATGCCTAGGCAGAGGTTGGACCAGTCCATGCGTTGGAAACCCTAGCCCCACTTCAGTCCAGCCGTCGTACCGGACCTAGCAATCCACCACTGACTCTCCTCCTAGTACGTGTACTAGCAGAGGTGATGTACATTCAGCACTTCGATGATCATGATTGGATCAAGTCATGGGACTGCACTACATCAACCGACGCACTTCATCAGTATTATGCACTTGCCTGTCTAGTGGTAAACCATGTGGCCTTCTACCTCGCCTAGATCTTTGGAGCACCATGTAGGGGAAAGTTTTTGTTTATCTCTACACGACCCAACAACAATGGCTCACTATGGGTATGCTTGGTAGCCTGTACAGCTTGGAAATAGGCCCTCTAGTTGCAAAAATGGCCCGATTGGTTGCTCATGCTCCGCCCATGTTGTTGCCAGCGCGCGCATTAAAGCACTCTAGGGCCAGGCCCGGGAGGAACGCCTGAATCGGATGTTTCCATAGAGCTAGGCCGCATGGAGCGCAGAGTGAGCATCCCCTTGCACACACAGAGAAGGAGCGCAAGACATTGCATTGGTTTGGGAACACACACAACAAAATCCCCTCATCGTCCACTCACTCCCCTCACCTACCTGTCACATCACGCTGGCGGTAACTCGGCCGCGACTGTGATGGCGCGCGCAAGATCCAGAAGTCGGCCATGAGCACGACCTAGACCGAACCGCATCATCGACATCCCCATACAACACTTCCTCGACTTCGTCCTCGACCGGTCAATGATGGCGGTAAGGCCTGCAAACACCCTCACTGGTTCCTTTGTACCATAGGTCTGATGCTACATGTTCTCTATTGGGATGGTGAATGATATGCACGGTAGATCTTCTAGGATTTCGAGGCTAGTAGCACTGCTTTTGCTTTGACTCGTGTCATTTCTATAGCGTTTTTTGGGTTCACAATCCTAGAAGCTCGATCGTAGTACTTTAGTTTGCATTCGCATCCGATTTGTGAAGTACAGTGTTGTACATGCTCTAGATTCATTCCCCACTTACTTTTTGTTCTCTAACGATGATTAAAATCTTCTACTTGGTATATCAATGTGATGATATGCATTTAACATGTGTCATGTTCAACCATGTTTGATGTCCATGACATCTGTTAAGTGATGGATCATCTTGGTGATGTGTTCTTCTAGTGCTATGTGCATGAGGCATTGCGATGTACTGTTTTTTAGTTTTGGCCAATGATTACATTGTGCATTTTAGGGATGGGGCTACCGAATCTAGTGTCATGTCCATGCAAAATAGTTGTACATATACCTTGATTCGCTGACTCCCCTAAAATATGCTCCAGGTTAAATATATGAGGCCCTAATGTCCTGTTTATTTGTATTGGCTTAATGCCAATGATTAAAGTCTACTCTAGATAAGGTGATATGTACCGATCTGGTGTGTTGTACAACAACATGGACTGTACATGCAACTTGGTTGATACGGATTCATCTCACTCACAATTGTGTGTTATGTACATATGAAGCAACCATTTGATTGAACTTCAACCATTTTTGATTGCATTGCAACCCAATTATTAAAAGAAACCACCATTAGGATGCAAGGAATGGTCCTATCATACCCTATGCTTTCTACAAGAGCATTTTCTTGTACATTTCAGTTGGTATGTTAGAACCATTTCGTTGCACTAGGTGTGATTATTGTATGAGCCACAATGTTTTTTCTTATCTCTACTATTCAAATGTGTGCTTTAGTTTGTATGCATTGCATCATTGTTGTTGTTTTCTACATAGATGTTGCATCTTGGATTTCCTATCGAGGTGCTACCAGAATAGCGCTCCAATAAGAGAGCTAGGGGAAGGTCACCAACTATTGGCTACTTCCATGAGGAAGTGTCGCCTACGCATTTCATCAAAGTGCTGATGGATCTTGGGTTAGGGATGCCCCTCTCCCAAATGCCTTTAGTCCCTACCTAGGGGTAGTGCCGGGGAAGGTGATTGTGAAGACCAATACTTCCTACCAGTGGGATATTGTAACACCCCGTTCACCAGGCCTCGGGGGTGTCACTCCTGGTAGCTTACTAGGATCTCTAGACTGGTCCCACAGACCAACACTTGTATTTTATGCGCACTTTTTCCTCACTCGTGTGCACTCGGGAACAACTTCCTGGTCAGTCACCCATCCTCAAATTGCTCTAGGCCAAACACACTTAACCTAGAGGTTCTTTTTGGATGAGCTTCCGGAAAAGAAGTTGCAACTTGATGGTATGGGTATCCTATCAATCCTATGAAGCCATGCTCCAGGATCTCACAATACACCCACTATTATGGGTTCCCTTGTGGATTTACCCTTGGGATGGGCTGATATTCATGGATTTGAGGCTGGGAGTGAGGGGAAACACGGTGAACTCACTCAAACGCAAGGTAAAGATACAAACACACACAAAACACACACACTTTGGTTGTCCTGATTGGCCCAAATTACCAACTCAATAGAATCTTGTGGAAGAGATCGCTAGGTAGAGATCCACAAAAGAAAGATGGAATCTAGAGCCACTAGAATCTACTCGAGAAGAGATTGCAATTGATAGAGACCCAAAGGGAGAGATCAACACAATAGATATCATGAGATAGAAAGAGTGATCATACGGCGAGGGTCTTGTACAACCTAGGTCTTGATGTAGATCCTAGAGAGATTCCCCTATGTGAAGATGGAGGCTAAGCCAATTATACTCAATATTCATTCTAGGGTTTCTAGGAGGAGGTGGTGCATATTTATAGGCCAACCATTTAAACAAGGGTACTTTGGGCATAAAAGGGGAGTTTGGGGCGTTACATGGGTTGAGGCCCAACTATAGTGCGCACATGCACATGTTGGTCTGTAGTATCGATCATCTGGCTGGTAGTACCAGTCATCCGGTCCAGTCGTACCGCTAGCTACATTTGGGCGGTAGCACCGAGATTTGTCAAGTGTGCGAGCTCTAGGTCCGGTAGTACCAGTGGATGTTAGTATCGTCCTGCTTCTTACGTCTTCTCTTTCAGACTTCTTGCTTGGGGGTCTTGGATCATGGTGCATCCGTGTCTCCTCCTCTTGGCATCATAGTCATGGACCTAGTCATACAATTGGCACTCATCTCAGGTAGGATTCCATTCAAATGATGATCAAAGGAAGGCAAGAGATGGAATGAGTTCACCTTAGTAGGAGTGGTTGGCGTGACATGATGTGGACCAATGGTGATTGCCATGTGTTGGGATACATCATCTCTTCCTGCTTGAAAACGAGTCAACCTCGACGTTGTTCCTTCATCATGCAAGGAAAGGGACGTGTCCTTGTTCTTGAGCTTGTATGCGGTCAGATCTCAGATGTCAAAGCCTTGTGCCGAGTTGTAGAAGATCTTGTAGTTGTGCTTGTCTTCAAGTTGTGGTTGGCGATCTTGTAGCATGTTACTTGGAGGTGGTGTCCTATCTTGAGTTCCTTGCAAAACCGACAATAAAGAAAGAGAATTGTATGATGGGTTGTTAGCATGGGTCACACTCAAATCTCCCTTCTCACTTTTGGTGGCATGCGTCGTGGCACTCATGATTTTTCCACTCATTTAAGGCTTGTGGCACTCACTCACTTGATTATGGTTCACTCTCTCACCACTCATCTCACAAGGGTCCTTAGCTTGCTCTATCTTGTGAACGGTTATCATGTTGGAAGCAACAACTTGGCTTGACATCATAGGTTAGAGCACAAATGTATTGTCGTTCCACTTGAAGGAGTATTGATTGGTGGTACCATCATGTATGGCTCCTCTATCGTATTTCCATGTTCTCCCAAGTATCATGTGACACACGGTCATTGGCACTACACCACACTCGACAGTGTCTTCATATATCCCAATCTTGAAGGAGATGTTGACTTTGTGTTCGATCTTGAGGGTTCCATTGTCATCAAGTCATTTGACATGATATGGGTGTGGGTGCTCCATGTATGGTAACTTGAGTTTCTCACAAAGTTAGGTGCTCGCAATGTTTTGAAAACTTCCACCATTAATGATTACTTTTATGGACTCGCCAGCAATTTTGGCTCTAGTTTGGAAAATATTGAGGCTTTGGTCCTCTCTTGGAATGGAATGTGTTTTCAAGACTTGTGCTATGACAAGTGAAGGACTTGGATCATGCTCGCATAGGATGGTGTTGTCCTCTTGCATTGCGGCTTCTCATGCAATTACACATTACGTCATGGCTTCATATTCTTCTTCACTCACGGAATAGGTTGCGCCATTTTCATCCGTTAACATAACTCTTGTGTTGATGCACTCATATGACTTGTGACCCTTTCCTCCACACTTGAAGCAAATGACTTGACTATCTGTTGTTGTGTTGGATGAGTATGCCATTAGGGTCTTTGCTTGATTGGATGAGCTTAGTGCTTTATTTGTTGGCTTGGTGGAGGCATTTGCATTGATTGAAGCAAAGTATGCCTTGGTCTTCTCATAAGCATTTTCTTTTTGCAAGTGGTGCTCGGCTTTGGTAGCTTGGTGGATAAGCACGATGAGGTTTTTGTACGGTTGGAAGTCAACAATTTTCCATATTGGGCGGCTCAAACCATTGAGGAACCTTGCTATTGTTTGCTTTTCGAGTTCTCTCATATCGGCTCGTATCATAGTCATCTCCATTTCCTTGTAGAACTCTTCAATTGATCTTGTGCCTTGCTTCAAATTTTGTACCTTGTCGAAGAGATATGTCTATAGTGCTTGGGGACGAACCTTACATACATCACTTGCTTCATGTCCATCCAAGTGTTAATTGGTGGTTCGTCTTGCTTCTCACGGTTGCTTTGATAGTCTTCCCACCAAATATTGGCATAGTCCTCAAACTCAAGAGATGCCATTGCAACTTTCTTCTCTTCGAAATAGTTGTGGACTCGGAAGATCTTATCAACTTTGAGTTCCCAATCAATGTATGCATTGGCATCTTCTTCTCCTTTGAACTTTGGCATAGCGAATTTAAGCTTCCCAAACTTTCCATCATCGTGCTTATGGTGGTAGTTGCGGCATTATTGTCTCATGCTTGCTTCACTTGGTTCACGTGGAGGTGGAGGAGGATGTGGAGCGTGATTGCCTTGAGGAGGCGGTGGGGGAGGAGCTTGATGATCTCTCTCGTGTTCCCTTCGACGCCTTTGCTCGGGATCATTTGCATTCATTGCTTGACAGTGTTGATGGTGTGGTTTAGCAAAGCAGAGGGCACGTGGTTCTCCTTCCTCATCATTGCTTAGATCCCAATCTGGTTCACCTTGGAAGTTACGCCTTGCATTGTAGTTGTGAGGATGATGTTGCCGGTTGTCATTGTTGTTGTGAGGAACTTGGACAATAGCTTGGTTCAGGGGTGGCTCATGCTCTTGACGAGGTTGGCGAAGATCTTGGGGTTGTTGTTGAGGTAGGTCATGGTGAGCATGATGTCGATGATGTCTTGCTTGGTGTGGTGGAGGAGCGTGTGGATCAACCGCCTGTTCATGTCGATGACGAGCTTGGTTTTCCCCCATTGTAGTGGTAGGGTTCTCCATGACGGGAGTGTGAGCGCGAAGACTCTCCATGCCGGCTTGAGGAATGAGTTATGTTATGAGCTTGAACGATGTCCACGGCGGTTACCTAGATGGCAATAGCTTGATGAAGAGTTTGGAATTGAGTGTGATGCTCCGCTTGACGTTGCCAGTCATGGTAGTGAAACTCTCGGAATGTGTCATCAATACGGTTCTCAAGCCTCTCATTGGGCATTTAATTCTTGGCGTTGGGCCCATAAGTTGTGGTGCGTGGCAAAATCTTCTTGGTTGTTGAAGTTGTCATGTTCGCTAGCTCCACTTCCCCTAGACATTGTCCCACAAGATCAAGAGTATTATGGTGGCAAATGATAAAGCAAGTGTAGTCCTATGTCTCACTGTTTGGATAGTATCGTGAAGATGATTCAAGCCGAGTTCAACCGAAAACGCGAAACACAAGACACACACACAAATACCTATAGTAGAAGGTTAGGAAGGTGGATAGCAAATGGAACAACCAAACGAAAAGGTTATTGTCAGGGGAGGTCAAATCGTACGTAGCGGTGCGGGACGCGGCGATCCATTATGCGGCCAAATCGAGGAGCAGGGGCGGTGGCGACGCATCATCTCTGACGCTGCGCGGACACGCGCGTCGCTCCACTACATCAACCACGGCGTGCCAGTGCCGGAGAGCCTGCGCGTGCGCGAGGCCGAGGACGCGCGGACGGGAGCATGGAGCGCCACTCCGCCCGGCGGCGTCGTTCCCCTTCACCTCCCGCGTGTTTCCTCTGGCGGATGTGCAACAACGCGGAGGTGGGGAGCTCCTGCGCCGCTCGGCGCTCCCCTTCTCCTTCTCTCGAGCTCTCGGAGACGGCCTCCGAGAGCGACGAGCTCTCTAGTGACTCGAACGTGCCCCCCTCCTCACCGGACACCTACGTCTTGTCGAGCGACGAGACCGAGGGGGAGCACGTCGTGGAGGGCGAGTTCGTCTACGACGACGAGGTCGAGCAACGCACGCTGGAGAAGATGCAGCGGCTTTCGGCACGGGCGGCGGAGAAGCGCGGGGCGGAGGACCTGCGCTAGGCGCTGCTAGGAGTGGAGGGGACGACGGAGGAGCAGCACAAGGAGGAGCGGCGAGCGCAGGAGGCAGCCTAGCATCGTCGCGACCAGCGCCAAGCCTACGTCACGGCGCAGCGGGAGGCAATGGAGCGCGCCCGGCGTGAAGCAGGAGCAGGAGCAGGTTGTCATCATCCTCTCCGACGACCAGTGAGGTCGTCACCACGCCCTAGGCTCCAGTGAGGTGTCCGGGAGCCCTTTTTGCTCACATTAGGGTAGCGCAGCGCCACCGCAACATCACGTAGGCTTTTGATCATCGTTTATATGTAAATTATGCTGTGACTATGGACAATAACCTTCTGCAATCGGCAAACTACCATATGATTTGGCGCGAACCCCTTTTTTTTGAATTTGCAAATTTATATATGGTTTCTGTTCCCCGCGGACAATTTCCAAACTGTAAACGACGTTTACAGGGCACCGGAAACTGCCTATACAGGTCGCGTGTTTACGGGGTTTCTTAGAGATGCTCTTATTACTGTCTGGCTATCAGTCTCGTATCACTGGTAATACCGCAAAAATAAAAGCACACAAGTAAAACAGACATTTGAATAAATACCACTACAAAGTACAACAGCTTGGAAAATGCAATTGAATGCCTCACTAAAAGTTTTCTTCACCGTGCGATGCTGTACTAAAAGTCGATGGCATTTTCATACTACTACTCCTCATTTACAGTGTCATTTAGATGTGTTCCCAGGATAAAATACTGAAGTGGTCAGATAAGTGCACAACTGGATTGATACAACATCCATCAGATTTTCAAAAAAGAAAACTCGCGCCGTGAGAAAAAAAACCATTGCAGTACTACATTGCTTGTAAGAGAAACACACTGGTGACAGCTAAATTCACCAGGGGTTCTGATTTTCAGGAGATGGAGGAGCCTCGTTCAGAACACTCCATGGCTTGGTGGGTTGATGCGGGACGCCCCAGAAGGAACCCGAGTTCTGGTAGAATACATAGAACAGAATGGCCGACGTAAGGAAGAGTGCCAAGAGTATGAGCCAGACCTGCCATTCTGCACAAGAAAAGGTTAAAAGGATGGTCTGTATAGCCTAATAACGTTAGGGCCAAAGTGCCAAACAGCATTTGGCTGAGACATGTACCTTTCCAGTCAGCAGGCACATTCAGTATTGTCAGCTCCGCTCCCCACTGTGGCGATGTGGAGATTACAACCCTGCAATATCAGTAGGCATGACGTAATAGCTGAAAGAAAGAGAAAGTTCTGAACAAATGGCAAGTACAGTGCGTGCATGTGAGACTCTGCATTTTGTACCGTGTTTCTAAAAATGAAGGCAAGTATGGTACGTTTTACTGCAATAGATGAACAAAATGAGTGCACAAGGGCCTGCCGGACCTAGCTTGAGGATAAAGAATAACTAAGAACTACAGGCTAGATATGATGAACTAATGAAACTTCAACTTTATGCTGCTATCATATTGAACGAGCAAGCATAAATAGCTACACTTACAAGCATGACACATGGAAATAATTCCACCTGCCAATCGATGCACAAACACTAATGAAACCTACCTAGATGGTTATAACAATGCTATAACTTATATACCCAACCAGACAAAATAGAAGAACAACCTGAACTAAAAGCTGCAAGATGTTAACAAACATGTGATCTTCTGTCCAGATTATTTTTTATAATGGAAGAGTTCTGTCGCTCCCAGTTTTTAATGGCATAGAAGTCCTTACCTTTCAGTAGGACAAAATTCAATGGCATATACTGGGGAACCAAGATGGAGCTTCTTGCTCCAGTGAGAAATCTCCATCTCCTTTACATCCACAACACAGAAATCACCATCGTGGCTTCCTCTGAAAAAAATACAGAAGCATATCAGGCTTCACAAGTAATGGAAGTCAAAAGATCATAGCCAGTATAGAGGAACCAACTATTAGCAAATAATTCAAAAATTCAGCTGATGATATCACTATTTATGTATTCATTCATCGATATCACTTTCAGAGGCATGCAACAGAGTGACCTAAACAACCAGAGTGACTAGCCAAATACTTCTAATATATACTCCCTCCGTTTCAAAATATAAGATGTTTTAGCTTTGTGAACATAACGTATCTAGACGCATTTTAGTGTGTAGGTTCGGAGTGACTTCGAACCTACACACTAAAATGCGTCTAGACACATTACCTTCGCAAAGCTAAAACATCTTATATTATGAAACGGAGGGAGTATAAGTGAAAATCATGTCCATACATTATCTTGCAAGGCGAGTAGTATGCAATCAGAAATACAAAGGAACTTGATGTTACTGAAATATTAAGAGAACTACTGAACAAAAAATGTAATAGGAGAAAGTAGGGTATATTAATCTTCAAATTTGGTTATCCAACATGTTACTATATGTGCTAAAACAAATCGCGGAACTGCAGTACAGTATGAAAAATTAAGGAGTATGTTATCTACTTACAAA
The DNA here is from genome assembly GCA_916181665.1 of Avena sativa. NCBI lineage: Eukaryota > Viridiplantae > Streptophyta > Magnoliopsida > Poales > Poaceae > Avena > Avena sativa. The sequence goes on along the minus strand of OV702287.1, from coordinate 181,642,465 downwards.
GCTAGAAATTTGCCATCCATGCTAACTGAAAGTGTGGAGACAGGTTTCCCCAAGAGTCTTTTGTAACCAATTCTAGCCCAATCACTTATGTTCCAAACAACAGTCACAACTTTGGTACCTGCCCAATGATGAATATATCTAGTTAAAGTGGGCGCATATGCATACATTTGTTTCATGACTGTGATAGAAAGCATACCTTTTGCAACTGTGCAGAACAGAAACGGTTTCATGCCATCCCTAGAAAAGCGGCAACACTCGATCTTCTCATCCTGCGTAGGAAAACAAAAGGACCAGAGATTAAGTTCCTGCAATCTAAACAAGAAAACATGAAACGTAGAAATGTATAATGATGTACCGAAGATCGAGTTAAGTTGACCAATGGTATCCCCTCGTCTATCTTCCATATTCTAGCTGTACCATCAGTGGACGTTGAAACTAAAAACTCCGAGTCTAAGCTACAAGAGAAAAGACAACAGCATAATATCAGTCCATGTTGATTACTGAATAAAGTATAGAAACAATAGTCATGGACCATAACACTCCACATGTAGGTTTAAGATTAGTACTACATTATCAATGCTCTTGGTTCGTTTTGAAACAATGCATATGTAACTGTATCTGCTTACATCAATACTTTAGTTCATCCAGTTCCTGATATTCTTTGACAACCAATAAATTTAAAAAATATGCTTTGACTTGCCCTAACCTGATATCCATGTCTCGGAAGGACTTATGAGCTTTGGGTTCATCTAAGAGCACCTTCATGCTTGGCCAATGAAATATTCTGAGATGCCCATCCTACAATGGTACAAAAGAATGCTGTGAGAAACATATGCAGTTGCTGCATCTCAGAAAGTTTAGCTAAAAGAGTAGTAGTAGTGCTATAGAAACTCAATGACACCCATAAAAATCGAACAAGCTTGAAAAAATAGCATAACAGAATGGTATCACAGTATATACTAAGTTGGAAACTCGCACAGCTAAGAAATGCCATTAGTAAAGAGGAATAAGAGAAAAGGTAGCCAAGTAACAGAAAGGAGGCCATATCGTTGTATAATCTGATACCTCACCACCGATAGCAAATTTAGCACCATCCGTGCTGAAAGCAAGACATTTCTGTGGTCCAACAGATTCAAGTGCTGGAGCTTTACTTTCGATAAAGCGAACAGTGAACTCTTCAAAAACCAGTTTGAATAGCCTGAAATTTTAACATTGTTTAGTAACAAAGTCCATGACTTCATCAAAGCAAACACAGAACAGAAACACAGGAAATAGTGTAAATGGGATTTATCAAAGGAAGTGCGGAAGACTCCCAGTGTTCTCCCGATAATTTCATCAATGCAATTAAGCTTACTTTGAGTTCATCAAAAATTCTAACAAAAGGAACAATGGTGCTCAAAATATCAGGTAGTGTATGCAACATAAACCTGTACATAACATGTAACTCACACAGATAGTTCCCCGTGCATTTAAGATTTTTATCTCAGTACTTTATATATCTATATACGACACAGCTATTTAAATACTGAGATGTTCAAAGTGCAAGAAGATGTAGTGTCTTTCTCAACAAGTCGTGAAGCACGTATTTGTTATTGTAATCCCAGCCACAGGAGGAGAAATAAAAAAATCTTCTTGTTAGATCCTAAATAATTCCACGTTTTGGAGGTCTCATACATCTTCAGATTTATGAAAACCTTATGAAGCAGCACAAAAAACCCTCACTCAATTTAAACATTCTGGATGTTTAAGAAAACTGTAGCATAAAGATTTTAAAACAGAAAAGACAATTCATTTTAATTTTGCACAAGTATGTGCAAGGAGAACTTGAATCAACTCTGCCGATAATAATTAGTATAACTCTCTTTAGCTCCATCCAGATATACACGTCGTTTTTGAATTATTAGCCTCCAATGCCACTTAGCCTGTAGATTTTCACCCAAAATAATGGCAAACAATGCTGAAATACAAATTCACTGTGACATTATTTTTCATGTAATCAATACATATAATTCGACATATCTTGATGGTCAAAGTTTTGGAAGGTTTATTGCACACTAGAAATGGAGTGAGTATCACATAATTTCACTATTTTATTTTATTTTGAAAATTGAACCAATAAAACTCCTTGGTTAGCTTGTCATTAACTCAGCTGTATCCTGTTCTTCCTTATAGAGTAACTCAAACATCACGTAATAATTTTATGAGTATTGTTAGTTTCCCTGCAGCTACGATCTATCTAACCTATAAAAAACTTGCATCTAAAGCAGCATAAGAAGGTGGTCTAAATAAACTATACAGACAGAAAAAGGGACCTGCACATCAAGAACTGAAACTGCATCTTAGTTTCAGCTACAGACGCTGAAAATTCTTAGAGTACACCAATCAAATTTTTTGACAGTACGTGCAGTGGCCCTTCTAGTTTTGGTTTCAACCTTCCTCCAATCAAGCTATTTTCATACAAATGCACCTGACTCTAGAATCAGGGGCAGAGCCAAGGGGGGCCGAGCAGGGGCTAGACACCCCTAATGATCGGCCCCCCTATGAACTTTTTTTTTTTTTGAGAAAACGCAAAGGACCTTTGCGTTTCATATCATTGAAAAGGTGGAGTTGAGATACATCCTCCTAGGAGGCCGGACAAACAAAACAAAAGAGCCCATCAGTGCACATCCCAAGTGGATAGCAGAACTACTCGGAGCCCCTTGGCTCCAGCCCTAGCCCATAGCCCTATGAACTTTGACTGCATGCATGTAGTATACTTGTATATCTACGCCATACTTTGTACTAATTGTTGTATCTAATTAAGTAATTAGTCGTCAGGCCCATGACAAATCTCTCTAGCTAGTAACTAAACTATTCTCCGAGAGCCCAACCAAATAGCCCATTGAGCCACACCGTGAAAGATTAGAAGCCTGGAAGGTAGATTGTTATAGGTTGTTCCGTCCATTCTTTGCCCAGACCTAGCGTCGTCGTCGCCTGATAGATCCATTTGCTAGCAGAAGATGCGGTGCCTGCCGCTGCTCCGTTCTTGCTCGCAAGCTTAGTCGCCGTCGTCCGCTTGGTTGCCATGGTGCCGGGCGCCGGCATGCCGTCCGGTATCAGGTTTGTCGCTTAATTCCAGTGTAGTCTCACACCCCATCAGTTAATTAGCAACGTCTTTATGCACTATCAAGCGCTGAAATCTAAAGGTACACATGCATACACAACTTGCCCGTAGTTGTAGTGGCATTTTTTGTTGATTACAAAATATTAGTTAGGTTAATTAATACACTTGTACTTAATCTCTGTATCGATCTACAAATTGGTTGTGGTTTCTGAAATTATATGGACCTATGACTCAGCCAGAGGTAGAAATGCAAATAATAATTATTTGTACAAACCAATTGTACCATTATTCAATCTAATGTTGTGCTTTGATATATATACGCGTTTATTGACTCATATATCAGAATGTCCCCCCCCCCCCCCCCCCCCATGGTCAAATCCTGGCTCCGCCCCTGTCTAGAATCTAGAGCACCAAGCCTGTTCCTTGCACACATTTCCCCCACAGGACCAGTTCAGTCATGCCCACACGATAATCTAGTTAGCCTTGCCACAAATGACAGTCTCAGTGTACCACAATACTCCCATGACAAATTCAGCTCGGTTCATCGCTATACAAATTTTGGGCCAGAACACAAGCATCCAGTTCATAGTTCCCTAATGCATTACCGAAGTAGCCTGCTGCCCTCCCCCGCCCAACAATCTCACCATCAACTAGTAGGCAGAGAGAAGCAGAGTGACGCACCTGCACCCGTTGGCGGTGGCGCACACGAGCTCGTCGCCAGTCGGGTGCACCGCGATGCCTCGTGGCGCGTCTTCTGAATCCTCCCCAAGCACAATCCTGGCCTGCAACGAAAGAGGCACAGCCAGGTCAACCCGCGATCGAACTCCGAAACCCAACCAAATTCGAAGGAGAAAAGGACCAGGCGACAACGCACCAGGGGCTCCTCGGAGAGCGAGCAGCGCACGGAGTCGAATCCGAGGACCTCCAAGGCAGGCGGGGAGGGCCGGCCGTACGCCGCGAAGACGCGTGTGGCCTTCTCCTCCCGGCGGCGGATCCACGCCGCGCAGGCCACCTTCCCGCCGCCGCCCACCGAATACTCGCTTCCGCCTGCCATGGGGTTCTTGCTGGTTGTTGTGCTGGGTTTGCCTGTAAGCTGTAGCTATGGGGTCCGTACGATCTCTTGAAATTTCGAGTTTCTCGGGAGGTTTAAAAGGGGGGAGAGGAGCGGTGGGGATGGACGGGGAACGGAGGCGCCGAACAGGACGAAATCATCATGTTATGTGTGGGGTTGGGGAATTATCCGTGTACCCGGGAGGATATGCTTTCGGTTATCCGTTGACATTAGGTAGTCAACGCCAGTTGAAGCCGTTTAGCTATGATGATGGCTTTGCTCTTGGCTTCAATGATTTGTGAGAATATTTGAGTATTAGTTGACCTTCGTATCTTCCTTTATTTATCTGTTCTGGCATCTAGTAGTAGTACAGTATAGAATAGAAGGTTACCATTGCTATTTTGATTTGTCGTTGGCACACACACAATGTTTATTGAGTTTTTTCTTATGGAATCAACAAATAGCGAGAGGAGGTTTTGTGTAGTTACAAAATTACGAATGTCGTGATGCCTTCACGGTAAATACCATGGGTAGGCTTGAAACTGAGGCCGGATGAGCGCTTGAGGAATCCAGAAAGGAATAGTATAGTGAATCTGCACACGAATAAAAACAAACTGAATCTGCACACGAATAAGAACAAACAAATACAAGCACACAAGATATTTTCATGTAGACGATTCCCTCACTGAGGTAATACCCCTACTCACGTATGTATGTACTCATAATCGTCATCATTTGTGGCTACAAGTGTTCCTAGAGTTGTTTTGGAGAAGAGGAAGAAGGTGTTCTTGCTCTCTCCTCTCTATGCTGCAAGGCAATTCTACAGATGAGAAATGATCGACCCCCTCTCCTTGAGGTCCTGGCGCACCTTATAAAGGGGTGCCCAGGTTACATATTTAGGGTTGACCTGGCAGGAATATGCTAGGAATATGTTGTATCAAAAAGTCGCCACTGGGCCCAGATACCGTTCTAGTCAGGACGTGACTTGACGTAGCCCTGACCCCTAACGGTCTCTGACACTGTTCCCTCCAGAAAACCCTCGACGGGATGGGACTTCCGGGTTTTAGGGACACGCATGTGAGCTTGCCTCGTTATCATCTCCTGAATTCCTGGACTCTGGCTAAACTATTGACTTGCGAGCCGACATATGCTCTGTGAGCATTCGCCTGCTCCATGATTCGGCCCCTTCCTTTATGACTTGGACTTGATGTACCTGCAAATAAGGATCACACATATGCTTTTGCCGACATATATTATATGACGGCTCTACTATGTCGTTTAATGTCGTCTTGGGTTACTCGGCCAATATGTCGGCCTCCATGACTCGGTCAATTTTAGTCTTAGTCAACCTCATTTTTTCACCTCTTATGACCCTACTCGGTCAATTTTAGTCTCGGTCAATTAAGTTAGGTGACATAAAAGTGAAATGTGTATGTGTGTCCGTGTGATTATATTTGCGTTGTGTCACCTAAGTTTGGTTACTATATATCACACTTTGTTCATTATGGTGCATTAAGTGAATTACTTCATGTCCAAAGAGAACTTCTAGAAGATCCCGCAAAATGGCCCAATGATGCCGCCCAATACTCGACATTCACCATTGGTCTACATCATGTCACGCTAACCATCACACCAAAGGTGAATTCCTTCCATACCTCGCCTTTCCTTGGTTATTATGCGAACTGGGACCCTACTTGAGACAAATGCGTATGATATGACTAGGCACATGGCCATGACATCAAGAGGAGACGATAAGGATGAACTTGGAACCAAGACCCCCAAGCAAGAAGCATGGAAGAGAAGACGGAAGAAGGATTCCGGCGCTGGGGAATCCACACCGAAACTTCTGATGCCAGGACCGGTCGACAGGTGACCACGCTGGAAATTCCGGTCGCCACTGAAGCAAACCGGCGCGGACCGAAACACCAGATAGAAGTACAGTCCGGCGCCAGCCGAAACAAACCGAAGCCCACCGGAAATTCCGGCTCTGTGTCCGGCGCGACCGGACTTATCACCGAAACACCAGTCTATGCATTGTGAAGGGTTTGATGCCCGGTATATTCCCTCCTACCTACCCCTTCGCCCCTAGTACTATAAATACCCCCTTTTGGCTTAGATCTGGGCAGAGGTGATGATGAATTGAGACATGTGCCTAACCCTAGATGGGAACCCCCTCTCATTAATAGATCTATGATTTGTACAAGGCCTTGGAGTTGGTGCCCTTCTCCAAGTCGTCAAGACCCTCATCAAGTGTTTGGTCTCTCCCTATCAAGGATTCTAGTAGTGTTTGGTCTCTCCCCTTTGAGATTCTACTTGGTTGCTACTCTCTCCTTGATTTGGATTCTATCATCCTCTTGCCGATCTCTCCTTTGGTGATTCTACCGCAAGGTCTCTCGCTGAGGATTCTATTGGATTGGTTGTTCGAACCAACGGGAGTAAATCGAATCGGGTGTGATTTGGCGTGTGTTTGTATCTTTACCATGCATTAGAGTTGTGTTCATCGTCTTCATCACATGCTCCCTCACTCGCCGCCTCAAATCCGTGAAGATCAGGCCACTCCAAGGGTAAATCCACAAGAAGACCCATATCACCCAAACCGCAAAACTTCAACGGATATGCGGGTTTTCGCGAAAATAACTTCTAGTACTTCAGATTAGCAAATTTTAACATATAATTCATTCAGTTAAGTATATATGTTATATGTTCTTTTTTTTCCTTTGTAGGTTATAACGATGCATTTTGTTGAGCTTTTTATATGTTTGATTACTAATTCAGGACATCGATGTATAATTCATTTTTACACTAATTTAGGGTAGAAAAATGAAAATAAGAAAATAGAAATGAGAGAGAGGGAGAGAGGAGAGATCGAGCAATAATTACTCGAGCTCGTACATCATGGGGACCAGGGATAAATCTACTATCCCTTTAGTCGGGGCAATCGTACAGACTTACCGACGCGTGATGCCTTGTATTTTTTGAATTTTTATAGTGATTTTGTTCAAAAAAGGTGGCGTCTATGTTTGCCCAAGCTTTTAGAAGCTTTTTTGACTTTCTATACTGATTTTTTGTTTGAAAAATGGCGTCTTAGATATCTTTGTCTAGGCTTCTAGAAAGTTTTAGGTCCGCCATTGGTGGGGACGATGCATTTAATAACGAATTATAGCTTTAAATCGAATTACATTTTAAACAAATAGAGTCTTGTTGTTTTTGTGATACGTTGTTATGTCATTCTTTACATACGTGAATTTTCATGTATATTACCTTAAATTTGTGGCAATAAAAACTTGAGAAGCTACGGCAATGCATCGACATCCAACAAGTTTTTATAGTGAAAGTGGTTTCGGGGTACCCATCCACATTTCCTGGTACGAGTCTAACTGATCATGGCTGAAACCAGTACCACAACATTGTTCTTCGACTTGACTGACACTTGATAATTGAGCGAGAGGGAAATTCTCTACCACGATTTCTCTCCACTCTCTTCTACCTAGAAAGTTCTAGAACTTCTCATCTTATTGTACAGGGAAATGCTGGTGTGTGGATAAGAAAATAGATAGTGTGAAATCCAAGTTTAATCAACTGGGCACAAGGGAATATTTAAGCGGGTAGTTCAGTTAGTTTAATTGTTGAGGAAAATGAGACGTTAAGAGTAGTGTGAGACAAAATTGTCTAATAATAAGTTATATAAATTCCCAAGACATAAAGTGAATTGTATATGTGTGTGTTCAACTTTATGGGTGTCATTCACCTAATGATTTGCATATATCTCACAGACAACATCTAGCTGCACACCTCCCACATAATTTTTCTCACACTAAAATGATGAAAGAAAACAATTTGAAAAATTAAAATAAAAAGGAAGGTAAAGCGATGTGAGACCATCTAAAGATTACACCAACAACATAATGCGAAATTGACCGAGAGAATACCGAAGGGTAGTCCCACAAGAATAGGGAGGCCCATGGCCAACTTATGGCTAATGGGGTCGACTCATGCCTTAGTTGGTCCAGCCTAAGGCCATGAGTAAGACGACAAAGATGACATGGCATACAAGATAAATAGAACAAAGACGGCCGGCTCCAATAGGGACTCTGATATGCATCGACTTAGATCGGATATGTAAACCTATACATGGTCGGTTAGGATCTCCCTAGTGGGCACAAGCAATCAAAGTAAAGAACTCACCCTGAGCTAACCCTAAGCTTAGAAGGTGAAACCTTGTAATCCACTAAAAATCAATGGAGTAAGAGCAGAAGTAGGTATTTAACTTAGGACCAAACATAGGTAAATCGTGTGTACTGATCTTGTCTCTGGTAGCCTCGTCATTGTTTCGCTCCATCCTCCTTAAGCCACCCTTCATGGCTAATGCCACGACTTCCCCACCTCTCACATACCTTTTTTGCAAGAAAGATTTGGATCTATACCATGAGTTTAGAAGAAGTACAAGGAACACCAAACATAATAAAAATTACATCGAGGTCCTTATACCACCTAACGACCACTACTACCACCAGAGTGAGCCACTGACATGCCGCTGTCGTTTATCTCTTATCGGAGTCGGCTTGACATTGTTGATGACAGTTGGGAAGTCTTCGTGCACGTGCCCACAAGGACCAGCGCCTAGAGCCGAACTCCTCTGTAACATCCCAAAACTTGAATTCAATATATTAAGATCCAAATCATCCAAATTAACAAAAACTTTTCCTCATTTAAATAATTAAACATGCATATGTGTGTTGCATTAAATAGAAATTGTTTTGAATTACCATGATTGTTTGTTCTAATGGTTATAAATTGATCCTAAGGTGAATGCCACATCATCTAGATTATTCCCAAGCAAAACCCAAAGAAAAAAATTCAAATAGAATTAATAAATGAAAATTGTCACTTTTGCCATTTTAATCAACTAAGCCACTTTGGCTGTTCCTAGAACTCAATTCTTAACAGAAACAATTCTAACTCTTTGCACCCCTTGATAGTACAAGTAAAGATGCCACCTTGTGATCTTGCAAAAACATTTAAACCCTAATTTAAAATGGCAGTTGAAAATGGAATCTACTTCATATGTCTAGATCCCACTTTTTCAAAAACCATGCAAATGAGTTCAACTTGAAAAATCCCAGCAACCAGAGATGCTCAAGCATAAGATCAACAACTCCACACAAAATCACTTCAAAATTCAAATCTTTGTTTCTTTCGGCCATTATGTCAAACACCTTGGGTGCACAAATCAGACAAAAATCACAAACACTATTGTGAGCAGTGTTCTGGCCAAAGTGGTCTCCCATTTTGCAACCAGAGCAACCCAGCGCACCCCCTATCCTTTGCTAGCCCGGCCACCCACTGTGCCCATGACCAAATGGTCATGGCCACTAATGTCGAGCCCATTTGAGCATCCCACCATCGACAGCATGCCCCTAGCGCTGCTAGCCTCGCCAACCTTGTCTAGCGCGTCGCCCGTGCCCCCACTTCCCCCTCCAGGCCAGCCCAGCTTGAGGACAGAGCGAGGAGAAGCCAGGAACCGCCGCGCCCGGACCGTGTCTACCATGCCGACGCCGCCCACAGTTCACGCCCTGGCCCTGCTCAACCAAATCGCGCCTCGCTCCCACCGCCCACCTACACGATCACCAGTGACCCAGGAGGCTAACGGACATGCCCATTTCCCCGACCGTGACCCGTAGCCGCCGACCGCCGTAAAGTTCGCCGTCGACAGAGGCAGCGTGCGCGCAGCGACGCTCGCTTCTCCCGACCACCTCACACTGCACGCGCACCACCATGACGACCGCCAGGGAACCGCCCACGCTTCTAGCTCGCTGTGTCACCGCCCCCGTCGAGCTCTGCTCATGCCTCTCTGCCGCCTCGCCGAGCCTATATAAGGAAGCCCTCCCGGGACCATTTCTTCACACCATCTCCATCCACTCCATCTTAGAGAACTCCCAGAGCCCCACCGGAGCAAGCCGCAACCCGTAGCGCCCCAATTTTGCTGGAGTCTACCGCGGAAGGAGGAGAAGGGCGCCACTGATGCAGGCCATCTCCCGGGGCGCCACCAGTACTAGGAGAACCGCCGTCCTCGACTCGTCTATTTTCCCGCCTCGCCGACCCTCGCTGGAGCTCCGGTAAGCCTCCCTAGAACCCCACTGAGCCGCTAGGGTTCCACCTCGTCGGCGACCTGTCTGTCGTCGACGACAAGCCCTAGCCGTAGATCCTAGTTCTAATCCTGCGGTCCACGTTGTCCTGTACCGCTTCGCATTTAATGAGCCACTGACAGGCGGGACCCTCCTGTCAGCTGTCCTCAGCGCCGCGGAGTGAAACCGGGCCAGTCCAATAGTGTTCCCGCGCAACCCAGCAGATTCAAATAAATCTTTTTCTTTTTAGAAGTAAACTAGTTTCTGTCCCTTAGTTTAAAAATCAATTCAGGGAGTTTTACAAATCCAAATTGAGTGATTCCAATTGTTTTAAAAAGATAATTAAAATCTCTATCCAAGCCCGTTGGATTTAAATCATTTAGAGTTAGAGGTCTCTCCTAGAAAAAATAACAAAAGAGAGACTTTTTCATATTCAAACATTTTTCTAAAATCAACCATAATAGTTTTTGAGTTGATTCCACCTCTCAAAAATCACATTTGAATATACCTATCGAAATATGTAATAATATTAAGGTTTTCATGTAGTGACTTTGGACTAGTACCAAAATAATGCTATATAGGTATTTCTAGTCACTTTAAATCATTTAAATATTAAACTTAAACTTATTAAAATGTGATCCAATATTTAAATCACATTCCCATGTATTAGAATATGTGATGATGACATGTGTCCATATGATCCCATATTTTAATTGGAGAATATTAAATCTTAGTTAATTTCAATGAGTAGAAATTAATTTTCTCAAATAAAATAAATGAAACTAGTTCATTAAATCTTGTGATATTTGTGATGATACTAGATCATCAAATGTGTGCCTTAGAGTGCTAAATAGACTAGTTAAGTATTGTTTGGTGATTGTGTATTCCGTATGTATTTATAGACGATAGTACCGACCAAGTCTACGAGGAGGAGGAGTTCTGCCCCGAAGAAGACGAGGAGAATTTCAACCACTGCACCAACCAAGGCAAGCCATCATTAACAATGCAAGCTAAACCTTGCAAGCTAGATAACCTAAGCAAGATGCATTAGGCATGCTTTGGTTATACCTTTTGACTTATACCTACTCAGAGTTTTATTTACAAGCTTTACCTTCTTTTACTTTACCAAAGTTTCTTACTTGTTTATAGATAGCATACATAGTATAAAACTTGGCCTATCTAGTTAGATTTAGATGTCATTCTATGGCATGAGATTGAGATTAGCATCCCACATTAGTGAACACTCTTAACTTAGTGATTAGAGCTAAACCAAAAACTTGATCACTCTAGATGGGAATACTTGGTGAAAATGACTTGTGAAAACCTTGGAATGATGAGTCATTCTATTGAGATGTTTTGACATGTGTTGAGAAACACAAATGGTTTATGATGATGAAAATGTTGAGGCATGAGACTTAGCCCTTTTTTAAAAATTGATGGTTGGGTTCGGATGCGATACCATTCCACTTTTACCATACAACCACAATATCTAAATTGTGTAAGGCTTAGCCGAAAGTTTATATGCATTAGTATTAGTTCCCTCATGGGAGAGGTCTGAGATGAGGCTACCTCTCAATGTTGTCCACCTATGGAGTGCCCAGGATGGCAGATGGCCATGGCTGGGAGGCCAAGCTCATAGGAGATGTGCTTAGAAAAAGTGTGTAAAGGAAAGGTTATGTTTGATTATCTGCATACTAAGTATGATGATTCAGGGTTATCCCTGACAGATGTATCGAATTTTGTGGTGAAAGTGTACCACCTCTGTAGAGGGTCAAACTATTTGAATAGCCGCGTACACGGTTATGGACAGTTGGAGTGACCATACTGTTCCGTTGTCAGATGTTTTCAAAATGACTTATGAAATGAATTGTGACATGACTTGACCACAACAGAGTTATGACTATGACAACTAAGTTCCCACTTAGGTGATTTCAAACTTTATTTTATCTTTCTTTGTTTCTGAACTCAACTTAGGTTTCAAACTTAACTTTACAAATAAGCTTAGAACTTAGCTTTCCTACTAGAACTACCTTACTTGTTAGTGATAGTTTGCGAGTACTTAAAGAGTACTTATGGCTTTGTCCCTGGCTATTTCCGTGGCCAGACTATGAGGAGGACTACTAGAAGGAAGGATAGCAGGACAGCTACGACAACTAGGATCATCTCCCATCGTCAGCATTGCCTGTGACACTGAAAATGGAGCCCACCGCTACACTATTTATTCTGCTACTTGTTTGTACTAAGACTGGATCATGAGATCCTTTATTTGTGTCAGACCTTATTATGGTTTGTAATGGATGATGTACTGTGATATCCAATCTGTTATGTCTCGAAAAAATGGTAATCCTGGGATTGTGATGTATGTCATAACAGGCATCTAAGATTAAAAATCCGGGTGTTGACAGGTTGGTATCAGAGCCATCCTGATCATAGGAGACCCTAGTTAGAATGGACGTCCGAACAAAAACTTAGTTTCAAAAACCAAAGTGAGTATTTGTGAAAATCTATTTCCTCTCTTACCCTTGGGATTCTTTCTCTCAAAAAAATACATTCCTCAAAAATTCTTACCTTACTAAAATTTTGACACACTTGATAACTTCACTAACTTTCTCATCATAAATTCTTATAGATGGAAGTTTAGTACTGCAAGTTCTACCAGTTGGGCAACGGAGGCCAACTGATCTTCGAGAGGGATCTAGATGCACTGTCTGAGTACTTGGAGCACCCACATCCGAAATTCTTTGGAGCTCAACTCAATGGTTCACCAGGAGGAGATTTACAATGGCTAGTAGTTGCTGATCTTCGAGGCAAGTTAGAGGCACCAATGTTCGAGAAGATTCAATTCACCGTGAGAGAGAACAACTGGCTAGATGGATTAGCCAGGGCAATGCATGAAGCTCTCGCTCGTCTCTACGCACAGAATTTCAACCTGATCCAAGGAACCCGCTTTGCTCACTATGCAAGGCATGATTCTATGGGAATGCCGCTAGAGATGCCAAGTCACTCGGAGTTGAAGCGTCAAGTGGAGAACCTTGACTTCCTACTGTATGACAGGCAGAAGGAATTGGACAATGCTAGAGAGTTCGCCAACCACAACCTTGCCATTGCCGCCCAGAAGGCCCAGACTTTCTCACTGCTCGTCAAGGATCGTCAGTCACTTTGCCATCAACATGCAAAGAAGGATCGCACCATCGACCGTCTTTGCAAGAAGGTGGACGACCTCGAGAAGACCATCAAGGAGCAAGAAGCTCAGCTTGCAGCAAAGGAAGAAGAAGATGAAGGTGAAGACATCCAGGGGGATATTCACTCGTACCTTAGCAATGATGATGACTATCTGGAGGATGATGCCATGGACTTCTACACCGACGATGAGGACTCCGACTTCATCGATGATGAGTAGATACACTAGAGCACTATCGTAGGAGTGAGAAGTATCGGTCCCATTGTATCTTAGCTTGCAGAATGGTTCTTAGAACCATCTGTTTTCTTTTGTTGTGGTGTGTGTGTTTGTATCGTGTTCTTTGTTTGAATGAATGAAAAGAAGTTAGTTGCAAAACCTGAGTCAAACTCAAAGTTTTAGCTTTGAAACCAAAACCATGAACCTTAGAACTTTCCCTCTTACCCCATTATCTATCTAAATCTTCAGATGACTCGAGGAAACCAAGGAGGGAGAAGCTCATCGCAGGACCCAATGCTACAGATTCTGCAGACGCTCATTGCAGAACGTGAAGCTAGTAGGGAAGAGCACCAAGCAAATATAGCCACCCTGCAGCAGATCGCCCAGATGGCTCACAGCAATCAGCACAGTGGAAATCAGGATCATCATGGATCCAAACTCAAAAACTTCTAGAATACCAATCCCCCAATTTTTAGAAACTCTAAAGACCCGCTGGATGCTGATGATTGGTTACAGACCATGGAAAATAACTTAGAAGTCACCAAGTGGATGCCAACGAGAAAGTTCTGTTTGCCACCCACTATCTGGCAGGAGATGCAAGAGCATGGTGGAACAGCCCCGCACAATGAACCACAGTCAAGTGATGACGTGGGAAGCCTTCAAAGTCAAGTTCAGCCACACCCATGTGTCGCAGGGTCTAGTCACCAGAATGAGAGATGAATTCAGAAAGCTAAAGCAAGGCAGAATGACTGTAGTGGAGTACCGTGATAGATTCTTGTCCCTCGCCAGGTATGCACCAGATGAGATCAACACGGAGGCCAAGAAGAAGGAGAGATTCCTGAACGGACTGCATGATGAGATGCAGACTGTACTCGTCAACATCCGTTTCGATGATCTCGAAGAGCTAGTCGACTCTGCCATTCAGATGGAAGGGAAGATTAATCAAGCGAACGACAACCACAAACGTCAGATGATGCACCAAGCTGGATCCAGCAGTCACCAGAAGTACCGTCCCAACCCTTCTGCCGGATATGCCTCGCGGAACAATCGACCCCCAATGTCTCTCCCAAGCTACCCTAACCGTAGCGGAGGAAATGTGAAGTCCGGAGGAAACAACAACAACCACTTCGGCAACTCCAGCAATTTCAACTGTGCACCTCCCAAGCACAACAACAACAACACTGCACCCAGAACTGGAAGCAATGTTGTGCCCGTGGTAGCAAAAGACAAGTCTCAGATTACTTGTTTCAAGTGTGGAGTGAAGGGTCACTACTCCAATGAGTGCCCCAAGAAGATTGCCGCCACTGCCAATATGAATGCCCCAGCTCAATAGCAGCGTCGTGTTCAGCCCGGAAGAAGATTCGCCCCAGGGAACCCTCACAACCGCAACGGTCGTCTCTTCCACATGAACGCCGAAGAAGCCCAAGAAGCGCCAGATGTAGTGCTAGGTATGTTTTCTGTCAACTCAGTTTTAGCAAGAGTGTTGTTTGATTCTGGAGCATCGCACTCATTTGTCACCGAAGAATTTGCATGCACTAGTAAGATTCACCCAACCAACTTGAAGCATGTCATGATAGTTCAAATACCTGGTTCAACTACAAAAGCTAGAAAAATTTGCAAAGCTGTGCCTATCAGAATACATGGGATATATTTTTATGCCAATCTAATAGTACTTGGAACCAAAGGTTTGGAAGTAGTACTAGGAATGGATTGGATGTCAAAGCATAAAGGATTGATAGACTGTGCCAAGAAATCCATCACCATCACTAGTAGCTCTGGAGTATCAGTAGAGCATATATCTAAAACCTTGCCCCGTCAATTCAAGTGCAACAAGAGTCTAGCCCTACCCACCATAGACCAAGTTAGAGTAGTCTGTGTACCCTGACGTATTCCCAGTGAATTGCCCGGTATGCCCCGGGATCGGGATATTGAGTTCATTATTGAACTAATCCCCAGAACCGGACCTATAGCTCAAAGACCCTATAGTATGAACCCGTCGGAGTTAGTGGAAGTGAAGAAGCAGTTGGATGCTATGCTGGAGAAAGGCTTCATTCAACCAAGTGCATCGCCATGGAGATCGCTCGTGCTGTTCGTTGACAAGAAATATGGAGGCAACCGTTTGTGCACAGATTACAGGAAGCTGAATGATGTCACCATCAAGAACAAGTACCCATCGCCAAAGATAGAGGATCTATTTGATCAGTTGGCTGGTGCCAGTGTGTTCTCTAAGATTGATCTTAGGACTGGTTATCACCAACTTAAGATTCATGCAACGGATATTCCAAAGACCGCCTTTACCACCAGATATGGATTATACGAGTATACGGTCATGTCTTTTGGATTAACCAATGCCCCCGCTTATTTCATGAATCTCATGAATAAGATCTTTATGAATTTTCTAGATAAGTTTGTCATTGTGTTTATCGACGATATCCTTATATACTCCAAGTCAGAAGAAGACCATGAGCAACATCTGAGAATCATTCTTGAAACCCTTAGAGAGCATTAGTTGTATGCCAAGTTCAGCAAATGTGAGTTTTGGCTGAAAGAAGTAGGATTCCTAGGACATATTGTGTCTGCCGGAGGAGTCGCTGTTGATCCTGCCAAGATCAAAGATGTCGAAGAATGGGAAGCCCCAATCACTCAAACCCAAGTCCGTGCATTTCTCGGATTAGCGGGATATTACCGCAAGTTCATAGAAGGATTTTCGAGCATCGCAAGACCAATGACCCAATTGTTGAAGAAGGACAAGAAATTCGAATGGATAGACAAATGTGAAGCAAGTTTCCAAGAGCTCAAGAAAAGATTGATTTCAGCCCCAATATTGATTATGCCAGATATCAAGAAGTTGTTTGATGTGTATTGTGATGCATCCAAGATTGGTCTCGGATGTGTATTGATGCAAGAAGGCAAAGTCATCACATATCTGTCTCGACAACTGAAGCAGCATGAGCAAAACTACCCTACCCATGATCTTGAATTAGCAGCCATAGTTTTAGCCTTGAAGACATGGCGTCATTACCTTATGGGTAATCATTGAGAGATTTATTCAGATCACAAGAGCTTGAAGTTTATTTTCACCCAGAAGGAGCTATATATGAGGCAAAGGATATGGATAGAGTTAATCAAGGATTATGACCTTGACATTGACTATCACCCCGGCAAGGCCAATGTGGTAGCGGATGCTCTTAGCAGATTGCCGTGTAGGCTAAACACCATGATCAAGGAGAAGGAACCAAGTTTCTATGAGAAGTTGGAGCAGTTTAGAACTGAGCTAGTTAGCAAAGGAGTTTTAGCTAGCATTGAACTTCAACCCACTTTGATTAGCCAAATCAAGGAAGCCCAGAAGGGAAATGCAAATATCGACAGAATCAAACATCGTATTGGTACAGGAAAGGTACTTGGATTCACCGAAGACGAAGAAGGAGTTATGTGGTACAAAGGATGTATTTGTGTGCCAGCAGATTCGGAGCTGAAGCAAGTTATCATGCAGGAAGCTCATGATACTCTTTATTCTATCCACCCCGGAGGAACAAAGATGTATCAGGATTTGAAGGAGCAATTTTGGTGGCACAGATGAAGAGAGAAATCGGGAGCTACATCGCCAAGTGTGATATCTGTCAGAGAGTCAAAGCGGAACATCAGAGACCCGGGGGATTGTTGCAACCATTGCAGATTCCGGAATGGAAATGGGATTCCGTCGGAATGGACTTTATCACCGGTTTGCCTACTTCTAGTAGGGGAAATGACTCAATCTGGGTTATCGTTGATAGACTGTCCAAGGTAGCCCATTTTATCCCTTTCAAGACAACCTACTAGAGTTCGAAGCTAGCAGAGTTGTACATTGCTAGAATTGTTAGTTTGCATGGAACCCCCAAGACCATAGTATCGGATCGAGGAACCCAGTTTACCTCAAGATTTTGGCAGAAAGTCCAAGAAAGATTAGGAACCAAGTTGAATTTCAGCACAACTTATCATCCGCAAACCGATGGACAGACTGAAAGAGTCAACCAAATCCTAGAGGATATGTTGAGAGCTTGTGTGTTAGAGTATGGATCAAAATGGGAAGACTGTCTGCCTTTCGCAGAATTCTCATATAACAATAGTTATCAAGCCAGTTTGCAAATGGCCCCATTTGAGTTTCTATATGGAAGAAAGTGTCGTACCCCTTTGATCTGGTCGCAAGTAGGAGAGAGTCAGATTTTCGGACCCAACATCCTACGAGAAGCCGAAGAGAAGGTTCACAAAGTATGTGAGCACCTCAAGACCACCCAATCCAGACAGAAGAGTTATGCTAACAAGAGACGTAGAGACCTGACTTTCAATGTCGGAGATTTTGTGTATCTCAAGGTTTCTCCATTGAAGGGAACGCAACGTTTTAGTCTGAAAGGAAAGCTAGCCCCCAGATACATCGGACCCTTCAAGATTCTGAATCGTCGAGGAGAAGTATCTTATCAGCTGGAACTGTCCGAGGAGATGTCTGCCATCCACAATGTGTTCCATATCTTGTTACTTCGCAAATGCCTAGAAGTGCCGGAGAAGACTGAAGTTTTCAAGAACATCGATCACCGAGCCGTTGATATCAACAAGGATCTGACGTATCGTGAAGTGCCCATCCGTATCTTGGAGGAAGCTTACAGAACCACCAGGACCCGGAGTATCAAATTTGTCAAGATCCAATGGAGCAACCATACCGAAGAAGAAGCCACTTGGGAGCGAGAAGATTACATTAGGACTGAGTTCCCAGATCTCTTTAGTTCCTTGTTTTCTTTCTTAAATCCCGGGATGAGATTTTGTTTAATGGGGGAAGGTTTGTAACATCCCAAAACTTGAATCCAATATATTAAGATCCAAATCACCCAAATTAGGGTTAACAAAACCTTTTTCTCATTTAAATAATTAAGCATGCATATGTGTGTTGCATTAAATATGATTTTTTTTGAATTGCCATGATTGTTTGTTCTAATGGTTGTGAAATGATCCTAAGATGAATGCCACATCATCTAGATCATTCCCAAGCAAAATCCAAAGAAAAAGAATTCAAATAGAATTAATAAATGGAAATGGTCACTTTTGCCATTTTAATCAACTAAGCCACTTTGGGTGTTCCTAGAACTCAATTCTTAACAGAAACAATTCTAACTCTTTGCACCCCTTGATAGTATAAGTAAAGATGTACCAAGGCCCACCTTGTGATCTTGCAAAAACATTTAAACCCTAATTTAAAATGGCAATTGAAAATGGAATCTACTTCATATGTCTAGATCCCACTTTTTCAAAAACCATGCAGATGAGTTCAACTTGACAAATCCCAGCAACCAGAGATGCTCGAGCATAAGATCAACAACTCCACCAAAAATCACTTCAAAATTCAAATCTTTGTTTCTTTTGGCCATTATGTCAAACACCTTGGGTGCACAAATCAGACAAAAATCATAAACACTATTGTGAGCAGTGTTCTGGCCAATCTGGTCTCCCATTTTGCAACCAGAGTAACCCCAGTGCACCCCCTACCCTTTGCTAGCACGGCCACCCACTGTGCCCACGACCAAATGGTCATGGCCACTAATGCCGAGCCCATTTGAGCACCCCACCGTCGACAGCACGCCCCTAGCACCGCAAGCCTCGCCAACCTTGTCTAGCGTGTCGCCCGTGCCCCACTTCCCCCTCCAGGCTAGCCCCAACTCGAGGACAGAGCGAGGAGAAGCCAGGAACTGCCGTGCCCGGACCGTGTCTGCCATGTCGACGCCGCCCGTACTTCACGCCCTGGCCCTGTTCAACCAGACCGCGCCTCGCTCCCGCCGCCCACCTACACGACCACTAGTGACCCAGGAGGCTAACGGACATGCCCATTTCCCCGACCGTGACCCGTAGCCACCGGCCGCCATAAAGATCGCCATCGACAAAGGCAGCATGCGCGCAGCAACGCTCGCTTCGCCCGACCACCTCGCATTGCACGCGCACCTCCATGACGACCGCTAGGGAACCGCCCACCGTCCTAGCCCACCGCCCACGCCTCTAGCTCGCTGTGTCGCCGCCCCCGTCGAGCTCTGCCCATGCCTCTTTGTCGCCTCGCCGAGCCTATATAAGGAAGCCCTCCCGGCACCATTTCTTCACACCATCTCCATCCTCTCCCTCTCAGAGAACTCCCAGAGCCCCACCGGAGCAAGCGGCAGCCTGTAGCGCCCCAATTTCAACGGAGTCTTCCACGGAAGGAGGAGAAGGATGCCACTGATCTAGGCCATCTCCCGGGACGCCGCTAGTACCAGGAGAACCGCCGTCCTCGACTCGTCCATTTGCCCGCCGCGCCGACCCTCGTCGGAGCTCTGGTAAGCCTCCCCACACCCCCACTGAGCCGCTAGGGTTCCACCTCGCCGGCGACCTGTCCTTCGTCGACGACAAGCCCTAGCCGTAGATCCTAGTTCTAATCATGTGGTCCACGTTGCCCCGTACTGCTTCGCGTTTAAAGAGCCACTGACAGGCGGGACCCCCATGTCAGCTGTCCTCAGCGCCGCGGAGTGAAACCGGGCCGGCCCATTAGTGTTCCCGCGCAACCCAGCAGATTCAAATAAATCTTTTTCTTTTTAGAAGTAAACTAGTTTCTGTCCCTTAGTTTAAAAATCAATTCAGGGAGTTTTACAAATCCAAATTGAGTGATTCCAATTTTTTTGAAAAGATAATTAAAATCTCTATCCAAACACGTTGGATTTAAATCATTTAGAGTTGGAGATCTCTCCTAGCAAAAATAACAAAAAACAGAGACTTTTCACATTAAAACATTTTTCTAAAATCAACCATAATAGCTTTTGAGTTGATTCCACCTCTCAAAAATCACATTTGAATATACCTATCGAAATATGTAATAAGATTAAGGTTTTCATGCAGTGACTTTGGACTATTACCAAAATAATGCTATATAGGTATTTCTAGTCATTTTAAATCATTTAAATATTAAACTTAAACTTATTAAAATGTGATCCAACATTTAAATCACATTCCCATGTATTAGAATATGTGATGATGACATGTGTCCGTATGATAACCATATTTTAATTGGAGAATATTAAATCTTAGTTAATTTTAATGAGTAGAAATTACTTTTCTCAAATAAAATAAATGAAACTAGTTCATTAAATCTTGTGATATTTGTGATGATATAGATCATCAAATATGCTCCTTAGAGTGCTAAATAGACTAGTTAAGTATTGTTTGGTGATTGTATATTCCGTATTATTTATAGACGATAGTACTGACCAAGTCTACGAGGAGGAGGAGTTCTACCCCGAAGAAGACGAGGAGAATTTCAACCACTGCACCAACCAAGGCAAGCCATCATTAACAATGCAAGCTAAACCTTGCAAGCTAGATAACCTAAGCAAGACGCATTAGGCATGCTTTGGTTATACCTTTTGACTTATACCTACTCCAAGTTTTATTTACAAGCTTTACCTTTTTTTACTTTACCAAAGTTTGTTTATAGATAGCATAAAGAGTATAAAACTTGGCCTATCTAG